>OY997272.1:64970301-70492801 GCA_963921465.1 Triticum timopheevii | reverse complement strand
CCCATGAAGAGCTTCTCACCAATCGGTACACTCCTAACCATGTCTTCCAGGCCTTCCCAGAACTACCTCTTGGTGTTCTCGTTGTGGCCTACTTGCGGGGCATGCGTGCTGATAACATTGAGAACCAAGTCCTCAACTACCAGCTTGACCAGGGTAATCCGGTCCCCACATCTCTTGATGTCTACCACTCCATACTTGAGGCTCTTGTTGATCAAGATGCCTACACCATTTCTGTTTGCAGCCGTCCCCGTGTACCACATCTTGAAGCCAGTATCCTCCACCTCCTTCGCCTTCTATCCTCTCCATTTGGTTTCTTGGACGCAAAGGATATCAACACCCCTTGTCGGTGTCAAAACTGGCGGATCTCGGGTAGGGGGTCCCAAACTGTGCGTCTAGGCGGATGGTAACAGGAGACAAGGGACACGATGTTTTTACCCAGGTTCAGGCCCTCCCGATGGAGGTAACCCTACTCCCGCTTGATTGATATTGATGATATGGGTAGTACAAGAGTGGATCTACCACGAGATCAAGGAGGCTAAACCCTAGAAGCTAGCCTATGGTAGCATTGTTGTAATGGTTGTTCGTCCTATGGACTAAAACCCTCCAGTTTATATAGACACCGGAGAGGGCTAGGGTTACACAGAGTCGGTTACAATGGTAGGAGATCTACATATCCGTATTGCCAAGCTTGCCTTCCACGCCAAGGAAAGTCCCATCCGGACACGGGACGGAGTCTTCAATCTTGTATCTTCATAGTCTTGGAGTCCGGTTGACGATGATAGTCCGTCTGTCCGGACACCCCCTAGTCCAGGACTCCCTCAGTAGCCCCCGAACCAGGCTTCAATGATGATAGGTCCAGCGCGTATGTAGTCTTCGGCGTTGCAAGGCGGGTTCTCCTTTAAGTTCTATGTACCTGCCAAATAGTGTCCGACTTCCTTATCAATGTTGCGCTTCTTGGCTTCCACGCCCAATAATGGCCATCTTCCACGCATCGCACGAATGCGAAAAGCCAGGGTATCTTTTATGTTTTACCCCCTAGCTGTGCAAATAATCTGCCTATAATAGAGGCAAGAATCCAGATCCAAATCACACCATCTTCCTTCCGCGAGTACTCATCAGAGCGCTTCTGACCAAAAATCCATTCCATCATGGACCGTCGACGCGGCTCCTCCTCTCGCGCTCCCAGCCCTCTGCCAGGAGACTGGCGGAGATGTTCTGTCCCGCACAGCGAGCTGGTGACGCTCCAAATGGAGGGACATCTCCCTCCGGCCTTCATGGTCCCGGTTCGAGCCGGGCTGGCCACCTACCAAGGTGGGAAGCAAGCAGAGGCTACCCAAAATCCCAACAAAGGGGAGCGGGTATGCTTCGTCACCTATCTGATAAGGGGGCTCGGATTTCCTATACATCCATTCCTCCGCGGGCTCCTGGAGTTCTACGGACTCCAGCTCCGTCACCTCACGCCCGCCTCTATCCTGCATACCGCGGGTTACGTAGCTCTTTGCGAGCTATTTCTGGGCGTCGAGCCCCATTTTGCGTTGTGGAAGAGGTTGTTCCGCCTTGTACCCCGCTCTCACGAGGGGTCCATATATCAAGTGGGCGGCGCCGAAATATGGCGCATCGCTGGGACCGGATATCCATCCGGAACCCCTAAGAAGGCGTCCGAAGACTGGCCTTCGGAATGGTTTTACATAGAAGACGCTCCGCTGCCGGACCCTGTTCGGATCGGCCTCCCGGAGTTCAGTAACGCTCCTCTGAAGAAACGCCTTAGTTGGCGCCCACGGAGCCCCCAACTGGAGGAAGACAAGAGCGTCCATTATTTGATGGGCCGAATAAGTTTACTGGCCCATTTCGGGTCGACCATGATTGAATTCATGGCAACATGCATTATGCGGGGGGTGCAGCCGCTGCAATACAGGCGCCACCCTATGTGGGATTTCAACGGGGAGGACGATGCCACCCGTCATGGCCGCAAAGGGCTGGGATCGGCCGAAGACCTGGCGAAGATCCTGCCCGGCCTGTACAAGGGGGAGAAGGAGGATTTCCTCCAGACGAGCCCGTTGAATGGGTTCTCCATGAATAACCCTCAGCGTTGGGTAAGCGAACACTCTGTGTGCCCGACCCATGCTTTCGAAGTTTAAGTTTCTTATATTATGTTTTCGACGCAGGAGCTGCGTCGGGTTGTGGAGGGCATGCTTAGTCCAGCTCCACAACCCGAGGATCCGGAGAGATCCCACGATCCGGCATCCGAAGAGGACCCGGACATAAAGGTGGAGCTAATCGACGGGGTATTCCACCAGCTCAGCATGGATAATGCTTTAGTCGCCATTACGGCTGACTATCTCGGACTATATCCGGCTTCTCAGGTGATTGTGACCGAAGTCCCGACACCATTATTTCTTCCTCGCTCATTTCTGACCCCCATGTATGATGGTGTTTTGCAGGAAGCGCCTTCAAGTCGGGAAGCCGGATGACCAACAAGGGCAAGTCCGGACTAGTAGGCGGAAGAGGAGCGCGGCGCGGATTGAAACGTCGCCGCAAAGGTATAGCCCATGGTTTGTCATTTAGAGCAACGTTCCTACGAAGCATTTGAGTGCTCATGACTTTTGTCGGAGAAAAAGCGCCCACCGATCTGCGGGCGTAGAGGTTGCCAACCCAGCCTCTACCAGCCAAGCTCCAGCACCTGGTCTGGAGGGGGAGGCGAGCGCAAGGCGCGAGCCGGATACTCCTCCAACGGAGGATGCCGACAGACTGTCCGCCACCAAGTCTGAGGTGGAGAGCGCCATGAACCACAGGCACCGCCGGACAGTTTTTTGTGACGTGTGCTTCTCCCCTGAGGCGTTGAATGCCTTTAACGCGGGGGACGTGCACCTCCGTGCTGCTCAATATGGTTTGACCAGAGCCACAGAGCAGTATGTAAAAGACATACGGGTAAGAGAATTTAATAGTTGTATATGCCAGTAGCCCCCGAGACTTAAAGTAGTTATATTAACTGATTTAAGGATCATTTGAAACGCAGGATCTTACGGAGAAGAATACCCAACTGTCTCAGGAGCTGCAAGAGTGTAAGGCCCAACTCGAGGCCACACTTGCTGCCGCAGGAGGAAACACAGAGACCCCTCCTGGTGACACATTATTTTTAAAAATATAAGTGGTGTGCGGCGTGCGCGCAAGTATAATAATGACATTGCAGGTGCTGCCGGACAAGATCCGGACAGGCAAGAACTACTGCGCCAGCTGAAGGCCGGCGAGAGGGTGCTGAATAAGGTGCAGCAGGAAAGGAACAAGCTCCAGGATGCCCACGCCCAGCTTGGAGAAGAGCTGAAAGGCGTTCGGGCCGAGCTGTCTGGCTCCGTTAAGGAGAATCAGCGGCTTCGTCGCGGCATCTATAGTAAGTGCTTGAGCGAACTCCTTTGAAAAGAAGAGTTCGGCGAGGAAGTCAATTGAGAAAATATGTCTGTAGGTATACTCACAGGTCGCCCTGCGGAGGAGATGCCCGTATCGACGGGTGATCAACTTCCCGAACTGTTGCAGCTGCTCGAACGAGTTCGGCAGGCAATGAGCGGCATCATCCAGGCTTTATGGCCACCCATCTCCCTGCCCGAGGGCCTTGGGGATCTTGCGGAGAAGCTTCAGGCAATGCGGCAGCGCTTCCGTTTATGGAAGATTTCAGCCTGCCGCCAAGGTGCCAGGGAGGCCTGGGCCATGGTGAAGACGCGGTACAAGAAGGCGGATCCCAACCACATGGCCGAGGTCGGACCTGTGGGGCCCGATGGGAAGGAGATCCCTGTGAGTTTAGTATACGGCCAAGTAGAGTTGGCCGCTAAATTTTCCCAACGGGACTGTAAATTAGACAGCCTGTTAGACGAGATTGAGGAGGAATACAGTCAGTCTATTTGACAATGTATTTTAAAATGACATGTAAAATTCCTTCTAGCCGGCTTGTAGATCATTTGTCTTTGCCGACCTTTTCGCATCAACCTCGGGACCCTAGAGTCCGGAGTGTGTCTGAATACCTTCTCGGTTAAGAAACAACCGGGGCATGCATGGAGACCAGGCTTAGGGGTCATTAGTGCTTTATCAGACAAGTGCCCAACTAGTTATGTTATATTACATGGTTAGTAAGAAACATCTTCCAGGGAGAATAGTTCCATTAAGGGTTCCTTTCCCTGGGAGGCATGCCCTAAAGTGCATGTCCGGTCTGCAAGAGTAGAAAAACATCTGGGGGCGGATAAATAAGTATGTAAAAAATCATCTTTCAAGTCACCGACCGAATATTCCCTTACGAACGCTAGCTTTCGGCTTCACCCAGTCTGAGGTACACATCCGGCTGACCCGACAGTAACAATCGCAGAGGTGCTCCCTTTACCTCCTAGCCGAACAATCGGGAACGTAGGGGTAAGCACAGGAGCCAGGTAACCCAGCTTGGCCAAAACTTAAGCCATATCGATGCATATAATGGTGAATAAAAGGTACATGTGGAAGCTTGACACATGTGCTGGGCATGAAGCCCTTATAATTAAGCTTCTGGTACAGAAGCCCCCAGGTATAATGAGTGCGGATGGCACATCAAGTGTGTGCGAACAATGCGCAAGTAGGCCTTTAAGGGCTTTTTAGGAAAAGAGGTGAGAGAGGAAAGAGAAACAAAAGACAGCTGAAGTGTAAAAATTTGGACGGGGGAAGGGGACGAACTCTTAGTCCGGCGCTAGGCATAGAATCTTCGGAGGCGGGCTGCGTTCCATGGGTTCGGCTCGAGTCTGTTGTCCGACGCATTTCGTAGACGGCACGCTCCGCCGGTCAGGACTTGATCGATAATGAAGGGCCCCTCCCATTTGGGCTTGATCTTGTCCTTTTTCTTGTCCGGCAGGTGTAGAACTAGTTCGCCGACGTTGTATGTCTTGGCCCGTACTTCTTTGCTTTGATATCTTCGAGCCTGCTGCTGACAGAATGCGGAACGAGCCTTGGCGACGTCGCGTTCTTCCTCCAATGCGTCCAAGCTGTCCTGCCGATCCAGCTCAGCTTCTCTTTCTTCATACATGCGCACTCGAGGAGAGTCATGAATGATGTCGCAGGGCAGAACTGCCTCTGCACCGTATACCATAAAAAATGGTGTGAATCCGGTAGTACGGTTGGGCGTTGTCCACAGCCCCCAGAGTACGGAGTTGAGCTCCTCTACCCAGTGCGTGTCAGATTTCGCAAGTGACCGCACTAGTCTGGGTTTGATGCCGCTCATTATTAGACCGTTCGCTCGTTCCACTTGACCGTTGGTTTGAGGATTATAGACTGAAGCGTAATCGAGCTTAATGCCCATATTTTTGCACCATGATTTAACCTCGTCGGCCGTGAAGTTCATGCCATTATCGGTGATGATGCTGTGGGGGACACCATAACGGTGTACTACCCCGGATATGAAGTCTATCACTGGTCCGGACACTGCCGTTTTAACTGGCTTGGCCTCTATCCATTTGGTGAATTTATCCACCATGAATAATTGGTACCTTTGCTTGTGGGTTCCCCCTTTAAGGGGTCCAACCATATCAAGCCCCCAGACCGCGAACGGCCAGGTAATGGGTATAGTTTTGAGGGCGGTGGGTGGCATATGGCTCTGATTAGCAAAGAGCTGACAACCGACGCATCTTTGGACTAAGTCCTGAGCATCTGCCCGGGCCGTCGGCCAATAAACTCCTGTACGTAATGCCTTTCCTACAAGGGCCCGAGCTGCGGCATGGTGTCCGCCTAGTCTGGCATTAATTTCAGCCAGAAGGTTTCTCCCTTCCTCTTCGGAGATAAACCTTTGAAGGACTCTAGTTGTGCTTTTCTTATAGAGTTCTCCCTCATGGACCTTGTAGGCTTTAGATCGCCGGACTATGCGGCGGGCCTCATTTTGGTCTTCGGGAAGTTCCTGCCTAAGCAAGTAGGCTAGGAATGGTTCTGTCCACGGGGCGATTACTGCCATTATGTCGTGGGCTGAAGGTGTTATTTCATCGGCTGAATCGCCGGTTATGTCAGATTGCTCTGTGTCGGTTGGTGCGGCTGCTTCCGGTTTGTTATTTCCGGACTCCTCTTCCCATAGTACGTATGGCTTAAAGAGCCGTTCCAGGAAGATGTTTGGAGGGACAGCGTCACATTTTGCGCCGATGCATGCTAGTACGTCGGCTGCTTGGTTATTATCCCGGGCTACGTGGTGGAATTCGAGTCCTTCGAACCGAGCTGACAGTTTGAGGACAGCGTTACGATAGGCTGCCGTTTTTGGATCCTTGGCATCAAAGTCTCCATTTACTTGGGATATTGCAAGGTTTGAATCCCCGCGCACCTCTAGGCGTTGAATGCCCATGGAGATTGCCATCCGGAGGCCGTGTAAAAGGGCCTCGTATTCGGCGGCGTTGTTGGAGTCCGTGTACATTATCTGAAGTACGTATTGGACTGTGTCCCCGGTTGGGGACATCAGTACGATGCCAGCCCCCAATCCGGCCAACATTTTAGAGCCGTCGACGTGCCTAATCCAATTGGAGTATGCGCCGTACTCTTTAGGGAGTTCGGCTTCGGTCCATTCAGCGACAAAGTCAGCCAAAACTTGTGACTTTATAGCTCGCCGAGGTTTGTAAGTTATATCGAATGGTAAGAGCTCAATAGCCCATTTTGCAATCCTGCCCGTCGCGTCGCGGTTGTTTATAATGTCATTGAGGGGTACTTCGGAGGCCACTGTTATCAAGCACTCTTAAAAGTAGTGTCGGAGCTTCCGGGATGCCATGAACACCGCATATGCTATCTTTTGATAGTGTGGGTAACGGGACTTGCGGGGGGTTAACACAGTGGATACGTAGTAAAACTTGATGTGTTGCCACGATGTATGACAACATTGGTTCGCCCAGGTTGGGCGCAGCCAGGACCGGATTTGTTGCCAATATGGCTTTGATTTCTTCGAGTCCGACGGTGGCAGCATCCGTCCACTCGAAGTGTTCGGTGCGCCTAAGGAGGCGATAGAGGGGCAATGCCTTTTCTCCTAGACGGGAGATAAAGCGGCTTAGAGCCGCCACGCATCCAGTGAATTTTTGTATTTTTTTGAGGTCTTTTGGAATATCTAGCTGTGACAGAGCTCGGATCTTGGCTGGGTTTGCTTCAATTCCTCTACCGGATACAATGAAGCCCCGGAGTTTTCCGGCTGGTACGCCGAAAACGCATTTTTCTGGATTCAGCTTGATGTCATATGCTCGGAGGTTGTCGAATGTGAGCCTCAAGTCGGCTACTAGGGTTTCGACGTGTTTGGTTTTGACGACTACATCGTCTACGTATGCCTCTATTGTTTTGACGATCTGGGTAGCCAGACATGTCTGAATCATGCGCTGATATGTTGCGCCGGCGTTTTTATGTCCGAAGGGCATCGTGTTGAAGCAGAATGGTCCATATGCAGTAATAAATGCCGTTGCGTCCTGGTCTGCTTCCGCCATCTTGATTTGATGGTAGCCGGATTATGCGTCAAGGAAGCACAATGAATCGTGTCCTGCGGTAGCGTCGATTATCTGGTCGATGCGGGGGAGGGGGAAGGGATCCTTTGGGCAGGCCTTGTTGAGGTCTTTAAAATCGACACATTGGCGCCAGGATTTGTCCTTCTTTGGTACCATTACCAGGTTTGCTAGCCAATCCGGATGTTTGATGTCTCTGATGAATCCGGCTTCCAATAGTTGGCTAGCTCTTCTCCCATTGCCTGTCTTTTGGGTTCGGAAAATCGTCGAAGAGCCTGTTTTACTGGCTTGAATCCTTTTAGGATGTTTAGGCTGTGTTCTGCCAATCTGCGTGGGATTCCGGGCATACCCGAAGGGTGCCAGGCGAAAATGTCCCAATTTTCCCGAAGGAATTCTCGCAGTGCGGCGTCTACATCAGGGTTCAACTGTGCCCCGATGGAAACCGTCTTTGTCGGGTCCGTTGGATGGACCTAGAATTTTACTATTTCGTTCGCTGGTTTAAAGGAGGTGGACTTGGATCTCTTATCGAGTATCACATTGTCCCTATTCACAGTAGAGCGCAGCGCGGTGAGTTCTTCTGCCGCTAGGGCTTCAGATAGTGCCTCCAGGGCTAATGCGGCTGTCTTGTTTTCGGCGCGGAGTGCTATGTCCGGATCACTAACGAGAGTGACTATTCCGCCGAGCCCAGGTATTTTGAGTTTCATGTACCCGTAATGGGGTACGACTTGAAAAATTGTGAATGCCTCTCGTCCTAATATAGCGTGATATCCGCTGTTGAACGGGGCCACTTGGAACGTGACTTCTTCAGATCTGTAATTGTCCGGCGAGCCGAACACCACATCGAGTGTGATTTTTCCGGTGCAGCGCGCTTCCCGGCTAGGGATTATTCCTATGAAGGTTGTGCTGCTTAGCTCAATGCGGCTCTAGTCTATTTCCATTTTTTGAAGAGTTTCCTCGTAGATGAGGTTTAATCTGCTGCCGCCATCCATGAGGACCTTGGTAAGTCGAAAGCCGTCCACTATTGGACTAAGTACCAGTGCGGCTGGTGCTCGGGCTGTTCGGAATTTAGGTTCGTCGCTGGCGTTGAAGGTGATGGTTGTGTCGCTCCATGGATTTGTTGTTGCTACTTGGTAGACTTCGGCAAGGCTGCGGATTGTTCGTTTCCGCATATTATTTGATGCGAAAGTCTCGAAGACTGTTGATACCGTACCGGTATTGTTGGAGTGGTTTTCCGGGGCTAGAAGCTCCTCGCCACTTTTGGCCACCTGCCGTAATATCCAACATGCTCGAAGGCTATGTGTTGGGATGGCGCCCTCTGTACTGTGAATTTGACAGGGTCCGCTAAGCCATCCCTCCAGTACAGTTCCGTGCCCTTTGTGGGGTTTTTGCTTTTTGGTTTTTGTACCTGGTGCCTGAGTGTGCACCCTTTTGTTGCGGACTAGGGTTGTATTCGGGGCCGGATTGTCCCAAAACTTATTTTCGGTTTTCCAGAAACTCTCCATCGCATAGTACTTTCGTACTATGGACGCCAGGTCGGCGAAGCATGTAATTTCACGACGGTTGAGATTGCGTTTTCCTCTCGGCAGTCCTTTATCCTGTTCATAACCAGGAGGAATCTGGCCCAGTAGTGATGTACTGTTTCAGCGGGCTCTTGCCGGATTAGAGATAGATTGCATATGTCTGGGCGGGTGGGTGGAATTAAGTCCGGAACCCTACCCATCTCGAGGCTCAAGGGCCGAGAAGTTTCCAAATTTGGAAGCTCCGGTCCGATGCCTGACTTTAGGTTCAGTGCTTGATCGAAGTCCGTCCCTCCGCGGGAATCCGGCATGGAGGATTCGGGAGCCCGGACATGACTAGTTTTCAATACAGGAGAAGAGTCGCCGCATTGTTCCTCTACCACTGCTACGTGGTGGGTGACCTGGGGAGAGTTAATCTCTCTCAGATCGGTTTTAAGCCCAATCTGATTGTAGTCTGTAGCGACTCCCGGGGCGGCGATGCGATCCAAGAGCTCGTTTACGGACGAGAGCTCTATTGGATCCAGCCACTCGGCGAATTCTGAGCTGACATGAAGATTGCTTTTGACGACCTGAGAGGTCATTGTCGAAGCGGTGGCCGAACAGGCGGTCATAAGAAAACCACCTAGCCGATAGTTTGGCCTGCGGCCAAGGCTCCTTTGGCGAAAATACCGTCCTTGAAGATAGGAGAAGGCATCCTTCCTATCGGTGACGGCACAGAGGAACTCTCAATGAAAGCACCAATGTCGGGGTCAAAACCGGCGGATCTCGGGTACGGGGTCCCGAACTGTGCGTCTAGGCGGATGGTAACAGGAGACAAGGGACACGATGTTTTTACCCAGGTTCGGGCCCTCTCGATGGAGGTAAAACCCTACTCCTGCTTGATTGATATTGATGATATGGGTAGTACAAGAGTGGATCTACCACGAGATCAAGGAGGCTAAACCCTAGAAGCTAGCCTATGGTATGATTGTTGTAATGGTTGCTCGTCCTATGGACTAAAACCCTCCGGTTTATATAGACACCGGGGAGGGCCAGTGTTACACAGAGTCGGTTACAATGGTAGGAGATCTACATATCCATATTGCCAAGCTTGCCATCCACGCCAAGGAAAGTCCCATCCGGACACGGGACGGAGTCTTCAATCTTGTATCTTCATAGTCTTGGAGTCCGGCTGACGATGATAGTCCGGCTGTCCGGACACCCCCTAGTCCAGGACTCCCTCACCCCTCCTCACCGCTGCATCAACTAGCTCCCAAAGCTTACCTGTCAGAGACCTTATGTTCCAGCTACCTAAGCGAATCCTCCTAGGCTCAGCTAGCTTCCTTACCTGCACTCGTCAAGTCAAATGCGAAGACCCTTGGTCATTTTCCACTACAGCTGGGCGCCAATGTAGCACGCCACTAAAGATGCGACGACCCGATCCTCGCTCACTGGCCACCGTATCTGGATCAAGATACGACGCGCCACCTTGGGGGTGACGGCCTGACCCTTGCCAATTTTCCACCACACCCGGTTTCCGATGTAGCGCATCGCTGAGAGGGTTACGCCCCAATGAAAATCTTTTGGGTTTCATCTCCACAAGGGTTGCTGAGCTTTTACGTTGGCTCGGCAAGCCTATCACAACCCTTCTCCTTTACCCGGGCTTGGGACCGGCTATGTTGAGACAACATAGGCGGAGTTTTGTTTATACTTGAGCCTGCATCATACTAATATTTGTGATTGCCAAATCCATATGATTGATGCAAATCATCTTTGTCCTTGTCAAGAAAACTAACAGCCCACAGTCTCAGTGTGCATTTCTAGTAGCATGTATTTATCACATGGAAATAGCACATTAATTTTTCTTTAAACTAATATCAATGTGAGTATTGCTTAGTGTGTCATTTGAATTATTGTCTTAGCATAACAATGACATACATAATTTTGTCTAATCTACGAGCTCGGATTAGGAACTAGTATTTTCCCTAGTAGTAAAAAGCACATATGATAAAGTTACGCTACTTACCGCTATTGTGAGATAAATCCCGTTAAATGTGGATATCAATCATGGTTTAATCTAAAGTCACATTGACAAAAAACTAAATAGTTATAAGGGTTTACATTAAATGAAAAGTATCGCTATACATATGTAAGATGTCATTACTTTATTAATCATGACAATATTAGTCAATGATGAATTATGATATCCAATAAACGAAATTACAACTATGAATTACAACAACAGAAAAGTATAAGAATATATTTAGTATATTTATATATTTCATAGTATTGCATATTTTTTACAATCCCTCTTTTCCATTTAGTACACGAATCTTGATAATCGCAGTTTACATATATATGCATGGTAGGTATAATGGTTGTGGAGGAAGTAATAAAAAAGTTTTGCAACAGGAAATGATTGTAGTTCTTATGAGTTGTTGTAGTTTTATGTCCGAAGCATATATCATATTTTTGGAACAAATGTCTAGAAATAATATTGAAGAAAAAAGTTGATCAAGATTCGTTGGCTATTCTCGGGCCGGTCCGTCTGCGGGTGTGGTGTGTTGATCCTCTTTGTATCGGTGGTTCCATCGACGTATTCCCCTCGACTGGAGGCTTCCGGCTCAGGGTCCGCGTGGAGGGTGACTCGGGCCCGGTGTCGCCTCCGCCTCCTCCCCCGCCTCCTACTGCCGGCAATGATGACAAGAGCATGGACGATGACAGCTTACCGGAGGATTCTATCCACTCCAATGATCATCGCTTTACCCAGTCCGAGTGGGACGGGCTCTTTCCAAAAGACCAGGATATGCTGAAGGAGAATGCTCCGGCTGGTGGGGGGGCCAAAGATCCGCTGTCGGGCTCTGTTGGAGGGGCCGCGGCTTCTGGTGGGGCCAAGGGAACACCATTCTCGGTGGTGTCCTCTAACCTACCAGCTCGCGCTACCTCTCCTTCCCTCTCGGGCATTGAAGATTTGCCCCCGGCCGGTCCCTTGGCCTCGAAGAAGAAGAAGAAGTCATTAGTCAAGAAGTACTCCACTAAAAGAAGGACGTCAGGTGACTCAAGGCAGTCTGCGGTTGGGTTATGCCGTAGGCTGGATGCTGATATGGGTACGGCCTTGGGCCCATCTTCTGCTGCGGCGTCTCCCTGCCGTGCTCGCCCTGTGCCGTTGCGCTCGCCGGCTTCCACGGCCCGCAAGAGCGGTCGCGTCTCCAACAATGGCGAGTGGGTTGCTGATCAGGCCGCTCGGCGCGCTACGGCTAGGGATCTGCCTCCTTCAGGTTCGCGTCCATGCCCCCTGCCGGTGTCAAAATCAGCGGATCTTGGGTAGGGGGTCCCGAACTGTGTGTCTAGGCGGATGGTAACAGGAGAAAAGGGACACAATGTTTTTACCCAGGTTTGGGCCCTCTCGATGGAGGTAAAACCCTACTCCTGCTTGATTGATATGGATGATATGGGTAGTACAAGAGTGGATCTACCACGAGATCAAGGAGGCTAAACCCTAGAAGCTAGCCTATGGTATGATTGTTGTAATGGTTGTTCGTCCTACGGACTAAAACCCTCCGGTTTATATAGACACCGGAGAGGGCTAGGGTTGCACAGAGTCGGTTACAATGGTAGGAGATCTACATATCCGTATCGCCAAGCTTGCCTTCCACGCCAAGGAAAGTCCCATCCGGACACGGGACGAAGTCTTCAATCTTGTATCTTCATAGTCTTGGAGTCCGGCTGACGATGATAGTCCGGCTGTCCGTACACCCCCTAGTCCAGGACTCCCTCAGTAGCCCCTGAACCAGGCTTCAATGACGATGAGTCCGGCGTGCATATTGTTCGGCATTGCAAGGCGGGTTCCTCCTCCGAATAATTCATAGAAGATTGCGAACACCGGGATAGTGTCCGGCTCTGCAAAATAATTTCCACATTCCACGGTAGAGAGAATATTATGTACACAAGTTCAATCTGCTGACGTATCTCGTTGCATGACGTCACGCCACTACCAAGCCTTTACTTGAATCGTTTTTATTATACCACCTTAGCGCGTTTAGCGAAGCAGTTTCCTTGGCACGTCTTGTCGAAGCAGAGATCGTGTTCCCCTTATCCCGGGATTCTCATCAATACGGACGTGGGTAACCCAACCGCGCCATTGATGGTGGCGCTTGGGAGATAAGCGAGTTTTACTAGGCCGGTGGGGACGTATAGTCTTCGGCCGCCCATATATAAGGGGATAAGGAGCCACCCTTTTTACCTACGCCTTCTTCCTCCTTTGCTTATCCATTTCTGCGCACTCTCGAGCTCCAGCGCCCAAGTCCGCGCATCTCGTCTCGACCTTCTCCGACCATGTCTGAAGTGGGAGACAAATGGCTGGCCTCCTCCGTGACGGAGGAGCACATCGCAAAACTGTGCAGCGCCGGATACCTTTCCGGCGACATCGCGCACTGGCTGCCCGACAAGGGGCAGCTCATCCCCACCACCAGGCCTCATGAGAGGGTCGTATTCCTTCCCCACTTCCTCCGCGGACTGGGCTTCCCGTTGCATCCCTTTGTCCGGGGGCTCATGTACTATTACGGCCTGGATTTCCACGATCTGGCGCCAAACTTCATCCTCAACATCTCGGCGTTTATCGTCGTGTGCGAGGCCTTCCTCTGCATCCAGCCCCACTTCGGCTTGTGGCTCAAGACCTTCAACGTCAAGCCGAAGGTGGTGAAGGGCACTCAGGCGGAGTGCGGAGCCACCATGTTGGGCAAGATGCCCAACGTCATCTGGCTCGAAGGGGCCTTCGTGGAATCCGTCAAGGGGTGGCAATCGGGGTGGTTCTACATCACTGAGCCGCGCGACCCTAAGTGGGCGGCGGCCCCCGAGTTCAGGTCTGGTATCCCTATGCAGCTCACCTCCTGGAAAGAGAAGGGCTTGCTATGGGGTAGTTCGGAGGAGCTGATAGGACTCCAAGCCTGTATCCAGAAGCTGGTGAACAAGAAGCTCAGGCTTGTCAAGGTGGTCCAAGTCATGCTCATCCGCCGGATTCTCCCCTGCCAACAACGGGCATTTAAATTGTGGGAGTTCAATCCGGCACAGCACCAGGCATTGAGCGGGCTCTTCGACACGACGTACGAAGGCGCCTGGAGGGTGCTGTTCAAGGGCGCCAAAGCTCCCGCATCCGCCACTGAAGATCGCGGATTTCGCTCGCAGCGTCCAGCTGACGAGGTAAGTGATTCTACCCCTTTATGGGACACTTGTTTTTAATAGTTTGACCCTACGCGGGTTTCAATCTCCCTTTTTCTCTGAAAGGACTGGATGAGGAAGGCCGAGTAGACCCTGTGCCGGAGAAGAAGGCCAAGAAGGAGGCCACGGGTACTCGAAAGAGTTCCCGTTTTCAGGTGTCCGACGATTCCGGGGCGGACTCCTCCCCCGAAGGCGAGGAGGAGGAAGAAGACCCTCTCCCAGAGGAAGGAGAGAGGAAGAGGAAGGCTTCCCCGACAGGGGAGGCCGAAGGGTCCAAGAGGGGAAGAACTATTCCCCCGGACAGCGCCGCCAACGCCAACGTTGGCGATGAAGAGTGGCCCTCAAGGGCCAGGCCTCCGGCAAGATCGTGAGTATCCGGATTCCTGAATGATTTGTAATTTCTCTTTTGTGTCACATAGTGTCCTTCTAATGCCGCACTCTGCCTGCAGTCCGGCTGATGATGATCTCCCCGCTTCGTCGAGCGGGTCGTTGGCTCCGTCGAATGTAGATTCCATCCCGACTGCCTCCACCCCTCGCGCCGCTGAGGATGCCAAGGTGGGATCCCGGGAAGGGACCCATCGGGAGGAGGCTCCGGAGGCGCCACAAGGCAGCCTCCCGGACTTTGCCCCGGACTCCACGCTGGAACTCGCAGTGGTTCCGGAGTCCGGCAGGCGGCCCCTTCGCAAGAAGGGCAAGACCGTGACGCCAGCGGCCCCCGTCCAGCCGGAGGCGCCGAACAACTTGTTGGAGGCGCTCAAAGGCGCTTCCATCGAGGAAGAACTCCGCACTATTATGAGTGCGGTGATTCAGAAGGTTCAGCTCGCCAAGAGCGGGCTGACTGAAGCCTGCAGTAGCCTTCTAACAGGCTTTGAGGTAAGAAGTTAAAATTATGTAATGTAATACCGCATAGACAGTAGCCCCTGATGCTCGGTTCGGTGTTCGTAAAGAAAAGCCGGACTGAGGACCTAAAAAGATATACATAGGGTTGCTAAAAATTATGTCAATATGGGTTTGCAGGCTGCGCTGCTGACCTCTGCCGCACTGACTGCGGAGGTCGGTGCTTTGAAGCAGGACCTCGAGCGGTCCGAGAAAGAGCTTGGCCGTGCCAAAAAGCAGCTCGAGGATAAAGAAGGTGAGTAACACCACTTTGAATA
Organism: Triticum timopheevii; assembly: GCA_963921465.1. NCBI lineage: Eukaryota > Viridiplantae > Streptophyta > Magnoliopsida > Poales > Poaceae > Triticum > Triticum timopheevii. Next base: position 70,477,474 of record OY997272.1, on the reverse strand, counting down.
GTTACCTTACAGAAAAGGATTTAGGTTGCAATAAAAAAAAACAAGGATAACGTGGGTACTGCAGGGGCCACGAACGAGGTGGCAACCCTGAAGGAGGCTGTGTCCGCGGCCGAACGCAATGCGGCCGCGGAACGGGCAGAGCGAGAGAAGCAGGAGGCGTGGGTGGCGGAGGTGCGGCAAGAGCTCCAGGCTCTCATGGAAAAGCATGAGAGTTTGGAGCGCGACTCAAAGACTCGAGAGTGCCAATGCCGCCAAGGCCGAGGCCCATAAGGCCCTTCAGGAGGTTGAGGATGTGAAGAAAATAGAGGCGGGTAAGGCATTTTTCATGCAAAGCAAGCATGTTAATGTAAACTTCCTAATACTTACCCGAATTCGGAGCTCTCCAGGGGCGTTTGCAGATCAGCCTCGCAGTGTGTCCGATGCCGCCGCATTCTACCGAGCCGAGGAGGGGAGCTCAACGGAGAACGTCTTCTGGTCTCAGTACGCTGAGGCCGGCCATCCGGTGCCCCCTAGCGACCAGCTGAAGCAGCTGGTCGAGCTCCACAAGGTAGCCGAGCAGGACATGAAGGGCCTCATAGTCCGGCTGTGGCCTGGAGAGGCCATGCCTGGGAGCTACTTCGGCCTCGTGCGGCGGCTTGTGGATGCGTGCCCCTGGGTGGAGGTCATCAAGCGCTTCGCCTGTATTGAAGGTGCTCGTCGGGCCGTTGCCCGTGCAAAGGTGCACTGGGGCAGGCTGGATGCGGAGAGGCTTGTCACTGACGCGCTGCCAGCGGGAAAGGAGTATCGTACGCCCGAGATGTACTATAAGACTATCCTGAAGGGTGCCCGCAAGATTGCGGATGAGTGCCCCAGAGATGTAATTATTGAGTAAACTCGCAATGTGTTATCCTGTGCGCTGGAAACTTTGTTCATATGCGCTAAGAAACGCTTATTGACTTAAAATATTACCTTCTGTGCGGCCGTTTATAAAATCTGAGAGATGGCAAGTCGTCGGCTTCAGCCCCCATGCCATGAGTGCTGGGGTGTTCGGGATAAACTTGAGCACTCTTGTTCCCATTTTTGGGTCCATCTAGGGAGGCGCTCAACACAACGAACAAGGCAACCGGACTTATAATGCTTGAACACTCTCACTTAGCCATAGAATTCTATAATTTTAAATTTCGGCGAAGCCCCTAGTATTCGGAAGACCGAGCTCGGGGCGCTATCCACGCCTTGGCCGGACATTATCCGGTTCTTCGCTCGAAGCGGCATAACTCTTTAGGGACTCGAAAAGACCTCTCGAACAGCGACCAGTCTCTCGCCTTATCATGCCAGTCAGTTTTAGCTTTCTCCACTGAGGCGCTCGCCCATCTCAACCGGGGCGCAATCGCAGTGGTTCTCCCAGTGCTACCTTAGCCGACAGAATGGAACGTAAGGTACCAAAACATGGGAGCCGGGCAAACACAACTATTGACCCAAGACATGATTCGGAGCCGATTAATATAATGCTATAAGTTTGGGGTCCCGCACTTGTGAAAGTGTTCGGACTTATCACACCATAATGCGGGGAACATAGGCCCCTGGTGTATTCTGCCGTACCACAATATACGGGTGCAAGATGTCATTAATGAACATATATGTAAAGTAATGCAATTATAGGCAAAAAGTGCTGCATTATTTATTTAAGAAATTCTGCTATGAGTGCGGAATGATACAAATAGTGCGGTAAGCAAGGGATTGGACTAATTAGACATGTCTCCCTCCAGGGGTAGGCTGCGGAATGGTGTATTTAACAAATTTAATGCTCGTAATGGAGACCACCTGAGTGTTCGTCGCAGCCTTTTTCCCTCCCTGGCTGTTGAATCGTGAGTTCAGCGGGTTCGCCACCGGACAGGGCATCTGGTGAACGGAGTCCTGTGTATAAAAAGAAGGAAAATAAAAATAAAAAGAGCGACGCACTTGGGAGCCCCTGGTGTGGTCGAGCCGCACTCTGGGTCTGTTGTGGTCGTGCCCCTCCCCCTATGCCCATGGTATCTCCAGAGCGTAATGATGTATGCGGAGGGCTGGTCTTGCAATCATGCGAGGGCAGGAGTTGGGGCCGCATTGCTACGCGTGCTCGGAACGTGCCAGGTGGTCTTGATTGATGTTGCTCCGGGCGCGTTTGGCCATGTCCGGTCGTTTAACGGCCAGACTCGAAAATTTGCCTTAGAAGGCTGCTCTGTGCTTCTGCCGCGAGAGCCGCTGTATGTTCCTTCGTTCGGAGGGAGCGTTCCGTATTTCCGTTGACCGTGATGACTCCACGAGGGCCTAGCATCTTGAGCTTGAGGTATGCATAATGCGGCTCTGCGTTGAACATTGCAAACGCGGTTCGTCCGAGCAGAGTGTGATAGCTGCTGCGGAACGGAACTATGTCAAAGATTAACTCCTCGCTTCGGAAATTATCCGGGGATCCGAAGACCACTTCCAGTGTGACTGAGCCTGTACAATTGGACTCAACACCTGGTATGATGCCTTTGAAGGTCGTCTTTGTAGGTTTAATCCTTGAGGGGTCTATGCCCATCTTGCGCACTGTATCCTGATAAAGCAGGTTCAGGCTACTGCCGCCGTCCATCAGGACTCTCGTAAGGTGAAATCCATCTATGATTGGGTCTAAAACCAATGCGGCGAATCTGCCACGGCGGATACTAGTCGGATGGTCTCTTTGATCGAAAGTGATCGGGCAAGAGGACCATGGATTGAACTTCGGGGCGACTGGCTCCATCGCATATACATCCCTCAGTGCACGCTTCCGCTGCCTCTTGGGTATGTTGGTTGCGTATATCATGTTTACCGTCTGCACTTGTGAGGGGAAGCCCTTTTGTCCTCTACTGTTCGGCGGCCGGGTCTCTTCCTCGTCATCGCTGTGCAGCCCCTTATCATTGTTTTCGGCAATTAACTTGCCTACCTGCTTGAATACCCAACAATCTCTGTTGGTGTGGTTAGCTGGTTTTTTGGGGGTGCCATGTATCTGGCAAGAGCAGTCGAGTATTCGGTCCAAATTGGACGGACCCGGAGTGGTTCTTTTGAATGGCTTCTTCCGCTGACCGGGTTTAGAGCCTCGGAATCCGGCGTTGACTGACATATCCTCATTGTTATCGCTGTTAACGCGGCGTTTGTTTTTTGCTTCGACGCGACCTGCCGTTGTGGTACTTAGTATCCGGACTGCCAGCATTTTTACTGAGGTTGTTGCTACGAGCTAGCCAGCTATCCTCTCCCGCACAGAAGCGGGTCATTAATGATGTGATGGCTGCCATGGATTTCGGCTTTTCCTGTCCTAGGTGCCGGGCTAGCCACTCGTCGCGGATGTTATGTTTGAAGGCTGCGAGGGCCTCTGCATCCGGACAGTCAACGATTTGATTTTTCTTTGTTAAGAACCGTGTCCAGAATTGCCTGGCCGATTCGTCTGGCTGCTGAATTATGTGGCTTAGGTCATCGGCGTCCGGTGGTCGCACATATGTGCCCTGGAAGTTGTTGAGGAATGCGGCTTCCAGGTCCTCCCAACACCCAATTGACTCTGCGGGGAGGCTGTTAAGCCAATGCTGAGCTGGTCCTTTAAGCTTGAGCGGGAGATATTTGATGGCATGGAGATCGTCACCGCGGGCCATATGGATATGAAGAAGATAATATTCGATCCAAACCGCGGGGTCTGTTGTGCCATCGTAGGATTCAATGTTTACGGGTTTAAACCCTTCAGGGATTTGATGATCCATTACTTCAACATAGCGGGTGTGCGGCGCCTCTATATTGAGCAATATCACGACGTAGCTCAAGGGAGCGTTGTCTGCTATGTTCGGCCCGGCCGGAGTTATTGTATCCGGCGCGACGGTATTCGTCGTGGGTCGTGGGGTGCCCTCGTGATCCATAGATAGATCTGGATTGTCTTGCCTTGTCCTCCAATATATCCCGTAAGTCTGGCGCGTTCCCCCGTGGCTTCGTACTTTTCGAGCGATGCTGGGGTACGGTCTTGATGGAGGGCCTGGATGCCTCTCTGTCGCGACCAAGGGGTGGTCGGTCGGCCGTATTGTGCGCTGGTGATGAAGGTATGTATGCTTCCTCCTCTAATCGGGGGAGCAACTTGTGTTTTGGGTAACTCTTGGAGGGGCGTTCGAGTTCATACTCTTCGGCCGCAAGGACCTCAATCCATCTGTCGGCCAGCAGGTCTTGATCAGCTTGAAGCTGCTGCTGCTTTTTCTTTAGTCTATTTGCTATGGCCATTAGCCTGCGTTTGAAACGCTCTTGTTTGACGGGATCCTCGGGCACGACGAATTCGTCGTCATCGAGGCTTGCCTCGTCTCCGGAGGGAGGTATGTAATTATCATCCTCGACCTCTTCGTCTGCCTCTCTCTCGTGAGGGCTTGGTTCTGCATCCTCCTGCGCTGAATCTTGCTGGAGGGGATTATCTTCGGCACTTTCTGGGGTGTTATTATCTCCTGTGCTGGAATCTCCATTCTTACTATGGCGGGATTTAGAGCAGCGCCGCTGACGCCCGCACTTGGGCTGTGTCTTTAAGGAATCTGCCTCCGCTGCTTCTTCGCCATCCCAATCTTTTTGGGTGTCCACCATGTATATGTCGTATGACGAGGTGGTCTTCCAGTGCCCTGTAGGCGCTGGTTCTTGATCGTCTCCGGCATCGTCGTCCATATCGTCGATGTCTTCGGAGTCGTAATCTAGCATGTCTGTTAGATCGTCGACAGTTGCTACGAAGTGGGTGGTGGGTGGGGTTTGAATTTCTTCGTCGTCCGCATCCCAACCATCCTGGCCGTAGTCCGGCCAGGGCTCTCCGGATAGCGAGATATGTTTTAGCGAATTTAGGATGTCGCCAAAGGGTGAGTGATGAAAGATGTCCGCGGCGGTGAACTCCATGATCGGCGCCCAATCAGATTCGATTGGCAGGGGCGCAGGAGGTTCGGAGTCCGGCAGGGAGTCCGGCACCTCGGAGTCACGAGCTTTATAAGGGACAAGGTCAGTGTTCGGCTCCATCGCCGTGGAAGTCGCAGCTCGCGAGGCGGTGTCCAGCCACCCGTCCTCGATCTGCGCAATCGGGTCTGGACTATGGGTCGGAGCGGATTCGTGTGCGGCCTCCAAGGTACTGTCCGGCGGCAGAGTTAGATCATGCCCATCGTGACAGTGCGGCACGCTCGGCTGCGGATTGGATCCATCGAAGATCAAGTCTCCGCGGATATCCGCTGTGAAGTTTAGGCTTCCAAATCTGACCTGATGGCCAGGGGTGTAGCTTTCGATCTGCTCCAAATGGCCAAGTGAATTGGCCCGCAGTGCGAAGCCGCCGAATACGAAGATCTGTCCGGGGAGAAGGGTCTCACCCTGGACGGCGTTGTTGTTGATTGAAGAAGCCATCAAGCCTATCGGCGACAACACAGAGGAACTCTCAATGAAAGCACCAATGTCGGTGTCAAAACCGGCGGATCTCGGGTAGGGGGTCCCGAACTGTGCGTCTAGGCGGATGGTAACAGGAGACAAGGGACACGATGTTTTTACCCAGGTTCGGGCCCTCTCAATGGAGGTAAAACCCTACTCCTGCTTGATTGATATTGATGATATGGGTAGTACAAGAGTGGATCTACCACGAGATCAAGGAGGCTAAACCCTAGAAGCTAGCCTATGGTATGATTGTTGTAATGGTTGTTCGTCCTACGGACTAAAACCCTCCGGTTTATATAGACACCGGAGAGGGCTAGGGTTACACAGAGTCGGTTAGAATGGTAGGAGATCTACATATCCATATTGCCAAGCTTGCCTTCCACGCCAAGGAAAGTCCCATCCGGACACGGGACGAAGTCTTCAATCTTGTATCTTCATAGTCTTGGAGTCCGGCTGACGATGATAGTCCGGCTGTCCGGACACCCCCTAGTCCAGGACTCCCTCATCCCCCCTCTCCTAACCCCTCTGCTCATTCTCCACTGCATTTAGTGCTTCAGTCTCAATCCGATGATCATTTGCTTCGTATTTTAGAAGATGTTGGAATTTCTTATGATGCTAGTTTGGGTATGCCTTCTTCCTTGCTTGGAATTATTAGGGCAAACAAAATAGCTCAGGCTGACATCGCTAAAGCCAAGGAGGCTGGGCTAGGATCTACTGCCCCACTGGTTGTGGACGGTGGGGATGGGGAGGGAACTGATAGGAGTCAGGCTCCCCCGGCTATGTCTAGACATGGGGCTGGTAAACGAGCTAAATCCTGCATGGCTCTTAGTAGGTCGAGCCTTCGCATTAAAAACCTCTCTTTTAGATGAAGGCACTATTCTGGAATATTAGGGGTTTCGGCGCTAGGGAGCGCAGGGACCAGCTAAAAGACTTGGTCCGTTCTGAAAATATTGATATCATTGGTCTTGTTGAGACTCTCAAACCTTCCTTCTCCCCAAATGAGCTCTCCGCCATCTCTGGCTTCTGTTGGACATTCGGATGGTACCCTCCTTGGCACAAAGAGAGACTTGTTTGATTTTGTCGCTTTTGATCATGGGAGTTTTTGGGCTAGCACGGTGGTGTCTCATCATACCCTTAATTCTTTACTAGAAATCATGGTGGTATATGGTCCGGCTGACCATTCTATGTCCTATATTTTTCTGGATGAACTTCGAAATAAAATAGATTCTTGTGAGCTGCCGCTACTTATTGGGGGTGACTTTAACCTGATGCGCTACCCTTCGGATAAGAGTTCCTCTAACTTCTTGTGTCCACTGGCCGACGCATTTAATGCTTTCATCAGAGACACGACGATTCGTGAAATCCCTAGGGTTGGGGCCCATTTCACCTGGACGAATCGCCAAACCTCTCCCATTCGATCTGTCCTTGATAGGGTTTTCTGTTGTTCTAGATGGGACTCGATGTTCCCCCGTGCCATTCTCAGAGCCCTGGCAATAGTGGGCTCGGACCATTACCCTTTGATTCTTGATGATGTCACTCGTCCGGTTTCCGTTCCGAGGTTTCAGTTCGATGCTTCCTGGCTCCTAGTTGAGGGTTTTGCTAAGTTGATTGCGCAAAAGATTTCGACTTTCTTGTCTTCTAATCCCCGATCTTTTGGTCCGATGGACGACTGGCATCAGTGCTCCTACTTTCTCCGTATATTTCTCCGTGGTTGGTCTAAAAATCACTTCGCTGAGTCAAGGCATGACAAAGTTAGGCTGGCTGCTCAAATTGGCGCGCTTGATGCTTGTGCGGACAGCATGGGCCTCTCCCCCGCCGAGTGGCTGATTCGGTACGGCCTTGAAGATGCCCTTCTGGATATCCATCATCAGTAGGAAGTGTATTGGAAGCAAAGAGGCACTATTAACTGGAATTTAAAGGGTGACTCGCCCACGTCCTATTTCTTTGCTATCGCTAATGGTAGGCGTCGGTGATGTCTGATTGATAGCCTGGTGTCAGGGTTTCTGATCAATCTGCGTAATTCAATCTAGAGATGTCAACAGTTCCCCCACGAGCAGATTTCAAGCGATGAGAATGAGGGATTGATGATTCCTCTTTCTGAAGAGGAGATCATTGAAACAATCCGATCTGCCAACTCTAACGCGGCCTCTAGGCCTGACGGGTTCTCCATTCCTTTCTTTAGGCAGTTCTGGCCTCAGTTAAAGGGCCTCATACAGGCGATTATCAAAGGTTTTTGGCTGGGAACTGTTGACATCTCTAGATTGAATTACGCAGTGCTCACTCTCATTCCTAAAGTCAAAGGGGCTGACCTGATTCCCAATTTAGGCCCATTGCCTTAATCAATAATTTTGCGAATCTCCCGTCTAAGGGTCTGGCTACTAGGCTCTCTCCGATCGCCCATCGTGTCATTAGTCCTTTCCAATCTGCGTGCATAAAGGGCAGATTTATTCTGGATGGTCTTCTATGCATGCATGAGATTGTCCATGACTAGTGAACCAAGGGAACTAAGGAAGTGGTTCTCAAACTTGACTTCGAGAAGGCTTACGACTCAGTAAGCTGGAACTTCCTTAGCCAAGTCCTTCTTGCTAAAGGTTTCGAGGGTGCGGCGGTTCTTCGTCTCATGCAGCTGGTCTTGGAAGGCCATACGGCTGGTGTCGGTCAATGGTCAGATAAGTAATTTCTTTACCAATGGCAGGGGCCTTAGGCAGGGAGAACCGTCTTCCCCCCTTCTCTTTAATTTCGTAGTGGTTGCTCTCTCTCATATCCTTTCTCGGGCAGCTCTTGCTGGACACATTACGCCTGTTAGCTCTCACCTTATTCCCAATGGCATCACTCATCTTCAATACGCGGACGACACCATTATTATGGTTGAACTTAATGAGGCTAGTCTCACGCATCTGAAATTCCTTCTTCTATGCTTTGAAGCGCTATCGGGTCTTAAAATCAACTTTTTGAAGAGTGAAGTCATTGTGACTGGGGTAACTGACTCTGAAGCTTAGAGAGTGGTGCATCCTCTGAACTGCACTCTTGGTTCATTCCCTTTCAAATACCTGCGCCTCCCAATCTCCCCTCTTAAGCTATTGGCTTAAGACTTTGCCCCAAAAGTGACCAAAGTAGGGAACAGGGTTTTGCCGTGGAGAGGCCGCTATAATTCCCAGGCGGGCAAGGGTGCCCTGACTAATGCCTGCCTGTCTTCCCTTCCTATGTTTCTAATGGGCTTTTATGTCCTGACCGGAGGGATTCACGTTGGCTTTGACAAGCACAGGGGTGCTTTTTAATGGAACTCCTCTTATAATAAGAGCAAATATAGGATGGTTAAGTGGGATCTCATCTGTAGGCCTAAGAACATGGGGGTCTTAGGTATCATTAGTACGGTGGTCATGAACAAGTGCCTCATGATAAAATGGTGGTGGAAAATAATATCCCTCGAGGATCGCCCCCTCTGGCTATCTCTTCTCAAAGCTAAATATTTCCCTTCCTCAAGCCCCATGTTCGTCTCTTCCTCGGGTGGCTCTCAGTTTTGGCGTCAGCTGGTTAAAGTTCGCCCGATCTTTCAGTCCCTCGTTAAGTTTGTTGTTAGGAATGGTAAGTCCACTCGCTTCTGGTTAGATTGGTCGGTAGGAGACACCACTCTCGTGGTGGCCTTCCCGACCTTGTTTTCGTACTGCTTTGCTCCGGAGATCTCTATCTTTGAGCTCTCCGTTAACAACTGGGACCTTGACTTCCGGCGATCCCTTTCTCCTGTGGAGTTGGATGATTGGCAACGTCTTACTACCTGCTTCCCCTTGCTCTCGGAGGAAGACGACTCGGTTGTCTGGCCTCACTCTTCTTCTAGTCGTTTTTCAGTTAAGTCTGCGTACGCCAAACTTATCTCAGGTGCCCATACAGTGAAATTCAAGGATATTTGGTTGGCCCGTATTCCTTCTAAGATCAAAATTTTCTTGTGGCAAGCTTTCCGTCGTAAATTACCTGCGGCTGATCAAATTAGGAATAGGAACGGTCCAGGCTCTGATAGATGCGCATTATGTGGTGCATTTGAAAACACAGAGCACATATTTTTTCATTGCTTGCTGGCCAAATTTCTTTGGAGTTGTATTAGACATTGGCTTCATGTTAATTGGAATCCCTCTTCCTTCGAGGACCTGCGGCGCTGTGTTAATACTTTATCCAGACGGAATAAGAGGATGTTCTGGGTTGGTTGGGCAGCGATCTGTTGGTTGTTCTGGACTACTAGGAACAAGTTCACTATTGAGCACATCTTTCCGGCTAACCCTGTGAATTGCTTATTTAAAGCCAATTCTTTTTGCAGCAGTGGAGATTATTGACTAAGGAGGTGGACCTAGAGGCGTTCGACGACATGTTATCTAAGATAAGGTCTACGGCTTCTTCCCTGCTGCGGCGATCTAGGAGGATGACTTAGTCTCCTGTTCTTTTGGTCTCAAGGCTGGCCTGCGTGCCATGATTGGCTGGGATGCCATGTATTAGTACTTTTAACTGTTGCTCTGCTTCTGTGATGGTTGGATGGTTGTGATGTGACTCGGCCTGTTGGCTTTATTTATAAAGTCGGGCGTATGCCTTTCTCTAGAAAAAAGGCATGTTACTTGAGAAGTTTAACTCAAATGAAGTATATATGCAACATAAATGGAGGGTCAATGTCTTGCTATTGTGTAGTTTCATGTTTGTGCCAAGCTAATAAAAAACCAAGGACTAAAAAAAATCTCCCAGGTAGAGGAACAAATTTTGTAACAAAATGTCCATTGTAAAAGGAGTGCAACGGTACAGTTAAGCAAACATATTGGCAATCTAGTGATACATGATAGTGCTTGCAATAATAGGTCGGTATATTGTTATGCTACTTTTCTTACTACCTCTCTCTCAGTTTACAAGGCGCGCGCGTATCCCTAGGTCGTCAATTTGACCAATCTAATACAAGTCATATAATACAAAAAATATACCAACATAAACTTCAGAGTTTCTACTTTCAAAAGGTATAATTTTTATGTTATATAGTTTATATTAGGATGATAAAATTGGCAACCTAGGTATACGCGTAGGACTTGTAAACTGAGACGGAGGTAGTACTTAGAATATGAATATTATGATTTAGAGAATAACGCGACCCACCTGTACTATGACTTCATTAATTTCACATGTTTTCAGCACAAACTTGGTTTTTTACAGAGTTCCTCGGATGTCATTTCACCACCAAATTTTGCAAGCACCTAAATTATTTGGTCATAATCACATCCAAAAAATTCAGAATTTTTTGAAATGTTTTGCTAATTTTTTTTATCATGGGTGATTTGAAGTGCTTTGCAGATTCTTGCATCGCATCAGTTACTAGTATTACCACGCTACCGCTGGCGATGCCAAGCAAAACAGGGACGAAGCCAAGAGAGAGGAGGCATAAAGAGAACGAAATTGCTGTAGGGACGACAGTCGCCGGCCGAACTTTAGACGACGGGAGGAGTGGACCGTGATGCTCAGTTTTGCTAATTGCATGGATGGCTTGATGCGCTGCATCGTCTCAAAATCATCCACAATGTGTCGGCTGTGTACCAGCGTTGGAAAGAGAAACCTTCAAGACAGCCGAGGTGCTCAAAAGTCATAGCGAACGTTTTGGCTGCTGGCGCTCCCGAGGAAGCAATTTATGCTGGAAGAAGCCAAATAGGAGGAGGCATTAAGAGAGACCGGCCAGGAGACTGCCAGCAGCAAGCCAGAGGTCTCACAGACGGGCGCTTCTTTGCGCCAGCACTGTGACAGAGGAGAAACACCACCCTCTCGTGTATATATAAATAGGAGCAAACTAGAGGTCACACAGCATCCAGTACAAAGATATCTTCCTGCCTCCACTTCCCCTTCCTCTTGGTAGCCTGGGAGAGTGAGCGAGCAAGCAAGAAATTGGTAACAATGGATCTAAGTGACAACCAGATCAGATCCTCGAGAGGTTGATCAAGAACCATTTCCTATGGCTTATTTCTCGTGTCATATTTTCATGGTGATCCATGTACAGGGTAATAAATGTTTTCTTTTTGCTTTTTTGAAAACTGCAGGACTTTCAAGGTGTTCCTCTACCCTGATGAGACCCAGCGCGCCCATCTCGGCCGCGAACTTGGCGTGCAGCCCCAGCAGATCAAATTCTGGTTCAAGAACCGCCGTGCCCAGATGAGGAGGGTATGAACTCGATCTTCTTTCAATTTTTCCAAGATTTCAGTTTTTTCCACCTGGTAATGATGGAATGTAATGGATCTTGATGTAGTGTTTGTGCTTGACGCCATGGCAGGCCACGGACGAGAAGGTTGACAACCATTTATCCGACTCGGAGAACGACGAGATCGACTCAGAGAACGACGAGATCGACTCAAAGAATGACGAGATCCACCAAGACAAATTCGCCATGTGGGTTTGTCGATGGAGGGCTGATCCATTGAAGTAAACTTAGTGCATGCCCTAGGTTCTTTTTCCTTCAATCTGTTTGTTCCGAATAACGTGCCATAGAGCTGCCTCCGAGCAGACGGTACGCACTGAGAGTCGGTCTCGACGGCAAGCATGTCTGCGTCGAGTCCACGCATCGAGTCCATGTGTCAGGTTGGGGTCGCTCCTGTTTCTACCACGTTATGAACCGAGTCATGGGATGGCATGGCACATCGGATCAAACGCGATAATAGGGGAGCCGTAGATCATGCACGCACGATTTGATTCGTGGGATGGCACGAGTCATTAGGAACGTGGTGTGTGTTTAAGTCGGTCGTGCAACGACCATTCTTTCTCTCTGTATTCCAAATAAAAAAGCTGTAGCAAGTTTTAATGGCATCAAATTCCATGTGTGCTCTGTGTTTGCTAGTGTAAAACCTCATATGTGTCCAGCTAATTGCATGAGTTATCTTGGGTCGCTGACAAACATTCCGTATCATATCCAAGTGCGCTTGGGCATGTGAAGGTGTCGTAGAGTCCGAAGAAAGGTGCGCGGCATGCAACGATCTCCAATGGCAAGGAGGTCAACCGCGGTGAACCAATCATGCAGTATGTTGTGCGCGAGTTCGGGGATCAACACAATGGCCGATATATTGACCCGGACGAACTACGATGACTTTGGTTATGCAACAAGCGCGTGACTCTATACGACGATGGCCGTCGGCATGACCATCGCTGGATGCCATGCCGACCGAAGCGCTGCTCCGCTCCCCCCCCCCCCCCCCCCCCCCACACACACACACACACACAATGATGCCAATTTTTGCCGTGAAACCAACGACAACGGGTGGTTGGGACATGATTAAGTAAAGGTCAGCATTTGGTATATGAATTTGGTTAGGTTTCTCAAAACATATGTCCTATCGAACGCCAACACATAGGTTCCTATACGAAGGAAAACAGAAGAAAATAAACTGATTTATTTTGATTCGATAAATTTGTGCACCAAAATTATCCAATTGAGAAAAATAGGCCCAGTCCAAAACTGTTTGAAAATAGAGAACACATGGATCTAAGAAAGAAATCAGATGATAATCAATTGATAATCTCGTAGGATTAAGCTCAAGCAAACAACAAGCAACCAAAGAAGGAAAAAGCTTGGGTACATGTGGGATGTATGTGTGCTTGTCCCTTTTCCTGCGCATGAGGTCGGCCTTGGCCCTGACTTCCGCTGTCAAAATCAAAACATGCACTTTCAAGTTTCAACTGAGGTAATCGATCTCATTTTTTATCAAAAAGACTTCCGCTCCACTTTATATACAAATCATACAAATCAGCACATACAACACAACAGGACACGACACCGCAAAACACGCACACAAGGCATTGTACAAGGATGCTGAAGAACAACAACACAACTCCAAGAAAATGGCTCATTACGTGGGTGGGCACCGTTTGGGTTCGATGGCCACTGCAGACGGCGTGCTCTTCTTCCTCCAGGAGGCATCTGCTCTGGGGGAAACCCTAGATCCGGTTCTCCCTGATCGGATGATGACGAAGACTTGTGTCATTCTCTCTCCTAGGGCCCTCTTTTGGATAGGTACTGACTGGAGGGGCTAAGAGGTGGAGCGGTGTTGCATCTACCACATCAAAAACGGTGGGTCTCGGCGACATGGTGCGGTGGAGTATCGGCGTTGGAGGTGGGTTAATGGATCCATGGAGGCTGGTGACATTGTCTGGTGTCAACGGCGGTTGGGCCTGGGAATGTTAGTGCAAGGATCCCACTTGAAGATGGGACGGCGGTAGATGGCAGCACAGGATCCTAGAGCGCATGTGGTATGCGTTGTGGGTCTGCTAGGCTGGTTGGTCTTCTCGGCTCGCAGGCGCTGACTTTGGGAGGCCACCAGATTATATGGCGTGCATTGCTGTGGTCGGGGTTCCTCATGGATATGCATGGTAGGTATAATGGTTGTGGACGAAGTAAGAAAAAGTTTTTGCAAGAGGGAAATGGTTGTAGTTCTTATGAGTTGTTGTAGTTTTATGGCCGAAGGATATATCGTATTTTTGGAACAAACGACAGGAAATAAGAAAGGCATGTCACTTCAGAACTTTCACTCGAATCAAATTATATGGAACAAGAATTGTGGATCAAGATCTTGACGTTGTGTTGTTTCATGTTTAGTAAGAAAACAAGACTAAATATAATCTCCCATGTAGATGAAAAGATTTTGTAACAGAACGTACATTGTAAAAGGAGTGCAATGGTGCACTGAAGCAAACTTATTGCCATATCTAGCCTAATGATACATGATAGGGCTTGCAATAATAGGTCGGACATTGTTCTGCTACTTTTCTTACTGAGATTTTGAATATTATGATTTAGAGGATAATGACCCACCTGTACTATTGATTCATTTGATATCCATACATAATTAAGAGGCTGGAAATTAATGCCTATCAATTGCAAGCTAAAATATTGCAGAATTTGTTATAATGGTTAACAACCAATACATGGACGTAACTCAGGATTAATTATCGTCCTTTCTACAAGAGGAACAATGGTAATTACGAACTCAAGACAGGTCACCGGCGATTTTCAGGTCAATCCGCATTTGTTTGTTGCATCCAAAGCCAGTAGGACTCGTACTGATGCAGGTCCATAAACCCAATTGATTTGATGTGCTTTGCAAATTCTGCTAAATGAGGAGGGAGTATATTTCTTTACAACCTAAGATGACTTATACACCTAGACGGAAAGAGTATATTTCTTTACCGAGGGAGTACATCGCAGGTCAATAAACCCAGTTGACCTGTACTATGATTTGAATTTGTTGATATAAGCTTCTTACCTCGCATTAGTTACTAGTCCTATCACGCTACTGCTGGCGCTCCTGAGCAAGCCAGGGACGAAGCCAAGAGAGAGGAGGCATAAAGAGAAACCTTCAAAACAGCCGGCGACCGAGCCGAGGTGGTCAAACGTCAAAGCGAACGTTTCTGCTACTGGCGCTCCCAAGCAATACAGGGACGGACGGTCAACAATATAGGGTGGAAGAAGCCAAAAAGGAGGAGGCACTAAGAGAGAACGACCAGGAGACTGCCAGCAGCAAGCCAGAGGTCACACACATGGGCGCTTCTTTGCGCCCGCACGAGGAGAAACACCACCCTCTCGTGTATAAATAAGAGCAAACCAGAGGTCACACAGCATCCAGTACGAAGATATCTTCCTGCCTCCACTTCCTCTTCCTCTAGGCAGCCTGGGAGAGTGAGCGAGCAAGCAAGAAATTAGTAACAATGGATCTAAGTGACAACCAGATTCAGATCCTCGAGAGGTTGATCAAGCACCATTTCCTACAGCTTATTTCTCGTGTCATATTTTCATGGTGATTCATGTGCAGGGTATTCATGGTTTTCTTTTACTTCTATTATTTTAAAAACTGCAGTGTTTTCATTGAGTGCCCCAACCCCGATGAGGCCCAGCGCGCTCATCTCAGTCGCGAGCTTCGCGTGGAGCCCCAGCATATCAAAATCTGGTTTAAGAGCCGTCGTGCCCAGATGAGGAGGGTATGAACTCGATCTCCATTCTTTTTTTCCAAGGTTTTCAGTTTTTTCTGCCTGGGTGATGAGGGAATCTAACGGAATCTGGATGTGGTGTTTGTGGTTGACGGCATTGCAGGATAGGCACGAGCAGGTGGACAACAACTTATCCGACTCGGAGAATGACGAGATAGACTCGGAGAGTGATGAGATCCACTAAGACCACTTCGCGATGTGGGTTTGTGGATCGAGGGCTGATCCATTGAAGTAAACTTAGTGCATGGCTTAAAAAAATTTCCTTTCAATTTGTTTGTTCCAAATAACGCGCCACAGAACTGCCTGCGAGCACGCGGTATGCGCTGAGAGTCGGTCTTGACGGCAAGCATGTTTGCGTCGAGTCCATGCATCAGGTTTGGGTCGCTCCAGTTTCTACCGTGTCGTGAACCGAGTCATGGGATGGCATGTCACATCGGATCACACGCGATAATAGTGGAGCTGTAGGTCATGCACGCACGATCTGATTCGTGGGGTGGCACGAGTCATTATGAACGTGGTGTGTGTTTAGGTCGGTCGCGCAACGACCCTTCTTTCTCTCTGTACTCCAAATAAAAAAGCTGTAGCAAGTTTTCATGGCATCAAATTCCATTTGTGCTCTGTGTTTGCCAGTGTGTAAAACCTCATATGTGTCCAGCTAATTGCATGAGTAATCTTGGGTCACTGGCAAACATTCAGTATCGTATCCACGTGCTCTTGGCCAAGTGAAGATGTCGGACAGTCCGAAGAAAGGTGTGCCACATGCAACGATCTCCAATGGCAAGGAGGTCAACCGCGGTGAACTAATCATGTAGCATGTTGTGCGCGAGTTTGGGGATCAACACAATGGCTGATATGTTGACCCAGACGAATTACGGCGACTCAGGTTATGCTACAAGCGCGTGACCTGTGTACGACGATGGCCGTCGGCATGACCATCGCTGGATGTCATGGCGACCGAGTCGCTGCTCCGCTCCCCCCCCCCCCCCCCCCCCCCAATGATGTCGACTCCCATTGTGAAACCAACGAGAAGGTATATATGGCTGGGACATTATTAAGTAAAGGTGGGCATTTTGTATATTAATTTGGTTAGGTTTCTCAAAACATATGTCCTATGGAATGCCAACAAATAGGTTCCTAGAAAAAGGGAAACCGGAGGAAATAAATTGATTTATTTCGATTCGATAAATTTGTGCACTGAAATTATCCAATTGAACAAAATCGGCCCAGACCAAAACTGTTTGAAAACAGAGAGCACATCGATCTAATGAAGAAATCAGATGATAATGCATTATTCAAGCAAATATATTAACCAATTGATAATCTCGTAGGATTAAGCGGAAGCAAACAACAAGCAACCAAAACAACAAAAAAGCTCTGACTTCGGCCTTGGCCCTGACTTCCGGTATGTTAAACCTCCTGTGTATACGCCTGTACCATAGAGAGTCAGAGTGTGTGTGTGTGCAGTTTTCAGAGTCAGCACACACGATCACCTCCTCGTCGCATGGCCCGGCCACGATCACCATCGTGGGCTCGCGCCCTCTGCCCCCTATATAAGTGCAGCCCTGCTGATCAATGCAAAGTGTGTTCGATCTCATCTCCCTCAAACATGGTATCAGAGCCGGAGCTGCTCGATGCGGTCATGCAGCCCGACGACACCGCCGACATCCTCTGGGGCGCCATCGAGGAGATCTTTCGTGCCAACCAACTCTCCCGCGCCGTGTACATCGACGCGGAGTATCACGCCGTGGTCCAGGGCGACCTGACGGTGATGCAGTACTTCGCCCGTCTGAAGACCTTCACCGACCAGCTTCGCGACCTCGGGCAACCGGTCGGCGACATGCAGCAGCTCTTCCACATGCTGCGCGGCCTCGGGCGTCAGTACCACGGTGCGATCCCGCACCTCACCGTGTGCAATCCGCTGCCTACTCTTCTTCAGGCGCGCTCCTTTCTCCTCCTGGAGGAACACCGCGCGGAACAGTCTGCTCGTCTTCAGTCCGCGCACGCGCTCATCGCTGCTCGGCCCCAGGCTCTGCCCGCCGCTCCACCCGCTCCTGCTGATGGCTCCGCGGGGCGAGGACGCGGTCGCAACCGTCGCCGCGGCCACAACTCCGGGGGGGCGCCGCCCTCTCCCTCACCGGCACCACCCACACCGCGACCGGCCTCCCTGCCCGGACAGGCCCCTGGCGCCAACTCTTGGACTGGCATGGTGCAGGCCTGGCCCATGCCATGGCGTGCGCCTGGCGCCGGCGTTCTTGGCCCGCGCCCCGGCATCCCGCAGCAGCAGGCGCTTTTTGCCTACGGGAGCCCCGGTGCGAGCTCCAGCACTGCGCCGCCGCCTCCGTCACCGTACGGGTATGGTGCCTACCCCTCGATCCTCCCTGGCTTCACCTACGGCTCGCCTGGCGCCAGCTCCAGCACGGCGCCCACGCCGCCCCAGCCGTGGGACATTGGTGGCCTGCAGACGGCACTTCAGGCCGCGCACACGTCGCCCCCGCCGCCTTCGAGCACCTCGGACTGGTACATGGACTCCGGCGCGTCCTCGTACATGACATCAAACCCTGGTACTCTTCATTCCCTCTGCCCTTCTTTCCCTCCCCATGACATCATCGTCGGCAATGGCGGCCGCATGCCCATCACACACACCGGCCGCGGCTCGCTCATTGCCAACATTTCCTCCCTTGAACTGCACAATGTTCTTCTCTCCCCCAACATCATCACTAGTCTTCTGTCTGTTCGTCAACTTACTCGCGACAACCCTGTCTCTGTTTAATTTGACGCTTTTGGGTTTTCTGTCAACGATATCCGCACCCACCTGGTGATCCTTCGGTTTGACTCGACAGGCGATCTGTACCCGGTGTGCCCCAACCCCGCCGTTCCCCGTGCCAGCTTCTTCGCTGGCGCGGCGTCCACGGACCTCTGGCACAGCCGGCTCGGGCACCCTGGCGAGGAGGCGCTTCGCCGTGCCCTGCAACACCTCCCATTCAGCTGTGCGCCGTCCTCTCCACATTCTTGCACCGCCTGTCGTCTCGGCAAGCACACGCGCCTGCCGTTCTCCACCAGCACGACGCCTAGCTATTTTCCTTTTTAGTTAATGCATCTAGATGTTTGGACTTCCCCCATTGTCAGCATTTCAGGCTTTGAGTACTATCTGGTTGTAATCGATAGTTGTACCCATTACGTTTGGACTTTCCCTCTTCGACGCAAGTCTGAAGTTCTTTGCGTGCTCTCTGAATTTTATGCTTATGTCCAAACCCAATTTGAGCGCCCCATACTCGCCTTCCAGACCGACAATGGACATGAGTTTGACAACCTCGCAGTCCGCTCGCTCCTCTCCAAGCACGGCACCGTCCTACGCCTCACCTGCCCTTACACTAGCCAGCAGAATGGCAAGGTAGAGCACTTCGCACTCTCAACGAGAGCGTCCGCGCCCTCCTGTTCCATGCTTCGCTCCCGCCGCGGTTCTGGGCCGAAGCTCTTGCCACAGCAACACTCCTCCTCAATTACAAACCCTGCACCACGAGCTCGCCACGCACACCGCATGAACTCCTCCTAGGCGCACCACCAGACTACTCCATTCTGCGGGTATTCGGTTGCCTGTGCTACCCCAACACAACCTCCACCTCCCGCCACAAGCTCGATCAGCGCTCGGTGGCTTGCGTTTTCCTCGGGTACCCGCCCGATCACTGCGGCTACCGCTGCTACGATCCCACCACCCGGCGCGTGCTCACCTCTCGCCACGTCCGCTTTGACGAGCTCACCTTCCCGTTCGCCACGCCGCGCCTGCCACATTCCCCGCCCACT
The DNA here is from genome assembly GCA_963921465.1 of Triticum timopheevii. Classification (NCBI taxonomy): domain Eukaryota; kingdom Viridiplantae; phylum Streptophyta; class Magnoliopsida; order Poales; family Poaceae; genus Triticum; species Triticum timopheevii. The sequence goes on along the minus strand of OY997272.1, from coordinate 70,458,292 downwards.
CCGTCACCATGACTTGTTCCTGCACCTGTCGTCGCCCCCCACGACTACGCCTCCGCCTGCTCCCGCTCGCCACGATCGGGTGCCCACCATCGCCGCGACCAGCGCCGTTGGATCTTCATCCCACGCGCACAATTCAAATCCTCCGCGTGCGCCAGCCGCCGTTTCAAACAGCACTGCTGGATCTTCATCCAACACACCTAATTCGCGCGTGCATGTCCCCCTCCCATTCGAACGAGACCGCAGGATCTTCATCCGACGCCTCTCATTCAAACTCCGTGTCCTCGCGCTCTGCTGCCAGCCCGCCTGGCTCGCCACCCTGGCCTTCTCCCGCACCCCCAGACCGCATGATCACGCGCGCTCGCGCCGGCGTCTTCCGCCGCAACCCCAAATATGATGCTGATTATGTCTGTGTGGCTGCCACCGCTCCCGCCGCCGGCATCTCTGCAGTCCCTCGCTCGGTCCGCGGTGCCCTTCGCGATGCCAACTGGCTCGCCGCCATGCGTGATGAGTTCACTGCTCTCACCACCAACCGCACTTGGGAGCTCGTGCCGCAGCCACTGCGCGCCAACGTCATCACCGGAAAATGGATCTTCCACCACAAAACTCGGTCTGACGGTACGCTCGAGCGCTACAAAGCGCGGTGGGTCGTCTGCGGCTTCAACCAGCGCGCCGACATCGACTACGGCGAAACCTTCTCTCCGGTTGTCAAGCTCGCGACCATCCGCACCGTTCTCAATCTCGCTGCCGCGCGCAACTGGCCAGTTCATCAACTTGATGTCAAGAATGCCTTCCTCCATGGCCACTTGGAGGAAGAGGTGTACTGTCTTCATCCCGCCGGCTTCGTCGACGCTGCCAAACCTGATCATGTCTACCGCCTGTCCAAGTCTCTCTACGGCTTGAAACAGACGCCGCACGCGTGGTTCCTTCGTTTCGCCGGCTTCCTCGCCACTCTCGACTTCACGGCGACGCGCTCCAACACCTCGCTGTTCACGCTCACCCGTGGCACGGATGCCGCGTACCTTCTGCTCTACGTGGATGATATCATCCTCACGGCGTCCTCCTTGCAACTGCTTCGTGGCATCGTCGCCGGCCTCACCACCGAGTTCGCCATGAAGGATCTCGGGGACCTTCACTACATCCTGGGCATCCACGTCACGCGCTCGGCATCCGGCTTCTTGCTCTCCCAAGAGCAGTACTCCGAGGACATTCTTGAGCAGGCCGACATGGACAACTGCAAGCCTGCACCAACGCCCGTCGACACCAAGGCCAAGCTCCCCTCCGCCACGGGACCGCGCGTCGACGACCCCACCGCCTACCGCAGCCTCGCCGATGCGCTGCAGTACCTCACGGTCACTCGCCCCGAGCTTGCCTACGCCGCGCAGCAGATCTGCCTGCACATGCATGATCCGCGCGAGTGTCATCAAGCCCTGATCAAGCGTGCGCTCCGGTACGTGCGCGGCACGGCCTCGCTCGGTCTGCATCTCCGTGCTTCCTCGATGCTGGATCTCCGGGTCTACACCGACGCGGACTAGGCAGGCTGCCCCGACACGCGCCGATCGACCTCCGGCTACTGCGTCTTCCTCGGTGACACGCTGGTCTCCTGGTCGTCGAAGCGCCAGGCTACTGTCTCCCGCTCCAGTGCGGAGGCAGAGTACCGAGGCGTGGCCAACGCTGTGGCTGAATGCGTCTGGCTCCGGCAACTCCTCGGCGAGCTCCGCTGCGCGGTCACCACGACTACACTGGTCTACTGCGACAACATCTCCGCCGTGTACCTCTCCAGCAACCCCATTCATCACTGGCGAACCAAGCATGTGGAGCTGGACATTCATTTCGTCTACGAGCGCATCGCGATCGGTGACTTCTGCGTGCTGCATGTCCCCACGCGCCAGCAGTTCGCCGACGTCATGACGAAGGGGCTGCCCACTGATGTGTTTTCCGATTTTTGGTCCAGTCTCTGCGTCGCTCCTCGCGACATCACGACTGTGGGGGGGGTGTTAAACCTCCTGTGTATACGCCTGTACCATAGAGAGTCAGAGTGTGCGTGTGTGCAGTTTCCAGAGTCAGCACACACGATCACCTCCTCGTCGCATGGCCCGGCCACGATCACCATCGTGGGCTCGCGCCCTCTGCCTCCTGTATAAGTGCAGCCCTGCTGATCAATGCGAAGTGTGTTCGATCTCATCTCCCTCAAACACGGTACATATGGGATGTACGTGTGCTTGTCCCTTTTCCTGCGCATGACGTCGGCCTTGGCCCTGACTTCCGTTGTCAAAGCCAAAAAAATGCACTTTCAAGTTTCAACTGAGGCAATTGATCTTATTGTTTATCAAAAAGACTTCCGCTCCACTTTATATACAAGTCATGCAATTCAGAACATACAACACAATACAACATGACACCGCAACACATGCACATAAGGCATTGTACAAAGATGCTGAAGAACAACAAGACAACTTCAGAAAAATGCCTCGTTGTGTCGGTGGGCACCGTTTGGGTTCGTTAGCAACTGCAGATGGCTTGGCGTTCTTCCTCTAGGAGGCATCTGCTCTGGAAGAAACCCCAGATCTGGGTCTCCCAGATCGGATGATGACAGGGACTTGTGTCATTTTCTCTCCTGGGGGCACTCTTCGGAGTAGGTACGGAGAATGGAGGGGCCAAGAGGTGGAGCAGTGTTGCATCTACCGCATCAAGAACGGTGGGTCTCAGTGGCATGGTGCGGTAGAGTATCGCTGTTGGAGGTGGGTTGATGGACGCACGGAGGCTGGTGGCAATTTCTAGCTTCGTGACAGCGTCGACGACAGTTGGGCCTAGCAAGGTCAGTACAAGGATCACTCTTGAAGATGGGACGGCGGTAGATGGTAGCGCAGGATCATGGAGCGTGCGCATGTGCTGTGCGCGTTGGGTTTGCTAGGACGGTTGGTGCTCTCGGCTCACAGGCGACGACTCTCGTTGGCCACCAGATTAGATGGTGTGTGTTAGTGCGGCCAGGGTTCATCATCAAGCTTATAGGTGTAGCGACATAGTTCTTTGGAACGGTGGCTTTGGATTGATCCTTGTATTTATTGTGCCAGTCTCTGTTGCAAAATTTAATAAAGATGATTGAGTGCATTGTTTGATGCAGAGGCCAAGGTTATTCTCCTTTTCGAAAAAAGAAACAAAAGCTCCAAGAAAATGGCTGGTAGGATAGAGAGCACATTTCTTGAAGTCAATGAGAGCCCTTAACCATGTACTCCAAGGCGGCGCCTTGAGGAGAGGGCAGCAGCCTTTCCAACATAGTACAACTAGTCATAAAGACACCTCCCACATCACCACCACTGAACGCCGTACCACAATCACCCCACCCCCTGCATGTCCTAGGCCACCATCCCGCACCTTACCTGAGTGCTTCGCCCACAAGCATCATGACTCCCACCACCAATGTACAGGACCCCCTTATTAGCAGCTTGCGCATGTGCCTACTAGCGGCGTTCGGCCGGCACACCACTAGTATGATGCCACTTGTAAGTGATTACTAATGACGAGCGAGTAACTTACTAGTGGCATGTCTGCCATGTTGGGTTCTATGGTAGGGTGCCTCAACTGCAAATTAAAATTTTCCTACGCGCAGAACAACCAAGAACATGGTACGAGAGATGTATCACAGATCGTTACCACTAGACGCATAGTGCCGTGCAGCGGGAGAAGAGTTGTGGCAGCGCGTCAACGTGGATCGTCTCCTCCTCGTCCGATCTCCCTCAAACAGCTGGTTGTTCGATCCCACGTACAAGTTCGCCGGAGCGGCGCAGGTGCACCGCGTCTAACGGTATCTGTGTGTGTAGGAGGAACACCGTGCGGCGGACTACTAGGTCCGATCACACAGTTAGCGGCGAGTGGAGGTGGTTTTTCGCAACACATGCAAACCTTAGTGACAGCACCGAAGCGATCAATCGCATCAGTGTGCCGCACCCGAAATAAATGAAGTAAACCTAGAAGGTCATTTTCACCATGCATCTTTAAAACTTAACTAGAAACTAAACAAAAGATACAGTCAACCGAAATCAATAATCATCCTTCGAACTAGTTTCTGCCTACCAGCAGCGCCCGTGCCTTGTGTAATCAGACTTTTTCTCTTTTTCCTCCCATTTCTAGGTACAACAATAACTGGGGGCTGCGAGAGTGTCTCAAATGGACCCATTCAATGTGATCAGAGTCATGACATTCGGTTTGCAGGGACATTGATTATTTCGAGTGTCGTCCGCTGGTGGCATATTCAACAGACTCTCGGCAACATTATGGTTAACCGCAAAATCATGCCATCATCATATTCATTGTGAAAAATACATATTAACATCTTCCTCCCCATGCGCATAGTCAGGCGGTGGCTCATATTTGTCAGTGCCCTCATCATTAGCCACCACTATAGCCTGAGGACCTTCGGCTCTTCAAGGACCCAAAGTAGATGGTCTAGTATAGGGACATTCGTACAGAGCGCCAGCGGTGAGGGTGTTTGCTAGCTGCGAGGAGTGTGTCGCCAAATGTATTTGTGACTTAGGCCACCTAAGAGTCAAACTCGGGCACTCTATGAGAATATAGTGTATTCCCTCATCTGCGCCTTGAGGTTGTTCATTAGGGTCCACCTCTTTGAAACTAGTAAATAACATACACACTTCCACCCTAGTCAGGTATGTTGGCCACATTTATGTTATGCATATAGTACCCGATGCACCCTCCTTTTGTTGGTTGTTAACCATGGCTTGGAGAGTGCATGGGGTGTTCAACTACGAAAATGTACGCCTCGTCGAGGTGAAAGATTCTAACAATGAAATCATACCATGGAAGAAGGTACTTGCATGTTGAGACGGTAATAATTCCCATAGTGGCCTCGACATCAACCTGTGACGTTATCTGGCCCGCGAATGACATGGATCGGTTGTTATGAGGTGACGGATCTTCCGTTATGGGATATACAAAAATTTCGCAATAATTATAGTATCTATTATCCGTTACCATCGTAGTCAACCAAGGTTGCACTGTATGGCCCTGTGGTTTACACATGAGACAGTTATTCTCACGTAGCTATCACTAAAGAATATAAATGGAAATGCATGACTTTTTCTGTTGGCTAATACTATAAATTGACCCATTGGTTATGTATATAGTTCTGCAAACTTTGTACCTTTCATGTGCATTAAACAATCACTAAATATGCATTTGTGTTGGTATGGTGTATTATTGATCTTCAAACGCAACGTCTCATAAGAGTGATTTGTCATCTAACCCTTGGGTACATTTCATTGTAAGATATTTTGTATATTATCTTTTTGGTATTTCCATTGTTCACAATGAGTGTTTTTATAATACTTGAGCCTCCATCATAAGTTCATAACTAATATTTGTGATATCAGGAGAAAATACAGGCGGACTTTCACAGAATATGGGGGACCATCTGGAGCTTAAGCCATCCTGCCAAGGTTTAAATTTTCCTCTGCCGAACTTTGTTAGGCTCGCTACCTTGTCGGGTGACGTTGGCTAACAGGCATATATATATATATATATATATAGGAGAAGATGATTGATACGTCCATTTTGCATCATGCTTTTATATCAATATTTATTGCATTAGGAGCTGTTATTACACATTATATCACAATACTTATGTCTTTTCTATCTTATTTTATAAGGATTACATGAACAGGTAGAATGCCGACAGCTGGAATTCTGGACTAGAAAAGGAGCAAACATTAGATACCTATTCTGCACAGCTCCAAAAAATATTGACAATATAATTCAGAATAATTTCTAGGAGTTGGAGAGTTAAATTGTCAGCACATTGCCTGGATTATGTAACATGTACATTTTCTAAATCATACTAACGACACTAAACTGCAGTATGTTGAGGACCTGATGAGGCCTTTCATTCCAGCACGAGATGGTACGCTGGCCAAACCGAAGACTGGCGCTCAGGTAAATGAGTTACATCAGGCACAAAAATTTACTGTAACATTCCAACTAGTATGAAGTTATATGATTCTAACTGTTTCAAAGTCTCAGATTAAGGTACTCGTCAGACATGTATTGACTGATTTGCAAGAAGTTGCCTCCCTCGTGTGGGAGGCTGGTGTAGAACAAGTCGATAGTAGGTGCACCGTTGAAAACAAAATGGATGAGTGCCTTAGGCATACCCGTACAAATGGCAGGCTCACAAAGGACCTCATCAAAGAATTGAACGTAAGCCTAGAATTATGAGATTAGTATATATAATTGGAAATTTAAGTGTACAAGGTTTTTTCTAAATTAGTTTACTATGAAAACACCCCAGACTAATATGTATTTTTTAAAGACAAAATGCGATGGAATATTTCCTGGACTGGATGACATACATCTTTCTGACCTCGGGGCACCGTCACACCCAATGGAGGCCTCTGTTGAGAATGCTGAGCAGGCTTCTGACGAGGGGAAACAAAATGATGTCACGGAGGTCGCTGCTAAGCACCATTGTAAGCAGGGAATAAAAAATGATGCAATGGAGCCCCCAACGAAGAAGCTTGATGAAGATTTTGACGTACGGATGATAACTTAATTATGAAACAAGCATTGTCGTTTCAGAAATAACATGTGATCTTCCACGCACAGGATGAAGCATTCGAGAAATAAAACTCAAACAAGATCTCAGTGGTATTCATAAGCTTTTGAAAGAGGTGGATGATATCCAGGGTGCTCCTAGTTTGGATAAGCAAATGCATTCCAAAGCAACCACAAGCCTTGAAGATTTCCAGGTGATGCACATTTTACCTACAATTGAGAAAGAATCTGCTAAAGTCTAACACGAGGTTTGTTTTGTATGACAGAATCCGTTCAACAGACGGAGTAAGCAGCACTCTGTGAAGGCTACGGGATCGCAAGAGCCTGAAGAGCCCTGTGCCTTCACAGATGATGATAGCCATGATGAATCCTTTCGAAAGTAGCAAGAAGTAAGTGTGGTTGAATCGACGCCACCAAATCATGGGGGCGAAAAGAAAAGTGTGGTATTGCAATTATTTAAGAATGACGAGTATGCTTCTTACGATACTAAGAAGAAAGAAAAGAAAAAAAAAGACTCCATCAGAGTCTACAAATGATTCCGAGGACATGAACAATAAAAAGAGGAAAATCGGCTCTAGCAACTTAAAAAACAGGCCAAAAGTTACTGAAACACAGAGGGACCAGCTAGATGTGGTTCGACAGGATTTCGTGGCATCACTGATCAACACTACAAACCATAAAAAACAAATGGTCTTAGTTTATGACATTGTCGTCCTATCGAAGCATTTGCAATGCCTCACCCAAAAAGATGGATCTGAAGATGGTGTATGGTTGGGTGACTAATTAAGATATTTCACAAATTAGTTTATGAAGTTTCATTTTTGTACAATACAATTAACTTGATTATTGTTGTAGGTGGTTGATGCTACGATCCAAATCATACGTCATGGTGATCCAATTGACACAAGGGACGGCCAACTGGTTTACATTGAGAGGGTGTCCGGCGTCGCTAAGCTCGAAAGAGATTGTAGGATAGAGGAGTGCTACGAGGACGCTTTGGCAGGCATTCCTGCAACAACACAAGGCACGAGCTACCTGAAACATGATATGGTATTTTAACCTGACGTAGAACATATTTTTTTATTACTATACACATTGATCTAATTATATGTGCACTCCAGGTTTTCTTACCTACGAACAACAAAAACGTCCACTGGTTACTTGTGGTCGTAAACCCTAGAAGGAAGGAGATTCAGATTCTTGATTCACTTTTCCACTATATGGTAACCAAAGAAGTAAATAATGTCATGAGAATTTCAACATATTTAATTATAACAAAGGATTTGACATCGTATGTAAGTATTAGTCGTAGGCAACTTCTCATCCCATTGGGCTTGCAGGTACGTGGGATGGAAGCACATCTGAGAGCAGCGAGGCGAGTCGATGGGATACAAAGCAATGCATGGGAAGACATTAACGAGACGCAATGGCCAGTACAGAACATTAATGTGCCAAAATCCGATGAGACGTCAGTCAAAAATATTAGCTTTTGTTTTTGTTTTAGATTGTTAATATCTGAAATGCTGCTCTAACAACATAAAATGTTGTAGTTCTTGTTGTGCACTGTACATGCTGAAGAACATCGAATTATTTACGGGAGTAAAACTGAGGATGCAATATTACGAAGTACGTAGAGTAACACCTAAAATTATGTCATTTTCTGAAACTTATGGAATGATACTAACATATCATTGCATGCAGGCCTACATCGAGAAATTCAGAAAAGAGCTACCTGTTGTGCTTTTCGATTCACCCTAAAGCAAAATGAAATACAGGAATAGGTTCAAGCAGTACCATGCTAGGCTATCGGATGCAGCTACGATTGAAGACGATGAAGATGCAAGCAGTTAGTCCAGCGTTGTGGAATGTACACTTGGCCATAAAGCCATAGAGTAGGGTGTGGTTGAGTTTTAGTCCTGAAGAAGGTTTCCTAGCCGTGTTCTTAGTCCATTGCGCATGAATCAAGTTGTAAAACTTCAATAATATTGGTTGCAATATTTTGCTTGAAATAAATTTGGTCTCTACGGGATCTCGTAGAAATCTATATTTTCTTTTTACTACCATGTGACAGTAACAGTGCCCGGGCATGGTTTGGACCAACTACACTGCACGGGCAACCCTAGAATAATAATGGATTATGATATGTCTATTTGCATACGAGAGAAAAAGGTACGAGCATGAGCATAGCCTCACAACAGAAGAAAAAATACTGCCTGATTCAACACTCAATCCCAGCTATCTCAGAAAACGGCAGTCAGTGTCTCGTAGGCAGGCCGCAAAGCCAATAAAATAGAGCATAGGATAACAAGAGTAAATCACGTACCATAGGGGGCCTCTGCAGGTGCTGCAACACTGAATTGAACGAATCACCTTTAGGAGCACAGTGGTGTGGCCATGATACATCCATCCTGCCTTAGGGAATCACATAGCATGTTTTGTCATAGCCCTGCAAAATAGAGGAAAAATTACTACTTGTACTAACCTTGTCAAGTGTGTGCATATAACAAATATTGGACATAACTAAACATGGAAGAATGAAATGCAACATATGGAAGAATCGGATACTCATTCGTTTCTCTCTACTTTTTGCGAGGATCATTACTCTCCCTTTAACAAGTCTAAAACGTCATAATAAGAATTAACACCAATCTTCAAAAGGTGGATATCCCATGTGAATCTAATTTTTCTTATAAAGCACATGCCAAGTCTGTTGATCCCAGTCCAGCAATTGCACAAGAAGAAGCGAGCGTCACAAATATTGAGCAACATAAGCTATGAATTGTTTATAGTACATTCCAAAATTAATAGCTTATCGTCTCTATTGATCTCCAAACCTCACCTATCAGCCAAATTGAAAGAATACATGTTGAATGCAACGATTGAACATTTGTAGATCTTGCAGTCGGGGCTGGACGTCGAGGCCGGCGGCCGGCTTCATCTAGTCCCGCAGAACATGATCCATACCCAACCACCTTGCCATCGAACGAGATGCATGGCCAGATCAAAGTTGCATCCATGGCGGAGAGGTGATATGTAGAGGACGCAACAACCAATTGGGGTGTGGGAAAGAGGTTGCCTATAACCTTGTGTCATAGGCACCCGCATGGAGGACAGGGAGGTGGTATGGCACCGAATCTTCGCCGGCGGCGGCCGCGGGGTGGGCAGTGCACCTCCTCTCATGTTCTTCGTTGAAAAAGTGGTGCGAGATCTCGAGGGAATCGGGGTGGAGGAAGGGAGGGGCCACAACACACGGCTAGATCCTGCCGGCGAGGAGGGAGGGAGGGGCCGCGACGAGCGGCTAGATCTTGCCGGCGAGGATTCAAACCCTAGCGGCGGCGAGGAATAAACCATAGCGAACGGGATAAAAATCAGACCGAAAATAGCCCTCACATTCGTACCGAGAATACCTCGAAATATTTGGGAGGGAAAATCTGATCAGTTTGAAATATTTTTTCTCCTGAAAATGCCCCTCGGGTCTGATATAATTCACGTGACATCAGCGTACTGCATCGGATCTGGACCATCGAATTCGCTCCGACGGACGGTCCATATCATCCGGATGCACTGTAAAATGACTCTTACATATATATGCATGGTAGGTATAATGGTTGTGGAGGAAGTAATAAAAAAGTTTGGCAAGAGGAAATGATTGTAGTTCTTATGAGTTGTTGTAGTTTTATGTCAGAAGCATGTATCATATTTTTGGAACAAATGTCTGGAAATAATCTTGAAGAAAAAAGGCATGTTACTTGAGAAGTTTAACTCAAATGAAGTATATATGCAACAGAAATGGAGGGTCAATGTCTTGCCATTGTGTAGTTTCCTGTTTGTGCCAAGCTAATAAAAAAATCAGGACTAAATAAAATCTCCCAGGTAGAGGAACAAATTTTGTAACAAAATGTCCATTGTAAAAGGAGTGCAATGGTACAGTTAAGCAAACATATTGGCAATCTAGTGATACATGATAGTGCTTGCAATAATAGGTCGGTATATTGTTATGCTACTTTTCTTACTTAGAATATGAATATTATGATTTAGAGGACAATGACCCGCCTGTACTATGACTTGATTAATCTGATATCCATACAGAACTGAGAAGCTGAAAATTAATGCCTACTAATTGCATGCTAAAATATTGTAGAACTAGTTGGGTGACCCGCGCATTTGCGCTGCTAGACTTTCTTTACAACGTTATTCATTTTGCACGTTTTTCTCTACGTATGTTCATTCATTTGATCTATTCCTGTAGATGTATTTATATAAACAACTTATAGCTCAAATGTATTCTACTATAAAACATGACTAAACTTTGATACATTTTCTATACAGTTGTTGTTAATGATATGGTTGTCCTGCAATGATATCAAAAGAACCGAGGCATGTATCCCAACATGCCAAACTATTGGCTTTGGTACTATCCCTAGATTTCACGTTTCACCTTTTCATCCATGTTCATTTACCTTTGCACCCAATATTCTTTTAGAATTTTGACTGAGGAAATGAGAACATTGATCACTTGCAACCATACATTGTTATTTGTTCCACCATCATCTATTAGCACGTTGTCATATGTCCACATATCCATATATATGCTTTCTGATAGTGCCATTAACTAATTGTTTACGTTAACAAAAGAATTTCCACCAGTATTTGTCCATGGTAGTTAAGCTATATTAAAAAGTCCAAAATGTGCATATACGGGAAAGAGATAATATTCGGGAATTCTGTTTTTAACTATATTATTCTTGAATTGGCCTATGATAAAAAAATCGGCACCCTTGATAGATCATTTAAAATACAAATTTTTTTTTACTTCGAATGTGTGTCCAGAAAACATGATCAAACTACAAGTGAAATATTTTCGGTAAATGTATTATTGTTGTTACAGTCATCGGCGCATGTGTGACAAAAATTGAATAATGGCACTGATCTTACCTTCCTACCATGCCAAGCCATTTCGTCAATAATTAAATGCATAAATATTTGTTATATTCCTCCATATGCCTCATCATAGTTTGAAGTGCAATTTTGTTTCTAGATAACACAATATCATGGATGTCGACCTTCCCTGCATGATTCTAAATGCTCGTTACAATATCCTCTCACTCTAATTATTTGTGTAGCTTGACAGCCTAAATCTAAGTAACTGCCGCTTTATATTTGAAAGGTATCACCCTGACACTCAAAATAAATGTATGCTAGAAAATATGACAAAAAGGAAAAAAAAGAAAAGAGGAAATCATTTTTTAGACCTTGATTATAGCTATTAGCTGTTCTACTACTATCTGAACACTATATAACCATTCATTCTTAATCAAAAGGATTTTATAACAAAAAGTACAATGCATTTGATGCCTATGTGAAAAATACATAGTTACTTCATAGCCAAGTAATCTTAGACATCTGCATGATATATATTCCATCTAGAAAATTCAAAATATGCATAAACCCCACAAAAACGCATATATCTCACAAACGCATGCACGCCCTTATGTGCGGCCGACTGGCCACCTCGTGGCCGCGACAAAGAGGCCTCTAGGCCCTCCACTAAAGCCGCACCCCGGCGTCGCTCGAAAAATACAAAGCCACGGGGGAATGCGCCAGACTTGCGAGACATATTGGAGGACAAGGCAAGACAAACAAGATCGATCTACGGATCGCGTGGGCGCCCCACGATACGTGATGACAACTGTCACGCCGGATACAGCAATTCCGGCCGGGCCGAACACAGTGGACAAAGCTCGTTTGAGCTGCGTCGCGATATAGCCCAATACAGAGGCGCCGCACACCCACTATGCTTCATAGACGAAATAATGGATCATCAAATCCCCGAGGGTTTCAAATCCGTAAACATTGAATCATACAACGGCACAACAGATCCTGCGGTTTGGATCGAGGACTATCTCCTTCACATCCACATGGCCCGCGGTGATGATCTACACGACATCAAATACCTCCCACTCAAGACTAAAGGACCAGCTCGGCATTGGCTCAACAGCTTGCCAGTAGAATCAATTGGGTGTTGGGAAGACCTGGAAGCCGCATTCCTTAATAACTTCCAGGGCACATATGTGCGACCACCAGGCGCTGATGACCTAAGCCACATAATTCAGCAGCGAGATGAATCGGCCAGACAATTCTGGACACGGTTCTTAACCAAGAAAAATCAAATCATCGACTGTCCGGATGCAGAGGCCCTTGCAGCGTTCAAACATAACATCCGCGACGAGTGGCTTGCCCGGCACCTAGGATAGGAAAAGCCGAAATCCATGGCAGCCCTCACATCACTCATGACCCGCTTCTGCGTGGGAGAGGACAGCTGGCTAGCTCGCAGTAACAAGCTGACCAAAAACCCTGGTAGTTTGGATACCAAGGACAGCAACGGTAGGTCGCGTCGCAATAAGCACAAGCACCGCATTAACGGCGATAATACTGAAGATACGGCAGTCAATGCCAGATTCAGAGGCTCTAAACCCGGTCAGCGGAAAAAGCCACTTAAAAGAACTACTCCGGCCCCGTCCAATTTGGAACGAATACTCGATCGCTCGTGCCAGATACACGCACCCCCGAAAAGCCAGCCAATCACACCAACAGGGATTGTTGGGTGTTCAAGCAGGCAGGCAAGTTAATTGCCAAAAATAATGACAAGGGGCTGCATAGCGATGACGAGGAGGAGACCTGGCCGCCGAACAATAGAGGACAGAAGGGTTTCACCCCACAAGTGCGGACGGTGAACATGATATACGCAACCCACAGTTCAATCCGTGGTCCTCATGCCCTATCACTTTTGATCAAAGGGACCACCCCACTAGCATCCGCCATGGCGGATTCGCCGCATTGGTTCTAGACCCAATCGTCGACGGATTTCACCTCACTAGAGTCCTGATGGACTGCGGCAGCAGCCTGAACCTGCTTTCTCAGGATACAGTGCGCAAAATGGGCATAGACCCCTCAAGGATTAAACCCACAAAAACGACCTTTAAAGGCGTCATACTAGGTGTGGAGGCCAACTGTACAGGCTCAGTTACACTTGAAGTGGCCTTCGGATCCCCGGATAACTTCCGAAGCGAGGAGTTAATCTTCGACATAGCCCCGTTCCGCAGCGGCTATCATGCACTGCTCGGACGAACCGCATTTGCAAAGTTCAATGCGGTACCGTACTACGCATACCTAAAGCTCAAGATGCCAGGCCCTCGAGGAGTCATTACGGTCAATGGAAAGACAGAACGCTCTCTCCGAACGGAGGAGCATACAGCGGCTCTCGCAGCGGAAGTACAAAGTAGCCTCTTAAGGCAATTCTCGAGTCCGGCTGTTAAGCGGCCGGACACCGTCAAGCGCGCCCGGAGTAACCTACAACAAGACCACCTGGCACGTTCCGAGCACGCGTAGCAATACGGCCCCAACCCCAGCCCTCGCGAAATCGCGAGACCAGTACCACGCGTACATAACTATGCTCTGGAGATACCATGGGCATAGGGGTAGGGGCACGACCATGGCATGCCCGGAGAGCGGCTCAACCGCACCAGGGGGCTCCCAATTGTGTCATTCTTCTTTCTCTTATTTGCAGGACTCTGTTCTCCAGAAGCCCTGTCCGGCAGTAGACTTGCCGAACTCACGATGCAACAGCCAGGGAAGCAGAAAAGCTACGTCGATTATCCTGGTGGTCTCTATTATGAGCATTATACCTGTTTTACATACCACCCCGCAGCCTACCCCTGGAGGGGGACATGTTACATAGTCTCATCCCTTGCTTATCGCACTATTTCTATTGTTCTGCTTTCATTGCAGTATTTTTTGAATAAACAATGCATCGCTTTTTGCCTATTATTGCATTCCTTTTCCTATCTATACATGTTCACTTATGACATGTTGCACCCGTACGCTTTGGTACGGCTAAGTACACCAGGGGCTTAAGTTCCCCAAATTATGGTGTGATAAGTCCGAACACTTTCACAAGTGCGGCACCCCGAACTTATAGAATTATATGCATCAGCTCTGAATCATGTCTTGGGTCAATAGTTGGGTTTGCCCGGCTCCCATGTTTTGGTAGCTTATGTTCCGTTATATCGGCTAAGGTAGCGCTGGGAGAACCACTGCGATTGTGCCCCAGTTGAGCTGGGTTGAGCACCTCAGTGGAGAAAGCTAAAACTGACCGTCGTGACAGGGTGAGAGCCGGTCGCTGTTCGAGAGGTTTTTTCGAGTCCCTAAAGACTTATGCCACTTAGAGCGAGGAGCCGGCTTTGTCCGGCCCAAGCGTGGATAGAGCCCCGAATTCGGTCTTCCGAACACTAGGGGCTTTGCCGAAATTTAAAATTATAGAATTCTATGGCTAAGTGGGAGTGTTCAAGCATTATAAGTCCAGTTGCCTCGTTCGTTGTGTTGAGCGCCTCCCTCGAAGGACCAAAAATGGGAACAAGAGCGCTCAAGTTTATCCCGAACACCCCAGCACTCGTGGCATGGGGGCTGAAGCCAATGACTTGCCATCTCTCAAATTTGATAAACGGCCGCACAGAAGGTAATATTTAAAATTAACAAGCGTTGCTTAGCGCATATGAACAATGTTTTCAGCACACAGGACAACAAAATGCGAGTCTACTCAAAAATTACATCTTTGGAGCATTCACCCTCTATAGGGCGGGCACCCTTCAGGATACCCTTATAGTACATCTCAGGCGTGCGATACTCCTTGCCCGGCGGTGGCGCGTCCGTCGCAAGCTTCTCGGCGTCCATCCTGCCCCAGTGCACTTTAGCGCGAGCAAGGGCCCGACGGGCACCTTCAATGCAGACGGAGTACTTGATGACCTCAACCCATGGACAGGCGTCCACCAGCCGCCGCACCAGACCGAAGTAGCTCCCAGGCATGGCTTCTTTAGGCCATAGCCGAACTATGAGGCCCTTCATGGCCTGTTCGGCTACCTTGTGGAGCTCGACCAGCTGCTTCAGCTGGTCGCTCAGGGGCACCGGATGTCCGGCCTCAGCATATTGAGACCAGAACACCTTTTCCGTCGAGCTCCCCTCCTCGGCTCGGTAGAACGCGGCAGCATCGAACACACTACGGGGCAGATCTGCAAACGCTCCTGGAGAGCTCCGAATCTGGGTAAGTAATAGATAATTCACTTTTAAATGCTTGCTTTGCATGAAGAATGCCTTACCGCCTCTATCTTTTTTATCGCCTGAATTTCCTGGAGGGCTTTCTGGGCTTCAGCTTTAGCGGCTTTGGCATTCTCAAGAGCCGAGGTGAGCTCAGACTCTCGAGTCTTTGAGTCACGCTCCAAACTCTCGTGTTTTTTCACGAGAGCCTGGAGCTCTTGCCGCACCTCCACCACCCGCGCCTCCTGCTTCTCTCCCTCGGTGCGTTCCGCGGCCGCATTGCATTCGGCCTCGGACACCGCTTCCTTCAGGGTCTCCACCTCATTCGTGGCCCCTGCAATACTCACGTTATTCCTGTCATTTTTTGCAACCAAATCCTTTCTATAAGGTATTACTTTAATAAGGTATTACTTACCTTCCTTGTCCTCGAACTGCTTCTTGGCACGGCCGAGCTCGTTCTCGGACCGCTCGAGGCTCTGCTTCAATGCATTGACCTCCGCAGTCAGTGCGGCAGAGGTCAGCAGCGCAGCCTGCACTCCCATATTGACATATTTGTGTTAGACTCCTGCGTATATCTTTTTAGATCCTCAGTTCGGCTTTTCTTTCCGAACACCAAACTGAGCATCAGGGGCTACTGTCTATGCGGTACTATTTTTACATATCTTAATCACATACCTCAATGCCTGTTAGAAGGCTGGTGGAGGCTTCAGTCAGCCCGCTCTTGGCAGACTGAACTTTCTGGATCACCGCACTCATAACAGTGTGGTGCTCCTTGTTGATGGAGGCGCCGTTGAGCACCTCTAGCAAATTATCCAGCGCTTCCGGTTAGACGGAGGTCACTGGCGTCATAGTCTCGCCCTTCTTACGAAGGGGCCGCCTGCCGGACTCCGGAACCACTAAGGGTTCCGGTGCGGAGTCCGGCCCAGGGCTGGACTCAGAACCCTTTGGGGGTTGTTCCCCCTCGTGCCTGAAGTCCGGGAGGTTGCCTTGCGGCATCTCTGGGACCTCCTCCTCCTCCTGGCCGGGCCCCTTTTGGGACCCCACCTCGGCGTCATCAGCAGCGCGAGGAGAGGAGGTGGCCGGAAGTGAAGTACTATTCACGTCCGATGGAGCCAGGGAGCCACTCGTTGAAATATCGAGCCCGTCCTTGGGCGGACAAATGAAATGCCTTGAATTATTCTGGGGTCCGGACACTTACGATGTTGCCAGGGGCTTTGTCCTTGGTGGCCACTCCTCTTCATCGTCGTCGGCGTTGGTGGAGTAGACCGGGGGGAGCGTCCTTCCCTTCTTGGACCCTTCAGCCTCCCCTGTTGGGGAAGCCTTCCTTTTCTTCTCTCCCCCCGCTGGGGGAGAGGCCTCTTTTTTCTCCTCCTCGTCTTCGTGGGAGGAGTCCACCTCGGAGTCATCGGACGATGAGTTCGATAACACCTGGCGCCGGGAACTCCTCTGAGTTCCCGTGGCCTTCTTCTTGGCCTTCTTCTCCGGCACCACGTAAAGCACCAGAGCTAGCAGGCCCGTTAATTGGGCGTCTGCTGGGTCTTCTGGCAAGCGAGCCGGACAGTTAACCTGCCCGAACGTCTTTTGCCAGGCCTGTCAAAGGTAAGGGAGTTTAGATCCCGCATAGAGTCAAACTATGAAAAACAAGTGTCCCATAAAGGGTAAAATGGCTTACCTCACCGCCTGGACGCTGCGAGCTGAATCCACGATCTTCGGTAGCGGATGCGGGAGCCTCGGTGCCCTTGAACAGCACCTTCCAGGCATCTTCGTACGTAGTGTCGAAGAGCCTGCTTATGTTTGGGTGCTGTGCCAGATGAAACTCCCACAAATTAAAGGCCCGTTTTTGGCACGGGAGGATCTGGCGGATGAGCATGTCCTGGACTATGTTGACAAGCTTGAGCTTCTTGTTTACCAAGGTTTGGACGCAGGATTAGCATCCGGTCAGCTCCTCCGAATCACCCCATGATAGGCCCTTCTCATTCTAGGAGGTGAGCCGTGTGGGGATGCCAGATTTGAATTCGGGGGCCGCTGCCCATTTAGGGTCATGCGGCTCGGTGATGTAGAACCACCCCGATTGCCACCCCTTTATGGTCTCCACAAAGGAACCCTCGAGCCATCGCACATTGGGCATCTTGCCCACCATGGCACCTCCGCACTCCGCTTGGCAGCCGCCCACTACCTTCGGCTTGACATTGAAGGTCTTCAGCCATAAGCCGAAGTGGGACTGGATGCAGGGGAAGGCCTCGCACATGACGATGTTGAGGATGAAATAGGGGTCCAGATCGTGGAAATCTAGGCCATAGTAGAACATGAGCCCCCGAACAAATGGGTGAAGTGGAAAACCAAGTCCGTGGAGGAAGTGGGTGAGGAACACCACCCTGTCATAGGGCCCGGGGGTGGGGATGAGCTGCCCCTTATTGGGGAGCCGATGCGCGATGTCACTGGACAAATATCCGGCCTTTCACAGTCTCTTGATGTGCCCCTCCGTGACGGAGGAGGCCATCCACTTGCCTCCCACTTCGGACATGGCTGGAGAAGGTTGAGGCGAGATGTGCAGACTTGGGCGCTGGAGCTCGAGTGCGCGGAGATGGATAAGCAAAGGAGGAAGAAGGCGTAGGTAACAAGGTGGATCCTTATCCCCTTATATGGACAGACAAAACTGTGCGTCCCCACCAGCCTAGTAAAACTCGCTTATCTCCCAAGCATCGTAATCAATGGCGTAGTTGGGTTACCCACGCCCGTATTGATGAGAATCCGGAATAAGGGGACACGATCTCTGCTTTGACAAGACGTGCCAAGGAAACCGCTTCGCTAAACGCGCTGAGGTGGAACAATAAAAACAATTCGAATAAAGGCTTGGCCGTAGTGTGACGTCATGCCACGAAATACGTCAGCAGATTGAACTTGTGTAAATATTATTCTCTCTACGGTGGTATGTGGAACTTATTTTGCAGAGCCGGACACTATCCTGGTGTTCAAAATCTTCTATGAAGCATTCGGAGGAGGAACCTGCCTTGCAATGCCGAAGACAATATGCGCGCCGAACTTGTCGTCATTAAAGCCTGGTTCAGGGGCTACTGAGCGTGTCCTGGACTAGGGGGTGTCCGGATAGCCGAACTATCATCTTTGGCCGGACTCCAAGACTATGAAAATACAAGGTTGAAGACTCCGTCCCGTGTCCGGATGGGACTTTCCTTGGCGTGGAAGGCAAGCCTGGCAATACGGATATGTAGATCTCCTACCATTGTAACTGACTCTGTGTAACCCTAGCCCTCTCCGGTGTCTATATAAACCGGAGGGTTTTAGTCCGTAGGACGAACAACAATCATACCATAGGCTAGCTTCTAGGGTTTAGCCTCTCTGATCTTGTGGTAGATCTACTCTTGTATTACCCATATAATCAATATTAATCAAGCAGGAGTAGGGTTTTACCTCCACCGAGAGGGCCCGAACCTGGGTAAAAACATCGTGTCCCTTGTCTCCTGTTACCATCCGCCTAGACGCATAGTTCGGGACCCCCTACCCGAGATCCGCCGGTTTTGACACCGACAGTTATCCTTTCTGATCGATCTATTCAAGAGTCCGTAGTAAAATAACACGAAGCTATTCTTTCCGTTCGATCTATCATAGAGTTCGTACTAGAATAACACCTTAAGACACAAATCAACCAAAACCCTAATGTCACCTTGATACTCCAATGTCACCTCAAGTATCCGTGGGCATGATTATACGATATGCATCACACAATCTCAGATTCATCTATTCAACCAACACAAAGTACTTCAAAGAGTGCCCCAAAGTTTCTACCGGAGAGTCAAGATGAAAACGTGTGCCAACACCTATGCATAAGTTCACTGAACCCGCAAGTTGATCACCAAAACATACATCAAATAGATCACATGAATATCCCATTGTCACCACAGATAAGCACGACAAGACATATATCAAGTGTTCTCAAATCCTTAAAGACTCAATCCGACAAGACAACTTCAAGAGGAAAATTCAATTCATCACAAGAGAGTAGAGGGGGAGAAACATCATAAGATCCAACTATAATAGAAAAGCTCGCGATACATCAAGATTGTATCACCTCAGGAACACGAGAGAGAGAGATCAAGCACATAGCTACTAGTACATAACCTCAGCCCCGAGGGTGAACTACTCCCTCCTCGTCATGGAGAGCGCAGGGATGATGAAGATGGCCATCGGTGAGGGATCCCCCCCTCTGGCAGGGTGCCGGGACAGGGTACCGATTGGTTTTTGGTGGCTACAGAGGCTTGCAGCGGCGGAACACCCGATCTAGGTTATTTTCTGGAGGTTTCAGTATTTATAGGAATTTTTGGCGTAGGTCTCACGTCAGGGGGGTTTCCGGGCTGTCCACGAGGCAGGGGGCGCGCCCAGGGGGTGGGCGCGCGCCCCACCCTCGTGGGCAGCCCAGGACTCTCTTGGCCCAACTCTTTCACTCCAGTGGCTTCTTTTGGTCCACAAAAAATCTTCAAAAATTGGCATGTCAATTGGACTCCGTTTGGTATTCCTTTTCTGTAAAACTCAAAACCAAGGAAAAAACAGAAAATGGCACTGGGCTCTAGGTTAATAGGTTAGTACAAAAAATGATATAAAAGTGTATAGTAAAGCCCATAAACATCCAAAATAGGTAATATAATAACATGGAACAATCAAAAATTATAGATACGTTGTAGACGTATCAGTCTCCGTATAAAATGGTTTTCGGAAAGGCTGGTCACTTATCTCTTGAACACATAAGGCATATTGGGCTATTAAAGAGCTCAACTATGATTTCAAACTTGCCGGTAAGAAGAGGTTATTTGACATTAGCTTGTTTGATGAATGGAGAACCCAAGTCTATGAGAATGACAAGTTGTTTAAAGAAAAAGTTAAAAGATGGCATGACAAAAGGATACAAAAGCGCGAGTTTAATGTAGGTGATCATGTTTTGCTATACAACTCTCGTTTAAGATTTTTTTTGTAGGAAAAGTTCTCTCTAAATGGGAAGGTCCTTACATTATCGAGGAGGTCTATCATTCTGGTGCCATCAAAATCAACAACGCCGAAGGCACAAATCCGGAGGTGGTAAATGATCAAAGAATCAAACATTATAACTCACGTAATCCCATAAATGTTGAGACCAATACAATTGACACCGTAACACCGGAGGAGTACATAAGGGACACTCTCCAGAATGTTTCAGACTCTGAAAAGGAATAGGTATGTGGTACGGTAAATAAACCGACTCCAAAACTGTTCTAATACAATTTTTCTCTGTTTTGGAATATTTAAAAATTTAGGAAAATTAGAAGTAGTCCGAAAGAGACACGAGGTAACCACAAGGGTGGAGGGCGCACCCTACCCCCTAGGTGCACCCCCCTACCTTGTGGCCACTTCATGTGCCCTCCGGACTCCGTTTTCTTGCACGATACTTATTTTGATTGGTGAAATTCTTTATATATTCTCCCAAAGGTTTTTACCACCGTACCACTGCAAAATCTCAGGTTTTCGTTTTGAGTTGTTTTCGGCTAGAATTTTCAAGGCCAAACACCATGTCGTCCTCCTCCTCCAACAACGCGGACAGCGATGCTTGGTTGATGCAGATGGAACTTAGAAGGAGGGATGCTGAGGGAGTCACGATGGAGGAGGATGAAGGAGATTTGCTTGAGGACCACCCTCCGGCTTCGGAGAGAGGCACTCTGACTGGCATCGCCACTATTCCCAATCCCGATCAAGCAATGGGGACTACAAGCAACCATGAAAACCAAGAGGTTCGGGAAGGGATTCTCCCTAGGAGGCCCTTACACAGGTTACATCATAACAACATTCATAATTTGGTTCACAATTACGGAGTGGAGAACACTTCTCATACACATATACCCTATAATTGCGACATATCCCATCCAAATGAAAGCAATGCACAAAAGAGCTCTTGGGGGCCTAAAAATAAGCATCTTATGGAGGAAATCCAGAAGAATGCAAATATGCTCCAATGTGTGCTCCAACAACTGCAAGTTCTGAAGGGTGCATTAATGAAGCTAACGGTATCATCAACAACTCCATCATCGCCACCTCTGAAGAAAGAGACATAAATACATGGGTATGTGCACTCCCCTTGGCAACTGCCAAGCTTGGGGGAGGTGTGCCGGTATCGTATCACCATCACACCTCTATCTTTACCGTTTTTCTTAGTTCGATACTTTTGGTTATATCTTGATCTAGTAGAATAAAGTTTTAGTATGATCTAGCTTTGAGTTTTGTTTTCATCTCTATCTATGTAATCGAGTCCGTGAGTTATATATAATAAAGAGTAGTTTTGAGTTGAGGGCTTTGCTATCTTGCTATGATCTTGTGGGAATTAAAGAAAGAATAAAAAGAAATAAAAAGATCATATGTTGATCTTATGGCACTACTAGGAAAAGGGCTATAGATGGGATGGACACTAATGGCGCACCTGTCATGTGGTGCGCCACTAATATATACTAATGGCGCACCATGTTCTGGTGCGCCATTAGTGTGGAACACACTAATGGTGCACCAGGAACATGGTGCGCCACTACTGTTGTTTATTTTTTTTCTTTTTTTTGCAAAACTACTAATGGCGCACCGTGACACAGTGCGCCATTACTAGTTTAAACTAGTAATGGCGCACTGTGCCACGGTGCGCCATTAGAATATACTTTTATTTTTATTTTTTTGCAAAACTTCTAATGGCGCACCGGAAGCCGGTGCGCCATTAGTAACCAGGGTTACTAATGGCGCATTTGCATACGGTGCGCCATTAGTAAACAGGGTTACTAATGGCGCATTTGCATACGGTGCGCCATTAGTACCAGGGTTACTAATTTTTTCTTAGTACCAGGTTTCCCCACTTGATAGACCCCAACCGTACGCCGTCGCCGCCGTCCGCCGCCTCCGTCCGCCGCAGCCGCCCACGCGCCCCCGCCGCCTCCCTCTTCCCTTCCTCCCCCTCGAGCGCCGCCTCCCCCCCCCCCCCCCCCCCCCCGAGCCCCGCCTCCCTCGCCTCCCTCCCTATCCCTCGGAGCCGCCGGAGACTTGGAGCCTCGGCCAGCGGCGCGTCGACGTGCTACCCCTCTCCTCTCCCTCGCCCCCTTCCCCTTGGGGCTGCTCTGCCCCCTCTCTCTCGGGCGTCCCCATGGGTGGCTGACGGCCGCGGCGTTGGATGCCCTCTCTCCCTGCTCTGGTTCCCCTCCCCCTCTCTCCACCCTGATCTGATTTTTCCTCTCCGAGCTGCAGCGCGAAGGTGGTCAGGGACGAGCGGCAGGCCGGCGACCAGCAGCACCCCTCTCTTCCACGTTGTTGATTCCTCCCCAGGTACTGTAACCCTAGCGCATGTGCTTATTTCCATGTTTCTACCCTACCTAGGAATGGAAGGTCCAAACTTACAAAACTTGTCCCCGACCCAATCTAATACTAGAAATCGAAATCAAAATCAATGGGGCTAGCAAAGCAAAGGCCCCAAGGCTGGGACACTTTGATGAAGCAGTAATCTTTGGTTTCGTCATCAGTCCTTGCTCATGATAGCTAGGTTGTTGGTTTTCATACTCCTATTTTATAGTGACCAACACAATAATAGAGTTTGTGAGGTGTTTAGGGTACAATTATCACAACAAAATTGATATAATAGTTATCACCCTAATACTTATGTTTCTGGAAAACTTGTTAGGTTCACAGTATTCATATACTTGAAGAGTAGTTGAAGTAGATGCACTCAATTTCATGGCCATCCTATCTAGTTGCTGGGTGGAAATTTACTGAATTTTATTTGCAGTAAATGCACTGAATTTCACAGAAGAGTAGTTGCACTTCTGAACTGCTATGAGTACAAGTACTCTTCTCATTGGAGTATGAAAGTTATCAGCAGTTGCTTATGCTAGAGAAGTACTCCTGAACATTTAGCTGTACTCCAGTGAGTACAACATGTAGTTACTTACTCCAGTAGCTTAATTAAGTGCAGTTGTTTCACTTACTCCAGTAGCTTAGTTAAGTTGCAGTAGTGCTCGCAAGTTTGCAAGTTTTGTGTACTGCACTACTTGCATCAGTACTTTTGTGTAATCTGACTGTAGTGCTTGTATAGTTTCAGTAGTTTTTCTTCAATTAATTTGTTTGGTTGTATTAGTTTAGTGTAGGACAACAATGGTGTAGCACTTGCTGCTGCTGTTAAGTTTCAGTTAATTTGTTTGGTTGAATTTTGGAGTACAGCACAAAGAAACCTTTTCAGTAGTTTGTCTTGTGTCCTCCATATTGTCTCATCTTCTTGTCTTGTTGTACTCTTGCTACTGCTTGCAAGTTCCAGGGTTTGAATCAGTATTCCTGCTTGCAGTAGTATGAAGGAGGATTCCAGTAGTGCAATAGTGCAGGAGTATGAACAATAGTGCAGTAGTGCACTTCTTACAATAGCCCCAAAATCCAGTAGCAAATGCTCTCCTTTAATTGAAACTTTAAGTGAAATTTTAATTTAACTTTAAAATCAACTAAAACTTTAACTGAAACTTTAATTTAAACTTTAACTGAAACTTTAATTAAAGTTAACTTAAGTCTTTTCCTTTAATAAAAATTGTATGGTGGATGTCTTGTTGTAAAATTGTATGCATAGTCAGGCCCTTTCATGTTTTCAAGGAAACACCAGACTTTCAAGTTAGTGCTTTCTCAAACTTCTGTAATTTGCACTTCTTGAACTACTGCTTGGAACCAAACAGAATTATACAATGAACTTCTGCGGGCTGATTTGAGTTGGACCATCCTCTGCAGCCAACTTTTCTTCGACAAGACGAAGAAAGGAGAATTAGGGTAGGGTTTCATGGCTAGAAGATATATTTTTGTACAACAATTTGTTACAAATTGCATTTATTGGTATATGTACGCTAGTTTCGTCATATCAGGAGCTTAGGAACTTATCTTGACTAATTTATTATAGATAGTTGTCAGAGCTCACTTCTAGAATTTAGCAATAGCAAAATGTGGTTAAGATTTAAGGCATCCGAACTAAGCTTTGCGGCATTTATATCTAATTTGTCATGCATGAATTATGATCATGAGAGCCATGAGATCTTGTTTAGTGCATACACCATTCTTATTTTTTTCTATCCGTTGCTACCCCATCTGGTAATTAGTATATCATGCTACTTTCATCTATGGAAGTATGACTTGTCACTTCTACAAATCGAACCCATCATTTAGTTATGGACCAGTATAATATAATTTGCAGTACTTGGTGTTGAGCAGCTAGCACTGCTGAATCTTAGCAGCAAAAGAGGCCCATTTGCAAATGTAAATTCTTAAGCATATGTTTTGGCATACAAGCATCTTAGCAGCAAAAGAGGCCCTTGAGTTTGCCAGAATGTCGATTAACTTCCATTCCGGCAAATTCGGGTACTCCATATGTCCTATTTTCAGCAAAGGTCATGCTAAAAATTTTCGTGAATTTTAGCATGAATTTGCTAAAAATAGGACATATGGGGTACTTGCGACTAATGTATGTTTTATGATCTGTTGTAAGGGTACTAATTGGTCTCTTCTGCTGCTTATCAGAGATGGGGGGAAGCAGCCACCACCGCTCTGCCACACCGCAGTATGAGTTGGATGCTTCCGAGATCTTCAGTATCATACTTGGGACTTTAGTATCATCCATGACGCAGGTATATAAAATGAGAGATCTCCGCTTCACCCATCTCATGATGATATCTGTTGTTTGCTACATCACTCATTGTCCCAAACTGCAGAGGCTGCCTGACAGTTTTATGAACATGATGGGTGAAGATCCGCCAAATAATGTGAAGCTGCGACAGGCCGGCAGCGCATTTCACAGGCAGTGGGATGTGGAGTTGGTGATCAAGGAGCGCCACATGTACTTGTATCGTGGGTGGGAGAAGTTCTACCATGCCTACGACCTGCGGCTGGGGTACTTCCTTCTCTTCAGGTATGACGACGACGCCACGATGCTCATCGTGAAGGTGTTCAATGGGACTATGTGTCGCATGCGCTATGCTGATGATGATGATGCCAGTATGTTCTGCCTCTTCTTATTCCTCTACATTTGGCTTTGTCTCACATCGATTGTTAATGGCCATTGTTGCATTTGGACAGGTAATGGGAGCAGCAGCAACGACACTCGCTACAGCCAAAGCAGCAGCGACTATAGCTGTAGCAAAAGCAACACCGATTCTGGCTTTAGCGAAAGCAGCAACGATTCTGGCAGCAACATAGACAACAAGAAGGATGATCCGGACTGGAGTGCGGGTGAAGAGGAGCAGAGTGGGGATGAGGAGCTGCAGGATGACGATGGGCATCAGGCTGAGGATGACCTAGCACTGGTGGTGGTTGACCAAGGGCAATAGATGGTGGTGGCTGACCATGGGCAAGAGATGGTGGTGGCTGACCATGGGCAAGAGATGGAGGTGGCTGAGGATGACCTAGCGATGGTCGTGCCCATCTTGCCTGAAGGTGGCCTCGTGATGGTGGTGGTGCCTGACAATGACCACGCACCGGTGGTGGCGCCGGCGATCCCACAGCTGGACGACATGACCATGCCAATTGTGGTAGAATACTTCATCCCACTGCCTCCACCGCCTCGCCACTCTTGGCGCATCAGGCTAAGGAAGGAGAAGGAGAAGAACAATGAGAACTGAACTATGTCAGGTATGTTAGATCTCCAAAATGATATATATATATATATACTTAGTTACCTATGTTATCTCTAATATGCTTAGTTTCCTATAGGTTAGCTTCATTTTACCTAAGTTGGCTCTAATATGCTAACTTAGAGCTTATATGCTTAGTTTCCTATAGGTTAGCTCCAAAATAACTTATGTTAGCACAAAATGATCAAGTTTACATAATAAGCTTATAGTCTTTTTCTTATTCTTCTTCTTTTCCAAAATGACATAGGTTAGCTTCATTTTACCTAAGTTGGCTCTAATATGCTAACTTAGTGCTTATATGCTTAGTTTCCTATAGGTTAGCTCCAAAATTACTTATGTTAGCACAAAATGATCAAGTTTACATAATAAGCTTATAGTCTTCTTCTTATTCTTCTTATTCTTCTTATTTTCCAAAATGACATAGGTTAGCTTCATTTTACCTATGTTTGCTCTAATATGCTAACTTAGAGAGGTTTATATGCTTAGTTTCCTATAGGTTAGCTCCAAAATTACTTATATTAGCACAAAATGATCAAGTTTACATAATAAGCTTATAGTATTCTTCTTATTCTTCTTATTCTTCTTCTAGTGTTCTTCTTCTTCTAGTATTCTTCTAGTCTTCTTCTTCTTCTTCTTCTCTTTTTCTACTTCTTCTTCTAACTTCTTGTTTATCATTTTGCAGATTTGATTTAATTCACGGAAGCTTGCATGGATGGAGTGCTTCTTTTCCATTTGTGTTTTTATTTTGTATCAATGTGAAACTTTTGTGAATTGATGGATAACGGTGTTGGATGAACAATGTGAAACTTTTGTAATATGTAACCATGGAACTATGTGTTGGCTATGTATGTATATATGATGAAACTTGTGTGTTGGATATGATTGTTATATGGATGCTTGTTGTATATATATGTGCTGGATATCTCATATGTGAAATAGTAACCTAAGATTAAGACAAAACAAAAAAAATTAAATAAATTGTTACTAATGGCGCACTACCATGTGGTGCGCCATTAGTATAGCAGACACTAGTGGCACACTGTGGGCAAAACTAATGGCGCACTGCATGGTGCCCCATTATTATACCAGATACTAATGGTGCACCAGTGGTGCACCATTAGTAAAAAATACTAGTGGCGTGATACTAATGGCGCACCAGTAGTGCGCCATTAGTAGGCAAAACTGCTGCGCCATTAGTAGGCCTTTTCCTAGTAATGTGGAGAGTAATGACTTCACATATAAAGAGTATGATGATAATAGTTGTTGAGAGTTGACAAACATGGTTTTGGTCATTGCTGCAATTAATAGGAAGTAATAAAGAAAGAGAGGTTTTACACATAGATACACTATCTTGGACGTCTTTTGTGATTGTGGGCACTCATTAAAATATGACATGCTAAAAGGTAGATGTTGGACAAGGAAGACGACATAATGGATTAGGTTTTCCTATATCCGAATAGAAGTTAGATTGTCATGGATCATCCGACATGCCGAGTTTGCATTTCCCTCTCATGCTAGCCAAATTCTTTGCACCAAGTAGAGATACTACTTGTGCTTCCAAACATCCCTAAACCCAGGCAGGAGTCAGTCTACTTGACATGGACGTGATGCCTATATGTCATAATCATTGTCTTAGATATTTCCATAACTTTGCGCTTTTCTATCAATTGCTCGACAGTAATTTGTTCACCCACCGTATTATTTGCTATCTTAAGAGAAGCCTGTAGTGAAACCTGTGGCCCCCGGGTCCATCTTCCATCATATAAGTTTCCTATCTATTATTTTGCAATCTTTTACTTTCCGATCTATAAACTAAAAACCCCAAAAATATTTACTTGATCTTTTGTTTAGTTTCATCTATCTCTATTAGATCTCACTTTTGCAAGTGACCGTGAAGGGATTGACAACCCCTTTATCGTGTTGGGTGCAAGTGTTTGATTGTTTTTGCAGGTATTGGTGGTTTGTGCGTTGTCTCCTACTGGATTGATACCTTGGTTCTCTAACTAAGGGAAATACTTATCTCTACTTTGCTGCTTCACTCTTTCATCTTCGAGGGAAAAACCAACGCAAGCTCAAGAAGTAGTAGTGTTACTCCTCCTAACCAACAACACCAGTGATCATTGAACCCCCTCTGTTTGAGCACCAAGCGAAGGAATGCTAGACAAGGTAGTCATATGCCTTCAGAAAGTGTAGATTCAGGAAGATGCCTTTATGACAGTGTTTCCTAACCTCATGCACAATTTCATGAAGGTCTATAATCATTTCATGGATATGGCGGCCCTATAGGAACACAATCTGGTAAAGGTGCGAGAGGCATTCCACCACCAGGGCAACGCGCATTGCACACACCATCGCAAAAAATTGCGGGAGCATATTAATCACCTTAATCGGCATGTAGTGTCGAATACCCTCTGCCCCAACTATTTTGGGGATCAGGGTATTGACACCAAAGTTTAGACGTGCCATATTGAGAGTCCCAATATGGAATTCATGGAACATCAACATGATAACCTGCTGGAGCTCTGGCCAGAATTTCTGGAAGAAGGCCATTGGTGGGCTATTGGGGCCATGTGTCGAACTAGCATTCATAACATCAATCACCCGCCCTACTTCTTCTAGCAAGAATGGAAGAGTTAGCCGCACATTCTCAGTGGCTGGCACACTGGCCGCTGATTTCGAGTCTTTGCCAGAGAAACCCCATAGCGGGGTTCACCGTCAAGAGTTCCATATAGAAGGAGTAAATATGCGGGACGATCTCCCCAGCCTGCTCAAGGAGGACATCCCCATCCCACAGAGAAGGACTGATCACTTCGGATGTTGCCCATTTGCAATGGCGTAAAAATAGGTGGTGTTGGTGCCCCCCTTCAAGAGCCAATTTTGTTCTCCGCGACATTCCTATAGAACTCCTCGCCCTTGCAGATTTTCATAAGGGAGGCCTCAAGGGTATAGCACTGGAGCCACTCATCCTCCGAGAAACCAGGGCGTGTACAATCACAATCAACTCTCGAATCTGGTCGAGTGGGGCTCCCTTACTAGTTCTAAGCTCTGCACCTAGGTTGCCCCCCCAACCAAGCATGAACTGCCGAACCAACTTGGCACAATGATGCCAACATCAATGGCAAAATACATCCTAGTAGGTGGTTGCCGATATGGCTCCTGGTTCTTTGTTTCATCGATGGGCGGCTCTCTGTTGCCAATGAGACTTGGCCTCTTTAATAAAATGCGCTTGGTTGGACACCACGCTATCGACGACAAGTGGTACGAGCACATGTAGCAGCGCATGTAGTTGTACCATCCGCAGCCTTCTCCTTTGTTTCCCTCCTGGCGACGCCATTTGCTTTGCATTAGTTTCAACACTTGGTGTGTCCTTCTATGTGATGATTTTCTACCATGTTTGAGCCCATATCCCGCAGAAATGCACTAAAGAAGGTATTTTGAAATGTCTTGCTTGACCGAGTGAAAATAGTTAGTATCCTCGGTAGGGTCGCAAACGTGGTCGGAAGTACCAACACGTAGCCCGCACACACAATTTACCCAGGATAGGGCCTCCGGCGAGGAGTAATACTCTACGTCATGCTGGTAGTCTTCATTCATGGTGGGTATACCTGATGCAAGGGATTGAATGGGGAGTATGAAGATGCTACCAAGAGTCTATTCTACTATAGTCGATCTCTTGGGAGCCCATAGCCCTCACCTTATATACATGATGAGGGCTAGGGTTTTACAAATAGATAGATCCAATCTTAGCCCGCACTAGGATGACTTGGGGGCCAAGATGATATCATGAATGTAAGTCTATTGTTCGAAGCTCCCTCCTATGCCAGTTAATTGGCATGCGTCTTGGGTCCCTAGCCGGGCATCCCAGCTAGATCCTTTGATAGAAGCCACCCCAGGTGCATGGAACCATCAGTAGCGCCTGAGCCTATCTAGAGCTGGAGTTCCGTTAGTCTTCAAGAACCCAGGCGAGCTCTTGGTTTTGTTAACAGTTCACAGAGGGCCCCAGATTGGTTAAGCTATAGGACGCCTACCCGACTTGGATGCTTCATTTTTGACACCTCTTTGCCCCCTAGGGCTCCAACCCCTGGCTCCTGGTTTTTTTCCAAGTGCAGGCTCCACAAAAATAGGGCTCTCGGACCCGCGGCCTCCGTGCGTCGGTGTTCTCCGAGGTCATGGCGACGCCCGGTGGGGCTGTTACTTGGGCCGGAGAGAAAGGCATTGCAGCCACCCATCGCCGGTGCCAACCTTCCAGGTGTCACCGTTGGCTTCGATGCAATTCTTCGGAGCCGTGTTGCCACTTCAAATCGCTTTGCTTCTTTATTAATCAGGAGAGGGCTAGTATTAACCACACATCGTCCTCTCCTCAATTCCTCTTATATATTAGCAACCGCCATCGCAGGAGAAGAAAACTGCCACTTCAGATCCCTTTTGTTCCTTATTAATCGGGAGAGGGTTGGTATCAACCACGCAACTTCCCCTTCCCAATTTTACTAAGATTTTAGCAGCCGTCACAGGAGAAGAACACACCTTGAAGCCCGAATCACACAAGGTTGGTGCGGCCGCAAGACATGGAGGAGTCCTGGATCAAAGCTTGTCTCTTCGTTGCCTCGTTTGGTCGTGGTGGAAAATTTGCCCACCAGGCCTGGTGATTGGAAGCGCTCAGTCATTACCTCGGAGCGCCTAGAGGGCTTGATTGCCCAGGGATGGCTGCCCAAGCACAATCCGTTTCACTCCACTGTCTTCCTACGTGGAAAGCCGAGAATGATCCATATCATCTTCCCTGGAGATGAACACATTTTGTAATAGAAAATCCATTGTAAAATGAGTACAATGACACACACACACACACACACACACACACACACACACACACACACACACACACATACATATATATATATATATATATATATATATATATATATATATATATATATATATATGTATATATATAGAGAGAGAGCGTGTGTGTGCATGTGTATGTGAGAGAGAGAGAGATAGACAGAGAGAGAGAGAGCTATTGCAATAGGTAAATAATTTACTTTGATTTTGCTCTACAAGCTCATGTTAACACAAACTTAAAAAACCTAGTATTAAGCACCATCTAGATATATTTTTGTGCACTATTGCATCTATGATCATAACACTTAGTACACTCAAGCCATTAATTTATCCCAAATGGATCTTCCTTCACGGAATATACAAAACATTCGCAATAATTGTAGTATCAGTTAACCGTTACTATCATAGTCCACCATGGATGCACTGTATGTCGTTGAGGTTTTCGCGTTGACAATTATTGTCGTGTAGGTGTCCCTAAAGAATATAAATGAAAATGCATGACTCTGTCGTGTTGGCCAGTAGTATACACGAATGCATAGCATATGTATAGTTCGACAAACTTTGAAACTTTAATGCGCATTAAACAAGCACTAAAACATGCATTTATGTTTGTGTAGTGTATGATTGATCACCAAACGTAATGTCTCAGAAGAGTGAGTTGTTATCCAACCCTTATGCACATTACATTATCATATGTTTTGTATATTATGTTCTTGGTTTGCTTCGTTGTTCATAATGCATATTTTTATTATACTTGAGCCTACAAACAACAACAACGACAACAACAAAGCCTTTAGTCCCAAACAAGTTGGGGGTAGGCTAGAGGTGAAACTCGTAAGATCTTGCAAACAACTCATGGCTCTGGCACATGGATAGCAAGCTTCCACGCACCCCTATCCCTAGCTAGCTCTTTGGTGATACTCCAATCCTTAAGATCTCTATTAACGGACTCCTCCCATGTCAAATTCGGTCTACCCTGCCCTCTCTTGACATTCTCCACACGCTTTAGCCGTCCTCTATGCACAGGAGCTTCTGGAGGCCTGCGCTGAATATGCCCAAACCATCTCAAGTGATGTTGGGCAAGCTTCTCTTCAATTGGTGCTACCCCAACTCTATCTCATATATCATCATTCTGGACTCGATCCTTCCTTGTGTGGCCACACATCCATCTCAACATACGCATCTCCACCACACCTAACTGCTGAACATGTCGCCTTTTAGTCGGCTAACACCCAGACAGAAAACATTGCAGGTCGAACTGCCGTCCTGTAGAACTTGCCATTTAGCTTTTGTGGCACTCTCTAGTCACAGAGAATGCCAGAAGCTTGGTGCCACTTCATCCATCCGACTTTGATTCGATGGTTCACATCTTCATCAATACCCCCATCCTCCTGTAGCATTGACCCCAAATACCAAAAGGTGTCCTTCTGAGGTTCCACCTGGCCATCAAGGCTAACCTCCTCCTCCTCACACCTAGTAGTACTGAAACCGCACATCATGTACTCAGTTTTAGTCCTACTAAGCCTAATCCCTTTCGATTTCAAGGTTTGTCTCCATAACTCTAACTTCCTATTTACCCCCGTCCGACTATCGTCAACTAGCACCACATCATCCGCAAAGAGCATACACCATGGGATATCTCCTTGTATATCCCTTGTGACCTCATCCATCACCAATGTAAAAAGATAAGGGCTCAAAGCTGACCCCTGATGCAATCCTATCTTAATCGGGACGTCATCAGTGTCGACATCACTTGTTCGAACACTTATCACAACATTATCGTACATGTCCTTGATGAGGGTAATGTACTTTGCTGGGACTTTGTGTTTCTCCAAGGCCCACCACATGACATTTCGCGGTATCTTATCATAGGCCTTCTCCAAGTCAATGAAAACCATATGCAAGTCCTTCTTTTGCTCCCTATATCACTCCATAAGTTTTCATACCAAGAAAATGGCTTCCATGGTCGACCATCCACACATGAAATCAAACCAATTTTTGGTCACGCTTGTCATTCTTCTTAAGCAGTGCTCAATGACTCTCTTCCATAGCTTCATTGTATGGCTCACCAGCTTAATTCAATGGTAATTAGTACAACTGCGAACATCCCCCTTGTTCTAGAAGATTTTTACTAATATGCTCCATCTCCATTCTTCTGGCATCTTGTTAGCCATACTATCGCCATGTCACCGAGACCTTTCCACACCTCAATAAGGATATAATCAGGGCCCATCACCTTGCCTCGTTTCATCCTTTTTAAAGCCTCCTTGACCTCAGACTCCTAGATTCGCCGCACAAAACGCATGCTGGTCTCATCAAAGGAGTCGTCCAGCCCAATGGTAGAACTCTCATTCTCCCCATTCAAAAGCATGTTGAAGTACTCCCGCCATCTATGCTTAATCTCCTCGTCCTTCACCAAGAGTTGACCTACTCCGTCCTTCATGCATTTGGGTTGGCCAATATCCCTCGTCTTCCTCTCTTGGATCTTGGCCATCTTATAGATGTCCCTTTCACCTTCCTTCATGCCTAACCGTAGGTAGAGGTCATCATATGCCCGATCCCTTGCTTCACCAACAGCTCGCTTTGTGGCCTTCTTCGCCATCTTGTACTTCTCTATGTTGTCTGCACTCCTATCCAGGTATAGGCATCTGAATCAATCTTTCTTCTCTTTAATCGCCTTGTGGACATCATCATTCCACCAGCAGGTATCCTTATCTTCACTTTTCCTTCCCACGGACACTCCAAACTCCTCCGAGGCCACCTTACAAAATCAAGTCGCCATCTTCATCCACACATTGTCCGCATCCCCTCCTTCCTCCCAAGGGCCCTCCTTAATGACCCTCTCCTTGAACGCCTGAGCTACCTCCCCCTTGGGCTTCCACCACTTTGTTCTAGTGACTTTGGCACGCTTATCCCGCTGGACATGAATCCGAAAGCAAAGTCAGCAACCACCAGCTTATGCTGGGGTACAACACTCTCGAGGTATCACCTTACAGTCTAGGCATGCACGCCTATCTTCTCTTCTCGAGAGGATGAAATCAATCTGGCTAGAGTGTTGGAAACTACTAAAAGTCATCAGATGTAATTCTCTCTTTCTAAAGAGGGTGTTAGCTACAATCATGTTGTAGGCTAGAGCAAAGCTTAAGACTTCTTCTCCTTCTTGATTCCTGATGCCATAGCCAAAGCCTCCATGCGCCCCTTCAAAACATGTGTTAGATGTACCCACATGGCCATTGAGGTCTCCTCCTATGAAGAGCTTCTAACCAATCGGTACACTCCTAACCATGTCTTCCAGGCCTTCCCAGAACTCCCTCTTGGTGTTCTCGTTGTGGCCTACTTGCGGGGCATACGCGCTGATAACATTGAGAACCAAGTCCTCAACTACCAGCTTGACCAGGATAATCCGGTCCCCACATCTCTTGATGTCTACCACTCCATACTTGAGGTTCTTGTTGATCAAGATGCCTACACCATTTCTGTTTGCAGCCGTCCCCGTGTACCACATCTTGAAGCCGATATCCTCCACCTCCTTCGCCTTCTATCCTCTCCATTTGGTTTCTTGGACGCAAAGGATATCAACACCCCTCCTCACCGCTGCATCAACTATCTCCCAAAGCTTCCGTGTCAGAGACCTTATGTTCCAGCTACCTAAGCGAATCCTCCTAGGCTCAGCTAACTTCCTTACCCGCACTCGTCAAGTCAAATGCGAAGACCCTTGCTTATTTTCCACTACATCTGGGCGCCGATGTAGCGCGCCACTAAAGATGCGACGACCCGATCCTCGCTCACTGGCCACCATATCTGGATCAAGATAAGACGCGCCACCTTGGGGGTGACGGCCTGACCCTTGCCAATTTTCCACCACACCCGGGTTCCGATGTAGCGCATCGCCGAGAGGGTTACGCCCCAACGAAAATCTTTTGGGTTTCATCTCCACAAGAGTTGCTGAGCTTTTACGTTGGCTCGGCAAGCCTATCACAACCCTTCTCCTTTACCCGGGCTTGGGACCGGCTATGTTGAGACAACACAGGCGGAGTTTTGTTTATACTTGAGCCTGCATCATAATAATATTTGTGATTGCCAAATCCATATGATTGATGCAAATCATCTTAGTCCTTGTAAAGAAAACTAACAGCCCACAGTCTCAGGGTGCATTTCTAGTAGCATGTATTTATCACATGGAAATAGCACATTAATTTTTCTTTAAACTAATATCAATGTGAGTATTGCTTAGTGTGTCATTTGAATTATTGTATTAGCACAACAATGACATACATAATTTTGTCTAATCTACGAGCTCGGATTAGGAACTAGTATTTTCCCTAGTAGTAAAAAGCACATATGATAAAGTTACGCTACTTACCGCTATTGTGAGATAAAGCCCGTTAAATATGGATATCAATCATTGTTTAATCTAAAGTCACATTGACAAAAAACCAGATAGTTATAAGGGTTTACATTAAATGAAAAGTATCGCTATACATATGTAAGATGTCATTACTTTATTAATCATGACAATATTAGTCGATGATGAATTATGATATCCAATAAACGAAATTACAACTATGAATTACAACAACAGAAAAGTATAAGAATATATTTAGTATATTTATATATTTCTTAGTATTGCATATTTTTTAGAATCCCTCTTTTCCATTTAGTACACGAATCTTGATAATCGCAGTTTACATATATATGCATGGTAGGTATAATGGTTGTGGAGGAAGTAATAAAAAAGTTTTGCAACAGGAAATGATTGTAGTTCTTATGAGTTGTTGTAGTTTTATGTCCGAAGCATATATCATATTTTTGGAACAAATGTCTGGAAATAATATTGAAGAAAAAGGTTGATCAAGATTCGTTGGCTATTCTCGGGCCAGTCCGTCTGCGGGTGTGGTGTGTTGATCCTCTTTTTATCGGTGGTTCCATCGACGTCTTCCCCTCGGCTGGAGGCTTCCGGCTCAGGGTCCGGGTGGAGGGTGACTCGGGCCCGGTGTCGCCTCCGCCTCCTCCCCCGCCTCCCACTGCCGGCAACGATGACAAGAGCAAGGACGATGACAGCTTACCGGATGATTCTATCCACTGCAATGATCATCGCTTTACCCAGTCCGAGTGGGACGGGCTCTCTCCAGAAGACCAGGATATGCTGAAGGAGAATGCTCCGGCTGGTGGGGGGGCCAAAGATCCGTTGTCGGGCTCTGTTGGAGGGGCCGCGGCTTCTGGTGGGGCCAAGGGAACACCATTCTCGACGGTGTCCTCTAACCTACCAGCTCGCCCTACCTCTCCTTCCCTCTCGGGCATTGAAGATTTGCCCCCGGCCGGTCCCTTGGCCTCGAAAAAGAACAAGAAGTCGTCAGTCAAGAAGTACTCCGCTAAAAGCAGGGCGTCAGGTGACTCAAGGCAGTCTGCGGTTGGGTTATGCCGTAGGCTGGATGCTGATATGGGTACGGCCTTGGGCCCATCTTCTACTGCGGCGTCTCCCTGCCGTGCTCGCCCTGCGCCATTGCGCTCGCCGGCTTCCACAGCCCGCAAGAGCGGTCGCGTCTCCAACAATGGCGAGTGGGTTGCTGATCAGGCCGCTCGGCGCGTTGCGGCTAGGGATCTGCCTCCTTCAGGTTCGCGTCCATGCCCCCCTCTCCTAACCCCTCTGCTCATTCTCCACTGCATTTAGTGCTTCAGTCTCAATCCGATGATCATTTGCTTCATATTTTAGAAGATGTTGGTATTTCTTATGATGCTAGTTTGGGTATGCCTTCTTCCTTACTTGGAATTATTAGGGAAAACGAAATAGCTCAGGCTGACATCGCTAAAGCCAAGGAGGCTGGGCTGGGATCTACTGCCCCACTGGTTGTGGACGGTGGGGAAGGGGAGGGAACTGATAGGAGTCAGGCTCCCCCGGCTATGTCTAAACATGGGGCTGGTAAACGAGCTAAATCCTGCATGGCTCTTAGTAGGTCGAGCCTTCGCATTGAAAACCTCTCTTTTAGATGAAGGCACTATTCTGGAATATTAGGGGTTTCGACGCTAGTGAGCGCAGGGACCAGCTAAAAGACTTGGTCCATTCTGAAAATAGTGATATCATTGGTCTTGTTGAGACTCTCAAACCTTCCTTCTCCCCAAATGAGCTCTCCGCCATCTCTGGCTTCTGTTGGACATTCGGATGGTACCCTCCTTGGCACAAAGAGAGACTTGTTCGATTTTGTCGCTTTTGATCATGGGATTTTTTGGGCTAGCACGGTGGTGTCTCATCATACCCTTAATTCTTTACTAGAAATCATGGTGGTATATGGTCCGGCTGACCATTCTATGTCCTATATTTTTCTGGATGAACTTCGAAATAAAATAGATTCTTGTG
Source organism: Triticum timopheevii (assembly GCA_963921465.1). NCBI lineage: Eukaryota > Viridiplantae > Streptophyta > Magnoliopsida > Poales > Poaceae > Triticum > Triticum timopheevii. The sequence continues at coordinate 70,420,783 of OY997272.1, read as the reverse complement.
AGCTGCCGCTACTTATTGGGGGAGACTTTAACCTGATGCGCTACCCTTCGGATAAGAGTTGCTCTAACTTCTTGTGTCCACTGGCCGACGCGTTTAATGCTTTCATTAGAGACACGGCGATTCGTGAAATCCCTAGGGTTGGGGCCCATTTCACCTGGACGAATCGCCAAACCTCTCCCATTCGATCTGTCCTTGATAGGGTTTTCTTTTGTTCTAGATGGGACTCGATGTTCCCCCGTGCCATTCTCAGAGCCCTGGCAATAGTGGGCTCAGACCATTCCTCTCTGATTCTTGATGATGTCACTCGTCCGGTTTCCATTCCGAGGTTTCAGTTCGATGCTTGGTTTTGCTAAGTTGATTGCGCAAAAGATTTCGACTTTCCTGTCTTCTAATCGCCGATCTTTTGGTCTGATGGATGACTGGTATCAGTGCTCCTACTTTCTCCGTAGATTTCTCCGTGGTTGGTCTAAAAATCACTTCGCTGAGTCAAGGCGTGACAAAGTTAGGCTGGCTGCTCAAATTGGCGCACTTGATGCTCATGCGGACAGCATGGGCCTCTCCCCCGCCGAGTGGCAGATTCGGTACGGCCTTGAAGAGGCCCTTCTGGACATCCATCATTAGTAGGAAGTGTATTGGAAGCAAAGAGGCACTATTAACTGGACTTTAAAGGGTGACTCGCCCACGTCCTATTTCTTTGCTATCGCGAATGGTAGGCGTCGGTGAGTCTGATTGATAGCCTCCTTCGATGTTGTCAGGGTTTCTGATCAATCTGCGTAATTCAATCTAGAGATGTCAACAGTTCCCCCACGAGCATATTTCGAGCGATGAGAATGAGGGATTGATGATTCCTCTTTCTGAAGAGGAGATCATTGAAACGATCCGATCTGCCAACTCTAACACGGCCTCTAGGCCTGATGGGTTCTCCATTCCTTTCTTTAGGCAGTTCTGGCCTCAGTTAAAGGGCCTCATACAGGCGATTATCCAAGGTTTTTGGCTGGGAACCATTGACATCTCTAGATTGAATTACGCAGTGCTCACTCTCATTCCTAAAGTCAAAGGGGCTGACCTGATTCCCAATTTAGGCCCATTGCCTTAATCAATAATTTCGCGAAGCTCCCGGCTAAGGGTCTGGCTACCAGGCTCTCTCCGATCACCCATCGTGTCATTAGTCCTTTCCAATCTGCGTTCATAAAGGGCATATTTATTCTGGATGGTCGCATGCATGAGATTGTCCATGACTTGTGAACCAAGGGAACTAAGGAAGTGGTTCTCAAACTTGACTTTGAGAAGGCTTACGACTCAGTAAGCTAGAACTTCCTTAGCCAAGTCCTTCTTGCTAAAGGTTTCGAGGGTGCGGTGGTTCTTCGTCTCATGCAGCTGGTCTTGGGAGGACATACGACTGTGTCGGTCAATGGTCAGATAAGTAATTTCTTTGCCAATGGCAGGGGCCTTAGGCAAGGAGACCCGGCTTCCCCCCTTCTCTTTAATTTCGTAGTGGTTGCTCTCTCTCATATCCTTTCTCGGGCAGCTCTTGCTGGACACATTACGCCTGTTAGCTCTCACCTAATTTCCAATGGCATCACTCATCTTCAATACGCGGACGACACCATTATTATGGTTGAACTTAATGAGGCTAGTCTCACGCATCTGAAATTCCTTCTTCTATGCTTTGAAGCGCTATCGGGTCTTAAAATCAACTTTTCGAAGAGTGAAGTCATTGTGACTGGGGTAACTGACTCTGAAGCTTAGAGAGTGGTGCATCCTTTGAACTGCACTCTTGGTTCATTCCCTTTCAAATACTTGCGCCTCCCAATCTCCCCTCTTAAGCTATTGGCTTAAGACTTTGCCCCAACAGTGACCAAAGTAGGGAACAGGGTTTTGCCGTGGAGAGGCCGCTATAATTCCCAGGCGGGCAAGGGTGCCCTAACTAATGCCTGCCTGTCTTCCCTTCCTATGTTTCTAATGGGCTTTTATGTCCTGACCGGAGGGATTCACGTTGGCTTTGACAAGCACAGGGGTGCTTTTTAATGGAACTCCTCTTACAATAAGAGCAAATATAGGATGGTTAAGTGGGATCTCATCTGTAGGCCTAAGAACATGGGGGTCTTAGGTATCATTAGTACGGTGGTCATGAACAAGTGCCTCATGATAAAATGGTGGTGGAAAATAATGTCCCTCGAGGATCGCCCCCTCTGGCTATCTCTTCTCAAAGCTAAATATTTCCCTTCCTCGAGCCCCATGTTCGCCTCTTCCTCGGGTGGCTCTCAGTTTTGGCGTCAGCTGGTTAAAGTTCGCCCGATCTTTCAGTCCCTCGTTAAGTTTGTTGTTAGGAATGGTAAGTCCACTCGCTTCTGGTTAGATTGGTGGGTAGGAGACAACACTCTCATGGTGGCCTTCCCAACCTTGTTTTCGTACTGCTTTGCTCCAGAGATCTCTATCTTTGAGCTCTCGGTTAACAACTGGGACCTTGACTTCCGGCGATCCCTTTCTCCTGCGGAGTTGGATGATTGGCAACGTCTTACTACCTGCTTCCCCTTGCTCTCGGAGGAAGACGACTCGGTTGTCTGGCCTCACTCTTCTTCTAGTCGTTTTTCAGTTAAGTCTGCGTACGCCAAACTTATCTCAGGTGCCCATACAGTGAAATTCAAGGATATTTGGTTGGCCTGTATTCCTTCTAAGATCAAAATTTTCTTGTGGCAAGCTTTCCGTCGTAAATTACCTGCGGCTGATCAAATTAGGAATAGGAACGGTCCGGGCTCTGATAGATGCGCATTATGTGGGGCATTTGAAAACACAGAGCACATATTTTTTCATTGCTCGCTGGCCAAATTTCTTTGGAGTTGTATTAGACATTGGTTTCATGTTAATTGGAATCCCTCTTCCTTCGAGGACCAGCGGCGCTGTGTTAATACTTTATCCAGACGGAATAAGAGGATGTTCTTGGTTGGTTGGGCAGCGATCTGTTGGTTGTTGTGGACTACTAGGAACAAGTTCACTATTGAGCACATCTTTCCGGCTAACCCTATTAATTGCTTATTTAAAGCCAATGCTTTTTGCAGCAGTGGAGATTATTGACTAAGGAGGTGGACCTAGAGGCGTTCGACGACATGTTATCTAAGATAAGGTCTACGGCTTTTTGCAGCAAGTTTTAATGGCATCAAATTCCATGTGTGCTCTGTGTTTGCTAGTGTAAAACCTCATATGTGTCCAGCTAATTGCATGAGTAATCTTGGGTCGCGGACAAACATTCAGTATCATATCCAAGTGCGCTTGGGCATGTGAAGGTGTCGTAGAGTCCGAAGAAAGGTGCGCGGCATGCAACGATCTCCAATGGCAAGGAGGTCAACCGCGGTGAACCAATCATGCAGTATGTTGTGCGCGAGTTCGGGGATCAACACAATGGCCGATATATTGACCCGGACGAACTACGATGACTTAGGTTATGCAACAAGCGCGTGACTCTATACGACGATGGCCGTCGGCATGACCATCGCTGGATGCCATGCCGACCGAAGCGCTGCTCCGCTCCCCCCCCCCCCCCCCCCACACACACACACACAATGGTCAGCATTTGGTATATGAATTTGGTTAGGTTTCTCAAAACATATGTCCTATCGAACGCCAACACATAGGTTCCTATACAAAGGAAGACAGAAGAAAATAAACTGATTTATTTCGATTCGATAAATTTGTGCACCAAAATTATCCAATTGAGAAAAATAGGCCCAGTCCAAAACTGTTTGAAAATAGAGAACACATGGATCTAAGAAAGAAATCAGATGATAATGCATTATTCAAGCAAATATATTAATCAATTGATAATCTCGTTGGATTAAGCGCAAGCAAACAACAAGCAACCAAAGAAGGAAAAAAGCTTGGGTACATCTGGGATGTATGTGTGCTTGTCCCTTTTCCTGCGCATGAGGTCGGCCTTGGCCCTGACTTCCGCTGTCAAAATCAAAACATGCACTTTCAAGTTTCAACTGAGGTAATTGATCTCATTGTTTATCAAAAAGACTTCCGCTCCACTTTATATACAAATCATACAAATCAGCACATACAACACAACAGGACACGACACCGCAAAACACGCACACAAGGCATTGTACAAGGATGCTGAAGAACAACAACACAACTCCAAGAAAATGGCTCATTACGCGGGTGGGCACCGTTTGGGTTCGATGGCCACTGCAGACGGCGTGCTCTTCTTCCTCCAGGAGGCATCTGCTCTAGGGGAAACCTTAGATCCGGTTCTCCCTGATCAGATGATGACGAAGACTTGTGTCATTCTCTCTCCTAAGGCCCTCTTTTAGATAGGTACTGACTGGAGGGGCTAAGAGGTGGAGCGGTGTTGCATCTACCACATCAAAAACGGTGGGTCTCGGCGACATGGTGCGGTGGAGTATCGGCGTTGGAGGTGGGTTAATGGATCCATGGAGGCTGGTGACATTGTCTGGTGTCAACGGCGGTTGGGCCTGGGAATGTTAGTGCAAGGATCCCACTTGAAGATGGGACGGCGGTAGATGGCAGCATAGGATCCTAGAGCGCGCGCATGTGGTATGCGTTGTGGGTCTGCTAGGCTGGTTGGTCTTCTCGGCTCGCAGGCGCCGACTTTGGGAGGCCACCAGATTATATGGCGTGCATTGCTGTGGTCGGGGTTCATCATGGATATGCATTGTAGGTATAATGGTTGTGGACGAAGTAAGAAGAAGTTTTTGCAAGAGGGAAATGGTTGTAGTTCTTATGAGTTGTTGTAGTTTTATGGCCGAAGGATATATCGTATTTTTGGAACAAACGACAGGAAATAAGAAAGGCATGTCACTTCATAACTTTCACTCGAATCAAATTATATGGAACAAGAATTGTGGATCAAGATCTTGACGTTGTGTTGTTTCATGTTTAATAAGAAAACAAGACTAAATATAATCTCCCACGTAGATGAAAAGATTTTGTAACAGAACGTCCATTGTAAAAGGAGTGCAATGGTGCACTGAAGCAAACATATTGCCATATCTAGCCTAATGATACATGATAGGGCTTGCAATAATAGGTCGGACATTGTTCTGCTACTTTTCTTACTTAGAATTTGAATATTATGATTTAGCGGATAATGACCCACCTGTACTATTGATTAATTTGATATCCATACATAATTAAGAGGCTGGAAATTAATGCCTATCAATTGCAAGCTAAAATATTGCAGAATTTATTATAATGGTTAACAACCAATACATGGACGTAACTCAGGATTAATTATCGTCCTTTCTACAAGAGGAACAATGGTAATTACGAACTCAAGACAGGTCACCGGCCATTTTCAGGTCAATCCGCATTTGTTTGTTGCATCCAAAGCCAGTAGGACTCGTACTGATGCAGGTCCATAAACCCAATTCATTTGATGTGCTTTGCAAATTCTGCTAAATGAGGAGGGAGTATATTTCTTTACAACCTAAGATGACTTATACACCTAGACGGAAGGAGTATATTTCTTTACCGAGGGAGTACATCGCAGGTCAATAAACCCAGTTGACCTGTACTATGATTTGAATTTGTTGATATAAGCTTCTTACCTCGCATTAGTTACTAGTCCTATCACGCTACTGCTGGCGCTCCTGAGCAAGCCAGGGACGAAGCCAAGAGAGAGGAGGCATAAAGAGAAACCTTCAAAACAGCCGGCGACCGAGCCGAGGTGGTCAAAAGTCAAAGCGAACGTTTCTGCTACTGGCGCTCCCAAGCAATACAGGGACGGACGGTCAACAATATAGGGTGGAAGAAGCCAAAAAGGAGGAGCCATTAAGAGAGAACGACCAGGAGACTGCCAGCAGCAAGCCAGAGGTCACACACATGGGCGCTTCTTTGCGCCCGCACGAGGAGAAACACCACCCTCTCGTGTATAAATAAGAGCAAACCAGAGGTCACACAGCATCCAGTACGAAGATATCTTCCTGCCTCCACTTCCTCTTCCTCTAGGCAGCCTGGGAGAGTGAGCGAGCAAGCAAGAAATTAGTAACAATGGATCTAAGTGACAACCAGATTCAGATCCTCGAGAGGTTGATCAAGCACCATTTCCTACAGCTTATTTCTCGTGTCATATTTTCATGGTGATTCATGTGCAGGGTATTCATGGTTTTCTTTTACTTCTATTTTTTTGAAAACTGCAGTGTTTTCATTGAGTGCCCCAACCCCGATGAGGCCCAGCGCGCTCATCTCAGTCGCGAGCTTCGCGTGGAGCCCCAGCATATCAAAATCTGGTTCAAGAACCGTCGTGCCCAGATGAGGAGGGTATGAACTCGATCTCCATTCTTTTTTTCCAAGGTTTTCAGTTTTTTCTGCCTGGGTGATGAGGGAATCTAACGGAATCTGGATGTGGTGTTTGTGGTTGACGGCATTGCAGGATAGGCACGAGCAGGTGGACAACAACTTATCCGACTCGGAGAACGACGAGATAGACTCGGAGAGTGATGAGATCCACTAAGACCACTTCGCGATGTGGGTTTGTGGATCGAGGGCTGATCCATTGAAGTAAACTTAGTGCATGGCTTAAAAAAATTTCCTTTCAATTTGTTTGTTCCAAATAACGCGCCACAGAACTGCCTGCGAGCACGCGGTATGCGCTGAGAGTCGGTCTTGACGGCAAGCATGTTTGCGTCGAGTCCATGCATCAGGTTGGAGTCGCTCCAGTTTCTACCGTGTCGTGAACCGAGTCATGGGATGGCATGGCACATCGGATCACACACGATAATAGTGGAGCTGTAGGTCATGCACGCACGATCTGATTCGTGGGGTGGCACGAGTCATTATGAACGTGGTGTGTGTTTAGGTCGGTCGCGCAACGACCCTTCTTTCTCTCTGTACTCCAAATAAAAAAGCTGTAGCAAGTTTTCATGGCATCAAATTCCATTTGTGCTCTGTGTTTGCCAGTGTGTAAAACCTCATATGTGTCCAGCTAATTGCATGAGTAATCTTGGGTCACTGGCAAACATTCAGTATCGTATCCACGTGCTCTTGGCCATGTGAAGATGTCGGACAATCCGAAGAAAGGTGTGCCACATGCAACGATCTCCAATGGCAAGGAGGTCAACCGCGGTGAACCAATCATGTAGCATGTTGTGCGCGAGTTTGGGGATCAACACAATGGCTGATATGTTGACCCAGACGAATTACGGCGACTTAGGTTATGCTACAAGCGCGTGACCTGTGTACGACAATGGCCGTCGGCATGACCATCGCTGGATGTCATGGCGACCGAGGCGCTGCTCCGCTCCCCCACCCCCCCCCCCCCCCCCCCCCACCCCAAATGATGTCGACTCCCATTGTGAAACCAACGAGAAGGTATATATGGCTGGGACATTATTAAGTAAAGGTGAGCATTTTGTGTATTAATTTGGTTAGGTTTCTCAAAACATATGTCCTATGGAATGCCAACAAATAGGTTTCGGATTTCGATTCGATAAATTTGTGCACTGAAATTATCCAATTGAACAAAATAGGCCCAGACCAAAACTGTTTGAAAATAGAGAGCACATCGATCTAATCAAGAAATCAGATGATAATGCATTATTCAAGCAAATATATTAACCAATTGATAATCTTGTAGGATTAAGCGGAAGCAAACAACAAGCAACCAAAACAACAAAAAAGCTCTGACTTCGGCCTTGGCCCTGACTTCCGGTACATATGGGATGTACGTGTGCTTGTCCCTTTTCCTGCGCATGACGTCGGCCTTGGCCCTGACTTCCGTTGTCAAAGCCAAAAAAATGCACTTTCAAGTTTCAACTGAGGCAATTGATCTTACTGTTTATCAAAAAGACTTCGGCTCCACTTTATATACAAGTCATGCAATTCAGAACATACAACACAATACAACATGACACCGCAACACATGCACATAAGGCATTGTACAAAGATGCTGAAGAACAACAAGACAACTCCAGAAAAATGCCTCGTTGTGTCGGTGGGCACCGTTTGGGTTCGTTAGCAACTGCAGATGGCTTGGCGTTCTTCCTCTAGGAGGCATCTGCTCTGGAAGAAACCCCAGATCTGGGTCTCCCAGATCGGATGATGACAGGGACTTGTGTCATTCTCTCTCCTAGGGGCACTCTTCGGAGTAGGTACGGAGAATGGAGGGGCCAAGAGGTGGAGCGGTGTTGCATCTACCGCATCAAGAACGGTGGGTCTCGGCGGCATGGTGCGGTAGAGTATCGCTGTTGGAGGTGGGTTGATGGACGCACGGAGGCTGGTGGCAATGTCTAGCTTCGTGACAGCGTCGACGACAGTTGGGCCTAGCAAGGTCAGTGCAAGGATCACTCTTGAAGATGGGACGGCGGTAGATGGTAGCGCAGGATCATGGAGCGTGCACATGCGGTGTGCGCGTTGGGTTTGCTAGAACGGTTGGTGCTCTCGGCTCACAGGCGACGACTCTCGTTGGCCACCAGATTAGATGGTGTGTGTTGGTGCGGCTAGGGTTCATCATCAAGCTTATAGGTATAGCGACATAGTTCTTCGGAGCGGTGGCTTTGGATTGATCCTTGTATTTATTGTGCCAGTCTCTGTTGCAAAATTTAATAAAGATGGATGAGTGCATTGTTTGATGCAGAGGCCAAGGTTATTCTCCTTTTCGAAAAAAGACAAAAAAGCTCCAAGAAAATGGCTGGTAGGATAGAGAGCACATTTCTTGAAGTCAATGAGAGCCCTTAACCATGTACTCCAAGGCGGCGCCGTGAGGAGAGGGCATCAGCCTTTGCAACATAGTACAACTAGTCATAAAAGACACCTCCCACATCACGACCACTGAACGCCGTACCACAATCACCCCAACCCCTGCACGTCCTTGGCCACCATCCCGCACCTTACCTGAGTGCTTCGCCCACAAGCATCATGACTCCCACCACCAATGTACAGGACCCCCTTATTAGCAGCTTGCGCATGTGCCTACTAGCGGCGTTCGGCCGGCACACCACTAGTATGATGCCACTTGTAAGTGATTACTAATGACGAGCGAGTAACTTACTAGTGGCGTGTCTGCCATGTTGGGTTCTATAGTAGGGTGCCTCAACTGCAAATTAAAATTTTCCTACGCGCAGAACAACCAAGAATATGGTACGAGAGATGTATCATAGATCGTTACCACTAGACGCATAGTGCCGTACAGCGGGAGAAGAGTTGTGGCAGCGCGTCAACGTGGATCGTCTCCTCCTCGTCCGATCTCCCTCAAACAGTCGGTTATCCGATCCCACGTACAAGTTCGCCGGAGCGGTGCAGGTGCACCGCGTCTAACGGTATCCGTGTGTGCAGGAGGAACACCGTGCGGCGGACTACTAGGTCCGATCACACAGTTAGCGGCGAGTGGATGTGGTTTTTCGCAACACATGCAGACCTTAGTGACAGCACCGAAGCGATCAATCGCATCAGTGTGCCGCACCCGAACTTTATATAGGCAAATCCGTCATGGGCTCAACTCTTGGGCCTCACATGGATCCTAAAGCCCAAAGTCTGTTCGGCATGGATCCGAGTCCGAGTAGGATCACACCTTACTCGTGGAGTCGGACCGAGCCTCACATGTTCCTTCACTTAAGCGCGCGTGTTGGAAACGTTGCATGCACCCTCACCCACGCGTGCAACAGGATGGCCCGAGTCCTACGGCGCCCTCGCTCCCGCTCGCATCACCCTCGCCCACGTAGCCACGCCTTGCGTTATCTTCGATTCTGTTGTAACGATAGCCTCTCTCCCTCTTGTGTAAACCTGCTATATAAGCAGCTATAATGTGTACTGATGAGATATACAGTGAGTTCATCTATCCAACTTGGTATCAGCTTCTTTCCGATCCTCTCCAGCTTCCGCCATGATCATCCGACGCCCTCTCCACCGAACTCGTTCGTTCGGGGACGCCGACGCCGTCTTCATCCTGCCGAAAGTCGCCCCCCACCCCACGCCGGCTGCCGCCCCGGAGCCTGTCACCCCAGCGCCCGTCGCCCCCGCGCCCGTCGCCCTGGCGCCTGCCTCACCCAATGCCCGCGCTATGCGTCGGGCACCTGATGCTCCAGTGGTGCCTCCTCTCCAGGCCGTCCAACCTCACGCTGACATCCTGGCTCTCCCACCACCCCAGGTTCCCCTTGCCCCTGCTCCATCCATGCATCATGTTAACATCGCGTCCTACATCCCGTTCAAGCTCTCCATCGACTCGGGGAACTACTCGAAGTGGCTCCACCTCTTCTGGTACGTGTTGTATAAGTACCGTGTCGAGGATCACGTCCTTGAGGAGGTGGAGCCGCTGCGCGTCGACGTGACCTGGCGCAACGATGACATCACACTCGTCCTGTGTGTGTACGGGACGATCTCCGACGAACTCTACGACACCATCCAGTTGCCGGAGAGCACCGCCTTCCATCTCTGGCAACAGCTCGAGATCTTCTTCCGCGACAACGCCGCCGGCCACGCCGTCCACATCGGCACCGACTTCCGCTCCACGATCCAGGGCGACATGACGGTGGCGCAGTACTGCCGTCATCTCCAGCAGCTCGCCTCTACCATGGCCGACGTGGGAGAGCCGGTCACCGACCGCTCGCTCACGCTCCAATTGATCCGAGGCCTGAACGGCCGCTTCCACGTCATGGCGACGCTCCTCCCAATGCAGGAGCCCTTCCCGACCTTCCTCTAGGCCCGACCGCGGCTACTCCTCGAGGAAATCGCCATCACCGAGCGCGAGCGGGCTGTGGGCACCACGGCCCTCGCCGTTGGGCACGGCGGGTCCTCCTCCGATGGGCCGCCCTCCGGTGACCGCGCGCCTCCTCCGTGACCAACAGACAAGGGCAAGTATCCATCCACTGGGAGTCTGTCGGCTGATCGCCAGCGTGGTGGCCGCGGCCGTGGGCGCGGACGCGGGCGTGGGCAGCCTGACTCTGGCCGCCGGCGTGGCCAGTCGGGGCAGACGCCCTGGATGGGGTACTTCACCCCTTTTGGCGCCCCGTTGCCCTCACTGCAGCAGTGGTGCGCGCCCTGGACTCCGCCCAAGGCCGCCGGGGTGCCGGGGCCGCGTCCTGGCGCACCGCACTAGGCCTACCCCGTCATCGGGTCTTCCTCCTCCGCGCCGCAATGGGACAACACCGCGATGATGTAGCAGAAGTTCGCCAACCTGCAGATGCATCAGCCGTCGTCCGGGTCCGAGTGGTACATGGACACCGGCGCCACCTCCCACATCGTCGGCTCATCCGGTAACCTCAACAGTGTCTCGTCTGCATCGCATTACCCTTCAAGCATCACTGTTGCCGATGGTTCTGTTCTCCCTGTAGTTGCTCGCGGTTTTGCTTCTCTCCCTCCCTTTCATCTCAATGACATACTCGTTTCTCCCGGCATCATCCAAAACCTAATTTCTGTTCGTCGTTTTACATGTTATAACTGGTGTATTGTGGCTTTTGACCAGTTTGGCTTCTTTGTGAAGGAAATGGCAACGGGGAAACTTCTCATGAGGTCCAGTAGCACCGGTGATCTCTATCCGTTCCTTCGGAATAATGGCGGCACGCGGGCACTCTCCGTTTCCAGCAATGGCGACTTGTGGCACATGCGGCTTGAGCACCCTAATCGTGTTTCCCTTTCTATCTTAGCCAAGAACTTTTTAGATTCGTGTAATAAAATTCAAGGTTCCACCATTTGTGATTCATGTATGATTGGAAAGCAACCACGTTTACCCTTTTCCACATCCTACTCTCGCACTTCTGTCCCTTTCCAACTTATACACTGTGATTTGTGGACCTGTCCCGTTTGTAGTTTTTCCGGCTACCAATACTATCTTATTGTGCTCGATGACTACACCCACTACTCGTGGGCTTTCCCCCTGCGCCACAAGAGTGACACTGCCGCCACTTTGCAATGTTTCTTCTCATACGTACTTACCCAATATAACCTCTCTATTAAATGTGTGCAATGTGACAACGGCGGTGAATTCCTTTCTCACTCCCTACGCGACCACTTCTCGCACCTCGGTGTCTCGTTTCGCCTCTCATGTCCTCATACGTCACCCCAAAATGGTAAGGCCGAGAGCCTCTTACGCACCACCAACGACGTCTTATGCACTATCCTCATCCATGCACACATGCCACCTGAGTACTGGGTTGAAGCCCTCCATACCGCAAACCATCTCATCAACCGGCGTCCTTCCTCCGCGGTAAACCGGCTCAGTCCCTATTTCTTACTCCACGGCCAACACCCTAGCTATGATCATATGCGCGTTTTCGGATGCCTATGCTTCCCCAACCTTAGCCATCTCGCTCCACATAAACTCACGCCCCGCTCCACCCCCTGCGTCCTCCTAGGCTATCCTCTCGAGCACAAGGGGTATAGATGTCTCGACCTTCGCACACGGCGCGTTCATATTTCTCGTCATGTGATTTTTTATGAGCAAAAATTCCATTTCGCCACACCGGAGTCCTCTGGCACATCATCCGCACCGGATCCCGCACCAGATCCAGCTCCCCACCTGGCCCCGCCCCCACCAAGCTCGTACTGGCCGCCTCATTAAGCGCCAATCCCCGCGCCGACCTTGCCAATCCCCACGCCGACCGTGCCAGCACCTTATCCGCACCCACCCACTGCCCAATCTCTGTGTCCCCTGCCCATCGTGGCTCGCACGCCCCGCACGCCCGTAGTGGCCCCGCCGCCTGGTCCCCCCAGCCCGCGTCCCACGCCGGATCCCGCTCACGTCGCTGTCACGCCCGCTTCCCCACCACGATCCACCCCGGATCGTGCGCCTGCCGCTGCTTCCCGTCTGCCTACACTAGATTCCACGCCCATAACCACCTCTGCTTCCGCACCAGCCACTCCCACGCCGCCAGCTCAGCAAACACTTCCCCCGCGTGCCATCCCGGTCCGACCGCCCGCAAACTCTCACGCCATGCGCACCCGTGCTAAATCGGGATTTTCTCTCCCTAAACAGCCTGTTAGTCTCACCATGACCACCACCGTCAGCCCCTTTCCTTCTTTGTATCGCGCTGCACTTAAGGATCCGAACTAGGCCGCTGCGATGCTTGATGAGTATAATGCATTGTTACAGAATGACACTTGGTCGTTGGTTTCCTGTCCTGCAGGTGCAAATGTGGTGAGCGACAAATGGATATTTCGGCACAAGTTCAACACCGACGGCACGCTGGCTCGGTACAAAGCGCGATGGGTGCTCCGCGGCTTTACGCAGCAGGCCGATGTCGACTACGGCGAGACTTTCAGTCCCGTCGTCAAACCGGCTACGATCCGCGTTGTCCTCGCCCTCGCCACCAGCAGCTCGTGGCTGGTCCACCAACTCGACGTCAAGAATGCCTTCCTTCACGGACATCTTGCTGAGACGGTCTACAATGCACAGCCGGCCTGCTTCGTCGACGCCACGCGGCCTCGGGACGTGTGTCGTCTCAACCGGTCGCTCTGCGGGCTCAAGCAAGCCCCGAGGGCGTGGTTTGCGAGGTTCACCTCGTACCTCTTCACCCTCGGCTTCCATGCCTCGCGGGCGGACTCGTCGTTGTTCTCGCTTCATCGCGGCACCGACACAGCTTATCTCCTCCTCTATGTAGATGATATTATCCTCACCGCCAGCACACCCTCCTTCCTCCAGTCCATCATCTCATCACTACACCGCGAGTTCTCCATGACTGACATGGGTTCCCTCCACCACTTCCTCGGGATCAATGTTCACCACACATCCACCGGTCTCCACTTCTCTCAAGAGCAATATGCGCTTGAAATCTTGGACCGTGTCGGCATGCTCAATTGCAAGCCCGTCTCCACGCCCGTCGACACCACCTCCAACCTTTCTGCCACCGACGGCCCTGCCTTCCACGACCCCTCGCTGTACCGTAGTCTCGCCGGCGCCTTTTAGTACCTCACCCTCACGCGGCTTGACCTGTCGTATGCCGTTCAACAATGTTGTCTCTTTATGCATGATCCAGGGACGCCCACTTCCAGATGGTGAAGAGGATTCTTCGGTATGTGCGCGGGACAACCCACCTCAGGCTGCACTTCTTCCGCTTCGCCACCGCCGAGCTGACAGCCTACTCCGACACGGACTGGGCCGGGTGCCTGGACACTCGCAAGTCCATGTCTGGCTTCGCCGTCTACCTCGGCTCCAACCTCGTCAGCTGGTCCTCCAAGCGCCAGACCACGGTCTCCCGCTCGAGCGCGACGGCTGAGTACCGCGGCATTGCCAACGCCGTCGCCGAGACATCCTGGCTGCGTCAGCTCCTCGCCGAGCTTCGCCGCCCCCTGTCGCGCGCAACCATCGTCTACTGCGACAACATCAGCGCCATGTACATGTCGAGCAACGCCGTTCAGCACCAACGGATGAAGCACATCGAGATCGACTTGCACTTTGTCCGGGAGCGTGTCTCTCTCGGTGAGGTGCGTGTCCTACACGTGCCGACCACCTCGCAGTTCGCCGACATCTTCACGAAGGGGCTCCCCACGAGTGTGTTCATCGACTTCCGTTCCAGCCTCAACGTCGAAGAGCACCGCGCTTCGGCTGCGGGGGGGGGGGGGGGGGGGGGAGGGGTGTTGGAAACGTGACATGCACCCTCACCCACGCGTGCAACAGGATGGCCCGAGTCCTATGGCTCCCTCCCTCCCGCTCGCATTGCCCTCGCTCACGTAGCCACGCCTTGTGTTATCTTCGATTCTGTTGTAACGATACCCTCTCTCCCTCTTGTGTGAACCTGCTATATAAGCAGCTATAATGTGTACTAATGAGATATACAGTGAGTTCATCTATCCAACTGTGCAACCCCTTAGGTTCAAGTCAGCTTGGTCGCAGGTTAGATCACCTCCGACCTGCTCGGCTGGTAGCGGCCTCTAGCAAGGCGTGCCGACCACCAAGTAGACAATGAAGCCGGTTGGCGAACCTGTATATCACACTTCTATTCCTTTTGCCACATGATATATGTTGTCGGGCTAAAGGCGAGTTTGTCATCCTTGTGCTAGCCCGACCTCTTTCTCGTTCCAGTGATGTCGACCACAAATCGGATTATCTCATAATCCTTATCGCATGGCCATGCTTATCCTGGTCGGATCACACGAGGGGCCGATAGTATATATCTACTAATCGGAGGGGCAAATCCCATCTTGCTCGACCATGTCTTGCGGCATGGGTCTGGACAAGCTCGAAACCTACCTTTGTAAATACCTAGTCACGGAGTAGCACTTGGTTGGCCCAAAGCAGGTCTGTCACCATCCCGAGTACATGCGCTAGCTCAGGTCTTAGGACATAGAACTTATGTTGTACTAGAGACTCATAGATGACATATCGCTACGTCTCATAGTTGGTTTCTCCAACTCGGACCTTATCTCTACTCCGATCCGACTATGTCGAACCCGACCAGATCCTTCCAAGTCCATATTATATTGTTAGCATCCAATGCTCCATGGCTAGTGAGACCAAGCCATCGACCGTGTCATACGCTAGTCTAGTCAGTTGCGCATCCACACAACCCTTTCGACTAGGGACCTTTTAGGACAGTAATCATACAATGTATAGTCCCAGAAACAAGGCACGGACTTCCTGATATACATCATTGATAATATCCAAAGACTATCTTTATTCATAAACACATAGGAAATATCATCATACATGATTGCCTCTAGGGCATATCTCCAACATGCATGCACGACAATAGTAAGGCACGTACAAGTGACTTGTCTGGGACTTTCACGCAACATGTAATACAAAATACTAATGGGACACTGCTAGTATTTTGGGGAATTGGTGACGTGCTTGTATTTTTGTGCGCCACTAGTACTTTGTTTTTGGGAAAAAGATGACCGGCAGTGTATTTTATGTTGTGGTAGCGTTTGCACACATGATTCATATATCAATATAAAAAGTATGCATTAAATTGATACTTTTATGTATCACATTTTACATGAATTCAAATATACAAATTGCAACACACGCGTTAATTTACATAATACACATTGATATCATTGAGTTACATGCATTCATTTCACATGGCGAATTTGTAAAACACATGCATTGTCGTCTAGCTTCACTGCGGTGCCTCGGAACTGTTGAAGTTTGGTCGATGAATCTTCTACGTGTCATAATGAAGAGAAAATGTCAACGTACATCAAATCAAATATATGTCAACATATATACATAGCAAAAATATCTTTTATAGCAACTTACATACCAAATCTAGGCATGATAGAAATATTTAACCTTGGGGCTCATATTTGCTGTGATGGTAGTTTTGCGTTCATTTTTTGCTGCCATGGCAGCAACTGTGAGCCAGATGGCTCAGTTAGCTCGCGAAATGGCTAATTAATTAGTTGCCATGGCAAAGAGTCTAGGCTAAATGGCTCTTTTAGTTGTCATGGAAGAACTTTTGAGCCTTTGGCCTCATATTTTCTACCATGGGGTCAGTTATGGTTAAATGGGCTCATTTATCTACCATGGCAGCATTATGAGTCAAATTGCTCATTTAGTTGTCATGGTAGAATTTTCCAGCCTTGGGGTTACTATAAGCTGTCGTGGTTGCATTTTTAGTTAATCTTTTTGATGCAATGGTAGCATTTGTGAGCCGAAGTGCGCATGTTGTTGCCGTGCTAGAATTATCATGTTTCGATACGTCGAATGATTACTAAGGTTAATGAAGTAAACCTAGAAGGTCATTTTCACCATGCATCTTTAAAACATAATTAGAAACTAAACAAAAGGTACAGTTAGCCGAAATCAATAATCGTCCTTCGAACCAGTTTCTGCCTACCAGCAGCGCCCGTGCCTTGTCTAATCAGACTTTTTCTCTTCTTTCTCCCATTTCTAGGTACAACAATAACTGGGGGCTGCGAGAGAGTCTCAAATTGACCCATTCAATGTGATCAGAGTCATGACATTCGGTTTGCAGGGACATTGATTATTCTGAGTGTCATCAGCTGGTGGCATATTCAACAGACTCTAGGCAACATTATGGTTAACCGCAAAAATCGTGCCATCATCATATTCATTGTGAAAAATACATATTAACATCTTCCTCCCCATGCGCATAGTCAGGCGGTGGCTCATATTTGTCAGTGCCCTCATCATTAGCCACCACTATAGCCTGAGGACCTTCGGCTCTTCAAGGACACAAAGTAGATGGTCCAGTGTAGGGACATTCGTACAGAGCGCCAGCGGTGAGGGTGTTTGCTAGCTGCGAGGAGTGTGTCGCCAAATGTATTTGTGACTTAGGCCACCTAAGAGTCCAGCTCGGGCACTCTATGAGAATATAGTGTATTCCCTCATCTGCGCCTTGAGGTTGTTCATTAGGGTCCACCTCTTTGAAACTAGGAAATACCATACACACTTCCACCCTAGTCAGGTATGTTGGCCACATTTATGTTATGCATATAGTACCCGATGCACCCTCCTTTTGTTGGTTTTTAACCATGGCTTGGAGAGTGCATGGGGTGTTCAACTACGAAAATGTACGCCTCGTCGAGGTGAAAGATTATAACAATGAAATCATACCATGGAAGAAGGTACTTGCATGTTGAGACGGTAATAATTCCCATAGTGGCCTCGACATCAACCAGTGACGTTATCTGGCCCGCGAATGACATGGATCGGTTGTTATGAGGTGACGGATCTTCCGTTATGGGATATACAAAAATTTCGCAATAATTGTAGTATCTATTATTCGTTACCATCGTAGTCAACCAAGGTTGCACTGTATGGCCCTGTGGTTTACACATGAGACAGTTATTCTCACGTAGCTATCACTAAAGAATATAAATGGAAATGCATGACTTTTTCTGTTGGCTAATACTATAAATTGACCCATTGGTTATGTATATAGTTCTGCAAACTTTGTACCTTTCATGTGCATTAAGCAATCACTAAATATGCATTTGTGTTGGTATAGTGTATTATTGATCTTCAAACGCAACGTCTCATAAGATTGATTTGTCATCTAACCCTTGGGTACATTTCATTGTAAGATATTTTGTATATTATCTTTTTGGTATTACCATTGTTCACAATGAGTGTTTTTATCATACTTGAGCCTGCATCATAAGTTCATAACTAATATTTGTGATATCAGGAGAAAATACAGGCGGACTATCACGGAATATGGGGGACCATCTGGAGCTTAAGCCGTCCTGCCAAGGTTTAAATTTTCCTCGGCCGAACTTTGTTAGGCTCGCTACCTTGTCGGGTGACGTTGGCTAACAGGCATATATATATATATATATATATATATATATATATATATATATATATATATATATATATATATATATATATTGCATTAGGGGCTGTTATTACACATTATATCACAATACTTATGTCTTTTCTATCTTATTTTATAAGGTTTACATGAAGAGGGAGAATGCCGACAGTTCGAATTCTGGACTGGAAAAAGGAGCAAACATTAGATACCTATTCTGCACAACTCCAAAAAATATTGACAATATAATTCAGAATAATTTCTAGGAGTTGGAGAGTTAAAATGTTAGCACATTGCCTGGATTATGTAACATGTATATTTTCTAAATCATACTAACGACACTAAACTGCAATATGTTGAGGACCTGATGAGGCCTTTTATTCC
Source organism: Triticum timopheevii (assembly GCA_963921465.1). Taxonomy (NCBI): domain Eukaryota; kingdom Viridiplantae; phylum Streptophyta; class Magnoliopsida; order Poales; family Poaceae; genus Triticum; species Triticum timopheevii. The sequence goes on along the minus strand of OY997272.1, from coordinate 70,402,226 downwards.
AGTACGAGATGGTACGCTGGCCAAACCGAAGACTGGCGCTCAGGTAAATGAGTTACATCAGGCACAAAAATTTATTGTAACATTCCAACTAGTATGAAGTTATATGATTCTAACTGTTTCAAAGTCTCAGATTAAGGTACTCATCAGACGTGTATTGACAGATTTGCAAGAAGTTGCCTCCCTCGTGTGGGAGGCTGGTGTAGAACAAGTCGATAGGAGGTGCACCCTTGAAAACAAAATGGATGAGTGCCTTAGGTGTACCCGTACAAATGGCAGGCTCGCAGAGGACCTCATCAAAGAATTGAACGTAAGCCTAGAATTATGAGATTAGTATATATAATTGGAAATTTACGTGTACAAGGTTTTTTCTAAATTAGTTTACTATGAAAACACCCCAGACTAATATGTATTTTTTAAAGACAAAACGCGATGGAATATTTCCTGGACTGGAGGACATACATCTTTCTGACCTCGGAGCACCTTCACACCCAATGGAGGCCTCTGTTGAGAATGCCGAGCAGGCTTCTGACCAGGGGAAACAAAATGACGTCACAGAGGTCGCTGCTAAGCACCATTGTAAGCAGGGAATAAAAAATGATGCAATGGAGCCCCCAATGAAGAAGCTTGATGAAGATTTTGACGTACGCATGATAACTTAATTATGAAACAAGCATTGTCGTTTCAGAAATAACATGTGATCTTCCACGTCCAGGATGAAGCATTCGAGAAATAAAACTCAAACAAGATCTCAGTGGTATTCATAAGCTTTTGAAAGAGGTGGATGATATCCAGGGTGCTCCTAGTTTGGATAAGCAAATGCGTTCCAAAGCAACCACAAGCCTTGAAGATTTCCAGGTGATGCACATTTTACCTATAATTGAGAAAAAATCTGCTAAAGTCTAACACAAGGTTTGTTTTCTATGATAGAATCCGTTCAACAGACGGAGTAAGCAGCACTCTGTGAAGGCTACAGGATCGCAAGAGCCTGAAGAGCCCTGTGCCTTCACAGATGATGACAGCCATGATGAATCCTTTCGAAAGTAGCAAGAAGTAAGTGTGGTTGAATCGACGCCACCAAATCAAGGGGGCGAAAAGAAAAGTGTGGTATTGCAATTATTTAAGAATGATGAGTATGCTTCTTACGATACTAAGAAGAAAGAAAAGAAAAAAAGACTACATCAGAGTCTACAAATGATTCCGAGGACATGAACAATAAAAAGAGGAAAATCGGCTCTAGCAACTTAAAAAAGAGGCCAAAAGTTACTGAAACCCAGAGGGACCAGCTAGATGTGGTTCGACAGGATTTCTTGGCGTCACTGATCAACACTAAAAACCATAAAAAACAAATGGTCTTAGTTTATGACATTGTCGTCCTATCGAAGCATTTGGAATGCCTCACCCAAAAAGATGGATCTAAAGATGGTGTATGGTTGGATGACTAAATAAGATATTTCACAAATTAGTTTATGAAGTTTCATTTTTGTACAATACAATTAACTTGATTATTGTTGTAGGCGGTTGATGCTACGATCCAACTCATGCGTCATGATGATCCAATTGACACAAGGGGCGGCCAACTGGTTTACATTGAGAGGGTGTCCGGCGTCGCTAAGCTCGAAAGAGATGGTAGGATAGAGGAGTGCTACGAGGACGCTTTGGCAGGCATTCCTGCAACAACACAAGGCACCAGCTACCTGAAACATGATATGGTATTTTAACCTGACGTAGAACATATTTTTTATTACTATACACGTTGATCTAATTATATGTGCACTCCAGGTTTTCCTACCTACGAACAACAAAAACGTCCACTTGTTACTTGTGGCCGTAAACCCTAGAAGGAAGGAGATTCAGATTCTTGATTCACTTTTCCACTATATGGTAACCAAAGAAGTAAATAATGTCGTGAGAATTTCAACATATTTAATTATAACAAAGGATTTGACATCATATGTAAGTATTAGTCGTAGGAAACTTCTCATCCCATTGGGCTTGCAGGTACGTGGGATGGAAGCATATCTGAGAGCAGCGAGGCGAGTCGATGGGATACAAAGCAATGCATGGGAAGACATTAACGAGACGCAATGGCCAGTACGGAACATTAATGTGCCAAAATCCGATGAGACGTCAGTCAAAAATATTAGCTTTTGTTTTTGTTTTATATTGTTAATATCTGAAATGCTGATCTAACAACATAAAATGTTGTAGTTCTTGTTGTGCAATATACATGCTGAAGAACATCGAATTATTTACGGGATTAAAACTGAGGACGCAATATTACGAAGTACGTAGAGTAACACCTAAAATTATGTCATTTTCTGAAACTTATGGAACGATACTAACATATCATTGCATGCAGGTCTACATCGAGAAATTCAGAAAAGAGCTACCTGTTGTGCTTTTCGATTCACCCTACAGCAAAATGAAATACAGGAATAGGTTCAAGCAGTACCATGCTAGGCTATCGGATGCAGCTGCGATTGAAGACGATGAAGATGCAAGCAGTTAGTCCAGCGTTGTGGAATGTACACTTGGCCATAAAGCCATAGAGTAGGGTATGGTTGGGTTTTAGTCCCGAAGAAGGTTTCCTAGCCGTGTTCTTAGTCCATTGCGCATGAATCAAGTTGTAAAACTTCAATAATATTGGTTGCAATATTTTGCTTGAAATAAATTTGGTCTCTACGGGATCTCGTAGAAATCTATATTTGCTTTTTACTACCATGTGACAGTAACAGTGCCCGGGCATGGTTCAGACCAATTACACTGCACGGGCAACCCTAGAAGAATAATGGATTATGATATGTCTATTTTCATATGAGAGAAAAAGGTACGAGCATGAGCATAGCCTCACAACAGAAGAAAAAATACTGCCTGATTCAACACTCAATCCCAGCTATCTCAGAAAACGGCACAGTCAGTGTCTCGTAGGCAGGCCGCAAAGCCAATAAAATAGAGCATAGGATAACAAGAGTAAAGCACGTGCCATAGGGGGCCTCTGCAGGTGCTGCAACACTGAATTGAAGGGATCACCTTTAGGAGCACAGTGGTGTGGCCATGGTACATCCATCCTGCCTCAGGGAATCACTTAGCATGTTCTGTCATAGCCCTGCAAAATAGAGGGAAAATTACTACTTTTACTAACCTTGTCAAGTGTGTGCATGTAACAAATATTGGACATAACTAAACATGGAAGAATGAAATGCAACATATGGAAGAATCGGATGCTCATTCGTTTCTCTCTACTTTTTGCGAGGATCATTACTCTCCCTTTAACAAGGCTAAAACATCATAATAAGAATTAACACCAATCTTCAAAAGGTGGATATCCCATGTGAATCTAATTTTTCTTATAAAGCACATGCCAAGTCTGTTGATCCCAGTCCAGCAATTGCACAAGAAGAAGCGAGCGTCATAAATATTGAGCAACATAAGCTATGAATTGTTTATAGTACATTCCAAAATTAATAGCTTATCGTCTCTATTGATCTCCAAATCTCACCTATCAGCCAAATTGAAAGAATACATGTTGAATGCAACGATTGAACGTTTGCAGATCTTGCAGTCGGGGCTGGACGTCGAGGCCGGCGGCCGGCTTCATCTAGTCCCGCAGAACATGATCCATACCCAACCACCTTGCCATCGAACGAGATGTATGGCCAGATCAAAGCTGCAGCCATGGCGGAGAGGTGATATGTAGAGGACACAACAACCAATTGGGGTGTGGGAAAGAGGTTGCCTATAACCTTGTGGCATAGGCACCCGCATGGAGGACAGGGAGGTGGGATGGCGCCGAATCTTCGCCGGCGGCGGCCGCGGGGTGGGCAGTGCGCCTCCTCTCATGTTCTTCGTTGAAAAAGTGGTGCGAGATCTCGAGGAATCGGGGTGGAGGAAGGGAGGGGCCGCGACACACGGCTAGATCCAGCCGGCGAGGAGGGAGGGAGGGGCCGCGACGAGCGGCTAGATCTTGCCGGCGAGAATTAAAACCCTAGCGGCGGCGAGGAATAAACCCTAGCGAACGGGATAAAAATCAGACCGAAAATAGCCCTCACATTCGTACCGAGAATACCCTCGATATATTTGAGAGGGAAAATCTGATTAGTTTGAAATATTTTTTCTCCTGAAAATGCCCCTCGGGTCTGATATAATACACGTGACATCAGCGTATTGCATCGGATCTGGACCTTCAAATTCGCTCCGACGGATGGTCCATATCATCCGGATGCACTGTAAAATGACTCTTACATATATATGCATGGTAGGTATAATGGTTGTGGAGGAAGTAATAAAAAAGTTTGGCAAGAGGAAATGATTGTAGTTCTATGTTAGAAGCATGTATCATATTTTTGGAACAAATGTCTGGAAATAATCTTGAAGAAAAAAGGCATGTTACTTGAGAAGTTTAACTCAAATGAAGTATATATGCAACAGAAATGGAGGGTCAATGTCTTGCCATTGTGTAGTTTCATGTTTGTGCCAAGCTAATAAAAAACCCAGGACTAAATAAAATCTCCTAGGTAGAGGAACAAATTTTGTAACAAGATGTCCATTGTAAAAGGAGTGCAATGGTACAATTAAGCAAACATATCGGCAATCTAGTGATACATGATAGCGCTTGCAATAATAGGTCGGTATATTGTTATGCTACTTTTCTTACTTAGAATATGAATATTATGATTTAGAGGACAACGACCCGCCTGTACTATGACTTGATTAATCTGATATCCATACAGAACTGAGAAGCTGAAAATTAATGCCTACTAATTGCATGCTAAAATATTGTAGAACTAGTTGGGTGACCCGCGCATTTGCGCTGCTAGACTTTCTTTACAACGTTATTCATTTTGCATGTTTTTCTCTACGTATGTTCATTCATTTGATCTATTCCCGTAGATGTATTTGTATAAACAAATTATAGCTCAAATGTATTCTACTATAAAACATGACTAAACTTTGATACATTTTCTATACAGTTGTTGTTAATGATATGGTTGTCCTGCAATGATATCAAAAGAACCGAGGCATGTATCCCAACATCCCAAACTATTGGCTTTGGTACAAACCCTAGATTTCACGTTTCACCTTTTCATCCATGTTCATTTACCTTTGCACCCAATATTCTTTTAGAATTTTGACTGAGGAAATGAGAACATTGATCACTTGCAACCATACATTGTTATTTGTTCCACCATTATCTATTAGCACAATGTCATATGTCCACATATCCATATATATGCTTTCTGATAGTGCCATTAACTAATTGTTTACGTTAACAAAAGAATTTCCACCAGTATTTGTCCATGGTAGTTAAGCTATATTAAAAAGTCCAAAATGTGCATATACGGGAAAGAGATAATATTTGGGAATTCTGTTTTTAACTATATTATTCTTGAATTGGCCTGTGATAAAAAAATCGGCACCCTTGATAGATCATTTAAAATACAAAAAATATTTTACTTCGAATGTGTGTCCAGAAAACATGATCAAACTACAAGTGAAATATTTCCGGTAAATGTATTATTGTTGTTACAGTCATCGGCGCATGTGTGACAAAAAGTGAATAATGGCACTGATCTTACCTTCCTACCATGCCAAGCCATTTCATCAATAATTAAATGCATAAATATTTGTTATATTCCTCCATATGCCTTATCATAGTTTGAAGTGCAATTTTGTTTCTAGATAACACAATATCATGGATGTCGACCTTCCCTGCATGATTCTAAATGCTCGTTACAATATCCTCTCACTCTAATTATTTGTGTAGCTTGACAGCCTAAATCTAAGTAACTGCCGCTTTATATTTGAAAGGTATCACCCTGACACTGAAAATAAATGTATGCTAGAAAATATGACACAAAGGAAAAAAAAGAAAAGAGGAAATCATTTTTTAGACCTTGATTATAGCCATTAGATGTTCTACTACTATGTGAACACTATATAACCATTCATTCTTAATCAAAAGGATTTTATAACAAAAAGTACAATGCATTTGATGCCTATGTGAAAAATACAGAGTTACTTCATAGCCAAGTAATCTTAGACACCTGCATGATATATATTCCATCTAGAAAATTCAAAATATGCATAAACCCCACAAAAACGCATATATCTCAAAAACGCATGCACGCCCCTATGTGTACCTGAGCAGAAGTACGTAATGAAGCTTGATCTCCATGCAGCTTCAAATTTCGAAAAAATCAAGAATCAAAAGTTTAGGTTTCAATTTTTTTTAATAATACACACATAACTGTGGATGTATACTACTTGTTTGTAAAGTTTCACCGGGAAAAAAATTTATATGCGATCACATAAAGATAACAAAATCATGTAATTGTAGCACTATAAAAGAACATGATTTTGTTTTCCTATGTGGATCACATTAAAACATATTCTGTAATGAAAATCTTACATGCGTCTAGTATACATGTATAAGTACTTATGTATATTTATTTTCAGTACTTTGGAACCTTAAACGATCGATGCTGGAATTTTCAAAAAGTTGAGTTCCATGGAGCCCTAAAACCAAAAATCCTCGGTCATAGCCTAGCTAGTACGATTCTAGGTAGTAGCTGGTATAATGAAGAACCAATTAATAGGACTTAAAATTATTCAAAATTCTGGCTGATGTCCTAAGCTGGTCCATACTAATATATGATTTTCTTAGGTCCTCTAACCATATTTTATTCTGTAGTGCATTTTCTTTATACAAAAAGCAACATGTCTAGCTTGTCAAGTTGGTAAGAAGGGGTATATTGTTTGCATCTTTCGGGCTTTGGGTAGAAATTATGAAGTAAACATAGCCGGCCGTATCGTTTTTTTAGTTGGATGGCTGGCCGTATCTAATACTACGAATACCTAGTGCTTCCCGTATAGTTTTCTCACACTACATCCATCTGTCTTAGTCTCGGTGGAGTCCTATGCACGTACGTAGGCTGATGTAATAGATTGATTATAATGGTTAACAAGCCATACATTTGTGTAGCTACATTTGTTTGTTGCATCCAAACCCAGTAGGACCCGTACAGAGGCAGGTCCATATACTCTTTGGAAAGTAGTGGCTCCACCCACTTTGGTGCACCCATGGAGTAAACAGTAAATTAAAAAAATATTGAAAAATTAAAAAATTCTGAAATTTCGTCGGCATGATTATGAGCAAATGTTTTAGGAGCTTGCAAAGTATGGTCACCAAAAAACATCAAATGATCTTCATACAAAACAGAATACAAATGATGATCACCATGTTACTATTCACATGTTTTCAGCACAAACCTGGTTTTTTTTTACAGAGTTCCTCGGATGTCATTTCACCACCAAATTTTGCAAGCACCTAAATTATTTGGTCATAGTCACATCCAAAAAATTCAGAATTTTTTGAGTTGTTTTACTAAGTTTTTTTATCGTGTGTGATTTGAAGTGCTTTGTAGATTCTTGCATCGCATCAGTTACTAGTACTACCACGCTACTGCTGGCGCTCCCGAGCAAGACAGGGACGAAGCCAAGAGAGAGGAGGCATAAAAAGAACGAAATTGCTCTAGGGAGGAAAGTCGCCGGCCGAACTTTGGACGACGGGAGGAGTGGACGGTGATGCTCAGTTTTGCTAATTGCATGGATGGCTTGATGCGCTGCATCGTCTCAAAATCGTCCACAATGTGTCGGCTGTGTACCAGCGTTGGAAAGAGAAACCTTCAAGACAGCCGAGGTGGTCAAAAGTCAAAACGAACGTTACTGCTGCTGGCGCTCCGGAGCAATACAGGGATGGACGGTCATCAATTTATGCTGGAAGAAGCCAAATAGGAGGAGGCATTAAGAGAGACCGGCCAGGAGACTGCCAGCAGCAGGCCAGAGGTCACACAGACGGGCGCTTCTTTGCGCCAGCACTGTGACAGAGGAGAAACACCACCCTCTCATGCATAAATAGGAGCAAACCAGAGGTCACATAGCATCCAGTACGAAGATATCTTCCTGCCTCCACTTCCTCTTCCTCTAGGTAGCCTGGAGGAGTGAGCGAGCAAGCAAGAAATTGGTAACAATGGATCTAAGTGACAACCAGATTCAGATCCTCGAGAGGTTGATCAAGCACCATTTCCTATGGCTTATTTCTCGTGTCATATTTTCATGGTGATCCATGTACAGGGTATTCAAGGTTTTCTTTTTTCCCTTTTTGAAAACTGCAGGACTTTCAAGGTGTTCCTCTACCCTGATGAGACCCAGCGCGCCCATCTCGGCCGCGAACTTGGCATGCAGCCCCAGCAGATCAAATTCTGGTTCAAGAACCGCCGTGCCCAGATGAGGAGGGTATGAACTCGATCTCCTTTCAATTTTTCCAAGATTTCAGTTTTTTCCACCTGGTCATGATGGAATGGAATGGATCTCGATGTAGTGTTTGTGCTTGACGCCATGGCAGGCCACGGACGAGCAGGTTGACAACCATTTATCCGACACGGAGAACGACGAGATCGACTCAGAGAACAACGAGATCGACTCAGAGAACGACGAGATCCACCAAGACAAATTCGCCATGTGGGTTTGTGGATGGAAAGCTGATCCATTGAAGTAAACTTAGTGCATGCCCTAGGTTCTTTTTCCTTCAATCTGTTTGTTCCGAATAACGTGCCATAGAGCTGCCTCCGAGCAGACGATACGCACTGAGAGTCGGTCTCGACGGCAAGCATGTCTGCGTCGAGTCCATGCATCGAGTCCATGTATCAGGTTGGGGTCGCTCCTGTTTCTACCACGTCATGAACCGAGTCATGGGATGGCATGGCACATCGGATCAAACGCGATAATAGGGGAGCTGTAGATCATGCCCGCACGATCTGATTCGTGGGATGGCACGAGTCATTAGGAACGTGGTGTGTGTTTAGGTCGGTCGTGCAACGACCGTTCTTTCTCTCTGTATTCCAAATAAAAAAGCTGTAGCAAGTTTTAATGGCATCAAATTCCATCTGTGCTCTGTGTTTGCTAGTGTAAAACCTCAGATGGGGGCGGCTCGCGACGCGGGATGGGGGCGGCTCTCCGGTCGTGGCAGTTGCTCCGATGGGGGCAGCGGCCGGGCGTGGCTGTTGTTCTGGCCGTGGGCGGCGGCGCGGGAGGTCCGGCATGGTGACCTCTTGGTGGTGCGGCGGCTACACGGTGGCTCGGCGGATTTGCTCGCGTCGGCGGTCGGCTTCTCTGGCGTCGGCTCGTCTGCGGTCGGGCCGTATCGGCCTTCGCTTCACCTCCTCGTCATCCGGGCGCTACTTGCATCAAAGGGCTGGCCGGCTCCCAGCCGCGGTCCATTGCCCTTCTCGCGCCTGGTGTCGCAGGACCGAGCTCGGCTCACGCCCAGCAGCAGGACCGAGCTCGTCTCGTGCCCGGCAGCAGGACCGAGCTCGCCTTGCGCCCGGGTCTGCAGGACGTGGCTATGGTGGCCAGTTTTGGCCGGCCGATTAGGTCTCGGCGCTGGGGGCCGCCCAGGGGTGCGAAAGGCCGGGCCTTTCCGCTTGTCCCTTTGGTTGGGGTAGCGACAGGTCTCGAGTGAGGTGGGGTCTTGGTCTTGGATGCCGGGGCGGCGGCCCTGGTGGTGGTAGCACGGTGCTCGTGGGCAGAGGCCGTGGCTTGGTGCTGCCCGGTGGTCATGGCCGTGTGGGCGGCGTGGTTGCCGAGGTGTGGCGTTCGGTGGCGGTGAGTGTTGGCCGGGGTGAAAGCCTGTTCTATCCTCGGACGGACCGACGGCGGCAAAACTCGGTCCCTTCTTGAAGGCGTCGTCGCGGCTCTCATTGCCCATTGTGTTGCTCCAAGGGAAACTCTGACCCTCGTGTCGGGCGGTGGCGGCGCTTCGGTGTCGTATCCTTCCTGAAGGCGCCATCTTGGATTCCACGGTTCATCATATGTGGCTTCATCTCTTCGTAGTTAGGGGTGTTGTTGCTGCGCTCAGCACCTATGTATCCTGCCTTGAGTGTATGTGTGTGTTGTGGTGGCGTGGGTTTGTACCGGCAGTTGTTGATCGTGACTTTATATATAAAGCGGGGCGGAAGCCTTTTTTGGGTAAAACATCATATGTGTCCAGCTAATTGCATTAGTTATCTTGGGTCGCTGACAAACATTCAGTAGCATATCCAAGTGCACTTGGGCATGTGAAGGTGTCGTAGAATCCGAAGAAAGGTGCGCGGCATGCAATGATCTCCAACGGCAAGGAGGTCAACCGCGGTGAACCAATCATGTAGTATGTTGTGTGCGAGTTCGGGGATCAACACAATGGCCGATATATTGACCCGGACGAACTACGACGACTTAGATTACGCAACAAGCGCATGATTATATACGACGATGGCCGTCGGCATGACCATCGCTGGATGCCATGCCGACCGAAGCGCTGCTCCGCTCCAACCACCCCCCCCCCCCCCCCCCCACCCGCACAATGATGTCAATTTTCGCCATGAAACCAACGACAACGGGTGGTTGGGACATGATTAAGTAAAGGTCAGCATTTGGTATATGAATTTGGTTAGGTTTCTCAAAACATATGTCCTATCGAACGCCAACACATAGGTTCCTATAAAATGGAAAACAGAAGAAAATAAACTGATTTATTTCGATTCGATAAATGTGTGCACCAAAATTATCCAATTGAACAAAATAGGCCCAGTCCAGAACAGTTTGAAAATAGAGAACACATGGATCTAAGCAAGAAATCAGATGATAATGCACTATTCAAGCAAATATATAAATCAATTGATAATCTCGTAGGATTAAGCGCAAGCAAACAACAAGCAACCAAAGAAGGAAAAAGCTTGGGTACATGTGGGATGTATGTGTGCTTGTCCCTTTTCCTGCGCATGAGGTCGGCCTTGGCCCTGACTTCCGCTGTCAAAATCAAAATATGCACTTTCGAGTTTCAACTGAGGTAATTGATCTCATTGTTTATCAAAAAGACTTCCGCTCCACTTTATATACAAATCATACAATTCAGCACATACAACACAACAGGACACGACACCGCAAAACACGCACACATGGCATTGTACAAGGATGCTGAAGAACAACAACACAACTCCATGAAAATGGCTCATTACGCGGGTGGGCACCGTTTGGGTTCGATGGCCACTACAGATGGCATGCTCTTCTTCCTCTAGGAGGCATCTGCTCCAGGGGAAACCCTCGATCCGGTTCTCCGAGATCGGATGATGACGAAGACTTGTGTCATTCTCTCTCCTAGGGCACTCTTTTGGATAGGTACTGACTGGAGGGGCTAAGAGGTGGAGCGGTGTTGCATCTACCACATCAAAAATGGTGGGTCTCGGCGACATGGTGCGGTGGAGTATCGGCGTTGGAGGTGGGTTGATGGATCCATGGAGGCTGGTGACATTGTCTGGTGTCAACGGCGGTTGGGCCTGGGAATGTTAGTGCAAGGATCCCTCTTGAAGATGGGACGGCGGTAGATGGCAGCGCGGGATCCTAGAGCGCGCGCATGTGCTGTGCGTTGTGGGTCAGCTAGGCTGGTTGGTGTTCTCGGCTCGCAGGCGCCGACTTGGGGAGGCCACCGGATTATATGGCGTGCATTGGTGTGGTCGGGGTTCATCATGGATATGCATGGTAGGTATAATGGTTGTGGAGGAAGTAAGAAAAAGTTTTTTAGGGAAATGGTTGTAGTTCTTATGAGTTGTTGTAGTTTTATGGCTGAAGGACATATCATATTTTTGGAACAAACGACAGGAAATAGGAAAGGCATGTTACTTCAGAACTTTCACTCGAATCAAATTATATGGAACAAGAATTGTGGATCAAGATCTTGATGTTGTATTGTTTCATGTTTAATAAGAAAACAAGACTAAATATAATCTCTCATGTAGATGAAAAGATTTTGTAACAGAACGTCCAATGTAAAAGGAGTGCAATGGTGCACTGAAGCAAACATATTGCCATATCTACCCTAATGATACATGATAGGGCTTGCAATAATAGGTCGGCCATTGTTCTGCTACTTTTCTTACTTAGAATTTGAATATTATGATTTAGAGGATAATGACCCACATGTACTATTGATTAATTTGATATCCATACATAATTAAGAGGCTGGAAATTAATGCCTATCAATTAAAAAGCTGTAGCAAGTTTTCATGGCATCAAATTCCATTTGTGCTCTGTGTTTGCCAGTGTGTAAAACCTCATATGTGTCCAGCTAATTGCATGAGTAATCTTGGGTCACTGGCAAACATTCAGTATCGTATCCACGTGCTCTTGGCCATGTGAAGATGTCGGACAGTCCGAAGAAAGGTGTGCCACATGCAACGATCTCCAATGGCAAGGAGGTCAACCGCGGTGAACTAATCATGTAGCATGTTGTGCGCGAGTTTGGGGATCAACACAATGGCTGATATGTTGACCCAGACGAATTACGGCGACTCAGGTTATGCTACAAGCGCGTGACCTGTGTATGACGATGGCCGTCGGCATGACCATCGCTGGATGTCATGGCGACCGAGGCGCTGCTCCGCTCCCCCCCCCCCCCCCCCCCCCCCCCCCCCCTCCAATGATGTCGACTCCCATTGTGAAACCAACGAGAAGGTATATATGGCTGGGACATTATTAAGTAAAGGTGAGCATTTTGTGTATTAATTTGGTTAGGTTTCTCAAAACATATGTCCTATGGAATGCCAACAAATAGGTTCCTAGAAAAAGGGAAACCGGAGGAAATAAATTGATTTATTTCGATTCGATAAATTTGTGCACTGAAATTATCCAATTGAACAAAATAGGCCCAGACCAAAACTGTTTGAAAATAGAGAGCACATCGATCTAATCAAGAAATCAGATGATAATGCATTATTCAAGCAAATATATTAACCAATTGATAATCTCGTAGGATTAAGCGGAAGCAAACAACAAGCAACCAAAACAACAAAAAAGCTCTGACTTCGGCCTTGGCCCTGACTTCCGGTACATATGGGATGTATGTGTGCTTGTCCCTTTTCGGGCGCATGACGTTGGCCTTGGCCCTGACTTCCGTTGTCAAAGCCAAGAAAATGCACTTTCAAGTTTCAACTGAGGCAATTGATCTTATTGTTTATCAAAAAGACTTCCGCTCCACTTTATATACAAGTCATGCAATTCAGAACATACAACACAATACAACATGACACCGCAACACATGCACATAAGGCATTGTACAAAGATGCTGAAGAACAACAAGACAACTCCAGAAAATGCCTCGTTGTGTCGGTGGGCACCGTTTGGGTTCGTTGGCAACTGCAGATGGCTTGGCGTTCTTCCTCTAGGAGGCATCTGCTCTGGAAGAAACCCCAGATCTGGGTCTCCCAGATCGGATGATGACAGGGACTTGTGTCATTCTCTCTCCTGGGGGCACTCTTCGGAGTAGGTACCAAGAATGGAGGGGCCAAGAGGTGGAGCGGTGTTGCATCTACCACATCAAGAACGGTGGGTCTCGGTGGCATGGTGCGGTAGAGTATCGCTGTTGGAGGTGGGTTGATGGACGCACGGAGGCTGGTGGCAATGTCTAGCTTCGTGACAGCGTCGACGACAGTTGGGCCTAGCAAGGTCAATGCAAGGATCACTCTTGAAGATGGGACGGCGGTAGATGGTAGCGCAGGATCATGGAGCGTGCGCATGCTGTGTGCGCGTTGGGTTTGCTAGGACGGTTGGTGCTCTCGGCTCACAGGCGACGACTCTCGTTGGCCACCAGATTAGATGGTGTGTGTTGGTGCGGCCAGGGTTCATCATCAGGCTTATAGGTGTAGCGACATAGTTCTTCGGAACGGTGGCCTCGGATTGATCGTTGTATTTATTGTGCCAGTCTCTGTTGCAAAATTTAATAAAGATGGATGAGTGCATTGTTTGATGCAGAGGCCAAGGTTATTCTCCTTTTTGAAAAAAGACAAAAAAGCTCCAAGAAAATGGCTGGTAGGATAGAGAGCACATTTCTTGAAGTCAATGAAAGCCCTTAACCATGTACTCCAAGGCGGCGCCTTGAGGAGAGGGCAGCAGCCTTTGCAACATAGTACAACTAGTCATAAAGACACCTCCCACATCACCACCACTGAACGCCGTACCACAATCACCCCACCCCCTGCACGTCCTTGGCCACCATCCCGCACCTTACCTGAGTGCTTCGCCCACAAGCATCATGACTCCCACCACCAATGTACAGGACCCCCTTATTAGCAGCTTGCGCATGTGCCTACTAGCGGCGTTCGGCCGGCACACCACTAGTATGATGCCACTTGTAAGTGATTACTAATGACGAGCGAGTAACTTACTAGTGGCGTGTCTGCCATGTTGGGTTCTATAGTAGGGTGCCTCAACTGCAAATTAAAATTTTCCTACGCGCAGAACAACCAAGAACATGGTACGAGAGATGTATTACAGATCGTTACCACTAGACGCATAGTGCCGTGCAGCGGGAGAAGAGTTGTGGCAGCGCGTCAACGTGGATCGTCTCCTCCTCGTCCGATCTCCCTCAAACAGCCGGTTGTCCGATACCACGTACAAGTTCGCCGGAGCGGCGCAGGTGCACCGCGTCTAACGGTATCCGTGTGTGCAGGAGGAACACCGTGCAGCGGACTACTAGGTCCGATCACACAGTTAGCGGCGAGTGGAGGTGGTTTTTCGCAACAAATGCAAACCTTAGTGACAGCACAGAAGCGATCAATCGTATCAGTGTGCCGCACCCGAACTTTATATAGGCAAATCCGTCATGGGCTCAACACTTGGGCCTCACACGGATCCTAAAGCCCAAAGTCTGTTCGGCATGGATCCGAGTCTGAGTAGGATCACACCTGACTCGTGGAGTCGGACCGAGCCTCACATGTTCCTTCACTTAAGCGCGCGTGTTGGAAACGTTGCATGCACCCTCACCCACGCGTGCAACAGGATGGCCCGAGTCCTACGGCGCCCTCGCTCCCGCTCGCATTGCCCTCGCCCACGTAGCCACGCCTTGCGTTATCTTCGATTCTGTTGTAATGATAGCCTCTCTCCCTCTTGTGTAAACCTGCTATATAAGTAGCTATAATGTGTACTGATGAGAATACAGTGAGTTCATCTATCCAACTTGGTATCAGCTTCTTTCCGATCCTCTCCAGCTTCCGCCATGACCATCCGACGCCCTCTCCACCGGACTCATTCGTTCGGGGACGCCGACGCCGTCTTCATCCTGCCGGAAGTCGCCCCCCACCCCGCGCCAGCTGCCGCCCCGGCGCCTGCCGCCCCAGCGCCCGTCGCCCCCGCGCCCGTCGCCCTGGCGCTTGCCTCACCCAACGCCTGTGCTATGCGTCGGGCACCTGCTGCTCCCATGGTGCCTCCTCTCCAGGCCGTCCGACCTCACGCTGACATCCTGGCTCTCCCGCCACCCCAGGTTCCCCTTGCCCCTGCTCCATCCATGCATCATGTTAACATCGCGTCCTACATCCCGTTCAAGCTCTCCATCGACTGTGGGAACTACTCGAAGTGGCTCCACCTCTTCTGGTACGTGTTGTGCAAGTACCATGTCGAGGATCACGTCCTGGAGGAGGTGGAGCCTCTGCGCGTCGACGTGACCTGGCGCAACGACGACATCACGCTCGTGCTGTGTGTGTACGGGACGATCTCCGACGAACTCTACGACACCATCCAGTTGCCGGAGAGCAACGCCTTCCATCTCTGGCAACAGCTCGAGATCTTCTTCCACGACAACGCCGCCGGCCACGGCGTCCACATCAGCGCCGACTTCCGCTCCTTGATCCAGGGCTACATGATGGTGGTGCAGTACTGCCGTCATCTCCAGCAGCTCGCCTCCGCCATGGCCGGCGTGGGAGAGCCGGTCACGGACCGCTCGCTCACGCTCCAGTTGATCCGAGGCCTGAACGGCCGCTTCCACGTCATGGCGACGCTCCTCCCAATGCAGGAGCCATTCCCGACCTTCCTCCAGGCCCGACCGCGGCTACTCCTCGAGGAAATCGCCATCACCGAGCGCGAGCGGGCTGTGGGCACCACGGCCCTCGCCGTTGGGCACGGCGGGTCCTCCTCCTCCGATGGGCCGCCCTCCGGTGACCGCGCGCCTCCTCCTTGACCAACAGACAAGGGCAAGTATCCATCCACTGGGAGTCCGTCGGCTGATCGCCAGTATGGTGGCCGCGGCCGTGGGCGCGGACGCGGGCGTGGGCAGCCTGACTCTGGCCGCGGGCGTGGCCAGTCGGGGCAGACGCCCTGGATGGGGTACTTCGCCCCTTTTGGCGCCCCGCTTACCTCACTGCAGCAGTGGCACGTGCCCTGGACTCCGCCCAAGGCCGCCGGGGTGCTGGGGCCGCGTCCTGGCGCACCGCACCAGGCCTACCCCTTCATCGGGTGTTCCTCCTCCGCGCCGCAATGGGACAACACCGCGATGATGTAGCAGCCGTTCGCCAACCTACAGCGCATCAGCCGCCGTCCGGGTCCGAGTGGTACATGGACACCGGCGCCACCTCCCACATCGTCGGCTCGTGAGGTAACCTCAACAGTGTCTCGTCTGCATCGCATTACCCTTCAAGCATCACTGTTGGCGATGGTTCTGTTCTCCCTATAGTTGCTCGCGGTTCTGCTTCTCTCCCTCCCTTTCATCTCAATGACATACTCGTTTCTCCCGGCATCATCCAAAACCTAATTTCTGTTCGTCGTTTTACATGTTATAACTGGTGTATTGTGGCTTTTGACCCGTTTGGCTTCTTTGTGAAGGAAATGGCAAAGGGGAAACTTCTCATGAGGTCCAGTAGCACCGGCGATCTCTATCCGTTCCTTCGGAATAATGGCGGCACGCAGGCACTCTCCGTTTCCAGCAATGGCGACTTGTGGCACATGCGGCTTGGCCACCCTAGTCGTGTTTCCCTTTCTATCTTAGCCAAGAACTTTTTAGATTTGTGTAATAAAATTCAAGGTTCCACCATTTGTGATTCATGTATGATTGGAAAGCAACCACGTTTACCCTTTTCCACATCCCACTCTCGCACTTCTGTCCCTTTCCAATTTATACACTGTGATTTGTGGACCTGTCCCGTTTGTAGTTTTTCCGGCTACCAATACTATCTTATTGTCCTCGATGACTACACCCACTACTCGTGGGCTTTCCCCCTGCGCCACAAGAGTGACACTGCCGCAACTTTGCAACGTTTCTTCTCATACGTACTTACCCAATATAACCTCTCTATTAAATGTGTGCAATGTGACAACAGCGGCGAATTCCTTTCTCACTCCCTACGCGACCACTTCTCGCACCTAGGTGTCTCGTTTCGCCTCTCGTGTCCTCATAAGTCGCACCAAAATGGTAAGGCCGGGAGCCTCTTACGCACCACCAACGACGTCTTATGCACTCTCCTCATCCATGTACACATGCCACCTGAGTACTGGGCTGAAGCCCTCCATACCGCAAACCATCTCATCAACCGGCGTCCTTCCTCCGTGGTAAACCGGCTCACTCCCTATTTCTTACTCCACGACCAACACCCTACCTATGATCATATGCGCGTTTTCGGATGCCTATGCTTCCCCAACCTTAGCCATCTCGCTCCACATAAACTCGCGCCCCGCTCCACCCCCTGCGTCCTCCTAGGCTATCCTCTCGAGCACAAGGGGTATAGATGTCTCAACCTTCGCACATGGCGCGTTCATATTTCTCGTCATGTGATTTTTGATGAGCAAAAATTCCCTTTCGTCACACCGGAGTCCTCTGGCACATCATCCGCACCGGATCACGCACCAGATCCCGCTCCCCACCTGGCCCCGCCCCCACCAAGCTCGTACTGGCCGCCGCAGTCAGCGCCAATCCCCGCGCCGACCGCGCCAATCCCCACGCCGACCGTGCCAGCACCTAATCCGCACCCACCCACTGCCCAATCTCTGCGTCCCCTGCCCATCGTGGCTCGCACGCCCGTAGTGGCCCCGCCGCCTGGTCCCCCCAGCCCGCGTCCCACGCCGGATCCCGCCCACGTCGCTGTCACACCCGCTTCCCCACTACGATCCACCCTGGATCGCGCGCCTGCCACTGCTTCCCGTCTGCCTACGCTAGATTCCACGCCCATAACCACCTCTGCTTCCGCACCAGCCACTCCCGCGCCGCCAGCTCAGCAAACACTTCCCCCGCGTGCCATCCCGGTCCGACCGCCCGCAAACTCTCACGCCATGCGCACCCGTGCTAAATCGGGATTTTCTCTCCCTAAACAGCCTGTTAGTCTCACCATGACCACCACCGTCAGCCCCTTTCCTTCTTTGTATCGCGCTGCACTTAAGGATCCGAACTAGGCCGCTGCGATGCTTGATGAGTATAATGCATTGTTACAGAATGACACTTGGTCGTTGGTTTCCTGTCCTGCAGGTGCAAATGTGGTGAGCGACAAATGGATATTTCGGCACAAGTTCAACACCGACGGCACGCTGGCTCGTTACAAAGCGCGATGGGTGCTCCGCGGCTTTACGCAGCAGGCCGATGTCGACTACGGCGAGACTTTCAGTCCCGTCGTCAAACCGGCTACGATCCGCGTTGTCCTCGCCCTCGCCACAAGCAGCTCGTGGCTGGTCCACCAACTCGACGTCAAGAATGCCTTCCTTCACGGACATCTTGCTGAGACGGTCTACAATGCACAGCCGGCCTGCTTCGTCGACGCCACGCGGCCTCGGGACGTGTGTCGTCTCAACCGGTCGCTCTACGGGCTCAAGAAAGCCCCGAGGGCGTGGTTTGCGAGGTTCACCTCGTACCTCTTCACCCTCGGCTTCCATGCCTCGCGGGCGGACTCGTCGTTGTTCTCGCTTCATCGCGGCACCGACACAGCTTATCTCCTCCTCTATGTAGATGATATTATCCTCACCGCCAGCACACCCTCCTTCCTCCAGTCCATCATCTCATCACTACACCGCGAGTTCTCTATGACTGACATGGGTTCCCTCCACCACTTCCTTGGGATCAATGTTCACCACACATCCACCGGTCTCCACCTCTCTCAAGAGCAATATGCGCTTGAAATCATGGACCATGTCGGCATGCTCAATTGCAAGCCCGTCTCCACGCCCGTCGACACCA
Organism: Triticum timopheevii; assembly: GCA_963921465.1. Classification (NCBI taxonomy): domain Eukaryota; kingdom Viridiplantae; phylum Streptophyta; class Magnoliopsida; order Poales; family Poaceae; genus Triticum; species Triticum timopheevii. The sequence continues at coordinate 70,383,208 of OY997272.1, read as the reverse complement.
CCTCCAAGCTTTCTGCCACCGACGGCCCTACCTTCCACGACCCCTTGCTGTACCGTAGTCTCGCCGGCGCCCTTCAGTACCTCACCCTCACGCGGCCTGACCTGTCGTATGCCGTTCAGCAATGTTGTCTCTTTATGCATGATCCCAGGGACGCCCACTTCCAGATGGTGAAGAGGATTCTTCGGTATGTGCGCGGGACAACCCACCTCGGGCTGCACTTCTTCCGCTCCGCCACCGCCGAGCTGACAGCCTACTCCGACACGGACTGGGCCGGCTGCCCGGACACTCGCAAGTCCATGTCTGGCTTCGCCGTCTACCTCGGCTCCAACCTCGTCAGCTAGTCCTCCAAGCGCCAGACCACGGTCTCCCGCTCGAGCGCGAAGGCTGAGTACCGCGGCATCGCCAACGCCGTCGCCGAGACATCCTTGCTGCGTCAGCTCCTCGCCGAGCTTTGCCGCCCCCCGTCACGCGCCACCATCGTCTACTGCGACAACATCAACGCCATCTACATGTCGAGCAACGCCATTCAGCACCAACGGATGAAGCACATCGAGATCGACTTGCACTTCGTCCGGGAGCGTGTCTCTCTCAGTGAGGTGCGTGTCCTACACGTGCCGACCACCTCGCAGTTCGCTGACATCTTCACGAAGGGGCTCCCAACGAGTGTGTTCATCGACTTCCGTTCCAGTCTCAACGTCGGAGAGCACCGCGCTTCGGCTGCGGGGGGGGGGGGGGGGGGGGGAGGGGGTGTTGTAAACGTGACATGCACCCTCACCCACGCGTGCAACAGGATGGCCCGAGTCCTATGGCTCCCTCGCTCCCGCTCGCATCGCCCTCGCTCACGTAGCCACGCCTTGTGTTATCTTCGATTCTGTTGTAACGATACCCTCTCTCCCTCTTGTGTAAACCTGCTATATAAGCGGCTGTGATGTATACTGATGAGATATACAGTGAGTTCATCTATCCAACTGCGCAACCCCTTAGGTTCAAGTCAGCTTGGTCGCAGGTTAGATCACCTCCGACCTGCTCGGCTGGTAGCGGCCTCTAGCAAGGCGTGCCGACCACCAAGTAGACAATGAAGCCGGTTGGCAAACCTGTATATCACACTTCTATTCCTTTTGCCACATGATATATGTTGTCGGGCTAAAGGCGAGTTTGTCATCCTTGTGCTAGCCCGACCTCTTTCTCGTTCCAGTGATGTCGACCACAAATCGGATTATCTCATAATCCTTATCGCATGGCCATGCTTATCCTGGTCGGATCACACGAGGGGCCCATAGTATATATCTACTAATCGGAGGGGCAAATCCCATCTTGCTCGACCATGTCTTGCGGCATGGGTCTGGACAAGCCCGAAACCTACCTTTGTAAATACCTAGTCACGGAGTAGCGCTTGGTTGGCCCAAAGCAGGTCTGTCACCATCCCAAGTACATGCGCTAGCTCAGGTCTTAGGACATAGAACTTATGTTGTACTAGAGACTCACAGATGACATATCGCTACGTCTCATAGTTGGTCTGTCCGACTCGGACCTTATCTCGACTCTGATCCGACTATGTCGAACCCGACCAGATCCTTCCAAGTCCATATTATCCGGTTAGCATCCAATGCTCCATGGCTAGTGAGACCAAGCCATCGACCGTGTCATATGCTAGTCTAGTCAGTTGCGCATCCACACAACCCTTTCGACTAGGGACCTTTTAGGACAGTAATCATACAATGCATAGTCCCAGAAACAAGGCACGTACTTCCTGATATACATCATTGATAATATCCAAAGACTATCTTTATTCATAAACACATAGGAAATATCATCATACATGATTGCCTCTAGGGCATATCTCCAACATGCCTCCACGACAATAGTAAGGCACGTACAATTGTCTTGTCTGGGACTTTCACGCAACATGTACTACAAAATACTAATGGGACAATGCTAGTATTTTGGGGAATTGGTGACATGCTTGTATTTTTGTGCGCCACTAGTACTTTGTTTTGGGGAAAAAGATGACCGACAGTTTATTTTATGTTGTGGTAGCGTTTGCACACATGATTCATATATCAATATAAAAAGTATGCATTAAATTGATGCTTTTATGTATCACATTTTACATGAATTCAAATATACAAATTGCAACACATGCATTAATTTACATAATACACATTGATATCATTGAGTTACATGCATTCATTTCACATGGCGAATTTGTAAAACACATGCATTGTCGTCTAGCTTCACTGCGGTGCCTTGGAACTGTTGAAGTTTTGGTCGGTGAATCTTCTACGTGTCATAATGAAGAGAAAATGTCAACGTACATCAAATCAAATATATGTCAACATATATACATAGCAAAAATGTCTTTTATAGCAACTTACATACCAAATCTAGGCATGATAAAAATTTTTAACCTTGGGGCTCATATTTGTTGTGATGGTAGTTTTGCGTTCATTTTTTGCTGCCATGGCAGCAACTCTAAGCCAGATGGCTCAGTTAGCTCGCCAAATGACTCATTAATTAGTTGCCATGGCAAAGAGTCTAGGCTAAATGGCTCTTTTAGTTGTCATGGAAGAACTTTTGAGCCTTTGGCCTCATATTTTCTACCATGGGGTCAATTATGGTTAAATGGGCTCATTTATCTACCATGGCAGCATTATGAGTCAAATTGCTCATTTAGTTGTCATGGTAGAATTTTCCAGCCTTGGGGTTACTATAAGCTATCGTGGTTGCATTTTTAGTTAATCTTTTTGATGCAATGGTAGCATTTGTGAGCCAAAGCGCGCATGTTGTGCCGTGCTAGAATTATCATGTTTCGATACATCGAATGATTACTAAGGTTAATGAAGTAAACCTAGAAGGTCATTTTCACCATGCATCTTTAGAACTTAATTAGAAACTAAACAAAAGGTATAGTCAACCGAAATCAATAATCGTCCTTCGAACCACTTTCTGCCTACCAGCAGCGCGCGTGCCTTGTGTAAGCAGACTTTTTCTCTTCTTCCTCCCATTTCTCGGTACAACAATAACTGGGGGCTGCGAGAGTGTCTCAAATTGACCCATTCAATGTGATCAGAGTCATGACATTCGGTTTGCAGGGACATTGATTATTCTGAGTGTCGTCCGCTGGTGGCATATTCAACAGACTCTCGGCAACATTATGGTTAACCGCAAAAATCATTCCATCATCATATTCATTGTGAAAAATACATATTAACATCTTCCTCCCCATGCGCATAGTCAGGCGGTGGCTCATATTTGTCAGTGCCCTCATCATTAGCCACCACTATAGCCTGAGGACCTTCGGCTCTTCAAGGACCCAAAGTAGATGGTCCAGTGTAGGGACATTCGTACAGAGCGCCAGTGGTGAGGGTGTTTGCTAGCTGCGAGGAGTGTGTCGCCAAATGTATTTGTGACTTAGGCCACCTAAGAGTCCAACTCGGGCACTCTATGAGAATATAGTGTATTCCCTCATCTGCGCCTTGAGGTTGTTCATTGGATCCACCTCTTTGAAACTAGGAAATACCATACACACTTCCACCCTAGTCAGGTATGTTGGCCACATTTATGTTATGCATACAGTACCCGATGCACCCTCCTTTTGTTGGTTGTTAACCATGGCTTGGAGAGTGCATGGGGTGTTCAACTACGAAAATGTACGCCTCGTCGAGGTGAAAGATTCTAACAATGAAATCATACCATGGAAGAAGGTACTTGCATGTTGAGACGGTAATAATTCCCATAGTGGCCTCGACATCAACCAGTGACGTTATCTGGCCCGCGAATGACATGGATCGGTTGTTATGAGGTGACGGATCTTCCGTTATGGGATATACAAAAATTTCGCAATAATTGTAGTATCTATTATCCGTTACCATCGTAGTCAACTGAGGTTGCACTGTATGGCCCTGTGGTTTACACATGAGACAGTTATTCTCACGTAGCTATCACTAAAGAATATAAATGGAAATGCATGAATTTTTTTGTTGGCTAATACTATAAATTGACCCATTGGTTATGTATATAGTTCTGCAAACTTTGTACCTTTCATGTGCATTAAACAATCACTAAATATGCATTTGTGTTGGTATAGTGTATTATTGATCTTCAAACGCAACGTCTCATACGAGTGATTTGTCATCTAACCTTTGGGTACATTTCATTGTAAGATATTTTGTATATTATCTTTTTGGTATTTCCATTGTTCATAATGAGTGTTTTTATCATACTTGAGCCTGCATCATAAGTTCATAACTAATATTTGTGATATCAGGAGAAAATACAGGCGGACTTTCACGGAATATGGGGGACCATCTGGAGCTTAAGCCGTCCTGCCAAGGTTTAAATTTTCCTCTGCCGAACTTTGTTAGGCTCGCTACCTTGTCGGGTGACGTTGGCTAACAGGCATATATATATATATATATATATATATATATATATATATATATATATATATATATATATATATATATAGGAGCAGATGATTGATACGTCCATTTCGCATCATGCTTTTATATCAATATTTATTGTATTAGGGGCTGTTATTACACATTATATCACAATACTTATGTCTTTGCTATATTATTTTATAAGATTTACATGAAGAGGGAGAATGCCGACAGCTGAAATTCTGGACTGGAAAAGGAGCAAACATGAGATACCTATTCTGCACAACTCCAAAAAATATTGACAATATAATTCAGAATAATTTCAAGGAGTTGGAGAGTTAAAATATCAGCATATTGCCTCGATTATGTAACATGTATAGTTTCTAAATCATACTAACGACACTAAACTGCAGTATGTTGAGGACCTGATGAGGCCTTTTATTCCAGCACGAGATGGTACGCTGGTCAAACCGAAGACTGACGCTCAGGTAAATGAGTTACATCAGGCACAAAAATTTACTGTAACATTCCAACTAGTATGAAGTTATATGATTCTAACTGTTTCGAAGTCTCAGATTAAGGTACTCGTCAGTCGTGTATTGACTGATTTGCAAGAAGTTGCCTCCCTCGTGTGGGAGGCTGGTGTAGAACAAGTCGATAGGAGGTGCACCCTTGAAAACAAAATGGATGAGTGCCTTAGGCGTACCCGTACAAATGGCAAGCTCACAGAGGACCTCATCAAAGAATTGAACGTAAGCCTAGAATTATGAGATTAGTATATATAATTGGAAATTTACGTGTACAACGTTTTTTTTGTAAATTAGTTTACTATGAAAACACCCCAGACTAATATGTATTTTTTAAAGACAAAATGCGATGGAATATTTCCTGGACTGGAGGACATACATCTTTCTGACCTCGGGGCACCTTAACACCCAATGGAGGCCTCTGTTGAGAATGCTGAGCAGGCTTCTGACCAGGGGAAACAAAATGATGTCACGGAGGTCGCTGCTAAGCACCATTGTAAGCAGGGAATAAAAAATGATGCAATGGAGCCCCCAATGAAGAAGCTTGATGAAGATTTTGACATACGCATGATAACTTAATTATGAAACAAGCATTGTCATTTCAGAAATAACATGTGATCTTCCACGTCCAGGATGAAGCATTCGAGAAATAAAACTCAAACAAGATCTCAGTGGTATTCATAAGCTTTTGAAAGAGGTGGATGATATCCAGGGTGCTCCTAGTTTGGATAAGCAAATGCATTCCAAAGCAACCACAAGCCTTGAAGATTTCCAGGTGATGCACATTTTACCTATAATTGAGAAAAAATCTGCTAATGTCTAACACGAGGTTTGTTTTCTATGACAGAATCCGTTCAACAGACGGAGTAAGTTGCACTCTGTGAAGGCTACGGGATCGCAAGAGCCTGAAGAGCCCTGTGCCTTCACAGATGATGACAGCCATGATGAATCCTTTCGAAAGTAGCAAGAAGTAAGTGTGGTTGAATCGACGCCACCAAATCATGGGGGCGAAAAGAAAAGTGTGGTATTGCAATTATTTAAGAATGACGAGTATGCTTCTTACGATACTAAGAAGAAAGAAAAGAAAAAAAGACTCCATCAGAGTCTACAAATGATTCCGAGGACATGAATAATAAAAAGAGGAAAATCGGCTCTAGCAACTTAAAAAAGAGGCCAAAAGTTACTGAAACCCAGAGGGACCAGCTAGATGTGGTTTGACAGGATTTCTTGGCGTCACTGATCAACACTACAAACCATAAATAACAAATGGTCTTAGTTTATGACATTGTCGTCCTATCGAAGCATTTGCAATGCCTCACCCAAAAAGATGGATCTGAAGATGGTGTATGGTTGGGTGACTAATTAAGATATTTCACAAATTAGTTTATGAAGTTTCATTTTTGTACAATACAATTAACTTGATTATTTTTGTAGGTGGTTGATGCTACGATCCAACTCATGCGTCATGATGATCCAATTGACACAAGGGACGGCCAACTGGTTTACATTGAGAGGGTGTCCGGCGTCGCTAAGCTCGAAAGAGATGGTAGGATAGAGGAGTGCTACGAGGACGCTTTGGCAGGCATTCCTGCAACAACACAAGGCACCAGCTACCTGAAACATGATATGGTATTTTAACCTGACGTAGAACATATTTTTTTATTACTATACACGTTGATCTAATTATATGTGCACTCCAGGTTTTCCTACCTACAAACAACAAAAGCGTCCACTTATTACTTGTGGTCGTAAACCCTAGAAGGAAGGAGATTCAGATTCTTGATTCACTTTTCCACTATATGGTAACCAAAGAAGTAAATAATGTCGTGAGAATTTCAACATATTTAATTATAACAAAAGATTTGACATCATATGTAAGTATTAGTCGTAGGAAACTTCTCATCCCATTGGGCTTGCAGGTACGTGGGATGGAAGCACATCTGAGAGCAGCGAGGCGAGTCGATGGGATACAAAGCAATGCATGTGAAGACATTAACGAGACGCAATGGCCAGTACGGAACATTAATGTGCCAAAACCCGATGAGACGTCAGTCAAAAATATTAGCTTTTGTTTTTGTTTTATATTGTTAATATCTGAAATGCTGATCTAGCAACATAAAATGTTGTAGTTCTTGTTGTGCACTGTACATGCTGAAGAACATCGAATTATTTACGGGAGTAAAACTGAGGATGCAATATTACGAAGTACGTAGAGTAACACCTAAAATTATCTCATTTTCTGAAACTTATGGAACGATACTAACATATCATTTCATGCAGGCCTACATCGAGAAATTCAGAAAAGAGCAACCTGTTGTGCTTTTCGATTCACCATACAGCAAAATGAAATACAGGAATAGGTTCAAGCAGTACAATGCTAGGCTATCGGATGCAGCTGCGATTGAATACGATGAAGATGCAAGCAGTTAGTCCAGCGTTGTGGAATGTACACTTGGCCATAAAGCCATAGAGTAGGGTGTGGTTGGGTTTTAGTCCCGAAGAAGGTTTCCTAGCCGTGTTCTTAGTCCATTGCGCATGAATCAAGTTGTAAAACTTTAATAATATTGGTTGCAATATTTTGCTTGAAATAAATTTGGTCTCTACGGGATCTCGTAGAAATCTATATTTGCTTTTTACTACCATGTGACAGTAATAGTGCGCGGGCATGGTTCGGACCAATTACACTGCACGGGCAACCCTAGAAGAATAATGGATTATGATATGTCTATTTTCATACAAGAGAAAAAGGTACGAGCATGAGCATAGCCTCACAACAGAAGAAAAAATACTGCCTGATTCAACACTCAATCCCAGCTATCTCAGAAAACGGCACAGTCAGTGTCTTGTAGGCAGGCCGCAAAGCCAATAAAATAGAGCATAGGATAACAAGAGTAAAGCACGTACCATAGGGGGCCTCTGCAGGTGCTGCAACACTGAATTGAAGGGATCACCTTTAGGAGCACAGTGGTGTGGCCATGGTACATCCATCCTGCCTCAGGGAATCACATAGCCTGTTCTGTCATAGCCCTGCAAAATAGGGGAAAAATTACTACTTGTACTAACCTTGTCAAGTGTGTGCATGTAACAAATATTGGACATAACTAAACATGGAAGAATGAAATGCAACATATGGAAGAATCGGATGCTCATTCGTTTCTCTCTACTTTTTGCGAGGATCATTACTCTCCCTTTAACAAGGCTAAAACATCATAATAAGAATTAACACCAATCTTCAAAAGGTGGATATCCCATGTGAATCTAATTTTTCTTATAAATCACATGCCAAGTCTGTTGATCCCATTCCAGCAATTGCACAAGAAGAAGCGAGCGTCATAAATATTGAGCAACATAAGCTATGAATTGTTTATAGTACATTCCAAAATTAATAGCTTATCGTCTCTATTGATCTCCAAATCTCACCTATCAGCCAAATTGAAAGAATACATGTTGAATGCAACGATTGAACGTTTGTAGATCTTGCAGTCGGGGCTGGACGTCGAGGCCGGCGGCCGGCTTCATCTAGTCCCGCAGAACATGATCCATACCCAACCACCTTGCCATCGAATGAGATGCATGGCCAGATCAAAGCTGCAGCCATGGCGGAGAAGTGATATGTAGAGGACGCAACAACCAATTGGGGTGTGGGAAAGAGGTTGCCTATAACCTTGTGGCATAGGCACCCGCATGGAGGACAGGGAGGTGGGATGGCGCCGAATCTTCGCCGGCGGCGGCCGCGGGGTGGGCAGTGCGCCTCCTCTCATGTTCTTCGTTGAAAAAGTGGTGCGAGATCTCGAGGGAATCGGGGTGGAGGAAGGGAGGGTCCGCGACACACGGCTAGATCCTGCCGGCGAGGAGGGAGGGAGGGGCCACGACGAGCGGCTAGATCTTGCCGGCGAGGATTAAAACCCTAGCGGCGGCGAGGAATAAACCCTAGCGAACGGGATAAAAATCAGACCGAAAATAGCCCTCACATTCGTACCGAGAATACCCTCGAAATATTTGGGAGGGAAAATCTGATCAGTTTGAAATAATTTTTCTCCTGAAAATGCCCCTCGGGTCTGATATATTACACGTGACATCAGCGTATTGCATCGGATCTGGACCATCGAATTCGCTCCGACGGACGGTCCATATCATCCGGATGCACTGTAAAATGACTCTTACATATATATGCATGGTAGGTATAATGGTTGTGGAGGAAGTAATAAAAAAGTTTGGAAAGAGGAAATGATTGTAGTTCTTATGAGTTGCTGTAGTTTTATGTCAGAAGCATGTATCATATTTTTGGAACAAATGTCTGGAAATAATCTTGAAGAAAAAAGGCATGTTACTTGAGAAGTTTAGCTCAAATGAAGTATATATGCAACAGAAATGGAGGGTCAATGTCTTGCCATTGTGTAGTTTCATGTTTGTGCCAAGCTAATAAAAAACCCAGGACTAAATAAAATCTCCCAGGTAGAGGAACAAATTTTGTAACAAAATGTCCATTGTAAAAGGAGTGCAATGGTACAGTTAAGCAAACATATTGGCAATCTAGTGATACATGATAGTGCTTGCAATAATAGGTCGGTATATTGTTATGCTACTTTTCTTACTTAGAATATGAATATTATGATTTAGAGGACAACGACCCGCCTGTACTATGACTTGATTAATCTGATATCCATACAAAACTGAGAAGCTGAAAATTAATGCCTACTAATTGCATGCTAAAATATTGTAGAACTAGTTGGGTGACCCGCGCATTTGCGCTGCTAGACTTTCTTTACAACGTTATTCATTTTGCATGTTTTTCTCTATGTATGTTCATTCATTTGATCTATTCCTGTAGATGTATTTATATGAACAAATTATAGCTCAAATGTATTCTACTATAAAACATGACTAAACTTTGATACATTTTCTATACAGTTGTTGTTAATGATATGGTTGTCCTGCAATGATATCAAAAGAACCGAGGCATGTATCCCAACATGCCAAACTATTGGCTTTGGTACTAACCCTAGATTTCATGTTTCACCTTTTCATCCATGTTCATTTACCTTTGCACCCAATATTCTTTTAGAATTTTGACTGAGGAAATGAGAACATTGATCACTTGCAACCATACATTGTTATTTGTTCCACCATTATCTATTAGCACAATGTCATATGTCCACATATCCATATATATGCTTTCTGATAGTGCCATTAACTAATTGTTTACATTAATAAAAGAATTTCCACCAGTATTTGTCCATGGTAGTTAAGCTATATTAAAAAGTCCAAAATGTGCATATACGGGAAAGAGATAATATTTTGGAATTCTGTTTTTAACTATATTATTCTTGAATTGGCCTGTGATAAAAAAATCGGTACCCTTGATAGATCATTTAAAATACAAAAAATACTTTACTTCGAATGTGTGTCCAGAAAACATGATCAAACTACAAGTGAAATATTTTCGGTAAATGTATTATTGTTGTTACAGTCATCGGCGCATGTGTGACAAAAAGTGAATAAAGGCACTGATCTTACCTTCCTACCATGCCAAGCCATTTCATCAATAATTAAATGCATAAATATTTGCTATATTCCTCCATATGCCTCATCATAGTTTGAAGTGCAATTTTGTTTCTAGATAACACAATATCATGGATGTCGACCTTCCCTGCATGATTCTAAATGCTCGTTACAATATCCTCTCACTCTAATTATTTGTGTAGCTTGACAGCCTAAATCTAAGTAACTGCCGCTTTATATTTGAAAGGTATCACCCTGACACTGAAAATAAACGTATGCTAGAAAATATGACAAAAAGGGAAAAAAAGAAAAGAGGAAATCGTTTTTTAGACCTTGATTATAGCCATTAGATGTTCTACTACTATCTGAACACTATATAACCATTCATTCTTAATCAAAAGGATTTTATAACAAAAAGTACAATGCATTTGATGCCTATGTGAAAAATACATAGTTGCTTCATAGCCAAGTAATCTTAGACACCTGCATGAAATATATTCCATCTAGAAAATTCAAAATATGCATAAACCCCACAAAAACGCATATATCTCACAAAAGCATGCACGCCCTTATGTGTAGCTGAGCGGAAGTACGTAATGAAGCTTGATCTCCATGCAGCTTCAAATTTCGAAAAAATCAAGAATCAAAAGTTTAGGTTTCAATTTTTTTTAATAATACACACATAACTGTGGATGTATACTACTTGTTTGTAAAGTTTCACCGGGAAAAAAATTTATATGCGATTACATAAAGATAAAAAAAATCATGTAATTGTAGCACTATAAAAGAACATGATTTTGTTTTCCTATGTGGATCACATTAAAACATATTCTGTAATGAAAATTTTACACGCGTCTAGTATACATGTATAAGTACTTATGTATATTTATTTTCAGTATTTTGGAAACTTAAACGATCGATGCTGGAATTTTCAAAAAGTTGAGTTCCATGGAGCCCTAAAACCAAAAATCCTCGGTCATAGCCTAGCTAGTACGATTCTAGGTAGTAGCTGGTATAATGAAGAACCAATTAATAGGACTTAAAATTATTCAAAATTCTGGCTGATGTCCTAAGCTGGTCCATACTAATATATGATTTTCTTAGGTCCTCTAACCATATTTTATTCTGTAGTGCATTTTCTTTATACAAAAACGCAACATGTCTAGCTTGTCAAGTTGGTAAGAAGGGGTATATTGTTTGCATCTTTCGGGCTTTGGGTTGAAATTATGAAGTAAACATAGCCGGCCGTATCTTTTTTTAGTTGGATGGCTGGCCGTATCTAATACTACGAATACCTAGTGCTTCCCGTATAGTTTTCTCACACTACATCCATCTGTCTTAGTCTCGGTGGAGTCCTATGCACGTACGTAGGCTGATGTAATATATTGATTATAATGGTTAACAAGCCATACATTTGTGTAGCTACATTTGTTTGTTGCATCCAAACCCAGTAGGACCCGTACAGAGGCAGGTCCATATACTCTTTGGAAAGTAGTGGCTCCACCCACTTTGGTGCACCCATGGAGTAAACAGTAAATTCGAAAAAATATTGAAAAGTTAAAAAATTCTGAAATTTCGTCGGCATGATTATGAGCAAATGTTTTAGGAGCTTGCAAAGTATGGTCACCAAAAAACATCAAATGATCTTCATACAAAACAGAATACAAATGATGATCACCATGTTACTATTCACATGTTTTCAGCACAAACCTGGTTTTTTTTTTTTACAGAGTTCCTCGGATGTTATTTCACCACCAAATTTTGCAAGCACCTAAATTATTTGGTCATAGTCACATCCAAAAAATTCAGAATTTTTTGAGATGTTTTACTAAGTTTTTTTATCGTGTGTGATTTGAAGTGCTTTGTAGATTCTTACATCGCATCAGTTACTAGTACTACCACGCTACTGCTGGCGCTCCCGAGCAAGACAGGGACGAAGCCAAGAGAGAGGAGGCATAAAGAGAACGAAATTTCTCTAGGGACGAAAGTCGCCGGCCGAACTTTGGACGACGGGAGGAGTGGACGGTGATGCTCAGTTTTGCTAATTGCATGGATGGCTTGATGCGCTGCATCGTCTCAAAATCGTCCACAATGTGTCGGCTGTGTACCAGCGTTGGAAAGAGAAACCTTCAAGACAGCCGAGGTGGTCAAAAGTCAAAACGAACGTTTCTGCTGCTGGCGCTCCGGAGCAATACAGGGATGGACGGTCATCAATTTATGCTGGAAGAAGCCAAATAGGAGGAGGCATTAAGAGAGACCGGCCAGGAGACTGCCAGCAGCAGGCCAGAGGTCACACAGACGGGCGCTTCTTTGCGCCAGCACTGTGACAGAGGAGAAACACCACCCTCTCATGCATAAATAGGAGCAAACCAGAGGTCACATAGCATCCAGTACGAAGATATCTTCCTGCCTCCACTTCCTCTTCCTCTAGGTAGCCTGGAGGAGTGAGCGAGCAAGCAAGAAATTGGTAACAATGGATCTAAGTGACAACCAGATTCAGATCCTCGAGAGGTTGATCAAGCACCATTTCCTATGGCTTATTTCTCGTGTCATATTTTCATGGTGATCCATGTACAGGGTATTCAAGGTTTTCTTTTTTGCTTTTTTGAAAACTGCAGGACTTTCAAGGTGTTCCTCTACCCTGATGAGACCCAGCGCGCCCATCTCGGCCGCGAACTTGGCATGCAGCCCCAGCAGATCAAATTCTGGTTCAAGAACCGCCGTGCCCAGATGAGGAGGGTATGAACTCGATCTCCTTTCAATTTTTCCAAGATTTCAGTTTTTTCCACCTGGTCATGATGGAATGGAATGGATCTCGATGTAGTGTTTGTGCTTGACGCCATGGCAGGCCACGGACGAGCAGGTTGACAACCATTTATCCGACACGGAGAACGACGAGATCGACTCAGAGAACAACGAGATCGACTCAGAGAACGACGAGATCCACCAAGACAAATTCGCCATGTGGGTTTGTGCATGGAAAGCTGATCCATTGAAGTAAACTTAGTGCATGCCCTAGGTTCTTTTTCCTTCAATCTGTTTGTTCCGAATAACGTGCCATAGAGCTGCCTCCGAGCAGACGATACGCACTGAGAGTCGGTCTCGACGGCAAGCATGTCTGCGTCGAGTCCATGCATCGAGTCCATGTATCAGGTTGGGGTCGCTCCTGTTTCTACCACGTCATGAACCGAGTCATGGGATGGCATGGCACTTCGGATCAAACGGGATAACAGGGGAGCTGTAGATCATGCACGCACGATCTGATTCGTGGGATGGCACGAGTCATTAGGAACGTGGTGTGTGTTTAGGTCGGTCGTGCAACGACCGTTCTTTCTCTCTGTATTCCAAATAAAAAAGCTGTAGCAAGTTTTAATGGCATCAAATTCCATCTGTGCTCTGCGTTTGCTAGTGTAAAACCTCAGATGGGGGCGGCTCTCCCGGCGTGCACTACCAGAAACTGTAATTTTTCTGTGTGCCAAATTGTTTTCCTGTCGGGCCCGCAACCGGCCCACAGAAAAATTGATTTTTGCTGTCGGTGCTTGGCCCACAGGAGTAAATACCATGGGGTTCGCGCGGCCCATCTCTAAATCCACTAGCGCACCGCGAAAATTTGCCTACTTTCGCGCCGTGGAGCCTGTTTGGGTGCCTTATATCGTGCCACGCCCATGGAAAAAAACCCCCAAAATCTCCCGAGCCCACCCTGCCCCCAATCCTTCGTCTCCTCCGACCTCCAGATCCGCCCGGCCGCCGCCCCTCCCCTTCCAAGATCCTCCCGGCCGTCGCCCCTGCTCTTCCACCCGAGTGCCTTCCCACCCCCATCCGAGCTCCGCTAAGTGCCCATCTCCGCGCCGTTCCTACCGCAGCATGCGCATCCCACTTCTCCGCCCCCAGATCTGTGGCAGGCTCCTTCAAATCGACTTTGATCTACGCCATCCGACTGCTCCGCCCTTCTGCATGGCCTCCCCTGGATGGCTTGTCACCCATCGCCTGCTCCAACTCCAGTGCCGTCCCTCTCCGCGGGTGACGTCTCCTCCAAACCGCAAGTCTGCAAGTCGACCATGGTATGTTCAAGTCCGATGTACCATCTTGAAAGAGGATTTAGTTTGAACGCAATTTCTTTTCACTGTGCATTAGTAGGTTCTGTTCCTAAACATTTTTCTGACTTATGTAGGGGTGCATAAGAAGTTAGATTTATATTAGATCTTTGTAATGTTTTTGCCTGAATGTTGGGGTTCTTGTCATTAGAGTTCATGCAGATTCTCTGTAATATTTCTGCCTGAATTTTGTGCAAAGCAAATATTTTCATCCGGAGAAACATTGATTTTTGTAGAACGAAAATTTTAAAAAGGTTCAACAGCCATTCATGCATTCCTCAGAGCATCTTGGAGGCTGTGGCGCTGCTGGTGCTGCTGCTCCTGTGATGGGCCTAGTGGAGCCTACAGTTCCTTGATTTCAAGGAGGAAAGGGAAACATGATTGATTCTTGGAGAGGTGAGTTGTTCCGTGCACAAAAATAAATCTCTAGGGTTGTTTAACTGAATCTGTTCACTGTCATTGTTATGCTGTGATAAAAAAACTTGCATGAATTGGTATTCATCACTCAATGCCTAAACTGTTGTTGCTTTATTTGAATTGGATTGTTCTGCAACATTCCATAAGATGTCATTCCAACCATGGTAAATAATTTCAGAACCTAGCATGCCATTTTCAAAAATCAGGGCTAGGCAGCATGAGCCAACACAGGGGATTGTAGCAATCGTCACAATACTCCAAATAGAAGCAACAATAATAAGATCGCTCCTTTTATGTTTTCTGCAGAAAGTAGCCTTGATGCTTCTTAAATCTGGGCAGAGGCTTTCATCTATGGAGAAGCACATTGATGGAAAAACAAAACATACTCAAAAGCAATCTTTTTTAGGTACATACTCTCTATTGATTGAAGAATACGGGCAAGGTTTTGCAAATATTTTTCCATATGTATGGTTCACATTCCATGGTTTAATTTGCAGATTGATATTTCATTCATTTTGATTTCTGCGCATATTCATATTTCCATATATTGACATGATTAGATGATTGGGATGACTGAGTCATCAACTGTCCAACAGCTGAAATGGAACTTCCAGGCACCTATTTCATATCTCATTTCCTAGTTGCAGCTAATCTAGATCAGGATTAAGGTTTAAGGTTCATGATCCATCTATAAGAGAGGTGTAATACCCTCTGCTCTTATCAGTTTATACTATTATTTCCACACCTGTGTCCAAATATATCCAGTGATTAATTTCGATACAAATTTTTGATATTACGAGATCATGCTATCTCCAGTATGCTCAAGAACATCTGATATGTACCTAGACATTTTTATTTCAGTGTATTGAACATTAAAAGCCTTTACCAGTAGCAATGCACAAGAAATGTAGGTTCTGTTATAACAATTAACAAGAGAAAGATATGTCAAGGGGCTTCTGTCATGGGCCATACTGTATATCATCTTAATTCAATTAAACTTTTTACTACTTGCTTCTTGGAACTTCCTATTTTCTTATTATATGTTCAAGCATATGGTACTGGTGACAAGCCTTCCCTGACACTCGGTAGTTATCTTTATGTGACTTATAATTGTAAGCAGTACACACCAGTCTAAAGTTCAGCACAAATCCATATAAACAACTTTGAAATACTAAAATTTAGAGATTTAATTCCCTGTTATGTTGATTTGTTTGCAAATTAGATTGAGCTGTATCCTGATTCTCCATGTTCTTTGCTGATTGTTCAGCCACATGTAGAAAAATAATGAATTTGTACTTGTATTTGAGGTTAGATACTACTATTTTCTCAGTATAACATTGCTGAAGGATTTGTTGTCAACTCTTTGAACAATTTTGCACCTTATAGTTTCACTCAGTTACTATATGATAACTTTAGAGGGATGGAGCCAAGGTTTTTGCCAAGTTAGTTTGAGAGACTGTGATGTCAAACAGGTTCTTACTGTATCACATAGAGATAATGGTCCTAGTTCTTGCAATCTTACTTTTAACAATTGACACTTGACATGAAATGTACAACTTCAATGAGTCTATTCTTTTTTTAACAGCTCAGTGAGTCCATTGGTGCAGGTGGCTAATTTGAAACAGAAGCTTACAGTCCAAGCTGTGATTGAGTAAGATGAGGTTCTGTTTTTGCATATAGTTGAAGAACGTATCTGTTATTAGATGTGCACTTTTGTTTCGGTGACCGGATCACTGTATGCTAAATATAAATGGACCTGTGTACGAAATATATGTGATTTAGTAGAACTATGATTAATGTAATGTATGTAACGTATTACTTGTGAAATGGATCAACTGTGAGAACTATTTATATCATTTTTTTTTATCCAATTCTATATTCCTGGCGGTTCAGCCCCGACAGGGTTGTAATATTTCCTGTCGGCCTCCCGTTAGACATATTTTGCTATCCCTGTCAAGCTATGGCTGACGGCTATTCCTTTCAGTTGACCGACAGGAAATATTATTCCTGACGGTTTTCCTTATTTCCCTGTCGGTTTTTGGCACACAGAAAAATTACAGTTTTTGGTAGTGGTGGCAGTTGCTCCGATGGGGGCAGCGGCCAGGCGTGGCTGTTGTTTTGGCCATGGGCGGCGGCGCGGGAGGTCCGGCATAGTGACCTCTTGGTGGTGCGGCGGCTACACGGTGGCTCGGCGGATTTGCTCGCGGCGGCGGTCGGCTTCTCTGGCGTCGGCTCGTCTGCGGTCGGGCCGTATCGGCCTTTGCTTCACCTCCTCGTCGTCCGGGCGCTACTTGCATCAAAGGGCTGGCCGGCTCCCAGCCGCGGTCCATTGCCCGTCTCGCGCCCGGTGCCGCAGGACCGAGCTCGTCTCGCGCCTAGCAGCAGGACCGAGCTCGTCTTGTGCCCGGCAGAAGGACCGAGCTCTCCTTGCGCCCGGGTCTGCAGGACGTGGCGATGGTGGCCAGTTTTGGCCGGCCGATTAGGTCTCGGCGCTGGGGGCCGCCCAGGGGTGCGAAAGGTCGGGCCTTTCCACTTGTCCCTTTGGTTGGGGTAGCGACGGGTCTCGAGTGAGGTGGGGTCTTGGTCTTGGATGCCGGGGCGGCGGCCCTGGTGGTGGTAGCATGGTGCTCGTGGGCAGAGGCCGTGGCTTGGTGCTGCCCGGTGGTCATGGCCGTGTGGGCGGCGTGGTTGCCGAGGTGTGGCGTTCGGTGGCGGTGAGTGTTGGCCGGGGTGAAAGCCTGTTCTATCCTCGGACGGACCGACGGCGGCAAAACTCGTTCCCTTCTTGAAGGCGTCGTCGCGGCTCTCATTGCCCATTGTGTTGCTCCAGGGGAAACTCTGACCCTCGTGTCGGGCGGTGGCGGCGCTTCGTGTCGTATCCTTCCTGAAGGCGCCGTATTGGAGTCCACGGTTCGTCATATGTGGCTTCATCTCTTCGTAGTTAGGGGTGTTGTTGCTGCGCTCAGCACCTATGTATCCTGCCTTGATTGTATGTGTGTGTTGTGGTGGCGTGCGTTTGTACCGGCAGTTGTTGATCGTGACTTTATATATAAAGCGGGGCAGAAGCCTTTTTCGGTAAAACCTCATATGTGTCCAGCTAATTGCATTAGTTATCTTGGGTCGCTGACAAACATTCAGTAGCATATCCAACTGCACTTGGGCATGTGAAGGTGTCGTAGAATCTGAAGAAAGGTGCGCGGCATGCAACGATCTCCAACGGCAAGGAGGTCAACCGCGGTGAACCAATCATGTAGTATGTTGTGCGCGAGTTCGGGGATCAACACAATGGCCGATATATTGACCCGGACGAACTACGACGACTTAGATTATGCAACAAGCGCGTGATTATATACGATGATGGCCGTCGGCATGACCATCGCTGGATGCCATGCCGACCGAAGCGTTGCTCCGCTCCCACCCCCCCCCCCCCCCCCCCCCACCCGCACAATGATGTCAATTTTCGCCATGAAACCAACGACAACGGGTGGTTGGGACATGATTAAGTAAAGGTCAGCATTTGGTATATGAATTTGGTTAGGTTTCTCAAAACATATGTCCTATCGAACGCCAACACATAGGTTCCTATAAAATGGAAAACAGAAGAAAATAAACTGATTTATTTCGATTCGATAAATGTGTGCACCAAAATTATCCAATTGAACAAAATAGGCCCAGTCCAAAACTGTTTGAAAATAGAGAACACATGGATCTAAGCAAGAAATCAGATGATAATGCATTATTCAAGCAAATATATAAATCAATTGATAATCTCGTAGGATTAAGCGCAAGCAAACAACAAGCAACCAAAGAAGGAAAAAGCTTGGGTACATGTGGGATGTATGTGTGCTTGTCCCTTTTCCTGCGCATGAGGTCGGCCTTGGCCCTGACTTCCGCTGTCAAAATCAAAATATGCACTTTCGAGTTTCAACTGAGGTAATTGATCTCATTGTTTATCAAAAAGACTTCCGCTCCACTTTATATACAAATCATACAATTCAGCACATACAACACAACAGGACACGACACCGCAAAACACGCACACAAGGCATTGTACAAGGATGCTGAAGAACAACAACACAACTCAATGAAAATGGCTCATTACGCGGGTGGGCACCGTTTGGGTTCGATGGCCACTACAGATGGCATGCTCTTCTTCCTCCAGGAGGCATCTGCTCCAGGGGAAACCCTCGATCCGGTTCTCCGAGATCGGATGATGACGAAGACTTGTGTCATTCTCTCTCCTAGGGCACTATTTTGGATAGGTACTGACTGGAGGGGCTAAGAGGTGGAGCGGTGTTGCATCTACCACATCAAAAACGGTGGGTCTCGGCGACATGGTGCGGTGGAGTATCGGCGTTGGAGGTGGGTTGATGGATCCATGGTGGCTGGTGACATTGTCTAGTGTCAACGGCTGTTGGGCCTGGGAATGTTAGTGCAAGGATCCCTCTTGAAGATGGGACGGCGGTAGATGGCAGCGCGGGATCCTAGAGCGCGCGCATGTGCTATGCGTTGTGGGTCTGCTAGGCTGGTTGGTGTTCTCGGCTCGCAGGCGCCGACTTGGGGAGGCCACCGGATTATATGGCGTGCATTGGTGTGGTTGGGGTTCATCATGGATATGCATGGTAGGTATAATGGTTGTGGAGGAAGTAAGAAGAAGTTTTTGCAAGAGGGAAATGGTTGTAGTTCTTATGAGTTGTTGTAGTTTTATGGCTCAAGGACATATCATATTTTTGGAACAAACGATAGGAAATAAGAAAGGCATGTTACTTCAGAACTTTCACTCGAATCAAATTATATGGAACAAGAATTGTGGATCAAGATCTTGACGTTGTATTGTTTCATGTTTAATAAGAAAACAAGACTAAATATAATCTCTCATGTAGATGCAAAGATTTTGTAACAGAACGTCCATTGTAAAAGGAGTGCAATGGTGCACTGAAGCAAACATATTGCCATATCTACCCTAATGATACATGATAGGGCTTGCAATAATAGGTCGGCCATTGTTCTGCTACTTTTCTTACTTAGAATTTGAATATTATGATTTAGAGGATAATGACCCACATGTACTATTGATTAATTTGATATCCATGCATAATTAAGAGGCTGGAAATTAATGCCTATCAATTAAAAAGCTGTAGCAAGTTTTCATGGCATCAAATTCCATTTGTGCTCTGTGTTTGCCAGTGTGTAAAACCTCATATGTGTCCAGCTAATTGCATGAGTAATCTTGGGTCACTGGCAAACATTCAGTATCGTATCCACGTGCTCTTGGCCATGTGAAGATGTCGGACAGTCCGAAGAAAGGTGTGCCACATGCAACGATCTCCAATGGCAAGGAGGTCAACCGCGGTGAACCAATCATGTAGCATGTTGTGCGCGAGTTTGGGGATCAACACAATGGCTGATATGTTGACCCAGATGAATTACGGCGACTCAGGTTATGCTACAAGCGCGTGACCTGTGTACGACGATGGCCCAAATGATGTCGACTCCCATTGTGAAACCAACGAGAAGGTATATATGGCTGGGACATTATTAAGTAAAGGTGAGCATTTTGTGTATTAATTTGGTTAGGTTTCTCAAAACATATGTCCTATGGAATGCCAACAAATAGGTTCCTAGAAAAAGGAAAACCGGAGGAAATAAACTGATTTATTTCGATTCGATAAATTTGTGCACTGAAATTATCCAATTGAACAAAATAGGCCCAGACGAAAACTGTTTGAAAATAGAGAGCACATCGATCTAATCAAGAAATCAGATGATAATGCATTATTCAAGCAAATATATTAACCAATTGATAATCTCGTAGGATTAAGCCGAAGCAAACAACAAGCAACCAAAACAACAAAAAATCTCTGACTTCGGCCTTGGCCCTGACTTCCGGTACATATGGGATGTACGTGTGCTTGTCCCTTTTCCTGCGCATGACGTCGGCCTTGGCCCTGACTTCCGTTGTCAAAGCCAAAAAAATGCACTTTCAAGTTTCAACTGAGGCAATTGATCTTATTGTTTATCAAAAAGACTTCCGCTCCACTTTATATACAAGTCATGCAATTCAGAACATACAACACAATACAACATGACACCGCAACACATGCACATAAGGCATTGTACAAAGATGCTGAAGAACAACAAGACAACTCCAGAAAAATGCCTCGTTGTGTCGGTGGGCACCGTTTGGGTTCTTTGGCAACTGCAGATGGCTTGGCGTTCTTCCTCTAGGAGGCATCTGCTCTGGAAGAAACCCCAGAGCTGGGTCTCTCAGATCGGATGTTGACAGGGACTTGTGTCATTCTCTCTCCTGGGGGCACTCTTCGGAGTAGGTACCGAGAATGGAGGGGCCAAGAGGTGGAGCGGTGTTGCATCTACCGCATCAAGAACGGTGGGTCTCGGCGGCATGGTGCGGTAGAGTATCGCTGTTGGAGGTGGGTTGATGGACGCACGGAGGCTGGTGGCAATGTCTAGCTTCGTGACATTGTCGACGACAGTTGGGCCTAGCAAGGTCAGTGCAAGGATCACTCTTGAAGATGGGACGGCGGTAGATGGTAGCGCAGGATCATGGAGCGTGCGCATGCGGTGTGCACGTTGGGTTTGCTAGGACGGTTGGTGCTCTCGGCTCACAGGCGATGACTCTCGTTGGCCACCAGATTAGATGGTGTGTGCTGGTGCGGCCAGGGTTCATCATCAAGCTTATAGGTGTAGCGACATAGTTCTTCGGAACGGTGGCTTTGGATTGATCCTTGTATTTATTGTGCCAATCTCTGTTGCAAAATTTAATAAAGATGGATGAGTGCATTGTTTGATGCAGAGGCCAAGGTTATTCTCCTTTTCGAAAAAAGACAAAAAAGCTCCAAGAAAATGGCTGGTAGGATAGAGAGCACATTTCTTGCAGTCAATGAGAACCCTTAACCATGTACTCCAAGGCGGCGCCTTGAGGACAGGGCAGCAGCCTTTGCAACATAGTACAACTAGTCATAAAGACACCTCCCACATCACCACCACTGAACGCCGTACCACAATCACCCCACCCCCTGCACGTCCTTGGCCACCATCCCGCACCTTACCTGAGTGCTTCGCCCACAAGCATCATGACTCCCACCACCAATGTACAGGACCCCCTTATTAGCAGCTTGCGCATGTGCCTACTAGGGGCGTTCGGCCGGCACACCACTAGTATGATGCCACTTGTAACTGATTACTAATGACGAGCGAGTAACTTACTAGTGGCGTGTCTGCCATGTTGGGTTCTATAGTAGGGTGCCTCAACTGCAAATTAAAATTTTCCTACGCGCAGAACAACCAAGAACATGGTACGAGAGATGTATTACAGATCGTTACCACTAGACGCATAGTGCCGTGCAGCGGGAGAAGAGTTGTGGCAGCGCGTCAACGTGGATCGTCTCCTCCTCGTCCGATCTCCCTCAAACAGCCGGTTGTCCGATCCCACGTACAAGTTCGCCGGAGCGGCGCAGGTGCACCGCGTCTAACGGTATCCGTGTGTGCAGGAGGAACACCGTGCGGCGGACTACTAGGTCCGATCACACAGTTAGTGGCGAGTGGAGGTGGTTTTTCGCAACACGTGCAAACCTTAGTGACAGCACCGAAGCGATCAATCGCATCAGTGTGCCGCACCCGAACTTTATATAGGCAAATCCGTCATGGGCTCAACGCTTGGGCCTCACACGGATCCTAAAGCCCAAAGTCTGTTCGGCATGGATCCGAGTCCGAGTAGGATCACACCTGACTCGTGGAGTCGGACCGAGCCTCACTTGTTCCTTCACTTAAGCGCGCATGTTGGAAACGTTGCATGCACCCTCACCCACGCGTGCAACAGGATGGCCCGAGTCCTACGGCGCCCTCGCTCCTGCTCGCATCGCCCTCGCCCACGTAGCCACGCCTTGCGTTATCTTCGATTCTGTTGTAACGATAGCCTCTCTCCCTCTTGTGTAAACCTGCTATATAAGCAGCTATAATGTGTACTGATGAGATATACAGTGAGTTCATCTATCCAACTTGGTATCAGCTTCTTTCCGATCCTCTCCAGCTTCCGCCATGACCATCCAATGCCCTCTCCACCGGACTCATTCGTTCGGGGACGCCGACGCCGTCTTCATCCTGCCGGAAATCGCCTCCCACCCCGCGCCGGCTGCCGCCCCGGAGCCTGCCGCCCCAGCGCCCGTCGCCCCCGCGCCCGTCGCCCTGGCGCCTGCCTCACCCAACGCCCGTGCTATGCGGCGGGCACCTGCTGCTCCCGTGGTGCCTCCTCTCCAGGCCGTCCGACCTCACGCTGACATCCTGGCTGTCCCGCCACCCCAGGTTCCCCTTGCCCCTGCTCCATCCATGCATCATGTTAACATCGCGTCCTACATCCCGTTCAAGCTCTCCATCGACTCTAGGAACTACTCGAAGTGGCTCCACCTCTTCTGCTACGTGTTGTGCAAGTACCGTGTCGAGGATCACGTCCTGGAGGAGGTGGAGCCGCTGCGCGTTGACGTGACCTGGCGCAACGATGACATCACGCTCGTCCTGTGTGTGTACGGGACGATCTCCGACGAACTCTACGACACCATCCAGTTGCCGGAGAGCACCGCCTTCCATCTTTGGCAACAGCTCGAGATCTTCTTCCGCGACAACGCCGCCGGCCACGCCGTCCACATCGGTGCCGACTTCCGCTCCACGATCCAGGGCGACATGACGGTGGCGCAGTACTGCCGTCATCTCCAGCAGCTCGCCTCCGCCATGGCCGACGTGGGAGAGCCGGTCACCGACCGCTCGCTCACGCTCCAGTTGATCCGAGGCCTGAACGGCCGCTTCCACGTCATGGCGATGCTCCTCCCAATGCAGGAGCCATTCCCGACCTTCCTCCTGGCCCGACTGCGGCTACTCCTCGAGGAAATCGCCATCACCGAGCGCGAGCGGGCTGTGGGCACCACGGCCCTCGCCGTTGGGCACGGCGGGTCCTCCTCCTCCGATGGGCCGCCCTCCGGTGACCACGCGCCTCCTCCATGACCAACAGACAAGGGAAAGTATCCATCCACTGGGAGTCCGTCGGCTGATCGCCAGCATGGTGGCCGCGGCCGTGGGCGTGAACGCGGGCGTGGGCAGCCTGACTCTGGCCGCGGGCGTGGCCAGTCGGGGAAGACTCCTTGGATGGGGTACTTCCCCCCTTTTGGCGCCCCGCTGCCCTCACTGCAGCAGTGGCGCGCGCCCTGGACTCCGCCCAATGCCGCCGGGGTGCTGGGGCCGCGTCCTGGTGCACCGCACCAGGCCTACCCCGTCATCGGGTCTTCCTCCTCCGCGCCACAATGGGACAACACCGCGATGATGTAGCAGCAGTTTGGCAACCTGCAGATGCATCAGCCGCCGTCCGGGTCCGAGTGGTACATGGACACCGGCGCCACCTCCCACATCGTCGGCTCGTCAGGTAACCTCGACAGTGTCTCGTCTGCATCGCATTACCCTTCAAGCATCACTGTTGGCGATGGTTTTGTTCTCCCTGTAGTTGCTCGCGGTTCTGCTTCTCTCCCTCCCTTTCATCTCAATGACATACTCGTTTCTCCCGGCATCATCCAAAACCTAATTTCTGTTCGTCGTTTTACATGTTATAACTGGTGTATTGTGGCTTTTGACCCGTTTGGCTTCTTTGCGAAGGAAATGGCAACGGGGAAACTTCTCATGAGGTCCAGTAGCACCGGCGATCTCTATCCGTTCCTTCGGAATAATGGCGGCACGCAGGCACTCTCCGTTTCCAGCAATGGCGACTTGTGGCACATGCGGCTTGGCCACCCTAGTCGTGTTTCCCTTTCTATCTTAGCCAAGAACTTTTTAGATTCGTGTAATAAAATTCAAGGTTCCACCATTTGTGATTCATGTATGATTGGAAAGCAACCACGTTTACCCTTTTCCACATCCCACTCTCGCACTTCTGTCCCTTTCCAACTTATACACTGTGATTTGTGGACCTGTCCCGTTTGTAGTTTTTCCGGCTACCAATACTATCTTATTGTGCTCGATGACTACACCCACTACTCGTGGGCTTTCCCCCTGCGCCACAAGAGTGACACTGCCGCCACTTTGCAACGTTTCTTCTCATACGTACTTACTGTTGGGGATATTACCACTAGGCGTAAACCGGCCTACTTGGGCCGGGTTAACTTCATTAGTGGTATAAGCAGATAAAGGCCCAAGGCCTGTAGTCAGTTCAGAACCTGTAGCCGTAAACTGGCCTGATGTATAACCTGTATTGTAAATTAGGAATAGAGAGATACCAACCGAGATACGAGTATGAACCGGTTGGGACTCTATGGACCGACGGGCGTCACCCGTGTATATAAGGGGACGACCCGGCGGCGGTTCAAGAGAGACAACCACAACTCGAGCCTAGGCGAAGCTTGTTTGCTCCCTAGCCATCGAGATCACATCAATCCCATCACAACTAGACGTAGGCTTTTACCTTCATCGAAGGGGCCGAACTAGTATAAACCCTCGTGTCTTTGTGTCCGCTTTAACCCCTTCAAGTAAACCTGTAGCGATGGCTCCACGACCAAGTCCTTTCACTAGGACATCTGCCGTGACAAATCCACGACAGTTGGGGCCGAACTAGTATAAATTCATGCTTGACCAGAACGCATCACAGGAGGTTTTGAAGCGGAAGCACAGATCGCGCCTGCCGTTAGGGTTTGACCCCCGAAATCTCTTTCACACTCCAGCAGCTGGACCCAGTAAACCGCCGCAGTACCTGGAGACAAACCGGATTGAGGCACCAGGACCAGGGGCGACGGTCCAACCTCGCCTGATGGAGCCCCCTCAACAGAACATTGTGGTTCCTCCGCCGGTCCAGACGCCCCCGGGTCATTATTCTAATCCTATGGACAACCTTGTTGTAGCTGCCGCGCGATTAGAGGCTATTCCAGTCGAAGGGGACTCTCCGCAAGCGATAGAGACGCGCCGGGTTAAGGAGCTTCTCCGGACCGCGTTGATTCAGCAGGAAGCATATTCGTACAGCCGTGATCGGATTCACTCCACGCCCCATCCAAGCCGGAGCTATAGCAGGTGCATGGATGAATCGGCCATATCAAGCAATGCGCGAGGCCGTGAAGCGGCCCGTGGCAATAACCCTGCCGGTGGAGTTCGCGATGCTCAGGATGTGGTGGACCGGGCCTGGGCACGAAGGGAGGCCGAGTTAGCAGCACAGAATGATGCAGGTCAACTTACACCGGTTCGTCCTACCACCTCCGGCGGACCAGGGGTTGCATCCGCTTTGGGAGTGCCTTGTTTAATCCCCACTTTACGCAATGTACACCTGCCCAAAGATTTCAAGGGTCTGTGCAAGGTGCCAAATTACACCGCTGATTTATCTCCCAAAGCGTGGGTAGAGAGTTATGAGATGGCCATGGAGATGCTAGATGTGGATGAGACCGCGTGTGCGAAATACTTCACCATGATGCTTGAAGGCACAGCTCGTACTTGGTTGAAGAGCCTGCCGCCCAATTCTATCAGCTCAAGGGCCCAGTTGCGGGCCCGGTTTATCCAGAATTTCAAGGATACATGTAAGCAGCCCAAGTCCATAGTAGACCTGGCGGCTTGTGTCCAGGAGGACGGAGAATCAACGACCCATTGGGTGCGCCGCGTTTCGGAAGTTTTGCACTCGTCTGACAGGATCAATGCTGACTCTGCGATCTTAACCCTGGAAGGCAACTGCCGGTTTAAGCCTTTAAAGTTGAAATTGGGACGCATGAAGCGTTTCTGTAATGACATGGGAACTCTCATGGCCGCTTTAGTGAAGTATGCTGATTCGGACAGTACCAAGGATCCCGGGACTGATGATGATGAAGCAGGGAAGTGAAAGAAGAATAGCAACTCCAAGGGGCAACAGTACAAACCTGCGGGTCATGGAAACGGAGGCAAGCGCAAGGCGGATGGCAGCATAGACTTTGTGGCCAACACTAATGCACAGGACAGGGGGCAGCGGCGCAGAGGTAAAGTGGCAAATCGTAATGGGGCTCCCAATCCTAAGCAAACCGTTTGAATTATTTGTTGAATCAGCCTTGCCCAAAGCACGGGACAAAGGAGGCGCCGGCTAACCACCTTTGGAAGGATTGTTATATTATGCAGGAGTTTAAAAACTCTAATGCCTTCCGGTATGACCACGGGTCAGGTGGCGGTTCAGGATCCGGTTTCCATGGGCCGGGTCACGATGGAGCTTCCGGTTCAGGTCTCAATCAGGGCGGTCACAACAACCAGAATAATCAGAACGGCCAGCAGCAGCAGCAGTCAGGTTATCAGAGCCAGCCAAAACAGTTGAACAATGGGCAATATCATGTTTTCACAACCAGCTTGGATAAACGCGACCGAAAACTCCAAAAGCGAGCGGTGAATTCTGTTGAACCGGCTTTACCACGTTACTTACGCTGGTCAGAGCAGTCTATCGTGTGGAGCAGAGAGGATCACCCACCCCGGGTTGATAATCCAGGCCAGCTAGCATTAGTGGTAGACCCTTAGGTGGGGTGTTATAAATTCACCAAGGTACTCATGGATGGAGGGAGCAGTATTAACATACTACACTATGAGACATTCCGCCGCATGGGTCTAACAGACAAGGATCTCAGACCGTCTAATACGGTGTTCCATGGTGTGGTGCCTGGCAAATCTGCATATCTTGTTGGTAAGATAGCCCTGGATGTGGCTTTTGGGGACGAGCACGACTCCCGGTCGGAAAAACTAACATTTGAGGTGGTGAAGATCCAGAGCCCGTATCACGCCTTGTTTGGCCGGCCGGCTTATGCCAAGTTCATGGCGCGGCCTTGTTATATCTACTTACAGCTCAAGATGCCGGGTTACAAGGGGACAATAATGGTTCATGGGAGCCGTAGGGTCGCTTTGGAATGTGAGGAAGGTGATGCGGCTTATGCAGAGTCGGTCTGTGCCACGGAAGAGTTGAAGTATTATAAGGACAATGTTGATCCGGCGGATATGTCCCCTTTGAAGAAGCCAACTACAGAGCATGATTCGGATCTGAAGTTCAAATCGGCAGCTGAGACCAAGCTTGTTGACTTCGTGCACGGCGATTCATCCAAGCAGTTCACTGTCAGTGCCAATCTGGATCCCAAATAGGAAAGCGCGCTCATCGAGTTCATCCGTGAGAATCGGGACATTTTTGC
The DNA here is from genome assembly GCA_963921465.1 of Triticum timopheevii. Taxonomy (NCBI): domain Eukaryota; kingdom Viridiplantae; phylum Streptophyta; class Magnoliopsida; order Poales; family Poaceae; genus Triticum; species Triticum timopheevii. The sequence goes on along the minus strand of OY997272.1, from coordinate 70,355,120 downwards.
ATGGAAACCGTCCGACATGCCAGGTGTACCGAGGGAACTCGCTGAGCACACTCTTAATGTGGATCCTAAGTATAAACCGGTGAAACAATTCCTCCGCCGGTTTAACGAAGAAAGGCGCAAAGCCATTGGAGAGGAAGTGGCCAGGCTTTTACCAGCCGGCTTTATCATTGAAGTGTTCCATCCAGAGTGGCTTGCTAATCCGGTGCTGGTTCTTAAGAAAAACGGCACTTGGCGTATGTGTGTGGATTACACGGATCTTAATAGGGCTTGTCCAGCGGATCCTTTTGCCCTCCCCCGCATTGACCAGATCATTGATGCCACGGCGGGTTGTGAGCATTTGAGTTTTTTGGATGCATACTATGGATATCATCAGATCAAAATGGCGGTTAAGGACCAGGAGAAAACAACGTTTATTACTCCCTTTGGAGCCTTCTGCTATGTATCTATGCCCTTCGGGCTCAAGAGTGCCCAAGCCACCTATCAACGATGTGTACAGAATTGCCTGCATAAACAGATCGACCGCAATGTGCACGCCTATGTGGATGATATTGTAGTGAAGTCAAGGCAGAAGGAGACGCTGGTAGATGATTTGAAGGAAACCTTTGACAACTTGCGCGTTTACAAGATGATGCTTAATCCGGCCAAGTGTGTCTTTGGTGTTCCGGCAGGCAAGTTACTGGGTTTCCTGGTGTCTAACAGAGGAATTGAGGCTAATCCGGAGAAGATTACGGCTATTACCTCCCTGGCTAAACCGAAGTGTATCAACGATGTTCAGCGTTTGGCGGGCAGAATCGCCGCACTGAGCTGGTTTATCAGCCGCCTCGGAGAGAAGGCCATCCCTTTGTACCAAATGCTGAGGAAAACAGACAATTTCATCTGGAGTCCGGCTGCTAATGAAGCATTTGAGGACTTGAAGCGGCAATTAGCCAATCCACCCGTTCTTGCAGCTCCGGTTGACAAGGAGCCACTATTATTATACATAGCAGCCAATGCTCGGGCAGTTAGCGTGGCTATTGTGGTGGAACGCAAGGTGGCAGGCAAGGAATATCCGGTTCAGCGGCCGGTTTATTATATCAGCGAGGTGCTTATTGAATCCAAGCAAAGGTATCCGCATTGGCAGAAGTTGGTCTATGGTGTTTTCATGGCCAGCCGGAAGCTGAAGCAGTATTTTCAAGGGCACCCCATCACAGTGGTCAGTTCAGCCCCCTTGGGTGATATCATACAGAATCGGGAGGCTACTGGCCGGATTGCCAAGTGGGCTATAGAGCTTGGGCCACACGGACTGAAGTATGTACCTCGGACGGCGGTGAAGTCTCAAGCACTTGTTGATTTCATCAATGACTGGACGGAGTTACAAGCACTAGAGGAGAAGTCGGATCACACATATTGGAATATTCATTTTGATGGATACAGGCAACTGGAAGGCTCGGGGGCTGGAGTCGTATTAACTTCCCCACGAGGTGATAAGTTTTGTTATGTTCTCTGCTTAATGTTCCCTTGTACTAATAATGCAGCTGAGTACGAAGCCTTGCTCCATGGTCTCCGGATGGCTAAAGAGATGAACTTAAGCCGGGTTAAGTGCTTCGGTGACTCGGACCTCGTGGCTCAACAGGTGTCTGGCACTTGGGATTCTAAGGACCCGCTCATGGCTGCATATCGTCGGAAAGTGGATAATATTGCGGGTTGCTTCAAGGGTTATCAAGTGGATCATGTGGACCATCGGAAGAATGAAGCGGCGGACGCTTTAAGCCGGTTGGGTTCTCAGCGCAAACCGGTCCCGCCTAATGTCTTTCTGGACGTGTTGCACAACCCGTCAGTCCAGCTCCCAGGTGAAGCGGATTTGGCTATTCCTGATCCGGAGGCTCAATTGGTGGCAGCACTGCATGCTATCCCGGATTGGACGGTTCCTTATCTTACGTACATGAACCGGGGGGAGTTACCAGAGGATGAGATTCTAGCCAGGCAGATAGTCCGGCGATCCAAGTCTATGACGATTGTCAATGGTGAATTGCATCATTGCAGTGTATCAGGGGCGTTTCAACATTGTGTTTCTCCTGAGGAAGGCTGTGAAATCTTAAGAGAAATCCATGAAGGGGATTGTGGACACCACGCCGGTTCAAAGTCTCTGGTGGAAAAGGCGTTTCGTCACGGGTTTTACTGGTTGACAGCGCATGCTGATGCGGAGGACTTGGTTAAACGGTGTGATGGATGTCAGAAATTTTCAAGGCGTGCTCATGTGCCGGCTCAAGAATTGAGGATGATCCCAATAACGTGGCCGTTTGAAACTTGGGGGCTAGATATGGTCGGACCTTTTAAAAGATCCAAGGATAAGAAAACCCACCTTTTGGTGGCGGTTGACAAATTTACCAAATGGGTTGAAGCGGAGCCTGTCAGCAAGTGTGATGCAGCGACAGCGGTGCAGTTCATCAAAAAGGTGATTTTTTGGTTTGGCTTTCCACAAAGTATCATTACTGACAGTGGTACCAATTTATCCAAGGGCGCTATGAAGGAGTTCTGTGAACGAGAGCACATCCGACTTGACGTGTCGTCAGTGGCACACCCCCAGTCCAATGGACAGGTAGAATGAGCTAATCAAGAGATCTTGCGAGGCATCAAACCCCAGCTTATGGTCCCATTGCAAAGAACACCAGGATGTTGGGTTGAAGAGCTACCATCTGTGCTATGGAGTATCAATACTACGCCAAACCGATCCACAGGATACACACCATTTTTCATGGTCTACGGAGCAGAGGCAGTTTCCCTAGTGATATCCGGCACGATTCGCCTCGTGTGGTAGCTTATGTTGAAGCGGACAATGAGACAGCATGGCAAGACGCTTTGGACCTATTGGATGAGGAGCGTGATATAGCGGCTGCCCGTTCGGCGATTTACCAACAAGATCTTCGTCGCTATCACAGTCGTCGGGTTAGAACCAGAACTTTTCAAGAAGGAGATTTGGTGCTTCGACTCATCCAAGACCAGACAGATATGCACAAGTTATCCCCACCTTGGGAGGGACCTTTCATGGTCAGCAAGAATCTGCACAACGGGTCGTACTATCTGATTGATATTCGAGAGAATCAAGACTCACGCACATCAGAGGAGGAGACCAACAGGCCGTGGAACATAGCTCATCTTCGGCCTTACTACACTTGAGCCATGGGCTCTACCTATGTACATATCATGACAGTGTATATATTATCTTTGATATAATAAAACCGGAGCCTCAGCTAAAGCGGGGTCTCCGTCTTTCTTATCATGCGTGGTTACATGGAATGGCTCTGTTTTTAAAGCGGCCTCCGGTTTACCCTTGACATTTGCTTTTTATATATCACTTGGGGCCTTGGTCGTGTCCGAACCAACGCGACACCTCTTGATAGGCGACAGCCACCAGATCACTTGGGGACATGGTCAAGTCTAAACCAGTCACGCCTCTTGATCGGCCTAAGGCCACAAAATCACTTGGGGGCTTGGTAGAACCCGAACCATTGCCACGCCTCTTGATTTGGCATATATGCCACGAATCATTTGGGGACCTGGCTGACTTGAATCATTGTCACTCCTATTGGGGGCTTGGTCCTGTCCGACCATGGTAACACCATCTGGTCAGCTCAGTATAGCTTATTTTTGCAAACGGTTTTTATCATTGCCTTTGCTTCCATGTTATTTTCATGGTTTGTTTGTTCTTTGTTTTTGTTGGATTTCTTTTATGTCAACAAAACACCTTTTTTCCGGTTCAGCCAATGGATTCGATTCCCCTTTAATCCGGAGAAGTATGCCCGGTTTACCTTTTCCTGTTAACATCATGGAGTAACAAGTGGGCTTGTATTGATTCAGTACGGTTTATACGGGAGCAGTTTTCTCCCCCCTTCTTGACGGTAATGGTTTACAAAACCTCCGCTTCAAGTTTGGCTAAGCCAGCTTCATGCCCAGACATGGCAGGTATTTTGTATCACCTATTTGTTACATTACTGATACACATATCAAGATCATAAACCGGCTGGCGGTATAACCGCCACCGAAGTTCAAATTTTTCTGATTGCAGGAAATATGAATTGAAGTTTTTCGAACAAAAGCTTCATTACTTATGCACGAAGGCATATTCAAGGCAGAAGTATTAGCTATCCTATTACAAGGCAACACGGTGCCCAAATAAGATCATTGTTATTTTGGAAAGATGCCAAAGACAGCTATCCAAACCGGCTTCCGGTTCAAGCCTGCTCCTCATCATCCGCCGCTCCAGCTTCCTCGTCTCTACCCATTGGCTGGAAATCAACAGTGGTCCAGTCGATTTCCATTAAATCTTGGAAAATAGCCTCTTCATGGATCAGGGAAGACGGTTCAATATCAGGAGCGTAAGTATGCTTACGGATTGGAGGAATCAGATTCTCCGCTTCAAGAGTTGGGGCAGGCACTCGCTTGTTCTGATTGTTGTATTGCGCTTGATAATGTGTCAAGTCTGCCTCTTCAGCTAATTGACAAGCCAGAGGTCGTACTGCACGGTTTATTACCCTCATATCATCTTCGTTAAATTCAGAGCCATCTTCCTTCAGGCTGGGATAGCCTTGAGCTGCTTCCACAGGGTCAAAATCTGGCACCCATGCCTTTGCCCGGATCAAGGCATTAATAGCTCTGGTTCGAGCAGCGAATTTTTTCAGCTCCTCAATCCGGGCCGGAAGCATCGACAACCTGTTAAGAGTGTCCTGGATTAAATAAGGTGCCGGGTTGTTATGAGAGGCTGTGGTGATGATCCATTGGGCTCCGGTATATAATTGTTCCACTAAGGTGTAGGCAGCCTTCAGTTTCTTCCGCACATCGTTTCCTAAGTGCCCGATGCGTGTTCCTACAACAATATAGGGAGGGTCTCAAACCGGATTTGTACTACAACAGGTTCAAATTATCACAGAAGTTAAAAGGAGCTTACCAAAGATCGCAGCGGTCATGGAGTGTATTTGCCGCTTTACGGCCGTATGTTCATCCACCACCGGTTTAAGGGCAGCTTCAGCATTTTCCGCTCTTTTGGTTAAAGCGGCCTTCTCAGTGGCCCAATCAGCCCGCTCTTTCTTAAAGCCCTCCTTCAGCTGTTCAGCGGTGCTCAAGGCGCTGGTTAATTCTTCCTTTGCCTTGTCTGTTTCAGCCTGTTGGGTTTTCAAGGCCTCCTGCAAATCGGCAATCTGGTCCTCCTTGATTCTCACCTCAGCCTGCATACAGACAGCGTTTAGCTTTACACAAGCGGTCCAAGAAATTGAAGTATCAACCACATAACAAAGTTATACGCCTGATACTTGGGGGCAAATGCACCTTCAATTTTTATATATTACTATATTGCAAAGTCCCAAGCTCAATACAGGTATTCAACTTGGCACTTGGGGACTAATGGCTATTTGATCAAATTATGTTCTAAGTTTTCTATCAGAGCCCCGGTTTAATTATGCTAAGTTAAGCCGGCCGTTGGGGGCTATACTGATGGATTTCAAAGTGTTGAGGATTGTGTTCAAGTCCCGGTTTGACGAAGGTTACAAACCGACCCTTGGGGGCTAGGAGGATTGACACAATGGCAGTAAGTAAAGAAGTAAGTTACCTCATATTTATCCCTCATCATCTTCACCAGACCAGCTTCACAGTCGCGGCTAGTATAAAGCCGGTTTAAATAGCCGGAATGAAGATCTTGGGCACTCAGAGCAGCATATGTCTCCAGTTCAACATCCCATTTTCCTTTGTTCAGGGCAGAAAAATCCTCTTTTATGGTATGCTTAGTTAAGGTGACAGGATTCCCGGGTTCAAAGCGGCCTACACCGGTAATCACAACGTCATCATCTTTGGACTCACCGGTTTGTGTTGGTGCGGTCGGTTTGTCAGCAGGACTGTGGGATTTCTCAATCCGGGCGGAGCTGGCAGGCGGGTCAACAGAGGCTGAAGTGTTAATAGGCCTCTCTTCAGGAATAGCATCATCTTGCAAAGGAGGATCATTGGGAATATCTTCAGGGGCAAACTCTTCAAGATCTGGCGCTTTGTCATGTTCTGGGGCTACATCTTCTTCAGCCGCTTTATCCAGGCGGGCCTTCTTGCTTGGTTTCGGTTTGGCCCTGAAAGAAAAATAAAGAGTCAAGAAAAAGCATAAGCCATTACACAATATACTGGAAGCATATGTTCAGTTTAGCTTACCCAACAACTATTTTCAATGGTGGCAGCTGAGTGGCCGACGATTCACCAGAAGATGAATGAGAAGTAACCTGATAATCGGAGTCGGATGGATTAAGAGGTTGATGGAAGAAACCCGCTTTAGGATTTAGATCAATAAAAAGGCCGGAGACCTGGGAGAGGCGTTTTCGAACCGGACTGTTTGGTAAACCGGCGGAGGTAACTACCTGGCCACTGTGCCGGGTTGTGCGGCGAGCTTCATGTTGCTGAGTCTTCATAAGAAATTTGGGATCCAAATAAGCAAGAGGATGAGAAAATTTAACTTTCCGGTTTGCCTGGCGAAATTTTGGCAAAGGCAAGATTTCTGAATCGAAAGAGAGAATAATTACCTCAGCAAATTCCGCATTGCTGGCTTCGGCGTCGTCCTGACAAGCATCATCATCAATAAGGCGTGTAAAAAGTAAGCAAAGTGAATCAAGTTCTACCTCAAGGTCCGGGTTACCCACATCATCATCAATAGCTGGATCAGATGAAGCGGTGGTTTTTCTCTTGTGAGCTGGCTTCTTGATAACTTTGGTCTTGGGCCGGGTTGACCGCCCTGCTTTCTCCGTTTTGTCTAGTGGAAGCTTCTTGCTCCAAAATGGATTATCGCCCTGGATCAGCAGTAATCAAATATCAGACGGATAAAGCGGTAACAGGTTCAACAAATAGAGCAATTAAAATCTTACCGCTGGCGGTTTGTTGGTGGTGCAGTAAGGAAGTAGGCCGGTTTGAGCACAGAGGTGCTCCGGTTCATTCAACATCTTCTTTACAGAATCTGTGACTTCATCGTTGGAGAGTTGGATTTTGGTGTGTCGGAGTGGGTCATCGACGCTATCAGTATATTTGCACATCAAACTGGGGCGCCGGCTCAGAGGCAGTATGCTCCATGATATCCAACAGCGTGCAAGGTCTATTCCCGTTAAACCGTTGGCCATAAAGGCTCGGAGCTTGGACAGTTGCAGTGCATATTTTATTCTCTCCTTGGCGTTTAGTCTTTGTGGAAAAGGGTGAGTGTTGCTGAGCCGTTCCGGACGGAAGCCAGGCAAGGGATTTTCATTATCAGCGGAGGTATCCTTGCAATAAAACCAAGTTGCATTCCATTCCTTGGGGTGAGTATGGAGTTTGACGTGGGGATAGGTGATCTCCTTCCTCTTCTGAATAGCCATACCGCCCAATTCAGCATTTGGGCCGTCGGTAAACTCAGTGCGACGGTTTAAGTGGAAGCAATCTCTAAACAACTCGACTGAAGGCTCCTTTGGAAGGTATACCTCGGAGAGCACTTGAAAGTAACATAGATTGGTAACAGAATTGGGGCCAATATCCTGTTGACGGAGCTGAAAGTTGGCTAGCACATCCCGGTAAAATTTTGAACCAGGCGGTTTGAAGCCCCGGGCTAAGTGATCTGCAAAGACCACAACCTCTCCCTCCTGAGGTGCGGGAGGGCATTCATCTCCAGGAACCCTCCAGTGGATCGTATTTTTATTGTCTAAAGCGCCGATCAGGACTAGATCGTCCAACTGAGATTCTGTGACGCGAGAGGGAACCCAATTGCACTCATATACTTGTTTGGCCATGGCGAGATCTACAAGAAATAGGTAATCCGGTTCAAGAATATGCTGGATAAAAGAAGGTGTTGATCTAAACTATGATAAACCGGAGGCAGTACCTATAAACCGGTCTTCTACAATGCGGCATCATATGGATTCTGGCGGTTCAACCAGGGGACTAATGGTATATACCGGTTTAGTAACTTTTTTCTATGGTAAGTTAAACCGCCTAACCTAAGCATCGGAAGCAATTGAAGCTATGGATAACTAGGTATGCAGAAACAAGTTTCACAAGATCTTATTACAGCCGCGGATCTACAGCGAGCTCACAAAAACTGAAAATATTCCGAAGAGTAAGGCAGAAACAGAAGTGAACCATTGAGCGGGTATGTGCGGGAGATCTATGGACTTAGATGAGAAACTACAGGCGGATGCTTAAAGACTACTACTAAACGCAGCAGGGATTCACATATTTATTCAAGAGTCAAAGAACAAGTATGAGCAAGCGACGAACACAGCATGAACATGGAACCCTAAGAACAGATCTAGGTCAAGAAGAGGAGAAAGCTTACCGGAAACGGAGAAGATGCGGAAAGATACCGCAATGCTCTGGTGCGTTCAGGTTGATGCAGCGGCCCAAGACAAGGCAGAGGTCGACGGCGGTGGCGGAGCTCCAAGGCTGGCGACGCGAGGAAGACGAAGAAGAAGGGACGAAGGGAAAGGAAAGGAAATGACCGTTCGGTCTTATTTATAAGGCAACAGAGTTAGGTCAAGCGCACGAATCCAGGAGCTATTATTAAAGGAGGGCGTTATAAAGGGTAAATTTCATGATGACGTCATGCCGGTTTACATCAACCAGAAATGATGACGACACGGCGGTTTACCAATTACCCGAAGATGTCCAAGACACCAGATTTTGCGAAGGATTGACATGAACCGGTTCAAATCAATCTGGGGCCTAATGTTGGGGATATTACCACTAGGCGTAAACCGGCCTACTTGGGCCGGGTTAACTTCATTAGTGGTATAAGCAGATAAAGGCCCAAGGCCTGTAGTCAGTTCAGAACCTGTAGCCGTAAACCGGCCTGATGTATAACTTGTATTGTAAATTAGGAATAGAGAGATACCAACCGGGATACGAGTATGAACCGGTTGGGACTCTATAGACCGACGGGCGTCACCCGTGTATATAAGGGGACGACCCGGCGGCGGTTCAAGAGAGACAACCACAACTCGAGCCTAGGCGAAGCTTGTTTGCTCCCTAGCCATCGAGATCACATCAATTCCATCACAACTAGACGCAGCCTTTTACCTTCATTGAAGGGGCCGAACTAGTATAAACCCTCGTGTCTTTGTGTCCGCTTTAACCCCTTCAAGTAAACGTGTAGCGATGGCTCCACGACCAAGTCCTTTCACTAGGACATCTGCCGTGACAAATCCACGACACTTACCCAATATAACCTCTCTATTAAATGTGTGCAGTGTGACAACAGCGGCGAATTCCTTTCTCACTCCCTAGGCGACCAATTCTCGCACCTCGGTGTCTCGTTTCGCCTCTCGTGTCCTCATACGTCGCCCCAAAATGGTAAGGTCGAGAGCCTCTTACGCACCACCAACGACGTCTTATGCACTCTCCTCATCCATGCACACATGCCACCTGAGTACTGGGTTGAAGCCCTCCATACCGCAAACCATCTCATCAACCGGCGTCCTTCCTCCGCGGTAAACCGGCTCACTCCCTATTTCTTACTCCACGGCCAACACCCTACCTATGATCATATGCGCGTTTTCGGATGCCTATGCTTCCCCAACCTTAGCCATCTCGCTCCACATAAACTCGCGCCCCGCTCCACCCCCTGCGTCCTCCTAGGCTATCCTCTCGAGCATAAGGGGTATAGATGTCTCGACCTTCGCACACCGGAGTCCTCTGGCACATCATCCGCACCGGATCTCGCACCAGATCCCGCTCCCCACCTGGCCCCGTCCCCACCAAGCTCGTACTGGCCGCCGCAGTCAGCGCCAATCCCCGCGCCGACCGCGCCAATCCCCACGCCTACCGTGCCAGCACCTGATCTGCACCCACCCACTGGCCAATATCTGCGTCCCCTGCCCATCGTGGCTCGCACGCCCCGCAAGCCCGTAGTGGCCCCGCCGCCTGGTCCCCCCAGCCCGCGTCCCACGCCGGATCCCGCCCACGTCGCTGTCACGCCCGCTTCCCCACCACGATCCACCCCGGATAGCGTGCCTACCACTGCTTCCCGTCTGCCTACGCCGGATTCCACGCCCGTCTCCACCTCTGCTTCCGCACCAGCCACTCCCGCGCCGCCAGCTCGGCAAACACTTCCCCCGCGTGCCATCCCGGTCCGACCGCTCGCAAACTCTCACGCCATGCGCACCCGTGCTAAATCGGGATTTTCTCTCCCTAAACAGCCTATTAGTCTCGCCATGACCACCACCGTCAGCCCCATTCCTTCTTTGTATCGCGCTGCACTTAAGGATCTGAACTAGGCCGCTGCGATGCTTGATGAGCATAATGCGTTGTTACAGAATGACACTTGGTCGTTGGTTTCCTGTCCTGCAGGTGCAAATGTGGTGAGCGGAAAATGGATATTTCAGCACAAGTTCAACACCGACGGCACGCTGGCTCGGTACAAAGCGCGATGGGTGCTCCGCGGCTTTACGCAGCAGGCCGGTGTCGACTACGGTGAGACTTTCAGTCCCGTCGTCAAACCGGCTACGATCCGCGTCGTCCTCGCCCTCGCCACCAGCAGCTCGTGGCCGGTCCACCAACTCGACGTCAAGAACGCCTTCCTTCGCGGACATCTTGCTCAGACGGTCTACAATGCACAGCCGGCCGGCTTCGTCGACGCCACGCGGCCTCGGGACGTGTGTCGTCTCAACCGGTCGCTCTACGGGCTCAAGCAAGCCCCGAGGGCGTGGTTTGCGAGGTTCACCTTGTACCTCTTCACCTCGGCTTCCATGCCTCGCGGGCGGACTCGTCATTATTCTCGCTTCATCGCGGCACCGACACAACTTATCTCCTCCTCTATGTAGATGATATTATCCTCACCGCCAGCACACCCTCCTTCCTCCAGTCCATCATCTCATCACTACACCGCGAGTTCTCCATGACTGACATGGGTTCCCTCCACCACTTCCTCGGGATCAATGTTCACCACACATCCACCGGTCTCCACCTCTCTCAAGAGCAATATGCGCTTGAAATCTTGGACCGTGTCGGCATGCTCAATTGCAAGCCCGTCTCCACGCCCGTCGACACCACCTCGAAGCTTTCTGCCACCGACGACCCTGCCTTCCATGACCCCTCGCTATACCGTAGTCTCGCCGGTGCCCTTCAGTACCTCACCCTCACACGGCTTGACCTGTCGTATGCCGTTCAGCAATGTTGTCTCTTTATGCATGATCCCAGGGACGCCCACTTCCAGATGGTGAAGAGGATTCTTCGGTATGTGCGCGGGACAACCCACCTCGGGCTGCACTTCTTCCGCTCCGCCACTGCCGAGCTGACAGCCTACTCCGACACGGATTGGGCCGGGTGCCCGGACACTCGCAAGTCCATGTCTGGCTTCGCCATCTACCTCGGCTCCAACCTCGTCAGCTGGTCCTCCAAGCGCCAGACCACGGTCTCCCGCTCGAGCGCGAAGGCTGAGTACCGCGGCATCGCCAACGCCGTCGCCGAGACATCCTGGCTGCGTCAGCTCCTCGCCGAGCTTCGCCGCCCCCCGTCGCGCGCCACCATCGTCTACTGCGACAACATCAGCGCCATGTACATGTCGAGCAACGCCGTTCAGCACCAACGGATGAAGCACATCGAGATCGACATGCACTTCGTCCGGGAGCGTGTCTCTCTCGGTGAGGTGCGTGTCCTACATGTGCCGACCACCTCGCAGTTCGTCGACATCTTCACCAAGGGGCTCCCCACGAGTGTGTTCATCGACTTTTGTTCCAGCCTCAACGTCGGAGAGCACCGCGCTTCGGCTGCGAGGGGGAGGGGGGGTGTTGGAAACGTGACATGCACCCTCACCCACGCGTGCAACCGGATGGCACGAGTCCTATGGCTCCCTCCCTCCCGCTCGCATCGCCCTCGCTCACGTAGCCACGCCTTGCGTTATCTTCGACTCTGTTGTAACGATACCCTCTCTCCCTCTTGTGTAAACCTGCTATATAAGCAGCTGTAATGTGTACTGATGAGATATATAGTGAGTTCATCTATCCTACTGCGCAACCCCTTAGGTTCAAGTCAGCTTGGTCGCAGGTTAGATCACTTCCGACCTGCTCGGCTGGTAGCGGCCTCTAGCAAGGCGTGCCGACCACCAAGTAGACAATGAAGCCGGTTGGCGAACCTGTATATCACACTTCTATTCCTTTTGCCACATGATATATGTTGTCGGGCTAAAGGCGAGTTTGTCATCCTTGTGCTAGCCCGACCTTTTTCTGGTTCCAGTGATGTCGACCACAAATCGGATTATCTCATAATCCTTATCGCATGGCCATGCTTATCCTGGTCGGATCACACGAGGGGCCCATAGTATATATCTACTAATCGGAGGGGCAAATCCCATCTTGCTCGACCATGTCATGAGGCATGGGTCTGGACAAGCCCGAAACCTACCTTTCTAAATACCTAGTCACAGAGTAGCGCTTGGTTGGCCCAAAGCAGGTCTGTCACCATCCCGAGTACATGCGCTAGCTCAGGTCTTAGGACATAGAACCTATGTTGTACTAGAGACTCACAGATGACATATCGCTACGTCTCATAGTTGGTCTATCCGACTCGGACCTTATCTCGACTCCGATCCGACTATGTCGAACCCGACCAGATCCTTCCAAGTCCATATTATCCGGTTAGCATCCAATGCTCCATGGCTAGTGAGACCAAGCCATCGACCGTGTCATATGCTAGTCTAGTCAGTTGCGCATCCACACAACCCTTTCGACTAGGGACCTTTTAGGACAGAAATCATACAATGCATAGTCCCAGAAACAAGGCACGTACTTCCTGATATACATCATTGATAATATCCAAAGACTATCTTTATTCATAAACACATAGGAAATATCATCATACATGATTGCCTCTAGGGCATATCTCGAACATGCCTGCACGACAATAGTAAGGCACGTACAAGTGTCTTGTCTGGGACTTTCACGCAACATGTAATACAAAATACTAATGGGACAATGCTAGTATTTTGGGGAATTGGTGACGTGCTTGTATTTTTGTGCGCCACTAGTACTTTGTTTTGGGGAAAAAGATGACCGACAGTGTATTTTATGTTGTGGTAGCGTTTGCACACATGATTCATATATCAATATAAAAAGTATGCATTAAGTTGATACTTTTATGTATCACATTTTACATGAATTCAAATATACAAATTGCAACACACGCGTTAATTTACATAATACACATTGATATCATTGAGTTACATGCATTCATTTCACATGGCGAATTTGTAAAACACATGCATTGTCGTCTAGCTTCACTGCGGTGCCTCGGAACTGTTGAAGTTTTGGTCGATGAATCTTCTACGTGTCATAATCAATAGAAAATGTCAACGTACATCAAATCAAATATATGTCAACATATATACATAGCAAAAATGTCTTTTATAGCAACTTACATACCAAATCTAGGCATGATAGAAATTTTTAACCTTGGGGCTCATATTTGCTGTGATGGTAGCTTTGTGTTCATTTTTTGCTGCCATGGCAGCAACTCTGAGCCAGATGGCTCAGTTAGCTCGCGAAATGGCTCATTAATTAGTTGCCATGGCAAAGAGTCTAGGCTAAATGGCTCTTTTAGTTGTCATGGAAGAACTTTTGAGCCTTTGGCCTCATATTTTCTACCATGGGGTCAATTATGGTTAAATGGGATCATTTATCTACCATGGCAGCATTATGAGTCAAATTGCTCATTTAGTTGTCATGGTAGAATTTTCCAGCCATGGGGCTACTATAAGATGTCGTGGTTGCATTTTTAGTTAATCTTTTTGATGCAATGGTAGCATTTGTGAGCCGAAGCGCGCATGTTGTTGCCGTGCTAGAATTATCATGTTTCGATACGTCGAATGATTACTAAGGTTAATGAAGTAAACCTAGAAGGTCATTTTCACCATGCATCTTTAAAACTTAATTAGAAACTAAACAAAAGGTACAGTCAACCGAAATTAATAATCGTCCTTCGAACCATTTTCTGCCTACCAGCAGCGCCCGTGCCTTGTGTAATCAGACTTTTTCTCTTCTCCCTCCCATTTCTAGGTACAACAATAACTGGGGGCTGCGAGAGTGTCTCAAATTGACCCATTCAATGTGATCAGAGTCATGACATTCGGTTTGCAGGGACATTGATTATTCTGAGTGTCGTCCGCTGGTGGCATATTCAACAGACTCTCGGCAACATTATGGTTAACCGCAAAAATCATGCCATCATCATATTCATTGTGAAAAATACATATTAACATCTTCCTCCCCATGCGCATAGTCAGGCGATGGCTCATATTTGTCAGTGCCCTCATCATTAGCCATCACTATAGCTTGAGGACCTTCGGCTCTTCAAGGACCCAAAGTAGATGGTCCAGTGTAGGGACATTCGTACAGAGCGCCAACGGTGAGGGTGTTTGCTAGCTGCGAGGAGTGTGTCGCCAAATGTATTTGTGACTTAGGCCACCTAAGAGTCCAACTCGGGCACTCTATGAGAATATAGTGTATTCCCTCATCTACGCCTTGAGGTTGTTCATTAGGGTCCACCTCTTTGAAACTAGGAAATACCATACACACTTCCACCCTAGTCAGGTATGTTGGCCGCATTTATGTTATGCATATAGTACCCGATGCACCCTCCTTTTGTTGGTTGTTAACCATGGCTTGGAGAGTGCATGGGGTGTTCAACTACGAAAATGTACGCCTCGTCGAGGTGAAAGATTCTAACAATGAAATCATACCATGGAAGAAGGTACTTGCATGTTGAGACGGTAATAATTCCCATAGTGGCCTCGACATCAACCAGTGACGTTATCTGGCCCGCGAATGACATGGATCGGTTGTTATGAGGTGAAGGATCTTCCGTTATGGGATATACAAAAATTTCGCAATAATTGTAGTATCTATTATCCGTTACCATCGTAGTCAACCAAGGTTGCACTGTATGGCCCTGTGGTTTACACATGAGACAGTTATTCTCACGTAGCTATCAATAAAGAATATAAATGGAAATGCATGACTTTTTCTGTTGGCTAATACTATAAATTGACCCATTGGTTATGTATATAGTTCTGCAAACTTTGTACCTTTCATGTGCATTAAACAATCACTAAATATGCATTTGTGTTGGTATAGTGTATTATTGATCTTCAAACGCAACGTCTCATAAGAGTGATTTGTCATCTAACCCTTGGGTACATTTCATTGTAAGATATGTTGTATATTATCTTTTTGGTATTTCCATTGTTCACAATGAGTGTTTTTATCATACTTGAGCCTGCATCATAAGTTCATAACTAATATTTGTGATATCAGGAGAAAATACAGGCGGACTTTCACGGAATATGGGGGACCATATGGAGCTTAAGCCGTCCTGCCAAGGTTTAAATTTTCCTCTGCCGAACTTTGTTAGGCTCGCTACCTTGTCGGGTGACGTTGGCTAACAGGCATATATATATATAGGAGCAGATGATTGATACGTCCATCTTGCATCATGCTTTTATATCAATATTTATTGCATTAGGGGCTGTTATTACACATTATATCACAATACTTATGTCTTTTCTATCTTATTTTATAAGGTTTACATGAAGAGGGAGAATGCCGACAGCTGGAATTCTGGACTGGAAAAGGAGCAAACATTAGATACCTATTCTGAACAACTCCAAAAAATATTGACAATATAATTCAGAATAATTTCTAGTAGTTGGAGAGTTAAAATGTCAGCACATTGCCTGAATTATGTAACACGTATATTTTCTAAATCATACTAACGACACTAAACTGCAGTATGTTGAGGACCTGATGAGGCCTTTCATTCCAGCACGAGATGGTACGCTGGCCAAACCGAAGACTGGCGCTCAGGTAAATGAGTTACATCAGGCACAAAAATTTACTGTAACATTCCAACTAGTATGAAGTTATATGATTCTAACTGTTTCAAAGTCTCAGATTAAGGTACTCGTCAGACGTGTATTGACTGATTTGCAAGAAGTTGCCTCCCTCGTGTGGGAGGCTGGTGTAGAACAAGTCGATAGGAGGTGCACCCTTGAAAACAAAATGGATGAGTGCCTTAGGCGTACCAGTACAAATGGCAAGCTCACAGAGGACCTCATCAAAGAATTGAACGTAAGCCTAGAATTATGAGATTAGTATATATAATTGGAAATTTACGTGTACAAGGTTTTTTCTAAATTAGTTTACTATGAAAACACCCCAGACTAATATGTATTTTTTAAAGACAAAACGCGATGGAATATTTCCTGGACTGGATGACATACATCTTTCTGACCTCGGGGCACCTTCACACCCAATGGAGGCCTCTGTTGAGAATGCCGAGCAGGCTTCTGACCAGGGGAAACAAAATGATGTCACGGAGGTCGCTGCTAAGCACCATTGTAAGCAGGGAATAAAAAATGATGCAATGGAGCCCCCAATGAAGAAGCTTGATGAAGATTTTGACGTACGCATGATAACTTAATTATGAAACAAGCATTGTCGTTCTAGAAATAACATGTGATCTTCCACGCACAGGATGAAGCATTCGAGAAATAAAACTCAAACAAGATCTCAGTGGTATTCATAAGCTTTTGAAAGAGGTGGATGATATCCAGGGTGCTCCTAGTTTGAATAAGCAAATGCATTCCAAAGCAACCACAAGCCTTGAAGATTTCCAGGTGATGCACATTTTACCTATAATTGAGAAAGAATCTGCTAAAGTCTAACACGAGGTTTGTTTTGTATGACAGAATCCGTTCAACAGACGGAGTAAGCAGCACTCTGTGAAGGCGACGGGATCGCAAGAGCCTGAAGAGCCCTGTGCCTTCACAGATGATGACAGCCATGATGAATCCTTTCGAAAGTAGCAAGAAGTAAGTGTGGTTGAACCGACGCCACCAAATCATGGGGGCGAAAAGAAAAGTGTGGTATTGCAATTATTTAAGAATGACGAGTATGCTTCTTACGATACTAAGAAGAAAGAAAATAAAAAAAAGACACCATCAGAGTCTACAAATGATTCCGAGGACATGAACAATAAAAAGAGGAAAATCGGCTCTAGCAACTTAAAAAAGAGGCCAAAAGTTACTGAAACCCAGAGGGACCAGCTAGATGTGGTTCGACAGGATTTCTTGGCATCACTGATCAACACTATAAACCATAAAAAACAAATGGTCTTAGTTTATGACATTGTCGACCTATCAAAGCATTTGCAATGCGTCACCCAAAAAGATGGATCTGAAGATGGTGTATGGTTGGGTGACTAATTAAGATATTTCACAAATTAGTTTATGAAGTTTCATTTTTATACAATACAATTAACTTGATTATTGTTGTAGGTGGTTGATGCTACGATCCAACTCATGCATCATGATGATCCAATTGACACAAGGGACAGCCAACTGGTTTACATTGAGAGGGTGTCCAGCGTCACTAAGCTCGAAAGAGATGGTAGGATAGAGGAGTGCTACGAGGACGCTTTGGCAGGCATTCCTGCAACAACACAAGGCACGAGCTACCTGAAACATGATATGGTATTTTAACCTGACGTAGAACATATTTTTTTATTACTATACACGTTGATCTAATTATATGTGCACTCTAGGTTTTCCTACCTACGAACAACAAAAACGTCCACTGGTTACTTCTGGTCGTAAACCCTAGAAGGAAGGAGATTCAGATTCTTGATTCACTTTTCCACTATATGGTAACCAAAGAACACTAGTGCAGAACCGGGCATTAGCACCGGTTCGTAAGGCCCTATAGTGCCGGTTACATAACCGGCACTAATTTGTGGTCACTAAAGCCCCCCCCCCCCTTTAGTACCGGTTCAGCACGAACCGGTGCTAAAGGGCAACCACGTGGCACGAGCCAGCTCTGGGGACCTGGAGCCCTTTAGTACCGGTTGGTAAGACCAACCGGTACTATAAGGTTTGGGGGGGGGGGTTTAGTTTTATGATTTCTTTTTCATTTAATTTTGTGTTTCCATTTTAATTCTTTTTTGTTTGCTAGTATTTTACGATACTACACATTGTACACGTTATGCATATATATATATATATATATATATATATATATATATATATATATATATATATATATATAGTATTACTAGTAGAACCAATCATGCATATATATATCACATCAATGTCTCACAAATTAAACCACCATATTAATTAATTCACACATACACACATGAATAGCTATATACAATTTCTCCTACATATGAATGTTGCCTTCGGAGCCAGTGGCATTAGCCTAATTGGTGCCTTCGGAGCACGATGACAATTGAAAGTGGTTTTCATGGGGGCGGTAGCGGGTAATAGAATTCTCCATTCGGATTTATGACCTGGTCGAGCAAAAATCCCGCTATTTCCTCTTGAAGTGCTTCTACGCGCTCCATTTCTATGAGCTTCGCCCGCACCTCTTTGAACTGTTAAGAATGAGATCAATATGCATGTGTATTAGTTGTGTGACTAGCTAGATATCGATAATGGTGTAAAAATTGTGAATAGTGTTCTGACAAGTGTACCCATTGCTGTCTTTGAGATCTGCTCCTTTCGGACGCCATCATGCGAATGTTGTCGCAAACGCAGAATGCACACAGATCAGTCCCCTGCGCCTGCTTCAGGGCCTTTACGAGAATGGAATTTGATCAGATAAAAATTAATCAAGCATGATAATTAAAGAGATGGCAGCTAGCTAGCTAGCTAGTACTGCTTAATTACTTACCTTGGGTCGAAACCATTGAAGCTTTTGTTTCCATTCACCTTCCGTGACGCTGATGAATCTTGCCCAAGCCCTGCCAGCCGACAAAGAAAATGAATAAAGGGGTTATTAAATAGTTCATATCATGAAATGACGAACTAAATAGGCCGAGATATATAGTTAATAATGATTGAAATTACCTGTTGACTATCCGATACAAGATGTTAAAGTCAGTGTTTTTTGAGATTAGTAAGTCCAGTATTTCAACTGTTCCGGTGTCAACTTTAATGATACACAAGACCCAGTGAAATCTGCATGCACACACGTTTACATGTCTTAATTAAGCGGGCATATGTAAGCAAAAAAATGTAGCTAGCTAGTAGGCAAAAACAGAAAATTTGTAGTACAAGACAGTGTGACTCACCCAAAGTGGTAAGGAAGTAGTATATCTTCATTGTATTTGAGGCGCTTCAAGAACTCTAGCATGCTGTCCTCTACTTCCTTTGCATGATGTTCATTTATCTTCCATGTGTATTCATTAACGGTGTTTGGGTCAATGAACCCAATGCCAAAGCGTCCACCTTTTCTCATTTCATATATCTTCATCCTGCATAATAACACAGAAAAGAATATAGTGAGGATAATTACAGGTAATGATTGATCAAAAGGATCACTACAGCTAGCTTGAGACTTAAATTATAGAAAGAGATCACTTACAGACAATAGCAACTGATGTCAGATTTGTCGAGTGCGTCTTGATTGTATAACTGAAACAGTTCTAAATACTCAACGGACCTAGCTTTGTCATGGTAGTAATGGTCCTTCTTGACATTCACCATGAGGGACACTCGATCTGAAATCTTGGTCATGTTCATGTACCATTGATGCAATTCATACATTCTCGTTGGGAGGTTCTTGACCTTGTCTGGCGTGACCAAAGGTTGGCCCCAGACATATTTCCGTTTTACTTCATCCTCTCTAAGCAAAGGCATGGGCTCGATCTCGAGGAGTTGTCCAACAGTGATGTTGAGAACTTCAGCCTGCATTATATGCTCCTCCGTTATTACCACATTGCCCACCTCGGGAACATGCACTGTTTGCCCACAATAATATTGGGGGCGCGTACTGTCACCTGTTGTTGGCACAACAAGCGAGGGGATCGATTGCGCCGCCTGTTCTCCCAGCTGGGGAATGGTTTTCCCGCATTTTTTGGCAGCTGCTTCTTGTTTGCTCGATCCCGATGTAGACGTGCTCGCCTCCCTTTGTAGACGTGCTCGATTTAACTTCCTGATGTGGCGCTCATAGTCTGTGTCAACAGGCTTGGAAGCTGGTGGTTGAGCCATACGAATGAAGTGGTCAATAGTTTCCTCAGGCACTTTCTCCCTTGGCGGCGGTGGCTGTTTCGGTGCAAAATGGGCTTCCACCTCGGCCTTCGATATGGCTGTGATTTCCTCCTCGGACTTGTCATAAGACCTCTGCGGAAGAGGCTTGAGGCTTGGACCATATTTATATCGCTTGCCTCCGCCTGTACTTCCTGTACTACCTCGACTCGTACCGCTACGCACCATAGCTGCGGGGTGTCTCTTCTGTGATTGCTGAGGCGGCGGAGACGGCTGACGGGACTGAGTTGGACGAGGAGGAGTGGCCTGAGGTTGTGCCGGACTTGGAGGAGGAGTGGACGTCTGACGCTGTGGCGGACTTGGAGGAGGAGGATTGTCCTGACACTTTGCCGGACTTGGAGGAGGAGGATTGTCCTGACACTTTACCAGACTTGGAGGAGCGGGAGTTTGCTGACTCGGTGGCGGACTTCGACGAGGACTCGGGTGACGCGGTGTCGGTGGCCTTGGAAAGATGATGCAATCCTTTTTTCATAGGATGATACAATGTTTGGCCTCTCTGAGAAAGCGCTCGCCGTCACCTCCAGCAATGTCAAGCTGTAGCCCCGAATATGGTGGGTCCACCACCTCATCAACCAAGACACGAGCATAGCCCGCTGGAATCGGGTTGCAATGGAAGGTTGCCTCGGGGGGGATTTGTGAAAGCACAGCCGTCCGCCACCTTCATGGATATGTTCTTCATTTTGACGTGTAGCTCGCAGTTAGTGATCTCCGTGATGTCATCCACGGGGTATCTACCCAGCATTGGGTCGTCCGGGACGGAACCCACGCTGCTTCTCGGCATGGATGGGCCGGTGCTATCCAATGCTGGATCATCCGCTAGCTGCTGCAGCTGCTGAGACCCCCTTTGATGGGTAAGTGAGTCGATCTACTCCTACTGCCGCTGGAATTTGACTGCCAATTCCGCTTGACTTGCTTCTAGGCCTTGAAGGCGTTCATAGTCCCGCTTCCTCTGCTCCTCCTCCATCTTCCTGTTCTTCTCCTCCGCAATCTTCTTTCTCGCTCGGGTTCTGTAGTCGTTGTTCCAGTCTGAAAACCCCTCATACCACGGCAGAGCGCCCTTGCCTCGTGTTCTTCCCAGGTGTTCAGGATTTCCCAGGGCACGCGTAAGCTCGTCGTTCTCTCTGTTGGGCTGGTACACCCCCGTTCGTGCCTCTTCTATTGCAACAAGTATCGCATCGTCGGCTCCCTTCAGACTTGCCCTTGTCGAAACATTGCCTGTCTCCTGGTCCAACTCCCCCCCATGCGCATAGAACCAAGTCCTAACCCTGGGGGGCCAGCTCTTAGTAGCCGGAGTGACACCTGCATCCTCCATCTCTTTCTCAGACTTATCCCACTTAGGCAATGCCACTGCATAGCCACCTGGCCCCAGCTTATGGAACTTATCCTTTTTTTCGGCATTCTTCTTGTTTATTCTCGACCGTTCCTTAGCTAATTCCGAATCCTTGAATTTCACGAAATCGTCCCAATGATCACGTTGGTTCTCCAGTGTTCCCTTGAATACTGAAGTCTTCCTTCCTCCGCTGACGTACTTGTTCCATTCGCCATTCTTGTAGTTCTTGAATGCAGTCGCCATCATCTTAAGAGCAGCCTATTTGACTTTCTGCACATCTGCTTCTGTGAAATGATCTGGTAGGGTGAAATGTTCCATGAGAGTATCCCAAAGCAGATCTTTTTGATTCTTGTCGACATAAGTAACATCTGGACGTGGCTTTGCTGGCGCCCTCCATTCTTGAAGTTTGATCGGGAGTTGCTCCTTCACATGAACTCCGCACTGACAAACGAACTTGTCTGCAATCTTCTTAGGCACTAATGGTTTGCCAGTAGGGCCGCATGCCTCGATATTGTACCTTACGCCCGGCTTCAACTTTTTGTTCGGGCCTCGTTTCGTCCTTTTGCCTGAAGATTTGCTCGATCCGGATGGCTGAAAGAACAAAGATCGATTCGTTAATATATCTTCAAGTCATTTAAAACATGTGATGATCACCAGATGCCTGCTTATATAAATATATATACCTCGTCGGTGTTTGTTGTTTCAGGATCATGTTCTTCGTCATCGTCATAATCATATTTCATGACTTCGTCGTGATCGAATATCATATCACCCTCTCCGGTGTTGTTTAGAAATTCGGAGCCGTCATAATCTTCTTCATTTTGATTATCATCTGCCCCGCGTATCATATCGAACATGGTCTGTTCTCCCTCTCTGTCGGTATTGTCTGCCATAGCTTTTGTTTAACTAATCCAAAAGAAATATAAAACAATTTAGTATTAAAATCTCGAATAATAGATATGATCTCGAATACATCGTCCAGAATAAATAGATATAATCTCGAATACATCGTCTCGAATAATATATAATATTGAATAGTACATCACTGGCTATTAGCTAATAAAGATCGAATACTACAGAAGAATCTAGGACACTCGCGGTTCCTCCGGCGCGGGCAGTGGACACCCAAAGAGAAGGAACCCTCACAGGATCATAGCTGAAGTGAGATCCCCGAAGATACTGCCACGTATTGGAGAACCTGCCGCCCTCTAACGCAACCATGTAGCGATGGACGTGCTCGTCCTCCTCCCTGACACGGCGACGTACCACCTCCGGCGGGGCCGGGTCCCTCCGCACCGAAACTGGCCCACGCGAACGCCACCAAACGAGATCAGGGTCGACGACTGGACCCGCGGCCGGGTTCCTCGTCAAGCGGCGCGCCCCTCCAAGCAGCACCTCCCAGTGCCAGCCCGGCGGAGCCCAGTCCCGGACATGGGTCGGCTGGATGTCGTCGCGGACGGGTCGACGGCGAGGATGCGGGCCTGGCATCGTCGAGAACAAATACTAGCTATATGCCCGCAAAAAGTAACATTTTTTTAATGATTGGATTTTGATAACTAAAATTTCTAACATTTCTATATAACTAACATTTCTATAACATTTCTAACAATGCTATATATAACTAACATTTCTATAACATTTCTAATATTTCTATAACTAAAAAACAGAAAAAAATTATAACATTTCTATATATATAACTAACATTTTTATAACTATTTCTATAACTAAAAAACAGAAAAAATTCTAACGATTCTAACTTTTTTATAACTATTTCTATAACTAAAAAACAGAAAAATTTCTAACAATTTCAAACATATCTAACAATTCTAACAATTCTAACATTTCTAACTATTTCTAAAAAACAGAAAAATGTCTAACAATTTCTTAAAAACAGAAAAATCTATAACTAAAAATGTATGTGTCTGTGTGCGCGCTCACCGGCCGGCGAGGCGAGAGGCGACGGGGACAGCGACGGGCGCGGCGACGAGGGGCGGCGACGACGGGGATGGGGACGTACGGGCCGGGGCGGCGACGGGGGCGGCGACGGGGCGGCGACGACGGGGACAGGGCGGCGACGACGGGGACGGGGCGGTGACGACGGGGACGGGGCGGCGACGACGGGGCGGCGACGACGGGGACGGGGCGGCGACGTGCCGGGGCGGCGTCGAGGGATATGGAGACGGCGGGGGCGGCGGGCGACGGTGCAGAGGAGAAGAAACAGAGGGAGAGATGATAAACTGACGAAATTTTGAAGTGTTTTCTTATATAGAAGGCACCTTTAGTACCGGTTGGAGCCACCAACCGGTACTAAAGGTCTGTTTTGGCCAGGCCAAGCGGCGGGAAGCAACCCCCTTTAGTACCGGGTGGTGGCACAAACCGGTACTAAAGGGGGTGCGCTGGCGCAGGTGCTAGTCGAGGGGCTACCGCACTGGTTTATAAGCCCCAGTGCGGTAGCTCTCTCGAGCTCCTTTCCTAATCAGGCCTACTGGGCCTACCTGTCCTCCTCGCCTTGTGGGCCTACTGGGCCTTCGCGGGTCTGCATCCTGGCCCAACGAAAGGTTGTGTCGCTAGTCGTATGCAGGCCGCTTTGGCCCAGTAGGCGGGCTTTTTTTTCTTAATTTGTTTTTGCTTTATTTTTTTGTTTTATTTATTTTTTAGTTGTTTTTTGCTGTATTTAGAGTTTCTTTGTGAATATTTTTGCTTTAGGTACAAAAAATTACAAACTTTCTGTTAGTGCCGGTAGATTTCAAATTTGAATAGTTTAAATTTTGAATTATTTGAAATTTGTGTGAATCACTAGTTTGTGAATAACTTAACTTTGAAAAAAGTTTTTTCAGTGATTCTTTTTTCTTATGTTTAATATTAGTGTGTTTTATCATTATATTCAATTTAGTAATGCTTAGGTTATTTAAAAAATGAAATGCCTTTGTAACAGTTTAGTTTTCGTCGGAAACCCTGATACTTCGAAAGAGATTGTCCATTTTGTACACGAAGTGCATCCAGTTTTTGCCGTAACCCTCTCTACTTTCTTGCACATGCTATTTGTATGAAATTATGATACCATGCCAACTTTCAACCTTTTCTGAGTTCATTTGAATTGCTTGTCAATTTCAGGGTCATTTAGCTGGAAAAAAATCAGTAAATGCATGAAAAGAATTTGTTTGCAGATAAAATTTCTTCGCATTTCAAAAGGCAAAACACATAACTACCCTAACTATTACAGACATTCCCTCCAGGGTGTGAAACACAGAAGAAAGTGATGATAGTGAAGCCGATCACATCCCAGATCTTTGGGTGTGAAACTTTTTCTTCGCGTGTGTCCCTTTGCGCCGTAACCATGGAAAATCTTCATCATTTAACGGGATGCTCGGGTCAATATTCACTGTGAATGGAGCAATTTCATCAAACTTTTCATAATCTTCTGACTTGTCTGTCTTGTCATCCACTCCCACGATGTTTCTCTTCCCAGAAAGAACTATGTGCCGCTTTGGCTCATCGTACGATGCATTCGCTTCCTTATCTTTTCTTTTTCTTGGCTTGGTAGACATGCCTTCACATAGAAAACCTGTGCCACATCATTGGCTAGGACGAATGGTTCGTCTGCATACGGAAGATTTTTGAGATCCACTGTTGTCATTCCGTACTGCGGGTCTTCCGTTACCCCGCCTCGTGTCATATTGACCCATTTGCACCGAAACAAAGGGACCTTTAAACCACGTCGATAGTCAAGTTCCCATATGTCCTGTATATAACCATAATATGTTTCCTTTCCCGTCTTGGTTTCTGCATCAAAGCGGACACCACTGTTTTGGTTGGTGCTCTTCTTATCTTGGGCGATCGTGTAAAATGTATTACCATTTATCTCGTACCCTTTGAAAGTCATTATATTCGAAGATGGTAACTGGGATAGCAAGTACAGGTCATCTTCAATAGAGGTGTCATGCATGGTACGTGTCTGCAACCAGTTGGCAAAACTCCTGGTTTGTTCACGTTTAATCCACTCATCAGACCGCTCCGGGTGTTTGGAGCGTAGCAAATTCTTGTGTTCATCCATATACGGAGCCACCAAGGTGGAATTCTATAGAACTGTGTAGTGTGCTTCAGTGAGAGAATGTCCGTCCATACATATTATTTGTTCCCCTCCTAGCAATCCTTTTCCATCCAGTCTGCCCTTATGCCGCGATTCAGGAACACCAATCGGCTTAAGGTCAGGAATAAAGTCAATACAAAACTCAATGACCTCCTCATTTTGATAGCCCTTGGAGATGCTTCCTTCTGGCCTAGCACGGTTATGAACATATTTCTTTAAGACTCCCATGAACCTCTCAAAGGGGAACATATTGTGTAGAAATACAGGACCCAAAACGTTAATCTCTTTGCATAGGTGAACTAGGACGTGCGTCATGATGTTGAAGAAGGATGGTGGGAACACCAACTCGAAACTGACAAGACATTGCACCAAATCATTCTGTAACCTTGGTATGATTTCTGGATCGATTACCTTCTGAGAGATTGCATTGAGAAATGCACATAGCTTCACAATGGCTAATCGAACGTTTTCCGGTAGAAGACCCCTCAATACAACCGGAAGCAGTTGCGTCATAATCACGTGGCAGTCATGAGACATTAGGTTCTGGAACTTTTTCTCTGCCATGTTTATTATTCCCTTTATATTCGATGAGAAGCCAGACGGTACCTTAATACCGAGCAGGCATTCAAAGAAGATTTCCTTCTCTTCTTTGGTAAGAGCGTAGCTTGCATGACCCTGATGTATGCCGTCTTCTCCGTGCATACGTTGCTGGTCCTCCTGTGCCTCAGGTGTATCTTTTGTCTTCCCATACATGCCAAAGAAGCCAAGCAGGGTCACGCACAGATTCTTCGTCACGTGCATCACGTCGATTGCGGAGCGGACCTCTAGGTCTTTCCAATATGGCAGGTCCCAAAATATAGATTTCTTCTTCCACATGGGTGCGCGTCCGTCCGCGTCCTTCAGAACAGGTTGTCCGCCAGGACCCTTTCCAAATATCACCTTCAAATCCTTGACCATATCATGTACATCAGCACCAGTACGGTGGCGAGGATTCGTCCGGTGGTCCGCCTCACGTTTGAAATGCTTCCCTTTCTTTCTTACGGGATGCCTGCTCGGAAGAAATCGACGATGTCCCAGGTACACATTCTTGTTACAACTATTCAAATATATACTGTCTGTATCATCCAAACAGTGCGTGCATCCTTGGTATCCCTTGTTTGTCTGTCCTGAAAGGTTACTAAGAGCAGGCCAATCATTGATGGTCACGAACAGCAACGCCTTGAGGTCAAATTCTTCCCCCATGTGCTCATCCCACACACGTACACCTGTTCCATTCCACAGTTGTAAAAGTTCTTCAACTAATGGCCTTAGGTAGACATCAATGTCGTTGCCGGGTTGCTTAGGGCCTTGGATGAGCACTGGCATCATAATGAACTTCCGCTTCATGCACAACCAAGGAGGAAGGTTATACAAACATAGAGTCACAGGCCAGGTGCTATGGTTGCTGCTCTGCACCCCAAAAGGATTAATGCCATCTGCGCTTAGACCAAACCATACGCTCCTTGCGTCATCTGCAAACTCCTTCCCGTACTTTCTTTCGATTTTTCTCCACTACGACCCGTCAACAGGTACTCTCAACTTTCCGTCTTTCTTACGGTCTTCTCTGTGCCATCGCATCGCCTTGGCATGCTCTTTGTTTTGGAACAAACATTTCAACCGTGGTATTATAGGAGAATAACACATCACCTTGGCAGGAATCTTCTTCCTGGGGCGCTCGCCCTCGACATCACCAGGCTCATCGCGGCTGATCTTATAGCGCAATGCACCACATACCGGGCAAGCGTTCAAATCCTCGTACTCACCGCGGTAGAGGATGCAATCATTAGGGCATGCATGTATCTTTTGCACCTCTAACCCTAGAGGGCAGACAGCCTTCTTTGCTTCATACGTACCCTCGGGTAATTCGTTGTCCTTTGGAAGCATATCCTTTATCATTACCAGCAACTTTCCAAATCCCTTGTCAGTTACACCATTCTCTGCCTTCCATTGCAGCAATTCCAGTGTGGTGCCCAGCTTTTTCTTGTCACCTACGCAATTCGGGTACAACAATTTTTTGTGATCCTCTAACATGCGCTGCAACTTCTTCTTCTCCAAATCACTTGCGCAGTTTCTCTTTGCATCGGCAATGGCCCGACCTAGATCATCAACGGGCTCATCTGATGCCTCTTCTTCAGCTTCTTCCCGCATTGCCGGCTCAGCTTCTTCCCGCATTACCGGGTCAGCTTCTTCCCCCATTGTTGTATCATCGTATTCAGGGAACCCATTGCCAGGATAGCTTTCGTCGTCCTCTTCTTCTTCATTGTCTTCCATCATAACCCCTCTTTCTCCGTGCTTGGTCCAAACATTATAGTGGGGCATGAAACAGGACTCAAACAGGTGGACGTGAATGGTTCTTGACGTAGAGTAATTGCGATCATTCTTACAGACAGCACATGGACAAGGCATAAAACCATCCACCCGCTTGTTTGCCTCAGCCGCAAGCAGAAAAGTATGCACGCCCTCAACGAACTGGGGAGAGCATCGGTCATCGTACATCCATTGCCGGCTCATCTTAATTACACAACACCGAATAGACCAAATTAATACAAGTTCATACAACACTTAAATGCAACAAACAAATAACTCTCTAGCTAAAGCATTTAAATGCAACAACAAATGCGATCAAGATCGCAACTAAGGTAACAATTGATCCAACAGCATAATGATACCAAGCCTCACTATCGATGGCATATTTTCTAATCTTTCTATTCTTCAAGCGCACTTTCTCCATCTTGATCTTGTGATCATCGACGACATCGGCAACATGCAACTCCAATTCCATCTTCTCCCCCTCAATTCTTTTCAATTTTTCTTTCAAGTACTCGTTTTCTCTTTCAACTAAATTTAACCTCTCGACAATAGGGTCGGTTGGAATTTCCGGTTCACATACCTCCTAGATAAAAATATCTATGTCAACTTGATGGGCATAATTTGTCATAAACATGAAATGCAACTAATAGTTTTAAAAGAGAATATACCACATCCGAATCATAACAAGGACGAGGGCCGACGGGGACAGATATCAAAACCATGGCACTATGTATAACAAACAACGTACGGGTAAGATAATTATTACATGATTAACTATATATCCAAATCACACAAACATCAATTTTTTATATAAAATTACATGAACAAGAGGCTCACCACAAGGTGGTGCCGGTGACGGGACGGTGCGGGCGATCGACGGTGGTTACGACGGAGATTTAGAAGGCACTAAGTAAACCACACCTACATATGCAAACTAAGTGTTATTTTTGACCTGAAATTGCATATAAATCAAATACTAGCATATATATATATATATATATATATATATATATATATATATCCTCCCAAATTACTAAACTCACAAATTAGTAACTATACAAAGCATGGGAAGAGCTAATCTAGCAATGAGAGTTGAAAGGACAAAGTTGCTAACCTTTGTGATCATTTGAATGGATGGGGGCCTTCAAATCTTGACAAATTTTGGGTAAAATTTGTGAGGAGCTCGAGGGGAAAGGGGAAGAACAGAGGAGAAGTGAGGGGAAAGGGGAAGAACAGAGTGGCTCGGGTGGACGAAGGGTTTATGTACGTCGACCTATAGTACCGGTTCGTGGCACAAACCGGTACTAAAGGTGCTGGAGGGGGCCCAGACTGACAACATCCTGCCACCACCCTCAGTAGTACCGGTTCGTGGCACGAACTGGTGCTAAAGGTTAGCCACGAACCGGTACTAATGAGAGCGGCCCGGCTAGCCGTTGGAACCGGCACTAATGTATACATTAGTGCCGGCTATAATACAAACCGGCACTAATGTGCTGCACGTTTGACCCTTTTTCTACTAGTGGAAGTAAATAATGTCGTGAGAATTTCAACATATTTAATTATAACAAAGGATTTGACATCGTATGTAAGTATTAGTCGTAGGCAACTTCTCATCCCATTGGGCTTGCAGGTACGTGGGATGGAAGCACATCTGAGAGCAGCGAGGCAAGTCGATGGGATACAAAGCAATGCATGGCAAGACATTAACGAGACGCAATGGCCAGTACGGAACATTAATGTGCCAAAATCCGATGAGACGTCAGTCAAAAATATCAGCTTTTGTTTTTGTTTTATATTGTTAATATCTGAAATACTGATCTAACAACATAAAATGTTGTAGTTCTTGTTATGCACTGTACATGCTGAAGAACATCGAATTATTTACAGGAGTAAAACTGAGGATGCAATATTACGAAGTACGTAGAGTAACACCTAAAATTATGTCATTTTCTGAAACTTATGGAACGATACTAACATATCATTGCATGCAGGCCTACATCGAGAAATTCAGAAAAGAGCTACCTATTGTGCTTTTCGATTCACCCTACAGCAAAATGAAATACAGGAATAGGTTCAAGCAGTACCATGCTAGGCTATCGGGTGCAGCTGCGACTGAAGACGATGAAGATGCAAGCAGTTAGTCCAGCGTTGTGGAATGTACACTTGGCCATAAAGCCATAGAGTAGGGTGTGGTTGGGTTTTAGTCCCGAAGAAGGTTTCCTAGCCATGTTCTTAGTCCATTGCGCATGAATCAAGTTGTAAAACTTCAATAATATTGGTTGCAATATTTTGCTTGAAATAAATTTGGTCTCTACGAGATCTCGTAGAAATCTATATTTGCTTTTTACTACCATGTGACAGTAACAGTGTCCGGGCATGGTTCGGACCAATTACACTGCACGGGCAACCCTAGAAGAATAATGGATTATGATATGTCTATTTTCATACGAGAGAAAAAGGTACGAGCATGAGCATAGCCTCATAACAGAAGAAAAAATACTGCCTGATTCAACACTCAATCCCAGCTATCTCAGAAAACGGCACAGTCAGTGTCTCGTAGGCAGGCCGCAAAGCCAATAAAATAGAGCATAGGATAACAAGAGTAAAGCACGTACCATAGGGGGCCTCTGCAGGTGCTGCAACACTGAATTGAAGGGATCATCTTTAGGAGCACAGTGGTGTGGCCATGGTACATCCATCCTGCCTCAGGGAATCACATAGCATGTTCTGTCATAGCCCTGCAAAATAGAGGAAAAATTACTACTTGTACTAACCTTGTCAAGTGTGTGCATGTAACAAATATTGGACATAACTAAACATGGAATAATGAAATGCAACATATGGAAGAATCGGATGCTCATTCGTTTCTCTCTACTTTTTGCGAGGATCATTACTCTCCCTTTAACAAGGCTAAAACATCATAATAAGAATTCACACCAATCCTCAAAAGGTGGATATCCCATGTGAATCTAATTTTTCTTATAAAGCACATGCCAAGTCTGTTGATCCCAGTCCAGCAATTGCACAAGAAGAAGCGAGCGTCATAAATATTGAGCAACATAAGCTATGAATTGTTTATAGTGCATTCCAAAATTAATAGCTTATCGTCTCTATTGATCTCCAAATCTCACCTATCAGCCAAATTGAAAGAATACATGTTGAATGCAATGATTGAACGTTTGTAGATCTTGCAGTCGGGGCTGGACATCGAGGCCGGCGGCCGGCTTCATCTAGTCCCGCAGAACATGATCCATACCCAACCACCTTTCCATCGAACGAGATGCATGGCCAGATCAAAGCTACAGCCATGGCGGAGAGGTGATATGTAGAGGACGCAACAACCAATTGGGGTGTGGGAAAGAGGTTGCCTATAACCTTGTGGCATAGGCACCCGCATGGAGGACAGGGAGGTGGGATGGCGCCGAATCTTCGCCGGCGGCGGCCGCGGGGTGGGCAGTGTGCCTCCTCTCATGTTCTTCGTTGAAAAAGTGGTGCGAGATCTCAAGGGAATCGGGGTGGAGGAAGGGAGGGGCCGCGACACACGGCTAGATCCTGCTGGCGAGGAGGGAGGGAGGGGCCGCGACGAGCGGCTAGATCTTGCCGGCGAGGATTAAAACCCTAGCGGCGGCGAGGAATAAACCCTAGCGAACGGGATAAAAATCAGATCGAAAATAGCCCTCACATTCATACCGAGAATACCCTCGAAATATTTAGGAGGGAAAATCTGATCAGTTTGAAATATTTTTTCTCCTGAAAATTACCCTCGGGTCTGATATAATACACGTGACATCAGCGTATTGCATCGGATCTGGACCATCGAATTCGCTCCGACGGACGGTCCATATCATCCGGATGCACTGTAAAATGACTCTTACATATATATGCATGGTAGGTATAATGGTTGTGGAGGAAGTAATAAAAGAGTTTGGCAAGAGGAAATGATTGTAGTTCTTATGAGTTGTTGTAGTTTTATGTCAGAAGCATGTATCATATTTTTGGAACAAATGTCTGGAAATAATCTTGACGAAAAAAGGCATGTTACTTGAGAAGTTTAACTCAAATGAAGTATATATGCAACAGAAATGGAGGGTCAATGTCTTGCCATTTTGTAGTTTCATGTCTGTGCCAAGCTAATAAAAAACCCAGGACTAAATAAAATCTCCCAGGTAGAGGAACAAATTTTGTAACAAAATGTCCATTGTAAAAGAGTGCAATGGTACAGTTAAGCAAACATATTGGCAATCTAGTGATACATGATAGTGCTTGCAATAATAGGTCGGTATATTGTTATGCTACTTTTCTTACTTAGAATATGAATATTATGATTTAGAGGACAACGACCCGCCTGTACTATGACTTGATTAATCTGATATCCATACAGAACTGAGAAGCTAAAAATTAATGCCTACTAATTGCATGCTAAAATATTGTAGAACTAGTTGGGTGACCCGCGCATTTGCGCTGCTAGACTTTCTTTACAACGTTATTCATTTTGCATGTTTTTCTCTACGTATGTTCATTCATTTGATCTATTCCTGTAGATGTATTTATATAAACAAATTATAGCTCAAATGTATTCTACTATAAAACATGACTAAACTTTGATACATTTTCTATACAGTTGTTGTTAATGATATGGTTGTCCTGCAATGATATCAAAAGAACCGAGGCATGTATCCCAACATGCCAAACTATTGGCTTTGGTACTAACCCTAGATTTCACGTTTCACCTTTTCATCCATGTTCATTTACCTTTGCACCCAATATTCTTTTAGAATTTTGACTAAGGAAATGAGAACATTGATCACTTGCAACCATACATTGTTATTTGTTTCACCATTATCTATTAGCACAATGTCATATGTCCACATATCCATATATATGCTTTCTGATAGTGCCATTAACTAATTGTTTACGTTAACAAAAGAATTTCCACCACTATTTGTCCATGGTAGTTAAGCTATATTAAAAAGTCCAAAATGTGCATATACGGGAAAGAGATAATATTTGGGAATTCTGTTTTTAACTATATTATTCTTGAATTGGCCTGTGATAAAAAAATTGGCACCCTTGATAGATCATTTGAAATACAAAAAATATTTTACTTCGAATGTGTGTCCATAAAACATGATCAAACTACAAGTGAAATATTTTCGGTAAATGTATTATTGTTGTTACAGTCATCGGCGCATGTGTGACAAAAAGTGAATAATGGCACTGATCTTACCTTCCTACCATGCCAAGCCATTTCATCAATAATTAAATGCATAAATATTTGTTATATTCCTCCATATGCCTCATCATAGTTTGAAGTGCAATTTTGTTTCTAGATAACACAATATCATGGATGTCGACCTTCCCTGCATGATTCTAAATGCTCGTTACAATATCCTCTCACTCTAATTATTTGTGTAGCTTGACAGCCTAAATCTAAGTAACTGCCGCTTTATATTTGAAAGGTATCACCCTGACACTGAAAATAAACGTATGCTAGAAAATATGACAAAAAGGAAAAAAAGAAAAGAGGAAATCATTTTTTAGACCTTGATTATAGCCATTAGATGTTCTACTACTATCTGAACACTATATAACTATTCATTCTTAATCAAAAGGATTTTATAACAAAAAGTACAATGCATTTGATGCCTATGTGAAAAATACATAGTTACTTCATAGCCAAGTAATCTTAGACACCTGCATGATATATATTCCATCTAGAAAATTCAAAATATGCATAAACCCCACAAAAACGCATATATCTCACAAACGCATGCATAGTTACTTCATAGCGGAAGTACGTAATGAAGCTTGATCTCCATGCAGCTTCAAATTTCGAAAAAATCAAGAATCAAAAGTTTAGGTTTCAATTTTTTTTAATAATACACACATAACTGTGGATGTATACTACTTGTTTGTAAAGTTTCACCGGGAAAAAAATTTATATGCGATCACATAAAGATAACAAAATCATGTAATTGTAGCACTATAAAAGAACATGATTTTGTTTTCCTATGTGGATCACATTAAAACATATTCTGTAATGAAAATCTTACATGCGTCTAGTATACATGTATAAGTACTTATGTATATTTATTTTCAGTATTTTGGAACCTTAAACGATCGATGCTGGAATTTTCAAAAAGTTGAGTTCCATGGAGCCCTAAAACCAAAAATCCTCGGTCATAGCCTAGCTAGTACGATTCTAGGTAGTAGCTGGTATAATGAAGAACCAATTAATAGGACTTAAAATTATTCAAAATTCTGGCTGATGTCGTAAGCTGGTCCATACTAATATATGATTTTCTTAGGTCCTCTAACCATATTTTATTCTGTAGTGCATTTTCTTTATACAAAAACGCAACATGTCTAGCTTGTCAAGTTGGTAAGAAGGGGTATATTGTTTGCATCTTTCGGGCTTTGGGTAGAAATTATGAAGTAAACATAGCCGGCCGTATCATTTTTTTAGTTGGATGGCTGGCCGTATCTAATACTACGAATACCTAGTGCTTCCCGTATAGTTTTCTCACACTACATCCATCTGTCTTAGTTTCGGTGGAGTCCTATGCACGTACGTAGGCTGATGTAATAGATTGATTATAATGGTTAACAAGCCATACATTTGTGTAGCTACATTTGTTTGTTGCATCCAAACCCAGTAGGACCCGTACAGAGGCAGGTCCATATACTCTTTGGAAAGTAGTGGCTCCACCCACTTTGGTGCACCCATGGAGTAAACAGTAAATTCAAAAAAATATTGAAAAATTAAAAAATTCTGAAATTTCATCGGCATGATTATGAGCAAATGTTTTAGGAGCTTGCAAAGTATGGTCACCAAAAAATATCAAATGATCTTCATACAAAACAGAATACAAATGATGATCACCATGTTACTATTCACATGTTTTCAGCACAAACCTGGTGTTTTTTACAGAGTTCCTCGGATGTCATTTCACCACCAAATTTTGCAAGCACCTAAATTATTTGGTCATAGTCACATCCAAAAAATTCAGAATTTTTTGAGATGTTTTACTAAGTTTTTTTATCGTGTGTGATTTGAAGTGCTTTGTAGATTCTTACATCGCATCAGTTACTAGTACTACCACGCTACTGCTGGCGCTCCCGAGCAAGACAGGGACGAAGCCAGGAGAGAGGAGGAATAAAGAGAACGAAATTGCTCTAGGGACGAAAGTCGCCGGCCGAACTTTGGACGACGGGAGGAGTGGACGATGATGCTCAGTTTTGCTAATTGCATGGATGGCTTGATGCGCTGCATCGTCTCAAAATCGTCCACAATGTGTCGGCTGTGTACCAGCGTTGGAAAGAGAAACCTTCAAGACAGCCGTGGTGGTCAAAAGTCAAAACGAACGTTTCTGCTGCTGGCACTCCGGAGCAATACAGGGATGGACGGTCATCAATTTATGCTGGAAGAAGCCAAATAGGAGGAGGCATTAAGAGAGACCGGCCAGGAGACTGCCAGCAGCAGGCCAGAGGTCACACAGACGGGCGCTTCTTTGCGCCAGCACTATGACAGAGGAGAAACACCACCCTCTCATCTCTACTCCTAATGTCTCAGTTGGTAGGTCGCGTTCCGGATTTTATTTTCGTTCCACCTCACCCGGTCTTTTTTGATACTTCTTTGGTACTTCCTCCCACCTCCCCCTCAGCCGTGAAAAACCAAGAAAAACCCTGTGATCGAGTCCCGCACACGCCCAAACTCTCGTCGTTATCTCTACTCCTAATGGAGCAGTTGGTAGCCTCGTACGGTTTATTTTCGTCCCACCACTTTCAACCGTTTTATTTCGCTGGTTTTTTTTTTGTCCCTCTCCCACCCCACCGGTTTAGTTTCGCCTCACCCTCTCACACAATGAAAAAAATCTTAACGGATCATAACTTTCCATGCTGGTGCAAGTTATTTTTAGTAATGTCTTTATGTGAAAGAATCAATCACGATCAGTCTCTAAATATCAAATCTAAATTAATTAACCTTACCTTAAATTGCTCAATCACATTAATTAGGAAACAAAATAACCGATTTTAAGAAAATATCTACTCTTAATGGAGGGTATTACATACCAAACATAGGTACGTCATTAGCTTGCTTCCTTCCCTTCTCTTCCCTTCGTCCCTCAGTCCCATGCTCGTGGCGCTGAAGTGGCATCGACAGGCGATGGCGGCGAGGACATCACATGGCAGCCCCTGAAGCACGAACACGACTGCACCTCGCGTCTGCCATCTCCCAAGATATGGGTGAGTTCTCGTGATGCCCACCCTAAACCCTCACGTCCTACAAATTCCTCAACCTCTACCATATCGATTTCGTCCATGCTCTGATCCAAATGACGATGCAGCTCCGGCCGATTGACAATGGAGGTTTGCCATCCTTCCTCTCAGCCCCCACTCCTGGAGGAACGACACGCCATGCCAATCGAACCCGGTCGAGATCACTCACCAAGATTGCTATTCGGAAGTTTTTTGTCAAAAAGTGAAGAGTGGGACGGGATCTGCACTTTTGTTAATATAACATATACTTGTGCAGGTGCAGGTTTTGTTTTAAAAATCCAATTTGTTTATCCTTTTGTCGCTGAAATTGTTTACTAATTATGTCATTGGTTTTATTTCTTCTAGATGTTGTATATTCTTGGATTGAAGGGACTGTCTGACAAGGTGAAAGAGCTAATAGTTGTAGTTTTACACCAATGCAAATTTGTTTTGCTTCAGTGTTAAACATGACCTGCGACAGTTGCCGTCACTGTTGATTATTCGTACTCAGATTAAGTTTCAGGCTCAGTCGTCTCTGTCGTCACTCGTCAGCGCACGGACGATGGGTTGGTGCCGTACTATCATGTGGCATCTCCGTCGTTCTGGGCCGAGAAGATAACAGATTTTCAAGAAACAAATAATACATTTTACTAACTTCCTTAAATTATGCAAATCAATCGATTTCTTTTATTGGTTCAATTTGTCTTAGGAAACAAATAACAGATTTTCAGGAAACAAATAATACATTTTAATCTAACTTTCCTAACTTATGCAAATCAATCGATTCCTTTTATTGGTTCAATTTGTCTTAGAAACAAATAACAGATTTTCAGGAAACAAATAATATATTTTAATCTAACTTCCTTAAATTATGCAAGTCAATCGATTTCTTTTATTAGTTCAATTTGTCTTAGGAAACTAATAACAGATTTTCAGGAAACAAATAATACATTTTAATCTAACTTTCCTAACTTATCTAAATCAATCGATTCCTTTTATTGGTTCAATTTGTCTTAGGAAACAAATAAAAGATTTTCGGAAAACAAATAATACATTTTAATCTAACTTCCTTAAATTATGCAAATCAATTGATTCATTTTATTGGTTCAATTTGTCTTCGGAAACAAATAACAGATTTTTAGGAAACAAATAATACATTTTAATCTAACTTTCCTAACTTATTAGTGAAATTTGTTTTAGGAACCAAATAACAGACACGTCACAACTTTCCTCCCAATAAATAGTTTCTTAACGTTTGCAAACTTTCCTAATCAGACACGTCACAAACGGGCAGGTACTGATATCACGTTATCAAACAATAAAACCCCATTTGCATAGAAATCAGTTCAAAAATCCTAACTTTCCTAAATTTTTACCTTTCCTTGATAACAACA
Source organism: Triticum timopheevii (assembly GCA_963921465.1). Classification (NCBI taxonomy): domain Eukaryota; kingdom Viridiplantae; phylum Streptophyta; class Magnoliopsida; order Poales; family Poaceae; genus Triticum; species Triticum timopheevii. The sequence continues at coordinate 70,317,639 of OY997272.1, read as the reverse complement.
AACATTTTCTATGTTTTCCATCGATATTAGCATTTTTTTGAACTGAGATCTCTGGGTTATGATTTTTTTTTGTGATTCTTTCCAATTGTGACCTCTCCTTCCACTCCGGCTCCTTGTCGGATAAACACCTCCACCACAGCCAGGTGACACCGCCCCAGACCTCCTGCCTCTCCACACCTTCTCCGCCACCTCCTTCTCGTACTCCATTAACAATCCCTCCGCCACATTTGTCAACGACGGTGTCGAGGGCATGGTGCAGCAGCGTACCAGCGTTAGAGCAGCGCATAGCAGCAGGAAGCAACACGCAGTAGGCGAGGCTGAGGGGGCGGCCGGCATAAGATGGCCATGACATGAGGGGACGCGAGGCAGGGGGGCAGCAGATGGGGCGAGCGCAGCCAGCGAGAGTGTGGCGCGCGACCAGGGTGTGTGTCGCGCGGGGCACAGTGGTGCGGTGGCTGCGGCGAGCGCGACGGCAGCGGCGGGCGCGACCGACGCGGTGTAGCACGGGCGTGGGCATGGAGAGGGAGTGGCCCCGTGGGCGTGGAAGAAGAGCGGCAGGCTCGGGCATGGGCGTGCATAGGAGCGGGCATGTGCCACGGGGTCAATCCAAGGAGCTTGGTAGCTACCCCTGCAATGGCCATGGCGGACGGCGGTTCTCGGCCACGGTGAAATACCTAACGAGAGCAAACGAGAGGGGAGACAAGGGAAAGGCAAGAGAAGATCATGGCGGTGTCAATGGCGCCCTAGAGGAAGACATGGGAGCTCGGGGCGGCGTGGATTGAATGGCAATGTCGTGGTGGCCCAAGGTTGAGGAAGACGGCAGCGACGTCGATGCGGGGGTGCTGGACTTGATCTCGTTGGCGCAGACGAAGTAGCGAAGGCATTCGGAGCTCCTCGACAAGCTCCTAGCCCGCAGGGAGGGCAGTGGCCATGTGGACGGGGTCGGTCATGGTCGCCGTGGCGTCTGACTTCGTCCAGATCGACGGGATCGAGCGAGCGAGGAGGAGAAGTGGATTTGGGAGGGGGCGTGAAGGAGGAGTGAGGCCCCTTATCCATTCCCCTTCGATGCCAGCAAGGTGGTCGGGCGGGAGCCCGTCTCTGTAGCGACGCGGCTCGGGGAACAGGAGAAGATGACCGCGCGGGGGACTGGACCGCTGAGCCGGTTCGGTGGCAAGGCCCGGGGGGCAGGGCGAATCCCCTTTTACATCGTCCTTTTGGTTTTTCAATGTATTCTAATCTGTTTCTCCTTTTTAACACCGTTTTATATTTATTCTTATCAACTAAATGATCTCTACTTCTAATATCTTAGTTGGTAGTCTCCGTTTCGGGTTTATTTTCGTCCCACCTCCCGAGTGAGGGAGAGGGGGAGAGAGAGTGAGGAAGAGGGAGGGAGAGGGTGTGTGTGTGTGTGAGAATTTCATGGTAAAAAAGGTCGTCGATGTCACTTAATATATATGAGAATATTCAATGTAATATTAACATAATTGATATTGAACTTTTAAAGTTAATGTGGCCCCGTTGCAACGCACGGGCGTTCTTCTAGTGTATAAATAGGAGCAAACCAGAGGTCACATAGCATCCAGTACGAAGATATCTTCCTGCCTCCACTTCCTCTTCCTCTAGGTAGCCTGGAGGAGTGAGCGAGCAAGCAAGAAATTGGTAACAATGGATCTAAGTGACAACCAGATTCAGATCCTCGAGAGGTTGATCAAGCACCATTTCCTATGGCTTATTTCTCGTGTCATATTTTCATGGTGATCCATGTACAGGGTATTCAAGGTTTTCTTTTTTGCTTTTTTGAAAACTGCAGGACTTTCAAGGTGTTCCTCTACCCTGATGAGACCCAGCGCGCCCATCTCGGCCGCGAACTTGGCATGCAGCCCCAGCAGATCAAATTCTGGTTCAAGAACCGCCGTGCCCAGATGAGGAGGGTATGAACTCGATCTCCTTTCAATTTTTCCAAGATTTCAGTTTTTTCCACCTGGTCATGATGGAATGTAATGGATCTCGATGTAGTGTTTGTGCTTGACGCCATGGCAGGCCACGGACGAGCAGGTTGACAACGAGATCGACTCAGAGAACGACGAGATCGACTCAGAGAACGACGAGATCCACCAAGACAAATTCGCCATGTGGGTTTGTGGATGGAAAGCTGATCCATTGAAGTAAACTTAGTGCATGCCCTAGGTTCTTTTTCCTTCAATCTGTTTGTTCCGAATAACGTGCCATAGAGCTGCCTCCGAGCAACGATACGCACTGAGAGTCGGTCTCGACGGCAAGCATGTCTGCGTCGAGTCCATGCATCGAGTCCATGTATCAGGTTGGGGTCGCTCCTGTTTCTACCACGTCATGAACCGAGTCATGGGATGGCACGGCACATCGGATCAAACGCGATAATAGGGGAGCTGTAGATCATGCACGCACGATCTGATTCGTGGGATGGCACGAGTCATTAGGAACGTGGTGTGTGTTTAGGTCGGTCATGCAACGACCGTTCTTTCTCTCTGTATTCCAAATAAAAAAGCTGTAGGAAGTTTTAATGGCATCAAATTCCATCCGTGCTCTGTGTTTGCTAGTGTAAAACCTCAGATGGGGGCGGCTCGCGACGCGGGATGGGGGCGGCTCTCCGGGCGTGGCAGTTGCTCCGATGGGGGCAGCGGCCGGGCGTGGCTGTTGTTCTGGCCGTGGGCGGCGGCGCGGGAGGTCCGGCATGGTGACCTCTTGGTGGTGCGGCGGCTACACGGTGGCTCGGCGGATTTGCTCGTGGCGGCGGTCGGCTTCTCTGGCGTCGGCTCGTCTGCGGTTGGGCCGTATCGGCCTTCGCTTCACCTCCTCGACGTCCGGGCACTACTTGCATCAAAGGGCTGGCCGGCTCCCAGCCGCGGTCCATTGCCCGTCTCGCACCCGGTGCTGCAGGACCGAGCTCGTCTCGTGCCCAGCAGCAGGACCGAGCTCGTCTCGTGCCCGGCAGCAGGACCGAGCTCGCCTTGCGCCCGGGTCTGCAGGACGTGGCGATGGTGGCCATTTTTGGGCGGCCGATTAGGTCTCGGCGCTGGGGGGCGCCCAGGGGTGCGAAAGGCCGGGCCTTTCTGCTTGTCCCTTTGGTTGGGGTAGCAACGGGTCTCGAGTGAGGTGGGGTATTGGTCTTGGATGCCGGGGCGGCGGCCCTGGTTGTGGTAGCATGGTGCTCGTGGGCAGAGGCCGTGGCTTGGTGCTGCCCGGTGGTCATGGCCGTGTGAGCGGCGTGGTTGCCGAGGTGTGGCGTTCGGTGGCGGTGAGTGTTGGCCGGGGTGAAAGCCTGTTCTATCCTCGGACGGACCGACGGCGGCAAAACTCGTTCCCTTCTTGAAGGCGTCGTCGCGGCTCTCATTGCCCATTGTGTTGCTCCAGGGGAAACTCTGACCCTCGTGTCGGGCGGTGGCGGCGCTTCGGTGTCGTATCCTTCCTGAAGGCGCCGTCTTGGAGTCCACGGTTCGTCATATGTGGCTTCATCTCTTCGTAGTTAGGGGTGTTGTTGCTGCGCTCAGCACCTATGTATCCTGCCTTGAGTGTGTGTGTGTGTTGTGGTGGCGTGCGTTTGTACCGGCAGTTGTTGATCGTGACTTTATATATAAAGCGGGGCGGAAGCCTTTTTCGGTAAAACCTCAGATGTGTCCAGCTAATTGCATTAGTTATCTTGGATCGCTGACAAACATTCAGTAGCATATCCAAGTGCACTTGGGCATGTGAAGGTGTCGTAGAATCCGAAGAAAGGTGCGCGGCATGGAACGATCTCCAACGGCAAGGAGGTCAACCGCGGTGAACCAATCATGTAGTATGTTGTGCGCGAGTTCGGGGATCAACACAATGGCCGATATATTGACCCGGACGAACTACGACGACTTAGATTATGCAACAAGCGCGTGATTATATACGACGATGGCCATCGGCATGACCATCGCTGGATGCCATGCCGACCGAAGCGCTGCTCCGCTCCCACCCCCCCCCCCCCCCCCACCCGCACAATGATGTCAATTTTCGCCATGAAACCAACGACAACGGGTGGTTGGGACATGATTAAGTAAAGGTCAGCATTTGGTATATGAATTTGGTTAGGTTTCTCAAAACATATGTCCTATCGAACGCCAACACATAGGTTCCTATAAAAAGGAAAACAGAAGAAAATAAACTGATTTATTTCGATTCGATAAATGTGTGCACCAAAATTATCCAATTGAACAAAATAGGCCCAGTCCAAAACTGTTTGAAAATAGAGAACACATGGATCTAAGCGCAAGCAGATATATTAATCAATTGATAATCTCGTAGGATTAAGCGCAAGCAAACAACAAGCAACCAAAGAAGGAAAAAGCTTGGGTACATGTGGGATGTATGTGTGCTTGTCCCTTTTCCTGCGCATGAGGTCGGCCTTGGCCCTGACTTCCGCTGTCAAAATCAAAATATGCACTTTCAAGTTTCAACTGAGGTAATTGATCTCATTGTTTATCAAAAAGACTTCCGCTCCACTTTATATACAAATCATACAATTCAGCACATACAACACAACAGGACACGACACCGCAAAACACGCACACAAGGCATTGTACAAGGATGCTGAAGAACAACAACACAACTCCATGAAAATGGCTCATTACGCGGGTGGGCACCGTTTGGGTTCGATGGCCACTACAGATGGCATGCTCTTCTTCCTCCAGGAGGCATCTGCTCCAGGGGAAACCCTCGATCCGGTTCTCCGAGATCGGATGATGACGAAGACTTGTGTCATTCTCTCTCCTAGGGCACTCTTTTGGATAGGTACTGACTGGAGGGGCTAAGAGGTGGAGCGGTGTTGCATCTACCACATCAAAAACGGTGGGTCTCGGCGACATGGTGCGGTGGAGTATCGGCGTTGGAGGTGGGTTGATGGATCCATGGAGGCTGGTGACATTGTCTGGTGTCAACGGCGGTTGGGCCTGGGAATGTTAGTGCAAGGATCCCTCTTGAAGATGGGACGGCGGTAGATGGCAACGCAGGATCCTAGAGCGCGCACATGTGCTATGCGTTGTGGGTCTGCTAGGTTGGTTCGTGTTCTCGGCTCGCAGGCGCCGACTTGGGGAGGCCACCGGATTATATGGCGTGCATTGGTGTGGTCGGGGTTCATCATGGATATGCATGGTAGGTATAATGGTTGTGGAGGAAGTAAGAAAAAGTTTTTGCAAGAGGGAAATGGTTGTAGTTCTTATGAGTTGTTGTAGTTTTATGGCTGAAGGACATATCATATTTTTGGAACAAACGACAGGAAATAAGAAAGGCATGTTACTTCAGAACTTTCACTCGAATCAAATTATATGGAACAAGAATTGTGAATCAAGATCTTGACGTTGTATTGTTTCATGTTTAATAAGAAAACAAGACTAAATATAATCTCTCATGTAGATGAAAAGATTTTGTAACAGAACGTCCATTGTAAAAGGAGGGCAATGGTGCACTGAAGCAAACATATTGCCATATCTACCCTAATGATACATGATAGGGCTTGCAATAATAGGTCGGCCATTGTTCTGCTACTTTTCTTACTTAGAATTTGAATATTATGATTTAGAGGATAATGACCCACATGTACTATTGATTAATTTGATATCCATACATAATTAAGAGGCTGGAAATTAATGCCTATCAATTGCATGCTAGTAAAATATTGCAGAATTTATTATAATGGTTAACAACTAATACATGGACGTAACTAAGGATTAATTATCTCCCTTTCTACAAGAGGAACAATGGTAATTGTGGGAGGGGAGAAATTACGAACTCAAGACTGGTCACCGGCCATTTTCAGGTCACTCTGCATTTGTTTGTTGCATCCAAACCCAGTAGGACTCGTACTGATGCAGGTCCATAAACCCAATTGATTTGAAGTGCTTTGCAAATTCTGCTAAATGAGGAGGGAGTATATTTCCTTACAACCTAAGATGACTTATACACCTAGACGGAGAGAGCATATTTCTTTACCAAGGGAGTACATCGCAGGTCAATAAACCCAATTGACCTGTACTATGATTTGAATTTGTTGATATAAGCTTCTTACCTCGCATTAGTTACTAGTCCTATCATGCTACTGCTGGCGCTCCCGAGCAAGCCAAGGACGAAGCCAAGAGAGAGGAAGCACGCTAGCATCATATGGTGTTGGGGATGTCTTGCAGTCACTGTAGCCAAAGCGACTCAAGATCTTTTCCACATAGTGGGATTGAAGCAATGTAATCCCACCATCATCGTCTCTCAACAACTTGATGTTCAGAATGACATCAGCCACTCCTAAATCCTTCATCTCAAAACAGCGAGATAGGAAATCCTTGACCTCCTTAATAACATTCAGATTTGTTCCGAAAATCAGTATGTCATCAACATACAAGCAAAGCATAACTCCCTCGCCCCCACCATGGCAATAGTACACACATTTGTCAGCTTCGTTCACAACAAAGTCTGCAGCTGTTAAAGTTCTTTCGAACTTCTCATGCCACTGTTTGGGTGCTTGCTTGAGTCCATACAAAGACTTCAGCAACTTGCACACTTTCCCTTCCTGACCCTCTATTACAAACCCATCTGGTTGTTCCATATAAATTTCCTCATCCAACTCTCCATTTAGGAAAGCAGTCTTAACATCCATTTGATGAACGAGAAGACCATGTGAGGCAGCTAGTGAAAGTAGAAATCGAATAGTGGTCAGTCAAGCCACACGTGAGTAAATATCAAAGTCTTCACCTTCCTTTTGGGTATAACCCTTAGCCACGAGCCGAGCCTTGTACTTTTCAATAGTACCATCACGCCTAAGCTTCTTCTTGAATACCCCTTTGCATCCTATAGGTTCGCACCCATAAGGACGATCAGTTATCTCCCTAGTTTCATTCGCCAAGATGGAATCCATCTCGCTACGAACTGCTTCCTTCCAGTAGTCAGCATCTTCAGATGCGTAGGCCTCTGAAATAGAACTGGGAGTGTCATCTATGAGATACACAAGAAAATCATCACCAAAGGACTTTGCAGTCCTCTGTCTCTTGCTCCTAATAGGAACTTCATTGTTCTCCTCCACATGACTTTCAAAGTGTTCCATCGAAATGGCAGGTTCGGTAATTGTAACTGGTTCCTGATTCGATGAACTAGGCATCTTCTGATTAGATGAGGTAGCCATATCCTTCATGGGAAAGATATCTTCAAAGAAAGTCGCATCATTCGACTCCATGATCGCACCGACATGCATGTCAGGTACCTCAGATTTTACAACCAAGAATCTATAGCCAATGCTATGAAAAGCATATCCCAGGAAAACACAATCCACAGTCTTTGGTCCAAGCTTCCGCTTCTTTGGAATTGGAACATTGACTTTTGCCAAACAACCCCATGTTCGCAGATAAGAGAGTTTTAACCTTTTCTTCTCCCATTCCTCGAATGGAGTTATCTCTTTGTTCTTTGTGGGGACTCGATTTAGGACATGACATGCTGTCAATATCACCTCCCCCCACCATGCCTTGGAGAGACCCGATGTGTCTAACATGGCGTTAACCAAATCAGTTAGAGTACGGTTCTTTCTTTCGGCCATCCCATTTGACTGAGGTGAGTAGGGAGGCGTCCTCTCATGGATTATACCATGTTCCGCACAAAAAGCATCAAATTCATTGGAAAAATACTCTCCACCACGGCCGGACCTAAGCCTCTTGATTTTCCGATCAAGTTGGTTTTCCACTTCAGCTTTATAGATCTTGAAAAAGTTCAAAGCCTCATCCTTAGATTTCAGAAGATACACACGACAGTATCTAGTGGAGTCGCCAATTAACGTCATGAAATATTTCTTTCCACCTTTTGTCAAAACACCATTCATTTCACATAGATCTGAATGTATAAGTTCTAGTGGTGCAAGATTTCTCATCTCCGCAGTCACGTGAGACTTACGAGGTTGCTTAGCTTGCACACACACTTGACACTTAGATCCCTTGACAGTGGTGAAACTAGGGATTAAGTTCAACTTCGCTAGTCGCGACATGCAACCAAAGTTAACATGAAAAAGACGTGAATGCCACACATTTGATTCACTATTGTTGCAAATATGATTAACAACTTTATTGCAAACGTCTGATAAGGATAAACGAAACAAGCCTCCTGACTCATATCCTTTACCAACAAAGGTTCCATACTTGGATATTACAAATTTATTCGACTCAAGACAAACTTATAGCCTTCTCTACACAGAAGAGATCCGCTAACAAGATTTTTATTGACGGAGGGGACATAATGCACGTTCTTCAGCCGCACGATCTTCCCCGAATAAACTTCAGATTGACCATGCCAACACCATGAACAGAAGCACTTGAACCGTTGCCCATCAGCACGGTTGAAGTCCCTACGGTCTGATAAGACGAAAACATGGAAATATAACCGCATACATGCACATTAGCACCCGTGTCAATCAACCAATCAGGAGAATGACATACTGAAAGAATAGTGGGAAATATACCATACCCAGCATCCTTCATGTCAATGTCTGATGACAACATTAGCGGTCTTGCCGCATTTCCCAGGATGACTCTTGTCATAGCGATTAGGACAACTAGGAGCCCAATAATCAGGATCGCCACACATATGACAAGCACCTTTCTTCTTGTCACTCTTCTTCTTGAAGTTCGTGTGTTGTACAGCCTTGTTCTTCCCATCAAACTTTGCTTTACCATCAAGCTTGCCCTTGTTCTTGAACTTGTGGGACTGGAAGTTTTTCTTCTGTACCAGATTGCCATTAGATCCTGCCTCAATACCTCGAGCACATGTGTCCTTTGCTCTCGCCTTCTCTTCCACATCAAGAGTACCAATGAGATCCGGGACGGAAAACTCCTGTCTCTTATGCTTCTGTAAGGTAGCAAAGTTCCTCCATGAAGGAGGAAGCTTAGTGATGATACCCCCGGCAACAAACTTGTCCGGTAGGATACAATTGAAGTGCTCAAGTTCTCTAGCAAATGACTGTATCTCATGAGCCTGCTCAACCACGGAGCGCTCTTCAGTCATCCTGTAATCATAGAATTGCTCCATGATGTACAGCTCAGTGCCGGCATCCGAGACCCCAAACTTGGCCTCGAGTGCGTCCCACATATCTTTTCCATTGTCAATTGACGCATAAGCATCAACTATGTTCTCACCAAGAACACTCAAGAGAGCAGCCTTAAACAAGGTATCCATTTTCTGAAAAGCTTGTGCCTGTTGGGCATCTTGCTCTCCTTCAGGTTTGCCAAGAGTGGCATCATAGCAACTCATGGTTTGAAACCATAAGACTGCTCTCACGCGCCATCTCTTATAGTGGATACCCTCAAACATAGGAGGTCTCATGGAAGCAGCAAAACCATTCGAGGTAAATTTCCTATAATAAGGTTTTTGGATTGTTCGAAATATGAGCAATTTACCAAATGATTTTATTAACAGAAATAGTAGATAAAACATGGCTAGTATAGCAGTGATAAAATAAGCCATGCGATTTGACAAAGAGAAGGTAAACAACATGTTCATATATGAACCGTAACTAAACATGTCTAGAGCAGACAGTATAGTAGGTTGCACATATGAAGTAGAGTCTAACATACGTAGGACAGAAACTAGAGCCAAGAACTGTAGCAGGACTTCTAACAGAAAGGAGAAGAACACGTATGGCACATCAGCAGCAGAAGCGCTGGACTTGGGGTCGGTGTCCTCGCCTGCCATGTCGTCGAGCAGGTCGTGGACGTCGGGGAAGAAGACGTCGTCGGGGAAGTAGTCGTCAGCGACAGGATCGTCCGTGATGAAGCAGCCAGTAGTCGCGCTGAGCGCTCCCCAAAAACCTTATCACCCTTCTCCCGTACAGGACTCAAAAGGTGAGGTTCCGGAGGCCTACTGTCCCGACCAGTGGTGCACGCCGCAAGCCGGGATGAGGAAGAACGTAACATCAGCGCAGTGCTCAGAAACTTGTGGCGAGAGGAGGAATAGATTCTGCTGCATCTCTCTGAGAGGAGCGACCTCCCTTTTATAGGCGTAAGAGAAGGTGGCGAGAGGCTGCGCCGGGAGCTGAAGGGAACGCGGGAGACGAAACGAACAGGCAGCAGCCGAAGAGGCGCGCCGTTCGGATTCAGTGTCCACTACAGAAAAATGATTCAGCCTCCGAGTGACCTTTCGTATACCCGTAGTGCGTGGCAAAAATTTAGACATCGGCTCGGCTCATTCCCACAACCCGCGGCGCGGCGCGACGCGTCATGGCGTGGCGCGGCGGGCGGTGGAGGAGGAGCGCGCGTGGATGTCCCTCTTATTCTCATGCTCATACAAGTGGGGAAGGAGCCTTCCTTATAAAGAGGTCCAACCCCCTCTAAACTAGCAATGTAGGACTAAAATGGGCTAAGTGGGCCTCTAGGATTTATTAGGAATTTATGAAATAGTTATTGGGCTGCCCAAATAGACTAAATTCCAGCAATATATGGCTGGGACACGATTAGGTAAATGTGAGCATTTTGTATATTAATTTGGTTCGGTTTCTCAAAACATATGTCCTATGGAATGCCAACAAATAGGTACCCAAAAAAGGGAAACCGGAGGAAATAAATTGATTTATTTTGATTCGATAAATTTGTGCATTGAAATTATCCAATTGAACAAAATAGGCCCAGACCAAAACTGTTTGAAAATAGAGAGCACATCGATCTAATCAAGAAATCAGATGATAATGCATTATTCAAGCAAATATAATAACCAATTGATAATCTCGTAGGATTAAGCGGAAGCAAACAACAAGCAACCAAAACAACAAAAAAGCTTGGCTACATATGGGATGTACGTGTGCTTGTCCCTTTTCGTGCGCATGAGGTCGGCCTTGGCCCTGACTTCCGTTGTTAAAGCCAAAAATTGGCTTTCAAGTTTCAACTAAGGCAATTGATCTTATTGTTTATCAAAAAAACTTCCGCTCCACTTTATATACAAATCATGCAATTCAGAACATAGAACACAACACGACATGACACCGCAACACATGCACATAAGGCATTGTACAAAGATGCTGAAGAACAACAAGACAACTCCAGGAAAATGGCTCGTTGTGTCGGTGGGCACCGTTTGGGTTCGTTGGAAACTGCTGAGGGCGTGCCCTTCTTCCTCTAGGAGGCATCTGCTCTGGGAGAAACCCCAGATCTCTGTCTCCCGAATCGAATGATGATAGGGACTTGTGTCATTCTCTCTCCTGGGGGCACTGTTTGGAGTAGGTACCGAGAATGGAGGGGCCAATAGGTATAGCGGTGTTGCATCTACCACATCAAGGACGGTGGGTCTCGGCGACATGGTGCGGTGGAGTGTCGGTGTTGGAGGTGGGTTGATGGACGCACGAAGGCTGGTGGCATTGTCTAGCATCGTGATAGCATCGACGATGGTTGGGCCTAGCAAGGTTAGTGCAAGGATCACTCTTGAAGATGGGACGGCGGTAGATGGTAGCGCAGGATCCTGGAGCGTGTGCATGTGGTGTGCGCGTTGGGTTTGCTAGGACAGTTGGTGCTCTCGGCTTGCAGGCGGCGACTCTCGTTGGCCACCAGATTAGATGGTGTGTGTTGGTGCGGTCAGGGTTCATCATCAAGCTTATAGGTGTGGCGACATAGTTCGTCGGAAAGGTGGCTTTGGATTGATCCTTGTATTTATTGTGCCAGGCTCTGTTGAATAATTTAATAAAGATGGATGAGTGCATTGTTTGACGCAGAGGCCAAGGTCATTCTCCTTTTCGAAAAAGGACAAAAAAACTCCAAGAAAATGGCTGGTAGGATAGAGAGCACATTTCTTGAAGTCATGAGAGCCCTCAACCATGTACTCCAAGGCGGCGCCTTGAGGAAGAGGGCAGCAACCTCTGCAACATAGTACAACTAGTCATGAAGACACCTCCCACATCACCGCCACTGAACGTCGTACCACAATCACCCCACCCGATGCAAGTCCATGGCCACCATCCCGCACCTTAGCGGAGAGCTTCGCCCACGAGCATCGTGACTCCCACCACCAATGTATAGGACCCCCTTATTAGCAGCTTGCGCATGTGCCTACTAGCGGCGTTCGGCCAGCACACCACTAGTATGATGCAACTTGTAAGTGGTTACTAATGACGAGCGAGTAACATACTAGTGGCATGTCTACCTTGTTGGGTTCTACGGTAGGGTGCCTCAACTGCAAATTAAAATTTTCCTACGTGCAGAACAACCAAGTACATGCTACGGGAGATGGATCACAGACCGCTACCACTAGACGCGCAGTGCCGTGCAGCTGAAGAAGAGTTGGGGCAGCGCGTCAATGTGGATCGTCTCCTCCTCGTCCGATCTCCCTCAAATAGCCGGTCGTCCGATCCCACGTACAAGTTCTCCGGAGCGGCGCAGGTGCACCGCGTCTAATGGTATCTGTGCGTGCAGGAGGAACACTGTGCAACGGACTGCTAGGTCCGATCACACAGTCGGCGGCGAGTTGAGGTGGCTATTCATAACACATGCAAACCCTAGTGACAACACCGAAGCGATCAATCGCATGAGTGTGCCGCACCCCCACTTTAGATAGGCATATCCGTCGTGGGCTCAACGGTTGGGCCTCACACGGATCCTGAAGCCCAAAGTCTGTTCGGCATGGATCCAAGTCTAAGTAGGATCACACCACACAGGTTCCTTCCCTTAAGCGCGCGACCCCTTAGGTTCAAGTCGGCTTGGTCGCAGGTCAGATCACCTGCGACCTGCTGGCTGGTAGCGGCCTCCAGCAAGGCGTGCCGACCACCAAGTAGACAATGAAGCCGGTTGGCGAACCTGTACATCACACTTCTATTCCTTTTGCCACACGATATATGTTGTCGGGTTCAAGGTGAGTCTGTCATCCTTGTGCTAGCCCGACCTCTTTCTCATTCCAATGATGCCGAGCACCAACCGGATTATCTCATAATCCTTGTCGCATGGCCATGCTTATCCTCGTCGATCACATGAGGGGCCCAGAGTATATCTCTCCTAATCGCAGGGGGAAATCCCATCTTGCTCGACCATGTCTTGCAGCATGGGTCTGGACAAGCCCGAAACCTAACTTTGTAATTACCCAGTCACAGAGTAGCGTTTGGTTGGCCCAAAGCAGGTCTGTCACCATCCCGAGTACATGCGCCAGCTCAGGTCTTAGGACATAGAACATATGTTGTACTAGAGACTCATAGATGACATATCGCTACGTCTCATAGTTGGGTCTGTCCCACTCGGACCTTATCTTGACTAGGATCCGACTACGTCGAACCCGACCAGATCCTTCCAAATCCATATTATCCGGTTAGCATCCAATGCTCCATGGCTAATGAGACCAAGCCATCGAACGTGTAATATGCTAGTCTAGCCGGTTGCGCATCCACACAACCCTTTCGACTAGAGACCTTTTAGGACAATAATCATACAATGCATAGTCCCACAAACAAGGCACGTACTTGCTAATATACATTATTGATAATGTCCAAGGACTATCTTTATTCATAAACACATATGAAATATCATCACACATGATTTCCTCTGGGCATATCTCCAACATGCCTACACGACAATAGTAAGGCACATACAAGTGTCTTGTCTGGGACTTTCACGCAACATGTAATATAAAATACTAATGGCACAACGTTATTATTTTGGAGAATTGGTGATGTGCTTGTATTTTTGCGCGCCACTAGTACTTTGTTTTGGGGAAAAAGATGACACGAATATGTATTTGATGTTGTGGTAGCATTTGCACACATGATTCATATATCATTATAAAAAGTATGCATTAAATAGATAATTTTATGTATCACATTTTACATGAATTCAAATATACAAATTGCAACACACGCGTTAATTTACATAATACATATTGATATAATTGAGTTACATGCATTCATTTCACATGGCGAATTTGTAAAACACATGCATTGTCGTCTAGCTTCACTGCGGTGCCTCGGAACTGTTGAAGTTTTGGTCGATGAATCCTTGACGTGTCACAATGAAGAGAAAATGTCAACATACATCATACCAAATATATGTCAACATATATACATAGCAAAAATTTCTTTTATAGCAACTTACATACCAAACATAGCACCTGGAAACAAATAGCAAGATTAGCACATAGCAAATAGAGGCATGGCAGAAATTTTTAACCTTGGGGCTCATATTTGTTGTGATGGTAGTTTTGCATTCATTTTTTGCTATCGTGGTAGCAACTCTGAGCCAGTTGGCTCAGTTAGCTCGCCAAATGGTTCATTAATTAGTTACCATCGCAATGAGTCTAGGCTAAATGGCACTTTTAGTTGTCATGGAAGAACTTTTGAGCCTTTGGCCTCATATTTGCTACCATGGGGTCAATATGGTTAAATGGGCTCATTTCTCTACCATGGCAACATTTATGAGTCAAATTGCACATTTAGTTGTCATGGTAGAATTTTCCAGCCTTGGGGCTACTATAAGCTGTCGTGGTTGCATTTTTAGTTAATCTTTTTGCTGCAATGATAGCATTTATGAGCCGAAGAGCGCATGTTGTTGTCGTGCTAGAATTATCATGTTTCAATACGTCGAATGACTAATAAGGTTAATGAAGTAAACCTAGAAGGTCATTTTCACCATGCATTTTTAAAACTTAATTAGAAACTGCACAAAAGGTACAGTAAACCAAAATCAATAATCGTCTTTCGAACTAGTTTCTGCCTACCAGCAGCGCCCATGCCTTGTATAATCAGAGTTTTTCCGTCTCTTCTTCCTCCCATTTCTAGGTACAACACTAATTGGGGGCTAAGAGAGTGTCTCAAATTGACCCATTCAATGTGATCAGAGTCATGACATTCGCTTTGGAGGGACATTGATCATTCTGAATGTCGACCGCTGGTGGCATATTAAACAGGCTCTCGGCAACATTATGGTTAACCGCAAAAATCATGTCATCATCATATTTATTTTGAAAAATACATATTAACATCCTCCTCCCCATGCTCATAGTCAGGCTGTGGCTCATCTTTGTCAGTGCCCTCATCATTAACCACCACTATAGCCTGAGGACTTTCAATTCGGCTCTTCAAGGACCTAAAGTAGATGGTCCAGTGTAGGGACATTCGTAAAGAGCACCATCGGTGAGGGTGTTTGCTAGATGTCGGGAGTGTGTCCCCAAATGTATTTGTGACTTAGGCCACCTAAGAGTCCAACTCAGGCACTCTATGAGAATATAGTGTATTCCCTCATCTGCGACTTGAGGTTGTTCATTAGGGTCCACCTCTTTGAAACTAGGAAATACCATACACACTTCCACCCTAGTCGGGTATCTTGGCCACATAATGTTATGCATCAATTTCTATTGATAGTACCCGATGCACCCTCCTTTAGTTGGTTGTTAACCATGGATTGAAGAGTGCATGGGGTGTTCAACTACGAAAATGTACGCCTCATCAAGGTTTCAGATTCTAACAATGAATTCATACCATGGAAGAAGGTACTTTCATGTTGAGACGGCAATAATTGCCATAGTGGGGTCCATATCAACCAGTGACATTATTGGCCCGCGAATGACATGGATCTGTTGTTATGAGGTGCTGGATCTTCCGTTATGGGATATACAAAACTTTCGCAATAATTGTAGTATCTATTATCCGTTACCATTGTAGTCAACCAAGGATGCATTGTATGGCCCTGTGGTTTACACATGAGACAATTATTGTCATGTAGAAATCACTAAAGAATATAAATGGAAATGCATGAGTTTTTCTGTTGGCTAATACTATAAATGGACGCATTGGTTATGTATATAATTCTGCAAACTTTGTACCTTTCATGTGCATTAAACAATCACTAAACATGCATTTGTGTTGGTATAGTATATTATTGATCTCCAAACACAACGTCTCATAAGAGTGAGTTGTCATCCAACCCTTGGGTACATTTCATTGTAAGATATTTTGTATATTATATTTTTGGTTTTTCCGTTGTTCACAATGAGTGTTTTTATTATAATTGAGCCTGCATCATAAGTTCATAACTAATATTTGTGATATCAGGTGAAAATAGAGTCGGACTTTCTCAGATTTCACCAATATGGGGGACCATCTGGAGCTTAAGCTGTCCGGCCAAGGTTAAAATTTTCCTCTGTCGAACTTTGTTAGGCTCGCTACCTTTTTGGGTGACCTTGGCTAACAGGCATATAAAAGTCAGTGGGCAATGTCCTCCATGCGATATAGGAGCATATGATTGATACGTCCATTTTGCACCATGCTTTTATATCAATATTTATTACATTAGGGGCTGTTATTACACATTATATCATAATACTTATGTCTTTTCTATCTTATTTTATAAGGTTTGCATGAAGAGGGAGAATGCCGACAGCTGGAATTCTGGACTAGAAAAGGAGCAAATATTAGATACCTATTCTACACAACTCCAAAAGTCCTGAAACTTCACGGAGATCAGTTTTGGAATAAATAAAAAATATTGGGCTTAGAAAGCACCAGAGGAGGGCCATGAGCCAACCACAAGGGTGGAGGGCGCGCCCTACCTCCCTGGACGCGCCCCACTACCTTGTGGCCCCCCTGGCCCCCGACGCCCATCTTTTGCTATATGGTGTCTTTTGCCCTGGAGAAAATAGGAGAGAAGCTTTCGGGATGAAGCGCCGCCATCTCGAGGCGGAACCTGGGCAGAACCAATCTAGGGCTCTGGCGGAGCTATTGTGCTGGGGAAACATCCCTCCGGGAGGGAGAAATCATCGTCATCGTCATCACCATCGATCCTCTCATTGAGAGGGGGTCAATCCCCATCAACATCTTCACCAACACCGTCTCCTCTCAAACCCTAGTTCATCCCTTGTAACTGAACTTTGTCTCAAAACCTCAGATTGGTACCTCTGGGTTGCTAGTAGTGTTGATTACTCCTTGTAGTTGATGCTATTTGGTTTATCTAGTGGAAGATCATATGTTCATATCCTTAATGATAATTAATACTCCTCTGATTATTAACATGAATATGATTTATGAGTAGTTACGTTTGCTCCTGAGGACATGGAAGAAGTCTTGCTATAAGTAACCATGTGAATTTGGTATTCGTTCGATATTTTGATGAGATGT
The DNA here is from genome assembly GCA_963921465.1 of Triticum timopheevii. Classification (NCBI taxonomy): domain Eukaryota; kingdom Viridiplantae; phylum Streptophyta; class Magnoliopsida; order Poales; family Poaceae; genus Triticum; species Triticum timopheevii. The sequence continues at coordinate 70,300,541 of OY997272.1, read as the reverse complement.
ATGTTGTCTCTCCTCTAGTGGTGTTATGTGAACGTCGACTACCTGACACTTCACCATGATTAGGGCCTAGGGGAAGGCATTGGGAAGTAATAAGAAGATGATGGGTTGCTAGAGTGACAGAAGCTTAAACCCTAATTTATGCGTTGCTTCGTAAGGGGCTGATTTGGATCCATATGTTTCATGCTATGGTTAGGTTTACTTTAATTCTTCTGTCGTAGTTGCGGATGCTTGTGAGAGGGGTTAATCATAAGTGGGAGGCTTGTCCAAGGAAGGGCAGCACCCAAGCACTGGTCCACCCACATATGAAATTATCAAAGTAACGAACGCGAATCATATGAGCATGATGAAAACTAGCTTGAAAATAATTCCCATGTGTCCTCGGGAGCGCTTTGCTTTATATAAGAGTTTGTCCAGGCTTGACCTCTGCTAAAAAAAGGATTGTCCCACCTTGCTGCACCTTGTTTACTTTTGTCACTTGTTAGCCGTTATGAATTATCTTATCACACAACTATCTGTTACCGATAATTTCAGTGCTTGCAGAGAATACCTTGCTAAAAAACGCTTGTCATTTCCCCTTGCTCCTTGTTGGGTTGGACACTCTTACTTATCGAAAGGACTACGATAGATCCCCTATGCTTGTGGGCCATCAACACTCTTTTCTGGCGCCGTTTCCGGGGAATGAAGCGCCTTTGGTAAGTGCAATTTGGTAAGGAAACATTTATATAGTGTGCTGAAATTTACTGTCACTTGCTACTATGGAAAATAATCCTTTGAGGGGCTAGTTCTGGATATCTTCACCTCAACCGGAAGAGGAAAGAGTTGCTCCTCAACCTAATGCACCTGCTGAAAATATTTATGCTTAAATTCCTTCGGGTATTATAGAGAAAGTGCTAGCTTATCCTTACAGAGCAGATGGAACATTACATCGTGATATGCACCTAATCTATGTGGATGAAGTTTGTGGATTATTTAAGCTTGCAGGTATGCCCAAAGATGTTGTCAAGAAGAAGGTCTTCCCTTTATATTTGAAGGGAAAGGCATTGACATGGTATAGGCTATGTGATGATATTGGATCATGGAACTAGAACCGATTGAAATTGGAATTTCATCAGAAGTTTTATCCTATGCATCTGGCTCATCGTGATCGGAATTATATATAATTTTTGCCCTCGTGAAGGAGAAAGTATTACTGAAGTTTGGGGGAGTCTTAAGTCAATTTTATATTCATGCCCTAATCATGAGCTCTCAAGAGAAATTATTATCCAAACTTTTTATGCTCGGCTTTCTTATAATTATCGATCCATGCTCGATACCTCTTGTACTGGTTCTTTATGATGAAGACTATTGAATTCAAATGGGATTTATTGGAAAGAATTAAATGCAACTCTGAAGATTGGGAACTCGATGAAGGTAAGGAGTTAGGTATAAACCTTAAGTTTGATTGTGTTAAATCTTTTATGGATATCAATTTTTTTCATGATTTTATCATTAAATATGGACTTGACTCTGAGATAGTAGCTTATTTTTGTGAATCATCTCCTACTCATGTTGATATACCTAAGGAGAAGAGGTTTAAATATCATCCTCCCATTGAAGTTAAAGTAGTAGAACCTATTAAAGTTGAAGAAGAAACTATTACTTATAATGTTGATCCTATTGTTCCAACTTCTTATATTGACAAACCACCTTTTCCTGTTAGAATAGAGGATCATGCTAAAGCTTCAACTGTGGTTTGTAAGATTTTTACTAGAACACCTACACCCCCTGAACAAATTAAAGTTGAACCTAGTATTTCTATGGTTAAGGATCTCTTGGTCAATAATATTGATGGGCATGTTATTTATTTTTGTGATGAAGCTGCTAGGATTGCTAAACCTAACACTAAAGATAAACATAGACCTGTTGTTGGCATGCATGTTGTTTCTATTAAAATCGGAGATCATTGTTATCATGGCTGGTGTGATGTGGGTGCTAGTGTGAGTGCAATACCTTATACCTTATATAAAGAAATTATGAATGATAATTGCACCTGCTGAGATAGAAGATATTGATGTTACTATTAAGCTTGCCAGTAGATACATTGTTTCACCAATTGGGATTGTCAGAGATGTTGAAGTATTGTGTGGGAAAATAAAATACCCTTTTGATTTTCTTGTTCTTGCTTCCCTGGAAGATGACTTTTGTCCCATTATATTTGGTAGACCCATTATTGAATACCGTTAATGCTAAGATAGACTACGAAAAGGATATTGTTACTGTTGGTTTAGGGGACGATATGTCTCATAATTTTAATTTTTCTAAATTTCATAGACAACCTCATGATAAAGAATTGCCTAGTAAGGATGAAATTATTGGTCTTGCTTCTATTGTCGTGCCTCCTAATGATCCTTTAGACAATATTTGCTAGACCATGAAAATTATATGTTTATGAATGAAAGACGGGAAATACATGAAGTATTCTTTAATCAAGGGCCTATTTTGAAACACAGTTTGCCTGTTGAAATTCTCAGAGATCCTCCTCCACCCAAGGGTAATCCCGTGTTTGAGCTAAAGTAATTACCTGATACTCTTAAATATTATTATCTCGATGGAAAGAAGATATATCCTGTTATTATTAGTCCTAACCTTTTAGAGCATGAAGAAAAGTAATTATTGAAAACTCCGAAGAAGCACCGTGCCCCTATTGGATATACTCTTGATGATCTTAAGGGCATTAGTCCCACTCTATGTCAGCACAAAATAAAATTGGAAAAATATGCTAAACCAGTTGTTGATCACCAACGACGATTAAATTCTAAAATGAAAGAAGTGGTAAGAAACGAAATACTAAAGCTTCTGGAGGTACGTATAATTTATCATATTGCTGATAGTCAGTGGGTAAGTCCCGTTCGTTGTGTCCCTAAGAAGGGAGGTATTACTGTTGTCCCTAATGATAAGAATGAATTGATCCCACAAAGAATTATTACAGGTTATAGAATGGTAATTGATTTCTTCAAATTGAATAAAGCTACTACAAAAGATCATTACCCTCTACCTTTTATTGATCAAATGCTAGAAAGAGTATCCAAACATACACATTTTTGCTTCTTAGCTGGTTATTCTAGTTTTTCTCAAATACCTGTGTCAAAAGATGATCTGGAAAAGACCACTTTTACTTGCCCTTTTGGTAGTTTTGCTTATAGACGTATGCCTTTTGGTTTATGGAATGTACCTTCTACCTTTCAAAGATGTATGATTGCTATATTCTTTGACTTTTGTGAAAAGATTGTTGAGGTTTTCATGGATGATTTCTTTGTTTACGGAACTTCTTTTGATGATTGCTTAAGCAACCTTGATCAAGTTTTGCAGAGATGTGAAGAAGCTAATCTTGTCTTGAATTGAGAGAAGTGCCACTTTATGGTTAATGAACGTATTGTCTTGGGGCATAAAATTTCTGAAAGAGGTATTGAAGTTGATAAAGCTAAAGTAGATGCTATTGAAAAGATGTCGTGTCCTAAAGATATCAAAGGTATAAGAAGTTTCCTTGGTCATGCTGGTTTCTATAGGAGGTTTATTAAAGACTTCTCTAAAATTTCTAGGCCTCTCACTAATCTCTTGCAAAAAGATGTTCCCTTTGTTTTTCATGATGATTGTGTAAAAGCATTTGAAATACTTAAGAAGGCCTTGATTTCTGCACCTATTGTTCAGCCACCTGATTGGGATTTACCCTTTGAAATTATGTGTGATGCTAGTGATTATGCTGTTGGTGTTGTTCTAGGACAAAGAGTTGATAAGAAATTAAATGTTATCCATTATGTTAGTAAAACTCTAGACAGTGCCCAGAGAAATTACGGTACTAATGAAAAACAATTTTTAGCAGTTGTATTTGCTTGTGATAAGTTTAGATCTTATATTGTTGATTCCAAAGTAACTGTTCACACTGATCATGCTGCTATTAAATATCTTATGGAAAAGAAAGATGCTAAACCTAAACTTATTAGGTGGATTCTTTTCTTACAAGAATTTGATTTGCATATTATTGATAGAAAGGGAGCTGAGAACCCCGTTGCAAACAACTTGTCTAGGTTAGAAAATATTCTTGATGACCGACTGCCTAATGATTATAATTTTCTTAATGAACAATTAGTTGTCATAAATGCTTCTCATAATGCTCCATGGTATGCCGATTATGCTAATTACATTGTTGGTAAATTTATACCACCTAGTTTCACATACCAGCAAAAGAAAAAGTTTTTCTATGATTTAAGACATTATTTTTGGGATGAACCACACCTTTAATTATAAAGAAGGAGTAGATGGTGTTATTAGACTTTGTGTACCTGAGTATGAACAGGAAAAGATCCTATGCAAGTGTCACTCCGAGGCTTATGGCGGACACCACGCTGGAGATAGAACTGCACATAAGGTATTGCAATCCGGTTATTGTTGGCCTACTCTCTTCAAGGATGCTCGTAAGTTTGTCTTGTCTTTTGATGAATGCCAGAGAATTGGCAATATTAGTAGACATAAAGAAATGCCTATAAATTATTCACTCGTTATTGAACCATTTAATGTTTGGGGTTTTTATTATATGGGACCTTTTTCATCCTCGAATGGGCATACACATATTTTAGTTGTTGTTGATTATGTTCCTAAGTGGGTAGGAGCTATTCCAACTAGTAGTGCAGATCATAACACTTCTATTAAGATGCTTAAAGAAGTTATTTTTTCGAGATTTGGAGTCCCTAGATATTTAATGACAGATGGTGGTTCACATTTTATTCATGGTGCTTTTTGTAAAACGCTTGCTAAGTATGATGTTAACCATAGAATTGCATCTCCATATCATCCTCAGTCTAGTGGTCAAGTAGAATTGAGTAATAGAGAGATTAAATTGATTTTGCAAAAGACTGTTAATGGATATAGAAAGAATTGGTCCAGGAAACTTGATAATGCATTATGGGCTTATAGAACTACTTAGAAAAATCCTGTGGTTATGTCTCCGTATAAAATGGTTTATGGAAAGGCTTGTCACTTACCTCTTGAACACATAAGGCATATTGGGCTATTAAAGAGCTCAACCATGATTTCAAATTGCCGGTGAGAAGAGGTTGTTTGACATTAGCTCGCTTGATGAATGGAGAACCCAAGCCTATGAGAATGCCAAGTTGTTTAAAGAAAAAGTTAAAAGATGGCATGACAAAAGGATACAAAAGCGTGAGTTTAATGTAGTTGATCATGTTTTGCTATACAACTCTCGTTTAAGATTTTTTTGCAGGAAACGTTCTCTCTAAATGGGAAGGTCCTTACATTACCAAGGAGGTCTATCATTCCGGTGCCATCAAAATCAACAATGCCAAAGGCAAAAATCCGAAGGTGGAAAATGGTCAAAGAATCAAACATTATATCTCAGGTAATCCCATAAATATTGAGACCAATATAATTGACACTGTAACACCATAGGAGTACATAAGGGACACCTTCCAGAACGTTTCAGAATCCAAAAAGGAATAGGTATGTGGTACGGTAAGTAAACCGACTCCAAAACTATTCTAATAGAAATTTTTCTCCATTTTGGAATATTTAAAAATTTAGGAAAATTAAAAGTAGTCCGAAAGAGACACGAGGCGACCACAAGGGTGGAGGGCGCGCCCTACCCCCCTGGGCGCAACCCCCTACCTTGTGGCCACTTCGTGTGCCCTCCGGACTCCGTTTTCTTGCACGATACTTATTTTGGTCGGTAAAAATTCCTTGTATAATCTCCCGATGGTTTTAACCACCGTACCATGGCAAAAACTCATGTTTTCGTTTTGAGCTTTTTTTTGCCAGAATTTTCAAGGCCAAACACCATGTCGTCCTCCTCGTCCGACAATGCAAACGGCGATGCTTTGTTGATGGAACTTAGAAGGAGGGATGCCGAGGGAGTCACGATGGAGGAGGATGAAGGAGATTCGCTTGAGGACAAACCTCCGGCTTCAGAGAGAGGCACTCTGGCTGGCATCTCCACTATTCCCAATCCCCATCAAGCAATGGGGACTAGAAGCAACCATGAAGACCAAGAGATTCGAGAAGGGCTTCCCCCTAGGAGGCCCTTACACAGGTTACATCAGAACAACTTCCATAATTTGGTTCATAATTACGGAGTGGAGAACACTCTTCGTACACATATACCCTATAATTGGGACATATCCCATCCAAGTGAAAGCAATGCAGGGAAGAACTCTTGGGGGCCTGAAAATAAGCATCTTATGGAGGAAATCCATAAGAATGTAAATATGCTCCAACGTGTTCTCCAAGAACTGCAAGTTCTGAATGGTGCATTAATGAAGCTAACGTAATCATCAACAACTCCATCATATCGCCACCTCCAAAGAAAGAGACATAAATACATGGGTATGGGCACTCCCCTTGGCAACTGCCAAGCTTGGGGCAGGTTTCCCGGTATCGTATCACCATCACACCTCTATCATTACCATTTTTCTTAGTTCAATACTTTTGGTTATATCTTGATCTAGTAGAATAAAGTTTTAGTATGATATAGCTTTGAGTTCTGTTTTGATCTCTATCTATGTAATCGGGTCCATGAGTTATATATAATAAAGAGTAGTTTTGAGTTGAGGGCTTTGCTATCTTGCTATGATCTTGAGGGAATTAAAGAAAGAATAAAAAGATCATATGTTGACCTTATGGAGAGTAATGACTTCACATATAAAGAGTATGATGAATAAATGTTTTTGAGAGTTGACAAACATAGCTTTGGTCATTGCTGCAATTAATAGGAAGTAATAAAGAAATAGAGGTTTTACATATAAATACACTATCTTGGACATCCTTTGTGATTGTGGCACTCATTAAAATATGACATGCTAAAAGGTTGATGTTGGACAAGGAAGACAAAATAATGGGTTATGTTTTCCTATATCCGGATAGAAGTTATATTGTCATGGATCATCCAACATATTGAGCTTGCATTTCCCTCTTATGCTAGCCAAATTCTTTGCACCAAGTAGAGATACTACTTGTGCTTCCAAACATCCCTAAACCCAGTTTTGCCATGAGAGTCCACTATATCTACCTATAGATTGAGTAAGATCCTTCAAGTAAGTTGTAATCGGTGCAAGCAATAAAAATTTCTCTCTAAATATGTATGATCTATTAGTATGAAGAAAATAAGCTTTATATGAACTTGTGATGTGGAAGAAATAAAAGTAACGGACTGCATAATAAAGGTCCTTATCACAAGCGGCAATATAAGTGACGTTCTTTTGCATTAAGATTTTGTGCATCCAATCATAAAAGCGCATGACAACCTCTGCTTCCCTCTCCGAATGGCCTATCTTTTATTTTTAACTTCTACCCTCATACAAGAGTCTTGGTGATCTTCACCTTTCCTTTTTACACTTTATCCTTTGGCAAGCACTATGTGTTGGAGAGATCCGGATATATATATATATATATATATATATATATATATATATATATATATATATATATATATAGACCATCTATTCTGCTAATATTAGTAGAATAAATATTTCGCACACCACTTCCGCACTGCACGCAGAACGTAAGTGCACTGCATCATTTTGACGACGAGCACTGCAATAAAGACTAGTGAACTTCTTGTCGGAAAAAACTGCACGCGTTATTTTTTCGGTACTGTTTTCTCTCTAATTTTTTAACTGTTTATCGGAATGAGCGTGTAATATATCATTGAAAAGCTATGGATTAGGCGCAACTTCGACATGTTGAACACTTCTCGAGATTCCACACGGTTTAAGAGCAGTTTTGAAAATAATGCGGCGGATGACGAGTGGCAGCGAGCGTTTTTTGGCGATTTATTCTAAACCTCTTGTCGGAATGAAGCAAATGATACGCCGTTGGATAGATATCGTCGAGGCGCATCTTTTTCATATATAAATCTTTCTCTAATTCGTTACGGTTTAAGAGCAGTTTCAAATTTACTAAATCGCGGAATTGTGTTTTTCAAATTTTTTGAAATTTTCGGTACTGTTTTCGCTTCAGTTTTTGAACCATTTATCGAAACAGGGCGTGTGATACGCCGTTGGAAAGCTACGGACAAGGCGCAACTTTCATATGTTGAAATGGTTTCGAGATTCCTTACGATTTTTAGTTAATTTGTAAAATCGTGCGGCTGACTTCGAGAGGCAGCGTCTGTTTTTTCGTGAAATTTTTGCAAACCGCTAGTCGGAATGATTCAAACGATACGCCGTTGGAAAGATATCGACGAGACGGAACTTTTTCATGTAGAACACACTCTCTAATTCTTTACGGTCTAAGAGCAGTTTTAAAATTAGTGAAAAGCGGACACTCTGTTTTTTCGCGACACCAAAATCGTCATGAGACAGAAGAACGCACTGCTTCAAACTGAAAACCGCACTGCAACAGAAAGACAAGTGCACTGCATCATTTCTTTTTGTCGGACGTAAACTTTCTCGCATAAGTTTTTGTTGTCTTTTTTTCAACTTTTTTTTGAACGTGAGTGGACCGCAACACTCCCGAAAGTGCAACGCAACACTACCCAAAGTGAACTTCATGAGTTTTTGTTGTCTTTTTTTTGTACTTGTTAATTTTTTACGCGCGTTGACCAAGCGAGTGGACCGTAGGGACCGAGCGAGTGAACTACATTTAATATGGAAGCGAGCTTCATTTTGAGGTCTTTTTTTGTTGAACTAAATTTTTAGCTCTTTCATTTTGGGCACAAGTTGACAACATCACTCTCAAAAATGAACCACATCCAAGGGCCAAAAGCACTGCATGCGTTGATGTAGTCGACTGATTTTTAAAACACACGAACCAAATTGCACTTCATACATAGGGATAACGAAACATATGCTTTTTATACAAACTAAGTGCACTTCAAAAACAATTCTCTAAAGAATACAATTGTACCGCATTGCTGGGCAGTGCATACTGCATTGTTGTACTTTTTGAGCTGCGTAACTTTTGTTCACAAGAGCTGTACAACACACAAACCGCCAATGTACCGCGAGCTCCCTGCATCCACACTACCGTTTTTGTTTATAATGAAATGCAATATATTCAACACCCTTTTTCAAATCGATACAAACCAAAATGCTCGGCACCACCAAACTGGGGGTTCGCCGGACTGCACCACCCTGTCGGAAGAACCTCGCTGAAGAAAAAAGAGGAGCCGCAAGTCACGCACCACCGAACTGCACACTGAAACGACATGATGGGAAGTGCACAATCCAAATTCTGCAAAAAAAGAGAGCAAATAAAGCTTTTTAGAACTGCACACAGGCAGCTAGTGCTCTTCCTGGTCATTGCCGCCGCAGTTGACCTTCTCACGCAACTGGCAAACTCCGTCGCGTGCTAGCATACCCTCGACACCAGCAGGAAAAAAGCTCTGCCGTGAGTCCAGGATCCTGCAAGCACGACAGGGTGAGCAGGGGGTGGGCGAGGAGAGGAGGCCGTCGGACCACCGCCGCCTCCTGGATGTCGGGGCAGATCCCCAACTTCCCGTTGCGAGAGCCCACGGGGTGGAGATGCAGCGCCGCGCTCCTCTTTGCTGGGGCCGATCTGGCTGACGGCGGTTGGATCCCACGCGAGTACCTATCCCGACGATGGCCAGATCCAGAGTTGCGGTGATGGGGCAAGCTTGAGATGGCACGGCGGCTCCTGCGGGACAAGTGTGTGAGGGAGATGTGAGGAGGAGGAAGAAGGAAAGGAGGGAGAGGTGGGGCAGGCGAAGTGGAGAGGGGCGGGCGGGCTCGCCTCCGGTGCTACTCAGGCAGTCTGGCACGGTGGTGTGAGGAGGGGCGGGCGGCTGGGACCCGTGTTGTCGACCCTGCACCTTCACCCGGGAGTTCGCGATGGCGCCGCCGTCAGCCTTCTCGCCGGGATTGGAGTGCGTCCGGCTCGCTGGCACGGGATCCGGCGATTTCTCATCGATGCACATCGGATCTGGTGGCGGGGGAAGCCGCGAGGGGAGCCGTGGTGGGCCAATCCGGCGAGGAATAAAGAACCAGGGAGGATGGTGGTCATGGGGTAGTGGCCTGGTGGGCTTCGCCGGAGGAAGGTGGTGGCGGGGTTGGGGGAAGCTAGTGGTGCAGTGGCGCGGGGTAACGATGCGGCTCGGCAGCGTGACATAGGTAGGTGGGGTGGTGGTGCAGGGGGAAGTGAGCGGCGTGGGGTAGGTAGGTCGGCGGCGGCCCGGGCTAGGCAGGTAGGCGGCGGTGCGGTGGAAGGGGCTTGCGAGGTCGGCAGGTGGGGCGGCGGTGCGGGGGGAGTGGGCGCTGGAAAGGGGAGGTCGTGGGGGGAGAGAGAGGATTCGGGGGGGGGGGGTACGAGAAGATAAGGTGAGCACTTCGGTTCGGTCTTTTTGAGGTTAGTTTGTTGCTACGGGTGAGTTGGATACTGTTAGCAGAGTAAGCAAATTGTTATTAGAATAAGAGTCTTAAGGGGTGTTATCATAATAGACCCACCCTATATATATATATATATATATATATATATATATATATATATATATATATATATATATATATATATATAGACACACACACTCAGAAGTAGGTTTTCATATAGTATTATTGTTGACATTACCCTTGAGGTAAAAGGTTCGGAGGCAAAACTATAAGCCACTATCTTTTTCTGTGTTCGGTTGAAACTTTCTACCCATAAGTACCGCGTGAGTGTTAGCAATTGTGAAAGACTAAATGATAGTTGAGTGTGTGGACTTGCTGAAAAGCACTTATATTGACTCTTTCCGATGTTATGATAAATTGCAATTGCTTCAATGACTGAGATCATAGTTTGTTAGTTTTCAATGAAGTTTCCGATTCATACTTTACCTTGTGAATGAATTGTTAATTAGCATAAGAAATCATATGACAATATATGTTGCTGTTATAAAGATGATCATGATGCCCTCCATGTCCGTATTTTATTTTATCGACACCTCTATCTCTAAACATGTGGACATATTTTTCGATATAAGCTTTTCTTGAGGAGAAGCAAGGTCTAAGCTTGGGGGAGTTCATACGTCCATTTTGCATCATGCTTTTATATCAACTAGCAGAATGGCCCGCTCGATGCGCGGGCTAGAATTTATAAAGTGTAATAATGAAAACATAATATTTAATTTGTCTAAAGATAAATTTGAATCAAATGTGATGACATTTAGAATTTGCGAGGCCATCATCCTCGGTGTATTAAAAATGTGATGACATCTTTATCATCAATTAGTATGCTATTACAAATTATGGTAATGAGAAACATATTATTTCGGGGGGAAATTATCAATAAGATTTTGGTTATCTAAGGGGCCATCTCATATTCCTGCCTCCTTTTGGGCGTGAGTACTTTGTTGAAATTTTGCTTTTGGCCATGACAATGGAAAATCTTCATATGAATGCACCACAAAATTTTATTCTTCAACTAAAATGAAAATGGAAAATGTGTGGCCATGGTACGTTCATATAAACTAAAATTTTATCCAGGTTAAAAAAGAAGAGCTGTGTGCCAGGGTACAACATATGTGTTCAGATAGAACAATTACTCAGAATAACATACCCATAAGAAACATAAAATTAATAAATAGAACACTCTTTATGTGGAACATCATAAATTACTTAGCTAATGTTCTTAAATACTGGATTGTGCATATTGTGTTTTACATGAAGACATGGCACAAATCTAAACAAAAAGAAGGCGTGGGAAAAAACAATAATAACTCACCTGGAAAATTCATATTGAAAGGTTAGAGAAATATGTAATTTAGCTACTTTGAACTCGACTAAGCTGGAGTTTTAGTGGATTTACCTTTTGCCAATTTGGCTGTGAGCTAAACTTATTGATGAAGAACAAAGAAATAATCCATGGTGAGGTAAGAAGAACTCCCTGTGTTGCACTATACAAATTTGGACTTAACAATGGAAACTAAAAGCTTTTGTAATTACAAAAAAGTATGTGATCATTAGCAAGTATGAGGCAGCTTGATGCCGACAACTCATAATTACGACTAAACATCAAAGAACACATGACTAACTCTCAAGACATCAAGAGAGGAGGTGAGGTCCGAGTGAAATTCAATCAAAAGGAGCAATTCCCTGAGTTGCGCTAGAAATTTCTAGTGCCACAGCCTAAGTACACCTTATGCAAACCTACATGCAAAATCGAAAACATGCAATCTGGAGAGAATATTGCTAAGCAATAATTCAAACATACTTTGAGCTGAAAAAACATCAAACTCACCGCACATATACATATTTATACTATGCGGGTTTCAAATCATTTACCTTTTGCCAACCTATCTTAGCGAAATTCTCTTGTGAGGAACAGAGTTGAGAGTAAATCTAATAAATAGACAAAAAAATAGCCCTTGTAAGACTATCTTGCACACTTGCCTGGTTGTAGTAGTATAATTTGCAAATTCTGTTGATGACTCTTGAAAGGTTACCAATATTTTCACCTAGAGGGGCTGAGACGTCCACAAAAATTGATAAAGAATAAATAATACTTCTAAAAATATCTCACAAAGTTAAACACTTGTAGTTGTATACATCACCCTATTCTTGATGACCCTTGAAAGCTTACCATTTTTTTTCACCGGAAGAATGTATCCTTATCTTTTCCCAATACTCCCGCTCTGTCATGTTGATGACTTAAGCAATGCAAATATTGGAACACCACTGAATACAGTGTAGTAGAAATCGCACATGTGTTGCTGACCTTGGAATGCTTACCAGTCTTCTAACCCACATGATGTAACCATATTGGTGGCAAAAACCCTTATTTAGGCACATTGGTGACTTAAGTAATATGCAATCATAGGTAAACCAGGGACCCTATAGAAATGAAACTCACGTAATAAAGATGAGGTATTTGTAAGATGATTATTTGGACTTAACAATGGGAACTAAAAATCTTCAGCAATTACAAAAAAGTATGTGATCATTAGCAACTTTGAGGGCAGCTTGATGCCGACCACTCGTAATGAGGACTAAGCATCAAAGAACACATTACTAACTCTCAAGACATCAAGAGAGAAGGTGAGGTCCGATTGAAATTCAATCAAAAGGAGCAATTCCCTGAGTTGCGCTAGAAATTTGTAGTGCGACAGCCTAAGTACACCTTATGCAAACCAGCATGCAAAATCAAAAACATGCAATCTGGAGAGAATATTGCTAAGCAATAATTTGTGTGCAAAATATGAGATTGCTAATAATGTGTTGTATTGATCTGACCCTCGTAGGGGTATATATAGAAATACATGAGGGGTAGAAGTTTGGAGTACAAGGCAAGATATTACTACCTCCGTCCGGGATTTTAAGGCTAGCGAGCCATCGAAGGGAGTCCGTTTTTTCAAGGCCTCTGACATGCATCATTGATTTTCTCTCGATCTGTGTCCTATAGCTCCGCGCGCGAGTAACTGCATGCAAAAACTGTCCGCTAAAGTCTCTGCATGCAATAACTACCTGCTAATTTCATTGGTGGTTACTGGGCTCGAAAATCACGCGTCCTCAGAATTAATACTGTGTCTTGGGCCTAGAGTTTTGGCTAAAGGGACCTCTAAAACCGGACGGAGGTAGTATATGTTTAAACTAAGTTTATCTCTATCTCTCCTTATCTCTACGTTTATACTTCTAACATTCCCTCTCAGTCATAGCGGGAGTGAAGCGGATGATTACGACTGAATTTGAAGTCTTGTGCTTCCGTCGTCTTCTCCGTTTGCGCCATCTTTACAATGCGTCGTCGTCAGGGTCGCGTCTTGCAGAAAGTCTGTCAGAGGACGCTAGGTTTCCATGTTGTGGACAAGGCAGCGGCGGTATGTCGATTAAGATGTTGATAAAGACCACGTTGATGAAGACCTTGGCGATGAAGTATCAGCTATGGCATCATGGCGGCGCGTCGACGATGTGTCGCTTGAAGGCGGCCCTCGCGGCGACGAGATGTCGATGACGTGTCGTGTCGAAGAAGTAGCCTGACGTAATCGTACAACTTGATGTCGTTCGGCTCGATGCAAGGGCGTCGGTGTAGCCGTGCACAGATCGGCGGCGGCGGTCGATGCAGGTGCAGGAGGGCTCGGTGTAGTCGTTTGATTGGTGCTGGTGTCGATGCAGTTGCAGGTCGGGTCGATGTTATCCGCGTACCAGAAGAAGATGATCCTTGTACGACCGTAGGCACGGCCGACGATCGGAGATCCGATCGATCCAAGCCGCCGGAGCTCCAAGTTCGTGCGTCCGCAGACGCGTACGCGGAGACGTGACTGAAGCTTCATCTGAGTGCATGCATGTACCTCGACTGCTGGTTGCTTCGTGTCCCACGTTGTGAGAGGCTGCGTGCGCATCTGTTAATGGAGTTCTGCGAGTCTGTGCATCCGCCTCCGCGGCAGGCTCGCCATGCCTGGTCCGCGCGAGGGTTGCTCGTCGGTCTTGGTCGATGAGAAGAGCGCCACGCATAGCCGTGTCCGTTGGCGTCGAGGGAGCGCCGCCTTGAATCGCCGCCGTATAGAAGCCGCGCGCGCACACGGCATGAAGTGATGGATTTCTATGCAATTTGCTCAACCCGATTTTGAGGGTTGATGGATTTATTGGTGGCTAAAATAAAGGCGAATCAATCTACTAGAATTTCGGAAATTGGAATTGATCTAATCTACGAAATCGGTCGAATCTTTGATTGACCGAATGCCGTGCCCCCGGGGAGAGAAGATTAATCTCCCCGGGGGCGGCGCGCTGCGGAAGATGTGAAAGGTCTTAGGATCGGCGTCGTGAGACTAACCGCTCTAATACCATGTGGAAAATATGAGATTGCTAATAATGTGTTGTATTGATCTGACCCTCGTAAGGGTATATATAGAAGTACATGAGGGGTAGAGGTTTGGAGTATAAGGCAAGATATTATGTGTTTAAACTAAGTTTATCTCTATCTCTCCTTATCTCTACGTTTATACTTCTAACAATTTGAACATAGTTTGAGCTGAAAAAACATCAAACTCACCACACAGATGCATATTTATACCATGTGGGGTTTCAAATCATTTACATTTTGCCAACCTATCTTAGTGAAATTCTCCGGTGATGAAGAACAGAGTTTAGAGTCTAATAAAATAGACAAAAAAAAGTACTTGTAACAATGTCTTGTACACTTACATGATTGTAGTAGTATAATTTGCAAATTTTGTTGATGACTCTTGAAAGCTTGGCAATATTTCGACCTAGAGGAGCTGAGACACCCATAAAAATCAACAAAGAATAAATAATACTTCTAAGAAGATCACACAAAGTTAAACGCTTGTAGTAGTATACATCACACTGTTCTTGATGACACTTGAAAGCTCAGCATTTTTTTCACCCGAGGAATGTACGGTTATCTTTTCCCAATACTCCTGCTCTGTCATGTTGAGGACTTAAGCAATGCTAATATTGAAAAAGGAAAATCACTGAAATAAGATTCAAACAATCCCAAAGATGGACAATCTGTAAGAAGAAGAATTAGCGAAATGGTGCCGATCAGCCATAATAAATAAGTAATCATCAGAGAACACATAACTAACTACCAAATTGCTAGTACCACCCAGTTTTCTGTGGTACGCAAGCCCACATGCAAACTGTAAAACATCAGTCTGGATAGAGTCATTATGACGGTAGGTGCACATTACACGGTGGATACATGAGTATAAAAATACTTATAATTGTACTTCAGATAAATACTTATAATTATACTTAAGATAATTATGTATGCATGCAGCTCCATGTAGACGTTTTTGCCTCCTTCTCCACTATGATCCTTGACCCTGAACGCAGCGGCCCACATCTAACTATCCCCATATAGCTTCTTATCAGTCGGGGCACCATGAGAAATATATAAAAGTAATGCGAATGAGTTCATCAGTTTTCATATCTGTCAAATGTAAGGTTGTACACAATACTTTTTCGTAATTTAATTCAGTTCACACACTAGTGCAGAACCGAACATTAGCACCGGTTCGTAAGGCCCTGTAGTGCCGGTTACATAACCGGCACTAAATTGTGGTCACTAAAGGCCCTCCCCCTTTAGTACCGGTTCAGCACGAACCGGTGCTAAAGGGCAACCACGTGGCACGAGCCAGCTCCGGGGGCCTGGAGCCCTTTAGTACCGGTTGGTAATACCAACCGGTACTATAAGGTTTGGGGGTTTTTTAGTTTTATGATTTCTTTTTTATTTAATTTTGTGTTTCCATTTTAATCTTTTTCGTTTGCTGGTATTTTACGATACTACACATTGTACACGTTATGCATATATATATATATATATATATATATATATATATATATATATATATCATCAATGTCTCACAAACCACCATATTAATTAATTCACACATACACACATGTATAGCTATATACAATTTCTCCTACATATGAATGTTGCCTTCGGAGCCAGTGGCATTAGCCTAATTGGTGCCTTCGGAGCATGATGACAATTGGAAGTGGTTTTCATGGGGGCGGTAGCGGGTAATAGAATTCCCCCTTCGGATTTATGACCTGGTCGAGCAAAAATCCCGCTATTTCCTCTTGAAGTGCTTCTACGCGCTCCGTTTCTATGAGCTTCTCCCGCACCTCTTTGAACTGTTAAGAAGGAGATCAATATGCATGTGTATTAGTTGTGTGACTAGATATCGATAATGGTGTAAAAATTATGAATAGTGTTCTGACAAGCGTACCCATTCCTGTCTTTAAGATCTGCTCCTTTCGGACACCATCATGCGAATGTTCTCGCAAACGCAGAATGCACACAGATCAGTCCCCTGCGCCTGCTTCAGGGCCTTTACGAGAATGGAATTTGATTAGATAAAAATTAATCAAGCATGATAATTAAAGAGATGGCAGCTAGCTAGCTAGAGCTATAGTACTACTTAATTGCTTACCTTGGGTCGAAACCATTTAATCTTTTTTTTCTCATTCGCCGGGCGTGACGGCGATGAACCTTGTCCAAGCCCTACCCGCCGACAAAGAAAATGAATAAATGGGTTATTAAATAGTTCATATCATGAAATGACGAACTGAATAGGCCGAGATATATAGTTAATAATGATTGAAATTACCTGTTGACTATCCCATACAAGATGTTATAGTCAGTTTTTTCTGAGATTAGTGAGTCCAGTACTTCAATTGTTCCAGCGTCAACTTTAATGATACATAAGACCCAGTGATATCTGCATGCACACACGTTTGCATGTCTTAATTAAGCGGACATATGTAAGCAAAAACATGTAACTAACTAGTAGGCAAAAATAGAGAATTTGTAGTACAAGACAGTGTGACTCACTGGAAGTTGTAAGGAAGTAGTATATCTTCATTGTATTTGAGGCGCTTCAAGAACTCTAGCATGCTGTCCTCTACTTCCTTTGCATAACGTTGATTTATTTTCCATGTGTATTCATTAATGGTGTTTGGGTCAATGAACCCAATGCCAAAGCGTCCACCTTTTCTCATTTCATATATCTTCATCCTGCATAAAACCACAAAAAAGAATATAGTGAGGATAATTACAGGTAATGATTGATCAAAAGGATCACTACAGCTAGCTTGAGACTTAAATTATAGAAAGAAATCACTTACAGACAATAGCAACTGACGATAAATTTGTCGAGTGCGTCTTGATTGTATAACTGAAACAGTTCTAAATACTCAACGGACACAGCTTTCTCATGATAGTAATGGTCCTGCTTGACATTCACCATGAGGGACAATCGATCTGAAATCTTAGTAATGTTCATGTACCATTGATGCAATTCATACATTCTCGTTGGGAGGTTCTTGACCTTGTCTGGCGCGACCAAAGGTTGGCCCCGGACATATTTCCGTTTTACTTCATCCTCTCTAAGCAAAGGCATGGGCTCGATCTCGATGAGTTGTCCAACAGTGATGTTGAGAACTTCAGCCTGCATTATATGCTCCTCCGTTATTACCACATTGCCCATCTCGGGAACATGCACTGTTTGCCCACAATAATATTAGGCGCGCGTACTGTCACCTGTTGTTGGCACAACAAGCGAGGGGATCGATTGCGCCACCTGTTCTCCCAGCTGGGGAATGGTTTTCCCGCATTTTTTGGCAGCTGCTTCTTGTTTGCTCGATCCTGATGTAGACGTGCTCGCCTCCCTTTGTAGACGTGCTCGATTTAACTTCCTAATGTGGCGCTCATAGTCTGTGTCAACAGGCTTGGGAGCTGGTGGTTGAGCCATACGAATGAAGTGGTCAATCGTTTCCTCAGGCACTTTCTCCCTTGGCGGCGGTGGCGGTTTCGGTGCAAAATGGGCTTCCACCTCGGCCTTCGATATGGCTGTGATTTCCTCCTCGGACCTGTCATAAGACCTCTGCGGAAGAGGCTTGAGGCTTGGACCATATTTATATCTCTTGCCTCCGCCTGTACTTCCTGTACTACCTCGACTCGTACCGCTACGCACCATAGCTGCGGGGTGTCTCTTCTGTGATTGCTGAGGCGGCGGAGACGGCTGACGGGACTGAGTTGGACGAGGAGGAGTGGCCTGAGGTTGTGCCGGACTTGGAGGAGGAGTGGACGTCTGACGCTGCGGCGGACTTGGAGGAGGAGGATTGTCCTGACACTTTGCCGGACTTGGAGGAGGAGGAGTGGCCTGACACTTTGCCGGACTTAGTGGACTTGCAGGAGCAGGAGTCTGCTGACTCGGTGGCGGACTTCAATGAGGACAGCCTCTGCTAGGAGGACTTGCAGGAGGAGGAGGAAGGTTATACAAACATAGAGTCACAGGCCAGGTGCTATGGTTGCTGCTCTGCTCCCCAAAAGGATTAATGCCATCTGCGCTTAGACCAAACCATACGCTCCTTGCGTCATCTGCAAACTCCTTCCCGTACTTTCTTTCGATTTTTCTCCACTGCGACCCGTCAGCGGGTACTCTCAACTTTCCGTCTTTCTTACGGTCTTCTCTGTGCCATCGCATCGCCTTGGCATGCTCTTTGTTTTGGAACAAACGTTTCAACCGTGGTATTATAGGAGAATACCACATCACCTTGGCAGGAATCTTCTTCCTGGGGCGCTCGCCCTCGACATCACCAGGCTCATCGCGGCTGATCTTATAGCGCAATGCACCACATACCGGGCAAGCGTTCAAATCCTCGTACTCATCGCGGTAGAGGATGCAATCATTAGGGCATGCATGTATCTTCTGCACCTCTAACCCTAGAGGACAGACATCATTCTTTGCTTCGTACGTACTCTCGGGCAATTCGTTGTCCTTTGGAAGCATATCCTTTATCATTACCAGCAACTTTCCAAATCCCTTGTCAGACACACCATTCTCTGCCTTCCATTGCAGCAATTCTAGTGTGGTGCCCAGCTTTTTCTTGTCACCTACGCAATTCGGGTATAACAATTTTTTGTGATCCTCTAACATGCGCTGCAACTTCTTCTTCTCCAAATCACTTGCGAAGTTTCTCTTTGCATCGGCAATGGCCCGACCTAGATCATCAACGGGCTCATCTGATGCCTCTTCTTCAGCTTCTTCCCGCATTGCCGGCTCAGCTTCTTCCCGCATTGTTGTATCATCGTATTCAGGGAACCCATGGCCAGGATAGCTGTCGTCGTCCTCTTCTTCTTCATTATCTTCCATCATAACCCCTCTTTCTCCTTGTTTGGTCCAAACATTATAGTGGGGCATGAAACCGGACTCAAACAGGTCGACGTGAATGGTTCTTGACGTAGAGTAATTGTGACCATTCTTACAGCCAGCACATGGACAAGGCATAAAACCATCTGCCCGCTTGTTTGCCTCAGCCGCAAGCAGAAAAGTATGCACGCCCTCAACGAACTGGGGAGAGCATCCGTCATCGTACATCCATTGCCGGCTCATCTTCATTACACAACACCGAATAGACCAAATTAATACAAGTTCATACATAAAGTTCATACAACACTTAAATGCAACAAACAAATAACTCTCTAGCTAAAGCATTTAAATGCAACAACAAATGCGATCAAGATCGCAACTAAGGTAACAATTGATCCAACAGCATAATGATACCAAGCCTCACTATCGATGGCATATTTTCTAATCTTTCTATTCTTCAAGCGCATTTTCTCCATCTTGATCTTGTGATCATCGACGACATCGGCAACATGCAACTCCAATTCCATCTTCTCCCCCTCAATTCTTTTCAATTTTTCTTTCAAGTACTCGTTTTCTCTTTCAACTAAATTTAACCTCTCGACAATAGGGTCGATTGGAATTTCCGGTTCACATACCTCCTAGATAAAAATATCTATGTCAACTTGATGGGCATAATTTGTCATAAACACGAAATGCAACAAATAGTTTTAAAAGAGAATATACCACATCCGAATCATAACAAGGACGAGGGCCGACGGGGACGGATATCA
Organism: Triticum timopheevii; assembly: GCA_963921465.1. Taxonomy (NCBI): domain Eukaryota; kingdom Viridiplantae; phylum Streptophyta; class Magnoliopsida; order Poales; family Poaceae; genus Triticum; species Triticum timopheevii. Next base: position 70,280,177 of record OY997272.1, on the reverse strand, counting down.
AAACCATGGCACTATGTATAACAAACAACGTACGGGTAAGATAATTATTACATGATTAACTATATATCCAAATCACACAAACATCAATTTTTTATATAAAATTTCATGAACAAGAGGCTCACCACAAGGTGGTGCCGGCGACAGGACGGTGCGGGCGATCGACGGTGGTTACGACAGAGATTTAGAAGGCACTAAGTAAACCACACCTACATATGCAAACTAAGTGTTATTTTTGACCTCAAATTGCATATAAATCAAATACTAGCACATATATATATATATATATATATATATATATATATATATATATATATATATATTTCCTCCCAAATTACTAAACTCACAAATTAGTAACTATATAAAGCATTGCAAGAGCTAATCTAGCAATGAGAGATGAAAGGACAAAGTTGCTAACCTTTGTGATCACTTGAATGGATGGGGGCCTTCAAATCTTGATAAATTTTGGGCAAAATATGTGATGAGCTCGAGGGGAGAAGAGGAAGAACAGAGAGGAGAGGAGAGGGGAAAGGGGGAAGAACAGAGCGAGCTGGACGAAGGGTTTATATGCAGGAGGACCTTTAGTACCGGTTCGTGCCACGAACCGGTACTAAAGGTGCTGGAGGGGGCCCAGACTGACAACATCCTCCCACCACCCTCATTAGTACCGGTTCGTGGCACGAACCGGTGCTAAAGGTTAGCCACGAACCGGTACTAATGAGAGCGGCCCGGCTAGCCGTTGGAACCGGCACTAATGTATGCATTAGTGCCGGCTCTAATACAAACCGGCACTAATGTGCTTCACGTTTGATCCTTTTTCTACTAGTGACATCCATGCATAACCGGGCAAACAGAGTAGTTGTCTGACTGATTTACAGTTCATGTGTAGCGAGTGCACAAAGAAGCAGCAGATTTTATAGAAAGATCTTTAACTCGTCTATCAGCTCTGCATAAAAACGGCAGGTTAGTGGAAAACAAAAAGTTGGAGCTAGATTGCAGATTCTTGCTCCCGTACGTACGGCTCAATGGTATGACAAGAAAAAATTTATATGTGAAATCGCAGCTCAGTACTTGACACCCAGAGAGGCTAAAATCAAGATGGTTGAATTCACTTTCACTGATGTGGTAATTTAGAAGATCTGATTGTCCACTGGTTATCACTACCTCAACTTCACTTATGAACAAAACATCAGTACTGATAATTACGTAGAAACATGCATGATAATTGGGAAGAGTATACATAATGAAATAAATTGAAATCCGTGGTTTCAATGAAAACAATGAGATCTGATACATTTGGCTGAGTAATGAGTTCAAAAGTACAGGCCATTGGAAGTACTGCACTGATAATAAATAGTATGATCATTTGAGCAACCAAAGAACATGTAACATTTATTCAGTCCTAGTCGAACCTCATATGTTGCCTGAATATGCAGATGTGCAGCGACCATTCCTCAAGCAGAAGCGGGAACCTAAACATGGAAAAACACTTGGTTGAGAAATGTTGGACTAACCAAGACATGAGCATGAAAAGTTGGGGAACAATGCATTCTTTTATAAAAGAGTTGACACTCGCTAGCTTCCTTACAAAAAAACTGAAATGGGAACAGAACAAAAAGAATAGAAAAACTGTATCAAACGCATGCACTAATCAACATCATTAGGCGGGCCTTAAGAAAATGTAATCAAGTGTAAACTTCACCAGATCAAAACTAATATAAAACCAGGTACGTCAAGCACCTGTTGATATCCAATCGATTGTCATGCGCGTGCATGCGCTGGTTCCATGCAATACGTGTGTGTGATCATCCAGCCTAAGACTAAGCAATCTGGCCAGCTATATGTATTAGCACATCTAACCATAATACATCAACATACCTTAGCTTCTTGTCTGCACATTCTCGCCGCAAAATAAGCGCCGCTATCGAACCTATGGCAACATGTGTGCATTCTCCGTCCGGCGAGAATCCATCGGGTAGCTGTAGCTAGCTAGCCTACATATGATTTGTTCTACCTAGGTAAGCTCCGCAGGAATTGATCTAGAAACCTGCTTAAAACCAATCAATCTAGCAGCCTGGTCTCCATATAATTGATCTAGGAGTCTGCTCTCCATAGAATCGATCTAGCAGCCTGCTCCAAAGCAACCGGTCTATCAGCCGGCCTGCTTCCAAAGACCTAGCGAATCTCCATAGGAATCGATCTAGCAGTCTGCCCTAGGATAGGTGCAGTCAGCGTTAGAAGCTAGGGCGTGGTCAGACCTAGGGTAGGTGAGTCCTGCATGGATCAATTAGATGGACATCATATTGCCATAGGCGTAGTACGGGAGGAGTAAAACATAGTTGAGGAATGGACCATGGAACTGGAGGCAAGACTGGCAGCGGCGGTCTACAGAACCATGGGGACGTCGCCGATGTGAGGTCTCGAGGATTGGGGACACGGCGGACATGTATTTTGTTTGAAGGTTTTTTTTTTGTAGAGACGGTCGCTGTTTTTTTAGGTGGGCACGCACCCGGGGAAGGACACGTACGGGAGGGAAGGAGCGAAGGATAGATGCATGTTCCATTTTTTTCACTTCATTCATGATGAGGAAGGTTTTTATGTAATGGCAATAGTGGGTAATTTTCTTTCACTTAAATCGGATGGCTACTAATCTTTTATGTGTTAAATAGATGGTTGGATGTTTCTAATTTTTATGAGATTTCTCTATATCTATCTATATCTATATCTATATCTATATATCTATATCTATATCTATATCTATATTACCTAAAAGAAACGGAAGGTTCCGTTTCCCGTCTTACGTTTCGTTCGACTCCCCTCGCTCTCCCCTCGACGTACACTTCCTCCCAATCCGGATTTCCATCGCTAAAAAAAAACAACTTCGCCTGCCATCGCAGCACACATGGGCCAAGCCGAGCAAAGCCCCATGAGCCAGCCCACATCTAATCCTACCTCGCGCACCACATGTAATTCTCCCATCCCAACCTCGGGCTAGGGTTAGCGCCGGCGCCAGCCCCAGCCCGCCCATTGGCTCCTCGGCTGCCGCTCGCCTTCCTTATCAGCACCTGGCCACCGTGCTTGCGTCCTCCTACCGCTGGTCCGCCTCCGCCGTGTCGACCCCTCGCAGCAACACGCCAGTGCGCCGCCGTTCGCCCTCGATGCGATCGACGCCGACGAGGTTCCGCCATCTACATATATCCCGACAAGGTACGAGGTACGAGGTCAGCCCATCGTGATCTTTGCGTTTTAAGCTCGATGTCGTTAGTTTTTCCTCGTCCGCTGAGACAAGCAGCTTCGCCGCCGAAATATCTATGTGAGAGGAATGATCCCATCAGGCCGTACAGCGAGAGGAATGATTCCATCTGGCCGAACGGCAAGCAGCAGCCATGCCTGACGCATACAACATCGTGCCTTTTTTTTTTGCCACGTACAACATCGTGCCTGCCAAGTGGTATTGTCGCTTCAACTCGGATACAACAGTACTTATACTCTCTTCTTCCTGATCAGTGATCAGCTACGTGAGCACTACTCCCATCTGACGGGCGCTGGGGCTGGCTCACTGAACCCCGCTGTTGTAGGACAAAATCCCAATGTCCCTGGATCATTCGTGGCGTGTAGACATTGCGCGCTCGCGACTGGATATGACCACATCGCCTGGAGAATGCTCGCTTGTGATTGGTCACGACTGCCACACCTGGACGATGATGTCACCTCACTCCTATCAGCTTGACTAAACGAACAAATCAGGGAGCACCGAGGCCAAACATTTGGTCCTTCAGGTACATCTTCAGGTTTTTTTTTGTCAGTCATGTCATGGGGACTCTCATCTCAATTTCCTTTTGGTTGTTCATCAACACGCATCAGCAAAGCTTTACTTAGGTGGCAGTACAATATAATCTGGTATGAATGATTGGCGAATAAATGCTGCATCTGTTCTCCTTGTGCTGATTCAGGAATGCAATCAAGGCAGGTGAAAGGTATATGATGGATTGCACAGTTGAACACTCCAAAAAATCAATCTTGCAGCTCGGTATTCTTGGCGTAGTTTATTCCCAGTTTTTCATTCAAGGATCAATCTCATTTGTTTCTTGTCAAATATAAACTGAAATGCTAGAAAATTGCCCTGTTGTTAAATTTTCGGACATGCTTTCTTTCTTGGCAACATATTCAATTTATATTGAACTAATCTCATATTTAGATCATATGTAATTAATTAAGCGGCAGATTCCTGCTGACTAATGACAATGTTTTTTAGGCATATGACTACTAATATGGAACGCATACTGCAAAAATGAATCAGACGTGTGTAATCAGAAGGTACACATGAATGCATTTTTTGCCATTTCACTTTGAGGGCTTCCTCGCCTTCTTTTAGCAACACACTCATTTTAAAGTGCCAAGGTTTAACTGAACTGAATTGTCCGGTGGTCCAATTTCTCGACCGACCAATCATGATTCATGGGAATTGACTATTAATCCGTAGTGAAGTACACACATTGTATTTGACACAATTGATCTCGTGGTACTAAAATTTTATGCCCAGTGTATGCCAAGGTCCCCGCAAGGGCGTGAGTAGCATTGTAAGTTTTGATCCACCACTTCCTTGAGAAATCCCAGTGTTTTAAGAACAGTGATATAATTTTGTCTTTGATGATTTATTGCTATACATTCCTTTGCCGTGGAATTACCAGAAACACGAAAGGTAGGAGTCAAAGCTTACGAAGAAATGGAGCACTTCCAAGTTGTTGGCCGATGATGATGATGAGATTTACAACCACACGATGAGCTCGCCGAGTGCATCCTCTAAAGATAGGAACAGTTTTTGAAGGAAGATTGAGTACCAAGAGGATGTGAATGATGATGGTGTGAGGCAATGTAGCAGCCACCCATTATCAGTTTGTGCTGCTTTCACATGTTGCGATTGAAATTTGATAATTTTGTGTTGCAGGAAACAATAGCACATATTTCCGAGAGGAGTCGGAAGGTGAATGGAATAAATTGATGATGAAGATGGGTCAGCACTCTTGATGTATGCCATTCTTTCTATGATATGATTTTTTTGTACAGAAAAACGCATAGTTATGTAATGGTCAAATAAAATTTACAACATCACTTGTCCAATTTTTTTTGGATGTGCCTTATTTTACGTCAACATCAAGTGCAGTTTTGTGAATTTTGATTATGATGCTTGGATTGAGGAGACTGGACAGATGATGATAATCAGAGCAGGAAGAAGACTGATGTAATGGAAATGTTGACAATGCCAACTGACGTGTATGTGGATATGACCAATGTTAAACCACTAGAATTAGCCCATACTCCCCCATTGCAACGCATGGGCAATTACCTAGTTCTATCTAAATTCTCTTTTTTTTGGTTAACCCATCAATTGCTTTTTAAATATAATAAATAGATATTTATTGCATTAGGTGCTATTATTACACGTTATATTACAATACTTATACCTTTTTTTCTTATTTTATAAGGTTTACATGAAGAGGGAGAATGCCACCAGGTGGAATTCTGGACTGGAAAAGGAGCAAATATTAGATACCTATTCTACACAGCTCCAAAAGTGCTGAAACTTCACGAAGATTAGTTTTGGAATAAATAAAAAATATGGGTGAAGAAAGCACCAGAGGGGGGACCACCAGCCAGCCACAAGGGTGGAGGGCGCGCCCTACCCCCTTGGGCACGCCCCCTACCTTGTGGGCCCCCTGGCAGGCCTCCTGCGTCCATCTTCGGCTATATGGTGTCTTTTGCCTTGAAAAATTAGGAAAGAAGCTTTCGGGACGAAGCGCCGCCGTCTCGAGGCGGAACCTGGGCAGAACCAATCTAGGGCTCCAGCGGAGCTGTTCTGTCGGGAAAACATCCCTCCGGGAGGGGGAAATCATCGCCATCGTCATCACCATCGATCCTCTCATCGAGAGGGGGTCGATCTCCATCAACATCTTCACCAGCACCGTCTCCTCTCAAACCCTAGTTCATCTCTTGTATCCGATCTTGGTCTCAAAACCTCAGATTGGTATCTGCGGGTTGTTAGTAGTGTTGATTACTCCTTGTAGTTGATGCTAGTTGATTTATCCGGGGGAAGATCATATGTTCGGATCCTTAATTATAATTAATACTCCTCTGATTATGAACATGAATATGCTTTGTGAGTAGTTACATTTGTTCCTGAGGACATGGGAGAAGTCTTGTTATAAGTAATAATGTGAATTTGGTATTCGTGAGTAGTTTCTATAGCGCGCTACTGCTAAGCCATTACATCTCCTCCCTCTCCTCTATCCGATCCACTCACACTCACACACTCACAGGATCTCCCCCTCAACCCCCCGCGCCGGTCCTCCCCCGTCGCCCTTCCTCCCTCTGCGCTGTCGTCACCTCCTCCTCCTTGCTGGACTCGGTACCGGCCTCCTCCTTCGTCCTCCCTCCACTCGTCGCTGGCCGGCCCCTCCTCACTCCACCTTCCTCCTCCGTCCTCCCTCCACTGGTCGCGGGCCGGCCCCTCCTCGCTCCGCCTTCCTCCTCCGTCCTACTGTCATCTCCCTCCTCGAGTCGCCCCTCCTTCTCCCTCCTTCCTGCTACATTTTGATTTAGTAGGCTAGTTCATATGCAACATTTTGATTTAGTTGATTTAGTAGGCTAGTTGATTTAGTTGATTTAGAACATTTTGATTTAGTTGATTTAGTAGGCTAGTTGATTTAGTTGATTTAGTATGCACCATTTTATTGTTATTCTTTCTGTACATGGATAGGTAGTGCTTTTGTTTTTTGTAATAAGTTATTTTTTGGCAAAATGTAGGTGGTACCTTGTCATCTAATATGTTACTAGATCTTAGGATTATAATTGTCCATCAAATTGCTTCTCGCGAAGAACCAAAAATATCACATGCTACTGTTTTTCTTTCCTGTGAAGTGGATCGTTAATCCTTTGCTCATATTGCTTTAGGAAAAATGGCGCCACCACCACCATCACTATGTCGACTGTGCAAGCCAAGGTGTGCCAGCAGCCTTGCAACTGGCAAGCTATTCGGCATCTACTTCCAGCCGAGTTTTCGTCATGCGGCGGTAAGAAATTAGATGAAATGTAACAACTATTTTATTTTTAGTGTTGGCATTACTACATTGTGTCATTTTGCTTATTTTTACACAGATCATCCCATGCAATGTGAGGTTGAAATTCAACAAGATGATAGGAGGCACTGTGACATTTGAGGCTCCTGGGGGGTCGTACACTACGGAGGTCGAGAAAGGATGCAATATGTCGCAGATTGGAGGAGATGGATTGGCCCGTTTCCTCGCCCGCATGCGTTTTACTGGTGGTGAGTTGATCAGCTTCTCGTTCAGAGCAGAAAGATCCAAGCTGGCTGTCATTTATCTCAACCTAGTGGAAGATGACGAAGATGACGAAGATGATGAAGATGATGAAGATAATGAAGATAATGAGGACCCACTCGAAGAAGATGATGAGGACCCACTTCATGAAGCCATCGTAGCTCAAAGAATGAGGCTGAGCGAGGAGGAGGTGTGAAACCTGTGGGACATAATTCCGCCACGTGCTGACTTTGTTGGTGTGCCATTCGTGACCCGCCTGACAAGTACCATGGTTGATCGACATGATATGGTATGTTATACTTACAAATGCAAATTATCCGATGAAATACTTAGTGTACAGTCCAATGATATGGTATGTTGTGTGGAATCTAGTCGATGATATGTTTTAGTGTAGAGTTGGATCACATGCTTATTAGTATAGAATCTAAGGAACTATTAATAGTGTAGATAATCCATATATACTTATTTGCAAGAGTATGTGCGAGGCTATTTATTAATTGATATGTTTTTCTTATTCAGAAATTGGCAAAGAGCCTATCTGTGAGTTATGGTATCGAGCCTGATGAAGAAGGCTCAGCTGGACTACGTCTTACTGCAAGGGGATCCGTCACAACCTGTACTTACCGCATGGACACAGACGGTCGCACACACTTAAACTCGGTTGGGTGGAAGAAATTCCTCGATGACAAGAATCTTCGTGTTGGACAGGCCATCCTAATTACTATCAGGAACACCAACCGCCCAGACTTGAGGATGATGATTGTCTTCGATATCATCTAGAATTACATATGTGTGTGTGTGTGTGGCTATATCATCTAGAACTACATATGATGATCGTCGTCGATATCATCTAGAACTACATATGATGATCGTCGTCGATATCATCTAGAACTACATATGATGATCGCCGTCGATATGACCTTGTACTGCTTGAGGATGCATGTTGACTATGCATGAAATTGTTATCTAGTAGTCCCTTCGTTCCAAATTACTCGTCGTGGTCGTGGTTTGAACTAAAACCACGACAAGTAATTTGGAACGAAGGGAGTACTATCTAGTACTTATAATGGTTTATGAATTTGATATCTAGTAGTACCTAGTATCTGAAAGGGAAAGGGGTACAGTGGGAAAATGATGAAAGATATAGCAGTAGCGAGGGACAACAAAATCGCTACAGCTAACTAATAGTAGCGCGTTCCGCAAAAGCGCTGCTGATATCGTCAACAGTAGTAGCGCGGGTGCGGACCGCGCTACTACTATAAGTTAGCTGTAGCGCCTTATTACTAGCGCGGCCACCTGCGCTGCTTCTAGCCTCAAAACCCGCGCTACTACTAGGGTTTTCCCTAGTAGTGTACGTGCCCTCTTCCATTATTGGGAACGGCAACATAAGCCATCTTGTCCGTCGCCGCCCCTCCTTGCTTCGACACGCGTCCAGGCTGATAAGGCATGCAGCGCCATGCTGGCTAACTAGCTGCTGTGTTGGCGCGATGGTAGAGCCTCCACGAAGATCTGCATGTCGCCATGCAGGTGCCTGCCTAGTTGGCACACTGGTCGTCGTACTGGAGTGGTGGTGAGGAGGCGAATCCTTGCCGGGCGCGAGCCTGGCCGTGGCCCAGCGATCGTCCCCGGCAAGGCTTGTTGGGGGCCTTGCAGTTGTCCCCGGCAAGGGTCTTGCCGGGGGTCTTTGTCTTCTGGTCCCACGTGGACCCATAGGCTGTCAATCTTTATGAGGATCTGCATGCTACCAAGCATGCATTCTCAGATTTTGGTCTTAACGTTGTTGATGGCGTCAGAGCTCTCAGCCTCAAGGGTGATGGGCTTGCTAATGCTGTGTAGGCTTCCCCGACAAGGGTGTTGCCGGGGGAGGTCCATCTCACCTTCTACTCCTTGTTCTTCAAGTATCTGTCTTGGTAGTCTTCGTGTTTTATCTTCCTCTGCCTTGCCAAGCCCTTCCGTAGGTGTGGTTGCGACTGCCTATGCACAAGTAAGGGGTACAGAAGTACCCATACTTTTGTACAGCGACAGGAGCCCCCGGGCGTGGGCCACACATAAGCGCAAGGCGTAGTTGGGCAAGGCCCAAAGCAGTGCGTGGGCGGGTGTGGCAGAGGTGGATCCCCGCGATCTTTCCATCAGCTGCGCTTCCCCATGACCCGCGTTGGGCGCGTGGGATTAGCGTGGCACGCATGCGTCATCCCGCAGTAAATGGTAAAGAGGTGTCCCGCGCCTTCCCCATAAAAGGGAAATCCGTAGGGGCACTGCTCTTTTACCCTCTCTGGTTCTCCCAATCTTGGAACCGCCGTTCCCCTCCTCTTCCCCAAATCAGAACCAGAGCTCTCACCCTTGCTCGCCGCCGCTGTGCATCCATTGCTTCTGACCCCCTGCTTCCTCTCAGCCGCCATGGCACCCAAAGCGAGCAAGGACAAGGGAGTGGCCAAGGCTGCCGCGGGGAGGGAGGTGTCGGAGAACGAGTTGGTGAAGTTGCGGAAGAAGCAAACCCTCTTTGTCTCATCGATCAATGCGCTCACCCTCCGGGACCAGTTCCGGTGCCTGTGGGGGAGGGAGACGACGAGGCATCCCGGCACGGTAGTCATCCCCGCCCCTTTTGCCAAGCTTGGTCCGAAAACTCATCCCTTCTTTGTTGACTATTTTTCCTGCGGCCTCTGCCCCCTTTCTCCGACTTCTTCAATGACTTCATGCACACATTTGGTTTCCGCCTTCTAGATTTCACGCCAAATGTTGTGGCATGCATGGCCTTCTTCGCCCATCTCTGCGAGGGTTTTGCCGGGGTTCATCCCAACATGGTACTTTTTCGCCATTAGTTCACCCCCCGTATCCAGCCAGGGGATGTTGTTTCTGGTTGTGTTACTTGGATCCCTAGGGCTTCACGCAAAGGTGTGTACCCGGATGGAGGCCAGAAGGAGCGGTGGGAGAAATGGCGGGGCCAGTGGTGCTGGATTGTGGAGGTTCATCAGAGTCCGCCGGTCCGTGGCAACGATTGGAGCGATCTCAACCCCGACGACAAGAAGCTCACGATCGCCACCACCAGAATTCACTGCCTCGTCTCCGCCGGCCTCACTCTAGAGATGATTGGGACTGACTTCATCCGCCGCTGTATCGCCCCTTTGCACCATAAGGCAAGGTCGGCTTGGGATTTCAAGAATGCAGCAGATATCATGAGGCTTCGCCCTGGCCTGAAGCATAACTTCACGGTGATGCAGCATGCGTCAGTCTGCCAGAGGCTGTTTCAGCTCAAAGTCGACGAAGACGAAAACGCTGAGAGGACCGCAACGCCGCAAAGACCGGCCACCCGTTCAGGTTGCAGGCGGGGGTGCACCCATTGAGCAACAACTCTCGCGTGACTGATATCATTGCTATGATGCCACTCTTCAACGCCCATGGCCTGGATGCAACCTGGGCCGAGCGAGAGGCGGAGTTGGTGCGGCAGTTCTTCGACAACTTGTTGGAGGGCACCGTCTGCGCCGAGCCAGAGCTCATCCGACCCACCACCGACGAAGAGGTGGCATATATTGCCGCCAGGGCAGATGAGGCAACACTTATCGCGGAGGCCGGCAACCACGACACCATGGTGGACGAGGCCGAAGAGGCTGAAGAGGCTGAAGAGGAGAGGAGATTCCTTGAATGGACGGGGCCTGCCAGGAAAACCAACGGCGCCACCGACAGGGCCCCCCTTGCTAAAGAGGCGGCCGAGGAGCCGTCCGAGGAGGCATCCGAGGCGGACGAGCCCTCGGCTCCGAAGAAGAAACGCGTCCTGTGGTGGACTGGCTCCAACGAGCCAGTCCAGTCCAGCAGGGCCACGCAACGGCAAGAGGCCCAAGCGCAACCCATGCACCAGACGAGGCGCGCGGCCGCGGCGGCAGAGAAGGAAGCCGTGGTGGCAAAGAAGGCCACGGCCGCGGCGGCAGAGAAGGAAGCCGCGGTGGTAAAGAAGGCCACGGCCGCGGCGGCGAAGAAAACCACGGCTGCTGCCTCCTCCTCATCCAATCATACAGTATATTGACCCGGACGAACTACAACGACTTAGGTAATGCAACGAGCACGTGACTCTATACGACGATGGCCGTCGGCATGACCATCGCTGGATGCCATGGCGACTGAAGCGCTGCTCCGCTACCCCCCCCCCCCCCCCCCACACACACACACACAATGATGTCGATTTTCGCTGTGAAACCAACAACAAGGGGTTGTTGGGACATGATTAAGTAAAGGTCAGCATTTGGTATATTAATTTGGTTAGGTTTCTCGAAACATATGTCCTATCGAACACCAACAAATAGGTTCCTAGAAAAAGAGAAACGGAAAAAATGAACTGATTTATTTCGATTCGATAAATTTGTACACCGAAATTATCCAATTGAACAAAATAGTCCCAGTCCAAAACAGTTTGAAAATAGAGAGCACATGGATCTAAGCAAGAAATCAGATGATAATGCATTATTCAAGAAAATATATTAATCAATTGATAATCTCGTAGGATTAAGCGCAAGCAAACAACAAGCAACCAAAGAAGAAAAAACTTGGGTACATGTGGGATGTACGTGTTCTTGTCCCTTTTCCTGCGCATGAGGTCGGCCTTGGCCTTGACTTCCGCTGTCAAAATCAAAACATGCACTTTCAAGTTTCAACTGAGGTAATTGATTTCATTGTTTATCAAAAAGACTTCAGCTCCACTTTATATACAAATCATACAATTCAGCACATACAACACAACAGGACACGACACCGCAACACACGCACACAAGGCATTGTACAATGATGCTGAAGAACAACAACACAACTCCAAGAAAATGGCTCGTTACGCGGGTGGGCACTGCAGATGGCCTGCTCTTCTTCCTCTAGGAGGCATCTGCTCCAAGGGAAACCCTAGATCTGGTTCTCCCAGATCAGATGATGACGAAGACTTGTGTCATTCTTTCTCCTGGGGCACTCTTTTGGATAGGTACTGACTCGAGGGGATAAGAGGTGGAGCGGTGTTGCATCTACCACATCAAAAACGGTGGGTCTTGGCGACATGGTGTGGTGGAGTATCAGCGTTGGAGGTGGGTTGATGGATGCATGGAGACTGGTGGCATGGCGGTGTCAACGGTAGTTGGGCCTGGGAATGTTAGTGCAAGGATCCCTCTTGAAGATGGGACGGCGGTAGATGGCAGCGTAGGATCCTAGAGCGCACACATGTGGCATGCGTTGTGGGTCTGCTAGGCCAGTTGGCGCTCTCAGCTCGCAGGCGGCGACTTCGGGAGGCCATCGGATTAGATGGTGTGCATTTGTGTGGTCGGGATTCATCATGGATATGCATGCATAGTAGGTATAATGGTTGTGGAGGAAGCAATAAAAAGTTTTTGCAAGAGGGAAATGGTTGTAGTTGTTATGAGTTGTTGTAGTTTTACGGCCGAAGGATATATCGTATTTTTGGAACAAACGACAGGAAATAAGAAAGGCATGTTACTTCAGAACTTTCACTCGAATCAAATTATATGGAACAAGAATTGTGGATCAAGATCTTGACGTTGTGTTGTTTCATGTTTAATAAGAAAACAAGACTAAATATAATCTCCCATGTAGATGAAATGATTTTGTAACAGAACATCCATTGTAAAAGGAGTGCAATGGTGTACTGAAGCAAACATATAGCCATATCTAGCCTAATGATACATGATAGGGCTTGCAATAATAGGTTGGTCATTGTTATGCTACTTTTCTTACTTAGAATTTGAATATTATGATTTAGAGGATAATGACCCCCCCCCCCCCCCCCCAGTACTATTGATTAACTTGATATCCATACATAAGTAAGAGGCTGGAAATTAATGCCTATCAATTGCATCCTAAAATATTGTAGAACTTTTTATAATGGTTAATAACCAATACATGGACGTAACTCAGGATTAATTATCTCCCTTTCTACAAGAGGAACAATGGTAATTGTGGGAGGGGAGAAATTACGAACTCAAGACAGGTCACCGGCCATTTTCAGGTCACTCTGCATTTGTTTGTTGCATCCAAACCCAGTAGGACTCGTACATATGAAGGTCCATAAACTCTGAAGTTGTTTGATTTGAAGTGCTTTGCAAATTCTGCTAAATGAGGAGGGAGTATATTTCTTTACAACCTAAGATGACTTGTACACCTAGACGGGGGGAGTATATTTCTTTACCGAGGGAGTACATCGCAGGTCAATAAACCCAATTGACCTGTACTATGATTTGAATTTGTTGGTATAAGCTTCTTACCTCGCATTAGTTACTAGTCCTATCACGCTACTGCTGGCGCTCCCGAGCAAGCCAGGGACGAAGCCAAGAGAGACGAGGCATAAAGAGAAACCTTAAGACAGCCGGCGAGCGAGCCGAGGTGGTCAAAAGTCAAAGCGAACGTTTCTGCTACAAGTGAGACTCTGAAAATTAATGCCTACTAATTGCATGCTAAAATATTGTAGAATTGATTATAATGGTTAACAAGCCATACATTTGTGTAGCTACATTTGTTTGTTGCATCCAAACCCAGTAGGACCCGTACAGAAGCAAGTCCATAAACTCTTGGGAAAGTAGTGGTGGCTCCACCCAGTTTGGTGCACCCATGGAGTAAACAATAAATTCAAAAAAAATATTTAAAAATAAAAAAAAATCTGAAATTTCGTCCAGATGATTATGAGCAAATGTTTTAGGAGCTTGCAAAGTATGGTCACCAAAAAACATCAAATGATCTTCATACAAAACGAAATACAAATGATGCTCTGCACCATGTTACTATTCACATGTTTTCAGCACAAACTTGGTTTTTTTGTACAGAGTTCCTCGGATGTCATTACACCACCAAATTTTGCAAGCACCTAAATTATTTGGTCATAATCACATCAAAAAAATTCAGAATTTTTTGAAATGTTTTGCTTAGTTTTTTTATCATGGGTGATTTGAAGTGCTTTGCAGATTCTTACATCGCATCAGTTACTAGTACTACCACGCTACTGCTGGCGCTCCCGAGCAAGACAGGGACGAAGCCAAGAGAGAGGAAGTACAAAGAGAACGAAATTGCTGTAGGGACGACAGTCGCCGGCCGAACTTTGGACGACGGGAGGAGTGGACGGTGATGCTCAGTTTTGCTAATTGCATGGATGGCTTGATGCGCTGCATCGTCTCAAAATCGTCCACAATGTGTCGGCTGTGTACCAGCGTTGGAAAGAGAAACCTTCAAGACAGCCGAGGTGGTCAAAAGTCAAAGCGAACGTTTCTGCTGCTGGCGCTCCCAAGCAATACAGGGACGGACGGTCAACAATATAGGGTGGAAGAAGCCAAAAAGGAGGAGGCATTAAGAGAGACCGACCAGGAGACTGCCAGCAGCAAGCCAGAGGTCACACACATGGGCGCTTCTTTGCGCCAGCCTTCTGACAGAGGTGAAACACCGCCCTCTCGTGTATAAATAGAAGCAAACCAGAGGTCACATAGTATCCAGTACGAAGATATCTTCCTGCCTCCACTTTCTCTTCCTCTAGCCAGCCCGGAAGAGTGTGAGCGAGCAAACGAGAAATTGGTAACAATGGACCTAAGTGACAAATAGATTCAGGTCCTTGAGAGGTTGATCAAGCACCATTTCCTACAGCTTATTTCCCGTGTCATATTTTCATGGTGATTCATGTGCAGGGTATTCATGGTTTTTCTTTTAGTTTTATATTTTTTTGAAAACTGCAGTGTTTTCATGGAGTGCCCCAACCGCGATGAGGCCCAGCGCGCTCATCTCGGTCGCAAGCTTTGCGTGGAGCCCCAGCATATCAAAATCTGGTTCAAGAACCGTCGTGCCAAGATGAGGAGGGTATGAACTCGATCTCCATTCTTTTTTTCCAAGGTTTTCAATTTTTTCTGCCTGGGTGATGAGGGAATGTAACAGAATCTCGATGTGGTGTTTGTGGTTGATGGCATTGCAGGCTAGGCATGAGCAGGTGGACAACCACTTATCCGACTCGGAGAACGACGAGATCGACTCGGAGAATGACGAGATCCACTAAGACCACTTCGCGATGTGGGTTTGTGGATCGAGGGCTGATCCATTGAAGTAAACTTAGTGCATGCCTTTAATTTTTTCTCCTTTCAATTTGTTTGTTCCAAATAACGCGCCACAGAACTGCCTGCGAGCACGCGGTATGCACTGAGAGTCGGTCTTGACGGAAAGCATGTTTGCGTCGAGTCCATGCATCAGGTTGGTGTCGCTCCAGTTTCTACCGTGTCGTGAACCGACTCATGTGATGGCATGGCACATTGGATCACACACGATAATAGTGGAGCTGTAGATCATGCACGCACGATCTGATTCGTGGGGTGGCACGAGTCATTAGGAACGTGGTTTGTGTTTAAGTCGGTCGCGCAACACCCTTTTTTCTCTCTGTATTCCAAATAAAAAAGTTGTAGCAAGTTTTCATGGCATCAAATTCCATATGTGCTCTGTGTTTGCTAGTGTGTAAAACCTCAGATGTGTCCAGCTAATTGCATGAGTAATCTTGGGTCACTGACAAACATTCAGTATCGTATCCACGTGCTCTTGGCCATGTGAAAGATGTCGAACAGTCCGAAGAAAGGTGCGCCGCATGCAATGACCTCCAATGGCAAGGAGGTCAACCGCGGTGAACCAATCATGTAGCATGTTGTGCGCGAGTTTGGGGATCAACACAAAGGCTGATATGTTGACCCCGACGAATTACGGTGACTCAGGTTATGCTACAAGCGCGTGACCTGTGTACCACGATGGCCATCGGCATAACCATCGCTGGATGTCATGGCGACCGAGGCGCTGCTCCACTCCCCCCGCACCCCCCCCCCACCCCCACCCCCCCCCCCCCCCCCCCCCCCAAATGATGTCTACTCCCATCGTGAAACCAACGAGAAGGTATATATGGCGTGGACACGATTAAGTAAAGGTGAGCATTTTGTATATTAATTTGGTTAGGTTTCTCAAAACATATGTCCTATGGAATGCCAACAAATTGGTTCCTAGAAAAGGGGAAACCGGAGGAAATAAATTGATTTATTTCGATTCGATAAATTTGTGCACTGAAATTATCCAATTGAACAAAATGGGCCCAGACCAAAAATGTTTGAAAATAGAGAGCACATCGATCTAATCAAGAAATCAGATGATAATGCATTATTCAAGCAAATATATTAACCTATCGATAATCTAGTAGGATTAAGCGGAAGTAAACAACAAGCAACCAAAACAACAAGAAAGCTCGGGTACATATCGGGTGTACGTGTACTTGTCCCTTTTCCTGCGCATGAGGTCGGCCTTGGCCCTGGCTTCCGTTGTCAAAGCCAAAAAATGCACTTTCAAGTTTCACCTGAGGCAATTGATCTTATTGTTTATCAAAAACACTTCCGCTCCACTTTATATACAAATCATGCAATTCAGAACATAAAACACAACACGACATGACACCGCAACACATGCACATAAGGCATTGTACAAAGATGCTGAAGAACAACAAGACAACTCCAGGAAAATGGCTTGTTGTGTCGGTGGGCACTGTTTGGGTTCGTTGGCAACCGCAGATGGCATGCCCTTCTTCCTCTAGTAGGCATCTGCTCTGGGAGAAACCCCAGATCTGGGTCTCCCAGATCGGATGACGACAGGGACTTGTGTCATTCTCTCTCCTGGGGGCACTGTTTGGAGTAGGTATCAAGAATGGAGGGGCCAAGAGGTGGAGCGGTGTTGTGTCTACCGCATCAAGAACGGTGGGTCTCGGCGGCATGGTGCGGTGGAGTATCGGTGTTGGAGGTGGGTGGATGGACGCACGTAGGCTGGTGGCGTTATCTAGCGTCGTGACAGCGTCGACGACAGTTGGGCCAAGCAAGGTCAGTGCAAGTATCACTCTTGAAGATGGGACGGCGGTAGATGGTAGCGCAGGATCCTGGAGCGCGCGCATGTGGTGTGCGCGTTGGGTTTGCTAGGACGGTTGGTGCTCTCGGCTCGCAGGTGGCGACTCTCGTTGGCCACCAGATTAGATGGTGTGCGTTGGTGCGGTCGGGGTTCATCATCAAGCTTATAGGTGTAGCGACATAGTTCGTCAGAAAGGTGGCTTTGGATTGATCCTTGTATTTATTGTGCCAGTCTCTGTTGAATAATTTAATAAAGATGGATGAGTGCATTGTTTGATGCAGAGGCCAAGGTTATTCTCCTTTTTAAAAAAGACAAAAAGACTCCAAGAAAATGGCTGGTAGGATAGAGAGCACATTTCTTTAAGTCATCAGAGCCCTCAACCATGTACTCCAAGGTGGCGCCTTGAGGAGGAGGGCAGCAACCTCTGCAACATAGTACAACTAGTCATGAAGACACCTCCCACATCACCGCCACTGAACGCCGTACCATAATCAGCCCACCCCCTGCACGTCCATGGCCACCATCCCGCACCTTAGCTGAGAGCTTCGCCCAAGAGCATCGTGACTCCCACCACCAATGTACAGGACCCCCTTATTAGCAGCTTGCGCATGTGCCTACTAGCGGCGTTAGGCCGGGACACAACTAGTATGATGCCACTTGTAAGTGATTACTAATGATGAGCGAGTAACTTACTAGTGGCGTGTCTGCCTTGTTGGGTTCTACGGTAGGGTGCCTCAACTGCAAATTAAAATTTTCCTACGCGCAAAACAACCAAGAACATTCTACGGGAGATGGATCACATATCCTTACCACTAGACGTGCAGTGCCGTGCAGCGGAAGAAGAGTTGGGGCAGCGCGTCGATGTGGGCTGTCTCCTCCTCTCGTCCGATCTCCCTCAAACAGCCGGTCGTCCGATCCCACATACAAGTTCGCCGGAGCAGCGCAGGTGCACCGCGTCTAACGGTATCCACGCATGCAGGAGGAACACCGTGCGGCGGTCTGCTAGGTCTGGTCACACAGTCGGTGACGAGTGGAGGTGGCTATTCGCAACACATGCAAACCCTAGTGATAGTACCGAAGCGATCAATCGCGTGAGTGTGCCGCACCCCCACTTTATATAGGCATATCCATCGTGGGCGCAACGCTTGGGCCTCACACGGATCCTAAAGCCCAAAGTCTGTTCGGCATGGATCCGAGTCCGAGTAGGATCACACCTGACTCATGGAGTCTGACCGAGCCTCACAGGTTCCTTCCCTTAAGCGCGCAGTATGACCGAGCCTCACAGGTTCCTTCCCTTAAGCGCGCGACCCCTTAGGTTCAAGTCGGCTTGGTCGCAGGTCAGATCACCTCCGACCTGCTCGGCTGGTAACGACCTCTAGCAAGGCGTGCCAACCACCAAGTAGACAATGAAGCCGGTTGGCGAACCTGTACCTCACATTTCTATTCCTTTTTGTCACATGATATATGTCATGGAAATATCACGTCAGATGTCCTAGCGGAAGGACTTAGTCATGGAGCCATCGCAATGAGATTAGCCTGAAGGGGTTAAACCGTACAAGGGACACGAGAGTTTATACTAGTTCGGCCCCTTCAAGAAGGTAAAAGCCTACGTCTAGTTATGATGGAATTATTGGGGTTTCGATGACCAGGGAGCAAATACGCTTTGCCTGAGTCTCGAGTTGTTGTCTGTTGTTCCTGAACCGCCGCGGGGTTGTCCCTTTATATACACAGGTTGACGCACGGCCGGTTTTCAGAGTCCCGAGGCCGATTCATACAAGTGTTCGGCTCGGTCTCTCCCTTTCCCTATCTTACAACACAAGTTATACAACTATGACGGTTTAGCACTATGGGCCCTAATCCGCCTCTGTGCTTCGGGCCTCTAAGCTTTATCAGTAAAGCGTCATCTTCTTGTCTTCATGGGCTTCAGTATGGTTGAGCGTGAACGGGCCCCTCCTGGGCGGTTTACACTCAGTAGTTATATTCTCAGCATTAGGCCCCAGATTGATTTGAACCTATTCATGTCAATCTTCAACACTTAGAAAAAATTCCATGGCATCTTCTAATAATTCTCCGTAAACCGTCACGTTGCCTTCTTTCTGTAAATTTTGGTGAACCGCCGTGACGTCATCTTCTGTCACTGCAGTAAATCATCGTGATGCCATCTCTGCATAAAAAGATTTATGAAGATTCCCTTCTTTTAATTAAATCCCGAAGATCGAGGCGATAGTTGCGCCCCCTTTTGCCGCTTCAGGCCCCTAAATTCCCGCGCCTGCCATTTATCCCCTTTTCTTTATAAATAGGGCCGGGGGGTCTTTCCATTTTCCACCTTGCCTCTCGTCTTCCTCCTCGCGACTCGAAGAACTCAAGCGCCGCCGCCGCCATCGTCGGTCCTCGAATCTGCACCGACTTAGGCCGCTGCATCGCCCTGTTCGTACCAGGGCTCCTGCGATACTCCTTAGCTACTGTGCGGCCCTGGTGAGTTTTCTTCCCGTAACCCTAGATCTCCATTAGGGCTTCGAGTTCATCTGTGTTCATCGATATTCATCAGTGCTTCTCTGCCTTCCTTTAGCCTCTTTACTGAATCTGGCTATGCCTGATTGTTTCTTTTGCGGCTAGATCCGTAACTTTAGTCTATCGCACCAAAGCGTCTTGCTGTTCCTAGAAAAACTCCATCTGGACCTTCTCTGTTCCTCTTAGCACCATTGTAGGGCTTCAGATAAATTTTCTTTATTGAACCTCGGTAGATCCAGAATTATACTGCCACATTGTGAAATCTGTTTCTGTAAACACTTAGTAGATTTCAGCTCTGCCTCTTCTGTTTAAGGGAGGTTTAACCTTTAATAGTTGATAATCCGCCATATGCCATTAGCCCTCACTTAAACCGCCGTCTTGTCTTGAGTAGTAAATTCCGGTTTAACTCACATATATGCCTTCATCAAATTCCCCGGTTTAACACCGATTAGCACACATCAACCATCTATCGTAAACCGGCCTTCATTTTTCTTTTACAATTTGTTTTCCAAGATGACCAAGCAATTCTCTGCTTGCAACTGGGTTCCTTCCCGGATCACGGAAACACAAATCAACGGATATGTTGTAACTGGCGCTTTAGCCTCAGAGAATGTCCTTCATTGGCGAGTTCCTGGCTCTGAATGCTCTCCTGAGTCTCAAGATAGAGAAGTGATTGTGTTCATGCAGCACCTAGACCTGGGATTCAGCCCTCCCGGATCAATGTTTTTTCGGGATGTCCTTGCTAGTTTTCAACTCCATCCACAGGATATTGGACCGAATTCCGTGTCCAACATATGCAATTTTCAAGTATTCTGTGAAGTTTACCTTCAAGAAGAACCATCTGTCGGTCTCTTTCGAGACTTTTTTCATTTAAACCGCTGAACTGAGTTCTCTGATGGTCCAAACACTGAGCTTGCTGGGGTGTCAACCCAAAATAGGAAAGAAGTTGATTTCCCTCATGCAAAACATCACAGCCATCCCAAAGACTGGAACCTAACATGGTTTTATTGTCAAAAACTGCTCCTGCTGGAGAAAATCCTTTGCCGGGTTACCGTGCTCACCAGCTCAGCAATGGCCATCCACTGCCTCAACGGCTCACTGCCAAGGAATGACAAGCTTATCCACCTCAACTCTCCAAGCTCCGAGCTCTCCTAGCCAATGGTTTGACTGGTGTTGACCTCGTTCGCTGCCGGGTTGCATGGCATGTCCTTCCTTTAAGCCGCCGCTCCGGATTGATGCACGAGTATACCAGCAATGCCAAGGATCCTCAACAGTTTAATGAGATAGAAATGACTGATGATGAAGTCACTGAATCTGTGAAGAAGATGCTAGACGAATTGATCGCTGCATGCAGCCAAACTGGGCTGGCCCCTTTTTACACCTCCAACAAACCGCCAGCGGTAAAGATTTTAACCTTGTGCTTTCTTGATCCGCCTCCGCTTTAACATTGTTCTAATAAACCTTTGTTTTAATTTTATAGGCCAATAGCTCCTTCTGTAAAAGGAAAGCTTCAGACAAACTGGCAAGGGCTCCTCGTGCCAAGAGCAAAGTTATAAAGAAACCAGCAAAGAAGAAAACCACCGACACCGCTGAACCACCCGAAGATATCGAAGAATCGGATCAAGAGGTAGAACTGGACTCCCTTAGCTCCTTTTTCATACACCTTATTAACAATGACTATTACCAGGATGATGCGGAAGGCAGCCGCGCTGATCATGTTGAGGTAATCTCCCTTTCCTCTGGTTCAGATCACGTGCCGGTTCAAAAATTTTGTCGTGCAGTTCGGAAAATAAAACGCTCTCACCCTCTTGCTCATTTGGATCCACAATTTTATTTGAAGACACAGCAACATGAAGGTCGTCGCACAACCCGGCACAGTGGCCAACAGGTCACTTCCTCCAGTTCACCAGATACTCCACCTCGGAAACGTCGTCCAGAGGTCTCTTCCTCTTTTAATAAACCTTGTCCCTTGGCGGGTTGTTTCCAATACCCACTTAATCTGTCTGATTCAAATTATTAGGTAACTTCTAATTCCTCATCTGGCGACTCATCAACCACGCAATTGCCTCCCCTCAAGACCGTCGCTGGGTAAGCATACTACCCTTTAGCTTTTCTCTTCATGCGTCGGTTTACCATACTAATATTGTGTTCTTATGTTTGTAGTGCCAAAGCCCGACTGAGCAAGAAAGCCAAAACCAGTGGCCCCATTGATGAAGTTGAACAGGAGAAGACCCCAGAAGATGCTGATAGAGACACTGAGGTTGTCATGGATGACTCTGCCCCACAAGATCCAGCCACTGATGCTAATCCACCGGAAGCTGATCCGGCCACGCATGTTGATCCATCAAGCCCACATGCTACACCTCCAAGGCCAACTGCTGATCCACCGAGCCCAGCTACTAATCCGCCAAGCCCAGCTGCTAATCTGCCGAGCCCAGCCAGGGATACTGTCAATCCGCCAAGTCCGTCAAAAGGTGGCAATGATGATGTTATTATCACTGGTACAGCTCACACCATCCCAGGCAATCCGGTTGCCTTATCAAAGCACACTGCTAAGCAAGAATTTGCTGCTATGGGCAAGGGGATAGAGAAGACAGATTTATCTAGCTATGTCAACTTTTCTGCCGAAGAGCTTCATTCCGGTTTCTTACATCGCCTCTACACAAGCCGAGACTATGAAGCCGGTTTGGTGAATATGAAGAAGGAGCGCTTTGAGGTAACTCTCCACACACTTTAATCTTGCTTTGTTTTGTATATCTCCATTGTAGCCCCCAGGGGTCGGTTTATCTCTTGAAGACAAACCGAAACTTGTAAATAAAGAGTGTTTCAAATGAGTAGTCTCCTAGGGCCGGTTTAACCTTATGAAGGTGAATCGGGACTTCATGATCCAATATTCAGTTTGCCAACTCCTTTCGTCTTTGTACTTTTTGATCAAATATGCATTAGCCCCCAAGTGCCAAGATTCATACTTGTATTGAGCCTTGGGACCTTTTAAATAAGCAGTAGGAGAAAAGCATTCCGCATTATCCCCCGAGTGCCAAGTGTATAACTGGTTATATGCTTTGGACTTTGAGAAAAATATCGTCATCATTTGATCTGTGCAGGCCAATATAAACAATAAAGACTCCAAAATTGCCGATCTTCAAGAGAATATCACCCAGCAATCAGAGACTTCCAAGGCCAAGGATGAGCTTAAAACCGCTTTGACAGCCATGGAACAACTTAAGGAAGGGTTCAAAAATGAACGTGCTAGCTGGGAAACGAAAAGAACTGCATTGTTGAATCGGGCTGAGGACGCCGAGTTAGCTCTTAAACCGGTGGCGGAAGAGCTAACTGGGTTGAAGCGCCAAGTAAATGCCATGACCTCTGCAATATTTGGTAAATACTCTTGTGAAAATCTCTTGAATAACCATCTTTGAAGTTGCCGGTTTAACATCAATGTCTTAAACCGTTATAGGTGGCCGTGTTGCTCATCTGGGCGCTAACATGCGGATGAAGCTGAAGGCAGCATATACGTTGATAGAGCAACTGTATACCGGTGCCCAACGGGTTATCTGTGCAATCTTATACAACAAACCTGTACCAACATTGATCAAGGACACACTAGCAAGGTTATCCATGGCGCCAGCGCAGATAGAGGAGAAGAAGCGGTCGGCTGCTAGGGCTGGCGCTTTGTTGGCACTTACTCGAGCCAAAGCATGGATAGCTGATCTAGATCCAGTTGATATTACCAAGGGCTATCCCGGTGAACAAGAAAACGGGGCAGAATTTGATAATGAAGCCCTCAAATACCTGACAAAGGAGATGCGTCCTTTGGCAAGTCAATTGGCGGAAGAGGCTAATTTGACTGTTCATCGGTCCTTCTATGATGCCAACAACCAACGGATTGACACTGCTGTGAAGGAAGTGCAAAATCTTATCCTGCCAATCCGTAAGCACACTTACGCCCCTGACGTTGATCCGTCTGAACGTATAAGTGAAGAGGCTGTCTTTCAAGCTTTAACCCGGATTGACTGGACCACCATTGACTTCCAGCCACTAGATGGGGAGGAGGAGGCTGAACCGACACCAGAAGATCCATCAACCTCTCGTCAACCCGGCGACGAGTCTTAATCCGGCAACTGTGTTAATATTCACATATTGTGTTCTGTGTAAAGAACAATCATTTATTTTGGGCTTTAAAGCGCCTTGTAATAGGCTAGCTGGCATACTTTGATCTGCTGCCATTGTGCAATGCCACTTGATATTTTAATCCAGCATGATATTGCTATGCTTTATTTGTCTTGGTATGCTGTATAAGTCCTGTTATCTGCATGTTAAATACTTAAACATGTCCTGGCGCTTTACCGCCGGACGGCTTATGATACCCAATACAGAAACAGAATCCTCATAACAAAGGTGATAAGGTACTGAAATATGAATCATATCATTCCTGTGATATTAAATCACTGTTGTTGTCTGCCAACTTATTTAGTAAGGGTGAAAACCCAAACTTTGGGTGGTGGAAGATACCCACCATATTATGCTGGTGCATAACAAGCCATACCGGGTATTGATAAACATCGGATGACCATTCTGGCGACTTATAGTCAATACCAGACCGGATTAAAAGATGTCGGTTCACCCTTGATTATATGCTTAACAGCTGATATCTGTAAGCCACACCGGGTTAAGAAACGCCTGGTTAAGATGAAGACATATAGTCTGGCCGGGTCGAAAGACGCCGGTTTACTTGAAAAGTTTGATCAATAAAGATAAAATTTGTAAAAAGCGAAAGCAAATAAAACTTGTAGTCGAGGCTTTTTGATGGCTGCCAGGCCCAAATTCGAGGCTTTTCATGGGCTGCCAGGCCGCTGAGTTAAACCATTTGACAAAGCATTTTAAGATGGGCCTCCAACTAACCAATCGTCGTTTTAACTTTGACAAGTTCAGGGTCTCAATGAGAGTAACTGTCAAACGTTCGGCGGGTCATGCCAGGATTACCTGGATAGGAGTGGCTTACTTGATGAAGGCAGGTTAACCCGGGGTTTTAGGTGAATACACCAGGCTTCCAAGCCATGGGTCGATACCCGGTTACAAGGGTCCTTTCAAACTCTTTGTTACTTTACACAAAGAGCCCCCAAGTAACTTTGTGAGATGTGCTCAATGGGTGCCTATGTTTGAGTCGTGCTTGTAGCAACAGATCTCTCTTTGGCCCCTTGGGTGTGAAGCTCCCAAGCTGTATGATGGCATAATAGCCGGTTTAATGGACAAAATGGGTCATCGCTTTGGAAGCAGAAGCCCCCTTGTAACCAAGAAATATTGGAAGAACGGCAGAGGCCCTGCTTGTAGCAAGGATGTCGGTTTATTATATTGATCATAATATATACATTGTCATAATATGTACATAAGGAGAGCCTATAACTCAGGTGTAGTAAGGCCGAAGGAGAGATATGTTCCACGGCCGCCGGGTCTCCTCCTCAGAAGTGCGTGAGTCTTCTCGAATGTTATTGAGGTAGTATGATCTGTTGTGTAGATTCTTGCTGACCACAAAGGGCCTTCCCCATGGTGGGGATAACTTGTGCATATCGGTCTGATCCTGGATGAGCCGGAGCACTAAATCGCCTTCTTGAAAGGTTCTTGTTCTAACCCGGCGGCTGTGATAACGCTGCAGGTCTTGCTGATAAACCGCCAAACGAGCCAATGCCATGTCCCGTTTCTCATCTAACAGGTCCAGCGCTTCTTGACGTGCTTGCTCATTGTCCGCTTCAACATAATTGGAAACCCGTGGCGAGTCATGACGAATGTCACTAGGGAGAACTGCCTCTGCTTCATAGACCATGAAGAAGGGCGTATAACCTGTAGATCGGTTTGGGGTGGTGTTTATGCTCCATAACACAGATGGTAGTTCTTCCACCCAACAACCCGGCGTCCGCTTCAAAGGGACCATGAGCCGGGGCTTTATACCCTTTAAAATTTCCCGATTAGCCCTCTCAGCTTAACCATTAGACTGGGGGTGAGCCACGAACGCTACATCAAGCCGGATGTGCTCTCGTTGACAAAATTCCTCCATCTCACCTTTGGAAAGGTTCGTGCCATTATCTGTGATGATGCTATGTGGAAAAGCAAAACGGAAGATCACCTTCTTGAGGAATTGAACCGTCGTGGCTGCGTCACATTTTCTTACTGGCTCCGCTTCAACCCACTTAGTGAATTTGTCAACCGCCACCAAGAGGTGGGTCTTCTTATCTTTGGATCGCTTAAAAGGACCCACCATATCAAGCCCCCAAGTGGCAAACGGCCAAGTTATTGGAATCAACCGTAGCTCTTGAGCCGGAACATGAGCTCGGCGTGAAAACTTCTGACAAGCATCACACTGCTTTACCAGGTCCTCAGCATCGGCATGAGCCGTCAACCAGTAAAAACCATGACGAAAAGCTTTAGCCACCAAGTATTTTGAACCGACGTGATTACCACAGTCTCCTTCGTGGATCTCGCGTAAAATCTCACAGCCTTCTTCAGGAGAAACGCAACGCTGAAACGCCCCTGAAATACTGCAATGATGCAACTCGCCATTGACGATTGTCATGGACTTGGATCGCCGGACTATCTGTCTGGCCAGAACTTCATCTTCTGATAACTCGCCCCGGTTCATATACGCCAAGTATGGAACCGTCCAATCTGGAATGACATGTAAAGCGGCCACCAACTGTGCCTCCGGATCAGGAATAGCAAGGTCGTCCTATGTGGGTAGTTGAACCGACGGGTTATGCAAGACGTCCAAAAAGGTATTGGGCGGCACCGGTTTGCGCTGAGATCCTAGCCGGCTTAAAGTGTCAGCTTCCTCGTTTTTGCGCCGATCAATGTGCTCCACTTGATATCCCTTAAAGTGACCAGCCACAATGTCCACCTCGCGCCGGTAAGCCGCCATGAGCGGATCCTTGGAATCCCAAGTACCTGAAACTTGCTGGGCTACCAGGTCTGAGTCTCCCAAGCACTGTACACAGCTTAAGTTCATCTCCTTAGCCACTCGAAGACCATGGAGTAAAGCCTCATACTTAGCTGCATTGTTAGTACAAGGGAGCATTAAGCAAAGAACATAATGAATTTTATCACCTCGAGGGGAAGTAAGGACAACTCCAGCGCCCGAGCCCTCCAATTGCCTGGACCCATCAAAATGAATAGTCCAGTAGGTACTGTCCGGTTTGTCCTCCGGTATCTGCAACTCTGTCCAATCATTGATAAAATCCACAAGAGCCTGGGACTTGATGGCTGTTCGAGGCATGTACTTCAAACCGTGTTGTCCAAGCTCAATAGCCCACTTAGCAACCCGGCCAGTTGCCTCCCTGTTATGGATTATATCCCCCAAGGGAGAAGAACTGACCACTGTGATTGGATGACCTTGAAAGTACTGTTTAAGCTTCCGACTTGCCATAAAAACCCCATACACCAGCTTCTGCCAATGCGGATATCTTTGCTTTGACTCAATGAGCACTTCGCTGATATAGTAAACCAGCCTTTGTATCGGGTATTCCTTCCCAGTCTCCTTGCGTTCCACCACAATGGCAACACTGACAGCTCGGGCATTAGTAGACACATATAACAGCAGTGGCTCCTTATCAACTGGAGCGGCAAGAACTGACGGTTCAGCCAGCTGCTTCTTCAAGTCTTCAAACGCCGCATCAGCAACCTCGCTCCAGACAAAATTGTCTGTCTTCTTCAACATCTGGTACAGAGGGATCGCCTTCTCTCCCAACCTGCTGATAAACCGTCTTAAGGCCGCAATACGACCCGCCAGACGTTGAACATCATCAATACATGCCGGTTTAGCCAGAGAAGTGATAGCCTTGATCTTTTCCGGATTAGCCTCAATGCCTCAATTGGACACCAGAAAACCCAAGAGCTTGCCAGCTGGTACACCAAAGACACACTTAGCCAGATTGAGCATCATTTTATAAACTCGTAGATTATCAAAGGTTTCTTGCAAATCAGGGATGAGCGTCTCTGCTTTCCTGGACTTGACCACAATATCGTCCACATAGGCATGAACGTTGCGCCCAATCTGAGTATGAAGACAATTCTGCACACAACATTGATAAGTTGCCTGGGCACTCTTGAGCCCAAAAGGCATGGATACATAGCAGAAGGCTCCAAAGGGAGTAATGAAAGTTGTCTTCTCCTGGTCCTTAACTGCCATCTTGATCTGATGATAACCGGAATAAGCATCCAGAAAACTCAAACGCTCACAACCCGCCGTAGCATGAATGATTTGATCAATACGAGGGAGGGCAAAGGGATCAGCCGGGCAAGCTTTGTTCAAATCTGTGTAATCCACACACATACGCCAAGTGCCATTTTTCTTAAGTACCAGCACCGAATTAGCCAACCACTCTGGGTGAAATAATTCTACGATAAACCCTGCTGCTAGGAGCCAGGCTACCTCTTCTCCAATGGCCTTGCACCGTTCCTCATTAAAGAGGCGAACAAACTGTTTTACCAGTTTGAACTTCAGATCAATATTAAGAGTGTGCTCAGCGAGTTCCCTCGGTACACCTGGCATGTCAGAAGGCTTCCATGCGAAGATGTCCCGGTTCTCACGGATGAACTCGATGAGCGTGCTTTCCTATTTGGGATCCAAGTTGACACTGATGCTGAACTACTTGGATGAATCGCCAGGAATAAAGTCAACCAATTTGGTTTCATCAGCCGATTTAAACTTCAAAGCCGGATCATGCTTTGTGGTGGGCTTCTTTAAAGAAGTCATGTCTACCGGATCAACATTGTCCTTATAAAACTTCAACTCTTCCGTTGCACAAACCGATTCGGCATAGGCCGCAACACCTTCCTCACACTCCAGAGAAATCTTACGGCTACAATGAACCGTGGCAGTTCCTTTGTAACCCGACATCTTGAGCTGCAGATAAACATAACACGGCCTCGCCATGAATTTAGCGTAAACCGGCCGTCCAAATAAAGCGTGGTACGGACTTCTGATCTTGACCACTTCAAAGGTCAGCGTTTCGGACCTAGAATCATGATCATCTCTGAAAGCCACCTCAAGAGCTATCTTACCAACTGGGTAAGCCGATTTACCAGGCACCACTCCATGGAAAACGGTGTTTGACGGTCTAAGATTCTTATCTATCAACCGCATACGCCGGAAGGTTTCATAGTACAAAATATTGATACTGCTCCCTCCGTCCATGAGCACCTTAGTGAACTTATAACCTCCCACTTGCGGTGCAACCACCAAAGCTAGGTGACCCGGATTGTCAACCCGGGGCGGATGATCCTCTCTGCTCCAGACAATAGGCTGCTCAGACCAGCGTAGATAACGGGGTACTGCCGGTTCAACGGAGTTCACTGCCCTTTTATGAAGTTTCTGATCGCGCTTGCACAAGCTAGTAGTGAAGACATGATATTGTCCACCGTTTAACTGCTTTGGGTTGCTCTGATAACCCGACTGCTGCTGATTCCCCTGATTACCCTGTTGATGGTTACCACCTTGGTTATTTTGATTGCCCTGATTATCCTCGAACCCTGAATTTTAACTGCCTCCACCGTAACCTGGCCCATGAAATCCTGGACCGGAACCACCATATGGACCCTGATCATATCGAAAAAGATCAGAGTTTTTGAATTCCCTCATGATGTGGCAATCCTTCCAAAGGTGTGTGGATGGAGCCTCCTTTGTACCGTGCTTTGGGCAAGGATGGTTTAACAGGCAACCCACATTCATTCCTCCACCGCGCTGGGGCAGTTTACCCTTACGGCGCTGCATATTACCCTGCATACTAGTGTTGGCCACAAAATCGGAATTGTCCGCTTTAAGCTTACTGTTATTTCCGTGGCCCGCCTGGTTATGTTGTCCCTTTGAACCGGCACTCTTCTTCCCCTTCTCTTGTTTCTCTTCATCAGAATCAGGGTCCTTGGTATTATCAGAATCAGCATATTTAAGCAGAGCCGCCATGAGTGTTCCCATATCATTGCAGTGACGCTTGAGCCGTCCCAACTTCATTTTAAGTGACTTAAACCGGCAATTGCCCTCCAACGTCACAATTGCTGTATCCGGATCGATACGGCCTGACGAGTGCAAAATTTCTGAAACCCGGCGCACCCAATGGGTTGTTGATTCATTCTGTCCTTGCACACAAGCCGCCAGATCTACAATGGACATATGCTGCTTGCATGTGTCTTTGAAGTTTGCTATGAACTTGGCCTTCAACTCATCCCATGAATTGATCGAGTAAGCAGGCAGGCTCTTCAACCAGGTGTGAGTCATTCCTTCTAACATCATGGTGAAGTACTTTGCACACGCTGCTTCATCCACATCTAGCATCTCCATTGCCATCTCATAACTCTCAACCCACGCCTCGGGGGGCTGATCAGCGGTATAATTAGGCACCTTGCGTGGCCCTTTGAAATCCTTGGGCAATCGCACATTACGGAGAGCTGGGATAAGACACGGCACTCCCCAAGAGCTGAAGGCAAGCCCTGTCCCTCACTCTACTGATGCCGCTGGCTGAACTGTGGCGGGTTGATGACGACCCGCGTGTTGTGCTGCTAATGCGGCCTCCCTTCGCGCTCTGCCATTAACCACCACATCCTGAGCATTCAAACCGCCGTTTGCCGGATTAGGCCCTCGAGGGGCATCACGACGCCACGCACTACTTGACATGGCTGGTTCGTCTATGTGCCTGCTATAACTCTTGCTCGGACAAGGGGTTGAATGTATTCTGTCTCGGCTGTAAGAATAAGCCTGTTGCTGTATGACGGCGGTTTGAAGAAGATCCCTGGCTCGTCGGGTCTCGATCGCTGCTAAGGAATCACCCTCCATCGGAATAGCCGCCAAACATGGTGCTGCTGCAATCATGTTATCCAAAGGACTGGAAAAGTGACCCGGTGGTGCTGTGACATACTGCGGCAGGTTGTTCATCCGTCGAGGTGGGTCCATCGTCCGTGGCTGATCCAGCGCCGCCCCAGGTGCCTCAGTCCAGTTTACTCCTGCAGGATTGCTAGGCCCAGCTCCTGGTGTACTGAAGAGATTCAGACCTTCGTAAATTTGCGGCAGTCGAGACCAGTACTTCCTTCTCATCACATCATTTGATGCGTCCTGATCCAACATAAGCCGGTAATTCTGCGCCTGGATCTGCTATGATTGGGCATCTAAAGCGGCTCGCTCTTCATCCATCCTAGCCTCCTCAGCTGCCAAGTCTGCTTTGGCCTGAGCTATCTGATCCCTTAGCTTCGTGACATCCGCATTATGCTGAACTTGAGTCTCTGGAGTCACCGTGTGGTCAACAATGCTGTTAAATCGTCCAGCAAACCGGCAAGAACTTGAGCCGGCCGGCGCGTCGGGCCTCCTGCCGCGGCTACTGATCCGGAGCCAATTGCTGCTGTTGATGAAGATTGCACGATGGGCTGCGTACCGGCCATGAAGATCACAACCACGTTTGGTGGTTCAAGGGGACCCGAAATACTGTCGCCATCAGAGTATCCGTCAAACCGGCCATCGTGCAGTTGGTATAGCAACTCGGTTTCGCCAGTGGACGATTCACCATCTGAGTAGATGGTTGTCTCACCATCGGACACCGGTTCAGATTCCGCTCCATGGATGAATCTTACGACCGCACGCTTCATGGTAGGCTGAACCCGGGCAGGACTTGCACGCTGAGCCGTCTCGATGAGGTCGGTGGAGATGTTCGGCTCAGGGCCCGGTTCGCCGATCTTGCCAATGAAAACGTGAATCCCACCAAAGGGGACCCGGTACCCGTACTCAATTGAGCCGGCCTCGGGGCCACATCCTGCATCGTCGATGTAGTGCTTGCCGCGACGACTCTTGGTCACCCGGCCAACCACGTACCCCTTGAGTCCATCAAAGCTGCCCTTCAAGAACTCAAAACCATCGAGCGATAGCCCCACGGTGGGCGCCAACTGTCGTGGAAATATCACGTCAGATGTACTAGCGGAAGGACTTAGTCGTGGAGCCATCGCAATGATATTAGCCTGAAGGGCTTAAACCGGACAAGGGACACGAGAATTTATACTAGTTCGGCCCCTTCAAGAAGGTAAAAGCCTACATCTAGTTGTGATGGAATTATTGGGGTTTCGATGACCAGGGAGCAAATTAATACGCTTTGCCTGAGTCTCGAGTTTTTGTCTATTGTTCCTGAACCGCCGCCGGGTCGTCCCTTTATATACACAGGTTGACGCCCGGCTAGTTTACAGAGTCCCGAGGCCAATTCATACAAGTGTTCGGCTCGGTCCCTCCCTTTCCCTATCTTACAACACAAGTTATACAACTATGATGGTTTAGCACTATGGGCCCTAATCCGCCTCTGGGCTTCGGGCCTCTAAGCTTTATCAGCAAAGCGCCATCTTCTTGTCTTCATGGGCTTCAGTATGGTTGAGCGTGAACCGGCCCCTCCTGGGCGGTTTACACTCAGTAGTTATATCCCCAACAATATATGTTGTCGGGCTCAAGGCGAGTCTGTCATCCTAGTGCTAGCCCAATATCTTTCTCGTTCCAGTGATGCAGACCACAAATCATATTATCTCATAATCCTTGTCGCATGGCCATGCTTATCCTGGTCTCACACGAGGGGCCCATAGTATATCTCTCCTAATCGGAGGGGCAAATCCCATCTTGCTCGACCATGTCTTGCAGCATGGATCCGGACAAGTCCGAAACCTACCTTTGTAACTATCCAGTCATGGAGTAGCGTTTGGTTGGCCCAAAGCAGGCCTGTCACCATCCCGAGTACATGCGCCAACTCAGGTTTTAGGACATAGAACGTATGTTGTAGTAGAGACTCACATATGACATATTGCTACGTCTCCTGGTTGGGTCTGTCTGACTCGGACCTTATCTCGACTTGTATCCTACTATGTCGAATCCGACCAGATCCTTCCAAGTCCATATTATCCGGTTAGCATCCAATGCTCCATGGCTAGTGAGACCAAGGCATCGATCGTGTCATATGCTAGTCTAGTCGGTTGCGCATCCAGACAACCCTTTCTGCTAGGGACCTTTTATGACAGTAATCATACAATGCATTGTCCCACAAACAACGCACACACTTGCTGATATACATCATTGATAATGTCCAAGGACTATCTTTATTCATAAATACATAGGAAATATTATCATACATGATTGCCTCTAGGGCATATCTCCAACATGCCTGCACGACAATAGTAAGGCGCATACAAGTGTCTTGTCTGGGACTTTCACGCAACATGTAATTCAAATACTAATCGCACAACGCTAGTATTTTGGGGAATTGGTGATGTGCTTGTATTTTTGCATGCCACTAGTACTTTTCTTTGGGGAAAAAGATGACACAATAGTGTATTTGATGTTGTGGTAGTGTTTGCACACATGATTCATATATCAATATAAAAAGTATGCATTAAATAGATAATTTTATGTATCACATTTTACATGAATTCAAATATACAAATTGCAACACACGTGTTAACTTACAGAATACACATTAATATCATTGAGTTACATGCATTCATTTCACATGGCGAATTTGTAAAACACATGGATTGTCGTCTAGCTTCACTGCGGTGCCTTGAAACTGTTGAAGTTTTGGTTGATAAATCTTTGACGTGTCGTAATGAAGAGAAATTGTCAACATACATCATATCAAATATATGTCAACATATATACATAGCAAGAATGTCTTTTATAGCAACTTACATACCAAACATAGCACATGGCAACAAATAGCAAGATTAACACATAAAAAATCTAGGCATGGCAGAAATTTTTAACCTTGGGGCTCATATTTGCTGTGATGGTAGTTGTGCATTCATTTTTTTGCTGCCGTGGCAGCAACTCTGAGCCAGATGGCTCAGTTAGCTCGCGAAATGGCTCATTAATTAGTTGCCATCGCAATGACTCTAGGCTAAATGGCTCTTTTAGTTGTCATGGAAGAACTTTTGAGCCTTTGGCCTCATATTTGCTACCATGGGGTCACAAACGGTTAAATGGGCTCATTTCTTTACCATGGCAGCATTTATGAGTCAAATTGCTCATTTAGTTGTCATGGTAGAATTTTCCAGCCTTGGGGCTACTATAAACTGTCGTGGTTGCATTTTTAGTTAATCTTTTTGCTGCATTGGTAGCATTTATGAGCCAAAGCGCGCATATTGTTGTTGTGCTAGAATTATCATGTTTCAATACGTCGAATGACTACTAAGGTTAATGAAGTAAACCTACACGGTCATTTTCACCATGCATCTTTAAAACTTAATTAGAAACTACACAAAAGGTACAGTAAACCGAAATCAATAATCGTCTTTCGAACCAATTTCTGCCTACCAGCAGCGCCCGTGTCTTGTGTAATCAGACTTTTTCCGTCTCTTCTTCCTCCCATTTCTAGGTACAACAATAACTGGGGGCTGCCAGAGTGTCTAAAATTGACCCACTCAATGTGATCTGAGTCATGACATTCGCTTTGGAGGGACATTGATCATTCTGAGTGTCGTCCACTCGTGGCACATTAAACAGACTCTCGACAACATTATGGTTAACTGCAAAAATCATGCCATCATCATATTCATTGTGAAAAATACATATTAACATCCTCCTCCCCATGCTCATAGTCAGGCGGTGACTAATTGATTTTTACAATGAGTATGTGAGTTCTTTACGACTAATGCTGAGTCCATGGATTATACGCACTCTCACCCTTCCACCATTGCTAGCCTCTCTAGTGCCGTGCAACTTTCGCTGGTACCATACACCCACCATATACCTTCCTCAAAACAGCCACCATACCTACCTATTATGGCATTTCCATAGCCATTCTGAGATATATTGACATGCAACTTTCCACCATTCCATTTTATTATGACACGTTCCATCATTGTCATATTGCTTTGCATGATCATGTAGTTGACATCGTATTTGTGGCAAAGTCACCTTTAATAATTCTTTCATACATGTCACTCTTGAGTCATTGCACATCCCGGTACACCGCCGGAGGCATTCATATAGAGTCATATTTTGTTAAGTATCGAGTTGTAAGTAAATAAAAGTGTGATGATTATCATTATTAGAGCATTGTCCCACGTGAGGGAAGGATGATGGAGACTATGATTCCCCCACAAGTCGGGATGAGACTCCGGACAAAAAAAGAGAGGCCAAAGAAGCCCACAAAAATAGAAAAAAGAGAGAATGTGCAATGTTATTATCCTTTTTTCTGCACTTGTGCTTCAAAGTAGCACCATGATCTTCATGATAGAGAGTCTCCTATGCTATCACTTTCATATACTAGTCCGAATTTTTCATTATAGAACTTGGCTTGTATATTCCAATGATGGGCTTCCTCAAATTTCCCTAGGTCTTCATGAGCAAGCAAGTTGGATGCACACCCACTTAGTTTCTTTTTGAGCTTTCATAAACTTATAGCTCTAGTACATTCGTTGCTTGGCAATCCCTACTCACTCACATTGATATCAATTGATGGTCATCTCCATAGCCCGTTAATACACCTAGTTGATGTGAGACTATCTCCCTCTTTTTGTCTTCTCCACAACCACCATATTCCATTCCACTTATAGTGTTATGCCCATGGCTCACGCTCATGTATTGCGTGAAAGTTGAAAAGGTTTGAGAACACCAAAAGTGTGAAACAATTGCTTGGCTTGTCATCGGGGTTGTGCATGATTTGAATACTTTTTGTGATGAAGATGGAGCATAGCAAGACTATATGATTTTGTAGGGATAAACTTTCTTTGGCCATGTTATTTTGATAAGACATAATTGCCTTTTTAGTATGCTTGAAGTATTATTGTTTTTCTGTCAATATTAAACTTTTGTTTTGAATCTTATGGATCTGAAAATTCATGCCGCAATAAAGAAAATTACATGTATAAATATGTTAGGTAGCATTCCACATCAAAAATTCTATTTTTATCATTTACCTACTCGAGGATGAGCGGAAATTAAGCTTGGGGATGCTTGATACGTCTCCAACATATCTCTAATTTTTTTATTGTTCCATGCTATTATATTATCTTTTTTTGGATGTTTTATATGCATTAATATGCTATTTTATATTATTTTTGGGACTAACCTATTAACCTAGAGCCCAGTGCCAGTTTCTGTTTTTCCTTGTTTATGAGCTTTGCAGAAAAGGAATACCAAACGGAGTCAAAACGGAACAAAACTTTCGCGATTTTTCTTGGACCAGAAGGCACCCCGGAGACTTGGAGATGAAGTCATAAGAGACGCGAGGTGGCGGCAAGGGGCGAGGGCACGCCTAGGGGGTAGGGCGCGCCCCCTGCCTTGCCAGCTCCTCGGGACTCCTCTCACCTAACCCTTGGCCCTATATATTCACATATATTCCCAAACCAATAGAGGCATCCACGAAAACACTTTTCCACCGCCGCAACCTTCTGTTCCCGTCAGATCCCATCTTGGGGCCTTTTCCAGCATCCTGTCGGAGGGGAATTCGATCACGAAGGGCTTCTACATCAACTCTATTGCCCTTCCGATGAAGTGTGAGTAGTTTACCGCAGACCTACATGTCCATAGCTAGTAGCTAGATGGCTTCTTCTCTCTCTTTGATTCTCAATACCATGCTCTCCTCAATATTCTTGGAGATCTAACCGATGTAAATCTTCTTTTGCGGTGTGTTTGTCGATAGCCGATGAATTGTGGATTTAGGATCAACTTATCTATGAATATTATTTGAATCTTCTCTGAATTCTTATATGCATGATTTGATATCTTTGTAATTCTCTTCGAACTATCGGTTTAGTTTGGCCAACTAGATTGGTTTTTATTGCAATGGGAGAAGTGCTTAGCTTTGGGTTCAATCTTGCGGTGTCCTTTCCCAGTGATTGTATTGTTGCCATCGAGGATAAAAAGATGGGGTTTACATCATATTGCTTGAGTTTATTCCTCTACATCATGTCATCTTACTTAACATGTTACTATGTTCTTCATGAACTTAATACTCTAGATGCAGGCAGGAGTCGGTCGATGTGTGGAGTAATAGTAGTAGATGCAGGCAGGATTCGGTCTACTTGACATGGACGTGATGCCTATATGTCATAATCATTGCCTTAAATATCGTCATAACATTGCACTTTTCTATGAATTGCTTGATAGTAATTTGTTCACCCACCGTATTATTTGCTATCTTGAGAGAAGCCTCTAGTGAAACCTATGGCCCCCGGGTCCATTTTCCATCATATAAGTTTCCGATCTACTATTTTGCAAACTTTTACTTTCCGATCTATAAACTAAAAATCCCAAAATATTTACTTTATCTTTTGTTTAGTTTTATCTATCTCTATTAGATCTCACTTTTGCAAGTGACCGTGAAGGGATTGACAACCCCTTTTAACGTTGGGTGCAAGTGTTTGATTGTTTGTGCAGGTATTGGTGATTCATGCGTTGTCTCCTACTGGATTGATACCTTGGTTATCTAACCGAGGGAAATACTTATCTCTACTTTGCTGCATCACCCTTTCGTCTTCAAGGGAAAAACCAACGCAAGCTCAAGAATTAGTAGTCATACGCCTACAACATGATCCACCAACACCGGTGATCATCGAACCCCGTCTGTTTGAGCACCAAGCGAATGAATGCTAGACAAGGTAGTCATACGCCTTCAGAAAGTGTAGATTAAGGAAGACGCCTTTATGACGGCGTTTCCTAACCTCATGCACAATTTCATGAAGGTCTAGAATCCTTTCATGGATATGGCGGCCCTATAGGAAGACATTCTGGTAAAGGTGCGAGAGGCATTCCACCACCAGGGCAACGCGCATCGAACACACCATCGCAAAAATTTGCGGGATCACATTAATCACCTTAATCAGCCTATAGTGCCGAATATCCGTCGCCCCAACTATTTTGGGGATCAGGGTATTGACACCAAAATTTAGACGTGCCATATTGAGAGTCCCAATATGGAATTCATGGAACATCAACATGATCACCAGCTAGAGCTCTGGCCAGAATTTCTGGAAGAAGGCCATTGGTGGGCTATTGGGGCCAGGTGCCGAACTAGCATTCATAACATCAATCACCCGCCCTACCTCTTCTAGCAAGAATGGCAAAGTTAGCTGCACATTCTCAATGGCTGACACACTGGCCGCTGATTGCGAGTCCTTTGCCAGAGAAACCCCATAGCGGGGTTCACCGTCAAGAGTCCCTTATAGAAGGAGTAAATATACGAGATGATCTCCCCGGCCTGCTCAATGACGACATCCCCATTCCACCGAGAAGGACTGATCACTTCGGTTGTTGCCCATTCACAATGGCGTGAAAATAGGTGGTGTTGCCCCCCCCCCTTTTAAGAGCCAATTTTGGCCCCCGCGACACTGCTATAAAACTCCTCGCCCTTGCATATTTTCATAAGGGAGGCCTCAAGGGTATAGCGCTGGAGCCACTCATCATCCGAGAGACCAAGGCATCTACAATCACAATCAACTCTCGAATCTGGTCGAGTGGGGCTCCCTTAAGAGTTCTAAGCTCTACTCCTAGGTTCCCCCCCAACCAAGCATGAACTGCCTAACCAACTTGGCACAATGATGCCAACGTCAATGGCAAAAAACATACTGGTAGGTGGTTCCCGATATGGCTCCTGGTTCTTTGTTTCATCGATGGGCGGCTCTCTGTTGCCAATGAGACTTGGCCTCTTTAATAAAGTGCGCTTGGTTGGACACCACGCTGTCGACGACAAGTGGTACGAGCACATGTACCAGCACATGTAGTTGTACCATGCGCTGCCTTCTCCTCTGTTTCCCTCTTGGCGACTCCATTTGCTTTGCGTTAGTTTCAACACTTGGTGTATCCTTCTATGTGATGATTTTCTTCCATGTTTGAGCCCATTTCCCGCAGAAATGCACTAAAGAAGGTATTTCAAAATGTCTTGCTTGACGGAGCGAAAATAGTCAGTATCCTCGGTAGGGTCACAAACATGGTCGGAAATACCGGAACGGAGCCCGCACACACAATTTACCCAGGATAGGGCCTCCGACGAGGAGCAATACTCTACGTCATGCTTGTTGTCTTCATTCATGGTGGGTATACCTCATGCAAGGGATTCAATGGGGAGTATGAAGATGCTACCAAGAGTCTATTCTACTATAGTCGATCTCTTGGGAGCCCATAGCCCTCACCTTATATACATGATGAGGGCTAAGGTTTTACAAATAGATAGATCCAATCTTAGCCCGCCACTAGGATGACTTGGGGCCAAGATGATATCATGAATGTAAGTCCATTGTTCAGAGCTCCCTCCTATGCCAGTTAATTGGCATGTGTCTTGGGTCCCTAGCCGGGCCTTCCAGCTGGCTCCTTTGATAGAAGCTACCCCCGGTGCATGGAACCATCAGTAGCGCCTGAGCCTATCTAGAGTTGGAGTTCCGTCAGTCTTCGAGAACCCAGACGAGCTCTTGGTTTTGTTGGTAGTTGACAGAGGGCCCCAGCTAGGTTGAGCCATAGGAGGCCTACCAGACTTGGATGCTTCATTCTGAAGACCTCTTTGTCCCCTAGGGCTCTCCTACCCCTGGCTCATGGTTTTTCCTGGTGCAGGCTCCACGAAAATAGGGCTCTTGGACTCGCGGCCTCTGGGCGTCGGTGTGCTCGAGGTCATGGCGATGTCCGGGGGGGGGGGGGGTGGTGTTACTTGGGCCGGAGAGAAAGGCATTGCGGCCCAACAGCGATCGCCGCCACCCATCGCCAGTGCCAACCTTCCAGGTGTCACCGCTGGCTTCAATGCAATTCCTCGAAGCCGTGTTGCCACATCAAATCCCTTTGCTTCTTTATTAATCAGGAGAGGGCTAGTATTAACCACACATCGTCCTCTCCTCAATTCCTCTTATATTTTAGCAACCGCCATCGCAGGAGAAGAACACTACCACTTCAGATCCCTTTTGTTCCTTATTAATCGGGAGAGGGTTGGTATCAACCACGCAACTTCCCCTTCCCAATTCCTCTGATGTTTTAGCAGCCGTCATCACAGGAGAAGAACACACCTTGAATTCCAAACCGCAAAAGGTTGGCGCGGCCGCAAGACATGGAAGCGTCCTGGATCAAAGCTTGTCTCGTCGTCGCCCCGTTTGGTCGAGGTGGCAAATTTGCCCACCAGGCCTGGTGATTGGAAGCCCTCCATCATCACCTCGGAGCACCTAGAGGGCTTGACTGCCCAGGGATGGCTCCCCAAGCACAATCCGCTTTCACTCCACTGTCTTCCTACGTGGAAAGCCGAGAAGGATCCATATCCTCTTCCCTGGAGATGAACACATTTTGCAATAGAAAATCCATTGTAAAATGAGTACAATCACACACACACACACACACACACACACACACACACACACACACACACACACACACACATATATATATATATATATAGAGAGAGAGAGAGAGTGCGCGTGTGTATGCGAGAGAGAGACACACGAGCTCGCGCGCGCGCGCGCACACACACACAGAGAGACAGAGAGAGAGAGAGAGAGAGAGAGAGAGAGAGAGAGAGAGCTAATGCAATAGGTAAATAATTGACTTTGATTTTGCTCTCCAAGCTCATGTTAACACCAACTCAAAAAATCTAGTATTAAGCACCATCTAGATATATTTTTGTGCACTGTTGCATCTATGATCATAACACTTAGTACACTCAAGACATTAATTTATCCCAAATGGATCCTCCTTTACGTAATATACAAAACATTCACAATAATTGTAGTATCAGTTAACCGTTACTATCATAGTCCACCAAGGATGCACTGTACGGCCTTGTGGTTTTCGCGTGGACAATTATTGTCGTGTAGGTGTCACTAAATAATATAAATGAAAATTCATAGGCCAGTAGTATACATGGATGCATAGCTTATGTATAGTTCGACAAGCTTTGAAACTTTAATGCGCATTAAACAAGCACTAAAACATGCATTTATGTTGGTGTAGTGTATGATTGATCTCCAAACGTAATGTCTCATAAGAGTGAGTTGTTATCCAACCCTTATGCACACTTCATTATCATATGTTTTGTATATTATGTTCTTGGTTTGCTTCGTTGTTCATAATGCGTATTTGTATTATACTTGAGCCTGCATCATACTAATATTTGTGATTGCCAAATCCATATGATTGATGCAAATCATCTTTGTCCTTGTAAAGAAAACCAACGGCCCACAGTCTCAGGGTGCATTTCTAGTAGCATGTATTTATCACATGGAAATAGCACATTAATTTTTATTTAAACTAATATCAATGTGAGTATTGTTTAGTGCGTCATTTAAATTATTGTATTAGCATAACAATGACATACACAATTTTGTCTAATCTACGAGCTCAGATTAGGAACTAGTGTTTTCCTAGTAGTAAAAAGCAGATATGATAAAGTTACGCTACTTACCCCTATTGTGAGAAGGGGTAACAACAAAGCTAGAAGAAATTTGTTTCTGTGTCAATAAAGCCCGTTAAATATGGATATCAATCATGGTTTAATCTACAGTCACATTGACAAAAAAACAGATAGTTATAAGGGTTTACATTAAATGAAAAGTATCGCTATACATATGTAAGATGTCATTACTTTATTAATCATGACAATATTATTAGTCGATGATGAATTATAATATCCAATAAACGAAATTACAACTATGAATTACAGCAACAGAAAAGTATAAGAATACTTTTAGTATATTTATATATTTCTTAGTATTGCATATTTTTTACAATCCCACTTTTCCATTTAGTACACGAATCTTGATAATCGCAGTTTACATATATATGCATGGTAGGTATAATGGTTGTGGAGGAAGTAATAAATAAGTTTTGCAAGAGGAAATGATTGTAGTTCTTATGAGTTGTAGGTTTATGTCCGAAGCATGTATCATATTTTTGGAACAAATGTCTGGAAATAATCTTGAAGAAAAAACGCATGTTACTTGAGAAGTTTAACTCAAATGAAGTATATATGCAACAGAAATGGAGGGTCAATGTCTTGCCGTTGTGTAGTTTCATGTTTGTGCCAAGCTAATAAAAAACCCAGGACTAAATAAAATCTCCCAGGTAGAGGAACAAATTTTGTAACAAAATGACCATTGTAAAAGGAGTGCAATGGTACAGTTAAGCAAACATATTGGCAATCTAGTGATACATGATAGTGCTTGCAATAATAGGTCGGTATATTGTTATGCTACTTTTCTTACTTAGAATATGAATATTATGATTTAGAGGATAACGACCCACCTGTACTATGACTTGATTAATTTGATATCCATACATAAGTGAGAAGCTGAAAATTAATGCCTACTAATTGCATGCTAAAATATTGGAAAGAGAAACCTTCAAGACAGCCGAGGTGGTCAAAAGTCAAAGCGAACGTTTCTGCTGCTGGCGCTCCGGAGCAATACAGGGATGGACGGTCAGCAATTTATGCTGGAAGAAGCCAAATTGGAGGAGGCATTAAGAGAGACCGGCCAGGAGACTGCCAGCAGCAAGCCAGACGGGCGCTTCATTTGCGCCAGCACTGTGACAGAGGAGAAACACCACCCTCTCATGTATAAATAGGAGCAAACGAGAGTTCACACAGCATCCAGTACGAAGATATCTTCCTGCCTCCACTTCCTCTTCCTCTAGGCAGCCTGGGAGAGTGAGCGAGCAAGCAAGAAATTGGTAACAATGGATCTAAGTGACAACCAGATTCAGATCCTCAAGAGGTTGATCAAGCACCACTTCGTATGGTTTATTTCTCGTGTCATATTTTCATGGTGATTCATGTGCAGGGTATTCATGGTTTTTCTTTTACTTTTATTTTTTTGAAAACTGCAGTGTTTTCATGGAGTGCCCCAACCCCGATGAGGCCCAGCACGCTCATCTCGGTCGCGAGCTCTGCGTGGAGCCCCAGCATATCAAAATCTGGTTCAAGAACCGTCGTGCCCAGATGAGGAGGGTATATGAACTCGATCTCCATTCTTTTTTTTCCAAGGTTTTCAGTTTTTTTCTGCCTGGGTGATGAGGGAATGTAACGGAATCTGGATGTGGTGTTTGTGGTTGACGGCATTGCAGGCTAGGCACGAGCAGGTGGACAACCACTTATCCGACTCGGAGAACGACGATATCGACTCGGAGAGTGACGAGATCCACTAAGACCACTTCGCGATGTGCGTTTGTGGATCGAGGGCTGATCCATTGAAGTAAACTTAGTGCATGCCTTTAATTTTTTCCCCTTTCAATTTGTTTGTTCCAAATAACGCGCCACAGAACTGCCTGCGAGCACGCGGTATGCGCTGAGAGTCGGTCTTGACGGCAAGCATGTTTGCGTCGAGTCCATGCATCAGGTTGGGGTCGCTCCAGTTTCTACCGTGTCGTGAACCGAGTCATGGGATGGCATGGCACATCGGATCACACGCGATAATAGTGGAGCTGTAGATCATGCACGCACGATCTGATTCGTGGGGTGGCACGAGTCATTAGGAACGTGGTGTTTGTTTAGGTCGGTCGCGCAACGACCCTTTTTTCTCTCTGTATTCTAAATAAAAAAGCTGTAGCAAGTTTTCATGGCATCAAATTCCATGTGTGCTCTGTGTTTGCTAGTGTGTAAAACCTCAGATGTGTCCAGCTAATTGCATGAGTAATCTTGGGTCACTGACAAACATTCAGTATCGTATCCACGTGCTCTTGGCCATGTGGAAGATGTCGGACAGTCCGAAGAAAGGTGCGCCGCATGCAACGACTGATGGGAATAAGCCATGCTCAGGTCCGTGGTGACCGGCGAGTGTGCGCGTCCAGGACAGGTCCGTGGTGAACCGGCGTGTGCGCGTACGTGCCAGGTCTGTGGCG
Organism: Triticum timopheevii; assembly: GCA_963921465.1. Lineage (NCBI taxonomy): Eukaryota > Viridiplantae > Streptophyta > Magnoliopsida > Poales > Poaceae > Triticum > Triticum timopheevii. Next base: position 70,236,647 of record OY997272.1, on the reverse strand, counting down.
ACCGGGCGTGTGCAGGTATGTGCGTGTGTTGGTCGAGTCCGGACGCCTGTGCGTGACCGCGTCGGTGGCCGTGGCGGGTGGAATCTCCGAGCCGGCCGAGTCTCTGTGCGGCAGTTCGTGCATGTGTGGTGCGTGGGAGCTGCGTCTCCGCAGGCTACAAAGCCGGCCACTTCCAGGTTGTTAGCAGCGTGCATGTAGCTAGGGATTAGCTAGGTAGTTAGTGCATGGGATAGTGGTCGATCTGGGCGGCTGGGCTGTGCATGCCTTTGCGTATTAAAGTGGCCGCGGTGCTGGTGTGTAGAGTTGCCAGAGAAGAGAAATGTAGCCTCTCAGAGTGTATGTGTGCTCGCCGTGGGGTGGTGTGTGTGCCTTGAGTTCGTGCTCGAGGAAAGTGAAAGCTGTTCGTGCGGCTGTGGCGTTCATGCGCCGGAAAATCTTCTCTGTGTCCACTGTCTCCTTTCTTCTTTCTTCTTCTTCGTTGTGGCAGAGTGAGAGCGAGAGGGAGGTGCAGAGAGAGAGAGCGAGAGGCAGGCCGCGGCAACAACAATTGGTATCATGAGCTTGGTGTCTTGGGCGTGCTTGCCGTGCCGGAGGCGTGGCAGCGATGGCGGCGCTCGCCGGCGGCTGCGCGATGGAGCTCCGGGCCGTGTGTCGGCCTCTGGAGGAGGACGGCGCTGCAGCTGTCATGGCGCGTGGCGGAGGCGGCGGGCGGTGACATCATACGTGCGGCGACCGTGGAGGCCGCCGAGCCGCTGCATGGCGGCTGTGGCGGCAGGGTGAGGAGGCCGCGGAGGACCTGCGTGGTGGCGGCTTCAACGACGATGACGGCGCAGCGAGCGCGTCGCGGCGGCTCGGCGCGACAACGGTGGAGGCGCGTGGCACAGAGCCGCGGCGCTCGCGTCGGATGCGTCAGGCGCGTGTATGGGCGCGCGCCGGGCATGTCAGGCGCGGCGGGACCGTGGTGTAGGGTGGCCGTTGGCGAGCGGGGGTGGGCGCATTGAGCTGGTCCATCGCGGGCTCTCCGCGCCCAGACGTGTCCGTGCATGTCGGAGGGGGCGCGGACAGAGCGGGCGGGACGGGCGCTCGACGTGCGCTGGGACGTGGGTGTGTGCTCGGCGCGTCCCTGGGTATAAAACCCCCGTGTATGTTGTAATGGCAGTGCCCGGAGTCGAGTTCGAGCTCGAGGAAATCAAGGCCGTCAGTGCGCCAGGTCGAGTCCGCGGCCGTGACGATGACAACGACGGAAGCTGCACCAACTCCGGCGACGACAGATCATGGCTTAGGGCGTGAATGATGGGAATAAGCCATGCTCAGGTCCGTGGTGACCGGCGAGTGTGCGCGTCCAGGCCAGGGCCGTGGTGAATCGGCATGTGCGCGTACGTGCTGGGTCTGTGGCGACCGGGCGTGTGCAGGTATGTGCGTGTGTTGGTCGAGTCCGGACGCCTGTGTGTGACCGTGTCCGTGGCCGTGGCGGGTGGAATATCCGACCCGGCCGAGTCTCTGTGCGGCAGTTCGTGCATGTGTGGTGCGTGGGAGCTGCGTCTCCGCAGGCTACAAAGCCGGCCACTTCTAGGTTGTTAGCAGCGTGCATGTAGCTAGGGATTAGCTAGGTAGTTAGTGCATTAGATAGTGGCCGATCTGGGCGGCTGGGCTGTGCATGCCTTTGCGTATTAAAGTGGTCGCGGTGCTGGGGTGTAGAGTTGCCAGAGAAGAGAAATGTAGCCTCTCGAAGTGTATGTGTGCTCGCCATGGGGTGGTGTGTGTGCCTTGAGTTCGTGCTCGAGGAAAGTGAAAGCTGTTCGTGCGGCTGTGGCGTTCGTGCGAGAGGCAGGCCGCGGCAACAACAACGACCTCCAATGGCAAGGAGGTCAACCGCGGTGAACCAATCATGTAGCATGTTGTGCGCGAGTTTGGGGATCAACACAAAGCCTGATATGTTGACCCAGACGAATTACGGCGACTCAGGTTATGCTACAAGCGCGTGACCTGTCTACCACGATGGCCGTCGGCATGACCATCGCTGGATGTCATGGCGACCGAGGCGCTGCTCCGCTCCCCCCCCCCCCCCCCCCCCCCCCCCAAACTGATGTCGACTCACATCGTGAAACCAACGAGAAGATATATATGGCTGGGACACGATTAAGTAAAGGTGAGTATTTTGTATATTAATTTGGTTAGGTTTCTCAAAACATATGTCCTATGGAATGCCAACAAATTGGTTCCTAGAAAAGGGGAAACCGGAGGAAATAAATTGATTTATTTCGATTCGATAAATTTGTGCACTGAAATTATCCAATTGAACAAAATAGGCCCAGACCAAAACTGTTTGAAAATAGAGAGCACATCGATCTAATCAAGAAATCAGATGATAATGCATTATTCAAGCAAATATATTAACCTATCGATAATCTAGTAGGATTAAGCGGAAGTAAACAACAAGCAACCAAAACAAGAAGAAAGCTTGGGTACATATCGGACGTACGTGTGCTTGTCCCTTTTCCTGCGCATGAGGTCGGCCTTGGCCCTGACTTCCGTTGTCAAAGCCAAAAAATGCACTTTCAAGTTTTAACTGAGGCAATTGATCTATTGTTTATGAAAAAGAATTCCGCTCCACTTTATATACAAATCATGCAATTCAGAACATACAACACAACACGACATGACACCGCAACACATGCACATAAGGCATTGTACAAAGATGTTGAAGAACAACAAGACAACTCCAGGAAAATGGCTCGTTGTGTCGGTGGGCACTGTTTGGGTTCTTTGGCAACTGCAGATGGCATGCCCTTCTTCCTCTAGTAGGCATCTGCTCTGAGAGAAACCCCAGATCTGGGTCTCCCAGATCGGATGATGACAGGGACTTGTGTCATTCTCTCTCCTAGGTGCACTGTTTGGAGTAGGTACCGAGAATGGAGGGGCCAAGAGGTGGAGCGGTGTTGCATCTACCGCATCAAGAACGGTGGGTCTCGGTGGCATGGTGCGGTGGAGTATCCGTGTTGGAGGTGGGTTGATGGACGCACGGAGGCTGATGGCGCTGTCTAGCGTCGTGACAGCGTCGACGACAGTTGTGCCTAGCAAGGTCAGTGCAAGGATCACTCTTGAAGATGGGACGGCGGTAGATGGTAGCGCAGGATCCTGGAGCGCGCGCATGCGGTGTGCGCGTTGGGCTTGCTAGGACGGTTGGTGCTCTCGGCTCGCAGGCGGCGACTCTCGTTGGCCACCAGATTAGATGGTGTGCGTTGGTGCGGTGTAGTGACATAGTTCGTCAGAAAGATGGCTTTGGATTGATCCTTTTATTTATTGTGCCAGTCTCTGTTGAATAATTTAATAAAGATGGATGAGTGCATTGTTTGATGCAGAGGCCAAGGTTATTCTCCTTTTCGAAAAAAGACAAAAAAAACTCCAAGAAAATGGCTGGTAGGATAAAGAGCACATTTCTTGAAGTCATGAGAGCCCTCAACCATGTACTCCAAGGCGCCGCCTTGAGGAAGAGGGCAGCAACCTCTGCAACATAGTACAACTAGTCATGAAGACACCTCCTACATCACCGTCACTGAACGCCATACCACAATCAGCCCACCCCCTGCACGTCCATGGCCACCATCCCGCAACAGAAGAAGAGTTGGGGCAGTGCGTCAACGTGGATTGTCTCCTCCTCGTCCGATCTCCGTCAAACAGCCAATCGTCCGATCCCACATACAAGTTCGCCGGAGCGGCGCAGGTGCACCGCATCTAACAGTATCCACGCGTGCATGAGAAACACCGTGCAGCGGTCTGCTAGGTCTGGTCACACAGTCGACAGCGATTGGAGGTTGCTATTCGCAACACATGCAAACCCTAGTGACAGTACCGAAGCGATCAATCGCATGAGTGTGCCTCACCGCCACTTTGTATAGGCATATCCATCGTGGGATTAACGCTTGGGCCTCACATGGATTCTAAAGCCCAAAGTCTGTTCGGCATGGATCCGAGTCCGAGTAGGATCACACCTGACTCGTGGAGTCTGACCGAGCCTCACAGGTTCCTTCCCTTAAGCGTACAGTCTGATCGAGCCTCACAGGTTCCTTCCCTTAAGCGCGCGACCCCTTAGGTTCAAGTCGGCTTGGTCGCAGGTCAGATCACCTCCGACCCGCTCGGCTGGTAGCGGCCTCTAGCAAGGCGTGCCAACCAACAAGTAGACAATGAATCCGGTTGTCAAACATGTACATCACACTTCTATTCCTTTTTGCCACATGATATATGTTGTCGGGCTCAAGGCGAGTCTGTCATCCTTGTGCTAGCCCAATATCTTTCTCGTTCCAGAGATGCCGACCACAAATCGGATTATCTCATAATCCTTGTTGCATGGCCATGCTTATCCTGGTCGGATCACACAAGGGGCCCATAGTATATCTCTCCTAACAGGAGGGGCAAATCCCATCTTGCTCGACCATGTCTTGTAGCATGGGTCTGGACAAGTCCGAAACCTACCTTTGTAACTATCCAGTCACCGAGTAGCGTTTGGTTGGCCCAAAGCAGGTATGTCACCATCCCGAGTACATGCGCCAGCTCAGGTCTTAGGACATAGAACGTATGTTGTACTAGAGACTCACAGATGACATATCGCTACGTCTCATAGTTGGGCCTGTCCGACTCACACCTTATCTCGACTCGTATCCGACTATGTCGAGCCCGACCAGATCCTTCCAAGTCCATATTATCCGGTTTGCATCCAATGCTCCACGGCTAGTGAGACCAAGGCATCGACCGTGTCATATGCTAGTCTAGTCGATTGCGCATCCATACAACCCTTTCGACTAGGGACCTTTTGGGACAGTAATCATACAATGCTTTGTCCCACAAACAAGGCACGTACTTCCTGATATACATCATTGATAATGTCCAAGGACTATCTTTATTCATAAATACATAGAAAATATTATCATACATGATTGCCTCTAGAGCATATCTCCAACATCCCTGTACGATAATAGTAAGGCACATAAAAGTGTCTTGTCTGGGACTTTCACACAACATGTAATACAAAATACTAATGGCACAACGCTAGTATTTTGGGGAATTGGTGATGTGCTTGTATTTTTGCACGCCACTAGTACTTTGCTTTGGGGAAAAACATGACACAACAGTGTATTTGATGTTGTGGTAGCGTTTGCACACATGATTCATATATTAATGTAAAAAGTATGCATTAAATAGATAATTTTATTTTTCACATTTTACATGAATTCAAATATACAAATTGCAACACACGCGTTAACTTACATAATACACATTGATATCATTGAGTTACATGCATTCATTTCACAAGGCGAATTTGTAAAACACATGCATTGTCGTCTAGCTTCACTACGGTGCCTCGAAACTATTGAAGTTTTGGTTGATAAATCTTTGACGTGTCGTAATGAAGAGAAAATGTCAACATACATCATATCAAATATATGTCAACATATATACATAGCAAGAATGTCTTTTATAGCAACTTACATACCAAACATAGCACATGGCAACAAATAGCAAAATTAGCACATAGCAAATCTAGGCATGGCATAAATTTTTAACCTTGGGGCTCATATTTGCTGTGATGGTAGTTTTGCATTCATTTTTTGCTGTCGTGGCAACAACTCTGAGCCAGATGGCTCAATTAGCTCGCGAAATGACTCATTAATTAGTTGCCATCGCAACGAGTCTAGGCTAAATGGCTCTTTTAGTTGTCATGGAAGAACTTTTGAGCCTTGGCCTCATATTTGCTACCATGGGGTCAATTATGGTTAAATAGGCTCATTTCTTTACCATGGCAGCATTTATGAGTCAAATTGCTCATTTGGTTGTCATAGTAGAATTTTCCAGCCTTGGGGCTACTATAAACTGTCATGGTTGCATTTTTAGTTAATCTTTTTGCTGCATTGGTAGCATTTATGAGCCGAAGCGCGCATGTTGTTGTCGTGCTAGAATTATCATGTTTCAATACGTCGAATGACTACTAAGGTTAATGAAGTAAACCTACAAGGTCATTTTCACCATGCATCTTTAAAACTTAATTAGAAACCACCCACCCAGGTTCAAGACATGGTACTTGCAATTTGGATTTGTTGCACCAATTATATTGTACGGGGTTCCCTTACAGTCTTTCTGTCAAAAAAAACTTAATTAGAAACTACACAAAAGGAACAGTAAACCGAAATCAATAATCGTCTTTCGAACCAATTTATGCCTACCAGCAGCGCCTGTGTCTTGTGTAATCAGATTTTTTCCGTCTCTTCTTCCTCACATTTCTAGGTACAACAATAACTGGGGGCTAAGAGAGTGTCTCAAATTGACCCACTCAATGTGATCAGAGTCATGGCATTCTCTTTGGAGGGACATTGATCATTCTAAGTGTTGTCCGCTGGTGCCACATTAAACAGACTCTCGGCAACATTATGGTTAACTGCAAAAATCATGCCATCATCATATTCATTGTGAAAAATACATATTAACATCCTCCTCCCCATGCTCAAAGTCAGGCGGTGGCTCATCTTTATCAGTTCCCTCATCATTAGCCACCACTATAGCCTGAGGACCTTCGGCTCTTCAAGGACCCAAAGTAGATGGTCCAGTGTAGGGACATTTGTACAGAGTGCCAGTGGTGAGGGTGTTTGCTAGCTGCGGGGAGTGTGTCCCCAAATGTATTTGAGACTTAGGCCACCTAAGAGTCCAACTCGGGCACTCTATAGGAATATAGTGTATTCCCTCATCTGCGCCTTGAGGTTGTTTATTAGGGTCCACCTCTTTGAAACTAGGAAATACCATACACACTTCCAACCTAGTCGGGTATGTTGGCCACATAATGTTATGCATCAATTTCTATTGATAGTACCCGATGCACCCTCCTTTAGTTGGTTGTTAACCATGGCTTGAAGAGTGCATGGGGTGTTCAACTACGAAAATGTACGCCTCGTCGAGGTTACAGATTCTAACAATGAAATCATACCATGGAAGAAGGTACTTGCATGTTGAGATGGCAATAATTGCCATAGTGGGGTCGATATCAACCAGTGACGTTATCTGGCCTGCGAATGACATGGGTTGGTTGTTATGAGGTGTCGGATCTTCCGTTATGGTATATACAAAACTTTCGCAATAATTGTAGTATCTATTATCCGTTACCATCGTAGTCAACCAAGGATTCATTGTATGGCCCTATGGTTAACAGATGAGACAGTTATTGTCATGTAGCTATCACTAAAGAATATAAATGGAAATGCATGACTTGTTCTGTTGGTTAATACTATAAATGGACATATTGGTTATGTATATAGTTTTGCAAACTTTGTACCTTTCATGTGCATTAAACAATCACTAAACATGCCTTTGTGTTGGTATAGTGTATTATTGATCTCCAAACGCAACGTCTCATAAGAGTGAGTTGTCATCTAACCCTTGGTTAAATTTCATTGTAAGATATTTTGTATATTATCTTTTGGTTTTTCCATTGTTCACAATGAGTGTTTTTATTATACTTGAGCCTACATCATAAGTTCATAACTAATATTCGTGATATTAGGAGAAAATATAGTCAGACTTTCACGGATTTCACCAATATGGGGGACCATCTAGAGCTTAAGCTATCCGGCCAAGGTTAAAATTTTCCTCTGCCGAACTTTGTTAGGCTCGCTAGCTTGTCGGGTGACGTTGGCTAACAGGCATATAAAAGTCAGTGGGCAATGTCCTACATGCGATATAGGAGCAGACGATTGATACGTCCATTTTGTATCATGGTTTTATATCCATATTTATTGCATTAGGGGCTGTTATTACACATTATATCACAATACTTATGTATTTTCTATCTTATTTTATAAGGTTTACATGAAGAGGGAGAATGCCGACAGCTGAAATTCTGGACTGGAAAAGGAGAAAATATTAGATACCTCCAAAAGTCTTGAAACTTCACAGAAATCAGTTTTGGAATAAAAAAATATTGGGCGAAGAAAGCACCAGAAGGGGGCCACCAGCCAACCACAAGGGTGGAGTGCGCGCCCTACCTCCCTGGGCGCGCCCCTCTATCTTGTGGGCCCCCTGGCAGGCCCCCGGCGCCCATCTTCTGCTATATGGTGTCTTTTGCCCTGAAAAAATAGGAGAGAAGCTTTCGGGACGAAGCGCCGCAGTCTCGTGGCGGAACCTGGGCAGAACCAATCTAGGGCTCCGGCGGAGCTGTTCTGCCGGGGAAACATCCCTCCGGGAGGGGGAAATCATCACCACCGTCATCACCATCGATCCTCTCATTGAGAGGGGGTCAATCCCCATCAACATCTTCAACAACACTGTCTCTCCTCAAATCCTAGTTCATCTCTTGTATCCGATCTTTGTCTCAAAACCTCAGATTGGTACTATAGGTTGCTAGTACTGTTGATTACTCGTTGTAGTTGATGCTATTTGGTTTATCCGGTGGAAGATCATATGTTCATATCTTTAATGATAATTAAGACTCCTCTGATTATTAACATGAATATGCTTTGTGAGTAGTTATGTTTGTTCCTAAGGACATGGGAGAAGTCTTGTTATAAGTAAACATGTGAATTTGGTATTCGTTCGATATTTTGATGAGATGTATGTTGTCTCTCCTCTAGTGGTGTTATGTGAACATCGACTACATGACACTTCACCATGTTTTGGGCCTAGGGGAAGGCATTGGGAAGTAATAAGTAGATGTTAGGTTGCTAGAGTGACAGAAGCTTAAACCCTAGTTTATGTGTTGCTTTGTAAGGAGCTGATTTGGATCCATATGTTTCATGCTATGGTTAGGTTTACCTTAATTCCTCTTTCGTAGTTGCGGATGCTTGCGAGAGTGGTTAATCATAAGTGGGAGGCTTGTCCAAGGAAGGGCAGCACCCAAGCACCGGTCCACCCACATATGCATTTATCAAAGTAACAAACGCGAATCATATGAGCATGATGAAAACTAGCTTGACAATAATTCTCATGTGTCCTCGGGAGCGCTTTGCTTTATATAATAGTTTGTCCAAGCTTGTCCTTTGCTAAAAAAAAGATTCGCCCACCTTGCTGCACCTTGTTTACTTTTGTTACTTGTTACTCGTTACAAATTATCTTATCACACAACTATCTGTTACCGATAATTTCTGTGGTTGCAGAGAATACCTTGCTAAAAACTGCTTGTCATTTCCTTCTGCTCCTTGTTGTGTTGGACACTCTTACTTATCGAAAGGACTATGATAGATCCCCTATACTTGTGGGTCATCAAGACTCTTTTCTGGCGCCGTTGTCGGGGAGTGAAGCGCCTTTGGTAAGGAAACATTTATATAGTGTGCTGAAATTTACTGTCACTTGTTGAGGGAGTCCTGGATTAGGGGGTATCCCGACAGCCTGACTATATACATCGTTCGGACTACTGAAGCATGAAGATACAAGACTCAAGAATTCGGCTCGTGTCCGGATGGGACTCTCCTTTGCGTGGAAGGCAAGCTTGGCGATCCGGATATTGTGTTTCCTTCGTTGTAACCGACTCCATGTAAACCCTAGCCCTCTCCGGTGTCTATATAAACCGGAGAGGTTGGTCCTTCGAAGGCCGATCACAATTACAATAATACCATCATAGGCTAGCTCTTAGGGTTTAGCCTCTTCGATCTCATGGTAGATCTACTCTTGTACTACTCATATCTTCGATATTAATCAAGCAGGAAGTAGGGTTTTACCTGCATCGAGAGGGCCCGAACCTGGGGTAAAACATTGTATCCCTTGCTTCATGTTACCATCAGCCCAGACGCACAGATCGGGACCCCCTACCCGAGATCCGCCGGTTTTGACACCGACATTGGTGCTTTCATTGAGAATTCCTCTGTGTCGTCGCTGCAGGGTTTGATGGCGCCTTCAATCGTCAACAACACGGTCCAGGGGGAGACTTTTCTCCCCGGATAGATCTTCGTGTTCGGCGGCTTCGCACTGCGGGCCAATTCGCTTGGCCATCTGGAGCAGATCGATAGCTATGCCCCCGGCCACCAGGTCAGGTTCGGAAACTTGAACTACACAGCAGATGTTCGCGGAGACTTGATCTTCGACGGATTTGAGCCTGCGCCAAGAGCACCGAACAGTCACGACGAGCACGGCTTAGACCTGCTATCGGACAAAGCTCGGGATATCACCCCTGCAGTAGCCTCGGATCTAAATCCGGAGCAAGTTGTGTTGCCTAAGGATGGAGCGGTGGACCCCGCCTTGCAGGCCGCACACTCATAGGCGATGGAGCCGAACAGAGGTCTCACCTCTGCGGAAGCCTGTAACCCCGGGCCCCCAGACTCGTATCCGGTTGTTGGCTCCGGTCCGCACACCCTCGAGCCAGCCGATCCAGGCTGGGCTCCGATAATGGAGTTTACTACTGCGGACATCTTCCAGCACTTGCCCTTTGGCAACATGCTGAACTCATTAAAGTCTCTCTCTTTATCAGGAGGCTCTAGGCTGAACTATGTCCGGCTTCAGTGGAAACTAGGAGACAAAGGAATTCACTACCCACCCACCACCCACTTCATTGCCACGATCGATGATTTAACCAACGTGCTTGACTTTGACTCCGAAGACATTGACGGTATGGACGATGATGCAGGAGAATTACAGGAGCCACCGCTCACAGGACGGTGGACGACCACCTCCTCATACGATATATACATGGTGGACACTCCGAAGGAAACCAATGGCGACGACGCAACAGAGGATAACCCCTCAGGGAGAAAAGCAAAGCATAGGCGTCGTCGGCGCCGCTCCAAGCCCCGCCACAGCAATACCAGCCCCGGAGATGAAAGCAATCTGGATGGTGCCGAATAGGAATACAACCCTGACCAGCCCGCCTTCGAGCAGGCCGAACAGGAAGATGAGCAGGTCAGCCCAAACGAACAGGCGACCGACGGATATCCGGAGGAGGACAACTATATGACCCCTCCGAAGACGAGATTAGCCTCGGCGACGACGAGTTCGGCGTGCTTGAGGATCCTGTGGAGCAGGAGCGCTTCAAGCGCCGGCTTATTGCCACTGCGAGGAGCCTGAAGAAGAAGCAGCAGCAACTCCAGACTGATCAAGACCTGCTCACAGATAGATGGACTGAAGTCCTGGCAGCCGAGGAATACGGACTTGAGCACCAAACGGCTGACCGGCCACCCCGTGGCCGGGATAAAACGGGATATCAGCCCGAATACCAGCCCGCACCCCCACGCCAATACACTACGGCCCAGGGCAACAGGCAAGACCTGCAAGATATTCTGGAAAAAAAGCAGGACAGCCAATATCGATCTACGGATCGCGGGGGCGCGCCCCAGCGCGACGATGACCGTCACGCCGGATACATCATCAACAAGTCCGGCCGGGCCGAGCACAGCAATCTAGACCAATTCGAACTGCGTAGCCACATAGCCCGGCACAGAGGCGCCGCACACCCCCTCTGCTTCACTAACGAAGTGATGGATCATGAATTCCCAGAAGGGTTCAAACCCATAAACATCGAATCATACGATGGCACAACAGACCACGCAGTATGGATTGAAGATTTCCTTCTCCACATTCACATGGCCCACGGAGACGATCTACACGCCATCAAGTATCTTCCCCTTAAGCTCAAAGGACCAGCCCGGCACTGTCTAAACAGCCTGCCAGCTAATTCCATTGGCAGTTGGGAAAACCTGGAAGACGGATTCCTCAACAACTTCCAGGGCACATATGTGCGACCGCCGGACGCTGATGACCTGAGCCACATTACTCAACAGCCCGGAGAGTCAGCCAAGAAATTTTGGACTCGGTTCCTAACTAAAAAGAACCAAATAGTCAACTGTCTGGACGCTGAAGCCCTGGCGGCTTTTAAGCATAATATCTGTGACGAGTGGCTTGCTCGACACCTTGGCCAGGAAAACCCAAGTCCATGGCAGCTCTAACAACACTAATGACCCGCTTTTGCGCGGGCGAGGACAGCTAGTTGGCTCGCAGCGGCACCACGCCACATTCTGGCACTTCGGATGTCCACGACAATAACAGCAAGCCACGACGCAACAGACATAAGCGACGGAACAACGACGACAACACTGAAGACACGGCAGTAAACGTCGGATTCAGCAGTCCGAAGTCCGGTCAGTGGAAGAAGCCGTTCAAAAGAAACAATCAGGGACCGTCCAGTCTGGACCGTATACTGGAGCGCTCGTGCCAAATTCATGGCACCCCGGACAAGCCAGCCAACCACACCAACAGAGACTGTTGGGTATTCAAATAGGCCGGCAAAATAAACGGCGAAAACAAGGACAAGGGGCTTCACAGCGACGATGACGAGGAGCCCCGGCATCCGAACATGGGGGGACAAAAGAAATTTCCCCCCAGGTGAAAACGGTCAACATGATCTACGCCACTCACATCCCCAAGCGGGAACAGAAGTGGGCACTACGGAACGTCTACGCGATGGAGCCAGTCGCCCCCAAGTTCAACCCATTGTCAGCTTGTCCGATCACCTTTGATCGTAGGGATCATCCTACTAGCATCCGTCACGGTGGCTCAGCCGCATTGGTCCTAGACCCAATAATCGACGGATTCCACCTCACGCGAGTCCTTATGGACGGTTGCAGCAGCCTGAACCTGCTTTATCAGGACACAGTGCGCAAAATGGGCATTGACCCTTCAAGGATCAAGCCCACCAAAACCACCTTTAAAGGCGTGATTCCTGGAGTAGAGGCCCGTTGCACGGGCTCTATAACATTGGAAGTGGTCTTCGGATCTCCGGATAACTTCTGAAGCGAAGAGTTAATCTTCGATATCGTCCCTTTCCGCAGTGGTTACCATGCATTGCTCGGACGAACTTCGTTTGCTAGATTCAATGCGGTACCACACTACGCATACCTCAAGCTCAAGATGCCAGGACCACGCGGGGTCATAACAGTCAATGGAAACATGGACCGCTCTCTCCATACAGAAGAGCATACTGCAGCCCTCGCGACAGAAGTACAATGCGGCCTCCTCCGGCAAACCACCAATCCGGCGACGACAACCTCAAGCTCCGTCAAGCGAGTCCGGAGCACCCCGCAGCAGGATCATCATGCACGCCAAGAGCACGACTAGCAGTCCGGCCTCCTCTCAAGACCCATCAAAGCAACAATCATGCCACGCGTACACAATTACACACTCAAGATACCATGGGCGTAGGCGGAGGCGCAACAACGACTCAGTCAATAGTGCGGGTAACCGCTACATACCTTCATAATCTTTCCCTTTTACCTTTCAGGACATTGCTTCAGTGCAGCCTTTTCAGAAGAGTCGGATTACCGGACTCACATAGGAGAGAACACCAAGGAGGCAACAGGCGTTGCGCACAGAAGGAAACACCCAGGTGGAATCTATTTACGATCGTTATACCTGTTTTATCTATCTGTACGCGGCCTGCCCCTGGATAGGACATGTCAAATAGTCCTATTTATCTCCGCTTAATGCATCCATTGTAAACATACGCTTAAACGTATTATGCATCAATGGGAGATCATATATAGCGTCAGCTTATTATTCTTATTTGAGCGTTTTTTCTTATAAATGTTTACTTGATATTGCATCTGTACACCTTGGTACGGTCAGTTTGCCAGGGGCTTCTGATGGCGCCCCATAATACGGCAAAACAAGTCCGAACACTTTCAACAGTGCGGCACCCCGAACTTATAGCACTATATGCATCAGCTTCGAATCATGTCTTGGGTCTACAGTTCGGTTAGCCCGGCTCCCTTGTTTTGGTACCTTATATTCCGTTATATCGGCTAAGGTAGCGCAGGGAGAACTACTGCAATTGTGTCCCGGTTCTTCCAGACGAGCACCTCAGTAGAGAAAGCCGAAAACTGACCGGCATGATGTGGCAAGATCTGGTCGCTGTCTGAGAGGTCTTAAAATCCTTAAAGATTTTTCCGCTTTAGGCGATAAATCGGCTTCGTCCAATCTAGGCGTATATAGCGCCTGTCGGTGTCAAAACCGGCGGATCTCGGGTAGGGGGTCCCGAATTGTGCGTCTAGGCGGATGGTAACAGGAGACAAGGGACACGATGTTTTTACCCAGGTTCGGGCCCTCTCGATGGAGGTAAAACCCTACTCCTGCTTGATTGATATTGATGATATGGGTAGTACAAGAGTGGATCTACCACGAGATCAAGGAGGCTAAACCCTGGAAGCTAGCCTATGGTATGATTGTTGTAATGGTTGTTCGTCCTACGGACTAAAACCCTCCGGTTTATATAGACACCGGAGAGGGCTAGGGTTACACAGAGTCGGGTACAATGGTAGGAGATCTACATATCCGTATCGCCAAGCTTGCCTTCCGCGCCAAGGAAAGTCCCATCCGGACACGGGATGAAGTCTTCAATCTTGTATCTTCATAGTCTTGGAGTCCGGCCGACGATGATAGTCCGGCTATCCGGACAACCCCTAGTCCAGGACTCCCTCAGTAGCCCCTGAACCAGGCTTCAATGACGATGAGTCCGGCGCGCATATTGTTCGGCATTGCAAGGCGGGTTCCTCCTCCGAATAATTCATAGAAGATTGTGAACACCAGGATAGTGTCCGGCTCTGCAAAATAATTTCCACATTCTACCATAGAGAGAATAATATGTACACAAGTTCAATCTGCTGACGTGTCTCGTAGCATGACGTCACGCCACTACCAAGCCTTTACTTGAATCTTTTTTTATTATACCACCTCAGCGCGTTTAGCGAAGCGGTTTCCTTGGCACATCCTGTCGAAGAAGAGATCGTGTTCCCCTTATCTCGGGATTCTCATCAATACGGACGTGGGTAACCCAACCGCGCCCGTCGCCACGCCCCTCTATCGAAGGCGAGTCCCGAAAGGTCACGGAGACGGCTCTTGGTATTCTTCCCCTTTATAAAAGGACCAAGGCTCGTTTCTTTTCTTCAATCCTCCGTCGAACCTTCTCCTTGCTCCAAGTTCCAACACCCAGAGCCCCAGATTTGAGCACTTCTGTGACGCCCTCGATTCAATCGTACACTAATCATACACGCAAATGTGTACGATCAAGATCAAGGACTCACGGGAAGATATCACAACACAACTCTAGACACAAATTAAAATAATACAAGCTTTATATTACAAGCCAGGGGCCTCGAGGGCTCGAATACATCAGCTTGAATACAAACAAGTCAGCGGAAGCAACAATATCTGAGTACAGACATAAGTTAAACAAGTTTGCCTTAAGATGGCTAGCACAACAGCAGCAACGATCGAAAAGGCAAGGCCTCCTGCCTGGGAGCCTCCTAACTACTCCTGGTCGTCGGCGTCCGTCACGTGGTAGTAGGCACCCTCGGGGATGCAGCAGTCGTCAAAGGTGGCATCTGGCTCCTGGACTCCACCATCTGGTTGCAACAACCAGAAAGAAGAAAGAAGGGGGGAAAGGGGGAGCAAAGCAACCGTGAGTACTCATCCAAAGTACTCGCAAGCAAGGATCTACACTACATATGCAACATTATCAAAGAGGGGCTGTATATGTGGGCTGGGCTGCGGAAATGCCAGAATAGAGAGAAGGCCTAGTCCTATCGAAGACTAGCATCTTCTGTAAACCACCGAATTGCAGCAAACAGGAGGGAGTAGAGTAGCATAAAGTAAAGTAGTAGTAGTGTTATCAACCTCGGCCAAAGATCCTTTCTCGACTCCCTACGAGAAAGCAATCCCAGAGCCATACTATCCAATTGTTATCACAATCCAATTCTCATCACCATCCAATTCTCATCACAAGTATCCAGTTCTAGTTGTATCGATCGGGATACAACTCCAAGTGTTCTTTACCGTAGGACAGGCTATGCATAGATTAGTTCTTCCCTGCAGGGGTGCACCAACTTACCCACCACGCTCGCTTAACTCTGGCCGGACAAACTTTCCTGGGTCATGCCCGGCCTCTGCCAAACAATACGCCCAACCTGACCTAGGCTTAATAGAGAGGCCAGCACGCCGGACTAAACCTATGCCCCCAGGGGTCATGGGCCATCTCCCCGGGAACTCCTGCACGTTGCGTGGGCGGCCGGTGAGCAGACCTAGCTACCTCCTTGAAAAAGGTAGGAGCTTACCAGTCCAACCCGGCGCACGCCGCTCAGTCGCTGACGTCTATTAAGCTTCGGTTGATGCATACGACACAGAACGCCCATACTATGCCCACGTGATGGTTAGTGCTATCAGGCCAGAGGCCCCTCGGATCAAATATCCAAATCATAGTGGATTAGGAATGCACGGTAACAAGCAGAGACTCACGAAACATGTGACCCCGTTGCCCCGTCTCGAGGACTTGCGGCAAGGGCTAAGAATGCCCGGCCACGCCTCGTATTCAACTCTCGGGTACCCTCCAGGTCAACCCGCCTCCACATCACTCGCAATTATGCTCGCGCGGGTACCCCTCAGGGTCGACCCGTCTTTCGTAACATGGTTCAGGGTAAATTCATGGTAATCATAGTAACTGTGTGTCTAAACATCAAGGGGAAAACCCGAGGAATCAGCCCCGGTGAATTCCACTCGATGTAATCATCAAGGTGAACGTAAGAGGAATCACCCCCGAGGTTCACACTTGAGGGGTTGCACGACAGAGTCGTGTCGGAAGTGGTTAAGGCGGAATCACCCTCGATGACCACGCCCGAATAGCTACACTACCGGGTTAACAACAGAAGTGTTGTAGAGGTCTCACCCTCGGCACTTGATAGTAACCCAGCAGTGTCGAGAAACTAAGGGAAAGTGATGTGCGGTGCTGGGGCCTAGTCTTCGATCCCGTTGGTCGGGTCTTCAATGATGAAGCAGGGGCAACAAGGATAAGGTGGGGGTCACTGATGGATCACTAACCAACCTATACTAAGCATTTTAGGATAAGTAGGTAAGGTACAACAGCAGACACAAAAGCAGGCTATGCATCAGAATAGGATTAATCAATAACAGTAGCAAAATCTAATGCGAGCATGAGAGAATGGAATGGGTGATATTGGGATGATCAAAGGGGGGGCTTGCCTGGTTGCTCTGGCAAGGAGGGGTCGTCGTCGACGTAGTTGATCACAGGGGCGGCATCGGTCTTGGGGTCTACCGGAGAGAAGAGGGGGAAGAAATAGTAAATATAAAGCAAACATAGCATAACAGGACAACAGGCAGAGCTAGACGTGTTCTAACGCGGTGCTACACGATACCGGCGAGGGGGGACGTCAACTGGGAATGTTTTCCCGGTTCCGGACCTGTGTCAGACAGATGACCGGAGGGGGAAGATTCCATGTTCAGCATGCTAGAGGCATGTGACAGATGAACGGACCGCGTATTCGCATTCCTCATGTTTTTCTAAGCAACTTTCATGTAGAAAACATTTTCATCCGAGTTACGGTTTAATTTGTATGATTTTTCAAAGATTAAACCATATTCTAGAATTATTTATATTAACAGAAATGGAATATGACTTCAGCATGACATAGGAGTGACGTCAGTAGTCAACAGTCCGGTTGACTGGTCGAAACTGACATGGGGGACCCACCTGTCATAGACAGTGGGTTAAACAGGGTTTAAACTAATCTAAATTTAGTTAGTAAAACTACTGGGCCCACCTATCAGTGTCTAATTAACTAATCTAATTAGTTTTAATTATTAAAATATTTTAATTAGAGGATTAAGCGGTGGGACCCGCACGTCAATGGCTGGGGCCTGCCCAGTCAGCACGGTTGATCAGGTCAACTAGTCAACAGGGGGCCAGGGGCCCCACTGGCAGTGACCAAGGGGGTGGCCCCAGGTGTGCCACGTCGGCGGTGGCCAGCAGCTTGACGCCGGCGATGCCAAAACGCGGCGGAGGGCCTCGGGCCTCGTCGGATTTCTCCTACGGGCGACCATTTCGCGCGCGCTAGCGTGCGTTCGAACGAGCGGAGCAGCGCCCGTCGAACTGCGGTGGTGGCTCGGCCGGAAAAAAGCCGGTGACGGCGACGGCAAACGGCGGAGGCGGCGCCAGAGTTCGGGCACGAGCGGATACGGAGCTAGAGGGCGCAGGGACAAGAGCTAGAGGCTCAGGCGGCACCAGGGAGACGCCCTGAGCACGTTGCCGTGCTTGCTCGGCCTTGGCAACGACTACAACGACAGCGACTAGCTGCACGGCGGAGCCGAGCTCGGCCATTGCGTATGCGGTGGCTACAGGAGCGCAAGAGGCCAGAGGAGCGAGGGGAGAGGATGAGGGGCTCACCGCGCGGCGCAAGAAAGGCCATCGACAGGTTAGGAGCGCAGGGGAAGGCCGAATCGACGACGGCGGCGTCCAGCGACCCGGGGAGGAAGAAGACGGGATCCGGTGTTACGGGGCTTGCCAGCTCCGGTCATAGTCAATGTAGCGGAGCGCGGCTGGTTACGTCGGAGGAGCACGAGGGAGGCTGTCGCCGCGGTGATGCGAGGTGGGACGGCGGTGATGGCGCTCGGGTGAGGCGGGCGAGCGAGAGAGGGGAGGAGCGCGTGGATCTGGGAGGCGAGAGAGGGGAGTGGAGGTAGGTGAGGGGGAGGACTCGAGGCGTCCGGGGGCGTGGAGGCCTTATCCTCTCGTGGGGGTCGTCGCCGGCGAGGTGGTTCGGCGGCGACCAGCATCCTGTAGCGACGCGCACCGGGGGAACAGTGGGGGAGACGACCAGGGCGGGGAGCTGGGCCTGGCCGGCTGGGCCTGTCTCTGTGGCCTTAGGCCCAGGGGCAGGGGGGTTCCCTTTTCCTTCTTCTTTTTGCATTTCTATTTCTTTTCTCCTTTTACAGAATGCTTTGCAATTTTTTTGGAGCTGCCAAAAGGATTCTGTAAAATGTGGGACTTGGCCACATAATTACAATGCAATGTTTGACACAACCACAAAAAGTTTGGAAGAAGTTTTAATTAGATGGAATTTGCAAAAAAAATGGAAAAGCAATTAATTTGCTGAGTGGCACTGTTTTAATTTGCCATAGTCCATCTTAGCTTGGAGGTGATGTTGTTTTCCTTAACAATCATTTGTTATGGAATTTTTACTAAATGATGGACTATTTTGCAACAACTTTTGTGCAACTTCAAAAAATCACTTGCAAATTGAATTTGATTCCAAAGTGGAATTTCAAATGAGATTTAAATCAAAGGTGATTAAGCACTATTTGGAAAAATGATTAGCTTAATCACAATGGGTTACTGTAGCATGACACTGGGGGTGTTACAAATCTCCTCCACTACAAGAAATCTCGTCCCGAGATTTAAGAGGTGGAGTAAGGGGAAAGACACGGGAAGGAAGGAGCTCAACACAAGATAGGTATGTGGGGACTATGTGACTGAACGTGGCATAGAGGCATCTCTTGAGTTAAAATTCAAGAAAGTCATCGAGAGAAAGGTGATGTGCAATAAGAAGCTTCAAGCTGGTAGACAATCGTTTGTTGCTTGAAACAAAGGGGGGTGAAAGGGGTTCAGAGCAATGGTAATAAGTATCATGTCTGATACCAGAATAGATCGCCTCTCGGAAGGCGGCTCAGGATTTTCATATGAAGCCAAGTGTGAGAAATAACCTTAGAAACAAGGGTGTATAGGAGAGCCAGGTTTCGATCTTGTGGAACTGTGGGTTATGGGCCCACCATATGGGTTAAAAGTAGAAAGAACGGTGACATGTTACACGGTTATGATAGCAAGCTTTGTCGGAGGATAGTATGTCAATTATGTTGGCAACCACGTTGGTACCAAGGGCGAGGGACGAAGAGAACCATATTCCTGCTCGTTGAACGAGGTGGACCAATCGGCAAGGTTCACGTCCATTGGTGGTTACCGGAATGTCATCAAGAATAGTAACAGGGTCTCACTGACAAGGATGTACATCGGGGCGTTTTATAATTAGGGAATTATTTCTGCTTATATCATATACTAGATCACAAGAAGGTTAAACAAACCAATGGAAAGGAAAATGTGGTTATTAGATTAATCAGAACATTGGAAAGGAAAATGTGTTTACACACAAGAATTGGGAGTATATCCTTCCCAAGGGGAAGCGGAGTAGGATATACATGATATGATAGCAAGTTAAAAAGCATTTAGATAAAGAGGGCGTGGGGATAATCATGATATTACCCATACAACGGTGTTTGGATAATAGATCAAGAACAGTTAGCATTGCGCTCCCAATGTTCTTGTTGATGATCGGAGTACCACACACATGCTTTGGGATAGTGTTGACATGGTCATAAGGGAAAGGTCAGACTTCGGATACACAAAGGATCCATCGGAACAACTTATAAAATAAGTCATACAATTTCAGCAAGGAAAAGATGAGGATGGGGCCCACGGTCTCAACAACAATTCATCGAGGGGGCAAGGATGGTATTTCTCATCATGAATTCGGTTGATATCCTAGAAAAGTTTGGAATGATGATGATGATCATGACACATTTGTCGAGAGGTTTCATGAAGATGTAATCGATCAACGATGACATTAAGCAAAAGAAATGATGAAGCATAAGGTTATTTGAACCACGAGTACGACACAAACTCGAAAGCAAGCTTTCTGTTCATGGCAAAATGGTATGACGAGGAAGATCGACATAAGCTTAGCTCGTCATCGAAAATTGTGCTCCGGAAAGGACCTGGTAGCACAGTTAAAATTTAGCATGATAATGATATAACCGATCAAGCTAGGAATGATGTGATGGAGTATCATTCCAATGAGAATTCACAAGTGGTAGTGCAGTGACACAATATACTTGAGATAACAAGGGGCAATACTTGAGGTAGATCAAAAATAGAGGTTAGACAGATGAAATGATCTGCAGAAGACAAGTATCTTAACTTGTCCGGGAAATGGAGTTAAGGAGAAACTATGGTCGGAACCACGGTTATGAATGATCAAACCACCGATACAAGATGAACTTATAACAAGGGGTAATCATTTTTGCGAGCAGCTTCCACGATAAGTTCTATATCGGGTCCATGGGCATGAACACAAGGGTTCAAGGTCCACTCCCACTTCTTCAATGCATAACCTTTCATTCACTCCTCGTTTTTCGAAGAAATTGTAGTGCAGAGGATTTATCTGGCGAAGTACCAGAAGAGTAAGACTCGTGAGAACTCTCGGGTTCACTCGGATTACGGAAGGCATAAGTTCAACCCATCGGGGCATTTCTACGAATCTATACAACCATCAACCAAGCAAAAGATACGAGTTCAAAAGCAGAGTATCGGAGTCAAAGCAGATGATACAATTTACCGAAGGTATTATGTATCAGGGGAAAACTCACAAGACTATGGATGTGAAGGACATTGTTGGATAACAACCCAGCACTGGATCTGGCGATTCACGACAGAGTTGATGTGAGTATCTTTAATCATTCAGATGAAGAAGGGGATGCAAAGGCATCGACTTATAAAAACGTCTGAATGATTCGATGCTTGGATACAAAGGAAATTATGATTTCAAGACGAAGGATCAGAAGCAGAGGCTCTGATCAAAAGATGAGTAAGTTGAATAGACTTAGAGGTGTACCCGATCAAATCTGGATTGGGCAAGAACCAGCTCATATCTGGAAGGATGTCTGAGCCAGAAAGAAAATTTCGAAAGATTAATTGATGATTGTGAGTAATCGCACACACGTTGTTTCCATAGGAACAGAATGACAATCACTAAGAATTCTAAAGAATATTGCTAGACATATGGAATTAATCCTAATGCAAGTAGGCAAGGAGAATCAAGAGCAATAGGCTGCAGAGGAATTTGAAAGATCAGATAGCCTTTTCAGGTATTTTGGAAAGCAAATGAACAACTGGGGATGAACGAACCCCGGTAAAGTGAATTATCCGCAGTTCAAAAAGAAGCTGCAAAGGAGAAGGCACAAAGGATTCTCGGAACGACGGAGAGTACTAGTGGTATCTTGTAATAACCGGAGCAACTAGGGTTGAAGGTACAAGCGGCAAGGATGTTATTCAGGGGGATTATCGGTGGTCAGGAACTACAAGGCAGTTGGTACAGGGTCTCGAGAAACATCGAGGAGTATCCGTAGAATCTTCTGGCGAAGCAAGCAATCATTGATAATGCCGAGGCTCTCCGGGAGGAAGTGGGTACGAGAACCTAATGACAGAGTTTAGTAAAATGGTTAACCCGAATAGAAGAGAGATCAGAGTCCCAGAGTACAAACGAGGAATAAAAGATCCTAATACCACCCAATTGGCGACGTGGGCCCGTAAGCCACACAGCCAAGTTAGTAAAATAGTTTTTGGTTTCTAGACTCAACTTCGGCCAAGGAGTTGGAAAGGGGGCTACCTACCGGCAGTCGGCTCTGATACCAACTTGTGACGCCCTCGATTCAATCGTACACTAATCATACACGCAAATGTGTACGATCAAGATTAAGGACTCACGGGAAGATATCACAACACAACTCTAGACACAAATTAAAATAATACAAGGTTTATATTACAAGCCAGGGGCCTCGAGGGCTCGAATACATCAGCTTGAATACAAACAAGTCAGCGGAAGCAACAATATTTGAGTACAGACATAAGTTAAACAAGTTTGCCTTAAGAAGGCTAGCACAACAGCAGCAACGATCGAAAAGGCAAGGCCTCCTGCCTGGGAGCCTCCTAACTACTCCTGGTCGTCGGCGTCCGTCACGTGGTAGTAGGCACCCTCGGGGATGCAGCAGTCGTCAAAGGTGGCATCTGGCTCCTGGACTCCACCATCTGTTTTCAACAACTAGAAAGAAGAAAGAAGGGGGGAAAGGGGGAGCAAAGCAACCGTGAGTACTCATCCAAAGTACTCGCAAGCAAGGATCTACACTACATATGCAACATTATCAAAGAGGGGCTGTATATGTGGGCTGGGCTGCGGAAATGCCAGAATAGAGAGAAGGCCTAGTCCTATCGAAGACTAGCATCTTCTGTAAACCACCGAATTGCAGCAAACAGGAGAGAGTAGAGTAGCATAAAGTAAAGTAGTAGTAGTGTTATCAACCTCGGCCAAAGATCCTTTCTCGACTCCCTGCGAGAAAGCAATCCCAGAGCCACACTATCCAATTGTTATCACAATCCAATTCTAATCACCATCCAATTCTCATCACAAGTATCCAGTTCTAGTTGTATCGATCGGGATACAACTCCAAGTGTTCTTTACCGTAGGACAGGCTATGCATAGATTAGTTCTTCCCTGCAGGGGTGCACCAACTTACCCACCACGCTCGCTTAACTCTGGCCGGACACACTTTCCTGGGTCATGCCCGGCCTCTGCCAAACAATACGCCCAACCTGACCTAGGCTTAATAGAGAGGCCAGCACGCCGGACTAAACCTATGCCCCCAGGGGTCATGGGCCATCTCCCCGGGAACTCCTGCACGTTGCGTGGGCGGCCGGTGAGCAGACCTAGCTACCTCCTTGAAAAAGGTAGGAGCTTACCAGTCCAACCAGGCGCGCGCCGCTCAGTCGCTGACGTCTATTAAGCTTCGGCTGATGCATACGACGCAGAACGTCCATACTATGCCCATGTGATGGTTAGTGCTATCAGGCCAGAGGCCCCTTGGATCAAATATCCAAATCGTAGTGGATCAGGAACGCGCGGTAACAAGCAGAGACTCACGAAACATTAGACCCCGTTACCCCGTCTCGAGGACTTGCGGCAAGGGCTAAGAATGCCCGGCCACGCCTCGTATTCAACTCTCGGGTACCCTCCAGGTCAACCCGCCTCCACATCACTCGCAATTATGCTCGCGCGGGTACCCCTCAGGGTCGACCCGTCTTTTGTAACATGGTTCAGTGTAAAATCATGGTAATCATAGTAACTATGTGTCTAAACATCAAGGGGAAAACCCGAGGAATCATCCCCGATGAATTCCACTCGATGTAATCATCAAGGTGAACGTAAGAGGAATCACCCCCGAGGTTCACACTTGAGGGGTTGCACGACAGAGTCGTGTCGGAAGTGGTTAAGGCGGAATCACCCTCGATGACCACGACCGAATAGCTACACTACCGGGTTAACATCAGAAGTGCTGTAGAGGTCTCACCCTCGGCACTCGATAGTAACCCAGCAGTGTCGAGCAACTAAGGGAAAGTGATGTGCGGTGCTGGGGCCTAGTCTTCGATCCCGTTGGTCGGGTCTTCAATGATGAAGCAGGCGCAACAAGGATAAGGTGGGGGTCACTGATGGATCACTAACCAACCTATACTAAGCATTTTAGGATAAGCAGGTAAGGTACAACAGCAGACACAAAAGCAGGCTATGCATCAGAATAGGAGCAATCAATAACAGTAGCAAAATCTAATGCGAGCATGAGAGAATGGAATGGCTGATATCGGGATGATCAAAGGGGGGGCTTGCCTGGTTGCTCTGGCAAGGAGGGGTCGTCGTCGACGTAGTCGATCACAGGGGCGGCATTGGTCTTGGGGTCTACCGGAGAGAAGAGTGGGAAGAAATAGTAAATAGAAAGCAAAGATAGCATAACAGGACAACAGGCAGGGCTAGACGTGTTCTAACGTGGTGCTACACGATACCGGCGAGGGGGGAAGTCAACCGGGAATGTTTTCCCGGTTCCGGACCTGTGTCAGACAGATGACCGGAGGGGGAAGGTTCCATGTTCAGCATGCTAGAGGCATGTGACAGATGAACGGACCGCGTATTCCGATTCTTCATGTTTTGCTGAGCAACTTTCATGTAGAAAACATTTTCATCCGAGTTACGGTTTAATTTATATGATTTTTCAAAGATTAAACCATATTCTAGAATTATTTATATTAAGAGAAATGGAATATGACGTCAGCATGACATAGGAGTGACGTCAGTAGTCAACAGTCTGGTTGACTGGTCGAAACTGACATGGGGGACCCACCTGTCATAGACAGTGGGTTAAACAGGGTTTAAACTAATCTAAATTTAGTTAGTAAAACTACTGGGCCCACCTGTCAGTGTCTAATTAACTAATCTAATTAGTTTTAATTATTAAAATATTTTAATTAGAGGATAAAGCGGTGGGACCCGCACATCAATGGTTGGGGCCTGCCCAGTCAGCACGGTTGACCAGGTCAACTGGTCAACAGGGGGCTAGGGGCCCCACTGGCAGTGACCCAGGGGGTGGCCCCAGGTGTGCCACGTCGGCGGTGGCCAGCGGCTTGACGCCGGCGATGCCAAAACGCGGCGGAGGGCCTCGGGCCTCGTCGGATTTCGCCTACGGGCGACCACTTCGCGCGCGCTAGGGTGCGTTCGAACGAGCGGAGCAGCGCGCGTCAAACTACGGTGGTGGCCCGGCCGGAAAAAGGCCGATGACGGCGACGGCAAACGGCGGAGGCGGCGCCGGAGTTTGGGCACGAGCGGAGACGGAGCTAGAGGGTGCAGGGACAGGAGCTAGAGTCTCGGGCGGCACCAGGGAGACGCCCTGAGCACGTTGTTGTGCTTGCCCGGCCTTGGCAACGACTACAACGACAACGACTAGCTGCACGGCGGAGCCGAGCTCGGCCATGGTGTACACGGTGGCTAAGGGAGCGCAAGAGGCCAGGGGAGCGAGGGGAGAGGATGAGGGGCTCACCGCGCGGCGCAAGAAAGGCCATCGACAGGTTAGGAGCGCAGGGGAAGGCCGAATCGATGGCGGCGGCGTCTGGCGACCCGGGGAGGAAGAAGACGGGATCCGGTGTTACGGGGCTTGCAGCTCGCGTTCGTGGTCGTAGTCAATGTAGCGGAGCGCGGCGGAGCGGCTGGTTACGTCGGAGGAGCACGAGGGAGGCTGTCGCCGTGGTGATGCGAGGTGGGACGGTGGTGATGGCGCTCGGGTGAGGCGGGCGAGCGAGAGAGGGGAGGAGCACGTGGATCTGGGAGGCGAGAGAGGGGAGTGGAGGTAGGTGAGGGGGAGGACTCGAGGCGTCCGGGGGCGTGGAGGCCTTATCCTCTCGCGGGGGTCGTCGCTGGCGAGGTGGTTCGGCGGCGCTCAGCCTCCTGTAGCGACGCGCACCGGGGGAACACTGGGGGAGACGACCGGGGCAGGGAGCTGGGCCTGGCCGGCTAGGCCTGTCTCTGTGGCCTTAGGCCCAGGGGCAGGGGGGTTCCCTTTTCCTTCTTCTTTTTGCATTTCTATTTCTTTTCTCCTTTTATAGAATGCTTTGCAATTTTTTTGGAGCTGCCAAAAGGATTCTGTAAAATGTGGGACTTGGCCACATAATTACAATGCAATGTTTGACACAACCGCAAAAAGTTTGGAAGAAGTTTTAATTAGATGGAATTTGATAAAAGATGGAAAAGCAATTAATTTGCTGAGTGGCACTGTTTTAATTTGCCATAGTCCATGTTAGCTTGGAGGTGATGTTGTTTTCCTTAACAATTATTTGTTATGGAATTTTTACTAAATGATGGACTATTTTGCAACAACTTTTGTGCAACTTCAAAAAATCACTTGCAAATTGAATTTGATTCCAAAGTGGAATTTCAAATGAGATTTAAATCAAAGGTGATTAATCACTATTTGGAAAAATGATTAGCTTAATCACAATGGGTTACTGTAGCATGACACTGGGGGTGTTACAGCTTCGGACCTTCAACAATGTCCGGCTCCGACCTTCAGGGCCGGTGGTTGCCCTCCTCCGTCACGGAGGAGGACGTGCTAAAGCTGCAAGAGGCCAAGTACCTGTCTTACGAGATTTCACACAGGTTGCCTGCCGAAGGGCAGGCCATCCCCACCCCCGAGCCCGGCGAGTACGTCGTCTTTGTATCCCACCTTCATCGGGGTTTAGGCTTCCCGATGGATCCTTTTGTGAGAGGGCTCATGTTCTACTATGGGTTGGAATTCCATGACTTGGCTCCGGAGTCCATCCTCCATATTTCGGCATTTATCGTCGTCTGTGAGGCCTTTAATGTGGAGCCGAAGATGATCGAGGGGCGTCAAGCAGAGTGCGCGGGGCGGCCGTGAGCAGGAGGGCCGATGCCCCGTGTCCGAGGGCTCCTTCCAAGAGGAGCTTGGCTTATGGCAATAGGAGTGGTTCTATATCTCCGCTCCGAAGGGCAGCAGGCAGAAGCCGCCGCTCGTATTCCGCTCGGGACCTCCTCGAAGGTTGATGTCGTGGGTCAACCAAGGGCTCAACTAGGGGCCATCAAAAGACATGCACCTATTGCAGGGCCGGATTCGAGACCTCCAGGCGAGGGAGATCGATCTAGTCGTGGTGATGCAGGTTAGGCTGATTAGGCGTCTCCTGCCCT
Source organism: Triticum timopheevii (assembly GCA_963921465.1). NCBI lineage: Eukaryota > Viridiplantae > Streptophyta > Magnoliopsida > Poales > Poaceae > Triticum > Triticum timopheevii. The sequence goes on along the minus strand of OY997272.1, from coordinate 70,209,495 downwards.
GCAAACGCCGTCATCTCCGGCTATGGGAGTTCAATCCGGAGGGACCACGGATTCTCCAACACTTTATGGGTACGACACCCGTGGAGATGTACGAGTTGTTCTTCGGATCACGGGCGGTGTGTCCGGAATTGACCGAGGATGCCGGCCTAAGCTGCAATTGCCCGGATACACAAGTAAGTAGCTCAGTGTTTGGACGTACCGTTTGTTTGCCTTTCTACAATTCGCCTTTTAACCCGTTATCCTTCAACAGGAGTGGATAGCGCAAGCAAAGCTGATACGGTGTCTGGCCCCCCTCCCAGAGACCGCGCCAGATCCCGTGCTGGTCAAGATGCTGGAGCTTGCTCCTTCAGAAGAAGGCGGAGGGGAAAATAAGGGAACTACCGCCTCGCCCAAGGAGGCTCTTGAAAAAGGGGGGATCGAGAATCCCTCCCTCCAAGGGGAGAAGAGGACCGCCTCTGGAGACCCGGAGGCCAAAGCCCCTAAGCGGGGGAAGAAGTCTTCACCAGAGGGTCCTGCGTCCGGGGAGGCCCCGGCCGCACAGTCTCCCCTAGAGCATCAGCCCTCCAGCAAGCCGTAAGTAGAAAAAAGAGAGCTCGGTACTAAGAGACATCCCTATTTGTGCTTCTGAGGATAACCGAATTTTTACCTTGTAGTTCGGATCTCCGACCTTCTCAGATGAGCTCATCTTCGGGGGATCTTCGTCCGGAGATGGTGGATAGCGAGACGCCTCCGTCTGCTGCGCCGTCAGATAGGGCGGACGAGCCTGAAGTGTCATCACGGAGGGTATCCCCGAGCCTAGCAGAGCCGAAGAGTTCGGCGCCTACTAGTGTTCGGCCGGGGGAGCTGAAGGATCTGCTTGAGGGGGCGTCCATCTCAGAAGGTCACCGTGCATTGATGAGTATGGTGATTGGAAGGATTTCGTCCGCCGAAAGCGGATTGCATAATGTCGTCAGGAGTTTGCTGGCGGGGTTTGAGGTATGTAAAAATGACACCCCTTTTTGACAGTTTTGCACATAAAGTGCGCCCTGTATAGATAGTAGCCCCTGAGACTCGGTAGGTTGTCGAAAGCGACAGCGTGCCGAGGATCAAAATCACAGGTATTGAGTGTCGTCTTTCCTATGCAGGTGGCGGATAGTCCGGGGGCTAGCCAGACTGATGGAGTTGCTGAATTAAAGCGGCAACTCGATGTTGTGGATGCGGACATCGCGCTAGTCAACAAGAGACTTGACGAGTCGCAAGGTAAGTTGTTTCTCCGCAGTCACCTATTAAGGGAGCCAAAGCCCACCTCTTACAATATTTGTGCTTGACGCAGATGGTGCCGCTGCTGTGGAGAGCCTTCGGGCAGAACTTGCTCAAGCCAAGGAGCAAGCCAGAAGGAGTGATGCGGCTGCCTCGAGGCTGGCCGAGGAGTTAGAAGCCGAAAGGGCTGCACATTGCCGAAGCAGGGAAGAGATGGCCGAAATGGCCATTAAGTTGAAGGATGCTACCGACCGCAATGAGGCTCTTGAAAAGGAGCGCCTATCGGAGCGAGAAGACCTGGGGAAGGCCACCGCCGAAGCCAAGGATGCCCGTTCTGCAATGCGGGCTATAAAGGAGGAGCTGCGCCAGGCCGAAGACATTGTGGCTGGCAAGCTTTTTCTGCTGCGCCGCAGGTTTACGGATCCAAAGTATGCCCAGCTTGGCCAGCTATGGGGTCCGGAGGATCCTTATATGGACTTAGCGGCGAGTGCGGCGGATGCCGTTGTGCACTTCCGAAGTCAGAAGGATCACAAGACGGAAGAGCTGTTTTGGTCTCAATTCCATAGTCCGGATCGTTCACTTCCGCTGACCGATCGGTTGGCCGAATGGGCTGAGCTGAATAGGTTGTCCGGACTTGCCATGACGGATATCGTGACTCATGTCTGGCCGGATAGGCCCAAACCAAAGAGCTATTTTGGCTTATTGCAGCAATTTCTTGGGGCGGTGCCGCATATCAAGGCGATGAAGCGGTCGGCCTGCATAGAGGGTGCACGGATGGCACTCGCCCGTGTGAAGACACATTGGACGGAGATGGATGCCACCGCTGTTGCGACCCAGGGTTCGGACGAGAGCCGGTTACCCGCCGAGCACTAGTTTGGGGAAGTTCTGCGTGGTGCTCGTGTAATAGAGTCGCAGTGCTCAAAAAATGTCATGTTCAAATGAACGTTTAATTTTATAAAACAATGTTTATGATGTAGGCTCTTTTTGTACTTGTGCGTTCAAGTATTGAAATATCTCCTATGCGGCCGTTTATGTATACGTATGTATAACCTGAAAGATGGCAGTCGTCGGCTTCAGCCCCCACGCACAAGGTGCGGGGGTGTTTGCAAAAAATTGCGCATTTTCACACTTAATCCGACGTCTTGGTCCTGTTAAGGAGGTGGTAGCGTAGCAAACGAGGCGACCGGACTATAATGTTTTATCACCTTCACTTAGCCATTGGAGTTCGAGGGTGGGACTACGATATAGCCCCTGGGGGCACCGCGCTCTCTGAATTCGGGGCGCGTATGTGCCTGACCGGGAAATGGTCCTTCGTCAAAGCGGAGGAATTCTAAACATTCCGGTGGTCGATCGAGTGGTTGACCAGTCTCTCGCTGTATCATGATAGTCAGTCTTTGGCTTTCTCTACTGAGGTGCTCGCCCAGCCGAACTGGGGCACAATCGCAGTAGTTCTCCTGGTGCCGCGTTAGCCGATGATACGGAATGTAAGGCAGCAAAACACAGGAGCCGGGTAAACCCAACATTTGACCAAAGACATGATTCGGAGCTGATGCATATAAGGCCTAACTCGAGACGCCGAACACTCCCTAAGGTGTTCGGTCTTTATAATAACGGGCAGAACAATGCCCTAAGCCCCTAGTGTCCAGGTACGGGCGAGGTCCTCTGACGCGGCCGATGCCAAAACGTCAGTCTCCTCTCTGGTTATCATGAAAAACCATGGGATTATAGCAACAAGAGACAGTAAAAAAGGTTTACGCAGGGTCTTAATCTGAAAAGAATCCTTGCAACGGGTCCCTACTACACGTCTGCGCCTGTGTCTCCGTTGTTCCGTATCCTGGACGGGTGTGCACGTTGTTCATCTGTAAAAAGAGAGGAACTTAGTTTGAAAAGAAATCATGCGAAAAGTGCATAAAAAATTGAAATATTAATAAATTAATAAAGTTGAGCCTATATTAGCTCATTGTTGCTTATATGCACAACCCCTTGTGAAGGGGTGTGCGGCTAGGGAGCCCCTAGCTTATTTATGCCGGACTCGTCTAGCCGTGTCCGGGGTCTTTGAATGACGCTCTTAATGAAATGATGCCATGTGGACCGGGCATTTTAAGTGTAAGAGACGCGTAATGTGGTATTGCGTTAAAGAGGACAAAAGCTTCACGTCCCAATAGTGCTTGATAGCTACTTTTGAATGGGGCGACATGAATGATTAGCTTTTCGCGTCGGAAGTTGTCCGGTGACCCGAACACAACTTCTAGTAATAAGGAGCCTGTGCACTTGGCGTAAGGGCCTGGCGTCACTCCTTTAAAGGAAGTGCGAATATGTCGAATTTTAGTAAGGTCTATCCCCAACTTGCGGATTGTGTTCGGATATAGCAGGTTTAAATCGCTGCCGCCGTCCATCAAGACTTGTGTAAATTGTAGTCCGTCGATTATAGGATCCAATATCAGAGCAATCCATCCTGCGTTTCGAATGCTTCTAGAATAATCCAGATGGTCGAAAGTGAATGGTTTTGACATCCAACTTCGAGGTTCCGCTGGGGTGGACTGTGCGGCACTTATTTTAGCGGGTGCCGCATTGTTTTTCTGTAATATCACATGAAGTGAGTTTATTGTTTTGACTTCTTATGGGAAAGTCTTTTGTTTTCCGGTGCTCTGCTGGTGGGGTTCATCATCATCCTCGCTTGGTGCGTCGAGCCCCTTGTGTTCGGCGTTGAGTCGGCCGGACTGTTTGAAAACCCAACAATCTCGGTGGGTGTGGTTTGCAGGCCTTCCGGAGGTACTGTGTATTTGACATATCCAATCCAAAATTTTGTTTAAGTTGGATAGCTCATCACTATTGTCCTTAAGAGGCAGTGTTTTGTTGTTTGGCCGCGAGCTTTTCGATCCGGCGTTGACCGTCGTGTTCTTTGGGCTTTTTTCTTTATTCCAGCGCTGATCCTTTCGGCGCCGTGATTTTCCGTTTCCATCTCTGATCTCGGATGTACTCGGGTCACTGGTGCTGCGTCTTGCTAGCGAGATGTCTTCCCCCGTGCAAAATCGGGTCATGAGGCTTGTTAGCGCGGCCATTGTCCTCGGCTTCTCTTGGCTGAGGTGTCTGGCGAGCCATTTGTCTCGTACGTTGTGTTTAAAAGCTGCTAAGGCTTCAGCGTCCAGACAGTCGACTATTTGGTTCTTTTTAGTAAGGAACCTATTCCAGAATTTGCGCACTGACTCTCCGGGCTGTTGAGTTATATGACTTAGATCGTCTGCATCCGGAGGGCGAACATAAGTCCCTTGAAAATTTGCTCTAAACGCGTCCTCAAGCTCTTCCCAACTTCCAATAGTGTTTTCTGAGAGGCTTTTAAGCCAATGCCGAGCTGGCCCTTTGAGCTTGAGGGGTAGATATTTTATGGCGTGGAGATCATCTCCTCTAGCCATGTGTATGTGTAGTATGTAAGCCTCTATCCAGACTCCAGGGTCTGTTGTTCCGTCGTATGCCTCTATGTTTATGGGTTTGAACCCTGCTGGAAATTTGTGGTCCAGCACCTCATCGGTGAAACACAGTGGGTGTGCGGCGCCCCTGTATTTGGGTGTGCCGCTGTCTTCGAACACTTGGCGTGTTGTGTTGCTTCCTGGGGCCCTCTGTTTTGGCCCGTAAATGGACCTGGCTGGGCCGTCTGTTTTCCCAGGATCATGAGTTGGCTTGTGTGCGGCGCCGCTTGTCGCTTTTGACCTGTCATCTGGCCGTCTATCCGGCCAGGCGGCCTCTTTAATTTTTGACTGTGGTGGCTCTATGGCTTCCTCGTCAAATTCTAGCAGCAGCTTGCGCTTCGGGTAGCTCTTTGTTAGATGGCCATTGCCGTATTTGTCTGCGGTTTTGAGCACTTTGCTCCACCTCATTCTGAGTATGTCTTCCTCTGTTTTGAGCTTCCGTTTTTCCTTCTTCAGACTTCTTGCAGCGGCGACGAGTCTTTTGTGAATGTTCTTATGCTCCGGTGGTGTGTCCGGCGTGAGGTCGTCTGGACTGTTGGATTCGTCGGGCATGGATTGATTATCTGATTCGTCCTATTCGGACGGTTGCTTGGTTGCATGTTCGTCGTCCACTGGTTTGCCCTGCTCTATTGCTGGGTCATTAGGAGCGCTGTTTTTGTCGAGGCGGGACTTAGGGCGGTGTCTGCGTCGCCGTTTTGGTAGTTTGTCGGCGGGACTATCCTTTGCCGTGCTCCGTTGTTCCTCGTTATCACTTCCTTTTGGGTGTCCACCATATATACACCATGGGTCGGGGTGGCCTTCCAGTGCTCGGTGAGCGCTGGTTCTTGATCGTCTCCGGCATCGTCGTCCATACCGTTGATGTCTTCGGAGTCGTTGTCTATCATGTCGGTTAGATTGTTGATAGTGGCTACAAAGTGGGTGGTGGGTGGGCTTTGAATTTCTTCGTCGTCCGTATCCCAACCATCCTGGCCGTAGTCCGGCCAGGGCTCTCCGGATAGCGACAGATGTTTTAGCGAATTTAGGATGTCGCCAAAGGATGAGTGCTGAAAGATGTCCCCGGCGGTGAACTCCATGATCGGTGCCCAATCGGATTCGATTGGCAGGGGCGCAGGAGGTTCGGAGTCCGGCAGGGAGTCCGGCACCTCGGAGTCACGAGCTTTACAAGGGACGAGGTCAGTGTTCAGCTCCATCGCCGTGGAAGTTGCAGCTCCCGAGGCGGTTTCCAGCCACCCGTCCTTGATCTGCATGATCGGCTCTGAATTATGGGTCGGTGCGGATTCATGTGCGGCCTCCAAAGTACTGTCTGGCGGTAGAGATAGATCATACCCATCGTGACAGTGCCGCACGCTCGGCTGCGGCTTGGATCCGTCGAAGATCAAGTCTCCGCGGATATCCGCCGTGAAGTTTAGGCTTCCAAATCTGACCTGACGGCCAAGGGCGTAGCTTTCGATCTGCTCCAGATGGCCAAGTGAATTGGCATGCAGTGGGAAGCCGACGAATACAAAGATCTGTCCGGGGAGAAAAGTCTCACCCTGGACGGTGTTGTTGTTGATTGAAGAAGCCATCAAGCCTATTGGTGACGACACAGAGGAACTCTCAATGAAAGCACCAATGTCGGTGTCAAAACCGGCGGATCTCGGGTAGGGGGTCCCGAACTATGCGTCTAGGCGGATGGTAACAGGAGACAAGGGACACGATGTTTTTACCCAGGTTCGGGCCCTCTCGATGGAGGTAAAACCCTACTCCCGCTTGATTGATATTGATGATATGGTTAGTACAAGAGTGGATCTACCACGAAATCAAGGAGGCTAAACCCTAGAAGCTAGCCTATGGTATGATTGTTGTAATGGTTGTTCGTCCTACGGACTAAAACCCTCCGGTTTATATAGACACCGGAGAGGGCTAGGGTTACACAGAGTCAGTTACAATGGTAGGAGATCTACATATCCATATCGCCAAGCTTGCCTTCCACGCCAAGGAAAGTCCCATCCGGACACGGGACGAAGTCTTCAATCTTGTATCTTCATAGTCTTGGAGTCCGGCCGACGATGATAGTCCGGCTATCCGGACACCCCCTAGTCCAGGACTCCCTCAGCGCCCCAATTTAGCCTTCCGGATTCTAGGGGCTTTGCCGAAATTTAAAATTGTAGACTTCTATGGCTAAGTGAAAGTTATAAAGCCGCATAGTCCGATTGCCTTGTTCGCTGCGCCGGACACCTCCTTAAGGGGCCAAACATCTGGATAAAGAGTGTCCGGGTTTTCCACGAACACCCCAGTACTAGTTACGTGGGGGCGGCAGCCGATGACTGGCCTACTTTCAGAATTTTATAAACAGCTGCGTAGAAGGTAATATTTTAAATAACAAAAGCTCTACATAGCACAAGTAACTTCGTCTTTAAATTACAAACATGACAGAAGTAAATTTATTCTAAAATGGTGTCCTTGGTACATTCATCAGCCACGGGACGAGCGCCCTTCATAACGCCATCATAGTACATCTCGGGATGGCGATGCGCCTTGCCCTCTGGCGGCCCGTCCTTCACCAGCTTCTCCGCATCCAGCTTGCCCCAATGCACCTTCGCGCGGGCAAAGGCCTGATGGGCACCCTCAATGCAAACGGATCGCTTGATCACTTCAATCCGCGGACAGGCATTCACCATCCGCTTGATCAGGCCGAAGTAGCTAGTGGGCAGGAGCTCACCAGGCCACATCCGGACTATGAAATCTTTCATAGCCACTTCGGCCGCCCTATGGAGTTCGACCAACTGCTTTAGTTGGTCACACAGAGGCATTGGGTGTTCGGCCCCAGCATACTGGGACCAGAACAGCTTCTCCGTTGAGCTCCCCTCCTGGGCATGGTAGAACTCCACGGCATCTGATACGCTGTGTGGTAGATCTGCGAATGCCCCTGGAGAGCTCCGAATTCGGGTAAGTAAAAGAAATGCCTCCTCCACATGTTTGCTTTGCATATAGAATTTCTTAACCGCCGCTATCTTTTTGGCCTCCTGGATTTCTTGCTATGCCTTCTTGGCTTCGGCCTTGGCGTCTCTCATATTCACAAGGGCCTTCGCAAGCTAGGCCTCTTTCATCTTCAGATCATGCTTTCTTCAGGGACGCCACTTCGGCGGTGGCCCTTGTTACACAGTCACGATGCTTGGACGTTAGACTAACCAATTTTGTCTATCTTTAACTACATAAGAGCAGGGGAATAACTTACCCTTGTTCTCTTCAAGCTGCCTCTTAGTGAGGTCAATATCTCCCTGCGCCTGCTCCAGGTCCCGCTTTAGTTCGGCAACCTCGGCTGTGCCGGCAGCAGTGGCAAGCAGCACAGCCTGCTTATTCACATGAATATTTATTATTAGACTCCTGCGGATTATAATTGACCCTCCGTTTGGTTCTTCTTTCCGAACACCAAACAGAGTATCCGGGGCTACTACCTATCGGGTGGTAATTTCACACATTTTTATTACTTACCTCAAATCCTGTCAGGAGGCTGGTGCAAGCTTCGGTTAGTCCGCTCTTGGCAGAAGAAACCTTCTGAATCACCGCACTCATAAGAATACGGTGCTCTTTATCCATGGAAGCGCTGCGAAGCGCTTCCAGCAGACAATCCGGCGCCTCGGGCGCAACGGAAGTCCTCAACGCAGACGGCTCGCCCTCCCTAACAAGGGGCTGCCTGCCTGAGTCCTGAACCATTGAAGGATCCGGAACAGTGTTTGGCTGAGAGCCCAGCCTACTGTGGCTCTCATCGACACGATCCGCAGGGATCTTGAACCCCGCGTGTCCGACATCTGGAATCCCGCCTTGGGGCGTCGCCAGAGTCAACCCCCCCCCCCTCTCTGGAAGCCTTCGGGACAACACCTCCGTGTCATCTGCGGGTTGAGGAGTAGTGGCCGTCGGGAGCGAATTCATCTCCGAATCGCTCAAGGACCCAGAAGAAGATACTTCGGGGTGAACCCTGGCCGGACTGCATATATGTTTAGCATTATAAAAAAAGCTATGGAGTGAAATCATGGTAGAGTGCGGACACTTACGATCGCACTGGGGGCTTCCCCTGGGGCAGCCACCCCTCCTTGCTGAGAGCGGTCGTGGCGGAATAATCCAGAAGGGACACCTTTCCCTTCTTGGACGCCCCAGCCTCCCCCTACAGGGCGGCTTTCCTATTTTTCTCCTCCCCAGTGAGTGGAGTTTCTTCTTCTTCCTCCTGCCTCCGCAGGAGGAATCTGTCTCGTCATCGTTAGACGATGTGGGTATGACGGCCTTGCGCCGGGGGCCTTTTCCGGGCCCCTGGTCCGCCTCCCCGAGCCCCTCATCCTTTCCGGATGGGGCGTCTTCGTCTCCTTCCTCCCCTTCATGGGAGGAGTGTGCCTCGTCGTCTTCGGACGAGGCTTCCGGCACAACCTTACGCCGGAGACCCTTTCGGATCCCCGGGGGCTTCTTTTCGGCCTTCTTCTCCGACACCTTGTAGGGCGCCGGGACTAGCATCTCCATCAGGAGAGCATCAGCAGGGCCTTCTGGAAGCGAAGCCGGACAGTCAATCTGCTCCTCTATCTCCACATAATCCTGAGCAAATATGCACAGTTACTTAAGACTCCCCCATGAATATATTGTGAAGAACCGAATCCGGTGGTAGTCTAAGAACTCACCTGATTAGGAGGCCGCGCGGCGTGAAGACCGTGGTCCTCGGATGTGGGAGGAGGTATTTCGGAGGCCTTGAACAACACCTTCCATGCGCCTTTATGCGTCATGTCGTAGAGCCTCTATAGCGTCTGGTGTTCGGCCGGGACGAACTCCCACAGATTGAATGCCCGCCTTTGGCACGGCAGAATCCGGCGAACGAGCTTGACCTGGATCACGTTGACAAGCTTGATGTTCTTGTCCTTCATGCTCTTGATGCAGGTTTGGAGTCCGGTCAGCTCTGTAGGTTCACCCCAGGACAGGCCCTTCCTTTCCTAGGAGGTGAGCCGCATGGGGGTGCTGGATCGGAACTCGGGGGGCCGCCGCCCAGTTGGCGTCGCACGGCTCGGTGATGTAGAACCACCCCGATTGCCACCCCTTCACAGTTTCCACAAAGGAGCCTTCAAGCCAGGTGACGTTAGGCATCTTGCCCACCATGGCTCCTCCGCACTCTGCTTGCTGGCTTCTCACAATCTTCGGCTTCACGCAGAAGGTTTGCAGCCACAAGCCGAAATGAGGCTTGATGCGGAGGAAGGCCTCGCATACGACGATGAACGCTGAGATGTTGAGGACGAAATTCGGGGCTAGATCATGGAAATCTAGCCCATAGTAGAACATGAGCCCACGGACGAAGGGATGAAGTGGGAATCCCAGTCCACGGACGAAGTGGGCGTCAAACACGACCCTCTCGTGGGGTCCTGGGTTGGAATGACCTGCCCGACGTCCGGTAGCCGGTGCGCTATGTCTGCGGCTAAGTATCCGGCCGCCCGAAGATTTGCGATATGCTTCTCCTTGACGGTGGAAGCCACCCACTTGCCTCCTGCTCCGGACATGTTTAGCTGTGCGGAGAAGACTTGGGCTTGGGCGCTAGAGCTCGAGGGGGCAAGAGTGGGCAAAGGAGGAAGGAGGCGTGGGCAAAATGGGGAAATCTTATCCCTTTATAGAGACGACGAAAGTGGTGTGCCTCCTCACTTGCCCGTTGGGAATCGCCTGCTTCCCAAGTGCCACGATTGATGGCGTGGTGGGATTACCCATACCCGTATTGATGAGAATCCCACGATAAGGGGACACAATCTCTGCTTTGATAAGACGTGTCAAGGAAACCGCCTCGCAATATGCGTTGTGGCTGGTTGTAGGAAAACGGTTTGAATAATGACCCGACCACAATGACACGTCGCGTTGTCTAAAAAGTTGTCAGCAGATTGCATTTGTGAAATATCATTCTCTCTACAGCGGTATGTGAAGATCATTTTGCAGATCCAGACATGGTCTACGTGTTCAATAATTACTTTGGAGAATTTGGAGAAGGAACCCGCCCTGCAATGCCGAAGACAAGACTGCGCGTCGGACTCATCGTCATTGAAGCTTGGTTCAGGGGCTACTGAGGGAGAGCCTGGATTAGGGGGTATCCGGACAGCCGGACTATATACATCGTCTGGACTACTGAAGCATGAAGATACAAGACTCAAGACTTCAGCCCATGTCCGGATGGGACTCTCCTTTGCGTGGAAGGCAAGCTTGGCGATCCAGATATTGTGTTTCCTTCCTTGTAACTGACTCCATGTAAACCCTAGCCCTCTCTGGTGTCTATATAAACCAGAGAGGTTGGTCCTTAGAAGGCCGATCACAATTACAATCATACCATCATAGGCTAGCTCTTAGGGTCTTCCCTTTATCATTAAAGGGAAAGGCATTGACATGTTATAGGCTATGTGATGATATTGGATCATGGAACTACAACCGATTGAAATTGGAATTTCATCAGAAGTTTTATCCTATGCATCTGGTTCATCGTGATCAAAATTATATATATAATTTTTGGCCTTGTGAAGGAGAAATATTGCTGAAGCTTGGAGGAGGCTTAAGTCAATGTTATATTCATGCCCCAATCATGAGCTCTCAAGATAAAATATTATCCAAATTTTTATGCTCGGCTTTCTCATAATGATCGATCCATGCTCGATACTTCTTGTAATGGTTCTTTTATGATGAAGACTATTGAATTCAAATGGGATTTATTGGAAAGAATTAAACACAACTCTGAAGTTGGGAACTCGACGAAGGTAAGGAGTAAGGTATAAACCTCAAGTTTGATTGTGTTAAATCTTTTATGGATACCGATGCTTTTTGTGATTTTAGCACTAAATATGGACTTGACTCTGAGATAGTAGCTTCTTTTTGTGAATCATTTGCTACTCATGTTGATCTACCTAAGGAGAAGTGGTTTAAATATCATCCTCCCATTGAAGTTAAAGTAGTAGAACCTATTAAAGTTGAAGAAGAAACTATTACTTATAATGTTGATCCTATTGTTCCTACTGCTTATATTGAGAAACCACCTTTCCCTGTTAGAATAAAGGATCATGCTAAAGCTTTAACTGTGGTTCGTAATTGTTATACTAGAACACCTACACCCATGAACAAATTAAATTTGAACCTAGTATTGCTATGGTTAAGATCTCTTGGTCGATAATATTGATGGGTATCTTATTTATTTCTGCGATGAAGCTGCTAGGATTGCTAAACCTGACACTAAAGATAAACATAGACCTGTTGTTGGCATGCATGTTGTTTCTGTTAAAATAGGAGATCATTGTTATCATGGCTTGTGTGATGTGGGTGCTAGTGTGAGTGCAATACCTTATACCTTATATAAAGAAATTATGAATGATATTTGCACCTGCTGAGATAGAAGATATTCATGTTACTACTAAGCTTGCCAATAGAGACACTATTTCACCAGTTGGGATTGTTAGAGATGTTGAAGTATTGTGTGGGAAAATAAAATTGTCGATGTCAAAACCGCCGGATCTCGGGTAGGGGGTCCCGAACTGTGCGTCTAAGGCTAATGGTAACAGGATGCGGGGGACACAATGTTTACCCAGGTTCGGGCTCTCTCGATGGAGGTAATACCCTACTTCCTGATTGATTGATCTTGATGATATGAGTATTACAAGGGTTGATCTACCACGAGATCGTAGAGGCTAAACCCTAGAAGCTAGCCTATGATTATGATTGTTGTTGTCCTACGGACTAAACCCTCCGGTTTATATAGACACCGAAGGGGGCTAGTGGGGGAGTCCTGGATTAGGGGGTATCCGGACAGCCGGACTGTATACTTTGTCCGGACTATTGGAGCGTGAAGATACAAGACTCAAGACTCCATCCCGTGTCCGGATGGGACTCTCCTTTGCGTGGAGGACAAGCTTGGCGATCCAGATATTATATTTCCTTCCTTGTAACCGACTCCATGTAAACCCTAGCCCTCTCAAGTGTCTATATAAACCGGAGAGGTTGGTCCTTAGAGGGACGAGGACAATCATAATCATCATAGGCTAGCTTCTAAGGTTTAGCCTCTACGATCTCGTGGTAGATCAACTCTAGTACTACTCATATCATCAATATCAATCAAGCAGGAAGTAGGGTTTTACCTCCATCGAGAGGGCCCGAACCTGGGTAAACATTGTGTCCCTTGCCTCCTGTTACGAACAGCCTAAGACGCACAGATCGGGACCCCCTACCCGAGATCCGCCGGTTTTGACACCGACATTGGTGCTTTCATTGAGAGTTCCTCTGTGTCGTCACTGCAAGGCTTGATGGATCCTTCAATCATCAACAACATGGTCCAGGGTGAGACTTTTCTCCCCGGGCAGATCTTCGTGTTCGGCGGCTTCGCACTGCGGGCCAATTCGCTTGGCCAACTGGAGCAGATCGACAGCTACGCCCTGGCCACCATGTCAGGTTCGGAAACCTGAACTACACGGCTGATATCCGCGGGGACTTGATCTTCAACGGATTCGGGCCTATGCTAGGAGCGCCGGACAGTCACAAAGAGCATGGCTTAGACCTGCTGTCGGACAATACTCGGGATGTCACCCCTGCGGTAGCCCCGGACATAAATCCGGAGCAGACCGCATCGCCTAAGGATGGGTGGATGGACCCCGTCCCCCAGGCCACACACTCATCGGTGTTAGAGCTGAACACAGGCCTCACCCCTAAAGAAGCCTGTGACACCGGACCCTTGGACTCGTATCCGGCTGTAGATTCCAGTCCGCGCGCTCCTGAGCCCGCCAAAGCTAGATGGGCTCCCATAATGGAGTTCACTGCCGCGGATATGTTCCAGCACTCGCCCTTTGGCGACATGTTAAACTCGTTAAAATCTCTCTCTCTGCAGGAGACTCTTGGCCGAACTATGTCCGGCTCAAGTGGGAAGCAGGCAACGAAGGAATTCGTTGCCCACCCACCACCCACTTAGTTGCCACAGTCGATGATGTACCAGACGTGCTTGACTTCGACTCTGAAAACATCGACGGTATGGACGACGATGCAGGAGAAGATTTAGAATCACTGGGGTGCTGGACTACCACCTCGTCATACGATATATACATGGTGGATACACCCAAGGAGGACGACGGCGACAATCCAAAAGATAAAACCCCCGGGCAAAAGCCAAAACAACGGCGCAGACTCTGCTCCAAGTCCAGCACTAGTAAAAATAGCGACAAAAGCGCCAGAAAGATCGACACCCCAGTCAACTCCGAAGGCAACAACGACCATATGGACCCAACAAGGGACCAGGATGATCCAGGTCATGCCGAACACAGCCGGGAGCAGACGCCCGAACACAACAATCCCGAGGGACGAATTAATCAAATCGCCTCAGGACAAGAACACAGTCCGGATGACAATGCATTCATCTTCCAGGAAACATGCTTGGAACGAGATAACCTCCACATAAGGCTTATGGCCACTGGGAGAAGTCTAAAGAAGCAGAAGCAACGGCTAAGGGCCGCATAAGAAACGCTCAATCGCAGATGGAATAAAGTGCTAGACACTGAAGAAAAGTATGGCGTTGATCGCCATACAAAGAGCTATCCAAAACGCAAGCTGCTGCCAGAATTCGACGAGGAGGCCATTCCACCAAAGAATAACATGGCCTGGAGTCCGGACAAACCACTTCATAACCGCAACAGAGCAGCTACCGACGCCGAACATGATTTACGCAAGCTCCTGGAAAAGAAAGCCGGTGCGGCCAGGTCCATCTACGGATCCAAAGGACACACCCCGGTGCGGGACTATGGTCACCAAAATGATCATACCGATCGGATACCAGTTCGGAATAAACATCAGACACAACAATGGCCGACGGCATGCCACAGCACGTCCATATACAGAGGAGCTGCTCACCCCCTGTGCTTCACCGAAGAAGTACTGGACCATGAATTTCCACCGGGTTTTAAGCCTGTGAATATATAAGCATACGATGGAACGACAGACCTAGGTGTCTGGATCGAAGACTTCATCCTGCATATACACATGGCTCGTGGGGACGACCTCCACGCCATCAAATACCTTCCCCTCAAGCTGAAGGGACCAGCCCGACACTGGTTGAAAGGCCTCCCCGAAAATTCAATTGGAAGTTGGGAGGAACTCGAGGACGCTTTCAGGGCTAATTTTCAAGGGACTTATATCCGGCCTCCGTATGCGGACGATTTAAGTCACATAATCCAACAGCCTAGAGAGTCCGCCCTCAAGCTTGGAACATATTCCTCACTAAGAAGAATCAAATTGTCGATTGTCCGGATGCCGAAGCCTTAGCGGCCTTCAAACACAGCATCTGAGATGAGTGGCTCGCTGGACACCTCGGCCAAGAAAAGCCAAGGACAATGGCAGCCTTAACAAGCCTTATGACCCGCTTTTGCGCGGGTGAATTTAGCTGGTTGGCCCATAAAGGCACCAGCGACCCAAGCACATCCGAAATAAGGGATGGCAACGGGAAGCCACGGTGTAATAAAAACAAACGTCAAAACAAGGAAGAGAGCCCGGACAACACAACGGTCAATGCCGGATTCAGGGGCTCTCGACCCGGTCAACAAAAGAAGCCATTTAAAGGAAGTAAAGAGGAATCATCTGGTCTGAACAGAGTTCTGGACAGACTGTGCCAAATTCATGGCACCCCTGACAAACCTGCGAACCACACTCACTGAGAATGCTGGGTCTTCAAGCAGGCCGGCAAATTAAACGCCGAACACAAGGAAATGGAAACACCAAGTGAAGACGAGGATGAGCCTCATCAGCCGAACACTGGGGGACAGAAAAAATTCCCACCAGAGGTAAAAACAGTAAACATGATCCACGCGACTCACACATCCACGAGAAGGCACGAATGCACGCTCAGAAACGCATACGCTATAGAGCTTGTCGTACCCACACCTAACCACTGGTTGGCTTGTCCGATCACCTTCGATCACATGGACTGCCTGACTAGCATTCGGCACGGAGGATCAGATGCCTTGGTGCTCGACCCAATAATCGATGGATACCATCTTACTCGCGTCCTCATGGATGGCGGCAGTAGTCTCAATTTAATATACCAGGACACTGTCGGCAGGATGGGGATAGACTAATCCAGAATCAACAAAAGCAACACCACCTTTGAAGTGGTGATACTAGGCGTTGAAGCCCATGGCAGGGGCTCCATCATACTGTACATAACATTCGGCTCCCCAGGCAACTCCAGAAGCGAAGAACTACTCTTCACCATCGCACTCTTCTAGAGCGGCTATCACGCATTACTTGGGAGAACGGCCTTCGCCAGCTTCAACGCAGTACCGCATTACGCCTACATCACACTCAAGATGCCCGGTCCACGAGGCGTCATCTCTGTTAACGGAAACACAGAGCGCTCTTCACGCATGGAGGAATACACGACGGCTTCATCGGCCGGATTCTAAGCGGCCTCCAATACCAGAAAGCATGAATGGTTGTTAAGACCACGGACACGGTTAGAAGAGTCCGGCAGCCCGGATAAAACTTGTCCAGGGCGCCATGTACGTAATCCATAAAGGATACCAGGGGCTTTAGATATTTAATACAGCCCCACTCTTGGCTTAACCTTATTAGCAGGCCAATGTCTTACACTTTTTACTATCCACCGCACGCTTACCTTATACTCTTCTACACGAGTTCTTCTTTTTTATAGACACAATTCGTGTGATACCCTTCTAGGAAACGGCACAACGGAGACAAAGGTGCAGACGTGCGGCAGGGCCCCGCTCACAGGTTTCTCTTTAGATTAAGCCCCTGTGTAAACCTTTTTATTGTCTCTTGTTGTTTTCACATCCCATGGGTACTATCCCATAGAGGTTACTGTCGTTATTGGCATTTCGCCACGACAGATTAATGCATGTACCTGGAACTATAGGGTTCATAAAGAAAGGGCACTCTTCAGCCCGTTTTATGTTTTAAAGTCCGAATACCTTCGGCAGTGTTCGGCGTCACAAGTTTGGCCTTATATGCATCAGCTCCGAATCATGTCTTTGGTCAAATTTTGGGTTTGCCCGGCTCTTGGGTTTGCCGCCTTACGTTCCGTTCCTATCGGCTAAGGCGGCCAAAGGAGAACTACTGCGATTGTGCCCTGGTTATTCCGGACGAGCACCTCAGTAGAGAAAGCCGAAAACTGACTGTCATGATACAGCGACAGACTGTTCAACCACTCAAAGACTTATCGGAATCTTTAGGATTCCGCCGCATTAACAAAGGACCGTTTTTCGGCCATGTACACATGCGCCCGTATCCGGATGCACGCGAAAGTACCAGGGGCTATATAGTAGCCCCACCGTCAAACTCCTATGGCTAAGTGGAAGTGTTACAGCTATATAGTCCGGTTGCCTAGTTTGACGTGCGATCACCTCCTTAACGAACCAAGACGTTGGATCAAGTGTGATTACGCATATTTTTCTCAAACACCCCCGCATTGTATGCGTGGGGGCTGAAGCCAACGACTGCTAACTTTCAGATTATACACATACAGAAAAACGGCCGCACAGGAGGCACAATAATACTTTCGGGCACAAAGTATAAATATAGCCTGATAATCAAAATAACATTGTTGTTACAATGACACAATTTGTCTCTCGAACATAACATTCTTCGAGCACAGAGCCTCTATCAAACGAGCACCTTCCGTTATCTACTCCAAGTAGTGCTCGGCCGGATCCTGGCCTTCCACTGGATTCTGGGTCGCAACGATGGTGGCCTCCATATCTGTCCAATATGCTTTAACACCGGCAAGAGCCATTCATGCACCCTCTATGCACGCCGACCTTCTCATGGCGTTGATCTAAGATACGGCACCGAGGAATTGCTGCACCAAACCAAAATAACTGTCCGGCTTAGGACCCTTTGGCCAAAGATGGTCTATTACAGACCGCATGGCAAGCCCGGACAGCCTATGAAGCTCAGCCACAACAACAATTTTCTCACTCAACGGCAATGGGCGCACGGGAGCATTAAATTGAGACCAGAATAGCTTCTCGACTTCTTTATAACCTTGATCCTTGAAAAACTTGGCCGCATCAGTTGTACTCTTCGCCAAGTCTGTTGGGGAACGTAGTAATTTCAAAAAATTTCCTACGCACACGCAAGATCATGGTGATGGCATAGCAACGAGAGGGGAGAGTATTGTCCATGTATCCTCGTAGACCGAAAGCGGAAGCGTTATGACAACGTGGTTGATGTAGTCGTACGTCTTCACGATCGGACCGATCCAAGTACCGAACGTACGGCACCTCAGAGTTCAGCACACGTTTAGCTCGATGACGATCCCCGGGCTCCGATCCAGCAAAGCGTCGGGGATGAGTTCCGTCAGCACGACGGTGTGTTGACGATGATGATGTTCTACCGGCGCAGGGCTTCGCCTAAACTCCGCGACGATATGACCGAGTTGGAATATGGTGGAGGGGGGCACCGCACACGGCTAAGGAACGATCCGTAGATCAACTTGTGTGTCTATGAGGTGCCCCCCGCCCCCGTATATAAAGGAGTGGAGGAGGGGGAGGGCCGGCCCTCTCTATGGCGCGCCCTAGGGGAGTCCTACTCCCACCGGGAGTAGGATTCCCCCTTTCCTAGTAGAACTAGGAACCCTTCCATGTAGAAGGAGTAGGAGAGAAGGAAAGGGGAGAGAGAAGGAGAAGGAAGGAAGGGGGCGCCCCCCCTCCCTAGTCCAATTCGGAATAATCCAAGGGGAGGGGTGCGGCCACCCTTTTGGCCCTTTCTCTCCTTTCCCGTATGGCCCATTGAGGCCCAAAACGAATTCTCGTAACTCTCCGATACTCCGAAAAATACCCGAATCACTCGGAACCTTTCCGAACTCCGAATATAGTCGTCCAATATATCGATCTTTACGTCTCGACCATTTTGAGACTCCTCGTCATGTCACCGATCTCATCCGGGACTCCGAACTCCTTCGGTACAACAAAACTCATAAACTCATAATAAAACTGTCATTGAAACCTTAAGCGTGCGGACCCTACGGGTTCGAGAACTATGTAGACATGACCTAGAACTATTCTCGGTCAATAACCAATAGCGGAACCTGGATGCTCATATTGGCTCCTACATATTCTATGAAGATCTTTATCGGTCAAACCGCATAACAACATACGTTGTTCCCTTTGTCATCGGTATGTTACTTGCCCGAGATTCGATCGTCGGTATCTCAATACCTAGTTCAATCTCGTTACCAGCAAGTCTCTTTACTCGTTACGTAATGCATCATTCTGTAACTAACTCATTAGCTACATTAATTGCAAGGCTTGTAGTGATGTGCATTACCGAGAGGGCCCAGAGATACCTCTCCGACAATCGGAGTAACAAAACCTAATCTCAAAATACGCCAACCCAACATGTACCTTTGGAGACACCTGTAGTACTCCTTTATAATCACCCAGTTACGTTGTGACATTTGGTACCACCCAAAGTGTTCCTCCGGTAAACGGGAGTTGCATAATCTCATAGTTACAGGAACATGTATAAGTCATGAAGAAAGTAATAGCAACATACTAAACGATCAAGTGCTAGGCTAACGGAATGGGTCAAGTCAATCACATCATTCTCCTAATGATGTGACCCCGTTAATCAAATGACAACTCATGTCCATGGCTAGGAAACTTAACCATCTTTGATTCACGAGCTAGTCAAGTAGAGGCATACTAGTGACACTATGTTTGTCTATGTATTCACACATGTATCAAGTTTCAGGTTAATACAATTCTAGCATGAATAATAAACATTTATCATGAAATAAGGAAATAAATAATAACTTTATTATTGCCTCTAGGGCATATTTCCTTCAGTCTCCCACTTGCACTAGAGTCAATAATCTAGTTCACATTGACATGTGATTTAACACTAATATTCATATCTGTATATGATTAACACCCATAGTTCACATCGTCATGTGACTAACACCCAAAGGGTTTACTAGAGTCAATAATCTAGTTCACATAGCTATGTGATTAACTGAGGTGTGATCATGTTTTGCTCGTGAGAGAAGCTTAGTCAACGGGTCTGTCACATTCAGAGCCGTATGTACTTTGCAAATATTCTATGTCTACAATACTCTGCGCGGAGCTAATCTAGCTAATTGCTCCCACTTTCAATATGTATCCAGATTGAGACTTAATTAGAGTCATCTGGATCGGTGTGAAAGCTTGCACCGATGTAACTCTTTACGACGGGCTCTTTTATCACTTCCATAATCGAGAAATATTTCCTTAGTCCTCACTAAGGATATTCTTGACCAATGTCCAGTGATCTACTCCTAGATCACTATTGTACTCCCTTGCCAAATTCAGAGCAAGGTATATAATAGGTCTGGTACTTAACATAGCATACTTTATAGAACCTATGACTGAGGCATAGGGAATGACTTTCATTCTCATCTCTATTTTCTGCCGTGGTCGGGATTTGAGTCCTACTCAATTTCACACCTTTGCAACACAGGCAAGAACTATTTATTTGACTGTTCCATCTTGAACTATTTCAAAATCTTGCCAAGGTATGTACTCATTGAAAATCTTATCAAGCGTCTTGATCTATCTCAATAGATCTTGATGCGCAATATGTAAGTAGCTTTTACTGAAGTCTTTCTTTTAAAGAACTTCTTTCAAATACTCCTTTATGCTTTGCAGAATAATTCTACATTATTTCCGATCAACAATATGTCATTCACATATACTTATCAGAAAGGCTGTATTGCTCCCACTCACTTTCTTGTAAGTACAGGCCTTTCTAAAAGTCTGTATAAAACCGTATGCTTTGATCCACTCATCAAAGCGTATATTTCAACTCCGAGATGCTTGCACCAGTCCATTGATGGATTGCTAGAGCTTGCACACTTTGTTAGCATCTTTTGGATTGACAAAACCTTTTGGTTGTATCATATACAACTCTTCTTTAATAAATCCATTAAGGAATGCAGTTTTGACATCCATTTGCCAGATTTCATAAAATGTGGCAGTTGCTCACATGATTCGGACAGACTTAAGCATCGATACGAGTGAGAAAATCTCATCGTATTCAACCCCTTGAACTTGTCAAAAAAAACCTTTTTCGACAAGTCTAGCTTTGTAGATAGTAACAGTATTATCAGTGTCCGTCTTCTTCTTGAAGATCCATTTATTTTTTATGGCTTGCCGATCATCGGGCAAATCTACCAAAGTCCATACTTTGTTCTCATACATGGATCCCATCTCAGATTTCATGGCCTCAAACCATTTTGCGGAATCTGGGCTCATCTTCGCTTCCTCACAGTTCGTAGGTTTATCATGGTCTAGTAACATGACTTTCAGAACTAGATTACCGTACCACTCTTGTGCGGACCGTACTCTGGAAGACCTACGAGGTTCTATAGTAACTTGATCAGAAGTTTCATGATCATCATCATTAGCTTCCTCACTAATTGGTGTAGGAATAACTGGAACTGATTTCAGTGATGAACTATTTTCCAATTTAGGATAAGGTACAGTTACTTCATCAAGTTCTACTTTCCTCCCACCCACTTCTTTCGAGAGAAACTCCTTCTCTAGAAAGGATCCATTTTTAGCAACGAATATCTTGCCTTCGGATCTGTGATAGAAGGTGTACCCAAATGTTTCCTTTGGGTATTCTATGAAGATGCACTTCTCCAATTTGGGTTTGAGCTTATCAGGATGAAACTTTTTCACACAAGCATCGCAGCCTCAAACTTTAAGAAACGGCAACTTGGGTTTCTTACTAAACCACAGTTCATATGGTGTCATCTCAACGGATTTAGATGGTGCCCTTTTAACGTGAATGCAGCTGTCTCTAATGCATAACCCCAAAACAATAGTGGTAAATCAATAAGAGACATCATAGATCGCACCATATCCAATAAAGTGCGGTTACGACGTTCGGACACACCATAACATTGTGGTGTTCCAGGTGGCGTGAGCTGTGAAACTATTCCACATTATTTTAATTGAAGACCAAACTCGTAACTCAAATATTCGTCTCCGCGATCAGATCGCAGAAATTTTATTTTCTTGTTACGATGATTTTTCCACTTCACTCTGAAATTCTTTGAACCTTTCAACTATTTCAAACTTATGTTTCATCAAGTAGATATACCCATATCTGCTCAAATCATCTTGTGAAGGTCAGAAAATAACGATACTTTGCCACGAGCATCAACACTCATTGGATCGCATACATCGGTATGTATTATTTCCAATAAGTCAGTAGCTTGTTCCATTGTTCCGGAGAACAGAGTTTTAGTCATCTTGCCCAAAAGGCACGGTTCGCAAGCATCAAATGATTCATAACCAAGTGATTCCGAAAATCCATCTTTATGGAGTTTCTTCATGCGCTTTACACCGATATGACCCAAACGGCAGTGCCACAAATAAATTCCACTATCATTATTAACTTTGCATCTTTTGGCATCAATATTATGAATATGTGTATCACTACGATCGAGATCCAACAAACTATTTTCATTGGGTGTATGACCATTGATGGTTTTATTCATGTAAACAGAACAACAATTATTCTCTGATTTTAAATGAATAACCGTATTGCAATAAACATGATCAAATCATATTCATGCTCAACGCAAACGCCAAATAACATTTATTTAGGTTTAACACTAATCCCAAAAGTATAGGGAGTGTGCGATGATGATCATATCAATCTTGGAACTACTTCCAACACTCATCGTCACTTCCCCTCAACTAGTCTCTGTTTATTATGTAACTCCTGTTTCGAGTTACTAATCTTAGCAACCGAACACGTATCAAATACTCAGGGGCTACTATAAACACTAGTAAGGCACACATCAATAACCTGTATATCAAATATACCCTTGTTCACTTTGCCATCCTTCTTATCCACCAAATACTCAGGGCATTTCCGCTTCCAGTGACCATTTCCTTTGCAGTGTAAACACTCAGTTTCAGGCTTTGGTCCAGCTTTGGTCTTCTTCATGGGAGTGACAACTTGTTTTCCATTCTACTTGAAGTTTCCCTTTCTTTCCCTTTGCCCTTTTCTTGAAACTAGTGGTCTTGTCAATCATCAACACTTGATGCTCTTCTTGATTTCTACCTTCGTCGATTTCAACATCACAAAGAGCTCGGGAATTGTTTTCGTCATCCCTTGCATACTATAGTTCATCACGAAGTTCTAATAACTTAGTGATGGTGACTAGAGAATTCTATCAATCACTATCTTATCTGGAAGATTAACTCCCACTTGATTCAAGCGATTGAAGTACCCAGACAATCTGAGCACATGCTCACTAGTTGAGTGATTCTCCTCCATCTTTTAGCTATAGAACTTGTTGGAGACATCATATCTCTCAACTCGGGTATTTGCTTGAAATATTAACTTCAGTTCCTGGAACATCTCATATGGTCCATGACGTTCAAAACATCTTTGAAGTCCCGATTCTAAGCCGTTAAGCATGGTGCACTAAACTATCAAGTAGTCATCATATTGAGCTAGCCAAACGTTCATAACGACTGCATCTGCTCCTTCAATAGGTTTGTCACCTAGCGGTGCATCAAGGACATAATTCTTCTGTGCAGCAATGAGGATAAACCTCAGATCACGGATCGAATCCGCATCATTGCTACTAACAGTTTTCAACACAATTTTCTCTAGGAACATATCAAAATAAACATATGAAAGAAACAACGCGAGCTATTGATCTACAACATAATTTGCAAAATACTATCAGGTACTAAGTTCATGATAAATTTAAGTTCAATTAATCATATTACTTAAGAACTCCCACTTAGACAGACATCTCTCTAGTCATCTAAGTGATCACGTGATCCAAATCAACTAAACCATGTCCGATCATCATGTGAGATGTAGTAGTTTTAATGGTGAACATCACTATGTTGATCATATCTACTATATGATTCACGCTCGACCTTTCGGTCTCCGTGTTCCGAGGCCATATCTGTATATGCTAGGCTCGTCAAGTTTAACCTGAGTATTCCGCGTGTGCAACTGTTTTGCACCCGTTGTATTTGAACGTAGAGCCTATCACACCCAATCATCATGTGGTGTCTCAGCACGAAGAACTTTTGCAACGGTGCATACTCAGGGAGAACACTTCTTGATAATTAGTGAGAGATCATCTTAAAATGCTATCGTCAATCAAAGCAAGATAAGATGCATAAAGTATAAACATCACATGCAATCAATATAAGTGATATGATATGGCCATGATCATCTTGTGCTTGTGATCTCCATCTTCAAAGCACCATCGTGATCACCATCGTCACCGGCGCGACACCTTGATCTCCATCGTAGCATCGTTGTCGTTACGCCATCTATTGCTTCTACGACTATCGCTACCACTTAGTGATAAAGTAAAGCAATTACAGGGCGTTTGCATTTCATACAATAAAGCAACAACCATATGGCTCCTGCCAGTTGCCGATAACTTCGGTTACAAAACATGATCATCTCATATAATAAAATATAGCATCACGTCTTGACCATATCACATCACAACATGCCCTGCAAAAACAAGTTAGACGTCCTCTACTTTGTTGTTGCAAATTTTACGTGGCTGCTACGGGCTGAGCAAGAACCGTTCTTACCTACACATCAAAACCACAACGATAGTTCGTCAAGTTAGTGTTGTTTTAACCTTCTCAAGGACCGAGCGTAGCCACACTCGGTTCAACTAAATTTGGAGAAACTGACACCCGCCAGCCACCTGTGTGCAAAGCACGTCGGTAGAACCTGTCTCGCATAAGTGTACGCGTAATGTCGGTCCGGGCCGCTTCATCCAACAATACCGCCGAACCAAAGTATGACATGCTGGTAAACAGTATGACTTGTATCGCCCACAACTCACTTGCGTTCTACTCGTGCATATAACATCAACGCATAAAACCTAGGCTCGAATGCCACTATTGGGGAACGTAGTAATTTCAAAAAAATTCCTACGCACACGCAAGATCATGGTGATGGCATAGCAATGAGAGGGGAGAGTATTGTCCATGTACCCTCATAGACCGAAAGCGGAAGCGTTATGACAACGCGGTTGATGTAGTCGTACGTCTTCATGATCTAACCGATCCAAGTACCGAACGTACGGCACCTCCGAGTTCAGCACACGTTCAGCTCGATGACGATCCCCGGGCTTCGATCGAGCAAAGCGTCGGGGATGAGTTCCGTCAGCACGACGGCGTGGTGACGATGATGATGTTCTACCGGCACAGGGCTTCGCCTAAACTCCATGACGATATGACCGAGGTGGAATATGGTGGAGGGGGGCACCGCACACGGCTAAGGAACGATCCGTAGATCAACTTGTGTGTCTATGAGGTGCCCCCTGCCCCCGTATATAAAGGAGTGGAGGAGGGGGAGGGCCGGCCCTCTCTATGGCGCGCCCTAGGGGAGTCCTACTCCCACCGGGAGTAGGATTCCCCCTTTCTTAGTAGAACTAGGAACCCTTCCTTGTAGTAGGAGTACGAGAGAAGGAAAGGGGAGAGAGAAGGATAAGGAAGGAAGGGGGCGCCCCCCCCCCCCCTCCCTAGTCCAATTCGGACTAGTCCAAGGGGAGGGGTGCGGCCACCCTTTTGGCCCTTTCTCTCCTTTCCCGTATGGCCCATTGAGGCCCAATATGAATTCCCGTAACTCTCCAGTATTCCAAAAAATACCCGAATCACTCGGAACCTTTCCGAACTCCGAATATAGTCATCCAATATATCTATCTTTATGTCTCGATCATTTTGAGACTCTCTCCATGTCCCCGATCTCATCCGGGACTCCGAACTCCTTCGGTACATCAAAACTCATAAACTCATAACAAAATTGTCATCGAAACCTTAAGCGTGCGGACCCTACGGGTTCGAGAACTATGTAGACATGACCTAGAACTATTCTCGGTCAATAACCAATAGCGGAACCTGGATGCTCATATTGGCTCCTACATATTCTACGAAGATCTTTATCGGTCAAACCGCATAACAACATACGTTGTTCCCTTTGTCATCGGTATGTTACTTGCCCGAGATTCAATCGTCGGTATCTCAATACCTAGTTCAATCTCGTTACCGGCAAGTCTCTTTACTCGTTATGTAATGCATCACTCTGTAACTAACTCATTACCTACATTTCTTGCAAGGCTTGTAGTGATGTGCATTACCGAAAGGGCCCAGAGATACCTCTTCGACAATCGGAGTGACAAAACCTAATCTTGAAATACGCCAACCCAACATGTACCTTTGGAGACACCTGTAGTACTCCTTTATAATCACCCAGTTACGTTGTGACGTTTGGTAGCACCCAAAGTGTTCCCCCGGTAAACGGGAGTTGCATAATCTCATAGTTACAGGAACATGTATAAGTCATGAAGAAAGCAATAGCAACATACTAAACGATCAAGTGCTAGGCTAACGGAATGGGTCAAGTCAATCACATCATTCTCCTAATGATGTGACCCCGTTCATCAAATGACAACTCATGTCCATGGCTAGGAAACTTAACCATCTTTGATTCCCGAGCTAGTCAAGTAGAGGCATACTAGTGACACCATGTTTGTCTATGTATTCACACATGTATCAAGTTTCAGGTTAATACAATTCTAGCATGAATAATAAACATTTATCATGAAATAAGGAAATAAGTAATAACTTTATTATTGCCTCTAGGGCATATTTCCTTCAGTCTCCCACTTGCACTAGAGTCAATAATCTAGTTCACATTGACATGCGATTTAACACTAATATTCATATCTGTATATGATTAACACCCATAGTTCACATCGACATGTGACTAACACCCAAAGGGTTTACTAGAGTCAATAATCTAGTTCACATAGCTATGTGATTAACTGAGGTGTGATCATGTTTTGCTCGTGAGAGAAGCTTAGTCAACGGGTCTGTCACATTCAGAGCCGTATGTACTTTGCAAATATTATATGTCCACAATACTCTGCGCGGAGCTACTCTAGCTAATTGCTCCCACTTTCAATATGTATCCAGATTGAGACTTAGAGTCATCTGGATCGGTGTGAAAGCTTGCACCGATGTAACTCTTTACGACGGGCTCTTTAATCACTTCCATAATCGAGAAATATTTCCTTAGTCCTCACTAAGGATATTCTTGATCAATGTCCAGTGATCTACTCCTAGATCACTATTGTACTACCTTGCCAAATTCCGAGCAAGGTATACAATAGGTCTGGTACATAACATAGCATACTTTATAGAACCTATGACTGAGGCATAGGGAATGACTTTCATTCTCTTCTCTATTTTCTGCCGTGGTCATGATTTGAGTCTTACTCAATTTCACACCTTTGCAACATAGGCAAGAACTCTTTCTTTGACTGTTCCATCTTGAACTATTTCAAAATCTTGCCAAGGTATGTACTCACTGAAAATATTATCAAGCGTCTTGATCTATCTCAATAGATCTTGATGCTCAATATGTAAGTAGCTTTTACTGAAGTCTCTCTTTTAAAGAACTTCTTTCAAATACTCCTTTATGCTTTGCAGAATAATTCTACATTATTTCCGATCAACAATATGTCATTCACATATACTTATCAAAAAGGCTGTAGTGCTCCCACTCACTTTCTTGTAAATACAAGCCTTTCTAAAAGTCTGTATAAAACCATATGCTTTGATCCACTCATCAAAGCGTATATTACAACTCCGAGATGCTTGCACCAGTCCATTGATGGATTGCTGGAGCTTGTACACTTTGTTAGCATCTTTTGGATTGAAAAAACCTTTTGGTTGTATCATATACAACTCTTCTTTAATAAATCCATTAAGGAATGCAGTTTTGACATCCATTTGCCAGATTTCATAAAATGTGGCAATTGCTAACATGATTCGGACAGACTTAAGCATCAATACGAGTGAGAAAATCTCATCGTATTCAACACCTTGAACTTGTCAAAAAAAAACCTTTTTCGACAAGTCTAGCTTTATAGATAGTAACACTACTATCAGCGTCCTTCATCTTCTTGAAGATCCATTTATTTTCTATGGCTTGCCGATCATCGGGGAAGTCCACCAAAGTCCATACTTTGTTCTCATACATGGATCCCATCTCAGATTTCATGGCCTCATACCATTTTGCGGAATCTGGGCTCATCATCGCTTCCTCATAGTTCGTAGGTTTATCATGGTCTAGTAACATGACTTTCAGAACCGGATGACCGTACCACTCTGGTGCGGACCATACTCTGGAAGACCTACGAGGTTCTATAGTAACTTGATCAGAAGTTTCATGATCATCATCATTAGCTTCCTCACTAATTGGTGTAGGAATCACTGGAACTGATTTCAGTGATGAACTATTTTCCAATTCAGGATAAGGTATAGTCTGTTCGGCTCATATCGGTCGGCGGCATTCTTCAACTCCACAGCCATTTCGGCTATCTTGTCCTCACTTCGGCGATGAGCAGCCTGTTCGGCTCTCAACTCTTCGGCCACCCTCAGGGCAGCCGCATTGCTAGCCCGAGCTTGTTCCTTGGACCGGGCAAGTTCCGCCCTCAGGGCTTCCACGGCAGCAGCACCATCTGCAATCCAAGCATACCGCATTAATATCATGCCCCTCCCAAATTTTCCTATAAAGCAGAGCACATACCTTGTGACTCGTTCAGCCGCTCATTCACCAGTGTGATATTGGCATCAATAGATCCAATCTGCCTCCTTAGTTCGGCAACTTCAACGTACTGGTCGGCTGCCGGATCCTTAGACACCTGCGCATATATACAGCACATTCATTACTTACACTGAATGATCCTCCGTTTGCCGCCTAGGGCGGGCAACCAGAGTCTCAGGGGCTACTATCCATATGGAGCACACCTAGCACGTGCCTTACAGCCAAGAAATTATGTATTTTTCATTACATACCTCAAAGTCTCTGAGCAGGCTCGTAAAAGCTTCATTCAAACCGCTTGTGGCGGATGAAACCTTCTTGAGCACCGTGCTCATTAAATGAGCAGTGCTCCTCCGAGAGTGCAGCTCGTTCCAGAAGTCCCGTCAGTATGTCCGGCCGGACATCAACCTGCGTTGGACCCTTCTCATCGCCACCCATGGGAGCCGACCGCTTCGGGCTCAGGGCGGCCGAAGGAGTAGCTCCTGGCTTCGGCAGATCCGGACTCCTCCGTGACGACACCTCGGGGTCGCCCGCCTCGTGAGGCGGAGAGGTTGGTGGGGTCTCACTCTCCATCATCTCCGGAGGGAGGTCCCCCGAAGACGGACTTTGTTGAGAAGAGCTGCTAGCCGGACTGCAATGAATGAATCCTGGTTATTGCACTCGGAGAAAAGTAGTACCTTCCAATTTACGGTTAACTTACAGCTCGTTGGAGGGCTGGTTAGGTGGGCATGACGCGGTAAGGGCGCCCTTCGGGGCAGGACCCCTGGTGACGTTTTCTTCCCCTGCTTGGGCACCTCTGTCTCCAATTCCTCGGAGGCGGCCCTCTTTTTCCTGCGCGGGGAGGAAGCTCTAGACTCCCCTCCCCGGCTATCCTCCTTAGGGGAGGTGGCAATTCCCCCGGTTCGGATGCGCTTTGTGTGAAGTTCGGCTTCACTGTTCTTCCCTTCGTCTTTCCCTAAGGGCATTTTGCTAAGCACCCAGTCAAGCATCTTGGCTATAGTAGGACTAGGCGAGCCTTCAGAAAGTGGCGCCGGACACCTGATTCTCTCCGCTTTGCTGAGCCATTCCTGTCCACGGAGGATTTTCAGAATGATGGTTACGATAAATATAAACAAAGTGTTCGGTTTCGAGGTTACTTACTTGGGTATCTAGGCGATTGCAGGTTAGGCCCGCATCCTCGGTGGTGTCCGAACACTCTACTTGTGGTCCGAAGAATAATTTGCACATCCCTTTGAGCTTCAGGCCGAAGAAGTGCTTAATAGTCCGCGGACCCTCTGGATTGAACTCCCACATCCGGAGAGGCCAGCGTTTGCACGGCAACATCCGTCGGATTAGCATTACCTGAACTATGCTGACAAGATTAATGTCCTTTTCAAGAACCTCCCGGATACGGCTCTGCAGTGTCGGTACATCACTAGCAGACCCCCAATCCCGTCCCATGTTGGTCCATGACGCCAGTTGTGACGGGGAGCCCGAGCAAAAATCGGGGGCAGCCACCCACTTTGTGCCTCTGGGAGCCGTGACGTAAAACCACCTCCGCTGCCATAAATCAGATACCTCTGGGAAAGAACCCTCTGGCCATGGGGCATCGGAGTTCCTACTTATTATGGCACCTCCGCACTCCGCATGTTGCCCCTCGATCATCTTCGGCTTCACATTGAAGGTCTTGAGCCATAAGCCGAAGTGTGGAGTGACGTGGAGAAAAGCCTCGCACACAATGATGAACGAAGAGATATGGAGGATAGCGTCCGGGGCTAGATCATGAAAATCTAACCCGTAATAGAACATGAGCCCCCTCACAAAGGGATCAAGGGTGAGTCCCAAGCCATGGAGGAAGTGAGGAACAAATACAACACTCTCATTAGGCTCGGGAGTAGGGATGATCTGCCCTGGAGAAGGAAGCATGTGCTGGATGTCGGCGGTCAGGTATCCGACCTCCCTAAGCCTTGCAACGTCCTCCTCTTTGATCGAGAAGCCACCCACCGGCCTCGAAGGTCGGATCCGGACATATTGAAGGATCTGGGGGTTTGAGTTTGAGTCTCGGGTGTTAGAACTCGAGATGCGAAAGGGCGCAAGGGTGGTGGAAAAGAGGAATAGGCCTCGGCCCCTTTATAAAGGGGGTGAATATCAAGAGTCCTCAGCGTGACCGCTTGAGACTTATCTAAAAACACGGAGTCATACCAACAGACGTCGTAGGGTGGCGCACACTCGTATTGATGGAAGATCACGTAATAAGGGGAACACGATCTCTGCTTTGGCAGGGCGTGCCAATAAAACCGCCTCGCAACGTGCATCGAGGTGGGCTAAGAAAAACGGTTCGTGCTGGGCCGGGCCACGATACAAGGGCACGATGCACAAAGATTGCTAGCAGATCAGATTTATGCTATGCCCCCTACGGTAGTAGGTGACGATCATCTGGTAGATCCGGCCGCGGTTCAAGTGTTCGATGATTACTTTGGAGTATTCGGAGATGGAACCCGCCTTGCAATGCCGGAGACAAAACTATGCGCCGGAGTCATCGTCATTGAAGCCTGGTTCAGGGGCTACTGAGGGAGTCCTGGATTAGGGGGTATCCGGAAAACCGGACTGTATACTTTGTCTGGACTATTGGAGCGTGAAGATACAAGACTCGGGACTCCGTCCCGTGTCCGGATGGGACTCTCCTTTGTGTGGAGGACAAGCTTGGTGATCCGGATATTATATCTCCTTCATTGTAACCGACTCCATGTAAACCCTAGCCCTCTCCGGTGTCTATATAAACCAGAGAGGTTGGTCCTTAGAGGGACGAGGACAATCATAATCATCATAGGATAGCTTCTAGGGTTTAGCCTCTACGATCTCGTGGTAGATCAACTCTTGTACTACTCATATCATCAATATAAATCAAGCAGGAAGTAGGGTTTTACCTCCATCGAGAGGGCCAGAACCTGGGTAAACATTGTGTCCCTTGCCTCCTGTTACCAACAGCCTAAGACACACAGATCGGGACCCCCTACCCAAGATCCGCCGGTTTTGATACCGACAGCTACTGTTACACAGAGTCGGTTACAGACAAGGAGATCTTCATATCTAAATTCCCAATCTTGCCTTTCATGCAAAGGAGAGTCCCACCCGGACACGGGACAAAGTCTTCAATCTTGTATCTTCATTGTCCAACAGTCCGGCCAAAGTATATAGTCCGGCTGTCCGAGGACCCCCTAATCCAGGACTCCCTCAGTATCCCCTAAACCAGGATTCAATGACGCTGAGACCGGCACGCAGATTGTCTTCAACATTGCAAG
Source organism: Triticum timopheevii (assembly GCA_963921465.1). Taxonomy (NCBI): domain Eukaryota; kingdom Viridiplantae; phylum Streptophyta; class Magnoliopsida; order Poales; family Poaceae; genus Triticum; species Triticum timopheevii. The sequence goes on along the minus strand of OY997272.1, from coordinate 70,177,889 downwards.
GCAGGTTCCTTCTTCGAATACTCCATAGAAGATTTTGAACACAAGGATCGTGTCCGGCTCTGCAAAACAAATTCCACATACCACCGTGGAGAGTACAATATTCCACAAATCTAATCTGCTGACAACCTTTCACAGCGTGACATCACGCCACGGCCCAGCCATTATGTGAACCGTTTTTCTCAACCTGCCACCGCACATATCGCGAGGCGGTTTTATTGGCACGTCTTGTCGAAGCAGAGATCGTGTCCCCTTATCTCGGGATTCTCATCAATACGGGTGTGGGTAACCCAATCGCTCCATCAACGCGGCGCTTGGGGAATTAGCGAGTTTATCGGGCAAGTGGGGAGGCGCAGGATCCCTGCTGCCTTTATAAGGAGATATGGACTCCCCGTTTTCACCCACGCCTTCTTCTTCCTCTGCTCATCCATTCCCCCTCGCTCGAGCTCCATCGCCCAAGCGTTTGTCTTCTCCGCCCACAAAGGTCTTCCGAAAATGTCCGGATCCGGAGCAGGAGGCAAGTGGATGGCCTCTACCATTCGGGAGAAGGATATCAAAAAGCATCGGGAGGCCGGGTATCTGGCAAAGAAAATCAGCCACCGTCTTCCGATGGCGGGACAGATCGTCCCTACTCCGGAACCCCACGAGAGGGTTGTATTCCTCCCTCATTTTTTCTGCGGTCTGGGTTTCCCCTCCAGCCATTCGTTCATGCATCATGTATTATTACGGGATCGATTTTCATGATCTATCCCCCAGTTCCTTCCTCAACATCTTGACATTCATCGTCGTGTGCGAGGCCTTTCTCCGCATCTCGCCACACTCCGGCTTATGGCTGAACATCTTTAATGTGAAGCCCAAGGTAATGAGCGGCGAGCATGCCGAGCGTGGAGGCGCCATGGTGAGCAAGATGCCCAACGTCATATGGCCAACAGGTACTTTCAATGATTCCGTCAAAGAGTGGCAGTAGTAGTGGTTTTACATCACTGAGCCGCGCGGCACGGAATGGGCCGCTGCTCCTGAGTTCCGATCCAGAGCCCCCTACAGCTTACATCCTGGCCCAAGAAGGGCCTGAACTGGTCTTCATCCGACAAACTGTCGGTGCTCCAGATGCGCGTCAAGGATATGGAAGACAAGAATATCAAGCTTGTCAATGTAGTCCAGGTGATGTTAGTTCGCCGGATTCTTCCTTGTCAACACCGGGCTTGCAATTTGTGGGAATTCGACCCGGCCAAGCACCAGACCCTACAAGAGCCCTTTGGCTCCTTGCACAAAGACATCTAGAAGGTGCTTTTCAAGTCCGGCAAATCGTGGCCGGACTCAGCCGAGGAACGCTGGTACCAACTGTCCCGCCCTGCAAGTTCGGTAAGTCATTATATGTTTTATTCGCATAACCCAAGGGAAATGCTTAATGTGTTTTCCACAACTCTCCTAGGACTGGACGAAAAAGGCGGGGCAGATCTACTGTCCGGCCCCACTGCCAGAAGAACAGGTCGGCCCACTACTGACGAAGATGCTAGTCCTGGCACCTTACAAGGCGCAGAAGAAGATGGTTGAGAAGGAGGCCAAAAAGACCAGGGGGGCCTCCGTCACCGCGGCGCCTCAGACACAATATCTGAAGACTCCAATGCCCGTTCTTCCTCCGAAGAGGACGAGGAGGAGGAGTGTCGGTGTCAAAACCGGCGGATCTCGGGTAGGGGGTCCCGAACTGTGCGTCTAGGCGGATGGTAACAGGAGACGAGGGACACGATGTTTTACCCAGGTTCGGGCCCTCTCGATGGAGGTAAAACCCTACATCCTGCTTGATTAATATTGATGATATGGGTAGTACAAGAGTGGATCTACCACGAGATCAAGGAGGCTAAACCCTAGAAGCTAGCCTATGGTATGATTGTTGTAATGTATGTTGTGTCCTATGGACTAATGCCCTCCGGTTTATATAGACACCGGAGGGGGCTAGGGTTACACAGAGTCGGTTACAATGGTACGATCTACATATCCGTATCACCAAGCTTGCCTTCCACGCCAAGGAAAGTCCCATCCGGACACGGGACGGAGTCTTCAATCTTGTATCTTCGTAGTCTTGGAGTCCGGCGGACGATGATAGTCCGGCTGTCCGGACACCCCCTAGTCCAGGACTCCCTCAGTAGCCCCTGAACCAGGCTTCAATGACGATAAGTCCAGCGCGCATAATGTTCGGCATTGCAAGGCGGGTTCCTCCCTTGAATAATCCCGAGAAGATCATGAACACCAGGATAGTGTCCGGCTCTGCAAAATAAATTCCACATTCCACCGTAGAGAGAATAAAATGTACACCAGTCCAATCTGCTGAAGTATTATGCGGCGTGACATCACACCGCTACCAAGCCTTTGTTTGAATCGTTTTTTACTATACCACCTCAGCACGTTTAGCGAAGCGGTTTCCTTGGCACGTCTTGTCGAAGCAGAGATCGTGTTCCCCTTATTCCGGGATTCTCATCAATACGGACGTGGGTAACCCAACCGCGCCATTGATGGTGGCGCTTGGGAGATAAGCGAGTTTTATCAGGCCAGCGGGACGCATAGTTTTCGTCTGCCTATATATAAGGGATAAGGATTTACCTTCTCACCTACGCCTTCTTCCTCCTTTGCTTATCCATCCCCGCGTGCTCAAGCTCCAACGCCCAAGCTCGCGCATCTCGCCTCGACCTTTTCCGAATATGTCCGGAGCGGGAGGCAAGTGGCTGGCCTCCACCGTTAAGGAGGAGCACATCACCAAACTGCGCAGCGCCGGATATAGATATCCGGCGATATCGCGCATCGGCTGCCCGACGAGGGGCAGCTCATCCCTACCCCTGGGCCTCACGAGAGGGTCGCCTTCCTTCCCCACTTCCTCCATGGACTGGGCTTTCCGCTCCATCCATTCGTCCGGGGGCTCATGTTCTATTACGGCCTGGATTTCCACGATCTGGCGCCGAACTTCATCCTCAACATCTCGGCGTTCATCGTCGTGTACGAGGCCTTCCTCTGCATCCGGCCCCACTTCGGCCTGTGGCTCAAGACCTTCAACGTCAAGCCAAAGGTTGTGAAGGGCACGCAAGCGGAATGCGGAGGCGCCATGTTGGGTAAATTACCCAACGTCCTTTGGCTCGAAGGGGCCTTTGTGGACTCCGTCAAGGGGTGGCAATCGGGGTGGTTCTACATCACCGAGCCGCGCAAGCCCACATGGGTGGCGGCCCCCGAGTTTAGATCTGGCATCCCCACGCAGCTCACCTCCTAGAAAGTGAAGGGCTTGTTGTGGGGCAATCCGAAGGAGCTGACGGGACTCCGAGCCTGCATCCAGAAGCTGGTGAGCGGTAAGCTCAGGCTTGTCGACGTGGTCGAAGTCATGCTCATCCGCCGGATCCTCCCATGCCAAGAACGGGCATTCAACCTGTGGGTGTTCAATCCGGAACAGCACCAGGCGCTAAGCGGGCTCTTTGATATGACATACGAAGGCGCCTGGAGGGTGCTGTTTAAGGGCGCCGAAGCCCCCGCATCCGTGACAGAAGATCGCGGATTTCACTCGCAGCATGCGGCTGATGAGGTAAGTGATTCAACCCCTTTACGGGACACTTGTGGTAATCAAATTGATTCTAGAGGGGTTTCATTCTATCTTTTCCTTTGACAGGAATGGATGGAGAAGGCCAAGCTGCTTATCAGCCCGGCTCCCATGCCAGAAGACCCAGTGGACGCCCGTTTAGCAGGGCTGCTGGTTCCGGCACCGCATGTGGTGCCGGAGAAGAAGGCCAAGAAGGTGGCCGCGGGGACTCGAAAGAGTTCCAGCAATCAGGTGTCCGACGACGAGGCGGACTCCTCCCCCGAAGACGAGGAGGAGGAGGAGGATTCTCTCCCAGAAGAGGGAGAGACGAAGAGGAAGGCTTCCCCAATAGGGGAGGCCGAAGGGTCCAAGAGGGGGAGAACTATCCCCCCGGACAGTTTCGCCAATACCACCGTCGGCGAGGATGAGTGGCCTCCAAGGGCCAGGCGTCCAGCGAGATCGTAAGTATCCGGATCCTTGATATGCAATATCTTTTATGTCATGTAGTGTCCTTCTAACGCCGCATTCTGTCCGTAGTCCGGCTGATGATGATCTCCCCACTTCATCAAGCGAGTCCTTGGCCCCATCGGATGTGGATTCACTTCCGACTGCCTCTACCCCACGCGCTGACGAGGACGCCGAGGTGGGATCCCAGAGAGGGACCCATCAGGAGGAGGCTCCGGAGGCGCCGTCAGGCAGCCTCCCGGACTTTGCGTCGGACTCTACATCGGAACCCGCAGTGGTTCCAGAGTTCGGCAAGCGGCCCCTTCGAAAGAAGGGCAAGACCGTGACACCGGCGGCCTCCGTCCAACCGGAGGCGCCGGATAACTTGTTGGAGGCGCTTAAAGGCGCTTCCATCGAGGAAGAACACCGCACTATCATGAGTGCGGTGATTCAAAAGGTTCAGTTCGCCAAAAGCGGGCTGACCGAAGCCTGCAGCAGCCTTCTAACGGGCTTTGAGGTAAGAAGTAAAAATTATGTAATGTAATACCGCATAGATAGTAGCCATGATGCTCAGTTCGATGTTCGGAAAGAAAAGCCGGACTGAGGATCTAACAAGATATGCGCAGGGTTGCTTAACATTTGTCAATATGGGTTTGCAGGCTGCGCTGCTGACCTCTGCCGCACTAACGGCGGAGGTCGATGTGCTAAAGCAGGATCTCGAGCGGTCCGAGCGAGAGCTCGGCCATGCGAAGAAGCAGCTCGAGGACAAAGAAGGTGAGTAACACCACTTTGAATAGTTACCTTATAAAAAGGATTTTGGTTGCAATAAAGTTAACAAGGATAATATGTGTATTGCAGGGGCCACTAACGAGGTGGCAGCCCTGAAGGAGGCTGTGTCCGTGGCCGAATGCAGTGCGGCTGCGGAACGGGCAGAGAGAGAAAAGCAGGAGGCACGGGTGGCGGAAGTTCGGCAAGAGCTCCAGGCTCTCATGGAAAAGCATGAGAGTTTGGAGCGTGACTCCAAGACTCGAGAGTCCGAGCTTGCCTCGGCTCTCGAAAGTGCCAAGTCCGCCAAGTCCGAGGCCCATAGGGCCCTTCAGGAGGTTGAAGATATAAAGAAGATAGCGGCGGTTAAGGCATTTTTCATGCAAAGCAGGCATGTTAATGTAAACTACCTGACACTTACCCGCATTCGGAGCTCTCTAGGGGCGTTTGCAGATCTGCCGCATAGTGCGTCTGATGCCGCCGCATTCTATCGTGGCGAGGAGGGGAGCTCGATGGAGAAGGTCTTCTGGTCTCAGTATGCTGAGGCCGGCCATCCGGTGCCCCCAAGCGACCAGCTGAAGCAGCTGGTCGAACTCCACAAGGTAGCTGAGGAGGTCATGAAGGGCCTTATAGTCCGGCTGTGGCCTGAACAGGTCATGCCCGGGAGCTACTTTGGCCTCGTGCGGCGGCTGGTGGATGCATGCCCCTGGGTGGATGTCATCAAGCGCTCCGCCTGTATTGAAGGCGCTCGCCGGGCACTCGCCCGCACAAAGGTGCATTGGGGCAGGTTGGATGCGGAGAAGCTTCTCACGGACCCACCGCCACCGGGCAAGGAGTATCGCACGCCCGAAATGTATTATAAAACTGTCCTGAAGGGAGCCCGCGATATTGCGGATGAGTGCCCCAGAAATGTAATCTTTGAGTGAATTTGCTATGTATTATCCTGTGCGCTGAAACTTTGTTCATGTGCGCTTTGAGCAATGCTTTTTTAATTTAAAATATTACCTTCTGTGCGGCCGTTTATAAAATCTGAGAGATGGCAAGTCGTTGGCTTCAGCCCCCAAGCCACGAGTGCTGGGGTGTTTGGGATAAACTTGAGCACTCTTGTTCCCATTGTTGGGTCCATCGAGGGAGGCGCTCAACACGACGAACAAGGCAACCGGACTTATAATGCTTGAACACTCTCACTTAGCCATAGAATTCTATAATTTTAAAATTCGGCGAAGCCCCTGGTATTCGGAAGACCGAATCTGGGGCGCTATCCACGCCTTCGTCGGACATTGTCCGGAACTTCGCTCGAAGCGGCGTGAGTCTTTAAGGACCCGAAAAAACCTCTCGAACAGCGACCAGTCTCTCGCCTTATCATGCCGGTCAGTTTTAGCTTTCTCCACTGAGGCGCTCGCCCGGCTCAACCGGGGCGCAATCGCAGTGGTTCTCCCAGTGCCACCTTAGCCGACAGAACGGAACGTAAGGCACCAAAACGTGGGAGCCGGGCAAACCCAACTATTGACCCAAGACATGATTCGGAGCCGATTCATATAATGCTATAAGTTCGGGGTGCCGCACTTATGAAAGTGTTCGGACTTATCACACCATAGAGTGGGGAACATAAGCCCCTGGCGTATTAGGCCGTACCAAAATATACGGGCGCAAGATGTCATATAATGAGCATATATATAAAAGGTAATGCAATTGCAATCAAAAAGGTGCTACATTATTTATGAAAGAAAGTTTGCTAGGAGAACGGACTGATACAAATAGTGCGGTAAGCAAGGGATTTGGACTAAGTAAACATGTCCCCCTCCAGGGGTGAGCTGCGGACTTGGTGTATATAATCGAATTTAATGCTCGTAATTGAGATCACCTGAGTGTTCGTCGCGGCCTTCTTTAGTCCCTGACTGTTGCATCATGAGTTCGGCAGGTTCACCGCCGGACAGGGCTTCTGGTTAACGGAGTCCTGTGTACATAAAAGAAGGAAAATAAAAAATAAAAAAAAGGGGGGCACACTTGCGAGCCCCCGGTGTGGTCGAACCGCACTCTGGGTCCGTTGTGATCGTGCCCCCTCCCCTGTGCCCATGGTATCTCCAAAGCGTAATGATGTACGCGGAGTGTTATTATTGCGATCATGCGCGGGCGAGGGTTGGGGCCGCATTGCTACGCATGCTCTGATCGCGCCAGGTGGTCTTGGTTGGTATTGCTTCGGGCGCGTTTTGCTGTATCCGGCTGTTTAACGGCCGGACTGGGGAATTGCCTTAAGAGGCTACTCTGTACTTCTGCCGCGAGAGCCGCTGTATGTTCCTCCGTTCGGAGGGAGCGTTCCGTATTCCCATTGACCGTGATGACTCCACGAGGGCCTGGCATCTTGAGCCTTAGGTATGCATAATGCGGCACCGCGTTGAATTTTGCAAATGCAGTTCGTCCGAGCAGAGCGTGATAGCCGCTGCGAAACGGGACTATGTCGAAGATTAACTCTTCGCTCCGGAAATTATCCGGGGATCCGAAGACCACTTCCAGTGTGACTGAGCCTGTACAGTTGGCTTCCACTCCTGGTATGACACCTTTAAAGGTTGTCTTTGTAGGTTTAATCCTTGAGGGGTCTATGCCCATTTTGCGCACTGTATCCTGATAAAGCAGGTTCAGGCTACTGCCGCCGTCCATCAGGACTCTCGTGAGGTGAAATCCATCGATGATTGGGTCTAAAACCAATGCGGCGAATCCACCATGGCGTATGCTGGTCGGATGGCCTCTTCGATCGAAAGTGATCGGACAAGAGGACCATGGATTGAACTTCGGGGCGACTGGCTCCATCGCATAGACGTCCCTTAGTGCGCGTTTCCTCTCCCTCTTGGGTATATGGGTCGCGTATATCATATTCACCGTCCGCACTTGTGGGGGAAAACCCTTCTGTCCTCTATTGTTCGGCGGTCAGGTCTCCTCCTCGTCGTCGCTGTTTAGCCCCTTGTCATTGTTTTAGGCAATTAACTTGCCGGCCTGCTTGAACACCCAGCAATCTCTATTAGTGTGGTTAGCTGGCTTTTCAGAGGTGCCATGTATCTGGCATAAGCGGTCGAGTATTCGGTCCAAGTTGGACGGACCCGGAGTGGTTCTTTTGAATGGCTTCTTCCGTTGACCGGGTTTAGAGCCTCGGAATCCGGCGTTGACTGTCGTATCCTCCTTGTCGTCGCCGTTAATGCGGCGTTTGTTTTTTTTCGACGTGACCTGCCGTTGTTGTCCTTAGTATCCGGACTGCCAGAATTTTTACGGAGATTGTTCCTGCGAGCTAGCCAGCTGTCCTCTCCCGCGCAAAAGCGGGTCATTAACGATGTGAGGGCTGCCATGGATTTCGGCTTTTCCTGCCCCAGGTGCCGGGCTAGCCATTCGTCCGGGATGTTATGCTTGAAGGCTGCAAGGGCCTCTGCGTTCGGACAGTCGACGATTTGATTTTTCTTCGTCAAGAACCGTGTCCAGAATTGTCTGGCCGATTTGTCTGGCTGCTGAATGATGTGGCTTAGGTCATCGGCGTCTGGTGGTCGCACATACGTTCCTTGGAAGTTATCAAGGAATGCGGCCTCCAGGTCTTCCCAACACCCAATTGACTCTGGGGGCAAGCTGTTAAGCCAATGCCGAGCTGGTCCTTTAAGCTTGAGTGGGAGATACTTAATGGCGTGGAGATCGTCGCCGCGGGCCATATGGATGTGGAGAAGATAATCTTCTATCCAAACCGCGGGGTCTGTTGTGCCATCGTAGGATTCGATGTTTACGGGTTTAAACCCTTTAGGGATTTGATGATCCATTACTTCGTTAGTGAAGCATAGCGGGTGTGCGGCGCCTCTGTATTGAGCAATATCGCGACGCAGCTCGAGAGAGCGCTGTCTGCTGTGCTCGGCCCGGCCGGGGTTATTGTATCCGGCACGACGGTATTCGTCAGGGGTCGTGGGGCGCCCACGTGATCCGTAGATGGATCTGGATTGCCTTGCTTTGTCCTCCAATATGTCTCGCAAGTCCGGCGCGTTCCCTCTTGGCTTCATACTTTTGGAGCGATGCCGGGGTACGGTCTTGGCTGGGGGCCTGGATGCCTCTCTGTCACGACCACGGGGTGGTCGGTCAGCCATATCGTGCGCTGGTGATGGAGGTATGTATGCTTCCTCCTCTAATCGGGGGAGCAGCTTGCGTCTTGGGTAGCTCTTGGAGGGGCGTTCGAGTTTATACTCTTCGGCCGCGAGGACCTCGGTCCATCGATCGGCCAGCAGGTCCTGATCAGCTTGAAGTTGTTGCTGCTTTTTCTTTAGGCTGTTTGTTGTGGCGATAAGCCTGCGCTTGAAACGCTCTTGTTCGACGGGATCCTCAGGTACGACGAATTCGTCATCGTTGAGGCTTGCTTCGTCTTCGGAGGGAGGCATATATTTATGATCCTCAACCCCTTCGTCTGCCGCCCTCTCGTGAGGGCTTGCTTATGCATCCTCCTGCGCTGAGTCTTGCTGGAGGGGATTGTCTTCGGCACACTCTGGGGTATTATTATCTCCTATGCCGGAATCTCCATTCTTGCTGTGGCGGGATTTAGAGCGGCGCCGCTGACGCCGGCGTTTGGGCTGCTTCTTTAAAGAGTCCGCCTCCGCTGCTTCTTCGCCGTCCCCGTCTAGCATGTCGGTTAGATCGTCGACAGTGGCTACAAAGTGGGTGGTGGGTGGGCTCTGAATTCCTTCGTTGTCCATACCCCAACCATCCTGGCCATAGTCCGGCCAGGACTCTCCTGATAACGAGAGATGCTTTAGTGAATTCAGGATATCGCCAAAAGGCGAGTATTGGAAGATGTCCGCGGCGGTGAATTCCATAACCGGCGCCCAATCCGATTTGATTGGTAGGGGCGTGGGAGGTTCGGAGTCCGGCAAGGAGTCCGACACCTCGGAATCGCGAGTTTCGCGGGGGACAAGATTAATGTTCGGCTCCATTGCCGAGGAAGTTGAAGCCCCGAGGCGGCGTCTATCCACCGGTCCTCGATCTGGGCGATCGGCTCCGGACTGATGGCCGAGGCGGATTCATGTGTGGCCACCAAGGCACTGTTCGGCGGCAGAGCTAGATCATGCCCATCGCAACAGTGTGGCGCGCTCGGCTGTGGCTCGGGTCCGTCGAAGATCAAGTCTCCGTGGACATCGGCCGTGAAGTCTAGGCTTCCGAATCTGACCTGACGGCCAGGGGCGTAGCTTTCGATCTGCTCCAGATGGCCAAGCGAATTAGCCCGCAGTGTGAAGCCGCCGAATACGAAGATCTGTCTGGGGAGAAAAACCTCATCCTGGACAGCGTCGTTAGTTGCAGATGCCATCAAGCCTATCGGTGACGACACAGAGGAACTCTCAATGAAAGCACCAATGTCGGTGTCAAAACCGGCGGATCTCGGGTAGGGGGTCCCGAACTGTGCGTCTAGGCGGATGGTAACAGGAGACGAGGGACACGATGTTTTACCCAGGTTCGGGCCCTCTCGATGGAGGTAAAACCCTACGTCCTGCTTGATTAATATTGATGATATGGGTAGTACAAGAGTGGATCTACCACGAGATCAAGGAGGCTAAACCCTAGAAGCTAGCCTATGGTATGATTGTTGTAATGTATGTTGTGTCCTACGGACTAATGCCCTCCGGTTTATATAGACACCGGAGGGGGCTAGGGTTACACAGAGTCGGTTACAATGGTAGGAGATCTACATATCCGTATCGCCAAGCTTGCCTTCCACGCCAAGGAAAGTCCCATCCGGACATGGGACGGAGTCTTCAATCTTGTATCTTCGTAGTCTTGGAGTCCGGCGGACGATGATAGTCCGGCTGTCCGGACACCCCCTAGTCCAGGACTCCCTCAAGGAGGAAGACGAATCCCTGGCGGGGGGAGAAAGAAAAGGACGGCCTCCACATCCTTGGAGGCCGAGTCGCCTAAGAGGGGAAAAACTCCTCTTCTAGAGGAGTCCACCGCCGCCGCCGACAGCAGCCCGGAGTGGGATCCCAGGGCCCAGCCCCTGGTGAACTCGTGAGTATATAAAATCCAAACACATTTACGCATCCAGACTCACTATGGCATGACGTTTCAATCATTGAGCCATACTTTTTTGCAGTCCGGTGAGGTCCCGCGCCGAAGGATCCTCATCAGAGGATTTATTGGGTTCAGATGCTATGGACAGCGAGACGCCCCCGAAGGCCCCTTCCCCAAAACATGTGAACGACACCGAGGTATCATCATATAGGGACCCAAGCCAAGAAGGGGGGAAAAGATCGTCAAGGTGGTACCAGAAGGTCAAACTTCTGGGGCCGGACAGACGGGAGAAAAGGCTCCCATGGACGTCGACGGCGGGGGCTATCTCGAATTTGGCCGTCGGCCGGACACAATTCCGGAGACCGGTACAGCTCCAGAATCAGGTAGGCAGCCTTCCTCGACTGGAGCGGGTGCGCCTGTTCCGTTGGCAACCTCTGTCCATCCAGAGGTGCCGGATAGTGTACTGGCGGCGCTGAAGAGCGCCTCCATCGTTGAAGAACACCGTGCCCTTATGGGTATGGTGATTGAGAAGATTCAGTCCGCTGAGAGTGGACTGAATGAAGCCTGCATCGGCCTTCTAAGAGGTTTTGAGGTATGTTTTATGAGGTTTCGAAGAGTGTCATAGTATAGATAGTAGCCCCTGATACACTATTCGGTGAAAGAAAGAACTAGACAGAGGATCAAATTTATGTTCGCAGGAGACTCAGTTGATGGCATATATCTCTTCTTTTATAAGCAGGCGTCTGTAGCGACTGCCGCCTCTCATACTGCGGAAGTCTCCGGACTGAATCAAAGTCTGGAGCGGGCCAAAGAAGAACTTGGCCAGTTGAAAAGGAAGTTGAAGGATAAACAAATTATGCACAAACCTTGCTCGCGTTCAGTGCGAACGGATTTTTAGTATGATAAAAATATGTTTCATAATTTGCTCTAGGGGTGATGATCGAAGTCGAGGCTCTTAAGAAGGTTGTGGCCGAGGCTGAGAAAAAGGCAGCTGCAGAGCAGGCCCTTCGTGAGAAGCACGAGGCCAGGGTTATTGAAGCTGAGCAAGACTTCAAGGGGCCGTGAACAAATGCGAGGCCTTGGAGCGGAGTTTAACGGAGAAAGAATCCAAACTCACCAAGGCTCATCAGGCCGCACGCGATGCCCGGGGGGAAACCCAAGGCGCCCTGCAGGATATCCAAGAGGCAAGGAAGATCACGGCGGGTAAGGCTTTTTTCATGTAAAGCAAGTGTTTGAGGAGAAAATCATGTTTCTAATTTTGAGTTCGGATTTCTCCTAGGGTATTTGCAGAGCTTCCATGCAGCATATCTGATGCCGCCCAATTCTACCAAGCCGAACAAAGGAACATTGCGGATAAGCTCTTCTGGTCGCAGTATCTGGCACCGAATTATCCGCTGCCTTTTGCCGATCAACTGAAACAGCTGATCGAACTGGATAAAGCGACCAAACTAGCTATGAAGGATTTAATTATCTGGCTATGGCCCACCGAGCCGATTCCAAGCAGCTACTTCGGGCTCGTCAAGCAGCTTGTGAGTGCCTGCCCTCGACTCGGAGTCATCAAGCGGTCGGTCTGTATGGAGGGTGCGTGAATGGCCTTCGCCCGCGTGAAGGTGCACTAGGGGAAGATGGATGCGGAAAAGCTGATGACCGAGGGACCGCCGGAGGGGAAGGAGCTCCGCAAGCCCGAATTATATTATGATAGTGTCTTAAAAGGATCCCGCCTTGCGGCGGAGCAATGCACCAAGGACATTATATTTCCATGAATACAGTCATGTTGTCCTTTGTAATGTTGAACAAGGTCATTTTTATTATTTATTGCCTGTTATTTGAAAGTTTTTCCTCCTGCATGGCCGTTTTATATATTAATCCTGAGAGTTGGCCAGTCGTCGGCTTCTGCCCCCACATAGGAAGTACGGGGGTGTTCGGGATAAACCTGAGCACTCTTTATCCCAGTTTTGGGTCCTTGAAGGAGGTGTTCAGCACAACAAACCAAGCAATCGGACCATAGGGCTTTATCACTCTCACTTAGCCATAGGAGTTTAACAAAGGGAAGGTAGGCGCAGCCCCTGGTGTTCGGAAGACAGCACGAGGGGCTCTATAATAACCTGATCGGAAGAAAAGCCGATCCATCGCATGCTACATTAGTTATGGCATTATGCGGAAGAAATCCTTAAAGATTTTACAACCTCTCGAACAGCTGACCAGCTCTCGTCGTATCATGACAGCCAGTTTTCGGCTTTCTCTACTGAGGCGCTCATCCGGAAGAACCAGGACACAATCGCAGTGGTTCTCCCTGTGCCGCCTTAGCCAATATAGCGGAACGTAAGTGAAAGTGCTAACTGGCACTTATGCTTTATTTTGGTGTGATGACAATGTGGTTAGTTGAACTAATATCGGTTGCTAAAGTTTATCTCAGGTTATTGGTTCTAAGTGCCCGCGATGGAGATGTGCGACCCCCCATTTCAAAAAGGACAAAGGCGTTGTCTTTCGACGCTTCGAAGGTTTAGTTTTGGTTTGCTTCGAGTCGTAGGAAAGACCGCACTATCAAGAGGGGCCTGTGTGGATAAATGTCGTGTGGGAATGCCATTGCCGAGCCTCACTCTCTTACCCTTCCCACTCCGAGCATCTTATAAGGGCCTAGTGTGTATGCTGTGGTACTCAGAAAGTTGCAACAGAAAGTTACTGGGTACCCCGTGCGCACGGGGTCTGTTGACCCCCGTGCGCACGGGGTACTGCGTAACTCTCTGGGTACCCCGTGCGCACGGGGTCTTTTGACCCCCGTGCGCACGGGGTGGTGTGATTGTCTCTGAGTACCCCGTGTGCATGGGGCTGACTTAGCCCGTGCGCACGGGGTCCAACAGGCAGAAATCCCCACCAGCCCCTGCTCACTATATAAAGGGCCTTCTTCCACCTCCAACCTCTAACCCTAATGTCTTGTTGAGCTCCACCATTGCTACACCTCCTTTTGCTCAATACTCTCAATCCCTCCACCCAAACTTGTTGAAACTTTGGGGATTGGGAGAGCAAGACCCGATCTACATCTTGACCAAACCAAATCGCGTTCCCCGCAACCTTTCTTCCCATTGACTTGTTACTCTTGGAGCTTGGGCTCCTAGGCGGCTAGAGGTTCCTCCGGAAGCTTCCTTGCTTGTGGTGTGCTCCGGAGAAGTTTGTAAAGGTGTGGTGGTCGCCTTCAAGACCAACCCCGAGTGATTCGAGGCTCATCCGTTGGGGGTGACTCGAAGGAGAATACGGTGAGCCTTCGGTGGCGTTCCGCAAGCTTTGGCTCCGGCACCGCTCCAAACGGAGATTAGCTCTTCCCCAAGGAAGAGTGAACTTCGGGTTAAAATCCGCGTCCTCGTCTCACTTGTGGTTAATCCTTTCCCGCACCTTTCCTTGTTGTTGTATGCTTGTTGGCTTGCTAAGTAGTTTGTTGCCTAGCATATTTATCTTGGAGCTTACTTGTCATATAGGTTGCATTCACCTAGTTGCATATCTAGAGAACTCTTTTATCCGCTAAGCCTTAAAATCTACAAGAAAGATTAAAATTTGTAGTCTCCTATTCACCCCCCCCCCCCCCTCTATTCGACCATATCGATCCTTTCAATTGGTATCAGAGCCTCATGCTCTAATATAAGGTTTTACAACCTTAGAGGATATGGTCGATCTAGGGAATGAGGGAGGTGGCTTACCCGTTGCGGAGGATGGTCAAAACCAACCCCCCGCCGCGACCGAGCCACTTGGTGCTCTGGTCGTTGCTCCCGCCACTCCTCCTAACCCGAATGCTCCCTTGACCGCGGCCGATCTTCTTTCAATGTTTGCGGACCTCAAAGTCTCTATGATGAAAGAGGTTCAGGCCTCGGTCAAGGAGGAAATTGATGCCCGCTTAAAGCCATCAACGTCCGCATCAAACTCGTTTAATCCAAATGAAGTTCATGATGCGGATGACTCGAGGGAACCTCTTGCTTCTCCGGCTCGTACTCAAGTTCCCAAGTACAATGCCATGGAACCCTTTTACTCTCCTCAACCCTTGCAGCATCCCCGCATTAATCCTGTTGGGCCTCCGCCCCCTGTGAAAGCTAATGCCTTTGCTAAGTGGAAGCTAGATATGGAGTCTCACATGCACAGTGCTTCAACTCAATTGTGGTGAATTGTGGTCAATGGATTCAACCCCAAGGACCCAATGAATCTCACTCCAAGAGAAGCAGTTGACGATCAACTCAATGCTACCGCACACAACATGCTTCGCAATGCTGTGACTGAAGACTATAGTGATTCCATTGCTCTTCTCAAAACCGCAAAGGAAATTTGGGATTGCCTTGAGGAGGCTCTTGAAGGAGATGAAGCAATTCGAAGATCTTGATTGGCCTTGCTCAAACAAGAAGTCAATCTCTTTGTGAGGAAAGAGGGTGAGTCCGCAGAAGAGGTTTACCGAAGGTTGAAGTCTCTTGTGCTCAACTTGAGAACCTTTGGGTGCACTTGGGCAAATGATGACTTCATCAAGGACAAGTTCATAGATTCTGTGGTTCTCACGGAACATACCATGGTCATGATGGTTCATCAACGTCCGGACTATCACAAGCTGACTTCAGCTCAAGTTGTTTCCACCTTCTCTACCCATGTTCTTTTGGAAACCAAGTCCAAGAAAACATTCGCAATAGCTCAAGCAACCAAGAACTCCAATCTTGCCTTGAAGGCCAAGAAAGTTGTGAGCCAACCCTCGAGGGAGGAAGAAGTGAGTGAAGAGATTGGTGAGGAGGATATTGACACCTCGTGTCCGGCAAATGATTTTGCAGAAGACTTGGCTCTCTTAGTCAAAAAGTACTCCGGGACCATGGCAAACAAAGGAAGAAATCTTCAAGGAAGATCTTTTGGACGAAGGAAATGCTACAATTGTGATAGCCCAAGACACTTTGTTCATGATTGTCCATATGAGAGACGTGAAGACAAGTCCGAGAAGCTTGTGCTTAAGAAGAAGAAGTTCACCAAGTTTGCAAAGAGGAAAGATGACAAGGCTCTTGTTCATGAAGAATACATGTCTGGAGATGAAGATGACGGTGATGATGATCAAGTGGGCACGGCCGCCTTTGCCATGCATGCCACTACCTCCTCCACCACCGGCCTCTTCGACTCTCCAAACGAGGACAAGCCATTCACTCATCGGTGCCTCATGGCCAAAGAGGTAAAAACAAAGTCCGAACCCAAGAAACCCGACAACTACACTCCCAATGTCTCATGTGAGATAGTGGAGGATGAGTGTGAGGAGGGTGTGGATAGTGATGAGGAATCCTTAATGGCTTTCATGAAAACTCTTCATGGTGAAGCTCATGCTCGTTTTGGCGATCTCCTTAAGTCACTTGCCGAATGCGATGACTTTATTGAGAATGTTGAGAACCTCCTTATAGAGGAAAAGGAGAGAGTGGATCTCCTCGAGCACGAACTTAATGAAGAGAGTGCCATGAGAGCATCACTCGAGGAAGCCTTATCTGCTCATCAAATTGACTTTGTTAAAACCAACAATGCTTTGCAACTTGCTCTTCAGAATAAAGATGCTCTTAACGTTAGAGTTGAAAAGCTTCTAGTTGACCATACAAAACTTGTTGAGGAGCATGAGTTCCTTGTGATTAGTTCCAAGGTTGTCAAAGGTGACCTCATTTCCCTCACCGAGTCTTATGCCCAACTAAAAGCTACAACCATTAAGGCTCTCACTTGCGCACCTCATATTGATTTAAATGATGATGCTTGTACTGCTAACTTTGCTCATGATTGCACTTTCCTTCAAGAGGAAAATAAGAAGTTGAAAGCTCAAATTGAGAAAGGGCTTGTGTCATGCATCCAAGGGGAGAAAAATCTAAACGACCTCTTGAGCAACCAAAAGGAGTGTGTTGCAACGGAGGGAGTTGGGTTTAATCCCGCGTCCAAGAGTGGTAAGAAAAAGAAGAAGAAGACCAACAAGAAAATCGGTATGACTCCTTCCCTTCCCCAAAAGGTAGTCTTTGTGCATGAAGGGCACAAGGAGAAAGAGAAGGAATTAAAGGGTGTTTGGAATGGAAAGGTCATTAGGGACAAGGCCATTCCCAAGAATTTTGCCGGCAAGAACAATCCATCATACGTACTCATGAGAGGAGATGATGGCCATACCTTTGCAAAAAAATTTGGAACTAACTATGATGATTATGCTTGGACTATTTGGGTTCCCAAGATCCTTGTTGCTAACTCTCCAGGACCCATTGCAAAATGGGTACCTATAACCAAAGCTTGATTATTGTAGGACTATGTCTCCGGTGGAACTCAATGGGTGATCAACAGTGGATGCACAAATCATATGGCCGGAGAAAGGGAGATGCTCGTGGAGTTCGTTGATTCACTCAAGGCCTCTTCGAACATCTCCTTCGGTGACAATAGCAAGGGCAAGGTATTGGGTTTTGGCAAGGTGGTAATCTCTAATGATTCATCTCTTTCAAATGTCATGCTTGTCCAATCCCTTCACTACAATTTACTTTCAACTATTCAATTGGCTCGTGCCGGATATGATTCACATTTTGGTGAATTCCATGTGACCGTATTTAAGAGAAGCAATCTCAAAGTGGTCTTTGTTGGGCATGTTGAAGACAACCTTTACGTGGTTGATTTCTCGAAAGAGAAAACTCATCTTGCAACATGCCTAATGGCCAAGGCCGACATGGGGTGGCTATGGCATCGTAGACTAGCCCACGTGGGCATGAGAAATTTACAAGCTCTCTTAAAGGGGGAGCACATTCTTGTACTAACCAATGTGTCTTTTGCCAAAGATCTTCCTTGTAGTGCTTGCATTGCCGGAAAGCTTCATGAAAAAGCTCACAAGGTGAAGACTATCATCACCACCTTGAGGCCCCTCGAGCTTATCCATTTGGATCTTTTTGGGCCTCCCACATATGATAGTTTGGGAGGAAGGAGATATTGCCTTGTCATTGTTGATGACTTCACAAGATATACTTGGGTGTTCTTTCTCAAGACTAAAGATGAAACTCAAGAAACCTTCATCATCTTTGCCAAAGAAGCTCAACGTCAACATAACTGTGAGATCAAGGCAATCCGGAGTGACAATGGCACCGAGTTCAAAAACTAAACAATGGATGATTTCTTGAGTGAAGAGGGGATAAAGCACCAATATGCCTCACCATATACTCCCCAACAGAATGGGGTTGCGGAGAGGAAGAATCGGACTCTTATTGAGATGGCTAGGACCATGCTTGATGATTAAAAATCACCATACAAGCTTTGGGCAGAAGCCATCAACACCGCGTGCCATGCTTCAAACCGGCTTTATCTCCGCAAGCTCAAGAACAAGACCCCTTATGAGCTCCTAATCGGGAGAAAGCCCAACGTCAAATACTTTCGGGTATTCGGTTGTAAGTGTTTCATTTTAAACAAAAAATCCCGGTTAGCTAAATTTGAGTCTAGAACTTATGAGGGCATATTTGTTGGATATGCATCAAACTCTCATGCTTACCGAGTTCTCAATAAATCCACCGGATGCATTGAGGAAACGGTAAATGTGGAGTTTGATGAAGATAACGACTCCCGCATGGAGCAAATTGTTCCTAGTGTTGTAGGTGATGAGGCTCCTTCACAAGCTATAAGGACAATGGGGATAGGCCACATTCTCCCACAAGAAACACCCCATGTCCAAGTAGAAGAAGAAGGAGTAAGAGCCCCTCTTGAGGATTCTCCTCAAGGGAAGTCATCACCAACGCCACTTGTCCAAGATGCTTCGGGAAATAATGAACCTATCCAAGAACAAGATCAAGACCCTCATATTCTTGAGAAAGATCAAGAGCAAACTCATCCGAATAATGAAGAACCAATCGTTGATGCTCAAGATCAAGCTCAAAGTCATGATCAGGATCAAGATCAACCCCAACCACATGTGTCTTCATCGACATCACTTCCTACAGAGCAAGAAACTGTGGTTGCAAATAGAAGAGTGTCTCCAAGGCTAAAGCAATCTCAAGGGCAAGCCTCCTCATCAAGTCCAAAACCAAGTGAAGAAGAGCTTGACCGCAAAGAGCAAAAAGTGGCCGCCAAGTTGAAACATCTTCAACACCTCACCGAGAACATCTATGGAAGCATCAAAAAGGGGGTAACTACTCGTAGACATTTGGCAAACTTTTGTGAACATCACTCGTTTATCTCTTGTGTTGAACCCCTTAAGGTGGAAGATGCACTTGACGATCCGGATTGGATAGATGCCATGCATGAAGAACTCAACAACTTCACACGCAACAAAGTATGGACCCTTGTAGAAAGACCCAAGGAATTTTATAATGTCATTGGAACAAAGTGGATTTTCAAGAACAAACAAGATGAATATGGACAAGTAATAAGGAACAAGGCAAGGTTAGTGGCACAAGGTTTCACCCAAGTTGAAGGTTTGGACTTTGGTGAAACATTTGCCCCCGTTGCCCGTCTCGAATCCATTCGCATCTTACTTGCTTATGCCTCTCATCATGATTTCAAATTATATCAAATGGATGTTAAGAGCGCTTTTCTTAATGGTCCTCTTAAGGAGTTAGTGTATGTGAAGCAACCTCCCAGTTTCGAAGATCCCGATCATCCCTCTCACGTTTATGAACTCCATAAGGCACTTTATGGACTCAAAGAAGCACCTCGTGCTTGGTATGATCACCTTACGGCGTTCCTAAGCGACAAAGGGTTCCAGATTGGGGTAATAGATTCCACTCTCTTTACAAAGAGGGTAAAAGGAGAGTTGTTTGTCTGCCAAATATATGTTGATGATATTATCTTTGGGTCAACTAACCATGCTATTAACATTGAGTTTGAGAATCTTATGACTAAGGAATTTGCGATGAGCATGATGGGAGAGTTGAAGTTCTTTCTCGGTTTTCAAGTGAAGCAATTAAGAGGCGGAACCTTCATCAATCAATCTCGTTATATCCAAGACATGCTCAAGAGATTCAAAATGCAAGATATCCAGCCAAAGAAGACACCCATGGCCGCAAATGGTCAACTTCATCTTGATCCAAATGGTAAAGAAGTGGATCAAAAGGTATATCGCTCCATGATCGGTTCCCTACTTTACCTTTGTGCATCTAGGCCAGATATTATGTTGACTGTGTGTATGTGCGCAAGATTTCAATCTGCTCCTAAGGAGAGCCACTATTCGGCAGTGAAAAGGATCCTTCGATATTTGGTTCATACCCCAAACTTAGGCCTTTGGTATCCCAAGGGATCTTCATTTGAGTTAATGGGTTACTCGGATTCGGATTGGGCCGGAGACAAGGTTGATCGCAAGTCCACCTCTGGTTCATGTCAATTTTTAGGAAGGTCGTTGGTAAGTTGGTCTTCAAAGAAGCAAAATTGTATATCTCTCTCCACAGCCGAAGCCGAGTATATTGCTGCCGGAAGTTGTTGTGCCCAATTATTATGGATGAGGCAAACTTTGATGGATTATGGTGTCAAATGTGACAAAGTGCCTCTGTGGTGTGACAATGAGAGTGCCATCAAGATCGCCGAGAATCCGGTTCAACATAGCAAGACCAAGCATATTGAGATTCGTCATCATTTCATTAGAGATCATGTGGCCAAGGGAAACATTGAGTTACTCCATGTCAACACCGAGAATCAACTTGTAGACATTTTCACCAAGCCTCTTGACGAAGCAAGATTCCGGGAGTTAAGGCATGAGCTAAATATCGTGGATATTAGTAACTTCAGATGAAACTCTTGCTCATACACACATACTCATGTACTATCTTGCTTAGATGTAGGCACATGTCTAGGGGGAGCTTGCTCAACCCATGAGCTATCTTATCCTGGAAGTGCATAAATCAAACTAAATCTTTCACATTAGCCACTTTAGGTGGTACTTGTGCTTCAAAGATGAGTATTGGTCTTGGGCCCAAGGTTCATATCTTCGCGGTGCCATACCAAGTAAACTCAAACATGGTGGCCTTGTCCACCGCCCTCGCTTGAGGGTTGTGTCCGTGTTTGTTTCGCCTGTGTTTTTTTCCTTTTTTTGTTTTGTTCTTTCTACTTATCTTTTGGTACAAGTGCCCCTCCTTTTCCCTTTCCATAGCGATAGGTCTTTCCTCGCTGCGTATTCAGAAATATCGACCGAGTGCTTTGTGAAGTAAGGGGTAAGAGTATACACTCAGCCCCGTATTCAAAACAAGTCCACTCATGTCAAGTTCCTGAGTACCCCGTGCGCACGGGGCTGTACCGTGCTCACGGGGCCCCCGTGCCCACGGGCTCTGTACCGTGCACACGGGGATCTCTTAGTCCGTGCGCACGGGGTCTGCGGTTTCTTGCCCTGAAGGTGGGGCGTGGGGGTGGCCCGGGCTCCTTTCCACCCATTCGCCCCCTCCACTCCCCAGACAGCCTCCAGCGCCGCCGCCGTTGCCTCCCCTCGCCGGAGCTCCTCCGGGCTTCGTCGGGGTTCTTCCTTGGTGGATCGGCATCCAGATGGGGTCCTCTTCCGGTTGGTCCTGCCTCCTTGGTCTTCCTCCTTGGGTTTCTTTCTTTTTCTCTAGCTTTAGGGTTTCTTTGCTCCCTAGATTCGGTTGATCTCAAATGTTGGTAGATAGAACTCTAGTGCGTAGTTCCTCTGGTCTCTCTGCTTCACCCACTCCCGGAGTTCATTCTGGTAGTGGCTGCGGCTGCGAGACCCCGTGTCCATGGAGTGTTTGACCCCCGTGCGCACGGGGCCCCGTGTCCACGGTCCTGTACCATGCGCACGGGACCCCCGTGCCCACGGGGTCTAAACCCCCGTGTGCACGGGCTATCCAGGAACTTTTTGCCTAGATTTTTGTCTATCCCCTTGCCTTTCATCTTGCACTTGTACTCATTTGTGGTTCGTGCTTTGTGTTGTTGGGTGTTTGCGTGTGTTTCAGACTCCGCTGACAAGAGGTCTGAGCTTCGTTGCAAGCGTGGAAAAAGAGGATCAAAGGACTTCACCATTGCTCGTCGTCAGCCGTCTGAAGGCATGGGTCAGGGGTCTGGGTCTGGTCAGGGCCATGTTCGACGTGCTGCCTCAAAGCGGCCCGTTGTAGAGGCTTCCGACAATTCTGAGGAAGATTATGACTCGCAAGATGATGTTTACTACGCCAATCCCAATAATGATGATGAGATAGAAGAAGAAGAAGATGATCGTGGTGAGGAAGATGAAGAAGAGGATGAGGAGTCTAGTCTGGAGCAAACCATTCCGGGCGGGCATGACCTCTGGAATTTGCCTCTTATCAAGTGGACCAAGCCAGAAATTTGGGCTGAGAGACAGAGCCATCCGTATGTTGTTGCCACTGGTATGGGAGTGGATCCCCGGTTCAAGAATGAGTTTCAGCAAAGGGTCTATCATGAGCTTCTTATGACCAAGTCCAAGAAGTTTGCCCCTCACAAGCAAGTCAACACTGAGAGTTTGCGTGACAATGACCATCTGTATCCCGGTGTGTACTCCGCTCTTGGACGACTGGGTCTGATTCCGTTTGTCACCTTCAACCACCCCTATAATGAAGATCTAGTGATGCAGTTCTTTGCCACTCTGTACTTCTCCAATGATTCTGCTCGCACACTCACCTGGATGTCCGGAACGCATCAGTGCTCAGCTCCTATGGCAAAGTTCTCCGAGATCATTCCCTATTAGTTCATGGATGAAGAGACCGTTTTTGATGAGTTTGGCGTTGTTCGAGAAAGTGGGCAGCGCACTAAAGATGAGATTGCCTTTGCTTACAAACAGGAGAAGTCTTTTATCACTGGGTCAATCAAAGACCTCTTGCCCCTCTATGATACCATGCGCCATATCCTGAGGTATACCCTAACTCCAAAGGCCGGGGATTCCCATAACATTCGGAGCTCCATGCTTGATGTCTTTGTGTATCTTCATCAGAAGAAGAAAGTGGATGTTCTAGACTTCATGTACTACGAGCTGCGTCAGTGTGTTCAAGAGAACAAGTCCTTGATCTATGCTCCTTTCATACAGGCATTGATTGAGACTGTTTGTCCAGCAAAGTACATTGCCAGCTTCAAGACTTCTGTCCCCAAGCGCAACTCCAACTGGACCCCTGCTGCTCCTGCTCCCTATGTGCCTCTCAAGAAGGGGCGCAACCCTAGGCCTGAGGATCGTGCTACCTACACTCCAGGCATGTCCTCTACTGCACGGATCCCTCGTGGTCGGGCCAAGTCTGTTGGATCGGAGGCCATCTTTGCCAAGGGAGAGAAGAAGTCACTCTTCAAGACCTTGAGCAACATGTTCAAGATGTGCCAGTCCATTCAGCGTCCTCAGATCAAGGAAATCAACAAGGAGAAGCTTGTTCAGCGTGAGCAGAAGGTAGCAAGGGCTGCTGCTGGTGAGAAGGTCAGTCCAGGTTCAGAGGACGTCGACAGTGAGGCCACTGCTCGGTCTTTCCCAATGGCCAGGTGGCGTTTTGATGATGATGATGATGCCTCGAGTGCTCCTCCTCTTGTCTAATGGGTCTCGTGTCGCCATTTGTCTCCTTTTTGTTGTCTTGATGACAAAGGGGGAGAAGTGGTGTGTGGTGTGCGTTCGTGTGTGTGTTGAGATCTCAAGCCTCGTGTTTCTCGCTGTTGGTTGGTTTTAGTTGGCTTGAGATACTCTTATTTACCTTCTGCATGTGTGGTTGTGAGACTCTAGCTTTATTATTGAACCTTGCCATTATCCTCTTATGCTTATTAGGTCTCACATTATTTGCTCTCCCACACTGTGTCATGAGTTCTAGGCACCGTTATAGGTTTATTTTGTTGAAACTCATGACGTTTCTATAATGATCTTGGTTGAACCTCCTATGAGTGTTCTAGATGCATTCTTGTTTTCGGGCACACTTTTAGGGGGAGCTATCATGATCATTATTTGTTCCATGGCCTTCTATCTATTTATCCTCCTTGCCATGCTCTAACCACGTTGTCATCAATGCACCAAAAAGGGGGAGATTGAAAGTGCTAAGTGGCACTGATGCTTTATTTTGGTGTGATGACAATGTGGTTAGTTGAACTAATATCGGTTGCTAAAGTTTATCTCAGGTTATTGGTTCTAAGTGCCCGCGATGGAGATGTGCGACCCCCCATTTCAAAAAGGACAAAGGCGTTATCTTTCAACGCTTCGAAGGTTTAGTTTTGGTTTGCTTCGAGTCATAGGAAAGACCGCACTATCAAGAGGGGTCTGTGTGGATAAATGTCGTGTGGGAATGCCATTGCCGAGCCTCACTCTCTTACCCTTCCCACTCCGAGCATCTTATAAGGGCCTAGTGTGTATGCTGTGGTACTCAGAAAGTTGCAATAGAAAGTTACTGGGTACCTCGTGCGCACGGGGTCTGTTGACCCCCGTGCGCACGGGGTACTGCGTAACTCTCTGCGTACCCCGTGCGCACGGGGTCTGTTGACCCCCGTGCGCACGGGGTACTGCGTAACTCTCTGGGTACCCCGTGCACACGGGGTTTTTTGACCCCCGTGCGCATGGGGTGGTGTGATTGTCTCTGAGTACCCCGTGTGCACGGGGCTGACTTAGCCCATGCGCACGGGGTCCAACGGGCAGAAATCCCCACCAGCCCCTGCTCACTATATAAAGGGCCTTCTTCCACCTCCAACCTCTAACCCTAATGTCTTGTTGAGCTCCACCATTGCTACACCTCCTTTTGCTCAATACTCTCAATCCCTCCACCCAAACTTGTTGAAACTTTGGGGATTGGGAGAGCAAGACCCGATCTACATCTTGACCAAACCAAATCGCGTTCCCCGCAACATTTCTTCCCATTGACTTGTTACTCTTGGAGCTTGGGATCCTAGGCGGCTAGAGGTTCCTCCGGAAGCTTCCTTGCTTGTGGTGTGCTCCAGAGAAGTTTGTAAAGGTGTGGTGGTCGCCTTCAAGACCAACCCCGAGTGATTCGAGGCTCATCCGTTGGGGGTGACTCGAAGGAGAATACGGTGAGCCTTCGGTGGCGTTCCGCAAGCTTTGGCTCCGGCACCGCTCCAAACGGAGATTAGCTCTTCCCCAAGGAAGAGTGAACTTCGGGTTAAAATCCGCGTCCTCGTCTCACTTGTGGTTAATCCTTTCCCGCACCTTTCCTTGTTGTTGTATGCTTGTTGGCTTGCTAAGTAGTTTGTTGCCTAGCATATTTATCTTGGAGCTTACTTGTCATATAGGTTGCATTCACCTAGTTGCATATCTAGAGAACTCTTTTATCTGCTAAGCATTAAAATCTACAAGAAAGATTAAAATTTGTAGTCTCCTATTCACCCCCCCCCCCCCTCTAGTCGACCGTATCGATCCTTTCAGTAAGGCAGCAAAACATGGGAGCCGGGCAAACCCAATTATTGGCCCAAGACATGATTCGGAGCTGATGCATATAATGCTATAAGTTCGGGGTGCCGAACATCCATGAAGGTGTTCGGACTTTATTGCCGTTATTATGCGTACAATGAAGCCCCTGGCATATTAAGGCATATCGCGATGTACGGATGCCATTTGATGAAGAGTGTCAGTAAGAAACAACAGCAGATAAGTGTCATATAAAGCCACATGTTGTAATTGAATAACACGTCGATGTGTATGAGTACATGTAATGTGATAAAAATAAATCTGACTTCGGAACCTGCTGAGACCAGGCGGGAGGAGGCTGTGTGCGGATCCGGAGTGTAACCGGATGGTCGTCAAGGGGCATCTCTAAGGATTCCCTTGCGCGTTCAAGCTGTTTCCATGTCGCCAGTCCTGGCGTACGCAAAAGTGGACCTACAAAGAAAGTGCAAAAAAGATATTTATGTGCCATGGAGCGGTTAAGCCGCATTGTGTAGCCTATCCTAGTTGTGCCTCTGTTTACTGCCGAAGTGTTTTAATTGAGCTACGGACAAGCCGGGCTATCATGTCGCGGAGTAGTTCGGACTTCCTTGACGGTGTCCGGGAGCTTGGCCGTCGACTCGAGGTTCGATTGAAAGATGCCTTTTGTTGCTTCTACTGTCAAGGCGGCGGTACGCTCTTCGGCACAGAGGTGGAGTTTGGCCTTGCCATTAACTGTTATGACACAACGCGGACCGGCATCTTGAGCTTATGGTAGGCATAGTGTGGCACCGCGTTGAATTGAGCAAACGCGATTCGTCCGAGCAGTGCATGATAATTACTGTGAAAAGGGATGATGTCGAAGGTTAGCTCTTTGGTATGGTGATTGTCCGATGATCCGAAGACTACCTTCAGAGTGATGGAGCCTGTACAACGGGCCTCAACGTCTGGTATAACACCTTTAAAGGTGGTTTAGTGGGCTTGATCATCGAATGATCAATACCCATCTTGCGCACTGTGTCCTGATACAGCAGGTTTAGACTGCAGCCTCCGTCCATAAGGACTCGTGTGAGGTGGAATCCGTCAATTATTGGGTCAAGGATGAGTGCGGCTGAATTGCCCTGATTGGTATTGGCCGGATGATCCGTACGATCGAAAGTGATCGGCCATAGTTTATATAGTGAGCGACTGGCTCCATTAAGTCGACATCCCTAAGAGTGCACGTCCGTTCCAGTTTGGGAATGTGGATGACGTTTATCATATTCAGTGTTTTTATTTGCGGGGAAATTTCTTTTACCCTCTTGTGTTTGGTGATCTGGGCTCCTCGTTGTCGTCATCACTTTGAGACTCTTTCTCCTTGTTTTCGGCACCTGACCTGCTGGCTTGTTTGAAGACCCAGCATTCTCTGTTGGTATGATTGGCTGGTGTTCCTGGGGTGCCATGAATTTGGCATGTACGATCGAGTATGCGGTCCAGACTGGACGGGCCTGAATTGTTATTTTGGAATGGCTTTTTCTGCTGACCGGACTTAGAGCCACTTAATCTGGCATTGACTGTCGTGTCTTCGGCGTTATCACCATTTTTGCGACGCTTGTGTTTGTTGCGTCGGGGCTTGCCGTTGCTATCTCTGGCCTCTGATGTGCCAGGATTGCTTGTTGTGTTGTTGCTACGAGCCAACCAGCTATCCTCGCTCGCACAAAAGCAGGTCATGAATGTCGTGAGGGCTGCCATGGACTTCGGCTTTTCTTGGCCGAGATGTCGGGCAAGCCACTCGTCACAGATATTATGCTTAAAGGCTGCTAGGGCTTCGGCATCCGGACAGTCGACAATTTGGTTCTTTTTAGTTAGGAACCGAGTCCAGAATTTCCTGGCTGACTCTCCGGGCTGTTGGGTTATATGACTTAAATCGTCAGCATCCAGTGGTCACACATAAGTGCCAATGGAGTTGTCAAGGAATGCGTCTTCCAGGTTCTCCCAACTGCCAATGGAGTTTGCCGGCAAGCTATTTAGCCAATGCCGAGCTGGTTCTTTGATTTTAAGTGGGAGGTACTGGATGGCATGTAGATCATCGCCGCGGGCCATGTGAATGTGGAGAAGGAAATCTTCAATCCATACTGCGGGGTCTGTTGTACCATCGTATGATTCAATGTTCACGGGTTTAAACCCTTCTGGGAATTCATGATCCATTACTTCATCAGCGAAGCATAGGGGGTGTGCGGAGCCTCTATGTCGGGCTACATCACGACGCAGTTCAAATGAGTCTGGTCTGCTGTATTTGGCCTGGATGGATTTGTTAGTATATCTGGCGTGACGGTCATCGTCACGTGTTGGGGCGCGCCCCCGTGATCCGTAGATTGATCTTGACTGTCCTGCTTTGTTTCCCAATATGTCTCGCAGGTCATGCTTGTAGCCCCGGGCCTTCGTGTTTTTGCTTGTTTGGCGACGGGGTGCGGGCTGGACTTCGGGCTGATAGGCTGCTTTGTCTCGGCCACGTGGTGGCCGGTCAGCCGCATCCTGCGCTGGAATTGTAGGCTTTAATGCCTCCTCCTCGAGTTGAGGTAACAACCTGCGCTTTGGGTAACTTTTGGTGGGGCGCTCGCGTCCGTATTCCTCGGCTGCCAGGACCTCAGTCCATGTATCAGTTAGCAGATCTTGATCAGCTTGAAGCTGCTGTTGTTTCTTCTTCAGGCTTTTTGCAGTGGCTATAAGCCGATGCTTGAAGTGCTCCTGCTCGACGGGATCCTCAGGCACGATAAATTCTTCGTTGCCGAGGCTCACCTCGTCTTCCGAGAGGGGCATGTAATTGTCATCCTCCGAGTCTCCATCCATTGCCTGTTTCTCAGGGCTAGCATGCCCATCCTCCCGTCCGGCTTGCTTGAGGCTTGGCTGAGCGGAATTGTTTTCGTCTTCGGCACCATCCGGATTGCTATCGTCTCTTGTGCCGGTATTGCTATTTTGTGCCGGTATTGCTATTTTTGCTATGGCTGGGCTTAGAGCGGCGCCTATGGCGCCGGTGCTTAGATTGCTTCTCAAGGGGATTATCCTCTGTTGCCTCATCGCCATCGCCTTCTTTGGGCGTTCCACCATATATATATATATCATATGATGAGGTGGCTTTCCAGTGCCCTATGTGCGGTGGTTCCTGTTATTCTCCTGTATCATCGTCCATACCGTCGATGTCTTCGGAGTCAAAGTCAAGCATGTCGGTTAAGTCATCGACAGTGGCTATTAAGTGGGTGGTGGGTGGGGAATGAATTTCTTCGTCGCCCGCTTCCCATTCAAGCCGGACATAGTTCGGCCAGGAGTCTCGTGACATGGAGAGAGACTTTAATGAATTTAGCACGTCGCCCAAGGGCGAGTGCTAAAATATATCCGCGGAGGTAAACTCCATGATCGGTGCCCAATCAGATTCGATAGGCACGGATGCACGCGATTCGGAGCCTATGGCCGGAGACGAGTCCGAGGATAGACACAGGCCTCGTCGGAGGCGAAGTCTGTGTTCGGCTCTATCGCCGATGAGTATGCGGCCTCCGTGGCAGGGTCCATCCACCCGTCCTCGGATGGCATGATCTGCTTCGGATTAAGGGCCGAGGCAGCCGCAGGTGTAATCTCCCGAACACCGTCCGATGGCAGATCTAAGTCATGCTCGTCGTGACTATTCGACGCACCTGACATGGGCTCGAATTCGTCAAAGATCAAGTCTCCGCGGATGTAGGCAGTGTAGTTCAAGCTTCCAAACCTGACCTGATGGCCAGGAGCATAGCTATCGATCTCCTCCACGTGGCCAAGTGAGTTGGCCCGCAGTGCGAAGCCGCCGAATACGAAGATCTGTCCGGGGAGGGAAACCTCACCCTGGATCGCATCGTTGTGGATGATTGAAGGAGCCATCAAGCCTTATCGTGACGACACAGTGGAACTCACAATGAAAGCACCAATGTTGGTGTCAAAACCGGCGAATCTCGGGTAGGGGGTCCCGAACTGTGCGTCTAACGCTAATGGTAACAGGAGGCGGGGGACACAATGTTTACCCAGGTTCGGGCCCTCTCGATGGAGGTAATACCGTACTTCCTGCTTGATTGATCTTGATGATATGAGTATTACAAGAGTTGATCTACCACGAGATCGTAGAGGCTAAATCGTAGAAGCTAGCCTATGATTATGATTGTTGTTGTCCTACGGACTAAACCCTCCGGTTTATATAGACACCGGAGGAGGCTAGGGTTACACAGAGTCGGTTACAGAGAAGGAGATCTTCATATCCGAATTCCCAAGCTTGCCTTCCACGCAAAGGAGAGTCCCACCCGGACACGGGACGAAGTCCTCAATCTTGTATCTTCGTAGTCCAATAGTCCGGCCAAAGTATATAGTCCGTCTGTCCGAGGCCCCCTAATCCAGGACTCCCTCAAAAATACCCTACTGATTTTCTTGTTCTTGCTTCCCTGCAAGATGACTTTAGTCCCATTATATTTGGTAGACCCATTCTTGAATATTGTTAATGCTAAGATAGACTGCGAGAAGGATATTGTTACTGTTGGTTTAGGGGATATGTCTCATGATTTTAAGTTTTCTAAATTTCGTAGACAACCTCATGATAAAGAATTGCCTAGTAAGGATGAAATTATTGGTCTTGCTTCTATTGTCGTGCCTCCTAATGATCCTTTAGAATATTATTTGCTAGACCATTAAAATGATATGTTTATGAATGAAAGAAGGGAAATAGATGAAGTATTCCTTAATCAGGGGGCTATTTTGAAACACAGTTTGCCTATTGAAATTCTTGGAGATCCTCGTCCACCCAAAGGTGATCCTGTGTTTGAGCTTAAACAATTACCTGATACTCTTAAATATTCTTATCTAGATGGAAAGAAGATATATCCTGTTATTATTAGTGCTAACCTTTTAGAGCATGAAGAAAAGAAATTATTGAAAACTCTGAAGAAGCATCGTGCCGCTATTGGATATACTCTTGATGATCTTAAGGGCATTAGTCCCACTATATGTCGGCACAAAATAAAATTGGAAAAAGATGTTAAACCAGTTGTTGATCACCAACGACTATTAAATCCTAAAATGAAGAAGTGGTAAGAAATGAAATACTAAATCTTTTGGAGGCAGGTATAATTTATCCTATTGCTGATAGTAAGTGGGTAAGTCCCATTCATTGTGTCCCTAGGAAAGGAGGTATTACTGTTGTTCCTAATGATAAGAATGAATTGAACCCACAAAGAGTTATTACGGGTTATAGAATGGTAATTGATTTCCGCAAATTGAATAAAGCTACTAGAAAATATCATTACCCTCTACCTTTTATTGATCAAATGCTAGAAAGACTATCCAAACATACACATTTTTGCTTCCAAGATGGTTATTCTGGTTTTTCTCAAATACCTGTGTCAAAAGATGATCAGGAAAAAAATCACTTTTACTTGCCCTTTCGACACTTTTGCTTATACACGTATGCCTTTTGGTTTATGCAATGCACCTGCTACCTTTTAAAGATGTATGACTGCTATATTCTCAGACTTTTCTGAAAAGATTGTTGAGGTTTTCATGGATGATTCTCTTTTTACGGAACTTCTTTTGATGATTGCTTAAGAAACCTTGATCGTGTTTTGCAGAGATGTGAAGAAACTAATCTTGTCTTGAATTGGAAGAAGTGCCACTATGGTTAATGAAGGTATTATCTTGGGGCATAAATTTTCTGAAAGAGATATGAAGTTGATAAAGCTATAGTAGATGCTATTGAAAACATGTTGTGTCCTAAAGATATAAAAGGTATAAGAAGTTTCCTTGATCATGCTGGTTTCTATAGGAGGTTTATTAAAGACTTCTCTAAAATTTCTAGGCCTCTCACTAATCTCTTGCAAAAAGATGTTCCTTTTGTTTTTGATGATTGTGTACAAGCATTTGAAATACTTAAGAATGCCTTGATTTCTGCACCTATGTTCGGCCACCTGATTGGAATTTACCCTTTAAAATTATGTGTGATGCTAGTGATTATATTGTTGGTGTTGTTCTAGGACAAAGAGTTGATAAGAAATTAAATGTTATCCATTATGTTAGTAAAACTGTAGACAGTACCCAGAGAAATTACGCTACTACTGAAAAACATTTTTTAGCAGTTGTATTTGCTTGTGATAAGTTAAGATCTTATATTGTTGATTCCAAAGTAATTATTCACAATGATCATGTTGCTATTAAATATCTTATGCAAAAGAAAGATGCTAAACCTAGACTTATTAGGTGGGTTCTCTTGTTACAAGAATTTGATTTGCATATTATTGATAGAAAGGGAGCTCAGAACCCCATTGCCGACAACTTGTCTAGGTTAGAAAATGTTCTTGATGACCCACTTCCTATTGATGATAGCTTTCCTGATGAACAATTAGCTGTCACTAGTCATCAACCCGTGCCTCAGCACGGGCTAGCACTTCTAATATTAAATACTCCCTCTGGATATTTTACTCTGCATATAAGATTTATTTGAAGTAAAACAACGTAAAGTTTGACCAACTTACAGAAAAAGTATCAATGTTCTCAATGTGAAATCAATATCATTAAATGTGGCATGAATATTAATTTCTATATTCTATGACTTTAGTATTGTACTCCCTCCGTCCGGAAATACTTGTCATCAAAATGAATAAAAGGGGATGTATCTAGATGTATTTTAGTTCTAGATACATCCTTTTTTGTCCATTTTGATGACAAGTATTTTCGGACGGAGGGAGTACATGTTAATATTTTTTCATATAAATATGCTCAAACTTTATGAAGTTTTACTTCAGGCGAATCTTATATGCAGACTAAAAAGAATTATTTGGCGAAGTAGTATGTAACACTGTAGCAAATAATACATAAAAATGATTTCTGCATTTCTTGATTACGTTAAGCACCATAGGTTATTTGTATTTTATATTCTTGTATTAACCAATAAATTCTTAAAGAAAATCTTTCATGATTGAATTGGAATTGTGTCATAGATTAATTGTCACGATCATATTTGTGCAAAAAAAAAATCATAAGAGGATTGCTTTTAAGATTAATGTGCTCGAAAGTTTATTGTACTTTCTATCCCAACTACACATTTGTATATCACATACATAATCATTTGTTTATAAGAGATCTTTGTCGTGCAGGACACATCCACATTATTTTTTACTTTAGAAATTTATGTGTATTAAACATACTTTAATAGGTATATTTTTATAACTTATCAGGACAAAATAAAGACATGCGCAACCGTACTATATGTGCAAATAATTAGCGTTAGTAATCTGCACCTGCGTAGAAACATGTTAAGTCGGCCAGCACCTATCAATTGCTTGTTTCTGTTGGTTGCTTTGTACAAAGCGGGGAAAACCCTTTTTTGGCGAGAAACGTGTTAAGTCTATATAATCGCATATATGCATGTCAGGCAAAGTAGTTTATCTTTCAACAGAATAGTACTAAGTTGTGCATAATAGTCCTTAGCATCTAGACTGAACTTACACGACACCACTACCTTGCTCCCGGTGTCATCGGATGCAGCCAGCGCCCGGCAGCGTACATGAGGAGCTCGTCGAGCCGCTTCATCCAATGTTATTTATCTGTGTCACGCTAGAACTGCTCGTCAAGGATCGGCCTTCCCCTACAGAACTGCAAGCTTCCTTGTTCTGATCATTTATTAGGAGTAGTAAGAGAAGCAGTATAAATTTAAACAGGATTTAAATTTGAAAAAAAAATATAGAGGTGCAATATTGATCTGAATTTTCTTTGACCACACGGATATCCTTTACTTTGCAATATAATGGACAAAATTAATATTTACAATGTTGTCTACTTACATTTGCTTTTATGTAGGACACCCATACAGTAGTACTACCAAACATGATGTGATTCAGTACTCATTACCGGGGACATTGATCGGTTGCCCCTATGCTATCTTCACAAACAAAACTCCATCAATGAAAAGTAATTTAATAATTTATGTGGCCTATGTGGCCAGCTCAAGAAATCATAACTATAGTTTGATTGTCTGATTCCTAAAATATAATTCTACTCCTCAAAATAAATTAATGAAAATAACATCCAACTTATTTCTAATATAATTTTCTTTGTTCATCATCTCCTAGATTATATCAATTA
The DNA here is from genome assembly GCA_963921465.1 of Triticum timopheevii. Lineage (NCBI taxonomy): Eukaryota > Viridiplantae > Streptophyta > Magnoliopsida > Poales > Poaceae > Triticum > Triticum timopheevii. The sequence continues at coordinate 70,144,701 of OY997272.1, read as the reverse complement.
GTCATGAGTCTTGGCTCGATGCAAATCTTTCCTTGACGAGCGGAGCCTTTGTCATCTAGCTAGCCACCAGTCTTGACCAGCTCCACACCCGTGGTTGACAAACTTCAGCTTCAACCTCCCTTTAAAAAATATACTGTCGACAAAACATGAGAGGTATTTTTGTTCTAGCATATAGAAAAATAAATTAGGCCACCCTTGTGACACTTTGAGGTTCACCGACGGCCATGCAGGTGGGAAAGCACACTAAGTGACAAATAATCGTGATCGGCGGCCACTGGCGGCCACTGGTAGGACAACGGGGTCGAAGCAGAGGAGGCATCGGCCGTACAGATGAGTCCACACAGATTTTTATCGGGAGAATATTTGATTGATGGAGCCATTGGGTCTTGTTTTTATTTCACGGTCAATCAGCTAGATCGTGGATTTTTTCCATTTCTATCGTTGGATTTTTTTTTACATTTTATCTTTGGAGTTTTTAACAGAGGCATTCCTTCTCAATTTGTGCAGCGGGTGGAGAATTTCCTTGTTTTTTTATTGACGTGAAGCTTTCATTGTTTTTATTTGGTCGTGTGTGTTCAATCTTTTATTGCATGTATGTATGTTGTTTTGCAAGGTTTTATTTCACATACGTAATGAGAAGTCATTTTTTGAGGTTGTGTCTCTTTTTGTCATGTTGTATACCAAAGGTCAAGTCGTATGTTTCTTTGTAAGATTTTATTTCAGGTATCTGGTGAAAACTCTTTTTGTAGCTGTTTTTTTTTTCTGGGAAGTAACGTGGATGCTAAGGACTATTTTCTTTTGGAATGTGTGGGCTTAATCTTCAATTATACTCCCTCCGTCCGAAAATACTTGTCGGAGGAATGGATGTATCTAGACGCAATTTAGTTCTAGATACATCCATTTTCATCCATTTCTCCGACAAGTATTTCCGGACGGAGGGAGTATGTATGTGGTGAGAACCCTTTTTTTTCTGAGAAGTAACGTGGATTCTAAGGACTCTCCTTTTTCCTTTACGTGACTCCTTTTTTTTGTACATTTTGGTTTTATCCCTTTTGTATGCAGTGTTTTTATTTGTGCAGACGCATGAAGGTTTATTTTTTGTTGCGCAAGTTTGCTTCTTTTTTTTTCACGGGCAATCTGCCCGATCGTTGATTTCTTCCCTTTTATCGTTGGGATTTGTTTTTGCATCTTATCGTTAGGGTTTTTTTATGGAAAATTTTGCTTCTTAGTTTGTGGGATCCGGTAGGGACTTCCCTTTTTTTTCTGACGTGAGGCTGTTTTTCTGCTTAATTTGTGGGAACGGGCGGGGCCTTTCCTTTTCTTTAATTGTGGCTTTCGTTTTTTTATGTGAGTCTTTTCTTTGTTTTTTTAACAGAAGTTGTACATGTCAGGTGCATTTTTTATAGGACAACATCATTTGCGTTACGCAAGTTGTTTTTTAATCCTGGTCGTGAATTTTACAATCCAACGGTTTAATTAATTTTGATGATGTGGATTAATGAGAGATCATGAAAGGTGCCTCCAATTAGTAAATATATACCACCTAGTTTATGATAAATGCTTCTCATAAGATAGAGTATATGTGATAAGATAAAGGTGCCTCCAATTAGTAAATATATATATATATAAGATAAGATATATGATAAATGCTTCTCATAAAGCTCCATGGTATGCCGATTATGCTAATTACATTGTTGCTAAATTTATACCACCTAGTTTCACATACCAGGAAAAGAAAAAGTTTTTCTATGATTTAAGAGATTACTTTTGGGATGACCCACACCTTCATAAAGAATGAGTAGATGGTGTTATTAGACTTTGTGTACTTGAGTATGAACAGGAACAGATCCTAAGCAAGTGTCACTCCGAGGCTTACGACGGACACCACGCTGGAGATAGAACTGCACGTAAGGTATTGCAATCTGGTTTTTATCGGCCTACTCTCTTCAAGGATGCTCGTAAGTTTGTCTTGTCTTGTGATGAATGCTAGAGAATTGGAAATATTAGTAGATGTCAAGAAATGCCTATGAATTATTCACTCGTTATTGAACCATTTGATGTTTGGGGCTTTGATTATATGGGACATTTTCCTTCCTCCAATGGGTATACACATATTTTAGTTGTTGTTGGTTATGTTACTGAGTGGGTAGAAGTTATTACAACTAGTAGTGCTGATCATAACACTTCTATTAAGATGCTTAAAGAAGTTATTTTTCCGAGGTTTGGAGTCCCTAGATATTTAATGACTGATGGTGGTTCACATTTTATTCATGGTGCTTTTCGTAAAACGCTTGCTAAGTACGACGTTAACCATAGAATTGCATCTCCATATCATCCTCAGTCTAGCGGTCAAGTAGAATTGAGTAATAGAGAGATTAAATTGATTTTGCAAAAGACTATTAATAGATCTTGAAAGAATTGGTCCAAGAAACTTGATGATGCATTATGCGCTTATAGAACTGCTTATAAAAATCCTATGGGTATGTCTCCACATAAAATGGTTTATGGAAAGGCTTGTCACTTACCTCTTGAACACATAAGGCATATTGGGCTATTAAAGAGCTCAACTATGATTTCAAACTTGCCGGTGAGAAGAGGTTATTTGACATTAGCTCGCTTGATGAATGGAGAACCCAAGGCTATGAGAATGCCAAGTTGTTTAAAGAAAAGGTTAAAATATGGCATGACAAAAGGAAACAAAAATGTGAGTTTAATGTAGGTGATCATGTTTTGCTATACTACTCTCGTTTAAGATCTTTTGCAGGAAAAGTTCTCTCTAAATGGGAAGGTCCTTACATTATCGAAGAGGTCTATCGTTCTGGTGCCATCAAAATCAACAACGCCGAAGGCACAAATCCAAAGGTGGTAAATGGTCAAAGAATCAAACATTATATCTCAGGTAATCCCGTAAATGTTGAGACCAATATAATTGACACCGTATCACCGGAGGAGTACATAAGGGACACTTTCCAGAACGTTTCAGACTCCGAAAAGGAATAGGTATGTGGTACGGTAAATAAACCGACTCCAAAACTGTTCTAATAGCAATTTTTCTCCATTTTGTAATATTTCAAAATTTAGGAAAATTAAAAGTAGTCCGAAAGAGACACAAGGCGACCACAAGGGTGGAGGGCGCACCCTACCCCCCTGGGCACACCCCGTACCTTGTGGCCACTTCGTGTGCCCTCCGGACTCTGTTTTCTTGCACGATACTTATTTTGGTCGGTAAAAATTCATTATATAATCTCCCGAAGGTTTTGACCACCATACCACGGCAAAATCTCATGTTCTCAATTTGAGCTATTTTCTGCTAGAATTTTCAAGGCCAAACATCATGTCATCCTCCTCCTCCAACAACGCGGACGGTGATGCTTGGTTGATGCAGATGGAACTTAGAAGGAGGGATGCCGAGGGAGTCACGATGGAGGAGGATGAAGGAGATTCGCTTGAGGACCACCCTCCGGCTTCGGAGAGATGCACTCAGGATAGCATCTCCACTATTCCAAATTCCCATCAAGCAATGGGGACTACAAGCAACCATGAAGACCAAGAGGTTCGAGAAGGGCTCCCCCCCTAGGAGGCCCTTACACAGGTTACATCAGAACAACTTTCATAATTTGGTTCATAATTATGGAGTGGAGAACACTCCTCGTACACATATACTCTATAATTGGGACATATCCCGTCCAACTGAAAGCAATGCAGGGAAGAGCTCTTGGGGGCCTGAAAATAAGCATCTTATGGAGGAAATCCAGAAGAATGCAAGTATGCTCCAACATGTGCTCCAAGAACTGCAAGTTCTGAAGGGTGCACTAATGAAGCTAACAAAATCATCAACAACTCCATCATCTCCACCTCCGAAGAAAGAGACATAAATACATGGGTATGGGCAACCCCCTTGGCAACTGCCAAGTTTGGGGGAGGTGCCCCTGTATCGTACCATCAGACCTCTATCTTTACTATTTTTCTTAGTTCGATCCTTTTGGTTATATCTTGATCTGGTAGAATAAATTTTTAGTATGATCTAGCTTTGAGTTTTGTTTTGATCTGTATCTATGTAATCCAGTATGTGGGTTATATATAATAAAGAGTAGTTTTTAGTTGAGGGCTTTGCTATCTTGCTATGATCTTGAGGGAATTAAAGAAAGAATAAAAAGAAATAAAAAGATCATATGTTGATCTCATGGAGAGTAATGCTTCACATATAAAGAGTATGATGAATAAAAGTTGATGAGAGTTGACAAACATAGTTTTGGTCATTGCTGCAATTAATAGGAAGTAATAAAGACAGAGAGATTTTACATATAAATACACTATCTTGGACATCTTTTGTGATTGTGGGCACTCATTAAAATATGACATGCTAAAAGGTTGATGTTGGACAAGGAAGATAACATAATGGGTTATGTTTTCCTATATCCGAATAGAAGTTATATTGTCATGGATCATCCAACATGTTGAGCTTGCATTTACCTCTCATGCTAGCCAAATTCTTTGCACCAAGTAGAGATACTACTTGTGCTTCCAAACATCCCTAAACCCAGTTTTGCCATGAGAGTCCGCCATACCTACAATGGATTGAGTAAGATCCTTCAAGTAAGTTGTCATCGGTGCAAGCAATAAAAATTGCTCTCTAAATATGTATGATCTATTAGTGTGAAGAAAATAAGCTTTATACGAACTTGTGATGTGGAAGAAATAAAAGTGACGGACTGCATAATAAAGGTCCTTATCACAAGTGGCAATATAAAGTGACACTCTTTTGCATTAAGATTTTGTGCATCCAACCGTAAAAGCGCATGACAACCTTTGCTTCCCCCTACGAAGGGCCTATCTTTTATTTTTACGTTATACCCTCATACAAGAGTGTTGGTGATCTTCACCTTTCCTTTACTTTATCCTTTGGCAAGCACTATGTGTTGGAGAGATCCGGATATATATATATATCCACTCAGATGTAGGTTTTCATTGGTATTATTGTTGACATTACCCTTGAGGTAAAAGGTTGGGAGGTGAAACTATAAGCCCCTATCTTTCTCTGTGTCCGATTGAAACTTTGTACCCATAAGTATCGCGTGAGTGTTAGCAATTGTGAAAGAATAAATGATAGTTGAGTGTGTGGACTTGCTGAAAAGCTCTTATATTGACTCTTTCCGATGTTATGATAAATTGCAATTGCTTCAATGACTGAGATCATAGTTTGTTAGTTTTCAATGAAGTTTTCGATTCATACTTTACCTTATGAATGAATTGTTAATTAGCATAAGAAATCATATGACAATATATGTTGCTCTTATAAAGATGATCATGATGTCCTCATGTCCGTATTTTATTTTATCGACACCTCTATCTCTAAACATGTGGACATATTTTTCGATATCGGCTTTCGCTTGAGGACAAGCGAGGTCTAAGCTTGGGTGACTTGATATGTCCATTTTGCATCATGCTTTTATATCAATATTTATTGCATTAGGGGTTGTTATTACACATTATATCATAATACTTATGCCTTGTCTCTCTTATTTTATAAGGTTTACATGAAGAGGGAGAATGACGGTAGTTGGAATACTGGACTGGAAAAGGAGCAAATATTATATACCTATTCTGCATAACTCCAAAAGTCCTGAAACTTCATGGAGATCAGTTTTGGAATAAATAAAAAATATTGGGCGAAGAAAGCACCAGAGGGGGCCACCAGCCAGCCACAAGCGCACCCCCCTACCTTGTGGGGCCCCTGGCAGGCCCCCCGCGCACATCTTCTGCTATATGGTGTATTTTTCCCTGAAAGAAATAGGAGAGAAACTTTCGGGACGAAGCACCGCCGTCTCGAGGCGGAACCTAGGCAGAATCAATCTAGGGCTCCGGCGGAGCTATTCTGTCGGTGAAACATCCCTCCGGGAGGGGGATATCGTCGCCATCGTCATCACCATTGATCCTCTCATCGAGAAGGGGTCAATCTCCATCAACATCTTCACCAGCACCATCTCCTCTCAAACCCTATAGTTCATCTCTTATATCCGATCTTTGTCTCAAAACCTCAGATTGGTATCTGTGGGTTGCTAGTAGTGTTGATTACTCCTTGTAGTTGATGCTAGTTGGTTTATCCGGTGGAAGATCATATATTCAGATCCTTAATGATAATTAATACTCCTCTGATTATGAACATGAATATGCTTTGTGAGTAGTTACGTTTGTTCCTGAGGACATGGGAGAAGTCTTGTTATAAGTAATCATGTGAATTTGGTGTTCGTTCAATATTTTGATGAGATTATGTTGTGTCTCCTCTAGTGGTGTTATGTGAACGTTGACTACATAAAATTTCACCATGATTTGGGCCTAGTAGGAGGCATTGGGAAGTATAAGTAGATGATGGGTTGCTAGAGTGACAGAAGCTTAAACCCTAGTTTATGCGTTGCTTCGTAAGGGGATGATTTGGATCCATATGTTCCATGTTATGGTTAGGTTTACCTTAATTCCTCTTTCGTAGTTGTGGATGCTTGCGAGAGGGGTTAATCATAAGTGGGAGGCTTGTCCAAGGAAGGGCAGCACCCAAGCACCGGTCCACCCACATATCAAATTATCAAAGTAACGAACGTGAATCATATGAGCATGATGAAAACTAGAGTGACAATAATTCCCATGTGTCCTCGGGAGCGCTTTGATTTATATAAGAATTTGTCCAGGCTTGTCCTTTGCTACAAAAAGGATTGGCCCACCTTGCTGCACCTTGTTTACTTTTGTTTCTTGGTACCCGTTACGAATTATCTTATCACACAACTATCTGTTACCGATAATTTCAATGCTTGCAGAGAATACCTTCCTGAAAACCGCTTGTCATTTCCTTCTGCTCCTCATTGGGTTCGACACTCTTACTTATCGAGAGGACTACGATAGATCCCCTATACTTGTGGGTCATCAATGATACCAAGCACTTGTTATTCACTTGTGCAAGAGCTAAATAGGTATGGTGATTACTAGGTTTGGACTTTGCTATCGATAAAGCATGCACTATGGATCATGTGGGAGAAGTTGTGCTAGAATACTTATTGTTGCAAGTAGCTAAAGAATGTGTGGTCCTTGGTATAGAAAATTCAATAGAATCAATTGTTATTGGTCCCTGATATTTATGGTGGGGGAGGAGAAAGTTAGTGCGTATTGAAATGGTCCAAGAACCTATGTTCATAGCAACGGCAACCAGAGCATTGGTTGCTAACTATACTATGGCGAGTGATGCAAAGCAAACGATCAAGCAGCATGGATGGGAAAGACCAAGGAGCAACTATGTGAAGCAAAACATGGATTGGGCTTTTGACCCAGACTTAGTCAAGGGCTCATATGGCACCGCCATCAGAGACTCGAATGGTAGATTCGTCACGGCATGAAATGGGTAAATCTATTGGTGTGGAGATGCACTTAGGGCCGAAGCACAGCCTTATGGTTTGGTCTCAATTTGCCAACTACACTCGGGTGTAATTGCATAGAGGTGATAGAGACAATGAATAATTGTGGTCATTATTATGGTCTATCGGTGGCAGTTTGTGATTGTATATATCACCATGCATGTGATTTCTCGCATATTATTTTTGAGCATGCTCCTAGAGAGACTAATTGCGATGCCCATGATTTAGCCAAACTAGCGAGAAGTAAGATGGGTGCAGGGTGCAGGGTGATACTCTTGTAAAAGATATTACGGTGATGACCTTGCAATAAAGAGTACTTTGATGTCAAAAAAAGCAACGACCATCGTACAATCCAGCAGATACAATACGACATGACACTATAACACGTGCTCACAAGGCATGATACAAAGATGTTAAAAAACAATAACACAACTCCAAGCAAATGGCTGGTAGGATAGAGAGCGCCGCTTGAAGTCAGCACAACCCTCAACCATGAACAAGTCACCTCGAAGAGATGAAGCCACACCCGACGAACCAAGTAGTCCAAGGCGACGCCTTCAGTAAGGGAAGGACAAAGAATTGCCGACACCACCTGATATAGGGATCAAGGATTTTCCTGAAGTATCATGGAGGATAACGAATAACCATGACGACACCTTCGAGAAGGGCACGATGACCAAAGACGCCGCTATCATCGGACTAGACAAAGCTAGACCAAGATTTCACCCCGATGAGTACTCATCGCCTATGAAATATAGTACAGCCAGTCACAAAGACACCTACTGCATCACCGCCATCGAGCGCCGCACCTCGGTCATGAGACTTCCCGCATCATCGTGGCCACACCAGCCAGCATCCGAGCCACAACCTATGCCCACGAGAATCGATGTTGTCACCATCGGGGCGGTCGCCCTGGAATCTGACACAACCCCTTCACTGCTGTCATAGCATCCGGATGTCACCGACCGTGACAAAGCATGTGGTAGAAGGCCCCTCCTTCTTCCTTCGAAGGGACTCCGAGCTGGCTCAATTTGGGAAAAGGGCAGTGAAAGCCTCTGCAAATACCTGTCACACCCAATTCGACACCTCTAGATCTGGGCGACATCAAGGCTAGAAGGCTAGCTGCCTCCCTCCCTACGACGCCTTGCCACCACCAGTCAGCCTCTAACACAACATGCGTTGATCCAGCCAACACTGTCCATCAAGTTCCCCCACCGGTCGTCGATTCAGGAGCCACACCTGCAGTGGGGCATATCATCTCATCATCGTCGCGCCCTCAGCTGAGCGCCACAGCAGACAGACGCTTGTGGCTTGTGCCGCCCATAGCTCTTGCAACCCAAGGAGCTCGTATGGCATCTGTCATCGCCGCCCCAAGTGTTCACCCACCACCGTGCTACATGTCGCATCGTTGTAGATTCAGCGTGGAGTCACCACAGTTGTGTGCTTCCATGTCATGGTTCCGAGCACCTGCATGAAGAAAATATTCCCTAAAGGCATAATAAATGTTCATAATTATGTTTATGTTCGGTGCTACAATTGCAATGGTTATGAGTCTGTATACCCAAGGCTGAGAGGAAAACCCATGTGGATGTGTGAAATAATAAACGGTAAAATAGATTCCTAGTCTTGCCTCTAAGACTAGCTCGTGTGCTGCACGATGATTTCATTTTCCTAATCACGGCCATGAGTTAGTGTAACAAAGGATGCCAATAACTTTGATAACACACTGTTAGCAGAACACTTGTATTGAATAGACCCAATTGATTGTTATACTTTTATATCACGTCGTCACTAAGTTATAAGTGTCATCATAGAGAAGTTAAGGTTTGCATAATTCCCCAGACCATGAGAATATCAAGTACCTTCACGTCGGACAGTGTACTTTGGGGTTTGTCAAACGACACTCCTAATAGGGTGATCATAATGAAAACTTTTGGATGCATCAGGAAAGTATGAGAAGGTACTTGATAGCTCAACACTAGTAGAGAAATGGCTAGCTACAATTTTTTTTGGTGGCATGCCATTTTCAATCAACGTCGACACTATTCACTACAAAAAATACACTTCCGTGATGATATGCATTTCTCACGGTAGGTCACGTTTCTTTCATGCATGTACATCCATGACGATTTTATGACAGAATCAAGATAGTCATACCTCCTATGAGACCTCCTATGTTTGAGGGTATCCACTATATATAAGAGATGGCGTGTGAGAGCAGTCTTATGGTTTCAAACCATGAGTTGCTATGACGCCACTCTTGGCAAACCTGAATGAGATTATGATGCTCAGCAGGAACAAGCTTTTTAGAAAATGGATACCCTGTTTAAGGCTACACTCTTGAGTGTTCTTCGTGAGAACATAGTTGAAGCTTATGTGTCAATTGACAATGGAAAAGATATGTGGGACGCACTCGAGGCCAAGTTTGGGGTATCGGATGCTGACACTAAGTTGTACATCATGGAGCAATTCCATGACTACAGCATGACCGATGAGCGCTCCGTGATTGAGCAAGATCACGAGATACCGTCATTTGCTAGAGAACATGAGCACTTCAATTGTATGTTACCGGACAAGTTTGTTTCTGTAGGCATCATCACTAAGCTTCCTCCCTCGTGGAGGAACTTTGCTACCTTACTAAAGCATAAGAGGCAGGAGCTTTCCATTCCGGATCTCATTGGTACTCTTGCTGTGGAAGAAAAGGCGAGAGCAAGACACACATAGTCGAGGTATTGAGGGAGGATCTAGAGCCAATTGGTGCAGAAGAAAAACTTCCAGCCCCACTGTCGGTGTCAAAACCGGCAGATCTTGGGTAAGGGGGGCCAAGCTGTGTGTCTAAGGATTAATGGTAACAGGAGACCAGGGGACACAATGTTTACCCATGTTCGGGCCCTCTTAAGGGAGGTAAAACCCTACTCCTGCTTGATTATATTCGACGAGTATGAAGATTACAAGAGTTGATCTACCTCGAGATCGTAATGGCTAAACCCTAGATGTCTAGCCTATGAGAATTCCAATGATGGTAAAGAAGATAGCCTCTACGGACTACCCCTCCAGTTTATATACACACCGGAGGGACCTAGGATTTGTACAAGGTCGGTTCACCAGGGAATGAAGCTTCCGGACTCTAATCTTGCCGTATACGCATTGAGAAGTCACATCCGGACACGGATAATAATCTTCATCTTGATCTTGCATGGCCCATCCAACTCGGCCCATATTCCTAGGCCAGACACCTGAGGACACCCTAATCCAGGACTCCCTCAGTAGCCCCCAAACTTGCCTTCAATGATGATGTCGTGTGCGGATGTAAGTATTCGGCTTTGCAAGGTGGGTTCTCCGTCATACTCCGGATTGATGATAGTCCAGCATTGTTTTCCGCATCCAGTCTTTATGATCCCTTCCTGTCGTCGCCTCGACCTCCCCGCATCTGACTGAATGTGAATGGTCCGTTACCCTTGTATTTTAATATTTTTAATAGGCACAGGCAACGCCCGTATAACGAGGTTAGATCTTCAAAACGCCATCTCGCATTGCCCCAAGGGCAACAGAAGAAAACCATGGGAAAAAATTCAAACCATGGCTAGTGTCCCTGTCTCCTCCTTGCGTCCTCATGGCCCTCAAGAGGGGGATTGGTAGAGTTGCTCCGTATCTCATCTTTAGCTCAATCGGATCCAGACGCAAGGATATCTTCCCCCCGTGGATCTTGTCCCCGTACGGGCAGGGTTAACTTCTATGGGCGATGATGCATTGGCAGGAAATTTCCCCAATCCTAGCCAAGGAGAGAGGGTCTGCTTCATCTCATTCCTTCTGAGGGGTGTGGGATTCCCAATCCAACCCTTCCTCCGGGGTCTATTGGAATATTACGAGATCCAACTGCACAACCTCACACCAGATTCTATTTTGCACAATTCAAGTTTTGTCGCCCTTTGCGAATTATTTTTGGGTTGCGAGGCTCATTTTGACTTATGGAAGAAGTTCTTCTGCCTCGTCCCCCGCCACCAGGGCGGGGGATCCATATTTTAAGTGGACGGCGCCAAAGTATGGCGCATAGCCGGATCCGGTTACCCAGTCGGGACTCCGAAGAGGGGGTCTAACGAATGGTCTTCGGAATGGTTCTACGTTGAGGATGTTCCTCTTCCGGACCCTGTTCGGTGCGGGCTCCCCGAATTATCCAGTGCTCCTTTAAAGAAGCTATTCAGCTGGCGCCCCAAGCCCCCTAGTCAAGAGGATAGTGCGGAAGTAATGAGATTGGTCAGCAAGGTCAGATTGTTGACCCATTCCGCACTCTCCATCGTTGAAGTCATGGCTATTGCGATAAAGCGGTGTATCTAGCCTCTTCAGTATAGAGCGGGTCTGTCGGTGTCAAAACCGGCGGATCTCGGGTAGGGGGTCCTGAACTGTGCGTCTAGGCAGATGGTAACAGGAGAAAAGGGACACGATGTTTTGACCCAGGTTCGGGCCCTCTCGGTGGAGGTAAAACCCTACTCCTGCTTGATTAATATTGATGATATGGGTAGTACAAGAGTAGATCTACCACGAGATCAAAGAGGCTAAACCCTAGAAGCTAGCCTATGGTATGATTGTTGTTCGTCCTACGGACTAAAACCCTCCGGTTTATATAGACACCGGAGAGGGCTAGGGTTACACAGAGTCAGTTACAATGGTAGGAGATCTACATATCCGTATCGCCGAGCTTGCCTTCCACGCCAAGGAAAGTCCCATCCGGACACGGGACGGAGTGTTCAATCTTGTATCTTCATAGTCTAGGAGTCCGGCCAATGGTGATAGTTTGGCTATCCGGACACCCCCTAGTCCAGGACTCCCTCAGTAGCCCTTGAACCAGGCTTCAATGATGACGAGTCCGGCGTGCATATTGTCTTCAGCATTGCAAGGCGGGGTCCTCCTCCGAATACTTCATAGAAGATTTTGAACACAAGGATAGTGTCCGGCTCTGCAAAATAAGTTCCACATACCACAGTAGAGAGAATAATATTTACACAAGTTCAATCTGCTGACGTATTCCGTGGTGTGACATCACACCACGGCCAAGCCTTTATTCGAATCGTTTTTATTGTTCCACCTCAGCGCGTTTAGCGAAGCGGTTTCCTTCGCACGTCTTGTCAAAGCAGAGATCGTGTCCCCTTATTTCAGGATTCTCATCAATACGGGCATGGGTAACCCAACCGCGCCATTGATTACGGCGCTTGGGAGATAAGCGAGTTTTACCAGGCTGGTGGGGACGCATAGTTTCGTCTGTCCATATATAAGGGGATAGGGATCCACCTTTTTACCTACGCCTTCTTCCTCCTTTGCTTATCCATTTCCACGCACTCGAGCTCCAGCACCCAAGTCCGCACATCTCGCCTCAACCTTCTCCAGCCATGTCTGGAGTGGGAGGCAAGTGGATGGCCTCCTCCGCCATGGAGGGGCACATCAAAAAGTTGAGGAAAGCCGGATACCTGCACAACGATATTGCGCACCGGCTTCCAGACGAGGGGCAGCTCGTCCCCACCCCCAGGCCCCATGAGAGGGTGGTGTTCCTTCCTCATTTCCTCCGCGGACTGGGCTTCCCACTCCACCCGTTTGTCCGGGGGCTCATCTTCTCCTACGGCCTGGATTTCCATGATCTGGCCCCGAATTTCATCCTCAACATCTCAGCGTTTATCATTCTGTGAGAGGCCTTCCTCCGCATCAAACCCCACTTCGGCTTATGGCTGAAGACCTTCAATGTCAAGCCGAAGGTGGTGGGTGGCCAGCAGGCGGAGTGCGGAGGCACCATGGTGGGCAAGATGCCCAACGTCACATGGCTCGAGGGCGCCTTCGTGGAAACCATCAAAGGGTGGCAATCGAGGTGGTTCTACATCACCGAGCCGCGTGACCCTGAATGGGCAGCGGCCCCCGAATTCAGATCTGGCATCCCCACATGGCTCACCTCCTGGAAAGAGAAGGGCCTGACATGGGGTGGTTTGGAAGAGCTGACCGGACTCCAAACCTACGTCCAAAACCTTGTGAACAAGAAGATCAAGCTTGTCAACGCAGTACAGGTCATGCTCATCCGTCAGATCCTCCCATGCCAACAACGGGCTTTCAACTTGTGGGAGTTCGATCCAGCACAGCACGAGACCTTGAGCAGGCTCTTCGACATTACGTACGAAGATGCCTGGAGGGTGCTGTTCAAGGGCGCCGAGGCTCCCACATCCGCTACCGAAGATCACGGATTCAGCTCGCAGCATCAAGCCGGCGAGGTAAGCTATTTTACCCTTTACAGGACACTTGTTTTTCATAGTTTGACGCTATGCGGGATCTAAACTCCCTTACCTTTGACAGGCCTGGCAGAAAAATTCCGGGCAGGTTAACTATCCGGCTCCCTTACCAGAAGACCCAGCGGATGCCCGATTGACGGGGCTGCTGGTTCCAGCGCCTTACGTGGTGCCGGAGAGGAAGGCCAAGAAGAAGGCCATGGGAACCCGAAAGAGTTCCCGGCGTCAGGTGTTATCGAACTCATCGTCCGATGACTCCAAGGCGAACTCCTCCCGCAAAGACGAGGAGGAGAAAAAAGAGGCCTCTCCCCCAGTGGGGGGAGAGAAGAAAAGGAAGGCCTCCCCAACAGGGGAGGCTGAAGGGTCCAAGAAGGGAAGGACCCTCCCCCCGGACTACTCCACCAACACCGACGCCGATGAAGAGGAGTGGCCACCAAGGACTAAGCCCCTGGCGACTTCGTAAGTCTCCGGATACCAGAATAACTCATGGTGCTTCATTTGTTGCATAGAATCTCTTAACGCCGAATATAACCCTGCAGGCCGCCCAAGGACGGGCTCGATACTTCAACGAGCGGCTCCCTAGCGCCATCGGACGTGGATAGCACTTCGCGTCCGGCCATCTCCTCTCCTCGTGCTGCGGATGACGCTGAGGTGGGGTCCCAAAAGGGGCCCAGCAAGGAGGAGGAGGTTCCGGAGGTGCCGCAGGGCAACCTCCCGGACTTTGGGCACGAGGAGGATCAACCCCCAAAGGGTTCTGAGTTCGGCCCGGGGCCGGACTCCGCACCGGAACCTTTAGTGGTTCTGGAGTCCAGCGGGCGGCCCCTTCATAAGAAGGGCGAGACTGCGACACCAGTGACCTCCGTCCAACCGGAGGCACCGGATAATTTGCTGGAGGCGCTTAATGGCGCCTCCATCAACGAGGAGCACCGCACTGTTATGAGTGCGGTGATCCAGAAAGTTCGGTCCGCCAAGAGCGGGCTGACTGAAGCCTGTACCAGCCTTTTATCAGGCTTTGAGGTATGTAATTAAGATATGTAAAAATAGTACCGCATAGACAGTAGCCCCTGATGCTCAGTTTGGTGTTCGGAAAGAAAAGCCGAACTGAGGATCTAAAAAGATATACGCAGGAGTCTAACATAAGCATGTCAATATGGGAATGCAGGCTGCGCTGCTGACCTCTGCCGCACTGACTGCGGAGGTCAATGCATTGAAGGAGAGCCTCGAGCGGTCTGAGAACGAGCTCAGCCATGCCAAGAAGCAGCTCTAGGAAAAGGAAGGTAAGTAATACCTTATTAAAGTAATACCTTATAGAAAGGATTTGGTTGCAAAAAATGACAGGAATAACGTGAGTATTGCAGGGGCCACGAACGAGGTGGCGACCCTGAAGGAAGCGGTGTCCGAGGCCCCTAGTGTTCGGAAGACCGAATTCGGGGCACTATTCACACCTGGGCCGGACAAAGCCGGCTCCTCGCTCTAAGCGGCATAAGTCTTTAGGGACTCGAAAAAAACCTCTCGAACAGCGACCGGCTCTCGCCCTATCATGACGGTCTAGCTTTCTCCACTGAGGTGCTCAACCCAGCTCAACTGGGGCACGATCGCAGTGGTTCTCCCAGCGCTACCTTAGCCGATATAACGGAACGTAAGGTACCAAAACATGGGAGCCGGGCAAACCCAACTATTGACCCAAGACATGATTCGGAGCCGATGCATATAATGCTATAAGTTCGGGGTGCCGCACTTGTGAAAGTGTTCGGACTTATCACACCATATTTTGGGGAACTTAAGCCCCTGGTGTATTTCGCCGTACCAAAGCGTACAGATGCAACATGTCATAAGTGAACATATATAGATAAAAAAAGGAATGCAATAATAGGCAAAAAGCTATGCATTGTTTATTCAAAAAATACTGCAATGAAAGCAGAACGATGCAAATAGTGCAATAAGCAAGGGGTGGGACTATTTAACATGTCCCCCTCCAGGGGTAGGCTGCGGGATGGTATGTAAAACAGGTATACTGCTCGTAATAGAGACCACCTGGACACTCGACGTAGCCTTTCTGCTTCCCTGGTTGTTGCATCGTGAGTTCGGCAATTCTACTGCCGGACAGGGCTTCTGGAACACGGAGTCCTGCGAATAAGAAAAAAATAATGACACAATTGGGAGCCCCTGGTGCGGTTGAGCCGCTCTCCGGGCATGCCATGGCCGTGCCCCTATCCCTATGCCCATGGTATCTCCAGATCGTAGTTATGTACGCGTGGTACTAGTCTCGCGATTTCGCGAGGGCTGGTGTTGGGGCCGCATTGCTATGCATGCTCAGAATGTGCCAGGCGGTCTTGTTGTAGGTTACTCCAGGCACGCTTGACAGTGTCCGGCCGCTTATCAGCCGGACTCGAGAATTGCCTTAAGAGGCTGCTTTGTACTTCCGCCGCGAGAGCCGTTGTATGCTCCTCCGTTCGGAGAGAGCGTTCGGTGTTTCTGTTGACCGTAATAACTCCTCGAGGGCCTGGCATCTTGAGCTTGAGGTATGCGTAGTGCGGTACCGCATTGAACTTTGCGAATGCGGTTCGTCCGAGCAGTGCATGATAGCCGCTGCGGAACGGGACTATGTCGAAGATTAACTCCTCGTTTCGGAAGTTATCCGGGGATCCGAAGACCACTTCAAGTGTAACTAAGCCTGTACAGTTAGTCTCTACACCTGGTATGACGCCTTTGAAGGTCGTCTTTGTGGCTTTAATCCTTGAGGGGTCTATGCCCATCTTGCACACGGTATCCTGATAAAGCAGGTTCAGGCTGCTGCCGCCGTCCATCAGGACTCTAGTTAGGTGAAATCCGTCGATGATTGGGTCTAGAACCAATGCGGCAAATCCGCCATGGTGGATGCTAGTGGGGTGGTCCCTTCGATCAAAAGTGATCAGGCAGGAGGACCACGGATTGAACTTTGGGGCGACTGGCTCCATCGCATATACCCTGAGTGCACGCTTCCGCTCCCTTTTGGGTATGTGGGTTGCGTATATGATGTTCACCATCCACACTTGTGGGGGGAAACCCTTCTGTCCTCTATTATTCGGCGGCTGGGTCTCCTCCTCGTCATCGCTATGCAGCCCCTTGTCATTGTTTTCGGCAATTAACTTGCCTGCCTGCTTGAACACCCAACAATCCCTGTTGATGTGATTGGCTGGCCTTTTGGGGGTGCCGTGTATCTGGCACGAGCGATCGAGTATTCGGTACAAATTGGATGGGCCCGGAGTATTTCTTTTGGATGGCTTTTTCCGCTGACCGGGTTTAGAGCCTCTGAATCCGGCGTTGACTGCCGTATCGTTAGTATTGTCTCCATTAATGTGGCGCTTGTGCTTGTTGCGACGCGACCTGCCGTTGATGTCCTTGGTATCCAAATTACCAGGGCTCTTGGTCATGTTGTTAGTACGAGCTAGCCAACTCTCCTCTCCCGCGCAGAAGCGGGTCGTGAGTGTTGTGAGGGCTGCCATGGATTTTGGCTTTTCCTATCCTAGGTGCCGGGCAAGCCACTCGTCGCGGATGTTGTGTTTGAAGGCTGCAAGGGCCTCTGCATCCGGACAGTCGACGATTTGATTTTTCTTGGTTAGGAACCGTGTCCATAATTGTTTGGCCGATTGTTCTGGCTGCTGAATTATGTGGCTTAGGTCATCGGTGTCTGGTGGTCGCACGTAAGTGTCCTGGAAGTTGTCGAGGAATGGGGCTTCCAGGTCTTCCCAACAACTGATTGACTCTGCTGGCAAGCTGTTAAGACAATGCCGCGCTGGTCCTTTAAGTTTGACTGGGAGGTATTTGATGGCGTGTAGATCATCACCGCGGGCCATGTGGATATGGAGGAGATAGTCCTCGATCCAGACCGCCGGATTTGTTGTGCCGTCGTATGATTCAATGTTTACGGGTTTGAAACCCTCAGGGATTTGATGATCCATCACTTCGTTTGTGAAGCATAGTGGGTGTGCGGCGCCTCTGTATTGGGCTATATCACGACGCAGCTCAAATGAGCTTTGTCAACTGTGTTCGGCCAGGCCAGAATTGCTGTATCCGGCGTGACGGTTATCATCGCGTATCGTGGGGCGCCCATGCGATCCGTAGATCGATCTTGTTTGCCTTGCCTTGTCCTTGAGTATATCCCGCAGGTCTGGCGCATTTTCTCGCGCCATGGTATTTTTTGGGCGGCGCCGGGGTACGGCTTGAGTGTAGGGCCGAGAGGCCTCTCTGTCGCGGCCACGAGGTGGCCGGCCGGTCGTATTATGCGCTGGTGAAGTAGGTTCAGGTGCTTCCTCCTCTAATCAGGGTAGCAGCCTGCGTTTTGGGTAGCTCTTGGAGGGGTGTTCGAGTTCATACTCTTCGGCCACAAGGACTTCAGTCCATCTGTTGGCTAGCAAGTCTTGGTCAGCTCTAAGCTGTTGCTGCCTTTTCTTGAGGCTGCTTGCCATGGTCATAAGCCTGGACTTGAAACACTCTTGTTCGACGGGATCCTCGGGCACGACAAATTCGTCGTCGTTGAGGCTTGCCTCGTCTTCGGAGGGAGGCATATAATTATCGTCCTCTACCTCTCTGTCTGCCGCTCTCTCATGAGGGATGGCTTCTCCATCCTCCTGCGTTGAATCCTGCTGGAGGGGGTTGTCTTCGGCACTGTCCGGGGTGTTATTGTCTCCGATGCCGAATCTCCATTTTTGCTGTGGCGGGATTTAGAGCGGCGTCGCTGACGCCGGCGCTTATGCTGTTTCTTGGAGGGGTCGTCCTCCATTGTTCCATAGCCATTCCCATCCTTTGGGATATCCACCATGTAAATGTCGTATGACAAGGTGGCCTTCCAGTGTCCTATAGGCGCTGGTTCTTGGTCGTCTCCTGCATCGTCGTCCATACCGTCGATGTCGTCGGAGTCGAAGTCTAGCATGTCGGTTAAGTCATCGACAGTGGCTACGAAGTGGGTGGTGGGTGGGCTTCAAATTTCTTCGTCGTCTGCATCCCAACCGTCCTGACCATAATTTGGCCAGGGCTCTCTTGATAAAGAAAGACACTTTAGCGAATTCAGGATGTCGCCAAAGGGCGAGTGCTGAAAGATGTCCGCAGTGGTGAACTCCATGATCGGCGCCCAATCGGATTCGATTGGCAGGGGCGCGGAAGGTTCGCAGTCCAGAGAGGAGTCCAGCACCTTGGAGTCACGAGCTTCACAAGGGACAGGGTTGGTATTCGGCTCTATCGCCATAGAGGTAGCAGCCCCCGAGGCGGTGTCCAGCCACCCGTCCTTGATCGGCGTAGTCTGCTCCGAGCTAAGGGTCGGAGCGGACACTTGTGCAGCCTCCAGGACACTGTCCGGCAGCAGAGCTAGATCATGCCCATCGTGACAGTGCGGCGCGCTTGGCTGTGGCTCGAACCCGTCGAAGATCAAGTCTCCGCGGACGTCAGCCGTATAGTTCAAACTTCCAAATCTGACCCGATGGCCAGGGCGTAGCTTTCAATCTGCTCCAGGTGGCCAAGTGAATTGGCCCGCGGTGCAAAGCCGCCGAATACGAAGGTCTGTCCGGGGAGAAAAGTCTCACCCTGGACCACGTTGTTGTTGATGATCGAAGGAGCCATCGGGCCTAAAGGTGACGACACAGAGGAACTCTCAATGCACCAATGTCGGTGTCAAAACTGGCGGATCTCGGGTAGGGGGTCCCGAACTATGCGTCTAGGCGGATGGTAACAGGAGACAAGGGACACGATGTTTTTACCCAGGTTCGGGCCCTCTCGGTGGAGATAAAACCCTACTCCTACTTGATTAATATTGATGATATGGGTAGTACAAGAGTAGATCTACCACGAGATCAAAGAGGCTAAACCCTAGAAGCTAGCCTATGGTATGATTGGTGTTCGTCCTACGGACTAAAACCCTCCAGTTTATATAGACACCAGAGAGGGCTAGGGTTACACAGAGTCGGTTACAATGATAGGAGATCTACATATCCGTATCGCCGAGCTTGCCTTCCACGCCAAGGAAAGTCCCATCCACACGGGACGGAGTCTTCAATCTTGTATCTTCATAGTCTAGGAGTCCGGCCAATGGTGATAGTTCGGCTATCCGGACACCCCCTAGTCCAGGACTCCCTCAGGGTCCTTTATGGAACTAGAATGGGGAGGACGACGCGTCCCGCTATACGCGAAAGGGTCCGGATAACCAAGGCGCATTGGCTGCCATGCTTATGGATCTTTATAAAGGAGAGGAGGAAGACTTCGCCCGTCTACAATGCCGGGACGGTTTCTCCATGTACAACCCCGTTGACTAGGTAAGTTTAATCATCCAACACCTTTTCTATAATTGGGGCGCATTCACTGAATACTCTAGTTGTTTCAAAAACAGTCCTGGAGGAAGGTAGTCAAGAACATCCATTGCCCTCCTCCCCAACCAGAAGACCATGCACGTCACGAAGACCCCAGATTCCATGAAGATCCAAATATATTTGTAGAATTTCAAGACGGAGTCTATTACCAGGCGAGCCTTAACGGCTCGGAGGTAGCCATCATGGCTGATTACCCTGATCTCTACCCCTTCGTCAAGGTAAGTGTCCAGAAATCAAAAAAGGAGTGTCATTTCCGCACATAAATTATTCTCCGCACTGGACCGCACTTCGCAGGATCGGCGCTCAGCAAACCGTACCTAAGGATGGGCAACAAGAAGAAGAACGACACCCTCAAGGGGTGGTCTATGAAGCAAAGGGAAGCCGGGAGCGCCACTGAGCCTGCTCCATCACCAAAAAGGTACGTGCCTTATTTCATATTTAGGCGCGAAGCCGAACTGTCATTTTTCATCCTCCTTCTATTATCTCAGGACAGACCGTAAACAAGATCCCGGCTAGTCGGGCCGTAGCCAATCCGGCGCCGGATACGTCAACTAGGACCGGGGCACAAGTTGGCGCAGCACAGACCCATCTGCCCCGTCAAGAACCGGATGCGGTGTTTGTCACCAACTCCGAAGTGGAAAGTGCGATGAATCATCGGCACTTGAAAGAAGCCCTATGCACCCCTGCTTTAACAGAGCCCGAGTTTACTGCCCTTAGCACCGTGGGAGGATACATTCGAGCTGCCCGGGACAGACTACAAGAGTCGCTCGCTTGTTCTCAAAAGATATACAGGTATAAATTTATATAAACTTAGTAGATAGATAGCAGTAGCCCCGAGACTTAAAGAAGGTGGAACAAACCAATTTGAGGATCGCTTATGACCGCAGGTTCAGAAGGAGAAGAACAGTGGGAGAAGAACAGTGCATTGTCCCAGGAGCTCGAGACAAGCCAGACACAGCTAAATGCCGCTGTCTCCGAGCTTGAAGAAATGAAGAGTGCCCCAATGTATTTTCGCAAAGATAAAAAACTATAAGAAGAAGTGAAGAAGCAGGCCGAAGAGATAAAGAGCTTAAAGGCTCAACTCTTGGAGGCACAACAGGAAAACCAGAAGCTGAAGGGCGGCACATTCGGTATGACTTGTGAACCATCTGAATTATTGATATAATCATATAATGCGGATATTTAAAGTTCGATTGATACAGGTATGTTGATTGGCTGCCACGAGGAGGAAGTGTCCGAGCTGCAAAGTGACATTCTAAAGGAACTGTCAAAGCTGCACGAGCGTGCCCAGAAGGCCATGAAGAATATGGCCAAAGCCTTATGGCCCTCCGATGCCCCTCCAGAAAGTATGGAGGGTTGGCAGATCTATTCAAGGGTGCTCGGCGTCGCTTCGAGCTGTGGAAGACGTCCGCATACCGTGAAGGTGCACGATAGGCATGGGCCATGGTGAAGACACACTACACCGGACTTGATCCAAACCATATGGCCCGAGTTGGGCCTCAAGGACCTGATGGGAAGGAAATTCCTGTAAGCTTGGTATACGACCAAGTAATGACAGCGGCGAAATATTCGCAACAAGATTTTAAACTAGGTAGTCTACTAGATGGCGTAGAAAGAGAGTAGGCGTCTGATTCTATGTAACAATGTAATTTATGACCGAACTTATCTCCTGCCGAACTTAAAAAAATTTGTCATTGCAGACCTTCGGCTTCCACCTCCGAACCAAGAAGTTGGAGTGTTTCCATATACCATGTTTAACTAATAAACGTTTAGTATCTTTGGAAACAAGGCAATCTGGTCATATTGCTCGAACAGAAAAAAAGTATTCGGGGAGTTATGTTATATTACTATTTAACGTACGAAACATCTTCCAAGAAATATAGTTCCATTAGGGTTTCCCTTCCTTGGTTTGGCATGCCAAATGAGGCATGCCTAGGATCGTATCCAAAGTACATGCAGCCAGTTTCATAAATTTTCCAGAAATAGTCTGTTGTATATGTGCCGACCAGTTATTCCCTTAAGAATGCTAGCTTTCGGCTTCACCCGTCTGAGGTACAGGTCCGGATAACCCGGTTGTAGCAATCGCAGAGGTACTCCCTTTACACCCTAGCCGAACAATCGGGAACATAGGGTATAAACACAGGAGCAAGGCAACCTAGCTTGGCAAAAACTTAAGTCATAGAGGTGCATAAAATGACAGAATCAACAACCGTTATGGACGAAAGAATCTTATAAGCTTTTCAATAAAATGCTTATTTAAAAGAAGCCCCAATGTATGGTGGGGTGTATACATTTAAAGATGTGTACCCCTAACAATGCGGTCGATCCGAACATACATTTGAGAAGAAAAGGGAAAAATTGAAAAACGAAGAGAAAAAAGGAAAAAACCTAGATTAAAATGAAACCTAAGGAGGTCGAACTATGCGTAAAATATTCGGAGTCGGGCAGCGTTCCATGGGTTCGTCTCAAGTCGATTATCCTCTGCATTGCGAAGGCAATAGGTTCCTCCCGTAAGGATTTCATATATGACGAAGGGGCCCTCCCATTTGGTTTTCAGCTTATCCTTTTTCTTCTCCGAGAGGCGAAGAACAAGTTCTCCGACATTGTATGTCTTAGCCCGCACTTCTATGTTTTGGTAACGCCTGGCCTGTTGTTGATAGAATGCGGAACGGGCTTTAGCAACATCGCGGTCCTCTTCAAGTCCGTCTAGGTCATCCTGCCAATCTAGTTTGGATTCTCTCTATTTGTACATGCGCACTCTAGGTGAGTCATGAATAATATCACAGGGCAATACGACCTCTGCGCCGTACACCATAAAGAAAGGTGTGTGTCCGATCGTTCGATTGGGCGTGGTCCGGAGTCCCTAAAGTACGGAATCGAGTTCCTCAACCCAGTGCTTGTCTGATTCCCATAAAGAGCACACTAGTCTGGGCTTAATACTACTCATGATCAGACCATTGGCCCTTTTGACTTGGCCATTTGTTTGAGGGTGGTATACGGATGTGTAGTCGAGTTTAATGCCCAACTTAGCTCACCAAGTTTTCACCTCATCGGCTATGAAGTTAGAGTCGTTATCAGTGATGATACTATGCGGGACACCATAACGATGGACTACGCCGGATATAAAGTCGATCACTAGTCCGGTCTCAGCTGTTTTTACTGGTTTGGCCTCTATCCATTTAGTGAATTTATCAACCATTACCAGCAAATATTTCTTTTTGTGGCTTCCCCCTTTAAGGGGTCCAATCATGTCAAGCCCCCAGACCGCAAATGGACAAGTAATGGGGGTTATTCTTAATGCGGTGGGAGGCATGTGGCTTTGATTGGCGAAAAGCTGACAGCCCACGCAACGTTGGACAAGGGCTTGAGCATCTGCTCAAGCCGTGGGCCAGAAAAACCCTGTCTGAAACGTCTTGCTTACGAGGGCTCGAGCTGCGGCATGATGGCCGTCGAGGCCAGCATGTATTTATGCCAAGAGCTGCCTTTCCACTTCTTCGGAGATACACCTTTGAAGGACTCCGGTAGTACCTCTTTTATACAGTTCACCCTCATGTACGTTAAAAGCTTTAGAGCGCCGAACTATGCATCGAGCTTCATTTTGATCGTTGGGAAGCTCCTGCCTATGAAGGTAGGTCAGGAATGGTTCGGTCCAGGGAGCGATAACCGCCTCATGAGCAGAGGGTGTTATCTCGATATCTGGACCCCCGACGATGTCTGCATTGTGTTCGGTAGCTGGGGGTGTGATCAGGTCCGGATTATCTTCTCCGCTCTCACCCTGCCACACTACGGGCGGCTTA
Organism: Triticum timopheevii; assembly: GCA_963921465.1. Classification (NCBI taxonomy): domain Eukaryota; kingdom Viridiplantae; phylum Streptophyta; class Magnoliopsida; order Poales; family Poaceae; genus Triticum; species Triticum timopheevii. The sequence continues at coordinate 70,120,903 of OY997272.1, read as the reverse complement.
AAGAGCCTTTCCACAAAGGTGTTAGGCGGCACAGGGTCGCTCTTAGCGCCCATACGAGCGAGGATGTCGGTTGCCTGATTACTCTCTCGAGCGACATGATGAAATTCCAGTCCTTCGAACCGGGCTGATATTTTTAGTATGGCGTTTTGATATGCTGCCGTTTTTTGGTCCTTGGCGTCGAACTCTCCGTTGACCTAGGAAATTGCAAGGTTGGTATCACAGTTCACCTCCAGGTGTTGTATACCCATGGAGACAGCCATGCGAAGAACATGTAGCAGCACCTCGTATTCGACTGCATTGTTGGAGTCCGTATACATAATTTGTAGTACATAGCGGACTGTGTCCCCAGTAGGGGATTTTAGGATGACGCCAGCCCCCAGTCCGGCTAGCATTTTAACGCCGTCGAAGTACATAATCCAATTGGATTATGAGCTATACTCTTTAGGGAGTTCGGCTTCCGCCCGTTCAGCGTTAAAGTCAGCCAATACCTGGGACTTAATAGCCCGGCGTGGTTTGTATATGATTTCGAACGGTAAAAGCTCGATGGCCCATTTGGCTATGTGGCCAGTGGCATCCTTGTTATTGATAATGTCATTGAGTGGTACTTCAGATGCCACTATGATTAAACCTTTTGAAAGTAGTGTCGTAGTTTACGGGATGCCATGAAGACTATGTAGGCTATCTTCTGGTAGTGGGGGTATCGGGATTTGCAAGGTGTGAGGACCTCCGATATATAATAGACTGGTTTCTGGGTGGGGAATTTATGTCCCTCTTCCCCTCGTTCGACGACAAGCATAGCACTAACCACTTGGTTAGTTGCCGTAATATATAATAACATGGGCTCTCCAACACCTGGTGCAGCTAGGATTGGGTTGCTTGCAAGAAGGGTTTTAATCTCTTCCAGTCCGGCTGTGGCTGCGTCCGTCCATTTGAAGTTGACTGTGCGCCTTATTAACTTGTAGAGTGGTAGCACTTTCTCTCCCAATTTGGAGATAAAGCGGCTTAAGGCCGCGATGCACCTAGCTAGTTTCTGGACTTGCTTTAGGTCTATTGGTGTAGCCAATTGAGACAACGCTAGGATCTTATCTGGGTTTGTTTCAGTTCCTCTATGGGAAACAATAAATCTGTGCAATTTTCCAACCGGAACTCCGAAGACACATTTTTTCGGATTAAGCCGTATGTCATATGTTCGGAGGTAGGCGGAGATAGTCCACCAGTGTCTCGACGTGTTTTGTCTTGATGACCACGTCGTCCATATATGCTTCGACCGTTTTGCTGATTTATTTTTCCAGGCAAGTTTGAATCATACGCTGGTAGGTAGCCCCAGCGTTTTTGAGTCCGAAGGGCATAGTGTTGAAGCAGAAGGGACCGTAAGGAGTAATGAACACGGTTGCAGCCTGGTCCGATTCCTTCATCTTGATCTAATGGTATCCAGAGTAGGTGTCAAGGAAGCACAGAGAGTCATGCCCTGCTGTTGCGTTAATAATTTGGTCGATGCGAGGCATTGGGAAGGGGTCTTTAGGGCAAGCCTTGTTGAGGTCCTTGAAATCGACACACAGGCGCCAGGATTTGTCCTTCTTTGGTACCATACCCAAGTTAGCTAACCAATCCAGATGTTTAATTTTCCTAATAAACCCAGCCTCTAACAACTTAGCTAGCTCTTCTCCCATGGCTTGTCCCTTAGGTTCAGAAAATTGCCGTAGTGTCTGCTCCACGGGTTTGAATCCCTTGACTACATTGAGACTGTGTTCGGCCAGTCTTCGTGGGATGTCGGGCATGTCTGAGGGGTGACAGAATTTGGATCCTGTCCCACATATGTGTTCGGAGCTAGAACGGTTTCCGAGGTGACCAGCTTGGGTCTGGTTAGACACAAGGGCTCTGGCAATCCTACGCTTGAACCAGAGTCCGGAGGGCGTAAGGTCCCGTCCGAATGGGGAGTATCCGGCTCAGGGGATTCAGAGACCCGAACATACTTGGTTTTCAATATGGGGAGGGAAGTGTCTTTGGCCGGTTCCTCAACGACTGCTACAAAGTGGGTGATCGGCGGGTGATTAATTTCCCTCTGGTCGGGCTTGAGCCCGATCCGATCATAGTCTGTTAAGCTCTGAAGAAGGCTGTGGCCGAGGCCGAGAAAAAGGCAGCCGCAGTGCAGTCTCTTCGCGAAAAGCACGAGGCCCGGGTTATTGAAGCTGAGCAAGAGCTTCAAGAGGCCGTGAAGAAATGTGAGACCTTGGAGCAGAGTTTATCAGGGAAAGAATCTGAACTCTCCCAAGCTCGCCAAGCCACAAGTGATGCCCGGGGGGAAGCCCAAGGTGCCCTGAAGGAAATCCAGGAGGCGAGGAATACTGCGGCTGGTAAGGCTTTTTCTATAAAAAGCGGGTAGTTGAAAGGAGAAAATCAAGTTGATAATTTGAATTCTGATTTCTCCAGGGGTATTTGCGGAGCTGCCACGTAGCATATCTGATGCCACCCAATTCTACCGACCCGAAGAAAGGAACACTGTGGATAAGCTCTTCTGGTTGCAGTATCTGGCACCGAATTATCTGGTGCCTTTTGCCGATCAACTGAAGCAGCTGATCGAACTGCATAAGGCGGCCGAGCTAGCCATGAAGGATTTGATTATCTGGCTATGGCTCGCCGAGCCGATTCCAAGCAGCTACTTCGGGCTCGTGAAGCGGCTTGTGAGTGCCTGCCCTCGACTTGACATCATCAAGCGGTCGGTCTGTATAGAGGGTGCACGAATGGCCTTCGCCCGTGAAAAGGTGCACTGGGGGAAGATGGATGCTGAAAAGCTGATGACCAAAGGACTGCCGGAGGGGAAGGAGCACTGCAAGCCTGAGTTATATTACGATAGTGCCCTGAAAGGATCCCGCCTTGCGGCGGAGCAATGCACCAAGGACATTATATTTCCATGAATACAGTCATGTTGTCCTTTGTAATTTTGAACAAGGTCATTTCTATTATTTATTGCCTTTTATTTGAAAGTTTATCCTCCTGCGCGGCTGTGTTATATATTAATCCTGAGAGATGGCCAGTCGTCGGCTTCTGCCCCCACGTAGGAAGTACGGGGGTGTTTGGGATAAACCTGAGCACTCTTTATCCCAGTTTTGGGTCCTTGAAGGAGGTGTTCAGCACAACGAACTAGGAAATCGGACTATAGGGCTTTATCACTCTCACTTAGCCATAGGAGCTTGACAAAAGGAAGGTAGGCGCAGCCCCTGGTGTTAGGAAGACCGCACGAGGGGCTCTATAAGCACCTGATCGAAAGAAAAGCTGATCCATTGCACGCTGCATTGGTTATGGCATTATGCGGAAGAAATCCTTAAAGATTTCACAACCTCTCGAACAGCTGACCAGCTCTCGCCGTATCATGACAGTCAGTTTTTGGCTTTCTCTACTGAGGTGCTCGTCCGGAAGAACCGAGACACAATCACAGTAGTTCTCCCTGTGCCGCCTGAGCCGATATAGCAGAATGTAAGGCATCAAAACATGGGAGCCGGGCAAACCCAACTATTGACCCAAGACATGATTCGGAGTTGATGCATATAATGCTATAAGTTCGGGGTGCAAACTACCGTGAAGGTGTACGGACTTTATTGCCGTATTATGGGTACAATGAAGCCCCTGGCATATTAAGGCAGATCGTGATGTACGGATGCCATTTGGTGAAGAGTGTCAGTAAGAAACAACAGCAGATAAGCGTCATATAAAGCCACATGTTGTAATTGAATAACACGTCGATGCATATGAGTACATGTAATGTGATAAAAATAAATATGACTGCGGAACCTGCTGAGGCCAAGTGGGAAGAAGCTATGTGCGGATCTGGAGTGTAGTCAGATGGTCATCGAGGGGAATATCTAAGGATTTCCTTGCATGTTCGAGTTGTTTCCATGTCTCCAGTCCTGGCCTGCGCAAAGGTGAACCTGTAAAGAAAATGCAATAAATGTTTGTGTGCCACCGAGCGGTTGAGCCGTAGTAGGTGGCCTGTCCTAGCTTTTGCCGGAGAGTTTAGTTGAGCTCCGGACGAGCCGGGCTATTCTGCCGTGAAGTAGTTCGGACTCCTTTGGGGGTGTCCAGGAGCTAGGCCGTCGACTGGAGGTTCGATTGAAAGGTGCCACTCATTGCTTCTGTTGTTAAAGCGACGGTATACTCTTCAGTGCCACGGGGGAGTTCGTCCTTGCCATTAACCGTGATGACGCCGCGCGGACCGGGCATCTTGAGCTTACGGTAGGCATAATGTGGTAGGGATGAAAACGGCGCAGAAACGGATGGAACTGGGTGCTACCATATGTGTCTTCATATTTTTTTGCAGAAGCGGAAACAAACACAGAAACCCCGGAAACGAATACGAAAATAAATACTACCGGAAACAGACACGGAGCGAATACAAAGTGGACACGGAAACAAAGCGGTTTCTTGACCAGAACTTAAAATCTCCTTGAATCGTAGAGAAATATAAACAAAAAACAAATAAATCTATGGAATTGTTAACATGGCTACAAAATAATATTGTTATGTTAGCAACATAGGATAGTATTGTAGTAGTACATGACAATCCCGTATAGGGTCTAGTTGAGTATGTGTGTGGTAGTAAAAGTTGGTCCTCAAATGATCAATTCTGCTCATTCTACCCATTGTGTCATTGTGTGTTCTTTGGTAGTTGGGCTACCTATAGTAGAAATGGAAATTCCAAATTTACGAAAACAGAAAGTTCCGTTTCCACGTCTGTTCCACCGGAAAACACCGCTCTATTTTTGTTTTCGTTTCCGCATAAAAAATTACATTTCCATTTTTGTTTTTCAAATTTCCATTTTCGTTTTCATATTTCCTCTCTGTTTCCATTTTTTGTCCAGAAAAGCGGAAACTTTCCACTCCATTTTCATCCCTATAATGTGGCACCGCATTGAATCGAGCAAACGGGGTTCGTCCGAGCAGTGCCTGATAATCACTGCGAAAGGGGACGATGTCGAAGATTAACTCTTCGGTACGGTAATTGTCCGGTGATCCGAAGACTACCTCGAGAGCGATGGAGCCTGTACAACGGGCCTCCACACCTGGTATAATACCTTTAAAGGTGGTTTGAGTGGGCTTGATTATCGAAAGATCGATACCCATCTTGCGCACTATGTCCTGATACAGTAGGTTTAGACTGCTGCCTCCGTCCATAAGGACTCGTGTGAGGTGGAACCCGTCAATTATTGGGTCGAGGACTAGTGTGGCTGAATTGCCCTGATTGGTATTAACCGGACGATCTGTATGATCGAAGGTGATCGGTCATAGTTTATATTGTGGGGCGACTGGTTCTAGCTTGGGAATGTGGGTGGCGTTTATCATGTTCACCGTTTTGATTTGTGGGGGAAATTTATTTTGCCCTCCTCTATTCGGTGATCGGGGCTCCTCATCGTCATCGTCGCTTTAAGACCCCTTCTCCTTGTTTTCGGCACCTGACCTACCGGCTTGTTTGAAGACCCAGCATTCTCTGTTAGTATGATTGGCTGGTGTTCCTGGGGTGCCATGAATTTGGCATGGACGGTCGAGTATGCGGTCCAGACTGGACGGGCCCGAATTGTTATTTTTGAATGGCTTTTTCCGCTGACCGGACTTAGAGCCACTGCATCCGGCATTGACTGCCGTGTCTTTGACGTTATCACCATTTTTGCGACGCTTGTGTTTGTTGCGTCGTGGCTTGCCGTTGTTATCCCTGGCCTCTGATGTGCCAGGATTGCTTGCTGTGTTGTTGCTACGAGCCAACCAGCTATCCTCGCCCGCACAAAAGCAGGTCATGAGTGTCGTGAGGGCTACCATGAACTTTGGCTTTTCTTGGCCGAGGTGTTGGGTGAGCCACTCATCACGGATGTTATGCTTAAAGGCCGCTAGGGCTTCGGCATCCGGACAGTCGACAATTTGGTTCTTTTTAGTTAGGAACCGAGTCCAGAATTTCCTGGCTGACTCTCCGGGCTGTTGGGTTATGTGACTTAGATCATCAGCATCCGGTGGTTGCACATAAGTGCCCTAGAAGTTATCCAGGAATGCGTCTGCCAGGTTCTCCCAACTTCCGATGGAGTTTGCCAGCAAACTATTCAGCAAATGCAGAGCCGGTCCCATGAGTTTTAGTGGGAGGTACTTGATGGTGTGTAGATCATCCCCGTGGGCCATGTGAATGTGGAGGAACAAATCTTCTATCCATATCGCGGGGTCTATAGTACAATCATATGATTTGATGTTCATGGGTTTAAACCCTTCTGGGAATTCATGATCCATTACTTCATCAGTGAAGCATAGGGGGTGTGCGGCGCCTCTGTGCCAGGCTACATTGTATTCGGTCTGACCAGATTTGTTTTTAGTATATCCGGCGTGACGGTCATCATCATGCGTTGGAGTCCGCCCCCATGATCCGTAGATCGATCTTGACTGTCCTGCTTTGTTTTTCAATTTGTCTCGCAGGTCATGTGTGTAGCCCAGGGCCTTAGTGTTTTTGTTTGATTGGCGACGGGGTGCGGGCTGGACTTCGGGCTGATACGCCGATTTGTCTCGGCCACGAGGTGGCCGGTTAGCCGCATCGTGCGCTGGTAGTGTAGGCTTTAATGCCTCCTCTTCGAGTTGAGGTAGCAACCTGCGCTTTGGGTAACTTTTGGCAGGGCACTCGAGTCTGTATTCCTCGGCTGCGAGGACTTCAGTCCATCAATCAGTTAGCAGATCTTGATCAGCTTGAAGCTGTTGTTGCTTTTTCTTCAGGCTTTTTGCAATGGCTATAAGCCGGCACTTGAAGCGCTCCTGCTCGACGGGGTCCTCAGGCACGATGAATTCTTCATCGCCAAGGCTCACTTCGTCTTCGGAGAGAGGCATGTAATTATTATCCTCTGATTCTCCATCTGCTGCATGTTCCTTAGGGCTGGCTTGCCCGTCCTCCCGTTCGGCCTGCTCAAAGCCTGGCTGGGCGGGGTTGTTTTCTTCTTCGGCACCATCCAGATTGCTTGTGTCGGTATCGCTATTTTTGCTCTGGCGGGGCTTAGAGCGGTGCCTATGACGTTGGTGCTTAGATTGCTTCTCAAGGGGATTATCATCCGTTGCCCCATCGCCATCGCCTTCTTTGGGTGCGTCCACCATATATATATCGTATGATGAAGTGGCTGTCCAGCGCCCTGTGGGCGGTGGTTCCTGTTCTTCTCCTGCATCATCGTCCATACCGTCGATGTCTTCGGAGTCGAAGTCAAGCATGTCGGGTAAGTCATAGATATGTCTCCAACGTATCTATAATTTTTGATTGTTCCATGCTATTATATTACCCCTTTTGGATGTTTATGGGCTTTATTTTACACATTTATATCATTTTTGGGACTAACCTACTAACCAGAGGCCCAGCCGGTATTGCTATTTTTTTGCCTATTTCAGTATTTTGAAGAAAAGGAATATCAAACGGAGTCCAAACGGAATGAAACCTTTGGGAGCGTGATTTTTGGAACGAACATGATCCAGAGGACTTGGAGTGCAAGTCAAGAAGCAGCCGAGGCCTCCATGAGATAGGAGGGTCCCCCCCCCCTATAGAGCACGCCCCCCTGTCTCGTGGGCCCCTCGGGCGGCCACCGACGTACTTCTTCCTCCTATATAAGCCTACGTACCCCGAAAACATCCAGGGAGCCAACGAAACACAATTTCCACCACCATAACCTTCTGTATCCACGAGATCCCATCTTGGAGCCCTCGCCGGCGCTTTGCCGGAGGGGGAATCGACCACGGAGGGCTTCTACATCAACATCCTTGCACCTCCAGTGAGTTGTGATTAGTTTACCATAGACCTTCGGGTCCATAGTTATTAGCTAGATGGCTTCTTCTCTCTTTTTGGATCTCAATACAATGTTCTCCCCCTCTCTTGTGGAGATCTATTCGATGTAAACTCTTTTTGCAGTGTGTTTGTCGAGATCTGATGAATTGTGGGTTTATGATCAAGTTTATCTATGAGAAATATTTGAATCTCCTCTGAATTCTTTTATATGATTGAGTTATCTTTGCAAGTCTCTTCGAATTATTAGTTTGGTTTGGCCTACTAGATTGATCTTTCTTGCCACGGGAGAAGTGCTTAGCTTTGGGTTCAATCTTGCGGTGTCCTTACCCAGTGACAGAAAGGGTTGCAAGGCACGTATTGTATTGTTGCCATCGAGGATAAAAAGATGAGGTTTATATCATATTGCATGAGTTTATCCCTCTACATCATGTCATCTTGCTTAAGGCGTTACTCTGTTCTTATTAACTTAATACTCTAGATGCAGGCAAGAGTCGGTCGATGTGTGGAGTAATAGTAGTAGATGCAGGCAGGAGTCGGTCTACTTGTTGCGGACGTGATGCCTATATACATGATCATGCCTAGATAATCTCATAACTATTCGCTTTTCTATCAATTGCTCGACAGTAATTTGTTCAGCCATCGTAATACCTATGCTATCTTGAGAGAAGCCACTAGTGAAACCTATGGCCCCCGGGTCTATCTCTTATCATATTTGCTTTCAATCTAGTTTTATTTGCATCTTTACTTTTTGCATCTATATTATAAAATACCAAAAATATACTTATCTTATTATACTATCTCTATTAGATCTCACTTTCGCAAGTGGCCGTGAAGGGATTGACAACACCTTCATTGCATTGGTTGCGATTTCTTTGTTTGTCTGTGTAGGTGCGTGGGACTTTTGAGGAGCCTCCTACTGGATTGATACCTTGATTCTCAAAAACTAAGGGAAATACTTACGCTACTATTGCTGCATCACCCTTTCCTCTTCAAGGAAAACCAACGCAAGCTCAAGACGTAGCAAGAAGGATTTCTGGCGCCGTTGCCTGGGAGGTCTTCGCTCAAGTCAAGACATACCAAGTACCCATCACAAACCCATCTCCCTCGCATTTACATTATTTGCCATTCGCCTCTCGTTTTCCTCTCCCCCACTTCACCCTTGCCGTTTTATTCACCCTCTCTTTCCCAATCTCCTCCTCTCTCCTTCGCTTGCCTTTTTCTGTTTGCTTGTGTGTTGGATTACTTGTTGCCATGGCACAAGATAATACCAAATTGTGTGATTTCTCGAATACCAATAATAATGATTTCCTTAGTACTCCAATTGCTCCTCTTAATGATGTTGAGTCTTGTGAAATCAATACTGCTTTGCTGAATCTTGTTATGAAAGATCAATTCGCCGGCCTTCCTAGTGAAGATGCCGCTACTCATCTAAACAACTTTGTCGATTTGTGTGATATGCAAAAGAAGAAAGATACGGATAACGATATTGTCAAATTGAAGTTATTTCCGTTTTCACTTAGAGATCATGCTAAAGTTTGGTTTTTGTCTTTGCCTAAAAATAGTATTGATTCTTGGAACAAGTGCAAAGATAACTTTTATCTCTAAGTATTTTCCTCCCGCTAAGATTATCACTCTTAGGAATGATATTATGAATTTTAAACAACTTGATCATGAGCATGTTGCCCAATCTTGGGAAAGAATGAAATTGATGATTCGCAATTGCCCTACTCATGGTTTGAATTTATGGATGATCATACAAAAATTTTATGCCGGTTTGAACTTTGCTTCTAGAAATCTCTTAGATTCGGCCGCGGGAGGCACGTTTATGGAAATCGCGTTAGGAGATGCTACAAAACTCCTTGATAATATTATGGCTGATTATTCTCAATGCCACACCGAAAGATCTTCTAGTAAAAAAAGTGCATGCTATAGAAAAAATCAATGTTTCAAGTGGAAAGATGGATGAACTTATGAAATTGTTTGCTACTAAAAATACTCCTCTTGATCCCAATGATATGCCTTTGTCTACTTTGATTGATAATAATAATGAATCTATGGATGTGAATTTTGTTGGTAGGAATAGTTTCGGAAACAATGCTTATAGAGAAAACTTTAATTCTAGACCGTTCCCTAGTAATTCCTCTAATAATTATGGAAATTCCTACAATAATTCTTATGGTAATTTTAATAAGATGCCCTCTGATTTTTAGAATATCTAGTGTGAAAGAATTTATGATTTCTCAAAAGAATTTTAATGCTTTGCTTGAAGAAAAATTGCTCAAAGTTGATGATTTGGCTAGGAACGTTGATAGACTTTTGCTTGATGTTGATTCTCTTAAACTTAGATATTCTTCTCCTAAGCATGATATCAATGAGTCTCTCAAAGCAACGAGAATTTCCATTGATGAGTGCAAGGAAAGAACCGCTAGATTGCGTGCAAAGAAAGATTGCTTTATAAAAGCGTGTTCTTCTAGTTTCCATGAAAATAATGATGAAGATCTTAAAGTTATTGATGCGTCTCCTATTAGATCTTTGTTTTGCAATATGAATCTTGATAATTATGGGACTGATGATGAGTCAACTTTGCCTAGAAGGCGTCCCAAGAATTCGGAGTCTTTAGATCTTGATGCTAAAATTGGTAAAAGTAGGATTAGAGAGGTCATGACTTTAAATAGCATTAAACCCACTATCTCGGATTTCAAGGAATTTGATTATGATAATTGTTCTTTAGAATGTTGTATTTCCTTGTTGCAATCCGTTGTTAATTCTCCTCATGCTTATAGTCAAAATAAAGCTTTACCCAAACATATCATTGATGTCTTGATGCAATCTTATGATGAAAAACTTAATTTGGAAGTTTATATACCTAGAAAACTTAATGATGAATGGGAACCTACTATAAAGATTAGAATTAAAGATCATGAGTGTTTTGCTTTGTGTGATTTGGGTGCTAATGTTTCCACGATTCCGAAAACTTTATGTGATATTCTAGGTTTCCATGATCTTGATGATTGCTCTTTAAATTTGCACCTTGCGGATTCCACCATTAAAAAGCCAATGGGAAGGATCAATGATGTTCTCATCGTTGCAAATAGAAATTTGGTGCCCGTAGATTTTATCATTCTTGATATAGATTGCAATCTTTCTTGCCCTATTATTCTTGGTAGACCATTCCTTAGAATGATTGGTGCGATTATTGATATGAAGGAAGGGAATATTAGATTCCAATTTCCATTAAAGAAAGGAAAGGAGCACTTTCCAAGAAAGAAAGTCAAATTACCTTATGAATCTATCATGCGAGCCACTTATGAATTTAGTGCCAAAGATGGCACTACTTAGATCTATCTTGGCTTTTATGCCTAGCTAGGGGCGTTAAACGATAGCGCTAGTTGGGAGGCAACCCAATTTTCTTTGTGTTTTTTTGTTGTTGTTCCTGTTTAGTAATAAATCTTGCATCTACCTCCTGTTTAGATGTGTTTTTATCTTTTAATTAGTGTTTGTGCCAAGTAGAACCTATAGGATAACCTATGATGATAGTTGATGTGATTCTGCTGAAAAACAGAAACTTTGCACGCACGAATTTAGTTTTGTTAAATCTCAGAAACATGATTTTGCGTTGATTCTTTTTGCTGCTGATCAATAGACAAATTTTCCAGGACTTCCTATTTTGGTAGGATTTTTAGAGTTCCATAAGTTTGCATTAGTTACAGATTGCTACAGACTGTTCTGTTTTTGACAGATTCTGTTTTCCGTGTGTTGTTTTCTTATTTTGATGCATCTATGGCTAGTAAAATAGTTTATAAACCATAGAGAAGTTGTAATACAGTAGGTTTAACACCAAAATAAATAAAGAATGAGTTCATTACAGTACCTTATGTGGTGGTTTTGTTTTCTTTCACTAACGGAGCTTATAAGATTTCCTGTTGAGTTTTGTGTTGTGAAGTTTTCAAGTTTTGGGTAAAGCTTTTATGGACTATGGAATAAGGAGTGGCAAGAGCCTAAGATTGGGGATGCCCATGGCACCCCGAGATATTAAAGGATATCCAAAAGCCTAAGCTTGGTGATGCCCCGGGAAGGCATCCCCTCTTTCGTCTTCGTTCATTGGTAACTTTACTTGGAGCTATATTTTTATTCGCCACATGATATGTGTTTTTGCTTGGAGCGCCGTGTATTATATTAGTCTTTGCTTTTTAGTTTACCACAATAATCCTTGCTGTACACACCTTTTGGGAGAAGCCTACTTGATTAGGATTTGCTAGAATACTCTATGTGCTTCACTTATATCTTTTGAGCTTGATAGTTTTTGCTCTAGTGCTTCACTTATATTTTTTAGAGCACTGTGGTGTCTTAATTTTGAAGAAATTGCTAGTCTCTCATGCTTCACTTATATCTTTTTGAGAGTCTTTTAGAACAGCATGGTATTCGCTATGGTTACAAAGTTGGTCCTAGAATGATGAGCATCCAAGTTGGATATAATAAAAACTATCATAGAAAAGAATTGGATGCTATGATCAATATGATGCTTGATAATTGTTTTGAGATATGGAGGTAGTGATATTAGAGTCATGCTAGTTGAGGTGATTATGAAAAGTACTTGTGTTGAGGGTTGTGATTCCCGTAGCATGCACGTATGGTGAACCGCTTTGTGATGAAGTTGGAGCACAATTTTATTTATTGACTGTCTTCCTTAAGAGTGGCGGTCGGGGACGAGCGATAGTCTTTTCCTACCAATCTATTCCCCTAGGAGAATGCGCGTAGTGCTTTGGTTTTTGATGACTTATAGATTTTTGCAACAAGTACATGAGTTCTTTTGACTAATGTTGAGTCCATGGATTATACGCACCTCACCCTTCCACCATTGCTAGCCTCTCTTGTACCGCGCAACTTTCGCCGGTATCTTACACCCACCATATACCTTCCTCAAAACAACCACCATACCTACCTATTATGGCATTTCCATAGCCATTCCAAGATATATTGCCATGCAACTTTCCACCGTTCCGTTCATATGACACGCATTACTTTTCTCATATTGCTTTTTGCATGATCATGTAGTTGACATTGTATTTGTGGCAAGGCCACCTTCATAATTTTCATACATGTCGATCTTGATTCATTGCATATCCCGGTACACCACCGGAGGCATTCATATAGAGTCATATCTTATTCTAGATTTGAGTTGTAATTCTTGAGTTGTAAATCCATAAAAGTGTGATGATCTTCATTATTAGAGCATTGTCCTAGTGAGGAAAGGGTGATGAAGACATGATTGCCCCACAAGTCGGGATGACACTTCGGACTTTACAAAACGAAAAAAAGAAAGAAAAAAAAGGGAGAAAGGCCAAAAAAAAGGCCAAAGAAAAAAAAGAAGAAAAAGAAAAGAAAAAAGAAAAAAATAAAATGAGAGAAAAAGAGAGAAGGGACAATGCTACTATCTCTTTTTTCATACTTGTGCTTCAAAATAGCACCATGATCTTCAGAGAGTCTCATATGTTGTCACTTTCATATACTAGTGGGAATTTTTCATTATAGAACTTGGCTTGTATATTCCAATGATGGGCCTCCTCAAAATGCCCTAGGTCTTCTTGAGCAAGCGAGTTGGATGCACACCCACTTAGTTTCTTTTGTTGAGCTTTCGTATATTTATAGCTCTAGTGCATCTGTTGCATGGCAATCCCTACTCACTCACATTGATATCTATTAATGGGCATCTCCATAGCCCATTGATACGCCTAGCTGATGTGAGACTATCTTCTCCTTTTCGTCTTCTCCACAACCACCATTCTATTCCACATATAGTGCTATGTCCATGGCTCACGCTCATGTATTGCGTGAAAGTTGAAAGAGTTTGAGATTATTAAAGTATGAAACAATTTCTTGGCTTGTCATCGGGGTTGTGCATGATTAAATACTTTGTGTGATGAAGATAGAGCAACGGCCAGACTATATGATTTTGTAGGGATAACTTTCTTTGGTCATGGTATTTTGAGAAGACATGATTACTTTGATTAGTATCCTTGAAGTATCACCATTTTCATGTTAATATGAACTTTTATTTTGTATCATTTGGATCTGAACATTCATTCCACAGTAAATAAAATTACATTGAGAATTATGGTAGATAGCATTCCACATCAAAAAATTCTTTTTTATCATTTACCTACTCGAGGACGAGCAGGAATTAAGCTTGGGGATGCTTGATACGTATCCAACGTATGTATAATTTTTTATTGTTCCATGCTATTATATTACCCCTTTTGGATGTTTATGGGCTTTATTTTACACATTTATATCATTCTTGGGACTAACCTACTAACCGGAGGCCCAGCCCGTCTTGCTGTTTTTTTGCCTATTTCAGTATTTCGAAGAAAAGGAATATCAAACGGAGTCCAAACGAAATGAAACCTTCGGGAGCGTGATTTTTGGAACGAACGTGATCCAGAGGACTTGGAGTGCAAGTCAAGAAGCAGTCGAGGCCTCCACGAGATAGGAGGGCGCGCCCCCCTATAGGGCATGCCCCCTATCTCGTGGGCCCCTCGGGCGGCCACCGACGTACTTCTTCCTCCTATATAAGCCTACGTACCCCGAAAACATCCAGGGAGCCAACGAAACACAATTTCCACAACCGTAACCTTCTGTATCGACGAGATCCCATCTTGGAGCCTTCGTCGGCGATCTGCCGGAGGGGGAATCGACCACGGAGGGCTTCTACATCAACATCCTTGCCCCTCCGATGAGTTGTGAGTAGTTTACCACAGACCTTCGCGTCCATAGTTATTAGCTAGATGGCTTCTTCTCTCTTTTTGGATCTCAATACAATGTTCTCCTCCTCTCTTGTGGAGATCTATTCGATGTAAACTCTTTTTGCGGTGTGTTTGTCGAGATCCGATGAATTGTGGGTTTATGATCAAGTTTATCTATGAGAAATATTTGAATCTCCTCTGAATTCTTTTATATGATTGAGTTATCTTTGCAAGTCTCTTCGAATTATCAGTTTGGTTTGGCCTACTAGAATGATCTTTCTTGCCATGGGAGAAGTGCTTAGCTTTGGGTTCAATCTTGCGGTGTCCTTACCCAGTGACAGAAAGGGTTGCAAGGCACGTGTTGTATTGTTTCCATCGAGGATAAAAAGATGGGGTTTATATCATATTGCATGAGTTTATCCCTCTACATCATGTCATCTTGCTTAAGGCGTTACTGTGTTCTTATGAACTTAATACTCTAGATGCAGGCAGGAGTCGGTCGATGTGTGGAGTAATAGTAGTAGATGCAGGCAGGAGTCGGTCTACTTGTTGCGGATGTGATGCCTATATACATGATCATGCCTAGATAATCTCATAACTATTCGCTTTTCTATCAATTGCTTGACAATAATTTGTTCACCCACCGTAATACTTATGCTATCTTGAGAGAAGCCACTAGTGAAACCTATGGCCCCCGGGTCTATCTCTTATCATATATGCTTTCAATCTACTTTTATTTGCATCTTTACTTTTTGCATCTATATTATAATATACCAAAAAAATATTTATCTTATCATACTATATCTATTAGATCTCACTTTCGCAAGTGGCCGTGAAGGGATTGACAACCCCTTTCTTGTGTTGGTTGCGAGTTCTTTGTTTATTTGTGTAGGTGCGTGGGACTTTTGAGGAGCCTCCTACTGGATTGATACCTTGGTTCTCAAAAACTGAGGGAAATACTTACGCTACTATTGCTGCATCACCCTTTCCTCTTCAAGGAAAACCAACGCAAGCTCAAGACATAGCAGTCATCGATAGTGGCTATTAAGTGGGTGGTTGGTGGGGAACGAATTTCTTCGTCGTCCGCTTCCCAGTCAAGCCGGACATAGTTCAGCCAAGAGTTCCCTGACAGAGAGAGAGACCTCAATGAACTTAGCACGTCGCCCAGGGGCGAGTGCTGAAAGATATCCGAGGAGGTAAACTCCATGATTGGTGCCCAATCAGATTCTGTAGGCACGGACGCACGCGGTTCGGAGGCTGTGGCCGGAGACGAGTCCGAGGGTCCGATGACACAGGCCTCATAGGCTGTGAAGTCTGTGTTCAGCTCTAGCGTCGATGAGTGTGCGGCCTCCGTGGCTGGGTCTATCCCTCCGTCCTCGGATGGCACGATCTGCTCCGGATTGAGGGCCGGGGCAGCCGAGGTGCGATCTCCCGAACACCGTCTGATGGCAGATCTAAGGCATGCTTGTCGTGACCGTTCGGGGCACATGACATGGGCTCGAATCCGTCGAATATCAAGTCTCCGCGGATATCGGCAGTATAGTTCAAGCTTCCAAACCTGACCTGATGGCCAGGGGCGTAGTTATCGACCTGCTCCAGATGGCCAAGCGAGTTGACCCGCAGTACGAAGCCGCCAAATACGAAGATCTGTCCGGGGAGGAAAACCTCACCCTGGACCGCATCGTTGAAGATGATTGAAGGAGCCATCAAGCCTTATCGTGACGACACAGTGGAACTCTCAATGAAAGCACCAATGTCGGTGTTAAAACCGGCGGATCTCGGGTAGGGGGTCCCGAACTATGCGTCTAAGGCTAATGGTAACAGGAGGCGGGGGACACAATGTTTACCCAGGTTTGGGCCCTCTCGATGGAGGTAATACCCTACTTCTTGCTTGATTGATCTTGAAGATATGAGTATTACAAGAGTAGATCTACCATGAGATCATATAGGCTAAACCCTAGAAGCTAGCCTATGATTATGATTGTTGTTGTCCTACGGACTAAACCCTCCGGTTTATATAGACACCGGAGGGGGCCAGGGTTACATAGAGTCGGTTACAGAGAAGGAGATCTACATATCCGAATAGCCAAGCTTGCCTTCCACGCAAAGGAGAGTCCCACCCGGACACAGGACGAAGTCTTCAATCTTGTATCTTCATAGTCCGATAGTTCGGCCAAAGTATATAGTCTGGCTGTCCGAGGCCCCCCTAATCTAGGACTCCCTCAACGGGGTTTGCATGCACCGGAGAAGTTTTCACCAACTCTCGAGGTGAGAAAGGGCAATGCATTGTACCGTAGAGGCTAGCAAATTGCGGAAAGGTAAGAGTGCATATAATCCCTGGAATCACATTAGTCATAAAGACCTCATATGCTTATTGCAAAAGTTTATTGGTCCTCAAAGCAAAGTACTACTACGCATGCTCCTAGGGGGGAGGCTGGTAGGAGTTAACCATCGCGCGCCCCCGACCTTCACGCTAAGATAAACAATCAAAATACAATGCGCGCCAATTTGGTTACATTGTTAGGAGACCATACATGCATGCTTCGAGAATCACAAACCGTAACACCAATATTCTTACTAAACACAACCATTCACTAGAACCTCCCACATATTATCATCTCTATATCGCAAAACTATTGCAAGGAATCAAACATATCATATTCAGTGATCTATAAGTTTTATGTAGGATTTTATGACTAACCATGTGAATGACCAATTCCTATCATCTCTCTAAATAGATATAAGTGAAGCAAGAGAGTTTAATTCTTTCTACAAAAGATATGCCCATGCTCTAAAAAATATAAGTGAAGCAAAAGAGCATTCTACAAATGGCGGTTTTCTATGTGAAGAGAAACAGGCAATCCAAACTTCAAATGGTATAAGTGAAGCACATGAAGCATTCTATAGAGCCATACTCAAAAGATATAAGTGAAGTGCAATGAGCATTCTATAAATCAACCAAGGACTATCTCATACCAGCATGGTGCATAAAATAAAAGGGAAAACTAAATGCAAAAGACACTCCAAGATTTGCAAATATCGCATGAACGAAATGAATCCGAAAACATACCGATACTTGTTGAAGAAAGATGGGATGCCTTCCGGGGCATCCCCAAGCTTAGATGCTTGAGTCTCCTTGAATATTCACTTGGGGTGCCTTGGGCATCCCCAAGCTTGAGCTCTTGCCTCTCCTCCTTTTCCTCATATCGAGACCTCCTCGATCTTCGAACACTTCATCCACACAAAACTTCAATAGAAAACTCGGTAAGATCCGTTAGTATAATAAAGCAAATAGCTACTCTAAGTACTGTTGCAAACCAATTCATATTTTGTTTTTGCATTGTAGCTACTGTAATATAACTTTTCCATGGTTTAATCCACTGATAGAAATTGATAGTTTCATCGAAACAAGCAAACTATGCATCAAAAACAGAATCTGTCTTAAACAGGGAAGTATGTAGTAATCTGAACATTCACCATACTTATGGTACCCCAAAAATTCTTCCAAAATTAGTAAAAATAAACAACTTGTATAGAAAGACAGTGCAGAAAGTTTCAGAACCGTTTGACGTTCGAGTAAAAAATGTAAAACCGCGCATTACAGCCAAAGTTTTTGTCCTGCACCGCACAAACCAACAAGCAATCTAAACATCCTAAAGGCAAACATTGGCACATTATTTTTATAATACAATGGAATTGTACAAGGGGATAATTATTTTTGATGAAAATTTTCTGTAATTAAGATTCACAAGGTTTCCGTGAGCATGAACATCCATTGCAAGAAAGATCAATCTAGTAGGCCAAACTAAACCGATAATTCGAAGAGACTTGCTAAGATATCAAATCATGCATATAAGAATTTAGAGAAGAACCAGATAATATTCATAGATAATCTTGTTCATAAATCCACAATTCATCAGATCTTGGCAAACACACTGCAAAAGAGTATTACATGAAATAGATCTCCAAGAACATCGAGGAGAACTTTGTATTGAGAATCAAAGAGAGAGAAGAAGCCATCTAGCTAATACCTATGGACCCGAAGGTCTATGGTAAACTACTCATGCTTCATTGGAGAGGCTATGGTGTTGATGTAGAAGCCCTCCGTGATCGATTCCCCCTCCAGCAGATCGTCGGAAAAGGCCCCAAGATGGGATCTCACGGGTACAGAAGGTTGCGGCGGTGGAAAAGTGATTTCGTGGCTCCCCCTGATGTTTCTAGGGTATAAGAGTATATATAGGCGAAAGAAGTATGTCGGTGGAGCTACGAGGGGCCCACGAGGGTGGGGGCGCACCTACCCCCCTGGGCGCGCCCTCCTGCCTCGTGGCGTTCCAGACTTCTACTCCAAGTCTTCTGGTTTGCTTTCGGTCCAAGAAAGATCATCGCGAAGGTTTCATTCCATTTGGACTCCGTTTGGAATTCCTTTTCTGCAAAACTCTAAAATAGGCAAAAAAACAGAAACTGGCACTGGGCCTCCGGTTAATAGGTTAGTTCCAAAAATAATATAAACGCGCATATTAAAGCCCATTAAACATCCATAACAGATAATATAATAGCATGGAACAATCAAAAATTATAGATACATTGGAGACGTATCAACCCCCTAGGGTTGTCTTTGTTTCCAGTAATGCCCTTCAGCCACTGGAGACGCACGCGTTGTTGCCCTAGGCTCATGATAATCATCCACTCTGCAATATCATCATCATGGATAGATTGAGGAGGAGGCTGATATGGGATCATGAGTAGTGACATGGCTGGATGAAGTGGTGGCCTGAGGTGCGTCCGTGAATGCAAAGAGGGGCGAAGGATTTATGGTAATGAAGCCCAAGGGAGATGAACCGAGGGGTTTCGTGGAGGAGGTGTGCGTGAGTGCGTCTGTTACCCTGCCCGAGGAAGGAGAAGAGATATAATGACCACTAAAGAAGGCGAAGAGAGAAAGGAAAATGAAGTGGCGTTCGCATGGAGAATCGTCACGAAAAAATACTGCCGTGAAGACAGGAAACGCTGCACCGCAGTGAAATCCTTTTGTGAAAAAAAAAAAGAAATGACATCAGCAAGGATGATGAGGTAGTGTGGCTGCTGATGTGGATAGGATGCATCTCAAGAGAATTAGTTTAGTGGGGATGAACTATTTAGGTATTATAGATATAAAAGAAAATTTCAAAAATAAAGCAAAAAATGAGAACATAAAATAGAAAGAAAAAACACACTCTAGGCGGCTGGCCTCCCGCGCGGCCGGACAGGCCCATCTGGGGATCCCTCTACGCGAGAGGTACCGCTGGCTCGCTTAAAGCGAGAAATAGGGTTGTCTCGTGTGCAGTGGCGGACGTTGTGTGTTGTGTCGACAGTTTGATGCAACAAGCGGTCGCCTGGGAGCGACTTGATTAGGCGAATTTCATTTTCAATTTGTGAACATTTTTCATTCTGTTTGTTTTTCTCTTTCTTTTGTATTTTCTATTTTTTCTGCTTTACATTTTCACCTTTTTAGGCGAATTTCATTTTCAATTTGCGAATATGTTTTTTGTTCATCACATCCAAAAAGTGTTCATCCATTTCAATTTTTATTCATGGGATTTAAAAAATGTTCATCAAAATTTAATAAATGTTAATTGAATTGAAATAAAATGCATCAAATTCGAAATTTGTTCATACATTTCAAAACATACTCATCAAATTTCAAAATTTGCACTTTTATTTCTGAAAAATATATTCTATAATACAAATTTTCTTCATATTGTTCAAAAAATGTTCATCGAAATCATAATTTGTTCGTGTAATAACTAAATTTTTTTGCCAATGTTGAAAAATGCCCGTAAAAATGTTCATTGAAATTTAAAAAAAGTTCATTATTTCCAAATTGCAAACATTTTATGTTTGAAGAACTATTTTGAATTCGAGGAACATTTATTTGAATCCATGAGTCTTGTTTGAAAGCCAGAATTTTTATTTGAAATATTGAAAAACAATCGGGACACCTCGCGCCCCAAAATCTTGAAAAAAAAATCCTTGACGCGCACCGCGCCAAATAGGAGCTACCCTTGCAGCACGCGGCGGGAAAATCCGGAAAATCCTATAGGATGCGCACTGTGTCATAATGTCGACGCTTCACATAGGGGGATACGCGAACAAGCGATGTAGTGGGTAGGTCAATTATCTAGCGTTTGGATTTTTCTTTCCTTCTGTTTTTTTCTTGCGGTGTTAGAAGGTTCCCAAACAGGTTTTTTGTCCTGGTTTTATCGCTTTTTCGTTTTTCATTTTTGCTTCTTTGTTTTCTAATATAGTTAATTTTTGAAAATGCCTAAATTTTTACAACTTTTCAGGAAAGCTGGAGATTTTTTTTAAAATGGTCCTTTTCAAAATTGTTAGCAAATTTCAAGATTTCATGTTTCCAAATTTGTTTGGTGGATACAAAAAATGCTCTCTTTTTTAAAAATGTTCACATATTAAAAAAATATACCATATTTTAAAGTATTGTTCGAGGGTTTTAAAAAAATATTCCTATTTTAGCAATGTTTTGAAATTTTCGAAAATGTTCTTATTCCTAAATTTGGAGGCGGAGTTTCAAAAAATGTTCCAATTTTCAAAAAATGTTCACGTTCCGAATTTAGCTTTGGAAATTGAAAAAATGTTCCAGTTTTGGAAAAAGTAATCATGGTTTCCAATTTTATTCCAAGCTTTCAAAAAATCTTCTCGTTCCAATTTTTGGTGGAATTTCAAAAAATGTTCGCATTTGTTTTTTTGAGAGTTTTAGCAAAACGTGACTCAAAAAATTGTGCATTATTTCCATAACCATTCGCATCTTTTTCAAATTATTTGAGTTTTTTAAAAACTTTAACAAATTTGGAATGTGTTTGCGTTTCATAGGCATTTGTGTTGTTTTAAAAAAAGAATGTTTTGCGTTCGAAATTCCCAAAAAAAATTGGATCGACACTGGTTTGGATCTGAATTATTTCACGCAGCGCGATATTCAACAATGTATGCTAGCTCAATCTTGGGTTCGGTTCTTACAAAGCTTAACATTTTTAAAGTGAACTAATTTTCGCTAGCTTTGACCGTCCCAGTCGCCCCCTGTGCGTCAATGCGCTGTTGGATGCAATGAGCGTCCAATAGGATCTCCCGGGAATCCCATATGGTGCTTCAGACGCCGGTTTATAGTGTTTTTATAAACCGGCGCCTGAAGCAGCTACACACGTGCTGTAGTTGGGCTCGGCCCATCTTCATATTTTTCCTTATTTTTTAATGTAGTACAAATGCAAACCCTCATATATATACGCGCATACACTCATTCCTTATAAGCGAGCACACGCACAATCTACCCCTATGAGCACCTGCGAGAGACTAATCCAGCATATTATCTTATGTGATAGAGGCGCGGTGTCCCGATCTTTCGATGAGATGATAACTATCGATTTGGTGGAGATGACTTTGACGATCCGACTACATACGTGCAACAACATTGCGCCTTAGCAATCGCTAGACCAACTCCGAGAGGTTATTGACCACGCCGGAGCACGATCAACCTGACCACGAAGGTCCATTCCTGCAAGCAATTGAAGAACAAGCAAAATATGATAAAAACAATCTGAATATTGCGAATATGTATGAAGTATTGATAATGGTGGGGATCCGAAAAGTGGTCTTGGTCTGGTCGTTGGACACAAACGAAGCACACGAAGTTGCAATGGCTGATTTTTAACTAAACAAATCCCAAGGAAAAAGCTACTAATGGATCTACTTATATAGGAGCAAGGGGTGGCGGCCAAGGAGGTGGGAGGACGTCCCAAGGCAGCCTAAAACCAACCCTAGGTCGTACAAGGCTCATGGGCCCAAGTGGAGGTGATGCAACACCTTTGGACTTGTTGTTTGACTCGGATTCTGCTGCAGCATCTGATTGTTTCGTTGATATCTCAATGCTCCGGACGAATTTTAAGGTGAATCCAATTGAGCTGGAAAGAGCACGAAATCTACTTTCCAACAGAAAAAGAATCACCCAATTCGAAGTCCGTATGAAAAAGTTGTTGGCGTTTTGAGTCAGGTATGTCTGTGCAGTCCAAATCTGAATCCAAGACGTGAGAGACTTGGACTCTATCTTCTCTTGGCCCAAAAGTGACGTGAGAGGACTTTTTGAATAGAACCTAAACTTCTCCTTTTCCCTTATCTTCATATGTTGATTGTACAAATGTCCCATACACCTGCAATTAGACAAAACACAAAAGTGTGTGAAGTATTTTTGTTCTGGATAACATAAATAGATTATTGAATAGTTTGCACTAGAAATCATCTGACAAATATGCACGTATGCAATATTTTTGGTCGTATCCAAGGTAGTCATGTCCTCATCATCCTTCCCTTCTTGAAAACAAAGCCGTCCTCGGCGTTGCTTAATCTGAAATTTGGCTAACAAAAGAGACAATGTGTACATGTTGTATATGAATATGTCATCCATTTTTACTTCCCTTTGTTTTTGCTCATATGACACATGTATGCATGAGTAACTTTCATAGTTCATAAAATATAAAGCCAAAATATTATCATAAGAAGAAGAAGGCACGAAAATATTGCAACTTAGTTTGCACATATAAGTGAAGCTCTTATTCATTTCAAAAGATTGACAATATTCATCATTAAACCATCCCAACATTGGTGAATAAACCTTACTGGCATCAAATTTAGATGCTACAACATGCTTAAATAAGCAAACATGCAATAAGTCATTTGACATAAAATGATCACCAAGATTAGAGGTCATATCAAAATGATTAAACATTGGCACAATTGTTTTAAAATGTATTTGATCCAAGTCTGATTTATTTCCTGATTCACATGGTTCTTTGACATCAACAGTTAATTCAATGGGCGCACCCAAAATTGTTGGTATTTCAGTTGTTTGATCACATGATGCATTCATCATAGTAACATTATTCTCTAAAATAGGTGTTGTGCTCAAATCAACAGGTAACTCAACACATGCTGCATTTAAGTTAATTAGGCATGCATCATTCTCATGTGAAGTTATATCATCAATACCTTTACTGTTACACTGTCACAAAGACGTAGCTGATGTAGGTATGGACAATGACAATATACCATACACTTGAGATGATGTCACACTCACAATCTGAGGTGTGGCTCCTCTAGTAGGCGCAACGATGGAGGAATCAACCGATGGTAGTGAGCATGAATTGTAATGGTAGTTGTTGTAGTCACCCAATGCATCCTCCTGTAACTGTCTCTCAAAGGTACAAGCACGAACATACATACTGGTAATGCAACGAGGAATATACTGAACTCTTTCCTGAATATCATGGTTCAAACTACCAAAAAATCTATTCATTGTATAATCCTCAGATTCTTCTATGTCACAATGATGCATATAAGATTTGAACTCTTGGTAATAAGCATGAACAGTGTTGTTGCCTTGTTTAAATTGTTCAAATTTGCAAAGCAATTCACGACGATAGTAAGGAGGGAAAAATTGTGGTCTCATTACATCTTTCAAAATCTTTCCAAGTTGTGGGTTGGTTATCAATGTTTTTCTTACAATGCACACTCCACCAAACAGAAGCAAAACCAGTAAATGCTCTAGTGGCAGCTCGTACTCGCTCAAGTTCAGAAAAGTCATGGTGACTAAAAACTTGTTCTACTTCAAGCTCCCAAGCGAGATAAATAGCAGGATTAAATCTACCCTCAAATGACGGTAAAGAGATAACCTAACCATGTGCTTGTGTGTGTTGTCCCAACTCTCGTGATGGTGAAGATGTGTCCGTCGTACAAGAACTTCTATCTCCGGAACATGTCATGATTAGTTGAAACAAGAAACAAAATTCAGGAATAATGTTCCTATGAACTACTAGGATGTGGTTGTAAAGTGCTCACAGTAAAGCAAATATCAATATCTTACAAGTTCTTACCATGCGGCAGGTGGTGACAGGCAACCAGCGGTGTCAAGTAACTCTGAAGATTGTGTAAAGCGATTGCCAGGGGAACGTACGTATACACGGTGTATAAATATGTAGAGCTGGGTTGGCTATATATGGTAGCAAAAGATTAGCAATAATCAATTCAAAGATGCAATATTGAATAAACGCTCAACGATGGTACTGTGTTTGTCCTAGGCTAGACCGGACTAGAGACGCGAGCCAAGAACACTAATGAGGTCACGGCGTAGCACAACTAGCATCAATGAAGGATACTAAGTAGCTCTGGACAGCAAGATATAAGTGAAGATCACAACGGCAGTAAAGATAATGATGAAAAACAACTGCCAAGCACGATATACAAGAACTCTCTCTCCAACTTTCTTCTTGAAAAGTTTGAGCCAATTTTCGAACTACTTTTTTCAAAGAATGCTACTAACTCAAGCTTTCCAATGCAAAAAGAATCACTCAATTCCGAATTGGTATGAGGAGTCAAAGAATTCTAAAACTGGCCTGAAAAACTGGAACAAACTGTATGCGCGAACTTCGGAGGGCAAAAAGACCTATTAAGAAGCTGATTTTGAGGTGCCAAATATTGAACTAGCTTCTGCAACTATTTAGATGCGGCTCGTCGCTAGCTTTTATTTGACTACTCGCGGAGCCAAAACGGACTTTGTACGAGAAAGTTATGCTATTTTACTAAACAGTGCACAAAACATATTCCAATCCGAATTCAACTACGATTGAGTCTAGATAGATCCGAATTTTTTTTCTTCTCTCTTTTTTTCCTCACACTTTTTTTCTTTTTCTTTTTCTTTTTTTTCCTCTGACTTTTTTTTACTTTTTTTCAATCTTTTTTTAGCGCTCTATTTTTTTGCGCTCCTTTTTTTTGCGAAAAATCACTATAATGGCGAGTGTCTCAAAACTCTTCCCAGGTCAAACTGACAGGATGGGCACGGAATTTATTTTTTTTGACAATTTTTTTTCGGAAATCAGGGCAGCGACGACGAAAAAGTGCGACAAAAAATCACTATGATGGCGAGTGTCTCAAAACACTCCCTGGGACCTAAAAATAGGATAGGGAAAAAATATTTTCGGCCGCCGAAATTTTGGCCTAAAAACTGCCCGGGGGTCTTCAGACTCTTTTTTTTTAAAACCTACTCAGACAAGGAAACACGAATCGGAAATTAGATGGATCTCGAAAACAAACCTAATATGCAAGGAACTCGGATTGGTGGTGGATATATGGTGGTGGTATATGGCAGCGGTGGTGGTAGCGGTTGTAGTATATGGATATGGATCGGTGGTGGTATATGGATACTGATTGGTGGTGGTATATGGATACGGATTCGGAGCGGTGGTGGTAGGTGGCAGGGGCGATGATGATGGTGCGGTGGCGGCGTGACAACTTATGACCAGAACTCGAAACTCTAAAAGACTAGACGCTAAGACCAGCAACTTGACGCGATGATGCAACCGCAAATTCAACAAAGCAAAATACTGAAAAGACTATGCAAAGGCTCAGACTGGTTCGGATAGGATGAACTAACCCTAATTTTTTTGTTGGCTTTTTCGTGGACTAAAGGTATGAAGAACAGACTCGATCTAAACTACGAAAACTGCAAAATCTCACCGAGCAACATGGAAATCTGATACCACTTGATAGAGGCAGGGTGTCCTGATCTTTCGATGAGATGATAACTATCGATTAGGTGGAGACGACTTTGACGATCCGACTACAAACGTGCAACGACATTGCGCCTTAGCAATCGCTAAACCAACTCCGAAAGGTTATTGACCACGCCGGAGCACGATCAACCTGACCACGAAGGTTTATTCCAGCAAGCAATCGAAGAACAAGCAAGAATATGATAAAAACAATCTGAATATTGTGAATATGTATGAAGTATTGGTAATGGTGGGGGTCCGAGAAATGGTCTTGGTCTGGTCGTTGGACACAAACGAAGCACACGAAGTTGCAATGGCTAACTTTTAACTAAACAAATCCCAAGGAAAAAACTACTAATGGATCTACTTATATAGGAGCAATGGGTGGCGGCCAAGGAGGTGGGAGGACGTCCCAAGGCAGCCTAAAACCAACCCTAGGTCGTACAAGGCTCATGGGCCCAAGTGGAGGTGATGCAACACCTTTGGACTTGTTGTTTGACTCGGATTCTGCTGCAGCATCTGATTGTTTCGTCGATATCTCAACGCTCCAGACGAATTTTAAGGTGAACCCAATTGGGCTGGAAAGAGCACGAAATCTACTTTCCAACAGAAAAAGAATCACCCAATTCGGAGTCCGTATGAAAAAGTTGTTGGCGTTTTGAGTCAGGTATATCTGTGCAGTCCGAATCTGAATCCAGAACGTGAGAGACTTGGACTCTATCTTCTCTTGGCCCAAAAGTGACGTGAGAGGACTTTTTGAATAGAACCTAAACTTCTCCTTTTTCCTTATCTTCATATGTGGATTGTACAAATGTCCCATAGACCTGCAATTAGACAGAACACAAAAGTGTGTGAAGTATTTTTGTTCTGAATAACATAAATAGATTATTGAATAGTTTGCACTAGAAATCACCTGTCAAATATGCATGTATGCAATATTTTTGGTCGTACCGAAGGTAGTCATGTCCTCATCATTAAGCGTTTACGAAGTCACCGTATACGCCTCGTAGTTCACGGGGACGTCTCCTGCCACTAAACATGCATCCCATAAATCCTGATCTTGCTACTATATACGTGCCGCGCTAACCACCCGACCACCTCAGCTGCGGTGTTTACATAGAACTTTTTCTTTCTTTTCTTCTTTCGTTTTTCCATTTTCTTTTTCTTCCACTGTTTTTTGATAGTTTATTTATTTACTTCTTTGAAACGGTTTTGTTCGTTTTTTCCTTCTTTTTTCTTTTCCTTTTCATTTCCTCTCATTTCCCTTTTTCTTTTTGCTAAATGCGTGATTTTTATAAAAATTGCAAATATTTTTTAGAAATCTATGAAATTAATTTTTGAATTTTTCTAAAAATTGAAATTTTACAAAATTGATCACCTTTTTGCCAAGCATTGATTAGCCAGGATCAATCTATGAACTGGCGCCTGAAGCGTTGATTAGGAGGCTCCGCACATAGCCGCGCTCCGTGAGTAGTAGTACTCCCTCCGTTTCTTTCTACTCCGCATATAAGATTTGGTCAAAGTCAAACTACACAAAGTTTGACCAAATTTATATAAAAATATGTGAACATTTACAATACTTAAACTATATAGTATGAAAATACATTTCATGGTGCATTTGATAATATTAATTTCATATTGTGAATGTTTATATTTTTTAGTATAAAGTTAGTCAAACTCTACAAAGCTTAACTTTGATCAAACCTTATATGCGGACTAAAAAGAAACGGAGGGAGTATATGATCCTGTAGCGGATTCTAAGAAAAAAAGTTATCCTACAGCGAGCCCTGAAAAGTATGTGATCGTGTAGCATTCTCTCAAGTAAAAAAGTGCAGTAATCTGCTTCCAAAAAAAGGTAATCTTGTAGCCTACACATGTACGTCACCGATGACGTTCCCTCAACCGGCAGAGCTAGCTCTGCGTATGCGCCACGTTCCCAGGCGCAGGCGAGGAGGCAGTGAGAGCAGCTCGGGTTCCAACGTTGAAGGAGGAGCGACCTCCCCTAGAAGACGCACCCGCGCAGTACTGCTCCAGTAGCTAGTCTCTCGTACGTGGCACGTGCCGAAGACAACCGGACGAAGCAAAGCATGCATGCACACGCGACGGCAGAGCGCGCCAAATGTCAAGACATGCATGGGTCCGTCGACGTCGACCGGCCTGCCCTGGATAACCACCACACACGCGAGCACGTGCACGTCGGCAAGCAATCCATCGACCACCAACGACGATTGTTTTACCAAGAGCGACGATCGATAAGCAAAAGCAAACCTTGATTAGCTTTAGTGCTCAGGATCATTTAGCATATGCGTTCTACTTCTTCGCGTGTCAGATATGCACGATGAAGACTGCCTGAATAAATACTCCCTCGATATATGTACGACGTTTTTGCAAGCTATTGTGGGATGGAGGGAGTAAAAAATAACAGCTACAATAAAAGTAGAGAAATCTAACTTAGAGTAGCATATCCGGTAAAGCCCTGCCCCACATAATGCGTTTACGGGTCACCTGTAAAAAAAAGTTAGAGTACCGCGAGGCATCCGGCGGAACAGATCCGATAAACTCGTCCCGCAAAACATTTCCAAGACGAGTTTACATAATCTGTTCGGCGCCAAAGGCCTCGCAGTACCGCAAAAAGACTGAAGCTTTAAAAGTTCTTGTTTTTCAACTATAAAAGCTGAATAGAATAACTATATTAAATATATGAATATAAATGGCCCAAAGGCAATTCTCAATGAAACAATCGTCTTCATTACAACAAATGTTCAAATTCAAATAGTTAATACGACAACAAATTATTCAAATCACACACAAATATATATAATTTTTAAAAATAAAATAAAATGGGAGTCTATCTCCCATAAAGTTGCCAATGGTGCTCAACAAGATCATCACGGAGCTGGTAGTGTGAAGCAGTGTTCTCAATCTTCCGGTAGGTGTCAACAAATGCAGTGATCTCATATGCATCCCTCACAAACTTCACACGGTCACCAACATTGTCATAATAAAACTCTAAGTTCAAATCCCTTTCGTCCTCGATGAACATGTTGTGGAAAATTACACATGCAGTCATGAAGTTTCTAAGGGATTTTTTTTATCCCAGAAGCGAGTTAGACCTCGGACAATGGCAAACCCTCTCAATATCCTTTCGACGTGCTTCTTGTGCTTCGACAAAAAAATTGTGCTTCTTGGTTTTGGGGTCACTAATGATCTTCAAAATTGTTGACCATGGAGGATAAATACCGTCGGCAAGATAGTATCCCATAGTATAGTCATGGCCATTGACGGTACAATTGCAAGTCGAGGCTTTTCCACTAGCTAGCGGAGGAAAAAGATGAGATCGCTGCAAGACATTGATATCATTGAGAGACCATGACAAACCAAAAGAAGCAATGCCAAATCCATAAAGTACATGAAGCCATGGCTTCAAGCACAATGGTAGGTTTAAGTTTGTGGCCGGTATATTGCCCTGCCCAAGCCACCGAGTAGTTCTTTCACCTTCAATGCATGCAATCAATACTCCCAAGCATGCATGGTCATCCCCTTTCTTCGTTCATCGACATAAACTTCTTTGTGTCCTCTTTGTGGAGCTCGAAGATACTTCGGGCCAAAAATCTGGAGCATTGTCTTCGCAAACACTCGCACGCATTTGATGGTTCTTCTACAATGCGAAGATATTCATCGATATAGTCAGCGAGGATGCCATATGCACTCACTCTAATCGCCGTCGATATTTTTTGATATGCACTAAACCCAAGCAAACCTGCAGCATTCCTCCGGCTACTGAAAAACAACAACTTTTCTCGCAAGCTTCAACAATGCGCACGAAAAGAGGCCTACACATTCGATATCACCTACAGAAAAGGTGAGCCAGATATGTTGGTACCTCGGCAAAGTACTCCTTCATGAGCATCTTGTCGGCGAGCGAGATCTCGATTGCGAGGAATGCATAGCCGGCCAACTGTGTATCCGTGACACTTTCTCTTCGGCCCCCTATCAAATTTGTCCACGAGATGCAACCACACTATGACGACGAACTCCAGTCCATCTAAACAAATGCACGCTAGTGATTTTTTCAAAATTTTGTCATTCGAAATTGAATCAACAAATCGACGGGCATTAAACTTACCTCTCCCCGATGCAATTCCATGGGCCTTAATCAAGTGAGTCGCCCCTTTCTTCTCCTCCGTCGGTCGAATAAAAGCGGCCAAACCCCTTCTTCACCACGGCCCAAACCCGGAGCGTGGCTATCCCTCCGGCGATTTCGAGGCTCACCGGTGCTGGAATCAGCCGGATCCGCTCGCTACAAGGCCATGCGGCAAGCTCCGGGGCGGATCCATGGCGCCGGGGGCGGCCGCTCCCCCGCGGAGAAAAATGGGCACCCCTAGCCTCCAAAATTGGTGGAACAGGTGCAGAGTGGGGCGGCAGAGCTACTGGACGGCGCGGGACGGCCGGGGGCAGCAAGAGACGACAGGAAGATGGGGCGGTGGGGAAGGGCGCGCAAGCTGAAAGTTTCTTGGCGCCAAGACAGGGGAGAGATGTGGGAGAACCAGCAAAAAGAGGGACGGAACCCGTAGATATGGCGGAAATGACCCGCACTTTGCAGGATCCCGCACAAAAATTTAGCGGATGACCGATTTTGCGGGATATGTTCAGGGCAGAAAAACAGCCTCGTCCGCTCGACGGTTATTTTACCAAATGGCCTCTTTTGCACGGTTTGCTAGAGATGCCCTTACTCCTTGTAAGCTTGTAGCTACGATATGCTTTCAGTTTTTCTTTTTTGACAAAGGATATGCTTTAAATCCTTAGCATAAACCCTGATTCTTGACCAGCGGGCCAACTATCGTTCCGGCAAGTCAATATAAACTAGTGGTGCAGTGTTTGCGCGGTGCCGGAACCCATCTTCTCGTCTCGACACATCTTCATGGATGGACTTGTAATAAGCACTAAATAATGCATGGATGAAAAGCATATCCCATGGAGCTAATCTCGTCGATGCGTATGTGACGCGGCGGATCGGCACCGACTGCCGGGTCAGGCACGTACGCATGCGGGCCGCTAGTTCCGATGATGCCCTCCAAGTCAAACCGGTACACTAGCTCCACTCAAGTTAAGCTTAAACGGCAAGTACACTACCGGAACAGGGCCCTACCCTGACGGCCAAAATAATGCCGATGGCCCCTGTCGGCCTATACTGAGGTATGCCGACAGCCTAGGCCAGGCCGTCGGTGTATCTAAGCCCTCGGGCTATCTCCAGGTATGATGACGGGGTCGTCGGCACAGATAAGCCGCCGGCATAGGTCGGTGTATGCCTACAGCAACCGTTGGCAGCTTGAGCATCCTATCCCTATGTGCTTCATTGGTGAGAGGATTGACTTTTATTTCGTTCTCAAGCCCTTCTAGGATTTTTTTCATAATATCCCCGTTGTCGCCTGGAGTAGGAATTAGTTCCGCCTTTTCATACAATTGTATGATTTTATCTCCTTCCTGCATTTCGAGTCGAGAAAACACTTTTTCACGTTTTTTCTTCGCTGTTCTTACCTGGGCCATCGGCGTAGAGGTGGGCCCGGTGACCCGGCGTGTGACGGGTGTTGACGCCGCCAGTTCTATACCGACGACAGGAACGGCGGCCGGCGGCATAGCTTGCGTCCACATCATCGATCCGCATCACTTGCCATCGACACCTATGCTGACAGATTTTCTATGTCGACGGTCTGACAAGACCACGCTGACGTTATCGATGCCGACAGAGCTATATCGACGGTATAAGGCCTATGCCAACGGCATGTGGCCGTCAGCATAGAGGGTTATTGCGGTAGTGGCAGGGCCGTGGGAGGAGCCAAAAACGGCAACGGGGAGGAAGCTCTTGTTTTTTAGCTAGTGACACTAGCCTCCTACGGTTGTTTAGGATTATCCCACTGGGTTAGGCTATCATATCATGCTATGAGTGGCAGTTGAAATCAAAATTTTGATGCTAGCTTCTATATGTATGTGTGTGTGTCTGTCAACATGTCCACCACATTATATAGGGCCATGATTGTTGATGTAGTAGTAGTGTCTACGTTGAATGTATCTGGCTAACCCTGGGGCGGGGGGGGGGGGGGGGGGGGGGGGGGTGGGGGGGGGTGAACCGAGATGGATCTCCGGGATATAAGCTCTTTGCTTGATTGGCATCACTTGTACTAATTTGTGACTTTGTTCAAAAGATAATAATTCATAAAGCTAGCATTCAACAATACATGACTTTATTATCGATTAAAGCAAATACAATACAACTGATCGAAGATACTTGTACCAACACAAAGATTCCTGGTAAAAACAAAGCTTAGTAACATTTAGATATGTGCGCCGAAGTCCTCAATCATCTTGGACACCAACATTTGCATCTAGTGTTCCTCCATGCCCATGGTGACAAAGTTACGTGAGACTAAGCCAAACCGTCATTTCAAAGTTCAGATAGGCATACAAACGAGTATTGCAAGATGTGGAAATATAAAACCAAGATGTACTATCTTCAGGTCTTCCCGTTGGGAAAATGGTTCAAATTTACTCGTTTTCTATTTGACTAGCTACATCTACATATATGCCAATGCAAAGTTAGTATATTTGAAACACATAAATCCATATGCCCAAACAAGCGTGGGATGACCTGGTCAAACAGGCAAAGGAGCAAGGGCCCCTCGTCCAGGTTTTTTTTGTTAACATGGTACAGACGCAAGCGCTCATACATACGCGCATACACTCACCTCTGGCCCCTCGTCCAGCTAGAGGTCTCAATGTTGACACTGCCGACGATAGGCATTGGGCTGCTGCGACCATCCAAGATGGACACGGGGCTTTGATACATGCCCATCCTTCGAAAACCAAGCACCCCTGGGCCAGCCCATTCAGATGATTGACCTGATCACTTTTGGGCTATCTGCACCACCACTAAATCTCATGAATGCTATAAATCAGATGTCATCACTCAATCAAAGGAGTTGTAACATGTCGAATGTTGCATTCATTGCACTAATCCTGAAGAAAGACAATGCATCGAGGCGAAAAGATTATAGACCAACCAGTCCTCAACCTTAAACAAGGAAGGGCCTCGCAGTACTTCACATCATTATCAATGAGAATAGTGATGCCTGCCGATGCACATGCTGCACTCAAGGTTACGGTCCCTGTGATCTACAGAAAACATCAAGGTGAAAAATGGATGAGTTTCGGGGAAAAGAAAAATGTGCGTCTCATTAAGAAAGTCATTTGCTGTTCATGAATTTAAAACATATTAACGTACAAGTCTAAAATGAATGACAGGCGGTTGTTCGGTTCAGGTGCCTGAGAAAATATGACTCACCCAGTCTCCAATGAAAAATATGCGTACAGCTTATCAAGGAACGTTTGACGAGAAGTGCATAGATATACACAAAGGCTAGGGCGATGCTCCACAAACATTGCAGACTGGTAGCTGCTATGAGGTAGCTGGTCAGAAGAACAACAATAAGTTAAGTTCTTCATCTATAGAAGAGAAACAAAATCAGGTATTGAGTTCTAATGATGTCAACATCCAAGGTGAAAAAACTATGATTTTACCTAATTGCTCACAGAAATTAGATGCACTAAAGTAGTACTTTTCATGTAAATGAATACTATCTCCAAGTAGATCTCCAATTTTTTTACCTCAATGACATGCATTCACATGATTTGCCTATCACAATCACAATATTCTGAATTCCAGTAACCAAAAAACGTTAATCAACTTACCAACAGAAACAACAAAATGCGTTTTGAAGCTATGCATACAAACACCAGCTCCTAATCTATCTATTCTATTATATATATTAAAAGCACACAATTCAAAACAAAAATAGAGAAATATTATAGAAATTGCCACAAAAATCAGAAACATCCAACCATTAATCTTGTAGGCCCTGCGGCAACCATCAAAACATTAGCCGATGGAACTTCGTAAACCATCCCCTCTGAGATTAATCGTTGCTATTAGATTGAGACTGGACAGCTCCTGGCGATAGGAAAAAAAAGTGACAACCACGCCCGTGTTGTCATCATCCCCCTTTTTTCTTTTTTGAGAACCGCCCCCTTGGCAATTTATATTTAACTAAAAGGCGGATTTGCATCCGATTGTACAATGTCAATCAGGAAGCAGGATTGAAGGGTAGCTGCTCTCACTGGCGCTTGCAAACATGATTGAACAGTAGTGCAGATTATACAAGGTACCGTCGATTCCTCTGTGTAGAGTAGATCAGATCAGATAGATGACAAGCTCGACCGTGGAACTTCTACATTGTTTCCATCGCACCGCTTTATAAATAAAGAACAAACTAAAGAACACGGCTGAATGATACAAGGTAGTGAGAAAGCCCTCTCACAAAGCAAATTCCAGGATAACCTGACAACATAAACGCACGCGACTACATTGCCTAGAAATAATACAGGTAGGCCTGAATACAACGCCACAACATACCCTACAACACCTAAGCTCCACGACAACACACTGAGGAGGGGGAACGACACAAAGCATCGCCGCCGCCGAGTCCGAGACGGACAAGGGTCTTCACCTGGAGCCCTGGCACGAAGAGGAGAACCACAACGACATCCTCAAGAAGGGAGCGGGCACCCGCAGGCATTGCCACTGTGAGCGTCAAAGCGAGGAGTTTTCGCTCGACAACTCACCTGTGTCATCAAGAGGCCTCCTACAGGACAACCACGACGAGCACGAGCCTCCAAATCTGGTTTTGGGCGTCGCCACTGTCCATGACAAATAGCGAGCCTGAACCACCCACCGCTGCACCCCTCACTGCCCCCTCCGCCAAGAGGCATAGCCACACTACCGCCATGGTGCCTATTAGATACCTAACCATGCAGGCCGCCACCCAGGGTTGCCACCCCCCGCATCCATGGTGAGAGAAGCCACCAACCACCCACTTTACAGCCCGTAAACCACGGTAGGAAGAGCAGAGGCACCTCACCCTACTCGTAGACATGACTTGGCCTAGCGAACTCGCACGACACCACATCCATGGACTTCCATCCGTCCACAGGCGTAGTGATGTCTCAACCACCACCATCACCTGCCGCGCCCGCGAGAAGAGGAACTCACCGCTTGCGAGCACCACTTGGACCGAGCACAACGCCTCACCTACCTGGAGCGACAACTCTGACCCGCCCCATGCCCATATCTAGCCCGCCGGAGCACGAGACCTAGGTCCGGACCCTCTCTGTCGCCATGGACCCAGGAGAAGGAAGGTCGCCACCACCACCCACACCCTGCCACCGCCACGAGCGTGTTGGCAACCCGTGCAACCATCGTGAGCTCCCACCATGGCGCCAGCCGAATCAAAACACCCTCGCTGATCGCCACCTCCCCTCCCCTCCCATGCCCCCCCCCTCCCGGCGCCAGATCCGACCAGATCTGGCTAGGGACAAGCCCGCACACACAGTCCAAGGAGAAGACACCATAGCCGGTGCACCACATACAAGCACCAAATTGTTGTTGTCCGGCACGCTCGCCGTTAAGTCCCGCCTCACCCTAGCGCCCGAGCATCTGCCCCGCACCTGTTGGGCTTTGCCTGTCGGCGGTGGGGGAGAAAGGCCGGAAGGAGAGAGTGGTGGTGTGCTGCGGTTTGCCCCTGGTCGCCCGCGGGAGCGACAGGGGTGGGAGGGATTCTGAAAATGGAACTCCCCCTCTGTGTTTCTGATAATTATGTAAATCATTTTTGAAGCCCACGGGTGCTGCTCTCCTCTTCAGGACATTGTTGAGGTTCTTCTCTCCATGCCAGGTTCCAGGTGAAGGCCTTTGTGCATCTCAGACTGGGCAACGGCGACGCGTAGCACCATTTCCCCTCCTGAGGGTGTTGTTATGGAACTTAGGTGTCCTAGGGTGTGTCTTGGTTTTTGTATTCAGGCCTACCTATGTAATCTTTTGGCAACATAGTTGCGTGTGTTTAGGTTGTCCAGCTATCCCAGGATCTACTATATAAGAGGGCTTCCTCACTAGTTGTATCGTTTGGCTGTGTACTTTGGTTTGTGCTTTATCTATAAAGCGGGGCGAGAGCCTGTTCCGAGATTCATAGCCTTGCGTCAGCTGCTCCATCCTCGTTGGATTTCGTCTTCCCACATGATGCGTGTCTCTCACTCATTCCATATTTCCCCCTCTCAACTCTAGAAATAAAAGCGCCACCAAACTGAACATGCACATTGTTGTCTAACGTACACCCCTAGGCTTGCCCGAGCACCACACATACAGAACCATAGGATGCACTCCTGGGGAGTGGTGTTGCAATTGTGACTCGCGTCTGGCAGCGAGTAGGTTCACCCCTTAAACTGTACCATCATGGAGTGAAGGAGGTCCAAGTCTCACAAATAGTGTTGGCATGCTCCTTAGCAAGCTGTGATAACACCACATATATGGGATCACAACAATCTTCGAGGTAGATATCACAACCCAAATTTATTGATTTAACACAAAAAGAGCCGAAGCTTATTTATAAGTTTTAGCAGTTGAGTTGCCAATTCAAGCACCCCTAAAACAGATGCTTGCTTGCTAGAATAATTAGTAACAATAACAATATGGTGAATCGAGTGATGTTTGTGGCGAAGCAGTATCACATCAGCAAAAATATCTAGTAGTTGTCAAGTGCATGTAACTTAAAAGAGATCAACAGTAGTATTAAACATAGGCATAGGGATTGATATTGGGTTGAAGCATGGATGATTTCAAAATGCAAATAGACAGTTGATTGGGATCACAACCTAGCTCATGTTCTGGAACCATTGTAGTGATGTATTCTACAAATTGAGAAACATGCATAAAAAGATCCCGCCTCTCATCTAGAATCCAACCCCCCCCCCCCCCCCTTGCTTCGGGGTCCATAAGGAAACTAGGGTTATTAAGGTGACCTTGCGGGTCAACCAGAATAATCCATTATCACTCTATGTACATGTTATCCTCAAATTATAGCAATTCTCTTTGATACCTCGGTTTCTCTGGATCAAAAGTATAACATGTGCAATCATGAACAAATAGACATAAAAAACATAATGGTTCAGATCTAAAATCATATTACTCGGGTGTAATTAATAATCATTGGGAAAGTCATAATAAAATCAATTCTCAAATAATCATTACACTAGGGATCATTCCCCCACTGATCTGAAGTCTATTACACGATAAATCTCATACAACCCATCCATCACACGTGCCTACATCGGATTAATCGCACATGGTCGGAGAGAGCATGATGACGGTGTTTGTGGAAGGAGTTGATGGTGTTGGTGGTGAATAATCCCCCTCTCCGGAGGCAAACCATAATCTCCAGTGGGCTTCCGGGATGAAGAAGTATGGTGGTGGCGTCTCTCTATCGCAGAAAAATTACTGATAAATCGTGGAAGTGTTTCGGAGCAACATAAAGTCAAGGGCACCGGAGGCTAGCCAAAGGGCCCCCACAGGTTGTAGGCGCCCTTGGAATGTGGGTGCCTAGGCACTATGGGCCATCCCCTCGCCCAATTCTAGGTCCGGCCCCATGTTTCTCTTTTGTTGCAGGACTCCGTTACCTATTTTTGTTTTATTTTTTCTCCAACATTTTTTCTGCACACAAAACATAACATTATGTAATTTTGCTGAAAACTATGTCAGTCCTGGTTAATTATTTTTCACTGGAGAAAGTTTTGAGTCTAAAACTAAGCAAAATTTGAAGAAAAATAGATACGTTTAAGACGTATCAGCTTCCCCGGGCTTAGCTTTATTTAACTTTTCGGTATCGTAACATAGGCCTTGGTTTCTGTTTTTTTTCCTTTTGGCAAAGGATATGCTTCTTCTTCTTTTTAAACAAAAGGATATGCTTCTTTGAACGGCCAACTCCTTGGGATAATATAAACCCTTTAACTAATCAGCGGTACCCTCAAAAAAGAAAAGGATCAGCGGCCGGGTTGTTTTCCAGGTCAATGATAAACTAGTGGTAAGTAGTGGTGCAGTGTTTGCCCTGTGCTGCTGGCTGCGCTAATCTAGCTGAAACCCTCTTCTCCTCCCGACACACCTTCTTGGATGGATTAATTAAGCGAATAATGCATGGATGAAAAGCATATCCCGTGGAGCTAATCTCGTCGATGCGTACATGACGCGGCGGATTGGCACCGACTACCGGGTCATGCACGCATGCGCGCCGCTACGTCCCGCTCCGCTAGTTCCGCTTCTGCATGTCTTTTCTTCAAAGTCAAACTACACTTACTCGAAAAGCTACTAAAATGGCAAGTAGGAGGAGCAAAAATGGCAGCCGCGGGACAGGAAGCTCTTATTTTAGCGACCGATTACTGGTAGTGGTACTTGGATTGTTTAGGATATCTGATCCTTTGGATTACTTTAGCATATCATGCTAACGAACGCCATGGACGGCATAAGCTGGGTTCAAATTTTTTGTGTTTGAATGATGGGAGGTG
Source organism: Triticum timopheevii (assembly GCA_963921465.1). Lineage (NCBI taxonomy): Eukaryota > Viridiplantae > Streptophyta > Magnoliopsida > Poales > Poaceae > Triticum > Triticum timopheevii. The sequence goes on along the minus strand of OY997272.1, from coordinate 70,082,351 downwards.
TGTCTTAGGTTGCATGTACCTGGACAGGGATGAAGCTATCCGATTGCCCGATTCTGCGGGACTCTCGCTAAATACTTACCAGCATCACTGTGTTTTCTCTTTCAGAGATAATGACGAATTAATTTTGTCTCATATACTCTTAGAGCAAAATGATTCGTTCTTTGCAAAAGAAGAAGGATTTTGATAAAACTAATTTGCCATATAAAACGTTCGGTTTGCCATGGTTAAAGATTTTTAACGTCCCACGCCAACTTGGACTCTGAGAATTCTGGAAAGATGATTGGATGCCTTTTGGAGGAAAAAACTTTGATGGAGAAGCACCAAAAGGGTGATTCTCACCCTGGATCTGGCATCCTCGAAGAGAAATCTTGCAAGGGTAACCGCAAGAAGGATGGAGCTAGAGGGAAGGCGTAAATGGTTTCATGATGGATGGTTCTCGGCTTTCTGAGTTGCAGATGTGAGCTCGGTCGCGTGTGTGGTTTCCGTCGATTTGTTTTTGTCGAGTTGCGACGAGTCGATTGGTTTTCTTTTGCGATACTAAGACCCGTTTGTTGCGGGTTGTAGTACTACTGTGTTGGGTGCTTCAGTCCAGTGGCTCCACTATTCGGGAATATAGTTCACATGTGGATGTGGTCATGCTTTTGAGCATGGTTGTGATGATTTTTGCCCTTTTTCGTAAATTAACTGGGCAACTATGTTCTTCTTATTAATGGTTGAGGCAAGACTTCTTCCTCTGTTTCAAAAAAAAAAAAGACAACCTACCGAAGAGGGGTTGGATTGGCAGTAAGGCTTGCTCCTTTTGTGGTGATGATGAAATTGTGGACCATTTATTTTCCCATCCTCTATGGATATAATGATTTGGAGCTTGATGTAATGTGTTTGTGATCTTAAAACTATGTCAACTGTTCTGCCCTTGGCTGAGAAGTTCTCCAAAGAATTTTAAGTCTTAGGTCTGGAGGAACAATCTCTATTGGGATTCATGTTATTTCATACAAAGTTTGGAGAAGTACAAGTGACATATGTTTCAGTGATAATAAGTGGATCAATGATCCTTCTGCATTGATCCATTTGCTTTCTTATTGAATTAATGTTTGGTCAACATTGCAAGTAAAGAAAGATAGTCTAGAAGCGCTGAAGGAGAGCAAGACTGATAGGGCAAATAACAAGTGAGATCTTCGGGGCTTCGCAAAGGTGGAGACATGGTGTACTGAGGTTGACATGTGGCTTTATCCTCAGACTTCATCTATGGGCCAGGAGCTGCCCTCCCCCCTAGAGGAAATTACTCCTCTGTTATGATCTTAGGTTTTTGTGTTCTCGGTGTTGTGGTATTTCCCCAGTAGTTTTATGTACTTTCGCTCAGTTGTAGCCTGGGTTGTTTGTTTAGACTTCTCGTATAAACTCCGTTTTTTATTTTTCTAGATCCTATAAGAACCATGGCTTCAAGTAAATGAAATCGGAGGGGGAGGCCCCTCTTTTATATATATAAAAAAAGGTCAACTGAGCCATGCGATTCCATTTGTCCGCAATTTTATATACACATAGGAGCGCAATTTTAGGAATTCACACATAATTTCTAGTTATGGAACATCAACCTTATAGTTGTGTATTTTCCAATTTAGCGAATATCCATTTCTGAGCCCAGGCTCGTCTGCACCCGTGTTGAAGAAAAAAATCAAAAAAACACTAGAAAAATTAAAAAAAATTCTTATTTTGTTTGCATGGTAGATAATTTGATACGTGAGGTCCGCTCCAATTTTCAGATCTTTGAAGATCTGAGTAGCTCTCGGCAAAAAAGGCAAATTTGGCGTCTATAAAAAGGTTTACTGTTCATGGATTGTTCTGACCCGATTTGCCTCTTTTGCTGAGAGCTACTAAGATGGCAAATGATCTAAAAATTGAAGCGGACCTCACGCAATAAATTATCTACCATGCAAAAAAAAGTTTTTTTTTGAAATTTTTTGTGAATTGTTTTCTGACTAGGTGCAGATGAGATTGGGCACCGAATCGCTTCATTATCAATGTAGAACATATTTTGGAGGTTCCACCCTTTTAGGATTTATCGAAGTTTTGTCTCATTATATTGAAATAACTTTTCAGGGGCTTCTAATGTAGGGCAATGGTTTAAAAAAACATGACATGAATAATGTTATACTTGATGTTGTAGATATCAACACATTGCATATAGACTTGGTCAAACCTACAGAAGTTTGACTTAGGGCGAAGTTAGAACATCAATTAATTTGGAATAGAAAGACTACATGCATATATATACAAGATTTTATCTTTATGACCACCCCAGGGTTTTATGTAAAGTGTTTTTATCTAGTCCAAATATAAAAAAATACACCATTGCCTAGCTTTGTTTTGTTTTTATATTAAAAACTAAGTTTGTCCACCACGCCAAGATGATGTGCCGCTCTCATATCTCCAACATCGATATCTTCAGACGCCGTCCACACTATATTTTTCTCAGGGGCTTTTTTGTAATGTTGGTTATATAATTTGTGTCTTTGCTCTAGGGCAAAAAAAAGATCACTACTGCTTGATCAAGATATATTTTTTAAAAAGGATTTAAAATAAGAAATTAATAAAGATTTTTTTTAACACAATACAGACACGGACACTCGTAAATACACACGTACACTCTCCCCTTTGAGCACACGCATGCACAGACACATCATCTCAAGCTTGACGAAATCACCACAGATATCTCCCACTGAACGAAATCACCGGAAGTCTGGGCATAAATCCGGAAAAGTGCGAGTACTAGTGTCAAAGCCCCATAAATTGTTAGTCCACTATGAGCATAGTCGATCAAGGTATTAAAAAATTAGAATTTCTTTTCTTTGAAAGTAAAAATTAGAATTTCTGAGATCTATGGACAGAAGGGCAGCAGTACTATCTTTAGTTTTAGTTTAGTTTCCGCGGGACGAAAGAAACGACGGGCTGTCAGTGCGCATCCTCCACTCGCCGCATCACATCTGACTTGGCCTCCTCATTATTTTATCAATCTGGTCACGGGCCTCCAAATCTGGCCCCATGTAATTTAATCCCTAATTACTAAATCAATCCGTGTAAAGACAGACATAAATCAGGGGGGCGCGCCGCACATCAAGCCCACGATCTACTCCACTTTTCTTCCCCAACACGAATCGAACCTCGCAATCTCTTTCCTTCTGCTAACACAAATCAATTCAGTCCGATTGCAGCCCGATCCATCCGACCCCCCCAAAAAAGCATCGCGAGTTTGCGACGCCATCATCCCCGCTGTCTTCTTCTTCTCTGATCCGCCCGTGTATCGATCGACCGCTATAAAGCGCTCGCCTTTTTCTTCTCGCCGCCTCTTCACGTGCGGGGCCGCCACCGCCTCCCATGCAAGCAGCGCAGCGGCGGTAGGAGCACGGACATCCTATTCCTATCTCGCGCGCCCGCCTGCAGACGCTCCTGGTTGGTTGGACTTGGATCGGCCGCCGATGGCCGTGGAGGAGCCCTCGCCACCGCCGGCCGCCGACTCGTCCGCGCCGCGCCCGCAGCAGCCGGAGGTCGGTGCGGGCGGGCGGCGCACCGACAAGCAGGGCCGGCGCCTCGAGGTGTACAACGAGGTGCTCGCCCGCCTCCGCGCTGCCGCCGGCGGCGCCGAGATCTCGCCGGCCTTCCAGGACGCGCTCTGGGCGCACTTCCACCGCCTCCCCGCCCGGTGAGCCCTCTCCTCCGCCCCCCGCCGCCCGATCGGCAGTACCGATTCCTGGCTTCTTGCACGCTGTGCTGATGCTGTCCGTCGTGCGTGCGACGTCTGTCTGTGCAGGTACGCGCTGGATGTGAACGCCGAGAGGGCGGAGGACGTGATCACGCACCAGCGGCTGCTCGAGGAGGCGCGCGACCCCGAGCGCCGGCCCGCCCTGTCGGTGCGCGTCGTCCAGGTAACGTCTTTCCGGCAGAGCACAATCTTTCTAAGTTAACACTGAATTTGTGTGGGTCAAGACATGAATCTTCTGACAAATTCAATTTTCATACTGTACATTGTGTTCTGCATGTCTCTGTCCATGATTTTCCTAACAGGCAGATGCTCTGTTTCGTGCTTGATCTTCAGGTATCTAGGATTATTGATGGTGACATGGATGATTCCTGTGATCATGAGATGGAGATGGTTGCTTCCACTCACTTGCCTAACCAAATGTACGTATAATCTCTGAATATCTGCCAGACGCCTGTTTATTTGCTCATGTATGCTAATCGTGGCGTGGTTTGCACAAAAATTCTTCAGGGTTCATCCTCCTCCTGCGTTCGGTTCGTCATCCAATCTAGAGGCGCTAGCACTGGACACAAACGAATCGGATGTCGGTAGCACAAATAACGACGACGATAATAGTGTTCACCTTGTTTCCAGGTACATAATTTCTTTTTCAGTTCAAGTGCTTTCTTTCTTTTTGATTATGACATTTCTTACAGTAATATGAAGGTGTAGTAATATGATTGTAGTATTTCACAATGTTGCTGTTCCATTTAAAGAGGTTAGCCATAATAATCTGCTTACGAAATTTTTATCTTCCAAATCATTGGAAGTGGTATTTGGTGCCGCTTTGCAGTTGTAGAAGTAGAATAACATCCCCACAATCTAAATAATTACCCCTGTAATCTAAATAAGGCCGTCTAGATTACTAAAGTAGTGATCTAATCTAAACGGTCTTATATTAGTTTACAGAGTAGTGTTGAGTTGCAAATCTGCTCCTAAATTTATACTTCCTCTGTAAAGAAATATAAGAACGTTTAAATCACTGAGATAGTGATCTAAACACTCTTATATTTCTTTACAGAGGGAGTACTGTTTAAGATATTTGTTTTAGATCACTTCCTTTATATTTTTCTGTGTAGTTGATTAGTTCTCTATGTTCTGAACATTGCAGGCCAATGCATGAGATAGCATTTGCATCAACTGATAAGCCAAAGCTACTTAGTCAGGTAAACAAACGTACCAGGACAAGGCATAATCCCCATCTAAATAGGCCTCTGCTGCCACTGGATTGCAATTTTATTTACAGAGTCGGTCAACCTGCTCTTAGCACAGCAAATGAAATTCAGCATATACAGAAGCTGGCAAGTTTACAGTAAATGAAAAAGAAATTCAGTATATTCAGAGTAGTCAGTAAGAAATGACAAGCAAAAAATAAATGAATAGAAGAAGAATTTGAATACAATAAAATATAAGAAACAAACTATCAAGATACATTGACATCAGAAATCTACAGGCTTTTACTGAAAATTACTTTTTCTCTAACACGCATCAAAATTCATGTCATTGTACTGAAATCACTTGAACTTTACTGTAAACTACTTTCAGGCCAGGTCCTCCACTCATCAGTTGGTTGGATTCTGATACTGACACTTGTGCATTTACAGCTGACATGTTTGCTTGGTGAGCTCGGTCTTGACATCCAAGAAGCACACGCATTTTCAACAATCGATGGCTACTCACTCGATGTATTCGTTGTCACTGGTTGGCGTCTTGTGGTATGCAATAGCTAACTGATTCCAGCACATTAGAGTGCGCCCTTTTCCTTACTACTATTTCAGTAATTTTTACTATTTCAGTAATTTTTGTGTTGATATATTCTCTTTTACTGCCACTCATAGGGTACTAAACAGCTGCAAGAAAAGATAATGGAGAAATTTCGCAGTGTTGAGGTATAGGCTTCTGTCTGGCCTTCTTGTGTGAAGTTTAATACCTCTAACTGAATAATAAGCACTTTCCTGTTTGGTTTCAGTAAATTTGCTAACTTTACCTGAATAATAGAAATACAATCTCCTTAGAGTTCTCGTTTGATGATGCAAAAGAGAAGTTTGTGCAGACATGCATTGTGGTTTTCTCAGATAACAAGCATATGTTATGTAATACTATACCTCTCCACAAGAATATAATTTGAACTGCAAAAACGTCTTTTATTTTGGTACGGAGAGAGTACTAAATTGGGTTGTGTACAGGCACAAGCTTGTACAGTATCAAGTGCATCATCACCTTCATTGGAAGGCCTGCAAGGTGGAGAGAGTAGGCCCACATCTACCAGTGTTCAAATACCATCGGATGGAGCAGATGTTTGGGAAATAGACCTGAAGCTGCTCAAGTTTGGGAACAAGATTGCATCTGGATCAAACGGCGACCTGTAAGTTTCTGTTTGTTTAGTGAAAACGGTTGAACCTTGCAAAACCTGGCAGAATGTCATTTTATTCTTTGGTTTCTTAGGTACCGTGGATCATACTGCATCCAGGATGTGGCCATTAAAGTAGTGAGACCTGAGCGCATCAGTGCAGATATGTACCGAGATTTTGCACAGGAAGTGTACATTATGAGGTTAGCTTAAAATTTTATTCTCCATAGACAGGCTCCATCTCCCATTTGTTTCCCCAGTATTTAAATGCCTGACTGAGTTACTGGCAATCATACATATGCCCATATAGAGTTATAGACTTACTGCTTAATCCATGCTCGCAGAAAGGTTCGTCACAGGAATGTTGTGCAGTTTATCGGTGCCTGTACAAGACAGCCCAACTTATATATTATAACAGGTAGATTACAATGGGGTTAATGCTTATAGTTGTTACCATGCAGATGATGCTAATGGTGTTTGACACTTTCTCCCCCCTTTTGGTATATTTTAGATTTCATGTCAGGAGGGAGCGTATATGATTACCTCCATAAAAAGGGCAGTTCCTTCAAGCTCCCAGAAATACTAAGAGTGGCAACTGACATCTCTAAAGGAATGAGCTACCTGCATCAGAACAACATAATTCACCGAGATCTCAAGACTGCAAATCTTCTCATGGATGAAAACAAGGTTGGTGTGTGTTATAAATCATGCTATGCATTTTAGCAGATAGTTTTCCTACTGATGTTTTCACTTAATAGTTAAAACTCTTATAATTAAAAAGAGCATCCTTTTCAGGTTGTAAAGGTTGCGGATTTCGGTGTCGCACGTGTGAAAGATACTTCCGGAGTGATGACTGCGGAGACTGGAACTTACCGTTGGATGGCCCCTGAGGTGTGCCGTCATGTTTATACATGTCATAAGAAAACAAGTAGGAGTATTTATTTTGTCTATTCTAACATGTATGTACTATCTAACTTCAGGTCATAGAGCATAAGCCGTATGATCACAAGGCAGATGTTTTTAGCTTTGGTATTGTTCTATGGGAGCTTCTAACCGGCAAGGTAACTGCAATTGTTGTTGTTGTTGTTGACTAACATTTTTTCACTTTCTTTTTAAGTAGTACTACATCTGTATATGTCTCTACTTCTAGAGTTAAAATTGATAACTGCTCTATTTGTCCAGATCCCTTATGATTATCTAACTCCACTGCAAGCAGCAATAGGTGTTGTACAGAAGGTAAGCCTTGCAGATACTTGTTGGAACCCCCTATTTTTCTTGTCGAAAAGTTGATGGAACCCACTGCTATGAGATAAGTAGCTTTTTCTGGCGATGCTAACCCTCCTCCCGCCGCGCATTTTGTGCAGGGCATCAGGCCGACGATTCCGAAGGATACCAATCCCAAGCTAGCAGAGCTGCTTCAGAAATGTTGGCATAAGGATTCAGCCGAGAGGCCTGACTTCTCCCAGATCTTGGAGATCCTTCAGAGACTCTCCAAAGAGGTCAGCCTTGCCTCCGGTCATTTTTCCATCAGAATTCATCGCATGATTCAGCGTATTTCTTGAGATTTCCCAGTTAACTGCACCAAAAGGCAGTTTTTCTGTCGGAATTCACCGATACTTGCTGCCTGTCGGAATTTCTTGTTGGTCCTGTCGGAGTATTACTTATTAATTATTATGATGTGGCTATGTTCATATCTCACTCGGAAGAAAGATGACAGGTGGGAGCTGACGGTGACGGCCGGCAGAAAACGAAGTCTGGCTTCCTTTCAGTGCTGAAGAGAAGCCACTGAAGGTAGCAGCACCATCACCTGTGTTGATGCGCAAGTATAGATGATTGATTCCGAAATTGTTGATCGATGCCCGAGCCACTGTAGTGTACACTGATAATAATTTTCTCACTTAGCTGTTTTGGCCCATTTCGCTTCCTCCTCTTTATTTCTCTTGTCATGTATCAACTGTTTTTCTTGTTCTAGTGTTGTTGTTGAATGAGCGTTAAGAACACAGAAGATTGATTGTGCAGGAAAATTAAGATCCGATGATGAATTGTGCGTTTCAACGGCACGTTGACCGGGGAGATAATACAAAAAAGAGATCGGGTGCTCCCTCCGATCCATGATAAGTGTCATAGCTTTAAACAAAGGTTGAACTAACTATATTTAGGATCCGATTGAGTACTCTGCAAGGGTAAAAAAAGAGATTTTACCATGCACGGGAGGTGGCCTGAGTCAATCTCTCTCCTCTTTCGTTTCATTTTGAAGTTTGAATCTTATTATCAAGACCACCCCTGAATACATTTGGACAGTTTTAAAAATTGAAATCTGTTACATGATAAATTTTGTGAAAAATATTGCAAAAATAGTAGAAAAATCATGTTTTTTTTACAACAACCTTGCTTAAGTGTTACACACGTGTATACATGGCCATCCCTTGGGTCGGGCCGGGCCTGACCAAGTTCGGAGCAAAAAACCCAGGCCTGAGCCCGGCCCGGCCCGGGCATCGGGCCTAAAAAATAGGCCCAATCCTGGCCCATCACTGCAAAAGCCAGCCGGGCCTCTTCTTTAAACAACACACATGACGGGCCCGGGCCCGAACCCGGCCCGGGCATCGGGCCTAAAAAATAGGCCCAATCCTGGCCCATCACTACAAAAGCCAGCCGGGCCTCTTCTTTAAACAACACACATGACGGGCCCGGGCCCGAGCCCGGCCCGTGCATCGGGCCTAAAAAATAGGCCCAATCCTGGCCCATCACTGCAAAAGCCAGTCGGGCCTCTTCTTTAAACAACACACATGACGGGCCCGGGCCCAGCTCGGCCCGGCCTTCGAGATCAAAACCTAGGCCCAGGTCTGGCCCGTGGACATGGTCGGGCCGGGCCGGGTCAGGTCGGGCCGACCGGGCCGGGCTGCCCATGGCCAGGTATACACACGTGTAAAAATTATTTTGCGAAGAAAAACCTTTATTTGTATTGTTGGCCAGAAAGCAAAATAGCACTACATTAGAGTTACTATTCACTCTATATTGTCTTGGAAAAATTATTTTTTTTTCTCAGATTTTTCACGGGAGTTCTTTGTCGAAAGCTCTATATGAGTACGCCAGTAGGTCAAGTTTTTTCGAAAAAAGTTTTGAAGATTTTCCTAAATTTCTTAAAAAACACGGATTTCTTTTACCAGTTTCATCATGTTTTAGAGCCTGAATTTGAAATTTCGTCAAAATATATTCAAGGTTGGTTTTGTTTGGAAGGCTTCATTACGAGAGATGCAAATGCGCAACCAGGTGATAAATCTGACTTCGTGTTCAAAAGATAAAATCGATGCAATCTTTGAAGGGCGCGCTACGCATCCGCGGGCAGATGTATTGAAATTATCCGCCGTCTGGATAGCCATTGGATCCCTAAGTTGTTAGCCGCGTCCTGCATGCCCTCTTCATTATTCCTACAACATGCGCGTTGTTGCAGAAACAAAACAACAAACTTGCCCCCAGCCCCAATAGAGCCGCGCCCAGCGTGGGGCCGTCGTCAACCCGCCCCAAAATCAGCCCGCCGCCGGCATGCAAGAGCTAAATTGAACTCTCTGCAACACTATGGCGCACCATATCGCGCGTCAGATGCTTGGATCAGATGCAAATCGAGCTCACCGAGGGGCCCTACTTGAATAGGTGCGACCTCTACTCCAGCATGACAGCGACGATCTCCCATGCCAGGCACTCCTTTGATGATTTCTGCAATTGAAGCTATGTTTCTGAAACATGTGTCGTGTTGCAATGCTTGGCCTCGTACGCTCTAACATCGTGCACTCCTCCAACGCTTTCTGCAATTGGGGCTATGTTTCTGAAGCAAGACCCTGTTGCAGAAGAAAAAATTCTTCGTTGCCGAACCATTTTTGTCTTCTGAAACAAGACCTCTGTTGTAGAAACTTTCTAAAACTAGACCCGTTGCTGGAAAAAACTTCACCACTGAATCGTTTTTTTATTTCAGAAACAAAATCTCTGTTGCAAAAACCTTATGAAACAATACGGTTGTTGCAAAAATTGGCTGCACAGGACTTGTGGCCAGCGTGAGCGCTCGATTAAGATTGATCCAACGGCTACGCATGCGGCGGACGCTGCATTGCATCCGTCGGCTGAAGGATAGCGTTTTTCATCTTTGAATCATATGAAAAAAAAATGGATGAGTTGCACTGTCTAGCACGAATCACGGCGTGGCAATCAATGGTTGGACCTCCCGTGCACGGTAGTTAATCCACAGTCTTTGGACTGATGAAGAATGCCGTTGGCTATGTGCATCATTGTGCCGGGGCGTGCGGCCGGCGAGAGATGCAGGGGATCACTGTCCTGGTAGCCAGCTCTGACCAAGCCGCCCTAGAGTAGAGCGGGATGAAATTGCCGGCGTAATTGTGGTCGAGCGGACGGCGTTACGGCTGATGCTGCTTGCTAGCCGCCGCATTAGAACTCCCGATGAAGCATTTGTTTATGCGTAGGTAAGCCTCCATGTCAATGGCGCGCGGCACCTATTTTAGACGCGTAACGCTTGTCACTAACCGCACCTCACCACTACAGTCCGTGCAATCTCCGTGCAAGTGCGTGCATAACGCGCCACTTGGAAGATGGGCAAGTACTGCCGCCCCGTCGCTCTTTCCTCCCTGCTGCTCATCCTCTGCTGCCTCTCTCTGCTCCGCGCCGGCGGCTCCGCCGCGTCAGTCGTCACCGCCGGCGCCCCCGACGGCAGCGAGCTCTGGGGCTACGTCGAAGTCCGGCCAAGTAATCCACGTGCTCCCTTGCCTTCCTATACACGCTGGTCTGGTCATCGTTCGTTGGCGGGAGTCTGAAGCTCCTTTTGGTTTTTGGCGTGTGTTGCAGAGGCTCACCTGTTCTGGTGGTACTATAAGAGCCCGCAGAGGGTGTCCACGCCGTCAAAACCATGGCCGACCGTCCTCTGGCTGCAGGGCGGCCCGGTACGCGATCATCTTCTCTTCTCTTCTTACTTAAATATGCCGGAGTCATGGCTGTCCAGCTCGCCGTCGTTTCCAACTTTCAATCGATGTCTGTCGAGCAGGGAGCGTCCGGCGTCGGGATCGGCAACTTCCTGGAGGTCGGGCCGCTGGACGTGGACCTCAACCCCCGCAACTCCACCTGGCTGCACAAGGCCGACCTCATCTTCGTGGTCAGCCACAGCTCCAAACTCCTCCTCCTCCAAATTTAATCTTCCTGACCTGACCGGTCGGCTCCAAACTCCATCTGCGTTGATGGCTGGCTCGATGCATGGCAATGGCAGGACAACCCCGTGGGCGTCGGGTACAGCTACGCGGAGAACGGCAGCGCGCTGGTGACGAGCGACTGGGAGGCGGCCGCGGACGCCACGGCGCTACTCAAGGCGCTCGCCACGGAGGTGCCCGCCCTGCGGGAGGGGAGCCCGCTGTTCCTCGTCGCCGAATCCTACGGCGGCAAGTACGCCGTCACGCTCGGCGTCTCCGCCGTCCGGGCCATCCGTGCCGGCGAGCTCAACCTCACGCTTGCCGGCGTCGCGCTCGGCGCCAGCTTCATCTCCCCGGAGGATTTCGCGGTGAGCAAAATGGTCTCTTTGAATTCTTTTTTGAATTCGTCACGCAACATAAATGATGATGCGTGGTTGAAAACTTAAAATTAACAAGATCGCTCTTTAATTTGGATGGTGCATGCAGCTCTCCTACGCGCCACTGCTTCTGGACGTGTCGAGGCTGGACGACAACGCCGGCGCCGCCGCCAAAGGGTAGGTAAACATTCGACCTACCATGCCTCCCTTGCTACCTTCTTGCTTATCATGGCGTAAAAAGGGAAACTCTCACCAGGAAGGCGGCCACCGTGAAGGAGCAGATCGCGGCGGGGCAGTTCGCCGCCGCGTGGAAGTCGTGGACGGACTTGCTTCTGTTTATCGAGTCCAAGAGCGCCAGCGTTGTAAGTGTTAACTAGCTTTCAACTAGCTTAGCGTAGCTTTCAACTTCTTTGAAAACCTTAGGGGTTTTTGTTCTCCCCGGCCTTTGTAGGACACCTATAACTTCTTGCTTGACGCCGGCATGGACCCGGTGTCAGCGGCCTCTTCGCCATCGATGGCGGCGGCGAGCAATGCCCAGACAATGAAGTACTCGACGTACCTCAGCCACAAGGAGGCTGCATCTAGTCCCAACACCATCAGCAGCATCATGAACGGGGTCATCAAGGAGAAGCTCAAAATCATCCCCAGTAACCTCACGTGGAAAGGGATATCTGAGCTGGTCTACAACGCGCTGGTCAACGACATCATGAAGCCTAGGATAAACGAGGCAAGTGAGCCTAGCTCCAGACCGACTGACAAATATTTGTTCATTTTACTTTTGGTTTGTTAAACTGTGATGAAAGGGACGATGCTTCACTAATTGATTAACTCTTTGCAATTTCCACAGGTTGATGAGTTGTTGTCTTACGGCGTGAATGTGACGGTGTACAATGGCCAGGTGATTGTTGCTCTTCATTTTTGCTTACTGTCTTTGGCAAATAATACCCACAAAAACCTCATCTTCCTTTTTTTGCTTGTGAATTATTATAGGCGTAATGTTAGTACATATATACGTGTGGATTGTCCATGAAGTTTATTCATGGGGCTGGGAGTAATGAAAGAACATTTAGTCAGATTACAAATCAAATGATTGTGAAATTTTCTTGAAATATTACTTTCAATTTAGAAATAGAAATGGCGTCACCATGCAATTTACAAAATGGAAACTGGACAACTTGTAACCAATACACTAAAAACGATCGGATTTCATCTCTTGTGTGAAGCATGTGGTTGATTGCTGCAAATGGTCGATGTACTGTCGATTAGATGAATGTAGCAGATTACCAAATGGAAGCATTTTGAGTAAGCAACAACTCTTGAATTTGAGATGAACTTTTTTCTGAATAAAAAGTTGACATGAACTTTCATCTTTCGGTATAGAGACAACCATGCTCCCGCGGTCCACATTCTACACCCATATATTTCCAAATGAATAGCATTTCATGAATGGGCATGATTTATGTAAGTCACTATTTATAGTACTAGAAGTCCAATGAATTTATTCTTGTGAAGCTCGATGTGATCTGCTCAACGATCGGCGCAGAAGCATGGGTGCAAAAGCTCAAGTGAGGCCCTCAATTCCTCTGCCACGCTTCTCCTTGCGGTTCAACTATGTGTGAGCCCTCTAATCATGCTTTTGCATTTTCAGATGGGACGGGCTGAAGAATTTCACGAGCCTGCCAAGGCAGCCTCTGTACTGTGGGTCCTCCAAGGTCACCCAGGCCTTCGTCAGATCCTACAAGAACCTGCATTTCTACTGGATCCTTCGAGCTGGACACTTTGTAAGCACGTGAACATATATGCTCCCTCCTCACTCGCAAAAAAAAACACATATATGCTCCCTTCTTGGTCTCTTATATAATCCTTTTGAGCTGAAGTTGATATTGGTGCATGTCTGATATTGCAGGTGCCTGCTGACCAGCCTTGTATTGCACTAAGCATGATCAGTAGCATAACCCAATCTCCGGCAAGTTAGATGATACACTAACGCTAGCTCTATTGTACTCTCTTTTTTGCGGGGTAGCTCTATTGTACCATCAACAATGGCAAAAAACGGAGTTGGCATGTCATTTCCTTCTTGGAGATGTTGCTCTAGTAGAGTTGTATTCCTAGTGTTGTCATGGTTTGGTCGATATACCTGCTTGGTGTGTGTCATCGTTTCTCTTTCATTATATTTTTCTAATAATTTTGTTGTGTCAATCCTTGATGTTTTGAATAGTTCTTGATATTGTGTTGTTACAGAGAGCCTGGTGTAACTGATATCTCCTTGGTATTAATATGCTTTCTTTATCACATAAAAAATCATCACTCCAATGCTAAAATCCACCCCCCCCACCCCCCTCTGATTTCCGCCGAGTGAATTAGTCGTCATCGATTCATTGTTGCTACCCTTCTTCGTCTTTGTATCCGGTGACCTCTCTCGCGCGTCTTGGTCTGGTTACTTTTTGCACCTCTCACTAGACCCACGTAAACTTACGTGAGGTTTTTACGTAAAGGTTGATGTGGGGGTAGTTAATTGGATGAAGATTAGTGGTAGGGGCCCATCCCACTTGAAATCGGGGGGGGGGGGGGGGGGAGGTGATGAGGATACAGACCTGGGGTAGGGTCATAGGCCTGACCTATACGTCCTACCAAGGTCACTACCCAAGAAGGCAAGAAGGTCAAGAGACACCATGAGACCCCCGGTCGAAGATGTCGAGTGCAATCCACTCGACATCATGTCACTCGGGAGTCTCCCTACCTACCACTACTAGGGAAAAGCCTAGCAGCAGCGCGGGTTTTGGGCCTATTAGTAGCGCGGGTACCCGCGCTACTAATAAGGCGCTACAGCTAACTTATAGCAGTAGCGTGGGTGCAACCCGCGCTACAGCTATATAGCAGTAGCGTGGGTAGAAAACTTATAGCAGTAGCGCGGGTGCAACCCGCGCTACAGCTATATAGCAGTAGCGTGGGTAGAAACCCGCCCTACTACTAATCTGTAATCTCTGAATTTTTTTTTGAAATTTTTTCGAATTTTTTTTTAATTTTTTTCCTAATTTTCAAATTTCTGAATTTTTTTAACTTCAAATCTCTAATCACCCCTCATCGCTGCTCAATTTAATCTCTAATCACCCCTCATCATTCCAAATCATCTAACTTCCCGGACGGTCACCCATCCTCTCACTACTCCAGCCTGAGCACGCTTAACTTCCGGGTTCTATTCTCCCTCGTTTCCAAGTCTGCACTTGTTGTTTTTCTGACAATAGTAAGATGTCAATCCTATTAACCTCAGGAATTTAGCTTGAGCATGAAGTCACACATTTCACTGTTTGAGTTTGAAACTATTGTTCTAAAAAATTAGTAACACTAATATTTCTTGAATAATTAGTTTGACCATAGTTTGACCAGATTTGACCAAAATTCAAAAAAACTAAAATAATTATTTAGTAACACTAATATTCTTGAATAATTAGTTTGACCATAGTTTGACCAGATTTAACAAAAATTAAAAAAACTGATTTTTTTTTGAATTTTTTGCCTCCAGATCTTAAAAGCCCCGTAACTTTTTTTCTATTAGGCTTTTGAGGATTTTAAAAATGTTTAACGGGGTTCCCCCGTTAAATTCGGATGTAACTTTTCGAGTAGATGATTTTTCATATAAAAAACTTTTTCATCCGAGTTCGTATGCAAAAATTATGGCCATTTTACAATTTTCCAGAGAGATTTTGCAAATAAAGTCGAAATTCATATTTGTAAATTTTCCCAACAACTAGACCATATATCACATGGGAAACTTATTTTCTTTTATTTTTTTGACATTTTTATCATTTTCTTTTATTTTTTTTAAAACTGAAAAGGCGGTCCACCTGGGGGGGGGGGGGGGGCGGTAGACTTTGACAAATAGGCCATACCACGCGCTACTACTATGACAGACGATTAGCAGTAGCGCGGGTTTTTAATCCTCGCTACTACTAAGTTGATAGCAGTAGCGCGGGTTAGTAGTAGCGAGGGTTAAAAACCCGCGCTACTGTTATCAACTTAGTAGTAGCGAGGGTTAAAAACCCTCGCTACTACTATGGCATATCCCGGGGGGCACGGTAGAGACTGCTTAGTAGTAGCGAGGGTTACAAACCCGCGCTGCTGCTATCAACTTAGTAGTAGCGAGGTTTAAAAACCTGCGCTGCTAGTAAGTAGTAGTAGCGAGGGTTTTTAACCCTCGCTGCTGCTAAGATTCTGTGTATAGCCTTTTCCCTAGTAGTGTACTGTCACTCGAGCAACAAGAGAATCACTCGACCTCCCGAAGACTAGGAGTTACTCAGCATGCAACGGACACGCATTCACTCCATAGTCTTTAAGGTCATTAACAGCACTTAAGGCTGGTGTTACCAGTAACGCCAGCACTTTATGTACATTAACTCCCTTGTAATGGAGGGCGGGAGAGGTCCTGGCGAACTCTATATAAGCCACCCTCCTCCTCTGGCACAAGGGTTCGCACCCCCTGTAACATCACACATATAATCCAATCAACCACCGAGACGCAGGGCTGTTACTTCCTCCGAGAAGGGCCTGAACTCGTAAAACTCGTGTGTACACCTTCACCATAGCTGAGATCTTGCCTCTCCATACCTACCCCCCTTTCTACTGTCAGTCTTAGAACCATGACAGTTGGCGCCCACCATGGGGCCGGTGTCTTAGCGACTTATTGGTGAAGTTGCAAGTTTTTCCGATCATCATCATGGTTTCCGGCCGCGAGTTGGCTGAGGGTCGCGGGATCCGTCTCGGCGCGCTTGTTTTCATCGCCGACGACTCGGCGTGGCTTCAGGAAGCTCCGCTCGACGTTGAGGCGCTCCCCGTCCGAGGGGCATGACACGTCTCTAACGTATCTACTTCTCCAAACACTTTTGCCCTTGTTTTGGACTCTAACTTGCATGATTTGAATGAAACTAACCCGGACTGACGTTGTTTTCAGCAGAACTGCCATGATGTTGTTTTATGTGTAGAAAAGAAAAGTTCTCGGAATGTCCTGGAAATCCACGGAGGCACTTTTTGGATTTAATAAGAATTTTTGGCGAAAGAATCAATGCCAGGGGGCCCACGGCCTATCCAGGAGACAGGGGGCGCCCCCCCTAGGGCGTGGCCCCCTATCTCGTGGGCCCCCTGGACCTCCTCCGACCTCAACTCCAACTCCATATATTCCGTCTCGGGGAGAAAAAAATCAGAGAAAGTTTCGTCGCGTTTTACGACACGGAGCTACCACCAAGCCCTAATCTCTCTCGGGAGGGCTGATCTGGAGTCCGTTCGGGGCTCCGGAGAGGGGGATTCGTCGCCGTCGTCATCATCAACCATCCTCCATCACCAATTTCATGATGCTCACCGCCGTGCGTGAGTAATTCCATCGTAGGCTTGCTGGACGGTGATGGGTTGGATGAGATTTACCATGTAATCAAGTTAGTTTTGTTGGGGTTTGATCCCTAGTATCCACTATGTTCTGAGATTGATGTTGCTATGACTTTGCTATGCTTAATGCTTGTCACTAGGGCTCGAGTGCCATGATTTCAGATCTGAACCTATCATGTTTTCATGAATATATGTGTGTTCTTGATCCTATCTTGCAAGTCTATAGTCACCTATTATGTGTTATGATCCGACAACCCCGAAATGACAATAATCGGGATACTTCTCGGTGATGACCGTAGTTTGAGGAGTTCATGTATTCACTATGTGTTAATGCTTTGGTCCGGTTCTCTATTAAAAGGAGGCCTTAATATCCCTTAGTTTCCGCTAGGACCCCGCTTCCACGGGAGGGTAGCACAAAAGATGTCATGCAAGTTCTTTTCCATAAGCACGTATGACTATTTACGGAATACATGCCTACATTACATTGATGAATTGGAGCTAGTTCTGTGTCACCCTATGTTATAACTATTGCATGAGGAATCGCATCCGGCATAATTATCCATCACTGATCCATTGCCTACGAGCTTTTCACATATTGTTCTTCGCTTATTTACTTTTCCGTTGCGACTGTTACAACTACTACAAAAACCCAAAAATATTTATCTTTACTTTTGCTACCGTTACTATTATTATCATACCATTTTTACTACTAAACACTTTGCTGCAGATACTATGTTATCCAGGTGTGGTTGAATTGACAACTCAACTGCTAATACTCAAGAATATTCTTTGGCTCCCCTTGTGTCGAATCAATAAATTAATTTGGGTTGAATACTCTACCCTCGAAAGCTGTTGCGATCCCTATACTTGTGGGTTATCAGGGCGAAGCACTTTCGCGCATGCGTTCGCGGCGTCCTTCTTCGGCAGCCGTCGACCCAGTATCAGTCAGCTCCGATGGTATATTCCCTCCCTGCTGTCCGCCGCCGCAAACGATCTGGTCGATCGCGGCTTCAGCGGTGGGTGAAGCATGTGGTGGCTCGGTGTTCGGCCACCCATCAAGTCGCGGCAATCGAGCCCGACGTAACTCTCCACGGCCTGTTCGATCTGTCGACTGGCTCTGCGGAGACTGCATCCGAGTGTGATAGTAGCGACCCTGTGGCTGAAGTCCTGATGGTCGACGGTCCGCGTGGCCCACCTGGCTTTCGTTGCGAGGACGGCGAAGATGTTGGCGGCGATCCATCACGAGTCCATGAGGAGTATCATCCCGAACCTCTTTCTTCGCAGCAGAGGGAAGAACTTTGTCACTGCAACATGGATGCACTCCACATGCCCATTGTTGGAGAAACCCCCGAGGCTCAGGCCTTGGAGGAGGCGCGCTTGGCTAATTTGGCTGAGCGCACTCGACTGGAGAACCTGCAGCGCGCTCTCGACGAGCGAGCTCGGGAGCGAGTCCCTGAGTCCAGTCGACTGCAGCTTTTCCCACCTCCACCTAAGGTATACCATACTCCGATTCAGAACCTCACAGCTGTGGCCCGAATTGCAGAGTCGATCCAACCTTCCCAGTCAGAGGCTGGCCGAGGGTTGATGCAGATCCGGGCCTTGCTCCGGGCAGCAGGAGAGCAGAACACTGCAGTTTCTCAGTCGTGGAATAGGATTCACAGCAAATCCATGGTAGCGGATACAGTCCAGTCGGCCCATAGCCCAAGATCACCCCTGCAGCGTGAAGGCCATGGACAGTATGATCGTCAGTTCGACCGCGACAATCATCGTCGAGTGCCTACACCTCCTCTGAGGAGTGCGTCGTACGTGCCTCGACAGAACGATGACAGACGCTGTCACATTGACGAGCGCAGAGCCCCAGTTGACCCAAGAGAGCCAGGCTTGATGCAAGATCCATTCTCGTTCAAGGCCTGGTCGACCGGAACAGGGCGCATAGAGAAGACCCTGGCAGAGATTGTCCGAGTGGCAGCAGGTTGCATGTTTCGGGCCCAGAGTGTTTCAGCAGAGCCATCAGGGCAGCAGTGATTCCTCCCAACTTTAGGTTGGCAACCGGAGTCTATAAGTTCACTGGAGAATCCAAGCCCGAAACCTGGCTTGAAGATTACCGAGTGGCTGTGCAGATTGGAGGCGAAAACGATGAGATAGCGATGAAACATCTCCCTCTTATGTTAGAAGGGTTAGCCTGAGCGTGGTTGACTCCAGGCAGTATACACAGTTGGGAGGAACTAGCTCGAGTGTTCATAAGAACTTTTGAGGGCACGTGCAAGCGACCAGGAGGGTTGCCCGAGTTACAGCATTGTGTGTAGACGCCGAATGAGACTTTGAGGGAATTCATTCAGAGATGGACCACTTTGCATCACACCGTTGAAAATGTATTAGAGCATCAAGCAGTGTGCGCTTTCAAGGAAGGCGTCGTACCGAGAGTTGGTCCTGAAATTCGGTCAGACTGGGGATATGACTCTAACTGGGATGATGGAGATAGCCACCCGGTATGCTATCGGAGAAGAAGAGGATCGACTCCATAGCGGGAAGAGTAAACCAGTCGGCCAAGAGGCCGGTGGGGGTAACTCCAGTCAGAAACAGAAGCGTAAGGCTGAACCGGCGGCACCCGGTGAGATTGCAGCAGTGGCTCAAGGAAAGTTTAAGGGAAAACCTAAGGGGTCCTGGCCCCCTAAGAAGGTAAAGGATCAAGCAGGAAATGATGTGCTGGATTTGCCGTGTCACATCCACACGAAGAAAGATGAAGAAGGTAATCTGATTTACCCAAAGCATACCACTCGACAATGTCAACTCATGATCCAACAGTTCCGAGAGAAACAACCCAATGAGAAGGAGAAAGAGTCGGACAGAGATGAGGACGAAGAGGAAGACGATGGTTATCCCAAAGTCAATTCCACTCTCATGATTTTTGCTGATGTTGAGAGCAAGAGTCGGTTGAAGGTTATCAACAGAGGTGAATATGGTTGCTCCGGCGATGACGACCACGTCAGACCATCCTGCTCGTGTAGCCAACCCCGGGAGGCAAGCGCTGGTGGTCGACCCAGTGGTCGGAGGCACTCGACTGACTAAAGTGCTGATGGACGGTGGTAGCGTCTGAATATCCTTTATGCTGAAACCTTGAAGGGGATGGGCATCCCTATGTCCAAGCTTAGCGAGAGCAATATGAGCTTCCACGGTGTTATCCCCGGAAAGAAAGCCGAATCACTCGGCCAGATCGCTCTCGACGTGGTTTTCGATGATTCCAAGCATTACCGTAAAGAAAAGTTGACATTTGAAGTCGTGGATTTCCAGAGTGCTTATCATGCCATTCTGGGGAGGCCTGCATACGCACGTTTCATGGCTCGACCGTGTTATGTGTATCTCAAGTTGAAGATGCCTGGCCCCAAGGGTGTGATCATAGTTACTGGCAATCGGCAAAAGGCGGAGGAATGCTTCCAGAAGGGTTCCAAAATTGCCGATGCGTAGATGGCAGCTGTTGAACTTCAAGAGTATTAAAAGAATGCAGATCCGAGTGATTTGCTCCGAGCTAAGAAGCCTGCCACCGATTCTGCATTTGAGTCATCTGGTGAAACGAAGCCGATTCATATTCATCCGACCGATTCCAATGCCACGCCGACTCATATATCAACAACACTTGACAACAAATAGGAAGAAGTGTTCATCTAGTTCCTCCGTGAGAACTGGGACATCTTCGCACAGAAACCCTCTGACATGCCACGTGTACCCAGAGGACTGGCTGAGCACCGTTTGCGTGTCGACCCCAAGGCAAAACCCGTCAAAGAGCACCTTCGGCGGTCCGCCATGCAGAAGAGGAAAGCGATTGGCGAAGAAGTGGCTCGGCTGCTAGCAGCAGAGTTCATCCGAGAGATCTACCACTCCGAGTGGCTTGCCAATGCCGTCATGGTCCCTAAGAAGGACGATTCACTTCGTATGTGCATTGATTTCAAGCATATCAATCGGGCCTGCCCGAAAGATCACTTCCCTCTCCCTCGTATCGATCAGATTGTTGACTCGACTACGGGGAGTGAGCGCTTGTCTTTTCTAGATGCATATTCCGGGTATCATCAGATCCGACTGTATGGTCTCGATGAAATAAAAACAGCCTTCATCACCCCATTCGGGTGCTTTTGCTATGTCACCACGCCATTCGGTCTTAAGAATGCCGGAGCCACGTTCATGAGGATGATTCAGAAGTGCCTGCTCACCCAAATCAGTCGGAATGTGGAAGCATACATGTATGACATCGTGGTCATGTCTCACAAAGGTTCCGACTGACTGACCTCGCAGAAACCTTTGCCAACCTAAGGAGGTACAATATCAAGCTTAATCCGTCAAAGTGCACGTTCGGGGTTCCGGGAGGAAAGTTACTCAGTTTTCTCGTTTCCGAACGATGGATCGATGCCAATCCAGAAAAAGTGGATACCATCCTCCGAATGAAACGCCCAGTGCGAGTGCATGACGTTCAGAAATTGACTGGTTGTTTGGCCGCCTTGAGTCGATTCATTTCTCGTCTCGGTGAAAAGGCCTTGCCTCTTTACCGACTGATGAAGAAATCTGATAAGTTTGAGTGGACTGAGGAAGCTGATGCAGCGTTTGCGGAACTCAAAACCCTGCTTTCCACCCAGCCGGTGCTCGCTGCGCCAATCAGCAAAGAGCCTTTGCTGCTTTATATTGCAGCAAGTTGTCAACACAGTACTCACGGTCAAGCGAGTAGAGGAAGTAAAAGCTTACAAGGTTCAGCGTCTAGTTTATTATCTCTCTGAAGTTTTGACTCCATCCAAGCAACGATATCCTCATTATTAGAAGCTTGTCTATGGAATATACATGACCATGAAGAAGGTTGCACATTACTTCTCTGATGACTCTATTACAGTCGTCAGCGATGCACCGTTGTCTGAGATTCTGAATAACAGAGATGCAACTGGTCGAGTGGCAAAATGGGCGATTGAACTCCTTCCACTGGACATCAAGTTTGAGGCAAAGAAAGCTATCAAGTCCCAAGCAATCGTAGATTTCCTTGCCGAGTGGATTGAGCAGCAACTGCCGACTCAAGTTCACTCGGAACATTGGACTATGTTCTTCGATGGATCCAAGATGCTAAACGGATCAGGGGTTGGGGTAGTATTGGTGTCCCCCCGTGGAGACAAGCTTAACTATGTTCTCCAGATTCATTTTGATTCCTCCAATAATGAAGCGGAATATGAAGCACTTTTATAAGGGTTGCATATGGCCATTTCACTCGGCGTCCGTCGCCTCATGGTATACAGCGACTCATATTTGGTGGTCAACAAAGTGATGAAGGAATGGGATGTCAGAAGTTCAGCCATGACTAGTTATTGCAATGTTGTTAGGAAGCTGGAAAAGAAGTTTGAAGGGTTGGAGCTTCACCATATACCCCGATTGAAAAATCAAGCTGCAGATGAGTTGGCAAAGATAGGTTCAAAGAGAGAAGCCATTCCCCGCAACGTGTTCTTGGAACATATTCATTCACCATCAGTTCATGAAGATCCTTTCACTGAAGAGTCGCCACAGCCCAAGAGTGTCACAGATCCGACAGAAGTTGAAATCCCAGCCGTGGTCGACTTGGTCATGGAGTTTTTGGTCATTACTCCTGACTGGACGGTGTCGTACATTGCATACATTCTTAGGAAAGAACTTCCGAAGGATGAAGAAGAGGCTCGACAGATCGTCCGACGATCTAAAGCCTTTATTGTGATAAAGGGGCAATTGTTCAGAGAAAGTGCACCTGGAGTCTGCCAGAAGTGCATCACGCCAGAAGAAGGCCGAGTGATCCTAAATGATATTCACTCAGGAACCTGTGGTCACCATGCATACTCTCGGACCATCGTGGCCAAAGCATACCGAGCCGGGTTTTACTGGCCGCGAGCCAATGAGATGGCTAAGGAAATAGTGGACAAGTGTGAAGGCTGTCAGTTTTACTCCAAGATGTCTCATAAACCTGCGTCAGCTCTGAAAACAATTCCGCTCGTCTGGCCTTTTGCCTCTGGGGATTGGACATGGTTGGACCTTTGAGGACTGGCAGGAGTGGATTTACTCATGTGCTGGTGGCAGTCGACAAATTCACCAAATGGATCGAAGCCAAGCCCATTAAAAACCTTGAAGCAAGTACACCTGTGAGTTTCATTAGGGAACTGATATTCAGATATGGTGTCCCACACAGCGTCATCACAGATAACAACTCGAACTTCGATTCTGAAGAATTCAGAGCCTTTTGTGCCTCCCAAGGCACGAGAGTCGACTATGCTTCGGTCGCTCATCCTCAGTCGAATGGGCAGGCCGAGTGGGCAAATGGATTGATTCTCAAAGGACTGACCCCGATTGATGCGTGACCTGAAGCATGCAGCAGGGGCTTGGGTCGACGAGCTCCCATCAGTACTTTGGGGATTGAGGACAACCCCTAACCGGTTGACTGGAAGGACTCCATTCTTCCTAGTCTACGGAGCCGAAGCCGTGCTCCCTAGTGATTTGCTCCACAATGCGCCTCGAGTCGAACTCTTCTCAGAGGAAGAAGCAGAGCAGGCTCGGCAATATGCATTCGATCTCCTAGAAGAAGAAAGAGAGATGGCTTTGATCCGGTCGACCATTTATCAGCAAGACTTGCGTCGATTCCATGCCAGAAATGTAAGGGGTCGGGCATTTCAAGAAGGAGACCTGGTTCTTCGAGTGGACCAGCAGAGACCACACAAGCTCGCTCCTGCTTGGGAAGGCCCTGTCGTCGTCACCAAAGTGCTCCACAATGGAGCGTATCGTCTCTTCAACGTTGAGCATAATAAAGATGAGCCACGCGCTTGGAATGCGGATTTGCTCCGCCCTTTTTACTCTTAAGTATTTAGAACTGATGAGTTGTAATAAGAAGTATCATTTTAGTTTGATTATCAAAAAACATGATTTTATAGTCTTCTGAACGATTGTTGTTCATTTTTTACATGTTTTAAAAAATCCTACCGAGTGGTGAGCCTGTCTCTCACTCGGAGGGCTTAGCTGCGAATCCGTTTTGCCTAGGTAATAAAAATCCTGCCGAGTGGCGAGCCTGTCTCTCACTCGGGGGGCTTAGCTGCGAATCCGTTTTGCCTAAGTAATAAAAATCCTGCCGAGTGGTGAGTCTGCCTCTCACTTGGAGGCTTAGCTACAGTCTAGTACTCGCCTAAGTAATACAAAATCCTACTGAGTGGTGAGTCTGCATCTCACTCGGAGGCTTAGCTGCAGTCCAGTACTCGCCTAAGTAATACAAAATCCCGACGAGTGGTGAGTCTGCCTCTCACTCGGAGGCTTAGCTGCAGTCTAGTACTTGCCTAAGTAATACAAAATCCTGGCGAGTGGTGAGTCTGCCTCCCACTCGGGGGCTTAGATGCAGTCCAGTACTCGCCTAAGTTTAAAAAGTCCCATCAAATGGTACGGGTCATCCATGACCCCCCCGGGTTGCACCGTCAAGGAGAAGGACGAGATTGTAAGAGCAATCTTCCGGCTCGGGGACTTAGCTGCAGTCCAGTACTCACCTAAGTTGAAAAATCCTACCGAGTGGTGAGCAATCCTCCCACTCGGGGGCTTAGCTGCAGTCCAGTACTCGCCTAAGTTTGAAAAATCCTACCGAGTGGTGAGCAATCCTCCCACTTGGGGGCTTAGCTGTAGTCCAGTACTCGCCTAAGTTTGAAAAATCCTATCGAGTGATGAGCAATCCTCCCACTCGGTGGCTTAGCAACAGTCCAGTACTCGCCTAAGTTTGAAAAAACCTACTGAGTAGGGAGAAATCCTCCCACTCGGGGGCTTAGCTGTGTCGTGGTTCTAAGTCTGACAGTAGAATAGGGGGTAGGTATGGAGAGGCAAGATCCTAGCTATGGAGCAGTTGTAAACACAAGAGATGTACGAGTTCAGGCCCTTCTCGGAGGAAGTAACAGCCCTACGTCTCGGAGCCCTGAGGCGGTCGAGTGGATTATGTGTGTATGGATTACAGGGGTGCGAACCCTTTACACTGAGGAGGGGGGTGGCTTATATAGTGTCTGCCAGACCCTTCTGGCCCTCATTTATGCAGGGTTTAAAGTACATTAAGGCTAGGTGTTACTGGTAACACCTTACATAAAGTGTCCTAAATGCCATAAAGACTACTTAATTACAGACCATTTGGATGCAGAGTGGCTCTTGATCTCCTGATGGTCGAGTGAGTCTTCATAGTCGAGTCCTTTGAGTCCGTCGAGTGAAGTCCCTCTTGGTCGACTGGAATGCAGTTTCTTCTGAGGGTGTCCTTGGGAAGGGTACTTAGGACAGGTCTATGACCCTACCCTAGGTACATGACTTCATCATTAGCCCCCGAATGGATCGTGGTTTGAGTGAGGAAGGAATTGATGATATTTTCGGCTTGCTTTTGTGTTCTGAACATGCATCATCTTGGACCAATAATCTTTTCGCTGATAACAACAACTTTTCTTTTAGTCGCCTTGATCCATTCTTTTCTCCCGTCGAGTGAACTTTTGAACTTAGTAAACTTCCGAGCGACGGATCGCAGGAAATCTCTCGTCTGACAGATTGATTTGCTGTTAGCGGATTTTGTGGGATCCGAATTTTGGGAAGCGCGCGAAGCGGGGCGGACCGCGGCTCTCGGATGGGATAGGGCATAGACGCCTCGATTCCCGCGCCGCCTTTTTCGCCACGTATCGCGTACGCGCGACTATTTCGGGATGTGATTGGATTGCCTGGGCCCACTTGTCATCCACTCGGAAGCGTCCTTATAAAATACGCCCGGCGAGGGTTTTTGAACAGTACCTCCCCACTTCTCCTTCTGTCCTCTCCACCTCCGCCCACAGCGCCTGCTCTCGCCTCCGCCCAACCACTCCTCGTACGCTTCACCAGCAACAATGGTGAAGGAGAAGACGGCGGCTCTGGAGCGCGCGAAGAAGGCAGTGGCGACGGGGAAGGCGAAAGAGAGAGCGACCAGTCGGGACGGATCCTCGTCAAGGTCCCGCCTGCCGCATGGTTGTGTTCAAGGGGATTGGATCCGCTCGACCATCACCGAGAAGGATCTCACTGAGATGGCCAACAAGGGTTTGCTCCCTCACGGGGCAGCGAGGCTCCCGGGGAACGAGTGGCAACCACAGCCGCAGGAGGGTGAGTGCGTTCTTCTGGCTACTCACGTCGACCGTGGCTTCTCCCTGCCTCTGAGTGTTTTCTTCCGTGGTTTCTTGAATTTCTTTGGGGCGCAACTCCACCATTTCAATCCAAATTCCATCGCCTACCTTGCTGCCTTCGCATCCATGTGCGAGAACTTCCTGGGCTGCCGACCGCACTGGGGTCTGTTTAAGCACATATTCACTTGTCGCTCACAGACAGTGAAAAAGGCGAATCCAGATGACGATAGGACTAAGGTTATTCAGATGTGCGGGGGTCTTGGGATTCAGATGAGGAGCAAGAGTACTTTTTCGACCATGACTCTTCCTGAGTCGGTCAGAGGGTGGCAGTCGACTTGGTTCTACTGTCAAGACGAGTTGACTCCGGGGCAGTCGACTGGTCTCCCTCCATTTTCCATGGACCGAGTGAACAAGCCCTCTTCTCTGAAGGTGCTCCCTGAGGAGAAACCCCAAGTAAAAATGTTGATGGAGCGTGTAGTCCAGCTAGTTCGGGAAGGAGTGACGAGCATGGATCTTCTGGAGGTCTTCCTTAGGAGGCGCATCCAGCCACTTCAGTACCGAGGCCACCCAATGTGGTTGTACTGTGGAACCGAGGATGAAACCCGGGTCCATCCAGAAGCAGTCGACGACGCCACACTAGAGAGGTGGATGGCCGCGGTCACAGGGAATAAGGACAACCCTCGAGGAGCCAGGAGGATTCCACCACTCGACCATTCCTACACTCCGGACACGGTATGCTCACTTTATCCTCAATTGTAATCTTGCTATACTCATTCTGCTTTTGCTGCAAACTGGTGAATTGATCTTTGCTTTGTTGTCTGCCAGGCCACCACCGAATTATATTCGATGCCCAATGGATCACAGACGCCGACTGAGGAGGAGGAAGGAAGTGGGGGCTAAAGCCAGGAGGAGTGGGACTCGGATGCCGTTGATGATGATGATGATGATGACTCTAGTGAGGAGGAAGAAGAGGAGGAGGAGGAGGAAGTTGCACCTCCTCGCTCGGAAAGACGTTCGAAGCTCGTCCATGACCCTGCAACCGAACGTGGTAAGGGGATCGCGACTGTTGCGCAGTCGACTAAGTGCCCTCGGACCACTTCTCCGGCGCCGACTGAGAAGGCTCCGAAGCAATCTCGAGTGGCGCCATCGAAGCCGGCGAAGGTCTAGCCGAAGATGAAGGTGGCGATTCCCACCATATCAGGGTAATAATGCTACTTGAGTCTTCTTGTTCTACATGAGTTTGTTTTTGGTCGACTCATGAGTTAACCGACTGATTTTTGGAATTGCAGTGCTGCTACTTCTGATACCTCGGCCAGGGCTGAAGATCATGAGATGGAAGAAGCTGCTACTTCAAAACCTGGTATGACTTTCATAATCCCATCTTCAGTCGATTGGCTCTTTGTCTCTAATTTTGATTCTTTTCTGTAGCTCCGTCCAATGTCGTTATTACCCTTCCTGACGATGACGATGAAGAACCACTAAGGCCAAGGAGGAACAGGAAAGCGTCTGCTGGCAAGGTGACTCAGGGGCGTGCCAGCCTCCGAGACACTGGTCGTGGAGGGAGAGAACATCACTCGGCCTACCGTATCTTTTGCGGTACCGTTGACGAGTGCTCGCCCCTCATCGTCGAGTGCTGCACAGCCGTCACTTTTCTCGACCCACTTCGTCCCAGAGGACCAAGCCAGTGCTGCGAAAGAAGCAATACGCCAGGCAGGAGTCATGATGGAGCAAGTGAAGGCCATCCGAGAAGCAAGCCAGGCCGCCTATGACGCCAGCTCAGCTCTTCAAAGTAACGTTCAGGTTAGTCGGACACCGCCTGTTCTGTTAAGATATGATATCTGAAAGTTCTTCTTGCTGAAATTTATAGTGACTGTCCTACACCCACTGGGTGTGTTGATTGGAATTCTGGTTTAGTGGGGGCACGCTGAGTGCACCCACTGGGTGTAGTCCCCAAGGCTATGGTGGACTGCTGGCAGTCGACCATAGTCTTTATAAGTTAAGTTTTTCCTTCATTCGACTAGGTCGAATGGATTTCCAGACCGGTGGGGGCACGCTGAGTGCACCCACTAGGTGTAGTCCCCGAGACTGTGATGGACTGCTGGCAGTCGACCATAGTCTAAAGAACATCTTTTTTTTGTGTTGGTCAACTGGTCGACTCTGGCTTAATAAAACTAGTGGGGGCACGCTGAGTGCACCCACTGGGTGTAGTCCCTGAGACTATGGTCGAATGCTTGCATTCGGCCGTAGTCTTAGAAACGTACGGTTTTTCCTTAGTCACTCGGAAGTGAATTGTCTTTGACATCTGTCGATTGGTTTTTTGTAGAAATCCTGCGACCTTGCAGCTCGTTACACTGAGTTAGAGAACAAACACATCCAGCTCGAGCTTGATCTGAAGCTGGCCCAGGAGAATTTATCGAAGGCGAAGGAGGAAGCCAAAGGTATGTTTGGTGAGGCTCTCGACAACTGCCTTTGCCCCTCATTTATTTCAAAGTCTGACCTTGCTGTAACTTTGCAGGCAAAGTGAAGGAGGCCCAGAAGAAGAAAGACCTTGAGTTGGCTGAGATGCAGAAAACAGCTTTAGAGAAGACCAAGCTCGCAGACGAGAAGTTGGCTTTGGTCACCAAGCTTGAAGAAGAAAACACCAATCTGAAAGCTGCTCTTGATGTGGCCAACAAAGAGGTCAGCCGACTGAAAAGTGATAAAATTGCCCTGAGTGACAAGGCCAGTGAGTTGGTGGGGAAGAAGAACGATCTGGAGGCTTATCTGGGCGGACTCGCCAAGAAGCTATTCCTCATGCTCGAAGGTAATCTTTTGCACCAAACAGGTATTTCAACTATGATCTTTCCATTCGACTGTTGTCTTGACTCGGTGGTTGTGCTTGCAGAATTTTGCCAGAACTTTGAAGAGGAGACTGGTAGACTGGAGCCTAACCTAGACCCCATCAACTCTCCGGTGAATGATGAAGTCGCCATGAACGTGCTCCGGCTCGAATCTCGTGTTGCTACCGTCGTTGATTATCTCGCAAGGCTGAAGGTCGCCACTTCCCGCATCGACGCTACGCTCTGGCCCAGGGAAACGCTCCAGAATGACCTCGAGTCCCTGATGACTCGACTGAACACAGTCCCAGGCCGAGTGCAGGAGTGGAAGAAGTCTTCTGCCAGGTGTGGTGCAGATGTTGCTCTATCTCTGGCCCGAGTCCATTGCAAGGATGCACGAGAAGACAAGTTGGCGGCTCTTCGGGTGGCTAACACCAAGAAGCATGATTTCCGGTCTTTCATGGAGACCTTCATCGCCGCTGCCACTCGGATTGCTGATGGAATCGACCTTGACGAGTTTGTTGCACCTTCCAGCCCTCCACATGCGGGGTAAAAAACTTCTTGAGCTCGACACTTTAAATTTGCCTCGGTATGCCGAGTGATTTTTGTAACCGACAAACCTTAACAGGCTTAGCGCCTGAGCACTTTTGGTTCTGTTAGGTATTTATCCAATCTTGGATTCGACGTTTGAATATGCTTGCATTTGGTTTGAGATGTCTTTTGCAGGTTAAAGCGAAGCGCTTATTGCAATCGACTTGTTCCCTAATTCACTTAGGCAGGCACTGGGCTGCAGCTAAGCCTCCGAGTGGGAGGTTTGCTCTCCACTCGGTAGGATTTTCTAAACTTAGGCGAGCACTGGGCTGCAGCTAAGCCTCCGAGTGGGAGGTTTGTGTTGGGGAACGTAGTAATTTCAAAAAAAATTCCTATGCACACGCAAGATCATGGTGATGGCATAGCAACGAGAGGGGAGAGTGTTTGTCCACGTACCCTCGTAGACCGTAAGTGGAAGCGTTAGGACAACGCGGTTAATGTAGTCGTACGTCTTCACGATCTGACCGATCCAAGCACCGAACGTACGGAGCCTCCGAGTTCAGCACACGTTCAGCTCGATGACGATCTCCGGCCTCCGATCCAGCCAAGCTCCGGAGATGAGTTCCGTCAGCACGACGGCGTGGTGACGATGTTGATGTTCTGCCGGCGCAGGGCTTCGCCTAAACTCCGCGACGATATGACCGAGGTGGAATATGGTGGAGGGGGGCACCGCACACGGCTAAGGAACGATCCGTAGATCAACTTGTGTGTCTATGGGGTGCCCCCCCGCCCCCGTATATAAAGGAGCAAGGGGGGGGGGGGGGCCGGCCCCTTTGGGCGCGCCAAGGGAGGAGGAATCCTCCTCCTAGTAGGAGTAGGACTCCTCCTTTCCTACTCCTACTAGGAGGAGGAAGGAAGGGGGAGAGGGGGAAGGAAAGGGGGGGCGCCGCCCCCCTCCTAGTCCAATTCGGACTAGAGGGGGGAGGGGGCGCGCGGCCCATGCTGGCCGCCCCTCTCTCCTTTCCCCTAAGGCCCATAGGCCCAATACTCTCCCGGGGGGTTCCGGTAACCCCCCCGGCACTCCGGTTTTCTCCGAAATCACCCGGAACCTTTCCGGTGTCCGAATATAGTCGTCCAATATATCAATCTTTATGTCTCGACCATTTCGAGACTCATCGTCATGTCCGTGATCACATCCGGGACTCCGAACAAACTTTGGTGCATCAAAACTTATAAACTATAATAAAACTGTCATCGAAACGTTAAGCGTGCGGACCCTACGGGTTCGAGAACTATGTAGACATGACCTAGAACCATTCTCGGTCAATAAGCAATAGCGGGAACTGGATGCCCATATTGGTTCCTACATATTCTACGAAGATCTTTATCGGTCAAACCTCATAACAACATACGTTGTCCCTTTGTCATCGGTATGTTACTTGCCCGAGATTTGATCGTCGGTATCCAATACCTAGTTCAATCTCTTACCGACAAGTCTCTTTACTCGTTCCGTAATACATCATCTCATAACTAACTCATTAATTACATGCTTGCAAGGCTTAGGTGATGAGTATTATCGAGAGGGCCCAGAGATATCTCTCCGACAATCGGAGTGACAAATCCTAATCTCGAATTATGCCAACCCAACATATACCTTCGGAAAAACCTATAGAGCACCTTTATAATCACCCAGTTACGTTGTGACGTTTGGTAGCACACAAAGTGTTCTTCCGGTAAACGGGAGTTGCACAATCTCATAGTTGCAGGAACTTTGTATAAGTCATGAAGAAAGCAATAGCAGTATACTAAACGATCAAGTGCTAGGCTAACAGAATGGGTCATGTCAATCACATCATTCTCCTAATGATGTGATCCCACTAATCAAATGACAACACATGTCTATGGTTAGGAAACATAACCATCTTTGATTAATGAGCTAGTCAAGTAGAGGCATACTAGTGACTATAGTTTTGTCTATGTACTCACACATGTATTATGTTTCCGGTTAATACAATTCTAGCATGAATAATAAACATTTATCATGATATGAGGAAATAAATAATAACTTTATTATTGCCTCTAGGGCATATTTCCTTCAGTCTCCCACTTGCACTATAGTCAATAATCTAGATTACATAGTAAAGATTCTAACACCCATGGAGTCTTGGTGCTGATCATGTTTTGCTCGTGAGAGAGGCTTAGTCAACGGGTCTGCAACATTCAGATCCGTATGTATCTTGCAAATCTCTATGTCTCCCACTTGGACTTGGTCCCGAATGGAATTGAAGCGTCTCTTGATGTGCTTGGTCCTCTTGTGAAATCTGGATTCCTTTGCCAAGGCAATTGCACCAGTATTGTCACAGAAGATCTTCATTGGTCCCGATGCACTAGGTATGACACCTAGATCGGAAATGAACTCCTTCATCCAGACTCCTTCATTCGCTGCTTCTGAAGCAGCTATGTACTCTGCTTCACATGTAGATCCCGCCACGACGCTTTGTTTAGAACTGCACCAACTTACAGCCCCACGGTTTAATAAAAACACGTATCCAGTTTGCGATTTAGAATCGTCCGGATCAGTGTCAAAGCTTGCATCGACGTAACCATTTACGACTAGCTCTTTGTCACCTCCATATACGAGAAACATATCCTTAGTCCTTTTCAGGTATTTCAGGATGTTCTTGACCGCTGTCCAGTGATCCACTCCTGAATTACTTTGGTACCTTCCGGCCAAGCTTATTGCTAAGCATACGTCAGGTCTGGTACACAGCATTG
Organism: Triticum timopheevii; assembly: GCA_963921465.1. Taxonomy (NCBI): domain Eukaryota; kingdom Viridiplantae; phylum Streptophyta; class Magnoliopsida; order Poales; family Poaceae; genus Triticum; species Triticum timopheevii. The sequence continues at coordinate 70,050,007 of OY997272.1, read as the reverse complement.
CATACATGATAGAGCCTATGGCTGAAGCATAGGGAACAATTTTCATTTTCTCTCTATCTTCTGCTGTGGTCGGGCATTGAGTTTGACTCAACTTCACACCTTGTAGCACAGGCAAGAATCCTTTCTTTGCCTGATCCATTTTGAACCTTTTCAAAATTTTGTCAAGGTATGTGCTTTGTGAAAGTCCTATTAAGCGTCTTGATCTATCTCTATAGATCTTAATGCCCAATATGTAAGCAGCTTCACCGAGGTCTTTCATTGAAAAACTTTTATTCAAGTATCCCTTTATGCTATCCAGAAATTCTATATCATTTCCAATTAATAATATGTCATCTACATATAAAACTAGAAATGCTACAGAGCTCCCACTCACTTTCTTGTAAATACAGGCTTCTCCAAAAGTCTGTATAAAACCATATGCTTTGATCACACTATCAAAGCGTTTATTCCAACTCCGAGATGCTTGCACCAGTCCATAAATGGAACGCTGGAGCTTGCATACTTTGTTAGCACCTTTTGGATCAACAAAACCTTCCGGCTGCATCATATACAACTCTTCTTCTAGAAATCCATTCAAGAATGCAGTCTTGACATCCATTTGCCAAATTTCATAATCATGAAATGCAGCAATAGCTAACATGATTCGGACAGACTTAAGCATCGCTACGGGTGAGAAAGTCTCATCGTAGTCAACCCCTTGAACTTGTCGAAAACCTTTCGCAACAAGTCGAGCTTTATAGACAGTTACATTACCATCAGCGTCAGTCTTCTTCTTAAAGATCCATTTATTCTCAATGGCTTGCCGATCATCGGGAAAGTCAACCAAAGTCCATACTTTGTTTTCATACATGGATCCCATCTCAGATTTCATGGCCTCTAGCCATTTTGCGGAATCTGGGCTCATCATCGCTTCCTCATAGTTCGTAGGTTCATCATGGTCAAGTAACATGACTTCCAGAATAGGATTACCGTACCACTCTGGTGCGGATCTTACTCTGGTAGACCTACGAGGTTCAGCAGAAACTTGATCTGAAGTTTCATGATCAATATCATTAGCTTCCTCACAAATTGGTGTAGTCGTCACAGGAACCGGTTCTCGTGATGAACTACTTTCCAATAAGGGAGTAGATACAGTTATCTCATCAAGTTCTACTTTCCTCCCACTCACTTCTTTCGAGAGAAACTCCTTCTCTAGAAAGGATTCATTCTTAGCAACGAATGTCTTGCCTTCGGATCTGTGATAGAAGGTGTACCCAACAGTCTCTTTTGGGTATCCTATGAACACACATTTCTCCGATTTGGGTACAAGCTTATCTGGTTGAAGTTTCTTCACATAAGCATCGCAGCCCCAAACTTTAAGAAACGACAACTTTGGTTTCTTGCCAAACCACAGTTCATAAGGCGTCGTCTCAACGGATTTTGATGGTGCCCTATTTAACATGAATGTGGCCGTCTCTAAAGCATAACCCCAAAACGATAGCGGTAAATCGGTAAGAGACATCATAGATCGCACCATATAAAGTAAAGTATGATTACGACGTTCGGACACACCATTTCGTTGTGGTGTTCCGGGTGGCGTGAGTTGCGAAACTATTCCGCATTGTTTCAAATGTAAACCAAACTCGTAACTCAAATATTCTCCTCCACGATCGGATCGTAGAAACTTTATTTTCTTGTTACGATGATTTTCCACTTCACTCTGAAATTCTTTGAACTTTTCAAATGTTTTAGACTTGTGCTTCATTAAGTAGATATACCCATATCTGCTCAAATCATCTGTGAAGGTGAGAAAATAACAATATCCGCCACGAGCCTCAACATTCATCGGTGCACATACATCTGTATGTATGATTTCCAACAAATCTGTTGCTCTCTCCATAGTTCCGGAGAACGGTGTTTTAGTCATCTTGCCCATGAGGCACGGTTCGCAAGTACCAAGTGATTCATAATCAAGTGATTCCAGAAGTCCAGCAGTATGGAGTTTCTTCATGCGTTTTATACCGATATAACCTAAACGGCAGTGCCACAAATAAGTTGCACTATCATTATCAACTCTGCATCTTTTGGCTTCTACATTATGAATATGTGTGTCACTACTATCGAGATTCATTAAAAATAGACCACTCTTCAAGGGTGCATGACCATAAAAGATATTACTCATATAAATTCAACAACCATTATTCTCTGATTTAAATGAATAACCGTCTCGCATCAAACAAGATCCAGATATAATGTTCATGCTCAACGTTGGCACCAAATAACAATTATTCAGGTCTAAAACTAATCCCGAAGGTAGATGTAGAGGTAGTGTGCCGACCGCGATCACATCGACTTTGGAACCGTTTCCCACGCGCATCGTCACCTCGTCCTTGGCCAGTGCTCGCTTATTCCTAGTCCCTGTTTCGAGTTGCAAATATTAGCAACAGAACCAGTATTAAATACCCAGGTGCTACTATGAGCTCTAGTTAGGTACACATCAATAACATGTATATCACATATACCTTTGTTCACTTTGCCATCCTTCTTATCCGCCAAATACTTGGGGCAGTTCCGCTTCCAGTGACCAGTCTGCTTGCAGTAGAAGCACTCAGTTTCAGGCTTAGGTCCAGACTTGGGTTTCTTCTCTTGAGCAGCAACTTGCTTGCCGTTCTTTTTGAAGTTCCCCTTCTTCTTCCCTTTGCCCTTTTTCTTGAAACTAGTGGTCTTGTTGACCATCAACACTTGATGCTCCTTCTTGATTTCTACCTCCGCGGCTTTTAGCATTGCGAAGAGCTCAGGAATAGTCTTGTTCATCCCTTGCATATTATAGTTCATCACAAAGCTCTTGTAGCTTGGTGGCAATGATTGGAGAATTCTGTCAATGACACTATCATCAGGAAGATTAACTCCCAGTTGAATCAAGTGATTATTATACCCAGACATTCTGAGTATGTGTTCACTGACAGAACTATTCTCCTCCATATTGCAGCTATAGAACTTATTGGAGACTTCATATCTCTCAATCCGGGCATTTGCTTGAAATATTAACTTCAACTCCTGGAACATCTCATATGCTCCATGATGTTCAAAACGTCGTTGAAGACCCGGTTCTAAGCCGTAAAGCATGGCACACTGAACTATAGAGTAGTCATCAGCTTTGCTCTGCCAGACGTTCTTAACATCGTCAGTTGCATTAGCAGCAGGCCTGGCACCCAGCGGTGCTTCCAGGATGTAACTTTTCTGTGCAGCAATGGGGATAATCCTCAGGTTCGGACCCAGTCCGTGTAATTGCTACCATCATCTTTCAACGTTGCTTTCTCAAGGAACGCATTAAAATTCAACGGAACAACAGCACGAGCCATCTATCTACAAACAAACATAGACAAGCAAGATACTATCAGGTACTAAGTTCATGCTAAATTTAAGTTCAATTAATCATATTACTTAAGAACTCCCACTTAGACAGACATCTCTCTAGTCATCTAAGTGATCACGTAATCCAAATCAACTAAACCATAACCGATCATCACGTGAGATGGAGTAGTTTTCAATGGTGAACATCACTATGTTGATCATATCTACTATATGATTCACGCTCGACCTTTCGGTCTCCGTGTTCCGAGGCCATATCTGCATATGCTAGGCTCGTCAAGTTTAACCTGAGTATTCCGCATGTGCAAAACTGGCTTGCACCCGTTGTAGATGGACGTAGAGCTTATCACACCTGATCATCACGTGGTGTCTCGGCACGACGAACTTTGGCAACGGTGCATACTCAGTGAGAACACTTCTTGATAATTTTAGTGAGAGATCATCTTAAAATGCTACCGTCAATCAAAGCAAGATAAGATGCATAAAGGATAAACATCACATGCAATCAATATAAGTGATATGATATGGCCATCATCATCTTGTGCTTGTGATCTCCATCTCCGAAGCACCGTCGTGATCACCATCGTCACCGGCGCGACACCTTGATCTCCATCGTAGCATCGTTGTCGTTTACGCCATCTATTGCTTCTATGACTATCGCTACCGCTTAGTGATAAAGTAAAGCAATTACATGGCGTTTGCATTTCATACAATAAAGCGACAACCATATGGCTCCTGCCAGTTGCCGATAACTTCGGTTACAAAACATGATCATCTCATACAATAAAATATAGCATCACGTCTTGACCATATCACATCACAACATGCCCTGCAAAAACAAGTTAGACGTGCTCTACTTTGTTGTTGCAAATTTTACGTGGCTGCTACGGGCTTAGCAAGAACCGTTCTTACCTACGCATCAAAAACCACAACGATAGTTCGTCAAGTTGGTGCTGTTTTACCCTTTGCAAGGACCAGGCGTAGCCACACTCGATTCAGCTAATGTGAGAGAGACAGACACCCGCCAGCCACCTTTAAGCACGAATGCTCGTAACGGTGAAACCAGTCTCGCGTAAGCGTACGCGTAATGTCGGTCCGGGCCGCTTCATCTCACAATACCGCCGAACCAAAGTATGACATGCTGGTAAGCAGTATGACTTGTATCGCCCACAACTCACTTGTGTTCTACTCGTGCATATAACATCAAAGCATAAAACCAGGCTCGGATGCCACTGTTGGGGAACGTAGTAATTTCAAAAAATTTCCTACGCACACGCAAGATCCTGGTGATGGCATAGCAACGAGAGGGGAGAGTGTTCGTCCACGTATCCTCGTAGACCGTAAGCGGAAGCGTTAGCACAACGCGGTTGATGTAGTCGTACGTCTTCACGATCCGACCGATCCAAGCACCGAACGTACGAAGCCTCCGAGTTCAGCACACGTTCAGCTCGATGACGATCTCCGGCCTCCGATCCAGCCAAGCTCCGGAGATGAGTTCCGTCAGCACGACGGCGTGGTGACGATGTTGATGTTCTACCAGCGCAAGGCTTTGCCTAAACTCCGCGACGATATGACCGAGGTGGAATATGGTGGAGGGGGGCACCGCACACGGCTAAGGAACGATCCGTAGATCAACTTGTGTGTCTATGGGGTGCCCCCCCGCCCCCGTATATAAAGGAGCAAGGGGGGGCGGCCGGCCCCTTTGGGCGCGCCAAGGGAGGAGGAATCCTCCTCCTAGTAGGAGTAGGACTCCTCCTTTCCTACTCCTACTAGGAGGAGGAAGGAAGGGGGAGAGGGGGAAGGAAAGGGGGGGCGCCGCCCCCCTCCTAGTCCAATTCGGACTAGAGGGGGGAGGGGGCGCGCGGCCCGTGCTGGCCGCCCCTCTCTCCTTTCCCCTAAGGCCCATAGGCCCAATACTCTCCCGGGGGGTTCCGGTAACCCCCCCGGCACTCCGGTTTTCTCCGAAATCACCCGGAACCTTTCCGGTGTCCGAATATAGTCGTCCAATATATCAATCTTTATGTCTCGACCATTTCGAGACTCATCGTCATGTCCGTGATCACATCCGGGACTCCGAACAAACTTTGGTACATCAAAACTTATAAACTATAATAAAACTGTCATCGAAACGTTAAGCGTGCGGACCCTACGGGTTCGAGAACTATGTAGACATGACCTAGAACCATTCTCGGTCAATAAGCAATAGCGGGACCTGGATGCCCATATTGGTTCCTACATATTCTACGAAGATCTTTATCGGTCAAACCTCATAACAACATACGTTGTCCCTTTGTCATCGGTATGTTACTTGCCCGAGATTTGATCGTCGGTATCCAATACCTAGTTCAATCTCTTACCGACAAGTCTCTTTACTCGTTCCGTAATACATCATCTCATAACTAACTCATTAATTACATGCTTGCAAGGCTTAGGTGATGAGTATTATCGAGAGGGCCCAGAGATACCTCTCCGACAATCGGAGTGACAAATCCTAATCTCGAATTATGCCAACCCAACATATACCTTCGGAAAAACCTATAGAGCACCTTTATAATCACCCAGTTACGTTGTGACGTTTGGTAGCACACAAAGTGTTCTTCCGGTAAACGGGAGTTGCACAATCTCATAGTTGCAGGAACTTTGTATAAGTCATGAAGAAAGCAATAGCAGTATACTAAACGATCAAGTGCTAGGCTAACGGAATGGGTCATGTCAATCACATCATTCTCCTAATGATGTGATCCCACTAATCAAATGACAACACATGTCTATGGTTAGGAAACATAACCATCTTTAATTAATGAGCTAGTCAAGTAGAGGCATACTAGTGACTATAGTTTTGTCTATGTACTCACACATGTATTATGTTTGCGGTTAATACAATTCTAGCATGAATAATAAACATTTATCATGATATGAGGAAATAAATAATAACTTTATTATTGCCTCTAGGGCATATTTCCTTCAGTTTGCTCTCCACTCAGTAGGATTTTCTAAACTTAGGCGAGCTGTCGGGGGTTAGGTGCGACATATGCCAAAGGATGTCTTATCATGGTGGGGGGCGAGTAGAACGTCGCCGGTGCCTGGAAACGGGATGAGGCACAGACATGGACGCCGGCGAATCTTACCCAACTTCGGGGCTCTCCGGGGAGATAACACCCCTACTGCTGCTCTGCAGGGTCTCCGCATGGTCACTATGGTGAAATGGCTACAAGGGTGCTCCTGGAGCTGTATCGGGAGGCAGGATGGAGCTAAGCTGGCTCTTTCCTCCCTGGTCTAGGTGTCTAACTCTCTCAAAGGCCGAACCTTTTGCATGGGTGCCCCAGGGGGTTTATATAGGCCTACCCCCCGGGGGTACAATAGTAATCTGATTGGGCGTGGCCCCCAGCCGTTTGTTTCTTAGGCCACCGTCCTTCCCGCCGGCTTCTGGAGCCCGCCAACTGGTGGGTCCCGCGGACAGGCCGAACACTGTGCGGCACTCTTGATGACGCAGGCTCGGTCATGGGGTCGTGGCAACAGTGCTGCCGTCTGTCAGGCGATCACTGTCGCCACTCCCCATCCAATCTGGTTTATGGCTTGTGGGGCCTTGGCGGGGGGTCGGCCGACTCCGCAGAGGCCGACTCCCACAGGGCCGTCTTCTGGCGCTCCGGCCGTCTTTGATTCACCCACTGACGGGTGGCCCTGCGATCTATGGGCCGTACATGCCGGCGTCGTGGGCACAGTGCATCACGCACTGTGGCTGAGGTCAGGGGAGGCATGGCAACAGTGCTGCGCCTCGCCGGAGATCTCCTGGCGATACGGCTCACTGTAGCCATGCCAACCCCTCGTAGGTAGGAAGGGACGGCCACGTCGGGGTCGTGCCCTGCATCGGTCCTCATGAAATGTCGTGGGCCGACTTCCATAGTCGGCTCTCCTGGAGGTCGCAAGCCGGGAGTCGGCTTGCCTTAAAGTCGTCATCTAGGACTCGGCTTCTCGGGGGATCACTAGTTGGGACTCGGCCTCTTTGAAGGTTGCTAGCTAGGACTCGGCCAGAGGGGCGTGGCCTGCCCCGATGTCTTGAAAGATCCTGGGTCCCGAAGCTGGTGAAGCCCCGCGGACGCCGCCTCGTGGGGCTTCAACAGTTTCAATCTTCCCAGCGCCGACTCTGAGACTCGGCCGCTGTCTACTTCGGCCGACCCGCCGAAGTCGGACTTGTTCAGCGAGGGGGAGTTATTCGTGAGTCGCGGCGGGAAAACAGGCGGCGTATCGGATACGCTTCCCTTCCGCCATCGAGACGGTCCTATCGCGCGGCGCCACGTGGGGAGGATAGTCTGCCCACCCACGCGTGCGACGGGACGGGCCGCTAGGTGGGGCCCGCCACTACCGCGCCTCGGCTTCCGGGCGGATCCGCTGCGGCTGCGGACGGTTGGCATCCCCACGTTGTTACTACGCGCAGTAACTTCGTGGGGTAAATCGTGGGCGGCGTGGGGCTTCGGGCGCAGTTAATCCCACGTCCGCCCCCTCGGCTCCTCAGCCTGTAGGGCTATAAATAGGCGGGGAGGAGCGGGGCGGCACTGCACGCACACCCTCTCCCCCGTTCTCCTGCCTTCTCTTCTTCCTCCGCCGTAAGCCAGAGCATCTTCTTCGTCGACGATGAGCTCTTGCTCCGCCGCGCCCCCCGCCCCGCGCTCCGGCGTGTGGGACGGCTCGGACGTGGAGGCGGAGCACATCGAGTTTCTCCGCCGGACCCGCCGTCTCCCGAGCGCGGACCTGGTGCACGCCCGTCCCGCGCCGGCGGGAGAGATCCGGCCCGCGCCGGAGGAGGGCGAGCGGGTCGTCTTCCGTTCGCACCTAATGCGTGGGCTGGGGCTGCCGGCGAGCGGGTTCTTCCGCTCATTCCTGGAGTTCCATAATCTTCAGCCGCACCACCTCACCCCAAACGCGGTGGTGCTGCTCTCCGCCTTCACCACCCTGTGCGAAGGCTACCTCGGCGTTCTCCCCACCCTCGAGTTGTGGGGAGAATTTTTCTCTTCGAAGCTCGGCACTCAGGCCGCCGGCACGCCGGCTCAGTGCGGCACCTACATCGTGGTGCGGCGCTCGACCACCGACAATCCTTTCCCTCCCATCTCGTTGGTGAAGTCGGTGAAGATGTGGCAGCGATCTTACTTCTACGTGAAGAACCTCTCCACCGACGGCGACTGGGTCAACTTGCCGCCCTTCGACCCCGAGCCTCTGACTGGCAGGCTTGCCAGTTGGTCCCACCGGTCCAAGTTGCTGTCCCCCTCCGAAGCCGGCTCCGTGGCGCGACTCCGAGTTCTGCTGCAGTCGGAGGGCCTCGTCGAATCCGACCTCCTGGCCGCCTTCGTGGCGCGCCGAGTCCTCGCACTCCAGGGCCGGCCTCATCTCATCTGTCAGATGAGCGGCCGCCACGATCCGAGCCGGCTGTGCACCAAGGAAATGCCCCGCAAGGAGGTGGCGAACTTGGTGAACCACATCGCGCACTGCGAGTTCACAGAGGACTGGCAGTTCGGCAAGGAGCCGTATTCGCGCGACAACCCCCCTCCAATGGTAAGTCACATCTTTTGTAGCTTGATCTTCTTTGCAGCCGACTCTGGCCTCTAATCATCATTGGTTTCTTTTGGGTAGAATCCCCTCACGGCGCCCGCGGCCGGCGCCATGAGAGAGCCCCGCGACTACGTCCCAGATCGCGAGGACAGCGATGTCGACGACCCCGACTTGGGGGCGGCGGTGCTGGAGGACAACGCCGAAGGCGGCGGAGAGGGGGCGGACGGCGGCCTCAGGCCATCGGCCACCTTCGCCGACTGGCCTGAGGATGACGCCGACGTGGAAGTCGTCCCACGCCGCCAATCGAGGGCCGGCCCCTCCGGCCAAGTCGGCGCAAAGAGGCGCCACGCCGGGCCGAGCGCGCCCGGCGGCAAGTAGAAGAAGTTCAAGGGGGCGGCCGCCGCGACCAAGCAGGAGGAGGCGGCCGCGAAGGCCAACCGCTTCCGAAGGGAAGTGAGAAGGCCGCCGCTAGTTTCCGCGTAAGTCTTTTTCACTCTTTCATTTTCTTTGTTGGATCTCATCCGAGTCCTCTTTGATTTTTCCCTCCGATCTTCTCCAGAGCTCCCCTCTCCCTTGAGAGAGCCGCCGTCCCCTCTACCATTGGGTCGGTAGAGACATCCGCCAACACTCGGCGGGTCGATCCCGCCGCCGACCTTCGAGAGGCGACGGAACGGAATGCGCGGGAGAAGCGCGACGAAGAGGAGGCCGACCGCCCAGAGAAGGCGGAGGCTGAGAAGGCGGCCGCCAATGCCCAGAGGAGACTGGAGGAGGCCGAGACTGCCGCCGCGACGAAACGGCGCGCTGAGGAGGTCACACGTCGCCGATCGGCGATGCTTGTCCCTCCATTGTCATCGGCGCCGCCGGCTCTGGAGTTCACGGGGCAGACCGGAGAGGTCAGCACCAAGAACCCTCTCGTGGAGGAGGGCGGCGACGCTTCAGGCTCGGACACCCACGCGCCGCCTCCGCCGCCTCCGCCACCGTCTAGGAGGCCGCATGGCAAGCAGCCGGTGGACCTGCAGGATCCTCCGACCGCGGACGATGCCGAGGAGCGGCTGCTTCTTCAAGTCGCCATGCCAGCATGCCGCCGGCTTGAGAGGACGAGCTCGGCGCTGCGAGCTCGGGAGACTGGCGCCGCCAGCTCGGCGAATTTGGACGTCGAGGCCTCTAGTGCCGCGCCCACCGGCTGGTTACGCGGAGGCGGCACTGGCCCGCTGAATCAGGCCCTCCTGGACGTCCAGTCAAACCTGCGCGCAGAGAGCGACGCCCTCCAACTCTGCACCAGAGCGCATCTGGCCGTGCGGACATCCGTCCGGGTATGTTTCCTTTCTCTTTTTTAATTTCTGTCTTTCTCTGTGGGGGCGCGCCAGCGCACCCACTGGGTGTAGTCCCCGAGTTCTGGGCCAGCTGCTGAGCAGGCGGTTCGGAACTATCTCTGGTGAGCTCCGAGTACTAACTTTTGCCTTTGCCGGCTTTTTGCAGGAATATCATAATCTCCGCGCAACTGCCTTCAACCGTAACATCGAGGAGCTGAACAAGCGGACCGCCGACCTGACGGAAAGCCAGGGTGAGCTCTTTCTTCCTTCTTCGCGGGGGCGCGCTGGCGCACCCGCGGGCTGTAGTCCCCGAGATTCGGGCTGACTGCCGAGCAGTCGGGCCGGATCTCTCCGGCGATCTAATTTCTTTCTTCTCCGCGGGGGCGCACTGGCGCGCCCGCGGGCTGTAGTCCCCGAGATTCGGGCCGACTGCTGAGCAGTCGGGCCGGATCTCCCCGGCGAGCTAATTTACTGATGACTTTTCTTGTCTTCTTCTTCGTTCTTCAGGCGCCAACGCCGCCCTCCAGGAGCAGCTGGGCGAGGCCAGCACTGCTCGTCGTGCCAAGGAAGAGGAGTGCAACAGGCTCGCCAAAGAGTGCGATCTGCTGGCGACGCAGCTGGTCGAGCAGAAGGAGTTGCTCCGGAAGGCGCAGGACGACGCCAAGTCGCGGGAAGTCGCCCTCATGGCCGAGTTCGAGGTCGAGCGCTCCGCCTAGACTGATCGAGAGGCGATGCTGACCTCCGGCTACCATGAGCTTGAGGACATCGTCGATGGTAAGTCTTTTTGGCTTCTTCGGCCTTCCGACTTTGTGTCGGGCTGATTTCTGATTTTCCGACTATCTTCTTTTTTGTCTGGGCAGACTTCTTTCCCGGCCATTCACAAGCCGTCCCTCTAGCCATCGAGGTGGCTCGGGAGGCGCGAAGGGCGAAGGGTGAGGTGATTGCCACCAACGCCCCCCGAACCATCGATGAGCAGCTTCTGAGCATCGGGGCTCGTCTTCGTCCTGCTCACCGCCTACTGCGCCGTCTTCAGCGTGCCGGTGCCCAGGTGGTTGCCGCCCTGTGGCCGGACGTGCCGGCTCTTCGCACCTCCAGTCGGACTGCCGACTGGCTGGAAGTCGCCGCCGGCCGCCTTGAGGCTTGGAAGGGCTCCTCGGCCCGGGCCGGAGCACGCCGGGCCTTGGAGTTCGTCAAGGCGTGGTATCCGGGGCTGGACCTGGACCACCTGGCCGCATTTCGGTCAGAAGCCCAAGCCGAGCTGGAGGCCGTAGAAGGCGCCCTTGTCGAGCGCGGCGGCCATCGCCGAGTACACAGACACCAGCGTCTTCGTGCCCGAGTGGACTGAAGGTGGCGAGGAGGCACCGCCAGACTGGTTCGGGATGAACCCGGAGTACGAGGAAGACTCGGCGGAGGTGATTGACTCCAGCGCCGAGGAGGAGGGCGAGTCGGAGGACGGAGGCGAGGAGGAGGCGCCAAAAGATGAAGCAGGCGGCCAGCCTCAGCCCGATCGCGCCTCCAGCAACGAGCCGTGCGGGGACAAGGCGACCGCCGCCGGAGGCGACCAGGCTGAGACCGCCCAGCCGACTGCCCCGGCATCCGACACCGCCGTCACCTCCGATCCTCCGGCCCCGGAGGCCGCCTCCTAGACTGCTTCTGTTTATCTGTCCTTATTAATCTTTTGTAAGACTTGTTAGATTCAAACAATTCCACCCACTGGGTGTATCCTGAATTCTTATCCGGTTATTCGGCCGAGGGCCTATGTAAATATTTATCTAATTTCCGCCTTTCCTTGCTTATTGCTCCTTAGACTTTTTCCTTTGCCGCCTTCCTTTAGTTGCCGCCTTGCCGGCTGGGCAGCCGCTCTGCGGACTGTCGCCAGGTCAAGTGCTCGGCTACTTCAGGAGGCAAGTACTTAGCCATTTAGAGTTTTTCTAGCAAATCAGCGAGGAAGCGACAGGCCGACTATTCGAGAGTCGGTTGTCTTTGATAAAAGTCGAGACGGTGAGCCGACTGCTCATGAGTCGGCTCGGTGGGGGGAGGCTGGTAGCCGGCTTGGGCTATGCGTAGGCTTTTAGGTCCTTAGCCATTTTTCATGCGTGCGCTCATTCTTGCTTGTTCCCTGCCTACCGACAGTCGCTCTGCGAGCTGCGGCTTTCGACAGGAGACGGCTTGAGCGCCACACATTACTTGTCTGACCGCAGGAAGCATTTCATAGCGCAAGGCGGCAAGTCCCCGGGCCGACTAGTCGGACCCGGAGCCAGACGGTGTGATAAAAAAGAGCAGCATATTCGGAAGCGTAATTCTTATCATACAGATAATCAAAAAGGCAGTCCCCGAGCTCGTCCCGGGGGGCCTAAGGTCTTAGTACTTTAATACAAAGAGGGTAGTGTGATACATACTGCATCAACTGTAAAATCTTCGAAGAAGATATGCGTTCCATGGGCGCTCTGTTTCTTTGCCAGAGTCGTCCCTCTTGCGCGCTCGAGGCTTCTGAGCATCGATCAGATAGTAGGCGTCGTTCCCTAGCACCTTGCTGATGATGAAGGGACCTTCCCAAGGCGCCGACAACTTGTGCTGGCCGGCTGTTCTCTGAATCAGCCGAAGCACAAGGTCGCCCTCTTGGAACGATCTTGGCTTGACCTTGCGGTTGTAGTATCGGCGCAGACTCTGCTGGTAGATGCCGGACCGACTGAGTGCCAACAGTCGGCCCACTTCCAGCAGATCGACGCCGTCTTGGCGTGCTTCTTCGGCTTCCTCTTCGGTGTACATGGAGACTCGCGGAGAATCGAACTCTATATCCGTCGGGATGACGGCTTCGGCACCGTAGACGAGGATGAAAGGCGTGAAGCCGGTTGACTTGTTTGGGGTTGTGCGCAGACTCCAGAGGACGGCAGGCAGCTCCTCGACCCAACAGCCGGCCGAACGCTCGAGTGGTTCGACCAATCGAGGCTTGATGCCGGACAGGATGAGGCCATTGGCTCGTTCCACCTGGCCGTTTGACTGCGGATGGGCAACGGACGCTAAGTCCAGTCGGATGCCCTGCGTCGCGCAGAAACGAGCCAAGGCTCCCTTGGCAAAGTTTGTGCCGTTGTCGGTGATGATGCTGTGCGGTATGCCGTACCGCACCGTGATGTCGGCAATGAAGGTTACTGCTGTAGTCCCATTCAACTTCTTGATGGGCTTTGCTTCTACCCACTTGGTGAACTTGTCCACCGCGACAAGCAGATGAGTTAGGCCGCCTCGGGCCGTCTTGAATGGTCCTACCATGTCCAGGCCCCAAACTGCGAAGGGCCAGGCAATGGGGATTGTCTTCAGCGCGGAAGCCGGCTGAAGGGGCTTGGAGCGGAACATCTGGCACCCCTTGCATTTTTGGACTAGTTCTTTAGCTTCTTCCAGGGCCGTCGACCAAAAGAAACCGTGCCGAAAGGCTTTGGCTACGAGTGCCCTCGAAGCCGCATGGTGGCTGCACTCGCCCTGATGGATGTCTCTGAGAATCGCTTGGCCTTGCTCTGATTCTACGCAGCGCTGGTAGACACCAGTGACACTGCGCCTGACTAATTCTCTGTTGACTATGGTGTATGCTGCTGCTCGGCGCTGCACTTGCCGAGCCAAGATCTCGTCTGTTGGCAATTCTTTGCTCACTAGAAACTTGAGGATGGGCTGTGCCCATGAAGGTGCTGTTATCTCTTCAACTGCTACCACAGTGACTTGGACAAGGGTGGCTGGGCTGGGAGGCAGCGGGTTGGAGTCTGCGGCCGTTTGCTGAATTGACGGAATCTCTGGGCCGACTGGGGCAGCTCCCGGGCCGACTGGCGCAGTCCCTGGGCCGGGCTCTGAAGTCCCTGGGCTGACTGGCGCAGTCCCCGGGCTGGGCTCTGAAGTCCCCGGGCCGACTGGCGCAGTCCTCGGGCTGGTTTCAACTGTGGCTTTCTTGAGGTCGCCTGCTGGGGCTTTGGAGTTGGATCCGACTATTTCTGGCGGAGCCGGCACGAAGATGGAATCTGACTCTGGTGAGGGCTTGATAGACGGCTTGAGGAGGCGCTGAAGGGCGACGCCAGAAGGTATTGCTTGGCAAGTGGAGCCGATTCGTTCCAAGGCATCTGCTTGATCGTTGTCATTTCTTGGCACGTGAAGGAATTCGCACCCCTCGAAATATCCGCTGAGTTGCTACACCAGGAAGCGGTAGCTCGCCATGTTTGCGTCTTTGGCGTCCCAGTCGCCGGATGATTGCTGAACCACCAAGTCGGAGTCGCCATAGCACAGGATCCGGCGAATGCCGAGTTCTTTGGCAAGCCGGAGCCCATGAATGAGCGCCTCATATTTGGCGACGTTGTTGGAGGCGGCGAAGTGGATTTGCAGCACGTATTTGAGCTTGTCGCCCTTAGGGGAGGTGAGGACGACGCCGGCTCCAAGGCCGGTGCGCATCTTGGAGCCGTCGAAATGCATCCGCCAATGAGTGGAGTCAGGCGCTGGTGGCAGGTAATGGGTCTCGGCCCAGTCGACGAGGAAGTCGGCCAGCGCCTGCGACTTGATGGCGGTGCGGGGTTGGTAGTAGATGGTGTAAGGGGCTAGATCTATGGCCCATTTGGCCACTCGGACGGAGGCTTCTCGGCTTCCAATGATCTCGGCGAGTGGAGCGGTGCAAACCACAGTGATTGGATGCTCTTGAAAGTAGGGCTTCAGCTTCTTGGCGGCAAAATGCACGCCGTAACACATCTTCTAATAGTGAGGGTAGTTTTGCTTGGAGGTCGACAGTACTTCGCTCAGGTAATATACCGGTCTCTGGATAGGGAGCGCCTTGCCTTCCTCCTTGCGCTCGACTACGATGACTGTGCTGACTACTCGGCTGGTGGCGGCGATGTACAAGAGCATGCGCTCTTTGGGAGTCGGAGCCGCCAACACGGGGGGAGTAGTCAACATCTTCTTCAGTTGGAGAAATGCCTCATCTGCCTTGTGGTTCCACTCAAAAAAGGTGGTATTCTTCATTAGTTGATACAAGGGCAGAGCTTTCTCGCCCAGCCGACTGATAAATCGGCTGATGGACGCCAAGCAGCCGGTGAACTTCTGCACGTCCAACAGTCGGCTGGGTATCTCCATTCTCTCAATGGCCTTGATCTTTACAGGGTTGCACTCTATGCCGCGTTCGGAGACCAGGAAGCCAAGGAGCTGGCCGGCTGGGACTCCGAAAACGCACTTCTCGGGGTTGAGCTTGATCCGGAATCGGCGCAGATTTTCAAAGGTCTCTTTAAGGTCTTCCAGCAGTGTCCCACGCTTTTCCGTCCTCACCACCACATCATCCACATAGACGTGGGCGTTCCTGCCGAGTTGCTTGAGGAGGCACTTCTGCATGCAACGCTGAAAGGTGGCGCCGGCATTCCTTAAGCCGAACGTCATTGTCCGGTAGCAGAAGGCTCCAAACGGCATGATGAATGCGGTCTTCAGTCTGTCTGCTGGATTCAGCTTGATCTGGTGGTATCCTGAGTATGCATCTAGGAAACTCAACAGCTCGCATCCGGCTGTGGAATCTATCACCTGATCAATCCTTGGCAGAGCAAACGGGTCCTTCGGGCAGGCTTTATTGAGGCTTGTGTAGTCAATGCACATCCGCCACTGCTTGTTTTTCTTCAGTACCAACACCGGGTTTGCTAGCCACTCTGGAAAAAACACTTCCATGATGAAACCGGCTGCCAGGAGCCGGGCTATCTCTTCTCCAACAACTCTTCTTTTCTCTTCTGACAGGCGACGCAAGGGCTGCCTGACGGGCTTCAAATCTGGCCTGACGTGTAGCTTGTGCTTGGCGAATTCCGTCGGTACACCCGGCATGTCCTTGGGGGACCATGCAAAGATGTCCCGATTCTCACGGAGGAAATCGATGAGCTCGCCTTCCTATTTGCTGTCAAGTCCTGTGCTTACGACGGCGTATCTCTCTGGATGCTCTGGATCCAAGGGTATCTTCTTGGTTTCTTTGGCCGGCTTGAATGATCCTTCTACCTCCGACTCCTTGGGGTCGGGCGACATCTCTGGCTGCTTTCCGGCCATCGCCACGACTCGGTCAAGGAGCCGCTTCTCGGCTGCGATCACCGAGGACTCGGCCAGCCGACTGCTCTCGACCGCGCAAGCGGACGACTTCTTGTAGTCGCCAGCAATGGTCAGAATCCCCTTGGAACTCGGCATCTTCATTTTAAGGTAGGCGTAGTGTGGAACCGCCATGAACTTGGCCAAGGCAGGCCGGCCAAGCAGAGCGTGGTACGGGCTCTCCAAGTCCACCACCTCGAACCAGACCGGCTCTCGGCGGAAGTGATCTTTGTCCCCGAAGAGGACGTCTATCAGGATCTTGCCGATTGGTGAGCAGGAGAGGCCGGGTACAATTCCATGGAACACGGTACGGCTGCTCCGCAGCTGCCTTCGCCTGATTCCTAGCTTCTCCATGGTGTCTTTGTACAGGATGTTTATGCTGCTGCCTCCGTCTATCAGGACCCGCGAAAAACGGGCGGCCCGCCTATCAGTGGCCAAGGTTGCACCTAAGACAAGGGCATAGGAGCCTGGACTCGGCATCACCTCTGGGTGATCCGCCCGACTCCAACTGATAGGCCTCTCGGACCAATGCATGAACTCTGGAGCATCCGTTGCTACTGCATTTACTTCTTGCTGCTGTTGGCGCCTGCTGCGCCGGTCATCTGCCAGACTGGTGAATACTACGTAAGCTCCGTGCTCTTCTGGGAACTTGTCTTGTACTGCGCCGACTGGCCGAGCCGCCGGCTGCTGGGGCGGCGACGGAGGCGGCGGCCCTGGAGGTGGCGGAGGAGTGAGGTCGTCTCCCTTGGCGATTCTGGCGAGCCAGTGGCACTTTCTGGTGGTGTGGTTCGACGGCTTCATGCCGCTGTGGAACTTGCAAGGACCATCCAAAGTCTGCTCATAGGAGAAAGCCGGCAACCAATTGGACTTGCCGCCTTTCTGCCGCTTGGCCGGAGGCTGCCCCTCCGGCTGCTGATCTTCTACTGCTGCGACCTGCCGACTGTTGGAAGTCGGCTGCGAGGCCTTGCGTTTGTTGTCGTTTTGTTGCTGTCGCCGACTGGTGTCTCCGGCCGGAGTTCTGGGAGCCTGGGGAGTCACTTTGCCAGCCGCGTTGACTTGAATCTCCGTTTTCATAGAAGAGTCGGCCGTGGCGTACTTATCCGCTATGACTAGCAGTTCGTCAAGGGTTTCTGGCTCGTCGGAGAGGAGCTTGTGCTTGAGGAGGGTGCCCTCTCGGCACCCGGCAGTGAAGTACTCGATAGCCTGCACCTCGTGCACGCCTTCGCAGGAGTTTCGAAGTTCGCCCCAGCGTGTGAGGTAGTCGCGCGTTGATTCTTCAGGGCCTTGCACGCACAAGGAGAGCTGGCGTGGCTTGGGAGGTCGCTTGTACGTGCTGGTGAAGTTGCGAATGAAGGCTTCGGTGAAGTCGACCCAGCTATTGATGCTGCGGGGCTTCAGGCTGTTCAGCCATGTCCGGGCCGTGCCCTGGAGCATGAGAGGAACATACTTCACGGCAACTCGCTTGTTGCCGTTTGCTATGCTAACGGCTGTGGAGTAGTCTATCAGCCAGTCTTCCGGCTTTACGGAGCAGGTGTACTTGGGCGTGTCTCGGGGGAGCGTGAACCCTTTGGGGAAGGGCTCGTCTCTGATGCGGGGCCCGAAGCAAGGCAGACCCAGCTCATCTTCTTCTTCCAGCGCCAGGGATCGGTGGAGTCGGTCGATCCGATGGCGGGCGTCATTCTCTCCGACTCCCTCTCGGCGGCCAAGGCGACCTCCGAGAGTCGGATGCTCAACAGGTGGCGGAGAGACTCGCCGTTCTCTTCTGGGTGGGGGAGGCAGATAATCGTCCCGCTGTTCCACTGCTCTTGGGCGGCCGTCTTGGTCGCGCTCGATGGTGATATGAGTCCGACTGTGACTGACAGCCGGCTCCTTCTCTTTCCTTCCGCGGACTCTGCCAGTCGGCGTCCGGGAGGTCGCGCCTTGATCTCGGCGGGGAGGTAAGTCATCATTTGGCTGCTGCAGCGCATCTGCGCGGCCGCCGGCCGCGTTTTGCGCAGCAACCGCGTTGAGGAGCTGCTGGACTCGCTCCGTCATCACACGGCGCTCTTCACCCTCTAAGTTCTTCAGCTCGTCAGTCGCCTCTTGGGCGGCGCGGATATTCTCCGCCGGGGTGGCGTACACGGGGCGTTTCGCCCCGAGCAAGTCGGCGATGGCTGCGCCACGCTGTCGGACCGTACCCAGACGGCTCGGCCCAGTCGGAGCCGGCGAGCTGCCTACGGCACGGTCCATCTCGCGCTGGTATGCTTCGAACAAGCGCTTCATGCTTGCCAGCTTCTTGGCGCCTTCGATGATTTGAAGGCGGCGCGTTTCCAGCGTCTCGGCGTCCGCGTCCTCTGGAATGGGTGCGGTTAGGTCTTGCAGGACCGCTGGCAATGGGTCCTGGGCTTCTTCGCCGGAGTGCTCGCCGTGGCTGATGACGAGCACCTCCGTGACGGCGCTTCCGCCACTCTCCTCGTACGGAAGCGGCTCGTCGTAGACCACCACATTGGTGGGGAAGATATCAAGCGATACGGCGTCGGAGTCGACCAGCATCGGGTCGGAGGAGCCTACAGACTCCAGGTCTACGGCAGGCTCGCCGGCGACGTAGAGTTGGTCGAGGAGGCCCGCGAGAAGGTTCTCAGGGCCACCCGTGCCTGCGCCGGATGCAGGCTCGTCGGAGAGGCGCACCTTGCCGATAAGTTCGGCGAGGCCGCTCGCAGCGCAAGCGGCTTCGGCGCCGCGCAGCGTGTCGATGCAGACTCCATCTGGCGAGCCTGGCTGGCTGCGCTCGCCAGGGAGGAAAAGGGTTCCCGTCCAGAACAGATCTCCGGACGACGGTGCACCTCGCCCCATGGTGGGCGCCAAATGTCGGGGTATTCGCACGGGGGGTGTTGCAGGACGACATATGCCACAAGGTGGTTTCGTGTGAGGGCAAAACTACTGCTGACAGGCCCGGGAGCGGGTATGCGAGTAGCACGCGGTAGTTTACCCAGGTTCGGGACTCTCCGGAGAGATAATACCCCTACTCCTGCATGTCTGAGTATATGTGGCATATCTGGTACAGAGTTGCTCCTGGAGCTGTATTGGACTGAGAGTAGTAGCAATGAGCTAGCTAATAGATGGGTGTGTGAGCCTAGGCTTCCTAGCCGTGAATGTGTGCATGTGTATCTAGGCGTGGCATGATGCTCTCAGGGAGCCATGGCGGCCGGCCTGGATGGATGTATGAGTGGCCTTGTGGCCGTGAATGTGTGTGCCTCCCCTGGTGCTCCTTATAAAGGGGAGCCCAGGGGACAAGGGATGGCCCACGTGACGAACTTTACTATTTGGGAGACAACGATGTGACATCTTACACCTGCTACAGTGTATCACTATTGCTCAGAAGTGTCCGGGTACAGCCATCTTGTCGGCGGTATGGCCATCGTGTCGGGGTCTTGTCAGGCTGCAGTCGGCAGTCGGCTGGTTGGCGTAGTCGGCAGCCGGCTGGTTGGCGCAGTCGGTAGCCATCAGTCGGCAGGGCGGCCGGGAAGTCGGCAGCCAGCAGTCGGCCTGGTGGAGCAGTTGGCAGCCAGCAGTCGGCCTAGTGGAGCAGTCGGCAGCCAGCAGTCGGCCTGGTGGCGCAGTCAGCAGCCAGTAGTCAGCAGCCGACCGGGAAGTCGGACTGAGGGGCTTTGCTAGCCCCGATGTCTTGATTTATTGTCTCGCCGTCTTCGGGGTATCCGTGTCCAATTACTCCAACAGTAGCCCCCAAGCCTCCAGGCAACTTGGCAAAGTTGGGCGGAGGTTTTTTGGCGAGTGTTCATGGAAATAATCATGAAAAAAAAAAAGTTAGTCCGCGCAGATATATCATGTGTTTGCTTTTAGCATTGCAAGTTTTATGCGGAGGGTGCCGACTCGGTTTCGTCCGAGCCCCCTAAATCTTTTTCGTGTTCCCTCCGCTTTTTGACTTGTGCTCTTGCTCGCCGGACAGCCGCTCTGCGGTCTGTGGCTGAGAGTGGGCCGCGAAGCGGAGTGTACAGTACTCAGAGTCTGGGAGCAGATTCAACCGAGTAGGTACTTGTAAAGGAAACGGTCGGGTCGGCCGAAGCGTTCTTCTTCCCGGACGTTTTTCGCGTGGGTGGCCTCCAGCGTTCACTCTTGCTAGTCGGACAGCCGCTCTGCGGTCTGTGACTAAGAGTGGGCCTTTGGTACCGCGCACGGTACTAAGCCGTCTGCGGGAACTAACGTCTCAGGCCAAGCGGCCAGCCCCGGGGCCAACTCTGGCTGGGGCCGGGGCGAACAGTGATGCTACTGTAATAAAATGCGGAGACAGCCCCCGAGCATTGCTCGGGGTTATCCGTGCTTTCGCGGTGAAAAAATATGCGGGTGAGGAGCTCACATTGATTTTCGTGTAGCCGAGGCGGAGTTTGCCGAAGACAGCCGGCACGGCTCGGCGCTCGCGGAGTGCGCCGGACACCCGCTGGTTGCAGCCTTCGAGCCCCCTGGTGCTCGAAGGGGGGTCCCGGCCGGTCAGGCTCGACCGACCAGGCGGCGAGACGTCTTGCAACGCCCTTTTTCTTCTTTTTTTTTCTCTTCTGCCGGCTGCTAGCAGTCGGACAAAACTTTTCTCTTGTCTGCAATCTTCGCGGGGGCGCGCCAGCGCACCTGCTGGGTCTAGCCCCCGAGATTCGGGGCGACTGCTGAGCAGTCAGGCCGGATCTTCCGGCAACAACTTTGTCTTCTTTCCTCGCGGGGGCGCGTCAGCGCACCCGCTGGGTGTAGCCCTCGAGATTCGGGCCGACTGTTGAGCAGTCGGGCCAGACCTCCCGGTAACTACTTTGTCTTCTTCTTTTTCTTCTTCAGCCGGCTGTGCGCAGCCGAACCGGCCCGTCGGTCACCCAGGCTGCCAGGCGGGCAGACGAACCAGCCGGCCGAGCAGCGATGCGGGCGGTCGACCGGAGCAGTCGGCTGGACTGCAGTCTACGCAGTGAGATCCTTCTCTTTTTTTCTCTCTCTTTTTTTTCGGCGGCCGACCTCTGACTTTTCTTTCTCTTTCTCTCTACTGCCCGAACGACGGGCTGCGGCAGCGAACAGTGGGAGCCGGCTGAGGCGCACCCGGGCGCCCGGAGGTGAGGCGGCGAGAAGGCCAGCGGGGGAGCCGGACGGCGAGCCGAGCACCTGGAGCCGGGATACGGCCAGGGCGGAGCGGAGGGGCGCGTCGACCCGGCTTCCAGGAGCTGGCGAAGCCGGTCGCACGGACAGAGTAGGGCACCGCGGGAGGGAGCCGGCGGCCGGCTGCATAGCAGGCGGCCGCGGGCGCACCCGGCGGAGCCGAAGCCGGCGCGGCGCTCGGGGCCGGACGGCGCGGGATAGGCGGAGCCGAAGCCGGTCATGGCACTCGGGGCCGGACGGTGCGGGATAGGCGGAGCCGAAGCCGGTCATGGCACTCGGGGCCGGACGGAGGCGAAGCCGGGTGCTGGAGAGGCCGGGCAGGCGTGACGTAGCCGGAGCCGGGCCCGACGGAGGGGGCTCGGTGTGCCCGCGAGACGGAGGCGGCCAGGCACGGCCGGGGGCCAGCAGGCGGACGGTGATGCGGGACGCGTGCGGGGGAGCCGGCGCGACCAGTCGGACACGGCGAACGGTGGGGCCGACGCACAAGAGGTGGAGCACCCGGCGCGGGCGCGGCAAGGAGGAGGCGGCACGCGGGGGCGGCGGTGACCCGTCTGGCCGGCGGGGCGGACCGGAGGAGCGGCCAGCCGGCAGCCGGCATGGGGCAGTGCGGGCGTGGGCACGCACAGGGGTGGAGTCAGCCCGGAGCAGAGGCGGACCCGACAGGCGTGCGGGCGCTCGGCGAGGCGGGGGAGCAGGGAGCCAGACCACGCAGAGCAAGGCACGGGCTAGCGGCGGCAGCAAGCGGAGCAGCCGAGCCCACCGCGAGCCGCGTGATGGAGGGAAGGCAAGGAGCAGCGCTGGCTGAGCGGCGGGGCGCACGCGAACGTGCGGAGTAGGACGGAGATGAGCTAGTGCAACGCCATTATCCGGCTAATGTCTGTCTATTATCTGACCAATGTACAACCTCTGTCCAACTCGTATCCGGCTGATGCGTGGGTTGTGCTTGCGTAGTGTATGGCTAATGGTTTGACCATTGTGTGACTTGCATTTAGCTAGCTTGCAAGCAGATGCAAGTGAGCGGGATGAGCGTGAGCGGAACGAGCGTGAGCAGGCTCAGCGGTGTCGAGGCCGACGACGCGGATGCGCCGTCCTGTGCGGCCGCCCGGGGCGTGTCGATGTCGAGCCCTCGAGCGTGGCCGGAGAGGCGACAACGACGCGACGGAGGTGACGAGGATGGCGAGCCGCCAACGAAGGTGCGCTGTCTCGCGCGGCCGCCCCGGGGGCGAGTTGATGTCGAGCCCTCGTGCGTGGCCGGAGAGAAGGCAGCGACGTCGCGGCGGAGTTGATGAAGGTGGGGAAAAAAGGGTCCCGCCCGGACAGCGAAACCAGCAGCAGCGCGGTAGCATAGTACCGCCCCATGGTGAGCGCCAAATGTCGGGGGTTAGGTGCGACATATGCCAAAGGATAGCTTATCATGGTGGGGGCGAGTAGAATGTCGCCTGTTCCTGGAAACGGGATGAGGCGCAGACATGCACGCCGGCGAATCTTACCCAGCTTCGGGGCTCTCCGGGGAGATAACACCCCTACTGCTGCTCTGCGGGGTCTCCGCATGGTCACTATGGTGAAATGGCTACAAGGGTGCTCCTGGAGCTGTATCGGGAGGCAGGAGGGAGCTAAGCTGGCTCTTTCCTCCCTGGTCTAGGTGTCTAACTCTCTCAAAGGCCGAACCCTTTGCATGGGTGCCCCGGGGGGTTTATATAGGCCTACCCCCGGGGGTACAATAGTAATCTGATTGGGCGTGGCCCCCAGCCGTCTGTTTCTCAGGCCACCGTCCTTCCCGTCGGCTTCTAGGGCCCACCGACTGGTGGGTCCCGCGGACAGGCCGAACACTGTGTGGCACTCCTGATGACGCAGGCTCGGTCATGGGGTCGTGGCAACAGTGCCGCCGTCTGTCAGGCGATCACTGTCGCCACTCCCCATCCAATCTGGTTTATGGCTTGTGGGGCCCTGGCGGGGGGTCGGCCGACTCCGCAGAGGCCGACTCCCACAGGGCCGTCTTCTGGCGCTCCGGCCGTCTTTGATTCACCCACTGACGGGTGGCCCTGTGATCTCTGAGCCGTACAGGCCAGCGTCGTGGGCACAGTGCATCACGCACTGTGGCTGAGGTCAGGGGAGGCATGGCAACAGTGCCGCCCCTCGCCGGAGATCTCCTGGCGATACGGCTCACTGTAGCCATGCCAACCCCTCGTAGGCCAGAAGGGACGGCCACGTCGGGGCCGTGCCCTGCATCGGTCCTCGTGAAATGTCGTGGGCCGACTTCCATAGTCGGCTCTCCTAGAGGACGCAAGCCGGGAGTCGGCTTGCCTTAAAGTCGTCATCTGGGACTCGGCTTCTCAGGGGATCACTAGTTGGGACTCGGCCTCTCTGAAGGTCGCTAGCTGGGACTCGGCCAGAGGGGCGTGGCCTGCCCCGATGTCTTGAAAGATCCTGGGTCCCGGGTCAGCCTACCCGTGGCCCATTACTCCGACACGAGCACTGGGCTGCAGCTAAGCCCCCGAGTGGGAGGTTTGCTCTCCACTCGGTAGTATTTTCAAAACTTAAGCGAGCACTGGGTTGCAGCTAAGCCCCCGAGTGGGAGGTTTGCTCTCCACTCGGTAGGATTTTCAAAACTTAGGTGAGCACTGGGCTGCAGCTAAGCCTCCGAGTGGGAGGTTTGCTCTCCACTCGGTAGGATTTTCTAAACTTAGGCGAGCACTGGGCTGCAGCTAAGCCCCCGAGTGGGAGGTTTGCTCTCCACTCGGTAGGATTTTCAAAACTTAGGCGAGCACTGGGCTGCAGCTAAGCCCCCGAGTGGGAGGTTTGCTCTCCACTCGGTAGGATTTTCTAAACTTAGGCGAGCACTGGGCTGCAGCTAAGCCCCTGAGTGGGAGGTTTGCTCTCCACTCGGTAGGATTTTCACATTGTACTTGTGGCGTAGTTCGGAGGAGAGGGTCACAGTCGACCTGCACCTCGTCCTCCTTGCGGAGCGCACGTTGTACTTGTGACGTAGTTCGGAGGAGAGGGTCGCAGTTGACCTGCACCTCGTCCTCCTTGCGGAGTGCATGTTGTATTTGTGGCGTAGCTCGGAGGAGAGGGTCGCAGTCGACCTGCACCTCGTCCTCCTTGCGGAGCGCATGTTGAATTTGAACTTAGGCGAGTACTTGGACTACAGCTAAGCCTCCGAGTGGGAGGTTTGCTCTCCACTCATTAGGATTTTCTAAACTTAGGCGAGCACTGGGCTGCAGCTAAGCCCCCGAGTGGGAGGTTTTCTCTCCACTCGGTAGGATTTTCACATTGTACTTGTGGCGTAGTTCAGAGGAGAGGGTCATAGTCTACCTGCACCTCGTCCTCCTTGCGGAGCGCACGTTGTACTTGTGGCATAGCTCGGAGGAGAGGGTCGCAGTCGACCTGCACCTCGTCCTCCTTGCGGAGCGCACGTTGTATTTGTGGCGTAGCTCGGAGGAGAGGGTCACAGTCAACCTGCACCTCGTCCTCCTTGCGGAGCGCACGTTGAATTTGAACTTAGGCGAGTACTTGGACTACAGCTAAGCCTCCAAGTGGGAGTCTGGCTCACCACTCGGTAGGATTTCATTGAAACTTAGGCGAGTACTTGGACTGCAGCTAAGCCTCCGAGTGGGAGGCTGGCTCGCCACTCGGTAAGATTTTATTGAAACTTAGGCGAGTACTTGGACTGCAGCTAAGCCCCCGAGTGGGAGGCTGGCTCACCACTCGGTAAGATTTTATTAAAACTTAGGCGAAACGGATTCGCAGCTAAGCCCCCGAGTGGGAGGCCGGCTCGCCACTCGGTATGGATTTTTTTTACAAACTTAGGCGAAACGGATTCGCAGCTAAGCCACCCACTGAGGGGGAATTTTACCGAACAATAAAAAGTGGCAAAAATTGTTGGGGAAATTATGACACTATTATCTTGCAAAACATGAACTACAGAAGTACTTTTATTACAACTCATCCGAGTGAAAACTTTAAGTGTAAAATGGGCAGAGTAACTCCGCGTTCCAAGCTCGGGGCTCGTTGATTTTGTGCTCGACGTTGTAGAGACGGTATGCTCCGTTGTGGAGAACCTTGGTGACGATGAAGGGTCCTTCCCAAGAAGGAGCAAGCTTGTGTGGTTTCTGCTGATCCACTCGGAGAACCAAATCTCCTTCCTGGAAGGCTCGACTCTTCACATTTTTGGTGTGGAAGCGACGCAAGTCTTGTTGGTAGATGGTCGATCGGATCAGAGCCATCTCCCTTTCTTCCTCTAGGAGGTCGACTGCATCCTGCCGCGCTTGTTCTGCTTCAGCTTCGGTGTAGAGCTCAACTCAAGGAGCATTGTGGAGTAGATCACTCGGTAAGACCGCCTCAGCTCCATAGACCAAGAAGAATGGAGTTCTTCCAGTCGACCGGTTAGGCGTGGTCCTTAGACCCCACAACACCGAGGGGAGTTCATCGACCCATGCTCCAGCCGCATGCTTGAGGTCACGCATCAGTCGGGGTTTCAACCCTTTGAGGATCAAGCCGTTGGCCCGCTCTGCTTGTCCATTCGACTGGGGATGGGCGACTGAAGAGTAGTCGACACGTGTGCCCTGAGATGTGCAGAACGCCCTGAATTCTTCCGAGTCAAAGTTTGATCCATTGTCAGTGATGATACTGTGTGGGACTCCATATCTGAATATCAGTTCTCTGATGAAGCTGACAGCAGTACTGGCGTCAAGGTTCTTAATGGGCTTAGCCTCAATCCACTTGGTGAACTTGTCGACTGCTACCAGTACATGTGTGAAACCGCTTCGTCCTGTTCTCAAGGGACCAACCATATCCAAACCCCATACTGCGAAGGGCCAGACGAGTGGAATGGTCTTCAGAGCTGATGCAGGCTTGTGTGACATGTTGGAGTAAAATTGGCATCCTTCGCACTTGTCGACTATTTCCTTTGCCATTTCATTCGCCCTTGGCCAATAAAATCCGGCTCGGTATGCTTTGGCCACGATGGTCCGAGAGGACACATGATGGCCACAGGTCCCCGAGTGGATGTCATCAAGTATTATTCGACCTTCTTCTGGCGTTATGCACTTCTGACCAACTCCAGTCGCGCTCTCTCTGTATAGCTGTCCTTTGATCACAGTAAAGGCCTTGGATCGACGAACGATCTGTCGAGCCTCTTCCTCATCCTCCGGGAGCTCTTTTCTTAGGATATACGCGATGTATGGAACTGTCCAGTCGGGTGTGATCACTAAAGCTTCCATGACCAAGTCGACCACTGCTGGGACTTCAACCTCAGTCGGATTTGTGGCACTCTTGGGCTGCGGAGCTTCTTCGGTAAAAGGATCTTCTTTGACTGATGGAGTATGGATATGCTCTAAGAACACATCGCTGGGAATGGCTTCTCTCTTGGAACCTATCTTCGCCAAATCATCAGCCGCTTGATTTTTCAGTCGGGGTATATGATGGAACTCCAACCCCTCAAACTTCTTTTCCAGCTTCCTCACTGCATTGCAGTATCCAGTCATGGCTGGGCTTCTAACGTCCCACTCCTTCATCACTTGGTTAACCACCAAATCTGAGTCGCCATAAACCATAAGGCAACGGACGCCAAGTGAAATGGCCATGCGCAACCCATACAAAAGGGCCTCGTATTTTGCCTCATTGTTGGAGGAATCGAAGTGAATCTGGAGCACATATCTGAGCTTATCTCCTCTGGGGGAAACCAGGACAACCCCAGCACCGGAACCATTTAACATCTTAGAACCATCAAAGAACATGGTCCAATGCTCCGAGTGAACTTGAGTCGGCTGCTGTTGTTCAATCCACTCGGCAAGGAAATCTGCTATTGCTTGGGACTTAATGGCTTTCTTTGCCTCAAACTTGATATCAAGGGGAAGGAGTTCAATCGCCCATTTTGCCACTCAACCAGTTGCATCTCTGTTGTGCAGAATCTCTGAAAGTGGAGTGTCGCTGACGACTGTAATGGAATGATCAGAGAAATAATGAGCAACTTTCTTCGTGGTCATGTAGATCCCATACACAAGCTTCTGATAATGAGGATATCTTTGCTTTGATGGAGTCAAAACTTCAGACAGATAGTACACTGGGCGCTGAACGTTGAAGGCTTTCCCTTCTTCTTCCCGCTCGACCGTAAGTATTGTACTGACGACTTGTCCTGTGGCTGCAATATAAAGCAACAGAGGCTCTTTGCTGATCGGAGCAGCAAGCATCGGCTGGGTGGAGTGCAGAGCTTTTAGCTCGGCAAACGCTGCATCAGCTTCTGGAGTCCACTCGAACTTGTCTGCCTTCTTCATCAGTCGGTAAAGAGGCAATGCCTTTTCACCGAGTCGTGAGATGAATCAACTTAATGCGGCCAAGCACCCAGTAAGCTTCTGGACATCATGCACCCGCACGGGGCGTTTCATTCGGAGTATAGTGCCGATTTTTTCTGGGTTAGCGTCGATTCCACGTTCAGAAACGAGAAAACCGAGTAACTTGCCACCAGGAACTCCGAATGTGCACTTTGATGGATTAAGCTTGATATCATACCTTCTGAGGTTGGCAAAGGTTTCAGCGAGGTCAGTCAGCAGGTCGGAACCCTTTCGCGACTTGACCACAATATCATCCATGTACGCTTCCACATTCTGACTGATTTGAGTGAGCAAACACTTCTGAATCATTCGCATGAACGTGGCTCTGGCATTCTTGAGGCCGAATGGCATGGTGACATAGCAGAAGCACCCGAATGGAGTGATGAAAGCTGTTTTGATCTCATCGGGTCCGTACAGACGGATCTGATGGTACCCGGAATAGGCGTCTAGAAAAGACAATCTCTCATATTCCGCAGTCGAGTCGACAATTTGATCAATGCGAGGGAGAGGAAAATGATCTTTCGGGCAGGCCCGATTGATGTGCTTGAAATCAATGCACATGTGGAGTGACTTGTCCTTCTTGGGAACCATTACAACATTGGCGAGCCACTCGGAGTGATATATCTCTCGGAACGGCCTTTCTATTCTGGACGGCGGACCGTCAAAGATGTTCTTTGACTGGTTTTGCTGCTGAGTCGACTCTAAGGCGATGCTCAGCCAGTCCCCTGGGAACACCCGGCATGTCAGCTGGCTTCCATGCAAAGATGTCCCAGTTCTCATGGAGGAACTGGATGAGCGCTTCTTCCTATTTAGGGTCGAGTGTTGTGGAGATATGGGTCGGAGCTGCATTGGGGTCGGTCGGGTGAATGTGAACGGGCTTCGTCTCACCGGACGACTGAAATGCTGATTCTGTGGCAGGCTTCTTGGCCCGCAACAAATCACTCGGATCTGCTTTCTTCTAATATTCTTCCAGCTCGACCGTTGTTACCTAGGAATCAGCAATTTTCGAGCCTTTCTAGAAACATTCTTCTTCTTTTTTCCGATCACCAGTGATAGTGATCACGCCTTTGGGTCCGGGCATCTTCCGTTTGAGGTACACGTAGCATGGCCGAGCCATGAACCGTGCGTAAGCTGGTCTCCCCAAAATAGTGTGGTAAGCGCTCTGAAAATCCACGACTTCAAACGTCAGCTTCTCTTTGCGGAAATGCTTCGAATCGCCGAACACCACGTCTAGAGCTATTTGGCCGAGTGACTCAGCTTTCTTTCCAGGTATAACTCCATGAAAACTCATGTTGCTGGTGCTCAGTCGGGACATCGGAATGCCCATTCCTTTCAGCGTCTCCGCATATAATAAGTTCAGTCAACTACCACCATCCATTAGCACCTTCGTCAGTCGAGTGCCTTCGACGACCGGGTCGACCACCAAAGCTTGCCTCCCAGGGGTGGCTATTCGAGTCGGGTGATCGGACTGGTCAAATGTAATGGGAGTTTGGAACCATCTCAGATAACTGGGCGTCGCTGGGGCAACCATATTCACCTCACGGTTGATAACCTTCAATCGGCTTTTACTTTCTACATCAGCAAAAATCATCAAAGTGGAGTTAACATGAGGATAACCTCCATCACTGTCCTCCTTGTCTTCGGCTTTGTCCGACTCCTTTTCCCTGTCCTTGGGCTGTTTACCTTGGAACTGCTAGATCAGGAGCCGACACTGGCGAGTGGTATGCTTCGGGTAAATGAAATTACCCTCTTCGTCTTTCTTCGTGTGGATGTGACACGGCAGATCCATCACGTCATTTCCTTCTTTATCCTTCACCTTCTTGGGGTTCCAGGATCCTTTGGGTTTTCCCTTGAACTTGCCCTAAGTCACGGCCAGAGCCTTCCCAGGAGCCGCTGGCTCGGCCTTCCATTTCTGCTTCCGACTGGAGTTTCCTTTCTCCGACTGACTCGGCTTGTACTTGCCGCTCCGGAGTCGGTCCTCCTCTTCGCCGTTGGCGTACTTGGTAGCAATTTCCATCATCCAACTCAGGGTCATATCTCCGGTCCGACCAAACTTCAAACTCAATTCTCTGTTCTTAACACCATCCTTGAAGGCGCAGACTGCCTGATGATCAGACACGTTCTCCATGATATGATGTAAAGTGATCCATCTCTGCATATACCCTCTCAAGGTCTCATTCGACTTCTGCACACAAACTTGCAGCTCTGTCAGTCCAGCTGGTCGCTTGCAAGTTCCCTCGAATGTTCTGACGAACACTCGGGAAAGATCTTCCCAAGTGTAAATGCTGCTAGGAGTTAACTGATTCAACCACGCCCTGGCCGAACCTTCCAACATGAGTGGTAAATGTTTCATAGCCACTTCATCATTTCCGCCACCAATCTGCACCGCCACTCGGTAGTCTTCAAGCCAAGTTTCAGGCTTAGACTCACCGGTGAACTTGCTGACTCCAGTCGCCAACCTGAAGTTGGGGGGAATCACCGCGGCTCTGATAGCCCTGCTGAAACATTCCGGACCAGAAACATGCACTCGGCTGCTAGTGGGCGCATCTCTGTCATGGCCACCTCGATGAGCCCTGTTCCGATTGACCAAGCCTTGCACGATGATGGATTGCGCGTCAAAGCCTGGTTCCCTAGGGTCGACCAGAACTCTTCGTCCCACACTGAGCTGGCGCCTATCATCTTGCTGCCGATGAGCGTAGGACCCACCTCTCGGGGGAGGAGTGGGCACTCGACGCCTATCATCACGATCGTATCGGTCACCATATTGGTCCCGTCGAACCTCGCGTCCTTCACGCCGCGGAGGCGATCTAGGGCTGTGAGCCGACTGAACCGTATTCGCAGTAACGGATCGACTGTGAATCCTGTTGCGTGACTGCGACAGGGCTGAATTCTGATCACCTGCTGCTCGGAGCAAATCTCTAATCTGCATCAAGCCTCTGCCAGCCTCCGACTAAGAGGGCTGAATTGACTCTGCTATACGGGTTGCAGCTGCTAAATTCTGAATCGGGGTTCGATATACCTGAGTCGGCTGCGGGAAGAGTTGACGTCGACTGGAGTCGAGTACTCGTTGCCGCGCGCGCTCGTCGAGTGCTCGCTGGAGATTCTCCAGACGAGTGCGTTCAGCCAAGTTGGCCAAACGCGCCTCCTCCAAGGCACGAGCCTCGGGGGTTTCTCCTGTGATGGGAGTATACAGGGCATCCATGTTCCTGCGGCGAAGTTCTTCTCTTTGCAGGGAGTTAAGTGGCTCGGGTTGATATTCCTCATGGACATGAGCGGGGTCGCCTCCACCGTCCACCCCGTCGTCGCGGGGGAAGCCGGGAGGGCTACGAGGCCCGTTGACCATCAAGACCTCCGCCGCCGGATCGCTGCTGTCGCACTCGGATGCGGTCTCTACGGAGCCAGTCGACAGATCGAACAGGCCATAGAGAGATTCGTCGGGCTCGATTGCCGTGACTTGGGTGGTGGCCGACTAGCGGGCCACTGCGTGCCTTACCCACCGTTGGAGCCTCGACCGACCCGAGCGCTTGCGCTGGCGGGAGACTGGGGGGGGAGGACGATAGGGGAGTCGACGGCTGCCACAGCAGAACGCCGCGGACACACGCTCGAAAATGCGTCGCCCCACGGACAGGGAGCGCGTCGATGTCGAGTGGAGCCTCCTGGAGCCAAGCGGAGTCGTCGGCGATGAAGGTGAGCGCGCCGAGACGGATCTCGTGGCCCTCGACCAAAACTCCACCAGAAACCATGATGAAGGCAATCAGAACAATTGCAACTTCTCCAGAAATCGCTAAGACACCTGCCCCACGGTGGGCGCCAACTTTCGTAGTTCTAAGTCTGACAGTAGAATAGGGGGTAGGTATGGAGAGGCAAGATCCTAGCTATGGAGTAGTTGTAAACACAAGAGATGTACGAGTTCAGGCCCTTCTCGGAGGAAGTAACAGCCCTACGTCTCGGAGCCCTGAGGCGGTCGAGTGGATTATGTGTGTATGGATTACAGGGGTGCGAACCCTTTACACTGAGGAGGGGGGTGGCTTATATAGTGTCTGCCAGACCCTTCTGGCCCTCACTTATGCAGGGTTTAAAGTACATTAAGGCTAGGCGTTACTGGTAACGCCTTACATAAAGTGTCCTAAATGCCATAAAGACTACTTAATTACAGACCGTTTGGATGCAGAGTGGCTCTTGATCTCCTGATGGTCGAGTGAGTCTTCATAGTCGAGTCCTTCGAGTCCGTCGAGTGAAGTCCCTCTTGGTCGACTGGAATGCAGTTTCTTCTGAGGGTGTCCTTGGGAAGGGTACTTAGGACAGGTCTATGACCCTACCCTAGGTACATGACTTCATCAAGCTGCAGTCCAGTACTCGCCTAAGTTTGAAAAATCCTACTGAGTGGCGAGCGATCCTCCCACTCGGGGGCTTAGCTGCAGTCCAGTACTCGCCTAAGTTTGCAAAATCCTACCGAGTGACGAGCGATCCTCCCACTCGGAGGCTTAGCTGCAGTCCAGTACTCGCATAAGTTTGAAAAACCTTACCGAGTGATGAGCAATCCTCCCACTCGAAGGCTATGCAAAGTGCGGGTCGACTACGACCACCACTTCAGAGTTGTACCATCAAGAAGAAGGATGAGATTGAGCGCGTCGCCTGGGCGAGTTACTTTCGGGAATGTCAAGACCATTGCTGAATTTCTCGCCGATGAGTTGATCGGTCCAGCCGAATTAGTCGGGTCGACTGCGACGCCGCCCACCCCCCCCCCCCCCCCTACAGTTGACAGGAACGTCAAGACCATTGATGAGTGCCTTGCTGATGAGCTGATCAATGCTGCTCAAGGATCGTCCAATCGATTGACAGGAACCTCAAGACCATTGCTGAGTGCCTTGCTGATGAGCTGATCAATGCTGCTCAAGGATCATCCGATCGCTCGACTGGTGATTCTTCTCCAGAAGCTGCATCAAGCAAACGGACACAAATCTGAGAGAAAAACGAATTTCGCTCAAAGACAAACGCAATATATTCGAGGATAAATCCAATGATTCCTAACCGCAGAATAAAGTGCTCGGGCATCAGGCCCGAAGGAGTTTTAATGGTTACAAAATCACTCGGCATTCCGAGGCAAATAAAGGTGAAGCATAATGTTTTTTCAATCACTCAGCGGGAGAAGGACTGGCCGGATCGCAGAAGCTGTCGAGGTCGATGCTGTCGACGATGCGAGTGGCTGCCTCGAGGAAGGTGTCCATGAAGGTCTGGAAGGAGTGCTTCTTAGTATTCGCTACTTTGACAGCTGCCAACTTGTCTTCCTTAGCCTCCTTGCAGTGCACTCGGACCAACGATAAGGCGACATTGGCACCACAGCGAGCGGAAAATTTCTTTCACTCTTGCACTCGGCCTGGAATCTGATTAAGTCGAGTCATCAGTGACTCGAGGCCTTGAGATAGCTCCGCCTGAGGCCAGAGTTCAGCATCCACTTGGGTCATTACCGCCTTCAGTCGAGCCAGATAAGCAACTGCACCATCCAAGCGCGACTCCAATCGCAGCAGATTCATTGCAACATCATCTTTCACAGGACAATTGATGTGGTCGAGACCCGTCTCGACCCGCCCAATTTCAGCTTCAAAGTCCTGACACAGTTCTGTCCCATTGCAAAAAAAGACGAGTCGATAGCATGACAACAAAGTTTAGTCGACGACAAATTGACTAGTCGAATGATCATACCTTCAAGCTTCAGAACAAGTTTCGCATCAAGTTGTTCCAGATAAGACTCCAGCTTGTCTGTCTTGGCTCTGAGGCCGCCGACTTCTGTAGTCAGGTTCTCCTTGTCCTTCCTCAGCTGCTCGACTTCCTGATTAGCTTCCGAGATGGTGGCCTTCAACTTCACGTTATCCTCCTCCAATTTGCCGACTGAAGCCAGCTTCCGGTCCGCAAGCTTCGTCTTCTCACGTGCTTCCTTCTGAGCAGCGGCAAGGTCCAGGTCCGTCCTCTCCAAAGCCTCCTTCATCCTCTCTAAAGAAACAACACTCTTCAGACAAGACTGAAGTTGGAGATTTTCACTATGCACATCTGCTTGTGTGAAATCACTCGGTTCAAAGAGACTGAAAGAAAAACCAGTGCGAAGTGCAAGCTACAAAGCAGACAAAACGGCCGAATGGTTACCTCCCATGATGGTCGTTTCTTCTTGAGAAGTCTTGAGATTCTTCTTCGCGAGTTCAAGGTCAAGTTCAACGCTGATATGCTTCTTCTTTAATTCGGTGAGCCGAGCTCCAAGATTGCAAGACCTCTACAGCCAGCAAAAGAGACATGTCAGTCGATAGAAATAAGAGACAGTGACGGAGAAAAATTACTCTAAGACTACTGCCGAATCAAATATTCAACATTAGTCTCGGGGACTACATCCAGTGGGTGCACTTAGCGTGCCCCCACTGAATTAGATCAATACTCAGCAAGGGTTGCCCAACGTGAGTTCAAAAAAAGAGATACATCATTAGACCTCAGTCGACTGCCAGCAGTCGACCGTGGTCTCGGGGACTACACCCAGTGGGTGCACTCGGCGTGCCCCCACTGATTCGAACAATTTATTGAGACTCAGCTCAAGGCGAGCGGAGTTGAAGATTTCCTACATTCTAAATGAAGGAACACCCCAGTGGGTGATCAGATATAAAGCAACACTCAAAAGTTCAGTCAGAATTTTGCTGACCTGAACATTGGTCTGAAGGGCAGTGCTGGCGTTGTTAGCTACCTGGCTAGCCTCATGCATCACTTTCACCTGCTCCATGACAAGGTTCACCTGACGAAGAGCTTCCCTAGCAGTGCCCGGCGAGTCGTCTGGAGTTTGATACGTAGCAAAGAGTGATGGCTCCAGGGTGGTCGAAGCAGTTACCGGGTCGGACGAGTGGAGTTGCACCGGTGCGGCAGGTGTCTGTGCAGTCGACCCCGACGGACGATCAGTCGTCAGCGGGTTGGCGAATGTGACGTTGGTCCGAACCGGCCCTTCAGAATGGTCGACCACCGCCTCAAGCGCCGGCGTCGACTGAGGGACTTGGATTTCAAGCCTCCTCCTGCTTGAGCCTCCACTCTTCTTTCTCCTCTCCTGTAGAGGCGCTTCTTCTTATTCGTCATCAGGGAGCACAATGATCTCTTGCGGAGCTACAGAAAGAGAGAAGTATCAAATTTTCAGCCGATTGACCGCCCACTCGACTAAATGAAACTCGGTCGAACGAACTTACCAGCTCGGGAGGTGGCCTCCTCATCTCCTGGTGCCTTATCGACATCCATGTCAGTAGCAGCAGAGGTGGGTCTAGAAAGATGCATAATCCGATGGATCAGAACAGAAATGTTAGTCGGTATGTATAAGCACAAGTGTTTTACTCACCTCGGATCCACTGGGACGTCCATCTTGATCCGCGGCAAAGTCTTTCGAGTCTTAGGAGGGGAAACTTTGAGCTGCTTGGCGGTCTTCTCTGTCGGTTCCGGACTCGACGTCCGAGTGCGCTTCTAAGCATGAGTACTCGGAGCAACGCTCTTCCCGCGCCCGCCCGCCGGGTCGTGATGCTGCTTGGATCGGCGCTCGGAACGCGGCGGCGAGTCGACCTCTTCCTCGTCGTCCGACTCCTCGCTCTCCTCCTCATCCTCTCCATCCGAAGACTCCCATTCGCCGCTCTCGTCTACACTGGCCTCCTCCTCCTGGCCTTGCTCCAGGGCTTGTTCACCATTGGGCATTGAGTACATTTCAGTGAAGACCTACAAGATGAGAAGTCAAGCAAAAATCAGTCGACATCGAATGCAGTCGGAACTTATGCGCCAAGCAGTCAGAACAAAAAGGCATACCTTGTCGGGTGGGTTGTTGTCTTTGAAAGGAATAACTCGCCTGGATCCCCTGGGATTGTCCTGATTGCCTGTGATACTCCTCAACCACATGGCCACAGTCTCGGATGACACTTCCTCTGGATGGACCCGAGCGGTGTCTTCAGGTCCAGAGTACAGCCACATGGTGGGATGATCATGGGCCTGGAGAGGCTGGATGCGTTGACTGAGGAACACTTCCAGCAGGTCCAGGCCGGTAACACCCTCATTGATAAGCTGGGCCACTTTCTCTACCAGCATCTTCGTCTCCGTGTTCTCAGCCGCGGTCACTTTAAGTGGAGAAGGAGTTTGGACGCGGTCGAATGTGAAGTGAGGGAGGCCTATCGACTGACCTGGAGCTGCCTGGTCCTGACAGTAGAACCAGGTCGACTGCCAGCCTCTAACTGATTTAGGGAGAGTCATAGCGGGGAAAGAGCTCCTATGCCTTTTCTGGATGCCTAACCCCCCACACATCTGGATGACATTGGTCTTTGAGTCACTCAACTTCACCTTTTTGACCGACTGAGATCGGATGGTGAAGATGTGTTTGAAAAGACCCCAGTGCGGTCGACACCCCAAGAAATTTTCACACATCGACACAAAGGCAGCCAGATACGTGATGGTGTTAGGAGAAAAATGGTGGAGTTGAGCGCCGAAAAAGTTCAACAACCCCCGGAAGAAAGGATGCAGAGGAAGCGAAAAACCGCGGTCGACGTGGGTGGCGAGCAGAACGCACTCACCCGGTCGAGGCTGGGGATTCATCTCCCCTCCGACAGCCTTGCCGCTCCCTTGGTGATTAGTCCAGACTCTGCCAGCTCGTCCAGATCCTCCTGCCGAATCGAAGACCGGATCCAATCACCCTGGATCCAGCCCGGCAGCAACCCCACGTGCGACGACGACCCGCGTTGCTGCTTCTTGCCCTTCGCCACCCCCTTCGTCTTCTTTGTGCGTTCCAGCGCCGCCGTCTTGTCCTTCACCATGGCGACGGAGCGGCGGCGTCGAAACAGAAGAGCTGGGCGCGACGGAGAAGCGGAGGAGGAAGGAGGAAAGGGTTGGCACAGTGCAAACGCCTCGGTCCCGTCACCTTATAAAGGGCCACTTCCGAGTGACTGGCGCATGGGACCAGGTAATCCTGTCAAATCCCGCAACAGTCGCGCGCAGCGTACGTGGCGAAAAAGGCGGCGCAGAAATTGAGGCATCATTGTTTATCCGCTCCGCCCGCTTTGGCACTCCCCGTCCCGCGCGCTTCCCCAAAATTTCGTATCCCGCGAAATCCAGGATATGCAGCAGTCAATCGCGCCCAAGGTCCTGCATTCCAATACAACACTCGACAAATGACGCCACAAGTTCAGTGGACGACTCCCTGAATGGATCAACGCGACTGAATCGACGCTGAAGTACCAACGCGAGTTTTCCATCTTGCAGAAAACGCTCGCGATGGCTCAAGAGTCAGAACAAGTTCAACTCCAACCTAACTTCCACTCGAACCTTAATCCATTCGGGGGCTACTGATGAGGATACAGACCTGGGGTAAGGTCATAGGCCTGACCTATACGTCCTACCCAAGGTCACCACCCAAGAAGGCAAGAAGGTCAAGAGACACCATGAGACCCCCGGTCGAAGATGTCGAGTGCAATCCACTCGACATCATGTCACTCGGGAGTCTCCCTACCTACTGTCACTCGACCAACAAGAGAATCACTCGACCTCCCCAAGACCAGGAGTTACTCAGCGTGCAACGGACACGCATTCACTCCGTAGTCTTTAAGGTCATTAACATCACTTAAGGCTGGCGTTACCAGTAACGCCAGCACTTTATGTACATTAACTCCCTTGTAATGGAGGGCGGGAGAGGTCCTGACGAACTCTATATAAGCCACCCTCCTCCTCTGGCACAAGGGTTCGCACCCCCTGTAA
Organism: Triticum timopheevii; assembly: GCA_963921465.1. NCBI lineage: Eukaryota > Viridiplantae > Streptophyta > Magnoliopsida > Poales > Poaceae > Triticum > Triticum timopheevii. The sequence continues at coordinate 70,012,521 of OY997272.1, read as the reverse complement.
CATCACACATATAATCCAATCGACCACCGAGACGTAGGGATGTTACTTCCTCTGAGAAGGGCCTGAACTCGTAAAACTCGTGTGTACACCTTCACCATAGCTGAGATCTTGCCTCTCCATACCTACCCCCTTTCTACTGTCAGTCTTGGAACCACGACAGAAGGGGGGAGAGAATTAGAGTTAGGAAGATTACGTTACTTTATGTAGGCTGTTCGTAGATGGAGCATTATCGTTGCTTGTCCCGGTCTTAAGTCTTAACACTGACCAAGGTGGGTCAATAAGATTTGTAGCAAAACCGAAGGTCCAAAGGTTGATTTAAATGTTCTTTTCGTGAAGAAGTATGTTACATACTACTCCCTCCGTTCCTAAATGTAAGTCTTTTAAGACATTCCACTACAAACTACATACAGATGTATATAGACATATTTTAGAGTGTAGTTCATTCATTTTGCTCCGTATGTAGTCCATAGTGAAATATCTAAAAAGACTTATATTTAGAAATGGAGGGAGTACTACATATTTGTATCATGGGCTCATGGCATATGCATCACACTAATTTGGTTGGCTTGACGGAAAAGGAAAAGGAGCGGGACGTTGAGTAGAGGAGCAGCCCAAGCATTAACCTCGAGCGAAGCCAAGAATCGCATCCCGGTCTCCACACATGCGTGCCGGGGCCCACCTGACCTCTCAGGTCCACGATGTTTCCTCCTTTGGCCCCACCATTCAGTGTCGCTAACGCCTGATATTTGGCTCATAAAGGTAGCGGGAGCATAAACGGCACGGCCAAAAAACCGAACGCGCGCAAACGTACGCCGACGGACCGGCCGGCCATGTCGTCCATGGCCGACGACGGCGAGCGTCTCGAGCTCCTCCACGGCGACCTCGACCTGACCATCCACGAGGCGCGCGGCCTCCCCAACATGGACATCCTCTCCACCATCCTCCGCCGGCTCTGCATCCGCCCCCGCCGCCTCCCCAGCCGCAACATCGACGCCGACACCGACGCCGACAGCCCCCTCCGCCGCCGCCGCCGCCGCCGCCACAAGCCTCGCGGTCAACACAGCATCGTCCCCACCTCCGACCCCTACGCCGTCGTCGCGGTGTCGGGGCCGGACGGCCCGGACACCACGCTCGCGCGCACCTATGTCGTCCGCAACTCCGAGGCCCCGGACTGGTCGGCGCGCATACGCATCCCCCTCGCGCACGAGGCCTCCCGCCTCGTCTTCCAGGTCAGGGACTCCGACCCCTTCGGCTCCGACCTCATCGGCGCCGCCTACCTCCCGGCCGCCACACTCCTCGATGGCAAGCCCATCGTGGACGCCTGGCTCCCGCTGCTCCGCCCCGACGGCCGCGGCCCGCCCAAACCCAACTCCGCCATCCGCGTCTCCCTCACCTTCACCCCCGCATCGTCGTCGTCCTCCCGGCGCCACCGCTTCGGCGGCGTGCCGGCGTACTTCCCGGCGCGGCGGGGGTGCGAGCTGAAGCTGTACCAGGACGCGCACGTGCCGGTGGGTGCGCCGTGCTCGTACGAGCGCGGGCGGTGCTGGGAGGACGTGTGCATGGCGGTGCTGGGGGCGCAGAAGCTGGTGTACGTGGCGGGGTGGGCGGTGGGCGCGAGGGTGCGGCTGCTGCGGGAGGAGATGTCGCCGGAGATGGCGGAGAAGGCGGCGGAGGTGAGGGCGCTGGCCGGCGAGGAGGTGGAGAAGATGGCGCTGGGGGATCTGCTCAAGTACAAGTCGCAGGAGGGCGTCCGCGTCTGCCTCCTCGTCTCGGACCACCACGACACTCCCCTGCACCCCAGCTTCTTCTTAAACACGGTAAGATTAGACTGCTTTTTTTTTTGCGACAGGTAAGATTAGACTGCTAGCTATTTGTGCGTAATTGTCGATTCCAATGGAATTTCGTGAAAATTTAGCATTTGGATTCCTACAAGTATAACTATTTTAGGTCCAAATACATGATTGGATAAAACCAATGGAGTATCTCGCATTTGGATTGGAACCAGAAGTTGCCACACACAAAAAGGATTTTGAACCAGAAAATCAGTGCACTACTAGCTCGGTCTGTTTTTGTGAAAAGGATCTTATCTTTTGTTAAAGTTCAACAGAAGTACAACACATCTTAAATAATAAAAAATACATTGAGATTTCATGACCACCAACCGACTACTACTTTGGTCTGAACGAGCCGTTGTCGCCGCTTGGCCTTGTCAATGATAGCCAGGAAGTCTGCGTGCATGTGCCCCTAAGGACCGTCACCCTGAAGACGTAGTCATCGCCGTAGAACCCTTGCATAGATCTGAAACACCTGACATCAAATCTGGCCATAAGATGAGAAATCCTAACCTCACCGCCCTAAGAAGATGGCATGAATCTACGCTAGTGCTTCGTCACGCACGTCCAGCCAGACGAACTCGAGGGGGATCAATGCCCGGAAAACAAACTCGTAGAAGAAGCGCGCACCTGCGAGGACTAAAATACCTTAGCTTAAACTACTAATCGGAGCGGAGGCCCTAGGACCTCCCTCCCCGCTACTGGCCGTCGGAGTCGCAGACAGAGGGGAGGCGAATCCATGAGCTCACCGTGAAGCCCGAAGGGAAGAGTTTAGTCTAGTCGCCTAGGGTTAAGGGAGGAAACGAGAGGAAGTCACGTACTACTACCTTGGTCTTTGTATGCTTGAGCGAGCATTTAAGGCAAGGTTGAGTTGTCATTACCATGATTTATGTTAATTCTGTTTGTGTTACTAGATTTTGCATGGTTTTTTTTCACTTTTTTGTTTATATTTGTGCAACTTTTCAACATAAGGTTATAAAACAAGAGAATATCGCGTGAAAATCAACTTCGGTGCAAACCGGTGGAAACCATGTGCAAAACTATGTTTTGAAGTTTCGAGAAAATCTAAACAAATACAATATGTTAATTGTTGATATTCGTTTAGCATGTGAAATTCCAAATTGGCATGTGATATTCGTTTCGAGAAAATCTAAACAAATACAAATTGTTTTACGAGGTAAAAAATCAGTATTGAACAGTGTGAACATGAAACATCACTACTCATTAATGAATTTGTTTTTATCTTAGCTAACACATGGTTTTGTGTGTGAACTTTAAATTTCACATGTCAATATAACATCACCCTCCTAAACATATACTTTTTAGAAAATTTTAAAACTTTCAAACATGATTTCCGCAAAGTTTTCATTGAAACTTGATTTTTACACGACATTCTCTTACAAAACAAAGCACAAGACATCACAATTCAGCAAAGGAGTCTAAATAGCACAAAAGAGAACACAGACAATTTATTGATAAACAACCGATCAAATAAAATTATGAATTAAAGTTTGGATATAAGATGAAAAAAATAAACACGGGGTGCATTCCCCTCGATTTTAAAATTCCTAGTATCAATATGAATTCTAAAGTTGCAATATGAGAGCTTAACAACTAGAATTCCAAGCTCATATTGACCACTAAGCGTGTGAATGAAGAATAAAACATATAGGTGTATTCTAATGTTTTTCTTTATATGCTCTTTTTATTAGGGAGGCATGATGCAAACTAGTGGCGAAGACACGAAGAAGTTCTTCAAACAATCATCTGTGATTTGTGTACTCTCGCATCGCTACCCTAGAAGCAAAGTCGACATGGCCAAGCAAAAGGCAAGCTAAGATACAAGATTTTCTCTTATGTTTGTTTTTAGGTTTTATTTATTTATTATTAACTACTTGATGGTTTCTTGGGACATGGATCAAAATTAAGTAAGATGTACATAACTGAATCTTTAAGTTGTCAAATCCCATCTAATATTATCACACCAAATGCCTCGAAGAATCTTACATTTTTCATCATATTCATCGTTGCTTTATGTCATTTACACTATCTTTAAGTTTTCTATGTGCCTATCTTCTCTCTGTGTGATAGAGAAAAAGGAGAGAAATAAGGTGTGCCATTCAACGAGACCTAATCTCAATGAGCTTTTTTCCCAAAATTTGGTTATGCAAATCTTTGGCCACCATAGGAATAACATGCTTTTATTCTCACTTTTTTGTGATTTTAAAACATGAATCGCAACATCGTTTATGGCAAAAAAAAAAACTAATGTTGTCGTCTTACTCATTCACGTATATGTAATTCTCCAAATAAATGGTATTTAAACAAAAAAATAGTATGTTAATTGCTCATGGCCCCTTGATGTATATTTATTCGAGCTATATATTTGAATCAATTCGTTTAAAAGAAGAGAAACTAATTTATATATATATTTTGTTGCATAACTAGAACATTGACAAACACATGGTTTGTGTATCAGGTATTACTGAAAAAATGAACAAACATGATTAAAGAATCAATTGCCTTTGCTCGCTCTAGCACTGTACCAATTTTAGCTTTAAAATTTTCTATTACACTTACTAAAATTAATTAAATAATATTGTTGTTGCTAAGTATTAAAACATTATTTCATTTATGATTTAATTTAATTTTTGTTATACCAAATATGTTTCCATTAAATTTGAGTAATATCTTAGAAAAACATTACTTCTTCGTTTATTTTAATAGCATTTTTTTGTATATTAATTTTTTGCCCGGTGATGAATTATAGTGCATGTGCTATGGTTAATTTTAGCATCCTATAATATCTAAATTTGAATATCTTAGACTATATGTCTGTTTGTGTTATAAGTAAATACATTTTAAAATATATATTGTTGTTCTACTTTCAATTGAAATAAGGATAAATTCCAAAAGAGAGTAAAAGCGTGTCTAAATTTTTTTCAATGGTGGGGAAGATGTATGGCTTCATAGTTCCAATAGTAGCAACTTTCAAGAGATTAGATGATATTAAATAGGAAGGAAACTATAAAATAAACACCTAGATCTATCTACCAATTACCGTGGACCACCGAGATTATTAAGTAGACACACCACCTAGATTATTATGTAGGTTGCTACTTCACCAAGAAATCTCTAGTGGGCCATTTTTTCTCTCGAACTTTTGTGCATGATGTAGTATAAGTAGAATACGCTAGAATAGGGCAATTAGCAGTTTAGTTGTGTAAACTAAGAATGCATGAAAAGATTTCAATCCCTTAAACTAGAAAGAACATATATGTATGTGTTTAACTTGTGAATTGCACCACATGAGCCTATACAATATGTTAAAATGGGCAAGCTTTCGATGTGCATGTTTTTTCCTTAAGTGGTGTGCCTATTTCGTGTAATCCCTCCATTCTAAATTATAAGATGCTCTAACTTTTTTTGGGATCAGATGTATATAGACATGTTTTAGTGTTTTTTTATTCATTGCAGTCCATATGGTCCACATTTAAATATGTAAAACATTTATAATTCAAAATGGAGGTAGCAGTTTTTTAGTTGAGAAAACATTCAAGAAGATAAACATTTTTTTCTAAAAACGGGAGCACCGTACCCTGGCATCTGCATCCCTGGATGCACATGGCCATTTTATTAAACATGAATCAAGTCAACTCATCGAGTACCAGACAGTAAAATAAAGAAAGAAAAAGAAAACACGACCACAGAACCGGTCGGACCCCAGGGTTACATAGTTCATCCACATAATACACGAGTGGTTTGCTAGTCAAACCGATTGAATAAATCCCGCGCAACCGTTTCCAGCCTGCTGCACCCGGAGCCTATAAGCGCCTGCGCTTCCACATGTTGCAGTGATGACCACATATGGATTGAAGCCGTAGCCCTGTAGAAAACCTGCAAAAATTTGGAGTAGACGATCTGTTAAAAACACAATCATATCCTGTCAATTCCATATTACCTAGAGAATGGTACAAACTCTCACACGGTTTTGGCCCTTCTGCTTATGATGAATACACCTAACCAGTTTTCAAATAAATTTGGAAATATTCACTTTGGTACTAAAATGTATGCAACATGAATGGTCTGCCGGATCAAGGTAGTAAACTGACATGACAGGAATAAATGACGAGTTATCTTCTCCTAATAACATTATTGTTATTACTGCCATGCCAGGTATGCTTAGTAAAGTTATCTTTGGTATGAACTACCTTCCTCAGTAAAAACCACATGAAATTTGTGATCTTGAAAGGAACCATTGTTTTTCAAATGTTTTATGAGAATAATAGATCCAGAATCCATAAGATCTGTGTACATAGGCTTCACAATGAAGACATCATTAGTGGTCAACCTTCACTAGAATGAATCCGACATTTGAGTTAGATTAATAGGCATCAACCTAGAAATCAAATGGATCCATTTAGTCCATCTACTTCCAAAAATAAGGAGCCGTTTGCTAGTTAGGATGGCATTTGTCAACAACACGACTGGCAGTTTTAGTGTTTGGGGAATGATGTTTTTGTCAAAAAGAACATGGTATTTTGTTTCTTTTACTACATTTTTATCCAAGAACTACCACCGTCGGATCTTGACTATGTGGCTATGAGGGGGTTCGCTTGGGTTTTCCTCCTGGGGGACGGTCGCCAGATAAAATTAGGGAAAATAAATAAATGTTTACGTACTCTTTGACTCTTCGGTAGACCCAGAATTTGCCCATTCAGATTATTCGGCTTATACTGCCCACGAAAAAAATTCAATTCAAACCCGGGTGCGGCGTCGACGCGGGCGGCGGTGTAGATGGGAGATGGTGTGATGGAGTGTGGCAAGGGTACCATGAAGGTCATGTGGCGGCGGAATCGGGCGTTGTGGCGTTCAAGTCGAGCGGTGTGGTGGTGGATTCAGTCGATTTAGGGTAGCATGGCGGCGGGGAAGGTGCGGATCCGGGGGCAACAGAGTTGGGATTGACGGCCGACGGCGCCGGGGTGCGGCGGGTGGGTTGCGAGCGGTGGCACGACAGCCGCATGGGGGGCGGTTGTAGCCTAGTGGCAAGGGACGCAGTGGCAAACCCTGCAGCCACGGTTCGACTCCCGTCGGGAGCGAATTTGTGGCGCTTCACCCAGATAGGCTTCTTCTATAAAAATATGTCCTGGATGCTAGTGCCCATGGATCTCATTTTTTTTTACTTCATGGACAACTCTCGAGTATAAAAATTTACATATAAATCATCTGTTGGTGCATTTTTTTTCCGTCGGTGAATGTAAATTGTGTTAATTTTACATCTGCATTATGTATTGGAGATGGTCTAAGATATCGAAACAAAAGTTCAATAGACACTGGGTGAAAATCTAAAAGCTAGCGAAAAATGACTTTGCATTCACCAAAATTTCTCCCAATTTGGAACTCGATGATGCGCTGATCAGTGCGATGCCTGTCCAGCGTGCAGGTGGTGGGCACGCCGTACGCGCACAACCAGAAGTGCATCCTCGTCGACACGCCGGCGTCCGAGGCCACCCGCCGGATCACGGCCTTCCTGGGCGGCCTCGACCTCGCCGCCGGACGCTACGACACCCCGGCCCACCGGCTCTTCGAGGACCTCGACACCGTCTTCCGGGGGGACATCCACAACCCCACGCTCGGCGACGCCGCCGCGGAGAACGGGCCCCGTTTGCCGTGGCACGACATGCACTGCCGCCTCGACGGCGCCGCCGCGTACGACGTCCTCAAGAACTTCGAGCAGCGGTGGCGGCGGGCGACGGCCAAGCACTTGAAGGCGTCTAAGCACGGGAAGGACGATGCTCTGCTCAAGCTCCAGCGCATCCCCTGGATCCTCAGCCCGGTCGTCGCCGACGGCGAAGACGACGCCCTGCGCGTCCTGCCGGAGGATGACCCCCGGTGCTGGCACGCGCAGGTGTTCCGGTCCGTGGACGCCGGGTCGGTGAAGGGGTTCCCGCGCTCCTGGGAGACGGAGGAGATGGAGGCGCGGCACCTGCTCTGCGACAAGAGCCTGGCGGTGGAGCAGAGCATCCACGCGGCGTACGTGGCGGCGATCCGCGCCGCCGACCGGTTCGTGTACCTCGAGACCGAGCGCTTCGTGGGGTCGTCGTACGCGTGGCCGACGTCGTTCCGGCACCCGGGCGCCGGCAACCTGGTGCCGATGGAGATCGCGCTGAAGGCGGCGAGCAAGATCAGGGCCGGCGAGGACTTCGCGGCGTACGTGGTGCTGCCGATGTGGCCGGCGGCGGAGGGGCCGCCTGGGTCGGCGCCGGCTCAGGAGTCCCTCTTCTGGCAGGCGCAGACGATGCAGGCGATGTACGAGGTCGTCGCGAAGGCGATCGCGGAGGCCGGGGCCGGCGTCAGAGCGCACCCGCAGGACTATCTCAACTTCTACTGCCTCGGCAACCGCGAACAGGCACCGGCGACGCCCCCGCATCTGGAGACGGGGACGAGCCCGGCGGCGCTGGCGCGGAGGCACGGGCGGTTCATGGTGTACGTGCACTCCAAGGGGATGGTCGTGGACGACGAGTACGTGCTCCTCGGCTCCGCCAACGTGAACCAGCGCTCCCTCTCCGGCTCCCGCGACACCGAGATTGCCGTCGGCGCTCACCAGCCGCACCACACTGGCCGGCGGCCGCGCGGGCAGGTGCACCGGTACAGGATGTCGCTCTGGGAGGAGCACCTGGGCTGGCTGTGGGATGTGCTGGAGGCGCCGGAGTCGCCGGAGTGCGTGAGGCTGGTGAACCAGGTGGCCCGGGAGAACTGGGAGAGGTACACGGACGAGGGGGAGGTGGTAGAGGAGATGCAGGGGCACCTGATGAAGTATCCGGTGGAGGTGGACGGCTACGGCGGTGTGTGGCCGCTGACCGGGCACGAGTTCTTCCCCGACGTCGGCGGCAGGGTCCTAGGCTCCACCAACAAGTTTCCCGATCATCTCACCATGTAGCCTTCCTACCGACCCTTTGAGCTCTAACACTATGTTTACACAAATTAAGGAAAATGGGATTTGTAGCAATTTATTGTGTAAATGAGGTGTAAAAAAAACAAATCAGCATTGAATACTGCTGGACAAGAAACCGCTATTCGTTGTTGAATTTGTTTTTATCATAGCTCGTAAATCGTTTTGTTCTTGCACTTGGAATTTCATGGAGTACGTCAATATAACATCACTCTCTTAACATAATGTATTTTTTAGAATTTTTAAAACTTTCAACATGGTTTCCACAAAGTTTTCATTAATACTTGGCTTTCACATGATATTCTCTCATAAAACAAAGCACGAGACATCACAATTCAGCAACTGAGTCTAAATAGCACGGAAGAGAATATTGACAATTTATTGATAAATGCCCGTGTGAATAAAATTATGAATTGAAGTTTGGGTATAGCATGACAAAATACACAAGGAGTGCATGCCCCAAGCCTTAGTGGAAGAGCTCAATATCTAGAATTTGAGGCTCATATACATCACTAAACATGTGAATGAAGAAGAAAACATGTAGGTCTATTCTTAGGTTGTGTTTTTTATTTGCTATTTTATTAGGGAGAAATGATGAGGAATGATGCAAACTAGTGGTGAAGACACGAAGAAGTTTTTCAAACAGTCGTCTGTGATTTGTGTACTCTCGCATCGCTACCCTAGAAGCAAAGTCGGCATGGCCAAGCAAAAGGCAAGCTAAGATGCCATATTTTTGTTTGTAATGTTTTTGGTTTGTGTTATTTATTAATAATTATCTTATGGTTTCTTCGGACATTGATCAAAATTTAGGTAAAAGGTAAAAAATTGAATCATTAAGTACACAAGCCTCGTATAATCTTATCACACCAAATGCATCGAAAAACTTCATACATTTTTCATCATATTGATTTTAGCTTTGTGTCATTTCCAATACCTTCATTTTTAGTACATTAATTGTTCATGGAGCCTTGATGTATATATTTATTCAAGCTATATGTTTGAAAATAATAATTTAAAATTAGATATACTAATTTGTATACATTGTAGCTCCATAATTAAAACAAAAAACAAACACATTGTTTACATATTACCGAAATGAACAAGTATGATGAGAAATTCAAGAGCAGTTCTTTTCACCCGATTATGGAGAATCAGAAGCGCCAAGGAACTCGATGTGATTATGTTGAATCACGAGAATCAAACCACAATCACCAGCAAGTAAAGATCATTATTTTGGACCGATTCAGGCGATCCCTCAAAACAAAACATTTTGAGTTTAGGAGCCTACGCCTGTTTCAGCTCGAAATTACAACCAAATTGCCATCCTGCATGCCAACCTGTCGCCCGAGAGAACGCTTGGGCCGGACTCGCTTCCCTGTCTCCTCGCTCGATCCCTTGAACGGGATCGGTCTCGCTAGGGTTCCATGGCTTCCGCCCCCTCCATCATTTTACCAATTCACTACTAGGAAAAGGGCTATAGATGGAATTGACACCAATGACGCACCAGACACGTGGTGCGCCATTAGTATATACTAATGGCGCACCACATTCTGATGCGCCATTAGTGTTGAAATTACTAATGGCGCACCCTGTCCACGGTGCGCTATTAGTATCAAAATTTTTTTTTGAACTAGTGCACCTGTCCAAACATACTAATGGCGCACCAGCCAGAGGGTGCGCCACTAAAGTTATTTTTTTTATTATTGTTTTTATTCCTTTTTTTTTTGCAAAAGTACTAATGGCGCACTCACACGCGGTGCGCCATTACTAGTTCAAACTAGTAATGGCGCACCGTGGCAGAGTGCGCCATTAGTATGTTTTTTTTTTGCAAAACTACTAATGGCGCACCACCTGGGGGTGCGCCATTAGTAACCTGGATTACTAATGGCGCATTTGTTGCTGGTGCGCCATTAGTAAGTGGGCAGCAACAAGATATTTTGGACAGCCTCTCCTCCCACACTCACTTTCTCCCCACTTCATTCTCTCCACCGCCTCCTCCTTGTCTCGGGTGCCTCCTCTTTTTCACCTCATTTCCATCATAGATTCATTCAAATTAAGTGGTTAAGTTACCTTGTTTTGCTAGGTAAGTAAGGGGGAAGCTATATTTATGTTGTTCTCCCTACAACAATGTGCACATGCACTTTTTATGGCCTAGCTAGATCTATGTATGTTCGTGGTGTTGCATATGTTTGTGGTGTTGCATATGTGTTTGTGTTTGGAGGTGTACCGGTATTTGAAATGCGATAGTTGCCAATATTTTGCCGGAATGTTGATTCATTTCCGTTTCGGCGAGAATTTTGGCATTAAGCATTCTTTTTGGTCCTATTTTTAGGGAAAGTCATGCCAAATTTTTTCTTGGTTCTAAAATATCGTTTTGCTCTACCCCGCAGGCGACCATGGTCCGCACGATGACCGAAGGCATCGTGAATAGGTTTTTGAGGTCCGCGAAGGCCGAGATGCTTCAAAAGAACGAGACGGAGATAAGATGTCCGTGTCGAAGATGCAAGCTGAATAGCCTTATTGCGGACCCGGATTCCGGGCAGGTGCGGGACCACCTGCTCTTGCGTGGTTTCATGGATGGCTATCGGTGGCAAGGTGATGAAGATGACTACGAAGTCGTCCATGGGGGCCGGGCAAGAAATGAGGAAGGGCAGCAAGACAACCACCGCGGCTCGGGGGGGCGAGAAGACGAAGAATCCCCAGGAGATGATCACGACGGTGATGCTGTACACAGTCATCATGTAGAAGATGCAGGACATGATGATGATGCCGGCGGAGCAGACGACGCTGGACCATCGATGGGCTGTGTGCAGGACCCTCATATTCAAGAGCTGCTTCTCAAGCAGACGGATAACGCAAGAGCTGCCGCCCGAGAGAAAGCCAAGATGGATCAACTTGAGTTAGACGCGGTTACTCCATTGTATGAAGGATGCAGGCCCGAGGATACCCGCCTGAAAGTAACGCTCATGGCTCTGGAGATGAAGGTAAAACACAAAATGACCGACACATGCATCGATGAGAACATGTCATTCTGGCACGAACGTCTTCCCAAGGGGAACAAGTGCCCGACCAGTTTGGAGGAGGCGAAGAAAATCGTGTCCTCTGGATTTACCACACGTGAAATACCATGTGTGCATGAACAACTGCATCATTTATCGGGACGAGCACGCGGAGTCTACCATATGTCCGGTGTGCGGTGTCACTCGATACAAGAAGAGGAAGAAAGCTCCTCGAAAAGTGGTGTGGTACTTTCCGATCACTCCTCGTCTGCAGCGATATTTCGCGGACCCTAAGGTAGCAAAGCTCCTGCGTTGGCACGCGGATAGGGAGGAGAAGAAGCGAGAAGATGACGCAAATGATCCGGAGATAGATAAAAAAGACAAGATGCTGAGTCACCCTAAGGATGCGAGCCAGTGGCAAGCGTTGAACTTCGAATACCCAGAATTTGGGAACGATCCAAGGAACATCGTGCTGGGCGCGAGCACCGATGGAGTCAATCCGTTTGGCAGCCAGAGAAGCACACATAGCACCTGGCCTGTGTTTGTGTGGATGTACAACCTTCCCCCCTGGTTGTGCATGAAGAGGAAGTACATTCACATGAGTATGCTAATTGAAGGGCCGAAACAACCAGGGAACGACATCAATCTGTATCTGGGGCTGCTGAAAGAGGAGCTTGACACGCTGTGGAAAACGCCCGCCAATACGTGGGACGCCGCAGAGAAAGAATATTTCCCTATGAGAGCCGCACTGCTCACGACGGTGCACGACTATCTCGGTTACGGATATCTTGCGGGGCAGGTAGTCCACGAATTTTCTGGATGCGTAAGGTGCATGGATGACACAACGTATCGCCAGCTAGATAGAGATCCCGGGTCTTCGAAAACCGTGTTCATGGGACATCGAAGGTGGCTTCGCGACGATGACCCGTGGAGGAAACACAAGGATCTGTTCGATGGTGAAACCGAACCCCGAAAACGCCCGTGTACGAGGAGCGGCGAGGAAATAGACAAGCTGTTGAAAAATTGGAAAGACTGCCCAGAGCCGGGAAAGAAGCAAAAGGCGCCAGAGCCGGAAAAGAAGCGAAAGGCGCCAGAGCCGCTGCTGAAGGTATGGAAAACGAGGTCTGTTTTCTGGGACTTGCCGTACTGGAAGATCCACCGTGTGCCTCACAGCCTTGATGTCATGCATATCACGAAGAACGTGTGCGAGAGTCTGCTTGGTACCCTGCTCAACATGCCAGAGAGGACCAAAGATGGGCCGAAAGCAAGGGCAGACTTGAAATCAATGGGCATCAGGCAGGAGCTTCACGCTATATATGATGATGATGATGATGATGATGATGATGATGATGAGGCGAAGCAGGACACAGAAAGTCGTCGCAAAGGTAAAAAGGCCAAGAAGACCGGAAATGACTACCCTCCCGCGTGCTTCACTCTAAGTCAGGAGGAGATCGAGCAGTTTTTCACCTGCCTCCTAGGAGTAAAACTTCCTTACGGTTACGCGGGGAAGATAAGCAGATACCTAGACCCAGCGAAGCAGAAGTTCAGCGGGATGAAGTCTCACGACTGTCACGTGCTGATGACGTAGATACTTCCAGTTGCAATCCGTGGGATCATGGACGCGCACGTCCGTGAAACGCTATTTGGTCTATGCAACTTCTTCGACGTCATCTCTCGGAAGTCGATTGGCGTGAGGCAACTCAGAAGGCTACAGGAAGAGATCGTGGTGATACTATGCGAGCTTGAGATGTACTTCCCGCCCGCATTCTTCGACGTTATGGTGCATCTGCTGGTCCATATAGTGGAGGATATCATCCAACTCGGGCCGACGTTCCTGCACAGCATGATGCCGTTCGAAAGGATGAATGGTGTCATCAAAGGATACGTTCGCAACATGTCACGTCCAGAGGGAAGCATAGCCAGGGGCTTTCTGACCGAAGAGTGCATCTCGTACTGCACGAATTATCTAGGCATCGAGAACCCCGTTGGTCTGCCCGTCAACAGGCACCTCGGCAGGCTCGCTGGATGGGGTCACCGTGAGGGTCGCCGCAAAATGCATGTCGACTTCGAGGGTCGACTCGCCGACTTTGAAAGAGCAAACCTAGCCGCGCTACAACACATAGACGTGGTCGATCCTTGGGTGGTAGAGCACAAAACCTTTATTAAGAAGACGTACAATGACCGAGGCCAACAGAGGACGGACGGAGATATACTCAAAGAGCACAACTCATGTTTCACGTGTTGGTTCAAGAAGAAGCTTCTGTCATACCCTTTACATGAGGATTCTTCCGCGGAAGAACAACTCATATTCGCCTTGTCACAGGGCGCCGAGCACAACCTGATGACCTATGAGGCGTACGATATCAACGGCTACACATTCTACACCGAGGCCAAGGACATGAAGAGCGATGGTTATCAGAACTCCGGGGTAACGATGGAATCCTACACCGGTAACGACAAGGACAGATACTACGGAAGGATCGAGGAGATCTGGGAGCTGAGCTACGCTGGAGAGAAGGTCCCGATGTTCCGTGTCAGATGGGCCAAGAGCGTCCTAAAAGAAGACCGGTATTTCACCACCATGGTTATACCCGAAGCCAAATCCAAGACCGCGGGCGCAAACGTCACCGCGAAAAATGAGCCATGGGTACTGGCTTCCCAAGTGGACCAATGCTTCTTCATTACCGACCCATCAAAGACCAGTCGTGTTGTCATGAGGAGAGGCAAAAGGAAGATCATCGGAATGGATGGAGTAGCCAATGAGCAAGACTTCGACAAGTACGGCGACCCGAGGATCGAACATGACGACGATGATGAAGTAGAAGCATACACCACAAGAAGAAGCAGGACCACCCTACCTAAAGGACGTCCGTTCCACAGAAGAACTCCATTTGCGAAAAAGAAGGGCAAGAAGATTGTTAACAGATAGCTAGCTAAGATCGATTGTATTTAAATCGTAGCCTTCATTTCTCGATTGTATTTCATGGGCACTTTTTGAACTATCATGAATATTTTTAAATTTCATGAACACTCGATCTCGATCCCCCTCCATCTCGATCGCTATCCCACCTCGCCAGATCCGGTCGCCCTCGCCGCCGAGCACCCCCCGGTCCACCGGCCGCCGCCGCCGACCCCCCGCACCCTCGATTCCCCTACTCAACCGCCGCCGCCGACCCCCCGCACCCCTCCCCTACTCAACCGCCGCCACCGACCCCCCGCACCCTCCCCCGCTCCACCGGCATTACTGTTTGATGATATTTTTTAAAAAATTATTACTGTCTTATAAAAAAATTACTGTTATGATTTAAACAAGTTTGAACATATTTAAACACAAATAAGTATCAAACAGCATTTTAAATGCATAAAAAAAATTTGTGGAGCCTGGGAATCAAACCCAGGACCTCCTGGTGTGAGAACTAGCACCTGACCAGTCAAGCTAGTAGAGGGGAGTTGATGTGGATAAGGTCAGGTGGGAGATAACCTGTTGGCTCGAGCGGAAATAAAAAAAATTACTAATGGCGCACCGAGGGGTGGTGCGCCATTAGTATTGTGCCCCCTACTGATCCCCTCTCTCTCCCTCGCCCGAGCCCTCGCCCTCGATCCCCTCTCTCTCCCTCGCCTGAGCCCTCGCCCTCGATCCCCTTCCCCTCTCCTCTCCCGACGCCGCCGCCCCGCCGCCCTCGACGCCGGCCAGATCCGCCGCCACCTCTGCTCGAGCTGCTCCCATCGACCACGCCGCTGCTCGCGTGCTTCTTCTCTCCCGCAACCCCGCCATTGAAGGTCTCGCAAGGTCCTCTTCTCCTCCCCCTCCCCCTTTGTTCGATTCGATTGTGCTGCCGTCAAGGTTCCCTGATGATGCTGGTTCCTCTCGCGCGCAGGCTGCACGCACCTCGGACCGCGTGTGCCTAGTTCTTCCCGGGACGCTGCCCCGACCCTACTACCCACGCCATCAGGGGAGCTCGTCAAGGTATCATGCCCCCTCTCTCTCTCTGCTCTCTCCATCTCTCATGCTCTGGCGTGTTTTTTTCCTAAGGGACGAAATATATTGTTGTTATAACTCCAAGTAGTCTGAACAAATTTTTTTGTGAACTACGATAGATCATGAAGCTGCTGAACTTATAGCAATTGGCTTCATCTTGTTGCAGTAAACTGACAAATGGATAGTAAGGAAAAATACCATAAGAATATAACTGAAGAAATATATACTCCCTCCGACCTAGAATAAGTGTCGTGGTTTTAGATCAGATAGCATTTTAACTGAAGATTTATTGTACTTTCTACTAACGGTATAACTTTTGTGATATGTATTGTTATGTTGGTAAAATAGACAACCTAGATTTACACGCAGGATCTCTAATCCAGAGAGGAGGGAGTATAAGATAGCAAATTTACTTGCAATAAAACAGGGGTTGTTAATTGTAGTTTTGTTTTGGTCTGCAATTGCATATACGGACATTTATTTAATTACCACAAGATCTAAACCAGGATAAGAGCAAAGAGTAATCAGATCTGAACTGAAACTAGCTAGGAGCAGAGCATATTTGTGTAGAAGCAGAGTGCATGAAATATGGGGCTTTTCTGGATATGTTTTCAGTGTTCAGTGTTCTTCTTCGGTGTTCTTCTTCTTCGGTGTTCAGTGTTCTTGCGCCGACAGATTAGTACTAGCTAGCCATGGTAGTTCAGTGTTCTTCTTCGGTGTAATGGAACGGCCGCATCTCGCTGCTGTCTGTTGTTTTGGTGTACTGTTACTAGCATGGAATGGAAATCTCAGCATTTTATCCCTGAATTCGTCTGCAATCTCTTGCTCTATTGTTAAATCTTACCAGTGCGCTTTGTTAAATCTTACAGTTTGTTAATTCGATCGTGTTGGTGTCAGTATGCTGTTGATTCGAACCATACCTGCATTTCTACGTCAGCTGTGAAATGCCCAACCATGAGCTAATTCAAAACTTAGATGGAACTTTTCCCAATTCCATGGCTGTTATCACTTCATCTTGTGCTCAGCCAATTGAACCAAGTTTGAAATATGAGGATGTGGTGCCCTTCTGAGAAAATAGTTGTCTGACCTGAACTTTTGAATGTTCAGTGCTCTGCAATTGAACTATATGTATAACTTGTTTCATGCATAGTTGTCTGACCTGAAGTTGTCCTATATGCATAGTTGTCTGACCTGAAGTTTGAAGCATAACTTGAGGGATAGCATAACTGAATATGTTTTCATAGCATAACACAGTGCACTCTGTTATGAACTATATGTATGCTGCACTTTCTTCGTCCGAGTGCATCGATGTAGACGTTTTCCTGCTTGTTGTTGGGAGTGAAAATAAGAACCTGTTCTCCCTGGTTAGCAGTAAATACTGCATGGGCAATGCCTGCTGTTTTCTCTTCTGAAATTTATGAATGTCAGTCGATCAACATCTATGTGCCATAAATTGCATTTTCCCTTTTTGCTTGTTGAGGAAACATGTTTTCCATTTACTTGTTTGGCTCATGCTGTTCTTGCTAGGATAACAAAATGATACCATGTAGGCTCCTGATTGCTGGTATCTGAAAACTGAATTTGTAGCAGTCAGAACTCAGTTTCCAATGTGTTGAAGCATAGCACATTTGTTAGCAGAGCTCCTGGGATAATGATTTTGCAAGTACCCCGAGAGGCCCTTGAGTTTGCCGGAATGTCGATTAACTTCCGTTTCGGCAAATTCGGGTACTCCATATGTCCTATTTTTAGCAAAGGTCATGCTGAAATTTTCCGTGAATTTTAGCATGACTTTTCTAAAAATAGGACATATGGGGTACTTGTGACTAATGCATGGGCCGGGGTATCGTAGTAGTTAATTAAGTAGGATCAAGTGCCCCGGCGTACTTGTGACTAATGCATGGCTTTTAGGGTGCCTCGGTGTCGATAAAAACCGAAATGATGAAATCTTAGGCTTTTAGGGTGCCTCGGCGTCGAAAAACCCTCAATGATAAAAGCTTAGATTTTAGGATGCCTCGGTGTCGACAAACCCTAAATGATGAGACCATGATTTTGTTCCTTGACAATAACCAACCTTTTGACCAAAATTTGTTTCTATTTAGAGAGAAACATGGCCCACAACGATGAGGTTGGGGGTTCGGGCGGCAAGGCATTCTGGGAACTGTCCCAGGAGATGGAGGAACAACCTCACTTGTATGAGGACACCGCCTTCCCCACCGATCCTAAGACCACTGATGGTGCCGCCGAGGATGACCCCACTGATGCCACCACTGATGGTGCCGCCGAGGATGCCACCACTGATGATGGCGGCGCTCGCACAGATGGCAGCCAACCGAAGAGGCAACGGAAGGACCGACGCCTGATCGTGCTCCTCACCCTCAAGGAGGAAGTTACTGAAGTGGACTCCAACGGGTATCCAACGGCGCCCGAACGAATAGTCAAGGGGTACTCGCTTCAGCTCGGGTGCATTGTCTGGAGCACCGTCTCGATCAACACCGAGAACCTGAGGCATCCTGACCGAGGGAATTTGCGCCACCTCCTCTTCACGAAGCTGCACGAACGATACAAGTTCCCCGCTGAATTTGCAAACACAAGCCTCAAAGGGAATAAAGTGAACAATGCTGCCCTCACGAAGATGAGCAAGGCCCTGTCTACTTGGAAAAGCAATGTGAAGAAAATGATCAATAAAGGTGAGAGTTATCAGAAGATCAAGGAGAAAAATCCTTCGATCACCGAAGATGACTACAACGACTTCAAGATCAATTGCTCGAGCACCGCAAGCTCCCAATCAAGTGAGTGGGGGAAACAAATGCGGGAGCTGAACATAGGGGAACACACACTCGGTCCCGGCGGTTACAGAGTGGCGGAGCCTATATGGGACAAGGAGGAGGCGGACCGTGCCGAGCAAGGCCTACCGCCCCTCTTCGAGGAATACAGCGGTAACAAGCAGACCAGGAACTTTGTCAGGGCCCGGTACAAGAAGGACCCGAAAACAAAGGAGCTTACCACGCATCCGAAGACTAGGCAGCTTGAGCTTGTTCTGGTAAGGAATACACCCCCGCGTAATTAGCTCCATATGGTTGCATTCTAATTAATGAAGCCAAATTTCTAAATGGTTCACATTCCTTCCGCAGGCGACTGAAAGCAGTAGCGCGGGGTGGACTAAGAGCAACCCTTGGGACACCACTCTAAATAGGGCGTTGAATGTAATGAAGAAGAAGGATAAGCTCAGTAAGCCGACGTCAGCTGGTCGTGTGGCCGGCAAAGGCTTGTCGATAAAATGGGGGTCATACTATACCGCTGGTGTGCGGAAGGAGAAAAAGACCAGCTCGGAAAGCCAGGCGCGAGAGGTTCAAGAACTCAAGGAACAGGTGGCGCGGATTCCGGAGATTGTCCAAGAGCAAGTGGAACAACGACTCAGAGCGACGATCACCGCCATTGTGCCTACCTTGATCTAGGGGTTGAGTGCGTGGATTGCGGGCGGCCAACAGGGGCCGCCCCCGATTCCTAGCTTCACGGCCAGCAACTCGCATAATGCGATGGCGGGGCCATTGGTGCCTCCGGCGGAGGCGGCATTGGTGTCTCCGACGCCGGCACGGGAGCTTAATGCACCCGGGTGTACGCCGGCCGGCACCTCTGCAGCAAGCGGCCCCTCCGTCAACTGCACGCCCGCCGTTGGCGGTGCGTCGACATTAGCCGAGCTCAACGCCATCATCAGGTAACTAATTAAGCCTCTCTCGGCCGAGGACTTCATCTCCTTGCCTTTGACTGGGCATCCCTGACGCCCTACATGTTTTCGCAGGGCGCCGCCGACGTTCCGTGCACTCTCCTCCACTTCGTGAACAACGAGTTGGTCGATGTCGCCAAGGGCAAAATCGTTCAACCGGGCAACCCCTTGTTCCACGGTACCCAGATGCCACCCAACTTGTTTAGGGTTCAACTGGTTCAGGTGCTGCCAGGCTGCGACGACTTGTTACCTCCGATTCGACCCGTCGGGGCCGACGATGAAGACGTGATGACCCTTAGCGCCTGCCTGAGCTGGCCCCTGGTTTGGCCGAAGAGCCAGATTCGTTTGGGGGCGGGGGACACCACCCCAAAGACAACACCGCCAGTCGTGCCGGCGCCAAGTCGGCCCCATGGCAAGACCGCCGTAACGGTGCCGGACATCCCTATGCCACTGGATCCAAACATGCATATGGCACAGGATCAGAACGACGACGACGGCGACGATGATACATTTGGCAACGTCGATCAGTACTTAGCCGATCATGGGTACGATGGCGACTTCATGGGGCCTCCTTCTCAAGAACCAAACCCAACAAAAGACGTGTGCGATCTAGCTAGTACCGCGGAGAAGCCAAGTTGCAACAGGCGCCGTCTGGCGTTCAGCTCTCAGGAGACGCCTCCAGCTGCCGACTTCACCGAGCCTCAGATAGGCGAGGTGCGAAATATTATCAGCCCCAACACACTCAAGAAGGCAGTCTGTGAGCAGAACTCGGTCCCATTACAGGAGAAGAAGAAGGCACGCAAAAGAAATACTAAGAAGGGTGCGAGCCAGCCGGCACCGAGTACGATCCGTGCTCAGGACGGGCCACCTTCACCGCGGGATATCTCGAGGAGGGTGCATGTGGCGGGTAGGGCGATGCTACCGACAAATATGCTCAATGCTGCAACCGGTGCTATGCGGAGTCTGCATGACAGTGTTCTTGCTTTGGAGAAGTGGCGTCTCAGAGAGAAGGATGTGGCATACCTGGTTTTCGCGGCCAAGGTGCCAGAGGGCAAGGGCTTTGTGGATAACTCCATCGGGCGTACGATCGTCCTGCGTTTTGATGACATCCACGCTATGTTGAACCTTCATCCGCTGCACTACACCTTCGTTCGGCTATTTTCGCTGAGTATGGAGATGCGGATCATTCGCGACAAGACCCCGGACATCATGATAGTCGACCCCTTCTACATGCGTGCCAAGATCTTGGGCAACGCTGGGGACCGGCAAGTCGCGAGTTCTTACCTCGAAGGCGTCATTCTGGCAAACCAAGATAAGGATAACTTCCTCGTGCCTTACTTTCCCGAGTAAGTCCTCCCCTCAACCGGCCTGTAACATATGAATTCTTACATTTCGATCGTTTTTCTTTTAACATTCCGTGTTTTCTGCAGTGACACACGTTGCACGCTCATCCTCCTAAGCCCCAAATATTCCATGGCCACGTATTTCGACCCGGACCGTCAGTCGAACGTAGACTACACAAATGTCAAGAAGGTTCTTGATGATGTTCTCCCCGGCTACGCCAAATCTGGAGGCACCTTCACCAGGCCTAATCGTAAGTACGGCAAGCATGTGTTCTCCCACAATACGACGTTCTGCTGCGTCAAGCAGCCGCCTGGCGGTCAGAAGGGTGCCTACTACGCCATCCATCACATGCGGGCGATCGTACGGGACCATCATCAACTTCTGCTACCGAGTAAACTCAAAGATTGGGCAAAGAGCGTGTCGGCAATCCAGGACGCGGACCTCCGACAAGAATTCTTTCGCATCCAGTCGGAGTTTGCGGAAATCATCCATCAAGATGTCCTTCGTACCTCGGGGCAGTTCTACCTCAACAATCAACCGTCCAACAGTGACATCGACACAATGCTACAAATGCAGGCCGACAACGACCGTTATTTCATGACTCCCACGATAGACGGCGGCTTCATCCACGCTTCGGTCCCTTGAGTCGAGTCGAAAGCAGTGATGCTGTGTCTAGTTCTGAAACATCGATTGGCTCATGTTGTAATTAAACTTTAATGAACTTGTAGTATGTCTCATTGGTTTCGAGAGTCGTTCAACTTAGATGTAATCGATGCTATTAATGTCTTGCTTTTCTCTTTCGATCGTTCTGTTGCATACTTATATATTGCTTATGTATTGTCTGTGAATTGGTACTAACGTTTCGTTTGGCTAGTGCATAGCGATGCCGACGTATGTCGTGTACAAGGGTAAGGTTCCCGGAGTCTACGATGACTGGGAGGAGTGTCGGAGACAGGTTCACCGATTCAGCGGTAACAGTTACAAAGGGTACACCACTAGGGCCGAGGCCGAATCTAGATACGCCCGCTATCTAGCGGGAGAGGGGAGGGAGCGTTGGAGGAACCGGATGAAGACGAGTTTCATCGTGATGATGCTCATCGTGATGACCGCAGCTCTCTTCTATGTGATGGTAGTTTAGATGATCGATATCGACTTGTAATGTGAAGACAAACTCGCTACTCGTGGTCTCGAGACTTGTAATATAATGTTCTATCTTTGTTCGGTCTTTTTAATTCGGAGACTAATATGATGAATTGTATTCGGAGACTAATATGATGAATTGTATTCAAAGACTAATCTTCTATTGTATTCGATGAATCTGCTGTTGATGTGTGCTGTCTATATTTTGTCAAATTATACATTTTGTAACCTGTGCAAAAAACAGAAAAAAAAAACCTAATATTCATACTAATGGCGCATCACATGACAGTGCGCCATTAGTATGACAGTGCATACTAATGGCGCATCACTGGGCAGTGCGCCATTAGTATGCCGCGGTTACTAATGGCGCATCCAGTGGTGGTGCGCCATTAGTATGCCAAAGCACCTGGGTATACATGGCCCCTGGGAGGCATACTATTGGTGCACCCTGGCCAATACTAATGGCGCACCAGCGGTGCGCCATTAGTATACCAGATACTAATGGCGCACCAGGTGGTGCGCCATTAATAAAAATTACTAATGGCGTGCTATCAATGGCGCACCACTGATGCGCCATTAATGGCCATTTTAGGTGCGCCATTAGTAGGGGTTTTTCTAGTAGTGATTTAACGGCTAAAATTTTCTATTACGCTTAAAAAATCAATTAAATAATATTCCCTATAAGGATTAAGATATATTTTTATTATTTATTTTGATTCGTGCTATATCAAATATGTTTGAAATTTAAGTAATACCGTACAACAAAAGCTACTTCTGTTGTTTATATTTTAACACATTTAGATTGTTTTCGTTTATTAATTTTTTTGCCCTCTGATGAATTATAGTTGTTGTGATATGGTTCATTTTGGCATTTTATAACACCTAGATTCTAATATCTTAGACTATTTGTTTGTTTGTCTTAGAAGTAGATAAATTTTAAAATATATGTTGTTATTCTACCTTCGGTTGAAATAAAAAAACTAAATTTCAAATAGAGTAAAAATGCATCTAAAATTATGTTTGCTGGTGAGAAAGAGGAATGGGTTCATAGTTCCAATAGTAGCAACTCTCAAGAGCTTAGATGAGATATTAAATAGAAAGCTAACTCTAAAATCAAACACCTTCTATCTACGAATAACCATGCACCGCCTAGACTATTCAATAGACACCACCTAGATTATTGTGTAGCTTGCTCCTTCACAAAGAAATCTCTAGTGGCCATTTTTTTTTATCTCGGACTTTTGTGCACAATGGCGTATAAGAGCAACTCTAGCAGACCCCGCGCCCCGCCCCGGCCCGTAAAATAACCGTCAAATGCGGGTCGGGGTGAAAAAAGCAGCCCGGTCAGACCCCGCATCCTGCCCCGGCCCGCAAAAAATTTTAGGGGGCGCGACAAAATCCCGACGCCAACCCGGGAAAACGCGGGTTTCCCCCTCGCGGCTGCGGTGCCCTGCATATAAGCGGAAGCGGTTGGTGGGGGGGACATTTCATCCCGCGCTTTCTCCCACCAACTACCCCTCCTCTCCCCCTCGCGCCACCGCCGGCCGCCGCCCAAGATTCCGGCGACAGCAGCTGGCAGGAGCACGCCGGAAGGCCACCACGCGCACGTGGCCTCCTCTCCCTTCCCCCCTGCGTCGGCGGGCCACCGGATTTGCAGATCTGCGGCACTTCATCGCGGGCCGCCGGATTTGGCTTTTCCCTGCCGCCGGTTGCTGCCCCAGGCGATGGAGTGGTCGGGGAGCCTCTCGCGCAGCCCAGGCAAGGGCGCATCGCCGCATGCAGGCGCGGGTTCGTCCGCCCGCCGCCGCCGAAGGTTTGCGGGCATGGACTCGTCCGACCGTCCACCGGGCTCGGCACTCACTTAGGGCACGCCGAAGCACCCCGGATGGGTGTTCTACAAATGCGAAAACGACGGGGTACATGCATTTGCGGTAGCTCGTTCCATAGCTCATTCTTTAGTTCAACTGCGGTAGCTCACTTGGAGCTTGCTCATTCTTTTGTGTAGGAAGATGGATGCTCATTTTGGTTTTGGGAAGGCCAATACATTGATTTGTTGATAGAAAGAAACTTAATAGATGTTAGTGCACTCCTTAGTAATATCGAAGGCAATGATGCGGCTGCATGTGCAACTAGAGGGGAAGCAACGCCTACTTCTTTGAAACCAAAGATAAAGAATGAAGAAAGCAAGATCAAGAATGAAGAAAGTAAGATCAAGAATCCGCAGATCAACAATGAGTGCATGGAGAAGATATTGCTTCAACTAGTGGGAACAGTTATGAAAGTTGGAAATCTTCTGAAATGCATACTTGTGGTTCTTGTTTTCTTTGGTTTTGCTATTCTAGCCAAGATTTGGTGATATCTTTTGTATCTAATGTTGTTGCAAAAACAAATAAAAGCATTATGCTAGATCAATTAAGTTGCAAATCTAGGTTTTACGGGTCGGGAGGAGCTGCGCCAGATCAGAACCCGCAGAAACCGACCCGTAAAAAAGTATATTCTGTGAATATGCTTTTTTTACGGGTTCATTATGCGGGGTCTGCATCTGTGCCAGCCCGCGCCGGCCCGCAAAAGGGATTTTGCGCGAACTGCAAACGAGTTATGCGGGCCGGCGGGATATGGGGTCTGCTAGAGTTGCTCTAAGCAGAATATGCTAGAATGTGACAATTAGCGGACTAGTGGTGCAAATAATTGAAATTGCATGAAAAGACTTCGGTCCCTTGGACTAGTATAGGAATATGTGTGTTTAACTTGTCAATTGCAGCACATGAGCCTATGCAACATGTTAGAACGGGCAAGCTATTGATGTGCGGGTTTTCCGTAAAGTGGTGTGCCCATTTCGTGTAGTTTGTAAGTTTGAGAAAACGTCCAGGAAGATAAACATATTTCTCTTCGAAAAGGGGAGTACTCGACCTCAACATCCAAGGATTCACAGTTATTTTATTAAAACATGAATCAAGTACAAGTCACAGAGTACCAGGCAATAAAATAATAAATAAATGGAAATAAAACACGAGCACACAACCGGCTGGATCCAAAATTACATAGCTCATGACATAATCTACACGTGGTTCACCAGCCAAACTAGTTGAATAAAACATGCACATTCGTTTTCAGTCGGGTGCACCCAGAGTCCATAAACGCCCACATATCCACATGTTGAGTGATGATCACATACATATTGAAGTCGTAGCCCTGTAGATAACCTGTTAGAAATTAAGAGCAGGTGCACCAGTACAAGATGTCGTGGGAGGAACACCTGGGCGGGCTGGCTGAGGTGCTGAAGGCGCCGGAGTCGCCAGAGTGCGTGAGGCTGGTGAACTAGGTGGCACAGGAGAACTGGGAGAGGTACACGGACGAGGGGGAGGTGGTAGAGGAGATGCAGGGGCATGTGATGAGGTATCCGGTGGAGGTGGAAGACGACGGCAACGTGTGGCCGCTGACGGGGCATGAGTTCTTCCCCGACGTTGACGGCAGGGTCCTAGGCTCCACCAACAAGTTTCCCGATCATCTCACCATGTAGCCTTCCTACTGACCCTTTGAGCTCTAACATTATGTTTACACAAATTAAGAAGAATGGGGTTTGTAGCAATTTATTATGATCTGATTCTTTTAAACTACTGTTCACTTACAAAGCGTTTAGCAACTATTGGGAAAGAGAGAATGGATAACCCACAAGTATATGGGATCACAACAGTTTTTGAGGATAGAATATTCAACCCAAGGATGGAGGAGGAAGCCGATACCGACGTCCAAGACGAAGAGCATCTCATGGTCCTCGCCGCCCTGGCCAGCCTGCTCGCGAGCAATGCAAAGCCGCGACGAAGGTGGCTCGGCGCCGGGGCAGCTGAAAGCAAAGAACCGGCATCGACTAGAAGTCTATTGCTTGCTCTACTCCGACTACTTCGCCGACGCTCCACTACACGGCGACACAGTATTTCGGCGTCGTTATCGGATGAGCCGAAAGCTTTTCCCGGGATTGTGAATTTCATCCGAGAGTTCGACAGCTACTTCAAGTGCAAGAAGGATTGCACCGGCACACTTGGATTCACCTCACTCCAAAAATGTACGACAACTATGAGGATGCAGGGCAGTGGTGGCAGTGCCCAAGTTGATCACTGGCTACCGGCAACCTGGATTGTCTTCCTCAATATACGTCAGGAGACCCGAGACCCACATGTGCATCAACAACTGCAGCAGGATTTGTGGAGCACCTATGGAGGCTCAAGGGCAACGCCTAACTCGACGTGTGATGAAATCTGCGTTTTTATTTGTTAAATTATTGGTTGAACTATATAATTTGTATTGAACTATTTGATTTCTATTATTTTTCTGTGATGAACTATGTGACAAAAAATAATTTCTGTTGAATTTATGGCGAAGCACGCTGAATACGGGCCGAAATTCGTCAATTTGCATCGATAGTGGGCCATTTTGCGCTGAAAATGGGCTGGAAAGTGGGCCAAATTGCGCTGAAAGTGGACCAAAATCGGCGCATGAGGGCAACGGCTGGGAACCCGATCGCCCCCAAGCCAAAATTTCAGCCGGCGTGCCCCCCGAGGGCCGAACGAGTGGAGATGCTCTTATAAGGAAAAGGATGGGGTCAGCGTGTGTGAGTGAATGTATGCTATTATCTGCGTTTTATTGTGTTTATATAAAAATAGGACATTTATTTATTTATATTAAATTGTTGTTGCCTGCCTTATCGTTTCTACATACTGACCCCTTCTGAGCTATACTAAAGTTGTATTTTAAGGGAAATGTGCTTTGTAAGAGCATTACTAGTAGAACCCTCAAACTCTCAAATCCTCAAAGCACTTTTAAGGGTTGAGAGGTGTCACTTATTGACACTTTTAAGGGTTGAAAAACAGGGGCAAATACTAGAACCCTCAAACCCAACCCGTAAACTGCTTTAAGGGTTGATTTGAGGGTTCTAGTCTTTGCCTCAACCCCAACCTTTAAATCTATCATTTGGCATCTCACAATTTATGACAACAAGAACACAATCAACTTTCAAACAAACTACCAAATGACAATCATTGATGCATGGTTTAATAGTTCACATCACAAAATCATCATCTTCCTCCTCTCATCGGCACCATCACCAAAAGTTGCACCTCGGCGCCATCTCCTAGACCACAAGCGGGCTCCATCAAGCATCTCCATCGGCACCGGTGGAGTCATACACACTGCCATCACCACAACTACTCATCGGAGTGTCACCTCGAAAAGTAGAGGACGCAACACGAAACATCCTCTTCCTCTCCGCGATGTCCTCCTTGTAGTCCTTCCACCATTGCAATTGGTCTTGATCCATGTCCTTCTTGGACATCATCATGTGCTCTTTCTCTTCCACCATGAGTTCTTTCCATACCTTTGCCTCTTTGAGCTTGATCATCCTCTCCTCCAACTCGGCCTTGCGCTTTGCTTCTTCACGTTTTGCTTCAACTTGTGCAAGCTTGACCTCTTTCTTCTTCTCGGTGATAAGAAGCTTCATCTCCAATGTCTTCGTTGTCAATTCCTCTCTTGCCTTTATCATGTGGTCCATCTTCTCCCTTAGGCTTGACGCCTCTTCTTCCATCTTCACCCTTAGCTTGCCCTTCTTGTTGTTGGGGAACGTTGCAGAAAATTAAATTTTTCCTACGGCTTCACCAAGATCCATCTATGAGTTCATCTAAGCAACGAGTCATGGGAGAGAGTTTGCATCTACATACCACTTGTAGATCGCGTGCGGAAGCTTGCAAGGTGATGATGTAGTCGTACTCGAACGTGATTCAGATCACCGATGCCAAGTGCTGAACGGACAGCACCTCCGTGTTCAACACACGTACGGGACGAGCGATGTCTCCTCCTTCTTGATCCAGCAAGGGGGAAGGAGAGGTTGAGGAAGACAGCTCCACCGGCAGCACGACGGCGTGGTGATGGTGGAGAAGCAGTACTCCGACAGGGCTTCGCCGAGCACACAACGAAGGAGGAGAGGTGTTGGGGAGGGAGAAGGAGGCAACCTAAGGCCAAGGACTCAAGGTATGAAGTCCCTCCTCTCCCCCACTATATATAGGAGGGCCAAGGGGGGGGTGGCCGGCCCTAGGAGATCCAATCTCCTAGGGGGGCGGCGGCCAAGGGGGGTTTCCCTCCCCCCCAAGGCACCTAGGAGGTGCCTTCCCCTCCTAGGACTCTTGCCCCCTTGAACCCTAGGCGCATGGGCCTATGTGGGGCTGGTGCCCTTGGCCCATGCAGGCCAAGGCGCACCCCCTACAGCCCATGTGGCCCCCCGGGGCAGGTGGCCCCACCCGGTGGGCCCCCGGGACCCCTCCGGTGGTCCCGGTACAATACCGATAACCCCGAAACTTGTCCCGATGCCCGAAACAGGACTTCCCATATATAAATCTTTACCTCCGGACCATTCCGGAACTCCTCGTGACGTCCGGGATCTCATCCGGGACTCCGAACATCATTCGGTAGTCACATACTTGACTTCCTACTAACCCTAGCGTCACCGAACCTTAAGTGTGTAGACCCTACGGGTTCGGGAGACACGCAGACATGACCGAGACGACTCTCGGGCAATAACCAACAGCGGGGTCTGGATATCCATGTTGGCTCCCACATGCTCCTCGATGATTTCATCGGTTGAACCACGATGTCGAGGATTCGATCAAACCCTGTATACAATTCCCTTTGTCAATCGGTACGTTTACTTGCCCGAGACTCGATCGTCGGTATCCCAATACCTTGTTCAGTCTCGTTACCCGGCAAGTCACTTTACTCGTACCGTAATGCATGATCCCGTGGCCAACACCTTGGTCACATTGAGCTCATTATGATGATGCATTACCGAGTGGGCCCAGAGATACCTCTCCGTTATACGGAGTGACAAATCCCAGTCTCGATCCGTGTCAACCCAACAGATACTTTCGGAGATACCTGTAATGCACCTTTATAGTCACCCAGTTACGTTGTGACGTTTGATACACCCAAGGCACTCCTACGGTAACCGGGAGTTACACGATCTCATGGTCGAAGGAATAGATACTTGACATTGGCAAAGCTTCTAGCAAACGAACTATACGATCTTTTATGCTATGCTTATGATTGGGTCTTGTCCATCACATCATTCTCCTAATGATGTGATCCCGTTATCAACGACATCCTATGTCCATAGTCAGGAAACCATGACTATCTATTGATCATAACGAGCTAGTCAACTAGAGGCTCACTAGGGACTCATTGGGTCTAAGTGTTCACACGTGTATTACGATTTCCGGATAATACAGTTATAGCATGAACAAAAGACAATTATCATGAACATTGAAATATAATAATCCTTTTATTATTGCCTCTAGGGCATATTTCCAACAGTCTCCCACTTGCACTAGAGTCACCAATCTAGTTACATTGTGATGAATCGAACACCCATAGAGTTCTGGTGTTGATCATGTTTTGCACGCGAGAGAGGTTTAGTCAACGGATCTGCGACATTCAGATCCGTGTGCACTTTGCAAATCTCAATGTCTCCATCTTGAACATTTTCACGGATGGAGTTGAAACGACGCTTGATGTGCCTGGTCTTCTTGTGAAACCTGGGCTCCTTGGCAAGGGCAATAGCTCCAGTGTTGTCACAGAAGAGTTTGATCGGCCCCGACGCATTGGGTATGACTCCTAGGTCGGTGATGAATTCCTTCATCCAAATCGCTTCATGCGCTGCCTCCGAGGCTGCCATGTACTCCGCTTCACATGTAGATCCCGCCACGACGCTCTGCTTGCAGCTGCACCAGCTTACTGCTCCACCATTCAACATATACACGTATCCGGTTTGTGACTTAGAGTCATCCAGATCTGAGTCGAAGCTAGCGTCGACGTAACCCTTTACGACGAGCTCTTCATCTCCTCCATAAACGAGAAACATGTCCTTTGTCCTTTTCAGGTACTTCAGGATATTCTTGACCGCTGTCCAGTGTTCCTTGCCGGGGTTACTTTGGTATCTTGCAACCAAACTTACGGCAAGGTTTACATCGGGTCTGGTACACAGCATGGCATACATAATAGATCCTATGGCTGAAGCATAGGGGATGACACTCATCTCTTCTTTATCTTTTGCCGTGGTCGGTGACTGAGCCAAGCTCAATCTCACACCTTGTAACATAGGCAAGAACCCCTTCTTGGACTGATCCATTTTGAACCTCTTCAAAATCTTATCAAGGTATGTGCTTTGTGAAAGACCTATGAGGCGTCTCGATCTATCTCTATAGATCTTGATGCCTAATATATAAGCAGCTTCTCCAAGGTCCTTCATTGAAAAACACTTGTTCAAGTAGGCCTTAATGCTGTCCAGGAGTTTCGTATCATTTCCCATCAAGAGTATGTCATCTACATATAATAGGAGAAATGCTACAGAGCTCCCACTCACTTTCTTGTAAACGCAGGCTTCTCCATAAGTCTGCGTAAACCCAAACGCTTTGATCATCTCATCAAAGCGAATGTTCCAACTCCGAGATGCTTGCACCAGTCCATAAATGGATCGCTGGAGCTTGCATACTTTGTTAGCGTTCTGAGGAACGACAAAACCTTCCGGCTGCATCATATACAGCTCTTCCTTAAGATGTCCATTAAGGAATGCCGTTTTGACGTCCATCTGCCATATCTCATAATCATAGTATGCGGCAATTGCTAACATGATTCGGACGGACTTAAGCTTCGCCACGGGAGAGAATGTCTCGTCGTAGTCAATCCCTTGAACTTGTCGATAACCCTTAGCGACAAGTCGAGCTTTATAGATGGTAACATTACCATCCGCGTCCGTCTTCTTCTTAAAAATCCATTTATTTTCTATCGCTCGCCGATCATCGGGCAAGTCTGTCAAAGTCCATACTTTGTTTTCATACATGGATCCTATCTCGGATTTCATGGCCTCAAGCCATTTGTTGGAATCCGGGCCCGCCATTGCTTCTTCATAGTTCGAAGGTTCATTGTTGTCCAGCAACATGATTTCCATGACAGGGTTGCCGTACCACTCTGGTGCAGAACGTGTCCTTGTGGACCTTCGAAATTCAGTAGCAACTAGATCTGAAGTACCTTGATCATCATCAACATTTTCCTCTTCAGTTGGTGTGGGCATTACAGGAATGGTTTCCTGCGCTGCACCACTTTCCCGTTCGAGAGGTAGTACTTCATCGAGTTCTACTTTCCTCCCACTTACTTCTTTCGAGAGAAACTCTTTCTCCAGAAAGCATCCGTTCTTGGCAACAAAGATCTTGCCTTCGGATCTTAAGTAGAAGGTATACCCGACAGTTTCCTTAGGGTATCCTATGAATACGCATTTTTCCGACTTGGGTTCGAGCTTTTCAGGTTGAAGTTTCTTGACATAAGCATCGCATCCCCAAACTTTTAGAAACGACAGCTTAGGTTTCTTCCCAAACCATAATTCATACGGTGTCGTCTCAACGGATTTAGACGGTGCCCTATTTAAAGTGAATGTAGCTGTCTCTAGAGCGTATCCCCAAAATGATAGCGGTAAATCGGTAAGAGACATCATAGACCGCACCATATCCAATAGAGTGCGATTACGACGTTCGGACACACCGTTTCGCTGAGGTGTTCCAGGCGGCGTGAGTTGTGAAACGATTCCACATTTTCTTAAGTGTGTACCAAATTCGTGACTTAAGTATTCGCCCCCACGATCTGATCGTAGGAACTTTATCTTACGGTCATGTTGATTCTCTACCTCACTCTGAAATTCCTTGAACTTTTCAAAGGTCTCAGACTTGTGTT
The DNA here is from genome assembly GCA_963921465.1 of Triticum timopheevii. Taxonomy (NCBI): domain Eukaryota; kingdom Viridiplantae; phylum Streptophyta; class Magnoliopsida; order Poales; family Poaceae; genus Triticum; species Triticum timopheevii. The sequence goes on along the minus strand of OY997272.1, from coordinate 69,980,786 downwards.
TCATTAAGTAGACATACCCATATCTACTCAAGTCGTCAGTGAGAGTGAGAACATAACGATATCCTCCGCGAGCCTCAACGCTCATTGGACCGCACACATCGGTATGTATGATTTCCAACAAGTTGGTTGCTCGCTCCATTGTTCCGGAGAACGGAGTCTTGGTCATTTTGCCTAAGAGGCAAGGTTCGCATGTGTCAAATGATTCATAATCAAGAGACTCTAAAAGTCCATCAGCATGAAGCTTCTTCATGCGCTTGACACCAATGTGACCAAGGCGGCAGTGCCACAAGTATGTGGGACTATCGTTATCAACTTTACATCTTTTGGCATCCACACTATGAACATGTGTAATATTACGCTCGAGATTCATCAAGAATAAACCATTGACCATCGGAGCATGACCATAAAACATATCTCTCATATAAATCGAACAACCATTATTCTCAGACTTAAATGAGTAGCCATCTCGTATTAAACGAGATCCAGATACAATGTTCATGCTCAAACTTGGCACTAAATAACAATTATTGAGGTTTAAAACTAATCCCGTAGGTAAATGTAGAGGTAGCGTGCCGACGGCGATCACATCGACCCTGGAACCATTCCCGACGCGCATCGTCACCTCGTCCTTCGCCAGTCTCCGTTTATTCCGCAGCTCCTGCTGTGAGTTACATATGTGAGCAACGGCACCGGTATCAAATACCCAGGAGTTACTTCGAGTACTGGTAAGGTACACATCAATTACATGTATATCAAATATACCTTTGGTGTTGCCGGCCTTCTTATCCGCTAAGTATTTGGGGCAGTTCCGCTTCCAGTGCCCCTTCCCCTTGCAATAAAAGCACTCAGTCTCAGGCTTGGGTCCATTCTTTGACTTCTTCCCGGCAACAGGCTTACCGGGCGCGGCAACATCTTTGCCGTCCTTCTTGAAGTTCTTCTTACCCTTGCCCTTCTTGAACTTAGTGGTCTTATTGACCATCAACACTTGATGTTCTTTCTTGATTTCAGCCTCTGCTGACTTCAGCATCGAGAACACTTCAGGAATGGTCTTTACCATCCCCTGCATGTTGTAGTTCATCACAAAGCTCTTGTAGCTTGGTGGGAGCGACTGGAGGATTCTGTCAATGACCGCCTCATCTGGGAGGTTAATGTTCAACTGGGTCATACGTGCGTGCAACCCAGACATCTTCAGGATGTGTTCACTGACAGAACTGTTCTCCTCCATCTTACAACTGTAGAACTTGTCGGAGACATCATATCTCTCGACCCGGGCATGAGCTTGGAAAACTAGTTTCAGCTCTTCGAACATCTCATATGCTCCGTGATGCTCAAAACGCTTTTGGAGCCCCGGTTCTAAGCTGTAAAGCATGCCGCACTGAACGAGGGAGTAATCATCAGCACGAGTTTGCCAAGCGTTCATAACGTCTTGGTTCTCTGGGACGGGAGCGGCACCTAGCGGTCCTTCTAGGACATATTGCTTCCTGGCAGCTATGAGGATGATCCTCAGGTTTCGGACCCAGTCCGTATAGTTGCTGCCATCATCTTTCAGCTTGGTTTTCTCTAGGAACGCGTTGAAGTTCATGTTGACATTAGCGTTGGCCATTGATCTACAATACATATTTGCAAAGGTTTTAGACTAAGTTCATGATAATAAAGTTCTTAATCAAAATTATGAACTCCCACTTAGATTAGACATCCCTCTAGTCATCTAAGTGTTACACGATCCGAGTCGACTAGCCCGTGTCCGATCATCACGTGAGACGGACTAGTCATCGTCGGTGAACATCTTTATGTTGATCGTATCTTCCATACGACTCGTGTTCGACCTTTCGGTCTCCGTGTTCCGAGGCCATGTCTGCACATGCTAGGCTCGTCAAGTTAACCCTAAGTGTTTTCGCTGTGTAAAACTGTCTTACACCCGTTGTATGTGAACGTAAGGATCCATCACACCCGATCATCACGTGGTGCTTAGAAACGACGAACTGTAGCAACGGTGCACAGTTAGGGGAGAACACTTCTTGAAATTTTGTAAGGGATCATCTTATTTACTACCGTCGTCCTAAGTAAACAAGATGCATAAACATAATAAACATCACATGCAATTATATGGTTGTGACATGATATGGCCAATATCATCAAGCTCCATTGATCTCCATCTTCGGGGCTCCATGATCATCTTGTCACCGGCTTGACACCATGATCTCCATCATCATGATCTCCATCATCGTGTCTTCATGAAGTTGTCACGCCAACGACTACTTCTACTTCTATGACTAACGCGTTTAGTAATGAAGTAAAGTAGTTTACATGGCGTTCTTCAATGACACGCAGGTCATACAAAAAAATAAAGACAACTCCTATGGCTCCTGCCGGTTGTCATACTCATCGACATGCAAGTCGTGAATCCTATTACAATAACATGATCTCATACATCACAATTCAACATTCATCACAACTTCTGGCCATATCACATCACATGATCAATCGCTGCAAAAACAAGTTAGACGTCCTCTAGTTGTTGTTGCATCTTTTACGTGGCTGCGATTGGGTTCTAGCAAGAACGTTTTCTTACCTACGAATCACCACAACGTGATTTTGTCAACTTCTATTTACCCTTCATAAGGGCCCTGTTCATCGATTCCGCTCCAACTAAAGTGGGAGAGACAGACACCCGCCAGCCACCTTATGCAACTAGTGCATGTCAGTCGGTGGAACCGGTCTCACGTAAGCGTACGTGTAAGGTTGGTCCGGGCCGCTTCATCCCACAATACCGTTGAGCAAGAAAAGACTAGTAGAGGCAAGTAAGATGACAAGATCAACGCCCACAACAAATTGTGTTCTACTCGTGCATTAGAGAACTACGCATAGACCTAGCTCATGATGCCACTGTTGGGGAACGTTGCAGAAAATTAAATTTTTCCTACGGCTTCACCAAGATCCATCTATGAGTTCATCTAAGCAACGAGTCATGGGAGAGAGTTTGCATCTACATACCACTTGTAGATCGCGTGCGGAAGCTTGCAAGGTGATGATGTAGTCGTACTCGAACGTGATTCAGATCACCGATGCCAAGTGCTGAACGGACAGCACCTCCGTGTTCAACACACGTACGGGACGAGCGACGTCTCCTCCTTCTTGATCCAGCAAGGGGGAAGGAGAGGTTGAGGAAGACAGCTCCACCGGCAGCACGACGGCGTGGTGATGGTGGAGAAGCAGTACTCCGACAGGGCTTCGCCGAGCACACAACGAAGGAGGAGAGGTGTTGGGGAGGGAGAAGGAGGCAACCTAAGGCCAAGGACTCAAGGTATGAAGTCCCTCCTCTCCCCCACTATATATAGGAGGGCCAAGGGGGGGGTGGCCGGCCCTAGGAGATCCAATCTCCTAGGGGGGCGGCGGCCAAGGGGGGTTTCCCTCCCCCCCAAGGCACCTAGGAGGTGCCTTCCCCTCCTAGGACTCTTGCCCCCTTGAACCCTAGGCGCATGGGCCTATGTGGGGCTGGTGCCCTTGGCCCATGCAGGCCAAGGCGCACCCCCTACAGCCCATGTGGCCCCCCGGGGCAGGTGGCCCCACCCGGTGGGCCCCCGGGACCCCTCCGGTGGTCCCGGTACAATACCGATAACCCCGAAACTTGTCCCGATGCCCGAAACAGGACTTCCCATATATAAATCTTTACCTCCGGACCATTCCGGAACTCCTCGTGACGTCCGGGATCTCATCCGGGACTCCGAACATCATTCGGTAGTCACATACTTGACTTCCTACTAACCCTAGCGTCACCGAACCTTAAGTGTGTAGACCCTATGGGTTCGGGAGACACGCAGACATGACCGAGACGACTCTCGGGCAATAACCAACAGCGGGGTCTGGATATCCATGTTGGCTCCCACATGCTCCTCGATGATTTCATCGGTTGAACCACGATGTCGAGGATTCGATCAAACCCTGTATACAATTCCCTTTGTCAATCGGTACGTTTACTTGCCCGAGACTCGATCGTCGGTATCCCAATACCTTGTTCAGTCTCGTTACCCGGCAAGTCACTTTACTCGTACCGTAATGCATGATCCCGTGGCCAACACCTTGGTCACATTGAGCTCATTATGATGATGCATTACCGAGTGGGCCCAGAGATACCTCTCCGTTATACGGAGTGACAAATCCCAGTCTCGATCCGTGTCAACCCAACAGATACTTTCGGAGATACCTGTAATGCACCTTTATAGTCACCCAGTTACGTTGTGACGTTTGATACACCCAAGGCACTCCTACGGTAACCGGGAGTTACACGATCTCATGGTCGAAGGAATAGATACTTGACATTGGCAAAGCTTCTAGCAAACGAACTATACGATCTTTTATGCTATGCTTATGATTGGGTCTTGTCCATCACATCATTCTCCTAATGATGTGATCCCGTTATCAACGACATCCTATGTCCATAGTCAGGAAACCATGACTATCTATTGATCATAACGAGCTAGTCAACTAGAGGCTCACTAGGGACTCATTGGGTCTAAGTGTTCACACGTGTATTACGATTTCCGGATAATACAGTTATAGCATGAACAAAAGACAATTATCATGAACATTGAAATATAATAATCCTTTTATTATTGCCTCTAGGGCATATTTCCAACACTTGTTTCCCTCGGGCTTGCCCACGTTCCTCTCCTCCTCATCTTCACTATCGTCCATCCTTAGCATTGCCGACTTCTTGGGTGCGGTCTCTTGATCCCTCAACTTCCACTTGTCAAAGGTTTGAAGAATTGACCAAACATGCTTAAATGGGAATGGCTTGCTCTTGGAAGCGGCCATCTCCTTGTACCTCAAGCCGGCAATTGTCTCCTATCAACCACACATAAATCACATAAGAACCCACCAATAGCATAGTGCACACACATAATCAAAATAGTGAAGAAATATGTACTCACATAGTCACTCTCCATTGTTCCACTAGGTGGTGCATCCCTCACTTGGTCCATGGCTGCCAATAGAGTTTACCGGTTTGATCGGTGCCGGTGGTAGCATCCATTCCCACAGCTGCCCAAGCACGAACCAAGAGGACATCTTCCGCCTCGGTGTAGTTTGTCGACCGAGCGTGTGGGCGGGAAGCGGCGGTGAATGCCTCCACCCCTATCTCAGCCACCTCCTCCTCGTCATCCCCTTCATCCTCCTCATCTTCCTCCTTTCCCTCTATGTCATCGCCAACCCTAAAGGGGTCTAGAGGCGGACTCCGAGGTCCACCTCCGCGTTTTGGAGGAGATCCATGAACGAGGATGGGGTTGCCATTTCCTCGAACACCTTGTGCGCGGCGGGAGGAGGTTCGGTGACGGTGGCGGGCGGGGGCGCGGCCGCGGCGGTGGGCTTCTTCCGCGGCTTCTTCACGGCCGGGGACGAGCCAGCGACCTTGGTGGAAGCCCCTCGAGGCCCACGGCCGGCCGCCTTCGGCCGGCTCTTCTTGGGGGCGGGCGCGGCGGCCGTGGCGGGGGCGGGCGCGGGGGCGGGGACGGGGGCCGGGGCGGGAGCCTGGGAGGCAGGAGGAGGTGCGGCGAGGCCCGCCCGCCGCCACCACGTCGGCGACGGTCATGCGGGCGGGGACGGGGGCGGGGGCCAGGGGGGCGGGGGCGGGGCGGGGGCGGGGCGGGGACGGGGGCCGGGGCGGGCGCGGCGGCCGTGGCGGGCGAGGCGGCCGGGGCAGGAACGGCGGCGGCGGTGCCCTCCATGGCAGATAAGGAGGCCGGCAGTTGGCTCCCGCGCTAGCTCGGGGCGAGCGAGCGAGGAGCGAGCGAGCGAGTGCGGGTCGTGCGGGCGAATTTCCTCTCAACCCCTACTTCTACGAATTGCAAACTGGTATGAGGGTTGGACCTCTAAATTTTTTTATGGGTTTAAGGGTTTAGAGGTTCTAGTCTATGACGTTTTTTCCGCGAAAACTGTAAAAAAGCAGTTATTTTTAGGGGTTTGAGGGCTCTACTAGTAATGCTCTAACTAACTTAACACCTCGTCCATAAAAAAACATAACACCTTCGCCTACCCACAACCGGAGTGAAAAAAAAGGAGTGGAGAAGTGGCGAGCGAGCGAGGAGCGAGCGAGCGAGTGCGGGTCGTGCGGGCGAATTTCCTCTCAACCCCTACTTCTACGGATTGCAAACTGGTATGAGGGTTGGACCTCTAAATTTTTTTATGGGTTTAAGGGTTTAGAGGTTCTAGTCTATGACGTTTTTTCCGCGAAAACTGTAAAAAAGCAGTTATTTTTAGGGGTTTGAGGGCTCTACTAGTAATGCTCTAACTAACTTAACACCTCGTCCATAAAAAAACATAACACCTTCGCCTACCCACAACCGGAGTGAAAATAAAGGAGTGGAGAAGTGGCGAGCGAGCGAGGAGCGAGCGAGCGAGTGCGGGTCGTGCGGGCGAATTTCCTCTCAACCCCTACTTCTACGGATTGCAAACTGGTATGAGGGTTGGACCTCTAAATTTTTTTATGGGTTTAAGGGTTTAGAGGTTCTAGTCTATGACGTTTTTTCCGCGAAAACTGTAAAAAAGCAGTTATTTTTAGGGGTTTGAGGGCTCTACTAGTAATGCTCTAACTAACTTAACACCTCGTCCATAAAAAAACATAACACCTTCGCCTACCCACAACCGGAGTGAAAATAAAGGAGTGGAGAAGTGGGGTATCGATCCCCATACCTCTCGCATGCTAAGCGAGCGCTCTACCATCTGAGCTACATCCCCGTTGTGCTATCGTTGAAACTCATTATTTTTATCTACAATGCTAGCGCACGCACGGCCCATTTTTACCCGACAAATGGCCCAAGTTTTCCCGCCTGCATAACACGCAATGGACTCTGCTTCCGCCTCGGCGTCCTCGTCGGAGGCGGAGGAGGAGGAGCCCGGACGCGCTCCGCCGCCGCGCATGACCACGGTCTCGCGCCACTACTTCGGCGGCTCCTCCTCCGAGCGCGACCACGACCTCCGCGTCGACATAGTCGAGGTTCGTCCGTCTCACCTCGTACCCCACCCTCTTCACCATCACCAGTGGTGCTCGATCTTTACACGGCCCAGAGCCACCACTCCCGTCCGGCATCCCGCCGCGTCGCTCACTCTCTGTAATGATCGACGCGTCCTAGCAAATCGTTCGTACGAGCGACGGCAGTGGGGGAAGGACGGACTCCGTGGTGGGTGCAGCCCAGGCGTTCGGCGAAATGCTGCTGCCACCAGCGGTCCAGGACCAAGTGCCCGGATGTCTTCCAGCGCTAGTGCTATTATGTTCAATTTGATTGCCTTGACAAGCTGTACGCTTATCACCCGGTGTGCAGAATATAGAAGAGGATTACGGGATGTTCGTCTGGCCATGCAGCGTCATCCTCGCGGAATACGTGTGGCAGCAGAGGCCACGCTTCTCCCGCTCCAGAGTTGTCGAGGTACTTCTCCATGCTTGGGCCTTTGAACAGTCCTTACTCTCTGTGTCAGTGGAATTCACATTCCTTGGTTGTGAGTTCTTTTGTTTACATGGTACAGCTATTTATCCATTCTATCTGGATGAGTTGAGAACTTGTAGATATGCTGGTGTCAAAGGGGTGCAATGGACTGGAGAAGGTTGACCCCCCTGTAGACTGTTAACCTTGTAAATTCTGTGTACCGTCTCCCCATTAGATTCCGGTAATTCATGTACATGTAACACTCTGTACTCTGGTGTTCTGATTTTCTCTTAATGAATGAAATCAGCAAGGCTGTATTTCGTCAAAAATTTATCCACTCTACAAATAAAAGTTTCTCATTATTACGAGCGTCTTTCTTAGTTATTTTGCTCTACAAATAAAAAGATTCGTCGCGGTTGTTAATTAAATTTACGCTTATCTGATTCATGTCTATGGCTTGCAGCTTGGTGCGGGAACCTCGCTACCGGGTTTAGTAGCTGCAAAGGTTGGAGCAGATGTTACGCTGACAGACATTGCACATAATGCAGAAGTTAGCTCAACCCCATCCCGGACCTTCTTTAGTTTTCAATATCACCTGTCGATGGCAATACTAATTGCTTTCCACTTTCATTGGCGATGAGTAGGTACTGGACAATATAAGGCAAATATGCAGTCTCAATAATGCGAACTGTAAGGTATGCTTTCATCTGAAATTATTTATTACAGGTTACGTCCTTCGAAAGCAGCTTTACATTTTACAAGTAGTAGGTCATACTTAACCATGCAGGTATTAGGACTTACTTGGGGAGATTGGGATGAACCTGTGTTTGATTTACACCCTGATATTATTCTCGGAGCCGATGTGCTTTATGATTCAGCAAGTAAGCTACTTATCTACTCTGCTTGGCTTGCATTCTTGTCGCTTTGGCTGAGCTACATAACTAACATGCCGCTGCATCTATCTTGGTTAGAATTTGGTGATCTCTTCGCGACGGTTACCTTCCTCCTGGAAAATTCTCCTGGGGCAGTGTTCATCACCACATACCACAATCGCAGGTTCCAAGAAATTCTTCAGCCTTCTCCACTTAATAAAACTGCTGGGAGCTAACTTCCTAATATATCGGCTCGATTCTTTTGTGCAGTGGTCACCACTTGATTGAATTTTTGATGGTGAAGTGGGGTTTGAAATGTTTGAAGCTTCTGGACGGCTTCTCTTTCCTTCCTTCTTGCAAGGCTGACTCACTACAGGGAAATATTCAGCTTGTTGAGATTGCACTTGAGAAGGAAAAACCTAAATGATCTTCAGGTAACCAACTGGAGTACATTAGCTTCATGTTACTTATTAGATAGAAAATGCTGCATCTGGTGTTCAGGATGGGTTCCCTTTTGTTTCATGTGTTCCAGCCTTTACAGGAGTTGACTGACAGCACAGCCAACAAGGACATGATATGGGACCTCAGTACATATGAATGTACATTAGGTAACTCCAGAGGCTCATGAAATCATCCACAAGAACTTCCATCTGAAAGGATTTGTTTATTTGAAGGGAAACATTCTCGTTTTTTTCGGATATCGTCATTAAGTGAACCAAGCAATAGCTTTGGCAAGCAAAAACGTAATCTTTGCGTCGGTCCAACTGATCATAATCACAGATGTGCATTGCATGTTCATTCATTGGTTGAAGCATTGCCTTGTTTTAATTCATGAATCCACTTTCATCCAGTGTTTGGGGGTTGTTCCTCTCAAATAGTACACTAATCTAATATGAACCCTAATATGAACCTTCTTGTATGCTTAAATCTGGAGGAGCTTTTGTTTTGATAGACCATAGAAAATGTGCTAGTAGTTGTCTTTGGAAGTATTGTGATTCCATAGCATGTGTAGAAAAAACATTTAGGAGAACAGAAGGGAAGAAGGTAGTCAGAAACCAGGAAGAATTATAAATGAATGAACTTTTTTTTTTTGCAAAGATAAGCGAATGAACTGGTCCGCCTCCCAATTCCCGACAGAAAAAAATTAAGTAAACTTCATTCATTATTTGTATCAAACTAGCATACATTTCTCAATCATTGTTCTGTGGGGAAACAATCAAGTTATACAGTAAAGGAGTGAAGCACATAAGCTCTCTATGAACTTCAAATGATTTCGATTCCAAAGCTTGCTCTACAGTTGAGTAGACTATTAAGTTTGAAAGTATCAGAATAATGCTCCTACTAAATTGTCAGAAAAAGGCAACAGACTCCCTCACTGTGGCCACTACAAGAGGCTTCAATATCACGCTGGTAAAGATGCATTTATCTGGAGTTGACTCTCAAAATCTAAATAAAATAGCTGGCATCTGTGTGAGGATTGTGCCAATGGCCGATGAGACCTGAGCTTCAGCTCTGCATTGTAAAATTAATACACAATTGGCCGGCATGAATTCCTCTGCACAAATAAAAAAAGAATCAGATGTGCATGCGCATGCAACAAAAAGCAATGTAAGAAAACAGTGTTCGTTATGAGCATTTCAATGGAATTCATAAGCATGCATCAACTCAAAAGTTCGGAAACGTGCTCACCCAAGTTCATCACTGATTACCTTTTGGTGTCAGCAGATTCCTCTCAAGTTCTTGTAGTCCTCAAAGCTAAGAAATTTATCCTTAACCTTGAGCCAGTCACCTGGTTTCTGCATGAAGATTGCTATGTATCCTTCTCTGTCGGCCTACAAATGAAACGGAAAAACCATATACTGGTCAGAAACTCAGAATATGGTAAATATCGTTGCAGAAGCCAAGGAAGGAGCAAAAATTCAAGGGATTGAGTGGGTGAAGCATTTGGGTTAAATCATTGTGTAGAGTACGCCTTTTGCATCCTACGTTCTATATCAAATTTCTTCTTAACTAATGAAAAAAATCAAGTCTCTTGCTGTGTTTCAGAAAAAAGGAATACAGTAAACAAAGCAAACAAATGTGCACAATCAAAATGGTGTTTGAATCCACAGACTCTCTTCACAGGCAAGGTTTCGTTACGCACTTCTGGACAAAACATAAAATACTTCAACAAAAGTGCAAGCTCATCCAAGTTAAACTGATTTTTTTTACTAGAAACATGTTAAACTGAAATTCGACAAGATATTCCTCTCAAGATTGCACTCATGTTTCGGTGCTACTCAGTACCCACTTGAGAACAAACTGACAGTGAGTTTACAAAGAAACACTAACTTAAACATCTCTCGGATACGCATGGATCATAAAGGCTGGACCAGAAAACTATCTTCAGTAAGAGACAATTGGTAGTAGGCCGGTACCAACCAACTAGAAAAATATAGGTGGTTCAATTTATGCATGTAGGCGTCACCACTGCTATGAATATGCCACCGACAACGACAAGCCACACTAATAGCAAAGCATCAAAAGTGTCCTTCTGATAGAGGTACTTACAGAGGTATTAAGCAGATCGGGTTGCTTCATCAATCTATCATTAATCTCCAAAAGCTGCCCTTTCACGCAACACCTACGGAAATTGAACGTAGACAACACTTCAGTGTAAAAATAAAATACAATGACATTGGGGCACTGGGCATAATCAATTGCGAGATCTAGCGGACCAACCTCACCACAAAAGTTTTATCCTTTGTGCAGACTTTACATAATGCTGAATTTTCTTGCAAATGTTGTGCATTCTGGAATAGGAAGCAGACATCAAATGATTCTGCTAATTAATCAATTAAACAAAGAACATACGTCAACTCCAATTACCCTTTTGCGTTTCCCTGTGACTTTTATCTCACTGCGATCTGTCTTCCCAACATTGAAGTCAATAGCAGTTATTCCCCCTTCCTCTTTCAGTGCAACATGGGCTGGAGCTAAACCAACCACGCACAACCTAAAGTTTTCAGGAACATATAAGAAACCAAAGAGAATAAATTTCCTTCCTAATCACCAATGTCAAGTCGCTAAGCAAAAAAAAGAATTATTGGCATGTGTCGACTAGAGTTGCATTAGAATAAGTAAGCGACAAACAATGCATCTGTCCAAGACAAAGATCACTACATTGATATTATTATTTGTACATACATTGAGAAACTTTTTTCTACTGCCTAGAAATAACCCAGCTTCAGGTAGTACTAGTGAACATGCAAAGTTCACCAGAAGACCATTTATTGTCGCTAATCATGAGAAAGCCAATTTTGACCTGTTTAAGTTCTCAATAAAATAAAAATAAGATAAGCCTACCCATTTGGATGTCGGTACACGTACTGATCATGCCCTGGGTTGAGATAATCTGCCAAGAAAACAATAAGAGATGGGTTGGACGACTGAAAGTACAGTTCATGAAATTAAGTTCAGCCATTTTCGGTACATTTGACAATAGGTCATTGCAAATTTGCACTACTTTGTTAACTAAAATTACATCACCACATTGCACAGTGCACGTACAGAGATCCAAAATACCTTTGACATTTTCAAGAAAGAAAGAAAAGAAAAGGCACATCATGCAGGTCGAGATTGAACGCATTCTCTGGTTGAAAATTGTGCTATTCGACTGAAAGTACTCCCTCCGTCCGGAAATACTTGTCATCAAAATGACAAAGTATTTTTGGACGGAGGGAGTAGCTGATATTCTCATAACAACTGTGCAAACCTTGTAAACAGTTCATACCCAATAGTTCAACATATGCTTAAACAATCAATTCAGTCAATAATAAGCACTACAGAAAGACTAGATCTTCCGGGGCCAAATTAAAAAAGCAAGCTCCAGTTCAGAAGCGAGAATCTAATAACAGCGAGGTTCCACTCCAGAGATCGAATGCTACCTAGTACTCCCTCCGTTCCTAAATGTAAGTCTTTTTAGAGATTTCACTATAAACTACATACGGATGTATATGGACATATTTTAAAGTGTAGATTCACTCATTTTGATCCGTATCTAGTCCATAGTGAAATCTCTAAAAAGACTTATATTTAGGAACGGAGGGAGTACTACTGAACTGGAGCGAGTAGAAGACAGTAGTATCCAATAGAACAGAGCTCTAAGCTCAAAATCTTCTAGGTACAACAGTAAAGAAGCGTAGAAAAGTCCAAGTATTTCTTTTACCGGCGACGAAGTAGCGCGCGAAGTTTGCCTCGACGGCGGAGGGCGGGGTCGCCGGAAGGCTCCCGGCGTCAGGCGCGATGAGGGCCCGCGTCTCCTCGTCGAACGAGGCGGCGTCCCGCGGCGCGTGCCCGTCGACTTGGGGCACGCATGCCGCCGCGTCCTCTCCCGCCATCCGGGCTGCTAACTCTAGCTCCTCCGTCCGGCGGCCGCGGCGTGGAGGCGGGCGGCGGCGGGGTTTGTGCGCGCGTGGGAAGACGCTGGAGTGGGAGGATCGCGGTGGGCTTGGGTTTGTGCGCCGGGTGTTCGTGCCAGCGACTCGTGGGCTGGGCCGTTCGCGTGGGCTGGGCTTCAAGGGATAACGAAGTCGCGAGGCCCGGTTCGTCCCCGGCGTAGCCACCGGCGACCGTAAGCAGAGCAGAGCTGAAGCTGGAGGGAGGGTGTCCACCTCCGGCAAAGGAGGAACAAAGATTGATTGGTTCTGATCAATGAGATCATCGGCAAGAAAAGGAACCTTTTATTTTGCATGATGATACATCAGTGTTCCCCTTACACCACACACACACAAAAGTATGAGACAACATGAAAATCTCCTGTGATCCTGTGATGACTTATCTATTACCTCCGTCCCAAATTAGTCGTTTCAGATTTGTCTAGATACAAATGTACCTAACACTAAAAGGTGTCTAGATACATCCATATTTAATACAACTAATTCGGGACGGGGGGCGTATATTTGAGGTTGAATATATGAGATCCTTTTGGCTACTGGTGACTTGACAAGCTTGCCAGCTCCTCCTTTGTCAGCGCCGACGGGGCGACTTCAATCCGCTCCACCACGAAACCGGCCTCCTGGCACGCCGTCTTCAGGAGCTCTGCCTGCGCATCACCGTCCGGGCACAGGGCCACCACCGCGCCACCGCTGCCCGTGAACTTCGACGCGGCGCCAACGCTCCTCGCTACCTCGACCATCTTTATGTTAACATCCCCGAGCGCGTCGTCCCCAAACATTTTCCTGCGACCAATCGTGCACGGCTATTTAACTACCTTGCTGTCCAGAAATTTTTCATAAATACATGCCCATGGGTTAACAAGGCTGTTTTCTAAGCCATGTTGGCATCGGTCTCACCTCCGCAGATCAAAGTTCCTGTTCATAAGCCTCGCGAGCTCACTATAATTCTTCTGCAACAACGCATTGTGGCCATCATATGCTAGCTGCGCAACTTCTTTCATGGATGATATTATGAGCTCGTCACCTTCGAGCCACCTTTGCCTCACGCTGCTGTGGACCTAGTTCAGTTGGACAAGGTTTAAATGTGGACATCAGCAAAATTGTTCAAGCAAAAAAGAATTGGAATTTGAGCTCGGATTGAACAAACCTTGCCAGAGTCGCTTGGGTTCTCGGCGTAGATGAGATACAGAGGGGGGAGCAGACTAACATCTAGGGGCGTGTATATGCCATGACCCAATTTATCCATATGCTCCTGGCTAAAATCCTGAGAAGTAGAACAAAAATTGAAAAAAAATCAGCAAAGAGTCCTCATGACCACACAGGTTGTATAGCTGCCACACATTACCATGGAAACAAGGCCGCCGTAAACCTGCGCGACGCGGTCCTGAAGCCCGGCGACGATGCCGAGCTCCTTCTCGGCATTGAGGATGAGGTTGGGCCTGACCTCAACCCTGATCTTATCCCTGACGCCGTAGAAATCAAGGAGGCAGCTTAGCGCGGCGCAGACGATGGCGCTGGAGCCGGAGAGCCCGGCCTTTTGGCAGAGTAAACAAACAGAGCCATCAGTCACAACTCGCAACAAACCCATAGCGCTGAAACAGGCCACAGCACTGCAGGTCCAAGAAAAAAAGAGGCTAGGCCGTAGTGAATATTTGGGGGGAATCTAAGGATTGGTAGGGACCTGATGGCTAGCATTACAAAAGTATGCATCTTTGGGAAATCTGGGGGAACCTGGCGGGGAATGTTGGTGTCGTAGGACAGGGTGAAGTTCTTGTCCTCCAGGGCGATGCCGTTCTGCTTGCAGTGGTTGTGGAAGATCCTGCAGATCGCCAGCAGCAGCCGCACGCCGCCGTAGTACCCGCCGCCGTCCAGACGCTCCACCTGCACGCCGGATCGATGGAACAGAGAGATTGATCGATCTGACAAACCGGCGCCGATTAATCTGGAAGAAAAGAGATTGATGCCACTACTGTGTTTCAAATCATTATCGGTGCAGCGGTGCAATGGATTGGTTAATTCGCGGTTGCTAGATCTGTCCGTTCATGCACCGGCGTTGCCGTACATATCCATCGCGAGAGAGGGGGAAGGGAGGAGGGAGGGGGGGGCGGTGCTTACCAGGGCATGTAGGGATGGGAAGGCGACGAGGTCGTGGCGCGGGTGGGGCTGGACGAGGAGCTCGTCGGAGGGGCGGAGGCGGACGGTGGCCCAGAGGCCGGCGACGGCCAAGGAGACGGCGCGGCCGCCGTAGACGTCGCTGGGGTTGCCGAGGAGGCCCACGCGCGCGTAGGCCCTGCGCTCCATCTCCGTCGCCACCACCATCACGGACGCCGCCGCCGCCGATGACGATGATCCGGCCGGGATGGCAGGCAGAGATTTGTACTAATGATAATGGCCGGATAACACAACGTCAGCTAAGCACAAGGGCCCAGCCTTCACTCTTTTCCTTTTTCGCAATAGGTGTTGTTACTCTCGCCCGCTGGATTCTGGCAGGCTGCCGCTGGAGTATAATATCTTAGGGGTTGGGCTAGCTGACTAACCGGATAACAACGTCAGCTAAGCAAGGGGTCATTTCTCAAAAAAAAAAAAAGCAAGGGGTCAGTAGCCACACGCCACCGCTTTTCGGAAGCCACTGCCGCACGAGTAGAGTGTACTCTACCCGCTGGAGTTTGGCAGGCTGCTATCCGGAGAAGAGATAAACACACCCACGGTCACTGTAATTGCGTTGGAAGCACGATACGGTCACCCAACTTTGAAATACGCTCGTTACGGTTACTGAATACGATGAGAAGTGAAAATATGGTCACTGTAGCGCGTACAGGCCTAGTTTGACCAACTGTTGACCGCCACGTAGTGCTCTCTCATTCGGCCAATGATTAATGGAGGGGTTTTCTGTAAAATAACCAAAATCCCCAATCTCTCCATCTCAAATCCCTAACCCGCGGCGCCCCTCTCAAATCCCCCTCGGCCCCTCCGCTTCTGTCGCTCTGCTCCGCCACCACCGTCGCCGCCGTCGAATCGGGTTGCCGCGAGCTCGTTCTCCTCTGCTGCTTTCCCCCGCAAGGTCTGGCTGTCATGTCTGCCGCAAGCTCGTCGTCCTCTGCTGTCCGCCGACAGGCGTTGGCGCTGCCGTTGATCCGCTACGGAGGCTGCAAGGAGAAGGTGCGCATGTACATCTCCACCACTGAGAAGCACGACGGCTGGGTCTTCTACAAGTGCCAAAATCATGGGGTTAGTTCTTCGATTTCATATGCTTTTCATGGGGATAGTTCCAAAGATTGGAGTTTTTGACCTTGGCTTGTCTTTTTGGGATAGGTGAGTTGTGAGTTCTCGCGTTGGGAATTGGAGTACGTGGAGTACCTCGTGGAGAATAAGTATCTGGTCTGCTGCATTATCTTTCTACTCCTCCTCATTGATGTGCTTCCTACAACTGGCTCTGCTGCATTATCTTTGTAATGACTAGGTTGTTGCAGTACAACTGGCTCTGGCTGTGTTGATGGCCTCCTCACAAACTCAAATTGATTCACATCCTCATTTGCATCAACATCAGGGAATATAACCTGGAGAGCAATAGGTGCCCCTGTCTCTGGCTCTGCATCTGCCCCTGCCTCTGCATGCTCTGTTTCTTCCTGATCCTCTACAGTGTGTGCAGTACTGATGTCAACTCTCTTTGCAAGGCTCAAGACTGGAGGCAAATGTGCTCTTGGATTGTGGACAACATCATCTTCATCTGGATTAGCCCGAAAGCTTTGATCATGATCCAGGTAGATGCTAAAGAAATGGTGCCCAATATCAACAAACACCATCATCCTATCTGCCTGCTCATCATCACTCAGTTCCCTCAAACCATTAGTGTTGGGTGTAAGAATTGGGATGCAGTAGAAAACCTTGAGCCTGCCTGCCATCTCATAGCCTATTTCCTCAACTAGACTTTCAACTAAAATTGGTGACCAAGTTACCTTCTCCACATGATTATACCAAATGGAACGACCATTGACATAAGCACGGTTCGTTCCATGTCCCACAAAAAACCCACCATGATTGATCTCCACAGAGAAATTGCTGCTTCGACGGCCTGACACAGCAACACATGTACAACATACATCAGAATCGACATAAATCTCCACATCAGCATCAACTTATTTGAACATCTAAAACCCTAAGCCCCAATTCTGGTACCCCCAAATCCCATGCGAAAACCCTAGCAGAATTTGGCCTATCTACCAACTACAAAACATCCAGTAGGGCAATGCGGGCCAAAAAGGAGGGTTCTTGAACATCAAAACGGCAAAAAAGGGGGATGATTCAGATTAGGCGACTTACTGTACACGGGGGCCGCCGCCCCTCTGCATGACGAACAGGAGACATCGACGCCGCCTCCCACAGGTGGCGAAGGCGCGCGGCGGCGGCGCCTCCTCAACCACGCAAGAAATTGGGTTGTCGCCTCCCCAACCCTCCGATGATCGTCGGGGCGGCGTTGCCTATGAAGCTCCCCCTTTCTCCGTTGACGAAGACGAACAGGCAGGTGGAGTGGTGGAGGGATGAATGGGTGATGAGGCGTCGCCCGAGGGCTTTTTTGCTTATTTCCACAGCCGCGCCGCCCCGGTTCGCCACCTGTCCCCAATGAGCGGTCAACACATGGTCAAACAGCGTGTATGCACCGCATATGCGCTACAGTGACCGTATTTTCACGTCCCATCGTATTCAGTGACCATAACGAGTGTATTTCAAAGTTGGGTGACCGTATCGTGCTTTCAACGCAACTTCAGTGACCGTGGGTGTATTTATCTCTCCAGAGAAAGCCTCCATTCTACTTTCTGAGCTAAGGAGAGAAAAATGAGACAGGCTGAGCGGAGACAGCTGAGAAAATACATGGTAAAATTTGACGCTTGCATGTTGTTTGGTTGCTTGCATATGGGGTCTTGTCATGGTGAAAACAATTTTCACCTGATGTTTGGTTGCATACATGCATGATCATTAGGTGTCAACAACTACACTTAACAAAGAGATTACACGTGCTTCGACCACAGAGGGAACCACGGGCACGACTATTGTTCGGCGCCAATGCTGCTACCGGCGCCTGTGTACTAGTCGGCCTGCTCCGGCCCTTGGACACGCTCCCCTCGCCGGCGGTCATCGACAAGAAGAAGTCCAACACCAGGCTCTACGTTTGCGGGAGCGGGTGTGGCTGGTGCGGTCGTCGGACGGAAGGGCGGCAGCGTCGAATGCAGGTGTAGCAGCATGAGACAGGGAGGAGAAGGAGCATGGAGCTTTGGCAGGGGCAGACGAAGGTTGCGCCAGCTGAGCACGCCCACAAGCCAGCAGCGAGATCACCGAAGTTCACGACTAGGACGAGGACCGCGCTGGAGTGATGCAATCTGTAGGTCACTACCATCATGATCCAGAACATCGCCATCAGGCTCTGTGTGTGCATATCCCCTGCGTGCTCGTCAGTATGAATGGCGACCTCATGAGCCAATACATCGAAGGCGTGTTTGGTTGCCCATGTTAGGGCCAACCAGGCCGAGTTGGGCCACGAAATGTGTGTTTGATTGCATAAGTGGGCTGGCTCGCATGGGCACGAAGCTTAAAGCAGCCTAGAGCCTGGCTGAAATGATCGACGTGGTTGACTACAGGGGGGGGGGGGTGAATAGGCAACTACGAATTTTTAGATTTTCTTAACAAATTAGGTTGAGCAACAAATAGGTTGTCTAGATATGCAACTAGGTGGACAAACTATATGATGCTAGCAACAACAACACAAGCAAGCAAGCAAAGGATACAACACAAGTAAAGCTTGCACAAAAAAAGGTAAGAGATAACCACAAGTGGAGCCGGTGAATACGAGGATGTGTTACCGAAATTCCTTCACTTTGAGGGGAAGTACGTCTCCGTTGGAGCGATATGGAGCCACAGTGCTCCCCAAGAAGCCACTAAGGCCACTGCATTCCCCTCACGCTCTCACACAATACGAGATGTCGTGATTCCACTAGTTGTGCCCTTGAAGGTGGCAACCGAACATTTACAAACAAGGTTGGGGCTATCCCCACAACTTAATTGGAGGCTTCCAACATCATCACGAAGCCTCACCACAATGGAATGTGGCTCCGAGGTGACCTCAACCGTCTAGGGTGCTCAAACACCCAAGAGTAACAAAGATCCGCAAGGGATTTGTGGGGGAATCAAATTTCTCTTGGTGGAAGTGTAGATCGGTGCTTTCTCAACCAATCCCTAGAAAATCAACAAGTTTGATTGGCTAGGGAGAGAGATTGGGTGAAAATAAGTTTTTGGAGCAACAGTGAAGTTTGGGGAGGAAAGTTAAGTCTTCTTGGGGAAGAAGACCCCCTTTATATAATGGGGATCCAATCCAACCGTTACCCGGTTTTCAGCCTGCAACAAGTTGTACTACCGTGGGGGGAGCGGTACTACCGCCCGGGCAGTAGTGCACGTAGTGTAGTGCAGTGCAATGCTGCAAGACCATGAGCCGGTGTAACACCCCGGTGTAATGATGCTACATTAACCCCTGGGGTTATGTTAATCTTTTTGCTAAACATGTGCCTGATCATTGTTGTCTCATGTTCTTTCAAATTCCACTTGAATTCAAATTCAAATTCTGTGTGAAATTCAAAATGCTCAGACATGAAAACAAAAATGTTCATCATGTGCCAAATAATCCAACACTAATATTGGTGGTGAGCCAACATTTTTGCAAATTGTTTAACTGGCCTAAACTATTTGAAACCGAAGTTTTAAAAGAAAAGGGAAAACTGTTTAAAAAAAAGAGAAAAGCCCCCACCCCCTCAACTGGGCCGACTGGCCCAGCTGGCCACCGCGCCCCCCTGGGCCTCAGCCCACATGGCAGCCCAGCAGGCCATGTGGCCCACACCCCCCCCACCGGGTCGCCTTCCCCTCCACTGCTCCTTCGACCGCGCCGCGACAGTGCCGCGCCCCGCCGCACCACCTCGCCATCGAGGACGATGAGGATAAGGCCGCCACGAGCGTGCCTCGGGCTCACTCCCGCGTTCCCCACTTGCCCCGCTCCACCTCTCCCTCTCCCCACCAGATTCCTCCTCGCCTCCCCCCTCGTTCCCCGTCCACCACCGAGCGCCTCTCCGTCGCCGCTCACCGCACTCCACCGCGGCCACCGACCGACCTTCGCCTCGTCGACGTGCCCCCTGGCGCTGCCTCGACCTCACATCCGCCCCGCCGAGCCGCACGGACCTGGACGGCCCCGCCGCACCGCCACGACCTCGCCTTCGCCCTCGGCTCCGACGAACGCCGCCGCCCCGAATCCACGCCACTGCTGCTCCTAGTCACCCAACGGGCCACCGTGTGCCCCCAAGGTGAGCTCCGGCCCCCATTTCCCTCTCCTCGCGCGTCTCCGCCTCCACCGTAGCTAGCTCGCCCGCAAGCCGAGCTTTGCCGTCCGCCATTGCCATCGTAGGGCTCGCCACCGAGCCCCTCCGCTCGAGCTAGTAGCTCCGACGAGCTCCTGGAGCGCCGTAGACCTCGACCAGCTCCTTCGTTCGCCAAAACATGCACTGCAACGCCGATCCCGATGAGGTCCCGAACCCCACCGCCGCCTCCACTCATCGCCGACGCAGTTCCGGTCACCCCCGCGTCCAACCGACCACACCATGTGGCGCGGCTTCGTCTCCTCGTTCGAACGCGCCAAGTCCCGGGCCAAATGACCCCCTGTGCGCGATTCCCGGCGAAGTCCGGCGAGCCCCGCCGCTGTTTTGGTCGTCGGCGGCGAAACCCCGACGCCGCCGACGTGGCACACCTGGGGCCCGCCTCTGGGTCACTGCCCGTGGGCCCCCTAGCCCCAGTTGACCACGTTGACCCGTGGTCAACTGTGCTGACTGGGCACACAGTGTCTCTGACACGCGGGCCCCATCGCATATTTTGTTAAATAAACGTTTTTCTAAATAAAAATGATTAATTAAAATGTTAGTTAAATTAGTTAGTTAGTTAGTACTAACTAGCCACTGACTGCTGGGGCCCACGCGCCCTAACTAACCCTGTTAGTTTAGTTAAGCCTCTGTTAGACAGAGAGGCTGACAGGTGGGTCCCACCTGTCAGTTTGACTGGTGAGCAGAGCTGACGCATTGCTGACGTCACTGCTGATGCAATAAACCTTTTCTGCTTTTAAAATAATTCAAAAATTGGTTTAAACTTCGAAAATCCGTAACTTTTAATCCGTAACTCGGATGAAAATGTTTTCTACATGAAAGTTGCTCAGAACGACGAGGCGAATCCGAACATGCAGTCTGTTTACCTGTCAGATGCCTCTAACTATCTGAACATGAAACTTTCCCCTCCGGTCATCTGTCTGACACAGGTCCGGAACCGGGAAAACATTCCCGGTTGGTGTTCCCCTTCTCCTATATCGTGTAGCCTTACGTTAGGTCACACCCGGCACAGCTTATTGCCATGTTATGCTTTGTGATGCTATACCTGCTTTATATTTACTGTTTCTTCCCCCTCTTCTCTCCGGTAGACCCCGAGACCGATGCCGCCCTTGTGATCGACTATGTCGACGATGACCCCTTCTTGCCAGAGCAACCAGGCAAGCCCCCCCTTTGATCATCCCAATATCGCCCATTCCATTCTCTCATGCTTGCATTAGATTTTGTTACTGTTATTGTTTGCTCCTATTCTGCTGCATAGCCTGTTTATTGTAACCTGCTATTGTTACCTACCTGCTTATCCTAAACTGCTTAGTATAGGTTGGTTAGTGATCCATCAGTGACCCCCACCTTGTCCTTGTTGCCCCTGCTTCATCATAGAAGACCCGATCAACGGGATCGAAGACCAGACCCCGGCACCGCACGTCACTTTCCCCTTAGTTGCTCGACACTACTAGGTTACTATCGAGTGCCGAGGGTGACACCTCTACAGCACTTCTGATGTTAACCCTGTAGTGTAGTTATTCGGTCGTGGTCATCGAGGGTGATTTCCTCTTTAACCACTTCCGATACGACTCTGTCGTGCAACCCCTCAAGTGTGAACCTCGGGGGTGATTCCTCTTACGTTCACCTTGATGATTACATCGAGTGGAATTCACCGGGGGTGATTCCTCGGGTTTTCCCCTTAATGTTTTGGACACACGAATACTTGGACTTTACAGCTGTTACTTGGAAAGGTGGGTCGACCCTGAGGGGTACCCGCGAGTGATGTGGAGTCGGGTTGACCTGGAAGGTGCCCGCGAGATAATTACGAGGCGTGGCCGGGCATTCCTAGCCCTTGCCGCAAGACCTCGAGACGGGGCAACGGGGATCTTTCGTGAGTCTCTGCTTGTTACCGCGTGCTCCTAATCCACTACGATTTGGATATTTGATCCGAGGGGCCTCTGGCCTGATAGCACTAACCATCACGTGGGCATAGTATGGGCGTTCTGCGTCGTATGCATCAGCCGAAGCTTATTAGACGTCAGCGACTGAGTGGCGCGCGCCTGGTTGGACTGGTAAGCTCCTACCTTTTTCAAGGAGGTAGCTAGGTCTGCTCACTGGCCGCGTACGCAACATGCAGGAGTTCCCGGGGAGATGGCCCATGACCCCTGGGGGCATAGGTTTAGTCCGGCGTGCGGACCTCTCTGTTAAGTCTAGGTCGGGTTGCGGCGTATTGTTTGGCCGAGGCCGGGCATGACCCAGGAAAGTGTGTCCGGCCAGAGTTAAGCGAGCGTGGTGGGTAAGTTGGTGCACCCCTGCAGTGAAGAACTAATCTATGCATAGCCTGTCCTACGGTAGCGGACACTTGGAGTTGTATCCCGATCGATACAACTAGAACTGGATACTTGTGCTGAGAACTGGATGGTGATGAGCTTTGGATTGTGATGATAACTGGATAGTATGGCTCTGGGATCGCTTTCTCGCAGGGTGTCGAGAAAGGATCTCTGGCCGAGGTTGATAACTCTAATACTACTTTAACTTATGCTACTCTACTCCCTCCTGTTTGCTGCAAGATGGTGGTTTCCAGAAGATGCTAGTCTTCAATAGGACTAGGCCTTCTCTCTATTCTGGCATTTCTGCAGCCCAGTCCACATATACAGCCTTCCTTTGATAATGTTGCATATGTAGTGTAGATCGTTGCTTGCGAGTACTTTGGATGAGTACTCACGGTTGCTTTGCTCCCCCTTTTCCCCATTTTCTTCTTTCCGGTTGATGCAACCAGATGTCGGAGCCCAGGAGTCAGATGCCACCGTCGATGCCTACTACTACGTGGAGACCGTCGACGACCAGGAGTAGTTAGGAGGCTCCCAGGCAGGAGGCCTTGCCTTTTCGCTCATGTTGCTTTTGTGCTAGCCTTCTTAAGGCAAACTTGTTTAACTTATGTCTGTCCTCAGATATTGTTGCTTCCGCTGACTCTTGTGTATTCGAGCTTATGTTTCGAGCCCTCGAGGCCCCTGGCTTGTAATATAAAGCTTGTATTATTTTATTTTGTGTCTAGAGTTGTGTTGTGATATCTTCCCGTGAGTCCTTGATCTTGATCGTACACATTTGCGTGTATGATTAGTGTACGATTGAATCGAGGGCGTCACAAGTTGGTATCAGAGCCGACTGCCTGTAGGTAGCCCCCTTTCCAACTCCTTGGCCGAAGTTGAGTCTAGTCACTGAAAAACTTTTACTAACATGGCTGTGTGTCTTATGGGCCCACGTCGCCATTGGGTGGTATTAGGATCTTTTACTCCTCGTCTATACTCTGGGACTCTGAACTCTCTTCTACTCGGGTTAAACGAATTCACTAACTCTAACATTAGGATCCCGTGACCACATTCACCCCAAAGTTGGATAAGCCATAGTTACTCCTTAGAATAGCATCTTGAATAGTGCACCCACTTTCGTGTTAACTACTAAGTGGTATCCATCGTACCTCTTTCATTATGCCTGTTTCATCATGAATGATCCTTTGTCTTTGCAAGTGCTCGATACTGAACTACCCCTGTTACATGTTAGCAGGATGGTTAGACCTGCTGGTCGTGGCCGTGGTGGCAACGATCCACCACCGCCCAAATTCTCTACTAGAATGATGCAACAGTCTGAGCTGAACCGCCAGTTCATGGAAGGAATGATGACTCAGTTTCCTCGTCCGAATATGAACCAGCAGCTAGGCCTAGTTACTCTGCAGGACTTCATGGGCCTCAATTCGACAATCTATCGCAGCTCAGCTCAGCCCCTTGATGCTGATGACTGGCTCCGAGACATCACGAATGAAATGGAGTCTGCTAGTGTTGCCCCTGCCAGCTATGTCCCCTTCGCATCCTTCTTCCTCAAGGGTCCCGCTGCTCAATGGTGGGACAGCCACAGGCGTACCCTACCTGCTGGAACGGTCATCACTTGGCCGGATTTCCAAGCCGCTTTCCATGCCCGCTTTATTCCTCAGGGAATCATGGACAGGAAGAAGCGAGAGTTTCGCAACCTCACCCAAGGCAACAAGTCTGTAGATGCTTATCAGCGGGAATTCTTGGACTTGTCCCGTTATGTTGAAGAAGACATTGCTACTGATGCTCGTAAGCAGGAAAAGTTTCGTGATGGACTTCACCCTGATATCAAGCTAGCACTGCTCGTTCATGACTTTGCCGACTTCGCCACCTTGGTGAACAAGGCTATTCAGGTTGAGACTGGTCTTCAGGAACACCAGGGACCCCTCAGGCGTAGCCGTGACGCTGGCCCATCTTCGGGCCCGTCAGCGCAGAAGCGTCGGATATGGATTGCCCACAGCATGTATCATCCAACTGCTCCTGCACCAAGACAATCCTATGTTGCACCTCGTCTGCCTCCTCCACCGGAGAGGCAGCCTCTTTGAGTTGTACCACCCCAAGCTCCTGCTCCCAACCCCAATGATGAATTGTGCTTCATGTGTGGCCATCCAGGTCACCGTGCTAAAGAGTGCAATCAGAAAAAGAGCCAGATGGCTCTGCCTTCAACTGACCGTAACAATCAGCCCCATAACAACAATGCCAGACCTTATGGTCGTGGTCAGGCTAATCATGTAGATCTGAATGAAACTCAAGACCAGCCTGCCACTGTGATGGGTACTCTTCTTGTTAATTCAGTACCGGCTTCTGTTTTATTCGATTCAGGAGCATCGCATTCATTCATGTCAGAAAATTTTGCTTATGCACATGACATTCGATGCGAGCCCATGAACACTCCGATAGTGGTACGCACCCCTGCGGGTCGATGTCAAACTACCATGATTGGTCGCGACATTCCCGTTGAGATTGAAGGGTTGGAATTCCTTGTTTCTCCCATTATTCTGGAGTCTTCCAATATTGACCTCATTCTGGGAATGGAATGGTTGAAAGCGCATACTGCCTCTATCGTTTGCGCCACCAAGGTCGTTCACCTCCTACATCCTTCTGATGAGATAGTAAGCTACCATGCTCAGCTTGTTCAAAACGCTGAAGCACGACTTTATGTCTTGAATGCGTTGAACACAGCACCTCTTGAGGGAATTGAAAAGATTCCAGTCGTTCGCGACTTCCAAGACGTCTTTCCAGAAGAACTTCCAGGAATACCCCCTGCTCGGGCTGTCGAGTTCTTCATCGACTTGAAACCAGGCACCGTTCCTATTGCCAAACGACCCTACAAGATGCCACCTCATGAGCTCCTTGAACTTAGGGAGGAAATCGACAAATCTCTTCGCAAGGGTTTCATTCGTCCAAGTTCCTCTGCTTGGGGAGCACCTTCTCTCTTTGTGAAGAAGAAGGATGGAACAAATCGTTTGGTCCAAGACTATCGTCCTATCAACCAAGCTACAATTCAGAACAAATATCCCCTTCCTCGGATCAATGATCTGTATGATCAACTGGCTGGTTCATCGATATTCTCTAAACTCGACTTGAGGTTGGGTTACCACCAGATCCGTGTTCGTGAAGAGGATATTCCAAAGACCGCATTCGTCACTCGTTATGGTTCTTACGAGTACACCGTCATGTCATTCGGTTTAACCAATGCTCCAGCTACATTCTCTCGTCTGATGAACTACATATTCATGGATTACCTCGACAAGTTTGTCGTAGTCTATTTGGATGATATTCTGGTATTTTAGAAGAACAAAGAAGAACATGCTGAACATCTTCGTCTTGTTCTGGAAAAGCTTCGAGAGCATCAGCTTTATGCCAAGTATTCCAAGTGCGAATTCTGGTTACCCGAAGTCACCTACCTTGGTCATGTCATCTCCAAGGATGGTATTGTCGTCAATCCAGAGCAAGTTCAGACTATTCTTGACTGGACCCCTCCGAAGACTGTCAAGCAAGTCAGAAGCTTTCTCGGACTTGCCAGCTATTGTCGGCGTTTCGTCGAGAACTTCTCCAAGATTGCCAAGCCACTAACTAATCTGCTTCACAAAGGCGTTAGGTTCGATTGGACAGACAAATGTCAGGAAAGTTTCCAGACACTCAAGGACAAGCTGACTTCTGCCCCAGTGCTTGCTCCCCCTGATTCTCGTAAGGACTTCGTCATCTATTGCGACGCTTCACGTCAAGGATTAGGATGTGTCCTAATGCAAGAGCGCAGAGTGATTGCTTATGCCTCCCATCAAGTACGTCCTCACGAAGAGAACTACCCAGTTCATGACCTCGAGCTTGCTGTGGTTATCTTTGCACTGAAGCTATGGCGATAGTACCTTCTTGGTAATTGTTGCGAGATCTTCACCGATCATCAGAGTCTGAAGTACCTGTTTACTCAGCCAGATCTGAACCTCCGTCAGCAGCGGTGGATGGAAGCTATTGCTGACTACAACTGCGGTATATCTTATACCCCTGGCAAGGCTAATGTAATGGCCGATGCCCTGAGCCGTAAGTCTTATTGCAATAATCACCAGGTCTACAAAGCTCAACCCCGCCTTTATGAAGAGCTATGCAAGCTGAACCTTCAACTAGTTCCACAGGGTTCTCTGAATAACCTTGTCTTGGAACCAACTCTTCTTAAAGCAATCAAGTCTGCTCAAGCCAAAGATGCTCACGTTGATTTGATGAAAAGGGATCTTGCCTTAGAGAAATCCAGAGATTTCTCACTTGGTGAGGATGGAACCTTATACTTCAGAGATCGTATTGTAGTACCCCGGTTCGAGCTTATAACAGAGAAGGTGATGAAAGAAGCCCATGACACCCCTCTCTCTATTCATCCAGGAAGTACCAAGATGTATCTAGACATCCGTCAGAAGTACTGGTGGTCTAAAATGAAGCAAGACATTGCTCGATATATTGAAGAATGTGACGTTTGTCGTCGCGTCAAAGCAGAACATCAGAAACCGGCTGGACTTCTACAACCGCTTCCGATTCCTGAATGGAAGTGGGATAAGATCCAAATGGATTTCATCACAGGCCTTCCCAAGTCTCAGAAAGGTAACGATGCTATCTTTGTCATCATCGACCAATTCTCGAAGGTTGCTCACTTTCTGCCAGTCAATGAGACTATCACTGCTAGTCAATTGGCAACCTTGTATATCTCCCGAATTGTGTCACTCCACGGCATTCCGAAGGAGATCAGTTCAGACCGCGGCAGTATTTTCACTTCTAAGTTCTGGGATAGTTTCCAAGAGGCAATTGGAACTCATATTACCTGGAGCACTGCTTATCATCCCTAATCCCAAGGCCAAGTCGAGCGAGTCAATCAAATTCTTCAAGACATGCTTCGAGCTTGTGTTATTTCTTTCGGCAAGAAGTGGGAAGAATCTCTCCCTTATGCGGAGTTCTCTTATAACAACAGCTATCAAGCCAGCTTGAAGATGGCACCCTTTGAAGTGCTTTATGGACGTAAGTGCCGAACCCCTCTGAATTGGTCAGAAACTGGGGAACGAGCACTCATTGGTCCGGACATTATTCAACAAGCTGAAGAGCAGGTTCACATTGTCCGGGATAATCTCAAGGCGGCCCAATCCCGCCAGAAGAGCAACTATGACCGGAAACACTGGGGTTCAACTTATCAACCTGGTGAACAAGCTTATCTGCGTGTCACTCCTTTGAGAGGCACTCATCGGTCCGGAGTCAAGGAAAGTTAGCTCCTCGCTAGATTGGTCCCTTCCGTATTCTCGCCCGTCGTGGACTGGTGGCTTATCAACTGGAGTTGCCACCTCAGTTCTCTCATGTTCATGACGTCTTCCATGTGTCGCAACTTCGTCGATGCTTCAAGGATCCGGAACGTGAAGTGGATCCGGAATTGATTGAAGTTCAAGATGATCTCACTTACAAAGAGCATCCGATCTGCATTCTTGCAGAAGCTGAACGTCGAACCCGCCAGAAGGTTACCAAGTTCCTCAAGGTGCAATGGTCGAATCATACTAAAGAGGAAGCCACTTCGGAACGCGAAGATAACCTCCGGGCTGAATACCCCGACCTGTTCCCTTCTACCTCTTAATTCTCGGGACGAGAATTTCTTTTAGAGGAGGAGAGTTGTAACACCCCGGTGTAATGATGCTACAGTAACCCCTGGGGTTATGTTAATCTTTTTGCTAAACATGTGCCTGATCATTGTTGTCTCATGTTCTTTCAAATTCCACTTGAATTCAAATTCAAATTCTGTGTGAAATTCAAAATGCTCAGACATGAAAACAAAAATGTTCATCATGTGCCAAATAATCCAACACTAATATTGGTGGTGAGCCAACATTTTTGCAAATTGTTTAACTGGCCTAAACTATTTGAAACCGAAGTTTTAAAAGAAAAGGGAAAACTGTTTAAAAAAAAGAGAGAAAAGCCCCCACCCCCTCAACTGGCCGACCGGCCCAGCTGGCCACCGCGCCCCCCCTGGGCCTCAGCCCACATGGCAGCCCAGCAGGCCATGTGGCCCACCCCCCCCCCACCGGGTCGCCTTCCCCTCCACTGCTCCTCCGACCGCGCCGCGATAGTGCCGCGCCCCGCCGCACCACCTCGCCGTCAAGGACGATGAGGATAAGGCCGCCACGAGCGTGCCTCGGGCTCACTCCCCCGTTCCCCACTTGCCCCGCTCCACCTCTCCCTCTCCCCACCAGATTCCTCCTCGCCTCCCCCTCGTTCCCCGTCCACCACCGAGCGCCTCTCCGTCGCCGCTCACCGCACTCCACCGCGGCCACCGACCGACCTTCGCCTCGTCGACGTGCCCCCAGGCGCTGCCTCGACCTCCACATCCGCCCTGCCGAGCCGCACGGACCGGGACGGCCCCGCCGCACCGCCACGACCTCGCCTTCGCCCTCGGCTCCGACGAACGCCGCCTCCCCGAATCCACGCCACTGCTGCTCCTAGTCACCCAACGGGCCACCGTGTGCCCCCAAGGTGAGCTCCGGCCCCCTTTTCCCTCTCCTCGCGCGTCTTCGCCTCCACCATAGCTAGCTCGCCCGCAAGCCGAGCTTCGCCGTCCGCCATTGCCGTCGTAGGGCTCGCCACCGAGCTCCTCCGCTCGAGCTAGTAGCTCCGACGAGCTCCTGGAGCGCCGTAGACCTCGACCAGCTCCTTCGTTCGCCAAAACATGCACTGCAACGCCGATCCCGATGAGGTCCCGAACCCCACCGCCGCCTCCACTCATCGCCGACGCAGTTCCGGTCACCCCCGCGTCCAACCGACCACACCATGTGGCGCGGCTTCGTCTCCTCGTTCGAACGCGCCAAGTCCCGGGCCAAATGACCCCCTGTGCGCGATTCCCGGCGAAGTCCGGCGAGCCCCGCCGCTGTTTTGGTCGTCGGCGGCGAAACCCCGACGCCGCCGACGTGGCACACCTGGGGCCCGCCTCTGGGTCACTGCCCGTGGGCCCCCTAGCCCCAGTTGACCACGTTGACCCGTGGTCAACTGTGCTGACTGGGCACACAGTGTCTCTGACACGCGGGCCCCATCGCATATTTTGTTAAATAAACGTTTTTCTAAATAAAAATGATTAATTAAAATGTTAGTTAAATTAGTTAGTTAGTTAGTACTAACTAGCCACTGACTGCTGGGGCCCACGCGCCCTAACTAACCCTGTTAGTTTAGTTAAGCCTCTGTTAGACAGAGAGGCTGACAGGTGGGTCCCACCTGTCAGTTTGACTGGTCAGCAGAGCTGACGCATTGCTGACGTCACTGCTGACGCAATAAACCTTTTCTGCTTTTAAAATAATTCAGAAATTGGTTTAAACTTCGAAAATCCGTAACTTTTAATCCGTAAGTCGGATGAAAATGTTTTCTACATGAAAGTTGCTCAGAACGACGAGGCGAATCCGAACATGCAGTCTGTTTACCTGTCAGATGCCTCTAACTATCTGAACATGAAACTTTCCCCTCCGGTCATCTGTCTGACACAGGTCCGGAACCGGGAAAACATTCCTGGTTGGTGTTCCCCTTCTCCTATATCGTGTAGCCTTACGTTAGGTCACACCCGGCACAGCTTATTGCCATGTTATGCTTTGTGATGCTATACCTGCTTTATATTTACTGTTTCTTCCCCCTCTTCTCTCCGGTAGACCCCGAGACCGATGCCGCCCTTGTGATCGACTACGTCGACGACGACCCCTTCTTGCCAGAGCAACCAGGCAAGCCCCCCCTTTGATCATCCCGATATCGCCCATTCCATTCTCTCATGCTTGCATTAGATTTTGTTACTGTTATTGTTTGCTCCTATTCTGCTGCATAGCCTGTTTATTGTAACCTGCTATTGTTACCTACCTGCTTATCCTAAACTGCTTAGTATAGGTTGGTTAGTGATCCATCAGTGACCCCCACCTTGTCCTTGTTGCCCCTGCTTCATCATAGAAGACCCGATCAATGGGATCGAAGACCAGACCCCGACACCGCACATCACTTTCCCCTTAGTTGCTCGACACTACTAGGTTACTATCGAGTGCCGAGGGTGACACCTCTACAGCACTTCTGATGTTAACCCTGTAGTGTAGTTATTCGGTCGTGGTCATTGAGGGCGATTTCCTCTTTAACCACTTCCGATACGACTCTGTCGTGCAACCCCTCAAGTGTGAACCTCGGGGGTGATTCCTCTTACGTTCACCTTGATGATTACATCGAGTGGAATTCACCGGGGGTGATTCCTCGGGTTTTCACCTTAATGTTTTGGACACACGGATACTTGGACTTTACAGCTGTTACTTGGAAAGGCGGGTCGACCCTGAGGGGTACCCGCGAGGGATGTGGAGTCGGGTTGACCTGGAAGGTGCCCGCGAGATAATTACGAGGCGTGGCCAGGCATTCCTAGCCCTTGCCGCAAGACCTCGAGACAGGGCAACGGGGTCACATCTTTCGTGAGTCTCTGCTTGTTACCGCATGCTCCTAATCCACTACGATTTGGATATTTGATCCGAGGGGCCTCTGGCCTGATAGCACTAACCATCACGTGGGCATAGTATGGGCGTTCTGCGTCGTATGCATCAGCCGAAGCTTATTAGACGTCAGCGACTGAGTGGCGCGCGCCGGGTTGGACTGGTAAGCTCCTAACTTTTTCAAGGAGGTAGCTAGGTCTGCTCACCGGCCGCGTACGCAATGTGCAGGAGTTCCCGGGGAGATGGCCCATGACCCCTGGGGGCATAGGTTTAGTCCGGCGTGCTGACCTCTCTGTTAAGTCTAGGCCGGGTTGCGGCGTATTGTTTGGCCGAGGCCGGGCATGACCCAGGAAAGTGTGTTCGGCCGGAGTTAAGAGAGCGTGGTGGGTAAGTTGGTGCACCCCTGCAGGGAAGAACTAATCTATGCATAGCCTGTCCTACGGTAACGGACACTTGGAGTTGTATCCCGATCGATACAACTAGAACTGGATACTTGTGCTGAGAACTGGATGGTGATGAGCTTTGGATTGTGATGATAACTGGATAGTATGGCTCTGGGATTGCTTTCTCGCGGGTGTCGAGAAAGGATCTCTGGCCGAGGTTGATAACTCTACTACTACTTTAACTTATGCTACTCTACTCCCTCATGTTTGCTGCAAGATGGTGGTTTCCAGAAGATGCTAGTCTTCAATAGGACTAGGCCTTCTCTCTATTCTGGCATTTCTGCAGCCCAGTCCACATATACAGCCTTCCTTTGATAATGTTGCATATGTAGTGTAGATCCTTGCTTGCGAGTACTTTGGATGAGTACTCACGGTTGCTTTGCTCCCCCTTTTCCCCATTTTCTTCTTTCCGGTTGATGCAACCAGATGTCGGAGCCCAGGAGTCAGATGCCACCGTCGATGCCTACTATTACGTGGAGACCGTCGACGACCAAGAGTAGTTAGGAGGCTCCCAGGCAGGAGGCCTTGCCTTTTCGATCATGTTGCTTTTGTGCTAGCCTTCTTAAGGCAAACTTGTTTAACTTATGCCTGTCCTCAGATATTGTTGCTTCCGCTGACTCTTGTGTATTCGAGCTTATGTTTCGAGCCCTCGAGGCCCCTGGCTTGTAATATAAAGCTTGTATTATTTTATTTTTTGTCTAGAGTTGTGTTGTGATATCTTCCCGTGAGTCCTTGATCTTGATCGTACACATTTGCGTGTATGATTAGTGTACGATTGGATCGTGGGCGTCACAGCCGGTAGTGCTGCCGGAGCGGTACTACCCCTGACCCCAATGATACTACCGATAGGGTTGCAACACATGGCACTAAGGAGGCAGAGAAGATTAGGTGGGGAGAGGTAGTGCTGCACTATTGGTACCACCGCTGGAGACAACTGTACCACCGACCGCCTATAGGCGGTACTGCTGCCCACTAATACGTCCATTTTGCATCATGCTTTTATATCAATATTTATTGCATTATGGGTTGTTATTACACGTTATGTCACAATACTTATGGCTGTTCTCTCTTATTTTACAAGGTTTACATGAAGAGGGAGAATGCCGACAGCTGGGATTCTGGGAAAGGAGCAAATATTGGAGACCTATTCTGCACAGCTCCAAAAGTCCTAAAACTCCATGAAAGTCATTTTTTGGAATTAATGATAAATATTCAGCAGAAGAAATACCTGAGGGAGGCCACCCACGGTCCACGAGGGTGGGGGCGCGCCCCTGCCTCGTGGGCCACCTGGCAGCCCTCCGGTGCCCATCTTCTGCTATATGAAGTCTTTTACCCTGGAAAAAATCATAAGCAAGCTTACGAGACGAAACTCGGCCGCCACGAGGCGGAACCTTGGCAGAACCAATCTAGGGCTCCGGCGGAGCCGTTCTGCCGGGGAAACATCCCTTTGGGAGGGGGAAATCATCACCATCATCATCACCATTGATCCTCTCATCGGGAGGGGGTCAATCTCCATAAACATCTTCACCAACACCATCTCCTCTCAAACCCTAGTTCATCTCTTGTATCAAATCTTTGTATCCAAACCTCAGATTGGTACCTGTGGGTTGCTAGTAGTGTTGATTACTCCTTGTAGTTGATGCTAGTTGGTTTATCTGGTGGAAGATTATTTGTTCAGATCCTTAATGCATATTAATACCCCTCTGATTGTGAACATGAATATGCTTTGTGAGTAGTTACATTTGTTTATGAGGACATGGGTGAAGTCTTGCTATTAGTAGTCATGTGAATTTGGTATTCGTTCGATATTTTGATGAGATGTATGTTGTCTCTCCTCTAGTGGTGTTATGTGAACGTCGACTACATGACACTTCACCATTATTTGGGCCTAGAGGAAGGCATTGGGAAGTAATAAGTAGATGATGGGTTGCTAGAGTGACAGAAGCTTAAACCCTAGTTTATGTGTTGCTTCGTAAGGGGCTGATTTGGATCCATATGTTTCATGCTATGGTTAGGTTTACTTTAACACTTCTTTTGTAGTTGCGGATGCTTGCAATAGGGGTTAATCATAAGTGGGATGCTTGTCCAAGAAAGGGCAGTGCCCAAGCACCGATCCACCAACATATTAAATTTTCAAAGTAACGAACACGAATCATATGAGCGTGATGAAAACTAGCTTGACGATAATTCCCATGTGTCCTCGGGAGCGCTTTTCTCATTATAAGAACTTGTCCATGCTTGTCCTTTGCTACAAAAAGGATTGGGCCACCTTGCTGCACCTTATTTACTTTCATTGCTTGTTACCCGTTACAAATTATCTTATCACAAAACTATCTGTTACCTACAATTTCAATGCTTGCAGAGAATACCTTACTGAAAACCGCTTGTCATTTCCTTCTGCTCCTCGTTGGGTTCGACACTCTTACTTATCAAAAGGACTACAATAGATCCCCTACACTTGTGGGTCATCAAGACTCTTTTCTGGCGCCATTGCCGGGGAGTGAAGCGCCTTTGGTAAGTGGAACTTGGTAAGGAAACATTTATATAGTGTGCTGAAATTTACTATCACTTGTTACTATGGAAAATAATCCTTTGAGGGGCTTGTTCGGGGTATCTTCACCCCGACCAGTAGAGCAAAGAGTTGCTCCTCAGCCTACTTAACCTACTGAAAATGTTTACTTTGAAATTCCTTCAGGTATGGTAGAGAAACTGCTAGCTAATCCCTTTGCAGGAGATGGAACATTGCATCCCGATTTACACCTTATCTATGTGGATGAAGTTTGTGGATTATTTAAGCTTGCAGGTATGCCCAATGATGTTATTAAGAAGAAGGTCCTCCCTTTATCTTTGAAGGGAGACGCGTTGACATGGTATAGGCTATATGATGGTATGGGATCTTGGGACTATAAACGATTGAAATTGGAATTTCACCAGAAGTTTTATCCTATGCATCTTGTTCATCGTGATCGTAATTATATATATAATTTTTGGCCTCGCGAAGGAGAAAGCATTGCTCAAGCTTGGGGGAGGCTTAAGTCAATGTTATATTCATGCCCCAATCATGAGCTCTCAAGAGAAATGATTATTCAAAACTTTTATGCTCGAACTTCTCTCAACAATCGCACCTTGCTTGATACTTCTTGTGCTGGGTCTTTTATGATGAAGACTATTGAATTCAAATGGGATTTGTTGGGAAGAATTAAACGCAACTCTGAATATTGGGATTCCGACGATGGTAAGGAGTCAGGTATGACACTTAAGTTTGATTGTGTTAAATCTTTTATGGATACCGATGCTTTTCGTGGATTTAGCACTAAATATGGACTTGACTCTGAGATAGTAGCTTCTTTCTGTGAATCATTTGCTACTCGTGTCGATCTCCCTAAGGAGAAGTGGTTATATAATCCTCCCACTGAAGTAAACATAGTTGCACCTATTACAGTTGAGGAAAAGACTATTACTCATAATGATCCTATTGTTCCTACTACTTATATTGAGAAACCACCTTTCCCTGTTAGGATGAAGGATCATGCTAAAGCTTCAACTGTTCTTCGTAAGAGTAATACTAGAACATATACACCTCCTGAGCAAATTAAAGTTGAACCTAGTATTGCTATGGTTAAAGATCTCTTGGCTGATAATATTGATGGGCATGTTATTTACTTCTATGATGAAGCTGCTAGAATTGCTAGACCAGATAACAAACATAAACATAAACTTGCTGTAGGCATGCATGTTATTTCTGTTAAAATAGGAGATCATTGTTATCATGGCTTATGTGAATGGGTGCTAGTGCTAGTGCAATACCTCATTCCTTGTACAAAGAAATTATGCATGATATTGCACCTGCTGAGATAGAAGAAATAGATGTTACAATTAAGCTTGCCAATAGAGATACTATTTCACCAATTGGGATTGTTAGAGATGTTGAAGTCCTGTGTGGGAAAGTTAAATATCCTGCTGATTTTCTTGTTCTTGGTTCCCCACAAGATGACTTTTGTCCCATCATATTTGGTAGACCCTTCTTGAATACTGTTAATGCTAAGATTGATTGCGAAAAGGATGTTGTTACTATTGGCTTAGGGGATATGTATCATGAGTTTAATTTTGCTAAATTTTGTAGACAACCCCATGATAAAGAATTGCCTAGTAAGGATGAAATTATTGGTCTTGCTTCTATTGTCGTGCCTCCTACTGATCCTTTAGAACAATATTTGCTAGACCATGAAAATGATATGTTTATGAATAAAAGAAGGGAAATAGATGAAGTATTCTTTAAACAGGGTCCTATTTTGAAACACAACTTGCCTGTTGAAATCCTAGGGGATCCTCCACCACCCAAGGGTGATCCCGTGTTTGATATTAAACCATTACCTAATACTCTTAAATATGCGTATCTTAATGAAAAGAAGATATATCATGTTATTATTAGTGCTAACCTTTCAGAGCAGGAAGAGGAAAGATTATTGAAAACTCTGAAGAAGCATGGTGCCGCTATTGGATATACTCTTGATGATCTCAAGGGCATTAGTCCCACTCTATGCCAACACAAAATAAAACTGGAGGTAGACGCCAAACTAGTTATTGATCACCAAGGACGGTTAAATACTAAGATGAAAGAAGTGGTAAGAAAGGAAATACTAAAGCTCCTCGAGGCAGGTATAATTTATCCCATTGTTGATAGTGAGTGGGTGAGTCCTGTCCATTGTGTCCCTAAGAAGGGAGGTATTACTGTCATTCCTAATGATAAAGATGAATTGATCCCGCAAAGAATTATTACAGGTTATAGGATGGTAATTGATTTCCGCAAATTAAATGAAGCTACTAAGAAAGATCATTACCCTTTACCTTTTATTGATCAAATGCTAGAAAGACTATCCAAACATACACATTTTTGCTTTCTATATGGTTATTCTGGTTTCTCTCAAATACTTGTGTCAGCTGAGGATCAAGAAAAGACCACTTTTACTTGCCCTTTCGGTACTTTTGCTTATAGACGTATGCCTTTTGGTTTATGTAATGCACCTGCTACCTTTCAAAGATGCATGATGGCTATATTCTCTGACTTTTTTGAAAAGATCTGTGAGGTATTCATGGATGATTTCTCCATTTATGGATCCTCTTTTGATGATTGCTTGAGCAACCTTGATCGAGATTTGTAGAGATGTGAAGATACTAGTCTCGTCTTGAATTGGGAAAAGTGCCACTTTATGGTTAATGAAGGCATTGTCTTGGGGCATAAAATTTCTGAGAGAGGTATTGAAGTTGATAAAGCTAAGGTTGATGCTATTGAAGGTATAAGAAGTTTCCTAGGTCATGTCGGTTTTTATAGGAGGTTCATTAAGGAATTTTCTAAAATTTCTAGGCCTCTGACTAATCTATTACAAAAAGATATTCCTTTTGTCTTTGATGATGATTGTGTAGAAGCATTTGAAGTACTTCAGAAAGCTTTGATTTCTGCACCTATTGTTCAGCCACCTGATTGGAATTTACCCTTTGAAATTATGTGCCATGCTAGTGATTATGCTGTAGGTGCTGTTCTAGGACAAAGAGTTGATAAGAAACTAAATGTTATTCAATATGCTAGTAAAACTCTAGACACTGCTCAAAGAAATTATGCTACTACTGAAAAAGAATTCTTAGCAGTTGTATTTGCTTGTGATAATTCAGACCTTACATTGTTGATTCTAAAGTAACTGTTCACACTGATCATGCTGCTATTAAATATCTTATGGAAAAGAAAGATGTTAAACCTAGACTTATTAGATGGGTTCTCTTGCTACAAGAATTTGATTTGCATATTATTGATAGAAAGGGAGCTGAGAACCATGTTGCAGACAACTTGTCTAGGTTAGAGAATGTTCTTGATGACCCACTACCAATTAATGATAACTTTTCTGATGAACAACTAGCTGTCATAAATGCTTCTTGCACTGCTCCATGGTATGCTGATTACGCTAATTACATTGTTGCTAAATTTATACCACCTAGTTTCACATACCAGCAAAAGAAAAAGTTCTTCTATGATTTAAGCATTACTTCTGGGATGACCCACACCTTTATAAAGAAGGAGTAGATGGTGTTATTAGACGTTGTGTACCTGAGCATGAACAGGAACAGATCCTACGCAAGTGTCACTCTGAGGCATATGGAGGACACCACGCTGGAGATAGAACTGCACATAAGGTATTGCAATCCGGTTTTTATTGGCCTACTCTCTTCAAAGATGCCCATAAGTTTGTCTTGTCTTGTGATGAATGTCAAAGAATTGGTAATATTAGTAGACGTCAAGAAATGCCTATGAATTATTCTCTTGTTATTGAACCATTTAATGTTTGGGGCTTTGATTATATGGGACCTTTTCCTGCCTCTAATAGGTATACGCATATTTTAGTTGCTGTTGATTACGTTACTAAGTGGGTAGAAGCTATTCCAACTAGTAGTGCTGATCATAACACCTCTATTAAGATGCTTAAAGAAGTTATTTTTCCGAGGTTTGGAGTCCCTAGATACTTAATGACTGATGGTGGTTCACATTTTATTCATGGTGCTTTCCGTAAAATGCTTGCTAAGTATGACGTTAATCATAGAATTGCATCTCCATATCACCCACAGTCTAGTGGTCAAGTAGAGTTGAGTAACAGAGAGCTCAAATTAATTTTGCAAAAGACTGTTAACAGATCTAGAAAGAATTGGTCCAAGAAACTTGATGACGCATTATGGGCTTATAGAACTACATATAAAAATCATATGGGTATGTCTCCATATAAAATGGTTTACGGAAAAGCATGTCACTTACCTCTCAAACTTGAACATAAGGCATATTGGGCCATTAAAGAGCTCAATTATGATTTCAAACTTGCCGGTGAGAAGAGGTTATTTGACATTAGCTCACTTGATGAATGGAGAACCCAAGCCTATGAGAATGCCAAACTGTTTAAAGAAAAAGTTAAAAGATGGCATGACAAAAGGATACAAAAGCGTGAGTTTAACGTAGGTGATTATGTGTTGCTATTCAACTCTCGTTTGATGTTTTGCAGGAAAACTTCTCTCTAAATGGGAAGGCCCTTACGTTATCGAGGAGGTCTATCATTCCGATGCCATAAAAATCAACAACTTCGAAGCCACGAACTCGAAGGTGGTGAATGGTCAAAGAATCAAACATTATATCTCAGGTAATCCTATAAATGTTGAAACTAATGTTATTGAAACCGTAACCCCGGAGGTATACATAAGAGACACTTTCCAGAATGTTTTAGACTCCGAAAAGGAATAGGTATGTGGTATGGTAAGTAAACCGACTCCAAAACAGTTCTAATAGCAATTTTTCTCCGTTTTGGAATATTTAAGAAAATAGGAAAATAAGAAGTAGTCCGGGAAGGACACAAGGCATCCACGAGGGTGGAGGGCGCGCCCCTTGCCTCGTGGGCACCTCGTGTGCTCTCCAGACTCCGTTTTCTTGCACGATACTTCTTTTGGTCGGTAAAAATTCATTATATAATCTCCCGAAGGTTTTGACCACCGTATCATGCAAAAATCCTCTGTTTTTGTTTCGAGCTATTTCTGTCGCAGATTTAGAGTAAGATGTCTTCTCAAGATTCAGTCAAGGAGAGTCGGGTGTCTCACCCGACGCCAGGTCCAGGAGCAAACAGCGATGCTTATCACTGTGGGTCATCACCCACCCACTACCGCTGGAGTAAATTGCATAAAACCACCAGTTTGAGGGCTAGGTTTGCGAAAACACTAGGATACAGTTTCTCTGCAGAAAACACCACATCTTGCGTAATTGTTCTGCAAAAACCACTGATCGGCGGATTTGGCTCGGTTAAGTGTGTTTGTGACAGATGTGACCCTTTTTTCGTTGACGTGGCATAACATTTTGCAAAAAGTGCGCTGGATGGGTCAAAAAGCAAAAGCAGCCCCAACATTCTTTCCCCTAACTGCCTAGGCCCTTCCCCCGTCTTCCTGGACTGCGCCAGCCTTGCTCCCGCAGCCGCCTGAGGAAAGGATCCGCACGCCGCTGCAAGTAGTAGCTCGCTGGAGCGGACGAAGTCGGTGAACTGCGGAGGAGGGTGCACCACGGTCCAGTTCTTGGACTTGAAGTCGAACACCCACAACGCATGCCCACCGGAGCGTTCCTCGAACTTCATGGCGCCAGTCACCACCACGCGCACGTCGTGCCGGCCTCGAGACTAGGCGAGTAAGGGCCCACCTCGAGCCAGCCCCGACGCTCCTCGCTATACTCCACCATGATGGTGGTGCCCTCGATGCACCACGCGACCGCGCACCACCATGTGAGCCGCCGCCACCTCCGGCGAGGGAAGATGCGCTGCCGCGCGTGATTTCCCCTTAGTTCCACTACCTCATCCGGATCCGGCGAGGAATGCCGCCCCGCCGCGCCGATTTGACCTCACGCGCGAGGAGACGCCCAGCATGGGCTGCCGGATCCGGCGAAGGATGCCACACCTGAAGGAAATATGCCCTAGAGGCAATAATAAAGTTATTATTTATTTCCTCATATCATGATAAATGTTTATTATTCATGCTAGAATTGTATTAACCGGAAACATAATACATGTGTGAATACATAGACCAACATAACGTCACTAGTATGCCTCTACTTGACTAGCTCATTAATCAAAGATGGTTATGTTTCCTAACCATAGACATGTGTTGTCATTTGATTAATGGGATCACATCATTAGCACAATGATGTGATTGACATGACCCATTCCGTTAGCCTAGCACTTGATCGTTTAGTACATTGCTATTGCTTTCTTCATGACTTATACATGTTCCTGTAACTATGAGATTATGCAACTCCCGTTTATCGGAGGAACACTTTGGGTGCTACCAAACGTCACAACGTAACTGGGTGATTATAAAGGAGTACTACAGGTGTCTCCGAAGGTACATGTTGGGTTGGCGTATTTTGAGATTAGGTTTTGTCACTCCGATTGTCGGAGAGGTATCTCTGGGCCCTCTCGGTAATGCAGATCACTATAAGCCTTGCAAGCCACGTAGCTAATGAGTTAGTTACGGAATGATGCATTACATAATGAGTAAAGAGACTTGCCGGTAATGAGATTGAACTAGGTATTGGATACCGACGATCGAATCTCGGGCAAGTAACATACCGATGACAAAGGGAACAACGTATGTTGTTATGCGGTTTGACCGATAAAGATCTTCGTTGAATATGTAGGAGCCAATATGAGCATCCAGGTTCCGCTATTGGTTATTGACTGAGAATAGTTCTAGGTCATGTCTACATAGTTCTCGAACCCGTAGGGTCCGCACGCTTAAAGTTACAATGACAATTTTATTATGAGTTTATAAGTCTTGATGTACCGAAGTTTGTTCGGAGTCCCGGATGTGATCACGGACATGACGAGGACTCTCGAAATGGTCGAGACATAAAGATTGATATTTTGGAAGCCTATGTTTGGACATCAGAAGTGTTCCAGGTGAAATCGGCATTTTACAAGAGTACCGGGAGGTTACCGGAACCCCCCGGTGACCTAATGGGCCTTAGTGGGCCTAGTGGAGGAAGAGGAGAAGGGGCCAAGGGGCAGCCGCGCACCCCTCCCCCCAAGTCCGAATAGGACAAGGAGGGGGGGGGGGCACCCCCCTTTCCTTTCCCCCCTCTCCTCCTTCCCCCCAAGTCCTAGTCCAACTAGGGAAAGGGGGGGAGTCCTACTCCCGGTGGGAGTAGGACTCCTCCGGCGCGCCTCCTCCTAGGGCCGGCCGCACCCCCCTTGCTCCTTTATATACGGGGGCA
The DNA here is from genome assembly GCA_963921465.1 of Triticum timopheevii. Taxonomy (NCBI): domain Eukaryota; kingdom Viridiplantae; phylum Streptophyta; class Magnoliopsida; order Poales; family Poaceae; genus Triticum; species Triticum timopheevii. The sequence goes on along the minus strand of OY997272.1, from coordinate 69,939,620 downwards.
GGGGGGCACCCTAGACACACAAGTTGATCTACGGATTGTTCATTAGCCGTGTGCGGTGCCTCCCTCCACCATATTCCACCTTAGTCATATCGTCGCGGTGTTTAGGCGAAGCCCTGCGCCGGTAGAGCATCATCATCGTCACCACGCCGTCGTGCTGACGGAATTCATCCTCGACACTTTGCTGGATCAGAGTCCGGGAATCGTCATCGAGCTGAACGTGTGCTGGACTCGGAGGTGCCGTACGTTCGGTACTTGGATCGGTCAGATCGTGAAGACGTACGACTACATCAATCGCGTTGCCATAACGCTTCCGCTTACGGTCTACGAGGGTACGTGGACAACACTCTCCCCTCTCGTTGCTATGCCATCACCATGATCTTGCGTGTGCGTAGGAATTTTTTGAAATTACTATGTTCCCCAACAGTGGTATCAGAGCCTAGGTTTTATGCGTTGATGTTATATGCACGAGTAGAACACAAGTGAGTTGTAGGCGATACAAGTCAAACTACTTACCAGCATGTCATACTTTGGTTCGGCGGTATTGTGAGATGAAGCGGCCCGGACCGACATTACGCGTACGCTTACGCGAGACTGGTTTCACCGTTACGAGCACTCATGCTTAAAGGTGGCTGGCGGGTGTCTGTCTCTCTCACTTTAGCTGAATTGAGTGTGGCTACGCCCGGTCCTTGCGAAGGTTAAAACAACACTAACTTGATGAACTATCGTTGTGGTTTTGATGCGTAGGTAAGAACGGTTCTTGCTAAGCCCGTAGTAGCCACGTAAAATTTGCAACAACAAAGTAGAGGACGTCTAACTTGTTTTTGCAGGGCATGTTGTGATGTGATGTGGTCAAGACGTGATGCTATATTTTATTGTATGAGATGATCATGTTTTGTAACCGAAGTTATCGGCAACTGGCAGGAGCCATATGGTTGTCGCTTTATTGTATGAAATGCAAACGCCCTGTAATTGCTTTACTTTATCACTAAGCGGTAGCGATAGTCGTAAAAGCAATAGATGGCGTAACGACAACGACGCTATGATGGAGATCAAGGTGTCGCGCCGGTGACGATGGTGATCACGACGGTGCTTCGAAGATGGAGATCACAAGCATAAGATGATGATGGCCATATCATATCACTTATATTTGCATGTGATGTTTATCCTTTATGCATCTTATCTTGCTTTGATTGACGGTAGCATTTTAAGATGATCTCTCACTAAATTATCAAGAAGTGTTCTCCCTGAGTATGCACCGTTGCGAAAGTTCTTCGTGCTGAGACACCACGTGATGATCGGGTGTGATAGGCTCTACGTTCAAATACAATGGGTGCAAAACAGTTGCACATGCGGAATACTCAGGTTAAACTTGACGAGCCTAGCATATAATAGATATGGCCTCGGAACACGGAGACCGAAAGGTCGAGCGTGAATCATATAGTAGATATGATCAACATATTGATGTTCACCGTTGAAACTACTCCATCTCACGTGACGATCGGACATGGTGTAGTTGATATGGATCACGTAATAACTTAGAGGATTAGAGGGATGTCTATCTAAGTGGGAGTTCTTAAGTAATATGATTAATTGAACCTAAATTTATCATGAACTTAGTACCTGATAGTATTTTGCTTGTCTATGTTTGTTGTAGATAGATGGCTCGTGCTGTTGTTCCATTGAATTTTAATGCGTTCCTTGAGAAATCAAAGTTGAAATATGATGGTAGCAATTACACGGACTAGGTCCGTAACCTGAGGATTATCCTCATTGCTGCACAGAAGAATTACGTCCTGGAAGCACCATTGGGTGCCAGGCCTGCTGCTGATGCAACTGACGAGGTTAAGAATGTCTGGCAGAGCAAAGCTGATGACTACTCGATAGTTCAGTGTGCCATGCTTTACGGCTTAGAACCGGGTCTTCAACGATGTTTTGAACGTCATGGAGCATATGAGATGTTCCAGGAGTTGAAGTTAATATTTCAAGCAAATGCCCGGATTGAGAGATATGAAGTCTCCAATAAGTTTTATAGCTGCAAGATGGAGGAGAATAGTTCTGTCAGTGAACACATACTCAAAATGTCTGGGTATAATATGAAGGAAATATGCCCTAGAGGCAATAATAAAGTTATTATTTATTTCCTTATTTCATGATAAATGTTTATTATTCATGCTAGAATTGTATTAACCGGAAACATAATACATGTGTGAATACATAGACAAAACTATAGTCACTAGTATGCCTCTACTTGACTAGCTCATTAATCAAAGATGGTTATGTTTCCTGACCATAGACATGTGTTGTCATTTGATTAGTGGGATCACATCATTAGAAGAATGATGTGATTGACATGACCCATTCTGTTAGCCTAGCACTTGATCGTTTAGTATACTGCTATTGCTTTCTTCATGACTTATACAAAGTTCCTACAACTATGAGATTGTGCAACTCCCGTTTACCGGAAGAACACTTTGTGTGCTACCAAACGTCACAACGTAACTGGGTGATTATAAAGGTGCTCTACAGGTGTTTCCGAAGGTACATGTTGAGTTGGCATAATTCGAGATTAGGATTTGTCACTCCGATTGTCGGAGAGGTATCTCTGGGCCCTCTCGGTAATACTCATCACCTAAGCCTTGCAAGCATGTAACTAATGAGTTAGTTATGAGATGATGTATTACGGAACGAGTAAAGAGACTTGCCGGTAATGAGATTGAACTAGGTATTGGATACCGACGATCAAATCTCGGGCAAGTAACATACCGATGACAAAGGGAACAACGTATGTTGTTGTGCGGTTTGACCGATAAAGATCTTCGTAGAATATGTAGGAACCAATATGGGCATCCAGGTCCCGCTATTGGTTATTGACCGGAGACGTGTCTCGGTCATGTCTACATTGTTCTCGAACCGTAGGGTCCGCACGCTTAAGGTTTCGATGACAATTATATTATGAGTTTATGAGTTTTGATGTACCGAAGGAGTTCGGAGTCCCGGATGAGATCGGGGACATGACGAGGAGTCTCGAAATGGTCGAGACGTAAAGATCGATATATTGGACGACTATATTCGGAGTTCGGAAAGGTTCCGAGTCATTCGGGTATTTATCGGAGTACCGGAGAGTTACGGGAATTCGCCGGGGAGAAGTATTGGTCCTTATTGGGCCCTGCGGGAAAGAGAGAGGGACTGCCTAGGGCAGGCCGCACGCCCCCCCAAGGCCTAGTCCGAATTGGACTAAGGGGAGGGGCCGCACCCCCTCCTTCCTTCCCTTCTCTCTTCCCCTTCCTAGTCTCCTACTCCTACTACATGGAAAGATCCCTAGTTGGACTAGGAAAGGGGGAATCCTACTCCCGGTGGGAGTAGGACTCCCCTATGGCGCGCCTCCTCCCTAGGCCGGCCTCCTCCTCCCTCCCTCCTTTATATACGGGGGCGGGGGGGCACCCTAGACACAAGTTGATCATTGAGATCGTTCCTTAGCCGTGTGCGGTGCCCCCCTCCACGATATTACACCTCGGTCATATTGTAGCGGTGCTTAGGCGAAGCCCTGCGACAGGAGAACATCAAGATCGTCACCACGCCGTCGTACTGACGGAACTCCCCCCTGCGCCTCTGCTGGATCGGAGATCGGGGGTGCGTCATCGAGCTGTACGTGTGTCAAGAACTCGGAGGTGCCGGAGTAACGGTGCTTGGATCGGTTGGACCGGGAGGACGTACGACTACTTCCTCTACGTTGCGTCAACGCTTCCGCTTCGGTCTACGAGGGTACATAGACAACACTCTCCCCTCTCGTTGCTATATCATCACCATGATCTTGCGTGTGCGTAGGAATTTTTTTGAAATTACTACGTTCCCCAACATAATAATCACTTGATTCAACTGGGAGTTAATCTTCCTGATGATAGTGTCATTGACAGAATTCTTCAATCACTGCCACCAAGCTACAAGAGCTTCGTGATGAACTATAATATGCAAGGGATGAACAAGACTATTTCCAAGCTCTTCGCAATGCTAAAAGCCGTGGAGGTAGAAATCAAGAAGGAGCATCAAGTGTTGATGGTTAACAAGACCACCAGTTTCAAGAAAAAGGGCAAAGGGAAGAAGAAGGGGAACTTCAAGAAGAACAGCAAACAAGTTGCTGCTCAAGAGAAGAAACCCAAGTCTGGACCTAAGCCTGAGACTGAGTGCTTCTACTGCAAGCAGACTGGACACTGGAAGCGGAACTGCCCCAAGTATTTGGCGGATAAGAAGGATGGCAAAGTGAACAAAGGTATATGTGATATACATGTTATTGATGTGTACCTTACTAATGCTCGCAGTAGCACCTGGGTATTTGATACTAGTTCTGTTGCTAATATTTGGAACTCGAAACAGGGACTACGGATTAAGCGAAGATTGGCTAAGGACGAGGTGACGATGCACGTGGGAAATGGTTCCAAAGTCGATGTGATCGCGGTCGGCACGCTACCTCTACATCTACCATCGGGATTAGTTTTAGACCTAAATAATTGTTATTTGGTGCCAGCGTTGAGCATGAACATTATATCCGGATCTTGTTTGATGCGAGATGATTATTCATTTAAGTCAGAGAATAATGGTTGTTCTATTTATATGAGTAATATCTTTTATGGTCATGCACCCTTGAAGAGTGGTCTATTTTTATTGAATCTCGATAGTAGTGATACACATATTCATAGTGTTGAAACCAAAAGATGCAGAGTTGATAATGATAGTGCAACTTATTTGTGGCACTGCCGTTTGGGTCATATCAGTGTAAAATGCATGAAGAAACTCCATACCGATGGGCTTTTGGAATCACTTGATTATGAATCACTTGGTACTTGCGAACCGTGCCTCATGGGCAACATGACTAGAACGCCGTTCTCCGGAACTATGGAACGAGCAACTGACTTGTTGGAAATCATACATACTGATGTTTGTGGTCCAATGAATGTTGAGGCTCGCGGCGGATATCGTTATTTTCTCACCTTCACAGATGATTTGAGCAGATATGGGTATATCTACTTAATGAAATAGAAGTCTGAAACTTTTGAAAAGTTCAAAGAATTTCAGAGTGAAGTGGAAAATCATCGTAACAAGAAAATTAAATTTCTACGATCTGATCGTGGAAGAGAATATTTGAGTTACGAGTTTGGTTTACATTTGAAACAATGCGGAATAGTTTCGCAACTCACGCCACCCGGAACACCACAATGAAATGGTGTGTCCGAATGTCATAATCGTACGTTACTAGATATGGTGCGATCTATGATGTCTCTTACTGATTTACCGCTATCGTTTTGGGGTTATGCTTTAGAGACGGCCGCATTCACGTTAAATAGGGCACCATCAAAATCCGTTGAGACGACGCCTCATGAACTATGGTTTGGCAAGAAACCAAAGTTGTCGTTTTTTAAAGTTTGGGGCTGCGATGCTTATGTGAAGAAACTTCAACCAGATAAGCTCGAACCCAAATCGGAGAAATGTGTCTTCATAGGATACCCAAAAGAAACTGTTGGGTACACCTTCTATCACAGATCTAAGGGCAAGATTTTTGTTGCTAAATTCGGATCCTTTCTAGAGAAGGAGTTTCTCTCGAAAGAAGTGAGTGGGAGGAAAGTAGAACTTGATGAGGTAACTGTACCTGCTCCCTTATTGGAAAGTAGTTCATCACAAGAACCGGTTCCTGTGATAACTACACCAATTAGTGAGGAAGCTAATGATATTGATCATGAAACTTCAGATCAAGTTTCTACTGAACTTCGTAGGTCTACCAGAGTAAGATCCGCACCAGAGTGGTACGGTAATCCTATTCTGGAAGTCATGTTACTTGACCATGATGAACCTCGAACTATGAGGAAGCGATGATGAGCCCAGATTCCGCAAAATGGCTAGAGGCCATGAAATCTGAGATGGGATCCATGTATGAGAACAAAGTATGGACTTTGGTTGACTTGCCCGATGATCGGCAAGCCATTGAGAATAAATGGATCTTTAAGAAGAAGACTGACGCTGATGGTAATGTAACTGTCTATAAAGCTCGACTTGTTGCAAAAGGTTTCGACAAGTTCAAGGGGTTGACTACGATGAGACTTTCTCACCCGTAGCGATGCTTAAGTCTGTCTGAATCATGTTAGCAATTGCCGCATTTTATGATTATGAAATTTGGCAAATGGATGTCAAAACTGCATTCTTGAATGGATTTCTGGAAGAAGAGTTGTATATGATGCAACCAGAAGGTTTTGTTGATCCAAAAGGTGCTAACAAAGTGTGCAAGCTCTAGCGATCCATCTATGGACTGGTGCAAGCATCTCGGAGTTGGAATAAACACTTTGATAGTGTGATCAAAGCATATGGTTTTATACAGACTTTTGGAGAAGCCTGTATTTACAAGAAAGTGAGTGGGAGCTCTGTAGCATTTTTGATATTATATGTAGATGACATATTATTAATTGGAAATGATATAGAATTTTTGGATAGCATAAAGGGATACTTGAATAAAAGTTTTTCAATGAAAGACCTCAGTGAAGCTGCTTACATATTGGGCATCAAGATTTATAGAGATAGATCAAGACGCTTAATAGGACTTTCACAAAGCACATACCTTGATAATTTTTTTGAAAAAGTTCAAAATGGATCAGGCAAAGAAAGGGTTCTTGCCCGTGCTACAAGCTGTGAAGTTGAGTCAGACTCAATGCCCGACCATAGCAGAAGATAGAGAGAAAATGAAAGATGTTCCCTATGCTTCAGCCATAGGCTCTATCATGTATGCAATGCTGTGTACCAGACCTGACGTATGCTTAGCAATAAGCTTGGCAGGAAGGTACCAAAGTAATCCATGAGTGGATCACTGGACAGCCGTCAAGAACATCCTGAAATACCTAAAAAGGACTAAGGATATGTTTCTCGTATATGGAGGTGACAAAGAGCTAGTCGTAAATGGTTACGTCGATGCAAGCTTTGACACTGATCCGGACGATTCTAAATCGCAAACCGGATACGTGTTTTTATTAAACGGTGGAGCTGTAAGTTGGTGCAGTTCTAAACAAAGTGTCGTGGCGGGATCTACATGTGAAGCGGAGTACATAGCTGCTTCGGAAGCAGCAAATGAAGGAGTCTGGATGAAGGAGTTCATTTCCAATCTAGGTGTCATACCTAGTGCATCGGGACCAATGAAGATCTTCTGTGACAATACTGGTGCAATTGCCTTGGCAAAGGAATCCAGATTTCACAAGAGGACCAAGCACATCAAGAGATGCTTCAATTCCATCCGGGACCAAGTCCAGGTGGGAGACATAGAGATTTGCAAGATACATACGGATCTGAATGTTGCAGACCCATTGACTAAGCCTCTCTCACGAGCAAAACATGATCAACACCAAGACTCCATGGGTGTTAGAATCATTACTGTGTGATCTAGATTATTGACTCTAGTGCAAGTGGGAGACTGAAGGAAATATGCCATAGAGGCAATAATAAAGTTATTATTTATTTCCTCATATCATGATAAATATTTATTATTCATGCTAGAATTGTATTAACCAGAAACATAATACATGTGTGAATACATAGACCAACATAACGTCACTAGTATGCCTCTACTTGACTAGCTCATTAATCAAAGATGGTTATGTTTCCTAACCATACACATGTGTTGTCATTTGATTAATGGGATCACATCATTAGGAGAATGATGTGATTGACATGACCCATTCCGTTAGCCTAGCACTTGATCGTTTAGTACATTGCTATTGCTTTCTTCATGACTTATACATGTTCCTGTAACTATGAGATTATGCAACTCCCGTTTAGCGGAGGAACACTTTGGGTGCTACCAAACGTCACAATGTAACTGGGTGATTATAAAGGAGTACTACAGGTGTCTCCGAAGGTACATGTTGGGTTGGCATATTTCGAGATTAGGTTTTGTCACTCCGATTGTCGGAGAGGTATCTCTGGGCCCTCGGGGTAATGCACATCACTATAAGCCTTGCAAGCAATGTAGCTAATGAGTTAGTTACGGAATGATGCATTACGTAACGAGTAAAGAGACTTGCCGGTAACGAGATTGAACTAGGTATTGGATACCGACGATCGAATCTCGGGCAAGTAACATACCAATGACAAAGGGAACAACGTATGTTGTTATGCGGTTTGACCGATAAAGATCTTCGTTGAATATGTAGGAGCCAATATGAGCATCCAGGTTCCTCTATTGGTTATTGACCGAGAATAGTTCTAGGTCATGTCTACATAGTTCTCGAACCCGTAGGGTCCGCACGCTTAAAGTTACGATGAAAGTTTTATTATGAGTTTATAAGTTTTGATGTACCTAAGTTTGTTCGGAGTCCCGGATGTGATCACGGACATGACGAGGAGTCTTGAAATGGTCGAGACATAAATATTGATATATTGGAAGCCTATGTTTGGACATCGGAAGTGTTCCGGGTGAAATCGACATTTTACCGGAGTACCGGGAGGTTACCGGAACCCCCCGGTGACCTAATGGGCCTTAGTGGGCCTAGTGGAGGAAGAGGAGAAGGGGCCAAGGGGCAGCCGCGTGCCCCTCCCCCCTCAAGTCCGAATAGGACAAGGAGGGGGCGGCGCCCCCCCTTTCCTTTCCCCCCTATCCTCCTTCCCCCCAAGTCCTAGTCCAACTAGGGAAAGGGGGGAGTCCTACTCCCGGTGGGAGTAGGACTCCTCCGGCGCGCCTCCTCCTAGGGCCGGCCGCACTCCCCTTGCTCCTTTATATACGGGGGCAGGGGGCACCCTAGACACATAAGTTGATCTACGGATCGTTCCTTAGCCGTGTGCGTTGCCCCCCTCCACCATATTCCACCTCGATCATATCATCGCGGAGTTTAGGCGAAGCCCTGTGCCGGTAGAGCATCATCATCGTCACCACGCCGTCATGCTGACGGAACTCATCCCCGACACTTTGCTGGATCGGAGTCCGGAGATCGTCATCGAGCTGAACGTGTGCTGAACTCGGAGGTGCCGTACGTTCGGTACTTGGATCGGTCGGATCGTGAAGACGTACGACTACATCAACCGCGTTGTCATAACGCTTCCGCTTACGGTCTACGAGGGTACGTGGACAACACTCTCCCCTCTCGTTGCTATGCCATCACCATGATCTTGCGTGTGCGTAGGAAGTTTTTTGAAATTACTATGTTCCCCAACATCACCACGTCCCCGATTTGGCCTCCAAGTGAGGAGCCGCCCAACGCCGGCTGCCGGATCTGGTGAGGGGTGCCGCATCGCTGCCCCGATTAGGCCTCCAAGGCGAGGAGCCGCCCAACGCCGACTGTAGGATCCGGAGAGGGGTGCCGCCCCTCCCCCCGATTTTGTCTCCTGCGCGAGGAGGCGTCTGACACCGGCTGTGTTGACCGACCCAACCAGTGGCGGATGCACGTGGGCTAATTGCATTTTTTCTTTTTGATTTAGGGGTGTCTATGTAAAATCTATGGACTAGTTTGTAAAATTATATTGAAATTGACCTAGCACGAAATGTTACGCCACATAGGCAAAAAAGGGCCCCATCTGTCATAAACGTGCTTAACTGAGCCAAATCCGCCGATCAATGGTTTTTGCAAATTGTTTATGATAGAGGTGATGTTTTTTGCCAAGAAACTGTAACATAGTGATTTATGCTAACCAAGCCCTCAAACTGGTGGTTTTTTGCAATTTACTCCTACTACTGAGAATATGCAGAGTCCAAAAGGGGAGCGGAAGTGGAGCGGTAGTGCAAGGGCGGTACTACCGCTCATGCTACCGACCCACTGGCACGCAACCCGACATGAAAAATCGCATCCCCGAAGGCAGCGGTACTGCCGCCTTGTGACGCCCCGAGGCCGATGCTTGAGTTGCCTTCATTTATTTTCGTTAATGTTGGGTGTTTCAATTGTTTGTTGCATTATCATAATCATTTTGCATATTTCATTCCTCTATGTTTGTTACCATGATCATGATGAGTGCCATTGCCATATTCTGCTTCTTGCATCATGTTCATCATTGGTTATATTTTTCCATCCTTGTTGTGCCATGATCATCTTGCTTTGTTATGTGCTTCATGATTTTTGTGTGCCTCTTGTCATTTTATTGCATTGCATCATGATCATCTTGCTTGTTGTTGCATGTGCATTTTAACTGTGTATGTTATGGTGTGATCTCTTTCTCTTGATCTTCATTGTTGTTGTCTTCAACCTTCAAGTTAATCCATCTCCAAGCAGCTAGCGCAGTGGCTAGTAGCGATGCATCCATCCGTGAGGTCCTGGGTTCAAACCCAACTCCCTCCCTTTTCATTTTTGTTGTTATTATTGTTTTAGTTATTCCACATGCACACTCACCCTTGCTGCATCAGCAAGTTCTGCTGCTTGTTTGCGTCCAGCCATGGCCTTAGAGCGAGCCATCTCTGATTCCATTTTCAGTTTTGTCAGATCAACGCCAGAGCATAGTTCATCTCGAGCGTAAGACATTCCTTAGTAGAGTTCTATCGTAGCCCATCTGGTTAACAACCCATGCACCTATCCGAGGGGTCTCAGTATCAATCCCAGGCGCCTCTGTTTCTTTTTCATCAACTTTTTGCACCAATTTTTGGTTCACTCAGATCAAGCCCTTGTTCTCCTCCATGTTGGGCCTAGCCCCTCTCTTATCACCAACACAATGCTATCCTAGTGGTCTTCAGAGTGTGCATCGATAAGCAGATCTTGGGTTCTATCCCAGGTTCTCTCCTTTTTTTGTTTTTTTTATTGACGTGTCTCTGTCCTAGCTCGTCCACACGCACCTGGGCCGCTGTAGTATGACCTGAGCCTACTATTAGGCCGCTGCACCGTGATGCTTTGGGTCTGTGCATGTTTTTTCTCTGCCTGTGCATTTAGTTATTTTTTTCAGTGGCCAAGGACGCTTCCCTCTAGTTAGGGTTTTATCCTCTCGGCGACGATTCTAGCCGCCATTGAGATCGTTTCTTCCCTCCCGCCGATCTGCTCCAGGGAACCGGTTCAGGCTGACTCAGGGGTGTTCCTCGGAACGCTGCCCGGCCTTGGCTGTGTTCTCCTTGCTGCAATCGACTCGGGCTAGGGTTTCTCATTGCTATACCCGGTGCTGCGAAGAAGATCGGGTAAGAGTTGGAAGATGTCTGTGGAAGTTGGAGGCAAGTCAGCGAGGGCCGATGGTTCTACGTCCGCAACAGATCTGGAGAGGATGATGGAGGAGCTAGGGCTCCAGGAGGACGATATGGACGATGTGGTGGTCGACGAGGCTGCAGTCCCGAAGGAAGCCGCAAGGTAGAGGGCAGTGGCTCGCGTTCATATTGATAAAATGTATAGTCAGGGATGGTTTTTCAGAATCATGATATCGGCATGGGATCTTGTGCAACCAATGAATTTCCGACTGCTTGAAGCTAACCTGTATACATTGCAATTCAAATGTTTAGGGGACTGGGAGAGAGTCTTGCTAGAGGGCCCCTGGAATTTTTGAGGGCACGCCGTCGTAATCACTCCGTATGATGGAATAACCCAGCCGACCAAAGTCAAGCTTGATACGATAGATATCTGGATTCACATCCATGATGTTCTAGAGCTATATGCACACTTGGTACCTTCTTTGGCTGCTAAAGTAGGAGAAGTGCTTCATGTTGAGAATGCTTCGTATGATTTTGTGGGAAATTTCTTCCGTTTGTGAGTTAAGATCAATGTCTAGAAGCCTCTCAAGAATGCAGTTTCACTTATCAGGAACAAAGAGAGGCAGATTTATAGGGTGAAGTATGAGCGCCTCCCGGATTGGTGTGCAGTTTGTGGACACTTGGGCCATGTATTCAAGGAGCATGGGGATGGAATCCACCCAAAATCAGCATTAGTTTTCAGCGCCCTCCGTGCTTCTTGGACAATGAGGGCTGGTCGTGGTCCAGGAGGGGGACGAGGTCGCCGTGGAGGAAGAAGAGGGGGCAGATCGGGTAACCGAGATGTAGGAAAGAGTTCCTATGCAAGTGACCAGTATGGACATGAGGAAGATCTAGAGGATACAAGCAATGATATTATGACAGATGACCCGGGTAGAAAACGGCAAATCTTCACCTAAGTGCTAAATCACGAGGGGGAGAGCAAGTTGAAGGGCGCCGGGGGAATGAGTTGGCCATCTTTCCCATTGGTACCAACGTGGTCAGCCCACCGCCAACAAGGGAGCTGAAGCGCACCAGGATGGAGGATGGAAAAGGAGATGCTCATGAAAGTCTAGTGAAGAATTTGGCGGGCTCCTTCTAGGAGCACCGCCCGTCCCAATGAGTGCTATATGTTGGAACTGCCGTGGTGTGGGCAACGCCGCGACAGTCCAAGAACTTCGTGAATTTGCGAGGAAGTTTGCCCCTACCCTCCTTTGTATTGTTGAAACACAGATAGAAGGAGAGAGGGTAGAATCTTTAGCAAATACTTTGGGTTATGATAAATCGTATGCAGTTAGTAGTCAAGGTAGAAGTGGTGGCTTAGGTTTGTTTTGGAATAATGAAATAAAGATTGAAGTTTTGGGTTTTTCCTGTTATCATCTTGATGTATCTGTTGAGGAACCTGGATAGTATGTATGGAGATTGACATGTGTTTATAGTGAGGCCCAGACTCACTTGCGGCACCAAACGTGGACAGTTTTGAAAAACATAAGTACTTTGAGCTCGCTGCCTTGGTTATGTATGGGAGATTTCAATGAAGTCTTACATCCGTATGAACATGTTGGGGTCGGACAACGCAACAATGCACAAATCCAAGCCTTCCGTGAGGCTACAGACGTTTCCATGTTAATGGATATTGGGTACAAAGGGGGTTTTGGACCTTTGAGAAGAAGGTTGCTGGAGGTACATTCATGAGATACAGGTTGGACAGGGCACTGGTCAACCCTCAATGGATGATCCGTTTTCCCTCGGCGAGCTTGGAACATCACACAATAGCAACTTCAGATCATGGGCCAACCCGTTTAGATTTTGGGCTTGGTAAAGATCCAAAACCAGCAAGATCCTTCCGGTATGAGACTATGTCGGAGAAACATGAAGGGTTTAGAGGAACCGTGAGTTCAGAATGGCAAGGGGGGAGTGAGACCGTCCAGCAGCTTCATGATAAACTTGTAAGAGTGTTGAGAGGGATAACTACGTGGAGTAGGAAGTCCTTTGGGAGTGTCAGAAAAGAAATAAAGGAGATAAAGGAAAAACTGGAGGAATTATGGGGTGATCCTCTCCGGACGACACCTACACAGATTGAGCTTAAAATCAATGAGAGGCTGGTTGAGCTTTACCATAGAGAGGAGATCATGTGGAGACAAAGGGCACGCATTGAATGGCTCTCCTCGGGTGACAGGAATACTAAATTTTTTCATCTCCGTGCTAGCTTAAGGATAGAGAAGAACATGATTCGAGCCTTGGAGAATGCATTGGGGGTGCGAGTCAATGACCCAGCTGAGCTGAGATCGATGGATAATGAGTTCTACCAGAATCTTTACACGTCAGAAGGGGTGCAAGGAGTTGAGGATGTTCTTCAGCACGTCCCACGCAAGGTTACAGTAGCAATGGACAATGACCTATGTGCTCCATACTCAAGGGAGGAGGTTAAATCAGCACTCTTCCAAATGTTTCCATCTAAGGCACCTGGGCCTGATGGTTTTCCTGCCCAGTTCTATCAGAAACACTGGGATGTGTGTGGAGAGGAAGTGACTAAAATTGTGCCGAGGATCGTGAGAGGAGAGGAGAGTCCTGAATGTATTAATGAGACCATCCTAGTGCTCATTCCAAAGGTTAATAACCCCACTCTTCTCTCTTAATCCAGACCAATAAGTTTATGCAATGTTCTATATAAAATAGCTTCAAAGGTAGTGGACAACAGATTGAAGCAAGTACTCCCAGAAATTATATCTCATGAGCAGTCAACATTTGTGCCAGGAAGGATGATAACAGATAACATAATTTGTGCTTATGAGTGTTTGCATTTTCTGAAGCATAAAAGGTCAAAGAATAACAGTTTCCATGCCCTCAAATTGGATATGATGAAAGCTTATGACAGATTGGAGTGGCACTACTTGAGAGCCATCATGGGCAAGTTGGGGTTTGCACAGGGTTGGATTGGCACAACCATGTCTATGATCTCCAGTGTATCTTTTTCAGTTTTATTTAATGGGGAGAAACTTGAGAGGTGCCAACCATCCGGAGGACTTCGCTAGGGAGATCCAATCTCCCCTTACCTTTTCTTGATTGCAGCAGAGGGCCTTTCATGCCTCCTGAAATCCAGTTCTCAGTTATCATTGTTGACAGGTATTAAGGTGGCACCCATGGCACCAGCCGTCAACCATCTTCTGTTTGCAGATGACAGCCTTTGCTATTCAAGGCCAGCGTGGAGGGTGCAGAGAAGGTATCAAACCTACTAGATACTTACTGTGTGCTTCTGGGCAGAAAGTTAATAATGCAAAGTCCTCCATTTTTTTTAGTAAAGGGCGCCCTCAAAATTTGAGAGATGGGGTTAAGAACAAGCTTCAGGTGCATAATGAATCACTCAGTGATCATTATCCATGCATGCCAACGGAAGTGGGACACTCAAAGAATGGCACGTTTGTAAGGGCATATTTCTCCCTAAGTGGTTTTGGTGATTGATGACAATGCATTTGCGGATTAATAGTGTGCATTGAGCATTTCAGGTATCTCATGTATAGGCACAAGATGATTGTGTGCCCCTCGGAGTTCATTCGAAGACGGTGTTTCTCTACGTTTCCTTTTGGTGGATTTGAGTCGTAGGAAAGCCGTACTATTAAGAGGGGGTCCGCTTTGGAAAGGTTAGGGTTGAATCATCATGTACACGTGTGTTCCTTTGCACCACCTTTCCCTTGCCTCTTTGGAGCTCCGATCTATTATCCGTGTCTTTGCAAAATGAACGTCTCCAAGTGGTAGTGTGTTGTGGCATGCGGTTGTACTGCTCAAGGGAGCAGTAGTACTGCAGAGGCTCACGGTAGTACCGCCTGAGGATGCGGTAGTACCGCACCACCTTGCGGTAGTACCGCTCCTAGGATGTGGTAGTACCGTAACCTCTGGTCCAGCACTGCTACTAACGCGGAAGTAGGGGTGGATGTAATTTTTTACATCTGCGCCCTATGCGATAGTACTGCTCCCTGGATGTGGTAGTACCGCGTCGAATTTTTGCACCGATCTAAATTCAGCGGAAGTAGTCACGGATGTAATTTTATTCATCCGTGCCTTCCCAGCCCAGTTGAACCCTGCCTTGCGGTAGTACCACAAGGGTGCACGGTAGTATCTCTCCGGCGGTTCTACCACTCATAGCGTTAATGCAAAAGGGTTTCTTCTGGGATCTGCCATGGATGCGGTAGTACCGCACCGCCTAGTGGTAGTACCGCAATGCCTTGCGGTAGTACCGCTTGTCTGGTGCGGTAGTACCGCATGTCGCGGGCTCGTTAAGTGGATAACGGTTGGATTTGTCCCTTGACTATAAAAGGGGAGTCTTCATCTCCGAGTCGACTACCTCTTCCACCCCTAAGTTCCATTGATGCTCCAAGCTCCATTTTCGCCCGATCTATCTCCCTAGCCAATGAAACTTGTTGATTCTCTAGCGATTGGTTGAGAAGGCCTCGATCTACACTTCCACCAAGAGAAATTTGATCCCCCCCACTAATCCCTTGCGGATCTTGTTACTCTTGGGGTGTTTGAGCACCCTAGACGGTTGAGGTCACCGCGGAGCCATAGTCCATTGTGGTGAAGCTTCATGGTGTCGTTGGGAGCCTCCAATTAAGTTGTCGAGATTGCCCCAACCTTGTTAGTAAAGCGCCGCCTCCAAGGGCACCAATAGTGGAATCATGGCATCTCGCATTATGTGAGGGCGTGAGGAGAATACGATGGCCCTAGTGGCTTCTTGGGGAGCATTGTGCCTCCACACCGCTCCAACGAAGACGTACTTCCCCTCAAAGGGAAGGAACTTCGGTAACACATCCACGTCTCCATCGGTTCCACTTTTGGTTATCTCTCACCTTTACTTGTGCAAGATATACTGTGTTATATCCTTTGCTTGCTTGTGTGCTTATTGTTGTTGCATCATATAGGTTGCTCTCGTAGTTGCATATCTAGACAACCTACTTTGATGCAAACTTTAATTTGGTAAAGAAAAGCTAAAAATTGTTAGTTGCCTATTCACCCCCACTAGTCAACTATATCGATCTTTCAATTGGTATCAGAGCCAGGTTTCTTTATTAAGGACATTACCGTCCAAAGAGTATGGTTGACACCATACACAGTGAAGAGGAGCACCCGGTGTGAATATGCCTTCGTCTACGGCCAATGGGGATCCCCAGTCTCACGTGAGGAATTCAATGTGGCTTTGGACACATTGAAAACCTCCATGACGACTGAGGTCAAGGTCATGTTCAAAGAGTTTCTAATGGCCTTAAATTATCCACCGCACCTTTGGAAGTGGCCGCTCCCACTAACAAGGTGGCGGATGCTAACTCCAATAAGGGGGAAGCTTCTTGTGATAAAGTTCCTTTATCTAGTGGTAGAAATGGTAGCGGCATCTTTGCCCAAGTTGAACCTCCACTTACTTATGGAGGACCGGTTCCCTCCACTCATTTGAATCATGTTGGTCCTCCTCCTAAGATTGTGAAAAATGAGGATTTTGACTCTTGGGTCTATCACTTTAAACGTCATTTAAACCATGTTAATACTAATCTTTGGAGAATTATTGAGCAAGGTTTCTATCCGTGTGACCCAAGCAACTTCACCCTGAGAGAAGCCGTGGACCATCAATTCAACGATAATGCTCTCTTCATCATCCAAGATGCAATTCCATCTGAAGATATTGCACATCTCCGACCCTTCTCCGTGTCCAAGGAAGCATGGCACCATGTTGTTTCCATTTACAAGGGAAGCGCAAGCATTCAATGCTCCAACTATGAAGTGGTGCAAGATGAAGCCGATGAGCTTGCAATGAATGAAGATGAAGAACCTCATGAGCTTTACCGGAGATTAACCACTCTCACGGTCTCTCTCCGAGATCATGGGAGCAAGGATATGGATGATAATTGGATCAAGAGAAAATTCCTCAAGGCCATGATGCCTTACCACAAGGCCATGCCCTCTGTCATCCGTCAAAGGCCATATTCCCACACCTTGTCCTCAAGTGAAGTGTTGGATGAGTTTGTGGCGATGAGGATCTTGGACAAGACCGCCGACAATGCGGTGTTGCGTTCTCAAAGAGCAAAGAAGCCCAACCTTGCCTTGAAGGCCAAGGCTAGTGTGGAAGAAGAGGATGGAGAGGAAGATGAGGAGAGCAACCCCGAAGATATGAAATATGATTACCATGAGCACATGGCTCTTGCTTCAAGGCAATTTTGGAGCAAGAAGAACTCAAGGCCCAATTTCAACAAGAACAACTCAAGTGGCTTCAAGGGAAAGCAACATGTGAGAACATTAAAATTGTGGCAATGTGAGCCACTTTGTTGCAGAGTGCCCTTACGAGAAGCGAGAAGACAATGGTGGCAAGCTCATCCGAAAAGACAAAGCCAAGTCCTTCCCTAACAAGAACAACATCACCAAGAAGACTCCGACCAAAGGGTTGGTGGCACAAGAAGAATACAATGAGGATGATGAAGATGGTGAAGCCATGGCCATGGCCTCCATTGCCATTGCCACAACTCCACGGGTGTCACTTTTGATTCACCCAACGAGAACATCACCGCCAAGTGCCTCATGGCCAAAGCCACCAACAAGGTAACCCCCAACATCAAAACTACCATCATTACTAATCCTTCCTTAACGGATTGCATTGATGAAAGTGAGGGGTCTAATGAGGAAGTAAATGAATTTGAGTCTTTTATGAGTAAGCTCAAGGGCAAATCCAAGAAGCACTTCGTTGCTCTCTTAGAACAACTTGGTGAAGCCAATGACATGATCGAGGCTCATGAAGAAACCATCTCTAAGATGGAAGCTCATAGTCGTGACTATGCCGATGAGATATCGGATCTCTCTAATGCACTTGAGGAAGAGCATGTTCATCGTTTGGCTCATGAGGAGTCACACAATGATGACTATGCTAAATTAAAGAAAGATCTTGATCATGCTCTTGTTGTATCTCGCATGCTCGATTCCGAGAAGGCTAAACTTGGGGTTGACCATGCTAGACTCAAGGAGGAGTTTGATATACTTGACAAGGCTCACAAGGCCTTGAAGGCTGCTCATGCTAGCCTCAAGGAGTCTCATGATCAACTCCAGGTGAAGCTAACCAAGGGGAAAGCCACTTTTCCTCATATGGTCTTAATTGATAATGCAAATGCTACTAACCCGTGTTGTGAGCATGTGCATCTTGTGGAGGAGAATGCCAAGTTGAAGGAGTAACTTGAGAAAGGCCTTGTGTCTTGCATACAAGGTGAGAAGAATCTCAATGACATTTTGAGCAATCAAAAGGAAGTCGTGGCCAAGGAGGGAGTTGGGTTCGCACCCAAGTCCAAGAACAAGAAGAAGAATGACAAGGCCAAACGACCTCCTCCTCTCAAGCAAACTTTTGTGAAGGAGGGAGAGGGTGCTTCTAAGGAGAAGAAGAACAATGTGAAGGGTGGTGATGTCAAAAAGGGCAATGCCACCCCTTCCAACAAAGCAGGCAACTTTAACCCTTCTTATGTGTTGTGCCATGCTAGTGATGGGCATCTTTATGCTAAATTTGTTGGTTCTTCTTATGAGTACATTGAATGGTCTATTTGGGTTCCTAAGACCCTTGTTACTAACATCAAAGGACCCATTACAAAATGGGTAACTAAAACCAAGCATTGATCTCTTGTAGGTGTTTGCTTCCGGTGTGGGATCTTGGTTGCTCGATAGTGGAGCCACAAATCATATGACCGGAAGCAAGGACTTGGTGGTGGATGTGCACAAGATCCCATCTATGCCCACCAATGTCGAGTGGGGTGATGCCTCGTCTTCCAAGGTATTGGGTCTTGGCAAGGTTCTCATTTCTCATGATCTCACGATCGAGAAAGTCATGCTTGTTGAGTCCATTGCATACAATTTACTTTCCCTTCGTCAACTTGCACTCATGGGCTTTGCCACATTCTTTGATATTGATATCGTGGCCCTCTTGTGGAGCAAGACTCTTAAAGTAGCCTTTGTTGGGCATGTCAAGAATGGTCTTTATGTGATTAACTTTTTGGAGCGACCCACTAAGACCGTGAAATGCCTAATGGCTAAAGTTGATGTGGGGTGGCTTTGGCATCGCCATTTAGCCCATGTCAATATGAGATCTTTGCAAAGTATTCTCAAGGGGGACCATGTTCGTGGAGTAACAAACGTTAGCTTTGCCAAAGATCGTGCTTACAGTGCTTGTATAGAAGGAAAGTTACATGAGAAGGCTCATACTCCCAGACTATCATCTACTCGAAGAGACCCTTGGATCTCCTTCACGTGGATCTCTTTGGGCCTCCATACTTTGATAGTCTTGGGGGTAGAAAGTATTGCTTGGTGATTGTCGATGATTACTCAAGGTACACTTGGGTATATTTCTTCAAGAGGAAGAGTGGAACTCAACAAACTGTCATTGACTTTGCAAATGAAGCTCAACGTCAACATGATGCAAAGATCTTGACAATAAGAAGTGACAACGACACCAAGTTCAAGAACTACACCTTGGATGAGTTTCTTAGTGATGAGGGGATCAAGCATCAATATTCCGCACCATACACCCCTCAACAAAATGGTGTAGCAGAGAGGAAGAACCAGACGTTGATGGATGCGGCAAGGACCATGATGGCGGAGTTCAAGTCTCCTTAAAACTTTTGGGCTGAAGCCATCAACACTGCGTGTCATGCATCCAATCGGCTCTATCTCCGCAAAGGCTTGAACAAGACTCCATATGAAATACTCACCGGTAACAAGCCGAACCTCAAGTACTTCCGGGTGTTCGGTTGTTAGTGTTTCATTCTCAAGAAAGGTGTTCGTTTGTCTAAATTTGAGGCTAGAGATCATGAGGGCATATTTGTTGGTTATGCTACAAACTCTCATGCTTACCGTGTCCTCAACAAGTCCACAAGACTCATTGAGGAGACGTGTAACATGGAGTTTGACGAGAATAACGGCTCCCAAGTGGAGCAAAGTGGTACTTGTGATGTAGGTGATGAAATTCCTCCCCAAGCCATAAGAAGAATGGGTGTTGGTCATATCCTACCCATTGAGTAACCCCTTGTGGCCGAAGGAGAAGGACAATGCTCCACTCAAGTGGAGCCATCATCAACCCAAGACCCACACGCTTCCGAAGAACAAAGTGAAGGCCCTTAACCAAGTGAACAAGATCAAGGGCAAGATCAACCTCAAGATGGTGGTGAGACACCAAGTGATGTCCAAGGTCGAGTTCTCCCTTTCGAGCAAGTTCAAGATCAAGAGCAAGCTCAGGATCAAGAACAAGCTCAAGACGGCGCTCAAGATGATCAAGTTTCCACTCCTCATCTCACTCCTGAGGAGGAATTGTAGCGTCGTGCCGCTAAGATTGCATCCAAGCTCACAACCAAAGATCATCTCATGAAGAATGTGACGCCCCCGATTCAATCATACACTAATCATACACACAAATGTGTACGATCAAGATCAGGGACTCACGGGAAGATATCACAACACAACTCTAGACACAAACTAAAATAATACAAGCTTTATATTACAAGCCAGGGGCCTCGAGGGCTCGAATACATAAGCTCGAAAGCGGAAGCAACAATATCTGAGTACAGACATGAGTTAAACAAGTTTGCCTTAAGAAGGTTAGCACAAAAGCAACATCGATCGAAAAGGCAAGGCATCCTGCCTGGGAGCCTCCTAACTACTCCTGGTCGTCGGCGTCCGTCACGTGGTAGTAGGCACCCTCGGGGTAGTAGCAGTCGTCAAAGGTGCCATCTGGCTCTTGGACTCCGTCATCTGGTTGCGTCATCCGAGAAGAATGGAGAAGGGGAAAAAGAGGGAGCAAAGCAACCGTGAGTACTCATCCAAAGTACTCGCAAGCAAGGATCTACACTACAGATGCAACATTATCAAAGGAAGGCTGTATATGTGGACTGAGCTGCAGAAATGCCAGAATAGAGAGAAGGCCTAGTCCTATCGAAGACTAGCATCTTCTGAAAACCACCATCTTGCAGCAACAAGGGGGAGTAGAGTAGCATAAAGTAAAGTAGTAGTAGTGTTATCAACCTCGGCCAGAGATCCTTTCTCGACTCCCTGTGAGAAAGCAATCCCAGAGCCATACTACCCGGTTATCACCTCATCACATTCCATTACTCATCACCATCCAATTCTCATCACAAGTATCCAGTTGTAGTTGTATCGATCGGGATACAACTCCAAGTGTCTGTTACTGTAGGACAGGCTATGCATAGATTAGTTCTTCCCTGTAGGGGTGCACCAACTTACCCACCACGCTCGCTTAACTCCGGCCGGACACACTTTCCTGGGTCATGCCCGGCCTCGGCCAAACAATACGCCGCAACCCGACCTAGACTTAATAGAGAGGTCAGCACGCCGGACTAAACCTATGCCCCCAGGGGTCATGGGCCATCTTCCCGGAAACTCCTGCACGTTGCGTACGCGGCCGGTGAGTAGACCTAGCTACCTCCTTTAAAAAGGAAGGTGCTTACCAGTCCAAGCCGGCGCGCGCCGCTCAATCGCTGACGTCTATTAAGCTTCGGCTGATGTATACGACGCAGAACGCCCATACTATGCCCACGTGATGGTTAGTGCTATCAGGCCAGAGGCCCCTCAGATCAAATATCCAAATCGTAGTGGATTAGGAACGCGCGGTAACAAGCAGAGACTCATGAAAGATGTGACCCCGTTGCCCCGTCTCGAGGACTTGCGGCAAGGGCTAAGAATGCCCGGCCACGCCTCGTAATTATCTCACGGGCACCTTCCAGGTCAACCCGACTCCTCATCACTCGCAATTATGCTCGCGCGGGTACCCCTCAGGGTCGACCCGTCTTTAGTAACATGGTTCAGTGTAAAGTCATAGTAATCATAGTAACTATGTGTCTAAACATCAAGGGGAAAACCCGAGGAATCACCGCCGGTGAACTCCACTCGATGTAATCATCAAGGTGAACGTAAGAGGAATCACCCCCGAGGTTTACACTTGAGGGGTTACACGACAGAGTCGTATCGGAAGTGGTTAAGGCGGAATCACCCTCGATGACCACAGCCGAATAGCTACACTACAGGGTTAACATCAAAGTGCTATAGAGGTCTCACCCTCAGCACTCGATAGTAACCCAGCAATGTCGAGCAACTAAGGGGAAAGTGATGTGCGGTGTCGGGGCCTGGTCTTCAATCCCGTTGATCGGGTCTTCAATGATGAAGCAGGGGCAACAAGGACAAGGTGGGGGTCACTGATGGATCACTAACCAACCTATACTAAGGAGTTTAGGATAAGCAGGTAAGGTAACAATAAGCATATTACAAAAGCAGGCTATGCATCAGAATAGGAGCAAACAATAACAATAGCAAAATCTAATGCAAGCATGAGAGATGGAATGGGCGATATCGGGATGATCAAAGGGGGGCTTGCCTCGTTGCTCTGGCAAGGAGGGGTCGTCGTCGAAGTAGTCGATCACAGGGGCAGCATCGGTCTCGGGGTCTACCAGAGAGAAGAGGGGGAAGAAACAGTAAATATAAAGCAAACATAGCATAATAGGACAACAGGTAGAGCTAGACGTGTTCTAACGCGGTGCTACACGATACCGGCGAGGGGGGAAGTCAACCGGGAATGTTTTCCCGGTTCCGGACCTGTGTCAGACAAATGATCGGAGGGGGAAGGTTCCATGTTCACATAGTTAGAGGCATCTGACAGATGAACGGACAGCGCATTCGGATTCGTTGGATTTTTCTGAGCAACTTTCATATATAAAACATTTTCATCCGAGCTACGGTTAATTTACTATGATTTTTCAAAGTTTAAACAATATCGTGGAATTATTTAAAATAACAGAAAAGATAAAATGACGTCAGCATGACGTGCTGATGACGTCAGCAGTCAACAGACTGGCTGACCAGGTCAAACTGACTCGTGGGGCCCACATGTCAGCCTCTGTTAACTATAACAGTAAATTAAACTAATCCAAAGGTTAATTAGCTACTGGGCCCCACATGTCAGTGAAGGATTAGATTACTAATTGCTTTTATTTATAAAAACATTTAATTAACCTAATTATATGGTGGGGCCTGCATGTCAATGGCACTGGGCTGCCCAGTCAGCAGTTGACTGGGTCAACCCAGTCAATGGGCCCCCAGGGTCCACTAGCAGCGAGCCAGGGGTGGGGCCCGCCCAGCCACGTCGGCGGAGGCAGGCGTCTCGCCACCGGCGACGCTAGAATGCGGCGGAGCCGCTCGGGCCTCATCGGAATAGCGTTTTATGGCGCCGTTCAACACGCGGCTGGGTCCGTTCGAACAGCCACTCGACGCTGCGTCGATTGGTGGTGCTGGCACGGGCGGACTTGGCCGAAAACGGTGCCAACGACGAGGTTTGCGGTGGAGAGGCTACGGGTGACGATGAAACGGAGCTACGGCGTGCTACGACTCGGGAGAAAGGCTAAGAAGGTGCTGCACGGCGCGGTGAAGCTAATGGGCATACGCCCGTGGCCAACTGGTCACCGGAGACTCGCCGGCGACGAGCTCCGCGGCGCTGCGTTCGGGCGCACGTGAGGAAAGCAGCTAGGGGGCGCGCCAAGTCGGCAAGGAGAGGGAGAAGGTAGGAGAGCTCACCGGGGAGGCACAAGGTGGCCCGGTGTAAGATTAGTAGTAGCAGTAGTTGCCGGAGACGACGGAGTTCGCCGGTGACAGAGGCGAAAGGGGGCGGCTTGATCCGCTCCCCGCAGTGGCTCCCGGCTCACGCTCACGGACGGGGACGGGGTAGACGACGACGGCGGAGACGATGGGCACGATGGCGAGGCGAACGGCGCTTGATGGCCGCGAGGACGGGCGAGGCACGGCGGCGACCGCGTCGGCCTCCTCTCCAAAACGAAGGAGAGAGAGAGAGAGAAGGGGAGAGTGGGTGAGGGAGAGCCAGGGGGACGGAGTAGCGGGAGCGGAGTAGGTGAGGGGGAGGACTCGAGGCGTCCCGGACCTTATCCTCTCGTCGGGCGTCACCGGCGAGGTGGTTGGATGGCGACGGGCGCGCTCTGTCCCGCCCGGTCGGAGGAACAGAAGGCGACCGGTGAGGGGGAGTGGGCCGGCCTGCTGGGATGGGCCGAGGCCCATGGGAAGGTCAGGGGCTGAGGCCCATCGGGGGGGGCGCGGTGGCCAGCTGGGCCAGTTGGCTCGGGCCAGGCACTGTGCACTCGGCCCAGTGCACAGTGATCTGTGCTCTTTCTCATTTTTTTGTTAAAATAGAGAGAGGAAAAGATTTATTTGAGCATCCAAAGGATTTAGGAAAAATATGGGACTTGGCCCATTGATTCCTCCACATTTTTAGGTATTGCCACAAATAGTTTGGAGGCAGGATGATTTGACTAGGAATTTTGGAAATTGGAAATGGCATATTTAAATGTTGTTGGAACACTAATTAATTTCCAGGGGCAATATGGGAACTCCAAGGATTTTGGTTTTAACATGAAAAATACTTAGAGAATATTTGTCATATTGTGAACTATTTTCATTGCATGAAAGAAGAAGCAAATTTTTGACATGCAATTTGAATTTGAATTTGAAGTAGCTTTTGGACAAGTGGCATTTAGGCATGATGATCATGATGACATGACCTTTATTAGGGGAGATTACTGTAGTGTGATGCTGGGGATGTTACAAGTCTCCTTCACTACAAGAAATCTCGTCCCGAGATTTAAGTGGGGAAGTAAAGAGTAACTTCAGGAGAACTGACCCTTATGGGTTTAATTGTCTGGAAAACAATGCAGGTAATGTGACAGAAGTATCTCTGGAGTTGAAATTTAAGAATAACGTCGAGAGCAAAATATGAAGGTACAATAAGAAGTTTCAAGGGGATGGACAATCGATCGATACCTGAACAGAGTGTGAGAAGGGGTCCAGAGCATCAGGAATAGATCATCCCTCGGGGGGGGGGGTGGCTCGTGACATGATACGAATCCAAATGCAAGAATATTTCAGAATCAAAGATATACAGGAGAGTTCAGGTTTCGATCCTGGGGCCTGTGGGTTATGGGCCCACCATGTGGGTTAAAAGTAGGAAGGCACTAAAATTTTGCACGGCCATGATAGCAAGGCAGGTCAGAGGATAGCCTGCCAATTATGTTGGCAACAGCGTTGGTACCAAGGGCGAGGGACGAAGAGAACCATTTTCCTGCTTCTAATACGAGGCGGACCAATAGGCAAAGTTCTCGTCCATCGGTGGTTACCGGAATGTCATCAACAATAATAACAGGGTCTTACTGACAGAGTTGTACACCGAGGTGCTTACTTAAGCAGGGATTTATCTCTGCTCAGACAAGTTAGATGACAAGAAAGGTGAAACAAAACAATGGAAAGGAAAATGTGATTATTATGATAATCAAACCAATGGAAAGGAAAGATGTTTATACCCAAGTGTTAGAGTATAACTTTCCCAAGGAAAGGCAGAGTATGATAGGGCTCCAAGTATTAAGCCATTTGGAAAAAGGGGCAAGGAATTTATGAGGTTTACCCATACAACGGTGTTTGGATAATTGATCAAGAACAGTTAGCATTGCGCTCCCAATGTTCTTGTTGATGATCGGAGTACCACACACATGCTTCGGGATAGTGTTGACATGGTCATCGGGGAAAGGTCAGACTTCGGATACACAAAGGATCCATCGGAACAACCTATAAAATAAGTCATACAAATTCAGCAAGGAAAAGATGAGGATGGGGCCCATGGGCTCAGCAACAATTCATCGAGGGGGCAAGGAAGGTATTTCTCATCATGAATTCGGTTGATATCCTAGAAAAGTTTGGAATGATGATGATGATCACGACACATTTGTCGAGAGGTTTCATGAAGATGTAATCGATCAACAACGACATTAAGCAAAAGAAATGATGAAGCGTAAGGTTAATTGAACCACGAGTACGCCACAAACTCGAAAGCAAGCTTGTTGTTCATGGCAAAATGGTATGACGAGGAAGATCGACATAAGCTTAGCTCGTCGTTGAAAATTGTGCTCCGGAAATGACCTGGTAGCACAGTTAAAATTTAGCATGATAATGATATAACCGATCAAGCTAGGAATGATGTGATGGAGTATCATTCCAATGAGAATTCATAAGAGGTAGTGCAATGACACAATATCCTCGAGATAACATGGGGCAATACTCGAGGTAGATCAAAATAGAGGCTGCGGAGATGCATTGGTCTGCAGAAGACAAGTGCTTTAACTTGTCCGAGAAAAGGAATCAAAGAATATCAATATGGCCGGAACCACGATTACAGAAAACCAAACCTCAGATATAAGTTGAACTTATACCAAGGGGGGTAATTATTTTTACGAGAAGCCTCCATGATAAGATCGGCATTGTGTCCATGGGCATGAATGCAAGGTTCAAGGTCGACTCCCACTTCTCCAATACACAACTTTTCATTCACTTCTTGATTTCGAAGAATTTGCAGTGTTGAAATTTTATCTAGCAAAACACCAGAAGAGTAAGACTCGCTAAAACTCTCGGGTTCAAACGGATTATGGGAGGCATAGGTTCAACCCATAGGGGCATCTTAGGAACCTATTCCACAAACTTCAGAAGTAAACAACAAAAGCTCGAAAGCAGAGCATGGTTAAAAAAAGGAGAGGATACAATTACCAAAGGCATTATGTATTTGGGAAAGAACTTCATGAGGTTCTTTGAATATGAAGGACACCGTCGGATGTTAATCCAATAATGGATCCGGCGATCCACAACGGAGCTGATGTGAGTATCGATATTCAATCAGAAGAAGAAATAATGCAGAGGCATCGGACTTTGGAAATGTCTAATAATTCCAAGGCTTAAATGCAAAGGAATTATGATTTCCAATTCGGGGGATCAGAAGCAGACGCTCTGATCAAGGATGGATAAGTAGAATAGACCTAGGGCACAATCGATGACAAATAGATTGGTCGAGAACCAACTCATGTTCAAAATGACGTCTGAGCCGGAAAGATGAATTCTAGGAATCAACGGATGATCGGGATTATTCTTATTCATATTGAATCAGTATACTCGGAAAGACAGTAACAAGGAATGCAATGAATATTGCGATACATATGGATGTATCCATAAAGCAGGCTGACAAGACTTTCGGGAGCAATAGGCTGCATAGGATATTCGAGAGATCGAATAGCATTTTGAAGAATTTTTGGAAAGCATATGAACAACTGGGGATGAAGGTACAAATGGCATGGATGTTATTCACGGGGATTATCGATGGTCAGGATCTGGAAAGAAGTGGGCACAGGGTCTCGGAAAACATCGAGGAGTATCTGCAGAATCTTGTGGCGAAGCAAGCGACCATTTGTAGTGAAGGGGCTCTCTGGGATGAAGTGGTTACGAGAACCTAATGCCAGAGTTAGTAAAATCTTTAACCCGAATAGAAGAGAGATCAGAATCCAAGAGTATAGACAAGGAATAAAAGATACTAATACCACCCAATGGCGACGTGGGCCCATAAGACACACAACCATGTTAGTAAAAGTTTTTTAGTGACTAGACTCAACTTCGGCCAAGGAGTTGGAAAGGGGGCTACCTACAGGCAGTCGGCTCTAATACCAACTTGTGACGCCCCCGATTCAATCATACACTAATCATACACACAAATGTGTACGATCAAGATCAGGGACTCACGGGAAGATATCACAACACAACTCTAGACACAAATTAAAATAATACAAGCTTTATATTACAAGCCAGGGGCCTCGAGGGCTCGAATACATAAGCTCGAAAGAGGAAGCAACAATATCTTAGTACAGACATAAGTTAAACAAGTTTGCCTTAAGAAGGTTAGCACAAAAGCAACATCGATCAAAAAGGCAAGGCCTCCTGCCTGGGAGCCTCCTAACTACTCCTGGTCGTCGGCGTCCGTCACGTGGTACTAGGCACCCTCGGGGTAGTAGCAGTCGTTAAAGGTGCCATCTGGCTCCTGGACTCCGTCATCTGGTTGCGTCATCCAAGAAGAATGGAAAATGGGAAAAAGAGGGAGCAAAGCAACCGTGAGTACTCATCCAAAGTACTCGCAAGCAAGGATCTACACTGCAGATGCAACATTATCAAAGGAAGGCTGTATATGTGGACTGGGCTGCAGAAATGCCAGAATAGAGAGAAGGCCTAGTCCTATCGAAGACTAGCATCTTCTGAAAACCACCATCTTGCAGCAACAGGGGGGAGTAGAGTAGCATAAAGTAAAGTAGTAGTAGTGTTATCAACCTCGGACAGAGATCCTTTCTCGACTCCCTGTGAGAAAGCAATCCCAGAGCCATACTATCCGGTTATCACCTCATCACACTCCATTACTCATCACCATCCAATTCTCATCACAAGTATCCAGTTCTAGTTGTATCGATCGGGATACAACTCCAAGTGTCCATTACCGTAGGACAGGCTATGCATAGATTAGTTCTTCCCTGCAGGGGTGCACCAACTTACCCACCACGCTCGCTTAACTCCGGCCGGACACACTTTCCTGGGTCATGCCCGGCCTCGGCCAAACAATATGCCGCAACCTGACCTAGACTTAATAGAGAGGTCAGCACGCCGGACTAAACCTATGCCCCCAGGGGTCATGGGACATCTCCCCGGAAACTCCTGCACGTTGCGTACGCGGCCGGTGGGCAGACCTAGCTACCTCCTTTAAAAAGGAAGGTGCTTACCAGTCCAACCCGGTGCGCGTCGCTCAGTCGCTGACGTCTATTAAGCTTCGGTTGATGTATACGACGCAGAACGCCCATACTATGCCCACGTGATGGTTAGTGCTATCAGGCCAGAGGCCCCTCGGATCAAATATTCAAATCGTAGTGGATTAGGAACGCGCGGTAACAAGCAGAGACTCACGAAAGATGTGACCCCGTTGCCCCGTCTCGAGGACTTGTGGCAAGGGCTAAGAATGCCCGGCCACGCCTCGTAATTATCTCACGGGCACCTTCCAGGTCAACCCGACTCCTCATCGCTCGCAATTATGCTCGCGCGGGTACCCCTCAGGGTCGACCCGTCTTTAGTAACATGGTTCAATGTAAAGTCATAGTAATCATAGTAACTATGTGTCTAAACATCAAGGGGAAAACCCGAGGAATCACCCCCGGTGAACTCCACTCGATGTAATCATCAAAGGTGAACGTAAGAGGAATCACCCCCGAGGTTCACACTTGAGGGGTTGCATGACAGAGTCGTATCGGAAGTGGTTAAGGCGGAATCACCCTCGATGACCACAACCGAATAGCTACACTACAGGGTTAACATCAAAGTGCTGTAGAGGTCTCACCCTCGGCACTCGATAGTAACCCAGCAGTGTCGAGCAACTAAGGGGAAAGTGATGTGCGGTGTCGGGGCCTGGTCTTCAATCCCGTTGATCGGGTCTTCAATGATGAAGCAGGGGCAACAAGGACAAGGTGGGGGTCACTGATGGATCACTAACCAACCTATACTAAGGAGTTTAGGATAAGCAGGTAAGGTAACAATAAGCATATTACAAAAGAAGGCTATGCATCAGAATAGGAGCAAACAATAACAATAGAAAAATCTAATGCAAGCATGAGAGATGGAATGGGCGATATCGGGATGATCAAAGGGGGGCTTGCCTGGTTGCTCTAGCAAGGAGGGGTCGTCGTCGACGTAGTCGATCACAGAGAAGAGGGGGAAGAAACAGTAAATATAAAGCAAACATAGCATAACAGGACAACAAGTAGAGCTAGACGTGTTCTAACGCGGTGCTACATGATACCGGCGAGGGGGGAAGTCAACCGGGAATGTTTTCCCGGTTCTGGACCTGTGTCAGACAAATGACCGGAGGGGGAATGTTCCATGTTCAGATAGTTAGAGGCATCTGACAGATGAACGGACCGCGCATTCGGATTCGTTGGATTTTTCTGAGCAACTTTCATATATAAAACATTTTCATCCGAGCTATGGTTAATTTACTATGATTTTTCAAAGTTTAAACAATATCATGGAATTATTTAAAATAACAGAAAAGATAAAATGACGTCAGCATGACGTGCTGATGACGTCAGCAGTCAACAGACTGGCTGACCAGGTCAAACTAACCCGTGGGGCCCACATGTCAGCCTCTGTTAACTATAACAGTAAATTAAACTAATCCAAAGGTTAATTAGCTACTGGGCCCCACATGTTAGTGAAGGATTAGATTACTAATTACTTTGATTTATAAAAACATTTAATTAACCTAATTATATGGTGGGGCCTGCATGTCAATGGCACTAGGCTGCCCAGTCAGCTGTTGACTGGGTCAACCCAGTCAATGGGCCCCCAGGGTCCACTAGCAGCGAGCCAGGGGTGGGGCTCGCCCAACCACGTTGGCGGAGGCAGGCGTCTCGCCGCCGGCGACGCTAGAACGCGGCGGAGCCGCTCGGGCCTCGTCGGAATAGCGTTTTATGGCGCATTTCAACACGCGGCTGGGTCCGTTCGAACAGCCACTCGACGCCGCGTCGATTGGTGGTGGTGGCACGATCGGACTTGGCCGGAAACGGCGCCGGCGACGAGGTTTGCGCGGAGCGGCTACGGGTGACGATGAAACGGAGCTACGGCATGCTACGACTCGGGAGAAAGGCTAGGAAGGTGATGCATGGCGCGGTGAAGCAAATGGGCATACGCCCGTGACCAACTTGTCACCGGAGACTCGCCGGCGACGAGCTCCGCGGCGCTGCGTTCGGGCGCACGTGGGGAAAGCAGCTAGGGGGCGCGCCAAGTCGGCAAGGAGAGGGAAAAGGTAGGAGAGCTCACCGGGGAGGCACAAGGCGGCCCGGTGTAAGATTAGTAGCAGCAGTAGTTGCCGGAGACGAGGAGTTCGCCGGAGACAGAGGCGGAAGGGGGCGGCTCGATCCGCTCCCCGCAGTGGCTCCCGGCTCGCGCTCACGGACGGGGACGGGGTAGACGACGACGGCGGAGACGATGGGCACGATGGCGAGGCGAACGGTGCTTGATGGCCGCGAGGACGGGCGAGGCACGGCGGCGACCGCGTCGGCCTCCTCTCCAAAACGAAGGAGAGGGAGAGAGAGAAGGGGAGAGTGGGTGAGACAGAGCCAGGGGGACGGAGTAGCGGGAGCGGCGTAGGTGAGGGGGAGGACTCGAGGCGTCCCGGGCCTTATCCTCTCGTCAGGCGTCGCCGGCGAGGTGGTTGGATGGCGACGGGCGCGCTCTGTCCAGCCCGATCGGAGGAACAGAATGCGACCGGTGAGGGGGAGTGGGCCGGCCTGCTGGGATGGGCCGAGGCCCATGGGAAGGTCAGGGACTGAGGCCCATCGGGGGGGGGGGGGGCGCGGTGGCCAGCTGGGCTAGTTGGCTCGGGCCAGGCACTGTGCACTCGGCCCAGTGCACAGTGATCTGTGCTCTTTCTCATTTTTTTGTTAAAATAGAGAGAGGAAAAGATTTATTTGAGCATCCAAAGGATTTAGGAAAAATATGGGACTTCGCCCATTAATTCCTCCACATTTTTAGGTATTGCCACAAATAGTTTGGAGGCAGGATGATTTGACTAGGAATCTTGGAAATTGGGAATGGCATATTTAAATGCTGTTGGAACACTAATTAATTTCCAGGGGCAATATGGGAACTCCAAGGATTTTCGTTTTAACATGAAAAATACTTAGAGAATATTTGTCATATTGTGAACTATTTTCATTGCATGAAAGAAGAAGCAAATTTTTGACATGCAATTTGAATTTGAATTTGAAGTAGATTTTGGACAAGTGGCATTTAGGCATGATGATCATGATGACATGACCTTTATTAGGGGAGATTACTGTAGTGTGATGTTGGGGATGTTACAAAGAATGTGCTTGGAAGCCTAAGAAAGGGGATAAGCACTTGTAGACAATTAGCAAACTATTGTGAACATCACGCGTTTGTTTCTTGTGTCGAACCCCAAAAGGTCTATGAGGCGCTCGAGGATCCGGATTGGATCAATGCCATGCATGAAGAACTCAACAACTTTGAGCACTACCAGGTGTGGAGATTGGCTCAAAGGACAACGGAGAATCATAATGTCATTGGAACCAAGTGGATATTCAAGAACAAGCAAGATGCTCATGGGATCATTGTTCGCAACAAGGCTCGTTTGGTAGCACAAGGCTACTCCCAAGTCAAGGGTATCGACTACGGTGAAACCTTTGCTCCCGTTGCTCGCCCTGAATCTATTTGTTTGTTGATTGCTTATGCTTCTCATCATAACTTCAAGTTTCAACAAATGGGTGTGAAGAGTGCTTTTCTTAATGGTCCTATTAATGAGTTGGTGTATGTCAAACAACCCCCAGCCGGGGTTCGAGGATCCCTATTTCCCCGATCATGTGTACCAACTCGACAAGGCACTCTATGGCCTTAAACAAGCCCCACGTGCGTGGTATGAGCATCTTACCGAGTTGTTGCAAGATCGTGGGTTTGAAATTGGGAAAATCGACCCCACTATTTTTACTAAGAAGGTCAAAGGGGAGTTGTTTGTATGCCAACTATATGTTGATGATATTATCTTTGGTTCCCCTAACAAAGCTTTCAATGAGGAATTTGCCGCTCTCATGACCTCAAAGTTCAAGATGTCCATGATGGGAGAGTTGAACTTCTTTCTCAGGTTTGAAATCAAGCAAGGAATAGAAGGCACCTTCATCAACCAAGCAAAATATACTCAAGACATGATCAAGAGATTCAAGCTAAGTGATGTTAAGCCGGCTTCCACTCCAATGCCCGTCAAATGCCAACTTGACATAGATCCCAATGGTAAAGTGGTGGATCAAAAGGTATATCGCTCCATGATCGGCTCCTTGCTTTACCTTTGTGCATCTAGACCGGATATCATGTTGAGTGTGGGAATTTGTGCATGGTTTCAAGCCGCACCTAAGGAAAGCCACTACGTGGCGGTCAAGTGAATCTTTCAATAGTTGGCTCATACCCCAAACTTCGGCTTATGGTACCCAAGAGGAGCCAACTTCAACCTTTTGGGCTATTCAGACTCAGATTGGGCGGGAGACAGAGTGGATAGGAAGTCCACCTCCGGAGGGTGCCAATTTCTTGGTTGCTCTTTGGTGAGTTGGTCTTCTAAGAAGCAAGTTGTGTATCTCTCTCGTCCACCGAAGCGGAGTATGTGGCTGCCGCTAGTTGTTGTTCTCAACTTCTATGGACGAGGCAAACTTTGAACGATTACAGTGTCATTTGTGATGAAGTGCCTCTTTGGTGTGACAATGAAAGTGCCATCAAGATCTCTCTCAGCCCGGTGCAACACTTCATGACGAAGCATATTGAGATTCGATATCACTTCATCCGGGATCACATTAGGCGAGGGGAGATCAAGCTCAAGTATGTCAACACTCATGATAACCTTGCAGATATCTTCACAAAGACCATGGATGAATCAAGATTTCACGAGTTAAGGCATGAGCTAAATATCATTGATTCGAGCAATGTAGCTTGAACCCTTGCACACCCCACCATACTCAACTTGATATCTTGTTTAGGTGTAGCATGTACATAGGGGGAGTGTTGTTCTCTCAATGAACTCTCCCCCTCCCCATTATGCATAAATTGATCAACTCTTTCACATTAGCCATCCTTGATAGTACTCGTGCTTCAAAGACGAGTTTTGGTCATGGGCCCAAGGATAATTCTTCGTGGTGCCATACCAATTGACTCAAACATAGGTGGCTCCGGCCACCACCCTCTCCTCGGAGAGGTTGTGTTTCATGTTCGGTTCTTGTTGTCTTTTTCCTTTTTATCTGAGCCATGCGTGTATTTGAGTTGCCTAGTGTGTTTAGCTCTTTTGTGTGTCTGGTTGCTTGAAGGTGGCATTGCAAAGGCCGTGTTCTTTTCTTCTTGTCAAAACTTGGGCTCGCGGTACTACTGTGGAGTGACACAGTACTAGCGGTGGAGATGGCCTGCCTTGTGCCTGCATAGGTGCATCCCCGACACGGTACTACCGCTTCCATTGCGGCAGTAATTTTTTACTACCGCTGGAAGAGCGGTACTACCGCCCTGTGCGCGGTACTTCCGCCCGGGCGGTACTATCGCGATGACCTGCGGTACTACCCGCCATCACGAGCGGGTGGGGGTTAAGAGCGGGGCAGGGGGTTCCAACTCCCCCTTACCCATTCATCTATTTTCCCCACCCTCTCTCTCTCTCTCTCCAGCCCAAGAACGATGCCAGAGAACCTTGCCGGATCTCCGTCTCTGACCGCTCTCCTTGCATTCCGACCGATGGGATTGTTCCCCACCTCGCACTCTTGCCATGGACACCGGTATTTCCCCAAGTTCTTCCCTTTTTGTTCCGTTTGTTTGCTTCTAGGTCTTGGGGAGATGCATGTGTAGTTCATGAGATTTTTGGCTAAATCGTTGCAAGAGGGAATTATAGGAGAGTAGTAGTGCAGTAGACATGCTTTTGGGAGGGATACAACAGTATAGTTTGATCAATGGTAGTACCGATCTGGTGTTGTGGTTGTTCCTAGATCCAGATCCGCTGTCCCTATGGTATTCGAATCTGTGCGGTACTACCGCTCCTCCTAGAGCGGTACTACCGCATCCTTGCCCACGAACGCATCTCGCGCGGTACAACTGCGTGGCTGGAGCAGTACTACCACCCGGGGCGCGGAAGTAAAAAATTACTTCCGCTCCAGGCGTGGTACTACCATGCCACCCTGGCAGTGTACTACCGTGGCTAGGGCAGCTGTAATTTTTTACATCCGCTCGTCCATCCGGTACTACCCTAGATTTGCAAACTATGTTATTTTGTCATTTCAAATCTTGTGTTTGTTTGTTCTTTTGGTTGTGGCCCTCGCCTTTGCATTAATCCTTCTCGGTTCTTCTGTTTTTTGTGTCATGTGTCACAGGGGGTGGCTCCGGTTCCAATGTCCGACACTCCAATCCCAGCCGCGACACCAGCTCCAAGCGTCTTCGCAATCCAGAGGCACCAAAGGGCTCCAGTGCCCAAAAGCGCAATATCAAGCACACTGCAAGCAAGTTCAATGATCCCTCTATGGGCATGGATGAGATACCGCTCGCCGAGTTTATCGCTCACCGGAAGCTCAACCCCTATGTGAAGCCCCATGAGAATTTCAGAGGCAATGAGTTGTTTTGGTCGAAGAGACAGAATCTTATCTTTCTAGATGTGATCAAGTCCAAGCATAACATCTATATAGACGTGCACTGGATTAACATGATACATGTGAGGAAGGACAGCAACAGAGCAGACTTTGGAGAGACTCTGGATCTGATAGAGCAGTTTGGCATTGAGGATTTGACGTTCCACCTCGACTTTGACCCTGAGATTGTGGCTCAGTTCTTTGCGTCGGTTCACTTCCATACGGATGAGGAGCGCACCATGACATGGATGACCAATGGGCAGAAGATGTCTTCTACGTGGAAGGAGTTCATGACGTTGCTCCACATTTGTGATGAGGGGCTCAACGCACCCGGTGGCGTCCGCCCTCATGCCAACCCCGAGTCAGCCAATAAGAACAAGCTCCAACCCTACCTTGTTGAGAAGAAGCTTGCCAATGACAAGAAGACATGGGTGCTGAACTTTCCTTGACATCATGCACCGGATCTTCCGCAACACACTTTTTCCCCGCATTGGTGACAAGGATAAAGTGCATGCTTACCTCGTGGACATGATGAGGAAACGCGTCTCCAACAGACGCAACCATGATGTCTCACACATCATGTGGTGTGAGTTGCAGTTTGCGGTGTTCAACCGTAAGGTACCCATCTATGGTCCTTACCTGTTTCTGTTGATATCAAAGACTTGGGAGCAGCTCTTTCCCAATGAAGAGTTTGAAGCTCCCAACTGGATTCGCCATGAGCCTATCAAGCTATGCATCAAGAGCAAGTGGGCTAACACCACTAACCGGGCAAAGGATGAGGCTGCAAGGATGGATGTGGATGAGGATGAGCTTGAGGAGGAGGATGCAGATGAGGACAGTTCTGAGGGATACACTCCTTCCTCTTCTGAGCCCTCTTGGGCTAAGAAGCTGAAGGACAAGATGAAGACCTTGTTCTGTATGCAAGCCAAGGGGCAGTACAGGACCCATGTTGCTTCCAAGGAGAGTCGCCAGCGTGATAAGAAGATCTTGAGGACCTTTGGCGAGATTGTGGAGAGTGATTTAGAGGTGAACATCACTCTGGAGGCTGACTGGATAGACAAGCAGGGATATCAGTGGACTGAGTCAGAGGAGGAGCCCATTCCCGCTGCTGAGACCGATGAGGAGCATGAGGAGTGATCACTGAAGTTTGAGCTACCACCTGTGTCGTAGGTGTCCCCTCTGCTTTTGGTGTCTCGATGCCAAAGGGGGAGAGAGTGTAGGATTTGTGAGTCGCTGTGTCGTGTCTCGCGCTTTGCGTTCGTTCAGTTGAACCTCGTTTGCTTTGGTTTGTGGGCTTGTGTTTGTGTTCGTCTGGTTCCAGGAGACTATCATATGGTGTAAGACATATGTCCTCTACTTATCTTATTGTCTTATCCTATTATCTAGTATGTTAGTAGTTTGTGAGCTCATCTTGCCATGTTCCCTTTTCACTTCATGCTCAATTCTATACCTTGCCTCCATACTCATTGTCATACTTATTATTGCAAGGATTGCCTAGTTTATAAAATATAGGGGGAGTGTTGATCCTAGTATGTGTGCCGTGCAGTCCAAAGCGCATCTCTAAAGTGCACACATCTAGGGGGAGCCTGTCTATATTTTATAGATGTTGGGTTTGCTTATGTGTCATCTTATATCTCTCTTTGCAAATCCCGTATTGTCATCAATCCACCAAAAAGGGGGAGATTGTAAGGGCATATTTCTACCTAAGTGGTTTTGGTGATTGATGACAATGTGTTTGCGGACTAATCGTGTGCTTTGAGCATTTCAGGTATCTCATGTATAGGAACAAGACGATTGCGTGCCCCTCGGAGTTCTTTCGTTGAAGACGACATTTCTCTATGTTTCCTTTTGGTGGATTTGAGTCGTAGGAAAGTCGTACTATTAAGAGGGGGTCTGCTTCGGAAAGGTTAGGGTGGAATCATCATGTACATGTCTATTCCTTTGCACCACCTTTCCCTTGCCTCTTTGGAGCTTCGATCTGTTATCCGTGTCTTTGCAAAATGAACGTCTCCAAGTGGTAGTGTGCTATGGCGTGCGGTAGTACTGCTCAAGGGAGCACTAGTACCACAGAGGCTCACGGTAGTACCGCTCGAGGATGCGGTAGTACCGCTCCTAGAATGCGGTAGTACCATAACCTCTTGTGCAGCACTGCTACTCACGCGGAAGTAGGGGCGGATGTAATTTTTTACATTCACGCCCTATGTGGTAGTACCGCTCCCTGGATGCGGTAGTACCGCGTTGGATTTTTGCACCGATCTAAATTCAGCAGAAGTAGTCACGGATGTAATTTTATTCATCCGTGCCTTCCCAGCCCAGTTGAACCCTGCCTTGCGGTAGTACTGCAAGGGCGCACGGTAGTACCACTCCGGCGGTTCTACCGCTCGTAGCGTCAATGCAAAAGGGTTTCTTCTGGGATCTGCCATGGGTGCGGTAGTACCGCACCGCCTAGTGGTAGTACCGCAATGCCTTGCGGTAGTACCGCTTGTCTGGTGCGGTAGTACCGTAGTACCGCATGTCGCGGGCTGGTTAAGTGGATAATAGTTGGATTTGTCCCTTGACTATAAAGGGGAGTCTTCTTCTCCGAGTCGACTACCTCTTCCACCCCTAAGCTCCATTGATGCTCTAAGCTCCATTTTCGCCTGATCTCTCTCCCTAGCCAATCAAACTTGTTGATTCTCTAGGGATTGGTTGAGAAGGCCTCGATCTACACTTCCACCAAGAGAAATTTGATTCCCCCCACTAATCCCTTGCGGATCTTGTTACTCTTGGGTGTTTGAGCACCCTAGATGGTTGAGGTCACCGCGGAGCCATAGTCCATTGTGGTGAAGCTTCGTGGTGTCGTTGGGAGCCTCCAATTAAGTTGTGGAGATTGCCCCAACCTTGTTTGTAAAGGTTCGGTCGCCACCTCCAAGGGCACCAATAGTGGAATCATGGCATCTCACATTGTGTGAGGGCCTGAGGAGAATACGGTGGCCCTAGTGGCTTCTTGGAGAGCATTGTGCCTCCACACTGCTCCAACAGAGACGTACTTCCCCCTCAAAGGGAAGGAACTTCAGTAACACATCCTCGTCTCCATCGGTTCCACTTCTGGTTATCTCTCACCTTTACTTGTGCAAGCTATATTATGTTATATCCTTTGCTTGCTTTTGTGCTTATTGTTGTTGCATCATATAGGCTGCTCTCCTAGTTGCATATCTAGACAACCTACTTTGATGCAAAGTTTAATTTGGTAAAGAAAATATAAAAATTGTTAGTTGCCTATTCACCCCCCCCCCTCTAGTCAACTATATCGATCCTTTAAATGTAAAAGTATCTGAGAGACATAGTATGGGAAAAAAATAAAAGGCTGGATCGGAAAATTATTGTCTGCAGCTGGTAGGGAAGTACTTATAAAGTCTGTGGCTCAAGCAATACCAGTTTTCTCAATGTCATGTTTCAGGCTCCCAAGAGGGCTTTGTGAGAGTGTCACATCCATTATTAGACAGTTTTGGTGGGGGGCAAAAGAGGTAAGAGAAAACCAATATGGGTTGCATGTGATACAATGACAATGCCGAAATACATGGGAGGCATGGGGTTTCGAGATCTGGAGCTTTTCAGCTTGTGCCTCTTAGCTAGGCAAGCATGGAGGATTATGGAAGATCCAAAACCACTAAGTGCTAAGCTATCAAAAACTGTTTACTTTCCAGATCAGTCATTATTGGAAGCAGAGTTGGGATCGCGACCCTCGCAGATCTGGAGGGGGTTACTGGACGGGAGAGATATATTGGCACAAGGGATTATCCGACGGATATGGGGATGAAGAAGAAATAGACATTTGGGATGAAAATTGGATTCCCAGAGAGACCTTTAAGAGACCAATCACTTCTCTGGTCCCGAATCCCCCATGACGTGTTGCAGAGCTAATTGAAAATGCTACAACTTCATGGAGAACACATCTCATTCAGTTGGTGTTTACTCCTTTTGATGCGGAGGCAATTTTACAGATACCACTATGCATGCGTCGGGTCACATATTTTTGGGCATGGAGTGAGCAACCTAGGGGCAACTTCCCTGTCAGCTCATGTTATCATATGCTTTTTCGGACAAAGCTCAACAGGGAAGCATGGATTGAGGGCCGCGAGGGCACTTTAGATATGGTGGCAGAAGGGAGCGAGTGGAAACCATTGTGGAAAATGTATGTTCCACCAAAGCTCAAGGTGTTTCTTTGGAGATTGGTTAAAAGCTCGATCCCCTCGAGGGAAGTTTTACATTGCAGAAACATGGCCACAATGCGTCTTGCATTCTGTGTGGAGCTCATGACTCGTGGAGACACGCGCTACTGGACTGCCCTATGTCCCGGAGCACATGGGCGCTGTCATCCGAAGAAATACTTGACCAGCTAAGTTCAAATTAGCATGAAGGTGCCAAGGAATGGATTTTTGCAATGGGGAAAGATCTATCTTCAGAGGATTTTGTTAGGTTGGTGACAACCCTTTGGGCCATTTGGGGTGCAAGATGTAAGGCGATTCATGAGGACATCTTCAAAAGCCCGTTCGCAATTCATGGTTTTGTGAACACCTATCAAGGAGAGCTCCAAGTTTTATCACAAAAGAATGAGCCTCACAGGACCTCGGTCTCTAGGCGGACAGGGTGGATAGCACCACCCGAGCATCATGTGAAGATCAATGTCGATGCCGCGGTGACAAGAGGAGGAAACCATGGTTTGGTGGGTACAATCTGTAGAAGTTATGAAGGAATACTTTTAGGCGCATCAGCTTTTGTGTTTACAAATCATTGTGACCCAACCACTCTGGAAGCTTTGTCCATCAGGGAAGGATTAGCACTAGCCCAAGGTATGAATCTACATCACATACAGCTAGCCTCATATTGCAAAGGTGTGGTAACAGAAGTTCAAACGGGAAGCGGGTTGAGCTATGGACCTATTGTCCAAGAGATCAAGATGACAGCTAATTCTTTTTCTTCTTGTAATATAGTTCATGAGTTTAGAAGCTCCAATGTGGATGCTCACAATCTAGCGAAGCATGCATTAAATTTGGGGTCTGGCCGCCAAGTTTGGTCAGGCCTGACCGATGGGATTTCTTTCGTCCCTGTAAACGCTGTGACGGTTTGAATAAAAGCTTCGCGAGATTGCCTCAAAAAAGTTATTTTTTCCAGTTATTGAATAATTGCATAAAATGCAAATTAATTGCTTTGCTCATATTTAAATAATCATGCATCAGATTGAAACATGTCATATATGCATCTTGCTCAGATTCCCATGTAGTTTCACAATATCCACTTTCATCCATGTTAAAATATTTAAAACTGATGTTTGCATTAATTTGCATAAATGACATGTTAAAATGGTTTATTTCATAACTAAATAACCGTAGCTTGGAATTAAATGTTCTTTATATGTAAATGGGGTAGAAAAATGCATAGATTAACAAGGTCCACTTTATTTTCCTGTTTAACAACTTTAAAATATGGTTTAGGGTAGAACAGTACCAAATTCGAAATATGCACATGGGGATTTCCGGAATTGTTGTTTGTTATTCCGGCCTCATTTAAACTTGTCTAGATATGTAGTTTTTTTATGTTTCACCTCTTGCCATGTTAACCAATATTTAATCTTGGAATGCATCATACTTGATTGTGCATCATGTCTTGTTCATGCTTGTGTGTTTACCATGTTGTTTGCTTCTTTCCGGGTGTGCTTCTTCTCGATAGTTCCTATTTCGTTGCGATCGTGAGGATTCGTTCGACTACGCTTGGTTCGTCTATGCTCGTTCGTCTTCTTCATGGACTTGATCTTCTTCCTAGCGGGATTTCAGGCAAGATGACCTTTACCCTGGATCTCACTACTATCATTGTTATGCTAGTTGTCTCAATGCTATCGCTATGTCGCGCTTCCTACCACTTGTTATCAAGCCTCCCAAATTGCCATGAAACAGCCTCTAACCTTTTTCGCCATCCCAGCAAACCGTTGTTTGGCTATGTTATCGCTTTGCTCAACCCCTCTTATAGCGTTGCTAGTTGCAGGTGCAGTTGCAGGTTGTTCCACGTTGGGACATGGATATCTTGGGATATCACAATATCTCTTATTTAATTAATTAATGCACATATATACTTGGTAAAGGGTGGAAGAATCGACCTTATGACTGGTGTTTTGTTCCACTCTTGCCGCCCTAGTTTCCGTCATACCAGTGTGTTCCTTGATTTTGCGTCCCTAACACGATGAGGGTTTATGGGCCCCTCTTGACAGTTCGCTTTGAATAAAACTCTTCCAGCAAGGCCCAACATTGGTCTTAACATTTGCCTACATAATAATACTGAATTAGTTAATTAATTGGCATAGGGCATCATGAACTCTAGGAGTAATTCCACATAAATAGGAGGGGCCAGTGCTGATGGTGTTGGTCCCAAACTAGAGCACTATGCGGGGCCGCCCCGAGGCAACCTGGGTTATTTTTGGCACCTGTACGCGTCGCTCATCCATCGTGGCCTGAGACTAGATACGCGCAGCTACTATCAGGGTGTTGGCACGCCGGGAGGTCTTGCTGGATTAGCTTTACCATTGTTGAAACGTCTTGTGCACTGGGATCCCGAGTCTAATCGGATGTCCCACGATGGAGGATTGTCTCCGCAGATTGTGAGCTTGTCATGGGCTAAGTTGGGACACCTCTGCAGGGTTTAAAATTTCGAGAGCCGTGCCCACGGTTATGTGGCAGATGGGAATTTTTAATCTCCGGTTGTAAAGAACTTGACACCAGACCCGAAATAAAATACACCAACCACGTGCATAACCGTGATGATCTCTTTTCGGATGAGTTCGAGAAGAGAACACGGTGGGATTATGTTTGAACGTAAGTAGTTTAGGATCACTTATTGATCATTACTAGTTTGCGACCGTTTGCGTAGCTCCTCATCTTACTCTTGTACTCACAAGTTAGCCACCATATATTGCTTAGTCGCTTGCTGCAACCTCACCACTTATCCATTCCATACCCATTAAGCTTTGCTAGTCTTGATACCCATGGTGATGGGATTGCTGAGTCCTCGTGGCTCACAGATTACTACAAAAATAATTGTAGGTACAGGTAATGCGATGATCATGACGTGAGAGCGATATTTGCTTGTTTTGGAGTTCTTCTTCTGCTTCTCCTACGTTCAGGGGATAGGTTCCTGGTCGGCAGCCTGGGCTAGCAGGGTGGATGTTGTTTGAGTTTCTGTTTGTGTTTCATCCGTAGTCGGGTGTTGCTCTTATGTATGTTGTTGTTGTATTCATGTGGCATTGTATGCCTTTTGTATGTATCCCCATCTACTATGTAATGATACGATGTAATGATATCCACCTTGCAAAGCGTCTTCAATATGCGCTTCTATCCTTGGCGAGACCTTCGAGTTCCTCTCGGATAGGGTCGCATATTTGGCGTGACACGCCTACCAGCGGTACTATCGCTTAGGGGCCTTCAGGAGCACTACTAAGTAAATAGAGGGACAACTCCATTGAAGTGGGAAAGAATGAGGGTGCAAATGAGAGTGTACGTGATGATTCCACCCGAACCTTTCCAAAGCGGACCCCCTCTTAATAGTACGGTTCTCCTACGACTCGAATCCACCAAAACTGAAACGAAGGAAAACAATCGCCTTCTCTTTCAAAACTCCGAGGGGCTCGAATCATCTTGTGCCAAATGATAAATTATCTGAAATGGTCCAGGCACACAATTAGTCCGCACAAGCATTGTCATCAATCACCAAAATCACTAAGGGGAAAATATGCCCTAGCAATCTCCCCCTTTTTGTTGGATTGATGACAACAAGAGATTTGCACAAGGATACAACAAGATAATATGCAAACCCAGATATACACATATACATTCACCTCTATATACGCACACGCACACAACATGCCCCTATGAGCAACTATGAGATAGTAAGTCAAGACAATATCTTGAGATTGATGACTCACTAAGTATGCATTCGTAGTCGACAGAAACGTCTCCTCCCTCTGAACGAACATTGCCTGAAAGACCGGAATAAATTTAGGAAAAAAATACAAACATCGGTTCCAAGTCTAGGACTTGAACTCTGGTAGGCTGGTTCCACCACAAGAACCTCAGTTCGCGAGGTAGCCAATGGCGACCCTATTTAGCGCATAAGTCCCACAGTAACGAGGTATCGCACCCCCTACGCTAACCCCACCGTTTTATCCTATGTTTTTTTCCTTTCTGATTTTTTTCCATTTTTATTCTTTCTTTTCTTTTTATTTCTAGAT
The DNA here is from genome assembly GCA_963921465.1 of Triticum timopheevii. Taxonomy (NCBI): domain Eukaryota; kingdom Viridiplantae; phylum Streptophyta; class Magnoliopsida; order Poales; family Poaceae; genus Triticum; species Triticum timopheevii. The sequence continues at coordinate 69,896,131 of OY997272.1, read as the reverse complement.
TTTTTTGTTCTTCTCATTTAATTTCTTCTGTTTTGATTTTTATTTCGAAATTTGATTTTTTTTCCAAATTAATTGATTAAGATTATAATTTTTTCAAAAATCATGCAAATGTCTGAATTCATAAGAAAATTTGAAATTTATGAACATTTTAGGATCCACGAGCAATTTTTTACTATTGGGAACAATTTTCTTAATGGTGAATATTTTTCGAATTCATACATTGTTTTTGAAATTCATGATTTTGTTTGAATTCATATTTTTTCCAATTTGGATATTAATTTTTTAATTTCACAAACAATTTTTGAAGCGAAGAACCATTTTTTTAACTTTGTGAAAAAATATTGAATTCTTGAACATTTGGATAAATTTTTTCAATCCACGAGCATATTCAAATTATACATTTTTTTGGAATTTAAGAACATTTTAAGAAAATCACGATTTTAAAAGAAATACTAGTCACCCGCAAAAAAAATAAAAGAAAGAAATGCTAGAATAGCGATATTTAGGTAAAACCAACTTCGTACCAGTGTAGTGTTTTCAAGAAATTAAAAACTAATTTCATGTCAGGAAAAAAACAACCTATTAAGAGAGCCGGCCTAATAGCATCCGCCAGCGTCTGCGTTTGCTCCCTGTCCTACGCGCTATGTACAAAATACAAATAACCAGCTATGTACCGCCCAAAGCGAGCTGTATGTGAGAGTCGCCCGCAGCCCAGTTATGATATGGTCTAGTGGCCAAGCCCAGTTACGACATGGTCTTCTCATGCTTCCGTCATGCTTGTTTCTTTATACAAAAAACAAACAAAATACATGTATATCATGAAAGCAAATATAGTAAATGCTGTGTAAAAGAAATGTAAATGTAGCGTAAAATGTTCACACTCTTTTAGAAAATGTGTCTAACATCGAAATAAAAGTACAAACATTCTAGAAATGTGCATGGACATTTAGGAAAATGCTATATGATCTAAAAAACACTTTTTGTAATTAAAAAAACTGCACCATTTAAAAAAATTGTACGCTACACTTAGAAATTTTTTCACATGTTACAAACCTAAAGTTTTTGATATTTTTAAGAAATTGCTTATTCAATGTGAAGAAATGTTGGCATAGCTTCAAAACATCTTTGGTATCATGCAAAAAAAGTCTGAAATGTGTATTTGAAAAAATGTGTACCACTTACTAAGAAAAATGTGAAATCTTGTATTTAATTTTTCAAATATATAATAGTTTTTTTGATATATACGAAAAATGTACAATACATATGAAAAGAGTAGACATGAAATTGTATATTTTTGCAAAAATGCATACGAAAAATGTACAACGCTTATGAAAATGTTTCAACGTATATTTTTAAAATGTTCAAAACAATTATTCAAAAAATTTAATCATGTATTTAAAAATTCAAACTTTTTTAGGAAAATGATTAGATGTATATGAAATATTACTATATATATATATATATATATATATATATATATATATATATATGAAAAAAGGCATGAAAAACTATATTATAAAATGTACCGATCATGTATTTGAGATATAAGAAATGTTTCTTTTGTATACAGAAAGTGTAATTTGTGTGGAAGAGTCTAATATATGTTGAACAAAAATATGGAAAATAAAATAAAACCCTAGCAAAAACTGAGGAAAAACCAAACAAAACCTAAGAAACCTAAAGACAAAAATGAAAAGAACAAGAAAATGAAAACGGGAAACCCCAAGTTGAACTGTAGTACAAACAGTGGAAAAACAACACAAAATACGAAAACGGGGGTGCTCATAATGCTCTCGGGTCACGGCCCAGTCACTAGCATGTCCGCTCGTCTCGGTTGCTCCAACACTTGTTCAATCCTCTGAGTCGCAAGCTTGCTTGTGTTTTCTTTTGTTGCTTGAAAGGATGTCTGTCTCGGTCGGTCGCTCGCTCGCTACACAGCTCTCTTTTAAGTAGAAGTACTTGCTAATGTTTGCGAGATTGTGAGGGGAAAAAAGCTGCTAGTTCAAACAACTGGCTATGTAATTCTTGTCAATTTTAAAAAGTTTATGAGTTTGAAAAATGTTCTTGGGATTATAAAGTAATCATGGATTTACAAAAATGTCCATGAATGTGAAAAATGTCCGTGAATTTTAAAAAAATTCACGAATTAAAAAATGTTTGCGGTTCTAAAAAATGTCATGTGCTTTATCAAATGGTCAAGAGTTTTTTTAAAATATTTATGAATGTAATAATATTTTCACTCTTTTGACTGCAACCCATAAGTTATTCTTTCACCTGCACCAGGTCACGAGCTCTTGGTGTTTGTCCAGGATAAAGATATCACAATAGTGGAATAGAAAGTGTAAGTTGGCGATCGAAACAAAAGTAAGATGGCGATCAAATGGTCAAGAGTTTTTTAAAAATATTTATGAATGTAATAATATTTTCACTCTTTTGACTGCAACCCATAAGTTATTCTTTCACCTGCACCAGGTCACGAGCTCTTGGTGTTTGTCCAGGATAAAGATATCACAATAGTGGAATAGGAAAGTGTAAGTTGGCGATCGAAACAAAAGAAAGATCAAGGCGAAGATGATAGCTGGGTTGAAATAAGACGGCTGATTTAATGAATGTTCATGAAAAAATATTCATAAAATCAAAATATGTTTGTCGATTTAAAAAATCTTCAATAATTATTGAAAAATCATTGTTAGTTTTAAAAATTGTCTCTAATTTAAAAACTGTTCGCTAAGCTAAAAAATATGTGAATATGAAACAAATGCAACACATTATTTTTAGAAAGTGAAAAGAAGAAAAAATAACCAAAAATGGAACAAAAATAAAGAAAAAGGGAAAACGGAATAAAAATCGGCAAAAAGCGGAGACAAAAAACAAGGAAAACCGAAGCAAAAAAAGAAGAAGATGAAAGTAGAAGTTTCCCAAAGTTGAAAAAACCCACCTACAATCATTCTCTACATGGGCTGGCCAGTTATGCTTGTACTATTTGAGGGCTTAAGCACCGAATAGGATTACTGCACAACATTTGTTTCATTTCCCCATTGCCACCTCACAACACAAAGCTCAACCGTTTTGCCTCCGACGAGCGCTTGTAGTACCGACCACTGCTTGGACTATGTTCCATCTCCGATAGCGTGGGCTGCAGATTCTACTTCCATTTTTTGACTGTGGTGCATTGTCATCTAGTACTCGTTCTCCATCGACGACAGCTCAATCCAACTGCAACTTTTACTCTCCACGGGCATTGATGCTAACCCCTCCACTAGCTGAGGGAGTTTGTCTTCTTTTGCAAAGATTTAAAAAAAAAATCAAGCTTGGTGTGCGGCACACACAACTTCCGCACTCGGTTTGGACAGTGGGCCTCGGCCTGCTCAAGATGTAGGGCTGCCACTACAAATAACGAGAGATTGCCTGGAGGCAAGGCGGCTTCCGCCAAGAACCTGGCTTGATTACTCTGTTCATTATCTTCCTCTCCTCTGTTTGTAATCTCTCTTCTTCCCTGAGATTTATTACTTCTAATGAAGTAGTTGGTGAATAGTCCGCCGGTTATTTTTCGCTGGTTTTATTTCGTCTACCCTCCCACCTCCGTCAAATCGCTGGGGTTTTTTCGTCTCTCCTCCCACCTTCGTCTGGGTTTTTTTCGTCCCTCCTCCCACCTCCCCATCGACGCTGGTTTCTTATTCACCGGTTTATTTACCCGTCAGCTCTTTCCTTGCAAATCAGCACTTTCCAAACGTACACGCAATCACGGATCTAACTTTACTAACTTGCCCAAATCAACCGATACCTCCCATTATTGCAAATTTCTTTAGGAAACAAATAATAGATTTTAAGAAAACAAATGGGCAGAAACCGATAGCATGTTACCAATCAATAAGATTCAGTTTCATGGCAATCAATTCCAAATACTAACTTTCTTAATACACCGATCTTCGCCTTTTCTAAGAGCCAATCTCTACGGAGCAGTTTGCGGTCGCTCGTTAGCCTCAGTCTTTCTTCCATCTCTCCTTCGTGCACGCAAAAAAGGAAACCTCGTCGTCTCCTCATGTTTTCTTTTTGACGCCCACCTCGATCAAACAGAGAACCAAACATCGCCCTCTTAAACTCCTGAGCGAGGGCGGAGGAAGGGACGAAGGCGGCTTACTAAGCGAGAAGGTCCAACTCTGCTCGCACCTCGCCGCCGCCGCAACCCCTCCTGCTCGCATGCCGCCGCCACCCTCCTGCTTGCACGCCGCCACCCTCCTGCTGGAAACCCGCCATATCACGCCAGCTCACCATGCCGCCTCTCACCTGGCCGCCTCCCATGGACCTCGTAACAGCCGACGCCCGGATTCCAAGGATGGAGGTTTTGAAGTCAAGGTGTGCGTCGTATTCGCCCAAGCTGTCGGATGCATATGCGTTGGCATCGTTGTGCCGCAGATCAGGCAGTGGTGAGAGGAGCCTAAGGTAGCAGTTGTAATTGTAATACACCACAGTAAATACTGAGGTTATGGCAATTCAGAAGCGGCAATTGTGTAAGTATATCTAGTTTTTTTTTTTTCAATCGAGGAGATCCGGCTTGTCCATTGGGTTGCAATTTTTTTCCTAGCCAGGTGACTTGAAACTACTTTGTGGCTGCAGGCAGTAATAACCCGATTCATAGTTTTGGGGATACCAAGGAAGGCTCACATTGTTAGATGTGGAATTGCAACCAGTGGGAGTCGACGCCAATGAAGCGGCTACTGGACCCTGCCGAGCTGGAGCGGCTGCGGCGCGCGGGATGGGGGATTGGTGGGTGCGAGCCAAAAGTCCTGGGTGATGGACGTGCGGAGGGTGTGGGCCGGCGGCCAGGATTTGGCCGGCTGGGTCGTCGAGCCATTCCGGCGGTGCATGGACAAAGCAAGGGAGATCCTTGAGGTAGGTACGTCTTGTTGCCAGATCCTTGATGTGAGTGTTTAATTACTTGCAATTTTGACGCAAGAGATGCTTTATACCTTGTTTCCAGTTTTGTCATCCATCTAATTGTGTATATAGGTGGCAGAGAAATATGAAATTATAATGTAAATGCTCATTAATCATAACCGCCAATGCTTGATGCATGGGCGAGAGTGGAGGCCGTCTGAGGAAGATGGCGTCATCGAAGGGGATGTATTTCATATTGCAGCCCATCAAATGGTTAAATCTCACCCCTTTCGTTTTCTATCCTCTCAAATCTCAATCTTCACCAAAATAAAGCATTGGATTAATGAGCTTTGTAAATCCACCTTGCATAGGTTATAAGACCCGGAAGAAGTGACTGTACAATTGTGTTGTTAATTTTGTTTAACAGCTTCAAAGGGCACCGAGAATGAACTTTGCATTCTACAAAAATCACTGCTACAGTGCTACCTTGAGACCATAATTTACCTTCAGAGCGCCGGAGGTGCCGTCGTCACCGAAGGTCTATGACAAATCAATCAGGTGAACTTTTAATTCGATCTGGGGTATTCTGCGCTTTGAATGACTAATACTGCACTTTTGGCACTTGGTGGTGGATCGTAATTTTTTGATCTGCAATTTCTTCTACTAACCAATCTTCCTCCGATACATACTAGAAACATTGAGTTTAATTAATCATTTGAAAATTACTTTGGGAAATATATGTGATCTGGAGCATGAAAATATATATATATATATATATATATATATATATATATATATATACATATATATATACATACATACATACATGAGGAAATGGGACTGATGTAAGAGTGTGTTTGTTTAGACCTATATACTTACAAGGAGGTTCATATTTAGACCAAGATTAGAATTTGACTACATGCCTAAGTTTGGCTTGTTGAGAGATTTGAATTCATTGTCCCTCATAAAGTGTATGTTCTGTGGGTGCATGTGCATTACAGATTAAATATGAACCGTGGGGCTTCCAACAATCTAGAACTGTAGCTTTGGGATTATCTTAGGTTGCCGATTACTGTACTGAAAATGTGTAATTAGATATGACACTTACATAAGAATTGTGCATCAATCTTGTCTTACAAAGTAGGATCAAGAGGGATACTGCTTGCACTTCCTAATCTTGTCTTAGATGTTAGATATAGAATCTTGTTAGAGTTTCATTTACAGATTTACACGGTACAATGCACTAGAGCTGTTCATTTATATTAATTTCTCTTCAGGAAACAGTGTTTTGGCTCCCAATTGGGAGGAGATGACAGGCAATAGCATGTTCGCAGCTGAGGCGAGGTTGAGGAAGTTGAATCTTGTAATGCCTATGTTACACCCATCCGAACAACTTCGAAGAATTAATAGGTGCTGCTTTCTGCAGGATTTTTGTAGATAACATGTTGAGTATTGTGCCCTTCTATTTCTATTTGCCATTTGTTCACCTGTATTTGTCGCAACCCGTAGTTATCAAGGGTGAAAGATTTTTTTATGTACATGTTGAGCTAGAATGATTGAGATGGTAACAGTTATTTAGTATACCTGATTTTCTTACACATTTCACAATAGCTGCTCATTGCAAGAATCAAATTTATAGATGTTCTAACCTCCAGAGTCAGAAGTTGCTGGGATAAATCTTGTGGAAAGGGTCTGCCCATCATTCTTAATTTGCAATCATGTTTGGTTAGTGCTCTTTTAATGTAAAATCTAATATAACCTGACCTTGGTTCAACTATTAAACTTGGCGACGGAAAGTTACTGTTGTTAAGTAAACAGTGGGATTTAGGTGGTCAGATCCAATTAGATTTTTCTCACTCACAAGATACACCATTACATTATACATCTTTTTTACTATTTCTTGTACATCAACTATTTCTATAGTTAGGACTGCATAATCAACTCGAGTAATATTGTTTCTACACTTTTTTTAATGGCACACATAAAAATGTAAATCTGGCACCTTTGGAGTTATTTTTTAGTTGCATATACATACCCGCAGTGTGTTATGACCAGTATTCCGGCGTGTATGGTTACAAAAGTAAAACAACATTGCACTCGATGAATTTGTGAAACTATAGGAGATTAGTGCCATGAGTCACATATCCGTATCACTCATTTGCAGAGGAAGAACATGTTTCTCACCAAAAGCCAACTTCCATAGCCTAGATAGCAAGGCAAAGCGAGGTGAGTGATACTCTTCATAGAGAGGACGATAGCAAGCTGAAGATGCAGATATCCAAGCAAAATCCAAGGAGCACAGTGGCCATGAGATCTTTGCTTCTCCAGAGGATTCTAGGCCAGACAACTAGGTGAACGGCTAGACCTCGCGGACACCATGGAGAAGTACATAGGTTCTGATCTTTCATCACATGTCTTTATATTATACAGAATCTCACAACTCGTAATATAATTTGGTATGCCACTTCTATTGAAAAAATACCATGTCTTTATATTCTTTTGCAAGGATCACATGATATGTATCATTTTGCATAAACACTATGACGGTGTGCATTCTTTGGGACACATTGCAGGGGGAGGGGGACGCCATTGAGGGAAGGGGGAGACTACGGTTAGAGGAAAGTACATGCCGAATGCCGTTGTATCGAGGGAATACAACAGTGGTGGCGGCGACACCATGGCAAGGAGAGTAGGTCGAGGGAATGAGATGTTAGTGTGAGTGTTGTGCCGTCTGATGATAGAGCGAGAGAGTAAACTGTTTTTTTTTCTTAAGATAAGAAGAAAAGGATTGGATATTTACGTATTTTATAGCGAAAAGCGCCCCTTTTCTATGAGAGAAATAAATAGCGAAAAGCGCCTCTTTTCTATGAGAGAAATGTCACAAACTTATTTATATAATGATAAATATCACCAATGTTTTCATGGCGTCGGTTATAGCGAGGATATAATGTTGTGGCGCGGTCCTAGCCTGAGATGTCCATATTTTTGGCATGTGACGTCCATATTTTTGGCATGTGACGTCCGACATACCCACATGGCGTCCCCATGCCATCCATGTGACGTGATATTCATCGCCATGTCTAAATTGGGACGCCCTGGATGGGTGGCTTTGGTCTCCCATGCCTAGGACTAGGAAAATTGGCGCGCGCGGGTGCCAGCAAACATGCGCGGGAAGGAAACGGGGATCAAGAGGGAAAGAAAAATATCAGTCCAGAGGTGAAGAGAGGGAGTGAGTGGGAGAGAGAGAGAGAGGTAGCCATGGCGGTGGAAATTAGCCGCGTACCACAACCTTGTCCTCTCCGGTGACCACCCAATGGCAGAAGCTCCAGCCTCTGCACCACCTCCCCTCCGCCCCCGCCACGATCCCCTCCTCGCGTGACCCCTTTCCCCTCCTCCCGCCAGCCCCCTTTTGTCTCAAGGGTCAGCTCGTGCTCAAACTCCAGATCCGTGAGCTGCAGGGCAGGCCACCTTGGCGGACTAGGCTCCAATCCGGACACCACTTGCTGCTACTTGCATCAGGGCATCAGATCAGCAAGGTATGCTACCTCTTCCCTCCCCTCTCCCCTTCTCCCTATTCTCCCCCACCCGCCTATATTGTGCTCGGTTTCTTCTCTCTTCTATTTTCTGAATCTCTCATGAATATGTTGTCAAGTATTGGCTTCCGCTATATATATAGTGTTTCAACTTGCTATTATTGTTATGTTGTGGAATATGAACTTATTTTTCATTGTTCATGCAGTCTGCTTTGGAGAAAAGAAGAGAGGCGAGCAAGTGGGAAAACAATCTTTACTACATGGGCAAACCATGTAGTCATGTACAACTCATTTACCGTTGATTTAATTAGCTATCATTTGCCTTAAGGTTGTGTCTATGATGTCGCCATGTCATACTTCATAAACGTTATAATGTTATCAAGGGGGTCGGTCGCCATATAACGTGTTACGCCATAAAAATATTGAGTATCACATACCCTAACAAGTCATTTGTAACAAGGATTGGGATAGATGTGAGTTAGCTTAGACGACATTGTTCTCGGTAATATTAACTGAGTGAGTAGTATCTTATCTTTTTTTCAAAGGCCCGTGGCAACGCACGGGCGTTTTACTAGTACTTGTAATTCAGGACTTGTAGCCAGAACAATGGTGATTGAGTAAATACAGTCTTCACACTTGGGAGGGTGCTCTTACCAACTTGTTTACGTAAGCTTGCCATTTCCCTCTGTTGTTGTACCCTGGCGAAGTGATCGCCAGCCTAAGAACATTATGCTGCGGACCAGCACTAGTTGTAGTCAGTATGTTAATGGATAGGGTGGATAATTTTACCAAAATGGCATGGCGCGAAGGAGATATACATGCTACAATTCAAGATTGTTGACCCATCATCCATAAAGACGATTATTGCCTAAAGAACCTGCAAACACTTCCAAACAGTGTGACAAAACAGAACTAAAAACAAAGCGCTTAGCTTCCCTGTGTCCTACAAGTGCACATGGTACGTTATATGTATTCACAAATTAAGAGTACTGAATCCATGAGGAACTGATGAATTGGTCATTTGCCCCTTGTATGATTTCGTTGCTTGTGCCTGCAAAATGTTTCTTGATCGTCCCTAAAAAAATGTTTCTTGATCCGAAGCAACATAGTAGTGTAACTTGTAACGAAAGATGGTGATTAAACTAATGGTTGAAAATGTTATAACAAAGGAATAATCAAACCAAACCAACTAAAATCAAAGGTTTGTAACAAAGCCGGCACTAATGTGATCATTAGTGCTGGTCCAAACGGCTAGGAGGCGGAGATCATTAGTACCGGTTCGTAGCGATCCTTTAGTGCCGGTTCGAGCCACGAACCGGTACTAAAGTGGATGTTACTGGCTGTGGTCAGGCTGGGGGCCCACCGGCACCTTTAGTACCGGTTCATGTCACAAACCGGTACTAGAGGTTCCTAGTTGACAGCGGTTTTTTAGTCCCACCTTGCTCCGCTAACAGAGTTTTTACCACCTTAAATATGTTACTTCTCAAACTATCACAACCACTTGGTCTTCATTGAACTCTATGTGTAGAATTTGTGGCCGCAAAATGAGTCTTCTCCAGTTCCTTCCGAAGAGGACTCATATTGACAATTCAGATTGTACACAAAAAGATCATCGATGATCAATGTATTTTTGATGTATTTCTCTGTAGCAGTAGCGCGTTTTGGCTGAAAGGCGATACTGATCAATTTATTTTATGTATATTTTACATTTTACATAAGAGCTGGTTCGAACTGGACAATCTCTTAGGAAGTATCAGAGTTTCGGACGAAAACTCATCTGTTACACTGGCTATTCAATATTTTAATAACTTAGTACAACTTCGGACTTTTTTTGCGTTCAGATGCACCATTCAAATCCACATCATCAACTTTCAATCCTTTCTGACATAATTAGCTATTTTCGATGCATTTACTGATTTGTTTTCAGAGCTAAATCACCGTGAAAGTAAAAAAGCAGTACAAAATAAACTCTGACAAGGTTGAAACTTGACAATGTATCATCATTTCACCCGCATAGCATGTGCAAAAAAGTAGAGAGGGTTACGACCAGAACTGGATGCAGTTCGTGTACAAACTGGACAATCTCTTAGGAAGTATCAGGTTTTCGCACAAAAACTCATCTGTTACACCGGTTATTCAATATTTTAATAACTTAGTACAACTCCGGACTTTTTTTGCGTTCAGATGCACAATTCAAATCCATGTCATCAACTTTCAACCCTTTCTGACATAATTTGCTATTTTCGATGCATTTACTGATTTGTTTTCAGAGCTAAATCACTGTGAAAGTGAAAAACACTACAAAATGAACTCTGAAAAGGTTGAGACTTGGCAAAGTATCATCATTTCAATCGCATAGCATGTGTAAAAAAGTAGAGAGGGTTACGACAAAAACTGGATGCACTTCGTGTACAAACTGGACAATCTCTTAAGAAGTATCAGGTTTTCGGACGAAAACTCATCTGTTACACCGGCTCTTCAATATTTTAATAACTTAGTACAACTCCAGACTTTTTTTGCGTTCAAAATGCACAATTCAAATCCACGTCATCAACTTTCAACCCTTTCTGACATAATTTGCTATTTTCGATGCATTTACTGATTTGTTTTCAGAGCTAAATCACCGTGAAAGTGAAAAACACTACAAAATGAACTCTGAAAAGGTTGAGACTTGGCAAGATATCATCATTTCAATTGCATAGCATGTGTAAAAAAGTAGAGAGGGTTATGACAAAAACTGGATGCACTTCGTGTACAAATTGGACAATCTCTTAGGAAGTATCAGGGTTTCGGACGAAAACTCATCTGTTACACCGGCTATTCAATATTTTAATAACTTAGTAAACTCCAAACTTTTTTTGCGTTCAGATGCACAATTCAAATCCACGTCATCAACTTTCAATCCTTTCTGACATAATTTGCTATTTTCGATGCATTTACTGATTTGTTTTCAGAGCTAAATCACCGTGAAAGTGGAAAACACTACAAAATGAACTCTGAAAAGGATGATACTTGGCAAGGTATCATCATTTCAATCGCATAGCATGTGTAAAAGAGTAGAGAGGGTTACGACAAAAACTGGATGCACTTCGTGTACAAATTGGACAATCTCTAGGAAGTATCAGGGTTTCGGACGAAAACTCATCTGTTACACCGGCTATTCACTATTTTAATAACTTAGTATGACTCCGGACTTTTTTTGCGTTCAGATGCACAATTCAAATCCACGTCATCAACTTTCAACCCTTTCTGACATAATTTGCTATTTTTGATGCATTTACGGATTTGTTTTCAGAGCTAAATCACTGTGAAAGTGAAAAGCGGTACAAAATGAACTCTGAAAAGGTTGAAAGTTGGCAATGTATCGTCATTTCACCCGCATAGGATGTGCAAAAAAGTAGAGAGGGTTACGACCAGAACTGGATGCAGTCCGTGTACAAACTGGACAATCTCTTACGAAGTATAAGGGTTTCGGACGAAAACTCATCTGTTACACCGGCTATTCAATATTTTAATAACTTAGTACAACTCCGGACATTTTTGCGTTCAGATGCACAATTCAAATCCACGTCATCAACTTTCAACCCTTTCTGACATAATTTGCTATTTGCGATGCATTTACTGATTTGTTTTCAGAGCTAAATCACCGTGAAAGTGGAAAACACTACAAAATGAACTCTGAAAAGGTTGAAACTTGACAAGGTATCATCATTTCAATCACATGGTATGTGTAAAAAAGTAGAGAGGGTTACGGCAAAAACTGGATGCACTTCGTGTACAAACTGGACAATCTCTTAGGAAGTATCAGGGTTTCGGACGAAAACTCATCTGTTACACCGGCTATTCAATATTTTAATAACTTAGTACAACTACGGACTCTTTTGCGTTCAGATGCACAATTCAAATCCACGTCATCAACTTTCAACCCTTTCTGACATAATTTGCTATTTTCGATGTATTTACTGATTTGTTTTCAGAGCTAAATCACTGTGAAAGTGAAAAGCACTACAAAATGAACTGAAAAGTCACTCAAATTTGAATATAATGATAAAAGCACACTAATATTAAACATAAGAAACTCTAAATACAGCAAAAATTTACTTAGAAATAAATAGAAAAAAATATAAACCACAAAAGAAAATAAACTATATGAAAAAAATTATTTCCGCACTGTCCAATGGGCCTGCTCGGTCGTGGGCGTGCTTATGCAGGCCCATAAGGCCCAGCAGGCTCACAGGGCAGTGCGGCTAAGTTAGGCCCAGAGGCCTGCATTAGATAGGAGCTCGAAGGAGCAGCCGCAGCTGGGTTTATAAATCAGTGCGGCTGCCCTTCGCTCGGCGAGGTGGGACTGAACATTGTGCACCGCGGAACGGGAGCACACCCCCTTTAGTACCGGTTCGTGGCTCCAACCGGTACTAAAGGGCGTGTCATTAGTACCGAGTGGAGCCACGAACCGGTACTAAAGGGGGTTGCTTTCTCCCGCTTCGCCTGGCCAAATTTAACCTTTAGTACCGGTTCGTGGCTAAAACCGGTACTAAAGGCCTCCCCTATATAACCAACACTTACGAAAATTTTCAGTTATCATCCATCTTCGTCGTGCCCCGTCGCCGTGGTCGCCGTCCCCGTCACCGTCGTCGCTGCCCCCGTCCGTGCGCCGCCCCCGCGCTGTCGTCGCCGCGCGCCCCCGTCGTCGTACGTCGTCGCCGCCCCCGTCGCCGTCGTCGTCGCCCCTGTCGCCGTTGTCATCGCCCCTGTCGCCGTCGTCGTCGCCCCTGTCGCCGTCGTCGTCGCCCCCGTCACCGTCCCCCCTGCTGTAAGATCGATTGCCGCTCGCCGGCGGCCTCCTGCACGCACGCACGTGCACACGCACACACACACACACACACACACACACACACACACACACACACACACACAAACACACACACACAAATGTTTAATGTCAAAATGTTAGATTATATAAGAATTAGATAATGTTAGATGAGTTGGTTTGTTATACTTTTAGTTACAGATGAATTTACATTAATGTTAGATGAATTAATACATGCTAAATTTAGGTATATGAGATTTGATCATCTAATTAAAATTTTAGTATATAGAACTAGCTACTTTATTTTTAGTAAGAAAATTAATAGAACTAGTTTAGTTCAATTAGTTGAATTAGTTGAACTAGTTGAATTAGGAGCTATACTTTATTTAGGTATATTTTTAGTAAGTGCTTAGTTGGATTAATTAGTTGAACTAGCTAGTTGAATTAATAGAACTAGTTTAATTAGTTGAATTAATATATAACTAATAAGTGTTTAATATTTCACATATGAACATAGGAAATGTCGTCTGACGACGAAAACGATTTCATTATATGCGAAGACTGCGAAAACTAACGCGGCCTGTGCGACAGAAATTTCCTAGCTGATGATAGGCGCTTCAGCATCAAGCTGGATGAGACCTTCGAAGTGGATACAGTAAGTCACAACGACAAGTCTTTTTTCGTAATTAAGCATGACTTATATATGCTTCATTTGCTTCAGCTTATTATTTTAAATTTTCACTATTCTACTAGCGTATCCCCTGCCGTGCAAGAATTTTTGTTTTGGATAAGATAGGTTTCAGTCGTAACAAAACTGTGGAGGTAAAGAGAGTTTACTTGAAGACCGAGCATGGTTATACCTTCAACGTCAAATTATACAATCAAGAAACCTACACCCATTTTGAATACAAAACTTGGCAAGCACTATGCAAGGCTTATGCATTTAAGCCTGATATGTTTATCACCTTTGATATTCGTCCCCAAGATGATATTGAAGGTAATAGAGACATTTGGGTCGATGTGCAGACGCCTCCACTTCTACCATTATGTGAGTTTCTCATGCCATATTATGTTCGATATTTTTTTTCAAATATAGTTGACAACTAATTTCTATTGACAACTTATTTTCATTCAAGCAAACATGTCCTACGCTTGGTAGACAGGACCGTCCACTGTCCCGGGGCTGAACTAAATTGTGAGGAGATAAGTCAATATGAAATTGGTAGACAGGACCGTCCACATGTTCTACGCTTGAGGATCTCGATGCTGTCGAGAGAAATTATTTTCCTAGACTTGCAAATCTTGGTACTCAAAACGTGCGACCAATAGTGTTCGTATTGAACTACGGTCACATGTATTTAGGAAAGATGGTAAGATTTTTACTATTTGTCCTCAGTGCATCTTTTGCATACATTATTTTTAAGCTAAACTTCATGTTGCTAAGTATGATACTATACGATGTTCTCTTCAACAGGGACTCCCGATGATAGTTGTGCCTCAGTGGATCTCGACTAACGGTCGCATGTCAATTGTTAGCCTACGGCCAAGACATCCTACATTGCACACGAGTGCATTCAGGACTTCTAGAACCGAGGAATGCTTAATAGTGAAAGACTAGAGCAAAATTGTGAATGATCGCAGAGAAGTACTAGGAGTCAACAAGCAGAAGCGTAGCCCACAATTAGGAGACAGGTTCATCTGCATGCTCCAATATGATGAATCAGAAGAGCTACACATGTTCTATGCCATTTTACCTGAGAGAGAGCAGCAGGAGTGATTAGCATGCTCTTTGTACTTGTCCTCTCATGTCCGTGTTCTTCGTCCTGAACTTAATCTCAAAGAGTGATCATGTTGAACTCGATGATATCTTTCCTTCTGGTACAAAGTGAATGTTTCTTCTTTAAGCTGGTATTGGTGGTGATTAGATAGCGGTAATGACTATGATGATTAAATAGTGGTAATGATGACTATAATGATTTTTAGCTAGCTAGTATATCGTTAACTTGTTGGTGATGATATATATGATGCAATAGTTTTTATATTAATATGATGATGATGAGTTATTATATCATTTATGAAAGAAATCACATATTAGTTTCAACTGGATGGATCCTAGCTAGCTAAGTGATCAAGTATATGCCATATATCCATATTAATTACTTGCTCACCTAATATAAGTGATCAAGTAAATATATGGATATGGCATATATACTTTGATCACTTAGCTAGGATCCATGCATGCATCCAGTTGAAACTAATCTGCGGTACTTTCACCTAATGATTTAACAACTCATTATAATGTAAAAAGAATTTCTAAATTAAATTGAAAACACAAAACTAAAGGAAAAATAAAAAATAAAACCAAACCCCCCAAACATTTAGTACCGGTTGGTGTTACCAACCGGTACTATAGGTCTCCCCGCACCCGGCCCTGGCTCGTGCCACGTGGTGGCACTTTAGTGGCGGTTCGTGACGCACCGGTAGTCCCCACCCTTTAGTGCCGGTCACACAACCGACACTAAAAGCCCTTACGAACCGTGCTATAGCCCGGTTCTGCACTAGTGAATATGATATTTACATATATATTACTCTCTTCATTCCATATTAGTTGTCACTGATTTAGCATTGTACTAAAATCAGCAAAAACTAATATGGAACGGAGGGAATACATATCAATTCTTTTGAGAAATGTCAAATACATCATAGATGTGTGCGAACACGCACACGCACACACGCACGCACCAGCATTCGCATCCACACATTGCTCATGAATGCTGGAGGTTAAGGGCTTCAAGAATAATGATCATGAAGACGCATCACTATCTACAAGATGAAAGAAACATCAGAGACAAATATAACGTTAGGTTTCATCCTGATAGGTTAAGTGTATAACGACCTCTTCTACTACTCCTTCCGTTTCTAAATATAAGACTTTGTAGATATTTCAATAGAGGCTACATATAGATGTATATAGATGTATTTTAGAGTGTAGATTCACTCATTTTGCTTTGTATGTAGTCTGCATTTGAATCTCTAAAAAGTCTTATATTTAAAAACGGAGGGAGCACTATATATAGTCAACCAACCGAAGGTGGTTACATTACAATATTGCAAGTGAAATTTAAAAGTGTGATTGCGGGTATCCCGTTACATCATCTATCTACGTATGGCAGTAGTATTAATATGTTTTTGTCCGTAATGATCTCAGAATCATTCTTTCATGAGATGCCGACGACTTTGCCAGGTCCTGGGTTGCATCTGTTCATAGAAAAGAGAAAGAAAGTTCATGTGGCTGTGCCATCCCTCTCAACGAAATCAAATGGTAACATGCACAGACCTATTCCAGCAATAGCTTATATACATATTAATCTGTTAGAGCACATTGTGGCGTATACGCTGTTGTGGTATGACACTAGCTATGATATGTCATAGTGCTTAAGAAAACCCAACCCAACCTCAGAGATATGAACAAACTAACAACTGCTAGTTACAGATTAGCACATATAGACGTACCTCGGTACCTGGTCCTAGAGTGAGTAGCAAGTAGCAAGCACAGGCGCACAATAATCCACAGAGAGCTCGTTAGCCAAGCAGAAATAGCGCACCATGGCAATACCCTCCCAGCTGCTGCCGTTCCTCCTTGCAGCAGCGGTGGTGGCGGCGGCGGCTCACCTGATCTTGCCTGCGTTTGCTGAACACCAAGGACGTGAAGAGCAGGAGCATCAGCAGGTGGTGGTGGATCGTCCGGGCTGCCAGGACATGTGCGGCAACATCAGCATTCCCTTCCCCTTCGGCATGGGGAAGCCCAGGTGCTTCCTTCCTGGCTTCAAGGTCACATGTGACACCTCCTCGTTGAATCGCCCCCGCCTGTTCCTTGCGTACAACATCAGCGGACCGGTCCAGCGGACGAGCACGCTGAAGCACTCGTCAACCGCTGGTGGCACCGGTTCCGGCGGGAACACCAATGCCGTGGAGCTCATGGACATATCAGTTGCTGACAACGAGGCCCGAGTATACAGCGCCGTCAGCTCCGACTGCAGCACAAGTAGTACGCATTTCCTCGCCAAGTTTCAATACACAGAATTGGGTGATGAGGGCCCGTTCCTCCTGTCGGCATCGCGCAATGTTCTCATCGGTGTCGGCTCCAACGTCGAGTTGATGATGCAGACCACATTGGAGAAGATGGGTAAGGAGACGATGGCCTACATGCCGTCCTGCCTTTCCAACCTCATGGGGAGCCTCCAGTACGCAATGAACGGTACGTGCTCCGGGCTGGGATGCTGCCTGGCCTCCTTGCCCCTGAATGCGCCCCCACTGACCAAGTTCGGAGTCTCGTTCATGTCCCGGCCGAACTATCTATGGAAAACCAACCCATGCTTCTACGGCATGTTGGTGGAGAAATCTCGGTACAACTTCTCTACACATGACTTGAACGGCAGCAATGCGCTATACCCCAGGGGTGTACCCGTTGTGCTGAACTTCACCATCAGGAGCCTTGGTTCGTGTCCACCGGAAGGGCAGGAGCAACCTCTGGGCTACGCGTGCGTCAGCGGCAACAGCACCTGTGTCAACACCACCAGAGGCGACGACTATGTCTGCAAGTGCTTGGAGCATTACCACGGCAACCCTTACATCATTGACGGATGCCATGGTATGAACTACTTCAACTACTCTCTCCAAATTATAGTGCATGATTAGATTTTCTTTTTCAAAAAGTCAAACTTTGTAAACTTCAACCAAATTTTTTAGAAAAATATATATTAAAATTAACAATAGCAAATCAATACCATTAGGGCATCTCCAATGTGGGTCACCCAAACGCCCGGGCCGGGCAGTCCAGAAACTTTTAGCCATCCAACTAGGATCAGCAAATCGGGCCGGAGCGGTCCAGACTTCCGACATTTGATGAGGCCCGTTTTTGATGATGCGTGTTGGAGATGCTCTTAGGTTCATCATGAAATATTTGGTTTAGTGAATGTTCATACTCCCTCCATTTACTTTTAGTCTGCATATAAGATTTAGTCAAAGTCAAACTTTGTAAAGTTTCACTAACTTTATAGAAAAAAATATCAACATCTACAATACTAAAGTTATATGTTACGAAAATTAATTTCATCATGCATCTAATAGTATTGATTTCATAGTGTGAATGTTGATATTTTTTGCTACAAAGCTAGTCAAACTTTATATGACCAAATCTTATATGCAAACTAAAAGAGATGAAGGGAGTACATTTTATCTATCAATTTAGTCAAAGTTTACAAATTTTGACTTGGAACAAATGTAATACACACTATAATTTTGCAAGGGAATATATATACATATAATTGGTATTCCTATCTTTAAAATAATTAATAACTTTATTTTTATCTCTCCCAGACATCGATGAGTGCAAGTTCCCTAATTCATACCCTTGCTGGGGTGGTGGGATCTGCCGAAACAGGCTGGAAGGCTATGACTGTCCATGCAAATCTGGAATGAAAGGCGATGGCAAAACCGGACACTGCATAGAAAATTTTCCCCTACCAGCAAAGGTGGTTGTGGGTAAGTACTGATCTAGCACACAGTTAAGCATTAAAATGAGTAAATCTGCATTCATAAACATGCATATTGCTATCCAAATCTTACCTTGCACCAGATTTTAGAAATTCAAATATACCAGACCATGTACTTTACATTAATTGTATTTTGGGCCAGGTATGAGATAATTGAGGCTCAATTAATTAACCAGGCGTCCAGACTAACCTGTTAGATGAAAATCCCTTGTGTCTTGGGAGTAGATGACCCCTGCAAACTGCAGGAAGAACTACACAAAGAAATTAGGGGAGCTCAAATCACCACTATGGGGCTGTTTGGTTTAGAGCCGTGACTTGCCCGACCAAAAAATTGGTCGTTGATTAGCCTGGTGGTGGCGTTTGGATCGGATCCAAATAATCGACATGCCAGCCCTGTCTCAGCTTTCCCTCCTTTTGCGCCAATTAGTTGGTAGAATCGTGGGCGTGGGAATCATTCGCCATCGCCAACAGCGCCAACGATTTTGGCGGGGCTGACATGGGCAGAAACCAAAGAGCCCATATATATGTATGGTGGTTGACCTCCACCGTTTAAACATAAAAGGATGCTAGCCGACCCTCCTCCACGGAGCTCCCCCGGATTGGCACGTTTGTGGCCATCAGATTGGCTTTGACTTTCGCCGCTGGACGTTGGATCAGTTGACCGCGTGGTAAAAAATGCTACTTCTGCTTTGCTTTCACGTTTGGCTGAGTTGTGGCCCTTTTGCTTCTACACTCCCCTTGCTTCTATAATTCAGCTTGTTGCTTGTGGGTTTTTTCAAACGGGTATATATCTATAATGGATGAGCAATGAGTCGTTAACTCCAGGTAACTTGCCGTAGCATACTAGCATTACACCTTGAGAATATCCTTTACTAAACTATTAGTACTATAGCTCATTCAACAGAATTGAAGAACCCACTATACTGTTTTGGAGACTACAATGTTGCTAACATTTTCCACGTTCATCTACCCAAAAGGCATATGTGCCACCAGTTCACAGAAACACAAAGTCGCTGATTATTCCCAAGAGAAATCCTTCTATTAGAGTTGAAGTCTTAGCAAGTACAATATGCAATTCGTCGAACATCCTAGGAGCATTGCCTAGCATCAAGAAATACGGCACAGGAGGGGAGAACGGAACGGTCGGGACAGGAACATAGAAGATAAATGGCAGATACCATGCCACTAGCCGGACGTTGAGCAGTAAAACCGTGCTACTAGCCGGACGCTGAGCAGTAAAACTCGGGGTTGATCCCGTCCTCATCGAAGTAGTCTACGGCGAGATGCCTCATCCGCCATAGCGCCGACGATGGCAGCTCCTTGCACTTACTCCCTGTCATTCTGTGTTTGACTGGTTTGAATGTGTTGAGAAGGGACAGAGAGGCGCACAGTAGCTGGCGGCCATGCACACACTGGGGGTATTGGCAGCGGCAAAGCGTCGTAGGAGAGCGGCCGTGCCCGGACAGGATGAAGCGGCGGCGGAGACCGGCCCACCACCCGCATATGAGCATATGTGATCGGGAGGCAGACCGCCGAGGATTCCGTGGGGACTTTGGCCCCAGAACCGAATCAGAATCCTGTGGTGTGCCGCATAAAAAATTTCAGGCTGAGGGCCTCTTTGAGTGGAAAAAAAAAATTCATAGAAATTTTAGAGGATTAGAATTGTTACAATTTTTTCATATTGCGGCCTGTCGAGTTGTAGGATTGGATAGTGCAGGTTTTTTTATGGATTCTTTTGTAGATTTTCCGTAAAAAATAGCATCCATTCGTATAGCTCTAAAAAGCAACTTTTTATTTCCATGTGATGCAATCAAAACAAATCAAAATTCTATAGGATTCAAAAGGATGCAACATTGAAATTGTGTGTTCTCCCCATTCATGTGTTCCTAGTATTGAATTCATGCACCAGCCAACTCATCCAAAAGTTCGAACTGATGGAGGGAGGCATGCAATATATTTCAACACTCCCCTCACGTCTAGGCTATTTTAGTCCTTAGACCTCAGGATCGATGTAGGCCGCAGATTCGTTTTATTTAATACTGCTTTGGCAGGGTGTTGAACTCAAGACCTCTTGGTTCTGATACCATATTGAATTCATGCGCCAGCCAACTCATCCAAAAGTTCGAACTGATGGAGGGAGGCAGGCAATATATTTCAACACCTAGAATCTTGTGAATAAAAAAGGCCCTAAGTCTTACTCACACAAAAGGGTTGGGTCTTTCCCCAACGTTGGATTTCGGTTCCTAGAGAATAAGGGCCCAAAAAAGTAACTTACAGGTGGCCTTACTGGTTTCTGACAAATTGTACACCACGCCCTGGCATATTAATTTGTTGTACCACCCATATGATTTCGTTGTTGATTTCATGTACTATCCCACTAAGACACTACAATAGGAACCCCTCTAAAACAATGCATTAAAGACAATGTATGTTGAGATTACGAGGCTTACATAGGAGCCACTCGAGTCGGTCATCAAGCTGACACCAGCCACAACATCTGCTTTGGTTTTCTGTCTAAACAAAGTAATTGCATGGATGTCATGGAGAAATGAAGCCTTGATTATGCCCTCACTGTATTCACAGAGGTCCAAAAGGTTCATAGTTGGTATAAATACATGTGAGGGCAAAGGGTAGTGGAAGCGACTAGAACAACAATGTAGTTCTTCATAAATAATATTTTGACAAACACCATGTGTGCATGTAACAAACAAAACAACATCACGAAATTAACAAGAACCAAGATGCCAAATCTCACCACAAGAATATACTTGCAAGAGCATCTTACTGAAACATCAATATCTTGACGTAATAATCGATACATCAAAGAATGAACGCATACCATGTCACCAATATCAAGCAAGCAAACTATATCAAACTTCGACAATATGTACCAATAGAAAGTAACAACAGGACTAGCAACAAATATGAAAAGAAGAATATCAAATCAAGAGGATTTAAATAGAAACCCCTTGCGGGCAAAAACCATGGGCAACGACAGGCAATGTCCGACAATAAAAGAAATTAGGTACAAGGTGGAAATCAAAAGGTAAGGGAGGCTCCAAATCCCAAATTTTACCATTCAAAATTGGGTGAATCTATAAATCAGCTAGCTTCACTTTTTTCCCTTATGGTAGAACTCTGGCTAGAACATAATAGCTCAACTCTATATACGCTCAAGTTTTACGCAGGAGGCCTATACTGGCAACTTTGCATAAGTCCTTCTCGTCTTGATAACTATCTCAAACAGCCCTTGTTTTGGCATATAGCATGCCTAAGAAATATTTTGCATAATAAGAGAGCTAAAATGACTTACGACAGTGAAACTAGAGTTGTACTCTTTCACCATAAACTTGTACACATTGTCAGTTTGCATAGCATATCCTCAAAGTGCATGGCAAGTATATGGTAGGTTTTCTTGGTCTTCTTTTGTGACCGTGGTATTGTGTTGTGTTTGAAAAAACTTGACGAGGGTCTTCCATAAGTGTTTGGTGTTGGCATCTTCTTATCCATGGCCATCTGGACATGTGTGACATCTTTGTTGACATTCTGGTTCTAGGTTGGAATTGATAACTTTGTGTGCATCTGATTGTGTTAGATTTAAAAGTCATCATGCAACTTCAAAGTTTGGCTTACTTATTGTGTGTGTGTGTGCACTTTATTACGATTAGTTAATGCATTCTTACTAAATGAATGTAATTATGAACAAATAGCATGTCAAGTTAATCTTTCTATTAATTAACCAACATTTTATGTTTGATAATTGTATAAAATGTTGAACATAGTTTAACAAAAACATGTCACTACTTTACCATGTGTAGGCCTTGCTGCTTGTATTGTTGTACTTGTAGTCATGGTTATGGCCCGTCAACTCCTAATACTCAAGAGGTTCTATGAACAAAATGGTGGACCAACACTAAAAGGTGTAAAGAATATAAAGATATATAGAAGGAAAGAAATGAAACAAATTACAAATAACTACAATCGTGTCATTGGAGAAGGACACTTCGGGAAGGTTTATATGGGGACCCTAGAAGATAAACAAAAAGTGGCTATAAAGAGGTCCATCAAAGTTGACAAGAATATGAAGGCGGAATTCACCAGCGAGGTTATAGTACAATCTGAGATGAGACACAAGAACATTGCACGGCTCCTAGGCTGTTGCTTAGAGTTGGATGTTCCAATGTTGGTATACGAATATGTATCAAGAGGCAGTCTATATGATGCTCTATTTGGATTGAGGCGTGTACATATCATACCGGTAGATATGCGCCTACAAATTGCTGCTGGGTCAGCTGAAGGCCTAACATACATGCATTCAGCAGGGGAGTGTACAATCCGTCATGGTGATGTTAAATCTGCCAATATTCTTCTTGATGAAAATTTCTGCCCTAAAGTCTCAGACTTTGGTACCTCGAGGTTGCTTGCAGGAGGAAAGTCCGAGAAGACTGAACGTGTTGTTGGGGACATGAGTTACATAGATCCAATATATATGGGCCAGGGGATAGTTACACAAAAGAGTGATGTCTACAGCTTTGGGGTTGTTCTTATAGAGCTTATCACGAGGAGGCCTGCAACGTACTCTAACAAGAGGAACTATGTTGCAAGCTTTGTCGAAGCATATCTAGACAAAAGAGCAAGAAACTTGTTTGACAATGATATCACAAGCGAGGTGGATATTAAACTCTTGGAAATGGTCAGTGGAGTTGCCGTGGAGTGTGTAAAACTTAATCCTGAAGAACGCCTAGATATGAAACAAGTAGAGCACCGTCTCCTCGAAATTATTGGTCAAGGTGTGCAGGATGGACAAGGGAGAAACTACCAGGCAGATCTCAGTCCTGCGCCGGATGATGTTGCTTTGCTTAAGTCTTGGGGAGAATGAAGAACCTACAAATGCTAACACTATGCATATTTCATCTTGTTATGTACATTGTAAACTTTTAGTTTTGATTGTCAAGACAAATTACATACCACTACTCCCTATATTTGAAGCACACCAACACTAGTTATATATGTCCCGGATTTGTAATTTGGATGAATAGTTTGTACCCACAAGTGTAAGGGTTGTAGCAGTCATCAACGTGAAGTATTTTAGACAAATATATATTCGACATGATGTGAGTCAAAGAATACTGGCAAGACAGTAACAACTGAGGTGTCACTCTTAAGTCTCAGTCATACCTTTACTTAATACTAACTTGAGCAAGTTTACTAGTAGTTGGAATACTAAAGTTTAGTTTGTGGTTACAATTGCTGGAAAGTTAGTGAGTAGTCTTTTGTTTTTTTTGTTTTGAGTGTGGAGTTTCAGGGTTGAATATGCTCTTCCTTTGCGTTGAGTGAGTGCTCTTGTGATAATCAAATACCAGTAGCATCGCTATTGTACGTACATATATATTCTTGATCGGAGGGAATATTTCACCCATGATCCTTAGTTAAAAGATGAGCTCACGGTATATTATCACAAGTTTTTATGACAAAACTAATGATATTGTTTTCACCACACCAACCCAAATCTTGTTTAAATATACACTACAATTATTATTATTTCGAAACACTAAATATATCATAGATGTACACTTGTGGACACACACATATACCTCCATACACATCAACACATTGCAACGTAAGGCTATGATTGTTCATGCAAAACTGGAATGGAAGGAAATGCCAAAAAGGGAGGCTGCGTAGAATATTTCCTGCTACCAGCAAAGCTGATTGGGGGTAAGTACTAAGGGGCTGTTTGGTTCCTAGCCACACCTTGCCACACTTTGCCACACCTAACCTTAGGCAAGTTTGACCAAGAGTTAGGTAGGTGTTTGGTTCTAGCCACACGTAAGGCAAGAATTTTTTTATGAGCAGTGAACCCCACATGTCATAGACATAAAAAGTGTGGAAGATTCCCTTAGGCAAGCCAAAGTGTGGCTAACAACTTAAGCAACTCAACTAAGGCAAGTGTGACAAAGATCATGTGGCAATATATGTCAATGATAGTCACAATCCAAACAACCCCTAAGTAGTAGTGATCTAGCACACCAGTTAAGTATTAAAATGAGTAAATCTGCATTAAGAACCAAGTATACCATGTTATCCAAATTGTATCTTGCACCAAGTTTTAGAAATCCTAGCATTAGTGTACTTTAGATCAGATGCCCCCTCCATTTTTATTTAGTTCACCTATTAGCTTTGTCTCGGGTCAAACTTTCTATACTTCGAACAAGTTTATACAGAGAAATTTAACATCCACAATAGCAAATCAATACCATTAGAATCACCATTCAATATATTTTCATACCATATATATATATATATATATATATATATATATATATATATATTAAACTTGGTCAAAGTCAGAGCTAATATGCGGAGTAAATAAAGACGAAACGAGTAAACAAAGGTTCAATTAATTAGGGAGGCGTCCAAACCCACCCGCTAGATGCAAGTCCTTTGTGTGGCGCAACTTTGCCAGCAAGTCTGGTCAGGCCATGTCTGATGCGAAGGCGCTCGTGTACACGCTAAACTAACAGAAATGAAAGAAATTATTGTGTCCTCTAGCCCCAATGCTGAGGCATTCGTTCTCTCGCATCGAACCAGCTACTCCTGAAGTGCTGTGTGCTACTGATTAATCCAGCACGCCAAAACCCAAAACTGCTCCAGGCACCCATTGCCAAGTCTAGCAGTGCTGGCTGGACCTGGCTGGGAGGCCCCAGGGCCCAGGAAATGCTCCCCGCACGGGCAAAACGGCCAGGATTCCAATCCGTAGCACCCATCGTCAGGGGTGAGACATGGCCTTAGAAGCCACACATGCTTCTAACCCAAAATTCCGTTTTATATCAAGCTCGGTTAGTGAAAATGGAAAAGCAACAAGTTGCACTCAAAATCTGAAAACCGATAATTTGGTTCAGTTTCCGGTTTAACCGAATCTGGATGAAAGCATTTTGACAGAGATTGAACACAGATTTTCACAGTATAACACCACACAGGATTGACATGACACAAGAAGATAACGAAAGGACCACGAAAACGCGGATAAGAGATAGGCAGTACAGTGAAAGGTTCGGTAGAGCAGCAGACATGAGTAGCATTAGCACACAGATGCAGCAGCAGACAGCGGCAAAGACACACAAACACAGCACACACGCACAGCACAGCGAGCAGCCATACATAGTCTAATTGATTCATCACATTCAACCATCAATTTTCAAAAGAATAGCAAGAACAGGGCACGGGCAGCATCAACAGGAAGAGGGCTCGGGAGCCGGAACGTACATTGCGCGATTTCTGCGGTCGGGGCTCGGGAGACCTGGAGGCCGCCGTGAAGACTAGTCGGGAGGGAGGAGGAGGCGAGGAGCCTAGGCGTACTGGAGGGATAACGGAGGTCAGCACCATGGCGGACGGCGACAGCGTGTCGCGTGGAGGAGTCGCAGCGAGGCGGCGACCATGTAAGTGCGGTGTTCTTTGTAGGGAGCTCCTATAAGGCGCGTGACGCGCTAGCGAGCATGCCAGCGCGCACCCGTCCGCTCCCGTGCGCCCCTAGTGGGCCGGCCCACGAGCGGGGCTGAACGCCCCAGTTTTTTTGAATTCGTTTGTTTTTACTATTTTTGCTTTTCGTTTTTTTCAAAATAATTCGTAATTTAGAAAAGTGAACTTTATAAAAATATGTTTGTGATTTCAAAATAATGAACTTTTATTTTAATTTTAATGAAAAATTTAGTTATTTTGACAAACAAATTTATATGAGCATTTTTATAGTAATGATGAACATTTTTTTTATTTGATGAACAAAATTTGAGTATGATGAACATTTCTTTAAACTTGACGAACAAAATTTGTATTTAAGAATATTTTCTTGACAAATGGATGAACAAATTTTGAATTCATTGAACAAAAATTGAAATCTACGAACAAATTGTGAGTTTGGTGATTTTTTTGAAATCGATGATGAACAAATTTTGAATTTGGTGAACAAATTTTGAAATCGATGAACAAATTTCGAATTTCATGAACATTTTTGAATTCGATGAACAAAGTTTGAATTTTGACGAACATTTTTCAATCCGATGAACAGAAAAAAAATTATGAACATATAAATTTTGTAAGAAAATAAAAAAAAGAAAATGAACAAATTTTGAAATCGACGAACATATTTTAAATTTGGGGAACAAATTTTGAAATTGATGAACAATTTTTGAATTCCGTGAACATTTTTTCAATTTGATGAACAAATTTTTAATTTTGGTGAATATTTTTTCAATCTGATGAACAAAACAGGAATTCTATGAACATTTTTTGAATCGTTGAGCATTTGTACACATTGCGAACATTTTTTGAATTTGATACAAAAAAGTGTTCATGAATTTGGAAAGAAAAGAAAAAAGTGTAAAAGGGAAACATAAAAGAAAAAGAAAAGAAAAAGAAAAAAGAGAGCTAAAGAGAAAACGAAAAGAAAAATAAATGGGATATGGGCCGGCCCATACGAGTGCTCAGCGCGCCTAGGGGTGCGCGCCTGGTCGCTCGGGGGCGCCCTATGCGCCATATAGGAATCCGCGTTTTGTAGGGAAAAGAAAAATACGGTGGTTTGGCCTCAGCTAACCTCATGGGAAAGCACAGCAGGCCTTGGGCCCGTTCAATGGGCCGAAACCATGCGCGCAAGCCTTGTCATTGCTAAAAAAAATACCTCTAGGGTTAGGCACATCCTATTCACGAGAGCTTATATCTCTCTCAACGCAACGTGGAAGCATGTCTTAGATTCCGTGTGTGCTACAGTACTAGGCCAGTCCCATATTCGTGGATTTGTTGCTAGCTCGCGATGCTTCGCTGGTTCGCTGTTCGCTTTGCTTTTCACTGGTTTTTTGTTTTGTTTTTGCCTGTTTTTTGTTTTGTTTTTTTCTTCACCGGTTTTTTTGGGGTTTCTGTTTTTATTTGTCTTTTCCTTGTTTTTTTTTTCATTTTTTCTTGGATTTTACTGATTGTTTTGGTTTTTTTTGTTTCATTCTTCATTTGTATTTTTTTCCTATTTTTAAAGAATATTTTATTTATTTATTTATTGGTTCTTTGTCTTCTTTCTCACTTTTTACTATTTTCATTCTTGTGCAGCGGTTTATATTGGTTTTCTTCTTTTGTTTCATATTTTCATTTTAGCAGTTTTGTCTTTCTCTTTTCGTGTAGAATAAGATTAGTTTTTTTATACATTTTTAACATTTTTGCAAATGCAGGATTTTTTTTGTATACATATTAAACACGATAAGTGATTATTATTCCCTTCCCATGTGGATGCATGGTGGTTCCTTATTTGTTTCTATACAGCTGATGAAACCTTCAAAAATTCTGAACATAACAAAATGTATAACACCACACAGCGAGCAGCCATACAATCATCAATTTCAAAAGGATAGCAAGAACAGGGCACATGCAGCATCAAACGGAAGAGGAGTGGGGAGCCGGAACATACATTGCGCGATTTCTGCGGTCGGGGCTCGGGAGACCTGGAGGCCGCCATGAAGACTTATCGGGAGGGAGGAGGAGGCGAGTTGCCTAGGCGTATTGGAGGGATAACGGAGGTCAGCACCTTGGCGGGCGGCAACAGCGTGTTGTGTGGAGGAGTCGTGGCGAGGCGGCGACCACGGAAGGGATCCCGCTCGGATGGGGGACGCGGTGTTTTTGTAGGGAAAAGAACAATACGGTGGTTCGGCCTCCGCTAACTCATGGGAAAGCACATCAGGCCTTGGGCCCGTTCAATGGGCCGAAACCATGCGCGCAAGCCTTGTCATTGACAAAAAAAATCACCTTTAGGGTTAGGCAGATCCTATTCGCGAGAGCTTATATCTCTCTCAACACAACATGGAATCATGTTTAGATTTACGTGTGTGCTGCAGTACTAGGACAGTCCCATATTCGTTGATTTGTTGCTCGCTCACGATGCTTCGCGGGTTCGTTGTTCGCTTTGCTTTTCACTGGTTTTTTGTTTCGTTTTTTCCTATTTTTTCTTTTGTTTTTTTCTTCACCGGCTTTTTTGGGGGTTTCTGTTTTTATTTGTCTTTTCCTTGTTTTTTTTCATTTTTCCTTCGATGTTACTGATTGTTTTGGTTTTTTTGTTTCTCTTCATTTTTTATTTTTTTTCCTATTTTTTAAAAAAATTGTTTTATTTATTTATTGGTTTCTTTGTCTTCTTTCTCACTTTTTACTATTTTCATTCTTGTGCAGCGGTTTACATTGGTTTCCTTTTTTTGTTTCCTTTTTTCATTTTAGTAGTTTTTCTTTCTCTTTTCGTAGAATAATATTATTTTTTTATACATTTTTAACATTTTTGCAAATGCATGAAACAATTTATTTTATACATATCAAACAAGATAAGTGATTACTATTCCCTTCCCATGTGGATGCATGGTGGTTCCTTATTTGTTTCTATACAGCTGGTGAAACATTAGAAAATTCTAAACATAACAAAATGTATAACACCACACAGCGAGCAACCATACAATCATCAATTTCAAAAGGATAGCAAGAACATGGCACAAGTAGCATCAAACGGAAGAGCAGTGGGGAGCCGGAACGTACATTGCGCGATTTCTGCGGTCGGGGCTCGGGAGACCAGGAGGCCGCCGTGAAGACTTGTCGGGAGGGAGGAGGAGGCGAGGAGCCTAGGCGTACTGGAGGGATAACGGAGGTCAGCACCTTGGCGGACAGCAATAGCGTGTCGCGTGGAGGAGTCGCGGTGAGGCGGACCACGGAAGGGATCCCGCTCGGATGGGGGACGCGGTGTTTTTGTAGGGAAAGAAAAATACGGTGGTTCGGCCTCCGCTAACTCATGGGAAAGCACATCAGGCCTTGGGCCCGTTGAATGGGCCGAAACCATGCGTGCAAGCCTTGTCATTGACAAAAAAAATACCTTTAGGGTTAGGCAGATCCTATTTGCGAGATCTTATCTCTCTCTCAACGCAACGTGGCATCATGTCTTAGATTTCGTGTGTGCTGCAGTACTAGGCCAGTCCCATATTCGTGGATTTGTTGCTCGCTCGCGATGCTTCGCGGGTTCGCTGTTCGCTTTGCTTTTTAGTGGTTTTTTGTTTCTTTTTTCCTGTTTTTTCTTTTGTTTTCTTCTTCACCGACTTTTTTGGGGTTTATGTTTTTATTTGTCTTTTCCTTGGTTTTTTTATTTTTTCTTGGATTTTACTGATTGTTTTGGTTTTTTTTTGTTTCTTTCTTCATTTTTTAATTTTCCCTATTTTTTTAAAAAATATTTTGTTTTATTTATTTATTGGTTTCTTTGTCTTCTTTCTCACTTTTTACTATTTTCATTCTTGTGCAGCAGTTTACATTGGTTTTCTTCTTTTGTTTCTTTCTTTCATTTTAGCAGTTTTGTCTTTCTCTCTTCGTAGAATAAGATTATTTTTTATACATTTTTAACATTTTTGCAAATACATGAAACATTTTTTGTATACATATTAAACAAGATAAGTGATTACTATTCCCTTCCCATGTGGATGCATGGTGGTTCGTTATTTGTTTCTATAAAGCTGATAAAACCTTAAAAAATTCTAAAGTTTGCACAAATATAGAAACCCAAGGTAGATATCTGTTAGTAGAAGTACAAATGTTGTTCTTTTTTTGGTTGATCATCTTTTGTTGAGGTATCTGTAGCTGGTGATGGCGAAACATCTTGTATTAACATACAGTGAGGGGAAGGGCTGTAGCTTGTGTTGAACATGGTGGCGGTTGATTGTGTGAGACGTAGCGGTGGTTTGGGCCTGTTTTGGAGGAGAGGGGTCGAGGTGGAGTTGCGGTGGAAGGGGAAGTACCACATTGATGTTGAGGTGGTTCAGGAAAATGGAAGCAAGTGGAGGCTCACATGGGTGTATGGGGAGTTGAAAGCAGGCGAAAAGGATAACACGTGGAAGCTGCTGAGGGCTTTGCATGGACAAAATAATTTGCCGTAGCTGTGTATGGGCGACTTCAACGAAATACTGTTTGGAGGAGAGAAGGCAGGTAGGCCGGCTCGGGCCCAGGGGTGTATGGAAGCTTTTCGAAGAACCATGGAACACTGTGAGTTGGAGGACCTGGGTTATGTAGGTGATCCTTTCACCTGGAGGAATAACTGGCGGGACGAGGAGGGGTATATGAGGGAGCGGTTGAACAGGGCTGTAGCTAATGTGGACTGGAGGTGCTTATTTCCGCTTCACACTGTCATAAATGGCGACCCTCGACATTCGGACCATTGCCCTACAATTGTTGTATTAAATGGCCAAAGCGTGTCAAGTGATGGGGGCGGAAGTCCATAGTGTTTTCGGTTTGAGGCACGATGGCTGCAAGAGGAGGGTTGCCAGGAGGTCATGGAGGAGACATGGAATAGGGCCTTTGGTGATGGGGGAGGTTCGGTTGGGGAGTCTCTGAGGGTAGTGGGACGGAGCTTATTGAAATGGGACAGGGAGGTACTGGGAGAGCTGAGGCATCGAATAAAGAAGGTTAAGAGAGAGCTAGAGCGGTGTAGGAGGGGTGCTATTAAGAAACAACGAGTTTCCCTAGAGCATCTTATGAGGTATAGGCTAAACTGGCTGGAGGACTAGTACAACTTGTATTGGCAGCAAAGGGCACATGTCAACTGGCTCAAATATGGTGATCGTAACACGGGCTTTTCCATGCCCACGCCTCTGAACGGAGAAGGATAAACAAGATCAGTAGGTTGAGAAGGAGTGATGGAAGTGTAGTGGAGAGGGAGGAAGAGCTAGGGACCTTTATTACTAACTACTACAAAAATTTGTTTGTATCCTCTGCAGGGCCACTAAATGATGAAAATTTTCAGCATATCCCTGCTTCTGTCACTCCGAAAATGAACGCCATTCTCTCTAAACCGTTTACGGGGAAGAGGTTAAGTTTGCTCTCGATGCCATTGGTGACCTGAAAGCTCCTGGACCGGACGGGATGCCAGCTGTCTTTTATAAGAAATTTTGGTATATGGTGGGCCCAAAACTGCAAGAAGAGGTGCCGCGGGTGCTGAACGGAGGAGTGATGCCTGAGGGATGGAATGAAACTACCATTCTGTTGATACCAAAGGTAAAGAATCCGGAGTCTGTGACACAGTACCGACGAATCAGCCTATGTAATGTCCTATATAAGCTCATCTCTAAGGTCTTGGCTAACCATCTAAAAGTGATCCTTCTGGAATTGATCTCCCCATCGCAGTCAGCCTTTGTTCCGGGGCGCATGATCACGGATAATGTGCTGCTGGCCTATGAGGTCACTCACTTGATGCATACAACAAAGGGAGGAAGGAAAGGCTTGGTGGCAGTCAAGCTTGATATGAGCAAGGCGTACGACCAGGTGGAGTGGAACTTCTTGGAACGCATGATGCACACTCTGGGATTCGCTCCTGCTTGGGTGAGTCTGGTTATGAATTGTGTTCAATCGGTTTCATACCGTGTGAAGGTCAATGGAAAGTTAACTGACTCTTTTCACCCACAGAGGGGACTGCATCAAGGAGATCCTTTATCTCTGTACCTTTTCATCATTTGTGCGGAGGCCTTCTCCAGGTTACTGCGGCAAGCTAAGATTGAGAGGACAATTGAGGGGGTTCAGGTATGTCAGGGTGCACCAAATATAAACCATCTCTTTTTCACGGACAATTCCTTGATTGTGATGAAGGAAAATGAGGCGAGTGCTACTCGATTGCAAGAGATCCTTGCTCTGTATGAGGCTCAATCAGGCCAGAAAATCAATAGGGACAAGTCATCGACATTTTTTAGCAAGAAAACAAGTAACCAAAACAAGCTGCAGATCCTCCAAGTTCTTGGGATCCTAGCCGAATCTCAGAATGAGAGGTATTTGGGTTTGCCTATGCACATCGGGGCAGCAAAGAGCAAAGAGTTTGAGTACATAAAAGAGATGATTTGACGCAAGATCCATGGTTGGTTGGAGAAGCTTTTGTCAAAAGTTGGAAAAGAAACTTTGATTAAAGCGGTTGCCCAGGCAGTTCCTACTTATGCGATGTCATGTTTCGACTTGACCAAGAGTCTTTGCGAGGAGATTAGCGCAATGGTGTGTTGTTACTGGTGGAACCAACAAGATGGGAAGCATAAATGTCACTGGATTGCGTGGGACAAGCTCATGAGGACGAAGAGGGAAGTGGGGCTTGGCTTTTGGGAGCTCCATATTTTCAATGTGGCGATGCTTGCACGATAGAGTTGGAGGCTGATCCAGAACCCAGAGTCGCTTTGTGCCGTGGTACTGAAGGCAAAATACTTCCCGAATTGCTCCATTCTAGAGGCGACGAAATAGTTGGGTATGTCATATACATGGAGGAGCATCTTAAGAGGTCGTGATCTACTAAAAGAGGGGATTGTGTGGCGTATCGGAGATGAGAAGCAAGTGAAGGTTTGGTCAGACCCATGGCTGCCGAGAGGGACGACGAGGCAACCGGTAGCCCAGCAGGGGCAGTCGATCATCACAAAGGTGAATGAGCTCATAAACCCTGTTACCGAGAACTGGGACGAGGCTCTTGTGAGGGAGCTTTTCACACAGGAGGATGCCAAGATCATTTTAGCGATCCCTCTTAGAGCGGGCATGGATGATTTTCTCTCCTAGCACTATGACAAAAAGGGGTTTTCTCGGTAAAATCGGCATACCAATTGGGGGTGAGGCTGAAAGAAACAAAGAAACACCAGGACGTGGAGGGGTCTACTGGTCAGGTGCAGGCTAGGGAGCAATGGCAACACATCTGGAAGTTTGATTTGCCGGGGAAAGTTCGCATGTTCCTGTGGCGTTTGGTGCATAACAGCCTGCCAACAAGAATAGATATTAAGCGGAAGCATGTGGAGCTTGATACTTTGTGTCCTATGTGCCTGAGGCTTGATGAGGATGGGGTGCATCTTTTCCTTAAATGCAAGAAGGTGAAAGCTGTGTGGAGGGAGCAACACCTTGAGGATGTCCGGTTGATGCTATGTGATTGCCATGATTCCTACTAGGTGATCAAGCAAATATGCTGGCTGCCAACAGATAAGAGGCTACGTTTGGCTATTCTCCTCTGGGATTGGTGGACATCAAGGAATAAGACCAACGCCGGTGAGAAGCAGAGGACTGCAGAGGAGGTTAGTGGGTTTATTACTAGGCACTTGCAAGATTTTTGTAGTGTGCAGCAGCAGAGCATCCCTCCGTCAGTGACAGACCAACGATGGGTGCCCCCTGGACCTGGAGTGGTTAAATTTAACATGGACGCATCATTCCATCAAGAGGCTGAGGCTGGAGCATGTGGTTTCATTGCTAGGAATGAGATGGGCAATTTTATCGCAGCGACGGCTGGCAAGTTGGAGCACATAAGGAGCCCCCTCTAGGCTGAGCTCAGTGCGTGCATGATGGCAATTGATGGGGCTGCAGACTTGGGGGCTCAACGTGTCGTTTTTGAGTCTGATTGCCTAACAATGATCAATGCTCTTAATGGGCGAGAGTATGATGCTGCACAGCTGGGCGTCCTCTTCAGAGAAGCTAGGAGTTTACGCCGGCTTTCTTTTGAGTCTTACGATTTCAGGTTTTGTTGTAGGGGCTGTAATTTAATTGCGCACAATCTGGCGCAGTTTGGCCTAGGGGCTGTTGATTCCTTGTCTGTGTGGGATATAGAAGCTCCAGACTTTGTTTCGGCTCTGGTTGGTACTGAGATGGTGCACCAGGTTTAAGTGGAATGCAAGTTATTCCTTCTCAAAAAACAAACAAACAGTGAGGAGCCTACAACAAGTAAGTCCCATCATGTATTGGTGAAATATTTATAGCTTGTATAACATTGCAAATTAGAGGAGTCAGGTCGTAGTTTCCCCTTACTCCTTCCTCTTGCTTGGCGGGGCGACACATGAGAGAGCACTCGATGGATATGCCAAGCCTCAACATCAGAGGACAAGAAGACGATATAGGAGTGACGCGACTCTCACATCTGCCTCAATGGTCAAGGGACAGGTGTGGCTCACTCTTATTTGTAACACCCGACTCAAGGTCGATGGCGATTTTGGTTCTCATATTGATGGTGGTGGTCCGATCAAAGTATTGAAACCTATAGCAGTAGCACTTGGTGTTGCCGATTTAGAATTTGTGCAAGCACTAAATTATAGTTGGGCATTCTTTAGGGAGAAAAGTAATATCTTTGTGATACTGTAATATGTAGGGGGGGGGGGGGGGTCCGATTGCTACCCAACATGTCATTATCTTTGTTGTTCATAGATAGAAGTTATAAATCTCTCAAGTGAGGTAGGAAGGAAGAAAGATAAGCAACCCTGCATGTTATTATCTTTGTTGTTCATAGATAAAAGTTATAAATCTCTCAAGTCAGGTAGGAAGATAGATAAGCAAGAACCGAACAATTAAATGACTAATTTGTAGTGACACAAATCTGTGTTTCTTGCTCATCGCTGGCTGTAGCATATTAAGTGTGAGCTAACTTGATGTGGATTCAACTAGCAATCAAAGAAAAAGGTTGAAAAAACAAAATTGCCAAACTTGGTAAAGCCTTGAAGTATCTAACAAACATATGAACTGGTGATCATTTCCACTCGCTTTTGCCCTATACCCTACAATCACTCGCCGGATCAACCATTCCTAAGCATCTCATCCGGGAGATGTGTCGGTCGAACGCCGAGCATGGTGTTTGTGTTAAGATGTAGGCCGCTAGTCTCTCGGGCAATTGTCAATGAAATGTGATAGTCCTCTGCATAAGTTAGGAATTACATATACTAGAAGAACGCCCGTGCGTTGCAACGGGGCAACATTAACTTTAAGAGTTCAATATTAATATTCTCATACATATCAAGTGACATTAGCGATTTTTTTACCATCAAATCCTCACACACACACTCTCTCCCTCCCTCTTCCTCACTCTCTCTCCCCCTCTCCCTCCCTCTCCCTCCCTCTCTCTCTAACACACACACACACACACACACACACATCTATCTTATTGGGTACGGGACCATAATCCATCTATTTCACACACACACGCGCGCGCGCGCTAGAGCATAACAATATGGATTATGTGATATTTGCCACAACTCCAAGAATACGCGAGAGGAGGTGGCCCGGGTCGGCGTCGGCGCCGTCCGGCGCGGGCCACGGGCCCGCTTCCAAGTGTCTGCGTGCCGGCCACCCACGCGGGGTCCTTCAAGTGCAGCTTCCACCGCACCAACTCCCAGGGCCACGGCCACGGCCAGGGCCAGGGAAGCCGCCCTTCTTCGCCCCCTTCACCGACCGCGGCCAACGCGGTGCCGCGACAGCCGTCCTCGCCGTCCTCGTCCTCCGGCACCGTCGTGACCCAATGACGCAGCCCAAGCATTGGCCTCAAGAATCAACGATGCTCGACAACTGAGAGGGAAGGGAAGATCATATACATGTCATAAGAAAGGGAGTTTATTTACTGCTCCCGCCTCGATGTATTGTTTTCTTTGTTTGGAGATTGATTACCATCCGTGAGTTAAGGTAAGGTTAATGTGATTGAGCGATTTTGCTGAAAATCAATTATTTGTTTTCTAATTAATGTGATTGAGTGATTTAAGATAAGGTTAATTAATTTAGATTTGATCTTTAGAGATTTTTCGTGATTGATTCTACATTACTAAGTAACTTGCGCCAGTATGGAAAGTTCTGATATGTTCCGATTTCTTTTGTTGTGTTGGAGGGTGACGTGAAAATGAACCGATGAAGTGGGGGAGGGGACGAAAAAAATCTACGAAAAAAACCCAGCGAAGGTGGGAGGAGATACCAAAAAAAAACCATGGAAGGTGGGACGAAAAAAACCTGGAAGCGAGACTACCAACTGCTCCATTAAGAATAGAGATGTGGGTTTGTAGCCGTGTTCCTTTGGTCAATCGAGTCATTTAGTTGAATTTAATTTATTCTCTCCGTACCTTGTAAATCCTTGTGGGTACGGGAATGAAAATTACAGGCACACATTGTTAAGGCAAACACAATATAAAAGATGACACAACTACATGGTTACATGTTTGAAATTCAAAGTTTGTGTAGGCGGGATTATAGTGGGGGATTCCAAGCCATGTTGCTGATAGAGGAGGCGGGCTGGGTTTAGTTGAGATGGAGATAGTGGGTGGAGGAAGAAGAGTGTATTGAAGGTTAAATAGTTGAAATGTCGTTTGGTGCGCATGAGGATTTAACGGGATTGTTAAATCTCAGTCAACCAAGTCTCAGTCGATGCTATATCCTCGGGATCTTACATGGAGATCCATGCAAAATTTTATTTTTAGTTTCTCTTTTTGTTTCTGACATGTTAGGTCACTTGACTGAGACTTGGTTCGACTGAGACCTAGCCACACCTAAGATTTAATGTCAGGGACTCGACAGGTGTTGGATGACTAGAAGTTGTATGCCCCCCGTTGTAACGCAGGTGCTGTTTCCTAGTAGCTTGTAATATAGATA
The DNA here is from genome assembly GCA_963921465.1 of Triticum timopheevii. Lineage (NCBI taxonomy): Eukaryota > Viridiplantae > Streptophyta > Magnoliopsida > Poales > Poaceae > Triticum > Triticum timopheevii. The sequence goes on along the minus strand of OY997272.1, from coordinate 69,858,962 downwards.
TGGGATAAATATATTGTTAACACCAATGTCATGATTTTCCTATGGGTTAAATTAAGGGTCCCGCTAACTGCCACACGTGTGGGCGTTAAGGAATCTGCCCACACGTTCTGTGTGGTGCCTAAGAGGACCAGCCCACACGTCTGTGTGTGTGCAAAAAAACTAGCGCACACACACCTCTTTTTTTCCCTCCCGGTCCCTCTTACACGCGTGCGTGTGGGCGAAATAGATAACTCCCACACGCCCAGTACGTCAGGCCTCATACCTCGTGGTCCCGCACGCCCCACGTGACACTTTACCGCGCGCCCCGCAGTTGCCATGGACCGGACCCTCGTCCATGTTCGTTTAAGTGCAGTTGCCATGTCGCTGAACTACGGTTGCCATGTCGGACAACTACAGTTGCCATGTTTGCTCAACTGCAGTTGCCATCTCAGGTCAAAGTTCCAGATTGCCATTTTTTGGACAACTACAGCTGTTTCCATGTGTGGTCTGGTCTACTGCAGTTGTCATGATTTCAAAACTTTAGGAGTTGCCACCTACTAACACTAGGCAGTTGCCATGTAGCGCTATAAAAAAAGGGCATGGCAAAAAACATGTTCGGGTAAAAGAGAGAGTTGCCATGTGCTCACAAGCACGCTAGGGCAGTTGCCATTTAAAAAAGAAAGAGTTGCCATCTGCTTACATGCACGCTAGAGCAGTTTGCCATGTACCATGCCAAACATATGGCAACTGACATGTTCGGATAAAAAAAAAGAGTTGCCATCTGCTTGCAATCACACTAGGGCAGTTGCCATGTACACTGCAAAACGCATGGCAACTGGCAGCTTGGGTGTGGGAGAGGAGACGGGCGTGTGGGCGAGATGGCAAACTGCCCACACACCAGCCCTTGTGCGTCACTAAAACTGGTGTGTGGGCAAACTGCTAAACGCCCACACACCGGCCCTTCTGTGTGGTAAAACGGATGTGTGGGCGACCTCTCTCATACACCACACACGCGGGTTGTCCTACGTGGCATACAAAATCAACTAATCCGTGCCAAGATTCGTGCAGAAGTTACTGGACGATGATGGAAGCGTGTGGGTGAGTTGGCTAACGCCCACACGTGTGGGCGTTAACATTTCCGTAAATTAATTGAAAAATTGCTAATAGGTCCAACAGCATAGCAATTTGAAGTCCAAAAATCGATTGGGATTGGAAAAGAATAAAAAAGAAATTAATTCCATCGGAATTATCACGAATTCACCCAAACAACAAACAATTTGATTTCAGTGTTCTGTCCTCTAGTTAATTAGATATTAAACTTCACACATTTGAACGAACAAACGAGGGAAAACAAATTAGGAGCAGGAAAGGAACTAATTACGTATATCAAGTTATCAACTAATCCATCCATGGACTTATAGTGGCTAGTAGTAAAGGGAATCACTCAATCCATGGCGAGGTACTGCAGATGCTGGTGGTGATATCCTCCAAGCACCTCGTGGTGCAGCTGGTAGTGGTCCCCGGGCGCCGCCGGCACCGCCTGCCCGTCCATGCCATCGAGCTTGGCGTTCGTCGACGGCGGCGGGGGGAGCGTGGACGACCACGCGCCGCCCCCGCCGTACATCTCCCTCGTCACCTCCAGCAGCGAGTCCCTCACCCTGTCCGCCGGCACGGCCGCCTCGTTGTCCTTCATCTGCAAACCAACCAAAGCGCACCGTGAATCCCTATCGGCAGGCTTCAACAATGGCGATGGGCGGGGAGGGATCCCCGGCGAGAGCGGAACGTACGACGGCGCGGAAGACGTTGAGGACGAGCTTGTTGTAGGAGGTGACGTTGACGCTGGTGATCTGGAGGCCGAGGGCGGCGATCTCGTCCATGATGCGGACGAAGCGCCCGGACTTGTGGGAGCACAGCACCTGCAGGAAGAACTCCTTCCCCTCCACCTGCCGGACCTCCACCTGCGGCTCCATGTCCTGGTCCTCCGCCTCCTTCTCCTCCTCCTCGCCGGCCTCCTCCTTCCGGGGCCGCCGCTTGCCGCCGGCGGACGGGAACGGCTGCTGCTGCGGAGAGTCCTCGTCGTTGTCGAGGCCCGGCGGCGGGTGGTCGTCGAGGAGCACGTCGGGGGCCTTGCTGTCGCCGCCGGTGCCCCCCGGCGGGTTCGGGTCCTCCAGCTCGTCCTGCAAGTCCTTCACCTGCTTCTGCAGCCCCACGATGTAGTCGATCGCGTCCCCGAGGATCGACGCACGGTCCATCTGCCGACATGGATCCACGCGCCATCTTTCAGCTTTGAAATTTACAAGAATCATGAATGGCGGCGGGCCGGCGGCCATGGAAGGATGACAGTGAGTACCTTGGTGATGTTGGGGACGAGGGACCGGAGCGTGTAGAGGCGGTTGTTGAGCTTCTTGCGTCGCTTCCGCTCCGCGATGAGGTTCTTGCACTGCTGCCGCTTCCCGCCGCCATCTTTGCCGGAGCCCCTCTGCGTCTCGCCGTCGACGTTGTCGTCGGGGTCGCTCCTCTCCGACCCGGAATCCGCCCTCCCAACGCCCGAGCCGTGCAGCTGCTGATGCTCCTGCGCCACCGTCGACGGCGGCTCGCTGCTCTCTGCCGCGTACTGCCACCCCACGCCGGCCGCGCCGTCCTCCTGCACTCCCGCCAGGAACGGCTCGCCGGAGCCGCTCCCCCCGGCGCCGTCGAACAGGTTGAGCGACGCCGCCGCGTAGAGCCGCCCCGGGTCTGCCGCCGCCGCCGCCGCCGCCGCGTCCCACGCAAACCCCTGCGCCTCCGTCTCCTGCCACCCCTGGCCACCGCCGCCGCACTGCGCCATGACCAGCTCCGCCATCTGCTGCTCCTCCGCCATCTGCATTAATGGCACCCCAAGTCAGGTCAGCCATATATAATATATACACCACGCACCATGGAAACGCGAAGGCTGTTGCGTACGGTGCACCGCCGTTGCCGCCGCCGTCGCGTCAGCTCACGCGAACCGCGTGCTGCCTAACTACTTCCAAACCTAACTGATATTTCCCATCACCGGCCACGCACGCACGCACGCACGCACGTATCTCGAAGCGAAGAGCTCGACGATCCCGCCGGCGACGGGGACGAGGAGCCGCGTCTTCTCGCCGCCGCTGGAGGCAGCCTCGTAGCCCGTGAGTAGATCCGGACCCGGCGCCCCGCCGCTGCTCTGCCAGATCGGCTGGTTCGACAGCAGCGCCTGAGCGTGCATCCTGATCAACCAACAAATTAATGGTGATGGCCGATGGACATGACCGTCCGGCAGGCAATTGCATCCAGGAGAAGAAGAAGATAGGTTAATTACCCGATGGAGGAAGAGTCGAGAGGGATGGAGGAAGGGACGTCGGCGAGCGTGGCCACCTGCGCCTCGAACTCCGCGCTGCAGCAGAACCCCGTCATCTCCAAGAACCTGTCATGCATCATCATCATCAAGCTCTGGCCACAAGAATCGCATAGACAATTAAACACACACACACTCACACAGTCACACGTACGTACATACCGCTGGTCAGGAGAGAGCCGCCAGTAGATGCAGTAGTCCCAGCCGTGGGCGCCGCCGACGAGCGGCCTGAGCGCAGCCTCCACGGTGCCGCCGCCTCCCCCTCCATGGCCATGAGCAGCCGCACGGCCGCCGATGATGCTCTGCTGGTGATAGTCTCCTCCTCCCATCGCTCCGCTCAGCGCCAGTGCGCAGTGGTCAGCTTGTCCTAGGATTGAGCAAGTGAGTGACACACTGACACATCATACACGCAAGGCTTTCTCTGCAGCTGTCAGGAATCAGGATAGGATTTGTTGATGTCACCGGTGGCAGGCAGCAAGGGTACATTATACAGTACTAGTATCATGCATGCATATCATGATCATCAGCAAGCAAACAGAGGATCAAAATCAAGTGTGAGCTAACAGAATTACATAAACCTAGACTGCTGTTATAGCTAGTTGTTCTTGGATGGGGTCAGAAGAAAGCTACCTTTCAGAACGCTTCCCGGCGGTCGGTCGACGGATCAGCCGAAAGCAATTGCTAACCGAAGAACCGCTTCAACTGAAGGGCTGCAACAGGGGCGTTGCATCGTCATCAGCAAAGTATGTATAGGGCCATACACCTCTATGCCATTTTGGGGATGCAATTCAGAAATGCAAGTGCCTAATTATATTACTGGTGAAAACTGCAAACCTGACAGTTGCATGAATGTGCTCTCGCTTTTATCCATCGCCGCACCGGTATCATCGCCGTGATTTGGAGGCTGTTATGGGTAGGTGGGGTGCAAGAAAGGTGTGAGGGATTTCAAAACTTGATTTATCTTGACTCTACTAGTAAAGACGGCTAATGCAAATGCAAATGATGTGGCTCGCTCAATCGATTAATGACAGTTAAGCAAGATGCAGTTTTGATGAGAGGCTAAGCCCCCAGTTCTGCTATGGAAGGTAAGGTGTGGTGTCATGGCCTCATCATGGGGACGCAGTGTGCACACTGCCACTTTCTCATGATCCAGCCAGGAAATGACGCTAATGGCATGCGGCTTAACGAAGAGGCAGCTAAGAGGAGGAGGGGCATGCACGTCATTTCGCCCGGGCAGCTAAGAGCAGGACGGGGTGACATCGGAGGTTGTTTGCATCGGCAAGGCCGGCTGCTTCGCTGGTGAAGATATCTGCTGACGAAATGTGTTACTGTACCGTCCACACATCACCCAGTTCGTCATGATCATTCACACACGATGTAAAAGGACAGACACAACAGAAATTCTTACGGCCGAAAAGAAAAGGAAGGAGCAATAATGGATGGATGGATTTCTAAAGCAGAATTGTTTTGCAATTTCGGGCATGAAATGTGCCACCAGCAGTATGAGTATGCTTGCTTCCTTTTAGAGCATCTCCAACAGACGTGCAAGAACTGCTCTGCGCGCTAAAACCCGTTCTTTTTGGGCGCGGAGACGCTCCAACAGATGCTGCAAAATAGTGCGCGCGTAAAAAAAAATTTAGAGCACGCGCTAAAAAGTGCTATGGCGCTGCAAATTTGGGGTGCCGGACCGCGCGCGCTTCATAATTTGGACTGCGTCATATATCGAGCATTGCCGAGCATGGCTCTCTTGCAAAGACATCGTAGTATTATTCTTTTGAAAGATTTACCAAATAGTTTAAAACTTTTACTGATAATGTGACTAGTGGGACCACATGTCAGGTAGGAAAATGTTTTTGTGATGTGTTTTTACCGAGGGCGATGTCGCGGCTCTCGGTATAGGTAAACCAAGTGACGGCGCTGTCAGTTTTGAACAGGATGCCATGTGGCTTCTCTTTGTCGTGCGTGTCTCTCGGCGTCTGCCCCGTTTGCTGTGCGGTGCTTGTTCGCCATGAGCCCGTGAAGGCAACGTCAGCTAGTTGCCGTGAAGCCAAGTTTGCCGAGTGTGCCTCTCGGCGTTGTTTACTTTGCCGCGTGTCCATGTTTTGGCTCTCAGCGAAGAGCTTAGCACCCAACGTATAAGGAAATTCCAGTAGTGGTGGAAGCTGCACCAATGCGGCCAGCAAGGGCTTGGTGGATGCTTTAGCTTTGCCTACCTCGAAGCACCCACAACCACACTGCGTCGAATGGTTATATCAGTCGGGAAATTTGGAAGTTACTCAAAAGGTGTGTGTGCCAATTTTCTGGTTGGCGACTATAGTGATACAGTTATCTGCGATGTTTTGCCAATGAATGCATGTCAATTGTTATTAGGAAGGTCATGGAAAGATGATCATCGTGCCACACACAAAGTGACCAGCAGATATGATCTTAGTTCTTTCGTCTTTCAGGTTCTTCATAGTGACCAGCAGATATAAATCCCAAGTGACTCAAAGAATAGAGCTATGCTCCCCACCAACGGCGCCAGAAAATAGTCTTGATAACCCACAAGTATAGGTGATCGCAATAGTTTTCGAGGGTAGAGTATTCAACCCAAATATATTGATTCGACACAAGGCGAGCCAAAGAATATTCTCAAGTATTAGTAGTTGAGTTGTCAATTCAACCACACCCGGATAACTGAGTATCTGCAGCAAAGTATTTAGTAGCAAAGTAGTATGGAAGTAACGGTAACAGTAGCAAAAGTAACAGTAGCAGTTTTGTAGTAATTGTAATAGTAGCAACGGTAAAGTAAATAAGCAAAGCAGAATATGTGAAAAGCTCGTAGGCATTGGATCAGTGATGAATAATTATGTCGGATGCGATTCCTCATGTAATAGTTACAACATAGGGTGACATAGAACTAGCTCCAATTCATCAATATAATGTAGACATGTATTCCGAATATAGTCATACGTGCTTATGGAAAATAACTTGCATGACATCTTTTGTCTTACTCTCCCGTGGCAGCGGGTCCTAATGGAAACTAAGGGATATTAAGGCGTTATTTTACTAGAGTACCGGACCAAAGCATTAACACATAGTGAATACATGAACTCCTCAAACTACGGTCATCACCGAGAAGTATCCGATTATTGTCACTTCGGAGTTGTCGGATCATAACACATAATAGGTGACTATAGACTTGTAAGATAGGATCAAGGACTGACATATATTCATGGAAACATAATAGGTTCATATCTGAAATCATTGCACTCGGGCCCTAGTGACAAGCATTAAGCATAGCAAAGTCATAGCAACATCAATCTCAGAGCATAGTGGATACTAGGGATCAAACCCTAACAAAACTAACTTGATCACATGGTAAATCTCATCCAACACATCACCGTCCAGCAAACTTATGATGGAATTACTCACACATGGCGGTGAGCATCATGAAATTGATGATGGAGGATGGTTGATGATGACGACGATGACGAACCCCCTTCTCCGGAGCCCCGAACGGACTCCAGATCAGCCGTCCTGATAGAGATTAGGGCTTGGCGGCGGCTCCATATCGTAAAACGCGATGAAACTTTCTCTCAGATTTTTTTCTCCGCGAAAGCAAATATATGGAGTTCGAGTTGAGGTCGGTGGACGTCCAGGGGGCCCACGAGGCAGGGGGCGCGCCCTAGGGGAGGGGGCGTGCCCCCACCCTCGTGGACAGGGTGTGGGCCCCCTGACACCGATTCTTCCGCCAGTATTTTTTATTTATTCTGAAAAGTTGCTCCGTGGATTTTCAGGTCATTCCGAGAACTTTTATTTCTGCACAAAAATAACACCATGGCAGTTCTGCTGAAAACAGCGTCAGTCTGGGTTAGTTCCATTCAAATCATGCAAGTTAGAGTAGATACGACGGAGACGTATCAACTCCCCAAGCTTAAACCTTTGCTTGTCAAGCAATCCAGTTGATAAACTGAAAGTGATAAAGAAAAACTTTTACAAACTCTGTTTGCTCTTGTTGTTGTAAATATGTAAAGCCAGCATTCAAGTTTTCAGCAAAGATTATGAACTAACCATATTCACAATAACACTTAGGTCTCATGTTTACTCATATCAATGGCATAATCAACTAGCGAGCAATAATAATAAAACTCGGATGACAACACTTTCTCAAAACAATCATAATATGATATAACAAGATGGTATCTCGCTAGCCCTTTCTGAGACCGCAAAACATAAATGCAGAGCACCTTTAAAGATCAAGGACAGACTAAACATTGTAATTCATGGTAAAAGAGATCCAGTCATAGTCATACCCAATATAAACTAATAGTAATGCTTGCAAATGACAACGGTGCTCTTCAGCGGGTGCTTTTTAATAAGAGGGTGATGACTCAACATAAAAGTAAATAGATAGGCCTGTCGCAGAGGGAAGCAGGGATTTGGAGATGTGCCAAAGTTTGATTTTGAAATAGAGATGAATAATATTTTGAGCGGTATACTTTCACTGTCAACATAACAACTATGAGATCTCGATATCTTCCATGCTACACACATTATAGGCGGTTCCCAAACAGAATGGTAAAGTTTATACTCCCCCACCACCAAAAAGCATCAATCCATGGCTTGCCCGAAACAATGGGTGCCTCCAACCAGGTACAATCCTGGGGGAGTTTTATTTAATTATTTTGATTTGATTTGAGCATGGGACTGGGCATCCCGGTTACCAGCCATTTTCTCGTGAATGAGGAGCGGAGTCCACTCCTCTTGAGAATAACCCACCTAGCATGGAAGATACATACAGTCCTAGTTGATACATGAGCTGCTCGAGCGTACAAAACATAATTTCATTTGAAGGTTTGGAGTTTGGCACATACAAATTTACTTGGAACGGAAGGTAGATACCGCATATAGGAAGGTATGGTGGACTCATATGGAATAACTTCGGGTTTATGGAGTTTGGATGCACAAGCAGTATTCCCGCTTAGTACAGGTGAAGGCTAGCAAGAGACTGGGAAGCGACCAACTGAGAGAGCGACAATAGTCATGAACATGCATTAAAATTAATCAACACTGAGTGCAAGCATGAGAAGGATATAATCCACCATGAACATAAATATCATGAAGGCTATGTTGATTTTGTTTCAACTACATGCGTGAACATGTGCCAAGTCAAGTCACTCGAATCATTCAAAGGAGGATACCACCCTATCATACCACATCACAACCATTTTAATGGCATGTTGGCACGCGAGGTAAACCATTATAAGCTCCTAGCTAATTACGCATGGCATAAGCAACTATAATATCTATCTGTCATTACAAACATGTTTATTCATAATAGGGTGAATCAGGAAGGATGAGCTAATCATATTTACAAAAACAAGAGAGGTCGAGTTCATACCAGCTTCTCTCATCTCAATCAGTCCATCATATATTGTCATTATTGCCTTTCACTCGCACGACCGAATGGTGTGTATAATAATAATAGTGCACGTGCATTGAACTAAGCTAGAATCTGCAAGCATTAAATTCAAGGGAGAAGACAAGGTAATATGGGCTCTTGGTTAAATCAACAATCATGCATATGAGAGCCACTCAACATTTTCATTATGGTTTTCTCCTGTCGACCCCCAAAGAAAAGAAAAGAAATAAAGCTATTTACACGAGAAAGCTCCCAACAAGCAAAAAAAGAACGAGAAATCTTTTTGGGTTCTATTTTAATTGTTACTACTACAAGCATGGAAAGTAACTAACTAATTTTTTTGGTTTTTCTTAAGGTTTATGATAACCCACAAGTATAGGGGATCACAATAGTTTTCGAGGGTAGAGTATTCAACCCAAATTTATTGATTCAACACAAGGGGAGCCAAAGAATATTCTCAAGTATTAGCAGTTGAGTTGTCAATTCAACCACACCTGGATAACTTAGTATCTGCAGCAAAGTATTTAGTAGAAAAGTAGTATGGAAGTAACGGTAACAGTTGCAAAATGTAATAGTAGCAGTTTTGTAGTAATTGTAACAGTAGCAACGGTAAAGTAAATAAGCAAAGCACAATATGTGAAAAGCTCGTAGGCATTGGATCAGTGATGGATAATTATGTTGGATGCGATTCCTCATGTAATAGTTATAACATAGGGTGACATAGAAATAGCTCCAGTTCATCAATGTAATGTAGGCATGTATTCCGAATATAGTCATACGGGCTTATGGAAAAGAACTTGCATTACATCTTTTGTCCTGCCCTCCCGTGGCAGTGGGGTCCTAGTGGAAACTAAGGGATATTAAGGCCTCCTTTTAATAGAGTACTGGACCAAAGCATTAACACATAGTGAATACATGAACTCCTCAAACTACGGTCATCACCGAGAAGTATTTTTGTTTTTCTTAAGGTTTATCAAACACACAAGAAGAAAGCTAGAAAAAGAAATTAAACTAGCATGGATAGTACAATGAAAAAGTATGAACACCGACAACTAGAATGAGTGTGTGAACATGAATATAATGTTGGTGAGAAATATGTACTCCCCCAAGCTCTGGCTTCTGGCCTAAGTTGGTCTATGCCCATGGATCGCAGCTACTCTCCCCGGTGTACTGAGGAGTGTCATTGTACTGCCACTGACTGGCGATCTCCTCCGGATCCCACTGATTAGATGATGGTCGATAAGGTTCAAGTGGTGGTTTTGGCTCAGGCTTTGGAGCTGATGTCTGGCCACGAAGCGCGTAGACGGACTCCAGCAAGATGAGGTAATGGCCTGCAGTTAAATCAAACAAAGAGGCGCAGGCAGGATAATAATATCATTGTGTTTCTTATGAAATCTCAAATTATACAAAAGCATCTTATCATCATTGTTAACAATAAACTCATGTGCTACCATGATCTTATAGTCTAGAAAAGTAGGGGGTAGCAGTTTTTCCTCTTTCTCAAAATGCCTAATAGGTATCTCAAAGTGTCTAGCAAGGCGTGAAGCATAGATACCTCCAAAGATGGGTCCCTTTGTACGGTTCAGGCTTAATCGTTTAGCAATAATGGCACCCATACTAATAGAATTATCACGAAATAAGGCATGGAACAAAATAATAATATCAGGAACACTAAGGTTTCCACAGTTTCGGCGACCAATTAAGCATCGACTAGCAAATATTGCGAAGTAGCGTAAAATAGGAATATGTATGCTAGTAATTCTTGCATCGGAAACCTTCATCGATTCCCCTACAGTAATAGTATCAATAAAACCATCCACATCTTTACGATGTGGTTCCTCTAAGCTGCCCTCGAAGGGTATTTTGCAGACCGCGCAAAAATCACATAATGACATCTCCCTAGCCACATCATACAAATAAAAAGCGACGGAAGGAGGTGATTTCTTAGGATAATAGTAGAAGTTTTGCACGAAAGTATTGGTGAGTAAGTGATAACCCACAAGTGTAGGGGATCGCAACAACTTTCAAGGGTATAGTATTCAACCCAAATTTATTGATTCGACAAAAGGGGAGCCAAAGAATATTCTTGAGTATTAGCAGTTGAGTTGTCAATTCAACCACACCTGGATAACTTAGTATCTGCAGCAAAGTATTTAGTAGCAAAAGTGGTATGATAATAATGGTAATGGTAGCAAAACTAAAAATAAATGTTTTTGGGTTTTTGTAGTAGTTGTAACAGTAGCAACGGAAAAGTAAATAAGCGAAGAACAATATGTGAAAAGGTCGTAGGCAATGGATCAGTGATGGATAATTATGCCGGATGCGATTCCTCATGTAATAGCTATAACATAGGGTGATATAGAACTAGCTCCAATTCATCAATGTAATGTAGGCATGTATTCCATAAATAGTCATACGTGCTTATGGAAAAGAACTTGCATGACATCTTTTGTCCTACCCTCCCGTGGAAGCGGGGTCCTAGTGGAAACTAAGGGATATTAAGGCCTCCTTTTAATAGAGAACCGGAACAAAGCATTAGCACATAGTGAATACATGAACTCCTCAAACTACGGTCATCACCGAGAAGTATCCTGATTATTGTCACTTCGGGGTTGTGGGATCATAACACATAATAGGTGACTATAGACTTGCAAGATAGGATCAAGAACACACATATATTCATGAAAACATAATAGGTTCAGATCTTATCATGGCACTCGGGCCTAGTGACAAGCATTAAGCATAGCAAAGTCATAGAAACATCAATCTCAGAACATAGTGGATACTAGGGATCAAACCCTAACAAAACTAACTTGATTACATGGTAAATCTCATCCAACACATCACCGTCCAGCAAGCCTACGATGGAATTACTCACGCACAGCGGTGAGCATCATGAAATTGGTGATGGAGGATGGTTGATGATGACGACGGCGACGAATCCCCCTCTCCGGAGCCCCGAACGGACTCCAGATCAGTCCTCTCGAGAGATATTAGGGCTTGGCGGTGGCTCCGTGTCGTAAAACGCGATGAAACTTTCTCCTTGATTTTTTTCTCCCCGAACGTGAATATATGGAGTTGGAGTTGAGGTCGGTGGAGGTCCAGGGGGCCCACGAGATAGGAGGGCGCACCCTAGGGGGGGGGGGGGCGTCCCCCTGTCTCGTGGACAACCTATGGGCCCCCTGGTATTGATTATTTCGCCAAAAATTCTTATTAATTCCAAAAAGTGCCTCTGTGGATTTCCAGGACATTCCAAGAACTTTTCTTTTCTACACATAAAACAACATCATGGCAGTTCTGCTAAAAACAGTGTCAGTCCGGGTTAGTTTCATTCAAATCATGCAAGCTAGAGTCCAAAATAAGGGCAAAAGTGTTTGGAAAAGTAGATACGTTGGAGACGTATCAACTCACCCAAGCTTAAACCTTTGCTTGTCCTCAAGCAATTCAGTGGATAAACTGAAAGTGATAAAGAAAAACTTTTACAAACTCTGTTTGCTCTTGTTGTTGTAAACATGAAAAGCCATCATTCAAGTTTCAGTAAATATTATGAACTAACCATACTCACAATAACACATAGGTCTCACAATTACTCATATCAATAGCATAATCAGCTTGCGAGCCATAATAATAAAACTCGGATGAGAACACTTTCTCAAAATAATCATAACATGATATAACAAAATGGTATCTCGCTAGCCCTTTCTGAGACTGCAAAACATAAATGCAGAGCACCTTTAAAGATCAAGGGCTGACTAAACATTGTTATTCATGGTAAAAGAGATCCAGTCAAGTCATACCCAATATAAACCAATAGTAATGAATGCAAATGACAGTGTGCTCTCCAGCGGGTGCTTTTTATAAGAAGGGTGATGACTCAACATAAAGGTAAATAGATAGGCCCTTCGCAGAGGGAAGCAGGGATTTGTAGAGGTGCCAGAGCTCAATTTTAAAATAGAGATTGAATAATATTTTGAGCGGCATACTTTCGCTGTCAACGCAACAACTATGAGATGGCTGTATCTTCCATACTACATGCATTATATGCAATTCCCAAACAGAATGGTAAAGGTTTATACTCCCCCAACCACCAACAAGCATCAATCCATGGCTTGCTCGAAACAACGAGTGCCTCCAACATACAACAACCCTGGGGGAGTTTTGTTTAATTATTTTGATTTGCTTTGATCTTTTTGGATCATGGGACTGGGCATCCCGGTTACCGTCCCTTTCTCGTGAATGAGGAGCGGAGTCCACTCGTCTTGAGAATAACCCACCTAGCATGGAAGATATAGGCAGCCCTAGTTGTAACATGAGCTGCTCGAGCATACAAAACAGAATTTTATTTGAATGTTTGGAGTTTGGCACATACAAATTTACTTGGAACGGCAGATAAATACCGCGTATAGGTAGGTAAAGTTGACTCATATGGAACAACTTTGGGGTTTAAGGAGTTTGGATGCACAAGCAGTATTCCCGCTTAGTACACGTGAAGGCTAGCAAAAGACTGGGAAGCGACCAACTGAGAGTGACAACAGTCATAAACATGCATTAAAATTAATTCACACCGAATACAAGCATGAGTAGGATATAATCCACCATGAACATAAATATCATGAAGGCTATGTTGATTTGATTCAACTACATGCGTGAACATGTGCCAAGTCGAGTCACTCAATTCATTTAAAGGAGGATACCATCCCATCATATCACATCACTAGAACATGATAGCGCGTGTTGCCGCACCCGTTTATTTTAAGAATGAAATGACATAAAAAAATTGAAAATAAAAATTTTGATATCACAAATATTTGCTCCATCTGAATTAGAGTATATTAGATTAAAGGTCATAGCAAATAATGGCATCACCTGTCGGTATAAAGGATAATCCACAAGATAAGGAGGTGTTGCTATATGTTCTCATCATCGAAGCAAATTTAAATTAATGACAACAATCCATCTCCATGTTTAGACTACTTTCATTAAAGATTTAAGTGCACAACCACCATTGTTCAAGTTAATGGTAACAATTAAATTAACAATGGAGAAATCCAAGCAAAACGATTTTTTTTCTTAAACATGCCTGGGAGCACGTCATTGTTGATGAAGACAGCACTAAGATAGCGTATTAGTGTGAACCACAAAATATACAAATATTTACTAAAATAAAATAAAAAGAACCGTCCTCAGTCCTTCCCGACTGGCAAAAAAAGATTGAATGCGTAGCTAACATAGACCTTGCACAGCTCACGAACAAATGAACTGAGGCCTGAAGCGCCAGGAATGCTCGCTAGCAGCCAAACCAATGCTCAAGAGAGCTCACAACCAAACGACTGAAGAAGCAATAACAGAAACAGCCCGTGTAAACAAAAAGACAAGAAAAATAGAAACAAGTTCTCCGGGGAAGAAGTGTATACACATATAGTTATTTGTAATCATGGTGGACTGCATTTTTCTTATGGCAAACAACATATATATCTGTAATCATGATGTACCGCCAAGCTACATGGTACAATTGCTCCTGTCGTTTGCTTGCTTTTTTTAGACATACCCAAAACAATTTGGCAGACCATTAATTTGAAGCTGAGCGGTTGCATCCAGAGTTGGCAGCGAAACGTTCGCAGCACAAACTAAGATCTGAGTGTTAATTGGAGCAGAACAAATAATTGTACCATGCAGGAATCCTAACAACAATTCAATACGAAATCTTACCATGACGGAATACGCGGACGCTGGGAGCTGTGTTTTGATTTTCGGCCGAAAAAAGTGGATTTCGGCCGAATTTCGGCCATCTCGGCCTGGGGCGAAAAGTATATTTAGGCCGAAATTGCTTAAATTTGGTAAATTTTTGTCTAATTTAAGTCAAATTGCAGTCAAAATTTGATCAAATTTCAGTCGAAATTTTTGAAAATGGCCGAAATTCGGTCATCTCGGCCTAGGGCGAAAAAAAGCTCAAACCGAAAATCAAAATACAGGCTGGGAGATCGTAGATATTGCAGACAGAGGGTGCAGCGGTGGACACCTGGATTGGATCCCATGTCTTCTTCAACCCCTCATCTCCTCCTAAACAGCTACATTAGACGGATGGGCGGGGTGGGGTAGCAACGATTGGATCAAGCGCTCCTCCTCCTCTTTCTTCGTACCCCCATGTCGTTCGTGGTGCCGCACCTCCACCTGCTCCACATCGCCTGCCGCCGCCGTCGCCAGTAACCTGCCGCGCCCGTGGTCGACCTGATCCATGAGACAACCACATACAAGAAGCCCACAGAGATTAATTCGTACATAAGAGAGAAACGGGGGCCCGTTGACGGTTCCTCGGCCCGATTAATGTGAGGACGTCCAAGTTGTTCACCGGAGCAGCAACCCATAGACGTGGGCCAGTTATGACGGGCTGGCGAGATAAAAAGGCTCATCGTGCACTGCGGGATAGTTGAGTGATCTGGTACGTTAGTATGCAGAATTCAACGGTTGATGAGGTCAAAACGCTGTGGAGGGACGTAGCTCACCCCATTTTACTGTTTCTCAATAATCATTCTAATAGCATGTTGGCACGCAAGGTAAACCATTATAACTCATAGCTAATCAAGCATGGAACAAGAAACTATAATCTCTAAATGTCATTGCAAATATGTTTACTTCATAATAGCTGACTCAGGAACGATGAACTCATCATATTTACAAAAACAAGAGAGGTCGAGTTCATACCAGTTTTTCTCATCTTAATAAGTTCAGCATATATCGTCATTATTGCCTTTCACTTGCATGACCGAACGATGTGTATAACAATAAGAGTGCACGTGCATTGGACTAAGCTAGAATCTGCAAGCATTCAACTCAAGAGAGAAGACAGGGTAATATGGGCTCTAAGTTAAATAAACAATCATGCATATAAGAGCCACTAAGCATTTGCAATATAGTCTTCTTGACCCCCAAAGGAAAGAAAATAAAATAAAACTATTTACACAGGAAAGCTCCCAACAAGTAAGAAGAAGAACTAGAAATCGTTTTGGGTTTTCATTTTAATTTCTACTACAAGCATGGAAATTAAACTAACTATTTTTTTTGGTTTTTCTTAAGGTTTATCAAACACACAAGAAGAAAACTAGAAATTTAAACTAGCATGGATAATACAATGAAAGAGTATGAGCACCGACGACTAGTGTGTGAACATGAATGTAAAGTCGGTAAGAAATACATAGTCCCCGAAGCTTAGGCTTTTGGCCTAAGTTGGTTTAATACCAAGGACCGCTGCTACTCTCCCCGGTGTAATGGGAGGTATAATCAGGATACCATTGGCTGGTCATCTCCGGATCCCACTGGACAGATGATGCACGATAAGGGTCCAACTCAGGTTCCGGCTCAGGTTCAGGTTCTGGAGTAAAAGCTTGAGCTCGATGATTGTTCACCGCTTCCGGCGTGACAAGACGATTTTCTGCAAGCAAATCAAACAACAGAGGCGCAGGCAAAATAATAATATCAATGTTTTTCTTATTAAATCTAAGTTTATACAAGAGCATCTTTTCTTCGTTGTCAACAATAAACTTGTGTTCTACCATGCTCTTGTAATCTAAAATGCGAGGAGGCAGTTTTATCTCCTCCTCCTCATGGTGCCTAATGGGTATCTGAAAGTATTTAGCAAGACGTGCAGCATAGATACCTCCAAATATGGGGCCTTTTGTATGATTCAGGGCTAGCCATTTAGCAACGACGACACCCATGCTAAAAGTATTGTCTCCAAGCAAGGCATGTTGAATAATGATAATATCAGGAACACTCAAGTTTCCACTATTTCCATGACCAATCAAGCATCTACTAGAAAATATGGCAAAGTAGCGTAAAACAGGAAAGTGTATGCTAGAGACTTTTTCCTCGGAGCCCTTCTTTGGCTCCTCTACCACTATAGTATTAACAAAGCCATCCACATCTTCATGATGGGGTTCCTCTAATTCTCCCTCATAAGGTATCCTACACACCGCGCAAAAATGACGTAAAGACATTTCTTTGAATTCATGATATAAATGAAATGATACTGCAGGCGGTGACTTCTTAGGATAATAATAAAAGTTTTGCACGAGAGTATTGGTAAGTAAGAGATACTGATCGATTCAGTCGTTGATGAAACCGGTGAGGCCTGCAGTCTCGATTAAAGCATAAAAGTCTTCATGAATTCCAGCTTCTTTCAAGAAATCCTCGCATGGCCATTCACACGACCGTACTTCCGCTAAGCGAGGAAGATTATATTTGGCTTTTTCCTTCTCTTTGGCTTGTTTTTCCTGAGAGCTTTGGCTAGAAGAGCCCCTCAAAAGTTTCCTCAACATTTTCTGAAATTTTCTGAAATTTTAGTAACTTCAAAATAAAAGTGAATAAAACTAAGCAAGATTGATAGCAACTACTCCTACAAGTGCCTAGAGCCTATATCATGCATTGGAATTGCTTGGGACCTAAAAAATTTAACATGCAAGCTCAAGAACATGGTCACTTATGCAGCAAAAAATTTCAATGAATAAAGCACTAGAACAAAAACCATTTGGACAAATGGAGGAGTCACATACCAAGCAACAATCTCCCAAAGCAGTTTTGTGAATGGAGCTTTGAGCAAGGAGATCGAAAATCGCAGCAAAATGAGCTAGAACTCGTGCTTGAGATGGATGGGGTTTTTTGGGGTAGAAGATGAAGTGTGTGGGTGCTAGCATAAGTGGAGGGGGGCCACCAGGGGCACACGAGACAGGGGGGCGCGCCCTATAGGGGGGGTGCCCTCCACTCTCGTGGCCTGGTGCTTGCCCCTCCTGCAGTGATTTCAGTGCCTAAAATCCTCAAATATTCCAGAAAAAATCATACTAAATCTGTAGGGCATTTGGAGCACTTTTATTTTCGGACTATTTTTTAATGCACGGATAATTCAGAAAACAGACAGATAAAACTATTTTTGCTTTATTTATTCTAAATAACAGAAAATAAAAAGTGAGTACAGAAGGTTGTGCCTTCTAGTTTCATCCATCTCATGATCATCAAAATGAATCCACTAACAAGGTTGATCAAGTCATGTTAACAAACTCATTCCGAATAACACGGAACCGGAGAAATTTCGAATAACACTAAGTTACCTCAACGGGGATATGAAAATCGCCAACAATAAGAATATCATACTTTTTCTTGACAGTAGGGAGAAGAAATTCAAAACCTCCAAAAATGATAGCTGGAACTTTTTCAATAGAATTGATGCTATGAACTTGAGATTGTTTCCTCGGAAAGTGTACCGTATGCTCATTACCATTAACATGAAAAGTGACATTGCCTTTGTTGCAATCAATAACAGCCCCTGTAGTATTAAGAAAAGGTCTACCAAGGATAATAGACATACTATCGTCCTCGGGAATATCAAGAATAACAAAGTCCGTTAAGATAGTGACATTTGCAACCACAACAGGCACATCCTCACAAATGCCGACTGGTATAGCAGTTGATTTATCAGCCATTTGCAAAGATATTTCAGTAGGTGTCAACTTATTCAATTCAAGTCTACGATATAAAGAGAGAGGCATAACACTAACACCGGCTCCAAGATCACATAAAGCAGTTCTAACATAATTTCTTTTAATGGAGCATGGTATGGTTGGTACACCCAGATCTCCAAGTTTCTTTGGTATTCCACCCTTAAAAGTGTAATTAGCAAGCATGGTGGAAATTTCAGCTTCCGGTATCTTTCTTTTATTTGTAATGATATCCTTCATATACTTAGCATAAGGATTTACTTTCAGCATATCACTTAAGCGCATACGTAAGTAAATAGGTCTAATCATTTCAGCAAAGCGCTCAAAATCCTCAGCATCCTTGGACTTGGATGGTTTAGGAGGAAAGGGCATGGGTTTCTGAACCCATGGTTCTATTTCTTTATCGTGCTTCCTAGCAACAAAAGCTCTCTTATCATAACGTTGATTCTTTGATTGTGGGTTATCAAGATCAACAACAGGTTCAATTTCTACATCATTGTTTTTGCTAGGTTGAGCCTCAACATGAACATTATCATTAACATTATCACTAGGTTCATGTTCATCACCTGATTGTGTTCAGCATCAGAAATAGAAATATCATTGGTAATCTCAGGTGTGTCTAAAGTAGGTTCACTAGAAGCATGCAAAGTTCTATCGTCTTTCTTTTTCTTCTTTTTAGAAGAACTAGGTGCCTCTAAATTACTTCTCTGAGAATCTTGCTCGATTCTCTTAGGGTGGCCTTCAGGATACAAAGTTTCCTGAGTCATTCTACCAGTTCTAGTAGCCACTCTAACAGCAAATTCATTTTTATTATTTAATTCATCAAGCAAACCATTTTAAGCTTTGAGTACTTGCTCAGCTTGAGTAGCAACCATAGAAGCATATTTGCTAACGAGGTGGAGTTCATCTTTAACTCTAGCTATATTATCGCCTACGCGTCCTATCTCGAAAGCATTATTCTTTAACTCTCTACCAACATAAGCATTAAAACTTTCTTGCCTAGCCAAAAAGTCATCAAATTCATCTAAGCATGGGCTATGAAATTTAGTAGAGGGTATTTCGACTTTATCATATCTATAGAGAGAATTTACCTTTACTACCTTTGTCGGGTTATCAAGACAATATGGTTCTTCAGGCGGTATATTAAGACCATGTATTTCTTCAATAGGAGGTAAATTCTTAACATCTTTAGCTTTAATACCTTTTTCTTTCATTGACTTCTTTGCCTCTTGCATATCTTCAGGACTGAGAAATAAAACACCTCTCTTCTTCGGAGTGGGTTTAGGAATAGGCTCAGGAGTTGGCTCAATTGGTTCAGGAATTGCTTCAGGAATTTGCTCGAGAAAAGTCCAATTATTTTCATTAGTCAACATATTATTCAATAGTATTTCAGCTTTGTCGACTGTTCTTTCCTTGAAAACACAACCAGCACAACTATCCAAGTAGTCCTTGGAAGCATCGATTAGTCCATTAAAAAAGATATCAAGTATTTCATTTTTCTTAAGAGGATGATCAGGCAAAGCATTAAGTAACCGGAGAAGCCTCCCCCAAGCTTGTGGGAGACTCTCTTCTTTAATTTGCACAAAATTATATATTTCCCGCAAGGCAGCTTGTTTCTTATGAGCAGGGAAATATTTAGCAGAGAAGTAATAAATCATATCCTGGGGACTACGCACACAACCAGGAGCAAGAGAATTATACCAAGTCTTAGCATCACCCTTTAATGAGAACGGAAATATCTTAAGGATATAAAAATAGCGAGACTTCTCATCATGAGTAAACAGGGTAGCTATATCATTCAACTTGGTAAGATGTGCCACAACAGTTTCAGATTCAAGGCCATAAAAAGGATCAGATTCAACTAAAGTAATAATCTCAGGATCAACAGAGGATTCATAATCCTTATCAGTAACGCAAATAGGTGAAGTAGCAAAAGCAGGATCGGGTTTCATTCTAGCATTAAGAGACTGCTGCTTCCAGTTAGCTAATAATTTCTTAAGATCATATCTATCATTGCAAGCAAAGATTTCCCTAGCAGCTTCTTCATTCATAACATAACCCTTAGGAACAACAGGCAATACATAATCATTGGGAGAACCTTCATCATCACTATCATTAGTAATAGGATCTTCAGAAATTTCATTCCCCCTAACTCTAGCAAGTTGTTCATCAAGAAATTCACCTAATGGCAAAGTAGTATCAAGCACAGAAGTAGTTTCATCATGCATAGAAGAAGTGGCATCATCAATACCATGCGACATATCAAAATTCATAGTAGTAGCAGGTTTAGGTGTCGCAAGTTTACTAATAACAGAAGGAGAATCTAGTGCAAGGCTAGATGGCAGTTCCTTACCTCCCCTCGTAGTTGAGGGAAAAATCTTGGTTTTAGCGTCTTTCAAGTTCTTCATAGTGATCAACAAATATAAATCCCAAGTGACTCAGAGAATAGAGCTATGCTCCTCGGCAACGGCGCCATAAATTAGTCTTGATAACCCACAAGTGTAGGGGATCGCAACAGCTTTCGAGGGTATAGTATTCAACCCAAATTTATTGATTCGACACAAGGGGAGCCAAAGAATATTCTTGAGTATTAGCAGTTGAGTTGTCAATTCAACCACACATGGATAACTTAGTATCTGCAGCAAAGTATTTAGTAGCAAAAGTGGTATGATAATAATGGTAACGGTAGCAAAAGTAAAAATAAATGTTTTTGGGTTTTTGTAGTAGTTGTAACAGTAGCAACGGAAAAGTAAATAAGCGAAAAACAATATGTGAAAAGGTCGTAGGCAATGGATCAGTGATGGATAATTATGCTGGATGCGATTCCTCATGTAAGAGCTATAACATAGGGTGATATAGAACTAGCTCCAATTCATCAATGTAATGTAGGCATGTATTCCGTAAATAGTCATACGTGCTTATGGAAAAGAACCTGTATGACATCTTTTGTCCTACCCTCCCGTGGAAGCGGGGTCCTAGTGGAAACTAAGGGGTATTAAGGCCTCCTTTTAATAGAGAACCGGAACAAAGCATTAGCACATAGTGAATACATGAACTCCTCAAACTACGGTCATCACCGAGAAGTATCCCGATTATTGTCACTTCGTTGTCGGATCATAACACATAATAGGTGACTATAGACTTGCAAGATAGGATCAATAACACACATATATTCATGAAAACACAATAGGTTCAGATCTGAAATCATGGCACTCGGGCCCTAGTGACAAGCATTAAGCATAGCAAAGTCATAGCAACATCAATCTCAGAACATAGTGGATACTAGGGATCAAACCCTAACAAAACTAACTTGAATACATGGTAGATCTCATCCAACCCATCACCGTCCAGCAAGCCTACGATGGAATTACTCACGCACAGCGGTGAGCATCATGAAATTGGTGATGGAGGATGGTTGATGATGACGACAGCGACGAGTCCCCCTCTTCGGAGCCCCGAACGGACTCCAGATCAACCCTCCCGAGAGAGATTAGGGCTTGGCGGCGGCTCCGTGTTGTAAAACGCGATGAAACTTTCTCCCTGATTTTTTTCTCCCCAAACGTGAATATATGGAGTTGGATTTGAGGTCGGTGGAGGTCCATGGGGCCCACGAGATTGGAGGGCGCGCCCTAGGGGGGGCACACCCCTGTCTCGTGGACAGCCTGTGGGCCCCCTGGTATTGATTCTTTCGCCAAAAATTCTTATTAATCCCAAAAAGTGCCTCCGTGGATTTCCAGGACATTCCAAGAACTTTTCTTTTCTACACATAAAACAACATCATGGCAGTTCTGCTAAAAACAGCGTCAGTCCGGGTTAGTTTCATTCAAATCATGCAAGTTAGAGTCCAAAACAAGGGCAAAAGTGTTTGGAAAAGTAGATACGTTGGAGACGTACCAGTAAGAGATACTGTTCAGCCTGGTCGTGGAGGAAATCAGTGAGGCCTGCATTATCAGCCAAATAATAAAAGTCTTCATAAATCCCAACTGCTTTCAAGAAATCATCACAAGGCCATTCACACAGCCGTACTTCCGCCACACGAGGAAGATTATACTTGGCCTTTTCTTTCTCCTTAGCTTGTTTATCCTTAGAGCCTTTGCTAGAAGAGCCCCTCAAGAATAATCTCTTCATCTTTTTCTGAAAATTTATGAAATTTTTAGTAACTCAAAATAAAAGTGAATCAAACTCAACAAAACTGATAGCAACTACTCCCACAAGTGCCTAGACCCTATATCATGCATTAGAATTACTTGGGACCTCATAAATTTGACATGCAAGCTCAAGAATAGGGCCACCTAGGCAGCAAAAATTTGCAATGAATAAAGCACTGGAACAAAAACTAATTGGACCATTGGATGAGTCACATACCAAGGAACAATCTCCCAAAGCAGTTATGTGAATGGAGCTTTGAGCAAGGAGATCAAAAATCGTAGCAAAATGAGCTAGAACTCGTGCTTGAGCTGGATGGTGATTTTTTTTGGGCGGAAGAAGAAGTGTGTGGGTGCCGGAATAAGTGGAGGGGGGCCATCATGGGCCCACGAGGAAGGTGGGGGCGCCCTGGACCCTCGTGGCTAGGTGCCAGCTCCCCTTGCTGTGTTCTTAGTGCCAGATATTCTCAAATATTCCAGAAAAAATCATATTAAATTTGCAGGGAATTTGGAGAACTTTTATTTTCGAGTATTTTTTTATTGCATGGATAATTCAGGAAATAGACAGAAAATACTATTTTTGCTTTATTTATTCTAAATGACAGAAAGTAAAAAAAAGGGTACAGAAGGTTGTGCCTTCTAACTTCATCCATCTCATGCTCATCAGAAGGAATCCACTAACAAGGTTGAAGTCTTGTTAACAAACTCATTCCGAATAACATGGAACCGGAGAAATTTCGAATAACACTAGGTTACCTCAACGGGGATATGAACATCCCCAATAATAAGAATATTATATTTCTTCTTGATAGTAGGAAGTGGAAATTCAAAACCTCCAATAATGATAGTTGGAATTTTTCCAATGGAATTGATACTGTGAACTTGAGGTTGTTTCCTCGAAAAGTGTACCGTATGCTCATTACCATTAACATGAAAAGTGACATTGCCTTTGTTGCAATCAATAACAGCCCCTGGAGTATTCAAAAAGGGTCTACCAAGGATAATCGACATACTATCATCCTCGGGAATATCAAGAATAACAAAGTCCATTAAGATAGTGACGTTTGCAACCACAATAGGCACATCCTCACAAATACCGACAGGTATAGCAGTTGATTTATCAGCCATTTGCAAAGATATTTCAGTAGGTGTCAACTTATTCAATTCAAGTCTATGATATAAAGAGAGAGGCATAACACTAACACCGGCTCCAAGATCACATAAAGCAGTTTTAACATAGTTTCTTTTTATGGAACATGGTATAGTTGGTACTCCTGGATCTCCAAGTTTCTTTGGTATTCCACCCTTAAAAGTATAATTAGCAAGCATGGTGGAAATTTCGGCTTCCGGTATCTTTCTTTTATTTGTAATAATATCTATCATGTATTTAGCATAAGGATTCACTTTAAGCATGTCAGTTAAGCGCATACGTAAGAAGATAGGTCTAATCATTTCAACAAAGCGCTCAAAATCCTCATCATCCTTTTTCTTGGATGGCTTAGGAGGAAAAGGCATGGGTTTCTGAACCCATGGTTCTCTTTCTTTACCGTGCTTCCTAGCAACAAAGTCTCTCTTATCATAACGTTGATCCTTTGATTGTGGGTTATCAAGATCAACAACAGGTTCAGTCTCTACATCATTATTATTGCTAGGTTGAGCATCAACATGAACATTATCATTAACATTATCAACAGGTTCATGTTCATCACTAGAATGTGTTTCAGCATCAGAAATAGAAATATCATTGGGATTCTCAGGTGTGTCTACAACAGGTTCACTAGAAGCATGCAAGGTCCTATCATTTTTCTTTTTCTTCTTTTTAGAAGGACTAGGTGCATCTAAACTATTTCTCTGAGAATATTACTCAATTCTCTTAGGGTGTCCTTCAGGATACAAAGGTTCCTGAGTCATTTTACCAGTTCTAGTAGCCAATCTAATAGCAAAGTCATGTTTATTATTTAATTCATCGAGCAAATCATTTTGAGCTTTTAGTACTTGCTCTGCTTGAGTGGTAACCATAGAAGCATATTTTCTAATGAGTTTGAGTTCACCTTTAACTCTAGCCATATAATCACTCAAGCGTCCAATCATGTAAGCATTACTATTTAATTCTCTACCAACATAAGCATTGAAATTTTCTTGTCTAGCCATAAAGTCATCAAATTCATCCAAGCATTGGCTAGCAAACTTAGTAGACGGGATTTCAACTTTAGCATATCTATAGAGAGAATTTACCTTTACTACCCGTGACGGGTTATCAAGACCATGTATTTCTTCAACAATAGGTAATTTAAGACCATGTATTTCTTCAACAAGAGGTAAATTCTTAACATCTTCAGCTTTAATACCTTTTTCTTTCATAGATTTCTTTGCCTCTTGCATATCTTCAGGACTGAGAGATAGAACACCCCTCTTCTTCGAAATTGGCTCATGAATTGGCCCAGGAAGTGAACAATTGTTTTCATTAGTCAACATGTTATTCAATAGCAATTCATCTTGATCGAGTGTTCTTTCCCTGAAAACACAACCAACACAACTATCCAAATGGTGTTTGGAAGCATCGGTTAGTCCATTATAAAAGATATCAAGTATTTCATTTTTCTTAAGAGGATGATCAGGCAAATCATTAAGTAATCGGAGAAGCCTCCCCCAAGCTTGTGGGAGACTCTCTTCTTCAATTTGCACAAAATTATATATTTCCATCAAGGTAGCTTGTTTCTTATGAGCAGGGAAATATTTAGCAGAGAAGTAATAAGTCATATCTTGGGGACTACGCACACAACCAGGATCAAGAGATTTAAACCAAGTTTTAGCATCACCCTTTAATGAGAATGGAAATATCTTAAGGATATAATAATAGCGAGATTTGTAATCATTAGTGAACAGGGTGGTGATACGTCTCCAATGTATCTATAATTTTTGATTGTTCCATGCTATTATATTACCCCTTTCGGATGTTTATGGGCTTTATTTTACACATTTGTATCATTTTTGGGACTAACCTACTAACCGGAGGCCCAGCCCGTATTGTTTTTTTTTTCCTATTTTAGTATTTTGAAGAAAAGGAATATCAAACAGAGTCCAAACGGAATGAAACCTTCGAGAGCGTGATTTTTGGAACGAATGTGATCCAGAGGACTTGGAGTGCAAGTCAAGAAGCAACCGAGGCGGCCATGAGAGGGTAGGGCGCCCCCCTATAGGGCGCGCCCCCTGTCTCGTGGGCCCCTCGGGCGGCCACTGACGTACTTCTTCCTCCTACATAAGCCTATGTACCCCGAAAACATCCAGGGAGCCAACAAAACACAATTTCCACCACCGTAACCTTCTGTATCCGCAAGATCCCATCTTGGAGCCTTCGCCGGCGCTCCGCCGAAGGGGGAATCGACCATGAAGGGCTTCTACATCAACACCATAGCCCCTCTAATGAGTTGTGAGTAGTTTACCACAGACCTTCGGGTCCATAGTTATTAGCTAGATGGCTTCTTCTCTCTTTTTGGATCCCAATACAATGTTCTCCCCCTCTCTTGTGGAGATCTATTTGATGTAAACTCTTTTTGCGGTGTGTTTGTCGAGATCCGATGAATTGTGGGTTTATGATCAAGTTTATCTATGAGAAATATTTGAATCTCCTCTAAATTATTTTATGTATGATTGAGTTTTCTTTGCAAGTCTCTTCGAATTATCAGTTTGGTTTAGCCTACTAGATTGATCTTTCTTGCCATGGGAGAAGTTCTTAGCTTTGGGTTCAATCTTACGGTGTCCTTACCCAGTGACAGAAAGGGTTGCAAGGCACGTATTGTATTGTTGCCATCGAGGATAAAAAGATGGGGTTTATATCATGTTGCTTGAGTTTATCCCTCTACATCATGTCATCTTGCTTAAGGCGTTACTCTATTCTTATCAACTTAATACTCTAGACACAGGCAGGAGTCGGTCGATGTGTGGAGTAATAGTGGTAGATGCAGGCAGGAGTCGGTCTACTTGTTGCGGACGTGATGCCTATATACATGATCATGCCTAGATAATCTCATAATTATTCGCTTTTCTATCAATTGCCCGACAGTAATTTGGTCACCCACCGTAATACTTATGCTATCTTGAGAGAAGCCTCTAGTGAAACCTATGACCCCGGGTCTATCTTTTATCATATTTGCTTCCAATCTACTTTTATTTGCATCTTTACTTTTTGCATCTACCTTATAAAATACCAATATTTATCTTATCATACTATCTCTATTAGATCTCACTTTCGCAAGTGGCCGTGAAGGGATTGACAACCCCTTTATTGCGTTGGTTGTGAGTTCTTTGTTTGTTTGTGTAGGTGCGTGGGACTTTTCAGGAGCCTCCTACTGGATTGATACCTTGGTTCTAAAAAACTGAGGGAAATACTTACGCTACTTTTCTGCATCACCCTTTCCTCTTCAAGGAAAACCAACGCAAGCTCAAGACATAGCAGGTGGCTATATCATTTAACTTAGTACGATGTGCCACAACAATTTCAGATTCATAGCCATAAAAAGGATCAGATTCAACCAAAGTAATTATCTCAGGCTTGATAGAGAATTAATAATCCTTATCAGTAACAAAAATAAGTGAAGTAGCAAAAGCAGGGTCATATTTCATTCTAGCATTCAGAGACTTCTGTTTCAGTTTAGCTAATAACTTCTTAAGATCAGATCTATCATTGCAAGCAAGAATATCACTAGCAGTTTCTTTATCCATAACATAACTCTCAGGAACAGCAGGCAATTCATATTTAGGGGGAGAACCTTCATCATCATTATCTTCAATAATTTCATTTTCAGGAATTTCATTCTCTCTAACCCTAGCGAGTTGTTCATTAAGAAATTCACCTAATGGCATTGTGGTTTCAAGCACAGAAGTAGTTTCATCATAAGTATCATGCATAGTATAAGTGGCATCATCAATAACATGCGACATATCAGAATTCATAACTGTAGCAGGTTTAGGTGTCGCAAGCTTACTCATAACAGAAGGAGAATCTAGTGCAAAGCTAGATGGCAGTTCCTTACCTCCCCTCGTAGTTGAGGGATAAATCTTATTTCTTTCGTCTTTCAAGTTCTTCATAGTGACCAGCAGATATAAATCCCAAGTGACTCAAA
The DNA here is from genome assembly GCA_963921465.1 of Triticum timopheevii. NCBI lineage: Eukaryota > Viridiplantae > Streptophyta > Magnoliopsida > Poales > Poaceae > Triticum > Triticum timopheevii. The sequence continues at coordinate 69,831,465 of OY997272.1, read as the reverse complement.
GAATAGATCTATGCTCCCCAGCAACGGCGCCAGAAAATAGTCTTGATAACCCACAAGTATAGGGGATCGCAACAGTTTTCGATGGTAGAGTATTCAACCGAAATTTATTGATTCAACACAAGGGGAGCCAAAGAATATTCTCAAGTATTAGCAGTTGAGTTGTCAATTCAACCACACCTGCTTAACTTAGTATCTCCAGCAAAGTATTTAGTAGCAAAGTAGTATGGAAGTAACGGTAACAGTAGCAAAAGTAACAGTAGCAGTTTTGTAGTAATTGTAACAGTAGCAACAGTAAAGTAAATAAGCAAAGCACAATATATGAAAATCTCGTAGGCATTGGATCAGTGATGGATAATTATGTCGGATGCGATTCCTCATGTAATATTTATAACATAGGGTGACACAGAACTAGCTCCAATTCATCAATATAATGTAGGCATGTATTCCGAATATAGTTATACGTGCTTATGGAAAATAACTTGCATGACATCTTTTGTCTTACCCTCCCGTGGCAGCAGGGTCCTAATGGAAACTAAGGGATATTAAGGCGTCCTTTTAATAGAGTACCGGACCAAAGCATTAACACATAGTGAATACATGAACTCCTCCAACTACGGTCATCACCGAGAAGTATCCTGATTATTGTCACTTCGGGGTTGTCAGATCATAACACATAATAGGTGACTATAGACCTGCAAGATAGGATCAAGAACTCACATATATTCATGGAAACATAATAGGTTCAGATCTGAAATCATGGCACTCGGGCCCTAGTGACAAGCATTAAGCATGGCAAAGTCATAGCAACATCAATCTCAGAACATAGTGGATATTAGAGATCAAACCCTAACAAAACTAACTTGATTACATGGTAAATCTCATCCAACCCATCACCCAGCAAGCCTACGATGGAATTACTCACGCACGGCGGTGAGCATCATGAAATTGGTGATGGAGGATGGTTGATGATGACGACGACGACGAATCCCCCTCTTCGGAGCCCCGAACGGACTCCAGATCAGCCCTCCTGTCTCATGGGCCCCTCGGGCAGCCACCAACGTACTTCTTCCTCCTATATAAGCCTACGTACCCCGAAAACATCCAGGGAGCCAATGAAACACAATTTCCACCACCGTAACCTTCTGTATCCGCGAGATCCCATCTTGGAGCCTTCGCCGGCACTCCACCGGAGGGGGAATCGACCACGGAGGGCTTCTACATCAACACCATAGCCCTCCGATGAGTTGTGAGTAGTTTACCACAGACCTTTGGGTCCATATTTATTAGCTAGATGGCTTCTTCTCTCTTTTTGGATCTCAAGACAATGTTCTCCCCCTCTCTTGTGGAGATCTATTCAATGTAAACTCTTTTTGCGGTGTGTTTGTCGAGATCCGATGAATTGTGGGTTTATGATCAAGTTTATCTATGAGAAATATTTGAATCTCCTCTAAATTATTTTATGTATGATTGAGTTATCTTTGCAAGTCTCTTCGAATTATCAGTTTGGTTTGGCCTACTAGATTGATCTTTCTTTCCATAGGAGAAGTGCTTAGCTTTGGGTTCAATCTTGCGGTGTCCTTACCCAGTGACAGAAAGGGTTTCAAGGCACGTATTGTATTGTTGCCATCGAGGATAAAAAGATGGGGTTTATATCATATTGCTTGAGCCTATCCCTCTACATCATGTCATCTTGCTTAAGGCGTTACTCTGTTCTTATGAACTTAATACTCTAGACACAGGCAGGAGTTGGTCGATGTGTGGAGTAATAGTAGTAGATGCAGGCAGGGGTCGGTCTACTTGTTGCGGACATGATGCCTATATACATGATCATGCCTAGATAATCTCATAATTATTCGCTTTTCTATCAATTGCTCGACCGTAATTTGTTCACCCACCGTTATGCTATCTTGAGAGAAGCCTCTAGTGAAACCTATGGCCCCCAGGTCTATCTTTTATCATATTTGCTTCCAATCTACTTTTATTTGCATCTTTACTTTTTGCATCTATCTTATAAAATACCAAAAATATATTTATCCTATCATACTATCTCTATTAGATCTCACTTTCGCAAGTGGCCGTGAAGGGATTGACAACCCCTTTATTGCGTTGGTTGCGAGTTCTTTGTTTGTTTGTGTAGGTGCGTGGGACTTTTGAGGAGCCTCCTACTGGATTGATACCTTGGTTCTAAAAAACTGAGGGAAATACTTACGCTACTTTGCTGCATCACCCTTTCGTCTTCAAAGAAAACCAACGCAAATAGCAAGAAGGATTTCTGGCGCCGTTGCCGGGGAGGTCTTCGCTCAAGTCAAGACATACCAAGTACCCATCACAAACTCATCTCCCTCACATTTACATTATTTGCCATTTGCCTCTCGTTTTCCTCTCCCCCACTTCACCCTTGCCATTTTATTCGCCCTCTCTTTCCCAATCTCCTCCTCTCTCTTTCGCTCGCTTTCTTTCTCCTTGCTTTTGTTTGCCGTTATGTCTGAAATTGGGGAGATTATCATCGATATGGACAATAATGATAACATGGAAAATTCTGAGTTCTGGCCGAAGAACCCCCTATCTTGCATACTAAAAAGTTTCAAATCGGTAGTGGTAACATCATTGGAAAAGGTGTTATTCAAGATTTCTTTACTTGTGCCGGTGCTTTACCTTCCATGGGTGGTTCTATTCTTCATAGAACTAGTAGTCTTGCGAATGCTATCGCTATGCTTGTAGTTGAACTTGAAAGACAATTTATGCGTATGCATCCTTGCATACAAAGAATTTTCCTAGAATTTTCTAATATTGAGCATTATTCTGTTAAGCGTGCTGTTACTATCTTTTTGGCTCATAAGTTTAGATTTATCATAAGAGAGTCCAAAGAAATCTTTGCGCACTATAGGGCGGACGCCGGTCTTCCTCCCATAGAGGCGATCCTCTATGATCAAGAGGAATTTAGGCGTTTTCAATCTTCGGACTATGTTGCTTTCAATGAAAACCTTAGAAAAAGGTTCCTACCAATGTCTTGGTTGATAGAATTTCTGAACTTAATAATGATTTTGCTCTTCGAAATAATGAGCTAGGATACTCTCTTGAGTATAGGCTCACGAGATTTTGCCAAAAGAATGCTTTTAGTGATGAATTAGTTGTGCTCTATGAAGGGCCAAAGGAGGAACCCATTCCTCCTGAGATTGATCTTGGGGACTTTTGTCGCGCTAAATTTAGCCCTTTGATTACTTTTTCTTGCCTCAAATAAAACTTGCTGCCGAACATAGAGAATATGAGATGAGCTTTCAAGATCTATCTTATTATTATGGCACTACTTAGATCTATCTTCGCTTTTATGCCTAGCTAGGGGCGTTAAACGATAGCGCTAGTTGGGAGGCAACCCAATTTTCTTTGTGTTTTTTGTTTTTTTTCCTGTTTAGTAATAAATTTTGCATCTAACTTCTGTTTAGATGTGTTTTTATGTTTTAATTAGTGTTTGTGCCAAGTAGAACCTATAGGATAACCTATGATGATAGTTGATTTGATTCTGCTGAAAAACAGAAACTTTGTGCACACAAATTTAGTTTTGTTAAATCACAGAAACGTGATTTTGCGTTGATTCTTTTTGCTTATGATCAATAGACAAATTGTACAGGACTTCCTATATTGGTAGGATTTTTAGAGTTCCAGAAGTTTGCGTTAGTTACAGATTGCTACAGACTGTTCTGTTTTTGACAGATTCTGTTTTTCGTGTGTTGTTTGCTTATTTTGATGCATCTATGGCTAGTAAAATAGTTATAAACCATAGAGAAGTTGGAATACAGTAGGTTTAACACCAAAATAAATAAAGAATGAGTTCATTACAGTACCTTATGTGGTGGTTTTGTTTTCTTTCACTAACGGAGCTTATAAGATTTCCTGTTGAGTTTTGTGTTGTGAAGTTTTCAAGTTTTGGGTAAAGCTTTTATGGACTATGGAATAAGGAGTGGAAAGAGCCTAAGATTGGGGATGCCCATGGCACCACAAGATATTCAAGGATAGCCAAAAGCCTAAGCTTGGGGATGCCCCGGGAAAGCATCCCCTCTTTCGTCTTTGTTCATTTGTAACTTTACTTGGAGCTATATTTTTATTCGCCACATGATATGTGTTTTGCTTGGAGCGTCGTGTATGATATTAGTCTTTGCTTTTTTAGTTTACCACAATCATCCTTGATGTACACATCTTTTGGGAGAAGCCCACTTGATTAGAATTTGCTACAATACTCTATGTGCTTCACTTATATCTTTTGAGCTTGATAGTTTTTGCTCTAGTGCTTCACTTATATCTTTTAGCGCACGGCGGTGGCTTAATTTTGAAGAAATTACTAGTCTCTCATGCTTCACTTATATTATTTTGAGAGTCTTTTAGAACAGCATGGTATTTGCTATGGTTACAAATTTGGTCCTAGAATGATGAGCATCCAAGTTGGGTATGATACCTGATAATTGTTTTGAGATATGGAGGTAGTGATATTGAAGTCATGCTAGTTGAGGTGATTATGAAAAATGCTTGTATTGAGGTTTGTGATTCCCGTAGCATGCACATATGGTGAACTGCTTTGTGATCAAGTTGGAGCACAATTTTATTTATTGATTGTCTTCCTTATGAGTGGCGGTCGGGGACGAGCGATGGTCTTTTCCTACCAATCTATCCCCCTAGGAGCATGCGTGTAGTACTTTGTTTTTGTTGACCTCTAGATTTTTGCAATAAGTATATAAGTTCTTTTGACTAATGTTGAGTCCATGGATTATACGCACCCTCACCCTTCCACCATTGCTAGCCTCTCTTGTGTCGTGCAACTTTCGCCGGTACCATACACCCACTATATACCTTCCTCAAAACAGCCACCATACCTACCTATTTTGGCATTTCCATAGCCATTCCGAGATATATTGCCATGCAACTTTCCACCGTTCCATTCATATGACACGCATTACTTTTGTCATATTGCTCTTTGCATGATCATGTAGTTGACATTGTATTTGTGGAAAGGCCACCTTCATAATTTTCATACAAGTCTCTCTTGATTCATTGCATATCCCTGTACACCGCCGGAGGCATTCATATAGAGTCATATCTTGTTCTAGCTTTGAGTTGTAATTCTTGAGTTGTAAATCCATAAAAGTGTGATGATCTTCATTTATTAGAGCATTGTCCCAGTGAGGAAAGGATGATGAAGACTATGATTCCCCCACAAGTCGGGATGAGACTTCGGACTTTACAAAAGAAAAAAAAAGAAAAAAAGAGAAAGGCCAAAAAAAAGAAAGGCCAAAGAAGAAAAAAAAGAAAAGAAAAAAAAGAAAAAGAAAAAAAAGAAAAAGAAAAAAAAGGAAAAAAAGATAGAAAAAGAGAGAAGGGACAATGCTACTATCTCTTTTTCCACACTTGTGCTTTAAAGTAGCATTATGATCTTCATGATAGAGAGTCTCATATGTTGTCACTTTCATATACTAGTGGGAATTTTTCATTATAGAACTTGGCTTGTATATTCCAATGATGGGCTTCCTCAAAATTTCCTAGGTCTTCGTGAGCAAGCAAGTTGGATGCACACCCACTTAGTTTCTTTTGTTGAGCTTTCATATATTTATAGCTCTAGTGCATCCATTGCATGGCAATCCCTACTCACTCACATTGATATCTATTAATGGGCATCTCCATAGCCTGTTGATACGCCTAGTTGATGTGAGACTATCTTCTCCCTTTTTGTCTTCTCCACAACCACCATTCTACTCCACATATAGTGCTATGTCCATGGCTCACGCTCATGTATTGCGTGAAAGTTGAAAAGTTTGAGATTATTAAAGTATGAAACAATTGCTTGGCTTGTCATCGGGGTTGTGCATGATTAAATACTTTATGTGATGAAGACAGAGCAACAGCCAGACTATATGATTTTGTAGGGATAACTTTCTTTGGCCATGTTATTTTGAGAAGATATGATTACTTTGATTAGTACGCTTGAAGTATCACTATTTCTTATGTCAATATGAACTTTTATTCTTGAATCATTTGGATCTAAACATTCATGCCCCAATAAATAAAATTACATTGAGAATTATGCTAGATAGCATTTCACATCAAAAATTCTATTTTTATCATTTACCTACTCGGGGACGAGCAGGAATTAAGCTTGGGGATGCTTGATACGTCTCCAATGTATCTATAATTTTTGATTGTTCCATGCTATTATATTACCCCTTTTGGATGTTTATGGGCTTTATTTTACACATTTATATCATTTTTGGGACTAACCTACTAACCGGAGGCCCAACCCGTATTGCTGTTTTTTGCCTATTTCAGTATTTCGAAGAAAAGGAATATCAAACGGAGTCCAAACGGAATGAAACCTTCGGGAGCGTGATTTTTGGAACGCACGTGATCCAGAGGACTTGGAGTGCAAGTCAAGAAGCAGCCGAGGCAGCCATGAGAGGGTAGGGTGCGCCCCCCTATAGGGCGCGCCCCCTGTCTCGTGGGACCCTCGGGCGGCCACCGACGTACTTCTTCCTCCTATATAAGCCTACGCACCCCGAAAACATCCAGGGAGCCAGCGAAACACAATTTCCACCACCGTAACCTTCTGTATCCGCGAGATCCCATCTTGGAGCCTTCGCCGGTGCTCCGCCGGAGGGGGAATCGACCACGGAGGGCTTCTACATCAACACCATAGCCCCTCTGATGAGTTGTGAGTAGTTTACCACAGACCTTCGGGTCCATAGTTATTAGCTAGATGGCTTCTTCTCTCTTTTTGGATATCAATACAATGTTCTCCCCCTCTCTTGTGGAGATCTATTCGATGTAAACTCTTTTTGCGGTGTGTTTGTCGAGATCCGATGAATTGTGGGTTTATGATCAAGTTTATCTATGAGAAATATTTGAATCTCCTCTGAATTATTTTATGTATGATTGAGTTATATTTGCAAGTCTCTTCGAATTATCAGTTTGGTTTGGCCTACTAGATTGATCTTTCTTGCCATGGGAGAAGTGCTTAGCTTTGGGTTCAATCTTGCGGTGTCCTTACCCAGTGACAGAAAGGGTTGCAAGGCATGTATTGTATTGTTGCCATCGAGGATAAAAAGATGGGGTTTATATCATATTGCTTGAGCCTATCCCTCTACATCATGTCATCTTGCTTAAGGCGTTACTCTGTTCTTATGAACTTAATACTCTAGATGCAGGCAGGAGTTGGTCGATGTGTGGAGTAATAGTAGTAGATGCAGGCAGGGGTCGGTCTACTTGTTGCGGACGTGATGCCTATATACATGATCATGCCTAGATAATCTCATAATTGTTCGCTTTCCTATCAATTGCTCGACCGTAATTTTTCACCCACCGTTATGCTATCTTGAGAGAAGCCTCTAGTGAAACCTATGACCCCCAGGTCTATCTTTTATCATATTTGCTTCCAATCTACTTTTATTTGCATCTTTACTTTTTGCATCTATCATATAAAATACCAAAAATATATTTATCTTATCATACTATCTCTATTAGATCTCACTTTCGCAAGTGGCCGTGAAGGGATTGACAACCCCTTTATTACGTTGGTTGCGAGTTCTTTGTTTGTTTGTGTAGGTGCGTGGGACTTTTGAGGAGCCTCCTACTGGATTGATACCTTGGTTCTCAAAAACTGAGGGAAATACTTACGCTACTTTGCTGCATCACCCTTTCCTCTTCAAAGAAAACCAACGCAAGCTCAAGACGTAGCAGGTGGCTATATCAATTAACTTAGTATGATGTGCCACAACAGTTTCAGATTCATAGCCATAAAAAGGATCAGATTCAACCAAAGTAATTATCTCAGGATCGACAGAGAATTCATAATCCTTATCAGTAACAAAGATAAGTGAAGTAGCAAACGCAGGGTCATATTTCGTTCTAGCATTCAGAGACTTCTGTTTCAGTTTAGCTAATAACTTCTTAAGATCAGATCTATCGTTGCAAGCAAGAATATCTATAGCAGTTTCTTCATCCATAACATAACCCTCAGGAACAACAGGCAATTCATATTTAGGGGGAGAACCTTCATCATCACTATCTTCAATAATTTCATTTTCAAGAATTTCATTCTCTCTAACCCTAGCAAGTTGTTCATCAAGAAATTCACCTAATGGCATAGTAGTTTCAAGCACAGAAGTAGTTTCATCATAAGTATCATGCATAGTAGAAGTGGCATCATCAATAACATGCGACATATCAGAATTCATAGTAGTACCAGGTTTAGGTGTCGCAAGCTTACTCATAACAGAAGGAGAATCTAGTGCAGAGCTAGATGGCAATTCCTTACCTCCCCTCGTAGTTGAGGGATAAATCTTAGTTCTTTCGTCTTTCATGTTCTTCATAGTGACCAGCAGATATAAATTTCAAGTGACTCAAAGAATAGAGCTATGCTCCCCGGCAACGGCGCCAGAAAATAGTCTTGATAACCCACAAGTATAGGGGATCGCAATAGTTTTTGAGGGTAGAGTATTCAACCCAAATTTATTGATTCGACACAAGGGGAGCCAAAGAATATTCTCAAGTATTAGCAGTTGAGTTGTCAATTCAACCACACCTGGATAACTTAGTATCTGCAGCAAAGTATTTAGTAGCAAAGTAGTATGGAAGTAACGGTAACAGGAGCAAAAGTAACAGTAGCAGTTTTGTAGTAATTGTAACAGTAGCAATGGTAAAGTAAATAAGCAAAGCACAATATGTGAAAAGCTCGTAGGCATTGGATCAGTGATGGATAATTATGTCGGATGCGATTCCTCATGTAATAGTTATAACATAGGGTGACACAGAACTAGCTGCAATTCATTAATATAATGTAGGCATGTATTCTGAATATAGTCATACGTGCTTATGGAAAATAACTTGCATGACATCTTTTGTCTTACCCTCCTGTGGCAGTGGGGTCCTAATGGAAACTAAGGGATATTAAGGCGTCCTTTTAATAGAGTACCGGACCAAAGCATTAACACATAGTGAATACATGAACTCCTCAAACTACGGTCATCATCGAGAAGTATCCTGATTATTGTCACTTTGGGGTTGTCGGATCATAACACATAATAGGTGACTATAGACTTGCAAGATAGGATCAAGAACTCACATATATTCATGGAACCATAATAGGTTCAGATCTGAAATCATGGCACTCGGGCCCTAGTGACAAGCATTAAGCAAAGTCATAGCAACATCAATCTTAGAACATAGTGGATACTAGGGATCAAACCCTAACAAAACTAACTTGATTACATGGTAAATCTCATCCAACCCATCACCCAGCAAGCCTACGATGGAATTACTCACGTACGGCCGTGAGCATCATGAAATTGGTGATGGAGGATGGTTGAATGATGATGACGACGATGAATCCCCCTCTCCGGAGCCCCGAACGGACCCCAGATCAGCCCCCCGAGAGAGATTAGGGCTTGGCGGCGGCTCTGTATCGTAAAACACGATGAAACTTTCTCTCTAATTTTTTTTCGCGAAAGCCAATATATGGAGTTGGAGTTGAGGTTGGTGGACATCCAATGGGCCCACGAGGCAGGGGGGTGCGCCCAGGGGGAGGGGGTGCGCCCCCACCCTCGTGGACAGGGTGTGGGCCCCCTGACGCTAATTCTTTCGCCGATATTTTTTATTAATTCTGAAAAGTTGCTCCGTGGATTTTCTGGTCATTCCGAGAACTTTTATTTCTTCACAAAAATAACACCATGGCAGTTCTTCTAAAAACAGCGTCTGTCCGGGTTAGTTCCATTCAAATCATGCAAGTTAGAGTCCAAAACAAGGGCAAAAGTGTTTGGAAAAGTAGATACAACGGAGATGTATCAGTTTATCAAACACACAAGAAGAAAGCTAGAAAAAGAAATTAAACTAGCATGGATAGTACAATGAAAAAGTATGAGCACCGACGACTAGAATGACTGTGTGAACATGAATGTAATGTCGGTGAGAAATACGTACTCCCCCAAGCTTAGGCTTTTGGCCTAAGTTGGTCTATGCCCATGGATCATAGCTACTCTCCCCAGTGTACTGAGGAGTATCATCGTACTGCCACTGGCTGGTGATCTCCTCCGGATCCCACTGATAAGATGATGGACGATAAGGGTCAAGTGGTGGTTCCGGCTCGGGCTCTGGAGCTGATGTCTGGCCACGAAGCGCATACACGGCCTCTGGCAAGGCGAGGTAAGGGCCTGCAGTTAAATCAAACAAAGAGGGCGCAGGCAAGATAATAGTCTCACTATGTTTCTTATTAAATCTCAAATTATACAAAAGCATCTTATCATCATTTTTAACAATAAACTCATGTGCTACCATGTTCTTATAATCTAGGAAAGTAGGGGGCAACCGTTTTTCCTCTTTCTCAAAATGCCTAATAGGTATCCTGAAATGTTTAGCAAGGCGTGCATCATAGATACCTCCAAAGATGGGGCCCTTTGTATGGTTCAGGCTTAAACATTTAGCAATAATAGCGCCCATACTAACAGAGTTATCACAAAATAAAGCATGGAACAAAATAATAATATCAGGAACACTAAGGTTTCCACAGATCCCGCGACCAATTAAGCATCGACTAGCAAATATTGCAAAGTAGCGTAAAACAGGAAAATGTATGCTGTTCATTCTTGCGTCGGAAAACCTTCCTCGTTTCCCCTATAGTAATAGTATCAATAAATCCATCCACATCTTTACGATGTGGTTCCTCTAAGCTTCCCCCGAAAGGTATCTTGCAAACTGTGCAAAATTCATATAGTGACATCTCCCTAGCCACATCATATAAATGAAACGCTACTAAAGGAGGTGATTTCTTAGGATAAAAGTAGAAATTTTGCACGAAAGTATTGGTGAGTAAGAGATACTGTTCAGCCTGGTCGTGGAGAAAGTCGGTGAGGCCCGCATTATCAGCCAAAGAATAAAAGTCGTCATAAATCCCGGCTGCTCTCAAGAAATCATCACAAGGCCATTCAGACGGACGTATTTCCGTCACATGGGGGAGATTATACTTGGCCTTTTCATTCTCCTTAGCTTGCTTATCCTTAGAGCCTTGGCTAGAAGAGCCCCTCAAAAATATCTTAATCATTTTCTGAAAATTTCTGAAATTTTTAGTAACTCAAAATAAAAGTGAACCAAACTCAATCAAATTGATAGAAACTACTCCCACAAGTGCCTAGAGACTATATCATGCATTAGAATTACTTGGGACCATATAAATTTGACATTCAAGCTCAAGAACAGGGTCACTTAGGAAGCAAAAATTTGCAATGAATAAAGCACTAGAACAAAAACTAATTGGACCATTGGAGGAGTCACATACCAAAGAACAATCCCCCAAAGCAGTTTTGCGAATGGAGCTTTGAGCAAGGAGATCGAAAATGGCAACAAAGTGAGCTAGAACTCGTGCTTGACCTGGATGGTGATTTTTTTGGGAGGAAGATGAAGTGTGTGGGTGCAGGAATAAGTGGAGGGGCCCCACCATGGGCCCACGAGGCAGGGGGCGCGCCCTGGACCCTCGTGGCCAGGTGCCAGCTCTCCCTGTTGTGTTCTTAGAGCCAGATATTCTCAAACATTCCAAAAAAATCATATTAAATTTGCAGGGCATTTGGAGAACTTTTATTTTCGGGGTATTTTTTATTGCATGGATAATTCAGAAAACAGACAGAAAATACTATTTTTACTTTATTTAAACTAAATAACAGAAAGTAAAAAGAGGGTACAGAAGGCTGTGCCTTCTAATTTCATCCAGCTAATGATCATCAAAAGGAATCCACTAACAAGGTTGATCAAGTCTTGTTAACAAACTCATTCTGAATAACATGGAACCGGAGAAATTTCGAATAACACTAGGTTACCTCAACGGGGATATGTACATCCCCAATAATAAGAATATCATATTTCTTCTTGACAGTAGGAAGAGGAAATTCAAAACCTCCAATAATGATAGTTGGAATTTTTCCAATAGAATTGATGCTATGAACTTGAGGTTGTTTCCTCGGAAAGTGTACCGTATGCTCATTACCATTAACATGAAAAGTGACATTGCCTTTGTTGCAATCAATAACAGCCCCTGCAGTATTAAAAAAGGATCTACCAAAGATAATCGACATACTATCGTCCTCGGGAATATCAAGAATAACAAAGTCCGTTAAGATAGTGACGTTTGCAACCACAACTGGCACATCCTCACAAATACCGACAGGTATAGCAGTTGATTTATCAGCCATTTGCAAAGATATTTCAGTAGGTGTCAACTTATTCAATTCAAGTCTACGATATAATGGGAGAGGCATAACACTAACACCATCTCCAAGATCACATAAAGCTGTTTTAACATAGTTTCTTTTAATGGAGCATGGTATAGTTGGTACTCCTCGATCTCCTAGTTTCTTAGGTATTCCACCTTTAAAAGTGTAATTAGCAAGCATGGTGGAAATTTTAGCTTCTGGTATCTTTCTTTTATTTGTGATAATATCTTTCATGTATTTAGCATAAGGATTCACTTTAGCATATTAGTTAAGCGCATACGTAAGAAGATAGGTCTAATCATTTCAGCAAAGCGCTCAAAATCCTCATCATCCTTTTTCTTGGATGGCTTAGGAGGAAAAGGCATGGGTTTCTGAACCCATTGTTCTCTTTCTTTACCGTTCTTCCTAGCAAAAAAATCTCTCTTATCATAACGTTGATTCTTTGATTGTGGGTTATCAAGATCAACAGCAGGTTCAATCTCTACATCATTATTATTGCTAGGTTGAGCATCAACATGAACATTATCATTAACATTATCACTAGGTTCATGTTCATCACCAGATTGTGTTTCAACATCAGAAATAGAAATATCATTGGGACTCTCAGGTGTGTCTACAACAGGTTCACTAGAAGCATGCAAATTCCTATCATTTTTCTTTTTCTTCTTTTTAGAAGGACTAGGTGCATCTACATTATTTTTCTGAGAATCTTGCTCAATTCTCTTAGGTTGGCCTTCAGGATACAAAGGTTCCAGAGTCATTTTACCAGTTCAAGTAGCCACTCTAACAGCAAAATCGTGTTTATTATTTAATTCATCGAGCAAATCACTTTGAGCTTTAAGTACTTGTTCAGCTTGAGTGGTAACCATAGAAGCATATTTACTAATGAGTTTAAGTTCACCTTTAACTCTAGCCATATAATCACCCAAGCGTCCAATCATGTAAGCATTACTCTTTAATTCTCTACCAACATAAGCGTTGAAGTTTTCTTGTCTAGCCATAAAGTCATCGAATTCATCTAAGCATTGGCTAGCAAACTTAGTATATAGGATTTCAACTTTATCATATCTATAGAGAGAATTTACCTTTACTATCTGTGTCGGATTATCAAGACCATGTATTTCTTCAATAGGCGGTAAATTAAGACCGTGTATTTCTTCAACGGGAGGTAAATTCTTAACATCTTCAGCTGTAATACCTTTTTCTTTCATAGATTTCTTTGCCTCTTGCATATCTTCAGGACTGAGAAATAGAACACCCCTCTTCTTCGGAGTTGGTTTTGGAGTTGGCTCAGGAGTTGGCTCAGGAAGAGTCAAATTATTTTCATTAGTCAACATATTATTCAATAGGAATTCAGCTTGATCGACTGTTCTTTCCCTGAAAACACAACCAGCATAACTATCCAAGTGGTCCTTGGAAGCATCAGTTAGTCCATTATAAAAGATATCAAGTATTTCATTTTTCTTAAGAGGATGATCAGGCAAAGCATTAAGTAATCGGAGAAGCCTCCCCCAAGCTTGTGGGAGACTCTCTTCTTCAATTTGCACAAAATTATATATTTCCCTCAAGGCAGCTTGTTTCTTATGAGTAGGAATATATTTAGCAGAGAAGTAATAAATCATATCTTGGGGACTATGCACACAACCAGGATCAAGAGAATTAAAGCAAGTTTTAGCATCACCCTTTAATGAGACTGGAAATATCTTAAGGATATAATAATAGCAAGATTTCTCATCATTAGTGAACAGGGTGGCTATATAATTCAATTTAGTAAGATGTGCCACAATAGTTTCAGATTCATAGCCATAAAAAGGATCAGATTCAACAAAAAATTATCTCTGGATCGACAGAGAATTCATAATCCTTATTAGTAACAAAGATAGGTGCAGTAGCAAAAGCAGGGTCATATTTCATTCTAGCATTCAGAGTTTTCTGTTTCAGTTTAGCTAATAACTTCTTAAGATCAGATCTATCATTGCAAGCAAGAAAATCTCTAGCAGTTTCTTCATCCATAACATAACCGTCAGGAACAACAGGTAATTCATATTTAGGTGGAGAACCTTCATCATCACTATCTTCAATAATTTCATTTTCAAGAATTTCATTCTCTCTAACCCTAGCAAGTTGTTCATGAAGAAATTCACCTAATGGCATAGTAGTTTCAAGCACAGAAGTAGTTTCGTCATAAGTATCATGCATAGTAGAAGTGGTATCATCAATAACATGCGACATATCAGAATTCATAGCAGTAGTAGGTTTAGGTGTCACAAGCTTACTCATAACAGAAGGAGAATCTAGTGCAGAGCTAGATGGCAGTTCCTTACCTCCCCTCGTAGTTGAGGGATAAATCTTAGTTCTTTCGTCTTTCAAGTTCTTCATAGTGACCAGCTGATATAAATCCCAACTGACTCAAAGAATAGAGCTATGCTCCCCGGCAACGGCGCCAGAAAATAGTCTTGATAACCCACAAGTATAGGGGATCACAACAGTTTTCAAGGGTAGAGTATTCAACCCAAATTTATTGATTCAACACAAGGGGAGCCAAAGAATATTCTCAAGTATTAGCAGTTGAGTTGTCAATTCAACCACACCTGAATAAGTTAGTGTCTGCAGCAAAGTATTTAGTAGCAAAGTAGTATGGAAGTAACGGTAACAGTAGCAAAAGTAACACTAGCTGTTTTGTAGTAATTGTAACAGTAGCAACGTTAAAGTAAATAAGCAAAGCACAATATGTGAAAAGCTCGTAGGCATTGGATCAGTGATGGATAATTATGTCGGATGCGATTCCTCATGTAATAGTTATAACATAGGGTGACACAGAACAAGATCCAATTCATCAATATAATGTAGGTATGTATTCCGAATATAGTCATATGTGCTTATGGAAAAGAACTTGCATGACATCTTTTGTCCTACCCTCCCGTGGCAGCAGGGTCCTAATGGATATTAAGGGATATTAAGGCCTCCTTTTAATAGAGTACCGGACCAAAGCATTAACACATAGTGAATACATGAACTCCTCAAACTATGGTCATCACCGAGAAGTATCCTCATTATTGTCACTTCGGGGTTGTCGGATCATAACACATAATAGGTGACTATAGACTTGCAAGATAGGATCAAGAACTCACATATATTCATGGAAACATAATAGGTTCAGATTTGAAATGATGGCACTTAGGCCCTAGTGACAAGCATTAAGCATAGCAAAGTCATAGCAACATCAATCTCAGAACATAGTGGATACTAGGGATCAAACCCTAACAAAACTAACTTGATTCATTGGTAAATCTCATCCAACCCATCACCGTCCAGCAAGCCTACGATGGAATTACTCACACACGGTGGTGCGCATCACTAAATTGGTGATGGAGGATGGTTGATGATGATGACGGCGACGAATCCCCCTTTTCGGAGCCCCGAACGGACTCCAGATCAGCCCTCCCGAGAGAGATTACGGCTTGGCGGTGGCTCCGTATCGTAAAATGCGATGAAACTTCCTCTCTGATTTTTTTCTTCGCAAAAGCAAATATATGGAGTTGGAGTTGAGGTCGGTGGACGTCTAGGGGGACCACGAGGCAGGGGGCACGCCCTAGGGGAGGGGGCGTGCTCCCCACCCTCGTGGACAGGGTGTGGGCCCCTTGACGCTGACTCTTTCGCCAGCATTTTTTATTAATTCTGAAAAGTTGCTCCGTGGATTTTCAGGTCATTTCGAGAACTTTTATTTCTGCACAAAAATAACACCATGGCAGTTCTGCTGAAAACAGCGTCAGTCCGGGCAAGTTCCATTCAAATCATGCAAGTTAGAGTCCAAAACAAGGGCAAACGTGTTTGGAAAAGTAGATACGACGGAGACGTATCACCGCCCACCGCTTTCTCCCCGCGCGCTGCCCCCGGGGCGGTCGGCCTCCATGACCGCCTTCGGGGGCTGTGCCGCCCATACCTAGGGTTCGTCTGCCGGTCATGTCGACCGGCTGCCCTAGGGAGTCTTTTTCCCAAGCCGTTGCTCCGGGGTTTTCCCTCTCCCGCCGGTCATCTTGATCGGCGTTGTTTTGGGTTTTCTGATCTAAGATCGGTTTGCGTCACCCGCCGCCGTGATATGTCTCCAATATACCTATAATTTTTGTTTGTTCCATGCTATTATATTATCCATCTTGAATGTTTTATAGGCATTATTATGCTATTTTATATTATTTTTTGGGACTAACCTATTAACCTAGTACCAAGTGCCAGTTGTTGTTTTCCCCTTGTTTTTGTCTTTTACAGAAAATCAAATACCAAACGGAGTCCAAATGGAACGAAACTTTTTGACGATTTTCTTGGACCAAAAGACACCTAGGAAGCTTTGGGAGGAGGCCACAAGAGCCATGGATGGGCCACAAGCTCACCAGGCGCGCCCTAGGGGGGCGCCCTCCGAGCTTGTGGGTCCATCATGGCACCTCTAACCCTAATCTCAGCTTCATAAATACCAAAATATTCCCGGTATACTAGAGGGCACACGGAAAATACTTCTCTGCCATCGGAAGTTTCTATCCTCGTGAGATCCCATCTGGAGACATGTTCCGGTACTTTGCCGGAGGGGGATTCCATCACGAAGGGCCTCTACATCAACCTTGCCGCCCTTTTGATGATGCGTGAGTAGTTTACCACAGACCTATGGGTCCATAACTAGTAGCTATATGTCTTCTTCTCTCTCTTTGATCTTCAGTACAATGTTCTACTCGATGTTCTTCGAGATCTTTTTGATGTAATCTTCTTTTGCGGTGCGTTTGTTGAGACCCGATGAATTGTGGGTTTATGATCAGATTATCTATGAATATTATTTGAGTCTTCTATGAACTCTTTTATGCATGATTAAGATAGCTTTGTATTTCTCTCTGATCTACTGATTTGGTTTGGCCAACTAGATTGATTTTTCTTGCAATGGGAGAGGTGCTTTGTAATGGGTTCAATCTTGCGTTGCTCAATCTTAGAGACAGAAGGGGACATGACACATATTTTTATTGTTTCCATTAAGGATAAAAATGTGGGGTTTGTTCATATTGATTGTATCTATCCCTCTACATCATGTCATCTTGCTTAAGACATTACTCCGTTCTTGTTAACTTAATACACTAGATGCATGCTGGATAGCGGTCGATATGTCGAGTAATAGTCGTAGATGCAGGCAGGAATTGGCTACTTGTCACGGACGTGATGCCTATATGCATGATCATTGCCTTAGATATCGTCATAATTATTCTGTTTTATATCAATTGCTCAATAGTAATTAGTTTACCCATTGTCGTGGAATTAACACGCCAGATGTCCTAGTGAGAGGACTTAGTCGTGGAGCCATCGCAATGAGATTAGCTTAAAGGGGTTAAAATGGACAAAGGACACGGGGAGTTTATACTGCTTCGGCCCCTTGCAGTGAAGGTAAAAGCCTATGATCCAGTTGTGGTGGAGTTGATGGGGTCTGGATGAGCAGGGACAGAATCCGCTTTACCTATCTCTCGAGTTGTTGTCTCTTCTCCTCGAACCGCCACCGGGTCGTCCCTTTATATACATAGGTTGACGCCCGACGCTTTACAGAACACCGAGGCCGGCTCATACACGTGTCCGGCTCGATTTCTACCTTTCCCTAACTTACAACAAAAGTTATACATCTCATGGCGGTTAATGACTATGGGCCCTAATCCGCCCTTGGGCCCTAATCCGCCCTTGGGCCCTAGGCCTCTAAGCTTCAATAGTAAAGCGCCATATCCCTTGTCTTCATGGGCTTCACTACGGATGAGCATAACCCGACCCCTCCTGGGTGGTTTATACTCTGTAGTTATATCCCCAACATTAGGCCCCAAATTGATTTGAACCTATTCATGTCAATATTCAACATTTCGGAAAAACTCCTTGAACATCCTCGTATGATCCTTGTAAACCGCCATGACGTCTCCTCCATATGAACTTGGCAAACTGCCGTGACATCATCTTGTAAGATTATAATAAATCGCCGTGACGTCATATGCTTATAAAAAATGTGTAAATATATTCTTTTCATTAATAACCCTCCGAAAACCGAGGCAACAGCTGTGTCAGATATCCATTTTTTGGTTCCTCGATTCCCGCGCCTGTCACTTATCCCTTCGCCTTATAAATACAGCCAAGGGTCATTCTTTCCTTTCCCTTTCGTTCCCCTTCGCCTCATCTTCCTCCTCGATCGCCGTGACGCCACCTGTTTATAAAAAATCTGTAAATATATCCTTTTCATTAATAAACCTCCGAAAACCGAGGCAACAACTGTGTTAGATATCCATTTTTGGTTCCGCGATTACCGCTCCTGTCACTTATCCCTTCGCCTTATAAATATAGCCAAGGGTCATTCTTTCCTTTCCCCTTCATGCCCCTTCGCCTCATCTTCCTCCTCGCATCGCCCCAGAGCTCGAGCGCAGCCACCGCTGTCGACCTTCACGTCCGCAAAGCCTACGGCTGCTGCATCAACCTATTCGGACCATAGAAACGCGACACCTTCTCCGCTGTTCAGCAGCGTCAGTAAGTACTTCTCTTCTCATATAACTGATCTGCATTAGGGTTTCCACTGTTCATCCATGTTCTTCACCGTTCCTCATTTTTCCTCTTTTAGATCTTGTTGTTTGATCTGAATCTGATAGTAAAGGCGAGTAACAGTAGTTTAGCATCCCTTTTCAATCACAGAAGACACCCCTCTCTGCATAAGATCCCATCTGAACATATGTGCTCTTCTGCTGTCACAGACTTAGGTTTAAAATTTATCTCCTTTTTAGAACCGCGGTAGATCCAAAATTACAACACCAACTTGTGAAATCTATTTGTACAACACTTAGGCATTTTCAGATCTGTAACTTCCACACTAGTGTAGGCAGTTTACACTTATAGAAAACTAGCGGGGCGACCCGCGCATTTGCGCGGCTAGACTTTTCATATAATTATCATTATGTAACGCTTGATTTTGAAATGGTCTTGAGTAAACAATCGTGGAGTGTTGCTTTTTATCTTAAAGAATATTACTACTTCGCGAACCAACCTGTGGTTGGATGGTTAGGAGGATAGTGGTATCCCCAGCCCATCAGAGTTCAAGTCCTTCCGGTGATGTGCATTCGGTGGGAGAAGACATTCCTGTCAACTCAGAAGACGCCTATGGCGACTTCGTCAATCTCAAAATAATGTGTCGACTCATTCTTCTAGATGTGCTCATAAGGATAGGGTGTGCGTGCGTTCATTCATAGGGATGAGTGTATGAGCGTCTTATGAGCATCTGCCTCTGTACTGTGTTAAAAAAACGAATATTGCTACATCAGCTTATGGTGTGACATTTTGTTCATATATTTATGGCCAATGTTAGGAATGCTTGAGTACCTCCTCCAAAACAATGGAACACTTGATTACCAATACTTTTCAAAATCTATAGTTTTGCTATTTTCTATTGGTGTGTATTAGATACCAAATTAGGTGGAAACACGTAGTTCTAATGCATTTTTCTCAAATAGAAAAATTGGATAAATAAAATATCGATGGTTCACACATAAGCTGCTTCTTTTCCCTCCATTCATCTCATCAACACGTGGTGTTTTTCTATTCGATTAATGAAGTGTGATGCATTCAAATTATTCCACAACACTCATTCTACTATATAATACGCTCTTTGGTTTCACACACAAAATGCTCTATGGTCTACTCAACTAATTACTGTAATGTGTTGATTTTCGCATATACTCATTGAATGCAAACGATTCTCCATACCTCAGTCCAGTCATATATTGTCTTTTTCTGGTCTTGCACATGTTATTTGTACTTATTTCTATTGTTCAATTTAGAAAGAAAAAACTGATATTGCATATAATTTTTTCTTTTGCCTTCACTATTGTCGCTACCATCTATGTTGCTTTCTTCATCAGGAACGCTCTGTTGGACACAACACATTTTCATTTCTTTTGAATTTTTTGCCCATTACACATGAGGTTTTATGTCGAATCATGTAAATGAATAATTTCCTAGGAAAAACTAAACAAACTTTACTTATTTATATGGACTGTATGCAGTGACCATATATCCCTTATTACGGATTTCTTACATAAAAATGGTTGTAGCTAATATGAGTTGTCTGAATTTAACTTCTAAAAAATATACTTCCTATTGTTAAATTCTTATATCAAATAGAGTTCCATTTTATTAGCAATGCTTCTAAATTTATTTTTATGGACTTTTTTATGAGCACGAACTTTGTTATTTTCCTTGATTATAACACTTCGAAGATTGGCAGCACTATTGTCGTGCCTTTAGTCTATAGTAGGTCCTCGTCTTGTAGTGCCTTCTCTCATTTGAGCACTGCAGGGCATGTACTACATGTAAGTTTTTGACGTTGCTATGAGTGTCCCTTTGATCTGAGATATGTATTTGATATGGAAAACTGATATGTCAAGCTATGCCCATCTCTCTGCTCAGGACATCCATTCTTGATATCTAAATCGTCTGTACACCGGCCATGATTATGAAGCCGGTTTAGTAAACCTGATGAAAGAGCGATATGAGGTAAATACTTGTTCCTTTGAATAACTTTATTTTTCCTTATATCCTGCTTCGATTATCAACTCTAGTAGCCCTCAAGGGCCAGTTCATCAATATGAATGTGAATGGGACTTGTAATAGGAAAAGATTGGATTTTGATTGTGTAGCCCCTATAGACCGGTTTATACCTTTAGGATAGTCCGGTTTATACATCAGAATTGCTTTCAGTCATTAACATGATCTAGTTCATGTATTAAAATTTGATAACCTTGAATTGATCCGGAACATGAGCTCGATGTGAAAACTTCTAACAGCCATCACACTTTCTGACCAGATCCTCTGCATCAGCATGAGCTGTTAACCAGTAAAAACCATGTCGGAAAGCCTTAGGCACCAAGGATTTTGAACCGCCATGATGACCACAATCTCCTCCGTGGATTTCACGCAAGATCTCACAGCCTTCTTCAGGGGAAACACAACGCTGAAACACCCCTGAGACACTACAATGATGTAACTCACCATTGACAATAGTCATGGACTTAGACCGCTGGATTATCTGTCTAGCCAAAACTTCGTCCTCTGGTAATTCGCCCCGATTCATGTATGCCAAGTACGTCACTGTCCAATCAGGGATAGCATGAAGACCTGCCACCAATTGAGCTTCCGTGTCAGGAATAGCCAAATCCTCCTCTGTTCATATCTTGATCGACGGATTACGCAGAACATCAAGAAAACATTAGGCGGCACCGGTTTACGCTGGGATCCGAGATGGCTTAGAGCGTCCGCCGCTTCATTCTTACGCCGATCAATGTGCTCGACCTGGTAACCCTTGAAGTGACCAGCAATGATATCCACCTCACGTCGATAAGCCGCCATAAGTGGATCCTTGGGGACCCACGTACCAGATACTTGGTGAGCCACTAAATCGGAGTCACCAAAGCAACGTACCCGGATTAGGTTCATCTCCTTAGCCATTCGAAGACTGTGGAGCAAAGCCTCATACTCAGCTGCATTGTTAGTACAAGGAAACATTATGCGGAGAACATAACAAAATTTGTCACCTTGTGGGGAAGTAAGAACCACTCTAGCCCCCGAGCCCTCCAATTGCCTGGATCCATCGAAGTGAATAGTCCAGTATGTGTTATCCAGTTTATCCTCTGGTGCCTGCAACTCTGTCCAGTCATTGATGAAATCCACGAGTGCTTGGGACTTGATAGCAGTGCGAGGCATATATTTTAACCCGTGAGGCCCAAGCTCAATAGCTCACTTAGCAACCCGGCCAGTCACCTCCTTGTTTTGAATGATTTCTCCCAGTGGAGCAGAATTGACCACAGTGATGGGATGGCCTTGAAAGTATTGCTTAAGCTTCCGGCTTGCCATAAACACTCCATAACCAGCTTCTGCCAATGGGGATATCTCTGTTTGGATTCGATAAGTACCACACTGATATTAATAAACCGGCCGTTGAACTGGATATTCCTTACCAGCCTCCTCGCGCTCCACCACAATAGCCACGCTGACCGCTCGGGCATTAGCAGCCACATATAACAGCAAAGGTTCCTTATCGATGGGGGCAGCAAGAACAGGCGGTTCGGCTAACTGCCTCTTCAAATCCTCAAACGTCGCGTCCGCAGCATCACTCCAGGCAAAGTTGTCTGTCTTCTTCATCATCTAATAAAGCGGGATCGCCTTCTCCCCCAATCAGTTGATAAACCGGCTTAGCACTGCAGTACGACCTGCCAGTCGTTGAACGTTGTTGATACACGGCGGTTTAGCCAAGAATGTAATAGCTTTGATATTCTCCAGATTAGCTTCAATGCCCCTGTTAGACACCAGAAAACCCAAGAGCTTGCCAGCTGGCACACCAAAAACACACTTGGCCGGATTAAGCATCATCTTATAAACCCTCTGATTATCAAAAGTTTCCTGTAAGTCAACTATTAGTGTTTCCGCCTTCCTGGATTTCACCACGATATCGTCCACATAAGCATGAACATTGCACCCAATCTGATTATGAAGGCAATTCTGCACACATCGCTGATAAGTTGCCTGGGCACTCTTGAGCCCAAAAGGCATAGACACATAGCAGAAGGCTCCAAGGGGAGTTATAAAAGATGTCTTCTCCTGGTCCTTAACTGTCCTTTTGATCTGATGATAACCCGAATAAGCATCCAGAAAACTCAAACGCTCACAGCCCGCCGTAGCATCAATAATTTGATTAATATGAGGGAGCGCAAAGGGATCAGCTGGGCAAGCCTTGTTCAAATCCGTGTAGTCCACACACATACGCCAAGTGCCATTCTTCTTAAGTACCAGCACTGGGTTAGCCAACCACTCAGGGTGAAAGACCTCCACAGTAAACCCTGCTGCCAAGAGCCAGGCTACCTCTTCACCAATGGCCTTGCGTCTCTCTTCATTAAAGCGGCGAAGAAACTGCTTGACCGGTTTAAACTTGGGATCAATATTAAGAGTGTGCTCAGCGAGTTCCCTCGGTACACCTGGCATGTCAGAAGGTTTCCATGCAAAGATGTCCCGATTCTCACGGATGAACTCGATGAGCGCGCTTTCCTATTTCGGATCCAAGTTAATGCTGATGTTAAACTTCTTGGATGAATCGCCAGGAACAAAATCAACCAACTTGGTCTGATCAGCCGATTTAAACTTCAAAGCCAGATCATGCTCTGTAGTGGGTTTCTTCAGAGAAGTCATATCCGCCGGATCAACATTATCTTTATAGAATTTTAACTCCTCTGTTGTACAAACCGACTCAGCATAAGCCGCATCACCTTCCTCGACTCCAAAGCAATCTTGCGGCTGCCATGAACTGTGATGGTCCCCTTATGACCCGGCATCTTGAGCTGCAGATAAACACAATACGTCCCTGCCATGAACTTATCATAAACCGACCGTCCAATCAGGGCATGGTACGGACTTCTGATTTTGACCACTTCAAAGGTCAATGTCTCGGACCTTGAATCATGATCATCTCCAAAAACCACCTGCACAGCTATCTTACCTACCGGGTAGGCCGATTTACCAGGCACCACACCGTAAAAAACGGTGTTCGATGGTTTAAGATTCTTATCCGTTAACCCCATACGCCGGAAGGTTTCATAATACAAGATGTTGATAGTGCTCCCTCCATCCATGATCACCTTGGTGAAGTTATAACCTCCAACCTGTGGTGCGACCACCAATGCTAGATGACCCGGATTATCAACCCGAGGCGGATGATCCTCACGACTCCACACAATGAGCTGTTCAGACCAGTGCAAATAACGTGACACTGCCAGTTCAACGGAGTTCACTGCCCTCTTATAAAGCTTCTGATGGCGCTTGCACAAACTAGTAGTGAAAACATGATACTGTCCACCATTTAACTGCTTTGGGTTGCTTTGATAACCCGATTGCTGCTGTTGCTGATTTCCCTGTTGATTATAACCGCCTTGGTTGCCCTGATTGCTTTAATTGCCCTGTCCCCCTTGGTTGCCCTAAAAACCTGAACCGGAGTTACCTCCACCATAAACCGGTCCATGAAACCCAGGTCCTGAACCGCCAGACGGTCCATGATCATATCGGAAGAGATCTGAATTTTCAAACTCTCGCATGATGAAACAAGCCTTCCATAGGTGTGTAGGCGGTTTATCTTGCGTCCCGTGCTTTGGGAAAGGATGGTTTAACAGACGCTCCAGATTCATACCTGATCCTCCTCCCCGCAGGGACGGTTTACCATTACAGCGCTGATTATTACCCTGTACGTTGGTGTTAGCCACAAAGCCAGAATTATTATCCGCCTTGCGCTTACCGTTATTCCTGTGGTTCGCCTGGTTATGCTGCTGCCCTTTTGTGCCAACGTTCTTCTTTCCCTTCTCCGGCTCCTCGTCGTCAGACTCGGGATCCTTGGAATTATCAGAATCAGCATACTTAACCAAAGCTACCATAAGTGTTCCCATGTCATTGCAGTGGCGCTTGAGTCGTCCCAACTTCAACTTCAACGGCTTAAACCGGCAATTCCCCTCCAATGTCATGATTGCCGAATCTGCATTGATGCGGTCCGACGAATGCAGAATTTCTGAAACCCGGCGCACCCAGTGAGTTCTTGATTCACCTTCTCCTTGGACACAAGCGTCCAGATCCACGATTGACATGGGTTGCTTGCACGTGTCTTTGAAGTTTTCTATGAACCGGGCCTTCAACTCATCCCATGAACCGATTGAATTAACAGGAAGACCTTTTAACCAAGTGCGAGCCGTTCCATCCAACATCATGGTAAATTACTTTGCACATGCCGCTTCGTCCACATCCAGCATCTCCATCGCCATCTCATAACTCTCAACCCATGACTCAGGGGGTAAATCAGCGGTGTAATTAGGCACCTTACGCGGGCCCTTGAAATCCTTAGGTAACCGCACATTACATAGAGCTGGGGTGAGACACGACACCTCCCAAGAGCTGAAAGCCAGCCCTCGTTCGACCGACACTGTCGGTTGAACCAGAGCGAGTTGATGATTTGCGTACAATGCTGCCAACTGCGCTGCTAACTCTGCCTCTCGACGCGCTCTACCATTGTTCACCACATCCTGAGCATTCATACCACCGCGCGCCGGATTAGGCCCTCGAGGGGCGTCATGATTCTGCGCTCTGCTTGACACAGCCGGTTCATCAATGTGCCTGCTGTAACTCTTGCTCGGACGAGGGGTTGAATGTATTCTGGCTCGGCTATATGAATAAGCCTGCTGCTGCACCATAGCGGTTTGAAGAAGATCCCTGGCCCGTCTTGTTTCAACCGCCGCCAGTGACTCGCCCTCCATCGGAATAGCTGCCAATCAAGCCGCCGCAACAATCATGTTATCTAAAGGGCTAGAGAAGTGACCCGATGGTGTTGGCATATATTGCGGCGGGTTATCTGGTCGTCGAGGCGGGTCCGTTACCCGTGGTTGACTCGGCGCCCCTGTCCCAGGTGTCTCAGTCCGGTTCACTGCTGCCGGATCACTAGGTCCAGCTCCTGGCGTGTTGAAGAGATTCATTCCTTCATAAACCAGCGGCAGACGAGACCGGTGCCTCCTTCTCAGCACTTCGTTTGAAGCGTTCTGATCCAGCATGAGCCGGTATTTCTCTGCTTGGATCTGCTGTGACTGGGCGTCTAAAGCGGCCCGCTCATCAGCCATCCTGGTTTCCTCAGCCGCCAAGTCCTCCTTGGCCTGAGTTATCTGATCCCGCAATTTTGTGACCTCCGCATTATGCTGATCTTGAGTGTCTGGGGTAACTGTTGTGGTCAATAGTGTCGTCCAGGCGTCCAATAAGCCGTACAAAACTTGGGCCGGCTGGCGCGCGGGGCTTCCTGCCCCCACTGTCGATCCGGAAATCATTGCTGCTGTAGTTGAAGATTGCAATGTGGGCTGTGTACCGGCCATGAAAATTGCAACCAGGTTGGGCGGTTCAAAGGGGTCTGGAATACTGTCGCCATCGGAACAGCCCCCGAACTGGCCATCTTGTAGCTGGTACAGTGACTCGGTCTTCTCGGTGGATGATTCGCCATTTGAGTAAACGACCGTCTCACCATCGGACACCGGTTCAGATTCAGCACCATGGATGAATCCCACAAACGCACGCTTCATGGTAGGCTGAACCCGGGCGGGGCTCGCACGCTGAGCCGTCTCGACGAGGTCGGTGCAGATGTCCGTCTTAGGGCCCAGTTCACCGATCTTGCCGGTGAAAACGTGAACTCTGCCAAAGGGGACCCGGTACCCGTACTCGATTGAGCCGTCCTCGTGGCCCCAGCCTGCATCGTCGATGTAGAGCTTGCCACGACGACCCTTGGTCATCCGGCCAACCGCGTATCTTTGAGTCCTTCAAAGTTTCCCTTCAAGAACTCGAAACCATCGTGCGATAGCCCCACGGTGGGCGCCAACTGTCGTGAATTAACACGTTAGATGTCCTAGTGAGAGGACTTAGTCGTGGAGCCATCGCAACGAGATTTGCTTAAAGGGGTTAAACCAGACAAAGGACACAGGGAGTTTATACTAGTTCGGCCCCTTGCGGTGAAGGTAAAAGCCTACGATCCAGTTGTGGTGGAATTGATGGGGTCTCGATGAGCAGGGAGCGAATCCGCTTTACCTATCTCTCGAGTTGTTGTCTCTTCTCCTCGAACCGCCGCCAGGTCGTCCCTTTCTATACACAGGTTGATGCCCGGCGGTTTACAGAACACCGAGGTCGGCTCATACACGTGTCCGGCTCGGTTTCTACCTTTCCCTAACTTACAACACAAATTATACATCTCATGGCGGTTTATGACTATGGGCCCTAATCCGCCCTTGGGCCCTAGGCCTCTAAGCTTCAATAGTAAAGCGCCATACCCCTTGTCTTCATGGGCTTCACTACAGATGAGCATAACACGGCCCCTCCTGGGCGGTTTATACTCAGTAGTTATATCCCCAACATTACCCAATGTATGCATTCTTTCAAAAGAGAAGCCTCTAGTGAAAACTATGGCCCTCGGGTCTATTCTTATCATATTATACCAGATCTATCAAACCAAAAACCCAAAAATACCTTACTGCAATTTATTTACCTTTACTTTATTTTGCACTTTTATTTATCTTTTGTACCTATCTCTATCATGTCTCATCCTTGCGAGTAACCATGAAGGGATTGCCAACCCTTTATCGCGTTGGGTGCAAGTATTTGTTTGTTTGTGCAGGTGCTATCATTGGAGACTTTTGTGTTCTTCTACTGGATTGATACTTGGTTCTTAACCGAGGGAAATACTAATCTCTACTTTGCTGCATCACCCTTCTCTATTCAAGGGAAAAACCAACGAAAGAGAAAGAGTTTTGTTCAGTCCAATGACTGAACAAAAAAGAGGGGAAAAAAGGCCCCGACCTCGAGGGAGACCCGGACGTGGATGAGTTAAACCTGCGATCCGTGACTCGCCTTGCTCCGCATCTGACTCCAAGCCGCTGGCGGTCTAGTAGTCTAGGCAAGGGAAGCCACGGTCCAAGTTAGACTAGCTGAGTCAAAGTATATGTTTCCACATGGTTCAAGGAAACATCACGTAGTGGAACACTACTAGGGAAAACCCTAGCAGTAGCGCTGGTTTTGTGCTCACTAGTAGCGCGGGTAGGCGCGCTACTAACAAGGCGCTACAGCTATTGCTTAGCAGTAACGCGTGCCCGCACGCGCTACTGCTAGGACAAAGAGCTGCAGCGTTTGTTCAGTACCACGCTACTGCTAAGGTAACTACTTGCAGCGTGTTTTCTGTCCATCGCTACTAGTATTCTTTTTTTATTTTTTTATTTTTAGTGTATTTATGCGCCATCGTACAAATATTGGTACAATACTAGTTATGAGGTTTACATCATTATATCCATAACAGTGTGTCAAATGAAGGTGGATTAGGTTCAAGTGGAGGCAATATGTGGTGCATGTCAAAAGTATACTACTAATCCAAACTTGATCTAGTTTGGACTAGTAGTACTTTCGATGTGCACCACATGTTGCCTCCACTTGAATCTAATCCGCCAGCACAAGCTATTTAATCATCATCATAGTCATTACCACCAACAATATTTATTTAATCACCACTAACACTAGCTAATAATAATCATCATAGTCATTACCACCAACACTAGCTATTTTATCATCATAGTAATAGTGTAGCACATCACCATCCTCAAACTCATTTCTATCTAGCTAATCACTCCTGCTGCTCTTTATTAGGTAAAATAACATAAAACATGTATAGCTCTCCTCCTTGATCAAGCTGGAGCATGCAGATGAACCTGTCTCCTAATCATGGGTAGAGCATCTGTTTGCTACCCCCTAGTACTTCTCTGCGCTCTCCCATCACATATGTCCAGTCTTGCACTACTAAGCATCCGTCGCTAATCTTGAATGCACTAAAGTAATCTATAGGATATCTTGGCCGTAAGCTGATTATATTCATGGTACCTTTAGTCTTGATCCCATAAGGCACAACATTCATCGGGAGTCCCTATTGAAGAACATCGTATGGTAACATACTTAGCAATGAAGTTTAGCTTCAAAAATAATGTATGGAAAAGATGCACTGAGGACAAATAGTAAAAATCTTACCATCCTTCCTAAATAGATGTGACCATAGTTCATTACGAACACTATTGGTCGCACATTTCCAGTACAAACATTTCTAAATGCAGGAAGAAAATTTGTCTTGACAGTATCAAGATCCTCAAGCCATGAAACATAATGACTGAGCTCCTCGCAATTGAGTTCAGCCCCAGGACAGTATACGGTCCTGTCTACTAAGCGCTGGACATGTTTGCTTGCACCAAAATAAGCTGACAATACAAATTAGTTGTCAACTATTTTTGAATAAACAATATCAAAGACATAAATATGGTTGAGAAACTTACATAATGGTATAACTGGAGGCGTCTGCACATCGACCCAGATCTCGGTATTACCTTCAATATCATCTTCCGGACGAATATCAAAGGTGATAACCATATCAGGCTCAAATGCATAAGTCTTGCATAGTGCTCGCCATGTTTTGCATCCAAAATAGGTGTAGTCGTCTGAATTGTATAATTTTGCATGGAAAATATAACCATGCTCGGTCTTCAAGTAAACTTTCTTTTCCTCCGTACTATGACTGAAACCTATATTATCCAATACAAAAACTCTTGCATGGCAGGGGATACGCTAGTAGAATAGTAAAAAAAAATATAAGTTGAAGCAAATGAAGCAGATGTCATGCTTAATTACGAAAAAAGACTTGTCGTTGTGACTTACTGTATCCACTTCGAAGTTCTCATCTAGCTTGATGCTGAAGAGCCTATCATCATCTAGGAAGATTCCGTCGCACAGGCCGCGCTCGTCTTCGCAGTATTTGCAAATACCGAAATCCTTTTCGTCGTTAGACATTTCCTATGTTCATAGTTAAAACATTAATTGAAAATCGATCGAAGACAACTACCAGGATACTCAACACACAAATTCGGGGCACTCGATATTTCCTACATATTCTGGCACAAGTCATGCCAAAATTCACGGAAAAATCCGGCATGACCTTTGCTAAAATAGGACATATCGAGCGCCTGAAATTTGCTGGAACGGAAATGAATCAGCACTCCGGCAAAACATAGGCCACTAGGATGTGTAACCTGCAAACATGACCGACCACTTGGATATTGAGCAACAGAAGATATACATTTCAAAATATCTTATAGGACTCAAATTAGTATGCATTCAATAAGCAAAAGTAAATCATCTCATGGGTCCGTACATCGTCGAATATTATCACTAATACCTCACGAATAGTGTCATACATATAACATCACTAATACAACTAAAACCCTAGCACACAACGGGTATCGGCGCGGGCGGTGGACACCCACAGAGAAGGAACCATCACGGGATCATAGCTCCAGTGAGATCCCCGGAGAACCTGCCAGGTATTGGAGAACGACCTGTGCTCCAACGCAAACAAGTAGCGACGGACGTGCGCGTCCTCCTCACTGACACCGTGACGCACCGCCTCCGCGGAGTCCTCGAGCCTCTGGATCGTCACTGGCCCACGCGACCGCCACCAAAGAAGCACTACAAGAAATATGTCAACTTGTGACCACCACTATTGGTCACTGAAAGGTCACTGTTTTCAATTTGTGACCTGTTTGTGACCAAAAACATAAGGTCAAAAGCTGAGGGTCGTTAACTGACTATAGCGACCTTCTCTGTGAGAAGGTCGTAGACGTTTACGACCAAAATATTCCTACTGTGGCGTTTTGCTCACTAGCAACCTCCCCAGGCCACGTAGGCATCCAGCGTGGCAAGCTGATGTGTCACAAGATTCAGCCCGGTCCAATTCGGTTTTCTACATGGGCCTAGCCCATTTATTCAGCCCATTTATGTTTTTTTTTCTGTGTGTCAATTTTTGGTTGGGTTCATGGGCCAAGCCCTATATTGCAGCCTTTTTTATTGTTGGGTTGTGGCCTTTTTGTCTAAACGAATTTAGTTTTTCTTTTTTTCCAAAAGAAGGGTCCACTAGTCAGATGGGTCCCAGTTGTCAGGTTCTAGTAACATCATCAGTTGGCTGTAGCCTTTTCAGGCACAGTACACAGGAATACAATTTTGCGCATGTATATTGTTGAGAAATTTTCATAATATTGCTGTCAAAGCAGCATGTACACAGGAATACAATTTTGCTATCAAAGCAAGATTTCAAACGTACATCTTCATGACATCGTACATAAAAACCAGCAATAAAAAGATTACAATATGCCATTTGGCTCAAATCACATAACATATGACATCCAGGTTCCAGCAACAAAAAAAGATAACCACCACATCGTACCATCTGCACATTCAAAGAGAACAAACTATATGTCAAAAGAGAACTGAGCAGAAAATTGCCAATAAAAGAAAGAAGATAATATACTCTATAATTACTACAAATTTGCTCACTGGATACACACACACACTTTGCATATACAGGTTTGCTCCCCGCAAAAACAATTTTGAACAGTTGTCTATAATAATTTACGGCAAAGAAATTCCCAAAACAGAGAATGGTACATCTCGAAATTCCCCAAAAATAGAGGAAATGCGACATCCATGACAAGCTGTGGCATTACTAGAGGATTTGATTAAACCAACATGTTGGAGTGTGTTGAATAGATAAAAGAAACTCAATTAATGAGGCAATGCAAATTCTTTACTCACTACTGCATGGCATTCACCTGTGATTGAAAGGGCACATACAAATTATCACTTGACCCGGTTATGGAATGAGCTGGTGCAAGAATGAGGTAATTCCTACTTTACGTTGGACTAACCAAACACTGTCCTTTAGTATGTAAAACCTTTTGTTCTTCCAAAAGATTCAATAGAGTGGGCTAAATTCTTTACTCACTACAGTTTCAACTATTCTATATGGAAAAAAATACCAGAAAATCTCTGCAGAGAACCATTACCACCAATCAGTTGCGACTCAATTCTTCTTTCTTGACCCAAATGCATTCTTTCAGGCCAAACAGAATTGAGCCTCCTAGCGAAATCTTCAACTTCCCTGTTTGTTCAGAAATGAAGCATGTCATTCATTCGCACGAGGGCTTTTGTACAGGAATATGAGCAATAAATTCGTTATAGCATTTTCAGTATACATAATAATAGAATAATCAAATATAAACAGCAGTGAGCCCAAGTACTAGCAAATAGATCTTCTGCATAGAACACTACATCTTAGAAAAGAGAACTAGGGGTAGGAGAGGGAGCCGCTCACCAATGAGCTTGTGGTCGCTGCCATACATAGCCGCCGTCACGCCGGTCACCGTGCACAAGAGCAGAGCACCTGCTGCATCCAAATCCAAACCGAACAAAAATTAGGAATGGTTGCAGCCATGTTTTTTAAGGCACACAATACATCAGTTCAGATTGCTGTCATTGAGAGACACAGAGACCAGACAAAACAGTGGACTATTTAACCCTATAATAAAGAAGCAAAATCTCACAAGACAGTGAAGTCACTAGCAAAAGGAAGAGTAACAGATGAAGAATAAATCCTGACATACAAAGGTAAGTCATTGTGCATTTTATTTTTCAATGTGATACACAATAACCAACATTATGATAAATAAGTTTTGGGATCCTCCGTTGTATCACCAAGTCATGCTTGTTATTAGCCAAAACTAGAGTTAAACACCTGATCAAGTGCTGCTCAACTACAACTGACATACAGTCGAACCGACCTACACAGCACCATCAGGAACAGAACCTGTACATCCTTAAAAAAGGCAACAGTGTGAGCATAGTGGTAATGGACCGTGTTTTAGTAGCATCATTCGGATAGCACCATACGTTTCCGATTACTTTGCTACCGACCATCCATGGACCACAAGATCCAATCAAATATTGCACAAACCAAGCGAATTGAGGATATCATAATGCACTCTTGACTGCAGGTGCGCTAAAAAGAAGACGAAAGAGTAGAAGAAAAGAGACAACTGGGCCTTACCTTGGTAAAAACCCGGAGCAGGAGGGGGCAGGTCTGCACAAGAAGAATTGAACCTATCTAACTCCAGGTTGTTCCACTGCAACTCGGAATTTGCTCAACTGTATGTGTACATGCATCAGGGCATACATAAAATATTCAAGTCAATATTCTCAGCTAACTGTGATGTAATGAAAATAATTACTTATGACTTGAGGTAAAAATTGATTTTAGACATCAAAATTTGCAGCGCTCATTTCAACCATGTTCAGATAAACTTGAGGTAAATTAGCAGTATGGATATTAGTTACAAGCTAGGTGTGTAAGTGCTGTCAACACCACCACCACTAGAGACTCAAGTTCAATGTGTAGCCATAGTATCCACAACTGCCAGTAAGAAACAAACAACACACATCATCAAACTGGACATAGATGCTTTATATACAAACCTGAAGCTACCGTCCTACTTTTTGAACAGGAACGTTGCGTGGTATATAAATGACAGTTCGATCGATGTCCTAGAATATTCTGAGGTGGGTGGGCTGTACTACAAGTAAAAGGGGACAGAGAATCAATGAAGAATGGAGTAGTACACCGTATCATCCTAACATCCAGAAAACATTGCTTCAGATCAGGGCCAATTAATAATAGTTCTATAGAGTAAATGACAGCCGAGGCACGCGTGAGACGTAATAGTAATTCAACTTATAGTTCAATTCAAATAGGAAGATACTGTATACTTAATGCATGTTGTATGAGCTAGCACATCAGAACGACACTGCAAATAAATCCCCTGTTTATTTGATCAAACCAACACCAACAGTACAGGATGAAACTTGATATCATAGTGCCAACTGAAACTGAACACGACTTCCTCTTAGTTTGAATCTCTTAGCAGTTTTAAAGATGCGATATGGTGGCAAAAAGACAACAAATGAAAATGCGAATGCAAAGCAGGGTAGAATGGTGGTAACAAGGCACTGTATGCAGTCCACCTCCTGTATGGGCTGCGGAGTCGTTCTTGCTACAACACCGGTTTGGTAGCCCCTCCGTGTGTCCAGGATCTCCACCTTGTTGTCCAGCCCGTCGTGCAGCCTTCCGCTTGCCATGGTCGTGGTCTGGCCGGCGCAGAACAAGAAGAGATGAGATCTGCATCTGCCCATGGAAGGAAGAAAGCAAAGCAAGCAGTGGCACATGAGATGGGAGGAGATGCAGCAGGTTATGGAGGAGATTCGGAACGGGGAAAGAAGAAGGAGGGTGTACCTCTCCGCCTCCTACCTCGCCATCTTCAAGGGACACCGCGGCGGCGGCGGTGAGATCCCCCATGTACTACGAGGGAAGGGATCTGGCGCCGTCTTCACTGGAACACGCGTAGAGGAAGGATCCCTAGCCATCTCTGTCACCCCGTCTGCGAGAGGCTAGGGTTTCAGGCGCCCACGGGGAAGGTTCGTCGGAGGGGCTTGGGGAGACGGGGTCGCCGGCCGGCGGCGGTGGGGCTGGGGAAGAGGAGTTGGGCGGGCGGCGCGGCGATGACTTGAATTGGGGAGGAATCGGGGTTGGGTGAATCGGGGTGGGAGAAGGAGCAGATGAGACGGGGGTGGGGAAGGGGACGGGACGGGAGGAGAACCAATCGAGGAAGGAGGTGGTGGCGGGACGCGCCGCTGCAGAACGGGGAGGAGGTGGCGGCGACGAGGGGATGAGGGAGGGGATGGATCTGGCCGTCGCCATGGCCATGGCCGTGCCATGCGGCTAGGTCTACGTCATGAGCAAGGATTTGACCGCGGCCGTGGGAGAGAAGGGGAGGGGAGGGGTCGCCGGCGGCCGGGGTTGGGGGAGAGGACGGGAGGACGACGGCGGCGGCTGGGTGGTTGGGGATCGAGAGATTGAGACAGAGGGGGAGCGAGAGGGTTGGGGGTGGCGGCTGTGGGACGAGAGGGGGAAAGTGGATCGGGGGAGAGGAGAGGATATGAGTTAGGGTTTGGGTGAGAGAGGAGGGGGAGAGGGCTGCCGTTCGATTCAGAAGCATCCGACGCTGGTGGATGCATGATCCGCGTGATAAGCCTATGAACCAATTAAAACGCGCCAAACAATTTGAAGACCTTTTGACCTTTTAAATTGGTCATGATTGATTACACACAAATTTTTCATTCCATTTTTCAATACTCAAAATGAGTTTTTTCGTGCGAGACCTAGCAAATATTTGTTCAAATGATGTCATATTTTGCACAATTTTATATCTTAGATTGTCAAACAACATTGACACAGGGGGTTTTCATTTCATTTGTACGAAAAAACATTTTTTCCATTTTTTCGAGTGCCCAAAATGAGTTTTTTTGTGAAGGACCTACCATATATTTGTTGCAAAATTGGACCTAATCAATTTTATAAAATACTAGGCCATATATAATGCACAATTGACAAAATGATTGGGTGTCAAAAGTTTTGATCCACCTCTGGTGAAAAAGACAAATCCCCGCCGATTCAGATGGAAGCGGGTCAAATTTGAACTGTAGCTACCTCGTAGTTTGCTCTTTATTTTTTCCAAAACTCATTTCTAGTCAAATAGTATCTATTTAATCAGAGAAACACCAAAAAAATTCCAAGATTCAACCACTAGCTAGGAACGGTCATTCCCACTGTTTTGACCGCATTTTGAAACGGGCATAAAAAATTCAAAAAAAATCAAAAAACTGCAAAACCTTCGCATTGTGTCATTATATGTGGCCAAGTTTCCAGGAAAAATAATAAACTTGTAATACGATAATTGTTTTAAAAAAGTGTTCTCAGAAACGAGCTATCATGCGTGAAGATTCATGGCTTTCAAGCCAAATGATCAATCTTATGGCCACATTCATGGCATAGTTTGTTCAAATGATCTCATATTGTGCACAAGGGTACATCTTGGAATTCCAAACAATGTTGCCTAAGGGAGTTTTTATTTCCTTTGCACCGAAAATTCATTTTCCGAGTGCCCAAAAGGAGGTTTTTTTTGTGAAGGAACTACCAAATAATTGTTGCAAAAATGGACCAAATCAATTTTATAAAATACTAGGCCATATATAATGCACAATTGACAAAATGGTTGGGTGTCAAAATTTTTGATCCACCTCTGGTGAAAAAGACAAATTCCCGTCGATTCAGCTGGAAGCGGGTCAAATTTGAACTGCAGCTGCCTCATAGTTTGCTCTTTATTTTTTCCAAAAATCATTTCTAGGTAAAGAAATATCTATTTAATCATAGAAACACCAAAAAAATTCCAAGATGCAACCACTAGCTAGGAACGGTCAAGCCCGCCGTTTTGACCGCATTTTGAAACGGGCATAAAAAATTCAAAAAAAATCAAAAAATTGGGAAAACTTCGCATTGTGTCATTATATGTGACCAAGTTTCCAGGAAAAATAATAAACTTGTAATACGGTAATTATTTTAAAAAAGTGTTCTCAGAAATGAGCTATCATGCGTGAAGATTCATGGCTTTCAAGCCAAATGATCGATCTTATGGCCACATTCATGGCATAGTTTGTTCAAATGATCTCATATTATGCACAAGGGTACATCTTGGAATTACAAAAAATGTTGCCTAAGGAATTTTTCATTTTCTTTAAATGGAAAATTCATTTTTCATTTTTCGAGTGCCCAAAAGGAGGTTTTTTTTGTGAAGGAACTACCAAATAATTGTTGCAAAAATGGACCAAATCAATTTTATAAAATACTAGGCCATATATAATTCACAATTGACAAAATGGTTGGGTGTCAAATTTTTTGATCCACCTCTGGTGAAAAATACAAATTCCCGTCGATTCAGCGAGAAGCGGGTCAAATTTGAACTGCAGCTGCCTCATAGTTTGCTCTTTATTTTTTCCAAAAATTATTTCTAGGTAAATAAGTATCTACTTAATCAGAAATACATGGTTTGATGGCGATACATTGAGGTTTGGATGGTGGCCGAGGGCTCCAACACTAGAGCGCGTAAGCTCGCATGCCCGCCGCGTGGTCACCGCGTGACCGTGGCGTTGCCATGTGTTCTGGGAGGCCTAGGCATGTCTAGTGGGTTGGGCACTCCCCAGGTAGGTGCTAGGAAGAATATCACAACATAAGATTCTCACGAGGAGACCGACCGATGCTCAAACATGAATAAACAGACAAGTGTTTGATTTTGGTACGGGAAATGCACATGGCTAATGGGCGTGAGTTTTGGCTGAGGATGATCAGTTACTAAGAAGACCGTCTTCACAAATTTTCACCTCAAAAGGAGGAGCCTAGGTGGTACTTGCTTTACAAAGTACCACACTGGACATAAATACGAATGTTGAAGCTGGGCTCAAAATAATGAATGGATTGAGCTAGCGTTTGGTGGAGGATGGTTATTTGGGCATAGGAAAGCACTGTAAAAAATGGATACCATTTGGACATGCCAAAGTGGTACTTCCTTCACAAAGTGCTGCTCTGATCAGAATAGGGAAAAGAATATTTTTGAATTATTTTTGAACTTGGCAAGGAAGGTTTGTACATATTTGACGAAGATATGACCCAAAGAGTTTATGACATTTTTTTGGGAATTTTGGGAATAACGGAAATATAGGTTGCTTCACAACCTAGGGCAAAAACCGCCACATGGACATGACACATAGGCAAAACTGATGAGATGGCGCCTAGTCATCACAACCCACCACAATCTACAAGGCTATGACCATCTATATTGGTCATTAACAACTAGAAATAAGGCAGCGGACTAGCACTATTTGCTTTGTGACCTTTTCGTGTAAGGAAATTACGACCTTTCTGACCAAAATGGTCGCAATGGTTTAGGGTTTTGAGCCCCTCGAACAGCTTTTGACCAATTGGTCTGAAATGGTCATAGATCTACGACCAATTCTTCCAGGGTCACTGAAAAAAGGTCACTAGTTGACATATTTCTTGTAGTGAAGGTTCGGGTCAATGACAGGCTGGCTCCTCACCAACCTGCACCCCCTCGGTAGGTAGCGCCTCCCAGTACCACCCTGGCGGAGCCCAGTCCCGGACATGGCCGATCTGGTCAAGAAGGTGTCGTCCTCCTCCGACTTGACGACGAGGATGCGGGATAGGCATCGTCCATGTCGAGGCGGGAAAAATTGCTTTAACTAAAAAATAGCAACAAGTTCTTACTAACTAGTTCTATTAATTCAACTAGTTCTTACTGAAAATAAACTTACTATAAATAAAAATATTCTAGTACCTAATTAGTACCTAGTTCTTACTAACTAATTAGTACCTAGGAACTACTGCCCTAATTACCATCTAATTTGATGAAACTATAGGGCTGGAAAGTGGTAGCGGATATTTCAATTATCCAACTATAAAGTGAAATAAGTGGTCAAATTTTACTCGTTTTATGATTCATCTTAGAAATTTGATTCGTTTTCACCCTTACATGAGCCCTAACTCATTTGAGCCGCATCCGCATCCGATTTGTTTCCACTCTTACATGAACCCTAACTAATTTGATGCAACTAAAATATAAAGTAACCCTAGGCAGAGGTAGGGGAGAGGGAGGAGCGGGCGTGCTCACCTCGGGTGCCTACGACGAGGGAGGGGCAGGGCGGCGTCGAGGTCAGGGTCGGGGCTCGGGCGCGCGGTGGATGGCGGCCGACGTCCAGGTCGGGGTCGGGGGCAGCGTCCGGGGCGGCGTTGAGGTCGGGGGCGGGGGCGTCGTTGAATCTGGGGTCGGGGCAGCGTAGAGGGTGCGGAGAGCGCGCGGCGGCCGACGGGCGACGGTGGCGGCGAGAGTGGAGAGAGTTGGATTTGGCGGAAGTGGCCGCGTGGGGATGGACGAACCCCGTGGTTAAGTCAGAAGTAGCAGTAGCGCGTTCCAGGAAAAGCGTTGCTACTATCTTAGCTACAGCGCGTTCTGTGATACACGCTATTGCTACTCCTTTCTCTTTTTCCCCTTTTCATTTAGTTTTCTTCACATTTTATTTTTTTCCTTTCACCTTATTCTATTTCTTTCATTTTCAATTACCTTTCTATTTTCTTTCCATTTAATTTTATAACCTTTAGCAGTAGCGAGTTTATATAAAAATGCGCTGCTACAAATAAAGTAGCGGTAGCGCGGTTCGTCATAGGTTGCTACTACTATGTGTAGCCTATCGGCTAAGCCATGGGAATTTTAGTAGTACCGTGTTTACAGCCAGACGCGCTACTGCTAGATCTTTATCTGCAGCGCGGTTTCCTCAGGCGCGCTACTGCTACTTAGCACCAGCGTGCTTTTTTGACCCACGCTACTGCTAAAGTTCTGTGTATAAGGTTTTCCCTAGTAGTGGAAGCGTGGATTGTGGCAACCGACAAAGACAAAGCAAATCACAGGCAGCAACAACTTCTGCGCACAAGGAATAAAAAAACAGTTATTGCATAGCGGGGCTCCGGAGGATTGATGGAAAACTATTCTCGTTTGGGAATCAAGAAATACTATTATAGTTCTACTCCGGCAAGGAAGACCATGAACCGCCGCAGCTGTGGTTCGCTTCGTCTCTGGCGCCAAGTCGCTGACCCACCAGTGCCATGTCTCGCTGTGTCGCCAGCCCCGGCTCGCCCCTGCCGCGCCTTGCCTTGCGTCATTGATCTTTGAGCCGCTACTAGAGCCGGCCACGATCCAGATTCCTCTTGCGCCCGCGACCTCGTTTTGAGGCGCCTGCCTTTGCTGCTTCGGGCATGCCCCGACGGTTTCCAAGCCAGGGAGCCAGCCCGATCTAAACCGCCCTCTGTTGCGGCCTCCTTCTGAGCTGCTGTTGTGGTGCGCTGTTGCTTAAACTTCCACGTCGGCCTTTGAGTCGCCGGCCTGGTCACCTTGCGCTAATCACGACCCCTGATTCGCCATTCACCGCTGCCATTCCGGTCCGAAGCCGGCCCTACCACAATCAGGTGCTATTTTTCTAAAGCTCTTCTTTGGTATAATTAAATATCATCAAAAGATTTTTTCGAGGTATGCTATTGTATACACGGGTCAATTACCTCATGGTTAAAGTATGATCCGGTTCTCGCGCACTATCATTGGAGGTCGTGTTTACATCTGCGCTATGTCAAATTGCTTAATGGATGTGCGCAAATCGTCGCCTCAGCGGTCCGGTCTACATCAACTCACCGGGACCGCGCCTGCAGTCAATTCATTTGACCGTGGCTGCGCCGACTCAACCGTCCGCGCCCATGACCGACTCGTCTGTCTGCACAGCTTACAATGCCGCGGCCGACTCACGCATCCATTATGTCTTCTAAATATCGTGGTTGACTCCGACATATATATCAACAAATCAGATCCACGTCTGCTCACACAAGCTATCCAATGGACATATGTGAGCCGCCCCCACTGTGCTGAGCCGCCAGAGCCGCGTTGAGCCGCCCTTACCGCTTTGAGCCGCCGGGGTTATATTAAGTTGCCGGTCTGCCTGAACCACCGGAACTATATTGAGTCGCTGGTCTGCCTGAGCCACCTCTGTCGCGATAAACGGATCATCCTTGTCCAAACAAATCAAGTGATATCCATCCAAATTTGTTATATTATCACATGTTGTTTTTGTCAAAGAACAAGTTTATCTTTGCCTTGATCTGCAATATTGTTTATGCATTGCGATTATTTATGACAAAAAGTGATATTACAACGCGGAGGTGGAGGCATGCCAACATCTTTTGGCACAGGTGGTTGTCGTTACTCAACGGACTCCCGCACCGGCTTACAATGCCATGGCCGTCTCTCGCGACCGCACCGGTTTACAATGCCATGGCCGTCTCTCGCGACCCCGCCTGTTTACAATGACGTGGCCGTCTCTCGCGACCACGCCAGCTTACAATGAGGAGGATAACTTGCCTGTCCGACACCAGCTTACAACGCCACGGCCGGTTCATCTGTCTATGCCGCCTCTGATGTTACGATCGTCTTTACCGTCCGTCTCTCGCGGCCTGGTCTACATCAACAGACCGGGCCGCGCCTGTCTGCGTGAGCTGTTCATTGAGTATGAGTAAGTCACTACTTGGGAAGCCCGGTTTCTCTTCCAACAAATTGGAGGCAAATTATCATATATTATCAGCCGCCTTCTACACTGGATGGTTCAATGGGGAGGCGCACAGGTCGCCGCCACTACAATTTGGTTAACTTCAAACAGCCAGTTGGAAGGAGCCATTGGCCGAGTTGCTGACACGGTTCATACGGGATCATTTATAACCCGCCGCAGTCACCTCAACCTTTTGTAGGTTCACATCGCGCTATCACCGCCAATGATATACACCTCATGCTATGGTCAAATATGGAGAATCTCAAGCCAACTCCTCGAGTCGCCTTGAGACTCGGGGGCTACAATGGTATGACTCGGCAAAACTAGCCGGTTTCAATAAACTCAAGAACTCCGGGTCATTGAAGGGAAAAATTACCCAGGCCCCGGAGATTACTGCTAGATCGATGAAAATTTAAAAGCCGTCAGAAGATTTCCGGCTCAAAATAAGGACTCTGGTTTAAAATCCGATTCAAGAGACATCTTTCTCCCACAAAGCACTGAAGCTCTCAAATCCGGTTCAAAATCCGGCCCAGGGTAAATTTGTCCCTCACAAATTTTTGAAGCTCTTAAATCCGGTTCAAAATCTGGTTCAAGGTAAATTTGTCCCTCACAAATTTTTGAAGCTTTCAAATCCGGTTTAAAGTTCTGGTTCAAAAAGAATTAATCTCTCGCAAGTTCGAGTTGTAAGAAAAATTAAAGGTTGCCAAAAAG
The DNA here is from genome assembly GCA_963921465.1 of Triticum timopheevii. Taxonomy (NCBI): domain Eukaryota; kingdom Viridiplantae; phylum Streptophyta; class Magnoliopsida; order Poales; family Poaceae; genus Triticum; species Triticum timopheevii. The sequence continues at coordinate 69,790,009 of OY997272.1, read as the reverse complement.
AACTTGCTGCCATGATGCACGGTTCAAACATAGGTATCCTGCCTTACGGCTTATCTTATTATGGTCACTTGGGGCCTGCTCATCAAGCATAGCTGTCGGCACCCTCTTGATCGGTGCAATGCTAATATATGGTCACTTGGGGGCTTCCTGTTCAAACATATGTCGTATTCGAACCAAAGAGAACATAGCTACCGAAACCCTTTTGATCGGCACACTGCCAAACTCACTAGGGGGCTTCTTGATCGTATCCGAATCATAGCTTCACCTCTTTTGGGTCCAACGTGGATCGTATTCGAATCAGCATCGTTAAACAAGTCTTAAGGTCATTTGGGGGCTTCCTGTTCAAACATAGGTCATATTCGAACCAAAGAGAACATAGCTGTCGGTACCCTCTTGATCGGCAACGCCAGAGCCACTGGGGGCTATATGATCGTATTCGAATCTTAGCTCAACCCCTTTGGAACGGTTTTCTGATCATATACGAATCAGAAGCCTTAAACTTTTTAAGTCTTTTTTGCGAACAATTTTGGGTTTGACTTGAGACCTTTTTTGGATTATATCTCAAGTGTATATAAGTATTTTATGCTTAACTGGGCTTGACTTTTGACTATAAGTCACCAGCTTATGACAATCATCATCTATGTGGAAGCATTGGCTTCTAAGGATTGGGTTATCACCCTTACTGCACAGGTCATGTGAACCGACAGTACAAATTCGATATCACAGTGGTTATATGTGAGATATTATGACCCATCCTGGCTTTGACGCTAAGTCGCCAGGGCATATGTTGTTTAAACTCTTTGCAGGATTTGCAGAAATATTACATATAAATGATTAAGTTCAAGCTCATTACCAAAGTTGATGCTTCAAAACGATTATCCGTTCTGGATTTTTCTCAAAGGCTATAAGCCATCGGGTTATAAAAATTCTGGCTTACAATGGAGGCATATTAAATCGTCATCGGCCAAGAGCCGCCAGGTATTTAAACTCTGGATTTACTTATCAACAGACGAGGTATTGAAAGTCTCTTTGGTGCAATGGCTATTATTTTATTAATGGATATGATTTATTCTACAATGGAAGGAATAGTCCCGAGTCGCTGCAGGCTTACGACCCAGTACTTGGGGGCTACATTATTCAAATTGAGGTTACATCAAATATGCAAGTCTCATGTCGCTGCAAACATGCACCATGACACTTGGGGGCTAATGCAAAGTTATTTTTTGCTCACCTCATTGAAGACCTGACTCATCACATCATAATGAGCCGGCCCTTGGGGGCTACCAGTTGCTCCTGTCAACAGTTTAAGGTACACAAGTCTGAATCCATTATATTGAAGGATCCATTGCTCAGTTGGTAAATGTCGGTGTACTAGAGTAGGGGTACCCTAGTATCCCGAACTTGTGCACGGGCACTCGCAGCACCCCGCGGCAAGGCTTGCCGGGTGATCGCCAAGGTCCTCCGTGGTTCCTTTGGAGCCATTCAAGAACAAAGTATTCAAGCCAAGGAGACAAGGCCCCGGCAAGAGGAGCTTGCCGGGAAGGCCAATCAAGGCATATCAAGGAACTTGCCGCGACGCGCCACGCGTCCCGGCAAGGCCCGGTGAGCGACAAGCTTCTGGACGCGACAAGACAACGACCGCAGCAAGGCGCTTGCCGCAGCAAGCTACCACTCTGCACCCGCGCTCCAGCACGTCCACCAACGTGTCGCCCCGGGACCTTTCCAGGCGCGCGTGGCAAGAGGCTGTGCAGCCAGCAGTGCGAGGTGGCGAGCGGCGCTGACAAGATTGCCATCGTGGCAAGCGGTGGCGCCCCTGACGGTCCCTTTTTGCACTGTTTGGGCGACGTAGATGGGCATTTAATGCCTTTGTCCCCTGCCGTCAGGGTTAGGTATGGTACACTGTTCAAGTAGTTGTACCAACCGCAATTCCTTTTACATTTTTACCCTTGTCTGCGTTGCCACCTGTCGGTGACCCCTTTAGCATATAAAAGGAGGCCCATGCGCAACGTAGAGGGGGGTTCGAAGCCAGAAAACACTCACGCTCGGTCTCGTTAGCAGCTAGTGTGTACTGTAGCATCTAGCGCTCCCGAGCAAGAACTCAATACACTCAGACATGCAGCAGTAGGAGTATTATCTCTCCGGAGAACTCCGAAGCTGGGTAAACCGCTCGTGTGCTTTGCCTCGATCCGCTCTTCGTGTGATCTCCGCCCCCCGCCGAACCGAAAGGGGCTTGGTCCGCCGGTCCCATAGGTGTCCGTGGGTCAGTTTCCCCCCACGACAGTAAAGCACAAAGCTCTTAACCTTGTGGACATGGGTTCAAGCCCCATGGTGGAGATTACATCATATGATGTTATTATCAATGAATTATATACAAAGTCCCAGCTCACTAATATCTTATTGAGCCGGCCCTTGGGGGCTACACGTTGCTGCTCCCGTTCACATGATCATGTTTACAAAGTCCCTGCTCATTATTGCATAATGACCCGTCCCTTGGGGTCTACACTGGTTGAAATTTTTATGAGCATAAGGCAATTACAAGTCCCAGGTTGCTCCAAGCATGACAACCCGGCACTTGGGGGCTACAGGTAATATGCATATAAAGGAGGAACATCTTCTAATTCTCAGTTTTTGAGCAAATCAGCAAGATCAATTACATGACCCGGTGTCAACAACAATTATGACCCACCATCGTCTGTTTTATAATCCGGCAATTTTGGTGATGATAAACCGGTAAGTGTTACATCTTCAAGCCAGTTGAAAGTCGGATGAGTATTTCAAGACTAATATTTTTTAAGCTGGTGTTTTGGAGGCCGACTCAAGTGAATTACCTCTTACTATATTTTTCTACAAGAAGACCAATGTCAGCAAATTGATTCTGAAGCTGGCCTATTAACCCAGATTTAAAAAAAGAAGTATCTGGATTGTTTGCATTGACAAAGTTGAAGCATATCTGTTAAAGAATATTTTTCTATGAGGTTATGGACATATTTATATCAACAAGGAAATGACAAGTACTTAAAGATGTTCAGGTGCCGGCTTACAAGAATATTTAACCCGGAGCGCAACCTGTCAAATTCGTTCTTGAGTTATTTTGCAGGATCAGTCTAACATGGATAAATCCAAATTAAACTGGGGGCTAATGTCGAGGATATACCCCGCGGTATGACCCGGCCGGAAGTATGACCCGGCCGGACTTGGCGCTTCACCGATGACCCGCTGGAAGACTGGCGACTCACGGGTCTGGCGGTTCACGGATCAGACGACTCATGAGCCTGGCAACTTACGGATGGCCCTAATGGCGGGTCAGATTGAATACTAGGCCCAAGGCCTAGAAGGCCGGATCATGTTATGTTGGGCCGGCTTAAGAGGAAAGGGATGACGAATATTTCATTTACAGGGAAGCAAGACTGGGACTTGTATTCAACTTGTAAGAAAAGATAGACTAGTCCTAGTCCTACTAGGACTCCACATGTAACCCGCCCCTCTAACTTATATAAGGAGGGGTAGGGCTCTCCAAGAGGAGGGGCAAGAAACAATCTTTAGGGCTAACACAAAGAGCCAGCTTACCGGCGACTCCCTCATGATCATAATGAGACCTAGCCACAAGCAGCATGTAGGGTTATTACCGGATGATGTTTCCCGGGACCCGCAGCTGTCTAAATCCTTGTCTTATGTTGCATCTCTCGATTTCGTCCAACCCCTCTCAAGCTACCACATAGATGCGTTGGCCTCATGACTAAGTCCTGACACTAAGGACATCTGCCGTGACAATTCCACGACATATACCTAATTTTCACCGATACGTTGTTAATTGGCACTATAACTCTGACATACACCTTATAAGATCATTGAACTCACTATCACCATATAGGATATATTAGTGTGTGACCCCACGGTTGGGGCAGTCCATCGAAAGATAGACGAAACAAGCAGGAAAACAAAATTAAAGCATGAAACCGCTCTTTCGAACAGACAAGTCTTTTTTTCAAACATGCAAGTTACTAGCGAGGGGCGTACCCAAGCAGAATTGTTTCATCGATAGCAGAAAGGTCAGCGTCATTTCATTTGTTTAGCATGCGGTTCTTCCGACACTCCCTCTAAGTACGTATAGATTTCAAGATGATGAATAATTGGGGCGCTTTTGTTAGAATAAATGCGAGGCCACAGTCAATCATCCGAGGACCAAGCAATCACACGAGCATGGCACCGAGATTTGTTAACGAGGTTAACCGATATGGCTACATCCTCGTGGCCTGACTACGGCCGCTCCTCCCCGTGACACCGTCACAATACCGCACACTGGCCACCCAGGCGCTGGCACACACAGCTGGCTCCCCCTTGCGCGCCTGTGCTATTATGTTGGCATAGGTTATATCGTGTGTCTAGCCTCATTATATATGAGAGGCCTACGATACAAGTGTCCTACTAGGACACGACTCCATATCCTATCTAAACACAATACTACTACAATTCCTACTGTAACCTACCTCGTATACAATATTCAACACAACTCTAACAAACTCCACCTTGGCGAATATTTTCCACCACCTTGAATTCGTCCATGCGTCAAACTTCCATGTACATTGTACTTGAGTTTATCCCATGAGTACCACTGCTACTCCAAAGACTCCATATGACTCCACCTATAACTTGTAGCCCCTTCTTTTCTTGACCACAGTCAAAACTTGAGCAAAATTAAGTTCTCCTTACTCTAGTTTGTGTTCCCAACTTTCAGAGTATCCGTTCAACACCATCACACACTGACCTGTGTGAAAGTGAACAACTCACATACTGGGTATCACACATAAGAGTTACCTGAACTCAAAATCGCTGCTCCTTTCTTGACCGCCTGTTTGAAACTTGAAAGAATTTCACCGTTGCTTGTAGTCACCCCGAGTCAAATTCGCAGTTGTCTCACTACATGTATGACCACCAGATCCCTGGACCATCTCCATGTCCCGTGCATACCACACGACTCGCCGCTATTACCGCGTCGAGCCTCTGCTGTCCTGGTTGAGTCTCAAGGGTCGCGAACCCACACCACTCAATCACCACTTCAGAGTACCGCTACCTCCTGAGCTTGCATTGGTTTTTCCTTGAAGAGGAAAAGGCGATGCAGCAAAGTAGCGTAAGTATTTCCCTCAGTTTTTGAGAACCAAGGTATCAATCCAATAGGATACGACACACAAGTCACCGAATACCTGCACAAACAATCAAGAACTTGCAATCAACGTGATAAAGGGGTTGTTAATCCCTTCACGGCCACTCGCAAAAGTGAGATCTGATAGAGATAATAAAGTAAATATTTTTTGTATTTTTGGTATATAGATTGGAAAGTAAAGATTACAAAATAATAGATCGGAAACTAGCAAAGATGTAAACGAGATTCAATAATATGGAAAAGAGATGCAATATAATGGAAAAGATACCCAGGGGCCATAGGTTTCACTAGTGGCTTCTCTCAACATAACATGTATTACGGTGGGTGAACAAATTACTGCCGAGCAACTGATAGAAAAGCGCATAATTATGATGGCATCTATGTCAATGATCATGAACATAGGCATCACGTCCGTGTCAAGTAGACCGACTCCTGCCTGCATCTACTACTATTACTCCAAATATCGACCGCTATCCAGCATGCATCCAAAGTATTAAGTTCATAAGAACGGAGTAACACATTAAGCAAGATCACATGATGTAGAGGAATTAACTCAAGCAATATGATGAAAACTCCATCTTGTTATCCTCGATGGCAACAATACAATACGTGCCTTGCTGCCCCTACTGTCACTGGGAAAGGACACCGCAAGATTGAACCCAAAGCTAAGCACTTCTCTCATGGAAAGAAATATCAATCTAGTAGGCCAAACTAAACCGATAATTCGAAGAGACTTGCATAGATATCAAATCATGCATATAAGAATTCAGAGAAGAACCAAATAATATTCATAGATAATCTTGATCATACATTCACAATTCATCGAATCTCGGCATTACATCGAATAGATCTCCAAGAACATCAAGGAGAACTTTGTATTGAGAATCAAGGAGAAAGAAGAAGCCATCTAGCTAATAACTATGGACCTAAAGGTCTGTAGTAAACTACTCACGCTTCATCGGAGAGGCAATGGTGTTGATGTAGAAGCCCTCCATGATCGAATCCCCCTCCAGCAGATCGCCGGAAAAGGCCCCAAGATGGGATCTCTTGGGTACATAAGGTTGCGGTGGTGGAAAAGTGGTTTCGTGGCTCCCCTTGATGTTTTAGGGTATAAGAGTATATATAGGCGAAAGAACTAGGTTGGTGGAGCTACGAGGGGCCCACGATGGTGGGGGCGCGCCTACCCCCCTGGGCGCGCCCTCCTGCCTCGTGGCCTCCTCATTACGTCTCCGAGTTCATCTCCAAGTCTTCTGGTTTACTTTCGGTCCAAGAAATATCATCGCGAAGGTTTCATTCCGTTTGGACTCCGTTTGGTATTCCTTTTCTACAAAACTCTAAAATAGGCAAAAATAGAAATTGGCACTGGGCCTCCGGTTAATAGGTTAGTTCCAAAAATGATACTCCCTCCGTCCGAAAATAAGTGTCTCAACTTTGTACTAGCTCTAGTACAAAATTGTACTAACATTGAGACAGTTATTTTGGGACGGAGGGAGTATAAAAGATCATATTAAAGCCCATTAAACATCCAAAACAGATAATATAATAGCATGGAACAATAAAAAACTATAGATACGTTGGAGACGTATCAAGTACTATCGGTCATCACCGACCAATGACGAGTTTCACGCTTCCATCAGACCATTGGCTCCAGTCCGAACTACGTGTCACTCGCTTTTTCCCGCTGAACAGGCTTCGATTCTCCGGATCCTTACACCATAGCCACTCAATCAAGCTCCACCTTCAACATGACTCCATGGTAGATGATCATTCTGTTGGGGAATGTAGTAATTTCAAAAAATTCCCTACGCACACACAAGATCATGGTGATGCATAGCAACGAGAGGGGAGAGTGTGTCCATGTACCCTTGTAGACCGTAAGCGGAAGCGTTAGCACAATGCGGTTGATGTAGTCATACGTCTTCACGATCCGACCGATCAAGTACCGAACGCACGACACCTCTGAGTTCAGCACACGTTCAGCTCGATGACGTCCCTCAAACTCCGATCCAGCCAAGCTTTGAGGGAGAGTTTCGTCAGTACGACGGCGTGGTGACGATGATGATGTTCTACCGACGCAGGGCTTCGCCTAAGCACCGCTACTATATTATCAAGGTGGATTATGGTGGAGGGGGCACCGCACACGGCTAAGAGATCTCAAGGATCAATTGTTGTGTCTAGAGGTTCCCCCCTGCCCTCGTATATAAAGGACCAAGGGGAGGGGGCGGCCGGCCAGGGGAGGGTGCGCCAGGGAGAAGTCCTACTCCCACCGGGAGTAGGACTCCCTCCTTTCCTTGTCCAAGTAGGGGAGGGGAAGGAAGGGGAGAGAGGAGGAAGGAGGGGGGGGGGGGCGCCCCCTGCTTGTCCTATTCGGACTAGAGGGGAGGGGGCGCGCGGTCTGCCCTGATCACCCCTCCTCTTCTGCACTTTGGGCCCATGAGGCCCATTAACCCCCCGGGGGGTTCCGGTAACCCCCCGGTACTCCGGTATACATCCGATAACCCCCGAAACCATTCCGGTGTCCGAATATAGTCGTTCAATATATCAATCTTCATGTCTCGACCATTTCGAGACTCCTCGTTATGTCCGTGATCACATCCGGGATTTCGAACTATCTTCGGTACATCAAAACACATAAACTCATAATATAACCGTCTTCTAACTTCAAGCGTGCGGACCCTACGGGTTCGAGAACTATGTAGACATGACCGAGACATGTCTCTGGTCAATAACCAATAGCGGAACCTGGATGCTCATATTGCCTCCTACATATTCTACGAAGATCTTTATCGGTCAAACCGCATAACAACATACGTTGTTCCCTTTGTCATTGGTATGTTCCTTGCCCGAGATTCGATCGTCGGTATCTCAATACCTAGTTCAATCTCGTTACCGGCAAGTCTCTTTACTCGTTATGTAATGCATCATTCCGTAACTAACACATTAGCTACATTGCTTGCAAGGCTTATAGTGATGTGCATTACCGAGAGGGCCCAGAGATACCTCTCCGACAATCGGAGTGACAAATCCTAATCTCGAAATACGCCAACTCAACATGTACCTTTGGAGACACCTGTAGAGCTCCTTTATAATCACCCAGTTATGTTGTGACATTTGGTAGCACACAAAGTGTTTCTCCGGTAAACGGGAGTTGCATAATCTCATAGTTGTAGGAACATGTATAAGTCATGAATAAAGCAATCGCAACATACTAAACGATCAAGTGCTAAGCTAACGGAATGGGTCAAGTCAATCACATCATTCTCCTAATGATGTGATCCAGTTAATCAAATGACAACTCATGTCTATGGTTAGGAAACTTAACCATCTTTGATTAACGAGCTAGTCAAGTAGAGGCATACTAGTGACACTATGTTTGTCTATGTATTCACACATGTATTACGTTTCCGGTTAATACAATTCTAGCATGAATAATAAACATTTATCATGAAATAAGGAAATAAATAATAACTTTATTATTGTCTCTAGGGCATATTTCCTTCACAGTCCACCCTCACACCTTGTCGACTTCAAGATCTCATGTGCGCCGTCTTGAATCAACCCCGCGTCATAGCCTTGTTGAAGCCACACAAGCACTCGGGCATGTGCCACGTGTTTCCACGTCCACATCAGCATCACGCTCCTATGTCATTGTCGCAGATCCCACCACTCTCTTTTGTACCAACCGACTTACGTCGATTTGTCAAACTTTTTAGTCTGACCCAGCCGAACTTATCCGACAGTATGACACACTCAAGACTCTTAAATCATTTTCCATGAATTTCCATCCATCACATGATAATTCCATCACAGCTGACATGACTTCCCGCAATGCTTTCAAGCATCCATGTTGTGCCAACAAAATTTTCACCCTTATCTGGCATAACTCAAGGTTTTCAGTCCTGTCGAACTTCTCCACCTCAAACCTGGTACCCGATGGCGCCACAGTTCTTTGTACGGTTTACCCTGCAAAAAATTATCCGAGCTTTCCTCACGTGATGCCCAAGTACACAAGCAAAACTTGACATGGTACACACTCGTTCACTAATAGCAAATCCAAAACATTAACGTACGCGGAAGGCGCGCCCCCTCGCGCTGTCCACGTAGGATAGAAAAAGTGCCTCAGATTGAGTTGTGATTGGTATGCCAAACAGCCGACGGAAGAGACAAAAAAACAGATCACACAGCCCCAACACCTTGCGATTCCTATCCCTCTCCCTCATCTGGTCCTCCCCCACATCCGCCGCCACCACCAGTGCCCTTCCCCAATAGCCGCCGCCCCCGCCCCTTCTCTCCTACCATCATCTTCCACCCTCCATCAGAAACCTTCTCTCATCACCCTCTCCCCAAATCGAGTAACAGGTCCGGATCCACGGCCACGGTGGTGTGAGCCCCACGATGCAGGCTGAGGCCGCGTGACGAGGGAGCTCGTTCTAGTTCTCTGACCCTGGTGCCGACGCCATGAACAAGGTGCCCTCTCCATCTCTTCTCTCTCTTTATATGTGTGTGTTCGATTTGGAGTTGGTGTTCTGTTCGTGAAGCTCCCTTTCTTTTCTGGCGCAGGAGAACATCTCTGTTCATGAAGTAGCCCCAACCCTAGCCTTTCCTTGCCATGGCGACCGAGTAGGCAGGAGGTACGAATCAGTCCTCTCGTCCCCTTGTATAGTTTTCTTCATCCCCTTTGTGATGTGTGACATCTACTTGTGTGCATACTGCATGGAGAGGAGAAGTTGCTCTGATCCCATCTACGGAAGGAGGATGTGCACCATCCGAGGTGCTCAACATCACCACCGCCATTTGTTGCTTGACAAGGTGACTTCTATCTCATGCTACCATGCTCTGCTTGTCCACGGAGTCGACCCGAGGTGATTTTTTCTGTGTGTGCTAGTTCTAGGGTTTTATCTACTGTGACGCCGCATCTGTTATTGTTGTGAATAGAAGCTTCAATGGATGTATATTACAATCTTGCAAGGGGAAAAGAGCTCCATAATTATTTTTGAAGCCTAAAGAAGTGGGTTCTATGTTATGCTAACGATCGTTCCTTTTGGTTTGTTGGCTTGCTGGTTCAGTGTTGTGGCACAACCATTGTTTTCCTTGTGTATTAACCATGTGAGTGTGATACGTATCCAATGTATCTATAATTTTTTATTATTCCATGCTATTATATTGCCCGTTTTGGATGTCCATGGGCTTTACTTTACACTTTTATATCAATTTTGGGACTAATCTACTAACCGGAGGCCCAGCCCGAATTGTTTTTTTGCCTATTTCAGTGTTTCGAAGAAAAGGAATATCAAAAAGAGTCCAAACGGGATGAAACCGTCGGGAGCGATCTTTTTGGAACAAATGCAACCCAGGAGACCTGGAGTAGACATCAAGAAGTGAACGAGGCGGCCACAAGGGTGCCCAGCGTGCCCCCACCCTCGTGGGCCCCTCATGGCTCCACCGACCTACTTCTTTCTCCTATATATATCCACCGCCGCAACCTTCTGTATCCGCGAGATCCCATCTTGGAGCCTTCGCCGGTGCTCCGCTGAAGGGCCAGTTATGTTTTTTATCCAAAATATGTTTCCGTTTCCAGGCCTACTTCATCCAGCCCATCAATGTTAGGTTTGCCCAACAAAGCCCATTTGTGATTTTTACACGAAACAATTTAGCACTGAAGTTATTAATAATTTGTATACAAATATTAAGACAGAAAAGAGGCATAGCATTAAAAAGCACAAGTCACATTACACAATTATTGGTCCTCCATGACACATCCAGCATAGCATTCAGCTTACATCTCGAGATCCACTAACCATCAATCACTAACATGCAACTAGTTTGCATCGAACAGTAGGCAGTTTGCATAACAAAAGGCTGACAAAATAACAAGCTAGGTTCCACAAGCATATCCCACATTCATATAGCTTCCAGCAGCTTTTTGGACAAACAACTTACCCTTCAGTTGATCTTGATGGCATCAGACTTAGCAATAAGTCTAGTTTTGCATCCATCTCAGCTTGCTTCTTCCTATTCTCCTCGTCTCGCTTCCTATACTCCTCATCTTGCCTGGCCCTTTCTTCTTCAGATTCCTTCAACTTCTTGGTCAAGGTGTCAACACGCCCCTGAAGCTCAACATTCATCTTCTGCGCTGCCAATTCTACTTCACGGTTGATAGCACTGGATCTCACATGGACGTGCTGGATCCCCACATGCTGAAGAAACCTCGGCTTCTTAGTGTGCTTAGCAAGCACTTCAGCTACAGCTTCGGTTGCCGCCTCAGTTGCAGAGCTCGATTCCTGACCATCTTCTGTAGGATTAGGAACCTTCTTTTCCATCTCGGTCTAGCAATGCAAGCAACAAACATGGTTATGAGACAGCTTAAGCACAAGTAGAGATGACCTCATCAGCAAGTTAACATGCATGAGGAAAGCTAGCATGCATCCTTATCTTATGAAAACAGAGTCAGATTAAACTTTTTTCTGTGTGGAGCTGAGTCAGATTATTCATCAACAACAAAGTGGCCAGAAGAAACGGGATAAATTATATCAATTAAGTACAAGCAACTAATGTTTAAATCTAATTATTTTATATATACTACAAGATAGAGACTGAGGATGGCCAAAACTGCAATATAGGACAATCTATTACAAGATAGTCAGGTGAATACGCTAATATTTCCAATTAACATACGCTGGCATTTGCTTATTATTTTTCAATCTATAAGAGGGACTGAAACAATATTAATTCTAGCCATGCAAAAGTTAAAACTTTGATGGTTGGTAGTCTTTGAAAGCTGACTTACAATTGCATCTAGTACACCTTTGGTGTAACATTTGTTTTTCTTGCTGTAGTGGCACTCCTTGAACAAATCCACTGCAGTTGGTTCTTTATCCTTGTATTTATCTCCCTGAAAACAACAGATATGAAGGCAAGGGAGCATCATATACCTACACTACATGGAAGCAATCCAGAAACACCTTTTAACAGTGCACACATACATCTTGCACATCCAAAACCACATGTTTGACTTACCAGATTTCCACAGTGCACAGGGTAGCTGCGCGCTCCAGTAGTTTGGTGGAACTTAACTTGAGCTCGATTAGCTTTGTTAATTTGAGATACCCCCTACATTAAGAGACCAAATACATGTAAGGCACATTCTCTAGATTAGCATGTAGAAGGCGAGATCGATCTGCAGGAAGAGACATACCATCTTTTTGGGATCCTTCCAGCTTTCCACCATCTCGTTCCACTGGTCATCAGTCATCGAGGGGACCGAAGAAGTTCTCCTCACCAAATGGGGTGCATGAGGATCAAAATACTCTTTCCTGAGCCTATATCGTTGTTGGCGTGTCGTGCGTTTCAACATTTCTGTGCAAGCCTTCCTAACTGGCACCGCCTCTAGGTCCATCTGAAACTTGTTCTAGTAAGATAAAAAACATGGGTAAGTATCATGATGGCACATCGACAAAATAGCAGAAGCTTGACAGGTTCCTAGCAATGTGAGGGAGAAAGGCCAGGATTATGTACTTACACCAACTTTGCCTACAAAGTTCTTGAAGATCCCATCTCTGACATTTCCATTTGGGTCCTTGTAATCCTTCCAGTGCTTAAACACAGGCATATGGTGTCTGACTGTGATATTGCATTCGGTTGCAAACTTTGCAGCCAGAAGAGGTGTCTCTGGCCGTAAGCTTCCTTCTGGAATGAGAAGTGGCAGTTTGCCCTACCGGCGTGGAGTGATCCTTTCCAGACCTTTCCCCAAATTGGGCCCCCTTTCCCTTGGCTCCTCATAGGATTGTGGACCTACAGAGAAGGTATAATCAAGAATGGTATTAAGCTCACAAGAAGGCCAAGACAATATACTAGTAACCGATGGCAGCAACAATTAAGGCGAAACAGTGTAAAGCGGCAACAAGAGAAGCTAATGATGTATGCACTAATAGTTGATCTGTCAAGCTTCATTATGGTTTATATTAAGTATATTTAAGACGACAAGATGCATAGGACAATAGATTAAACAAGAAGTTCAGAAAATCTGAATGGAAGATCTGAAGGGCATTAATGCTTGAATGGAAGATCTGAAAATATATATACTTAATTTGCTATGTCACATGGCCATTACTAAATAACCATAGCCTCATTAACAATCAAATAAATGCAAGAAAAATCAGGTTTGTAACTTGCCTTCAAAGTTACTGTCAGGTTGAGATTGCTGATGAGGTTGGGTACTACCACCAGCTTCGTTGTCCCTCTGGTTGTCATCATCACAATGGGCAATGAGATCAGCTCCATTGGCCATCCAGTTGCCGTCATCACAATGTGCAAGGTCATCATCTTTTTAGAAGAAGGCATCCAGTGAGAGGATTTTCATTATGCAATCGAAGTTAATACACAAGGCTAGAAATTCAAAGGACAGAACATGAGCATTATATAACAACAATAGTAAGAAACTTGCCTTCAACAAAATGGTCATCAGAGTTGGGAACAAATTCTTCAGCTTGGCTGGCACAAGCCACAGAAGAAATTGGCTTATGAATGACACTTGGTGTCTGCTATTTAGGATCATACATCTCTTCACTTTGAGCACTTGCATCAGCATTTTGTGATTGTACTTTCCTCGACCTTGTAACTCGCATATTAGTTGGGATGTCCGCGAGAACTCTCTTAGGAGGCCGAGGCTTTACTCCACCAGGGGGCATGGCAGCAGATCTTTTCTTACTAGATTCCTGACTGTTTTTTTTACAGTCCTTCAAGCCCTTCAAGCCAAGGCAAAGAGATCTTCGTCTACCTCTTCATCAACCTCATCGTGCATCCTTATCATCTGCAACAACACACGCAAACACATACATTAGAATCAGTAGTGAAATGTGACAACCAAAAACTAGATGCGAATGAAAACTAACATAGTTCTTGAACCATGTTGGAATTTTTTTTTGAAGCTCCTTATCACTGTCCGGCGCCCCTTTTCTCTTTAAATCATCTCTGAATATTCTGTAAAGTAAAACATATTAATCAACAGATCACATAAGTACAACACAAACAACATAAGCAAGTTTAGAAGTGACAACATACTCAATATATTTCTTAGCTTGATCACAATTGTTCAACACATACCACACCATCTGATCAAATTCTTTTTCCGCATGTACATATTGATAATCATATCCTGAAGTAAAATTAACTCCATGTCCAAAAACATCAACACCATAGGCTTCTTCATCTGAAAAACCTATATTTCTTGGGTTTCGATTAAATATTGTTTCAACATCATCCATGTACTTGGAGCAAAATGTCAGGCACTCATCCGCAACATATGCTTCAGCAATCGAACCTTCTGGTCGTGCCCTATTCCTCACATAGCGTTTTAAAGTATATAGCCTTCTTTCAACTGGGTACATCCACCCATATTGTACGGGACCTCGAAGCAATGCCTCTTCAGGTAAATGTACTGCAAGGTGCACCATCACATCAAAGAAAGCAGGGGGGAAAATTTTCTCAAGCTTGCACAAAATTATAGGGATTTCTTTCTTCATTTCAGCCAACACATCCCTATTAAGAGTTTGGCTGCATAGTTCCCTGAAAAACTTGCCTAACTCAGCTATTGCTTGATATATATCACTATCCAAAAATCCTCTCATGCCAGCAGGTAAGATTCTTTGCAGAAGAATGTGACAATCATGTGTTTTTAGGCCTTGTACCTTGGTACCATCAGCACTTGTACATCTTGATATGTTGGAAGCAAATCCATCCGGAAACTTTAACTCCCATAAAAATTGACAAAATGCAACCACTTGTTCTTTGGACAAGGTATATCGTGCCCGAGGCATCACATATGAGTTTCCTTCCTTCCTCAATTTCAACTCATCTTTAATATTCAAATCTTGGAGATCAATCCTACCATTGAGTGTGTCCTTTGTCTTCCCCTCTAAGTTCAAAATTGTCCCAATGATGTTTTCACATATGTTTTTCTCGATGTGCATGACATCAAGATTGTGCCTCAGCTTCAATTTCCCCCAATATTCCAAATGCAACAAACAAACCCTGCGGCTCCAAATTGGCACATGAGCCTTCTTGCTGCCCAAGTCAGAACGTTTCTTTTTCTTACTTTCTTGTTGCCTCCCAGGTCTAACCTTCTCCAATTCTGCTTGCAGCTCTTTCTCAGAGAATTTACCTGGCCGATCATTGCTTTCATGAAGACCAACAAATTCATTATTTCTCCGCAAACGATGTCCCTTTGGAAGGAAACGATAGTGTGAGAGATTGAGATAGGCAATCAGAGGGGGGGGGGGGGGGGTGAATGATTGCGCGGAAGCAAATTACAACTTTTCCCAAATTTCAAACCCTGAAACTCTAATTTGTTCGTGATGGTATACAAGATCTGCTGAACCAAAAATTGCGTATGAATACTCCAATTAAAGCTACGGAAATTATCTAATCAATGCAACAAGAATCAGCTTAATCGGAGTTACCAATCAAAAGTTATGATCAGGACAGTAACAGCTGACAGAAGACTGCGAAAATCAATCTAGATCTAATTTCGAGAATTAGCAAGAAAGATAGATTAATCGCACCACAAACTTCCCTCGATCTCGTGAAAAACCTGCAGCAAAGTATTAGAGAAATCTAACACGAAGATTTCACCGAGATTAGAGAAGCCCAGAGATGACACCGCCAAAGATCACTTTATTGCAACGATGTCGATCGATTACAGAAGATGCAAACGTGCATCCAAGAACTCTCCAAGAATAGCTCTAGGTTAAAACTCTAAGTTCCCTCACGTTTTTTCCGCCTAAACCGTGGCCTGGACCCCTCTATTTATAGAACTAGGCAACACCTAAAAAGAGTCCATATCAAAAACGAAACTGATGTCCGAGCTGGCTGCGCCGGACCGAACGCTCAGCACCAGACACGGAAACGAGCTGTGTCTGCTCTCGTGCGTGAGCGCTCACCTCGTTTGCTGCATGGGCCACGCTGGGCCTGCTCCTCCTGGCATTTAGCCTACGTACGCTCAGCTGCAGACACATGCAACGAGCAAAATCTGCTCTTGCGCGTGAGCCTGGCTGACCGCCTCCGTCGCGCATGCCGCCTTCCATCGATCCGCACGCCTGCCACACGGGCGGCCCGCGCTGGACTGGGCCGCACCTGCTCGACTCGCCCGATCGATCTGCTGCCGCTGCCGTGCGCGCAAACACATGTGCACACCTTGCACCTCGTGAC
Organism: Triticum timopheevii; assembly: GCA_963921465.1. Taxonomy (NCBI): domain Eukaryota; kingdom Viridiplantae; phylum Streptophyta; class Magnoliopsida; order Poales; family Poaceae; genus Triticum; species Triticum timopheevii. The sequence continues at coordinate 69,773,643 of OY997272.1, read as the reverse complement.
GTCTTCAGTAACGTACATCTCCGGTACAAGCCATGTACGACAAACCGGTGCCCTCCCGGATCATCGTAGCCTTCACTTCCATTGTTCCTTCGCACGAACGCCCCGCATGACCATGATCCCCAGACCTCAGCTTCTCCCAAGCTTCGTCCCTCGATCCTGTCATCGACCACGTTCCTCCAGCTTTGGCAACACCTGAAAGTGAACACAACAAATAACCAGAACGAGCACAAGTCCACGACTTGACTCAGGGTAAGTTTCACACAACTCACGCCATATTTTCACACAAGAAACTAATGGATCAGCACACCATTAGCAAAGTATTCAGCCCAATACAAGTATCCATATCACATCGCACAAGTATCCATATCACCCAAAATATCCATATCAATGTTTTACTTAGCACTTGCCAATGTTGCACATCACACATGACTTCACATAGTGACCAATATACCCAATTTTCTTCCTTAGGCCGTAAGAAATTGGGTGTTTGTCACAATGAATACATGCAAAATAGCCTCTTATGGTACGCCCTGAAAGAGTGCTCAGAGCTGGGTAATCATGAATGCACCATAGAACTGCAGCATGAAGATCAAACATTTTTTCACTAAGAGCATCATATGTACGCACACCCTCCCAGAGCTCAAGTAATTATTCTACAAGTGGTTGTACAAAGACATCAAAGTGCTTTCCAGGTGATTTAGGACCTGGAATTAGCAAAGCCATCATGAAATTTGACTGGTCCATGCATGCCCAAGGTGGAAGGTTGTATGGTATAACAAACACAGGCCACATACTATAGGTTGTGTTAAAGTTTCCAAAAGGATTGAACCCATCAGTGGCAATGCCAAGTCTAATGTTTCTGGCATCTTTTGCAAAATCTGGATATTGTTTATCAAAATCTTTCCATGCATCACCGTCAACCGAATGACTCAATTCCTTCTCACTGGGTTGCCTCTTTAGCTTGTGCCATTATGCTTCTTCTGCTCCTTTTTTGGAAAGAAACATCCTCTTCAGCCTAGGCACCAATGGAAAATGCATCAACACTTTCTGTGGAATCTTCTTTCTAGCAGGGTCTTTCCACCTTGATAGGCCACAAACTGGGCAGTTGTCATGATTGGCATATTGCTTTCTGAACAAAATGCAATTATTAAAGCACACATGTATAGAAACATACCCAAGGCATAATTCCTTTAGAAGGTTCTTTGCTTCCTCGTATGATTTTGGGAGTGTATTAGGTTCAGGGAATGCTTCAGCCAATATCTTCAATATATCAGTAAATGCACTATTTGTGATCCTATGGTATGACTTCAAATGAAGAAGCTTTACCACAAAGGAGAACCTTGAAAACTTGGTACAACCATGATAAAGTTGCTGCTTTGCCTCTTTCATCACGTTTTCAAAAATGACTCATGCTCAGAAGGATTTTCAGTTTCACTTTCAGCTTGTTCTACTGCTGTGCGTAGGTCTCCAAACATCTCCTCAAATCGATCAGCACCATTGTTACCATCGGCAGTTTCATGCACATGAACAGGTTCTTCAATCACATCAACATCAAAGTCTTCTCCATGATATAACCAACGAGTGTATGTACTTTCCATGCCATACGTCAATATGTGTGTGTTCACAACGGTCTGATGCTGGTGTTTATGATTAAGGCAATTTCTACATGGGCAGAGTATTTTCTCATCCTCGCTGAATTTATCTTGAATGAAGTTCATAAATTCTTTGACACCTTCGATGTACTCATGGGAAAACAATGTACGATGAATCCAACGTCTATCCATCTGCATTGCATAAAAAGAATCAAAGATATATCATCACTGAAGAGACATGACTAGAACAACTTACAAGTAATCCCAATATTACAAGGGGCATATGGATCGGAATTATCACTCTAGAAAGGCAACGTGTTTACTAGCAAAGATGGAAATAACATACAACCATAAGTGAAGACTTTTGATGGACAGATAAATAAAATAGCATCAAGTTATAATAGAGGGAGTTGCCTGTAGCCAATCTCTTCTGCACAACAGAACAAACAAAATAACAATAACCAGGTAGTCACAAGTATTAAGGATTTAAGGTAGGATCAGATTTTGGGCATTTTGTACCAATAGAAGCAGCATGTCCTCTACTCAGGGCAGGATCAGATTCTGGGCAAATTCTGCCAACAAAACACAAGGCTTAAGCATGCAGAAATCACTTGCAGATTACGCAAGGTAACTGGGATTTCGGATCACATGGTATACAAGGTCTGGATATTAAAACACAACACAACCCCAACTTTTAATCTATGCGTACATTTAAATCATTTGGCCAAGCACTGTTATCCTAGATCCCCTATCCAAAAAAACATCACCTCAATCCATACAACTATACTGGAATAGCAATATTAAGTATGGGAAATCCATCTTGAATTATCTCTGTATATGCATACTTGCTTCACCTTCGCTTGCAAATCACAATATTTAATCAACAAATTCAGTAGGAGAGAGATGATTTCTGTAGAAGACATACCGCTCGCTCCTGGTTGACGTTGATGTGGGGAAGAATGGGGGAGTGTCCGGTGCAGCAATGGCGGGCGGCGGCTGCTCGTAAGTGGGCAATGGCGGGCGGCGGCTAGATCGTGGTGCGGCAATGCCTGGCGGAGGCTGGCTCGTCGGCGCAACAAGGGCGGGCGGCGGCGAGGCGGGAGGCCTACGAGATCCTGAAGATGTCGCCGAGGTAGACCACCCCGCCGGACCACCCTCGCCCGGGCAGCCGTCGGCGGCACTGGCGGCGCCGCGGCGACGGCCTCGATCTGGACGGCGACGCACCAAATCAATAACTTATTTTTTTTACTGTCATGTGAGGCATACAATGGCACCTACGCATCCTCACTGTTTTTTTTGGAAAAGCAAGTATGGTCCAACCGACATGTGGGCCAAAGAAGGGGCATCTATGCCACATCAGCATGAGTACAATCCATGACGGTCCACATCAGCATGAGTACATCAGCATGAGTACAATCCACTAAGCCCACTTGTTTGATTCGTGACAGTTTCCGTGACGGTAGCCCGACGTCCGTCATCAAGGGCCTGCTGTTTTTCGGCCCACACGCGGCTTACTAGTCGGTGACGGTATGGGTGACGGATGAGTGTAAACTGTCATAATCGGTGACGGATATAGGATCGTCAAAAAAAAATCCGTCATGGATTAACAGATTTCTTGTAGTGATGGTTGTATTACTTGTAGCAATGCTTCAAATTTTGATTTTTTATGTGCTGAATCTGCAAGTTTGACTTAGAACTAGAGATGTATGAGGGTTTAGTATTAGCATACTAGGTTAATTGAGGTTCATATATGCTTTGTTTTTTGTGTGAAAAAAACACCAAAATGTACGTGATTTTAGTGGTGGATTCACCTCTTCTTTTATTTATATTTATCTTGATTATAGTGCTTGACCTTAAACGGCTGGAGCAAAAATGCGAGAGATGGGCTGTCTGATACTTACCAACTGGTGAAATGGCGTATTCCTAACAGACTATATGACAGAAAAGAAACGATGTACTACAAGGTGTGCAACTCCACAGCTCACACATTCTTTTAGGCGCAAACATATTTCTGTTGATGTTGTTTATCTCATTATATGGTTGTGCAACCACTTTGTTAACTCTATTGTATTGCAGTCCCATATGTAGGCGCCTTTTCAAAGTGGTTATCTTATTTAACCTTATTTTTATTCTTTAATAGGTCTTAATTGATAATATTGAGTATGCACCTATTTTTACACACGGACTGTTGGCGCAGTTTGCCAAAATCACGGTGGCTTGTTTAGACGGCCTCGGGGAATGTATTTTAGTGTAGAGGATCATGGTGAAATGATGTCCATAGTATACAACTGACCAGCTGATCAGGTATGCATTGTTTCTTGTCCATTTACTGATTTGGCCTTCTGTAGTTCAACTCTTTCAGTGTCTTAAAGGTATAAAGCTCTTTTGCTAAGAGGCTAATATATAGCTTTTGTGTTTTGTAGATCTCCTAGGGTTGGGAGAGCATCTTCCGACGATAAGTTTCTTATATTTCAAATAAACATAAGTGACTAATCTTTCACATGTTGGCATGATAGTGGCTGACTGATGGAAGCAGAAGCTGTTGGAATCCTTGTTCTCTATCTTCCTTTTTTTTACACCTATATTTTCATATTTGATATCTCCAATTTCAAAAAACTATAATTTGGTATTTAACTTGCATGGATTTTATTGACAAACAAAAATAATATTTTGCTACTTAATCTGATTCTGCCAATCAGTCTTTTCTCATAATAATTCAGGGAGATAAATTTCTTTTACAATGTTACTAGTTTGGCTTGCTTTTGTACTGAACCAAGATGAATGATGTTTACCAAACTGAAGATTCAAATGCGAGACTTGGTGGTCACGTTTGTGTTGCGTGGCCTTACAACACTGGGTTCTTAGATATTATGAAGTTTCAAAGTGTTCTACTGCTATCTATTTCCTACTCACTATGTTTCTTCTGTAAGGCATATTTTGATTTGTTTAGATATCTATTACTAGGTGGTGCATGTAAATAAGTTAATATTGGATTCATTTCTTTGGGGAGCTAAGCCATGTATTTGCAATTTCAGTAACAGAGTTGGTTTGTGTGAAGTAGATAAATGTATTCTAGCTTCTTAGGCATTGAAGGAAAAACAATGAATCCCTTGCTACATATACTAGGGTGATGTCCAGGTACAACTTTGGCTTTGTTTGTAAAGAAGCGAGTAGCCATTCTACTTTTGTGTAAGCTGAACATATGCTTATTGGTTTCCATCTAATTGCAGCTCTCTTCCTTTTTCATCTCTTTTATTATTTATCCATTAAGGAATGGTTATAATGAATATTTTAGATGGCAAGAGATCCAATTGTTATAGCATACGCCATATTGATGTACATGAGGTGAGACCGACGTCCAAATATGACAACCGAATGTGCAGGGATAAGGCAAGTGCGCATAGGCCCACCTCAAGAGGCGCCACCAGGTGGCGTCGCAACCTCTAGTTCCAACCAAAGAACACTTTTGATCTTCACGTGTAGTAGCTCTAGCTCAACTCCTGATGTTGTTGTTGCTTTGTGACGATGCTCTCCAATGGACTCTGGTATCAGGTTGGACTTTTTCCGCTAGATGTAATCTGCCTCTCGCGGTGCCCCCTTGAGGACTGGTCCTCTTTTTTTCAAAAAACAAATCTGCCATGACGCCTTTCTTGCTGTTTCCGATTGCACACCGTATCGCTAAAATCTGCGCGCCGTGACCGATCGACTCGACGCTAAGCCGTCCTTGACTAGTGATCTTCTCAACGAGTACTCCTCAACTATTTATTTCTGCCGTCCTTGCGCGCATCCTTCGCCGTTTGGGCTGCCTGCTCGCGTCCCTGCTGGAACGCACCTGCTTGGCCCAGCTACGTTCCTGTGTTGCCGTAGGCTACATCCCGACCTTGCTGACTCCGAGTACGTATGCACTCGGGGTTGTTCCACGCGATCGTGACACCGCGCCGTTTCTTCCGATCTCGCCTACGATTGATTTTCCACGATATCTTCACCTCTAGATCAACCTGACCGTCTCCCGGACCTTTTCAATCTTGCTCATGATACCACTTGTTAGAATAAATGCGAGGCCACCGTCGATCATCCGAGAACCAAGCAATCACATGAGCACGACACCGAGATTTGTTAACGAGATTCACCGATATGGCTATAGGGGCTTGACTATGGGTGCTCCTTCCCGTGACACCATCACAATACCGCACACCGGCCAACCGGACGCCCGCACACGCCGCCGGCTCCCCCTTGCACGTCTATGCTATTATGTTGGCATATGTTACATCGCGTGTCTACCTTCACTATATATGAGAGGCCTAGGATACAAATGTCCTACTAGGACACGACTCCATATCCTATCTAAACGCATACTACAAATCCAACTGTAACCTACCTCGTATACAATATTCGACACAAGTCTAACAGCTTTCGCCTTACTAAAAGAAAGCAAGCAAGAAAAGATCATGGGCCTAATCACACCGCTTATGGTATATTTCATGCCTGAAATTGCATCTAGTTCTAACCCGAGAGATCCATCCATCTATTATGACCATCTTTCTTTTCTGGCCTTCTATTGCGGCCGTGCATTTCATGCCTTGCTGAAATTGTAGATGTCCCCGCTTCAAGAAATCCATTCCTCCTCTCTTTTTTTTTTCTTTGCCTTGGTGTTGTATGTTCTTTTACATCACGGTAATGATCAGAAGGTTCTATGGAATATGTTTCCTTCATTTGTTATTATTGATGGGAAGACAAAGAGCAAAAGTCTTGTTTGGTCTAACTGGATACCAAGTTTTTTGAAATGAATTATTTTTTAAATGAATTGATACAAATTTTGGCAGGAACATTGTTGATTGGCACTATTACTCGAACAGACACCTTATAAAATCATTGAACAAACTCTCACCTCACTACCGGAATCGCACCCTATGCCGATGGCTAGGGCCGTCGGCATAGCCCTGACTAGCCGTCGGGACAGGCCTATGCCGACGGCCCCCGTCGGCATAGGACCATCGGCAACATATCCGTTGGCGTAGCCAGGATGACCGTCGGCATAGAAAGGCCGTCGGCATAGACCCTATCCCGACGGTGGCCGTACATCTATGCCGATGGCCCTGTCTGTCGGCAATGCCATCGCCTAGCGGCGGTTGCCGTCAACTGCTGACCAACGGCTTCTCGCCATGTGGCACATCTATGCCGACGGCCTGGCTTTCGGCTTAGTTTAGAACTATGCCGACGGCCAGGCCGTCGGCATAGAGGTGCCACGTGGCGAGAAGCCGTTGCTCCTGGGGCTTGCCTATGCCGACGGCATGGCCGTCGGCTTAGTTTAGAACTATGCCGACGGCAAGGCCGTCGGCATAGACATGCCACGTGTCGGCAACTGGGCACTCCTGGGGCAGAACTAAGCCGACGGCCAGGTCGTCGGCATTTACCTGCCACGTGTCAGCCACTGGGAGCTCACGCCAGGCCTACGACGGCTAGGCCGTCGGCATAGTTTCTGTCCAGTTTTTTTTCCTTTTTTCTGTTTCTTTTCAGCTCAATTCATTTGAATATACACAACATATATAAGAAGCAGCATATATAAGAAGCAACATCACGTACTCATCACACATCATAAGAAACATCGCAAAGCATAAACATATAAGTATCATCACCACCAAGCATATAAGAATCTCACAAACAACAATAAGATAAGAAACATCACAAGCATATAAGTATCACAACATTGAGAACCGCCACAATGTGACCCAAAGGCTTAAGCCAAGGTCGTTAGTGCTTCCGGCAGCGCTACCGCCAAGACCGCCTCCACCTCCGCCTCCGCCTCCGTGGATCAGAGTGGTCAGGCTCCGTGTCTCCGGAGTGCTGCGAAGACCACCGCCAACGGTAGATCCACCTGTTCCCTGGATGTTGAAAAGACATATTAATGGGATATATGACTATGTTGAAAGGCATGGCATGCTTTGGGTGAATAGGTTGGGGATGAACTAACCGGCGAGGGGCCAGCGTTCTGTGCCACAAACTCCTCATAGGTCAGCAGTACTGGTTGTGCTGGAGGGCATTGTGGTGGCTGCAACTGAGGACACCTGCCGGCCGCCTTTTCCTGAAAAGCCTGCTCCAGCTGGCAATCCCTCTGCACTTGGTCTTCATGAAGCCTCAGATGCCACGCCATGGTCTCCTGGCGTGTGTACTCCAGGTAGGCCTACGGTATGACATGATGGAACTCATAAAACTACTAGATGCGGAAAATAAAGTGAGCAATGAAGATAAGAGGGAAAATACTTACAGATTGTTGCTCCTGAAAGAGGGACTGTGAACTGGACACTGGCTGGCTTGTGCGCTGGCTCAGGCTCGGGTCGATCCGACGGAGCTGTGTGTAGGAGATAGTCGGAGTGACCACATCATCGAGAACTGCCTCCCGACCGTGCTCCTTGGGCCCCATGCTCACCACCGCCCTGTCGTCCAGATCCGCCGCAATGGGGTCAGGTGTGTCAGGATGTAACTTCAGATATGCTGCGGAGTAGGCCTTCTTCCTCCACGCGGTCTTCTTGCCGTAGTACTTGGGCTCGCCAGGCTTGGAGTCCTTCCGCGTATGGGTGATCTCCCATGCCTGCATGTCTGAGAGTGGCCGCTGCAGTTTCTCCTCCTGCACCACCAAACAGAGGTTAGTCATACATAAGAAAGTGATGGTAAATAGAAGAAGAAGAACGTTTAATGGGGTTAGTCATACATTAACTGCCTTGTGGAGATAGTGGTTTCGGTTTCGCTGAGCATGTACTCCCTCCTTCCCTCTGTTAGCCTTATTTTTGATTCTTATAGCCGCCCAGGCTCCAGCCCCATCACACCAAAGATCCACCAATGCCGCCCAGGACTCGTCTTTTCCATAACACCAATTTGGACACACCTACATAATAAAAGCATAATGGCATGTCAACATGAAACGGTGAAATGTACCACATGGTAATGAAAGCATAATGAAAGCATAATATATGAAAGCATAATGAAAAATCTTTTAAACTTACCGCCAAGTACTCGGGCCTCTCCAAGGTAATGCCCATCCTCTGCGCTTCTTCCTTGGTCATCTTCACACCAAGAACGTCGTGGTAGTATGTCGACATGGCCACATAGCGCACCTTGTACTGCATCTGGCGGGCCTTCTTCTTGCATTGGCGCAGCACGATCTGGTCCGCTCTAGCCCTGTGCTCCGGAAGAACTAGATAGAATTTCTACAATCATGCATGAAACAAGAATGGAAGAAGCCATGAGTTAAATCATTCATGAAACTAGAATGGACTTGTGCTTCTGAAGAGAACTCACCCAGAAAGTAGTGATCACGGCCTTGGCATGGGTCTCATGGTCCGCGTGGAGGGCCGCTTCCCAGTGGTCCCAGCTCGTGGCCAAAACCCAACGGTCCGGCTGCCTGACTGGATCCGGACAGTACAACCCCGACCAGTATAACTTCAGCAAGACGGTGATGAGGCCGTTGGAAATACGGACCGCTTTAGAATATATCCAGTTGCTGCAAAAGAATGAACTATTAGCATGTGACAAGAAAAATAAATAACAACCGGAATATGCATGTGACAAGCAAAATAATGAACCACTTACGCCTTTCCCGTGGGCTCAATGAGCCACTTCTTCTCCTCAGTAGCAGGAACCTGCTTTGGTAGCTTGGCGTTGCCATGCAGCCATCCCTTGTTGTCAACCCCCTTCCCGTCACCACCATCATCCCCGCCACCCCCCCTCCTCGCCTGCCTCCCCCTCCCCAACCTCCTCCCCAACCTCCTCCTCCTCCTCCTCGCGTGCCTCCTCCTCCACCACCTCCTCCTCCTCCTCCTCCCTAGAGTGTACCTCACTAGAGGAGGGTACCTCACTAGAGGAGGGCCTCGAAGACAACACCCCTAAGTCAGTGAGGGTGCGCTCTTTCTGGCCGCGACCCCCTGTAGTGGCTCTCCCCCCAGCACCTCGTCCTCTAGAGGCTCTCCCCCCGCCCCCTCCTCCTCTAGGGGCACCTCTCCCTCGACCTCCCTGTGAGGAGTCATCGTCAAGTAGCCGAGGGGGAGGATTACGTGCTCGACCACTCCGACTAGACAGGCCGATGACCTTGCGTAGGAAACCCACGCCGTCGGCCTTCCCCTTGCCCATGTTCCACGAACCTGCATTGAAAAGAGAAAAAGGAATTAGTAAATTAATGAAATGAAGAAAAAGGCATGATAATAAACACATTAATAAAAATGCATAAAAAGGCAAATTCCTAAACTATAGAAAAAAGACTTGAAACGTACATCTGCTAGAACCCATATGAATCATCATTGTTGTAACCTCTTTCTCGGTCCGTCTCATCATCACTATCAATCATATCATCTTCATTGTCCGATAGAGGTGGAGGCTCTTCCTCGTCGTCAGCGTCTTCGTTTAACTTTTCTAGCATAAGTATTACATTTTCATTGACAATGGTCTCACCATCATTCAGTGCATCATCGAAGTTTGGGCCCACATCATCATCACCCAATGGTCTAGCGTCATCGTTTCTAACCACATCATCATCATTATCATCAGGTTGCTCTTGATAGAACACTCCCTCATATGTCATGGGGTTAATGTTGTAGTAATCGTCTTCATTCGGGTCTGGTAGCTTACCATGTGGCAACACCTTGAACACAACTTCCCAACCCTTTAGATACACTTTCTGGCATGGGTAAGCCAGATAATATACTTGTGTAGCTTGGGTAGCCGCAATGAAGAGATCGGCTCCGGCATTGACGGTTGATGGTTTAACTTCGACCAAACCAATGGAAGGCGTATGTTTTACCCCCTCCCGCGGATCGAACCATCGGCATTTGAACACAGGCAGACTTAGGGTCTCACGCCCCTGACTTAGGGTCTCACGCTCCTCTGTATGGAAGCGATACCCATTCACATCATACTTTGTACATGTCATGACGGTAGGGTCAAAACCCATGGAAACCCATCTCAATTCATCATCCATAGATATGTTCGGATCTTTTCCCTACAAGTATTATGGAAATTGTTGCGTGCATTAGTTCGGTTAACTAATAAATGTTGAAGTAGGTATATAATAGGAGAGTGTGGAAATTTACTTTCTCCATGAACCAAGCAACAAAATTTTTACGTCCAGGGTTTCCATGACGGAGAAGAGTAAGTGCCTCTGCCTCAGTAGGAGGATTCACTCTCGTCCATTCCTCTTGAACGAAATCACTAAAAAAAGATAAGCGGTGTTAGACCGGGACTAAGTGAACATGAAACATGATGATGTGGAAGACATAAAGGAATGGTGTAGTGGTATTACCTCATCCACACTTCCTCAACTTCCTTGATGTTGTGCAAGATATAGAACATGAGGTCCTCCCAATCTTGTCGTGGCATGTTATAAGATTTCGAGGCCCCAGCCCTCCCACCTTGCACGTTGAATAGATCGAGCCTTGGTTGATACTTGGTCTCTTCTATATTGTATCGAGGCACCTTGTTATGAAGATGGGGAACGTGGTCTGGATAGTATGATGTCCTGAGGTCTGACACCTCCTCTAGGATAACTGCCTCAGCTATGGAAGCTTCAATCTTAGCTTTGTTTCAACATTTCCGTCGGAGATGCTTGTTCTGCCTCTCAGGGTCGTACTGCCACCTATAGCGTTTGACCACGCGATCTAGCCCTTTGACTTTGCACGGACGGGCTTTGACCAGTGGACCTCCCCACCCGGTTGTGTTAGGCCAGCCCATAGGAACACTCTGGAGCAACATCCGGGCCAGACCCACAACAAGATCCCCTCTGTGTAGACCCGACGCGTCCTTTTCCCCCCTCCAGGTGCCGGCGGCGGCGTCGTCCTTGAGGGGGGGCACACCTCGGACACGTGTGCCGCCTCTTCGGACATGCCACCACACCACCCCGCATGTATGAGGGCCCGGTGCGATGCTCCGGTGGCATTGCTACCCCCCAGTGCCCCCGTCCCACCTAACCCTGTAGCGTTTGACCACGCGATCTAGCCCTTTGACTTTGCACGGACGGGCTTTCACTACTAGGGAAAACCTTATACAAAGAAATGTAGCAATAGCGCGGGTCAAAAAACTGCGCTAGTGCTATATAGCAGTAGCGAGCAAATAAAAACCGCGCTACAGACACAAACTTAGCAGTAGCGCTTGTGGCAAAGAAAGCGCTACTACTAATATTCCCATTGGCAGAATGCTAGGCTACGCATAGCAGTAGCGATCTTCTAAGAAACGCGCTACTGCTAGAGCACAGTTAGCAGCGCGTTTCTGGGAAGAGCGCTACTACTAACGAAAATAAAATAAGATGAAAAACAAATAGAAATTTAAATGAAAATGAAAGAAATAGAAAAAGGAGAAAGGGAAAAGTAAAATGTAAAGCAAAATAAACGAAAAAGCAAAAAATTGGAGGAAGGCATAGCAGCAGCGCTTGTTTGTAAGAGGCGCTATGGCTATCGTAGCTGCAGCGCGTGTCCTAGACCCCCGCTATAGAAACAGAATAGGAAATTAAAAAATGGAAGAAATTTACACGGCTATAGCAGCAGCGCGTTTCGAAGAAAGCGCTATAGCTATCTTAGCTATAGCGCGTTTTGCTAAACGCGCTACCGCTAAGTTTGACTTAGCCAAAAAACCGTTTCCCCCCGGCCACCACTTCCCCCAAATCGTCCCTCAAACCCACCCCACGCGCGCGCCGCCGTCTCCCCGATTCCTCGCCCCACTTCGCCGCTGCCGCCGACGCCACCAGAGCCGTGCGCCGTCGACGACACCGGAGCCGCCCCCAACGCCACGGAGCCGCGCGGCCTCGTCAACGCCACCGGAGCCGCCGTCGACGCCACCTTCCTGGCCGTCACCGGAGGCGCCCCTGCCTCCCTCGCCGTCACCGGAGACGCCCGTGCCTCCCTCGCCACCACTGCCTCCGTCGCCACCACCGGAGCCATATCATCTGTAAGCCCCCACCCCTCCTCTCTCTCTCATGCATAGGTTAGCCATTTTAATTAGGTTAATTATCTAGGTTAGGGCAAAAATTTAGTTAGGGCATTGACAGAGAAGTAGTTAGGTTAACTAGTTTAATTAGGTTAATTATCTAGGTTAGTGCAGAAACTTAGTTAGGGCTTTGACAGAGAACTAGTCAGGTTAACTAGTTTAATTAGGTTAATTATCCATGTTAATTAGTGCAAAAATTTATTTTAGGCTTTGACAGAGAACTAGCTGCGTTAACTAGTTTAATTAGGGTTAATTATCTAGGTAAACTAGATTAACCAGCTAGGTTAAATAGGTAGGTTAATTAGGTTCATTGGATTAACAAGCTAGGTTAAGTAGATTGGCAAAGGTTTTTGATTTTTGAAAAGACCACTATTTTTCAAGGAAAAGAATTTAGGCAAATTTTATTTTTCATTGAAGTGGTCATGTTATATCTTTTCATTGAAGTTGTTCGATTGTGCCCAAGTGGCTTTGTTGTTTCCAGGGAATGATGCTGAGTGGCCTGTGTTTTGCCGGAATGTTGATTCATTTCTGTTCAGGCAAATTTCAGGTTCTCGATTTGTCCACTTTTTAGCAAAGGTCATGCCGAAATTTCCCGTGAATTTTGGCATGACTTGTGCTACAAACTAGGACATATCGAGTGCCCGAGATTTGCCGCACCAGGAAGGAGTCAACATTCCTGCAAAACAATAGTCCTTTTTTATGTCATTATTCATTTTATTAGGTCTAGAATTAATTGACTAGATTTAATCATAGGAAACATGGCTAGCAACGATGAAGGACAGGGTTCTGGTGATTGCGACGACGTCTATCGTGCGGCAGACGAATTTTTTAGCTTTACCGACGATCAACAGATGTTGTTGCTGGGGCCACCGGTGGCATCGGGGACTGAGACCGACACGCGGACCGGTGCTGAGACCGACACGTAGAACGGTGCTGAGACTGACACCAGCGCTGAGATTCAGACCGGCATCGAGACCGGCGCTGAGACCGGTGCTGCCTCGGGGAGCGGAGCCGGTGTAGAACCGAAAGCAAAGAGGCAACGGGTTCCTAACAAACTCAGGACTACTAGACTGGTGGTCACGGAGGTGGACGACGGCAATTTTGAGCCAAAGGCGCCCGAGGAAGCACGCGCGTGCTACGGCACTCAAATAGGCTGCATCATACGGACAACCGCCACCATCAACGATGAGAATCTAAAGAAGATAGAAAATATGAGGAGCTCCCTCCTAAAGAAGTTTCACCAGATATTCTTGTTCCCGGGCCGGAATGAGAAGGATTATGAAGATCCAGACAATGACCCGGCAATGAAGAAGATAAACAAACACGCCATGACCAAGTTTAGCAACGCGTTGGCCGCCTGGAAAAATCGAGTGAAAGCAAAGATCAACGACGGGGAACCCTACTCCGAGATTGTAAAGGAAAGTCCGACAATCACGGAAGAGCAGTTTCAAATATTCAAGGAGGCTTGCGAGGCCGAAGCTGCCAAAGAACAGTCTAAGTACATGAAGGGGCTTCAAAAGAGGAACATTGGGACCCACCACCTCGGAAGCCGTGGTTACGGAGAAAAGAGGTCCAAATGGGCCAAGGAGGACGCGGAAGCCGCGAGTCTGGGCATCCCAGACCCCTTGGCGGATTTCACCGTCCCACAGGAGCGTGACGTCCTGAGGGCCCGCCACCGTTGGGACCCACTGAAGAAGGTTTATGAGACAACACCGGTCATTACGGAGTTCATGAGACTGCTGGTAATTTTAGTTTCTAATCAATTCGACTGCACACGTTAGTCATATTTGTAAACGATCCTTGTGCCTTTTGCAGAGAGAGCAACACCGGATTGCGGCCGAATCGACTCGCCGTCTGAGGCATTGGCGAGGCCCAAGTGGGACACTCCATTCAACCGGGCGTTGAACATATTGAAACGACAACCGGTGGATACTCGATCGTCGTATGGACGCGTGCACGGTGTCGGAGACGGCGCCACGTGGAAGAAGTACTACCGTGAGACTGTTGGGGAACGTAGCAGAAATTCAAAAATTTTCCTACGTATCACCAAGATCTATCTATGGAGAGACCAGCAACGAGGGGAAGGAGAGTGCATATACATACCCTTGTAGATCGCTAAGCGGAAGCGTTCAAGTGAACGGGGTTGATGGAGTCATACTCGTCGTGATCCAAATCACCGATGACCAAGTGCCGAACGGACGGCACCTCCGTGTTCAACACACGTACAGCCCGGTGACGTCTCCCACGCCTTGATCCAGCAAGGAGAGAGGGAGAGGTTGAGGAAGACTCCATCCAGCAGCAGCACAATGGCGTGGTGGTGATGGAGGAGCGTGGTGATCCAGCAGGGCTTCGCCAAGCACTACGGGAGAGGAGGAGGAGGAGAGGCAGGGCTGCACCAAGAAGAGGGAGAAGTTCTCGTGTCCCTAGCAGCCCCAAAACCTCAAGTATATATAGGGGGGAAGGGGGCTGCGCCCCCTTTAGGGTTTCCCACCCCAAGGAGTGCGGCCAGCCCTAGATGGGACTTGGAGGGGGCGGTCAAGAGGGGCAGAGAGGGGGCGCACCCTAGGGTGGGCCTATAGGCCCATCTAAACCTAGGGTTTCCCCTCTCCCCTCCTAGCTGCGCCTTGGGCAAGGGTGGGAGGCGCACCAGCCCACTCTGGGGCTGGTCCCTTTCCACTCTAGGCCCATACAAGCCTCCAGGGCTGGTGGCCCCACTTGGTGGACCCCCGGGACCCTCCCGGCGGTCCCGATACGTTACCGATAAACCCCGAAACTTTTCAGGTGACCAAAACAGGACTTCCCATATATAAATCTTTACCTCCAGACCATTCCGGAACTCCTCGTGATGTCCGGGATTTCATCTGGGACTCCAAACAACATTCGGTAACCACATACAAGCTTCCTTTGTAACCCTAGCGTCATCGAACCTTAAGTTTGTAGACCCTACGGGTTCGGGAGACATGCAGACATGACCGAGACGTTCTCCGGTCAATAACCAACAGCGGGATCTAGATACCCATGTTGGCTCCCACATGTTCCACGATGATCTCATCGGATGAACCACAATGTCAAGGACTTAATCAATCCCGTATACAATTCCCTTTGTCTAGCGGTATTTTACTTGCCCGAGATTCGATCGTCGGTATACCGATACCTTGTTCAATCTTGTTACCGGCAAGTCTCTTTACTCGTTCCGTAACACATCATCCCATGATCAACCCCTTGGTCACATTGTGCACATTATGATGATGTCCTACCGAGTGGGCCCAGAGATACCTCTCCGTTTACACGGAGTGACAAATCCCAGTCTCGATCCGTGTCAACCCAACAGACACTTTCAGAGATACCTGTAGTGCTCCTTTATAGTCACCCAGTTACGTTGTGACGTTTGATACACCCAAAGCACTCCTACGGTATCCGGGAGTTACACGATCTCATGGTCTAAGGAAGAGATACTTGACATTGGAAAAGCTCTAGCAAACGAACTACACGATCTTTGTGCTATGCTTAGGATTGGGTCTTGTCCATCACATCATTCTCCTAATGATGTGATCCCGTTATCAACGACATCCAATGTCCATAGCCAGGAAACCATGACTATCTGTTGATCACAACGAGCTAGTCAACTAGAGGTTCACTAGGGACATATTGTGGTCTATGTATTCACACGTGTATTACGATTTCCGGATAATACAGTTATAGCATGAATAAAAGACTATTATCATGAACAAAGAAATATAATAATAACCAATTTATTATTGCCTCTAAGGCATATTTCCAACAGTCTCCCACTTGCACTAGAGTCAATAATCTAGTTCACATCGATATGTGATTAACACTCAAGGTCACATCCCGATGTGACTAACACCCAAAGAGTTTACTAGAGTCAATAATCTAGTTCACATTTACCATGTGATTAACACTCGATGATTTCTGGGTTTGATCATGTTATGCTTGTGAGAGAGGTTATAGTCAACGGGTCTGAACCTTTTAGATCCGTGTGTGCTTTACAAATCTCTATGTCATCTCCTAGATGCAGCTACCACGCTCTATTTGGAGCTATTACAAATGGTTGTTCCACTATACGTATCCGGCTTCTCTACTCAGAGCTATCCGGATAGGTGTTAAGCTTGCATCGACGCAACTCTTTACGTCGAACTCTTTATCACCTCCATAACCGAGAAACATATCCTTATTCTTCTAAGGATAATTTTGACTGCTATCTGGTGATCTACTCCTTGATCACCTTTGTACCCTCTTGCCAGACATGTGGCAAGGCACACATCAGGTGCGGTACTTAGCATAGCATACTATAGAGCCTACGTCTAAAGCATAGGGGACGACCTTCGTCCTTTCTCTCTTTTCTGCAGAGGTCGAGCTTTAAGTCTTAACTTCGTACCTTACAACTCAGGCAAGAACTCCTTCTTTGACTGATCCATCTTGAACACCTTCAAGATCATGTCAAGGTATGTGCTCATTTGAAAGTACCATTAAGCGTTTTGATCTATCCTTATAGATCTTGATGCTCAATGCTCAAGTAACTTAATCCAGGTTTTCTATTTGAAAAACACCTTTCAAATAACCCTATATGCTTTCTATAAATTCTACATCATTTCTGATCAACAACATATACTCATCAGAAATTCTATAGTGCTCCCACTCACTTCTTTGGAAATACAAGTTTCTCATAAACTTTGTATAAACCAAAAATCTTTGATCATCTTATCAAAGTGTACATTCCAACTCTGAGATGCTTACTCCAGTCCTTAGAAGGATCGGTGGAGCCAACATACCTTTTAGCATCCTTAGGATCGACAAAACTTTTCTGATTGTATCACATACAACCATTCCTTACGAAACTGGTAAGGAAACTCATCTTGACATCCATCTGCCAGATTTCATAAATGCAGCTAATGCTAACATGATTCTGACGGACTTAAGCATCGCTATGGATGAGAAAATCTCATCGTAGTCAACTCCTTGAACTTGTGAAAAACTCTTCGCCACAAGTCGAGCTTCATAGACGGTGACATTACCATCCACGTCCGTCTTCTTCCTAAAGACCCATTTATCTCAATGGCTCGCCGATCATTGGGAAAGTCCACCAAAGTCCATGCTTTGTTCTGATAAATGGATCCTATCTCGGATTTCATGGCTTCTAACCATTTGTTGGAATTTGGGCCCACCATCGCTTCTCCATAGCTCGTAGGTTCATTGTTGTCTAGCAACATGACCTTCAAGACAGGATTACTGTACCACTCTGAAGTAGTACGTATCCTTGTCACCCTACGAGGTACGGTAGTGACTTGATCCGAAACCTCATGATCACTATCATAAGCTTCTACTTCAATTGGTGTAGGTGCCACAGGAACAACTTCCTGTACCCTGCCATACACTAGTTGAAGAGACGGTTCAATAACCTTATCAAGTCTCCACCATCCTCCTACTCAACTTTTCGAGACAAACTTTTCCTCGAGAAAGGACCCGGTTCAAGAAACAATCCCTATTGCTTTCGGATCTGAATTAGGAGGTATACCCAACTGTTTGGGGTGTCCTATGAAGATGCATTTTATCCGCTTTGGGTTCGAGCTTATCAACCTGAAACTTTTTCACATAAGCGTCGCAGCTCCAAACTTTTAAGAAACGACAACTTAGGTTTCTCCAAACGGTGTCGTCTCAACAGAATTACGTGGTGCCCTATTTAAAGTGAATGTGGTTGTCTCTAATGCCTAACCCATAAACTATAGTGGTAATTCGATAAGAGACATCATGGTACGCACCATATCCAATAGGGTGCAACAATGATGTTCGGACACACCATCACACTATGGTGTTCCAGGTGGTATTTATTGTGAAACAATTTCCACAATGTCTTAATTGTGTGCCAAAACTCGTAATTCAGATATTCATCTCTATGATCATATCATAGACATTTTATCCTCCTGTCACAATGATCTTCTACTTCACTCTGAAATTACTTGAACCATTAAATAATTCAGACTTGTGTTTCATCAAGTAAATATTCTCAACATCTACTCGAATCATCTGTGAAGTAAGAACATAATGATATTCACTGCATGCCTCCGCACTCATTGGACTGCACACATCAAAAGGTGTTACTTCCAACAAGTTGCTATCTTGTTCCATTTTACTGAAAAATGAGGCTTTTTAGTCATCCTGCCCATGTGGTATGATTCGCATGTCTCAAGTGATTCAAAATCAAGTGAGTCCAAATGATCCATCTGCATGGAGTTTCTTCATGCGTATACACCAATAGACATGGTTCGCATGTCTCAAACTTTTCAAAAATGAGTGAGTCCAAAGATCCATCAACATGGAGCTTCTTCATGCGTTTTACACCATTATGACTTACATGGCAGTGCCACAAGTAAGTGGTACTATCATTACTATCTTATATCTTTTGGCATGAAAATGTGTATCACTACGATCGAGATTCAATAAACCATTCATTTAGGTGCAAGACCATTGAAGGCATTATTCAAATAAACAGAGTAACCATTATTCTCCTTAAATGAATAACCGTATTGCGATAGACATAATCCAATCATGTCTATGCTCAACGCAAACACCAAATCTCGATGGTAGAGGGAGCGTGCGATGCTTGATCACATCAACCTTGGAAATACTTCCAACACATATCGTCAGCTCACCTTTAGCTAGTCTCCGTTTATTCCGTAGCTCTTTTATTTCGAGTTACTAACACTTAGCAACCGAACCGGTATCTAATACCCTGGTGCTACTAGGAGTACTAGTAAAGTACACATTAACATAATGTATATCCAATATACTTCTATCGACCTTGCCAGCCTTCTCATCTACCAAGTATCTAGGGTAATTCATCTCCAGTGGTTGTTCCCCTTATTACAGGAGCACTTAGTCTCGGGTTTGGGTTCAACCTTGGGTTTCTTCACTAGAGCAGCAGCTGATTTGCCGTTTCATGAAGTATCCCTTTTTTGCCCTTGCCCTTCTTGAAACTAGTGGTTTCATCAACAATTGATGCTCCTTCTTGATTTCTACTTTCGTGGTGTCAAACAACGTGAATACCTCAAGGATCATCATCTCTATCCTTGATATGTTATAATTCATCACGAAGCTCTTGTAGCTTGGTGGCAATGACTTTGGAGAAACATCACTATCTCATCTGGAAGATTAAATCCCACTTGATTCAAGTGATTGTTGCACTCAGACAATCTGAGCACAAGCTCAACGATTGAGCTTTTCTCCGTTAGTTTGCAGGCTAAGAAAATCGTCGGAGGTCTCATACCTCTTGACGTGGGCATGAGCCTGAAATCTCAATTTCAGCCCTCAAAACATCTCATATGTTCCGCGACGTTTCGAAAACGTCTTTAGTGCCTCAACTCTAAACCGTTTAACTGAACTATCACGTAGTTATCAAAACGTGTATGTCTGATGTTCGCAACATCCACAAACGATGTTTGGGGTTCAGCACACTGAGCGGTGCATTAAGGACATAAGCTTTCTACTGTCCGCATAAACGCTACTGTCAACTTTCAACTATATTTTCTCTAGGAACATATCTAAACAGTGGAACTAAAGCGTGAGCTTACGACATAATTTGCAAAGATCTTTTGACTATGTTCAGGATAATTAAGTTCATCTTATGAACTCCCACTCAGATAGACATCCCTCTGGTCATCTAAGTGATCACATGATCCGAGTCAACTAGGCCGTGTCCTATCATCACGTGAGACGGACTAGTCATCATCGGTGAACATCTTCATGTTGATCGTATCTACTATACGACTCATGCTCGACCTTTCGGTCTCTGTGTTCCGAGGCCATGTTTGTACATGCTAGGCTCATCAAGTTAACCCTAAGTGTTTTCGCGTGTGTAAATCTATCTTACACCTGTTGTATGTGCACGTAAGAATCCATCACACCCGATCATCACGTGGTGCTTAGAAGCGACGAACTGTAGCAACAGTGCACAGTTAGGGGAGAACACTTCTTGAAATTGTTGTAAGGGATCATCTTATTTACTACCGTCGTCCTAAGTAAACAAGATGCATAAACATGATAAACATCACATGCAATCAAATAATAGTGACATGATATGGCCAATATCATTTTGCTCCTTTTGATCTCCATCTTCGGGGCTCCATGATCATCATCGTCACCGGCATGACACCATGATCTCCATCATCATGATCTCCATCATCGTGTCTCCATGAAGTCGTCTCGCAAACTTATTACTTCTACTACTATGGCTACCGGTTAGCAATAAAGTAAAGTAATTACATGGCGTTGTTCAATGACACGCAGGTCATACAATAAATTAAGACAACTCCTATGGCTCCTGCCGGTTGTCATACTCATCGACATGCAAGTCGTGATTCCTATTACAAGAACATGATCAATCTCATACATCACATATCATTCATCACATTCTTCTTGGCCATATCACATCACATAGCATACCCTGCAAAAACAAGTTAGACGTCCTCTAATTGTTGTTTGCATGTTTTACGTGGCTGCTATGGGTTTCTAGCAAGAACGTTTCTTACCTACGCAAAGACCACAACGTGATATGCCAATTGCTATTTACCCTTCATAAGGACCCTTTTCATCGAATCCGATCCGACTAAAGTGGGAGAGACTGGCACCCGCTAGCCACCTTATGCACCAAGTGCATGTCAATCGGTGGAATCTGTCTCACGTAAGAGTACGTGTAAGGTCGGTCCGGGCCGCTTCATCCCACAATACCGTCGAAACAAGATTGGACTAGTAATGGTAAGCATGTTGAACAAAATCAACGCCCACAACTACTTTGTGTTCTACTCGTGCAAAGAATCTACGCAATAGACCTAGCTCTGATACCACTGTTGGGGAACGTAGCAGAAATTCAAAAATTTTCCTACGTATCACCAAGATCTATCTATGGAGAGACCAGCAACGAGGGGAAGGAGAGTGCATCTACATACCCTTGTAGATCGCTAAGCGGAAGCGTTCAAGTGAACGGGGTTGATGGAGTCGTACTCGTCGTGATCCAAATCACCGATGACCAAGTGCCGAACGGACGGCACCTCCGTGTTCAACACACGTACAGCCCGGTGACGTCTCCCACGCCTTGATCCAGCAAAGAGAGAGGGAGAGGTTGAGGAAGACTCCATCCAGCAGCAGCACAACGGCGTGGTGGTGATGGAGGAGCGTGGTGATCCAGCAGGGCTTCGCCAAGCACTACGGGAGAGGAGGAGGAGGAGAGGCAGGGCTGCACCAAGAAGAGGGAGAAGTTCTCGTGTCCCTAGCAGCCCCCAAACCTCAAGTATATATAGGGGGGAAGGGGGCTGCGCCCCCTTTAGGGTTTCCCACCACAAGGGGTGCGGCCAGCCCTAGATGGGACTTGGAGGGGGCGGCCAAGAGGGGCAGAGAGGGGGCGCACCCTAGGGTGGGCCTATAGGCCCATCTAAGCCTAGGGTTTCACCTCTCCCCTCCTAGCTGCGCCTTGGGCAAGGGTGGGAGGCGCACCAGCCCACTCTGGGGCTGGTCCCTTTCCACTCTAGGCCCATACAAGCCTCCGGGGCCGGTGGCCCCACTTGGTGGACCCCCGGGACCCTCCCGGTGGTCCCGGTACGTTACCGATAAACCCCGAAACTTTTTCGGTGACCAAAACAAGACTTCCCATATATAAATCTTTACCTCCGGACCATTCCGGAACTCCTCGTGACGTCCGGGATTTCATCCGGGACTCCGAAAAACATTCGGTAACCACATACAAGCTTCCTTTATAACCCTAGCATCATCGAACCTTAAGTTTGTAGACCCTACGGGTTCGGGAGACATGCAGACATGACCGAGACGTTCTCCGGTCAATAACCAACAGCGGGATCTAGATACCCATGTTGGCTCCCACATGTTCCACGATGATCTCATCGGATGAACCACGATGTCAAGGACTTAATCAATCCTGTATACAATTCCCTTTGTCTAGCGGTATTTTACTTGCCCGAGATTCGATCGTCGGTATACCGATACCTTGTTCAATCTCGTTGCCGGCAAGTCTCTTTACTCGTTCTGTAACACATCATCCCGTGATCAACCCCTTGGTCACATTGTGCACATTATGATGATGTCCTACCGAGTGGGCCCAGAGATACCTCTCCGTTTACACGGAGTGACAAATCCCAGTCTCGATCCGTGTCAACCCAACAGACACTTTCGGAGATACCTGTAGTGCACCTTTATAGTCACCCAGTTACGTTGTGACGTTTGGTACACCCAAAGCACTCCTACGGTATCCAGGAGTTACACGATCTCATGGTCTAAGGAAGAGATACTTGACATTGGAAAAGCTCTAGCAAACGAACTACACGATCTTTGTGCTATGCTTAGGATTGGGTCTTGTCCATCACATCATTCTCCTAATGATGTGATCCCGTTATCAACGACATCCAATGTCCATAGCCAGGAAACCATGACTATCTGTTGATCACAACGAGCTAGTCAACTAGAGGCTCACTAGGGACATATTGTGGTCTATGTATTCACACGTGTATTACGATTTCCGGATAATACAGTTATAGCATGAATAAAAGACTATTATCATGAACAAAGAAATATAATAATAACCAATTTATTATTGGCTCTAGGGCGTATTTCCAACAGAGACCACGGAGGAGAAAAAGGAAAGACGGAGGTTAACTGAAGAAAGCATCGACAAGAAGGTTGAGATTGCGGTTGAGAAGAAATCATCTCAGACAGTCGCAACAGCGGTAGCTGCCGCAAAACAGGCGATTGCAGATATATCTACTTCCTTGGTGATGGGCCTTCACACTTGGACAAGGGAAAATCCAAAAAAAAATGCAGAGGACTTTCCCCTTGCTGACTTCTTGGCAGCACATGCTCCCGCACCGGCTCCCGCACCTGCTCCCGCACCGGCTCCCGCACCTGCTCCCGCACCGGCTCCCGCACCGGCTGCCGCACCGGACGTGCTCGGTGGTGCCTCCTCTTTGGCTGAGCTCGGCGCCCTCACGGTATCTGCCACACCGGCACCCTTCAATATAAATGTATAATCTCCCGTTTTCGTTGCCTTTCGGATGTCTCACGTCGCAGACTTTTCTTTGCAGGCCGACGAAACCCCGTGCACCATATTGTACACCATCGGCGAACAGAGGGTGGACGTGGGGAAGGGGACGATAATGGAGCCGAAGGAACCATTGTTCCACAGCCGGCCGATCCCCCCGAACGTCTTCAAGGTTTCCGTGGCCAGTGTCAAACCGGGCCACGAGAATTTGCCTCCTCTAATACTAGTGGGGGATGACGACGAGACCCTGCAGCGGCTTGGTGATTGTTGCAATGGGTGGGTCCTGTTGTGGCCAAAGAGTCTGCTTCGTCTGGAGGCGGCCGGGAGCACACCCACGAGCACGCAGCCTCAGCAAGGTATGAACATCAACACCCCACCTACCCAATTAGCGTCGGGCGTCGGGTTGGGTGATAGCGGACGGGGTAAGCAGGTGGCTCCATTAGAGGTTGATGACGTCGCCATGGATGAGGATGAGGATGACGATGGCGCTGAACAGTATGTCTATACTGGCGCCTCCTCAGGGTTTGAGCATCATGAGTCGGTGCCTGAATTACTGTCTCAACGTGTTATTGACCATCTGGTGGTAAAGAAGCCTAGGAAGAGAGCGAGGAAAGGCAAAAAAGCTGATTCTATGATCCAGCCGCCTCAGCAGCCTCGGCTTCAGGACCGTGTAGATATCCCCGATGCGGATAAATGGCATATCCCCGGTCGACCAATCCTACCTGAAACAGAGCTACGAGCCAGATTCGGCGATCTAAGGAGACTTCATGACGATGTGCTGCGGGTAGAGAAAGGCCTCATCGCCTCGAAAGATCCAGGATACCCACTCTACGTGGTTAACGTTCCGCAGCAAATGTCGTACGTCGAGGGTTTCCCCGCGGATAAGTTCTTCCTCCGATTTGATTACATATTCGACATGTTTCACGTGAAGAAGCTGGATTTTACTTTTGTCCGCCTTTATGCCTTGCACATGAGCTACATCATTAGGGTTGAGCAGATACGTTTTATCTGTGTCGCTGACCCGTACTACATGCACGAGAGCTTCTTGGGAGTCTGTGCACAGCAGCGTGAATACGCGAGGGATTACATCGCCAGTTTCATGCTCGCCAATAAGGACAAGGAGGCGATTCTCGTGCCTTATCATCCCGTGTAAGTCATCCGCGCTGCTATCCTTCCTTCGATTTCAATAATTCATTTGCACGGTGCAGGCTAATTAATTTGAGGTGTACTTATTTTGCGCAGCGGCGGGCGCGCCGTCCTCATCATCCTCTACCCCTGATTCTCCCACTCTCTTTACTTGGACTCGTCGAAGAACATTCACAAAAAGGATTACACCCACATCAAAGATGTTCTCGATAGTGCTATGTTTTACTACCAAGCAAGGGGTGGAGAGGTTAGGGACAAGAAGAGAAGGGGCGGCAGGGCCGCCTTCAGCCATAAGACCGACTTCTGCTGCATCGAGCAACCAAACGATTCTCTTAATGATGGATTCTATGTCCTACACCACATGCTGGAGTACCGACGGGATCACCAGAACCTTCACATGGCACCTAGATCTAGCGATGCCCATATTCTGCAATGGGCAAAGGACATAGGAGATATCGAGGATCATCGACTTCGAGCTGAGTTCTATAACATCCAGCGCAAACTTGCCAAATCATCATGAATGAGGTCGTCGGAAAAACAGGGATGTTCCATGCAGAAGGACAAATGTCGCGGGAAGACGTCCGAACATGGATAGCCTCTCAGCGTCTCGACATGAAGCCTTTCGCTAAGCTCGATGACTATCTCTCTGACTTCGATGGATGGCACGACATGATGGAGTGATTGTCGATATATGACAATGTGTCCGTTTAGTCCATACTTTCTTTTATGACAAAACTTTGAGTTATGCATGGTGAAATTTTATTTGTGATGTAATTAAACTGTCCTCCTCCTCGACTAGCGAAAATCACTCTAGTTAGGTCATTTTGGGTACGATGAACTTTGTTATTTATGCTTATGATATGTTGTTTCTATTTTTGCCAAGTCTGTCTCTTTGTGTTGCTCAACTATATATGTTGCATATCATCGACTCATGTGACGATGCAGGTGCATAGATCATAAATGGCGAAGAAGTGCTACGCCAGGAGTATATATACGACAAGTGGCCGGAGTGTCAGGCCCAGGTGTACCGGTTTTCGGTTTCCGAGCGACACGCAGTACTTAGTTTAGGTTCACGCTAATGCGAGAGAGGGATACGAACTCATGTACTCAAAGTGATAGCTATTCTCATGTATATCATTGTTTAGATGGATGACGATGTATTTGCAAGTAATCGAGACTTGTATCGCTATTTTCGAGATTGATGACGAGAGACCACTTTGTGTTGGATGATGTTTATGATGATGACATGATTTGATGAGACTAATTGTATGTATATGCTATGATTACATTTGTATGTGGATTATATGCTAAAGATTATTGTATAAAGCCTATTCAAATGCAAAACAAATAAAAAACAAATATGCAGGGAAAAAACTAATAAAACTAGTAGTAGCGAGGGGGGGGGGGATTTAGCAGTAGCGCCGACATACCAGTAGCACTTCCCTGCAAAGGGCGCTGCAGATAATATCAGTAGCGCCCTTTTCTAAAGAGCGCTGCAGCTATTCATGTGTAGCAGTAGCGTGGGTCAACACGGGCTACTGCTATACGTTAGCTGTAGCGCCTTATTAGTAGCGCCGGTACCCGCGCTACTGAGAGGGCCAAAACCCGCGCTACTGCTAGGCTTTTCCCTAGTAGTGTTTGACCAGTGGACCTCCCCACCCGGTTGTGTTAGGTCAGCCCATAGGAACACTCTGGAGCAACATCCCGGCCAGACCCACAGCAAGATCCCCTCCGTGTAGACCCGACGCGTCCGTTTCCCCCCCTCTAGGTGCCGGCGGCAGCGCCGTCCGTGAGGGGGGGCACACCCCGGACACGTGTGCCGCCTCTTTGGACGTGCCACCACACACCCCGCATGTATGAGGGCCCGGTGCGACGCTCTGGTGGCAGTGCTACCCCCCCCCCCCCCCAGTGCCCTCGTCCCGCCTAACCCTGTAGCGTTTGACCACGCAATCTAGCCCTTTGACTTTGCACGGACGGGCTTTGACCAGTGGACCTGGCCACCCGGTTGTGTTAGGCCAGCCCATAGGAACACTCTAGAGCAACATCCGGGCCAGACCCACAACAAGATCCCCACCGTGTAGACCCGACGCGTCCGTTTCCCCCCTCCAGGTGCCGGCGGCGGCGCCGTCCGTGAGGCGGGGCACACCCCGGACACGTGTGCCGCCTCTTCGGACATGCCACCACACCATCCCGCATGTATGAGGGCCCGGTGCAATGCTCCGGTGGCATTGCTACCCCCAGTTCCCCCGTACCGCCTAACCCTATAGCGTTTGACCACTCGATCTAGCCCTTTGACTTTGCACGGACGGGCTTTGACCAGTGGACCTCCCCACCCGGTTGTGTTAGGTCAGCCCATAGGAACACTCTGGAGCAACATCCGGGCCAGACCCACAGCAAGATCCCCTCCGTCTAGACCCGACGCGTCCGTTTTCCCCCTCCAGGTGACGGCGGCGGCGCCGTCCGTGAGGGGGGGCACACCCCGGACACGCGTGCCGCCTCTTCGGACATGCCACCACACCACCCCGCATGTATGAGAGCCCGATGCGACGCTCCGGTGGCATTGCTAGCCCCATTGCCCCCGTCCCGCCTAACCCTGTAGCGTTTGACCACGCGATCTAGCCCTTTGACTTTACACGGACGGGCTTTGACCAGTGGACCTCCCCACCTGGTTGTGTTAGGTCAGCCCATAGGAACACTCTGGAGCAACATCCGGGCCAGACCCACAACAAGATTCCCTCCGTGTAGACCCGACGTGTCCGTTTCCCCCTCCAGGTGCCGGCGGCGGCGCTGTCCGTGAGAGGGGGCACACCCCGGACACGCGTGCCGCCTCTTCGGACATGCCACCACACCACCCCGCTTGTATGAGGGCCCGGTGCGATGCTCCGGTGGAATTGCTACCCCCCCCCCAGTGCCCCCGTCCCGCGTAACGCTGTAGCGTTTGACCACGCAATTTAGCCTTTTGATTTTGCACGGACGAGCTTTGACCAGTGGACCTCCCCACCCGGTTGTGTTAGGCCAGCCCATAGGAACACTCTGGAGCAACATCCGGGCCAGACTCACAGCAAGATCCCCTCCGTGTAGACCCGACGCGTCCGTTTCCCCCCTCCAGGTGCCAGCGGCGGCACCGTCCGTGAGGGGGGGCACACCCCGGAGCCCAAATACGGGCGTCTACGCATGCATGAACACTTTCACATATGGATGGGGACCCGTGCGATGTTTCGGTGACATAGCTATACCCCGAATCCCCCCACCAACCAGAATTCCTTCAGTGTCGACCGTTTCCCCCCTCCGTGACACGGCGATAGCGACGTTCGTAACGGGGGGCAATCGATATACCATCGGGTATGTTTTTTTAGATAAGGCATAATTATCTCATGCAAAAACAAAAACTAAAATAAAGTAAAAATAACAAAACAAAGTAAAAATAATAATAAAGTAAAATACATGTATGCCGACGGCGAGGCCGTCGGCATATCTGTGCACACACGGAGGTTGTCCCACGGATCGATGACGTGGCGTGGCACACGGATCGCTGACGTGGCAGAGGGGCCTATGCCGACGGCTTTGCCGTAGGCATACCTCTGCCACAGATATGCCGACGGCCGCCGTTACCCCCCGTCGGCGTAGGATCAACGCCGTCAAATGTTCAGCGCTGACCGGGCAGGTGGGCCCGGGCTATGCCGACGGCCTGTCCTATGCCGACAGGCCCTGTAGGCGTACCTCGGGCGGTCCCGACGGCCTAGTCTATGCCGACGGCCCCGTCGGCATAGATTGATGTATGCCGATGGTGTTTCTACGCCTACGGCCTATCCTTGGCCGTCGGCATAGGTCCATAGATGCCGACGGGGGCCGTCGGCATAGGTTTGGCCGTCGGCAACCCCAGTTTTTCTGGTAGTGCCTGATAAGGATATATTAGCGTGTGATCTCAAGATTGGGGCAGCCCATCGATCGGACGGTAGACGAAACAAGCAGGAAAACAAAATTCAAGCACGAAAGTGCCCCTTCGAAAGGCCAAGTTACTATCGGAGGGGCAAACCGAAGCAGAACTGCTTCATCAACAACAGAATGGTCGAGTCATTTCATTCCTGCAGCGTGCGGGTTTTCTGTCACTACCTCTAAGAACGCATCGATCTTCAGATGACGAAAAACCGGGGCGCTTTCGTTTCGCCTTACTAAAAGAAAGCAAGCATGATCACACTGCTGATGGCACGTCTCGTGCCTGATATTGCAAAACAGTTCTGCTTCAGAAATCCAGCCGTCCATTGCATCTTCTTTTCTTTTTCGATCGCCCGTACGAAAATTTCTGTTGTGTGTGTCCTCTTAGGTGATGAAATGATCATGATGTAGATGAGCTGAGTGATGCGTGGACGGTACAGTAGCACATTTCGTCAGCAGATATCTTCACCAGCGAAGCAGCCGGCCCTTTGCCGATGCAAACAACCTCCCATGTCACCCGGTCCTGCCTCTCATCCCTGGGCTGGGCGAATGGCATGCGTGCCACTGCTCCTCTTAGGTGCCTCCTCGTTAGACCGCATGGCACTAGCGTCATTTCCTGGCTGGATCATGAGAAAGTGGCAGTGTGCACACTGCATCCCCATGACACCACACCTTTCAGAGAGGAACTGGGCATCAGAATTGCATCCTGCTTAACTAGGCATTAATCAATTGAGCCACATCATTTGCATTGTGCAAGTTTGAGTCAAATATGTGGCCAGCATTAGTAAGTTAAATGAATTAAGTTAACCGGGGGTGGGGATTTTGAAATCCCTCACACCTTTGTTGCACCCCACCTACCCATAACAGCCTCTGATCGAGCGCGGCGATGGTACCGGTACAGCGATGGATAAAAGAGAGACATTCATGCTGATCATCAGGTTTTCACCAGCAATTAGGCACTTGCATTTCTGAATTGCGTCCCCAAAGCGGCATAGAGGTGTATGGCCCTATGCTTTTGCTGATGATGCAACACCCCTGCAGCTAACTAGCAGCATTCAGTTGAGATGGTTCTTCGGTTAGCGATTGCTTTCAGCTGATACACGCCGTTTTTCCGGATCTGTCCATCTGCCGGCCGATCGCCCGGCAGCCTCTACTGAAAGGTAGCTTTCTCCTGAGCCCATCCAAGAACAACCATGACAATGACACCAAGCAGTCTAGGTTTATGCAATTCTGTTACTAGTTCACCCTTGTTTTTTATCCTCTGCTTGCTGATGATCATGATGCATGCATGATAGTACTACTACTATATAATGTGTTGTACAACCTTTGCTGGCTGCAATCGTATGTAATAGTTTGAAGTTTCTTGCTGCCACGTGACACCGGTGACATCAACAAATCCTATCCTGATTCCTGACAGCAGCTGGCTAGCAGCAGCGAAAACCTTGCGTATGCATGGATTTAATTGATCGATGTGTCATCACTTCACTTGCTCAATCCTAGGACAAGCTGACCCGCACTGGTGCTTAGCTGGGCTGAGCTGAGCCATGGGAGGAGGAGAATATCACCAGCAGAGCCTCATCGGCGGTGCGGCTGTTCATGGGCATGGAGGGGGAGGGGGCGGCACCGTGGAGGCTGCGTTGAGGCCGCTCGTCGGCGGCTCCTACGGCTGGGACTACTGCATGTACTGGCGGCTCTCTCCTGACCAGAGGTATGGACGCGTCTGCGTGTGTGTTCGATTTATTGTTCATACCATTTGTGTTCCCCGAGCTTGATGATGACGATTCATACGGCAGGTTCTTGGAGATGGCGGGGTTTTGCTGCAGCGCCGAGTTCGAGGCGCAGGTGGCCACGCTCGCCGACGTGCCTTGCTCCATCCCTCTTGACTCCTCCTCCGTCGGGTAATTAAACTGGCTTCTTCTTCTTCTCCTGGATGCAATTGCCATGTCGATCGCCAATCGCAGGTGGTCTTCGCTCTGTTTGACTGCTGATTTTGTTGGTTGGTCTTGGTCAGGATGCACGCTCAGGCGCTACTGTCGAACCAGCCGATCTGGCAGAGCAGCGCCGGGGCGCCGGGTCCGGATCTCCTCACGGGCTACGAGGCTGCCTCCAGCGGCGGCGGCGAGAAGACGCGGCTCCTCGTCCCCGTCGCCGGCGGCATCGTCGAGCTCTTCGCGTCGAGATATGTACGTGCGTGCGTGCGTGCGTGGCCGGTGATGGGAAATAGTATCGGTTAGTTTTGGAATTAGTTAGGGACTAGGGAGCACGCCGTTCGCGTGAGCCGACGCGACGGCGGCGGCAACGGCGGTGCACCGTACGCAACAGCCTTCGCGTTTCCATGGTCCGTGTATATATACGGCTGACCTGACTGGGGTGCGATTAATGCAGATGGTGGAGGAGCAGCAGATGGCGGAGCTGGTCATGGCGCAGTGCGGTGGTGGTGGGCAGGGTTGGCAGGAGACGGAGGCGCAGGGGTTCGCGTGGGACGCGGCGGCGGCAGCGGCAGACCCCGGGCGGCTCTACGCGGCGGCGTCGCTCAACCTATTCGACGGCGCCGGGGGGAGCGGCTCCGGCGAGCCCTTCCTGGCGGGAGTGCAGGAGGATGGCGCGGCGGGCGTGGGTTGGCAGTACGCGGCAGAGAGCAGCGAGCCGCCGTCGACGGTGGCGCAGGAGCATCAGTAGCTGCACGGCTCGGGCGTGGGGAGGACGGATTCGGGGTCGGAGGGGAGCGATATGCAGCTGGGGGACCCCGACGCAGAGGGGCTCCGGCAAAGACGGCTGCGGGAAGCGGCAGCAGTGCAAGAACCTCGAGGCGGAGCGGAAGCGGCGCAAGAAGCTCAACGAACGCCTCTACAAGCTCCGGTCCCTCGTCCCAAACATTACCAAGGTAATCACTATCATCCTTCCATGGCCGCCGCCACCCGCCATGCATGATTCTTGTAAATTTCAAACCTGAAAGATGGCGCGTACGTCGATCCATGTCGGCAGATGGACCGGGCGTCGATCCTCGGGGACGCGATCGACTACATAGTGGGGCTGCAGAAGCAGGTGAAGGACCTGCAGGACGAGCTGGAGGACCCGAACCTGCCGGGGATCACCGGCAGCGACAGCAAGGCCCCCGACGTGCTCCTAGACGACCACCCGCCGCCGGGCCTCGACAACGACGAGGACTCGCCGCAGCAGCAGCCGTTCCCGTCCGCCGGCGGCAAGCGGGCCCGGAAGGAGGAGGCCGGCGACGAGGAGGAGAAGGAGGCGGAGGACCAGGACATGGAGCCGCAGGTGGAGGTCCGGCAGGTGGAGGGGAAGGAGTTCTTCCTGCAGGTGCTGTGCTCCCACAAGTCCGGGCGCTTTGTCCGCATCATGGACGAGATCGCCGCCCTCGGCCTCCAGATCACCAGCATCAACGTCACCTCCTACAACAAGCTCGTCCTCAACGTCTTCTGCGCCGTCGTACGTTCCGCTCTCGCTGGCGATCCCCGCCGGCCGATCGCCATTGTTGCAGCCTGCCGATAGGGATTCACGGCGCGCTTTTGGTTGGTTTGCAGATGAAGGACAACGAGGCGGCGGTGCCGGCGGACAGGGTGAGGGACTCGCTGCTGGAGGTGACGAGGGAGATGTACGGCGGGGGCGGCGCGTGGTCGTCCCCGGTCCCTCCGCCGCCGCCGACAAACGCGAAGCACGATGGCATGGACGGGCAGGCGGTGCCGGCGGCGGCCGGGGACCACTACCAGCTGAACCACCAGGTGCTGGGAGGATATCATCACCAGCATCTGCACTACCTCGCTAGGGATTGATTCATATCATCCCCTTCATTACTTGCTACTAATAGGTTCGTGGATGGATTAGTTTTCTTTTAAGCAAAAGAGGATTACCTCTCCGATTTCATTAACAAACCAAAGACAATCATCACTATCGAAAAAGGGTTCCCCGCTTTATATATAAAGCAAACAACACTGATCACATAGGAGAACTGGCCGAGCAGCACACCAAGCACACATAGCACTGCCGCGTACCAAGCAACACCTCGAAGAAGGAATGCGATGTCGACCACGCTGTTGCCCAGAGGTGTCCTAGGGTTTCCCCCGGCATGCCCCGGGGGGGGGGGGGGAAGGGTGGGGGTTCAGGACCACCGATACCCTTCAGGAAGGAATGTCGGCACCCGCAGGCGTCACCGCGTCGGTGCCGGAAGAACTGGGAGGGATTTCTCCCGCACACCAAACTCCACTGCCCAACCGATCCGGAGCCAACCATGCAATTTGCCGCCTACCAGCATGCACCACCACGGTCTTGATGCCCCCCACGCCACCGCACTAAGATCACCACCACGAGGCCGAGACGACGGAGAGAGGAGCGCCAAGATCGGGAGCGGTAGCACCGGAGGCCCGCGGGAGGGAACCACCTCCACTACCGTCGCGTGGGAAGCCCATGCCTCCAACACCATCGTGTCCGCCATCCGGACGCGGCAGCAGGCATACCAGGCCACCCCTGCCCGGCCAGGACCAAAACGGGCCTGCAAAGCTGGCATCAACACCGCGACCACCCACCAGCCCAACGCCGCTCCTCTGCCCCTGGAAGCCATGCCGACAACACGCCCCACCGCCGGCCCGCCCAGACCCAGATGGGGCCCAAAGGGCCCAGATTTGGGCGGAGCGGGTGCCACCAGATCGCGCCGCCAACAGCAGCGCCGGCGCCAGCAGACCCCCACGCCCGCGACTGGTCGCCCGGCCACTGCGCAGGACCTCCGCCGACTAGGTGCACCCCCGGGCGCCGCCCCGCCCCGCATCAGCACGTCACCGAGAGGAGGAAGGCCAGAGGCAGCACCACCTGGGTCAGGCCCGCCACAGGGTGCCAGCGATGGCGATGGGAAGGAACTAGCTGGGGAGCAGCCAGGGATGCGACGCGGCCGCGAGTGGGGAGGAAGGGTTAAAGACAACCATCCAACATATTCAAGTACTATCAAACTACCTCCAGCTACTAAGTAGTTTTGATCAAATCTAGGTAATTAATAACAGGGTCCAAACTATTGGGTTTAGTCCCACATAGGCTGTGGGGGAAGACATAACACGACTTATAAGGGCGGGGGTGTCCCCTCCTAAGAGGCTAGTCTTTTGGGGGAAGAGGGCCCAAGGCCTCTCATAAATCGGTGTTGCTTTCCGGTTGGGCCTGGTGACGCAGGTGGATCGAAAACGCTGGTGTTAGTGGACCTGAGATATCGTAACATAAACTAACAGGATGCAGCACGCAGAATAGAGCACCAACCAAGTCTGGGAGGAATACTAAAAGAAAATAAAAAAAAATGTTGCAAGGAAAAAACAGACAAACGGAAGTAGCCAACAACTTCAGCATCTTGGTCAGAGTCTGGAGGATGAAGGACACCTGTAGTGTGCCAATCAGTTTGTTGGGGTACATAGTAATTTCAAAAAAATTCCTACGTACACGCAAGATTATGATGATGCATAGCAACGAGAGGGGAGAGTGTTGTCCACGTACCCTCGTAGACCGAAAGCGGAAGCGTGAGCACAATGCGGTTGATGTAGTCGTACGTCCTCACGGCCCGACCGATCAAGAACCGAAAGCACGACACCTCCGAGTTCTTGCACACGTTCAACTCGATGACGTCCCTCAAACTCCGATCCAGCCGAGTGTCGAGGGAGAGTTTCGTCAGCACGACGGCTTGGTGACGATGATGATGTTCTACCGACGTAGGGCTTCGCCTAAGCACCGCTACGATATTATCGAGGTGGAATATAGTGGAGGGGGGCACCGCACACGGCTAATAGCTCTCAAGGATCAATTGTTGTTGTGTCTAGAGGTGCCCCCTGCCCTCGTATATAAAGGAGCAAGGGGGGAGGGGCGCGCCAGGAGGAGTCCTACTCCCACCGGGAGTAGGACTCCCTCCTTTCCTTGTCCAACTAGGAGAGGGGGAAGGAAGGGAGAGAGGGGAGGAAGGAAAGGGGGGGGTGCCGCCCCCCCTTCTTGTCCTATTCGGACTAGAGTGGGAGAGGGCGCGTGGCCTGCCCAGGTGTCGGAGTAATGGGCCACGGGTAGGCCGACCCGGGACCCAGGATCTTCAAGACATCGGGGCAGGCCGCGCCCCTCTGGCCGAGTCCCAGGCGGCGATCTTCAGAGAGGCCGAGTCCCAGAGGGCGATCCCCCGAGAAGCCAAGTCCCAGACGACGACTTCAAAGCAAGCCGACTCCCGGCTTGCGACCTCCAGGAGTGCCGACTATGGGAGTCGGCCCGCGACGTCTCACGAAGACCGATGCAGGGCACGGCCCCGACGTGGCCGTCCCCTCCTGCCTACGAGGGGTGGGCATGGCTACAGTGAGCCGTATCGCCGGGAGATCTCCGGTGAGGCGCGGCACTGTTGCCATGCCTCCCCTGACCTCAGCCACAGTGCATGAAGCACTGTGCCCACGACGCCGGCTTGTACGGCCCAGAGATCGCAGGGCCACCCGTCGGTGGGTGAATCAGAGACGGCGAGAGCGCCAGAAGACGGCCCTGAGGGAGTCGGCCTCCCCGGAGTCGGCCGCCTCCCCGCCAGGGCCCCACAAGCCATAAACCAGATTGGATGGGGAGTGGCGACAGTGATCGCCTGACAGACGGCGGCACTGTTGCCACGACCCCATGACCAAGCCTGCGTCATCAGGGGTGCTGCACAGTGTTCGGCCTGTCCGCGGGACCCACCAGTCGGCGGGCCCCAGAAGCCGGCAGGAAGGACGGCGGCATGAGAGACAGACGGCTGGGGGCCATGCCCAGTCAGATTACTATTGTACCCCCGGGGGGTAGGCCTATATAAACCCCCCGGGGCACCCATGCAAAGGGTTCGGCCCTTGATAGAGTTAGACACATAGACAGGGGAGAAGAGAGCTAGCCTAGCTCCCTCCTGCCTCCCGATACAGCTCTAGGAGCACCCTTGTAACCTTTTCGCCATAGTGACCATGCGGAGACCCCGCAGAGCAGCAGTAGGGGTGTTATCTCCCCGAAGAGCCCCGAAGCTGGGTAAGATTCGCCGGCGTGCATGTCTGCGCCTCATTCCGTTTCCGGGCACCGGCGACGTTCTACTCGCCCCCACCATGATAAGCCATCCTTTGGCATATGTCGCACCCAACATCCGACATTTGGCGCCCACCGTGCGGCGAGGTGCACCGTCGTCCGGAGATCTGTTCTGGACGGGAACCCTTTACCTCCCTGGCGAGCGCAGCCAGCCAGGCTCGCCAGATGGAGTCTGCATCGACACGCTGCGCGGCGCCGAAGCCGCCTGCGCTGCGAGCGGCCTCACCGAACTTATCGGCGAGGTGCGCCTCTCCGACGAGCCTGCATCCGGCGCAGGAACGGGTGGCCCCGAGAACCTTCTCGCGGGCCTCCTCGACCAACTCCACGTCGCCGGCGAGCCTGCCGTAGACTTGGAGTCCGTAGGCTCCTCCGACCCGATGCTGGTCGACTCTGACGCCGTATCGATTGACATCTTCCCCACCAACGTGGTGGTCTACGACGAGCCGCTTCCATACGAGGAGAGTGGCAGAAGCAACGTCACGGAGGTGCTCGTCATCAGCCACGGCGAGCACTCCGGTGAAGAAATCGAGGACCCGCTAGCCGCGGCCCTGCAAGACCTGACCGCGCCCATTCCAGAGGACGCGGACGCCGAGACGCTGGAGGCACGCCGCCTTCAGATCGTCGAAGGCGCCAAGAAGCTGGCAAGCATGAGGCGCTTGTCAGAGGCATACCAGCGCGAGATGGATCGCGCCGTAGGCGGCTCGCCGGCTCCGACTAGGCCGAGCCGCCTAGGTGCGGTCCGACAGCGCGGCGCAGCCGTCGCCGACTTACTCGGGGCAAAACGCCCCGTGTACGCCACCCCAGCACAGAATATCCGCGCCGCCCAAGCGGCGACTGACGAACTGAAGAACTTTGAGGGCGAAGAGCGCCGTGTGATGACGGAGCGAGTCCAGCAGCTCCTCAACGCGGTTGCTGCGCAAAACGCGGCCGGCGGCCGCACAGACGCGCTGCAGCAGCCAAACGATGACTTACCTCCCCGCTGAGATCAAGGCGCGACCTCCCGAACGCCGACTGGCGGAGTCCGCGGAAGGAAAGAGAAGGAGCCGGCTGCTAGTCACAGCCGGACTCATATCACCATCGAGCGCGACCAAGACGGCCGCCCAAGAGCAGTAGAATGGCGGGATGATTATCTGCCTCCCCCGCCCAGAAGAGAACGGCGAGTTTCTCCGCCACCTGTTGAGCATCCGACTCTCGGAGGTCGCCTTGGCCGCCGAGAGGGAGTCGGAGAGAATT
The DNA here is from genome assembly GCA_963921465.1 of Triticum timopheevii. Lineage (NCBI taxonomy): Eukaryota > Viridiplantae > Streptophyta > Magnoliopsida > Poales > Poaceae > Triticum > Triticum timopheevii. The sequence goes on along the minus strand of OY997272.1, from coordinate 69,736,656 downwards.
ACGCCCGCCATCGGATCGACCGACTCCACCGATCCCTGGCGCTGGAAGAAGAAGATGAGTTGGGTCCGCCTTGCTTCGGGCCCCGCATCAGAGACGAGCCCTTCCCCAAAGGGTTCACGCTCCCCCGAGACACGCCCAAGTACACGGGCTCCGTGAAGCCGGAAGACTGGCTGATAGACTACTCCACAGCCGTCAACATAGCAAACGGCAACAAGCGGGTTGCCGTGAAGTATGTTCCTCTCATGCTCCAGGGCACGGCCCGGACGTGGCTGAACAGCCTGAAGCCCCGCAGCATCAATAGCTGGGTCGACTTCACCGAAGCCTTCATTCGCAACTTCACCAGCACGTACAAGCGACCTCCCAAGCCGCGCCAGCTCTCCCTGTGCGTGCAGGGCCCTGAAGAATCAACACGCGACTACCTCACACGCTGGGGCAAACTTCGAAACTCCTGCGAGGGCGTGCATGAGGTGCAGGCCATCGAGTACTTCACCGCCGGGTGCCGAGAGGGCACCCTCCTCAAGCACAAGCTCCTCTGCGACGAGCCGGAGACACTCGACGAACTGCTAGTCATAGCGGATAAGTACGCCACGGCCGACTCTTCTATGAAGACGGAGATTCAAGTCAACGCGACTGGCAAGGTGACTCCCCAGGCTCCCAGAACTCCGGCTGGAGACGCCAGTCGGCGACAGCAACAAAACGACAACAAGCGCAAGGCCCCACAGCCGACTTCCAACAGTCGGCAGGTCGCGGCAGTAGAAGGTCAATAGCCGGAGGGGCAGCCTCCGGCCAAGCGGCAGAAAGGCGACAAGTCCAATTGGTTGCCGGCTTTCTCCTATGAGCAGACTTTGGATGGTCCTTGCAAGTTCCACAGCGGCGTGAAGCCGTCAAACCACACCACCAGAAAATGCCACTGGCTCGCCAAAATTGCCAAGGGAGATGGCCTCACTCCTACGCCGCCTGCAGGGCCGCCGCCTCCACCGCTGCCCCAGTAGCCTGCGGCTCGGCCAGTCGGCGCAGTACAAGACGAGTTCCCAGAAGAGCACGGAGCCTACGTAGTATTCACCAGTGTGGCAGATGACCGGCGCAGCAGGCGCCAACAACAGCAAGAAGTAAATGCAATAGCAACAGACGCTCCAGAGTTCATGCATTGGTCCGAGAGGCCTATCAGTTGGAGTCGGGCGAATCACCCAGAGATGATGCCGAGTCCAGGCTCCTACGCCCTGGTCCTAGGCGCGACCTTGGCCACTGATAGGCGGGCCGCCCGTTTTTCACGGGTCCTGATAGACGGAGGCAGCAGCATAAACATCCTGTACAAAGACACCATGGAGAAGCTAGGAATCGGACGAAGGCAGCTGCAGAGCAGCCGCACCGTGTTCCATGGAATTGTACCTGGCCTCTCCTGCTCACCAATCGGCAAGATCCTGATAGACGTCCTCTTCGGGGACAAAGATCATTTCCGCCGAGAGCCAGTCTGGTTCGAGGTGGTGGATTTGGAGAGCCCGTACCATGCTCTGCTTGGCCGACCTGCCTTGGCCAAGTTCATGGCGGTTCCACACTACGCCTACCTTAAAATGAAGATGCCGAGTTCCAAGGGGATTCTGACCATTGCTGGCGACTACAAGAAGTCGCCGCTTGCACAGCCGAGAGCAGTCGGCTGGCCGAGTCCCTGGTGATCGCAGCCGAGAAGCGGCTCCTTGACCGAGTCGTGGCGATGGCCGGGAAGCAGCCAGAGATGTCGCCCGACCCCAAGGAGTCGGAGGTAGAAGGATCATTCAAACCGGCCAAAGAAACCAAGAAGATACCCTTGGACCCAGGGCACCCAGAGAGATACGCTGTCGTAGGCACCGGCCTCGACAACAAATAGGAAGGCGAGCTCGTCGATTTCCTCCGTGAGAATCGGGACATCTTTGCATGGTCCCCCAAGGACATGCCGGGTGTACCGACGGAATTCGCCGAGCACAAGCTACACATCGTGCCAGATATGAAGCCCGTCAGGCAGCCCTTGCGCCGCCTGTCAGAACAGAAAAGAAGAGTTGTTGGAGAAGAGATAGCCCGGCTCCTGGCAGCCGGCTTCATCATGGAAGTGTTTTTTCCAGAGTGGCTAGCAAACCCGGTGTTGGTACTGAAGAAAAACAAGCAGTGGCGGATCTTCATCGATTACACAAGCCTCAATAAAGCCTGCCCAAAGGACCCGTTTGCTCTGCCAAGGATTGATCAGGTGATAGACTCCACAGCCGGATGCGAGCTGTTGAGTTTCCTAGACGCATACTCAGGATACCACCAGATCAAGCTGAATCCAGCAGACAGACTGAAGACCGCATTCATCACGCCATTTGGAGCCTTCTGTTACCTGACGATGACGTTCGGCTTAAGGAATGCCGGCGCCACCTTTCAGCGTTGCATGCAGAAGTGCCTCCTCAAGCAACTCGGCCGAAACGCCCACGTCTATGTGGATGATGTGGTGGTGAAGACGGAAAAGCGTGGGACGCTGCTAGAAGACCTCAAAGAGACCTTTGAAAATCTGCGCCGATTCCGGATCAAGCTCAACCCCGAGAAGTGCGTTTTCGGAGTCCCCGCCGGCCAGCTCCTTGGCTTCCTGGTTTCCGAACGCGGCATAGAGTGCAACCCCGTCAAGATCAAGGCCATCGAGAGAATGGAGGTACCCAGCCGACTGTTGGATGTGCAGAAGTTCACCGGCTGCTTGGCGTCCATCAGCCGATTTATCAGCCGGCTGGGCGAGAAAGCTCTGCCCTTGTATCAACTGATGAAGAAGACCACCTTTTTTGAGTGGATCCACAAGGCAGATGAGGCATTTCTCCAACTGAAGAAGATGTTGACTACTCCCCCCGTGTTGGCGGCTCCGACTCCCAAAGAGCCCATGCTTCTGTACATCGCCGCCACCAGCCGAGTAGTCAGCACAGTCATCATAGTCGAGCGCAAGGAGGAAGGCAAGGCGCTCCCAGTCCAGAGACCGGTATATTACCTGAGCGAGGTACTGTCGACCTCCAAGCAAAACTACCCTCACTATCAGAAGATGTGTTACGGCGTGCATTTTGCCGCCAAGAAGCTGAAGCCCTACTTTCAAGAGCATCCAATCACCGTGGTTTGCACCGCTCCACTTGCCGAGATCATTGGAAGCCGAGATGCCTCCGGCCGAGTGGCCAAATGGGCTATAGATCTAGCCCCTTACACCATCTACTACCAGCCCCGCACCGCCATCAAGTCGCAGGCGCTGGCCGACTTCCTCGTCGACTGGGCCGAGACCCAGTACCTGCCGCTAGCGCCCGACTCCACTCATTAGCGGATGCATTTCGACGGCTCCAAGATGCGCACCGGCCTTGGAGCCGGCGTCGTCCTCACCTCCCCTAAAGGCGACAAGCTCAAATACGTGCTGCAAATCGACTTCGCCGCCTCCAACAACGTCACCGAATATGAAGCGCTCATCCATGGGCTCCGGCTTGCCAAAGAACTCGACATTCGCCGGATCTTGTGCTATGGCGACTCCGACTTGGTGGTTCAGCAATCATCCGGCGACTGGAACGCCAAAGACGCAAACATGGCGAGCTACCGGTTCCTGGTGCAGCAACTCAGTGGATATTTCGAGGGGTGTGAATTCCTTCACATGCCAAGAAATGACAACGATCAAGCAGATGCCTTGGCACGAGTCGGATCCACTCGCCAAGCGATACCTTCTGGCGTCGCCCTTCAGCGCCTCCTCAAGCCATCTATCAAGCCTTCACCAGAATCAGACTCCATCTTCGTGCGGGCTCCGCCAGAAATAGTCGGATCCGACTCCAAGGCCCCAGCAGGCGACCTCAAGAAAGCTACAGTTGGAACTAGCCCGGGGACTGCGCCAGTCGGCCCGGGGACTCCAGAGCCCGGCCCGGGGACTGCGCCAGTCGGCCCGGGGACTTCAGAGCCCGGCCCGGGGACTGCGCCAGTCGGCCCGGGAGCTGCCCCAGTCGGCCCAGAGAGTCCATCAATTCAGCAAACGGCCGCAGACTCCAACCCGCCGCCTCCCAGCCCAGCCACCCTCGTCCAAGTCGCTGTGGTAGCAGTTGAGGAGATAGCAGCACCTTCATGGGGGCAGCCCATCCTCAAATTCCTAGTGAACAAAGAATTACCAACAGATGAGATCTTGGCTCAGCAAGTGCAGCGCCGAGCAGCAGCATACACCATAGTCAACAGAGAGCTAGTCAGGCGCAGTGTCAATGGTGTCTACCAGCGCTGCGTAGAATCAGAGCAAGGCCAAGCGATTCTCAAAGACATCCATCAGGGCGAGTGCGGCCACCATGCGGCTTCGAGAGCACTCGTGGCCAAAGCCTTTCGGCACGGTTTCTTTTGGCCGACTGCCCTGGAAGAAGCTAAAGAACTAGTCCAGAAATGCAAGGGGTGCCAGATGTTTCGCTCCAAGCCCCTTCAGCCGGCTTCCGCGCTGAAGACAATCCCCATTGCCTGGCCCTTCGCAGTTTGGGGCCTGGACATGGTAGGACCATTCAAGACGGCCCGAGGCGGCCTAACTCATCTACTTGTCGCGGTGGACAAGTTCACCAAGTGGGTGGAAGCAAAGCCCATCAAAAAGTTGTATGGGCCTACAGCAGTAACCTTCATTGCCGACATCACGGTGCGGTACGGCATACCGCACAGCATCATCACCGACAGCGGCACAAACTTTGCCAAAGGTGCCTTGGCTCGTTTCTGCGTGACGCAGGGCATCCGACTAGACTTAGCATCCGTTGCCCATCCGCAGTCAAACGGCCAGGTGGAACGAACCAACGGCCTTATCCTGTCCGGCATCAAGCCTCGATTGGTCGAACCACTCGAGCGCTCGGCCGGCTGTTGGGTCAAGGAGCAGCCTGCCGTCCTCTGGATTCATCGCACAACCCCAAACAAGTCAACCGGCTTCACGCCTTTCTTCCTCATCTACGATGCCGAAGCCGTCATCCCGACGGATATAGAGTTCGACTCTCCGCGAGTCTCCATGTACACCGAAGAGGAAGCTAAAGAAGCACGCCAAGATGGCGTTGATCTGCTAGAAGAGGGCCGATTGTTGGCACTCAGTCGGTCCGGCATCTACCAGCAGAGTCTGCGCCGATACTACAACCGCAAGGTCAAGCCAAGATCGTTCCAAGAGGGCGACCTTGTGCTCCGGCTGATTCAGAGAACAGCCGGCCAGCACAAGTTGTCAGCGCCTTGGGAAGGTCCCTTCATCATCAGCAAGGTGCTAGGGAATGACGCCTACTATCTGATTGACGCTCAGAAGCCTCGAGCGCGCAAGAGGGACGACTCCGGCAAAGAAACAGAGCGCCCGTGGAACGCGAATCTTCTTCGAAGATTTTACAGTTGATGCAGTATGTATCGCACTACCCTCTTTGTATTAAAGTACTAAGACCTTAGGCCCCCCGAGACGAGCTCGGGGACTGCCTTTTTGATTATCTGTATGATAAGAATTACGCTTCCGAATATGCTGCTCCTTTTTATCATACTGTCTGGCACCGGGTCCGACTAGTCGGGCCGGGGACTCGCCGCCTTGCGCTATGAAATGCTTCCTGCGGTCAGACAAGTAATGTGTTGCGCTCAAGCCGTCTCCTTTCGCAAGCCGCAGCTCGAAGAGCGACTGTCGGTAGGCAGGGGACAAGCAAGAACGAGCGCACGCATGAAAAATGGCTAAGGACCTAAAAGCTTACGCATAGCCCAAGCCGGCTACCAGCCTCCCCCCACCGAGCTGACTCATGAGCAGTCGGCTCGCTGTCTCGACTTTTATCAAGGACAGCCGACTCTCGAATAGTCGGCCTGTCGCTTTCTAGCCGACTTGCTAGAAAAACTCTAAATGACTAAGTACTTGCCTTCCTGAAGTAGCCAACCACTTGACCTGGCGACAGTCCGCAGAGCGGCTGCCCAGTCGGCAAGGCGGCAACTAAAGGAAGGCGGCAAAGGAAAAAAGTCTAAGGTGCAATAAGCAAGGAAAGGTGGAAATTAGATAAATATTTACATAGGCCCTCGGCCCAATCTCCGAATAAGAATTCAGGATAAACCTAGTGGGTGGAATTGTTCGAACCTAACAAGTCTTTCAAAAAGATTAATGAAGACAGATAAACAGAAGCAGTCTAGGAGGCGGCCTCCGGAGCCGGAGGATCGGAGGTGACGGCGGTGTCGGGCGCCGGGGCAGTCGGCTGGGCAGTCTCAGCCTGGTCGCCTCCGGCGGCGGTCGCCTTGTCCCTGCGTGGCTCGTTGTTGGAAGCGCGATCGGGCTGAGGCTGGCCGCCTGCTTCATCTTCTGGCGCCTACTCCTCGCCTCCGTCCTCCGACTCGTCCTCCTCCTCGGCGCTGGTGTTGATCTCCTCCGCCGAGTCTTCCTCGTACTCCGGGTTCATCCCGAACCAGTCCGGCGGTGCCTCCTCGCCGCCTTCAGTCCGCTCGGGCATGAAGACGCTGGTGTCCGTGTACTCGGCGATGGCCGCCGAGCGCTCGACGAGGGCGCCTTCTACGGCCTCCAGCTCGGCCTGGGCTTCTGACCGGAATGCGGCCAGGCGGTCCAGGTCCAGCCCCGGATACCACCCCTTGACGAACTCCAAGGCCCGGCGTGCTCCGGCCCGGGCTGAGGAGCCCTTCCAAGCCTCAAGGCGGCCGGCGGCGACTTCCAGCCAGTCGGCAGTCCGACTGGCGGTGTGAAGAGCTGGCACGTCCGGCCACAGGGCGGCAACCACTTGGGCACCGGCACGCTGAAGACGGCGTAGCAGCCGATGAGCAGGACGAAGACGAGCCCCGATGCTCAGAAGCTGCTCGTCGATGGTCCGAGGGGTGTTGGTAGCAATCACCTCACCCTTCGCCCTTCGCGCCTCCCAAGCCGCCTCGATGGCCAGAGGGACGGCTTGTGAATGGCCGGGAAAGAAGTCTGCCAAGGCAGAAAAGAGGATAGTCGGGAAATCAGAAATCAGCCCGACACAGAGTCGGAAGACCAAAGAAGCGAAAAAGACTTACCGTCGACGATGTCCTCGAGCTCGTGGTAGCCGGAGGTCAGCATCGCCTCCCGATCAGTCCAGGCGGAGCGTTCGACCTCGAACTCGGCCATGAGGTCATCCTCCCGCGACTTGGCGTCGTCCTGCGCCTTCCGGAGCAACTCCTTCTGCTCGGCCAGCTGCGTCGCTAGCAGATCGCGCTCCTTGGCGAGCCTGTCGCACTCCTCCTCCTTGGCACGATGAGCAGTGTTGGCCTCGCCCAGCTGCTCCTGGAGGGCGGCGTTGGCGCCTGAAGAGCGAAGAGGAAAACAAGAAAGTCATCAGTAAGGTAGATCGCCGGGGAGATCCGGCCCGACTGCTCAGCAGTCGGCCCGGATCTTGGGGACTACAGCCCGCGGGCGTGCCAGCGCGCCCCCGCGGAGAAGAAGGAAGGTATATCGCCGGGGAGATCCGGCCCGACTGCTCAGCAGTCGGCCCGAATCTCGGGGACTACAGCCCGCGGGTGCGCTAGCGCGCCCCCGCGAAGAAGGAAGAAATAACTCACCTCGGCTTTCCGTCAGGTCGGCGGTCCGCTTATTCAGCTCCTCGACATTGCGGTTGAAGACAGCGGCACGGAGGTTATGATATTCCTACAAAAAGCCTGCAAAGGCAAAAGTTAGAGTTCGGAGCTCGCCAGGAGGAGTTCCGAACCGCCTGCTCAGCAGCCGGCCCGGAACTCGGGGACTACACCCAGTGGGTGCGCTGGTGCGCCCCCACAGAGAAAGACAAGAATTAAAAAAGGAAGGAAGCTTACTCGGACGTATGTCCTCACGGCCAAATGCGCTCTGGTGCTGACTTGGAGGGCGTCGCTTTGCGCGTGCAGCTTTGCCTGGACGTCCAGGAGGGCCTGGTTCAGTGGGCCGGTGCCGCCTCCGCGCAACCAGCCGGTGGGCGCGGCACTGGAGGCCTCGACGTCCAGACTTGCCGAGCTGGCCGCGCCAGTCTCCCGAGCTCGCGGCGCCGAGCTCATCCTCTCAAGCCGGCGGCGCACCGGCACGGCAACTTGAAGAAGCAGCCGCGCCTCGGCGTCGTCCATAGTCGGAGGGTCCTGAGGGTCCACCGGCTGCTTGCCATGCGGCCTCCTAGACGGAGGCGGTGGCGGCGGAGGCGGCGTGTGGGTGTCCGAGATTGAAGCGTCGCCGCCCTCCTCCACGAGAGGGTTCTCGGTGCCGACCTCTCCGGTCTGCCCCGTGAACTCTGGAGCCGGCGGCGCCAACGACAACGAAGGGATGAGCATCGCCGAGTGGCGACGCGCGGCCTCCTCAGCACGCCGTTGCGCCGCGGCGGCGTTCTCGGCCTCCTCCAGTTTCCTCTGAGCATTGGCGGCCGCCTTTTCGGTCTCCGCCTTCTCCAGACGGTCGGCCTCCTCCTCGTCGCGCTTCTCCCGCGCGTTCCGTTCCGTCGCCTCCCGAAGGTCGGCGGCGGGATCGACCCGCCGGGTGTTGGCGGACGTCTCCACCGACCCCATGACAGAGGGGACGGCGGCTCTCTCAAGGGAGAGGGGAGCTCTGGTGAAGGGCAGAGAAAGAATCAAAAAAGACTCAGATAAGATCCAACAAAGGAAACGAAGAGTAAAAAAGACTTACGCGGAAACTAATGGGGGCCTTCTCACTTCCCTTCGGAAGCGGTTGGCCTTCGCGGCCGCCTCCTCCCGCTTGGTCGCGGCGGCCGCCTCGCCCCCTTGAACTTCTTCTGTTTGCCGCCAGGCGCGCTCGGCCCGGCGTGACGCCACTTCGCGCCAACTTGGCCGGAGGGGCCGGCCCTCGGCTGGTGGCGCGGGACGACTTCCACGTCGACGTCGTCCTCGGGCCAGTCGGCGAAGGTGGCCGACGGCCTGAGGCCACCGTCCGCCCCCTCTCCGCCGCCTTCGGCGTCGGCCTCCAGCGCCGCCGCCCCAAGTCGGGGTCGTCGACATCGCTGTCCTCGCGATCTAGGACGTAGTCGCGGGGCTCTCTCATGGCGCCAGCTGCGGGCGCCGTGAGGGGACTCTGCGATGATTAGAGGCCGGGAGTCGGCTGCAAAGAGGATCAAGCTACAGAAAGATGCGACTTACCATTGGAGGTGGGTTGTCGCGCGAGTACGGCTCCTTGCCGAACTGCCAGTTCTCCGTGAACTCGCAGTGCGCGATGTGGTTCACCAAGTTCGCCACCTCCCCGCGGGGCATTTCCTTGTTGCACAGTCGGCTCGGATCATGGCGGCCGCTCATCTGACAGATGAGGTGAGGCCGGCCCTGGAGTGGGAGGACTCGGCGTTCCACGAAGGCGGCCAGAAGATCGGATCCGATGAGGCCCTCCGACTGCAGCAGAACTCGGAGTCGCGCCACGGAGCCGGCTCCGGAGGGGGACAGCGACTTGGACCGGTGGGACCAACTGGCAAGCCTGCCAGTCAGAGGCCCGGGGTCGAAGGGCGGCAAGTTGACCCAGTCGCCGTCGGTGGAGATGTTCTTCACGTAGAAGTAAGATTTCTGCCACATCTTCACCGACTTCACCAACGAGATGGGAGGGAAAGGGTTGTCGGCCGTCGAGCGCCGCACCGCGATGTAGGTGCCACACTGAGCCGGCGTGCCGGCGGCCTGAGTGCCGAGCTTCGAAGAGAAAAATTCCCCCCACAGCTCGAGGGTGGGGAGAACGCCAAGGTAGCCTTCGCACAGAGTGGCGAAGGAGGAAAGAAGCACCACCGCGTTTGGGGTGAAGTGGTGCGGCTAAAGCTTGTGGAACTCCAGAAACGAGCGGAAGAACCCGCTCGCCGGCAGCCCCAGCCCGCGCATTAGGTGCGAGCGGAAGACGACCCGCTCGCCCTCCTCTGGCGCGGGCCAGAGCTCTCCCGCCGGCGCGGGATGGGCGTGCACCAGGTCCGCGCTCGGGAGACGGCGGGTTCGGCGGAGAAAATCGATGTGCTCCACCTCCACGTCCGAGCCGTCCCACACGCCGGAGCGCGAGGTGGGGGGCATGGCGGAGGAAGAGCTCATCGCCGACGAGAGAGGATGCTTCGGCTCGCGGCGGAAGAAGAAGAGAAGGCAGGAGAGCGGGGGAGTGGGTGTGCGCGCAGTGCCGCCCCGCCCCTCCCCGCCTATTTATAACCCTACGGGCTGAGGAGACGACGGGGCGAACGTGGGATTAACTGCGCCCGAGGCCCCACGCCGCCCATGATTTACCCCACGAAGTTACTGCGCGCAGTAACAACGTGGGGATGCCAACCGTCCGCAGCCGTAGCGGATCCGTTCGGAAGCCGAGGCGCGGTAATGGCGGGCCCCACCTGGCGGCCCGTCCCGTCACGCGCGTGGGTGGGCAGACTATACTCCCCACGTGGCGCCGCGCGATAGGATCGTCTCGATGGCGGCAGGGAAGCGTATCCGATACGCCGCCTGTTTTCCCGCTGCGACTTACGAATAATGGCCCCTCGCTGAACAAGTCCGACTTCGGCGGGTCGGCCCGAAGAAACAGCGGCCGAGTCTCAGAATCGGCGCTGGGAAGATTGAAACTGTTGAAGCTCCACGATGCAGCGCCCGCCGGGCTTCACCTGCTTCGGGGACTACTGTCGGAGTAATGGGCCACGGGTAGGCCGACCCGGGACCCAGGATCTTCAAGACATCGGGGCAGGCCGCGCCCCTCTGGCCGAGTCCCAGGCGGCGATCTTCAGAGAGGCCGAGTCCCAGAGGGCGATCCCCCGAGAAGCCGAGTCCCAGACGACGACTTCAAAGCAAGCCGACTCCCGGCTTGCGACCTCCAGGAGTGCCGACTGTGGGAGTCGGCCCGCGACGTCTCACGAAGACCGATGCAGGGCACGGCCCCGACGTGGCCGTCCCCTCCTGCCTATGAGGGATGGGCATGGCTACAGTGAGCCGTATCGCCGGGAGATCTCCGGTGAGGCGCGACACTGTTGCCATGCCTCTCCTGACCTCAGCCATAGTGCTTGAAGCACTGTGCCCACGACGCCGGCTTGTACGGCCCAGAGATCGCAGGGTCACCCGTCGGTGGGTGAATCAGAGACGGCGAGAGCGCCAGAAGACGGCCCTGAGGGAGTCGGCCTCCCCGGAGTCGGACGCCTCCCCGCCAGGGCCCCACAAGCCATAAACCAGATTGGATGGGGAGTGGCGACAGTGATCGCCTGACAGACGGCGGCACTATTGCCACGACCCCATGACCAAGCCTGCGTCATCAGGGGTGTTGCACAGTGTTCGGCCTGTCCGCGGGACCCACCAGTCGGCGGGCCCCAGAAGCCGGCAGGAAGGACGGCGGCATGAGAGACAGATGGCTGGGGGCCACGCCCAGTCAGATTACTATTGTACCCGCGGGGGGTAGGCCTATATAAACCCCCCGGGGCACCCATGCAAAGGGTTCGGCCCTTGATAGAGTTAGACACATAGACAGGGGAGAAGAGAGCCAGCCTAGCTCCCTCCTGCCTCCCGATACAGCTCTAGGAGCACCCTTGTAACCTTTTCGCCATAGTGACCATGCGGAGACCCCGCAGAGCAGCAGTAGGTGTGTTATCTCCCCGGAGAGCCCCGAAGCTGGGTAAGATTCGCCGGCGTGCATGTCTGCGCCTCATTCCGTTTCCGGGCACCGGCGACGTTCTACTCGCCCCCACCATGATAAGCCATCCTTTGGCATATGTCGCACCCAACCCCGACACCAGGCCGCCCCTCCTCTTCTCCACTTTGGGCCCATGTGGCCCATTAACCCACCCGGGGGTTCCAATAACCCCCCGATACTCCGGTATATATCCGATAACCCCCGGAACCATTCCGCTGTCCAAATATAGTCACCCAATATATCAATATTCATGTCTCGACCATTTCGAGACTCCTCGTCATGTTCGTGATCACATCCGGGACTCCGAACTATCTTTGGTACATCAAAACACATGACCTCATAATATAACTGTCATCTAACTTTAAGCGTGCGGACCCTACGGGTTCGAGAACTATGTAGACATGACCGAGACACGTCTCCCTTCAATAACCAATAGTGGAACCTGGATGCTCATATTGGCTCCAACATATTCTATGAAGATCTTTATCTGTCAAACCGCATAACAACATACGTTGTTCCCTTTGTCATCGGTATGTTACTTGCCCGAGATTTGATCGTCGGTATCTCAATACCTAGTTCAATCTCGTTGCCGGCAAGTCTCTCTACTCATTACGTAATGCATCATTCCGTAACTAACTCATTAGCTACATTTCTTGCAAGGCTTATAGTGATGTGCATTACCGAGAGGGCCCAGAGATACCTCTCCGACAATCGAAGTGACAAAACCTAATCTCGAAGTACGCCAACTCAACATGTACCTTTGGAGACACCTGTAGAGCTCCTTTATAATCACCCAGTTATGTTGTGACGTTTGGTAGCACACAAAGTGTTCCTCCAGTAAATGGGAGTTGCATAATCTCATAGTTGTAGGAACATGTATAAGTCATGAAGAAAGCAATAGCAACATACTAAACGATCAAGTGCTAAGCTAACGGAATGGGTCAAGTCAATCACATCATTCTCCTAATGATGTGATCCCATTAATCAAATAACAACTCATGTTTATGGTTAGGAAACAAAACCATCTTTGATCAACGAGCTAGTCAAGTAGAGGCATACTAGTGACACTATGTTTGTCTATGTATTCACACATATATTATGTTTCCGGTTAATACAATTCTAGCATGAAAAATAAACATTTATCATGATATAAGGAAATAAATAATAACTTTATTATTGCCTCTAGGGCATATTTCCTTCAGTCTCCCACTTGCACTAGAGTCAATAATCTAGATTACACAGTAATGATTCTAACACCCATGGAGCCTTGGTGTTGATCATGTTTTGCTTGTGGAAGAGGCTTAGTCAACGGGTCTGCAACATTCAGATCCGTATGTATCTTGCAAATCTCTATGTATCCACCTAGACTTGGTCCCGGATGGAATTGAAGCGTCTCTTGATGTGCTTGGTCCTCTTGTGAAATCTGGATTCTTTTGCCAAGGCAATTGCACCAGTATTGTCACAGAAGATCTTCATTGGTCCCGGTGCACTAGGTATGACACCTAGATCGGATATGAACTCCTTCATCCAGAATCCTTCATTTGTTGCTTCCGAAGCAGCTATGTACTCCGCTTCGCATGTAGATCCCGCCACGGCGCTTTCTTTAGAACTGCACCAACTGACAGCTCCACCGTTCAATATAAACACGTATCTGGTTTGCGATTTAGAATTGTCCGGATCAGTGTCAAAGCTTGCATCGACGTAACCATTTACGACTAGCTCTTTGTCATCTCCATAAACGAGAAACATATCCTTAGTCCTTTTCAGGTATTTCAGGATATTCTTGACCGCTGTCAAGTGATCCATTCATGGATTACTTTGGTACCTCCCTGCTAAAGTTATTGCTAAGCATACATCAGGTCTGGTACACAGCATTGCATACATGATAGAGCCTATGGCTGAAGCACACGGAACATCTTTCATTTTCTCTCTATCTTCTGCTGTGGTCGGGCATTGAGTCTGACTCAACTTCACACCTTGTAATACAGGCAAGAACCCTTTCTTTGCTTGATCCATTTTGAACTTTTTCAAAACTTTATCAATGTATGTGCTTTGTGAAAGTCCAATTAAGCGTCTTGATCTATCTCTATAGATATTGATGCCTAATATGTAAGCAGCTTCACTGATGTCTTTCATTGAAAAACTTTTATTCAAGTATCCTTTTATGCTATCCAGAAATTCTATATCATTTCCAATTAACAATATGTCATCTACATATAATATCAGAAATGCTAAAGAGCTCCCACTCACTTTCTTGTAAATGCAGGCTTCTCCAAAAGTCAGTATAAAACCATATGCTTTGATCACACTATCAAAGCGTTTATTCCAACTCCGAGAGGCTTGCACCAGTCCATAAATGGATCGCTGGAGCTTGCACACTTTGTTAGCACCTTTTGGATCGACAAAACCTTCTGGTTGCATCATATACAACTCTTCTTCCAGAAATCCATTCAGGAATGCAGTTTTGACATCCATTTGCCATATTTAATAATCATAAAATGCGGCAATTGCTAACATGATTCGGACAGACTTAGCATCAACATTGTCCTTATAAAACTTCAGCTCCTCTGTTGCACAAACCGACTCAGCATAAGCCGCATCACCTTCCTCGCAATCCAAAGCGATCTTTCGACTTCCGTGCACTATTATATTCCCCTTATGGCCTGGAATTTTGAGCTGTAAATAGATATAGCAGGGCCTCGCCATGAATTTTGCGTAAGCCGGCCGTCCAAACAGTGCGTGATACGGGCTCTGGATTTTCACCACTTCAAAGGTCAATTTTTCAGACCTGGAATCATGCTCATCTCCAAACACAACCTCCAAAGAGATCTTCCCAACAGGATATGCCGATTTACCTGGTACTACACCATGAAAAACAGTGTTGGACGGTTTAAGACTCTTGTCTGTCAACCCCATACGACGAAAAGTCTCAGAGTATAGGATGTTGATACTGCTCCCTCCATCCAGCAGGACTTTGGTAAACTTGTAACCTCCCATCTAAGGTGCTACCACCAAAGCCAGTTGACCCGGATTGTCAACTCGGGGCGGATGATCCTCTCTGCTCCACACAATGGGCTGCTCGGACCACCGTAAATAACGTGGCACTGCCAGTTCAACAGCATTAACTTCCCTTTTGTGAAGCTTCTGATCGCGCTTACATAGGCTAGTAGTGAACACATGATACTGCCCACCATTCAACTGCTTGGGGTGACTTTGATAACCTGATTGCTGTTGATTCCCTTGACTATTCTGTTGGCCATTACCACCTTGGTTATTCTGGTTGCTTTGATTATTCTGAAATCCAGAGCTTGAACCGCCGCCACCGTGAAAACCTGGACCTGAACCGCCCGACGGACCCTGATCATACCGGAAGACATCAGAATTCTTGAACTCCTTCATGATATAACAATATTTCCAAAGATGTGGGGAAGGGGCCTCCTTGGTCCCATGCTTTGGGCAGGGCTGGTTTAACAAACGCTCCAGATTCATCCCTCCACCGCGCTGGGGCGGTTTACCTTTACAACTCTGCATATTGGTGTTAGCCACAAGATCTGAACTATTTGCCTTGCGCTTACCGTTATTCCCATGGCCTCCTTGGTTATGATGCTGTCCCTTTGCACCGCCGTTCTTCTTTCCCTTCTCTGGTTTCTCCTCATCAGAATCGGGATCCTTGGTATTATCAGAATCGGCATATTTGACCAAGGCTTCCATAAGGGTGCCCATGTTATTACAGTGGCGCTTGAGCCGTCCCAACTTCATCTTTAGTGACTTAAACTGGCAATTACGCTCCAGCGTTATGATCGCTTGACCAGCGTTAATCCGGTCGGACGAATGCAAAACTTCTGAAACTCGGCGCACCAAATGAGTTGTTGACTCGTTCTCCCCTTGAACACAAGCATCCAGATCCACAATGGACATAGGCTGTTTGCACGTGTCTTTGAAATTGGCTATAAACCGAGCCTTCAACTGATCCCATGACTCGATGGAGTTAGCTGGTAAATTTTTCAACCAAGTGCGGGCTGTCCCTTCCAACATCATCGTGAAATACTTGGCACAGGCCGCTTCATCCACATCTAGCATCTCGATTGCCATCGCATAACTCTCGACCCACGCCTCAGGTGGCTGATCCGCAGTATAATTAGGCACCTTACATGGACCCTTGAAGTCCTTGGGCAGTCGCACATTATGGAGAGCCGGAATGAGGCACGACACTCCCCGAGAACTAAAGCCAAGCCCGGTGCCACGGTCTACTGATGCCGCCGGCTGAACCGGGGCGGGTTGATGCTGACCTGTATATTGTGCTGCCAAAGCGGCCTCCCTTCGTGCTCTGCCATTATCCACCACGTCTTGAGCATTTCCCTCACCGCGCGCCGGATTGGATCCATTACGGCGCCGCGCACTTCTAGACACTCTGGTTCATCTATGTGCCTGCTATAGCTCTTGCTCGGATGGGGGGTTTGAAGAAGATCCCTATCCTGCCGCATTTCAATCGCCGCCAGTGAATTGCCCTCCATCGGAATGGCTGCCAGGCGAGATGCTGCGGCAATCATGTTATCCAAAGGGCTCGAGAAGTGACCCGGCGGTGTGGACACGTATTGCGGTGGGTTATCCATTCGTCGAGGTGGTTCCGTCATCCGTGGTTGATCCGGTGCTGCCCTAGGTGCATCGGTCCGGTTTGCAGCCGCCGGATTGCTCGGCCCAGCGCCTGGTGTGTGAAAAAGGTTCAGTCCTTCGTAGACCGGCGGCAGACGAGACCGGTACTTCCTTCGCATTACGTCATTTGATGTGGTCCGATCCAGCATGAGCCGGTAATTCTGTGCCTGTATCTACTGTGACTGGGCATCCAAAGCGGCCCGTTCTTCAGCCATCCTAGCATCCTCAATTGCCAGGTCCTCCTTAGCCTGCGTTATCTGGTCCTTCAGCTTCGCAATGTCCGCATTGTGCCGATCCTGCGTCTCCGGGGTAACTGCCGTGGTTAACAAGGTCGCCCAGGCATCCATTAAACCAGAGAGGACTTGAGCCGGTCGGCGCGCCGGGGCTCCTGCCGCGGCCGCTGATCTGGTATTCATTGCCGCTGTAGATGAAGACTGCAAAGTGGGTTGTGTTCCGGCCATGTACATAGTAACCCGACTTGGCGGTTCAAGGAGGTCCGGAATACTGTTGCCATCAGAATATCCTTCGAACACACCAACATGAATTTGGTATAGGGACTCAGTTTCACCAGTGGATTATTCGCCATCGGAATAAACAACCGTCTCGCCTTCAGACACTGGTTCAGATCCGATCCCATGGACACATCCTACGATTGCACGCTTCATGGCGGGCTTAACCTGGGCAGGATTCACACGCTAAGCCGTCTCGACGAGGTCGGTGCAGATGTCCGGCTCAGGGCCCGGTTCGCCGATCTTGCCGATAAAGACATGAATTCCGCCAAAGGGGACCCGGTATCCGTACTCGATTGAACAGGCCTCGGGGCCCCATCCTTCATTGTCGATGTAGAGCTTGCCGTGGCGACTCTTGGTCATCCGGCCAACCACGTACCCCTTGAGTCCTTTAGAGCTTCCCTTCAAGAACTCAAAACCATCGTGCGATAGCCCCACGGTGGGCGCCAACTGTCGTGGAATTAACACGTCAGATGTGCTCATGAAAGGACTTAGTCGTGGAGCCATCGCAAAGGGTTAGCTTGAAGGGGTTAAACTGGACGAGGGACACGGGAGGTTTATACTAGTTCGGCCCCTTCGATGAAGGTAAAAGACTACGTCTAGTTGTGATGGGATTGATTGGGTTTCGATGACCAGGGAGAAAATATGCTTTGCCTGAGTCTCGAGTTGTTGTTTCTTGTCCCTGAACCGCCGCCGGGTCGTCCCTTTATATACATAGGTTGACGTCCGGCCGGTCTACAGAGTCCCGAGGCTGACTCATACAAGTGTCCGGCTCGGTCTCTCCTTTCCTAACTTACAACACAAGTTACATAACCATGGCGGTTTAGCACCACTACAAAAAAATACACTTCTGTGATGATACGTGTTTGTCACAGTAGGTCGCGTTTTTTGTCATGCATGTACATCCATGACAAATTTATGACAGAATCAAGATAGTCATACTTGTGCTGTCGTAGAAGTGTTCCATGACATTACCAAAATTATCATCACGGAAGTATCCACTTCCATGACGACAAATCGCGCATCACAGAAGTGCTTTCGTCAAGGGTGACCGACACATCCACCGTAACGGAATGTCGTTAAGCTATCGGGTCGGGTTTTGGATCCGATAACCCGTTAACAGCATCGACCAATGGGGATTTTCCACGTGTAAAATCATCATTGGCTGGAGGAGACACGTGTCGCCTCACCGTTGGGACAGATGTCATCCACTCATTGGACAGAAGGCGCCTATAATACGTGGACACGTGGCACGGCCCAACAGAGGCCCATTCCTGTGAAAAGGTCAGCCCATTTGACTTGGTCAAAAGGTGGCGGGCCGGCCCATGTAAAGCTTGTTAACGGCCTGTTCGCATATAGCCCATTTACAGCCCGCTAACCCCAGGCCCGTTACGCCCTATCCTAATTAGGCCCAATAGCGCCATCTGGGCCATCTAATATGATTCCAGCCCATTTTCACTTCTGGACCATGTATGGCCCATGACATCTTTCGGCCCATATGAGGCCCTATGTAACTCTTGGCCTATTAACGGCCCGTGGTGAAACTGGCCCGTAAAGAACAGTGTATTACTTTACACCCATTAACGGCCCGTGGTGAAACTGGCCCGTAATGAATAGTGTATCACTTTATACCCATTAAGGGCCCATTATTCCGTTGCGTCGTTTCCAGCCCATGTTATCTTTCGGCCTTCTCAGAGCCCATTTATTCTTGGGCTCATTTCCAGCATTTGTTTACTTACGGCCCGTTACTGTCATATTCTGCTTATGGGCCAAATTCAGCCCATGGTTACAGTCGGCCCGTTTGTGGTCCGTTAACACGTTGGGCCGTTTTCATAGCGTCATGAAATACAGCCTATTAACGATGGAATGTTATGGTCGGCCCATGAACGGACGATTCCAACTCTATCCTGTTTACGGCCATAATGCGGCCTGTTATTGGCCCATGTTTGGCCAATCGATCATACTGCCCGTATAAGGCCCATTGCTGATACGACCCGTAGAAGGCCCATTGTTTCTGTGGCCCGTAGAAGGCCCATTGTTTCTATGGCCCATGGAAGGCCCACTATTTATATGGCCCATAGAAGGCCCACTGTTTCTACAGCCCGTAGGTGCAGTGTCACTCCAGTAAATATTAGCACATGGTTATTGTGGCCTAGTTTTAAAAAATAGGTTGTTGCAGCCACTAGCAAACCACAGAAAAAGAACTGCACTGACTACAAGCAAACAAATAAACAAGATAACAAGGAAATAAATAAGCAAGAAACTTACACTAGGCTATCACGGCTATTACACATATTACATCCACTGGGCAGCAAAGTTCGCCACCAGTGCAAATATAGGGAACACAGCAGCATATAAACGCCGCAGCAAAACAAGTCCAGAATTGAAACCACTTTAGAAGAGCTCAAGAAACAATATCCTGGGTACCCATAATGCTGGCAAGATGCTTAGTAAGCTTCTTAACTTTCTCTTGTTTGGCGCTTAAGTCCTCCAGCGCCTGCCGTTGCACTAGAAAGTATGCATCTGAATTCTGCAGGGACTTCCTCAGTCCTTCGACTTCCTGTCGCACAACATCTGATCGATGTCTTTCAACTTGAAGTTGAGTCTCAAGAAGCCGAACTGATTTAGGCAACGAGTTCGAGGAGCTGGTGCCAGCAGTGGTAGCCAGTAACTCGAACACTACATCAAGACAGGACTTTGGGGTTGTCTTAGTGTCCTCAATATAGTTTTTATCAGCTTTCTTGGAGACCAACAGGGATGTCTCACTATCTTGAACCTTATCTGCATTACTTCCTTTACCATTGCATAACAGGGTACTCTTCTCCAATATTTTATCCACATTCTAAAAGGGAAACAAACAAACACATCTCAGTTTTACAATGTAGTATATGAAACTCATTTTGGTAAACCAGTTCAGTAGTAAGGTGGACAGGATAACAGCATGAAACAAACATATATCTATGTAGTATGGTCACTGTATGGTCTATATCATTCTAGTTTATGTTGCCAAATCAACATAGACACAGTTCGAATTATATCTATTTAAGACAAATCAGCATAGACAGAATATAAGTGTGGGAAACTACACAGCAATAACAACACTTGTAATGTGCATGGCATGAGAACATAAATGTTTATTCAATTGAAACTGAAATCAACATAGAGCAAGTTACAACAGCAAATAGCCAAACACGTTGAAGAAACAGGTTTAAAACATACCTGTTGCGCCATTGGAGTTTCAATTGCATCCTTCAAATTTGAAATTGGTTGGTATCAGTAAATACAGTGATGCAAGAGCAAAGTAGTATGAACCATAGCTACGGAACCTGACCTGAGAACAATTCTTCTTCTGCTTTAAGCGTTGACTTCGGGTTCGGAGTGGTGGTCCTCGTGATTTGGGCATTGCAGTTGCCTTACTAACTGCTCGTGTTTGGGTGCTCTGTGGTGGAGACGGTGCTGTGTCAACGGGAACTGGGTGTCTATCTGCTGGGGTTGGGGTTAGAAGGGGTGTAGCTGGTTCTATGTCCAACTGGGTAGGGGTACAATCTGCATGAGTGTGGGTTATGTGTGGTGGGGCTGATTCTTGGGCAAGTACAACCGTGGTTCTATCTGCATCGACAGGTAGCATGATCTTTTCTGAAGACCGTGTTTTTACTCCCACAGATACTGCCATCACCCCCTCCAATTGAAGTGGCTGATAAACAAGAAAGGTAATTGAATGTACAGACATTGTAAGATAGACAGGTGCAATGGATAGTAGGGAAGAAAATAGGGCATGAAATAATTCACATTTATGTTGTCTAAGCAAACAGAATAGCAAGACATAATTTCACATATATGATGGCTAATTAAACAGGATAGCATGACACAATTTCACATGTATGATGGCTAACTAAACAGGATAGAATGACATACTTCAAAATATGATGACTATGTAAACAGTATGACATGATATAACTATACGATGTGTCTATTAAAGTGGTTGGCATGCCATAAATCACAAACATGCCGTCGATGGAAACATGATGGCATGATATAATTCACGGATAGAATGACATAATTTAAAATATGATGACTATGTAAACAGGATGAGATGATATAACTATATTATGTCTTTGGACAATGGGTTGGCATGCCATAATTCAGATACATGCTGTCTATGTAAACATCATGGCACGACATAATTCAAATATATGATTTATATACTAAGGAAGTGAGCAGAGGGCAATTGCATATATGATGTATCAACTAAGGAGATGGCATTCAATATTGTGTATATGATGTAAAAAATAAGCATTGCAATAAAACATATGCATTATATGAGTAATATAACCCTGCCAAGTTTGAGCATACACCTCAGGGGGATAATAGGACTGGTCATCTGCCTCTGAATCCTCCTCTGAAGAGCTATCAGTAACCAGCAAGATATCTGCTTCAGCGGGTAGCATTGTCTGCTCTAAAGACCTTGTTTTCACTCCAGATTTCTCCATCACCAATTCAAATGGCTAATGCACAGGAAGAGCAGTTGAATATACAAACATTGTCAACAAAAGCTATGAGAAATACAAAAAAAGTACGGCATGATATAATTCACATATATGACACTTGCCTAAACAGCATGGCATTGCATAATTCACATACATAATGCCTTGCAACAAGATAACATTGCATAATTCACATATATAATGTCTTGCAACAAGATGGCATTGCATAATTCACATATATGGTAATTAGACACTAAACAGGTGGGATTCACACAAAGCATGTCTAAACTAAGCAAATGACATAGCAATGCAAGATACCATATGCACGATATGAGTAACATAACCCTGCCAAGTTAGGGCATGCGCCTCAGGGGGGAAATATGACTGGTCATCTGTCTCTGAATCCTCCTCTGAGGAGCTATCGGTAACCCGCAAGACATGCGCTTCATCAGATAGCATTGTCTGCTCTGAAGACCTTGTTTCCACTCCAGATTTTTCCATGACCATGCCGAATGGCTGATGCACAGGAAGAGTAATTGAATGTACTAAAATTGTTGACAAATTTAACACATAATAAAAAAATGATGGCATGATATAATTCACATATAAGATGACTGGCTAACCAGGGTGGCATTACAAAATTCACATATATGATGCCTGGCTAGACAAGATGGCATTGCATGATTCACATATAAGATAAAGAAACAAAACAGATGGCATTGACACAAAGCATGTCTAAACTAAGCAGATGACATCTTTAATGTATACAGTAAGCAATGCAAGGCACCATATGCATGATATTACCAACATCAGCATGCCAAGTTAGAGCGAAGACCTCATGGGGTAAATAGGAGTGGTCTTCTCCTTCTGAATCCTCCTCAGAACAGTTATCTTCCTCTTGATTACGATCCGAAATGGGTGGAGGGGGGCTGCCTTTGCACCCACCATGGAACATTGTCTGCATGAAATTTTATTGCCACGCAAGGCTCGTCTCTTTTGCTCTACATGATCAGTTCCATTGTGTACAATAACTGGCATGCATAGGAATAAAACATAGTGAGATTATGTAAGGAGTGCATGCACAAATCCAGAGTGATGGTAGCAAACTGTGGATAGACCCAAAACCAATGATAGCAGGCAGATAATAGCTTTAGTTAAAAAATACAGATAATGGCTCCTTTAATGTTTGTTTGCACCCAACATGAAACTCATAGTAGACACCGGAGATTAACCAGATATTGGACAGATAGTACTGATTGCTGCCCCAATATGTACCCCACAACCATTTAAAAACTCAAGTTTCAGCATTAGTTTGGACCTGACTCGGAGTCTAATAGGTGAACACGATGATAATGTAGCATGTCATCATATTAAGCGACGCATAACATAAGCATACACGGAAGAGTGTGACCTCTCTTGCAGACCCATGTAGTCCTCAAGGTCATCTGCTCAGTTGATGATGGTAATGCAGTTGTCGTGGCTGCCGGCGGCGGGGAAGAAGATCTGAGGCGGCGAAAGACAGTCTGGAGAGTGGATCCCTGCTGTGGTGAACCCTTCCGTCGTTGGAGCAGCTGAGCTGGGGTGGAACACAGCGCCGTAGGAGCAGGACAAACCACACAAGGTTTTCTTTGAAACATATCTGTAACAGAAGTAATTGAGTAAGGGCTTGTTTTAATTTGAGGATTCTAACAATGCAGGGATAGGAAATAGACAAGAATAGGATAGGAATGCACGTGCAAAACAAAGAATTTAAAAACACAGGATTTCTGCCAATCTGGGTGTTTGATTCACAACAATTGGAAAATCACAGGATGCAAAAAAGCATGGTGAGATTAAGTCAAACCACAAGAAAATGTACGGTTATAATGCTATTATGCTACTATCTCTTGGTCTTGTGCTTGATGAATAGGAATATGAAAAGGAGGAGAAGTGGAAATTAGAATTCCTACGGTTTTTCTTTCAAGGAGACACTAAAGGAACAAATCCTACAGTTTTCCTTTGCTCCATTCCTTTGCACCAAATTCATGAAAAGTAGTACCATAGGAAACTTTCCAATTCCTATGTTTTTCATTCACTTTTCCTTTCAAGCACTGGCGATTCTAGTAGGCAGGCTTGAGCAAGGAAAATCCTACACTAAAAAAATGTTTTTGTGCTACATCTATTACTTTGGACCCAGGCCACTGCCATACTTGCTCAACTCCGAGGCCCATCAACAAATGCACAGCTCAAACACGCAGAGATAAATAATGATGGCGTTCAAGAGAGTCCATCACGAATAGCTAAGTTGCCTGGTACCTCACTGCTTGTCATATAGTAGGATAAAATAATCGTATTTCCCGTTACTACGAGTGCTCAGTGGACAATATATATAACATGTAGAGTAAAAAAGAGATGCAACAAGTGTACAACCTCTTTGGCGAAGCCATGTCAATCTCAGCGTGATTGGGTTGGCCGGTGAGGATGCTCTGGCTGACTTTGTTGTCGGAGGAGGGGAAGAAGATCTTAGGCGTCTGGAGATGGAGCCAGAGGTACTGCTCCGCTGTGATGGAGGGTTTCGTCGTTGGAGCAGCTCCGGTGAGTTGTACGACGCCGAGGCTGAAGCAGGACAAGAGAGACAACGAACAACATTAACCTAAGTGGAATTCTAATAGCATCTCCAATACATGACGTAAAATACATAACCACAAAGTGCTAGATGTAAAATACATCAGTCGTTCATCTCTGAACTTAACTGTCGAAACTGAACTTAACTGTCGAAACTCAACCTAACTGTCGAAACTGAATTTTGCTGTCGAAACTAAATTTTGTTGTCGAAACAGAACGCACTAGCAAGATGAGGCTACACGTCGGTCGACTGACTTTTTCATCTCTGGTCAGTCGATTTTGCAGACGTTGGATATGAAATCAAGGGCCTGTGGTTCATCTTCAACCTCCACCCCCTGAGCCGCCAGCCACCACCGGCCAAACAGCAGCCGCCCACCGCACGCGGCCGGCGGTGCGCCGCCTCACCCGCCCCGAAAACACTCCCCACCGGCGGTCCACCGCCGCCCCGGCCATCCCTCTAGCCCCCCGTGGCAAGCTTTTTCTTCGGCGATCCCCACGCCAACGCCCCGCCACCGCCCCGCCAACGCCCCGCCAACGCCCGCGACCATCGCCCCCATCCTGAACCCTAAGATAGATAGTGGGGTACCTCTCCGGCAAACCCCCCTCCCCGCTGCGGCTGGTTCTTCCTTCACCCCGGCGAGCCCACCCCTTGGAAATCGACTGACCCAAAAGTCGATTCAGTTGACTGAAGTGTAGACAAATCGGAGCAGCATCGCAAGCAAGAGCAAGAGCGAGAGCAGCAGCGCGAGCAAGAGCAATCGCAAGAGCAGACCAGGCAGGGGACCGAGAGCAAGAGCAGAGCAATAGCGCGAGCGAGAGCTAAATCAGCAGCAGCTCCTACTGATGTGGACGTCGCCGCCGAGGGAGCGACGCCGTGGAGGAAGTGGCCGGCGATACCGCCGTGGATGGAGTCGCGCCATGTCGGCTCGAGACCGAGCGCCGGCAGCACCGTGATATCAAATCAAGAAGAAAATGCGGCGATTAGTCTACAACCTCTTTGGTGGCGCCGATTAGGACGCAGCTTCATCCGAGGAAACGGTGATGATGATGCTCTTCCGGTGGTGCAGGTGAAGACGGCGGTGTGGGAATGGAGGTGGTGTGAAAGACGAGGGGAACGTCGGGGCAGCTCCTTGGAGGTGGAGGACGGGGTGGCTGAACCGGCGGACGATAAGATCGACGACGGATCCTCATCCGGTACGGTGGATGAGGGACGTCGAGGTGTTGCTGTGGACAACGTCATCGGGGAAGAAGCTCCGGCTGGGTGGCGGACGGAGCAGGGTGTGGGGTTTCGTCGCGGGTTTTCGCGGCCTCCGTGTACGAATGGGTGGGCGGATGGGATGGCAGTGGGGAACCATGGCTTAGAGACGCGCTTGTCCGAAATGTGGGTTAAGTTACGAAAGTACCCCCCACCGATTTGAGGCGGTTCTTTCGGTTCAGGGGTACCACGGGAATTTCACGTGTCGGGATTTCACAGGAGGTGGGAGTTTCCGCGCGCGTTGTAATTTCGGAATGTCAAGGCGCGGGTTGAGATGGAGAGAGTTGTCAGAGCACAACGAGACAAAGATATATCTTAAATATTTCGGGCTAACAAGGCGCGGGTTGAAGAGTCGGGAGTTTCGCAGCACGATAGATAGAGACGCTAGCTTCAATTTTCGGCATAACAAGGCGCGGCTTGAAATTTCGGAAGAACAAGCTTAACATATACCCAAAAAAAGACAATTTGCACCTCAACACGCACAACACACACACACAAACACCATTTAGACTAGAGTAAGGTACACGTGCATTGCACGCATGAGATTTGGCAACCAAATTATGAAGAAATACCACATTATAGCATGCAAGCTTTGAGTCATATATGCATGATGTAGATGTTCGTTTAATTCTTATAGTTCATTTCATTCAAAATCATCTAGTTTTTATAAGAAAGCTAATCCATTTTCAGATTCATGGAATTGTGCATTGTAAGACATAAAGTAAAAACAAATAATGGCAAATCATGTAGAAAAACATTTGGGCAATTATGATACGGAAGATTCTAGAAAATATAAGAAGTGCTTGTGTTTTGATGTTTGTGCATCATGCTTAAGTTCAACAATGGAGTCTTCTAGATTATACATGTGGCGAAATATGGTGGAATCTAGATGATATCCAATGGCCAATAGTGCTCAAATTTGCCATCTTTGGACCTTCGGATTAGCCTCATCCAACGACCATCTTTCAAAGTTAAAGTTACCCGCTCACAATATAAAAATATATATAATATAATATATATAGGAGTATAGATATAGATATGTGATGCGAAAGCCGCCCATCATCTCCAATTACATGCACGGATGCGACATGGGCAAATGATGTCTGCCATCGGTATCTCAAATTCAAATCAGTCTGACCTTGTTTAATGTGTATACATTACGACATGCTCGTTTCCAAAGCACACTGCGCAGATCTCCGCTATATTCATGCATGAATGGGTTTAAAACATCAGGATCTCTTATTCAAATATTTGAATTCAACTATACATTGATTATGACCTCACCTATTCTTTTACACCCACACAGTAGTCTCCTCTTTATAATTGTACCACTAACTTTCTCTCGTGCATGCATGCACACACACTACCAGTCGGCATTATCTATCGCACGCATGCAATCTTTTTCTTCAGGTCGGTCTCCCATGAAGGCACACACCCACACACATCCCCCTCTCCCTCATACCGGGCATTCTTTTTCTCTCACACGTGCATGCGCAACGATCGATGTTCCTCTATGTATGTGTGTATATAGCTAGGTCTTTCATAGTTTTCCACACAAACCGATCAATCGATATATCCAGTGAGGTCTCACCCTCTTTTCCGCGTCCACATCGATCAGTCTATACCTCTCCCACGTCCACATCGATCAATCTATACCTCTCTATATAGGATTAACATAAATAGCTAATACACCCACATTAATTATATATCCAACGTCCCCCTCTCATCATCCATGCCTTCCGCTTATCTCTCAAATGCGTGCACAATGGCGAAGACAGGGGGCAGTAAGGGCCCTGCCCCGCCCCCTAACATCACTATATATTGAGGCTAATATGAATGTGATCATTAGACAATTGCTGCTAAAAAAGGTTTAATTTCATGAATTGACCCTCCTCGTAAAGGATTAGCAATGCTTGGCCCCATAGCTCATTTATTTTTCATGGCTCCGCCACTGCGTGCAACAGCTCATGTGTTTGCCCCCTCTCTCTAAATATCGATCTCGCACTTGTGCATTCCTTCATAGTCTCCCTCCACTCGGCCCCTCGCACCATCTTCTAGCCTCCCAACGGATTTTGCCACATGTACAATCTAGCAGACTCCATGGTTGAACTTAAGCATAATGCACAAACCTCAAAACAACAGTGGTTCTCTTTTCTTCTAGAATCTTCCGTATCATAACTGCCCAAACTTTTCTTCTAGTTGAATTGCCATTATTTGTTTTTACTTTATGCTTTACAACGCACAATTCCATGAATCATAAAATAGATTAAGGGCTTCTTTGATTCAAAGGATTCTCAAAGGAATTTTGGAGGATTCTAATCATTAGGAATTTTTCCTATCTTGGTTGTTTGATTCGTAGGATTGTAAACCATAGGAATTTTTTCATATGATTCATTTGCACTAGATTTCATAGGAAACATCCCATCCACTCAAACCTCTTTGAAAGAATTCTGCGTTTTTTCTATGCACAATCAAACACTCGTACAATCCTATAGGATTCAATACGACATTCCACTATAATCCCATGTTTTTCCTATTCACGCGTTCTTAGCTTTTTTATAAAAACTAATTTGATTTTGAATGAGATGAACTATAAGAATTAAACAAAGGGCTACATCACGCATATATGACTAAGAGCTTACATGCTATAGTGTGGTATTTATTTATTATAATTTTGTTTCAAAATCTGATGCGTGCAATGCACGTGTAAATTACTAGTACTTCGAGTATGTGCTAAACACGTAAATTAGAATACCAATGGCACGCTACACAGTGTCTCTCTTACAGTTCATGAAGCCACATGGCACATGTGGAGGCGTTGTCGCGACCTCCTTGCGTGGATTGATCACAGTGACATGCTGCTGGTTCCAGAAGAATGTACTCGTCCTCCCTGAGCCATACTGGCGGTACATGCACGAAGCGAAGATGTGCACGTAGGCCACGCACGCACTCATTCACTCGCATGCACACGCGGGTACACGGGCGGACGCAATTTTGTACCAAAGATCCACCCCATGTGATAATTTGACGCGTGTAAAGTCGTTCACTTCATTGATGGTCAATTAATACAGCGCATGCAAATTGAGTGGACGTGAGGGCGGAAGAAAGACATTATTACTCCACTGCGCGCATGCGAGTAGTTAAACCATGGGTTGCTAGTAGTACTTCCATTGGTCTCCTTCGTATTTTGTGCCAATTTTTGACAGTAACATAATATTTACGCATTTGAGCAGTGTAGCTAGTCTACTTGAAATTTATGTTCCACTAAACTCATCGGGAGCCGTTTTGGGCCTCGAAACCAAAACCATCAATTAATCTTTACCTTGTTCCCACCACATTCGAAAGCCTGCTCACACCTACTAGTACTACGTACCAAACCTGAACGTGTTCCCACTATGCAGGTATTAGTACTACTAGTGCTAGTACTTAGGTTATAAAAAGGGGAACTACCTAACCGAAAATTACTCTACCTTTCCTCCTCATAAGTGCTTCTTCTTTGTCCGTCGTTGCCATGGCCAGTGAGCAGAGCTCTAGGTCGAGAACTACTCGTAACAAGGGAGCGGCAACCAAGGCTGCGGAAAAAAAGAGAGGGCTCGCCGCCACGCAGAGACCTCGAAAGATCTCTCACGGGCAGGCGATGGCTCCCAGGAGCGCCCTAGCCGCGGAGGCGAACATGCCGAGCCGGCGGAGCTGGAGTCGTTATCCCTCGACGGCATGCCTGATCAGCTCAATAAGCACCTCAATAAGAAGAAGGAGTTCATCCAAGGCTTGACGGAGTTGCTGAAGGAGAGCCTCAACGACATGCCCGCTGAGCTCAATCAACAAGGGGAGTTGACCGCCGGCTTGGTGATGCTGCTGAAGAAGAGCATTGCCTCGGAGAAGAAGGCGACCAGCGAAATCCTATGACTTCAGGAGGACAAGGCGAAGCTCTGCCACGAGATCGACCTGTTGAAGGAGAAGAACGCCGGCTTGAAGAAGCTGCATGAGAATAGTAGTTCCTCAATGAAGATGCTGCAAGCCCTCGTCATGGAACAGAAGGAGGAGTTGGCGAAGCTCCACATCGAGCACCCGGCTGCTGTCAAGGTACGTAATGCGGCCGTGGAACAGATGATGAAGGCTCGCGTCGAGAAATCCCGCGTCATGGACAGAATGAAGAAGATGGCGGAGGAGACGTTCAAGGAGATGGAGGTCGTGGAGGCGATGAAGAAGCAGTTACGACTCTGCGGCGAATTAGATCATTTGGGGTGAAAATCTTCCTTCTTCTTTTGCTGCTGTGTTTCATCTTTTGCTTCGAGTGTTTCACCGCATGTGTCACGTTCTCTGCGAGGCATGAATAGAACAATGGTTTTTGTTTTTTGAGGGAATGAATAGAACAATGCTAACAATGAGATGACTAGCAAATTAGATCATTTTTTATCGCCATATGGCACTGGGCTGCCGTGTTTCGTGCTCCTCCTTCGCAGTACTACTCCAGTGGAAAACTTGAGTATACTGCATGGTTCTTTGCTCCTCCTCTATCAGGTCGTTGGCGCATTTATACGAGCAGTCAAATCACAAGGCCTCGACTTCTAGCAGTAATGAGCCGTCAAATCACAAAGGCCCTCGCCTCTCGTGAAACCGACCAAGCTAGACTGCCCCGCCCTCTAGCCTTTTAAAAAATGTATACTTTTGAACAGCAGTAGTATCGATGGATTGCGCCATGGAGCAAAACTTGAAATTAAAAAAAAGGTGGTACATATAGAGAGCGCTCGTCGCCAAATTATGCATATAGTACTATTAAAAAGGCTAGTCACAATAATGGTGTCCAGCACAACCCACCCCTCAAATAAAACTAAGCACCCCGGAATTCTTTGACCAAACTAAGCACCCTGAAATTCTTTGACAACTAAACTGCTGGCTATATGATGTTGGCCATATATATTGTACGTATATAATGTGAATAAACGAGTGGTACTACTATACCAACTAAAAGATGAAATGTAAGAAATACTAGTATGTACTTACTGAAGAGTTAACATAGTTCTGCTGGGGGCTCAGCACAACACACCCCTCAAATTAAATTAAGCACACCTGAAATTAAACTTTGCAACTATTCCAGTAGACACTGCATTAGAACCACCATGAGCAACGACACTGCCACCTTACTCGGAGTCCTCGTCCACGTCCTCGACTTCGTCCTTGTCCCTCTTCCTCTTGGCCGATACTTCTTTGCTTGAACCGCCAACTTGGCTGTTGCTCTTCATCCAACCCTTGTAGATATTGAAACAAAGGTAGCCATCCATTGCAGCATACTGGATGTGGTCTATATCTAGTACATTCCGCTGCCATGCATGAAGATGAAACGTGTATGGAGGTTTCTCCAGTTTACCGTACGAAGGATGAACCATGGCTCCTGCCAGGGTCAGCATTGAAGGCTGACAAGAGGACACCAGCCGATACTTTTGGAGGTCGAAGGTGTTGCCTACAACGAGGCCTATCCGACGCAGGACTTCTTTGTCGTTACCAAAGTCTACAGTAACGAATTAGACTAGGTTGCTCTCGAGGAAGCCCTTAAATCCTGGCACTCAACGTCGGCATGGCATATGTGGTAGACCAAGCATAAGTCATGCACGCAAACCTGGATCATGGCGGGCTTCTTCCTCTCTTCGGCCTTTAGATCCTTCTCTCGTCCCATGACTGTGGTGTACTCAACATATAGCCCGGCGACCCACTCATCATGTGAGTCTTCGAACATGCGTCTGAAGCGAGAAAGGCATCCTTTCACCGTCACAGAAGAACGGGTGTAGATGACGTCGAACTCATCGCCGGTGATGGTTCTAACCTTGTACTCACCGCCGATCGGGGAGATTTGGGACGCCATGGATTTGGGAGGAGGGTTAGGATTAGTGGAACTGCCGTAATGTGAATGGACGGGACGACTAGGAGCGAACCGCCGTAGTATTAAAGGACGTGTGGGGACGAGTAGGCGCGAACTGCCAGCGTGCGAACGGCAGGGTAGTGGCTTTCCATTCTCCCATGATACGAGCTTCCGAGAGCACTTGGATCGGAGATCGAACAGTTGCATGGCGTGTGAGGGAGTCCCCGACTAGGGGGTGTCCGGATAGCCGAACTATCATCATCGGCCGGACTCCAAGACTATGAAGATACAAGATTGAAGACTTCGTCCCGTGTCCGGATAGGACTTTCCTTGGCGTGGAAGGCAAGCTTGGCAATACGGATATGTGGATCTCCTACCATTGTAACTGACTCTATGTAACCCTAGCCCTCTCCGGTGTCTATATACACCGGAGGGTTTTAGTCCGTAGGACAACAATCACAACAACAATCATACCATAGGCTAGCTTCTAGGGTTTAGCCTCCTTGCTCTCGTGGTAGATCCACTCTTGTACTACCCATATCATCAATATCAATCAAGCAGGAGTAGGGTTTTACCTCCATCGAGAGGGCCCGAACCTGGGTAAAAACATCGTGTCCCTTGTCTCCTGTTACCATCCGCCTAGATGCACAGTTCGGGACCCCCTACCCGAGATCTGCCGGTTTTGACACCGTCATTGGTGCTTTCATTGAGAGTTCCTTTGTGTCGTCATTGATAGGCTTGATGGCTCCTTCGATCATCAACAACGACGCAGTCCAGGGTGAGACTTTTCTCCCCGGACAGATCTTCGTATTCTGCGACTTTGCACTGCGGGCCGATTCGCTTGGCCATCTGGACCATATCGAAAGCTACGCCCCTGGCCATCAGGTTAGATTTGGAAGTCTAAACTTCATAGCTGACATCCGCGGAGACTTGATCTTCGATGGGTTCGATCCACTGCCTAGCGCGCCGTACTGTCTCGATGGGCATGATTTAGCTCTGCTGCCGGACAGTGCCCTGGGGGCCGCACATGAGTCCGCTCCGACCCTTAATTCGGAGCCGACCGCGCAGACCAAGGATGGGTGGCTAGACACCGCCTCGGGGGCTGCAACCTCTACGGTGATGGAGCCGAATACTGACCTTGTCCCTTGCGACGCTCGTGACTCTGAGGTGCCAGACTCCTCGCCGGACTCCGAACCTCCTGCGCCCCCTCCAATCGAATCCGATTGGGCGCCGATCATGGAGTTCACCTCCGCGGACATCTTTCAACACTCACCTTTTGGTGATATCCTGAATTCGCTAAAGTATCTCTCTCTATCAAGAGAGCCCTGGCCGAACTGCGGTCAGGATGGTTGGGATGCGGACAACGAAGAAATTCAAAGCCCACCCACCACCCACTTTGTAGCCACTGTCGAAAATCTAACCAACATGTAGACTACGACTCCGAAGACATCGACGGTATGGACGACGATGCCAGAGACGACCAAGAACCAGCGCCTACGGGGCACTGGAAGACCACCTCGTCATACGACATATATATGGTGAACATCCCAAAGGATGGGAATGGCGAGGAAGCAGCGGAGGAAGGCTCCTCCAAGAAACAGCCCAAGCGCCGGCTCCGAAGACAACCCCCTCCAGCAAGATTCAGCACAGGAGGACGGAGAAGCCAGCCCTCATGAGAGAGCGGCAGACGAAGAGGTAGAGGATGATAACTACATGCCTCCCTCTGGAGACGAGGCAAGCCTCGACGACGACGAATTCGTCGTGCCCGAGGATCCCGTCGAACAAGAGCGTTTTAAACGCAGGCTAATGGCTATGGCAAACAGCCTAAAGAAAAAGCAGCAACAGCTTAGAGCAGATCAAGACCTGCTAGCCAACAGATGGACTGAAGTCCTTGCGGCCGAAGAGCATGAACTCGAACGCCCCTCCAGAACATACCCCAAACGCAACTTGCTCCCCCGATTAGAGGAGGAGGCATATAAACCTACATCACCAGCGCACAATACGGATGACCGACCACCTCATGGCCGCGACAGAGAGGCCTCCAGGCCCTCCACCAGAACTGTACCCCGGCACTTCTCAAAAAGTACGAAGCCACGGGGGAATGCGCGGGACTTGCAAGACATATTGGAGGATAAGGCAAGACAATCAAGATCGATCTACGGATCGTGTGGGCGCCCCACGATGCGCGACGAATACCGTCGCGCTGGATACAGCAACTCCGGACGGGCCGAACACAGTAGACAAAGCTCGCTTGAGCTACGTCGTGATATAGCCCAATATAGAGGTGCCGCACACCCACTCTGCTTCACAGATGAAGTAATGGATCATCAAATCCCCAAAGGGTTTAAACCCGTGAACATTGAATCCTACGATGGCACAACAGACCCCGCGGTTTGGATCGAAGACTATCTCCTTCATATCCACATGGCCCGCGGCAACGATCTTCACGCCATCAAATACCTCCCACTCAAGCTTAAAGGACCAGATCGGCATTGGCTTAACAGCTTGCCAGCAGAATCAATTGGGTGTTGGGAGGACCTCGAAGCCGCATTTCTTGAAAACTTCCAGGGCACATATGTGCCACCACCAGACGCCGATGACCTAAGCCACATAATTCAGCAGCCAGACGAATCGGCCAGACAATTCTGGACACGGTTCTTAACAAAGAAAAATCAAATTGTCGACTGTCCGGATGCAGAGGCCCTCGCAGCCTTCAAACATAACATCCGCGACGAGTGGCTTGCCCGGCACCAAGGATAGGAAAAGCCGTAATCCATGGCAGCCCTCACATCACTTATGACCCGCTTCTGCGCGGGAGAGGACAGCTGGCTAGCCCGCAGTAACAAAATCAGCAAAAATGCTGGTAGTCCGGATACCAAGGACCGCAATGGCAGGTCGCGTCGCCACAAAAACAAATGCCGTGTTAACGGCGATAACACTGAGGATACGGCAGTCAACGCCGGATTCAGAGGCTCTAAACCCGGTCAGCGGAAAAAGCCATTCAAAAGAACTACTCCGGGTCCGTCCAACTTGGACCGAATACTCGACCGCTCTTGCCAGATACATGGCACCCCCGAAAAGCTAGCTAATCACACCAACAGGGATTGTTGGGTATTCAAGCAGGCAGGCAAGTTAATTGCCGAAAACAATGACAAGGGGCTGCATAGCGATGACGAGGAAGAGACCCGGCCGCCGAACAATAGAGGACAGAAGGGTTTCCCCCCACAAGTGCGGATGGTGAACATGATATACGCAACTCACATACCCAAGAGGGAGCGGAAGCGTGCACTCAGGGACGTATACGCGATGGAGCCAGTCGCCCTGAAGTTCAACCCATGGTCCTCCTGCCCGATCACTTTTGATCGAAGGGACCACCCCACTAGGATCCGCCATGGTGGATTCGCTGCATTGGTTTTAGACCCAATCGTCGATGGATTTCATCTCACTAGAGTCCTGATGGACGGCGGTAGCAGCCTGAACCTGCTTTATCAGGATACAGTGCGCAAGATGGGCATAGACCCCTCAAGGATTAAACCCACAAAGACAACCTTCAAAGGCGTCATACCAGGTGTAGAGGCCAATTGTACAGGCTCAATTACACTTGAAGTGGTGTTCGGATCCCCGGATAACTTCCGAAGCGAGGAGTTAATCTTTGATATAGTCCCGTTCCACAGCGGCTATCATGCTCTGCTCGGACGAACCGCATTCGCAAAGTTCAACGCGGTGCCGCACTACGCATACCTCAAGATCAAGATGCCAGGCCCTCGAGGAGTCATTACGGTCAATGGAAACACTGAATGCTCCCTCCGAACGGAGGAGCACACAGCGGCTCTCGCGGCAGAAGTACATAGCAGCCTCTTAAGGCAATTTTTGAGTCCGGCCGTTAAGCGACCGCACACGGCCAAACGCGCCCAGAGTAACCTACAACAAGACCACATGGCACGTTCCGAGCACGCATAGCAATGCGGCCCCAACCCCAGCCCTTGCAAAATTGCAAGACTGGTCCTTCGCGTACATCATTACGCTCTGGAGATACCATGGGCATAGGGGGAGGGGCATGACCACCACAGGCCCAGAATGCGGCTTAACCGCACCAGGGGCTCCCAAGTGTGTCACTCTTTTTCTTTTTTCTTTTTTTTCTTACCCACAGAACTCTGTTCACCTGAGGCCCTGTCCGGCAGTAGACCTGCCGAACTCACGATGCAACATCCAGGGGAGGAGAAAGGTTACGACGAGTATCCAGGTGGTCTCCATTACGAGCATTAAATCCGTTTCATACACCATTCCGCAGCCTACCCCTGGAGGGGGACATGTTTAGTAGTCCTATCCCATGCTTACCGCACTATTTGCATCGTTCTGCATTCATGGCAGTATTTCTTGAATAAACAATGAATCTCTTTCTGCTTATAACTGCATTTCTTTCTTATATATATGTTCATTTATGACATGTTGCATCCATACACCTTGGTACGGCTAAATACACCAGGGGCTTAAGTTCCCCACATTATGGTGTGATAAGTCCGAACACTTTCACAAGTGCGGCACCCCGAACTTATAGCATTATATGCATCGGCTCCGAATCATGTCTTGGGTCAATAGTTGGGTTTGCCCGGCTCCCATGTTTTGGTACCTTGCGTTCCGTTGTACCGGCTAAGGTAGCACTGGGAGAACCACTGCGATTGCGCCCCGGTTGAGCTGGGCGAGCGCCTCAGTGGAGAAAGCTAAAACTGACCGTCATGATAAGGCGAGAGCTGATCGCTGTTCGAGAGGTTTTTTCGAGTCCTTAAATACTTATGCCGCTTAGAGCGAGGAACCGGCTTTGTCCGGCCCAGGCGTGGATAGTGCCCCGAAATCGGTCTTCCGAACACTAGGCGCTTCTCTGAAATTTAAAATTATAGAATTCTATGGCTAAGTGAGAGTGTTCAAGCATTATAAGTCCGGTTGCCTCGTTCGTTGTGTTGAGCGCCTCCCTAGATGGACCCAAAAATGGGAACAAGAGCGCTCAAGTTTATCCCAAACACCCCAGCACTCGTTGCATGGGGGCTGAAGCCGACGACTTGCCATCTCTCAGATTTAATAAACGGCCGCACAGAAGGTAATATTTTAAATTAACAAGCGTTCCTTAGCGCATATGAACAAAGTTTTCAGCGCATAGGATAACAAAATGCGAGTCTACTCAAATATTACATCTTTGGAGCACTCACCCGCAATCATGCGGGCACCCTTCAGGACACTCTTATAATACATTTCGGGCGTGCGATACTCCTTGCCCGCCGATGGCGCTTCCGTCACAAGCTTCTCAGCGTCCATCCTGCCCCAGTGCACCTTTGCACGGGCAAGGTCCCGACGGGCACCTTCAATACAGGCGGAGTGCTTGACGACTTCAAACCAGGGACACGCATCCACCAGCCGCCGCACCAAGCAGAAGTAGCTCCCAGGCATGGCCTCCCCAGGCCACAGCCGAACTATGAGGCCCTTCACAGCCTGTTCGGCCACCTTGTGGAGCTCGACCAGCTGCTTCAGCTGGTCGCTAAGGGGCACCGGATGTCCGGCCTCAGCATACTGAGACCAGAAGACCTTCTCCGTCGAGCTCCCCTCCTCGGCCCAGTAGAAAGTGGCAGCATCTGACACGCTGCAGGGCAGATCCGCGAACGCTCCTGGAGAGCTCCGAATTCGGGTAAGTAATAGGTAAATCACATTCACATGCCTGCTTTGCATGAAAAATGCCTTACCCGCTGCTATTTTCTTCAAATCCTCGATTTCCTGGAAGGCCTTGTGGGCTTCGGCCTTAGCGGCTTTGGCACTCTCAAGAGCCGATGCAAGCTCGGACTCTCGAGTCTTTGAGTCGCGCTCCAAACTCTCATGTTTTTCCATGAGAGCCCGAAGCTCTTGCTGCGCCTCCGCCACCCGGGCCTCCTGCTTCTCTTGCTCGGCTCGCTCTGCGGCCGCATTGCGTTCGGCCGCGGACACCGCCTCCTTCAGGGTCGCCACCTCGTTCGTGGCCCCTGGAGTACCCACGTTATCCTTGTTATTTCTCTTGCAACCAAATCCTTTTCTGTAAGGTACATATTTATTACGGTGTTACTCACCTTCCTTGTCCTCGAGCTACTTCTTGGCACGGCCGAGCTCGCTCTAGGACCGCTCGAGGCACTTCTTCAAAGCATTGACCTCCGCAGTCAGTGCGGCAGAGGTCAGCAACGCAGCCTGCAATCCCATATTGACATATTTTATAGACTCCTGCATATATCTTTTTTAGATCCTCAGTCCGGCTTTTGTTTCCGAACACTGAACCAAGCATCAGGGTCTACTGTCTATGCGGTATTATATTACATATCTTAAAATTCTTACCTCAAAGCCTGTTAGAAGGCTGCTGCAGGCTTCGGTCAGCCCGCTCTTGGCGAGCTGAACCTTCTGCATCACCGCACTCATGACAGTGCGGTGTTCTTCTTCGATGGAAGCGCCGTTGAGCGCCTCCAACAGGTTATCCGGCGCCTTCGGTTGGACGGAGGCCGCCGGCGTCACAGTCTTGCCCTTCTTACGAAGGGGCCGCTCGCCGGACTCCGGAACCACTGCGGGTTCTGATGCGGAGGCCGGTGCAGAGTCTGGGAGGTTGCCTTGCGGCACCTCCGGGGCCTCCTCCTCCTGGCGGGTCCCTTCCCGGGATCCCACCTCGGCATCGTCAGCGTCACGGGGGGTTGAGGCGGTCGGAAGAGAATCCATATCCGACGTACCCAAGGACCCGCTCGATGAAGCGGGAAGATCGTCCTTGGCCGGACTACAGGTTGTGTGCGGCACTAGAAAGACACCGTGTGGCAAAAAGAAAAATGATAAATTATCTAGGAGTCCGGATACTTACGATCTCGCCAGGGCCTTGGCCCTTGAGGGCCACTCCTCATTGCCGTCGTCAATGTTGGCGGAGCAGTCCGGGGGAAGGGTCCTTCCCTTCTTGGACCCTTCGGCCTCCCTCGTTGGGGAGGCCTTCCTCTTCTTCTCTCCCCCCGCTGGGGGAGAGGCCTCTTTCTTCTCCTCCTCGTCTTTAGGGGAGGAGTCCGCCTCGGAGTCATCGGACGATGAGTCCGATATCACCTGTCGCCCGGAACTCCTTCGGGTTGCCGTGGCCTTCTTCTTGGCCTTTTTCTCCGGCACTACGTAAAGTGTCGGGACCAGCAGCCCTGTCAAACGGGCGTCCGCTGGGTCTTCTGGAAGGGGAGCCGGACAGTTAACCTGTCCGGACGTCTTCTGCCAGTCCTGTTAAAGGTATCGGGAGTTTAGATCCCACATAGAGTTAAACTATGAAAAAATGAGTGTCCCATAAAGGACGACATAGCTTACCTCGCCGGCCGGGCACTGCATGCTGAATCCGCGATCTTCGGTCGCGGATGTGGGAGCTTCAGCGCCCTTGAACAGAACCCTCTAGGCAGCTTCGTACGTCGTGTCGAAGAGCCCGCTCAAGGTCCGGTGCTATGCCGGATCAAACTCCCACAAATTGAAGGCCCGTTGCTGGCAGGGGAGAATCCGGCGGACGAGCATGACCTGGATCACGTTGACAAGCTTAAGCTTCTTGTTCACCAGGGTCTGGAGACAGGACTGGAGTCCGGGCAGCTCCTCTGAACTACCCCAAAGCAAGCCCTTCTCTTTCCAGGAGGTGAGCTGCATGGGGATGCCAGATCTGAATTCGGGGGCCGCTGCCCATTTAGGGTCACGCAGCTCAGTGATGTAGAACCACCCCGATTGCCATCCTTTGATGGATTCCACGAAGACACCCTCAAGCCAGGTGACGTTGGGCATTTTGCCCACCATGGCGCCTCCGCACTCTGCTTGGCTGCCCTTCACAACCTTCGGCTTGACAATGAAGGTCTTGAGCCACAAGCCGAAGTGGGGCTGGATGCAGAGGAAGGCCTCACACACGACGATAAACGCCGAGATATTGAGGATGAAATTTGGGGCCAGATCGTGGAAATCCAGGCCGTAGTAATACATGAGCCCCCGGACGAAGGGGTGGAGTGGGAAGCCCAGTCCGCGGAGGAAGTAGGGAAGGAATACGACCCTCTCATGAGGCCTGGGGGTGGGGATGAGCTGCCCCTCGTCGGGCAGCCGGTGCACGATGTCGCTGGACATGTATCCGGTGCTGCGGAGCTTCTCGATGTGCCCCTCCGTAACGGAGGAGGCCATCCACTTGCCTCTCGCTCTGGACATGGCTAGAAAGGGTCGAGGTGAGATATGTGGACTTGGGCGCTGGAGCTCGAGTGCCGGAGATGGATATGCAAAGGAGGAAGAAGGCGTAGGTAAAGGAGGTGGATCCTTATCCCCTTATATATGGGCGGATGAAACTATGTGTCCCTACTAGCCTGGTAAAACTCGCTTATCTCCCAAGCGCCACAATCAATGGCGCGGTTGGGTTACCCACGTCCGTATTGATGGGAATCCCGGAATAAGGGGAACACGATCTCTGCTTCGACAAGACGTGCCAAGGAAACGGCATCGCTAAACGCGCTGAGGTGGTATAATAAAAACAATTCAAGTAAAGGCTTGGTAGTGGTGTGACGTCACGCCACAAAATACGTCAGCAGATTGAACTTGTGTGCATATTATTCTCTCTACGGTGGTATGTGGAATTTGTTTTGCAGAGCCGGACACTATCCTGGTGTTCACAATCTTCTATGAATTATTCGGAGGACGAACCTGCCTTGCAATGCCAAAGACAATATGCGCGCCGGACTCATCGTCATTGAAGCCTGGTTCAGGGGCTACTGAGGGAGTCCTGGACTAGGGGGTGTTTGGATAGTCGAACTATCATCATCGTCCGGACTCCAAGACTATGAAGATACAAGATTGAAGACTTTGTCCCGTGTCCGGATAGGACTTTCCTTGGCGTGGAAGGCAAGCTTGACAATACGGATATGTGGATCTCCTACCATTGTAACCGACTCTGTGTAACCCTAGCCCTCTCCGGTGTCTATATAAACCGGAGGGTTTTAGTCCGTAGGACAACAATCACAACAACAATCATACCATAGGCTAGCTTCTAGGGTTTAGCCTCCTTGATCTCATGGTAGATCCACTCTTGTACTACCCATATATCATCAATATCAATCAAGCAGGAGTAGGGTTTTACCTCCATCGAGAGGGCCCGAACCTGGGTAAAAACATCGTGTCCCTTGTCTCCTGTTACCATCCGCCTAGACGCACAATTCGGGAACCCCTAGCCGAGATCCGCCGGTTTTGACACCGAGAGCGTGATTCTAGACCAATGGGCGAATATCCTATCCTGGAGGGTTATTCTGCAAATTTTCAACAACTTAGCATGCGACCGTTTGATCTCAGATCCAAGGGCTGCCAGCAGCCCGTATCATGGTCGCGCCTACCACGACCGTCGCGTCGCTCACGCGGTCACGCCCTTGGAGATTTAACACGGTGCGTTAGGCTATTTGATGTTGGGATGTCATACATAGTCATCACTTAGTCACTCATACTACAACAAGGTTGGCTATAAGGTTGGCTATAAGTGTATTTTTTTACTCCTCTCTATCTCTTTCTTCGTACTCCCTCCGTCCCATAATATAAGAACGTTTTTGACACTAGTGTAGTGCCAAAAACGTTCTTGTATTATGGGACACAAGGAGTACTAGTATTTATTGCATTTGCCAAGGAGTGACCTCTTCCAATGAAATGGTGTTGCTAAGTTTGCTTCATTTAATTAATTAGCTATAGACTCAAAATTGTCTTTTCACCTAGGTACACGCGCTTAGCACCGTTTCTTCCTTGGGTCACCAAACTAGTCTCTCTCTTCTTGATTAACTTGCCACATCAGACTTTATGCCTATGTGGCAAGCTTAAGCACCTGTAGGAGCAAGTAAGTTGCCCGTCAGTTGCACGGAAGAGTGAAATGCATTGATCGGGGTGTTGTTTTATTTTGACAAAGTATGTGGGGGTCATCTCATGTGCAACCGGGTCGACGTGTCAAGCACGAAATAACAGTGCAGAACAGCAGGGAGACGCACCCCACTCGTACCGGCCCAGTGTTAGTAATGAGCAATGAGACGTCAAATCACAATGCCACACCTTCCCAGATGGACGAAGCAACCATTATTTCACACTTCGGTTCGACATCATCTCAAGCCAGGTACTAGTATTGCTTCTGCCTCAAGAGGACACGCGCATCGCCTTGGTACATCATGACACGTGGGACCGCATATGACAGGCCATGCTCCCCCGCCGATCGCTGGGTAAAATCACCTCATTTTTACTATACTTCCTCCGGATCGGTTTACTACATGGCATGCACGTCGTTCTAGGTTGAGAATTTAACTGGCTATATATATGTATGTGATGAACAATACGCTAGCCTTTTAAAAAAATTATACTTTTGTACAGTAGTACTCCACTACGATGGATTGCGCCATGGAGCAAAAATTGAACTTTAAAAAAAAGGTGGTACATATAGAGAGCGCTCGTTGCCAAATTATGCATATAGTACTATTAAAAAAGCTAGTACGTGCTTAATTGGGGTGCTAAATTCTATTAAAGAAATACTAGTACTAGTATGTACATACTGAAGAGTTAAAGTAACGAGAAGAAACATAACATAGTTCTGCTGGGGGCTCAGCACAACACACCCCTCAAATTAAACTAAGCACACCTGAAATTAAACTATGCAACTAATCCGGTAGACACTGCATTAGAAGTTTAGAACCGCCATGAGCAACGACACTGCCACCTTACTCGGAGTCCTCGTCCACGTCCTCGACTTTGTCCTTGTCCCTCTTCCTCTTGGCCGATACTTCTTTGCTTGAACCGCCAACTTGGCTGTTGCTCTTCATCCAACCCTTGTAGATATCGAAACAAAGGTAGCCATCCATTGCAGCGTACTGGATGTGGTCTATATCTAGCAGATTCCGCTGCCATGCATGACGATGAAATGTGTAATGAGGTTTCTCCAGTTTGCGGTACGAAGGATGAACCATGGCTCCTGCCAGGGTCAGCATTGAGGGCTGACGAGAGGGCACCAGCCAATTCTTCTGGAGGTCAAAGGGGTTGCCTACAACGAGGCCTATCCGACATAGGACTTCTTTGTCGTTCTTAAAGTCTACAGTAACGAATTTGACCGTTTTGTCCTCGAGGAAGTTCTTAAAATCCTGGCACTCAACATCGGCATGGCATATGTGGTAGACCAAGCAAACGTTATGTACGCAAACCTAGATCACGGCGGGCTTCTTCCTCTCTTCATCCTTTAGATCCTTCTCTCGTCCCAGGACTGTGGTGTACTCAACATCTAGCCCAGCGACCCACTCATCATGTGAGTTTTCAAACATGCGTCTGAAGCAAGAAAGGCATCCTTTCACCATCACGGAAGTACAGGTGTAGATGACATCGAACTCATCACCGGTGATGGTTCTAACCTTGTACTCACCGCCGATCGGGGAGATTTTGGATGCCATGGATTTGGGAGGAGGGTTAGGATTAGTGGAACTGCCGTAATGTGAATAGACGGGACGACTAGGAGCGAACCGCTGTAGTATTAAAGGACATGCGGGAAAGAGTAGGAGCGAATTGCCAGCGTGCGAACGGCAGGGTAGTGGCTTTCCATTCTCCCATGATACGGGCTTCCGAGAGCCCTTGGATCTGAGATCGAACGGTTGCATGGCGTGATTCTAGACCTGTGGGTGAATATCCTATCCTGGAGGGTTATTCTTAAAATTTTAGGCAACTTAGCATGCGACCGTTTGATCTCAGATCCAAGGGCTGCGAGCAGCCCGTATCATGGTCGCACCTACCACGACCGTCGCGTCACTCGCGTGGTCGCGCCCTTGGAGATTTAGCACGGTGCGTTACGCTATCTGATGTTGGCATGTCATACATAGTCATCACTTAGTCACTCATACTACAACAAGGTTGGCTATAAGTGTATTTTTTTACTCCTCTCTATCTCTTTCTTCGTACTCCCTCCGTCCCATAATATAAGAACGTTTTTGACACTAGCTAGTGTAGTGCTTAGCACCGTTTCTTCCTTGGGTCACCAAACTAGTCTCTCTCTTCTTGATTAACTTGCCACATCAGACTTTATGCCTGTGTGGCAAGCTTAAGCACCTGTAGGAGCAAGTAAGTACAATAGTGTGCTTTACATGGCATTTTTAAATATGTGGAGGAAAGAGAGGCAAGGAAAATTTGGAGAAGTGGGCTCTCATGCAAGAGCCAGCCTCTACTACTACATGGTGGAGCATTGGGAGAGGCACCTGTATGGAGGTGGTTAGGAATCGGGAGACTCACGCCGGTCGTAGCGCCGCAGTTAAAATGATAATGGCAAGTCAAATCACGGGGCCCCACCTGTCCAGCAGTAACTCGCTGTCAAATCACACAGCCCTATGTTTGCAGCAGCCTACTCCCTCGTCTTCTCGCGTCTCTGTCGAACTGACTAGGCGGAACTGTCCCACCGTCTATCGGGTAGGAAAGCCCGCCCTCGACTTTTAATTAGTATACAGTATACTAATTTGGTATCCATGGATTGCTCCCGCGCCATGGAGCAAAGCGTATAGAAAACGGTGGTACACATGTACGGAGTATACAGCACGCACGTCGCGTTCGCGTCGCACCCCAAACGGTCGGTCGGTCTGGCACGCTGCTCTCCGAATGGAACACGCATCATGTTGCGTTCGCACACACATGTGGGACCGCAATTGAGAACCGACCATAGGCACACTCCCCGGCCCCGCAAGTCGGGTGACTTAATAGAAGAGGGAGATGAGCGATAGTACTAGAGAAGTGTTGTACTACGTTGGTGCCTGGACGATCCCTGCAAGACACGGAAGATCAGTTCGTCCATGCATGTGACCAGACTCCAGCAGACACGCCTGGATTGGCTATCATCTACATATCCTGCAGGCTGTGTTGTACATGGCTGTAGTTGTGGTGAGAAATCTAAAAAAAGGTTTCTTGTCATCTCGCAAAATTATGTGTCATGTGCTTCGGATCACTGCGAGGGTTAAACAGTGACAACTGAGTTGGGCTAGTCATTGGGGGCACATGCACGAACAGTGACTACTCGGCTGCCATCTAAGTCAAGCCGGCTATGTTAATTAGGACAT
Source organism: Triticum timopheevii (assembly GCA_963921465.1). Taxonomy (NCBI): domain Eukaryota; kingdom Viridiplantae; phylum Streptophyta; class Magnoliopsida; order Poales; family Poaceae; genus Triticum; species Triticum timopheevii. Next base: position 69,692,682 of record OY997272.1, on the reverse strand, counting down.
CTATCGATGGACCCCTTTTCTACGAGTTTATCTTTAATTTGAGCTTTGTTCCTCGTCTAGTTTGTCCGTCGGGATTCATGTTGTCTCCTTTGGGCAGTGAGGTTATGATTTCTTGTCATGTGCCATTTTTTCGTGTTATATGTTATAATCCGGCGCGTCAGATCAAAATGACGACAATTGCGCCTCCAGGCCACGTGCATGAAGACTTCTCGACAGTCATTGGCCCTGTTTGGATACTCTAACACAGTTAGAGTTAGAGTTATTTTCTAACCCACTCTAACCCAAATAAGCACCTCTCCACAGAGATAGTTGTGTTAGATGGAACTAACCCACTCTAACCCTCCCTGTTTGGATACTTTTGGGTTATTTGAGCCCCCAACTAACCCAAACTAGCTCTAACCCCATGATCCAAACGGGGCCATTGACGAGGTCAAGCCGGCTCCAGTAGACAAAAGAAAACTAAGTACTACTCCACTATATAGGCAGGAGCCTCCGCGCTTGCTTGCTAGTGTTGCTCTCTGCACACCGTCTCGGCCTCTCCAGATCTAAACACGACAGTGGTGGCCACACTCTCTCTCTCTCTGCTCACCGCTGGTCACAGATCCAGCCGGATCCTCTCCACCGGGGAAGGTGAGAAGGTGCAACGTTCACGCGGTCGTCCTCGGCGACGGCTCTTACCCACTACTGGGCGCGTCCTGATCAGCCTCCCTTTCCGTTCTCTCCCAAGCACCGCTGGCAAGTGAGGGCCTCCGACCCCTTCTTCCTCGCTGCCGTAGTGTGGGCAGATCCAGCCTCCCGCCGCCCACCTAGCGACATTCCGGCAACCATCAGGTATAACTTCCTTCGAAAGCGGCCTTGCTCTACTTTCCGAGCTCCTGGCGTCGCTGCATTTGTAACTTTTACTATTTCTCAGACCCCCTCGTAGATAGGATCGATCGGCTGTTCGAAAACCACCTAATTTTTTTTACGTTTAAGAGGTAAAACTAGTTCATGCACTCGAATCTAGTACTACTTGGTTCAAACAAGGAAGAAAGGGGGTGGGGGTGGGGGAGGATTTGTTACCTGAATCTAGGACTTGGTCGAAAGAGGAAATAATGGGGGCAAAAAGTAGCAGAGACTGGTTATCCAACTGGTCTCTAGGTCTAATAGGGAAATAAAGGGAAACGCAGTACAAACTCAATATAAACCCGATCTATTGGTTGAAAAAGGAAAGGAAGTGGGGACTAGGGGACAAGTCAACAGAGTAAGTCCAGCACTAGATTTGCTAGCCTCACACAGTATAAGGTGGCTATACCGAACAAAAATGGGACCAACCCAGATATCCTGTTCTGATGTTTGTTGCCCCGAGCCACTCTTATGTAATGCCACTGATAAATGTAGCAGTCGCACTGTTAAAAGTAAGGACACGTTAAACCAATGTTGTTTTCAATGTAATGCCTCCAGTAATATGAATCAATGGCACTTCTTTACATGTCCTGCTAAAATTTCCCATTAAGATAAGTTGGTTCTTTTCGTTAGAAATGCAACTGTCCTGGTCCGCCTACTCTCCCGTGCCCAAAGTATTGTCGTATTTAACGGTTGTCATAGTTAATCCTGATGCCCACACTAAAATCTAGCAATGCCACTACTTTAAAAATTGCTACTGTCCATGTAGGATTGCCATTCAGATAAGGAACATGCTTCTTTTCATTTGATGCATGTTTCATCACTTGTTACTTGTTAGTCACCCTCCTTTCCACCTTTTTTGTGCAAACAGAGATATACATTTCACGCTCGATCTTAGTTGAACTGCACAAATGATATCCAAATAATAGTTGAGCATTCTAGGAGCTTCACAACCAACCTTGATGTTGCTCAATTTCATTGCAACTAATGAAGAAGAAGCTCTGTGGGTTTCGTTTTCTGATGGAAATGGAACCGGGGCTGGAGCCCTTTTGTTAAAAAAATTGAAGAAGAAGCTGCTAGCTCACGGGACATTGCTTCATTTTAGGTGAACTGCGCCAAAAGGTCCCATGAATTGAATCATCCATGTTGGTGACTGAAAGAGCCAGCTTCAGCATCCCAGTCTAAGCACCCCCGGCCTCCATCCTCGCGACGCACGGTACACCTCGTTTGCCACCTGCTCGACCCTAGTGTCACTGATAAAATGAAGTAATAATGCAGTTAAAATAGAGCGAGTGTCATCTCTATCATTTCATTTCCAATGTAGATAAAGAAAGTGCTTCTCTTTGTTAAGGTATGTTTCATCAACTAGTCCCATTGTTAATGTTTAAGCGTTTCTGCAAACTGGGGTGCTTAATTTTAGTTGATATGTACAAAAATAGAGATTTGAATGTCTCAAGGCGCCTCCTTGTACTACTGCTGTACACTGATGTTGGTCACTGGCAGAAGGTGTATCTGGGAGACTTGGGACGATGTCCAGTATGAGGCGTACCGTATGAGGCGTCGCAGGGCCCATCTCGCCCTCGCAGCATGGCATACTATGATACTATCGCAATATTTTCATCTATTTATTTTGTGTGTTTCATCAACTAGTGCCACTATAATGTAATCACGCTTTTTCATTATCTGTGCAAACAGGGTTATTCAGCTGCATTTTGGTGGAACTGCACAAATGTACGTATGGAACCGGCATATATGCAGAGTGTGAGGTGTGCCAAGTAAAAATTACCGACTCCAACCATGCTGCATGCACGCATTGGCATCCACCACAACCAGTGGGATGTGTGGCGCTCTCTATGGACGGATCTTTCTCGGCAGCAAATCCTCTAACCAAATACTAGTAGCTTATATTGGCAGTTTTCTAGGGAGTACTCTTTTCTGAAAGAGGCACCAATCTATTTTTCTTTATTTGTACACTGTGTCAGAACTTTGACCCAAAGGTCCAGAGCTATTTAGGGTGATTGGCGTAGTACTCGGAGACTGATTGTAAGCATGATTTTCATTAGCTATCACACTGATTGTAAGCATGAGCAGGTGGAAGATTAGGTTAGTGCGAAGCTTACCTTAAACCCTACCACCGCTGTTGAAACAAGGCGAGCGTCGAGGGAACCATGGAGAACGTCGGGGAAGCAACGTTGCGCCATCCGGCGTCCTCTTGCGGTGGGAGAACGAATACTCCTGTGGCTCCGGCTGGCCCTGCACCCTCACGAACGGCACACCATACTCGATCAATTCGTTATCCTCTGGGTGCTCGACCTTTGACCTGTACGCCCACCACCTCCGCCTGACTGTCGCCTCGGGCAAATCTGTTTGCTCCATCGCCCATAGGAGATACTCGATGAACTCGGAGGACTGCGGCGTGACTACAGCCGAGGAGTACTGTTGGGGAACGTAGTAATTTCAAAAAAATTCCTACGCACACGCAAGGATCATGGTGATGCATAGCAACGAGAGGGGAGAGTGTAGTACACATACCCTCTTAGACTGAAAGTGGAAGCATTATGACAACGCGGTTGATGTAGTCGTACGTCTTCACGATCCGACCGATCCGAGTACCGAACGTACGGCACCTCCGAGTTCAGCACACGTTCAGCTCGATGACGATCCCCGGACTCCGATCCAGCAGGGTGTCGGGGATGAGTTCCGTCAGCACGACGGCGTGGTCACGATGATGATGTTCTACCGAGCAGGGCTTCGCCTAAGCACCGCACCGATATGACCGAGGTGGAATATGGTGGAGGGGGCACCGCACACGGCTAAGGAACGATCACGAAGATCAACTTGTGTGTCTATGGGGTGCCCCCCTGTCCCCGTATATAAAGGAGCAAGGGGAGGAGGGTCGGCCAAGGAGGAGGAGGCGCGCCCAAGGGGGGAGTCCTACTCCCACCGGGAGTAGGACTCCTCTTTTCCTAGTAGGAGTAGGAGAGAAGGAAGGGGAAGAGAGAAGGGAAGGAAGGAGGGGGTGCGGCGCCTCCCCCTAGTCCAATTAGGACTAGGCCTTGGGGGGGGGGGGGTCGGCCTACCCTAGGCAGCCCCTCTCTCTTTCCCGTGTGGCCCAATAAGGCCCAATACTTCTCCCCGGCGAATTCCCGTAACTCTCCGGTACTCCGATAAATACCCGAATCACTCGGAACCTTTCCGAAGTCCGAATATAGTCGTCCAATATATCGATCTTTACGTCTCGACCATTTCGAGACTCCTCGTCATGTCCCCGATCTCATCCGGGACTCCGAAATCCTTCGGTACATCAAAACTCATAAACTCATAATAAAACTGTCATCGAAACCTTAAGCGTGCGGACCCTACGGGTTCGAGAACAATGTAGACATGACCGAGACACGTCTCCAGTCAATAACCAATAGCGGAACCTAGATGCTCATATTGGCTCCTACATATTCTACGAAGATCTTTATCGGTCAAACCGCATAACAACATACGTTGTTCCCTTTGTCATCGGTATGTTACTTGCCCGAGATTCGATCGTCGGTATCTCAATACCTAGTTCAATCTCGTTACCGGCAAGTCTCTTTACTCATTACGTAATGCATCATTCTGTAACTAACTCATTAGTTACATTGCTTGCAAGGCTTATAGTGATGTGCATTATCGAGAGGGCCCAGAGATACCTCTCCGACAATCGGAGTGACAAAACCTAATCTCGAAATACGCCAACTCAACACGTACCATTGGAGACACCTGTAGAGCTCCTTTATAATCACCCAGTTACGTTGTGACGTTTGGTAGCACACAAAGTGTTCCTCCGGTAAACGGGAGTTGCATAATGATACGTCTCCAATGTATCTATAATTTTTGAATGTTCCATGCTTTTATATTACCCCTTTTGGATGTATATGTGCTTTATTTTACACATTTATATCATTTTGGGACTAACCTACTAACCGGAGGCCCAGCCCAAATTGCTGTTTTTTTTCTATTTCAGTATTTCGAAGAAAAGGAATATCAAACGGAGTCCAAACGGAATGAAACCTTCGGGAGCGTTATTTTTGGAACAAATCTGATCCGGAGAGCCTGGAGTGCAAGTCAAGAAAGCTCCGAGGGCCCCACGAGATAGGAGGGCCCCCCTGTAGGGCACGCCCCCTGTCTCGTGGGCCCCTCGGGCGTCCACCGACGTACTTCTTCCTTCTATATATACCTACGTACACCGAAAACATCCAGGAGCACCACGAAACACAATTTCCACCGCCGTAACCTTCTGTATCCGTGAGATCCCATCTTGGAGCCCTTGCCGGCACTCTGCCGGAGGGGGAAGCAACCACGGAGGGCCTCTACATCAACATCCTTGCCCCTTCGATGAGTTGTGAGTAGTTTACCACAGACCTACGGGTCCATAGTTATTAGCTAGATGGCTTCTTCTCTCTTTTTGGATCTCAATACAATGTTCTCCCCCTCTCTTGTGGAGATCTATTTGATCTAAACTCTTTTTGCGGTGTGTTTGTCGAGATCCGATTAATTGTGGGTGAATGATCAAGTTTATCTATGAATAATATTTGAATCTTCTCTGAATTCTTTTATGTATGATTGAGTTATCTTTGCAAGTCTCTTCGAATTATCAGTTTGGTTTGGCCCTACTAGATTGGTCTTTCTTGCCATGGGAGAAGTGCTTAGCTTTGGGTTCAATCTTGCGGTGTTCTTACCCAGTGACAGAAAGGGTTGCAAGACACGCATTGTATTGTTGCCATCGAGGATAACAAGGTGGGGTTTATATCATATTGCATGTGTTTATCCCTCTACATCATGTCATCTTGCTTAATGCGTTGCTCTGTTCTTATGAAGTTAATACTCTAGATGCATGCTGGATAGCGGTCGATGTGTGGAGTAATAGTAGTAGATGCAGGCAGGAGTCGGTCTACTTGTTATGGACGTGATGCCTATATACATGATAATGCCTAGATAATCTCATAACTATGCGCTTTTCTATCAATTGCTCGACAGTAATTTGTTCACCCACCGTAATACTTATGCTATCCTGAGAGAAGCCTCTAGTGAAACCTATGGCCCCTGGGTCTATCTCTTATCATATTTGCTTTCAATATACTTTATTTGCATCTTTACTTTTTGCATCTATCTTATAAAATACCAAAAATATATTTATCTTATCATACTATCTTTATTAGATCTCACTTTCGCAAGTGGCCGTGAAGGGATTGACAACCCCTTTATTGTGTTGGTTGCGAGTTCTCAGTTTGTTTGTGTAGGTGCGTGGGACTTTTGAGGAGCCTCCTACTGGATTGATACCTTGGTTCACAAAACTGAGGGAAATACTTACGCTACACTTTGCTGCATCACCCTCTCCTCTTCGAGGAAAACCAATGCAAGCTCAAGACATAGCAAGAAGGATTTCTGGCGCCGTTGCCGGGGAGGTCTTCGCTCAAGTCAAGACATACCAAGTACCCATCACAAACCCATCTCCCTCGCATTTACATTATTTGCCATTTGCCTCTCGTTTTCCTCTCCCCCACTTCACCCTTACCGTTTTATTCGCCCTCTCTTTCCCAATATCCTCCACTCTCTTTTGCTTGCCGATTTTTTGTTTGCTTGTGTGTTGGATTACTTGTTGCCATGGCACAAGATAATACCAAGTTGTGTGACTTCTTAAATACCAATAATAATGATTTCCTTAGTACTCCGATTGCCCCTCTTAATGATGTTGTGTCTTGTGAAATCAATACCGCTTTGCTGAATCTTGTTATGAAAGATCAATTCGCCGGCATTCCTAGTGAAGATGCCGCTACTCATCTAAACAATTTTGTTGATTTGTGTGATATGCAAAAGAAGAAAGATATGGATAACAATATTGTCAAATTGAAGTTATTTCCGTTTTTCACTTAGAGATCGTGCTAAAGTTTGGTTTTAGTCTTTGCCTAAAAATAGTATTGATTCTTGGAACAAGTGCAAAGATGCTTTTATCTCTAAGTATTTTCCTCCCGCTAAGATCATCACTCTTAGGAACGATATTATGAATTTTAAACAACTTGATCATGAGCATGTTGCCCAATCTTGGGAATGAATGAAATTGATGCTTCGCAATTGCCCTACTCATGGTTTGAATTTATGGATGATCATACAAAAAAATTATGCCGGTTTGAACTTTGCTTCTAGAAATCTCTTAGATTCGGCCGCGGGAGGCACGTTTATGGAAATTATGTTAGGAGATGCTACAAAATTGCTTGATAATATTATGGCTAATTATTCTCAATGGACACCGAAAGATCTTCTAGTAAAAAATTTCATGCTATAGAAGAAATCAATGTTTTGAGTGGAAAGATGGATGAACTTATGAAGATGTTTGCTACTAAAAATACTCCTCTTCATCCCAATGATATGCCTTTGTCTTCATTGATTGAGAATAATAATGAATCTATGGATGTGAATTTTGTTGGTAGGAATAGTTTTGGAACAATGCTTATAGAGGAAATTTTAATGCTAGACCGTTCCCTAGTAATCCCTCTAATAATTATGGAAATTCCTACAATAATTCTTCTGGTAATTTTAATAAGATGCCCTCTGATTTTGAGAATAGTGTGAAAGAATTTATGATTTCCCAAAAGAATTTTAATGCTTTGCTTGAAGAAAAATTGCTCAAAGTTGATGATTTGGCTAGGAACATTGATAGACTTTCGCTTGATGTTAATTCTCTTAAACTTGGATCTTCTTCTCCTAAGCATGATATCAATGAGTCTCTCAAAGTAATGAGAATTTCCATTGATGAGTGCAAGGAAAGAACCGCTAGATTGCATGCTAAAAAAGAAAGCTTTATAAAAGCGTGTTCTTCTAGTTTCCACGAAAATAATGATGAGGATCTTAAAGTTATTGATGCGTCTCCGATTAGATCTATGTTTTGCAATATGAATTTAGATGATTATGGGAGTGATGATGAATCAACTTTGCCTAGAAGGCGCCCCAAAAATTCGGAGTCTTTAGATCTTGATGCTAAAATTGGTAAAAGCGAGATTGGAGAATCCTCTACTTCTAATAATATTGAACTTACTATCTCGGATTTCAAGGAATTTGATTATGATAATTGCTCTTTAAAAGGTTGTATTTCCTTGTTGCAATCCGTTGTTAATTCTCCTCATGCTTATAGTCAAAATAAAGCTTTTACCAAACATATTGTTGATGCCTTGATGCAATCTTATGATGAAAAACTTAATTTGGAAGTTTCCATACCTAGAAAACTTAATGATGAGTGGGAACCTACTATAAAGATTATAATTAAAGATTTTGAGTGTTTTGCTTTGTGTGATTTGGGTGCTAGTGTTTCCACGATTCCAAAAACTTTATGTGATATTCTAGGTTTCCATGATCTTGATGGTTGCTCTTTAAATTTGCACCTTGCGGATTCCACCATTAAAAATCCTATGGGAAGGATCAATGATGTTCTTATTATTGCAAATAGAAATTTGGTTCCCGTAGATTTTATCATTCTTGATATAGATTGCAATCTTTCTTGCCCTATTATTCTTGGTAGACCTTTCCTTAGAACGATTGGTGCGATTATTGATATGAAGGAAGGGAATATTATATTCCAATTTCCAATTAAAAAAGGCATGGAGCACTTTCCAAGAAAGAAAGTCAAATTACCTTATGAATCTATCATGCGTGCTACTTATGAACCTAGTGACAAAGATGGCACTCATTAGTTCTATCTTTGTTTTTATGCCTAGCTAGGGGCGTTAAACGATAGCGCTAGTTGGGAGGCAACCCAATTTTTATTTATGTTTTTTGTTTTTGCTCCTGTTTAGTAATAAATCTTTCATCTTCCTTATGGATAGATGTGTTTTTATCTTTTAATTAGTGTTTGTGCCAAGTAGAACCTATAGGATAACCTACGATGATAGTTGATTTGATTCTGCTGAATAACAGAAACTTTGCGCGAACGAATATAATTTTGTTAAATCACAGGAACGTGATTTGGCGTTGATTCTTTTTGCTGATGTTCAATAGACAAATTGTCCAGGACTTACTATTTTGGTAGGATTTTTAGAGTTCCAGAAGTTTGCCTTAATTACAGATTGCTACAGACTGTTCTGTTTTGACAGATTCTGTTTTTCGTGTGTTGTTTGCTTATTTCAATGCATCTATAGCTAGTAAATTAGTTTATAAACCATAAAGAAGTTGGAATACAGTAGGTTTAACACCAATATAAATAAATAATTAGTTCATTGCAGTACCTTATGTGGTGGTTTTGTTTTCTTTCACTAACGGAGCTTATAAGATTTCCTGTTGAGTTTTGTGTTGTGAAGTTTTCAAGTTTTTGGTAAAGCTTTTATGGACTATGGAATAAAGGGTGGCAAGAGAATAAGCTTGGGGATGCCCATGGCACCCCAAGGTATTCAAGAATAGCCAAAAGCCTAAGCTTGGGGATGCCCCGGGAAGGCATCCCCTCTTTCGTCTTTGTTCATTGGTAACTTTACTTGGAGCTATATTTTTATTCGCCACATGATATGTGTTTTGCTTGGAGCGTCGTGTATTATATTAGTATTTGCTTTTTAGTTTACCACAATCATCCTTGCTGTACACACCTTTTAGGAGAAGCCTATTTGATTAGAATTTGCTAGAATACTCTATGTGCTTCACTTAGATCTTTTGAGCTTGACAGTTTTTGCTCTAGTGCTTCACTTATATCTTTTAAGAGCACGATGGTGTCTTAATTTTGAAGAAATTTCTAGTCTCTCATGCTTCACTTATATTATTTTGAGAGTCTTTTAGAACAGCATGGTATTTGCTATGATCATAAAGTTCGTCCTAGAATGATGAGCATCCAAGTTGGGTATAATAAAAACTATCATAGAAAGTGAATTGTTTGCTATGATCAATTTGATGCTTGATAATTGTTTTGAGATATGGAGGTAGTGATATTAAAGTCATGCTAGTTGGGTGATTATGAATTTAAAGAATGATTGTGTTGAAGCTGTTGATTCCCGCAGCATGCACGTATGATGAACCGCTTTGTGATGAAGTTGGAGCACAATTTTATTTATTGATTGTCTTCCTTATGAGTGGCGGTCGGGGACGAGCAATGGTCTTTTCCTACCAATCTATCCCCCTAGGAGCATGCGCGTAGTACTTTGGTTTTTGATGACTTCTAAATTTTTGCAACAAGTATACGAGTTCTTTTGATTAATGTTGAGTCCATGGATTATACACACTCTTTCACCCTTCCACCATTGCTAGCCCCTCTAGTACCGCGCAACTTTCGCCGGTACCATACACCCATCATTTACCTTCCTCAAAACAGCGACCATACCTACCTATTATGGCATTTCCATAGCCATTCCGAGATATATTGCCATGCAACTTTCCGCCATTCCGTTCATATGACGCACATCACTTTTGTCATATTGCTTTTTGCATGATCATGTAGTTGACATTGTATTTGTGGCAAGGCCACCTTCAAAATTTTCATACATGTCGCTCTTGATTCATTGCATATCCCGGTACACCGCTGGAGGCATTCATATAGAGTCATATCTTGTTCTAGCTTTGAGTTGTAAATCCATAAAAGTGTGATGATCTTCATTATTAGAGCATTGTCCTAGTGAGGAAAGGATGATGGAGACTATGATTCCCCCACAAGTCGGGATGAAACTTCGGACTTTACAAAAAGAAAAAAAAGGAGAAAGGCCAAAAAGAGAAAAAAAAAGAAGGCCAAAGAAAAAAAGAGAAAAAAAGTAAAATGAGAGAAAAAGAGAGAAGGGACAATGCTACTATCTCTTTTTACACACTTGTGCTTCAAAATAGCACCATGATCTTCATGATAGAGAGTCTCATATGTTGTCACTTTCATATACTAGTGGGAATTTTTCAATGATGGGTGAGGGAGTCCTGGACTAGGGGGTGTCCGGATAGCCGGACTATCATCATCGGCCGGACTCCAAGACTATGAAGATACAAGATTGAAGACTTCGTCCCGTGTCCGGATGGGACTTTCCTTCGCATGGAAGGCAAGCTTGGCAATACGGATATGTAGATCTCCTACCATTGTAACCGACTCTGTGTAACCCTAGCCCTCTCTGATGTCTATATAAACCGGAGGGTTTTAGTCCGTAGGACGAACAACCATTACAACAATCATACCATAGGCTAGCTTCTAGGGATTAGCCTCCTTGATCTCGTGGTAGATCTACTCTTGTACTACCCATATCATCAATATTAATCAATCAGGAGTAGGGTTTTACCTCCATCGAGACGGCCCGAACCTGGGTAAAAACATCGTGTCCCTTGTCTCCTGTTACCATCCGCCCAGACGCATAGTTCGGGACCCCCTACCTGAGATCCGCCGGTTTTGACACCGACATTGGTGCTTTCATTGAGAGTTCCTCTGTGTCGTTACCAATAGGCTCGATGGCTCCTTCGATCATCAACAACGACGGCGTAGTCCAGGGTGAGACTTTTCTCCCCGGACAAATCTTCGTATTCGGCGGCTTTGCACTGCGGGCCAATTCGCTTGGCCATCTGGAGCAGATCGAAAGCTACGCCCCTGGCCATCAGGTCATATTTGGAAGCCTAAACTTCACGACTGACATCCGCGGAGACTTGATCTTCGACGGATTCGAGCCACAGCCGAGCGCGCCGCACTGCCACGATGGGCATGATTTAGCTCTGCTGCCGGACAGTGCCCTGGAGGCCGCACATAAGTCCACTCCGACCCTTAATTCGGAGCCAACCGCGCAAATCGAGGACGGATGGCTAGATGCCGCCTCGGGGGCTGCAACCTCTACGGCGATGGAGCCGAATACTGACCTTGTCCCTTGTAAAGCTCGTGACTCCGAGGTGCCGGACTCCTCACCGGACTCCGAACCTCCTGCGCCCCTACCAATCGAGTCCGATTGGGCGCCGATCATGGAGTTCACCGCCGCAGACATCTTTCAGCACTCACCCTTTGGTGACATCCTGAATTCGCTAAAGTATCTCTCGTTATCAGGAGAGCCCTGGCCAGACTGCGGTCAGGACTGTTGGGATGCGGACGACGAAGAAATTCAAAGCCCACCCACCACCCACTTTGTAGCCACTGTCGACGATCTAACCGACATGCTAGACTACGACTCCGAAGACATCGACGGCATGGACGACGATGCCGGAGACGACCAAGAACCAGTGCCTACTGGGCACTGGAAAGCCACCTCAAATCATGATATATATATGGTGGACACCCCAAAAGGGAGCGATAATGAGGAACAACGGGACGCGGCGAAGGATAATTCCCCCGAAAAACAACCAAAACGGCGACGCAAGTGCCGCCCCAAGTCCCGCCTCGATAACAACAGCACCCATAACGACCCAGCCGTAGAGCAGGGCAAACCACTAGACGGTGAACATGCAGCCAAGCAACCATCCGAACAGGATGAATCGGACAATCAACCCATCCTCGGCAAAAACAACAGTCCAGGCGATCTCATGCCAGACACACCACCGGAGCACAAGAACCTGCACAAAAGGCTTGTCGCCACTGCAAGAAGTTTGAAGAAGCAGAAAGGGAAGCTCAAAACAGCGGAAGACATACTCAGAATGAGGTGGAGCAAAGTACTCAAGACCGCAGACAAATACGGCAACAGCCATCAAGCAAAGAGCTACCCGAAGCGCAAGCTGCTGCCCGAATTCGACGAGGAGGCTGTAGAGCCCCCGCAATCAAAAAGTAAAGAGGCCGCCTGGATGGATAGACGACCAGATGACAGGCCAGGAGCGGCAAGCGGCGCCGCACACAAGCCGGCACATGACACACATAAAGATCCTCGCAAAACAGATGGCTCGGTCAGGTCCATTTATGGGCCAAAAAAGAGGGCCCCGGGAAGCAACACAGCACGCCGAGTGTTCGAAGATAATGGCACACCTAAATACAGGGGCGCCACACACCCACTATGTTTCACTGATGAGGTGCTGGATCATGAATTTCCAGCAGGATTCAAGCCCGTAAACATAGAGGCATACGACGGAACAACAGACCCCGGAGTCTGGATTGAGGATTACATCCTACACATACATATGGCTAGAGGAGGCGATCTCCACACCATAAAATATCTACCCCTCAAGCTCAAAGGGCCAGCTCGGCATTGGCTCAAAAGTCTCCTAGAAAATACCATTGGAAGTTGGGAAGAGCTCGAGGACGCGTTTAGACCAAATTTTCAGGGGACTTATGTCTGCCCTCCGGATGCAGACGATTTAAGTCACATAACCCAACAGCCCGGAGAGTCAGCGCGCAAATTTTGGAACAGGTTCCTCACCAAAAAGAACCAAATAGTCGACTGTCCGGATGCCGAAGCCGCAACTTTTAAACATAACGTCTAAGACAAATGGCTCGCTAGACACCTCGGCCAGGAAAAGCCAAGAACAATGGCCGCGCTAACGAGCCTCATGACCCGCTTTTGCACGGGGGAAGACAGCTGGCTGACAAGATGCAGCACCAGCGACCCAAGTACATCCGAGATCAGAGATGGAAATGGAAAATCACGGCGCAGAAAGGATCGGCGCCGAAAGAAAGGAAATGGCCCAAAAAACATGGCGGTCAACGCCGGATTCAAAAGCTCGCGGCCGAACAACAAAACACTGCCTCTTAAGGATAACAGTGACGAGCTATCCAACCTCAACAAAATTTTGGATCGGATATGTCAAATCCATAGTACCCCCGCTCACCGAAATTGTTGGGTCTTCAAACAGTCCGGCCGACTCAACACCGAACACAAGGGGCTCGACACGCCAAGCGAGGACGACGACAAACCCCACCAGCAGAGCGCCGGAAAACAAAAGACTTTCCCACAAGAAGTTAAAACAGTAAACTCATTTCATGTGATTATACGGAACAATAGTGCGGCACCCGCCACAGTACGCGTCGCACGGTCCACCCCAGCGGAATCCCGAGATTGGATGTCAAAACCAATTACTTTCGACCACCTGGATTATTCCAGAAGTATTCGAAACGCGGGATGGACATCCTTGATATTGGATCCTATAATCGACAGACTACAATTTACACAAGTCCTAATGGATGGCGGCAGCGATTTAAACCTGCTATATCCGGACACAATCCGCAAGTTGGGGATAGACCCTACTAAAATTCGCCATAGCCGCACTTCCTTCAAAGGAGTGACGCCAGGCCCTTACGCCAAATGCACGGGCTCCTTACTACTAGAAGTTGTGTTCGGATCACCCGACAACTTCCGTCGCGAAAAGCTAATCTTCCATGTCGCCCCATTCAAAAGTAGCCATCAAGCACTATTGGGACGTGAAGCTTTCGCCCGCTTTAACGCAATACCGCACTACGCGTCTCTTACACTTAAAATGCCCGGTCCACGCGGCATCATCTCATTAAAAGTTCGTTCAAGACCCCGGACACGGCTAGGCGAGTCCGGCATAAATAAACTAGGGGCTCCCTTGCCGCATACCCCTTCACAAGGGGCTGCGCGTACAAACAATAAAGAGCCAATAAAAGCTCAACTTTATTCATTCATTCATACTTTGTTTTCAATAAATTTTTTGCACGATTTCTTTTCAAGCTAAGTTCCTCTCTTTTTACAGATGAAACAATGTGTACACCCGTCCAGGATACGGCACAACGGAGACACAGGCGCAGACGTGCAGCAGGGACCCGTGGCAAGGATTCTTTTCAGATTAAGACCCTGCGTAAACCTTTCTTACTGTCTCTTGTTGATTCATAGCCCACGGTTTTTTACCATAACCAAAGAGGAGGCTGGCGTTTTGGCATCGGCCGCGTCAGAAATTCTCGCATGTACCTGGACAATAGGGGCTTAGGGCATTGTTCTGCCCGTTATCATAAAGACCGAATACCTTAGGGAGTGTTCGGCGTCTCGAGTTAGGCCTTATATGCATCAGCTCCGAATCATGTCTTTGGTCAAATGTTGGGTTTGCCCGGCTCCTGTGTTTTGCTTCCTTATGTTCCGTATCATCGGCTAACGCGGCACCAGGAGAACTACTGCGATTGTGCCCCGGTTCGGCCGGGCGAGCACCTCAGTAGAGAAAGCCGAAAACTGACTGTCATGATACAGCGAGAGACTGGTCAACCACTCGATCGACTACCGGAATGTTTAGAATTCATCCGCTTTGACGAAGGACCGTTTCCCGGTCAGGCACATACGCGCCCCGAATTCGGAGAGCGCGGTGCCCCTAGGGGCTATATCGTAGCCCCACCCTCGAACTCCTATGGCTAAGTGAAAGTGATAAAGCATTATAGTCCGGTTGCCTTGTTTGCTACGCTACCACCTCCTTCACAGGACCAAGACGTTGGATTAAGTGTGAAAATGCGCTATTTTTGCAAACACCCCCGCACCATGTGCGCGGGGGCTGAAGCCGAAGACTGCCATCTTTCAGGTTATACGCAAGTATACATTAACGGCCGCACAGGAGATATTTCAATACTTGAACGCACAAGTATAAAAAGCACTTATATTATAAATATCGTTTTACAAATCATAAAGATCATTTGAACATGACATTCTTTGAGCACTGCGACTCTATTGCACGAGCACCCCGCAGAACTTCTCCAAAATAGTGTTCGGCGGGTAACCGGCTCTCGTCTGAACCCCGGGTTGCAACATCGGTGGCAACCATCTCCGTCCAGTATGTCTTCACACGGGCGAGGGCCATCCGTGCACCCTCTATGTAGGCCGACCGCTTCATCGCCTTGATATGCGGCACCGCCCCAAGGAATTGCTGCAATAAGCCAAAATAACTCTTCAGCTTGGGCCTATCCGGCCAGATATGAGTCACTACATCTGTCATGGCAAGTCCGGACAATCTATTCAGCTCAGCCCACTCAGCCAGCCGATCGGTCAACGGAAGTGAACGCTCCGGACTGTGGAATTGAGACCAAAAAAGCTCTTCCGTCTCGTGATCCTTTTGACTTCGGAAGTGCACAACAACATCTGTCGCACTCACCGTTAAATCCATATAAGGATCCTCCGGACCCCACAGCTGGCCAAGCTGAGCATACTTCGGATCTGTGAACTTCCTGCGCAGCAGAAAGGGCTTGCCAGCCGCAATATCTCCGGCCTGACGCAGCTCCTCCTTTATAGCCCTCATTGCAAAACGGGCATCCTTAGCTTCGGCGGCGGCCTTCTTCAGGTCTTCTTGCTCCGCTCGGTGTTCCTTTTCAAGAACTTCATAGCGGTTGGTTACATCTTTTAGCTTCACGGCCATTTCGGCCATCTCCCCCCTGCTTCGGCAGTGAGCAACCCTTTCGGCTTCTAGCTCTTCGGCCGCCTTCAAGGCAGCCGCATCACTCCTTCGGGCCTGCTCCTTGGCTTGAGCAAGCTCTGCTCGAAGGTCCTCCACAGCAGCGGCATCATCTGCATTAAGCATACATGTTGTAAGGAGTGGGCATCAGCTCCCTTACTAGGTGACCACGGAGAAACAACCTACCTTGTGACTCGTCAAGTCGTTTATTGACCAGCGCGATGTTCGCATCCGCAACGTCGAGTTGCCGCTTTAGTTCGGCAACTCCATCGGTCCGGCTGCCCACCGGACTATCCGCCACCTGCATAGGGAAGGCGGGAATTAATACCTGAGATTATGATCCTCGGCACGCTGTCGCTTTCGACAACATACCGAGTCTCAGGGGCTACTATCTATACAGGGGCACTTTATGTGTAAAACTGTCAAAAGGTATGTCATTTTTACGTACCTCAAACCCCGCCAGTAAACTTCTGACGGCATCATGCAACCCGCCCTCGGCGGATGAAATTCTTTCAATCACCGTACTCATCAATGTACGGTGACCTTCTGAGATAGACGCCTTCTCAAGCAGATCCCTCAGCTCCCCCGGCCGTACACCAGTTGGCGCTGAACTCTCCGGCCCGGCCGGACTCGGGGATACCCTCCGTGACGACACCTCAGGGTCATCCGCCCCGCCTGACGGTGTGGCAGATGGAGGCGTTTCGCTCTCCATCATCTCCGGACGAAGGTCCCCCGAAGACGAGCTCAGCTAAGAAGGACGGAGATCCGAACTACAAGGTAAAAACTTCGGTTATCCTCAGAAGCAAAAATAGGGATGTCCCTTACTACAAAACTCCCCTTCTTCTACTTACGACTCGCTGGAGGGCTGATCCTATGGGGGAGAGGGTGCGGCCGGAGCTTCCCCAGGCGCAGGACCCTCCGGTGAAGATCTCTTCCCCCGCTTTGAGGCCTTGGCCTCTGAGTTTTCGGAAGCGGTCCTCTTCTCCCCTTGGAAGGAGGGATTCTCGATCCCCCCTTTCTCGAAAGCCTCCTTGGTAGAGGCGGTAGTTTCTTTGTTTTCCCCTTCGCCTTCCTTCGAAGGCGCAACCTCCAGCATCTTGACCAACACGGGATCCGGCGTGGTCTCCGGGAGGGCCGGACACCGTATCAGTTTTGCTTGCGCTATCCACTCATGTTCAAAGGACAATTGGTTAAAAGGCAAATCCAAGATATGCAAACGAACGGTATGTCCGGACACAGAGCTACTTACTTGTGTATCCGGGTGATTGCAGCTTAGGCCGGCGTCCTCGGTCAATTCCGGACACACCTCTTGTGATCCGAAGAACAATTTGTACATCTCCACAGGTGTCATACCCATGAAGTGTTGGAGAACTCGTGGTCCCTCCGGATTGAATTCCCACAGCCGGAGAGGGCAACGTTTGCAGGGCAAAAGACGCCTAATCAGCATAACCTGCATCACCACGACCAAATCGATCTTCCTCTCTTGGAGGTCTCGAATCCGGCCCTGTAATAGGGGTACGTCCTTTGACGGCCCCCAGTTGAGCCCTTGGTTAACCCATGACATCAGCCGTCGTGGAGGGCCCGAGCGCAAGATGGGCGGCGGCTTCTGCCTGCTGCCCCTGGGAGCGGTAATATAAAACCACTCCTGTTGCCACAAGCCGAGCTCCTCTTGGAAAGAGCCCTCGGGCCATGGTGCATCGGCCCTCTTGCTTACAATCGCCCCGCCGCACTCTGCTTGACGCCCCTTGATCATCTTCGGCTCCACGTTGAAAGTTTTGAGCCACAAGCCGAAGTGAGGGGTAGTGCGGAGGAAGGCTTCGCAGACGACAATGAATGATGAGATGTGGAGGATGGACTCCGGAGCCAAGTCGTGGAATTCCAACCCATAGTAAAACATGAGCCCTCTCACAAAAGGATCCATCGGGAAGCCTAAACCCCGACAGAGGTGGGACACAAACACGACGCTTTCGCCGGGCTCGGGAGTAGGAATGACTTGCCCTTTTGCGGGCAACCTATGCGAAATATCATAGGTCAGGTACCTGGCTTCTCTCAGCTTTAGCACGTCCTCTTCCGTGACGGAGGAGGGCATCCACCGGCCCTGTAGGTCGGAGCCGGACATTGTTGAAGGTCTAAAAGGCGCTCGAATCTGGGGCGAGGAGCAGATTCGATTGAGGATTGAAGAAAAGAAACGAGCCTTGGTCCCATTATAAAGAAGGAGAATACCAAGAGCCGTCCCCGTGACCGTTTGGGACTCACCTTTGATAGAGGAGGCATGGCAACGGGAGCGGTTGGGTTACCCACGTCCGTATTGATGGGAATCCCGGAATAAAGGGAACACGATCTCTGCTTCGACAAGACGTGCCAAGGAAACCGCTTCGCTAAATGCGCTGAGGTGGTATAATAAAAATGATTCAAGTAAAGGCTTGGTAGTGGTCTGACGTCATGCCACAAAATACGTCAGCAGATTGAACTTGTGTACGTATTATTCTCTCTACGGTGGTATGTGGAATTTATTTTACAGAGCCGGACACTATCCTGGTGTTCACAATCTTCTATGAATTATTCGGAGGAAGAACCCGCCTTGCAATGCCGAAGACAATATGCGCGCCGGACTCATCGTCATTGAAGCCTGGTTCAGGGGCTACTGAGGGAGTCCTGGACTAGGGGGTGTCCGGATAGCCGGACTATCATCATCGGCCGGACTCCAAGACTATGAAGATACAAGATTGAAGACTTCGTCCCGTGTCCGGATGGGACTTTCCTTGGCGTGGGAGGCAAGCTTGGCAATGGATATGTAGATCTCCTACCATTGTAACCGACTCTGTGTAACCCTAGCCCTCTCCGGTGTCTATATAAACCGGAGGGTTTTAGTCCGTAGGACGAACAACCATTACAACAATCATACCATAGGCTAGCTTCTAGGGTTTAGCCTCCTTGATCTCGTGGTAGATCTACTCTTGTACTACCCATATCATCAATATTAATCAAGCAGGAGTAGGGTTTTACCTCCATCGAGAGGGCCCGAACCTGGGTAAAAACATCATGTCCCTTGTCTCCTGTTACCATCCGCCTAGACGCACAGTTCGGGACCCCCTACCCGAGATCCGCCGGTTTTGACACCGACAATGGGCTTCCTCAAAAGTTCCCTAGGTCTTCGTGAGCAATCAAGTTGGATGCACGCCACTTAGTTTCTTTTATTGAGCTTTCATATATTTATAGCTCTAGTGCATCCGTTGCATGGCAATCCCTACTCACTCACATTGATATCTATTAATGGGCATCTCCATAGCCCATTGATACGCCTAGTTGATGTGAGACTATATTCTCTTCTTTTTTTTGTCTTCTCCACAACCACCATTCTATTCCACATATAGTGTTATGTCCATGGCTCACGCTCACGTATTGCGTGAAAGTTGAAAAAGTTTGAGATTATTAAAGTATGAAACAATTGCTTGGCTTGTCACCGGGGTTGTGCATGATTAAATACTTTGTGTGATGAAGATAGAGCATAGCCAGACTATATGATTTTGTAGGGATAACTTTCTTTAGCCATGTTATTTTGAGAAGACATGATTACTTTGATTAGTATGCTTGAAGTATTACTATTTCTTATGCCAATATGAACTTTTATTTTGTATTCATTTGGATCTGAACATTCATGCCACAATAAAGAAAATTACATTATGAATTATGCTAGGTAGCATTCCACATCAAAAATTTCTTTTTTATCATTTACCTACTCGAGGACGAGCAGGAATTAAGCTTGGGGATGCTTGATACGTCTCCAACGTATCTATAATTTTTGATTGTTCCATGCTATTATATTACCCCTTTTGGATGTTTATGGGCCTAGCCCATATTGCTGTTTTTTTGCCTATTTTAGTATTTCGAAGAAAAGGAATATCAAACGGAGTCCAAACAGAATGAAACCTTCGGGAGCGTTATTTTTGGAACCAATCTGATCCGGAGAGCCTGGAGTGCAAGTCAAGAAAGCTCCGAGGGCCCCATGAGATAGGAGGGCGCCCCCCTGTAGGGCACGCCCCCTGTCTCGTGGGCCCCTCGGGCGTCCATCGACGTACTTCTTCCTCCTATATAGACCTATGTAACCCGAAAACATCCAGGAGCACCACGAAACACAATTTCCACCGCCGTAACCTTCTGTATCCGTGAGATCCCATCTTGGAGCCCTTGCCGGCACTCTGCCGGAGGGGGAAGCAACCACGGAGGGCCTCTACATCAACATCCTTGCCCCTCCGATGAGTTGTGAGTAGTTTACCACAGACCTACGAGTCCATAGTTATTAGCTAGATGGCTTCTTCTCTCTTTTTGGATCTCAATACAATGTTCTCCCCCTCTCTTGTGGAGATCTATTCGATGTAAACTCTTTTTTTGGTGTGTTTGTCGAGATCCGATGAATTGTGGGTTTATGATCAAGTTTACCTATGAATAATATTTGAATCTTCTCTGAATTCTTTTATGTATGATTGAGTTATCTTTGCAAGTCTCTTTGAATTATCAGTTTGGTTTGGCCTACTAGATTGATCTTTCTTGCCGTGGGAGAAGTGCTTAGCTTTGGGTTCAATCTAGTTGTGTTCTTACCCAGTGACAGAAAGGGTTGCAAGACACGTATTGTATTGTTCTCATTGAGGATAACAAGATGGGGTTTATATCATATTGCATGTGTTTATCCCTCTACATCATATCATCTTGCTTGATGCGTTGCTCTTTTCTTACGAACTTAATACACTACATGCATGCTGGATAGTGGTCGATGTGTGGAGTAATAGTAGTAGATGCAGGCAGGAGTCGGTCTACTTGTTATGGACGTGATGCCTATATACATGATCATGCCTAGATAATCTCATAACTATGCGCTTTTCTATCAATTGCTCGACAGTAATTTGTTCACCCACCGTAATACTTATGCTATCTTGAGAGAAGCCTCTAGTGAAACCTATAGCCCCCGGGTCTATCTTTTATCATATTTGCTTTCAATCTACTTTATTTGCATCTTTACTTTTTGCATCTATCTTATAAAATACCAAAAATATATTTATCTTATCATACTATCTTTATTAGATCTCACTTTCGCAAGTGGCCGTGAAGGGATTGACAACCCCTTTATTGCGTTGGTTGCGAGTTCTCAGTTTGTTTGTGTAGGTGCGTGCGACTTTTGAGGAGCCTCCTACTGGATTGATACCTTGGTTCTCAAAACTGAGGGAAATACTTACGCTACACTTTGCTGCATCACCCTCTCCTCTTCGAGGAAAACCAACGCAAGCTCAAGACGTAGCACATAATCTCATAGTTGTAGGAACATGTATAAGTCATGAAGAAAGCGATAGCAACATACTAAATGATCAAGTGCTAAGCTAACGGAATGGGTCAAGTCAATCACATCATTCTCCTAATGATGTGATCCCGTTAATCAAATAACAACTCATGTTTATGGTTAAGAAACATAACCATCTTTGATCAACGAGCTAGTCAAGTAGAGGCATACTAGTGACACTATGTTTGTCTATGTATTCACACATGTATTATGTTTCCGGTTAATACAACTAGTCATCAACCCGTGCATCAGCACGGGCTAGTATTCATTACAAATTTACAACATATAACTTAGTTTTGACTTATTCAATCAATATGTTGAATCAGATGTTATGGCACCGATTTAAGAATTACGTACTAATGGGTCTTGCGTAATTAAGTTCCAGTTACAAATATAAGTCTCTCGTAGGACATACTAACAATGAAATAATTGTATTATCTAAGTCTAAACGTATTGCAAATTATGTGAGTGATTAGAGATTCCAGGAGATTAATTAGTTCAGTTTATTGTTTTGTTTTTTCCCATGGAGGGTATTGTGGCCACTATATTTGTGCTAAGCAAACCAACCTCATACGACCAATCATTTTAGTTGGGAAATATGATCCGCTTTACCGGGGATTTGAAGAAAAAAAATATCCAAAGAAGTTGAATTAATCATTTTTTATTTTTTTGCGGGTGTGTATTAATCATTATTATGACTAATGTTAGGAACATATGATTTATTAGCTTAAGACATCTCAGTTACAAAACATACTTTATACAATATTATGCACTTCACAAATACGGAGCATCTAGATGCAATAATATGTTGATGGTGTAGAAATTTGTGCAAGTACACTGTGGGATCTCCTCAAAGGTCGATATCACATCTAAAGAATGAAAGCAGAAACACAGTTCGTATGAGATTATAATTTTTAAACGATTATGACAACACTAACAAATCAGCGGAGTATCAATGTTGATGTATTTCGAAGAAATATAAACAAAATATATTACTTTGATGTAAAGTCGGGATTTTTTTTAATCTGCCACACATATATGGGTCTGTGTATCACATATTTCTGATAGAAGACAGGCTTACTTTTGTGACCTCGAGTTAGTATATTGGTATGGAGATTTATGCATACAATCGTTTCTAATATTTATTTATCCTAATTAAGACAAAAATTAGATGCATATGTGCAGTTATCACACGTCAGTGCCTGTACCCAATGCAGTTGGAAAATACAGAAATATAGAAAAAAAGGAACATACCAATTTTAATATGAGTGGGGAACAATCGAACTTCTATAAGCATAGACAACAAAGGATGACTCCTCAACTACTGGATTCACCTCTAGTGTAGCTAATGTGTTAAAAAATAAAGCAGTTGTAAAAAAGGGTTACAAAGTAGCGAAACAATTTGTACGTTCACTGTCTTAGGAGCTTGTAGTGACATCAGAGATCATACCTTAGCGGCCATGCTCATGCATTGGTTATGTTCATGTCTACCCATGCATTCATCAAATCAGAATTAGTTCCAGCTTTTATGAGATTAATCATGTGCTGACTGCTGGCGCGCAAGTGGACGTACATATGCAGTTCTAATTCTAAACCCTGCATACATGCCTTGGCTATGGGGGACGTGGCTGCCGTCAGCCCGCGACTTCTTCAGCAGTACGAAATTTTAAGACAGATTGGATGAGAGACAACGGAAAGCAAATCAAGATGCGAAAAGGTGGTGATCCGACTGAATTGTATCTGTGAGCGAGGGAGAAAAGCAGAAGTTTGGTCACCGGATGAGGCTGAAGGCGTGATGGTGGCTCGGTCCATGGGAGAAGGTCTTCACAAAATACAGGAGCTTGAGCATGTACGTGAGCAGGAAGGGTCCATTGGAGAAAGTCTTCACAAATACAGGAGCTTGGGCACGTACGTGAGCCGGAAGGGTTGCGTACATGATGGTAATTCTATTCTTCTTTTTTACCTAGTGAATTTCTGTTTGAGTACTAAACGTAAGCCTCTAGGACTCTCAAGTAGGATAGAATAAAACTCCACGACCGCTTATTAAATACGAGCCTTCCAATTGGTTAGTTCTATAACGTGGAGGCTTTTCTTGTGCTGCATGTGGTAGAAAGTAACGTAGTAGGGTCAGGTTTACGTGTAGCTTACCCGCAAAAAAAAAGGTTTACGTGCAGCTTGGACCTGTTTGGGTGTTTTATTTTCCCTACAATAGTAACGTTAATCGTAGGGCTAAGATAGATCAATTACATAGACCAGACGGTTAAGATATTTTTAATGATGTGGATTAACGTGGAAGCTCGTATGATGCATTCAATTAGTAAATATAAGATTCTAGCATGCATAATAAACATTTATCATGATATAAGAAAATAAATAATAACTTTATTATTGCCTCTAGGGCATATTTCCTTCACAGTTCCCCAACCTTTGCATCCCCGGGCTCGGTAAATGCGATGCGCGATAGATTTCACTTGTCACCCGTTCGACTAGTTTTGCCCCTTCGTCAGTAGCTTTTGATTTGGGTTTTTTTCCCGCAAAATAGACCAATCACATATTCAATTGCGCATTAATCGTATAGGAATCATGGGATCATGAATTTTCTTTGCTCTGAAAATAATATCGTTTCTACATTTCCAAATAGACCAGAACATTGCAGAATGTTCTCAGCCAAACATTTAAACAATCATCTAAACTGTTCGGGGTTGACCTCAAGTCAAAAGCACACTTCACCACGCTCCAGACTAGCCTGGTAGCTGAGCCCTCAAAGAACAGGTGATTGATATTCTCATCATGTCCACAATAAACATATTTTTTCTTCCCTTCCACCTTTTTCTAATCAAAGTGTCCTTAGTTAGAATGCCTTTACGAGCAATCAACAAGAAAAACATTTTAATTTTAGAATGTGGTTTAGTTTTCCACAGGAATTTATGTGGATATCCTACATCAAATCTAACAAGGAACTAATATAAAGATTTGACAGAGAAGATTTTGTCATTGGTCAGCATCCACTGGGGTTTGTCTTTTCCCCCATGCATTCTCAGCTCCTCACATCTAGTTTTAAGACTAGACCACAAATCAGCGGTGTCACCAATCAGATTTCTTCTAAAATAGAAGTTATCCCATCCTTTATCAATGGACTCTGCAACAAAGTTTTCATGATAAAAAAATAATATTTTATAACCTGGGATAGGCCTCTTTCAAAGGTTTGGAGCCCACCCACTGGTTCCCCCAAAATCTGGTATTTCTCCCATCTCCTAACTTTTCTTAACATGTTGATAATACAGACTTTAACTTTCAGGAGGCTAGCCCAAAATTGGGAATCCCCCACTCTCTTTTTAATCCCAGATATGCATTTATCTTTGACATATTTGTTAAGCAATAAATCTATCCAAGTACCTTCTTCAGTTTCAAGTTTCCAGAACCACGTAGCTAACAGAGCTTTGTTCATGAGATCCAAATTTAAGATCCCCAAACAACCTGGAATTTTTGGGAGGCAGCAAGTGTCCAATTAACTAAAGCATATTTATTTGTATCTTCACTTTCCTACCACACTAGCCTGTTCTTATAGAAATCAGCCTTTTTTAATTCCAACAGGCAGGGGATAAAAAGACATCATAAAAATGGGCATGCTAGTGAGGAGAGATTGGAGTAGAGTCACCCAGTCAGCCATATTCAACAATCTCCCTTGCCAGCAAGCACATCTTTTCTCAAAAATTTCGGTGAATTTTTTCCAAAATTTATTACTTAATCTTACATCAGAGACAGGTAAACCTTAATATTTCAAAGGCATTTTCCCTAGTTCACTAGTGAAGATCTCCTGATAGACATGTGTTTTAGCAATTGCCTCACCAAATAGGAAGATCTCACTTTTGTGAAATAATACTCAACCCAAACATCAGCTGATAACCCACAAGTATAGGGGATCACAACAGTTTTTGAGGATAGTGTATTCAACCCAAATTTATTGATTCGACACAAGGGGGGCCAAAGAATATTCGCGAGTAATAGTAGTTGAGTTGTCAATTCAACCATACCTGAAAGACTTAATATCTGCAGCAAATTTTTTAGTAACAAAGTAGTATGGAAGTAACTGTAATAGTGGTAGCAGTAGCAATAGCAATTTTGTAGTGATTGTAACAGCAGCAACAACGAAATTAACTTAGCAAAGATCAATATGTGAAAAGCTCGTAGGCATTCAAACAGCGATGGATAATTATGTCGGATGACATTCATCATATGACAGTTATAACCTAGGGTGACACAGAACTATCTCCAATTCATCAATGTAACGTAGGCATATATGTCGTATATAGCCATACGTGCTTATGAAAAAGAACTTGCATGACATCTTTACCCTCCCGTGGCAACGGGGTCCATAAGAAAACTAAGGGATATTAAGTCCTCCTTTTAATAGAGAACTGGAACAAAGCATTAGCACTTAGTGAATACATGAACTCCTCAAACTACGGTAATCACCGGAAAGAATCCCAATTATTGACACCTTGAGGTATGCGAATCATAACACATAATAGGTGCGTATAACTTGCAAGATAGGATCAAGAACACATATACATTCATGAAAACATAATAGGTTTAGATCTGAAATCAAGGCACTCGGGCCCTAGTGATAAGCATTAAGCATAGCAAACTCTTAGTAACATCAATCTCAGAACATAGTGGATACTAGGGATCAAGCCGTAACAAAACTAACTCGATTACATGATAAATCTCATCCAACCCATCACTGTCTAGCAAGCCTACAAAGGAATTACTCACCCCCAGCGGTGAGCATTATGAAATTGGTGATGGAGGAAGGTTGATGATGACGACGGCGTCGATTTCCACCCTCCGGAGCCCCAAATGGACTCCAGATCAGCCCTCCCGATGAAGAACATAAGGTGGCAGCGACTCCGTATCATGAAACACGATGAATCCATCTCTCTCATGTTTTTTCCTCCACGAATAGGTATATATGGAGATGGATTTAGGGTTGCCGGAGGTCCAGGGGGCCCACAAGCTCACCAGGCGCACCCTGGGGGTTGAGCGCGCACCCTAAGCTTCTGGCTCCTAGCTGGCCCACCTCTAGTATATTTTTTCGCCAGTATTTTTTATATATTCCACAAAAATTCTCCGTAAATTTTCACGACAATCCGAGAACTTTGCTTTCTGCACAAAAACAACACCATGATAATTCTGCTGAAAATAGCGTCAGTCCGAATTAGTCCATTCAAATCATGTAAATTAGAGCCCAAAACAAGGGCAGAAGAGCTTAGAAAAGTAGATACGATGGAGATGTATCATCTGCTCAAAGGCACTGAGGATGAATTTTAAATTTCTTGCGCTCTCCTCATAATCTTATAAGAGAAATATTGTGTCATCAGCATATTGGAGCATATTCACTCCATTATTGCCAAATTCAGACAAACTCCTTTAGCAGAGCCACATTCCTTGGCTTTATCCATAATGATGGCCAAAGCATCAACAGCTAAGTCAAACAGCAAGGGGGACAGGGCATCGCCTTGTCTCAAACCCTTGTTAGTTTTAAAATATGGACCAATATGACATCATTCACCTTGATCCCAACATGCCCCCAATCATATTGTGCATAGTTAGGTCACACCATTGATTAGGAAAGTTTTTTAGTTTAAGCATTTTATAAAAAATGCCATTTTATTTTATCATAAGCCTTCTCAAAATCCACTTTCAAGAGGAGTGCACTATGTTTTTATGGTGAATAGTGTTGAGGGCCTCATGTAGCACCACCACCCCCTCCATAATATATCTTCCTTAGGGAATCTCCAACGCTGACCAGAAATGGTCCAATGGAATCAATGGTAATTGGGCTCCATGAATCAAGCAGTTTTATATGAATTGACATGAAGTTTAGTACAAACTACACCACTTTTAGTCTAGTTACCTTGCATACACCCTATATAAGAATATTCTGCCAAAAATGGTTGTACAGATGTACACCCATGCACCCATGTGGACCTTCCCCTGAACCTAACGTATCTACATAATCTAGGCAGGGATTTCTTCGAATAAAGGAAAACAGAAACCCTGGCCTTCCCAAAAAAGGAAAAAGGCAGTGACCAGGATTTTACCAAAAATGTAAGATAAATGACTCACATCTTCTGTATCGTCATTGTCATCGTCCACTGTCTCAGGCAGAGGAGGCAACAGCCGCGACAGCGGAGTCACCTGCTCCGGATGAAGATCGAGGACAACGGCGAGGACGTCAAGACCACCCTGGTGCCCACTCGACCCCTCACCGGCGGCGACGGGTTTCTCCAAGTCCAGTTTCATATGGGGCTTGGATGCTTCGTCCACCAGGGCATCGGCACCAGTGTGTCCCCTCCCTCCCATGGTGCACTTGGGAATCTCAACGGCGGAGGTGCAGCGGAGGGAAGGATGCACGATGAGTAGTAAAGGATGTGAGGAGTAAACCCTCATTTGATATTTGTGGATTTGTGGATGGGGAAGAGGACGAGGGGGCGACAATGATATTAGTAAGGGAGAAGCGGAGCGACCGACTCTAGACTTTGGGATGACTTAACTAGTACTACTTTGGCCATGTTCACACCACCCCGTGCATTGTCCATGCCGCCCCTTCTCTGCTAGGTCAGGTTTGAGATGGACACGATCGTGTGTAACCAGGATTTAGGAGTAATGCACATGCCATGTTATTTTATTTTATTTTGACAATATGTTGTAAAACTTCACAAACAATGCAATGGCAAATGAAAAATGGCGAAACTTAAAATTAACTAGTGGTCATCGGCTTTAATTTACAAACAATGAAATTATTGTATTATTTTTAATTCTAAATATTGAATTTCAACATGCACCTAACCCATGGTGCTTTGTTTAAATTCCTCTCATCCAACCTCCGTCGGCGATCGTGCGGATTTGTCTACCATATGCAGGTCGCTCTAGCGTCCAGTACCGCGGAGGGGAATGTGTATGGGATGCGATGCCATTCATATCAACACATATCATGCACCCCTAGCTAATTGGGCCAACAACATGTAGTGCTAGCCACCTCGATCCAAATGGCGTCTGATGGCAAATAGTGCATGATGCCCAATCTCGACGTGCAAGATGTGTAGTTGGCTAGCGGTGCACGGTTTGAGTATAGGTGGCTAGGTGTGCATGGCTGGGGCTGGATGACTGGCTTTCCTAGTTCTTAAGCATGCTTGGTTTGGATAATTGGTTTTTTCATGTGGCTCGGAAGCCGCAATGTGTTTATTTTTCATCGATATATTTTACTGATAGTGTGCCAACTCTCACTTAACCTGATCAATAACTATCTTATATGTGTTGCAGGAAAACAATGAGAGGCTGTGAGGTTTACCATCGAGATTTGCAAATTCAAGTTCCTTTGGCTAATAGCATATTATTGTGCAATTGCAGGAACCATTATAATATTTAGGTTTTTAACAATTTGTTCTTGCACATGTAGGTACTGCTGTTAGAGGTTTTGAACCACTGTTCGTTCCATTTTGCATATGGGGAAATGAGATGTCCATGAATATCAGCCAAATCAAGAAACTCGAAAAGATTGTTAGGATAAATAAACTAGCGATGAAAAACAACAAGATATTTGTCTGCACAATGAAGAAGACATCAGTGAACTACATGATGGTGCTAACTCTTATACCTTGTTTCTTATTCCTTTGTGCCATTTCAAAATTTAGAGAAGATATTTATGCATATCTTTGTTTTCAGGCCTTTCCAAAGCAGTTCACTAATGATAACCTCTCAAACCACCTGTATGGTCAAGAGGCGAGGCAAGTACTCATACAACACCCACGGTGCAATATTGAAGTTTTCTTCAAGAGGACGAAGGATGGGCGATCAATCATCCAATAGCACTGGCCTAAAGTTGCAAGGACCTTCGCATCATTGAAGGCTCAATATTCGCCTTTCGCTTCAACAGTTTTCCAGATGAGATTCACCTATCTGTCTACCGTCTATGATGCTAATTTCCAAATGTTTTAGATGTTGCATGTGAAACTTGGTGTTGTTATGTAATGGGGTAGCTAGCTATATGCATATATGGTATAACTGAGTGCTCAAGTTATATGATGTTGTACTCTGATTTATTTCAATTATAAAATCCTGGTTGCGATAATAGGAAAATAAAATATATTATGTGCTTAATATGAAATGTCAATTTGATTACTAAATGGATTAAAAATAATAGACCAATTAGCCTGCCTATTGGGTTTTTCTATTGCGGACGGTTATTGAGACAACACCATGGGCGATGACCTCAGACAACCTTTCTAGGAAGTAAACGTGTTGGATCAATGAACAATCACACATGACTTCCTCTGGACAACTGTTTAGACCATCTTGAGCAAGCATTTTCCATATAAAAATGTGTGTGATGGACAACCTATGCCACACATTTTCTTCTAGGCACCATGCATGATGCATTTAATAATGCAAAACAAAACTATTAATATCGTCTACAATGGCAACGCTATAACAGACGCTGTGATGCGGAAAATTGTGTGTGATGTACATATAAATGGAAACGTTTGTTTAGGATTCACTGTGTGGGATGTGTAGATAAACAGAAACGTTTGTCTGGAATTCACTGTGTGAGATGTACATACGAACAGAAATGATTGAGCTTGTATAATTGTCTGCGATGGCTCACCCGATCGCACACGAGCTCTTTTTGCCCCGCGTGTGTGACGGGAGGACCTATCGCCAACATTTTCTGTGTTGTGTGGGATACCCCTGTCGCACAAACAGGCAAGGCGATGGTTTAAAACTCTGTTGCAGAAAGGGGGGAAATCATTTGCATAGCAGTCGCCTGCACTAGTGGTTACATCAGGCAAAAATATATATTGTAACATTGTAACTACTATCAAAGTTATATGCTTCTAACTGCTTCAAAGTTGTAGGTTAAGGTACTCGTCGGCCATGTATTGGCTGTTTGAAAGAAGTTGGGTCCTTCGCCAATCTGCGCCAGTACCAGATCAAGCTCAACTCAGAGAAGTGCGTATTCGGCGTACCGACCGGGAAGCTGCTCGGTTTCCTCATCTCGGAGCGTGTTCATTGGGGCAAACCCGGAGAAGATCAAGTCCATCGAACTCATGTGCAAGCCAACCCGGCTGCGCGATGTCGAGAAGTTCACCGGCTCCCCGGCGGTAAGACGGCGTCGGCGGGCGACGTGGGAGTGGGCGGCGTTGCCGGGCGGATGTGGAGGCGCCGACAGCTGGCAGAGTCACCGGCAAAAATGGGCGGCGGCGTCGGTGATGAAGGAGGCGGGCGAGGGTTGTTGTTGGAAGGGGGGAGGCCAATGTGCCACCGACCAGCGGGCCAGGGGAGGAGAAGGCGAGCATGCGCGTGTCCGTCGCGTGTCTGCGCCGACGCAAATCCGGCTTAAAAATGGGTTGGGAATGGATCGCCCGCGGACGAAAACCGGACGCGCGTCCGTTTGGGTCGGCGCGTTGGGCCGTCTTTTATGTCCGTGCCGACCCAAACGGACGGCGTCGGACGAAATGGGTCGCCCCATTGGAGTTACTCTTAGGGGCCATTATCTTTTCCTTGATTGCTTTTTTTATTTTTTTTTCGTTATCCAGAAATCGGCGGGTTCTCAGAGGCAATGACAGAAAGCTCCGGCGCAACACGAATGAAACCTTCCTGTTGTCCACGAAAGAGTTTTGCTTCGGCACACTCCTCCTTAGGAACAAGCTCGTTTCCGATTCTTGACTTTTGTTTTCCAGCTTGTTTGTTCCTGTGTAAGAGGGGGTGGCCAATTCTTGGGATCACGCACTAATATATCCTGTCAATTGAGAGTTTGTTCAGTGATCGGTGTTTGCTCGAGCAATAGCGCCAATGACCGATGTAACCGTGAAATTAGTGTCCTGTTGGACTGAAACAAAGCTCTTCCTCAAGTGAACAATTTTATTGTGCATTAGTGGGAGATGATTCTTTCGGTCAATAACAAATAAAGGCTACTTATTCCATGGAACCTTCTGGTCAAGATCATGGTGTTAAAGGACAGACAACACAATGGCGCCCTGGAGAATAGGCGTCTGATGTACGATGATGGACTCGCGCAGGAGGGTGACGCTGTCTAGCGTCGTGGTGGCGTCGAAAGACAGCTAGACTGGGCAAGATAGATGCAACAGTACAACTCTGAAGATGGATTGATGGAAGGTGGTGGCGGCGGCTTCTGAGTGTGCGCGGGGCCGATGGGTACCCCATACCTGGCAGGCGTCCTGGTTGGGGCCTCAGGTCTTAGATGTTAGATTTGGCTGCGAGGTTTGTTTGGTATTAGGCCCAGACTATTAGCATCCCTTCATCAACTGGATAAGAGTAACGACAGACGTTGTCTAGACGGTGGCTTCAGTCTTACTGTTGTATTACTTTGTAAGATCTTTTGTGCATAATTAATAAAGTGGTTTCATGCATCGTCCAGATGCAGAGGCCGGGGGTCTTCCTCTTTTTTTTAAAAAGACAACACAATGGCAAGAGAAGGGGCTAATGGATTTCTCAGTGGGATTATCTACTATTGTGTCCAGACATGAAATATAAACTTACGGCAGCGATATGATTAAGGCATGATCTCTCCTTGCTTGCTTTTTTTTAGCAAGGCGAAGATGGCCCGGTTTTTCGTCACCAGAAACCGATAGGTTCTTAGAGGTAGTGACAGAAAGCTCGTACGTTAAACAAATGAAATGTTGTGGACCTTTTTTGTCCACTAAAGAATTTATGTGCATCACACAAATACACAAGCAGTGCACTGAAGATTCAAATGATTAAATTAAATGCATCCAGACTGAGCCTAAGATTTTGTTTTCTAATTACTTGAGCCATGATAGATTTTGGATGTCGATAACTGCCACTCGTGTGGCAGGAAAGGAGACGCGCCACACGTCTCTAATGCAAATAGATTGCCACATCATCGCATGTATGCATGCGAGAATCTTTTCGGATTTTCAGTTTTTAAAATGTTTTATCTCTTAAATGAAAAATCGGATTAAATATCCGTTTTCACCATTGAATCCCTCGCGACGAGATCTTCAAAACTAGATATCATATCGATATATTTTGGCGAAAAACAATTTTGGTTAAAAGTTGCCGTGTCTATTGCCATGATATTTATACTGTAGTTGTCATGATATGTTTCAACTATTTTCTTTTACATTTAAAATTCAATTTTAACATATTATAAAACGGAGAATTAAGAAACTAGACTTGCCATGCACCATAAACTAAAATTGTCATGATACATGCACTTAAAATTACCATGGTTCAATAAAAAAATATTTTCATGGTCAAAGTACTAGAATTGCCATCATTAAAAAACTAAAATTGCCATGATCTACAAACTAAAATTGCAACATGGCAACTTTAGTTTAAGCACTATGGCAACTAAAGTGTAAACATCATGGCAACTTCTGGGCAAAAAAAAAAATCGTCGAAACATATCAACATGGGATCTAGTTTTGAAGATCTCGTCGAGATGGATTTAATGGTGAAAACGGTTTTTTAGTTCGCTTTTTTATTTAGGAGATAAAACATTTTTAAGCCAAAAACCAAAAAGATTTTTGCTGATGTCATCTATTCATACGTGGCAAAATGAGTGTTGATGGAGGCATGTGGCACTACAAGAAATTTGTTAATCTATGACGGATTTTTATTGACGTTTTCAAAACTGTCATGGATGGCGTGGTATAGCCTGCCAAGCCCGCCCAAGCCCGCTAAAGCCCATCTAATCTTTACCCATATAAGTTGCTAACCCTAACCCTAGTCCTTGGCCCCTCTTCTCTCCCTCGTCCACAGCCCCCTCCTACCCATCGCCGCCACCTACCACCTCGCCTCCCTCCTCCCACAACTCTTCGTCGGCGAGCAGTAGAGGAGCCCGCCCCCACCGCCGGCCGCCTGCACGTCGGTGTGCCATTCCTCACCCCAGCGCGCGCGCCATACCTGCGGCGCTCAGATCTCGCCCCGCCCCGCCGCGGCGGAAGACCAAGCCGGCGGAACCGCTCCCGATTCACCGCCACCCAGGCCGCCTCTTACCTTCACCCGCCCTCGACGCACAGGGATTCCCGCATTTGCTCAGGTATAGACGGATCTGCTCTCCCGCACCATCTTCTTCCTCTCGCCCCCGGATTTCCCGCTCAGATTCGCTTCTCCCTCCTCAGATGGACGCGGAGGACGCGCTGGGCTTCTGGTAGGACAACGCCATCCGCTTCATCTTCGGCGAGAATGTGGCCGCCAGGGCAGACGATGACTACGGCACCAGTGCGAGTGCCTTCGATAGGTCGCTCATGGAGCTCTGCATCTTCCAGGAGGTCTTCTCTAGGGCACCGAGGCAGAAGGAGGGCGGTGCCTAGTGAGGCTTCTCTCCATACGCTCTGTTCCACAATGTTTTTCGTTCTACATACATGCATTGGTTCCAAACAAGATAGGTAATGCATTTATGTGATGAAGATCTGTGATGAACTACCTACCAGTGAAAGATCTATGATATTTTCTCTTGTCCTCTTTGGGATACTAGTCCATGGCACGTGCTTTGCACGTATAGTTCTGTATGATAGATAGTCGTATACCTTCTTTTTTGAGAGAGAAATGGTACTCGTATCTTGAGTAGATATCACATTGTGTTTGTTTGCAAGATCTAAGAACTATGCTTAAATATGAAGCAAATCACTTGCACAAATCAAACTGAGTTCCAAGTAGGAATTTGATTGCACAATAATAGTTGTAGTTTTATTATATGTTGTTCCATGAGTTCCATTGATGCATAGTTCCCGAGTTGTTTGACGGTTTACATGCATGTTTATGGGCTATTTTGTACAACTAAATAATTCATTTAGGTCTGATAGACATTCATGTCTTGTATTAGCTTTAGGTATAGCTTATGTATGATTGAAATAAAAATATTACACCTTTTTCCGCGAATAATAAAAATAGTACCTTTCTCAATGAAGCAAAATAGAACTTTAGCTAGCATCAGCGATGCAATGTTATGTTATAGAACAGTGTCAAGTTTGCAGTATAGTGGCATCTAAAAAAAATCTTTTTTTACAGCAATCTAAAGAAATAAGTTTAGTAGTAGAGTGTTTATTTTCCAAGTGACAAGGGCGAAGCAAAATGTGCTAGCTATTTGCCAAGTTGTCGTACTTGCATGTGATGAGATGGCAGCAGTTTCTAGACATTTCTCAACTTCAGTAGGTGCAATCCAGATTTAATTGGGACTTCTTTATTTGTTTATTTGGAGAGCAGAGTCAACCATGTGCACAAGGAGCGGGAGCGAATCCGGCAGCTTTTAGCCGTCAGATCATGTCAGTCTTTGTTTGATGGATGTCAATGATATGCATGGGAGGGGAAATGAACGGTGAATTTTGAGCCAATGGCTGTTTGGGCGGGAGAACCGAAGATGGAGTGGTAAATCCAATTTCAAAACTGCCGCACTATAGTAGTAGAGACAGAGATAGAGACTATGGACATATACTGTACAACAACAAAACATAAATCTGTTGCACTAGTTTTTTTGTTGCTTACATAAATCAAATCATGCATACTGCAACGTCGACTTGTTTGTTTCATATGATTATATATTGCAGTATGTTCTGTTAAAATAGGTATTCGAGACACGATGTTTAATACTGTATTAATAGAGCGACATGTTTCTTTAGCGTTTTGTTCTCAAATCAATTCATTAATCTCAATCCAGTGACTAAGAGTAAGATTGTTTGCTAACTAGGTTTGCTATTACACTGTTTCTCTATGTTCTATACCATGCACAAACTTTATATGTGTTAAGCTGTTCAAAGTAGCTTGTCACAATAATTCTTATTTCCTAAATCTCATGTAAATAGTGTATACGCTGTAAAATTCTATCACTATGAAAGTAGCTGATATCATTGCCCTTTATTCACTTTGTATTAATGTTCTTGGATGATTTCCTGGTTGTAACCATGTGTCAATATTTGTAGAATACAGATTTTTGTGATGCTTTAGGTGATCATAATCAACAGAAAAAGCAATCTTTCATCTGGAGTTATAATTTATTTATCTGATTAGTTAGTATTGGAATGTTTGAGCTAAATCATGCCACCTTTGATTGAATGCGCATATGTTCTAATGGTTGTCTAGTTGTCATTCATTAATATGATAGATGCTTACAAGTAGCTCTTGATTCTTGCTCGATTTCTCAAGTCAGCCATAAACTTGATATCTCACAATTTGATGATTCTTACATATCAAGCTTCTGAACTCCACGAAAATTCAGTGAAATGTAGATGATAAATTCCTTGTAACCATTGCATGTCACCATGTTCAGGATGTTGCATACAAAGTTGCCATCAGGAGAGTCGACGAAGAACCTGAACAGCAGCCTTGAAAGTTTATATGTTATGTTGATGTAAACTGGATTGTACTGCTTTTATAACCTTGTTGTGTGATATATTTAGTGAATCTATGTTGTAAATTATCATTAGATGATGGATTTGTAAACTGCTATGTTGTATATACACACATAATTTTTTTGAGAAAAATATATACATACAGATGGCCGCCTATCGCGTGAACTTTTTGAAATTACTTTCTCTTTGGCCCAAAATTGGCTAAAAAATATACTGTGTTAAAATTGGGCCGTAAGAAATTGGCTGCACCGTACGTAAATCATGCCTACATTCGTGACGATTTCTATGACGAAATGTAGTATCCACGTAGGCAGCCACATCATTCGAACTGGTGAATCAAAAATCCAACGTGGCGTCAAACTATGACGGCTTGTTCCGTCACAATGGTTTGGGCCTGGGCGGGCTTGAGGCAGATCCATGACGGTCAAGGACCATCAAGGAAGACACGATGTCAAATTATGACGCGATATACATGACGGACACCCATGACAGTATTCCTCTCATTTGTGACGGACATGTACCGTCACGTATTAACAGATTTCTTGTAGTGTGGGCGATCTACAAACGCCCACACGTGTGGGCATTAGTTTTTCCGTAGATTTTTTGTTTCTTGTTTTAGAACAATTGTGGTGTACTTGCTTTTTTTCATTTGTGCTATTTTTCAGTCAGAGGTTTTGATTTGGCTTTAAGTCAAAATTTTAGCCGTCTGATTCAGTCTCAATCTTGGTGTATCAGGCGCATGTGTCCCGCTTTCGAGAGTCACATAGGCACCGGGTTTTGGGCCTATTAGGTTGCATTTTACCTCGTCTTCGCCCATGCCCGTCCCCAAGGCATGTATTTGTTTCGTGTTGAGCCGGCCTAGGGGAGGACTAAAGCTGACTGGCGAGCGGAGGCGGTGGATGCAGGCGTCCCCTCTGACGAGCAGGTGTATAAGGGGGAAGGTGGGTTGGAGATTCGTTGTGGAGTGCGCTCTGCTGCCGCTGAGAAGTTCGGAGGAGGAGCGTGGAAAGTTTCTAGGTGGGTCAGAGAGTAGTGGGATGGATAGCAGACCAGTG
This sequence comes from Triticum timopheevii, assembly GCA_963921465.1. NCBI lineage: Eukaryota > Viridiplantae > Streptophyta > Magnoliopsida > Poales > Poaceae > Triticum > Triticum timopheevii. The sequence goes on along the minus strand of OY997272.1, from coordinate 69,655,750 downwards.
GTGTTGTTCCATCGGGCCCAGCATCACCGAGCTCCGGTCGGTGAGGATGGAACATGTCATCATTGTCCCGGCTCGTAAGGGCCTTTAGTCCCAGTTCATGAACCGGGACTAATGGGTCGTTACTAATACCACCCTCCTTTAGTCCCGGTTCTAACACAAACCGGGACAGATGGGCCTCCACGTGGCCGGTGCGCCGAGCCCAAGCAGGGGGGCCTTTGTTCCCGGTTGGTGGCACCAACCGGGACCAAAAGGCATCCACGCGTCAGCATTTCAGTGGCTAGGGTTTTTGTTTTTTTTGAAAGGGGGGGGGGTTGGGGGCTTTGGGGGGTTAATTTAGGTGTTTCATATATTGTGTTAGCTAGCTAATTAATAGAGAGAAGTGTCCTCTCTTATGTCCGTGCTTGGTCAAATGAAGGGAACCATTAAGTACAGAAGTTCGTCATGCATACCGAGAGAAGTGATCGATCGACCTCTCCTTCTCCGAGAGATTGGTCGAACAACAAGTTTTCGTATTATCTATCCGACGCTACTGGCTACATACATATACAATATGTAAGATCTCTTAATTACAATCCTCTAGCAATTGAAATCAACTTTCACATGGTATTCTCCGGCTTTATTGATGATGTGGTCAAGAAAGAATCCCGCCAATTCCTCTTGAATTGCTTTCATGCGATCTTGTTCTAGGAGTTCATTCCGCACCTGCCATGTCTAATTTGAAGAAGGGGGTTAATTAATACATATATATGAATGAAACTCAACAGAAATGATGGTGTAATAAAATGAAATTGTGAATATTATTGCTTACGCACTTCATATTGTCTTTTCGAGTAGCCCCGCTTATTTTTCAAAGTCACGTTGTAGATGAACTCGCACACGTAGTATCCACAGAAATCATTCCCTTGTTCCTGCCACAAGCACTTTACGAGAAATAGAGGTCAATCAAACTGATAATGAAGCATTATAAATGGCATTGATGAAAGTATAGCTATAGAATCAACGGGAGATGCGCGCAACTAGCTAGCAAGTACTACTTACTTTCGGGTATGTATATCGCAGCTCCTTCGGCAGTCCCGGAGCTTTTGCGGTGAACTGTTTCCAAACCCTGCAAGACAAAGAAAATAATTATTATTACTTGAGATATCAGGAAATGAACAAAAAGTTGCCGATATGGTGCGATAATGATCGATTGAACTTACTTATTGAGCAATTCAGTCATGTCCGCATAGGTTTCAGGATCTTTTCGTCTCGAGTCTAAGATGGTTACTAGTCCCCGCTCAAGATTAATCTCCAGAAGAACATAGTGGTAGCTGCGCACGCATGCATAACTCATCAATTACATTACTATAACCTCGCTCGAGTAATAAGGGAAACCGAATATGCACACGACAGTAACACTCACTTGAAGTTGTAAGGAAATAGTATGGTATCTTTGTTTTGATTTTTTATCAACGATTGTAGCAAGTTGGCCTCGGCCTCTTCGGCGTGCTTTTTAACCTGCATATCATCTATGATATTTGTGTTAATGAACCCAATATCATACATTTCTTGTTTTCTGCACTCGACGATCTTCAATCTGCATAATATATTGAGGATAATTAATTATAAATACATGCGATGAAAGAGCCGAGCTATATATAGAGACTTAATGACAGAAATAGTACTTACAAAAAGTAGCAAAAGACCGTTAATTTATCGAGGGCCTTTTGATTGAAGAACGCGAAGAACTCCTCAAATGGAACAGCCAACAGATCAGTTCCAATGAGGTCGTGCTCCTCTTTAATGTTCAGATACAAACTATTCGTCCCCCCAGACTCTCTGCAAGTTTTCATGTACCAATTATGGAATCTTCGCATCATCGTTGTTAGAGATTTTTCATCTTTGACGAGAGGCTTCCCGTACTCGTATCTGTGTTCGTCCACCTCCATGAAATCAGGAAGTTGATCGGCAGGCAGGTAATCTGATAGATTGCCATAACCGGCCACCATCCTCGGAGCATTAGCGACCATGTCGCCGCTAGACACATTGAGCGGGGGGCACGATTGCTTTGCTTGTTCGCCGAGCTGGGCAATTTTTCTCCCAGCTGCTCGTTCTCTTGACCTTCGATGTCTGACAGTACTTCCCGACCGCTCCGCTTGGAGATATGTCTATTCAGTAATGCGCTCATAGTTGGTTCTCGGCAGAGACTTTGCTGGTTTCCTCGGGGCATCGAGAGTGCGCTTTGCTTTCACTGGATCTACCTTCTCCTCCGGAGGTGGATGTCTCTTTGCTTTCACCCCTTCAAAGAAGTCCTTCACGTGGGTCCGCACGATCGTCACGTTTTCCTTCTCGGTCCTCTCATACGGTAACTTCTCTAGAGGCTTGAGAGGTGGACCGTATCTGTATTGCCTCCCGCCTCTGGTTGTATGATACGTCTCCAACATATCTATAATTTTTGATTGCTCCATGCTACTTTATCTACTATTTTGGACTATGTTGGGCTTTCTTTTCCACTTTTATATTATTTTTGGGACTAACCTATTAACCGGAGGCCCAGCCCAGAATTGTTGTTTTTTGCCTATTTCATTGTTTCGAAGAAACAAAATATCAAACGGAGTCCAAACAGAATGAAACCTTCGGGAACATGATTTTCTCACCGAACGTGATCCAGGAGACTTGGACCCTACTCCAAGAAGCTTCCGAGGAGGTCACGAGGGTGGAGGGCGCCCCCCCCCCAGGCGCGCCCCCCTACCTCATGGGCCCCTCGGAGCTCCACCGACGTACTCCTTCCTCCTATATATACCTACGTATCCCTGTATGATCAGAACAGGAGCCAAAAACCTAATTCCACCGCCGCAACCTTCTTTATCCACAAGATCCCATCTTGGGGCCTGTTCTGGAGCTCCGCCGGGGGGGCATCCACCACGGAGGGCCTCTATATCGTCACCATAGCCCCTCCGATGAAGTGTGAGTAGTTTACTTCAGACCTTCGGGTCCATAGCTAGTAGCTAGATGGCTTCTTCTCTCTTTTTGTATCTCAATACAATGTTCTCCCCCTCTTTTTGTGGAGATCTATTCGATGTAATCTTCTTTTTGGGGTGTGTTTGTTGAGACCGATGAATTATGGGTTTATGATCCAGTATTATCTATGGAAAATATTTGATCCTTCTCTGAATTCTTTTATGTATGATTGAGTTATCTTTGCAAGTCTCTTCAAATTATCCGTTTGGTTTGGCCAACTAGATTGGTAGTTCTTGCAATGGGAGAAGTGCATGGCTTTGGGTTCAATCTTGCGGTGTCCTTACTCAGTGACAAAAAGAGTTGCAAGGCACGTATTGTATTGTTGCCATCGAGGATAACAAGATGGGGTTTTTATCATATTGCAGGAATTTATCCCTCTACATCATGTCATCTTGCTTAAAGCGTTACTCTGTTTTTAACTTAATACTCTGGATGCATGCTGGATAGCGGTCGATGAGTGGAGTAATAGTAGTACATGCAGAATCGTTTCGATCTACTTGTCACGGACGTGATGCCTATATACATGATCATTGCCTAGATATACTCATAACTATGCTCAATTCTATCAATTGCTCAATAGTAATTTGTTCACCCACCGTAGAATATTTATGCTCTTCAGAGAAGCCACTAGTGAAACCTATGGCCCCCGGGTCTATTCTCATCCTATCAATCTATATCACTTTATTTACTTGCTTTGTTTTTACTTTGCCTTTACTTTTTACTTTGCATCTATCTATGAAAAATACCAAAAATATTATCTCTATCAGATCTCACTCTCGTAAGTGACCGTGAAGGGATTGACAACCCCTAAGTGTTGGTTGCGAGTTGCTATCGTGTTGTGCAGGTACGAGGGACTTGTGCGTGACCTCCTACTGGATTGATACCTTGGTTCTCAAAAACTGAGGGAAATACTTATGCTACTGTGCTGCATCATCCTCTCCTCTTCGGGGAAAACCAACGCAAGCTCGAGACGTAGCAAGAAGAATTTCTGGCGCCGTTGCCGGGGAGGCTTACGCAAAAGTCAACATACCAAGTACCCATCACAATCCCTATCTCTCGCATTACATTATTTGCCATTTGCCTCTTGTTTTCCTCTCCCCCACTTCACCCTTGCCGTTTTATTCGCCCTCTCTTTCCCAATCTCCTCCTCTCTTTTCCGTTTGCCTTTTTCTCTTTGCCTTTTGTTTGCTCGTGTGTTAGTTTTCTTGTTTTTCGTGATGGCCCTACCTAAATTTGGTGATCTTCACCTTAAAAGGCTAGAGGAGATTGAAAACAATGTCAGGAAGTTTATGGTTTTGCAGTTTGAGCATAATAATTTCTTTAGAAACGAGCTTAATGAAAAAAAGAGTTTTATGAGTTATATGAACAAAGAGCTCGATGATATGTCCAAAGAATTTGATGGTGTAAGAGCCCAAATTGCTCGTCTTGAAAAGATGACCGCTGAAATTTCGGGTATGCAAGCTACCTTAGTCAATAAGATGGCCGCTAAACCGAATTCCTATGAGAATCAAGATGAAGATCTGAAAGTTATTGATGTGTCCCCCATTAAATCTTTGTTTTGCAATATAAATCTTGATGAATCTGAATATGATCTTCCCTTACCTAGAAGGCGTTCTAAGAATTCAGAGTTTCTAGATCTTGATGATGAAATTGATGAAAGTAGGATTGAAATAAATAAAAACCGTGATGTTGCTAAACCCACTATTTTGGATCTCTAGGAATTTAATTATGAAAATTGCTCTTTGATTGGTTGTATTTCCTTGTTGCAGTCCGTGCTAGAATCTCCTCATGCTTATAGTCAAAATAAGGCCTTTACCGAACACATTGTTGATGCTTTGATGCAATCTTATGAAGAAAAACTTGAGATGAAAGTTTCTATCCCTAGAAAACTCTATGATGAGTGGGAAACTACTATTAAAATTAAAATTAAAGATTTTGAGTTTCATGCTTTATGTCATTTGGGTGCTAGTGTCTCTACTATTCCCAAAACTTTATGTGATTTGCTAGATTTCCGTGATTTTGATGATCGCTCTCTAAACTTGCACCTTGTGGATTCCACTATTAAAAAGCCTATGGGAAGAATTAATGATGTTCTCATTGTTGCAAATAGGAATTATGTGCCCGTATATTTTATTGTTCTTGATATAGATTGCAATCCTTCATGCCCTATTATTCTTGGTAGACCTTTCCTTAGAACGATTGGTGCAATTATTGATATGAAGGAAGGGAATATTAGATTCCAATTTCCCTTAAAGAAGGGTATGGAACACTTCCCTAGAAAGAAAATAAAATTACCTTATGAATCTATCATGAGAGCCACTTATGGATTGCCTACCAAAGATGGCAATACCTAGATCTATCCTTGCTTTTATGCCTAGCTAGGGGCGTTAAACGATAGCGCTTGTTGGGAGGCAACCCAATTTTATTTTGTGTTTTTTGTTTTTGGTTCTGTTTAGGAATAAATAATCCATCTACCTTCTGTTTGGATGTGTTTTTATGTTTTAATTAGTGTTTGTGCCAAGTAGGACCTATAGGATAACCTACGATGATAGTTGATTTGATTCTGCTCAAAAACAGAAACTTTAGGGCTCACGAGATTAGCTGCCATTTTTTACTGGAGAGTGCTTTTGCGTTGATTCTTTTTGATGCTGATCAATAAACAAATTGTCCAGGACTTCCTATTTTGGTAGAATTTTTAGAGTTCCAGAAGTTTGCGTTAGTTACAGATTACTACAGACTGTTCTGTTTTTGACAGATTCTGTTTTTCGTGTGTTGTTTGCTTATTTTGATGAATCTATGGCTAGTAAATTAGTTTACAAACCATAGAGAAGTTGGAATACAGTAGGTTTAACACCAATATAAATAAAGAATGAGTTCATTACAGTACCTGGAAGTAGTCTTTTGCTTTCTTTCTCTAACGGAGCTCACGAGATTTCTGTTGAGTTTTGTGTTGTGAAGTTTTCAAGTTTTGGGTGAATTCTTTTGATGGATTATGGAACAAGGAGTGGCAAGAGACTAAGATTGGGGATGCCCATGGCACCCCCAAGATAATCCAAGGACACCAAAAAGTAAAAGCTTGGGGATGCCCCGGAAGGCATCCCCTCTTTCGTCCACTTCCATCGGTAATTTACTTGGAGCTATATTTTTATTCACCAACATGATATGTGTTTTGATTGGAGCATCTTGTATTATTTGTGTCTTTGCTTGTTAGTCTACCACAATCATCCTTTCTGTACACACCTTTTGAGAGAGCCATACATGATTTGGAATTTGTTAGAATACTCTATGTGCTTCACTTATATCTTTTGAGCTTGATAGTTTTGCTCATAGTGCTTCACTTATATCTTTTGAGCTTGATAGTTTTGCTCATAGTGCTTCACTTATATCTTTTGAGCTTGATAGTTTTTGCTCTAGTTCTTCACTTAGATCTTTTAGAGCATGGTGGTGGATTTGTTTTATAGAAACTTGATCTCTCATGCTTCACTTAGATTATTTTGAGAGTCATTAATAGCATGGTAAATTGCTTAATGTTAATATACTTAGTGTTCAAGATATGTGAAACTTTCTTTTGAGTGAATTGAATACTAAGATAAATTTAATTCTTAATAATTGTTTTGAGATATGGAGGTAATAATATCAAAGTCGTGCTGGTTGAGTAGTTGTGAATTTGAGAAATACTTGTGTTGAAGTTTGTAAGTCCCGTAGCATGTACGTATGGGTAAAGTTGTGTAACAAATTTGAAGCATGAAGTGTACCTGGCTTGTGCATCCTTATGAGTGGCGATCGGGGACGAGTGATGGTCTTTTCCTACCAATCTATCCCCCTAGGAGCATTGTGCGTAGTACTTGATTTTTTATGGCTTCTAAATTTTTGCAATAAGTATATGAGTTATTTTGACTAATGTTGAGTCCATGGATTATACGCACTCTCACCTTTCCGCCTTTGCTAGCCTCTTCGGTACCGTGCATTGCCCTTTCTCACATTGAGAGTTGGTGCAAACTTCGCCGGTGCATCCAAAACCCCGTGATATAATACGCTCTTTCACACATAAACCTCCTTATATATTCCTCAAAACAGCCAACATACCTACCTATTATGGCATTTCCATAGCCATTCCGAGATATATTGCCATGCAACTTTCCACCATTCCGTTCATCATGACATACTTTACTTTTGTCATATTGCCATTGCATGATCTTGTAGTTGACATCGTATTTGTGGCAAAGCGACCATGCATTATTTTTCATACATGTCACTCTTGATTCATTGCACCATCCCGGTACACCGCCGGAGGCATTCATATAGAGTCATATCTTGTTCTAGTTTCGAGTTGTAATTGTTGAGTTGTAAGAAAAATAGAAGTGTGATGATCATCATTATAGAGCATTGTCCCAAGTGAGGAAAGGATGATGGATACTATGATTCCCCCACAAGTCGGGATGAGACTCCGGACGAAAAAAAAGAGGCCAAGGAAGCCCAAATAAAAAAACAAGAGAGGCCATAAAAAAAGAGAAAAGGCCCAAATAAAAAAATGAGAGAAAAAGAGAGAAGGGACAATGTTACTATCCTTTTACCACACTTGTGCTTCAAAGTAGCACCTTGTTCTTCATGTAGTGAGTCTCATATATTTGTGCTTCAAAGTAGCACCATGTTCTTCATGTAGTGAGTCTCATATATTTGTGCTTCAAAGTAGCACCATGTTCTTCATATAGTGAGTCTCATATATTGTCTTGTTCATACTAGTGGGAATTTTTCATTATAGAACTTGGCTTGTATATTCCTACGATGGGCTTCCTCAAATGCCCTAGGTCTTCATGAGCAAGCAAGTTGGATGCACACCCACTAGTTTTCTTTTGTTGAGCATTCATAGCTCTAGTGCATCCGTTGCATGGAAATCCCTACTCCTCATGTTGACATCAATTGATGGGCATCTCCATAGCCCGTTGATTAGCCTCGTCAATGTGAGACTTTCTCCTTTTTTGTCTTCTCCACACAAACCCCATCATCATATTCTATTCCACCCATAGTGCTATATCCATGGCTCGCGCTCATGTATTGCGTGAAGGTTGAAAAAGTTTGAGACTATTTGAGTATGAAACAATTGCTTGGCTTGTCATCGGGGGTAAAGAAGTTGGGAACATCTTTGTGTGACGAAAATGAAGCATAGCCTAACTATATAATTTTGTAGGGATGAACTTTCTTTGGCCATGTTATTTTGAGATGACATAATTGTTTTGATTAGTATGCTTGAAGTATTATTATTTTTATGTCAATATGAACTTTTATCTTGAATCTTTCGGATCTGAATATTCATACCATGATTAAGAAGATTTACATTGAAATTATGCCAAAGTATCACTCCGCATCAAAAATTATTTTTTATCATTTACCTACTCGAGGACGAGCAGGAATTAAGTTTGGGGATGCCTGATACGTCTCCAACGTATCTATAATTTTTGATTGCTCCATGCTACTTTATCTACTGTTTTGGACTATATTGGGCTTTATTTTCCACTTTTATATTATTTTTGGGACTAACCTATTAACCGGAGGCCCAGCCCAGAATTGTTGTTTTTTGCCTATTTCAGTGTTTCGAAGAAACGGAATATCGAACGGAGTCCAAACGGAATGAAACCTTCGGGAACGTGATTTTCTCACCGAACGTGATCCAGGAGACTTGGACCCTACTCCAAGAAGCTTCCGAGGAGGTCACGAGGGTGGAGGGTGCCCCCCTGGGTGCGTCCCCCTACCTCGTGGGCCGCTCGGAGCTCCACCGACATACTCCTTCCTCCTATATATACCTATGTATCTCCGTATGATCATAACAGGAGCCAAAAACCTAATTCCACCGCCGCAACCTTCTGTATCCACAAGATCCCATCTTGGGGCCTGTTCCGGAGCTCCGCCGGGGGGGCATCCACCACGGAGGGCCTCTATATCATCACCATAGCCCCTCTGATGAAGTGTGAGTAGTTTACTTCAGACCTTCGGGTCCATAGCTAGTAGCTAGATGGCTTCTTCTCTCTTTTTGGATCTCAATACAATGTTCTCCCCCTCTCTTGTGGAGATCTATTCGATGTAATCTTCTTTTTGGGGTGTGTTTGTTGAGAACGATGAATTGTGGGTTTATGATCCAGTATTATCTATGGAAAATATTTGATTCTTCTCTGAATTCTTTTATGTATGATTGAGTTATCTTTGCAAGTCTCTTCGAATTATCTGTTTGGTTTGGCCAACTAGATTGGTAGTTCTTGCAATGGGAGAAGTGCATGGCTTTGGGTTCAATCTTGCGGTGTCCTTACTCAGTGACAGAAAGAGTTGCAAGGCACGTATTGTATTGTCGCCATCGAGGATAACAAGATGGGGTTTTTATCATATTGCATGAATTTATCCCTCTACATCATGTCATCTTGCTTAAAGCGTTACTCTGTTTTTAACTTAATACTCTAGATGCATGCTGGATAGCGGTCGATGAGTGGAGTAATAGTAGTAGATGCAGAATCGTTTCGATCTACTTGTCACGGACGTGATGCCTATATACATGATCATTGCCTAGATATACTCATAACTATGCTCAATTCTATCAATTGCTCAAAAATAATTTGTTCACCCACCTTAGAATATTTATGCTCTTGAGAGAAGCCACTAGTGAAACCTATGGCCCCCAGGTCTATTCTCATCCTATCAATCTATATCACTTTATTTACTTGCTTTCTTTTTACTTTGCCTTTACTTTTTACTTTGCATCTATCTATCAAAAATACCAAAAATATTATCTTTATCAGATCTCACTCTCGTAAGTGACCGTGAAGGGATTGACAACCCCTAAGCGTTTGTTGCGAGTTGTTATCATGTTGTGCAGGTACGAGGGACTTGCGCGTGACCTCCTACTGGATTGACACCTTGGTTCTCAAAAACTGAGGGAAATACTTACGCTATTGTGCTGCATCATTCTCACCTCTTCGGGGAAAACCAATGCAAGCTCGAGACGTAGCACTGTACTGCTAGACGCTGGAGCAGACGGAGCGGCTACGGCGTCTGTCTTCTTTTGTGCTTGCTTACGAGGCGGAGGAGAAGGACTACGACGCGCCGGAGCAGCCGAGGCGACGGCGGGTCTCTTCCGCCCTTGCTGGCGAGGGGGAGAAGGAGGAGGCTGCTGGCTGCTCGGGCGCGCCGGTGCAGGCGGAGTGCCGCCACGCGCCGGAGAAGGAGGCCCAGTGCCCTGATCGTCACTCGCCGGAGGAGGAGGCGGTGGAGGAGGCGGAGTGCCCTGACTCGCCGAAGGAGGAGGAGGAGGAAGAGGCGTCTAGTTCAGAAGGTTGATGAGCTCCTTCCGCCATAGGCATGGAGTCTTCAGAGCAGAAACCAGCCTAGTCTCCCCTTCACCGGTAGGGTGGTCAAGCTGGAGGTCCTCAAATCCCTCTGTTATTTCATCCACCATGACCCTAGCATATCCTTTTGGAATCGGCCAGCAGTGAAAAGTTGCGCTGGGTTCAGTAGGATAAATAGAGCCAACAGCCGCCTTGACCTTCAAATTCATCCATCGCGTCATAATGTGGCAATTTTGAGACTCCGTGATAGCATCCACGGGATAGCTGGCAGGAGCCGTCAAGACATGCTCCGGCTGAAGCAGCTCGGTGGAAGCCACGCTGCTTCTCCGCTTAGATGGCGGGGTAGCTTCGGGGGAAGCCTCGGCAGGTCGTTTGCTGCAATCTGCTTCTCGTTCCTCTAGCCCCATTACCCTTTAGTGCAGCGCCTGCAGTTGGCCCTGCTCCAGTTTCTTCCTCCTCTCCTGGGTTTTGTAACCCCCTGCGTCCGAAAAACCAACCTTCCATGGAATGGAGCCTGGCGTGCCTCGTGTCCGTCCAGGGTGCTCAGGATTCCCGAGGGCCATTGTGAGCTCGTCCTTCTCCCTGTCTGGAATGAACGTCCCTTGCTGCGCTGCATCGATATAGTGCCGAAGCTTGGTGACTGGTATTTTCAGTTGCTCGTCCGTCCAACAGCACTTCCCTGATACAGGGTCCAAGGTTCCGCCAGCCCCGAAGAACCAAGTCCCGCAACGGTCTGGCCAGTTCATTGTCTCTGGTTTGATCCCTTTATCAAGCAGATCATTCTCAGCCTTGGACCACTTAGGCCGGGCTTTGAGGTAGCTACCTGACCCCGTGCGATGGTGAAACTGCTTCTTCGCGGCATTTTGCTTGTTTGTCACCACATCTTCTTAATCTTTTCCGATGTCTTGTGGGCCACAAATGCAGGCCAGTGATCTTTGATCTTCTCATATTTGCCGATGAATTCTGGTGTCTCTTCTTTGTCGACAAACTTGTTCAGCTCTTTCCTCCACCTCCTGAATAGGTTTGCCATCTTCTTAAGAGCACAAGACTTGATTAATTGCTCTTTAACTGGCTTCTCCGGATCCTCCTCCGGCGGTAGGGTGAAATTTGCCTTCAGCTGAGTCCAAAGATCATCTTTCTGCATATCATTGACATAAGACACCTCAGGGTCTTCCTCCTTAGGCTTATACCATTGCTGGATGCTGATCGGGATCTTGTCCCTAACAAGAACCCCGCACTGAGTAGAAAATGTGTTCTTTGTCCGGATGGGTTCAATCGGTTCGCCGTCGGGCGCGATTGTTGTGATCTCAAACCTTTCATCTGAGCTCAACTTTTTCTTTCGGGCCTCGTCTCCTTACCGAAGTTGTGCTCGATCCGGAGGGCTAGAAAAAGGAAGAAAGACGACAGTTAATTAATATGTGTACATATACCAAAACAATGAATGCATCAATTAACTAGTAAGCACGGGCTTAACTAATATATATACCTGGCCGGACTCGGTTCGGTCACCGGAGCAGTCAGCACGGTCTCCTTCTTGTACCTCCATTGGGTCACCAGAGACATCATGAACATAGCCCTCTTCTTGTACCGGCATTAATGGGTCGGAGCCATCATGAACATAGCCCTCTTCTTCACCCAGTCCTTCCTGACCATCGGTGTCGTTGAGAAATGACGCAACGACATAACTTCCTTATGCCATTATGTCCCGCAGCATCGCTTCTGTTGCTTCGTCTCGGGAGTGCTCCATAGTTTCTGCAAATATTTACAACATGTCAATATTTATTCAAACATGGTACAAATGGATATATATTAGTGGCAAACGTAGAACTAGCTAGCTAATCACAATAAATAATCATGTTAGTGGCCTCGACGCTGCTTCTCTAGGGTTTGGGGTGGCCTCGACACACCGCTTCAAGGGTTTGGGGTGGCCTCGACGACAACGCTCTTTTAACTTGGTAAATTTGGGTGGCCTCGAGAGAGTTAATTTGTCGGGTAGGGGCGCGGCGGGAGTTTTCTCTCTAGGGTTTGGGTGTCCTCGAGAGTTTTGGTCGAGCGAGAGGGCCGAGGGGGTGCTGCCGTGGTATAAGTTATCACGGTCGAGAGGGGATATATATATATATCGACCGCCCCTCATGTCGAAGTTATCTGGGAGGGGGTTATATCGACAACAACACGACATACATATACATGGGAAAATAATGTTATCGGGGAGGGGGTATCGGTACCCCACCCCCCTCGTGTTGAAGTTTCTTCTTTCTCCTCTATTCCTTTCTTCTTCTTCTCCTCTTCTTTTTCTTCTTCTCCCTCGAGAAAGGAAAATAAGGAAAAGGAAGAAAAGAGGAACAAGGAAGAAGGAAGAAGAAGAAGAAGAAAAAGAAGGAGAGGAAAAAGGAAAATAAGAAGAGGAAGAAAGGAGAAGAAGAGGAGAGGAAGAAGAGGAGAAATAAATAGGAAGAGGAAAAAAGAAGAAAAAGAAGATGAGAAGAAGAAAGGAATAGAGGAGAAAGAAGAAACACATATACACAAAAAAATACAAAAAATGCTCTGAAAAATGCAGGGCAGGGGCAGCGGGGCGGCGCACGGTGGCCGTGCAGGACAGGGGCGGCGCGCGGCGGCCGCGCAGGGCAGGGGCGGCGGCACGGCGGCCGCGCAGGGGCGCGGGAGCAGGCTGTGCTCACAGGGGGCAGCGGCGACGGTGAAGGCGAGCAGCCTGACGGCGTCGGTGGCGGCGGCGACGGCGAAGGTGAGCAGCCTGACGGCGTCGGTGGCGGCGGCGACGGCAAGGTGGAGCAGGGGTGTCGGGCGGCGACGGTGACGAGGAGGAGCAGGGGCGTCGGGGGAGAAATGGGGGATTTGGTCGAAACTGCTAAGTGTTGTATATATAGCAAGAGCATTGGTCCCGGTTGGTGCCAACAACCGGAACTAAAGGGGGGGCATTGGTCCCGGTTCGTAGCACCAACCGGGACTAATGCACCCCTTTAGTCCCGGTTGGTGCCACCAACCGGGACCAATGGGCCTTGCACAACGGCGTGGTGGTGGGAGTTTAGTCCCACCTCGCTAGCTGAGAGAGAGCCGCACCTGTTTATAAGGTGCGATGCGCCAACCCTCTCGAGCTCCTCTCTAAAGCAGGCTTTAGGGCCTAATCTGTCTCTATGTGCCTGTGGACCTGCTGGGCCTTCTGCGGGCCTGAATCCTGGCCCATGGTAGGGTTTCTAGTCGTATTCACGCCGTGGGGGCCCAGTAGGAGGCACTTTTTTTTTCTTTACTTATTGTTGCTATTTTTATTTTTTTCCAGTTTTTTTGTTTTGTTTTCTGCATTATTTATTTTCTTTTGTTTTTTGCTTTATTTTATAATTCTTTTTGCTTTTAGTTTTAGAAAAATTATAAACATTCTGTTAGTGCCATTAGTTTTCAAATTTGAAAACACTTTTTTTTTGTTGTTTTCTTTCTTACTTTATTTGTTTTATTTTGTTTCTACTTACAACAAAATACTTATTGTTGCTATTTTTATTTTTATTTTCAGTTTGTTTGTTTTGTTTTCTGCATTATTTATTTTCTTTTGTTTTTTGCTTTATTTTAAAAACAAAATTGCTTTTAGCTTTAGAAAAATTATAAACTTTCTGTTAGTGCCATTAGTTTTCAAATTTGAAAACACTTTTTTGTTTTTTTGTTTTCTTTGTTGATTTATTTATTTTATTTTGTTTCTACTTACAAAAAAATACTTATTGTTGCTATTTCTATTTAGTTTCCAGTTTTTTTGTTTTGTTTTCTGCATTATTTATTTTCTTTTGTTTTTTGCTTTATTTTTTAATTCTTTTTGCTTTTAGGTCAGCAAAATTATAAACTTTCTGTTAGTGCCATTAGTTTTAGAAGAATTATAAACTTTCTGTTAGTGCCATTAGTTTTCAAATTTGAATAGTTAAAATTTGAATTCTTTGAAGGATTGGTCATGGGCCAGGGGCAAGGCGCATTGTTCCCGGTTCGTGCGTGGAACCGGGACCAAAAGGTACAGATGAACCGGGACCAATGGCCCACGTGGCTGCCCTCTTGAGAACATAGTTGACAAGGAGCGAGACGGGATTAATGGTATTACGAGGGCCGAACCATAAGACATTAAAGCATTTCAAATGAACTCTGAAAAAGTTGAAAGTTGGCATGGTATCATAAATTCACCCACATAGCATGTGCCTGTACAAAACGGACAATGGTATCATACTCGTCTGTTACAAAGTTGGCATGGTATCATCATAATAGTTGCGGGAGAAAGTCTTTACTTTTTCTTCGCTTGTGTCATTTGCTTATTGCGCCATAACCATGGATAATCTTCATCGTTTATCAGGATGCTGGGGTCAACCTTGACTTTGAAGGGAGAAATTTCATGAAACTTTTCATAATCTTCAGACATGTCTGTCTTGCCCTCCACTCCCACGATGTCCCTTTTTCCTGAAAGAACAATGTGGCGCTTTGGCTCATCGTATGATGTATTCGCTTCCTTATCTTTTCTTTTTCTCGGTCTGGTAGACATGTCCTTCACATAGATAACCTGTGCCACATCATTGGCTAGGACGAACGGTTCGTCAGTGTACCCAAGATTTTTCAGTTCCACTGTTCTCATTCCGTACTATGGGTCTACCTGTACCCCGCCTCCTGACAGATTGACCCATTTGCACTTAAACAAAGGGACCTTAAAATCATGTCCGTAGTCAAGTTCCCATATGTCCACTATGTAACCATAATATGTGTCCTTTCCCCTCTCAGTTGTTACATCAAAGCGGACACCGCTGTTTTGGTTGGTGCTCTTTTGAACTTGGTCAATGGTGTAAAATGTATTCCTATTTATCTCATATCCTTTGTAAATCAATACAGTCAAAGATGGTCCCTTGGACAACAAATACAGCTCATCATAAACAGTGTTGTCACCTCTGAGACGTGTTTCCAACCAACTGCTGAAAGTCCTGATGTGTTCACATGTAATCCAGTCGTCGCACTGCTCCGGGTGTTTGGAGCGCAGACTGTTCTTGTGTTCATCGACATACGGGGTCACCAAGGTAGAGTTCTGTAGAACTGTGTAGTGTGCTTGAGACCAAGAATATCCGTCCCTGCATATTATTGAGTCCCTTCCAAGCATGCCTTTTCCAGTCAGTCCCCCCTCATACCGCGATTTAGGGAGACCTATCTTCTTAAGGCCGGGAATGAAGTCAACACAAAACCCGATGACATCCTCTGTTTGATGGCCCATGGAGATGCTTCCTTCTGGCCTAGCGCGGTTACGGACATATTTCTTTAGGACTCCCATGAACCTCTCAAAGGGGTACATATTGTGTAGAAATACGGGGTCCAGAATGACAATCTCGTCAACTAGATGAATTAGGACGTGCATCATGATATTGAAGAAGGATGGTGGGAACACTAGCTCGAAACTGACAAGACATTGCACCACATCACTCCTTAGCCTTGGTATGATTTCTGGATCGATCACCTTCTGAGAGATTGCATTGAGGAATGCACATAGCTTCACAATGGCTAATCGGACGTTTTCCGGTAGAAGCCCCCTCAATGCAGCCGGAAGCAGTTGCGTCATAATCACGAGGCAGTCATGAGACTTTAGGTTCTGAAACTTTTTCTCTGCCATATTTATTATTCCCTTTATATTCGACGAGAAGCCAGTCGGGACCTTCATACTAAGCAGGCATTCAAAGAAGATTTCCTTCTCTTCTTTGGTAAGAGCATAGCTGGCAGGACCTTCATACTGCTTTGGAGGCATGCCGTCTTTTTTGTGCAAACGTTGCAGGTCCTCCCGTGCGTCAGTTGTATCTTTTGTCTTTCCATACACGCCCAAGAAGCCTAGCAGGTTCACACAAAGGTTCTTGTCACGTGCATCACGTCAATTGAAGAGCGGACCTCTAGGTCTTTCTAGTAGGGTAGGTCCCAAAATATAGATTTCTTCTTCCACATGGGTGCGTGTCCCTCAGCGTCATTCGGAACAGCTAGTGCGCCGGGACCCTTTCCAAAGATTACATGTAAATCATTGACCATAGCAAGTACTGATCACCGGTACGCATGGCGGGCTTCTTCCGGTGATCTGCCTCGCCTTTGAAATGCTTGTCTTTCTTTCGACATTGATGGTTGGTCGTAAGAAATCGACGATGGCCTAGGTACACATTCTTCCTGCAGCTTCCCAGGTATATACTATCGGTGTCAAGTAAACAGTGCGTGCATGCGTGGTATCCCTTGTTTGTCTGTCCTGAAAGGTTACTGAGAGCGGGCCAATCGTTGATGGTCACGAACAGCAACGCCTTTAGGTCAAATTCCTCCTATTTGTGCTCATCCCACGTACGTACACCATTTCCATTCCACAGCTGTAAAAGTTCTTCAACTAATGTCCTTAGGTACACATCAATGTCGTTGCCGGGTTGCTTAGGGCCTTGGATGAGAACTGGCATCATAATGAACTTCCGCTTCATGCACATCCAAGGAGGAAGGTTATACATACATAGAGTCACGGGCCAGGTGCTGTGATTGCTGCTCTGCTCCCCGAAAAGATTAATGCCATCCACGCTTAAAGCAAACCATACGTTCCTTGGGTCACTTGCAAAATCATCCCAGTACTTTCTCTTGATTTTTCTCCACTGCGACCCGTCAGCGGGTGCTCTCAACTTCTCGTCTTTCTTACCGTCCTCACTGTGCCATCGCATCAACTTGGCATGCTCTCCGTTTCTGAACAGACATTTCAACCGTGGTATTATAGGAGCATATCACATCACCTTCGCGGGAACCCTCTTCCTGGGGGGCTCGCCGGCAACATCACCAGGGTCATCTCGTCTGATCTTATACTGTAATGCACTGCATACCGGGCATGCGTTCAGATCCTTGTACGCACCGCGGTAGAGGATGTAGTCATCAGGCATGCATGTATCTTCTGCACCTCCAATCCTAGAGGGCATACGACCTTCTTTGCTGTGTATGTACTATCGAGAAATTCGTTATCCTTTGGAAGCTTCTTCTTCAATATTTTTAGTAGCTTCTCAAATCCTTTGTCAGGCACAGCATTCTCTGCCTTCCACTGCAGCATTCCAGTACGATACCGAGCTTTGTGTTACCATCTTCGCAATTGGGGTACAACCCTTTTTGTAATCCTCTAACATGCGATCGAACTTCAGCTTCTCCTTTTGACATTCGCATTGCGTCCTTGCATCGACAATGACCCGGCGGAGATCATCATCATCGGGCACATCGTCTGGTTCCTCTTGATCTTCAGCAGCTTCGCCCGTTGCAGCATCATCGTGCACATCGTCTGGTTCCTCTTGATCTTCAGTAGCATCACCGTATTCAGGAGGCACATAGTTGTCATCGTACTCTTCTTCTTCGCCGTCTTCCATCATAACCCCTATTTCTCCGTGCCTCATCCAAACATTATAGTGTGACATGAAACCCTTATAAAGCAGGTGGGTGTGAAGGATTTTCCGGTCAGAGTAAAACTTCGTATTCCCACATATAGGGCATGGACAACACATAAAACCATTCTGCTTGTTTGCCTCAGCCACTTTGAGAAAATCATGCACGCCCTTAATGTACTCGGAGGTGTGTCTTGAACCGTACATCCATTGCCGGTTCATCTGTGTGCATTATATATAATTAAGTGTGTCAAAAAACATTACAGAACATCATGAATAGATAATTAAGTGACCAAATTAATAGAAGTTCATCATCACATTAAAACCAAAGTACATACATAGTTCTCATCTAACAATATAAAGCTCTGTAGAGCATCTAAATTAATTAAACCATACATTGAAACTATGTAAAACATTTCAATGCGAAAACAAATGCGATCATAATCGCAACCAATGTAATAACTGATCCAACGGCATAATGATACCAAGCCTCGGTATGAATGGCATATTTTCTAATCTTTCTAATCTTCAAGCGCATTGCATCCATCTTGATCTTGTGATCATCGACGACATCCGCAACATGCAACTCCAATATCATCTTCTCCTCCTCAATTTTTCTTATTTTTTCCTTCAACAAATTGTTTTCTTCTACTACTAAATTTAACCTCTCGACAATAGGGTCGGTTGGAATTTCCGGTTCAACAACCTCCTAGATAAATAAAATCTATGTCACTTTGGTCGGCATAATTGTCATAAACAATAAATGAACCAATAGTTATGAAAAGATAATATATACCACATCCGAATCATAGACAGGACGAGGGCCGACGGGGGCGGATACCAAAATCATCACACTATAATAAAAGTAAGAAAATTATACAAGTATCTATATAAACATACAAGTAAGAATTTTTTTTCTTTCAGAAAGAAGATAAGAACAAGAGGCTCACCACGGTGGTGCCGGCGACGAGATCGGCGCGGGCGATCGACGACGGTGAAGACGGGGACGGGACATGACGGACAGCTAAATCTAGACAAATATTGAGGAAAATGGAGCTTAGAGGTCGAGCTTGGAGAGGAGAAAGCTTAAGTAGTGTGGCTCGGGCATTTCATCGAACACCTCGTGTGCATAGGAGGTGAGCTAGAGCACCACAAAGCTCTCCCCTTGCAGGCCAGGAAAAACAGAGCAGTGGGAGTGCTCTGCTCGCGGGCGAGGGGTATATATAGGAAACTCATTGGTCCCAGTTCGTCCCACGAACCGGGACTAAAGGGCAGCTTTGGTCCCGGTTCATGCCACCAATCGGGACCAATGGTGGTGGGCCAGGAGCGAGGCCCATTGGTCCCGATTCGTCCGACCAACCGGGACCAAAAGGTCCAGACGAACTGGGACCAATGACCGACATGGCCCGGCCGGCCCCCGAGGCTCACGAACCGGATCCAATGCCCTATGGGTCCCGGTTCTGGACTGAATCGGGACTAATGGGCTGGCCCGGCCTGAACCATTGCCCCCTTTTCTACTAGTATACGGCGACCTCTATTTCCCCTCTCCCTTTCCTCGGCTTTTTATCCTGCTCGGTGTGACCATTTTTCCCCTTGTGGTGTTTTCTGTCCAATCTGAGGATTACGCATTGGCTGTACTCCGATCCTTTGAAGGGGCTTTAATAGCGGCGGCTTCTCGGCGTGCCACGCCCGACAACAACCGCTAGGCCGTTTTTTTAGGACTGGAGTAAAACAAGCTTACTCCAGTGGGGTGTTACATTCAGATAGCTTTAGATTCCTTAAACCACCAAGGACATTTGCAATCCTTAAGTGGTTCCTTGTTCTCCTTGCTTCTGCTGCGAGTTCATGCGCAAGAGAGTTCTGTTCTCTTGCAATGTGAATCACCTGCTGACTAGCAAAACATGCTAGAGTCGACCTTATATCCATGAGCACTCCATAGTTAGCTGACCGGTTCTGCCCACCTTCTTTGAGATCATCAGCTAATGATTTGCAATCTGTTTCCACCAGGATATGCCCGTTAAACCTTGAGGCCAAAGCTTGCAAACCCATCAGCAAGGCCTGTCCCTCCGCCTCCTGAGCACAGTTTGCAGGGTCTAGCTTCCTGCCCATCGACAAGTAGACCTGCCCTTTGTAGTCTCTCGCTACTGCGCCTCCCCAGCACTGTCCGCTGTCATGAAGGAAGGACGCATCTGTATTCAGTTTTGCAGTTCCTCTCGGTGGTGCAGACCACTGTACTTTCTGATTTGCATGATCCCTATAGTTCAGTTTGGTCCAAGCCCCACAGTCTTTTCCCTCAGACGCTGCCTCAGCTGCTGCCGCATTCTTCCATTCGTTATCCAGTCTCGACAGGAAGGCCGCTGATGCTATAACAGGCTCTTTGCCGTCGCCATGCACGCTATTATCTCGCAGATGCTACCATCTCCAGAGAAGCAGTAGGATTTTTGCACGCGTATCATCAGGGACTGTGCTCAATAGGACCTGCAACCAGTCCTCACCCGTGTTCCAAAAAAAATTCTACAGGAATGTCCCACTCCTCCCTCATTTTGTATCTCAGCGCCCTACTCTTGGTGCAGCTAACTACTGCATGGTACTCATCCTCCTCCTCACACCTGCATATATCACAGGTAGCATCAAGCGTGATCGTGCGCTTAAACTTGTTCTTCTTCGTAGCCAATGGATTCGTTGCTACCCTCCATCCAAAAATTCTCACTTTTGGTGGGACATCAGCCTTCCAAATGAGGTCCCATATGCTGCGGTTCTCTGCATTGTTCGACGAGCTAGAGGGTTCCAAGGCTGACTTATTCTTTATGGCCATCACTAGTTTATAGGCGCTCCTGACTGTGAATTTCCCATTCTTTTCCGGGTGCCAAGCAATGCAGTCTCTCGCATCCGACCTCGGAATAGGGATTCTGCAAATGTCATCCGCATCAAAAGGATGAAAAATTTGCTTAATGAGTGTGACATTCCATTCCTTCCGGTCCGGATACATGAGTTGGTTGACCCAACGGAGCCGCGACCTTCTCATGAACGAAGCTGTCAACAAGCCTTCATTTCTCGGTAGCCACTGGTCATGCTGGATCTGAATGTCTTTTCCATCTCCCACCCTCCAAATGATTCATTTCTTTAGTAGATCCAGGCCCGCCTCAATACCTCTCCACACAGGCGAGGCGTCCGAAGCGAACACAGTGTCCAGTAAGTTACCATGTGGGTAATATTTGGACTTGAGCACACGGGCGCATAGGCTGTTCGGGGACTGAATAAGTCTCCATCCTTGCTTTGCCAATAGTGCTAAATTAAACAGGTGCATATCTCTAAAGCCAATTCCTCCCGCTCTCTTAGGCTTTGTCATACGCTCCCAAGACATTCAATGAACCTTGAGGTGTTCCTTATCGTCCCCCCACCAAAAGTCCCGGATCAGCTTCTCGTATTTCTCGCAAAAGCCCATGGATAGCAGAAACACTCCCATCGTGTAGCATGGCAGAGCTTGTACAATTGATTTCACATGTACCTCCTTTGCGGCATATGACATGAATTTTTCAGACCTATCATTGCATCTCTTCTCGACCCTGTCCATAATGGGTTGGAAAAACTCGTCTTTCATCCTGCCCTCCGGAGTTGGCAGACCAAGGTACTTGCCCTCAAAAGCCGTTGATACCACCCCTAGGATGACCTTTATTTCCTCTCTGGTATTCTCCGGACACACCTCACTGAAAAGCAGTGAGCACTTACTCTCGCTTAGCAGTTGCCACGTGGCCCTCTGAAAGGAAGTGTGGATTTTTTTTTTTTGACTGTATGAGCCTGCTCCGTTGTGGCCTTGAAAAAGAGGAGGCTGACATCCGCAAAAAGCAGGTTTGAAATTCCGGGGCTGTTTCTTGCAATTTTCAGTGGTGTCAGACTACCTTGTGAGATCTCCATATTAATGAGCTTAACTAGTCCATCTGCGACAAACAGAAAAAGATAGGGGCTGAGTGGGTCGCCTTGGCGCAAACCTCTAGTGGGTACAAATGGCTCAAGCAACTCTCCGTTGCAACGCACAGAGTATCTGACCGAGCGCACGCAATGCATTATCCACCCCGTCCATTTCTGATTGAAACCTGTTTTCAGTAGCACCCCTTCTAGGAACTCCCAGTCCACCCTATCATAGGCCTTGGCGAGATCAAGCTTGTATGCACAGTGTGTGTTATGCGGTTGCTTGCCGTGTTGAATCTTATGGAAACACTCAAAGGCAATGGTCGCATTGTCCCTGATCAATCTCCCAGGGACGAAGGCACTTTGTGTTTCAGAGATGATTTCATTCAAATGCGGCCGCATCCGATTAACCAGGCATTTAGAGATCACCTCGTACAGAACATTGCACAAGCTGATTGGGCGGTAGTCTTTTAGTGTATGTGGGTCTTTGCTCTTCGGGATCAAAACTATGACCGTATCATTCAGACCTTCTGGCAGGATACCGGTGTAAAAAAAACCAGCACCCCTTTCACAATATCTTCTCTCAACACCTCCCAGTTCCTCTGAAAGAAACGAGCAGGGAAACCGTCGGCTCCCGGAGCCTTAAGAGGACCAATTTGGAACAAGGCTTCACTGACCTCATCTGCAGAGAAAGGTCTAGTAATTTTCTGATTTATGTCGTTTGATACTTTCCTCTCAATGTGATCCAATAATTTATGTGGGTACACCTCGTTTTCCTTTTCATATAAAGCTCGAAAAAACTCCCTTGTCATCTCTTGTATCTCCTTTTTATCTTCTCTCCACACTCCAGAACTGTCCTTCAATTTACTTATCTCATTCTTCTTCTTTCTCCAAGTGGCCTTACTCTGAAACCATTTAGTATTCCGGGCCCCTTCTCTCAAATATGTAGCTCTAGATCTTTGCCTTACTCTGAAACCGCTAGGACGTATTGGTAACTCGGTATTTTTAGAGTTCCCTAAGGCATTGTAAAATGCAAGGTGTGTACCTGAGATGCTTAGAGAAATAAATCATTTTTTTAGGCATCGATACTTATTTATAAAAGATTGACGTTTAATTAGGCATCCCTTCTATAGAGATAAGCACTCGTGTTTAAAAAAAACTTGGTTTATTTTATTAAGAATATCTCCAAGCACCTTGCATTGTAGAAGGCTTAAGAATATTGAAGTTTTTCTAATTAACACCACTTTTCTAATAATATTGTCTTACATTCAGTTATTTGAGTTCGTTTGTCCTCAGTTTGTAAGATTGCATCATTCTTCCTTTGTCCTCATTAATTCATCAATGTTTAGTCCTAGTTAGTCTCTTCAATTTATCTATGAAAATAGTTAGTCTCTTTCAGATATTAGGCTCTATGTGTCGTGTACTCCTATTTATGGAAATGGAGCCCTATTTATTCAGTCAACCATTTATGTGAGTGTTTAGTTCTTATATACTCCCTCCGTCCCAAAATTCTTATCTTAGATTTGTCTAGATAAGGATGTATCAAATACTAAAACGTGACTTGATACATCTGTATTTAGACAAATCTAAGACAAGATTTTAGAACGGAGGGAGTACATTGTTGTATCTCCATTTCCACGAGTTATCTTCATTTCTGTGAGCATTCCACTTTGTTGTTATTAGTTTAACAATTATGAGTATTCCGCTTTCTTATGCAGTTACGTTTTGGTCTCTCGGTATCCATTCTTCATTCACCAATCTTTGTTATTTCCCAGTCAATGCTCAGTCCATCATTTTTTTAGTGCAGTTCGTGTCATCGTGCTCATATGATACGATTTTGGATCTGGCAGTACGTAGAGGGCGGAAATACAGCCCGCTCTCGTGACCACATCCGCCTCCCAGGGGCGGCGGGCCGCGCCCATCGTCCCTCCTCCCCAGCGGCCTCCTGCATCCTCTCTCCCCGCCGTCGCCGCCACCGTCGCCGGTGTGCATCGCTGGGTTCGGCCTGGGAGACGCCAGCGGCACCGGACCTCTGATTTTCCCCTCCCATGGTGACTCCTGCGCGGGGTGGAGCAGCCCTAGGCGATGCACCCAGGCGGCGGCGGGTGGCTCGACACTGGCGTGGGTGGTCGGTGGCGTGATAGCGCGGCCGTTGGCGGCGGCTGCTCGGCCCAGATCTGGCCCCATTTGGGCCGGGGCGGAGCGGCAGCTCCTGTGTCTGCGGGGTAGCTTCATGGGGGCGGTGGTGGGGCGGCGGGAGCCTGGGTGGTAGCGGCGCCGTCGTCGGCTTGCTGCAGCATGGTGGTGGAGACCTTGCGAGCTCGATCTGAGCCTGGCCAGGCCCAGGTGGCCTGGTGTACCTCGTGCTGTTGGGTCCGGCCGGCTACCGCGATGCGCTGGAGGCACTGGCCTCTCGCGCGGCAGCGGTGGAGGTTGTTCCCTCCCGGTCGGCCGCGGTGTTGCCGCCCTCGGTTCCCTACGCTTTCATTTTCGGTCCTCTAGGCCTCGCGATGGTGCACGTGGGCGGCGTCAAGACCATGGTGGAGCATGCTGGTTGGTGGCGAGCTGGGTGAAAAACTCCGGAGCGGTTGGGTAGTGGTGCTCTGCTTTGAGAGAAATCCATGTCGGCTCGTCTGACTTCGATGCGGCACTACTAGGAAAATGACTATAGCTAATATGGACATTAATGACGCACCATGTATCTGGTGCACCACTGCTATATAGCAGTGGCGCACCAGATACAGGTACGCCATTATTGGCCACATTACTAGTGTCGCACCTGATGTGTGGTGCATCATTACTAGTTTTGAAAAAAAATATAAAAAAACATGTTAGTAGTGGCGCACCCGTGGATAGTGCGCCTGCACCACATACCAGGTGCACCATTAGTAACCCTGGTTACTAATGGCGCATTCTTAGGTGGTGCGCCATTACTAACTTTCTGAGGTGGCAAAAAATTCACCAAATGCACCCCCCCCCCCTCCCGACCGCCTTTTCAGTTTCAAAAAAAAATAAAAGAAAATGATAGAAATGTCAAAAAAAATAAAAGAAAAATAAGATTCCCATGTGATATGTGGTCTAATTATTAGCAAAATTTACAAACATGAATTTTCGACTTTTTTGCAAAATCTCTAGAGAATTTGTAAAATGGGTATAACTTTTGCATACGAACTCTGATGGAAAAGTTTTTTATATGAAAAATCATCTACTCGAAAAGTTATATCCGAATTCAATGGGGAAAACCCCGTTGAAGATTTTTAGAATCCTCAAAAACCTAACAGAAGAAAAGTTACGGGGCTTTCAAGATCTGGAGAGGCAAAAAAATTCAAAAAAAATCAAACTCAGTAATGGCGCACCTGCCCATGGTGCGCCATTACTATCTTCCCGCCTTCAAAATTCAAAAAAAATAAAAAAATAAAAAAAGTTAGTACTGGCGCACCTGCCCACGGTGCACCATTACTATGCCGTATATATGGCTGGGCGGGGTCCTCTCCTCCTTGCCTCTTCATTTTTCTCCTCCACTCCATCTCTCCTCCACTCCATCTTCTCCTCTCCTCCACTCCATCTTCCCTCCTCTCCTCCATCATACTCCCCTCCTCCTCCCCCTCCTCTCCGGCGACCTCCTCCTCCCTCCTCTCCTCCCCTCCCCTCATGGTTTCTCCTCCTCCCTCCTCTCCGGTGAGCTGCTCCTCCCTCCTCTCCTCCCATCCCCTCATGGTTTCTCCTCCCTCCTCGCCGGTGAACTCCTCTCTGGCGACCTCCTCCTCCTCCTCTCTGGCGATGTAGGCGAGTTCCTCTCCGCTGACATCCTCCTCCTCTTCGACGATGTAGGTGAGCTCCTCTCCGGTGACCTCCTCCTCCTCCCTCCTCCCCTCCTCACGGTCTCTCCTCGGCCCTCCTCTCCGGCGAACTCCTCTCCGGCAAAAGAACGTATAAGATCCAAAAACGAGAACAAAATTTGAAAAAATATCGTGCAAAAAAAGAGCAAAAAAAGGGCAAAAAGGTCGCAATCCAGATCCAGATTCAAAATTCAAAATAGTAATGGCGCACCGTGGGGGTTAGAATGTGCGCCATTACTATTTTCCAAATTAAAAAAAAATCGACAAAAAATAATAATAAAAAGTTAGCACTGGCGCACCTGAAAAGATAGTAATGGCGCACTACCAGGTGCGCCACTATTATCTGGTATACTAATGGCGTGGTGATAGTGGTGCACCTATAGTGCACCATTAATGGCAAAAATAGGTGTGCCACTAACAGGCCTTTTCCTAGTAGTGCGGTGACGCCTACGGGTGCCGCCATCCCCCCTTGGAGGCGTCGGGTGACCCATTCACTTCCTTCCTCCGCGTGCCGGGGGAAACCCTAGGACATGTCCGGGCAACAGCGTCGTCGTTGTCGCATTCCTTTCTCAAGGTGTTGCTTGGTACGCGACGCTTCGGAGTGCTGGGTATGTGGTGGGATGACTTCAAAGGGCGCAGAGGTGGCGGGTCATCCACATATCGTCGAGCTAGCATCGTTTTCATTTGTTGCTCTTTTGTTCTTCTTGTTTTACCTTTGGGTTTGATGTGTTGTTTGTTGGGGAACGTTGCAGAAAACAAAAAAATTTCCTACGGTTTCACCAAGATCCATCTATGAGTTCATCTAGCAACGAGTCATTAGATGCATCTACGTACCTTGTAGATCGCGAGCGGAAGCATTCAAAGAACGGGGATGATGTAGTCGAACACGACGTGATTCGAATCACCGGAGATCCTAGCACCGAACGGACGGCACCTCCGCGTTCAACACACGTACGGAACAGCCACGTCTCCTCCTTCTTGATCCAGCAAAGGGGGGAGGAGAGGTTGAGGGAGATGGCACCAGCAGCAGCACGACGGCGTGGTGTTGATGGAGCTGCAGTACTCCGGCAGAGCTTCGCTAAGCACTATGGAGGAGGAGGAGGTGTTGGAGAGGGAGAAGGAGGCAACCAAAGGCCAAGGTTTGAAGTCCCTCCTCTCCCCCAATATATATAGGAGGGCCAAGGGGGGTGGCCGGCCCTTGGAGATCCAATCTCCTAGGGGGGCGGCGGCCAAGGGGGGTTTCCCTCCCCCCCAAGGCACCTAGGAGGTGCCTTCCCCTCCTAGGACTCTTCCCCCCTCAAACCCATGTGGGCCAAGGCGCACCCCCTACAGCCCATGTGGGGCTGGTGCCCTTGGCCCATGTAGGCCAAGGCGCACCCCCTACAGCCCATGTGGCCCCCTGGGACAGGTGGACCCACCCGGTGGACCCCCGGGACCCTTCCGGTGGTCCCGGTACAATACCGATAACCCCGAAACTTGTCCCGATGCCCGAAACAGGACTTCCCATATATGAATCTTTACCTCCGGACCATTCCGGAACTCCTCGTGACGTCCGGGATCTCATCCGGGACTCCGAACAACATTTGGGTTACTGCATATACATATCCCTGCAACCCTAGCGTCACTGAACCTTAAGTGTGTAGACCCTACGGGTTCGGGAGACATGTAGACATGACCGAGATCGCTCTCCGGTCAATAACCAACAGGGGGATCTGGATACCCATGTTGGCTCCCACATGCTCCACGATGATCTCATCGGATGAACCACGATGTCGAGGATTTAATCAACCCCGTATGCAATTCCCTTTGTCAATCGATATGTTACTTGCCCGAGATTCGATCGTCGGTATCCCAATACCTCGTTCAATCTCGTTATCGGCAAGTCACTTTACTCGTACCGTAATGCATGATCCCGTGACCAGACACTTGGTCACTTTGAGCTCATTATGATGATGCATTACCGAGTGGGCCCAGTGATATCTCTCCGTCATACGGAGTGACAAATCCGAGTCTCGATCCGTGTCAACCCAACAGACACTTTCGGAGATACCTGTAATGCACCTTTATATTCACCCAGTTACGTTGTGACGTTTAATACACCCAAAGCACTCCTACGGTATCCGGGAGTTACACGATCTCATGGTCAAAGGAAAAGATACTTGACATTAGAAAAGCTCTAGCAAACGAACTACACGATCTCACGCTATGCTTAAGATTGGGTCTTGTCCATCACATCATTATCCTAATGATGTGATCCCGTTATCAATGACATCCAATGTCCATAGCCAGGAAACCATGACTATCTATTGATCAACGAGCTAGTCAACTAGAGGCTTACTAGGGACATGTTGGTGTCTGTTATTCACACATGTATTACGATTTCCGGATAATAAAATTATAGCATGAATAAAGACAATTATCATGAACAAAGAAATATAATAATAATGCTTTTATTATTGCCTCTAGGGCATATTTCCAACAGTCTCCCACTTACACTAGAGTCAATAATCTAGTTACATTGTGATGAATCGAACACCCATGGAATTCTGGTGTTGATCATGTTTTGCTCTAGGGAGAGGTTTAGTCAATGGATCCGCTACATTCAGGTCCGTATGTATTTTACAAATCTCTATGTCTCCATCTTGAACATTTTCACGAATGGAGTTGAAGCGACGCTTGATGTGCCTTATCTTCTTGTGAAACCTGGGCTCCTTGGCAAGTGCAATAGCTCCAGTGTTGTCACAGAAGAGCTTGATCGGCCCCGACGCATTGGGTATGACTCCTAGGTCGGTGATGAACTCCTTCACCCAAATTGCTTCATGTGCTGCCTCCGAGGCTACCATGTACTCCGCTTCACATGTAGATCCCGCCACGACGCTCTGCTTGCAACTGCACCAGCTTACTGCCCCACCATTCAAAATATACACGTATCCGGTTTGTGACTTAGAGTCATCCAGATCTGTGTCGAAGCTAGCGTCGACGTAACCCTTTACGACGAGCTCTTCGTCACCTCCATAAACGAGAAACATTTCCTTAGTCCTTTTCAGGTACTTCAGGATATTCTTGACCGCTGTCCAGTGTTCCTTGCCGGGATTACTTTGGTACCTTCCTACCAAACTTACGGCAAGGTTTACATCAGGTCTGGTACACAGCATGGCATACATAATAGAACCTATGGCTGAGGCATAGGGGATGACACTCATCTCTTCTATATCTTCTGCCGTGGTCGGACATTGAGCTGAGCTCAATTTCACACCTTGCAAAACAGGCAAGAACCCTTTCTTGGACTGATCCATTTTGAACTTCTTCAAAATCTTATCAAGATATGTGCTTTGTGAAAGACCTATGAGGCGTCTCGATCTATCCCTATAGATCTTGATGCCTAATATATAAGCAGCTTCTCCAAGGTCCATCATTGAAAAACTCTTATTCAAGTAGGCCTTAATGCTGTCCAAAAGTTCTATATCATTTCCCATCAAAAGTATGTCATCTACATACAGTATGAGAAATGCTATAGAGCTCCCACTCACTTTCTTGTAAACACAGGCTTCTCCATAAGTCTGTGAGAACCCAAACGCTTTGATCATCTCATCAAAACGAATGTTCCAACTCCGAGATGCTTGCACCAGCCCATAAATCGAGCGTTGGAGCTTGCACACCTTGTCAGCATTCTTAGGATCGACAAAACCTTCCGGCTGCATCATATACAATTCTTCCTTAAGGAAACCATTAAGGAATGCCGTTTTGACGTCCATTTGCCAAATTTCATAATCATAAAATGCGGCAATTGCTAACATGATTCGGACGGACTTCAGCTTCGCTACCGGTGAGAAAGTCTCATCGTAGTCAACCCCTTGAACTTGTCGATAACCCTTAGCGACAAACCGAGCTTTATAGATGGTCACATTACCATCCGTGTCTGTCTTCTTCTTAAAGATCCATTTATTTTCTATGGCTCGCCGTTCTACGGGCAAGTCAGTCAAAGTCCATACTTCGTTTTCATACATGGATCCTATCTCGGATTTCATGGCTTCTAGCCATTTGTCGGAATCCGGGCCCGCCATCGCTTCTTCGTAGTTCGAAGGTTCACTATTATCTAACAACATGATTTTCAAGACAGGGTTGCCATACCACTCTGGTGTGGAACGTGTCCTTGTGGACCTTCGAATTTCAGTAGGAGCTTGATCAGAAGTATCTTGATCATCATCATTAACTTCCTCTCTAGTCGGTGCAGGTACCTCAGGAACATTTTCTTGAGTTGCGCCATTTTCCGGTTCAAGAGGTAATACTTCATCAAGCTCTACTTTCCTCCCACTTACTTCTTTCGAGAGAAACTCTTTCTCCAGAAAGGACCCATTCTTGGCAACAAAGATCTTGCCTTCGGATCTGAGGTAGAAGATATACCCAACAGTTTCTTTAGGGTATCCTATGAAGACGCATTTTTCCGATTTGGGTTCGAGCTTTTCAGGTTGAAGTTTCCTGACATAAGCATCGCATCCCCAAACTTTTAGAAACGACAGCTTAGGTTTCTTCCCAAACCACAATTCATACGGTGTCGTCTCAACGGATTTCGACGGTGCCCTATTTAAAGTGAATGCGACAGTCTCTAAAGCATAGCCCCAAAAGGATAGAGGTAAATCGGCAAGAGACATCATAGATCGCACCATATCTAATAGAGTGCGATTACGACGTTCGGACACACCATTACGCTGAGGTGTTCCAGGCGGCGTGAGTTGTGAAACTATTCCACATTTTCTTAAGTGTGTACCAAACTCGTGACTCAAGTATTCTCCTCCACGATCTGATCGTAGAAACTTGATTTTCCTGTCACGTTGATTCTCAACTTCACTCTGAAATTCCTTGAACTTTTCAAAGGTCTCAGACTTGTGTTTCATTAAGTAGACATACCCATATCTACTCAAGTCATCAGTGAGGGTGAGAACAAAACGATAGCCACCGCGAACCTCAACACTCATTGGACCGCACACATCAGTATGTATGATTTCCAATAAGTTGGTTGCTCGCTCCATTGTTCCTAAGAACGGAGTCTTGGTCATTTTACCCATGAGGCATGGTTCGCACGTGTCAAATGATTCGTAATCAAGAGACTCTAAAAGTCCATCAGCATGGAGCTTCTTCATGCGTTTGACACCTATGTGACCAAGGCGGCAGTGCCACAAGTATGTGGGACTATCACTATCAATCTTACATCTTTTGGTACTTACACTATAAATATGTGTAGCATTACGCTCGAGATTCATAAAGAATAAACCATTCACCATCGGAGCATGACCATAAAACATATCTCTCATATAAATAGAACAACCATTATTCTCGGATTTAAATGAGTAGCCATCTCGAATTAAACGAGATCCTGATACAATGTTCATGCTCAAACTTGGCACAAAATAACAATTATTGAGGTTCAAAACTAATCCCGTAGGTAAATGTAGAGGTAGCGTGCCGACGGCGATCACATCGACCTTGGAACCATTCCCGACGCGCACCTCGTCCTTCGCCAGTCTCCGTTTATTCCGCAGCTCCTACTGTGTGTTACAAATATGAGCAACGGCACCGGTATCAAATACCCAGGAGTCACTACGATTACTGGTAAGGTACACATCAATTACATGTATATCAAATATACCTTTGGTTTTGCCGGCCTTCTTGTCCGCTAAGTATTTGGGGCAGTTCCGCTTCCAGTGACCACTTTCCTTGCAATAAAAGCACTCAGTCTCGGGCTTGGCTCCATTCTTTGGCTTCTTCCCGGCAGCTTGCTTGCTGGGCGCGGCAACTACCTTGCCGTCCTTCTTGAAGTTCTTTTTACCCTTGCCCTTCTTGAACTTAGTGGTTTTATTGACCATCAACACTTGATGTTCCTTCTTGACTTCTACCTCTGCTGATTTCAGCATAGCAAATACTTCAGGAATGGTCTTTTCCATCCCTTGCATATTGAAGTTCATCACAAAGCTCTTGTAGCTTAGTGGAAGCGACTGGAGGATTCTATCAATGACCGCATCATCCGGGAGATTAACTCCCAGCTGAGTCAAGCGGTTATGTAACCCAGACATAGTGAGTATGTGCTCACTGACAGAACTATTTTCCTCCATCTTACAGCTGAAGAATTTGTCGGAGACTTCATATCTCTCGACCCGGGCATGAGCTTGGAAAACCATTTTCAGCTCTTCGAACATCTCATATGCTCCATGTCTCTCAAAACGCTTTTGGAGCCCCGGCTCTAGGCTGTAAAGCATGCCGCACTGAACGAGGGAGTAGTCATCGGAACGTGCCTGCCAAGCGTTCATAATGTCTTGTTCTGCAGGGAGAACAGGTGCATCACCTAGCGGTGCTTGTAGGACATAATCTTTCTTGGCAGCTATGAGGATGATCCTCAGGTTCCGGACTCAGTCCGTATAGTTGCTGCCATTGTCTTTCAGCTTGGTTTTCTCTAGGAACGCGTTGAAGTTGAGGACTACGTTGGCCATTTGATCTACAAGACATATTGTAAAATATTTAGACTAAGTTCATGATAATTAAGTTCATCTAATCAAATTATAATGAACTCCCACTCAGATTTGACATCCCTTTGGTCATCTAAGTGTTACACGATCCGAGTCGACTAGGCCGTGTCCGATCATCACGTGAGACGGACTAGTCATCGTCGGTGAACATTCTCATGTTGATCATATCTTCCATACGACTCGTGTTCGACCTTTCGGTCTCCGTGTTCCGAGGCCATGTCTGTACATGCTAGGCTCGTCAAGTTAACCCTAAGTGTTTTCGCTGTGTAAAACTGTCTTACACCCGTTGTATGTGAACGTAAGAATCTATCACACCCGATCATCACGTGGTGCTTCGAAACGACGAACTGTAGCAACGGTGCACAGTTAGGGGAGAACACTTCTTGAAATTTTGTAAGGGATCATCTTATTTACTACCGTCGTCCTAAGTAAACAAGATGCATAAAACATAATAAACATCACATGCAATTATATAAAGTAGTGACATGATATGGCCAATATCATATAGCTCCTTTGATCTTCATCTTCGGGGCTCCATGATCATCTTGTCACCGGCATGACACCATGATCTCCATCATCATGATCTCCATCATCATGATCTCCATCATCATGTCTTCATGAAGTTGTCACGCCAACGACTACTTCTACTTCTATGACTAACGCGTTTAGTAATAAAGTAAAGTAGTTTACATGGCGTTCTTCAATGACACGCAGGTCATACAAAAAATAAAGACAACTCCTATGGCTCCTGCCGGTTGTCATACTCATCGACATGCAAGTCGTGATTCCTATTACAATAGCATGAACATCTCATACATGACATATAGATCATTCATCATTCATCACAACTTTGGCCATATCATATCACAAAGCACTTGCTGCAAAAACAAGTTAGACGTCCTCTAATTGTTGTTGCATGTTTTACGTGGCTGAAGTAGGGTTCTAGCAAGAACGTTTTCTTACCTACGTGAAACCACAACGTGATTTGTCAACTTCTATTTACCCTTCATAAGGACCCTTTTCATCGAATCCGCTTCAACTAAAGTAGGAGAGACAGACACCCGCCAGCCACCTTATGCAACTTGTGCATGTTAGTCGGTGGAACCGGTCTCACGTAAGCGTACGTGTAAGGTTGGTCCGGGCCGCTTCATCCCACAATACCGTTGAAGCAAGATAAGACTAGTAGCGGCAAGAAAGTTGACAAATCTACGCCCACAACAAATTGTGTTCTACTCGTGCAAGAGAACTACGCATAGACCTAACTCATGATGCCACTGTTGGGGAACGTTGCAGAAAACAAAAAAATTTCCTACGGTTTCACCAAGATCCATCTATGAGTTCATCTAGCAACGAGTCATTAGATGCATCTACGTACCTTGTAGATCGCGAGCGGAAGCGTTCAAAGAACGGGGATGATGTAGTCGAACACGACGTCATTCGAATCACCGGAGATCCTAGCACCGAACAGACGGCACCTCTGTGTTCAACACACGTACGGAACAGCCACGTCTCCTCCTTCTTGATCCAGCAAAGGGGGGAGAGAGGTTGAGGGAGATGGCACCAGCAGCAGCACGACGGCGTGGTGTTGATGGAGCTGCAGTACTCCGGCAGAGCTTCGCTAAGCACTATGGAGGAGGAGGAGGTGTTGGAGAGGGAGAAGGAGGCAACCAAAGGCCAAGGTTTGAAGTCCCTCCTCTCCCCCAATATATATAGGAGGGCCAAGGTGGGTGGCCGGCCCTAGGAGATCCAATCTCCTAGGGGGGGCGGCGGCCAAGGGGGGTTTCCCTCCCCCCAAGGCACCTAGGAGGTGCCTTCCCCTCCTAGGACTCTTCCCCCCTCAAACCCTAGGCGCATGGGCCTATGTGGGGCTGGTGCCCTTGGCCCATGTAGGCCAAGGCGCACCCCCTACAGCCCATGTGGCCCCCCGGGACAGGTGGACCCACCCGGTGGACCCCCGGGACCCTTCCGGTGGTCCCGGTACAATACCGATAACCCCGAAACTTGTCCCGATGCCCGAAACAGGACTTCTCATATATGAATCTTTACCTCCGGACCATTCCGGAACTCCTCGTGACGTCCGGGATCTCATCCGGGACTCCGAACAACATTCGGGTTACTGCATATACATATCCCTACAACCCTAGCGTCACTGAACCTTAAGTGTGTAGACCCTACGGGTTCGGGAGACATGTAGACATGACCGAGATCGCTCTCCGGTCAATAACCAACAGCGGGATCTGGATACCCATGTTGGCTCCCACATGCTCCACGATGATCTCATCGGATGAACCACGATGTCGAGGATTTAATCAACCCCGTATGCAATTCCCTTTGTCAATCGATATGTTACTTGCCTGAGATTCGATCGTCGGTATCCCAATACCTCGTTCAATCTCGTTATCGGCAAGTCACTTTACTCGTACCGTAATGCATGATCCCGTGACCAGACACTTGGTCACTTTGAGCTCATTATGATGATGCATTACCGAGTGGGCCCAGTGATATCTCTCTGTCATACGGAGTGACAAATCCCAGTCTCGATCCGTGTCAACCCAACAGACACTTTCGGAGATACCTGTAATGCACCTTTATAGTCACTCAGTTACGTTGTGACGTTTAATACACCCAAAGCACTCCTACGGTATCCGGGAGTTACACGATCTCATGGTCAAAGAAAAAGATACTTGACATTAGAAAAGCTCTAGCAAACGAACTACACGATCTCACGCTATGCTTAAGATTGGGTCTTGTCCATCACATCATTATCCTAATGATGTGATCCCGTTATCAATGACATCCAATGTCCATAGCCAGGAAACCATGACTATCTATTGATCAACGAGCTAGTCAACTAGAGGCTTACTAGGGACATGTTGGTGTCTGTTATTCACACATGTATTACGATTTCCGGATAATACAATTATAGCATGAATAAAGACAATTATCATGAACAAAGAAATATAATAATAATGCTTTTATTATTGCCTCTAGGGCATATTTTCAACATTGTTCGCCCCAACAGTAGTTCCATGTGGTTTGCTATATTAGTATAGCGGAGCGCAAATCGTGTTTCGAGAGTGCTCGTATGGTATGATAGTGTCTTTAACATGTGTTTGCCTTTTTACCTATATAACTTTGAAGTTAGCCCATAGTCTTTTTTTTCTCATTTTTTATTACTTTGAGAAATTAAGGGCTAGTTTGGCAGCAAAGTTTTTTTAAAACTGTGGTAATTGAAAACCTGGGTGGCAAGGAATACTACAGTTTCTTAAAACTAAGGTTTTTTCTCAGTTTTACAAGTGTTTGGTTGGTGCTGTTTTATCAAAATTCTGACCAAGTTTCGTCAGTGTTTTCACAATGGCGATCGGTGGAGGCCTCACCAACGCATAATATGCATGGCCGGCGTACACGAGACACGATGGCCGCGTATGTTTAAAAGGCTCGAGGAAAGAAAGTTGTGCTCAGAACTTATCTCGAGATGCCATTGATGTGTTAATTACCTTACAATTTTCTGTTCAGCAGCCCGTGCAACTGCTTCTTAATCCATTATGGCCTTCTCTAGCTGCTGTTTGTATCTGGGATAATCTATGGTTGATGGTGATCTTGGATGTATGTCTATGTTTTTTTTAGGCAAGGATGTATGTCTATGTAGTTCAAGGATGCTCATGAACATGTGTTCTTTTTTGCATACTGTTGGAATATTGCAGTCTATGTCTATCCCGTGAGTTTTTTCCTTGTAGTTCTCAATCATGTTAAGATATCTGGTCACCTATGTGTGTGAACTAGCCTTAGCATACATGATTTCCCATTCAGTCTGTGATTTTTGAAACATTTAGTATGCATTCAGTCAGAGAGGTTGCCAAGCAGAGTAAGGTTAACAGACCAAAAAAAATGGAGAGCTTTTTTCATTTAAAAAAATTACCTGAGTTGCCTTGCAGGCTCATCCAAAATTCACAATGCCCAGGGAAAACAGTGGACCTATTTGGTCCGGAGGAAAATAAAACTAAAACCCAATAGGCATCGGAAAAGGCTGAAGGGGTACCGAGGGAAGACGTTATTGGTCCAAAATTTGACTGATGCCAAAATCAAAATCAGTCGACTATTAAATAGACAGTCTAATTTTTCTTTCGGAAATGATAAATCCTGAGTGTTCGGATTTTAAGTATGGCAACCCGAACGTTTTTCATGACAAATTTAGTTCACGCGAGGTTGGCAAACATGGTAATTTTTTGATAAAAACTAACTGAGACAAAGTTGTCATGTCTCCACAACTAAAATGGTCATCTCACTGTCAACTAAAGTTGTCATGAAAAAAAGTTCGTGATAAAATGCTTAAAATCCGAACTTTTGGGATTTATCGGGGTCTTTTTTTTTGGCTAGACACAGGGCTGGCATATAAAAAAAGACATGTGTACTGGGCTTTATGGGCTGCAATGGTGAAGAGGCTGCATCATCCTTTCGCTTTGACCTCACTCGCCCATCCCTCCTCGACCGCAACGCCCCTGCGGGGAGAAAGTAGCGACCGCAATGCAAGGAACTGGCTTTTTGCACTGCATGATAAGCTTTCACAGCAAGATTTTGTGCTAATGGTGGTCACCTTATGGGCGGTTTGGAGAGTCGGAAAGCGATCTATGAAGATGTCTTCCAGAGTCCACAAGCAACTAACAGCTTCATTCGTTCTTACCTAGCAGACTTGAAAGCCCTCGAAGAACCAGCAAGGGAAGATCCAGGGAGACCTATCCATCGCCCGCGCCGATGGATCAAGCCTCCGGTTTTGTCTTTCAAGATAAACATTGACGCTGCCGTGTCGCAGAATAGAGGACGAGGAGTTGCGGCAGCTTTATGCCGGGATCACAATGGAGTTTTTCAGGGAGCATTGGCCATTGTTATCAAGGGAGTACACGACCCTCCTACTCTTGAAGCTTTGGCGATCCGTGAAGGTCTGGCCCTTGCTGAAGATCTGAACTTACAGAGACTACATGTAGCATCGGATTGTCAGGTTGTAGTGGATGACATCAAGAATAGAAGCCCGACAAGTTATGGAGCAATTCTACATGAAATCATAGAGCATAGTTCTACTTTTGAAGCTTGTAGCTTTGTGCATGAATATAGGAGCTCGAATTTCGAGGCTCACAGGCTAGCGAGGCATGTTTTAAAGTTGGGGGTTGGCCGCCATGTTTGGTTAGGCAACCCTGGTAATCTTTCGTTTGTGGATGTAAACATTGATCACAATTAATAAAAGCCTCGCGGACTGTCTCAAAAAAAAAAAGTAGCGGCGGCGGCGACCTGAGCCCGTCCCCGGCGGCGGCCACCGACGCTTCTTATTCCTTCCTCCCGATTCGATTCAGGCGAGTCTTTCTGCTTCCTGCCCGCTCCCAGTTCCGTTTCTCGTTCTCCTCTTCTCGCGGGATCAAGCCCTAGCTATATAGGTTTAGGTTTTCCTCCCAAACTAACTCCTGCCTACATTTACTTGTCGCGGCAGCTCAGCTGAGAGGGGAGATTGGATGGTGGATACGGCTGTCGAGGTTTCCCGACGGTAAGACCCGCCCAGTTCCTCCACCCCCGTCGATTCCCGCCCCACATTTCATTATTATTACAGTTTGATTGTAATATATTTCCTGCAACGGCATTCGCTGAAGAAATCAGGTTTAAGCTTATGCATGATGCGTGAGTCAGACATGTCTCACCATGAAAAATTTCCCTTTCTATAACAAGTGGCTAGTCCAGGCTAACTTTGGGTAATTTGTGTTTGTAGTTCAGGCATTTCTTCTTACATGATCAGATTTTAGATTCACTCTAAGACAAACTATAAAATGGAAACATGGTGTGATATGAAAGGTATTTAACTGGTGATGGCCGTCTTTCTGAAAGAAAAGAAAAAAACCTATTGATGTTAATTCATAATTTTAGTTTCCGAGTGCACATAACATGTTAGTGACTATCATTATACTAGTTACTTGTCTTGCTAGTCCATTTGAAACATAATAAAATATTCTGATACTGAATTACCTCCATCCAGAATTCCAGATCCGTCACGTGCTTCCCTGGACCAGGAATGCCATGTGGAGGAGGATATCAGGATGCTTTTGGATCATCAGCGACAAGGGCATCATCAGAGAAGAGCAGGGAGCTGCATTTCCTTAGTAGCTGTTGTGAGTTGTAGGGTCCACTGTCCAGACATGACTGATTTTGGAATGCTTTCTCCATTGTAATCAGTAATATATTTCTCCTTCTCTGCTGTTAGCTGAAGAAGATGCCAGAGGAACATCATAAGAATACAATTCACTGAATGTTCTGTCTTTTCAGAGAACAGAGTGTTCCTTGTCCCATTTGCGCGAGTAATCCACTGTGTGGAGAACCAGATATGTTTATAAGATGGACATGCTTAACTACGAGTGAGAGTATTGTGACAATGTATTCAGATTCTGAAACCCCAAACCACTGATGGCTTGGTCCGGCAGATCTGAAGTTCTGTACTGATAAAGGGAAACCTCTTTCATTTTCTGTTTCTCAACTCTACAGCAACTGCACACTGATGCTCTTGGCTGAATTTGAAATGCTTTCTCCACTGCAGTCAGTACTATATGCTGGTGTCAGGCTGTTCAACAGTTTTCTGCTTCTCTGCTGGTAGCTGAGGATTAGTTATTTCTTCATAAGAACACAATTCTCGGTGAAACGAGCGATCACCGCCGCGTTTGCGCAAGAAATCCACTATTTTCACATGGTAGACAGGACAGCCTAATTGCAGTTGGATGGTTTACTTAACTGATAGCAAGCATCCCCGCTGGCCTGGTTCCGCAGATCTCAACCTCTGAATTGATCAAGGGAAACTCTTGCTTTCATTTTCTTCTAGGAACAAGTGCCATCTTTCTTCTATTTCTTCATTTTCTTCATGTTCTTTGAGTTTCAATTTATCAAGGAGCTCTCTCGGGTATAAATAAATGAAGGAAGGAAATAAGTTAGGGAGGAAGGAAATAAGAGGACGACATGCATAGAAAGAAAGGAAAGAAATGAGATGCCGAGTGAGAGAAATAAGGAAAGAAAGGAATTTGAGTTCTTGTGACAGGAAAGTAAGAAAGGCAAGCGGTCCAAATTAAGGAAGTAGCGGCTCTAAAATGTGATGATGGGTTGTGCATAATGCGTGGGATGGATGTAGGAATTGCTTATGAGCTCCAACTCACTGTTTATGCACACTGTTCGCGGACAGAAAATCACTCCATTTTTTCTGCGATTGCGGCTGAATATCAGTTTTGTTTCAGTACGGTTACAAACACCTCTGACAATAGCTGGATTGGTGTTTCAGTTTTGTTTCACTTTTGGACATCCATCTTGATTCTGCTTTCGCTTATCAGCTTGTGACGCCTGGTTTGGTGTTTGCGTGATTATTCAAGTTGCAGCCGTGTGTTACATTAGGATCAAATAGCTAACAGAAAGTTAAGAAATCAGAGGCGGACTCTGCTATGAATGTTTAAGCTCTCACTGTATATGTGATAATATCGTACTGTATTCAGTATGATGCCCCTGACTCATATTCGTATTTTTAGTTTCATGGCTAGAAATGGAGTTTTTGTGTTAACCATGTACTGCAGTTCTTTCCAAAGAATACTTCTATTTTTTCTTCTTCTTTCCATCACCACTCTGAAT
This sequence comes from Triticum timopheevii, assembly GCA_963921465.1. Taxonomy (NCBI): domain Eukaryota; kingdom Viridiplantae; phylum Streptophyta; class Magnoliopsida; order Poales; family Poaceae; genus Triticum; species Triticum timopheevii. The sequence goes on along the minus strand of OY997272.1, from coordinate 69,616,115 downwards.
ATATTGATGTACTGAATAATATGTGTTTCAATCCCAGCCTTTCTATCTCGGTGTTAACAGCTATTCAAAGTTTTGCTGGCTTAGAGATATTTCTTAATATACCAAAATTTAGCTAGCATAGGCCACATAATTTGGCTTGTTCATTATAACATTTTAATAGGCAGATATTTATCAGTTTAAATGTATTTTTTTAGAAGGAGAAAGGGGATTGCAAAAGCAGTGTACGACGGTGTGATACCAAGCTCACCGCGTTGAGATTTATCACGTTTGTCGTGAATAGGTGGACAATATGACCAAGGTGGCGAAGAGATTGGTAACAGGGGTGGGTCGCTTGGAGCATGCGAGGATTTGCTTCCCCCGTCACAACGCACGAGTATATGTGCTAGTTTGGGCAAAAGAAAAAAAAAGGTACACCTCCACTGCAACGCTCCCAACGGAGAGAAAGAAGCGGCGCCGGCGACCGGAACCCGGCCCCGGCTACGGCCACCGACTTCTTATTCCCTCCCGCCGATTCAATTCAGGTGAGTCTTTCTCTTTCCTGTCCTCTTCCGGTTTCGTTTCTCCTCATCTCTCGGGATCAAACCCTAGCTATCTAGGTTTTCCTCCCAAACTAACTCCTCCTACCTAGATTTACTTGCCGCGGCAGCTCAGTCGTGGGGGACATTGATTGATGGATGCCGCCGCCGAGGTTCCCTAGACGTAAGATCCGTCCAATTCCTCCAACTTCGATTCTTGCCCCTCGCATTTAATTTGGAGTAGTTTGATTATGGTATTTCCTTGAACGACATTGGTTGAAGAAATTAGTTGCCATTTTTGCATTTGCTCGGCGCTGCCGATTTTCCAGGATCTGTCCTAAGAAGAAACTACACGCGGATGTCGATGGCAAGGCAGGCCGGCATTCCCTGGCGGTCGTGGACCCTGTCTCCAAGGTGCTTGAGGACAACAACCTCCTCGCGGAGATCCTCCTCCGCGCCGGCTTCCCCACCACCCTCGTTCGCGCTGCCCTCGTGTGCAGGTGCTGGTACCATCTCGCCTCGAACCGGGGCTTCCTCCGCCGGTTTCGTGAGCTCCACCCGCCCCGCCTACTTGGCTTCTACATTGGCAGCATCTTGATCCGACCGGAATTGGTAGCCTTCCTGTGCTTTGTCCCGATGCTGCCCCAGCCCCCGGAGCTCAACACTGTTGTCCGCCGCATGGCGAACCACAACTTCGATGACCCCAAGAATCTACGGATCATGGACTCCCGAAACGGCAGCATCTTCACCCGACGTCGTGAAGGAAGAGAACTAGCATATGGAGTGCGCCACATAGAACTAGCATATGGAGTGCACCGCCCGCTTTGCCCTGAGAGAGGCATTAACATCGTCCCACCACTCCCAAGAGCCCAGGATCACAATCGCCAATATTTTGATGCTATTCTCTCCAAAGAAGAAGGCAATGGCTTGTCCTACTTTTATGTGTTGACGGAGTTGACTAATCAGACAGAAAATTTCACTTTACGCGTGTATATGTTACAAGGCAGTGTTTGGTGCTTGCATACCTCAGCCACGGCCCAGCTCCATCTTCCGCTACCCAAAGCAAAAGTTGTGCTTGTCGACAATAAAATCTATATGGTGGTCTCCCCCGTAGACGACATTATTGTCTTGGATTTGACAGCCTCAAGTTTGTCCAGAATCCAGCACCCACCTGGAGTGAAGTATGACAGTTTTCACACCTTCTTGTCACGGGCAGATGATCCTTCCGGTGTATATGTCATCCATGTCAATGGCTTTAAACTTTGCATCTGTCTCCACAAGGGGGACAACTGGTTGCTGGTTGATACCATTTGTCTGCATGAGATGTGTGCTAATCTGAGGATGCTAGATAACATGCTTGAGGATGTGCATTCTGGTTATTGCTATGTATGTCATGCTGGGGATAATACTGAGTTTGTGGTTTTGCAAATGCGTGGATGTGTGTTCTATTTGGATGTCAAGAACAGGACACTCCGTAAATTGGTTGCGAAGGATCAAGATCACTTCACTGATGTCTATCCGTTTATGATGGTTTGGCCTCCCACATTCCCTAAGCTCAAGTATGGTCCTGCAAGGTTTGCATTTTGCCTTTTATATGATCTTTACATTGATGTGGTTGAAGCCACATAGTTTTGTAGCGTGCACCTTTCATTGCACGGTTTGGTATATCCATGTTTTAATGTTCTTAGTTATCTGTTTGGTATAACTAGTACGACTTGTATCTGAAGTTGTTAATACCTGTTTGTTTTAATGTTGCCTATTGGATCATATATTTTGTTGCTGAAGACAAGTGGATTGGTAAGTTTGCACGGCTGGGTATGCTTTGAGCTTATGCATTATGTGTGTCAGAGATGTCACCATGAAAGTTTTCCCTTTCTACGATAAGTGGCTAATCCAAGCTAACTTTGGGGAATTTGTGTTTGTATGTCAGGCATTTCTCCTTATATGATCAGATTTGAGATTCACTGTAACACAAATTATAAAATGGGAACATGTCGGTTTGATATGAAGGCATTTAACTGGTGCTGCCTGTCTTTTTGAAAGAAAAAAACCCTGTATTGATGTAAATTCATTATTCTTGTTTCCGAGTGCACATAACATGTTAGTGACTATCGTGTACTATCCCCTCCGTCCCATAATAGAAGGTCATTTTGCAAGCTAGTTACTTGTGGCAAAAAATAATGAAATATTCTTATGGCGAATTACCTTCATTCTGATCCTTAACGTGTTTCCTTGGACCAGGATTGCCATGTGAAGTAGTAGGAGGATATCAGGAAGTGTCTGGATGATCAGCGGCAAGGCATCATCTTAGTATTTGTTCTATGTTGTAGGGTCCAGGCATGGGTTATTTAGGAATGCTTTCTCCATTGCAATCAATGATACCTTTTAGTGCTACATTGTTCCACAAGTTTGCTCCTTCTCCGCTGTTAGCTGAAGAAGATGCCAGAGGAACATCACAATAACACAATTTCACTGAATGTTCTGCCTTTTCAGAGATCAGAGTGCTCCTTGTCGCACTTGAGCGAGAAATCCAGTCTTTGTGGAACCAGATATGTTTATAAGATGGTTGATGCCTTTATGGATAATGCTTAACTGTGAGAGCATTGCAAGAATTTATTCAGTCTCTGAAACCAAACCACCGATGTCTTAAGTTCTGAACTGATCAAGGGAAACTTTTCGTTTTTCATTTTCTTCTAGGCAGAAGGTTATGCTTCTTCCATTTTGCGAGGCGTTTTTCATTTTCTTCTAGGCACAAGGTTATGCTTCTTCTATTTTGCAAGGCCTCGGTCGACGTTGCCTGCGTCGGTTGTGTAGCTTTAGGGCCATTAAGAGAAGTGGTAGTTTTTGAACCCAAAAGGTTGTCTTCTCGATCAGTGAAGTGAGAGTGATGATGAATGGCCGGTCAAGTAGACCAAGAATGAGCACGATGATGAATTCTCCATTTACAGAGGAAGCATGTTTACTGAATGCTATCAACGAACTTGGCTCAAATAACTACACTGAAAAACCAGATTGACACAGCACAAACAGAACCAAAAGCAACACCGTTTTGTAATAGGAAAAGAAAAAGGACAATCAGATCCTCTTGACTACACCATAAAAAGTACTAGCACATTCACTTCACCTCTCATGAAGTAGATCATTACCCTCCTTAATTTCATAGTCATTGTACCTGACTGGTTCCATTCATGCCACATGGGGCAGGCATACAGCAAGATCACAATCACTCTGACTTGCCACATAGTCATAATTAAACTAGTAAAAAACAAATGAAGGTAATACTCTCGCTACCTCATCTGACGGATGAACCGATCATTGCCAGATCAAGGCACACAAGATAAACTCCATGTTGATGTTAGATGACCATATTACAGACAAACAGAGCCACAAGTTACCAGTACCGTATTGATGATCAACTGCCCAGTCGCAGCAACAACCTCAATCAGCGCCATCTCGAGCCCTCGATACACCGACCTGACCTCCAGCATTCGCGTCATCAGCAGTGTGCTCGTCGTGAAGGTTACCTGTGGGCTCGTCATCTTGCAGCATCTCAGCACCTTGTTCCGGCATCTCCTTCTCATCACCTTCCTGAGTATCTGCCCAAGATATGTGTACTTAGATTTTAGATATTCAGGAGTTGAAAGTAAAACAATCCACAGGTCTTGCCATTAAGCAATAAAATACTCCCTCTGCATAGAAATATAAGAGCATTTAGATCACTAAAGTAGTGACCTAAACACTCTTATATTTCTTTACGGAGGGAGTACTTGATAAATTGCTTATGAAACAAAAAGCACAGGAGGAAGCATAAAGTATTAGGACTTACAGGAACCGCATGCAACACATGGAGATTGGTGAGTCAACCTTCGGAACTACTTCTAGGTATAATATTGACTATGATGGAGTTTGAGATATATAACAGAAAACAATGCTTCGTGGTTTTTCCCATTGCCATTTGCAATACAATTTTGAATGCATGGTCAGACAAGACATGTAAACTAAAGAGATGAATCATAAGAGAACATAAAAGCAATAGACGAAATGGTTTACAGAAATTAAAACTTTACCACATCAGACTTGCCTCCCTGCTTATATCTATAAAAAGAAATGTGAACAAGATAACCCCTGCTTGACCGGAAGAATGTGAAACAAACCAAAGATGAAGTGTGGTAGCAGTGCCCTTTGAGCTTGTATGCCTTCCTTACGATTTCAAGGTGATCCCAAAATGCTACTCATGCTGTGTACAGTTGCACACACCTTTCTTTTACTTCTCTAATCAACTTAAAAGTGGCCATTAAAACAGACTTGAATAAAACCACAGGTATGTTTCTGAGCTTGATCAGCTTAGCCACAACACAGAGAATGTGACAACTAATAAACTATGTAAACAAGATTCACCATGACAATAATGAACTACCGTATCAAGCAACAGACAAGATGTGTGATAACTAAATGAATGAAATAACTAGGATGGCACAGAAAGGTTACCACTTGATATTGTTGGTGTCGACAGAAATGGTGGAAAGTTGGTATATGGCCACAGGTAAAACATGCTAAACTCTGATCCAAGCACCCTCCCAAGCTGGAATGTCTTGACGTCCAGTGAGAAACGGCCAGCATCAAGCGATGTGCTTCCGTAATGATACAGGAACAAACTCATTCTCGCTGAACCCACAAATTGCCACTGAGAAGAACCCAGTGAAATTATCTTCACCAACTGCCACTGGCTGGAACTCCCACCATTGTTTCGCCTAATGAAATATCTGAGGCTAGGTGTCTCATTTGGTAGCACAAACAACCCAGTGATGCCCTCCTCTGCCTCCACAATGGATATTTGGACAATAGAAGGACCTCTGGCTTCCAGCGGGAGGTCAAGGAGTGAGACCTCCATCGTCCGGGTGTCGAGCACACGTAGCTTCTCCCTGCAATCTGTCATCCCGTACAAGCAGCCATACACATATTGGCGCCAGAAGAAGGAAGCCAACCCTGACGCTGACGGAGCAGCTCGCCATTGTCCGGTGCTGGAAGAGAAGATGACGGCGACCTGATTATCTTCGCACTCTGCCTTCCATATCACTTTGAAAGACGTCTCTTCCGCAGCCTTCTCGTCGTCGCCGCCCAGCAGGAAGATCTCCCATTCTATCGTGCGTGGATTGTCGGCCGAAGGAAGCCACTCGTCGAATCCAGGGATGGGGGGAAGCAGGAGGTGCCGCCGGTGCAAGGGGTCGCACACCACCAGCTCCGCGAAGTCGTCGGATGTAATGCCCTCGATGCGGCTATATCTCCCACGTGTCGAAGCACGACTTAGAGGCATAACCGCATTGAAAGCAATGTCGCAAGTGAGGTAATCTTCACACAACCCATGTAATACATAAGGGAAAGAGATACATAGTTGGCTTACAATCGCCACTTCACACAATACATGAGTAAAGCATTACATCATACAGATACAATCAAGGTCCGACTACGGAACCAAAATAAAAGAAGACTACCCCAAATGCTACACAGATCCCCGATCGTCCCAACTGGGCTCCACTACTGATCAACTGAAATGAAACAACACAAAGAACAAGATCTTCATCGAGCTCCTCCTTGAGCTTGGATGCGTCACCTGCACGGTTTCATCGGCACCTGCAAACTGGTTTTGGAAGTATCTGTGAGCCACGAGGACTCAGCAATCCCATTACCATGGGTATCAAGACTAGCAAAGCTTAATGGGTAAGGAAAGGGTAAAGTGGTGAGGTTGCAGCAGCGGCTAAGCATGATATGGTGGCTAACATACGCAAATGAGAGCGAGAAGAGGAACAAAGGAACGGTCGTGAAGCTAGCAATGATCAGCCTACGAGTAAAACCAGACCTCGAGTTGCCCCGAGGGGGCCCCGCAGTCTGCCCGGTTCAGACCAGCACTTAGAGAAGCACTGGCCCGGGGGGGGCTAAAATAAAGATGACCCTTGGGTTGGCCGACCCAAGGGAAGGGTATAGGTGGTGGTGAGGCAAATGGTAAAACCAAGGTTGGGCCTTGCTGGACAAGTTTTATTCAAAGCGAACTGTCAGGGGGGTCCCATAAATCACCCGACCGCGTAAGGAACGCAAAATCTGGGAACATAACACCGGTATGGCGGAAACTAGGGCGGCAAGAGTGGAACAAAACACCAGGCATAAGGCCGAGCCTTCCACCCTTTAGCAAGTATATAGATGCATTAATTAAATAAGAGATATTGTGATATCCCAACATAACCCTGTTCACCATGGAGCAATCTTCAACTTCACCTGCAACTAGCAACGCTATAAGAGAGGCTGAGCAAAGCGGTAACATAGCCAAGCAACGGTTTGCTAGGAAGGGTATCAAAGGTTAGAGGTTCATGGCAATTTGGGAGGCTTAAAGAGCAAATGATAGGTAGCGCAGCAAAGCGATAGAACGAAGCAAACTAGCATAGCAATGATAGTAGTGAGATCCAGGGTAGCGGTCATCTTGCCTGAAATCCCGCTAGGAAGAAGAACGAGTCCATGAAGAAGACAAACGGACGTAGTCGAACGAATCCTCACAATCACAACATTACCGGGACTAAGAAGCAACACCGGAAAGAAACAAACAACATGGTAAACACACAAGCATAAATATGGCATGATGCACAATCAAGTATGATGCATGTCCGATTTAATGAGGCATGGCATGGCAAAGTGCAACACACAATACTACAAGTTAAGTGGAGCTCAATATGCAACGAGTTGCATATTGACGAAACACCACATCCGAGTTATTTAGTTCGCTCTCGTTTAGGTACACAACAATGTTAAATGTTGTTAAACATGTCAAGGGGTGTAACAAAAGTAAACTAAATATTTAGGCAAGTTTAAATGAGGCCGGAACAACAAACAACATTTCCGGAAAAACCTCATATGCAATTTATGAATTTGCTACTGTTCTGCCCTAAAACATATTTTAAAGTTGTTAAACAGGAAAATAAAGTGGACCATGTTAATCTAGGCATTTTTCTACCCCATTTACATATAAAGAACATTTAAAACCGAGCTACGGTTATTTAATTATGAAATAAATCATTTTAGCATGACAATTGAGCAAATTTAATCAAACAGCATTTAAAACATTTTTAACAGGGATGAAAGTGGCATATTATGAAACTAGATGAAATTCTAAGCATTTTACATATATAAAACATTTTAATATGATGCACGGTTCATGAGTTATTAATGCATGAACATGGAGGGTTTTTCTGCAAAACTGTAAATCCTGGAATAATAGACAAATTCGTCCAGAGCAGAAAAAAAACATATCGGGCCGAATCTGAGTGCACTGCTGGGCCAACAGAGATGGGCTGGGCTGTGCTCACATTGGGCCAACAGGCCGGCTTGGTGGGGAGGCTGGACGCGGGCTGGCAGATCGGGACGAGGCCGGCTTGCGCGGGAGGCTAGGCCAAGGCGCTCGCTTGGCTTGGTCAACGCGAGCGGGCTGGAGTGGTTCGACGCGAAGCAGGGGAGGCGGCAGGCGCGGCTTTGACTCCGGCGACGACGAGGTAGAGCAGCGGCGCCCTGGAACTTGCGGGAGACGACGAAGGAGGCTCGGACGGTAAGGTCGCCGGGGCCCTGGGAGGTGGAGGTCGTCCAGGCAGGAGGGCGACGGGTCAACGGCCACGGCGAGCGGGCGCCTCGTCCTGGAAGCAGAGGACACAGGCGGCGGCGTGGGACTTGCAGCGGCAGCGACGGAACTTGGCAGCAGGGCGGCGACGCTCCTCGAGGAAGCCGGTGGTGGTGGACGCGTGGATCTGGGCGGCAGAAACGGGATCCGACGATGCGATGGTGGCTCCCTGGGCATGAGAGAAATTAGATGACCAAAACAGACGGGAAGGAACGAAAGGAGGAAGACGGGCAGAGGCACGGCGACCTGCGATGCTCCGGCGTCGTGCTCGCCGGCGCGCGAGGGAAAAAGTCGAGCGCTCCTGCTCGGGGCCTCGGGCAGCTTCACGATCCAAGGGGATCGAGGGGAGGAGAGGTGGCTTCGGGCGCTTGGGGAAGAAGCAGCGGAGGAGCTGCGGGAATGGGTGGATCGAGGGAGAGGAAATGGTTGGCCCGATGGGGAAAACAAGGAGGAAGCGGCTTCGGTTGGTGGAATTGGATCAGGAAGAGATCCCGAGGAAGAAAGTGGCGGCGGCCGAGACGGGATGGATGGGACATCTCCCTAGATTTTAGGGTTTGGTCAAAATAGACTAGGGGTAGACTATATATAGTGAAATGAGGGGAATTTTGGAACATCCGATTTAAATCGGACGGACGGGAAAAACAGACTAGGGGAGCTCAAATAAGAAAACGGAGATGTTTTGTAGATGTTTGGAAATGATCTGAATGCAACGGTGATAACTGAGCGGGTCGGGTTCGGGGCAGTTTTCGGACGCACACGAGAGGGTCAGTGCACTGAGCAGAAAGGGCCAAACGGTCGGACAACAAAAGAACGGATGCACGTTTTAAAAACAATGACGGCAACGAGTGCCGATGCAATGTGAATGATGCGATGATGAAATGCATGACATGACACAAAAAAGCAAAATGAAAGACAAAAACCCAACCACGGAGGAAAAAACATATCGCATCTCCGGAAAAGTCAAGAGTTGGAGTTTCGAATATGAAAAGTTGTATCCGGGGCGTTACATCGGAGCCCCTTCCGAGGAGGACGCGACCGTCGCAGATCGCCAAAATGGCCCAGTCGCTTGCGGGGGCGGGGAGGAAGGAGAAGGAGAAGTCGGCGACGAGAGCGACGGCTTTGGCCGCCGAGGCGGAGGGATAATAAGGTACGGCGGAGTGGAAGACTCGGCGATTATCGAAGAAGCCGACGAGAGGCGGGGTGTGGCGCTTGCGGTAGCGGCGGAGGAAGGAGCGGCCGGCGACGAGGCAGCGGAAGGAGACGCAGGCGGCGGAGACGCGGACGAGGTCGGCTGGGTCGGGGACGCGGAGGAAGATCTCCAGGAGGAGCTCGTCGGGGATATGTGGCGAGTCCATCGGGGGTTGGCCTGGCCGCTCTCCGGCGTGGAGGACTGGGTATTTGCGGCGGCGGCGGCGGCGGCGGTTGTGAGCAGGAGAGAAGTGCGTCCGTGTCCGTCTGTGTAGTGTGAAGAGCTCCTTACTGTTGTCTAACTGGGCCGACCCTTGAATGGGCGACCCAGTAATGGACGACCCAGTAATGGGCCTGGCCCGTCAAGGAATCAGGTTTACGAGCCGCTTGGAAAAAGAAATCCATAAAAAAACCGCTCGACAAATTTCTCCAAGGAAAAAAAAGCAGCTCGACAGATCATCATCATGGAGGTTCTTAAAAAAATAATACACAAATAATCATAATATAAGCAGGAGATTAACTTCATATTTCATTTGATTGGAAATGTAAATTCATGGTTTCATGGAACATGAAGAATCTATTGTCATAACTCCCTAAAAATATCACTATAAAATTATGACTTATGAGGAATCAAAGTCCAAAGGCTCCGCCTCCTCCTCCTCCTCTAAGAAAGAAAGTTAGGGTTCATGCCTCTCGCCGGTGCCGGCAGATCCGCCTCGTCTCCGGTGGTCCTAGGGCCATGGAGGCGCGGTGGATCCTGGCAAGGGCCGGCGGGAGGGCTCCGTTTTTAATCGTTTTTTCAATCTTGTTAGGGTTTGTGTCCTACTCAGGAGGGCGAGACGGCGGCGGCTCCCTGAAGATGGAATAAAGGTCTCCCCGCCTAGCCCCCGTTTCGGCGGTGCGTCTAGCATCGTTGATGGGCGTGTGGAGGTGTGTCTCCGGTAGATCTATCTTTGGTGGATTTGCTCGGATCTCGTCGTTGCTCGTCTACTTTGGTGTGTCTTCGGTTTGGATCCTTCCAATCTACGTTATTTTTCATCGGCGGCAGTTGCTGTTCTCGGGTGCTGGTCCTATGGGGCCTTGGCACGACGACTTCCCGACTGTCTACTACAACAAGTTATGCCCGGCTCCGGCGATGGAGGGGTGATGACGGCGGCGCGCCTTCGGCTCGCTTCGGTGCTTGTAGTCGTCGCTAGGTGGTTTACGAATCTGGATGTAATTTTTATTTCTGGTGTTCGTTGTACTGCCATGATTGAAGATGAATAGATTGGAAGTTTTTCCGCAAAAAAAAAGGAATCAAAGTCTAAAATGTGGAGTTTCTACTAATTCAGAATCAGATTGACTATGTGAGTGGTACTGCTTACATGTGAGGTCAACATAGTAGCATCCACTAAAAAAATTGATTCCTTGGAGCCGAGGCTTGGACATTCAAGCCCATTCTTGGACTAAAACCCTATTTATCTATTAGACGGAGCTGAGGCATCGAAATTCTCCTTCCGGCCGTCGGCTGCCAAAGCGGCAGACTTAGGAGAGGAAATCCATGGGCTCGCCAACGAAGATCGAGGGTAGGAAGTCTTTCTCCCCTAGTCGCCTTGCAAGAGGAGAAAGACAAGTTTCATGGTAGATTGATCGGGACACTAACCGTATCACATACTAATATCCTATCAGTAAAGAGTTCATTTAGTGATCGTGTCAGTATGGTGTTCATGTATATCTGGCCATGGGCCGGGCCGGGCCGGGCTTGGGCCGGGCCTAAAAAAGCCCATGGCAGAAAACTGAGGCCCAGGCCCTCCCAGGCCCTACCATCGGGCCTACTTTTCAAGCCCAAGCCCGGTCCATCTGGTAAAAAGCCCTCAAAAGCCCTTAGGGCTTAGGGCTGTGGGCCGGGCCTCTTCCTTAAAATGCCAATATGCCAAGCCCAAGCCTGTCCAGGCCCTATTGGTGGGCTCAAAACTTAGGCCCAAGCCCGGCCCACGAGCAAGCCCATCGGGCCTAGGCCCTGGATTTTAGGGCCGGGCCTGGGGCCGACAGGGCCGGGCCTGAGATGGCCAGGACTATGTTCATGCGAGGAATGACACCAATCTATAATACCTAAATAGTTCATCCCCACTATCCTATTTCTCTAAACATGCAGGCTATCCACCTCATCATGTATGCCACGTCATTGTTTTCCTACGATTTTGTTAGGCCATGTCATCTGTAGGTCCCACGTCCTTTCTAGGGAGCGTGCTGAACGATAGAAAAGAAAGCCCTCTACAGCCGGCCGTTGACGCTTCCCTTCCATACGAAATTATGAATCCACTACGGCCCGTCCCCCTCGCTTCTTGTTCTTCCAATCGCCATTCGCCAGTAACAGCCGTCGTTTACTCTGCTCTTGTTTGACGCACGGCGTCTCCTATTTTACTACCCCTTGCCCTCATCCTCTACCCACAATGTATTGCCCTCCTTCCCATGATCCCATCCCACTCGCCCATGCTTCTCCTTTCGTCTCGCATACTGCATCTATGAGCAGGCTCCGGCCAGTGTAATTTCGGCCACGCGGAGGATGCAGCTGGCATGCCTGCATCTCTAGACTGAAGTCAAACCATATGCACAGCTCTTGATCGAAGAGATTCTGGATGTGCCATTTGGTATATGCATGTCCAAGCAGTAATACACTAGCCTCATTTTCATGTTGCCTTGGTTGTTGAACGATGCATACAAGACAATCCATCGGCTCTTCAATGGCTTCTTCAGAAGTAGCTATCATAGTACGTGTGCCACAACATTTCATTTGAGTTGTTATTTTTCTCACTCTGTTTTTCATCAACGCCTCACTTACTGGTACAACTTTGTTTACTTAAAATATCTTCTTGACCTTACATATCTATCTCATAGCTGGATCATTGGCTGCTGTTCTACTATATAGCAGCTCTGCACCTCTGGGTACGCTGAAGGTATGACCATTTGAATTCCCATTCATTTTTATTTTCAGTAGCAGTCAGTATGTTATGTACATGTACTTTCTCAAGTGTCAAACAGATTAGGTTCTTTAAGCTACATTCCATGGCTCAAGCCCAGTACCCAGTTGACAACTGAGTACTAGATTTTCGTAAGTATATCAGTTTTTGTGTGGATTATATTAACTGAATTGGGCTTCATTATTTCGCTTGGTATTTGTTCCCTTGACTGCATAATTACTGAACAAACTAAAAAATCGGCCCAGTTCTATGTTGTTGGCAGCGGTTGTCCCTTTGATGATTCTTCTGCACTATTCTTCATTTAGACATTAATTTTGTTTTATGTTTCTTTCAATTACATGCATGGCCATTTTAATAGACATAAATCATTTTAGGTTAGGACCTTTATCTTGAATGATGCATCCCTTTTTATTTTAGCTCTTCTACTTTCACCTTTTTGTTACAAATATGGAGGATTCTCAATTGTTTCTCAATTGATCGAGGCATTTTCCCTATGTCATAGCTGGTTTAAAATATTAATAATTTTGCACCCCCTCTAATGTACATTTCTTTACAACATTTTTTATTCTTCAAGTTTATTCCTTCCAAACAGGGAATGTTCTCACATGCACGCTGACGTCCCGCCGCAACGCGCTGGGAATTATCTAGTTAATCAAGAAAGTTCAACCGTGATTTTTAATATTCGACCAGGACCAAAATGACATGAAACAAATTTATGCGCATCACACAAATACACAAAGCAGTGCACTGAAGATTCAAGTGATTAGATAAATGCATCCAGATCGAGCAGGAAATTTTCTTTTCTAATCGCTAGAGCCACTGGGAAAGAAATGTTTTTTTAGGCTAGAAAGAAATGCTGGTGCAACATATGTTTTTTTGGGGGAATTTGCGAGACATATTTCTTTTTTGAGAGACATTTGCCAGACATATTTCTTTTAGATATGTTTTTTTTTTGGAATTTGCGAGACATATGTGCTGGCATCTAGAAAAAATAGGTGATGGGTGTCGTGGGTGTACTGCCCTGTATGGTCTGGAATGGTGAAGAGGTCTTCATTGTTTCGCTTTCACCTCACCTAGCAAGAACAGTTAGTCAGCACCGATCAGGCAGGAAGCAGACATTAAGCTAAGAATACTGGAAGAAGGTGGTCGCTCAGCCAAAGCCCCAGTTCAACCAGAACAATAGGGAAAGCGGTAGAGGCCGCTCCGTAGCTTTGGTCGTCGCACTCTAATCCGCTATAGAAGAAGCAGCTATTCTATTGGACTGCTTGGCTATAAAGCCTATAAGAACTCTGGGGAAGGAATCCGATCTGCAGATGAAGCAGAAGCAGGCAAAATGGGTCAAAAAGTAGGTTTGATTCCTGACGGATGCAGGGAAAGAAGGTAGTATAAGGAACTTGCTTTTGGCAATTCAATAAAGATAATTGGCTGGATGGCGAAGCTGTGTTTGCTCTCCGGCCCAAATCGAGATCAAAGTCTTGCTTGACAGCGTGAGGAACTTTGAATACTCCGTACAAAGGGTCATAGGGAGCTTTTGCAGGTCAGGGAGAAGTGTGTGTGGCCACCGTTGAATACCATTGGGTGGGTTACTTTTTATTGGCATTGGAAACATATCACGTTATGGCAGGGCAACGTTTCACAATTTAATGAATCCTTCACTTATTTGATGGGATGGTTAAGAGATTACCTATGGTTAAACTCTTCACAACTTATCAATGGATATGATCCTTTTGGGGATGAATAGTTTAACTTTCGCTCAAAAAAAGAAGAAGAAACCCTTACCAACTGTGTCCTCCACTGCAACGCCCGAACAGGAAGAAAGAAAGTGGCACCGGCGCCCTGAGCCCGTCCCGGGCGGCGGCCACCGACGCTTCTTATTCCCTTCTTACGATTCAATTCAGGCGAGTCCTCTCCCGGTTTCGTTTCTTTCTCTTCTCGCGGGACCAAACCCTAGCTATCTAGGTTTTCCTCCAAAACTAATTCCTGCCTACACTTTCTTGCCGCGACATCTCAGGCAAGGGGAGGATTGGATGAAGGATGCTACTGACGAGGCTCCCCAACGGTAAGATCCGGCACCTCCTTCGATTCTCGCCCCCGCATTTCATTTGAAGCAGTTTGATTGTGGTATTTCCTCCAACAGCATCGGTTAAAGAAATCAGCTGCCGATTTTCCAGGATCCGTCCTGAGAAGAAACCACGAGCAGATGTCGATGTCAAGGCACCCCGGCATTCCCGACAACGACGGCGGCCGTGGACCCTATCTCCAAGGTCCATGGGGATGACAAACTCCTCGGGGAGATCCTCCTCCACGTCGGCTTCCCCACCATGCTCGTCCGCGCCACCCTCGTGTGCAGGTGCTGGTACCAGCTCGCCTCAGACCGGGGGTTTGTCCGCCGGTTCTGTAAGATCCACCCGCCCCGCCTACTCGGCTTCTACATTGACAGCCTCTTGGTCCCGCAGGAGTGGATAGTTGTCCCGTGCTTTGTCCCGATGCTGCCCCAGCCCCCGGAGCTCGCCACTATTGTCCACCGCATGGCGAACCACAACTTTGAAGACCACTAGAATCTATGGATCATGGACTCCCGAAATGGCAGCATCTTCACCGAACGTCGTGAAGGAAGGAAACTAGCATATGAAGTGCAATGCCTGCTTTGCTCCGAGAGAGGCATTGACGCCGTCCCAACACTCCCAAGCGCACAGGATCTCAATTGCCAACATTTTGATGATATTCTCTCCAAAGAAGAAGGCAATGGCTTGTCTTATTTTTATGTGTTGACGGAGTTGACCAATGAGACAGGAAATTTCACTTTGCGCGTGTATATGTTACAAGGCAGTGTTTGGTGCTTGCATACCTCGACCACGGCCCAGCTCCATCTTCTGCTACCCAGAGCAATAGTTGTGCTTGTCAACAATAGAATCTATATGGTGGTCTCCCCCGCCGACGGCATTATTGTCTTGGATTTGAAGGCCTCAAGTTTGTCTAGAATCCAGCTCCGACCTGGAGTGAAGTATGACAGTGTTAACACCTTCTTGTCATGGGCAGATGATCCTTCAGGTGTATATCTCATTCATGCCAATGGTTTTAAACTTCACATCTGGCTCCACAAGGGGGACAACTGGTTGCTGGTCGATACCATTTGTTTGCATGAGTTGTGTGCTAATCTGAAGATGGTAGATAACACGCTTGAGGATGAGCATACTGGCTGTTGCTATATATGTCACGCAGGGGATAATGCTGAGTTTGTGTTATTGAACATGTGTGGTTGCGTGCTCTATCTAGACGTCGAGAACAAGACACTCCGTAAAGTGGACGAGACGGAACAAAAGGATCAAGATTTCTGTGCTATATATCCTTTTACGATGATTTGGCCTCCCACATTACCTGCGCTCAAGGATGGTCCTGCAAGGTTTGCCTTTTGTCTTTTAGATGGTCTGTACATTGCTCTGGTTGAAGTCACATGGTTTCGCACTGTGCATCGTTTATTGCACTGTTTGGTATATCCAGGGAATGTTCTTGTACCTGATTTTTTCGAATATTGCTTATTGGATCGTATATTTTTTTGTTGAAGACAAGTGGGCTAGGTATGCTTTGAGCTTATCAATTACTCCCTCCGTTCCAAAATAGATGACCCAACTTTGAACTAAAGTTAGTACAAAGTTGGATCATCTATTTTGGAACGGAGGGAGTATGTTTGAGTCAGACATGTCACCATGAAAATTCCCCCTTTCTACGACAAGTGGCCAATCCAAGCTAACACTGGGTAATTTGAGTTTGTATGTCAGGCATTTCTCCTTATATGATCAGATTTTTTTATTCACTATTGCAGACTAAAAATGGAAACATGTCGGTGCGATATGAAGTCATTTAACATGTGTCGTCTGGCTTTTTGAGGAAAATACTTATATTGATTTTAATTCGTTCTTTTGGTTTCTGAGTGCACATAACATGTTGGTGACTATCATTGTACTAGTTAATTATCTTGCTAGTCCATTTGACATTTTGATGTGCAAGGTGACGAAAAAACAATGAAATATTCTTATGCTGAATTACCTTCATCCTGATCCTTCATGTGTTTCCCTGGACCAGGATTGCGTATCAGGAAGCGTCTGGATGATCAGTAGCAAGGCATCATCAAGGAAGAGCTGGCAGATGCATTTCCTTGGTAGCTGTTCTAAGTTGTACGTAGGTTCCAGACATTTGTGATTTAGGAATGCTTTTTCCATTGTAATCAGTGATATCTTTTAGTGCCACATTGCTCCACAAGTTTGCTCCTTCTCCGCTGTTAGCTGAAGAAGATGCCAGAGGAACATCATAAGGATACAATTTCACTGAATGTTCTGCCGTTTCAGAAATCAGAGTGCTCGTTGTCACATTTGCGCGAGGAATCCACTGTTTGCAGAATCATACTCCCTCCGTCCCAAAATTCTTGTCTTAGATTTGTCTAGATACGAGTGTATCTAATACTAAAACTTGACTTGATACATCCGTATTTACACAAATCTACGACAAGAATTTTGAGACGGAGGGAGTATATGTTTGTAAGATGGTTGATGCCTTTATGGATGCCTTTATGGAGTACTGCAACAAATTATTCAATCTCTGTAAGCAACCATTTATGGCTTTGGTGCAGCAGATCTCAAGTTCTGAACTGATCAAGCGGAACTCTTCTTTTCTTTTTCTTCTACTAGGAACAAGTGCTGTCTTCTACACCCTAAGTTGCTAAATGTAAGACGTTTTGGCAAGTTTAAATGGTGTATTTTGCAAGGGCTTGGTTGGCGCCACCTGCGGCGGCTGTGTTGTTTTCGGGCCATTTTGACTATCTTCTTCTAATACAAAATGACTACTCCCTCGTTTCTTGTCTTTCTAAGATTTCAAATGAACTACCACATACTGATGTATATAAAGATATTTTAGAGTGTAGATTCACTCATTTTGCTCCGTATGTAATCTTTAAAAAGACAAATACTCCCTCCATCTTGAAATACTTGTCGGAGAAATGGATAAAAATGAATGTATCTAGAACTAGAATACGTCTAGATACATCCATTTCTCCGACAAGTATTTCCGAACGGAGGGAGTATTTAGGAACAGAGGGAGTAGATGGAAGATTCATTTACAGAGGAAGCACACCATACAGGGTCATACACTCCTGTCAACGAGCTTGGCTGAAATAAATACACTGAAAAACCAGATTGACACAGCACAATCAGAACAAAAGGTAACCCCCTTGTGCAAGAAAAGAAAAGGTCAATCATATCCTCTTGACTAAACCATAAACAGGTACTGTAGCACAAATAGACCCACTTCACTTGGACACTGCTCATGGAGCAGAACATTACCACCTTAATTTCCTAGTACCCGACTAATTCCATTCAAGCCACATGGGGCAGGCATACAGCAAGATCGCAATCACTCTGACTTATCACACAGTCATAATTTAAACTAAAAGCCAAATCAAGGCACACAAGATAAACTCCATGTTAATGCTAGATGACCATGTTACAGACAGACGGAGCCACAAGTTACACTGACACACCAGCCTGACCTCGACCAGAGCCATCTCCAGTCCTCGATACACCGGCCTGACCTTGAGCATCCACGTCATCAGCAATGCTCTCGTCGCGAGGTTTACCCATGGGCTCTTCAGCTTGCAGCATCTCCCCACCTTGTTCCAGCATCTCCTTCTCATCACCTTCCTGAGTACCTGCCCAATATATGCGTACTCAGACTTTAGATATTCAGGAGTTGCGAGTAAAACAATCCATAGGTCTTACCATTGCGAGTAAAACTACTTGGTAAAATGCTTACAACAAAAGCGCAGGAATAATCCTTCAAGGCTACTTCTTAGACATAGTTCCATAGGGATAATATTGGGTTCAATGGATTTGAAATATAGAACAGAAAAACACTTATTTTATGGTGCTTCCCATTGTCATTTGCAATACAAGTCGGATTACACAGCCAGACAAGACATGTAAACATAAAGAGATGTATCATAAAAGAACTTTAGCGCCATAAACGAAATGGTAGCAGAAAGTAAAAGTTTACCACATCAGACTTGCCTCCCTGCTTATATCTATCAAAAGAAATGTAAACAACATAACTCCTGCTTGACCCGGAAGAAGGTGAAACAAACCAAAGGTGAACTGTGGTAGCAGTATCATTTGAGCTTGTATGCCTTTTGCGTTAATTTGGCCATAAAAACAAAAATCGTTGCTGTGACCTAGTGTTTCTTATGATTTCAAGGTGCTTCCAAAATGCTACTCATACTGTGAACACACCTTTCTTGTACCTCTCTAATCACCTTAAAGTGGCAAATAAAACAGAATTAAATAAACCACAATTATGTTTCTGAGCTTGATCAGCTTAGCCACAGCACAGAGAATGTGACAACTAATAAACCGTGTAAACAAGATTCACCGACCACATAAATGAACTATTGTATCAAGCAAAAGACAAGATGTGTGATAACTAAGTGAAGGAAATAACTAGGATGGCACAGAAAGGTTACCACTTGATATTGTTGGTGTCGACAGAAATGGTGGAAAGTTGGTATATGGCCACGGGTAAAGCATGCTAAACTCTGATCCAAGCACCCTCTCAAGCTGGAATGTCTTGACATCCAGTGAGAAAAGGCCAGCATCAAGCGATGGGCTTCCGGAGTGACGTAGGAACCAGTTCGGCCTCGGTGGACCCGCCGACTGCCATTGAGAAGAATCCAGTGAGATATTCTTTTCCAACTGCCACTGGCTGGAACTCCCACCATTGTTTCGCCTAGTGAAATATCTGATGTCAAGTGTCCCCCTTGGTCGCACAAACAACCCAGTGATGCCCTCCCCTGCCTCCACGATGTCTACAAACACATAAGCATAACCCCTGGCTTCCAGCGGGAGGTCGAGGAGTGAGACCTCCATCGTCCAGGTGTCGAGCACACGCAGCTTCTCCCTGCAATCTGTCATCCCGTACAAGCAGCCATGCACATACTGGCGCCAGGAGAAGGAAGCCAACCCTGACGACGGCGGAGCAGCTTGCCATTGTCCGGTGCTGGAAGAGAAGACGAAGGCGACCTGATTATCATCATATTCGCGCTCTGCCTTCCATATCACTCTGAAAGACGTCTCTTCCGCAGCCTCCTCGTCGTTGTCGCCGCCGCCCAGGAGGAAGATCTGCCATCCTATCCCGCCGGTCGTGGCCGAAGGAAGCCACTCGTCAACTCCAGGGATTCGGGGCAGCAGGAGGTGGCGCCGGTGCAAGGGGTCGCACACCACCAGCTCCCCGAAGTCGTCGGGGTCCCTGCCGAGGAGGACACGACCGTCGCGGATCTCAAAAATATGCCAGTCGCTGGCTGGGGCGGGGAGGAAGGGGAAGGAGAAGTCGGCGGCGAGGGCGACGGCTTTGGCGGCCGAAGCGGAGGGGTAAGGAGGTTCGGCGGGGTGGAAGACACGCTGAAAATCGAAGAAGCCGACGAGGGGCGGGGCGTGGCGCTTGCGGTAGCGGCGGAGGAAGGAGCGGCTGCCGACGAGGGAATGGAAGGAGACGCAGGCGGCCGAGATTCGGACGAGGTCGGCTGGGTCGGGGACGCGGAGGAAGATCTCCGGGAAAAGATCGTCGGGGATCGCTGGCGAGTCCATCGGGGATGGCCGCTCTCCGGCGTGGGAAAGCTGGGTGTTTGCGGCGGCGGCGGCGGCGGTTGTGAGCAGGAGAGAAATGCGTCCGTCTGTGTAGTGTGAAGAGCTCCTTACTGTTGTCTAACTGGGCCGACCCTAGAATGGACTTGAATATCCGAGCCCCTGGGCGACCCAATAATGGGCTTGAATGTCCAAGCCTGGCCCATCAAGGAATCAGGTTCACTATTCATCTACTGGACGATCAGCGGCAAGGGAACTCCTATTGGACGCTCGCTGCGGCAAGCAGTCGGCGCTTCGCACAGGGCAGGTGCGAGGGAGCGACCGAGTGGGCCGGCCACCCCGGTTTTGGAACCTTCTATGATGTTTCCAGCCGGTTTTTTCCGGTTTTGGGAACCTTCTAGAAGGTTCCTGGACCGGCTTTTTCTTTTTCAGTTTCTTTTTCGTTTTTCGTTTTTGTATTTCTCTTCTTTTCTTTTTTCTTTTTTTCTGTTTTTTTTCTTTTCCTTTTTTTCTTTTCAAGTTTATTTTCAAAAAAATCCGAATTTCAATTTTTTTTCCTGTTTTTCAGATTTTGTTCAAAAATTCAAAAAATGTTCTCATTTCACAAATTTGTTCATAAATTCAAAAAATGTTCCTGCTTTCAAATTTTTGTTCTGAATTTTCAGAAAATATTCCTGTTTTTTCAAAAACTGTTCGAATTATTTTTATTCATTTTTTGAGAAATTTGAAAATTAATGGCATGGATTTTAAAAAATGCCTGTTTTCAAAAATTGTTCACAAATTTCAAAAAATGTTCTTATTTTTCAAATTTTTGTTCATGTATTAAAAAATTTTCTTCTTTTTCAAATTTTTCAAAAAATGTTCTTATTTTTTAAATCATGTTCAGTTTATGCAGCTGAAAAATGTTCACCTATATAAAAAATGTTCGCACTTTCAAAAAATGTTCGAAGCACTAGAAAAAAGTTTCCGTTTCAACTGTTTGGTCATGTATATAAAAAATGTTCTCCTTTGCAAAATTGTTCTCAGTTAAAAGAAATTTGTTCTGAATTTAAAAAGTTGTCCCCATTTTCAAATTTTGTTCACCAATTCCAAAAAAATTGTTCACAAATTTCAAATTTTTGTTCATGTATGAAAAATGTTCTTGTTTTTCAAAAAATGTTCTTAGTTTTTTAAATCATGTTCAGTTTACGCAGCTGAAAAACGTTCACCTATATAAAAAATGTTCGCACTTTCAAAAAATGTTCGAAGCACTAGAAAAAAGATTCCGTTTCAACTGCTTGGTCATGTATATAAAAAATGTTCTCCTTTTCAGTATTGTTCTCAGTTAAAAGAAATTTGTTCTGAATTTAAAAATTGGACGCTCGCTGCGGCAAGCAGTCGGCATTTCGCACACAAACAGCTTGGCTGGGCCGGCCCACATTGCGGGTGCGCCACATTCGTAGGTTAAAAGTTGCAAAAAAGGAAAAAGGGTGCTGGAATCGAACCCTAGACTTCCTATTGCTAAGCACGATGAGCTAGCCGCCCCAACTAGCTACTTCTTATGGTAAATTGGCAGCGCGAACCTAAAGAAATTAACAGTAGCGAGAAAACATAAAATCTGAATACGCAAAATTACGATGAACCAAGGTGTGAGCGAGGCACCTGTCAACACAAGTACGTAGCCACTATAGTTTCTAAGATTTCGTGTCAAAAAAGGTAGCCCAACAAATATGAACTATAAACCGCGACAAAGGCTATACTTAAAAAAAATTCAAACGTGAATTCTTTTGGCAAAAAGTAAATATTTTCTGAAATGCAACCATTTTATAATTTGTGAACAAAATTTTAAAAAGTAGCACATTGTGTGAAAGCGTAAACATTTTTTTGGAATAAGGAAGGAAGAAAACTAAAATTGCGAACATTTTGTTTAAATGCGACCACTTCAAAATTTGTGAACAATAATTTTAAAATTATAACATTTTCGTAATTTCATTTTTTAATGGACAAATTAATTGAATACGAGAACATTTTTCAAATTTGCAAACACTTTTTTGAAAAACAGAATAGAATTGAAAACCCAAACATTTCGAATTTTCCAAAACATTTTTCGAAGACATGAACATTTTTGGAATTTGTGAACAAATTTTTTAAAGCACGAACAATTTTGAATCTTGAGATCAATTTGGAAGCGCCAACTATTTTTTCAACCACGGACATTTTTTGAATCTTGAGAACAAATTTTGAAATATCCCGAACAAATTTGGAAGCGCGAACAATTTTTTAAAGCACGAACATTTTTTGAATCTTGAGAACAAATTTTGAAACGAAGAACAATTCTGAAAAATCCCGAACAAATTTGGAAGCTCGAACATTTTTTTAAAAAGTGAACAAAATATTGAAATCTGCTACATTTTTTGAATTTCGAAAGTTTTGAACTTTTTTGTGTAACGAGAACAATTTTTGAATTTTGAGAACATTTTTTCAAAAGCTGAACATTTTTTGAAAACATGAACAAAATTTCAAATTTTCGAGTTTTTTGAAGAAAAAAGAGAAGAAAAGAAAAAGAAATAACAAAGAAAATCCTTTTTTTTTGTAAAGCTGCAAACATGTTTTAGAAAAGACCAAAAAAATGTGATCCTGAAAAGGAAACAAAGAAAGAAATGAAAAAAGAAACCCAAAAAAAAATGAAACAGAAAAACGAAAAAAACCGAAACAAATCTTCTCAAAAGAAAACCGTTAAACAGGTATAACTACAAAAAACCGGTTCAGGGAACCTTCTAGAAGGTTCCCAAAACCGGATGCCTCGCTATGGAATAGTGGGCCGGCCCGGTTCTTGCGCTAGGGGGGACGCTTGTTGTGAAACCTCGACATTTTGACGCAGTTAGCGTCGAATAGGATTTTCCCAGCGGCAAGGCATCATCAAGGAATTGCAGGGGATTCTCAAAAAAAAAAATCAAGGAATTGCAGGGAGATGCATTTCCTTAGTAGCTGTTCTAAGTTGTAGCGTTCAGACATGGTGGTTTAGGAATGCTTTCTCCATTGCAATCAGTGATATCTTTTAGTGCCACATTGTTCCACAAGTTTGCTCCTTCTCCACTGTCAGCTGAAGAATATGCCAGAGGAACATCATAGTTCATAAGAATACAATTTCACTGAATGCTCTGCTATTAGCTCCTTGTCGCATTTGCACGAAAAATCAACTATTTGAAGTACCAGGTATGGTTGATGCAATGATGCCTTTATGGATAATGCTCAACAGTGAGGGATTGCAAGAATTTAATCAGTCTCTGAAACCAAACCGCCGATGGCTTGGTCCAGCAGATCTTAAGTTCTTAACTGATCAAGGGAAACTTTTCGTTTTCCATTTACTTCTAGGCACAAGTGTTATACGTCTATTTTGCAAGGCCTGCATGCGTCAGTTGTGCAGCTTTAGGGCCATTTTGATGATCTCCTGCTACAAAACAACACGCATTTCGATGCGGGTTCGAGGAGAAGAAAAGGCATCCAGCAAGGTGGTGTGAGAGAAGTGGTCCTCTGTCTGGATGTGGTCGTTTTTGAACCCAGAACAATGGAGTGATTGTGCATGGTCGACCAAAGTTAGTTATAGAAAACAAGCCCATATTTACTGCCAGCGAGATAGAAGCTTCATTTTTACAGAGGAAGCGTGCGCACACAAACAGAGCCAAAGCTAACTTAGTTGAATAAGAAAAGAAAAGAACAAACAGACCCTCTTGGCTACACAAACAGATTCACTTCGCTTTGTCACTGCTCATGGAGTAGATCATTTACCTCCTTAATTTCTCAGTACCTGACCAGTTCCATTCATGCCAATGGGACAGGCATACATCAAGATCAGTAGATCACAATCACTGACTTAGTATTACATGGTCATAATTAATCTAGAAACCAAATGCCGCTACCTTATCAGACAGACGCACCGATCATCTTCAGATCAAGGCACACAAGATAAACTCCATGTTAATGCTAGATGGCCATGTTACAAAAGAACAGAGCCACAAGTTACAAGTACACTATTACTGACCAGCCCGTGGTCAACTGTCGCAGCGTAACACATTTACTCCACTGTTCGGTTTAGGGGGTCGGCTATGTGCAGGTTAGAGGAGTAAAACCGAAATTTTACTACTCTATAGCCGTTTAGGGGATCGGCTAGAGTTGCTCTAAACTGTGCAGACTGCAGAATAGGCTAGGATCTATGTCAGCGCGCTAACTCCCCACATACAGAGCAACTGTAAATACGCGCCAACATTGTATCATATCTCACAGTTGTATACACCAATCAATTACACACCAATCACAACAACTTTGCCAACACCCACCCAACGAGACGGACATTATTTTCATCGCAATATTTCTCTGACAAGCACATAAATATCAGTAGGGTATTCATGAAAAATAACAGCATTGAAACAAAAGCAAACACACACTTGTCCATGTCTCCTACACACTCCGAGACATACAAATTATTCGAGTAGCACTTGGATAAAAATAACTCGTCGCTAAGTAACATAGGGTAGGAGGTGTTCAAAGAAAAATAAATTGAGGTGCGGCTATAGAACTTGGAACACACCATGCTCTCGAACTTGGCATAGAACAATCGCTTGAACTCCTGGAGGATTGCAGCCTCTATACACATGACGATACGGACGCTGCCATCCCCCTGCCCGCTGCCAATCATGAGCACATAGCCTCTGCGGTGCGGTTTGATTCAGCAAGCAACATAGCCAATGGCTTTCCCCAGCTAAAATCCACATCATACAGTGGCATGCCAAGCCAGCTGACCACTCTCGTGTCTGTCACCGGCAAACTGCCTACAGCGGGGGGTTCGTCGTCCCTCTTTGCTTGGTCGAGGTAGTTGATTGCCGAATGCACTAGCTCATCATTCACCTGGCCGAGAGTGTCTCTAATTCGGCACGCGATATAGGCCAGGTCGCCTGAGGCGATGCGCCGTGCCTCGTCGGCGACACTTACTCTTATCATCGCGTTGCCAAAGTAGCTGTTCGGGAGTGGCGGCGCCATGATGCGGCGAAAGTTGGCTGGGAACACGATGCGCGTGGTAGAGTCCGGCGGTAGCCGCCGGGCTAAACACATGCACTGCCACATGTGGGCGCTCACGGGACTGAAGGTGCTCACGCCACGGCCACCGCAGACGCGCTTGAGAGTAGAAAGTTGGTCTTTGCCAAGGGTGAAAATCTCAACCTCGTTGACGATAGGCCCTGATGGCAGGGATAGGTTTATCTTGGGGGAAAAAATGGATAGTGCGTCGAGATGAACATTGGGTGGGCCGCGTGCACACAAGAGGGTGCGGTCATGGCAGGGGAGGTTCACCACAGCCCGGTCGCCATCCCTGGAGAAAGCGACCATGTCTGGAAGAAGTGGAACGCGGCAGTGCCATCCATAGCGGCATGGTGCGTTATTACTTAACAGTATAACTCAACTAGCTAGGAGCCACCACAGCGTTTTGACGTCCTCAACCGTTAGACTTGAAGCAGGAACGGACCAGATCATTCGGTCGTAACAACCGGCACCGATACGTCGCGTTTTCACCGCGTCATGACCTAGCGCACGTACTCGGGCTGCTGCTCCGCATACCGAGCTAGCGATCTCCTCGGTCGTTGGGCTGATCGGTGGCCAAAAAAGCCCATATAGGCGCAACGAGCACGGCTTCCATCCATCACAGGTATGGGCAAATCCTATTATATGTCCAAGGCTCAGTGGGCCAGTGTCCCCCCAGGTTTGGAGGGAAAAAACATATATTATTATATTTTGCTGCACATGATCAGTTTTTTTTAAGTTTTTTGAGATGAGATAGCTGACCACCATTGCCGCGTGGTTCAGGATCAGTTATTGTTCATGCTTGCGTTTTCTCAACGTTTCTGTTTATACAGGAATACTAGCATAACCATCTTGATCTCGATGCTATGTAGACATGTATATTTAGACATATATTTTGTGCTCCTATTTATGAGAGGGAGCACCAGCTTCGTTGGTGCTTGATTTAGGAGGAGACTTGACCTGTTCTAACTACTAGATCCAAGCCAATACAGCCAATCCTGATATGCTAACGGGTCAATTCTAACTTCAAATATGCTAACTATTTCAAATATGTGAAATACCATCATCAAAATAAATATGCGAATGGGTCCGCTATAACTTCAAATAAATATGCCCTCTACCATGGCATTCTAGCTTAAGCCATTCAAATTTCAACAAATATTTCTATTGGTCATCTGTTTCAAATATATCGTAGTTTACTGTTTAAGATGAACGGGCGTAGCAACGCGCGTCTTCATGGTCTAGTTGTCCCTAAGGCCACCCCACCACACTTGAAAAATGTCACCTACATGCATATATGGATTAATTTGTGGCACATATTACTAACTGCTTGCTGCTAATATATGTTTGTACTATTAACTGCAGGGTACTAGGTGCTATTACAGATGATTTTGTTGGCTGGAAAGAAAGACTAATTAACAATCAGACGGACCTGGGTGGCACACAAGAGCCTGGCTGAGTCGTCAACGTGAGGAACAAGCAACCTCCTTAGCTTCGGTGATGGCTTGAAGTCGCTAAAGTCGTCAACGGTGAGACGCGAGTGAGCCACGAGGAAGAGCATGCCCTTACCATTGCAGTCGATCTCCAACCTGCCATCGGCGCCCACCCTGAAGCGGCCGGCCATGGGGTAGAAGGCCACAAGCGCCTTGGCCAACGCCATCTTCAACCTGGTCACATCAAAGAAGTCGTCGGTGGCGGTGTGTCGTCGGCGGTAGAAGTGGAGGAGTGGGGTGTAGCCTACGTTGGCTAGCATGAGGTCGATTAGCGAGAGCTGGAGCGCCTTTCTCGGCGTGTCTGCATATGGCGTTACGAAGCAGGACTCTACCGCCTGCACCTCCTCCTCACCGGCCATTCTAGCTGTTTTCCTTCTTGCTCTCTCCCTCCCCTGCGGTGGCATTGGACGAGAAAAAATTAAGATGAGGCTAAGTCTCACGCAAAGAATTTTTTTGATGCAAAACCAAAAGAGTAAATACACACTAACAATGCACACTGCCATTTTTATATGATCCTCAATGGAAAAACAACCTAAAACATACCGAAAATCAAGCTTTCAATGGTCTAGGATTGGAGCTGCTGCCACTACCATGTACTTGAAAATATCCTTTCAAATCTGCAATCACACCATTAAATTGTCACTACATTGCATCGATTCCAAGATGTCAAAGTCTTTTGTCACTAAATCACTAGTGATTGGTGAAAGATTACAAGCCATCTAAAAATGCTACTCCGTTTAGAAAATGCGGGGCATTTGATGATAACCCCCAGTTCGTGCGCCTAAATCGGTCCCACATGTCAGTGACACAAAGGGGGGCTTATGATCAAAGGCGCACGAACTGGGAGGGTTATCATCAATTATTCCCTAGAGCCAGCAGCGGCCGCCGCTCGCCGCGCCTCTGTCTCGGCAGCGCCCAGCCGCGCCTTAAGCTTGCTCGACGAGTGCTCTACACCACAGCCGCCGTTCTGTTGACCGCCCCTTCGCCTGCTCCTGGCCGCCGCCGCCGCGGCGCTAGGGTTCGTTGTTTGCTGTGAGTGGCCGAGTGCCTCGCTCGGTCGTTGACTCGCTGTTTGCCTTGGCGTGCTCGCTGCGTGCAGTCACGACTCGCGAGACGAGATGGGGTCTTTTTTTTTTTTTGAGAATCCGACGAGATGGGGTCTGGGCTGGGGCGCACGAACGCGTGGCGAGCTGGCCCATATATACTGCGCTGGCTAAGGCTGCGTGACCCATTTAAACGAACGGCCCATCTTCGGTCAACCAAGTAAACGTAGAAGCTTATGAGTGAGCATTCTCTTTTCCTCAGGAAAAAAAAGGGTCAAGCATTCTAGGACTGGGGTGACACGTCGGTTTTGGCCAACCTCACGATGCAACTTGTATCCCACAATCTATGGTTTTTAATAAATAAAACTTGGTTAACCCCCCCAAAAAATTAAACGGACGCTCTCTCTCTAATCTCTCTATTTAGGAAGATGTCAGAGGAAAGAGCAACTAGTCAAGGAGTACTCCTTCGGGAGCGCTCTCAGCCGCCGCCGCTGCGTGTCATGCTCTAGACGCTCCCTCTGGATTTTTTTTCTGTACGCATTTTTTGCTTTTTGGTTTGCCTCAGTTTCCTTAGGTTTTGAAAAAAAATTGGCAGAAAAACGTGTTTCTCTTTTTCTCATGTTCCACGAGAGGTACATTCATGCCTCTTGAAAAAGAAAAAATACGTTTCACAAGAGGCACAAATTTACTTCTCATGTAGGTACGGAAAGGAAAAAACTCTTTTTTTTTCCAAGAGGGTCACAGATTTACTTCTCCAGGAGGGAGAGACACAGATTCACTTTTCGTGGAGACACGGATTTGCTTCCATAAGAGGCAAACTCATGCCTCTCGGAAAAGGAAAAGAACGCATTTTTTTTCCTCCGTGAGAGGCAAAGATTTACTTCTCGTGGAGACATGGATTTACTTCCATGAGAGGCACAGTCATGCCTCTCGGAAAAGGAAAAAACAAGTTTTCTTTTTTCACGGATTTGCTTCTACGAGATGCACGAGACGCGTTTTTTTTACTTCTGTGAGAGATATAGATTTACTTACGTAGAGGCACAGATTTGATTTCACGAGAGGCACAGTCGTGCCTCTTAAAAAAGGGAAAAATATGCTTCCGGTTTAGTTTTTTTTTTTGACTAGTTTTTTTCTATAAAAATGTTCGTCAAAACCTATCAACATAGAATCTAGTTTTGAATATCTCGACACGAGGAATTCAACGGTGAAAACGGCCCGAGAATTGGACGCACAGTTTAAGAGATACTCCCTCCGTTTGGAATTACTTGTCGCAGAAATGGATGTATCTAGATGTATTTTAGTTCTAGATACGTCCATTTCCGAGACAAGTAATTCCGAACGGAGGGAGTAGAACATGTTAAATAAACAAAACTAAAAAAACTCACAGATTGTGACAAATGGCGCGAATGACGGGAGTGCTCTTTCCAAGAAGTACTCTTTCTCTTTTAATTATTGATTTTGACATCATAAGAGCATCTACAACGGAAGGAACTCCTAAGCGCCTCGCGTTGTGGCAGATTGGCACGTGCCGCACTGGTATAACTCCCGACAAGCTGGCCCATTTATCGTGAGGAAATAATGAAAATATTCGCTACAACAACAACAAGAATGCACCCCTGCGAGGGATTGAACCCCTCTAGGCTGGGATGCACGAATGCGTCGTGAGCTAGCCCATATACCAGGCTGGCTAAGGTTGTGTGGCCCATTTAAACGAACAACCTCTATACAACGAGAGGAGCTCCTATGCATCGCACGTTGCGACCGTCTGGCCACACATGCGTCGCACAGGTACAGCTCCCGACCGCCCGGCCCATTGGTAGCACATAATAAGAGCATCTACAACCGAAGGAGCTCCTATGCGCCACACATTGTGGCAGCTTGGCACGTGTCACACAGGTACAACTCTCGATGGGCCGGCCCATTTATTGTGAGGAAATAGTGAAAATATTCGCTACAAAAGAATGCACCTCATGAGCACGTGGGTACATCATACGCGACATTTCAGAAAAGTGCACAATTTAGTTGGAAAGAATTACTAAGCCAAATCAAGCAAACACATGACCAGGTGAACGCTAACTTAATTTTGCCTTGTAACCTTGATGACATAAGTATGCTTTCATCTCATTGTTGTTGGTTCAACTTAGGTATCACATGGAAGAAATCCAACAACCTATGAGCTTTTGAAGCAACCCGTCTAGAGGAACAAGTTTCTAGTGAAGCTGATGATGTTAGTTTTTACCTCTAATGTTTCGTTGTGCCACACCCACGTGGTGGAGAGACGGGGACATAGGGGTACAGCACCAGAAGCTACATCAAATTATCTTTCCGATGCAAAAAACCTCACATCATTTCGAGTTTGTGAGTCCAAAGTTCTGGCCAATCTCGTGGAAGGTGTCCAGGCTGTCAAGGCTTCGCGAATTTCCGAGGAGCTCTCCAACAACTCCGAAAGTTGACTGCTTATTCCCCCAATGAAGCCATGCAAACCTGCTTACTTTTGAAACCATTTTCACACCTAGCTAAGGGGGGTTGTCCCTGCTATAAAATCTCATCTCCCCTATCCTCTTAGGAACCTTTTGTCAAACCATTCAGCTACAAGCTTATGCAGCAAGACGACTAGAGAGATCCGAGAGATGTCGCTACCTTTGCTTTTGTGAATTCATTCGGATTCGCGAGAAGGAGCCTCCGGTTCCCCCTAGTTCGTGATCTACGGTTCCGGCCGTTTTGTGTGGATTAGTCCCGGTCTGTGGTTCTGCGATTGTTCAGACAGCGGTTGGAGTTCTTGTAGCTTCGGTCAGTGATACGTCTCCAACGTATCTATAATTTTTTATTATTCCATGCTGTTTTATTATCAACCTTGGATGTTTTATAATCATTATATAGTCATTTTATATCATTTTTTGGTACTAACCTATTGACATAGTGCCAAGTGTCAGTTGTTGTTTTCTGCATGTTTTTTACATTGCAGGAAATCAATATCAGACGGAGTCCAAATGCCACGCCAATTTACGATGATTTTTTATGGACCAGAAGGAAGAAGATGGGCCCTGGTTGCACCTCGGGGGAGTCTCGAGGAGGGGACAACCCACCAGGGCGCGCCAGGAGGCCCAGGCGCGCCCTGGTGGGTTGTGCCCACCTTGGGTGCACCCTGGACCGACTCTTTGATCTATAAATACCCTAATATTCCAGAAACCCTAGGGGAGTCGACGAAATTTTCATCCAGCCGCGCAGAGTCCAGAACCACGAGATCCAATCTAGACACCATCACGGAGGGGTTCACCACTTCCATTGGTGCCTCTCCGATGATGCGTGAGTAGTTCTTTGTAGACCTTTGGGTCCGTAGTTAGAAGCTAGATGGCTTCTGATGTCTACTACACAACCTTCTTTTTATAGACGTTGTTGGGCCTGCAAGTGCACAGGTTTGTAGGACAGTAGCAAATTTCCCTCAAGTGGATGACCTAAGGTTTATCAATCCATAGGAGGCGTAGGATGAAGATGGTCTCTCTCAAGCAACCCTGCAACCAAATAACAAAGAGTCTCTTGTGTCCCCAACACACCCAATACAATGGTAAATTGTATAGGTGCACTAGTTCGGCGAAGAGATGAAGATACAAGTGCAATATGGATGGTAGACATAGGTATTTGTAATCTGAAAATATAAAAACAGCAAGGTAACTAATGATAAAAGTGAGCATAAACGGTATTGCAATGCTAGGAAACAAGGCCTAGGGTTCATACTTTCACTAGTGCAAGTTCTCTCAACAATAATAACATAGATAGATCATATAACAATCCCTCAACATGTAACAAAGAGTCACTCCAAAGCCACTAATAGCGGAGAACAAACGTAGAGATTATGGTAGGGTACGAAACCACCTCAAAGTTATTCTTTCGGATCAATCTATAAAAGAGTTCGTACTAGAATAACACCTTAAGATACAAATCAACCAAAGCCCTAATGTCACCTAGATACTCCATTGTCACTTCAAGTATCCGTGGGCAAGATTATACGCTATGCATCACACAATCTTAGATTCATCCAACCAACACAAAGTACTTCAAAGAGTGCCCCAAAGTTTCTACCGAAGAGTCAAGAACGTGTGCCAACCCCTATGCATAGGTTCATGGGCGGAACCCGCAAGTTGGTCACCAAAACATACATCAAGAAGCACGTGATATCCCATTGTCACCATAGATAAACACGGCAAGACATACATCAAGTGTTCTCATCATAAATACTCAATCCGATAAGATAACTTCAAGAGGAAAACTCAATTCATCAAAAGAGAGTAGAGGGGGAGAAACATCATAAGATCCAACTATAATAGCAAAGCTCGCGATACATCAAGATCGTGCCATAGAGAGAACACGAGAGAGAGAGAGAGAGATCAAACGCATAGCTACTGGTACATACACTCAGCCCCGAGGGTGAACTACTCCCTCCTCGTCATGGATAGCGTCGGGATGATGAAGATGGCCACCGGTGATGGATTCCTCCTCCGGCAGGGTGCCGGAATGGACTCCCGAGAGTTTTTTGGTGGCTACAGAGGCTTGAAGTGGCGAAACTCCCGATCTATCTTGATTTTCAATGGTTTTAGGGTACGTAGGCATATATAGGCAAAAGAAGTCGGTTGGGAGGTGCTCGAGGGGCCCACAAGACAGGGGGCGCGCCTTATAGGGGGGGCCCGCCCTCCTATCTCGTGGCTGCCTCGAGGATCTTCTGAGGTGAACTCCAAGTCTCCAGGATCATATTCTTCCAAAAAATCACGCTGCCGAAGGTTTCATTCCGTTTGGACTCCGTTTGATATTCCTTTTCTTCAAAATACTGAAACAGGCAATAAAACAACAATATGGGCTGGGCCTCCGGTTAGTAGGTTAGTCCCAAAAATGATATAAATGTGTAAAATAAAGCCCATAAACATCGAAAAGGGGTAATATAATATCATGAAACAATAAAAAATTATAGATACGTTGGAGACGTATCAAGCATCCCCAAGCTTAATTCCTACTCGTCCTCGAGTAGGTAAATGATAAAAAGAGAATTTTTGATGTGGAATGCTACCTAGCATAATTCATAATGTAATTTTCTTTATTGTGGCATGAATGTTCAGATCCAAATGATTCAAAATAAAAGTTCATATTGATAAAAGAAATAGTAACACTTCAAGCATACTAATCAAAGTAATCATGTCTTCACAAAATAACATGGCAAAAGAAAGTTCATCCCTACAAAATCATATAGTTAGGCTATGCTTCATTTCCGTCACACAAAGATGTTCCCAACTTCTATACCCCCGATGAAAAGCCAAGCAATTGTTTCATACTTAAATAATCTCAAACTTTTTCAACCTTCACGCAATACATGAGCGTGAGCCATGGATATAGCACTATGGGTGGAATAGAATATGATGATGGGGATTGTGTGGAGAAGACAAAAAGGAGAAAGTCTCACATTGACGAGGATAATCAACGGGCTATGGAGATGCCCATCAATTTATGTCAACATGAGGAGTAGGGATTGCCATGCAACGGATGCACTAGAGCTATAAATGAATGCTCAACAAAAGAAAACTAGTGGGTGTACATCCAACTTGCTTGCTCACGAAGACCTAAGGCATTTGAGGGAGCCCATTGTAGGAATATACAAGCCAAGTTCTATAATGAAAATTCCCACTAGTATGAAAAAGACAACTTATGAGACTCACTATATGAAAAGCATGGTGCTACTTTGAAGCACAATATATGAGACTCACTACATGAAGAACAAGGTGCTACTTTGAAGCACAAGAGTGGAAAAAGAGATAGTAACATTGCCCTTTTTATTTGTTTTCCCCTTTTTTTTTCTTTTTTTCTTTCTTTGGCCTTTCTTTTTTTCTTTTTTTCTTTTGGCCTTCATTTTTTTCCTCTTTGGGCAATGCTCTAATAATGATGATCATCACACTTTCATTGATTACAACAAAAGAATTACAACTCGAAACTAGAACAAGATATGACTCTATATGAATGCCTCCGGCGGTGTATGAAAAATAATGCATGGTGGCTTTGCCACAAATACGATGTCAACTACATGATCATGCAATGGCAATATGACAAAAGTAAAGTATGTCATGATCATGATGAACGGAACGGTGGAAAGTTGCATGGCAATATATCTCGGAATGACTATGGAAATGCCATAATAGGTAGGTATGGTGGCTGTTTTGAGGAAGATATAGGGAGGTTTATGTGTGATAGAGCGTATCGTATCACGGGGTTTGGATGCACCGGCGAAGTTTGCACCAACTCTCAGGGTGAGAAAGGGCAATGCACGGTACCGAAGAGGCTAGCAAAGGCGGAAAGGTAAAAGTGCGTATAATCCATGGACTCAACATTAGTCAAAAGAACTCATATACTTAGTGCAAAAATTTAGAAGTCATCAAAAATCAAGTACTATGCACATGCTCCTAAGAGGATAGATTGGTAGGAAAAGACCATCGCTCGTCCCCGACCACCACTCATAAGGATGCACAAGCCAGGTACACTTCATGTTTCAAATTTGTTACACAACTTTAACCATACGTGCATGCTACGGGACTTGCTAACTTCAACACAAGTATTCTTTAAATTCATAATCACCCAACTAGCATGACTTTAATATCACTACCACCATATCTCAAAACAATTATCAAGTATCAAATTGATCATAGCATCCAATTCACTTCCTATAATAGTTTTCATTCAAATTACCATGTTGTTCTAAAAGACTCTCAAAAATATATAAGTGAAGCATGAGAGTCCATTAATTTCTACAAAATAAAACCACCGCCATGCTCTAAAAAGATATAAGTGAAGTAAGAGCAAACGACAAACTACTCTGAAAAAGATATAAGCGAAGATCAATGAGTAGCTAAATAATTAAGTAGCTATGCGAAGACTCTCTCTCATTTAAGAATTTTGGATCTTGGTATTCTAATCAAGCAGCAAGCAAAAAAAATGACATTGCAAGAATATCACAACTCATGTGAAGAAGCAAAAACTTAGGCTCAACCGATACTAACCGATAGTTGTTGAAGAAGAAAGGTGGGATGCCTACCGGGGCATCCCCCAGCTTAGATGCTTTAGACTTCTTGAAATATTATCTTGGGGTGCCTTGGGAATCCCCAAGCTTGAACTTTTGTGTCTCCTTAATTCCTCTCATATCATGGTTTCTCTTTTTATCAAAATATTCATCCACACCAAACTCAACAAGAACTCGTGAGATAGGTTAGTATAAACCAATGCAAAACCTTATCATTTTCTACTGTAACAAATCACTAAAATTATTATTCAACATTGCATACTAAATGCCTCTGCATATTTAATACTCCTATCCTCAAATAGAATCATTAAACAAGCAAACATATGCAAACAATGCAAACATAACAGCAATCTGTCGAAACAGTGCAGTCTGTAAAGAATGCAAGAGTATCAATACTTCCCTAACTCCAAAAATTATGAGAGAAAATTACCACTGTAGTAAATTTATCAGATCTCAATATGCAAAAAGTTTCAACATTATACCATTCTCTGACTTTTCTAGGGAATTTTTGCAACAGCGGTAAACTTTCTGTTTTCAAACAGCAACATGTATACTAGCAAAATAAGCATGGTAAGGGCTATCCTTGACTTTTTTTATTGAAAATAAAGATGCAAAACATTATTATAAATAACAGAAAGCAAATACTAACTAATAAAATGACGCTCCAAGCAAAACACATATCATGTGGTGAATAAAAATATAGCTCCAAGTAAAGTTACCGATGAACGAAGACGAAAGAGGGGATGCCTTCCGGGGCATCCCCAAGCTTAGGCTCTTGGTTGTCCTTGAATATTACCTTGGGGTGCCTTGGGCATCCCCAAGCTTAGGCTCTTGGCACTCCTTATTCCATAGTCCATCGAATCTTTACTCAAAACTTGAAAACTCCACAACACAAAACTCAACAGAAAACTCGTAAGCTCCGTTAGTATAAGAAAATAAAACAACCACTTACGTACTGTAATGAACTCATTCTAAATCCATATTGGTGTAATATCTACTGTACTTCAACTTATCTATGGTTCATACCCTTCGATACTACTCATAGATTCATCAAAATAAGCAAACAACACATAGAAAACAGAATCTGTCAAAAACAAAACAGTCTGTACTAATCTGTATCAAAACGTATACTTCTTGAAATCCAAAAATCCTACCAATTTAGGAAGTCCTAAGCAATTTGTGTGCCAACCCAGAGCAAAAAGAATCAGATCATAAGCACGTTTATGTGAATTGACAAAACTAATTTACTGGGTGCAAAAGTTTCTGATTCTAAGCAGGATCAACACAACTATCACCGTAAGCTATCCTAAAGGTCTTAATTGGCACTTTATTGAAATGAAAGCTATAAAACATGATTAATACAGTAGAATAATCATGTGAACACACAAAAATAGTAAGGGTAAATATTGGGTTGTTTCCTAACAAGCGCTTTTCTTTAATGCCTTTCTAGCTAGGCATGATGATGACAATGATGCTCACATAAAAGATAAGAATTGAAACATAACGGGAGCATCATGAAGCATATGACTAGCACATTTAAGTCTAACCCACTTCCTATGCATAGGGATTTTGTGAGCAAACAACTTATGGAAACAATAATCAACAAGCATAGGAAAGTAAAACAAGCATAGCTTCAAGATTTTCAACACATCGAGAGGAAACTTGACATTATTGCAATTCCTACAAGCATAAGTTCCTCCCTCATAATAATTTTCAGTAGCCTCATGAATGAATTCAACAATATAACCAGCACCTAAAGCATTCTTTTCATGATCTACAAGCATAGAAAATTTACTACTCTCCACATAAGCAAAATTCTTCTCATTCAGAATAGTGGGAGTATCATAAGAGACTTGAACACTAAAAATTGTTTCCACATTAAAAGAGTAATGTTCAGAAAAAGGGTAATCATAATCATGACAATATTTGTAAATATAATCATCACTACTTTTTATAGCATAAGTTTCATCATAATAATCATCATAAGTAGCAACTTCGTTCTCATCATAATCGATTGAAACCTCTCCCAAGATAGTGGAATCACTAAATAAAGTTGACACTCTTCCAAATCCACTTTCATATTCATCACAACAAAATTCAACATCCTCCAAAATAGTGGGATCACTACTTCCTAAAGTTGACACTCTTCCGAACCCACTTTCATCAATATAATCATCATAGGTAGGAGGCATGCTATCATCATAACAACTTTGCATATCAAAACTTGGGATGCTAAAAATATCATCTTCATTAAACGTAGCATCCCCAAGCTTGGGACAAACATTAATTTCAGCAAATATATTCTCAAATATTTCATCCTCATCAAACATAGCTTCCCCAAGTTTGGCCCTTTCATATCATAAGCATAATCACTCTCATCATTAAAAATATTGATAGCACCAATAGTATAGCAATTATCATCATCACAATGAGTAGTATGAGCAATATCATTTGGGAGGGATACCTTTCTACCTTTGTTGCTCCTTCTTTTCTTTTTCTTCTTCACATTATGTGTGGGTTCAACCTTCCTCTTTGAGCTCCTTATTGATGAGATTGGTTGAATAGAAAGCTCCTCCTCGTTACCTGATTCATTATAAGAAATAATAGGAGGAGATTGGAAAGTCTCTTCCCTTTCATTAGTATTCTCATCATCTTCCATTTTCTTTCTTTTCTTTAGGTAATTGGAAATATAAGGATTTTCAATGCAATTCCGCACAAAACATATAAATCGTTTCTAGATCAATATCAAGAAAATGCTTAAGATTAAATTCTGGAATAGGCTTAGTTAAATGTTTCAACTCTTCACAACCCAAAAGCAATCTAAGTTCATTGTAATGAGAAAGGGAGATCAAATAATCACAATTTTTGGACATGATCCGATCATGAATAATTTGCATTGGAGGTGTAAATGATCTTGTTTATTGCAAAATTCACAACGGGAAAGATATCTTAAATTCTCCGCACTCTTATCTAGCCTTTCTTGCAACTTCTTAGTTTCTAAATACTTATGCCTCTTGCAATATATATCTTCTCTATTTGGTGTGTTCATGCAAACATGCACTCCACAAAAGTTGACATGCTCATAAGATATATTTTCATCATGACTAGAGCAATCATCATTAGTACTAAGGATATTCAAGGAGTTTATAAGATTTAGTACCAAGCATTTTAATGCATTCCTCTTCTAGCACTTGAGCACAATTTTCCTTTCCATCATTCTCACGAAAGATATTAAAAATATGAAGCGTATGAGACAAACTCAAATCCATTTTTTTGTAGTTTTCTTTATAAATTAAACTAGTGATAAAACAAGAAACAAAAAGATTCGATTGCAAGATCTAAAGATATACCTTCAAGCACTCGGCAACGGCGCCAGAAAAGAGCTTGATGTCTACTACACAACCTTCTTCTTGTAGACGTTGTTGGGCCTGCAAGTGCACAGGTTTGTAGGACAGTAGCAAATTTCCCTTAAGTGGATGACCTAAGGTTTATCAATCTGTAGGAGGCGTAGGATGAAGATGGTCTCTCTCAAGCAACCCTGCAACCAAATAACAAAGAGTCTCTTGTGTCCCCAACACACCCAATACAATGGTAAATTGTATAGGTGCACTAGTTCGGCGAAGAGATGAAGATACAAGTGCAATATGGATGGTAGACATAGGTATTTGTAATCTGAAAATATAAAAACAGCAAGGTAACTAATGATAAAAGTGAGCGTAACCGGTATTGCAATGCTATGAAACAAGG
Source organism: Triticum timopheevii (assembly GCA_963921465.1). NCBI lineage: Eukaryota > Viridiplantae > Streptophyta > Magnoliopsida > Poales > Poaceae > Triticum > Triticum timopheevii. The sequence continues at coordinate 69,577,781 of OY997272.1, read as the reverse complement.
CCTAGGGTTCATACTTTCACTAGTGCAAGTTCTCTCAACAATAATAACATAGATAGATCATATAACAATCCCTCAACATGTAACAAGGAGTCACTCCAAAGCCACTTGTTGGGGATATTACCACTGGGCGTGAACCGGCCTACCTGGGCCGGGTTAGCTTCATTAGTAGGATAAAGGTGATCAAGCAGATGAAGGCCCAAGGCCTGTAGTCGGTTTACGAACCTGTAGCCGTAAACCGGCTTGATATGTAAACTTGCATTGTAAGTTAGGAATAGAAAGAGACCAACCGGGATACGAGTATGAACCGGTGTGGGACTCTGTGGGCCGACGGGCGTCACCCGTGTATATAAGGGGACGACCCGGCGGCGGTTCAAGGGGAGACAACAACAACTCGAGGCCTAGGCGAAGATTGTTTGCTCCCTAGTCATCGAGACCACATCAATTCCATCACAACTAGACGTAGGCTTTTACCTTCATCGAAGGGGCCGAACTAGTATAAACCCTTGTGTCTTTGTGTCCGCTTTAACCCCTTCAAGTTAACCCGTAGCGATGGCTCCACGACTAAGTCCTTTCACAAGGACATCTGCCGTGACAAATCCACGACAGTTGGCGCCCACCGTGGGGCTATTGCACGACGGTTTGATGATCTTGGAGGGAAAGCTCAAAGGACTCGAAGGCTATGCTGTGGGCCGGATGACCAAGAGTCGTCGTGGCAAGATCTACATCGACGATGCAGGATGGGGTCCCGAAGCCAATTCGATCGAGTACGGGTACCGGGTCCCCTTTGGTGGCATACACGTTTTTATCGGCAAGATTGGTGAGCCTGGGCCTGAGCCGGACATCTGCACCGACCTCGTCGAGACGGCTCAGCGTGCGAGATCTACCCAGGTTAAACTGGCCGTGAAGCGTGCCTTCATGGGAGTCATCCACGGAGGAGAGCATGAGGACGAGTTAGAATACGGTAGCGAGACCGTCGTCTATTCCGGCGACGAGTCTTCAACCGGAGAGACCGAATCATTGTACCAGTTGCAAGACGACCATATTAGGGGTTGTTCCGATGGCGACAGTATTCCGGACCCCCCAGATCAGATCAACCGGGTTGGAATATTCATGGCCGGCACGCAGGCGGCGAATCACTCTTCGACCGCAGCAGCAATGCTCTCCGGATCAGCAGCGGCAGCGGCAGCAGGGGCAGGAGGCCTTGTGCGCCCACCGGCTCAAGTTCTGTCTGACCTGTTTGACGCACTAGCTGCACTTATGGCAGAGGCAAATCCGGCGGATCAGGAGGCCCATGATGCAGAGATTGCAAAGGTGAGAGAGCAGATCGTACAGGCCAAAGCCGACCTGGCAGCAGAGAAGGACAGGATGGCCGCAGAGCGGGCCGCTTTGGACGCCCAGGCCTATAAGCTCATGCTTGACCAGAACGCATCACAGGAGGTCTTGAAGCGGAAGCATAGATCACGCCTGCCGTTAGGGTTCGACCCTCGAAGTCTCTTTCACACTCCGGGAGCTGGAACCAGTAATCCGCCGGGGCACCTGGAGGCAAACCGGGTCGAGGCACCAGGGCCAGGAGCGATGGTCCAACCCCACCTGATGGAACCTCCTCGACAGAACATTGTGATTCCTCCGCCGGTTCAGACACCTCCGAGTCATTATTCTAATCCTATGGACAATCTTGTTGCAGCTGCTGCGCGATTAGAAGCTATCCCGGTGGAAGGAGACTCTCCGCAAGCAATAGAGACGCGCCGGGTTAAGGAACTTCTCCAGACCGCTTTGATTCAAAAGGAGGCATATTCATACAGCCGCGATCGGATTCACTCCACACCTCGTCCAAGCCGGAGCTATAGCAGGTGCCTGGATGAACCGGCCATATCGAGCAATGCGCGAGGCCGTGAAGCAGCCCGTGGCAATAACCCGGCAGGTGGTGTTCGTGACGCTTAGGAGGTAGTGGACCGGGCCCGGGCACGAAGGGAGGCCGAGTTAGCAGCACAGAACGAGGTGGGTCAGCTTACACCGGTTCGTCCTACCACCTCTGCCGGGCCAGGGGTCGCATCTGCTTTGGGAGTACCCTGTTTAGTCCCCGCTTTACGCAATGTACGCCTGCCCAAAGATTTCAAGGGTCCGCGCAAGGTGCCGAATTACACCGCTGATTTATCTCCAGAAGCGTGGGTAGAGAGTTATGAGATGGCCATGGAAATGCTGGATGTGGATGAGACCGCGTGTGCAAAGTACTTCACCATGATGCTTGAAGGCTCGGCCCGTACTTGGTTGAAGAGCCTGCCGCCTAATTCTATCAGTTCATGGGCCCAGTTGCGGGCCCGGTTTATCCAGAATTTCAAAGATACGTGTAAGCAGCCCAAGTCCATAGTAGAAGCTTAAGGCATGTACAATGGAGGCTACACCATAGTGCTGCCCCATGATCCACATACTTAGAATTGCACGAAGCAGTTGCTAAAATTTTCATCCACCCAATGCACCCATTGGCTCACCGGGCCCACACTTTTCCTCAACCCAATTTTTCTCCAATCTCCCGTACACACCCATCTCCTTGCTTTCTCCTACCTTTTGTGCTTTTGCCAGGGAATAACCCGCTTCCTCTGCAAGATCCCACTTTGCTTTTAGAGCAGCAGGTTGAGCTGATTTGGCGCATCAAAGCTGACGTAGAGGGCTGGGGCAGCCGTCCAGGCTGGAGCAATGGCCATGCCCTTATGAGTTAGCCAAGCATTCTCTTTTCCTCAGGAAAAAAAAGGGTCAAGCATTCTCTTTCGTTAGGACTGGGATGACACGTCGGTTTTGGCAACCTCACAAGCAACTTGTATCCACAATCTGTGGTTTTTGATAAATAAAGCTTGGTTAACCCCTAAAAGGGGCGCTCTCTCTAATCTTTCCATTTAGGAAGATGTCAGAGGAAAGAGCAACTAGTCAAGGAGTACTCTTCGTGAGCGCTCTCAGCCGCCGCCGTCGTGTGTCATGCTCTAGACGCTTCCTCTGGAAAAAAAATCTGTACGCATTTTCAGCTTTTTGGTTTGCCTTAGTTTCCTTAGGTTTTGAAACAAAAAGAATGGTAGGAAAACGCGTTTCTCTTTTTCTCGTGTTCCACGAGAGGTACATTCATGCCTCTTGAAAAAGAAAAAATGCGTTTTCCTTTCTTTCATTTCACGAAAGGCACAAATTTACTTCTCGTGTAGGCACGAAAAGGAAAAAACTCATTTTTTAGAGGGTCACAAATTTACTTCCCCAGGAGGGACAGACACAGATTCACTTTTCCTGAAGACACGAATTTGCTTCCCTGAGAGGCAAAGTCGTGCCTCTCGAAAAAGGAAAAAACGCATTTTTTTCCTTTCGTGAGAGGCAAAGATTTACTTTTTGTGGAGACATGGATTTACTTCCATGGGAGGCACAGTCGTGCCTCTCGAAAAAGGAAAAAACAAGTTTTCTTCTTTTACGGATTTGCTTCTGTGAGAGGCATGAGACGCGTTTTTTTTACTTCCGCGAGAGACATAGATTTACTTACGTAGAGGCACGGATTTGATTTCACGAGAGGCACAGTCGTGCTTCTTAAAAAAGGGAAAACATGCTTTCGGTTTAGTTTTTTTTTGACTAGTTTTTTCTCGTATAAAAAGGTTCTACAAAACCTATCAACATAGAATCTAGTTTTGAATATCTCGACGCGATGAATTCAATGGTGAAAACGGCCCGAGAATTAGACGCACAGTTTAAGAGATAGAACATTTTAAATAAACAAATCTAAAAAAACTCATAGATTGTGAAAAATGGCACGCATGACGGGAGTGGTCTTTCCAAGAAGTACTTTTTCTCTTTAATTAGTGATTTCGACATCATAAGAGCATCTACAACCGAAGGAACTCCTATGCGCCTCGCGGTGTGGCAGATTGGCACGTGCCGCACTGGTACAACTCCCGACAAGCTGGCCCATTTATCGTGAGGAAATAATGAAAATATTCACTACAGCAACAACAAGAATGCACCCCTGCGAGGGATTGAACCCCTCTAGGTTGGGACGCACGAACACGTCGTGAGCTAGCCCATATACCAGGCTGGCTAAGGTTGAGTGGCCCATTTAAACAAATAACCTCTCTACAACCAGAGGAGCTCCTATGCATCGCGCGTTGCGACCGACTGGCTTTTAAAAAAATCTGTGAACTTTTTTGAGATTGACGAACTTTTTTGAATATTGATGAACTTTTTCTAAATTTAATGAACATTTTGTCTGGAAAATGGATGAACTTTTTTTTACTTATGAACTTCTTTTTCAGTTCCATGAACTTTTTCCAATTTCTATGAACTTTTTTCAAATTTGATGAACTTTTGCGAAATTGGATGGACTTTTTTTCAATTTGAATGAACTTTTTTTCGAATTGATGAACCTTTTCTAAAGATATGAACATATCTTTTCAAATGGATGAACTTTTTTCTTTAAATCTGGAAACCTTTCTTCATGTCATATTTTTATTTTCGAAAAAAAGACAAAAAAAATAGGGCAGCACGCTAGTGGGCCGGCCCATGCTAGCAGCGCTGCAGGCGCCGGATCGTTAACGGGCGCCTGAAGCGCTGTATAGGAGCTCCCCGACTGGCCACGCATGCGTCGCACAGGTACAGCTCCCGACCTCCCGGCCCATTGGTTGCGCATAATAAGAGCATCTACAACCGAAGGAGCTCCTATGCGCCACACATTGTGGCAGATTGGCACGTGCCGCACAGGTACAACTCCCGATGGGTCGGCCCATTTATTATGAGGAAATAGTGAAAATATTCTCTACAAAAGAATGCACCTCATGAGCACATTGGTACATCATACACGACATTTCAGAAAAGTGCACAATTTAGTTGGAAAGAATTACTAAGCCGAATCAAGCAAACACATGACCAGGTGAACGCTAACTTAAGTTTGCCTTGTAACCTTGATGACACAAGTATGCTTTCATCCCATTGTTGTTGGTTGAACTTAGGTATCACATGGAAGAAATCCAACAACCTATGAGCTCTTGAAGCAACCCGTCTGGAGGCACAAGTTTGAAGAAAACAAGTTTCTAGTGAAGATGATGTTGTTAGTTTTTACCCTATGGTGTTTCGTTGTGCCACACCCATGTGGTGGAGAGACGGGGCCATAGGGGTACATCACCAGAATCTACATCAAATTATCTTTGCGATGCAAAAAACCTCACATCATTTTGAGTTGTGAGTCCAAAGTTCTGGCCAATCTTGTGGAAGGTGTTCAGGTTGTCAAGGCTTTGCGAATTTCCGAGGAGCTCTCCAACAACTCCCAAAGTTGACTGTTTATTCGCCCAAGGAAGCCATGCAAACCTGCTTAATTTTAAAACCATTTTCACACCTAGCTAAGAGGGGTTGTCCCTGCTATAAAACCTCATCTCCCCCATCCTCTTAGGAACCTTTTGTCAAACCATTCAGCTACAAGCTTATGCAGCAAGACTGCTAGAGAGATCCGAGAGATCTTGCTACCTTTGCTCTTGTGAATTCATTCGGATTCGCGAGAAGGAGCCTATGGTTCCCCCTAGTTCGTGCTCTACGGTTCTAGACGTTTTGTGTGGATTAGTCCCGGTTTGTGGTTTTGCGATTGTTCGGACAGCGGTTGGAGTTCTTGTAGCTTCGGTCAGCCATCCCCAACGTATGGGTTGCATCCAACCTTGGTAGGTATAAAGCTAGTTATCCCTTGTGATTCGATCCTACGACGTGAAGATCGGGACACCCTTGAGCATGAACTCGTTCATCGGGTTCCCACCTATCATTTGGCATCAGAGCCTTCGTTGACATGGTAGGATCTCTTATCAAAGCGGGTACGTTGGTCTCTGTGGTAAAGTGGGCCGGTACATTGCTCACGCTTGATGGTTTTCCCTGTGTGTTTGCTCGACAGTTCCACGCAGCGAGCGTCAAATAGGATTAAAACCGGAGCCCTCAGATCCACCCCAAACGCCCAAGCCAGCTGCCCGGACCAAAATATCGCACCAAACCGGGCTCCCCACAACCAGCCCCCGGGCTGTCCGGCAACCCTCATATCCAGCCGTATGTGGATATGAGGAGTATCGGATGCGCCCGGACACTGCCGCCACGTCGAACCGCCCCGCTATGCCACACACCGCCCCATCACGACCCCCACAAAAACCCCACCTGCGCCCGACGAACCCTAGTCAGACACTCAGTCCTCTCGCCCACTCTGCTCCCCTCCCGTCTCCTCCCCTTTCTCTCTAATCTCTTTTGCCCCTTCGCCATGGCCAGGTCCGGCCATGGCTTTGGCAGCGAGCCCAAGCCCATGGACCGGTTTGGTGCCATTCGCTGACCTCGGCGGAGACTTACGCCAGGCGCTTCCGAAGCAAAAATGCGAAGGCGCTCCGGCTCGGGATCGAAGATTCGAAGTACCTCGCGAGGAAGGAATCCGCCAAGGCGAAGGCAGCGCGCCAGGCGAAGGAACATGAGCGTATCCTCCGGCACCTCTCTGGCTACATCTCGTTGGAGTCGGAGAGCGGCACCACCACGGACGACGAACCTGCCACCATGGACACCTACACGGAGGAGATGGACCGCCCCTCTGGTGACCGCAAGGGCAAGGGTTCTGCCAAGAAATTGTGATCTGCCTCTTCGCATGGTCTTTGTTTATTTTGTATCTAATTTCATCCGGTGAACTTTGTCTATTTTGGGTCCGATTAAGTCTGTCTGGTGAACTATGCCCGAATATATCTATATTTCTCGTTCAATCATTTGTGATGTTGATCTATGTTGTTTACGTTGTTGTATGCATGGTATGGGATTGGGTATTCGGATATGGGGACTGCGGTTGTGGAAAAGGGGAAATGGGGACTTCCCGGTCATTGCCAGTGGGCGCAAAACGGACGCGTCTGCGGGCATATAGGGGCTTAGGTATGCCAACTTGTGGTTGCAGATGTTAATGTTACGCCTTTTCAGAAATCAGAGTGTTCCTTGTCGCGTTTGTGCAAGAAATCCAATGTTCCGCCTTTTCAGAAATCAGAGTGTTCCTTGTCGCGTTTGTGCAAGAAATCCACTGTTTGCAGAACCAGATAGGTTGATAAGATTGTTGACGCCTTTATGGATATGCTTAACTGCAAGTGAGAGTATTGCAATAGTTTATTCAGACTCTGAAATCAAACCACTGACGGATTGGTCCAGCAGATCTGAAGTTCTGAACTGACCAGGGAAACATTTCTTTTTTCTTTTTCTTCCAGGAACAAGTGACATCTTTTGTTCTTTGTAAAACCTCAAGCTGGATTCATCGGCGGTGGTTGTGTAGCTTTAGGGCCATTTTGATTATCTTTTAAGAGAAGGAAAGGCATCCAGTAAGGCCGTGTGAGAAGAACTGCACCCTGATGCAGTGTCCAGGCATGGCTGAATTTGCAGTGCAGTCAAAACCTTCTCTTCTCCTTTCTTCTAGGAACAAATGTTGTCAAAACCAAGGGAAACTCCACTGCAGGATCCATTGATGGCTTTGGTGCAGCAGATCTCAAATTCTGAACTGATCAAGGGAAACTTCTCTTCTCCTTTTCTTCTAGGAACAAATGCTGTCCTTTTTCAATTTTGCAAGGCCTCGGTCGGCGCCACCTGCGGCGGCTGTGTAGTTTTCGGGCGATTTGGACGATCTGCTTCTAATACAAAACGACTATATGGAGGACTCATTTACAGAGGAAGCACACCACACACGGTCACACACTCTACTCTCAACGAGCTTGTCTCAAATAAATACAGTGAAAAGCCAGATTGACACAGCAAACTACTCTTGACTATACCATAAACAGATCCACTGCAGAAAATTACCTCCTTAATTTCCTAGTACCTGACTAGTTCCATTCTTGCCACATGGCGACAATCACTCTGACTTATCACATAGTCATAATTTAAACTAAAAGCCAAATGAAGGTACTGCTCTTGCTGCCTCATCTGACTGACGAACCGATCATTGCCAGATTAAGCCACACAAGATAAACTCCATGTTAAGATAACCATTTTACAGACGTCCAGAGCCACAAGTTACACCGATACACCGGCCTGACCTCGACCAGAGCCATCTCCAGTCCTCGATTCACCGGCCTGACCTTGAGCATCCACGTCAGCAGCAATGCTCTTGTCGCGAGGGCTACCCATGGGCTCTTCAGCTTGCAGCATCTCCGCACCTTGCTCCAGCATCTCCTTCTCATCACCATCCTGAGTACCTGCCCAATATATTATATATGCGTACTCAGACTTTAGATATTCAGGAGTTGTGAGTAAAACAATCCCTAGGTCTTACCATTGGGAAATACTTGGTAAAAATGCTTAGGAAAAAAGCACAGGAATAATCCTTCAATACTACTTCTTAGACATAGTTCCATAGGGATAATATTGGATCCAATGGACTTGAAATATAGAACAGAAAAACACTTATTTTTAAGGAGAAGGCCAATTTGGCTCCCGGGCTCAGCTGCACCCGCGCCGACGAAAAAAATCAAAACAAATACTAGAAAAATTCAAAAAATTCCAATTTTTTTTGTGTGGTAGATAATTTGATGCGTGAGGTTTGCTGCAAAATTCAACTCGTTTGGACATTTGAGCATCTCTCGGCAAAAAAGACAAAATCGGGGTCTGTAAAAAAGTTTACTGTTCACAAACTGTTTTGACCCGATTTGTCTTTTTTGCCAAGAGCTGCTCAAATGTCCAAATGAGTTGAAATTTGCAGCGGACCTCACGCAACAAATTATCTACTACACAAAAAAAATTGGATTTTTTTGAATTTTTTTAGTATTTGTTTTGAATTTTTTTCTGAGCGGGAGCATATGAGCCTGGGCTCAGACGCGGATTTTCGATTTTTAAGGTGCTTCCCATTGTCATTTGCAATACAAGACGGATTACACAGCCAGACAAGACATGTAAACATAGAGATGTACTCCCTCCGTCCCAAAATTCTTGTCTTAGATTTGTCTAGATATGGATGTATCTAATACTAAAACGTGACTTGATACATCCGTATCTAGACAAATTTAAGACAAGAATTTTGGGACGGAGGGAGTATCATAAAAGAACTTCAGCGCCATAAACGGAATGGTAGCAGAAATTAAATTTTTCACCACATCAGACTTGTCTCCCTGCTTATATCTATCAAGAGAAATGTGAATGAGATAACTCCAGCTTGACAGGAAGAAGGTGAAACAAACCAAAGGTGAACTGTTGGTAGCAGTGTCCTTTGAGCTTGTATGCCTTCTGCGTTAGTTTGGCCATAAAAACAACAATCATTGTCATGACGTCGTGTTTCTTACATTTCAAGGTGCATCCAGAATGCTACTCATGCTGTGCAGACCTTTCTTTGACTTCTCTAATCAACTTAAAATGTCAACTAAAACAAACTTAAATAAACCACAATTATGTTCCTGAGCTTAGCCACAACACAGAGAATGTGACAACTAATAAACCGTGTAAACAAGATTCACGATGACAGTAATCAACTGCCGTATCAAGCAACAGACTTGTAAATTGCTTATGAAAAAAAGCACAGGAAGAAGCACAAAGTGCTACTCTATAAACAAATATAAGAGGGAGTAGGACATAAAGAAACCACATGCAATACATGGAGATTGGCGAATGATCGTTCAAGACTACTTCTGACATAGTTCCATAGGTATAGTATTAAATTCAATGGAATATTATTTGAAATATACAACAGATAAATAATTTGCTTTATGGTGTTTCTGATTGTCATTTGCAATACAATTTGGAATAATAGCCAGACAAGACATGCATGTAAACATAAAGAGATGAATCATAAGAGAACTCAAGCGCCATAAACGAAATGGTAGCAGAAAGTAAAATTTAGACTTGCCTCCCTGCTTATATCTATCAAAAGAAATGTAAATAACATAACTCCTGCTTGACCCGGAAGAAGGTGAAACAAACCAAAGGTGAACTGTGGTAGAAGTATCATTTGAGCTTGTATGCCTTTTGCGTTAGTTTGGCCATAAAAACAAAAATCGTTGCTGTGACCTAGTGTTTCTTATGATTTCAAGGTGCTTCCAAAATGCTACTCATACTGTGAACACACCTTTCTTGTACCTCTCTAATCACCTTAAAGTGGCAAATAAAACAGAATTAAATAAACCACAATTATGTTTCTGAGCTTGATCAGCTTAGCCACAGCACAGAGAATGTGACGACTAATAAACCGTGTAAACAAGATTCACCGACCACATAAATGAACCACTGTATCAAGCAACAGACAAGATGTGTGATAACTAAGCGAAGGAAATACTAACTACTCCAGGATGCAACAGAAAGGTTACCACTTGATACTGTTGGTGTCGACAGAAATGGTGGAAAGTTGGTATATGGCCACGGGTAAATCCTGCTAGACTCTGATCCAAACACCCTCTCAAGCTGGAATGTCTTGACGTCCAGTGAGAAAAGGCCACCATCAAGCGATGGGCTTCCGTAGTGACGCAGGAACAAGTTCGGCCTTGGTGAACCCGCCCACTGCCATTGAGAAGAACCCAGTGAGACTATCTTCTCCAATTGCCACTGGCTGGAACTCACACCACTGTTTCGCCTAGTGAAATATCTGATTTCAGGTGTCCCCCTTGGTCGCACAAACAACCCAGTGATGCCCTCCCCTGCCTCCACAACGTCTACATACACACAATAAGCATAACCTCTGGCTTCCAGCGGGAGGTCAAGGAGTGAGACCTCCATCGTCCGGGTGTCCAGCACACGTAGCTTCTCCCTGCAATCTGTCATCCCGTACAAGCAGCCATACACATATTGGCGCCAGTAGAAGGAAGCCAACCCTGACGTTGACGGAGCAGCTCGCCATTGTCCGGTGCTGGAAGAGAAGACGAAGGCGACCTGATTATCATCATATTCGCGCTCTGCCTTCCATATCACTCTGAAAGACGTCTCTTCCGCAGCCTCCTCCTCGTCGTCACTGCCCAGCAGGAAGATCTGCCATCCTATCCTGCGTGGAGTGTAGGCCTTAGGAAGCCACTCGTCGACTCCAGGGATTCGGGGCAGCAGGTGGTGCCGCCTGTGCAAGGGATCGCACACCACCAGCTCCGCGAAGTCGTCGGGGCCCCTGCCGAGGAGGACGCGACCGTCGCGGTTCTCCAAAATGGCCCAGTCGCTGGCGGGAGTGGGGAGGAAGGAGAAGGAGAAGTCGGCGACGAGAGCGACGGCTTTGGCGGCCGAAGCGGAGGGGTAAGGAGGTTCGGCGGGGTGGAAGACTCGGCGATTATCGAAGAAGCCGACGAGGGACGGGGCGTGGCGCTTGCGGTAGCGGCGGAGGAAGGAACGGCTGGCGACGAGGCAGCGGAAGGAGGCGCAGGCGGCGGAGATTCGGACGAGGTCGGCTGGGTCGGGGACGCGGAGGAAGATCTCCGGGAAAAGATCGTCGGGGATCTGCGGCGAGTCCATCGGGGCTGGCCGCTCTCCGGCGTGGGAAAGCTGGGTGTTTGCGGCGGCGGCGGCGGCGGCGGTTGTGAGCAGGAGAGCACTGCGTCCGTCCCTCTCTGTAGGGTGAAGTGCTCCTCACTGTCTAATAACTGGGCCGAGTCTATAACGAGCTTGAATGTCCAAACCTGGCCCGTCTGAGAATCAGATTGACATCCACCACCAGCCTAACAAAAGGACAAATTTCTTCGAGGGAAATTTGTTGAGCGCCTTTTCTTTTGCAAAAAAAAAAACAGCTCCACAAATCATCATCATGGAGGTTTTGAAAAAAAATATAAATCATCATAATAATCAGGAGATTAACTTCATGTTTTATTTGATTGGAATTGTAACTTCATCGTGTCATGGAATGAAGAATCTATTATCATTACTCCATAAAAAATCACTATAAAATTGTCAGAATTTTTTACCAAGATCACACAAAATGAGAAGGAAGAACCACTCTAACTTGACCAAACACAATATAACCACAACGCAAAAGAGCTTGTCCAACAAAGTCGTGTCTCGACCAACATGAGTCACCTCCCAAGGGAAAAAATTCAAAGGAACTCTCCTTGTCGACGCACCAACCACCCATGAGCGCTTAAAAGAGTTAGCAGGTGGGTGGCGGGACCCTGAGAAAGCCATCGCCTTGGACTCACCTGGGAGGCTGGGATGGCGTACATAGCGCCCTTGAAGGACCATCCAGAACCACGGCAAGCACCAATGGAATGCAACAAACAATCTCCAAGCCGTGTCTCCAAGCTCCCATCAGAGGAACGACGCCAAGGACGCTGCCATCGCCGATCTAGATTTGAACCAAGGCTTTCTCTCAGAGACAACACAATAGATGAACTAACACCATTGTTTTGCCAAATGGTATAGTTGCAGCAAGATGTGCCATCAAGGACAAACATCTCATGCATGCCTTCTCCTGCTACATCATAGAAGACCCAATGAACCTTTTGTTTCAGTTGAGGGTGAACAATGGAGAACTCCATCCTCTGAGCGTCAATCACCGACATTTCCATTCCATACTCCCATTTTGGCGGCAAGTAAAAGCAATCATAAGAGTATTGATGCCCGTAGAAGAAAGTCACATCTACCAGTGGTAGCAAGCCAATTAACAAATTGTTCCAACTATGGGACGCAATGGCTCGCCATTGTCTAGTGCTGGAAGAGAACACAAAGGCAACAAGCTGAGCCTCACATTGTACCATACAGATCACTGTAAATGGCGTTGTCGGTGTCAAAACCGGCGGATCTCGGGTAGGGGGTCCCGATCTGTGCGTCAAGGCTGATGGTAACAAGAAGTAAGGGACACAGGTGTTTACCCAGGTTCGGGTCCTCTCGATGGAGGTAAAACCCTACTTCCTGCTTGATTAATATTGATGATATGGGTAGTACAAGAGTAGATCTACCACGAGATCGTAGAGGCTAAATCCTAGGAGCCAGCCTATGATGGTATGAATGTAGTTGTGATCGGCCTTCTAAGGACCAACCTCTCCGGTTTATATAGACACCGGAGAGGGCTTTACATGGAGTCGGTTACAAGGAAGGAAATATAATATCCGGATCGCCAAGCTTGCCTTCCACGCCAAGGAAAGTCCCATCCGGACACGGGGCGAAGTCTTGAGTCTTGTATCTTCACGCTTCAATAGTCCGGACGTTGTACACAGTCCGGCTGTCCGGATACCCCCTAATCCAGGACTCCCTCAGTAGCCCCTGAACAAGGCTTCAATGACGATGAGTCCGGCGCGCAGTATTGTCTTCGGCATTGCAAGGCGGGTTCCTCCTTCGAATTCTCCAAAGTAATTATCGAATACCCAAGTCGTGTCCGGATCTGAGAAATGATCTTCGCCTACCGCCGTAGAGAGAATGATCTTTCACAAATGCAATCTGCTGACAACTTTTTCTGAAGACGTGACATGTTATTACGGTCGGATCATTATTCGAACCGTTTCCCCACAACCAGCTACAACGCATATCATGAGGCGGTTTCTGTGACACGTCTTGTCAAAGCAGAGATCGTGTCCCCTTATTACGGGATTCTCATCAATACGGGTATGGGTAATCTCACCACGCCATTAACCATGGTGTTTGGAAAATAAGCGATTCCCAATGGGCAAGTGGGGAGGCGCACCGCTTCCAGCGCCTCTATAAAGGGATAAGGTTTCCCCATTTTCACCCACGCCTTCTTCCTCTTTGCCCACTCTTGCCCCCTTGAGCTCCAGCGCCCAAGCCCAAGTCTTCCCCGCACAGCTAAACATGTCCGTAGCAGGAGGCAAGTGGGTGGTTTCCACCATCAAGGAGAAGCACATCACCAATCTTCGGGTGGCCGGATACTTGGCCGCGGACATAGCGCAATGTCTACCAAACGCCGGGCAGGTCACTCCGACCCCAGGACCCCACGAGAGGGTCGTATTCATCGCCCACTTCGTCCGTGGACTGGGATTTCCACTCCATCCCTTCGTCCGCGGGCTTATGTTCTACTACGGGCTAGATTTTCACGATCTGGCCCCGAATTTCGTCCTCAACATCTCGACGTTCATCGTCGTGTGCGAGGCTTTCCTCCGCATCCGGACTCACTTCGGCCTATGGCTGCAAACCTTCTGCGTGAAGCCGAAGGTGGCAAGAGGCCAACAGGCGGAGTGCGGAGGGGCCATGGTCGGCAGAATGCCCAATGTCACATGGCTCGACAGCTCCTTTGCAGAGACCGTAAAAGGATGGCAATCGGGGTGGTTCTACATCACCGAACCGCGCGGCGCCAACTGGGCGGCGGGCCCCGAGTTTCGATCCGGAGCCCTCATGCGGCTTACCTCCTGGGAGAGGAAGGGCCTGTCCTGGGGCGATTCTGCAGAGCTGGCCGGACTCCAAACATGCGTCAAAAGCATGAAGGACAAGAACATCAAGCTTGTCAACGTGATCCAGGTCATGCTCGTTCGCCGAATCTTGCCCTGCCAGAGGCGGGCAGTCAATCTGTGGGAGTTCGTCCCCACCGAACATCGGACGCTCCAGAGGCTCTATGACATGACGCACAAAGGCGCATGGAAGGAGTTGTTCAAGGCCTCCGAAGTGCCTCCTCCGACATCTGAGGACCGCGGGCTTCACGCCGCGCGGGCTCCTAGGCCGGTGAGTTCTTAGACCGACACCGGACACAGTTCTTCCCAATATATTCGCGGGAGTGCCTTAAGTAGTTATTTATATTTATTTCAGGATTATGTGGAGACAGCGGAGCGGGTTTACTGTACGGCTCCGCTGCCAGAAGACCCAGCAGATGTTCTCCTGACGGAGATGCTGGTCCCGGTGCCGTACAAGGTGCCGGAGAAGAAGGCCGAGAAGAAGGCCCCAGGGATCCGAAAGGGTCTCTGGCGTAAGGTTGTGCCGGAAGCCTCATCCGAAGACGACGAGGAGGACTCCTCCCACGAAGGGGAGGAGGAAGAAGAAGAAGATGCCCCATCCAGAAAGGATGAGGGGTCTGGGGAGGCGGACCCGGGAGCCGGAAAAGGTCCTCGGCGCAGGGCCGTCATTCCCCTGTCGTCTGATGACGATGAGTCGGATTCCTCCCGCGAAGGTGGGGGGAATCAGGAAGAGATCCTACCTTCCCCCAACGGAGGGAGAAGAAGAGAAAAGCCGCCCCAGGAGGGGAGGCTGGGGCGTCCAAGAAGGGGAAGGTGCCCCTTCCGGACTACTCCGCCACGGCCGCTCTCAGCAAGGAGGGGTGGCTGCCCAGGGGGAAGCCCCTAGCGCGATCGTAAGTGTTCACACTTTATCATGACTTCACTTCACAATTTTTGTATTTATAATCCCGAACATATGTGCAGTCCGGCCAGGGATCACCCCGAGGTATCCTCTCCGGGTCCCTGAGCAATTCGGAGATGAATTCGCTTCCGACGGCCACCACTCCTCAACCCGCGGACGACACGGAGGTGTTGTCCCAAAGGCTCCCAGAGCAGGGGGAGGTGACTCTGGAGACGCCCCGAGGCGGGGTCCCAGTCGTCGGACACGCGGGTTCAAGATCCTCGCAGATCGTGTCGACGAGAGCCACGGCCAGCCGGGCTCTCAGCCGAACATAATTTCGGAACCTTCGATGGTTCCGGACTCAGGCAGGCGACCCCTCGCTAAGGAGGGCGAGCAGTCTGTGTTGCGGACTTCCGTTGCACATGAGGCGCCGGACGGTCTGCTGGAAGCGCTTTGCAGCGCTTCCCTGGACAAAGGGCACCGTACTCTTATGATTACGGTGATTCGGAAGGTTTCGTCAGCCAAGAGCGGACTAACCGAAGCTTGCACCAGCCTCCTAATAGGCTTCGAGGTAAGTAATAAATATGTGCAAAATTACCACCTGATAGGTAGTAGCCCCTGATACTCTGTTTGGCGTTCGGAAAGAAAAGCCGAGCAGAGGGTCAATTAAAATCTGCAGGAGTCTAATCATAAGTATTATTTTGAATAAGCAGGCTGTGCTGCTTGCTGCTGCTGCCCGTACCGCCGAGGTTGCCGATCTGAAACGGAACCTGGAGCAGGCGCAGGGAGAGCTCGACCTCACGAAGAGGCAGCTCGAAGAGAACAAGGGTAAGTAATTCCCGTTCTTATATATTTAAGGATAGGCAGAATAGGTGGGTCTAACAACTAAGTGTCGTGACCGTGTAACAGGGCCCCCGCCGAAGTGGCGGCCCTGAAGAAGGCGCTGTCCGAGGCCGAAGACAAGGCGGCCTCGGAGTGTAAGGAGCGCGAAAAGCAAAGTGCTAGGGTAGGTGAGGTACAACAGGAGCTCCAGGACCTCGGCAAGAAATGCGAGTCCGTGGAGCATGATCTGAAGGCAAAAGAGGCCGAGCTTGCGAAGGCCCTTATGAGCTTAAAAGATGCCAAGGCCGAAGCCGAGAAAGCACAGCAGGAGATCCAGGAGGCTAAGAAGATAGCAGCGGGTAAGAAGTTCTTTATGCAAAGCAAACATGTGGAGGAGGCGTTTCTTTTACTTACTCGAATTCGGAGCTCTCCAGGGGCATTTGTAGATCTGCCACACAGCGTATCAGACGCTGCGGAGTTCTACCGTGCCCAGGAGGGGAACTCAATGGAGAAGCTGTTCTAGTCCCAATATGCTGAGGCCGAACACCCGATGCCTCTGAGTGACCAACTGAAGCAGTTGGTCGAACTCCACAGGGCGGCCGAACTGGCTATGAAGGGGTTCATAGTCCGGCTGTGGCCTGGTGAGCTCATGCTCAGTAGCTACTTCGGCCTGATCAAGCGGATGATGGATGCCTGCCCGCGGCTTGAGGTGATCAAGCGATCCGTGTGCATCGAGGGTGCCCGCCGGGCCCTTGCCCGCGTCAAAGTGCATTGGGGCAAGATGGATGCGGAGAAGCTGGTCAAGGATGGACCGCCGGAGGGCAAGGCGCATCGCCATCCCGAGCTGTACTATGATGGCGTTATGAAGGGTGCTCGCCTCGTGGCTGACGAATGTACCAAGGACACCATTTTTTAATGAATTCGCTTCTGTCATGGTTGTATTTTAAGGACGAAGTTACTTGCGCTATGTAGCACTTTTGTTATTTAAAATATTACCTTCTGTGTGACTGTTTATAAAATCCTGAAAGTAGGCCAGTCGTCGGCTTCCGCCCCCACGCGACTAGCACTGGGGTGTTCGTGGAAAACCCGGACACTCTTTATCCAAATGTTTGGTCCCTTAAGGAGGTGTCCAACGCAGCGAATGAGGCAATCGGACTATGCGGCTTTATAACTTTCACTTAGCCATAGAAGTCTATAATTTTAAATTTCGGCAAGCCCCTAGAATCCGGAAGGCCGAATTGGGGCGCTATATACGCCTTGATCGGACAAACCGATTTATCGCCTAAAGCGGAAAATCTTTAAGGATTTTAGTACCTCTCAAACAGCGACCAGCTCTCGTCACATCATGCCGGTCAGTTTTCGGCTTTCTCTACTGAGGTGCTCGTCCGGAAGAACCGGGACACAATCGCAGTAGTTCTCCCTGCGGTACCTTAGCCGATATAACGGAACGTAAGGCACCAAAACAAGGGAGCCGGGCTATCCCAACTGTAGACCCAAGACATGATTCGGAGCTGATGCATATAGTGCTATAAGTTCGGGGTGCCCCACTATTGAAAGTGTTCGGACTTTTAGTTGCCATATTACGGGGCGTCATAAGAAGCCCCTGGCAAACTGGCGGTACCAAGGTGTACGGATGCAATACCAAATAAACATTTATAAGAGAAAAATACTCAAATAAGGATAATAAGCTGACGCTATATATAATCTCCATTTGATGAAAAATACGTTTAAGCGTATGTTTACAATGGATGCATTAGGCAGATATAAAAATAGGACTATTTGACATGTCCTGTCCACGGGCAAGCCATGTGCAGATAGATGAAGCAGGTATAATGATCGTAAATAGATTCCACCTGGGTATTTCCTTCTGCGCACAATATCTGTTGCCTCCTTGGCTGTCTCTTCCATATGAGTCCGGCAATTCGGCTCTTTTGAGGATGCTGCACTAACGCGGTGTCCTGAAAGGTAAAAGGGAAAGAGTATGAAGGTATTTAGCGGTTACCCGCATTGTCGAC
The DNA here is from genome assembly GCA_963921465.1 of Triticum timopheevii. Classification (NCBI taxonomy): domain Eukaryota; kingdom Viridiplantae; phylum Streptophyta; class Magnoliopsida; order Poales; family Poaceae; genus Triticum; species Triticum timopheevii. Next base: position 69,559,770 of record OY997272.1, on the reverse strand, counting down.
TGGGTCGTTGATGCGCCTTCGCCTATGCCCAAGGTATCTTGAGTGCGTAATTGTGTACGCATGGCACGAATGCTGCTTTGGAGGGGCTTGAGCGGAGGCTGGACTGCTAATCACGATCTTGACATTCGTGTTGATCCTGTTGCGGGGTGCTCCAGACCCGTTTGACAGTGCTCGAAGTTGTCGCTGGATTGGTTTGAGGCCGCATTGTACTTCTGCTGCGAGGGCTGCCGTATGCTCTTCTGTTCGAAGGGAGCGGTCCATATTTCCGTTGGCAGTGATGACCCCGTGCGGTCCTAGCATCTTGAGCTTGAGATATGCATAGTGTGGCACCGCATTGAATCTTGCGAATGCGGTTCGTCCGAGCAGTGCGTGGTAGCCACTGCGGAAAGGGACGATGTCGAAGATCAGCTCTTCGCTCCTGAAGTTGTCTGGGGATCCGAAGACCACTTCCAATGTTATAGAACCCGTGCAGCGGGCCTCTACTCCAGGAATAACACCTTTAAAGGTGGTTTTGGTGGGCTTGATCCTTGAAGGGTCAATGCCCATCTTGCGCACTGTGTCCTGATAAAGCAAGTTCAGGCTGTTGCCGCCGTCCATAAGGACACGCGTGAGGTGGAATCCGTCGATGATTGGGTCTAAGACCAATGCAGCTGAGCCGCCGTGACGGATGCTGGTAGGGTGATCCCTACGATCAAAGGTGATCGGACAAGCCGACCATGGGTTGAACTTGGGGGCGACTGGCTCCATCGCATAGACGTCTCATAATGCCCGCTTCCGTTCCCTCTTGGGGATGTGGGTGGCGTAGATCATATTGACCATTTTCACCTGGGGGGAAATTTCTTCTGCTCCCCCGTATTCGGACGCCGGGGCTCATCGTCATCGTCGTTGTGCAGCCCCTTGTCCTTGTTTTCGGCGTTTATCTTGCCGGCCTGTTTGAACACCCAGCAGTCTCTATTGGTGTGGTTGGCTGGTTTGTCCGGTGTGCCATGAATTTGGCACGAGCGCTCTAGTATGCGGTGTAGACTGGACGGTCCTTGATTATTTCTTTTGAACGGCTTTTTCCGCTGTCCGGATTTAGGTCTGCTGAATCCGGCATTGACTGTCGTGTCTTCCATGCTGTCGCCGTTGTTCCGTCTCTTATGTCTGCTGCGCTGTGGCTTGCCGTTAGCATCGCGGCCGTCCGAAGTGCCGGAATGTGGCGTGGTGCCGCTACGAGCCAACCAGCTGTCCTCACCCGCACAAAAATGGGTCATTAGGGTTGTGAGAGTTGCCATAGACTTGGGTTTTTCCTGGCCGAGGTGTTGAGCGAGCCACTCGTCACGGATATTATGCTTAAAAGCCGCCAGGGCTTTGGCGTCCGGATAGTCGACTATTTGATTCTTTTTAGTGAGGAACCAAGTCCAAAATTTCTGGGCTGACTCTCCGGGCTGTTGAGTAATGTGGCTCAGGTCATCAGCGTCTGGTGGTCACACATATGTGCCCTGGAAGTTGTCAAGGAATGCATCTTCCAGGTTTTCCCAACTGCCAATGGAATTTGCTGGCAGGCTATTTAACCAGTGCCGGGCTGGTCCTTTGAGCTTAAGGGGGAGATACTTGATGGCGTGTAGATCATCTCCGCGGGCCATGTGAATGTGGAGAAGGAAATCTTCAATCCATACTGCGGGGTCTGTTGTGCCATCTATGATTCGATGTTTACGGGTTTGAACCCTTCTGGGAATTCATGATCCATTACTTCGTCCGTGAAGCAGAGGGGGTGTGCGGCGCCTCTGTGCCGGGCTATGTGGCTATGCAGGTCGGATTGATCTGGGTTGCTATGTTCGGCCTGACCAGATTTGTTGATGGTGTATCCGGCATGACGGTCGTCGTCGCGCGCTGGGGCGCGCCCCCTCGATCCGTAGATCGATCTTGGCTGTCCTGCTTTATTGTCCAGAATATCTTGCAGGTCGTGCCTGTTGCCCTGAGTTGTAGTGTATCAGCATGGGGGCGCGTGCTGGTATCCGAGCTGGTATCTCGTTTTGTCCCGGCCACGGGGTGGCTGGTCAGCCGTTTGGCGTTCGAGTCCATATTCCTCGGCTGCCAGGATTTCAGTCCATCTATCTGTGAGCAGGTCTTGATCAGCTTGTAGTTGCTGCTGCTTCTTCTTCAGGCTCCTTGCAGTGGCTATAAGCCTACACTTGAAGCGCTCCTGCTCCACGGGGTCCTCAGGTACGCCGAACTCGTCGTCGCCGAGGCTGATCTCCTCTTCGGAGGGGGCATGTAGTTGTCCTCCTCCGGGTATGCGTCCCTTGCCTGTTCTTCTGGGATGACCTGCTCGTCTTCCTGTTCGGCCTGCTCAAAGGCGGGCTGATCAGGGTCATATTCTTCTTCGGCGCCATCCGAATTATTTTCGCCTCCGGGGCCGATGTTGCTATGGCGGGGCTTGGAGCGGCGCCGACGATGCCCATTCTTTGATTTTCTTCCCGAGGGGTTGTCCTCCGTTGCCTCGTCGCCATTAGTTTCCTTCGGAGTGTCCACCATATATATATATCATATGAGGAGGTGGCCGTCCACCGCCCAGTGAGCGGTGGCTCCTGTGATTCTCCTACATCGTCGTCCATACCGTCGATGTCTTCGGAGTCGAAGTCAAGCACGTCGGTTAGATCATTGATCGTGGCAATGAAGTGGGTGATGGGCGGGCAACGAATTCCGTCATTGTCTGCTTCCCACTTGAGCCGGACATAGTTCGGCCCGGAGTCTCCTGACAAGGAGAGAGACTTCCATAAGTCCAGCATGTCGCCAAAGGGCGAGTGCTGAAAAACGTCCACCGCGGTGAACTCCATCACCGGAGCCCAACCAGGATCGGCGGGCTCGGGGGCGCGCGGACTGGAACCTGCGTCCGGATATGAATCCGTGGGTCCGGAGTCACAGGTTCCCTCAGAGGTAAAACCTGTGTTCGGCTCCATCGCCGATGAAGGTACGACCTACGGGGTGGGGTCCAGCCCTCCGTCCTTAGGCGAAGCAACCTGTCCCAGATTTATACCCGAGGCTTCTGCTGGGACGATATCCCGAGCGACGTCTGACAGCAGGTCTAAGCCGTGCTCATCGCGACTGTTCAGCGCTTCTGGCGCTGGACCGAATCTGTCGAAGATCAAGTCTCCGTGGATATCCGCCGTGTAGTTCAGGTTTCCGAACCTTATTTGATGGTCGGGGGCATAGCTATCGATCTGCTCCAAGTGGCCAAGCGAATTGGCCCGTAGCGTGAAGCCGCCGAACACGAAGATCTGTCCGGGGAGGAAAGTCTCACCCTGGACAGCGTCGTTAATGACGATTGAAGGAGCCATCGAGCCTGGCGGCGACGTCACAGAGGAACTCTCAATGAAAGCACCAATGTCGGTGTCAAAACCGGCGGATCTCGGGTAGGGGGTCCCGATCTGTGTGTCAAGGCTGATGGTAACAAGAAGTAAGGGACACAGGTGTTTACCCAGGTTCGGGCCCTCTCGATGGAGGTAAAACCCTACTTCCTGCTTGATTAATATTGATGATATGGGTAGTACAAGAGTAGATCTACCACGAGATCGTAGAGGCTAAACCCTAGGAGCTAGCCTATGATGGTATGAATGTAATTGTGATCGGCCTTCTAAGGACCAACCTCTCCGGTTTATATAGACACCGGAGAGGGCTCGGGTTTACATGGAGTCGGTTACAAGGAAGGAAATATAATATCCGGATCGCCAAGCTTGCCTTCCACGCCAAGGAAAGTCCCATCCGGACACAGGCCGAAGTCTTGAGTCTTGTATCTTCACGCTTCAATAGTCCGGACGTTGTACACAGTCCGGCTGTCCGGATACCCCCTAATCCAGGACTCCCTCAGGCGTCTCATCCGAAGTTGTTGCATCGCCTTTTAGGGCATGAACTATGGATACATCATGTTGGTGATGCCTCATGCCATCCACGTAGATGAAGCAACTAGTGAGATTTGCATCTATAAGATAGATGATATTTTACTAGGTCCTCACCTCTCTCTTTAATAGTATCTTTTACTCACCCATGGCATGTCCTCCACTCTCCTTTTCATGTTTCTTCATCATCTTCCACCAGTTCACTCTTCGTGTTGGTTCTCTCTCTTCTCTTTTCCCCATTTCTTCATCTTTTTGTCAAGAAAGAGGCCGACTCCTCTGCAGGAGGCGGGTTCTCTCCAAAAGCAGCTGATTGAACCCCATTCGGACCACTTTTGGCTGATGTTTCCATTGGGGCATCTATCCAGCATGGAGCATTGCCCATGCCCTTATCGCCCTCGCCTTGGGGAACGACGAAAATTTCACAGAAATGCGGTAGTGGTCTCATAAGCGAGTTAGCTGCTAGGTTGTTAGGGATTGCGGGAAGCAGGAGGTACCGCATGTGCAGTGGGTCACACGCCACCATCTCTATGAGGAGCAGTCCATCAACCTATTCCTTGGGGGTTCCGGTGGGGATGACGCAGCCAACGCAGTTGTCCCCGATGGTCCAGCGGTGAGGGGAGTGGCAGGGCTGGGATGAAAGAGAACGAGAAGTAGGCGGCAAGGGCGCCGATGCTGGTTGCCGACGCGGAAGGATAAGGCATCTCGGCGAAACAGTAACCTTTGCTCGTGTCGAGGAAACAGAGGAGGCACTACTAGGAAAAGGGCTATAAATAGGATTGACACTAATGGCGCACCAGGGAAGTAGTGCGCCACTACTATATACTAATGGCGCACCAGTTGGTGATGCGCCACTAGTGATAATTTTTTTTTCATTTTCGCATACATACTAATGGCGCATCCGACCAAAGTGCGCCATTACTAGTTCTAACTAGTAATGGCGCACTACCACGCGGTGCGCCATTAGTAAGCTTCCCCCCACTCCACCTGTTCCCCTCCCTCCCTTCCTCCCACTCGACCTACCCCTCCGCCCCAACCGTATGCCGCCGTCGCCGCCCCCTCCGTCCCCTGCCGCCGCCGCCCCGACCCCCGCCGGAATCCACCCCCGCCGCCGACCCCGACCCCTCCGGCGACCGGCCGCACCCGCCCAGGTACCTCTCCTCCTTCCTCCTTCCTCCCTCTCCACCCTTCCTCCCCATTCCCTCCTTCCCTCCTTCCCTCCCCTTCTGACGCGACAAGGAGTGGCGACCGTAACGACCCCGTCGCCGGCGTGATTCTCCCCCGACGCTGGACTGGTCAAGCCCCGCTCCTCCCCTCTTCTTCACCCCCCCGCTTGTCCTCTTAATTTCGTTTCTCTTTGGTTCATTAATTTGTAGTACTGTTCTTGGTCTGGTTCTCTGGATAATTTCTAGGGTTCTTGGTCTGTGCCAAGATTGGTCGTGTTTGTCTAGGGTTCTTGGTCTGGTGCCAAGATTGGTCTAGGGTTCTAGGGTTCTTGGTCTGGTGCCAAGATTGGTCTAGGGTTCTAGGGTTCTTGGTCTGATCTTGAACTACAGGGTTGCAATGTTTTGGCATCAACACTTGTAAGAAAAGAAAAAGCAGGAGAATGAAGATTATATTAAAAAATGGTCTTAGTAGTGGTAAACAAGCCTTAACAAATTACTAACTGTCCAAAAATTTGTGCCTGAATTTTTGACACTGTCATAACTGAATGGTCTGAATTTTTAACACTGCCTTAACAAATTAATAACTGTCCAAAAATACAGTTAGCTACTGTCAAAAAATTCAGTTAGGTATAGTTAGCATCATGTAAGAAAATGCCCATAATGTGCCCTGATAATGATGTATTTTGTCATAAAAATATATAGTGGACTGCCATGATAATGACATGGTCCTGTTGTTTGCAAGCTGTCATATTGTTTTCATTCAAAAACCATGGAAAAACACTCATCCAAGTTTCCTCTGTACATACATATATGGCTTTGCCACAATGGTACACTAGAGTGAAAGAAGAAGCATAGGCTTAATTGAGCTGTGGAGTTCTTGTTACCTTGTCTGTCTGTCCTCATTAGTTACATGTATCTCTCTGTTTGTGTTTCTGCGTAACAGGTTCGATCGCGATTGGAGAAAAATTGAGGCGTTTGTTGGCTCCAAGACAATGATACAGGTATATACATGTGCTCTGCTTACTTGTTTGGTTTGCAATAGTTATCATCTGACAAAGTATGCTTAGTTGTCTGGTTTGCAACCCATATTTTATAGTTGATAATACATTTTCCAGATCTGCTTGGTTGCAATCTTTTATCTGAATGCGGTCATTATAAGTTTATAGCTTTCCCACTGTCAGGCTTGTTCCAATAAGTAGATGCACTTGCTCCTTTCTTACATATTTGTGCCTGACGAACACGGTCATCAAGTCTACTTCCATGTTGCTGCTAGTAGTAACCTGACAGCACAACCATACTTAGCCACTGTTCATTAACAGCAAGTCAACAACAACATCAGTAAAATTCAGTTAACAACAACATCAGCAAAATTCAGTTAATTAACTGAAGAAGAGAAGAGAGAAAGTAGAGAGCAAGAGGAGTACTTGCATTAACTGAAACATTTTACTTTAAACTTGCAAAATTGCAGTACTCCCTAAAACTACTGCAAGCAAGAACTACTGTTGGAGGGCACTACTGTAGGGATATTCTCTGGTCTACTGAAACTTGCTGGATGTATGTTCAGAAACGTGTTAACAGGTGTATTATTTACAGTAGTAGTTGAAGATGGTTTCTCTTGTCTTAACTGAATAATCATGTAGTACAAAGTGTTCTTGTTTTTCTTCATAGTTTGCAGCATTTTCAGATGTGCACTGTTTTCCTATGTCTCAAAATGTTCCTAATTTGATATTTGAAAGTAAGTGTGTGGTTTGAAATTTTGATCTGATTATGGCATCTAGAATTATGTCAGTTTTTTTTTGAACTAGAAGACCAAAGTGTGTTACTCACCTGGGATCTTAACTGTTAAGTTTGTAATATTCCTTATATTGAAATCGAACATGATGGTGCTACTTGATATTTTTGAGACATGGCATCTCCCATGACTGAATCAGCAACAAGGGGAGTTGATTCCATTTCTTGGTTTCTGTAAGAATTTAATGGACCTGGGGATAATGATATTGCAGGTACCCCGAGATGCCCTTGAGTTTGCCGGAATGTCGATTAACTTCCGTTCCGGCAAATTCGGGTACTCCATATGTCCTATTTTCAGCAAAGGTAATGCTGAAATTTTCCGTGAATTTTAGCATGACTTTGCTAAAAATAGGACATATGGGGTACTTGCGACTAATGCCTGTTATCATGCATATTTTATGATCTGTTGTAAGGTTACTAATTGGTCTCTTCTGCTGCTTATCAGAGATGGCGGGAAGCAGCCACCGCCGCTCTGCGACACCACAGTACGAGTTGGATGCTTCCGAGTTCTTCACTAGCATACTTGAGACTTCAGTATCATCCATGACCCAGGTATATAAAACGAGAGATCTCCCCTTCACCCATCTCATTATGATATCTGTTGTTTGCTACATCACTCATTGTCCCAAACTACAAAGGCTTCCTGATAGTTTTATGAACATGCTGATGGGTGAAGATCCGCCAAATAATGTGAAGCTGCGACAGGCCGGCGGCGGGTTTCGCAGGCAGTGTGATGTGGAGTTGGTGATCAAGGAGGGCCACATGTACTTGTCTCGTGGGTGGGAGAAGTTCTATCGTGCCTACGACCTGCGACTGGGGTACTTCCTTCTCTTCAGGTACGACGACGACGCCACCATGCTCATCGTGAAGGTGTTCAACACGACTATGTGCCGCATGCGCTACGCTGACGATGATGATGCCGGTACGTTCTGCCTCTTCTTATTCCTCTACATTTGGCTTTGTCTCACATCGATTGTTAACGATCATTGTTGCATTTTGGACAGGTAATGGGAGCAGCAGCAGCGACACTGGCTACAGCCAAAGCAACAGCGACTATGGCTGTAGCGAAAGCAGCAGCGATTCTGGCTGTAGCGGAAGCAGCAGCGATTCTGGCAGTAGGATAGACAACAAGAAGGATGATCTGGACTGGAGTGCGGGAGAAGAGGAGCAGAGTGGGGATGAGGAGCTGCAGGATGACGATGGGCATCAGGCTGAGGATTACCTAGCGCTGGTGGTGGCTGACCAAGGGCAAGAGATGGTGGTGGCCGACCATGGGCAAGAGATGGAGGTGGCTGAGGATGACCTAGCGATGGTCGTGCCTGAAGGTGGCCTCACGATGGTGGTGGTGCCTGACAATGATCACGCACCGGTGGTGGCGCCGACGATCCCACAGCTGGGCGACATGACCACGCCAATTGTGGTAGAAGACTACATCCCACTGCCTCCACTGCCTCCACCGCCTCGCCGCTCTTGGCGCATCAGGCTGAGGAAGGAGAAGGAGAAGGAGAAGAACAATGCATGAGAACTGAACTTTGTCAGGTATGTCAGATCTCCTATAGGTTAGTTATCCAAAATGATATATATATATATATATATACTTAGTTACCTATGTTATCTCTAATATGCTTAGTTTCCTATAGGTTAGCTTCATTTTTACCTAAGTTGGCTCTAATATGCTAACTTAGAGCTTATATGCTTAGTTTCGTATAGGTTAGCTCCAAAATAACTTATGTTAGCACAAAATGATCAAGTTTACATAATAAGCTTATAGTCTTTTTCTTATTCTTCTTCTTTTCCAAAATGACATAGGTTAGCTTCATTTTACCTAAGTTGGCTCTAATATACTAACTTAGAGCTTATATACTTAGTTTCCTATAGGTTAGCTCCAAAATAACTTATGTTAGCACAAAATGATCAAGTTTACATAATAAGCTTATAGTCTTCTTCTTATTCTTCTTCTTTTCCAAAATTCTTCTTATTCTTCTTATAGTGTTCTTCTTCTTCTAGTATTCTTCTAGTCTTCTTCTTTTTCTTCTTCTAACTTCTTGTTTATCATTTTGCAGATTTGATTTAATTCATGGAAGCTTGCATGGATGGAGTGCTTTTTTTCCATTTGTGTTTTTATTTTGTATCAATGTGAAACTTTTGTGAATTGATGGATAACGGTGTTGGATGAACAATGTGAAACTTTTGTAATATGTAACGATGGAACTATGTGTTGTCTATGTATGTATATATGATGGAACTTGTGTGTTGGCTATGTATGTATATATGATGGAACTTGTGTGTTGGCTATGATTGTTATATGGATGCTTGTTGTATATATATGTGTTGGATATCTCATAGGTGAAATAGTGACCTGAGATTAAGAGAAAAAAAAATTAAAAAAATTGCTAGTAATGACGCACTACCATGTGATGCATCATTAGTATAGAAGACACTAGTGGGGTACTGTGGGCAAAACTAATGGCGCACTGCTTGATGCGCCATTAGTATACCGGATACTAATGACGCACCAGTAGTAAAAAATACTAGTGGCGTGCTACTAATGGCGCACTGGTAATGCGCCATTAGTAAGCAAAACCAGTGCGCCATTAGTAGGTGTTTTCCTAGTAGTGAGGGATGGGGTCTGACGCTTGCGGTATAGCCGAAGGAAGGAGTGGTCGGTGACAAGGCAACAGAAGGAGACGTGTGTGGCGGAGGTGTGCGCGAGGTTTACTGGGTTGGGAATGCGGAGGAAGATTTCCAACAGGAGGTCGTTGGGGATTGACGGCGAGGCCATCTCCCGGGGGCCATGCCGCCACCACAACAGACATGGCGGGGATTGTCGGCGGTGCTCGAGGATGGCCGGTTGCAGGAGAAGGACCACGCCGGCCTCACATTCGTCCTCTGTGCCGTTGACCCTCCTGCCACCGGACCAGAGGATGAGTTTCGAAATCCTGGTTTGGTGGCACCGAGTGATTTAGAACGTGATTTAGGGAAAGGAGGAGTCACTTCTTGCAACAATTTGGAAACTCCGCAGGGGCTTTCTACAAATGCACCAATGGTAGCCACGCAAATGCCCATTTCATAATCCCGTCCTTGCTTGCACATCCAATGGGCATAATCTCGCGCGTCAGATTAACTTCGTGAACTTGAGATCTCGGCGGAGGGGACCGAAGTCGCAAAAATCAAAGAAAAACAGAAAATAGAAGAAATGAATCATATCGACACAAACATGCAACGCAAGTATTTTTGTTTTTGTTTTTGATGATGGTAAGCATACAAGTATTCACCCCTGCCATCTATGGATATGCTTATAAGAGCATCTTCAACATAGGCACAAAAATATCGAGCGCTAAAATAGTTTTACGGCGTTACTGTAGCACTTTTAGCTCGCCGCGGCCAACATTGATTTTCTACATGCCAAAAACACGCGCCCAAAAAAACACGCAGTGTAAAATATGAAGCGCGCGATCTGGCGCCCAACGTTTGCAGCGTGCGATAGCGCTTTTTAGCGGACGCATTATTTTGTAGCATCTGCTGGAGCATCCCGGCGCCATAAAAGACGGTTTTTAGCGCGTGGAGCAGTTTTTGGGTGCCTGTTGGAAATGCTCTAAGATGGTTGACGCCTTTATGCACATGCTTAACTGCAAGTGAGTGCATTGCAACAGTTTATTCAGTCTCTGAAACCAAACCACTGGTGGCTTGGTCCAACGGATCTCAAGTTTTTCTGGACGGATCAAGGGAGGCCTTTCTTTTTTGACGCGTGAGCATCCCGCAATCGCGTGTGAGAAAAGTGGCCTGCAGTCCTTGCAGCAGCAGTACACACGTAAGAACCAGCAAGTGTTAACATATGATTTTGCCTTGAACAGCACAAGATTCTTCCAGCGATAAGCCCGAATACCTCTTCTTTCGACAGTAACATACATACATACCCACGCGTAGCCCTTCAGCTTATGTTCCGTTCACCTTTCACTTTTTCCTTTGCCATTTAGCGTTAGGATTACGGCCGTGCGCATCCTTCGATAGTTGTTCTAGACAGTTTGGCCGCCGCCTTTCCTCCGCCGCTAGTTTCCCGTGTGAAGCAAACCTTTCATTTTCTCCAAGCGTTTGAAATGGACGTGGAGGGCTCGAGTTCCATGAACAAGAGCCATCAGAAACAATAAAAGTTTGGTACATCTTCCACTTGTGCGCCCATTTCCCTTTCGGTCAGAATCATTGCCCCTTTATGGAAATTCTACTTGGCAGCCACTCGATGGAACTTTCAGGGGAATATTGGGTGAGATATGTTCCTGCAGAAAAATATAAACATATACTGTGCTAGCATATTGGAAGGGAATCACGCTACATTTCCTTTTCTGCGTCCTGCTCAAGAATCCAATGCCTTTTGCCTCCTCCCAGTTGCGCAAGTGCGTGCGCGTGCGCGTGTGTATATATAGGACCGGCGGCGATCATTGGTATACCGTGCCATCAAGAGCAAAACAAGCAGTAGTGTAAGATCACCTTGAGACTAGGATACAAGTTCCATCCATCTCTCTGAAGAACCGGTTGAGAAATTAGCTAGCTCTTTCTTGGAATTTTTGGTGGTTCCTAGAGGAAATGGCGCTGAGGAGGATTGTCAAGGAGCTCAAGGACCTGCAGAGGGACCCACCAACCTCTTGTAGCGCAGGTACCTCTTGTTATTTTTTCTCACTTGACACCCCTGTCAAGTGGGTCGATGAAACAACATCTTCAGTCTTCACCATGAATATCGTCATGGCCATGGTCATAGCCATCATCATCATCGTTGTTGTTCTTGTATGCAGGGCCGGTGTCGTCGAACGACATGTTCCACTGGCAGGCGACGATCATGGGGCCGAGCGACAGCCCCTACTCGGGCGGCGTGTTCCTGGTGACAATCCACTTCCCGCCGGACTACCCGTTCAAGCCACCCAAGGTGGCCTTCAAGACCAAGGTGTTCCACCCCAACATCAACAGCAACGGCAACATCTGCCTCGACATCCTCAAGGACCAGTGGAGCCCCGCCCTCACCATTTCCAAGGTAACGATAATCAGTTGATCATCTATCATATCTATCTATCCGCAACGACGACGATGGTGATGGTGATGATGATGGTCTTGGCGCATGGATGCAGGTTCTGCTGTCGATATGCTCGCTGCTGACGGACCCCAACCCGGACGACCCGCTGGTGCCGGAGATCGCGCACATGTGCAAGGTCGACCGGACCAGGTATGAGTCCACGGCCAGGGGCTGGACGCACAAGTACGCCATGGGATAGATGACTAAAGAAGGGCTTGAGCTCGATCGAGCTCAAAGATGTGGAAACCATGTACCGATGAATAATAATCAATCAACATTTTGCTTCGAATTATGCTAGCTGCTGCTGAGTATGAACTTAATCATCGTCAGTCCTCTCATGTGCGAAAGCACATACCCACCCCTATAAACGCACGCACACCCTGTCTCTAAAGCACCTCCGAGAAACTGAGCTAGCACATCATCTTAAGAGGAACGAAGTCATCACAAATGCCTTCATAGTCGAGGAGAACGTCTCTCCGCTGAACGCACATCGCAGAAGACCTGAAATAAATTTAGAAAATACGAGCACCAGTGTCAAGTCTAGGACTTCAAATCTGGTGGGTTGGGGATACCACTGTCCTCCTAACCATCCAACCACGGGTTGGTTTGCATACACACAAGTACTGATTGCAATAAAAACAAAAGTGTGATAAATACTGAGGTGATCGATACGCGCATTTCTGCCAATATTTTGTACTCCGTTCTACTAACTATTGTTTTTTCTCTTGAATTATTTGCTCCCATGGTTGATAGGTATTAAATTAAATGTGTGTGTGTGTGTGTGTGTGTGTGTGTGTGTGTGTGTGTAACCAAAATATTTAAGAAAAAATATATCTCTCCAGCATTATTAATTAACTCTGTTTAAATATATATTTTAAATGGAGGTAAAAACTTTGCCTCGTTTATTAATTAAGAAGAGAGTATGGTTTGAATTTAAAGGCCCCAAGTTACACGAAATGAAAGTGTTACTCTCCTGAAATAACGGTTCCCAATTCTTTTGCGTCCGTGGTAACCCACAACTTGTCCTTGAATTTATTCACATTACAAGTTTTATGATGATTGGGAAAAAAAAAGGAGCCGTCCATCCAAAGCAAGGGACAAACCAAAAACAAAGAGGTCATGGCCACCACCAGTAAAGAGGTCATCGCCGCCGAAGGTGGGGCAGAAGGTTAACATGTGCATCCGCAGAAAAGAAGGTTAACATGTGAGGATCCGGGGAGGGGTGAGGGGAGGCGAACTAATTAAAAGTCTGTTCCCCAAATAATCGTATGCACACAAATTAAAAGACGATAGAAATATATATAGAATAGTCTTTGTAGCTAGAATTGTGGTTTGACTTGTTGCAGTGTCCCGGTTTTGTTTGATGGATTGGTCGGAAGGGAGATGCGTATATTTACAGGGTAGCTTGGAAAAGTAAACGATGATAACACATCTTTGGTTGACAAGGCGAACGAAGCTTCAACATGTGAGGTTGTGAGGAGCCCTGGCCACCTTTATATGCAAGGAGTTTCTGGTCTCCATCTTGCATTGCTCCATGTGCATGGTTGAGGAGGGACGTGCGGAGGAGGAAGTTTGAACCGTTTTGTGAGAGAGTTATTTTGTGTTGTAATGTAGGTGTCGGGGAGGACGACGTATTTCGAGTGCTCCGCACTCGCTAGTTCTCTTGTAAATTGTGTTCCTCTCTTCTATAAAATTAAGGCACATGTTTTACGTGCTCTCGAGGAAAAAAGGAGGGACGTGTGCGACCGGCCGTCTTGGACCGAGTCTGTTCTGACGTATCTAGCCTTGCTCCACATCCACATGTTCACATGCATGCACGGCCGGCCGGCCTGGTTAGTGGACCTCGACGCCGCTAGAGAAAGGTAAGCCTACCCGTACTTGTCCAGAACCATCCATCTTTCAGCTGTAGCCAAGGATTCTCGCGCATACTAAAAACACAAAACAAGAAACAGCTGCATGCAGCCAAGGATTCGTAGTATACTTTACATCTGATTTTCTTAATAAAACTCATGTTTCCTTGATTAAGAGTGCTAAACAAAGCTCTCCTACAGTGGCCGCGGCACAGCGGAAGGCTTTGTAGCTTCAGTTATGAATGGTCATTTAGAAGTATATTATGGAAATAATAGCTGTGACAAATGCTGCAAAATTTTACTTCTCGAAATAGGGTTCCCCGCTTTGTATTACAAAGCAACCATCATCGCATTGCTGGGACGAACAACACAACAAGCCCAAAGATAAAACAAGAAGAACAAGAGCGAAACAAATGCCAACAATGGCAGCTTGATGACACGTGAATGACCCGCCACTGCTGCGCCCATCCGAAGTCGTCCCACCACGTAGCCAACACTCCGGAGCGCCGCATACCAAGCAACACCTTCAGGAAGGAGAGCGACAACAACGACGCTGTTGCCCGGACTTGTCCTAGGGATTCCCCCGGCATGCGGAGGAAGAAGGTGAAAGGGGTCACCCGACGCCCTCCAAGGAGGTGTGGCGGCACCCGCAGGCGGCACCGCGTCAGAGTCAGACAAGCCGACATGGATTTTTCCACTCCCAGAACACCACTACCCAATCGCTCCGGAGTCTTCCACCCAGCACGCCACCCACCTGCCTGCGGCACCACGGTCTTGAAGCCACCCACACTGTCTCACTGAGGCCACCACCGCGAGGCCTAGAGGACGGAAAATGAGAACGCATGGAGCCGGGGGCGGCAGCACCGTAGCCGAGCGGGAGGGGACAACCTCCACCGCCGTCGCACCAGAGGCCAGTTCCTCCAGCGCCATCACGGTAACTAGCCGGACGCCTCAGCAGGAGGCAAACTAGGCCACCCGGGCCTGGCCGAGCTCAGATCAAGCCCGTGAAGACTCCGCCGCCACGATGCATCAAGCGACAACGGCGCTGCCACCACCCAGGATTCCGATGCCCCACCGCCGCCTTCAGGAAGCTACGTCATAGATCGGAGCCGCCGGCCCGCCCTAGCCCAGATGGGGCCCAGATCTGGGCCGAGCGGGCGCCGCCGCGGAGCTCCGCCGCCAACGGTCGCGCCCCACGCCTCCCACCACCGACGCTAGCGGCGAGCCAGCCCCCCGCCTGGACGCACCTCCTGAAGTAGCGCCGCCCCGCGCATGATCCGCTGCGGGCCGCCGGCGCTGGCGCCGCCCCGGGCCGAGCCCGGCGACGCACGCCGCCGGCGGAAGGGAGAGGGAGGGTGGGGGGAGCGCTGGGGAAGAGGGATGGACGGCGCGGTGAAAAATGAGAACCTGTAGTGAATGGTGACACCTCTTTTTACGTCCGAAATTTGATTCACAACTTTACACACACAAAATGAGAAAAAAAAAAGTGAACGGTGTCATTTTGGTACTATTCTCGTCAAATTTATCTCCTCTATTCTTGAGTTATGCATTAAATTTCGAATTACAACTCTGTGCCATAGTTTATAGAGTGTTGCTGTTTGTTTGTCCAAAATTGTAAAGATACTTCTAATGTTAAACTAAGGGTCTACTGTATTGGTACAGCTCAACGTGCCAGTGCACCTAATGCCCCCCCCCCCCTCCCCCTGTCTCTCTCTCTTTCCAAAGCCATTTTTTGTCAATGCATGTAGAGAGATAGTGATATTTGTATTATATATTACAGTTCTTCTAGACATTTGTCAAAATTGGATCTCGGATAATTTTTGTGATAAACCTAATACCCCAAACGGTTTTGGTGATTACCATATAAGAGTATCTCCAGCCGTTGTGCCACCCTCCCTCCCCGACGTTTTTTGCGCCGGATCAAGATCTACTGGTGCTAATTTTGCTCTGTGGTGGTGGTGGTGGGGGGGGGGGGGGGGGTTCCCTAGTTGAGCCCCCAGCCACGCCTCATCGCTCGCCCGCTTCCTCGTCCACTTCTTGGTCATCTTCTCCGCCGCCACGGCCAGCGCCTCGCGCTCCTCCTCCTCCTCCTCCTCCTGGCGGCCGCTCTCTCCTCCCTCCTCGTCCGCGACTCCACCGGCAGCATGAACGGGGACACGGACACGCTCACCGATGGGTGCGCCGACAGCCGCGTCGTGTACGCCACCGCCTCCTGGTCGTCCGCCCCGCTCATGAACACCGCTACAACCTGGTGCTGCAACGACCTCTCCTCCTCGAGGTCGCGCTCCAGCGTCGGCGAGGCGCTGGCGCTGATGCTGATGCTGGGGAGGCGCCGCTCCACCAGGATCCCCACGGTGCAGCGTGTGCGCTGCAGGATGCGTTGGTTCAGCTGTCGTCACTGTCGCGACGCGACACCATGCGCCTGTCGTAGCGCTGCTCCTTGTGGAAGGGCAAGATCACGAGCGACGCCCGCGTGTCCTCCACGCCATTGCGCACGTCCTCGTCCATGGACGCCAGGCTGGAGATGGTCGTCATCTGCCGAACCGGCACAGGCACGGCGGCGTCGTAGGTGGTGAAGGCGTGCACCGTGCGCGGCCGCCGTCACCTGCCCCATCTCCCACGAGTAGCCCCACTGGGCGTCCTCCTCCACCTCCCATGAGTAGCCGAGGCCGGTGCCCTGGAGCACGAGTAGGTAGAGGTGGGCGCTGGGCTTCTTCAGCAGCGTCAAAAAGCTCGCGGGGACGGCGCAAGCGGGAGCGGATCCGGCGCGGCTCGGCTCAGTAGGCGCCGCCAGTGTCATGCTTGAAGACGTGGTGCTTGGAGAAGTCGTAGAGGCGCGGTGCGGCGGCCAGTAGGCGTCGTCGGCGTTGTCGGCGAGGCGTTCTGTACGGGCGGGAGTTGGTGGGGGAGAGAAAGAGAAGATAAGAAAAGAGAGAGCATCACGTGGGTGGGCCTGAAGGAAAAGTGAGGAGAGAGGGAGTGTGAGTGGCAGGCTGACGATGGGCCCAAAGCAAGTAAAATAGTCTCTCTCCTCCCCCAGCTGCCCCCAGGATCGTGGGTTTGGGGTGGGATCGCCGGCCGAAGTTTTGGCCAAATCCGGCGATAATTGAGCTCGTGGGGGCGCGAGTGGGACTTTTTTTGTCCGCCGGCGCACTGAAAAAGTGCTCTTGGGAGTGTTCCTGGGGGACGGGTGAAGATGCTCTGAGATAAGTGCATAACACAAAACAGTTTTGACGAAACCTCACATAGGTGATATCACTGCTGGAGATTAGGGTATCACAAATGGTTGATAACCGACAATCGCTAGTGATGCCATAACATCTCTTACAAGTTTTCCCATGTCCATAGATTTTAGTCACCCGTGAATGATGACTCATCTCCGTCAAGCGTGTTATTCACCAGTCCGGGACAAAATAAGTGAAGTATTTATTTGAAGAATACCTATGCATGAATATTAATTAGTGCACTTCCTCAGTTTTCAAAATCCAGATTTATTTGAAGGGTCGCCGAAGTTAAGCTATTTATTAAAAAACCGTTTGGCGTTTTCTCATAGACAAGGGGTTTTGATTGTAGATCCCTATTACTTGGCGGTGTAAGGCTAGTAATTTGTATGCTTGGTTATTATTTGTGTTTTATTGCTATGCTTTATGGTTTGTTTTTGCAGGAATTAATTGGAGGACAATTAGATAGAGGTAGCACATAAATGTAAATTTGTTAAGATATTTCATTGCTATTTGAGGTAAGTGGATAAACGCAAATAAGTTGTGTTCTCGTGTACATTATCTCGTACATATGATTGATCTAACCACAACGGCCTTGTTAGGTTGATATCACAAATAGCTTAAGAGAAATTTTACAATCCGCTTTGTTTGGGCTACATATTTGAGAATTATCGTGACTGTGGATTCCTGGGAATCAAATGTGGTTGTGGACTCTGGAGAATCAGAAGCAGACTTTTTGTTTACTGATGTTGGTCAGTTGTTGGAACTATGAGTGTTGGGAAGTGTTTATAACACCCCTTCACTGATGACTTTGATGTTTATATGTTGATTAAGCGTGAATTAGCTGTTTTTGTCTGCTTTAAACTAATATAGCACAAACATACACTAATTAAGCACATATTAACTAATTGTCCCGTTTAGTTTTGAACTGCTCTTGCTGTAATGAATCCATGTCTTCTAAAAACAATATACCAACAGCAATACGTTCTTGTGTAGTACCTTGATGTGTCAGTCTTAATGGTGGTCGAGAATACTTTCTGTGGGCGCACAGAAAACAAATCATGCCTGGCCACAATCAGTGAACTTTATTGCAATGTAGATACAACATAATGATGAATATATAGGCGCGTCCGCGTACAATACATAATAATCTTGGCTAACATGAACCATGACGATACATGCATGCCGAGCACACTAGCAGCATATATTACACTACCGGACTCGCGGTCTATGTCTACGGCCACGGGCCGTCGGCATAGGCCCCTAAGCCGTCGGCATAGATCTATGCCTACGGCTGCCGTCGGCATAGACCCGTCGGCGTAGATGTCATCAGCGTAGTCTTGTCAGACCGTCGGCATAGGTGCATATGCCGACGGCCTGGCGTCAGCCGTCGGCATAGTATAGCCGTCGGCAATGTTTTTCGTCTGACGGCAGTGGACGGCGCCATCAAAAGAGCGGACGAATCATGCAATGCCACGTCGCAGATGTATGCCGACGACAAAGCCGTCGGCATATCTCTGCCACGTGGCAACCCGTGGTACTCCTGGTGGCAGGGTTATGCCTACGGACATGCCACAACACCATCCCGCATGTATGAGGGCCCGGTACGACGCTCCGGTGGCATTGCTACCCCCCAGGGCCCCCGTCCCGCCTAACCCTGGAGCGGTTGATCACAAGATCTAGCCCTTTGACTTCCCACGGACGGGCTCTGACCAGTGGACCTCTCCACCCGGTTGTGTCAGGTCTACCCATAGGGACACCCGGGAGCAACATCCGGGCCAAACCCACAGCTACATCCACTCCGTGTAGACCCGACGCGTTCGTTTCCCCCCTCCAGGTGCCGGCGGCGGCGCCGTCCATGATGGGGGGCACACCCCGGAGATGCGTGTCGCCTCTTCGGACATTCCACAACACCATCCCGCATGTATGAGGGCCCGGTACGACGCTCCGGTGGCATTGCTACCCCCTAGGGCCCCCGTCCCGCCTAACCCTGGAGCGGTTGACCACGGGATCTAGCCCTTTGACTTTGCACGGACGGGCTTTGACCAATGGAACTCTCCACCCGGTTGTGTCGGGTCGGCCCAGAGTGACACCGGGGAGCAACATCTGGGCCAAACCCACAGCTAAATCCACTCCGTGTAGACTTGATGCGGTAGTTTCCCCCCTCCAGGTGCTAGCGGCGGCGCCGTCCGTGAGGGGGGCCACGCACCGGAGACGCGTGTGGCCTCTTCGGACATGCCACAACACCACCCCACATGTATGAGGCGAGGTACGACGCTCCGGTGGCATTGCTACCCCCCAGGGCCCCCGTCCCGCCTAACCCTGGAGCGGTTGACCACGAGATCTAGCCCTTTGACTTCCCACGGACGGGCTTTGACCAGTGGACCTCTCCACCCGGTTGTGTTAGGTCCGCCCAGAGGGACACCGGGGAGCAACATCCGGGCCAGACCCACAGCAAGATCCTCTCCGTGTAGACCCAACGCGTCCGTTTCCCCCTCCAGGTGCCGGTGTCGGCGCCGTCTGTGATGGGGGCCACACCCCGGAGACGCGTGCCGCCTCTTCGGACATGCCACAACACCACCCCGCATGTATGATGGCCCGGTACAACGCTTCGGTGGCATTGCTACCCCCCCGGGCCCCCGTTCCGGCTAACCCTGTAGCGTTTGACCACGGGATCTAGCCCTTTGACTTTGCACGGATGGGCTTTGACCAGTGGACTTCTCCACCCTGTTGTGTCAGGTCCGCCCATAGGGACATCCGAGAGCAACATCCGGGCCAAACTCACAGATACATCCACTCCGTGTAGACCCGACGCGTCCGTTTCCCCCCTCGAGGTGCCGGCGGCGGCGCCGTCCGTGAGGGGGGCACACCGCGGACGTGAGGGGGTCACACTCTGGAGATGGCTGTCGGGCGTTTGCAACTGCCACAAAACTTCTGTCGGCATAGCTGTTTTTGATTTTAATAAAATATAAGGATCTATATTTAAAAGAACATGACCGCACATTATTAACGTGCTCGAAAAAATACAAACTATATATATATATATATATATATATATATATATATATATATATATATATATGAAAAAAATACAAACTATATATATATTCATATGTATGTTTATATTTAACATGCTACATGTTAGTTGATACAATAATACGTAAAAAAGCATAAAAAAATATGTACGAAAAAAAAAATCTAACTATGCCGACAGCATAGCCGTCGGCATAGATCCGACCAAGGTTTAGCCGGCGGGCGGCGTGCCGCGGATCACTGACGTGGCAGATATGCTGACGGCAGCCGTCGGCATATCCTCTGCACGGTGCGGCCTGGATCGGTCACGTGGCCTGCGGACCAATGCCGTCTCGGCCGTCGGCATAGCTCTGACGACGTTAGCCAGGGAGTTGCCGGGCCCACGGGTATGCCGACGGCCTTTGTAAGCTGATGGCAGCTGTCGGCGTACATGCAGCTAGGCCGACGGCCATTCTATGCCGACGGGTGCCGTCGGCTTAGCTCTGCATAACCCGACGGCTATTGTACGCCGACGGCCAGGACCAGGCTGTCGGCATATCTCTGAAGAAGCCGACGGGGGCCGTCGGCATTGTTCTGGCCGTCGGGGTAGCGCCCTGTTCCGGTAGTGTTACATGCCTGATAGAGCGTGACCGTCCTAGCCGATGTTGGGGACCCTGGTGATATCGCCGCAGGTGTTGACGAAGACGCGGACGCGCTTGTCGTTGAAGTCGCCGGTGACATTGTTGCCGACGGGCACGACGAACACGCGCACGTCCGGGCGGTCACTGAGGATCTTGTGCTTCGCCACCTCGGACGGCGCCCCCAGCAGCTCCGGCCACGACGACTTGGCGTCACCCATCTCCGCGGAAATCCGAGGCCTGAAACTGGGAATCTGCAGCAAAGAACAGCAACGACGAACAGGCGTCGGCGGATCAAGATCGATGCAAGTCTAACGAGAGACGCCCTGTGCTCACATCACCTGTATGTATCTGAAGCTGGAAGCTGGAAGCTGTGGTGCGGTTTGCTGCTCCTGCTTGTGTGGTTTCTGGATTGGATTGAGGAGATGGCCTGTATTTATAGCACGTAGAGATGCATGGGAACCTGCACGGATCGAGCATCTTTAGCAGTGCGAAGCTTCAACATTGAAGGCTATAATTTTCCAGCTTTGACTGTGCGAGCGAGAGGGACGTTTGCTTGCTCCGGGGTCCGGCCTAGTTCTTCTTCCGCTTCTTCGTGTGGTTGTGGAGGGACACAGCCGTCTTGGACTGGGTATTTCTGTACGCGTTCTGACGTACGTTAGTACATAATACACGATGTACGGCCGGCTTGGTCGTTGTAGTTCGTCAGGCACCGATATAATCAACGATTTGTACGCCTGCGGATACTTGTCCGCATGTACTGTAGCCAAGGATTTGCTGCATCTTCTACTGTGCAATAGGTGCGGCCTGGTCACTATGGGCCTGTTTGATAGCGTGGACCGATTTTTGCCTCTTTTTATCTGTGGCTAACTTTGGATAAGCTGAACAACAAATGCAGGCTGAAAATCATATTGTGCACATAGTTTGATAGCCTGCATTGCATCAGTGGGTAGTTTATGCATGTTGTTTGGTAGTCTGTATTTGTGTTTCAGGGATGAGCAGGTGCAAACCACAGTTGTTTGTTGTGTGCATTATGTTGTTCTGTTCATCCCATTCAAATCTGATGAACTTACCACTCAAATGTAGCACACACTTCATAGCAAGGCATCACATATCCAGTAGGAACACAATTAACACCGCTCCTACACAATTACCACACAATTAAACGGTGCACACTACCACACAACTGACACTACATCAATTTTAGGATAGCCGGGGCACACAATCTAGGGTGCCGATCCCTGGGCAAAATTTACAGTTCACCAGCAAAAGAGAGAACAGTTCGGACAATTAAGAGCTCAGACAACAGGATTCAGAGCGCACGAGTCAGGTCACCATGACAGCTGTGCTTGGTATGTCCGTAATTTTTTCATGGGGTCTAGCGGGGCTATTGTGGGTGGCTCTAGGTGAAAGCTTAAGTCTTCAACGGGAGTCGATGCTAGCAGTGACGATCGATGACCAAGGTGTCCTTTTCCTTCTTGAAGGCGTCTCTAACGGGCCCGCCCACTCATCTCCCGGTTGTGGGGGCAATGGAGTTCGAATTCGCCGGTGTCGGTATTGTTTTTTTCTCTTTTATTGTTTGGGTTTGTGCATGGTTATCCTTAATCAATTGTGTGGTTTTTAGCCTAATTCTTTTCATAAACCAGGCCATTCATATTTTTGTTTTCTCTTTTAAAGAAATAAGAAGTGTTCCTGCCTTGGATGTCAAAAATATATTCTTATATCTATGTTCATGAAATGTTTGCAGTTGTACTCCTTTGTTCACAAATATAAAATGTTTTGCATATTTCAATATGGAATATGTATACACTAAAGTGAGTGACCAAACACAGTAAAACATGTCTATAGAACATCTTATATTTGTGCACGAATGGAGTATAATTTTATGCACATAAGTTGTCGGGGGTTGGGTGCGACATATGCCAAAGGATGGCTTATCATGGTGGGAGCGAGTAGAACGTCACCGGTGCCTGGAAGCGGGATGAGGCGTAGACACGAACGCCGGCGCACTTTACCCAGGTTCGGGGCTCTCCTAGGAGATAACACCCCTAGTCCTGCTCTGCGGGGTCTCCGCATGATCACTAAGGCACCAGTGAATACAATGGTGCTCCTCGAGCTGTATGCTAGAGGTAGAAGGAGGCAGGGCTACCTCTCTTCTTCCTCTAGGGTGGAAGCTAGTTCTAACAGGTTGGGAACCCTTTGCATGGGTGCCCTAGGGGGTTTATATAGGCCTACCCCCAGGGGTACAATGGTAATCTGGCCGGGTGCTGGACCCGGCTGTCAGTGTCTCTGGTCGCCGACTTCTCCGATGGCAGCTGGGGCCCGCCGCCTGGTCTGGTACGGAGCTGACAGGCCGCCCCCGCCGCTGGCGGGTCTGGTTGGTGGCTGATCACTGTAGTCGTGATGCTAATGACGCCGGCTTGGTCAGTGGAGCGTGGCTACAGTCCCGCCGCCTGGTGCGAGATCACTGTAGCCACACCACGTCTTATCTGATTAATGGTGCACGGGCCTCGAGGGAGGAACTGGCCGCCTGCTGGAAGCCAGCCTCCCTCAGGTCTGGCTGGTCCGACCTCTGCCGTCTTCCGGGCTCTCACTGCCTGGTAGGGCTCGCCGCCTGTGGGCTGTACCGACAGGCCGTCATGGGAACAGGGCTCCGCCTGTCAGGAATGACGTCAAGGGGGAAGTGGCAACAGTGCCGCGTCGTGCGAAGATCTCCGCTTGTACGGGGCACTGTAGCCATGCCAAGTCCGGGATTCAAGGGTGAGGGGCTACACTGTAGCCTCACCCAGTCTTGTCCTCTTGATGAGGGGCGCAGACTCTGAGGGCGCTGGGTGTCCGCCTGCTAGAAGTCGGCCTCTCCGGAGGCCGTTTCCTAGGAGCCGACCTGTCTTGGTGCCGTCTGCTGGCACATAGCCGTCTTCGGGCAGCCGGCCATTGAGCCAGCCGGCCACCAGAAGGCGGCGCTTTACTCTGAAGTCTTGTGGGGTGGAGCCGGCGCAAAGTCTTGAAAGGCTCAGGGACTCGGGTGAGGCTACCCGTGGCCCATTACTCCGACAGTAGTCCTCGAAGCTAGTGAGGCGTTGTGGTCGACGGGCCGTGAAGTCTCAGCAGCTTCCCCTCTTGCCGCACTCTGAACGAACGCTCGGTCCTCCTTGTGACGCGCCGACTGCCGGAGTCGATTTGACAAGGCGGGCTCGTCCGCCAATTTCGAACACCAAGGCGGGAAACAGATGGCGTGCCTGCTAAGCTTCCCCAGGCCTGCCGCCAGCCACGAGCACGCCACGCGGCGCACGTCAGCCTGGCCAGCCTGCCACCCCACGCTCTCGATGGGACGTGACAGCGGGCCGGGCCCGCCACCACCGGGCCTCGGCACGCGGGCGGATCCGCTGCGGCCGAGGCGGGGGATGTGATTCCCGCAAGAGTTACTGCGCAGTAACTCCGTGTAGTAATCGGGGGGTCGTGGGGTCGTGGGCGCAGTTGATCCCACGATCCCACGTCCTGCCCCCTCGGCTTCGCAGCCCGAGGGCTATAAATAAGGGGAGGCAAGGGAGCGGCGGAGCACGCGCGCCCTCCTCCCCATTCTTTCTTCCTCCCCTCTCTCTCTCTGCTGCTGCACAGTGCCCGCCGTAGCACCGCCCCAGATCATCGTCGTCAAACTCCTCCTTCCCACGCAGCTCCACTCGGACGCCATGGTGCGCGAGAAGGGTGGAGACTGGGACGGCTCGACGGCGATCGAGGATCACCTCACCTTCCTCCGGGCCACGAGCCGGATGCCCAACGCGGCCTTCGTCAAGGTGCGGGTGCCTCCACGGGAGGAGATCTCACCGGCGCCGCAGGGGGACGAGCGGGTCGTCTTCCGCTCGCATTTCCTCCATGGCTTCGGCCTCCCGGTGAGCGGGTTTCTCCGCTCATTCATGGACTTCAACCACATCCAGCCGCACCACTTGACGCCCAACACAGTGACGCTGCTGTCCGCCTTCGTCACGGCGTGTGATAACCCACAAGTATAGGGGATCGCAACAGCTTTCGAGGGTAGAGTATTCAACCCAAATTTATTGATTCGACACAAGGGGAGCCAAAGAATATTCTTGAGTATTAGCAGTTGAGTTGTCAATTCAACCACACCTGGATAACTTAGTATCTGCAGCAAAGTGTTTAGTAGCAAAAGTGGTATGATAATAATAGTAACGGTAACAAAAGTAAAGATAAATGTTTTTGGGTTTTTGTAGTACTTGTAACAGTAGCAACGGAAGAGTAAATAAGCGAAGAACAATATATGAAAAGCTCGTAGGCAATGGATCAGTGATGGATAATTATGCCGGATGCGATTCCTCATGCAATAGTTATAACATAGGGTGATATAGAACTAGCTCCAATTCATCAATGTAATGTAGGCATGTATTCCGTAAATAGTCATACATGCTTATGGAAAAGAACTTGCATGACATCTTTTGTCCTACCCTCCCGTTGCAGCGGGGTCCTAGAGGAAACTAAGGGATATTAAGGCCTCCTTTTAATAGAGATCCGGAACAAAGCATTATCACATAGTGATACATGAACTCCTCAAACTACGGTCATCACCAAGAAGTATCCCGATTATTGTCACTTCGGGGTTGTCGGATCATAACACATAATAGGTGACTATAGACTTGCAAGATAGGATCAAGAACACACATATATTCATGAAAACATAATAGGTTCAGATCTGAAATCATGGCACTCGGGCACTTGTGACAAGCATTAAGCATAGCAAAGTCATAGCAACATCAATCTCAGAACATAGTGGATACTAGGGATCAAACCCTAACAAAACTAACTTGATTACATGGTAAATCTCATCCAACCCATCACCATCCAGCAAGCCTACGATGGAATTACACAAGCACGATGGTGAGCATCATGAAATTGGTGATGGAGGATGGTTGATGATGACGACGGCGACGAATCCCCCTCTCCGGAGCCCCGAACGGACTCCAGATCAGCCCTCCCGAGAGAGATTAGGGCTTGGCGGCGGCTCCGTGTCGTGAAACGCGATGAAACTTTCTCTCTGATTTTTTCTCCCCGAGACGGAATATATGGAGTTGGAGTTGAGGTCGGAGGAGGTCCAGGGGGCCCACGAGATAGGGGGCCGCGCCCTAGGGGGGCGCCCCCTGTCTCGTGGACAGGCCGTGGGCCCCCTGGCACTAATTCTTTCACCAAAAATTCTTATTAATTCTAAAAAGTGCCTTCGTGGATTTCCAGGACATTCCGAGAACTTTTCTTTTCTACACATAAAACAACATCATGGCAGTTCTGCTGAAAATAGCGTTAGTCCGGGTTGGTTTCATTCAAATCATGCAAATTAGAGTCCAAAACAAGGGCAAAAGTGTTTGGAAAAGTAGATACGTTGGAGACGTATCAACTCCCCCAAGCTTAAACCTTTGCTTGTCCTCAAGCAATTCAGTTGATAAACTGAAAGTGATAAAGAAAAACTTTTACAAACTCTGTTTGCTCTTGTTGTTGTAACATGAAAAGCCAGCATTCAAGTTTCAGCAAATATTATGAACTAACCATACTAACAATAACACAAAGGTCTCACAATTACTCATATCAATAGCACAATCAGCTGGCGAGCCATAATAATAAAACTCGGATGACAACACTTTCTCAAAATAATCATAACATGATATAAGAAGATTGTAGCGACCAGACCTCAAACAGTCTGATCTCTGTGCTCAGTGTCATCCCTGGATCAGTAATGATGACACCACACAGTACTTTGGAGGAGTTATAACAGAGTAGCAATCACACACTTATTACATCGAATGTCTCAAAAGAGAACTTATTGAAATAAATATGGCTTAAGGCCATCTAAAATCGATAACAGCGGAAGGCTTGGAAGATAAGCGAGTCCATCAACTCCAATGGCATCACTGAGTATAGAACCACGACCTAAAAGCACCTTACTCGTCGTCTGAAAAGTCTGCAACATGAAACGTTGCAGCCCGAAAACGGGTCAGCACATGGAATATGCTGGCAATGTAACACATAGAGAATAACAATGGAGATAGGCTATACTACATGCATATTTGGCTGGTGGTAAAGCTCTATGGTTACAGTTTTTGCATAAAGCCAATTTTTCCCTACTTCAAAGGAATAAATTCATTTAACTATCATGGTGGTTGTTAAACATTGAGAATGGTTGACAGCATCCTCAATCCCAATTAAAAGTACTCATTAAAACCCAACAATATTAATTAAAGTAACATGATGAGATTCACATGATAATCAAGTACTAGATACTCAAGACGTCCATAACCGGGGACACGGCTAACCATGATTAGTTTATATACTCTGCAGAGGTTTGCGCACTTTTCCCCACATGACTCGATCGCCTCCGCTTGGTTTCCCGCACTACATGGTGTTTGAGAAACGGATGACTGAGACATAGTCTTTCAGAAGCACTAGCACCTTACATGAGGGGTAGACTATACCAACCTACATCCTCTACATCTGCTAGTCCACCCCGTAAGAGTTCGCACAACTTAGTCAACTATGCTAGAGCCCATAATAGCATGTGGCTGCACACGGAAGATTCTAGTTTGAATAATCTCATGATCCCTTTGCGCCTGGGTGGCGGTCCGAAGAAATACAGGCAAGTCCTGCTAGAAAACAGGTGCCTCAATCCACCCAGATGTGTGTTTAGGTTGCCACCTTAAATAAACCATTAATTATCAATCTCACATCTGTCATGGATATTCACTCACCCAATCCACGTCTACTAGCATAGCATCGCATAATAAGAAAACGTAGAAGTAACTCCCAAAGGTTTGATAATAAAATAGGTAATAGGTACTACCTCATCTACTTCCCATCCCACAATTTAATTAGATCCTAGTCATGCAATGTTCAAGGATAGATCTAATGCATAAAAACAGGGTAGTAGAAAGGTATGATCAAGTGTTACTTGCCTTGCTGATGATCCGCGAAACCTAGAGACTCGAAGTAACAGGCGGCGCACTCCGGGTATTCTATCGCAGACAAACAAACAAGCATACAATAAGTACTCATCTAATGCAAAGGTAAAACTCGAATAAAAAATCCAACCAGAATATTCAACTTATGAACTCCGGTTTGCAAAAAGAATCAAATCAAATAAAGCAACGAAAGTCAAACGGCGAAAGAAGACAACTTCATTTTACTAATCTGGACCTAAGTCAAATTTTACAGAAACGAAAACTTGTTTAAGTATATTATTCAGGAAGAGGGTTCCGAGACGAAACTCCAGGCGCTGGAATCGCCTGATTCCGATAAACGAGCGAAAAGTTATACTAAAACAAAAATCGGATCAGAAATCGCGATCAGAAAATAACCGCGGAAAATCCAAGAAAAAGAAAAACGACGAACGGATTAACGAACGAACGTTCGTTAATTTAACGAATCTGACAAAGGCGTTCGTTAAAACGAACTAACGGACGAACGTCCGCTAATTAACCTAAACCGGAAAAAACCCGTAAACTAAAATAAAACGATTCTGAAAAAAAACCGTAATGAAAACAGCCCGGTTTTTAAGAAAACCGGCGGCACGCGGTTCGAGGCGGCGGCGCTGGCTAGGGTTAGGGTTTCGACGGCGAGGTGGGTCGGCGGCGGGGCGACTTGGGCCGGGGGGGGGGCACGGGCTGGGGCGGCTGGTGGCGGGGTCCGGCGCTTATATACAGCACCCCCAAGCGGAGTCCCGCTCGGGCACGACCCGTTAGGTCGGTGCGCGTT
The DNA here is from genome assembly GCA_963921465.1 of Triticum timopheevii. Classification (NCBI taxonomy): domain Eukaryota; kingdom Viridiplantae; phylum Streptophyta; class Magnoliopsida; order Poales; family Poaceae; genus Triticum; species Triticum timopheevii. The sequence goes on along the minus strand of OY997272.1, from coordinate 69,531,406 downwards.
TTTTTATAAATAATTACGCTCGGTAGAAAAATAAAAAGAAATACTAAACGGACTCCAAAAATCCCGAAATAAATTTTCCCCGGCTTCTAAAATGAAGTCGGTCTAGATGAACATTTATTTGGGGCCTAAATGCAAATTTGAAAAACGCGCAATTTTCCTAAATTCAAATAAAAAGCGAAAAACTCCAAAATAAATCTTATTTGATTTTTTATTAAATCTTTATTATTTCTTTATTTTGGGAAAGTCATTTTATTCCCTCTCTGAATTTATTGTAGTAGAAATAATTGAAGATAAAATAAATAAAATCAATGATCCTATTTTCAAAATTTGAGAAAAACTCAAATAAGAAAATAACGAAATTCCCAACTCTCTCCATGGGTCCTTGAGTTGCGTGGAATTTCTAGGATCGAGCCAAAATGCAACAAAAATATGATATGCAATGATGATCTATGTATAACATTCCAAATTGAAAATTTGGGATGTTACAAACCTACCCCCCTTAAGATGAATCTCGCCCTCGAGATTCGGGTTGGCTAGCAAATAGGTGAGGGTGGTCCTTGAGCAGATCTTCCTCTCGCTCCTAGGTGGCTTCCTCCTCAGTGTGGTGGCTCCACTAAACTTTGCAAAACTGGATAACCTTGCTGCGGGTAACTCTGCTGGCATAATCCAAAATTTTAACAGGTTTCTCTTCATAGGTCAGATCTTCTTTCAACTGAATCGTTTCCAATGGCACCGTATCTCTCAGTGGTATATCAGCCATCTCTGCGTGACACTTCTTCAACTGTGAAACATGGAACACATCGTGAACTCCTGACAATCCCTCGGGTAATTCCAACTTGTATGCTACTTCTCCCATGCGTTCCAAAACCTTGTATGGCCCCACAAAACGTGGCGCTAATTTTCCTTTAACTCCAGAACGCTTAACTCCTCGAAGTGGAGATACTCGTAGATAAACTCTATCTCCGACTTCGTATTCTGTCTCCTTGCGTTTCGAATCTGCATAGCTCTTCTGCCTTGACTGAGCTACCTTGAGCCTGTCGCGAATCAACTTTACTTTCTGTTCAGACTCCTTAATCAAATCTGGTCCAAACAACTGGCGGTCTCCAACCTCATCCCACAACAACAGGGTTCTGCACCTCCTTCCGTACAAGGCTTCGAAAGGGGCCATCTTCAAGCTAGATTGGTAACTATTGTTGTAAGAAAACTCCGCGTATGGCAAGTTGTCATCCCAACTTGATCCATAATCCAGAACACAAGCTCTAAGCATATCCTCCAAAATCTGATTGACTCTCTCGGTCTGTCCATCTGTCTGTGGGTGGAAAGCTGTGCTAAACTCCAGTCTGGTTCCCAATGTTTCGTGCAACTGCTTCCAGAACTTTGAGGTGAATTGGGTTCCTCTATCTGATACGATACTCCTCGGAACTCCATGCAAACATACAATCCTTGTCATGTACATCTTAGCCAACTTGGCACTGCTGTAGGTAGTCTTTACTGGGATGAAATGAGCTACCTTCGTCAAACGATCAACTACAACCCAAATCGAGTCATAGCCTGAACGAGTCCTGGGCAATCCCGTGATGAAATCCATGCCTAGTTTATCCCACTTACATTCGGGTATAGGCAATGGCTGCAACAATCCAGCTGGCTTCTGATGTTCTGCCTTCACCCTCTGACATACATCACAAACTGCTACATACTCTGCAATATCTTTCTTCATTCCAGTCCACCAGAAAGTTTCCTTCAAATCCAAATACATCTTTGTATTTCCGGGGTGGATCGAATATGGTGAATCATGTGCCTCTTGCAGAATCAACTTCCTGATCTCCGGGTCATTGGGCACATAAACACGGTCCTCAAACCATAAGGTATCGTGCTCATCCTCACGAAATCCTTTAGCTTTTCCCTTGCTCATCTGTTCCTTAATAGTGGCAACTTCCGTATCTGCCTTTTGAGCTTCTCTGATTTTATCCATCAACGTAGACTGAATCTCCAATGCTGCTACATAGCCTCTCGGAACTATTTCCAAACATAGCTCTCGAAGGTCCTCGGCTAACTCCTTGGGTATTTCTCCCATCATTAGAGTATTGACATGGCTCTTGTGGCTCAACGCGTCTGCTACAACGTTAGCCTTCCCGGGGTGATAATGCAATCTCATATCATAATCCGTAATAAGTTCCAACCATCTCCTCTGCCTGAGATTTAACTCCTTCTGCGTGAAGATGTACTTCAAACTCTTGTGATCCGTGTACACCTCACAATGATTTCGAATGAGAAAATGTCTCCACGTTTTCAGTGCATGCACTATGGCTGCTAACTCCAAATCATGAGTAGCATAATTCAACTCATGGGGCTTAAGCTGTCGTGAAGCATACGAAACAACTCTTCCCTCCTGCATAAGAACTGCTCCAAGTCCTCGTCGTGAAGCGTCGCAATACACTTCATAATCCTTAGTCTGATCTGGCAGAATCAACACTGGTGAGGTAACCAAACGTTTCTTCAATTCTTGGAAACTAGCCTCACACTCCTCAGTCCAAATGAACTTAGTATCCTTCTTCAACAACTCTGTCATAGGCTTGGCAATCTTCGAGAAATTTTCAATGAATCTCCGGTAGTATCCTGCGAGTCCAAGGAAACTCCTGATCTCTCCAACTGTGGTTGGTGCTTCCCAGTTAGTCACAGTGACTACTTTAGTGGGGTCTACTGCGATACCTTCTCCGGATATAACATGTTCGAGAAATCCAACTTCCTCCAACCAAAACTCACACTTGCTGAACTTGGCATATAATTGATGTTCCCTGATCTTCTCGAGTACTAATCGCAAGTGCTCCTTGTGTTCCTCTTCATTCTTCGAGTAAACCAAAATATCATCAATGAACACCACAACGAACTTATCCAAAAACTCCATAAACACCTTGTTCATCATGTTCATAAAATAGGCTGGGGCGTTAGTCAGACCAAATGACATAATGGTATACTCATACAGCCCGTACGTGGTAGTAAAAGCCGTCTTTGGTATATCTTGCTCCCGAATCTTCAACTGATGGTACCCTGATCGCAAATCGATCTTGGAAAACACCTTAGCTCCTTGCAACCGATCAAACAGATCATTGATCATTGGTAGTGGGTACTTGTTCTTGATTGTTACTTCATTCAATCCGCGATAATCAACAACCATTCTTAACGATCCATCCTTCTTCTCCACTAGAAGTACTGGCGATCCCCAAGGTGAAGAACTTGGGCGAATAAAACCTTTATCCAACAACTCCTTAATCTGTTTCTTGATTTCCTCCAAATCTTGGGCTGGCATCCTGTACGGTCTCTTGGATATTGGCCCAGTGCCTGGCAGTAGCTCAATTAAGAACTCAATGTCTCTATCCGGTGGCATGCCTGGCAACTCTTCTGGAAATACATCGGGGAAATCCCTTACCACTGGTACTTCCTCCTGCACAACTCCTGATAAGGAATTTACATGTGCTCTCCTCGGCTCATGCCGTGATACATACTTGATCCTTATCCCTTCGGGTGTTGTAAGCAAAATTGTCTTACTGGAGCAATCAATGTTCCCTCCATACTTCGACAACCAATCCATGCCTAATATCACATCCAAACCTTGCGATTCCAAAACTATTAGGTCCGAGGGAAATACATGGTGTCCAATCCTTAGTGGCAGTCGATCACACCATTTACTAGCCGTATACTTTGCTCCGGGTGAGGTTACTAGCATGGGTGACCTAAGTGCTTGGGTTGGCAATTTATATTTATCCACAAATCCCCTTGATATGTATGAATGTGATGCACCACTATCGAAAAGAACAACTGCAGTAAATGCCTTAACCAAAAACTTACCTATTACTGCATCTGGCTGAGCTTCAACCTCCTCCACGGTAACGTGGTTCACTTTCCCCCTGTTGAAAGGGTTCGGCTTCTTTCCTGAGCTTCCATTGCCATTTCCATTTTGGGCTTCAGGACAATCATTTGCATAATGCCCCGTCTTGCGGCACTGATAACAGGTGATATGGCTCTGGTCTGCCTTGGATGGTGTTGACGGGTTGGTGCGGCTTTGTCCATTGCTTCCTCCATTCCCGTTTCCATTCTTTGTGCCATTGTGATTGTGCGAGCTGCCTCCTCCATGAGTATGCTGAAAATGTCCTCCTGACTTTGGGGTAAAGCGTGGCTTCTGCTGAGCTCCAGAATTATACTTCCCCTGTGCATACTTCCTCTTACGATTATCAATCTGCTGCTGCTTCCCTTCAATCATAAGAGCACGATCTACTAACTCCTAGTAGTTATTGAAAGTGGCTACCATCAACTGCATGCTCAACTCATCATTCAGTCCTTCTAGAAACTTCTCCCGCTTAGCTGCATCCGTAGCAACGTCATCTGGGGCATAACGTGCTAGCTTACTAAAATCATCCACATACTGGCCAACTGTCCGTCCTCCTTGGAGTAAGTTGCGAAACTCACGCTTCTTCATGGCCATAGCTCCTGCTGAAACATGGGCAGTATGAAATGCTTGCTGAAACTGATTCCATGTGACAGTGTCTACAGGGTAAGTGGCTGTAAAATTCTCCCACCATGCTGCTGCGGGTCCGTCAAGATGATGTGCGGCAAACTTCACCTTTTCTTCATCTGTGCATCCTGCAGTGGTCAACTCCCTCCCTATCTTACGGAGCCAATCATCTGCTACTATCAGCTCGGTGCTACTGGAAAACACCGGCGGATTCAACCTTAAGAAATGTGCCAGATGGTCGACAGGTGGTGGTGGTGGTGGGTTGTTGTTGTTGTTGCCTTGGTTCTGTACCAATGTTTGAATCAAGGTATTCTGCTGCTGAATCAACTGAGTGATCTCTGGTGGAAAAAAAACTCGGGGTCGCGTCTCGGAGGCATCTGAGGGTTTAAAGGGAAGAGTTAAGAATAGAATGAGGTCTAGTGAGAACACACTACCCATATGCACACAATATCATTCCAATCAATTCAAACAAGGGCATACAACGGTCTAACTATCATTACAAAAGTGCTTGGACTAAAACTAGTTAAATGGTGGAAAATTCTACTGCTGTTATGGTGGTCATCTAGAAAAACTGCTCCGATGCAGATTCCATGATATCTGCTCCAGCTTCATCAACATAGTCATCATCGCTGTCGTCGGGATCCGAGTCGGTATCGTCGATGATGATATAATTATCTGGACATGTAGGTTCATCCTCTTCTCCTCGGGGTGCTGAACCTCCCATGAATACTCCAATCTTCTCCTTAAGGTCACCGTTCTGTCTTACTAGAGCGACCATTTCTTCCATATAGTCTTTACGCGTAGCCTTGAGTTCTGCTTCTAGCTCCTTGATCCTGGTCATAGCCTTCTGTAGCTCCTCCATATCTGCGCATATCTGGTTCTCTTGGCGTCGGATGTGTTGGTTTTACTCCTGAATATAAGCTACGATTGATCTGTCCCTCCTGGTGGTGATCATCTCCCAATGCTCATCTCGGCGCCCACAAATCTGGTAGATAGTATTCTTGAGATCTTTGTAGTAAACTTATCCAATTCTTCCCATGGCGATGTGAGCTGCCATGCTCTTTCCTAGGCTCCATGTCGGTGCATCAAAGGTAAACTCTATTGGTTCCGTGATTGGTGCAAACGTCCTTCATGGAATGTAGACTTGAATCCTCCAGCGCTCCTCTTTGGGTAAAGTGGCGTTGAAAGTCCCAGTGAAGCTTGGTACTCCTATGTTCAAGTATCTAGCGGCTTCCTTCAAGTGACATCCAAAAGGTGAATTCTCATCTGGTTGCGCGAACTTGATCCTTGCATCTGCCATCCTAAAGAATAGAAAAGATGAGGAGTTACAAATGAGAAGAAAGAGTAGTGATCTAGGGCTTAAGCTTAGTGGCCGTGTCCTACAGTCAGCATGTGCTCTGATACCACCTTTGTAGCGACCAGACCTCAAACAGTCTGATCTCTGTGCTCAGTGTCATCCCTGGATCAGTAATGCTGACACCACACAGTACTTTGGAGGATTTATAACAGAGTAGCAATCACACACTTATTACATCGAATGTCTCAAAAGAGAACTTATTGAAATAAATATGGCTTAAGGCCATCTAAAATCGATAACAGCGGAAGGCTTGGAAGATAAGCGAGTCCATCAACTCCAACGACATCACTGAGTATAGAACCACGACCTAAAAGCACCTTAATCGTCGTCTGAAAAGTCTGCAACATGAAACGTTGCAGCCCGAAAACGGGTCAGCACATGGAATATGCTGGCAATGTAACACATAGAGAATAACAATGGAGATAGGCTATACTACATGCATATTTGGCTGGTGGTAAAGCTCTATGGTTACAGTTTTTGCATAAAGCCAATTTTTCCCTACTTCAAAGGAATAAATTCATTTAACTATCATGGTGGTTGTTAAACATTGAGAATGGTTGACAGCATCCTCAATCCCAATTAAAAGTACTCATTAAAACCCAACAATATTAATTAAAGTAACATGATGAGATTCACATGATAATCAAGTACTAGATACTCAAGATGTCCATAAACGGGGACACGGCTAACCATGATTAGTTTATACACTCTGCAGAGGTTTGCGCACTTTTCCCCACATGACTCGATCGCCTCCGCTTGGTTTCCCGCACTACATGGTGTTTGAGCAACGGATGACCAAGACATAGTCTTTCAGAAGCACTAGCACCTTACATGAGGGGTAGACCGTACCAACCTACATCCCCTACATCTGCTAGTCCACCCCGTAAGAGTTCGCACAACTTAGTCAACTATGCTAGAGCCCATAATAGCATGTGGCTGCACACGGAAGTTTCTAGTTTGAATAATCTCATGATCCCTTTGCGCCTGGGTGGCGGTCCGAAGAAATACAAGCAAGTCCTGCTAGAAAATAGGTGCCTCAATCCACCCAGATGTGTGTTTAGGTTGCCACCTTAAATAAACCATTAATTATCAATCTCACATCTGTCATGGATATTCACTCACCCAATCCACGTCTACTAGCATAGCATGGCATAATAAGCAAACATAGAAGTAACTCCCAAAGGTTTGATAATAAAACAGGTAATAGGTACGACCTCATCTACTTCCCATCCCACAATTTAATTAGATCCTAATCATGCAATGTTCGAGGATAGATCTAATGCATAAATACTGGGTAGTAGAAAGGTATGATCAAGTGTTACTTGCCTTGCTGATAATCCACGAAACCTAGAGACTCGAAGTAACAGGCGGCGCACTCCGGGAATTCTATCGCAGAAAAACAAACAAGCATACAATAAGTACTCATCTAATGCACAGGTAAAACTAGAATAAAAAAATCCAACCAGAATATTCAACTTAAGAACTCCGGTTTGCAAAAAGAATCAAATCAAATAAAGCAACGAAAGTCAAACGGCAAAAGAAAACAGCTTCGTTTTACTAATCTGGATCTAAGTCAAATTTTACAGAAACAAAAACTTGTTTAAGTAGATTATTCGAAAAGAGGGTTTCGAGACGAAACTCCAGGCGCAGGAATTGCCTGATTCCGATAAACGAGCGAAAAGTTATACTAAAACAAAAATCGGATCAGAAATCGCGATCAGAAAATAACCGCGGAAAATCCGAGAAAAAGAAAAACGACGAACGGATTAACGAACGAACTTTCGTTAATTTAACGAATCTGACGAAGGCGTTCGTTAAAATGAACTAACGGACGAACGTCCGCTAATTAACCTAAATCGGAAAAAAAACCGTAAACTAAAGTAAAACGAATCTGAAAAAACCCGAAAAAAAACCATAATGAAAACCGCCCGGTTTTTAAGAAAACCGGCGGCACGCGGTTCGAGGCGGCAGCGCTGGCTAGGGTTAGGATTTCGGCGGCGAGGTGGGCCGGTGGCAGGGCGACTTGGGCGACGGCGGGGGGGGGGGGGGGGGGGGAGGGGGGCTGGGGCGGCTGGTGGCGGGGTCCGGCGCTTTATATATAGCGCCCCGAGCGGAGTCCCGCTTGGGCACGCCCGTTAGGTTGGTGCGCGTTTTTTTATAAATAATTACGCTCGGTAGAAAAATAAAAAGAAATACTAAACGGACTCCAAAAATCCCGAAATAAATTTTCCCCGGCTTCTAAAATCAAGCCGGTCTAGATGAACATTTATTTGGGGCCTAAATAAAATATTGAAAAACGCGCAATTTTCCTAAATTCAACTAAAAAGCGAAAAACTCCAAAATAAATCTTATTTGATTTTTTTATTAAATCTTCATTATTTCTTTATTTTGGGAAAGTCATTTTATTCCCTCTCTGAATTTTTGGTAGTAGAAATAATTGAAGATAAAATAAATAAAATCAATGATCCTATTTTCAAAATTTGAGAAAAACTCAAATAAGAAAATAACGAAATTCCCAACTCTCTCCATGGGTCCTTGAGTTGCGTAGAATTTCTAGGATCGAGCCAAAATGCAACAAAAATATGATATGCAATGATGATCTATGTATAACACTCCAAATTGAAAATTTGGGATGTTACAAAGATGGTATCTCGCTAGCCCTTTCTGAGACCGCAAAACATAAATGCAGAGCACCTTTAAAGATCAAGGACTGACTAAACATTGTAAGTCATGGTAAAAGAGATCTAGTCAAGTCATACCCAATATAAATGTTGGGTAATGTAGTAATTTCATAAAAATTCCTACGCACACGCAAGATCATGATGATGCATAGCAACGAGAGGGGAGAGTGTTGTCTACGTACCCTCATAGACCGAAGCGGAAGCATTGACGCAACGTAGAGGAAGTAGTCGTACGTCTTACCGGTCCAACCAATCCAAGCACCGTTACTCCGGCACCTCCGAGTTCTTAACACACGTACAGCTCGATGACGCACCCCGGGCTCCGATCCAGCAAAGCTTCGGGGAGGAGTTCCGTCAGCATGACGGCGTGGTGACGATCTTGATGTTCAACCGTCGCAGGGCTTCGCCTAAGCACCGCTACAATATGACCGAGGTGTAATATCGTGGAGGGGGGCACCGCACACGGCTAAGGAACGATCACGAAGATCAACTTGTGTGTCCTAGGGTGCCCCCCTGCCCCCGTATATAAAGGAGCCAAGGGGAGGGGGCGGCCAGCCAAGGAGGGGCGCGCCAGGGGGGAGTCCTACTCCCACCGGGAGTAGGACTCCCTTTCTTTCCTAGTTGGAGAAGGAGAAGGGGGAAAGAGGAGGAAGAGGGGAAGGAAAGGGGGGCGCCCCCCCCCCTTCCCTTGTCCTATTCGGACTAGGAAGGGGAGGGGCGCGCGGCCGCCTCCTGCCTCCTTCTCTCTTCTCCCTCAAGGCCCATGTAGGCCCAATAACCCCCCGGGGGGTTCCGGTAACCCCCCGGTACTCCGGTAAAATGCCGATTTCACCCGGAACGATTCCGATGTCCAAATATAGGTTTCCAATATATCGATCTTTATGTCTCGACCATTTCGAGACTCCTCGTCATGTCCGTGATCACATCCGGAACTCCGAACAAACTTCGGTACATCAAAATACATAAACTCATAAAGAAACTGTCATCGTAACTTTAAGCGTGCGGACCCTATGGTTCGAGAACAATGTAGACATGACCGAGAAACGTCTCCGGTCAATAACCAATAGCGGGACCTGGATGCCCATATTGGTTCCTACATATTCTACGAAGATCTTTATCGGTCAGATCGCATAACAACATACGTTGTTCCCTTTGTCATCGGTATGTTACTTGCCCGAGATTCGATCATTGGTATCCAATACCTAGTTCAATCTCGTTACCGGCAAGTCTCTTTACTCGTTCCGTAATACATCATCTCGCAACTAACTCATTGGTTGCAATGCTTGCAAGGCTTAAGTGATGTGCATTACCGAGTGGGCCCAGAGATACCTCTCCGACAATCCGAGTGACAAAACCTAATCTCGAAATACGCCAACCCAACAAGTACCTTTGGAGACACCTGTAGAGCACCTTTATAATCACCCAGTTATGTTGTGATGTTTGGTAGCACACAAAGTGTTCCTCCGGTAAACGGGAGTTGCATAATCTCATAGTCATAGGAACATGTATAAGTCATGAAGAAAGCAATAGCAACATACTAAACGATCGGGTGCTAAGCTAACGGAATGGGTCATGTCAATCAGATCATTCAACTAATGATGTGATCCCATTAATCAAATAACAACTCTTTGTCCATGGTTAGGAAACATAACCATCTTTGATTAACAAGCTAGTCAAGTAGAGGCATACTAGTGACACTCTGTTTGTCTATATATTCACACATGTATTATGTTTCCGGTTAATACAATTCTAGCATGAATAATACACATTTATCATGATATAAGGAAATAAATAATAACTTTATTATTGCCTCTAGGGCATATTTCCTTCAGTCTCCCACTTGCACTAGAGTCAATAATCTAGATTACACAGTAATGATTCTAACACCCATGGAGTCTTGGTGCTGATCATGTTTTGCTCGTGGAAGAGGCTTAGTCAACGGGTCTGCAACATTCAGATCCATATGTATCTTGCAAATCTCTATGTCTCCCACCTGGACTAGATCCCGGATGGAATTGAAGCGTCTCTTGATGTGCTTGGTTCTCTTGTGAAATCTGGATTCCTTCGCTAAGGCAATCGCTCCAGTATTTTCACAAAAGATTTTCATTGGACCCGATGCACTAGGTATGACACCTAGATCGGATATGAACTCCTTCATCCAGACTCCTTCATTGGCTGCTTCCGAAGCAGCTATGTATTCCGCTTCACACGTAGATCCTGCCACGACGCTTTGTTTAGAACTGCACCAACTGACAGCTCCACCGTTTAATGTAAACACGTATCCGGTTTGCGATTTAGAATCGTCCGGATCAGTGTCAAAGCTTACATCAATGTAACCATTTACGATGAGCTCTTTGTCACCTCCATATACGAGAAACATATCCTTAGTCCTTTTCAGGTACTTCAGGATGTTCTTGACCGCTGTCCAGTGATCCACTGCTGGATTACTTTGGTACCTCCCTGCTAAACTTATAGCAAGGCACACATCAGGTCTGGTACACAACATTGCATACATGATAGAGCCTATGGCTGAAGCATAGGGAACATCTTTCATTTTCTCTCTATCTTCTGCAGTGGTCGGGCATTGAGTCTTACTCAACTTCACACCTTGCAATACAGGCAAGAACCCTTTCTTTGCTTGATCCATTTTGAACTTCTTCAAAACTTTGTCAAGGTATGTGCTTTGTGAAAGTCCAATTAAGCGTCTTGATCTATCTCTATAGATCTTAATGCCCAATATGTAAGCAGCTTCACCGAGGTCTTTCATTGAAAAACTTTTATTCAAGTATCCCTTTATGCTATCCAGAAATTCTATATCATTTCCAATCAATAATATGTCATCCACATATAATATTAGAAATGCTACAGAGCTCCCACTCACTTTCTTGTAAATACAGGCTTCTCCAAAAGTCTGTATAAACCCAAATGCTTTGATCACAATATCAAAGCGTTTATTCCAACTCCGAGAGGCTTGCACCAGTCCATAAATGGATCGCTGGAGCTTGCACACTTTGTTAGCTCCCTTTGGATCGGCAAAACCTTCTGGTTGCATCATATACAACTCTTCCTCCAGAAACCCATTCAGGAATGCAGTTTTTACATCCATTTGCCAAATTTCATAATCATAAAATGCGGCAATTTCTAGCATGATTCGGACAGACTTAAGCATCGCTACGGGTGAGAAGGTCTCATCGTAGTCAATCCCTTGAACTTGTCGAAAACCTTTTGCAACAAGTCGAGCTTTGTAGACAGTAACATTACCGTCACCGTCAGTCTTCTTCTTGAAGATCCATTTATTCTCAATTGCTTGCCGACCATCGGGCAAGTCAACCAAAGTCCATACTTTGTTCTCATACATGGATCCCATCTCAGATTTCATGGCTTCAAGCCATTTTGTGGAATCTGGGCTCACCATCGCTTCTTCATAGTTCGTAGGTTCATCATGATCTAGTAGCATGACTTCCAGAAAAGGATTACCGTACCACTCAGGTGCGGATCTTACTCTGTTTGACCTACGAGGTTTTGTAGTAACTTGATCTGAAGTTCTATGATCATCATCATCAACTTCCTCACTAATTGGTTTTGACGTCACAGAAACCGGTTCCTGTGATGTACTATTTTCCAACAAGGGAGCAGGTACAGTTACCTCATCAAGTTCTACTTTCCTCCCACTCACTTCTTTCGAGAGAAACTCCTTCTCTAGAAAGGATCCATTCTTAGCAACGAATGTCTTGCCTTCGGATCTGTGATAGAATGTGTACCCAATAGTCTCCTTTGGGTATCCTATGAAGACACATTTCTCCGATTTGGGTTCGAGCTTATCAGGTTGAAGCTTTTTCACATAAGCATCGCAGCCCCAAACTTTAAGAAACGACAACTTTGGTTTCTTGCCAAACCATAGTTCATAAGGTGTCATCTCAACGGATTTTGATGGTGCCCTATTTAATGTGAATGTGGCCGTCTCTAAAGCATAACCCCAAAATGATAGCGGTAAATCTGTAAGAGACATCATAGATCGCACCATATCAAGTAAATTACGATTACGACGTTCGGACACACCATTACGCTGTGGTGTTCCGGGTGGCGTGAGTTGCGAAACTATTCCGCATTGTTTCAAGTGTAGACCAAACTCGTAACTCGAATATTCTCCTCCACGATCAGATCATAGAAACTTTATTTTCTTATTACGATGATTTTCAACTTCACTCTGAAATTCTTTGAACTTTTCAAATGTTTCAGACTTATGCTTCATTAAGTAGATATACCCATATCTGCTTAAATCATCTGTGAAGGTGAGAAAATAACGATATCCGCCACGAGCCTCAACATTCATTGGACCACATACATCTGTATGTATGATTTCCAACAAATCTGTTGCTCTCTCCATAGTACTGGAGAACGGCGTTTTAGTCATCTTGCCCATGAGACACGGTTCGCAAGTACCAAGTGATTCATAATCAAGTGGTTCCAAAAGTCCATCAGTATGGAGTTTCTTCATGCGCTTTACACCGATATGACCTAAACGGCAGTGCCACAAATAAGTTGCACTATCATTATCAACTCTACATCTTTTGGCTTCAACATTATGAATATGTGTATCACTACTATCGAGATTCATCAAAAATAGACCACTCTCAAAGGGTGCATGACCATAAAAGATATTACTCATATAAATAGAACAACCATTATTCTCTGATTTAAATGAATAACCGTCTTGCATCAAACAAGATCCAGATATAATGTTCATGCTCAATGCTGGCACCAAATAACAATTATTTAGGTCTAATACTAATTCCGAAGGTAGATGTAGAGGTAGCGTGCCGACCGCGATCACATCGACTTTGGAACCATTTCCCACGCGCATCGTCACCTAGTCCTTTGCTAGAGTTCGCTTAATCCGTAGTCCCTGTTTCGAGTTGCAAATATTAGCAACAGAACCAGTATCAAATACCCAGGTGCTACTGCGAGCTCTAGTAAGGTACACATCAATAACATGTATATCACATATACCTTTGTTCACCTTGCCATCCTTCTTATCCGCCAAATACTTGGGGCAGTTCCGCTTCCAATGACCAGTCTGCTTGCAGTAGAAGCACTCAGTTTCAGTCCTAGGTCCAGACTTGGGTTTCTTCTCTTGAGCAGCAACTTGCTTGCTGTTCTTCTTGAAGTTCCCCTTCTTCTTCCCTTTGCCCTTTTTCTTGAAACTAGTGGTCTTGTTGACCATCAACACTTGATGCTCCTTCTTGATTTCTACCTCCGCAGCCTTTAGCATTGCGAAGAGCTCGGGAATTGTCTTATCCATCCCTTGCATATTATAGTTCATCACGAAGCTCTTGTAGCTTGGTGGAAGTGATTGGAGAATTCTGTCAATGACGCTATCATCCGGAAGAGTAACTCCCAGTTGAATCAAGTGATTACAATACCCAGACATCTTGAGTATATGCTCACTGACAGAACTATTGTAGCTATAGAACTTATTGGAGACTTCATATCTCTCAATCCGGGCATTCTTCTGGAATATTAACTTCAACTCCTGGAACATCTCATATGCTCCATGACATTCAAAACGTCGTTGAAGTCCCGGTTCTAAGCCGTAAAGCATGGCACATTGAACTATCGAGTAGTCATCAGCTTTGCTCTGCCAGACGTTCTTAACGTCGTTAGTTGCATCAGCAGCAGGCCTGGCACCCAGCGGTGCTTCCAGGACGTAACTTTTCTGTGCAGCAATGAGGATAATCCTCAAGTTACGGACCCAGTCCGTGTAGTTGCCACCATCATCTTTCAACTTTGCTTTCTCAAGGAATGCATTAAAATTCAACGGAACAACAGCATGGGCCATCTATCTACAATCAACATAGACAAGCAAGATACTATCAGGTACTAAGTTCATGATAAATTTAAGTTCAATTAATCATATTACTTAAGAACTCCCACTTAGATAGACATCCCTCTAATCCTCTAAGTGATCACGTGATCCAAATTCAACTAAACCATAACCGATCATCACGTGAAATGGATTAGTTTTCAATGGTGAACATCTCATGTTGATCATATCTACTATATGATTCACGCTCGACCTTTCGGTCTCCGCATTCCGAGGCCATATCTGCATATGCTAGGCTCGTCAAGTTTAACCCGAGTATTCTGCGTGTGCAAAACTGGCTTGCACTCGTTGTAGATGGACGTAGAGCTTATCACACCCGATCATCATGTGGTGTCTGGGCACGACAAACTTTGGCAACGGTGCATACTCAGGGAGAACACTTCTTGATAATTTAGTGAGAGATCATCTTAAAATGCTACTGAGGGAGTCCTGGACTAGGGGGTGTCCGGATAGCCGGACTATCATCATCGGCCGGACTCCAAGACTACGAAGATACAAGATTGAAGACTTCGTCCCGTGTCCGGATGGGACTTTCCTTGGCGTGGAAGGAAAGCTTGGCGATACAGATATGTAGATCTCCTACCATTGTAACCGACTCTGTGTAACCCTAGCCCTCTCCGGTATCTATATAAACCGGAGGGTTTTAGTCCGTAGGACGAACAACCATTACAACAATCATACCATAGGCTAGCTTTTAGGGTTTAGCCTCCTTGATCTCGTGGTAGATCCACTCTTGTACTACCCATATCATCAATATCAATCAAGCAGGAGTAGGGTTTTACCTCCATCAATAGGGCCCGAACCTGGGTAAAAACATCGTGTCCCTTGTCTCCTGTTACCATCCCCCTAGACGCACAGTTTGGGACCCCCTACCCGAGATCCGCCGGTTTTGACATCGACATTGGTGCTTTCATTGAGAGTTCCTCTGTGTCGCCACCGATAGACTTGATGGCTTCTTCAATTAACAACAACGTAGTCCAAGGTGAGACTTTTCTCCCCGGTCAGATCTTCGTGTTCGGCGGCTTTGCACAGCGGGCCAATTCGCTTGGCCATCTGGAGCAGATGGAAAGCTACGCCCCTGGCCATCAGGTCAGGTTTGGAAGCCTAAACTTCACGACTGACATCCGCGGAGACTTGATCTTCGATGGATTCGGTCCACAACCGAGCGTGCCGCACTGTCGCGATGGGCACGATTTAGCTCTGCCACCGGACAGTACCCTGGAGGCCGCACATGAGTCTGCTCTAACCCATAGTTCAGAGCTGACCGCGCAGATCGAGGACAGGTGGCTGGACACCGCCTCGGGAGCCGCAACTTCTACGGCGATAGAGCCGAATACTAACCTTGTCCTTTGCAAAGCTCGTGACTCCGAGGTGCCGGACTCCTCGCCGAACTCCGAACCTCCTGCGCCCCTGCCAATCGAATCCGATTGGGCGCCGATCATGGAGTTCACCGCTGCGGACATCTTTCAGCACTCACCCTTTGGCTACATCCTAAATCCGCTAAAGTATCTCTCGTTATCAGGAGAGACCTCGCCGGACTGCGGTTAGGATGGTTGGGATGCGGACGACGAAGAAATTCAAAACCCACCCACCACCCACTTTGTAGCCACTGTCGACGATCTAACCGACATGCTAGACTACGACTCCGAAGACATCGACGGTATGGATGACGATGCCGGAGACGACCAAGAACCAGCGCCTACGGGGCACTGGAAGACCACCTCATCATACGACATATATATGGTGGACATCCCAAAGGATGGGAACGGCAAGGAAGCAGCGGAGGCAGATTCCTCTAAGAAATAGCCCAAGCGCCGACGTCAGCGGTGCCGCTCTAAATCCCACCACAACAGGAATGGAGACTCCGGCACCGGAGATAATAACACCCAGAGAGTGCCGAAGACAACCCCCTCCAGGAAGATTTAGCACAGGAGGACGGAGAAGCCAGCCCTCGAGAGAGAGCGGCAAACGAGGAGATAGAGGACGACAATTACATACCTCCCTCCGGAGACAAGGCAAGCCTCAACGATGATGAATTCGTCGTGCCCGAGGATCCCGTCGAACAAGAGCGTTCTAAACGCAGGCTAATGGCCACGGCGAACAGCCTAAAGAAAAAGCAGCAACAGCTTCGAGCTGATCAAGACCTGCTGGCCGACAGATGGACCGAGGTCCTCGCGGCCGAAGAGCATGAACTCGAACGCCCCTCCAAAAGCTACCCAAAACGCAAGTTGCTCCCCCGATTAGAGGAGGAGGCATATAAACCTTCATCACCAGCACACAATACGGCAGACCGACCACCACGTGGCCGCGACAGAGAGGCATCTAGGCCCTCCACCAGAACCGTACCCCGGCACCGCTCGAAAAGCGCGAAGCCATGGGGGAATGCGCCGGACTTGCGTGATATATTGGAGGACAGGGCAAAACAATCAAGATCTATCTACGGATCATGTGGGCGCCCCACGATCCACGATGAATACCGTCGCGCCGGATATAGCAACTCCGGCCGGGCCGAACACAGCAGAAAAAACTCTCTTGAGCTACATCGTGACATTTCCCAGTATAGAGGCGCCGCACACCCACTATGCTTCGTAGATGAAGTAATGGATCATCAAATCCCTGAAGGGTTTAAACCCGTGAACATTGAATCCTATGATGGTACAACAGACCCCGTGGTTTGGATCGAAGATTATCTCCTTCATATCCATATGGCCCGCGGTGACGATCTCCACACCATCAAGTATCTCCCACTCAAGCTTAAAGGACAAGCTCGGCATTGGCTTAACAGCTTGCCAGCAGAGTCAATTGGGTGCTGGGAGGACCTGGAAGCCGCATTTCTCGACAACTTCCAGGGCACATATGTGCGACCACCAGACGCCAATGACCTAAGCCACATAATTCAGCAGCCAGACGAATCGGCTAGACAGTTCTGGACACGGTTCCTAACAAAGAAAAACCAAATCGTCGACTGTCCAGATGCAGAGGCCCTCGCAGCCTTCAAACATAACAACCGCGACGAGTGGCTGGCCCGGCACCTAGGACAGGAAAAGCCGAAATCCATGGCAGCCTCACATCACTCATGACCCGCTTCTGTGCGGGGGAGGACAGCTGGCGAGCCCGCAGTAACAACCTCAGCAAAAATTCTGACAGTCCGGACAACAAGGACCACAACGGTAGGTCGCGTCGTAACAAAAACGAACACCGCGTCAACGGCGATAACACTGAGGATACGGCAGTCAACGCCGGATTCAGAGGCTCTAAACCCGATCAGCGGAAAAAGCCATTTAAAAGAACTACTCCGGGTCCGTCCAATTTGGACCGAATACTCGACCGCTCTTGCCAGATACACGGCACCCCCAAAAAGCCAGCTAATCACACCAACAGGGATTGTTGGGTATTCAAGCAGGCATGCAATTTAATTGCCGAAAACAATGACAAGGGGATGCATAGCGATGACGAGGAGAAGACCCGGCCGCCGAACAGCAGAGGACAGAAGGGTTTCCCCCCACAAGTGCGGACGGTAAACATGATATATGCAACCCACATACCCAAGAGGGAGCGGAAGCGTGCACTTAGGGACGTATATGCGATGGAGCCAGTCGCCCCGAAGTTCAACCCATGGTCCTCCTGCCCGATCACTTTCGATCGAAGGGACCACCCCAACAGTATCCGCCATGGCGGGTTCGCCACATTGGTTTTAGACCCAATCGTCGATGGATTTCACCTCACTAGAGTCCTGATGGACGGCGGCATCAGCTAGAACCTGCTTTATCAGGATACAATGTGCAAGATGGGCATAGACCCCTCAAGGATTAAACCTACAAAGACGGCCTTTAAAGGCGTCATACCAGGAGTAGAGGCCAATTGTACAGGCTCTGTCACACTGGAAGTGGTCTTCGGATCCCCGGATAACTTCCGAAGCGACGAGTTAATCTTCGACATAGTCCCGTTCCGCAGTGGCTATCACGCTCTGCTCGGACGAACCGCGTTTGCAAAGTTCAACGCGGTGCCGCATTATGCATACCTCAAGCTCAAGATGTCAGGCCCTCGTGGAGTCATCACGGTCAACGGAAACACTGAACGCTCCCTTTGAACGGAGGAACACACAGCGGCTCTCACGGCGGAAGTACAGAGCAGCCTCTTAAGGCAATTTTCGAGTCCGGCCGTTAAGCGACCGGACATGGCCAAACGCGCCCAGAGTAACATACATCAAGACCACCTGGCACGTTCCGACCACGCGTAGCAATGCGGCCCCAACCCCAGCCCTTGCATGATTGCACGACTAGCCCTTCGCGTACATCATTACGCTCTGGAGATACCATGGGCATAGGGGGAGGGGCACGACCATGACAGGCCCAGAGTGCGGCTCAACCACACCAGGGGCTCCCAAGTGTGTCGCTCTTTTTCTTTTTCTTTTTTTTCCACAGGACTCCGTTCACCAGAGGCCCTGTCCGGCAGTGGACCTGCCGAACTCACGATGCAACAGCCAGGGAAGGACAATGGCTACGACGAACACTCAGGTGGTCTCCATTATGAGCATTAAATCTGTTTAATACACCATTCCGTAGCCTACCCCTGGAGGGGGACATGTCTAATAGTCCAATCCCTCACTTGCCGCACTATTTGTATCGTTCTGCACTCAGGGCAGAATTCCTTGAATAAACAATGCATCACTTTTCGCTTATAATTGCATTCCTTTTTTACACATATGTTCATTTATGACATCTTGCATCCGTACACTTTGGTACAGCCGAATACACCAGGGGCTTATGTTCCCCCATTATGGTGTGATAAGTCCAAACACTTTCACAAGTGCGGCACCCCGAACTTATAGCACTATATGCATCGGCTCCGAATCATGTCTTGGGTCAATAGTTGGGTTTGCCCGGCTCCCATGTTTTGGTACCTTACGTTCCGTTCTTTCGGCTAAGGTAGCACTGGGAGAACCACTGCGATTGCGCCCTGGTTGAGCTAGGCGAGAACCTCAGTGGAGAAAGCTAAAACTGACCGTCATGATAAGGCGAGAGCTGGTCGCTGTTCGAGAGGTCTTTTCGAGTCCCTAAAGACTTATGCCGCTTAGAGCGAGGAACCGGCTTTGTCCGGCGCAGGCGTGGATAGCGCCCCGAACTCGGTCTTCCGAACACTAGGGGATTCGCCGAAATTTAAAATTATAGAATTCTATGGCTAAGTGAGAGTGTTCAAGCATTATAAGTCCGGTTGCCTTGTTCGTCGTGTTGAACGCCTCCCTAGCTGGACCCAAAAATGGGAACAAGAGCGCTCAAGTTTATCCCGAACACCCCAGCACTCGTGGCATGGGGGCTGAAGCCGACGACTTGCCATCTCTCAGATTTGATAAACGGCCGCACAGAAGGTAATATTTTAAATTAATAAGCGTTGCTTAGCGCATATGAACAAAGTTTTCAGCGCACAGGATAACACATTGCGAGTCTACTCAAATATTACATCTTTGGGGCACTCATCCGCAATCTTGCGGGCACCCTTCAGGACACTCTTATAATACATTTCGGGCGTGCGATACTCCTTGCCCGCCGGCGGCGCGTCCGTCAGAAGCTTCTCAGCATCCAGCCTGCCCCAGTGCACCTTTGCGCGGGCAAGGGCCCGACGGGCACCTTCATTGCAGATGGTGCGCTTGATGACTTCCACCCAGGGACACGCATCCACCAGCCGCCGCACCATGCCGAAGTAGCTCCCTGGCATGGCCTCTTCAGGCCACAACCGGAATATGAGGCCCTTCATGGCCTGCTTGGCTGCCTTGTGGAGCTCGACCAGCTGCTTCAGCTGGTCGCTAAGGGGCACCGGATGTCCGGCCTCAGCATACTAAGACCAGAAGACCTTCTCCGTTGAGCTCCCCTCCTTGGCCCGGTAGAATGCAGCAGCATCGGACACGCTGTGAGGAAGATCTGCAAACGCTCCTGGAGAGCTCCGAATTCGGGTAAGTAATAGGTAATTCACTTTAACATGCTTGCTTTGCATGAAAAATGCCTTACCCGCCGCTATTTTCTTCACCGCCTCAATCTCCTGGAGGGCCTTATGGGCCTCGGCCTTAGCGGCTTTGGCACTCTCAAGAGCCGAGGCAAGCTCGGACTCTCGAGTCTTCGAGTTGCGCTCCAAACTCTCATACTTTTCCACGAGAGCCTGGAGCTCTTGCCGCACCTCCGCCACCCGCGCCTCCTGCTTCTCTCGCTCTGCTCGCTCCACGACCGCATTACACTCGGCCGCGGACACGGCCTCCTTCAGGGTCTCCACCTTGTTCGTGGCCCCTGCAGTGCCCACATTATCCTTGTTATTTCTCTTGCAACCAAAATCCTTTTCTGTAAGGTACAAATTTAAAACGGTGTTACTCACCTTCTTTGTCCTCGAGCTGCTTCTTAGCAAGGCCGAGCTCATTCTCGGACCGCTCGAGGTTCTGCTTCAAAGCATCGACCTCTGCAGTCAGTGCGGCAGAGGTCAGCAGCGCAGCCTGCAAACCCATATTGACATAATTTTTAGAACTCTTGCGTATATCTTTTTAGATCCTCATTCCGGCTTTTCTTTCCGAACACCGAACCGAGCGTCAGGGGCTACTGTCTATGTGGTATTACATTACATATTTTAAAATTTCTTAACTCAAAGCCTGTTAGAAGGCTGCTGCAGGCTTCGGTCAGCCCGCTCTTGGCGAGCTGAACCTTCTGAATCACCGCACTCATGATAGTGCGGTGTTCTTCCTTGATGGAAGTGCTGTTGAGCGCCTCCAGCAAGTTGTCCGGCGCCTCCGGTTGGACGGAGGCTGCCGATGTCACGGTCTTGCCCTTCCTACGAAGGGGCCGCCTGCCGGACTTCGGAACCACTGCGGGTTCCGGTGCGGAGTCCGGTGCGAAGTCCGGGAGGTTGCCCTATGGCACCTCCGGAACCTCCCCCTCCTGGCGGGTCCCCTCCTGGGATCCCACCTCGGCGTCCTCAGCGTCACGAGGGGTGGGGGTGGTCGGAATGGAATCCACATCCGACGGAGCCAAGGACCCGCTCGAAGAAGCGGGAAAATCGTCCTCGGCCGGACTACAGGTTGTATGCGACATTAGAAGGACACCATGTGGCAAAAAAGAGAAATTATAAATCATTTAGGAATCCAGATACTTACGATCTTGCCGGGGGCTTGGCCCTTGAGGGCCACCCCTCGTCGCCGTCGTCGGCGTTGGCGGAGCTGTCCGGAGGAAGGGTCCTTCCCCTCTTGGACCCTTCGGCCTCCCTCGTTGGGGAAGCCTTCCTCTTCCTCTCTCCCCCCTCCTGGGGAGAGTCCTCTTTCTCCTCCTCGTCTTCGGGGGAGGAGTCCGCCTCGGAGCCATCGGACGATGAGTCCGATACCACCTAGCGCCGGGAACTCCTTCGGGTTCCCGTGGCCTTCTTCTTGGCCTTCTTCTCCGGCACCACGTAAAGGGCCGGAACCAGCAGCCCCGTCAAACGGGTGTCCGCTGGGTCTTCAAGAAGGGGAGCCGGACAGTTAACCTATCCGGACGTCCTCTGCCAGTCCTGTTAAAGGCATTGGGAGTTTTAGATCCCGCATAGGGTCAAACTATGAAAGAAATAAGTGTCCCAAAAAGGATAGCAAAACTTACCTCGCCGGTTGGGCGCTTCGTGCTGAATCCGCGATCTTCAGTTGCGGATGCGGGGGCTTCTCCGCCCTTGAACAGCACCCTCCAGGCAGCTTCGTACATCCTGTCGAAGAGCCCCGCTCAGGGTCCAGTGCTGTGCCGGATCAAACTCCCACAAATTGAAGGCCCGCTGCTAGCAGGGGAGAATCCGGCGGACGAGCATGACCTGGATCACATTGACAAGCTTAAGCTTCTTGTTCACCAGGGTCTGGAGACAGGACTGGAGTCCTGTCAGCTCCTCCGAACTACCCCATAGCAAGCCCTTCTCTTTCCCGGAGGTGAGCTGCATGGGGATACCAGATCTGAACTCGGGGGCCGCTGCCATTTAGGGTCACGCGGCTCGGTGATGTAGAACCACCCCGATTGCCACTCTTTTACGGACTCCACGAAGGCACCCTCGAGCCAGATGACGTTGGGCATTTTTCCCACCATGGCGCCTCTGCACTCCGCTTGGACGCCCTTCACCACCTTCGGCTTGACATTGAAGGTTTTTAGCCACAAGCCGAAGTGGGGCTGGATGCAGAGGAAGGCCTCGCACACGACGATAAACACCGAGATGTTGAGGATGAAGTTTGGCGCCAGATCGTGGAAGTCCAGGCCGTAGTAGTACATGAGTCCCCGGACGAAGGGATGAAATGGGAAGCCCAGTCCGCGGAGGAAGTGGGGAAGGAATACGACCCTCTCGTGAGGCCTGGGGGTGGGGATGAGCTGCCCCTCGTTGGGCAGCCGGTGCGCGATGTCGCTGGATAGGTATCCGGCACCGCGCAGCTTCTCGATGTGCCCCTCCGTGACGGAGGAGGCCATCCACTTGCCTCCCACTCCGGACATGGCTGGAGAAGGTTGAGACGAGGTTTGCGGGCTTGGGCGCTGGAGCTCGAGTGCGCGGAGATGGATAAGCAAAGGAGGAAGAAGGCGTAGGTGAAAAAGGCGGATCCTTATCCCCTTATATATGGGCGGACGAAGACTATGCGTCCCCACCGGCCTGGTAAAACTCGCTTATCTCCCAAGCGCCACAATCAATGGCGCGGTTGGGTTACCCACGTCCGTATTGATGGGAATCCCGGAATAAGGGGAACATGATCTCTGCTTCGACAAGACGTGCCAAGGAAACCGCTTCGCTAAACACGCTGAGGTGGTATAATAAAAACGATTCAAGTAAAGGCTTGGTAGTGGTGTGACATCATGCCACGAAATACGTCAGCAGATTGAACTTGTGTACATGTTATTCTCTCTACGGTTCAATGTGGAATTTATTTTGCAGAGCGGGACACTATCCTGGTGTTCAAAATCTTCTATGGATTATTCGGAGGAGGAACCCGCCTTGCAATGCCGAACAATATGCGCGCCGGACTCATCGTCATTGAAGCCTAGTTTAGGGGCTACTGAGGGAGTCCTGGACTAGGGGGTGTCCGGATAGCCGGACTATCATCATCGGCCGGACTCCAAGACTATGAAGATACAAGATTGAAGACTTCGTCCCGTGTCCGGATGGGACTTTCCTTGGCGTGGAAGGTAAGCTTGGCGATACGGATATGTAGATCTCCTACCATTGTAACCGACTCTGTGTAACCCTATCCCTCTCCAGTGTCTATATAAACCGGAGGGTTTTAGTCCGTAGGACGAACAACCATTACAATAATCATACCATAGGCTAGCTTCTAGGGTTTAGCCTCCATGATCTCGTGGTAGATCCACTCTTGTACTACCCATATCATCAATATCAATCAAGCAGGAGTAGGGTTTTACCTCCATCGAGAGGGCCCGAACCTGGGTAAAAACATCGTGTCCCTTGTCTCCCGTTACCATCCGCCTAGATGCACAGTTCGGGACCCCCTACCCGAGATCCGCCGGTTTTGACACCAACGAAGGGAAATCTACGCCCGTGTATGATCATGACGGTGCTTCGAAGATGGAGATCACAAGCACAAGATGATGATGGCCATATCATATCACTTATATTGATTGCATGTGATGTTTATCATATTACCATCGTCACCGGCGTGACACCTTGATCTCCATTGTAGCATCGTTGTCGTCTCGCCAATCTTATGCTTCTACGACTATCACTACCGCTTAGTGATAAAGTAAAGCATTACAGGGCGATTGCATTGCATACAATAAAGCGACAACCATATGGCTCCTGCCAGTTGCCGATAACTCGGTTACAAAACATGATCATCTCATACAATAAAATTTAGCATCATGTCTTGACCATATCACATCACAACATGCCCTGCAAAAACAAGTTAGACGTCCTCTACTTTGTTGTTGCAAGTTTTACGTGGCTGCTACGGGCTTAAGCACGAACCAATCTCACATACGCATCAAAACCACAACGATAGTTTGTCAAGTTGGTGCTGTTTTAACCTTCGCAAGGACCGGGCGTAGCCACACTCGGTTCAACTAAAGTTGGAGAAACTGACACCCGCCAGCCATCTGTGTGCAAAGCACGGCGGTAGAACCAGTCTTGCGTAAGCGTACGCGTAATGTCGGTCCGGGCCGCTTCATCCAACATTACCGCCGAACCAAAGTATGACATGCTGGTAAGCAGTATGACTTATATCGCCCACAACTCACTTGTGTTCTACTCGTGCATATAACATCAAACCATAAAACCTAGGCTCGGATGCCACTGTTGGGTAACGTAGTAATTTCATAAAATTTCCTACGCACACGCAAGATCATGGTGATGCATAGCAACACGAGGGGAGAGTGTTGTCTACGTACCCTCGTAGACCGAAGCAGAAGCGTTGACGCAACGTAGAGGAAGTAGTCGTACGTCTTCGGTATGTTACTTGCCCGAGATTCGATCGTTGGTATCCAATACCTAGTTCAATCTCGTTACCGGCAAGTCTCTTTACTTGTTCCGTAATACATCATCTCGCAACTAACTCATTGGTTGCAATGCTTGCAAGGCTTAAGTGATGTGCATTACCGAGAGGGCCCAGAGATACCTCTCCGACATTCGGAGTGACAAATCCTAATCTCGAAATACGCCAACCCAACAAGTACCTTTGGAGACACCTGTAGAGCACCTTTATAATCACCCAGTTACGTTGTGATGTTTGGTAGCACACAAATTGTTCCTCCGGTAAACGGGAGTTGCATAATCTCATAGTCATAGGAACATGTATAAGTCATGAAGAAAGCAATAGCAACATACTAAACGATCGGGTGCTAAGCTAACGGAATGGGTCATGTCAATCAGATCATTCAACTAATGATGTGATCCCGTTAATCAAATAACAACTATCTGTCCATGGTTCGGAAACATAACCATCTTTGGTTAACAAGCTAGTCAAGTAGAGGCATACTAGTGACACTCTGTTTGTCTATATATTCACACATGTATTACGTTTCCGGTTAATACAATTATAGAATGAATAATAAACATTTATCATGATATAAGGAAATAAATAATAACTTTATTATTGCCTCTAGGGCATATTTCCTTCAATAAACCAATAATAATGAATGCAAATGACAGTGTGCTCTCCAGTGGGTGCTTTTAAAATGAAGGGTGATGACTCAACATAAAAGTAAATAGATAGGCCCTTCGCAGAGGGAAGCAGGGATTTGTAGAGGTGCCAGAGCTCGATTTTAAAATAGAGATTGAATAACATTTTGAGCGGCATACTTTCGCTGTCAACGCAACAACTATGAGATGGCTGTATCTTCCATACTACATGCATTATAGGCAGTTCCCAAACAGAATGGTAAAGGTTTATACTCCCCCAACCACCAACAAGCATCAATCCATGGCTTGCTCGAAACAACGAGTGCCTCCAACATACAACAATCCTGGGTGAGTTTTGTTTAATTATTTTGATTTGCTTTGATCTTTTTGGATCATGGGACTGGGCATCCCGGTTACCGGCCTTTCTCATGAATGAGGAGCGGAGTCCACTCCTCTTGAGAATAACCCACCTAGCATGGAAGATATAGGCAGCCCTAGTTGAAACATGAGCTGCTCGAGCATACAAAACAGAATTTCATTTGAAGGTTTGGAGTTTGGCACATACAAATTTACTTGGAACGATAGGTAAATACCGCATATAGGAAGGTATAGTGGACTCATATGGAATAACTTTGGGGTTTAAGGAGTTTGGATGCACAAGCAGTATTCCTGCTTAGTACAGGTGAAGGCTAGCAAAAGACTGGGAAGCGACCAACTGAGAGAGCAACAACAGTCGTAAACATGCATTAAAATTAATTCACACCGAGTACAAGCATGAGTAGGATATAATCTACCATGAACATAAATATCATGAAGGCTATGTTGATTTAATTCAACTACATGCGTGAACATGTGCCAAGTCGAGTCACTTAATACATTCAAAGGAGGATACCATCACATCATACCACATCATAATCATTCTAATAGCATGTTGGCACGCAAGGTAAACCATTATAACTCATAGCTAATCAAGCATGGCACAAGCAACTATAATCTCTAAATGTCATTGCAAATATGTTTACTTCATAATAGCTGACTTAGGAACGATGAACTCATCATATTTACAAAAACAAAAGAGGTCGAGTTCATAACAGCTTTTCTCATCCCAATAAGTCCATCATATATCATCATTATTGCCTTTCACTTGCACGACCGAACGCGTGCACGTGCATTGGACTAAGCTGGAATCTGCAAGCATTCAACTCAAGAGAGAAGACAAGTAATATGGGCTCTAAATTGAATAAACAATCATGCATATAAGAGCCACTAAGCATTTTCAATATGGTCTTCTCGACCCCCAAAAGAAAGAAAAGAAAATAAAACTATTTACACGGGAAAGCTCCCAACAAGTAAAAGAAGAACGAGAAATCTTTTTGGGTTTTCATTTGAATTTCTACTACAAGCAATGGAAATTAAACTAACTAATTTTTTTTGTTTTTTCTTAAAGTTTATCAAACACACAAGAAGAAAACTAGAAAGAGAAATTTAAACTAGAATGGATAATACAATGAAAGAGTATGAGCACCGACGACTAGTGTGTGAACATGAATGTAAAGTCGGTGAGAAATACGTACTCCCCCAAGCTTAGGCTTTTGGCCTAAGTTGGTCTAATACCAAGGACCGCCGCTACTCTCCCCGGTGTAGTGGGAGGTATAATCAGGATACTACTGGCTGGTCATCTCCGGATCCCACTGGACAGATGATGCACGATAA
This sequence comes from Triticum timopheevii, assembly GCA_963921465.1. Taxonomy (NCBI): domain Eukaryota; kingdom Viridiplantae; phylum Streptophyta; class Magnoliopsida; order Poales; family Poaceae; genus Triticum; species Triticum timopheevii. The sequence goes on along the minus strand of OY997272.1, from coordinate 69,504,161 downwards.
GGGTCCAGCTCAGGTTCCGGCTCAGGTTCAGGTTCTGGAGTAAAAGCTTGAGCTAGGTGATTGTTCACCGCTTCCGGCGTGACAAGGCGATTTTCTGCAAGCAAATCAAATAACAGAGGTGCAAGGCATTTGGAGCACTTCTATTTTCGAACTATTTTTTTAATGCACGGATAATTCAGAAAACAGACAGATAATACTATTTTTGCTTTATTTATTCTAAATAACAGAAAGTAAAGAGAGGGTACAGAAGGTTGTGCCTTCTAGTTTCATCCATCTCGTGATCATCAAAATGAATCCACTAACAAGGTTGATCAAGTCTTGTTAACAAACTCATTCCGAATAACACGGAACCGGAGAAATTTCGAATAACACTAAGTTACCTCAACGGGGATATGAAAATCCCCAACAATAAGAATATCATACTTTCTCTTGATAGTAGGGAGAGGAAATTCAAAACCTCCAAAAATGATAGTTGGAACTTTTTCAATAGAATTGATGCTATGAACTTGTGATTGTTTCCTCGGAAAGTGTACCGTATGCTCATTACCATTAACATGAAAAGCGACATTGCCTTTGTTGCAATCAATAACAGCCCCTGCAGTATTAAGAAAAGGTCTACCAAGGATAATAGACATGTTATCATCCTCGGGAATATCAAGAATAACAAAGTCCATTAAGATAGTGACATTTGCAACCACAACATGCACATCCTCACAAATACTGACAGGTATAGCAGTTGATTTATCAGCCATTTGCAAAGATATTTCAGTAGGTGTCAACTTATTCAATTCAAGTCTACGATATAAAGAGAGAGAGGCATAACACTAACACCGGCTCCAAGATCACATAAAGCAGTTCTAACATAATTTCTTTTAATAGAGCATGGTATAGCTGGTACACCCGGATCTCCAAGTTTCTTTGGTGTTCCACCTTTAAAAGTGTACTTAGCAAGCATGGTGGAATTTCAGCTTCCGGTATCTTTATTTTATTTGTGATGATATCCTTCATATACTTAGCATAAGGATTTACTTTAAGCATATCAGTTAAGCGCATACGTAAGAAAGTAGGTCTAATCATTTCAGCAAAGCGCTCAAAATCCTCATCATCCTTTGACTTGGATGGTTTAGGAGGAAAGGGCATGGGTTTCTGAACCCATGGTTCTGTTTCTTTACCGTGCTTCCTAGCAACAAAATCTCTCTTATCATAACATTGATTCTTTGATTGTGGGTTATCAAGATCAACAGCAGGTTCAATCTCTACATCATTGTCTTTGCTAGGTTGAGCATCAACATGAACATTATCATTAACATTATCACTAGGTTCATGTTCATCACCTGATTGTGTTTCAGCATCAGAAATAGAAGTATCATTGGGATTCTCAGGTGTGTCTACAGTAGGTTCACTAGAAGCATGCAAAGTTCTATCTTTTTCTTCTTCTTCTTTTTAGAAGAACTAGGTTCCTCTAAATTATTTCTCTGAGAATCTTGCTCGATTCTCTTAGGGTGGCCTTCAGGATACAAAGGTTCCTGAGTCATTCTACCAGTTCTAGTAGCCACTCTAACAGCAAAGTATTTTTTATTATTTAACTCATCAAGCAAATCATTTTGAGCTTTAAGTACTTGCTCATCTTGAGTACCAACCATACAAGCATATTTGCTAACGCGGTGAAGTTCATCTTTAACTCTAGCCAGATTATCACCTACGCGTCCTATCTCGAAAGCATTATTATTTAACTCTCTACCAACATAAGCATTAAAACTTTCTTGTCTAGCCATAAAGTCATCAAATTCATCTAAGCATGGGCTATGAAATTTAGTAGAGGGTATTTCAACTTTATCATATCTATAGAGAGAATTTACCTTTACTACCTGTGTCGGGTTATCAAGACAATGTGGTTCTTCAAGCGGTATATTCAGACCATGTATTTCTTCAATAGGTGGTAAATTCTTAACATCTTTAGCTTTAATACCTTTTTCTTTCATTGATTTCTTTGCCTCTTGCATATCTACAGGACTGAGAAATAAAACACCTCTCTTCTTCGGAGTGGGTTTAGGAATAGGCTTAGGAGTTGGCTCAATTGGTTCAGGAATTACTTCAGGAATTGGCTCAGGAAGAGTCCAATTATTTTCATTATTCAACATATTATTCAATAATATTTCAGCTTCGTCGACTGTTCTTTCCCTGAAAACACAACCAGCACAACTATCCAAGTAGTCCTTGGAAGCATCGGTTAGTCCATTATAAAAGATATCAAGTATTTCATTTTTCTTAAGAGGATGATCGGGCAAAGAATTAAGTAACCGGAGAAGCCTCCCTCAAGCTTGTGGGAGACTCTCTTCTTTGATTTGCACAAAATTATATATTTCCCGCAAGGCAGCTTGTTTCTTATGAGCAGGGAAATATTTAGCAGAGAAGTAATAAATCATATACTGGGGACTACGCACACAACCAGGAGCAAGAGAATTATACCAAGTCTTAGCATCACCCTTTAATGAGAAAGGAAATATCTTAAGGATATATAAATAGCGAGACTTCTCATCATTAGTAAACAGGGTGGCTATATCATTCAACTTGGTAAGATGTGCCACAACAGTTTCAGATTCAAGGCCATAAAAGGATCAGATTCAACTAAAGTAATAATATCAGGATCAACAGAGAATTCATAATCCTTATCAGTAACACAGATAGGTGAAGTAGCAAAAGCAGGATCGGGTTTCATTCTAGCATTAAGAGACTGCTGCTTCCATTTAGCTAATAATTTCTTAAGATCATTTCTATCATTACAAGCAAGAATTTCCATAGCAGCTTTTTCATTCATAACATAACCCTTAGGAACAACAGGTAATACATAATCATTGGGGGAACCTTCATCATCACTATCATCAATAATAGGTTCTTCAATATTTTCATTCCCCCTAACTCTAGCAAGTTGTTCATCTAGAAATTCACCTAATGGCAAAGTAGTATCAAGCACAGAAGTAGTTTCATCATGCATAGCAGAAGTGGCATCATCAATAACATGCGACATATCAGATCTCATAACAGTAGCAGGTTTAGGTGTCGCAAGCCTACTAATAACGGAAGGAGAATCTAGTGCAGAGCTAGATGGCAGTTCCTTACCTCCCCTCGTAGTTGAGGGCAAAATTGTAGTTCGATCATCTTTCAAGTTCTTCATAGTGATCAACAGATATATATCCCAAGTGACTCAAAGAATAGAGCTATGCTACCCAGCAACGGCGCCAGAAATTAGTCTTGATAACCCACAAGCATAGGGGATCGCAACAGCTTTCGAGGGTAGAGTATTAAACCCAAATTTATTGATTCGACACAAGGGGAGCCAAAGAATAGTCTTGAGTATTAGCAGTTGAGTTGTCAATTCAACCACACCTGGATAACTTAGTATCTGCAGCAAAGTGTTTAGTAGCAAAAGTGGTATGATAATAATAGTAACAGTAACAAAAGTAAAGATAAATGTTTTTGGGTTTTTGTAGTAGTTGTAACAGTAGCAACGGAAAAGTAAATAAGCGAAGAACAATATATGAAAAGCTCGTAGGCAATGGATTAGTGATGATTAATTATGCCGGATGCGATTCCTCATGTAATAGTTATAACATAGGGTGATATAGAACTAGATCCAATTCATCAATGTAATGTAGGCATGTATTCCGTAAATAGTCATACGTGCTTATGGAAAAGAACTTGCATGACATCTTTTGTCCTACCCTCCCATGTTCAGCGGGGTCCTTATGGAAACTAAGGGATATTAAGGCCTCCTTTTAATAGAGAACCGGAACAAAGCATTAGCACATAGTGAATACATGAACTCCTCAAACTACAGTCATCACCGAGAAGTATCCCGATTATTGTCACTTCGGGGTTGTTGGATCATAACACATAGTAGGTGACTATAGACTTGCAAGATAGGATCAATAACACACATATACTCATGAAAACATAATAGGTTCAGATCTGAAATCATGGCACTCGGGCCCTAGTGACAAGCATTAAGCATAGAAAAGTCATAGCACCATCAATCTCAGAACATAGTGGATACTAGGGATCAAACCCTAACAAAACTAACTTGATTACAAGGTAAATCTCATCCAACCCATCACCGTCCAGCAAGCCTACGATGGAATTACACACGCATGGTAGTGAGCATCATGAAATTGGTGATGGAGGATGGGTGATGATGACGACGGCGACGAATCCCCCTCTCCGGAGCCCCGAACGGACTCCAGATCAGCCCTCCCGAGAGAGATTAGGGCTTGGCGGTAGCTCCGTGTCGTGAAACGCGATGAAACTTTCTCTATGATTTTTTTCTCCTTGAGACGGAATATATGGAGTTGGAGTTGAGGTCGGAGGAGGTCCAGGGGGCCCACGAGATAGGGGGGCGCCCCCCTATCTCTTGGACAGGCCGTGGGCCCCCTGGCACTAATTCTTTCGCCAAAAATTCTTACTAATTCCAAAAAGTGCCTCCGTGGATTTCCAGGTCATTCCGAGAACTTTTCTTTTCTACACATAAAACAACATCATGGCAGTTCTGCTGAAAATAGCATCAGTCCGGGTTAGTTTCATTCAAATCATGCAAATTAGAGTCCAAAACAAGGGCAAAAGTGTTTGGAAAAGTAGATACGTTGTAGATGTATCAGTGGGCGAGGGCTACCTCAGCATCCTCCCCACCATCGAGCTGTGGGGAGCTTTCTTCTACGCCAAACTGGGCACCTCCGCCAAGGAGACGGCGGTCGAGTGCGGCGCCTTCGTCGCCGTGCGCCAGCCATTGAAGAAGAACGCCTTCCCGAGCATCAAGCTATCACAGTCGATGAAACTATGGCAGCAATCTTACTTCTATGTGGAGAATGTCGACCCGACAGTCGACTTCATGAACCTGCCGCCCTACGAGGCCGCCCCCCCCCATTGGGCTTCGACCCAAATGGGGCTATAAGCCGAAGCCCGTGTCGGCTGACACGGCTGCCGCCATCGGCCGGCTCCGAGTGCTGACGGAGGCGGAGGGTCTCGTGGCGTCCGACCTGCTGATCGCCTTCATCGAGCGTCGGGTTCTCCCACTCCAAGGCCGTCCTCATTTGATATGTCGGATGAGCGGGCACCGCGATCCGAGACGGATGTGCACGAAGGAGATGCCGACTGCCGAAGTGTCCCGGATGGTGAACGAGATCTCCGACCTCAAGGTGTCGGAGGGGTCCTGGTGGTTTGGGAAGAGGCCGTACTCCTGCGACAACCTGTCGCCTGCTGTAAGTCTCTTAGTTTCTTCTTTTTAGTCCTTGCTTTAGTCTTGATCCTGGTATGAAGTGGTTCCTTCTCTGGAGAGCGGATCTACATGTCTGCGGCGACGGCGCATCATGGGGCCGGGTGGTGATTACCAGCAGGACTGGGAGGTGAGCGACGAGGACGACCCTGACTTGGGGGCGGCCGCCTTGGAGGACGACGCTGTAGGCGGCGGCAACGGAGTAGGCGGCTCCGAAGAAGGGGGTGGCGTGGAGACCTGGCCTGATGACGACGATGACGAAGGTGAGCCGCGCCCTGCCCGGAGCACCGCTAACACAAGCGCGGGCCCGTCCGCCGGGCCGTCTGCTCAAGGCGGCAAGCGCAAGCGGAAACACGGCGCCGCCCTGTTCGGCAGCGTGCCGAAGAAGCCCAAGAACCCGGCCGCGGCGACCAGGCGTAAAGAGGCCGCGGCGAAGGTGGCCAAGTTCCAGAGGCAGCCGAAGGCGCCGCCCATGGTGTTGGCGTAAGTATTTCTCTTACGCTTCCCCTTTCATGCCGATCTGGCCTAAAAAACTTTTTGTCTTGCTTTCTTATCTCACAGCCCCGCTCACCCTTAACAAGTCGGCCGCCGCCTCGGTCATCAGGTTGGCGGAGACCTCCACCACCTCCAGGCGAATCGACCCGGCCGCCGACCTCCGGGAGGCGCAGGAGCGAAATGTGCGGGAGGTGCACGAGGAGCAGGAAGCCGCCCGCCTGGAGAAGGCAGAGGCTGACAAGGCGGAGGCGTCTGCACTGAGGAAGCTGGCGCAGGCGGAGGTTGATGCTGCGGCGAAGGAGCGGCTTGCAGAGGCCGTGCGCCGCTAGGAGCCGCTGCTCGTGGCTCCCCTGAATTCCGCACCCCCTCCGCCACCGCCGACCGGCGGAGCGCAAGACAGGCTGCCGGCCGCCCCACCGGCGCCACCAGCCGGGAACGAGGTGGTGACGGGCCCAACTCCTGAGGCCCGCACACCCGTGCACCGTCGTCTTGCGAAGGCGGCCTCAGCACCGCGACCGCTAGAGGCCGTGCTACGTCTTGAGCTTGTGTTGGTTTTCCTTGAAGAGGAAAGGGTGATGCGGCAATAGTAGCGTAAGTATTTCCCTCAGTTTTTGAGAACCAAGGATCAATCCAGTAGGAGGCTCCACAAAAGTCCCACGCACCTACACAAACAAACAAAGAACTCGCAACCAACGCAATAAAGGGGTTGTCTATCCCTTCACGGCCACTTGCGAAAGTCAGATCTGATAGAGATAGTATGATAAGATAAATATATTATTTGTATTTTATAATATAGATTGGAAAAGTAAAGATGCAAATAAAAGTAGATTGAAAGCTTATATGATAAAAGATAGACCCGGGGGCCATAGGTTTCACTAGTGTCTTCTCTCAAGATAGCATAAGTATTACGGTGGGTGAAAAAAATACTGTCGAGCAATTGATAGAAAAGCGAATAATTATGAGATTATCTAGGCATGATCATGTAAATAGGCATCACGTCCACGACAAGTAGACCGACTCCTGCCTGCATCTACTACTATTACTCCACACATTGACCGCTATCCAACATGCATCTAGAGTATTAAGTTCATAAGAACAGAGTAACGCATTAAGAAAGATGACATGATGTAGAGGGATAAACTCATCAATATGATATAAACCCCATCTTTTTATTCTCGATGGCAACAATACAATATGTGCCTTGCAACCCCTGCTATCACTGGGTAAGGACACCGCAAGATTGAACCCACAGCTGAGCACTTCTCCCATGGAAAGAAAGATCAATCTTGTAGGCCAAACCAAACTGATAATTCGAAGAGAGTTGCAAAGATAACTCAATCATACATAAAAGAATTCAGAGGAGATTTAAATATTTCTCATAGATAAACTTGATCATAAACCCACAATTCATCGGATCTCGACAAACACACCGCAAAAAGAGTTACATCGAATAGATCTCCACAAGAGAGGGGGGAACATGGTATTGAGATCCAAAAAGAGAGAAGAAGCCATCTAGCTAATAACTATGGGCCCGAAGGTTTGTGGTAAACTACTCACAACTCATCGGAGGGGCTATGGTGTTGATGTAGAAGCCCTCCGTAGTCGATCCCCCCTCCGGCGGAGCGCCGGCGAAGGCTCCAAGATGGGATCTCGCGGATGCAAAAGGTTACGGCGGTGGAAATTGTTTTTCATTGGCTCCTTGGATGTTTTCAGGGTACGTGGGTATATATAGGAGGAAGAAGTAGGTCGGTGGACGCCCGAGGGGCCCACAAGACAGGGGGCGCGCCCTATAGGGGTGGGCGCACCCTCCTATATCATGGCCGCCTCGTCTCCTTCTTGGCTTGCACTCCAAGTCCTCTGGATCATGTTCATTCCAAAAATCACGCTCCCGAAGGTTTCATTCCGTTTGGACTCCGTTTGATATTCCTTTTCTTCGAAATACTGAAATAGGCAAAAAAGCAGCAATACGGGTTGGGCATCCGGTTAGTATGTTAGTCCCAAAAATGATATAAATGTGTAAAATAAAGCCCATAAACATCCAAAAGAGGTAATATGATAGCATGGAGCAATAGAAAATTATAGATACGTTGGAGACGTATCAAGCATCCCCAAGCTTAATTCCTACTCGTCCTCGAGTAGGTAAATGATAAAAACAGAATTTTTGATGTGGAAAGCTACCTAGCATAATTCTCAATGTAATTTTCTTTATTGTGGCATGAATGTTCAGATCCAAATGATTCAAAATAAAAGTTCATATTGACACAATAAATAGTAATACTTCAAGCATACTAATCAAAGCAATCATGTCTTCTCAAAATAACATGGCTAAAGAAAGTTCATCCCTACAAAATCATATAGTTAGGCTATGCTTCATTTTCGTCACACAAAAATGTTCCCAAATTCTACACCCCCGATGACAAGCCAAGCAATTGTTTCGTACTTGAATAATCTCAAACCTTTTCAACTTTCACGCAATACAGGAGCGTGAGCCATGGATATAGCACTATGGGTGGAATAGAATATGATGATGGGGATTGTGTGGAGAAGACAAAAAAGGAGAAAGTCTCACATTGACGAGGATAATCAACGGGCTATGGAGATGCCCATCAATTGATGTCAACATGAGGAGTAGGATTGCCATGCAACGGATGCACTAGAGCTATGAATGAATGAAATCTCAACAAAAGAAACTAGTGGGTGTGCATCTAACTTGCTTGCTCATGAAGACCTAGGCCATTTGAGGAAGCCCATCGTAGGAATATACAAGCCAAGTTCTATAATGAAAAATTCCCATTAGTATATGAAAGTGACAACATATGAGACTCTCTATATGAAGAAAATGGTGCTACTTTGAAGCACAATATATGAGACTTGTTATATGAAGAACATGGTGCTACTTTGAAGCACAAGTGTGGAAAAAGAGATAGTAACATTACCCCTTTTTATTTATTTTCTTTTTTTTCTTTTTTTCTTTTTTTTCTTTTTTTAATTTTTTTTCTTTGGCCTTTTTTTTGCCTTTCTTTTTTTTTCTTTTTTTTCTTTTTGGGGACAATGCTCTAATAAAGGTGATCATCACACTTTTATTGATTTACAACACATGAGTTACAACTCAAAACTAGAACAAGATATGACTATATATGAATGCCTCCGGCGGTGTACCGGGATGGTGCAATGAATCAAGAGTGACATGTATGAAAAATTATGCATGGTGGCTTTGCCACAAATACGATGTCAACTACATGATCATATAATGGCAATATGACAAAAGTAATGTGTGTCATGATGATAAACGGAACGGTGGAAAGTTGCATGGCAATATATCTCGGAATTGCTATGGAAATGCCATAATAGGTAGGTATGGTGGCTGTTTTGAGGAAGATATAAGGAGGTTTATGTGTGATAGAGTGTATCATATCACGGGGTTTGGATGCACCGGCGAAGTTTGCACCAACTCTCACGGTACCGAAGAGGCTAGCAATGGTGGAAAGGTAAAAGTGCGTATAATCCATGGACTCAACATTAGTCAAAAGAACTCATATACTTATTGCAAAAATTTAGAAGTCATCAAAAACCAAGTACTATGCACATGCTCCTAGATGGATAGATTGGTAGGAAAAGATCATCGCTCGTCCCCGACCGCCACTCATAAGGATGCACAATCCAAGTACACTTCATGTTTCAAATTTTGTTACACAACTTTAACCATATGTGCATGCTACGGGACTTTCTAACGTCAACAAAAGCATTCTTTCAATTCATAATCACCCAACTAGCATGACTTTAATATCACTACCTCCATATCTCAAAACAATTATCAAGTATCAAATTGATCATAGCATCCAATTCACTTCCTATGATAGTTTTTATTATACCCAACTTGGATGCCTACCATTCTAGGACCAATTTTATAACCATAGCAAATACCATGCTGTTCTAAAAGACTCTCAAAATAATATAAGTGAAGCATGAGAGACTATCAATTTCTACAAAATTAAGCCACTTCGTGCTCTAAAAGATATAAGTGAAGCACTAGAGCAAAAACTATCTAGCTCAAAAGATATAAGTGAAGCACATAGAGTATTCTAATAAATTTCAATCAACTGGGATTCTCCCAAAATGTGTGTACAGCAAGGATGGTTGTGGTAAACTAAAAAGCAAATACTAATATCATACACGATGCTCCAAGCAAAACACATATCATGTGGCGAATAAAAATATAGCTCCAAGTAAAGATACCAATGAACGAAGACGAAAGAGGGGATGCCTTCACGGGGCATCCCCAAGCTTAGGCTTTTGGATACTCTTGAATATCTTGGGGTGCCATGGGCATCCCCAAACTTAGGCTTTTGCCACTCCTTATTCCATAGTCCATCAAATCTTTACCCAAAACTTGAAAACTTCACAACACAAAACTCAACAGGAAATGTCATAAGCTCCGTTAGTGAAAGGAAACAAAACCACCACATAAGGTACTGTAATGAACTCATTATTTATTTATAATGGTGTTAAAACCTACTGTATTTCAAGTTCTCTATGGTTCATACCACTTAATACTAGCCATAGATGCATCAAAATAAGCAAACAACACACGAAAAACAGAATCTGTCAAAAACAGAACAGTCTATAGCAATCTGTAACTAACGCAAACTTATGGAACTTTAAAAATCCTACCAAAATAGGAAGTCCTAGGAAATTTGTCTGTTGATCAGAATCAAAAATAATCAACGCAAAATCACGTTTTTGTGATTTAACAAAACTAATTTCGTGTGTGCAAAGTTTCTGTTTTTCAGCAGAATCAAATTAACTATCACCATAGGTTATCCTATAGGTTCTACTTGGCACAAACACTAATAAAAACATAAAAACACATCTAAACAGAAGTTAGATGCAAAATTTATTACTAAACAGAAACAAAAACAAAAAACACAAATAAAATTGGGTTGCCTCCCAACTAGCGCTATCGTTTGACGCCCCTAGCTAGGCACGAAGATAGATCTAAGTAGTGCCATTTTTGGCACTCAATTCATAAGTAGCCCGCATCATAGATTCATAAGGTAATTTGACTCTCTTTCTTGGGAAGTTCTCCATGCCTTTCCTTAATGGAAATTGGAATCTAATATTCTCTTCCTTCATATCAATAATCGCGCCAATTGTTCTAAGGAAAGGTCTACCAAGAATAATAGGGCAAGAAAGATTGCAATCTATATCAAGAACGATAAAATCTACGGGCACCAAATTTCTATTTGCAACAATGAGAACATCACTGATCCTTGCCATTGGCTTTTTAATGGTGGAAACTGCAAGGTGAAAATTTAAAGAGCAATCATCAAGATCATGGAAACCTAGAATATCAGATAAAGTTTCGGAATCGTGGAAACACTAGCACCCAAATCACACAAAGCATAACACTCATGATCTTTAATTTTAATCTTTGTAGTAGGTTCCCACTCATCATTAAGTTTTCTAGGTACAGAAACTTCCAAATTAAGTTTTTCATCATAAGATTGCATCAAGGCATCAACGATATGTTTGGTAAAAGCTTTATTTTGACTATAAGCATGAGGAGAATTAACAACGGATTGCAACAAGGAAATACAACCTTCTAAAGAATAATTATCATAATCAAATTCCTTGAAATCAGAGATAGTGGGTTCAATGCTATTTAAAGTCATGACCTCTCCAATCCCACTTTTACCAAATTTAGCATCAAGATCTAAAAACTCCGAATTATTGGGACGCCTTCTAACTAAAGTTGACTCATCTCCAGTCACATTATTATCAAGATTCATATTGCAAAACAAAGACCTAATAGGGAACACATCAATAACTTTAATATCTTCATCATTATTTTCACGGAAACTAGAAGAACATGCCTTTACAAAGCAATCTTTCTTAGCATGCAATCTAGCGGTTCTTTCCTTGCACTCATCAATGGAAATTATCATGGATTTGATAGACTCATTGATATCATGCTTAGAAGGAGTAGATCTAAGTTTAAGAGAATCAACATCAAGCGAAAGTCTATCAACGGTCCTAGCGAAATCATCAACTTTGAGCAATTTTTCTTCAAGCAAAGCATTAAAATTCTATTGAGAAATCATAAATTCTTTCACACTATTCTCAAAATCAGAGGGCATCTTATTAAAATTACCATAAGAACTATTGTAGGAATTTTCGTAATTATTAGAGGAATTACTAGGGAACGGTCTAGGATTAAAGTTTCCTCTATAAGCATTGTTACCGAAACTATTCCTACCAACAAAATTCACATCCATAGATTCATTATTATTCTCAATCAAAGTAGACAAAGGCATATCATTGGGATCAAGAGGAGCATTCTTAGTAGCAAACAACTTCATAAGTTCATCCATCTTTCCACTCAAAACATTGATTTCTTCTATAGCATGCACTTTTTTACCAGTAGATCTTTCGGTGTGCCATTGAGAATATTAGCCATAATATTATCAAGAAGTTTTGTAGCATCTCCTAAAGTGATTTCCATAAACGTGCCTCCCGCGGCCGAATCTAAAAGATTTCTAGAAGCAAAGTTCAAACCGGCATAAAAATTTGGTATGATCATCCATAAATTCAAACCATGAGTAGGGCAATTGTGAATCATCAATTTCATTCTTTCCCAAGATTGGGTAACATGCTCATGATCTAGTTGTTTAAAATTCATAATATCATTCCTAAGAGTGATAATCTTAGCGGGAGGAAAATATTTAGAGATAAAAGCATATTTGCACTTGTTCCAAAAATCAATACTATTTTTAGGCAAAGACGAAAACCAAACGTTAGCATGATTTCTAAGTGAAAACGGAAATAACTTCAATTTAACAATATCATTATCCGTATCTTTCTTCTTTTGCATATAACACAAATCAAAAAAGTTGTTTAGATGAGTAGCGGCATCTTCACTAGGAAGGCCGGCGAATTGAACTTTCATAACAAGATTCGGCAAAGCAGTATTGATTTCACAAGACTCAACATCATTAAGAGAAGCAATCGGAGTACTAAGGAAATCATTATTATTGTTATTGGAGAAATCACACAATTTGGTATTATCTTGTGCCATGGCAACAAGTAATCCGACACACAAGCAAACAGATAAAAGGCAAGCGAAAAAAGAGAGGAGAAGATTGGGAAAGAGAGGGCGAATAAAACGGCAAGGGTGAAGTGGGGGAGAGGAAAACGAGAGACAAACGGCAAATAATGTAAATGCGAGGGAGATGAGTTTGTGATGGGTACTTGGTATGTCTTGACTTGAGTGAAGACCTCCCCGGCAACGGCGCCAGAAATCCTTCTTGCTACGTCTTGAGCTTGCGTTGGTTTTCCTTGAAGAGGAAAGGGTGATGCAGCAATAGTAGCGTAAGTATTTCCCTCTGTTTTTGAGAACCAAGGTATCAATCCAGTAGGAGGCTCCTCAAAAGTCCCACGCACCTACACAAACAAACAAAGAACTTGCAACCAACGCAATAAAGGGGTTGTCAATCCCTTCACGGCCACTTGCGAAAGTGAGATCTATAGAGATAGTATGATAAGATAAATATATTTTTTGTATTCTATAATATAGATTGGAAAAGTAAAGATGCAAATAAAAGTAGATTGAAAGATTATATGATAAAAGATAGACCCGGGGGCCATAGGTTTCACTAGTGGCTTCTCTCAAGATAGCATAAGTGTTACGGTGAGTGAACAAATTATTGTCGAGCAATTGATAGAAAAGCGAATAATTATGAGATTATCTAGGCATGATCATGTATATAGGCATCATGTCCGCGACAAGTAGACTGACTCCTGCCTGCATCTACTACTATTACTCCACACATCGACCGCTATCCAGCATGCATCTAGAGTATTAAGTTCATAAGAACAGAGTAACACATTAAGAAAGATGACATGATGTAGAGGGATAAACTCTTGCAATATGATATAAACCCCATCTTTTTATCCTCGATGGCAACAATACAATATGTGCCTTGCAACCCCTGCTGTCACTGGGTAAGGACACCCCAAGATTGAACCCAAAGCTAAGCACTTCTCCCATGGCAAGAAAGATCGATCTTGTAGGCCAAACCAAACTAATAATTCAAAGAGACTTGCAAATATAACTCAATCATACATACAAGAATTCAGAGGAGATTCAAATATTTCTCATAGATAAACTTGATCATAAACCCACAATTCATCGGATCTCGACAAACACACCGCAAAAAGAGTTAAATCGAATAGATCTCCACAAGAGAGGGGGAGAACATGGTATTGAGATCCAAAAAGAGAGAAGAAGCCATCTAGCTAATAACTATGGACCCAAATGTCTGTGGTAAACTACTCACAACTCATCAGAGGGGCTATGGTGTTGATGTAGAAGCCCTCCGTGGTCGATTCCCCCTCCGGTGGAGCGCCGGCGAAGGCTCCAAGATGGGATCTCGCGGATACAAAAGGTTACGGCGGTGGATTTTTTTTTTCGTTGGCTCCCTGGATGTTTTTGGGGTACGTGGGTATATATAGGAGGAAGAAGTAGGTCGGTTGCCGCCCGAGGGGCCCACAAGACAGGGGGCACGCCCTGTAGAGGTGGGCGCGCCCTCCTATCTCGTGGCCACCTCGGCTGCTTCTTGGCTTGCACTCCAAGTCCTCTGGATCACGTTCGTTCCAAAAATCACGCTCCCAAAGGTTTCATTCCGTTTGGACTCCGTTTGATATTCCTCTTCTTCGAAATACTGAAATAGGCAAAAAACAGCAATATGGGTTGGGCCTCCGGTTAGTAGGTTAGTCCCAAAAATGATATAAATGTGTAAAATATAGCCGATAAACATCCAAAAGAGGTAATATAATAGCATGGAACAATCAAAAATTATAGATACGTTGGAGACGTATCAGGCCAGCGCCGCGAGTTCGTCGGTCCCCGACACCGAGGCGACCATCGCCGCGCCCGCCGGCTGGGTACGCGGAGGCAGGACGGGAGCCTTGAACCAGGCGGCCCTCGACGTCCGGGCAAGCTCCGGGCTGAAGCCGACGCCCTCAAGCGGTGCAACGAGGCGTTCCTGGATTCGCGAGCAGCCATCCGGGTATGCTTCTTACTTGTTTGTTTTTGATCCTTTTATTTCTTGGTGGGGGCGCGCCAGCGCACCCACTGGGTGTAGTCCCCAAGTTTCGGGCCGGCTGCTGAGCAGGCAGTCCGGAACTTTAACTTGTGAGCATCAAATGCTAACTCCTTCTGACATCCCTACTGCAAGATTACCATAACCTTCACGCGTTCACCTTCAACTCCGGAGTCCAGGAGCTGGAGAAGCAGACCGCCAACTTGTCCGAGAGCCGTAGTAAGTCTTGGCTTCCTTTCTCCGTGGGGACGCGCTGGCGCACCCACGGGCTATAGTCCCGATTCGGGTCGACTGCTGAGCAGTCGGGCCGGATCTCCCCAGTAACTGTATTTCTCTTGTTGACTGTTGATAACTTCTTTCTCTGCGGGGGCGCGATAGCACACCCGCGGGCTGTAGTCCCCGAGATTCGGGTTGACTGCTGAGCACTCGAGCCGGATCTCCCCGGCAATTGCGTCCCTTTTCTATTGATTGATTGAGGTCCTTTCTACTTTTCTCTTTGTAGAAGCCAACGCCGCCTTGCAGCAGCAGCTAGGCGAAGCCAACACCGCACTGTGCGGTAAGGAGGCAGAGTGCAGCAAACCGGCCGAGGAGCGTGACCGACTGGTCACGTAGCTCGCAGAGCAGACGGAGCGTCTCAAGACGTCTTAGAAGGAGGCGAAGACGCAGGAGACCGACCTCCTCGCTGAGTTTGAGATCGAGCGCTCTGCCTGGGCCGACAAGGAGGCGCGGCTGACTGCCTGCTTTGGCAGCATTGAGGACTTGGTCGACGGTAGGCCTCTTCGTTTTTCTTTCTTTCTTTGAGTCGCCGGCCCCTATTCAGGCCGACTGTTGACTTCTAACCTCTGGCTTCCTTGCCCTTCGTCCAAACAGACTTCTTCCCAGGCCACTCCGTCGCCGCGAACCCGGCCATTGAGGCTCATCGTCAGGAGCGGAGAGCGGAAGGCATGCAGATTGCCGCCGACGCTCCCCGAACCCTTAACGAGCAGCTTCTCAGCATCCAGGCCCGCCTTCGGCCGGCCCATCAGATGCTGCACCGTCTTCAGCGCATTGGGCCTAGGCGATCTCCGCCCTCTGGCCAGGTGTACCAGCTCCGTGCACTCCCAGTCGGACTGCCAACTGGCTGGAGGTGGCGGCCTGCCGCCTGGAAGCCTGGAAGGGCTCCTCAGCCTGGGCTGGGGCGCGCCGGGCCCTGGAGTTTGTCAAGGCGTGGTACCCTGGGCTAGATCTAGCCCAGCTGACCACGTTTCGGCTGGAGGTGCAGGAGGAGCTGGTGGCGGTGGAAGGCGACCTTGTTAGGAGGGCGGCGGCGATCGCCGACTACACCGACACAAGCGTCTTCCTCCCGGAGCTGGTTGACGAGGGCGCCAAGGCGTCGCTGGAGTGGTTTGGGCTGAACCCGGAGGACAGCGAGGACTTGGCCGAGGTGATCGATTCCAGCGACGAAGGTAAGGAGGCGGAGGACGAGGAAAGCGAGGAGGACGCGCCAGAGGTTAGAGCGGATGGCCAGCCTCAACCTGACCGTGCCTCGAGCAACGACCCGCGCTCAAGTGCGCCGACTGCTGCTGGAGGCAACCAAGCGGAGACCGACCAGCCGCTCGTTCCACCGACTGGCGACGCCGATTCTACCATCCAGCCGTCCACTGCTCCGACCGGTGCCACCAACTCCACCATCCAGCCGGAACCCTCTGCTGCCCCAACCGGCGTCGCCGACTCCGCCGTCCAGCCGAAACCCTCTGCTGCTCCTTAGGCTGTTGTCTTTATTTTTTTCTTATTAGTCTCGACAAACGTTGATTAAATTTGCACAATTCCACCCGCGGGGTGTATATCAAACTCTGTTGAATGTTGGCCAATGGGCCTTTTGCTATGTAAATATGCTTTGTCGCGAATTATGCTTTGTTTGCCGGCTTGTGACTTTTCTTGCTTTCTGCTCCTTGCTTTTTTCCTTTGCCGCCCTCCCTTGGCTATCCTCTTGCCAGCCAAACAACCGCTCTGCGGACTGCGGCTGGGTTGAGTACTTAGCTATTTACGGGAGGGCAAGTTTGGAAAAGGCGGGATGCTGGCCCCAGCTATATGCGCATTTTTCCTTAGCCATTTTTCATCTCGGCATTGCTTTTCAACCCCTGCCCACCGTACAGTTGCTCTGCGAGCTGCGGCTTCTGAGAGGAGAAGTTTTTTGGTGCCGACACACTACTTGTCCGACTGCAGGAAACGACATATAGCAGAAGGCGGCGAGCCTCCGGGCCGACTGGTCGAACCCGGTGCCAGGCGAAATAATAAAACAACACATTCATAGGCATAACACTTATCATGTAGATAAAAGAGGGTAGTCCCCGAGCTCTTCTCGGCGGACCCGGAGTCTTCGTACTTAATACAAAAGGTAGCATGGTACATACTGCTTTTAACTGTAAAATCTTCGGAGGAGGTTTGCGTTCCATGGCCTCTCCGTCTCCTTGCCTGAGTCATCTCTTTTGTGTGCTCTGGGCTTCTGAGCGTGGATCAGGTAGTAGGAACCATTGCCTAGCACTTTCCTGATGATAAAAGGGCCTTCCCAAGGTGCCGAGAGCTTGTGCTGATCGGATGTTCGCTGGATCAGCCGGAGCACAAGGTCTCCCTCTTGGAAGGATCTTGGCTTCACTTTGCGGTTGTAGTATCAGCGCAGACTCTGCTGGTAGATGGCAGACCGGCTGAGTGCCAACAACCGGCCCTCTTCCAGCAGATCGATGCCGTCTTCTCGTGCCTCCTTGGCGTCCGCCTCGGTGTACATGGTGACTCGTGGGGAGTCAAATTCTATGTCCGTCGGGATGACAGCTTCAGCGCCGTAGATGAGGAAGAAGGGCGTGAAGCCGGTCGACTTGTTTGGAGTTGTGCGCAGGCTCCAGAGGACGGCCAGCAGCTCATCGAGCCAGCAGCCAGCCGAGCGTTCTAGAGGCTCGACCAGTTGGGGCTTCATGCCAGACAGAATGAGGCTATTTGCTTGCTCCACTTGGCCGTTTGACTATGGATGGGCAACGGACGATAAGTCTAGTCGGATGCCCTGCGTCGCGCAGAAACGAGCCAAGGCTCCCTTGGCGAAGTTTGTGTTATTGTCGGTGATGATGCTGTGCGGTATGCCGTACCGAGTGGTGATGTCGGCAATGAAAGTCATGGCAGTCGGCCCATTCAGCTTCTTGATTGGCTTTGCTTCTATCCACTTGGTGAACTTGTTCACCAAGTTCAAGCAAATGAGTCATGCCGCCACGAGCTGTCTTGAATGGCCCCACCATGTCCAGCCCCCAAACGGCAAAGGGCCAGGCAATGCGAATGGTCTTTAGCGCAGAAGCTGGCAAGTGTGGCTTGTAACGGAACTTCTGGCACCCTTTACACTTCTGGACCAACTCCTTGGCGTCTTCTAGAGCAGTCAGCCAGAAGACACCATGGCGGAAAGCTTTGACAACAAGTGATCTTGAAGCTGCATGGTGACCACATTCGCCTTGGTGGATATCTTTGAGGATTGCTTGACCTTGGTCCGGCTCCACGCAGCGCTGGTACACACCACTGACACTGCGCCGTACCAGTTCTTTGTTGACTATGGTGTATGCTGCTGCCCGCCCTTGCACTTGTCGGGCTAGGATCTCATCAGTCGGCAGCTCTTTGTTCACCAGAAAGTTGAGGATGGGTTGAGCCCATAAAGGTGCTGCTAACTTCGACTGCCACGACTGCAACTTGTACAAGGGCGATTGGGCCGGGAGGCGGCAGGTTGGAGTTGGCTGCTGTCTGTTGAGTTGAAGAAGTCCCCGGGCCGACTGCTGCAGTCCCCGGGCCGGGCTCTGAAGTCCCCGGACTGGGTGCGACGGCTGCAGTCCCCGGGCCACCTGCCGAAGTCCCCGCGCCGGCTTCTGGGGCCCTCAAGTCGGATCCGACTGCTTCAGGAGGGGCCAGCACGAAGATGGAGTCGGTCTCTGGTGATGGCTTGACAGACGGCTTAAGGAGGCACTGTAGGGCGACGCCAGCTGGTATTGCTTGCCGGGTGGAGCCGATCCGTGCCGGGGCATCTGCTTGCTCGTTGTCATTTCTTGGCACATGGAGGAACTCGCACCCGTCAAAGTATCCACTGAGTTGCTGCACGAGGAAGTGGTAGCTTGCGATATTTGCATCCTTGGCATCCCAGTCGCCTGACGACTGCTGGACCACCAAGTCGGAGTTACCATAGCACAGGATCCGACGAATGCCGAGTTCCTTGGCAAGCCGAAGCCCGTGTATGAGTGCCTCATATTCAGCTACGTTGTTGGAGGCGGCAAAGTGGATTTGCAGCACATATCTGAGCTTGTCGCCTTTGGGAGAGGTGAGGACGTTGCCGGCTCCCAGACCGGTGTGCATCTTTGAACCATCAAAGTGCATCCGCCAATGGGTAGAGTCTAGCGCCGGTGGTCGGCCTAGTCGACGAGGAAGTCGGCCAGCGCTTCTGACTTGATGGTGGTGTGAGGCTGGTAGTAGATGGTGTAGGGGGCCAGATCTATGGCCCATTTGGCCACTCGGCCTGAAGCATCTCGGCTTCCAATGATCTCAGCAAGCGGAGCAGTGCACACAACAGTAATTGGGTGCTCTTGAAAGTAAGGCTTCAGCTTCTTGGCAGCAAAGTGCACACCATAGCACATCTTCTGATAGTGGGGGTAGTTTTGCTTGGAGGCGGACAACACTTCACTTAAGTAATACACCGGCCTCTGGACCGGCAATGCTCTGCCCTCCTCCTTGCGTTCCATCACTATGACTGTACTGACCACCCGACTAGTGGCGGTGACGTAGAGGAGCATGGGCTCTTTATCAGTCGGAGCCGCCAGGATAGGCGGGGTGGTCAACATCTTCTTGAGTTGGAGAAAAGCTTCGTCCGCCTTGTCGTTCCACTCAAAAAAAGTGGTCTTCTTCGTGCGCTGGTACAGGGGAAGAGCCTTCTCGCCTAGCCGACTGATGAAACGGTTGATTAATGCCAGGTAGCTGGTGAACTTCTGCACGTCCAGCAGTTGGGTGGGCACCTCCATCTTCTCAATGGCCTTGATCTTCACAGGATTACACTCTATGCCGCGCTCTAAGACCAGGAAGCCGAGAAGCTGGCCGGCTGGTACTCTGAAGACGCATTTCTCCGGGTTGAGCTTGATCTGAAATTGGCGCAGGTTCTCAAATGTCTCCTTGAGGTCTTCCAGCAGCGTGCCATGCTTCTCCGTCTTCACCACCACATCATCCACATAAATGTGGGCGTTTCTGCCGAGTTGCTTGAGGAGACATTTCTGCATGCAATGCTGAAACATGGCGCCGGCATTTCACAGGCCGAACGTCATGGTCAGGTAGCAGAAGGCTCCAAATGGCGTGATGAAGGCGGTCTTCAGCCTGTCGGCCGGGTTTAGCTTGATCTGATGGTACCCTGAGTACGCATCCAAAAAACGCAGCAGCTCGCATCCGGCTGTGGAGTCTATCACTTGGTCAATTCTTGGCAAAGCAAAGGGATATTTGGGGCAAGCTTTATTGAGACTGGTATAATCAATACACATGCGCCACTACTTATTCTTCTTCAGCACAAGAACTGGATTGGCCAACCATTGTGGGAAAAATACTTCCATGATAAAGCCGGCTGCTAGAAGCCGGGCTATCTCTTCTCTGACAACTCTTCTCTTTTCTTGCGACAGGCGGCGCAAGGGCTGCCTAACCGGCTTGGCGTCAGGTCGGACATGTAGCTTGTGCTCGGCGAAATCCGTTGGAATACCCGACATGTCTTTGGGAGACCATGCAAAGATGTCCCGATTCTCACGAAGGAAATCAATGAGCTCGCTTTCCTATTTGCTATCAAGGTTCACACCTATGACAGCGTGCCTCTCCGGGTGCTCTGGGTCCAAGGGTATCTTCTTTGTTTCTTTTGCCAGCTTGAACGAGCCCTCAACTTTCGACTCCTTGGGGGTGGGTGACATTTCCGGCTGCTTGCCTGCCATCGCCACAACCCAGTCAAGGAGCCGCTTTTCAGCTGCAATCACAAGGGACTCGGCCAGCCGGCTGCTGTTTTCCACGCAGGCGGACGACTTCTTTTAGTCTCTGACTATGGTCAGGATTCCCTTGGTAGTCGGCATCTTCATCTTGAGGTAAGCATAGTGGGGGACCACCATGAACTCGGCCAGCGATGGCTGTCCAAGTAGCGCATGGTAGGGGCTCTCAAGGTCCACCACCTCAAACCAGACTGACTCTCGGCGGAAGTGATTTTTGTCCCCGAAGAGAACATCGATCTGGGTCTTGCCGATTGGTGAGCAGGAAAGGCCAGGGACTATGCCGTGGAAAATAGTCCGACTGAGGGTGAAGCTGCTTCTGCTTGATTCCCAACTTCTCCATTGTGTCACGGTACAGGATATTGATGCTGCTGCCACCATCTCTCAGGAATCTGGAGAAACGAGCTGCCCGCCTCTCTGTTGTGAAGGTGGCATCTAAGACCAGGGCATAAGAGCCAGGGGAGGGCATCACCTCCGGGTGGTCGGCCCTGCTCAAACTGATGGGCTTCTCAGACCAATGCATAAACTCTGGAGTATCTGATGCCACTGCTTTTACTTCTTGCTATTGCTGTCGTCTGCCGCGTCTGTCGTCGGCCACACTGGTGAACACAACGTAGGCTCCATGCTCCTCTGGATACTCATCTTGTATGGCGCTGACTGGCCAAACCGCCGGCTGCTGGGGCGGAGGAGGCGGCGGGCCGGCAGGCGGAGGAGGCAGGAGTCCATCTCCCTTGGTGATTCTGGTGAGCCAATGGCACTTCCGAGTGGTGTGGTTGGACGGCTTCGCACCACTATGGAACTTGCAGGGTGCATCAAGCGTCTGCTCGTACGAGAAGGCGGGCAACCAATTGGGCTTGCCGCCCTTCTGACGCTTTGGCTGAGGCTGCCCTTCCGGCTACTGGTCTTCGACTGTCACCACCTGCCGGCTGGGGGAAGCCGGCTGCGTAGCCTTGCGCTTGTTGTCGCTTGGTTGCTGTCGCCGACTGGTGTCAGCAGCCGGAGTCCGAGGAGCCTGAGGGGCTACCTTGCCGGTTGCGTCGACTTGGATCTCCGCCTTCATGGAGTCGGCCGTGGCGTATTTTTCAGCGATGATCAGCAATTCGTCAAGAGTCGCCGGCTCGTCGCAGAGAAGCCGGTGCTTGAGGAGGGTGCCTTCTCAGCACCCGGCGGTGAAGTATTCGATGGCCTGCACCTTGTGCACGCCTTCGCAGGAGTTGCGCAGCTCGGCCCAGCGCGTGAGATAGTCGCGAGTCGATTCGCTAGGCCCTTGGACGCACAAGAAGAGCTGACGGGGCTTGGGAGGCCGCTTGTACGTGCTGGTGAAGTTGCGGATGAAGGCTTCAGCGAAATCAACCCAGCTGTTGATGTTGCGGGGCTTCAGGCTGTTAAGCCACGTCCGGGCTGTGCCCTGGAGCATGAGCGGGACGTACTTCACAGCAACGCGCTTGTTGCCGTTTGCTATGTTGACGGACGTGGAGTAGTCGGCCAGCCAGTCCTCCGGCTTCATGGAGCCGGTGTACTTGGGCGTATCTCTTGGGAGCGTGAACCCTCAAAGGAAATGCTCGTCTCGGATTCGCGGGCCGAAACACGGCGGGCCCAACGCGTCTTCTTCTTCTAGTGCCAAGGATCGGTTGAGGCGGTCGATCCGATGGCGGGCGTCGTTCTCTCCGACTCCTTCTCGGCGGCCAAGGCGGTCGCCGAGTGTCGGGTGCGTGACAGGCGGCAGAATGGGGTGCCTTTCTCCGCGAGGCGGAGGGGGGCGGGTCGCCTCGCTGCTCCACTGCTCGAGGGCGGCCGTCTGCGTCACGCTCAATGGAGAGGTGAGTCCGACTGCGGCTGGCAGCCGGCTCATTGCCTCTTCTTCTGCGGGCGCCACCAGTCGGCGTCCGGGATGTCGCGCCCTGATCCTGGCGAAGGGGCGGTTCGTCGTTCCGCCGGACGGGCACTTCGGCACGGCAGCCGGCTTCGTGCTGCTCGGCGGCCGCGTCAAGGAGTTGCTGGACTCGCTCCGTCATGTGGCGACGCTCGTCGCCCTCGTACTTGTCCAGCTCATCCGTCACCTCCTGGGCAGCCCGGATGTTCTCTGCAGGCGTGGCGTAGATGGGACGATCCGTCCCGAACATGCTGGCGATGGTCGCGTCACGCTGCCGGATCGAGCCGATGCGGCTAGGCCCCTCAAGAGTCGGCGTGCCGCCGACAGCTCGGTCCATCTCGCGCCGGTAGGCTTCCGAGAGGCGTCGCATGCTGGCTAGTCGGTTGGCGCTTTCGACGAGCGGGACGCGGCGTGCTTCCAGCGTCTCAGCGTCTGCGTCTTCCGGGATGGGCGCTGACAAGTCTCGCAGCATCGCATCGAGTGGGTCTCGGATGCCTCCGTTCGAGTGCTCACCACTATTGATGACAAGCACCTCCGTGAAGGTGCTTCCGCCGATGTGCTCGCGAGAAGGCGGCTCGTCGTAGACCACCATGTTGGTGGGGAATGCGTCAAGCGATGCCGTGTCAGAATCGACGATCATCGGGTCGGTGGAGCCAACAGACTCCAAGTCCACAGCAAGCTCGCTGGTGACGTGAAGCTAGTCGAGGAGGCTGACGAGGCGGCTCTCGGGGCAGTCGGTGCCCGCGTCAGAGGCAGGCTCATCGGAGAGGCGGATCTCGCCAACAAGGTCAGCGAGGCAGCTCGCCACGCAGGCGATCTCCGCACCATGCAGCGCGTCAAGGCTGACGCCGTCGGGCATGCTGGGCTGGCTGCGCTCGCCAAGAAGGAACAAGGTTCCCGTCCAGAGCAGGTCTCCGGATGACGGTGCACCTTGCCCCACAGTGGGCGCCAAATGTCGGGGGTTGGATGCTACATATGCCAAAGGATGGCTTATCATGGTGGGAGCGAGTAGAACGTCACCGGTGCCTGGAAGCGGGATGAGGCATAGACACGAATGACGGCGCACTTTACCCAGGTTCGGGGCTCTCCTAGGAGATAACACCCCTAGTCCTGCTCTGCGGGGTCTCCGCATGATCACTAAGGCACTAGTGAATACAATGGTGCTCCTCGAGCTGTATGCTAGAGGTAGAAGGAGGCAGGGCTAGCTCTCTTCTTCCTCTAGGGTGGAAGCTAGTTCTAACAGGTTGGGAACCCTTTGCATGGGTGTCCTGGGGGGTTTATATAGGCCTACCCCCAGGGGTACAATGGTAATCTGGCCAAGTGCTAGACCCGGCTGTCAGTGTCTCTGGTCGCCGGCTTCTCCGCCGGCAGCTGGGGCCCACCGCTTGGTGGGCCACGCCGACTGGTTTGGTACGGAGCCGACAGGCCGCCCCCGTCGCTGGCGGGTCTGGTTGGTAGCTGATCACTATAGTCGTGATGCTAATGACGCAGGCTTGGTCAGTGGAGCGTGGCTACAGTCCCGCCGCCTGGTGAGAGATCACTGTAGCCACACCACGTCTTATCTGGTTAATGGTGCACGGGCCTTGAGGTAGGAACTGACCGCCTGCTGGAAGCCGGCATCCCTCAGGTCCGGCTAGTCCGGCCTCCGCCATCTTCCAGGCTCTCACTGCCTGGCAGGGCCCGCCGCCTGCGGGTCGTACCGACAGGCCGTCGTGGGAACAGGGCTCCGCCTGTCAGGAATGACGTCAAAAGGGAAGTGGCAATAGTGCCGCATCGTGCGAAGATCTCCGCCTATACGGGGCACTGTAGCCATGCCAAGCCCAGGATTCGAGGGTGAGGGGCTACACTGTAGCCTCACCCAATCTTGTCTTCTTGATGAGAGGCGCAGACTCTAAGGGCGCTGGGTGGCCGCCTGTTAGAAGTCGGCCTCTCCGAAGGCGCTCTGCTAGGAGCCGGCCGGTCTTGGTGTCGTCTGCTGGTGCACAGCCGTCTTCGGGCAGCCGGCCGTTGAGCCAGCCGGCCACCGGAAGGCGGCGCTTTATTCTGAAGTCTTGTGGGGCGGAGCCAGCCCAAATTCTTGAAAGGCTCAGGGACTCGGGTGAGGCTACCCGTGGTCCATTACTCCGACATAAGTCATGTTTTTGTGGTATTTAGAGGCAAGCAAAGAATCGTAGACTTTTTTTTTGAAAGTTCTTTTTCTTTTAAGTTCAGAATAGTAGACTATGATAAGGTAGCTTTGGTTGACAATGCGATGCTTCAACGTGTGAGCCTTGGCCACCTTTACCTGGTATGCACTTCCTTCGTTCCAAAATACTTGTCGTGATTCTAGTTCAGATTTTGTTTGACGATTGCGACACTTTGCTCTCCATCTTGGACCGAGCCTGTCTGACGTATTTGCAACTATCCGTACATGCACGCACTGCCGGCCTGCACGGTTAGTGGACTTCGGCACGCCTCGATAGAGAAGGGCAAGTCTGTGCGTGCTTAACATCTGAGTTATATATATGTAAACAAATACATGCGGTGATCAACTATAGCCAAGGACTCTCCCGCACAAAAACATAAAACAAAGCACCGCTGTAGCCAAGGATTGACAGTACTTTACATCTACTTTTTAAAATTAAACTCGGTTTGCTTAAGAATGCAAAATTAAGCTCTTCTGAAGTGGTTGCGACACAGCAGCAGCCTTTGTGGCTTCAGTTAGGATCAAATGCAAGTTTTGTGGATTCTGAACCACGAGAACTCTTTATTTTAGTATGTATCAGTAATAGGAATTGGTATTTATCAAGATTTTGTTCTCTCCCTATCCATTGACAGGTAGAGGGCTAGAGGCTCTCTTATCCAAGTAGTTGTATTATCTTAAATGGTGTTTTTACTAGTTTGCTCTATTAACGCAGAAATAAGTAAAAAATAGTCTAATCATATCTATCTTGAATTTTCAAGAACCCTTTGAGAAGGCGTTCAAGAGGTTCTCAAGGCTTCCCACCGTCGGATACACCCGGTGCCCATGACGTTCAAGAAAGAGTTCATGGGTATATGAATGGCTATTTAAAAGTTATGAGAAAAATCTAGAAAAAGGAACTATGAAATATACGACTACTTCCGATCGAAATTAATTGACGCTGATTTAGTACAACGTTAAGAGAGTACAAAATATTACGTCTAAATTTGATTCACAGGTTTATACACAAAAAGGGAGAAAAGGTTAGGTCAATGTGGACATTTCGGTACTATTCTCATCACAATTTTTCTTTTTATTCTAGAGTTATATATTAAATTTGGAACAACAACTTTGCGGCGGTGCTTGGCGCCGGGCCGGACGCCACGACGGGTGGTGGCGGCGCTTCGGCGGTTTCCTTCCCCCGCGGCAGGCGGCTTCATGGTCTGGTGCGTCGCGGTCGCCAGGGACTGCGGCGGCGTGACCAGTTGGGTTCGCGGCGGCACGGCCGAATCTGGCCTAGACGTGGGCCTTGGTCGCTGGATTGCCGCCGGCGCGGTGGTGGGTGCGACTCGTCGGCAGCTGGGCGAATCCGCCGAGATTCTACCCTTGTCTGGTCCTTGGCAGCGCGGGCAACTTTGGGGGAAACCCTAGATCTCCTTGGGATCGAGCGATGGCGGTGCTTTTGCGTCGTAGTCCCTCTTCAGGGCATCGTTTTAGAGTTTACTCCGGTTGAAGGGACCAGCGACGCTGGCGGCGCACGTTTGGTGGAGCAACTGCCGATGAAAATCGCGCCGACTACGGTCATGGCAGACGATAGCGGTGTCTTAGATGTCGTTCCCTTGTCGAGGCATCGTCATTTTTAGCTTGCTTCATCAGGCTCGGGATGCTTCGGGGGAAACCGTAGATCTGGGTCTTCCGGATCGGACGATGATGGCGTTTATCGCTTTCCCTCATGGGGGCATCGTTTTGGAGCAAGTGCTGGCTGGAGGGATGGTGGAGGGGTGCTTCATCCCACACATTGAGGGCCGCGGATATCGGCGGCATGGCACTGTGAAGACTCAGTGTCCGATGCGCGGTGATGGACTCGCGCAGGAGGAGGTTGTTGTCTGGCGTCATGGTGACGTCGATGGCAGAGTGGCCAGACAAGGTAGAAGCCTCAATATCTGCTCTGAAGACGGACATGTGGAAGATGGCGGCGACGACACATGTGAGTGCGTCAGTCCGGATTGTGCCTCACACCCGGTATGTGGCTCGGCTGGGGCTTCCGGCTTTTGATGTTAGGCCTAGGCGAGTGGTTTGGGTAGTGGCCCAGCTAGCACCCCTTCATCATATGGATAGGAGTAGCGATAGATGTTGCTAAGATGACGGATTCAGGCATATTGTTCTAATACTTTGTAAGGTCCTCGAGAATAATCAATAAAGTGGCTGCATGCATCTCTCAGATGCAGAGGCCGGGGGTCATCCTCCTTTTCTAAAAAGAAAACTTTGTGGCACTGTTTATTGAGTGTTGCTGATATTTTTGTCGAAACTCGTAAAAATATTTGCAATGTTATTAAACTAAGGGTCTACAGTTCGTCTAGGAGAGCTTTATTGGATCTAGACATTTGTTAGAGATATTTGGTTGGTATTCAGGGTCTACGTGGTTTGTATCTTAACCTTTATTCTATGAATGAGACATGTATTATCATGCAAAAAGGAAAGAGGTCGATATCACGGAGAGCTAATGAGAAACTTTACAATCCGTTTTGTTTGGGCTACATACTCCCGATAATTAATGTCTGTAACGCCTCCTGAATGATGAGTTTGACGTTTATATCTTGATTGAGCATAAATTAATTATCTATTTTTATCCTTTTTAAACTGAAATGACACAAATGTACACTAATTAAGTGCAAATTAATCAATTGTCCTATTTTTTAACTGCTCTTACTGTAATGTATCCATGTCTTCTCAAAGAAACTAACAGCTATACGTTCTTGTGTACTCTAGCATGTGTCCGACTTGGTGGCGACCGAGAATAGTTTTTCCGTGGGCGCACACATAATGAACCAAGTCTGACCACAATCAGTGAGCTTTATTGCGATGGAGATACAATATAATGTTGAATAGTACATAGGTGCGTACGCGTACAATACATAATAATCTTGGCTAACATGAACCATGACGATGCATGCATGCCGATCACACTAGCATATATTACATGCATGATGGAGCGTGATCGTCCTAGCCGATGTTGGGGACCCTGGCGACGTCGCCTCGGGTGCTGACGAAGACGCGGACGCGCTTGTCGTCGAAGTCGGTGGTGACGACGGAGCCGACGGGAGCCACGAACACGCGCACGTCCGGGCGGTCGGTGAGGATCTTCCGCTTGGCCACCTCGGACGGCGCCCCCAGCACCTCCGGCCACGACGACTTGGCGTCACCCATCTCCGCGGAAATCTGGAAATCTGCAGCAAGAACAACAACAATGAACACAGTTGTCGGCGGAGATCGATGTTAAAGAGATAGAAGGGTATGTAAACGTTTGCTTCAAGTCCTCACCCCTGTGTGTATCTGGAGCTGGAAGCTGTGGACTGTGGGGTGGTTTGCTTGCTGGTACTACTGCTTGTGGTTCTGGACAGGAAGGAAGAGAGGGTCTGTCCTGTATATATAGCACGTAGAGATGCATGGGAACCTGCAGGGATCGGGGATCTTTGACAGCGGGAAGCTTCAACATTTGTGGTTTTAATTTTCCAACTTTGACTGTGCGAGGGACACATGCTTGCTCAGGCTTCCTCTATCTTGTTCTGCATGTGGTTTTGGAGGGACACAGCCGTCTTGGACCGGTTCTTTCTAGCTGTGCGCGTTCTGACAGTACATCCATAATGCACGGCCGGCTTGCTGATTTTAGTTCGTCAGGCACCGGTAATAATCAACGATTTGTACGCCTGCGGATACTTGTCCGCATGTACCAGTGGCCAAGGATTTGCTGCACCTGCTACTGTGGGGTGGCTGGGTGGTGGCCAAGCTGGGCTGCAGCCTGCAGGTGTCATCTGCCGATGCTGCGGCGTACATGTTTTGGAACCTTGCCATGAAAATTTTGCTTCGGCTGGGTCGGAGCCCTTGTCGCCAACTAGCTAGCCATCTTGGAGGTGTCCTTGTCAGGTTACCTTGGCTCTGTACTCCCTTTCCGAACTCCGGGGATACGCTTGCTCCAACTGCATTGAATGGACGATGGGGCCGCACGTTAGATCATCTTCAGCCGCGCCTTCAACAGGCCCCCCAAAGCCCTTTTTTCGGCGCCGGCATCCAAAAAACGGCCCAGTCGCGTCCCAGGAGCCCAGTTTCCGCCGGTTAGGGCCGAAACTGGCGTCGGCGGACCCGCCTAACTCAATGCACCCGGGGGTGCCGGGGTGATCGTTTTTGGCGCGAAAAAACAGCGGGCCCATCGAGTCAGCGACCCATGCCTCGTCGTCCTCACATCGCCTCGGTTTCCCGCGGGGAATCAATGCCAAGGTTGACGCCGGATCAGCCTTCCATAGATTCCTCACGGGCGGCGCTGTGCGGCGACGCGCCCTCTCCCCGCCACGCGTACACACGGCGCGACCCCCTCGACCGCTATATAAAGCAGCACCTGCCTCGCCGATGGACACACCCGCCCGCAGCCCCTCTCTCCCTGTGCACAGACACCGCCGACAAGCCCTCTTTCCTCTCTCTCCCCATTCACAGCCACCGCAGACGATGGGCGGAAGGTTCCCCGGCGATGGGGCGGCGGCAAATGGCTTTGGCCGCCGCTCTCTGCACGAGTGGGAAACCCATCTCCTGCACGAAGCCAACTATCCGGCGCCTCCCAACATGCGCGCGCCTGGACGGTGGAGGCTCAGCGTCGGGGGGCGTCCCCGTCCCCCCATTGCTCGACGTCACGCGCCCCGACTACTTCCGCGCCGGGATCGAGTGTGCGCGTGCGCCTCTGACGGAGGAGCAGCGGCCCTCCCGGAGTACGACGCCGACAACCACCAGGCGTGGGCGGCGTACTTCAAACGCCGATAGGCGGAGCGGGTAGCCTCCACCAACAACGCGTCGGTGGTGCGGAGGACCAAAAACAGCGATAGTGGCCGCCTGTGGTGGGGTTCCCCCGGCCGCACGCTCCACGCCGTCCTCGAGCACCTCGAGGGCGGCAACGAGCCTCCGCTAACGTACCACTACAAGAAAAAATACACTTCCGTGATGATACGTGTTTGTCACAGTAGGTCGCGTTTTTTGTCATGCATGTACATCCATGACAAATTTATGACAGAATCAAGATAGTCATACCTGTGCTGTCGTAGAAGTGTTCCATGACATTATCAAAATTATCATCACGGAAGTGTCCACTTCCATGACGATAAATCGCGCGTCACAGAAGTGCTTTCGTCAAGGGTGACCGACACGTGGCATCCACCATAACGGAACGCCGTTAAGCTATCTGTTCGGGTTTTAGATCCGATAACCCGTTAACAGCCCCGACCAATGGGGATTTTCCATGTGTAAAATCATCATTGGCCGGAGGAAACACGTGTCGGCTCACCGTTGGGACAGATGTCATCCGTTCATTGGACCGAAGTCGCCTATGATACGGCGACACGTGGCACGGCCCAACAGAGACCCATTCCTATGAAAAGGCTGGCACGTTTGACTTGGTCAAAAGGTGGCGGCCCGGCCCATGGAAAGCTTGTTAACGGCCTGTTCGCATATAGCCCATTTACAGCCCGCTAACCCAGGGCCTGTTACGCCCTATCCGAATTAGGCCCAGTAGCGTCATCTGGGCCGTCCAATATGATTCAGCCCGTTTTAACTTCCGGCCCATGTGTGCCCCATGACTTCTTTCGGCCCATATGAGGACCTTTGTAACTCTTGGCCCACTAACGGCCCGTGGTGAAACTGACCCGTAATGAACAGTGTATCACTTTATACCCATTAACGGCCCGTTATTCCATTGGGTCGTTGAGGGAGTTCTGGATTAGGGGGTGTCCGGATAGCCGAACTATCACCTTTGGCCGGACTCCTGGACTATGAAGATACAAGATTGAAGACTTTGTCCCGTGTCCGGATGGGACTTTCCTTGGCGTGGAAGGCAAGCTTGGCGATACGGATATGTAGATCTCCTACCATTGTAACCGACTCTGTGTAACCCTAACCCTCTTCGGTGCCTATATAAACCAAAGGGTTTTAGTCCGTAGGATAGAACAACAATCATACCATAGGCTAGCTTCTAGGGTTTAGCCTCTCTGATCTCGTGGTAGATCTACTCTTGTACTACCCATATCATCAATATTAATCAAGCAGGAGTAGGGTTTTACCTCCATCGAGAGGGCCCGAACTTGGGTAAAAACATCATGTCAATTGTCTCCTGTTACCATCCGCCTAGACGCACAGTTCGGGACCCCCTACCCGAGATCCGCCGGTTTTGACACCGACATTGGTGCTTTCATTGAGAGTTCCTCTGTGTCATCATCTTTAGGCCCGATGGCTCCTTCGATCATCAAGAACGACGCGGTCCAAGGTGAGACTTTTCTCCCCGGACAGATCTTCGTATTCGACGGCTTTGCACCGCGGGCCAATTCGCTTGGCCATCTGGAGCAGATTGAAAGCTACGCCCCTGGCCATCATGTCAGATTTGGAAATTTGAACTATATGGCTGACGTCCGCGGAGACTTGATCTTCGACGGGTTCGAGCCACAGCCAAGCGTGCCGCACTGTCACAATGGGCATGATCTAGCTTTGCCGCCGGACAGTGCCCTGGAGGCCGCACAAGTGTCCGCTCCGACCCTTAGCTCGGAGCCGACTGCGCCGATCAAGGACGGGTGGCTGGACACCGCCTCGGGGGCTGCCATCTCTACGGCGATTGAGCCGAACACCAACCCTGTCCTTTGCGAAGCTCGTGACTCCAAGGCGCCGGACTCTTCTCCGGACTCCGAACCTTCCGTGCCCCTGCCAATCGCCGATTGGGCGCCGATCATGGAGTTCACCGCCGCGGACATCTTTCGGCACTCGCCCTTTGATGACATCCTGAATTCACTAAAGTCTCTCTCTTTATCAGGAGAGCCCTGGCCGGACTATGGTCAGGAAGGTTGGGATGCGGACGACGAAGAAATTCAAAGCCCACCCACCACCCACTTCGTAGCCACTGTCGATGATTTAACCGACATGCTCGACTTCGATTCCGAAGACATCGACGGTATGGACGACAATGCAGGAGACGACCAATAACCAGCGCCTACAGGGCACTGGAAGGCCACCTCGTCATACGACATTTACATGGTGGACATCCCAAAAGATGGGAATGGCGATGGAACAACGGAGGATGACCCCTCTAAGAAATAGCCTAAGCGCTGGCGTCAGCGGCGCCGCTCTAAATCCCGCCATAGCAAAAATGGTGATTCCGGCACGGGAGACAATAACACCCCGGACAGTGCCGAAGACAACCCCCTCCAGCAGGATTCAGTGCAGGAGGATGGAGAAGCCAGCCCTCATGAGAGAGCGGCAGGCAGAGAGGTAGAGGACGATAACTACATGCCTTCCTCCAAAGACGAGGCAAGCCTCGACGACGACGAATTTGTCGTGCCTGAGGATCCCGTCAAACTTGAGCGTTTCAAATGCAAGCTTATGGCCACGGCAAGCAGCCTCAAGAAAAAGCAGCAGCATCTTAGAGCTGACCAAGATTTGCTAGCCGATAGATGGACTGAAGTCCTGGCGGCCGAAGAGTACGAACTCGAACGCCCCTCCAAGAGCTACCCAAAAAGCAGGCTGCTACCCCGATTAGAGGAGGAAGCACCTAAACCTACATCACCAGCGCATAATACGGCCGACCGGCCACCTCGTGGCCGCGACAAAGAGAGGCCTCTCGGCCCTCCACTCAAGCCGCACCCCGGCGCCGCTCAAAAAATACCAAGGCATGGGAAAATGCGCCAAACCTGCGGGATATATTGGAGGACAAGGCAAGGCAAACAAGATCGATCTACGGATCGCATGGGCGCCCCACGATACGTGATGATAACCGTCACGCCGGAGATGGCAATTCCGGCCGGGCCGAACACAGTAGACAAAGCTCATTTGAGCTGCGTCGTGATATAGCCCAATACAGAGGCGCCGCACACCCACTATGCTTCACAGACGAAGTGATGGATCATCAAATCCCTCAGGGTTTCAAACCCGTAAACATTGAATCATACGATGGCACAACAGATCCTGCGGTCTGGATCGAGGACTATCTCCTTCACATCCACATGGCCCACGGTGATGATCTACACGCCATCAAATACCTCCCACTCAAGCTTAAAGGACCAGCTCAGCATTGGCTTAACAGCTTGCCAGCGAAGTCAATTGGTTGTTGAGAAGACCTGGAAGCCGCATTCCTCGACAACTTCCGGGGCACCTATGTGCGACCACCAAACACTGATGACCTAAGCCACATAATTCAGCAGCCAGAGGAATCGGCCAGACAATTCTGGACACGGTTCCTAACCAAGAAAAATCAAATCATCGGCTGTCCGGATGCAGAAGCCCTTGCAGCCTTCAAACACAACATCCGCGACGAGTGGCTTGCCCGGCACCTAGGACAGGAAAAGCCGAAATCCATGGCAGCCCTCACAACACTCTTGACCCGCTTTTGCGCGGGAGAGGACAGCTGGCTAGCTCGTAGTAAAAATATGACCAAGAGCCCTGGTAATTCGGATACCAAGGACAGCACCGGCAGGTCGCGTTGCAACAAGCACAAGCGCCGCATTAATGGCGATAATGCTGAAGATACGGTGGTCAATGCCCGATTCAGAGGCTCTAAACCCGGTCAGCTAAAAAAAAGCCATTTAAAAGAAATACTCCGGGCCCGTCCAATTTGGACCGAATACTCGATCGCTCGTGCCAGATACACGGCACCCCCGAAAAACCAACCAATCACACCAACAGGGATTGTTGGGTGTTCAAGCAGGCAGGCAAGTTAAATGCCGAAAACAATGACAAGGGGCTGCATAGCGACGAAGAGGAGGAGCCCCGCCGCCGAACAGTAGAGGACAGAAGGGCTTCCCCCCACAAGTGCGGATGGTGAACATGATATATGCAACCCACATACCCAGAAGGGAGCGGAAGAATGCACTAAGGGACGTATATGCGATGGAGCAAGTCACCCCAAAGTTCAATCCGTGGTCCTCCTGCCCGATCACTTTTGATCTAAGGGACCACCCCACTAGCATCCGCCATGGCGGATTCGCCGCATTGGTTCTAGACCCAATCGTTGAAGGATTTCACCTCACTAGAGTCCTGATGGACGGCGGCAGCAGGCTGAACCTGCTTTATCAGGATACAGTGCGCAAGATGGGCATAGACCCCTCAAGGATTAAACCCACAAAGACGACCTTCAAAGGCGTCATACCAGGTGTAGAGGCCAACTGTACAGGCTCAGTTACACTTGAAGTGGTCTTCGGACCCCCGGATAACTTCCGAAGTGAGGAGTTAATCTTCGACATAGTCCCGTTCCGCAACGGCTATCACGCACTGCTTGGGCGAACCGCATTTGCAAAGTTCAATGCGGTGCCGCACTACGCATACCTAAAGCTCAAGATGCCAGGCCCTCGAGAAGTCATTACGGTCAACGGAAACACCGAACGCTGTCTCCGAACGGAGGAGCATACGGCGGCCCTCGCGGCGGAAGTACAAAGCAGCCTCTCAAGGCAATTCTCGAGTCCGGCTATTAAACGTCCGGACACCATCAAGCGCGCCCGGAGTAACCTACAACAAGACCGCCTGGCACGTCCCGAGCACGCGTAGCAATGCAGCCCCAACCCCAGCCCTCACGAAATTGTGAAACCAGTACTACTCGTACATAATTACGCTCTGGAAATACCATGGGCATAGGGGGAGGGGCACAACCACGGTAGGCCCAGAATGCGGCTCAACCGAACCAGGGGCTCCCAATTGTGTCATTCTTCTTTTTTCTCTTACTTTCAGGACTCCTTTCTCAAGAAGCCCTGTCCGGTAGTAGAATCGCCGAACACACGATGCAACAGCCAGGGAAGCAGAAAGCTACGTCGAGTGTCCAGGTGGTCTCTATAACGAGCAGTATACTTGTTTTACATATCATCCCGCAGCTCGCTCCTGGAGGGAGACATGTCAAATAGTCCCGTCCCTTGCTTATCGCACTATTTGTATCATTCTGCTTTTATCGCAGCCTTTTTGAATAAACAATGCATAGCTTTTGCCTATTATTGCAGTCCTTTTTTACCTATATATGTTCACTTATGACATGTTGCATCCGTACGCTTTGGTACGGCCAAATACACCAGGGGCTTAAGTACCCCAAAATATGGTGTGATAAGTCCGAACACTTTCACAAATGCAGCACCCCGAACTTATAGCATTATATGCTTCAGCTCCGAATCATGTCTTGGGTCAATAGTTGGGTTTGCCCGGCTCCCATGTTTTGGTACCTTACGTTCCGTTATATCGGCTAAGGTAGCGCTGGGAGAACCACTGCGATTGTGCCCCGGTTGAGCTGGGTTAAGCACCTTTAGTGGAGAAAGCTAAAACTCGCCGTCATGATAGGGCGAGAGCCGGTCGCTGTTCGAGAGGTCTTCGAGTCCCTAAAGACTTATGCCGCTTAGAGCGAGGAGTCGGCTTTGTCCGTCCCAGGCATGGATAGCGCCCCGAACTCGGTCTTCCGAATACTAGGGGATTCGCCGAAATTTAAAATTATAGAATTCTATGGCTAAGTGAGAGTGTTCAAGCATTATAGTCTGGTTGCCTTGTTCGTTGCGTTGAGCGCCTCCCTCGAAGGACCCAAGAATGGGAAAAAGAGCGCTCAAGTTTATCCCGAACACCCCAGCACTCGTGGCATGGGGGCAGAAGCCGACGACTCGCCATCTCTCAAATTTCATAAACGGTCGCACAGAAGGTAATATTTTAAATTCACAAGAGTTGCGTAGCGCATATGAACTAGTTTTCAAGCGTACAGGATAACAAATGCGAGTTTACTCAAAAATTACATCTTTGGAGAATTCACCCGCTATAAGGCGGGCACCCTTCAGGACGCCCTCATAATACATCTCGGGCTTGCGACACTCCCTTCGCGGTGGTGGAGCGTCCGTCACAAGCTTCTCAGCGTCCATCTTGCCCCAGTGCACTTTAGCACGGGCAAGGGTGAGGGAGTCCTGGACTAGGGGGTGTCCGGATGGCCGGACTATAGCCTTTGGCCGGACTCCTGGACTATGAAGATACAAGATTGAAGACTTCGTCCCGTGTCCTGATGGGACTTTCCTTGGCATGGAAGGCAAGCTTGGCGATACAGATATGTAGATCTCCTACCATTGTAACCGACTCTGTGTAACCCTAACCCTCTTCAGTGCCTATATAAACCGGAGGGTTTTAGTCCGTAGGACGAACAACAATCATACCATAGGCTAGCTTCTAGGGTTTAGCCTCTCTGATCTCGTGGTAGATCTACTCTTGTACTACCCATATCATCAATATCAATCAAACAGGAGTAGGGTTTTACCTCCATCGAGAGGGCCCGAACCTGGGTAAAAACATCGTGTCCCCTGTCTCCTGTTACCATCCGCCTAGACGCACAGTTCGGGACCCCGTACCCGAGATTCGCCGGTTTTGACACCAACATTGGTGCTTTCATTGAGAGTTCCTCTGTGTCGTCATCTTTAGGCCCGATGGCTCCTCCAATCATCAACAATGATGCAGTCCAGGGTGAGACTTTTCTCCCCGGACAAATCTTCGTATTCGGCGGCTTTGCACTGCGGGCCAATTCGCTTGGCCATCTGGAGCAGATTGAAAGCTACACCCCTAGCCATCAGGTCAGATTTGGAAGTTTGAACTACACGGCTGACGTCCGCAGAGACTTGATCTTCGACGGGTTCGGGCCACAGCCAAGCGCGCCGCACTGTCATGATAGGCATGATCTAGCTCTGCCGCCGAACAGTGCCCTGGAGGCCGCACCAGTGCCCGCTCCGACCCTTAGCTCGGAACCGACTGCACCGATCGAGGACGGGTGGCTGGACACCGCCTCGGGTGCTGCAATCAGTATGGCGATTGAGCCGAACACCATCCTTGTCCTTTGCAAGGCTCGTAACTCCAAGGTGACGGACTCCTCTCCGGACTCCGAACCTTCCGCGCCCTTGCCAATCGAATTTGATTGGGTGCCGGTCATGGAATTCACCACCGCGGACATCTTCCAGCACTCGCCCTTTGGCGATATCCTGAATTCATTAAAGTCTCTCTCTTTATCCGGAGAGCCCTGGCCGGACTATGGTCGGGAAGGTTGGGATGCGTACAATGAAGAAATTCAAAGCCCACCCACCACCCACTTTGTAGCCACTGTCGATGATTTAACCGACATGCTCGACTTCGACTCCGAAGACATCGACGGTATGGACGACGATGCAGGAGATGACCAAGAACCAGCGCCTACAGGGCACTGGAAGGCCACCTCGTCATACGACATTTACATGGTGGATATCCCAAAAGATGGGAATGGCGATGGAACAACGGAGGATGACCCCTCCAAGAAACAGCTTAAGCGCCGGCGTCAGCGGCGCTGCTCTAAATCCCGCCACCTTAAAAACGGCGATTCCGGCACCGGAGACAATAACACCCCGGACAGTGCCAAAGACAATCCCCTCCAGCAGGATTCAGCTCAGGAGGATGGAGAAGCCAGCCCTCATGAGAGAGCGGCAGACAGAGAGGTAGAGGACGATAATTACATGCCTCCCTCCGAAGATGAAGCAAGCCTCGACGACGATGAATTTGTCATGCCTGAGGATCCCGTCAAACAAGAGCATTTCAAACGCAAGCTTATGGCCACGGCAAGCAGCCTCAAGAAAAAGCAGCAACAGCTTAGAGCTGATCAAGACTTTCTAGCCGACAGATGGACTGAAGTCCTTGTGGCCGAAGAGTATGAACTCGAACGCCCCTCCAAGAGCTACCCAAAACGCAGGCTGCTACCCCGAGTAGAGGAGGAAGCACCTAAACCTACATCACCAGCGCATGATACGGCAGACTGGCCACCTCGTGGCCGTGACAGAGAGGCCTCTCGGCCCTACAGTCAAGCCGCACCCCGGGGCCGCTCAAAAAATACCAAGGCGCGGGTAAATGCGCCAGACCTGCGGGATATACTGGAAGACAAGGCAAGGCAAACAAGATCGATCTACAGATCGCGTGGGCTCCCCACGATGCGTGATGATAACTGTCACGCCGGATATGGCAATTCCGGCCGGGCCGAACAGAGTAGACAAAGCTCATTTGAGCTGCGTCGTGATATAGCCCAATACAGAGGCGCCGCACACCCACTATGCTTCACAGACAAAGTGATGGATCATCAAATCCTCGAGGGTTTCAAACCTGTAAACATCGAATCATACGATGGCACAACAGATCGCGCGGTATGGATCGAGGACTACCTCCTTCATATCCAAATGGCCCGCGGTGATGATCTACACGCCATCAAATACCTCCCACTCAAGCTTAAAGGACCAGCTCGGCATTGGCTTAACATCTTGCCAGCGGAGTCAATTGGTTGTTGGGAAGACCTGGAAGCTGCATTCCTCGACAACTTCCAGAGCACATATGTGCGACCACCAGACGCTGATGACCTAAGACCCATAATTCAGCAGCTAGAGGAATCAGCCAGACAATTCTGGACACGGTTCCTAACCAAGAAAAATCAAATCGTCGACTATCTGGATGCAGAGGCCCTTGCAGCCTTCAAACATAACATCCGCGACGAGTGGCTTGCCTGGCACCTAGGACAGGAAAAGCCGAAATCCATGGCAGCCCTCACAACACTCATGACCCGTTTTTGCGCGGGAGAGGACAGCTGGCTAGCTCGTAGTAACAACATGACCAAGAGC
This sequence comes from Triticum timopheevii, assembly GCA_963921465.1. Lineage (NCBI taxonomy): Eukaryota > Viridiplantae > Streptophyta > Magnoliopsida > Poales > Poaceae > Triticum > Triticum timopheevii. The sequence goes on along the minus strand of OY997272.1, from coordinate 69,465,614 downwards.
CCTGGTAATTCAGATACCAAGGACAGCAACGGCAGGTCGCGTCACAACAAGCACAAGCGCCGCATTAATGGTGATAATACTGAGGATATAGCAGTCAATGCCGGATTCAGAGGCTCTAAACCCGGTCAGTGGAAAAAGCCATTCAAAAGAAATAGTCCGGGCCCGTCCAATCTGGAACAAATACTCGACCACTCGTGACAGATACACGGCACCCCCGAAAAACCAGCCAACCACACCAACAGGGATTGTTGGGTGTTCAAGCAGGCAGGCAAGTTAAATGCCGAAAACAATGACAAGGGGCTGCATAGCGACGACGAGGAGGAGCCCCGGCCGCCGAACAATAGAGGACAGAAGGGCTTCCCACTACAAGTGCGGACGGTGAACATGATATACGCAACCCACATACCTAAAAGGGAGCGGAAGCGTGCACTAAGGGATGTATATGCGATGGAGCCAGTCGCCCCAAAGTTCAATCCGTGGTCCTCCTACCCGATCACTTTTGATCGAAGGGACCACCCCACCAGCATCCTCCATGGCAGATTCGCTGCATTGGTTCTAGACCCAATCATTGATGGATTTCACCTCACTAGAGTCCTGATGGACGGCGGCAGCAGCCTGAACCTGCTTTATCAGGAGACAGTGCACAAAATGGGCATAGACCCCTCACGGATTAAACCCACAAAGACGACCTTTAAAGGCGTCATACCAGATGTAGAGGCCAACTGTACAGGCTCAGTTACACTTGAAGTGGTCTTCGGATCCCTGGATAGCTTCCGAAGCGAGGAGTTAATCTTCGACATCGTCCCGTTCCGCAGCGGCTATCACGCACTGCTCGGGCGAACCGCATTTTCAAAGTTCAATGCGGTGCCGCACTATGCATACCTCAAGCTCAAGATGCCAGGCCCTCGAGGAGTCATTACGGTCAACGGAAACACCGAACGCTCTCTCCGAACGGAGGAGCATACGGCGGCTCTCGCGGCGGAAGTACAAAGCAGCCTCTCAAGGCAATTCTCGAGTCCGGCTATTAAACGTCCGGACACCGTCAAGCGCGTTCGGAGTAACCTACAACAAGACCGCCTGGCAGGTCCCGATCACGCGTAGCAATGCGGCCCCAACCCCAGCCCTCGCGAAATTGTGAAACCAGTACTACACGTACATAATTACGCTCCGGAAATACCATGGGCATAGGGGGAGGGGCACGACCACGGCAGGCCCAGAATGCGGCTCAACCGCACCAGGGGCTCCCGATTGCGTAATTCTTTTTTCTTACTTTCAGGACTCCTTTATCAAGAAGCCCTGTCCGGTAGTAGAACCGCCGAACACACGATGCAACAGCCAGGGAAGCAGAAAGCTACGTCGAGTGTCCAGGTGGTCTCTATAACGAGCAGTATACTTGTTTTACATATCATCCCACAGCTCGCTCCTGGAGGGGGACATGTCAAATAGTCCCATCCCTTGCTTATCGCACTATTTGTATCATTCTGCTTTTACCGCAGCTTTTTTAATAAACAATGCACAGCTTTTACCTACTATCGCATTCCTTTTTCTTATCTATATATGTTCACTTATGACATGTTGCATCCGTACGCTTTGGTACGGCCAAATACACCAGGGGCTTAAGTAACCCAAAATATGGTGTGATAAGTTCGAACACTTTCACAAGTGCGGCACCCCGAACTTATAGAATTATATGCATCGGCTCCGAATCATGTCTTGGGTCAATAGTTGGGTTTGCCCAGCTCCCATGTTTTGGTACCTTACGGTCCGTTATATCGGCTAAGGTAGCGCTGGGAGAACCACTGCGATTGTGCCCCTGTTGAGCTGGGTTAAGCACCTCGGTGGAGAAAGCTAAAACTGACTTTCATGATAGGGCGAGAGCCGGTCGCTGTTTGAGAGGTTTTCGAGTTCCTAAAGACTTATGCCGCTTAGAGCGAGGAGTCGGCTTTGTCTGGCCCAGGCGTGGATAGTGCCCCGAACTCGGTCTTCCGAATACTAGGGGCTTCGCCGAAATTCAAAATATAGAATTGTATGGCTAAGTGAGAGTGTTCAAGCATTATAGTCCGGTTGCCTCGTTCGTTGCATTGAGCGCCTCCCTCGAAGGACCCAAGAATGGGAAAAAGAGCGCTCAAGTTTATCCCGAACACCCCAGCACTCGCGGCATGGGGGCAGAAGCCGACGACTCGCCATCTCTCAAAATTTAACAAACGGCCACACAGAAGGTAATATTTTAAATTCACAAGCGTTGCTTAGCGCAGATGAACAAGTTTTCAAGCGTACAGGATAACAAATGCGAGTTTACTCAAAAATTGCATCTTTGGAGCATTCACCCGCTATAAGGCGGGCACCCTTCAGGACGCCCGCATAATACATCTCGGGCTTGTGATACTCCCTACCCGGCGGAGGAGCGTCCGTCACAAGCTTCTCAGCGTCCATCTTGCCCCAGTGCGCTTTAGCACGGGCAAGGGCCCTACGGGCACCTTCGATACAGATGGAGCGCTTGACGACTTCAATCCATGGACAGGCGTCCACCAGCCGCGTCACCAGCCCGAAGTAGCTCCCAGGCATGGCTTCCTTAGGCCACAGCCGAACTATGAGGCCCTTCATGGCCTGTTCTGCCACCTTATGGAGCTCGACCAGCTGCTTCAGCTGGTCGCTCAAGGGCACCGGGTGTCCAGCCTCAGCATACTGAGACCAGAACACCTTCTCCGTCGAGCTCCCCTCCTCGGCCCGGTAGAATGCGGCAGCATCGGACACACTGCGGGGCAGATCTGTGAATGCTCCTAGAGAGCTCCGGATTCGGGTAAGTAACAAGTAATTCACTTTCGCGTGCTTGCTTTGCATGAAGAATGCCTTACCCGCCGCTATCTTCTTCATCGCCTCAATTTCCTGGAGGGCTTTCTGGGCTTCGGCCTTAGCGGCTTTGGCGCTCTCAAGAGCCGAGGCAAGCTCGGACTCTCGAGTCTTTGAGTCACGCTCCAAACTCTCGTGTTTTTCCACGAGAGCCTGGAGCTCTTGCCGCACCTCCGCCACCCGCGCCTCCTACTTCTCTCGCTCGGTGTGCTCCGCGGCCGCATTTCTTTCGGCCTTGGACACCGCCTCCTTCAGGGTCGCCACCTCGTTCGTGGCCCCTGCAATTCTTATGTTATTCCTGTTATTTTTTGCAACCACATCTTTTACATACTTCCATAAGGTATTACTTACCTTCCTTGTCCTCGAGCTCGTTCTCGGACCGCTCGAGGCTCTGCTTCAATGCATTGACCTCCACAGTCAGTGCGGCAGAGGTCAGCAGCGCAGCCTGCATTCCCATATTAACATACTTATGTTAGACTCCTGCGTACATCTTTTTAGATCCTCAGTTCGGCTTTTCTTTTCGAACACCAAACTGAGCATCAGGGGCTGCTGTCTATGCGGTAATATTTTTACATATCTTAATACATACCTCAAAGCCTGTTAGAAGGCTGGCACAGGCTTCAATCAACCCGCTCTTGGCGGACTGAACTTTCTGGATCACCACACTCATAACAGTGCGGTGCTCCTCGTCGATGGAGGCTCCGTTAAGCGCCTCCAGCAAATTATCCGGTGCCTGCGGTTGGACGGAGGTCACCGGTGTCGCAGTCTCGCCCTTCTTACGAAGGGGCCGCCGGCCGGACTCCAGAACCACTGAAGGTTCCGGTGCGGAGTCCGGCCCAGGGCCGGACTTAGAGCCCTTTGGGGTTTTATCCCCCTTACGCCTGGAGTCCGGGAGGTTGCCTTGCGGCGCCTCCTGGACCACCTCCTCCGGGCTGGGCCCCTGTTGGGACCCCACCTCGACGTCATCCGCAGCGCGAGGAGAGGAGGCAGCCGGAAGTGAGGTGCTATTCACGTCCGACGAATCCAGGGAGCCGCTCGTTGAAGCATTGAGCTCATCCTTGGGCGGGCTGCAGGGTTATATTCGGCGTTAGGAGATACTGTGTGACAAATGAAACGCCATGAGTTATTCTGGTATCCAGACACTTACGATTTCACTAGGGGCTTAGACCTCGGTGGCCACTCCTCTTCACCGTCGTCGGTGTTGGTGGAGTAGTCCGGAGGAAGGGTCCTTCCCTTCTTGGACACTCCGGCCTCCCCAGTTGGGGCGGCCTTCCTTTTCTCCTCTCTCCCACTGGGGGAGAGGCCTCTTTTTCCTCCTCCTCATCTTCGCGGGAGGAGTTCGCCTCGGAGTCATCGGACCATGAGTCCAACAACACCTGGCGCCGGGAACTCTTTCGAGTTCTCGTGGCCTTCTTCTTGGCCTTCTTCTCCGGCACCACGTGAGGTGCCGGAACCAGCAGCCCCATCAATTGGGCGTCCGCTGGGTATTCTGGCAAGGGAGCCGGACAGTTAACCTGCCCGGACGTCTTTTGCCAGGCCTGTCAAAGGTAAGGGAGTTTAGATCCCGCATAGAGTCAAACTATGGAAAACAAGAGTCCCGTAAAGGGTAAAATAGCTTACCTCGCTGGCTTGACACTGCGAGCTGAATCCGCGATCTTCGGTAGCGGATGCGGGGGCCTCAGCGCCCTTGAACAGCACCTTCCAGGCATCTTCGTACGTAGTGTCAAAGAGCCTGTTCAAGGTTTGGTGCTGTGCCGGATCAAACTCCCACAAGTTGAAGGCCTGTTGTTGGCACGGGAGGATCCGGCGGATGAGCATGACCTGGACTACGTTGACAAGCTTGAGCTTCTTGTTCAGCAGGTTTTGGAAGCAGGTTTGGAGTCCGGTCAGCTCTTTCGAATTACCCCACATCAGGCCCGTCTCCTTCCAGGAGGTGAGCCGTGTAGGGAAGCCAGATCGGAATTCGGGGGCCGCCACCCATTCAGGGTCACGTGGCTCGGTGATGTAGAACCACCCCGATTGCCATCCCTTTATGGTCTCCACGAAGGAGCCCTCGAGCCATAGGACGTTGGCTATCTTGCCCACCATGGCACCTCCGCACTCCTCTTGGCGAACGCCCACTACCTTCGGCTTGACATTGAAGGTCTTCAGCCATAAGCCCAAGTGGGGCTGGATGCATAGGAAGGCCTCGCACACGACGATGAACGCCGAGATGTTGAGGATGAAATTCGGGGCCAGATCATGGAAATCCAGGCCATAGTAGAACATGAGCCCCCGGACAAATGGGTGAAGTGGAAAACCTAGTCCGCGGAGGAAGTGGGGGAGGAACACCACCCTCTGATGGGGCCTAGGGGTGGGGATAAGCTGCCCCTTGTCGGGGAGCCGATGCGCGATGTCGCTGGACAAGTATCCGGCCTTCCGCAGCTTTTTGATGTGCCCCTCCGTGACGGAGGAGACCATCCACTTGCCTCCCCCTCTGGACATGGCTGGGGAAGGTTGAGGCAAGATGTGCGGACTTGGGCGCTGGAGCTCGAGTGCGCGGAATTGGATGAGCAAAGGAGGAAGAAGGCGTGTGTGAAAAAGCGGATCCTTATCCCCTTATATGGATGGACGAAGCTATGCGTCCCAACCAGCCTGGTAAAACTCGCTTATCTCCCAAGCGCCATAATCAATGGCGCGGTTGGGTTACCCACGCCCGTATTGATGAGAATCCCGGAATAAGGGGACACGATCTCTGCTTTGACAAGACGTGCCAAGGTAACTGCCTCGCTAAACGTGCTGAGGTGGGACAGTAAAAACGATTCGAATAAAGGCCTGGCTGTGGTGTGATGTCACACCGTGGAATACGTCAGCAGATTGAATTTGTGTAAATATTATTCTCTCTACGGTGGTATGTGGAACTTATTTTGCAGAGCCGGACACTATCCTTGTGTTCAAAATCTTCTATGAAGTATTCGGAGGAGGAACCCGCCTTGCAATGCCGAAGACAACCTGCGTGCCGGACTCGTCGTCATTGAAGCCTGGTTCAGGGGCTATTGAGGGAGTCCTGGATTAGGGGGTGTCCGGATAGCCGAACTATCACCTTTGGCCGGACTCCTGGACTATGAAGATACAAGATTGAAGACTTCGTCCCATGTTCGGATGGGACTTTCCTTGGCGTGGAAGGCAAGCTTGGCGATACGGATATGTAGATCTCCTACCATTGTAACCGACTCTGTGTAACCCTAACCCTCTTCGATGCCTATATAAACCGGAGGGTTTTAGTCCGTAGGACAGAACAACAATCTGTTGGGGAACGTAGCAGAAATTCAAAAAATTTCCTACGTGTCACCAAGATCTATCTATGGCGAAACCAGCAACGAGGGGAAGGAGAGTGCATCTACATACCCTTGTAGATTGCTAAGCGGAAGCGTTCAAGAGAACGGGGTTGAAGGAGTCGTACTCGTCGTGATCCAAATCACCGGAGATCCTAGTGCCAAACGGACGGCACCTCCGCGTTCAACACACGTATAGCCCGGTGACATCCCCCATGCCTGGATCCAGCAAGGAGAGAGGGAGAGGTTGAGGAAACTCCATCCAGTAGAAGCACAATGGCGTGGTGGTGGTGGAGGAGCGTGGCAATCCTGCAGGGCTTCGCCAAGCACCGCCGGAGAGGAGGAGGGAGAGAGGTAGGGCTGTGCCAGGGAGAGGTGAAAACTCATCTATTGGCACCCCCAAAACCCTCAAGTATATATAGGGGGAGAGGGAGGGCTGCGCCCCCACCTAGGGTTCCACCCCTAGGGGCGGCGGCCAGCCCAAACCCATCTAGGGTGCGGCCAAAAGGGGGGGAGAGGGGAAACTTGCCCCCCAAGTTAGGTGGGTGCACCCCCTCCCCCAAACCCTAGGCGCCTTGGCCCTTGTGGGGAGGCGCACCAGCCCACCTGGGGCTGGTCCCCTCCCACACTTGGCCTATGCAGCCCTCCTGGGATGGTGGCCCCACTTGGTGGACCCCCGTGACCCTCCCGGTGGTCCCGGTATGTTACCGATAAAACCCGAAACTTTTCCGGTGACCAAAACAGGACTTCCCATATATAAATCTTTACCACCGGACCATTCCGGAACTCCTCGTGACGTCCGGGATCTCATCCGGGACTCCGAACAACATTTGGTAACCACATACAAACTTCCTTTATAACCCTAGCGTCATCGAACCTTAAGTGTGTAGACCCTACGGGTTGGGGAACCATGCAGACATGACCGAGACGTTCTCCGGCCAATAACCAACAGCGGCATCTGGATACCCATGTTGGTTCCCACATGTTCCACGATGATCTCATCGGATGAGCCACGATGTCAAGGACTCAATCGATCCCGTATACAATTCCCTTTGTCTAGCGGTATAGTACTTGCCCGAGATTCGATCGTCGGTATACCGATACCTTGTTCAATCTTGTTACTGGCAAGTCTCTTTACTCGTTCTGTAACACATCATCCCGCGATCAACTATTTTATCACATTGTGGACATTGTGATGATGTCCTATCGAGTGGGCCCAGAGATACCTCTCCGTCACACGGAGTGACAAATCCCAATCTTGATTTGTGCCAACCCAACAGACACTTTCGGAGATACCTGTAGTGCACCTTTATAGCCACCCAGTTACGTTGTGATGTTTGGTACACCCAAAGCATTTCTACGGTATCCGGGAGTTGCACAATCTCATGGTCTAAGGAAATGATACTTGACATTAGAAAAGCTTTAGCATACGAACTACGATCTTTGTGCTAGGCTTAGGATTGGGTCTTGTCCATCACATCATTCTCTTAATGATGTGATCCTGTTATCAACGACATCCAATGTCCATGTTCAGGAAACCGTAACCATCTATTGATCAACGAGCTAGTCAATTAGAGGCTTACTAGGGACATGGTGTTGTCTATGTATCCACACATGTATCTGAGTTTCCTATCAATACAATTATAGCATGGATAATAAACGATTATCATGAACAAGGAAATATAATAATAACTAATTTATTATTGCCTCTAGGGCATATTTCCAACAGTCTCCCACTTGCACTAGAGTCAATAATCTAGTTCACATCGCCATGTGATTAACACTCATAGGTCACATCGCCATGTGACCAACACTCACAGAGTTTACTAGTGTCATTAAACTAGTTCACATCATCATGTGATTAAGACTCATTGAGTTCTGTGGTTTGATCATGTTTTGCTTGTGAGAGAGGTTTTCGTCAATGGGTCTGCAACATTCAGATCCGTATGTACTTCGCAAATCTCTAGGTCATATTGTAAATGCTGCTTCCACGCTCCACTTGGAGCTATTCCAAATGGTCGCTCCACTATACGTATCCGGTTTGCTACTCAGAGTCATTCGGATAGGTGTTAAAGCTTGCATCGTCGTAACCCTTTACGCCGAACTCTTTATCACCTCCATAATTGAGAAACATATCCTTATTCCTCTAAGGATAATTTTGACCGCTATCTGGTGATCCACTCCTTGATCACCTTTGTACCCTCTTGCCAGACATGTGGCAAGGCACACATCAGGTGCGGTACTTAGCATAGCATACTGTAGAGCCTACGTCTAAAGCATAGGGGACGACCTTCATCCTTTCTCTCATTTCTGCCATGGTCGAGCTTTAAGTCTTAACTTCATACCTTACAACTCAGGCAAGAACTCCTTCTTTGACTGATCCATCTTGAACACCTTCAAGATCATGTCAAGGTACGTGCTCATTTGAAAGTACCATTAAGTGTTTTTGATCTATCCTCATAGATCTTGATGCTCAATGTTCAAGCAGCTTAATCCAGGTTTTCTATTGAAAAACACTTTTCAAATAACCCTATATGCTTTCCATAAATTCTACATCATTTCTGATCCACAACATATCAACAGCATATACTCATCAGAAATTCTATAGTGCTCCCACTCACTTCTTTGGAAATACAAGTTTCTCATAAACTTTGTGTAAACCCAAAATCTTTGATCATCTCATCAAAGTGCATATTCTGACTCCGAGATGCTTGCTCTAGTCCATGGAAGGATCGCTGGAGCTAGCATACCTTTTAGCATCCTTAGGATCGACAAAACCTTCCTGATTGTATCACATACAACCTTTCCTTACGAAAACTGGTAAGGATTTCGTAAGGAATCTCGTTTTGACATCCATCTGCCAAATTTCATAAATGCAGCTAATGCTAACATGATTCCGACGGACTTAAGCATCGCTACAGATGAGAAGATCTCATCATAGTCAATTCCTTGAACTTGTGAAAAACTCTTCGCCACAAGTCGAGCTTCATAGACGGTGACATTACAGTCCATGTCCGTCTTCTTAAAGATCCATTTGTCTCAATGGCTTGCCGATCATCGGGCAAGTCCACCAAATTCCATGCTTTGGTCTGATACATGGATCCTATCTCGGATTTCATGGCTTCTAACCATTTATCGGAATTTGGGCCCACCATTGCTTCTCCATAGCTCGTAGGTTCATTTTTTTCTAGCAACATGACCTTCAAGACAGGATTACTGTACCACTCTGAAGCAGTACGCATCCTTGTCACCCTACGAGGTACGGTAGTGACTTGATCCGAAGTTTCATGATCACTATCATAAGCTTCTACTTCAATTGGTGTAGGTGCCACAAGAACAACTTCTTGTGCCCTGCTACACACTAGTTGTAGTGAAGGTTCAATAACCATATCAAGTCTCCACCATCCTCCCACTCAACTTTCCGAGACAAACTTTTCCTCGAGAAAGGACCCGATTCAAGAAACAATCCCTATTGCTTTCGGATCTGAATTAGGAGGTATAACCAACTGTTTTGGGTGTCCTATGAAGATGCATTTTATCCGCTTTGGGTTTGAGCTTATCAACCTGAAACTTTTTCACATAAGCGTCGCAGCCCCAAACTTTTAAGAAACAACAACTTAGGTTTCTCCAAACCATAGTTCAAACGGTGTCGTCTCAACGGAATTACGTGGTGCCCTATTAAAGTGAGTGCGGTTGTCTCTAATGCCTAACCCATGAACGATAGTGGTAATTCGATAAGAGACATCATGGTATGCACCATATCCAATAGGGTGCAACTATGATGTTCGGACACACCATCACACTATGGTGTTCCAGGCGGTATTAATTGTGAAACAATTTCCACAATGTCTTAATTGTGTGCCAAAACTCGTAACTCAGATACTCATCTCTATGATCATATCATAGAAATTTTATCCTCTTGTCACAATGATCTTCAACTTCACTCTGAAATTACTTGAACCATTCAATAATTCAGACTTGTGTTTCATCAAGTAAATATACTCAACATCTACTCGAATCATCTGTGAAGTAAGAACATAACGATATTCACTGCATGCCTCAGCACTCATTGGATTGCACACATCAAAATGTGTTACTTCCAACAAGTTGCTATCTTGTTCTATCTCACTGAAAATGAGGCTTTTCAGTCATCTTGCTGATGTGGTAAGATTTGCATATCTCAATTGATTCAAAATCAAGTGAGTCCAAACGATCCATCTGCATGGAGTTTCTTCATGCGTATACACCAATAGACATGGTCCGCATGTCTCAAAATTTTCAAAACGAGTGAGTCCAAAGATCCATCAACATGGAGCTTCTTCATGCGTTTTACACCAATATGACTTACATGGAAGTTCCACAAGTAAGTAGTACTATCATTACTATCTTATATCTCTTGGCATGAAAATGTGTATCACTACGATCGAGATTCAATAAACTATTCCTTTAGGTGCAATACCATTGAAGGTATTATTCAAATAAATAGAGTAACCATTATTCTCCTTAAATGAATAACCATATTGCGATAGACATAATCCAATCATGTCTATGCTCAACGCAAACACCAAATGACAATTATTCAGCTTTAATACTAATCTTGATGGTAGAGGGAGCGTGCGATGTTTGATCACATCAAACTTGGAAATACTTCCAACACATATCGTCAGCTCACCTTTAGCTAGTCTCCGTTTATTCTGTAGCTCTTTTATTTCGAGTTACTAACACTTAGCAACCGAACCGGTATCTAATACCCTGGTGCTACTAGGAGTACTAGTAAAGTACACATTAACATGATGTATATCCAATATACTTCTATCGACCTTGCCAGCCTTCTCATCTACCAAGTATGTAGGGTAATTCTGCTCTAGTGACTATTCCCCTTATCATAGAAGCACTTAGTCTCAGGTTTGGGTTCAACCTTGGGTTTCTTCACTAGAGCAGCAGCTGATTTGCCGTTTCATGAAGTATCCCTTCTTTCCCTTGCCCTTCTTGAAACTAGTGGTTTCACCAACCATCAACAATTGATGCTCCTTCTTGATTTCTACTTTCACGGTGTCATACATCGCGAATATCCAAGGATCATTATATCTATCCCTGATATGTTATAGTTCATCACGAAGCTCTAGCAGCTTGGTGGCAATGACTTTGGAGAAACATCACTATCTCATCTGGAAGATCAACTCCCACTTGATTCAAGTGATTGTTGCACTCAGACAATCTGAGCACAAGCTCAACAATTGAGCTTTTCTCCCTTAGTTTGCAGGCTAAGAAAATCGTTGGAAGTCTCATACCTCTTGACGTGGGCACGAACCTAAAATCCCAATTTCAGCCCTCGAAACATCTCATATGTTCCGCGATGTTTCGAAAATGTCTTTGGTGCCTCAACTCTAAACCGTTTAACTGAACTATCACGTAGTTATCAAAACGTGTATGTCCGATGTTCGCAACATCCACAGACGACGTTTGGGGTTCAGCACACTGAGCGGTGTATTAAGGACATAAGCTTTCTATTGTCCGCATAATCACTACTGTCAACTTTCAACTATATTTTCTCTAGGAACATATCTAAACAATGGAACTAAAGCGCGAGCTTACGACATAATTTGCAAAGATCTTTTGACTATGTTCAGGATAATTAAGTTCATCTTATGAACTCCCACTCAGATAGACATCCCTCTAGTCATCTAAGTGATTACATGATCCGAGTCAACTAGGCCGTGTCCGATCATCACGTGAGACGGACTAGTCATCATCGGTGGACATCTTCATGTTGATCGTATCTACTATATGACTCATGCTCGACCTTTCGGTCTCTTGTGTTCTGAGGCCATGTCTGTACATGCTAGGCTCGTCAAGTCAACCTAAGTGTTTCGCGTGTGTAAATCTGGCTTACACCCGTTGTATGTGAATGTAAGAATCTATCACACCCGATCATCACGTGGTGCTTCAAAACGACGAACTTTCGCAACGGTGCACAGTTAGGGGGAACACTTTCTTAAATTTTTAATGAGGGATCATCTTATTTACTACCGTCGTTCTAAGCAAATAAGATGCATAAACATGATAAACATCACATGCAATCAAAAAGTGACATGATATGGCCAATATCATTTTGCTCCTTTTGATCTCCATCTTCGGGGCTCCATGATCATCATCGTCACTGGCATGACACCATGATCTCCATCATCATGATCTCCATCATCATGTCTCCATGAAGTTGTCTCGCCAACTTATTACTTCTACTACTATGGCTACCGGTTAGCAATAAAGTAAAGTAATTACATGGCGTTGTTTAAATGACACGCAAGTCATACAATAAATAAAGACAACTCCTATGGCTCCTGCCGGTTGTCATACTCATCGACATGCAAGTCGTGATTCCTATTACAATAACATGATCAATCTCATACATCACATATCATTCATCACATTCTTCTTGGCCATATCATATCACATAGCATACCCTGCAAAAACAAGTTAGACGTCCTCTAATTGTTGTTTGCATGTTTTACGTGGCTGCTATGGGTTTCTAGCAAGAACGTTTCTTACCTACGCAAAAAACACAACGTGATATGTCAATTGCTATTTACCCTTCATAAGGACCCTTTTCATCGAATCCGATCCGACTAAAGTGGGAGAGACTAGCACCCGCTAGCCACCTTATGCAATAAGTGCATGTCAGTCGATGGAACCTGTCTCACGTAAGTGTACGTGTAAGGTCGGTCCGGGCCGCTTCATCCCACAATGCCGCCGAATCAAGATTGGACTAGTAATGGTAAGCATATTGAACAAAATCAACACCCACAACTACTTTGTGTTCTACTCGTGCAAAGAATCTACGCAATAAACCTGGCTCTGATACCACTGTTGGGGAACGTAGCAGAAATTCAAAAAATTTCCTACGTGTCATCAAGATCTATCTATGGAGAAACCAGCAACGAGGGGAAGGAGCGTGCATCTACATACCCTTGTAGATCGCTAAGCGGAAGCGTTCAAGAGAACGGGGTTGAAGGAGTCGTACTCGTCGTGATCCAAATCACCGGAGATCCTAGTGCCGAACGGATGGCACCTCCGCGTTCAACACACGTACAGCCCGGTGACGTCTCCCATGCCTTGATCCAGCAAGGAGAGAGGGAGAGGTTGAGGAAGACTCCATCCAGCAACAGCACAATGGCGTGATGGTGGTGGAGGAGCATGGCAATCCTGCAGGGCTTCGCCAAGCACCGCGGGAGAGGAGGAGAGAGAGAGGTAGGGATGCGCCAGGGAGATGTGAAAACTCATCTATTGGCAGCCCCAAAACCCTCAAGTATATATAGGGGGAGAGGGAGGGCTGTGCCCCCACCTATGGTTCCACCCCTAGGGGCGGCGGCCAGCCCAAACCCATCTAGGGTGCGGCCAAAAAGGGGGGAGAGGGGAAACTTGCCCCCCAAGTTAGGTGGGTGCGCCCCCTCCCCCAAACCCTAGGCGCCTTGGGCCCTTGTGGGGGGCGCACCAGCCCACCTGGGGCTGGTCCCCTCACACACTTGGCCTATGCAGCCCTCCTGGGATGGTGGCCCCACTTGGTGGACCCCCAGGACCCTCCCGGTGGTCCCGGTACGTTACCGATAAAACCCAAGACTTTTCTGGTGACCAAAACAGGACTTCCCATATATAAATATTTACCTCCGGACCATTCCGGAACTCCTAGTGACGTCCGAGATCTCATCCGGGACTCCGAACAACATTCGGTAACCGCATACAAACTTCCTTTATAACCCTAGCGTCATCGAACCTTAAGTGTGTAGACCCTACGGGTTCGGGAACCATGCAGACATGACCGAGACGTTCTCCGGCCAATAACCAACAGCGGGATCTGGATACCCATGTTGGTTCCCACATGTTCCACGATGATCTCATCAGATGAACCACGATATCAAGGACTCAATCGATCCCGTATACAATTCCCTTTGTCTAGTGGTATAGTACTTGCCCGAGATTCGATCGTCGGTATACCAATACCTTGTTCAATCTCGTTACCGGCAAGTCTCTTTACTTGTTCCGTAACACATCATCCTGCGATCAACTATTTGATCACATTGTGCACATTGTGATGATGTCCTATCGAGTGGGCCCAGAGATACCTCTCCGTCACACGGAGTGACAAATCCCAATCTCGATTCGTGCCAACCCAACAGACACTTTCGGAGATACCTGTAGTGCACCTTTATAGCCACCCAGTTACGTTGTGACGTTTGGTACACCCAAAGCATTCCTACGGTATCCGGGAGTTGCACAATCTCATGGTCCAAGGAAATGATACTTGACATTAGAAAATCTTTAGCATACGAACTACGATCTTTGTGCTAGGCTTAGGATTGGGTCTTGTCCGTCACATCATTCTCCCAATGATGTGATCCCGTTATCAACGACATCCAATGTCCATGGTCAGGAAACCGTAACCATCTATTGATCAACGAGCTAGTCAATTAGAGGCTTACTAGGGACATGGTGTTGTCTATGTATCCACCCATGTATCTGAGTTTCCTATCAATACAATTATAGCATGGATAATAAACGATTATCATGAACAAGGAAATATAATAATAACTAATTTATTATTGCCTCTATGGCATATTTCCAACACAATCATACCATAGGCTAGCTTCTAGGGTTTAGCCTCTCTGATCTCGTGGTAGATCTACTCTTGTACTACCCATATCATCAATATTAATCAAGCAGGAGTACGGTTTTACCTCCATCGAGAGGGCCCGAACCTGGGTAAAAACATCGTGTCCCTTGTCTCCTGTTACCATCTGCCTAGACGCACAGTTCGGGACCCCCTACCCGAGATCCGCCGGTTTTGACACTGACAGCCGTTTCCAGCCCAAGTTATCTTTCGGCCTTCTCAGGGCCCATTGATTCTTGGGCTCATTTGCAGCATTCGGTTACATATGGCCTGTTGCTGTCATTTTTTGCTTGTGGGCCAAATTCAACCCGTCGTTACAGTCGGCCCATTTGCGGACCATTAATACGTTGGGCCGTTTTCATGTCAAAAAAAACCTGTTGGGCTGTTTTCATAGAGTTATCAAATATGGCCTATTGACGGCCCGTTATGGTCCACGAATAGTATGGCCCATGATTGGCGAAATGATGATACACCCCGTAGAAGGCCCATGGATCCTACGGGCCGTATGAGGCCCATGGATAGTACGACCCGTAGAAGGCCCATGGATCGTATGGTCCGTAGAAGGCCCATGGACCCTATGGCCCGTAGAAGGCACATGGACCCTATGGCCCATATAGAAGGCCGATGGATCCTACGGCCCGTATAGAAGGCCAATGGATCCTACGGCCGGACGAAGGCCCATGGATCATACGGCCTACAGGAGGCCCATGGTTACAACAGTCCATGTGTTGCCATGATTATTTTGGCCTAGTTACCAAAAGTAGGCTACTGTGGCCACTAGAAAAACACAAAAAAAGAACTGCAGTGACTACAAGCAAACAACTAAACAAGACAGTAAAGAAATAAATAAGCAAGCAACTAAGGCTAGCCTATTACCGCTATTACACATATTACATCCACTAGGCATCAAAGTTCGCCACCAGTGCAAATATAGGGAACAAAGCAGCATATTACATACACTGGCCGTCAAAATTGGCCACCAGTGCAAATAAACGCGGCAGCAAAACAAGAGCATAACTAAAACAACTTCAGAAGAGCTCAAGAAACGTTATCCTAGGTATCCACCATGCTGTCAATAAGCTTAGCAAGCTGATTAGCTTTGTCCTGTTTGGCGCTAAAATCCTCCAACGCTTGCTGTTGCACCAGAAAGTATGCATCTGAATGCTCCAGGGACTTCCGCAGTCCTTCCACTTCTTGTCGCAGCACAGCTGATCTATGTCTTTCAGCTTGTAGTTGAGACTCAAGAAACTGAACTAATTCAGATAGTGAGTTTGAATAGCTTGTGCAAGCGGTAGTGGCCAGTAACTCGAACACTAAACCAAGACAGGACTTTGGGGTTGTCTCGCTGTCTTCAAGATAGTCTTCCTTAGCTGTTTTATCAGCTTTGTTGGAGACCAACAAGGATGTGTTACTATCCTGAACCTTATCTGCATTACTTCCTTTACCATTGCTTAATAAGGCACTCTTCCCCAATATTCTGTCAGCATTCTAAAAGAAGAAACAAGCAGACACATAACAAGTTTAGCATGTACTAGTATATGAGACTCATTTCAGTGAACCAGTTCATTAGTAAGGTGGACAGGATTAAACTACCAAGTCTTCTATTGCCAAGTACTAGTACATAATTAAAGCATCAAACAAACATATATCTATGTCCTATGGTCACTGCATTGTCTTGCCAAATCAAAATAGAGACATGGTTCAAATCATATCAGTTCAAGACAAAGCAGCAGTGAAAGAATACAAAGCGTGGGAAACTACATGGCATAACAAGATTTCAGATGGGTACCGCGGGTCTACATGTACAACAACACTATTGGCTCTGTTGTGATGCTAGTAATGTGCATGATATGAAAGTCAACAGTATACACAATTGAAATTGAAATCAACAGAGCTATTGATAAGAGCAAACCTGTTAAAGAAACATGCGTGAACATACCTGATGTGCCATTGGAGTTTCGATTGGATCATTCAATTTAAAAATAATTTTGTATAAGTAAATACAGTGATACAAGAGCAAAGCAATCATAGTTAAAAAAGGCGCGCCTAAGCGAGCGCTTAAGCGCGCCTAGGCTCTAGGCGTTGGCAAAACGCATTACACATAACTACGCATAATCGGTGCATAACTGCGCATAAGCATGCGCTTTGGTCAGTAAAACGCAAGGCGGTGGCAAAACGCACAATTAACGCCTAGCGCTTTTTTGAACTATGATAGCAATGGAATCTTAAATTAGAATAGTTGTTCTTCAGGTTTATGCACTTGTTCTACATGAACAGAGTACAGTAAGACGCAAGAATAAAATACTTAAAAATAGAAAATGAGATCATAGACCTTACCACAAAATCTTGGTTCGGGACCAGTACAGAACAAGGTGTTCCCAGTCATCGTGCAGTAAATGTGTCTCAGGAGAACGTAAGGGAATTTGATGAGTTTCTTTGTCGGTGAAGTACATTTTCTTCAGGTAATTCTGATACTGCCACCAAGCATTCTTGAAGATAGCAGAGGTATTAGCACAGGTTACCTCATCCAGAGTTTCCAAATCGGTCCTTCTCTATAGAGAAAAATGGGAAATTTTGCTTTATTATAACCATCATGGAGGTAGGATGTATGGGACGAAGCAAAGTAATTGCCATGAATAACATTACTTACACATAACTCCTGGACAAACACCTGCAACTGGCATTTTCCTTCATCTTTAGTATAATATTTCAAAGATGGGAAGATACGCACATACGATTTAACAACATCAAATGCGATAGATGCTAAACTACGACTGGCTGGTTGTGCTTCCTCCACAGGAATAGGCGTACTAACTGGTGGAGTTGGGGTTCGCCGTGATAGTACTGGCCCTTTGGGCACTGGAGCTGCCTTACTAACTGCTCTTGTTTGGGAGCTCTGTGGTGGAGATGGTGATGTGTCAACAGGAACTGGGTTACTATCGGCTGGGGTTGGGGTTAGATTGGGTGAAGCTGGTTCTCTGTCCACCCTACTAGGGTACAATCTGTGAGAGTTTGGGTTATGTGTGGCAGGGCTGGTTCTTGTGCATGTACAACCGGGTGCTATCTCCACCAAGAGGTAGCACTGTTTTATTTGAAGACCATGTTTTTATTCCGCTAGATACTGGCATCACCCGCTCCAATTCAAATGGCTGATAAACAGGAAACATAGTCGAATGTACATACATTGTATGAGAGACAGATGCAATAGATAGTGTGGAAAAAAGAGGGCATGAAATAGTTGACATGTATATTGTTTAACTAAAATGGATAGCATGACATAATTTCACATATATGATGTCTATCTAAACTGGATAGCATAGCATAACATAATTCAAAGATATGATGAATAACTAAACAGGATCGCATGACATAATTCACCTACATGTTATCTAAGTAATCAGGATCGCATCATTTAATTCACATATGTGATTTATATGCTAAACAGAGGGCATTCGATATGATGTCTGAACTAAGAACATGGTGTTGAATATTGTATATATGATGTCTAAACTATGCAATGCAAGACACTGTATGCATGATATGAGCAGTATAACCGTGCCTAGTTAGAGCATACACCTCAGTGGGGGAATAGGACTGGTCATCTGTCTCTGAATCCATCTCTGAGGAGCTATCGGGACCCAACAAGAGATCTGCTTCGAAAGGTAGCATTGTCTGCTCTGAAGGCCTTGTTTTCACTCCAGATTTTTCCATCTCCCACCCAAATGGCTGTTTCACGGGAAGAGTAGTTTAATGTACAAAAATTGTCAACAAATGGAAATGTAATGAAGAAAAGGATGGGCAAGATATCATTCAAATATATGATGCCTGGTTAAACAGGATGACATTGCATATTTCACATATATTATGGCTGGCTAAAAGACATGAGACTGCATAATTCCCATATATGATATAGAAACTAAACAGGTGGCATTACAGAACATGTCTAAACTAAGCAGATGACATATATGATGTCAAAAGTAGGCACTGCAAGGCAACATATGCATGATATGACTAACATCATCATGCCAAGGTAGAGCAAACACCTTGGGGGTAAATAGGAGTGGTCAGCGGCGTCTGAATCCGCCTTAGAACAGATATCTTCCTCTGGATTACAATCTGGAGAGGGGTGGGGAGGGTTTGCCATTGAACCCACCATGGAGCGATGTCTGCATGACATAGTATTGCCGCGCAAAACTCTTCTCTTTTTCTCTACATGTTCAGCATGACTGTGTACAATATCTGACATGCATACGAAAAAAAATATGGTGAGATTATGTAAGGAGAGCATGTAGAAATTTAGAGTGATGGTAACAACCAGTGGATCGACGTTTTTCCGTTGAACCAAAATAGCCCTAATGGATCGACATGAATGTATAGTAATAAGTGATGCAACAAGTGTACAACCTCTTTGCCGTAGCCGTGTCGACCTCAGCATCATTGCGTTGGTCGCTGAAGCAGTTGAGGCAAAGGTGGCTGTCGGAGGTGTGGAGGAAGATCTGAGGAATCTGTAGATGGCGTCCAGGGCACTGCTCTGTTGTGATGGATAGTTCTGTCGTTGGAGCAGCTCCGGTGAGCCGTAAGACGTCAAGGCTGCAGCAGCACAAGACAGACATTGTCAATCTCAAGTGGGATTCTAATAGCATCTCCAATAGATGATGTAAAATGGATGTAAAATTAACATCACCAAAGACCACCTGACTACAACAGATGAGGTAAAAACTGTTGACTCTGAACTTAACTGTCGAAACTGAAATTTACTGTGGAATCTGAATGCTATTGTCGAAACTGAACGCAATGGTAGCAGAGAGGCACTTGACATGTAGTTTAGGGAGGGCCTGCAGTTCATCTTCAACCTGCACCCCCTTGAGCCGCCTGCCACCACCGGCCGAACCGCCGGCCCCAGCGCCGCCTCGCCGCCCCGAAACAACTCGCCACCGCCGCCCCGGCCAGCCCTCTAGGCCCCCCGCCCCCACCCTGAACCCTAAGATAGATAGTGGGGTACCTCTCCGGCGAGCCTCCGTCCCTGCTGCGGGTGGTTCTTCCTTAACTCCAGCGAGCCCCCCCCCAACCCTGAAAATCGACTGACCCAAAAGTAGATTCAGTCGATTGAAGTGTGGCTTAAGCAGAGCAGAGTAGCAACACGAGCGAGGGGGAGAACAGCAGCAGCAGCTGGGCGAGCGAGCGATCAAGCGAGAGTCGGAGCAGCAGTAGCAGCGCGAGCGAGCGAGCGAGAGCCGGAGCAGCAGCAGCAGATCTGGCTGGTATGGATGCCACCGCCGAAGGGGCCTCGCATTGGGGGAGAGCCGCCGTGGTGATGTCACCCGTGGAGCCGGCTTCAAGGTAGCTGCTCCATGGGGGTGCGGGATGGAGCACCGTCGGCGCCGGGAGGTCGAGTTAAGGAGAAGGTGCGATGCGATGAGTGTACAACCTCTTTGGTGGCGCCAAGTAGGCCTCGGCTTCGTCCGAGGAGTTGGTAAGGATGTTGCGGTTCCGGTGGAGCAGTTTAAGGCGGCGCTGTGGGGATGGAGCAGCCGCGATAGAAGAGGCGATCGTCGAAGCAGCTCCTTGGAGGTGGAGGACGGGGCGGCTGAACCGGCGGGACAGCGAGATGGACGACGGATCCTAATCTGGGGAGGTGGACGAGGGACGTCGAGCTGTTGTGGTGGACGACGTCGTCGAGGAAGAGGCTCCGGCTAGGCAGCGGTGACATGGCGGATGGAGGAGGGTGGGATTTCCCGGCTGGAGCGGAGAGGTTATGGCGGCCTGGGATTTCGAATGGCAAAAAGGGATGATGGGAGGGGGTGAAGCATGACTTAGGGACGCGCTTGTCCAAAATGTAGGGTGTGTTACAAAAGTACCCCCTGCCGATTTGAACTAGCGGCCCTTTCAGCTCAGGGTTAGAAGGGTGATTTCGCGTGTCGGGGTTTGGCTGCTGGAGGGAGTTTTCGCGCGCGTTGTAATTTCAGGATAGCAAGGCGCGGGTTGTGAAGGCGCCAGTTTTGGGAGAACGATATCTGAATTTTTGGGATATAACAAGACGCGGGTTGATTTTTAGGGACAAGCCTAACATGTAGTAATATTGTACTTGTACGTACCAAATCAATTCGCACTTCCCTCAACCAAAAAGAAAATGAAAAAAATAAAACTATTCACACCACACAAAGAGAGAGTCTTTCCCCGTTTTACTATACAAATGCTATTCAAAGCTACTCCCTCCTTCCATCTATATAGGGTTTATGCGTTTTTTGATGCTAACTTTGACCAAATATTAGAGCAATGATACATGACATGCAACTTACACAAAGCACACCGTTAACTTCGTCTGTGAAAGGTTCTTTCAATGATATAATTTTCACATTGTGCATGTCATGTACTATTAATCTTGTCAATAGTCAAAGGCGGTCTTAAAAATCTCATTACGCCCTATATAGATTGAAGGAGGGAGTATGAATCCATGTTATGTCCAATTAAATTTTTTCGCTTGCTGTATAATGCATGTAACCTACTCATACCAACATTTTAGTGCATTCCAAATGCCTATACTACCGCTGCAATTCGAACTAAATTTGAATTTGTTTCTCTATTTCAATAAGAATCTACAATCATGATTGTTGCCAACTTCAACCATCATAGTTTCCTTGCTATCCGCCAGATATAAATCGGACGACCTATAATGGAGGATGGCAGGCACACCATCATCAACAACTCTGTTTTTTATAAGAGTAGAGATAAAATATATTAAATGTAGTATAACATGTTCATAAACACACCATGTGTATCACCGTTATATATATCCACACATGCGTTGGTTTAAAACACTATGATAAATTCGTCAAATATCCAAATTCGCTTTTTATAATGAAGTATATATGATCTCTGTTCGTCTTTTACACCCACACAACCCTCTTATCTTTGTAGCTAGCGCTAACTTTCTCTTGTGCATGCACACGCCCGCATCCCTCTCACCCTCCCTCAGCATTCTCTAGCTCCATCGCCCAAATTTGTCTTTTCACTTTAGGTCGTTCACCCACGGTGTGTGTAGGCCCCCAAGCTCCTTCTTTATGGCACACATCGATCGATATGCCTCTCTAGCCAGGTGTGCCTAGCACAAACACAAGCTTCCCCTCTTCTCTTATCACCGTCCATGCCTCACTCCCACCACTCTTTTCATCTTTCTCGTACTCGCACACTCCTCCCCGCTCGATATAGTATGCCTCTTGTACCACCTCCTACATGCATCCCTCTCTCTCTCTCTATCCTTCTCCTCGTGCCTCATTTGCTTCTAACACACACATGCATGTATACCGATCGATCTCCCAACATATACCTAGATCGACTTTAACTACCCCCCCCCCCATCGATCGACGTACCTCACAAGTTATGTCTCTCCTTTATCTAACAAAGGGCGATTGATCTTCCTATGTAGTTATGTCTGCTTACCACAGCCACATCGTCCCCCCTCATCATTCGTGCATGCCTCCTGACCCGTCTCTCACACGCACGTGCACAGACAACAAGCAGCCATCTCCTCTCTTATTGATATTGCGGGCGTGCCCTCCGTTTGTCTAGCAAGCCTATCCCACCATTTGTTAGAAGCAACTCCACTACCACCCCCTCCAACACTCTAGCTCTGTCTCTCTCCCAACCTTATTCCTCTCCTGCACATATGCATGGATGCCGATCGATCTCCCTTAATACATGAGGTAGATCGATCTCCTTAATACATGAGGTAGGCCTCTCTCCTCCTCCACACATATACCAGCCATTGTACCTCTATAGTTAATTGGGCCTCCCTCTTCCCCCACCAAACACCGATAGTTGAGCGCTGCAGGTAGGTATCCATGCCACAGAGAAAAACTGCACATGTCCCCTCTCACGTTCCAGTAGGCCAGCCACTCTATATCTTTGACGTGGGCACACACAAATTCGATGGCACTCTTTATCGATCGTGCGCGCACACACACACATCATCCCTCTTTTTGACTCTATGGACACCTCAAGCCGATGATACCTCCACTCTCTTCTCGGGATCGCCCCCTCTATATATATGTTATATCCAGGACTCTATTTCACACACATTGCATATGTTACATTTTTTGATTGACCCCCCCCCCCCCCCCCCCAAAAAAAAACTCTCAAGAACCCACACACTATATATCTCTAGGTTTGTATCTCTCTCACACAACCCACATAGGTGGTGTACGTATACAAGAAGAGAATAGGTGCACCGTGCACGTACTCACGCTTCATGCCCAGCCACACCCGCGCGGGTACACGGTGGAGCTCATTTCTTTACGAAATGGTAGCCCACGTGCTAATTTGAACGCCTGTAGCGGTTGTTTACCTAGGGAGGTCGTGTACCACGCCCACGAAACAAAGTTCGACTTGACGCGTTGCCGCGTTATTTTTAAATAAAGTTATAGCGCACAATGGCACGTACACAGAATATAAAATGATTTTTATGGAGAAAAAGGTAGTCCGCTCACTATATACAATGGAGCCTTGCGTGCCTGGTTTGTCGCTCTTCAGAGTATCTCACACAAGGCTGCGGTGGCCTCTCTCCCTCTCTCACCGTTGGTCACTGATCCGGCCGCATCCCGTCCGCCGGGGGAAAGGGAGTGCGGTGGCCTCTCTCTCTCACCGTTGGTCACTGATCCGGCCGCATCCCGTCCGCCGGGGGAAAGGGAGGAAGTGCATCATTTTTCCGTTCGACGGCGCCGAGGCAGCACATCCCGATCTGCGGTACATCCCGTTCTCTCTGACCAAGCTCCGGTGCGGCAGGGCCTACGCCACCTGATCGCAGATTCCGCCCGCCGCCGCTCACCTAGTTACATCCCGACGACCTCCAGGTATCCCCTCCGGCCTTGCTCCACTGCCCGTCTTTCCACGTCGCTGCATGTGGATCTTCCATAGTTCTTTGCCCAAAACGTAGCTCGTCCAGCGTACTTTCCATATTGCATTCTCGTCCTCACACCGTTTTAGACAAACACAACCGTGTTGTTATCTTCCCTTAGGGCAAGGAATATGCTTCTTTTTTGTCATCGCATGTGTCATCAACTGTTATTTGCCAGTAATTGTTTCCTTTCTACCTCTTTTTTGCAAACAGGGCTATCCATTTCACCTCATTGCTATTGCGACCTTTTGGTGTACTACACAAATCACTTTTTTCTTAAGAGTATTTTGTGCAGTTGTACTAAAATGTCACATGGGCAACGTCTCTACATTTCAGTGCGACTGCACAAAGGAAGATTGGTTTTGCTCTATCCTCCTCATCCAACTCCAAGCCTAATCTTCTCCAACTAGTTAGTCTTAAGAGAGACTGCAAAGGTGACCGGCTTCTATTTGTGTGTTTATTGTTTCATCAGTAGTCCTCTATTATCCTAATCACACTTAATATCTTTAGAACAGGGATGCTCAGCTCTATTTTAGTGGAACTGCATAAAATGATCGGAATGTTGCATGCTCCAGATAGCTACTTTTTTCCCAACATGCCTTGTTGATTTAGACAGAGCTGGGGGGACGTTGCTGCCAATGAAAGCATGGATCAATTTTAATTTAACACCTTCTCACAACTCTGTCTTCAGTTGTGATGTAATTATTAGCTCTAATCTGCTAATAATTGACATGCATTAGCAAGGAAGTTAGTTTTTTATTGTTTCCGAAAGAGCATCGGTGGCAAGACACGCGAAACAAAAGCTGAAAGCTCACACCATTGTACAATTTCATGTCGCTGGAAAATTATTTGTATAGTACGTCAATTATGTAAACAAATGATGGAAGCTTGATAGCATTGCCAGAAGCCTCTTCATCATCCGGGTCCATGTGCCACGCACAAAATTATACTCCTTCGTTCCTAAATATTTGCCTTTTTACAAATTTCAAACGGGCATATTTTAGAGTGTAGATTCACTCATTTTGCTTCGTATGTGTACTCCCTCCGTTCCTAAATATTCTATTAGTATTTCTAGAGATTTCAACAAGTGACTACATACGGAGCAAAATGAGTGAATATACACTCTAATATATGTATATACATCCATATGTGCCAGTTCATTTGAAATCTCTAAAAAGACAAATATTTGAGTAGTCACTCGTTGAAATCTCTAGAAAGACAAATATACTCCGGAATATATTTAAGAACCGAGGGGGTAGTGCACAACCGCATGGGAGACTCAGCCCGGTCGTTGCGCCGCATTAATAGTGAGTAATGAGCTGTCAAATCGTAAGCTCCGCCTTTCCCACTGTAAGTTGCTCTGAAGAAGCAACCATCAATACGCTCTTCTTTGAATCCGCTCATACTACTCCATCTGTCACTGTTTATACAGCGCGCTTCAAAAAAACCTGTGGGACCAAGGCGACTAGCGATCGGCCTGAAAAATAGTATTGGTAGTTATAGCACGGCGTCTATTACTAGAGATAATAATGCGTACACACATGCATGCAGTGCTTCCACCCCGGGTACACACATGCATGCACTTACTCCACTCCGTAGTAGTACAGTGTACATGGAGAGAAAATTATGGACTTGATTGTGGTTACCACGCCCTAATTAATTGAGCATTAAACCAAACGCGTCTAAAGTCTCTTTGGTGGTGGAATGCATTGAGAGAAATGCATCATAATGAAGCGCACCCTGTAAACTGTGACGGAGGGAGGAGTAGTATGAAGGTGCAAAACCAAGTACGCGTATGGCCAGTCGGTCAACGCACCTCCTCTTGGCATATCACTGACATGTGGGACAGGAGTGTGAGCAAACCGATCTCAATTGACGGAAAAGAGCCAACCCGCCGTTCCTTGAGAGAGACGAGGAGCCAGAACACACAGACGGGCTCGCATGGAGGCCAAGATATATTCGAGCATGGTTGGTTGATCGATATCATTCATTACATGTTGGACTGCCGTTTTCTGCCCTTCTCCGGAATAAATGTGTACTTTATCAGAGATAAAAAAATAAGAGTACAGATGCTCCACCATGCGGTTCTAGTAGTAGTACTACTCGTACTACTGCGCTTGGCTCTTTGCCTCTTCGCGAAGTCGAACAATGATGGTACTCCGCATGTTGGGTACTACAATGTATGCCTCTGACAATCTGACACCGAATGGACTGATGCATGTCCACCGAGGGTAGGTTGCATTAGTCAAAAGGCGTAAGCGAGCTTCACCTTGTCCTGCAAGCTTCTCCTCGTTCTGCGAGTTGACGGGACACACCAAAAAGTAGTACTAGTCCATACTCCCTCCTTTCCGGTTAATATGGCTTAATCTTTTTTGCGGGTAAATGAGAGAGCTTTATTCATGTATAAGCATTCTTAGGACGATCAGCCAAGACACTGGTCACTAGGAAGCGAGGTACCCCGCAAAAAAAGAAGTAGGAAGCGAGGTGTTTCATCAAGCCAGCTCTCGGCCACATTCAAAGTGCAGCAAGCACGGTCCGCACGAAGATGCGCTGCAAGGTTTGCTGACCTATTTACATGCTGAATAACAAAAAAAGAGGAACTATTTCCGAGCGCTACTATTTGTAACAGGATATGAGCCAGAATTAAGCGAGAATTGTGGCGAGTGTTCCATGCAATCAACTTCCATTATCACATGCGAGAACCCTCGAAGAGAATCAAATGTGTTGAAGATTGCTTTATCACATTTTAAAATTATAATAAGAGTGCAGACGCTCCTCCATTCGGTTCCTAGTACTAGTATAGTACGTACCTTTATAGACTATAGTAGTAGTACTAGTACTAGTAAACTTTGCGCTTGGCTGTTCGCCTATTCGGGAAGTCGAACAATAGTAGCACTAGTAGTATAGTGTATGCTTCTGGCAATCTGACACTGAATTAACTGTTGCACGTCCACCGCTTGAGTGAGGGAGAGCTTGCATTAGTCAAAAGTTTCTCCTTGTCCTGCGAGCCACCGCGCGCAAGCTTCTCCCGTCCTGCAACCTTCTCCTCATTCGGCAAGTTGACGGGACACAGCAAAGGCCCTGTTTGGATCCATGGGTTAGAGTTAGTTTGGGTTAGTTTGTACTCAACTAACCCAAAAGTATCCAAACAGGAGGGTTAGTTTGGGTTAGAAGCATCTAACTCATCCAAAAAATCTAACCCACCCAAGAGGTGCTTATTTGGGTTAGTTCTTCCATGGAGCACTAAAAAAACACATTTTTCTCTCGCTCTCGCCGCAGCAAATCCCTCTCCACTTCCTCGAAGCTTCTCGTCCTCTTCCTCCCTCCCTCTCGCAACGCCCGTGAAGGCGCCTCACCATATCCGTGCTCCATCTAACCCTGTCATCTAAACACATCTTTGGCTAGAGTTAGTTCACGGTTAGTTCAGGGTTAGAATCTAACTCTAACCTCTAACTGAGTTA
This sequence comes from Triticum timopheevii, assembly GCA_963921465.1. NCBI lineage: Eukaryota > Viridiplantae > Streptophyta > Magnoliopsida > Poales > Poaceae > Triticum > Triticum timopheevii. The sequence goes on along the minus strand of OY997272.1, from coordinate 69,438,431 downwards.
GAGTATCCAAACAAGGCCAAAGTAATGCTAGTCCATACTGCCTCCTCTCCGGTAAAATGGCTTAATTTCAAACGAGATAAATACACTGTATGTCACTGTATATTTGTAAAAATACAGTCAGTGGACTTCATAATACACTCATTGCGCTCAATATATATATTCTCCGGTGTTTATGGGGTCACTAGCTCACCCTGACTGAGTATGTGTGTGCATGCACGTGTAGGTTGAGCACTTAGTGTGACCGTGTGTGTTTTGTCGTGTGCTCAGACATGCATGCATTAGGGCATCGCGCGCGTTTTTGCGTCGATGTGTACGTGTGACTGTTGCATACACGTGGCCACTAAGGAGTAGTCAAATCACACAGTAAGTTAGTCGGAAGAAGCAACCATCATTTCACTCTTGAATGACACGTATGCAATTTAAAATGGTTGATATGGAGAGAAAAAGAAAACCACTATATGTACACTAGCAGGAGCCTAAGCTACAAGCCTGCTTGCTAAGGTTGCTCTCTTCAAACGACGGGCCTGATCCCGCAGCTGGGGAAGGGAACAATGTTCTGCGTAGACGTGGTCGACATTGGCGAGGGAGAAAACCCACAGTCGGTGCATCCCAATCGGGCATCACCGCGGTATGGGCCGATGACGCGTCCCAACCGCCCCTCTAGCTACAGCCCGACGTCCCAGGTATTCCATCTTCCTTTTGGAGCCGGCTTGCTCCACTGCCGTAGCTCCATCTCCATGTCGATCTTTCTCTACTTCTACCGGCTTCTACTTGTGATGAGTTTATGTCTCATGAACTAGTGCCAGTACTATTATTCTAATCACACTTCTTCAATATCTTTGCCATCAGGGACGCTCAGGTCGATTTTAGTGGAACTGCACAAAAACATCGTATGATCCGAGGGTGCCAGCCGTCTTTCCTTCGACAGGTTCTACCTGGCCAGGAAATTAAATCATGTTTAGGGTTTAGGGTTTAAGTCGTAGTGACCCCATCAGTAGTTTTTCTTTCGTACACGCTCTCACAACTTTTTTCTGTAGTTGTGAAGTAAATATTGGCTATCATCTGTGAATCATTGAGATGCATCAGCATGCGTGTTAGTTCTCCTTTGTATTTGATGGAATGTTGTAACGGGGCAACCTTGGAATAGGAATGAAAATGGAGTGGAAAGTTTCCGTTTTTCCGGAGAAAAATGGAAACGGAGAGAAACCAACGTTTCATTTCATTGGATCGCGCCATCGAGCAAAACCAACGTTTAAATCACGTCTGTCGTGTTCGTGTCTCACTCTCCTCCACGGCTCGACCCCACACGGTCGCTCGGCATGCCACTCACCGCAAACCGAGTATACGATAACTTTCCTGCCTGCTTGTCGATGGAACGCGCCATGGAGTACTAGCACTAATGGAAGAGATTGACGAGTTGGGGGAGGACAGCTAGCTGTAGCACGGACTCCCAAGAACTTTTTACATGCATGTTGTAGCCGGCTATTGCGACCTTTGAATGCGGAGCAGCTGCGTGCACCCGGAAGCGGCGCGGGCGACACTCTCTCGGCTGGCGCGCCGCTTCAATGCCGGCGCCAGTGAGAGGTCGCGTCCGCTCTGGCCGGGCATGAATGCGGCACTGGCCGTTTCGGGCGGGAAGCACGCGCGGGTGATGAAGAGGGTTCGGGTTGGTCAGGACCGGCCGTGGCAGCGGTCTGGACGTGCGCAAACAAGAGATGTTGTACGTTAATATTGCTGCGTATATAATTAACAACGTAAATAATGTGCCAGTTAGACAAATATGATTGGAGATGGAGATGGAAATGGAATTTTACGTAAACACGGATATGCATGTCTATGTCTATGTATGTGTGCGCGACGACTCTCGCGACCTAGAAGCGGGAGCATGTTTTTGATCGAGTTTTCTTTCTTGGTACGTTAGAAAATCAGTTTGTCTAATTCACATCTAGATGTTATTTAAGGATATCACATCTAAGCTCCCACAAGTATATAATGTAGAAACAAGAAACAAAATAAAACCAGGACAAAAAATAGACCACAAACAGAGTGGACATCAACTTAGATGTGACATAACTATGTCAATCTAGATGTGTCCTAGACAGACCCTTAAAAAATTGTCCGCCAGTTTTCGTTTCTTTTTTCCGGGAACGCGCGTATTCTATTTAAAATCACTGCTATGGAGAATTTTTTTTACTCCATTATAGCCTCTTGTTTGATAGAGTTTCCCGTGTCTCGCTCTCTCACCCTCTCCATATCAAAACAAGATGACAGTGTCCACTCTATCTCTCTCCTCACCGGCGGTCACAGATCCGGCCGAATCCCGTCCGCTGCGGGAGGTGAGGAGGTGCAGCGTTGACGTTGTCGCTGTCGGCGACGGAGGGATCCGATGTGCACCATCCTCTCGGAGCCGGCGCTGGCGCAGACGAAAATCCTCCGCGCCCTTGTTCGCTGCCGTCGTGTGGGCAGATCCCGCCCGCCTGCCTAAACGACATCTCGCCCACCTGAGGTATAACTTCTTGTACTGGTCCAGCTCCCCAGGTCGCTGCGTGCGGGTTTTCTTCTATGTGACTACTCCCCAGCTCCCCATGCATAGTAGCTAGGGTTCGTCTGCTGGTCCAACATCACCTACTAGTACTATTATAGAGGAAATGCCACTCGAAAAGTTTTCCTGATTTATGCCTCGGTGGAGGTATACATGTTGTTTCGACAAAAAGTACATGGTGGTTGTGCGGTCATTGTCCATATGGTGGTAGTACTATCACTGGTTAAATGAAGAAATGCTTTTTTCTCGGGTATCCTGGTTTAGTTCCCATCAAGATATAATTATGATGCTTCTGTTTGTTGGTGTACTTTTCATTAATTCTTATTGACAATTGAGATGTGGTTGCTAACCCTTTTTTATATTTTTGGAAACAGCGATGCGTGTCTTCATACCCGGGCATGTCTTCCTCAATTTTAGTGGAACTGCACAAAATTGGATGGCCATTGTTGTTCTGCCTCACTGTCCTCTGCCACGTGGTTCTTCCTTCCTCGAGCTTGATTACTGAGAAGAAACAGACCACAGTGAGGATTTGTCGAACTTCATAGGTGCCTCACCCAAACTTGATGCCAAATGGATGATGCATCATCACGATGACTTATCAATGCTCATGGTTGCGCCTCATGGTTGCGTCGACTGGTGAAGATGATCGATTTTCAATGAAAAACAAGCTGTCTTCCATCAGTGCTCTTTGCTTGTTACGCACAAAGATGATATCCTTCGCTAGTTCACCTTGGTTGCGTTGGAGACGCAGTCGTCTTTCACGTTGGTGCAATTTTATAACACAATTGGCTATGAACCAAATGTTTCCTCGAAGAAGGATCGACGTTGGTACTAAGAGCATAAGTTTTGTATTGATTTCTAAGCCTTCTCACAACTTTGTCTCCAACTCCCCTGTAATTTTATTTGTCCAGCTATTAACTTTGATTTAAAAAATGGTGTGGACTAAAAACCCGGATGGACGTAGTAGCCCTCCATTTTTATTCACTCCGCATATTAGATTTGACTGAAGTCAAACTTTGTAATACTCTCAAACCTTTCCGATAATTGAAATTAAAATTCTTTATTTGTACACACTCTCACACGTTTCTGATAATTTGGCGCATGTGTGATTGTTCACTTAAGGGAGGATAGTGTACCACACGTGAAGGACAGGAAGTGCGACTAGGACGTGTGGGCGTGGATCGTTAGTTCATCAGAAGTAGTACTAGTTTTCTTCACTGTACATTAAAAAAAAGTTTCGTTTCATACTTACACAATTTAAAACGATTGTTATGGAGAGAATAAGAAAACCACTCCACTATATATTAGTCGTATACACACGAGAGTACTATATGGACGCAACTTCATTGACTTAGTGCGCCTGCCTTTGGGTTTATGACAGGTGGGCCCAAAATGTGGCTGGCTCACCTGTCATACAGCCAAAAGCAGATGCAGTGAAGGCACCGGAGCTTAGTCCGTACTACATTAGTATATATATATATATATGCGGGAGCCTCAGCGCTTGTTCGCTAGGGTTTGCACTCTCCACACGCTCGCCGCAATACATATATGTTACACGCTGGAGGCTCAGCGTTCATTTGCTAGGGTTTGCTATATTCACAGTCTCTCACCCTCTCTTCACCAGATCTAAACAAGACTACGTTGGCCTCTTGTCTCTCTCTCCCCCCTCACAGCTGGTGAAGGAGGCGTCCGTATCCCGTCGCACCAGGAAGGGGAGGAGGTGCAGTGTTAACTCTATCGCCTTCGGCGAGGGAGGCAATCCACTACCGGCTGCGCTATTCTCTTTCACCTAGCGCCTATGCGGGAGGGCCACCGACCCCTTCTTCCTTGCTGTCGTACATAGTGTGGGCAGATCCGGCCTCCCGCTGCACGCCTTGCCACATCCTGACGACCCTAAGGTATAAGTTTCTTTGAAACCATCGTTGCTCTAGCTGCATGTGGATCTTTTTCGATCTGTAGTCGAATCTAGGTCTTGCTTCAAAGAGGAAAGAAAGGTATGGTGGGGTGGAGCATGAATCTAGGACATGGTTCAATGAGGAAAGGAGGGAGGAAAAGTAGTATAGACTGGCTATCCAGCCGCTTTGTTGGTCAAAAAGGGAAAAAGGGGGTAACCGAGTACACACATCTGTAAGGAACCAATCTCTTTGTTGAGAAGGGAAAGAAACTGGGGGGGTCGGGTAGTTTGTGCAGGACTAGATTTGCTGCCCTCACATAGGAAAAAAGTTCAAAGAGAACAATATGGGACCAACACAGATATGCTGCTTTGCTACATACTCTGCATCACCCATTTATACGTGTGGACGCACATGGTGCTAGCATGTCACATACAGCTATTTTGCTGTTGTTAATCTAAGAATGCCGCTGGAAAATTGAAGCAACGCCACTGTTAAAAGTAAATTACAGTTTTTAACGAATGTTGTTTCAAGAGAATGTCTCTGTTAATATGAACCGATGCAACCGTTTTAGAAATGCTACTATCCTACTTTGTTTTCCATCCAAGATAAGGTAGATGCTTCTTTCTGTCACCGTTTGTTTCATCCTCCTTTATCGGCAAGTAATTGTTTCCTTTTTGCCTCTGTTAAAACAGGGGTATCGATTCAACTTGTTGCTACTGTGACATTTTGCTTCGCTACTCGAAACACTTATGTTTTAAGAGTGTTTTGTGCAGTTCAACTTGAATGTCACGCCAGTGACTTTGCTTAATTTTGGTGGAACTGCACAACAGGAGATCAAGATTTGTTTCCAGTCTTCGTGGCGAGTTGTTTCAAATCTTGGTCTCAACCACATGATGTGGAGTTTGCTTTGATATGTTGTGCTACTTGTTTTGGTTCTATTTTAAATAAATGTTGAATTGAAGCTATTGTATTGCTGTCTTTTCCCATTAAGTAGTGAACAAAAATGGGATCAACCCAGACATGATGCTTGTTGCTTTGTTACAACAAATTTAGCATCACCCCCTTTATAAGGAAGTAATTGATGCCACTCTCAGAATTAACTACTGAATCTTATTTAAAAATTGCAACACTTGTTAGGGATTGGCGGGATTACCATTTTTGTGGCCACATGTTTCATCCTCCTTTATTAGCCAGTAATTGATTCCTTTTTTGCCTCTGTTTAAACAGGGATATCTATTCAACTTGTTGCTATTGCGACATTTTGCTTTGCTACGCGAAACACTTTGCTTGATTTCAGTGCAACTGCACAAAACGATATTGGATTTCCTATTCGTGTTGGCAGATTCGTATTTTATCCTGGTGTTCTCATGAAAGGTTAGTACATGCCTTCATCCACATGATTGTGTAGTGTGCTTTGAGATGTTGTGCTACTTGTATTGGTACTGTTTTAAATAAATGTTGAATTGAAGCTATTGTATTGCTGTCTTTTCCCATTAAGTAGTGAACAAAAATGGGACCAACCCAGACATGATGCTTGTTGCTTTGTTATAACAAACTCTGCATCACCCCCTTTATAAGTAGATGGAAGCACATATTGTTGTTGCGCCCACTCTCCCCTGTAACTGTTTATGCTTTTCGTTAATCTAATGCCATTGGTAGAATTAAGCAATGCCACTCTCAGAATTAATTAACTACTAAATCTTAGTTCAAAACTGCAACACTTGTTAGGAATGGTACTATCCTGCTTTGTAGTTCTTTCTACATGTTTAACCAAGGTATTGTTAAGATAATGTCTCTGTTAAAATGAATCAGTTGCATTCTTTTAGGAATGGTACTTTTCTGCTTTGTCGTTCTTTATACATGTTGAAACAAGGCATTGTTAAGATAATGTCTCAGTCAATATGAATGAATCACACTGATGGAGAATTGCTACTCTCCTGCTTTGTTTCCCATTAAGACAAGTCATCAACCGTTATTTTTCAGTAACTGTCTCCCTTATACCTATTGTTGCTTACAGGGATATCAAAATTAAAGCTCGGTTTTATTCCGACTTTGATTTTAGTTGACCTGCACAAAAGGAACCAATGTGTCCAAGGCAAACTGCTACGTTACTGGGTCCAGTTGGTCGTTCCACTTTGCAGAAAGAAGCAATCACTGTTTGCGGTACATTACAAAAGGAATGACCGAGAAGCTTTACAGAGTATTATTAGACACCGGTGACATGACTAGTCTGCAGAGACCATTGGCAATTTAACAACACATGGAGTGCCCTGGGCAAAAAGTGCCCAAACAAGTACAAGAAGCTACGACAGGACTCCACGATCATAGGCATTACATATTTTGAATGGGAAAAGCTTGTCAAAGTTTAATCATTGATGTTAGCAAGAAGACGTTAGTTTAATATATTGGAATTGGAAAACCTTGTCAAATTTTGCTCATTGATGTTAGCCAGAAGACATGCATTTGATATTTTTGAGTGGGACGCCCTTGCTGTGAGCAGCGTCGAGTGTTTTTTCCTATTCCTGTGTTCAGTTTAGAAGTAAATAGTTACTCTACTGAGATATTCATGTGTTAAGAGTTTGTTCTGAATATTGTCTATGTAATGCCAGGCCTTGTGTTTGATTGCAAAGTTGAGCTTGGAATGTTGTGGCATGCGACATCACAAGCTGTTCACCGTGCCTCCTGAGAATAATGCTTCGTATTGTTTTGCATGTCGATCTAATGCCAGTGATTTGCTTGTTAAGAAGATCATCTTCTTCTGTTGTGTTTGTGGGTAAAAAGTTCATCGTCTGATGTTTCATTCATAGCCTATACGACATGTCGGGTAGGTTAGACGAGAAACCATATGATCTTCCGACCAACTCATGATATTAGGCCGTGATTGGATCGTCGTTTTCCAACCAAAACCGCTTGTAAAACTGACGCTTGTAAATTAAAGCAGATGGTCTCGGGCGAAGGCGCTTGGTTGGTCGATTTCGACTAGTAAAATATCGGAAGTACTTCACACACGATAAAAACGATGAACGACACTCGGACAATTGCTAAGCCAGCCGTTAGCTGTTGTTTCAGCCTTGCCCATGGATGGCATGATACGCACGTCGTGCATGTATCGTCTGGTAATGTCGTCCATATAGCAGTGCTCGTAAAATATACACTGGTCTCTCAAATTACACGCGTAACCTGCCGGTTTTACTTACAGACCTCGGGCCCTCGGTTTCATTACGCCTGTATTTTACGCGTTGTTTCCGATGATGAGTAAATTACACTTGTATGTTAATACAGGTTTGAAATAAACCAGAGCTCCCAAGCGCGGCCTTACCGTTTCATGCCGGCTCAGTTTCTCGAAGGTTCTCATAGGTGTCCGATGATCCTGGCTTCCTGAATGAGCAGTGGGCGCTGTATCAGACCTTCGTAGGGCCCGCGAGGTCCTCTCAGTTGTCCTTCGAGTTGTTGCGCTCGCTGTGGCGCCGAGCATTGTTAACATGGTCAACGAACATGAGGATTCAGGAGATGACTTTATTTTAACTGGATGGCACTAGGGACCCACTAGGGCCATAGCCGTACGTACGCAAGTGCCTCCTTATTATATACAACTATATTTTTTTTGCTTTCTCCTAGTTTCCTGACATCACAGTCCCACACCATTGTTAACCTATGTAGTCAATATAAACGAGAGAATTGCACAAGGTGCGGCCGACAGCTGGGACCAAGCAGCTCGAGCAGTATTTGTGTTTTTGAGGCGTGAGCACTTCAGAGTTTTTTCTTGGCGATGATTTCGTTGTTGTTCAGAGGAGAGCAGGGTATTAACTAGGCGGGCTGTGGCCCGTCTAGCCCAGGCCAGATATCCAGGCCAGATATCCAGCTCAGATACTAATTTTTTCAAGATGAAAATGGCTAGCCCAGCTATACGTCTTTTTGAGGAATACCCAGACAAGGTCAACTTGTTATTCTCCGCCCCGCTGGGTTACAAATCTTTCCTAGGAGGGATGCATTAGGCTTAAAAGGAAAATGGGCTTTAAAAAATAATAAATGGGATGTAATTATAAAAACTGGGCAGTAACTATAAAAAATGCACCAAACACGAAATTAGTTTATAAAATATTATTTATGGATTTTGAAAATCTTAAATTTTCATTGTTGCGCGCGCAATGTTTCGTTGGATTTTTACGTAATACAAATTTATATTTAATCTGACTAAAAATTTCGGGACAAAAATATTTCGGATCCCATCAAAATGTGGGAAATTTTATTGAATTATGTCTTCAACGGTTGGTTGAAATTATTAATCGTTGTCCTAGCTAGAAAATGGGATGTACTTTTAACAAACTGTAAATGGGTTGTTGTAAATTCCATTAGAATTCAAAAATGGGCTGTACATTCTTATAAAACGTGGATGGGCTATAAGTTCTCTGCCACAAACTTGTGGGCCTACTAAGTGACGCATCCTTAAAAAAAATAAGTTAACGCGTATGCAAGGCTTTGTCAACTTATTATAGTCAACACACGGTTCTAGTAGCAGTGGCCATTGGATGTCTATCCAACGGATGTCGTGCTTCTTCTTTAATCTCGGATATTCTTAGCTTCGGCAGCCCAAAAAATGATTCCTCCCCCTGACATCTGGGGCGCACCGTTTCGAAGGCTGACCCGTGGGCCTACTAAGTTGGAGCGTACCAAGGGCTTTGTTAACTTAGTCAATATAAACGATTCTAGCTTCAGTGACCGTACGATGTCCATCCAACGGCCGTAGTGCTTCTTCAACCTCTGGTCTTCTTGGTCCAGCCGCCCAAAGCAGCGCCGGTCTTGCCGCCTGCTCCTACCTCCCGTGGACGGCTGTGCTACCGTGGAGGCCTCACCACCCCCATACTACTCCCACCCCTGGACAGGCCATCCCTCCACTCACCCACAACCCCTATTATTCTGCGGCGACGGCAACCTCACACCGCAGCCGAACCAGTGAACCCTCGTACTCCTCTCCGCGCGGGCTTCCACTGATGCGTCTTCCCCGGCTCTGCGTCGTCCCCTTCCTAGGCGTCACCGTCGTCCACCGCCCTGGTGCTCTCGGCGCGGCGTGGTCAACGTGGTCAACGACCGACTTCCATCGGAAGAGTACTGTACGTGGAGAGGCTGACAGCTGGGTCTACGGCGGCCGCAAGGAAGTGCCTCCTTATTACGCGAAAATAATTATTCCTCCACCTAACAGCAGGGACCCACCAGACGGGCTACCTTATTTTGCGAAAAATACGTTTCCCCCCGACTGCTGGGACCCACCGGACGGGCCACCATATTTCGCGAAAAAAACGTTCCCCCCGCTGTCAGCTCGGACCCATCGAAAGTGCCTCTTTGTTACGCACAAAAAAATGAATACTCCCCTGCTAGCTGGGACCCACCTTGGTGGGAGGCTGACTTGTGGGCCTACTAAGTTGACAGGGACGGAGGGCTTTGTCAACTTAGTCAATATGAACGATTCTAGCTTCAGTGACCGTACGATGTCCATCCAACGGTCGTAGTGCTTCTTCAACCTCTGGTCTTCTTGCTCCAGCCGCCCAAAGCAGTGCCGGTCGTGCCGCCTGCTCCTGCCTCTCGTGGCCGGCTGTGCTGCCGCGGAGGCCTCACCGCCCCCTACTATTCCCACTGCTGGCCAGGCCCTGCGGCGATGGCAGCCTCACACCGCAGCCGAACAAGTGAACCCTCATACTCCTCTCCGCGTGGGCATCCACTGCCGCGTCTTCACCGGCTCCGCGTCGTCCCCTTCCTAGGCCTTGTCATCGTCCACCGCCCTGGTGCTCTCTACGTGGCGTGGTCAACGTGGTAAAGGAACGACTTCTATCGGACGTGGACAGTACGTGGAGAGGCTGACAGCTGGCTCCACGGCCGCAGCAAGGAAGTGCCTCCTTATTACGCGGAAAATAATGATTCCTCCACTTGACAGCAGGGACCCACCGGACGGGCCACCGTATTTCACGAAAAAAAATGTTTCCCTCCTGATTGCTGGGACCCACCAGCTACACCTTCGCACACAAGGAAGTGCGTCCGGGCAAAAAAAAACCGATTCACCCCCCTGACTGCTGGGACCCACCAACTACATCTTCACACGCAAGGAAGTGTGTCCGGGCAGAAAAAACAAAACGATTCACCCCCCTGACTGCTAGGACCCACCAGCTACATCTTCGCAGGCAAGGAAGTGCCTGACAGTCGGGACCCACCTGGTAGAAGCGTACGTAGCGTTGTCATTCTGGTCACGAACGTGTACGTACATATTGGTCGATGTAGAGGCGTGCACGTGTCGTAGTAGAGGCGCGCACGTAGCATGTACACGTACATACAACGGCGAGGGTGCAAGAAAGAAAATACGACCACATACGTACATACGGTCAGGGTCTCGAACGCCTACTCGCGCATACGTACATGGCTGGGTCGGAACGGAGAAACATCGTCGTTGTCGTGTTCATGGGGAGCCAACCGGCTAGGTCGGAACGGAATGCGTGGTCGTGTTCATCGGGAGGGCTTGTACGGAACAGGTGATGGAAACGAGGCCTGGCGTACCGCACAACGGAGGAGACGGCCTTGTGTTCGACCGGCCACGTTCGAAATGAGATCCTGTTGATCGGGAGGGGCCTGGCGTACCGTAAAACGGAGGAAACAGACCTCCTACGGTCGAAACGGGGGTCCTGTTGATCGGGAGGGGTGTGGCGTACCGCAAAACAGAGGAAACGGACCTCCTACGGTTAAACGGGGGTCCTGTTGATCGGGAGGGGTGTGGCGTACCACAAAACGGACGAAATGGACTTGTGTTGGAGCGCTACGGTCGAAACGGGGGTCCTGTTCATCAGGGGGTGGCGTACCACAAAACGGGACTCCACGGGATACTGTTCATCTCCACCGTCGACCTCCTCCAGCCTCCATGGGCTACCGTCGACCTCCTCCAGCCTCCATGAGCTCCTGTTCATCCAGCCTCCACCGCGCGCTACTCCACCGGCTATTGTTCAACCATCCCTCCACGGGCACCCCTCCATCGTCTACTGTTCATCCAGCCCTCCACACCACGGGGTCCTGTTCAACCACCCCTCCACGTCCACCCCTCCACCATCTACTGTTCATCCAGCCCTCCACACCATGGGGTCCTGTTCATCCAGAGGCAACGCCACCGCTCACTGTTCATCCAAACCGCCCCCGCAACGCTCATTGTTCATCCAATCGATCGGCTTCAGTTAGCAGCAGTAGCGAAGGAATCGCTCGATCGGGTTCAGTTAACAGCCATCGATCGATCGCTCGGGTACAGTAACGCGTAGCCTGCAGTGCAATCGCTCGAGTTCAGTTAGAGCCCAACGCCTCGCTCGGGTTCAGATAGAGTCAATGCCTCGCACACACGCGCGTACGTGTATGAGAGAAACATGCATCGCTCGGCCCTCGACCTCCCACCGTAACCGGCAACTCCCCAAAATTTTCCTCCCCCTCGCTTCTACCACGGTTTTTCCCGTCATGGACGGCCCAAAGAATGTCATGCAGCTGCGTCTTCGGCCTGCCCAGGACGAAAAGCCCATTTTCTGTCATGATTTTTTGTCATAGAAGTAGGAGCCCACCATATATATGATGATACCGGGTTTTGTCACAGTTATCATCATAGAAGTGTCATATGTATGACAGAAAAAATTTCGTTCGGCCCAAAATGTCACGGATGTGTATTTTTTTTGTAGTGTACCCGGCCGCCCCGGTCCCCCGCCGGAGTGGCGGCCAATAGATGCCGAGGAGGACCGTCTCCTCTTCCTCCTCCTCCCACTCTTCTTCGCACTCCTCCGGGTCGCCGGCGCTCTTCAGCGTCAAGGCGGAGCCCGCGAAAACGTCGCTTGGCTGGCGCACCCGCGGCATCGGCATCGTCATCAACGAGGGCAGGCGTGCCTCCTCCTCCTCGGCTCCTCCCCACTTTTTCAAGCCGAAGACGGAGCCGGGGCTCGCCGCCATGAAGACGGAGCCGGAGCTCGACGACGAGGCGGCCACGAAGTGTGCGCGGGAAGACTAGGCGCGGCTGGAGATGAAGTGCCAGCGCCGCGCCCTGGCAGAGATCGCCGCGCGCCGCCGTGGGCGCGAGGAAGGGGGCGTCATCATGCTTGAAGACAGTGACGACAACGCGCCACCACCGGCCAAACCTATACGCCAAGGCGACCCTGGGCAGGGGTCCAGCAGCGTGAAGAAGGAGAAGGACGGCGGGACGACGACGGCAAAGACGGCGACTACGTCGCGCTCAGTGAGTTTTTTATTTAGTAAATTTTAAGTTTTCTATGTAAAAAAATGTAGAACGCCGAAAGTTGTGTCCTGTTTGCCGAATCTTTGCAATGTTTGCCGAATTTTAGCCAAATCCATTTTCTAAAATATTAAAAAACGGGCGACTGGGGGCGACCCTAGGGGCGGCGGTTGGGAACCCGATCGGCCCCATGCCGATCTTTAGCGCCGGTTCGCCTTCAAGCGGCGATTTTCTGAGCCCCTGAGGGGGCCAATGGCTGGAGATGCTCTTACATCACGACTAGTCCTGGCCATCTCCGGCCCGGTCCTGTCGGCCCACACAAGCCCGACCCTAAAATCCAGGGCCTAGGCCCTATGGGCTTGCCCATGGGCCGGGCTTGGGCCTGAGTTTTGAGCCCACCAGCAGGGCCTAGACGGTCTTGGGCTTGGCATATTGGCATTTTAAGGAAGAGGCCCGGCCCACGGCCCTAGGCCCTAAGGGCTTTTGAGGGCTTTTTACCAGATGGGCTGGGCTTGGGCTTGAAAAGGAGTCCTGATGGTAGGGCCTGAGACTCTGGGAGGCCCTGGGCCTCAATTTTCTGCCATGGGCTTTTTCAGGCCCGGCCCATGACCAGGTATGAATCACGACCATTCTAGAAAGCATCGTGTTTGAGTCGGCTTTGCTTGTCGATATGGCCGGGTGGCTGCTTGATATTGGGAGGGGGCTCTCGATCCATTGGTGTGGCATCTTGTTTAACAATTCTTTCCAGCGTGCCTGAGAGGTTTACTGTGTGTAAATAGTAACTGGTGAATGTTCGCCAGGAAGCAAATGCCAACAAACACCTAAATTGCCGCATGATCTCAGTCCTACAGCACAGATTGGGTTTTTTACACTCAAAATTAAAGAAATGCTATGGCAGGTTTGCAAATAAAGCCACTCGAGTTTCGATAATTCAACCTGGAGCCCGGGGAACAGTACCTCAACTTAAAATATTTAAAAAGCCCAAAAAAAATCATTTTTTTGTGGTGCAAGATGCTCCTGTGCGTGAACTTCTTGCAAAATTTTGTGAAGTCTGGACATTCGAGGAGCTCGCGACAAAAAAGGCAAAATCAGTCATGAATAGTATGATTTTCAAAAGTTTCTCCGACTTCCAAAATTTGTCTTTTTTGCCGTGAGCTCCTCGAATGTCCAAACTTCACGAAATTTTGCACGGGGTTCACATACCGGAGCATCTAGCACCACAAAAAAATTGGAATTTTTTTTAACATTTTTTCAATTTCAAATGGCGGCACTGTTCATGCCCGTGCTGACCTGAGCCCGGGCACCAAATCGCCGCCCTCCTCGGGTTTCAAATACACTGAAACTGCCACGCAAATGTCATGTCTTGTGGCGAACGTTTTAGCAGATATGCCAACCCTTATTGTTCCTTGTTGCATCGTTGTGGAGTCCGATCTCACGTGAAGAAGCCTTTGGGGTGATGATGACATGAGATGGATGGTCGTTTGCGGGTAAGTTTTTTTTTTTTTTAAATGTTTGTTGTTAGAGTCCGAGCGGTCTAGCCGCCGGCGCGAGTAGCCATATTTTGGCATGGACCAGCATGGGTTCCCACCGCCTATTGCGGCGAGGGTTTGGTCAATGTCTTTAGCTAAGACTTAACCAAGTCTCTATCAGCTAACGTTATGTGTTTCGGCCTGTTTTGACTCTCTTGTAGTTGAGTTGCATTTGTCATTGTGGGCTTTAGCTGTATGCATTGACTCACTAGCAGAGCTATGTACAAAGCTGCAGGTGCCACGCCCCTCAGCCTAGGCTAGTTTTGTGAAGAACTTTTTTTAAAGGGCTGAGATTGACTCACTGCATTTACTGTTTATCCGCCTTTTCACTGTGTGGCTAGATATTTTGGGCTGTGCTTGTCCATCATATCTTTTTTTTATTATTTTTTCACTAACGTCGCTGATGGTCTGTTCTTTCTCTTCATCTCGCTCCCTCTTGTTGTCCTTTCATCCTTTGTTCCGAAAAATCAGTTGACATTTTTAAGACACAAACGGTAATCTTTAATGTAACAAAGAAATAAAAAGAAAACAAAATGATGTGTGGTTGATGGATATGCAACTGTGTGCGACTGACTAGTGTTCAACCGTGTAATAGAGATAAAAGTAAGTTGCAGTGGAACAACAATTAATTGTGCGTGATTGAGGACATGCAATTACATGTGGCAACAATTAATTTTTCCAAAGCTATGTACGGACGACATCTAGATGATTGAGTAATAAATTCTTTTTCACCCGCAAAAATGTATATTTTATTTTGTTTATACTAAAAAATGTAAACAGATAAAAAAACATGTTTCACCAAACATGAAAACTCCTCATGAATACCAATTTGAATGTCCATGGTTGGTTCATGGGTGATTAAGAAATGTTCATCCAATTTCTTAAAATAGTTTTTCACAAATAATAATATTTCATACAGAATTTAAATATGCTCCTCATCTATTTGAAAAAAACTATGTGAAGTGCTCATGTGCTTAAAATTTGCATGTATCTTTTTTAAATTGTTAAAATTGCTTTGGCAGTAAAATTTCTGCGAACAATTTTAAAATTATGTTCTACGTTGCGAGAAGTATGTTTGATGTAGTACGGAGATGTTAACATAACTCATTAGCATGATATACTCCCTTGTATTAAATTTGTTTTTATGACAAATAAAACTGTGAAAAATGTATTATATTCTATGAACAAGTTATTATATAAACCTGTTTTTGAAATAAGTCCAAAACATTATATACATAGGGAAAAACAGAAATATAAAGGAAAATCTGAACAAAAAGGGTAAAATATAATAGGAAATAAAGTATAAAAATGAAAAATAAAAAGGAAAACCATAAAACAAATGAAAAAGAAAAGGAAAATGGCAAAAAATAAAGAAAATGCTCTATTTGAATGGAAAAAAAAAAAGAGTACCAGTGTACGGGAGGGTGTTCGTTTGGTCCCGCCTAATGCATTTTCGCCCCGCGGCAGTTATAGATTGGCTTGATTTTCTTCTGGTTTTTTCCTTTCGTTGTTTCTGATCGGGAAGATCCAACGTGGTGGTTGATGTCCTGGTTTCTTCCCGTTTCTTTACTTTTTTAATATTTTTTCCTTTGGGTTTTCTTTATTTTTTTCACCAGTTTTCTCCAGGCTTATGTTTTTCTTTGATTTTCACTTGTTTTCTTTATATCTTTCACCATTTTTCCTTTTCTTTCTTTTTTCTTTCTCTTTCTTTGTTTCTTTCTTGGTTTTCAGACTTTTTTTTTCTTTCTTTGTTGTTCTTTTTTGTTTTTTTCTTGGTTTTCATTGGGTTTCTTCTTTTTCTTTGTTTTTCTCAGCTTTTGAATACATGGCCAATTTTTTTTACTATTTACTCCCTCCGTTCCTAAATATAAGTCTTTTTAGAGATTCTAATATGGACCAAATACGGAGCAAAATGAGTGAATCTACACTCTAAACTATGTCTATATACATCCGTATGTAGTCTGTATTAAAATCTTTAAAAAGACTTATATTTAGGAACGGAGGGAGTATGTTCTTATTTATTTAAATGCATAAATAATATTTTTCAATAAATAATTTACATTTTTGAATATATGTTCAATATTTTTCTATACACATTTTCAAATGCTTGATTAACACTTTTCAAAAACTGGATTAACATTTTTCTAATCTATGGACAAAAACTTTCCCTACACATTTATGATTTTGAAACGCAAGATTAGCTATTTTTAATATATGGTCAACACTTTTATATAAATTTATAAATTTTAAATGTTTGATTTATATTTTCTGAATACATGTTTAACATATTTTTAAATACAATATAGGATTCACATTTCTTAATACATAGTCAAGATTTTTTTCTATACACATTTTACAGTTTTCAAATGTTTCATTAACATTTTGAAATACTTGATTAAAGTTTTTTAAATACATGTTCATAAATTTTCACATACATTGTATATTTTTGGTATATATGAGAAATATTTTCTTTATACACATTCAACATTTTACAAATGGTTGATGATCATTTTTAAAAAAATTAACATAAATTTTTTGTTATGATATGTTTATATAGATTATTCGTAAGTATAAAAACGTGAAAAAAACAAAAAACGAGGTCATGGCTAGATCACGCTAGGTTACGCTATAAGCGAGAAATAGCACGAAATCACTAGTTAAGCGGTACCGCTTGCAAAGGTTACTCCCACCTTATCACTCGCTGACAAGTGGCGCAGTTTGTACCAACCGGTGAGTTTCTTATTGTAGATCCATTTATTGAAAATGTTTATCTGTTGAACTGTGTGTCCAAATCGTGAACTATTTTAACCACTGAATTTCCCAAGTCATGATCTTTGAAACTAGATCACATGCTAATATGTTTTGACGAACATTTTTTGCACAAAAAATCAGAAGTAAAAAAACAGAGCCAGAACACGGTTGTTTTCAATTTTCCCCCTTTTCAAGAGACACAATTGTGCTTCCCGTAGAAACAAATCCATGCCTCCACGAGAAGCAAATATGTATTTTTCGTGGAAGCAAAATGCCCTGATTTTTTTCAGTTTCAGAGAGGCACAAATGTGCTTCTCGCGGAAAAAAATGTGCCTCCACGAGAAGCATTTTTGTGCTTCACATGCATGAAAAAACATATTTTCAAGAGGCAAAGTTGTGCTTCTAGCGGAATTAAATATGTACCTCCATGAGAAACAAATCTATTTTTATTGTGGAAGAAAAATGCATTTTTTTTTCTTTGCGAGGCGCAAGGATGTGCTTCTTGCAGACGCAAATCCATGCCTCCACGAGAAGCAATTCTTGTCGTGGAAGCAAATAAACACTCGATTTTTTCACTTTCCGAGATGCACATATGTGCTTTATGTGGAAGCAAAAAAACACGCAAAATATTATTATTATTTTTCCTCCAAACCTAAAAAAACCGGGCGAGACCGAAAACACACAGGAAAAACATCTTGGACCGAAGACACGAATCGAAACAAGAAACAAAATCCCGACATGCCGGCGACTGGACGCATCACTTGGTGAGCTCTCGGCCCACCAAAGTGACTATTAGACTGACCGTGTACGGGACCTCCTATTTAGCGCACATAGCACTCGGTGACCCGTGAACGGACAACTCCCGCCCCCATGTGCAGGGCGGGCGCGCCCATTCTTTCTTACTTTGTTTTTAAATTGTCGCTCCCTCTTTTTGATTCTTAAAAATATTTGGGATTTACAAAATAGCACCTAAAAAATGTTCATGATTTTTTTTCCCAAAATTTCAAAAACATTTAAGAAAATGAAAGTGTCCCCCGCATACTTAAAATGTTCTGAGTTTAAAAAAATGTGGGTTTGAAAAATGCTCTTCAATTCAAAGAATACTCACAGATTTGAAATTTTGCCAAACTCAAAAAATGTTCATTAGTTTGTGAATTCAAAAAGTCATTCATGGATATAAAAAATGTTCCAAATTCAAAATACATTCTCCAATTCACTTTTTTTTCAATTCAAAAATTATTCATGAATTAAAAAAGCAATTCGCCAATTCAAAAAATTTGCACATATTCAAATAATATTTTTCTAATTCCAGTAAAATGTTCATTGATTCAAACCAGTTCCCATATTAAAGTTAACTCCACAAATGAAAAAAGTGATCAAAACACTCGAAAAACTCAGGATTATAGAAATTGTTTGGGAATTCAGAAAATGTTCATGTATTAAAAAAATGTTCACTACTTTGGAAAAACTCCGTTACTTTCAGAAGAAATCAAGATTTTGTAAAGTAAATAAAAGTTGAAAGTTCTTCTCTCTTTTGAAAAGAGTTTACGAATTTAAAATATTGTTGACAAATTTGTAAAAACAATATCGCAGATTTGAAAAGTGAAAAGGAAAAAGCCAGAGAAAAACAAGAAAGCAGAAATAAACGTGGGCAAGACTGCGCATTTGTTCGCTTTCTCGAGAGAGAGTTCCTAATTGCCATCTAGGTTAACTGGCGTTCACGCACATAGTATATGGCAATCATTGACTGCTGGCTGGTCGAGCAGCAACCGCTGACCGTTGACCATGTAGAGTCGATGATTGAATTTTTCAAAGCAGGAAAAGGCTCACAATTGTTAAGAAAAATGTACACAATAAAAACATTTATGAAATCTGGGAAAAAGCTTGCAAATTTTATAAAAGTTCACGAATGTGAAACATGTTCATGTCTTGAAACAGCTCACAAAGATGAAAAAAATTCACTAATTTGAAAAAAAATCAGAAAAGTTTTGATAGAATCTTCAGAAAAAATTGAAAATATTATCAAATTTGAAAAAAAAAGTCAACAAATTTGGAAAAAGTTCTCAAATGTGAAAAGGTGATAAATGAGAAAACAAAGAAAAAATGAGAATGGAAAACAAAACAAAACGAGGAACATGTAGAAAAACCCATGCGAGCTGGCCCATTTGGATACCAGTGTTGTGGAGGGACTGTCCACCGGTTTACAGAATGCACCTTAACCGGCGCTTTAGGCGCCAAATAGGAGTTGGATTTCCAATGTTGGCCTAGGATTATATGAGCCCGAAAATAAGAGAAATTCCTAGTCCTCAGTCACTAGGAATAAATTGGACCAAGCATGCAAAGAGCACAGCCTCCGCGACAAGGGCCAACCCATTTTAAGAAGTCTTTTTTTCGTACAGTCGCCCGCATGAGTCTGCGGTTTTCTTTTGTGTTTTCTGTTCTTTTTTCGGGTTTTCTCCAATTTTCTTTTTGTTATGTATTTTCTAAATTAATGAGAAAATTAAAAATAATAGTTCATGGACTATATTTTATTGATTTTTATCTGATGAGCATTTCTAAAGATTTTTTAATATGTTATTAAATTGACAACATTTTTTTATAAACCCATTAATATTTTTCAAAAATATTGAACTTTATTTGAATAAATAGACATTTTCTAACTTCGTGTAAAATGAATTTCTTTTAAAGCAAGGAGTTGTTGATTTTTTTTAACCGTTTTCTATTTGGGGAGGAAAAATAAATTAGCTGTCCGGTTTTCTCGGGAGCGAAAGGGTGGTGCCGGTTTTCTCCTGAGCCCGTTTTAATCCCTACCCTGTGCTATGACGTTTGAATGAAGTTTGAGGCAAGCTCCTTTTAGGGCGACTTTTCACTTCATTTAACAGCGCAACTTTGTTTTAACTAATGGACTAGGGGCTACAACATTTTTATTGGGCACTAATAACGCGCGAACATTTCTAGCTAGACCTCGGACGGAGGTGGTGCCGCCGGTGATCCCAAAGGCGCGCGGGTGCCGCCTTCACTAGCTCGGTTGTCGCGGTGACGACGACTCGTCATCGTCGCGGAGCATCGCCACGGCGGGTGAGAGGGCAGCCAGGCTGCCAGCTCAACGCGGCACGTTGCACGGTGTTCGCCAAGTCTTACGAGGTGTCGGCCTGTGTTCGCGAAAACCTCGACCTCGTGAAGGCCTGGGGCCATGGGCGACCGATGGCCACCATGCATGGAGATGGTCGCGCGCCTTTAGGAGGGGCACGGTCAAGGATCCCAGACCAGGTTCGGTGTCGACCGCGACGTCCCTCCACACGACGCATGAGGAAGAGGATCGGCTCCTCTGCGAGCGCCAGGCGGCTACGAGGCAAGGCGACTGCTCCCCCACTCCCTTCCACCGCTCGAAGGACCACTCCGATGATGATGACACGGACAACGATGGCGGTGCCACTGATGAGCGATATTTTTGTGCTCATGCGTGCCACCATTGTTTAAGACGGACCTAAATTTTTTGGGAGAATCTCGCCAATACTAGTACTAATCACTACGAAATTGCGAAATTCTTTGTTTAATGCGTTTCCACACAAAATAGGCTCAAATAGGGAAGAATATCATCATATAGGAGGAAACAAGAAGTGTGGAGAAGAAGGCAAGTCAATTGAAGGCACAACATGCTATATATCAATGAAGATGTCGTCTCTTTGCTAGACCCAAACGGACAGAATCGTACAAAATAGACATCCATTGGAGGTCGTTTGTTGGAGTTGGCCTTAGGTTGCTCGTAATGTGAGGATCATAAGTGGTATCATACATGCCAACTATGTTCTTTTTTTTGACGTGGCACATAATTAAACGAGGAAATGGAGGATGTGGTATCATATTAAATGCTATATTACTTTGTGTCATGCATGTCAATTAATAATACACTCATACTAACATATGAGACTATGCATTACGTAAATAGTATCATACAGTAGTATTATATAGATCACATATTTCAGTGGGATCCGCAATATTTTTAACCCAGATATTTCAAGGCAGATTCAAACTGATTTAAAAATAAATTTAAATTATGTTTGAATTTTTAAAAATTAAATAAATTTAAAATTTCAAAGTCCAATTTTTTTGAAATATGCGAAGTTTCCGAAATTTCAAATATTTTCAGTGAGGTCCGAAATTATTTTGTTTCCAAAATAAAAAAAAAATCAATGCATGATACTCCCGTTACGAGCAGCCTTAGGTGTAGAAATTATCATAAAGTGATGAGGTAGGGCCCGCTTCATTTCTTTGACGGAGCAGGCTGCAGCTTTATGCAAATTTTTCAGAATTTTTCATACGTCAACCTAGCAGAAAGGCAACACATCTATGGAGCTGAAACGGTGCAATTGTACAATAAGATGGAAAATAAAGATAAATATGATTGATTATGCATGATAAAATATGTTTATGAACTCGGCGTCAATGATAAAAAAGATATATGCATTAATTGCAACATCACGCATAATCCATTCACTCACAATTGCTAGGGTGGCAACTCACTCTGAAACCATGTATGTTACTCGCAACTGATGTCATGGAGTGCAAATGAGAAGATTGCCTTTCGTCAACTCTTGTGATCGATGAACAGGCAGTTCAGTGTGCCATTCAAAGGCAGATGTTTCTGAACAAACCGAGCAAGGAATTCCATGCAAAGGACTATGACCGTTCACCTGTGCTTCCATCGGTACCTAGAAGACGGGGAGTGGATAGCGCCGGTGCCGGTGCGGGTGCGACGACTCTGCTGCTTCTGCTTCTCGTGGCCGCCTGTCGCCGGCACCTTACCATGGCCATGCCGGCGACCGGTGGTATTCTTGCCCCCGTCGTCCTCCGTGTCCGTGTCCGTCTCCATCATCATATCTCCAAAGCAGGCAGCGGCATCCACCGGCAGCTCCTCAAATGAATCGTCTTCTTCTACGTCATCATCCACCCGTCCATTGAAGGAAGAATACCACGGTGAACTGCGGAAAGGACTAGGAGTAGGAAGAACAAGTCTATGGTCCCTCTGTCGCGTGGCCCACACAAACATCTCCTTCCAGCTCGCCGCCGGCAGGTCGTCGTCCGAATCGATGTCGCAGAGGAGCGACCACCACAGCGTGTTCCCCGGCAGCGCCTTGTACCTGGGCAGCCAGAGCTGGCGGTCCCGGTCGGCCACGAACCGCCTCAGCTCCGTGCAGGTGCTCTCCACGCTCACGAGGTCCTTCCCGTCGGCGAGCCTCTCCAGGATTGCCACCATGGCGTCTCCTGGGAGGGACGTGAGGGTGGGGTCTCGCGGCGCTCGCCCCGGCACCACGCCGTGCTCACGGCATAGATCCGAGAAGATGCGCCGGCAGAACCCGTCGCTGACCGTCCTCCAGAGCGCGGCCGTCTGGGAGCCGTCGTTCCCCAGCAGCCTGCGCGCCGTGCCATCCAGATCGCCCGACAGGAGCGGCGCGACGGAGAGCGCGTCCAGGCACACCCAGTACGTGCGGATCCGGACAGAGGAGCAGACCTGCAGCTGCAGGTAGAAGATGACGTGCCGCCCGTTGGTGCACACCCTGAGCGCGGCGCCGTCCATGTCGTGCCGGGGCAGCAGCTGCGGCGCGGTGTACTCCAGGGACAGGGTCGAGGCCGTCGCGCCCACCTCTGTCGGAAGCTGGCTGGTAGACGACGGATCCCCGCTGTGGCGGCGGGCCACGATGAAGTCCGATTCGAGGAATGCGGCGTGGACCACGATCACTAGACGACCCAGGAGGCGCTCGCCGTCCCACTGGCTGGAGTCCACTACTCCGTGGAGGGGAGAGACCTTCGACCCCATGGCTGGCGACCAGCACGAGGCGAGGTCAGGTGATCCCCCTGATCGTTTAAAGAGGTGTCGTCTGGGTGAGTTTTCAATGGCAAGAGCTAAGCTGGTTTGTCGAAGCCCATTGCAGTGAGATACAATAAGTCCCCATCCGACATCTTGGAAATTTCACCGCAGCTTTCTACCTAACTCCTTTTTCCTAACGCGGTATGAACACAGACGCTAATACATACTCCCCCTGTCCTAAAATATAAGAACGTCTTTAACACTACACTAGTGTTAAAAACGTTCTTATATTATGGGGCGGAGGGAGTACTAAGAGCATCTCCAACATCCGCGCTAAACAAGCGTCGCGCCGCAAATTTGATCATTTTAGCGCGCGCAACCTGTAGGGTGGCTTCATTGGGCGCGCAATAACTGCGCGCGCGGCATATGGAGTTGGGCGCACGGTCCGAATCGCCCACTCGCGCTGTGTATTTGGCGCCCCGCTTCCGCGCGCGGCACACACGAACGCTCGCGCCGCACTCTCTCCTCCCCGCCACCTTCGCTCCGCGCACGCCGGCGCCGACAAACTGGGCCCGAAGGACGCACGCGCCGGCACCCCGCTCAGCCCATCCTACAGCCGCGACCCCTCCACCGCCGCAAACCCTAGCGCGGGGAGCGTTGGCTTCGCCTCCGCCGGAGCTCCTCCGAGCATCGGCCTCGCGCGCGGCCTCTTCATGCCGCTGCGGATGACCTTGGCGGCGGGTGGTGTCGTGCCGGCGCCGCCCCGTGCCCCCCCCCCCCCTCGAAGCTCCCCAATGGGACGCGGCCGAAGAAGGCCAAGACATCCACGAAGAAGAACAAGGCGGCGGACGGCTCCGGCACCTCGAAGGCGAGGAGGAAGAAGCTTGCAGGGCGTGTGAAGGGCGCGGCGGCTACCGAAGCGCCGGCGAGCTCACTCGTTGAGCCAGCGGCCGACGCGCACAACGTGTTCGACAATATGCCCCAAAGGTAGAAAAAATTTCCAACTTTTCTTTTCTTGTTATTTTTGAATGCATTCATATAGATAGCTTATTTGCATTGTTCTATATATTTTGTAGTCTCAACGATGATGCATACATGTCAACTATGGGTGTTGGCTCCAACAATTCGCATTGGTCTCAAACCAATGACATGCATTTCAAAGACAATGAGTTCGACGTGGACGAGGATGGTGAGGGCATTGTCGACGCACCGAAAGGAAGAACGGGCAATTACACCAACGCCGAAGACATCTTATTGTGCAATACTTGGTTGCAAGTGTCGAGGGATCCATCCGTTGGAGGTGATCAAAGTAGAGATGCTTATTGAAACCGGATGAAGGAACACTTTGATGTTCGCAACGTGGGCGGAATTGACCGCTCCGAGCGATCTCTTCGGTCCCGGTGGTCGACAATCAACAAGGATTGTCAAAAGTGGGCGGCCGCACAAAAGGTGGTTGACAAGTTGAACCCAAGTGGCACCAATGAGGACGATAGAGTAAGTGCCATTTCATCCATGTTCATCATACTTGTTGTTGGTGTTTGAAGTGCTAAAACTTGTTTTGTTTTCATGTAGTTTAACATTGCACAAAACTTGTTCAAAGGAGAGGAGAAGAGGACCAAGAAGGGAAAGATCAAGAAAGGAAGACCATTTACCTTGCCTCATTGCTATGAGGTGTTAAAGGTTGATGAGAAATGGAAGGAGCGTGATGATTTGGATTTGAGCAACAAGCACAACGACCGGATGGGTGCAAGAAAGACGCAAAAGAAAAGAAAAGGAGGAAAGGAGATGATGAGCTCAAAAATGCTATGGAAGCTATTGTGAAGGTAAGAAAAGAAGTCAACGAGGTGAGGAAAATGACAAGGAACCAAGATGCCGCAGCCGAGGAGAGGAGGGTGGCGGCCGAGGAGAGGAAGGTGGTTTTGTAGGAGAGGAAGGTGAGCAATGAGGAGCGAACTAGATTGTTGGAATATGAGAAACACTTGTTCTTCTTGAACACATCTGTCCTCAATGAGTCGCAAAAGGAGTATGTCAATCTTGCCCGTGAAGAAGTCTTGATCCAAAAATATTCGTGATTAACGCAATGGGTGGCGGTGGCCTTGGCGCCATGGGAGGCATGGATGGCTTGGGACTCGAGCCCAGCCTCACAAACCGAGCAAGGGACTCGAACTCGAGCCCGGTCACTGAAACTGCATCGGACGGGCCATCTGAGCTAGTATGTGTGCATGTGTTCGGTGACAAAACTGTGTCATTTTGTCTTGATGGACACGAAGGATGGACCAAAGATTCATTGACCTCGAAAATCATGGAGCGTTGTCAGTATCAAACAAAGCAGCGGAAACTCGCCGGAGGATTGTCTCTACGTGCTCATGCAAGTCGAGTGGTGCATAGGACATTCATAGGTTGACATCATAGTTTTGGGTACTGCCCGAGAAAAACGGATACCGGGTGGTTCCCCAGCTTCTCGTTGTCCCACGAGTTTTAGCACAGCTGTTGGAGCTAGCGCTGCCGGTCATGCAAAACCAGGCGAAAGGCGCGCGGCAAAGCACTCTTTAGTGCGCGGCGCGTTGGGCAGCTGTTGGAGATGCTCTAAGATACAAAAGCACACACGCACAATCTACCTCTATATGCACTTTCAAGAGACTGACATATCGTCTTTTTTTTTCTACTCAATTTTGCCCAAGCCATCTAACATTTCTCATATTTTCCCTTCACCCCTCAGCCCAGCCTCACAAACTTACAATACCACAGAAAATAAGGAATCGAACTCACGACCTCCTCGCTTTGAGAAGCACGACGTTCCACTGCGATAGTATCAACTTTGTGCTTTGTACAGGTTCAAATATTATCTATATCCGCTTTAAAAGAATTTGAATTCAAAATTCAGTTTTAAAATTTGTCCGAAATATGTTCGGAATTTCTCGGTAATCGTGGTAACCGAGAATCTCGCCCCCTCACGAGAAAATTCTTCCATTCGGAATCCAAAACCTTGGTTGACATATATAGCACATTTCGTTATATCTGTTCTGAAAATAATTTGGACTGGGTTATTTGTCCAATGTTCTGAAGATTATTCGTCCCTTTGCACAATTATTCTATCCGACAGTAGTAGTCCATGCCAAAACCCAGCAAAAATAGTCCAACATAGTAGGACAGTAGCATGTACTTGCAAAACGATAAAAAATAATGCAACATGTTTAATGTTTTGTCTATCTGTAGTACTCAATGCCAACCCCACTAAAAGTAGTCCAACATAGAAGGATTTCAGTTTTTATCATTTCCACACAAACTGGATTACATAAAAGGGTTCCATGAAAAAGGAATTCAATTTTTGTTATATATTTTTCAAAATTGGGCCAAACTTGCAAGGATGTCTATTCAGAGCGAATGGTTGAGAACTTCACCTTCGTTTGTGGCTAGTGCCTATACTCACAATATAAAAACTTGAAATGACTTCTGCCAATTTTACAACCAAACTAAAGAATGCTTGTAGTTCAAATTTGAATTACATTACGTAAATATCTAGAAATTTATCAAATCAATGAAATATAGCAAAAACAAAATTTATAAAAAAAATTGCAATTCGCATCCAATGTAGTCTACTTTGGATGATAATTGCAAAGGTCTAAACTTTAAACTTCTTTGTGGTACTTCTTTCACAAAAAAATCACTTCGGCACTTGTTACATGAATACAAATTATTTTATAACAAAATAATTGAACCTCCTTCTTAGAAAACTTGCTTTTTGTGAAACTTTCACTATTATATGCTTATTCTTGCATATTCTAAAAAAGGTGCAATTTTCTGTGTAAAATTGTGTTCTAATTTTTTCTTTATTTGAATAAAATGTTTTATGTATCCTTTATTCTTAAGTGTAATACCTGTGCCACTAATTTTATTCTTCTTTAGAAACCTTCATTATTATTATTTTTATTATCTAAGGTGACACCATCAAAAGAATTAAAGTTTCGGGGACCTGCCTTTTTCTTCTTTTGGTTATCGGGTTAACAATTCACAATAATTAAAAGCATGCCAAATTCATTTTTTTTTGTTCTTCTAAGAATACTTAGAACATACTTTGCTATCAAAAGGGGCATTAGTTATATATTATAGGGGGAGTTTGTAGTTGGAAGAAAGCCACGTCTAACTGTAAAGATGCTCGGTAGCAATCTTCCCGTAAGTGTAGATTTTTTAGAGAAGCACTCCCGACTAGTTCTGAGACATATTAATAAAATTTTAACAATCGAGGAAGCTTCATGTGTTCATGGAGCAAAAAAATGATAGAGCCAGCCGCAATATAAATACACATCGAGAGAAATGATATATATCCGACCTGGCTCTCGGGTCTTCAGTGCTAGTCATCAAATCTCAAATAGACAGCAAATAAAAGAGGATTGCACGCAAAGCACATTTTACCACAACCGGTATGTACCGGTTAGTAATCCATCGTTCATTGGGTGCGTGAAGATTCGTGCGGCTGACATGCATTTATCTCCGGTCTCTGCTATACAACATCTACAGCTGACCAAATACAGTGCATGAAGCCCACCAAAATTATTACATGGTCCTATCTTTGATAGGATGCATGCATGCTCCTGTCTCTCACGTATTGTAGTACACATGCGTGACAATAAAAGTACATGTGCAGTCTCTCTCCTCTCTTACGCAATAAATCCACATTTTTTTATCTTTGCTAATTTAAATCATTTATATCTTTTAAACCAAAAAATTAATTTTGAAACTATTTATATATTTGAACTCTGACGCAGAGATCTGTAAACAAGGTCAATTGAATATATTTTGTCTAGTTTGAGTTTTTTTATTTCAATCATATTTCCATTTCAATATATATTGATCAGTGAAATCTGATTTTTGAAATAAGTGGAATCTACCTTTTGAAACAAGTGGAATCCATTTTCCGAAATGAGTGAAATCTGTTTTTTAGAAGTAGTGATATATGTCTGTTAAATTGAGTGAAATCATTTTGTCGAATTAGGGAAAACAACCATTTTCAAATAAGTCATATACAACTTTTGAAATGAGTGAAATAAGTTTTTTGAATGAGCGGAATCTGTTTTCTAAAGACAACGAAACATACTTTTTGGAATGAGTGAAACCAGTGTTTTGAAATGAGTGAAACATGTTTGTTAAAATGAGTGAAATCACTTTTTGAAATGAGTGAAATCTTTTTTTGAAATGATAGAAATCATTCTATTAGACTGAGTGAAATATGGTTTTTCAATTTAGTGAAATCAACCATTTTGAAATGATTTAATATATTTTTTAATGAGTGAAATGAGTTTTTTGAATGAGGAGAAATCCATCTTTTGAAATGAGCGGAATCTGTTTTTTTGAACACAATGAAACATACTTTTTGGAATGAGTGAAATCTTTTTTTGAAATGAGCGAGATCATTCCTTTAAACCGAGTGAAATCTGTTTTTTCAATTGAATGAAATTTATTTTCCGAAATTAGTGACATAAGTTTCTTCGAATGAGCGAAATTGATTTTTCAAACATAAAGAAATGAGCTTTACGAAACGAGTGAAATCGAGTTTCTGAAATTAGGGCACCAATTCTTTTGGAACGACTAAAAATATGTGTTCTCTAATGTGTGAAATAGGCGTTTTACAACAATTGAAATAATTGAAATTGGTCTTTCAAAAAATCAATTGAAATCAGTCGTTCGAAATAGCTGAAATAAATAGTTCTTCTGAAATAATTGAAACATATTAAGTGAAACAAATGGATGCAAACGTGTTAAAAAAGTATCCAAAATTAAGCTTGTTCTAAAGATCTTGGAATGAGGAGTTCAAAAAGTTTCAAATTTTAAAATTTGGTTTTAAAAATATGAACCATCTAAATTATCAACAGCAACTTAAAAGGGATGAGTTGTATAAGAGAAGACAGACAATGTGTATTGTACAATGTGCAGAAAAGATCTGGACAACACTGATTTTTCCTCCCGAGTCGCTCCTAGGGCGACTCCGAAAGCCACCCTACCGCAGGCCCTAGAGTACGTTAAATCGCCGCGCTTCCGCGCCGCCGCCGGAGGACGCCGTCAGAGCTGATGGCGGCGGCGGGGCTCTTCCCGCCCGAGTTTCTCCTTCCCTCCCCTGGGGTTGGCCGGCTTCCTCTTGCCGCCAGAAGTGGATGCCTATGCCTGGATCTCATGCCCTGTGGGTGTTGCAGCGTCAAAGCATCCATCGATGTGTGCCACCAGACGTGTCCTTTGATGGTCCGTACGGGTGGTGCTGTGGTGCGGGGCTGGCACTGGCTCAGCCCAGATCTGACGGTGTGCGTCACAAATGAGCTGGATCCGGCAGGATCTAGCCCGTGGTAGCTTGCAGGTGGCTGGTGGCGTGAATCAGCATGATCCGACACTTAGCAACGGTTCTATGAAGGTGCTTGATGAGGCGGATGGCTGAATCTCAGTTCTGCTTCACCAGGCGGCTTTTGGGAGACACTACTGGAAAAATCCTAGTAGCAGCGCGGGGTAAAGGACTAGTAGTAGCGAGATATGTCTCCGTTGTATCTACTTTTTCAAACTCTTTGCCCTTGTTTTGGACTCTAACTTGCATGATTTAATGGAACTAACCCGGGCTGACGCTGTTTTCAGCAGAATTGCCATGGTGTTACTTTTGTGCAGAATAAAAAGTTCTCAGAATGACCCGAAACTTCATGGAGATAAGTTTTGGAATTAATAAAAAAATACTGGCGAAAGAATCAAGTGAAGGGGGCCCACACACTGGCCACAAGGGTGGGGGTGCGCCCTCCGACCTTGTGGGCCCCCTGGACCTCCACCGGCTCAACTCCAACTCCATATATTTACTTTCGGGAAGAAAAAAAAAATCAGAGAGAAGGATTCATCGTGTTTTACGATACGGAGCTGCCGCCAAGCCCTGTTCTTCCTCGGGAGGGCAGATCTAGAGTCCGTTTTGGGCTCTGGAGAGGGGAGTCCGTCGCCATCGTCATCATCAGCCATCCTCCATCATCAATTTCATGATGCTCACCGCAGTGCGTGAGTAATCCCATCGTAGGCTTGCTGGACCGTGATGGGTTGGATGAGATTTACCATGTAATCGAGTTAGTTTTGTTAGGGTTTGATCCCTAGTATCCACTATGTTCTAAGACTGATGTTGCTATGACTTTGCTATTCTTAATGCTTGTCATTAGGGCCCGAGTGTCATGATTTAAGATCTGAACCTATTATGTTTTCATGAATATATTTGTGTTCTTGATCCTATCTTGCAAGTTATAGTCACCTACTACGTGTTATGATCCGGCAACCCCGGAGTGACAATAGTCGGGACCACTCCCGGCGATGACCGTAGTTTGATGAGTTCATGTATTCACTAACTGTGAATGCTTTGGTCCGGTACTCTATTAAAAGGAGGCCTTAATATCCCTTAGTTTCCAATAGGACCCCGCTGCCACGAGAGGGGTAGGACAAAAGGTGTCATGCAAGTTCTTTTCCATAAGCATGTATGACTATATTCGGAATACATGCCTACATTATATTGATGAATTGGAGCTAGTTCTGTGTCACCCTATGTTATAACTGTTTCATGATGAATGCCATCCGACATAATTATCCATCATTGATCCATTGCCTATGAGCTCTTCACATATTGATCTTTGCTAAGTTACTTTTTCGTTGCCACTGTTACGATTGCTACAAAACTACTACTGTTACTTCTGCCGTACCGTTACCGTTACCTTTTTCTGGCGCCGTTGTTGGGGAGCATAGCTCTATTCTCTGAGTCACTTGGGATTTATATATGTTGATCACTATGAGGAATTTTAAAGATCAAAGAACTAAGATTTTTCCCTCAACTACGAGGGGAGGTAAGGAACTGCCATCTAGCTCTGCACTTGATTCTCCTTCTGTTTTGAGCAAACTTGCGACACCTACACCTGCTATTGATTCTGATATGTCGCATGTTATTGATGATGCCACTTCTGCTATGGATGATGCTTATGATGAAACTACTTCTCTGCTTGATAATACTGTGCCACTAGGTGAATTCCCTTATGAACAACTTGCTAGGGTTAGAGAGAATGAAATTACTGAAACTGATGATATTATTGAAACTGAAGATTATGATTCTCCCCTTAGATATGAATTGCATGTTGTACCTGAGGGTTATGTTATGGATGAAGAAACTGCTAGAGACTTATTTGCTTGCATGATAGAGAAGATCTTAAGAAATTGTTAGCTAAGCTGAAAGAAAAATCCTTGAATGCTAGAATGAAATATGATCCCGCTTTTGCTACTTCACCTATATTGGTTACTCATAAGGATTATGAATTCTCTGTCGATCCTGAGTTAATTATTTTGGTTGAATCTGATCCTTTTCATGGTTATGAATATGAAACTGTTGTGGCACATCTTACTAAACTGAATGATATAGCCACCCTATTTGCTCATGAGGAAATTTTTTGCTATTACTATATTCTTAAACTGTTTCCTTTCTCATTAAAGGGTGATGCTAAACTATGGTTTAATTCTCTTTCTCCTGGAAACCTATTTAGGATAATAATTGGATAAGAGAGCCTCTACCCTGTCCACGGATAATACAGATTAAAATAAAGAGTTCTCGTGGTCCAGAATCCACAAAATTTGCGTTTGGAACATTAAATAGCTTGTATGGTTGTGTGCGTAGTCCCTAGGACATGATATACTACTTCTCTGCAAAATATTTCCCTGCTCATAAGAAACAAGCTGCTTTAAAGGAAACATTTAATTTGTGCAAATTGAAGGAGAGAGTCTCCCACAAGCTTGGGGGAGGCTTGTCCGATTTCTTAATGCTTTGCCTCATCATCCTCTCAAGAAAAAATGAAATACTTGATATCTTTTATAATGGACTAACCGATGCTTCCAGAGACCAACTGGATAGTTGTGCTAGTTGTGTTTTCAGGGAAAGAACTATTGAGCAAGCTGAATTGCTATTGAATAATATATTGAGTAATGAAAATGATTGGACACTTCCTGAACCAACTTTGAAGCCAACTCTGAATAAAAGGGGTATTCTATTTCTCGGTCCTGAAGATATGCAAGAGGCAAAGAAATCTATGAAAGAAAAAGGTATTAAAGCTGAAGATGTTAAGAATCTACCACCTATTGAATAAAATACATGGTCTTGATAACCCGACATAGGTAGTAGAGGTAAACTCTCTCCGTATATTTGATGAAGGTGATATTCCTCATAATAAGTCTGCTAGACAATGCTTGGATGAGTTTGATAATTTTATTGTTAAACAAGAAAATTTCAGTGCTTATGTTAGTAGACAATTGAAATGTAATGCATAAATGCTTGACCATTTGGGTGATTATATGAGTAGAACTGTTAATGATCTTAAGCTTATTAGTAAACATGCTTCCATGGTTACAACTCAAGTAGAACAAGTACTTAAGGCTCAGGATGATTTGCTTAATGAGTTGAATAGTAAAAATAATGATAATGCTGTTAGGGTTATGACTAGAGGTGGTAAGATGACCCAGGAACCTTTGTATCCTAAGGGCCATACTAAGAGAGTTGAGAAGGATTCTGAGAGGGCTAATACTGATGCACCTAGTTTTCGTACTAAAAATAAAAAGAAAACTGATAGGACTTTGCATGCTAGTGAACCTGCTGTAGACACACCTGAGAATCCCAATGATATTTCTATTTCTGATGCCGAGACACAATCTGGTAATGAACATGAACCTAGTACTAATGTTAATGATGATGTTCATGTTGATGCTCAACCTAGTAATGGTAATGATGTAGAGACTGAACCTGCTATTGATCTTGATAACCCACAATCAAAGAATCAACGTTATGATAAGAGAGACTTCATTGCTAGGAAACACGGTAAAGAAAGAGAACCATGGGTTCAGAAACCCATTGCCTTTCCTCCTAAGCCATCCAAGAAAAAGGATGAAGAGGATTTTGAGCGCTTTGCTGAAATGATTAGACCTATCTTTTTGCGTATGCGTTTGACTGATATGCTTGAAATGCCTCCTTATGCTAAATATACGAAGCATATTGTTATTAATAAAAGAAAGATACCAAAAGCTAAAATTTCCATCATGATTGCTAATTATACTTTTAAGGGTGGAATACCAAAGAAACTTGGAGATCCAGGAGTACCAACTATACCATGTTTTATTAAAGGAAACTATGTTGAAACTACTTTATGTGATCTTGGAGCCGGCGTTAGTGTTATGCCTTTCTCTTTGTATCGTAGACTTGAATTGAATAAGTTGACACCTACTGAAATCTCTTTGCAAATGGCTGATAAATCAACTACTATACCCATGGGTATTTGTGAGGATGTGTCTGTTGTGGTTGCAAACGTTACTATCTTAACGAACTTTGTCATTCTTGATATTCTCGAGGACGACGGTATGTCGATTATTCTTGGTACACCCTTTTTGAATACTGCAGGGGCTGTTATTGATTGCAACAAAGGCAATGTCACATTTCATGTTAATGGTAATGAGCATACGGTACACTTTCCGAGGAAACAACCTCAACTTCATAGTATCAATTCTATTGGAAAAATTTCAACTATTACTATTGGAGGTTTTGAATTTCCTCTTCGTACTGTCAAAAAGAAATATGATATTCTTATTATTGGGGACATGCATATCCCCGTTGAGGTAACATAGTGTTATTCAAAAATTCTCCGGTTTCATGTCATTCGGAAGAAGTTTGTTAATAAGACTTGATCAACCTTGTTAATTGATTCCTTTTGATGAGCATGAGATGGATGAATTTAGGAAGCACAACTCTCTGTGCCCATCTTTTACTTTCTGTTATTTAGCTCAAATAAAGAAAAAAAGTATTTTCTGTCTATTTTCTGAATTATCAGTGCAATAAAAAATGTCCCAAAAATAAAAGTTCTCCAAATGCCCTGAAAATTCAGTATGATTTTTTATGTAATATTTTAGAATTTCTAGCACTAAACACACATCAGGGGGCCTCACCAGCTGGCCACAAGGGTGGAGGGCGCGTCCATGTAAGTGCATCTAGTGCCCCTTAGTGATTTTGGTGTATTGAAGACTTATAGGTTAAGGGACTGATGCGTTTGTGAGACACAGGTCTATAAGTCTATGAGGAGTTTGATATTTACAGAGAAAGTCGACCCCTAAAAATGAAGTTCTTCGACTGAAGACTTTGATATTCTAAAGACTTTCTGAATACTTTGAAAGTGAAGAAATTGGTGTGACCTTAAAGACTTGATATTCATTTGAGGAACATGAAGCGTGAAGACTTTTGTTTTCGTAGTTTCATTTTCTCTTTCTTGAGTCATAGGAAACACCGTACTGTTAAAGGGGGTCGAGGAAATACTAAGGAAAAATTTCCATGTGATGCTCAACTCAAAATCCTACACCTACCAATCCCTTCGAGTGAAGCCATTGGAAATCTCATACAGTTCAGTCAATTTCTTCAGTGACAGAGACGCAGTTCTTCTGGTCACTGAGGACTTTGCTCTGACTGAGGAGTTAGGAATTCGCCAGTGCGAATTGCCTACACAGTGAGGAACATGATAGCCCTGAGGAATTTGAGAGTCAAATTTCCGACCGTTGCTGTGCTGCGCGCCGGCTGTCCCAAAATATCTTATCCACCTAAAGGTCATATCATTGAAGGGCATTTATGTCTTATCATGTCGGGCTGCTCCCTAGGCTATAAATAGCCGCCCCCTACAACCACTAGCTGGTTGGCTGCTCCGAGAGAACTTGACACTTGTCATTTGAGAGCAACCCATCCTCCGAGGACTTTGAGCGAAAATCATCAAGTGAGGAAAATCCCAAAACCAAACCCCCACAAACCCAAAGTGATTGAGCATCACTAAAGAAATTGATCCTGCGTGGATCCGACGCTTGTTACCTTTGAAGACTATGCTTCTTCCAGACGGTTAGGCGTCAAGGTCTAGAGCATCCAAGAGGAATTGTGGATTGCCGAGTGACCAAGTCTGTGAAGGTTTGGAAGTCACCTGAAGACTTACCACGAGTGATTGGACGAGACCTGCGTGGTCTTAGTTCAAGGAGAATACGGTGAGGATTGGGTGTCCTGAGTTGCGGCTCAGTGACTGGGTGTCCGGGACTGCGTGTCCTCGAGTTTAAATACTCAGCCGCTCCAACCAGACGTACAACTGAGACAGCAGTTGGAACTGGTTTACCAAATCATTGTCTTCACCAACTAACTGGTTCTATTTCCTCAACCCTTTAATTTCCTCATTACTGTGTTGATTGTTTGTTCATATCTGTGCTTGAAGACATTGACTGAAGACTTTCTCAATTTCCTCAGTTCAATTTCTTCAGTCTGTTTGTCTTCATCTTGTGTTATCCTGTGATTACGCTTTCTGTACTCTGTGCTAGTCTTCATTTCATCATGATGACCATGCTTGTATTCTGTTATGCTTACTTCTGAGTACTTATTCCGCTGCAAGTAGTTCTTCGCTAAGGAATTTCCTCACCAGCAAATTCCTCAGTGAAGAATTCATAAAAATCGCCTATTCACCCCCCCTCTAGTCGATATAACGCACTTTCAATTGGTATCAGAGCAAGGTACTCCCTTGTTCTGTGTGATTTTGGTTTAACCGCCTGGAGTTTTAGTTATGTCGACCGCAGGTATGATCAAGGTCTCGGCTGGGTGTCCTACCTTTGATGGGACGGACTACCCCTACTGGAAGAATAAGATGCGAATGCATCTTGAGGCAATTGATAACGATCTCTGGTATGTTGTGGAAAATGGTGTTCCCTCTGTCTCACCCTCACTGAACGCTACTGATTTGAAGAGATTCAAGCAACTCGATTCTCAAGCGAAGAATATCATATGTGGCCATCTGAGCAAAGGACAGTATGGAAGAGTGAGTGCTTTGGAAACTGCTAAGCTTATCTGGGATAGGCTGTCCAAAGTAAATGAAGGAGTCTCAACTCAGTGTGACTCTCGAGTTGATGTTCTTCGGAATCTCTTCAACCGCTTCAAAAGACTCGACAATGAAAATGTCCAACAAACCTTTGATCGCCTCACTGACATCTCAAATGAGCTTCAAGCCCTCGGTGCCACTGACATCACTGATCATGAGGTACTGAAGAAACTATTGAGATCGCTTGATTCCTCATTTGATACTCTGGGACTGATGATACAAGAACGTGCTGACTACAAGTCTCTTGATCCTACTGATATCCTCGAAAGGCTAAATACTCATGAGTTCCAGCTTGCTGAAAAGAGAGATCTCTATGGTTCAAACTATGGCAAACCACGTGCCCTGAAGGCCAAGGCTGTGTCTGACTCTGAATATGAGGATTCTGGTAGTAGCCTTGGTGATCCTGAAGAATTGAGCCAGGAGCTAGCACTGCTCGTGAAGAAATTCCAGAAGTTCTCAAGACGTGGTCGCTTTGGAAAATCCTCAAGAAGTAGTGATTCCTCATCCAGTGACTATAAGAGAAGGCTGTGCCACAAATGCAAGAAACCTGGTCACTATATCCAAGATTGTCCTCAGTGGGAAAAGGAAATGAAGAAGAAGAAATACAAGGATTACAGTTCTGATGATGAAAAGAAGAAGAAGAAATCATCAAAATCTTCATCATCAAAATCCTCGAAGTCTTCATCTCACAAGAAGAGCAGCTCCAAGAAGGCTCGGGCATTCATTGGCAAGGAGATGGACTCTGAAGCTGAATCTGAGGAAAATGATGAAGAGGAGGCGTCTGAAGAATCTGAATCTGGTGTGGCGAGTCTGGCCTTCGCTACTGCTTTCGTCAGCAAGTCCATCTTCAACACTGAAGAAACTGACCCCACCGACAAGCCTGATGAAGATAACGATGGCTACGCTCCCACCTATTGCTTCATGGTGAAAGGTGCAAAGGTACTCAAATACAACTCCTCTGAATCTAGTGAAAATGAATCTGATGAGGATCTCAAGCCCAGCTACTCTAAACTTGCTAAGATTGCTCTAAAACAACAACGGGCTTTTGAAAAGGTTCAAAACATGCTAGAGAAAAGTGATGATATGTTGGGTGAAGAAATGGATCGCACTAAAGCCCTGACTGAAAATCTTCAGAGACTTCAGTCTAGGTTTGATAACCTTCAAAGTCATCATAACACTCTCTTATCTGATCATGAGAAACTTTCTTATGAATTTCTTCAAGAAAAGCAAGATCACGAGAAGCTTTCCTCTGAATCTCTTCAAAGAAAGGAAGATCTTGAAAAGCTAAGAGTGTGTTATGAAGATCTTCAGAAGGAGCGCGATTCATTACTAGCTCAACAAATCAGCGCTTCTCAGGAAGAATTTGTTCCTCCATGCTTAAAGTGCATTGAACGTGAATCTGCTAATTCTTCACCTGAATGTTAAAATGCTTCAACTGTTACAAATTCTTCTTCTGCCTCTGCTATCACTAATTCCTCATCTGAGGAAATTGCTAGTATCACTGACAATGCAGGGCTGAAGGAATTGTACATGACAGGCATGTACAAAAGCCTCAAAGGGCATCAGACACTTTGTGATGTGCTTAAAAAGCAGATCCTCAACAGAAACCCTAGCAAAGAGGGTACTTCCTTTGAGAGGAAACTCAATGCTGATGGAACATATTGGAAGCCTGATGATGTAGGGTGGAACCCTATAGCGTCGATCTTTCACGTTTGGAGTGGATCCTACGGGAGAAACACGAAGAACGCGCGGAAGAACACGAGGAAATCATGGGGAAGAACGAGGGAGACACTCAATTGACAAGAGATCAATCACACAAGGTCTAGATCATCGAAGCACGAGTAACACATGGTTCAAAATCAACAAACGAAAGATACAAAGGTAGCCGTTCTTCTCCGAGAGGAGGTCTTGAATCCACGAGGGGATCTTCCCGTAAAGGGGTCTTGAATCCGAGAGGATCTTCTCCGAAGAGGCCACGGTCTCTCATGAGGAGGAGATCCGATGGATGAGCGAAGCTCTATCTCTAACTTGAGCTAAATCAACGCTAAGTCTCAAAGTGAGGAGATGGGGTCCTATATATAGAGTTGGGGGGCGAAGGGGTACATGGGCTCAGCCCAACATGCGCACGCAGGCGCTGGCCGGATGATCCGGACGAGGGTCCGGATGATTCGGGCTGGTCCGGATGATCCGGGTGGAGGCCCGGATGAGCCGGAGGGTCGGCTGGTGGTCGCGCAGGGTCGGATGTCCGGCTGGAGGTCAGGATGTCCGGGCCGGGTCCGGATGATCCGGGACGGGGTCCGGATGATCCGGTGTGACGCCCGGATAATCATGCTACAGTAATCTCACGTTAATGGTGCCATGTCACCTCTGTCACTGTAGTTAATCTCGGGTTAATTCAAAACCGCTTCAAAATTCAAACTCAAATTAATGTCAACAATAAAAGTTTTCAAAAGTTGAAACAAAAATGTTCGGTGGGTGCCGGGTATTACAAGGGTGATTATAATAAAGCAAACACATTTTTATAAAATGCCTAGATGATTTAAAATGAAATAAAACAGAAAACAAAATAAATAAAAGAAAAAGAAATTACAAAAAAACAAAGAAAAGGAGAAAGCCCCCCCGGCCCCTTGGGCTTCGGCCCACCAGGCGGCCCGACTGGTCGCGCACCCAGCGAGCCCAGCTCCCTCCCCTGGCCCGCCGAACCCCTACAACCCCCTGGGGCGACCGAACCCTAACCCCCACGATCCCCACTTTCCCACACCTCTCGATCCACTCCGCTCCCTCTCCCTTGCCCGATCCCGATTCTGGATCGAGCCCCGCCCCACCGTCGCGCCTCATCCCGCCACTACTTCGCTGGAGCCACCCCGTCGCCGGAGCTCCTCCTCGTCCTCTTCCCCTCCAGATCGCTTGAGCCCGATGCCGGGGCCCAACCCGACGCCGCCCAGCCGCCTCGCCTCCTCCCCGACGTGCTCATCCACCGACCTCGACGCCGCTGGACCCCGCCGTCGTTGGAGCTGCCTCGCGGAGCGCCCTACCGTCCTCCTCTTCGACTCCTCGCCGGACGTCCTCCTCTACGTCGCCGTCGTCCCCATCCTCCTCCCCAAAGGCTCCACCAAGCCTCGCCGACCCTCTTCTCTGCAACGCTGGTGAGGCCACGGCCTCCCTCTCCTCTTCTCCCCCTCTCTGTTACACGTCACCGGCCCGCACCCCGTTCGCCCCTGCTCGACCCCAAGCGCGCGCCCATGCGCTCCCGTGCGCCCCCGCGCGCGCGACCAACGCCATCCAGCCGCAGCCACGACGCCCATCGCCCCCTGCTGCCCGCGCCCGTCGCCTGCTGTGCGTGCCCGCACGCAACCACCCCGGCGCCGGCCACAACGCTCGCACACCCGCGCCAGCCTTCCCCGGTTGAGCCCCGCCGTGCCCTCCGTCGGCCGCCCCGCTGGATCCAACGGCACCGCGCGGGTCCGTTCCCCCGGGTATGCGCCCGTTCGTGCGCCCGTGAGCCCCTGCGCCCGAACGCATAGCGCCCGTTAAGGCCCTGGGCCACTTACATGCGGGCCCCAGCGTCCAGAACATTTTATAAAATAAAAGAGTTAAAAAAATAATTAAATAAATAATAATAATTAAATTAATT
Organism: Triticum timopheevii; assembly: GCA_963921465.1. Lineage (NCBI taxonomy): Eukaryota > Viridiplantae > Streptophyta > Magnoliopsida > Poales > Poaceae > Triticum > Triticum timopheevii. The sequence continues at coordinate 69,399,115 of OY997272.1, read as the reverse complement.
AATTAAGGAATTAATTAAGTTAATTAATCATAATTGGATTAACCTAATTAACTAATTAGTTTAATTAAACAATGGTTAGATTAGTTAAACACTAATTAGGCTAATCAGTCAATGACCAGTGGGACCCACACGTCAGTGACCCAGTCAACACCTCTGTTGACTGCTGATGTCATGCTGACGTCATGATGATGTCAGCAAACACTGTTCTGGATAATGTTGACTTAAAATATTGAATTTAATCCTAAAAATGATTTAAATATTTGAAAATTAATATAAAATAAACCGTATCTCAGATGAAAATACTTTCTACATGAAAGTTACTCAGAACGACGAGGCAAATTCGGATACGCAGCCCGTTCGTCTGCCACGCACCCCTAACATATCAAAATCGCAACTTTCCCCCTCCGGCTCCTTTGCCCGAAAGCGTGAAACACCGGGGATACTTTTCCGGATGTTTTCCCCCTTCACCGGTATCACCTCATACCGAGTTAGGGCACCCCTAACACCGATACTTGTCATGTCATGCATCGCTATGCAACTGTTTGCTTAAATATTTATTGTTTCTTCCCCCTCTTCTCTCGCTAGACACCAAGACCGACGCTGCTGCTACCCAGTACGACTACGGAGTTGACGACCCCTCCTTCTTGTCTGAGCAACCAGGCAAGCCCCCCCCCCCTTTGATCACCAGATATCACCTATTCTTCTCTATACTGCTTGCATTAGAGTAGTGTAGCATGTTACTACTCGGTTACTCCTATTCTGTTGCATAGCCTGTCATTGTTGCTACAGTCATTGATACCTTACCCACAATCCTAAATGCTTAGTATAGGATGCTAGTTTATCATCATTGGCCCTACACTCTTGTCAGTCTGCCTTGCTATCTATCGGGCCGTGATCACTTGGGAGGTGATCACGGGCATATACTATACATACATACATACTATACAGATGGTGACTAAAGTCGGGTCAGCTCGTTGAGTACCCGCAAGTGATCCCGATGTGGGGGCTGAAAGGACAGGTGGCTCCATCCCGGTAGAGGTGGGCCTGGGTTCCCGACGGCCCCCGACTGTTACTTTGTGGCGGAGTGACAGGGCAGGTTGAGACCACCTAGGAGACAGGTGGGCCTGGCCCTGGTCGGCGTCCGCGGTTGCTTCATAATAACACGCTTAACGAGATCTTGGTATTTGATCTGAGTCTGGCCATTTGGTCTATGCGCACTAACCATCTACGCGGGAGTAGTTATGGGTATCCTGACGTCGTGGTATCAGCCGAAGCCTTCTTGACGTCAGCGACGGAGCGGCGCGCGCCGGATTGGACTGGAACGCCTACTCTTGTATAAGGGAGGCTAGTTCTGCTTTCGGCCGCCCTCGCAACGTGCAGGTGTGCAATGGGCGATGGGCCCGGACCCCTGCGCGCATAGGATTTAGACCGGCGTGTTGACCTCTCTATTGTGCCTAGGTGGGGCTGCGACGTGTTGATCTTCCGAGGCCGGGCATGACCCAGGAAAGTGTGTCCGGCCAAATGGGATCGAGCATGTTGGGTTATGTGGTGCACCCCTGCAGGGAAGTTTATCTATTCGAATAGCCGTATCCCTCGGTAAAAGGACGACCCGGAGTTGTACCTTGACCTTATGACAACTAGAACCGGATACTTAATAAAACACACCCTTCCAAGTTCCACAGACAACCCGGTGATCGCTTTTCCACAGGGAGACGAGGGGAGGATCGCCGGGTAGGATTATGCTATGCGATGCTACTGGAGATGCTACTTGGAGATGCTACTTGGAGATGCTACTTGGAGGACTTCAATCTACTCTCTTCTACATGCTGCAAGACGGAGGCTGCCAGAAGCGTAGTCTTCGATAGGACTAGCTATCCCCCTCTTATTCTGGCATTCTGCAGCTCAGTCCACTGATATGGCCTCCTTACACATATACCCATGCATATGTAGTGTAGTTCCTTGCTTGCGAGTACTTTGGATGAGTACTCACGGTTGCTTTCTCCCCCCCTTTTCCCCCTCTCTTTTCTTCCTAGTTGTCGCAACCAGATGCTGGAGTCCAGGAGCCAGACGCCACCGTCGACGGCAACCCCTACTACACTAGAGGTGCCTACTACTACGTGCAGCCTGCTGACGACGACCAGGAGTAGTTAGGAGGATCCCAGGCAGGAGGCCTGCGCCTCTTTCGATCTGTATCCCAGTTTATGCTAGCCTTCTTAAGGCAAACTTGTTTAACTTATGTCTGTACTCAGATATTGTTGCTTCCGCTGACTCGTCTATGATCGAGCACTTGTATTCGAGCCCTCGAGGCCCCTGGCTTGTATTATGATGCTTGTATGACTTATTTATGTTTTAGAGTTGTGTTGTGATATCTTCCCGTGAGTCCCTGATCTTGATCGTACACGTTTGCGTGCATGATTAGTGTATGATTGAATCGGGGGCGTCACAAGTTGGTATCAGAGCCGACTGCCTGTAGGAATCCCCCTTCCACACTCCTTGGCCGAAGTCGAGTCTAGACATTGCAAAAACTTTTACTAACTTGGCTGTGTGCCTTACGGGCCCATGTTGCCATTGGGTGGTACTAGGATCTTTTACTCCTTGACCTATACTCTGGGACTTTGAACTCTCTTCTATTCCGGTTAAATGAATTTTGCTAAATCTAACATTAGGATCTCGTTATCACTTTCACCCGGAGAGCCCCTTATTATTGATGGTCGTCTGCTGCACCAGAAGATCCTGAAGATACTCTCCGCTGTTAACTCTAGAACTTGTGTTCATCGCGTTTGCAATTCCCCTTCCACCGTAAGCCTTTATGGATAACTACTTGCAGCTGTTATTCTTACCTTCATCCCCAGTTGGTCTTGTTATTACAAGATACCCTGAAAAACTCGTCGTTGTTTTGATAATCCTTTGAGCTTACTGCCTTGTTGTTCTTTGTCACCTGAATGCCCCTACGGTTAATTCTCGCACTTATCGAGTATCTGCTCATCCCCCAGTTGTTCATGTGTTACACAAGAGTCTACCATTCGATATTCTGAAAATCCTCAGGAACCTATTGCTCTGGAATTTCTTGTTTGCTTTCATTATGATTAATCCCATAAGTGTAGTAATCATATTGGCATCCTTTGTCACCATCATTTTTGAGTCCGTTGATTCAATGCGTTGTGAATGTTCACAATCATCAGTCGAGTCCTAGGATTATCCTTCTGGCTCAGACATCATTTTGGACATGAGCTGGTTCTCGACCAAACTATCTGTCGTTGATTGTGCCTCTGGTACATTTAATTGATCCATCCTTGATCAGAACGTCTGCTTCTGATCCTTTGTTTTGGAAATCATAATTCCTTTGCATTTATACTTTGAATTATTCAGATGATTCCATAACCTGTTGCATTTCCATTCCTTCCTCTTCTGGTTGAGTACCGATACTCACATCAGATCCTTTGTGGACCATCAAGTCCTTTGTCGGATTGATATCCGACAGTGTCCTTCACATTTGATCACTTTGTGAGTTCTTCCCCTGATACATAATGCCCTTGTTAAGTTGTATCCTCTGCTTGGCCAACCATGCTCTGCTTTCGGGCTTGTGTTACTTACTCTCGAAACTGGTGGTATATGTTTCTAAGAAGCCCCTATGGGTTGAACATATGCCTTATCTAAACCGTGTGAACCCGAAAGTTTTCACGAGTCATACTCTTCTGGTGCTTCGCCAGAAATTTCTTTTCAACACTGCAACTTCATCGAACGCGAGAAGTGAATGAAAGGTTATGCATTGGAGAAGTGGGAGTCGACCTTGAACCTTGCATTCATGCCCATGGACACGATGTAGATCATATCATTAAAGCTTCTCTTCAATGAAATATTCCTTGGTATAAGTTTATCTTATATCTGGGATCTGGCATTTTGCAATTATGGTTCCGACCATGTTCTCCTTTAAATACCATTTTCGATGCAAGTGTAAGCACTTGTCTTCTATGGATCAATACCCCGGTAGAACCTCTACTTTGATCTGTCGTCGAATATTACCCCCTGGTATCTCGAGATTATCTTGGAACTGCATGACTACCTATGAGTTCATCATCAAGTGCTACATTCACACTGATTCCAATTTTTCACGGGCTCCGAGTTATTAAATACTCGAAGACCCCGATAACTGAACTGAGTCCGCGTTACGGTTCAACAACTCCTACTGATATTCTTTACTAACGAGTTTGTACCCGATCATGTCATTCCTATCCTGATCGGCTATATCATTATCGTGCTAAATCTTAATAGTGTACCTGGCCCTTCTTCCCAGAGCACAACTTTCGACGATGAGCTAAGCTTATGTCGAGTTCCTCGTCTTATCGTTCCACTTCAAACAACAAGCTTTATCCCGGGTTGGTGTTGTATCCGTGGATCCAATAATCTTTCGCTGCAAAAATCCCTCTGCTTGATGCAGTCGCCATTCGATTGCTTCTTCGTGGAGCCTCTCGACAAAAGTTGTCATGATCATCATCAACCTTTTGGGTTCTTTCGGGATATCTATTGAACTCTTGATGAGAAATGCCATCCTTGCCCCTCGATGATTTGTGCTATCATCGGCATCTTTATTGCCTTCCCTCCAACACGAACTTGTTCATGTTTTGTGTTATACGTTGAGTTCCTTGCTATCCAGCATTTGTCCTTCTTTACCTTGGAATATTACCACCTTTTATGTCAAGAATGTCGTGGTAATTTTACCACCCCTTGAGAATTCTTGATATAATAATATCTCTCGCCATTTGCGTTCATTTCTTGGTCCCGTGTTGTTTCTAACCAGATTACCAACCATTGAACTATGAGGTGTGAATTCAAAACTTCTAGTAACCCTATTACGTTGAAGTTAATGGTCATTCTTAGACAATTGGTTATCGAATCACCATTCTAACATCGGTCATGCTACATAAGCCCATATTTCGGGTGCACCTTTCAACTGATGTTTAATTGGGTATGTATTCCTCGAGCATATCTCATTATATCATTTGATCTGACAAATGTTATCTCCTTGCTCACATAACTGTGGAAATCCATCCTTTGAAATTCTCGATGAGTTGTTGCTGTGTCCATCAACCACCTCTTCATCCTCTCCTGGGTTTACTGATGAACTGTTGTTTTGGAACTCGCTTCCATAGTTCATTTCTCGAGAATCTTGCAATGTCATTTCGTCGATTTTTGTTGCACCTTTTCTTCTCAGACATCCTGAGTCTGAGGTATCATGACACCAATCGGATCTGAATCTCGGTCAGAGATGATGGTTGGAACATATTTCCAAGAGTTATAACAATGGTCTTTATGTGACCCGGTAAGGTGATGTCATGCCTAGCACACCTGGCCGGAGGACCTATTGTTATAGTTTACTTTTTGGCAAGGTTAGTCATTCTTCCGTGAGGAAATTGTAAGACTTATTCTACAAGTTGTCCCTGATGGATCCTTTGTGTATCCAAAGTCTGATCTTTACCAATGACCATGTCAATGCTATCTCGAAGCATGTCTGTGGTACTCCGATTTTCAACAAGAACATTTGAAGCCAATGCTAAATGTTTCCTGCTCAATTATCCAAACACCGCTGTATGGGTAATGTCTTGAAATTTCTCTCCCCTTACCCAAAGAGTTTTCTGCATTATATCCTGTCATGGATATCATGCTTTGCTTGCCCTTGGGAAGGATATACACTTGAAATATGTGTATAAACACATTTTCCATTCCATTGTTCTATTTAATCTGATGATCACCTTTTCCTTTACTTTGTTGTGTTTGACCTTCTTGTGATCTATATAATCTAAGCAGTAAAGATTCACTGCTTATGTAAACACCTCGGTGTACAATTGGTCAGTAAGACCCTGTTACTATTGTTGATGATATTCCGGTAACCACCGATGGACGAGAAATTTGCCTATTGGTCCGCCTCGTTCATCGAGCAGGAAAATGGTTCTCTTCGTCCCTCGCCCTTGGTACCAACGATGCAGTCAACATAACTGATAGGCTATCCTCTGACATGCCTTGCTTACATGATTGTGCAAGACGTCATCGCGCTTCCTACTTTTAACCCACATGGTGGGCCCATAACCCACAGTTTCACAGGATCGAAACCTGACTCACCTGTACAATCCTGTCTAATGGTTATTCCCCATGCTTGGCTTTGTATTTAATTCACGGGCCACCTTCCGAGTGCTCTATTCTGGTATCAGACGCTATACTTACTCTCGCTACTCTGAACCCCTTTCTCACTCTGGTTCAGACTTCGAGCAACTATCTATCTGCATGGAACCTCTTATTGTACCTTCGAACCTCACTCTCGATGTGTTTTATTTGTTCAACTCGACAGGTACTCATATACTCATTCATGGATTAATCCCAGATTATTACCCTTATAGCATTCTGTCGTTGCCGATCTGCCCTGTTACCTATTCGTAAGTACGATGAAGATCCCGAAGAAAGGATGTCGACTTCATCATGATGATCGGAAGCAAAGGAATGAAGACATCAACGTATTGGACCGGTCTCTTCGAGAAGAGCAAGCCAGAATGAGAAAACCCGCTAGATTCGTTACCAAACCTCCAACCTTTCACTACCTCTTAAATCTCGGGACGAGATTTCTTGTAGTGGAGGAGAATTGTGACGCCCGGATAATCATGCTACAGTAATCTCACGTTAATGGTGCCACGTCACCTCTGTCACTGTAGTTAATCTCGGCTTAATTCAAAACCGCTTCAAAATTCAAACTCAAATTAATGTCAACAATAAAAGTTTTCAAAAGTTGAAACAAAAATGTTCGGTGGGTGCCGGGTATTACAAGGGTGATTATAATAAAGCAAACACATTTTTATAAAATGCCTAAATGATTTAAAATGAAATAAAACAGAAAAGAAAACAAAATAAAAGGAAAAGAAATTACCAAAAAAAAACAAAGAAAAGGAGAAAGCCCCCCCGGCCCCTTGGGCTTCGGCCCACCAGGCGGCCCGACTGGTCGCACACCCAGCCAGCCCAGCTCCCTCCCCTGGCCCGCTGAACCCCTACAACCCCCTGGGGCGACCGAACCCTAACCCCCATGATCCCCACTTTCCCCCACCTCTCGATCCACTCCGCTCCCTCTCCCTCGCCCGATCCCGATTCTGGATCGAGCCCCGCCCCACCGTCGCGCCTCATCCCGCCACTACTTCGCTGGAGCCACCCCATCGCCGGAGCTCCTCCTCGTCCTCTTCCCCGCCAGATCCCCTGAGCCCGATGCCGGCGCCCAACCCGACGCCGCCCAGCCGCCTCGCCTCCTCCCCGACGTGCTCATCCACCGACCTCGATGCCGCTGGACCCCGCCGTCGTCGGAGCTGCCTCGCGGAGCGCCCTGCCGTCCTCCTCTTCGACTCCTCGCCGGACGTCCTCCTCTACGTCGCCGTCGTCCCCATCCTCCTCCCCAAAGGCTCCACCGAGCCTCGCCGACCCTCTTCTCTGCAACGCTGGTGAGGCCACGGCCTCCCTCTCCTCTTCTCCCGCTCTCTGTTGCACGTCACCGGCCCGCACCCCGTTCGCCCCTGCTCGAGCCAGAGCGCGCGCCCATGCGCTCCCGTGCGCCCCCGCACGCGCGACCAACGCCATCCAGCCGCAGCCACGACGCCCGTCGCCCCCTGCTGCCCGCGCCCGCCGCCTGCTGTGCGTGCCCGCACGCAACCACCCCGGCGTCGGCCACAACTCTCGCACACCCGCGCCAGCGTTCCCCGGCTGAGCCCCGCCGTGCCCTCCGTCGGCCGCCCCGCTGGATCCAGCGGCACCGCGCGGGTCCGTTCCCTCGGGCATGCGCCTGTTCGTGCGCCCGTGAGCCCCTGCGCCCGAACGCCCAGCGCCCGTTAAGACCCTGGGCCACTTACATGCAGGCCCCAGCGCCCAGAACGTTTTATAAAATAAAAGAGTTAAAAAATAATTGAATAAATAATAATAATTAAATTAATTAATTAAGGAATTAATTAAGTTAATTAATCATAATTGGATTAACCTAATTAACTAATTAGTTTAATTAAACAGTGGTTAGATTAGTTAAACACTAATTAGGCTAATCAGTCAATGACCAGTGGGACCCACACGTGAGCGACCCAGTCAACACCTCTCTTGACTGCTGATGTCATGCTGACGTCATGATGACGTCAGCAAACACTGTTCTGGATAATGTTGACTTAAAATATTTAAGTTAATCCTAAAAATGATTTAAATCTTTTAAAATTAATATAAAATAAACCGTAGCTCAGATGAAAATACTTTCTACATGAAAGTTACTCAGAACGACGAGGCAAATTCGGATACGTAGCCCGTTCGTCCGCCACGCACCCCTAACATATCAAACTCGCAACTTTCCCCCTCCGACTCCTTTGCCCGAAAGCGTGAAACACCGGGGATACTTTCCCGAATGTTTTCCCCCTTCACCGGTATCACCTCATACCGCGTTAGGGCACCCCTAACACCGATACTTGTCATGTCATGCATCGCTATGCAACTGTTTGCTTAAATATTTATTGTTTCTTCCCCCTCTTCTCTCGCTAGACACCAAGACCGACGCTGCTGCTACCCAGTACGACTACGGAGTTGACGACCCCTCCTTCTTGTCTGAGCAACCAGGCAAGCCCCCCCCTTTGATCACCAGATATCACCTATTCTTCTCTATACTGCTTGCATTAGAGTAGTGTAGCATGTTACTACTCGGTTACTCCTATTCTGTTGCATAGCCTGTCATTGTTGCTACAATCATTGATACCTTACCCACAATCCTAAATGCTTAGTATAGGATGCTAGTTTATCATCATTGGCCCTACACTCTTGTCAGTCTGCCTTGCTATCTATCGGGCCGTGATCACTTGGGAGGTGATCACGGGCATATACTATACATACATACATACTATACAGATGGTGACTAAAGTCGGGTCAGCTCGTTGAGTACCCGCAAGTGATCCCGATGTGGGGGCTGAAAGGACAGGTGGCTCCATCCCGGTAGAGGTGGGCCTGGGTTCCCGACGGCCCCCGACTGTTACTTTGTGGCTGAGTGACAGGGCAGGTTGAGACCACCTAGGAGACAGGTGGGCCTGGCCCTGGTCGGCGTCCGCGGTTGCTTCATAATAACACGCTTACCGAGATCTTTGTATTTGATCTGAGTCTGGCCATTTGGTCTATACACACTAACCATCTACGTGGGAGTAGTTATGGGTATCCCGACGTCGTGGTATCAGCCGAAGCCTTCTTGACGTCAGCGACGGAGCGGCGCGCACCGGATTGAACTGGAACGCGTACTCTTGTATAATGGAGGCTAGGTCTGCTTCCGGCCGCCCTCGCAACGTGCAGGTGTGCAATGGGCGATGGGCCCGGACCCCTGCACGCATAGGATTTAGACCGGCGTGTTGACCTCTCTGTTGTGCCTAGGTGGGGCTGCGACGTGTTGATCTTCCGAGGCTGGGCATGACCCAGGAAAGTGTGTCCGGCCAAATGGGATCGAGCGTGTTGGGTTATGTGGTGCACCCCTGCAGGGAAGTTTATCTATTCGAATAGCCGTGTCCCTCGGTAAAAGGACGACCCGGAGTTGTACCTTGACCTTATGACAACTAGAACCGGATACTTAATAAAACACACCCTTCCAAGTTCCACAGACAACCCGGTGATCGCTTTTCCACAGGGCGACGAGGGGAGGATCGCTGGGTAGGATTATGCTATGCGATGCTACTAGAGATGCTACTTGGAGAAGCTACTTGGAGATGCTACTCGGAGGACTTCAATCTACTCTCTTCTACATGCTGCAAGACGGAGGCTGCCAGAAGCGTAGTCTTCGATAGGACTAGCTATCCCCCTCTTATTCTGGCATTCTGCAGTTCAGTCCACTAATATGGCCTCCTTACACATATACCCATGCATATGTAGTGTAGTTCCTTGCTTGCGAGTACTTTGGATGAGTACTCACGGTTGCTTTCTCCCCCCTTTTTCCCCTTCTCTTTTCTTCCTGGTTGTCGCAACCAGATGCTGGAGTCCAGGAGCCAGACGCCACCGTCGACGACGACCCCTACTACACTGGAGGTGCCTACTACTACGTGCAGCCTGCTGACGACGACCAGGAGTAGTTAGGAGGATCCCAGGCAGGAGGCCTGCGCCTCTTTCGATCCGTATCCCAGTTTATGCTAGCCTTCTTAAGGCAAACTTGTTTAACTTATGTCTGTACTCAGATATTGTTGCTTCCGCTGACTCGTCTATGATCGAGCACTTGTATTTGAGCCCTCGAGGCCCCTGGCTTGTATTATGATGCTTGTATGACTTATTTATGTTTTAGAGTTGTGTTGTGATATCTTCCCGTGAGTCCCTGATCTTGATCGCACATGTTTGCGTGCATGATTAGTGTACGATTGAATCGGGGCGTCACATCCGGCTTCAGGGTGGAGCTTCTGTAGGCTTCGGTCGATTTAGCCGAATCGTCCGGACCGGGGTCCGGATCGTCCAGGCTCTGTCCAGATCGTCCGGGCCGCCGTCCGGATCGTCCGGCCACCCTGGTCCTTGGTGCTTTTTCCTCTCCGTCTTGTCGCATGTCTTCCGCTTCCGGTTCTCCTTGCTTCCTAGCCTCTTCATGGTTGACTCCTTGGTACCTGAGTATGCATAGCATTTCCGTTTGAGGTAGTAACCATGTCTCATGTGGATCGAAAGGGAAATGTGAGAGGAGTGATGTCACCTCGGTTTCAAGAGCTCTTGCACATGCTCGAGTCATGGGTCCTTGTGGGGTTGGATGTGTTGATGTAGAGTCCATGGGGATGATGGAAGGATGCTCCGCATCATATCCCCTCCCTTCGAAAGGATCCGACCTCGGATCTAGATCTTCATCACCATGGAAAGGCGAGAGGTCTTTGACGTTGAAGGTGTCGCTCACGTTGTACTTGTCTCTTGGTAGGTCGAGCTTGTAGGCGTTGTTGTTGTAGCGTGCTAGCACCTTGAAGGGTCCATCGGCTCGAGGTAGAAGTTTGGACTTGCGTTTGTTGGGGAAGCGTTCCTTGCGAAGGTGTAGCCATACGAGATCGCCTATGTTGAAGATCATGGGTTGCTTGTTGATGTTGAGTTTGGTCGCTAGTCGTTGTACTTGGCACTCGATGGTGTTTCTTGTATCTTCATGCATCTTCTTGATGTAGCTTGCACGGGCACTTGCATCGAGGTTGGTGCGCTCTTGTAGAGGTAGAGGTAGAATGTCAAATGGGGACAATGGGTTGAAGCCGTAGACGACCTCAAAGGGGGACTTGCCGGTCGTCGAATGTCTTGCGTGGTTGTAGGCGTACTCGGTGATGGGTAGACACGCCTCCCACTCCTTGATGTTCTTCTTGATCAACACGCGAAGTAGAGTGGAGAGCGTCCAGTTTGTCACCTCCATTTGGCCGTCGGTTTGAGGATGGTATGCGGATGAGAACAAGAGCTTGATTCCGAGCTTGGTACATAGGGTCTTCCAAAAGTAACTCAAGAACTTGATGTCGCGGTCGGAGACGATTGTCTTTGGTACTCCATGGAGGCGCAAGATTTCCCTACAAAAGAGATTTGCAATATGTGAAGCATCGTCTACCTTGTTGCAAGGAATAAAATGTGCCATCTTAGAAAATCTATCCACAACAACAAACACGGAATCCTTTCCATTTTGAGTTCTAGGCAAACCAAGTACAAAGTCCATGCTAATGTCTTCCCAAGGTTGATATGGAATTGGAAGAGGCATCTAAATACCATGAGATTGGGCTTTTGACTTAGCTTTGCGGCATGTAGAGCATCGGGTGGTGAAGCGTGAGACGTCTCGAAACATCTTTGGCCAAAAGTAGTTCTTGCAGAGTGTGGCGAAGGTCTTGTCTCGTCCAAAGTGTCCCATGAGTCCACCTCCATGAGCCTCTTGCAAAAGTAGCAAACGAAGAGAAGACTCGGGAATGCATAGTTTGTTAGCTCTCATAAGATAACCATTCTTGAGGTAATATTGTTCCCAAGATGTATGCGTCAAACATTTAGCATAATGAGGTGCAAAAGATGGATCACTAGCATACAAATCTTTGATGTGCTCAAAGCCAATAACATTCAACTCAAGTTGGGTGACAAGCGTACATATGTGTGAAAGTGCATCAACAACTACGTTTTCCTTGCCCTTAATGTACTTGATCACATATGGGAAAGATTCAATAAATTCACTCCATTTGGCATGACGCTTGTTCAATTTAGTTTGACCTTTTAAGTATTTAAGCGTTTCATGATCGGTATGGATGACAAACTCATGAGGTCTAAGATAATGTTCCCAAACATGTAGGACACGCACTAAATCATACAATTCTTTGTCATAGATGGGGTAGTTAAGTTGAGCACCGGAGAGTTTTTCACTAAAATAAGCAATGACTCGTTTTTCTTGCATTAAAACTCCGCCAATTCCGTTACCACTTGCATCACAATGAACCTCAAAAGTTTTGTCAAAATTGGGCAAAGCAAGAATCGGAGCATGAGTAAGCAAAGACTTGAGCTCATCGAAAGCGTTGGATTGCAAAGGTCCCCAAACAAAAGGAGTATTCTTCTTACTCAAAGCATGCAAAGGAGCTGCGATAGTGCTAAAGTTTTTCACAAAGCAACGATAAAAACCTGCAAGACCAAGGAAACTTCGCACTTGTTGCAAATTGGTGGGTTGGGGCCAAGTTTTAATTGCTTTGATCTTAGTTTCATCAACATGGACACCCTTGGAAGAGACAACGAAACCCAAGAAAACCACTTTGTCAACGCCAAAAGTGCATTTTTTCAAGTTGGCATAAAGACTTTCTTTTCGAAGTGTTTGCAAAACAAGATTAACATGATCAAGATGTTCTTTCATGGTTTTGCTAAACACAAGAATATCATCGCAGTAAACCACAACAAAGATTCCAATGTATGGTCGAAGTACATGATGCATGAGACGCACAAAAGTTCCGGGTGCTTCCGACAAACCCATAGTCATAACCAACCATTCATATAAGCCAAATTTTGTTTTGAAAGCAGTTTTCCATTCATCACCCTCATGAATGCGGATTTGATAATAGCCACTTTTAAGATCAATTTTTGAGAAAAAGTTGGCTCCACTAAGTTCATCAAGCATATCATCTAAGCGAGGAATGGGATGCCTATAGCGCACGGTGATAGCATTTATAGGTCTACAATCGGAGCACAAGCGGAAACTTCCATTGGGCTTAGGCACAAGTATAACGGGTACGGCACAAGGGCTTAAGCTTTCACGTACATGACCGTTGTCGATTAGTTGTTGTACTTGCCGTTGAATCTCCTTGGTTTCTTCGGGATTGACACGGTATGGAGCTTTGTTTGGGAGTGGCGCTCCGGGGATGAGGTCGATTCGATGCTCAATGCCTCGAAGAGGAGGCAGACCCGGAGGTAGCTCATCGGGGAAAACATATTGAAATTCCTGCAAAAGAGATTGAAACACCAAAGGTAGCTCATGAGTGGTGTTAGTTTTTGGTTCTCCATCCTTGCACACAAGGACAAAGTGCATCACACTCGATGGGTTCTCACACACTTCTCTCATCTCATGTTTGGTGGCGAATAGTATGAGGTTTTTCTCTCTAGGCGAAGAGGCGCTCAAATTTGGCTTGTGGCTCTCACTCACTTTTTGGTGGCTCACTTTCTCACTCTTCTCTCTTTGGTTCGTGGCTTGTTTGTCGGCTATCACTTGACTAGGAGACATGGGTCGTAGGACATATTCTTTGCCTTTCATCTTGAAGCTATAGTGGTTTGTACGCCCATTGTGGTAGACACCACGGTCGAATTGCCATGGCCGACCAAGGAGGAGGTGGCAAACGGTCATTGGGACCACATCACACTCCAAAGTGTCTTCATATGCACCGATTTTGAAGGATACTTGGACCGTATGCTCAACTCGTATAGTGCCGGAGTCACTTAGCCATTGAACCTTGTAGGGTTGCGGATGCTTCTTCTTGACCAATTGGAGCTTGGAGCATAGTCCTTCGCTTGCCAAGTTGTGGCAACTACCTCCATCGATGATGACCTTGACGGAGCGTCCATTGATGCCGGCCTTTGTGTGGAAGATGTGGCATCTTTGATCTTCTTCTTGTTGATGTTGAAGTGTCAAGACCTTGGAAACAACAAGAGCGGGGCTCGTATCTTCATCACAAAAGACTTGATCATCTTCATCCTCGTTGATGCGGCGGTGCATGGCCACTTTCTCAATAGCTTCCATTTCATCTTCACTCATGGAGTCGTATGTGCCATCGTCGTTGAGTATCATGGTGCGCTTGTTGGTGCATTCATAGGACTTGTGGCCTCGGCCACCGCAAGTGAAGCACTTGAAGGAGCTTGTCTTGACAGTCTCATTGGTTGGAGTGGATGATGAAGCCCGCGGCTTGTAGTTGCTTGTAGTAGGAGGAGGACGACTTGAACTTGTAGAAGTTTTCTTGTAACTTGATTTGTCGTCGTTGCTTGGAGAGGGCTTGGTTGATGTCGAAGTTGGAGTAGTTGTTAAAGCTTGGTTGTTGGAGAAGCCGTATGTCTTGGATGAGTACTTGGCGTACTTGAAGTCATCTTGCACTTGTCGTTCCGCCTTTGTAGCTTGATGCACGAGCTCAATGAGGTTGGAGTAGGGTTGGAAGTCGGCGATCTTCTTGATGGGATGGTTGAGTCCATTCAAGAATCGTGCCATTGTTTGCTCATCATCCTCCGTGACATTGGCTCGAATCATGGCAATCTCCATTTCTTTGTAGTATTCTTCAACACTCTTTGTTCCTTGCTTGAGGAGTTGTAGCTTCTTGAAAAGATCACGGTTGTAGTAGGTGGGCACAAAGCGTGCTCGCATGACATCCTTCGTTTGAGCCTAAGTGGTGATTGGAGGGTCACCTCTTGCTCGTCGGCGCTCAATTACTTGTTCCCACCATATGAGCACATAGTCTTGGAACTCAAGTGATTCCATAGCGATCTTCTTCTCTTCCTCATAGTTGTGCAAACGAAAGATTTTGTCGACCTTCAATGCCCATGAGAGGTACTCTTCGGGATCATTGGTTCCATAGAACTTGGGCATTGTGAACTTGAGCTTGCCATAGCGTTGTTCTTCATTGTGTTGAGGTCGATGTTGATGATGACGTTCTTGACGTGGAGGGTAATCATCCTCATGTTGCTCTTGTCGAGGAGGAAGTCCATTATCAACTTGCTCTTGTTGACCTTGAGGTTGGGGATGAGCTTGAGGAACTTGTGGAGGAGCTTGTGGGGCTTGACGTTGCGCACGCAGATGGTAGTTCCTCTCTTGTATTTCTTCTCGAAGGGCTTCCTCTTGATTGCGCCTTTCGCGATTGCGGTTGGCGATAGCTCGACTTGATGCTTTAAGGGCACGTTCCTCCTCAAGAGCTTGTGCTTCTCGTTGTTGTTGTTGAAGTCGTTGAGCCTCGGCGTCTTGTTGCTCTTGGTGTAGGCGCGCTCGTTCTTGTTCTTGTTGGCTACGAAGACGTTGTCGTTCTTGAGCTTGAGCAAACGCTACTTGGTTTTATTGAGGACGAGGAACTTGTTCATCAACTTGCTCTTGGGAATGCTTGTCGTGTAGCGGGTTGTGAGATGCATGACGGTCTTGACGCGCGGCTCGTCAAAGAGTGTTCGATGACGGTGTACTTGTGTCGGAGAAGGAGTCGTCGGAGTGGCGACTTGAGTGGCTCCGTCTTGAGTGTGAGGAAGTAGAAGGACGCCGGTTCACCAACAAGGCGCGGATCTCGTCCATTCTTGCATCGTTCTCTTTCTTGTGCACGTCGAGTTTGTTGTCGAAGTAGTCTCTTGTACGTTGCTCGGAGAGTCGCAAGTCGGTGGCGAGGTTGTCGATGCGTTCGCTCATTGCTTGTTGCTCTTGATGGAGAGCTCGTTGTGCGCCAAAGAGGTGGCTCTTGGTGACGTATGATGACATGTCGTCATCTTGCTCGATGAAGAGTGGATTTGTAGAAGAACTTGGCCTATCCATCATTTCAAGCAAATTGTGAGTGGTAGAAGGAGAAGAACAAATACCAATGTACCTTTGACTGAAGTTGAAGATGAATCAAGTTCACTCAAATGCGGACAATGAAATAGCACTATTGGTACCGATCCTTGTCGATTCTCACACCTACACAAGTAAAAGCTTTTGGTGGAGCTTGGTTAGGATGGTGGCACAAAATTGATTGCAATCGTTAGCTTGACTCAAAAATGTTGAAGAAGATTTGCAAATTCGCATATGCAACAAGTATACCAAGCAAGTAGTGGTACACGGAAACACACACGCAAATAGATAAATGGGATTGTGCAAACCAAGAGTGAGCCAAAATGTGGAATCCACGAAAATGCTCTTGTTGCACAATGCTAGAGAGACGCTAGCACGATTGCACAATAGGCGGATATGGAGCTTGTGCACAACCTACTAGGCAAAAATGCAACGATCTCTATCCCAAGTATGCTATATGTATGGTATTTCGGTGCAATGATCCAAGATGATCTTATATGACAATATTAATGTTGTATGATGCTATGCTTGTTGTTTATAAGCTCTTTGCTTATCTTTCCTCTTTGCTTAAAAGCTTGAGTGGCTCTTTCTCTTTTGAGCTCTTTTCTTATGCAAACTTGAAGAACCAAGATAGCAATTGTGTATGCGATGACAACTTTGTGACACACAAGTTGATTCCAAGATATGCACCACGATGGTATGTATGATATGGTGTATGCAACTAATGTGCACAAGTCACGTTGCCGGCAATACTCAATGGCTAGTCTCGATGGGTAAGCAACGCAAAGGATGGTCTATGATGGTTATCAATGCAATTGCAAGGTATGACAAAGATCTCGTCGAAGTTACCGTCCGTAGCGAAGATGAGTAGTCGACGAAAATGAGCGTTTGTTGTTGATGTCTCACCGCACCTAAATAGCCGAAACATAATAGGACACGGAAATCTCAACTCAAATTCTCGAACTCAAATTCGAATGGTAGTACGGAGGTTGTGTCGTGTGGTTTTGGCAAGTGGAAGTGGTGGTGGTGGAGGGGGACTGCAGAAGTGCGGTTTCGTCAGCGGAAGCCGGATGATCCGGGCCAGGAGCTGGATGATCCGGGCACGTCCGGATGATCCGGGTCGGAGTCCGGATGATCCGGGCAGGTCAACCTCGCACGTGAACTGCTCGGGAAGAACATGAAAACGGGGAGAAATTTGACGATTTCGAGGATTTTGGATGGATTTCGAGGGGAAGGTGGGGAAAAGCAAGATCCACGAGTTACACACCGAATCCACGGATCAAAAACAACAAAACATCATCAAAACTAACAAATCACAAAAAATTTTGGGGGTTATTTTTGGTGGGGATTTTCGGATTTAGGACGAAAACAACAAAATCAAGCTAGAAAAAGAGGGGTAGGGGCTCCAAAAACGTGATCAACTTGGCTCATGATACCATATGATGTAGGGTGGAACCCTATAGCGTCGATCTTTCACGTTTGGAGTGGATCCTATGGGAGAAACACGAAGAACGCGTGGAAGAACACAAGGAAATCATGGGGAAGAACGAGAGAGACACTCAATCGACAAGAGATCAATCACACAAGGTCTAGATCATCGAAGCACGAGTAACACATGGTTCAAAATCAACAAAGGAAAGATACAAAGGTAGCCGTTCTTCTCCGAGAGGAGGTCTTGAATCCACGAGGGGATCTTCCCGTAAAGGGGTCTTGAATCCGAGAGGATCTTCTCCTAAGAGGCCGCGGTCTCTCACGAGGAGGAGATCCGATGGATGAGCGAAGCTCTATCTCTAACTTGAGCTAAATCAACGCTAAGTCTCAAAGTGAGGAGATGGGGTCCTATATATAGAGTTGGTGGACGAAGGGGTACATGGGATCAGCCCAACACGGGCGCGCAGGCGCTGGCCGGATGATCCGGACGAGGGTCCGGATGATCCGGGCTGGTCCGGATGATCCGGGTGGAGGCCCGGATGAGCCGGAGGGTCGGCCGGTGGTCGCGTAGGGCCGGATGTCTGGCTGGAGGTCCGGATGTCCGGGTCGGGTCCGGATGATCCGGGACGGGGTCCGGATGATCCGGCTTCAGGGTGGAGCTTCTGTAGGCTTCGGTCGATTTAGCCAGATTGTCCGGACCGGGGTCCGGATCGTCCGGGCTCTGTCCGGATCGTCCGGGCCGCCGTCCGGATCGTCCGGCCACCCTGGTCCTTGGTGCTTTTTCCTCTCCGTCTTGTCGCATGTCTTCCGCTTCCGGTTCTCCTTGCTTCCTAGCCTCTTCATGGTTGACTCCTTGGTACCTGAGTATGCATAGCATTTCCGTTTGAGGTAGTAACCATGTCTCATGTGGATCGAAAGGGAAATGTGAGAGGAGTGATGTCACCTCGGTTTCAAGAGCTCTTGCACGTGCTCGAGTCATGGGTCCTTGTGGGGTTGGATGTGTTGATGTAGAGTCCATGGGGATGATGGAAGGATGCTCCGCATCACCTGAGCAGTACCCCAAAACCTCATGGGTTGCTGCAAAGGGATCTCCAGTTGATCCATCTAACTTATCTGGCTTTAGATGTGAATCTCCTCATTCTTATGATGAGTCATTTGACTCCAACTATAAACTGTTCAAAAATCAGAATGGTGAAGTATTTGCTAGATATGTTGGCACTAACTGTAGGAACGGTTCCCCTATGAAGAAAATCTGGGTTCCCAAAAGTTATGTTGAAAGTCTTCAGGTGAATGTCCTCATGACACCACCAGTGAAGAACAGGAACCCCTGATCGAATTCTTCATATGGACCAAATTCTTCATATGGATCCAAGTCCTCATACGGACCAAATTCCTCACATGAATCAAATTCCTCAAAAGGATCAAAGTCCTCATATGATTATCATCGTGCTAACAACTCTGTCTCGCAGGGTAGAGCTAAGGGCTATGAATATGTGCATTATTCTTCAAACCATTATGTTCATAAGTCCTCGAAGAATTACTCTGCTTATTCATATGCTTACCCTAACCCCTCTTATGTGAAACGAAACGGTTTGGCATCTTTGCCACCCTTCTCATATGGTGCTCGCAGAGTGATGAATTCTTTGCCACCCCTCCAGATGTGGGTGGTGAAGAAAAAGAACTAATCTCTTCTGTAGGGTCAGGTCTCCAGAAGTGCTTTAATGTCTGAAGAATTTGCTGGGGACCTGACAAAATGCCTGAAAGGACGTAGGCGAATCATGATGAAATGAACTTTCATTTCACACGTCCTCATACTGCTATATCTGTTTACTGCTTGATGAAATTCATCTAATGAACTTGATATCATATTCTTCACTGATGAAGCATATGAGATTGTAAGCTACACTAATTCATCTACAGGATGATCAACCCAAAACTACTGAATTGGTCCTCGATAGTGGATGTACGAATCACATGACTGGTGACAAGAATCTATTGATGGATGCTCCCTTATCACCATCACCTCTGAAGCATATCATCTTTGCTGACAAAGGCAAAAGTCAGGTATTGGGTCTTGGTAAGGTTGCAATCTCTAAGGATAAACACATGGACAAAGTCATGCTTGTTGAGTCCTTAGGATACAATCTAATGTCAGTCTCAATGCTTTGTGATCTTGATATGGTTGTTGTCTTTGGCAAGTATCGCTGTGTTGTGATTATGGAAGCTGACAATTCCAAAGTCTTCGAAGGCTTTAGGAGAGGAGATCTGTATATTGTTGATTTCTCTACAGGACCACAACTAGCCGTGTGTCTACTTGCAAAAGCTTCAGAAGGCTGGCTATGGCATCGACGACTTGGTCATGCAGGCATGAGGAATTTGCACACGCTTGCAAAGAAGAAGCATGTCATAGGCATTGAGAATGTCAAATTCCTCAAGGATCACTTATGCGGAGCCTGTGAAGCTGGAAAAATGACCAAGGCCAAGCATCCAGCGAAGACTATCATGACCACTACCCGTCCATTCGAATTGCTTCACATGGACCTCTTCGGACCTAATCATTACTCAGCAGCCACTAATGATGCATCTCTATATGGTTTTGTTATTGTTGATGATTACTCTCGATATACATGGGTACACATTGTTACTTACAAACATGAAGTGCAGGAAGTCTTCAAACGATTTTCCTCGAGGGCTTCAACCAACTTTGGTGTGAAGATCAAGCACATCAGAAGTGACAATGGAACTGAGTTCAAGAATTCCGGTCTTGATGCCTATCTTGATGAACTTGGTATTACTCATGAGTTATCTGCTCCCTATACTCCTCAACAAAATGGCGTCGTAGAGCGCAAGAACAGAGCTCTTGTTGAGATGGCTCGCACTATGCTTGATGAATACAAAACGCCTCAGCGTTTTTGGATTGATGCAATTGATACTGCATGCCACATCATCAACAGAGTATATCTTCACAAATTCTTCAAGAAGATGGCCTATGAACTCCTCACTGACAAGAAACCCAATGTGAGTTATTTGAAAGTCTTCGGTGCTAAATGTTGGATTAGAGATCCTCACCACAACTCTAAATTTGCACCGAAAGCACATGAAGGTTTTATGCTTGGTTACGGAAAGGACTCGCACACCTACAGAGTCTTCAACATTGTTCTTCACAAGATTGTTGACAATGTAGATGTGCGGTTTGATGAAACTAATGGCTCGCAAAGAGAGCACCTACCTTCTGTGTTAGATGAACCAGAACCTGAGGATTCTATCAAGTTCAAGGCAACTGAGGATGTCATTCCTACTGAAGAATCTGCTGAAGAATTCATTCCAATTCATGAAGAACGTCGAGCTGATGCACCAGAAGAAAATGATGAGGAAAATGGTGCTGAAGAAAATGCTGATCAAATTCCTCAGCGACAACCATCTCATCCTCGCGTGGCAAAAGAAGTGCAAGTGGAGAAGATCATCGATGACATTAGCGCACCAGGTCCTCTCACACGCTCAAAAGCTTCACATTTATCTAACTTTTGTGGGCACTATGCTTTTGTCTCTATCACAGAGCCCACTAAGGTAGATGAAGCATTTCTGGAGCCGGAGTGGATGTAGGCTATGCAAGAAGAATTACATCAGCTCGAGCTTAACAATGTCTGGGAACTGGTCAATCGCCCAGATCCTCTCAAGCATAATATCATTGGCACAAAGTGGATCTACCACAACAAGCAACATGAAAATGGCCTTGTGGTGAGGAATAAGGCACAACTAGTAGCTCAAGGCTACACACAGGTTGAAGGAATTGATTTCGATGAAACTTTTGCACCTGTTGCTAGACTTGAGGCTATTCGCATATTACTTGCTTACGCTAACCATCATGATATCATTTTATATCAAATGGATGTGAAAAGTGCATTCCTCAATGGTAAGCTTGAGGAAGAAGTATATGTTGCTCAACCCCCAAGTTTTGAAGATCCAAAGAATCCTGACAAAGTCTTCAGACTCAATATGGCTCTCTATGGCCTCAAGCAAGCCCCTCGGGCATGGTATGATACGTTGAAGGAATTCTTTGTGAAGAATGGCTTCACACCCGGTTCACTCGACCCTACTCTCTTTACTAAATCTTATGATGGTGAACTGTTTGTGTGCCAAATATATGTTGATGATATTATCTTTGGCTGTACTGACCAACGTTATAGTGATGAATTTGCCTATATGATGAGTGAAGAATATCAAATGTCTATGATGGGAGAGTTGAAATTCTTCTTAGGCCTCCAAATTCGTCAGCAGCGCAATGGCATATTCATATCTCAGGAGAAATACCTCAAAGATGTACTGAGGAAATTCGGCATGCAAGATTGCAAAGGCGTCAAAATTCCTATGCCCACAAATGGCCATCTATGCACTGATGAAAATGGTATTGACTTCGATCACAAGGTATACCGCTCCATGATTGGTTCCTTATTGTACTTATGTGCATCTAGGCCAGATATAATGCTTAGTGTTTGCATGTGTGCCCGATTTCAAGCTGCACCGAAGGAATCACACCATAAGGCTGTGAAGCATATTCTTCGATATCCAGCTCACACACCAACACTAGGATTATGGTACCCCAAGGGCTCTGCTTTTGATCTCATTGGATATTCTGACTCTGACTATGCTGGTGATCGTGTGGACCGCAAGTCAACATCTGGTACTTGTCATTTCCTCGGACGATCTTTGGTTTGTTGGTCCTCGAAGAAACAGAACTGCGTATCACTGTCTACTGCTGAAGCTGAATACATTGCTGCTGGCTCTTGCTGTGCTCAACTGCTTTGGATGAAGCAAACCCTCAAGGACTATGGCGTCAACGTGAAGAATGTGCCTCTCCTCTATGACAATGAGAGTGCCATCAAGATTGCACACAACCCAGTTCAGCACTCGAAGACAAAGCACATTCAGATTCGTCATCATTTTCTTCGTGATCATGTGTTGAAGGGCGATATCTCCATCGAGCATGTGAAGACTGAAGAACAGCTAGCTGATATCTTCACCAAGCCCTTGGATGAGAAGAGATTTAGCAAGTTGCGGTGTGAGCTAAATATCTCAGAGTCTTCGAATGTTCTTTGAAAAGGACACACATCCTAACACTTGTGCAAAATTGATGACTTAGATGTGCAACACATGAAGAAACGTTTTTCTTCAATCAATGAAAAATAACACTCTAAGTGTGAAGAAATTAATGAAGAATTTGATTCTCAGAACCCTACGACAATTGTACGCGGTGTCTGAAATCATCATTCTTATACGGTGGGTTACGCCACCACAAAAAAGTTGAAAATCTTCAATTTGAGTTTTTCCTCATTTTTGAAATTCTTCAGTTTTTCAAATTCTTCAACTTTGCAAAATCTTCACTGTTTCCGTCGTTTTTCTTCATTGGCTATATATATATGAGTTTATGTCCTCTACAGCATTCACTTATAGCTATTTCTTCAAGTTGCTTTTTCTGCTAAGTGAATGTGATCGGACACTTTCCCCTCTATGCTATACTCAACCCAATCTATTCACAAATTCTTCATGTGCGTTCTATTTGAAACTCGTTCAAAGTCTTCACTATGTCCTTGTCAGCTGAAGAAATTGCGAACGAAACTTTAAAACAAATCTTATCCAGATTTTCGGTTTTTGCCGCTCAAACCGTTCCGCATCCCACGATGCATTATTATATTCACCCACGATCTTACACGATCTCATCTGCATAGTACGTGGGTGACACATGTCGCGTGAAGGAGAAAGGGCAGGGGCATGTTCGTCCCAAAATCTTTGGGCGAACAGTTTTTCACCGTGGCTATAAATACCCCTCTCCCCTTCCTCACTTCATTTACTCCGCTCGACCGCTCTCTCTCGCTCGAGCTCCTCAAACCCTAGCGCCACCGCTACTCCATCGTCGCCGGTGAGGAAGAGCTTTGCTGCCTCGACCTCGTCGCCGTCGTACTCGCGCCGGTTGCGGAAATCTTCACTCCACCGCCGCCGTAGCTGTTTCCCTCTGCCAAGTTAGGGCGTGGGAGATCTAACTTGACGAACTTCACCTCAGTTCATCTCAGTTCATCGTGTTCTTCAGTTCGGGTAATTAAAAGTTACTTTTATTACTCGCTTTGATTCTCAAACTTCTCTGAAAATCTTCAAAGGTGTTTATTCTTCAAATCTTCACACATCTGAACACCTCACACACTGTATGCTCTTGATCCATTTTTCTAAGCACTCATTTTCTTCAAGATTCCTCAATTGTGTGGATCTTTGATCTGTACAACTCTGGAACCTAAGACAAGAACGCTTAGTGAAATTCCTCAAGGCTCAACTGGTCAAATTCCTCAAAACTTGTCTTTTCGAAAAACCTTCTGAGAACGCATATGACCTCTCCAAATTCCTCGCACCTACACTATGTTCACAGGTACTCATGTCCGCTGCTGAATCACTAGGTTCTCATCAACTTAACTCATTTGCAGCATTCCTCGAAGAAAAACCGCATACTTCTTCAGAGTGTTCAATTGTTCAAATTCCTCATCTGAAGAATATGGCTGAAGGAAAGAGACTGCAGAAAGGAGGAAAGAAGCCTGAGGTCATGACTGCTTTCGAGATCCCTGATGACATATACAAGGACTATTGCACACCTGATGAAGCCAAATTTGGCAAAGAGAACAAAAATCAGCGCAAGGTGCGCATTCAAAGGATTGAACGAAGATGGGCAAGAGAATGGAGGGAGTACAGATATGTAACTCCAAAGTACATGAAGAAATTCGCTTTAAATCCTCCATGCCCAAGAGCTCCATTGGCACCTGGCCAAGTAGCTGATCCCACCAGCATCAAGCGTGGTGAGGACTTTCCTGAAGAATGGGCTAGGCGCCAAGCAAAATTGGCAAGACAAGCCAAGGAGGCAGTGAGGAAATTCAATGAGGATTCTGCTGCTACTGCTGCTGCTACTGAGGCCTCGGTCAAGCCGAGGAAGTCAATGCCAAAGAAGCCTGCTCGCAAGCCAAGTGCTTCACCGACAGCGCCCTCACGGCCAAGTTCCTCAGCTATGCCCTCACGGCAAATTCCTCAGACCGATACTGCTCCACCAAAGTCCTCAACTCCTGTGCATCTGGCTACATGTCAAAGGACTACGGGTTTTTCAATTGCTTCCGGTGTCTCAGCAAGTTCCTCAGCTGCACCAATGTCCTCATCAGGCCCCACACTGTTGAAGACTAAAGCAACAGCTGGACGCGGTCCTCGACCAAGTCCAAGGAAGAAACAGGTCGCATTCCAAGTGCCCTCTGATGATGAAGCTTCTGATGATGAACTTGCAGAAATCATCAGAGACAGGCAAGTAAAGGCCGCTAGAGCCAAAGGCACATCGGTGCCATTGCTTTTGGATCTGAGGAAAATTCTCGACTACATTGACCTCTGGAACAAGGATCCAAACACCCCCATGCCTGATTTCCAAGCCCTCAGCAAAGACTTTGATGCATACTATGATGATTGGCAAGGAGCCAAAGTGATATTCGTCAACCTGACGAAGAAAATGACAACTGTTGCAGCCCCATCGCAACAAGAAAATCCTTAGGCTCCAAACTCTGCTCAGCCTGCTGAAGAACATGCCAGCACCGCTGATGACTTTCAGCCTGCTGAAGAAAATGTAAGTTCCAGGGCTGATGACTCCATCCCAGCCGATAAAGAAATTGCCAAGGCATCCACTAGTGGTGCGCCTGAAGAAACTGAAGAGGTCAGGGCAACTGCATCAGTTGCGCCTGAAGAAAATGAACCAGATTCCTCAGCTCCTCCCGCGCCTACACCAACGCCAATTCTTCCTTCTGCCTATGAAGTGAAGAAGACCAAGGCTGCAGAGCGAGCTGCAGTGAAGAAAAGGAAGGCATCAGCTGCGTCAAATTCTTTGGCTGCGAAGAAAATGAAGCCTATGACCAGCTCACTTGAACATCCAATTGATGCTGTTCCAATTTCCTCCATGTCATCAAAGGAAATTGTTCCTTTTGGAGAAGACTATAAGATCCCAAGCGGATCTGATGAAGAACATCATTCTGCTGCTTCGTCAGAGCAGTTTGATGAAGAAATTGAAGTGGACACAATCCCCTCACCGCCAGTAATTTCCTCACCTATGCCTCAGTTCACAGCTGAAAAGGCTGGTGTTGAGGAAATTGAAGATGAAGATGTGGATATTGGATGCACCACACCTGTGATGAACGATGACTTCTGGGAAAGTCAGCATCCCAATACTCCTCTCTTCACTCCTATTCAACAGATTCCTCAGTCCCCGGCAACAACAGTTCAAATGGGCTCTGAAGAAACTCATCCCACTTCCTCTGTTCATGAAGATATTCCAGCCGCTAGTGCTGACGAACCTGCTGCTGCTGATCCACAGATTGTACAAGAAGAGGAACCAGAAATTCCTCAGCCTGAAGCACCTGAGCTCGCGATTCCTGAGGTGGTACTGCAAATCACTGACACCCCTCTGCCAAAGCCGAAGAATCCGTTCTCAAGCAAACAGAAGTTCAAGGCTGAAGACTTGTTTTCCGAGCATGTGTTTCACTGACTACAACCCATATGACTCTGCTCGCATAAGGAAGAGGCGTTTCTGGACTGCCAGTCAAGCAAACTTCTATTCCTCAGTGCTGTTTGACAAGGACAAAATCTTCGGTCATGAACATATTCCTCACGTGGATATGGAATCTCTGCCATGCTTCGAGCCAGTCCTCAGTGTTATTCATGATGCAGGATTATTGAATTTCTGCACTGACATATGCGATTGGAATGAAGAACTCATTCTTCAGTTCTACGCCACACTGCATATCACTGGAGACGCTGAACATGTCAATTCATGGGTGTTGGATTGGATGACCGAAAACACTCACTACAAGGCACCGGCAACTGAATTGCTTCATGTCCTTCCTCTCGATCCTCCCCATGACAGTGCATGTTGCATCTACAATGACCCTGAACTGTCAAATCATTATATGCAAGTGCTCATGAAGCCTTTGAAGCCTGGGCAGGACCCACGAACCAAATTCCTCGTCAAGGAATTGCTTTATGTGCCTCGGACTGTCTATCGCATTCTGACGAAGACAATGAGTCCTATCAAAGGCCACGACTCCAATGATGAAGATGTCGTTGGCATCATGAAGAATATGCTTTTCAACATCATTCATGGTGTTCCCGTCAACTTCCATGATTTCTTCATGAGGACTCTGGCAAATGTTGCTATGTCACCTTTTGAGCTGAAGCCCTACGCGCCTTGGATTATGAGATTCATAAGGGCAAGATCCTCACTGAATTATAAAGCTGATACTCTGAACCATGGTAGCTACTTGCCTCCCATTGAAGTCCTCAAACGGACAGTTTCTTCAGCTGATGATAAAGGCAAGGTAGCTGCTGTGATCGATGAAGGCATTCGTCCATTGGATGGTCAATTTCGCCTGGCTACATCTTACTCTATCAATGACGATTCTGCCACACATGACACTGCCGCAAATACCTCAGCTAAGCAAAATCCTCAAGCCACGGCACCCAGGGTGATGACTGACCGTGAGTTACTCCTCAGTCTTCATCAGAAGGTTGATCGCAATCACAAATGGGTAAAGCGTCAGTTTGGTGCTCTTCTTCACAATATGACCTCAACACACAATGCAGTGAAGAAAAACCACTACTACCTTCATGAAACCCTCAACCGCACCTAGGCTATCCTCACTCATGTCTATAGCGCTGAAGAACTGAAGACTATGGGTCTCAAGCAAGAATTTGACTAGTCTGCACCTCCTCCGAAGAAATTCAAGAGGGTCAAATTTCCTGATCTGGTGGCCAGCTCTTATTCTTCATCGCGTGAAACTGATGAGTATGAAGATTTGGACGACACTGCGGCAGGTCCTGCTACAACAAACAACCCCGACAACGCTGGCGCTCCTCCATCAACTTGAAATTCTTCAGGGGCGTTAGTCCTCAGTTTCAATCCTTTTGGTCATTTGATGACAAAGGGGGAGAAATCTGAGTTAGTCTTCAAGCGGGTCTATATTAAGGGCGTTTTTTTAAGTTGCAACTCTCATTCTTCCGAGACTTTTATTGGATCGAGTTGTAATCTTAAACCCGATGGTGCTCTGATACTTTTGGATGGTGCTTTTGTTGCACTATGCTCTGATACTTTTGATGCTTTCGGCATGGTTATTCCTCGTTAATATTATGGCACACATGCTGAATTTCATCAGGCACCATATTTCATCATGCATTTCAAATTCTTCATATTATATATCAAATGCGTGTATGAATTACAAGATATAGGGGGAGATCTCCATGATTCAACTCTTCAAATGTGCATTGCCTCAAAAGCAAATTCCTCACTATGCACATCTTCAGGGGGAGTTCTTCTATATCTTACAATCAAATTCCTCAATATCAGTATTTACACTTCATATGTTTATCCCCGTTGAAAACTTAACCTATGTTGTCATCAATCACCAAAAAGGGGGAGATTGTAAGTGCATCTAGTGCCCCTTAGTGATTTTGGTGTATTGAAGACTTATAGGTTAAGGGACTGATGCGTTTGTGAGTGTACACATGTCTATAAGTCTATGAGGAGTTTGATATTTACAGAGAAAGTCGACCCCTAAAAATGAAGTTCTTCGACTGAAGACTTTGATATTCTGAAGACTTTCTGAAGACTTTGAAAGTGAAGAAATTGGTGTGACCTTAAAGACTTGATATTCATTTGAGGAACATGAAGCGTGAAGACTTTTGTTTTCGTAGTTTCATTTTCTCTTTCTTGAGTCATAGGAAACACCGTACTATTAAAGGGGGTCGAGGAAATACTAAGGAAATATTTCCATGTGATGCTCAACTCAAAATCCTACACCTACCAATCCCTTCGAGTGAAGCCATTGGAAATCTCATACAGTTCAGTCAATTTCTTCAGTGACAGAGACGCAGTTCTTCTGATCACTGAGGACTTTGCTCTGACTGAGGAGTTAGGAATTCGCCAGTGCGAATTGCCTACACAGTGAGGAACATGATAGCCCTGAGGAATTTGAGAGTCAAATTTCCGACCGTTGTTATGCTGCGCGCCGGCTGTCCCAAAATATCTTATCCACCTAACGGTCATATCATTGAAGGGCATTTATGTATTATCATGTCGGGCTGCTCCCTAGGCTATAAATAGCCGCCCCCTACAACCACTAGCTGGTTGGCTGCTCCGAGAGAACTTGACACTTGTCATTTGAGAGCAACCCATCCTCCGAGGACTTTGAGCGAAAATCATCAAGTGAGGAAAAATCCCAAAACCAAACCCCCACAAACCCAAAGTGATTGAGCATCACTGAAGAAATTGATCCTGGGTGGATCCGACGCTTGTTACCTTTGAAGACTGTGCTTCTTCCAGACGGTTAGGCGTCAAGGTCTAGAGCATCCAAGAGGAATTGTGGATTGCCGAGTGACCAAGTCTGTGAAAGTTTGGAAGTCACCTGAAGACTTACCATGAGTGATTGGACGAGACCTGCATGGTCTTAGTTCAAGGAGAATACGGTGAGGACTGGGTATCCTGAGTTGCGGCTCAGTGACTGGGTGTCCGGGACTGCGTGTCCTCGAGTTTAAATACTCAGCCGCTCCAACCAGACGTACAACTGAGACAGCAATTGGAACTGGTTTACCAAATCATTGTCTTCACCAACTAACTAGTTCTATTTCCTCAACCCTTTCATTTCCTCATTACTGTGTACATTGTTTGTTCATATCTGTGCTTGAAGACATTGACTGAAGACTTTCTCAATTTCCTCAGTTGAATTTCTTCAGTCTGTTTGTCTTCATCTTGTGTTATCCTGTGATTACGCTTTCTGTACTCTGTGCTAGTCTTCATTTCATCATGATGACCATGCTTGTATTCTGTTATGATTACTTCTGAGTACTTATTCCGCTGCAAGTAGTTCTTCGCTAAGGAATTTCCTCACCAGCAAATTCCTCAGTGAAGAATTCATAAAAATCGCCTATTCACCCCCCCTCTAGTCGATATAACGCACTTTCAGTCCACCCCCCTAGGGCGCGGCCCCTGTCCTTGTGGGGCCCATGTGCCCCCCTCCACTTATTCTAGCACCCATGCACTCCTTCTTCCTCCAAAAAAATCACTCCATAGCCCAAACTCGTGTTCTTGCTCATCTTGCTGCCATTTTTGATCACCTTGCTCAAAGCTCCATTCACAAAACTGCTTTGGGAGATTGTTCTTCGGTATGTGACTCCTCAAATGGTCCAAATAGTTTTTGTTCTAGTGCTTTATTCATTGCAAATTTTTGCTGCTGTGGTGACCTTCTTGTTGAGCTTCCATGTCAAATTTATATGGTCCAAAGTAGTTTTGACGCATGATATAGCCTGTACACACTTGTAGGAGTAGTTGCTATCAATTTTTTTGAGTTTGGTTCACTTCTATTTTGAGTCACTAAAAATTTCAGAGGAAAATGATGAGGAGATTGTTGAGAGGCTCCTCGAGCTGGGGTTCAAAGAAAAAGGAAAATGAGGAGAAGGAGAAGCCTAAGTATAATCTTCCACGCGCTGCGAAGATTCGGCCGTGTGAATAGCCATGTGATGCATTCTTGCAGGCGGCCGGAATTTATGATGACTTCTATTATTTGGCTGAGAATGCAGGCATCACCGACTTAATCCTCGACCAGTGTGATCAGTATATCCTACTCATTAATACTATCATGCAAAATTTTCATTTTCATGCCAGGAGATCACCACCCATGGTAGAATTTCATTTATATGATGAGTACAAGGAAATGACGCTCTATGACTTTTGTGGGGTTTATAAATTACCATATGAGGGTAGCGTCGAGGAATGACACCCTAGTGATGTGGAAGGTTTTATTAATGAAATTACCGTATGTCGTGGTTCTAAGTCTGACAATAGAATGGGGGGTAGGTATGGGGAGGCAAGATCCTAGCTACTGTGAGATTGTGCACGCAAGATTTACGAGTTTAGGTCCTTCTCAAAAGAAGTAACAACCCTACGTGTCGGGGATATACCCCGCGGTATAAACCGCCGGATGTATGACCCGGCTAGAGTTTGGCGATTCACCGGTGACCCACTTGGACCTGGCGGTTTAAGATTCATTGGTAATCCGGCAGGCGGGTCAGAGTTGCGACAAGACCCGGTGGCCCAACGGGCGGTTTATGGAAGGCCGGATCATGCTATGGTGGGCCGGTTTATGAGGAAAGCACAAGGAATATTTTTCTACAAAGGAAGCAAGACTAGGACTCCACTTGTAATAGAGTAATCCTAATCCTACTAGGACTAGTCATGTAACCCGCCCCTTCAACATATATAAGGAGGGGCAGGGCTCCCCAAAGAGGGACAAGCTACAAGCAAGAAGAAACAGTCTTAGGGCTAGACACAACTAGAGGAGAGTCGGTTTACGGCGACTCCTTCGTGATGATAATGAGATCTAGCATCAAACAACATGTAGGGTTTTACCGGATGATGTTTCCCGGGGCCCAAAGCTGTCTAAACCCTTGTCTGCGTGTTGATCCGCCCTGCGTCTCTCGTCCCACTCAACCCCTCTCAAGCTACCACATAGATGCGTTGGCCTCGCGACTAAGTCCTGACACTAAGGACATCTGCCATGACAAATCCACGACAGTTGGCGCCCACTAAGCAGAAGCAGTAACGCCGAGCTGTATTGGAGGGATTTTATCTAGGGTTGGAAGAGTTCACTTTTGGCCGGAGGAAGAAGAGCCGGCTTGAGGCAATCATACGGGATAACCAGGGCGGCGTCGGGCGCAGTCACCACCCTGAAAATCAGTAAAGACAGAACGGAGCAAGATCCGTCTAAACCGCCTGGTTGCAAGTTTCGCCGAGATAAAACAAGATTTTTCAGCTACCGCTAAGCAGAAGCAGTAACGCCGAGCTGTATTGCAGTCAGATTCGGTCCCACGCCCATATTGAGTATTCAAGCTGGACGATGCGTATCGGATTGATAAAAAAAGGGGCGGGCGCTTTGTCGCGAGTGATCGGTCTAAACCGATTGGTTTGACAGCGATCAGGAGGCTTCAATCTGGATAATACTAGCAATTATATCAGCGATGACCAAGTGGCTGGGTATGGACAGCGACAGCTAAAATTAATGAGCGGCGGCAACGAATCTGCTATTATTGCTATCGCCTAGAACAAAAATAAACTAGACAGCAGCAGACGCCCAAGGCACCCAGAGAAAAACGTGTTCGAGGCATGTGCCTGCTAGCCCCGTTTGATGGTGCACGCACATGCAGAGGCAATCTGCAGAAGTCAAAGGCTGAAAGAAAAGGAGAATAAGGAAAGGACTATTACTAGTACATCTCACGGGAGGTCTAGTACTAGCACTATTCATCAAATGAATTAGCACAGGGCCCAAAGTCTCACAAGGATGTGATATCAAAGGATCGTCAGCCACATACCTCCAGATAAATGTCAGAACTGATGAGGACATGCGACAGCTTTTGCGAAAAAAAAGGAGGAGTAGCTACGACCTGAAGCCGTCCTCTGCTCCAAGTTGCCTTACGAACAAATCAGGTGCTATTTTTCTAAACTTTTACTGGTGTAATTAAGTATCATCCAAAGCTTTTTCCATGGTATGCTATGCTATACACAGGTCAACTGACTCATGGCCAAGGTATGATCCGGTCCTCGTGCGCCGGTGTTGGAGGCGATGTATACATCTGCACCGCCCGTGCCGGGTGTTTAAAGACCTGGAGAATAACCCGGAGGGTTTCTGCTTGAACCGCCGGGACCATATTGGGTCACCGACCAGCCTAAACCGCCTCTGTCGCGATAAACGGATCATCCGTTGTCCGAACAAAAAAAGAAAACATCAGGTGATATCCATCTAAATCTAGTTTCTTGGTAGATTTTTTTTATCAAGGGAAAAATTACTTTGGACCGGATATTTTGATATGCAGGACAATTATTCATTATAAACATGGTTTATACCATGGGTACGGAGTACGCGCTGGCAACGTCCTGCCCGGTGTTCATCCGTGCCACATTACACGGTGAATGGACGCGTGCAAGACGCCGCCCTTACGGCCCGGTTTACATCAGCTTGCCGGGACCGCGCCTGCGTTTGTCTCGCTCGTCCGAACCGGTTTACAACGCCGCGGCCGATTTATCTGTCTGTGCCGCCTCTGATGCTGCAGACGTATTTGCATTCGCCTCACACGGCCTGGTCTACATCAACACACTAGGCCGCACTTGTCTACATGAGCTATTTATTGAGTATAAAGTTAGTCACTGCTTGGGTAGCCCGGTTTTCTTTCAAATTGGAGGCAAATTATCATGAACCGCCGTCTGCACTGGATGGCTCAATGGGCAGGCGCACGAGTCACCGCCACTACAGTTTGGTTAACTTCAAATCACCAGTTGGAAGGAACCATTGGCTGAGTTGCTGACACGGCTCATACGGGATCATTTATAACCCGCCGCAGTCACCTCAATCTTCTGTGGATTCACATCGGGCTATCAACACCGATGATATACAACTTATGCCGGTTTACATCATGATCACATATGGAGAGTCTCAAGCCAACTCCTCGAGTCACCTTTGAGACTCGGGGGCTACGATGACATGACTCAGCAAATCGTGCCAGTTTCAGCAAATTTAAGAACCCCAGGACGATGGAGGGAAAGATAACCCGGTCCCGGAGGCTACTGTTATTTGAAGGCCGTCAGAAAATTTCCAGCTTAGAAAGTATATGACAGTTACAAAATCCCGACTCAATGAAGAAGTTCCGGATCATCAGAAAGGATTCCGGTTTAAAATCCGGTTCAAGGGAAGTCAGTCTCACTGAAGCTCTCAAATATCCGGTTTACAATCCGGTTCAAGGGAAATCTGTTCTCCCACAAAGCTCTGAAGCTCTCAAATCTGGTTTGAAAATTTCCGGTTCAAAAAGGAATTAACTTCTCGCAAGTTTGAGTTGAAAGGCCATCAGAAAATTTCCGGCTGAAAATGAAGATTCCGGTTTGCAATCCGGTTTAAGGGAAATTTGTTCTCCCACAAAGCTTTGAAGCTCTCAATATCCGGTTCCAAAATTCCAGTTCAAGAAGGATTTATCTCTTGCAAAAAGTTAAAGGGTGCCAAAGAGGACCTGCTGCCATGATGCGCGGTTCAAACATGGGTATCATACCTTATTGGCTTATCATATTATTGATCACTTGGGGGCTTGGTCATGTCTGAACCATAGTCACACCTCTTGATCGGCGCAATGACACAATATCACTTGGGGGATTTTGGTCATGTCCGAACCATAGCAACACCTTTTGATAGGCGAAAGCCACCAGATCACTTGGGGACATGGTCAAATCTGAACCAGTCACGCCTCTTGATCGGCCTAAGGCCACAGAATCACTTGGGGGCTTGGTCGAACCCGAACCATTGCCATGCCTTTTGATCGGCATAAATGCCACGGTTTCATTTGGGGACCTGGCTGACTTGAACCATCGCCACACCTATTGGGGGCTTGGTCCCGTCTGACCATGGTAACACCATCTGATCAGCTCAATAAAGCATTTTTCTTGCAAACGGTTTTATCATTGCCTTTTGCTTCAGTCTTTTTCTTAAATGACTATTATTTTTGCTGCGTTTTTTTTAAACCGACATTGTTAATCCGGTTCGACTACAATTACAAATTGGCGGAACACGGTCAAATCTTAATCCGGAGACTATCTGCCCGATTTGATTTTATGTTACCATCTTATTATGGAGTAAACCGGTGTTCATTAACTCGGCTTGACTTTCAATTACAAGTTGTCAGTACATGATCAAATCATAATCCGAAGACTATCCGCCCGGTCTGGTTTGACTACGAGTCGCCAGTATTATATATGGTTAAACCGGTGTTTATCACAACCTAGTACGGTTTTATCATAAACCGTCACAGTATGAAAAGGAGTTATCATTACTCAAGATTGGGGTTATCACCGTTACTACAAAAAGTTGGTAAACCAATGATGTGATTCAATGTCACAGGTATGATATATTTCATATTTGATTATTCTTAAGTGCAGCCTTGGTTATAAACCTAGGTTATATGCTGGGCATTATGACCCGTCCGACGGTAAACCGCCAGGACACTTTAAACTTGTTGTATGCAGAGATAGGTTGAATAAAGCATGATGATAAATTATCCGGTGTTTATTAAACCGACCTGGCTTTAAGACGATAAGTCGCCAGTATATGATGAGAAATTATCCGATGTTTGTTAACCTAGCCTGGCTTTGGACTATAAGTCGCCAGTACATATTTGGATTGCGCCATTGGAATCATGCGCTTATAAGTCATTGGGTTATATTATTCAAATAGCCAAACTTGGCTGAATTTTCATTATGATATTGGATGAATAAGGTTTTCATACCGGATTATATTATCTTGAATAGCCAACATGGCTGGATTTTTATTATGGTTATTAATATTATGATTGAGGTTTTCAAAGTCGCTTTAGCGCAATGGATATTAATTTATCAAAGGATATGATTTATTCTACAATGAAAGGAATAGTCCCGAGTCGCTGCAGGCTTACGACCCGGCACTTGGGGGCTACATTATTCAAATTGAGATTACATCGAATATCCAAGTCCCATGTCACTGCCGGCATGCACCACGACACTTGGGGGCTAATGCAAAGTCATTGTTTGCTCACCTTATTGAAGACCCGACTCATCACATCGTAATGAGCTGGCCTTTGGGAGCTACCAATTGCTCATGTCAACAATTCAAGGTACACAAATTTTCATTTATCATTGAAGGGTCCACTACTCAGTTGGTAAAGCACAAGGCTCTTAACCTTGTGGACATGGATTCAAGCCCCATGATGGGGGTTACATCATATGATGTAATTTTCATTAAAGTATATATCAAGTCCCTGCTCATTATTGCATAATGACCCGGCCCTTGGGGGCTACACTGGTTGAAGTTTTTATGAGTATAAGACAATTACAAGTCCCAGGTTGCTGCAAGCAGGACAACCCGACAATTGGGGGCTACATAATATGGAGTATTCAGTTTTTACTAAGTGACTGGGATGAACAACATGGATTTCTTCTTAAGTGGCAGTATTTATATTGAAGCAAGTCTCAAGCCATCACTTTGTTCTGCTCAAGACTTGGGGGCTAAAGGTATTATATTATTGTCGAAGAACTATTTTCAAATTCTCTCTTTTGAGCAAACCGGATTCACCCGACGTCACCAATCATTACGACCCTGTGTCTGCAACCCGGCGTCATCAATAATCATGAACCAGCGTTGGCAACAATCATGAACCGGCGTTGGCAACAATCATGACCCAAAATTATCAGTTTTTATAACCCGACAATGGTGGTAATCATAAACCGGCAAGTTTTACATCTTCAAGCCGGCTGGATATCAGTTGAATATTTTAGAGACTAATATTTTTGTCAAGTCAGAGCATTGAAGGCCAATTCAAATGGATTCTTTATTTACAAAATATCTTCTGCAAGCAAATCGATTATGAAACTGGTCTATTGACTCGGATTTTTTAGAAGGAAGAAATGACAAGGATTTAAGGATGATCAAGTGCCGGTTTACAAGAATATTTAAACCGGAGCACAACCCGACAAATTTGTTCTTGTGTCTATGTTGCAGATCAGTTTAACATGGATGAATCCAAATTAAACTGGGGGCTAATGTCGGGGATATACCCCGCGGTATAAACCGCCGGATGTATGACCCGGCTAGAGTTTGGCGATTCACCGGCAACCCACTTGGACCTGGCGGTTTAAGATTCATTGGTAATCCGTCAGGCGGGTCAGAGGAGCGACAAGACCCGGTGGCCCAACGGGCGGTTTATGGAAGGCCGGATCACGCTATGGTGGGCCGGTTTATGAGGAAAGCACAAGGAATATTTTTCTACAAAGGAAGCAAGACTAGCACTCCACTTGTAATAGAGTAATCCTAATCCTACTAGGACTAGTCATGTAACCCGCCCCTTCAACATATATAAGGAGGGGCAGGGCTCCCCAAAGAGGGACAAGCTACAAGCAAGAAGAAACAGTCTTAGGGCTAGACACAACTAGAGGAGAGCCGGTTTATGGCGACTCCCTCGTGATGATAATGAGATCTAGCCTCAAACAGCATCTAGGGTTTTACCGGATGATGTTTCCCGGGGCCCGAAGCTGTCTAAACCCTTGTCTGCGTGTTGATCCGCCCTGCGTCTCTCGTCCCACTCAACTCCTCTCAAGCTACCACATAGATGCGTTGGCCTCGCGACTAAGTCCTGATACTAAGGACATCTGCCGTGACAAATCCACGACACTACGTCTTGGTGCCCGGAGGCTTGGTCGATTGGATTCTGCGTGAAGTTACAGGGGGTGCGAACCCTTGCCCCAGTGGAGGGGGTGACTTATATAGAGTGCGCCAGCACCCCAGCCTGCCCACATTACAAGGGGTTCAATGTACATTCAGGTGAGATGTTACTGGCAATGCCATCACTAAAGTCATATAAATGCTCTTTAAGATTACAGAGTGAACGACTGGCTGTTGCCATCCAGAGTGACTTTAGATCTTCTGTACTCCGAGTGGTTTCTGACATGGTCGAGTGGATTGCATGTCTGTCGAATGGAACTGTTGGTTGAGCTAAAAGCACCTTGGGGCAATTTTAGTTGGAAGATGTTGTTCAGGGTTCGAGCGAATAGGGAGGTGAAGATAGTCCCGACCCGATATTCATGCTTCGGAGGCATCTTACTTGGATCGGTGGACCATGCAAAAGCTTTGACCTCATTTTCAGTCACCTTGATCCATTCTGAGGTTGTCGAGTCAGTTTTGCTGATAAGCTTCGAATGCAAATTTGGTAGAAAATCCACGGCGATCTCCGGATCTCACGGGATTCGAAATTTGGGGAAGCGCGTGGGATGGAGAGGTCCACAACAAATGGAACAGATTAGGCAGGGGCGCCTCGATTCCTGCATCTCCTTTTTCGCCACGTACCGAGCGGGCGACTGTTGTGGGATTTGACAAGATTGCCTGGGCCCACAGGTCAGTCACTCGGGGATTAAACCCATATAAGGCGTTCAGGCCGGTGTTTGTTGCATAGTGCTCCCATTTCCTTTCCTCTTCCTCTGGTTCCCCAACGCTTTCGCCTCCACCCTCGCCGCCGCCGCCCAGCCCAAGTGCCATTTGCAGCGATGGCGAAGGACAAGACGGCGGCCCTGGAGCGTGCGAAGAAGGCAACGACGAAGGCGAAGGGAAAGAAGACGAGCCTAGGCGGGTCATCATCGAGATCCGGCCTGCCGCCCGGCTGGATCCAGGGTGACTGGATTCAGTCCACGATCCAGCAGGAGGATCTGGAGGATCTGTTCGACGGGGGGCTGATCCCTCATGGTTCCTGGCGGCTTCCGGAGGACAAGACCGAGCCGTGGCCGCAAGAGGGTGAGTGGGTCGTCCTGGCGACTCACGTCGACCGCGGTTTCTCCTTGCCCCCCATCCTTTTTTTCGGGGTTTTCTGAACTTTTTTGGAGCCTAGCTTCATCATTTCTCCCCCAACACCATCACATACCTTGCTGCGTTCGTGTCTATGTGCGAGAATTTTCTGGGCTGCCGACCGCACTGGGGCCTTTTCAAACACATTTTCACTTGTCATTCTCAGTCTGTAAAGAAGTCCAATCCGAGTGATGAGAGGACACACGTGATCCAGATGTGTGGAGGTTTAGGGATCCAGAACAGGGGAAAAAAATACTTTCCCTGCCAGGATTCTTCCCGACTCAGTTAGGTGGTGGTAGTCGATTTGGTTCTATTGCAAGGACCAACTGACCACTGGTCAGTCGACTGGCCTTCCTCTATTTTCCATGGACCGAGTCGAAAAGCCTTCCCCCTTGAAAGTGACTCCAGCTGAGAGAGAGAGGACATGAATATGTTGGTTGAACGAGTAGTCCAGCTTGTCCGTGACGGTGTGACTGGCATGGACCTGTTAGAGGTGTTTCTCTGATGACACATTCAGCCACTCCAAGCCCGTGACCACCCCATGTGGATGTACTTGGGTATCGAAGACAACACCCGAATCCACCCGGAAGAAGTTGACGAGCAGACGCTGGCGTAGTGGTTGCAAGGCATCACCGGCAACAAGGACAACCCCAGGGGGTCTAGGAGGGTTCCTCAATTCGACAATACCAACGAACCAGACAAGGTTTGACTCTTTTCTTCCGAGTGTCTTTTTGTTCTGATATGTATTTGTTTTCGAAACTAACTGACATCTGCCCAACTCTGTGCCTTGTAGATCTACACTGAGATGTATTCGATGCCCAACAAAGAGCAGGAGCAAGAGCACGAGGGAGAGGTGAGTGGTGGCGACAGCGGCGAGTGGCACTCTGACAGAGGAGAAGACAAGGAGAGCGAAGACTCTAGCAGTGGTGAAGAGGTTGACTCTCCACCTCGCTCGGAGAGATGCTCCAAACAGAGGAAAGACCCAGCAAGTGTTTGTGGCAAAGCGACTCCTCTGACTGGACAAACTTCCAAGCATACTCGAACATCTTCTCCTGTGCCGACTGAAAAAGCTCCGAAGCAGCCCAAAGTCCTGCCGTCAAAACCTCGGAAGGCCCTGCCCAAGATTAAAGTGGACGTCCCTATCACTTCTGGGTAATCATTATGCTTGACTTCTCAATTTTTGCATGACTTGATCTTTGGTCGACTCACTTTCCTGTTTTGACCGAGTGAATTCTGAAACTTGCAGTGCTGCTACCTCTGGGACTTCTGTTTATAAATACGACGATGAGGAGGAGATGGAAGACGCCGTTACTTCCAACGTGGGTATAACTCTTGACATCTTGTCTTTACTTCACCAGTCATTTTGACGGTCGACTGAACTCTTGCGATCGATTCTTCTGTAGCTCTGCCCAATGTTATTGATCTTCTGGATGACGACGAAGATGAACCACAGAGACCCACAGGACAAAGGGCAGAACTTCGGGCATGTGGGCACCAGCAAGCAAGATGCCCCAGTCGAGGCCAGCGACAGAACCAGTGATTCAGCAGTCTGGAGACCTCAACCGGGCTTCTGTTACCTTTGTCGTAACGCTGTTGAGTGAGCGTCCTTCATCGTCGACTGCCCACGCCTCAGATCCTCAAGCTGCTGCCACTGATCTACCTTCGCCACTTTTTGCCATCCATCATGTCCCAGAGGACCAAGTGGGTGCTGCCAAGGAAGCCATACGCTAGGCAGGCCTTATGATGGAACAAATGAAGGTGGTGCGCGAGGCTAGCCAG
Source organism: Triticum timopheevii (assembly GCA_963921465.1). Classification (NCBI taxonomy): domain Eukaryota; kingdom Viridiplantae; phylum Streptophyta; class Magnoliopsida; order Poales; family Poaceae; genus Triticum; species Triticum timopheevii. The sequence continues at coordinate 69,359,464 of OY997272.1, read as the reverse complement.
GCTACTTATGATGCCAGTTCAGCCCTCGAGGCCAATTTCCAGGTCAATTGATTTCTGACTGATCTCCTAGCTTGACGCTTGTTCTATTAGGATATGCTACCTGAAAACTCTTTATTGCGCATCTATCAGTTAGTTTGTGCTTTGCATCTGTACACCCACTGGGTGTTTTAATTTTTCGCTGAATAATTCTTCCACTTGAGTTGACTGCTTAATGTCGATTGCATCTTTGAACTAGTGGGAGCACGCAGAGTGCACCCACTGGGTGTAGTCCCCGAGGCCGCCGTCGAATGTGTGATTCGGCGGGGGTCTTGATAAAAATGTCTTGTTCTTCAGTTCTTCCACTCGGTCTGGGCGGACCATGTCGAGTGGAACCTGAACCAGTGGGGGCACGCTAAGTGCACCCACTGGGTGTAGTCCCCAAGACCACGGTCGACTTCGGGTAGTCGGTTGTGGTATGAGAATAACTAATGCTTATATCTCTTCTCTTTCTTTTATTTTTTTACTCGGTCTAGGCGGACCATGTCGAGTGGAATCTGAACCGGTGGGGGCACGCTAAGTGCACCCACTGGGTGTAGTCCCCGAGACTACTGTTGAATGTTTGATTCGGCAGTTGTCTTAAAACTTTTTGAACTTGAACTTTATTGCTCGGAAGCAACCGAATTCTATTTCTTTCAACCGACTATCTTTTGACCACAGAGATCTTGTGAACTTGGAGCTCGATTTGCTGATTTGGAGCAGAAACAGATCCACCTCAATCTTGATCTGGAGTTGGCTAAGGAGAACTTGCAGAAGGCCAAGGATGAAGCTGCTGGTATGGAAACTTTATCGACTGAGTCTCTTCTGAACCGAGTGTTATTTCCTTCCTCTGACCCGGGCGTTATTTCTTCCAGAAAAATGAGACAAGCTTTGGAGAAGAAGGATCTTGCCCTTGCAGTCGCACAAAAATTGGCCGAAGAGAAAACAACACTCGCCGACCAGAAGCTGGCTTCAGTCGGGAAGTTAGAAGAAGAAAATGCCAAGCTAAAGACTGCTCTTAACAAATCCAACAAGGAGGTGACTCGGCTGAAGAAGGGCAAGGAAGCTTTATCTGACAAGGTTGGTGATCTTAGTCAGCGGAGAGATGAGCTGGAGGCTTATCTGGGAGGACTCGCCAAGAAGTTAATCCTTATGCTTGAAGGTACCTTTCCTTGACCGACTGTTTTGCCACCGTCGACTCATCATAGAGTCGTCGACTCATTATTTCTCTGTGAGTGCAGAATTCTGCCAAAACTTTGAGGAAGATACTGGGCGGATCGAGACTAGCTTGGACCCCATCCTTTCCCCTGTTAAAGATGAAGCTGCCATGAACATGCTTCGACTGGAGTCCCGACTTGCCAGTGTTATTGACTATCTTGCTCGACTAAAGGTTGCAGTGTCACGGATTGACAAGGCGCTCTGGCCAAGGGAGACGCTCCAACATGACCTTGAGTCTTTGATGACTCGACTCAATGAGATCCCTGGTCGAGTGCAGGAATGGAAGAAATCCTCTGCTCGGTGCGACGCTGACGTAGCTCTGTCTCTTGTTTGTGTCCATTGCAAGGAGGCCAAAGAAGAGAAGCTAGCAGCAATCAAGGTTTCCAACACCAATAAACTTGACTTCCAATCTTTCATGGAGACCTTCATCGCTGCTGCTACTCGAATTGCAGATGGAATCGACCTGGATGAGTTTGTCGAGCCTGCCTGTCCTCCTCTCGGGGAGTGAACAAACATTAAGCCTCAACTAAATTTGCCTCGGTAGGCCGAGTGATTTTGTAACCGTTAAACTCCTTCGGGATTGATGCTCGAGTACTTTTATCTGCGGTTTGGAACCTCGCGAGATTTATCCGAACTTGGTTTTTCCTTAAATATGTTTGCCTTTATCTCCGAGTGGAACTTGTATCTTCACTCGGAATGAATTTTGGTACTTGTGGTGTAGTTCTGAGGAGAAGGTCGCAGGAGACCTGCACCTCGTCGTCCTTGCGAATTAGGATGGGACGCACATTGTATTTGTGGCGCAATTCTGAGGAGAAGGTCGCAGATGACCTGCACCTCGTCGTCCTTATGGATCAAGATGGAGCGTGTGGCCAAGTCCCCAAGTGAGAGGGTTGCTCTTCACTCGGTTGGATTTTTTGAACTTAGGCGAGTACGAGACTGCAGCTAAGCCCCCGAGTGAGAGGGTTGCTCTTCACTCGGTAGGATTTTTTGAAACTTAGGCGAGTACGGGACTGCATCTAAGCCCCCGAGTGAGAGGGTTGCTCTTCACTCGGTAGGATTTTTTGAAACTTAGGCGAGTACGGGACTGCAGCTATGCCCCTGAGTGAGAGGGTTTCTCTTCACTCGGTAGGATTTTTGAAACTTAGGCGAGTATGGGACTGCAGCTAAGCCCCCGAGTGAGAGGGTTGATCTTCACTCGGTAGGATTTTTTGAAACTTAGGCGAGTACGGGACTGCAGCTAAGCCCCCGAGTGAGAGGGTTGCTCTTCACTCGGTAGGATTTTTTGAAACTTAGGTGAGTACGGGACTGCAGTAAGCCCTCGAGTGAGAGGGTTGCTCTTCACTCGGTAGGATTTTTGAAACTTAGGCGAGTACGAGACTGCAGCTAAGCCTCTGAGTGAGAGGGTTGCTCTTCACTCGGTAGGATTTTTGAAACTTAGGCGAGTACGAAACTGCAGCTAAGCCCCCGAGTGAGAGGCTTGCTCTTCACTTGGTAGGATTTTTTGAAACTTAGGCGAATCGGGTTCGCGACTAAGCCCCTGAGTGAGAGGGTTGCTCTTCACTCGGTGTTTGTTTTTGAAACTTAGGCGAAACAGATTCACAACTAAGCCACCCACTGTGGGATTTTGAACACATGTAGAAGTACAAACCATCATTTAGGAGACTATAAAACCATGTCCTTGATAAACAAATTGAAAGGTACTTCTTATTACGTCTTGCTACGTCTTGAGCTTGCATCGGTTTTCCTTGAAGAGGAAAGGGTGATGCAGCAATAGTAGCGTAAGTATTTCCCTAAGTTTTTGAGAACCAAGGTACCAATCCAGTAGGAGGCTCTCCTCAAAAGTCCCACGCACCTACACAAACAAACAAAGAACTCGCAACCAACGCAATAAAGGGGTTGTCAATCCCTTCACGACCACTTGCGAAAGTGAGATCTAATAAAGATAGTATGATAAGATATATATATATATATATATATATATATATATATATATATATATATATTTGGTATTTTATAATATAGATGCAAAAAGTAAAGATGCAAATAAAAGTAGATTGGAAGCAAATATGATAAGAGATAGACCCGGGGGCCATAGGTTTCACTAGAGGCTTCTCTCAAGATAGCATAAGTATTACGGTGGGTGAACAAATTACTGTCAAGCAATTGATAGAAAAGCGAATAATTATGAGATTATCTAGGCATGATCATGTATATAGGCATCATGTCCGCAACAAGTAGACCGACTCCTGCCTGCATCTAGAGTATTAATTTCATAAGAACAGAGTAACGCATTAAGCAAGATGACATGATGTAGAGGGATAAACTCAAGCAATATGATATAAAGCCGATCTTGTTATCCTTGATGGCAACAATACAATACGGGCCTTGCAACCCTTTCTGTCGCTGGGTAAGGACACCGCAAGATTGAACCCAAAGCTAAGCACTTCTCCCATGGCAAGAAAGATCAATCTAGTAGGCCAAACCAAACTGATAATTCGAAGAGACTTGCAAAAATATTTCAATCATACATAAAAGAATTCAGAGAATATTCAAATATTATTCATAGATAAACTTGATCATAAACCCACAATTCATCGGATCTCGACAAACACACCGCAAAAAGAGTTTACATCGAATAGATCTCCACAAGAGAGGGGGAGAACATTGTATTGAGATCCAAAAAGAGAGAAGAAGCCATCTAGCTAATAACTATGGACCCGTAGGTCTGTGGTAAACAACTCACAACTCATCAGAGGGGCAAGGATGTTGATTTAGAAACCCTCCATGGTCGATTCCCCCTCCGGCAGAGTGCTGGCGGAGGCTCCAAGATGAGATCTCGCAGATACAGAAGGTTACGGCGGTGGAAATTGTGTTTTGTTGGCTCCCTGGATGTTTTCGGGGTACGTAGGCTTATATAAGAGGAAGAAGTACGTTGGTGGATGCCCGAGGGGCCCACGAGACAGGGGGGCGCGCCCTTAGGGGGGCGCCCTCCTATCTTGTGGACTCCTCGGCTGCTTCTTGACTTGCACTCCAAGTCCTCTGGATCGCGTTCGTTCCAAAAATCACGCTCCCGAAGGTTTCATTCCGTTTGGACTCCGTTTGATAATCGATTGCTTTTCTTCGAAATACTGAAATAGGCAAAAAAAAAGCAATACAGGCTGGGCCTCCGGTTAGTAGGTTAGTCCCAAAAATGATATAAATGTGTAAAATAAAGCCCATAAACATCCAAAAGGGGTAATATAATAGCATGGAACAATAAAAAAATTATAGATATGTTGGAGACGTATCAAGCATCCCCAAGCTTAATTCCTGCTCGTCCTCAAGTAGCTAAATGATAAAAAGAGAGTTTTTGATGTGGAATGCTACCTAGCATAATTCTCAATGTAATTTTCTTTATTGTGGCATGAATGTTCAGATCCAAATGATTCAAAATAAAAGTTCATATTGATAAAAGAAATAGTAACACTTCAAGCATACTAATCAAAGTAATCATGTCTTCTCAAAATAACATGGCAAAAGAAAGTTCATCCCTACAAAATCATATAGTTAGGCTATGCTTCATTTTCGTCACATAAAGATGTTCCCAACTTCTATACCCCCGATGACAAGCCAAGAAATTGTTTCATACTTAAATAATCTCAAACTTTTTCAACCTTCACGCAATACATGAGCGTGAGCCATGGATATAGCACTAGGGGTGGAATAGAATATGATGATGGGGATTGTGTGGAGAAGACAAAAAAGGAGAAAGTCTCACATTGACGAGGATAATCAACGGGCTATGGAGATGCCCTTCAATTGATGTCAACATGAGGAGTAGGGATTGCCATGCAACAGATGCACTAGAGCTATAAATGAATGCTCAACAAAAGAAAACTAGTGGGTGTGCATCCAACTTGCTTGCTCACGAAGACATAGGGCATTTGAGGAAGCTCATCGTAGGAATATACAAGCCAAGTTCTATAATGAAAAATTCCCACTAGCATGAAAAAGACAACTTATGAGACTCACTATATGAAAAACATGGTGCTACTTTGAAGCACAATATATGAGACTCACTACATGAAGAACAAGGTGCTACTTTGAAGCACAAGTGTGGAAAAAGAGATAGTAACATTGCCCTTTTTATTATTTTTATTTTTTTCTTTCTTTTTTTCTTTTGGGCCTTTCTTTTTTTTTCTTTTGGCCTTTCTTCTTCTTTTTTCTTTTTTCTCTCTTTTTGGGCAATGCTCTAATAATGATGATCATCACACTTCTATTGATTACAACATATGAATTACAACTCGAAACTAGAACAAGATATGACTCTATATGAATGCCTCTGGCGGTGTACCGGGATGGTGCAATGAATCAAGAGTGACATGTATGAAAAATAATGCATGGTGGCTTTGCCACAAATACGGTGTCAACTACATGATCATGCAAAGGCAATATGACAAAAGTAAAGTATGTCATGATGATGATAAACGGAACGGTGGAAAGTTGCATGGCAATATATCTCGGAATGGCTATGGAAATGCCATAATAGGTAGGTATGGTGGCTGTTTTGAGGAAGATATAAGGAGGTTTATGTGTGATAGAGCGTATCGTATCACGGGGTTTGGATGCACCGGCAAAGTTTGCACCAACTCTCAAGGTGAGAAAGGGCAATGCACGGTACCGAAGAGGCTAGCAATGGCGGAAAGGTAAAAGTGCGTATAATCCATGGACTCAACATTAGTCAAAAGAACTCATATACTTATTGCAAAAATTTAGAAGTCATCAAAAATCAAGTACTACGCGCATGCTCCTAGGGGGATAGATTGGTAGGAAAAGACCATCGCGCGTCCCCGACCGCCACTCATAAGGATGCACAAGCCAGGTACAGTTCATGTTTCAAATTTGTTACACAACTTTAACCATACGTGCATGCTACGAGACTTGCTAACTTCAGCACAAGCATTCTTTAAATTCATAATCACCCAAATAGCATGACTTTAATATCACTACTTCCATATCTCAAAACAATTATCAAGTATCAAATTGATCATAGCATCCAATTCACTTCCTATGATAGTTTTTATTATACCCAACTTGGATGCGTACCATTCTAGGACCAATTTTATAAACAAAGCAAGTACCATGCTGTTCTAAAAGACTCTCAAAATAATATAAGTGAAGCATGAGATACTAGCAAGTTCTACAAAATTAAGTCATCACCGTGCTCTAAAAGATATAGTGAAGCACTAGAGCAAAAACTATCAAGCTCAAAAGATATAAGTGAAGCACATAGAGTATTCTAGCAAATTCTAATCAAATAGGATTGTCCCAAAAGGTGTGTACAGCAAATATGGTTGTGGTAAACTAAAAAGCAAAGACTAATATAATACACGACGCTCCAAGCAAAACACATATCATGTGGCGAATAAAAATATAGCTCCAAGTAAAGTTACCAATGAACGAAGATGAAAGAGGGGATGCCTTCCCGGGGCATCCCCAAGCTTAGGCTTTTGGCTATTCTTGAATATCTTGGGGTGCCTTGGGCATCCCCAATCTTAGGCTCTTTCCACTCCTTATTCCATAGTCCATAAAAGCTCTACCCAAAACATGAAAACTTCACAACACAAAACTCAACAGGAAATCTTATAAGCTCCGTTAGTGAAAGAAAACAAAACCACCACATAAGGTACTGTAATGAACTCATTATTTATTTGTTTTGGTGTTAAACCTACTGTAATCCAACTTCTCTATGGTTTATAAACTAATTTACTAGCCATAGATGCATCGAAATAAGCAAACAATACATGAAAAACAGAATCTGTCAAAAACAGAACAGTCGTAGAAATCTATAACTAACGCAAACTTATGGAACTCTAAAAATCCTACCGAAATAGGAAGTCCTGGACAATTTGTTTATTGATCAGCATCAAAACGAATCAACGCAAAATCACGTTTCTGTGATTTAACAAAACTAAATTCATGCGGGCAAAGTTTCTGTTTTTCAGCAGAATCAAATCAACTATCATCATAGGTTATCCTATAGGTTCAACTTGGCACAAAACACTATTTAAAAGATAAAAACACATCTAAACAGGAGGTAGATGCAAGGTTTATTACTAAACAGGAACAAAAACAAAAAACACAAAGAAAATTGGGTTGCCTCCCAACTAGCGCTATCATTTAACGCCCCTAGCTAGGCATAAAAGCAAAGATAGATCTAAGTAGTGCCATCTTTGGCACTTAATTCATTAATAGAGCGCTTGTGATCTCTAGGGATTTCTCCCCTTTTAGCAATGGCTAAACCTTTAGGCAAAAATTCAAGAAATTCATTGGTAGCAAAAGGTTCATTAACGATAGAGAGACAATTGGGATGAACACTTATGGATTTGAGATCCGCGTCTCCCTTACTAGAAGATTCACCCTTATATTTAGGAACATAAATAAAGTTGGCAGTTTTAGTAGGGGGTTTTGGAGTATTTTTCATGGAGGAAAATGCGGAACCTAAGTTTGTAATGATATCCTCAAGTTTACCGATTCTAGCAGAGTCTAGATCTATTTTTTCATTAACTATAGGTTCTTTTTCTTTAAGATTTTTCAAAGTAACTCCAACCCTACATCCATATTTGGTAATGTTATTACGAATCTTTTTATCCAAAATTTCAATCAACTCAACAGTGGCAATTTTATTTTCAATAATCTCAAGCCGTTGCATAACGTGTACTAAAGTTAAAACAGTTCCATTGACCAAAAGAGGTGGTGAGCCAAACAAATCTAACATAGCATTATAAGCATCAAACATATGGCTATTCATGAAATCACCTCCAGTAGCAATATCAAGAACACATCTATTCCAAGGAGTGATGCCTACATAAAAATTGCGGAGAAGAACGGAGGTGGAAAGCTTCCTAGAAGATTTATATTGGGCACTGCAAATTCTATGCCAAGCATCTTTTAAATTTTCTCCCTCCCTTTGCTTAAAATTGAGAATTTCATGTTCGGGAGTGATAATAAGGATAGAAGGACTAGCCATGATGACAAGGTAAATGAACTAACACACGGCAAACGGAAAAAGGCAAGTGAAAATAGAGGAGGAGATTGGGAAAGAGAGGGCGAATAAAACGACAAGGGTGAAGTGGGGGAGAGGAAAACGAGAGGCAAATGGCAAATAATGTAAATGCGAGGGAGATGGGTTTGTGATGGGTACTTGGTATGTCTTGACTTGAGCGAAGACCTCCCCGGCAACGGTGCCAGAAATCCTTCTTGCTATGCCTTGAGCTTGCGTTGGTTTTCCTTGAAGAGGAAAGGGTGATGCAGCAATAGTAGCGTAAGTATTTCCCTCAGTTTTTGAGAACCAAGGTATCAATCCAGTAGGAGGCTCCTCAAAAGTCCCACGCACCTACACAAACAAACAAAGAACTCGCAACCAACACAATAAAGGGGTTGTCAATCCCTTCACGGCCACTTGCGAAAGTGAGATCTAATAAAGATAGTATGATAAGATAAATATATTTTTGGTATTTTATAATATAGATGCAAATAAAAGTAGATTGGAAGCAAATATGATAAGAGATAGACCCGGGGGCCATAGGTTTCACTAGAGGCTTCTCTCAAGATAGCATAAGTATTACGGTGGGTGACCAAATTACTGTCAATCAATTGATAGAAAAGCGAATAATTATGAGATTATCTAGCATGATCATGTATATAGGCATCACGTCCGCAACAAGTAGACCGACTCCTGCCTGCATCTAGAGTATTAAGTTCATAAGAACAGAGTAACATAGCTTTCATAAGAACAGAGTAGTTCATCATTCTTGATTCAGCCTATTATGAATGAAACATGTTTTCAATGACAATTAGAGAACATAGTTACTCATGTCATGCTTAATCAGCTAGGAGTTTATAATGGTTTACCTTGCATGCCAACATGGAAATTAAAATGGTTATGATGTAGTATGATAGGATGGTATCCTCCTTTGAATGATTCGAGTGGCTTGACTTGGCACATGTTCACGCATGTAGTTGAAACAGAATCAACATAGCCTATACGACATTTATGTTCATGGTGATTTATATCCTTCTCATGCTTGCATTCAATGTTGGTTAATCTTAATGCATGTTTATGACTGTTGTCGCTCTCTAGTTGGTCACTTCCCAGTCTCTTTCTAGCCTTCATTTGTACTAAGCAGGAATACTGCTTGTGCATCCACTTCCATAAACCCCAAAGTTGTTCCATATGAGTCCACCATACCTTCCTATATGCGGTATTTAACCGCTGTTCCAGGCAAATTTGCATGTGCAAAACTCTAAACCTTCAAATGATAATATGTTTTGTATGCTTGAATCACTCATGTACCAACTAGGGCTGTCAATATCTTCCATGCTAGGTGGGTTATTCTCACGATGAGTGGACTCCGTCCATCATTCACAAGAAAATGGTTGGTAACCGGGATGCCTAGTCCCATGCTCAAATCAAATCAAAATAATTGCAAGCAAAACTCCCCTAGGACTGTTGTTAGTTGGATGGTACCCATTGTTTCGGACCAGCCGTGGAGTGTGCTTGTTGGTGGTGGGGGAGTATGAAATTTACCATTCTATTTGGGAACCGCCTATAATTTATGTAGAATGGAAGATACCGAGATCTCTTGGTTGTTATGTTGACAATGAAAGCATGCCGCTCAAAATATTATTTATCTCTGTTTCAAAATTTTGAGCTCTGGCACCTCTTCAAATCCTTGCTTCCCTCTTCGAAGGGCCTATCTATTTACTTTTATTGATGAGTCATCATCCTCTTATAAAAAGCACCAGTTAGAGAGCACCACTGTCATTTGTATGCATTGTTATTTATTTATATTGAGTATGACTGTGAGTGGATCTCTTTTACCATGAATTACAATGTCTAGTCAGTCCTTGATCTTCAGGGGTGCTCTGCATTTATGTTTTGCAGTCTCAGAAAGGGCTTGCGAGATACCATCTTGTCATATCATATCATGATTATTTTCAGGAAGTGTTGTCATCCGAGATTTATTATCATTGCTTTCTAGTTGATTATGCCATTGATATGAGTAAAGGGGAGACGTAAAAGTTATTGTGAATATGGTTAGTTCATAATCTTTGCTGAAAACTGAAGGAAATATGCCCTAGAGGCAATAATAAAGTTGTTATTTTATATTTCCTTATATCATGATAAATGTTTATTATTCATGCTAGAATTGTATTAACCGACAACTACACCGTGTCCCTAGTAAGCCTCTACTAGACTAGCTCGCTAACCAAAGATGGTTAAGTTTCCTAATCATAGACATGGGTTGTCATTTGATGAACGGGATCACATCATTAGGAGAATGATGTGATGGACAAGACCCACCCGTTAGTTTAGCATAATGATCTATAATTTTATTGCTATTGCTTTCTTCATGACTTATATATATTCCTTTGACTATGAGATTATGCAACTCCCGAATATCGGGGGAACACCTTGTGTGCTATCAAACGTCACAACATAACTGGGTGATTATAAAGACGCTCTACAGGTGTCTACGAAGGTGTTTGTTGGGTTGGCATAGATCGAGATTAGGATTTGTCACTCTGAGTATCGGAGAGGTATCTCTGTGCCCTCTCGGTAATGCACATCACTATAAGCCTTGCAAGCAATGTGGCTAATGAGTTAATTGCGGGATGATGCATTACAGAATGAGTAAAGAGACTTGCCGGTAACGAGATTGAACTAGGTATGATGATACCGACGATTGGATCTTGGGCAAGTAACATACCGATGAAAAAGGGAATGCTGTATGTTGTTATGCGATTTGACTGATAAAGATCTTCGTAGAATATGTAGGAACCAATATGAGCATCCAGGTTCCGCTAATGTTTATTGACCGGAGATGTGTCTCGGTCATGTCTACATAGTTCTCGAACTCATAGGGTCCGCATGCTTAATGTTCGATGACAATTTGTATTATGAGTTATGTGTTTTCGTGACCAAAGTTTGTTCGGAGTCCTGGATGAGATCACAGACATGACGAGGAGTCTTGAAATGGTCGAGAGGTAAAGATTCATATATTGGAAGGTAGTATTCGGACAACGGAATGGTTTTGAATGGTTCAGATATTTTACCAGAGTACCGAGGGATTACCAGAACCCCCGGGGGAAATATTGGGCCTTAGTGGGACTTAGTAGAGAGAGAGGAGGACCGCAAGTGGTGGCCACGCCCCCCCATGGCAGTCCGAATTGGGCTAAGGGGAGGGGGCGGCGCCCCCCTTTCCCTCTCCCTCTCCCTCTCCCTCTCCTTCCTTTTTCCTCCGGTGGAGAAAGGAAAAGAGGGGGGGGCGCATCCTACTAGGACTAGGAGTCCTAGTAGGACCCACCTTGGCGTGCCCCTCCTGGCCGCCGGCCTCCTACTCCCCTCCTTTATATAGAGGGGCGGGGGCACCCCAAAGGCACAACAGTTTTCTCTTAGCCGTGTGCGGTGCCCTCCTCCACAGTTTAGTCCTCCGGTCATAGCGTCGCAGTGCTTAGGTGAAGCCATGCGTAGATCACATCACCGTCGCCACGCCGTCGTGCTGACGGTATTCTCCCTCAACCCTCTACTGGATCAAGAGTTCGAGGGACGTCATCGAGTTGGATGTGTGCTGAACATGGAGGTTCCATATGATCGGTACTTGGATCGGTTGGATTGTGAAGACGTTCGACTACATCAACCGCGTTAACCTAACGCTTCTGCTTTCGGTCTACGAGGGTATGTGGACACACTCTCCATGTCTCGTTGCTATGCACCTCCTAGATAGATCTTGCGTGAGCGTAGGATTTTTTTTGAAATTGCATGATACGTTCCCCAACAGTGGCATCCGAGCCAGGTCTATGCATAGCGAGTAGAACACAATGAGTTGTGGGCGATAGTCATATTGCTTACCACCAATGTCTTATTTTGATTCGGCGGTATTATTGGATGAAGCGGCCCGAACCAACATTACATGACCATGTTCATGAGACCGGTTCTACCGACTTTGCTTCGCACACAGGTGGCTGGCAGGTGTCTGTTTCTCCAATTTTTGTTGAATCAAATTTGACTACGGCCGGTCCTTGTTGAAGGTTAAAATAGCACACTTGACAAAAAATCATTGTGGTTTTTATGCATAGGTAAGAATGGTTCTTGCTAGAAGCCCGTAGCAGCCACGTAAAACTTGCAACAACAAAGTAGAGGACATCTAACTTGTTTTGTAAAAGTATCGGCAACTGGCAGGAGCCTTATGGTTGTCGCTTTATTGTATGAAATGCAATCGCCATGTAATTGCTTTACTTCATCACTAAGTGGTAGCGATTGTCATAGAAGCAATAGTTGGCGAGACGACAATGATGCTACGATGGAGATCAAGGTGTCAAGCCGGTGACGATGGAGATCATGATGGTGCTTGGCACAAGATGATGATGGCCATATCATGTCACATATTTTGATTGCATGTGATGTTTATTTTTTATGCATCTAATATTGCTTAGTACCGCGGTAGCATTATAAGATGATCCCTCACTAAATTTCAAGGTACAAGTGTTCTCCTTGAGTATGCACTGTTGCTACAGTTCGTCATGCCGAGACACCACGTGATGATCGGGTGTGATAAGCTCTACGTTCACATATAACAGGTGCAAGCCAGTTTTATATGTGCAGAATACTCGGCTTAAACTTGCCGAGTCTAACATATGCAGATATGGACTTGGAAAACTGAGACTGAAAGGTCGAACGTGAATCATATAGTAGATATGATCAACATAGTGATGTTCATCATTGAAAACTACTCCATCTCACGTGATGATCGGACATGGTTTACTTGATATGGATCACGAGATCATTTAGATGACTAGAGGGATGTCAATCTAAGTGGGAGTTCTTAAGTAATATTATTAATTGAACTTTAATTTACCATGAACTTAGTACCTAATAGTTTTTGCATATCTATGTTGTTGTAGATCAATGGCCCGTGCTACCGTTCCCTTGAATATTAATGTGTTCCTAGAGTAAGTTAAGTTGAAAGATGATGGTAGCACCTACACGGACTGGGTCCGTAACTTGAGGATTATCCTCATTGCTGCACAGAAGAATTAAGTCCTGGAAGCACCGCTAGGTGCAAGACCCGCTACAGAGAAACTCCGGACATTCTGAACGTCTGGCAAAGCAAAGCTGATGACTACTCGATAGTTCAGTGTGCCATGCTTTACGGCTTAGAATCGGGATTTCAAAGAAGTTTTGAACGTCATGGAGCATATGAGATTGTCCAGGAGTTGAAGTTAATATTTCAAGCAAATGCCCGAGTTGAGAGATATGAAGTCTCCAACAAGTTCTATAGCTGCAAGATGGAGGAGAATAGTTCTATCAGTGAACACATACTCAGAATGTGTGGGTACCATAACCACTTGACTCAGCTGGGAGTTAATCTTCCTGATGATAGTGTCATTGACAAAGTTCTTCAATCACTACCACCAAGCTATAAAGGCTTCGTGATGAACTATAATATGCAAGGGATGGAAAATACTATTCACGAGCTCTTCGTGATGCTAAAGGTTGCGGAGGTAGAAATCAAGAAGGAGCATCAAGTGTTGATGGCTAACAAGACCACTTGTTGAGGATATAACTACTAAGTGTAAACCGCCCAAGAGGGGCCGGTTCATGCTCAACTATACTGAAGCCCATGAAGACAAGAAGATGGTGCTTTACTAATAAAGCTTAGAGGCCTAAAGCCAAGAGGCGGATTAGGGCCCATAGTGGTAAACCGCCATAGTTGTATAACTTGTATTGTATGTTAGGGAAAGGGAGAGATCGAGCCGGACACTTGTATGAGCCGGCCTCGGGACTCTGTAAACCGGCCGAGCGTCAACCTGCGTATATCAAGGGACGACCCAGCGGCGGTTCAGGGACAACAGACAACAACTCGAGACCCAGGCAAGGCGTATTTGCTCCCTGGTCATCGAAACCCCATTAATTCCATCACAACTAGACGTAGGCTTTTAGCTTCATCGAAGGGGCCGAACTAGTATAAACTCTCGTGTCCCTTGTCCGGTTTAACCCCTTCAGGCTAATCTCGTTGCGATGGCTCCACGACTAAGTCGTTCCGCTAGGACATCTGACGTGATATTTCCATGACAGTTGGCGCCCACCGTGGGGCTATCACACGATGGTTTCGAGTTCTTGAAGGGCAGCTTTGAAGGACTCAAGGGGTATGTGGTTGGCCGGATGACCAAGAGTCATCGCGGCAAGCTCTACATCGATGATGCAGGATGGGGCCCCGAGGCCAGCTCAATTGAGTATGGGTACCGGGTCCCCTTTGGTGGAATTCACATTTTCATTGGCAAGATCGGCGAACCGGGCCCTGAGCCAGACATCTCCACCGACCTCGTCGAGACGGCTCAGCGTGCAAGTCCTGCCCGGGTTCAGCCTGCCATGAAGCGTGCGTTCGTAGGATTCATCCATGGTGCGGAATCTGAACCGATGTCTGATGGTGAGACAGCCGTCCACTTAGATGGTGAATCGTCCACTGGCGAAACCGAGTTGCTGTACCAACTACATGATGGCCGGTTTGAGGGCTACTCCGATGGTGACAGTATTCCGGGACCCCTTGAACCGCCAAACCGGGTTGCGATCTTCGTGGCTGGTACGCAGCCCACCGTGCAATCTTCATCTACAGCAGCAATGGTCTCCGGATCGGCAGCCGCGGTAGGAGGCCCGGCGCGCCGACCGGCTCAAATTCTGGCCGGTTTACTGGACGCCTTGACGGCATTGTTGACTACAGCGGTGACTCCGGAGACTCAAGATCAGCATAATGCGGATGTTATAAAGCTAAAGGATCAGATAGCTCAGGCCAAGCCGGACTTGGCGGCTGAGGAGGCCAGGATGAATGAAGAGCGGGCTGCTTTAGATGCCCAATCACAACAAATCCAGGCGCAGAATTACAGGCTTATGTTGGATCAGAACGCATCAAATGACGTCATGAGAAGGAAGTACCGATCTTGGCTACCGCAAATTTATGAAGGACTGATTCTCTTCGGTACACCAGGATCTGGGCCTAGCAATCCGGCAGGAGTAAACTGGATCGAGGCACCTGGGGCGGCACCGGACCAGCCACGGGTGATGGACCCGCCTCGACAGACGGACAACCAGCCACAGTATGTAGCAACACCGTTGGGTCACTTTTCCAGCCCCTTGGATAATATGATTGCAGCAACATCATGTTTGGCGGCTATTCCGATGGAGGGTGGTTCATTAGCAGCGATTGAGACTCGACGAGCCAGGGATCTTCTTCAAACAACCGTTGTTCAGCAACATGCTTATTCCTACAGCCGAGACAGAATACATTCAACCCCTCGTCCGAGCAAGAGTTATAGCAGGCACATAGACGAACCAGACGTGAAAAGCAGTGCACGGCGTCGTGATACCCCTCGAGGGCCTAATCCGGCGAATGGTGGTTTGAATGCTCAGGATGTGGTGGATAATGGCAGAGCGTGAAGGGAGGCCGCATTAGTAGTGCAACACGCGGGTCGTCATCAACCTCCCCCGGTTCAGCCAGTAGCGTCAGTAGAGCGAGGGACAGGGCTTGCCTTCAGCTCTTGGGGAGTGCCGTGTCTCATCCTGGCTCTCCGTAATGTGAGGTTACCGAAGGATTTCAAAGCACTACAAAAAAAAACACATCCGTGACATTTTGGGCCGAACGAATTTTTTTTCTGTCATACATATGACACTTCTATGATGATAATTGTGACAAAACCCAGTATCATCATAGATGTGGTGGGCTCCTACTTCTATGACAAAAAATCATGACAGAAAATGGGCTTTTCGTCTTGGGCGGGCCGGAGACGCAGCTGCATGACATTCTTTGGGCCGTCCATGACGGAAAAAACCATGGTAGAAGCGAGGGGAGGAAAATTTCGGGGAGTTGTCGGTTATGCTGGGAGAGCGATGCGCGTTTCTCTTGTACTGGTACGCGCATGTGTGCGAGGCGTTGGCTCTAACTGAACTCGAGCAAGGCGTTGGGCTCTAACTGAACCCGAGCAATTGCATTGCAGGCTACGCGCTACTGAACCCGAGCGATCGATCGATGGCTGTTAACTGAACCCGATGGAGCGATTCCTTCGCTACTGCTGCTAACTGAAGCCGATCGATTGGATGAACAGTGAGCGTTGCGCGCGGGGGGGGGGGGGGGGGGGGGTTGGATGAACAGTGAGCGGTGGCGTTGCCTCTGGATGAACAGGAACCCGTGGTGTGGAGGGCTGGATGAACAGTAAACGGTGGAGGGGTGGCCGTGGAGGGGTGGTTGAACAGGACCCCGTGGTGTGGAGGGCTAGATGAATAGTAGACGGTGGAGGGGTGCCCGTGGAGGGGTGGTTGAACAGTTGCCGGTGGAGTAGTGCGCGGTGGAGGCTGGATGAACAATAGCCCGTGGAGGCTGGAGGTGGTCGACGGTAGCCCGTGGAGGCTGGAGGAGGTCGACCGTGGAGATGAACAATATCCCGTGGAGTCTTATTTTGTGGTACGCCACACCCCTCTCGATGAACAGGACCCCCGTTTCGACCGTAGCGATCCAACACAAGTCCATTTCGTCCGTTTTGCGGTACGCCACACCCCTCCCGATCAACAGGACCCCGTTTCGACCGTAGGAGGTCCGTTTCCTCTGTTTTGCGGTATGCCACACCCCTCCCGATCAACAGGACCCCCGTTTCGACTGTAGGAGGTCCGTTTCCTCCGTTTTGCGGTACGCCACACCCCTCCCGATCAACAGGACCCCTGTTTCTACCGTAGGAGGTCCGTTTTCTCCGTTTTGCGGTACGCCAGGCCCCTCCCGATCAACAGGACCCCGTTTCGAACGTGGCCGGTCGAACACAAGGCCGTTTCCTCCGTTGTGCGGTACGCCGGGCCTCGTTTCCATCGCCTATTCCGTCCAAGTCCTCCCGATGAACACGACCACGCATTCCGTTCCGACCCAGCCGGTTGGCTCCCCATGAACACGACGACGATGCTGTTTCTCCGTTCCGACCCAGCCATGTATGTATGCGTGATAGGCATTAGAGACCCTGCCCGTATGTACGTACGTTGCTGTATTTTCTTGCTTGCACCCTCGCCGCTCTACGTATGTGTACATGCTACGTGTGCGCCTCTACTACGACACGTGTGCGCCTCTACATCCACCAGTATATATGTACGTACACGTTCGCGACCAGAATGACAACGCTACGTACGCTTCGACCAGGTGGGTCCTGACTGTTAGGCACTTCCTTGCGTGCGAAGATGTAGCTGGTGGGTCCCAGCAGTCAGGGGGGCGAATCAGTTTTTTTGCACGCACTTCCTTCCGTGCAAAGTTGTAATTGGTGGGTCCCAGCAGATAGGGTGAAACGTTTTTTTCGCGAAATACGGTGGCCCGTCCGGTGGGTCCCTGCTATCAGGTGGAGGAATAATTATTTTGCGCGTAATAAGGAGGCACTTCCTTGCTGCGGTCGTGGACCCAGCTGTCAGCCTCTCCACGTACATTCAACGTCCGATGGAAGCCATTCCTTGACCACGTTGACCACGCCGCACCGAGAGCACCTGGCGGTGGACGATGGCAAGGCCTAGGAAGGGGACGACACAGAGCCGGGGAAGACACGGCAGTGGATGCCCACGCATAGAGGAGTATGAGGGTTCACGCGTTTGGCTACGGTGTGAGGCTGCCGTCGCTGCAGAATAACAGGGGGTGTGGGTGCGTAGAGGGATGGCCTGGCCAGCGGTGGGCGTAGTAGGGGGCGGTGAGGCCTCCGCGGCATCACAGCCGGCCACGGGCAGCAGGAGCAGGCGGCACGACCGGCGCTACTTTGGGCGGCTGGAGCAAGAAGACCAGAGGTTGAAGAAGCACTAGGGCCGTTGGATGGACATTGTACGGTCACTGGAGCTAGAATCATTCATATATTGACTAAAGTTGACAAAGGCCTCCGTCCCAGTCAACTTAATAGGCCCACGAGTCAGCCTCCCACCAAGATTGGTCCCAGCTAGCAGGGGGGTATTCATTTTTTTGTGCGTAATAAGGAGGCACTTCCGGTGGGTCCGAGCTGACAGCGGGGGGGGGGGGGGGGGACGTTTTTGTCGCGAAATACGGTGGCCCGTCCTGCGGGTCCCAGCAGTCAGGGGGAATTTTTTTTTCGCGAAATACTGGTGACCCGTCCGGTGGGTCCCTGCTATCAGGTGGAGGAATAATTTTTTTCCGCGTAATAAGGAGGCACTTCCTTGCAGCTGCCGTGGTCCCAGCTGTCAGCCTCTCCACGTATAGTACTCGTCCGATGGAAATCGGTCGTTGACCACATTGACCACGCCGCACCAAGAGTACCACGGCGGTGGACAACGGCGAGGCCTAGGAAGGGGACGACGGGGAGCCGGGAAAGACGCGGCAGTGGAAGCCCGTGCGGAGAGGAGTACGAGGGTTCACTGGTTCGGCTGCGGTGTGAGGCTGCCGTCGCCGCAGGGCCTGGACAGCGGTGGGAATAGTAGGGGGTGGTGAGGTCTCCGCGGCAGCACAGCCGGCCACGGGAGGCAGGAGCATGCGGCACGACCGGCGCTGCATTGGGCGGCTGGAGCAAGAACACCAGAGGTTGAAGAAGCAATATGGCCGTTGGATGGCCATCGTACGGTCACTGGAGCTAGAATCGTTCATATTGACTAAAGTTGACAAAGGCCCCCGTCCCAGTCAACTTAGTAGGCCCACAAGTCAGCCTCCCACCATGGTGGGTCCCAGCTAGTAGGGGGAGTATTCATTTTTTTGTGCGTAATAAGGAGGCACTTCCGGTGGGTCTGAGCTGACAGTGCGGGGAATTTTTTTCTCGAAATACGCTGGCCCGTCCAGTGGGTCCCAGCAGTCAGGGGGGAAACATTTTTTTTCACAAAATAAGGTGGCCCGTCCGGTGGGTCCCTGCTATCAGGTGGAGGAATAATTATTTTGCGCGTAATAAGGAGGCACTTCCTTGCGGGCACCTGGACCCAGCCGTCAGCCTCTCCACGTACAGTACTCTTCCAATGGAAGTCGGTCGTTGACCATGTTGACCACGCCGTGCTGAGAGCACCAGGGCGGTGGTCTGGACGATGGCGGGGCCTAGGAAGGAGACGACGCGGAGCCGGGAAGACGCAATAGTGGTAGCCCGCGCAGAGAGGAGTATGAGGGTTCACTGGTTCGACTACGGTGTGAGGCTACCATCGTCGCAGAATAACAGGGGGTGTGGGTGAGTAGAGGGATGGCCTGGCCAGCGGTGGGAGTAGTACGGGGCGGTGAGGCGTCCGCGGCATCACAGCCGGCCACGGGAGGCAGGAGCACGCGACACGACCGGTGCTGCTTTGGGCGGCTGGAGCAAGAAGACTAGAAGTTAAAGAAGCACCACGGTCGTTGGATGGACATCGTACGATCACTGCAGCTAGAATCGTTTATATTGACTAAGTTTACAAAGCCCTTGGTACGCGTCAACTTAGTAGGCCCACAGCTCGGATTTGGCAGAGAACATATAGCCAATTTGCGATTTGTAAGAAAGTACAGCCCATTTTTCAATTCTAATGGAATTTACTACAGCCCATTTACGGGTTTGTTAAAAGTACAACCCAACTTCTAGGTAGGACAACGATTAATAATTTCAAACAGCCGCTCAAAACAGAATTCAAAAAAAAATTCCCACATTTTGATAGGATCCGAAATATTTTTATCCGAAATTTCTAGTCAGGTTAAATATAATTTCAAAATAAAGTTGTATCACGTTAAAATCCAACGAAATATTGTGCACACAACAAGTAATGAAATTAAAATTTCCAAATTCCAAAAATAATATATTTTTCAAACTAATTACATGTTTGGTGCATAGTAATTGCCCCGTTATTATAATTACATCCCATTTATTATTTCTTAAAGTCCATTTTCTTGTTAAGCCTAATGCATACCTCCTAGGAAACTTTGCAGCCCAGCGGGGCGGATAACAATTGATCCAGATATTGTGTACAACTGTCGGCCCAGTTGCATTGCTGATGTTGAAAAAAGGCATGTGTAGTACAGTACAACCTAACATGGTTACTCAGCCCACATTTAGGGACGCCGGAGAGGCCCAAACAAGGCTTCTGTACAACTTTTTGAAGTCACTGAGCTCAATTAATAACTTAAGAAAAAAGTTAGATTACAGTGGAACCTAATTAAAAGCTGTCACGAGCAAATAAATAATTCAACAGGTCCCACTTGTGCGTGTGCGCGTGTGTGTGCACGTGTGTGTGTGAGAGAGAGAGACCCATCGATCGATGCTCGTAAATACATCTTTCAGCCATATGCATTGCTGATGCTCAGTAAAAACTTATATAGTTGACACAATCATATAGAACATCATAGCACACTGAACTTGCATACAAAAATTTCACGCAGGCGGCACAATCAGGATGGAAGCAGTGGATCGCTACGGGAAGGGCTATGTTGAAACCAACGAAGTCGTACCTAACGGTTCATCGTCTTTATAAATGACAGGGAAATATCTTGAATGTTGTGCAAAGAAAACAGACAGACAACACAATAAGTTCTACTAGCACATTAAGTTGACGTACAACCCTTTCTAAAAAAAGTTCAGGTACAAAATTAGAACAAGTCACAATCAAATGTACTGGCATATCAGTGCTTTAGACCCATAGCTCGGATTTAACTAGTACTATCTCACAAGATTCAGTTGTTACCTCAAATTAGAGCACATCCAGGCAGCCAGCCCTGCCTCTTCTCCCAAAGAAGCAGTGGCCTCCGCCGCGCGATGGAGTAGGCCCTGTGCCATCCATCGTTCCAAGCAACACGGGGAAAGTCTAACGTTGACTCCTTTAATGGACGTTGTCAACGGACCCTGGCACCAGCGGGGGCGGCAGGACTTCGATTGATGGATTGACCACTTCTTCGACATGCACGAACACTCGATACAGGTACATCCCTAACGTGGTCCGCCGCGGCCTTGGTGGCGATGAATAGTACAATCCCGTTTCCTGCACCGGTATCTCAACACCAATCACCTTCGGTATGGTGGATGACTTCTTCATCCATGCCATAACCATCAGAGCCCAGCTGTCTGGAGGAACAAACATACTTACGAGCTCACCTCCAAGGTCATTGATAAGCTCGTTCATGGACCCGCTATTCCAAGCACGTCGAGGCATGCCGTGGAAGGTAAGCTTTGTTAAAAACTCAAGCTCAGAGGGCACCGAGCCCCATCCTGGGTGCCACCGATCAAGCTCACCAGCGCGCCATCGCAGAACAAACGCCAGGAAGATTCGAACACACGACTGCAGTCGAAAGTTGTTCGGAACCTGACAAAGAAATCAGCCGGTGGCGGACAGACTTCGATGAGCAAGTCACTTATTTGGATGTCGTGCGCAATGCCAAGAGCTTTGACAAGGTCGTCCGGCGAGACGGGAGGCTGGTCGCTGTTGATGGTTACCATCAGCACTTTGCTGGCAAACTGGTCGCCTAGCGCTGCCATGCCACTGTTGAGCGACAACATGCAGCGACCGAAGGTAGGACGGACCTCAGGATCTCCAGCTCAGAGATCCATGTTGACCGGCGATATGATAGTGCGCTTGAGTACAGGGAGTACATGAGGGGGATTTGGGGGAACTGGAGTAGGAATCGAGATTCCAGAGGTGGGGGAGGGGCGGGAGATTGGGGATGAAAAGGTAGCATGAATTTTGAGCACGTGCCAATATGCTCTCGGCGCGCAAGCGCACGAAAACACCGGTGGCGCCCACATGTCGGCCTAAGAGTCCTTATTCTTTCTTTTTTGGAGAGCCCGGCCTTTTTTTACAGGATCTTTTGAGAGCCCGGCCCGAGAGTCATAATTGACCTGTTTGGCATTGCGTTACTACTCGGCCCATATTCAACGATACCTCACTGGCCCAAACAAGTGTACATCATCGAAAAGACAGTGAGCTCAAATTATATAACTTGAAAAAAGGAGATATACTCTGAACACTGGAGAATGGTGATGCCCTCATTTAGCCCACCAGTAGTTCGAGACAATAAACAGTTCGAAACAACGATATATACAACATTCAAACACTGACTAGTGACTACTACTGACATAAACAACAAGACATGATAGTTCATAAGAAGTCTTGCTACACCACCAAAACGTACCCATCTGCAGCGTGCAGACTCTCGTGATCCAGACAAGAATGACATTCTAAACAGAAGCAACTATTACATAGAAAGAGTGACATAGACGAGGATGACCAAATGACTAGGAATATGCATAACAAAAGAAAGAACTACCCATCCAGAACTAGCAGCAAAGACAACAAAGTCATTCGAAGAGATGATCCAACACCATCATAATTTTTAGCCCTGCTTCAGCGACCAGTGATCCGAAGACACCAGTACTCCACCCTTTCGATGCAACAGCCCAATTACCTATCAACCTGAAGGCTTGAACCACATCACTATCTATCGTAATTTAGACATCCAAGGATCAAAGTTAATCCGGATGCCTTTGTCATTCTCACCTTCTTTTGGCTGCAGGCTGTATCGTTGACAATCAGGGTAGTATGCTCCCGAACTCCTAGGGCTCGCCGTGTAGACACAGTTTTCCATAGCAAACAGAGCCTCTCTGTCATCAAGGTCCTTGCCAACGGTGATCTCCTGGTTAATCAGATAATTGAGTCCGAGAAACAGAAAGTGTGAACCAAGGCTGTTTACCCGCCTCCAACTAAAAAATCCTAAAGGCCCCAACAAGCCAGTATCCTGCTCATAGAAGTAACAGCCACTGTCCGGATACTCACGTATTACATGGTGCTTGTATATAGTGGGGTTTTGCAATATAACTTTTTCGGCTCATGTGTCCGAATGATCATCAGTTGTGCTTCCCTGTTTTTGGCAAAGGTGGTGTAATTACAAAGGGCAGTAACTGTAGGGACACTGCATCATATCAAAAAGGGCAGGCATTGTTAATGTAAGATCATCATTGTTTAGAGTATGAGTAGGATAATGCAAGAAACAACATCGATATGTCCCTGTTGGAACTGGGAGGAAAATACAGGGAAATGTATACTGGGTTCGAAAATATAGAAGTGCCATGCATGGTTACACTCATGTTATCTCACAATCGATTCTTCACAGGAAACTACCATGTCATACATGTTATGTAATCATGTTCTGTCCTCACAAACAAATTCTTCAAGGTATCTAACAGACCATGCATTGTTATATACTCGTGTTCTATGGGCAAAAATTTTGTGAGGATATTATTCTAGTCATTGATTGCTGAAGGGCGAATATAGGTATGTACACATGGTAAGCATTGCAGGATTTCACTACTTCCAAATATAGAGTTCTCCAAATGCACATTTACTTCCCTAATGTATGGTTAGATGAAACCAACAGTGTGGTGCATGTTTCTACATCATGAAAATGAGGAAACTAACATGGCCATCGATACACACTCATATTTAGTAGTAGTATGTAGATTACTGTAAAATAAGGATAATATCCATATATTCCTAACCGTTTGATTATTCAGGGTACAAATTGGCTGTAATGACATGGTCACAATCGCATGAATTAACTCATTCCAAATATAGCTGATTTACAGCATCTCTAATATATTGCCATAGTTCTACTCAAATTCTGCTCAAATAGGGATATGCCAATCATAAAAAAAAGTTCAAACAGTGTCATGGCGTCATCATTAACATGAGACGGAAACAACTTACACGCGCCGTCCCAGCAATATGTGGTGCCATCTGCATTGTCGATCGCGTAGATGATGCCATTGTGTTCAATAGCATCACAGAAGTGTGTATCAGCTTTGACGATGATCCACTGCGAGCCGAGTTGTCACCAGCTAAAAAAGGCACCGGCGTAAAGATAGGCGAGTCCGCGGTCGAACAAGGCAATTAGCTTGAAGTCTGCGTAATTCGCATGTCGTGTGGGTACTTGGAAGATTACAATCTTCTGCAAAACAAGGTCCGTCCAACTGACGTAGTAATCTAGATGACTTGGACCGCGATGGTAATACTCTATATAATCCAACGGAGGAAGGATAATCTCATGGGAGGTCTGGAAGTTCACGAGCACCAACTTTTTACCGTCTTCTCTGAAGGCAGCCATCCAGTGGGAGTTCATGCCGACCCAATACATACCTGCCAAGAAGTTTTGGGCGATGGTGATCAGATCGATGTCGAGGGAAATGATGTACGGCGACACACTACATACCTGCAAAGAAGTTTCGGCTAATGGAGATTAGATTGAAGTCGAGGGGCATCATGCACGCCTCCGTATCATGGTGAGCCAATCTCGCAAGACCAGATAGCAGCAACCAGGGTGTCTTGAAAAGCTTTGGCCTCGCTTCGACGATGGCCGTGTGCATGTCCCTCAAGCATGCAGCCAGCCGCAGGGCGGTAAACATATCCATACACGAACAACAGAGGTTGAGGATGTCACTGGGGAGATTGCTCCAATCGCAGCTCATACAGATGCTGCACGGTTCACGTTCGGCCATGGTGGAGTTTGGAAGGGGGCTTGATTTACGGGGGAGAAGGATGTCGGTGCTGGAGCGGCTAGCGAGGGAATAGTGGTACTGGGGGAGGCAAGTGAGGCGACGATACACGGGGGCACAGTGAGATGGAGACGGAGACGGAGACGGAGAAGGAGATGGAGATGGAGTGGTGCTATGGGAGCGGAGAGGGAGACGAGGCGAGGCGCCAATGTGCTGTACAGCGGCGGTGACAGACTGCACAGTGCACAAGGTGAGGCTGACTTTGGTAACCCGAACACGCCACCTCGCCTGGACTAGTGTCAGGCGCAGGGTGTTGTCACTTCACTGTGAGGACCGGATGAATAGTATTTTGACCATCAAGTGTACCACAGTTGTACTACTACTACTACTACTACTACTACTACTACTACTACTACTACTACTAGTAGTAGTAGTAGTAGTAGTAGTAGTAGTAGGAACATGAGTACTCCAGTATTGTATAGCGGAAATAGGTCTCCCGTGCTAGCATGCCTGTTCACTTCATCGTTCAGGTATCATCCATATTGCAAGCATAACTAAATTCTCGTGCATGCCCAATCAACGCCCTGCCGCGATGCATGAAGTGGTCATTCTGGTGCATCAAGGACGGCATGCAGATCGTTCCACACTTGAGAAGTGGAAAAATGGAAAGGTAGAACGCGGCAGCAGAGGAAGCGAACGCTAGCTAACGAGGCTGGGAAGGGATCGAGCAGGAAGTTAATGCTCCATGCCTAAAGGTTTTGGGAAAACCTGATTTTCATAAGGTGACTTATACTCACCTAAACGGAGGGAGTATTCCTTAACCAGAGAATGTTGTGTCTCCCACTCACGGGCTCAAAATCAAAGCTACGACACATTTTTATCTATTTGCATAGGTCCAATCTATCAGGAAGGATGGGCACGTACACGAACAGGTACGACTCCTCAGTCTACCTGCATAGCCTTTTCATTTAGTCTACCTATCCGTCTAATCAACTGCCTGCACACCACTTCTCCCATTTACTTCTCCATCAAGAACCGATTCGCCTCGGCTTCTTCACCTCCCCTTCATCTTCATTTGCATCCAAACCCCACTGCGTTCACATTGTTTTAACCTATTTAAATAATCATCTACTACTTCATTTAGACTAGCCATCTAATCCTAATTCTCCAAACCATAGCCCTCCGTTCCAGCGCTTCCAAATGGCGAAAGAGATCGAGATGCAAGTTTTTAGCGTCCAACATGTCCTCGTCGAAGGCTCGATGCGCATAGTTGCCACCGTCACCATCCACCCAAGGATTGTTTGGCAGTGGATCAACAATGTATCCAACTCCCTCAAAAAGGTAGAGACGAGGGTCATCGGTCTCGACGCAGAGTACACGGAGCGTGCCCCTGGGAAGATCCAGCGTGCCGCCGTCCTTCAGCTGTGCCTCGAAGATGATGTTTTGGTGTACCACATCATACACTCGCCCTCCATACCAGGTGAGCTTCACGACTTCTTGTCTCGGGAGGACGTATACTTCTGTGGGGCAGCCATCGAAGGGAACAAACAGAAGCTGGAGCCGTATAACCTTGATTTGAAAAGCATCACTGACATACAAACCAGAATCAAAATTCCTGTAGAAGATTGTGATAAACAGACACCATCCCTATTCGACGTAGCAAATTTTGTGCTCGGTACAAATCTTCAGAAGGGTGACAAGACGGTGGCATTAAGGTCGTCTGGATGAGAGAATTATCCCTTGACGTACGAGCGGATAAAATATGCTGCCCTCGATGCCCGTGTGAGTTTTGAGATAGCTGCATGGTCCAAAGAGCTTGTTGCGAAGCCGTCTCCCACAGAGAATGAGAACAACAACAACAACAACAACAACAAGAAGAAAACACTGCACTAGCAGGAGGGCATTATGGATGGATGAACTATTTCCTCTCTTGTAAAAAAAATTATTCCCTCTCGGTGTATATTGATATAGATGGACTATTTCTATGGTGTGCATGCCTTTGGAACAGAGTAGTAGCGTGGGTCCGCTTGACTATAAGGAACTATTTATCCGCATATATAGCTTTCTCTGCTACTACTTCCAGTGATCGGTATACAGTGCATGTGTCCGTAGACATGACAGCTTGTCCATGGAAGTTCAACTACGGCGACCATCACGTTTCATCTCGTGATTCCCACGACGCCTCTCCAACCCACGGCACCATGCCCCCCGACGTGTGCCTCACCCCTCTCGGCCGCACCACCCCTCTGCCTTTGTGTGCATGACATGTGGGCCACCTAAAATGCGGCGAGCATCAAATTTCTACCACAGCCACCTGCGATTCCCACGACGCCACTCGAACCCATGAAACCACACGTCCCTCGACCTGCGGCTCACCCCTCTTGGCCCCACTGCCCTTCTGCCTTCAGAGCATTACATGTGGACCAGTCACCTATCGGGTCCACATGTTATTGACTCAAAGGTAGGTGTAGTAAGGCGCTGAAGCTCATTCCTGACGGCCCTGAGAGGGAAATGTAACACCTGCGCCAGGGCTTGTGGTGCTCCCGCATCACGAACTCGTGCCAAACCCGAGATTTGTTTCTTTACTATACATGCACGCAACGATTTAATGGACATTGTAATCTCAACATGTGATGGGGAGCTCTAAATTTGAATTTGAAACTTATAAAACAAAAAGATTCAAAACAAATAAATTGGGAGAGAGGGAGTATATTGTAGGATGTGTCCCATACAAAATAAGTCCCCTGGTTTGTCACCGCGAAGATGCGGTTAGAAAGGAGCACAACGTCTTCCTACTCGTACGGCAACAAATCGGCCGCAGACAGCATGGTCCGCCTTTGACCGCCATGTGCAAGGTTCGTGCTATCTTCTATTCAATCTCACCGTGGTTCCATCGTACCAATTCATGCGGTGGCCTGTTGCATGGCTGATCCCAATGTTGGACAAAGGTTCTACGGGAATGGTGTCACCGTTGTAAATGTTGTGCAAATTGATGTTGGTACCCTCCCATACATATGCAAGCCAATCTCCACTCACACCGAGCCTAGCCTGTGAAACAGTGGGCAGGGGGAGAATTAGGAAATGGACACAGAAGTAGTCTTTAGAATGCATTTACTATGTGATCAAACTCATCTTACCTGCTCATCGGAGGAAATCCGAGTGCCCCTCAACGTCGGCATCTCAAGGGGCGTCAACTTGCAACTACGGCCACGCCGCGCTGGAGAGACCCCTAGGAAACATCCTCGTGCATTCCACGGAACATCAAGATGCATTTGTATGAGTAGTTTATCTTGTGAGAGAAAAGGATGAACGAGGGAAGGCCTCTAGAGATAGAGATGGACACTACTACTACCAATGTGCTGGCCCGTGCGTTGCAATGGATCCAAACTAGTAGAATAATACTTGTCCACGTGCTTGAAATATAAACACTCTAGTTTTGATATACATGTGTCAGCAGACACAACAGCTTGTCCATGGAAGTTGAACCACGACGACCATCACGTTTCTTGTTTCTACCACTGCCACACCCACACACGATTCCCACGATGCTGCTCCAACCCACGGCATGACGTCCCCCGACGTGGACATGGATCCTCTGACGTGCCTATCACTGCCTTGCCCTGCCTTTCCTTCGCTGACAGGTGGGACCCACGCTTATGGGTCCCACATGTCAGTGACAGAATGGTAGGATTGTTCGTGCCCCTCATCCCTCTCGGCCCCACCGCTCCTCTGCCTTTGTGTGCATGACATGCGGATCAGCTGAACTGCGGTGACCATCAACTTTCTACCATAGACACACCCGATTGGATGTGGTTTGCCTGCTCCGCTGCTGTGCTCCGATCCGTACTCCCGCACCATCGAATTTTCATCCAGCGGCTGTGACACATTTCGTCCCGGGCATCAATCCTCAGCTGGAATACTTATGTACTACAGGTAGTACCCGCTGGTGTGGCCATCTACGCCTCGTAACGCTCCGACGCCCAGCTATGGTACCCTTGCCACGGCCACGCCACCACCGGCCGGTTCATCTCGAACGAGTGAGTCGCAAACCACGCCACCACCATGAGAATGACATGTGGGCCAGCCGCATTTAAGGCCCACATGTCATTGACTCATAGGACGGGCACTAAGCCACTGAAGTTCGGTCCCGTGGGCCCCGAGAGGAAAATGTAACTCCTATGGCAGGCCTTGTGGTGCTCCCGCAATACAAGCTCGTGCCAAAACTGGAATTTGTTTCTTACTACTACTAGTACTAGTAGTAAGGTACTCGTGCATTGCACGCATGAGATTCTGGTGGTTTGTGCATTATGCTTCCACATGTGGAGTTTTCTGGATTCTAACATGTGGTAAAATTTGGTGGAATGTAAGGTTAGGCAAGTTTGATTAACTTAGGTGAGTGTTTGGTTCAAGCCACACTGGCCCCACATGACATACACACAAAAAATGTGGCAAGATTCCCTTAGGCTTGCCAACTTGTGGCAAAATTTGGTGGAATGTAAGGTTAGGCAAGTTTGATTAACTTAGGTGAGTGTTTGGTTCAAGCCACACCTTAGGCAAGCCACACTGGCCCCACATGACATACACACAAAAAAGGTGGCAAGATTCTCTTAGGCTTGCCAACTTGTGGCTCTCATTTTGAAGAACTTATTAATAACTTTGCCTGAGCTTAGTTGTGGCAAAGTTAGTCATGAATTAAGTTCAACCATGGAGTCTTCTAGATTATACATGTGGCAGAATCTAGTGGATGATATCCAATGGCCAGAAGTGCTCGGATTTGCCATCTTTGTACCGTCGGATTGGCTTCATCCAACGACCAACTTTCAAAGTTTTTCACACACTATATAGAGGGTATAGATATAGATGTGCCGGTCCATTGCAATGGATCCAAAGTATATCTATTTAGTGGAGTGCACTCTAAACACATTATCTATTTATTTTTCACTAACCTTCCGTAGCCATGCAACCAAGCCACATAAGCTTCATGGGTGCCCCCCACATCATATTATTCATACTACATTGATTGAAAAAAAGATAAATCACCCAAAACAAGATCTTCCCATTTTTTGTTCCTACGATGTTGTGCCGTGCACGTATCTACTAGTTGTATAGTGGTAGTACTAGTAATATAATAGTATTAGGAGTACAAACTTGGTAGGAGTAGTACTAGTACGGAATGCTCCTACTCTATCAACGAGCCCCGTCTGACACAAAATTTCTTGGCTTCCGTGCTACAGCTAGATCTTCCCCTTGTTTCTGTTTTCCAACCCGGCGGCAGGCGGGGTGTCGGTTTTCTCAATGGGCGGTCTCACATGAAAGTGAAAATGCTAGGCACATGGGTGGAGCTACGTGAGGGCCAACATGTGCCATAGCCCGCCCAACCTAGCAGGATTTTCATAGTTGTACATCCAGTTTTGAGGCATGGAACGTCAACGCAAGGGTAATTTCTATAGCCTGGCTAGACTGACACGCCCAATGTTTTGCTTCAAGCTCCACCACTGCTAGGCAACATGCCTTCCCTAAGCTATGTGTCATGCCGGACAGGCCGTGTTGTACTCCTGATTCCCGGGCGTGTGGGGGTGCGACGCGAACGTGGCAGGCCTTTTCCTTTTACTAGCAATGTGCCCGTGCGTTGCGACGGATCCAAAGTAGTAGAATAGTAGTATTTGTTCACAAACTTGAAAGAAATCACTATTGTTTTGATATACACCTAATATATTACTCCCTCCGTACCTAAATATTTGTCTTTTTTGAGATTTCAAATGGACTATCACATACGGATTATATAGACATATTCTAGTGTTTCTAGCAAGATGCCCGCGCGTTGCATGAAGTTGATGGAAAAGGTAAGCACAACTTATAAATTGACGGATGGAGTACTAGTTACAATGATGGATATAATTAAGCAAAGGGATCACACATGTCGGTATTGACTGGAACGAGAATGCAACAGCACAATAAGAATTAAGGCCACGATGATGTGATCGCAGTGGTGGTTACAGAAGGCAAGAAGAAAGATGGATCCACGAACGTACGACCTCCTCCTCCTCAACTTAGTTCACCGGGCCACGGACCGGCGGCGAAGGAGCGGCGGCTTTTGTGGCGAGGTCGAGGTGCTTCTCAACAAAGGCATCCAAGGCTTCCAGCCGGTTGAGGAAGGACAACGTTGTAGCGTCCTCACTGGCCTTGTAGATACCTATGTACACTATTTGCTCGTACGCATGGATGTGTAGGTCGATGAATTCTTGCAGGGCGAGGCGCCTCGCGGCGAGCGCGACCTCCAGGTGGACATTCTTCATGGCGTCGGCGGGCAGTCGCAGGGCCACCAGTGCTTGAAAGAGGTTCCGGCCATGGAGGCCGATTAGGGTCGCAGGCAATGAGGAGCCCGGCCGCGCGGGCTGGAGGAGTACGGCGATGTCATTCGCGAGCTTCTTGAGGACGGTGAACTTGTTGCTGATGGCAACGATCATCTGGTCCAACTGAGAGTCGTAGTTGGCGTCGACGGCGGCCATCCACCAGTCAGTCTCCAACACCGTCTGGAGACGATCCTCGGCGCCATGCCGCAGGCCGACGTTGTGGACCTTCTGGCACAGCCGCTGGCCGCTCACGCGCATCGCCGCCATGGCTCTGAGCGAGCTCTTTTGTGCTTAGTGTAGGTGCTTAGGCAAGTGCTTAGGTGCGTACGATGTGGTAGATGCATTGGAATGGAGGAGGGGCACCTTTATATGAGGGCAATGAGGGAAAATTGCGTTGCATTCACATCGTGCAGCCTCTTTTCCCGGACCTCCTCCCATTACTTCCCTCATGCATTAATTGAAGGAGGATGCATTGGCCATTCAACATATCGGGAACCGCTACTCCCTCCCTCGTCTGCATTAAAGGCGTATCGGGAACTGTGCCGCCCGCTGTCAAATCGAATACTCCCTCCGTCTAGGTGAGTACTATAAGTCATCTTACGAAAACCAAATACTAGTAAGACTAGCCACCGTGGGAGTAACTTCAGCAGTAACATCGAGTCCAACTCAGCAAATTTGCTTATGTGGCAGTGATTTAATGAGGAGAGAGGTAGTTATAATAACTTAGCTAGTTACTGTAACATCACATGTCCCAATGCAATATGAGTTTATAACCTAATAAATGAAGCTTGTCATTTTACCACACTTATGTTACTACTACCTCTGTCCGGGTTTATTGGTCCCCATTGTATTTTGTGCCAAATTTTGACCATAGATTAAACTAAGAAAATGTTCAGGCATGTCACCAAACATTATATTTTTCAAAACTATGTTCAAATACGAATCCAATGAGATAATTTTTCTTGACATGCATTAACATTTTGTTAGTTAAATCTTTAGTCAAAATTTGGCACAAACTATAAAAGGAACCTATAAACCAGGATGGAGGTAGTACCCACTATGAAGGTAGTAACATAGTCTAGGGATATGTGTATGTTACTAGTGTATGTTACTCACCATTGTGGCTAGTCTAACACATAGGCGTGGTGCATTAACTCTCACGTTGTTTCTTATTTTTTGACATAAATAGAGGAATCAACCAAGAAGAGATGTGGGGCTTGTATGCTTTTAATGACTTGAGACTATCAAACATGACATGCAGTGGTCAGTTCGTTGCACAAGAATGAATACAACCCACGTCAGCACACACGCATCTTGTAGCATCACATCCAATGGCTATAAAAGATGAATGAGACTAAATTATATCTCATCTAGATGAGTTCTAGCAAAACTGTATTAATAATACTTAGTACTCCTGCGCCATGTATCATATAAGTATCATGTAGTACTTTATTTATTGCCATGTATGACACATAGTCCACGAGCGCTCTCTATATGTACCATCTTTTTTTTAATTTCAAGTTTTGCTCCATGGCGCAATCCATCGATACTACTACTGTACAAAAGTGGATTATATACATTTTTTAAAAGGCTAGAGGGCGGGGCAGTCTAGCTCGGTCGGTTTCACAAGAGGCGAAGGCCTTTGTGATTTGACGGCTCATTAATGCTGTCAAATCGAATAGTACTGCACCGCTCGCTGCACGCCAGGCGTCTCCATTAAACCCCTCCGTTAAACCCGCATGCAAACCGAGAATCCTACTCTTGCCACACGTCCGTTCATGAGCGGGCCGGAATTAAACGCAACACCGGCCGAGCTCCTCCCATCCGCCCTCAGTTTAAATGAGGCCAGACGCCGGCCAAGCTCCTACCCTACGCCCTCTATTTACACGAGGCCAGACAGACACCGGGCAAGAATCGCACCCCTCCGCCGCTCCCCCATCTCCTCCTTCACCATTTTCTCCACCCTTCCGATGGCTTCCGATGAGCCGTTCTCCGGCATATTACCCGGCTGGGTGGCCCGCCGAGCCCTCCGGATACGGGCAAGGCCGCTCGGTGCTTCACCAATCTTGCTTGGCCCGAAGGAGCTAGTTGCCGCCCCAAGCAAGCGCGTGGTTCAGCAACTCGCCGCTCCAGTTCAGCTCGATGAGGAGTGGCGAGTTGCTCCACGCCGGCACGGCGGCGAGCACGCCGGTACGGGCGCCGTTGCTGCCGCGTCGTACCACGCCACCAGTGTCTGCGGTGGCCGCGCCTCCCGTGTCTGTGGGCGCGCCTCCCGTGCCTGCGGCAGCGCCATGCAGGCAGAGACAGAAGCCGGGTGCGTGGAGAGCGACCAGTCGGTGGCCAGCTTCTCCCTGTCCGCTGCCATCATCGAGGAGAAGTAGAACACGGGAGGCCGCCGCCACTTGGGACCCATGAAGGCCAACGCCGAGGCGACAACCGCGGATTCATGTGGTTTCTTTGCTGCTTCGTCTCTTCCGAGGACCTTCGTCGACCCCGCAAGTGTCTGACGGATATGAGGAAGACAAAGGGATCCGCGGGCGGCCATTTAGAACTAAAATAAGTCTAGATATATCCATTTCTACGACAATTATTTCCGGACGGAGGGAGTATTAATTATACAAGAGAGCCGGATTGGCACCTCTTAGTTCATGTAATTGTAATGAAATCCATCATGTTTATATGAAGATCCGCCTTTTTTATACGAAATCCTTCATGCTTATATGAAATCAGTCCGTGTATGCACGAATTTCATCTGGTTGGTTAGAGTTGTAAAAATGTATGCCGCTGGCGTTTGATGTCGTCCTCCGCGGAAGGAAGCGGGAGGAAATTTGCCGGCTGTCGTTGGAGATGCTCTTTATGCTGGAAATAATAGAGTGACATCCAATCCATTTGACTTAATTTCCTGTATGATTGTCCCTCTATGAAAAGTTAATTGCATGTACAGTGTACACGTGACTTGCAGGGTGGCTACAACTTCGTACATAAAGTTAAAAAGAAACAAGTCCATCCTTAATATTCTAAGTACTCTGTGGTTTCCACTGTCAGTACAGTAGCGAAAGAAGTATATATTAAATAAGTAGAGTAATATATAATATACAAATCTAAAGTTAAAAGACAGAATTCGAACTCATGTCATCGCGTTGCGAGCATCCGGCGCTAACCAGCCCAGCACATTTTTGTTGTAGACCATGCTGGAGATATATCTCCATGTCTACTCTTATATATACTCCATTTGTTTCTAAATATTTGTCTTTTTCATATTTCAAATGGACTACCAGATACGGATGTGTATGTAGACATATTCTAGAGTGTAGATTCACTCATTTTGCTACGTATGTCTTTTCAGGAAGGGGTCTTATTTGTCCTTGATTTATTGATGAGGTATCCAGATGGCACTACACCGCCAAGAAAAGAGGGTAACATCAAAATTATGGACTACTTTTTTGAGTATGTTGGTAAGGTCCGGTCATAGTCACTTGTTGAAATCTCTAAAAAGACAAATACTCCCTCCGTCTGGAAATACTTGTCATCAAAATGGATAAAAGGAAATGTATCTAGACGTATTTTAGTTTTAGATACATCTATTTTTATCCATTTTGATGACAAGTATTTTTGGACGGAGGGAGTATAAAACAGAGTTGGTGCTGATGGTGTGCGTGCCATCCTGCAATATAGGCCGTCGGATTTATATCAAACGGATAGGAAAGAAACTATGGCAATTTTGCAAAAATATACCCACACGTCTCTCCACGTTCGCAAATAAGGCCTTCCCTCGTTCAGCCTTTTCTCTCACAAGATAAACTACTCATACAGATGCATCTTGATGTTCCATGCAACGCACGGGCAGCTAGCTAATTTCTTTTAAAGTAGTTGCTGCGATAATTGGGTTGAAGTGATATGTTTTATGTCTGCCCCGAATGATTTCAGATTCACTAGTAGTAACAAAGAAAAGGTTGCCTTGTTAATTAATAGAAAACAGGGTGAAAACTATCACATGAGGCCGGTAAAAACAAGGCACACTGGGTTCAGCATCATCGTCACTACAGTTGTGCGCACGCGAGAAGTCTACATATCGAGGGGGCTACCGAGCGAGGCACCAAGACACAATGTTTGAGAGAGAAACCAATTGACAGATTATAATCAGATCGAGTTGTCACCCTTCTGCTGTCATTGTTGGGGGGGGGGAGAGAAAGACGTATCGAGAGTGTGCGCGGTAGGCACAGAGGCACAACTAGCGAGTGTGTGTGTGTGTGTGTTTGAAAGAGGAGTTGATAGATTATTATCAAGATCGATGTGCCACCCTACTCCTTCAATGCCGGGTAGTGTGTGTGTGTGTATGTTTGAGAGAGAATCCAGTCGATAGATTAGTATCAAGATCGAGGTGTCACCCTACTCCTTCGGTGCCGGGTAGTGTGTGTGTGTGTGTATGTTTGAGAGAGAAGCCAGTCGATAGATTAGTATCAAGATCGAGGTGTCACCCTACTCCTTCGGTGTTGGGAAGTGCGGGTGTGTGTGGGGGGAGGGGGCAGTGACACTCACATATCTCTACTCTTATAAAAAACAGAGTTGGTGATGATGGTGTTGCTGCCATCCTGCAATATAGGCCATCCGATTTATATCCGACGGACATGAAGGAAAATATGGCAATTTTGCAAAAAGATACCCACATCCCTCTCCGCATTTGCAAATAAGGCATTCCCTCGTTCATCCTTTTCTCCCACAAGATAAACTTCTCATACAAATGCATCTTGACGTTCCATGCAACGCACACGGGAATCTTGCTAGTAGGGAGAAGGAGTTTGTGTGACACATATCTAGCTATATTAAGGGATAGGTAGATAGCATATGTGTGAGAGACATTATTATACTTTGAGACATTAGTGGTTGTGGGTGGGCAGAACTAAAGGGGTGGGCGTGTTAGACATAGAGAGCATGTGTGTTTCTGTGTGAGAGACTTGTAGGACGGGGTAGAAAGACGAATTTAACCCTGATGGAGGGAGAGAAATACACGAAGTGCGCGTGTGTGATTCCGATGCCCACGGGGAAATGAGATATGTATGCGTGTGAGAGAGATTGCACAATTCATTCACGTATCACTATCTAGCGACCGTGGACGTGCATCGCTTGAACATAAGTCAATATCTACTTCGTATCGTGGCCAAAGGTACAATATCGATTCAACGTTATAAAGATTGGACACTCACATATCACATTTTTTCTATTTAAATAAACCTTTTTCAGCTGTGCATGCCAAAGTTACAGTGATGTTTCTTCAAACAACCAATGTAGCTATCATGCACATGCACCATTGTTACTCTTGCATTCAAATTCATTAGTCTTGGATGATTTAAGTTTCTATTTTGAGGTAGTATATGTAATATTCATATATGAATTCAATGGTTACACAATTTATGAAATGGAGGCTATGTAATCATATGAGGTAACACTTTTAAGTAGCTAACTACAATATCCATTTCTTTTTGTGAGCCTCTACACTAACACATAAATGCATTATGTTTAAAGTAAATAATCAATGGCACTAAATTATCTATTCACACGAGAAATACATAGGCTGAGCGTTTGATCCCTTTTTTTGTGAACGCGCCACTAAACCCGTACGATTGGCCGCGCCCATGTGAACGTCCAAGTTATCGGCGCATCATCCCGAGTTATTGTCTTTTTTTCTGGGGTGGACTTCACACCAGTTATTAGCTGCTGACGCGTGCCCCGTGTACACCGTCTAGCATGACCTTCCCGCTAGCACGGTCCAAAATTAGTTGAAACTGGATACGAACGATCCCGTGGGTAGCAAAATCTCCCGCCTCCTTCTAAAAATTTCCACCACCTTAGTCTTTAGAATGCGGAATCCCCCTTTTGTCCTTGGTGCACGGAGACCAACAGTTACAATACCGCCCTCATCTACATGATAGGTCGGGGCTGCTTTGGTAACTTCCGGTTCCCCCCACTACACGGCACCCCCATTTCCTCTCCCTCCCTCCCGCAAAAACGACTAACTCCACAACACCAGAGCATCTTACATCACGCCGTCCGTACTTCATCGCCCTTTCTCCCCTCCCCTCTCGAAACCCTAGACTGCTCATCCACCGGCGTAGGATAGCCCATTCACTGCCAGCGGCGTCCACCTTGTCGGATCTGCTTCTGCGACCGCATCTACCCCTCCCACCTCCCTTAGAAACAAGTAGACTGCTCATCCACAACTGTACCACATCCCATTCAGTGCCGGCCTTGTCCATGGCACTGGATCTGCTTCGCCGGTACTCTCGTCAACCGCCGCGCATCTGCAGCGGCTCATTCGTACTCCCCACCGGAGACGCTTCGTCCACACCCCCTAGAGCCGCCCCACCGACGCCCCTGTTGACGACCTCTGATCCTCTTCGCTGACACCTTCCTCAACCCTACTGGAGGCGCTTCGCTGACACCTTCCTCAACCCTACTGGAGCCGCTTCGCCGACACCAGCGTCAACCCTACCGGGGCCGCTTTGCCAACTCACAAGTCCATGACCTCAGATCTGCTTCCTCGCACCCTCATCCAACCTACCGGAGCAGCTTCTGATGCCCCGTCCATGGCCGTAGATCCGCATCGTCGACACCACCCTTAACCCAACCACCGGAGTAGCTTCTGACGCCCCGTCCACGGCCGCAGATCCGCATCGTCAAAACCAACCTTAACCGAACCACCGGAGTAGCTTCTGACACCCCGTCCACGGCCGCAGATCCGCGTCGTCGACACCATCCTTAACCCAACCACCGGAGTAGCTTCACCTACGCCCTCGTCCACGGCCACAGATCCGCTTCGCCCACACCGTAGTCCACCCTACCGGAGCCGCTCCACAAACACCCTTGAGGGAGTCCTGGACTAGGGGGTGTCCGGATAGCCGGACTATCATCATCGGCCGGACTCCAAGACTATGAAGATACAAGATTGAAGACTTCATCCCATGTCCGGATGAGATTTTTCCTTGTCGTGGAAGGCAAGCTTGGCAATACGGATATGTAGATCTCCTACCATTGTAACCGACTCTGTGTAACCCTAGCCCTCTCAGGTGTCTATATAAACCGGAGGGTTTTAGTCCGTAGGACAACAATCACAACAACAATCATACCATAGGCTAGCTTCTAGGGTTTAGCCTCCTTGATCTCGTGGTAGATCCACTCTTGTACTACCCATATCATCAATATCAATCAAGTAGGAGTAGGGTTTTACCTCCATCGAGAGGGCCCGAACCTGGGTAAAAACATCGTGTCCCTTGTCTCCTGTTACCATCCGCCTAGACGCACAGTTCGGGACCCCCTACCCAAGATCCGCCGGTTTTGACACCGACATTGGTGCTTTCATTGAGAGTTCCTATGTGTCGTCACCGATAGGCTTGATGGCTCCTCCGATCATCAACAACGACGCAGTCCAGGGTGAGACTTTTCTCCCCAGACAGATCTTCGTATTCGGCGGCTTTGCACTGCGGGCCAATTCGCATGGCCAT
The DNA here is from genome assembly GCA_963921465.1 of Triticum timopheevii. Lineage (NCBI taxonomy): Eukaryota > Viridiplantae > Streptophyta > Magnoliopsida > Poales > Poaceae > Triticum > Triticum timopheevii. Next base: position 69,320,901 of record OY997272.1, on the reverse strand, counting down.
CTGGAGCAGATCGAAAGCTATGCCCCTGGCCATCAGGTCAGATTTGGAAGCCTAAACTTCACGGCTGACATCCGCGGAGACTTGATCTTTGATGGATTCGAGCCACAGCCAAACGCGCCGCACTATCTCGATGGGCATGATTTAGCTCTGCTGCCGGACAGTGCCTTGGAGGCCGCACATGAGTCCGCCCCGATCCTTAATTCGGAGCCGACCACGCAGATCGAGGATGGGTGGCTAGACACCGCCTTGGGGGTTGCAACCTCTACGGCGATGGAGCCAAATACTGACCTTGTCCCTTGGGACGCTCGTGACTCCGAGGTGCCGGATTCCTCGCCGGACTCCGAGCCTCCTGCGCCCCCTCCAATCGAATCCGATTGGGCGCCGATCTTGGAGTTCACCGCCGCGGACATCTTTCAACACTCACCTTTTGGCGACATCTTGAATTCGCTAAAGTATCTCTCGCTATGAGGAGAGCCCTGGCCGAATTGCGGTCAGGATGGTTGGGATGCGGACGACGAAGAAATTCAAAGCCCACCCACCACCCACTTTGTAGCCACTGTCGACGATTTAACCGACATGCTAGACTTTGACTCCGAAGACATCGACGGTATGGACGACGATGCCGGAGACGACCAAGAACCAGCGCCTATAGGGCACTGGAAAGCCACCTCAACCCATGACATATACATGGTGGATACACCAAAAGGAAGCGATAACGAGGAACAACGGGACGCGGCGAAGCAACCAAAACGGCGACGCAAGCGCCGCCCGAAGTCCCGCCTCGACAACAACAGCACCCATAACGACCCAGCCGTAGAGCAGGGCGAACCAGTGGAGGACGAGCATACAACCAAGCAACCATCCGAACAGGATGAATTGGACAAGCAACCCATCCCCGGCAAAAACAATAGTCCAGACGATCTCACGCCGGACACATCACCGGAGCATAAGAGCCTTCACAAAAGGCTCGGCGCCACTGCAAGAAGTTTGAAGAAGAAGAAGCGGAAGCTCAAAACAGCGGAAGACGTACTCAGAATGAGATGGAACAAAGTACTCAAGACCGCAGACAAATACGGCAAAAGTCATCAGGCAAAGAGCTACCCGAAGCGCAAGCTGTTGCCCGAATTCGACGAGGAGGCCGTAGAGCCACCACAAAGCAAAGAGGACGCCTGGCCGGATAGACGACCAGATGACAGGCTAAGAACGGCAAGCGGCGCCACAGACAAGCCGACACATGATACACATAAAGATCCTCGCAAAAAGGATGGCCCGGTCAGGTCCATTTACGGGCCAAAAAAGAGGGCTCCGGAGAGCAACACAACACGCCGAGTGTTCGAAGATAACGGCACACCTAAATACAGGGGCGCCGCACACCCACTATGTTTCACCGATGAGGTACTGGATCATGAATTTCCAGCGGGATTCAAACCCGTAAACATAGAGGCATACGACGGAACAACAGACCCCGGAGTCTGGATTGAGGATTACATCCTACACATACACGTGGCAAGAGGAGATGATCTCCATGCCATAAAATACCTACCCCTCAAGCTCAAAGGGCCAGCTCGGCATTGGCTCAAAAGCCTCCCAGAAAATACCATTGGAAGTTAGGAAGAGCTCGAGGATGCGTTTAGAGCAAATTTTCAGGGGACTTATGTCCGCCCTCCGGATGCAGACGATTTAAGTCACATAATTCAACAGCCCGGAGAGTCAGCACGCAAATTCTGGAATAGGTTCCTCACCAAAAAGAACCAAATAGTCGATTGTCCGGACGCCGAAGCCTTAGCAGCTTTTAAACATAACGTCCGAGACGAATGGCTCGCCAGACACCTCGGCCAGGAAAAACCAAGAACAATGGCCGCGCTAACGAGCCTCATGACCCGCTTTTGCACGGGAGAAGATAGCTGGCTGGCAAGATGCAGCACCAGCGACCCAAGTACATCCGAGGTCAGAGATGGAAATGGGAAATCACGACGTAGAAAGGATCAGCGCCGGAGTAAAGAAAATGGCCCAAAGAACACGGCGGTCAACACCGGATTCAAAAGCTCTCGGCCGAACAATAAAACACTACCTCTTAAAGACAACAGTGACGAGCTATCCAACATAAACAAAATTTTGGACAGGATATGTCAAATCCACAGTACCCCCGGGAGGCCTGCAAACCATACCCACCGAGATTGTTGGTTCTTCAAATAGTCCGGCCGACTTAACGCCGAACACAAGGGGCTCGACACACCAAGCGAAGATGATGACGAACCCCACAAGCAGAGCGCCGGAAAACAAAAGACTTTCCCACAAGAAGTCAAAACAGTAAACTCTCTTCACGTGATAATACGGAACAATAGTGCGGCACCTATTAAAGCGCGCGCCGCACAGTCCACCCCAGCGGAATCCCGAGATTGGATGTCAAAACCAATTACTTTTGACCATCTGGATTACTCCAGAAACATTCAAAACGCAGGATGGACTGCTTTGATATTGGATCCTATAATCGACGGACTATAATTTACACAAGTCCTAATGGATGGCGGTAGCGACTTAAACCTGCTATATCCGGACACAATCCGCAGGATGGGGATAGACCCGACCAAAATTCGCCATAGCAGCACTTCCTTCAAAAGGAGTGACGCCAGGCCCTTACGCCAATTGCACGGGCTCCTTACTAATAGAAGTTGTGTTCGGTTCATCCGATAACTTCCGTCGCGAAAAGCTAATCTTCCATATCGCCCCATTTAAAAGTAGCCATCAAGCACTGTTGGGCGTGAAGCTTTCGCCCGCTTTAACGCAATACCGCATTATGTGTCTCTTACACTTAAAATGCCCGGTCCACGCGGCATTATCTCTTTGAAAGGTCGCTTAAGACCCTGGACACGGCTAGGCGAGTCCGGCTTAAATAAACTAGGGGCTTCCTAGCCGCACACCCCTTTACAAGGGGCTGTGAGCATGAACAATAAGAACCAATAAAAGCTCAACTTCATTCATTTCTTTTTTCATGCTCTATTTTAATACATTGCTCGCACGATATCTTTCCAAACTAAGTTCTTCTCTTTTACAGATGAACAGCGTGCTACACCCGTCCAGGATACAGCACAACGGAGACACAGGCGCAGACGTGCAGCAGGGACCCGTTGCAAGGATTCTTTTCGGATTAAGACCCTACGTAAACCTTTCTTACTGCCTCTTGTTGATCCACATCCCCCGGTTTTTTACCATAACCAATGAGGAGGCTGGCAATTTGGTATCGGCCGCGTCAAAAAATTTCGCCCGTACCTGGACACGAGGGGCTTAGGGCATCGTTCTGCCCGGTTATCATAAAGACCGAATACCTTAGGGAGTGTTCGGCGTCTCGAGTTAGGCCTTATATGCATCAGCTCCGAATCATGTCTTTGGTCAAATGTTGGGTTCGCCCGGCTCCTGTGTTTTGCTGCCTTACGTTCCGTATCATCGGCTAACGCGGCACCAGGATAACTACTGCGATTGTGCCCCGGTTCGGCCGGGCGAGCACCTCAGTAGAGAAAGCCAAAAACTGATTGTCATGATATAGCGAGAGACTGGTCAACCACTCGATCGACTACCGGAATGTCTAGAATTCCTCCGCTTTGACGAAGGACCATTTCCCGGTCAGGCACATACGCGCCCCGAATTCGGAGAGCGCGGTGCCCCCATGGGCTATATCGTAGCCCCACCTTCGAACTCCTATGGCTAAGTGAAAGTGATAAAGCATTATAGTCTGGTTGCCTAGTTTGCTACGCTACCACCTCCTTCACAGGACCAAGGCGTTGGATTAAGTGTAAAAATGCGCTATTTTTGCAAACACCCCCGCACCATGTGCATGTTGGCTAAAGCCGAAAACTACATCTTTCAGGTTATATACACATATACATTAAGGGCCGCACATGAGATATTTCAATACTTGAACGCACAAGTATAAAAAGCACTCATATTATAAATATGGTTTCACAGATCATACATGTCATTTAAACATAACATTTTTCGAGCACTGCGACTCTATCAAATGAGCGCCCTGCAGGACTTCCCCAAAATAGTGCTCGGCGGGTAACCGGCTTTTGTCCGAACCCCGGGAGGCAACATCAGTGGCATCCATCTCCGCCCAGTAAGTCTTGACACGGGCGAGAGCCATCCGTGCACCCTCTATGCACGCCGACCGCTTCATCGCCTTGATATGCGGCACCGCCCCCAGGAACTGCTGCAATAAACCAAAATAACTCTTCGGCTTAGGCCTATCCGGCCACACATGAGCCACCACATCCGTCATGGCAAATCCGGATAATCTATTCAGCTCAGCCCGCTCAGCCAACCGATCGGTCAACGAAAGTGAACGCTCCGGACTGTGGAATTGAGACCAAAACAACTCTTCCATCTCATGATCCTTTTGGCTTCGGAAGTGCACAACTGCATCCGCCGCACTCGCCGCCAAATCCAGATAAGGATCCTCCGCACCCCACAGCTGAGCATACTTCGGATCTGTGAACTTCCTTCACAGTAGAAAGGGCTTTCCAGCCGCAATGTCTCCGGCCTGACGCAGCTCCTCCTTTATAGCCCTCAGTGCAGAACGGGCATCCTTGGCTTCGGCGGTGGCCTTCTTCAGGTCCTCTTGCTCCGCTCGGTGTTCTTTTTCAAGAACCTCATAGCAGTCGGTAACATCCTTCAGCTGCACGGCCATTCCGGCCATCTCCTCCCTGCTTCGGTAGTGAGCAGCCTTTTCGGCTTTTAGCTCTTCGGCTACCCTCGAGGCAGCCGCATCACTCCTTCTGGCCTGCTCCTTGGCTCGAGCAAGCTCTGCCCGAAGGTCCTCCACAGCAGCGGCACCATCTGCATCAAGCATACATATTGTAAGGAGTGGGCGACAGCTCCCTTACTAGGTGACCACGGAGACACAACCTACCTTGTGACTCGTCGAGTCGTTTATTGACCAACGTGATGTCTGCATCCGCAATGTCAAGTTGTCGCTTTAGCTCAGCAACTCTATCAGTCCGGCTGGCCACCGGACGATCCGCCACCTGCATAGGAAAGGCAAGAATTAATAACTGAGATTATGATCCTCGGCACGCTGTCGCTTCCGACAACATTCCGAGTCTCAGGGGCTACTATCTATACAGGGCGCACTCTATGTGGAAAACTGTCAAAAGGTATGTCATTTTTACGTACCTGAAAACCCGCCAGTAAACTTCTGACGGCATCATGCAACCCGCCTTCAGCGGAAGAAATTCTTTCAATCACCGTATTTATCAATATACAGTGATCTTCTGAGATAGACGCCCTCTCGGGCAGATCCTTCAGCTCCCCCGGCCGTACACCAGTAGGTGTCGAACTCTCCGGCCCCGCCGGACCTGGGGAGACCCTCCGCGACGACAATTCAGGGTCGTCCGCCCCGCCTGATGGCACGGCAGATGGAGGCGTCTCGCTCTCCATCATCTCTGGACGAAGGTCCCCCGAAGACGAGCTCAGCTGAGAAGGACGGAGATCCGAACTACAAGGTAAATACTTCGGTTATCCTCAGAAGCAAAAATAGGGACGTCCCTTGTTACAATACTCCCCTTTTTCTACTTACGACTCGCTGGAGGGCTGATTCCTTGGGGGAGATAGTGCGGCTGGGGCTTCCCCTAGCGTAGGACCCTTTGATGAAGATTTCTTCCCCCGCTTTGAGGCCTTAGCCTCCGGGTCTTCGGAAGCGGTCCTCTTCTCCCCACGAAGGGAGGGATTCTCGATCCCCCCTTTCTCCAAAGCCTCCTTAGTAGAGGTGGTAGTTTCCCTGTTTTCCCCTTCGCCCTCCTCTAAAGGCGCAACCTCCAGCATCTTGACCAACACCGGATCCGGCGCGGTCTCTGGGAGGGGGGCCGGACACCGTATCAGTTTTGCTTGCGCTATCCACTCCTGTTCAAAGGACGATTGGTTAAAAGGAAAATCCAAGAATGTGCAAACAAATGGTATGTCCGGACACAGGGCTACTTACTTGAGCATCCGGGCGATTGCGGCTTAGGCCGGCATCCTCGGTCAATTCTGGACACACTTCTTGTGATCTGAAGAACAATTTGTACATCTCCACGGGTGTCGTACCCATGAAGTGTTGGAGAGCTCGTGGCCCCTCTGGATTGAATTCCCACAGGCGGAGGGGGCGACGTTTGCAGGGCAGAAGACGCCGAATCAGCATAACCTACATCACTACGACCAGATTGATCTCCCTCTCTTGGAGGTCTCGAATCCGGCCCTGCAATAGGGGTACGTCCTTTGACGGCCCCCAGTTAAGCCCTTTGTTGACCCATGACATCAGCCGTTGTGGAGGGCCCGAGCGAAAGACGGGCGGTGGCTTCTGCCTGCTGCCCCTGGGAGCGGTAATATAGAACCACTCTTGTTGCCACAAACCGAGCTCCTCCTGGAAAGAGCCCTCGGGCCATGGAGCATCGGCCCTCTTGCTTACAACCGCCCCGCCGTACTCTGCTTGACGCCCCTCGATCATCTTTAGCTCCACATCGAAGGTTTTGAGCCACAAACCGAAGTGAGGGGTAGTGCGGAGGAAGGCTTTGTAGACGACAATGAATGATGAGATGTGGAGGATGGACTCCGGAGCGAGGTCGTGGAATTCCAACCCATAGTAAAACATGAGCCCCCTCACGAAGGGATCCATCGGGAAACCTAAACCCCGATGGAGGTGAGACACGAACACGACGCTCTCTCCTGGCTCAGCGGTGGAAATGACTTGCCCTTGGGCAGGAAGCCTATGCAAAATCTCGTAGGTTAAGTACCTGGCTTCTCTCAGCTTTAGCACGTCCTCCTCCGTGACGGAGGAGGGCATCCACCAGCCCTGCAAGTCAGAGCCGGACGTCGTCAAAGTTCCGAACCGCTCGAATCTGGAGCCCTGAGTGTTGGAGCTCGGGGCGAGGGGTGGATTCAATTGAGGATTGAAGAAAAAGAACGAGCCTGGGTCTCATTATAAAGAAGGATAATACCAAGAGCCGTCTCCGTGACTATTTGGAACCCGCATTCGATGGAGGGGGCGTGGCGACGGGCGCGGTTGGGTTACCCACGTTCGTATTGATGGGAATCCTGGAATAAGGGGAACACAATCTCTGCTTCGACAAGACGTGCCAAGGAAACAGCTTCACTAAACGCGCTGAGGTGGTATAATAAAAACGATTCAAGTAAAGGCTTGGTAGTGGTGTGACGTCACGCCACACAATACGTCAGCAGATTGAACTTGTGTAAATATTATTCTCTCTACGGTGGTATGTGGAATTTATTTTGCAGAACTGGACACTATCCTGGTGTTCGCAATATTCTATGAATTATACGGAGGAGGAACCCGCCTTGCAATGCCGAAGACAATATGCGCGCCGGACTCATCGTCATTGAAGCCTGGTTCAGGGGCTACTGAGGGAGTCCTGGACTAGGAGGTGTCCGGATAGCCGGACTATCATCATCAGCCGGACTCCATGACTATGAAGATACAAGATTGAAGACTTCGTCCCGTGTCCGGATGAGACTTTCCTTGGCGTGGAAGGCAAGCTTGGCAATACGGATATGTAGATCTCCTACCATTGTAACCGACTCTGTGTAACCCTAGCCCTCTCCGGTGTCTATATAACCGAAGGGTTTTAGTCCGTAGGACAACAATCACAACAGCAATCATACCATAGGCTAGCTTCTAGGGTTTAGCCTCCTTGATCTCGTGGTAGATCCACTCTTGTACTACCCATATCATCAATATCAATCCAGCAGGAGTAGGGTTTTACCTCCATCGAGAGGGACCTAACCTGGGTAAAAACATCGTGTCCCTTGTCTCCTGTTACCATCCGCCTAGACGCACAGTTCGGGACCCCCTACCCGAGATCCGCTGGTTTTGACACCGACAACCCTACTCGACAGTTCTAGATCTCCTTACTGGACCTCGACAGCCAGTGCGGCGTCATCACCCTAAACGTTTCTAACCTGATTCCCACCGTCTGGAGAGATGCCAAGCACCCGCCACGGCCTAGGTACTTGTCACCTTTAAACCCGTCCAGCAACACCTGCCCGATGTACTTCAAATATACTAACCAGTCGCTGTTACCTGTTATGCAGCTGGCAAAAACTACAAGGACGATGTTTCTTCTGGATCTAACAGCTTGGCCAGCCAAGATCCTAGACTAAGGCATTGCTATGATCTTGTAAGCAGGTCACTCTCTCTTGTATTGTTCTGTGCCTGCCAGCGCGCTTTGCTAGGATTTTCGACCAGTAATCCCTTTGTGCAGACAATGATTTCTACCACTGGCTTCTAAATTAGATATGTAGATGTCATACATGATACTACCTCGTGCCTCCATTCCTAAATATAAGTCTTTCTAGAGATTCCACTATAGGCTACATACGGAGCAAAATGAGTGAATCTACACTCGAAAATGCATCTATATACATATATATGTGGTCCATACTGGAATCTCTACAAAGACATATATTTAGGAACAGGGGCAGTACATTACACAAAATCGTAGGTGGCATGTAGGAATTCCAGTGCACTACATTAGGCTCCCTTAGAGTGCCTGCCAGTCCAGCATACAGAGTCATCGCTAGTTTATGGTACGCACACAATCGTTAATTGGTGGTTTAAATATGCGCAAGGGATATGCAATGTAGTATCATGTAGAGATGTCTGAAATTAGCCGTGTCAACTTGTAGATAGGGTTACACAATGAAAAAGTACAAGATGTACGTGGCAATTTCATGGAACATCGCAAAAAAGGAGAGACAGCGGTGAGCCTATACAGTGTGCTATGGTACGTCACTCCTCCATTGTAATCATCGTGACATGTTATTTGTATGCCAGTTCTATTAGCCAAGTTTCTTAGGGACAGTTATTATGAGTTATCCTAAGAAAATAAGCACCTGTGAATATAAGCTCCATGTAATATGCCAACCAGTTCTTTTCATTGTGTTTTCAGCTTATCTTCGGTATGATCAGTGGAAAGTCTAGATTGCATTATATATATTTTTCATTTTGCGGCACCTATGGAAATTAATTTGGCTTGCAAACATCACAAACTGAACCCAGTGCAGTAATTAATATGATAGGAAAACAAACCATCACTATTTGCTCAAAATGCAAATACAAAGCTACCATCTACTTGGCACAATCTACTTTGGTCAATGTTTTCCATAGAGATCCCATTGCCTAATTTAAACGAAGAACGCATGACCCACATTTAAATGAAGAACAATTATTTGTTGAAATTCGATGGTCCAAGTGGCTGGTTATTATGATATAGCAGCACCACCTGAAAGCATCATATAGCAGCAGCAGCTCATAGCAACTCATCATACAGCAGCAGCAGTCTGCAATTCATCATATACCAGCAGCAGCTCATAGCAATTCATCATATAGCAGCAGCAGGAGCAGCTCATAGCAATTCATCATATAACAGCAGCAGGAGCAGCTTGTAGCAACTCATCATATAGCAGTAGTAGCTCATAGCAATTTATCATATAGCAGCAGCAGCTCATAGCAACTCATCATACAACAGCAGCAACTCATAGAAATTCATCATATAGCAGCAACAGGAGCGGCTCATAGCAATGCATCATATAGCAGCAGCAGAAGCAGCTCATAGCAATTCATCGGATAGTGGATCATAATGAAAATTTGGGAAAAAATCAGAGGAGATCCTCCCCTTGTTGGATGAGCTCATCCTTCAACAGCACCTCAAGGCCATGCCCTGGGAGGAGGGGAGGGGATCAAGGTGCCTTCTGCCACAGTGTGGCATCAGCCGTAGTTGTGCAGCGCCCGCTGGAGTAGTGTGTTGGACGAACCACAGTGGAGCAGCTGCTGGAGACCATGAGAATGAGGGGCGGCACCAGATGGAGGAGCAGCCAGGGAGATTTGCCCCTACCCGCCGGCCATGTAGCCTAGCTGGATATAGCATCATTGAGGACCAGGCCAGATGGGACCAGTGGCGACGGCTCGCTGGAGGAACCCTAGTGTTGCAGGCAGGGGATCGAGGTAGAGCGAAAGGGCAGAGGAGAAGCAAGCAGGCAGAGCAATGAATGCTTGCGTGTTTGTTTTTACTTGAGGGTCAGGTGTGACACAGCTGCCAGCAGTTGCATTTTGAGTGTAATATAGGCAGACAACAGAGTCATTTCACTATTCCCCATCCCTTCAATTTTTAGTGAGGTTCTACCCGAAACACCCCCTCCAAAGCGAAATTAGTTAAGCCCAAGCCCATAACTCAAAATGACTTCTTTACATCATTTATGGCTTATTTTGACAATATACCCTGAAAAGGCGGAATCGAACTGGCCCTTAACCTGCAATTCAATTGTGCGTGCAATGATGAATCAATCCTGCCTGCTATCTGTACATTTAGGCATCATCATACATGGCATAACCTAATACATGTGCATTCCATTGTAGAATCTGGAATATGCAATGTTTATGTTAGTTCATACGTTGGACATGATGTTTAAATGCCCCTTAAATCTGGTCAGTCAAGTGATGGTCTTTAAGCCTCCTTCTTTGCTTCTTTTCTTGATATGTAAGATTTGCTCACACATCTGTTCAATTGCTTGTTTGCATCAGCCAGCCATACTAGGACTGTTTGCTTTGATTACTTGTTGTTCTTGACCTAACACTCTAACAGAGCATGTCAACGATTTAAACACTAAGGGCTGATGTAGTGGGGCCTTGTCTAACTCATAGGTGAATAAAGGTTTGGCTGTACACCACAGTAGGCTCTCCAAGAGTACCTAGAGATCCAGTTCGAAGGTATGCCTAGTTTTTACATAGTGCAGACATAGTAAATGCTCATTTCATTGTGTGCAAGTGCAAGAGATGCGGCATGTTTCATTATGTGGTGTTGTTTTGTTATAATCTCATCCTTTTGTGTTCACAGACTGGAAAGTATGCATATTTATCTTCCAACGAGACGAGTAACTAGTTTGTGTCACCTTGCAGAGGGGTTGCAATGAAGATAAGACTGAGGATTTCCAAGTACAAGATGTTAGGAAGGAGCCTTGCAAGAGAAGTAGGAGCTTCCCTGAGCCTCTTCAACCTGCTAAGGTAAGTCACTATATGCAACTCAATAGTTCAATTCCTTGTTTGTTTCAGGCATAGTTAATTTTCTCTTTTCAATTGCTTTATTTGTCCTCACTTAATGAGATGCCCAAATAATTATGCCTGATGTTCGGTACTTGTACCACTATTAGTTGACATAATTAAAGGCCTTACCATTTAATTACTCTGCCGAAGTGTGCCTGAAGCTTTGAAGTCTATTAACCAACTATTATTGCATGAGGCTCACAATCTAGTTTATACTATGCTAATGATTGCATAGTTTTGCCTGCTGTAGTATGTTTGTATGAAACCCTCTGCTGTTCATTATGCTCCCTAAGACTTTAATTGAGGTACAGAATGGCCAACTGCTTTCTTACTTATATGCAACATGCTGTCTAAATTTGTAACTTGTCTGTGTTTTTGATTGGGCCCCAACATCTTGCTCCTCTGGTGAGCTAAGAGGGATTTCTGTATGCAGGCTGCACAGACTATCTTTTTTATAATTTTTCAAATATCACCTGCTTATGCTTCATGATGTGTAACATTTTTTTGTGAAAGTGACGTGTAAGATTATTGTTAGTCCTATTTTGCCATGTAGTACAAAATAGTGTCTTGTTCGCTTCACTGTTGTAACTATATTTTAGCCCTACTCATGTGTACTTACAGAAACATTTTAGGATGAAGGGACATCAACACAAAAAACTGCGAGCAGTGCGGCATGGGCATTACCGAATGATTATGGATTGGAATTGGAATGTGCTGATGTTCTCAAGCATCAACTAGAGGTGGCAAGACAATGTGTACATGATAATCAACAAGTTGAGACTGGACATGCAGGTATTAGATGCAGGAGTAAAAAAATGAAACAAGACACCAAGGTAACCATGAAGGAATTGGAGAATTTGCAGACTGAAATTTGTGCTATCTGAATCCGGCCAATCCTATTTTCTGAAGAGATTATAGTTCAAATGGAGTTAAGTTGATGCGCGTCCATGATGTATGAGCCATATTTACCCAGTGTATGTAGTTTGCTATTTGTGTATGCTTTATTATCACCTGTGCCGTACCATAATTACCAGTGGGTATAATCGGCTATAATTTCTTTATTGTATAGTGTAGGATTATTCTACCTTTCTATGCCTTGATCTCTTTGTTGTATAGTGTATGCTTTTTAGAGGTGATAGTATTGAGTAGGATAATTCTTTGAATATGCTATATCGTTCAAATGGGGGCCAACTCGCTCGACCCTGGGCCTTCTACGTCTCATAGGATCCATGGGCCTTCTACGTCTCGTAGGATCCATGGGCCTTCTACGTCTCGCAGGATCCATGGGCCTTCTACATCTCGTAGTGTCCATGGGCCTTCTACGTCTCGCAGGATCCATGGGCCTTCTACGTCACGTAGGATCCATGGGTCGCTGACTCATTTATGGGTCTTGTACTTGCCTTTAATGGGCCATAGACGGGCCTATAATGGAAATCGTACGTTTTATTGGCTGACCATAACGGGCCGTTAATAGCCCGTATTTGGTGATGCTATGAAAATGGCCCAACAGAGTAATGGACCACAAGCGGGCTGACTGTAACGACGGGCTGAATTTGGCCCACAAGCAGAAAATGACAGTAATGGGCCGTAAGTAACCGAATGCTGCAAATGAGCCCAAGAATAAATGGGCTCTGAGAAGGCCGAAAGATAACATGGGCTGGAAACGGCCCAACTGAATAACAGGCCCTTAATGGGTATAAAGTGATACACTGTTCATTATGGGCCAGTTTCACCACGGGCCGTTAATGGGTCTAAAGTAACACACTGTTCATTGCGGGCCAGTTTCACCACAGGCCGTTAATAGGCCAAGAGTTACATAGGGCCTCATATGGGCCAAAAGACGTCATGGGCCATACATGGGCCAGAAGTGAAAACGGGCTGGAATCATATTGGATGGCCCAGATGAAGCTACTGGGCCTAATTCAAATAGTGCGTAACGGGACTTGGTTTAGCGGGCTGTAAATGGGCTATACGCGAACAGGCCGTTAACAGGCTTTCCATGGGCCGGCCCGTCACCTTTTGACCAAGTCAAACGGGCCAGCCTTTTCACAGGAATGGGCCTCTGTTGGGCCGTGCCACGTGTCAACGTATCATAGGCGTCTTCTGTCCAATGAGTGGATGACATCTGTCCCAACAATTAGCCGACACGTGTTTCCTCCAGCCAATGATGATTTTACACGTGGAAAATCCCCATTGGTCGGGGCTGTTAACGGGTTATCGGATCCAAAACCCGACCCGATAGCTTAACGGCGTTCTGTTACGATGGATGCCACGTGTCGGTCACCCTTGACGAAAGCACTTCTGTGACGCGCGATTTATCGTCATGGAAGTGGACACTTCCGTGATGATAATTTTGGTAATGTCATCGAACACTTCTACGACAGCACATGTATGACTATCTCGATTCTGTCATAAATTATTCATGGATGTACATGCATGACAAAAAACATGACCTACTGTGACAAACACGTATCATCACGGAAGTGTATGTTTTTTGTAGTGAAGGGCCACGCAAGGTGCCTAATTACACCGCCGATCAACCCCCCGAGGCATGGGTTGAGAGTTATGATATGGCAATGGAGATGCTAGATGTGGATGAAGTGGCGTGTGCAAAATACTTCACCATGATGCTAGAAGGTACGGCTCGCACCTGGCTGAAGAGCCTGCCTGCTAACTCGATCAATTCATGGGATGAGTTGAAGGCCAAGTTCATAGCAAACTTCAAAGATACATGCAAGCAGCCTATGCCCATTGTAGATCTGGCGGCTTGGGTCCAAGGAGAGAATGAATCAACAACCCATTGGGTGCGCCAGGTTTCAGAAATTTTGCACTCATCCGGCCGCATCAATCTGGATACAGCAATTGTGACGTTGGAGGGCAATTGCCGGTTTAAGTCACTAAAGATGAAGTTGGAACGGCTCAAGCATCACTGCAATGATATGGGAACACTCATGGCGGCTCTGATTAAGTATGCTGATTCTGATAATACCAAGGACCCAGACTCTGATGAAGAGAAACAGGAGAAGGGAAAGAAGAATGTCGGTTCAAAGGGACATCATAACCAGGCGGGCCACGAAAATAATGGTAAGCGTAAAGCAGACAATTCCGATTTTGTGGCTAACACCAGTATGCAGGGTAATATGCAGCGCCGTAAGGGTAAACCGCCCCAGCGCGGTGGAGGAATGAATCTGGAAGGCCTGTTAAACCAGCCCTGCCCAAAGCATGGGACCAAGGAGGCTCCTGCCATGCACCTTTGGAAGGATTGCCACATCATGAGGGAATTCAAAAACTCTGATCTTTTCCGGTATGATCAGGGTCCATCTGGTGGTTCCGGTCTAGGATTTCATGGGCTAGGTTACGGTGGTGGCGGTTCAAACTCAGGGTTTCAGAATAATCAGGGCAATCAGAATAACCAAGGTGGTAACCATCAACAGGGTAATCAGGGGAATCAACAGCAGTCAGGTTATCAGAGCAACCCAAAGCAGTTAAACGGTGGACAGCATCATGTCTTCACTACTAGCTTGTGCACTCTGTAAAAGGGAAGTGAACTCCATAAAAGGGCAGTGAACTCTGTTGAACCGGCAGTGCCCCGTTATCTACGCTGGTCTGAGCAGCCTATTGTCTGGAGCAGGGAGGATCATCCGCCCCGGGTTGACAATCCGGATCACCTAGCTTTGGTGGTTGCACCACAGGTGGGAGCTTATAAGTTCACCAAGGTACTCATGGACGGAGGGAGCAGTATCAATATTGTGTACTATGAAACTTTCCGGCGTATGGGGTTGACAGATAGAAATCTTAGACCGTCAAACACCGTTTTTCACGGAGTGGTGCCTGGTTAATCGGCTTACCCAGTTGGTAAGATAGCTCTAGAGGTGGTTTTTGGAGATGATCATGACTCAAGGTCTGAAACACTTACCTTCGAAGTGGTCAAGATCAGAAGTCCGTACCATGCTTTATTTGGACGGCCGGTTTATGTTAAATTCATGGCAAGGCTGTGTTATGTTTATCTGCAGCTCAAGATGTCGGGTCACAAAGGGACCATCACAGTTCATGGTAGCCAAAAGATTGCTCTGGAGTGTGAGGAAGGTGATGCGGCCTATGCTGAATCGGTTTGTGCAACGGAAGAGTTGAAATTTTATAAGGACAATGTTGATCCGGGAGACATGTACTACAAAAAAAGACACATCCGTGACATTTTGGGCTGAACGAATTTTTTTCGGTCATACATATGACACTTCTATGACGATAATTGTGACAAAACCCGGTATCATCATAGATGTGGTGGGCTCCTACTTCTATGACCAAAAATCATGACAGAAAATGAGCTTTTCGTCCTGGGCGGGCCGGAGACGCGGCTGCATGACATTCTATGGGCCGTCCATGACGGAAAAAACTGTGGTAGAAGCGAGGGGGAGGAAAATTTCAGGGAGTTGCCGGTTAAGGTGGGAGGTCGAGGGCGGAGCGATGCGTGTTTATCTCGTACAGGTACGCGCGTGTGTGCGAGCGTTGGCTCTAACTGAACCCGAGCGAGGCGTTGGGCTCTAACTAAACCCGAGCAATTGCACTGCAGGCTACGCATTACTGAACCCGAGCGATCGATCGATGGCTATTAACTGAACCCGATGGAGCGATTCCTTCGCTACTGCTGCTAACTGAAGCCGATCGATTGGATGAACAGTGAGCGTTGCAGGGGGGTTGGATGAACAGTGAGCGGTGGCGTTGCCTCTGGATGAACAGGAACCCGTGGTGTGGAGGGCTGGATGAACAGTAGACGGTGGAGGGGTGGCCGTGGAGGGGTGGTTGAACAGGACCCCATGGTGTGGAGGGCTTGATGAATAGTAGACGATGGAGGGGTGCCCATGGAGGGGTGGTTCAACAGTAGCCGGTGGAGTAGCGCGCGGTGAAGGCTAGATGAACAGGAGCCCGTGGAGGCTGGAGGAGGTCGACTATAGCCCGTGGAGGCTGGAGAAGGTCGACGGTGGAGATGAACAGTATCTCGTGGAGTCCCGCTTTGCGGTACGCCACACCCCTCCCGATGAACAGGACCCCCGTTTCGACCGTAGTGCTCCAACACAAGTCTGTTTCGTCCGTTTTGCAGTATGCCACACCCATCCCGATCAACAGGACCCCCGTTTCGACCGTAGGAGCTCTGTTTCCTCCGTTTTGCGGTACGCCACACCCTTCCCGATCAACAGGAACCCCGTTTCGACCGTAGGAGGTCCGTTTCCTCCATTTTGCGGTACGCCAGGCCCCTCCTGATCAACAGGACCCCGTTTCGAACGTGGCCGGTCGAACACAAGGCCGTTTCCTCCGTTGTGCGGTACGCCAGGCCTCGTTTCCATCGCCTGTTCCGTCCAAGCCGGTTGGCTCCCACGCGTTCCGTTGCCTCTCGATGAACACGACGCATTCCGTTGCCTCCCCATGAACATGATGCATTCCGTTGCCTACCGATGAACACGATGCATTCCGTTGCCTCCCTATGAACACGACACATTCCGTTGCCTCCCCATGAACACGAGCCCTCGCCGTACGTATGCACGACTAGGCGTTCGAGACCCCGCCCGTATGTACACATACGTGGCCGTATTTTCTTTCGTGCACCCTGGCCGCTGTACATACGTGTACATGCTACGTGCGCGCCTCTACTACGACACGTGCGCGCCTCTACAACAACCAGTATGTACGTACACGTTCGCGACCAGAATGACAACGCTACGTATGCTTCGACCAGGTGGGTCCTGACTGTCAGGCACTTCCTTGCGTGCGAAAATGTAGCTGGTGGGTCCCAGCACTCATAGGCGCGAATCATTTTTTTTTGCCCGGACGCACTTCCTTGCATGCGAAGGTGTAGCTGGTGGGTCCCAGCAGTCAGGGGGGAAACATTTTTTTGCGAAATATGGTGGCCCGTCCGGTGGGTCCCCGCTGTCAGGTGGAGGAATAATTATTTTCCACGTAATAAGGAGGCACTTCCTTGCTGCGGCCGTGGACCTAGCTGTCAGCCTCTCCACATACAGTCCACGTCCGATGGAAATCGTTCCTTGACCATGTTGACCACACCGCGCCGAGACCACCAGGGCAGTGGACGACGGCGAGGCCTAGGAAGGGGACGACGGGGAGCCGGGGAAGACGCGGCAGTGGAAGCCCACGCCGAGAAGAGTACGAGGGTTCACTGGTTCGGCTGCGGTGTGAGGCAGCCGTCGCCGCAGGGCCTGGCCAGCTGTGGGAATAGTAGGGGGTGGTGAGGCCTCCACGGCAGCACATCCGGCCATGGGAGGCAGGAGCATGCGCCATGACCGGCGCTGCTTTGGGCGGCTGGAGCAAGAAGACCAGAGGTTGAAGAAGCACTACGGCCGTTGGATGGACATTGTACGGCCACTGAAGCTAGAATCATTTATATTGACTAAGTTGACAAAGCCCTCCGTCCCCGTCAACTTAGTAGGCCAACAAGTCAGCCTCCCACCAAGGTGGGTCCCAGCTAGCTAGGGGGGTATTCTTTTTTTTGTGCATAATAAGGAGGCACTTCCGGTGGGTCCGAGCTGACAGCAGGGGGAACGTTTTTTTCGCAAAATACGGTGGCCCATCGGGTGGGTCCCAGCAGTCAGGGGCAAACGTTTTTTTCGCGAAATACTGGTGGCCCATCCGGTGGGTCCCTGCTGTCAGGTGGAGGAATAATTATTTTCCACGTAATGAGGAGGCACTTCCTTGCGGCTACCGTGGACCCAGCTGTCAGCCTCTCCACGTAAGTATTCTTCTCATGGAATTCGATCGTTGACCACATTGACCACGCCGCGCCGAGAGCACCACGGCGGTGGATGATGGCGAGGCCTAGGAAGGGGACGACGCGGAGCCGGGGAAGACGCGGCAGTGGATGCCCACGCGGAGAGGAGTACGAGGGTTCACTGGTTCGGCTGCGCTGCCGTCGCCGCAGAATAACCAGGGGTGTGGGTGAGTGGAGTGGAGGGATGGCCTGGCCAGCGGTGGGAGTAGTATGGGAGCGGTGAGGCCTCCGCGGCAGCACAACTGGCCACGAGAGGCAGGAGCAGGCGGCATGACCGGCGCTGCTTTGGGCGGCTGGAGCAAGAAGACCAGAGGTTGAAGAAGCACTACGGCCATTGGATGGACATCGTACGGTCAGTCGAGCTAGAATCATGCATATCGACTAAGTTGACAAAGCCCTTCGTCCCCGTCAACTTAGTGGGCCCACTATACTGGGTCCCAACTAGCAAGGGGAGTATTCTTTTTTGGGGCGTAATAAGGAGGCACTTCCTTGCGTGCGAAGATATAGCTGGTGGGTCCGAGCTGTCAGCGGTGGTAACGTTTTTTTCGCGAAATACAGAGGCCCTTTCGGTGGGTCCCAGATGTCAGGTGGAGGAATAATTATTTTGTGCATAATAAGGAGGCATTTCCTTGCGTGCGGCCGTGGACCCAGCTGTCGGCCTCTCCACGTACAGTCCACTTCCGATGGATGTCGTTCATTGACCACGTTGACCAGGCTGTGTCGAGAGCACCAGGGCAGTGGACGGCGGCGAGGCCTAGGAAGGGAACAACACGGAGCCAGGGAATACTCGGCAGTTATTTCCCACGCGGAGGAGTACGAGGGTTTACTGGTTCGTCTGCCGTCGCCGGAGACTAACAACATGTGTGGGACTGAGGGTGAGTAGAGGGATAGCTAGGCCAGCGATGGGAGTACGGTGGGGCGGTGAGGCGTGCGCGGCAGCACAGCCGGCCGCGGGGAGGAGGGAGCAGGCTGTCTCGCTGGCGCTTGTTTGAGCGGCTGGAGCAGGAAGAGCAGAGATTGAAGAAGCACGACGGCCGTTGGATGGACATCCAACAGTATACAGGCCATCTGTGGAAAGCCTCAAATCTGTGGAAAATAGCATACAGCCCATCTGCCATTATTTCAAATAATTTACAGCCCATTTGCTAATTCTTACAGGTTTTTTTGGAGCCCATATTCTTTTGGTTAGCATTGCAGCCCATATTGTGGCCACGGTTAAAAAATTATACGAAATTTTGCATATGTCGGTGCGGTCTGAACTGTTTTTAATCCCGAAATTTTGAGTCACATTAATGACTGATTTTAAAAAGAAATGTATATCAATATAAAATCCAATAAATTGTCCACGCATAAAAATCAATGCAATTTAAAATCTCAAAATGAAAAAAGATATTTGAAATTAATTGCCGGTTTGATGTGTTTTAAAAATGACAGCCCATTTCTCATTACTGATAGGCCATTTTCTCGGCCAGCCGAATGAAGCTCTCCTCATCTACCCAACAGGCCTGATAAAGTAACTTACTTGACAAATCACAAAAAAACTAGGCTAGCCATTTTCAAAAAGAAAAAAAACTACTGGGCTGGTCTATGGTAAACATAAAAGAAAAGGTTGTCTAGATAGGCCAGAGTGTCCCGCACAGCCCAGTTGACACCCTGCTTCGGTCTCAAAAACATATTAGATAAATGCCACTCCAATTATGGCGATTCATAAAAATGCCACTGCAATTTCCAAACTTTAGAAAATGCCACTGCAATTTTTGTAAACTTTGAAAAACGCCACTGGAGTTTGCAAACTTTGAAAAACGCCACTCCAGACTTCAAAAAATGCCACTAGAAATGGCATGAAATGGCATTTTTCAAAGTTTGGAAATTGCAGTGGCATTTCTCGGAGGCATTTATCAAATTAACCGAAAACAAAAATAACTGGGCGAACTGCTGGGTCCCTGGTGTCAGCTGCTCGTTGTGCAATTCTCTCGTTTATTGACTATGTTGACAATGGCATGGGACCCAGATGTCAGAAATCCACTAGGAGGAGGCATTTTTTTATTGGCTTGAAATAAGGAGGCACTTGCTTGCGTACTGCCATGACCTTGGCGGGTCCCTGCTGTCATCCTCTCCACGTACAATCATCTCCTGATTGTGTACGCGTCAACTTGCTAGGCCCACAAGTCAGCCTCTAAACCCGTGGAGGACAAATACAACCCATTTAAAAAATAACAGCCCATTCCATACGTTCAAACGGAAAGTTCAACATTCAGAGCAAAGTAACAGGTCTGATCCACATATAGAGTACTAAACTTCCACGTTGACAACCATCATAGCCAAGTTAACTATCTACTCCCACTAGACAAGTACTAACTTACTCTTAGCTAACTAGACGATGTCGGCGGTACACGCTAAACGCCGGCACCGGCGTCCTGCGCCTCGCCTCGGACTTGCCAGAGGTGCGATAGGGCGCGTTGCTCGCGCGCGTTGGCCCTTTCCATGCCGCCGTGGTCCACCGAAGCTTCGGCTTCCAAGCGGGAAACCCACTTGATGAGCTGGTAGTAAAAATCGGCGTCGTGAATGCGTGCGTGCCCGACAGCCTCCAGGGCTATTTGCCGGGAGCCGGCCTCCACGTAGTAGGCCCAGTTGCGGGCGCTCTGCTCGCGACTCAGAGCGTCGGTGCGCTGCTGCTCCATGTCCTGCTGGCGGTGCAAATTGGCGATACGCTGCTCCTCCGCCAGGCGGTTGCGCTCCAACAACTCCTGCTCCTCTGCCATGCGGTCGCGCTCCAACAACTCCTCGATCTGCGCATTGCCATCTAAAGACAGATAGAATGCCTCCTCCCTCCGTCTGCCTTCCGGTGAAAAACCGAACACTAGTTCCAGCGGTGACCGCCTCCGGCGTCGCCTACCGCGGACGGGCGGGGGCATGGCGGACGTGGCGAGTAACGTCGGGCTGGTGGGGGCCTATGAGGATATGGCGAGTTGGGTCACGGTGGCACTGGAGAATGCCGGGAAACAGTATTTATAGGGGGAAGGTAGCGCGACGGTCATCGGAATTCAATGCATAATGGCTTAGCACGCCAGCTTGCCGTGGAAAACTAGGGAAACTGAAATTATGACTGTGCCGTCCCATCCCGTCTGGGTCGCACGCCAGCATGGCGGTCAAACGAGTGCACTCGAATCATCTCCCTCCTTGTCAATAATGATTTCACGGATTTAAAAAGCTCGCAACAATTAAAGCGTTTCATTTTTCGCATCAGTTAGCTGCCTTAATTACGGCCGGCTGTATGCAGGCACTCAGAATCGCTCGCAGGCAGTACGCGAAGCAGCATGCAACGAGTCGCAGCCGAGGGCACGCATGCAGCCACTTAAATCGCTGGAATTAATTAGGCTTAAACTTCTGCATGCCGTCATGCCTTGGTCTTGCAGCTTTGCTCATGGGACTAATAAACCCGGACGGAGGGAGTACCTTGGTTGGTGAGAGGTTTGAATTAAGCCCTGCAAACTGGAAAGGAGGTACTAGTACGTGCGTGATCCACTATTTATTCGTGTAGGATCAAGTAGGTTGTTTCTTGAATTGAGCCCTGCAAATCGAAAAGGAGGTAGTACATGCATGATACGCTATTTATCCGTGTAGGATCGATAGTGTAGCTTGTCAGTTTCTTTAGAGGTAGGCATTTTTATCCGTGTAGGATCGATAGTGTAGCTTGTCAGTTTCTTCAGAGGTAGGCATTTTTATTCAAAAAACTGCCACTTCGCATCTTGCGTCGCAAATAAAACTGCCAGGTGCGCATTTGTAGGCTAGCTAGTGATCGATCATTAACTTGTAAACACTGAGCGAACAGAAATAAGTAACTGTTAATGCATCTCAATGATTCACAGATCATATACAAATATGTAGCTCCAAAAGCAAAGATCAGCCACTTCGGATCTTGCGTCGCAACTAAAACTAACTAGTATGATTCCCATACATAAGATCAACATGTTAATGCATCTCAATGATTCACAGATCATATACAAATATGTAGCTCCAAAAGCAAAGATCTAGAAAAAACATCTGTTCTTCCTACTAACATGGATGCTTCTCTTGGCCAACATTCAGTACAGACTGAAAGACAAATTTGTTTGTGAAGTCTACAATTCCTCTTGCAAACGTAAGTGGTTTCACCAACAACTGGAACCATGAGAATGAACCGCACATGATGGAGGAACATCCACTGCAATATGATTTGGTCTTCTCTCGATCACACCGCGAGACTATTTTTGGAATACAAACTTTAACTTAGGGAAAATGATGCCCATTGTATAATCAAGACCAAAGCACGAAGCACCAAGTGTTGGCCAGTAAATAGTACAGTACTACTTTTCGGCAGTCCATGAAGTGACTATCCAATCTTTGTGTCTATTTTCAAATGGCACTGCATGCAGTGACTATACTATTCTCTTGTGCAGTTCAACCAAAATTGCGGACACTTTGTTTGTTTGCTTAATAGCAACGGGCAGTCATCTCTGTCTACACAAATATCAAGCAGCTAGTAAACATATACCACACCATGTTCGCAGTTATGGAAGAGGTGAAATCGATACAACCGAAATTGAGCATGCAATCATTGAATCTTGTCCTGCACCTCCAATGTAGGTCCACCCTGCCAATAAATTCACATGCAAACCACTAGTATTACTATCTAATGACAGTACAAAAAGAGTAGCAAGATAGTAGCAAACCATGTACCTTCGTAATGAACAGCTCATAGTGCCACCAATTGGATATAAAGGTTTGGAAAAAACATGCTCCTAATGTTGAACCAGTTGGACTTTTTGTGCAGCTCCACTAAAATCGAGCATCCCTGTTTGCATAGATATTGAAAGTGTGATTACTATAAAAGTGGCACTAGTTGAAGCATAGACTCACAAATATAAGCATTCCAATTTCTTAATGGGAAAAGGTAGCAAGACTGTTTCTAACCACCTGTTTGAAGGAATAAATAAAGCAACGACGGCTGATGTCGGGAAGGCATACATAGTTTTTTTCTGAAAAACCGAGCCATTCCTGACCTTTCCTCTTCTTTTAAGCAAATTTTGTGCAGTTCTACTAAAATAAAATGCCATCACTGCCTTGACAATTTAGTTACACTATACAAAAGGAAATGACTTAACATTACATCATGATATCGGGTATGTAGTAGACAGGCATTAGAGACAAACATACAGACCTCCTCCGACAACATAATGAACATTAATTTTAACAAAGGTGTGACTAGCTTTACCGGGATAATTTGAGTGAAATCTACACCCTCTGTTCCTTAATATAAGACGTTTTCATGGTTCAATTTAAAGTACCCAAACGTCTAGTATTTAGAAAAACAGGTAGTAGTTTTCTTGAGCACATATCTGGGAAAGCTTGCCACACTTTATTTATGTCCATACGCTAATGCAACACCATTCGAATACTACAAATATACACTAATCCAGTGGCTAGTGCAACAGTAGAGTAGTTAGTTTATTAGAGGGTACAGTACAATGGTTTTACTGAACAGATTTCAATAAACTCTAGCACTGGAAGGTTTCTATAAGAATTAACAATACAAAATGTAAAGGTAACAAGTTTCAGCATTGGTATACTAGTTGTGCATGAGCATTAAACCAAATACAAAAGTCTGAAGGTAACTAGCATTATTAACTAATGACAGTATAAAAAAATTGCAAACCATGTACCTCCAAGGTAAATATCATTTCGAACTCCGGGGGACCTTAAAAATTGCTATCCCAATCTTCATAATTGGTCAAACATAAAAACTTGATCGAACGAATCAAGAGAACAGCCGGAGGAGGAGGTGCCCACTCTTGACCTTTCCTCTTGTCTTCATAATTGTCTGTGCAGTTTAACCAAAATAAAATGACATCAGTGCCTTGGCATTTTGGTGACACCGTACAAAAAAATTAACTTATCTCATGAAAGTGAGGTATGTAATCTATAAGCATTAACAGTGCAAAACTCTGAAGGTAGTAACAAGCTTCATCGTTGGTATACTGGCTATGCAACAGCATTAGAATGCCTTAGCTGAAAAATCTTTAATACATCCACAATCAACAGCTAACCCTGAAATGATCCAGTGACATTAAATGGCACTGCTTAAATTTATCTGTGGCATTAGACTAAGAGCAACAAATATCCAGGCAGCATATGTGGATTACGTCCCATTTTTGTTCTCTTTGGCCACCTTTTTCCTATGTGAGGACAACAAACTGATCGACCTAGTCATTCTCTATTGTGTTGTCATGCCTTTCTACCCTTCTTCAACCAAGAGACACGAGACTCATTCCTTAGCTACTGATTTTCCCCTTTTCAACCTAGGTGCAGGTTCGATGCCTACTCTCTTGGATAGTACAGTCTCCCTTCCTTTCCTTATTCAACCCAGACATGCATTAGTCTGCATGAAGTAGGGTTTCCTTTAATAGTGCAAACTATGGTTTTCGTCTGCATGGCCAGCAGAGCAGAGGATAGCAAATTGGGAAGATGGTGGAGTGGAAAAAGATCCACATGCAATGACGTGCCAGATGGGGCAATAGAACAAGGGTATGGTTTGAAAAGAGGTAGCATACCTAAGGGTCGGCGGGAAGTGGCTTCGCTCATGGTCATCGTCCTCCGCACAAACTACGGCAGCGATCCCGCATGGGCGCTAGGTCTGAGAGGATGGCCTTGTCGTCAGTGCTTGACCTCGCTTCCCGACGACGAGTGCGTCAACGCTGCACGTCCTTTTCTTCCCCGGCGGATCTGTGACCACCGGTGAGGAGGGAGAGAGGGGCCGTCTTTTTAGATCTGGAGAGAGGGTGGTAGTGTGAGAAGCAAGTGGGCAGCCCTTGGCAAGAAAGCACTGAAGCTCCAGCCTATATATCTTCTTTATACTACTAGTACTGGAGGTGGAGTAGTGGTAGAGTATTTTATATTTTCTCTGCATACAGTACCAGTTAGTCGTGCTTCAAAACTGAATGGCACGCCATTAAAAAAATAAAGGCCGATAACTAATGCGGCACCTCGGGCCAACGCGGCCAGATCACATTTTGCACGAGAAATTACACACCATGTTTCGTTGACATGTGGTCCCGTTCCACATATCAGTGAGATGACGGCGAGTAGTAGGAGTATTTCCGAACCGACGTGTAGGCCGGTGCGCCCCTTTGTGAACCGTGGGAAACTGGCAACCGTCCACCGACGCTTCGCCTTTCCCTCTCGATTTGGAACTGCTGTCGCACGCTCTTCCTCTCCCTCCTCCATTTTCCTTCAGCCCTTCACGCTTTATTCTGCCATTGTTCGATCGTCTTCTCCATGGAGGGAACAGGATGGAAACGACCCCGTTATTCTTGCCCCGATCTGAAAGATGTGGAGGAACTCATTGATCGGTGCGACGTCATCACCTCGGCTAGCATGGCAGGTTCGTTCAAGCCCATTCTCGACTCAACTAATAACATCATTACAAGGAACCCAAGAGTCAAGGAGCGGTTTGATCTCCCCTATCTTCTTCATCATGACCCTGATGACTGGCGCCGTCACGACGGAGGCCTCGCCCTGTGGAAGTTGATGCCGCTTGATAATGATACGTATGATGTTAAGATGCCATTGCTTGAGGGTCCAACTACGAGTGGGAACTTGTGAATGTGTACACTTGTGACCGGGTTCCACTTCCAAAAATCTCAGCACACTGCCCAGAGGTTGAGCACACCGGTATTGTACGCACATTCAAATACAATCATGGTGACTATCTTCTATGGAAGATAGCAATTTCTCGAGTCCCCAACTACTCTTGGAATTACAACAACTATGAAGTTGTTGCTATCTTTGACAAGCTTGTTGCCGTCGTCAGTGGTTTGACTGGATGGATATTGCTCAAAAATCAGTTTCTGTACACGGATGAGTACCGTGATGCAATTCAATACGAGGGCCTTGTGTTTTCTACCACCACTCGTGGCACTGTTTTTGCATGGCATCCTTGTTGTTTCGATACGTTTGTCTTCCACCGTAATTATAATTGTTTCATTCACATGCATGCGGGTTAGCAAGGCTGGTCATAGCGGGGAGTAACTTAGACTAGTAACATGCATATGTTACTAGTTTATGTTACTACCTCTATAGTGCATAGTATCTTAGATTAGTATCATAGGTGGTCTCATTTATTGCCATGCATGACACATAGTAGCATCACATTTATTATGTTACGGTATCTACCTATGTTGCTATAACCATCTCTCTCTTCCTTAATTGCCTACCACATAAGCATGTTTGCGAGTCCCAAGTGCATGATACTACTTATGTTACCCCCACTATGGCCAGCCCTACTAATTAACCTTCTTCTTGTGTTTCCAAGGTCCTGTGAACATTCCAGCACCTATACTTGAAGATTTTTATAACCAAGGGGGAGATGATGATGGTGATGATCACGAGCATGAGGACTATCAGCGCCCATATACTATTTGGCACCTGGCAACTAATTCCGATGGATCACCTCTTCTCGTGTGTATACAGCTAACTGATGATGTTACTGCTAAGGAAGCAGGTGTAGTCTCCCATGGTCGCACTCTCCGGACCTATTCCAACACCCATTGCATGGTATTCGGGATGGATACTAGTGTGCTAGCGCCAACTCCTTCTCCCTGGTACAGAATTGATAGTCTTGGAGAAAACTCGCTCTTCCTTGGACAAAACTATCCAATGATGGTGAAAGGCGATCCAACTGCTGTTGACACAACGTTACTACCATTTATGAGAAGCAATTGTGTCTATACCTCGGACATTTGGGTGGTTCCCTACCCAGGTACTTATATAGTAGGCCGCTTCAGCCTGGATGATTAGTCCTGCGTTGGTCTCCATATCGACAATGGATGGCCCGCCCCAGAGAATCACTTGTGGTTCAAAGCAAGCGTTTCCAACGCCGAGGAATGGTTGAGCTAAAGTTCATTTCATTGCTTGTTATTTGTTGTGTGCTGAAAACTTTAGTATTTATAATGTATCCTCGTTGTCGATGTGGGTTGATGACCTGTTGTATGTAATAAAATGATATGCATGTGATGAACTTACTAAATTTATGAATGGCTTTCGAGTTGCTTCTGTGAGTGAGTGGTGCGACGAGGCAAAAAAAATATTTTCCGAATACATAATTTTACGTGCATTGCAACAGGTTATCGGATGAGGCCAATCAACAATACTAGTACACTATTTGTACTAGCTTCACATGCTTTGCCCGTCGTGCGGGTGTTTTTACTATAGCCATACTGTACTACGTAACCAGCACCTCGAATCCTCGATACTAGTAGTACTATATAGTACTAGTAAGTAGTAGGAGTAGTAGGGTGGCATGGGCCAGAACAAGCATTCACGTCCAGGAGTACGGCACTCGCCACCAGCACGACTTCCATCTGACACCATATTTCTTGGAGTCCATGCTAGAGCAATCTATTCAACTTCATCGTTTCTCTAACTCAGCCATCGAGCGGCGGGCGAGGTGGGGGTTTGCCGATAGTCGGTTTCCTTAACTGCGGTTCCACTTGTAAGGCCGACTGCAACGCATGACCCCAAACGGACCTCCGTTTTGCACGAACTCCAACGATAATTTTCACTAGAAAAGCAAGACCATACAAAACAAGAACCACAAGAATACATTTTACTACTCCTGTAAGTTGGATTAGTGCCTTCTCGATGCATTCATTGTTGATCTGCGGAGGCTCGATCTTGCGTGCTTCTTTCTTCTTCGAGTGTAAAGAAGTAGACGTTGCTTCCTCGCATCTAGTCTCATGTCTAGCCTCTATTCTAGTACTCCCTCCGGTCCGTTTTTCTCTGCGTCTAACTAGCAACACGCATACCAAGTAGGAGTATCAACAAGTGCACTAATCTCATCTATTGCCTCCGTGCTAGCTAAAAGTGATAGAACATCTACTAAATTGCGCTCTATCAATATATGGATGCACTCTTCTTCCCAATACAAAAACTTGCATCCATTCTACTCCCTCCGTTGCACAATACATGACTTCTATTTGTCAAAATATATATGTATCTAGACATGTTTGAATATATAGGCACATCCATTTTTGGACAAATGGAAGTCAAGTATTTTGGAACAGAGGGAGTACACAATAAAAATTTTAAGTTAGCACAACTAGTCTAATCCGAGAGCACAACCGAAGATTTGGTCAAGTTCTTCCTCCTTTTGCCAACACGTGGGACATCTAGCATCCAGGTCATGTCATGAAAGAAAATAGAGTGGTAGTTGAAGCCACGAGATGTGCATCTTGGGTTAAACTGTAAATAGAATCTTACTACTCTTGAGTAACTCCAAAAGCGGCCACCGAAGATCTTTCTTGGATTTGGTTTTCATCACCAACATGTCGAGGTGAAAGATGTGCAGGTTCAGTGGGTCCGCTTGCGTTTTCACTGACATGTTGGACCGCATGTGAGCATACAGACAATGGGCTCCGCGCGTCCGTTGGCTGGCTGAGAAGAGATATAGAGGAGTGTTGAGCACGGACTACAGGAAATTTGTTCTACGTATTGTACCTCGATATAGGCTCGATATAGTGGGGTGGCATGGGCCATAACTAGCATTCACGTCTAGCAGTACGGCACACGCCACCCAGACGAGTCCCATCCAACACCAATTTTCTTGGAGTCCGTGCTACAGCCATCTCTTCTCCCTCCTGTTTTCTCAGCCATTGCGCGGTTGGCGGGGTGGGGGTTTGCTGATAGTCGGTTTGCTCAACTAAGGTCCCACTTGTAAGTGAAAATGCAACACTGCACGCATTCCCGCTTGAGCGGCGTGCCAGACCAACCGTGTGGGGGTGCGACACGAACAAGGAAGGCTTTTCCTTTTGAACTCGTAACTTGTAAAATTTGGTTCTGCTCCACGACGTGATCGATAGATAGAAAATAACGATTTTTCCTAGAGTAATGAGAAGTTTGGTTCTGGCACCGTTCATGCATGGAGTACGTACGAAAATTATGAAGTTGATGCGAAAGTTAAGATAATTACTATAGTATCATATACTACTACATGGATTTGACGGAAAGATAAAAATACATACGGATCCATTAACGACATCCTCACGCCCTAGTGCATCGGGTCACCAACCGACGTGTGAGGAGCGGCGGCGTTGGCGGCGAGCTCAACGTGCTTCTGAACAGTGCCGTCCAAGGTTGCCCTATGGTCCAAGAAGGCCAGCATCCTATTGTCCTCCTCTTGCATGCGCGTAGACGTGGGTGATTATGTCCATGGTGTCTTGCTGCACCAGGCGCTGCGCGGCGAGCGCGACCTCAAGGTGGACATTCTCCAGCACGACGGCGGCAGTCGCAGGGCCACCAGTACGTCGAAGAGGTTGTCACCATAGTGGCCGTTGAGCGTGGTGGGCATCGCAGAGCCTGGGCACGTCGGCTGGAGGCTTACGTCAAAGTCGTCCGCGAGCTTCTTGACGACGGTGAACTTGTCGAGGAAACCGACGAGGACCTCGTCGAACAAGGAGACAAAGCTGTCGTCCAAGCGGCCCCTCGCCCTGCCTGCCTCAAGCAATACTACCTGGAGACGTTCCTCGTTGCCGGGCCGCAGGCCGGCGTCGTGGACCATCTGGCACAGCCAGCTGATGCTCGCGCTCATCGCCTCCATGGGTCTAGCTTAGCTTCTACTACCTCCGTCCTGGTTTATTGGTCCCCATTGTAATCCGTGTCAAATTTTGACCACAGATTTGACTAATAAAATGTTTAGGCATGTTACTAAAAATTATATCACTGAAAACTATGTTCAAATACGAATCCAAAAATATAATTTTTGTTGACATGCATCAACATTTTGTTAGTTAAATCTTTGGTCAAAATTTAGCACAAATTACAAAGGAGACTAATAAACCAGGACGGAGGTAGTAGTAGTCAACTGATCTTGCGATTCGAGTGATCACTCTTGCCCTTGGTTAGCGTGCGTAGGTGTGTAGGATTGTGTACTACTACTCGGCCCTCTACTGCACCTGCCTGTGGCTGTATGATAGGTGGGCCAGCCACCCCCTGGGCCCACGTGTCATTCACCCAAAGGCAGTTGCCGTAAGTCAATGAAGCTGCGCCCCCCTCCGTGCCACTGCAGTAGAGTCATCTCACCGGACCTCTAGTTGGGGCCAAACGAGAGAAGTTTGATGTTTACTGGTTTGTTGGTCCCCTTTGCATTTTGCGCCAAGTTTTGACCTTTGATTTAACTAATAAAATGTTAATGCATGTAAACAAAAATGTTGTGTAAGTCACATTACGAAAACCAAATAATCCCAAAACACTTAGGCACGGTGCATTAACTCCCTCCTTGTTTCTTATTTCGTGACATATCAACCAATGAGAGATGTGGGCCGTGCATGCTTTCAATGACTTGAGACTACCAAACATGACATGCAGTGTTTAGTTCATTGCATGTAATCCTATTAAGACTCTAGTTAGCAAGAAAACATTAAGTTCTCTCGCCGATAGGAATAAAACACCATGTATTTATTTACAGAGGGAGTAGTACATTTTTTGTGACATGCATTACTAGATATTGCTAGTCAAATACTAAAATCCAGATGGACGTGGTAGTACTCCTAAATTTAGACGGTGGTGCTACTAGTACTAGTAGTAGTACTACCAATGTAGTACTCCTAGGAGTACTAGCACTGTACTACCCGTTGGTCAAATTATTACGTGCTGCTCCTCACAGTGAAGTGACAAGACCCTGCGCCAGAGATGACACCTGAGTATAGGCGCCGTGTTCGGCATACCATAGTCAGCCTCACCGTCTGCAGTCACTATCATCATGGCTGTAGGGCTAGCCTGCTTACAACTAGCCCTGTTCGACATAATTTCCCGTGCGTAGATGCCCGTGCATTGCACGGAACACCAAGATTGGGGGTGGACTGCTTCGGTAGCGGCCATCGCGCTAGATTTTTCCACGGCCTTCTAGATGTGGTGGGGAGGAGATAAGGCTGATTGTGAGAGACAAGGAGTTGTTTGTAAATAGGGAACAAGTGCGGGCATCTTTTTGCAAAAATGGAGAAGCTTGGTTTGTATGCGTCAAATCTAGATCCAACGGCTATTGGTGAAAGATGGGAGGCACAACATCATCACCAACTCAGGACTTGTTTGATTCGCAGGATTTTGAAAACGCAGGAATAGGAGGGGCATCGATGCCAAATGCATCACAAGTGAATTTGGCACATGTTTTGGCCTACATAGCCCACTTTTGTACTCCCTCCGTCCCAAAATTCTTGTCTTAAATTTGTCTAAATACGGATGTGCCTAGTTACATTTTAGTGTTAGATACATCCGTATCTAAACAAATTTAAGACAAGAATTTTGGGACGGAGGGAATACTACCTCGTATTTAGTATAAAATTTTTACCATAGATTTACCTAAGAAAATGCCAATGCATGTCACTAAAAATTACACCATTTGAAATTATGTTCAAATACGAATCCAACAATATAGTTCTTAGTGACATGCATTAACATTTTGTTAGTTAAATCTATGGTCAAATTTTGATAGTACAAAATTGGAGGAGTAAACTAGGACGGAGGTAGTACTTGCCCTTAGGGTAACCATGGAATTACTGGATTAGTCTAAGTTACTTTCCACTATGACTAGCCTAGGCTACTATAGTAGTACAGCATAAAAATGATGCTGGTGATCACGTGAGAAAAAATACTAAAAACATTTCTTTCGGTGCAGTGCGTAGATGTAGTTTTGAACACTACACTTGTCATCGTAATTTGGGAAAATTACAAAAAAAAAATGAGCTGCATTGTGATTACCGTTTACTAATAGGAAAGAAGTTTCACCTCGATGAGTAGCTTCTCCGTGCATGGAAAGCATGTAAGGAATCCAACAACTTGATCTAGATTGGGGCCGATAGATTTTAGTGCTAAGATCTTCACTGTGCGCATGGACCATGTCAAGCTTGTGGGAATCATTTTCTGGAAGACGGTCGTAAATACATCAAGAAGAAATTTAAAAATGTGAATTTCAAGAAGATGGGGAAGAAGATGAGTGCTGTACCTGAATGATTACGGATCCAATAATGAGTTCGGAGAATTTGGCAGATGAGTACACCAACGCTGTCAATTTCGGCGCGTCAATGACCCTGATTTTTGTTGGACCTTCTAGATCCAATACAAGCAATCTCTCAAGGAAAGGCGCATTCTCAATGACCATAATGTGGAACAGCTGGAGTGATCTCTTCCCAATTGATGTCTTGTTGCGGGGCCAGCAAGACACATAAATCCATCGGAGATTCGTCGAGGCGATGTGGAGGCTAATGAACCCGGGGATCTGCTCAAGACGAAGGTACTCGAGTGCAGTACAGCTGCGGAGTAGGTGCTCCATGGCCTTCTTCGAAATGACAATGTCGAAGAGGTCGAGCTGCTTGAGTTGAGGGAGAAGAAGGGCGGGCGCAGCATTAATCTGGGGAAGATAGCAGGAGCTGAAGCTGGCGCGGCGCAGCATTGGCGTGAGGCGGAGTGCGGACGGCGACAGAGAGCGACATCGTCTAGCTTCAAAGCTGAGCTCCTCGAGCTGTTCTAGGGCGGGGGATAAGAACCACTCGTCGAACTTGGGTTGGACCTTGTAGTTGGTACTGAACATGCGGATGTCAAGGCGTCTAGCTAGCCCAGGGTGCAATGAAAGGATCTTGGAGACTGCAGCCATGCGTTTGCAATCGCCGTCGCAGAGGCAGCTGTCGACAGTGAGGTTGAGGGGGACGCAGCGCCAGAGGGGGCGCCACCGCCGGGAGAGCAGGGCGGTCCGCACGGCAGATTTGGTGGGAAGGAGGCCGATGATGACGAGCAGCATGTCGTCGGGGAGGCTGCTGATGAAGTCCAGGCTCGCCGGATGCGGGTTTAGCTCGAGCGGCCTCCGCTTGTTGGCTGCCTCGCCGTCCATCTCAACCAGCGGCGACGCCGGTGTACATATGTGCTGGTGTGTGTTATGTGCTGGGTGTGCGCGAGTGTGTCCTTCTGTGCATGCCGCCGCGCAGTGGTGAATTGTGCGCGAGTGCGTCCTTTGCACGCAAGAAGTTTGTCCTCAATGCGCCCTCAATTTACTAGCGTGCGGGGTGCTACCCCGAGTGGTTTCAACTTTGTTTCGTTCACCGCGTGTCAGATGGGCCTCTAGTTTACTTATTTTCACCCACTTCCACATGGGCCAGCACACCAGATACAGAACACGAGCTGACAACGCAACATGTGGATTGGTTGACCGGTCAACTAAACAATATACAGAGCTATACACTGACACAGTGAGCGTATAATCCCTCCGTATAGAGAGTTCAAGTGAGAGGGGAGGCCCATGAGAGATAGCAGAAAGAGAGAGAAAGAGCTACTCCCTCCATTCGATAATGTAGATACAACATTTTTTCAAAGTCAAACTTTTGAAACTTTGACCAAGTTTATAAAGAAATTACTTATATCGGCAATACCAAAGATAAATGATAGTATGAAGTAAGTACATGTTGTGATGAATCTAATGATCATTCCAGATGTAAATGTTTTTCTCCACATATACCTAGTCAAACTTTTCTGAGGTTTGACTTTTCAAAACATCCATATGCTTATGGACGTGACAGAGTCCCTGACGAGAGAGAGAGAGAGAGAGAGTGAAAAAAGTGTGTGTGCGTGTGTGAAAGAGACATGGACAACACACGATAAAAGTGGAGAAAAAGCGTGCGTGTCTTATGTAAACATATCACACATGCATCTTCGACAACAGAGGCAAGGTGAGGAGATAGTGTGTGGTTGTTTGGAACCGAGGGAGGAAGACCCCTAGCACGTGGCCAAGAGGGGTCTGACAAACAAGGGAGAGAGGTCGAGAGAGACGTACGGAGAAAATGCAGACATGGGGAGGAGAGAGTGTATGTTTGTCATAGAGAGATCCCCTGGAGATTGTGATGGGACTACATGGGTGGGAGATCGAGTGACAAGGTGTGTGCGTGATAGAAGATGCCTCGAGAGATATCGAGATAGATGTATGGATGGAAGGAGACAATACGTGTGTTCCTGATGGCTAGTAAGAGATAATCATACTTAGGAGGGGGGGAGTGCTTGCGCCTATGGCCCTGTTTGGATACTCTAACTCGGTTAGAGGATAGAGTTAGATTCTAACCCTGAACTAACTCTAAGTAAAGAGGTGTTTGGGTGGCAGGGTTAGATGGAGCGCGGATACGGCGAGGCACCTTCAGAGGCGGTGCGAGAGGGAGGGAGGGAGAGGAAGAGAAGCTTCGAGGAAGTGGGGATGGATCTGCTGCGGGGAGAGCGAGAGAAAAAAGTGTTTATTAGTGGTCCCGAGAAGAACTAACCCAAATAAGCACCTCTTGGATGGGTTAGTTTTTTCGGATGGGTTAGATGCATCTAACCTAAACTAACCCTCCTGTTTGGATCTTTTTGGGTTAGTTGACTCCAAACTAACCCAAACTAACTATAACCCATGGATCCAAACAGAGCCAATGATGGAGTGAGGGATTATGGTACTTAGGGGGGTGCGTGTCACATGGAGAGAGAACAAGGGCGGAGAGTGTTGGATGGGTCTATATGTATAGCGCGAGCGAGACATGTGTATGTGTGAACCAGGGAGATATAAGGCCCGTTTGGCTTGCATCGTGAGCATCTTTTGCGTGGCCTGGGGTTGTGGCTGGATTTCATGCACGCTTGTTTGGTTGCTACCCTGTGAAAAAGAAAGCCTGCCTGGGCTGGGTTCCCTTGCACTTTAATTAGCCTGGCTGAACTCCATACACTGCAAGTAGCCTGGCCCAAGCGACCGATTTCGAAAGCCTGGCCGTGCCTGGTCATGCAGCCACGAGCTAACAGCAACATGGATGGATATTAGCATTAAATAATTGATGCATGGATTGATTGATGGGACGTTGATGCTTTGCCTGGCCCAGGCATGAACCAAACTCTTCAGCACCACACAAGCCTGGCCAGGCAGAAATATTTTACATCTCACGTCCACACCAGGCAGTACCGACCATCAAGGCATGAGGGTCAGGTCACGAACCAAACTGACCAATAAAGTTTGAGAGAGATCTAGGAGCCCCGATAAGGCTGAGTGGTGCGTCAGATAGCTGAGAGGGGGAAAGAGATATTCCATCCGCTCGATAATGCAGTGCATGTAAATTTTTTAGAAGTCAAACTTTGGAAACTTTGATCAGGTTTACGCAAATGTTATTTATATCTACAATACCAAAGATACATCATACAAAACTACATCTCATGGTGAATCTAATGGTATATGTTTGCCGTACTAGATGTAATTCTTTTTCTCCACGTACATGGTCAAACTTTGTGATGTTTGACTTTTCAATAAACCTATGTGCTATGGACGGAGGTGAGTGCCTCAGTCAAGACAGATCAAGTGCGTGTGAAGGAGAATGAGTAAGTGTGCAAAAAGAGTATGTGTGTGAAACAGAAAGTGACAACAAACGATAAATTAGAGTGTGTGTGTGTGTGTGTGTGTGTGTGTTTTCGTTTCTTATGCGAACATATCACGCATGCATCTCCGAGATGGAAAAGCGAGGCAAGGAGATACACGAAGATAGCTAGTGTGTGATTGTTTGCAACGGAGAGAGACACCCCTATAGCACATGTCCAATAGAGGTCTGGCCAACAAGGAAAAAAGGTCGAGAGGGACACATGGATGGCATGGACGCATAGGGAGGGAGAGAGGGTGTGTTTGTGATAGAGAGATCCCCTCGAGATCATGAGGGGACTATATGGGTGGGAGATCGAGGGAGTGCGTGCGTGACAGAAAGATGCCCCGAGAGAAATCGAGATAGACCATGCACATGTTTGTGATGGAGACTAAGATTAGCTAGTCATATACATATAGGGCGGACTGCGTGTGCCTACAATTGAGTGAGAGACCATCATACTTGGCTAGCTGGGCATGAGATTGTGTGTGTGTGTGCGTGTGAGATGGAGAGAGAATGATGGAGAGAGATAGAGTTTTAGATGGGCCTATCGAGTGCGAGTGAGATA
This sequence comes from Triticum timopheevii, assembly GCA_963921465.1. Classification (NCBI taxonomy): domain Eukaryota; kingdom Viridiplantae; phylum Streptophyta; class Magnoliopsida; order Poales; family Poaceae; genus Triticum; species Triticum timopheevii. The sequence continues at coordinate 69,285,034 of OY997272.1, read as the reverse complement.
TGCATGTGTATGTGTGACCTAGGTGGATGGAGAGTTTGAGAGAGAGGGTAAGAGCTCCAAGACGACATAGTGGTGCGTGAGAGAGTTACGGGCAAAGAGCCAAGGAATTTGTGTGCGTACGATGAGTGCACCCAAGATATCTAGCTTGGACTAGCTAGAGTATCATACATAGTGTGCGAGAGAGACCTATAGATGCTGTATATATGAATGCGGACTAGAAAGACCACCCCCCCCCCACACACACACACATAGAGAGAGAGAGAAAGGGAGAGGGACCAACAAGGTTTTTGTGTCGGATGCGTGTGACAGAATTGAAGATTGTCGGCGAGAGAGTGAGAGAGAGAGAGAGAACGGGAGTCCGGGAGAGGGGGAGGTCACGTTTTATGCATCAAAGACTGATATAAAACATGTTTCGATATAAACTTGCATTCAAATATTTAAATTGGAGAACATGTTGTCTGCAATCCACACATGAACGGATATATGCGTATATCAAACAAGTTCATTAATTTGAGTTTCAACATTTTCATGGAGTACTATAATACTGTACAACATGCTACTCGATTGAGGTGTTCAATTTTGGATTTAGTTCACTATCTTGACCTACTGAACGAGCTAGTTCACTGAATCGAGATATTTCATTTTGGGTTTGATTCGCATTTTTGAGTGGGTCACCTATTTGTCATATAGTAAATCGCTAGCAACGAGCATGTAAAAACACATTACTCCCGAGCATCATCTCTCCATCTAAAAAAGAAGTGGCAACCTAATATTTCAAAATTTGATTCGAATCGACTTGGTAAGGTAGACGTGGATGCTCGTTCTCCCAAATTTGAACGAACCGTTAAACATCCTCTCTGCTCGGTGGAATTCGCCCGAGCAAATAAATGGGAGACGCGAAATTACCGTCCTATGTGGGACACGCATCAATTGGCCCATTGTACATCGAGGGTAGGTTCGTAACTTCATCCAAGCGTGCCTTCTCCTCGGCTGAAATGACATGTATCGAATAATTCATAAACCATGGTCGGCAAAACACGCTCTCCTCGCCCGAAATAGCTCGCGCCCACTATTTCAAAACACGCTCTCCTCGCCCGTATTCGCTCGCACCCACTATAGTTCAAAACATGCCCTCCTCGCCCGAAATTGCTCCTGCCCACTATTTGGGGAGAAGCAAAGTTACTCTACTATCCCCGACCCTCAGTACACAGACCCAAGCCGAGAAGCCTATAGGCAAGGGTAGAACTGTAACTCCCCCTCACATTTTAGACAAATGCGTCCGTAAGACATGGTTCCACTCCCCTCCCAATTCCCCCCGCCCGCCCCCATTCATACCTCGTGGGTGCCAAATCACCTTCTCCCCGGGAAGCTCCCTTCTCCGGAGCCGCGAAACCTCAACCCCACCTCCCTGGCGCCCCCCACCGCACCAATTTCACAGTCGCCCTCCTCCCTAATGCCGGAGACGCTGTCCAATTGCTGTCGTGCACTGGGCCGTGTGCCTCTTACTCCGTGCTGCTGGTGCTGCCTTGATGACGGCCGCGTGAACCGTACCAGAGCCGATTCACCCCCGCTGTTGTTCACGGCGCCGAAGCGGCTCCAACTTCGGATCCGTCCAGAGACCTGGCGCTGCTTCCGCGTAGCCATCGACCATGGCGACATCGCTCTTTCCCTGCCGCCGGTCGCCACCGCAACCGCGCCTGCCTCACCGACTCGGCAGCTGGACCTGCCTACTTCACCATGCCGCCAGATAGGTTGCACCCTCATCTGAAATCACTTTATTTAGGCGTCAGTTGTCTGAATTTTTATTCTGGGCCAATCGATTCCCAATGGGAAGCGGCACCCCTCAAGGCGGTGGAGCTCCTAGCCTGTCGGTTGGCTGGTGTCTAACGTAAGGGTGCGGAGCCGCAAGTTCGCCGCAGAAGCAGCGCTTAGATGGCTATCTTTTAGAGTTGCTTGGGTTGAAGGTACTGCCGTCGCCGGATCTGGATGACGGGGAGTCTTTGTGGATTGGCCCGGGGGTGGCACAACCACGGCAGTGCGGTGGGGCAGGGAGCGGGGTTTTGGCTGGGGCCACGGACGGCGGAGGCAGGCTGCTTTGCCGTTGGTCGCTGGCTCTTCGGGGAAGATTCCGAACAGTGTCAGCCGGGAGGCACAAGACGGCCATCAAGCCATCCGGCGTAGATCGGACAGTACCAAAATAAAATAAAATCGTGTGACCCCAATTTAGTCTTCAGTCAACAGATGTGTGACCACTCTCGTACCTTGCTGTTGATCTCTTAGTGTATTTCTTCGGAGCAAAGTGATATGTCGTTCTTAACATTACGCGTTATCTGCATCTTCAGACACACCGTCTTCCGACTCACCGCAGCTGCTCCAACAAGGGAAGCATATACCAGAAGGGAGCTACAGTCCCCACTCAACAGTTCCCTGCATCGAATGAGCGTGCCCGACATGGACAGCCACAACAACAGCAGGGCCATCGACAAGTCAGCACATGATGCTCACTCCTATGGATGGCAGCCAGATAGGTTGTACCCTCATCTTACTTGTGTGCAACATTTATGGCTTTGTTATTCATCTAAGCACGGAAAATAGATCATCACATTTCACTGTATATTCATGCTGATTTCTTACGGGTCTTGCTCAGGAGTTCACGTTGTTCCACAGTTCAACTAAGATACTTGTTATATATGTAACACTATTCCATAGTTATCATCCATCAGCCAATGCTATCCCACAGGCTGGTGATTATAGTATTATACCACTTCTAGTATTACCTATGTTGTTCTTTAATACTTTTGTGTGCCATCTAGTTAATATCGAGTACAAACGATACATATTCTGTAGCTTTCATCTGTGTTCTCCCTTTAGTTTATGAGACCTGTTGCTGCTAGTTAACCCCAGTCCTACTATTTATGTCGTCTCCTGCAGGCACTCATTTACATAAATCTAACTACTAGTTGTCTTCCATGCATGTCAGATATAATTGCACATACTGATATATCCACAAGAACCTCACGGAGCAATGTAAAGGCCAATAAACTTGATGTCAATGATACCCAATATGATGGAACATGTAAAGGCAGTTCTTCAGAAGACTTGCAGAAAGATGATGAATCCTCTTCACCCCACAAGGTCCTTGCTCTAACTTGGCCTGTGATATGGGTACAACATGCATATAATGTCCTGGAGTGTATCTACTCGGTTGCAATGCCATGTGCTTAGCATGCTGATCATGCATGTAAATATGTCATGTCTTCCTGTTTTTCAGTACCTATTCCATTCATGATAACATGTTTTCAAATTCAAGTACTGTCATTCTACTCTATCGCAATGCCATCTGCTTAATTTGGACATCATGCTTCTGAATATCTTATGCATTGTTATTCATCAGTATGTACTTCATCTGTCTGCCATACCATGTTTTTTTACATTGAAGTGTTGTTCTAGTGCTCTGTTGCAATGCCATCTTATTTTCCCAATCATACACGTGTATGTTGCCTTAGTTATTTCTATATGTATTCCGCTAGCATATAGTTTTACATTCAACTAGTTTTTTTTGTTGTGTTGTCCTGTCGTATCCCTAGCTCTTACACCATACTCCCTCTGTCCGGATTACATGTTGCCGAAATGGATAAAAAAGGATGTACCTAGAACTGAAATACGCCTAGACCCATCCATTTTTTTCCGGATGGAGGGAATACATGTCAATATGTCATGCCTTTCTATTCTTCAGTACCTATTACATCTCTCTGCGGTCGCATGTTTTATAATTAAAGCACCATTCTTCTATACAAGGCATGCAAGGGGAAGACGACTATGTTAGAATCTGAAGGGTTACAAACAAGGCCTTTGCAAAGGATCCAAACGCCAGGAGATAATAAACCAACTCCAGTTTTTATAGATACTGCTCCAGCACAGAGAAACCCAACTTCTACTGATAATAAGCAGATTCCATTGGCCAAAGAACTAGTCCGCTCCAGTCCAACAAAAGAATGTCAACTCCATTTTAAGAAGCGTGTGCGTATCCTCGCATCATGAAATTTTATAGCATTCTGATCATATTTTCTACATGTTTCTTACCCATCTCTCTTTTAGAAAATAAGGTTAAACGATAGAAGAATTCCTCCATTGGGATCGTATTCGAGGAAAATATCTTGCAGGAATTCTCTGTGCTCCAATGCTGATGTAAGTACCTGTTGTATATCACTATATTTTTACATCAACATGTATTTTGTTAATCGGCGTGAATCTAACCTTTATTTGATATAAAATTAGTTGTAGCAAAATGTTAAAGGCGCCAATGTTGATTTTTGTAAGGAAAACTGCCTGGTAGTTTTGCATATTGAGCTGCATGAATGTACTATCTCATACGCACATTACTGAATTGTAGTGCTTCTCTGGTTGCCCATTCGTTCATGGTGTCAATGTTGCTTCCGTACTACCTTACCTGGCTGATGATAGCTGTGCCATATTGTGTTAATTTGGTGTAGGCTACTTGCCCAAACGTTCGTTGTGTCAATGTTGCTTTCCTATTATCTGACTTGGCCAATGATAGCAATGCTAGTGTGTTAATTTTGTGCAGGCTGCTGAAGATAAGAAGACAAACTCTGAAAACAGCAAGGCAACCCCATTGTTTCTTTCCAGTATATCTAGGACAGGTAATATGGCAATAACTCATGATTAATCTGTTTGGTTCCCATCCTAATTTATGTTATGATGCAGTGGTCCAGACACTCTCCACTATCAATAATACAAGCCTGCCAAAATCGCCATCTGAATCTATTCAGTATCCTCTGTCTCGAATGCAACGGAATAAATGTATGTTTGTGAACCAATTAATGGCTGAAGCAATGTTGGAAATGGTGGATGAATCAGAGGTGCAGAGTCGTGCGACACAACAACTGATCAATGTTTTTAGAGACAGTGTAGCAAAGCAGAAAGAACTAGCCCACATGCTTATGGGCGTCATCTGTGCTGAGGTTGTAGATTGTGACGTTGTAGATGGTTAGGTTCTGCTCATTTAGTTGCACTGGCATCAATCTTTGATTGCCCAGTGGATGTAATTTCCTGTAATATATGCTAGATGTGCAACGTTATTCCCTGTATGTCGTACCTTTGCGTGATCGGTTTTGGTCCTCTGCATAATTGCTCGTCGTAATGGGCTCAAATTATCTAATTTGGCCTAAAGACATGTACGAACTTTAGTGGGCCCATTAAGTTAATGGGTCGTTACTAGGCCGAAAGTTAATGGTCGGCCCTCTTACCTCCCGGGTCGTTAACAGGCCGACATCAAAGCGGGCAACAGGTGGCCCCAGTTTATTTCACGGGCCGTTAACAGGCCGTTACTAAGTTTGGGCTACATATGGCCCAACTATACTGTAGGCCTTTAGCAGGCCGAAAGAGACAGTAGGCTTGTACTGGACCATGAAGACCATGGGCCGCTAAGAGGCCGAAAGTCAGATCGTATTGTAAATGGCCCAACTGTGTTGTGGGCCTTTAGCAGGCCGGAAGAGAAACCGGGCTGGTATTGGACCATGAAGGGCACAGGCCGTTAAAAGGCCAAAACTAAGGTCCGACTACAAATGGCCCAACTCATTTATGGTCCGTTAACAAGCCGAAAGTCACACAGGGCCGGGAATTGGCCCAACACTTAAATGGGTCACTAAAAGGCCAAAACTCAGGTCCGACTAAAAATGGCCCAACTGATTTATGGGCCATCAACAGGCTGAAAGTGACACCGGGCCAGAAAATTGGCCCAACACTTAAATGGGCCGCTAAAAGGCCGAAACTCAGGTACGACAACAAATGGCCCATCATATTTATGGGTCGTCAACAGGCTGAAAGACACACCGGGCCGGAAACTAGCCCAACATTTAAATGGGTCGCTAAAAGGCCGAAAGATGTACATCCTGAAAATTGGCCATCCATTAAACGGGTCGTTAACAGGCCGAAATCTCATCGGGCCGATATTGAGCCCAGATATATAGCAGGCTGTTAACGGGCTCGAACCGACGATGGCTGCAATGGTGTCAAATCTTTAACGGGCCGTTGATGGGCCAAATTGGCTCATCTCATATGGGTCGTGGGCTTAAATGGACCTGACACAAGTAGGCCTTATATGGGCTGGCCTGCTAATTTTTACTGGGCCGGCCTTTTCACAGGAATGGGCCTCTGTTGGGTCGTGCCATGTGTCTACGTACCATAGGCGTCTTCCGTCCAATGAGTGGATGACAACTGTCCCAACGGTGAGCCGACACGTGTTTCCTCCAGCCAATGATGATTTTACATGTGGAAAATCCCCATTGGTCGAGGCTGTTAATGGGTTATTGGATCCAAAACCCGACCCGATAGCTTAATAGCGTTCCATTATGGTGGATGCCACGTGTCGGTCACCCTTGATGAAAGCACTTCTGTGACGCGCGATTTATCATCATGGAAGTGGACACTTCCATGATGATAATTTTAGTAATGTCATGGAACACTTCTACGACAGCACAGGTATGACTATCTTGATTCTGTCATAAATTTGTCATGGATGTACATGCATGACAAAAAAACACGACCTACTGTGACAAACACGTATCATCACGGAAGTGTATTTTTTTTGTAGTGATGACCTCTCTAAAGAAGCCCACTACAGAGCATGATCCGGCTTTGAAATTTAAATCGGCTGATGAAACTAAGCTGGTTGATTTTATTCCTGGTGATTCATCCAAGCAGTTCAGCATCAGCGTCAACTTGGATCCCAAATAGGAAAGCGCGCTCATCGAGTTCATCCGTGAGAACCGGGACATCTTTGCATGGAAACCTTCTGACATGCCAGGTGTACCGAGGGAACTCGCTGAGCACACTCTTAATATTGATCCGAAGTTCAAACCGGTCAAACCGTTTCTTCGCCGTCTTAATGAGGAATGGCGTAAGGCCATTGGGGAAGAGGTAGCCCGGCTACTGGCAGCAGGGTTTATCGTGGAAGTGTTTCACCCAGAGTGGCTGGCTAATCCAGTGCTGGTACTTAAGAAAAACGGCACTTGGCGTATGTGTGTGGATTACACAGATTTGAACAAAGCTTGCCCAGTTGATCCCTTTGCCCTCCCTTGTATTGATCAAATCATTGATGCTACGACGGGTTGTGAGCGTTTGAGTTTTTTGGATGCTTATTCTGGTTATCATCAGATCAAGATGGCAGTTAAGGACCAGGAGAAGATAGCTTTCATTACTCCCTTTGGAGCCTTCTACTATGTATCTATGCCCTTTGGGCTCAAAAGTGCCCGGGCAACTTATCAACTATGTGTGCAAAATTGTCTTCATATTCAGATTGGGCGCAACGTTCATGCCTATGTGGACAATATTGTGGTCAAGTCCAGGAAAGCATAGACGCTCATATTTGATTTGCAAGAAACCTTTGATAATCTGAGAGTTTATCAAATGATGCTCAATCCGGCTAAGTGTGTTTTTGGTGTACCGGCTGGCAAGCTCTTGGGTTTTCTTGTGTCCAACAGGGGTATTGAGGCTAATCCGGAAAAGATCAAGGCTATCACATCCCTGGCTAAACCGGCATGAATCAATGATGTTCAACGTCTGGCGGGTCGTATTGCGGCTTTGTGCCAGTTTATCAGCAGGTTGGGAGAAAAGGCGATCCCTCTGTACCAGATGTTGAAGAAGACAGACAATTTTGTCTGGAGCGAGGCTGCTGATGCGGCGTTTGAAGACTTGAAGAAGCAGTTGGCTGAACCGCCGGTTCTAGCCGCTCCAGTTGATAAGGAGCCACTGCTGTTATATGTGGCTGCTAATGCCCGAGCTGTCAGTGTTGCCATTGTGGTGGAGTGCAAGGAGGCTGGGAAGGAATACCCGGTTCAAAGGCCGGTTTACTATATCAGCGAAGTGCTCATTGAGTCAAAACAAAGATATCCGCATTGGCAGAAGCTGGTGTATGGGGTTTTTATGGCAAGTCGGAAGCTTAAACAGTACTTTCAAGGTCATCCCATCATAGTGGTTAGTTCTGCTCCTTTAGGGGATATAATCTAGAACAGGGAAGCGACTGGCCGGGTTGCTAAGTGGGCTATTGAGCTTGGGCCGCACGGTTTGAAGTATATGCCTCGAACAGCAATCAAATCCCAAGCCCTTGTGGATTTCATCAATGATTGGACAGAGTTGCAGATACCGGAGGACAAACCGGATAGTACATACTAGAGTATTCACTTTGACAGATCCAGGCAATTGGAGGGCTCGGGGGCTGGAGTTCTCCTTACTTCCCCTCGAGTTGATAAAATTCATTATGTTCTTCGCTTAATGTTCCCTTGTACTAACAATGCAGCTGAGTATGAAGCTTTACTCCATGGTCTTCGAGTGGCTAAGGAAATGAACTTAAGCCGCGTACGATGCTTTGGAGACTCAGATCTGGTAGCCCAGCAAGTTTCAGGTACTTGGGATTCCAAGGATCCACTCATGGCGGCTTACCGACGCGAGGTGGATATTGTTGCTGGTCACTTTAAAGGTTATCAGGTGGAGCACATTGATCGGCGCAGAAACGAAGCAACTGATGCTTTAAGCCGCCTGGGATCTGAGCGTAAACCGGCGCCACCCAATACCTTTCTGGATGTTTTGCATAACCCGTCGGTTCAACTGCCTACAGAGGAGGACCTCACTATTCTTGATCCGGAGGCGCAGTTGGTGGCCGCTTTACATATCATTCCGGATTGGATGGTTCCATACTTGAAATATATGAACCGGGGCGAGTTACCAGATGATGAAATTTTGGCCAGGCAGATAATCCGGCGGTCCAAGTCCATGGTTGTTCACAACGGCGAGTTACACCATTGCAGTGTTTCTGGTGCGTTCCAGCGATGTGTTTCTCTTGAAGAAGGCCGTGAGATTCTACACGAGATCCACGAAGGAGACTGTGGTCATCACGCCGGTTCAAAATCCTTGGTTGCTAAAGCTTTTCGTCATGGCTTCTATTGGCTGACGGCTCACGCTGATGCTGAGGACTTGGTAAGACGGTGCGACGGCTGTCAAAAATTCTCACGATGAGCTCATGTTCTGGCTCAGGAGCTATGGATGATTCCTATCACCTGGACATTTGCCACTTGGGGGCTTGACATGGTAGGGCCTTTCAAGCGATCCAAAGATAAGAAGACCCACCTGTTGGTGGCGGTTGACAAGTTCACTAAATGGGTTGAAGCGGAGCTAGTAAGCAAGTGTGACGCAGCCATGGCGGTTCAGTTCATCAAAAAGGTGATCTTCCGTTTCGGTTTTCCACATAGCATTATCATAGATAATGGCACGAACCTCTCTAAGGGCGAAATGGAGGACTTTTGTCAACGAGAGCACATCCGGCTGGATGTGGCTCCGTGGCTCACCCCCAATCTAATGGTCAAGCTGAGCGAGCTAATCAGGAAATCTTTGAAGGGTATAAAACCCTGGCTTATGGTTCCTTTGAAGCAGACGCCGGGTTGCTGGGTGGAAGAACTACCATCTGTGTTATGGAGCATAAACACCACCCCAAACCGGTCTACAGGTTATACGCCTTTCTTCATCGTTTATGGAGCAGAGGCGGTACTCCCCAGTGATATTTGTCATGACTCGCCTCGGGTTGCCAATTATGTTGAAGCGGACAACGAGCAAGCATGTCAAGAAGCACTGGACCTGTTAGATAAGAAGCGGGATGTCGGTGTCAAAACCGGCGGATCTCGGGTAGGGGGTCCCGAACTGTGCATCTAGGCGGATGGTAACAGGAGACAAGGGACACGATGTTTTTACCCAGGTTCGGGCCCTCTCGATGGAGGTAAAACCCTACTCCTGCTTGATTGATATTGATGGTATGGGTAGTACAAGAGTAGATCTACCACGAGATCAGAGAGGTTAAACCCTAGAAGCTAGCCTATGGTATGATTGTTGTTCGTCCTACAGACTAAAACCCTCTGGTTTATATAAGCACCAAAAGGGTTAGGGTTACACAGAGTCGGTTACAATGGTAGGAGATCTACATATCCGTATCGCCAAGCTTGCCTTCCACGCCAAGGAAAGTCCCATCCGGACACGGGACGAAGTCTTCAATCTTGTATCTTCATAGTCCAGGAGTCCGGCGGAAGATGATAGTTCGGCTATCCGGACACCCCCTAGTCCGGGACTCCCTCAGTAGCTCCTGAACTAGGCTTCAATGACGACGAGTCCGGCGCGCATATTGTCTTCGGCATTGCAAGGCGGGTTCCTCCTCTGAATACTTCATGGAAGATTTTGAACACAAGGATAGTGTCCGTCTCTGCAAAATAAGTTCCACATACCACCGTAGAGAGAATAATATTTACACAAATTCAATCTGCTGACGTATTCCCTGGCGTGACATCACACCACGGCCAAGCCTTTATTCGAATCGTTTTTACTGTCCCACCTCAGCGTGTTTAGCGAGGCGGTTTCCTTGGCACGTCTTGTCAAAGAAGAGATCATGTCCCCTTATCCCGGGATTCTCATCAATATGGGCATGGGTAACCCAGCCGTGCCCGTTGGCACGCCTCCTCTATCGAAGGCGAGTCCCGAACGGTCACGGGGGAGGTTCTTGGTATTCAACCTCTTTATAAAGAGACCAAGGCTCCACTCCCTTCTTTCAATCTCAATCGAATCCGCCCCTCGCCTCGAGTTCCAACACCCAAAGCTCCAGATTCAGGCACTTCGGACCTTCGATGATGTCCGGCTCTAACCTGCAAGGCCGGTGGATGCCTTCCTCCGTTACGGAAGAAGACGTATTAAAGCTAAGAGATGCTAGGTATTTAACTGGCGAAATTTCAAATAGGCTCCCTGCCCAAGGGCAGGTCACTCACACTCCCAAGCCTGGTGAAAGCGTGGTGTTCGTGTCTCACTTCCTTCAGGGGTTAAGCTTCCCGACGGACCCCTTCGTGAGGCGGCTCATGTTTTACTATGGGTTGGAATTTCACGACTTGGATTCGGAGTCCATCCTACACATCTCATCGTTCATCGTCGTGTGCGAAGCCTTCCTCTGCATTACCCCTCACTTCGGATTGTGGCTCAAGACCTTCAAAGTGGAGCCGAAGATGATCAAGGGGCAAGAGGCAGAGTGTGGAGGGGCTGTTATAAGCAAGAATGCCGATGCTCCGTGGCCCAAGGGCTCTTTTCAAGAGGAGCTTAGTTTATGGCAACAAGAGTGGTTTTATATCACAGCTCCCAGGGGCACCAAATGGGTGGCGCCACCTGCCTTTCACCCGGGTCCTCCACTGCGGCTGGCGTCATGGGTCAATAAAGTGCTTGACTGGGGGGCGTCCAAGGACGTGCCCTTGCGGCAGGGCCGCATTCGAGACCTCCTAGAGAGAGAGATCACTTTGGTCGTAGTGGTGCAGGTCATGCTGATTCGTCGCATCCTGCCCTGCAGACGTCGCCCCCTCCGCCTGTGGGAATTTAACCCAGAGGGACCATGAGCTCTCCAACATTTTATAGGCGCGACGCCCGTGGAGATGTACAAGCTTTTCTTCGGATCACAAGAGATGTGTCCGGACTTGACCGAGGAGGCAGGTCTGAGCTGCAATCGCTCGGATACTCAAGTAAGTAGCCCTATGCCCGGACACGCTATCCTATATTTATTACAAACTTGACCTTTTAAAAGAGCTGTCCCTTGAATAGGAGTGGATAGCGAAAGCAAAGTTAATCAGGTGTCCGGCCCCCCTCCCTAAGACCACGCCGGATCCCGTGTTAACCAGGATGCTGGAGGTTGCGCCTTCGAAAGAAGGTGAAGGGGGGAACAAGGAAGCTACCGCCTCCGTGAAGGAGGCTGCCAGGAAAGGAGGGATCAAGAATCCCTCCATACAAGGGAAGAAGAGGACCGCCTCTGAAGACCCGGAGACCTTGGTCTCAAAGCGGGGGAAGAAATCTTTGTCAGAGGGTCCGGCGTCGAGAGATGCCTCGGCCGCATTATGCCCCCAAGGGGATCGGCCCTCCACCGAGCCGTAAGTAAGAAGGGGAGTTCTTTTTAAAATAAAGGATATCCCTACCCTATTTCTGATAACCGAAATTTTACCTTGTAGTTCGGATCTCAGCCCTTCTCAGCAGAGCTCATCTTCGGGGGATCTTCGTCCGGAGATGATAGAGAGCAAAACGCCTCCCCCTGCTGTACCGTCTTACAAGGCGGGCGACCCTGAGGTGTCGTCACGGAGGGTTTCTCCGAGTCCGGCGGAGCCGGAAGGTAGTCGTATGTCCCCTCAAAGCCCTCCGTGTTCGGCCTTCGAAAAAGGCCATTGGACGAGTCCGGCACCATATGGTGTACGGTCGGAGGAGCTGAAGGATCTGCTCGGGCGAGCGTTTATCTCAGAAGATCACCGTGCATTAATGGGTACAGTGATTGAAAGGATTTCGTCCGCTGGGAGCGGATTGCATGAAGCTGTCAGAAGTTTACTAACAGGTTTTGAGGTACGCAAATGATGTCCCTTATGACAGTTCCACATCTAAAATGCGCCCTGTGTAGATAGTAGCCCCTAAGACTCGGTGTGTTGTCAAAAATGACAGCGCGCCGAGGATCATAATCCCAAGTATAATATGTCGCCCTTCCTATGTAGGTGGCAAAGTGTCCGGTGGCTAGCCAGACTGATGGATTTGCTGAACTAAAGCGGCAACTTGACGTGGCGAATGCCGACATCGTGCTTGTCAATAAGCGTCTTGACGAGTCACAAGGTATGTGATCTCTCCGCAGACACCTGGTAAGGGAGCTTAATGCCCGTGCCTCACAACAAGTATAGGGGATGTGCGGCACCCCTATATTTAGGTGTACCATAATATTTGGATACTTGACGTGTTGCATTACTTACTAGAGCTTGCTTTCTTGGCCCGTAGATAGATCTAACTGGGCCATCTTTTTGATGCGAGTCCATGTGCGGATCGCGTGCCGGCTTGTGTGCGGCGTCGTTTGCCGCTCTATGTTTTCCATGGGGTCGTCTATCCAACCGGGTGGTCTCCTTGTTTTTTGATTGCGGTGGCTCTATGGCCTCCTCATCAAATTCGGGCAGTAGTTTTTGCTTCGGGTAGCTCTTTGTTCGGCGACTGTCGCCGTATTTGTCTGCGGTGTTGAGTACTTTTCTCCATCTGATCTTGAGTGCATCTTCCTCTGTCTTGAGCTTCCGCTTCCGCTTTCTCAGGCTACGCACAGTGGCGATGAGCCTTTTGTGGAGGTTCTTCTGCTCCAGCAACGTGTCCGGCGTGAGATCGTCCGGACTATTATCTTCACCGGGGACGGATTGTTTATCCATATTGTCCTGTTCGGACGGTTGCTCGATAGCATGTTCATTGTCCACCGGTTTGCCCTGCTCTATGGCTGGGTCTGTATGGCTGCTGTCTTTGTCGAGGCAGGACTTTGAGCGGTGCTTACGTCGCCGTTTTGACTGCTTTTCGAGGGGATGATCCCGCGTGTTGTCCCATTGTTCCTCATCGTCGCTTCCTTTAGGTGTATCCACCATGTATACATCATGAGATGAGGTGGGTGTCCAGTGCCTTATGGGTGCTGGTTAATGCATATCTCCTACATCGTCGTCCATACCGTCGATGTCTTCGGAGTCGAAATCGAGCACGTCGTTTAAACTTTCGACAGTGGCTACGAAGTGGGTGGTGGGTGGGCTTTGAATTTCTTCGCCGTCCGCGTCCCAACCTTCCTGACTATAGTCCGGCCAGGGCTCTCCTGATAAAGAGAGAGACTTTAGTGAATTTAGATGTCGCCAAAGGGCGAGTGCTGAAAGATGTCCTCGGCGGTGAATTCCATGACCGGTGCCCAACCGGATTTGATTGACAGGGGCGCGGAAGGTTCGGAGTCCGGAGAGGAGTCCGGCACCTTGGAGTTACGAGCCTTGCAAAGGATAGGGATGGTGTTTGGCTCAATCACCGCAGAGATCGCAGCCCCCGAGGCGGTGTCCAGCCACCAGTCCTCGATCGGCGCAGTCGGCTCCGAGCTAAGGGTCGCAGCGGATACTTGTGCGGCCTCCAAGGCACTGTTCTGTGGCAGAGCTAGATCATGCCCATCGTGACAGTGCGGCGCGCTTGGCTGTGGCTCGAACCCGTCGAAGATCAAGTCTCCGCGGACGTCAGCCGTATTGTTCAAACTTCCAAATCTGACCTAATGGCTAGGGGCGTAGCTTTCGATCTGCTCCAGATGGCCAAGCGAATTGGCCCGCAGTGCAAAGCCGCCGAATACGAAGATCTGTCCAGGGAGAAAAGTCTCACCCTGGACCGCATTGTTGTTGATGATCGGAGGAGCCATCGGGCATAAAGATGACGACATAGAGGAACTCTCAATGAAAGCACCAATGTCGGTGTCAAAACCGGCGGATCTCGGGTAGGGTCTCCCGAACTGTGCGTCTAGGCGGATGGTAACAGGAGACAAGGGACACGATGTTTTTACCCAGGTTCGGGCCCTCTTGATGGCGGTAAAACCCTACTCCTGCTTGATTGATATTGATGATATGGGTAGTACAAGAGTAGATCTACCACGAGATCAGAGAGGCTAAACCCTAGAAGCTAGCCTATGGTATGATTGTTGTTCGTCCTACGAACTAAAACCCTCCGGTTTATATAAGCACCGAAGAGGGTTAGGGTTACACAGAGTCGGTTACAATGGTAGGAGATCTACATATCCGTATCGCCAAGCTTGCCTTCCACGCCAAGCAAAGTCCCATCCGGACACGGGACGAAGCCTTCAATCTTGTATCTTAATAGTCCAGGAGTCCGGCCGGAGATGATAGTTCGGCTATCCGGACACCCCCTAGTCTGGGACTCCCTCACGGGACATGGCTTTGGCTCGTTTGGCGGTTTACCAGCAAGACCTGCGGCGTTATCACAGCCGTCGGGTTAAAACAAGAACCTTTCAAGAAGGCGATTTAGTGCTCCGGCTCATCCAGGATCAGACCGATATGCACAAGTTATCCCCACCTTGGGAAGGAACCTTTGTGGTCAGCAAGAATCTGCACAACGGATCATACTACCTCATTGAAGTTCGAGAAGACTCACGCAGTTCTGAGGAGGTGACCCGGCGGCCACGGAATATAGCTCTCCTTCGGCCTTACTACACCTGAGCTACAGGCTCTGCTTATGTACATATTATGACAATGTATATATTATGCTCAATATAATAAACCGGCATCCTTGCTACAAGCAGGGCCTCTGTTGTTCTTCCAATATTTCTTGGTTACAAGGGGGCTTCTGCTTCCAAAGCGATGACCCGTTTTGTCCATTAAACCGGCTATTATGCCATCACACAGCTTGGGAGCTTCACACCCAAGGGGCCAAAGAGAGATCTGTTGCTACAAGCACGACTCAAACATAGGCACCCATTGAGCACAGCTTACAAAGTTACTTGGCGGCTCTTTTTGTAAAGTAACAAAGAGTTTGAAAGGACCCTCGTAATTGGGTATCGACCCACGACTTGGAAGCCTGGTGTATTCACCTAAAACCCCGGGTTAACTTGCCTTCATCAAGTAAGCCACTCCTATCCAGGTAATCCTGGCATGACCCGCCGAACGTTTGACAAGTTACTCTCATTGAGACCCTGAACTTGTCAAAGTTAAAACGACAATTGGTTAGTTGGAGGCCCATCTTAAAAGGCTTTGTCAAATGGTTTAACTCAGCGGCCTGGAAGCCCACGAAAAGCCTCGAATTTGGGCCTGGCAGCCCTCGAAAAGCCTCGGCTACAAGTTTTTATTCGCTTTCATTTTTGCAAGTTTTATCTTTATTGATCCACTTTTAAAGTAAGCCAGCGTCTTTCGACCCGGCCAGACTATATGTCTTCATCTCAACCCGGTGTTTCTTAACCCGGTGTGGCGTACAGTTATCATCTGTTAAGCATATAATCAATGGTGAACCGACATCTTTCAATCCGGTCTGGCTTTGACTACATGTCGCCACTATGATCATCCGGTGTTCATCACAACCCGATGAGACTTAATACATACCAGCACTGCATGGTGGAAGTTATGAACATTAAAAGATTTGGGTGTTCACCCTTACTACAATCAAGTTGGTAAACCAACAGCATAATTTCATATCACAGGCATGATCCATTTTTGCAATTTTTTACAACCTTGGTTATCTACCAGGTTTTGTATTGGGCATTATGACCCGTCCGGAGGTAAACCGCCCGGACAGATTTTTTTATGCAGACACAAGGATTGCATAATATTATGAAGATATATAAGCCAGCGCCACAAATATCATGGCGGATCAAACAAAGTCATATATCAGCGCACGATGGCAGCAGATCAAAGTATGCCAACTAGCCTATTACAAGGCGCTTTCAGGCCCAAAATAAGTGATTGTTCTTTACACAACAGACAATCTGTGAACATCAACCTGGTTGCCGGATTAGGACTCATCGCCGGGTTGACGAGAGGTGGATGGATCTTCTGGCGTTGTTTCAACCTCCTCCTCCCTATCTAGTGGCTGGAAGTCAACGGTGGTCCAGTCAATCCGGGTTAAAGCTCCAAAGACAGCCTCTTCACTTATAAGTTCGGACAGTTCAATGTCAGGGGCATAAGTGTGCTTACGGATTGGCGGGATAAGGTTTTGTGCTTCTTTCACAGTAGTGTCAATCATTTGGTTGTTGGCATCATAGAAAGACCGATGAACAGTCAAGTTAGCCTCTTCCACCAATTGACTTGCCAGAGGACGCATATCCTTTGTCAGGGCTTTGAGGGCTTCATTATCAAATTCTGACCCGTTTTCTTGTTCACCGGGATAGCCCTTGGCAATATCAACTGGATCCAGGTCAGCTATCCATGCTTTGGCCCGAGTAAGTGCCAACAAAGCGCCAGCCCTGGCAGCAGATCACTTCATTTCTTCTATCTGTGTCGGTGTCATCGACAATTTGGCTAGTGTCTCCTTGATCAATGTTGGTGCCGGTTTGTCTTATGAGACTGCGCAAATAATTCGTTGGGCATCGGTATACAGTTGCTCTATCAACGTATATGCCACGTTCAGCTTCATCCGCATGTCAGCACCCAGATGAGCAACACGGCTACCTGAAACGGTTTAAGAATTCACTCTTAAACCGGATATTTAAGAGATGGATAATCAAGCTCTGCACACAAGGTACTTACCAAATATCGCAGACGTCATGGCATTTACTTGTTGTTTCAACCCGGTTAGCTCTTCTGCCACCGGTTTAAGAGCTGCCTCGGCGTCTTCAGCCCGCTTCAGCAAACCAGCCTTTTCAGTTTCCTAGTTGGCACATTCAGTCTTGAAACTGTCCTTTAGTTTTTACATGGCTGTTAAAGCGCCTTTTAGCTCCTCTTTAGCCTTCGAAGTCTCTGCTTGCTGGTACTTGATATTCTCTTGAAGATCAGAAATTCGAGAACCTTGGCGGTTTATATCAGCCTGCAATAGTCAGATGATGAGGAAATTATTTGAAGTCCCACGGATCAATACAAGTATTAATCTTGCCACTTGGGGGCTAATGTGTGTTTTATCAGAAAGTACACACACAAGGGAATTAACAAAATGCAGTATGGAACATTAAAGTCCCGGTTTATCTTCAAGAGATAAACCGGCCCGTGGGGACTACTCAGTTGAAGTGTTCTTTATCTTTAAAGTCCCGGTTTATCTTCAAGAGACAAACCGGCCCTTGGGGGCTGCAATGAAGTAGATATAAAGAGCAAGAAGGATTGAAGTGTTTAAGATTACCTCATAGCGCTCCTTCATCATGTTCACCAAACCGGCCTCATAATCTCGGCTTGTGTATAGGCGGTTTAGGAATCCGGAATGAAGCTCCTGGGCAGAAAGGTTAACATAGCTGGATAAATCCGTCTTCCCTTTCCCCTTGCCCATAGCAGCAAATTTGTCCTTGGCAGTATGCTTTGATAAGGCAATCAGATTGCCTGGGATGGTATGAGCAGTACCGGTGATAATAACACCATCATCGCCACCTTTTGACGGGCTCGGCGGATTGACAATATCCCTGAGCAGACGGGCTCAGCGGATCAGCAGCTGGACTTGGAGGCATAGCATGCGAGCTTGATGGATCAACATGAGTTGCCGGGTCAGCTTCCGGTGGATCAGCATCTATGTTTGGATCTTGTGGGGCAGAGTCATCCATGACAACATCAGTGTCTCTACCAGCATCTTCTGGGGTCTTCTCCGGTTCAACTTCATCAGTGGGGGCACTGGTTTTTGCTTTCTTGCTCAGTCGGGCTTTGGAGCTACAATATCAAACAAAGGTTAGTATGTTAAACCGACACATGAAGGAAAAGCTGAAGGGCAATATACTTACCCAGCGACGGTCTTGAGGGGAGGCAATTGCGTGGTTGATGACTCGCCGGATGAGGAATTAGACGTCACCTGATAATTCGAGTCAGACGGATTAAGTGGGTATCGGAAGCAACCTGCCAAGGGATAAGGTTGATTAAAAGAGGAAGAGACCTCTGGACGATGTTTCCGGGGTGGAGTGTCTGGTAAACCGGAGGAAGTGACCTGTTGGCCACTGTGCCGGGTTGTGCGACGACCTTCATGTTGTTGTGTCTTCAAAGAAAATTGTGGATCCAAATGAGCAAGAGGGTGAGAGTATTTTACTTTTCGAACTGCATGGCGAAGTTTTTGAACCGGCACATGATCTGAATCGGAGGAAAGGGAGATTACCTCTACATGATCGGCACAACTGGCTTCCGCATCATCCTGGTAATAATTGTTGTCAATAAGGTGTATGGAAAATAAGCCAAGGGAGTCAAGTTCTACCTCTTGATCCGATTCCTCGATATCTTCGGGCGGATCAACGGACTTGGTGGTTTTCCTCTTGGCTGGTTTCTTTATGACTTTGCTTTTCGCACGAGGAGCCCTTGCCGGTTTGTCTGAAGCTTTCCTCTTCCAGAAGGAGTTTTTGGCCTGGAAAATTAAACAAAGGATTATTATAGCAGTGTTAAAGCAGAGACGGATCAAAAAAGCAAAAGGTTAAAGTTTTTACCGCTAGCGTTTTGTTGGAGGCATAAACAGGGCGCAGCCCAGTTTTGCTGCATTCAGCAATCGGTTCGTCCAGCATCTTCTTGACCGATTCAGTGACTTCATCATCAGTCATTTCTATTTCACGGTACCGTTGAGGATCCTTGATGCTGCCGGTGTACTCATGCATCAACCAGGAGTGGCGGCTTAAAGGCAGGATGCCCCATGAAACCCAACAGCGAACAAGGTCGACGTCGGTTAAACCGTTTGCTAGGAAGGCCCAGAGCTTAGCAAGTTGAGGTGCATAAGCTTGTCATTCTCTGGCCGTAAGCCGTTGAGGCAGTGGATGGACATTACTAAGTCTGTGAGCACGGTAACCCAGCAGAGGGTTTTCATCAACAGGAGCGGTGTTCTGACAATAGAACCATGTTTGGTTCCAGTCTTTGGGGTGGCTGTGATGTTTTGCATGAGGGAAATCAACTTCTTTCTGCTTCTGGATTGAAACCCCACCAAGTTCAGTGTTGGGACCATCAGAGAACTCAGTTCGGCGGTTTAGATGGAAAAAGTCTCGGAAGAGCTCGGTAGATGGTTCTTCTTGATGGTAAACTTCACAGAATACTTGAAAATTGCATATGTTGGATACAGAATTCGGTCCAATATCTTGTGGATGGATTTGAAAGCTAGCAAGGACATCCCGGAAAAACTTTGCTCCGGGAGGGCTGAATCCCCGGTCTAGATGCTGCATGAACACAATCACTTCTCCATCTTGAGGCTCGGGAGGGCATTCAGGGCCAGGGACTCGCTAATGAAGGACGTTTTTTGAGGCTAAAGCGCCAGTCAGAACATATCCATTGATTTGCGTTTCCATGATCCGGGAAGGAACCCTGTTGCAAGCAGCGAATTGCTTGGTCATTTTGAGAAACAAACTGTAAAAGAAAAGTGAAGGCCGGTTTACGATTGAAGGTTGATATGCACTAATCGGTGTTATACCGGGGAATTTGATCAAGGCATATATGTGAGTTAAACTGGAAACTACTATTCAAGTCAAGATGGCGGTTTAAGTGAGGGCTAGTGGTATCTGGCGGATTATCAACTACTAAAGGTTAAACCGCCGAACGAACGGAAGAAGCAGATCTGAAATCTACTAAGTATTGCAGAAACAAGTTTCACAAAATGGTGATGTAATTTTGGATCTACCGTGGTTCAGTAAAGAAATTTTCCTGAGCCCTACAATGGCGCTAAGCAGAACAGAGAAGGTCTAGATGGTATTTATCCAGGAACAACAAGATGCTGTAGTACGGCAGATTAAAGCTATGGATCTACCGCAAAAGGAAACAGTCAGGCCTAACTAAGATTCAGCAAGATGCCAAGGGAAAAGCGAATAAGCATTGATGAATGTCGATGAACAGGGAAGAACATGAAGCACTAATGGAGATCTAGGGTTACAGGAAGAAAGCTTACCGGATTTTCAGGAGCAGCGGAGGAGAGTTGCGGATCTCTAGGAACATTCAGGTTCATGCAACGGCCTAAGATGAGGCAGAGCTTCGAGGTCGACGGCGGCGTCGATGCTTGAGTTCTTCGGGTCGCGAGGAAGAAGAAGATGAGAGGAGGCGAGGGGGAAAATGGAAGGACCCCCGGTCCTATTTATAAAGGCAAGAGGATAAAACGGCAAGCGCAAAAATTGAGGGGCCTGGAGCGGCAAAAGAGGATGCAGTTGTCGCCTCGATCTTCGGGAATTTATTAAGTGAAGGGAATCTTCATAAATCTTTTTATGTAGAGATGACATCATGACGATTTATTGCAGTGTCAGAAGATGATGTCACGGCAGTTTACCAAAGTTTACAGGGAGATGACAATATGGCGGTTTACAAAAAATCATTAGAAAATGCTCACGGAATTTTTCTAAGTATTGAAGATTGACATGAAAAGGTTCAAATCAATCTGGGGCCTAATGTTGAGGATATAACTACTGAGTGTAAACCGCCCAGGAGGGGCCGGTTCACGCTCAACTATATTGAAGCCCATGAAGACAAGAAGATGGCGCTTTACTAATAAAGCTTAAGAGGCCCAAAGCCCAGAGGCGGATTAGGGCCCATAGTGGTAAACCGCCATAGTTGTATAACTTGTATTGTATGTTAGGGAAAGGCAGAGATCGAGCCGGCCACTTGTATGAGCCGGCCTCGGGACTCTATAAACTGGTTGGGCGTCAACCTGTGTACATAAAGGGACGACCCGGCGGCGGTTCAGGGACAACAGACAACAACTCGAGACCCAGGCAAGGCGTATTTGCTCCCTGGTCATCGGAGCCCCAATAATTCCATCGCAACTAGACGTAGGCTTTTACCTTCATCGAAGGGGCCGAACTAGTATAAACTCTTGTGTCCCTTGTCCGGTTTAACCGCTTCAGGCTAATCTCGTTGCGATGGCTCCACGACTAAGTCCTTCCGCTAGGACATCTGACGTGATATTTCCACGACACCACTAGTTTCAAGAGAAAGGGCAAAGGGAAGAAGGGAAACTTCAAGAAGAACAACAAGCAATTTGCTGCTCAAGAGAAGAAGCCCAAGTCTGGACCTAAGCGTGAAAATAATTGCTTCTACTGCAAAGGGACTGGTCACTGGAAGCGCAACTGCCCCAAGTATTTGGCAGATAAGAAGGATGGCAAAGTGAAAGGTATATTTGATATACATGTTATTGATGTGTACCTTACTAATGCTCGTAGTAGCGCCTGGGTATTTGATACTGGTTCTGCTGCTCATATTAACAACTCGAAACAGGGGCTATGGATTAAACAAAGATTGGTTAAGGACGAGGTGACGATCGCGTCGGAAATGGTTCCAAGGTTGATGTGATCGCCGTCGGCACGCTACCTCTACATATACCGTCGGGATTAGTTTTAGACCTGAATAATTGTTATTTGGTGCCAGTGTTGAGCATAAACATTATATCTGGATCTTTTTTCATGCGAGACGGTTATTCATTTAAATCGGAGAATAATGGTTGTTCTATTTATATGAGTAATATCTTTTATGGTCATGCACCCTCGATGAGTAGTCTATTTTTGTTGAATCTCGATCGTAGTGATACACATATTCATAATATTGAAGAAAAAAGATGCAAAGTTAATAAGGATAGTGCAACTTATTTGTGGCACTGCTGTTTAGGTCATATTGGTGTACAGTGCATGAAGAAACTCCATGCTGATGTACTTTTGGAATCACTTGATTATGAATCACTTGATGCTTGCGAACCCTGCCTCATGGTCAATATGATGACTAAGACCCCATTCTCCGGAACAATGGAGCGAGCCACTGACCTATTGGAAATAATACATACTGATGTATGCGGTCCGATGAGTATTGAGGCTCGTAGTGGGTGTCGTTATTTTCTAACCTCCACAGATGATTTGAGAAGATATGGGTATATCTACTTAATGCAACATAAGTCTGTAACATTTGAAAAGTTCAAAGAATTTCAGAGTGAAGTGGAAAATCATCGTAACAAGAAAATAAAGTTTTTACGATCTGATCGTGGAGGTGAATATTTGAGTTATGAGTTTGGTCTTCATTTGAAACAATGTGAAATAGTTTCGCAACTCACGCCACCTGGAACACCACAGCGTAATGGTGTGTCCGAATGTCGTAACCGTACTTTATTAGATAATATGGTGGATCTATGATGTCTCTTACCGATTTACCACTATCGTTTTGGGGTTATGCTTTAGAGACGGCTGCATTCACGTTAAATAGGGCACCATCTAAATCCGTTGAGACGACACCATATGAACTGTGGTTTGGCAAGAAACCTAAGCTGTCGTTTCTTAAAGTTTGGGGCTGCGATGCTTATGTGAAAAAGCTTCAATCTGATAAGCTCGAACCCTAATCAGAGAAGTGCGTCTTCATAGGATACCCAAAAGAAATTGTTGGGTAAACCTTCTATCACAGATTCGAAGGCAAGACATTTGTTGCTAGGAATGGATCCTTTCTAGAGGAGTTTCTCTTGAAAGAAGTGAATGGGAGGAAAGTAGAACTTGATGAGGTAGTTGTACCTTCTCTCGAATTGGAAAATGGTTCATCACAGAAATCAGTTCCAGTGATGCCTACACCAATTAGTGAGGAAGTTAATGATGATGATCATGAAACTTCAGATCAAGTTACTACCGAACCTCGTAGGTCAACCAGAGTACGGTCCGACCAGAGTAGTCTTGTAATCCTGTTCTGGAAATCACATTACTAGACCATGAAGAACCTACGAACTATAAGGAAGCGATGATGAGCCCAGATTCCGCAAAATAGCTTGAGGCCATGAAATATGAGATGGGATCCATGTATGGGAACAAAGTGTGGACTTTGGTTGACTTGCCCGATGATCGGCAAGCCATAGAGAATAAATGGATCTTCAAGAAGAAGACTGACGTTGTCAGTAATGTTACTGTATACACTTGTTGCAAAAGGTTTTCGACAAGTTCAAGCAGTTGACTACGATGATACGTTCTCACCCATAGCGATGCTTATGTCTGTCCGAATCAGGTTAGCAATTGCCGCATTTTATGATTATGAAATTTGGCAAATGGATGTCAAAACTGCATTCCTTAATGGATTTCTTAAAGAAGAATTGTATATGATGCAACCAGAAGGTTTTGTCAATCCTAAAGGTGCTAACAAAGTGTGCAAGCTCCAGCGATCCATTTATGGACTGGTGCAAGCCTCTCGGAGTTGGAATATAAGCTTTGATAGTGTGATCAAAGCATATGGTTTTATACAGACTTTTGGAGAAGCCTGTATTTACAAGAAAGTGAGTGGGAGCTCTATAGCATTTCTAATATTATATGTGGATGACATATTGTTGATTGGAAATAATACAGAATTTTTGGATAGCATAAAAGGATACTTGAATTAGAATTTTTCAAGGAAAGACATTGGTGAAGTTGCTTATATATTGGGCATCAAGATCTATAGAGATAGATCAAGACGCTTAATTGGACTTTCACAAAGCACATACCTTGATAAAGTTTTGAAGTAGTTCAAAATGGAACAGTCAAAGAAGGAGTTCTTGCCTGTGTTGCAAGGTGTGAAGTTGCGTAAGGCTCAAAACCCGACCACGGCAGAAAATAGAAAGAGAATGGAAGTCATTCCCTATGCCTCAGTCATAGGTTCTATGAAGTATGCTATGTTGTGTACCAGACCTATTGTGTACCTTGCCATGAGTTTGGCAAGGGGTACGATAGTAATCCAGGAGTGGATCACTGGACAGCGGTCAAAGTTATCCTTAGTTACCTAAGAGGACTACGGAAATATTTTTCGGTTATGGAGGTGATAAAGAGTTTGTCATAAAGAGTTACATCGATGCAAGCTTTTACATCAATCCAGATGACTCTAAGTCTCAATCTGGATACATATTGAAAGTGGGAGCAATTAGCTATAGTAGCTCCATGGAGGGCATTGTAGACATTGAAAATTTGCAAAATACATCCGGCTCTGAATGTAGCAGACCTGTTGACTAAACTTCTCTCACAAGCAAAACATAATCACACCTTGGTACTCTTTGGGTGTTAATCGCATGGCGATGTGAACTATATTTCTGACTCTAGTAAACCCTTTGAGTGTTAATCACATGGTGACGTGAACTATTGGTGTTAAATCACATGGCGATGTGAACTAGATTATTGACTCTAGTGCAAGTGGAAGACTAAAGGAAATATGCTCTAGAGGCAATGATAAAGTTGTTATTTTATATTTTCCTTATATCATGATAAATGTTTATTATTCATGCTAGAATTGTATTAATCGGAAACTTGACACATGTGTAGATACATAGACAAAACACCGTGTCCCTAGTAAGCCTCTACTAGACTAGCTCGTTAATCAAAGATGGTTAAGTTTCCTAACCATAGACATGTGTTGTCATTTGATGAATGGAATCACATCATTAGGAAAATGATGTGATGGACAAGACCCACCCGTTAGCTTAGCATAATGACCGTTAAATTTTATTGCTATAGCTTTCTTCATGACTTATACATATTCCTTTGACTATGAGATTATGCAACTCCCGAATACCGGAGGAACACCTTGTGTGCTATCAAACATCACAACGTAACTAGGTGATTATAAAGATGCTTTACGGGTGTCTATGAAGGTGTTTGTTGGATTGGCATAGATTGGTATTAGGATTTGTCACTCTAAGTATCGGAGAGGTATCTCTGGGCCCTCTCGGTAATGCACATCACTATAAGCCTTACAAGCAATGTGAGTAATGAGTTAGTTGCGGAATTATACATTACAGAATGAGTAAAGAGACTAGCCGGTAATGAGATTGAACTAAGTAGGATGATACCGACGGTCGAATCTCGTGCAAGTAACATACCGATGACAAAGGGAATGATGTATGTTGTTATGCGGTTTGACCGATAAAGATCTTCGTAGAATATGTAGGAACCAATATGAGCATCTGGGTTCCTCTATTGGTTATTGACCGGAGATGTGTCTCGGTCATGTCTACATAGTTCTCGAACCCGTAGGGTCCGCACGCTTAACGTTCGATGACGATTTGTATTATGAGTTATGTGTTTTGGTGACCGAAGTTTGTTCAGAGTCCCATATGAGATCACAGACATGACGAGGAGTCTCGAAATGGTCGAGAGGTAAAGATTCATATATTGGAAGGTAGTATTCGGACATCGGAATGGTTTCGAGTGGTTCAGATATTTTACCGGAGTACCAAGGGATTACCGGAACCCCCAGGGGGAAATATTGGGCCTTAGTGGAGAGAGATGAGGCCCGCAAGGGGTGGCTGTGCCCCATCCCATGGAAGTCCGGATTGGACTAAGGGGAGGGGGCGGCGCCCCTGTCAGTGTCAAAACCGGTGGATCTTGGGTAGGGGGTCCCGATCTGTGCGTCTTAGGCTGATGGTAACAGGAAGCAAGGGACACAATGTTTACCCAGGTTCGGGCCCTCTCGATGAAGGTAAAACCCTACTTCCTGCTCGATTAATATTGATGATATGAGTAGTACAAGAGTAGATCTACCACAAGATCATAGAGGCTAAACCCTAGAAGCTAGCCTATGATGATTATGATTGTAATTGTGATCGGCCTTCTAAGGACCAACCTCTCCGGTTTATATAGACACCGGAGAGGGCTAGGGTTTACACTGAGTCGGTTACAAGGAAGGAAATACAATATCTGGATCGCCAAGCTTGTCTTCCATGCAAAGGAGAGTCCCATCCGGACACGGGACGGAGTCTTGAGTCTTGTATCTTCACGCTCCAATAGTCCAGACAAAGTATAGAGTCCGGCTGTCTGGATACCCCCTAATCCAGGACTCCATCAGTAGCCCCTGGACCAGGCTTCAACGACGATGAGTCCGGTGTGCAGTCTTGTCTTCGGCATTGCAAGGCGGGTTCCATCTCCGAATACTCCAAAGTAATTATCGAACACTTAGACCGTGTCCGGATCTGCAAGATGATCCTCACATACCATTGTAGGGAACATAGCATAAATCTGATCTGCTGGCAAAATCTGTACGTCATGCCCTTGCATCGTGGCCCGGTCCAACACGAACCGGCATTTCTCGCCCCACCTCGACTCGTGTTGCGAGGTGGTTTTATTGGCACGCCCTGCCAAAGCAGAGATCGTGTTCCTCTTATTACGGGATCTTCCATCAATATGGGCGTGCGTGACCCCACGACGACCATTGGCATGACTCCGTGTGTTTTTAGATTAGCCTCAAGCGGTCACGCTGAGGACTCTTGATATTCACCCCCTTTATAAAGGGGCCAAGGCCTATGTCTCTTTTCCACCTCCCTTGCGCCTTCTCGCACGTCGAGTCCTAACACCCGAGACCTAAGCTCCAACACCCCAGATCCTCCAATATGTCCGGATCCAACCCTCAAGGCCGGTGGGTGGCCTCCTCGATCCAAGAGGAGGACATTGCGAGGCTTAGGGAGGTCGGATATCTGACCGCCGACATCCAGCACAGGCTTCCTGCTCCAGGGCAGGTCATCCCTACACCGGAGCTCAATGAGAGCATCGTGTTTGTTCCTCACTTCCTCCGCGGCTTGGGCCTCACCCTTGATCCCTTTGTGAGGGGGCTCATGTTCTATTACGGGTTGGATTTTCATGATCTAGCTCCGGACGCTATCCTCCATATCTCGTCGTTCATCATTATGTGCGAGGCTTTTCTCCACGTCACTCCACACTTCGGCTTATGGCTCAAGACCTTCAATGTGAAGCCGAAGATGATCGAGGGGCGACATGCGGAGTGCGGAGGTGCCATAATAAGAAGGAACGCCGATGCCCCATGGCTAGAGGGTTCTTTCCCAGAAGTATCCAATGTATGGCAACGGAGGTGGTTTTATGTCACCGGCCCCCAGAGGCACAAAGTGGGTGGCCGCCCCCGAGTTCTGCTCGGGCCCTCCGTCACAATTGGCGTCATGGACCGACGTAGGACGGAATTGGGGGCCCGCCAGTGATGTTCCAATACTGCAGAGCCGTATTCGGGAGCTTCTTGAGAAGGACATTAACCTTGTCAGCATAATTCAAGGAATGCTAATCCGACGGATGTTGCCGTGCAAACGTCGGCCTCTCCGGATGTGGGAGTTCAATCCAGAGGGTCCACGGACTATTAAGCACTTCTTCGGCTTGAAGCTCGAAGGGATGTGTAAATTATTCTTCGAACGACAAGTAAAGTGTCCGGACACCACTGAGGATGCGGGCCTAAGCTGCAATCGCCTAGATGCCCAAGTAAGTAACCTACAAACCTGACACTTTGTTTTTATTTGTCATAGTCATTATTCTGAAAACCCTCCGTGGCCAGGAATGGCTCAACAAGGTGGAGAGAATCAGGTGTCCGGCGCCACTTCCCGAAGGCTCGCCTGGTCCAACCGTTGCCAAGATGCTTGGCCGGGTGCTCCGCAAAATGCCCTCAGGGAAAGACGAAGGAAAGGGTAGTTGAGGGAGTCCCGGACTAGGGGGTGTCCGAATAGCCGAACTATCATCCTCGGCCGGACTCCTTGACTATGAAGATACAAGATTGAAGACTCCATCCCGTGTCCGGATGGGACTTTCCTTGGTGTGGAAGGCAAGCTTGGCAATACGGATATGTAGATCTCCTACCATTGTAACCGACTCTGTGTAACCCTAGCCCTCACCGATGTCTATATAAACCGGAGGGTTTTAGTCCGTAGGACGAACAACAATCATACCATAGGCTAGCTTCTAGGGTTTAGCCTCTTTGATCTCGTGGTAGATCTACTCTTGTACTACCCATATCATCCATATTAATCAAGCAGGAGTAGGGTTTTACCTCCACCGAGAGGGCCCGAACCTGGGTAAAAACATCGTGTCCCTTGTCTCCTATTACCATCTGCCTAGACGCACTGTTCGGGACCCCCTACCCGAGATCCGCCGGTTTTGACACCGACAGTACTGAAGCCGAACTTCACACAGTGCGCATCCGGACCGGGGAAATTTCTTCCTCCCCAGGGGAGGATAGTCGGGGAGAGGAATCCGAGGCCGCATCCCCGTGTGGGAAGAAAAGGGCCGCCTCCGAAGACTTGGAGACAAAGATGCCCAAACAGGGGAAGAAAGTGTCGCCGGGGGCTCTGCCCCGACAGGCGTCTTCACCATGTCATGCCCGCCAACGGGCCAGCCCTCAACCGAGCTATAAGTTAATCGTTAATTCAAAGGTACTGCGTTTCTCCGAGATCAATAACCAGGATTCGTCTTTTGTAGTCCGGCTAGCAGCTATTCTCAACAGAGTTCGTCTTCGGGGGATCTTCCTCCAAAGATGATGGAGAGCGAGACCCCACCCACCTCTCCGCCTCATGAAGCGGGCGACACCGAGGTGTCGTCATGGAGGAGTCTGGATCTGCCGAAGCCGAAAGCTAATACGTCAGCCGCCCTAAGCCCGGAGTGTTTGGCTCCCACGGGGGGCGAGGAGAAGGGTCCGACACAGTTCGATGTCCGGCTGGACATACTGACAGGCCTTCTGGAGCGAGCTGCGCTCTTGGAGGAGCATCGCTCATTAATGAGCATGGTGCTCAAGAAGATTTCATCCGCCACAAGCGGTTTGAATGAAGCATTTACGAGCCTGCTGAGAGGCTTTGAGGCATGTAGTGAAAAATACACTATTTTTTGGCTGTGAGGCACGCGCTAGGTGTGCTCCATATGGATAGTAGCCCCTGAGACTCTGGTTGCCCGCCCTAGGTGGCAAACGGGGGATCATATAGTAATGATTGCGCTGTACATATGCGCAGGTATCTAAGGCTCCGGCAGCCGACCAGTCCGTTGAAGT
Source organism: Triticum timopheevii (assembly GCA_963921465.1). NCBI lineage: Eukaryota > Viridiplantae > Streptophyta > Magnoliopsida > Poales > Poaceae > Triticum > Triticum timopheevii. Next base: position 69,255,827 of record OY997272.1, on the reverse strand, counting down.
TGCCGAGCTAAGGAGGCAGATCGGATCTATTGATGCCGATATCACGCTGGTGAATGAGCGGCTAAACGAGTCACAAGGTATGTGCTCTGCTTTCCTTATTATGTTGTATAGGAAAATATTAGAAGGGCATAATGTTAATGCAATGTGTTTGCAATGCAGATGGTGCTGCTGCCGTGAAAGCCCTGAGGGCGGAACTTGCCCAGGTCAAGGAACAAGCTCGGGTTAGCAATGTGGATGCCCTAAAGGCGGCCGAAGAATTGAGAGCCGAACAGGCTGCTGATCGCCGAAGCGAGGAAAAGATAGCCGAAATGGCTGTGGAGTTGAAAAATGCCGCCGACTGGTATGAACTCCTTGAAAAGGAGAATAAGGCTAGTTCTGCTGACCTGAACAAGGCACTTAATGCCACCAAGGAGATGCGGACCGAGGTCGGGGGTGTGCTGGAGGAGCTTCAACAGGCCGGTAAAATCGCGGCTGGGGGCTCCTACTTACTGCGGACAAAGTTTTTGGATCCGAAGTATGCTCCCCTGGATGGACGATGAAGTCCTGTAGACGCGTATGCGGACTTGGCGAAGAGTACAGCTGATGCAGCCAAATTTTTCGAGGATCAAGGTGATAAAGAAGTGGAGAAGCTTTTCTGGTCACAATTCAATGCTCCTGCGCGCCCGCTGCCGTTAAGTGAGAAGATGGCTGATGTAGCGAAGCTTCATAGGCTGTCCGGGCTTGCAATGCGGTCTGTAATAGACCATCTTTGGCGGAAGGGGCCTAAGCCAGACAGTTACTTCAGTTTGGTGCAACAATTCCTTGGGGCCGTGCCTCAGATCGACGCCATGAGAAGGTCGGCATGCATAGAGGGTGCACGAATGGCTCTTGCCCGCGTTAAAGCCTATTGGACAGATATGGAGGCCACCATTGTAGCGGCCCAGAATCCGGCGGGAGGCCAGTATCTGGCCGAGCACTACTTGGAGCAGGTAACAGAAGGTGCCCGCTTAATAGGGGTGCAGTGCTCGAAGAATATATTGTTCGAGTGAAAAAGCGAATCATTGTAAAAACAATGTTATTTTGATTATGAGGCTATATTTATACTTTGTGCCCGAAAGTATTATTTGTGCCTCCTGTGTGGCCGTTTTTATGTCTATGTGTAATTCTGAAAGTTAGCAGTCGTTGGCTTCAGCCCCCATGAATGCAATGCGGGGGTGTTCGCGAAAAATATGCATAATCACACTTGTTCCAACGTCTTGGTCCATTAAGGAGGTGATCGCACATCGAACTAGGCAACCGGACTATATAGCTGTAACACTTTCACTTAGCCATAGGAGTTTGACAGTGGGGCTACTATGTAGCCCCTAGTACTTTTGCGTGCATGCGAATACGGGCGCATATGTACATGGCTGGGAAATGGCCCTTCGTTAATGCGGAGGAATCCTAAAGATTCCGGTAAGTCTTCGAGTGGTTGAACAATCGCGCGCTGTATCATGACAGTCAGTTTTCGGCTTTCTCTACTGAGGTGCTCATCCGGAATAACCAGGGCACAATTGCAGTAGTTCTCCTTTTGCCGCCTTAGCCGATAAGAACGGAATGTAAGGCGGCAAACCCAGGATCCGGGCAAACCCAACATTTGACCAAAGACATGATTCGGAGCTGATGCATATAAGGCCAAACTCATGACGCCGAACACTCTCGAAGGTATTCGGACTTTATAGCAGAAAATGGGCTGAAGAATGCCCATTCATTATAAACCCTGTATTTCCAGGTACGTGCATTAGTCTGTAGTGGCGAAATGCCAATAACGGCAGTATCCTCTGTGGGTATGGAACCCATGGGATGTTTAAACAACAAGAGGCAATAGAAAAGATTTACACAGGGGCTTAATCTAAAAAGAAACCTTTTGAGCGGGGCCCTGCTGCACCTCTGCGCCTTTGTCTCTGTTGTGCCGTATCCTGGAAGGGTATCGCACGAATGTTGTCTGTAAAAAAGAAAACTTGTGTAGGAGAGTACAACATAAGTATGCAATGGATAGTGAAAGTGTAAGATGTTGGCCTGCCAATAAGGTTCAGCCAAGTGTGGGGCTATATTAAGTATTTATAGCCCCTGGTGTCCTCTATGGGATTACATATAAGGTGCCTTGGTTCAGTTTTATCCGGGCTACCGGACACGTCTAACCGTGTCTGTGGTCTTAATGACCAGTCATGTTTTTTGATATTGGAGGCCGCTTATAGTCCGGTCGCTAGGGCCATCGCATGTTCCTCTGCGCGTGAAGAGCGCTCTGTGTTTCTGTTAACGGTGATGATGCCGCGTGGACTGGGCATCTTGAGTGTAAGGTAGGCATAGTGCGGTAATGCGTTGAAGCGGGCAAAGGCTGTTCTTCCAAGCAATGCATGATAGACGCTTTGGAAGGGTGCGATGGTGAAGAGTAGTTCTTCGCTTTTGGAGTTTCCTGGGGAGCCGAATGTTACCTCCAGTACGACGGAGCCCCTGCCGTAGGCTTCAACGCCTGGTATCACCCCTTCAAAGGTGGTGTTGCTTTGGCTAATTCTGGATGGGTCTATCCCCATCCTGCGGACAGTGTCCTCGTATATTAAATTGAGACTGCTGCCGCCGTCCATGAGGATGTAGGTGAGATGGTATCCTTCGATTATTGGGTCAAGCACCAAGGCCTCTGATCCTCCGCGCTGAATAGTAGTTAGGCAGTCCGTGTGATCGAAGGTGATCGGACAAGCCATCCAGTAGTTAGGTGTGGGTACGATGGGCTCTATATCGTATGCGTCTCTGAGCACGCATTCGTGCCTTCTCGTGGATGTGTGAGTCAGTGGATCATGTTTACTGTTTTAACCTCTGGTGGGAATTTTTTCTGTCCCCCAGTGTTCGGCTGGCAAGGTTCATCCTCGTCTTCACTTGGTGTTTCCCTTCCCTTGTGTTCGGCATTTAATTTGCCGGCCTGCTTGAAGACCCAGCACTCTCTGTGCGTGTGGTTCGCAGGTTTGTCGGGGGTGCCATGAATTTGGCACAGTCTGTCCAGGACTCTGTTCAGACCGGACGGTCCCTCTTTACTGCCTTTAAATGGCTTGTTTTGCTGATCGGGTCGAGAGCCCCTGAATCCGGCATTGACCGTTGTCTTTTCCGGGCTCTCTTCCTTGTTTTGGCGTTTGTTTTTATTATGCCGTGGATTCCCATTGCCGTCCCTTATTTTGGATGTGCTTGGGTCGCTGGTGCCTTTACAGGCCAACCAGCTATCTTCACCTGCACAAAAGCGAGTCATAAGGCTTGTTAAGGCTGCCATTGTCCTTGGCTTTTCTTGGCTGAGGTGTCTGGCGAGCCACTCGTCATGGATGCTGTGTTCGAATGCCGCTAACGCTTCGGCGTCCGGACAATCGATAATTTGATTCTTCTTGCCGACTGGCCCGAGGACGACGTCGACGTGGAAGTCGTCCCGTGCCGCTAGCCGAGGGCCGGCTCCTCCGGCCAAGTCGGCGCAAAGAGGCGCCACGCCGGGCCGAGCGCGCCCGGCGGCAAGCAGAAGAAGTTCAAGGGAGCCGCCGCCGCGACCAAGCGGGAGGAGGCGGCCGCGAAGGCCAACCGCTTCCGAAAGGAAGTGAGAAGGCCGCCGCTAGTTTCCTCGTAAGTCCTTCTACTCTTTCATTTTCTTTGCTGGATCTTATCCGAGTTTTCCTTGATTTTTTCCCTCCGATCTTCTCCAGAGCTCCCCTCTCCCTTGAGAGAGCCGCCGTTCCCTCTGTCATGGGGTCGGTGGAGACGTCCTCCAACACCCGGCGGGTCAATCCCGCAGCCGACCTTCGGGAGGCGACGGAACGGAACGCGCAGGAGAAGCGCGAGGAGGAGGAGGCCGACCGCCTGGAGAAGGCGGAGGCTGACAAGGCGGCCGCCAACGCCCAAAGGAGGCTGGAGGAGGCCGGGACTGCCGCCGCGACGAAGCGGCGTGCTGAGGAGGACGCGCGTCGCCACTCGGCGATGCTCATCCCTCCGTTGTCGTCGGTGCCGCCGGCTCCTGAGTTCACGGGGCAGACCGGGGAGGTCGGCACCGCGAACCCTCTCGTGGAGGAGGGCGGCGACGCTTCAGGTTCGGACACCCACGCGTCACCTCCGCCGCCTCCGCCACCGTCTGGGAGGCCGCACGGCAAGCAGCCGGTGGGCCCGCAGGATCCGCCGGCCACGGACAATGCCGACGCATAGCTGCTTCTTCAAGTCGCCGTGCCGGCGCGTCGCCGGCTTGAGAGGACGAGCTTGGCGCCGTGAGCTCGGGAGACTGGCGCGGCCAGCTCGGCGAGTCTGGACGTCGAGGCCTCCAGTGCTGCGCCCACCGGCTGGTTGCGCGGAGGCGGCACCGGCCCGCTGAACAAGGCCCTCCTGGACGTCCAGGCAAAGCTGCGCATGGAAGGCGACGCCCTCCAGGTCAGCACCAGAGCGCATCTGGCCTTGAGGACATCCGTCCGAGTAAGCTTCCTTTCTCTTGTTTGATTTCTGTCTTTCTCTGTGGGGGCGCGCCTGCGCACCCACTGGGTGTAGTCCCCGAGTTCGGGGCCGGCTGCTGAGCAGGCGGTTCGGAACTCCCTCTAGTGAGCTCCGAGTACTAACTTTGGTCTTTGCCGGCTTTTTGCAGGAATATCATAATCTCCGCGCCACTGTCTTTAACCGCAACGTTGAGGAGCTGAAGAAGCGGACCGCCGACCTTACGGAAAGCCGAGGTGAGTTATTTCTTCCTTCTTCGCGGGGGCGCGCTGGCGCACCCGCGGGCTGTAGTCCCCGAGATTCGGGCCGACTGCTGAGCAGTCGGGCCGGATCTCCCCGGCGATCTACCTTCCTTCTTCTCTGCGGGAGCGCGCTGGCGCGCCCGCGGGCTGTAGTCCCCGAGATTCGAGCCGACTGCTGAGCAGTCGGGCCGGATCTCCCCGGCAATCTACCTTACTGATGACTTTCTTGTCTTCTTCTTTGTTCTTCAGGCGGCAATGCCGCCCTCCAGGAGCAGCTGGGCGAGGCCAACACTGCTCGTCGTGCCAAGGAGGAGGAGTGCGACAGGCTCGCCAAAGAGCGCGACCTGCTGGCGACGCAGCTGGCCGAGCAGAAGGAGTTGCTCCGGAAGGCGCGGGACGACGCCAAGTCGCGGGAGCATGCCCTCATGGCCGAGTTCGAGGTCGAACGCTCCGCCTGGACCGACCGGGAGGCGATGCTGACCTCCGGCTACCACAAGCTCGAGGACATCGTCGATGGTGAGTCTTTTTCTTTTCTTCGGTCTTCCGACCCTGTGTCGGGCTGATTTCTGATTTTCTGACTATCTTCTTTTCTTCCTTGGCAGACTTCTTCCCCGGCCATTCGCAAGCCGTCCCTTTGGCCATCGAGGCGGCTCGGGAGGAGCGAAGGGCGAAGGGTGAAGTGATTGCCGCCAACGCCCCCCGAACCATCGACGAGCAGCTTCTGAGCATCGGGGCTCGTCTTCGTCCTGCTCACCGTCTGCTGCGCCGTCTTCAGCGTGTCGGTGCCCAAGTGGTTGCCACCCTATGGCCGGACGTGCCGGCTCTTCGCATCGCCAGTCGGACCGTCGACTGGCTGGAAGTCGTCGCCGGTCGCTTTGAGTCTTGGAAGGGCTCCTCGGCTTGGGCCGGAGCACGCCGAGCCTTGGAGTTCGTCAAGGGGTGGTATCCGGGGCTGGACCTGGACCGTCTGGCCGCATTCCGGTCAGAGGCCCAGGCCGAGCTGGAGGCCGCAGAAGGCGCCCTTGTCGAGCGCGCGGCGGCCATCGCCGAGTACACGGACACCAGCGTCTTCGTGCCCGAGCGGACTGAAGGCGTCGAGGAGGCACCGCCGGACTGGTTCGGGATGAACCCGGAGTACGAGGAGGACTCGACGGAGGTGATCAACTCCAGCGCCAAGGAGGAGGACGAGTCAGAGGACGGAGGCGAGGAGGAGGCGCCAGAAGACGAAGCAGGCGGCCAGCCTCAGCCCGACCGCGCCTCCAGCAACAAGCCGCGCAGGGACAAAGCGCCCGCTGCCGGAGGCGACCAGGCCGAGACCGCCCAGCCAACTGCCCCGGCATCCGACACCGCCGTCACCTCCAATCCTCTGGCCCCGGAGGCCGCCTCCTAGATTGCTTCTGTTTATCTGTCTTTTTTAACTTTTTGCAAGACTTTGTTAGATTCGAACAATTCCACCCACGGGGTGTATCCTGAATTCTTATTCGGTGATTCGGCCGAGGGCCTATGTAAATATTTTATCTAATTTCCGCCTTTCCTTGCTTATTGCTCCTCAGACTTTTTCCTTTGCCGCCTTCCTTTAGTTGCCGCCTTGCCGGCTGGGCAGCCGCTCTGCGGACTGCCGCCGGGTCAAGTGTTTGGCTACTTCAGGAAGGCAAGTACTTAGTCATTTAGAGTGTCTTCAGCAAGTCGGCTAGGGAATGACAGGCCGACTATTCGAGAGTCGGCTGTCCTTGATAAAAGTTGAGACGGCGAGCCGACTGCTCATGAGTCGGCTCGGTGGGGGGAGGCTGGTAGCCGGCTTGGGCTATGCGTAGCTTTTTAGGTCCTTAGCCATTTTTCATGTGTGCGCTCGTTCTTGCTTGTCCCCTGCCTACCGACAGTCGCTCTGCGAGCTGCGGCTTTCGATAGGAGACGGCTTTGAGCGCAACACATTACTTGTCTGACCGCAGGGAGCATTTCATAGCGCAAGACGGCGAGTCCCCGGGCCGACTAGTCGGACCCGGTGCCAGACAGTATGATAAAAAGGAACAGCATATTCGGAAGCGTAGTTCTATAGATAATCAAAAAGGCAGTCCCCGAGCTCGTCCCGGGGGGCCTAAGGTCTTAGTACTTTAATACAAAGAGGGTAGTGCGATACATACTGCATCAACTGTAAAATCTTCGAAGAAGATTCGCGTTCCATGGGCGCTCTGTTTCTTTGCCGGAGTCGTCTCTCTTGCGTGCTCGAGGCTTCTGAGCGTCGATCAGATAGTAGGCGTCGTTCCCTAGCACCTTGCTAATGATGAAGGGACCTTCCCAAGGCGCCGACAACTTGTGCTGGCCGGCTGTTCTCTGAATCAGCCGGAGCACAAGGTCGCCCTCTTGGAACGATCTTGGCTTGACCTTGCGATTATACTATCGGCGCAGACTCTGCTGGTAGATGCCGGACCGACTGAGTGCCAACAGTCGGCCCTCTTCCAGCAGATCGACGCCGTCTTGGCGTGCTTCTTCGGCTTCCTCCTCGGTGTACATGGGGACTCGCGGAGAGTCGAACTCTATATCCGTCGGGATGACGGCTTCGGCACCGTAGACGAGGAAGAAAGGCGCGAAGCCGGTTGATTTGTTTGGGGTTGTGCGCAGACTCTAGAGGACGGCAGGCAGCTCCTTGACCCAACAGCCGGCCGAGCACTCGAGTGGTTCGACCAATCGAGGCTTGATGCCGGACAGGATGAGGCCATTGGTTCGTTCCACCTGGCCGTTTAACTGCGGATGGGCAATGGACGCTAAGTCCAGTCGGATGCCTTGCGTCGCGCAGAAACGAGCCAAGGCGCCTTTGGCGAAGTTGGTGCCGTTGTCGGTGATGATACTGTGCGGTATGCCGTACCGCACCGTGATGTCGGCAATGAAGGTTACTGCTATAGGCCCGTTTAATTTCTTGATGGGCTTTGCTTCCACCCACTTGGTGAACTTGTCCACCGTGACAAGCAAATGAGTTAGGCCGCCTCGGGCCGTCTTGAATGGTCCTACCATGTCCAGGCCCCAAACTGCGAAGGGCCAGGCAATGGGGATTGTCTTCAGCGCGGAAGCCGGCTGAAGGGGCTTGGAGCGGAACATCTGGCACCCCTTGCACTTTTGGACTAGCTCTTTAGCTTCTTCCAGGGCAGTCGGCCAAAAGAAACCGTGCCGAAAGGCTTTGGCCACGAGTGCCCTCGAAGCCGCATGGTGGCCGCACTCGCCCTGATGGATGTCTCTGAGGATCGCTTGGCCTTGCTCTGATTCTATGCAGCACTGGTGGACACCAGTGACACTGCGCCTGACTAGCTCTCTGTTGACTATGGTGTATGCTGCTGCTCGGCGCTGCACTTGCCGAGCCAAGATCTCGTCTGTTGGTAATTCTTTGTTCACTAGGAACTTAAGCATGGGTTGCGCCCATGAAGGTGCTGCTATCTCTTCAACTGCTACCACAGCGACTTGGACAAGGGTGGCTGGGCTGGGAGGCGGCGGGTTGGAGTCTGCCACCGTTTGCTGGATTAAGGGAATCTCTAGGCCGACTGGGGCAGTTCCCGGGCCGACTGGCGCAGTCCCCGGGCCGGGCACTGAAGTCCCCGGGCCGACTGGCGCAGTCCCCGGGCCGGGCTCTGAAGTCCCCGGGCCGACTGGCGCAGTCCCCGGGCCTGGCTCTGAAGTCCCCGGGCCGACTGGCGCAGTCCCCGGGCCGGGCTCTGAAGTCCCCGGGCCGACTGGCGCAGTCCCCGGGCTGGCTTTAACTGTGGCTTTCTTGAGGTCGCCTGCTGGGGCCTTGGAGTCGGATCCGACTATTTCTGGCGGAGCCGGCACGAAGATGGAGTCTGACTCTGGTGAAGGCTTGATAGACGGCTTGAGGAGGCGCTGAAGGGCGACGCCAGAAGGTATCGCTTGGCGAGCGGAGCCGACTCGTGCCAAGGTATCTGCTTGATCGTTGTCATTTCTTGGCACGTGAAGGAATTCGCACCCCTCAAAATATCCGCTGAGTTGCTGCACCAGGAAGCGGTAGCTTGCCATGTTTGCGTCTTTGGCGTCCCAGTCGCCGGATGATTGCTGAACCACCAAGTCGGAGTCGCCATAGCACAGGATCCGGCGAATGCCAAGTTCTTTGGCAAGCCGGAGCCCGTGGATGAGCGCTTCATATTCGGCGACGTTGTTGGAGGCGGCGAAGTGGATTTGCAGCATGTATTTGAGCTTGTCGCCCTTGGGGGAGGTGAGGACGACGCCGGCTCCAAGGCCGGTGCGCATCTTGGAGCCGTCGAAGTGCATCCGCCAATGAGTGGAGTCGGGCGCTGGCGGCAGGTACTGGGTCTCGGCCCAGTCGACGAGGAAGTCGGCCAGCGCCTGCGACTTGATGGCGGTGCGGGGCTGGTAGTAGATGGTATAAGGGGCTAGATCTACAGCCCATTTGGCCACTCGGCCGGAGGCGTCTCGGCTTCCAATGATCTCGGCGAGTGGAGCAGTGCAAACCACAGTGATTGGATGCTCTTGAAAGTAGGGCTTCAGCTTCTTGGCGGCAAAATGCACGCCGTAACACATCTTCTGATAGTGAGGGTAGTTTTGCTTGGAGGTCGACAGTACCTCGCTCAGGTAATATACCGGTCTCTGGACTGGGAGCGCCTTGCCTTCCTCCTTGCACTCGACTACGATGACTGTGCTGACTACTCGGCTGGTGGCGGCGATGTACAAGAGCATGGGCTCTTTGGGAGTCGGAGCCGCCAACACAGGGGGAGTAGCCAACATCTTCTTCAGTTGGAGAAATGCCTCATCCGCCTTGTGGTTCCACTCAAAAAAGGTGGTCTTGTTCATTAGTTGATACAAGGGCAGAGCTTTCTCGCCCAGCCGACTGATAAATCAGCTGATGGAAGCCAAACAGCCAGTGAACTTCTGCACATCCAACAGTCGGCTGGGTACCTCCATTCTCTCAATGGCCTTGATCTTCACGGGGTTGCATTCTATGCCGCGTTCGGAGACCAGGAAGCCAAGGAGCTGGCCGGCTGGGACTCCGAAAACGCACTTCTCGAGGTTGAGCTTGATCCGGAATCGGCGCAGATTTTCAAAGGTCTCTTTGAGGTCTTCCAGCAGCGTCCCACGCTTTTCCGTCTTCACGACCACATCATCCACATAGACATGGGCGTTCCTGCCGAGTTGCTTGAGGAGGCACTTCTGCATGCAATGCTGAAAGGTGGCGCCGGCATTCCTTAAGCCGAACGTCATAGTCAGGTAACAGAAGGCTCCAAACGGCATGATGAATGCGGTCTTCAGTCTGTCTGCAGGATTCAGCTTGATCTGGTGATACCCTGAGTACGCGTCTAGGAAACTCAACAGCTCGCATCCGGCTGCGGAGTCTATCACCTGATCAGTCCTTGGTAGAGCAAACGGGTCCTTTGGCCAGGCTTTATTGAGGCTTGTGTAGTTGATGCACATCCGCCACTGCTTGTTTTTCTTTAGTACCAACACCGGGTTTGCTAGCCACTCTGGAAAAAACACTTCCATGATGAAGCCGGCTGCCAAGAGCCGGGCTATCTCTTCTCCAACAACTCTTCTTTTCTCTTCTGACAGGCGGCGCAAGGGTTGTCTGACGGGCTTCATATCTGGCCTGACATGTAGCTTGTGCTCGGCGAATTCCGTCGGTACACCCGGCATGTCCTTGGGAGACCATGCGAAGATGTCCCGATTCTCACGGAGGAAATCGACGAGCTCGCCTTCCTATTTGCTGTCAAGGCCTGTGCCTACGACAGCGTATCGCTCTGGGTGCTCTCGGTCCAAGGGTATCTTCTTGGTTTCTTTAGCCGGCTTGAATGATCCTTCTGCCTCCGACTCCTTGGGGTCAGGCGACATCTCTGGCTGCTTTCCGGCCATCGCCACGACCCGGTCAAGGAGCCGTTTCTCGGCTGCGATCACCAAGGACTCGGCCAGCCGACTGCTCTCGGCCGCGCAAGCGGATGATTTCTTGTAGTCGCCGGCAATGGTCAGGATCCCCTTGGAACTCGGCATCTTCATCTTGAGGTAGGCGTAGTGTGGAACCGTCATGAACTTGGCCAAGGCAGGCCGGCCAAGCAGGGCGTGGTACGGGCTCTCCAAGTCCACCACCTCGAACCAGACCGGCTCTCGGCGGAAATGATCTTTGTCTCCGAAGAGGACGTCTATCAGGATCGTGCCGATCGGTGAACAGGAGAGGCCGGGTACAATTCCATGGAACACGGTGCGGCTGCTCTGCAACTGCCTTCACCTGATTCCGAGCTTCTCCATGGTGTCTTTGTACAGGATGTTTATGTTGCTGCCTCCATCTATCAGGACCCGCGAGAAACGGGCGGCCCGCCTATCAGTGGCCAAGGTCGCGCCTAGGACCAGGGCGTAGGATCCTGGACTCGGCATCACCTCTGGGTGATCCGCCCGACTCCAACTGATAGGCCTCTCGGACCAATGCATGAACTCTAGAGTATCCGTTGCTATTGCGTTTACTTCTTGCTGCTGTTGGCGCCTGCTGCGCCGGTCATCTGCCACACTGGTGAATACTACGTAGGCTCCGTGCTCTTCTGGGAACTCATCTTGTACTGCGCCGACTGGCCGAGCCGCCGGCTGCTGGGGCAGCGGCGGAGGCGGCGGCCCTGCAGGCGGCGGAGGAGTGAGGCCGTCTCCCTTGGCGATTCTGGCGAGCCAGTGGCACTTCCTGGTGGTGTGGTTTGACGGCTTTGCGCCGCTGTGGAACTTGCAAGGACCATCCAAAGTCTTCTCATAGGAGAAAGCCGGCAATCAATTGGACTTGCCGCCTTTCTGCCGCTTTGCCGGAGGCTGCCCCTCCGGCTGCTGATCTTCTACTGCTGCGACCTGCCGACTGCTGGAAGTCGGCTGTGGGGCCTTGCGCTTGTTGTCTTTTTGCTGCTGTCGCCGACTGGCATCTCCGGCTGGGGCTCTGGGAGCCTGGGGAGTCACCTTGCCAGCCGCGTTCACTTGAATCTCCGTCTTCATAGAAGAGTCGGCCGTGGCGTACTTATCCGCTATGACTAGCAGTTCGTCGAGGGTTTCTGGCTCGTCGCAGAGGAGCTTGTGCTTGAGGAGGGTGCCCTCTCGGCACCCGGCGGTGAAGTACTCGATAGCCTGCACCTCGTGCACGCCCTCGCAGGAGTTTCGAAGTTCGCCCCAGCGTGTGAGGTAGTCGCGCGTTGATTCTTCAGGACCTTGCACGCACAAGGAGAGCTGGCGCGGCATGGGAGGTCGCTTGTACGTGCTGGTGAAGTTGCGGATGAAGGCTTCGGTGAAGTCGACCCGGCTGTTGATGTTGCGGGGCTTCAGGCTGTTCAGCCACGTCCGGGCCGTGCCCTGGAGCATGAGAGGAACATACTTCACGGCAACCCGCTTGTTGCCGTTTGCTATGTTGACGGCTGTGGAGTAGTCTATCAGCCAGTCCTCCAGCTTCACGGAGCCGGTGTACTTGGGCGTGTCTCGGGGGAGCGTGAACCCTTTGGGGAAGGGCTCGTCTCTGATGCGGGGCCCGAAGCAAGGCGGACCCAACTCATCTTCTTCTTCCAGCGCCAGGGATCGGTGGAGTCGGTCGATCCGATGGCGGGCGTCATTCTCTCCGACTCCCTCTCGGCGGCCAAGGCGACCTCCGAGAGTCGGATGCTCAACAGGCGGCGGAGAAACTCGCCGTTCTCTTCTAGGCGGGGGAGGCAGATAATCGTCCCGCCATTCTACTGCTCTTGGGCGGCCGTCTTGGGCGGCCGTCTTGGTCGCGCTCGATGGTGATACGAGTCCGACTGTGACTGACAGCCGGCTCCTTCTCTTTTCTTCCGCGGACTCCGCCAGTCGGCGTCCGGGAGGTCGCGCCTTGATCTCGGCGGGGGGGTAAGTCGTCGTTTGGCTGCTGCAGCGCATCTGCGCAGCCGCCGGCCGCGTTTTGCGCAGCAACCGCATCAAGGAGCTGCTGGACTCGCTCCGTCATCACACGGCGCTCTTCGCCCTCAAAGTTTTTCAGCTCGTCAGTCGCCGCTTGGGCGGCGCGGATATTCTCCGCTGGGGTGGCGTACACGGGGCGTTTCGCCCCGAACAAGTCGGTGATGGCTGCGCCATGCTGTCGGACCGCACCCAGACGGCTCAGCCCAGTCGGAGCCGGCGAGCCGCCTACGGCGCGATCCATCTCGCGCTGGTATGCTTCTGACAAGCGCCTCATGCTTGCCAACTTCTTGGCGCCTTCGATGATCTGAAGGCGACGTTCTTCCAGCGTCTCGGCGTCCGCGTCCTCTGGAATGGGCGCGGTTAGGTCTTGCAGGACCGCTGGCAGCAGGTCCTGGGCTCCGTCGCCGGAGTGCTCGCCGTGGCTGATGACGAGCACCTCCGTGACAGCACTTCCGCCACTCTCCTCGTACGGAAGCGGCTCGTCGTAGACCACCACATTGGTGGGGAAGATATCAAGCGATACGGCGTCGGAGTCGACCAGCATCGGGTCGGAGGAGCCTACGGACTCCAAGTCTACGGCTGGCTCGCCGGCGATGTGGAGTTGGTCGAGGAGGCCCGCAAGAAGGTTCTCGGGGCCACCCGTGCCTGCGTCGGATGCAGGCTCGTCGGAGAGGCGCACCTCGCCGATAAGTTCGGCGAGGCCGCTCGCGGCGCAGGCGGCTTCGGCGCCGCGCAACGTGTCGATGCAGACTCCATCTAGCGAGCCTGGCTGGCTGCGCTCGCCAGGGAGGAAAAGGGTTCCCGTCCAGAACAGATCTCCGGACGACGGTGCACCTCGCCCCACGGTGGGCGCCAAATGTCGGGGGTTGGGTGCGACATATGCCAACGGATGGCTTATCATGGTGGGGGCGAGTAGAACGTCGCCGGTGCCTGGAAACGGGATGAGGCGCAGACATGCACGCCGGCGAATCTTACCCAGCTTCGGGGCTCTCCGAGGAGATAACACCCCTACTGCTGCTCTGCGGGGTCTCCGCATGGTCACTATGGCGAAAAGATTACAAGGGTGCTCCTGGAGCTGTATCGGTAGGCAGGAGGAAGCTAGGCTGGCTCTCTCCTCCCCTGTCTAAGTGCCTAACTCTATCAAAGGCCGAACCCTTTGCATGGGTGTCCCGGGGGGTTTATATAGGCCTACCCCCGGGGGTACAATAGTAATCTGACTGGGCGTGGCCCCCAGCCGTCTGTCTCTCATGCCGCTGTCCTTCCTGCCGGCTTCTGGGGCCCGCCGACTGGTGGGTCCCGCGGACAAGCCGAACATTGTGCAGCACTCTTGATGACGTAGGCACGGTCATGGGGTCGTGGCAACAGTGCCGCCGTCTGTCAGGCGATCACTGTCGCCACTCCCCATCCAATCTGGTTTATGGCTTGTGGGGCCCCGGCGGGGAGGCGGCCGACTCCGAGGAGGCCGACTCCCACAGGGCCGTCTTCTGGCGCTCTGGCCGTCTTTGATTCTCTCACCGACAGGTGGCCCTGCAATCTTCGGGTCGTACAGGCCGGCGTCGTGGGCACAGTGCATCACGCACTGTGGCTGAGGTCAGGGGAGGCATGGCAACAGTGTCGCGCCTCGCCGGAGATCTCCCGGCGATACGTCTCACTGTAGCCATGCCAACCCCTCGTAGGCAGGAAGGGACGGCCACGTCGGGGCCGTGCCCTGCATCGGTCTTCGTGAAAGGTTGCGGGCCGACTCCCATAGTCGGCACTTCTGGAGGTCGCAAGCCAGGAGTCGGCTTGCTTCAAAGCCGTCGTCTGGGACTCGGCTTCACAGGGGATCGCCCTCTGAGACTCGGCCTCCCCGAAGGTCGCCAGCTGGGACTCGGCTAGAGGGGCGCGGCCTGCCCCGATGTCTTGAAAGGTCCTGGGTCCCGGGTCGGCCTACCCGTGGCCCATTACTCCGACAGTCCCCCTTTCCCTCTCCCTCCCCCTCTCCTTCCTTTTCCCTCCGGTGGAGAAAGGAAAAGGGGGGAATCCTACTAGGACTAGGAGTCCTAGTAAGACTCCCCCCTTGGCGCGCCCCTCCTGGCCGCCGGCCTCCTCCTCCCCTCCTTTATATACGGGGGCGGGGGGCACCCTAAAGGCACAACAGTTATTCTCTTAGCCGAGTGCGGTGCCCCCCCCCCCCACAGTTTACTCCTCCGGTCATAGCGTCGTAGTGCTTAGGTGAAGCCCTGCACGGATCACATCACCATCGCCGCCGCCACGACGTCGTGCAGACGGAACTCTCCCTCGACACTCTACTGGATCAAGAGTTTACGGGACGTCATCAAGCTGAACGTGTGCTGAACACGGAGGTCACGTACGTTTGGTACTTGGATCAGTTGGATCATGAAGATGTTCGACTACATCAACCGCGTTAACCTAACGCTTCCGCTTTCGGTCTATGAGGGTACGTGGACACACTCTCCCCGTGTCGTTGCTATGCATCTCCTAGATAGATCTTGCGTGAGCATAGGAATTTTTTTGAAATTGCATGCTACGTTCCCAAACAAAAACTTGAATGTTGGCTTTACATATTTGCAACAACAAGATCAAATAGAGTTTGTAAAAGTTTTTCTTTATCACTTTCATTTTGTCAACTGAATTGCTTGAGGACAAGCAATGGATTAAGCTTGGGGGAGTTGATACGTCTCCGTCGTATCTACTTTTACAAACTCTTTTGCCCTTTTTTGGACTCCAACTTGCATGATTTGAATGGAACTAACCCGGACTGACGCTATTTTCAGCAGAATTACCATGGTGCTATTTTTGTGAAGAATAAAAAGTTCTCAGAATGACCTGAAACTTCACGGAGATAAGCTTTGGAATTAATAAAAAATATTGGCGAAAGAATCAAGTGAAGGCGGCCCACACACTGGCCACAAGGGTGGGGGCGCGCCCTCCGACCTTGTGGGCCCCCTGGACCTCCACCGACCTCAACTCCAACTCCATATATTCACTTTCAGGGAGAAAAAAATCAAAGAGAAGGATTCATCACGTTTTACGATACAGAGCTGCCGCCAAGCCCTGTTCTTCCTCGGGAGGGCAGATCTGGAGTCCGTTTTGAGCTCTGGAGAGGGGAATCCATCGCCATCGTCACCATCAACCATCCTCCATCACCAATTTCATGATGCTCACCGTCGTGCGTGAGTAATCCCATCGTAGGCTTGCTGGACCGTGGTGGGTTTAATGAGATTTACCATGTAATCGAGTTAGTTTTGTTAGGGTTTGATCCCTAGTATCCACTATGTTCTAAGATTGATGTTGCTATGACTTTTCTATGATTAATTCTTGTCACTAGGCCCAAGTGCCATGATTTCAGATCTGAACCTATTATGTTTTCATGAATATATTTGTGTTCTTGATCCTATCTTGCAAGTTATAGTCACCTACTACGTGTTATGATCCGGCAACCCCGGAGTGACAATAGTCGAGACCACTTCCGGTGATGATCGTAGTTTGAGGAGTTCATGTATTCACTTAGTGCTAATGCTTTGGTCCGGTACTCTATTAAAAGGAGGCCTTAATATCCCTTAGTTTCCAATAGGACCCCGCTGCCACGGGAGGGTAGGACAAAAGATGTCATGCAAGCTCTTTTCCATAAGCACGTATGACTATATTAAGAATACATGCCTACATTATATTGATGAATTGGAGCTAGTTCTGTGGCACCCTATGTTATAACTGTTGCATGATGAATGCCATCCGACATAATTATCCATCATTGATCCATTGCCTACGATCTCTTCACATATTTATCTTTGCTAAATTACTTTTCTGTTGCCATTGTTACTATTGCTACAAAACTACTACTATTACTTCTGCCGTCGTTACCTTTACTTCCATACTACTTTGCTACTAAATATTTGCTGCAGATATTAAGTCTTTCAGGTGTGGTTGATTTGACAACTCAGCTGCTAATACTCAAAAATATTCTTTGGCTCCCCTTGTGTCGAACCAATAAATTTGGGTTGAATACTCTACCCTCGGAAACTGTTGCGACCCCCTATACTTGTGGGTTATCATAGCGCGGGTGACCACGCTATTACTAGGGTGCTACAGCTAACTGGTATTAGTAGAGCGAGCGCCACCCGCGCTACTACTAGTTAGTAGTAGTGTGGATCTGCATCCTCGCTACTACTACTAATTAGGAATTAAAAAAATTGCAGCCATGGTTGCTGCTGGGCGTCATCGTTCTCTCCATCCATGGCTGATGATGATCCTGGAGGGGATGAAGTCATCCATGGTGATGGTGGTTCCCCATCCAACTCTTCCCCACACCTCTCCTTTGTTGCTTCTACAATAAATAGAAAAGGATTAGAAGAGGAAGAGAGAGAGAGAGAGAGAGAGAGAGAGAGAGAGAGAGGAGTAAGAGCAGCAACTCACCGGTGGCCGCCGGAGTTGGAGTTGATGCATGAAACTCTAAACGATACCCGGTGACCTGCTACTATTTTTCCTGGGACCTCATGTCATCACGAGGCCCTATACTGACCAGGAAATGCAAGTGGTTGCGTCCATGGCAAATCTGGCCATCGCCATGGACGGTGCTGTGCTGGATGTATCTCTCTTTCCAGCAACAAACAAGGAGGAGAAAGGAGGGGCAGGGAAAGGGGCTACGGTGGGAGAGGAGGTCGCTAGATTTGGGGGGAGACGTCGAGGTGTGAGGCAGGCAGTGGCTGTGGGTGAGGAAGGGCATTGCAGGTGGGAGGGAGAAGGGGAATCGAGAGAGTGTGGGTCTGGGTTTGGGCCTCCATGCGCTTTGTGTATACATGTGTTGATGGGTCGATAGTAGTAGCGATGGGTTTGTACCCCCACACTACTACTATGGCTTGTCTCGGGGGGCATGGTAGAGACCACTTAGTAGTAGATCAAGCGGATTCGCGTCGTGTCTTGGTGGGCGTTTGTGCGGCGATTCGCATCGTGTCTTGGTCGGGTGTTGATCAAGCGGATCTCTCCTGGCTTGATCCAGTGATGGCACGCTCTCCTACAGAGTGCCTGTCTGGCCGATGTGACCGGGGCATTTTTCTGGTGGTCATTCATCTCCTTGGTATATGCGGTGGTGCATCCATTGGAGCGGGAAGTGGTGGATGCTCGGTGGTGAGCACTGACTTGGCCATTGGGCTTCGCGTGCCAGGCTACCCTGTGCCTCCCATCCTCATGACTGCCAGTGAAGATATTCGTCATTCTCCGGTGATGGTTGGCGTGTGCCCTCACATCAGCACGGGTGCTAAGCACAGCCGGCGTTGTCTGCGATATCAGATCTGTCGTCTCAGCAAATGCATGATGTGTGGTGTTCACTTTGATCCATACATTGGATCAGGACTTCTTCTATGGCAAGTTGGTGATGACAACACAGGGATTTCGTCTATGGTGGTGCTCTTCGAATACCATGTCCTAGGTTCCAGGGTGAAAACCCTAGGTCCAGCCTTTACTGGTTGTACCTGGCAGTGATAGTTCCGCTCCCTTGTTGAAGGCACTGTCTGGAGCCTAGCCGGTCCTTCTCTTCTGGATGAGGCCTATGTGGTTCGATCCAGCGATGATGGTGTTCATGCACCATTTCCTGGTTGAAGGCGTCGCTGTGAGGAGAACCTTCTCGTCCACCTGATGTTGCCAATGATGGTGGTTGTAGTTGATGTTTTGTTGCAGTGGGTCGTTTGCCTCGCCCGTTGACCCGTTGGTTCTTTTTTTTTCATGTTTTTTTTCATGTTGGTTGTGTGCATCTTAGTTGTGCAGAGGGCGAGTGTATACTTGTTGTGTTTTGTATTGAGTTAATTACACATATAGTACACAAACTTGCACAGTATGTACAGATTCATACAACAACTTGAAAAATGACACAAATTGATCCACTAACTTGAGTTTCAGAAACATTTTCATACATTTCCGTTACTCACCATCAAATGGTCCGTTAACTCTGCCAGTATCGCAGGCCACCATCACATTAGGTCCCACCTACCAGCTGGAACATAAAGAAAATGAAAATAAAATTGTGCATCCCAGGGATTCGAACACAACTACACAAGACCTTGCGTGTTGCAGGCTCACTTGCGCGAGTAGTGATGAATAACGATGCAGGACTTGTTTTATTTCTTGAGAACAATTTATTTGCTGTACCACTTATCTTTTTTTTTTCTGCAGGAATGTTGTAGCACTTTTCAAATTTTTTTTTGAAACGAGGCAAAATATTTGCCATTTTCGTTGATTAAGGAGAAGATAATTGCCCGGTTAATTGACGGAAAACCGGACTAAAACCGATACAACCCAACCCACATGACATGGGCACCACCGGCCATCCTGGCCACTGACATGGGACACAACCAGGACGGCTCATGCCACCAGATGGCCCCACATGCAAGCAACCGACAGCTCCGACTTTGATGACGAACCTCACAAGGAAAATATGCAGGACTTGCGCCGATCGTGCCCTCCGCAAACGACCACCGAGCGCCTGTCATCGTCACCACCTGGATCCGCTCCACCACAGCTCCGACTTCAAAGCAACCAAGCAACCCACGGAAGAGCACCTCGGACACGCCGAGAAGAACCGACTACCGAAGTCCACGCCACGACCCGAGCTCCTCTCGACGCCATCATCGTTGTCAACCAAAAACTAGCGCCCCGCCTCAGCAAACCACGCGACGAAGATGCCACCATCCACTGCGAAGATGCCGCAATCCACCAGTCTCTCGGTCGTAGCCGGCTCCGAGACAATGCCCCCAAGAAGGAGAAAGACGCGAAGACGCCTCCATCGCCCGATCCAGCGGATCTGAGGTTTCCCTCCAGAGCCAAAGCCGTGGGGAAGAGGAGCACCTCCACGGCGACGCTTCCAAGAAAGATCACGACACCCGTGGGTGCCGCCGTTGCCGGCCCTAATGAAGACCAGAGCAAGGATTTCGCCCGGAGACCACCATCCCCACCGACCGCCGCCCACCAATCACAACCCCTGCTGAGGCCGACCTCACCCTAGCCGCGGGATCCCGCGATCCACCGCGCCCGACCAAGAATCTGCGCCCCGCGCTCACATCCAGAGCCAGGAGCCGGCCCACCCACGCGCGCCGTCCACACCCAGGTCACGGCCGGAGCCCGGACCGAGGCCGCCGCCCCGGCGCCCCAACCTCTGGCCGCCGCCGGCGCCAAGCCGAACGCCGGCCGCCCGCGAGGTCCCAGATCGGGACCGCCCGCACACGAATGACCGCGACCGCGCGCCCACCGGGATATAGAAAGAAAGCAGCGTACGCAGCCTAAAAGGATATAGATAACTTTGTATCCTTGTTTAACAGAAACAAACGGATGAAATTTGTGGTTAACACCTTTCTAGTTTGAGGGGACGTCTTTGGTTTGTTGAAACCTGGTCAGAACCTTTTTTAGTTAAAACTAATTTCTCCCAGTGGCTGACACATGGACCCACGTTATGATAGAGGAGAGAGTGTGGGCCCAGTGACACACTGGCGTGGAATGTAGACGAATATAACGGAGCACTAACGGTAAGTGACGGAATTGTACTGAAATGTTCCCGAAACTCAAGTTATATGATCAATTTGTGTCATTTTGCAAGTTGTTGTATGAATTTGTACGCACCATGCAAGTTTGTGTACCATAGGTGTAATTAACTCTTTTGTATTCGCTTGATGCAACATTACGAGTCAATAAAGAATGCTCTTTATCGGGAAAAACAATGTGCAGAAAAAGAGATGCACGTGTCAATACTGTTCTGTCCATGCATGGGTCCTAGAGTAGAGAAAATACATATATAAAAATTCAGAGAGGGAATCAAATACGACAGAGATTTGAAGGGTAGCTACCGGAATCGGTAAATTTACTTATTTGGAGGATTGCACCACAGCAATCAGGAACGCCTTGCCATGGATGCATGCGTCACGTCCGTTACCTTTTGGTTGCCTTGTTTGGACGTGTTCAAAGACCGTCAGTGAGAGAAAGTCTTGAGACATTGCCTGGCAGGGTCGATTGAAGCAAGTTTAGGGTTAATCGACTGACCCAAATTCGGTTTTCGGTCGATTTACCTTTAGCTGCTTCTCTTAATATGATACGGTATCCTATATCATGATTCAACCCTCTATTTTCTGTTTTATTGTGTTCCATCTCAGCCAGAATGCGTAGTTGGCATGCATAATAGTATGACCTATGATACTTTCATTGTGATAGTGGGGTCGGTGGAGGATTAGCCCATAACCCTGTCTGTAACCACTTTGTCCCTAGGTTTAGATTATTGGTGCAGAAACTATCAGACAGATCCCACTTCGGAGTGGCCTACAGTTTCATGACAGTTTTCAGAATTTATCATACATGAGCCTAGCCGAGAGTCAACTCATCTATGAAGAAACGGTGCAATTGTACAATAAGATGGAAAATACAAAGATAAAATATGCTAAAGGGGATTGATTGTGCTTGTGCATGATAATTAAGGAATTAAGTTCAGGTGGGCGATCGCCCTTTGCCTTTTCAGGTAGACTTGAGGCCATAGGATCTTAGAAAAGATGAGCAGTCCATATTTATTCTTGCCCATATTCGCAAAAAAAGAAAAGTACTCCAACAACTCTTCTGTTGTGCACAAATGACACTGCACGACTGTTCTCATAAAGTGGATGAGCAACATTCATCTTATTGTATAGGCAATATACATAGTAGCACATTTTCTTCAACCAGCAGAAGTTTGGTGAATTGCAAATGAGAAGATTGATCGATACCTAGTGCCATTCCAAGGCACATGTTTCTGAACATCACAAGAAGTGGCAGCGAAAGTGAACAAACTGAGCAAGGAATTCCATCGTGCAAAGGATGACCGCTCTTCACCTGTGCTTCCATCGGTACCTAGCAGACGGAGAGTGGATAGCGCCCGTGCCGGTGCGGGTGCGACGACCCTGCTGCTTCTGCTTCTTGTGGCCGCCTGTCGCCGGCGCCTTACCATGGCCATGGTGGCGACCGGTGGTATTCTTGCCCTCGTCGCCCTCCGGCATCATCTCTCCAAAGTAGGCAGCGGCATCCACCAGCAGCTCAAATGAATCGGATCCAAAATGCCAATTCCATGAATCGAGGATAGAAAACCGCGGTGAGTTGAGGATCCGAGTCGGACGAAGAAACCAATGTTCCCTCCGTCGCGTGGCCCGCACAAACATCTCCTTCCAGCTCGTGCTCGTCTCCGGCAGGTCGTCGTGGGAATCGATGTCGCCGCCGAGCGACCGGCACCACCACCACAGCCAGTTCAACCGTAGCGCCTTGTACCTGGGCATCCAGAGCTGGCGGTCCCGGTCGGCCACGAAGCTCCTCAGCTCCGTGCAGGTGCTCTCCACTCTCAGCAGGTCCTTCCCGTCGGCGAGCCTCTCCAGGATCGCCGCCATGATGTCGCTCGGGAGGGACATGAAGGTGGGGGCTCGTCCCGGCACGACGCCGTGCTCACGGCATAGATCTGAGAAGATGCGCCGGCTGAATCCGTCGCTGACCTTCCTCCAGAGCGCGGCCGTCGGGGAGCCGTCGTTCCCCAACAGCCTGCGCGCTGTGCCGTGCAGATCGCCCGTCAGGAGCGGCGCGACGGAGAGCGCGTCCAGGCACACCCTATACATGCCGGTCCGGACAGAGCAGGCCTGCAGGTAGAAGATGACGTGCCGCCCGTCGGTGCACACGCTCAGCGCGGCGCCGTCCATGTCGTGCCGGGGCAGCAGCTGTGGCGCGGTGTACTCCAGGCCCAGGGACAGGGTCGAGGCCGTCTCGCCCAGCTCTGTCGGAAGCCTGCAGGTAGACGACAGATCCCGATCCCGACGGTGGGGGCGGGAGACGATGAAGCCCGCGTCGAGGAAGGCGGCGTGGACCACGATCACTAGACGGCCCAGGATGCGCTCGGCGTCCCACCGGCGGCCGTCCACTACCCCGTGGAGGGGAGAGACCTTCGACGACATGGCTCGCTACGAGCACGAGGTGATCCCTTGATTAATTGTTGAGTCAATTACACCATAGGTGTCTGAACTTGGCAAGAAAAGTCAGTTTGATGCTAAAACTTGCGGCATATATTGAACCGGTGACAAAACTTGGCTTGGACGTGCATCTACGGTGCTAATCACGTTTGTATACGCATGGTGTGCTGATGCGGCACGCCAACGTGGCGCGGGACCTAGTGTCATTGACTGGAAGGCGGGAAGAAGCTCGTGTGGCCTGTTTTTTTTACAGAAAACACCCTGGAATTATTTTTCTTTACAAAAAAGCCCATGACTAAATACGCTGGAAGGCGGAGAGGAGGGCGTGTGGCCTGGTTTTTGTAGGAAACACCCTAGAATTATTTTTTCTTCACAAAAAAGCCCCTGACTGAATACAAATCTTGGAAAAATCCCTTCAAACGTAACTACACCTCTATGACCCTTGGGGCCCACCCATCCGGGGACAGTACAAAAGATATTATAACATCCAAAACCAAGTGCCAGTTCGAACCCGCGACCTCAGGATAATAAAACGATCATGATAGCCACAACACCAAGGCCACGTTGATGTTTATACAGGATAGCAGTACTTAATAATTATAATCAAGCACATGCGGCTTAAATGACCTGGAGCGACCGCGCCCCATTTTGCACACCATAGTTTTTCCAATTGATAAATACTATTATAATTCATATTTGTTATTTTAGTTATATAAATATTTTTCCAAATAACACATAAATATTTCTTAGAATTACATGAGCATTATTTTCAATAATTAATATTTCTCATAAAGTAAACACTTGAATATTTTTTAATGCATGAATATAGCCTAAAAATATGAATACGTGAATATATTTCTGAATAAATTAGTACTATTTCTATGATTCATGAAATTATTATAATTCATAAATACTATTATAATTCATTAATACTATTTTAATTATAGAGACATTTTGAAATAACACTTTCATATATTTTTAGAATTCCATGAATATTCTTTTAAATAAGAACAGTTTTCTGAATTACATGAATATTATTTTAAATAATAATATTTTTTAGAATTACATAAAAATAATTTAGACAATAATGTTTTTTAGAATTGCATAACAATTATTTTATTGTATTTTTGCGGCTTTTTATATATTATTTATAATTTAAAAAAATAACACGTGAAAAATGGGCCCTTTGGGCAGCCGACCAGATGGGGTCAGGTCTTTGGTTCGAACCTGTGAGGCACAATATTTTGCATATCAATTTGATCTTTGTCATGTATCCTGCGGGATGGGACCCAAAGGTCATAGAGATGTATAGTGACGTCTCAGATTTTTTTTAAAGAAAAATCGAGGGTCTCTTTTGTGCGAAAATAAAAATTTCATCGCACACGCCCTCGCCTATGTTGTCCAGTCACTGACACTGGGGCCCACATGGCAGTCTTGTTAGGGTGGAGTCACGTATATAGCTACCCTTGCCTAAAACAAAATGTATATAGCTACCCCTGTTGACACCAAGCTAGGCTTGGTGCGGTGGTTAGAGACGTTGTTAAGTTTCACGGTATTTTTGCAAGATTTGGTATTCATTCAGGGGCTTTTCTATGAAGAAAAAAATTCTAGGGTGCTTCCCGCAAAAATCAGGCCACCCACCCTGCTCCCCGCCTTCCGGTCACCGACGCTGGGTTCGGTGCCACGTTGGCGTTCCTCGTCAGCACACCATGCGTATACAAAGGTGATTAGCACCGTAGATGCACGCCCAAGCCAAGTTCTGTCACCGGTTCAATGTATGCCGCAAGTTTTAGCACTAAACTGATTTTTCTCGCCAAGTTCAGACACCTGTGGTGTAATTGACTCTTAATTGTTTAAAGAGTGTGGTGAGTTTTCAATGGTGGAGCTACTACCTCTCTCTCTCTCAGTTTACAGGGCGTGCACGTACCCCTAGATCGTCAATTTAACCAACCTAAGAGCATCTTCAACAGCCGCGCTATAGCGCCGCGCGCAAAAAACCTGTTAGCGCGCGCGCTGCGGCTGGTTTTGCGCGCCCGCCTGCGCTGGCTCCAGCAGCCGCGCCATAACGCAGCGCGCGCGCCGCTCCAGCAGCGCGCTAAAATACAGCGCGCGCGACTCGCCGGGCATTTTGCATATATGGATATTTTGGACAAAAATGTGAACATGTAAAATTTGACACAAACAAGTTGATGAATAAAAGTTCATGCCCACAAGTTCATCAAAATCATGCCCACAAGTTCATCCAACCAAGTTCAAATGCAAACTAAAAGTTCAAGACATGAAAGACACATCAATCTTCATCTTCATCTTCCTCTTCTTCGTCTTCGTCCTCATCTTCCGAAGACGACTTTTCCGCCTCCGAAGATGAACCTTCCTCCCTATCCTCATCACGCACCGCATCACGCACCGCATCATGTGAAGCTCCGACGGTGTTGGCAAGATTTTCAACGGCATCTTCATGGGAATGTGTGTGAGAAGCCATGGCGGCTGGAGGTGCACCCATGGCGGCCGGAGGTGCACCCATGCATCCCATGAGAGAAGCAAAACTCATGCCTCCCATGGCGGCCATAGCGTCGGAGGGTGCTCCAAAGCCACACATGCCTCCCATAGCGGCCGGAGGTGCACCCATCCCTCCCATGGCGGCCATAGCGTCGAAGGGTGCTCCAAAGCCACCCATGCCTCCCATGGCGGCCGGGGGTGCACCCATGCCTCCCATGCCTCCAAAGCCACCAATGCCTCCCATGGCGCCGAGGCCACCGCCTCCCATGGCGCCGAGGCCACCCATGCCTCCCATGGCGCCGAGGCCACCGCCTCCCATGGCGCCGAAGCCACCCATGCCTCCCATGGCGCCGAGGCCATCGCCACCCATTGCACGAACCAAGGCTCTTTTTCGGATCAAGACTTCTTGTTGGGCAAGATTGACATACTCTTTTTGCGCCGCATTGAGGTTAGATGTGTCCATGAAGAACAAGTGCTTCTCCCATTCCAACAACTTAGCTCGCTCCTCGTTGCTCACTTTCCTCTCCTCCAAAGTCACCTTTCTCTCCTCGGCCGCCACCCTTCTCTCCTCGGCTGCCAACCTCCTCTCCTCGGCCACGGCATCTTGGTTCCTTACCATTTTCCTCACCTCATTCGCTTCGACCCTTGCCTTCACAATAGCTTCCATAGCATTTTTGAGCTCATCATCTCCTTTCTTCTTCTTATTTTTGTTTTTGTCTTTCTTGCACCCATCCGGTCGTTTTGGCTTCAAGTATGAAACCGAGTTGGGTGTGGGGCTTCTCTTGCCGTCATCACTTGATGCATCATCCTCCTCCTCATCATTCATCTCAATTTCCCGCTTCCGTTTGTTGCTCAAATGCAAATCCTCCAAACCATCACGCTTCTTCCATTTCTCATCATCCTTTAACACTTCATAGCAATGAGGCAAGGTAAAGATCCTGCCTTTCTTGATCTTCCCCTTCTTGGTTGTCCTTGTCTCATTTTTGAACAAGTTTTGTGCAATGTTGAACTACAAGAAAAACAAAACAAGTTAGCACTTCGGTCACCAAAAACAAGTATGATGAACATAAATGAGATGCCACTTACTCGATCATCCTCATTTGTGCCACTTGGGTTAATCTTGTCCACCGACTTTTGCGCGGCCGCCCACTTTTGACAATCCGAGTTGATTGTCGACCATCGGGACCGAAGTGATCTCTCGGAGCGGTAAATTCCACTCTTGTTGTGAGCATTATAGTGTTTTGTCATTCGCCCCCAATACGCGTCTCTACTTTGATCACCTCCAATGGATGGATCCTTCGACACATGCAAATAAGTGTTGCATAGTAACTTGTCATCGGTCGTGGAGTAATTGCCCGCTCTTCCTCTCGGCGCCTCGACAATTCCCTCACCCTCCTCGTCCACCTCAAACTCATGGTCTTTGAAATGGATGTCATTGGTTTGAGACCAATGCGAATTGTTGGACCCAACACCCATAGTGGACATGTATGCATCATCGTTGAGACTACAATTTTTTTTGAACAATGCAAATAAGCTATCTATATGTAAAATGATGATGCATTGAAAAAATAAGAAGAAAAAAATACTTGGAAATTTTTTCACCTTGGGGGCATTTCGTCAAACACGTGGTGCGCGTCGGCGGCCGGCTCAACGAGTGAGCTCGCCGGCGCATCGGTAGCCGCCGCGGCCGTCGAACGCCCTGCAAGCTTTTTCCCCCTCGCCATGCCGGAGCCGTCCGCCGCCTTGTTCTTCTTCGCGGATGTTTTGCCCTTCTTCGTCCGCGCCGCATTGGGTACCTTCTTCGACGGTGCGGCGGCGGCACGGGATGGCGCCGGCGCGACGCCACCCGGCGCCGGCGCCGTAGTCACCGCGGCGGCAAGAAGAGGCTGCGCGCGAGGTTGACGCTCGGCGGAGCTCCGGCGGTGGCGACGCCAGCGCTCGCCGCGTTAGGGTTTCCGGCGGCGGCGGCGGGGGGGGGGGGGGGGGGGGGGGGTCGCGGATGTACAGCGGGGTGAGCGGGGCGCCGGTGTGCGCGTCCATGGCGGGGGGCAGGGCGTCGGCGCCGGCGCGTGCGGGGCGTAGGACGAGGAGAGGGAGAGAGTGCGGGCGCGAGCGCTCGAGTGTGCCGCGCGCTGTAGCTGGCGCTCCAAATACACCGCGCGGATAAGTGGTTTTGACCGCGCGCCCAACCCGTTATCGCGCGTGCGCCGTTTTTGCGCCCGCTGGAGCGAGCCGCCGCGTTGCGCGCGCGCTAAAAAGGCCTATTTTGCGGCGCGCGCTAGTTTAGCGCGGCTGTTGGAGATGCTCTAATACAAGTCATATATTACAAAAAGTATATCAATATAAACTTTAGACATTCTATTTTCAAAAGATATAATTTTTGTGTTATATAGTTTATATTAAGGTTATCAAATTGACAACCTAGGTATACGCGTAGGACTTGTAAACTGAAACGGAGGTAGTAGCTGGTTTTAACCTTTTTGACGAAGCCCATTGCGGTGACTTTTTGTTCTGAAAACGAATTGCAATGCAAATGAGACACCACAAGTCCCCATCCCACGTCTTGAAAATTCCGCCACAGGTCCCTATGCTCCCAACTCCCTGATGATATATTTTTTGGAGCTTGCTTTTTATGTACGGTGGCCAAGTTGGGTTTGTAAATGGATCATCCTTTGCCGTCTGTCAGCGAGTTCTAGCTGCCGTCTGATCCACACGGGGGCCAACAGAGGCTGAAGAAGTCAAACCAAGGTGCAAACTAAGCATCATACAACATACTTTATTACGAGTTTGACTAAGATTTAGTCAAGTCTCAGACTCCGGGCTTTTGCAGGCATCAGTATAAATGTCAAGTCCTTCCGGATGTTCTGTTCTATAACCCTTTTTAGAGTTTGGAAAAAACCAGGCCCAACTCTTATGCATGAGACTTTGTCTCTAGTACACCATATAACACGAAAAAAAAACACAGTTATGTGCATCAATTGCACATGCAGCTACCAACTGCCGTCTAAACCTATCATTAAGTGTCGTAGCATCCGCAGTAAGGGCCTACATCCAGCTAAAATCCACTCCAACAAGCTTAAAAACTAACAAAGACCCTTCTAAAACACTCCTCATAACTCTTTCCCTTGAACTGGAAAGGAACAGAGTGCCTGTCAATTTCTACAATACTTTCATGCGGCACTCTCTACTTCAGCTTTGAACGAGTACAGGAGCTGGAAACTTTCCTCGTACTTTCCATAAATGTTGTGAATAGCATTTGTTTACCATAATAAACTCTCGTGTATGGCAATTCTGGACCAATTTTTTTCTTCAAATTGGTCTACAATTCAGTAAGACCTATGTTAGAGTTTTCTCTTACCCAGTTCTTCGTTGCCCTCAATCTTTGAGTTGTGTTCACACTAGGACAATTGTGCTAATAAAGATTTGCTTTGATCTGAGAATAAAAATATAGTTAGCAACTGAATATCAACTAAATTAATTTTACTATGTTAGAACATCATATGCAAAATAGTCAACAGTGTACATGCAATTTGTTTGTACCTGAAATAAAGTTTTGACCTCCACCTACATCATGGAAAGCACAATACACAGTGAACCTTGTTGGATCACTGTGATCAATTTTGTACTATGCTTCATGTTTTATGGAGAATGTAGCTACAACATTTCGATTGTCCGCGGCAGAAGGAAAGACCACCCCTTCAGCGATACTTGGATTATCTCTTTCATACACCATCTGAGGCCTATCCTCATCATCATTCTTGAAAGATCCCATGTCAATGTTCTCGTCTTCCTCTTCTTCATCTGTATTTGAAAAACTTTGCTGGATGTAGTCCTAATCCTACTGCTCTGGATTCCTCTCATGGCCTAGATCAGGGAACATTCTCTCATCCTCTTCATTTGAACCTAGAACATCATTAGGCTCTCCCTCCTCGATTATAGGATATGTGGGAATCTGAGTGGGAGACTTAACATTCCAACTCTCACCATAACCAGGTCGAGATGGCACATTTGCACTAGGAGTTCCTGGAGGATCCTAGCAACTACTTGGAGCTGCTATGTTGCTCCTTGAACTAGTACCAGAAGATTTTGGTTTGTTTTCCTGGGGCAGGGGACTTTGTTGTTCTAGCAACTACTTCTGGTCTGGATCTCTGCATGACAATGGCTTCAATTTTGTAGTTTATAATATATAGCGCAGTTGTTCCAAACATCAGAAGTAGCTCATCATCAAACTACAAAAGGATCTGTCCAAGGAAATTTTTCTGGTCCCAATATACTAAACTCAACTGCATCGTAGACCCCACAGATATTTATATATTGCATCCCTAAAATCACTGAATTTGCTTGTAGCATCATCCACAAGGGGGAAAGTGAAGCATGTGCATTGATCCTTAGTACTAGCCATTGCTAAAGCAGTCATTTCCATTCAAATCGACAGAAAAAGCATGCACGTTATATTCATCCTATGACTGCAAGCACAACCAAAATCATCACACACAACTACCAAAATCACAAGTATGTACTCATGAGAGAGGAGCAGATGAACTTACCCGTCCGTGATCTGCTGCCCTCTCTTTTTCGTCGACGGCACGATCCTCTCCATCGACGACACTCATTTCATCGTTTCCTCATGAGCTATGGGTCTTCACCATCGTAACTGAAGCAGATGTGGCGAGGATCTCTCAAGACATTGACCACACGACGGCCAGGGCTCAGATGAGTCGCCGCCGATAGCTAGGGTTAGCGTTTGCCTGCGTCGCCACTGCGCTTGGTTGTAGAGAGTGCTTCGGGAGAGAGAGGGAAATGAGAAGCGAGACTATGCGGAAACCATGTGTAAGGAAAGGGAAGGGGAATCTACTGTCCAAAACGGTGATCCACCGTGGTCAAACATCACTAACCAGACGGAGCTGTCACAGAAGGGCATTGAAGCGGACAAATCTAATAGCAAATCTGAGGCGAAAACGTAACGGCGAACCCTGTGGTGGGTTGTAATGAGGGGCAAAGATGCAATTGTCCCTGTAAGAAACCATAGATGAAGTATGTCCTTGTATATTTATGTAGCATATGGATTTATTTGACAAGAATCATGCATGAACTAATCACAATTCGTTAAGTATTGCACTAGTAAGGACAAGCAGTGTAGTATACTGATACCAGACTAAAACCCTCCCTCCAATCCATATCATTGCAGTCAATTGCATCCTCCTGTGACAAAAATGGAAATGGCAACAGACTTTACAAACCCCAAATAGGATACAGGTCCAGAGCGTTGGCACTTTGAGCAATAATAATAGAAAGTAGAAACGCTCATAGCAGACTTGCACATTGTAAAACAATATAGGTTCAGAGCATTAGCACCTGAGGAATCAGAAGATGTGGTCATTCGAACATAATATTCAACACACAAATCATCGAAGTTGTGAGCAGTGCTTCACCTTGCCATTCAGTAAAGCCGTCGCAAGCAAAGCTCCAATCAACATACTTTTGAAGGAAATATGCTCTAGAGGCAATAATAAAGTTGTTATTTATATTTCCTTATATCATGATAAATGTTTATTATTCATGCTATAATTGTATTAACCGGAAACTTAGTACATCCGTGAATACATAGACAAAACAGAGTGTCCCTAGTATGCATCTACCTGACTAGCTCGTTAATCAAAGATGGTTAAGTTTCCTAACCATAGAAATGTGTTGTCATTTGATGAATGGGATCACATCATTAGATAATGATGTGATGGATAAGACCCATCCGTTAACTTAGCATAATGATCGTTAAATTTTATTGATATTGCTTTCCTCATGACTTATACATATTCCTCTGACTATGAGACTATGCAACTCCCGAATACCGGAGGAACACCTTGTGTGCTATCAAACGTCACAACGTAACTAGGTGATTATAAAGATGCTCTACAGGTGTCTCCGAAGGTATTTGTTGGGTTGGCATAGATCAAGATTAGGATTTGTCACTCCGAGTATCGGAGAGGTATCTCTGGGCCCTCTCGGTAATGCACATCACTATAAGCCTTGCAAGCAATGTGACTTATGAGTTAGTTACCGGATGATGCATTACGAAACGAGTAAAGAGACTTGCCGGTAACGAGATTGAACTAGGTATGATGATACCGACGATCGAATCTCGGGCAAGTAACATACCGATGACAAAGGGAATAACGTCTGTTGTTATTGCGGTTTGACCGATAAAGATCTTCGTAGAATATATAGGAACCAATATGAGCATACATGTTCTGCTGTTGGTTATTGACTGGAGATGTGTCTCGGTCATGTCTACATAGTTCTCGAACCCGTAGGGTCCGCACGCTTAACGTTTGATGACGATTTGTATTATGAGTTTTGTGTTTTGGTGACTGTCGTGGAATTAACACGTCAGATGTCCTCATGAAAGGACTTAGTCGTGGAGCTATCGCAACAGGTTAGCTTGAAGGGGTTAAACCGGACAAGGGACGCGGGAGTTTATACTAGTTCGGCCCCTTCGGTGAAGGTAAAAGCCTATGTCTAGTTGTGATGGGATTGATTGGGTTTTGATGACCAGGGACGCTTGCCTGAGTCTCGAGTTGTTATCTGTTGTTCCTGAACCGCCGCCGGGTCGTCCCTTTATATACACAGGTTGACGCCCGGCCAGTTTACACAGCCCCGAAGCCGACTCATACAAAGTGTTCGGTTCGGTCTCTCCTTCCCTAACTTACATTACAAGTTACATAGTCATGGCGGTTTACCACTATGGGCCCTAATCCTCCTTTGGGCTTCAGGCCTCTAAGCTTGTTTAATAACTTCACCATCTTCTGGATCTTCATGGGCTTTGGCATAGTCGAGGGTGAACTGGACCCTCCTGGCCGGTTTACACTCAGTAGCCATATCCCTAACATTAGGCCCCAGTTTGATTTGAACCTGTTCATGTCAATCTTCAACAACTTCAAAGGCATATTGTAAACGTCCTCTTGTATTTTCGTAAACCGCCAGATTGCCTTCTCCTGTAAATCTTGTTAAACCGCCGTGACGTCATCTTCGGGACATAGCAACGGTCCATCATGACATCATCTCTGTATAAAAAGATTACAAAGATTCCCCTCACTTAATGGTCATCCCGAAAATCGAGGCGACAGGCGCGCCCACTCTGCCGCTTCAGGCTCCTTGATTCTCGCGCCTGCCATTTATCCTTTCCTCTATAAATAAAGCCCGAGGGCCCTTTTCTCTTTTTCCCCTTCTGTGCCTTCTTCCTCCTCGCGACGCCCCAGTTCTGAAGCTCCGCCGCCGCCCACGACCCTTAAGAGCTTCATCAACATAGGCCGCTGCATCAACCTGAAACAGACCAGAGCTTGCTGCTTCCTTCTGCAGTAGATCTGCACCGGTGAGTTTCCTCCTTCCTGCATCGTTAGATCTGTGCTAGGGTTCGTGCGCTCATCTATACAGTTCTTTGTTCTTTGTCCTCAACTCTTAGCTTTCCCTTCTGCCGTGGTTACTTTGATCCAATAACTATGTAGATCTTGTGCGGTAGTTATTCCGCATCCATTTTTTAATATTAGCCGATCTTCTCCTTCTTCTGTAGAGTACACAACCTTCCCTGTTCTGCTTCAACGCCATTTATAGGTCGCAGTAATTTTTCTTTACTGAGGCTTGGTAGATCCAAATAAATTTGGTCATTATGTGAAACATGTTTCTGTCAATACTTAGCATATTTTCATCTGTCTCCTCCACCAGAGGGTGGTTTAAACCTTGTAGAAATTTAGTAATCCGCCACTTATCATTAGCCCTTGGTTAAACCCCCAACTGAACTTGCATGACGATGTTCCGGTTTAACTCTGAATAGTACACTTAAACCGTTAATTTGTAAACCGGCTTTATTTTTCCTTTCAGTTCCCCTTCCAAGATGACTAAACAATTCTCAGCTTGCAATTGGGTTCCATCCCATATCACGGAAACGCAAATCAACGGATACGTCACCACTGGCACTTTAGCCTCAAAAAGTGTCCTTCATTGGCGAGTTCCGGAATCTGAATGTCCACCTGAACCTCAAGATGGAGAAGTGATTGTATTTATGCAACACTTAGACCGGGGATTCAGCCCGCCCGGATCAAAAAATTTCCGGGATGTCCTCACAAGCTTCCAACTCCATCCGCAAGATATTGGACCGAACTCTGTGTCCAATATATGCAACTTTCAAGTATTCTGCGAAGTCTACCTTCAAGAAGAACCAATCGTAGAGTTGTTCCGGGATTTCTTTCATCTGAACCGCCGTACAGAATTCTCAGATGGTCCCAACACAGAGCTTGGTGGCGTTTCAATTCAGAAAAGGAAAGAGGTTGACTTCCCTCATGCAAAACGTCATAGCCATCCTAAAGATTGGAACCAGACTTGGTTTTATTGCCGGAACACTGCCCCTAATGGAGAAAATCCTTTGCCGGGTTATCGCCCTCACCGGCTTAGCAACGGTCACCCATTACCTTCACGCTTAACCGCCGCAGAACGGAAGAACTTTGCACCTCAACTCGCCAAGCTCCGGGCTCTCATGGCCAACGGTTTGACTGGCATTGATCTTGTCCGCTGCTGGGTTTCTTGGGGCATCTTGCCTTTAAGGCGCCGTCCCGGACTGATCATGAATATACTGGCAACGTCAAAGATCCTCAACGATATCACGAAGTAGTAATGACCGATCTTGAAGTTACTGAATCTGTGAAGAAAATGCTTGATGAGCCGATCTCTGCATGCAGCCAAACCGGGTTGCCACCTTTTTGCGTCTCCAATAAACCGCCAGCGGTAAAGTTCATCTCGTCAGCCGGTTTAAATGCAGGGTTGGGTCATGCTCAGTGGTGGGCTTCTTCAGAGGAGTCATCTCTGCCGGATCAAAATTTTCCTTATAAAACTTTAGTTCCTCTGTAGCACAAACCAACTCAGCATAAGCCGCATCACCTTCCTCGCAATCCAAAATGATTTTTCGTCTTCCATGAACCGTAACAGTCCCTTTATGACCCGGCATCTTGAGCTGCAAGTAAATATAACAAGGTCTCGCCATAAATTTTGCATAAGCCGGTCGCCCAAACAGTGCATGGTATGGGCTCTGGATTCTCACCACCTCAAAGGTCAATGTCTCAGACCGGGAGTCATGTTCATCACCAAACACAACTTCCAAAGTGATCTTACTTACAGGATATGCCTATTTACCTGGTACCGCACCATGAAAAATAGTGTTGGACGGTTTAAGACTCTTGTCTGTCAACCCCATGCGACGGAAGGTCTCATAATACAGGATGTTGATACTGCTTCCTCCATCCATGAGTACCTTGGTGAACTTATAGCCTCCCACCTGAGGCGCCATCACCAAAGCCAGTTGACCCGGATTGTCAACCCGGGGCGGATGATCCTCCCTACTCCACACAATAGGTTGTTCGAAGCACCGCAGATAACGTGGTACTGCCGGTTCAACAGCATTGACTGCCCTCTTGTGAAGCTTCTGATCACGCTTGCACAAACTAGTGGTGAACACATGATACTGCCCACCATTCAACTGCTTTGGGTGACTCTGGTAACCCGACTGCTGCTGATTTCCTTGATTGCTCTGCTGGTTATTACCACCTTGGTTGTTCTGGTTGCCCTGATTATTCTGAAATCCAGAGTTTGAACCGCCACCACCATGAAAACCTGGACCTGAACCGGTCGACAGACCCTGATCATACCGGAAAAGATCAGAGTTTTTGAACTTCTTCATAATGTTACAATCCTTCCAGAGATGCGTTGCAGGAGCCTCCATGGTCCCATGCTTTGGACAGGGATGATTCGACAAGCGCTCCAGATTCATTCCGCTGCCGCGCTGGGGCGGTTTACCCTTACGACGCTGTACATTAGCGTTAGCTACAAAGTCTGAATCTGCTTTACGCTTACCGTTATTCCCATGGCCTCCTTGGTTGTGCTACTGTCCCTTTGCACCGCCGTTCTTCTTTCCCTTCTCCGGCTTCTCGTCATCGGAACCGGGATCCTTGGTATTATCAGAATCGACATACTTGACCAAAGCTGCCATGAGGGTTCCCATGTCGTTGCAGTAGCGCTTGAGCCATCCCAACTTCATCTTCAGTGACTTAAATCGGCAATTGTGCTCCAGCGTTATGATCACTTGACCAGCATTAATCCGGTCAGATGAGTGCAAAACCTCTGAAACACGGCCTATCCAATGAGTTGTTGACTCGTTCTCTCCTTGAACACAAGCATCCAGATCATGGACATGGGCTGTTTGCACGTGTCTTTGAAATTGGCTATAAACCGGGCTTTCAACTGATCCCATGACTCGATGGAATTAGCTGGTAGATTTTTCAACCAAGTACGGGCCGTTCCTTACAACATCATCGTGAAGTACTTTGCGCAGGACGCTTCATCTACCTCCAGCATCTCCATTGCCATCTCATAACTCTCGGCCCATGCCTCAGGTGGCTGATCCGCCGTGTAATTAGGCACTTTACGTGGACCCTTGAAATCTTTGGCTGACGCACATTACGGAGAGCCGGAATAAGACACGGAACCCCCCAAGAACTGAAGGCAAGCCCGGTGCCTCGGTCGACTGACGCTGCTGGCTGAACCAAGGCGGGTTGATGACGACCCAAACCGGCCTCCCTTCGTGCCCTGCCATGATCCACCACATCTTGAGCATTACGATGCCGCACGCTGCTGGACACTTCCGGTTCATCCATACGCCTGCTATAGCTTGGGCTCAGACGAGGGGTTTAATGAATTCTATCCCTGCTATAAGAATAAGCCTACTGCTGTACCACGGCGGTTTGAAGAAGGTCCCTAGCCCGCCGCGTTTCAATTGCTGCTATTGAATCGCCCTCCATCGGAATGGCTGCCAGGCGTGATGCTGCAGCAATCATGTTATCCAGAGGGCTCGAGAAGTGACCCGATGGTGTAGACACGTATTGCGGCGGGTTATCTGTTCGTCGGGGTGGCTCTGTTATCCGTAGTTGATCCGGAGCTGTCCTAAGCGCATCAGTCCGGTTTGCCGTTGCCGGATTGCTCGGCCCAGCGCCTGGCGTCTGAAAGAGATTTAACCCTTCGTAAACTGGCGGCAGATGAGACCGGTACTTCCTTCGCATTACATCCTCTAATGCGGTCCGATCCAGCATGAGCTGATAATTCTGTGCCTGTATCCTCTGTGACTGGGCATCCAAAGCAGCCCGTTCTTCAGCCATCCTAGCATCCTCAGTTGCCAGGTCCTCCTTAGCCTGTGTTATCTGGTCCTTCAGCTTCGCAATGTCCGCATTGTGCTGATCCCGCATCTCCGAGGTGACTGTTGTGGTTAACAAAGTTGCCCAGGCATCCATCAAGCCGGAGAGGACTTGAGCCGGTCGGCGCGCCGGGACCCCTGCCGCGGCTGCTGATCCGGTATTCATTGCCGTTGTAGATGAAGACTGCAAAGTGGGCTGTGTTCCGGCCATGTAAACAGCAACCCGGCTTGGCGGTTCAAGGAGGTCCGGAATACTGTTACCATCGGAATATCCTTCAAACACACCATTATGAATCTGGTAAAAGGACTCGGTTTCGCCAGTGGATGACTCGCCGTTGGAATATACGGCTGTCTCGCCTTCAGACACCGGTTCAGATCCGATCCCATGGGCACATCCTACGAATGCACGCTTCACGGCGAGCTTAACCCGGGCTGGACTCGCACGCTGAGCCGTCTCGATGAGATCGGTGCACATGTCCGGCTCAGGGCCCGGTTCGCCGATCTTGCCGATGAAGACATGAATTCCGCCAAAGGGGACCCGATACCCGTACTCGATTGAGCCGGCCTCGGGGCCCCATCCTTCATCGTCGATGTAGAGCTTGCCGCAACGACTCTTGGTCATCCGGCCGACCACGTACCCCCTGAGTCCTTCAAAGCTTCCCTTCAAGAACGCGAAACCATCATGCGATAGCCCCACGGTGGGCGCCAACTGTCGTGGAATTAACACGTCAGATGTCCTCATGAAAGGACTTAGTCGTGGAGTCATCGCAACGGGTTAGCTTGAAGGGGTTAAATCGGACAAGGGACACGGGAGTTTATACTAGTTCGGCCCCTTCAATGAAGGTAAAAGCCTACGTCTAGTTATGATGGGATTGATTGGGTTTCGATGACCAGGGAGCAAATACGCTTGCCTGAGTCTTGAGTTGTTATCTGTTGTTCCTGAACCGCCGCCAGGTCGTCCCTTTATATACACAGGTTGACGCCCCGCCAGTTTACAGAGCCCCGAAGCCGACTCATACAAAGTGTTCGGTTCGGTCTCTCCTTCCCTAACTTACATTACAAGTAACATAGTCATGGCGGTTTACCACTATGGGCCCTAATCCGCCTTTGGGCTTCAGGCCTCTAAGCTTGTTTAATAACTTCACCATCTTCTAGATCTTCATGGGCTTTGGCATAGTCGAGGGTGAACCGGACCCTCCTGGCCGGTTTACACTCAGTAGCCATATCCCCAACAGTGACCGAAGATTGTTCGGAGTTCCGGATGAGATCACGGACATGACGAGGAGTCTAGAAATGGTCGAGAGGTAAAGATTGATATATTGTATGATAGTATTTGGACACCGGAATGGTTTCAGGACGTTTCGGATATTTATCAGAGAACCGAGGGGTTACCGGAACCCTCTGGGGAAGTAATGGGCCTTCATGGGCCATAGGGGAGAAAGAGAGGGGAGCCCGCAGGGTGCCCCCCCCCCCCAAGGGAGTCTGAAGTGGAAAAGGGGGAGGGGACGCGGCCCCCTTTCCTCTTTCCCTCTCCCTCTCCCTCTCCTTCCCTTTTCCCCTCCGATGTGAAAGGAAAAAGGGGGGGCGGATCCTACTAGGAGTGTAGTCTTAGTAGGACTCCCCCCTTGGCGCTCCCCCTTGGTGGCCGGCCTCTGATGTCGCCCGAAGCTACGTCGGTATTTCCCCAAAGAGGAAGGGAAGATGCAGTACAACGGCGGTAGGTATTTCCCTCAGATATGAAACCAAGGCATTTGATTCAACGAGCTAGTCAAGTAGAGGCATACTAGTGACACTTAGTTTGTGTATGTATTCACACATGTACTAAGTTTCCGGTTAAGACAATTCTAGCATGAATAATAAACATTTATCATGAAATAAGGAAATAAATAATAACTTTATTATTGCCTCTAGGGCATATTTCCTTCATGCTGCCTATCATGTCATATCATATTTCTTTCTTTATAGCATGGACATTTGGACTTTTATATTGTTCAAAGCAATAGTCTAGTTTTGACATGATAATTTAAATACTCAAGCATATCAACAAGCAACCATATCTTTGAAAATATCAACGCTAAAATAAGTTATCCCTAGCCCATCATGCTCAATCATTGATCCATTCATGAATCACACGAGCATATTAGTTACACCCAATACTTAAGTACGATCATCTTGCCTCCCAGTTGGTGCTTTTGTAAGAGAAGATGGAGACTCAAATTCAAAAATAAAAATTGCATAAAGTAAAAGAAAGGCCCTTCGCAGAGGGAAGTAGGGATTTGTAGAGGTGCCAGAGCTCAAAGCGAAAAACTTAGAGATAAAAACATTTTGGGAGGTGTATCCATCCCACCAACGAAAACGACTTAGAGTTCCGAACACTTTCCATGCTAGATACATCATAGGCGGTTCCCAAACAAAAAATAAAGTTTATTCATTTTTCCACCATACTTTCACTTTTCATGGCTAATCGTATCCATGGGTGCCTTCCATACCAACACTTTCCAAGGAATTTATTATTTGACAACATAAAGTAGATTCATTTTTCATCTCGGGACTGGGCATCCCTAATACCTTTGCCTTACTCTCATGCAATGACAAGTGAATAAACACTCATCTTGAGAATAACACATCTAGCATGGAAAATATTGGCCACCCCTCACCGCTCCGCGAGCAAAACAAATACACAAAAGAGAAGTTTATTTTGAAAATTAGAGATGGCACATACAAATTTACTTAGAACGGTAAAAGAATACCGCATATAGGTAGATATAGTTGACTCATGTGGCAAAACTGGTTTAAAGGTTTTCGGATGCACAAGTAGAGGTCATACTTAGTGCAAAATGAAGGCTAGCAAAAGATTAAGAAGCGACCAACCAAGAAACGAATAATCTCATAAGCAAGCATTAAGCATAAATAACACTGAATAATGCACAACAAGTAGGATATAATTTCATTGCATGACTATTGACTTTCGTACTTGCATAGGGAATCACAAACCTTAACATCAATATTCTTACTAAAGCAGGATTACTCATCAACATAACTCACATATCACATCATCATATCTCAAAACTATTACTAAGAATCATGTTTATTTTGTCCAATGATCTTCATGAAAGATTTTACTATATCCTTCTTGGATATCTATCACTTTGGGACTAATTTTCACGTGTTGCTTTTCATAAGCTCAAACAAATATAAGTGAAAATTATGAGCATAATTTTTCTTTCTTTCTCTTAAATTAATTTAATTGAAGCAAGAGGGAATTTCTTGAAAATTTTACTAACTCTCAAATAAATCTAAGTGAAACAAGAGAGCATTTCTTGAAAGGTACTAAAGCACACCGTGCTCAAAAATATATAAGTGAAGCACTAGAGCAAGTTCACAGCTCATAAAAATTTAAGTGAAGCATAGAGAGCAATTCTAACAAGTCATGACATAATTTTGGCTCTCTCAAATAAGTGTGTCCAGCAAGGGATCAAGACTTAAAACACAAAATAAAACAAGCAAAGTCTCAGATCATACAAGACGCTCCAAGCAAAACACATATTATGTGATGAATAAAAATATAGCTTCGAGTAAAATACCGATGGTCATTAGAAGAAAGAGGGGATGCCACTCGGGGGCATCCCCAAACTTAGTTGGTTGCTCATCTTTGGATAATAGCTTGGGATGCCGGGGTGTCGGGGAAACGACACCTATGGGAACCCAGGGGATCCCTTATTTGGTTGACGGGGCGTGGAGCTGCGAGCAGGTTTACCGATCAGCGCGAGGGGATTTTTACCCAGGTTCGGGCCGCAAACGATGCATAAAACCCTAGTCCTGCTTTTGTGTATATTTGGTGTTCTTGAGTTCTTGAACTAGTTGCGGTGCATGCCCAGTCCAAAAAAGTCTGAATCCTTCCACGGTACGCCTCGTGCCTCCTTTTATATGTCAAAGGGGTCACCACAGTGGCACACAGGAGGTGCAAAGTATCTACAGTCTACAAGTTTATCGCCTGACACCGTAGGACAAACGCATTTAATGCGCTGCCTACGTGCCCTCTTGCTTTATCGGGGGCGGCAACGGAGCTCGTCCCGTCCGCGCCGCATCGCCTTGCTTCGACGCGCGTCCAAGCTGACGAGGCATGCAGGGTCGATTGAAGCGAGTTTAGGGTCAATCGACTGGCCCCAATTCGGTTTCCAGTCAATTGACGTTTAGCTACTTCCTTTAATATTATACGGTATCATATCATGATACTCAATTCTTTATTTTCTTATTTAATTATGTGTCATCTCATCAAGAATGCATAGTTGGTATGCATGATACTACCTATGATATTTTTATTGTGGTTAGCCTTAGTGGGAGTGGTGGAGGATTAGCCCATAACCCTGTCTGTAATCACTTTGTCCCTGGTTTTAGATTATTGGTGCAGAGACTATCAGACAGGTCCCTCTTCAATTCTTTGACGGAGTGGGCTACAGTTTCATGACAGTTTTCAGAATTTATCATACGTCAACCTAGCCAATAGTCAACTCATCTATGAAGAAACGGTGCAATTATATAGTAAGATGTAAAATATAAAGATAAAATATGCTAAAGGGGATTGATTGTGCTTGTGCATGATAAAAAAGGAATTGAGTTCAGGTGGACGATCACCCGTTGCCTTTTCAAGTATACTTGAGGCCATATATAGGATCTTAGGAAAGATTAGTAGTCCATATATTTATATTCTTGCCCATATTCGCAAAAGAAAAAAGGAAAAGTATTCCAACAACTCTTAACTCTTTTGTTCCGCACAACTGACACTGCAACTGTTGTCATAAAGTGGATGAGCAACATTCATCTTATTGTATAGGCAATATACACAGTAGCACATTTTCTTCAACGGGCAAAAGTTTGGTGAAGTGCAAATGAGAAGATTGTGTTTGGTTAACTCTTGTGATCAACGAACAGACAGTGCAGTTTCTGAACATCACAAGAACTGGCAGCGAAAGTGAACAAACCGAGCAAGGAATCCGTCCTGCAAAGGATGACCGGTCGTCACCTGTGCTTCCATCGGTACCTAGAAGACGGGGAGTGGATAGCGCCGGTGCCGGTGCGGGCGCGACGACCCTGCTGCTTCTGCTTCTCGTGGCCGCCTGTCGCCGGCGCCTTGCCATGGCCATAGCGCCGACGACCACTGGTACTCTTGCCCCCGTCGTCCTCCCTCATCATGTCTCCAAAGCAGGCAGCGGCATCCACCGGCAGCTCACATGAATCGGATCGAAAAAACCAATTCCATGCATCGAAGACAGGAAACCGCGGAAAGATGAGGACAGGAGGAGTACCAAGAAGAAGCTTATGTTCCCTCCGTCGCCTGGCCCTCACAAACATCACCTTCCAGCTCGTCTCCGGCAGATCTTCGTCGGAGTCGGTGTCGCCGGGGATCAAGAACAACCACCAGCACCGCAGCCTGCTCCACCGTAGCGCCTTGTACCTGGGCATCCAGAGCTGGCAGTCCCGGTCGGCGTCGGCCACGAAGCGCCTCAGCTCGGTGCAGGTGCTCTCCACCCTCAACAGGTCCTTTCCGTCGGCGAGCCTCTCCAGGATCGCCGTCATGGCGTCGCCTGGGAGGGACATGAGGGTGGGGGCTCGTCCCGGCACCACGCCGTGCTCACGGCATAGATCCGAGAAGATGCGCCGGCTGAACCCGTCGCTGACCGTCCTCCAGAGCGCGGCCGCCGGGGAGGCATCGTTCCGCAGCAGCCTGCGCGCCGTGCCATCCAGATCGCCCGACAGGAGTGGCGCGACGGAGAGCGCGTCCAGGCACACCCAGTACATGCCGGTCCGGATAGAGCAGACCTGCAGGTAGAAGATGACGTGCCGCCCGTTGGTGCACACCCTCAGCGCGGCGGCGTCCATGTCGTGCCGAGGCAGCAGCTGCGGCGCGGTGTACTCCAGGGTGAGGGTCGAGGCCGTCGCGCCCACCTCTGTCGGAAGCCGGCATGTAG
Source organism: Triticum timopheevii (assembly GCA_963921465.1). Taxonomy (NCBI): domain Eukaryota; kingdom Viridiplantae; phylum Streptophyta; class Magnoliopsida; order Poales; family Poaceae; genus Triticum; species Triticum timopheevii. Next base: position 69,213,565 of record OY997272.1, on the reverse strand, counting down.
AAGACAGATCCCGATCCCGGCGGTCGGGGCGAGGCACGATGAAACCCGCGTCGAGGAAGGCGGCGTGGACCACGATCACTAGACGGCCCAGGATGCGCTCGGCCTTCCACCGGCGGGCGTCCACTACCCCGTGGAGGGGAGAAACCTTTGACGACATGGACGGAGTGATCCCTTGATTATAATTGTTTAAAGAGGAGTGTGCTGAGTTTTCAATGGCGGAGCTTTACCTTTTTGACGAAGCCCATTGCGATGACTTTTCTGTTTTGAAAACGAATTGCAATGACAATAAGACACCACAAGTCCCCATCCAGGTCCCTATGCTCCCAACTCCCTGATGATATATTTTTTGGAGCTTGCTTTTTATGTACGGCAACTCTTTTTCCTAGGTTTGTGTTGTGTGTTGTTTGGGGGTTGGGGGGAGACTAGTATATGATCTGCCTTTATTAGGTGAGATCAATCTTTTTTGGAGATACAAAACAAATGAGTAAATTGCAAAAAATCACACAATTGGGTTGAAGTTTTCAATGCTTCAGAAAAAACCCACCAGAAAACATGCATTTTGGTGGGTGTTTGATGACATTTGCACAGTTCTGGTTGGTTTTTGCAATTTACTCCAAAACAAACACTATTCACCCCAAGCTGGCACTATTCACAGTTGAATTTATCATTTTTGTATCTGCAACTGTAGACCGATTTTTGAGCTGAATGTTTCTAGAGTTGTAGATATACACATAGGTATGTTGTCAAATAATGTCAGTGTTTTTTGGATTGTCTAAATATGAATTTTTTGGGTCGGTCCCACGATCTCACCTAAATGGCAGATATTCTAGTCTCCCCGGCTGTATGGTGGCCTAGTTGGGTATGTACATGATCATCCTCGGTCGTCTGTCATCGATTTCTAGTTGTCGTATGTCTGATCCACACGAGGGGGCGAACAGCGGCTGAAGAAGTCAAACCCAAGGTGCAAAGTAAGCAGCATACAACATACGTTATTACATGTTCGTTAAATCTCGATCGACTAAGATTTAGTCAAGTCTCCGACTCCAGACCTCTGTAGGCATCAGTATGAATAACAAGTCATTCATGATATCCTATGACCCTGTCTAGAGTTTCAAAAACCATGCCCGACTCTCATGGAACTTTGTCTCTAGTGCACCACATGCCACGGGAAAAAAATGAGTTATGTGCATCAATTGCACATGCAGCTACCAATTGCCAACTAAACCTATCATTAAGTTTTGTAGCATCGACAACTTACATCCAACTAAAAATCCACTCCAACAAGCTTAAAAACTAACAAAGACACTTCGTAAACATGTGAATTGCACAAACCATCAACACTGAATACTACTCCCTTCGTTCCTAAATATTTGTCTTTCTGAAGATTTCAATAAGTGACTACATACGGAGCAAAATGAGTGAATTTACACTCTAAGATATGTCTATATACATCCGTATGTGGTAGTTCATTTGAAATCTCTAAAAATCAAATATTTAGGAATGGAGGGAGTAGGTTCGCAGAAACCACAATTCTATTTGTTTGTACCAAAAACCATTAATTTTGAGCCTAATTTTTTTTGCAGAAAATGGTAGTCAATGGCTTAAGCCGTTTTGAGTACAGTTATGGCAGGTGGATCCCTGCAGTACACGATGACATGGCAAAGCAAAAAGGCAATTACATCCTGATGCAATTTTGTTTTGCAAAAAGACCCCTTAAAAAACAAATCGGGTCCTCCGTGACCTTCATCCCCTATCGGCCCCGTGGGCTTGCTCTGGTGCGCGGTCGGTGCCGCCGCTGCTTGTGCAGCGACGTGGCTGCTGCTTTCTCCGGTGTGCGCCCAGCTTGGGATGGGGATGTTGGGCCGCTAGCTGGCTGCCCAAGGCGGACCAGGAGGTCGAGACCAGCTTGAGTCAACGCGTGTCTTGCTGTATCGAGACATAGTGACGGTTCTGGGGGGTGGCTGCTGCGGACTCCAGCGGTTGGCGACGGAAAGCGCAAGGGACGGGATCCACCGGATATGAGTGCCAGTAGGGTGCAAGAGCTCCGGCGTATAAATTTCGAGCTCAGCCGGTTGGCTGCCATGGCGGTTTCGTTCGTTCCTACAGTGACAAAGAGAGGAGAAGACATGACATATGAGCAGAGCACCGGCGAGAAAGGAAAGTAAGAGACAAGGGCGCGGGGCACAGCACGGTGCTCGACTGGGATCCATCCAGCAGCCGGCAGCAAGGTCAGAGCGAGATAATGGTAGAGCGTCTGTGATCGTTACACCTATCACAGACGAGGCTATACAGAAAACTGTGTGGGATGGCAAGACGATCTCCCACGACTTCTCCTATGAAAGTGTCTGCATTGTCTCCTCTAATCGCACACGCCCGAAAAATTGTGTGTGATGTACATATGAACGAAAAATTTTATCTGAGATTCACTATGTGGGATGTATATATGAACGAAAACGTTTGTCTGGAATTCACTGTGTGGGATGTATATATGAACGGAAACGTTTGTCTTGGATTCACTGTGTGTGATGTACGTATGAAGGGAAATGATTGGGCATGTAATTGTCTACGATGGCTCACCCAATCGCACACGAGCTCCTTTTGCCCCACGTGTGTGACCGAAGGACCTATTGCCGACGGTTTCTGGGTCTTGTGGGAAGGACCCCGCATCGCACACACACTGGCAAGGCGACGGTTTAAAACTCCGTCGCGGAAACGGGGGGAGGGGTTGCAGTGGCTCTTATTTGGCGACCTGGACGTTGGAAGTCGTGGAAACGCACATCCCCCAGCCCCCTGCGCGCCTTGCCGAACCGGCCCATGCACCGGGCAGGACAACCCCTGTTTTTTGCTTTTTGCTTTTCTGTTTTTTAATAATTCAAGATTTTTAAAAAATTCCAAATTTCTCAATAATTGCCTGTTTTGGAAAAAACACGTTCAAGAAAATCATAAAATGGTCGTGAATTCATAAAAAAGTTCGTAATTTTGCAAAAAAAGTTTGAGAAAACTTATAATGTTCATGTATTAAATTTTTTTCATATTTCTGAAAAAATGATTGCGCATTCAAATATATTCATGGTTTTGAACATTGTTAACATATTCCAAAAAATGTTCTTAAATTTGAAGAAAATTTCATGAATACAAATAATGTTCATGATTTTTTAAAATAAAAAAGAATATTTTTCGAAATCTAGAAAACACTTTATTAGTTCAAAACGTATACACTGATTCAAAAAATGTTCATGAATTCAAAAAATGATCATGCATTTACAAAAACTTTATCAAAACAAAAAGATGATCATGAATTTCAATAATTGTTCGCAACTTCAAAAATATGTTCATCAATTCAAAAAAATGTTCGTGAGTTTGAAAAAAGTATTCACAATTTAAAAAAATGTACGTGAATTTGTAAAAAAGTCACGAATTCGAAAAATGTTCACGAATTTTTAATAAATGTTCATGATGAAAGAAATTTCCACAAATTTGAAAAATGTTCATGATTTCAAAAAATATGGACAAATTTGAATGACGTTCACAAAAATGAAAAGGATAAATAAAAAATAAAAATAAATAAAGCCCATGAGGACGCTAGACGATGAGGGTAGTTTTACCGTGATTCTTTTTAAGGAACGAAGAAAAGCCCATGAGGCCCAAATACAAATAAGTTGACAGGTTTGATACCGTATGAATCGATGGGTGGCGGAAGTAAGTAGCCCACATGGGGATGGAAGTTGATCAAACGGCCAGGGACGACCTCATGTCATGATCCAAAACGGTGAGAAATGTGAATGGCATGAGATTACTGGAAAGTTGCGCGATTGTAATGTCTCTAAATGTAATGTTGTGGGATCAAAACAATAAAATGTTGACACGTGGGCCCCACACGTCAATGGAGAGCTACCCATAAAAGTGAACAATCTCAAACGCACCAACGCAATCGATGTCAAGTACTATTCACATCAACCACGGATACTGCAGAAAGAGTAACGCTACAAGGCTACATCACAAACATTTTAGTTGCAGAGGAGATTTACGGGCTGATGTGGCGCCATCTGGATGGGTTAGTGTGGGACCCACAGAGAAATTCAAGAGGAGAGGTTAGTGGGATTCGTGGAGGATTAGTCATAACCCACTTTGTCCGTAGGTTTAGGATTATTGGTGTAATTGCCCAGGCAGGGCCCAGTTCATTCCGTTCACGAAGCGAGCTGCAGTTTTTAGAACAGTTTTTCAGAATTTGTCGTGCAACTCGACCTAGCCGAAAGTCAACACGTCTACGAAGAAGCGGTGCAATAAGATGCAAAATAAAGATATAAATATGCATGATATTTAAGCAATTAAGTTCATGTGGGCGATCGCCCTCTATTGCCTTTTCACACTACAGGAAACATACTCGGCGAATGATCTTAGGAAAGATGAGTAGTCCATAATTATTCTTGTCCACAAAATGGCCATAGGATCTTAGGAAAGGTGAGTACAAGATTAAAAAAAAGTATTCCATCTACTCTATGCACAAATACATTGCACGAATGTTGTGATAAAGTGGATGGGCAACAAGCATCTTGCATATGCAATGTACATATAGTAGCACGATGAAGTGCAAATTAGAAGATCGTGTTTTGTTAATTCTTGTGATGGATGAACAGGCAGTTCAGTGAGCCATTCAAAGGCAGATGCTTCTGAACATCGCAAGAACCGGCAGCGAAAGTGAACAAACCGAGCAAGGAATTCCGTCGTGCAAAGGATGACCGGTCGTCACCTGTGCTTCCATCGGTACCTAGAAGACGGGGAGTGGATGGCGCCGGTGCCGGTGCGGGTGCGACGACCCTGCTGCCTCTGCTTCTCGTGGCCGCCTGTCGCCGGCGCCTTACCATGGCCATGGCGGCGACCGGTGGTACTCTTGCCCTCGTCGTCCTCCGTCTCCGTCATCATCTCTCCAAAGCAGGTGGCGGCATCCACCGGCAGCTCCTCAAATGAGTATCTTGCGGATCGAAAGAACCATTTCAACTCATCGAGGATAGAAAACCGCCGTATGACGACGATAGTAGTAGGACGACGAACAAGAAGCCTATCTTCCCACTGTCGCGTGGCGCTCACAAACATCTCCTTCCAGCTCGTCTCCGGCAGGTCGTCGTGGGAATCGCTGTCGCCGCCGAGCGACCAGCACCACCACCACAGCCAGTTGAACCGTAGCGCCTTGTACCTGGGCATCCAGAGCTGGCGGTCCCGGTCGGCGTCGGCCACCAAGCGCCTCAGCTCGGTGCAGGTGCTCTCCACCCTCAGGAGATCCTTCCCGTCGGCAAGCCTCTCCAGGATCGCCGCCATGATGTCGCTCGGGAGGGACATGAAGGTGGGGGCTCGTCCCGGCACCACGCCGTGCACAAGGCATAGATCCGAGAAGATGCGCCAGCTGAACCCGTCGCTGACCGTCCTCCAGAGCGCGGCCGTCGGGGAGGCGTCGTTCCGCAGCAGCCTGCGCGCTGTGCCGTGCAGATCGCCCGACAGGAGCGGCGCGACGGAGAGCGCGTCCAGGCACACCAAGTGCGGGCTGACCCGGACAGAGGAGATCTGCAGGTAGAAGATGACGTGCCGCCCGTTGGTGCACACCCTCAGCGCGGCGGCGTCCATGTCGTGCCGGGGCAGCAGCTGCGGCGCGGTGTACTCCAGGGACAGGATCGAGGCCGTCGCGCCCACCTCTGCCGGAAGCCGGCATGTAGACGACGGATCCCGATCCCGGCGGTGGGGGCGAGTCGCGATGAAGCCCGCGTCGAGGAAGGCGGCGTGGACCAAGATCACTAGACGGCCCAGGATGCGCTCGGCCTTCCACCGGCGGGCGTCCACTACCCCGTGGAGGGGAGAGACCGTCGACGACATGGCTGACTAAGAGCACGAGATTCCTTGTGATTGTGTAAAGAGGGGTCTGGTGATGGTGAGTTTTCAATGGCAGAGCTAGCTGGTTTGACGAAGCCCTGAATGATATTTTTTGGAGCTTGCTTTTCTTGTACGGCAACCCCTTTCTCCTAGGTTCGTGTTGTCTTGTATGGTAGCCTAACTAGGTGGGTTTGTAATTTCTACCCGCCGTCCGAGGCAAAATTGACAAATTTGACCTATGGACGAAATCAAATCACAGAATAAATTGTCCGTAAAACTATTTTACGCGGCTGACCTTTTTGTGTGACGCCCGACACGAAGGCGCCACACTACACTGTGCAACGCCTCATAGATAGGCGTTACACGCCTGGCCAGCATCGCACCTGTGTGATCCGAAAATTACTAAGTCAGTGTGGAGCGCCTGAGAGCTAGGCGCCACACTATATAGTGTAGCGCCTAGCTTCTAGGCGTTGCACTAGTGGTTGCTTCATTTTATAGTGCAACCACTAGTGCAGCGCCTAGCTCTTAGGCTCTGCACATTGACTTAGCAATTTTTAGGCAGTCTGGGGTGCAATACTGGCCAGGCGTGTAGTGCCTATCTGTAAGGCCTTGCATAATGTAGTGTGGCGCCTTCGTGTCGGGCGTCACACAAAAAGGTCAGCCGCGTGAAATAGTTTCACAGGCAGTTCATTCTGTGATTTGATTTCGTCCACAGGTCAAATTTGTCAAATTTGTCGCCGTCCGATCCACACGAGGGGCCAACAGAAGCTGAAGAAGTCAAACCCTATGGGCAAAGCTGAGCAGCATACAGCACATTTTCTTTTTCTTTTTTTTGAGGATCGCATACAACACATTTTCATTAGCTATGTTATATTCTACATACAATTGTTTAGTTATCTAGGGATTCTAATTCATCACCGAAAATTGAAGAACAAATGATGAAAATGTATTAAGGATAGACTTGAGAAGAAGCTTACTTGTTGGAAGGGCAAGATTATGTCCTATGAGGGTAGGCTGATACTTGTAAACTCAGTGCTTACAAGTCTACCTATGTTCATGCTTTCTTTCTTCAAAATACCTGTCGATCGTTGTTTCTTTGACAGAGCAATGAGAATGAAATAAAATATAGAGTGGCTAAGTGGGATATTATATGTAGGCCAAAGGACCAATGGGGTTTGGGTATTGAGAACTTGGAGATTAAAAACAAGTGTTTGGTTAGTAATTGGTTATATCAAGTATCCTCTGAGAAAGAGGGAGTATGCATACATTCATTGCGTAACAAGTCTCTACATTCTAAGACCTTATTTCAAGTAATGGCTCAGTCGAATGATTCACCCATTTGGAAGGGTCTGACGAGGACTAAGGTTGCTTTCTTCAATAGAGGAAAGTTTATTGTTGGTGACGGGCGTGCCACTCGGTTTTGGGAGGATATTTGGCTAGGATTTACGCCCCTAGCCTTACAGTATCCAACACTTTATAATATTGTATCACAAAAGGGGGCCTATGTGTGTACAATACTAGGGTCGGTCCCTCAAATATCCAGTTCAGACGGGACCTAGTTGAGGAAAGATGGGATGCAGGCTCATTTAGCTCAAAGGGTGATGGAAGTCACCTTATACAATGAGATTTGACTCATTTCGATTCAAATAATGAGCTTTGACTCATTTCGATTGACGCTATCCGTTTCAAGCGTGTTTTCTGTTAAATCAATATACGTGGAGTTGATTAATGCTGGACTGGTTCTAGGGTCACTTCATATCTAGAAAACCAAAGCTTCTTTAGAGATTAAGATTTTCATGTGGTTTGTGCATAAGGGTATGATCCTTGCCAAGGACATTTTGGCAAAACGTAGGTGGAAAAGTAGTAAACAGTGTTGTTTCTGTGGCCACGACGAAACAATTCAGTACTTATTTCTTCTATGTCCACTTGCCAAGCTTCTGTGGCGAACAATACATGTGTTGTTTAACGTACCCCCACATATTAGCATATCAAATTTGTTTGGTACCTGGTTTGGGGGGGTGGAGCCCAATACGGCGGAACGAATGCGTGTGGGAGTTTATACATTACTTTGGGCTATTCGAGGCAGTCGGAACGGTTGTGTGTTTAACAGAACAAAGATTAAAAAAAATACAGGTTGTCAACAGAGCGTTTGGATGGATCCGTACGTGGTCATTGCTATACCATACGAAAGCAAGGGAGCTTATGGCTTACGGATGCAACCGTTGGGAGACGGTAGCATGGACTACGTGCAACTGATTTAGATGGCGATTTAATAATAAGATATGTGTAGGCATATTGTCATATGTTTGTCGTTTGTAATTTTTCTTTTACCGGAGCTTTTACTCAGAACTTTGTTACTTGGTTCCCCTTAACAAATGGTTGTGTGCATCATTCAATGTAGAGGCCGGGGCTACTCCTCCTTAAAAAAACAAATTATTTATGTTGTTGCATAAATGGTGCTAGCGACACTAAATGTTTACCCAAATGATAAGTGTCACACGTCAGGTGCGTGGCACTCCGGCCCTGACATTTTTGGATGGCAATTCTAGTGACACACGGCAAGTTTTCTGTCAAAAATAAATTGAAGCACGAAGTTGCCATGCTTGCCAACTAAACTTGCCATCCTCGCATAACTAAACTTGCCATCAAAAATATTCAGAGTTGCCAAGTGTTGTTACCTGCCATTTGACACTTATCAGGGTCCAATGTTTATTCTAAGCACAATCACCTCAATAAGAAAATAGAAAAACCAATATTGTGCAGGTGTCTACAATCTTTATATTTGGTAGTGGCACTTCGGCTGTAATATGGGTGAACTCCAGATTCTTGTTTCGGTGGAGCTGGTCCTTCTTCGCTCCATGTTTTTGCACTAGATTGAGCACAACTTCCTGAAGCTAGCTTCTTGCAGCTATTCCTGTCGGCTTAGCTCCGCACAAAGAGTTTGTGAAGCGTGGGGGAGGACTTCAGAATAGGCCCTTAGTTGTGAGAATTTCAGGGAGGAGTATTCCTTTGAGGGGTATTCCTTTGTTTGGTTAACAGGAAGTCACGAACGATTAGCGGACAAGTTATGATGAAATCTCAAGATATTTACACCAGTTATGTTCCAACTCTCACTTCCCTTGTTAATAAAATTGTGGGAATTTAGACTCCAAACTAGCGCCTCAAACCCTGGACAAGAACGTTTGGTCTATGGGTGCATATACATCCTATGCGTACCTTTTTAATAATTATATAAAAAGTTAAAAATGTGAATTTTTTAAAAGAAACTTGACCTTTCATTGTACTTGTAACAAAAATTCCACAAAAAGAAAAAAGAAGTGTTGACTTCTTTTAGAAAAATCGGACAAAATAGTGTAAATAGTGACCTATAATAGCAATATTTTTTACCCTCAAGTCAACGCTGGTATTTTATTCATAAAAATTATATACTATTGTGAAAAAAATATTCTTAAAAACTTCTATTTTTTGATTTTTAAAATAAAATTATATCGTATGTATATACAACCGAGAACCAAAGGGCATTTCCCTCGAACCTTTAGATATTTCCATCCCCTCCAACTAAACAGCGCGGCCGTGCACCGTCAGCCCCTGTCTTCTTGTCTGTCTTCGGCTGGATGAGCCACGAAGCTGCGCACCAGTGCCCAGCACACGTAGAAAAAAAGTTCTTTTTTTTAGAAGATCACCGGCAGAAAAAGATGGGCGGGCCGCGCTCATCTTCTATGTATGGCCTATGGGCAATGCAGGCCGAAGCTGCTGCTCTCTTTAGTTACGTCCTCTTTAATATGGCCTATATGGACTCTAAGGCCTTAGATGGGCCATGATACAACGAACATATAGGATAGAGTCAGAGCAGTGACACAAGCGACGCTTTGGCCGAGTGGTTAAGGCGTGTGCCTGCTAAGTACATGGGGTTTCCCCGCGAGAGTTCGAATCTCTCAGGCGTCGTTCCCTTTTTTATTTTATTTTTCTTCATCCTTATTTTCTGTTCTCATCCCTATGTATTCTCGACATCAGAATACCATATGGGATATCAGTTTCTCATCAGAATACCATATGGGATATCAGTTTATAACATCTCAAGAAACGAAATGTTCCACCTCTGAAATGCGCCTACAAAATGGCCGACTCTTTTTCTATACAGTATGCGATTTAAATCTATCTTATGTCCAATCAGATACTAACAAAATTCTGACGCAGAGCTAATTGTAAACCGCCACGCGGGCCGTTGGATGAGGCGTTGCCGTCCGATTTGACAACCGGACCACGTGGGCAACCCAGTGGAAAATGGTCATGTCGTCTCTGCATCGCAGCACCCCTCCATCACTCGTCGCCCTCCGTCTCGTGATGCCGCACCGGCCAGGTAGCATCGACGCCTTGCAGCAGATGGCGGCCGGCGAGATCAGCGGCTCATCTCCCCCACAGCAAAAAACAGACTGTTGCATTGAACCTTCCCACCGCCGATGAGATCAGCGGGTCAGGGCACCACATCCCCGCTGCATTGCAGCTCCGCCGCCGACGAGATCCATCGGTCATAGCTAGCACCACCTCGCTTGCAGCATCTCTGCTGCCTCGTGGTCTTCCCCAGTCGTCAGCGACCTCTCCTTTGCGGCAGTGCCACATCCTCAAGAGGCGGTGTGGAGATCACCTATCAGCAGCGTCACCTCGAAGCAGCGGTGCGTGCCCCTGAAGAAGTGGCGGTTGACCTCACAACTGGTGCCGGCGGGGTGGTCGGTGTTGTGCAGCTCTCTTCTGCTTGCAGCAGTGGTAGAGGTTCCCCATGGGTTGTACTCCCTCCGTTTCAAAATAGATGACCCAAAATCTATTTTGAAACGTAGGGAGTAGTTGTGTGAGCAGTAGTAAGCGTTGGCCAGATAGGAGGTGTTCATTACTGGCGGGGGTAGCATGGGAGGCTTTGCTTGTGTTGGTAAAGGAGGTGAATGGAGGAGGGGCGGCGGGGAGAAAGAGAGTACATGGAGGAAGATGATGTGAGGACGAGAAGCTTCGACAGGGACAAGGAAAAGCGGTGTGGAGCCGGACGCGCGTCATGCCATTGAGGCGGTTTTTCTTTTTTGCTAAAATGATCCAGATCTACTACAAAGTTCACCGAAAGTACAAAAAACACCTCAAAAACATAATAAAAATTATATTGATATTCTGAGACCACCGAACGACCACTACCATCGCAGCCACCGACGCGCCGCTATCGCCACTCCCCTGCAAAAGCCGGCTTGATCTTGTCGATGACAGTCGAGAAGTCTTCGTGCACATGCCCCTAAAGACCAGCCCCCTGGAGCCACATACATTGTCATTGAATCCTTGAATAGATTTGAAGCACCTGACAGCAAATCTCGCCACACGACGAGAAACCGTAACCTCTCTATCCAAAGGGGACGACATAATCTACACCGAAGATTTGTTGACTACATCCAGAAGGATGAACTCAAGGAGGATTGGAACCCGGAAGACAAACTCAAAGAAGAAGCACCGTCATCGCCCGAGCACCGCACCTGCAAGGACTGGAAAATCTTACCCGTCATCGGCCGCCGGGGCGACAGGCAGAGGGGATTCGCGGGTGACAGCAGAAGGGAGACGAATCCACGGGTTCATTGGCAAAGCCTTGAGGGGTGAGTTTGACCTAGCCATTAAGAGATAGGTGAGGTGCGATCAAGGTGGTTGATGCAGCATAGAAAATCAGTCAGGTGGTGAAATATAACGTTTTCCAATAAAATTAAATTGTAACTCTAGTTCGCCCTCCTCCTTGGTCCAACTGATTGAAATACAGCCACAAACAATCAATCATTCTAAAGCAATAACTCTGTTTGAGTTACAGCGTCAGACAAATTCAGTTGGCTGGCCATCTTCTTAACTGATTCAGACAGGCGGCGTTGCAATGCTTCTGGCAAGTGGTGGCCAACAAACAAGACCATATCCACCCAAAAGATTTAGTACCCCATTGACACACAATGGCATGTGTATCCAAGTTTTTAAAAATAAATAGAAGTAGTGGCATGTCTGACTGGCAGATATTGTACCCAGCCAGATACATATCTACAATATCCTATTGCAGCAGATACCATAGGCCAATAGCAATATCATACAAAACATACCCTGCTGCCAACATGCTCTCCATGATCTCCAATTATATGCCACAACCCACAAGTGCTAGCTGTGAGTATCAAAACAGGCAGGTCAAAGCACTGCACATGCTCCATTTGCCAGCAATCATACGCCGGGCGAAACAAAACCGAATCACAATTCATAGGACAGGATGCATCTAAATGCAGGAATAGATACCATAACAAGAAAGGAAACATAATTTTCCATTGAAGTGAAAATAACAAGCAAAAATAAAATAAACTGAGTGCGATTACATCATGTCTCTACTTATGGAACCGAGATAACAACGAGATACTTTTTTTTACGGGGTCTCAAACACGGGAAATACCGTCTACTAAGCAAGTTACCTAAATTGCCACGACTTGTCAGTCACACGAGATAATCACAAGGCAGGAAGAAGAGAAATCAAACAAATGGATCGCCCGATGCCTCGACAAAGAGACCTTGCTGCAGCTGCCGGTGGGTAACCTAGGGTGGGGTAGGGGGGAGGGACGACGACCATGAGAGTGCAGCTCCGCTGAAGCAAGACGTAACAATAATATAGCATGGCGGCAACTTCGCCCTTGTTCTTTGTCTACCGATGATTAGATCACAAGATGGAGCAAGCCCCCCTCTGCGCCTTTTTCTTCTTCTTTGCCTTTGGTGGCGCAAGTACCACCTTTATTGCCGCATCAAATACACCCTTGACATTCTGAAAATCGAAAAGGACCAGAAAAAAAAACTCCGTCAGCATCTCACATTGCATTATGCAATAACCAAACATGTAAGAAGATAGCTATACTAGTTGGGTCTTCGAGCTGCATTCGATGTAGTAGGGTGCGCCTATTAACTTTTTTAGTTCCTCCCCCTACAGAATTTGGCATCTAAAGTTAGTAACACAACATCGCCTCCTTCAAGGGAAAGAGCAAGAAAGACAAAAATTCAAGGAAAAAATATTCAAGTCGTGACGTAATGCATCCATACCTGAGCAGTAGTGATAGGAACAGCACCAGGATGGTCCACAAAGAACTGCTTGTCATCTCGAAGATCTGCCAGGGCAATGTACAAAGTGAAAATGGAATACAGCTGACAGTCTAAACCATCAAAGGTTCAAGGGTAAAGAACACAAGCACGAAGAACTAAACAGCCAACAATTCATCTAGGTAATATACCAATATTCTCAAGCACAGAAAGCAGTGGTGAAATACTATGGGGTTCACAGAAGCTTAGATTCAAGGTTTTTTTTTCTCATTTATTTTCATCTGGATAGCATCCCCTGCTTTCACTTGTAGTATGTGACTGCCATTGCACGTTACTGTGAATAACTTTAAAAAGACCTATGTGCCTAGAAATCCAACGTCACTTCCGTCGTAAACACAACAGGATGTCAGATTTCTGAAGAACAATGTAGCCATGTGACGTTCTTACCAAGCTTTGTTCCCACGAGGATGATAGGCACACCTGGTGCATAATGCTTCAGCTCAGGTATCCACTGAAACAAAAACGGAATTCAGGTTCAGGAAATGCATAGGTTGAGCATATATGTATAACCATAAAAATAATGAGAACAAATTAACATAAGTCAAGATAATGACCAAGGAACAGAAATTAGGGGAAACTATATCATCTCTGATGAATAGGAGACTACCGGAAAAACCATTCAAGAGTGCATTAAAGCCTATTTGTAGCATGACTGAAGAAAAAAACCACTCATCAAACATGACATACATGCCAGAAACACAAAAATGTTATCAGATAACTCATGAAGGTGACCATAGAAATGATGGTGAAATGAACTTCTGGAACCAGGAACGCATAGAGCAAATTTCTTTGAATATAAAGAGATAATAAGAATCAGACTGTTACCTTCTTTGAAACATTCTCATAGCTGGCCTTGCTGATAAGCGAGAAGGCCAGAAGGAAGACATCAGCTCCACGATAACTCAGCGGTCTCAGTCTGTTGTAGTCCTCCTGACCTGTTGCAGTTCCAAAGAAGAAACTTTTACAACTTGGCACCAAAGACATACCAAGCAGACAGAACAAACATGTAACCATCACAAACCAAGACAGAAAGAAGAGCCAGTTACCTGCAGTATCCCATAGCCCGAGGTTGACAGTGTTGCCATCAACCACAACATTAGCACTGAAGTTGTCAAACACCGTGGGCACATAGTCCTGCCAAGAACAACAGTAGTAGTAAGATAAACAGCAAGTGCAGCCAAATTCTTTCTTCCAATTTCAAGAAAGAGCCACATGGCCGTCGAAGTGAATTAACAACGAGTGCAGCCAAATTCTTTCTTCCAAGTTCTAGATGCGGCCACATGGCCGTCGGACGGACGACAGCGAGGTGAATTAAACTCTTCCACTCAAGTAGCCATGCCTGAAGATAAGCATACCAAGATGGCACAAACACCAGACCCCATGTAGGTGGGTGGTCCAACTGGATATTCTACTGCTGCTGCTACCACTACTACGTGGTCACCATGACTCAGGGCTCCAAGCTAATCTACCCTCACAAAGCAGGGTAACCCCATCATGGGTGGTGGTATTATCTTGTCTTGTCTCCAAGGTTTCTTTCTTTCTCTCCTCTCCTCGAGAGAGAGTAAAAAGAAATCTTTCGTTTGAAAACGAAGCATGCGTGAAAAGGTGGGTGCTGCAATTGGTGTGTGGATTTGCGTGAAAGAAACAAAGAATGGCACCCACCAACCATCGGATGGTGTGAGTGGTCGAGGTAGGGTACTACCCTGCTACTGGGCTAAAAGGAAAGGCTGGAAAGCGATCTCCGGCTGTTTGAAACGGATCCGCAGCCCCCACATTGCCGGCTGGGGAGTGGAGCCAAATTGGTACGAAATCACGAGCCGACGAAATCCCCCTACTATCTTTTTCCCCCTGCAAATGTTGCCGTTCCTACTACTGAATGGTAACGAAATCGACAGCGAAAATTTCCCGTGCAGAATAAATCCTAATTTGGGGTTGATTTGGGGGTATCAGAAGAAAAGATCCCCATTTCGCTGAGGAGGACCGGCAACCCTAGACGAGAAAAGATCGAAATTGGCGACCGCATTGTGCCCAAATTAGGAGCCGCCGGGGGGCGAATCGAGCGCAGAAAGCCCGGCCAAATCTAGATCAAGAACCAGCCTTTGCTTCCCCCACCCCCTAATTAGGAATACACACGCACACAAAAAGAATCAATCAACCAATCCGGCATGAAAGGCGCAAGCAGCAACATTTGTCCGGCTCTACAAACACAAGAAGAAGAACAAGAAGCAACCTGGCATTACCCAAGAACTACAAGTAAGAAAAGAAAGGAGGGACGTACGGTGGGGAAGGTGTTGGAGGTGTAGGAGATGAGCATGCAAGTCTTGCCGACGGCGCCGTCCCCCACGGTGACGCACTTTATGAACCTGGACGCGCTCATCCTCCCTCTTTCCCTCGCTGCCGGTGAAGGTGCGGGCGAGACAGGGGAGGGGAGGAGGGGAAGAAGAAGAAGGGGGCGGAGGGGGGGAGCTGGTTAAGATTTGGGGCCAGAGGAGCGAGGCCCAGGCCGGGGTGTGGAGGTTAAGATTGGGGGGGCGCGGGGGCGGGGACAAATGGAGGGGAGCGCGGGGGAGGGGGAGGAGAGGGATGCGGGGGTGCGGCCGAGGAAGCGGTCTCCGCGCCCGAATCGCTGGGTGCCTCCGCTTAGCCTGGTCTCCCACCCTCTCTGCTCGCCGAGGGAGAAGAAGAGGGAGAGAACGGTGGGTGGGGTGGGGGGTGGGGTGGGGTGGGTGGAGGTGGACACGGTGTGCGCGCGCATCATTTCCTTCTTTATTACCGCCCGCTCCTGCCCGGCCCCGGCAGCCATCATCACGCCCGCCCCATAATTAATTTCCCGGCTAATCCCGCGTGCAAACTCATTCGTTCATTCATGAGAGTTTTGGACAAATGTTTCTTGAGCAAAATATAAAACTTCTCTTTTTCTTGCGAGGGAAATATAAAACTTCTTACTGGCTATGTATTGCAAACATTTGATTGTGTGTACATTTCTAGCCTAATTCCCGAGGCGGGCAAGAATCCACCGAGTATCCGGTACGGCTAGATGTATCGTCATAAATGTAGGGGTTGTGCTATGTTGGTCGCCAGCAAGGCCAGCTTGATTGAACAGAGCTCTCACGTGTCGTCAAAAAGGTTGTAACGCTTGCTACGAGGCGGGCAGTAAGAATCTGTTATGTATTCTTGATAGGGTTCCATATCGTCATAAATGTAGGGGTTGTGCTACGCTGGCTGTAAGTAAGACCAGCTTGATTGGACAGATATCTCATGTGCCGTCCAAAAGGTTGTAACGCTTGCTACTAGGCGGACAGTAAGAATTCGTTATGTATTCTTGGTAGGGTTAGCCGTATCATCATAAATGTAGGGGTTGTGCTATGCTGGCCGCCGGTAAGGCCAGCTTGATTGGACAGAGATCTCACGTGTGGCCGAAGAGGTTGTAACGCTTGCTACGAGGCGACTAGTAAGAATCCATTGTGTATCCTTGGCAGGGCTAGTTGTATCGTCGTAAATGTAGGGGTTGTGATACGCTGGCCGCCAGTAAGGCCAGCTTGATTGGACAGGGATCTCACGTGTGGCCGAAAAGGTTGTAACGCTTACTACGAGGCGGGCAGTAAGAATCCACTGTGTTCTTGGTTGTATCGTCGTAAATGTATGAGTTGTGCTATGCTGGCCGTAAGTAAGTCTCGCTTGCTTCGGTAAAGATTTCATATTTTTGTTGTCGAAAAGGTACAATGTGTGTTTGTCTACCTTTTTCTTGCGCTTGTTGTCACTAAAGATCTTCTATGTTAGCTTGATGGTATGGTTCTTCCGTAAGGTGCATCAAGGAGGATGATATTGATGATGACATCATCGTAAATGTAGGGGTTATCCTACGTTGGTCGCAAGTAAGGCCAGCTTGATTCGATGAAGATCTCGCTTTTCATCAAAAAGATGCAACAATTGTTTCAAGCCAGACAATTTGAAAATGTAGGGGTTGGCAGGATTAGCTGTATCATCATAAATGTAGGGGTTGTGAGACGTTGGCCGCTAGTAAGGCCAGCTTGATTGGGCAGATATCTCACGTATGGTCGAAAAGGTTTTAACGCTTACTACGAGGCGAACAGTAAGAATCCACCGTATTCTTAATTGTGACGTCATAAATGTACGCGTTATGCTATGCTGGTCGTAAGTAAGGCTCGCTTGATTCGATAAAGATTTCACCTTTTCTTGTCCAAAAGGTATAACGTGTGTTTGTCTACCTTTTCCTTTCGATTATGTTAGCTTGATGATATGGTTCTTCAGTAAGGTGCACCAAGGAGCGGGGCGTTGATGACACCATCATAAATATAGGAGTTATGCTACACTAGCCGCAAGTAAGACCAACTTGATTAGATGAAGAGCTCGTTTTTCATCGAAATGATGCAACAGTTGATTTGAGCCATACAATAAGGATCCATCGTTTCCTAGGAAGGGCTACTTGTGTCGTTATAAATGTAGGAGATGTGTTATGCTGGCTGCAAGTAAGGTCAGCTTGATTCGATGGAGAACTTGCTTTTCATCGAAAAGATGCAACGGTTGTTTCGAGCCAGACAATAAGGATCCATTGTTTCATTCGTAGGGCTAGTTATGTCGTTATAATTGTAGGAGATGTGATACGTTGACCGCAAGTAAGGCCAGCTTGATTCGATTAAGATCTCAATTTTCATCTAATACCAAGGTGAAGTAGCCCCTCTTAATAGTAAGACTTCTTACAGGCTAGGAACAAACAGTTGACTGTGTGCAGGTTTCTAGTTTGATTTTCAAGGCAGGTGGTAAGAATCCACCGTGTATCCTTGGTAGGGTTAGTTGTGTCTTCATAAATGGAGGGGTTGTCTCCAAGGGGCCAACCCTGCCCCTCTATTTATATTTTGAGCCCTGAGGTCGCAACTTGGGGTGGGGGTCTCCCAAAAGTTGGTTTGAAACACAAGGAAGAGTCCTCCCCGGATTCCAGCACGAAACGGACCTCGGCGTCTGGCACAATACTAGATGCCAAGGACCCTGGCGTCTGGCCCCTGTCCTCCGAAAAACTCAGGCCTTGTGGGCCTTACCCCTTGGCCCAAGCCAAGGTGTCCTCGCACCAGAACATTTCTAGAAACACCCAAAACTCTTTTGGAACTCACTCGAAACTATTTCTTATATTCTTAGAACTATTTCGAGAATATTTTCTCATAATTCCTGCTACACTAACACTCATCAAATCGTGATTCCCTTACGCTTGTGACCCTATAGGTTCAGTAAAACATAGACATGAACAAAACCCCTTTCGTTCAATGACTGATAGTGGAGTCGTGGACATCCATGTCGATCCCTATGAATACACGAATGACATTCGAGTGAACCTTTGGTTATCATGTGATTCCCTTTGCTTCGCAATACTTTTCAAAACCCAAGGTGAGATATGTTGGTATCCTCTTAAGTCATACACATGCTCACTATACCGGTCTCTGATACGTCTCCAACGTATCTACTTTGTCTCACACTTTTCCTCTTGTTTTGGACTCTAATTTGCATGATTTGAATGAAACTAACCCCGGACTGACGCTGTTTTCAGCAGAACTACCATGGTGTTGTTTTTGTGCAGAAATAAAAGTTCTCGGAATGGAACAAAACTTTGCGACGATTTATTATATCAATAATAAGAATTTTTGGAGCCAAGACCCACCGGAGAGGGGCCCTGCTACCTCTTGAGCATGCGTTGGTTTTTCCCTTGAAGAGGAAAGGGTGATGCAGCAAAGTAGCGTAAGTATTTCCCTCAGTTTTTGAGAACCAAGGTATCAATCCAGTAGGAGGCTCCTCAAAAGTCTCACGCACCTACACAAACAAACAAGACCCTCGCAACCAACGCGATAAAGGGGTTGTCAATCCCTTCACGGTAACTTTCGAAAGTGAGATCTGATAGAGATAATAAGATAAAGTAAATATTTTTGGTATTTTTATGATATAGATTG
Source organism: Triticum timopheevii (assembly GCA_963921465.1). Taxonomy (NCBI): domain Eukaryota; kingdom Viridiplantae; phylum Streptophyta; class Magnoliopsida; order Poales; family Poaceae; genus Triticum; species Triticum timopheevii. The sequence continues at coordinate 69,194,609 of OY997272.1, read as the reverse complement.
GAAAGTAAAAGACGCAAATAAAAGTAGATGGGAAACTTATACGATAAAAGATAGACCCAGGGGCCATAGGTTTCACTAGTGGCTTCTCTCAAGATAGCATAAGTATTACGGTGGGTGAACAAATTACTGTCGAGCAATTGATAGAAAAGCGAATAATTATGAGATTATCTAGGCATGATCATGTATATAGGCATCACGTCCGTGACAAGTAGACCGACTCCTGCCTGCATCTACTACTATTACTCCACACATCGACCGACTCCTGCCTGCATCTAGAGTATTAAGTTCATGAAGAAAAGAGTAACGCATTAAGAAAGATGACATGATGTAGAGGGATAAACTCATGCAATATGATATAAACCCCATCTTTTTATCCTTGATGGCAACAATACAATACGTGCCTTGTTGCCCCTGTCACTGGGAAAGGACACCGCAAGATTGAACCCAAAGCTAAGCACTTCTCCTATTGCAAGAAAGATCAATCTAGTAGGCCAAACCAAACTTATAATTCGAAGAGACTTGCAAAGATAACCAATCACACATAAAAGAATTCAGAGGAGATTCAAATATTTCTCACAGATAAACTTGATCATAAACCCACAATTCATTGGATCTCGACAAATACACCGCAAAAAGAGTTACATCGAATAGATCTCCAAGAAGATCGAGGAGAACTTTGTATTGAGATTCAAAGAGAGAGAAGAAGCCATCTAGCTAATAATTATGGACCCGAAGGTCTGTGGTAAACTACTCACATCTCATTGGAGAGGCCTTGGAGATGATGTAGAGGCCCTTCGTGGTTGGTTCCCCCTCCGACGGAGCACCGACGAAGGCTCCAAGATAGGCTCTCGCGGATACAGAAGGTTGCGGCGGTGGAAATAGTTTTCATGGTGCTCCTGGATGTTTTCAGGGTATATGGATATATATAGGCGAAGGAGGTAGGTCAGGGGAGCCACGAGGGGCCCATGAGGGTGGGTGGCGCGCCCACCCCCTAGGGTGCGCCCTCCTGCCTCGTGGCCGCCTCGGCTGCTTCTTGACGTCCACTCCAAGTCTCCTGGATTGCGTTTGTTCTGAAAAGACCGCTCCTGAAGGTTTCATTCTGTTTGGACCCTGTTTGATATTCCTTTCCTTCGAAACACTGAATTAAGCAAAAAAACAGCAATTCGAGCTGGGCCTTCGGTTAGTAGGTTAGTCCCAAAAATGATATAAATGTGTAAAGTAAAGCCCATAAACATCCAAAACGGGTAATATAATAGCATGGAACAATCAAAAATTATAGATACGTTGGAGACATATCAAGCATCCCCAAGCTTAATTCCTACTCGTCCTCGAGTAGGTAAATGATAAAAACAGAATTTTTGATGTGGAATGCTACCTAACATATTTCTCAATATAATTCTCTTTATTGTGGCATGAATGTTCATATCCAAATGATTCAAAATAAAAGTTCATATTGACATAAGAGATAGTAATACTTCAAGCATACTAAGAAAGTAATCATGTCTTCTCAAAATAACATGGCTAAAGAAAGTTCATCCCTACAAAATCATATAGTTTGGTCATGCTTCATTTCTGTCACACAAGAATGCTCTCATCTTGCACAACCTCGATGATAAGCCAAGCAATTGTTTCATACTTTAGTAATCTCAAACTTTTTTCAACTTTCACGCAATACATGAGCACGAGCCATGGATATAGCACTATGGGTGGAATAGAATATAATGATGGGGGTTGTGTGGAGAAGACAAAAAAAGGAGAAAGTATCACGTCGATGCGGCTAATCAATGAGCTAGGGAGATGCCCATCAATTGATGTCAATGCAAGGAGTAGGGATTGCCATGCAACGGATGCACTAGAGCTATAAATGTATGAAAGCTCAACAAAAGAAACTAAGTGGGTGTGCATCCAACTTGCTTGCTCATGAAGACCTAGGGCATTTGAGGAAGCCCATTGTTGGAATATACAAGCCAAGTTCTATAATGAAAAAATTCCCACTAGTATATGAAAGTGACAACATAGGAGACTCTCTAACATAAAAATCATGGTGCTACTTTGAAGCACAAGTGTGGAAAAAGGATAGTAGCATTGTCCATTTTTATTTCTTCTTTTTTTCTTTTTTTATTTGGCCTTTCTCTTTTTTTGGCATTTCTTTTTTGGGACAATGCTCTATTAATGATGATCATCACGCTTCTATTTATTTACAACTCATTGATTACAACTCGATACTAGAACAAGATATGACTCTATATGAATGCCTCCGGCGGTGTACCGGGATAATGAATCAAGAATGACATGTATGAAAAATTATGCATGGTGGCTTTGCCACAAATATGATGTCAACTACATGATCATGCAAAGCAATATGACAATGATGAAGCGTGTCATAATAAACAGAACAGTGGGAAGTTGCATGGCAATATATCTCGGAATGGCTATGGGAATGCCATAATAGGTAGGTATGGTGGCTGTTTTGAGGAAGATATAAGGAGGTTTATGTGTGATAGAGCGTATCGTATCACGGGGTTTGGATGCACCGGCGAATTTTGCACCACAACTCAAGGTGAGAAATGGCAATGCACGGTACCGAAGAGGTTAGCAATGATGGAAGGATAAATGTGTGTATATTCCATGGACTCAACATTAGTCATAAAGAACTCACATACTTATTGAAAAAATCTACAAGTCATCAAAAACCAAGCATTAAGCGCATGCTCCTAGGGGGAGAGATTGGTAGGAAAATACCATCGCTCGTCCCCGACCGCCACTCATAAGGATGACAATCTAAGAACACCTCATGTTTCAAAATTGTTACACAACGGTTACCATACGTGCATGCTACGGGACTTGCAACCTTCAACACAAGTATTTCTCAAATCCTCAACCACTCAACTAGAATGACTCTAATTTACCACCTTTATATCTCAAAACAATTATCAAGCATCAAATTGATCATAGGATCCAATTCACTTCCTATGATAGTTTTTATTATACCCAACTTGGATGCCCATCATATTAGGACCAATTTAATAATCATAGCAAATACCATGCTTTTCTAAAAGACTCTCAAAATAATATAAGTGAAGCATGAGAGATCAATAATTTCTACAAAATAAAACCACCACCGTGCTCTAAAAAGTATAAGTGAAGCACTAGAGCAAAACTATCTAGCTCAAAAGATATAAGTGAAGCACATAGAGTGTTCTAATAAATTCCAATTCATGTGTGTCTCTCCCAAAAGGTGTGTACAACAAGGATGATTGTGGTAAACTAAAAAGCAAAGACTCATATCATACAAGACGCTCCAAGCAAAACACATATCATATGGTGAATAAAAATATAGCTCCAAGTAAAGTTACCGATAAACGAAGAAGAAAGAGGAGATGCCTTCCGGGGCATCCCCAAGCTTAGGCTTTTGGTTGTCCTTGGATTATCTTGGGGTGCCATGGGCATCCCCAAGCTTAGGCTCTTGCCACTCCTTATTCCATAGTCCATCAAATCTTTACCCAAAACTTGAAAACTTCACAACACAAAACTCAACAAGAAATCTCATGAGCTCTGTTAGTGCAAGAAAGAAAAACCACCACACAAGGTACTGTAATGAACTCATTCTTTATTTATATTGGTATTAAACCTACTGTATTCCAACTTCTCTATGGTTCATACCCCCCCCCCCCCCCCCCCGATACTAGCCATAGATTCATTAAAATAAGCAAACAACACACGAAAAACAGAATCTGTCAAAAACAGAACAGTCTGTAGCAATATGTAACTTTAGAATACTTATGGAACTCCAAAAAATCTAAATTAAATTGTTGGACGTGAGTAATTTGTCTAGTAATCATATGCAAAAAGAATCAACTAAAAACCACTCTTCAGTAAAAAGTGGCAGCTAATCTCGTGAGCGCTAAAGTTTCTGTTTTTTACAGCAAGATCATATAAACTTCACCCAAGTCTTCCCAAAGGTTCTACTTGGCACAAACACTAACTAAAACATAAAAATACATCTAAACAGAAGCTATATGAATTATTTATTACTAAACAGAATCAAAAAGTAAGAAACAAAAATAAAATTGGGTTCCTCCCAACAAGCGCTATCGTTTAACGCCCCTAGCTAGGCATTGATAATTTCGATGATGCTCACATGAAAGACAAGAATTGAAGCACAAAGTGAGGATCATAAAGCATATGAAAACACATCTAAGTCTAACATACTTCCTATGCATAGGCAAATTATAGGCAAACAAATTATCATGGCAAGCAAAAACTAGCATATGCAAGGAAGAGGAAGGAAACAATAGCAATCTCAACATAACGAGAGGTAATTTAGCGACATGAAAATTTCTACAACCATATTTTACTCTCTCATAATAATTACATGTGGGATCATAAGAAAATTTAACAAAATAGCTATCACATAAAATATTTTCAACACGATAACTAAAGTCATGACCTCTCCAAACACACTTTTATCAAAAACTTCATAAGATTGAACATTATCCAAATATGTGGGATCTAAAGTTGACACTGTTCCAAACCCACTTTTACTATTATTGCAAACATTATTATCAATCTCATATTCATCATGGGGCTTAAATAAATTTTCAAGATTGTAAGAAGAATCACCCGAATCATGATCATTGCAACAAGTAGTGGACATAGCAAAACTAGCAACGGCGGAGCTATGTTATGGCCTGAGGGGGCCGTGGCCCCCCCAGCCCAAACGATTATTTTGCATTACTATGTAGTACTGGCGAGGCTGCCACTACTAGGGAAAACCTTATACACAGAAATTTAGCAACAGCGCGGGTCAAAAAAGCGCGCTAGTGCTATATAGCAGTAGCGATTTAAGAAAAACCGCGCTACAGATAAAAACTTAGCAGTAGCGCTTGTGGTCGAGAAAACGCTACTACTAATATTCCCATTGGCAGAATGATAGGCTACGCATAGCAGTAGCGGGCTTCGAAGAAACACGCTACCGCTAGGGCATAATTAGCAGCGCGTTTCCTGGGAAGAGCGCTACTACTAACGGAAATAAAATAAGATGAAAAACAAATAGAAAAGTAAATGAAAATGAAAGAAATAGAAAAAGGAGAAAGGAAAAAATAAAATGTAAAGCAAAATAAATGAAAAAGCGAAAAATCGGAGGAAGGCATAGCAGCAGCGTCTGTTTGTAAGAGGCGCTATAGTTAACGTAGCTGCAGCGCGTGTCCTAGACCCCCGCTATAGAAACAGAAAAGGAAATTAAAAAAGGAAGAAATTTACATAGCTATAGCAGTAGCGCGTTTTGCAAAAACCGCTATAGCTATCATAGCTATAGCGCGTTTTGCGAAACACGCTACCGCTAAGTTTGACTTAACCAAAAAACCGTTTCCCCCCGGCCACCACTTCTCCCCCAAATCCCTCAACCCACCCCGCACGCCGCCGTCTCCCCGATTCACCGTCGCCCCACTTCGCCGCCGACGTTGACGCCACCAGAGCCGTGCGCCGTCGACGACACCGGAGCCGCCCCGAACGCCACGGAGCCGCACGACCTCGTCAACGCCACCGGAGCTGCCGTGGACGCCACCTTCCTCGCTGTCACCGGAGACACCCCTACCTCCCTTGCCGTCACCGAAGACGCCCCTGCCTCCCTCGCCACCACTGCCTCCGTCGCCACCACCGGAGCCATCATCTGTAAGCCCCCACCCCTCCTCTCTCTCTCTCATGCATAGGTTAGCCAGTTTAATTAGGTTAATTATCTAGGTTAGGGCAAAAATTTAGTTAGGGCTTTGACATAGAAGTAGTTAGGTTAACTAGTTTAATTAGGTTAATTATCTAGGTTAGTGCAAAAACTTAGTTAGGGCTTTGACAGAGAACTAATCAGGTTAACTAGTTTAATTAGGTTAATTATCCAGGTAATTAGTGCAAAAATTTATTTTAGGATTTGACAGAGAACTAGCTGCGTTAACTAGTTTAATTAGGGTTAATTATCTAGGTAAACTAGATTAACTAACTAGGTTCAATAGGTAGGTTAATTAGGTTCGTTGGATTAACAAGCTAGGTTAAGTAGATTGGCAAAGGTTTTTGATTTTTGAAAAGACCACTATTTTTCAAGGAAAAGAATTTAGGCAAATTTTATTTTTCATTGAAGTGGTCATGTTATATCTTTTCATTGAAGTTGTTCGATTGTGCCCAAGTGGCTTTGTTGTTTCCAGGGAATGATGCTGAGTGGCCTATGTTTTGCCGGAATGTTGATTCATTTCTGTTCCGGCAAATTTCAGGTTCTCGATTTGTCCACTTTTTAGCAAAGGTCATGCCGAAATTTCCCGTGAATTTCGGCATGACTTGTGCTACAAACTAGGACATATCGAGTGCCCGGGATTTGCCGCACCAGGAAGGAGTCAACATTCCTGCAAAACAATAGTCCTTTTTATGTCATTATTCATTTTATTAGGTCTAGAATTAATTGACTAGATTTAATCATAGGAAACATGGCTAGCAACGATGAAGGACATGGTTCTGGTGATTGCGACGACGTCTACCGGGCGGCAGGCGAATTTTTTAGCCTTACCGACGATCAACAGATGTTGTTGCTGGGCCCACCGGTGGCATCGGGGACTGAGACCAACATGCAGACCGGTGCTGAGATCGACACGCAGACCGGTGCTGAGACTGAGACCGGTGCTGAGATTAAGACCGGCATCGAGACCGGCGATGAGACCGGTGCTGCCTCGGGAAGCGGAGCCGGTGTAGGACCGAAAGCAAAGAGGCAACGGGTTCCTAACAAACTCAGGACTACTAGACTGGTGGTCACGGAGGTGGACGACGGCAATTTTGAGCCAAAGGAGCCCGAGGAAGCGCACGCGTGCTACGACAATCAAATAGGCTGCATCATACGGATAACCGCCACCATCAACGATGAGAATCTAAAGAAGATAGAAAATATGAGGAGCTCCCTCCTAAAGAAGTTTCACCAGATATTCTTGTTCCCGGGCTGGAATGAGAAGGATTATGAAGATCCAGACAAGGACCCGGCAATGAAGAAGATAAACAAACACGCCATGACCAAGTTTAGCAACGCGTTGGCCGCCTGGAAAAATTGAGTGAAAGCAAAGATCAACGACGGGGAACCCTACTCCGAGATTGTAAAGGATAGTCCGACAATCACGGAAGAGCAGTTTCAAATATTCAAGGAGGCTTGCGAGGCCGAAGCTGCCAAAGAAAAGTCTAAGTACATGAAGGGGCTTCAAAAGAGGAACATTGGGACCCACCACCTCGGAAGCCGTGGTTACGGCGGAAAGAGGTCCAAATGGGCCAAGGAGGACGTGGAAGCCGCGAGTCTGGGCATCCCAGACCCCTTGGCGGATTTCACCGTCCCGCAGGAGCGTGACGTCCTGAGGGCCCGGCACCGTTGGGACCCAGTGAAGAAGGTTTACGAGACAACACCGGTCAATACGGAGTTCATGAGACTGCTGGTAATTTTAGTTTCTGATCAATTCGACTGCACACGTTAGTCATATTTCTAAACGATCCTTGTGCCTTTTGCAGAGAGAGCAGCACCGGATTGCGGCCGAAAGCGACTCGCCGTCTGAGGCATTGGCGAGGCCCAAGTGGGACACTCCATTCAACCGGGCGTTGAACATATTGAAACAACAACCGGTGGATACTCGACCGTTGTATGGACGCGTGCACGGTGTCGGAGACGGCGCCACGTGGAAAAAGTACTACCATGAGACCACGGAGGAGAAAAAGGAAAGACGGAGGTTAACTGAAGAAAGCATCGACAAGAAGGTTGAGATTGCGGTTGAGAAGAAATCATCTCAGACAGTCGCAACAGCAGTAGCTGCCGCAAAACAGGCGATTGCAGATATATCTACTTCCTTGGTGACAGGCATTTACACTTGAACAAGGCAAAATCCAGAAAAAAATGCAGAGGACTTTCCCGTTGCTAACTTCTTGGGAGCACCTGCTCCCGCACCGGCTCTCGCACCTGCTCCCACACCGGCTCCCGCACCTGTTCCCGCACCGGACGTGCTCAGTGGTGCCTCCTCTTTGGCTGAGCTCGACGCCCTCACGGTATCTGCCACACCGGCCCCCTTCAATATAAATGTATAATCTCCCGTTTTTGTTGCCTTTCGTATGTCTCACGTCGCAGACTTTTCTTTGCAGGCCGACGAAACCCCGTGCACCATATTGTACACCATCGGCGAACAGAAGGTGGAAGTGGGGAAGGGGACGATAATGGAGCCGAAGGAACCATTGTTCCACAGCCGGTCGATCCCCCCGAACGTCTTCAAGGTTTCCGTGGCCAGTGTCAAACCGGGCCACGAGAATTTGCCTCCTCTAATACTAGTGGGGGATGACGACGAGACCCCGCGGCGGCTTGGTGATTGTTGCAATGGGTGGGTCCTGTTGTGGCCAAAGAGTCTGCTTCGTCTGGAGGCGGCCGGGAGCACACCCACGAGCACGCAGCCTCAGCAAGGTATGAACATCAACACCCCACCTACCCAATTAGTGTCAGGTGTCGGGTTGGGTGATAGCGGACGGGGTAAGCAGGTGGCTCCATTAGTTGCTGATGACATCGCCATGGATGAGGATGAGGATGACGATGGCGCTGAATAGTATGTCTATACTGGCGCCTCCTCAGGGTTGAGCATCATGAGTCGGTGCCTGAATTACCGTCTCAAAGTATTATTGACGACCATCCGGTGGTAAAGAAGCCTAGGAAGAGAGCGAGGAAAGCCAAAAAAGCTGATTCTATGATCCAGCCGCCTCAGTAGCCTCGGCTTCAGGACCGTGTAGATATCCCCGATGCAGATAAATGGCATATCCCCGGTCGACCAATCCTACCTAAAACAGCGCTACGGGCCAGATTCGGCGATCTAAGGAGACTTCATGACGATGTGCTGCGGGTAGAGAAAGGCCTCATCACCTCGAAAGATCCAGGATACCCACTCTACGTGGTTAACGTTCCGCGGCAAATGTCGTACGTCGACGGCTTCCCCACGGATTAGTTCTTCCTCTGATTCGATTACATATTCGACATGTTTCATGTGAAGAAGCTGGATTTTACGTTTGTCCGCCTCTATGCCTTGCACATGAACTACATCATTGGGGTTGAGCAGATACGTTTTATCTGTGTCGCTGACCCGTACTACATGCACGAGGGCTTCTTGGGAGTCTGTGCACAGCATCGTGAATACGCGAGGGATTACATCATCAGTTTCATGCTCGCCAATAAGGACAAGGAGGCGATTCTTGTGCCTTATCATCCCGTGTAAGTCATCCGCGCTGCTATCCTTCCTTCAATTTCAATAATTCATTTGCACGGCGGAGGCTAATTAATTTGAGGTGTACTTATTTTGCGCAGCGGCGGGCGCGCCGTCCTCATCATCCTCTACCCCCGATTCTCCCACGCTCTTTACTTGGACTCGTCGAAGAACATTCACAAAAAGGATTACACCCACATCAAAGATGTTCTCGACAGTGCTATGTTTTACTACCAAGCAAGGGGTGGAGAGGTTAGGGACAAGAAGAGAAGGGGCGGCAGGGTCGCCTTCAGCCATAAGACCGACTTCTGCTGCATCCAGTAACCAAACGATTCTCTTAATGATGGATTCTATGTCCTACACCACATGCTGGAGTACAGACGGGATCACCAGAACCTTCACATGGCACCTAGATCTGGCGATGCCCATATTCTGCAATGGGCAAAGGACATAGGAGATATCGAAGATCATCGACTTCGAGCTGAGTTCTATAACATCCAGCGCGAACTTGCCCAAATCATCATGAATGAGGTCGTCGGAAAAACAGGGATGTTCCATGCAGAAGGACAAATGTCGCGGGAAGACGTCCGAACATGGATAGCCTCTCAGCGTCTCGACATGAAGCCTTTCACTAAGCTCGATGACTACCTCCCTAACATGGATGGATGGCACGACATGATGGAGTGATTGTCGATATATGACAATGTGTCCGTTTAGTCCATACTTACTTTTATGACAAAACTTTGAGTTATGCATGGTGAAACTTTATTTGTGATGTAATTAAACCGTCCTCCTCCTCGACTAGCGAAAATCACTCTAGTTAGGTCATTTTGGGTACGATGAACTTTGTTATTTATGCTTATGATATGTTGTTTCTATTTTTGCCAAGTCTGTCTCTTTCTGTTGCTCAACTATATATGTTGCATATCATCGACTCATGTGACGATGCAGGTGCATAGATCATAGATGGTGAAGAAGTGCTACGCCAGGAGTATATATACGACAAGTGGCCGGAGTGTCAGGCCCAGGTGTACCGGTTTTCGGTTTCCGAGCGACACGCAGTACTTAGTTTAGGTTCACGCTAATGCGAGAGAGGGATACGAGCTCATGTACTCAAAGTGATAGCTATTCTCGCGTATATCATTGTTTAGATGGATGACAATGTATTTGCAAGTAATCGAGACTTGTATCGCTATTTTCGAGATTGATGACGAGAGACCACTTTGTGTTGGATGATGATTATGATGATGACATGATTTGATGAGACTAATTGTATGTATATGCTATGATTACATTTGTATGTGGATGATATTCTAAAGATTATTGTATAAAGCCTATTCAAATACAAAACAAATAAAAAACAAATATATAGGAAAAAAACTAATAAAACTAGTAGTAGCGAGGGGGGGGGGGATTTAGCAGTAGCGCCGACTTGCCTGTAGCGCTTCCTGCTGAAAAGCGCTGCAGATAATATCATTAGCGCCCTTTTCCAAAGAGCGCTACAGCTATTCATCAGTAGCAGTAGCGTGGGTCAACAGGCGCTACTGCTATATGTTAGCTGTAGCACCTTATTAGTAGCGCCGGCACCCGCGCTACTGAGAGGGCCAAAACCCGCGCTGCTGCTAGGCTTTTCCCTAGTAGTGTGCGGCTGGAATTAGGCACAGCTCCACGTACAATACACCAACGAACTAGCTCTCTTAACACACCAGCTCTTCTACTTCTGAGCTCTTGTGGTGTGCTTCACTCAACCAGCTGTGGGCTCTGGCTACTTCTCAGCTCCTGTGGTGTGCTTCACTCAACCAGCCGACGGCGTCGCGACGGAGACGTCGAGCCCTCGACGCCGTCCAGCTGTTGCTGAGGAGAAGGCAAGGAGGTTCGGAGGAGCTCCGCGTTTGGGCCGGTGGCCACGACTCCGGTGCTAGGGGGTCAAGGGCGAGCCCAGTATAACCACTGGCCATTGGTTGGTGCCATGGTGGTCACGGGTCGCCGATGCCGTCAACTGCTTGAACTCTAACCGTCCACCAGACCCTGCATAATAAGTCTACATTAACACTGCGGTACATTATGAGTAAAAAAAAGTGGATTTTTCTTTTTTGTTCCGTCGGATAATTTTATCGAGTTGAACTTTTTTGGTAATAGCACTACAATTTTTTTCTCTCGGTTGGTTAGTGCTTGATTGAATTGGACTGTACGCATTATAAATTTGTTCACAGTTGCTCACTATATATATATTTTTGTCTTTTGGCCCCCCCAAACATTTTCGTCTAGCTCCGCCACTGAAAACTAGCATCCCAAAGCTTAGGGTTTTGCATATCATTAGCACAATTTACATCAATAGAATATATAATAAAATCATTGCAATCATGCTTTTTATTCAAAGGTCCATCGTGAATCACTTCATAAATTTCTTCTTTCAACACTTCATCTCAATTTTCTGATTCATGAATTTCAAGCAAAACCTCATAAAGATAATATAGTGCACTCAACTCACTAGCAATTGGTTTTTCATAATTGGATCTCTTAAAGATATTAGCAAGGGGATGAGGATCCATAAACTTTTAGCAAGCGAAGATGCAAACAAAAAGAAGGCACATGGTAACACAAGATCGAATGGAAGGAGGGCGAATAAAATGGCAAGGGTGAAGTGGGGGAGAGGAAAATGAGAGGCAAATGGAAAATAATGTAATGCGAGGGAGATGAGTTTGTGATGGGTACTTGGTATGTCTTGACTTGAGCGAAGACCTCCCCGGCAACGGCGCCAGAAATCCTTCTTGCTACCTCTTGAGCATGCATTGGTTTTTCCCTTGAAGAGGAAAGGGTGATGCAACAAAGTAGTGTAAGTATTTCCTTTAGTTTCTGAGAACCAAGGTATCAATCCAGTAGGAGGCTCCTCAAAAGTCCCACGCACCTACACAAACAAACAAGAATCTCGCAACCAACGTGATAAAGGGGTTGTCAATCCCTTCACAGTAACTTGAGAAAGTAAGATCTGATAGAGATAATAAGATAAAGTAAATATTTTTGGTATTTTTATGATATAGATTGGAAAGTAAAAGATGCAAATAAAAGTAGATGGGAAACTTATACGATAAAAGATAGACCCAGGGGCCATAGGTTTCACTAGTGGCTTCTCTCAAGATAGCATAAGTATTACGGTGGGTGAACAAATTACTGTCGAGCAATTGATAGAAAAGCAAATAATTATGAGATTATATAGGCATGATCATGTATATAGGCATCACGTCCGTGACAAGTAGACCGACTCCTGCCTGCATCTACTACTATTACTCCACACATCGACCGACTCCTGCCTGCATCTAGAGTATTAAGTTCATGAAGAACAGAGTAACGCATTAGGAAAGATGACATGACGTAGAGGGATAAACTCATGCAATATGATATAAACCCCTTCTTTTTATCCTCGATGGCAACAATACAATACGTGCCTTGATGCCCCTGCTGTCACTGGGAAAGGACACCGCAAGATTGAACCCAAAGCTAAGCACTTCTCCTATTGCAAGAAAGATCAATCTAGTAGGCCAAACCAAACTTATAATTCGAAGAGACTTGCAAAGATAACCAATCACAAATAAAAGAATTCAGAGGAGATTCAAATATTTCTCATAGATAAACTTGATCATATACCCACAATTCATCGGATCTCGACAAACACACCGAAAAAAGAGTTACATCGAATAGATCTCCAAGAAGATCGAGGAGAACTTTGTATTGAGATTCAAAGAGAGAGAAGAAGCCATCTAGCTAATAACTATGGACCCGAAGGTCTGTGGTAAACTACTCACAACTCATCGGAGAGGCCTTGGAGATGATGTAGAGGCCCTCCATGGTTGATTCCCCCTCCGGCGGAGCGCCGGCGAAGGCTCCAAGATGGGATCTCGTGGATGCAGAAGGTTGCGGCGGTGGAAATTGTTTTTCATGGTGCTCCTGGATGTTTTCAGGGTATATGGATATATATATATATATAGGCGAAGGAGGTACATCAGGGGAGCCACGAGGAGCCCACGAGGGTGGGGGGCGCGCCCTCCTGCCTCGTGGCCGCCTCAGCTGCTTCTTGACGTCCACTCCAAGTCTCCTGGATTGCGTTTGTTCCGAAAAGATCACTCCCGAAGGTTTCATTCCGTTTGGACTCCGTTTGATATTCCTTCCTTCGAAACATTGAAATAGGCAAAAAATACAGCAATTCGGGTTGGGCCTCCGGTTAGTAGGTTAGTCCCAAAAATGATATAAAAGTGTAAAGTAAAGCGCAAAAACATCCAAAACGGGTAATATAATAGCATGGAACAATAAAAAATTATAGATACATTGGAGACGTATCAGGCCCCTGGGTGGGCACAGCCCACCAGGGCGTGCCCCCCTCTCCTGGCGCGCCCAGGTGGGTTGCACCCACCTGGTGGCCCCGCAAACCTCAACCCTGACACTATAAATTCCTATTTTCGGAGAAAAAAATCAGGGAGAAAGAATTATCGCGTTTCACAAGACGAAGCCGCCGCCAGGCCATGTTCTTCCTCGGGAGGGCACATCTGGAGTCTGTTTGGGGCTCCGGAGAGGGGGATCTTCGTTCTTTGTCATCACCAACCCATCTCCATCGCCAATTCCATGATGCTCCCCATCAGGAGTGAGTAATTCCTTCGTAGGCTCGTTGGCCGGTGAGGAGTTGGATGAGATTCATCATGTAATCGAGTTAGTTTTGTTAGGGCCTGATCCCTAGTATCCACTATGTTGTTAGATTGATGTTGCTATGACTTTGCTATGTTTAATGCTTGTCACTTTGGGCACGGGTGCCATTAACTCAGATCTGACCCGTTTATGAATTCATCATTATATCCATGTTTTAGATCCGATCTTGCAAGTTATAGTCACCTACTACGTGTTATGATCCGACAACCCGGAGTGACAACAACCGGGCCCACTCTCGGTGATGACCGTAGTTTGGGGAGTTCATGTATTCACTATGTGTTAATGCTTTGTTCTAGTTCTTTATTAAAAGGAGGCCTTAATACCCCTTAGTTTCCAATATGGACCCCGATGCCACTAGAGGGTAGGACAAAAGATGTCATGCAAGTTCTTTTAATAAAGCACGTATGACTATTTACGGAATACATGCCTACATTATATCGATGAACTGGAGCTAGTGCCGTATCCCCATAGGTTATAACTATCACATGATGAATATCATCAAACAAGTCATCGATCCAATGCCTATGAATTTATTTATATTGTTTCTGCTAAGTTACTACTACTATCATCACTGTTACACTTGCTACAAAATTACTGCTATCACTGTTACTGTTACCGTTGTTGCTGTCTATATTATCAAAACTATCAAACTACTTTGCTACTGATCACTTTGCTGCAGATAATTAATCTACAGGTGTGGTTGAATTAACAACTCAGTTGCTAATACCTTCAAATATTCTTTGGCTCCCCTTGTGTCGAATCTATAAATTTGGGTTGAATACTCTACCCTCGAAAACTGTTGTGATCCCCTATACTTGTGGGTTATCAAGACCTTTTTCTGGCGCCATTGCCGGGAAACATAGCTATATTTGTTGAGTCACTTGGGATTATTATCAATTTATCACCATGAAGAATGTGAAGGATCCAAAGACTAAGATATTTCCCTCAAAGACGAGGGGAGGTAAGGAACTACCATCCAGTTCTGCCTTAGATTCACCTTCTGTTTTGAGTAAACTTGCAACACCACCACATGCTATCAATTCTAATATGTCGCAAGTTATTGATGATGCTACTTCTACTATGAATGATGCTTATGATGATGCTAGTACCTTGCTTGATAATGATGATGTGGCACTTGGTGAATTTCTTGATGAACAAATTGCTAGAGTAATACAACATGATGTTGTTGAATCTAATGATGAGCTTGAAACTGAATCTCTTGAAACACCTGCTAGAACTAGCCTTCCTAGATATGAATTGCCTTAAGGTACTGGAAGGTTATGTTATGAATGAGGAGACAACTAGAGATATTCTTGCTTGTAATGATAGAGATGATCTAGAGAAATTATTATGCAAGTATAAAGAAAAATCTCTGAATGCTAGAATGAAATGTGATCCTAAGTTTGCTACTTCACCTATCTTTATATATTGATGATAAGGATTATGAATTCTTTGCCGACCCAGAGTTAATTACTTTGGTTGAATCTGATCCTTTCCATGGTTATGAAACTGAAACTGTTGTGGCACATCTGACTAAGTTGAATGATATAGCCACCCTTTTTACTCATGATGAGAAAACTCACTATTACTTTATTCTCAAATTATTTCCTTTCTCGTTAAAGGGTGATGCTAAAGCTTGGTACAATACTCTTGCTCCTGGTTGTGTGCGTAGTCCCTAGGATATGATTTATTACTTCTCTAAAAAATATTTCCCTGCTCATAAGAAACAAGCTGCCTTGCAGGAAATATTTAACTTTGTGCAAACTAAAGAAGAGAGTCTCCCACAAGCTTGGGGGAGGCTTTGTCAGTTACTTAATGCTTTGCCTGATCATCCTCTTAAGAAAAATGAAATACTTGATATCTTCTATAATGGACTAACCGATGCTTCTAGGGACTTCCTAGATAGTTGTGCAGGTTGTGTTTTCAGGGAACGAACTATTGCTCAAGCTGAAGAATTATTGAATAACATATTGAAAAATTATGATGATTGGACTATTCCTGAACCACGGGCTAAACCCACTCCGAAGAAGAGGGGTATATTATATCTCAGTCCTAAAGATATGCAAGAGGCAAAGAAATCTATGAAGGAAAAAGGTATTAAAGCTGAGGATGTTAAAAATTTACCTCCTATTGAAGAAATACATGGGCTTAATACACCACCACTGCCTAAGGTGGTAGGGGTAAATTCTCTTATGAAGTTTAATGAAAATGATAATCCTCACAATATGCATCCTAGTCAATGCCTTTGTGAGTTTGAAAACTATATTAGAGAACAAGATCACTTCAATGCAAATGTTATGAAACAATTGTAATATAATTCTGATATGATTGCTCGCTTGAGTGACTTGTTATTTAGAATATAAAATGATGTTAGAGGTGTTGGAAAACATGCTTCTATGGTTCTAACTTAGTTATAATAGGTTGCTAAATCACAAAGAGAATTACTTGATGAAATGAATCATAATATGCATGACTTTGTTGTTAGAGTTGCAACTAGAGGAGGTAAAATGACTCAGGAGCCACTTTATCCTGAGGGACACCCAAAAATAATTGAACAATATTCACAAAGAAATAACACTAGTGTACCTAGTCCTTCTAGAAAGAAAAAGAAAAAGAAAAATGATAGGACTTTGCACACTTCTAGTGAACCTGAAATAGAAAAACCTCCTGATAATGAAAATGAAACTTCCATCTCTGATGCTGAAACTCAATCTGGTAATGAACACTCACCTAGTGATAATGAAAAAGATAATGATGAGGTTCATGAAGACACTCAACCAAATAATGAAAAGGAACCAGACAATGATGTTGAAATAGAACCACCTGTTGATCTTGATAACCCACAACCTAAGAATAAAAGATATGATAAAAGAGACTTTGTTGCTAGGAAACACGGTAAAGAAAGAGAGCCGTGGGTTCAAATACCTATGCCTTTTCCACCCAAGTCAACCAAAAAGAATGATGATGAAGAATTTGAACGCTTTGCTGAAATGGTGAGGCCAGTCTTTTTGCATACTCGCTTGACTGACATCTTGAAAATACCTCCTTATGCAAAGTATATGAAAGACATCATCACTAATAAGAGAAAAATACCGGAAGCTAAAATCTCCACTATGCTTGCTAATTGCACTTTCAAAGATGGAGTACCTAAAAAACTTGGAGATCCGGGAATACCAACTATACCTTGCTCTATCAAAAAGAATTATGTGAAAACTGCTTTGTGTGATTTAGGAGCTGGTGTTAGTGTTATGCCTTTCTCTTTATATAAAAGACTTGATTTGAATAAACTCACACCTACTGAAATATATTTGCAAATGGCTGACAAGTCAACTTCCATACCTATCGGTATCTGTGAGGATGTGCCCGTTGTTGCTGCTAATGTTACTATTTTGACTGACTTTGTTATACTTGAGATGCCCGAGGACGACAACATGTTGATTATCCTTGGTAGATCCTTCTTGAATACTGCAGGGGCCGTTATTGATTGCAATAAAAGCAAGGCCGCTTTTCATATTATTGGTAATGAGCATACGGTGCACTTTCTGAAGAAACAATTCCAAGTGAATGGTATTAATGTTATTGAAAAATCTCCGACAATCACTATTGGAAGTTTTCAAATACCTCTACCTACTGTCAAAAAGAAATATGAAATGCTTATTGTTAGGGAAATGCATATCCCCATTGAGGTAACTTAGTGATTTACGAAAGTTCTTCGGTTTCATGCTAATCGAAAGTGGTTGTTAATAAGACCTGATCAACCTTATTAATGAATCATTTTTGAGCGGTATGAAGTTGATGAATTTAGTAAGCACTACCTTCTGTCCTTTTTTTGTTCTCTGTTTTTATTAGTTAAATAAAATAAAATGCCATGCCTTCTCTGTTTTCTGAATTTCCCGTGAAATAAAAAAATGACCCAAAAATAAAAGTTCTCAGAATGCCCTGAAAATTAAACATGATATTTTTTGAATATTTATGAATTTTTGGTGCAAATAATACCAGAGAGAGGTGCACTAGGTGGGCACAGCCCACCTGGGCGCGCCAGGACCCTCAGGCGCGCCCTGGTGGGTTGTGGTCCCCACGTGGGCCCCCTCACTTACCTCTTTAGCCCACATCATCACTTACCCCCAGAAAAAATCTCCATTGCTCTCTCTCCCGTGTTCTTGAGCTCAAACCCACGGATTTCAATCTCTTTGCTCGAAGCTCTATTTCCGAAACTGTTTCGGGGGATTGTTGCTTGGTATGTGACTCCACTATTTGTCCAATTAGTTTTTGTTTTAGTGGTTTACACTTTGAATAATTCGCTACTCTTGGTGCTGCTGTAGATGTGCTTGCATGTTGAATTCTTAGTGTTCTAAGTAGTTTGAATGCTTGCCGTGGCCTCTATGTATCCCTATGAGTAGTTGCTATCAATTTTGTGAAGTTTTGTTGAGAAAATTTTGTGGACTAAAAATTTAGATTTTTGTTCATAGGAAAATTCTACGTGAACATGAATATCTTCAAGAAGTTTGGCTCAAAGAAGAACTCCAAGGGTGTTATTGGGGAGTCTTCTGATAGTGATCTCCACTCTCGGAGTTTGGCGGACGTACGACCGTGCGAATGGCCATACACCCCGTTCCTGCAAGAGGCTAGAATTCATGAGGAGTTCATGCAATATATTGCCAATGCCGGCCTCACCGACTTCATCGCAGATGAGTGTGACTAGCACCAAATCCTCACAAACATCTTTGTTCAGAGCTTTACTTTCTTGCCTAGAAATAATCCTCCTGAAATGAACTTTGATTTATATGCTGAAAACCATCAGATACCACTTACTGAGTTTTGTGACATATGCATGATCCCGTCTGATGGGAGCTTGGCTGAGCCTAGGCCGGCCAAGTTTGAGGCCTTTTATCGCACTTTGATAGTGGGTGATGAGAGAGGAGTGTCAACCATCACTGCCGCTGGCTTACATTTTCCTGCTGTTCGTTACTTTGCACTTTTTATTACCAAATGCTTGCTTGCCAGGGCATAGCTTGGGAGCTATCGTGGCTCATCGCTTGCATCTTAATAAATCCTAGGGTAAAATACATGGTGGAATTTTTGCTACTCGTTTGGCAGCCCACTTCAATGTTGGGATACGCCCTCATGGTTAACCTCTGGCTAAGGTTTACCTAGATCGTGCAGCCATGGATCACCATCACTTTCTTGCACATGATCGTCCTGATATTGCCATTCCTTACAACCTGGTCTATAGCGTTAAAACTCGTGATGTTATTCCATTGCCTGCGCCTGCTTTGTTTGATTCTGCTGCCAGGGGCGGATACCAGATTATGCCTGCAAACATCATCGCCTACTAGAACGCTCACGCTGCTGTAGAGGCTACGGAGGAGCTTCAGCAGTGGGATGAGTGGATGCCTGCTCCTCAAGATCCCTACTACCCTCCAGGCTACTGATTGGTTACCAACTTAGGCCAGAAGCCTAAGCTTGGGGGAGTACGTGTTCTCACCGACATTACATTCATGTTCACATATCATTCTATTTGTCGGTATTCACACTTTTTCATTGTATCATCCATGCTTAGATTTATTTTCTTGCTTTCTTCTTGTGTGTTTGAAAAACTTTAGAAAAACCAAAAAAATTAGTTGTAGTAATTTACTTTCTATGCATGCTTAGTAGTAGCACTAAAAAGAAAATCCAAAAAGATTTCCTTGTTCTTCTTTTGCTTGTTGGGAGCTTTCCCGTGTAAATAGTTTTTCTCATTTTTGCTTTTCCCTTTTATTTGCTTGTTCAAGAAAAACAAAAACTCCAAAAATATTTCAGTGTGTTTCTCTGAATTTCTTTTCCTTTTTATCTGAGTCTTACCGAGGATAAGACCACGATGAAAATTTTGAGTGGCTCTCATATGAATACATGTTAAACTAATGGAGAGCCCATTCTACCTTGTCTTCTCCTGTTGAATAAAATGTTTCGCAGATTCCAGCTTAGTCCATGGCACTCTTGCACTATTATTATTTCATATCGTTCAGTCATGCAAGTGAAAGGCAATAATGACGATATTCAATGAACTGGTTGTGGCAGAGAGAAACTGGTATGAACTCGACTTGTTCTGTTTGTGTAAATATGTTTAACCTAGTATCCATGATTCAACCCATTATGATTAAACATGTTTGCAATGACAATTAGAGATTATAGTTTCTCATGCCATGCATAAGTAGCTGATTGTGATGTAGTATGATGATATGGTATCCTCCTCTGAATGTTCGAGTCGCTTGACTTGGCACATGTTCAAGCATGTAGTTGAATCAAAACCAACACAGCCTATATGATATTTATGTTCATGGTGTTCATATCCTACTCATGCTAGTGTCCAATGTTACTTATGCATAATGCATGGTTATGATCGTTGTTGCTCTCTAGTTGGCCACTTCTCAATCTTAATTGCTAGCCTTCGCCTGTATTAAGTGGGAATTCTGCTTGTACATCAAAAACCTTGAACCCAAAGTTATTCCAGATGAGTCCACCATACCTACCTATATACGGTATTACCCTGCCATCCTAAGTAAATTTGCATGTGCCACCTCTAAAAAACTTCTAAAAATTATCCTTTTTGTGTGCCTGGATCATTCATGGAACGACAGGAGGTGGTCGGTATCTTCCATGCTAAGCGGGTTATTCTTAGGTTGAGTGTTTATTCACTCGCCATCGCACGAGAAAATGGGCGGTAATAGGGATTCCCAGTCCCGAACTCAAAAATGCAAATAATTAAACAAACTCCCCCGGGATTGATGTTGGTATGGACGACACCCGTTGTTTCGGACAAGTCGTGGTGTGTGATTGATGGTGGAGGGGGAGTAAACCTTTACTTTTATCACTTGGGAACCACCACTAGCGTGCTTAGCATGGAAGATGTTGATAACTGATGGTCGTGAAGTGAATAAGAAAGGTGCATGTCTCAAAATAATCATTTATCTCTGTTTTAAAAACTGAGCTCTGGCACCTCTGCAAATCACTGCTTCCCTCTGTGAAGGGACTTTCTATTTACTTTTATGTTATGTCATCACCTTCTAAAAACAAGCTCCAGAAACTGAGTAGAGCACATCTGTCATGATTTATGCATTATGTATAGCTAATGTTGGGTGCATCATGACTAGATCTTTTCTACCATGAATTACAATGTTTAGTCTCTGCTCGAACTTTGGAGGTGCTATGATTTATGTTTTGCGGTCTCAGAAAGGGCTAGCGAGATACCACTATTGTCATATTATATCATGGTTGTTTTGACTATGTGTTGCTGTTTGAGATATTTTATTATTGCTCGCTAGCTAATTTATGTCATTAATATGAATCATTATAAACTTTAAGAGCTATTGTTGACATGGCTAGTTATAATGTTGGCTGAAAACCTGGGTGATGTTTAAGCTTATTTATGCAAACAAGAGCAAAAGAGTTCGTAAAAGTTTTTCTTTCTCACTTTTAGTTTATCAACTGAATTGCTTGAGGACAAGCAAAGGTTTAAGCTTGGGGGAGTTGATACGTCTCCAACGTATCTACTTTTTCTCACGCTTTTCCTCTTGTTTTGGACTCTAATTTGCATGATTTCAATGAAACTAACCCCGAACTGACGTTGTTTTCAGCAGAACTACCATGGTGTTGTTTTTGTGCAGAAATAAAAGTTCTCGGAATGGAACGAAACTTTGCGAGGATTTTTTATATCAATAATAAGAATTTCTGGAGCCAAGACCCACCGGAGAGGGGCCCCTGGGTGGGCACAACCCACCAGGGCACACCCCCCTCTCCTGGCGTGACCAGGTGGGTTGTACCCGCTTGGTGGCCCCGCAGACCTCTACCCTGACACTATAAATTCCTATTTTCGGAGAAAAAAAATCAGGGATAAAGAATTATCGCGTTTCACGAGGCGGAGCCGCCGCCAAGCCCTGTTCTTCCCCGGGAGGGCAGATCTGGAGTCTGTTTGGGGCTCTGGAGAGTTGATGTTCGTTCTTTGTCATCACCAACCCATATCCATCGCCAATTACATGATGCTCCCCACCGGGAGTGAGTAATTCCTTCGTAGGCTCGCTGGTCGGTGATGAGTTGGATGAGATTCATCATGTAATCGAGTTAGTTTTGTTAGGGCCTGATCCCTTGTATCCACTATGTTCTTAGGTTGATGTTGCTATGACTTTGCTATGCTTAATGCTTGTCACTTTGGGCCCGGGTGCCATGAACTCAGATCTGAACCATTTATGAATTCATCATTATATCCATGTTTTAGATCCGATCTGGCAAGTTATAGTCACCTACTACGTGTTATGATCTGACAACCCCGAAGTGACAACAACCGGGCCCACTCTCCTAATGACCGTAGTTTGAGGAGTTCATGTATTCACTATGTGTTAATGCTTTGTTCCGGTTCTCTATTAAAAGGAGGTCTTAATATTGATAACCCACAAGTATAGGGGATCACAACAGTTTTCAAGGGTATTGTATTCAACCCAAAGTTATTGATTCGACACATGGGGAGCCAAAGAATATTATCAAGTATTAGCAGTTGAGTTGTCAATTCAACCACACCTGAAAGACTTAATATCTGCAGCAAAGTATTTATTAGCAAAGTAGTATGGAAGTAACGGTAACGGTGGCAAGAGTAACAGTAGCAGTTTTTGTAGCAATCGTAACAGTGGCAGCGGAAAAGTAACTAAGCAAAGATCAACATGTGAAAAGCTTGTAGGCAATGGATCAATTATGGATAATTATGTCGGATGCGATTCCTCATGCAACAGTTATAACATAGGGTGACATAGAACTAGCTCCAATTCATCAATGTAATGTAGGCATGTATTCAGAATATAGTCATATGTGCTTATGGAAAAGAACTTGCATGACATCTTTTGTCCTTCCCTCCCATGGCAGCGGGGTCCTACTGGAAACTAAGGATATTAAGGCATGGGTTTCTGAACCCATGGTTCTCTTTCTTTACCGTGCTTCCTAGCAACGAAGTCTCTCTTATCATAACATTGATTCTTTGATTGTGGGTTATCAAGATCAACAGCAGGTTCAATCTCTACATCATTGTTATTGCTAGGTTGAGCATCAATATGAACATCATCATTAACATTATCACTAGGTTCATGTTCATTACCAGATTGTGTTTCAGCATGAGAGATAGAAATATCATTGGGATTCTCAAGTGTGTCAACAACAGGTTCACTAGAAGCATGCAAAGTCCTATCATTTTTATTTTTCTTCTTCTTAGAAGGACTAGGTGTATCAACATTAGTTCTCTGAGAATCTTGCTCAACTCTCTTAGGGTGGCCCTCAGGATACAAAGGTTCCTGAGTCATTTTACCCCTCTAGTCACAACTCTAACAACATTATCATTTTTCTTATTATTTAATTCATTGAGCAAACCATCTTGAGCTTTAAGCACTTGTTCTACCTGAGTGGTAACCATAGAAGCATGTTTACTAATAAGTTTAAGGTCACCTTTAACTCTAGACATATAATCACTCAAGTGTTCAACCATATAAGCATTACGTTTCAATTGTCTACCAACATAAGCATTGAAGTTTTCTTGTTTAACAATAAAATTATCAAACTCATCCAAGCATTGGCTAGCAGACTTATTACGAGGAATATCACCTCCATCAAATCTATAGAGAGAATTTACCTTTACTACCTGTGTCGGGTTATTAAGACCATGTATTTCTTCAATAGGTGGTATATTCTTAACATCTTCAGCTTTAATACCCTTTCTTTCATAGATTTCTTTGCCTCTTGCATATCTTCAGGACTGAGAAATAGAATACCCCTTTTCTTCGGAGTTGGCTTAGGAGTTGGTTCAGGAAGTGTCCAATCATTATCATTACTCAATATATTATTTAATAACAATTCAGCTTGATCAACAGTTCTTTCCCTGAAAACACAACGAACACAACTATCCAGGTGGTCTCTGGAAGCATCAATTAGTCCATTATAAAAGATATCAAGCATTTCATTTTTCTTGAGAGGATGATCAGGCAAAGCATTAAGTAATCAGAGAAGCCCCCCAAGCTTCTGGGAGACTCTCTTCTTCAATTTGCACAAAATTATATATTTCCCTTAAGGCAACTTGTTTCTTATGAGCGGGGAAATATTTAGCAGAGAAGTAATAAATCATATCCTGGGGACTACGCACACAACCAGGAGCAAGAGAATTAAACCATGTTTTAACATCACCCTTTAATGAGAATGGAAATAACTTAAGGATATAGTAGGAACGAATTTTTTCCTCATGAGTGAATAGGGTGGCTATATCATTCAATTTAGTAAAATGTGCCACAACAGTTTCAGATTCATAGCCATAAAAAGGATCAGATTCAACCAAAGTAATTAACTCAGGATCGACAGAGAAATCATAATCCTTATCAGAAATACAGATAGGTGAAGTAGCAAAAGTAGGGTCATATTTCATTCTAGCAGTCAAAGGCTTTTCTTTCAACTTAGCTAACAGTTTCTTAAAATCATATCTATCTTTGCAAGCAAAAAGGTCTCTAGCAGTTTCTTCATCCATAACATAACCCTCAGGCACATCAGGCAATTCTTATCTAGGGGGAGAATCTTCATCATCATTTTCATCAATATTATTTGTTTCAATAATTTCAGTCTCTCTAACCCTAGCAAGTTGTTCATCAAGAAATTCACCTAATGGCACATTATTACCAAGCATAGAAGTAGTTTCATCATAAGCATCATGCAAAGCAGAAGTGGCATCATCAATAACATGCAACATATCAGAATCAATAGCAAGAGTAGGTGTCGCAAGTTTACTCCAAACAGAGGAGAATCAAGTGCAGAGCTAGATGGCAATTCCTTACCTCCCCTCGTAGTTGAGGGAAAAACCTTAGTTCTTCAATCTTTCAAGTTCCTCATAGTGATCAACAGATATAAATCCCAAGTGACTCAAAGAATAGAGCTATGCTCCCCGGCAACGGCACCGGAAAATAGTCTTGATAACCCACAAGTATAGGGGATTGCAACAGTTTTCGAGGGTATAATATTCAACCCAAATTTATTGATTCAACACAAGGGGAGCCAAAGAATATTCTCAAGTATTAGCAGTTGAGTTGTCAATTCAACCACACTTGAAAGACTTAATATCTGCAGGAAAGTATTTAGTAGCAAAGTAGTATGGAAGTAACGGTAACGGTGGCAAGAGTAACAGTAGCAGTATTTGTAGCAATCGTAACAGTGGCAGCGGAAAAGTAACTAAGCAAAGATCAATATGTGAAAAGCTCGTAGGCAATGGATCAATGATGGATAATCATATCGGATGCGATTCCTCATGTAATAGCTATAACATAGGGTGACACAGAACTAGCTCCAGTTCATCAATGTAATGTAAGCATGTATTCCGAATATAGTCATACGTGCTTATGGAAAAGAACTTGCATGACATATTTTGTCCTACCCTCCCGTGGCAGCGAGGTCCTATTGTAAACTAAGGGATATTAAGGCCTCCTTTTAATAGAGTACTAGACCAAAGCATTAACAGTTAGTGAATACATGAATTCCTCAAACTACGTTCATCACCAGGAGTTGTCCCGATTATTGTCACTTCGGGGTTGCCGGATCATAACACATAGTAGGTGACTATTGACTTGCAAAATAGGATCACGAACTCACATATATTCATGAAAACATAATAGGTTTAGATCTGAAATCATGGCACTCGGGCCCTAGTGACAAGTATTAAGCATCGCAAAGTCATAGCAACATCAATCTTAGAACATAATGGATACTAGGGATCAAACCCTAACAAAACTAACTCAATTACATGGTAAATCTCATCCAACCCATCACCGTCCAGCAAGCCTACGATGGAATTACTCACACACGGCGGTGAGCATCATGAAATTGGTGATGGAGGATGGTTGATGATGACGATGGCGACGGATTCCCCTCTCGGGAGCCCCAAAAAGACTCCAGATCAGCCCTCCCGAGGAAGATTAGGGCTTGGCGGCGGCTCCGTATAGTAAAACGCGATGAATCCTTCTCTCTGATTTTTTTCTCCCTGAATGTGAATGTATGGAGTTGGGTTTGAGGTCGGTGGAGTCCCAGGGGGCCCACGAGGCAGGGGGCGCGCCCCAGGGGGGCGCCCTGCACCCTCGTGGATAGGGTGTGGGCCCCCTGATGATGATTCTTTCGCCAGTATTTTTCATTAATTCCAAAACGTGTCTCCGTGTATTTTTAGGTCATTCCGAGAACTTTTATTTCTGCACAAAAAAAACACCATGGCAATTCTGCTGAAAATAGTGTTAGTCCGGGTTAGTTCCATTCAAATCATGCAAGTTAGAGTCCAAAACAACGGCAAAAGTGTTTGGAAAAGTAGATACGTTGGAGACGTATCAAATATCCCTTAGTTTCCAATATGGACCCCGCTGCCACGGGAGGGTAGGACAAAAGATGTCATGCAAGTTCTTTTAATAAGACTATTTACGGAATATATGCCTACATTATATCGATGAACTGGAGCTAGTGCCGTATCACCCTAGGTTATAACTGTCACATGATGAATATCATCCAACAAGTCACCGATCCAATCTGTACGAATTTATTTATATTGTTTATGCTAAGTTACTACTACTATCATCACTGTTACACTTGCTATAAAATTACTGCTATCACTGTTACTGTTACCGTTGCTGCTATCACTATTATCAAAACTATCAAACTACTTTGCTACTGATCACTTTGCTGCAGATAATTAATCTCCATGTGTGGTTGAATTGACAACTTAGTTGCTAATACCTTCAAATATTCTTTGGCTCCCCTTGTGTCGAATCTATAAATTTGGGTTGAATACTCTACCCTCGAAAACTGTTGTGATCCCCTATACTTGTGGGTTATCAGCCTCCTCGTTACCAGTTTTGTTCTTATTTCTTGTTGTTGTGTTCCGGCATCCCCGTGACGAAGTCACCTGTGTCTGGTCAGACGATGATGGATGCCATCACATCAAGAGGGCCCTAAGAATATCTATCCATCATTAGAGGAGCAAATTCCACTCTCGAGCTATCATGTCCCCTGTCAAAGTTTCTAATGAACCTGTAAGTTGCCTTTATGATCACCAAGTTACTGCTGACGTTTGAGCAACCCCAAAGCTTGTCTTGTAGTAACAAGTGACTACGATACTCTCATGTTCTAAGGAACTAAAATCACAAGCTAACACTCCATGTTATAAAAATTGACTTATGATGATATTATCTCAAAGTATAACAAACAAGAATTTGGGTCGATTCAATATTATCGTTCTTCTAACATCATACTCTCAATGTTGTTTTGGGACTATCATTACACTTCACAATATCTCAAGATCCGGAAAACGTGTTCACCAACAACACGTGAGCTAGTATTAGAAGCGGGATTAGGAAACTTATTTTACCGCTTTATCGTCCTACACGTGCATATGAGGTTTTCACTGAATCGCATATTCCAGAATCATAGCAGTTAGAGCAACGAATATAAACTCTAAGTTATGATGATAAAAATATAATAATACAGTATTATTGCCTCCATGACATACTTCCAACAGGAGATGTGTCCTCCCACGATGAGAGGAGCGCTGGTGATAATGATATAAAAGTAAAAAGGCATTTATTGCATCCAAAAGTGAAAATATAGATTTAAAAGAATATAAATAATAGTAGGAAAACATGATGCAAAATGGACATATCAGTCGCCACAAGGGATCTAGAGCGAACGATGGCGTCCAGTACAACCACACATGCTTGTTATGTCAGTCGTACCAGCAGCTATCACAATCCCTTGGTTCAATATTTGTACCATGTGCAACTGGGCCGAGGATTAGATACACATAGCCACCAGAAACCTCTCTAGAACGAAGAACCCTAGCCTTTGGAAGGGACCGGGAGGGGAAATTGTCAACACCTTGTACAAGGGGACGCCGACATCAACCATATCCATCATTATCTTCACCGCCATCTCATCTCCATCTCGTTGGAATACCAAACCATAGATGATTCCATGTGGGTTACTCTGATATATCATTCATGTTTGTTACTTCCATTCATATGATTCCTGCTATCACCATGTATGAGTAATTCCCTTAGTTCTCAGGGATATGGATGAATGCTAGTGTGTATTGGTACTAAATGATGGGAAACATAGTAGAAAACAAAAAATTGCCCTACGAACACCCAAGAACAATATGAAGATGCATATAGGGTTTGGATCAACGATCATTACCGACTCTGGAGTGCAGCGGAAGTAGATGAGACGGTGTAGATCATACTTGGAGTCTCTCGATCCATTGATGACGATCCCGCGAACCGCTCTCGAACGATCCCTCGAACGAAAGACCGAAAGCACGACATCTCTACCTGGTTGCAAGCGTACGGTCTTTAGGATTCGGCAGTGTTTCACTGTCCAGAGCTAATCATTGCCGGATAATTAGACGGAGGAGATTAGAACCACACTAGACTTCTAATTATGAGGATTAGTGGAACTAGGTCTAGCTCTAATTAGTCAACTAGGACCAACTAGAACTAGAACGAGTAGGCTCGAAAACTTGTGTCAATATTGTGGCCAATACCTCAAGTAAGGCTAAACAGAGAACTACGGCAGAGGTTTCTCCTATAGGATCCCTAGCATAAGAACTCGTCCCATAAATTCATAAATAGAAGTACCAAGTGAAGCACGAAACTACTTCATTTCAACAACATAATTTACACATGGCTTTCCTTTTCGGGAGGCCCTGAAGGGATTACACAAACTAAAAAGGATACCTTATTCTTCTTGGCAATCACAGCGCCTTCGATATGTTGGCTATACTACAAGTGGTGGTGGTACTACTACTAAGGTGAGAGTGCTCCGGAGGCTCTTCTTGCTCGAAGCTCTGGACTCCATCTCTATATATATGTTAGAGGGGAAGAAGAGGGCAGCCACCAAGGAGGGAAAATCCCTCCTTGGGCACCCTGTATGTACTCTTTTCTCCATTTCTCTGTTTCTCCATGAACTTAATACACTAGATGCATGCTGGATATTGGTCAATGTGTGGAGTAATAGTAGTAGATGCAGGCAGGAGTCGGTCTACTAATCTTGGACGCGATGTCTATATATTGATCATTGCCTGGATATCATCATAATTATTTGAGGTTTTATCAATTGCCCAAGAGTAATTTTTTTACCCACCATGTGCTATTTCTTGAGACAAGCCACTAGTGAAATCTACGGCCCCCGGGTCTATACTTCATCATATTTGCTTTCCAATCTATTATTTTCCACTTCTATTTCAGATCTATTATTCCAAAAACTCAAAAATACCTTGCTGCAATTTATTGTTACTTATTTTATTTCGCGTTTTATCGAGATCTATTTATCCAATTGATTGCTCTCTGACTATAGCGCCAGAAAAGCTCCTGTCTGCTAGGACTACGTCGGTATTTCCCCAAAGAGGAAGGGACGATGCAACACAGCGACGGTAGGTATTTCCCTCAGTGAAGAAACCAAGGTTGTCGAACCAGCAGGAGAACCAAGCAACACAACGTAAACAACACCTGCACACAGATAACAACACCTCGCAACCCGACGTGTTAAAGGGGTTGTCAATCCCTTTCGGGTAACGATGCCAGAAATTTGTGGTAGATTGAAATAATAGATCGCAAATAAAATAAAGTGCAGCAAAGTATTTTTGTATTTTCATTTTAATAGATTTGAATAAAAATGCAAAGGAAAAGTAGATCGCAAGCAAATATATGAGGAAGAAGACCCGGGGGCCATAGGTTTCACAAGTGGCTTCTCTCGAGAAAGATAGCAAATGGTGGGTAAACAAATTACTGTTGGGCAATTGATAGAACTTCAAATAATTATGACGATATCTAGGCAATGATCATTACATAGGCATCACGTCCAAGATTAGTAGACCAATTCCTACCTGCATCTACTACTATTACTCCACACATCGACCGCTATCCAGCATGCATCTAGTGTATTAAGTTCATGGAAAAATGGAGTAATGCAATAAGAATGACGACATGATGTAGACAAGATCCGTTTATCTATTGCATAGATATAGATCCCATCTTTTTATCCTTAGTAGCAACGATACATACGTGTTGTTTCCCTTTTTGTCACCGGGATCAAGCACCGTAAGATCGAACCCACTACTGGGCACCTCTTCCCATTGCAAGATAAATAGATCAAGTTGGCCAAACAAAACCCAAATGTCGGAGAAGAAATACGAGGATATAAGAGATCATGCATATAAGGGATCAAAGAAACTCAAATAACTTTCATGGATAGAAAAGATTATAACTGATCATACACTCGAAGTTCATCAGATCCCAACAAACACACCACAAAAGAGTTACATCATATGGATCTCCAAGAGACCATTGTATTAAGAATTCAGCGAGAGAGAGAAAGCCGTCTAGCTACTAACTAAGGACCCGAAGGTCTAAAAATAACTACTCATGCATCATCGGAGAGGCACCAATGGAGGTGGTGAACCCCATCCGAGATGGTATCTACATTGGATCTGGTGGTTCTGGACTCTGCGACGGCTGGATGAATATTTCGTTGACTCCCCTAGGGTTCTGGGATTTTTGGGGTATTTATAGAGTAAAGAGGCTGTCCGGGGGGCACCCGAGGTGGGCACAAACCACCAGGGCGCGCTTGTGCCTCCTGGCACGCCCTGGTGGGTTGTCCCCTCCTCGGAACTCACCCCAAGTGCAACCAGGGCCCAACATCTTCCATATGGTCCATAAAAATTCATCATGGAGTTTCGTGGCATTTGGACTCCGTCTGATATTGATTTCCTGGGATGAAAAAAACATGGAAAAAATAGAAACTGGCACTTGGCACTCTGTCAATAGGTTAGTACCAAAAAATGATATAAAATGACTATAAAATTATTATAAAACATCCAAGATTGATAATATAATAGCATGGAACAATAAAACATTATAGATACATTGGAGACGTATCAGCATCCCCAAGCTTAACTCGTACTCGTCCTCGAGTAGGTAAGTGATAAAAACTGAATTTTTGATGTGGAGTGCTGTTTATCATGTCATATCATATTCTTTTCTTTATAGCATGGACATTTGGACTTTTATGTGATTCAAAGAAATAGTCTAGTTTTGACATAAAAATTTAGATACTCAAGCATATCAATAAGCAACCATGTCTTTCAAAATATCAACATAAAGCAAGTTATCCCTAGCCCATCATGCTCAAACATTGATCAATTCATGAAACATACTCGAATATTAGCTACACCCCTTACTTAAGCATGATCATATTGCCTCTTAGTTGGTGCTTTTTATGAGAGAAGATGGAGACTCAAATTCAAAATTAAAATTGCATAAAGTAAAAGAAAGGCCCTTCGGAGAGGGAAGTAGGGATTTGTAGAGGTGCCAGAGCTCAAAGCGAAAAAATTAGAGATAAAAACATTTTGGGAGGTGTATCCATCCCACCAATGCAAACGGCTCAGAGTTCCAAACACTTTCCATTCTAGATATGCCATAGGCGGTTCCCAAATAGAAAATAAAGTTTATTCCTTTTTCCACCATTCTTTTACTTTCCATGGCTAGTCGTGTCCACGGGTGCCTTCCATACCAACACTTTCCAAGGGAATTATTATTTGACAACATAAAGTAAATTCATTTGTGCATTTTGGGACTGGGCATCCCTAAGACCTTGGCCTTACTCTCATGCAATGACAAGTGAATAAACACTCATCGTGAGAATAACACATCCAGCATGGAAAATATTAGCCACCCGTTACCGTTTCGTGAGCGAAACAAACACACAAAAGAGAAGTTTTATTTTGAAAATTAGAGATGGCACATGCAAATTTGCTTAGAACGGCAAAAGAATAACGCATATAGGTAGATATAGTGGACTCATGTGGCAAAACTGGTTTAAAGGATTTTGGATGCACAAGTAGAGATCATACTTAGTGCAAAATGAAGGCTAGCAAAAAGACTCAGAAGCGACCAATCCAAGAAACAAATAATCTCATAAGCAAGCATTAAGCATAATTAACACCGAATAATGCACCACAAGTAGGATATAATTTTCATTGCATGACTATTGACTTTCGTACTTGCATAGGGAATCACAAACCTTAACACCAATATTCTTACTAGAGAACAATTACTCATCAACATAACTCACATATCACATCATCATGTCTCAAAACTATTACTAATAATCAAGTTTATTTTGTCCAATGATCTTCATGACATTTTTTCCTTTTTCTTTATCCTTCTTGGATATCTATCACTTTGGGACTAATTTTCATATGTTGCTTTTCATAAGCTCAAACAAATATAAGTGAAGATCATGAGCATAACAAATTTTCTTTCTCTTAAAATAATTTAAGTGAAGCAAGAGAGAATTTCTTTAAAATTTTACTAACTCTCAAAGAAATCTAAGTGAATCAAGAGAGCATTTCTTCGAAAATACTAAGCACATCGTGCTAAAAAAATATATAAGTGAAGCACTAGAGCAAGTCCTAGCTCATAAAAGATTTAACTGAAGCACAGAGAGCAATTCTAACAAGTAATGCTATAATTTTGGCTCTCTCAAATAGGCGTGTCCAGCAAGGATTGATGACTTAAAACAAAAAAAACGAGAAAATATTCATATCATACAAGACGCTCCAGGCAAAACACATATCATGTGATGAATAAAAATATAGCCTCGAGTAAAATACCGATGGTCGTTAGAAGAAAGAGGGGATGCCACTCAGGGGCATCCCCAAGCTTAGTTGGTTGCTCATTCTTGGATAATAGCTTGGGATGCCGGGGCATCCCCAAGCTTAGGCTCTTCTAACCTTCTTTCATCCATCGTAAGATAACCCAAAAGTTGAAAACTTCAATCACACAAAACTCAACAAAACCTTCGTGAGATCTGTTAGTGTAAGAAAAATAAATCACTACCATAAGTGTTGTATAAAAACAATTCTTATTTTGTTTTTTTATTATATCTACTTTATTCCAACTTTTCTATGGCAAAAACTCATCAAAGAAAACCATAGAGCCATTAAAATAAGCACACAACACAAAGAAAACAGAATCTGTCAAAACAGAACAGTCTGTAGCAATCTGACTTTTTCGAATACTTCTGGAACTCCAAAAATTCTACCAAATTAGGAAGACCAGGGTAATTTGTATATTAATCTTCTTCAAAAATAATCAGGGCAGAATCACTTTTATGTGATTTATGACAATTATTTTCGTGAGCGCAAAGTTTCTGTCTTTTTCAGCAAGATCAAACAACTATCACCCAAGAAGATCCTAAAGGCTTTACTTGGCACAAACACTAATTAAAACATAAAAAAACACAATCATAACATTATCATAATTGTTCTAACACACAAGAACATAAATCAAAAAGCAAAAATAAATTTATTCATTGGGTTGCCTCCCAACAAGCGCTATAGTTTTACACCCTTAGCTAGGCATAAAGTAAGGATCTAAGTTTTGTCATCTTTGGTTCGAGATCCATAAGATGCCCTCATGATTGATTCATAAGGTGGCCTGATTTTTGTTCTAGGAAAGTGTTCCATACCTTTCCTCATAGGAAATTGGAACTTAATATTGCCTTCTTTCATATCAATCACGGCACAGATATAGTGCATAAAAACGGTCTACCAAGAATAATTGGACAAGACGGATCGCAATCAATATCAAGAACAATAAAATCTATGGGAACATTTTCCTATTTGCAAGAATAAGAACATCATTAATTCTTCCCATAGGCTTTTTAATAGTAGAATCCGCCAAGTGCAAATTCAAAGAACATTGTTCAAGATTAGTAAGACCAAGCACATCACATAAAGATTTCGGAATTGTAGAAACACTAGCACCCAAGTCACACAAAGCAAAACACTCATAATTTTTAATCTTGACTTAGATAGTAGGTTCCCACTCGTCATGCAATTTTCTAGGAATTGATACTTCTAATTCCAATTTTTCTTCTAAAGCTTCCATCATAGAATCAACAATATGTTTAGTAAAAGCTTTGTTTTGTTCATAAGCACGTGATGAATTTAGCATTGATTGCAACAAAGAAATACAATCAATCAAAGATCAACTATCATAATTAAAATCTTTGTAATCCAAAAGAGTGGGCACATCACTAACTAAAGTTTTGATCTCTCCAAACCCACTTTTATAAATTTTCTCAACAAGATTTTCACCCTCCGAAATATTGGGACGCCTTCTACCTAAAGTTGACTCTTCTACAGTCCCTTTTCATCAATCTTATCTTTACTAAACAAGGAATCAATAGAAGAAACACCAATCATTTTATGATTTCCATCAGTTCTATCTTCTAATGAGATTGGTTTAGCAGCCATTTCATTTACTAAGGTAGTTTGTGCATCGGATATTTTTTCTAGCAACCTTTCAGCAAAAGCATACTTAGATTGGAGATTGCAAACTTCTACACTAATATCATCAAGTTGTTTTGTGGTAGCATCTAGCACAACAGAGTGCTCCTTAAGTTCTTCTGTAAAGTACTCGTTATGCTCAAATTGTGTAGTCATGTATTCCTTGGTACTTTTCTCAATTTCAAGCAAAATATTGGGGTAAGGAACATCATAATATTTTCTTTGAGGCATCATGATTGCACAAACAAGAAAACACACAAAAACAGATCTGGCAAGAAAACACGAATGGAAAAAGAGAGGCGAATAAAACGACAAATTTTTGTGAAGTGGGGGAGAGGAAAACGAGAGGCAAATGGCAAATAATGTAAATTGTGTGGAGATGAGATTTGTGATTAGGAACCTGGTTATGTTGAAGATCCTCCCCATCAATGGTGCCAGAAATTCCTTTTGATTGCTCTCTGACTATAGCGCCAGAAAAGCTCATGTCTGATAGGACTACATCGGTATTTCCCCGAAGAGGAAGGGATGATGCAGCATAGCGACGGTAGGTATTTCCCTCAGTGAAGAAACCAAGGTTATCGAACCAGTAGGAGAACCAAGCAACACAACGTAAACAACACCTGCACACAGATAACAACACCTCGCAACCCGACGTGTTAAAGGGGTTGTCAATCCCTTTTGGGTAATGATGCCAGAAATTTGTAGTAGATTGAAATAATAGATCGCAAATAAAATAAAGTGCAGCAAAGTATTTTTTGTATTTTCGGTCTAATAGATCTGAATAAAAATGCAAAGGAAAAGTAGATCGCAAGCAAATATATGAGCAAGAAGACCCGGGGGGCGTAGGTTTCACTAGTGGCTTCTCTCGAGAAAGATAGCAAACGGTGGGCAAACAAATTACTGTTGGGCAATTGACAGAACTTCAAATAATTATAACGATATCCAGGCAATGATCATTACATAGGCATCACGTCATAGCTTAGTAGACCAACTCCTGCCCGCATCTACTACTATTACTCCACACATCGACCGCTATCCAGCATGCATCTAGTGTATTAAGTTCATGGAAAAACGGAGTAATGCAATAAGAACGATGACATGATGTAGACAAGATCCGTTTATCTATTGCGTAGATATGGATCCCATCTTTTTATCCTGAGTAGCAACGATACATACATGTTGTTTCCCTTTCTGTCACTGGGATCAAGCACCGTAAGATCGAACCCACTAGCGGGCACCTATTCCCATTGCAAGATAAATAGATCAAGTTGGCCAAACAAAACCCAAATATCATAGAAGAAGTACGAGGCTCTAAGATATCATGCACATAAGAGATACAAGAAACTCAAATAACTTTCATGATATAAAAAGATATAACTGATCATAAACTCGAAGTTTATCAGATCCCAACAAACACACCGCAAAAGAATTACATCATATGGATCTCCAAGAGACCATTGTATTGAGAATTCAGCGAGAGAGAGAAAGCCATCTAGCTACTAACTACGGACCAGAAGGTCTACAAAGAACTACTCACGCATCATCGGAGAGGCACCAATGGAGGTGGGGAACCCCATCCGAGATGGTGTCTAGATTGTATCTGGTGGTTCTGGACTCCCCTAGGGTTCTGGGATTTTTGGTGTATTTATAGAGCAAAGAGGCGGTCCGGGGGCACCCGAGGTGGGCACAACCCACCAGGGCGCGCGTGGGCCTCCTGGCGTACCCTGGTGGGTTGTCCCTTCCTCGGGACTCCCCCCAGGTGCAACCAGGGCCTGCTACGTCTTGAGCTTGCGTTGGTTTTCCTTGAAGAGGAAAGGGTGATGCAGCAAAGTAGCGTAAGTATTTCCCTCAGTATTTGAGAACCAAGGTATCAATCCAGTAGGAGGCTCCTCAAAAGTCCCACGCACCTAGACAAACAAACAAGAACCTCGCAACCAACGCAATAAAGGGGTTGTCAATCCCTTCATGGCCACTTGCGAAAGTGAGATCTGATAGAGATAATATGATAAGATAAATATTTTTGGTATTTTTATGATATAGATAGGAAAAGTAAAGATGCAAATAAAAGTAGATGGTAAACTTATATGATAAAAGATAGACCCGGGGGCCATAGGTTTCACTAGTGACTTCTCTCAAGATAGCATAAGTATTACGGTGGGTGAACAAATTACTGTCGAGCAATTGATAGAAAAGCGCATAGTTATGAGATTATCTAGGCATGATCATGTATATAGGCATCACGTCCGTGACAAGTAGACCGACTCCTGCCTGCATCTACTACTATTACTCCACACATCGACCGGCTCCTGCCTGCATCTAGAGTATTAAGTTCATGAAGAACAGAGTAACGCATTAAGAAAGATGACATGATGTAGAGGGATAAACTCATGCATTATGGTATAAACCCCATCATTTTATCCTCGATGGCAACAATACAATACGTGCCTTGCTGCCCCTGCTGTCACTGGGAAAGGACACCGCAAGATTGAACCCAAAGCTGAGCACTTCTCCCATTGCAAGAAAGGTCAATCTAGTAGGCCAAACCAAACTGATAATTCGAAGAGACTTGCAAAGATAACTTAATCACACATATAAGAATTCAGAGGAGATTCAAATATTTCTCATAGATAAACTTGATCATAAACCCACAATTCATCGGATCTCAACAAACACACCGTAAAAAGTCAAATAGATCTCCAAGAAGATCGAGGTGAACTTTGTATTGAGATTCAAAGAGAGAGAAGAAGCCATCTAGCTAACAACTATGGACCCGAAGGTCTATGGTAAACTACTCACAACTCATCGTAGAGGCCTTGGAGATGATGTAGAGGCCCTCCATGGTCGATTCCCCCTCCGGCGGAGCACCGACGAAGGCTCCAAGATGGGATCTCGCGGATACAGAAGGTTGCGGCGGTGGAATTAGGTTTTCGTGGTTGCTTTTGAAGGTTTTAGGGTACGGGCATATATATAAGAGGAAGAAGTAGGTCAGTGGACGCTCGAGGGGCCAAAGAGGGTGGGGCGCACGCCCACACCTAGGGGGGGCGCCGGGCACCCTCATTGCCGCCTCCTCTGTTGCTTGACGTCCACTCCAAGTCCCCTGGATCACGTTTGTTCCAAAAAGATCGCTCCTGAAGGTTTCATTCCGTTTGGACTCCATTTGATATTCCTTTCCTTCGAAACACTAAAATAGGCAAAAAAAACAACAATTCGGGCTGGGCCTCCGGTTAGTAGGTTAGTCCCAAAAATGATATAAAAGTGTAAAGTAAAGCCCATAAACATCCAAAACGGGTAATATAATAGCATGGAGCAATCAAAAATTATAGATACATTGGAGACGTATGAGGACCCAACATCTTCCATCTGGTCCATAGAAAATCATCGTGGAGTTTCGGGGCATTTGGACTCGATATTGATTTCCTGCGATGTAAAAAACATGGAAAAAACAGCAACTGGCACTTGGCACTATTTAATAGGCTAGTATCAAAAAATGATATAAAATGATTATAAAACATCCAAGATTGATAATATAACATCATGGAACAATAAAAAAAATTAGATACGATGGAGATTTATCACCAATCTATCACAATTTTATCGCGTCGACTTGACAATTTCTGGCCGTTGCCCGAAAAAGGGATTGACAACCGCTTATACGCGCCGACTTGCAAGTATTTGTTCTTTGTGTGCAGGTACTGTTGACATAGTGTTGCTTTGGTTCTCCTGCTGGATTGATACCTTGGTTTCATAACTGAGGGAAATACCTACCGTAGTTGTGCTGCATTATCCCTTCCTCTTTTGGGAAATACCGACGTAGTTCAAGCGACATCAAAAGGATTTCTGGCGCCGTTTCCGGGGAAACATCATCAACATATATCAGGTTCCTAATCACAAATCTCACCTCCTTGCAATTTACATTACTTGCCATTTGCCTCTCATTTTCATCTCCCACACTTCACAAAAATTTGTCATTTTATTAGCCCTTTTTTCGTTCACCATTTTCTCGTCAGATCTATCTTTTTGTGTGCAATTTTGTTCACGTAGTCACAATGTCTCAAGAAAGTACCAAGTTGTGTGATTTTTCCAATACCAGTAATAATGATTTTATTAGCACTCCGATTGCACCTCCCGCCACTAGTGCAGAGTCTTGTGATATTAATGCCGCTTTGTTGAATCTTGTCATGAAAGTTCAATTTTTCGGTACTCCTAATGAGGATGACGCGTCCCATCACTACAAAAAAAGAAACTTCCGTGATGATACGTGTTTGTCACAGTAGGTCACGTTTTCTATCATGCATGTACATCCATGACAAATTTATGATAGAATCAAGATAGTCATACCTGTGCTGTCGTAGAAGTGTTCCATGACATCACCAAAATTATCATCACGGAAGTGTCCACTTCCATGATGATAAATCACGCGTCATAGAAGTGCTTTCGTCAAGGGTGACTGACACATGGCATC
This sequence comes from Triticum timopheevii, assembly GCA_963921465.1. Lineage (NCBI taxonomy): Eukaryota > Viridiplantae > Streptophyta > Magnoliopsida > Poales > Poaceae > Triticum > Triticum timopheevii. The sequence continues at coordinate 69,155,827 of OY997272.1, read as the reverse complement.
CACCGTAATGGGACACCGTTAAGCTATCGGGTCCGGTTTTGGATCCGATAACCCGTTAACAGCCCGAACCAATGGGAATTTTCCATGTGTAAAATTCTCATTGGCCGGAGGAAACACGTGTCGGCTCAACTTTCGGACAGATGCCATCCACTCATTGGACAAGAGGCACCTATGATACGTTGACACATGGCATGGCCCAACAGAGGCCCATTCCGGTGAAAAGGCCGGCCCGTTTGACTTGGTCAAAAGGTTACGGGCCAGGCCACAGAAAGCCTGTTAACGGCCTGTTCGTATATAGCCCATTTACGGCCCACTTACTACCGGCCCGTTATGGCCTATCGGAATTAAGACGAGTAGCTTCATCTGGGCCATCCAGTATGATTCCAGCCCATTGTAACTTTCGGCCCATGTATGGCCCATGATGTCTTTCGGCCCATATGAGGCCCTCTGTAACTCTCGGCCCATTAAAGGCCCGGGATGAAACTGGCCCATAATGAACAGAGTATCACTTTATACCCATTAAAGGTCCACTATTCTGTTGGCCATTTCCAGCCCGTGTTAACTTTCGGCCTTCTAAGGGTCCATTTATTCTTGGGCTCATTTCTAGAATTTGGTTAGATACGGTCCGTTACTGGCCTGTTCCGTTTGTGGGCCAAATATAGCTCGTTGTTACATTCGGCCCATTTGTGGCCCGTTAACCCGTTGGGCTGTTTTCATAGCGTTATCAAATACGGCCTTTTAACGGCCTGCTATGGTCCATGAATAGTATGGCCCATGTTTGGTGAAATGATTATACAGTCCGTAGAAGGCCAATGGATCCTGCGGCCTGTAGAAGGCCCATGGATCATACGACCCATAGAAGGCCCATGGATCATACGGCCCGTAGAAAGTCCATGGATCCTATGGCCCGTAAAAGGCCCATGGATCCTACGGCCCGTAAAAGTCCCACGGATCCTATGGCCTGTAGGAGGCCCATGGTTACAACAGTCCATGTGTTGCCATGATTATTGTGGCCTAGTTACCAAAACTAGGTTATTGTGGCCACTAAAAAACATGGAAAAGGAACTGCAGTGACTACAAGCAAACAACTAAACAAGTCAATAAGGAAATAAATAAGCAAGCAACTAACGCTAGCCTATTACAACTATTACACATATTACATCCACTAGGCATCAAAGTCTGTCACGAGTGCAAATATAGGGAACAAAGCAACATATTACATACACTGGCCATCAAAATTGGCCACCAGTGCAAATAAGCGCAGCAGCAAAACAAGTCCATAACTGAAACAACTTCAGAAGAGCTCAAGAAACGGTATCCTGGGTATCCACCATGCTGGCAATAAGCTTAGCAAGCTTATTAGCTTTGTCCTGTTTGGCGCTAAAATCCTCCAACGCTTGCTGTTGCACTAGAAAGTATGCATTTGAATGCTCCAGGGACTTATGCAGTCCTTCTGCTTCTTGTCGCAGCACAACTGATCGATGTCTTTCAGCTTATAGTTGAGACTCAAGAAACCGAACTAATTCAGACAGTGAGTTTGAATAGCTTGTGCAAGCGGTAGTGGCCAGTAACTCAAACAGTAAACCAAGACAGGACTTTCGGGTTGCCTCACTGTCTTCAAGATAGTTTTCCTTAGCTGTTTTATCAGTTTTGTTGGAGACCAACAAGGATGTCTCATGATCCTGAACCTTATCTGCATTACTTCCTTTATCATTGCTCAATAAGGCACTCTTCCCCAATATTCTGTCAGCATTCTAAAAGAAGAAACAAGCAGACACATAACAGTTTTATCATACCAAGTCTTCTATTGGCAAGTAGTACATTATAAAAGCATCAAATAAACATATTCTATGTCCTATGGTCACTGCATTATCTTGCCAAATCAAAATAGAGACACGGTTCAAATCATATCAGTTCAAGAGAAAGCAACACTGAAAGAATACAAAGCGTGGGAAACTAAACGGCACAACAAGATTTCAGATGGGTACCACAAGTCACATTTACAACAACACTATTGGACTTGTTATGATGCTAGTAATGTGCATGATATGAGAAGTCAACTGAAATCAATAGAGCTATTTATAAGAGCAAACCTGTTAAAGAAACATGCGTAAACATACCTGTTGTGCCATTGGAGTTTCCATTGGATAGTTCAGTTTAAAAATAAGTTTGTATGAGTAAATGCAATGATACAAGAGCAAAGCAGTATGCATGATAGAATTGGAATCTTAAATGAGAACCGTTGTTCTTCAGGTTTAAGCACTTGTTCTACATGATCAGAGTACAGTAAGACGCAAGTATACAGTACTTAAAATAAAATGAGCTCATAGACCTTACCACATTCTTGGTTTGGGACCAGTAAAGAACAAGGTGTTCCCAGTCATCGTCCAGTAAATGTGTCTTAGGAGAACATAAGGGAATTTGATGAGTTTCTTTGCTAGTGAAGTACGTTTTCTTTAGGTAATTCCGATACTGCCACCAAGCATTCTTGAAGATAGCAGTGGTATTACACAGATTACCTCATCCTGAGTTTCCAAATCGGTCCTTCTCTATAGAGAAAAATGGGAAAATTTGTTGTATTATAACCATCATGGAGGTAGAATGTACGGGACAAAGCAAAGTAATTACCATGAATAACATTACTTACACATAACTCCTGGACAAACACCTGTAACTGGCATTTTCCTTCATCTTCAGTATAATATTTACATGATGGGAAGATACACACATAGGATTTAACAACATCAAATGCGATAGATGCTAAACTATGAATGGCTGGTTGTGCTTCCTCCACAGGAATAGGTGTACTAACTGGTGGAGTTGGGGTTCGCCGTGGTAGTACTGGCGCTTTGGGCACTGGAGCTGCCTTACTAACTGCTCTTGTTTGGGAGCTCTGTGGTGGAGATGGTGCTGTGTCAACAGGAACTGGGTTACTATCTGCTGGGGTTGGGGTTAGATTGGGTGAAGCAGGTTCTCTGTCCATCACGGTAGGGGTAAAATCTGCGAGAGTCTGGGTTATGTGTGGTAGGGCTAGTTCTCGTGCATGTACAACCGGGGTGCTATCTCCACCAAGAGGTAGCACTGTTTTATTTGAAGACTGTGTTTTTACTCTGCTAGATACTGCCATCACCCGCTCCAATTCAAATGGCTGATAAACAGGAAACATAATTGAATGTACAGACATTGTATGAGAGACAGATGCAATAGATAGTGTGGAAAAAAGAGGGTGTTAAATAATTGACATGTATATTGTTTAAGTAAAACAGATAGCATGACATAATTTCACATATATGGTGTCTATCTAAACTAGATAGCATAGCATAACATAATTCAAAGATATGATGACTTAATGAACAGGATCGCATGACATAATTCACATACATGTTATTTAAGTAACCAGGATCGCATGATTTAATTCACATATGTGATTTATATGCTAAGCGGAGGGCATTCGCATATATTATGTCTGAACTAAGAACATGGTGTTGAATATTGTGTATATGATGTCTAAACTATGCAATGCAAGACACCATATGCATGATATGAGCAGTAGAACCATGCCAAGTTAGAGCATACACCTCGATGGGGGAATAGGACTAGTCATCTGTCTCTGAATCCATCTCTGAGGAGCTATCGGGACCCAGCAAGAGATCTGCTTCAATAGGTAGCATTGTCGGCTCTGAAGGCCTTGTTTTCACTCCAGATTTTCCCATCACCCACTCAAATGGCTGATTCACAGGAAGAGTAGTTTAATGTACAAACATTATCGACAAATGGAAATTTAATGAAGAAAAGGATGGGCTAGATATCATTCAAATATATGATGCCTGGTTAAACAGGATGGCATTGCACAATTCCCATATATGATATTGAAACTAAACAGGTGGCATTACAGAACATGTCTAAACTAAGAAGATGACATATATGATGTCGAAAGTAGGCACTGCAGGGCAAAATATGCATGATATGACTAACATCATCGTGCCAAGTTAGAGTAAACACCTTGGGGGGTAAATAGGAGTGGTCAGCTGCGTCTGAATCCACCTCAGAACAGATATCTTCCTCTGGATTACAATCTGGAGAGGGGGGGGGGGGGTTGCCATTGAACCTACCATGGAGCGATGTCTGCATGACGTTGTATTGCCACGCAAAACTCTTCTCTTTTTATCTACATGTTCAGCATGACTGTGTACAATATCTGACATGCATACAAAAAAATATAGTGAGATTATGTAAAGAGAGCATGTGGAAATCTAGAGTAATGGTAACAATCTAGAGTAATGGTAACAACCAGTGGATGGATCCAAAAATAATGATAGCAGGCTGATGATTGCTTTAATTTAATAAAAAACAGATGTTGATTGCTTTACTATTTGTTTCCCACCCAAGATGAACAACATAGGCATACCCTAGGTGAACCAGATATTAGACAGAGATACTATTGATTGCTGCCTCGATATGTGCCCCACAACTAATTTGAATCAAGTTTGAACATCAATTTGGACCTGACTTGGAGTCTAAGAGGTGAACAGGACAATAAAGTAGTAGGTAATATTAAGCAATGCATAACATAGGCAGAAACAAAAGAGTGCGACCTCTCTTGTGGACCCATGTACTCCTCAGGTTCATCTGCTGAGTCAATGATGGTGATGCCGTTGCGGTGGGTGCCGGCGGCAGGGAAGGAGATCTGAGGTGGCGAAAGACGGTCAGGAGTCGTGATGTCCGCTTTGGTGGATGCTTCTGTCAATGGAGCAGCTCAGGTGAGGTGGACGACGTCGCGGCAGGAGCAGGACAAACCATGCAAAGTTTTCTTCGACGCCTACCTATAACTGACGTAATTCAGTAAGGGCTCATTTGGCTTGCATGATTCTAAAAACGCAGGGATAGGAGGAGAACACCGGAATAGGATAGGAATGCACATGGAAAATAGAGCATTTGTGAACACAGTATTTCTGTCAACTTGGGTGTTTGGTTCACAGGAAAAGGAGGAGCAGAGGGATGCAATGAAACATGGCCAAAATAAAGTGAAACCATATGAAAGCGTGTACAGTTAGAATGTTATTCTGCCACTAATGCACTTGGTCTTGTTTTCATGCATAGGATTTTGAAACATAGGTCTAGATGGATCTTTTGCTCCATTCCTTTCAACAAAATGCATGAATAATTGAATAGTACAGTGCCATAGGTAAATTTCCTATTGCTATGTTTTTCCGTTGAACCACAATAGCCCTAATGGATCGACATGAATGTACAGTAATAAGTGATGCAACAAGTGTACAACCTCTTTGCCGTAGCCGTGTCGACCTCAGCATCATTGGGTTGGTCGCTGAAGAAGTTGAGGTAGAGGTGGCTGTCGGAGGTGTGGAGTAAGATCTAAGGAATCTGTAGACGGCGTCCAGGGCACTGCTTTGTTGTGATGGATCGTTCCGTCCTTGGTGCAGCTCTGGTGAGCCGTCAGACGTCAAGGCTGAAGCAGCACAAGACATACATTATTAATCTCAAGTGGGATTCTAATAGCATCTCCAATAGATGATGTAAAATGCATTACCAAAAAGTGATAGATGTAAAATTTACTTCACCAAAAACCACCTGACTACAACAGATGAGGTAAAAACTGTTGACTCTAAACTTAACTATCGAAACTGAAATTTGTTGTGGAATTTGAATGTTACTGTCGAAACTGAATGCAATGGTAGCAGAGAGGCACTTCACATGGGATAGTTTAGGGAGGGCCTGCAGTTCATCTTCAACCTGCACTCCCCGAGCCGCCAGCCACCATTGGCCGAACCCCGCGCCGCCTCGCCGCCCCAAAACAACTCCCCACCACCGGTCCGTCGATGCCTCGCCGCCCTGAAACATATCCCTGCCGCCGGTCCGCCTCGCCGCCCCGAAACAACTGCCCACCGTCAGTCCGCCGCCGCCACGGCCAGCCCTCTAGCCCCCCCCCCCCGCACAAAGCTTTTTCTCTAGCGATCCCCACGCCACCGCCCCACCACCACGCCCCCCACCGCCGACGAGTAGCACCCCACCCAGAACCCTAAGATAGATAGTGGGGTACCTCTCCGGCGAGCCCCGCTCACTGCTACTGGTGGTTCTTCCTTAACTCCGGTGAGACCCACCACCGCCTGAAAATCGACTGACCCAAAAGTCGATTCAGCCGACTGAAGTGTAGCTAAATTAGAGTAGAGCAGCAGCACGAGCGAGGGGGAGAGCAGCAGCGCGAGCGAGCGAGAGCTGGAGCAGTAGCAGCAGCAACGCGAGCGAGCGAGCGAGAGCCGCAACAGCAACAGCAGCATGACGAGCGAGCGAGAGCCGGAGCAGCAGCAGCTGGGCGAGCAAGCGAGCGAGCGAGAGCCAGAGCAGCAGCAGATCCGGCTGGTATGGATGCCGCCGTCGAAGGGGCCTTGCACTGGGGAGAGCCGCCGTGGAGATATCGCTTGTGGCGCCAGCTTCGAGGTAGCCGCTCCATGAGGGTGCGGGATGGAGCACCGTCAGCGCCGGGAGGTCGAGTTAAGGAGAAGGTGCGATGCGATAAGTGTACAACCTCTTTGGTGGCGCTGAGTAGGCCTCAGCTTTGTCCGAGGAGTCAGTGAGGATGTTGCAGTTCCGGTGGAGCAGGTTAAGGCGGCGCTGTGGGGATGTAGCAACCGTGATAGACGAGGCGATCGTTGGAGCAGCTCCTTGGAGGTGGAGGACGAGGCGGCTGAACTGGCGGGACGACAGGATGGACGACGGATCCTCATCCGAGGAGGCAGATGAGGGACGTCGAGCTGTTGCGGTGGACGATGTCGTCAGGGAAGAGGCTCCGGCTGGGCAGCGGTGAGGTGGCGGATGGAGGAGCGTGGGGTTTGGCGGCTGGAGCGGAGAGGTTATGGCGGCCAGATTTCGAATGGCGAAAAGGAGGCGATGGGAGGGGGGAACCATGACTTAGGGACGCGCTTGTCCAAAATGTAGGGTGTGTTACAAAAGTACCCCCACCGATTTGAACTAGCGGCCCTTTGGGCACAGGGTTAGAAGGGGGATTTTGCGTGTCGGGATTTGGCAGCTGGCAGGAGTTTTCGCGTGTGTTGTAATTTCGGGATAGCAAGGCGCGGGTTGTGAAGGCGCCAGTTTTGGGAGCACGATATCTGAATTTTCGGGATATAACACGGCGCGGGTTGAATATTAGGGACAAGCCTAACGTGTAATATTGTACTTGTACGTACCAAATCAATATGCACTTCCCTCAACGAAAAAAAAACAAAAAAATAAAAACTATTCACACCACACAAAGAGAGAGTCTTGTCCCTTTTTACTATACAAATGCTATTCAAAGCTACACAAAGAGAGAGTGTGAATCCATGTTATGTCCAAATAAATTTTTTCGCTGGCTGTATAATGCATGTAACCTACTCATACCAACATTTTAGTGCATTCCGAATGTTTATACTACCGCTGCAATTCGAACTGAATTTGAATTCGTTTCCCTGTTTCAATAAGAATCTACAATCATGATTGTTGCCAACTTCAACCATCATTCGTGTATTACCTTAACAACACACCACATGATTACTATAGAGATAGATATGAACTATGTGTACTATATGAACTCGAATTCAATCTTTTGAATACACAAGATGTTGATTCCAAATAATAGTACATTTGATGTACTAACTATATATTCATAATCTAAACCATGTTCCATACGTACACCGTGTTTATCACACAAAGTATAGTGCCCCGCCCCCTACATTATGACAAGTATTTGGCCCTGAGCTGCAAAAGTCACACATTAGCCCAAATTATAATCAATGTTCTATATATTATATGTAGTACTAGCAAGATGTCCCTGCGTTCCACGGAACATCAACATGATCAAGGGGAGGCCTTATTTGCAAATATGGAGAGGGGTGTAGGTATCTTTTTTCAAAATTGCCATAGTTTCCTTCCTATCCGTCAGATATAAATCGGACGGCCTATATTGTAGGATGTCAGGCACACCATCATCAACAACTCTATTTTTATAAGAGTAGAGATAAAATATATTATATGTAGTATAACATGTTCATAACCACACCATGTGTATCACCGTTATGTATATTCACGCATGCATCGGTTTAAAACACTATGATAAATTCTCCAAATATCCAAATTCGCTTTTTATAATGAATTATGATCTCTATTCGTCTTTTACACCCACACAATCCTCTTATCTTTGTAGCTAGCGCTAACTTTCTCATGCATGCACACGCCCGCATCCCTCTCACCCTCCCTCGGCATTCTCTAGCTCCATCGCGCAAATTCATCTTTTCACTTTAGGTCGTTCACCCACGGTGTGTGTAGGCCCCCAACTTCTTCTTTACGACACACATCGATCGATATGCCTCTCTAGCCAGGTGTGCCTACCACAAACACAAGCTTCCCCTCTTCTCTTCTCACCGTCCATGCCTCACTCCCACCACTCTTTTCATCGATCTCGTACTCGCACACTCCTTCCCCCTCGATATAGTATGCCTCTCGCACCACCTCTTAGATGCATCCCTCTCTCTCTCTATCCTTCTCCCCTGGCCTTATTTGCTTCTAACACATGCATGAACATATACCGATCGATCTCCCTACATATACCTAGGTCGACTTTAACTATTTTACCCCCACCCATCGATCGACGTACCTCACAAGTTATGTCTCTCCTTTCTCTGATAGAGGACGATTGATCTTCCTATGTAGTTATGTCTGCTTACCACAGCCATATCGTCCCCCCTCATCATTCGTGCATGCCTCCTGACCCGTCACTCACACGCACGCGCACAGACAGGCAGCCATCCTCTCTCTTATTGATATTGCAGGCGTGCCCTCCGTTTGTCTAGCAAGCATCTCCCACCATTTGGTAGAAGCAACTCCACTACCACCCCCTCCAACACCCTAGCTCTGTCTCTCTCCCAACCTTATTCCTCTCCCACACATATGCATGGATGTCGATCGATCTCCCTTAATACATATGGTAGGCCTCTATCCTCCTCCACACATATACCATCCATTGTACCTCTATAGTTAATAAGGCCTCCCCCCACCACACACCGATAGTCGAGCGATGTAGGTAGGTATCCATGCCACAGAGATAAACTGCACCTGTCCCCTCTCATGTTCCAGTAGGCCAGCCACCCAATATCTTTGACGTGGGCACACACAAATTCGACGGCACTCTTTATCGATCGCGCGCGCACACACACACATCATCCCTCTCTTCGATTCTATGGATACCTCAAGCCGATGATACCTCCACTCTCTTCTCGTCATCGCCCCCTCTCTATATATATGATATATCCAGGTCTCTATTTTCACACACATTGCATATGTTACATTTTTTTATTGACACCCCCCCCCCCCAAAAAGAACACTCACGAACCCACACACTATATCTCTCTATGTTTGTATCTGTCTCACACAACCCCACGTAGGTGGTGTATGTACATGAAGAGAATACGTGCATGTACTCATGCTTCGTGCCTAGCCACACCCGCGCGGATACACGGTGGAGATCATTTCTGTACGGAATGGCAGCCCACGTGCTAATTTGAATGCGTGTATAGCGGTTGTTTACCTACGGAGGTCGTGTATCACGCGTGCACGAAACAAAGTTTGACTTGATGTGTTGGCGCGTTATTTTTAAATAAAGTTATATCGCTCAATGGCACATACACAGAATAAAAAATGATTTTTATGGAGAAAAAGGTAGTCCGCTCCACTATATACAATGGAGCCTGCCTGCCTGGGTTTGTCTCTCTTTAGAGTATCTCACACAAGGCGGCGGTGGCCTCTCTCTCTCTCACCGTTGGTCACTGATCCGGCCGCATCCCGTCCGCCGGCGGAAAGGGAGGATGTGCATTGTTTCTCAGTTCGACGGCGCCGAGGCAGCACGTCCCGATCTGCGGTGCCCGCCGTTCTCTCTGACCAAGCTCCGGCGCGGTAGGGCCTACGCCACCTGCTCGCCGCCGCAGTATGGGCAGATCTCGCCCACCGCCGCTCACCTAGTTACATCCGGAGACCCCCAGGTATCCCCTCCACCTTGCTCCACTGCCCGTCTTCCCACGTTACTGCATGTGGAAAATCTTTCATGTGGATCTAACATCGTTATTTGCCCAAAACGTAGCTTGTCCGGCGTACTTTCCATATTGCAATCTTTGTCCTCACACCATTATAGACAAACACAACCGGGTTGTTATCTTCCCTTAGGACATGGAATATGCTTCTTTTTTGTCATCGCATGTGTCATCAACTGTTATTGGCCAGTAATTGTTTCCTTTCTACCTATTTTTTGCAAACAGGGCTATCCATTTCACCTCGTTGCTATTGCGACCTTTAGGCGAACTGCACAAATCACTTTTTTCTTAAGAGTGTTTTGTGCAGTTGTACTAAAATGTCACATGGGCAACGTCTACATTTCAGTGTGACTACACAAAGGGAGATTGGTTTTGCTCTATCCTCCTAATCCAACTTTGAGCCTGACCTTCTCCAACTATTTGCTTAATCTTCTCCAACTAGTTAGTCTTAAGAGAGACTGCAAAGGTGACCAACTTCTATTTGTGTGTTTATTGTTTCATCAGCAGTCCTCTATTATCGTAATCACACTTAATATCTTTGGAACAGGGATGCTCAGCTCTATTTTAGTGGAACTGCACAAAATGCTCCAGACAGCTACTTTTTTTCCAACATGCCTTGTTGATTTAGACAGAGCTGGGGGGACGTTCCTGCCAATGAAAGCATGGATCAGTTTTAATTTAACACCTTCTCACAACTTTGTCTTCAGTTGTGGTGTAAATATTAGCTCTAATCTGCTAATCATTGAGATGCATTAGCAAGGAAGTTAGTTTTTTTTATTGTTTCCGAAAGAGCATCGATGGCAAGACACATGAAACAAAAGCTGAAAGCTCAGAGCATTGTACAATTTCATGTCGCTAGAAAATTATTTGTCTAGTACGTCAATTATGTAAACAAATGTTGGAATCTTGATAGCATTGCCAGAAGCCTCTTCAGCATCCGGGTCCATGTGCCATGCACAAAATTATAATTCCTCTGTTCCTAAATATTTTTCTTTTTACAAATTTCAAATGGACATATTTTAGAGTCTAGATTCACTCAGTTTGCTTCGTATGTAGTCACTCGTTGAAATCTCAAGAAAGACAAATACTCCATAGTATATTTAAGAACGGAGGGAGTAGTGCAAAATCGCATGGGAGACTCGGCCCGGTTGTTGCGCCGCATTAATAGTGATTAGTAATGAGCAGTCAAATCATAAGCCCCACCTTTCCCACTGTAATTGCTTAGAAGAAGCAACCATCAATACGCTCTAAAGTCTCTCTGGTGGTGGAAATGCATGGAGAGAAATGCATCAGAATGAAGCGTGCCCTGTAAACTGTGACAGAGGGAGGAGTAGTATGAGGCCCTGTTTGGATCAACGTTTCTCTTTTGAATACACTTGTAAAAAATAAACACCTGTGCCCGTCGTTTCAATTCCAGCTGGAATTTGTATAGCGGCCAGTAACTTACAGGTGTAAGTTATACGCCTCCGTATTGAAATACAACTATTCCAAGCATGGCCTGAAGGTGCAAAACCAAGTACGCGTATGGCCAGTCGGTCAATGCACTTCCTCTTGGCATATCACTGACATGTGGGACCGGAGTGTGAGCAAATCGACCTCAATTGATGGCAAAATTGCCAACCCGCCGTTCCTTGAGAGAGACGAGGAGCAAGAACACACGGACGGCCTTGCATGGAGGCCAAGATATATTCGAGCATGGTTGATAGATATCATCATTACATGTTCGATGTTTTTTAACACTACCATTGGGCTGCCGTTTTCTGTCCTTCTCCCAAATAAATGTGTACTTTATCAGAGATTAAAATAAAACAAGAGTACAGACGCTCCACCATGCGGTTCTAGTAGTAGTACTACTCGTACAACTATAAACCTTACGCTTGGCTCTTCGCCTCTTCGTGAAGTCGAACAATGATGGTACTCTGCATGTTGGGTACTACAGTGTATGCCTGTGGCAATCTGTCACCGAATGAACTGTTGCATGTCCACTGCCTAGGCGAGGGTAGGTTGCATTAGTCAAAAGGCGTAAGAGAGCTTCACCTTGTCCTGCAAGCTTCTCCTCATTCTGCGAGTTGACAGGACACACCAAAAAGTAGTGCTAGTCCATACTCCCTCCCTTCCGGTTAATATGGCTTAATATTTTTTGCGGGTAAATGAGAGAGCTTTATTCATATATAAGCATTCTTAGGATGATCAGCCAAGAGACTGGTCACTAGGAAGTGAGGTACCCCGCAAAAAAGAAGAAGGAAGCGAGGTGTTTCATCAAGCCAGCTCTCGGCCACATTCAAAGTGGAGCAAGCACGGTTCGCACAAAGATGTGTCGCAAGGTTTGCTGACCTGTTTACATGCTGAATAACAAAAAAAGAGGAAATATTACCGAGCGCTCCTATTTGTAAAAGGATCTGAGCCAGAATTAAGCGAGAATTGTAGCGAGTGTTCCATGCAATCAACTTCCATTATCACATGTGAGAACCCTTGAAGACAACCAAATGTGTTGAAGATTGCTTTATCACATTTTTAAAGTATAATAAGAGTGCAGACCCTCCTTATGGAGAATCTCAAGCCAACTCCTCGAGTCACCTTTGAGACTCGTTGGCTACGATGACATGACTCGCAAATCCTGCCAATTACAGCAAATTTAAGAACCCCAGGATGATGGAGGGAAAGATAACCCAGTCCCGGAGGCTACTATTATATTGATGAAAATTTAAAGACCGTGAGAAAATTTTCGGCTTAGAAAGTGTATGACAGTTACAAAATCCTGGCTCAATGAAGAAGGTTTGGGTCATCAGAAAGGATTCCAGTTTGCAATCCGGTTCAAGGGAAATCTGTTCTCCCACAAAGCTCTGAAGCTCTCAAATCCGGTTTAAAAATGTCCAGTTCAAAAAGGAATTAACTTCTCGCATGTTCGAGTTTAAAGGCCGTCAAAAAATTTCCAGATGAAAATGAAGATTCCGGCTTAAAATCCGATTCAACGGAAGGATGTCTCCTACAAAGCTTTGAAGTTCTTAATATCTGGTTCAAAATCCCGGTTCAAGAAGAATTTATCTATTGCAAAAAGTTAAAGGTTGCCGAAGAGGACCTGCTGCCATGATGCGCGGTTCAAACATGGTATCCTGCCTTATTGGTTTATCATATTATTGATTACGTGGGGGTTTCTGTTTGTAAAGCGGAGTCCGGTTTACCCCTTGATTCAGCTTATAAAGCTATATATAAAAATCACTTGGGGGCTTGGTCGTATTTGAACCATAGCTACACCTCTTGATCGGCGTAAGGCCACCAGGGAAATCACTTGGGGGCCAAAGAGAGTCTATTGCCAAGCACAGCTCAAACATAGGCACCCACTGAGCACAACTCAAATGTTACTTGGGGGCTCTTTGTGCACAGCAACAAAGAGTTTTAAAGGACCCTTCTAATAGGCTATCAAGCCAGGCTTGGAAGCCAGGTGTATTCACCTAAAACCCCGAGTTAACCTGCCTTCATCAAGTAAGAAACTCCGTCCAGGTAATTCTGGTATGACCGGAGAGGGGTTGAGCGGAATCGAGAAACACAACACACAAGACGAGGACCTAGCCACAAACAGCAAGTAGGGTTATTACTGGATGATGTTTCCCGGGGCCCGAAGCTGTCTAAATCCTCGTCTTGTGTGTTGTGTTTCTCGATTCCGCTCAACCCCTCTCAAGCTACCACATAGATGCGTTGGCCTCACGACTAAGTCCTCTCACTAGGACATCTGACGTGTTAATTCCACGACACTCCTCCATCCGGTTCCTAGTATAGTATAGTACATACCTCTATAGTACTAGTAGTACTAGTACTAGTAACTTTGCGCTTGGCTTTTCGCCTCTTCGGGAAGTCAAACAATAATACTAGTACTACTATAGTGTATGCTTCTGGCAGTCTGACACCGAATTAATTGTTGCACGTCCACCGCTTGGGCAAGGGAGAGCTTGCATTAGTCAAAAGTTTCTCCATGTCCTACGATCCACCGCGCGCAAGCTTCTCCTGTCCTGCAAGCTTCTCCTTGTTCGGCAAGTTGACGGGACACAACAAAGTAATGCTAGTCAATACTGCCTCCTTTCCGGCTAATATGGCTTAATTTCAAACGAGATAAATACACTGTCTGTCACTGTATATTTGTAAAAATACGGTCAATGGACTTCATAATACGCTCATTGCGCTCAATATATACATTTTCTAGTGTTTATACGGTCACTAGCTCACTGATACGTCCATTTTGCATCATGCTTTTATATCAATATTTATTGCATTATGGGCTGTTATTTCACGTTATGTCACAATACTTATGGCTATTATCTCTTATTTTACAAGGTTTACATGAAGAGGGAGAATGCCGTCAGCTGGAATTCTGGGCTGGAAAAGGAGCAAATATTGGAGACCTATTCTGCGCAACTCCAAAAGTCCTGAAACTCCACGGAATATCTTAAAATAAATAAAGAAAAATCGTCGCCAAAGATGAAGGCCAGGGGGCCCACACCCTGCTCACGAGGGTGGGGGGCACACCCCCTACCTCGTGGGCCCCCTGGTGGCTCTCCGACGCCCATCTTCTCCTATATAAAGTCTTCCGATGAGAAAAAAATAGAAGTCAACCTTTAGGGACGAGACTCCGCCACCACGAGGCGGAACCTTGGCGGAACCAATCTAGGGCTCCGGTAGAGCTGTTCTGCCGGGGACACTTCCCTCCGGGAGGGGGAAATCATCACCATCGTCATCACCAATGCTCCTCTCATCGGGAGAGGGCAATCTCCATCAACATCTTCACCAGCACCATCTCATCTCCAAACCCTAGTTCATCTCTTGTATCCAATTCTTGTCTCCAAGTCCGGGATTGGTGCTAGTAGGTTGCTAGTAGTGTTGATTACTCCTTGTAGTTGATGCTAGTTGGTTTATTTGGTGGAAGATCATATGTTCAGATCCTTTATGCATATTATTACCCCTCTAATTATGAACATGAATACGCTTTGTGAGTAATTATGTTTGTTCCTGAGGACAAGGGAGAATTCTTGCTATTAGTAGTCATGTGAATTTGGTATTCGTTTGATATTTTGATGAGATGTATGTTGTCTAGCCTCCAGTGGTGTTATGTGAACGTCGACTACATAACACTTCACCATTATTCGGGCCTAGAGGAAGGCATTGGGAAGTAATAAGTAGATGATGGGTTGCTAGAGTGACAGAAGCTTAAACCCTAGTTTATGCGTTGCTTCGTAAGGGGCTGATTTGGATCCATATGTTTCATGCTATGGTTAGGTTTACCTTAATACTTTTGTTGTAGTTGCGGATTCTTGCAATAGAGGTTAATCATAAGTGGGATGCTTGTTCAAGTAAGAACAGCACCCAAGCACCGGTCCACCCATATATCAAATTATCAAAGTACCGAACACGAATCATATGAGCGTGATGAAAACTAGCTTGACGATATTCCCATGTGTCCTCGGGAGCGCTTTTCCTATTATAAGAGTTTGTCCAAGCTTGTCCTTTGCTACAAAAAGGATTGGGCCACCTTGCTGCACTTTAATTACTTTTGTTACTTGTTGCTCATTACAATTTATCTAATCACAAAACTATCTGTTACCACTTATTTCAGTACTTGCAGAGAATACCTTGCTGAAAACCGCTTATCATTTCCTTCTGCTCCTTGTTGGGTTCGACACTCTTACTTATCAAAAGGACTATGATAGATCCCCTATACTTGTGGGTCATCAAGACTCTTTTCTGGCGCTGTTGCCGGGGAGTGAAGCGCCTTTGGTAGGTGGAATTTGGTAAGGAAAATTTTATTTAGTGTGCTGAAATTTTCTGTCACTTGTTACTATGGAAAGTAATTCTCTGAGGGGCTTGTTCGGGGTATCTTCACCCCGTCCAGTAGAGCAAAGAGTTGCTCCTCAACCTACTGAACCTACTGAACCTATTGAAAATGAAACTCCTTTTGAAATTCCTTCGGGTATGATGGAAAAACTGCTAGCTAACACTTTTACAGGAGATGGAACAAAGCATCCTGATGAACATCTACTCTATGTGGAGAAGTTTGTGGACTATTTAAGCTTGTAGGTATACCCGATGATATTGTTAAGAAGAAGGCCTTCCCTTTATCTTTGAAGGGAGACGCATTGACATGGTATAGGCTATGTGATGATATGAGATCATGGAACTATAAAAGATTGAAATTGGAATTTCATCAAAAGTATTACCCTTTGCATCTTGTTCATCGTGATCGCAATTATATATATAATTTTTGGCCTCGCAAAGGAGAAAGCATCGCTCAAGCTTGGGGGAGGCTTAAATCAATGTTATATTCATGCCCCAATCATGAGCTCCCAAGATAAGTAATTATGCAAAGTTTTTATGCTCGGCTTTCTGATAACAATCGCACCATGCTCGATACTTCTTGTGTTGGTTCTTATATGCTGAAGACTATTGATTTCAAATGGGACTTATTGGAAAGAATTAAATGCAACTCTGAAGATTGGGGTTCCGATGATGGTAAGGAGTCAGCTATGACACCTAAGTTCGATTGTGTTAAATCGTTTATGGATACCGATGCTTTCCGTGGATTTAGCTCTAAGTATGGACTTGACTCTGAGATAGTAGCTTCTTTCTGTGAATCTTTTGCTACTTATCTTGATCTCCCTAAAGAGAAGTGGTTCAAATATCATCCTCCCATAGAAGTAAAAGTGGTTGCACCTATTAAAGTTGAAGAAAAGACTGCCTCTTATAATGATCCTATTGTTCCCACTTCTTATGTTGAGAAACCACCTTTCCCTGTCAGAATGAAGGATCATGCTAAAGCTTCAACTGTTGTTCGTAAAAGCAATATTAGAAATTATACACCTCCTGAGCAAGTTAAAGTAGAACCTAATATTGCTATTGTTAAAGATCTCTTGTCTGATAATATTGATGGGCATGTTATTCAATTCTGTGGTGAAACTGCTAGAATTGCTAAACCTTGTGCTAGCGATAAACATAGACCTGTGGTAGGCGTGCCTATTATTTCTGTTAAAATAGGAGATCATTGTTATCATGGCTGATGTGATATGGGTGCTAGTGCTAGTGTAATACCCATTGACTTATACAAAGAAATTATGCATGATATTGCACCTGCTGAGTTAGAAGATATTGATGTTACAATTAAACTTGCCAATAGAGATACTATATCTGCAATGGGAATTGTTAGAGATGTTGAAGTCTTGTGTGGAAAAACCAAATATCCCTCTGATTTTCTTGTTCTTGGTTCTCCACAAGATAGTTTTTGTCCCATTATATTTGGTAGACCCTTCTTGAATACTGTTAATGCTAATATAGACTGCGAAAAGAATGTTGTTACTATTGGCTTGGATGATATGGTTCATGAGTTTAATTTCTCTAAATTTAGTAAACAATATCGTGAGGAAGAATTGCCTAGTAAAGATGAGATTATTGGTCTTGCTTCTATTGCCGTACCTCCTAGTGATCCTTTAGAACACTATTTGCTAGATCATGAAAATGATATGTTCATGAATGAAAGAAGGGAAATAGATGAAGTATTCTTTAAAAAGGAACCTATTCCGCAACACAATTTGCCTGTTGAAATCCTAGGGGATCCTCCTCCACCCAAGGGTGATCCCGTGTTTGAGCTTAAACCATTGCCTGATAATCTTAAATATGCTTATCTTGATGAAAAGAAAATATATCCTGTCATTATTAGTGCTAACCTTTCAGAGCATGAAGAAGAAAGATTATTGAAAACTCTGAAGAAGCACCGTGCCTCTATTGGATATACTCTGGATGATCTTAAGGGCATCAGTCCCACTCTATGTCAACATAAAATAAATTTGGAAGCGGATGCCAAACCGGTTCGCGATCCTCAACGATGTTTGAATCCTAAAATGAAAGAAGTGGTAAGAAAAGAAATGCTCAAGCGTCTGGAGGCAGGTATAATTTATCCCGTTGCTGATAGTCAGTGGGTAAGTCTTGTCCATTGTGTCCCTAAGAAGGGAGGTATTACTGTTGTCCCTAATGATAAAGATGAATTGATTCCACAAAGAATTATCACAGGTTATAGGATGGTAATTGATTTCCGCAAATTAAATAAGGCTACTAAGAAAGATAATTACCCCTTACCTTTTATTGATCAAATGCTAGAAAGATTATGCAAACATACACATTATTGCTTTGTAGATGGTTATTCTGGTTTGTCTCAAATACCTGTGTCGGCTAGAGATCAATCAAAGACTACTTTTATATGCCCTTTTGGTACTTTTGCTTATAGACGTATGCCTTTCGGTTTATGTAATGCACCTGCTACCTTTCAAAGATGCATGATGGCTATATTCTCTGACTTTTGCGAAAAGATTTGTGAGGTTTTCATGGACGACTTTTCCGTCTATGGTTCCTCTTTTGATGATTGCTTGAGCAATCTTGCTCGAGTTTTGCAGAGATGTGAAGAAACTAATCTTGTCTTGAATTGGGAAAAGTGCCACTTTATGGTTAATGAAGGTATTGTCTTGGGACACAAAGTTTCTGAAAGAGGTATTGAAGTTGATAAAGCCAAGGTTGATGCTATTGAAAAGATGCCATGTCCCAAGGACATCAAAGGTATAAGAAGTTTCCTTGGTCACACTGGATTTTATAGGAGGTTCATTAAGGACTTCTCAAAAATTTCTCGGCCTCTGACTAATTTACTGCAAAAAGATGTACCATTTGTCTTTGATGATGATTGTGTAGAAGCATTTGAAATACTTCAGAAAGCATTAGTCTCTGCACCTGTTGTTCAGCCACCTGATTGGAATTACCCTTTGAAATTATGTGTGATGCTAGCGATTACGCTGTAGGTGCTGCTCTAGGGCAAATAGTTGATAAGAAATTAAATGTTATCCATTATGCTAGTAAGACTCTAGACATATGCTCAAAGAAATTATGCTACTACCGAAAAGGAACTTTTAGCAGTTGTATTTGCTTGTGATAAATTCATACCCTATATTGTTGATTCTAAAGTAACTATTCACACTGATCATGCTTCTATTAAATATCTTATGGAGAAGAAAGATGCAAAACCTAGACTTATTAGATGGGTTCTCTTGCTGCAAGAATTTGATTTGCATATTGTTGATAGAAAAGGAGCTGAGAACCCCGTTGCAGACAACTTATCTAGGTTAGAGAATGTTCTTGATGACCCACTACCTATTGATGATAGCTTTCCTGATGAACAACTAAATGTCATAAGCGCTTCTCGTAGCACTTCATGGTTTGCTGATTATGCTAATTATATTGTTGCTAAATTTATACCACCTATCTTCACATACCAACAAAAGAAAAAGTTTTTCTATGATTTGAGACATTACTTTTGGGATGACCCACATCTTTATAAAGAAGGAGTAGATGGTGTTATTAGACGTTGTGTACCTGAGCATGAACAGGAACAGATCCTATGCAAGTGTCACTCCGAAGCTTATGGAGGACACCACGCTGGAGATAGAACTGCACATAAGGTATTGCAATCCGGTTTTTATTGGCCTACTCTCTTCAAGGATGCCCGTAAGTTTGTTTTGTCTTGCGATGAATGTCAAAGAATTGGTAATATTAGTAGACGTCAAGAAATGCCTATGAATTATTCACTTGTCATTGAACCATTTGATGTTTGGGGCTTTGATTATATGGGACCTTTTCCTGCCTCTAATGGATATACACATATTTTAGTTGCTGTTGATTATGTTACTAAGTGGGTAGAAGCTATTCCAACTAGTAGTGCTGATCATAACACCTCTATTAAAATGCTTAAGGAAGTTATTTTTCCGAGGTTTGGAGTCCCTAGATATTTAATGACTGATGGTGGTTCACACTTTATTCATGGTGCTTTCCATAAAATGCTTGCTAAATATGATGTTAATCATAGAATTGCGTCTCCTTATCACCCGCAGTCTAGTGGTCAAGTAGAATTGAGCAATAGAGAGCTCAAATTAATTTTGCAAAAGACTGTTAATAGGTCTAGAAAGAATTGGTCCAAGAAACTGGATGACGCATTATGGGCCTATAGAACTGCATATAAGAATCCTATGGGTATGTCTCCTTATAAAATGGTTTATGGAAAAGCATGTCACTTACCTCTCGAACTAGAACATAAGGCATATTGGGCTATTAAAGAGCTCAACTATGATTACAAACTTGCCGGTGAGAAGAGGTTATTTGATATTAGCTCACTTGATGAATGGAGAGCCCAAGCTTATGAAAATGCCAAGTTGTTTAAAAAAAAGTTAAAAGATGGCATGACAAAAGGATACAAAAGCGTGAGTTTAATGTAGGTGATTATGTATTGCTATACAACTCTCATTTAAGATTTTTTGCAGGAAAACTTCTCTCTAAATGGGAAGGTCCCTACGTTATCGAGGAGGTCTATCATTCCGGTGCCATAAAAATCAACAACTTCGAAGGCACAAATCCGAAGGTGGTAAATGGTCAAAGGATCAAACACTATATCTCAGGTAATCCCATAAATGTTGAAACCAATATTATTGAAACCGTAACCCCGGAGGAATACATAAGGGACACTTTCCAGACCGTTTCAGACTTCAAAAAGGAATAGGTATGTGGTACGGTAAGTAAACCAACTCCAAAACAATTTTTAAGGAAATATTTCTCCGTTTTGGAATATTTAGAAAAATAGAAAAATAAGTGGCAGTCCAGGAAGGACACGAGGCCTCCATGAGGGTGGAGGGCGCGCCCTACCCCCTGGGCGCACCCCCCTACCTCATGAGCACCTCGTGTGCCCTCCGAACTCCATTTTCTTGCACGATACGTATTTTGGTCGGTAAAAATTCATTATATATTCTCCCGAAGGTTTTGACTCTCGTATCACAGAAATATCCTCTGTTTTTGTTTCGAGCTGTTCCTGTTGCAGATCTGGAACAAGATGTCGTCCCAAGATTCGGAGGGAGAGAGCTACATGGCTGATTATATTGCAAACCCAAAAGTATATGGGGATATGGAAAATTATGGCTGGACCACGGAGGAAGAAGAAGACTATGATCCAAAGAGGAAGGAGGAAACAACCTCCGATGAAGAGGACTATCCACTACCTCAACCTGGTGATATGCATGTGGAGTTCAAGAAGTCAAGACTCCCTAAGGTCCAATCTATCCCGCCTCGTTTTTTGCAGGACAGCAAGGCGGCACTATGCAAAAAGATAATGAAACTTGAGCTCGAGAATGAGGATCTGAGGGAGGAAAATTTTAGCCTCAGACGCAAGCTAGAGAAGAAAAATGCAACAACTCCATCATCAACAACACCTCCACCGTCAACAACAAAGAAGGAGATATAATCACATGGGTATGGGCACTCCCCTTGGCAACTGCCAAGCTTGGGGGAGGTGCCCTAGTATTGTATCACCATCACAACTCTTATCTTTACCGTTTTTCTTAGTTCGATCCTTTTAGTAGTATCTTGATTTAGTAGAATAAAGTCATGGCATGATCTAGTTTTGAGTTTTGCTTTATGATCCTTCTTTGTAATCGAGTCCGTGAGCTATATAATAAAGATTAGTGTTGAGTCAAGGGCTTGATTATTTTGCCAGGATCTTGGGTAAATAGAAAGAAGAAAAAGAATAAAAAGAATCAAAAAGTTCATATTGATCTTATTGAGAGTAATGACTTCACATAGAAAGAGTATGATGATTAAAGGTTGTTGGGAGTTGGCAAATATAGCTTTGGTCATCATTGCAATTAATAGGAAGTAATAAGGAAAGAGAGGTTTCACATATAGATATATTATCACTGACATCTTTTATGATTGGGAGCACTCATTAAAATACGACATGCTAAAGAGTTGAGGTTGGACAAGGAAGACAACATAATGAGTTATGTTTTCTTACATCTGAGATAAAGCATGTTGTCATGGATCCTCTAACATGTTGAGCTTGCCTTTCCCCCTTTTGCTAGCCAAATTCTCAGCACCAAGTAGAAATACTACTTGTGCTTCCAAACACCCTTAAACCAGTTTTGCCATGAGAGTCCGCCATATCTACCTATGGATTGAGTAAGATCCTTCAAGTAAGTTGTCATCGGTGCAAGCAATAAAAATTGCTCTCTAAATTTGCATGACTTATTAGTGCAGAGAAAATAAGCTTTGTACGAACTTGTTGTGGACGCAATAAAAGCGACGGACTGCATAATAAAGGTCCACATACAAGGGGCATTATAAAGTGACGTTCTTTTGCATTAAGATTTTGTGCATCAACCCTAAACGTGCATGACAACCTCTGCTTCCCTCTGCGAAGGGCCTATCTTTTATCATTATCCTCTACCTTATGCAAGAGTCACGGTGATCTTCACCTTTCCTTTTTCATTTTATCCTTTGGCAAGCCCAGCATGTTGGAAAGAACATGATATATATATCTAATTAGATGTAGGGGAGCATGAATTATTATTGTTGACATTACCCTTGAGGTAAAAGGTTGTGGGGCAAAACTATAAGCCCCTATCTTCCCCTGTGTCCGATTAAAACTCCGTAACCACAAGTATTGCGTGAGTGTTAGCAATTATGAACGACTAAGTGATAGTTGAGTATGTGGACTTGCTTTTAAGCTCTAACATAGACTCTTTCCGATGTTATGATAAATTGCAATTGCTTCAATGACTGAGGTTATAATTTTTTGGTGCTCAATAAGGTTTCTGATTCAGACTTTTTCATTGTGAAAAGATCATCACTTGAACATAAGTAATCATATGACAAAATCTACATATGTTGCTGTTATGAAATAATCATGATGCCTTCATGTCCGTATTTTATTTTTTTATCAACGCCTCTACCTCTGAACATGAGGACATATTTATTGTTATCGGATTTTCGCTTGAGGACAAGTGAGGTGAGGGAGTCCTGGACTAGGGGGTGTCCGGACAGCCGGACTATCATCGTCTGCCGGACTCCAAGACTACGAAGATACAAGATTGAAGACTCCGTCCCGTGTCCGGATGGGACTTTCCTTGGCGTGGAAGGCAAGCTTGGCGATACGGATATGTAGATCTCCTACCATTGTAACCGACTCTGTGTAACCCTAGCCCTCTCCGGTGTCTATATAAACCGGAGGGTTTTAGTCCGTAGGACACAACAACCATTACAACAATCATACCATAGGCTAGCTTCTAGGGTTTAGCCTCCTTGATCTCGTGGTAGATCCACTCTTGTACTACCCATATCATCAATATCAATCAAGCAGGAGTAGGGTTTTACCTCCATCGAGAGGGACCGAACCTGGGTAAAAACATCGTGTCCCTTGTCTCCTGTTACCATCCGCGTAGACGCACAGTTCGGGACCCCCTACCCGAGATCCACTAGTTTTGACACCGACATTGGTGCTTTCATTGAGAGTTCCTCTGTGTCGTCACCGATAGGCTCGATGGCTTCTTCAATCAACAACAACGCCATCCAGGGTGAGACTTTTCTCCCCGGACAGATCTTCGTATTCGGCGGCTTCGCACTGCGGGCTAATTCACTTGGCCATCTGGAGCAGATCGAAAGCTACGCCCCTGGCTGTCAGGTCAGATTTGGAAGCCTAAACTTCACGGCGGACATCCGCGGAGACTTGATCTTTGATGGATCCGATCCGCAGCCGAGCGTGCCGCACTGTCGCGATGGGCACGATCTAGCTCTGCCGCCGGACAGTGCCTTGGAGGCCGCACATGAATCCGCTATGACCCATAGCTTGGAGCTGATCGCGCAGCTCGAGGATGGGTGGCTGGACACCTCCTTGGGAGCTGCAACTTCCACGGCGATGGAGCCGAACACTGGCCTTGTCCCCTATAAAACTCATGACTCTGAGGTGTCGGACTCCCTGCCGGACTCCGAACCTCCTGCGCCCCTTCCAATCGAATCCGATTGGGCGCCGATCATGGAGTTTACCGCTGCTGACATCTTTCAGCACTCACCCTTTGGCGACATCTTAAATTCACTAAAGCATCTCTCGCTATCCGGAGAGCCCTGGCCGGATTACGGCCAGGATGGTTGGGATGCGGACGACGAAGAAATTCAAAGCCCACCCACCTCCCACTTTGTAGCCACTGTCGACAATCTAACCGACATGCTAGACTATGACTCCGAAGACATCGACGGTATGGACGACGATGCCGGAGACGAACAAGAACCAGCGCCTACAGGGCAATGGAAGACCACCTCGTCATATGACATATACATGGTGGACACCCCAAAAGATGGGGACGGCGAAGAAGCAGCTGAGGTAGATTCCTTAAAGAAACAGCCCAAGCGCCGACGTCAGCGGCGCCGCTCTAAATCCCGCCACAGCAAGAATGGAGATTCCGGCATAGGAGATAATAACACCCTAGAAAGTTCCGAAGACAATCCCCTCCAGCAAGATTAAGCGCAGGAGGATGCAGAAGCAAGCCCTCACAAGAGAGCGGCAGACGAAGAGGTCGAGGATGATAATTACATACCTCCCTCCGGAGACGAGGCAAGCCTCGACGACGACGAATTCGTCGTGCTCGAGGATCCCGTCGAACAAGAGCGTTTCCAACGCAGGCTAATGGCCACAACAAACAGCCTAAAGAAAAAGCAGCAGCAGCTTCAAGCTGGTTAAGACCTGCTGGCCAACAGATGGACCGAGGTCCTCGCGGCCGAAGAGTATGAACTCGAACGTCCCTCCAAGAGTTACCCAAAACGCAAATTGCTCCCCCGATTAGAGGAGGAAGCATACATACCTTCATCACCAGCGCACAATACGGCCGACCGACCACCCCGTGGTCGCGACAGAGAGGCATCCAGGCCTTCCTTCAAGACCGTACCCCGGCATCGCTCGAAAAGTACGAAGCCTCGGGGGAATGCGCCGGACTTGCGGGATATATTGGAGGATAAGGCAAGACAATCCAGATCTATCTATGGATCACGTGGGCACCCCACGACCCACGACGAATACCGTCGAGCCGGATACAACAACTCCGGCCGGGCCGAACACAACATACAACGCTCCCTTGAGCTACGTCGTGATATTGCTTAATACAGAGGTGCCGCACACCCGCTATGCTTCACTGACGAAGTAATGGATCATCGCCGCAGGCCATATGGATATGAAGGAGATAATGGATCATCGCCACGCCATCAAATATCTCCCGCTCAAGCTTAAAGGACCAGCTCGGCATTGGCTTAACAGCCTGCCCGCAGAGTCAATTGGGTGTTGGGAGGACCTGGAAGCCGCATTCCTCGACAACTTCCAGGGCACATACGTGCGACCACCAGACGCCGATGACCTAAGCCACATAATCCAGCAGCCAGACGAATCGGCCAGGCAATTCTGGACATGGTTCTTAACAAAGAAAAATCAAATCGTCGACTGTCCGGATGCAGAGGCCCTCGCAGCCTTCAAACATAACATCCGCGATGAGTGGCTAGCCCGGCACCTAGGACAGGAAAAGCTGAAATCCATGGCAGCCCTCACATCATTAATGACCCGCTTCTGTGCGGGAGAGGATAGCTGGCTAGCTCGCAGCAACAACCTTAGCAAAAATGCTGGTAGTCCGGACACTAAGGACCACAATGGCAGGTCGCGCCGAAGCAAAAATAAACGCCGCGTTAACGGCGACGACAAGGAGGATACGGCAGTCAACGCCGGATTCCTAGGCTCTAAACCCGGTCAGCGGAAGAAGCCATTCAAAAAAACCACTCCGGGTCCGTCCAATTTGGACCGAATACTCGACCGCTCATGCCAGATACATGGCACCCCCGAAAGGCCAGCTAACCACACCAACAGAGATTGTTGGGTATTTAAGCAGGCAGGTAAGTTAATTGCCGAAAACAACGACAAGGGGCTGCACAGCGACGACGAGGAAGAGACCCGACCGCCGAACAGTAGAGGACAGAAGGGTTTCCCTCCACAAGTGCGGACGGTGAACATGATATATGCAACCCATATACCCAAGAGGGAGCGGAAGCGTGCACTAAGGGACGTATATGCGATGGAGCCAGTCGCCCCTAAGTTCAATCCATGGTCCTCTTGCCCGATCACTTTCGATCGAAGAGACCATCCGACCAGTATCCGCCATGGCGGATTCGCCGCATTGGTTTTAGACCCAATCGTCGATGGATTTCACCTCACGAGAGTCCTGATGGACGGCGGTAGTAGCCTGAACCTGCTTTATCAGGATACAGTGTGCAAGATGGGCATAGACCCCTCAAGGATTAAACCTACAAAGACGACCTTCAAAGGCGTCATACCAGGTGTTGAGGCCAATTGTACTGGCTCAGTCACACTAGAAGTGGTCTTCGGATCCCCGGACAATTTCCGGAGCGAGGAGTTAATCTTCGACATAGTCCCGTTCCGCAGCGGCTATCATGCTCTGCTCGGACGAACCGCGTTCACAAAGTTCAACGCGGTGCCGCATTACGCATACCTCAAGCTCAAGATGCCAGGCCCTCGTGGAGTCATCACGGTCAATGGAAATACGGAGCGCTCCCTCCGAACAGAGGAACATACAGCGGCTCTCGCGGCAGAAGTACAGAGCAGCCTTCTAAGGCAATTTTCGAGTCCGGCCGTTAAACGGCCGGACACGGCCAAACGCGCCCGGAGCAACATCAACCAAGACCACCTGGCACGTTCCGAGCATGCGTAGCAATGCGGCCCCAACCCCAGCCCTTGCATAATTGCAAGACCAACCCTCCGCGTACATCATTACGCTCTGGAGATACCATGGGTCTAGGGGGATGGGCACGACCACAACAGACCCAGAGTGCGGCTCGACCACACCAGGGGCTCACAAGTGTGTCGCTCTTTTTTATTATTTTCCTTCTTTGTATACACAGGACTCCATTCACCAGAGGCCCTGTCCGGCGGCGAACCCGCCGAACTCACGATGCAACAGCCAGGGAGGGAAGAAGGCTGCGACGAACACTCAGGTGGTCTCCATTACGAGCATTAAATTTGATCATATACACCAGTCCGCAGCCCACCCCTGGAGGGGGACATGTTTAATTAGTCCAATCCCTTGCTTACCGCACTATTTGTATCATTCCGCACTCATAGCAGAATTCCTTGAATAAATAATGCAGCACTTTTCACCTGTTATTGCATTACTTTACATATATGTTCACTAATGGCATCTTGCACCCGTATATTTTGGTACGGCCGAATACACCAGGGGCTTATGTTCCCCGCATTATGGTGTGATAAGTCCGAACACTTTCACAAGTGCGGCACCCCGAACTTATAGCATTATATGAATCGGCTCCGAATCATGTCTTGGGTCAATAGTTGGGTTTGCCCGGCTCCCACGTTTTGGTACCTTACGTTCCATTCTGCCGGCTAAGGTGGCACTGGGAGAACCACTGCGATTGCACCCCGGTTGAGCTGGGCGAGCGCCTCAATGGAGAAAGCCAAAACTGACTATCATGATAAGGCGAGAGACTGGTCGCTGTTCGAGAGGTCTTTTCGAGTCCTTAAAGACTTATGCCGCTTCAAGCGAATAACCGGATAATGTCCGGCCAAGGCGTGGATAGCGCCCCGAACTCGGTCTTCCGAATACTAGGGGCTTCGCCGAAATTTAAAATTATAGGATTCTATGGCTAAGTGAGAGTGTTCAAGCATTATAAGTCCGGTTGCCTTGTTTGTTGTGTTGAGCGCCACCCTAGATGGACCCAAAAATGGGAACAAGAGTGCTCAAGTTTATCCCGAACACCCCAGCACTCGTGGCTTGGGTGCTGAAGCCGATGACTTGCCATCTCTCAAATTTTATAAACGGCCGCACAGAAGGTAATATTTTAAATCAAACAAGCGTTGCTTAGCGCATATGAACAAAGATTTCAGCGCACAGGATAATACATAGCGAGTCTACTCAATAATTACATCTCTGGGGCACTCATCCTCAATCTTGCGGGCACCCTTCATGACAATCTTATAGTACATCTCGGGCGTACGGTACTCCTTGCCCGCTGGCGGCGCGTTAGTGATAAGCTTCTCCGCATCCAGCCTGCCCCAGTGCACCTTTGCGCGGGCAAGGGCCCGACGAGCACCTTCAATACAGGCGGAGCGCTTGACGACCTCCAACAAGGGGAACGCATCCACCAGCCGCCGTACGAGGCTGAAGTAGCTCCCAGGCATGGCCTCTCTAGGCCACAACCGGACTATGAGGCCCTTCATGGCCTGCTCGGCTACCTTGTGGAGCTCGACCAGCTGCTTCAGCTGGTCCCTAGGGGGCATCGGAAGGCCGGCCTCAGCGTACTGAGACCAGAAGACCTTCTCTGTTGAGCTCCCCTCCTCGCCACGGTTGAATGCGGCGGCATCGGATACACTGCGAGGCAGATCTGCAAACGTCCCTGGAGAGCTCCGAATTCGGGTAAGTGTCAGGTAGTTTACATTAACATGCTTGCTTTGCATGAAAAATGCCTTACCCGCCGCTATTTTCTTCACATCCTCAACCTCCTGAAGGGCCTTATGGGCCTCGGCCTTGGCGGCTTTGGCACTTTCGAGAGCCGAGGCAAGCTCGGACTCTCGAGTCTTTGAGTCGCGCTCCAAACTCTCATGCTTTTCCATGAGAGCCTGGAGCTCTTGCCGCACTTCCGCCACCCACGCCTCCTGCTTCTCTCACTCTGCCCGTTCCGCGGCCGCATTGTGTTCGGCTGCGGACACAGCCTCCTTCGGGGTTGCCATCTCGTTCGTGGCCCCTGCAGTACCCACGTTATCCTTGTTATTTTTATTGCAACCAAAATCCTTTTTTGTAAGGTAACTATTCAAAGGGGTGTTACTCACCTTCTTTCTCCTCGAGTTGCTTCTTGGGACGGCCGAGCTCTTGCTCGGACCGCTCGAGATCTTGCTTCAGTGCACCAACCTCCACAGTCAGTGCGGCAGAGGTCAGCAGCACAGCCTGCAAACCCATATTGACATAATTTTTCGCAACCCTGCGTATATCTTTTTAGATCCTTAGTCCGGCTCTTCTTTCCGAACACCGAACCGAGCATCAGTGGCTACTGTCTATGCGGTATTACATTACATAATTTTAACTTCTTACCTCAAAGCCTGTTAGAAGGCTGCTGCAGGCTTCGGTCAGCCCGCTCTTGGCGAGCCGAACCTTCTGAATCACCGCACTCATGATAGTGCGGTATTCTTCCTCGATGGAAGCGCCTTTGAGCACCTCCAACAAGTTGTCCGGCGCCTCCGGTTGGACGGGGGCCGCCGGCATCACGGTCTTGCCCTTCTTGCGAAGGGGCCGCCTGCCGGACTCCGGAACCACTGCGGGTTCCGGCGTGGAGTCCGGCGCAAAGTCCGGGAGGCTGCCTTGCGGCGCCTCCGGAGCCTCCTCCTGATGGGTCCCTTCCTGGGATCCCACCTTGGCGTCCTCAGCGGCGTGAGGGGTGGAGGCAGTCGGAATGGAATCCACATCCGACGGAGCCAACGACCCGCTCGACGAAGCGGGGAGATCATTGTCGGCCGGACTGCAGGCAGTATGCGGCATTAGAAGGACACTATGTGACACAAAAGAAATTGCAGATCATTCATAATCAGGATACTTACGATCTTGTCGGAGGCCTGGCCCTCGAGGGCCACTCTTCTTCGCCAACGTTGGCATTGGCGGAGCTGTCCGGGGGAATAGTTCTTCCCCTCTTGGACCCTTCGGCCTCCCCTGTTGGGGAGGCCTTCCTCTTTCTCTCCCCCTCCTCTGGGAGAGAGTCTTCTTCCTCCTCCTCATCTTCGGGGGAGGAATCCACCTCGGAGTCGTCGGACACCTGAAAACGGGAACTCTTTCGAGTACCCATGGCCACCTTCTTGGCCTTCTTCTCCGGCACCACATGTGGTGCCGGAACCAGCAGCCCCGCTAGACGGGCGTCCACTGGGTTTTCTGGCATAGGAGCCGGGCAGATGAGCTGCTCGGCCTTCTTCATCTAGTCCTGTCAAAGGAAAAGGGAGATTGAAACCCGCTTAGGGTCGAACTATTAACAACAAGTGTCCCATAAAGGGGTAGAATCACTTACCTCGTCAGCTGGACGCTGCGAGTAAAATCCGCGATCTTCCATCGTGGATGCGGGGGCTTCGGCGCCCTTAAACAGCACCCTCCAGGCGCCTTCGTACGTCGTGTCGAAGAGCTCGCTCAACGCTGGTGCTGTTCCGGATCGAACTCCCACAGGTTGAATGCCCGTTCTTGGCATGGGAGAATCCGGCGGACGAGCATGACTTGGACCACATTAACAAGCCTGAGCTTCTTGTTCACCAGCTTCTGGATACGGGCTTGGAGTCCCGTCAGCTCCTTCGAACTACCCCATAGCAAGCCCTTCTCTTTCCAGGAGGTGAGCTGCACAGGGATACCAGATCTGAACTCGGGGGCCGCCGCCCACGTAGGGTCGCGCGGCTCGGTGATGTAGAACCACCCCGACTGCCACCCCTTGACGGACTCCACGAAGGCTCCTTCGAACCAGAGGACGTTGGGCATCTTGCCCAACATGGCGCCTCCGCACTCCGCCTGCGTGCCCTTCACTACCTTCGGCTTGACATTGAAGGTCTTGAGCCAAAAGCCGAAGTGGGGCTGGATGCAGAGGAAGGCCTCGCACACGACGATAAACACCGAGATGTTGAGGATGAAGTTCGGCGCTAGATCATGGAAATCTAGGCCGTAGTAGAACATGAGCCCCCGGACAAAGGGGTGAAGTGGAAAGCCCAGTCCACGGAGGAAGTGGGGGAGAAATACGACCCTCTCATGGGGCCTTGGGGTGGGGATGAGCTGCCCCTTTTCGGGCAGCCGGTGCGCGATGTCGCCGGAAAGGTATCCGGCGCTGCGCAGTTTGGCGATGTGCTCCTCCTTAACGGTGGAGGCCAACCATTTACCTCCCGCCCCGGACATGGTCGGAGAAGGTTGAGACGAGATGCACGAACTTGGGCGCTGGAGCTCAAGTGCGCGGAGATGGATAAGCAAAGGAGGAAGAAGGCGTAGGTAAAAAGGCGGATCCTTATCCCCTTATATATAGGCGGACGAAGACTATACGTCCCCACCGGCCTGGTAAAACTCGCTTATCTCCCAAGCGCCACCATCAATGGCGCGGTTGGGTTACCCACGTCCGTATTGATGAGAATCCCGGAATAAGGGGAACACGATCTCTGCTTCGACAAGACGTGCCAAGGAAACCGCTTCGCTAAATGCGCTGAGGTGGTATAATAAAAAACAATTCAAGTAAAGACTTGGTAGTGGCGTGACGTCACGCTACAGGATACGCCGGCAGATTGAACCTGTGTACATATTATTCTTTCTACGGTGGAATGTGGAATTTATTTTGCAGAGCCGGACACTATCCTGGTGTTCACAATCTTCTATGGATTATTCGGAGGAGGAACCCGCCTTGCAATGCCGAACATTATGCGTGCCGGACTCATCGTCATTGAAGCCAGGTTCAGGGGCTACTTAGGGAGTCCTGGACTATGGGGTGTCCGGACAGCCGGACTATTATCGTTCGCCGGACTCCAAGACTACGAAGATACAAGATTGAAGACTCCGTCCCGTGTCCGGATGGGACTTTCCTTGGTGTGGAAGGCAAGCTTGGCGATACGGATATCTAGATCTCCTACCATTGTAACCAACTCTGTGTAACCCTAGCCCTCTCCGGTGTCTATATAAACCGGAGGGTTTTAGTCCGCAGGACACAACAACCATTACAACAATCATACCATAGGCTAGCTTCTAGGGTTTAGCCTCCTTGATCTCGTGGTAGATCCACTCTTGTACTACCCATATCATCAATATCAATCAAGCAGGAGTAGGGTTTTACCTCCATCGAGTGGGCCCGAACCTGGGTAAAAACATCGTGTCCCTTGTCTCCTGTTACCATCCGCCTAGACGCACAGTTCGGGACCCCCTACCCGAGATCCGCCGGTTTTGACACCGACACGAGGTCTAAGTTTGGGGGAGTTGATACGTCCATTTTGCATCATGCTTTTATATCAATATTTATTGCATTATGGGTTGTTATTTCACGTTATGTCACAATACTTATGGCTATTCTCTCTTATTTTACAAGGTTTACATGAAGAGGGAGAATGCCGGCAGCTGGAATTCTGGGCTGGAAAAGGAGCAAATATTGGAGACCTATTCTGCGCAACTCCAAAAGTCCTGAAACTCCACGGAATATCTTAAAATAAATAAAGAAAAATCTTCGCCAAAGATGAAGGCTTGGGGGCCCACACCCTGCTCACGAGGGTGGGGGGCCCCCCCTACCTCGTGGGCCCCCCTGGTGGCTCTCCGACGCCCATCTTCTCCTATATGAAGTCTTTCGATGAGAAAAAAATAGAAGGCAACCTTTCGGGACGAGACTCCGCCACCACGAGGCAGAACCTTGGCGGAACCAATCTAGGGCTCCGACAGAGCTGTTCTGCCGGGGAAACTTCCTCCGGGAGGGGGAAATCATCACCATCGTCATCACCAACGCTCCTCTCATCGGGAGAGGGCAATCTCCATCAACATCTTCACCAGCACCATCTCATCTCCAAACCCTAGTTCATCTCTTGTATCCAATTCTTGTCTCCAAGTCCGGGATTGGTGCTAGTAGGTTGCTAATAGTGTTGATTACTCCTTGTAGTTGATGCTAGTTGGTTTATTTGGTGGAAGATCATATGTTCAGATCCCTCTGATTATGAACATGAATATGCTTTGTGAGTAATTACGTTTGTTCCTGAGGACAAGGGAGAAGTCTTGCTATTAGTAGTCATGTGAATTTGGTATTAGTTGTCTAGCCTCTAGTGGTGTTATGTGAACGTCGACTACATAACACTTCACCATTATTCGGGCCTAGAGGAAGGCATTGGGAAGTAATAAGTAGATGATGGGTTGCTAGAGTGATAGAAGCTTAAACCCTAGTTTATGCGTTGCTTCGTAAGGGGCTGATTTGGATCCATATGTTTCATGCTATGGTTAGGTTTACCTTAATACTTTTGTTGTAGTTGCGGATGCTTGCAATAGAGGTTAATCATAAGTGGGATGCTTGTTCAAGTAAGAACAGCACCCAAGCACCGGTCCACCCACATATCAAATTATCAAAGTACCGAACGCGAATCATATGAGCGTGATGAAAACTAGCTTGACGATATTCCCATGTGTCCTCGGGAGCGCTTTTCCTATTATAAGAGTTTGTCCAGGCTTGTCCTTTGCTACAAAAAGGATTGGGCCACGTTGCTGCACTTTAATTACTTTTGTTACTTGTTTCTCGTTACAATTTATCTTATCACAAAACTATTTGTTACCACTTATTTCAGTACTTGCAGAGAATACCTTGCTGAAAACCGCTTATCATTTCCTTCTGCTCCTCGTTGGGTTCGACACTCTTACTTATCAAAAGGACTACGATAGATCCCCTATACTTGTGGGTCATCACTCACCCTGGCTGAGTATGTGTGTGCATGCACGTGTAGGTTGAGCACTTGAGCGTGACCTTATGTGTTCCGTCGTTTGCTCGGACATGCATGCATTAGGGCGTCGCATGCATTTTTGCGTCCATGTGTACGTGTGACTGTTGCATGCATGCACGAGGTTGTAGTCCCTTACATTCACATGTTCATAAGTCAATGCTTTTTCAAAACGTTGCATGCAAGGTTTAATCATTCGTTGTTCATGCATGCATTCCCGATATTAATATGTTGGTAAAGACAATTTCTTGAGGAAAACGAGCCCATGAATTGAGTACAAAGGGGACCAATAAGCCAGGACGGAGGGAGTACCAGTAGTGAACCAGAAGGAGGGAGTAGGTACTAGTAGTACAGTACTACGTAACAACCTGCAGTAACAAAATTCCTCTATGCGCATCCTGTCTACTCATGTGTCATGCAAGAAAATAGAGATAAGTACAAGTGAGACTCAGGAACAGTCATACACGCATGGGGAGTAAGTGTAGGGGCCACTAAGGAGCAGTCAAATCACACAATAAGTTAGTCAGAAGAAGCAACCATCATTTCACTCTTCAATGACACGTACGCAATATAAAATTGTTGATATGGAGAGAAAAATAAAACCACTATATATACACTAGTAGGAGCCTAAGCTACAAGCCTGCTTGCTTGGGTTTCTCTCTTGACAAGCATAGAACGACGGTGGCCACACCGCTGGTCACATATCCGGCCTGATCCCGCCGCTGGGGGAAGGGAACAATGTTCTGCTTAGACGCGGTCGACATCCGCGAGGGAGAAAACCCACAGTCGGTGTGTCCCAACTACCCTTCTAGCTATAGCCCGACGTCCCAGGTAGTAGTACATCTTCCTTTTGGAGACGGCTTGCTCCACTGCCACAACTCCCCATGTAGCTCCATCTCCATGTCGATCTTTCTCTACTTCTACCGGCTTCTATTTGTGATGAGTTTATGTCTCATGAACTAGTGCCAATACTATTATTCTAATCACACTTCTTCAATATCTTTGCCATCAGGGATGCTCAGCTCGATTTTAGTGGAACTGCACAAAAGCATCGTATGATCCGAGGGTGCCAGCCGTCTTTCCTTCGACAGGTTCTACCTAGCCAGGAAATTAAGTCCTGTTTAGGATTTAGGGTTTAAGTCGTAGTGACCCCACCAGTAGTTTTTCTTTTGTACACGCTCTCACAACTTTTGTTAGTTGCGAAGTAAAAATTGGTTATGATATGTGAATCATTGAGATGCACCAGCATGCGTGTTAGTTTTCCTTTGTATTTGATGGAATGTTGTAACGGGGCAACCTTGGAGTAGGAATGAAAATGGAGTGGAAAGTTCCTGTTTTTCCGGAGAAACATTGGAAACGGAGAGAAACCAACGTATCGTTTTGTTGGATCGCGCCATCGAGCAAAACCAACGTTTAAATCACATCTGTCGCGTTCGTGTCTCACCCTCCTCCATGGCTCCACCCCACATGGTCGCTCGGCATGCCACTCACCGCAAACTGAGTATACGATAACTTTCCCGCCTGCTTGTCGATGGATAGCGCCATGGAGTACTACTGGAAGAGATTGACGAGTTGGGGGAGGACAGCTAGCTGTAGCACGGACTCCCAAGAACTTTTTACATGCATGTTGTGGCCGGCTATTGCGACCTTTAAACGTGGAGCAGTCGCGTGCACCGGGAAGCGGCGTGGGCGATGCTCTCTCGGCCGGGCGCCGCTTCAATGCCGGCGCCAGTGAGAGGTCGCGTCCGCTCTGGCCGGGCATGAATGCGGCACTGACCGTTTCGGGCGGGAAGCACGCACGGGTGATGAAGAGGGTTCGGGTTCGTCAGGGGTGGGCGTGGCAGCGGTCCGGACACCCGCAAACAAGAGATGTTGTACATTAATATTGCTGCGTATATAATTAACAACGTAAATAATGTGCCAGTTGGACAAATATGATTGGAGATGGAGATGGAGATGGAATTTTACGTAAACACGGATATGCATGTCTATGTCTTTTTGTTTCTTTTTTTGCCGGAACAAACTTGTATTACTCACGTAGCCAGGCTACACTCGGAATTACAAAGTTCAACAATGCCATCAGGGCTTGAACCTAGCGAAATTGCGATATGGCCACTAGTCCTACCATAATGAGCTAAAGTATGACTAACAATGTTGTTGTTTCGTCGAACATGAGCAATACAAGTATTTCGGAGTGCCATGAGCGATCTAATCTCACACACCAAAAAACCAAACCGAGATCTATCAAGATCTTCATTCCTAATCCTCACCATATTTGTAGATTCAAGGCAGTCGGTCTCGATATTGATATTTGGAGCTTAGATTCCCCATGTACTTTATTATATTAATATAATTTACCATAGAAATATGGTGTGTGGGTCAAAAAAAGATTACTCCACTGCAATGCAAGCGACAAACCCTCTTTGCTGGCCAACAATTCTGCTTCCAGTGCGTTCGCGCAATAACACAAGCTTCTACATGAAGAGAAAATTATAGCACCCCCATGATCCCTTAGTATCATGCCTATAACAACAGTTCCGTTCTCTGGCAAGAAGGAACCATCCATATTCAGTTTTACCCGGCCATCCTCAGATGCATGTCTATGTCTATGTGTGTGCGCGCGACCACTCTCGCGACCTGGAAGCGGGGGGCGTGTTTTTGATCGAGTTTTCTTTATTGGTACGTTAAAAAATTGTACGCCAGTTTTCGTTTCTTTTTTCCGGGAACGCACTTATTCTATTTAAAAGCACTGCTACGAAGAGATTTTTTACTCCATTGTATATATAGCCTCTTGTTTGATAGGGTTTCTCGCGTCTCACTCTCTCACCCTCTCCATATCAAAACAAGATTACAGTGTCCACTCTATCTCTCTCCTCACCGGTGGTCACAGATCCGGCCGAATCCCGTCCGCTGCAGGAGGTGAGGAGGTGCAGCGTTGACATTGTCGCCGTCGGAGATGGAGGAAGCCGATGCGCACCGTCCTCTCAGAGCCGGTGATGAGGATACAGACCTGGGGTAGGGTCATGGGCCTGACCCATACGTCCTACCCAAGCTCACTACCCTGGAAGATAAGAAGTCCAAGAGGCAACAAGAGACCCCCAGTCAAAGATGTCGAGTGCAATCCACTCGACCAGTCATATCACTCGGGCAACCCCCTACCTATTGCCACTCGACCATGCAAGGAATCACTCGACCCACCAAAGATCAGGAGTCACTCAGCATTGCAACGGTCAGGCGTTCACTCCATAGTCTTTAAGGTCATAAATAACACTTAAGGCTGGCGTTAACAGCAACGCCCCTACTTTATGTACATTAAGCCCCTTGTAATGGAGGACGGCTGGGGTCCTGGTGTACTCTATATAAGCCACCCTCCTCCTCTGGGACAAGGGTTCGCACCCCCCATAACATCACACACATATAATCCAGTCGACCGCCTCCGGGCACCGAGAGATAGGGCTGTTACTTCCTCTGAGAAGGGCCTGAACTCATAAATCCCGTGTGTACACCTTCACCATAGCTGAGATCTTGCCTCTCCATACCTACCCCCCTTTCTACTGTCAGTCTTAGAACCACGACAACCGGCGCTGGCATGGACGAAGGTCCTCCGCGCCCTTGTTTGTTGTCGTCGTGTGGGCAGATCCAGCCTACCCACCTAAGCGACATCTCGCCCACCTGAGGTATAACTTCTTGTACTGGTCCAGCTCCCCAGGTCGCTGCATGCGGGTTTTCTTCTATGCGACTACTCCCCAGCTCCCCATGTATAGTAGCTAGGGTTCGTCGGCTGGTCCAACATTACCTACTATTATAGAGGAAATTCCACTCGAAAAGTTGTCCTGATTTATGCCTCGGTGAAGGTATACATGTTGTTTCGACAAAAAGTACATGGTGGTTGTGCGGTCATTGTCCATATGCTCCTATTGTTGCTGCTAATCTAATACTATCATTGGTTAAATGAAGAAATGTTTTTTTTTCTCGGGTATCATTTTTTAGTTCCCATCAAGATAATCATGATGC
Source organism: Triticum timopheevii (assembly GCA_963921465.1). Taxonomy (NCBI): domain Eukaryota; kingdom Viridiplantae; phylum Streptophyta; class Magnoliopsida; order Poales; family Poaceae; genus Triticum; species Triticum timopheevii. Next base: position 69,118,369 of record OY997272.1, on the reverse strand, counting down.
TTCTGTTTGTTGGTGTACTTTTCATTGATTCTTCTTGACAATTGAGATGTCATTGTTAATTTTGTACCACTGCCAAAACAAAGTAACAACACTATATCCCTTTTTTATATTTTTGCATACAGCGTTGCGTATATCCATACCCAGGCATGTCTTCCTCAATTTTAGTGGAACTGCACAAAATTGGATGGCCATTGTTGTTCCGCCTCACTGTCCTCTGCCATGTGGTTCTTCCTTCCTCGATCTTGATTAATGAGAAGAAACAGACCACAGTGAGGATTTGTCAAACTTCATAGGTTCCTCACCCAAACTTGATGCCAAATGGATGATGCATCACCACGATGACCTATCAATGCTCATGGTTGCGTTGGCTGGTGAAGCTGATCGATTTTCCACGAAAAATAAGGTGTCTTCCATTGATGCTCTTTGCTTGTTACCCACAAAGATGATATCCTTCATCAGTTCACCTTGGTTGCGTTGGAGACGCAGTCATCTTTCATGTTGGTGCAATTTTATCACACAATTGGATATGAACCAAATGTTTCCACAAAGAAGGATCAACATTGGTACTACGAGCATAAGTTTTGTATTGATTTCTAAGCCTTCTCACAACTTTGTCTTCAGCTCCCCTGTAATTTTATTTGTCCAGTTATTAACTTTGACTAAAAAATGGTGTGGACTAAAAACCCCGATGGACGTAGTAGCCCTCCATTTTTATTTACTCTGCATATTAGATTTGACTGAAGTCAAACTTTGTAAAGTTTGACCAAGTTTAGGCCGAACACAACAAACCATAATTATTGAGAGAGGGCAAACTGTACATACTCTCAAACCTTTCCGATAATTGAAATTAAAATTCTTTATTTGTACACACTCTCACATGTTTCCGATAATTTGGCACATGTGTGGTTGTTCACTTAAGGGAGGGTAGTGTACCGCACGTGAAGGACAAGAAGTGTGACCAGGACGCGTGGATCGTTAGTTCATCGGAAGTAGTAGTTTTATTCACTGGTACGTTAAGGGGCTGTTTGATTTGTGACTATGGTTGCCACATGTTGCCACACCTAAGGTTAGGCAACTTTGACCAACTTAGGAGGGTGTTTGGTTTAAGCCTTACCTTAGGAAATATACTTTTTGCCACACTAGGGCCCCACATGACATACATTCAAAAGTGTGGCAAGATTCCCTTAGGCTTGCCAACTTGTGGCTCTCATTTTAAAGAACTAACCTTAGGCAAGTGTGGCAAAATTTGTGTGCCAATATGTGGCATTCCTAGGCCTAGAACCAAACAGCCCCTAAATAAAGAGTTTCGTTTCGTACTTACACAATATAAAATGATTGTTATGGAGAGAATAAGAAAACCACTCCGCTATATATTAGTAGTATACACGAGTACTATATGGACGCAGCTTCATTGACTTAGTGCACCTGCCTTTGGGTGTATGACAGGTGGGCCCAAAATGTGGCTGGCCCACCTGTCATACAGCCAAAGGCAGGTGTAGTTACGGCTCCGGAGCTTAGTCTGTAATACAGTATATATGTAGTACACTATATAGGCCCAGTTCTTTTGCCAGATTCTAGGGATTCTCCTAGAATCCGACCCCTACCCAGCTTCTCCCAGAATCTTTGAGCCCCATTTGTTTTACAATCCTATCTAATTAGACTGTAACAAGATAGGATTGTAAAACAAATGAGGCTCAAAGATTCTAGGAGAAGCTGGGTAGGGGTCAGATTCTGGGACAATCCCTAGATTCTGGCAAAAGAACTGGGCCATAAGTTGGATCCTCAGCGCTTGTTCGCTAGGGTTTGCACTCTCCACACTCTCGCCGCACTACATATATATACACGCTGGAGGCTCATCGTTCCTTTGCTAGAGTTTGCTATATTCAAAGTCTCTCACCCTATTCACCAGATCTAAACAAGACTACGTTGTGGCCTCTGTCTCTCTCACCCTCCTCACAGCTGGCAAAGGAGGCGTACGGATCTCGTCGCACCGGGAAGGGGAGGAAGTGCAGCGTTACTCTATCGCCTTCGGCGAGGGAGGCAATCCACTGCCGGCTGTGCTTTTCTTTTCACCCAGCGCCTGTGCGGGAGGGCCACCGACTCCTTCTTCCTCGCTGTTGTACATAGTGTGGGAAGATCCGGCCTCCCGCTATACGCCTTGCCACATCCCGACGACCCTAAGGTATAAGTTTCTTTGAAACCGTCATTGCTCTAGCTGCATGCGGATCTTTTTCGATTCTAGAGTCGAATCTAGATCTTGGTTCAAAGAGGAAAGAAGGGTGCGGTGGGGTGGAGCATGAATCTAGGATGTGGTTCAATGAAGAAAGGAGGGAGGGAAAGTAGTATAGACTGGCTATCCAGCCGCTTTTTTGGTCGAAAAGGGAAAAGAGGGTAACCCAGTACACACATCTGTAAGGAACCAATCTCTTTGTTGAAAAGAGAAAGAAACTGGGGGGTCGGGTAGTTTGTGTAGGACTAGATTTGCTGCCCTCACATAGGAAAAAGTTTCAAAGAGAACAAATATGGGACCAACGTAGATATGCTGCTTGGCTACATACTCTGCATCACCCATTTATACGTGCAGACGCACATGGTGCTGGCATGTCCCATGTCCCATACAACTGTTTTGCTGTTGTTAATCTAAGAATGCTGCTGGAAAATTGAAGCAATGCCACTATTAAAAGTAAATTACATTCTTAACGAATGTTGTTTTAAGAGAATGTCTCTGCTAATATGAATCAATGCAACTGTTTTAGAAATGCTACTGTCCTACTTTATTTTCCATCAAGATAAGTTAGATGCATCTTTTTGTCGCCGTTTGTTTCATCCTCCTTTATTGGCTAGTAATTGTTTCCTTTTTTGCCTCTATTAAAACAGGGATATCTATTCAACTTGTTGCCTAGCAAACTTAAACGTCACACCGGCGACTTTGCTTGATTTCAGTGCAACTGCACAAAACGAGATTGGATTTCCTATCGTGTTGGCAGATTGATAGGTGATCTTGTGTGCGTCATAACAGGTTGGTACTTGCCTTCATCCACATGATCGTGTAGTGTGTATTGAGATGCCGTGCTACTTGTATTGGTACTGTTTTAAATAAATGTTGAATTGAAGCTATTGTATTGCTCTCTTTTCCCATTAAGTAGTGAACAAAAATGGTACCAACCCAGACATGATGCGTGTTGCTTTGTTACAACAAACTCTGCATCACCCCCTTTATAAGTAGATGGAAGCACATGGTGTTGTTGCGCCCACTCTCCCCTAAACTGTTTATGCTTTTTCTTAATCTAATGCTGATGGTAAAATTGAGCAATGCCACTCTCAGAATTAACTACTGAACTGTTTTAAGAGAATTTCTCTGTTAATATGAATCAATGCAACCGTTTTAGAAATGCTACTATCCTATACTTTGTTTTCCCTCAAGATAAGGTAGATGCTTATTTTTGTGGCCGCATGTTTCATCCTCCTTTATTGGCAGTAATTGTTTCCTTTTTGCCTCTGCTAAATCAGGGATATCTATTCAACTTGTTGCTATAGCAACATCAATGTCACACCGGCGACTTTGCTCTACACAAAAGGAGATTGGATTTCCTATTCGTGTTGGCAGATTCGTATGTGATCTTGTGTGCATCATGACAGGTTGGTACTTGCCTTCATCCACATGATCGTGCAGTGTGTTTTGAGAAGTTGTGCTACTTGTATTGGTACTGTTTTAAATAAATGTTGAATTGAAGCTATTGTATTGTTATCTTTTCCCATTAAGTAGTGAACAAAAATGGGACCAACCCAGACATGATGCGTGTTGCTTTGTTACAAACTCGGCATCACCCCCTTTATAAGTAGATGGAAGCACATGTTGTTGTTGCGCCCACTCTCCCCTGGAACTGTTTATGCTTTTTGTTAATCTAATGCCGCTGGTAAAATTAAGCAATGCACCTCTTAGAATTAACTACTGAATCTTAGTTCGAAACTGCAACACTTGTTAGGGATTGGCGGGATTACCATTTTTGTGGCCGCATGTTTCATCCTCCTTTATTGGACAGTAATTGATTCCTTTTTTGCCTCTGTTAAAACAGGGATATCTATTCAACTTTGCTATTACGACATTTTGCTTCGCTACGCGAAACACTTATGTTTTAGGAGTGTTTTGTGCAGTTCAACTTGAATGTCACACCGGTGACTTTGCTTAATTTTGGTGGAACTGTACAAAAGGAGATCATGTATTTTCATATGTCTTGGGATTTCTTTCAGCTCCTCCTCGCAAGTTGTTTCAAATCTTGGTCAAGAAAGGTCAGTACTGACTTTCATCCACATGATGCTGCAGTGTGCTTTGAGATGTTGTGCTACTTGTATTGGTACTATTTTCGATAAATGTTGAATTGAAGCTATTGAACTGTTGTCTTTTACAATTAAGTGGGCAAAAATTGTTCCAACCCAGACATGATGCTTGTTTCTCTGTTACAACAAAACTCTGCATCACCCCCTTTATAAGTAGATGGAAGCACATGTTGTTGTTGCGCCCACTCCCCCCTCAAACTATTTATGCTTTTTATTAATCTAATGCCGCTGGTAAAATTAAGCAATGCCACTCTCAGAATTAACTACTGAATCTTAGTTCAAAACGGCAACACTTGTTAGGGATTGGCGGGATTACCATTTTTGTGGCCGCATGTTTCATCCTCCTTTATTGACTAGTAATTGATTCCTTTTTGCCTCTGTTAAAACAGGGATATCTATTCAACTTGTTGCTATTGCGACATTTTGCTTCACTTACTTTTGGTGGAACTGCACAAAATGAGACCGGATTTCCATATATGTGTTGAGATCTCTTTGAGATCTTCCTCGTGAGTTGTTTCATATCTTGATCTTGAAAGGTTAGTACCGACTTTCCTCAGAATTAACTACTGAATCTTAGTTCAAAACTGCAACACTTGTTAGGGATCGGTGGGAGTACCATTTCTGTTAGGGATCGGCCAGAGTACATGTTTAAGAAATGTATATTTCAGATAATGTCTCTGTTATTATATATTAGTTATAGTGTTTTAAAAATGGTACTATCCTGCTTTGTAGTTCTTTCTACATGTTTAACCAAGGTATTGTTAAGATAATTTCTCTGTTAAAATGAATCAGTCGCATTGTTTTAGGAATGATACTTTTCTGCTTTGTCGTTCTTTATACATGTTGAAACAAGGCATTGTTAAGAGAATGTCTCAGTTAATATGAATGAATCACACTGATTGATAATTGCTACTCTCCTGCTTTGTTTCCCATTAAGATAAGGTAGATCAGTAGATGTTTTTCTTCTGGGAGTACAAGTCATCAACCATTATTTCTCAGTAGTTGTTTCCCTTATACCTATTGATGCTGACAGGGATATCAAAATTAAAGCCCGGTTTTATTTCGACTTTGATTTTAGTTGAACTGCACAAAAGGAGCCAATGTGTCTAAGGCAAACTGCTGCATTAGTGGGTCCAATTGGTCTTACCACTTTGCAGAAAGAAGCAGTCACTGTTTGCGCTACATTACACAAGGAATGATCGAGAAGCTTTACAGAGTATTAGTAGACGCTGTTGACATGACTAGTCTGCAGAGAGCATAGGAAACTCTACAACACGTGGAGTGCACTGGGCAAAAAGTGCCCAAACAAGTACAAGAAGCCAGGACAGGACTCCAAATCTCTCAATGTCATTCTAAGCAACAATGATGGCGCATCTGGGTATGGTAATCTGTTTACCGTACTTTCAGTTTGTTAGTCCACCGATTGATGGGTTGAGACTGGGGCCAATATTCATGTGTGTGCTGATGTGTCTTTGTTTTCTGGCACCATATAAATACAAAATCCACAGGGATGCTCAGCTTGATTTTAGTGGAACTGCACAAAATGTTCAGATGGTTCGTGTCCTCCATAATACTTCATCATGCACAATACATCGGATGGTTCTCTAATCATTCGTCGTCACCTTGAGCCACCGGACTATCAGATGACAAACTGATGACAAATCCTGCCCGTTCCACAATCATAGGCATTACATATTTTGAATGGGAAAAGCTTGTCAAAGTTTAATCATTGATGTTAGCAAGAAGACATTAGTTTAATATATTGGAATTGGAAAACCTTGTCAATTTTTGCTCATTGATGTTAGCCAGAAGACATGCATTTGATATTTTTGAGTGGGACGCCCTTTGCTGTGAGCAACGTCGATCGTTTTTTCCTATTCCTGTCTTCAGTTCAGAAGTAAATATTTACTCTGCTGAGATGCATAGTCACATGAATGTTGACTTATGTAAGGTATTTTAAGAGTTTGTTCTGAATGTTTTCTATGTAATGCTAGGCCTTGTGAGTTTGATTGCAAAGTTGAGCTTGGAATGTTGTGGCATGCGGCATCACGAGCTGTTCACCGTTCCTCCTGAGAATAATGCTTCATATTGTTTTGCATGTTGATCTAATGCTCGTGATTTGCATGTTAAGAAGATCATCCTCTTCTGTTGTTTCTGTGCTTAAGAAGTTCATTGTCTTATGTTTCATTCATAGCCTATACGACAACTCGGGTAGTTTAGAGGTGAAACCATATGATCTTCTGACAAACTCATCATCTTAGGCCGTGATTGGATCATCGTTTTCCAACCAAAACCGCTTGTAAAACTAATGCTTGTAAATAAAAGCAGATGGTCTCGGGCAAAGCGCTTGGTTGGTCAATTTCGACTAGTAAATTATACACTGGTCTCTCAAATTACACGCGTAACCCGCCGGTTTTACTTACAGACCTCGAGCCCTCGGTATAATTACGCCTGTATTTTACGCGTTGTTTCTGTTGACGAGTAAATTACACTTGTATCTTAATACAGGTGTGAAATAAACCAGAGCTCCCAAGCGCGGCCTTACCGTTTCATGCCGTCTTAGTCTCTCGAAGGTGCTCATAGGTGTCCGATGATCATGGCTTCCTGAATGAGCAGCGGACGCTGTATCAGACTATCTGTAGGGCCCGCGAGGCCCTCTCCATCGTCCTTCGAGTTGTTGCACTCGCCGTGGTGCCAAGCATTGTCAACATGGTCAACGAACATGAGGATTCAGGAGATGACTTTATTTTGACTGGATGACAGTAGGGACCCACTAGGGCCATAGCCGTACGTATGTAAGTGCCTCTATATTTTTTTTGCTTCCTCCTGGTTTCCTGACATCACGGTCCCACACCATTTTTCAACCTATGTAGTCAATAAACGAGAGAATTGCACAAGGAACGGCCGACAGCTGGGACCAAGCAGCTCGAGTAGTATTTGTGTTTTTGAGGTGTGAGCACTGCAGAGTTTTTCTTGAGCGATGTTTTCATTGTTGTTCAGAGGAGAGCAGGGTATTAACTGGGCAGGCAGTGGCCCGTCTAGCCCAGGCCAGATATCTAGCCCAGATATTAATTTTTTTCAAGCTGAAAATGGCTAGCCCAGCTATACTTTTTCTTAGGAATACCCAGGCAAGGTCAACTTGTTATTCTCCGCCCCGTTGGACAGCAAATCTTTCCTAGGAGAGATGCATTAGGCTTAATAGGAAAATGGGCTTTAATAAATATTAAATGGGATGTAATTATAAAAACTGGGAAGTAACTATAAAAAATGCACCAAACTCATAATTAGTTTATAAAATATTATTTTTGGAATTTGAAATTTTAATTTCATTAATTGTTGCACGCGCAATGTTTCATTGGATTTTTACGTAATCCAAATTTTTATTGAAATTGAATTTAATCTCACTAGAAATTTCGGGATAAATTTTTTTGTATCCCATCAAAATGTGGGAATTTTTTTTAACTCTATTTTGAACGATTGGTTGAAATTATTAATCGTTGTCCTTGCTAGAAAATGGGATGTACCTTTAACAAAACTGTAAATGGGTTGTAGTAAATTCCATTAGAATTCAAAAATGGGTTGTACATTCTTACAAATCGCAAATGGGATATAAGTTCTCTGCCACACACTTGTGGGCCTACTAAGTTGACGCGTCCCCTAAAAAAAGTAAGTTGACGCGTATGCAAGGCTTTATCAACTTATAGTCAACACACGGTTCTAGCAGCAGTAGCCGTTGGATGTCCATCCAACGGATGTCGTGCTTCTTCTTCAGTCTCAAATATTCTAGCTTCAGCCGCCCAAAAAATGATTCCTTCCCCTGACATCTGGGGTGCACCGTTTTGGAGGCTGACCTGTGGGCCTACTAAGTTGACGCGTACCAAGGGCTTTGTCAACTCAGTCATTATAAATGATTCTAGCTGCAGTGACCGTACGATGTCCATCCAACGGCCGTCGTACTTCTTCAACCTTTGGTCTTCATGCTCCAGCCGCCCAAAGCAACACCGATCGTGCCGCCTGCTCCTGCCTCTCGTGGTCGGCTGTGCTGCCGCAAAGGCCTCACCGCCCCCTACTACTCCCACCGCTGGCCAGGCCATCCCTCTACTCACCCATACCCACTGTTATTCTGTGGCGACGGCAGCCTCACACCGCAGCTGAACCAGTGAACCCTTGTACTCCTCTCCGCATGGGCATCCACTGTCGTGTCTTCCCCGGCTCCGTGTCGTCCCCTTCCTAGGCCTCGCCATCGTCCACCGCCCAGGTGCTCTCGGCGCGGCATGGTCAATGAACGATATCCATTGGACGTGGACTGTACGTGGAGAGGCTGACAGCTGGGTCCACGGCCGCATACAAGGAAATGCCTCCTTATTACGCGCAAAATAATGATTCCTCCACCTGACATCTGGGACCAACCTAAAGGGCCTCTGTATTTCGTGAAAAACGTTCCCGCCGCTGACAGCTTGGACCACCAGCTATATCTTCGCACGCAAGGAACTGCTTCCTTATTACGCACAAAAAAATGAATACCCCCAGCTAGCTGGGACCCACCATATGGGAGGCTGACTTGTGGGCCTACTAAGATGACGGGGATCGAGGGCTTTGTCAACTTAGTAAATATGGACTAATTCTAGCTCCAGTGACCGTACGATGTCCGTCCAACGACCGTAGTGCTTCTTCAACCTCCGGTCTTCTTGCTCCAGCCGCCCAAACAAGCGTCGGCCGTGCTGCCTGCTCCTGCCTCTCTTGTCCGGTTGTGCTACCACCGCTGGCCATGCCATCCCTTTATACTCACCCACACCTCCTGTTATTCTCCGGTGATTGCAGCCTCACACCGGAGCCAAAGCAGTCAACCCACGTACTCCCCTCCGCATGGGCATCCACTGCCGCGTCTTCCCCGGCTCCGCGTCGTCCCCTTCCTAGGCCTCGTCGTTGTCCACCGCCTTGGTGCTCCCGGTGCGGCGTGGTCAATGTGGTCAACGAACGACTTCCATCAGAAGAGTATTGTACATGGAGAGGCTGACAACTGGGTCCACGGCCGCAGCAAGGAAATGCCTCCTTATTACGCGCAAAATAATGATTCCTCCACCTGACAGCAGGAACCCACCGTACAAGCCATCGTATTTTGCAAAAAAAAAAACATTCCCCCCTGACTGCTGGGACCCAGCAGCTACATCTTCACACGCAAGGAAGTGCCTCCATATTACGGGCAAAAAAATGATTTGCCCCCCTGGCTGCTGGAACCCACCAGCTACATCTTCGCACGCAAGGAAGTGCCTGACAGTTGGGACCCACTCGGTCAAAGCGTACGTAGCGTTGTCATTCTGGTCGCGAAACTGTACGTACATACTGGTCGATCGGTCTGTCTGCAGGTTGCAGCGATGAACCATGGCCGTGTAAGGAAGGGCACGTGTGGTAGTAGAGGCGCGCACGTGTGGTAGTAGAGGCGCGCACGTAGCATGTAAACGTACGCACAGCGGCTAGGGTGCAAGAAAGTAAATACGGCTACGTACATACATATGGGCGGGGTCTCAAATGCCTACTCATGCATACGTACAGCCAGGGCTCGTGTACATGGTTGTGGCTGGGTTGAAACGGAGAAACTATGTCGTTGTTGTGTTCATGGGGAGGCAACAGAACGCGTGCTGTTCATCGGGAGCCAACCAGCTTGGACGGAACAGGCTATGGAAACGAGGCCTGGCGTACCGCGGAACGGAGGAAACAGCCTTGTGTTCGACCGGCCACTGTGGAAACGGGATCCTGTTCATCGGGCGGGGTCTGGTGTACCGCAAAACAGAGGAAACAGACCTCCTACGGTCGAAACGGGGTCCTGTTGATCGGGAGGGGTGTGGCGTACCGCAAAACAGAGGAAACAGACTTGTGTTGGAGCACTACGGTCGAAACGGGGGTCCTATTCATCGGGAGGGGTGTGGCGTACCGCAAAACGGGACTCCACGGGCTACTGTTCATCCACCGTCGATCTCCTCCAGCCTCCACGGGCTACTGTTCATCCATCGTCGACCTCCTCCAGCCTCCACCTGCGACTGTTTATCCACGGGCTCCTGTTCATCCTGCCTCCACCGCTCCTCCACTGGCTACTGTTCAGGCAGCCCTCTCCACGGGGTCCTGTTCAACCACCCCTCCATGGGCCACTATTCATCCAGCCCTCCACCGGCTACTATTCAACCAGCCCTCCACCGGCTACTGTTCAACCAGCCCTCCACGGAGTCTTGTTCATCCAGCCCTCCACGGGGTCCTATTCATCCAGCCCTCCACGGGGTCCTGTTCATCCACCGGCTCGATCAATCGGGGTACTGTTAATCCAGCAGCAACGGCCTCTACTATCACGGGTTCCTGTTCATCTAACCCCCACTATGAACTGTTCATCCGAACCCCCCAACAACGCTCATTGTTCATCCAGAGGCAGCATCGATCGGCTTCAGTTAGCAGCATTAGCAAAAGAATCGCTCGATCGGGTTCAGTTAACAGCCATCGATCGATCGCTTGGGTTCAGTAACGCGTAGCCTGCAGTTCAATCGCTCGGGTTCAGTTAGAGCCCAACGCCTCACTCGGGTTCAGTTAGATCCCAACGCCTCGCACACACGCGCGTACGTATGAGAGAAACACGCATCGCTCGGCCCCCGACCAGCCACCGTAACTGGGAACTCCCCGATATTTTCCTCGCCCTCCACTACTAGGGAAAATCCTAACAGTAGCGCGTGTTTAAAGCCTATCAGTAGCGCGGGGTGCAGCGCTAGTAGTAAGGCGCTACAGCTAAAGGTTAGCAATAGCATGGGTTGGACCACGCTACTGCTATATTGACTTAGTAGTAGCGCTTTGTAGTATGAGCGCTACTGGTAATTAGTAGTAGCGCTTCTCCTAGCACGCGCTACTACTATTATTTCGTATTTCTTTTTTATTTGATGTTGTATTCATACACCTTTATACAAGTTTTCATATCACAGCAATTTAGAGAATGATTTTACATCATAATGAGTTATTATATCACTGGGAGAAAGAACCATGGACTAGTTTCAAGTGGATGAACATCCACTTGAAACTAATCCGCGGTTCTTTCACCCAATGATATAATATATATATCATCATCATCATCATATCATTAACAACTTATCATCATAATACATCATTGCCATATAACACCTCCTCATGATTATCGTTTTCATCAATGAGACATCACATACAAGTTTGTCACTAAACATAATCACAACTACTCATAATCATCAACTCTTATAAACATATTGTACCTCATAGGACCAACTACATTCTCTTAGGAGCTAATATATTATCTTAGGTAAAATAGCATAAAACAAGATAGCCCCTGACTCTCCATTATGGAGAATGGAGATTATCCTGTCTCCAATTCTTGCCTTTCGCACAATGTTGCTTCCAAGAACCTCCTTACGACTGTCCATACATTTTTCCCATTCTTTGATTATCATGTGTTCACCGGTTTTAGAAATCCGGTATGGACATGTGAGATTTGTAGGACGACCTGGCTGTATGTTCAAAACATCAAGGCGACCATTCTGATTCATCAAATGAGGCACACAATCCATCGGGATTTTTTGTTGAAAAACATAGTAATAACTTCGTAGTTAGCAATGTAGTTCAGTTTTAGAAGTATGCAAAAGATGCAAGGATGTCGTAATAGTAAAAACTCTTACCAGGATATCTCCATGGAAGTTATCGTGGTTCAACACGTGCACTAGTGGCATGTATTGACCATAATTTGGAGGAGTTCGATAAAAGGCATTGTGATTCTCAAGATCAGTACAATATGCGACCAGATGACTTTTCTCCTAATAAGTTAACTCAGAGCCATCGGTGTAGTTGGTTATGTTTACCATCTTCCGCACATTCTTTGAAGAATGGGAGTAAGCTATCAATGGAAATAAGCTGTCAACTATTTTGAAATAAACAATATAAACTACTTAATAACTATGTCCAAATTGGAAGCGTATCAACAAGGACCCAAATGTCCAAATTGTCTTGGTCGATGTCAGGACCACCAAGATCCATGGTGACAAACATACCCTCTTGAAAATCATACATCTTGTAAAGTGCTTCCCAACTCGGGCAACCAAAATGGGATACGCTCTCATAATTGTATAGATTTACCTCAAAATCCATACCATGATGGGTCCTTAGGTTAATTTTCTTTGTTTCATTGCTCTCATGATCTTCAAAACCCATCCTCTCTAAGACATAGCGTCTTGCATGGCATGGGATAAGCTAGTCGAATTGTAAAAGACGAAAATTACACGTTGAAGTAGTAAAAGTCGAGCTTAATTACGAAAAAACACTTTGCATCATATCTTACTGTATCACAATCGAAGGCCTCCTCGAGCTTAATGCTGAAGCATCGACCTTCATCCAGGTGAGGCCTGTCAAAGAAACCCCGGTTGTCGCCGCACCAGGAGCACTCCCCGGGACCTACTTCGTCCAATGACATTTCCTATGTTCATAATTCAAAGATTAAACTTGTACAATTAAAACTCTCACCTTGTTCATTATTCATCACGGGTTGACTATCGGTCTGTCGAGCCCTCTCTTGAAAACTCTCATATATGGTGGAGACTCTCCCTCACTGATTCCTCTCTGACATTTGCGACCGTCAGTGATGGTCGTTACTCCTCCTTCCCCTAGTGCATAACAAAGGTCTAGCACCCGGAGAAGAAGCAGAAATGACCCCCACGACAACAGTCGGGATTCTTCGGCCTCGACAGACTTAAAGTCAACCCGAAATATCGTTTAATTATCTTTCTAAAAAATCCAGGCCACTCGATATTTCCTACATATTCTAGCACAAGTCATGTCAAAATTCACGGAAAATTCCGGCATGACCTTTGCTAAAACAGGACATATCGAGCGCCTGAAATTTGCCGGAACGGAAATTAATAAACACTCCAGCAAAACATAGGCCACTCGGAGGTGTAACCTGAACATGACCGGCCACTTGGGCAACCACATATCCTATTTGAGCAACACAAGATATACATGTTTTTATCTACATCATATCTTATAGAACTCATATTGACATGGAGATTTGGCTGGTCTCACCTCGAGGTCGGAGGGGGTCGGTGACGGGGACAACAACGGGGATGATGGAGGGGCTCCTTGATTTCTGCAAAAACAAAAACCCTATAAGTTATCACTAATACGGGAATAATTGCTTAAACTAAAAAAAATAACAACAAATGTGACATGTTCAACTAGTTCTATTAATTCAACTAGTTCTTACCAAATATAAACTTACTATAAATAGAAATAAACTAGTTCTTTCTAAAAATAAACTAGTTCAACTAGTTATATTAATTTTCTTACTAAAAATACATTAGTTCTATTAATTCAACTAGTTCTTACTAAAACTAAACTAGTTCAACTAGTTTATTAATTTACTTACTAATTATTTTAAACACTTACTAAAAACAGTAAAAAAACTACATTATACAATAGTAAAAAACTACAGTGAAAACAGAAAAAAAAGATGGAGGGAGGAGGGGAAGGGAGGAGGAAGGAGAGAGGAGGAGGGGGAGGAGGCCAGTGGGATCGGAGGAGGAAGGGGCAGAGGAAGGGGGAGGCCGGAGAAGGAGGGAGGGGGCAGGGTGGAGGGGGAGGGGCGGCCGGAGGAGGAGGAGGAGGGAGAGGGGCGGTGGGAGGAGGACGGCCGGAGGAGGAGAAGGGACGGGGTGGCTGGAGGAGGAGGGAGAGGGGCGGTGGGACGAGGGCGGCCGGAGGAGGAGGGGAAGGAGGGAGGGGAGAAGGGAGTACCTCGACGAGGAGCAGCGCGGCGGCGGCAGACGACGTACGGGTTCGGCGCGGGTGAGAGTGAGTGAGAGGGAGTAAGTGTGAGAGGGTGAACCGCTCCAGGATAAGGTAAATAAGTAGTAGCACGTTTCAAAGAAATGCGCTACTGCTACGTGTCATAGCAGTAGCGTCGGTCAGTGGTACGCGCTACTGCTAAGTGGGGCTAGCCATCTGCACCCAGTACAAATATAGCAGCAGCGCGGTTTCGCAGAACGCGCTACTGCTAAAGTAGTAGTAGTAGCGCGGTCTATTTAAAAACGCTACTACTAAGTAGCAGTAGCGCCCTGTTTTGTCCAGCGCTACTGGTAAGATTCTATGTATAATGTTTTCCCTAATAGTGCTTGCTTCTACCATAGTTTTTTCCGTCATGGACGGCCCAAAGAATGTCACGCAGCTGCATCTCTGGCCCGCCCAAGACAAAAAGCCCATTTTCTGTCATAATTCTCTGTCATAGAAGTAGGACCCCACCACATCTATGATGATACCGGGTTTTGTCACAATTATCGTCATAGAAGTGTCATAAGTATGACAGAATTTTTTTTTTCATTCGGCCCAAAATGTCACGGATGTGTCTTTTTGTAGTGCATCTTAACACATTCGTAGAATTATGTGATATGCAAAAGAAAAAACATGTGGACAATGATATTGTGAAGTTGAAATTATTTCCGTTTTCTTTGCGAGATCGTGCAAAAAATTGGTTTTCCTCTTTGCCTCGCAATAGTATCGATTCTTGGGATAAGTGCAAAGATGCTTTTATTACTAAGTTTTTTGTGCCCGCTAAAATTATTTCCCTTAGGACTCAAATCATGAATTTTAAGCAACTTGAGCATGAACATGTTGCACAATCTTGGGAAAGAAGGAAATTGATGCTAAGGAATTGTCCTACTCATGGTTTAAATCTTTAGATGATCATACAAAAATTCTATGTGGGATTGAACTTTGTTTCTAGAAATCTTTTAGATTCTACCGCGGGTGGTACTTTTATGGAAATTACTTTGGGCGAAGATACTAAATTTCTAGATAATATTATGGCTAATTATTCACAATGGCATACCGAAAGAGCACCTACTAGTAAAAAAGTTAATTCAATTGAAGAAATTTCTACTTCAAGTGAAAATATTGATGCTCTTATGAAATCGGTTGCTAATAAAGGGGCTCCTATTGATCTTAATGATGTGCCTTTGTCTACTTTGATTGAGCAAAATAGTGATCATGTAGATGTGAATTTTGTCTCGCGAAACAATTTTAATAACAATGCTTATAGAGGTAATTTTAATCCTAGGCCTTTTCCTGGAAATTCCGCTAGTAATTATGGTAATTCTTCTTACAATAATAGTAGGAACACCTCTGATCTTGAGAATAATATTAAAGAATTTATCAATGCTCAGAAAGTTTTTAATACTAAGATAGAAGAAAAGTTGAATAAGATTGATGATATGTCTAGAAGCATTGATAGAATTTCTCACGATGTAGAAAATCTCAAGTTGAAAATTTTTGTGCCAAAAGTTGAGGAATCAATTAAAGCTTTATATTTTTCTATGGTTGAAAGAAAGAAAATAACCGCTATGCTTAGAGCTAAAAGATAATTTTTAGAAAGAGCATTTTCTAGTGATTGCTTTCAAAAATATGGTGAAGATCTTAAAATGATTGGTGTTTCTTCTATTGATTCCTTGTTAAGTAAAATTAAAATTGATGATAAAGGGACTGAAGAAGAGTCAACTTTATCTAGAAGGCGTCCCGATAATTCGGAGGGTGAGAATCTTGTTGAAAAATTTGATAAAAGTGGGTTTGGAGAGGTCAAAACTTTAACTAGTGATGTGCCCACTCTTTTGGATTACAAAGACTTTTAATTATGATAATTGTTCTTTGATTGATTGTATTTGTTTGTTGCAATCCATGATAAATTCACCTCATGCGTATGAACAAAATAAAGCTTTCACTAAACATATCGCAGATGCCATGATGAAAGCATTAGAAGGAAAGTTGGAATTAGAGATTTCAATTCCTAGAGAATTACATGATGAACGGGAACCTACTAGCAAAGTCAAGATTAAAAATTATGAGTGTTTTGCTTTATGTGATTTGGGTGCTAGTGTTTCCACAATTCCGAAATCTTTGTGTGATGTGCTTGGTCTTACCAATATTGAAGAATGTTCTCTTAATTTGCACTTGGCGGATTCTACTATTAAAAAGCCTATGGGAAGAATTAATGATGTTCTTATTCTTGCAAATAGGAATTATGTGCCCATAGATTTTATTGTTCTTGATATTGATTGCAATCCAACATGTCCAATTATACTTTGTAGACCGTTTTTACGCACTATAGGTGTCGTGATTGATACGAAAGAAGGCAATATTAAATTTCAAATTCCACTAAGTAAGGGTATGGAACACTTCTACAAGAATTAGGCCACCATATGAATCAATCATGAGGGCATCTTATGGATCTAGAACTAAAGATGACAAGGACTTGAATCTATGCATTATGCCTAGCTAGGGGTATAAAACGGTAGCGCTTGTTGGGAGGCAACCCAATGAATAAATTTTATTTTTTTACCAATTTATTTCTATTCTTGAGTGTTTGCACAATTATGCTACTGTTATGATTGTGTTTTTTATGTTTTAATTAGTGTTCGTGCCAAGTAAAGCATTTGGGATCATGTTGGGTGATAGTTGATTTGATCTTATTGAAAAATAGAAACTTTTTGCGCAAGTAATAGAATTGTTTAGAATTACAGAAGCGTGATACAATTCTGAATTTTTTACACAAGATTGATATACAAATTTCCTACGTTGTCCTAATTTTTTAGAATTTTTGGAGTTACAGAAGTATACGAAGTTTCAGATTACTAAAGACTGATCTGTTTTTCACAGATTTTGTTTCTTTGTGTTGTGTGCTTATTTTGATGAATCTATGGATTGTATTGGAGGGTATAAGCCATGTAAAAGTTAAAATACAGTAGATATAATGGAAAAATAAAATATGAATGGGTTTGCAACAGTACTTAGAGTGGTGATTTTCTTTCTTATACTAACGGATCTCACAAAGGTTTTGTTGAGTTTTGTGTGATTGAAGTTTTCAAGTTTTGGGTGGGATCACAATGGATGAAGGAATAAGGAGTAAGAAGAGCCTAAACTTGGGGATGCCCCATTGCACCCCAAGTAATATCCAAAGAGAAAAAAGCAACTAAGCTTGGGGATGCCCTAGAAGGCATCCCCTCTTTCTTCTAACGACCATTGGTATTTTACTTGGAGCTGTATTTTTATTCGTCAGATATCATGAGTTTTGCTTGGAGCGTCTTGTATTATATGAGTCTTTGCTTGTTTTTCTTTTTAGTTTGTGTCATCTATCCTTGCTGGACACACCTATTTGAGAGAGCCAAAATTAGGCTATGATTTGTTAGAATTGCTCTCTATGCTTCACTTAAGTTTTTTGAGCGATGGAATTGCTCTAGTGCTTCACTTATATCTTTTTGAGCACGGTGTGCTTTAATATTTTTGAAGAAATTCTCTCATGCTTCACTTATATTATTTTGAGAGACGAAAAAATTTATGCTCAAGTTCTTCACTTAGATTAGTTTGAGCTTATCAAAAGCAACATATGAAATTAGTCCCAAAGTGATAGGTATTCAAGAGGGATATAATTAAACTTTCATGAAGATCATTGGACAAAATAAACTTGATTCTTTGTAATAGTTTTGCGGTATGATGATAGTGATATGTGAGTCATGTTGGTGAGTAATTATGCTTTAGTAAGAATATTAGTGTTAAGGTTTGTGATTCCCTATGCAAGCACGAGAGTCAATAGTTATGCAATGAAATTACATCCTACTTGTGGTGCATTATTCGGTGTTAGTTATGCTTAATGCTCGCTTATGTGATTTTTCATTTCTTGGTTGGATGCTTTTCAACCTATTTGCTAGCCTTCACTTGTACTAAGTAGAATTACTACTTGTGCATTCAAAATCCTTAAACCCAGTTTTGCCATATGAGTCCACCATATCGGCCTATATGCGGTATTCCCATGCCGCTCTAAACAAATTTGTATGTGCCATCTCTAATTTTCAAAATAAAATTCCTTTTTGTGTGCTAGTACCGCTCATGAAGCGGTAGGGGTAGCCAATATTTTCCATGCTAGATGTGTTATTATCAAGATGAGTGTTTATTCACTTGTCATTGCACGAGAGTACGGCGGTGATAGGGATGCCCAGTCTGGAAATGAAAAAAGAAATTTACTTTATGTTGTAAAATAATAAATTCCTTGGAAAGTGTTGGTATGGAAGGCACCCATGGATACAGCCAGCCATGGATTGTTAAAGAATGCTAGAAAAAGGAATAAACTTTATTTTCTGTTTGGGAACCACCTATGATATATCTAGCACTCGGTCGTTTTCATTGACGGGAAAAGTATGCCTCTCAAAAAATTTATCTCTCAATTTTAGCTTTGAGCTCTAGCACCTCTACAAATCCCTACTTCTGTCTGCGAAGGCCTATCTATTTACTTTATGCAATTTTTTATTTTTATTTGAGTCTCCATCTTCTCTTATAAAGCACCAACTAAGGGGCACTATGATCGTACTTGAGCATTGGATGTAGCTAATATGTGAGTGTGTTTCATGAATGGATCAATGGTTGAGCATGATGGGCTAGGGATAACTTTCTTTAGTGTTGATATTTTGAAAGACATGGTTGCTTGTTGATATGCTTGAGTATTGAAATCTTCATGTCAAAACTAGACTATTGCTTTGAACCATATAAAAGTCCAAATATCCATGCTACAAAAGAAAAGAATATGTGATGAACATGTTTGGCAGCATTCCACATCAAAAAATTTCTTTTTATAATTTACCTACTGGAGGACGAGTAGGAATTAAGTCGGGGGATGCTGATACATCTCCAACATATCTATAATTTTTGCTTGTTCCATGCTGTTATATTATCATTCTTGGATGTTTCACAATCATTTTATAGCAACTTTATATCATTTTTTGGGACTAACCTATTGACATAGTAACCAGTGCTAGTTTATGTTTTTTCTTATTTTTTACTTCGCAGAATATCACTACCAAATGGAGTCCAAATGCAGCGAAACTTTTTGGAGAATTTTGATGGACCAGAAGAATTATTTTTGTGAGCGCAAAAGTTTCTGTTTTTCAGCAAGATCAAATCAACTATCACCCAACATGATCCCAAAGGCTTTACTTGGCACTTTATTGAAACAAAAGCAATAAAACATGATCAATACAGTAGCATAATCATGTGAACACACAAAAACAGTAGGTAAAAGTTTTGGGTTGTCTCCCAACAAGCGCTTTTCTTTAATGCCTTTTAAGCTAGGCATGATGATTCAATGATGCTCACATAAGAGATAAGAATTGAAACACAAAGAGAACATCATGCATCATAAGTTCCTCTCTCATAATAATTTTCAGTAGCATCATGAATAGATTCATCAATATAACCATTACATAAAGCATTCTCTTCATGATCCATAAGCATAGAAAATGTATTACTCTCCACATAAGCAATTTTATTCTCATTCACAATAGTGGGAGTATCATATGAGACTTGAATACTAAAAATTGTTCCCACATTAAGAGAGTAATGTTCAGTAAAAGGGTATTCAAAATTATGACAATAATTATCACTACTTTTTATAACATAAATAGCATCACAATAATCATCATAAGTAGCAACTTTGTTCTCATCATAGATAGGAGGCATGCAACCATCATAGCAAGTTTGATCATTCAAAGTAGGGGGACTAAAAAGATCATCTTCATTAAACATAGCCTCCCCAAGCTTGGGACAAACATTAATTGCAGCAAGTAAATCCTGAAACATGTCATTCTCATCAAACATAGCATCCCCAAGCTTGTGGCTTGGCATATCATAAGCATAATCACTCTCATCATTAATAGTATGAATAGCACCAACCGTATAACAATTGCTATCATCATAATTTCCCAAGTTGGTGCCAAAAAGATTTCCAAGATTATAAGAAGTATCATTATCCTCCCAATCATAATCATCGCAACAAGCAATGGGCATAACAAAATCATCATCAAGTGCATCATTTTCCACAATTATTTTTGATTCATTTTCATGAGGAACAACAATAATAGGAGCAACACTATTTGGGAGAGATACATTTTTACCTCTATTATTTCTTCTTTTCTTCTTCTTCACCACATCATGTGTGGGTTTAATTAATCTTTTCAAGCTTCTTATTGATGAGATTAGTTGGATAGGAAGCTCCTCCTCGTTACCTGATTCATCATAATAAACACTAGGAGGGTTTTGGGAAATATTTTCCCTCTCATTAGTACTCTCTTCATATTCTGTTTGTTCTCTTGACTTTAGATAGTTGGCAATGTAAGGATTCTCAATGCAACTTACCGCACAAAACATATAAATTTCCTCTAGATCAAAATCAAGAAATCTCTCGAGATTAAGTTTTGGAATACCCTTAGTTATACGTTTCATTTCTTCATACCCCAAAAGAATACTAGGCTCTTTATGATGCTCTAGGGTAATCAAGTTATCATAATTTTTTGACACGATTTGATCATGAAAGAATTTGGATTGGAGATTTAAATGGCCATTTTCATTGCAAAGTTCACAAGGGTGGCAAAAAAATTAAATCTTTCAGCACAATCATCTAGCCTCTCTTGCAACTTTTTCGTTTCTAAATATTTATGCTTCTTACAAAATCTATATTCCCTTTTTGGTGTGCAATTGCACTCCCAACTCACTCCGCAAAAAGTGACATGCTTATAAGAAACATTTTTGTCATGACTTGTGCAATCATCATTAGCATTTTGGATATTCAAAGAATTCACACTAACAACATTGCAATCATGCTCGTCATTCCAATATTTGTGCCAAACATTTTTACTGACTTCACCTTCTCACAATTGAGCACAATTTTCCGAACCATCATTTTCAGGAAAGATATTATAAAGATGATCAATAATATGATGCAACCTTAATTCCATTTTTTTGTAGTTTTCTATTATAAACCAGACTAGTGATAAACAAGAAACTAAAAGATTCAATTGCAAGATCTAAAGATATACCTTCAAGCACTCACCTCCCCGGCGACGGCGCCAGAAAAGAGCTTGATGTCTACTATGCAACTTTATTCTTGTATACACGTGTTGGGCTTCCAAGCACGGAGTTTTGTAGGACAGTAGCAATTTTCCCTCAAGTGGATGACCTAAGGTTTATCAATCCGTGAGAGGTGTAGGATGAAGATGGTCTCTCTCAAACGACCTTGCAACCAAATACAAGAAATCTCTTGTGTCCCCAACACACCCAATACAATGGCAAATTGTATAGGTGCACTAGTTCGGTGAAGAGATGGTGATAAAAGTGTAATATGGATGGTAGAAATATATTTTAATAGATAAAAACAGCACGGTAGCAAATAGTAACGGGCACAAAAACGGTATTGCAATGTTTGAAAACAAGGCCTAGGGTCCGTACTTTCGCTAGTGCAATATCTCAACAATGCTAATATAATTGGATCATATAACCACCCCTCAAAGTGCGATGAAGAATCACTCCAAAGTTCCTATCTAGCGGAGAACATAAGAATAGATTGTTTGTAGGGTACGAAACCACCTCAAAGCTATTCTTTCCGTTCGATCTATTCAAGAGTTCGTACTAAAATAACACCAAGGCAAATTCATATTCATAATACTCAATCCAACACAAAGAACTTCAAAGAGTGCCCCAAGATTTCTACCGGAGAAACAAAGACAAGAACGTGCATCAACCCCTATGCATAGATTACCCCAATGTCACCTCGGGAATCCGCGAGTTGAGTGCCAAAACATATATCAAGTGAATCAATACGATACCCCATTATCACCACGAGTATTCAATTGCAAGACATATATCAAGTGTTCTCAAATCCATAAAAGTATTCAATCCGATAACATCGAAATCTCAAAGGGAAAAACTCAATTCATCACAACAAGATAGAGAGGGGAAAACACCATATGATCCGACTGTATTAACAAAGCCCGCGATACATCAAGATCGTGACATCTCAAGAACACGAGAGAGAGAGAGAGAGAGAGAGAGAGAGATTTAACACATAGCTACTGGTACAAACCCTCATCCCCGAGGGTGGACTACTCCTCCTCATCATGGTGGCCGCCGGGATGATGAAGATGGCCACCGGAGATGACTCCCCCTCTGGCAAGGTGCAGAAAAGGGTCTAGATTGGTTTTCAATGGCTACAGAGGCCTGCGGTGGCGGAACTTCTGATCTAGGTTGATCTCTGATGGTTTCTCTATTTATAGGATTTTTGGGCGTCGGTTTCATGGTAAGATGGGCCTTGAGATGAGCACAACCCACCGGGGCACGGACAGTCCACCAGGCACGCCCTGGTGGGTTGTGCCCTCCTCGTGGCTCTTTTGGCCCTCCCACAAACCTTCGAGGGTCTCTTTTGTTCCAAAAAAACGTCAAAAAGTTTCGTCCAATTCTGAGAACTTTTATTTTTGCACAAAAACAACACCACGATAGTTCTGCTGAAAACAGCGTCAGTCCGGGTTAGTTCCATGCAAATCATACCAAAACCATATAAAATTGTTGCAAACATGGCATGATTACTTCGTAAATTATAGATACGTTGGAGACGTATCAGGGCACAACCCACCTGGGCGCGCTTGTGCCCACCTCGATGGCCTCCCGCACCGCCTCTTCGCCCTATAAATACCAAAATATTTCATAAACCCTAGGGGAGGCAACAAAACACAATTCCAGCCGCTGCAAGTTCTAGAACCACGAGATCCAATCTAGACACCATCACGGAGGGGTTCATCATCCTCATTGGCGCCTCTCTTATGATGCATGAGTAGTTCATCATAGACCTACGGATTTGTACCTCTCTCTCTCTTTTGATTTGCAATACAATGGTCTCTTCGAGATCTATTTGATGTAACTCTTTTTGTGGTGTGTTTGTTGGGATCCGATGAACTTTGAGTTTATGATCAGATCTATATATCCATGAAAGTTATTTGAGTTTTTGATCTCCTATGTGCATGATTATTTATAGCCTCGTATTTCTTCTTCGAATCTTTGGTTTAGTTAGGCCAACTAGATCATTTTTCTTTCCCAGTGACAGAAGGGGCAGCAAGACATGTATGTATCATTGTTATTAAGGATAACAAAATGGGGGCTATTCCTACATGAATAGATCTCGTCTACATCATGTCATCATTCTTAATGCATTACTCCGTTTCTCCATGAACTTAATACACTAGATGCATGCTGGATTGCGGTCGATGTGTGGAGTAATAGTAGTAGATGCAGGCAGGAGTCGGTCTACTAATCTTGGACGTGATGCCTATATATTGATCATTGCCTGGATATCATCATAATTATTTGAGGTTTTATCAATTGCCCAACAATAATTTGTTTACCCACTGTGTGCTATTTCTTGAGACAAGCCACTAGTGAAATCTACGGCCCCCGGGTCTATTCTTCATCATATTTGCTTCTTGATCTATTATTTGCCACTTTTATTTTCAGATCTACTATTCCAAAAACCCCAAAATACCTTGCTGCATTTTTACTTTTTATTTCGTGTTTTATCGAGATCTATTTATCCAATCTATCACAATTTTTATCGCGTCAACTTGACAATTTCTGGCGCCGTTACCCGAAAAAAGGGATTGACAACCCCTTATATGCGTCGGGTTGCAAGTATTCGTTCTTTGTGTGCTGGTACCGTTTATATAGTGTTGCTTGGTTCTCCTACTAGATTGATACCTTGGTTTCATAACTGAGGGAAATACCTACCGTAGCTATGCTGCATCATCGCTTCATCTTTGGGGAAATACTGGCATAGTTCAAGCGACATCAGAAGTGACTAGGATACTCTCATGGTCTAAGGAACGAAAACACATGCTAACACTCCATGTTATAACCAATGATTTCAGACGATATTATCTCAAAGTATAAAAAACAAGATGTGGTTCGATTCAATATGATCGTTCTTCTAACGTCATACTCTCAATGTTGTTAGGACTGTTGCTACACTTAATGATATTCTAAGATCCATAAAACGTGATCACCAAAAATACTTAAGCTAGTCTTAGAGGAACGATCGGTAATCTATATTTTACCGTTTATGATTCCACATGTGCATATGAGTTTTCCACTGAATCGCATATTCTAGAATCATAATAGTTATAGCATGAAATTTAAATTATTAATTATGAAAATGGAAATATAATAATACAATATTATTGCCTCTAGGGCATATTTCCCACACTAAATTCTTATAGAGATATGAGATCCTCTGTTGAATGTTTGATTTAATAGCATCTTGTGAATGTTATGAAGGAGGGCACTCAGCATTTCCACCGTGTATGGCCATGGAGCATATTACTGTCGTTGTAAAGATTGGGATATAGGGTTAAAGAGGTGAAAGTAATATTCTCTCTTCCCCACTTTTGCAATTGATAAAAGGAGAACCCTTAGTGCGGCCATGTGCATGGGAAACCCGTTAATCACCATAGTGAGAATCGGAGTGGAGAAATTATGGTGGTGGCGTATGTGATACAGAGACTACACAAGTAGCTCGTATACTATACTCGGCTCTGCCCAATTTCAAACATGAAGAGTGGCTCAATTATCCAACCTATAACTATGCAATCCCATATGTTACGTTAGGCACATACTAGTGGGGAATCTGGACTCCCTGAGAATGCCTTAATCATGTTGTCAGTTTCATCGCTTTATTTACTCTATGATGTTCTTTTACTTCTTTTTGCAGAATTACTTTTGATTGAACTTCACTAAAAACATTGCAAAATTTCGACCTCCATTTTTATTTTTGTCTACAACTAACTTCTAGGCACAATTCCGTTAGTCTTTACAAGAGACAAAGTCAAATTCTTGTGCTCCCTGTGGGATCGACACTCTTACATCGGAAAGACTATAACTAAACCTTGTGCACTTGCAGACCATCATTGTCTCAATTATGAGATACAAATTTATTCTCCAACATATAATATATGATCTTCAAAGAGGATTATAACAAGATGTGTCCAACCCCCTCCCCCCATCCTCCCAACCCTAAGCCCTAAAAGCACAAACCCTACTTTTACAACTTGCTACCAAAAAATGAGTATAGATTTCTAGCCCGACTCTGAAGGAAATATGCCCAAGAGGCAATAATAAAGTTATTATTTATTTCCTTATATCATGATAAATGTTTATTATTCATGCTAGAATTGTATTAACCGGAAACATGATACATGTGTGAATACATAGACAAACATAACGTCACTAGTATGCCTCTACTTGACTAGCTCATTAATCAAAGATGGTTATGTTTCCTAGCCATGGACAAAAGAGTTGTCATTTGATTAACGGGATCACATCATTAGGAGAATGATGTGATTGACATGACCCATTCCGTTAGCCTAGCACTTGATCGTTTAGTATATTGCTATTGCTTTCTTCATGACTTATACATGTTCCTGTAACTATGAGATTATGCAACTCCCGTTTATCGGAGGAACACTTTGGGTGCTACCAAACGTCACAACGTAACTGGGTGATTATAAAGGAGTACTACAGGTGTCTCCGAAGGTACATGTTGGGTTGGCGTATTTCGAGATTAGGTTTTGTCACTCCGATTGTCGGAGAGGTATCTCTGGGCCCTCTCGGTAATGCACATCACTACAAGCCTTGCAAGCAATGTAACTAATGAGTTAGTTACGGAATGATGCATTACGTAACGAGTAAAGAGACTTGCCGGTAACGAGATTGAGCTAGGTATTGGATACCGACGATCGAATCTCGGGCAAGTAACATACCGATGACAAAGGAAACAACGTATGTTGTTATGCGGTTTGACCGATAAAGATCTTCGTAGAATATGTAGGAACCAATATGGGCATCCAGGTTCCGCTATTGGTTATTGACCGAGAATAGTTCTAGGTCATGTCTACATAGTTCTCGAACCCGTAGGGTCCGCACGCTTAACGTTACGATGACAGTTTTATTATGAGTTTACAAGTTTTGATGTACCGAAGTTTATTCGGAGTCCCGCATGTGATCACGGACATGACGAGGAGTCTCGAAATGGTCGAGCCATAAAGATTGATATATTGGACGACTATATTCGGACACCGGAAGTGTTTTGGACGTTTTCGGAGAAAACAGGAGTGCCGGAGGTTACCGGAACCCCCCCCCCCTCCCCCGGAGAGTTAATGGGCCACATGGGCCTTAGTGGGAAGAGAGAGGGGCGGCCAGGGTGGGCCGCGCGCCCCCTCTCCCTCTGGTCCGAATTGGACTAGGAGGGGGGCGCCCCCCTCTTTCCTTCCCCTCTCCCCCTTCCTTCCTCCTCCTAGTAGGAGTAGGAAAGGAGGAGTCCTACTCCTACTAGGAGGAGGACTCCTCCTCCTTGGCGCGCCCACAAGGGCCGGCCGGCCTCCCCCCTTGCTCCTTTATATATGGGGGCAGGGGCACCCCATAGACACACAAGTTGATCTACGGATTGTTCCTTAGCCGTGTGCGGTGCCCCCCTCCACCATATTCCACCTCAGTCATATCATCGAGGAGTTTAGGCGAAGACCTGCGCCGGTAGAGCATCATCATCGTCACCACGCCGTCGTGCTGACGGAACTCATCCCCAACAAACAGCCTAAAGAAAAAGCAGCAGCAGCTTCAAGCTGGTTAAGACCTGCTGGCCGACAGATGGACCGAGGTCCTCGCGGCCGAAGAGTATGAACTCGAACGTCCCTCCAAGAGTTACCCAAAACGCAAATTGCTCCCCCGATTAGAGGAGGAAGCATACATACCTTCATCACCAGCGCACAATACGGCCGACCGACCACCCCGTGGTCGCGACAGAGAGGCATCCAGGCCTTCCTTCAAGACCGTACCCCGGCATCGCTCGAAAAGTATGAAGCCTCGGGGGAACGCGCCGGACTTGCGGGATATATTGGAGGATAAGGCAAGACAATCCAGATCTATCTATGGATCACGTGGGCGCCCCACGACCCACGACGAATACCGTCGAGCCGGATACAACAACTCCGGCCGGGCCGAACACAACATACAACGCTCCCTTGAGCTACGTCGTGATATTTCTCAATACAGAGGTGCCGCATATCCGCTATGCTTCACTGACGAAGTAATGGATCATCGCCGCAGGCCATATGGATATGAAGGAGATAATGGATCATCGCCACGCCATCAAATATCTCCCGCTCAAGCTTAAAGGACCAGCACGGCATTGGCTTAACAGCCTGCCCGCAGAGTCAATTGGGTGTTCGGAGGACCTGGAAGCCGCATTCCTCGACAACTTCCAGGGCACATACGTGCGACCACCAGACGCCGATGACCTAAGCCACATAATCCAGCAGCCAGACGAATCGGCCAGGCAATTCTGGACACGGTTCTTAACAAAGAAAAATCAAATCGTCGACTGTCCGGATGCAGAGGCCCTCGCAGCCTTCAAACATAACATCCGCGATGAGTGGCTAGCCCGGCACCTAGGACAGGAAAAGCCGAAATCCATGGCAGCCCTCACATCATTAATGACCCGCTTCTGTGCGGGAGAGGATAGCTGGCTAGCTCGCAGCAACAACCTTAGCAAAAATGCTGGTAGTCCGGACACTAAGGACCACAATGGCAGATCGCGCCGAAGCAAAAATAAATGCCGCGTTAACGGCGACGACAAGGAGGATACGGCAGTCAACGCCGGATTCCTAGGCTCTAAACCCGGTCAGCGGAAGAAGCCATTCAAAAGAACCACTCCGGGTCCGTCCAATTTGGACCGAATACTCGACCGCTCATGCCAGATACATGGCACCCCCGAAAGGCCAGCTAACCACACCAACAGAGATTGTTGGGTATTTAAGCAGGCAGGTAAGTTAATTGCCGAAAACAACGACAAGGGGCTGCACAGCAACGACGAGGAAGAGACCCGACCGCCGAATAGTAGAGGACAGAAGGGTTTCCCCCCACAAGTACGGACGGTGAACATGATATACGCAACCCATATACCCAAGAGGGAGCGGAAGCGTGCACTAAGGGACGTATATGCGATGGAGCCAGTCGCCCCTAAGTTCAATCCATGGTCCTCTTGCCCGATCACTTTCGATTGAAGAGACCATCCGACCAGTATCCGCCATGGCGGATTCGCCGCATTGGTTTTAGACCCAATCGTCGATGGATTTCACCTCACGAGAGTCCTGATGGACGGCGGCAGTAGCCTGAACCTGCTTTATCAGGATACAGTGTGCAAGATGGGCATAGACCCCTCAAGGATTAAACCTACAAAGACGATCTTCAAAGGCATCATACCAGGTGTTGAGGCCAATTGTACAGGCTCAGTCACACTAGAAGTGGTCTTCGGATCCCCGGACAATTTCCGGAGCGAGGAGTTAATCTTCGACATAGTCCCGTTCCGCAGCGGCTATCATGCTCTGCTCGGACGAACCGCGTTCACAAAGTTCAATGCGGTGCCGCATTACGCATACCTCAAGCTCAAGATGCCACGCCCTCGTGGAGTCATCGCGGTCAATGGAAATACAGAACGCTCCCTCCGAACAGAGGAACATACAGCGGCTCTCGCGGCAGAAGTACAGAGCAGCCTTCTAAGGCAATTTTCGAGTCCGGCCGTTAAACGGCCGGACACGGCCAAACGCGCCCGGAGCAACATCAACCAAGACCACCTGGCACGTTCCGAGCATGCGTAGCAATGCAGCCCCAACCCCAGCCCTTGCATAATTGCAAGACCAACCCTCCGCGTACATCATTACGCTCTGGAGATACCATGGGTCTAGGGGGATGGGCACGACCACAACAGACCCAGAGTGCAGCTCGACCACACCAGGGGCTCACAAGTGTGTCGCTCTTTTTTATTATTTTCCTTCTTTGTATACACAGGACTCCATTCACCAGAGGCCCTGTCCGGCGGCAAACCCGCCGAACTCACGATGCAACAGCCAGGGAGGGAAGAAGGCTGCGACGAACACTCAGGTGGTCTCCATTACGAGCATTAAATTTGATCATATACACCAGTCCGCAGCCCACCCCTGGAGGAGGACATGTTTAATTAGTCCAATCCCTTGCTTACCGCACTATTTGTATCATTCCGCACTCATAGCAGAATTCCTTGAATAAATAATGCAGCACTTTTCACCTGTTATTGCATTACTTTACATATATGTTCACTAATGACATCTTGCACCCGTATATTTTGGTACGGCCGAATACACCAGGGGCTTATGTTCCCCGCATTATGGTGTGATAAGTCCGAACACTTTCACAAGTGCGGCACCCCGAACTTATAGCATTATATGAATCGGCTCCGAATCATGTCTTGGGTCAATAGTTGGGTTTGCCCGGCTCCCACGTTTTGGTACCTTACGTTCCGTTCTGTCGGCTAAGGTGGCACTGGGAGAACCACTGCGATTGCACCCCGGTTGAGCTGGGCGAGCGCCTCAATGGAGAAATCTAAAACTGACTATCATGATAAGGCGAGAGACTGGTCGCTGTTCGAGAGGTCTTTTCGAGTCCTTAAAGACTTATGCCGCTTCAAGCGAAGAACCGGATAATGTCCGGCCAAGGCGTGGATAGCGCCCCGAACTCGGTCTTCCAAATACTAGGGGCTTCGCCGAAATTTAAAATTATAGAATTCTATGGCTAAGTGAGAGTGTTCAAGCATTATAACTCCGGTTGCCTTGTTTGTTGTGTTGAGCGCCACCCTAGATGGACCCAAAAATGGGAACAAGAGTGCTCAAGTTTATCCCGAACACCCCAGCACTCGTGGCTTGGGTGCTGAAGCCGATGACTTGCCATCTCTCAAATTTTATAAACGGCCGCACAGAAGGTAATATTTTAAATCAAACAAGCGTTGCTTAGCGCATATGAACAAAGATTTCAGCGCACAGGATAATACATAGCGAGTCTACTCAATAATTACATCTCTGGGGCACTCATCCGCAATCTTGCGGGCACCCTTCATGACAATCTTATAGTACATCTCGGGCGTACGGTACTCCTTGCCCGCTGGCGGCGCGTCAGTGATAAGCTTCTCCGCATCCAGCCTGCCCCAGTGCACCTTTGCGCGGGCAAGGGCCCGACGAGCACCTTCAATACAGGCGGAGCGCTTGACGACCTCCAACAAGGGGCACGCATCCACCAACCGCCGCACGAGGCTGAAGTAGCTCCCAGGCATGGCCTCTCCAGGCCACAACCGGACTATGAGGCCCTTCATGGCCTGCTCGGCTACCTTGTGGAGCTCGACCAGCTGCTTCAGCTGGTCCCTAGGGGGCACCGGAAGGCCGGCCTCAGCGTACTGAGACCAGAAGACCTTCTCCGTTGAGCTCCCCTCCTCGCCACGGTTGAATGCAGCGGCATCGGATACACTGCGAGGCAGATCTGCAAACGCCCCTGGAGAGCTCCGAATTCGGGTAAGTGTCAGGTAGTTTACATTAACATGCTTGCTTTGCATGAAAAATGCCTTACCTGCCGCTATTTTCTTCACATCCTCAACCTCCTGAAGGGCCTTATGGGCCTCGGCCTTGGCGGCTTTGGCACTTTCGAGAGCCGAGGCAAGCTCGGACTCTCGAGTCTTTGAGTCGCGCTCCAAACTCTCATGCTTTTACATGAGAGCCTGGAGCTCTTGCCGCACTTCCGCCACCCGCGCCTCCTGCTTCTCTCACTCTGCCCGTTCCGCGGCCGCATTGTGTTCGGCTGCGGACACAGCCTCCTTCGGGGTTGCCATCTCGTTCGTGGCCCCTGCAGTACCCACGTTATCCTTGTTATTTTTATTGCAACCAAAATCCTTTTTTGTAAGGTAACTATTCAAAGGGGTGTTTCTCACCTTCTTTCTCCTCGAGCTGCTTCTTGGGATGGCCGAGCTCTTGCTCGGACCGCTCGAGATCTTGCTTCAGTTCACCAACCTCCACAGTCAGTGCGGCAGAGGTCAGCAGCACAGCCTGCAAACCCATATTGACATAATTTTTCGCAACCCTGCGTATATCTTTTTAGATCCTTAGTCCGGCTCTTCTTTCCGAACACCGAACCGAGCATCAGTGGCTACTGTCTATGCGGTATTACATTACATAATTTTAACTTCTTACCTCAAAGCCTGTTAGAAGGCTGCTGCAGGCTTCGGTCAGCCCGCTCTTGGCGAGCTGAACCTTCTGAATCACCGCACTCATGATAGTGCGGTATTCTTCCTCGATGGAAGCGCCTTTGAGCGCCTCCAACAAGTTGTCCGGCGCCTCCGGTTGGACGGGGGCCGCCGGCATCACGGTCTTGCCCTTCTTGCGAAGGGGCCGCCTGCCGGACTCCGGAACCACTGCGGGTTCCGGCGTGGAGTCCGGCGCAAAGTCCGGGAGGCTGCCTTGCGGCGCCTCTGGAGCCTCCTCCTGATGGGTCCCTTCCTGGGATCCCACCTTGGCGTCCTCAGCGGCGTGAGGGGTGGAGGCAGTCGGAATGGAATCCACATCCGACGGAGCCAACGGCCCGCTCGACGAAGCGGGGAGATCATCGTCGGCCGGACTGCAGGCAGTATGCGGCATTAGAAGGACACTATGTGACACAAAAGAAATTGCAGATCATTCATAATCAGGATACTTACGATCTTGCCGGAGGCCTGGCCCTCGAGGGCCACTCTTCTTCGCCAACGTTGGCATTGGCGGAGCTGTCCGGGGGAATAGTTCTTCCCCTCTTGGACCCTTCGGCCTCCCCTGTTGGGGAGGCCTTCCTCTTTCTCTCCCCCTCCTCTGGGAGAGAGTCTTCTTCCTCCTCCTCATCTTCGGGGGAGGAATCCACCTCGGAGTCGTCGGACACCTGAAAACGGGAACTCTTTCGAGTACCCATGGCCACCTTCTTGGCCTTCTTCTCCGGCACCACATGTGGTGTCGGAACCAGCAGCCCCGCTAGATGGGCGTCCACTAGGTTTTCTGGCATAGGAGCCGGGCAGATGAGCTGCTCGGCCTTCTTCATCTAGTCCTGTCAAAGGAAAAGGGAGATTGAAACCCGCTTAGGGTCGAACTATTAACAACAAGTGTCCCATAAAGGGGTAGAATCACTTACCTCGTCAGCTGGACGCTGCGAGTAAAATCCGCGATCTTCCGTCGCGGATGCGGGGGCTTCGGCGCCCTTAAACAGCACCCTCCAGGCGCCTTCGTACGTCGTGTCGAAGAGCTCTCTCAACGCTGGTGCTGTTCCGGATCGAACTCCCACAGGTTGAATGCCCGTTCTTGGCATGGGAGAATCCGGCGGACGAGCATGACTTGGACCACATTAACAAGCCTGAGCTTCTTGTTCACCAGCTTCTGGATACGGGCTTGGAGTCCCGTCAGCTCCTTCGAACTACCCCATAGCAAGCCCTTCTCTTTCCAGGAGGTGAGCTGCACAGGGATACCAGATCTGAACTCGGGGGCCGCCGCCCACGTAGGGTCGCGCGGCTCGGTGATGTAGAACCACCCCGACTGCCACCCCTTGACGGACTCCACGAAGGCTCCTTCGAACCAGAGGACGTTGGGCATCTTGCCCAACATGGCGCCTCCGCACTCCGCCTGCGTGCCCTTCACTACCTTCGGCTTGACATTGAAGGTCTTGAGCCAAAAGCCGAAGTGGGGCTGGATGCAGAGGAAGGCCTCGCACACGACGATAAACACCGAGATGTTGAGGATGAAGTTCGGCGCTAGATCATGGAAATCTAGGCCGTAGTAGAACATGAGCCCCCGGACAAAGGGGTGAAGTGGAAAGCCCAGTACGCGGAGGAAGTGGGGGAGAAATACGACCCTCTCATGGGGCCTGGGGGTGGGGATGAGCTGCCCCTTTTCGGGCAGCCGGTGCGCGATGTCGCCGGAAAGGTATCCGGCGCTGCGCAGTTTGGCGATGTGCTCCTCCTTAACGGTGGAGGCCAACCATTTACCTCCCGCCCCGGACATGGTCGGAGAAGGTTGAGACGAGATGCACGAACTTGGGCGCTGGAGCTCAAGTGCGCGGAGATGGATAAGCAAAGGAGGAAGAAGGCGTAGGTAAAAAGGCGGATCCTTATCCCCTTATATATAGGCGGACGAAAACTATACGTCCCCACCGGTCTGGTAAAACTCGCTTATCTCCCAAGCGCCACCATCAATGGCGCGGTTGGGTTACCCACGTCCGTATTGATGAGAATCCCGGAATAAGGGGAACACGATCTCTGCTTCGACAAGACGTGCCAAGGAAACCGCTTCGCTAAACGCGCTGAGGTGGTATAATAAAAAACAATTCAAGTAAAGACTTGGTAGTGGCGTGACGTCACGCTACAGGATACGTCGGCAGATTGAACCTGTGTACATATTATTCTCTCTACGGTGGAATGTGGAATTTATTTTGCAGAGCCGGACACTATCCTGGTGTTCACAATCTTCTATGGATTATTCGGAGGAGGAACCCGCCTTGCAATGCCGAACATTATGCGTGCCGGACTCATCATCATTGAAGCCAGGTTCAGGGGCTACTGAGGGAGTCCTGGACTATGGGGTGTCCGGACAGCCGGACTATCATCGTTCGCCGGACTCCAAGACTACGAAGATACAAGATTGAAGACTCCGTCCCGTGTCCGGATGGGACTTTCCTTGGTGTGGAAGGCAAGCTTGGCGATACGGATATGTAGATCTCCTACCATTGTAACCGACTCTGTGTAACCCTAGCCCTCTCCGGTGTCTATATAAACCGGAGGGTTTTAGTCCGTAGGACACAACAACCATTACAACAATCATACCATTGGCTAGCTTCTAGGGTTTAGCCTCCTTGATCTCGTGGTAGATCCACTCTTGTACTACCCATATCATCAATATCAATCAAGCAGGAGTAGGGTTTTACCTCCATCGAGTGGGCCCGAACCTGGGTAAAAACATCGTGTCCCTTGTCTCCTGTTACCATCCGCCTAGACGCACAGTTCGGGACCCCCTACCCGAGATCCACCGGTTTTGACACCGACACGAGGTCTAAGCTTGGGGGAGTTGATACGTCCATTTTGCATCATGCTTTTATATCAATATTTATTGCATTATGGGTTGTTATTTCACGTTATGTCACAATACTTATGGCTATTCTCTCTTATTTTACAAGGTTTACATGAAGAGGGAGAATGCCGGCAGCTGGAATTCTGGGTTGGAAAAGGAGCAAATATTGGAGACCTATTCTGCGCAACTCCAAAAGTCCTGAAACTCCACGGAATATCTTAAAATAAATAAAGAAAAATCGTCGCCAAAGATGAAGGCTAGGGGGCCCACACCCTACTCACGAGGGTGGGGGGCGCCCCCCCCTACCTCGTGGGCCCCCCTGGTGGCTCTCCGACGCCCATCTTCTCCTATATGAAGTCTTTCGATGAGAAAAAAATAGAAGGCAACCTTTCGGGACGAGACTCCGCCACCACGAGGCGGAACCTTGGCGGAACCAATCTAGGGCTCCGACAGAGCTGTTCTGCCGGGGAAACTTCCTCCGGGAGGGGGAAATCATCACCATCGTCATCACCAACGCTCCTCTCATCGGGAGAGGGCAATCTCCATCAACATCTCCACCAGCACCATCTCATCTCCAAACCCTAGTTCATCTCTTGTATCCAATTCTTGTCTCCAAGTCCGGGATTGGTGCTAGTAGGTTGCTAATAGTGTTGATTACTCCTTGTAGTTGATGCTAGTTGGTTTATTTGGTGGAAGATCATATGTTCAGATCCTTTATGCATATTATTATCCCTCTGATTATGAACATGAATATGCTTTGTGAGTAATTACGTTTGTTCCTGAGGACAAGGGAGAAGTCTTGCTATTAGTAGTCATGTGAATTTGGTATTAGTTGTCTAGCCTCTAGTGGTGTTATGTGAACGTCGACTACATAACACTTCACCATTATTCGGGCCTAGAGGAAGGCATTGGGAAGTAATAAGTAGATGATGGGTTGCTAGAGTGATAGAAGCTTAAACCCTAGTTTATGCGTTGCTTCGTAAGGGGCTGATTTGGATCCATATGTTTCATGCTATGGTTAGGTTTACCTTAATACTTTTGTTGTAGTTGCGGATGCTTGCAATAGAGGTTAATCATAAGTGGGATGCTTGTTCAAGTAAGAACAGCACCCAAGCACCGGTCCACCCACATATCAAATTATCAAAGTACCAGACGCGAATCATATGAGCGTGATGAAAACTAGCTTGACGATATTCCCATGTGTCCTCGGGAGTGCTTTTCCTATTATAAGAGTTTGTCCAGGCTTGTCCTTTGCTACAAAAAGGATTGGGCCACCTTGCTGCACTTTAATTACTTTTGTTACTTGTTTCTCGTTACAATTTATCTTATCACAAAACTATCTGTTACCACTTATTTCAGTACTTGCAGAGAATACCTTGCTGAAAACCGCTTATCATTTCCTTCTGCTCCTCGTTGGGTTCGACACTCTTACTTATCGAAAGGACTACGATAGATCCCATATACTTGTGGGTCATCACTCACCCTGGCTGAGTATGTGTGTGCATTCACGTGTAGGTTGAGCACTTGAGCGTGACCTTATGTGTTCCGTCGTTTGCTCGGACATGCATGCATTAGGACGTCGCGTGCATTTTTGCGTCCATGTGTACGTGTGACTGTTGCATGCATGCACGAGGTTGTAGTCCCTTACATTCACATGTTCATAAGTCAATGCTTTTTCAAAACGTTGCATGCAAGGTTTAATCATTCGTTGTTCATGCACGCATTCCCGATATTAATATGTTGGTAAAGACAATTTCTTGAGGAAAACGAGCCCATGAATTGAGTACAAAGGGGACCAATAAGCCAGGACGGAGGGAGTACCAGTAGTGAACCAGAAGGAGGGAGTAGGTACTAGTAGTACAGTACTACGTAACAACCTGCAGTAACAAAATTCCTCTATGCGCATCCTGTCTACTCATGTGTCATGCAAGAAAATAGAGATAAGTACAAGTGAGACTCAGGAACAGTCATACACGCATGGGGAGTAAGTGTAGGGGCCACTAAGGAGCAGTCAAATCACACAATAAGTTAGTCAGAAGAAGCAACCATCATTTCACTCTTCAATGACACGTACGCAATATAAAATTGTTGATATGGAGAGAAAAATAAAACCACTATATATACACTAGCAGGAGCCTAAGCTACAAGCCTGCTTGCTTGGGTTTCTCTCTTGACAAGCATAGAACGACGGTGGACACACCGCTGGTCACATATCCGGCCTGATCCCGCCGCTGGGGGAAGGGAACAATGTTCTGCTTAGACGCGGTCGACATCCGCGAGGGAGAAAACCCACAGTCGGTGCGTCCCAACTACCCTTCTAGCTATAGCCCGACGTCCCAGGTAGTAGTACATCTTCCTTTTGGAGACGGCTTGCTCCACTGCCACAACTCCCCATGTAGCTCCATCTCCATGTCGATCTTTCTCTACTTCTACCGGCTTCTATTTGTGATGAGTTTATGTCTCATGAACTAGTGCCAGTACTATTATTCTAATCACACTTCTTCAATATCTTTGCCATCAGGGATGCTCAGCTCGATTTTAGTGGAACTGCACAAAAGCATTGTATGATCCGAGGGTGCCAGCCGTCTTTCCTTCGACAGGTTCTACCTAGCCAGGAAATTAAGTCCTGTTTAGGATTTAGGGTTTAAGTCGTAGTGACCCCACCAGTAGTTTTTCTTTTGTACACGCTCTCACAACTTTTGTTAGTTGCGAAGTAAAAATTGGTTATGATATGTGAATCATTGAGATGCACCAGCATGCGTGTTAGTTTTCCTTTGTATTTGATGGAATGTTGTAACGGGGCAACCTTGGAGTAGGAATGAAAATGGAGTGGAAAGTTCCCGTTTTTTCGGAGAAAAATTGGAAACGGAGAGAAACCAACGTATCGTTTTGTTGGATCGCGCCATCGAGCAAAACCAACGTTTAAATCACATCTGTCGCGTTCGTGTCTCACCCTCCTCCATGGCTCCACCCCACATGGTCGCTCGGCATGCCACTCACCGCAAACCGAGTATACGATAACTTTCCCGCCTGCTTGTCGATGGATAGCGCCATGGAGTACTAGCACTACTGGAAGAGATTGACGAGTTGGGGGAGGACAGCTAGCTGTAGCACGGACTCCCAAGAACTTTTTACATGCATGTTGTGGCCGGCTATTGCGACCTTTAAACGTGGAGCAGTCGCGTGCACCGCGAAGCGGCATGGGCGATGCTCTCTCGGCCGGGCGCCGCTTCAATGCCGGCGCCAGTGAGAGGTCGCGTCCGCTCTGGCCGGGCATGAATGCGGCACTGACCGTTTCGGGCGGGAAGCACGCACGGGTGATGAAGAGGGTTTGGGTTCGTCAGGAGTGGGCGTGGCAGCGGTCCGGACACCCGCAAACAAGAGATGTTGTACGTTAATATTGCTACGTATATAATTAACAACGTAAATAATATTGCCAGTTGGACAAATATGATTGGAGATGGAGATGGAGATGGAATTTTACGTAAACACGGATATGCATGTCTATGTCTTTTTGTTTCTTTTTTTGCCGGAACAAACTTGTATTACTCACGTAGCCAGGCTACACTCGGAATTACAAAGTTCAACAATGCCATCAGGGCTTGAACCTAGCGAAATTGCGATATGGCCACTAGTCCTACCATAATGAGCTAAAGTATGACTAACAATGTTGTTGTTTCGTCGAACATGAGCAATACAAGTATTTCGGAGTGCCATGAGCGATCTAATCTCACGCACCAAAAAACCAAACCGAGATCTATCAAGATCTTCATTCCTAATCCTCACCATATTTGTAGATTCAAGGTAGTTGGTCTCGATATTGATATTTGGAGCTTAGATTCCCCATGTACTTTATTATATTAATATAATTTACCGTAGAAATATGGTGTGTGGGTCAAAAAAAGATTACTCCACTGCAATGCAAGCGACAAACCCTCTTTGCTGGCCAACAATTCTGCTTCCAGTGCGTTCACGCAATAACACAAGCTTCTACATGAAGAGAAAATTATAGCACCCCCATGATCCCTTAGTATCATGCCTATAACAACAGTTCCGTTCTCTGGCAAGAAGGAACCATCCATATTCAGTTTTACCCGGCCATCCTCAGATGCATGTCTATGTCTATGTGTGTGCGCGCGACCACTCTCGCGACCTGGAAGCGGGGGGCGTGTTTTTGATCGAGTTTTCTTTATTGGTACGTTAAAAAATTGTACGCCAGTTTTCGTTTCTTTTTTCCGGGAACGCACTTATTCTATTTAAAAGCACTGCTACGAAGAGATTTTTTTACTCCATTGTATATATAGCCTCTTGTTTGATAGGGTTTCTCGCGTCTCACTCTCTCACCCTCTCCATATCAAAACAAGATGACAGTGTCCACTCTATCTCTCTCCTCACCGGTGGTCACAGATCGGGCCGAATCCCGTCCGCTGCAGGAGGTGAGGAGGTGCAGCGTTGACATTGTCGCCGTCGGCGATGGAGGAAGCCGATGCGCATCGTCCTCTCAGAGCCGGTGATGAGGATACAGACCTGGGGTAGGGTCATGGGCCTGACCCATACGTCCTACCCAAGCTCACTACCCTGGAAGATAAGAAGTCCAAGAGGCAACAAGAGACCCCCAGTCAAAGATGTCGAGTGCAATCCACTCGACCAGTCATATCACTCGGGCAACCCCCTACCTATTGCCACTCGACCATGCAAGGAATCACTCGACCCACCAAAGATCAGGAGTCACTCAGCATTGCAACGGTCAGGCGTTCACTCCATTGTCTTTAAGGTCATAAATAACACTTAAGGCTGGCGTTAACAGCAACGCCCCTACTTTATGTACATTAAGCCCCTTGTAATGGAGGACGGCTGGGGTCCTGGCGTACTCTATATAAGCCACTCTCCTCCTCTGGGACAAGGGTTCGCACCCCCCGTAACATCACACACATATAATCCAGTCGACCGCCTCCGGGCACCGAGACATAGGGCTGTTACTTCCTCTGAGAAGGGCCTGAACTCATAAATCCCGTGTGTACACCTTCATCATAGCTGAGATCTTGCCTCTCCATACCTACCCCCCTTTCTACTGTCAGTCTTAGAACCACGACAACCGGCGCTGGCACGGATGAAGGTCCTCCGCGCCCTTGTTTGTTGCCGTCGTGTGGGCAGATCCAGCCTACCCACCTAAGCGACATCTCGCCCACCTGAGGTATAACTTCTTGTACTGGTCCAGCTCCCCAGGTCGCTGCATGCGGGTTTTCTTCTATGCGACTACTCCCCAGCTCCCCATGTACAGTAGCTAGGGTTCGTCGGCTGGTCCAACATTACCTACTATTATAGAGGAAATTCCACTCGAAAAGTTGTCTTGATTTATGCCTCGGTGAAGGTATACATGTTGTTTCGACAAAAAGTACATGGTGGTTGTGCGGTCATTGTCCATATGCTCCTATTGTTGCTGCTAATCTAATACTATCATTGGTTAAATGAAGAAATGCTTTTTTTCTCGGGTATCCTTTTTTAGTTCCAATCAAGATAATCATGATGCTTCTGTTTGTTGGTGTACTTTTCATTGATTCTTCTTGACAATTGAGATGTCATTGTCAATTTTGTACCACTGCCAAAACAAAGTAACAACACTATATCCCTTTTTTATATTTTTGCATACAGCGTTGCGTATATCCATACCCAGGCATGTCTTCCTCAATTTTAGTGGAACTGCACAAAATTGGATGGCCATTGTTGTTCCGCCTCACTGTCCTCTGCCACGTGGTTCTTCCTTCCTCGATCTTGATTAATGAGAAGAAACAGACCACAGTGAGGATTTGTCAAACTTCATAGGTTCCTCACCCAAACTTGATGCCAAATGGATGATGCATCACCACGATGACCTATCGATGCTCATGGTTGCGTTGGCTGGTGAAGCTGATCGATTTTCCACGAAAAATAAGGTGTCTTCCATCGATGCTCTTTGCTTGTTACCCACAAAGATGATATCCTTCATCAGTTCACCTTGGTTGCGTTGGAGACGCAGTCGTCTTTCATGTTGGTGCAATTTTATCACACAATTGGATATGAACCAAATGTTTCCACGAAGAAGGATCAACATTGGTACTACGAGCATAAGTTTTGTATTGATTTCTAAGCCTTCTCACAACTTTGTCTTCAGCTCCCCTGTAATTTTATTTGTCCAGTTATTAACTTTGACTAAAAAATGGTGTGGACTAAAAACCCCGATGGACGTAGTAGCCCTCCATTTTTATTTACTCTGCATATTAGATTTGACTGAAGTCAAACTTTGTAAAGTTTGACCAAGTTTAGGCCGAACACAACAAACCATAATTATTGAGAGAGGGCAAACTGTACATACTCTCAAACCTTTCCGATAATTGAAATTAAAATTCTTTATTTGTACACACTCTCACATGTTTCCGGTAATTTGGCACATGTGTGGTTGTTCACTTAAGGGAGGGTAGTGTACCGCACGTGAAGGACAAGAAGTGTGACCAGGACGCGTGGATCGTTAGTTCATCGGAAGTAGTAGTTTTATTCACTGGTACGTTAAGGGGCTGTTTGATTTGTGACTATGGTTGCCACATGTTGCCACACCTAAGGTTAGGCAACTTTGACCAACTTAGGAGGGTGTTTGGTTTAAGCCTTACCTTAGGAAATATACTTTTTGCCACACTAGGGCCCCACATGACATACACTCAAAAGTGTGGCAAGATTCCCTTAGGCTTGCCAACTTGTGGCTCTCATTTTAAAGAACTAACCTTAGGCAAGTGTGGCAAAATTTGTGTGCCAATATGTGGCATTCCTAGGCCTAGAACCAAACAGCCCCTAAATAAAGAGTTTCGTTTCGTACTTACACAATATAAAATGATTGTTATGGAGAGAATAAGAAAACCACTCCGCTATATATTAGTAGTATACACGAGTACTATATGGACGCAGCTTCATTGACTTAGTGCACCTGCCTTTGGGTGTATGACAGGTGGGCCCAAAATGTGGCTGGCCCACCTGTCATACAGCCAAAGGCTGGTGTAGTTACGGCTCCGGAGCTTAGTCTGTAATACAGTATATATGTAGTACACTATATAGGCCCAGTTCTTTTGCCAGATTCTAGGGATTCTCCTAGAATCCGACCCCTACCCAGCTTCTCCCAGAATCTTTGAGCCCCATTTGTTTTACAATCCTATCTAATTAGACTGTAACAAGATAGGATTGTAAAACAAATGAGGCTCAAAGATTCTCGGAGAAGCTGGGTAGGGGTCAGATTCTGGGACAATCCCCAGATTCTGGCAAAAGAACTGGGCCATAAGTTGGATCCTCAGCGCTTGTTCGCTAGGGTTTGCACTCTCCACACTCTCGCCGCACTACATATATATACACGCTAGAGGCTCATCGTTCCTTTGCTAGGGTTTGCTATATTCAAAGTCTCTCACCCTATTCACCAGATCTAAACAAGACTACGTTGTGGCCTCTGTCTCTCTCACCCTCCTCACAGCTGGCAAAGGAGGCGTACGGATCTCGTCGCACCGGGAAGGGGAGGAAGTGCAGCGTTACTCTATCGCCTTCGGCGAGGGAGGCAATCCACTGCCGGCTGTGCTTTTCTTTTCACCCAGCGCCTGTGCGGGAGGGCCACCGACTCCTTCTTCCTCGCTGTTGTACGTAGTGTGGGAAGATCCAGCCTCCCGTTGTACGCCTTGCCACATCCCGACGACCCTAAGGTATAAGTTTCTTTGAAACCGTCATTGCTCTAGCTGCATGAGGATCTTTTTCGATTCTAGAGTCGAATCTAGATCTTGGTTCAAAGAGGAAAGAAGGGTGCGGTGGGGTGGAGCATGAATCTAGGACGTGGTTCAATGAAGAAAGGAGGGAGGGAAAGTAGTATAGACTGGCTATCCAGCCGCTTTGTTGGTCGAAAAGGGAAAAGAGGGTAACCCAGTACACACATCTGTAAGGAACCGATCTCTTTGTTGAAAAGAGAAAGAAACTGGGGGGTCGGGTAGTTTGTGCAGGACTAGATTTGCTGCCCTCACATAGGAAAAAGTTTCAAAGAGAACAAATATGGGACCAACGTAGATATGCTGCTTGGCTACATACTCTGCATCACCCATTTATACGTGCAGACGCACATGGTGCTGGCATGTCCCATGTCCCATACAACTGTTTTGCTGTTGTTAATCTAAGAATGCTGCTGGAAAATTGAAGCAATGCCACTATTAAAAGTAAATTACATTCTTAACGAATGTTGTTTTAAGAGAATGTCTCTGCTAATATGAATCAATGCAACTGTTTTAGAAATGCTACTGTCCTACTTTATTTTCCATCAAGATAAGTTAGATGCATCTTTTTGTCGCCGTTTGTTTCATCCTCCTTTATTGGCTAGTAATTGTTTCCTTTTTTGCCTCTATTAAAACAGGGATATCTATTCAACTTGTTGCCTAGCAAACTTAAACGTCACACCGGCGACTTTGCTTGATTTCAGTGCAACTGCACAAAACGAGATTGGATTTCCTATCGTGTTGGCAGATTCATAGGTGATCTTGTGTGCGTCATAACAGATTGGTACTTGCCTTCATCCACATGATCGTGTAGTGTGTATTGAGATGCCGTGCTACTTGTATTGGTACTGTTTTAAATAAATGTTGAATTGAAGCTATTGTATTGCTCTCTTTTCCCATTAAGTAGTGAACAAAAATGGTACCAACCCAGACATGATGCGTGTTGCTTTGTTACAACAAACTCTGCATCACCCCCTTTATAAGTAGATGGAAGCACATGGTGTTGTTGCGCCCACTCTCCCCTAAACTGTTTATGCTTTTTCTTAATCTAATGCTGATGGTAAAATTGAGCAATGCCACTCTCAGAATTAACTACTGAACTGTTTTAAGAGAATATCTCTGTTAATATGAATCAATGCAACCGTTTTAGAAATGCTACTATCCTATACTTTGTTTTCCCTCAAGATAAGGTAGATGCTTATTTTTGTGGCCGCATGTTTCATCCTCCTTTATTGGCAGTAATTGTTTCCTTTTTGCCTCTGCTAAATCAGGGATATCTATTCAACTTGTTGCTATAGCAACATCAATGTCACACCGGCGACTTTGCTCTACACAAAAGGAGATTGGATTTCCTATTCGTGTTGGCAGATTCGTACGTGATCTTGTGTGCATCATGACAGGTTGGTACTTTCCTTCATCCACATGATCGTGCAGTGTGTTTTGAGAAGTTGTGCTACTTGTATTGGTACTGTTTTAAATAAATGTTGAATTGAAGCTATTGTATTGTTGTCTTTTCCCATTAAGTAGTGAACAAAAATGGGACCAACCCAGACTTGATGCGTGTTGCTTTGTTACAAACTCGGCATCACCCCCTTTATAAGTAGATGGAAGCACATGTTGTTGTTGCGCCCACTCTCCCCTGGAACTGTTTATGCTTTTTGTTAATCTAATGCCGTTGGTAAAATTAAGCAATGCACCTCTTAGAATTAACTACTGAATCTTAGTTCGAAACTGCAACACTTGTTAGGGATTGGCGGGATTACCATTTTTGTGGCCGCATGTTTCATCCTCCTTTATTGGACAGTAATTGATTCCTTTTTTGCCTCTGTTAAAACAGGGGGATCTATTCAACTTTGCTATTACGACATTTTGCTTCGCTACGCGAAACACTTATGTTTTAGGAGTGTTTTGTGCAGTTCAACTTGAATGTCACACCGGTGACTTTGCTTAATTTTGGTGGAACTGTACAAAAGGAGATCATGTATTTTCATATGTCTTGGGATTTCTTTCAGCTCCTCCTCGCAAGTTGTTTCAAATCTTGGTCAAGAAAGGTCAGTACTGACTTTCATCCACATGATGCTGCAGTGTGCTTTGAGATGTTGTGCTACTTGTATTGGTACTATTTTTGATAAATGTTGAATTGAAGCTATTGAACTGTTGTCTTTTACAATTAAGTGGGCAAAAATTGTTCCAACCCAGACATGATGCTTGTTTCTCTGTTACAACAAAACTCTGCATCACCCCCTTTATAAGTAGATGGAAGCACATGTTGTTGTTGCGCCCACTCCCCCCTCAAACTGTTTATGCTTTTTATTAATCTAATGCCGCTGGTAAAATTAAGCAATGCCACTCTCAGAATTAACTACTGAATCTTAGTTCAAAACGGCAACACTTGTTAGGGATTGGCGGGATTACCATTTTTGTGGCCGCATGTTTCATCCTCCTTTATTGACTAGTAATTGATTCCTTTTTGCCTCTGTTAAAA
The DNA here is from genome assembly GCA_963921465.1 of Triticum timopheevii. Classification (NCBI taxonomy): domain Eukaryota; kingdom Viridiplantae; phylum Streptophyta; class Magnoliopsida; order Poales; family Poaceae; genus Triticum; species Triticum timopheevii. The sequence goes on along the minus strand of OY997272.1, from coordinate 69,073,946 downwards.
CAGGGATATCTATTCAACTTGTTGCTATTGCGACATTTTGCTTCACTTAATTTTGGTGGAACTGCACAAAATGAGACCGGATTTCCATATATGTGTTGAGATCTCTTTGAGATCTTCCTCGCGAGTTGTTTCATATCTTGGTCTTGAAAGGTTAGTACCGACTTTCCTCAGAATTAACTACTGAATCTTAGTTCAAAACAGCAACACTTGTTAGGGATCGGTGGGAGTACCATTTCTGTTAGGGATTGGCCAGAGTACATGTTTAAGAAATGTATATTTCAGATAATGTCTCTGTTATTATATATTAGTTATAGTGTTTTAAAAATGGTACTATCCTGCTTTGTAGTTCTTTCTACATGTTTAACCAAGGTATTGTTAAGATAATTTCTCTGTTAAAATGAATCAGTCGCATTGTTTTAGGAATGATACTTTTCTGCTTTGTCGTTCTTTATACATGTTGAAACAAGGCATTGTTAAGAGAATGTCTCAGTTAATATGAATGAATCACACTGATTGATAATTGCTACTCTCCTGCTTTGTTTCCCATTAAGATAAGGTAGATCAGTAGATGTTTTTCTTCTGGGAGTACAAGTCATCAACCATTATTTCTCAGTAGTTGTTTCCCTTATACCTATTGATGCTGACAGGGATATCAAAATTAAAGCCCGGTTTTATTTCGACTTTGATTTTAGTTGAACTGCACAAAAGGAGCCAATGTGTCTAAGGCAAACTGCTGCATTAGTGGGTCCAATTGGTCTTACCACTTTGCAGAAAGAAGCAGTCACTGTTTGCGCTACATTACACAAGGAATGATCGAGAAGCTTTACAGAGTATTAGTAGACGCTGTTGACATGACTAGTCTGCAGAGAGCATAGGAAACTCTACAACACGTGGAGTGCACTGGGCAAAAAGTGCCCAAACAAGTACAAGAAGCCAGGACAGGACTCCAAATCTCTCAATGTCATTCTAAGCAACAATGATGGCGCATCTGGGTATGGTAATCTGTTTACCGTACTTTCAGTTTGTTAGTCCACCGATTGATGGGTTGAGACTGGGGCCAATATTCATGTGTGTGCTGATGTGTCTTTGTTTTCTGGCACCATATAAATACAAAATCCACAGGGATGCTCAGCTTGATTTTAGTGGAACTGCACAAAATGTTCAGATGGTTCGTGTCCTCCATAATACTTCATCATGCACAATACATCGGATGGTTCTCTAATCATTCGTCGTCACCTTGAGCCACCGGACTATCAGATGACAAACTGATGACAAATCCTGCCCGTTCCACAATCATAGGCATTACATATTTTGAATGGGAAAAGCTTGTCAAAGTTTAATCATTGATGTTAGCAAGAAGACATTAGTTTAATATATTGGAATTGGAAAACCTTGTCAATTTTTGCTCATTGATGTTAGCCAGAAGACATGCATTTGATATTTTTGAGTGGGACGCCCTTTGCTGTGAGCAACGTCGATCGTTTTTTCCTATTCCTGTCTTCAGTTCAGAAGTAAATATTTACTCTGCTGAGATGCATAGTCACATGAATGTTGACTTATGTAAGGTATTTTAAGAGTTTGTTCTGAATGTTTTCTATGTAATGCCAGGCCTTGTGAGTTTGATTGCAAAGTTGAGCTTGGAATGTTGTGGCATGCGGCATCACGAGCTGTTCACTGTTCCTCCTGAGAATAATGCTTCATATTGTTTTGCATGTTGATCTAATGCTCGTGATTTGCATGTTAAGAAGATCATCCTCTTCTGTTGTTTCTGTGCTTAAGAAGTTCATTGTCTTATGTTTCATTCATAGCCTATACGACAACTCGGGTAGTTTAGAGGTGAAACCATATGATCTTCTGACAAACTCATCATCTTAGGCCGTGATTGGATCATCGTTTTCCAACCAAAACCGCTTGTAAAACTAATGCTTGTAAATAAAAGCAGATGGTCTCGGGCAAAGCGCTTGGTTGGTCAATTTCGACTAGTAAATTATACACTGGTCTCTCAAATTACACGCGTAACCCGCCGGTTTTACTTACAGACCTCGAGCCCTCGGTATAATTACGCCTGTATTTTACGCGTTGTTTCTGTTGACGAGTAAATTACACTTGTATCTTAATACAGGTGTGAAATAAACCAGAGCTCCCAAGAGCGGCCTTACCGTTTCATGCCGTCTTAGTCTCTCGAAGGTGCTCATAGGTGTCCGATGATCATGGCTTCCTGAATGAGCAGCGGACGCTGTATCAGACTATCTGTAGGGCCCGCGAGGCCCTCTCCATCGTCCTTCGAGTTGTTGCGCTCGCCGTGGTGCCAAGCATTGTCAACATGGTCAACGAACATGAGGATTCAGGAGATGACTTTATTTTGACTGGATGACAGTAGGGACCCACTAGGGCCATAGCCGTACGTATGTAAGTGCCTCTATATTTTTTTTGCTTCCTCCTGGTTTCCTGACATCACGGTCCCACACCATTTTTCAACCTATGTAGTCAATAAACGAGAGAATTGCACAAGGAACGGCCGACAGCTGGGACCAAGCAGCTTGAGTAGTATTTGTATTTTTGAGGTGTGAGCACTGCAGAGTTTTTCTTGAGCGATGTTTTCATTGTTGTTCAGAGGAGAGCAGGGTATTAACTGGGCAGGCAGTGGCCCGTCTAGCCCAGGCCAGATATCTAGCCCAGATATTAATTTTTTTCAAGCTGAAAATGGCTAGCCCAGCTATACTTTTCTTAGGAATACCCAGGCAAGGTCAACTTGTTATTCTCCGCCCCGTTGGACAGCAAATCTTTCCTAGGAGAGATGCATTAGGCTTAATAGGAAAATGGGCTTTAATAAATATTAAATGGGATGTAATTATAAAAACTGGGCAGTAACTATAAAAAATGCACCAAACTCATAATTAGTTTATAAAATATTATTTTTGGAATTTGAAATTTTAATTTCATTAATTGTTGCACGCGCAATGTTTCATTGGATTTTTACGTAATCCAAATTTATATTGAAATTGAATTTAATCTCACTAGAAATTTCGGGATAAATTTTTTTGTATCCCATCAAAATGTGGGAATTTTTTTTAACTCTATTTTGAACGGTTGGTTGAAATTATTAATCGTTGTCCTTGCTAGAAAATGGGATGTACTTTTAACAAAACTGTAAATGGGTTGTAGTAAATTCCATTAGAATTCAAATATGGGTTGTACATTCTTACAAATCGCAAATGGGATATAAGTTCTCTGCCACACACTTGTGGGCCTACTAAGTTGACGCGTCCCCTAAAAAAAGTAAGTTGACGCGTATGCAAGGCTTTATCAACTTATAGTCAACACACGGTTCTAGCAGCAGTAGCCGTTGGATGTCCATCCAACGGATGTCGTGCTTCTTCTTCAGTCTCAAATATTCTAGCTTCAGCCGCCCAAAAAATGATTCCTTCCCCTGACATCTGGGGCGCACCGTTTTGGAGGCTGACCTATGGGCCTACTAAGTTGACGCGTACCAAGGGCTTTGTCAACTCAGTCATTATAAATGATTCTAGCTGCAGTGACCGTACGATGTCCATCCAACGGCCGTCGTACTTCTTCAACCTTTGGTCTTCATGCTCCAGCCGCCCAAAGCAACACCGATCGTGCCGCCTGCTCCTGCCTCTCGTGGTTGGCTGTGCTACCGCAAAGGCCTCACCGCCCCCTACTACTCCCACCGCTGGCCAGGCCATCCCTCTACTCACCCATACCCACTGTTATTCTACGGCGACGGCAGCCTCACACCGCAGCTGAACCAGTGAACCCTTGTACTCCTCTCCGCATGGGCATCCACTGTCGTGTCTTCCCCAGCTCCGTGTCGTCCCCTTCCTAGGCCTCGCCATCGTCCACCGCCCAGGTGCTCTCGGCGCGGCATGGTCAATGAACGATATCCATTGGACGTGGACTGTACGTGGAGAGGCTGACAGCTGGGTCCACGGCCGCATACAAGGAAATGCCTCCTTATTACGCGCAAAATAATGATTCCTCCACCTGACATCTGGGACCAACCTAAAGGGCCTCTGTATTTCGTGAAAAACGTTCCCGCCGCTGACAGCTTGGACCACCAGCTATATCTTCGCACGCAAGGAACTGCTTCCTTATTACGCACAAAAAAATGAATACCCCCTGCTAGCTGGGACCCACCATATGGGAGGCTGACTTGTGGGCCTACTAAGATGACGGGGATCGAGGGCTTTGTCAACTTAGTAAATATGGACTAATTCTAGCTCCAGTGACCGTACGATGTCCGTCCAGCGACCGTAGTGCTTCTTCAACCTCCGGTCTTCTTGCTCCAGCCGCCCAAACAAGCATCGGCCGTGCTGCCTGCTCCTGCCTCTCGTGTCCGGTTGTGCTGCCACCGCTGGCCATGCCATCCCTTTATACTCACCCACACCTCCTGTTATTCTCCGGTGATTGCAGCGTCACACCGGAGCCAAAGCAGTCAACCCACGTACTCCCCTCCGCATGGGCATCCACTGACGCGTCTTCCCCGGCTCCGCGTCATCCCCTTCCTAGGCCTCGTCGTTGTCCACCGCCTTGGTGCTCTCGGTGCGGCGTGGTCAATGTGGTCAACGAACGACTTCCATCAAAAGAGTATTGTACATGGAGAGGCTGACAACTGGGTCCACGGCCACAGCAAGGAAATGCCTCCTTATTGCACGCAAAATAATGATTCCTCCACCTGACAGCAGGGACCCACCGTACAAGCCATCGTATTTTGCAAAAAAAAAACATTCCCCCCTGACTGCTGGGACCCAGCAGCTACATCTTCACACGCAAGGAAGTGCCTCCATATTACGGGCAAAAAAATGATTTGCCCCCCTGACTGCTGGAACCCACCAGCTACATCTTCGCACGCAAGGAAGTGCCTGACAGTTGGGACCCACTCGGTCAAAGCGTACGTAGCGTTGTCATTCTGGTCGCGAAACTGTACGTACATACTGGTCGATCGGTCTGTCTGCAGGTTGCAGCGATGAACCATGGCCGTGTAAGGAAGGGCACGTGTGGTAGTAGAGGCGCACACGTGTGGTAGTAGAGGCGCGCACGTAGCATGTAAACGTACGCACAGCGGCTAGGGTGCAAGAAAGTAAATACGGCTACGTACATACATATGGGCGGGGTCTCAAATGCCTACTCATGCATACGTACAGCCAGGGCTCGTGTACATGGTTGTGGCTGGGTTGAAACGGAGAAACTACGTCGTTGTTGTGTTCATGGGGAGGCAACAGAACGCGTGCTGTTCATCGGGAGCCAACCAGCTTGGACGGAACAGGCTATGGAAACGAGGCCTAGCGTACCGCGGAACGGAGGAAACAGCCTTGTGTTCGACCGGCCACTGTGGAAACGGGATCCTCTTCATCGGGCGGGGTCTGGTGTACCGCAAAACAGAGGAAACAGACCTCCTACGGTCAAAACGGGGTCCTGTTGATCGGGAGGGGTGTGGCGTACCGCAAAACAGAGGAAACAGACTTGTGTTGGAGCACTACGGTCGAAACGGGGGTCCTATTCATCGGGAGGGGTGTGGCGTACCGCAAAATGGGACTCCACGGGCTACTGTTCATCCACCGTCGATCTCCTCCAGCCTCCACGGGCTACTGTTCATCCATCGTCGACCTCCTCCAGCCTCCACCTGCGACTGTTTATCCACGGGCTCCTGTTCATCCAGCCTCCACCGCTCCTCCACTGGCTACTGTTCAGGCAGCCCTCTCCACGGGGTCCTGTTCAACCACCCCTCCATGGGCCACTATTCATCCAGCCCTCCACCGGCTACTATTCAACCAGCCCTCCACCGGCTACTGTTCAACCAGCCCTCCACGGAGTCTTGTTCATCCAGCCCTCCACGGGGTCCTATTCATCCAGCCCTCCACGGGGTCTTGTTCATCCACCGGCTCGATCAATCGGGGTACTGTTAATCCAGTGGCAACGGCCTCTACTATCACGGGTTCCTGTTCATCTAACCCCCACTATGAACTGTTCATCCGAACCCCCCAACAACGCTCATTGTTCATCCAGAGGCAGCATCGATCGGCTTCAGTTAGCAGCATTAGCAAAAGAATCGCTCGATTGGGTTCAGTTAACAGCCATCGATCGATCGCTTGGGTTCAGTAACGCGTAGCCTGCAGTTCAATCGCTCGGGTTCAGTTAGAGCCCAACGCCTCACTCGGGTTCAGTTAGATCCCAACGCCTCGCACACACGCGCGTACGTATGAGAGAAACACGCATCGCTCGGCCCCCGACCAGCCACCGTAACTGGGAACTCCCCGATATTTTCCTCGCCCTCCACTACTAGGGAAAACCCTAACAGTAGCACGTGTTTAAAGCCTATCAGTAGCGCGGGGTGCAGCGCTAGTAGTAAGGCGCTACAGCTAAAGGTTAGCAATAGCATGGGTTGGACCACGCTACTGCTATATTGACTTAGTAGTAGCGCTTTGTAGTATGAGCGCTACTGGTAATTAGTAGTAGCGCTTCTCCTAGCACGCGCTACTACTATTATTTCGTATTTCTTTTTTATTTGATGTTGTATTCATACACCTTTATACAAGTTTTCATATCGCAGCAATTTAGAGAATGATTTTACATCATAATGAGTTATTATATCACTGGGAGAAAGAACCATGGACTAGTTTCAAGTGGATGAACATCCACTTGAAACTAATCCGCGGTTCTTTCACCCAATGATATAATATATATATATATATCATCATCATCATATCATTAACAACTTATCATCATAATACATCATTGTCATATAACACCTCCTCATGATTATCGTTTTCATCAATGAGACATCACATACAAGTTTGTCACTAGACATAATCACAACTACTCATAATCATCAACTCTTATAAACATATTGTACCTCATAGGACCTACTACATTCTCTTAGGAGCTAATATATTATCTTAGGTAAAATAGCATAAAACAAGATAGCCCCTGATTCTCCATTATGGAGAATGGAGATTATCCTGTCTCCAATTCTTGCCTTTCGCACAATGTTGCTTCCAAGAACCTCCTTACGACTGTCCATACATTTTTCCCATTCTTTTATTATCATGTGTTCACCGGTTTTAGAAATCCGGTATGGACATGTGAGATTTGTAGGACTACCTGGCTGTATGTTCAAAACATCAAGGCGACCATTCGGATTCATCAAATGAGGCACACAATCCATCGGGATTTTTTGTTGAAAAACATAGTAATAACTTCGTAGTTAGCAATGTAGTTCAGTTTTAGAAGTATGCAAAAGATGCAAGGATGTCGTAATAGTAAAAACTCTTACCAGGATATCTCCATGGAAGTTATCGTGGTTCAACACGTGCACTAGTGGCATGTATTGACCATAATTTGGAGGAGTTCGATAAAAGGCATTGTGATTCTCAAGATCAGTACAATATGCGACCAGATGACTTTTCTCCTAATAAGTTAACTCAGAGCCATCGGTGTAGTTGGTTATGTTTACCATCTTCCGCACATTCTTTGAAGAATGGGAGTAAGCTATCAATGGAAATAAGCTGTCAACTATTTTGAAATAAACAATATAAACTACTTAATAACTATGTTTGAGGAACTCATATACGGTAGAATTGGAAGCGTATCAACAAGGACCCAAATGTCCAAATTGTCTTGGTCGATGTCAGGACCACCAAGATCCATGGTGACAAACATACCCTCTTGAAAATCATACATCTTGTAAAGTGCTTCCCAACTCGGGCAACCAAAATGGGATACGCTCTCATAATTGTATAGATTTACCTCAAAATCCATACCATGATGGGTCCTTTGGTTAATTTTCTTTGTTTCATTGCTCTCATGATCTTCAAAACCCATCCTCTCTAAGACATAGCGTCTTGCATGGCATGGGATAAGCTAGTCGAATTGTAAAAGACGAAAATTACACGTTGAAGTAGTAAAAGTCGAGCTTAATTACGAAAAAACACTTTGCATCATATCTTACCGTATCACAATCGAAGGCCTCCTCGAGCTTAATGCTGAAGCATCAACCTTCATCCAGGTGAGGCCTGTCAAAGAAACCCCGGTTGTCGCCGCACAAGGAGCACTCCCCGGGACCTACTTCGTCCAATGACATTTCCTATATTCATAATTCAAAGATTAAACTTGTACAATTAAAACTCTCACCTTGTTCATTATTCATCACGGGTTGACTATCGGTCTGTCGAGCCCTCTCTTGAAAACTCTCATATATGGTGGAGACTCTCCCTCACTGATTCCTCTCTGACATTTGCGACCGTCAGTGATGGTCGTTACTCCTCCTTCCCCTAGTGTATAAAAAAGGTCTAGCACCCGGAGAAGAAGCAGAAATGACCCCCACGACAACAGTCGGGATTCTTCTGCCTCGACAGACTTAAAGTCAACCCGAAATATCGTTTAATTATCTTTCTAAAAAATCCAGGCCACTCGATATTTCCTACATATTCTAGCACAAGTCATGTCAAAATTCACGGAAAATTCCGGCATGACCTTTGCTAAAACAAGACATATCGAGCGCCTGAAATTTGCCGGAACGGAAATTAATCAACACTCCGGCAAAACATAGGCCACTCGGAGGTGTAACCTGAACATGACCGGCCACTTGGGCAACCACATATCCTATTTGAGCAACACAAGATATACATGTTTTTATCTACATCATATCTTATAGAACTCATATTAACATGGAGATTTGGCTGGTCTCACCTCGAGGTCGGAGGGGGTCGGTGACGGGGACAACAACGGGGATGATGGAGGGGCTCCTTGATTTCTGCAAAAACAAAAACCCTATAAGTTATCACTAATACGGGAATAATTGCTTAAACTAAAAAAAATAACAACAAATGTGACATGTTCAACTAGTTCTATTAATTCAACTAGTTCTTACCAAATATAAACTTACTATAAATAGAAATAAACTAGTTCTTTCTAAAAATAAACTAGTTCAACTAGTTATATTAATTTTCTTACTAAAAATACATTAGTTCTATTAATTCAACTAGTTCTTACTAAAACTAAACTAGTTCAACTAGTTTATTAATTTACTTACTAATTATTTTAAACACTTACTAAAAACAGTAAAAAAAAACTACATTATACAATAGTAAAAAACTACAGTGAAAACAGAAAAAAAAATGGAGGGAGGAGGGGAAGGGAGGAGGAAGGAGAGAGGAGGAGGGGGAGGAGGCCGGTGGGATCGGAGGAGGAAGGGGCAGAGGAAGGGGGAGGCCGGAGAAGGAGGGAGGGGGCGGGGTGGAGGGGGAGGGGCGGCTGGAGGAGGAGGAGGAGGAGGGAGAGGGGCGGTGGGAGGAGGACGGCCGGAGGAGGAGAAGGGACGGGGTGGCTGGAGGAGGAGGGATAGGGGCGGTGGGAGGAGGGCGGCCGGAGGAGGAGGGGAAGGAGGGAGGGGAGAAGGGAGTACCTCGACGAGGAGCAGCGCGGCGGCGGCAGACGACGTACGGGTTCGGCGCGGGTGAGAGTGAGTGAGAGGGAGTAAGTGTGAGAGGGTGAACCGCTCCAGGATAAGGTAAATAAGTAGTAGCACGTTTCAAAGAAATGCGCTACTGCTACGTGTCATAGCAGTAGCGTCGGTCAATGGTACGCGCTACTGCTAAGTGGGGCTAGCCATCTGCACCCAGTACAAATATAGCAGCAGTGCGGTTTCGCAGAACGCGCTACTGCTAAAGTAGTAGTAGTAGCGCGGTCTATTTAAAAACGCTACTACTAATTAGCAGTAGCGCCTTGTTTTGTCCAGCGCTACTGGTAAGATTCTATGTATAATGTTTTCCCTAATAGTGCTTGCTTCTACCATAGTTTTTTCCGTCATGGACGGCCCAAAGAATGTCATGCAGCTGCGTCTCTGGCCCGCCCAAGACAAAAAGCCCATTTTCTGTCATAATTCTCTGTCATAGAAGTAGGACCCCACCACATCTATGATGATACCGGGTTTTGTCACAATTATCGTCATAGAAGTGTCATAAGTATGACAGAATTTTTTTTTCATTCGGCCCAAAATGTCACGGATGTGTCTTTTTGTAGTGCATCTTAACACATTCGTAGAATTATGTGATATGCAAAAGAAAAAACATGTGGACAATGATATTGTGAAGTTGAAATTATTTCCGTTTTCTTTGCGAGATCGTGCAAAAATTTGGTTTTCCTCTTTGCCTCGCAATAGTATCGATTCTTGGGATAAGTGCAAAGATGCTTTTATTACTAAGTTTTTTGTGCCCGCTAAAATTATTTCCCTTAGGACTCAAATCATGAATTTTAAGCAACTTGAGCATGAACATGTTGCACAATCTTGGGAAAGAAGGAAATTGATGCTAAGGAATTGTCCTACTCATGGTTTAAATCTTTAGATGATCATACAAAAATTCTATGTGGGATTGAACTTTGTTTCTAGAAATCTTTTAGATTCTACCGCGGGTGGTACTTTTATGGAAATTACTTTGGGCGAAGATACTAAATTTCTAGATAATATTATGGCTAATTATTCACAATGGCATACCGAAAGAGCACCTACTAGTAAAAAAGTTAATTCAATTGAAGAAATTTCTACTTCAAGTGAAAATATTGATGCTCTTATGAAATCGGTTGCTAATAAAGGGGCTCCTATTGATCTTAATGATGTGCCTTTGTCTACTTTGATTGAGCAAAATAGTGATCATGTAGATGTGAATTTTGTCTCGCGAAACAATTTTAATAACAATGCTTATAGAGGTAATTTTAATCCTAGGCCTTTTCCTGGAAATTCCGCTAGTAATTATGGTAATTCTTCTTACAATAATAGTAGGAACACCTCTGATCTTGAGAATAATATTAAAGAATTTATCAATGCTCAGAAAGTTTTTAATACTAAGATAGAAGAAAAGTTGAATAAGATTGATGATATGTCTAGAAGCATTGATAGAATTTCTCACGATGTAGAAAATCTCAAGTTGAAAATTTTTGTGCCAAAAGTTGAGGAATCAATTAAAGCTTTATATTTTTCTATGGTTGAAAGAAAGAAAATAACCGCTATGCTTAGAGCTAAAAGATAATTTTTAGAAAGAGCATTTTCTAGTGATTGCTTTCAAAAATATGGTGAAGATCTTAAAATGATTGGTGTTTCTTCTATTGATTCCTTGTTAAGTAAAATTAAAATTGATGATAAAGGGACTGAAGAAGAGTCAACTTTATCTAGAAGGCGTCCCGATAATTCGGAGGGTGAGAATCTTGTTGAAAAATTTGATAAAAGTGGGTTTGGAGAGGTCAAAACTTTAACTAGTGATGTGCCCACTCTTTTGGATTACAAAGACTTTTAATTATGATAATTGTTCTTTGATTGATTGTATTTGTTTGTTGCAATCCATGATAAATTCACCTCATGCGTATGAACAAAATAAAGCTTTCACTAAACATATCGCAGATGCCATGATGAAAGCATTAGAAGGAAAGTTGGAATTAGAGATTTCAATTCCTAGAGAATTACATGATGAACGGGAACCTACTAGCAAAGTCAAGATTAAAAATTATGAGTGTTTTGCTTTATGTGATTTGGGTGCTAGTGTTTCCACAATTCCGAAATCTTTGTGTGATGTGCTTGGTCTTACCAATATTGAAGAATGTTCTCTTAATTTGCACTTGGCGGATTCTACTATTAAAAAGCCTATGGGAAGAATTAATGATGTTCTTATTCTTGCAAATAGGAATTATGTGCCCATAGATTTTATTGTTCTTGATATTGATTGCAATCCAACATGTCCAATTATACTTTGTAGACCGTTTTTACGCACTATAGGTGTCGTGATTGATACGAAAGAAGGCAATATTAAATTTCAAATTCCACTAAGTAAGGGTATGGAACACTTCTACAAGAATTAGGCCACCATATGAATCAATCATGAGGGCATCTTATGGATCTAGAACTAAAGATGACAAGGACTTGAATCTATGCATTATGCCTAGCTAGGGGTATAAAACGGTAGCGCTTGTTGGGAGGCAACCCAATGAATAAATTTTATTTTTTTTACCAATTTATTTCTATTCTTGAGTGTTTGCACAATTATGCTACTGTTATGATTGTGTTTTTTATGTTTTAATTAGTGTTCGTGCCAAGTAAAGCATTTGGGATCGTGTTGGGTGATAGTTGATTTGATCTTATTGAAAAATAGAAACTTTTTGCGCAAGTAACAGAATTGTTTAGAATTACAGAAGCGTGATACAATTCTGAATTTTTTACACAAGATTGATATACAAATTTCCTACGTTGTCCTAATTTTTTAGAATTTTTGGAGTTACGGAAGTATACGAAGTTTCAGATTACTAAAGACTGATCTGTTTTTCACAGATTTTGTTTCTTTGTGTTGTGTGCTTATTTTGATGAATCTATGGATTGTATTGGAGGGTATAAGCCATGTAAAAGTTAAAATACAGTAGATATAATGGAAAAATAAAATATGAATGGGTTTGCAACAGTACTTAGAGTGGTGATTTTCTTTCTTATACTAACGGATCTCACAAAGGTTTTGTTGAGTTTTGTGTGATTGAAGTTTTCAAGTTTTGGGTGGGATCACAATGGATGAAGGAATAAGGAGTAAGAAGAGCCTAAACTTGGGGATGCCCCATTGCACCCCAAGTAATATCCAAAGAGAAAAAATCAACTAAGCTTGGGGATGCCCCAGAAGGCATCCCCTCTTTCTTCTAACGACCATTGGTATTTTACTTGGAGCTATATTTTTATTCGTCAGATATCATGAGTTTTGCTTGGAGCGTCTTGTATTATATGAGTCTTTGCTTGTTTTTCTTTTTAGTTTGTGTCATCTATCCTTGCTGGACACACCTATTTGAGAGAGCCAAAATTAGGCTATGATTTGTTAGAATTGCTCTCTATGCTTCACTTAAGTTTTTTGAGCGATGGAATTGCTCTAGTGCTTCACTTATATCTTTTTGAGCACGGTGTGCTTTAATATTTTTGAAGAAATTCTCTCATGCTTCACTTATATTATTTTGAGAGACGAAAAAATTTATGCTCAAGTTCTTCACTTAGATTAGTTTGAGCTTATCAAAAGCAACATATGAAATTAGTCCCAAAGTGATAGGTATTCAAGAGGGATATAATTAAACTTTCATGAAGATCATTGGACAAAATAAACTTGATTCTTTGTAATAGTTTTGCGGTATGATGATAGTGATATGTGAGTCATGTTGGTGAGTAATTATGCTTTAGTAAGAATATTAGTGTTAAGGTTTGTGATTCCCTATGCAAGCACGAGAGTCAATAGTTATGCAATGAAATTACATCCTACTTGTGGTGCATTATTCGGTGTTAGTTATGCTTAATGCTCGCTTATGTGATTTTTCATTTCTTGGTTGGATGCTTTTCAACCTATTTGCTAGCATTCACTTGTACTAAGTAGAATTACTACTTGTGCATTCAAAATCCTTAAACCCAGTTTTGCCATATGAGTCCACCATATCGGCCTATATGCGGTATTCCCATGCCGTTCTAAACAAATTTGTATGTGCCATCTCTAATTTTCAAAATAAAATTCCTTTTTGTGTGCTAGTACCGCTCATGAAGCGGTAGGGGTAGCCAATATTTTCCATGCTAGATGTGTTATTATCAAGATGAGTGTTTATTCACTTGTCATTGCACGAGAGTACGGCGGTGATAGGGATGCCCAGTCTGGAAATGAAAAAAGAAATTTACTTTATGTTGTAAAATAATAAATTCCTTGGAAAGTGTTGGTATGGAAGGCACCCATGGATACAGCCAGCCATGGATTGTTAAAGAATGCTAGAAAAAGGAATAAACTTTATTTTCTGTTTGGGAACCACCTATGATATATCTAGCACTCGGTCGTTTTCATTGACGGGAAAAGTATGCCTCTCAAAAAATTTATCTCTCAATTTTATCTTTGAGCTCTGGCACCTCTACAAATCCCTACTTCTGTCTGCGAAGGCCTATCTATTTACTTTATGCAATTTTTTATTTTTATTTGAGTCTCCATCTTCTCTTATAAAGCACCAACTAAGGGGCACTATGATCGTACTTGAGCATTGGATGTAGCTAATATGTGAGTGTGTTTCATGAATGGATCAATGGTTGAGCATGATGGGCTAGGGATAACTTTCTTTAGTGTTGATATTTTGAAAGACATGGTTGCTTGTTGATATGCTTGAGTATTGAAATCTTCATGTCAAAACTAGACTATTGCTTTGAACCATATAAAAGTCCAAATATCCATGCTACAAAAGAAAAGAATATGTGATGAACATGTTTGGCAGCATTCCACATCAAAAAATTTCTTTTTATAATTTACCTACTGGAGGACGAGTAGGAATTAAGTCGGGGGATGCTGATACATCTCCAACATATCTATAATTTTTGCTTGTTCCATGCTATTATATTATCATTCTTGGATGTTTCACAATCATTTTATAGCAACTTTATATCATTTTTTGGGACTAACCTATTGACATAGTAACCAGTGCTAGTTTATGTTTTTTCTTATTTTTTACTTCGCAGAATATCACTACCAAATGGAGTCCAAATGCAGCGAAACTTTTTGGAGAATTTTGATGGACCAGAAGAATTATTTTTGTGAGCGCAAAAGTTTCTGTTTTTCAGCAAGATCAAATCAACTATCACCCAACATGATCCCAAAGTCTTTACTTGGCACTTTATTGAAACAAAAGCAATAAAACACGATCAATACAGTAGCATAATCATGTGAACACACAAAAACAGTAGGTAAAAGTTTTGGGTTGTCTCCCAACAAGCGCTTTTCTTTAATGCCTTTTAAGCTAGGCATGATGATTCAATGATGCTCACATAAGAGATAAGAATTGAAACACAAAGAGAACATCATGCATCATAAGTTCCTCTCTCATAATAATTTTCAGTAGCATCATGAATAGATTCATCAATATAACCATTACATAAAGCATTCTCTTCATGATCCATAAGCATAGAAAATGTATTACTCTCCACATAAGCAATTTTATTCTCATTCACAATAGTGGGAGTATCATATGAGACTTGAATACTAAAAATTGTTCCCACATTAAGAGAGTAATGTTCAGTAAAAGGATATTCAAAATTATGACAATAATTATCACTACTTTTTATAACATAAATAGCATCACAATAATCATCATAAGTAGCAACTTTGTTCTCATCATAGATAGGAGGCATGCAACCATCATAGCAAGTTTGATCATTCAAAGTAGGGGGACTAAAAAGATCATCTTCATTAAACATAGCCTCCCCAAGCTTGGGACAAACATTAATTGCAGCAAGTAAATCCTGAAACATGTCATTCTCATCAAACATAGCATCCCCAAGCTTGTGGCTTGGCATATCATAAGCATAATCACTCTCATCATTAATAGTATGAATAGCACCAACCGTATAACAATTGCTATCATCATAATTTCCCAAGTTGGTGCCAAAAAGATTTCCAAGATTATAAGAAGTATCATTATCCTCCCAATCATAATCATTGCAACAAGCAATGGGCATAACAAAATCATCATCAAGTGCATCATTTTCCACAATTATTTTTGATTCATTTTCATGAGGAACAACAATAATAGGAGCAACACTATTTGGGAGAGATACATTTTTACCTCTATTATTTCTTCTTTTCTTCTTCTTCACCACATCATGTGTGGGTTTAATTAATCTTTTCAAGCTTCTTATTGATGAGATTAGTTGGATAGGAAGCTCCTCCTCGTTACCTGATTCATCATAATAAACACTAGGAGGGTTTTGGGAAATATTTTCCCTCTCATTAGTACTCTCTTCATATTCTGTTTGTTCTCTTGACTTTAGATAGTTGGCAATGTAAGGATTCTCAATGCAACTTACCGCACAAAACATATAAATTTCCTCTAGATCAAAATCAAGAAATCTCTCGAGATTAAGTTTTGGAATACCCTTAGTTATACGTTTCATTTCTTCATACCCCAAAAGAATACTAGGCTCTTTATGATGCTCAAGGGTAATCAAGTTATCATAATTTTTTGACACGATTTGATCATGAAAGAATTTGCATTGGAGATTTAAATGGCCATTTTCATTGCAAAGTTCACAAGGGTGGCAAAAAAATTAAATCTTTCAGCACAATCATCTAGCCTCTCTTGCAACTTTTTCGTTTCTAAATATTTATGCTTCTTACAAAATCTATATTCCCTTTTTGGTGTGCAATTGCACTCCCAACTCACTCCGCAAAAAGTGACATGCTTATAAGAAACATTTTTGTCATGACTTGTGCAATCATCATTAGCATTTTGGATATTCAAAGAATTCACACTAACAACATTGCAATCATGCTCGTCATTCCAATATTTGTGCCAAACATTTTTACTGACTTCACCTTCTCACAATTGAGCACAATTTTCCGAACCATCATTTTCAGGAAAGATATTATAAAGATGATCAATAATATGATGCAACCTTAATTCCATTTTTTTGTAGTTTTCTATTATAAACCAGACTAGTGATAAACAAGAAACTAAAAGATTCAATTGCAAGATCTAAAGATATACCTTCAAGCACTCACCTCCCCGGCGACGGCGCCAGAAAAGAGCTTGGTGTCTACTATGCAACTTTATTCTTGTATACACGTGTTGGGCTTCCAAGCACGGAGTTTTGTAGGACAGTAGCAATTTTCCCTCAAGTGGATGACCTAAGGTTTATCAATCCGTGAGAGGTGTAGGATGAAGATGGTCTCTCTCAAACGACCTTGCAACCAAATACAAGAAATCTCTTGTGTCCCCAACACACCCAATACAATGGCAAATTGTATAGGTGCACTAGTTCGGTGAAGAGATGGTGATAAAAGTGTAATATGGATGGTAGAAATATATTTTAATAGATAAAAACAGCACGGTAGCAAATAGTAACGGGCACAAAAACGGTTTTGCAATGTTTGAAAACAAGGCCTAGGGTCCATACTTTCGCTAGTGCAATATCTCAACAATGCTAATATAATTGGATCATATAACCACCCCTCAACGTGCGATGAAGAATCACTCCAAAGTTCCTATCTAGCGGAGAACATAAGAATAGATTGTTTGTAGGGTACGAAACCACCTCAAAGCTATTCTTTCCGTTCGATCTATTCAAGAGTTCGTACTAAAATAACACCAAGGCAAATTCATATTCATAATACTCAATCCAACACAAAGAACTTCAAAGAGTGCCCCAAGATTTCTACCGGAGAAACAAAGACAAGAACGTGCATCAACCCCTATGCATAGATTACCCCAATGTCACCTCAGGAATCCGCGAGTTGAGTGCCAAAACATATATCAAGTGAATCAATACGATACCCCATTATCACCACGAGTATTCAATTGCAAGACATATATCAAGTGTTCTCAAATCCATAAAAGTATTCAATCCGATAACATCGAAATCTCAAAGGGAAAAACTCAATTCATCACAACAAGATAGAGAGGGGAAAACACCATATGATCCGACTGTATTAACAAAGCCCGCGATACATCAAGATCGTGACATCTCAAGAACACGAGAGAGAGAGAGAGAGAGAGAGAGAGAGAGATTTAACACATAGCTACTGGTACAAACCCTCATCCCCGAGGGTGGACTACTCCTCCTCATCATGGTGGCCGCCGGGATGATGAAGATGGCCACCGGAGATGACTCCCCCTCTGGCAAGGTGCAGAAAAGGGTCTAGATTGGTTTTCAATGGCTACAGAGGCCTGCGGTGGCGGAACTTCTGATCTAGGTTGATCTCTGATGGTTTCTCTATTTATAGGATTTTTGGGCGTCGGTTTCACGGTAAGATGGGCCTTGAGATGAGCACAACCCACCGGGGCACGGACAGTCCACCAGGCGCGCCCTGGTGGGTTGTGCCCTCCTCGTGGCTCTTTTGGCCCTCCCACAAAGCTTCGAGGGTCTCTTTTGTTCCAAAAAAACGTCAAAAAGTTTCGTCCAATTCTGAGAACTTTTATTTTTGCACAAAAAACAACACCACGATAGTTCTGCTGAAAACAGCGTCAGTCCGGGTTAGTTCCATGCAAATCATACCAAAACCATATAAAATTGTTGCAAACATGGCATGATTACTTCGTAAATTATAGATACGTTGGAGACGGATCAGGGCACAACCCACCTGGGCGCGCTTGTGCCCACCTCGATGGCCTCCCGCACCGCCTCTTCGCCCTATAAATACCAAAATATTTCATAAACCCTAGGGGAGGCAACAAAACACAATTCCAGCCGCTGCAAGTTCTAGAACCACGAGATCCAATCTAGACACCATCACGGAGGGGTTCATCATCCTCATTGGCGCCTCTCTTATGATGCATGAGTAGTTCATCATAGACCTACGGATTCGTACCTCTCTCTCTCTTTTGATTCGCAATACAATGGTCTCTTCGAGATCTCTTTGATGTAACTCTTTTTGTGGTGTGTTTGTTGGGATCCGATGAACTTTGAGTTTATGATCAGATCTATATATCCATGAAAGTTATTTGAGTTTTTGATCTCCTATGTGCATGATTATTTATAGCCTCGTATTTCTTCTTCGAATCTTTGGTTTAGTTAGGCCAACTAGATCAATTTTTCTTGCCATGCGAAGAGGTGCTTTGTGATGGGTTCGATCGTGCGGTGTTCTTTCCCAGTGACAGAAGGGGCAGCAAGACACGTATGTATCATTGTTATTAAGGATAACAAAATGGGGGCTATTCCTACATGAATAGATCTCGTCTACATCATGTCATCATTCTTATTGCATTACTCCGTTTCTCCATGAACTTAATACACTAGATGCATGCTGGATTGCGGTCGATGTGTGGAGTAATAGTAGTAGATGCAGGCAGGAGTCGGTCTACTAATCTTGGACGTGATGCCTATATATTGATCATTGCCTGGATATCATCATAATTATTTGAGGTTTTATCAATTGCCCAACAATAATTTGTTTACCCACTGTGTGCTATTTCTTGAGACAAGCCACTAGTGAAATCTACGGCCCCCGGGTCTATTCTTCATCATATTTGCTTTTTAATCTATTATTTGCCACTTTTATTTTCAGATCTACTATTCCAAAAACCCCAAAATACCTTGCTGCATTTTTACTTTTTATTTCGTGTTTTATCGAGATCTATTTATCCAATCTATCACAATTTTTATCGCGTCAACTTGACAATTTCTGGCGCCGTTACCCGAAAAAAGGGATTGACAACCCCTTATATGCGTCGGGTTGCAAGTATTCGTTCTTTGTGTGCTGGTACCGTTTATATAGTGTTGCTTGGTTCTCCTACTAGATTGATACCTTGGTTTCATAACTGAGGGAAATACCTACCGTAGCTATGCTGCATCATCGCTTCATCTTTGGGGAAATACTGGCATAGTTCAAGCGACATCAGAAGTGACTAGGATACTCTCATGGTCTAAGGAACGAAAACACATGCTAACACTCCATGTTATAACCAATGATTTCAGACGATATTATCTCAAAGTATAAAAAACAAGATGTGGTTCGATTCAATATGATCGTTCTTCTAACGTCATACTCTCAATGTTGTTAGGACTGTTGCTACACTTAATGATATTCTAAGATCCATAAAACGTGATCACCAAAAATACTTAAGCTAGTCTTAGAGGAACGATCGGTAATCTATATTTTACCGTTTATGATTCCACATGTGCATATGAGTTTTCCACTGAATCGCATATTCTAGAATCATAATAGTTATAGCATGAAATTTAAATTCTTAATTATGAAAATGGAAATATAATAATACAATATTATTGCCTCTAGGGCATATTTCCCACACTAAATGCTTATAGAGATATGAGATCCTCTGTTGAATGTTTGATTTAATAGCATCTTGTGAATGTTATGAAGGAGGGCACTCAGCATTTCCACCATGTATGGCCATGGAGCATATTACTGTCGTTGTAAAGATTGGGATATAGGGTTAAAGAGGTGAAAGTAATATTATCTCTTCCCCACTTTTGCAATTGATAAAAGGAGAACCCTTAGTGCGGCCATGTGCATGGGAAACCCGTTAATCACCATAGTGAGAATCGGAGTGGAGAAATTATGGTGGTGGCGTATGTGATACAGAGACTACACAAGTAGCTCATATACTATACTCGGCTCTGCCCAATTTCAAACATGAAGAGTGGCTCAATTATCCAACCTATAACTATGCAATCCCATATGTTACGTTAGGCACATACTAGTGGGGAATCTGGACTCCCTGAGAATGCCTTAATCATGTTGTCAGTTTCATCGCTTTATTTACTCTATGATGTTCTTTTACTTCTTTTTGCAGAATTACTTTTGATTGAACTTCACTAAAAACATTGCAAAATTTCGACCTCCATTTTTATTTTTGTCTACAACTAACTTCTAGGCACAATTCCGTTAGTCTTTACAAGAGACAAAGTCAAATTCTTGTGCTCCCTGTGGGATCGACACTCTTACATCGGAAAGACTATAACTAAACCTTGTGCACTTGCAGACCATCATTGTCTCAATTATGAGATACAAATTTATTCTCCAACATATAATATATGATCTTCAAAGAGGATTATAACAAGATGTGTCCAACCCCCTCCCCCCATCCTCCCAACCCTAAGCCCTAAAAGCACAAACCCTACTTTTACAACTTGCTACCAAAAAATGAGTATAGATTTCTAGCCCGACTCTGAAGGAAATATGCCCAAGAGGCAATAATAAAGTTATTATTTATTTCCTTATATCATGATAAATGTTTATTATTCATGCTAGAATTGTATTAACCGGAAACATGATAAATTCACATAGACAAACATAACGTCACTAGTATGCCTCTACTTGACTAGCTCATTAACCAAAGATGGTTATGTTACCTAGCCATGGACAAAAGAGTTGTCATTTGATTAACGGGATCACATCATTAGGAGAATGATGTGATTAACATGACCCATTCCGTTAGCCTAGCACTTGATCGTTTAGTATATTGCTATTGCTTTCTTCATGACTTATACATGTTCCTGTAACTATGAGATTATGCAACTCCCGTTTACCGGAGGAACACTTTGGGTGCTACCAAACGTCACAACGTAACTGGGTGATTATAAAGGAGTACTACAGGTGTCTCCGAAGGTACATGTTGGGTTGGCGTATTTCAAGATTAGGTTTTGTCACTCCGATTGTCGGAGAGGTATCTCTGGGCCCTCTCGGTAATGCACATCACTACAAGCCTTGCAAGCAATGTAACTAATGAGTTAGTTACGGAATGATGCATTACGTAACGAGTAAAGAGACTTGCCGGTAACGAGATTGAGCTAGGTATTGGATACCGACGATCGAATCTCGGGCAAGTAACATACCGATGACAAAGGGAACAACGTATGTTGTTATGCGGTTTGACCGATAAAGATCTTCGTAGAATATGTAGGAACCAATATGGGCATCCAGGTTCCGCTATTGGTTATTGACCGAGAATAGTTCTAGGTCATGTCTACATAGTTCTCGAACCCGTAGGGTCCGCACGCTTAACGTTACGATGACAGTTTTATTATGAGTTTACAAGTTTTGATGTACCGAAGTTTATTCGGAGTCCCGCATGTGATCACGGACATGACGAGGAGTCTCGAAATGGTCGAGACATAAAGATTGATATATTGGACGACCATATTCGGACACCGAAAGTGTTCCGGACGTTTTCGGAGAAAACAGGAGTGCCGGAGGTTACCGGAACCCCCCCCCCCCCCCCCCGGAGAGTTAATGGGCCACATGGGCCTTAGTGGGAAGAGAGAGGGGCGGCCAGGGTGGGCCGCGCGCCCCCTCTCCCTCTGGTCCGAATTGGACTAGGAGGGGGGCGCCCCCCTCTTTCCTTCCCCTCTCCTCCTTCCTTCCTCCTCCTAGTAGGAGTAGGAAAGGAGGTGTCCTACTCCTACTAGGAGGAGGACTCCTCCTCCTTGGCGCGCCCACAAGGTCCGGCCGGCCTCCCCCTTGCTCCTTTATATACGGGGGCAGGGGCACCCCATAGACACACAAGTTGATCTACGGATCGTTCCTTAGCCATGTGCGGTGCCCCCCTCCACCATATTCCACCTCAGTCATATCATCGCGGAGTTGAGGCGAAGCCCTGCGCCGGTAGAGCATCATCATCGTCACCACGCCGTCGTGCTGACGGAACTCATCCCCGACACTTTGCTAGATCGGAGTCCGGGGATCGTCATCGAGCTGAACGTGTGCTGAACTTGGAGGTGTCGTACGTTCGGTACTTGGATCGATCGGATCGTGAAGACGTAGGACTACATCAACCGCGTTGTCATAACGCTTCCGCTTACGGTCTACAAGGGTACGTGGACAATACTCTTCCTCTCGTTGCTATGTCATCACCATGATCTTGCGTGTGCGTAGGAAATTTTTTGAAATTACTACGTTCCCCAACAGTGGTATCAGAGCCAGGTTTTATGCGTAGATGTTATATGCACGAGTAGAACACAAGTGAGTTGTGGGCGATACAAGTCATACTGCTTACCAGCATGTCATACTTTGGTTCGGCGGTATTGTTGGATGAAGCGGCCCGGACCGACATTACGCGTACGCTTACGCGAGACTGGTTTTACCGCCGTGCTTTGCACACAGGTGACTAGCGGGTGTCAGTTTCTCCAACTGTAGTTGAACCGAGTGTGGCTACGCCCGGTCCTTGCGAAGGTTAAAACAGCACCAACTTTACGAACTATCGTTGTGGTTTTGATGCGTAGGTAAGAACGGTTCTTGCTCAGCCCGTGGCAGCCACGTAAAACTTGCAACAACAAAGTAGAGGACGTCTAACTTGTTTTTGCAGGGCATGTTGTGATGTGATATGGTCAAGACATGATGAGATATAAGTTGTTATATGAGATGATCATGTTTTGTTGAAGTTATCGGCAATTGGCAGAAGCCCTATGGTTATCTCTTTGTTGCATAAGATGCAAGTGCCAAATAATTGCTTTACTTTATCGCTATGCGATAGCAATAGTTGCAAGAGAAATAGTTGGCAAGACGACCATGTGACGACACATTGATATAGATCAAGATGATGAAGATCATGGTGTCGTGCCGGTGACGATAGAGATCATGACAGTACTTCAAAGATGGAGATCACAAGCACAAGATGATGATGGCCATATCATATCACTTATATTGATTGCATGTGATGTTTATCCTTTATGCATCTTATCTTGCTTTGCTTGACGGTAGCATTTTAAGATGATCTCTCACTAAAAAATTATCAAGAAGTGTTCTCCCTGAGTATGCACCGTTGCCAAAGTTCGTCATGCCCAGACACCACGTGATGATCGGGTGTGATAAGCTCTACGTCCATCTACAACGGGTGCAAGCCAGTTTTGCACACGCAAAATACTCAGGTTAAACTTGACGAGCCTAGCATATGCAGATATGGCCTCGGAACACGGAGACCGAAAGGTCGAGCGTGAATCATATAGTAGATATGATCAACATAGTGATGTTCACCATTGAAAACTACTCCATCTCATGTGATGATTGGTTATGGTTTAGTTGATTTGGATCACGTGATCACTTAGATGACTAGAGAGATGTCTGTCTAAGTGGGAGTTCTTAAGTAATATGATTAATTGAACTTAAATTTATCATGAACTTAGTCCTGGTAGTATTTTGCAAATTATGTTATAGATCAATAGCTTGCGTTGTTGCTTTCATATGTTTATTTTGATATGTTCCTAGAGAAAACTGTGTTGAAAGATGTTAGTAGCAATGATGCGGATTGGATCCGTGATCTGAGGTTTATCCTCATTGCTGCACAGAAGAATTACGTCCTTAATGCACCGCTAGGTGACAGACCTATTGCAGGAGAAAATGCAGACGTTATGAACGTTTGGCTAGCTCAATATGATGACTACTTGATAGTTTAGTGCACCATGTTTAACGGCTTAGAATCAGGACCTCAAAGACGTTTTGAACGTCATGGACCATATGAGATGCTCCAGGAATTGAAGTTAATATTTCAAGCAAATACCCGAGTTGAGAGATATGAAGTCTACAACAAGTTCTATAGCTAAAAGATGGAGGAGAATCGCTTAACTAGTGAGCAAGTGCTCAGATTGTCTGGGTACTACAATCGCTTGAATCAAGTGGGAGTTAATCTTCCAAATAAGATAGTGATTGACAGAGTTCTCTAGTCACCATCACCAAGTTAGTAGAACTTCGTGATGAACTATAGTATGCAAAGGATGACGAAAATGATTCTCGAGCTCTTCGTGATGTTGAAATCAACGAAGGTAGAAATCAAGAAAGAGCATCAAGTGTTGATGATTGACAAGACCACTAGTTTCAAGAAAAGGGCGAAGGGAAAGAAAGGGAAACTTCAAGTAGAATGGCAAACAAGTTGTCACTCCCGTGAAGAAGACCAAAGCTGGACCAAAGCCTGAAACTGAGTGCTTACACTGCAAAGGAAATGGTCACTGGAAGCGGAAATGCCCTAAATATTTGATGGATAAGAATGATGGCAAAGTGAACAAGGGTATATTTGATATACAGGTGTTTGATGTGTGCCTTACTAGTGTTTATAGTAGCCCCTGAGTATTTGATACTTGTTCGGTTGCTAAGATTAGTAACTCGAAACAGGAGTTACATAATAAACAGAGACTAGTTGAGGGGAAGTGACGATGAGTGTTGGAAATAGTTCCAAGATTGATATAATCATCATCACATACTCCCTATACTTTCGGGATTAGTGTTAAACCTAAATAAACGTTATTTGGCATTTGCGTTGAGCATGAATATGATTTGATCATGTTTATTGCAATACGGTTATTCATTTAAAGTCAGAGAATAATTGTTGTTCTGTTTACATGAATAAAACCTTCGATGGTCATACACCCAATGAAAATAGTTTGTTGGATCTCGATCGTAGTGATACACATATACATAATATTGATATGCCAAAAGATGCAAAGTTGATAATGATAGTGCAACTTATTTGTGGCACTGCCGTTTGTGTCATATCGGTGTAAAGCGCATGAAGAAACTCCATAAAGATGGATTATCAGAATCACTTGGTTATGAATCATTTGATGCTTGCGAACCGTGCCTTTTTGGCAAGATGACTAAAACTCTGTTCTCCAGAACAATGGAACGAGCTACTGACTTATTGGAAATAATACATATCGATGTATGCGATCCAATGAGTGTTGATGCTCGTGGCAAGTATCGTTATTTTCTGACCTTCACAAAATGATTTGAGCAGATATGGGTATATCTACTTGATGAAACATAAGTCTGAAATAATTGAAAGGTTCAAAGAATTTCAGAGTGAAGTGGAAAAATCATCGTAACAAGAAAATAAAGTTTCTGCGATCTGATCGCGGAGACGAATATTTGAGTTACGAGTTTGGTCTTCAACTAAAACAATGCGGAATAGTTTCACAGCTCACGCCACCTGGAACACCACAACGTTATGGTGTGTCCGAACGTCGTAACCGCACTTTATTGGATATGGTGCGATCTATGATGTCTCTTATTGATTTACCATTATCGTTTTGGGGTTATGCATTAGAGACAGCTGCATTCACGTTTAATAGGGCACCATATAAAATCCGTTGAGATGACACCATATGAACTGTGGTTTAGCAAGAAACCCAAGTTGTTGTTTCTTAAAAGTTTGGAGTTGCGATGCTTATATGAAAAAGGTTTTCAACCTGATAAGCTCAAACCCAAATCGGAGAAGTGCGTCTTCATAGAATACCCAAAGGAAACTGTTGGGTACTCCTTCTATCACAGATCCGAAGGCAAAACATTCGTTGCTAAGAATGGATCCTTTCTAGAGAAGGAGTTTCTCTCGAAAGAAGTGAGTGGGAGGAAAGTAGAACTTGGTGAGGTAACTGTACCTTCTCCCGAATTGGAAAATAGTTCATCACTGAAATCAGTTCCAGTGATTCCTACACCAATTAGTGAGGAAGCTAATGATGTTGATCATGAAACTTCAGATCAAGTTACTACAGAACCTCGTAGGTCTTCCAGAGTACGGTCCGCACCAGAGTGGTACAGTAATCCTGTTCTGAAAGTCATGTTACTAGACCATGATGAACCTACGAACTATGAAGAAGCGATGATGAGCCCAGATTCCGCAAAATGGTTTGAGGCCATGAAATCTGATATGGGATCCATGTATGAGAACAAAGTATGGACTTTGGTGGATTTGCCCGATGATCGGCAAGCCATATTGTATAAATGGATCTTCAAGAGAAAGACAGATGCTGATAGTAGTGTTACTATCTACAAAGCTCGACTTGTCGCAAAAAGGTTTTCGACAAAGTTCAAGGTGTTGACTACAATGAGATTTTCTCAACTGTAGCGATGCTTAAGTCTGTCCGAATCATGTTAGCAATTGCCACATTTTATGAAATCTGGCAAAAGGATATCAAAACTGCATTCCTTAATGGATTTATTAAAGAAAAGTTGTATATGATGCAACCAGAAGTTTTTGTCAATCCTAAAGGTGCTAACAAAGTGTGCAAGCTCCAGCGATCCATTTATGGACTGGTGCAAGACTCTCAGAGTTGGAATATACGCTTGATGAGTTGATCAAAGCATATGGTTTTATACAGACTTTTTGAGAAGCCTGTATTTACAAGAAAGTGAGTGGGAGCTCTGTAGCATTTCTGATATGATATGTAGATGACATATTATTAATTGGAAATGATATAGAATTTCTGGATAGCATAAAGGGATACTTGAATAAGAGTTCTTTAAAAGAAAGACCTCAGTAAAGCTACTTACACATTGAGCATCAAGATCTATATAGATAGATCAAGACGCTTGATAAGATTTTTCAATGAGTACACATCTTGATAAATTTTTTGAAATAGTTCAAAATGGAACAGTCAAAGAAGGAGTTCTTGCCTGTGATGCAAAGGTGTGAAGTTGAGTGAGACTCAAGACCCGACCATGGCAGAAAATAGAAAGAGAATGAAAAGTCATTCCCTATGCCTCAGTCATAGGTTCTATAAAGTATGCTATGCTATGAAGCAGACCTATTGCATACCTTGCTCTGAGTTTGACAAAAGGAATACTGTTTTGATCTAAGAGTAGATCACTGGACAGCGGTCAAGAATATCCTTAGTAAGGACTAAGGAGATGTTTGTCGATTATGGAGGTGATAAAAGAGCCCATCGTAAAAAGTTACAACGATGCAAGCTTTTACACCAATCCAGATGACTCTAAGTCTCAATCTGGATATATATTGAAAGTGGGAGCAATTAGCTAGAGTAGCTCCATGCAGAGCATTGTGGACATAGAATATTTGCAAAATACATACGGTTCTGAATATGACAGACCCGTTAACTAAACTTCTCTCACGAGCAAAACATGATCATACCTTAGTACTCTTTGGGTGTTAATCACATAGCGATGTGAACTAGATTATTGACTCTAGTAAACCTTTTGGATGTTGACCACATGATGATGTGAACTATGGTATTAATCACATACAGATGTGGATATTGGTGTTAAATCACATGGCGATGTGAACTAGATTATTGACTCTAGTGCAAGTGGGAGACTGAAGGAAATATGCCCTAGAGGCAATAATAAAGTTATTATTTATTTCCTTATATCATGATAAATGTTTATTATTCATGCTAGAATTGTATTAACCGGAAACATGATACATGTGTGAATACATAGACAAACATAACGTCACTAGTATGCCTCTACTTGACTAGCTCATTAATCAAAGATGGTTACGTTTCCTAGCCATGGACAAAAGAGTTGTCATTTGATTAACGGGATCACATCATTAGGAGAATAATGTGATTGACATGACCCATTCCGTTAGCCTAGCACTTGATCATTTAGTATATTGCTATTGCTTTCTTCATGACTTATACATGTTCCTGTAACTATGAGATTATGCAACTCCCGTTTACTGGAGGAACACTTTGGGTGCTACCAAACGTCACAACGTAACTGGGTGATTATAAAGGAGTACTACAGGTGTCTCCGAAGATACATGTTGGGTTGGCGTATTTCGAGATTAGGTTTTGTCACTCCGATTGTCGGAGAGGTATCTCTGGGCCCTCTCGGTAATGCACATCACTACAAGCCTTGCAAGCAATGTAACTAGTGAGTTAGTTATGGAATGATGCATTACGTAACGAGTAAAGAGACTTGCCGGTAACGAGATTGAGCTAGGTATTGGATACCGACGATTGAATCTCGGGCAAGTAACATACCGATGACAAAGGGAACAACGTATGTTGTTATGCGGTTTGACCGATAAAGATCTTCGTAGAATATGTAGGAACCAATATGGGCATCCAGGTTCCGCTATTGGTTATTGACCGAGAATAGTTCTAGGTCATGTCTACATAGTTCTCGAACCCGTAGGGTCCGCACGCTTAACGTTACGATGACAGTTTTATTATGAGTTTACAAGTTTTGATGTACCGAAGTTTGTTCGGAGTCCCGGATGTGATCACGGGCATGATGAGGAGTCTCAAAATGGTCGAAACATAAAGATTGATATATTGGACGACTATATTCGGACACCAGAAGTGTTCCGGACGTTTTCGGAGAAAACCGGAGTGCCGGAGGGTTACCGGAACCCCCCGGAGATTTAATGGGCCACATGGGCCTTAGTGGGAAAAGAGAGGGGCGGCCAGGGTGGGCCGCGCGCCCCCTCTCCCTCTGGTCCGAATTGGACTAGGAGGGGGGCGGCGCCCCCCTCTTTCCTTCCCCTCTCCCCCTTTCTTCCTCCTCCTAGTAGGAGTAGGAAAGGAGGAGTCCTACTCCTACTAGGAGGAGGACTCCTCCTCCTTGGCGCGCCCACAAGGGCCGGCCGGCCTCCCCCCTTGCTCCTTTATATACGGGGGCAGGGGGGCACCCCATAGACACACAAGTTGATCTACGGATCGTTCCTTAGCCGTGTGCGGTGCCCCCCTCCACCATATTTCACCTCGGTCATATCGTCGCGGAGTTTAGGCGAAGCCCTGTGCCGGTAGAGCATCATCATCGTCACCACGCCGTCGTGCTGACGGAACTCATCCCCGACACTTTGCTGGATCGGAGTCCGGGGATCGTCATCGGCTGAACGTGTGCTGAACTTGGAGGTGTCGTATGTTCGGTACTTGGATCGATCGGATCGTGAAGACGTATGACTACATCAACCGCGTTTTCATAATGCTTCCGCTTACGGTCTACAAGGGTACGTGGACAATACTCTCCCCTCTCGTTGCTATGTCATCACCATGATCTTGCGTGTGCGTAGGAAATTTTTTGAAATTACTACGTTCCCCAACAGACTCCAAGGTGGAACCCGTTGTACCCTTGTTAGGGATAGTTATATCATCATAAATGTAGGGTGTGTGCAAGCAAGTTCTTCTTGATTCGATAAAGATCTCACATTTTGTTGAAAAAATAATGCTTGTTTTGAGGCGAACGGTAAGAATCCAATGTATCCTAGGTACACTTAGATATCATCATAAATGTAGCGGTTGTGCTACATTGGTGGTAAGTTAGGACCTCCTTGGTTCAATGATGATTTCACGTTTTGTCGAAAGAATATAACACGTTTTATATGTCCACTTCTTTCCGATTGTTCACAGATAATTTTTATTAAAAAACTTTCAGGCTACCTTGATGCTATGGTTTCTTCAACAAGATGGGTGAAAGAGAATGTTGCAAATTGGAACAGTGTCGCTTCTAAGAATTGACATTATCATCCAAATTTATATGTAGATCTATCTTCGAATGGGATTGTATCAAGATGTGTCACTCACAAATACTCAAAGGCTTGTGTCCATTGATAAGCCAATTTTAGTTAATTTTGTGATTATTTATTTATATAATTTGAGAGTAATTAATTGTTGAGCAACATTTCGAGTGTCTTTTAGGGCTTAGGTACAAGTTGTTGGTCTTGTGTAGAGTCTGATTCAATTTGGGCAAAGTTCTACCTTCTCAGGGACTCGGTTTAGAAAGACCCTCCAAGGTAATTTAAGTTTGTAATCCAAGGCGAATCGTAAGGAGCCAGTGTATCCTTTCCGGACCCGAACCCCTATTTTTTTGTAGAAATTGAATTATTTCATATGATTTTTACTTTCCTATAAAAAAATTGAATCCGTGAACTTTTTGTTAGGGACTCGGCCTAGAAGGACCCTTAGAGGTGTTTTGAGCTTGTCATTCAAGGTGAACCATAAGAAACCACTGTATCGTTGGCAGTGGCGGCGCCAAAGGTCTTCCTGGGATTTCCATGGAATACCAAAGAATTATTGATCTTTTGGTATACTGTTGCTACCTTGTTTTATATTTGCTATCATATTGCTATTGCATCATACACATGAATACCAATGAATAACTAGGAGGAAATTCCTGGCTCCGCCACTGCCGTTGGTACTGCTAGTTGTATCGCCATGTTGTTCTATGTGGTAAGTAAGTCCTACTTGATTTTTTTAAACATAAGTCTTCCTTGATTTGATAAAGGTCTCACATTTCATCTAAAAGATATAATGTGAATTATTAAATAAGAGGAACGTCCTTTTCATCCTTTGTGCAGATGCATGCTTCTTTTTATTATTCCCCCTTCATGGTTGTTACACGGATTTGGGTCTATGCTTGCCGCTATGGGTTGTTCAGCGACTTGGGACAAAGAGAGCTTTGCAAATTACAACAATTTCACTTCTAAGATAATTTGTTGTCCTCCAATATTATATCCACATCTATCTTTCAAAGAGCATTGTATCATTATGTACGTCCCAAAAAATAATTTAGTTACATGTTTCCATTGCAAAAGGTGATTCTGATTATTTTTTTGTTATTTTTTTTAGCATTATATAACAAAGAGAGTAGGTCATTAGCGATTTTTGCTAGGTGCAATGTTTTTATCACTGTGTCTGTAATGCGTAAATTTCATACGAAATGGTTCAACTTTTCTAAAAAGTTCGAAGGGTTCGGAATAGTTCAAACTAAAACCACGACACTTATTTTGAAACAGACGGAGTGCATGTTTGCAAGGAGCAGGAGGATCCAAAAAAGGTGTTTTAAGCTTGTAATCCAAGTCTAACCGAAAGAAACCACCATATCCTTGAAAGCGAAATCACTATGAATGTAGGGACGGTGCAATGCTACAAGCAATGCTACTCGATTCAGTGAAGATTCTTCTCTAATGTATAAACACAATAAAGATATCACATTGATGGCAATTAAAATACTTGCAGGACCGCTGCATCTCCATGCCATCGTTTTCCCTTGCTACATTGTTGCGTCATGTGTCCCCTGATTGTTCAACGGCATTTCGCTGCGCCCGACGGCGTGAGTTGTTTAACGACCTAGACCAAAGGGAGCAGCACAAGTTGTCAACAGCTAATCTCGTATAAGATACAATAATATCCTCCAAAAGTATAACTTACAATGTAGCTTCCACCAGGACGACGACATTAAGATATGTCTGTATGATAATTTTAACAGCTTGTTTCTACCGCGTAAATTTCACAAGTTTTTGCAGGAATTTCATAGGATGTATAACTATGTTTCGGATAATCCAGCAGGTTCTTAGGCGTTCCAAATGGGGTATCTTACTTCTGAAGGAACGATGCACTACCAGGGTGGTTGCACAACCGCTCCTGTCCTTGCTTTTTCCTGATATGATATTTTCTAATCATTTTTCCACTTTGTATTATTATTTTATTACATTATCTATTTATTTATGGCCGCCATCTGCCCACACCACCATACCAACTGTATTCAGTGTCACTTCCTTTCTAGGGTGACATATAGGCACTAGCCACTCTTGCCAGAAAGGGAAAAGTGGGATATGTTGGTTGAAAGGCAAGACACCAAGATTTAGAAATGCACAGGCATCTCATATAATTGGACCATATCCTTTCAGTTGTACATGTATACATGTTGTATTATTTCAAAAACCTTTTGCAGACCTCTGATTCAGTTCCAGGTCATAGTTATAGATTATTATCATTTGCAGCAACATTTCATTAAGAAAACACTCCAATTCCTGCAGAAATGAGGGGAAAATCCAGCACGTCGAAGCGGCCCTCATTTATTTGGCGGTTCCACTGATTAGGGTACCAAGCATCGCCTCCCTACACTTAGAAGCAAAGCAATATGATACATATATGTATGTGGTCTAGAAACTGCACTGATTACTTGCCTGAACAGAAATGGTTCATCAGCTAACTTCCCATCCAGCTGTGAGTGGGAGCAGTTAGGAACAACCATCATATATATCCCTGTGAGTGCAGTGTGTGTACCATACATAAACTAGTTGGGACAGCTAATAAAATCCAGGATCCAACTGGATAGATTAGATTGGACATTGGAGCTCTTCCCTCTCCTGTCCTGCCACATCAGCAGTGGAGCCCACCACTCATATATGCCCAATCAGTTTGTGCAAACAAGCATAACATACGGTTCATCCAAGCTTAACTGAGATCTCAATTGACCTAAGTTGTGCCACAGATTGAACTGGGATTTCATGGAACATTAGCGAATACGGTACAGTTTGAAGCCGGGGTAAATTTCCCACCCCTGTCAAAATTTATTTCACGGCTCTTGTTGACCTTTTCTGGTCCAACAAAAGGCGCATCAAACAGTTGGCAATACCTTGCCTGGTAGACTAAACCAAAGGTTAAGCGCTCTCCCAAGTTCTGAGTACAGGGTTGTCCGGTTACTTGAATTTGTGGATCCTTTTAGCTGAATCCAGTGTGTTCGACAGAAGCATCGCAATTGTCATTGGCCCGACACCGCCGGGAACTGGTGTGATGGCTCCTGCAACCTTGGAGGCCTCCTCAAAGCAGACATCTCCAACTAGCCGGTAACCTCGAGGACTTGATGGGCCTGATGCATTCCAAATCAGCAGTGAGTATACCACGCAGGAAAAGTAATACACATGCTGCAAGGGGCACGCCGGCAGCAAAAGAGAAAATATACACTGGAAGACATGAGTCAAGTAGAACCTTCCAGGTACTAATAGAGTTCTGCATTAATTGACCACTGCGCTGCCCAAACTTAAAATAAGAAGTCTACAAATTCACCAGAATTTTCCAAACGTGGTGCTCATAAAAACTTAAGAAGCTACGCTAGTTGCAACTTCCATAAATATCTGCCCAATGGTGGGAGCACGGGGCTTCATAGAGTTTGATCCCGGGGAGGGACCTGAAGAGAAACACGTACTCCCCAGAAAAACCATGCAGAACTCCCCATATTCTGAGATTGTCAAAATTTTGCATATCTAAACCAAAACATGATACAAAATGTGCAGCATTATAACTGTTTTAACAAACATTATCAAGCTTTTCCATTAAGAGACAGGCGTATGTTAAAAGTAAACAGATCACCTTAGCACTAGAAAGAAAAGAATGGGAAAAGAAGATGGAAAAGGTTCTAGCTAAAAGAGAGTAGGTGCCTTACATCAACCGGATTGATGCCAACATCAATAATAGCAGCTCCAGGCTTTATCCAACTCCCTCTGACCAGGTTAGCAACTCCAACAGCCGCGATTATAATATCTGCTTGTCTTGTTATTTCCTCGGGGTTCTTGGTTTTTGAATGTACAATACTCACAGTTGCATTTGCTTTCTAATAATCATTTGAAAACATATTAAACACTGAAATAAAGTTTATCAAACTATGTTAAATGAAGAACTAGTTCATACTTGTAAAAGTAAAGCAGCAGGCGTCCCCACAATGTTGCTTCTTCCAATTACAACAGCTCTCTTCCCTTTTATTTCAACTCCAGATCTGTGAAGCAGCTCCATGCATCCTTTAGGGGTGCATGGAACAAAGAATGGATCCCGACCTTGCATCGCAAGCCGTCCAATGTTCACTGGATGAAAGCCATCGACGTCCTTTTCAATACTAACAGCATTCAATATGTTCTCGTCGTTCATATGCTGCAAATTAATTACAACACATGGGTGAGAAAATAAGCTCAAGAATCAGTATAGACAGTCATTTTTAACAGAACGCTGACAACATATAACCACAATTGGCATATGGCCATTAGCCTAAACAAAATAAAATGTATTCATCTGTATTATCCATGAGTTCTAAAGAATGTAACCAGATGGCTTCTGGCTTCTGTAACAATTATACAACATCTATGCAGATACTTGAATTAATAAATGGAAATTTTGATGTAGGGTAGAGGAAATCTTCCATTATTGATGCCTTAGCAGATCTAATTATGCCTGATACATATTTTAGTGGCATGCTACATACTCCCTCTGTAAATTAATATAAGACGTTTTCTGACACTGTCATGGACTCTAAAAACATCTTATAAAAAGTTACAGAGGGAGTAATATCTAAGTCAGTAATCACTATAAATAAATAAATAAACCAAAATAAGATCAAATATGCCAGTCCCTTGAGCCAACAGGTTATATGGTTATACTAGCCATAAAGTAGCGACTATCAAGAACTCACGCGAGGTAAGGGCAACTGAACCAAGATGCCATGCACAGACGGATCATCGTTGAAGGTTGCTATGTGCTTGATGACCTCGTACTCGGAAGTGTCCTCTGGCAAATTAACCTCATATGACTTGATACCGACCGCATCGCACGCCTTCTTCTTGTTCCGCACGTATGTCTGGGAATCCTTCCTTGAGCCGACTAGGATGACCGCCAGCCCAGGCACCACCCCGATCACGTCCTTCATCCTGGCGATCTCAACGCCGACCTCCTCTCTTATTTGCTTCGCCACCAGCTTCCCGTCGATGATCTTTGCAGACGCATCGGCCAAAACAGTGGCTGCACAAGCAAACCCATCCATCGACACAATTATAACACCGGAACAACATGATGTAGAACAGGATTTACAGCTATGCGTATCTAACAACTAACAAGCCTCTCCGGGTAATTCATCCGTTGCTACACTAGGATTAACTCGAAAAAAAAAATAGGACTATCTAAGGTTGTGCTTTTGCTCAGGGAGCTCACTGAAGGGGACAGCAGTACACAATAGAATACTTAAAACTGTACTATACTAGTGAGGCGAGGAGAAGAAGAAATGGGTGCGCACACCTGATTCGGCGGAAGAGGCGGCGGCGGAGAGCGCGGCCATGCGGCGCGCGCGGGGGAGGAGCGGGAGTGGGGTGGCGGCGGCGAGGAGAGGCCTCCTCGGCAACGGCGCCGGGCCGGGGGAGGGGCGGAAGCGGGGCGGCGGCGGGTGGAGGGCGCGGCGGAGGGGGAGGAGGCGGGAGGTCGCGCAGGAGGAGCAGTCGGAGAGTATGGAGGACGCCATCGCCGCTGGGATTCGGAGCTGCGGCGGCGGGAGCGGGGCGAGGTTTTCGCGGATGCGGCGGTGGCGGCGCAAAAGCAGCGGTCGGGCGAGAAAGTCGTGGGCACGGGTCTTTGGAGCAGCGACCTAAACCCCAACTTTGCCCAGGTTTAGAGTGTAGTAGTAAATTTTGGGGTAATTAATTGTAGTTCTTTTTTTTGTGAATGGTAATTATCTGTAGGATTTTTTTGCGAACGGTACTTAATTTTATTTTCATAAGAACTAAAAGTGTGTGTTTAAAATGCTAAAATTTATATACATATTTTCATGGGTATGAAATAAAATTTGGACTG
Organism: Triticum timopheevii; assembly: GCA_963921465.1. Lineage (NCBI taxonomy): Eukaryota > Viridiplantae > Streptophyta > Magnoliopsida > Poales > Poaceae > Triticum > Triticum timopheevii. Next base: position 69,038,371 of record OY997272.1, on the reverse strand, counting down.
ATGGAAACTCACGAACCGCAAAAAGAGTAGGGACCGTGAGATAGTACTTGTCTACTCTCTCTGTCCCATAATGTAAGACATTTTTCGACACTACACTAGTGACAAAAAACGTCTTACATTATGGGACGGAGGGAGTACTTTATAAAAAAAATGCAAAAACCATGAATTCTCGGAATCTTATTCCTTGTAGAATCTAACTGACCTTTTAGGGTTCCTTTCAAATGTGAGTCCTATTGGTTTCTTTTCAAGTGAATCTAGTTTCTTTTTTCTTACACAATACAGACGCAGACGCTCATCCCTATGAATAAACGCATGCACATCCTACCTTCATCAATCTATGACTTGAACCCTAGTGGTCTGGTTCCACCAAAAAAAATACTAACCCACCGAGCTACACTCAATTCGCGATTGAATCTAGCTCAGGTTTATACGAATCCCCCAACCATGCTTCCAAGCTGCCTAAAACAGTTCATCGCAAAAAAGAAAATGTTGCCTAAAACAAACGATGTTTTCGTGCAATAACAATAATTCTTTTGTTATGGCTAAAACTACAATAATAGGATCTTGATTGGCCAAGCAAAAGTAGTACCAATAAATTAGTTATAGAAGTATTATAATTTTATTTTAAAATGCTTATACTAACGTATTCATATTTGATGCAAAAATAAAAGTTGCATCTTGAAGATTACATTCATGTCTAAATGTTACTCCCTCTGTCCCATAATATAGGACGTCTATGAGACGGAGAGAGTATTATGTACTGCCTCCATTCTAAAATAAGTGTGTGGTCTTAGTTCAAATGAACTTAATTTGTAACAAGTGTGTGGTCTCAGTTCAAATGAACTAAATTTGTAACGGAGGGAGTATTTCAGTTCGGAAGATGAACATTTTTCAGGTACATCAAGAACTCGAGAGGCTTTATTTTATTTTATTTCTCAAAGGTGAAAGAATTCTTTTCTTTTTTTGAGGTAGACTATAAAATAGAACCATTGGTTTTACGAATAAAAGAACATGGCGTAGAAATATCTATGTAGTACATCATCAAATATTGGCAGTTGAAGCATCAACTTGTACTATGATACAGAAAAAAAACACTTTATTAAGCGCCAAACTATTCGTACATCTTACTAGACGTGTCCTATGTGTTCCCAGCAACGGAAGAAATAGGCAACACAACCTACAAAAAGTACAGCAAGATGGAGCACATATCCTCAAAATTCATTACACGCGTAAATCAAAAAAAAAAGTAACAAGCCATCACTCACTCACATTATATGATTGTTCTGGATTCCCTACAAAAATTTATGAAGCCGCGGGAACGGCAGATTCAACGGGGGACTCTTGTTGTTTCTGCAGAGACTCCCAGTCCACCTCTTTCAGGATCTTGAACCTTTCGTCGAGACTCACGAAACCAGACTGAGGGGCTACCGCACCAGAGGTGCCTGCTTTGTGCACAAGGATTACGGTACTGTCCATGGCAGGTCCGTGAAGCTTCCCGGTCAACAATACTCGGAGTGGCATAAATAGTGACTTTCCCTGATCACAGGTTAATACAGTAATACAATGCATATTAGTTGTTTCTTACAGTTGTATATGGCCAGGAAAAGCATTAGTATTCACGGAGCTGAATGAGGAACTTGATATCAGCCAGGATTGTCAAGGTTTGCATTGAACTAATTATTTGTTAGCTGTGTTTTCAACATCTCTCTCTAGTTATCATGGTTTGGATGAGAGATAGGTTGCTTCCAGAAGTTATAGGTTCAGTTCAGGCTGAAAAATACAGTAATAAATTTTGCATGTATGTGTTGAGCCAGTTAAAACTAAACGAATTTGGATGCTCCAATGGTTTGGCCAAACCGTTGAAACAGCCCAGGAACAGCCCTAGATTCCATTGGCAAGAAAATAAAACCACAATCGCCCTCATCAACACTGACCTTCCTTTTGTGAGTCTTGCCAAAAGATTTTACCCACTTCTTCCAACCATCATGGCCTTCAGCTAGTGCTTGACCAAGCTCACCACTATCATAAGCAGAAATGAGACCCGATGCAACCTCAGAAAGTTTGTCTTCCACCACAGATTTAGCTTCATCACTGGAGATTAAAAACACGCAAATAAAAAAACAGTTATTGATCAGAATAGGCCTACCACACTCAGTCAAAGCAATTTACAAGACTACATATTTGGCAACAATTTCGGAGTTAGTTCAGGAAAAGGGTAAATAAAGAATTAATGAGACATTAAAGTGTTTTGCAGACCTGCTTAAAGTGTCATGAAGGGGATATGACAATAATTTGCAAAGGGCAGCATCCGCATCTGTTATCAAATCAATGCCCTCCTTCAAAAGCTCAGCAGCATCCTGCGCAAAATAGTGCATATTATTATTAAAGCTTCCCAGGATAGCAACTAGTCCTAAACCTCCTGATATTGCAACATTTGAAAGAAAAATGATTTGTTGATGATTAAGAAGCGTTTTGTGCATCGCTTTCTTTTGGTGGTTGTGAGAAAGAAACAGGAACTCTTAGAACCAAATACTGTGTCAAATAAATCCACGTATCCCTTTAGCATGTAGTTCCAAAGTAAAGAACCCCTGGTGTGTACAGAAAAATAGAAAATTGAATTCCAGTCTTACTTTAGCAAAACCACTTTCAGACTCCAGAAGAATGCCTGTGCTCCTCCATCGATCTTCGAAGTCCTTGATGAGTAAATCAGAAGGAAGTGACCGTAGATGCTGTCCATTCATCCATCTATAAATAAACCAGATTATTGTGAAAATAGATCAGTGAAGCACGTATACAACTTCCCATGTTCAAGTGAGTGAGAAAGGTCCTGGCAATATGAAAATTGTTAGAATTTTGCTTTACTTCAATTTTGTTGCGTCAAAGACAGCTCCACTTTTATTGACGCGATTGATAGTGAACTTCTCAACTGCAAGTGATGGAATGCCAAAGTGAGAATTGATGGAACAAAAGGTCCTTATGTTTATCAAAACCGCCCAGTGAAGTAAGAGTTGACGAACTAACCTAAGTCATCAATGGTGAAGAACTCATTTTCAGTACCATCACCCCAGCCCAAGAGGGCTAAATAATTGACCATTGCCTGAGGCAGATAGCCCATCTCTTTATACTGTTCAGAGAAAGGAAAACAAATGAGTGTTTCACTTTCACATCTTTCAAAGTAAAATATGTCCAGAGAAGATGTGAAATTATCAGTAATTAAGTTGAACAATACAGACAATTAAAGAGAAGTATAGCAGGAATACAGTTTGACAGTCACATATATTGATGCAGGTAAACACCATGTATTTACAACAATCAGCTAGTTACCTGCCCCACAGAAGTAGCCCCATGACGTTTAGACAGTTTACTTTTATCAGGAGCCAGAATGAGTGAGACATGAGCAAATAAAGGCATTGCAAATCCAAGAGCCTGCAGAGGATTGCATTTGATGAGATGGAAAATTTGAAGGTCAGGACTATGATCACACATTTCGAAGGTCAAGACTATAATCACGACACACAATAAAAGCAGGTGCAGGAAATTACTTTGTAAATGAGGGCTTGCCGTAATGTGTTTGGTAGGTGCTCCTCAGCTCTGGAAAAAACAAGAGAATGCATGAATTCTGTGCCAGATGATCACAAGTAAATGAATTATGTGCCAGATGATCACAAGTAAGGACCAAGATGGAATAACTTTTCATTACCTGATAACATGAGAGATGCGCATGGTAGCATCATCAACCGTAACACAAAAGTTATACACTGGCTGGCCGTTGCTTCTCATGATCACGAAATCACCAAGTGTGTTTAGATTCCAACTGACCTTTATAAAACTATCCGATGGTCAGTATATGTATATCACTGTGCTACTCACACAATTCACAAATTTTGGATTACTAACGTAGAAAGCATAAGAGCAGTTCACGGTGTGGACCTATGGTAATGTGAAAACACAGGCTCAAGCGCTTTATGTCATTACCTCACCACGAATAAGGTCGTTGATTTTCAGTGAACCATCCTTTGGCACTCGGAAACGGTAAGTATAAGGTGTGCCTTTCTCTAACTCTTGTTGCACTTCTGCATCTGAAGCAGTAGCCCACTTCCCCATGTATACAGGAGGAATCTTCATCCGATTAGCAGTTTCCTTCATTTTCTCGAGTTCCTGAAACATCAATCGCACTTGTTGGACGAGCTACTGTTTGCTTAGTGAATATTACAGCCAGGCCAGGCCATGAGTTTACTCGAAATAACGCCCTCAAATTGTTCACCAGGTTTTAAATGACTCGTACATAGTTGTCATGGTAGGATATGTCACATTTAATTTTTCATGAGAAGCACACAATCCCAAGCATTTTACTCAAAGCAACCAAAATAATTCATTTGGAGAACTTTAATCAGTTCCATGTTGATAAGAGCCAACAAAAACAGCCTATGCTAGTACATATATGTGGAACTTGCAACCATGCAGGTCAGGAGAGGGGGAGAAAGATACCTCATTAGAGCAAAAGCATCGATAAACAGCACCAGACTCCATTAGCTTCTGGGCATGCTCTTTGTACAGAGCATTGCGCTCGGACTGGCGGTAAGGGCCGAAATCGCCACCAATGTCCGGGCCTAAACAGGCACGCAGATGAGCACAGCAATTTGCAGGTAACAGATTCTACTCTAGTGATTAACTACCCCAATACAGCTTAATAAGCAACTACACCATCGCAAATTTCTTATACAAAAACAACCATCGCAAACACAATCCAGAGTAGGAATTCGCTATTGAACTCTAGTCACCAGATATCCCTCGGTCACCTCAGAAGAACCCTAACAGGCTGAAATGTAGGTGACAGTAAATACCTTCGTCCCAGTCGAGGCCGAGCCAGGAGAGGTCGCTGAGGACGGCCTCCTCGGACTTCTTGGTGGAGCGCTCGAGGTCGGTGTCCTCGACACGGAGGACGAACTTGCCGCCCCTGGAGCGCGCGAAGAGGTAGTTGAAGAGCGCGGTGCGGGCGCCCCCGACGTGGAGGTTGCCGGTGGGCGACGGCGCGAAGCGGACGCGGACCGGGCCGCCGCCGCCGCCGCCGTCCGCGGAGGCGCGGGCGGCGAGCGCGCGGCGGCCGAGGCGCGGGGTCACGGACGGGAGGAGCCCGACGCGGAGCCGCGACGACGACCCCATGAAGTTGCTCGCCGCCATCTCGTCGCCTTCTTCGCCGGGTGGTGGATTGGATTGCGACGAGGTGAGGAAGATTTGACGAGGATAGGCTGGGTTCGGGGGCCCAAGCCCTAGCCACCGTGCTGCTGTAGCCCACGAAGCCCGGATCACCACCTGAAGCGAGGCCTCCGAAATTTTTATTAATATGAATTAATAATCAAGTAATTACGGAACTAGGAAGGGATAGTTACAAATTTGAGTAGTAAGAACGCTGGGCATTACAGCATCCAGGTGTGGACGCTAGCACAAGCAGCGTTCAAGGATGGACGCTAGTATCAATCATGTCCATCATTAGGTTGGCCCCACTAGCAATCCAGGAGCCAGTTGACTCTAGTTTGGGGCTGTCATCCCCTCGGCCACCTCTCCACGGCCGCTGTCGCCGCCCTCCGCCTCTCATCCCCTTGACCACCTCTCCATGGCCGGCTCCGCCCTCCACCCCATCTCTTGCTCATCTCTTCAAGGTTGCCTCCCATCATCCCCTCGCGCACACCTCTGCCTCATCCCCTCGTCGAACTCCTCATAGTCAAACTAGGTTGCACCACCGCGGCGACGAGTCTGATGGAGGGCCCATCTCTCGTCTCTTCCACGGTCTCCACATCTGGACCATTCCTCGTCCCAGCATTGCTTGCAGCATCAATTGTCGCCCACCGGGGCACACCACAGGTAGGCACCGTAATATTTCTGTGAAACTGGTATACGTACTTCCTGATCTCCAATTGAATGGCACGCTACAGTAGATGCTAGCAAATCTCAGTTGTTTAATGCATTGGTATTTGTCTCTTCTTCTGATTAACAGATTGATATTGATACTGCATCAAACCAAAATAATGTATATTCCTGAATTTTCATGACGGTAACCTGGTACTTGTAAACAACTGAGAGTCATTGATTGATATTCCTGATGTTGTAGCTTTAGTGATTTTCAGTGGTTTCATAAGCACATGTCTTACTGAGAGAATATGATTTTTTGAGGTTTATCTACTGGAGTATTTTGAAGAATAAATGCAAATGATTGACACGGTATTTCACGTCAAGTGCTTAAATGTTCCTTTTATCCTATAACAGGGTACTGAAATGAATACAAGTGGGTGTTTCAGTGATTTATTGTGTGGATGCCTCACAACCAACATAAAATATCCAAAGCTTGGGAAAATGTGAGTGTGAGTATTTTTTGAATTTCCATGTGGGCTGTTGCACTTCGTGGTTAGCTTAAACTGATTTTGGTATATATTAATGCAGCCTAACATTTGCTTGAATATACGGTGTCATCGTGTTGGCATTCCAGTCGATCCTCTATGCAGCGCAGCTTTAGAGGACCTTGGTTTTTATCAAATTGCAAGAGTGAAGAAAATCAATGTCGACAAATATTTGATATCAGCATTGGTCAAGCGTTGGCGGCCTGAGGCAAATAGTTTTCATTTACCTGTAGGAGAAATGACCATTACACTACAAGACGTGAGTTGTTTGTGGGGGTTGCCTATCCATGGCTGGAAGGTGGAGCATGTGACATGTCAAGATCAAGAGCACATATACTAAATTATGGAAAAGCACAAAGAAAAATTTCATGTAATGAGGAATGCATTGCACTTTCATACCTTCGTTCTTGACTTTCAGTTATTGGGATGTTGCTTGTAGCATTGACTTGGCTCAACATGTCTCGATTTGGCGTGATGTTAACAACTTAACATATAGCTCTGTCACTTGACATGTTGTCTAAGACTTTGTCTTTTCAAAAATCATGGTCGACCCTCTTTCCTCATATATTGGAACTAATTGAAAATAATGTGGTCCAGGAGCTCCAATATCCAAGTGAGAGCTTGCATATTCAGGTTGTACTGTTCATCGCCATGTCCAAGTCCTCGACATATCTCACTCTTGACATCTTCAAAAGTGGTTTCGTCAGTTGCTGGAAAAGTGCTTTGGGAGGAACACTATAATACACACCCGTGGATCCATGTTGCACTTCACCATCCACATATACCAGTACAATTAACATGTATCTCCACCTGCTAACATGAACATGCTAGTAAATATCACAAACCTCTCATTGAACTACTGTCGACTATCCAAAGTTGAATTTTCGCAACCTATCAGTTATCCTAAACAAACCTATTTGCAATCATACCACCACTTGAATAGAAACAAAATCATCTACATACTGTTTGCTTACACGCCATTGAATAAATTGGACAAAGACCTGAACCAACAAAGATGCAAGACGACCTTACCACAAATCACATGCGGCAACCACCATATAGATTGGGGGATCCTAATGGTGAGAAGGGAACAAGAGAGATAGGGTTGAAGTGACGATCGAAGATGTCGAGTGCTAGAGGCTAGTTAGCACATGGCGAGGTCGAGGAGCGACGAATCCATGCGTGCTAGGTTTTCAGGCGACAGAACATGCGTCTATTAGAGAAAAACGACTCGGGTTAATCTATTTAGAGCAGTTGGTCAAACCATTAAGTGGGACGTTGCTCGTAGTGGCGTCCAGACCTGGACATTCATCTCAATAGCGTCCACGTCTGGACGTTGTTTTCCTTGGCGTCCTTCCTATTTTTCAGATTCAAATAGATCCTTTCCCATTGTCGTAATTACGTGATTATTGATTATTATTAATAAAAAAATCGGGCGAGGCCTGGCTGGTGACGTGTGGGACCTACTTAGCATGTACTCCCTCCACAAATGTAATGTGCCCATGCTTTTAAAGATTTATTTTTTACCATAAAATTAACCAACATGGGCCACTGCGACGACAACATGACAGATACCTTTGAATCCATATTCGAAAGAAGTTTTTAAAAGTATATTTTTTCAGTAAAATGATTTATGTATTATTAGTCTAATTTATGATCAAAATTGAATCTCGAAAAGTATGGGTGCACTACATTATGAAATGAGGGAGTAGTAGTTCTGCTCAAAAGAAAAACTTAATATGGTTTAGGCTGAGTTTGGGGGCCCAAGCCCTAGCCATCGTATTTGCTATAGCCCATGGAGACCTGAAGCACTGCTAAAAAAACGAAGACCTGAAGCAAGGCATGGTTGGTGTCCAACTGACGTGTGGGCCCTACTTAGGGCATCTCCTTTGTCTAAAAACAAAAACTTAGGGCATCTCCAACGCACTGTCATCGGATCAAACACTATAACGTGTCTGCGGACAGGGATAGGGAAGCTTGCAATCCAACGCCAGTCACCAAAATTTTGCTATTTGTTTGGTTTCATGAATCACTTCCTCTTGTGCATCGGAGCTCAGACACACGTGCACAACTCGACGACGGATAGAGAGGTAGGGTGATCGACTCGGGTGCCAAGTGCACCGCTCTCACATTCCTCCACTTCCTAGGCACGCACACGACGGCCGCCTTGACCATGTTCTCCACTGCCCCGTGGCATTGTCGTGTGCCCTACCTGTACCACACTACACGTGTCAACCTCCACACACTTAAAACTGATGGGGATCTTGAGACGATTGTCGATCAACACCATGTCGCGCCGTGCGACAGCGGGAGGGAGCGTGGTGGTCGAGCTACGTTCCACTTGGAGCTAGGTATGGATGCATCGAGGACGCCGGCGAGGTACAAGATGGTGAGCTTCCACGCGATGCTACTAGGCTCTTTCGGGTTGTCGCGTGTGGTGATAGAACCCAACAGCAATGAGTGGGATATTCGACTTTAGTCATGACTCCTCATCATCTCTTGCGCGATACATTACACAACCCGATGCGAGACTTTGATGGTATCCTTGTGATCAACTTCTTGATCACTATACCTATTTATCCTTGCTACTGGTTTATACTCTTTTCTCATTTTCGTATCCCTGGGACTCCTTAGTCACAATACCCGGCTAGGCGATGTTGGACGCCTTAATACCGAGTGGGCCTATAGTGTGTCCAATCTTAACGTATCTCGCACCACTGCCTACTTTCTGGAGTACCCAAGAGTCTTCTTTATAATCACCCGATTGCGAAGTAACATCTGATAACCTGAAAGTAACCATATGGTGTTTAGGTTTACGATATTCTCATGGTCTAAGAACATAAGTAAACGTTAACATATGAACATCTTTATTACCCTAAAATTGTCCTCTCGTTATTGTGGACATCCTTATCAACAATACATGATCTAGTCCAGAGGTCTGACTAGGGATCTGTTTGGTGTTTATCATTCCACATATGCAATTAGGTTTTCATCGAAATCTCTTCAAAAACCAATGCAATTCTAGAATAGAAATATAAACTTAATATGAACATGAAAATAGAATAATAACAAATTTATTATTGCTTCTAGGACATATTTATTGTAGGCACAAAAACACAACAAAGACTCACCATATTCTCCTTGATACATCACCACCAAGGCAATTCTTGACAACTACTGGTAGACCTTAAGGCGATCTCCAAACCTTCTCAAAAACACAGGGAGACTCACAAATCAATTTCTCAATGGGGACTTCTACCGCATAGGAGTCTCCAATCTCCAAGAGTACCAAGATCCACCAAGGAAAATAAGGGGGGTCATAGTGGAAACATAGATTGGGCACTTCTCTTTAACTCCACAAAAGATCAAAAAGTTTGAGTGGAAGCGGAGGGAGTTCTCCAAGAAATTAGAGCTAGAACAATGGAGAGTAAAAATGGAGGCATCACCTCTTTTATGGGGAACAAGGGGCCTATTAATAGCCCCCCCCCCCCAATCCAACCATTATGACACATTTTTTTTGCATGGCCCGAAAGTTTCAGGCAACCCTAGAAGTTTTAGGCCAAGTTCGGGACAGGTCTTGGGGCTTACAAAAGGTTTGCAATAGGGTTGCACACCTTATGGATACTCCAGAAGTTGTTTGGACCTAACTGAAAGTACCGGGCCCTAGAATTTTTGGGCCAAGTTTCAGGAAGGCTATGTGATTTGTAGAAGGTTTGCGAAAGATCACAAACTCTTTCAGCACCTCAAAAGGTGGCCAAACCTTGCCCTAGAAGAGCCAAGCCCCGAAAGTCCAAGCTAAGCAGAAAAAATGGAACTCCAGTGTAGGGCATTCTCTCTAAGATGATTCCCGCAATATCTCCAAGATGTACGCCATCTTAATAGTGCGGTTGCCCTACCAACTGAAATGAAACATAAAATTCATCGACAAAAGCATATTTTCCCTTTTCGAAATTTGGGGGGGGGGGGGGGGAGGGACCAACCATCCATGCTTCTCTTTATGATGCGACGACACTATTTACACACGTCAAGCATGAGGTTTGACCACAAATTATGTTACCCTTAATATAGAAAACAATTAAGGGCATAAATGGCCTTTCAACTGCCCAAATAGTCCAGCTAAAGTATGTTTTCCATTCTAGCGGATGATACGTCTCCAATGTATCTATAATTTTTTATTGTTCCATGCTATTATATTACTCGTTTTGGATGTTTATGGGCTTTACTTTACACATTTACATCATTTTTGGGACTAACCTACTAACCGTAGGCCCAGCCCGAATTGCTATTTTTTGCCTATTTCAGTGTTTCGAAGAAAGGAATATCAAACCGAGTCCAAACGGGATGAAACCTTTCGGGAGCGATCTTTTTGGAACAAATGCAAACCAGGAGACTTGGAGTGGACGTCAAGCAAGAAACGAGGTGGCCACGAGGGTGCCCGGCGCGCCCTAAGGGGGTGGGCGTGCCCCCACCCTCGTGGGCCCCTCGTGGCTCAACCGACCTACCTCCTTCGCCTATATATACTCCTGATGTCTACTACACAACCTTCTTCTCGTAGACGTTGTTGGGCCTGCAAGTGCACAGGTTTGTAGGACAGTAGCAAATTTCCCTCAAATGGATGACCTAAGGTTTATCAATCCGTAGGAGGCGTAGGATGAAGATGGTCTCTCTCAAACAACCTTGCAACCAAATAACAAAGAGTCTCTTGTGTCCCCAACACACCCAATACAATGGTAAATTGTATAGGTGCACTAGTTCGGCGAAGAGATGGTGATACAAGTGCAAAATAGATAGTAGATAAAGGTTTTTGTAATCTGAAAATATAAAAACAGCAAGGTAACAAGTGATAAACGTGAGCGTAAACGGTATTGCAATGATAGGAAACAAGGCCTAGGGTTCATACTTTCACTAGTGCAAGTTCTCTCAACAATAATAACATAGATAGATAATATAACAAGCCCTCAACATGCAACAAAGAGTCACTCCGAAGCCACTAATAGCGGAGAACAAACGTAGAGATTATGGTAGGGTACGAAACCACCTCAAAGTTATTCTTTCAAATCGATCTATAAAAGAGTTCGTACTAGAATAACACCTTAAGACACAAATCAACAAACCCCTAATGTCACCTAAATACTCCATTGTCACCTCAAGTATCCGTGGGCATGATTATACGATATGCATCACACAATCTCAGATTCATCCAACCAACACAAAGTACTTCAAAGAGTGCCCCAAAGTTTCTACCGGAGAGTCAAGAACGTGTGCCAACCCCTATGCATAGGTTCCCAATGTCACGAAACCCGCAAGTTGATCACCAAAACATACATCAAGTGGCACATGATATCCCATTGTCACCACAGATAATCACGGCAAGACATACATCAAGTGTTCTCATAAAAGACTCAATCCGATAAGATAACCTCAAAGGGGAAACTCAATTCATCACAAGAGAGTAGAGGGGGAGAAACATCATAAGATCCAACTACAATAGCAAAGCTCGGGATACATCAAGATTGTGCCATCGAGAGAACACGAGAGAGAACACGAGAGAGAGAGATCAAACACATAGCTACCGGTACATACCCTCAGCCCCGAGGGTGAACTACTCCCTCCTCGTCATGGATAGCACCGGGATGATGAAGATGGCCACTGGTGATGGGTTCCCCCTCCGACAGGGCGCCGAAACGGGCTCCCGAGAGGTTTTTGGTGGCTACAGAGGCTTGCAGCGGCGGAACTCCCGATCTATCTTCTGTTCTGGAAGTTTTAGGGTACGTAGGTATATATGGGTGCAAGGGGTACGTCGGTGGAGCTACGGGGGCCCTACGAGGCAGGGTGCGCGCCCTATGGGGTGGGCGCCCCCCCCACCCTCGTGAGCACCTCCCGTATCTTCTGACCCATCTTCTGACGTGGGGTCCAAGTCCATCAGGTGGGTTTCCTTCCAAAAATAACTTCTCCAGTTGATTTTGTTCCGTTTTGACTCCGTCTGATATTCCTTTTCCTCGAAACACTGAAATATGCATAAAACAACAAATCTGGGCTGGGCCTCCGGTTAATAGGTTAGTCCCATTAATAATATAAAAGTGGATAAGAAAGCCCAATATTGCCTAAAATAGTAGATAAAGTAGCATGGAGCAATCAAAAATTATAGATACGTTGGAGACCTATCAAGCATCCCCAAGCTTAATTCCTGCTCGTCCTCTAGTAGGTAAATGATAAAAAAGAATTTTTGATGTGGAGTGATACTTTGGCATAATTTCAATGTAATTCTTTTTACTTGTGATATGAATATTCAGATCCGAAAGATTCAAGACAAAAGTTCATATTGACATAAAATAATAATACTTCAAGCATACTAATAAAGCAATCATGTCTTCTCAAAATAACATGGCAAAAGAAAGTTCATCCCTACAAAATCATATAGTTAGGCTATGCTTCATTTTCGTCACACAAAGATGTTCCCAACTTCTATACCCCGGATGACAAGCCAAGCAATTGTTTCATACTTAAATAATCTCAAACTTTTTCAACCTTCACGCAATACATGAGCGTGAGCCATGGATATATCACTATGGGTGGAATAGAATATGATGATGGGGATTGTGTGGATAAGACAAAAAAGGAGAAAGTCTCACATTGACAAGGCTAATCAATGGGCTATGGAGATGCCCATCAATTGATGTCAACATGAGGAGTAGGGATTGCCATGCAACGGATGCACTAGAGCTATGAATGCTCAACAAAAGAAAACTAGTGGGTGTGCATCCAACTCGCTTGTTCATGAAGACCTAGGGCATTTGAGGAAGCCCATCGTAGGAATATACAAGCCAAGTTCTATAATGAAAAATTCCCACTAGTATAAAAAGACAACTTATGAGACTCACTATATGAGGAACAAGGTGCTACTTTGAAGCACAAGTGTGGAAAAGAGATAGTAGCATTGCCCTTTTTATTTATTTATTTTTCTCTTTTTTCTTTTTTTCTTTTTTGGGCCTTTCCTTTTTTGTTGGCCTTTCTTCTTTTTCTTTCCTTTTTTTCTTTTTGGGCAATGCTCTAATAATGATGATCATCACACTTCTATTGATTACAACATAAGGATTACAACTCGAAACTTAGAACGAGATATGACTCTATATGAATGCCTCCGGCGGTGTACCGGGATGGTGCAATGAATCAATAGTGACATGTATGAAAAATAATGCATGGTGGCTTTGCCACAAATACGATGTCAACTACATGATCATGTAATGGCAATATGACAAAAGTAATGTATGTCATGATGATGATGATGGAAGTTGCATGGAAATATATCTCGGAATGGCTATGGAAATGCCATGATAGGTAGGTATGGTGGCTGTTTTGAGGAAGATATAAGGAGGTTTATGTGTGATAGAGTGTATCGTATCACGGGGTTTGGATGCACCGGCGAAGTTTGCACCAACTCTCAAGGTGAGAAAAGGGCAATGCACGGTACCGAAGAGGCTAGCAAAGGCGGAAAGGTGAGAGTGCGTATAATCCATGGACTCAACATTAGTCAAAAGAACTCATATACTTATTGCAAAAATTTAGAAGTCATCAAAAATCAAGTACTACGCGCATGCTCCTAGGGGGATATATTGTAGGAAAAGACCATCACTCATCCCCGACTGCCACTCATAAGGATACACAAGCCAGGTACACTTCATGTTTCAAATTTGTTACACAACTTGAACCATATGTGCATGCTACGGGACTTGCAAACTTCAACACAAGCATTTCTCAAATTCACAATTACTCAACTAGCACGACTTTGATATCACTACCTCCATATCTCAAAACAATTATCAAGTATCAAACTTTTCTTAGTATTCAACACACTCATAAGAATTCTTACAAATCTTTTATGCTTAGCATATTAGGATTTTGAGCAAATTACCATGCTATTTAAGACTCTCAAAATAATATAAGTGAAGCATGAGAGTTCATCTATTTCTTAAAAATAAAACTACCACCATGCTCTAAAAGATATAAGTGATGCACTAGAGCAAATGACAAACTACTCCGAAAGATATAAGTGAAGATCAATGAGTAGTCGAATAATTATACAACTATGTGAAGACTCTCTCTCATTTAATAATTTCAGATCTTGATACTTTATTCAAACAGCAAGCAAAGCTAAATAAAACTACATTGCAAGGATAGCACAACTCATGTGAAGAAGCAAAAACTTAGGCTCAACCGATACTAACCGATAGTTGTTGAAGAAGAAAGGTGGGATGCCTACCGGGGCATCCCCAAGCTTAGATGCTTGAGACTTATTGAAATATTATCTTGGGGTGCCTTGGGCATCCCCAAGCTTGAACTTTTGTGTCTCCTTAATTCCTCCCATATCATGGTTTCTCTTTTTAACAAAAGCTTCATCCACAACAAACTCAACAAGAACTCATGAGATAGGTTAGTATAAACCAATGAAAAACCTTATCATTTTCTACTGTAACAAATCACTAAGATTATTATTCAACATTGAATACTAAATGTCTCTGCATATTTAATACTCCTATCCTCAAATAGAATCATTAATCAAGCAAACATATGCAAACAATGCAACCATAACAGCAATCTGTCAAAACAGTACAGTCTGTAAAGAATGCAAGAGTATCAATACTTCCCTGACTCCAAAAATTATGAACTAAAATTCCCACTGTAATAAATTTATCAGATCTCAATATGCAAAAAGATTCAACATTATACCCCTCTCTGACTTTTCTAGGGAATTTTTGCAACAACGGTAAACTTTCTGTTTTCAAACAGCAACATGTATACTAGCAAAATAAGCATGGAAAAGGCTATCCTTGACTTATTTATTGAAAATAAAGATGCAAAACATTATTCTAAATAACAACAAGCAAATACTAACAAAAGAAAATGATGCTCCAAGCAAAACACATATCATGTGGTGAGTAAAAATATAGCTCCAAGTAAAGTTACCGATAGACGAAGACGAAAGAGGGGATGCCCAAGCTTAGGCTCTTGGTTATCCTTGAATATCTTGGGGTGCCATGGGCGTCCCCAAGCTTAGGCTCTTTGCCACTCCTTATTCCATAGTCCATCTAATCTTTACCCAAAACTTGAAAACTTCACAACACAAAACTCAACAGAAAACTCATAAGCTCCGTTAGTATAAGAAAATAAAACCACCACTTAGGTACTGTAATTAACTCATTCTAAATTCATATTGGTGTAATATCTATTGTACTACAACTTATCTATGGTTCATACCCTCCTATACTACTCATAGATTCATCAAAATAAACAAACAACACATAGAAAACAGAATCTATCAAAAACAGAACAGTCTGTAGTAATCTGTACCAAACGTACACTTCTGGAACTCCAAAAATTCTACCAAATTAGGAAGTCCTAATAAATTTGTGTACCAATCCAGAGCAAAAAGAATCAGATCAGAATCACGTTTCTGTGATTAACAAAACTAATTTACTGGGTGCAAAAGTTTCTGATTTTCAGCAGGATCAACACAACTATCACCGTAAGCCATCCTAAAGGTCTTACTTGGCACTTTATTGAAACAAAAGCTATAAAACATGATTACTACAGTAGCATAATCATGTGGACACACAAAAACAGTAAGGATAAATATTGGGTTGTCTCCCAACAAGCGCTTTTCTTTAATGCCTTTGTAGCTAGGCATGATGATGACAATGATGCTCACATCAAAGATAAGAATTGAAACATAACGGGAGCATCATGAAGCATATGACTAGCACATTTAAACCTAACCCACTTCCTATGCCTAGGGATTTTGTGAGCAAACAACTTATGGGAACGATAATCAACAAGCATAGGAAGGTAAAACAAGCATACCTTCAAAAATTTAAGCACATAGAGAGGAAACTTGACATTATTGCAATTTCCACAAGCATATGTTCCTCCCTCATAATAATTTTCAGTAGCATCATGAATGAATTCAACAATATAACCAGCACCTAAAGCATTCTTTTCATGATCTACTAGCATAGAAAATTTACTACTCTCCACATAAGCAAAATTCTTCTCATGAATAATAGTGGGAGTATCATAAGAGACTTGAACACTAAAAATTGTTTCCACATTAAAAGGCTAATGTTCAGAAAAGGGTAATCATAATCATGACAAGATTTGTAAATATAATCATCACTACTTTTTATAGCATAAGTTTCATTGCAATAATCATCATAAGTAGCAACTTCGTTCTCATCATAATTGATTGAAACCTCTCCCAAGATAGTGGAATCACTAAATAAAGTTGACACTCTTCCAAATCCACTTTCATCAATATAATCATCATAGGTAGGAGGCATGCTATCATCATAACAACTTTGCATATCAAAACTTGGGATGCTAAAAATATCATCTTCATTAAACATAGCATCCCCAAGCTTGGGACAAACATTAATTCCAGCAAATATATTCTCAAACATTTCATCCCAATCAAACATAGCTTCCCCAAGCTTGGGCCCTTTCATATCATAAGCATAATCACTCTCATCATTAAAAATATTGATAGCACCAATAGTATAACAATTATCATCATCACAATGAGTAGTAGGAGCAACATCATTTGGGAGGGATACCTTTCTACCTTTGTTGCTCCTTCTTTTCTTCTTCACATTATGTGTGGGTTCAACCTTCCTCTTTGAGCTCCTTATTGATGAGATTGGTTGAATAGAAGGCTCCTCCTCGTTACCTGATTCATCATAAGAAATAATAGGAGGAGATTGGGAAGCCTCTTCCCTTTCATTAGTATTCTCATCATCTTCCATTTGCTTTCTTTTCCTTATGTAATTGGCAAAATAAGGATTTTCAATACAATTCACCGCACAATACATATAAATTTTCTCTAGATCAAAAGAACTTTATCAAGGGCAAATTTTGGAATACCCTCAGTTATACATTTCATTTCTTCATAACCCAAAAGAAGGCTAAGCTCTTTATGATGCTCAAGGGTAATCAAATTATCACAATATTTGGATACGACTTGATCATGAAACAAATAGCATTGGAGCTTTAAATGACCATGTTCATTGCAAAGTTCACAAGGGGTACTATAAATATTGAATCTTTCAGCACATTCATCTAGCTCTTCTTGCAACCATTTGGTTTATAAGTACTTATGCCTCTTGCAATAAATATCTTCTCTATTTGGTGTGTTCATGCAAACATGCACTCCACAAAAGTTGACATGCTCATAAGAGATATTTTCATCACAACTAGTGCAATCATCATTAGCATCATGGATATTCAAAGAATTCGTACTAATAACATTGCAATCATGCTCATCATTCAAAGATTTAGTGCCAAACAATTTAATGCATTCTTCTTCTAACACTTTGGCACAATTTTCTTTTCCATCACGAAAGATATTAAAAAGATGAAGCGTATGAGACAAACTTAACTCCATTTTTTTTGTAGTTTTCTTTTATAAACTAAACTACTGATAAGACAAGAAACAAAAAGATTCGATTGCAAGATCTAAAGATATACCTTCAAGCGCTAACCTCCCCGGCAACGGCGCCATAAAAGAGCTTGATGTCTACTACACAACCTTCTTCTTGTAGACGTTGTTGGGCCTGCAAGTGCACAGGTTTGTAGGACAGTAGCAAATTTCCCTCAAGTGGATGACCTAAGGTTTATCAATCCGTAGGAGGCGTAGGATCAAGATGGTCTCTCTCAAACAACCCTGCAACCAAATAACAAAGAATCTCTTGTCTCCCCAACACACCCAATACAATGGTAAATTGTATAGGTGCACTAGTTCGGCGAAGAGATGGTGATACAAGTGCAAAATAGATAGTAGATAAAGGTTTTTGTAATCTGAAAATATAAAAACAGCAAGGTAACAAGTGATAAACGTGAGCGTAAACGGTATTGCAATGATAGGAAACAAGGCCTAGGGTTCATACTTTCACTAGTGCAAGTTCTCTCAACAATAATAACATAGATAGATAATATAACAAGCCCTCAACATGCAACAAAGAGTCACTCCGAAGCCACTAATAGCAGAGAACAAACGTAGAGATTATGGTAGGGTACAAAACCACCTCAAAGTTATTCTTTCGGATCGATCTATAAAAGAGTTCGTACTAGAATAACACCTTAAGAAACAAATCAACCAAAACCCTAATGTCATCTAGATACTCCATTGTCACCTCAAGTATCCGTGGGCATGATTATACGATATGCACCACACAATCTCAGATTCATCGAACCAACACAAAGTACTTCAAAGAGTGTCCCAAAGTTTCTACCGGAGAGTCAAGAACGTGTGCCGACCCCTATGCATAGGTTCCCAATGTCACGAAACCCGCAAGTTGATCACCAAAACATACATCAAGTGGCACATGATATCCCATTGTCACCATAGATAATCACGGCAAGACATACATCAAGTGTTCTCATAAAAGACTCAATCCGATAAGATAACCTCAAAGGGGAAACTCAATTCATCACAAGAGAGTAGAGGGGGAGAAACATCATAAGATCCAACTACAATAGCAAAGCTCGAGATACATCAAGATCGTGCCATCGAGGGAACACGAGAGAGAACACGAGAGAGAGAGAGAGATCAAACACATAGCTACTGGTACATACCCTCAGCCCCAAGGGTGAACTACTCCCTCCTCGTCATGGATAGCACTGGGATGATGAAGATGGCCACCGGTGATGGGTTCCCCCTCTGGCAGGGCGCCGAAACGGGCTCCCGAGAGGTTTTTGGTGGCTACAGAGGCTTGTGGCGGTGGAACTCCCAATCTATCTTCTGTTCTGGAAGTTTTAGGGTACGTAGGTATATATGGGTGCAAGGGGTACGTTGGTGGAGCTACGGGGGCCCCACGAGGCAGGGGGGCACGCCCCCCACCCTCGTGAGCACCTCCCGTATCTTCTGACGTGGGGTCCAAGTCCATCAGGTGGGTTTCCTTCCAAAAATAACTTCTCCAATTGATTTCGTTCCGTTTTGACTCTGTCTGATATTCCTTTCCCTCAAAACACTGAAATAGGCATAAAACAGCAAATCTGGGCTGGGCCTCCGGTTAATAGGTTAGTCCCAATAATAATATAAAAGTGGATTATAAAGCCCAATATTGCCTAAAACAGTAGATAAAGTAGCATGGAGCAATCAAAAATTATAGATACGTTGGAGACGTATCAACTCCTGTACCCTGAAAACATCGAGGAGCACCACGAAAACCTAATTCCACCACCGCAACCTTCTGTATCCGCGAGATCCCATCTTGGAGCCTTCGCCGGCGCTCCGTCGGAGGGGGAATCGACCATGGAGGGCCTCTACATCGTCTCCAAGGCCTCTCCGATGAGTTGTGAGTAGTTTACCACAGACCTTCGGGTCCATAGTTATTAGCTAGATGGCTTCTTGTCTCTCTTTCAATCTCAATACAAAGTTCTCCTTGATCTTCTTGGAGATCTATTCGATGTAACTCTTTTTGTGGTATGTTTGTCGAGATCCGATGAATTGTGGGTTTATGATCAAGTTTAGCTATGAGAAATAATTGAATCTTCTCTAAATTCTTTTATGTGTGATTGGTTATCTTTGCAAGTCTCTTCGAATTATCAGTTTGGTTTGGCCTACTAGATTGATCTTTCTTGCAATAGAAGTGCTTAGCTTTGGGTTCAATCTTGCGGTGTCCTTTCCTAGTGACAGCAGGGGCAGCAAGGCACGTATTGTATTGTTGCCATCGAGGATAAAATGATGGGGTTTATATCATATTGCTTGAGTTTATCCCTCTACATCATGTCATCTTTCTTAATGCGTTACTCTGTTCTTATGAACTTAATACTCTAGATGCAGGCAGGAGTTGGTTGATGTGTGGAGTAATAGTAGTAGATGCAGAATCGTTTCGATCTACTTGTTATGGACGTGATGCCTATATACATGATCATGCCTAGATAATCTCATAACTATGCACTTTTCTATCAATTACTCGATAGTAATTTGTTCACCCACCGTAATACTTATGCTATCTTGAGAGAAGCCACTAGTGAAACCTATGGCCCCCGGGTCTATCTTTTATCATATAAGTTTCCCATCTATCTTTTATTTGCATCTTTTACTTTCCAATCTATATCATAAAAATACCAAAAATATTTATCTTATCTTATTATCTCTATCAGATCTCACTTTTGCAAGTTTTCGTGAAGGGATTGATGAGGGAGTCCTGGATTAAGGGGTCCTCGGACAGCCGGACTATATGCTTTGGCCGGATTGTTGGACTATGAAGATACAAGATTGAAGACTTTGTCCCGTGTCCGGATGGGACTCACCCTTGCGTGGAAGGCAAGCTTGGATATTCGGATATGTAGATTTCCTTCTCTGTAACCAACTCTGTGTAACCCTAGCCCCCTCCGGTGTCTATATAAACCGGAGGGTTTAGTCTGTAGGACAACAACAATCATAATCATAGGCTAGCTTCTAGGCTTTAGCCTCTACAATCTCGTGGTAGACCAACTCTTGTAATACTCATATCATCAAGATTAATCAAGCAGGAAGTAGGGTATTACCTCCATCGAGAGGGCCTGAACCTGGGTAAAACATCGTGTCCCCTGCCTCCTATTACCATTAGCCTTGGACACATAGTTCGGGACCCCCTACCCGAGATCCGCCGGTTTTGACACCCACATTGGTGCTTTCATTGAGAGTTCCACTGTGCCGTCGCGATAAGGCTTGATGGCTCCCTCGATCATCTTCAACAATGTGGTCCAGGGGGATGTTTTCCTTCCCGGATAGATCTTTGTATTCAACGGCTTCGTACTGCGGGCCAACTCGCTTGGCCATCTGGAACAGATCAACAGCTACGCCCCTGGCCATCAGGTTAGGTTTGGAAGCTTAAACTATACTGCTGACATCCGCCGAGACTTGATCTTCGACGGATTTGAGCCCATGACAGGTGCGCCGAACAGTCACGACGGACATGACTTTGATCTGCCGTCGGACAGTATTTGGGAGAACGCGCCCGCGTTGGCGCCGGAAATCAATCCGGAGCAGATCGTGCCTTCCGAGGATGGGTGGATGGACCCCGCCACGGAGGCTGCACACTCATCGGCGTCGGAGCCGAACACTGATCCCACCTCCTGTGAGAGTGGCGTTATCAAACCCCCGGACTCATCTCCGCCTGCAGGATCCGAACCACGTGCGTTCGTGCCTATCAAATCAGAGTAGGCACCCGTCATGGAGTTCACTACCGCGGATATCTTTCACCACTCACCCCTAGGTGACGTGCTGAACTCATTAAGGTCTCTGTCCTTGTCAGGAGATTCTTGGCCGAACTATGTCCGGATCGAGTGGGGAGCAGACGATGAAGAAATTCGTCCCCCACCCACCACCCACTTTATAGCCACTGTCGATGATTTAACCGACGTGCTTGACTTCGACTCCGAAGACATCGACGACATGGACGACGATGCGGGAGAAGAACGGGAACCACCACCTACAGGGCGCTGGACCGCCACCTCATCATATGATATTTATATGGTGGACACCCCCAAAGAAAACAATGGCGATGAGGCAACAGAAGATAACCCCTTGGGGAAGCAATCCAGACACCAGCATCATCGGCATCGCTCCAAGCCCCTCCATAGCAAAAATAGCGATGCTGGCACATGAGATAACAATCCAGATGGTGTCGAAGACGAAGAAAATCCTGGCCAGCTAGGCTTCGAGCAGGCGGAGTAAGAGGATGGGCAAGCTAGCCCTAAAGAACAGGCAACTGATGGAGAATCAGAGGAGGATAATTACATGCCTCTCTCCGAAGATGAAGTGAGCCTTGGCGATGAAGAATTCGTCGTGCCAGAGGATCCCGTCGAGCAGGAGTGCTTCAAACGCCGGCTTATAGCCACTGCAAAAAGCCTAAAGAAAAAGCAGCAACAGCTTCAAGCTGATCAAGATCTGCTAACTAACAGATGGACTGATGTCCTGGCTGCCAAGGAATACGGACTCGAACGCCCTAGCAAAAGCTACCCAAAGCGCAGGCTGCTACCTCAACTTGAGGAGGAGGCTTTAAAGCCCACACTACCAGTGCATGATGCGGCTGACCGGCCGCCCTGCAGTCGTGACAAAACAGCGTACTAGCCCGAAGTCCAGACCGCACCCTGCTGCCAATCAAACGATAACACCAAGGTTTGGGGCTACACGAAGGACCTGCGAGAAGTATTGGAAAACAAGCAGGACAGTCAAGATCGATCTACGGATCACGGGGGCGCGCCACAAGACGCGATGATGACCGTCACGCCAGATACAATAATCTAAAGTCCAGCTGGGCCGAATACAATAGACCGGACTCATTTAAACTACGCCCCGCACCCCCCCCTATGCTTCACCGATGAAGTTATGGATCACGAATTCCCAGAAGGGTTTAAACCCGTAAATATTGAATCATACGATGGCACAATAGACCCCGCGGTATGGATCGAAGACTTTCTTCTCCACATCAACATGGCCCGCGGCGATGACTTACATGCCATAAAGTACCTACCACTTACACTACAAGAAATATGTCAACTAGTGACCTTCTGTCAGTGACCCTGGAAGAATTAGTCATAGATCTATAACCATTTGAGACCAATTGGTCAAAAGCTGTTCGGGGGGCTCCAAACCCTAAACCATTGCGACCATTTTGGTCAGAAAGGTCGTAATTTCCTTACACGAAATGGTCATAAAGCAAACAGTGCTGGTCCGCTGCCTTATTTCTAGTTGTTAATGACCAATATAGATGGTCATAGCCTTGTAGATTGTGGTGGGTTGTGATGACTAGGCGCCATCTCATCAGTTTTGCCTATGTGTCATGTCCATGTGTCAATTTTTACCCTAGGTTATGAAGCAATCTATATTTCTGTTATTCCAAAAATTCCCAAACAATTTTCATAAATTGTTTGGATCATATCTTCATCAAATATGTCAAAAGCATTCGTTGCCTAGTTCAAAAATAACTCAACAATATTCATTTTCCTATTCTGTTCAGAGCAGCACTTTGTGAAGGAAGTACCACTTTGGCATGTCCAAATGGTATCCATTTTCTACAGTGCTTTCCTATGCCCAAATAACCACCCTCCAACAAATGCCAGCTCAATCCATTCATTATTTTGAGCCTAGCTTCAACCTTCGTATTTATGTCCAGTGTGGTACTTTGCAAAGCAAGTACCACCTAGGCTCCTCCTTTTGAGGTGAAAATTTGTGAAGACGGTCTTCTTAGTAATTGATCATCCTCAGCCAAAACTCACACCCATTAGCCATGTGCATTTCTCGTACCGCAAATCAAACACTTGGCTGCTTATTCATGTTTGAGCATCGATCGGTCTCCTCGTGAGAATCTTATGTTGTGATTTTCTTCCTAGCACCTACCTGGGGAGTTCCCAACCCACTAGACATGCCTAGGCCGCCCAGAACACATGGCAACGCCACGTCACGCGGTGACCACGCGGCAGGCATGCGAGCTTACGCGCTCTAGAGTTGGGGCCCTCGGCCACCGTTCAAACCTTGATGTCTCGCCATCAAACCATGTATTTCTGATTAAATAGATACTTATTTACCTAGAAATGAGTTTTGGAAAAAATAAAGAGCAAACTATGAGGCAGCTGCAGTTCAAATTTGACCCGCTTCCAACTGAATCGACGGGAATTTGTCTTTTTCACCAGAGGTGGGTCAAAACTTTTGACACCCAACCATTTTGTCAATTGTGCATTAAATATGGCCTGTTATTTTATAAAATTGATTAGGTCCAATTTTGCAACAAATATATGGTAGGTCCTTCACACAAAAAAATCATTTCAGGCACTCGGAAAATGGAAAATGAATTTTCCGTGCAAAGAAAATGAAAACTCCCTTAGGCAACATTGTTTGGAATTCCAAGATGCACCCTTGTGCACAATATGAGATCATTTGAACAAACTATGCCATCAATGTGTCCATAAGATTGATCATTTGGCTTGAAAGCCATGAATCTTCACACTTGATAGCTCATTTCTAAGAACACTTTTTTAAAATAATTACCGTATTACAAGTTTATTATTTTTCCTGGAAACTTGGTCACATATAATGACACAATGCAAAGGTTTTCGAATTTTTTAATTTTTTTAATTTTTTATGCCCGTTTCAAAATGCGGTCAAAACGACGGGCTTGACCGTTCCTATCTAGTGGTTGAATCTTGGAACTTTTTGGTGTTTCTCTGATTAAATAGATACTTATGTACCTAGAAATGATTTTTGGAAAAAAATAAAGAGCAAACTACGAGGCAGCTGCAGTTCAAATTTGACCCGCTTCCAACTAAACCGTCGGAAATTTGTCTTTTTCACGAGAGGTGGATCAAAGCTTTTCACACCCAACCATTTGGTCATTTGTATATTAAATATGGACTAGTATTTTATAAAATTGATTTGGTACAATTTTGCAACAAATATATGGTAGGTCCTTCACAAAAAAACTCATTTCAGGCACTCGGAAAATGGAAAATGAATTTTCCGTGCAAAGAAAATGAAAACTCCCTTAGGCAACTTTGTTTTGGAATTCCAAGACCCACCCTTTTGCACAATATGAGATCATTTGAACAAACTATGCCATGAATGTGGCCATAAGATTGATCATTTGGCTTGAAAGCCTTGAATCTTCACGCATAATAGCTCCTTTCTGAGAACAGTTTTTTAAAATAATTGCCGTATTACAAGTTTATTATTTTTCCTGGAAACTTGGTCACATATAATGACACAATGCGAAGGTTTTCCAATTTTTTAATTTTTTTTGAATTTTTTATGCCCGTTTCAAAATGCGGTCAAAACGGCGGGCTTGACCGTTCCTAGCTAGTGGTTGAATCTTGGAAAACTTTTGATGTTTCTCTGATTAAATAGATACTTATGTACCTAGAAATGATTTTTGGAAAAAATAAAGAGCAAACTATGAGGCAGTTGCAGTCCAAATTTGACCCGCTTTCAACTGAACCAGCAGAAATTTGTCTTTTTCACGAGAGGTGGATCAAAGCTTTTGACACCA
The DNA here is from genome assembly GCA_963921465.1 of Triticum timopheevii. Lineage (NCBI taxonomy): Eukaryota > Viridiplantae > Streptophyta > Magnoliopsida > Poales > Poaceae > Triticum > Triticum timopheevii. The sequence goes on along the minus strand of OY997272.1, from coordinate 69,012,954 downwards.
AACCATTTGGTCAATTGTATATTAAATATGGACTAGTATTTTATAAAATTGATTTGGTCCAATTTTGCAACAAATATATGGTAGGTCCTTCACAAGAAAAACTCATTTCGGGCACTCGGAAAATGATTAAAAATAGCTAGAAAGATCAGAAATGCATACAAATTGGTCCTTATCCATAAAATGTGGTCTAACTCTAGTGAAAATTTGTGTGGTGCTCTTTTGCAATTTTTTTGATAGCTACTTCACAAAATCCCTCTATTTTTAGTACTTGAAAACTATTTTAAGTTACTGATTTTTCGAACCAATCAGAACTCTTCTCACGGATTGATGATATGGCATCCATCCATCCATCCATCTCTCCATCCCACATCCATCCATCCATCTTTCTACAGAAAAAAAGAAAAAAAAATGAAAAGATACCCCCAAACCCTAGCTCAGATCGATCCCCTCCCCATCTCCCCCCATCTCCTCGCCGCCGCCGACCCCCTCCCGATCCACTCCTCTCCCCACGCGGCAACCCTTCCTCCACTCTCGACCCCCAAAGCCAAAGACAGAGCTGTCCTCTCCCCGTTGGCCTCCGCTGTCTTCCCCAACCACGGCCTCCACTCCATCGCTGGCACCCTCTCCTCTCCTCTGCCTCTTCCCCAACCACGGCGTAGATCCTCTCGAGCGGCCAGATCCACTCCCACGGCCAGATCCTCTCCCTCCTCGCGCCGGAAACCCTAGCTGCCCGGGCGCGGCCATGGCGACTGACCGACCGTAGGCGGAGGACTCTGGCTCGGACAATGGTCCTCCTACTGCTCGCGCTCACACTGTTTGCCGGTGGTGCCAGCGGTCAACAGCGGCGGCAGGCCCCGCCGGTGCCTGCCGTCTCCGATCTTGTGGTCGAGCCGCCCTTCGCGTGCCTCCATCCCCTTGGCTAGCTCCAGCCGCCTCTCCCTCCAGGGAAGTTCATCTCCCTCCAACTCCTGGCTAGGGTTCGCCGGATCTGGCCGTCTCTCTCTCTCTCTCTCTCTCTCTCTCTCTCTCTCTGTCAGGATTTCTCTATCTGAACCTCGCTCTCTTTGCAGGCACCCATGAAGGCGATGACGCGTGGACTACTTGGGTGGTGGTGGCCACCAAGGCCAAGGCCAGGGAGGACGGCGACGAGGCGAGGACCTCATCCTCTTCTCATCAGGAGTTCGTCGGGGACCTCATCCTCTTCGACGAGGCGCCCTAGCTACCAGCACGTCCCGGCCGCCGCCAGTAGGTAATCATCGGAAAATGATTGTTTCACCGAACTACTGTGGTTGCTGGTTAGTTTGTGCTCTTAGTTTGATCTTTGAGTCCGGTATCAATGCATGGTGCCCTTTGGATTTAGAGTGAAAGCATAACTGCTTACTGCTGCTCTGAATGATTGACACAACCATGTGATCATGTGATCCGTTACTGAACCAATTATGCAGTGACAGGATTATCCAGGGGCGAGTAGTCTATGCATCTATATTATGTCCTGCTACGGACGACGGTTCATAGGCTATTCAAAATTTTCATGTATTCAGTTCCTATGTATAGCATGCTACTTTTTCTTCTTGTGCTGGCTTCCAGGCAACAATAATTAACCTTGTAATAAATATCACTTTGGTTCATGTCATAGCTTCTCATGTATCAGGAGGTGCCATTGGGATCACAAGGCTAAGAGATCCTCCTCCACGCCTCATGGGATGCAATATCATGCTTGCTCTTGTGAAATCGATGATGATGCTCCGAATGTTATTTCTATTGCCATTGTGGATTAGCTTCTGCCCCTCAAATGCTATTGGCAAGTTGCATTTTTGTGGGGCACTACTGTCTAGAGATTTGCTCCACTCTCAATTTCTTTAGAATTACATAGATCCAGTGGCAATGCTTTAGAGAACTATTTGATCTGTTTCAGAATGTGAGATCAATTGAGATCCAGTGGCAATGCTTTTGAGATCTTGCTATGTGTAACTATTTTATTCTAGGAACCTCCCTTCTGAATCATGCACAATGCCTGTTACTATGGCAATGAATTTTATCTATGCACAGTGCATGTTTATAAGAAGTATTGATGCATGTGTTTGAATGGTTGAGTAGTGATCTATATCATGAAAGTATGGAATGGCTGAGTAGTGCATATTCAGGCTCTCGCCGTCTAGCATGTGAAGAGTAATGTAACCAATGAAATGTGATATATGCATCTGAATTAGATTGGTTTAAGTTTTGTACCTGAAATGCCCACAACCAAATGTGCATGAATATTTAGAATGAGACACCAATTGAAGATGAACATGTTCATTGTTACATATTTTCCATGCTATGCTTTATGAATTATATGATCTATAAATATTTGGGACTTTTACCTATGTATAGAGCTCTGTGTGTAATACCAAGTTGTTCGTGTTATTGTACAAAACACTGTGTTGGTATTACCTTGTTTACAGTAAGTGAATCCACATACAAAAATAACAGACAGGTAGGATATTGTTTTTGTTTATTCCTGTCTGCTCAACAGCTACATGATAATTCTGTAATGCTGAAGTTGTATTTGCTGCTTGTGTCTTAAATTTTTTATTTTATAATGATGATATGAAATGTCTATGAAATGTCATGCAGGTCATTATTGGTGTTGTTGCTGTTGCTGTGGTTGTTGGAGGTGTTGCCGCCGCATCTGGCGGAGCTGCAGTCCGAGAAGGTCAAGGATGAGATCGTCCTCGATGGGAACGACATCGAGCTCGTCTCCCACTCTGCCGCCCTCATCAACTAGGTGAATCAAACAGGACCCAGAACTTGTGTTTGTTCATGTGCATGCTGTGTTGCTTGAATAATTTGGTTGATGTGATGCAAATGATATTGTATCATGTTTGCTTATGCTCTTTGCGGAAACTAGTATGCTAGATGTTCTTAGAAATCATTGCAATGTCCTCAGATGTTGGATGTCGAGTGTTCTTTGTTTGCGATGCATATATGGCTGCTTGTGCTGGTCAACATGATGCAAACAAGTCTACTTATGCCATTGTGCTGTTATTATGTGCTCCGTAATGATTTGGTTTTGCTTCCATATGATCTGCTTCTACATTCTGTTCCTATGTAATCTGATCTGCAATGATTCAGTTTTTGGTTCCATATAGTTAATCCGCTTCCATGCTCTATTCTTGTATAATTTTCCTGCTGTTCTTGCTGTTGTATGTGTTCTCCTTCCAGGGACAACATATATGGACAACATATATATGCTCAATACACTTTACTTATTTTCCTGTATAGTTTTCTTACTTTTTTTCCTTTATGTTCACTCTTTTTCAGGAGCTCAAGGCCTAATTTTTTTCCTTTATGTTCACTCTTTTACTAGAGCTAGAGTCCTAATTTTTTTGAGTGTGAAGCTGTGAAGCCAAGTGCAAAGCAGTGAAGCTATACTTTGCAAAGAGTTCTTTTGGCTCTATAGTAGACTGTAAATTGTAATATTGTAACGGATTGTAAAAGGCTAATGTAGTGTTATTTGACGAACTATATTTGTTCTGTCCTGTTTGAAATAGTGGCTGTTTGAAATAGTGGTTATGTATGTTGAGAAGATATGTAAACTTCACCAGTGGGTCCCACTTATGAATATAATCTGAGCAATTTTGAAATTTCTGACATGTGGGACTCATGTATGGCATTATGACTTGTGGGACCCATCTGACTAGTGGGACCAGCTCCAAAATATGATGACTGAAAATAGAAAATCAATTGATTGTAAGAAGGCCAAGGCCCAAAAATAGAGAAGCTGAAACACAAGGCTTGGCCCAAGTAGCCCAAAATAATTGTCAGAAAAAATAATATAAAAAGGCTGAATTAATGGGCTCGGCCCATCTAAAGCACCGAAATGGACCGGGCCGATTCTAATTTTTGACCTTTTCAATTTGACGTAATATTGCCACGTCAGATTGCCACGTCGGATCCGACGTGGCCTTGGCAGACAGCTAGTGACCAAAACAAAACAGTACGCTTATTTTGGTCGTAAATGTCTACGACCTTCTCACAGAGAAGGTCAAAAATGTCAGTTTACGACGGCCAGCTTTTGACCTTTTGGTTTTGGTCACAAAAAGGTCACAAATAAAAAACTATGACCATTCAGTGACCAATAGTGGTGGTCACAAGTTAACATATTTCTTGTAGTGTTAAGCTCAAAGGACTAGCTAGGCATTGGCTTAATAGCCTGCCAGCAAGCTCCATCGACAGTTGGGAGGATCTAGAAGACGCATTCCTCGATAACTTCCAGGGCACTTACGTACGACCACTGGATGCTGATGACTTAAGTCACATAACCCAGCAGCCCGGAGAGTCAGCCAGGAAATTCTGGACTCGGTTCCTAAATAAAAAGAACCAAATTGTCGACTGTCCGGATGCCGAAGCCTTAGCGGCCTTCAAGCATAACATCCGAGACGAATGGCTCGCCCGACACCTCGGCCAAGAGAAGCCAAAGTCCATGGCAGCCCTCATGACACTCATGACCCGCTTCTACGCGGGCGAGGACAGCTGGCTGGCTCGCAGCAACGTCACACCCAAAAACTCAGGTGATTCAGACGCCAGGGATAGCAACGGCAAGCCGCGACGGAATAGACACAAAAGTCGCAATAATGGCGACAACACCGAAGACACGATAGTCAATGCTGGATTCAGAGGCTTTAAATCCGGACAGCAGAAAAATCCATTCAAGAGAAACAGTCCGGGCTCGTCCAGTTGGACCACATACTCGATCGCTCATGTCAAATTCACGACACCCCTGATAAACTAGCCAACCACACCAACAGGGAATGCTGGGTGTTTAAACAGGCCAACAAGTTGAATGCCGAGAACAAGGAAAAGGGGCTGCATGATGTCTACTACACAACCTTCTTCTTGTAGACGTTGTTGGGCCTGCAAGTGCACAAGTTTGTAGGACAGTAGCAAATTTCCCTCAAGTGGATGACCTAAGGTTTATCAATCCGTGGGAGGCGTAGGATGAAGATGGTCTCTCTCAAACAACCCTGCAACCAAATACAAAGAGTCTCTTGTGTCCCCAACACACCCAATACAATGGTAAATTGTATAGGTGCACTAGTTCGGCGAAGAGATGGTGATACAAGTGCAATATGGATAGTAGATATAGGTATTTGTAATCTGAAATAATAAAAACAGCAAGGTAACTAATGATAAAAGTGAGCGTAAACGGTATTGCAATGATAGGAAACAAGGCCTAGGGTTCATACTTTCACTAGTGCAAGTTCTCTCAACAATAATAACGTAGATAGATCATATAACAATCCCTCAACATGCAACAAAAAGTCACTCCAAAGCCACTAATAGCGGAGAACAAACGTAGAGATTATGGTAGGGTACGAAATCACCTCAAAGTTATTCTTTCGGATCGATCTATAAAAGAGTTCGTACTAGAATAACACCTTAAGACACAAATCAACCAAAACCCTAATGTCACCTAGATACTCCATTGTCACCTCAAGTATCCGTGGGCATGATTATACGATATGCATCACACAATCTTAGATTCATCCAACCAACACAAAGTACTCCAAAGAGTGCCCCAAAGTTTCTACCGAAGAGTCAATAAAACGTGTGCCAACCCCTATGCATAGGTTCATGGGCGGAACCCGCAAATTGGTCACCAAAACATACATCAAGTGGCACCTGATATCCCGTTGTCACCATAGATAAACATGACAAGACATACATCAAGTGTTCTCATAAAAGACTCAATCCGATAAGATAACTTCAAAGGGGAAACTCAATTCATCACAAGAGAGTAGAGGGGGAGAAACATCATAAGGTCCAACTACAGTAGCAAAGATCGGGATACATCAAGATCGTGCCATAGAGGGAACACGAGAGAGAACACGAGAGAGAGAGAGAGAGAGAGATCAAACACATAGCTACTGGTACATACCCTCAGCCTCGAGGGTGAACTACTCCCTCCTCATCATGGAGAGCACCGGGATGATGAAGATTGCCACCGGTGATGGGTTCCCCCTCCGGCAGGGTGCCGGAACAGGCTCCCGAGAGGTTTTTGTTGGCTACAGAGGCTTGCAACGGCGGAACTCCCGATCTATCTTGATTTTTGATGGTTTTAGGGTACGTGGGCATATATAGGCGAAAGAAGTCGGTCGGGAGGTGCTCGAGGGGCCCACGAGACAGGGGGACGCCACCCTGTAAGGGGGGCGCGCCCTCCTATCTCGTGGCCTCCTCGAGGATCTTCTGACGTGGACTCCAAGTCTCCCGGATCATATTCTTCCAAAAAATAACTTTTCCGAAGGTTTCATTCCGTTTGGACTCCGTTTGATATTCCTTTTCTTCGAAATACTGAAACATGCAATAAAACAGCAATATGGGCTGGGCCTCCGGTTAGTAGGTTTGTCCCAAAAATGATATAAATGTGTAAAATAAAGCCCATAAACATCCAAAAGGGGTAATATAATAGCATGGAACAATCAAAAATTATAGATACGTTGGAGACGTATCAAGCATCCCCAAGCTTAATTCCTGCTCGTCCTCGAGTAGGTAAATGATAAAAACAGAATTTTTGATGTGGAATGCTACATAGCATAATTCTCAATGTAATTTTATTTATTGTGGCATGAATGTTCAGATCCAAATGAATACAAAATAAAAGTTCATATTGACATAAGAAATAGTAACACTTCAAGCATACTAATCAAAGTAATCATGTCTTCTCAAAATAACATGGCTAAAGAAAGTTATCCCTACAAAATCATATAGTCTGGCTAAGCTTTATCTTCATCACACAAAGTATTTAATCATGCACAACCCCGATGACAAGCCAAGCAGTTGTTTCATACTTTAATAATCTCAAACTTTTTCAACTTTCACGCAATACATGAGCCTGAGCCATGGACATAACACTATATGTGGAATAGAATGGTGGTTGTGGAGAAGACAAAAAGGAGAAGATTGTCTCACATCAACTAGGCGTATCAACGGTCTATGGAGATGCCCATTAATAGATATCAATGTGAGAGAGTAGGGATTGCCATGCAACGGATGCACTAGAGCTATAAATATATGAAAGCTCAACAAAAGAAACTAAGTGGGGTGCATCCAACTTGCTTGCTCACGAAGACCTAGGGCATTTTGAGGATGCCCATCATTGGAATATACAAGCCAAGTTCTATAATGAAAAATTCCCACTAGTATATGAAAGTGACAACATAGGAGACTCTCTATCATGAAGATCATGGTGCTACTTTCAAGCACAAGTGTGGAAACAGAGATAGTAGCATTGTCCCTTCTATCTTTTTATCTCATTTTATTTTTTTTCTTTTTTCTTTTCTTTTCTTTTTTTCCTTTTTCCATTTTTTTCTTTGGCCTTTCTTTTTTTTCTTTTTGGACTTTCTCTTTTTTTTTCCTTTTTCTAAAGTCCGAAGTCTCATCTCGACTTGTGGGGGAATCATAGTCTCCATCATCCTATCCTCACTAGGACAATGCTCTAATAATGAAGATCATCACACTTTTATGGATTTACAACTCAAAGCTAGAACAAGATATGACTCTATATGAATGCCTCCGACGGTGTACCGGGATATGCAATGAATCAAGAGCGACATGTATGAAAATTATGAAGGTGGCCTTGCCACAAATACAATGTCAACTACATGATCATGCAAAAAGCAATATGACAAAAGTAATGCATGTCATATGAACGGAACGATGGAAAGTTGCATGGCAATATATCTCGGAATGGCTATGGAAATGCCATAATAGGTAGGTATGGTGGCTGTTTTGAGGAAAGTAAATGGTGGGTATATGGTACCGGTGAAAGTTGCACGGTACAAGAGAGGCTAGCAATGGTGGAAGGGTGAAGGAGTGCGTATAATCCATGGACTCAACATTAATCAAAAGAACTCATATACTTGTTGCAAAAATTTAGAAGTCATCAAAAATCAAAGCACTACGCGCATGCTCCTAGGGGGATAGATTGGTAGGAAAAGACCATCGCTCATCCCCGACCGCCACTCATAAGGAAGACAATCAATAAATAAAATTATGCTCCAACTTCATCACAAAGCGGTTCACCATATGTGCATGCTACGGGAATCACAAGCTTCAACACAAGCATTCTTTAAATTCATAATCACCCAGCTAGCATGACTTTAATATCACTACCACCATATCTCAAAACAATTATCAAGCATCAAGTTGATCATAGCATTCAATTCACTTCCTATGATAGTTTTTATTATACCCACCTTGGATGCTCATCATTCTAGGACCAACTTTTAAGATCATAGCAAATACCATGCTGTTCTAAAAGACTCTCAAAATAATATAAGTGAATCATGAGATACTAGCAATTTCTTCAAAATATAACCACCGCCGTGCTCTAAAAGATATAAGTGATGCACTAGAGCAAATGACAAACTACTCCGAAAAGATATAAGTGAAGATCAATGAGTAGCTAAATAATTATGTAACTATGCGAAGACACTATCTCATTAAAGAATTTCATATCTTGGTATTGTATTCAAACAGCAATCAAAACAAAATAAAATGACATTTTAAGGATAGCACAACTCATGGGAAGAAGCAAAAACTTAGGCTCAACCGATACTAACCGATAGTTGTTGAAGAAGAAAGGTGGGATGCCTACCGGGGCATCCCCAAGCTTAGATGCTTGAGACTTCTTGAAATATTATCTTGGGGTCCCTTGGGCATTCCCAAGCTTGAACTTTTGTGTCTCCTTAATTCCTCTCATATCATGGCTTCTCTATTTCTCAAAAAGCTTCACTCACAACAAACTCAACAATAACTCGTGAGATAGGTTGGTATAAACCAATGCAAAACCTTATCATTTTCTACTGTAAAAAATCACTAAAATTATTATTCAACATTTCATACTAAATGCCTCTGCATATTTAATACTCCTATCCTCAAATAGGATCAATAAACAAGCAAACATATGCAAACATAACAGCGATCTGTCAAAACAATACAGTCTGTAAAGAATGCAAGATTCATCATACTTCCCTAACTCCAACAATTATTAAATAAAATTCCCACTGTAGTAAATTTATCGGAGCTCAATATGCAAAAAGTTTCAACATTATACAATGCTCTGAATTTTCTAGGGAATTTTTGCAACAGCGGTAAACTTTCTGTTTTCAAACAGCAACATGTATACTAGCAAAATAAGCATGACAAAGGCTATCCTTAACTTCTTTATTGAAACTAAAGATGCAAAACACTATTCTAAATAAAAGCAAGCAAATACTAACAAAATAAAATGATGCTCCAAGCAAAACACATATCATGTGGTGAATAAAAATATAGCTCCAAGTAAAGTTACCGATGAACGAAGACGAAAGAGGGGATGCCATCCGGGGCATCCCCAAGCTTAGGCTCTTGGTTGTCCTTGAATATTACCTTGGGGTGCCTTCAGCATCCCCAAGCTTAGGCTCTTTGCACTCTTTATTCCGTAGTCCATCGAATCTTTACCCAAAACTTGAAAACTCCACAACACAAAACTCAACAGAAAACTCGTAAGCTCCGTTAGTATAAGAAAATAAAACCACCACTTAGGTACTGTAATAAACTCATTATAAATTCATATTGGTGTAATATCTACTGTATTCCAACTTCTCTATGGTTCATACCCTCCGATACTACTCATAGATTCATCAAAATAAGCAAACAACACATAGAAAACAGAATCTGTCAAAAACAGAACAGTCTGTAGTAATCTGTATCAAACGTATACTTCTGGAATTCCAAAAATCCTACCAAATTAGGAAGTCCTAAGAAATTCGTTTACAAATTCATAGCAAAAAGAATCAGATCAAGATCACGTTTCTGTGAATTAACAAAACTAATGTACTGGGCGCAAAAGTTTCTGATTTTCAGCAGGATCAACACAACTATCACCGTAAGCTATCCTAAAGGTCTTACTTGGCACTTTATTGAAACAAAAGCTATAAAACATGATTACTACAGTAGCATAATCATGTGAACGCACAAAAACAGTAAGGGTAAATATTGGGTTGTCTCCCAACAAGCGCTTTTCTTTAATGCCTTTCTAGCTAGGCATGATGATGATAATGATGCTCACATAAAAGATAAGAATTGGAACTTAATGGGAGCATCATGAAGCATATGACTAGCACATTTAAGTCTAACCCACTTCCTATGCATAGGGATTTTTTGAGCAAACAACTTATGGGAACAATAATCAACTAGCATAGGAAGGTAAAACAAGCATAGCTTCAAAATTTTAAGCACATGGAGAGGAAACTTGACATTATTGCAATTCCTACAAGCATATATTCCTCTCTCATAATAATTTTCAGTAGCATCATGAATGAATTCAGAAATATAACCAGCACCTAAAGCGTTCTTTTCATGATCTTCTTGCATAGAAAATTTACTACTCTCCACATAAGCAAAATTCTTCTCATTCGGAATAGTGGGAGTATCATAAGAGACTTGAACACTAAAAGTTGTTTCCACATTAAAAGAGTAATGTTCAGAAAAAGGGTAATCATAATCATGACAAGATTTGTAAATATAATCATCACTACTTTTTATAGCATAAGTTTCATCACAATAATCATCATAAGTAGCAACTTCGTTCTCATCATAATCGATTGAAACCTCTCCCAAGATAGTGGAATCATCACTAAATAAAGTTGACACTATTCCAAACCCACTTTCATCAATATAATCATCATAGGTAGGGGGCATGCTATCATCATAACAACTTTGCATATCAAAACTTGGGATGCTAAAAATATCATCTTCACTAAACGTAGCATCCCCAAGCTTGGGACAAACATTAATTTCAGAAAATATATTCTCAAATATTTCATCCTCATCAAACATAGCTTCCCCAAGCTTGGGCCCTTTCATATCATAAGCATAATCACTCTCATCATTAAAAATATTGATAGCACCAATAGCATAGCAATTATCATCATCACAGTGAGTAGTAGGAGCAACATCATTTGGGAGGGATACCTTTCTACCTTTGTTGCTCCTTCTTTTCTTTTTCTTCTTCACATTATGTGTGGGTTCAACTTTCCTCTTTGAGCTCCTTATTGATGAGATTGGTTGAATAGAAAGCTCCTCGTTACCTGAATCATCATAATAAATAATAGGAGGAGATTGGGAAGTCTCTTCCCTTTCATTAGTATTCTCATCATCTTCTTTTTGCTTTCTTTTCTTTATGTAATTGGCAATATAAGGATTTTCAATGCAATTCTCCACACAAAACACATAAATATCCTCTGGATCAAAATCAAGAAATCTATCAAGATTAAATTTTGGAATACCCTCGATTATACATTTCATTTCTTCATACCCCAAAAGAAGACTAAGCTCTTTATGATGCCCAAGGGAAATCAAGCTATCACAATTTTTGGACACGATTCGATCATAAAACAATTTGCATTGGAGATTTAAATGACCACATTCATTGCAAAGTTCACAAGGAGCGCGAAACATGTTGAATCTTCTAGCACATTCATCAAGACTTTCTTGCAAACCTTTAGTTTTTAAGTACTTATGGCTCTTGCAATATCTATTTTCTCTATTTGGTGTGTCCATGCAAATCCAATCTACTCCACAAAAATCAACATGCTTATAGGAGACATTTTCATCATAACTAGTGCAATCATCATTAGTACTATGGATATTCAAAGAGTTCATACTAACAACATTGCAATCATGCTCATCATTCAAAGATTTAGTACCAAGAATTTTAATGCATTCTTCTTCTAGCACTTGAGCACAATTTTCTTTTCCATCAAACTCACGAAAGATAATAAAAAGACAAAGCGTATGAGACAAACTCAAATCCATTTTTTTGTAGTTTTTCTTTTATAAACTAAACTAGTGATAAAACAAGAAATAAAAAATTCAATCGCAAGATCTAAATATATACCTTGAAGCACTCACCTCCCCGGCAACGGCGCCAGAGCTTGATGTCTACTACACAACCTTCTTCTTGTAGACGTTGTTGGGCCTGCAAGTGCACAGGTTTGTAGGACAGTTGCAAATTTCCCTCAAGTGGATGACCTAAAGTTTATCAATCCGTGGGAGGCGTAGGATGAAGATGGTCTCTCTCAAACAACCCTGCAACCAAATACAAAGAGTCTCTTGTGTCCCCAACACACCCAATACAATGGTAAATTGTATAGGTGCACTAGTTTGGCGAAGAGATGGTGATACAAGTGCAATATGGATAGTAGATATAGGTATTTGTAATCTGAAAATATAAAAACAGCAAGGTAACTAATGATAAAAGTGAGCGTAAATGGTATTGCAATGATAGGAAACAAGGCCTAGGGTTCATACTTTAACTAGTGCAAGTTCTCTCAACAATAATAACATAGATAGATCATATAACAATCCCTCAACATGCAACAAAGAGTCACTCCAAAGCCACTAACAGCGGAGAACAAACGTAGAGATTATGGTAGGGTACGAAACCACCTCAAAGTTATTCTTTTGGATCGATCTATAAAAGAGTTCGTACTAGAATAACACCTTAAAACACAAATGAACCAAAACCTTAATGTCACCTAGATACTCCATTGTCACCTCAAGTATCCGTGGGCATGATTATACGATATGCATCACACAATCTCAGATTCATCCAACCAACACAAAGTACTTCAAAGAGTGCCCCAAAGTTTCTACCGGAGAGTTAAGAAAATGTGTGCCAACCCCTATGCATAGGTTCACGGGCGGAACCTGCAAGTTGGTCACCAAAACATACATCAAGTGGCACGTGATATCCCATTGTCACCACAGATAAAGACGGCAAGACATACATCAAGTGTTCTCATAGAATACTCAATCCGATAAGATAACTTCAAAGGGGAAACTGAATTAATCACAAGAGAGTAGAGGGGGAGAAACATCATAAGATCCAACTACAATAGCAAAGCTCGGGATACATCAAGATCGTACCATAGAGGGAACACGAGAGAGAACACGAGAGAGAGAGAGAGAGAGAGAGAGAGAGAGAGATCAAACACATAGCTACTGGTACATACCCTTAGCCCCGAGGGTGAACTACTCCCTCCTCCTCATGGAGAGCGCCGGGATGATGAAGATGGCCACCGGTGATGGGTTCCCCCTCTGGCAGGGTGCTGGAACGGGCTCCCGAGAGGTTTTTGGTGGCTACAAAGGCTTGCGACGGCGAAACTCCCAATCTATCTTGATTTTTGATGGTTTTAGGGTACGTGGGCATATATAGGCGAAAGAAGTCGGTCGGGAGGTGCTCGAGGGGCCCACGAGACAGGGGGACGCCACCCTGTAAGGGGGGCGCGCCCTCCTATCTCGTGGCCTCCTCGAGGATCTTCTGACGTGGACTCCAAGTCTCCCGGATCATATTCTTCCAAAAAATAACTTTGCCGAAGGTTTCATTCCGTTTGGACTCCGTTTGATATTCCTTTTCTTTGAAATACTGAAACAGGCAATAAAACTGCAATATGGGCTGGGCCTCCGGTTAGTTGGTTAGTCCCAAAAATGATATAAATGTGTAAAATAAAGCCCATAAACATTCAAAAGGGGTAATATAATAGCATGGAACAATCAAAAATTATAGATACGTTGGAGACGTATCACTGCATAGCGACGACGACGAGGAGCACCGACCGCCAAACACGGGAGGACAGAAGAAATTCCCTCCCCAGGTGAAAACAGTGAATATGATATACGCAACCCATATCCCCAAGCGGGAACGGAAGCGTGCACTAAGGGACGTCTACGCGATGGAGCCAGTCGCCCCAAAATTTAACCCATGGTCCTCTTGTCCGATCACTTTCGATCACAGGGATCATCCTACCAGTATCCGTCATGGCGGTTCGGCCGCATTGGTCCTTGACCCCATCATCGACGGATTCCATCTCACACGAGTCCTAATGGACGGCGGCAGCATCCTGAACATGCTCTATCAGGACATAGTGCGCAAAATGGGCATTGACCCCTCAAGGATCAAGCCCACAAAAACCACTTTCAAGGGTGTTATACCCGGTGTAGAGGCCTGTTGCACGGGCTCAAACACACTAGAAGTGGTCTTTGGATCTCCGGACAATTTCTGGAGCGAGGAGTTAATCTTCGACATCGTCCTCTTCAGCAGCGGCTATCATGCACTGCTTGGACGAACCGCATTTGCCAAATTCAATGCGGTACCGCATTATGCGTATCTCAAGCTCAAAATGCCTGGACCTCGCGGGGTTATTATAGTTAATGGAAACACAGAGCGCTCGCTCCATATGGAGGAGCACACTGCGGCCCTAGCGGCGGAAGTGCAAAACAGCCTTCTTAGGCAAACAACCAATTTGGCGATAAAGAACCCGGATACCGCCAAGCGAGTCTGGAGTACTCCGCTACAGGATCGTCCGGCACGACCAGAGCTCGACTAGCAATTCGGCCTCCGCCCTAGTCCCAGCCAAGCGGCGACATTCGTGCCACGCATACACAACTACGCACTTAAAATACCATGGGCATAGGCGGAGGCACGACCACGATGCAGTCCTCAATGCGGTTCGACCGCCCCAGGACACACGCATTTTGAAACCCCCTTTTATTTCAGGTCCCTATCTTCAGTAGGCTCTTCCAAAAGACTGGCTATCGGACACATAGCGGGACGGACACACCAGGAGGACAAGAAGCTTTGGTGCACGAGGGAATCCTCAGGTGGTCTCTGATAACGATCGTTATACCTGTTTTTACATACCTGCATACAGCCCGGCCGCTCCTGGTCAGGATGTGTCAAACAGTCCTATCCTGCTTATCACACTACTTGTACATGTATGCTTTGACATATCATTTGAATAACAAGGGAAAATAATATACAACGTCATCTTGCTATTAAGTTTATTTGCCCCTTTTTCTTTACTGCTTATTTATTATACCCGTGCACTTCGGCACGACCAGTTTGCTAGGGGGCTTCAGTACCCCATAACCCGGCAAGACAAGTCCGAACACTTTCGACAATGCGCGAATTTATAACACTATATGCATCAACTCCGAATCATGTCTTGGGGTCAATAGTTGGGTTTACCCGGCTCCCTTGTTTTGGTACCTTACGTTCCGCTATATCGGCTAAGGTCGCGCAGGAAGAACTATTGCGATTGTGTCCCGGTTCTTCCGGATGAGCGCCTCAGTAGAGAAAGCCGAAAACTGACTGTCATGATAAGGCGAGAGCTGATCGCTGTTCGAGAGGTCTCAAATCCTTAAAGATTTTTTCCGCTTCAGGCGAGGAATCAGCCTCGTCCGATTTAGGCGTGTATAGCGCCCCGAGTCCGGCTTTCCGGATACTAGGGGCTTCGCCAAAATTTAAAATTGTAGACTTCTATGGCTAAGTGAGGGTGATAAAGCCGTATAGTCCGATTGCCTCGTTCGTGGCGCTGAACACCTCCTTAAAAGGACCAAAAACTTGGATAAAGAGTGTTCATATTTATCCCGAACACCCCAGTACTAGTTACATGGGGGCGGAAGCCGACGACTGGCCAACTCTCAAGATTTTTTTTAAAAACGGCCGCACAAAAGGTAATATTTTAAATTAACAAGTGCTACATAGCGCAAATGAACTAGTTTTCATATTACAGGATGACATGATTACATTCATTCAATATCACATCCTTCTTACATTCATCCGCCACAAGGCGAGCACCCTTAATGACATGGTCATAGTACTGTTCGGGGTGGCGATGTTCCTTGCCCTTCGGCGGCCCCTCCGTCACTAGCTTCTCGGCGTCCATCTTCCTCCAGTGCACCTTCGCACGGGCCAAAGCCCTGCGTGCACCCTCAATACAGACGGATGATAAACCGCATGTATACGGGATAGTTGTAGCCTCTTTCGATAAGTAAGAGTGTCGAACCCAACGAGGAGCTAAAGGTAGAGCAAATACTCTCTCAAGTTCTATCGGCCACTGATACAACTCTACACACGCTTGACGTTTGCTTTACCTAGAACAAGTATGAAACTAGAAGTACTTTGTAGGTGTTGTTGGATAGCTTTGCAAGATAATAAAGAACGCGTAAACAAAAACTAGGGGCTGTTTAGATAAAGATGCAATAAAGTAAATATAGCGAGTGCGGAAAAGTGGTGGTAGGAGTTGTGAAATTGTCCCTAAGAAATTGACTACGTTACTAGACCGGTAATCACTATTGCAATTCTATTTGAGGGAGAGGCATAAGCTAACATACTTTCTCTACTTGGATCATATGCACTTATGATTGGAACTCTAGCAAGCATCCGCAAATACTAAAGATTCATTAAGGTAAAACCCAACCATAGCATTAAAGTATCAAGTCCCCTTTATCCCATACGCAAACAACCTACTTACTCGGGTCTGTGCTTCTGTCACGCACGCCACCCACCATAAGCAAATCATAAACATATTGCAAACCCTACAACGGGAATCCCTCACGCTTGCGCGACATGGAGGGAACAATAGGACAGCACCAATAATAAAACATGCAACTCAAACCAATCATAGCAATTCATCAATCACCGATAGGACAACGAAAATCTACTCAGACATCATAGGATGGCAACACATCATTGGAAAATAATATGAAGCATAAAGCACCATGTTCAAGTAGAGGGTACAACGGGTTGCAAGAGAGTGGACCGCTGGATATAGATGGGGGAAGGTGATGGAGATGTTGGTGAAGATGACAGCGGTGTTGGTGATCACGGTGATGATGATGGCCCCCGGCGGTGTTCCGGCGCCACCGAAAGCAAGGGGGAGAGAGAGCCCCCCTTATTCTTCTTCTTCCTTGACCTCCTCCCTAGATGGGAGAAGGGTTTCCCCTCTGGTCCTTGGCTCCCATGGCGTGGGAGGGGCGAGAGCCCCTTCGAGATTGGATCTATCTCTCTGTTTCTGCGTTCTGGAATTCTGCCCTGGCACCGTTTCTTTTATATCCGGAGATCCGTAACTCCGATTGGGGTGAATCTTTCGCCCAATTTTTTCTCGTAAAATTAGCTTTCCTGCGGCAAAAGAAGAGCGTCAACCGCCTTACGGGTGGCCCATGAGAGTGCCAGGTGCGCCCAGGGGGTGGGCGCTCCCCCTGTCTCGTGGCCACCTCGGGCACTGTTTCGTGTTGATTCTTCCTCCGGAAAATCCCAAATATTCCAAAATAATTCTCCGTCCGTTTTTATCCCATTTGGATTCCGTTTGATATTGGGTTTCTGCGAAACATAAAACATGCAACAAACAGGAATTGGCACTGGGCACTGGATCAATATGTTAGTCCCAAAAATAGTATGAAAAGTTGCCAAAAGTATATGAAAGTGGAAGAATATTGGCATGGAACAATAAAAAATTATAGATACGACGGAGACGTATCAACGGACCGCTTAACGACTTCAAGCCGCGGACAGGCATTCACCATCCGCTTGATAAAGCCGAAGTAGCTGCCGGGTAGGGGCTCGCCAGGCCACAACCGGACTATGAAGTCCTTCATGGCCAGTTCGGCCGCCTTGTGGAGTTCGACCAATTGCTTTAGCTAGTCGCTCAAGGACATCGGGTGTTCGGCCCCAATATACTGGGACCAAAACAGCTTCTCTGTCGAGCTTCCCTCGTGAATGCTCCTGGAGAGCTCCGAATTCGGGTAAGTAAAAGGAAAGTCTCCTTCACATGCTTGCTTTGCATAATGAAAGCCTTACCTGTAGCTATCTTCTTGGCCGCCTCAATTTCCTGGAGGGCCTTCTGGGCTTCGGCCTTGGCGTCTAGTGTGCTCTGACGGGCCTTCACAAGCTCTGACTCTTGCGTCTTGGAGTCACGCTCCAAGGACTCGAATTTTTTGATGAAGTCCCGGAGCTCTTGCTGGACCTCATCAACTCGCGCCTCTTGTTTTTTGCGCTCAATGCACTTTTCATTCGCTTTGTTTTCAGCCTCGGACATCGCCTTCTTAAGGGCCGCCACCTTGGTCGTGGCCCCTAGCAAAATTTATCATGCTTTTATCAGCATCCACAATTTTTTCCTTGTATAACATTCAGACAGGGTATTGCTTACCTTTGTTTTCCTCGAGCTGCCTCTTCACGAGGTCGAGCTCTTCTTCGGCCCGCCCCAGGCTCTGCCTCAGTCTGGAGACCTTCGCAGTGGCGGCAGCAGCGGCCAGCAGCGACGCCTGCTTATTCACATAGACATAATATGATTATACTCCTGGGAATAATATTTGATCCTTTGTTCGGCTTCTCTTGCCGAACGCCAAACAGAGCATCAGGGGCTACTGTCTACACCGTGATACTTTCTCATGAATTGAATTACTTATCTCAAAGCCTGTCAGGAGGCTAGCGCAGGCCTCGGTCAATCCGCTCTTGGCGGACTGAACCTTCGCAATCACCGTACTCATAAGAGTACGGTGTCCTTCACCAAGGGAAGCGCGCTGAAGCGCTTCCACCAGGTTATCCGATACCTCTAGATGGACAGAGGTCATCGGCACAGACGGCTCGCCCCCCTTGGCGGGTGGCTGCCTGCCTGAGTCCAGAACCACTGGAGGTTCCGGTGCAGTATCCGGCTGGGGGCCAAGCCTGCTGCGGCCCTCCTCATCCGAATCCATGGGGATCTTCCCCCCATGAGCCCGCCATCGGGAGTCTCGCCTTGAGGCGTCTCCAGAACTACCTCCTCCTGGCCCGGCATCCTCTGAGATAACACCTCGGTGTCATCCGTGGGCCGGCGAGTGGAAGCCGTCGGGAGCGAATAGCTATTCATCTCCTACGAGCTCAAGGACCCATCCGAGGAGGGCAAGTCGATATGGGCTTTGGGCGGACTGCACAAACAAATCTTGACATAATAAGAAGCCATGAAGCTAAATTATGTAAGAAGTATCCTGGCATACGAATACTTACGACTTCACCAGGGGCTTGGCCCTGGGTAGCCACTCCTCCTCGCTATAGGCGGCGGTCGTGGAGTGGTCCGGAGGGAGGGTCCGTCCCTTCTTGGACCCTTCTGCCTCCCCGGAAGGGGTGGCCTTCCTCTTCTTCTCCCCCTCGTTTTGGGGGAGAGGGTTTTCCTCCTCCTCCTCCTCGTTGTCGTTGGAGGAGTGCATCCTGGTGTCTTCGGACGATTTGTCCGGCACCATGTTGCACCGGGAACTACTTCGGGTCCCCGTGGCCTTCTTCTTGGCCTTCTTCTCCGGCACCTCGTAGGGTGCCGGAACCAGCATCTCCGTCAGGAGTTCGTCTACTAGGTCTTCGGGCAACGGAGCCGGACAGTTGATCTGCTCCGCCGTTGCCACATATTCCTATTAAATTAGCACAGTGGCCTAAGTCTCTCCCACGAATATACGAAGGAAAGGCAAATCTTGCGAAATATAGAATGCTTACCGCATTGGCCTGGCGCATGGTGCTGAGTCCGCTGTCCTCAGAGGTGGGAGGAGGAACTTCGCTGGACTTGAACAACACCTTCCAGACGTCTTTGTGCGTCGTGTCAAAGAGCTCTTGCAGTGTCTGGTGTTGGGCCGCGTCGAACTCCCACAGGTTGAATGCCCGTCTTGACACGGGAGAATTCGGCGAAATAGCATGACCTGGACCGCGTTGACAAGCTTGATATCCTTGGTTATCATATTCTTGACACAGTTCTGGAGTCTGGTCAGCTCCGCGGATGCGCCCCAGGCTAGGCCCTTCCTCTTCTAGGAAGTGAGCTGCACAGGGATGCCGGATCGGAATTCAGGGGCTGCCACCCAGTTGGCGTCGCGCGGCTCGGTGATGTAGAACCACCCCGGTTGCCATCCCTTCATGGTCTCCGCAAAGGAGCCTTCGAGCCAGGTGACGCTGGGCATCTTGCCCACCATGGCACCGCCGCACTTCGCCTGCTGGCCGACCACTATCTTCAGATTCACGTTGAAGATCTTTAGCCACAAGCCGAAGTGGGGCCTGATGCGGAGAAAAGCCTCGCACACGACGATAAACGCCGAGATGTTGAGGATGAAGTTAGGGGCTAGATCGTGAAAATCCAGCCCGTAATAGTGTTGGGGAACGTAGTAATTTCAAAAAATTTCCTACGCACATGCAAGATCATGGTGATGCATAGCAACGAGAGGGGAGAGTGTTGTCTACGTACCCTCGTAGACCGAAGCGGAAGCGTTGTCACAACATAGAGGAAGTAGTCGTACGTCCTCTCGGTCTGACCGATCCAAGCACCGTTACTCCGGCACCTCCGAGTTCTTGACACACGTACAGCTCGATGACGCACCCCGATCTCCGATCCAGTAGAGGCGCGGGGAGGAGTTCCGTCAGCACGACGGCATGGTGACGATCTTGATGTTCTCTTGTCGCAGGGCTTCGCCTAAGCACCGCTACAATATGACCGAGGTGTAATTTCGTGGAGGGGGCACCGCACACGGCTAAGGAACGATCTCAATGATCAACTTGTGTGTCTAGGGTGCCCCCCTACCCCCGTATATAAAGGAGGGAGGGAGGAGGAGGCCGGCCCAAGGGGGAGGCGCGCCCTAGGGGGGCAAACCTACTCCAAGTAGGTTTGGCCCCCCCTTTCCTATTCGGAGTAGGAGAAGGAAGGAAGAGGGGGGAGGAGAGAAGGAAAGGGGGGCCCGGCCCCCTTCCCAATTTGGATTGGGCTTGGGGGGGGCACGCCCCCTCCCTTGCTCCTTCTCCCTCCATCCCACTAAGGCCCAATAAGGCCCATATACTTACCGGGGGGTTCCGGTAACCTCCCGGAGCTCCGGTATATTTCCAATCTCACCTGGAACCTTTCCGGTGTCCAAATATATCCGTCCAATATATCAATCTTTATGTCTCGACCATTTCGAGACTCCTCGTCATGTCCGTGATCACATCCGGGACTCCGAACAACCTTCGGTACATCAAAATACATAAACTCATAATGAAACTGTCATCGAAACCTTAAGCATGCGGACCCTACGGTTCGAGAACAATGTAGACATGACCGAGACATGTCTCCGGTCAATAACCAATAGCGGGACCTGGATGCCCATATTGGTTCCTACATATTCTACGAAGATCTTTATCGGTCATACCGCACAACAACATACGTTGTTCCCTTTGTCATCGGTATGTTACTTGCCCGAGATTCGATCGTCGGTATCCAATACCTAGTTCAATCTCGTTACCGGCAAGTCTCTTTACTCGTTCCGTAATACATCATCTCACAACTAACTCATTAGTTGAAATGCTTGCAAGGCTTAAGTGATGTGTATTACCGAGAGGGCCCAGAGATACCTCTCCGACATTTGGAGTGACAAATCCTAATCTCGAAATACGCCAACTCAACAAGTACCTTCGGAGACACCTATAGAGCACCTTTATAATCACCCAGTTACGTTGTGACGTTTGGTAGCACACAAAGTGTTCCTCCGGTAAACGGGAGTTGCATAATCTCATAGTCATAGGAACATGTATAAGTCATGAAGGAAGCAATAGCAACATACTAAACGATCGTGTGCTAAGCTAACGGAATGGGTCATGTCAATCAGATCATTCAACTAATGATGTGACCTTATTAATCAAATAACAACTCCTTGTTCATGGTTAGGAAACATAACCATCTTTGATTAACAAGCTAGTCAAGTAGAGGCATACTAGTGACACTCTGTTTGTCTATATATTCACACATGTATTATGTTTCCGGTTAATACAATTCTAGCATGAATAATAAACATTTATCATGATATGAGGAAATAAATAATAACTTTATTATTGCCTCTAGGGCATATTTCCTTCAGTCTCCCACTTGCACTAGAGTCAATAATCTAGATTACACAGTAATGATTCTAACACCCATGGAGTCTTGGTGTTGATCATGTTTTGCTCGTGGAAGAGGCTTAGTCAACGGGTCTGCAACATTCAGATCCGTATGTATCTTGCAAATCTCTATGTCTCCCACCTGGACTAGATCCCGGATGGAATTGAAGCGTCTCTTGATGTGCTTGGTTCTCTTGTGAAATCTGGATTCCTTCGCTAAGGCAATCGCTCCAGTATTGTCAGAAAAGATTTTCGTTGGACCCGATGCACTAGGTATGACACCTAGATCAGATATGAACTCCTTCATCCAGACTCCTTCATTAGCTACTTCCGAAGCAGCTATGTATTCCGCTTCACACGTAGATCCCGCCACGACGCTTTGCTTTGAACTGCACCAACTGACAGCTCCACCGTTTAATGTAAACACGTATCTAGTTTGCGATTTAGAATCGTCCGGATCAGTGTCAAAGCTTGCATCAACGTAACCATTTACGATGAGCTCTTTGTCACCTCCATATACGAGAAACATATCCTTAGTCCTTTTCAGGTATTTCAGGATGTTCTTGACCGCTGTCCAGTGATCCACTCCTGGATTACTTTGGTACCTCCCTGCTAGACTTATAGCAAGGCACACATCAGGTCTGGTACACAGCATTGCATACATGATAGAGCCTATGGCTGAAGCATAGGGAACATTTTTCATTTTCTCTCTATCTTCTACAGTGGTCGGGCTTTGAGTCTTACTCAACTTCACACCTTGCAATACAGGCAATAACCCTTTCTTTGCTTGATCCATTTTGAACTTCTTCAAAACTTTGTCAAGGTATGTGCTTTGTGAAAGTCCAATTAAGCGTCTTGATCTATCTCTATAGATCTTAATGCCCAATATGTAAGCAGCTTCACCGAGGTCTTTCATTGAAAAACTTTTATTCAAGTATCCCTTTATGCTATCCAGAAATTCTATATCATTTCCAATCAATAATATGTCATCCACATATAATATTAGAAACGCTACAGAGCTCCCACTCACTTTCTTGTAAATACAGGCTTCTCCAAAAGTCTGTATGAAACCAAATGCTTTGATCACACTATCAAAATGTTTATTCCAACTCCGAGAGGCTTGCACCAGTCCATAAATGGATCGTTGGAGCTTGCACACTTTGTTAGATCCCTTTGGATCGACAAAACCTTCTGGTTGCATCATATACAACTCTTCTTCCAGAAATCCATTCAGGAATGCAGTTTTTACATCCATTTGCCAAATTTCATAATCATAAAATGCGGCAATTGCTAACATGATTCGGACAGACTTAAGCATCGCTACGGGTGAGAAGGTCTCATTGTAGTCAACCCCTTGAACTTTTCGAAAACCTTTTGCAACAAGTCGAGCTTTGTAGACAGTAACATTACCGTCAACGTCAGTCTTCTTCTTGAAGATCCATTTATTCTCAATTGCTTGCCGACCATTGGGCAAGTCAACCAAAGTCCATACTTTGTTCTCATACATGGATCCCATCTCAGATTTCATGGCTTCAAGCCATTTTGCGGAATCTGGGCTCACCATCGCTTCTTCATAGTTCGTAGGTTCATCATGATCTAGTAGCATGACTTCCAGAATAGGATTACCGTACCACTCTGGTGCGGATCTTACTCTGTTCGACCTACGAGGTTCTGTATTAACTTGATCTGAAGTTCTATGATCATCATCATCAACTTCCTTACTAGTTGGGTTTGACGTCACAGAAACCGGTTCCTGTGATGTATTGTTTTCCAACAAGGGAGTAGGTACAGTTACCTCATCAAGTTCTACTTTCCTCCCACTCACTTCTTTCGAGAGAAACTCCTTCTCCAGAAAGGATCCATTCTTAGCAACAAATGTCTTGCCTTCGGATCTGTGATAGAAGGTGTACCCAACTGTCTCCTTTGGGTATCCTATGAAGACACATTTCTCCGATTTGGGTTCGAGCTTATCAGGTTGAAGCTTTTTCACATAAGCATCGCAGCCCCAAACTTTAAGAAACGACAACTTTGGTTTCTTGCCAAACCATAGTTCATAAGGTGTCGTCTCAACGGATTTCGACGGTGCCCGATTTAACGTGAATGTGGCCGTCTCTAAAGCATAACCCCAAAACGATAGCGGTAAATCTGTAAGAGACATCATAGACCGCACCATATCAAGTAAAGTACGGTTACGACATTCGGACACACCATTATGCTGTGGTGTTCCGGGTGGCGTGAGTTGCTGTCACACCCTAGCTAGTTATGCATTAGAGTGTTGCATCATGTCTATTTTTTTTCCATCAGAAACTTGAAATGGGGATGACAGAACCCCCAGCCCCCTCTGAAACCAACTAGGGTTTACTAAAAACTTTTTCAATGAACCTGAAATGCCCTTCTAAAATGTCCATCATTTTTGTCTTGGTTCAGAACCTCTGCCAAAAGTGATGCACAATTTCCTAGGTCATCTTAGGGTCTCTGAATTAAATCATAAATATTTGAATTTGGGCATTTAAAATTATATAAAATATTTCAAGTGCTCAAATATCTCTAAACTAAAATGTTTCATGTTGGAAATAATCCAACTATGGACCAGGTGCAGTTTGGTGATTTTAGGAGTTATCTAAGCATTTTTATTAATTCAACAAAGTTGCAGAAAAATAGAAAAAGAAAAAAAAACAGGAAAGGGAAAACTTACCTGGCGCCCGCTAACCAGCCCACCTGCCGGCCCAGCCCAGCGCCGCGCCAGCGAGCTGCTTGCCGGCCAGGCAGGCAGGCAGGTGCTCGACGGCGAGCACCGCATGGGTGCCACGCACCTGCTCGCCGCCTCGCCGCTCCACTCGCCCGGCTAACGCCGTGGATCGTTCCCCCTCTCTCCCCCGAGCCCCCCAGACACTCCCTCTCCTCTCCAACTCCTCCCCCTCGCACTCCCACGCCATGGCCGACGCCATCGCCGCCACCCCCTCGCCGTAGCCACGCCCTCCGTCAACCCCACGCCGTGCCGCCGTGTCCAGGAGCTCCGCCACCCTCCTCTCCTCCGAGCAAGCCGAGCCTCGAGCGCTCGCGTGCCCCGAAGCCGCCGCATCGACCTCGACCGAACCGCCGTCGCCGGAGATCCCCTTCGCCGCCGCCGTCGCTCCGGCCCGCCCCCAGCCGCACCAAGTGCTTCGTCGAACTCCCTGTGAGCTGGGCTAACTTCCCCTCCTTCTCTTTCTTGCTCTCGTGCACCACAGCGAGCGCACGGAGCTCACCCGCACTCGCCGCCGCGGACCACGTCGCCGACGTGCCTCCGGCTAACCACCGGCCACCTCACCTTGTCCATCGCACTCGCCACGCTGCGTTGGACCCAAACGTGCACTCCCCGCACCTCTTCGCACACCCTAGCCTGAGTTCGCTCTCACCCGAGCTCCGGTGGCCGCCAAAGTCGTCGCCGGCGCCAACTCCGGCCACCCCGACCCCAACTGACTCCACCAAGAGCTACGGCTCGTCCTCAGCTCCACTCCGATGCCCTCCGCGGCTCGTTTGGTTGCCGGAACGGCCGAAACCACTTCCGCCGCCACGTCGGGCTCGCCGGCGGCTAAACGCCGGTGCAGCCGTGTTGACTTTGACCACGGGTGGGCCCCGGTTGACCCTGTTGAGTCAATGACAGGTGGGGCCCCCTTCTGCTAATTATCCAGATCAGTTTAAACTAAATTAAATTAGTTAATTAGCCACTGACACCCTGGACCCACGCGTCAGGTTTGACCTGGACGTCTCCGTTGACCCTGACGTCATTCTGACCTCATGCTGACGCAATAAATTAATTTCTGAATTTATTCTAATATAGGAAATTCCAGAATATAGTTTAAACTTCAAAAAATCATAACTTTTAATCTGTAACTCCAAATCAGACAAGTTATATATGAAAAATGATCAGAAAAATCCAATCTTTCCATCTGTACTGTTTTCATGCATGATTAAACAAGTTAACTTGATGTTTAATGCAAAACAAGATAAAACACTTTAAAGGGGCCATGTATGAGTTTGAAATTTGAATCTTTGGTTCAAATTAGTTCAAACCCTTCTGGTCTTAGTTGCATTAGCCCAACACACTCATATTGCCATGTTTCATGCATGCATCATATTGTCGCACATTGTTTGGTGATGGCTATGTATCGGTGTTCTTGCGGCAGGTTCTGCCTCCGAGGAGTACCGTGATTACCCTAGCGAAGAACCGTATCAGTGCATCGACCCATCAGGCAAGCAACCAACCGTTTGATCATACCGATACAATCCCATGTTCTCGCTCTTGCTCTCTTTTACTGCATTAAGACAATGCGTTTCAAACTGCTGTGTGCTTCGGTAGTTGAACCCATTTCCTCTGCATGACCTGTCATTGCCACAGTAACTAGATGAAACCCACTAGCATGTGTAGGAGTTGTTTGAGCCATATGTATGTGTTGTTCCTACCTTGCTATGCCTGCTATGCTTAGAGTCATGTCAGGTCTGGTTCATCTGGGTGATGGGCTAGAGTGAAATGATCATATCAGTTTGAGAGTGGTGTGTTGAACACGATTTGGTAAAGGTATCGATGAGAGGCCATGTAGGAGTACATGGTGGGTTGTTTCATTGAAGCCGTCCTTAAGCACTGAGATCTGTATGTGTGATTTAAGATTCAGCTACTACCATGCATTGGGCCTGAAACCAATGGACCTTCTCGGCTTCTTATTCACCCTAGTCTTCTGTCCAGGAGTTGCAAGTAGTTTCTGGTGTTTGTAGCCTACTGGAGGCCGTGGACAGCGCTGACCGTAGGGGTGGGCTGTGATGCGGTAGGTACGTGGCCGGGTGTACCGGATGCCCGTTTGGTATCTCGGGAACCCTGTTCACATCGTTTGGGGCCGTGAGCGAAACTTCGGCCGGATCTCCTCATGGATGGAACCCAAATAGGCGATAAACCTGGACTAGAAACTTAGGTGTCTAGGTAGGTCATGGCCGACACCCACGTTGGGCTTCCGCTTGAAGGTTGCCGAGTACATGTCGTGTAAACGACGGTAAGTGGTGAGAGCGTGTATGAAGAAGTACACCCCTGCAGGGTTAACCTAATCTATTCGAATAGCCGCGTCCGCGGTAAAGGACTACTTGGTTGCCTATACAGTTCATAGACAAGTAAATGGAAACTACTAAAAGCCTCAAGATAAGCGTGAGTGCCGAGAATGGCTCTTCCGTAGGAAGACGGAGGTGGATCCTCGGTAGTGTATTGAGTGGTGAGTAGTGGACTCGTGTGCGCAAAACCATTTCAAGTTGGAGTCTTGTAGGATAGCTTAGCCAAGAGTCAAAGCTAGCTTGCTGCAATAACTCCACCAACCCTTCTTGATAATGTGCATGTATGTAGGATCTGATGTAAGTCTTGCTGAGTACCTTTGTACTCATGTTGCTATAATTTACATTTTTACAGAAGACGCTGCAACCCCTTCTGATGGGTTCTTCGTAGACGTTGACATCAATGAGTAGGCTAAGGCCCAGGTGGTGATCCTGAGCTTGTGAAGGACCACGTAGTATAGCTAGGCTTTCCAAGTCTCTTTTATTTTACTAGTTGTCTGTACTCAGACAAGTTACTTCCGCTGCTGGTTTGTATGACTGTATGACTTGAATGCTGGGTCGTGTGACCCGTACCTGTTTGTATGCTATGTATGGCTCTCTGAGCCTTTAAATAAAGTACTTGTGTCATAGAGTCATGTTGTGATGCCTTGTTGTATTTGCACATATCGAGCATATTGTGTGTATGATTGAAATGCTTGGTATGTGTGGGATCTGACTATCTAGTTGTTTATCTTTAGCAGCCTCTCTTACCGGGAAATGTCTCCTAGTGATTCCACTGAGCCATGGTAGCTTGCTACTGCTCCGGAACACTTGGCTGGCCGGCATGTGTCCTTCGTCGTTCCTATGTCTGTCCCTTCGGGGAAATGTCACGCATTGAGTACCGGAGTCCTGTTAGCCCGCTACAGCCCGGTTTACCGGAGTCCTGCTAGCCCAGTGCTACAGCCCGGAACTTACTTGCTGATGACCGACACGTTCGATGCGGGGTCATGGATGCCTGTCCCTGTAAGTCTGTGCCACTTTGGGTTTACAACTAGCCATGTTAGCCCGGCTCCTTTTCATATAGATGCTAGCGACACTATCATATACGTGTGCCAAAAGGCGCAAACGGTCCCGGGCAAAGGTAAGGCGACACCCGTGGGGATACCGTGCGTGAGGCCGCAAAGTGATATGAGGTGTTACAGGCTAGATCGATGTGACATTGAGTCGGGGTCCTGACAGCGTTGGCATCAGAGCCGGACTGCCTGTAGGTTCTCCAAGCCAAACTGGTCGATGTTGAGTCTAGAAATTCTTTAGTTATATGTAGGTGAATTGTTTGTGGGTTGGAACGTAAGGCTCTTTTTACTCCTTTATCTTATGACATTCTGATCTGAGTCAGTCCATTCTTCCACCGGGGGTTAAGGAATTAGGATCTCTTCTCTCTATCAGGTTCACGTGTTACTAATCAGTAGTACCTTATAGGTTTGATGGATACAAGCCTAGTTCAGTTCTACTTCCACATTATGTTGTTAAGTTGGACCTGGAACGTTGATATGATGCTGTTGAGTGTGTATGGAATCCTTGTCAAATGTCTCCAAATCCTTTTTGAGCATTTACAGCTGTTATGCTGTCGAAATTTTGCTAGAAATTCTAATGCCTTTGCATTATGGTTGTGCTTTCAGATGGCCACTCGCGACCAGAATCAAGTGGTTCGCCTGAATCGATGCCTAGATGTACCCGGCCATACTGCTATGTTGGTCAGGATAATGACTGAGGCTGGATACCATTGGTATCCTGAGTACACGGTCGAAGAGCAATTTCGAGACTTCAATCAAAGCCAGTATCTTTGCACTGTCAGGATATTTCCATCTTATCCTGGTTCTACCGAGGCTCTTCACTGTTCCTACGGGCTCGGTGTTACTGTTGAGATGGCTGTGCAGGATGCCGCCTACTCTATGATGACCATCATGCGAGTCAGGACTGGCCAATTTCGGGACTCTGATTTCCGGTATATGCCATCATCACTTCCGGGAGCACAAGGGTATCTCCAGGCTATCTATGCTGACCCCACTCAGGAGGATTCACTAACTCGCACCACTGCTGAGTTGCTCGAGGATAAGGACCGTGAAAACCGGGCCTTGAGAATGGAGCTCTTCAACACCCGTGCTGATCATTGGGCCACCTTGACTCGGTTTGCACTGGCTGTGCAAGCTGGATACATGGATATGAGAGATCTGTATCCTGTTAGGTCTGCTCTGCCAGACGTGATGGGTTGGCGTGATGTAGGAGGCATCACCCCGCCTCGTGGTCCCCGCAGGCAACCGTTTGTTGGTCCAAGACCTCACCCTAGCCCTTTTGGTCCACAAGCTCCGCGAGATCGTCTGTTTCCGGATGCTCACGTTGAACTTCCAGGCTATGGAGGTGACTTCTACGAGGACTACTACGGAGACGTCTGAGTTAGTAGTAGTTCCACTAGTACTGTAACAGTTCTTTTTCCGCTGTCCTGCATGACTTGTGGAATACGACTTTGTGTGTATCATTCCGGAGGTGTATGAAAAATAATGTATAGGAGCTTGGAATGCCTCCGATGAGATGTAATCTCCCTTTCACCGTAGTAGTACTTTGTTGGTCTTGTACTAAACCTTGTATGGTGTGTATGACGATGGAATAAAGAAGCAGTTTTTGTATCTACCATGTCATACAGATGATCATCTTGCATTCCGAGTTATCCATTACATTCTACATTTCTGTGCCAAATCTTATCATCCTAGACTTAACCATTGTCTTGTTTTTCCTAGGATGGTTAACACGCGCAAAAACCCTGCTCCCCAAGAGCAGGCCGAAGGCAGTGAAGTCAGGAATGCAAATCTGCCTCACCCTCCTTCCCTAGCCGAAGTTATGCTGGAAGCCGAGAGAAACAAGCGGGAGACCAACCGTTTGTTGGAGCGCATCAAACAGAACACAACACACCATCAGAGGAATAACTTGGTGTCACTCAGTGATTTCATCAAGTTACACCCGCCTACCTTCCACCACTCCGTCGAGCCTCTCGACGCCGATGACTGGCTTCGCAGCATTACTCACAAACTGCGTTCTGCGCTGGTAGCTGAGGCTGATAAGGTCACCTTTGCTGCATATCATCTTGAAGGCCCCGCCAGTCTCTGGTGGGAGAATTATGAAGCTATGCGCCCAGCGGGCCACGTCACTACTTGGGCTGAATTCAGCGAGGCTTTCCGTGAACATCACATTCCGGAGGGTCTCATGGATCGTAAACGTGAGGAGTTCTGTAGCTTCACCCAAGGTCGACTCTCTGTTGACGCTTACAGCAGGGAGTTCGGTAACCTTGCACGTTATGCAACTGAGGAAGTTTCTACCGATGCCAAGAAGCAGGCAAGGTTCCGTAAGGGACTTAGTCCTGAGCTCCGCCGTGACCTCCGTCTGCATGAGTGCACCTCTTTTCAGAAGCTTGTGAATAAAGCCATCAGTGCTGAGACGGGACAGACTGATTTCGATGCATCACGCAAGCATGGCCGTGATTTGGGTTCTTCATCCGGTGCTGGTCCTCAGAAGCGCCGCGTGTGGGTGCCTAACACTGCCCTGCCACCCAGGTTCACACCGAGGCCATCCTTTCAGGCGCCTCGCCCAGTTCAGCAATATGCACCAGCCAAGCCCTATGGTGGTCCAACCAATAATGCTCCTCCACGCACCAGTTCCGTGACTTGTTTCAAGTGTGGGGAATCAGGCCACTATATGCGCGAGTGCCCCCAAACCAACCCCAACCAGACAGCAAAAACTGTTGGCCGTGGCAAGCCGACAGGGAAAGTGTTCTACGCCAAGCCGGCCACTGCTGCACGTGGCCATGTCAACTGTATCTCTGCCGAAGAAGCTCAAGAGGATCCCAACGTCGTTCTCGGTACGCTCCTTGTTAATTGCCACCCGGCATCTGTTCTTTTCGATACTGGAGCATCTCATTCATTCATATCCGAAAACTATGCTCGCTTGCGTAACACCGCCTTCTGTGACATGCCTTCTACCATGGAAATTTCCACTCCTGGTTCTAGATGGCAAACTTCTAGAGTAAGCCATGGAAATGAAATCCAAGTCGACAGACTTGTTTTCCTTGCATCTTTGATAGCTCTCAAATCTTCGGATATTAATATCATTTTGGGTATGGACTGGATGTCAGCCCATCATGCCAAAATTGATTGCTTCTCTAGGACTGTTCAACTCACCCATCCTTCGGGGAAGATAGTCAATGTCTTGACCCGAATAGCCAAGCAACAGTTATTTTCCCTTAACGCCAGCCCTTTGCCAGACCTTGAGGACGGTCCGGTAGTCCGTGATTTTCCGGATGTCTTCCCAGAGGAATTGCCAGGTGTTCCACCCGACAGGGATGTTGAGTTCGTAATAGACCTCATTCCAGGAACCGTCCCGATTGCTAGAAGACCCTATAAGATGGCACCACTAGAACTAGCCGAGCTTAAGAAACAACTCGATGAGTCCTTGAAAAAGGGTTTCATCCGACCTAGTTCATCTCCTTGGGCTTGCCCCGTTCTCTTCGTCAAGAAGAAGGATGGTACGGACCGGATGGTTGTAGATTATCGACCGGTTAACCTGGTCACAATTAAGAACAAGTATCCGCTCCCCAGGATCAACGACCTGTATGATCAGCTCGCTGGATCCTCAGTCTTTTCGAAAATGGATTTGAGGTTGGGCTACCATCAAATCAAAATCAGGAACGGGGACATTCCGAAAACGGCCTTTGTTACTCGTTATGGCCAATACGAGTACACCGTCATGTCCTTCGGTTTAACCAACGCTCCAGCCACCTTTTCCCGGTTAATGAACTCAATCTTCATGGAGTATTTGGATAAATTCGTCGTGGTTTACCTCGATGATATACTCATCTACTCCAAGAACGAGGAAGAACATGCCGAACATCTAAGGCTAGTGTTGAAGAAACTTCGAGAGCATCGCCTTTATGCCAAATTTTCTAAATGTGAATTTTGGTTGTCAGAAGTAACCTATCTGGGTCATGTAATATCTGGTAAAGGTATTGCCGTTAACCCTGAGCGAGTTCAAGCCGTCCTTAATTGGACTCCACCTGAATCGGTCAAGCAAGTTCAGAGCTTCCTTGGCCTAGCGAGCTATTGCCGTCGCTTTGTCAAGAATTTCTCCAAAGTTGCTAAACCTCTAACCGAACTCCTCAAGAAAGATAAAAAGTTCGAATGGACTCCACAATGTGAGCACAGCTTCCAGGAACTGAAAAGACGCCTGACATCGGCTCCCGTCCTGGTACCGCCAGATTTCTCTAAGGACTTTGTTATCTACTGCGACGCCTCGCGACAAGGACTAGGCTGTATTCTCATGCAAGATCGACACGTAATTGCTTACGCTTCACCGCAACTGCACCCACATGAGGAGAATTATCCTACTCATGATCTAGAGCTTGCAGCTGTAGTCTATGCACTTAAAACCTGGCGACATTACCTCCTCGGTAATCGTTGCGAGATCTACACTGATCACCAAAGTCTGAAGTACATATTCACCCAACCAGATTTGAATCTCAGGCAAAGACGTTGGGTCGAGTTGATCACAGATTTCGACTTAGGAATAACTTACACCCCAGGGAAAGCCAATGTCATGGCTGATGCGCTAAGTCATAAATCCTATTGCAATAATCTAATGTTGCAACAAAGTCAACCACTTCTCCATGAGGAATTTCGGAAACTTAATCTCCACATTGTTCCTCAAGGATTCCTTTCCACCTTGGTGGCGAAACCTACCCTTACGGATCAGATCATCAAAGCACAGAAAGTAGATCCGGGAACTTCCCGCATCAAGAGAAACATCCAGAAAGGAGTTGCGAATTGTTTCTCCATTGATGATCAAGGGGTCGTATACTTCGGGAATCGGCTAGTGGTTCCCAAGGTGCGAAACCTGAGGCGATTGATCCTTAAGGAAGCTCATGAATCTCCTCTCACTATTCATCCCGGTAGCACTAAGATGTATCAGGACCTACGCCAGAGGTTCTGGTGGACTAGGATGAAGAGAGAAATTGCTCAGTATATTGCTAATTGCGACGTCTGCCGTCGTGTAAAAGCAGAGCATCAACGGCCTGCTGGCACCCTTCAACCCCTAGCTATTCCCGAATGGAAATGGGATAAAATTGGTATGGACTTCATCACCGGTTTTCCCAGGACCAAGAGAGGGAATAATGCTATCTTCGTCATTATCGATCGCCTTTCCAAAGTGGCCCATTTTCTACCTGTTCGTGAGAGTATAACTGCTAGTCAGTTAGCAGACTTGTACATCTCCCGAATAGTGTCTCTCCATGGTGTTCCGTTGGAAATTAACTCGGATCGAGGAAGTCTTTTCACCTCTCGATTTTGGGAAAGTTTCGAAAATGCTATGGGAACCCACCTTTCCTTTAGCACCGCTTTTCACCCTCAATCAAGTGGTCAAGTAGAACGCGTCAACCAGATTCTAGAAGACATGCTTCGAGCTTCTGTTATCTCATTCGGAATGAATTGGGAGAAATGCCTTCCATTTGCCGAATTCGCTTATAACAATAGCTATCAGTCTAGCTTGGGTAAAGCCCCTTTTGAAGTTCTCTATGGACGACGGTGTCGAACACCCCTTAATTGGTCAGAAACCGGGGAAAGACAATTCTTTGGCCCGGATATGATCCAGGAAGCAGAAGAGCAAGTTCGCATCGTTCGTGAAAAGTTGAAAACAGCCCAATCTCGTCAAAAGAGTCAATATGACCGAAAACATAAGGCTATGACTTTCGAGGTTGACGAGAAGGCTTACCTTTGGGTTACTCCTCTGAAGGGAACCCATCGTTTCGGTATCAAAGGCAAATTGGCTCCTCGTTACATTGGACCTTTTCGCATTCTCGCTAAATGAGGAGAAGTTGCCTACCAATTGGAACTACCTCCGCATCTCTCCAGAGTCCACGATGTCTTCCACGTTTCTCAACTCAGGCGTTGCTTCTCGGATCCTATCCGTGGAGTGGACCACGAAACGCTTGATCTCCAAGATAATCTCACGTATCGAGAGTACCCCGTTCGTATTCTCGATCAGGCCGAGCGTATCACTCGACGTCATAATATCAAGTTTCTCAAGGTTCAATGGTCGCACCATTCTGAGGAGGAAGCAACCTGGGAAAGGGAAGATCGTCTTCGACTTGAGTATCCCGCCTTCCTTCCGGAGGAACCCAAATCTCGGGACGAGATTCTTTTGAGTGGGGGTGAGTTGTCACACCCTAGCTAGTTATGCATTAGAGTGTTGCATCATGTCTATTTTTTTCCATCAAAAACTTGAAATGGGGATGACAGAACCCCCAGCCCCCTCTGAAACCAACTAGGGTTTACTAAAAACTTTTTCAATGAACCTGAAATGCCCTTCTAAAATGTCCATCATTTTTGTCTTGGTTCAGAACCTCTGCCAAAAGTGATGCACAATTTCCTAGGTCATCTTAGGGTCTCTGAATTAACTCATAAATATTTGAATTTGGGCATTTAAAATTATATAAAATATTTCAAGTGCTCAAATATCTCCAAACTAAAATGTTTCATGTTGGAAATAATCCAACTATGGACCAGGTGCAATTTGGTGATTTTAGGATTTATCTAAGCATTTTTATTAATTCAACAAAGTTGCAGAAAAATAGAAAAAGAAAAAAAAACAGGAAAGGGAAAACTTACCTGGCGCCCGCTAACCAGCCCACCTGCCGGCCCAGCCCAGCGCCGCGCCAGCGAGCTGCTTGCCGGCCAGGCAGGCAGGCAGGTGCTCGACGGCGAGCACCGCATGGGTGCCACGCACCTGCTCGCCGCCTCGCCGCTCCACTCGCCCGGCTAACGCCGTGGATCGTTCCCCCTCTCTCCCCCGAGCCCCCCAGACACTCCCTCTCCTCTCCAACTCCTCCCCCTCGCGCTCCCACGCCATGGCCGACGCCATCGCCGCCACCCCCTCGCCGTAGCCACGCCCTCCGTCAACCCCACGCCGTGCCGCCGTGTCCAGGAGCTCCACCACCCTCCTCTCCTCCGAGCAAGCCGAGCCTCGAGCGCTCGCGTGCCCCGAAGCCGCCGCATCGACCTCGACCGAACCGCCGTCGCCGGAGATCCCCTTCGCCGTCGCCGTCGCTCCGGCCCGCCCCCAGCCGCACCAAGTGCTTTGTCGAACTCCCTGTGAGCTGGGCTAACTTCCCCTCCTTCTCTTTCTTGCTCTCGTGCACCACAGCGAGCGCACGGAGCTCACCCGCACTTGCCGCCGCGGACCACGTCGCCGACGTGCCTCCGGCTAACCACCGGCCACCTCACCTTGTCCATCGCACTCGCCACGCTGCGTTGGACCCAAACGTGCACTCCCCGCACCTCTTAGCACACCCTAGCCCGAGTTCGCTCTCACCCGAGCTCCGGTGGCCGCCAAAGTCGTCGCCGGCGCCAACTCCGGCCACCCCGACCCCAACTGACTCCACCAAGAGCTACGGCTCGTCCTCAGCTCCACTCCGATGCCCTCCGCGGCTCGTTTGGTTGCCGGAACGGCCGAAACCACTTCCGCCGCCGCGTCGGGCTCGCCGGTGGCTAAACGCCGGTGCAGCCGTGTTGACTTTGACCACGGGTGGGCCCCGGTTGACCCTGTTGAGTCAATGACAGGTGGGGCCCCCTTCTGCTAATTATCCAGATCAGTTTAAACTAAATTAAATTAGTTAATTAGCCACTGACACCCTGGACCCACGCGTCAGGTTTGACCTGGACGTCTCCGTTGACCCTGACGTCATTCTGACCTCATGCTGACGCAATAAATTAATTTCTGAATTTATTCTAATATAGGAAATTCCAGAATATAGTTTAAACTTCAAAAATTCATAACTTTTAATCTGTAACTCCAAATCAGACAAGTTATATATGAAAAATGATCAGAAAAATCCAATCTTTCCATCTGTACTGTTTTCATGCATGATTAAACAAGTTAACTTGATGTTTAATGCAAAACAAGATAAAACACTTTAAAGGGGCCATGTATGAGTTTGAAATTTGAATCTTTGGTTCAAATTAGTTCAAACCCTTCTGGTCTTAGTTGCGTTAGCCCAACACACTCATATTGCCATGTTTCATGCATGCATCATATTGTCGCACATTGTTTGGTGATGGCTATGTATCGGTGTTCTTGCGGCAGGTTCTGCCTCCGAGGAGTACCGTGATTACCCTAGTGAAGAACCGTATCAGTGCATCGACCCATCAGGCAAGCAACCAACCATTTGATCATACCGATACAATCCCATGTTCTCGCTCTTGCTCTCTTTTACTGCATTAAGACAACGTGTTTCAAACTGCTGTGTGCTTCGGTAGTTGAACCCATTTCCTCTGCATGACCTGTCATTGCCACAGTAACTAGATGAAACCCACTAGCATGTGTAGGAGTTGTTTGAGCCATATGTATGTGTTGTTCCTACCTTGCTATGCCTGCTATGCTTAGAGTCGTGTCAGGTCTGGTTCATCTGGGTGATGGGCTAGAGTGAAATGATCATATCAGTTTGAGAGTGGTGTGTTGAACACGATTTGGTAAAGGTATCGATGAGAGGCCATGTAGGAGTACATGGTGGGTTGTTTCATTGAAGCCGTCCTTAAGCACTGAGATCTGTATGTGTGATTTAAGATTCAGCTACTACCATGCATTGGGCCTGAAACCAATGGACCTTCTCGGCTTCTTATTCACCCTAGTCTTCTGTCCAGGAGTTGCAAGTAGTTTCTGGTGTTTGTAGCCTACTGGAGGCCGTGGACAGCGCTGACCGTAGGGGTGGGCTGTGATGCGGTAGGTACGTGGCCGGGTGTACCGGATGCCCGTTTGGTATCTCGAGAACCCTGTTCACATCGTTTGGGGCCGTGAGCGAAACTTCGGCCGGATCTCCTCATGGATGGAACCCAAATAGGCGATAAACCTGGACTAGAAACTTAGGTGTCTAGGTAGGTTGTGGCCGACACCCACGTTGGGCTTCCGCTTGAAGGTTGCCGAGTACATGTCGTGTAAACGACGGTAAGTGGTGAGAGCGTGTATGAAGAAGTACACCCCTGCAGGGTTAACCTAATCTATTCGAATAGCCGCGTCCGCGGTAAAGGACTACTTGGTTGCCTATACAGTTCATAGACAAGTAAATGGAAACTACTAAAAGCCTCAAGATAAGCGTGAGTGCCGAGAATGGCTCTTCCGTAGGAAGACGGAGGTGGATCCTCGGTAGTGTATTGAGTGGTGAGTAGTGGACTCGTGTGCGCAAAACCATTTCAAGTTGGAGTCTCGTAGGATAGCTTAGCCAAGAGTCAAAGCTAGCTTGCTGCAATAACTCCACCAACCCTTCTTGATAATGTGCATGTATGTAGGATCTGATGTAAGTCTTGCTGAGTACCTTTGTACTCATGTTGCTATAATTTACATTTTTACAGAAGACGCTGCAACCCCTTCTGATGGGTTCTTCGTAGACGTTGACATCAATGAGTAGGCTAAGGCCCAGGTGGTGATCCTGAGCTTGTGAAGGACCACGTAGTATAGCTAGGCTTTCCAAGCCTCTTTTATTTTACTAGTTGTCTGTACTCAGACAAGTTACTTCCGCTGCTGGTTTGTATGACTGTATGACTTGAATGCTGGGTCGTGTGACTCGTACCTGTTTGTATGCTATGTATGGCTCTCTGAGCCTTTAAATAAAGTACTTGTGTCATAGAGTCATGTTGTGATGCCTTGTTGTATTTGCACATATCGAGCATATTGTGTGTATGATTGAAATGCTTGGTATGTGTGGGATCTGACTATCTAGTTGTTTATCTTTAGTAGCCTCTCTTACCGGGAAATGTCTCCTAGTGATTCCACTGAGCCATGGTAGCTTGCTACTGCTCCGGAACACTTGGCTGGCCGGCATGTGTCCTTTGTCGTTCCTGTGTCTGTCCCTTCGGGGAAATGTCACGCATTGAGTACCGGAGTCCTGTTAGCCCGCTACAGCCCGGTTTACCGGAGTCCTGCTAGCCCAGTGCTACAGCCCGGAACTTACTTGCTGATGACCGACACGTTCGATGCTGGGTCATGGATGCCTGTCCCTGTAAGTCTGTGCCACTTTGGGTTTACAACTAGCCATGTCAGCCCGGGCTCCTTTTCATATAGATGCTAGCGACACTATCATATACGTGTGCCAAAAGGCGCAAACGGTCCCGGGCAAAGGTAAGGCGACACCCGTGGGGATACCGTGCGTGAGGCCGCAAAGTGATATGAGGTGTTACAGGCTAGATCGATGTGACATTGAGTCGGGGTCCTGACAGCTGCGAAACTATTCCACAATGTTTTAAGTGTAGACCAAACTCGTAACTCAAATATTCTCCTCCACGATCAGATCGTAGAAACTTTATTTTCTTGTTACGATGATTTTCAACTTCACTCTGAAATTCTTTGAACTTTTCAAATGTTTCAGACTTATGCTTCATTAAGTAGATATACCCATATCTACTTAAATCATCAGTGAAGGTGAGAAAATAACGATATCCGCCACGAGCCTCAACATTCATCGGACCACAT
Source organism: Triticum timopheevii (assembly GCA_963921465.1). Lineage (NCBI taxonomy): Eukaryota > Viridiplantae > Streptophyta > Magnoliopsida > Poales > Poaceae > Triticum > Triticum timopheevii. Next base: position 68,974,616 of record OY997272.1, on the reverse strand, counting down.
ACATCTGTATGTATGATTTCCAACAAATCTGTTGCTCTCTCCATAGTACCGGAGAACGGCGTTTTGGTCATCTTGCCCATGAGGCACGGTTCGCAAGTACCAAGTGATTCATAATCAAGTGATTCCAAAAGTCCATCAGTATGGAGTTTCTTCATGCGCTTTATACCGATATGACCCAAACGGCAGTGCCACAAATAAGTTGCACTATCATTATCAACTCTGCATCTTTTGGCTTCAACACTATGAATATGTGTATCACTACTATCGAGATTCATTAAAAATAGACCACTCTTCAAGGGTGCATGACCATAAAAGATATTACTCATATAAATAGAACAACCATTATTCTCTGATTTAAATGAATAACCGTCTCGCATCAAACAAGATCCAGATATAATGTTCATGCTCAACGCTGGCACCAAATAACAATTATTTAGGTCTAATACTAATCCCGAAGGTAGATGTAGAGGTAGCGTGCCGACCGCGATCACATCGACTTTGGAACCGTTTCCCACGCGCATCGTCACCTCGTCCTTTGCCAGTGTTCGCTTAATCCGTAGTCCCTGTTTCGAGTTGCAAATATTAGCAACAGAACCAGTATCAAATACCCAGGTGCTACTGCGAGCTCTAGTAAGGTACACATCAATAACATGTATATCACATATACCTTTGTTCACCTTGCCATCCTTCTTATCCGCCAAATACTTGGGGCAGTTCCGCTTCCAGTGACCAGTCTGCTTGCAGTAGAAGCACTCAGTTTCAGGCTTAGGTCCAGACTTGGGTTTCTTCTCTTGAGCAGCAACTTGTTTGCTGTTCTTCTTAAAGTTCCCCTTCTTTTTCCCTTTGCCCTTTTTCTTGAAACTAGTGGTCTTGTTAACCATCAACACTTGATGCTCCTTCTTGATTTCTACCTCCGCAGCTTTCAGCATTGCGAAGAGCTCGGGAATCGTCTTATCCATCCCTTGCATATTATAGTTCATCACGAAGCTCTTGTAGCTTGGTGGAAGTGATTGGAGAATTCTGTCAATGACGCTATCATCCGGAAGTGTAACTCCCAGTTGAATCAAGTGATTACAATACCCAGACATCTTGAGTATATGCTCACTGACAGAACTATTCTCCTCCATCTTGCAGCTATAGAACTTATTGGAGACTTCATATCTCTCAATCCGGGCATTCTTCTGAAATATTAACTTCAACTCCTGGAACATCTCATATGCTCCATGGCGTTCAAAACGTTGTTGAAGTCCCGGTTCTAAGCCGTAAAGCATGGCACATTGAACTATCGAGTAGTCATCAGCTTTGCTCTGCCAGACGTTCTTAACGTTGTCAGTTGCATCAGCAGCAGGCCTGGCACCCAGCGGTGCTTCCAGGACGTAATTTTTCTGTGCAGCAATGAGGATAATCCTCAAGTTACGGACCCAGTCCGCATAGTTGCTACCATCATCTTTCAACTTAGCTTTCTCAAGGAACGCATTAAAATTCAACGGAACAACAACACGGGCCATCTATCTACAATCAACATAGACAAGCAAGATACTATCAGGTACTAAGTTCATGATAAATTTAAGTTCAATTAATCATATTATTAAAGAACTCCCACTTAGACAAACATCTCTCTAGTCATCTAAGTGATCACGTGATCCAAATCAACTAAACCATAACCGATCATCACGTGAGATGGAGTAGTTTTCAATGGTGAACATCTTATGTTGATCATATCTACTATATGATTCACGCTCGACCTTTCGGTCTCCGTGTTCCGAGGCCATATCTGCATATGCTAGGCTCGTCAAGTTTAACTTGAGTATTCTGCGTGTGCAAAACTGGCTTGCACCCGTTGTAGATGGACGTAGAGCTTATCACACCCGATCATCACGTGGTGTCTGGGCACGACGAACTTTGGCAACGGTGCATACTCAGGGAGAACACTTCTTGATAATTTTAGTGAGAGATCATCTTAAAATGCTACCGTCAATCAAAGCAAGATAAGATGCATAAAGGATAAACATCACATGCAATCAATATAAGTGATATGATATGGCCATCATCATCTTGTGCTTGTGATCTCCATCTCCGAAGCACCATCATGATCACCATCGTCACCGGCGCGACACCTTGATCTCCATCGTAGCATCGTTGTCGTTTACGCCATCTATTGCTTCTACGACTATCGCTACCGCTTAGTGATAAAGTAAAGCAATTACAGAGCGTTTGCATTTCATACAATAAAGCGACAACCATATGGCTCCTGCCAGTTGCCGATAACTTTGGTTACAAAACATGATCATCTCATACAATAAAATATAGCATCATGTCTTGGCCATATCACATCACAACATGCCCTGCAAAAACAAGTTAGACGTCCTCTACTTTGTTGTTGCAAGTTTTACATGGCTGCTACGGGTTTAAGCAAGAACCAATCTCACCTACGCATCAAAACCACAATGATAGTTTGTCAAGTTGATGCTGTTTTAACCTTCGCAAGGACCGGGCGTAGCCACACTCGGTTCAACTAAAGTTGGAGAAACTGACACCCGCTAGTCACCTGTGTGCAAAGCACGGCGGTAAAACCAGTCTCGCGTAAGCGTATGCGTAATGTCGGTCCGGGCCGCTTCATCCAACAATACCGCCGAACCAAAGTATGACATGCTGGTAAGCAGTATGACTTATATCGTCCACAACTCACTTTTGTTCTACTCGTGCATATAACATCAAACCATAAAACCTAGGCTCGGATGCCACTGTTGGGGAACGTAGTAATTTCAAAAAATTTCCTACGCACACGCAAGATCATGGTGATGCATAGCAACGAGAGGGGAGAGTGTTGTCTACGTACCCTCGTAGACCGAAGCGGAAGCGTTGTCACAACGTAGAGGAAGTAGTCGTACGTCCTCCCGGTCCGACCGATCCAAGCACCGTTACTCCGGCACCTCCGAGTTCTTGACACGAGTACAGCTCGATGACGCACCCCGATCTCCGATCTAGCAGAGGCGCGGGGAGGAGTTCCGTCAGCACGACGGCGTGGTGACGATCTTGATGTTCTCCTGTCGCAGGGCTTCGCCTAAGCACCGCTACAATATGACCGAGGTGTAATTTCGTGGAGGGGGCACCGCACACGGCTAAGGAACGATCTCAATGATCAACTTGTGTGTCTAGGGTGCCCCCCTACCCCCGTATATAAAGGAGGGAGGGAGGAGGAGGCCGGCCCAAGGGGGAGGCGCGCCCTAGGGGGGCAAACCTACTCCAAGTAGGTTTGGCCCCCCCTTTCCTATTCGGAGTAGGAGAAGGAAGGAAGAGGGGGGAGGAGAGAAGGAAAGGGGGGCCCGGCCCCCTTCCCAATTCAGATTGGGCTTGGGAGGGGCGCGCCCCCTCCCTTGCTCCCTCTCCCTCCATCCCACTAAGGCCCAATAAGGCCCATATACTTACCGGGGAGTTCCGGTAACCTCCCGAAGCTCCGGTATATTTCCAATCTCACCCGGAACCTTTCCGGTGTCCAAATATATCCGTCCAATATATCAATATTTATGTCTCGACCATTTCGAGACTCCTTGTCATGTCCGTGATCACATCCGGGACTCCGAACAACCTTCGGTACATCAAAATACATAAACTCATAATGAAACTGTCATCGAAACCTTAAGCGTGCGGACCCTACGGTTCGAGAACAATGTAGACATGACCGAGACATGTCTCCGGTCAATAACCAATAGCGGGACCTGGATGCCCATATTGGTTCCTACATATTCTACGAAGATCTTTATCGGTCATACCGCACAACAACATACGTTGTTCCCTTTGTCATCGGTATGTTACTTGCCCGAGATTCGATCGTCGATATCCAATACCTAGTTCAATCTCGTTACCGGCAAGTCTCTTTACTCGTTCCGTAATACATCATCTCACAACTAACTCATTAGTTGAAATGCTTGCAAGGCTTAAGTGATGTGTATTACCGAGAGGGCCCAGAGATACCTCTACGACATTTGGAGTGACAAATCCTAATCTCGAAATACGCCAACTCAACAAGTACCTTCGGAGACACCTGTAGAGCACCTTTATAATCACCCAGTTACGTTGTGACGTTTGGTAGCACACAAAGTGTTCCTCCGGTAAACGGGAGTTGCATAATCTCATAGTCATAGGAACATGTATAAGTCATGAAGGAAGCAATAGCAACATACTAAACGATCGTGTGCTAAGCTAACGGAATGGGTCATGTCAATCAGATCATTCAACTAATGATGTGACCTTGTTAATCAAATAACAACTCCTTGTTCATGGTTAGGAAACATAACCATCTTTGATTAACAAGCTAGTCAAGTAGAGGCATACTAGTGACACTCTGTTTGTCTATATATTCACACATGTATTATGTTTCCGGTTAATACAATTCTAGCATGAATAATAAACATTTATCATGATATGAGGAAATAAATAATAACTTTATTATTGCCTCTAGGGCATATTTCCTTAAAATAGAACAAGAGCCCGCAGACGAATGGGTGAAGGGGGAATCCTAGTCCACGAACGAAGTGGGCGAGGAACACGACCCTCTCATGGGGTCCCGGAGTCGGAATGATCTGCCCTGCGTCCGGGAGCCGGTGCACAATATCTGCGGCCAAGTATCTGGTCGCCCGGAGCTTCGTAATGTCCTCCTCCTTGACGGAGGAGGCCACCCACTTGCCTCCCGCTCCGGACATGTTTGGCTGTGCGGAGAAGGTGAGAACTAGGGCACTGGATCTCGAGCATGCAAGAATGGATGAGCGAAAAGGAAGTAGGCATGGGTGGAAGAGGAGAATCCTTATCTCTTTATAAAGGCGGTAGAAACTGTGCGCCTCCCCACTTGCCCGTTAAGATCGCTAATTTCCCAAGCGCCACGATTGATGGCGCGGTTGGGTTACCCATACCCGTATTGATGAGAATCCCGTGATAAGGGGACACGATCTCTGATTCAATAAGACGTGTCAAGGAAACCGCCTCGCATTACGTGTGGAGGCTGGTTGTGAAAACGGTTCGAATAATGACCAAGCCATGGTGTGACATCACGCTATAAAAAGATGTCAGTAGATTAGATTTGTGGGATACTATACTCTCTACAGTGGAATGTGGAATTTTTTTTGCAGAGCCGGACACGATCCTTGTGTTCTAAATCTCTTATGGAATATTTGGAGAGGGAACCCGCCTTGCAATGTCGAAGACAATATGCACGCCGGACTCAACGTCATTGAAGCCTGGTTCAGGGGCTACTGAGGGAGTCCTGGATTAAGGGGTCCTCGGACAGCCGGACTATATGCTTTGGTCAGACTGTTTGGCCAGACTGTTTGACTATGAAGATACAAGATTGAAGACTTCATCCCGTGTCCGGATGGGACTCTCCCTTGCGTGGAAGGAAAGCTTGGATATTCGGATATGTAGATTTCCTTCCCTGTAGCCGACTCTGTGTAACCCTAGCCTCCTCCGGTGTCTATATAAACCGGAGGGTTTAGTCCGTAGGACAACAACAATCATAATCATAGGCTAGCTTCTAGGGCTTAGCCTCTACGATCTAGTGGTAGATCAACTCTTGTAATACTCATATCATCAAGATCAATCAAGCAGGAAGTAGGGTATTACCTCCATCAAGAGGGCCCGAACCTGGGTAAAACATCGTGTCCCTTGCCTCCTGTTACCATTAGCCTTAGACGCACAGTTCGGGACCCCCTACCCAAGATCCGCCGGTTTTGACACCGACAATTGACAACCCCTTTATCGCGATTGTTGCGAGGTTCTTGTTTGTTTGTGTAGGTGCGTGGGACTTTTGAGGAGCCTCCTACTGGATTGATACCTTCGTTCTCCAAAACTGAGGGAAATACTTACGCTACTTTGCTACATCACCATTTCCTCTTCAAAGGAAAACCAACGTAGTGCTCAAGAGGTAGCAAGAAGGATTTCTGGCGCCGTTGGCAGGGAGGTCTTTGCTCAAGTCAAGACCTACCAAGTACCCATCACAAACTCATCTCCCTCGCATTACATTATTTGCCATTTGCCTCTCGTTTTCCTCTCCCCCACTTCTCCCTTGCCGTTTTATTCACTCTCTCTTTACCATTCTCCTCTCTCTTTCGCTTGCCTCTTGTGTGCTTGTGTGTTGGATTGCTTGTCACGATGGCTCAACATAATACCAAATTGTGTGACTTTTCCAATACCAATAATAATGATTTCCTTAGCACTCCGATTGCTCCTCTTAATTATGTTGAATCTTGTGAAATCAATACTATGTTGAATCTTGTTATGAAAGATCAATTCTCCGGCCTTCCTAGCAAAGATGCCACTACTCATCTAAACAACTTTGTTGATTTGTGTGATATGCAAAAGAAGAAATATATGGATAATGATATTGTTAAATTGAAGTTATTTCCGTTTTCACTTAGAGATCGTGCTAAAATTTGGTTTTCATCTTTGCCCAAAAATAGTATTGATTCATGGAATAAGTGCAAAGATGCTTTTATCTCTAAGTATTTTCCTCCCGCTAAGATCATCTCTCTTAGAAACAACATTATGAAGTTTAAACAACTTGATCATGAGCATGTTGCCCAATCTTGGGAAAGAATGAAATTAATGATTCGTAATTTCCCCACTCATGATTTGAACTTATGGATGATCATACAAAAATTTTATGCCAGATTGAATTTTGCTTCTAGAAATCTTTTAGATTCGCCGCGGGAGACACTTTTATGGAAATCACATTAGGAGAAGCTACTAAACTCCTTGATAACATTATGGTTAATTATTCTCAATGGCACACTGAAAGATCTACTAGTAAAAAAGTGCATGCTATAGAAGAAATTAATGTTTTGAGTGGAAAGATGGATGAACTTATGAAATTGTTTGCTACTAAGAGTGCTCCTATCGATCCGAATGCTATGCCTTTGTCTACTTTGATTGAGAATAATAATGAATCTATGGATGTGAATTTTGTTGGTAGGAATAATTTTGGTAACAATGCTTATAGAGGAAACTTTAATCCTAGGCCGTTTCCTAGTAATACCTCTAATAATTATGGAAATTCCTACAACAAATCTTATGGAAATTTTAATAATATGCCCTCTGATTTTGAGAATGGTGTTAAAGAATTTATGATCTCTCAAAAGAATTTCAATGCTTTGCTTGAAGAAAAATTGCTTAAAGTTGATGAATTGGCTAGGAACGTTGATAGGCTTTCGCTTGATGTTGATTCTTTGAAACTTAGATCTATTCCACCTAAGCATGATATCAATGAGTCTCTCAAAGCCATGAGAATTTCCATTGATGAGTGCAAATAAAGAACCGCTAGGATGCGTGCTAAGAAAGATTGCTTTGTGAAAGCGTGTTCTTCTAGTTTCCATGAAAATAATGATGAAGATCTAAAAGTTATTGATGTGTCCCCTATTAAATCTTTGTTTTGCAATATGAATCTTGATAATGATGGGACTGGAGATGAGTCAACTTTAGTTAAAAGGCGTCCCAATGATTCGGAGTTTTTAGATCTTGATGCTAAATTTGGTAAAAGTGGGATTACAGAGGTCTAAACTTTAAATAGCATTGAAACCACTATTATGGATTTCAAGGAATTTAATTATGATAATTGTTCTTTAATAGATTGTATTTCCTTGTTGCAATCTGTGTTGAATTCTCCTCATGCTTATAGTCAAAATAAAGCTTTTACCAAACATATTGTTGATGCTTTGATGCAATCTTATGAGGAAAAACTTGAATTGGAAGTTTCTATACCTAGAAAACTTTATGATGAGTGGAAACCTACTATAAAAATTAAAATTAAAGATCATGAATGCTATGCTTTGTGTGATTTGGGTGCTAGTGTTTCCACGATTCCGAAAACTTTATGTGATGTGCTAGGTTTCCATGATTTTGATGATTGCTCTTTAAACTTGCACCTTGCGGATTCCACCATTAAGAAACCTATGGGAAGGATAAATGATGTTCTTATTGTTGCAAATAGGAATCATGTGCCCATAGATTTTATCGTTCTTGATATAGATTGCAATCTTTCATGTCCTATTATTCTTGGTAGAACTTTCCTTAGAACGATTGGTGCAATTATTGATATGAAGGAAGGGAATATTAGATTCCAATTTCCATTAAGGAAAGGCATGGAACACTTTCCAAGAAAGAAAGTCAAATTACCTAGCAATTTCCATTAAGGAAGGGAATCTATACGCGAGCCACTTATGAAGTGAATGCCAAAGATGGCAATTCTTAGATCTATTCTCGCTTTTATGCCTAGCTAGGGGCGTTAAACGATAGCGCTTATTGGGAGGAAACCCAATTTTATTTTTGTTCCTTGCTTTTTTTCTTATGTTTAAAAATAAATATTTCATCTAGCTTCTGTATAGATGTGGTTTTATATTTTAGTTAGTGTTTGTGCCAAGTAGAACTTATAGGATAACCTACGGTGATAGTTAATTTGATTCTGCTGAAAAACAGAAACTTTTGCGCGCACGAGAATAATTTTAATAAATCACAGAAATGTGATTTTGCGTTGATTCTTTTTGAAGTAGATCAATAGACAAATTGCCCAGGACTTCCTATTTTTGTAGGAGTTTAGAGTTCCAGAAGTATTCGAAAGTTACAGATTGCTACAGACAGTTCTGTTTTTGACAGTTTCTTTTTTTCGCGTGTTGTTTGCTTATTTTGATGCATCTATGGCTAGTATCGGGGGGTATGAACCATAGAGAAGTTGGAATACAGTAGGTTTAACACCAATATAAATAAAGAATGAGTTCATTACAGTACCTTATGTGGTGGTTTTTACTTCTTGCACTAACGGAGCTTATGAGATTTCCTATTGAGTTTTGTGTTGTGAAGTTTTCAAGTTTTGGGTAAAGATTTGATGGACTATGGAATAAGGAGTGGCAAGATCCTAAGATTGGGGATGCCCATGGCACCCCAAGATATTTAAGGACAACCAAAAGCCTAAGCTTGAGGATGCCCCGGAAGGCATCCCATCTTTCGTCTTCGTTTAGAGGTAACTTTCCTTGGAGCTATATTTTTATTTGCCACATGATATGTGTTTTGCTTGAAGCGTCTTGTATGATAGTAGTCTTTGCCTTTTAGTTTACCACAATCATCCTTGCTTTACACACCTTTTCGGAGAGACACACTTGATTTGAAATTTATTAGAATACTGTATGCGCTTCACTTATATCTTTTGAGCTAGATAATTTTTGCTCTAGTGCTTCACTTATATCTTTTAGAGCACGACGGTGGATTAATTTTGTAGAAATTGTTGATCTCTCATGATTCACTTATATTATTTTGAGAGTATTATAGAACAGCATGGTATTTGCTATGGTTATGAAATTGGTCCTAGAATGATGGGCATCCAAGTTGGGTATAATAAAAACTATCATAGAAAGTGAATTGGATGCTATGATCAACTTGATGCTTGATAATTGTTTTGAGATATGAGGATGGTGATATTAGAGTCATGCTAGTGGATTAATTATGAATTTGAGGAATACTTGTGTTGAAGTTTGTGATTCCCGTAGCATGCACATATGGTGGACCGCTTTGTGATGAAGTTGGAGCATGATTTATTTATTGATTGTCTTCCTTATGAGTGGCAGTCGGGGACGAGCGATGGTATTTTCCTACCAATCTATCCCCCTAGGAGAATGCGTGTAGTACTTTGTTTTCAATGACTTGTAGATTTTTGCAATAAGTATATGAGTTCTTTATGACTAATGTTGAGTCCATGGATTATACGCACTCTCACCCTTCCACCATTGCTAGCCTCTCTTGTGCCATGCAACTTTCGCCGGTACCATACACCCACCATATAACTTCCTCAAAACAGCCACCATACCTACCTATTATGGCATTTCCATAGCCATTCCAAGATATATTGCCATGCAACTTTCCACTGTTCCGTTTATTATGACACGCATCATCATTGTCATATTGCTTTTGCATGATCATGTAGTTGACATCGTATTTGTGGCAAAGCCACCTTCATAATTCTTCCATACATGTCACTCTTGATTCATTCATATCCCAGTACACCGCCGGAGGCATTCATATAGAGTCATATTTTGTTCTAAGTATCGAGTTGTAATCTTGAGTTGTAAGTAAATAAAAGTGTGATGATCTTCATTATTAGAGCATTGTCCCAAGTGAGGAAAGGATGATGGAGACTATGATTCCCCCACAAGTCGGGATGAGACTTCGGACTTTAAAAAAAGTGAAAGGCCAAAGAAAAAAAGGGGAAAATAAAAAAAATAAAAAAATGAGAGAAAAAGAGAGAAGGGACAATGCTACTGTCCTTTTACCACACTTGTGCTTCAAAGTAGCACCATGATCTTCATGATAGAGAGTCTCTTATGTTGTCACTTTCATATACTAGTGGGAATTTTTCATTATAGAACTTGGCTTGTATATTCCAATGATGGGCTTCCTCAAAATGCCCTAGGTCATCGTGAGCAAGCGAGTTGGATGCACACCCACTTAGTTTCTTTTGTTGAGCTTTCGTACATATATAGCTCTAGTGCATCCGTTGCATGGCAATCCCTACTCAGTCACATTGATCTCTATTAATGGGCATCTCCATACCCCATTGATACGCCTAGTTGATGTGAGGCTATCTTCTCCTTTTTTGTCTTCTCCACAACCACCATTCTACTCCACATATAGTGCTATGTCGATGGCTCACGCTCATGTATTGCGTGGAAGTTGAAAAAGTTTGAGAATACTAAAGTATGAAACAATTGCTTGGCTTGTCATCGGGGTTGTGCATGATAAATACTTTGTGTGATGAAGATAGAGCATAGCCAGACAATATGATTTTGTAGGGATAACTTTCTTTAGCCATGTTATTTTGAGAAGACATGATTGCTTTGTTAGTATGCTTGAAGTATTATTGTTTTTATGTCAATATGAACTTTTATTTTGAATCATTTGGATCTGAACATTCATGCCACAATAAAGAAAATTACATTGAGAATTATTCTAGGTAGCATTCCACATCAAAAATTCTGTTTTTATCATTTACCTACTCGAGGACGAGCAGGAATTAAGCTTGGGGATGCTTGATACGTCTCCAACGTATCTATAATTTTTGATTGTTCCATCCTATTATATTACCCGTTTTGGATGTTTATGGGCTTTAATTTACACTTTTATATCATTTTTGGGACTAACCTACTAACCGGAGGCCCAACCCGAATTGCTTTTTTTTGCCTATTTCAGTATTTCGAAGAAAAGGAATATCAAACGGAGTCCAAACGGGATGAAACCTTCGGGAGTGCTACGTCTTGAGCTTGCGTTGGTTTTCCTTGAAGAGGAAAGGGTGATGCAGCAATAGTAGCGTAAGTGTTTCCCTCAATTTTTGAGAACCAAGGTATCAATCATGTAGGAGGCTTCTCAAAAGTCCCACACACCTACACAAACAAACAAAGAACTCGCAACCAACACAATAAAGGGGTGGTCAATCCCTTCACGGCCACTTGCGAAAGTGAGATCTGATAGATATAGTATGATAAGATAAATATATTTTTGGTATTTTATAATATAGATTGGAAAAGTAAAGATGCAAATAAAAGTAGATTGAAAGCTTATATGATAAAAGATAGACCTGGGGGCCATATGTTTCACTAGTGGCTTCTCTCAAGATAGCATAAGTATTACGGTGGGTGAACAAATTACTGTCTAGCAATTGATAGAAAAGCGAATAATTATGAGATTATCTAGGCATGATCATGTATATAGGCATGACGTCCGCAACAAGTAGACCGACTCATGCCTGCATCTACTACTATTACTCCACACATCGACCGCTATCCAGCATGCATCTAGAGTAGTAAGTTCATAAGAACAGAGTAACACATTAAGAAAGATGACATGATGTAGAGGGATAAACTCAAGCAATATGATATAAACCCCATCTTTTTATCCTTGATGGCAACAATACAATACATGCCTTGCTGCCCTTGCTGTCACTGGGAAAGGACACCGCAAGATTGAACCCAAAGCTAAGCACTTCTCCCATGGCAAGAAAGATAAATCTAGTAGGCCAAGGAAACTGATAATTCGAAGAGACTTGCAAAGATAACTCAATCATACATAAAAGAATTCAGAGGAGATTCAAATATTTCTCATAGATAAATTTGATCATAAACCCACAATTCATAGGATCTCGACAAACACACCGCAAAAAGAGTTACATCGAATAGATCTCCACAAGAGAGGGGGAGAACATGGTATTGAGATCCAAAAAGAGAGAAGAAGTCATCTAGCTAATAACTATGGACCCGAAGGTCTGTGGTAAACTATTCACAACTCATAGGAGAGGCTATGGTGTTGATGTAGAAGCCCCCCGTGGGCGATCCCCCTCTAGCGGAGCGCCGGCGAAGGCTCCAAGATGGGATCTCACGGATACAGAAGGTTACGGAGGTGGAAATTGTTTTTTGTTGGCTCCCTGGATGTTTTCGGGGTACCTGGGTATATATAGGAGGAAGAAGTAGGTCAGTGGCCGCCCGAGGGGCCCACAAGATAGGGGGCGCGCCCTCCACCCTCGTGGCCGCCTTGGCTGCTTCTTGGCTGTGACGCCCCCAATTCAATCATACACTAATCATGCATGCAAATGTGTACGATCAAGATCAGGGACTCATGGGAAGATATCACAACACAACTCTAAAACATAAATAAGTCATACAAGCATCATTATACAAGCCAGGGGCCTCGAGGGCTCGAATACAAGTGCTCGATCATAGACGAGTCAACGGAAGCAACAATATCTGAGTACAGACATAAGTTAAACAAGTTTGCCTTAAGAAGGCTAGCACAAACTGGGATACAGATCGAAAGAGGCACGGGCCTCCTGCCTGGAATTCTCCTAACTACTCCTGGTCGTCGTCAGCGGGCTGCACGTAGTAGTAGGCACCTCTAGTGTAGTAGGGGTCATCGTCGACGGTGGCGTCTGGCTCCTGGACTCCAGCATCTGGTTGCGACAACCAGAAAGAAAGGAAAGGGGAAAAAGGGGGGAGAAAGCAACCGTGAGTACTCATCCAAAGTACTCGCAAGCAAGGAACTACACTACATATGCATGGGTATATGTGTAAGGAGGCCATATCAGTGGACTGAACTGCAGAATGCCAGAATAAGAGGGGGATAGCTAGTCCTATCGAAGACTACGCTTCTGGCAGCCTCCGTCTTGCAGCATGTAGAAGAGAGTAGATTGAAGTCCTCCAAGTAGCATCTCCAAGTAGCATCTCCAAGTAGCATCTCCAGTAGCATCGCACAGCATAATACTACCCGGCGATCCTCCCCTCGTCGCCCTGTAAAAGCGATCACCGGGTTGTCTGTGGAACTTGGAAGGGTGTGTTTTATTAAGTATCCGGTTCTAGTTGTCATAAGGTCAAGGTACAACTCCAAGTCGTCCTGTTACCGAAGATCACGGCTATTCGAATAGATTAACTTCCCTGCAGGGGTGCACCACATAACCCAACACGCTCGATCCCATTTGGCCGGACACACTTTCCTGGGTCATGCCCGGCCTCGGAAGATCAACACGTCGCAGCCCCACCTAGGCACAACAGAGAGGTCAACACGCCGGTCTAAATCCTATGCGCGCAGGAGTCTGGGCCCATCACCCATTGCACACCTGCACGTTGCGAGGGCGACCGGAAGCAGACCTAGCCTCCCTTATACAAGAGTAGGCATTCCAGTCCAATCCGACGCGCGCCGCTCCGTCGCTGACGTCAAGAAGGCTTCGGCTGATACCACGACGTCGAGTGCCCATAACTGTTCCCGCATAGTTGGTTAGTGCGTATAGGCCAGTGGCCAGACTCAGATCAAATACCAAGATCTCGTTAAGCGTGTTAAGTATCCGCGAATGCCGAACAGGGCCAGGCCCACCTGTCTCCTAGGTGGTCTCAACCTGCCCTGTCGCTCCGCCACAAAGTAACAGTCGGGGGCCGTCGGGAACCCAGGCCCACCTCTACCGGGATGGAGCCACCTGTCCTTTCAGCCCCCTTATCAGAATCACTTGCGGGTACTCATCGAGCTGACCCGACTTTAGTCACCATCTGTACAGTATGTATGTATGTATGTATAGTATATACCCGTGATCACCTCCCGAGTGATCACGGCCCAATAGTATAGCAAGGCAGACTGACAAGAATGTAGGGCCAATGATGATAAACTAACATCCTATACTAAGTATTTAGGATTGCAGGTAAGGTATCAAAAAATGTAGCAACAATGTCAGGCTATGCATCAGAATAGGATTAACGGAAAGCAGTAACATGCTACGCTAATTTAATGCAAGCAGTATAGAGGAGAATAGGCGATATCTGGTGATCAAGGGGGGGGGGGGGCTTGCCTGGTTGCTCTGGCAAGGAGGGGTCGTCAACATCGTAGTCGAACTGGGGATCGCCGGCAGTCTCGGGGTCTATCAAAAAGAAGTAACGGAGAGGGAACACAATAAATAACAAAGCAATCAAAGCATCACAAAGCGTAACATGGCAATAGGCGGTGCTAGGTGTGCCCTAACGCGGTAGTAGGTGGTACCGGCGAAAGGGGATAACATCCGGGAAAGTATCCCCGGTGTTTCGCGTTTTCGGACAAATGAACCGGGGGGAAAGTTGCGTGTTTGCTATGCTAGGGATGTGTGGCGGACGAACGGGCTGCGTATCCGGATTCGTCTCGTCGTTCTGAGCAACTTTCATGTACTAAGTTTTTCCATCCGAGCTATGGTTTATTTTATATTGATTTTTAAAGTGTTAAATCATTTTCTAAATAATTATTATTAAATTAATTCAAAATTAGTATTATTGCATCAGCATGACGTCAGCAGTCAACAGAGGGGTTGACTGGTCAATCTGACACATGGGTCCCACTGGTCATAGACTCAGGTTAACTAAACCGGTTAAATAAACTAACTAAATGATTAGGCTAATTTATTTTAATTAGATGAATTAACCAGGATTAATTAACTTAATTAATTAATTATCTAATTAATTATTGATTTATTTATTCTAACATTTTTTTATTCTTTTTATTCTCTCTCTTTTTCTTAATCGTTCTGGGGTAGGGCCCCCCTTGTCATAGGCCCCTGGGGCCTATGGGCGCTGGGTGTGGGGTGGCCCGAACGGGCGCTACGGGCACCCGACCGTAGGCAGAGGCCATTGGCCCGATGCGGCTGGGCGCCGGCGGCCAAGGCGCCGGCCAAGGGAGGCAGCGGAGGTGGCCGCGGGGAGAGCGGGGGCGAGCAACTGCAGAAGCAGCAGCCGCAATGGCTGTAGCAGTAGTAGGCAGCCACGGCACGGGCACGCGCAGCCAGGGCGCTGGCGAGTACGGGGCTGCTGGAGCGGAAGTGCGAATGGGGAACGGCGTGGCTGGGCGTGGCCGCAATCGACGGCGGCGAGCTCGTGGACGACACGTGCAGAGAGAGGAGGAGAGACCGGGCCTCACCGCGATTCGTGGGGTCAAAGGCAGCGGGCTCGACGAAGGTCGGGAAGGTCCGACGAGGGAGAGGACGAGGCGGCGGCAGTCCGGCGACGATGGGCAAAGACGTAGTGGATGGGCATCGGCGTCGAGGCGCGTTGGGGCGGCGCGGGATCTAGCCCCTCCTCGATCCAGTCGAGTGGGGGGCGCCTGGGAGGAGGCAGGGGGCGGCGTTCGACGGGGTGGAGGTCCGGCGAAGCGGGCATCATCAGGGGAGCGGGATGGTTCGATCCCGATCCAATCTGGATCGGGAGGGGGGAGAGGTGGCGTCGGGGGGGGGAGTGAGGCGATGGGGTGGGTTAGGGTTTTCCCCCTCGTGGGGATAAGGCAGGGGCGGGTCGGTCGGCTGGGCCAGGTGGGCCGGCCTGGCCGGTGAGCTCGGCCGTCAGGCCCCATTGGCCAAGGGTCCTCTTTTTTTTGTCTTTTGCTTTTGTATTTTCTTTCCTTATTTATTTTCTGTTTTAATTCATTTAAAAGTATTTAGGCATTTTATAAAAATGTGTTTACTTCACCATAATTACCGATGCAATAATTGACATAGCCCGAACATTTTTATTTTACTATTTGAAAACTTTTGTCGTTTGACTTATTTAGGATTTAAATTTGAAACGGTTTTGAATTAACCCGAGATTAATTACAGTGACAGAGGTGACGTGCCATCATTAACGTGAGATTACTATAGCATGATTATCCGGACATCACAATTCTCCTCCACTATAAGAAATCTCGTCCCGAGATTTAAGAGGTGGAAAACGGGGGAAAGGTCTGGTTACGAAATTCTAACGAATCTTCTCAGTCTTGATTGCTTTTCTCGAAGTGGTCGATCCATTATATTGATGTCTTCATTTTTCTGCTTCAAGTCATCAAGATAAAGTCGGTATCCTTTCTTCAGGGGTTCCATCGTACTTACGAAAGAATAAGGGGTATTCCGGGAGAACGAACCTCTACAAGGTTGACTATCTGGTCGATATCATCGGGGAAGGTGGCAGAAAGTAACTCTCGAATTGAACTTAAGAAAATATCAAGAGGAAAGTAATGAGGTTTCATGGGAAGTTTCGAGCGAGCAGGCAACCGTTCGATGCCTAAAACAGGGCGTGAAAGGGGCTCAAAGCAATCGGGAATAAGTATTGTGTCCGGCAACAGATTTGATGATCCCTCAGAAGATGGCTCGTGAATTACATACGAGGCCACACGCGAGGAGCAACCTTGGGATCAGGGGGTGCAGGAGAGTCAGGTTTCGATCCTGTGGAACTGTGGGTTATGGGCCCACCATATGGTTGAAAGTAGGAAGGGGGCCGACATCTTGCATGGTCATGATATTAAGGCGTGTCAGAGGGTAGCCTATCAGTTATGTCGGCAACAACATCGATACCAAGGGCGAGGGACGAAGAGAACCATTTTCCTGCTCGTTGAACGAGGCGGGCCAATAGGCAAGGTTCTCGTCCATCGATGGCTACCGGAATGTCATCAACAATAGTAACAGGGTCTTACTGACAGAGCGGTACCACGAGGTGTTTACATAAGCAGGAGAATATTACTGCTTAGGTCATATAGATCACAAGAAAGGTTAAATCAAACAATGGAAAGGAAAATATGATTATCAGATTAAACAGAACAATGGAAAGGAAAATGTGTTAAGACACATATTTCGGGGTATTTCCTTCCCAAGGACAAACAGAGCAAGATATCCATGATAGGATATAAAGTAGAAAACACTTTAGGTAAGGGGAGAGAAATTTCAGGACATTACCCAGGCAACGGTGTTTGGATAATTGAGCAAGAAACATTTAACATTGGGCTTCAAATGTTCTTGTTGAAAATCGGAGTACCATAGACATGCTTCGAGATAGCATTGACATGGTCATCAGGTGAAGATCAGACTTTGGAAACACAAAGGATCCATCAGGAACAACTTATAGAATAAGTCTTACAATTTCTCCAGGAAGAATGGTTATCCTTGCAAAAGAAATTATAATGATAGGTCCTCCAGCCAGGGGTTGCTAGGCATGACGTCATATTACCGGGTCATCAAAGGACCCACATCATAACTCCTGGAAAGTTGTCCCAGCCATCATATCTGATCGAGATTCAGATCCGATTGATGTCATGATACGTCAGACTCAGGATGTCCGAGAAGAAAAGGTGCAACACAAATCGATGAAATGACATTGCAAGATTCTCGGGAAATGAACTATGGGAGCGAGTTCCTGAAACAGTAGTTCATCAATAAACCAAGGAGGGGATGAGAAGGTGGCTGATGGGCTCAGCGACAATTCATCGAGAATTCCAAACGGATGGATTTCCACAATAATGTGAACAAGAAGATGACACTTGTCAATTCAAATGATATAATGGTGTATGCTCTAGGAAAACATACACCATCAATCATTAGTTGAAAGGTGTGCCTGAAATATGACCTTAGGCAGCAAGATCAATGTTAGAGTGACGATTCAATAATCAACGGTCCAAGAACGAACTGTCGATCGTTAACTTCAAAGCAATAGGGTAGCTAGAGGTACAAAACTCAAACATCATCTATTGGTATGCTGGTTAAAAACAACACGGGGACCAAGGAAGAATGGTGATGGTGAGAAGTATCATCATATTGAGAATTTCTAAGAGGTGGAGCAATCCCCACAACATTCTTGACATAAAAGACAGTAATACTTCAAGGCAGAACACCACACTAGCTGGAGAGCAAGTTGTATTCAGAATGTGGACAAGTTCGCAATAAATGGAAGTCAAGGGTGTTGTCGATGATAATAAAAATCATCGAGGGCAAGGAGGGTATTTCTCATCATGAACACAATTGGCATCTAATCAAAGGAATGATGAAGTGAAATGTTATTGGAACCAAGGGTACGACGCCAACTCGAAATCAAGCTTGTTGTTCAAGGCAAAATGATATGACAAGGAAAGTTGATGTAAGCTTAGCTCAACGTCGAAAATTGTGCTTCGAGAATAAGGACCAGGTAGCACAGTTAGAATCATCACGACAATGATATAGTCAAACAGGCTAGGAATGGCGTGATCGGGTACAAACTCGTACTTATAGAAGCTTACTGAAGAGTTGTTGAACCGTAGTGCGGACTCGGTTCAGTTATTGGTGTCTTTGAGTGTTTAAAAACTCAGAGCCCGTGAAAAATTGGAATCAGTGGGAATGTAGCACTTGATGAAGAACTCATAAGAAGTTACGCAGTTCCATGATAATCTTGAGATACCAGGGGGGTAATACTCGATGATAGATCAAAGTAGAGGTTGGACTAGGCTATTGCTCTACAGAAGACCAGTGCTTAAACTTGCATGAGAAATGGTATTTAAAAGAGAACATGGTCGGAACCACGATTGCAAAAGATCAATTCTCCGATACCAAAGGATATTATATCAAGGAAATAGCTATTATCGCAAGAAGCTCCCATGGTAGGATCTACATCGTGTCCATGGGCATGAACACAAAGGTTCAAGGTCGACTCCCACTTCCTCAATGCATAACCTTCCATGCACCTCTCGTATTTCAAAAATGACATTAGTTGTTGAACATTTTACCTGGTACAATACTAGATAAGTATTACCCATGAAATCTTTCGAGTTCACACATATTAAGGAAGGCATAGGTTCAACCCATAGGGGCTTCTTAGAAACATATACCACAAGTTTCAAGAGTAAATCTCACAAGCTCGAAAGTAGAGCAAGGTTGAGAAAGTAGATGATACAATTTACCAAAGGCATTATGTATCCAAGGGAAGGCTCACAAGGTTATTGAATATGAAGGACAATGTCGGATAAAATCCATTAAAGGATCTGTCGGTCCATAACAGAGCTGATGTGAGCATCCGCACACAATCAGAGGAAGTACCAATGCAAGGGCATTGGATTATAGAAACAACTGACTAATCCAGAGCTCAAATGCAAAGGAATTATGATTTCCAAATTAAGAGAACAGAAGCAATGTTCTGATTAGGGGTGGATAAGTTGAATAGCCTTAGGGGTACTATCAACGGCATTTGGATTGGTTGGGAACCAGCTCATGTTTAAAATGACATCTGAGCCGGAAAGATAATTTAGAAGGGTTGATCGATGATTGTGTGCATTCGCACACATGTTGAAGCAATAGGATCAAAATGACGGTGTCAAAAGATACTAGTGAATATTGCTAGTGATATGGGAGCATCCATAATGTAAGCAGACAAGTATTTGTAGAGCAATAAGCTGCTAAGGATTTTTTTTGGAGGATCGAATAGTATTTCGAAGACCTTTCTGAAATACATGAATCAACTGGGGTTGAGCGTATACTCGATAAGTGTGGGAAAATTATCCGTAGGGGTATTCATGGGGCAAGAACTACAAGGCGGTAAGCTCAAAGGATTCTCAGAATAACAAAGAGCAGTTCGAGGCATCTTGTATTAACAAGATCAATGGGGTTGAACGTAAGACTGGCAAGTGTATACGGATATCCCTAAGGATATAACAGTGGTAGGGTATGCAAAAAGCAATGACACAAGGTCTTGAGAGAACATTATAAAGTATCTTCGGAATCTTCTGGTGTAGTAGGCGATCATCTGTACTAAGGGGCCCTCCAGGAGGAAGTGATCACGAGATCCTAATGTTAGAGTTAGTAAAACCATTTAAACCCGAATAGAAAAGAGTTCAGAGTCCCAGAGTATAGATCGAGGAGTAAAATATCCTAGTACCACTCAATGGCGACGTGGGCCCATGGGCCACACAGCCATGTTAGTAAAAGTTTTGCAATGACTAGACTCAACTTCAGCCAAGGAGTGTGGAAGGGGGATTCCTACAGGCAATCGGCTCTGATACCAACTTGTGACGCCCTCGATTCAATCATACACTAATCATGCATGCAAATGTGTACGATCAAGATCAGGGACTCACGGGAAGATATCACAACACAACTCTAAAACATAAATAAGTCATACAAGCATCATAATACAAGCCAGGGGCCTCGAGGGCTCGAATACAAGTGCTCGATCATAGACGAGTTAGCGGAAGCAACAATATCTGAGTACAGACATAAGTTAAACAAGTTTGCCTTAAGAAGGCTAGCACAAACTGGGATACAGATCGAAAGAGGCGCAGGCCTCCTGCCTGGGATTCTCCTAACTACTCCTGGTCGTCGTCAGCGGGCTGCACGTAGTAGTAGGCACCTCCAGTGTAGTAGGGGTCATCGTCGATGGTGGCGTCTGGCTCCTGGACTCCAGCATCTAGTTGCGACAACCAGAAAGAAAGGAAAGGGGGAAAAAGGGGGGAGAAAGCAACCGTGAGTACTCATCCAAAGTACTCACAAGCAAGGAACTACACTACATATGCATGGGTATATGTGTAAGGAGGCCATATCAGTGGACTGAACTGCAGAATGCCAGAATAAGAGGGGGATAGCTAGTCCTATCGAAGACTATGCTTCTGGCAGCCTCCGTCTTGCAGCATGTAGAAGAGAGTAGATTGAAGTCCTCAAAGTAGCATCTCCAAGTAGCATCTCCAAGTAGCATCTCCAGTAGCATCGCATAGCATAATCCTACCAGGCGATCCTCCCCTCGTCGCCCTGTGGAAAAGCGATCATCGAGTTGTCTGTGGAACTTGGAAGGGTGTGTTTTATTAAGTATCCGGTTCTAGTTGTCATAAGGTTAAGGTACAACTCCAAGTCGTCCTGTTACCGAAGATCATGGCTATTCGAATAGATTAACTTCCCTGCAGGGGTGCACCACATAACCCAACACGCTCGATCCCATTTGGCCGGACACACTCTCCTGGGTCATGCCCGACCTCGGAAGATCAACACGTCGCAGCCCCACCTAGGCACAACAGAGAGGTCAACACGCCGGTCTAAATCCTATGCGCGCAGGGGTCTGGGCCCATCGCCCATTGCACACCTGCACGTTGCGAGGGCGGCCGGAAGCAGACCTAGCCTCCCTTATACAAGAGTAGGCGTTCCAGTCCAATCCGGCGCGCGCCGCTCCGTCGCTGACGTCAAGAAGGCTTCGGCTGATACCACAACGTCGAGTGCCCATAACTGTTCCCGCGTAGTTGGTTAGTGCGTATAGGCCAGTGGCCAGACTCAGATCAAATACCAAGATCTCGTTAAGCGTGTTAAGTATCCGCGAACGCCGAACAGGGCCAGGCCCACCTGTCTCCTAGGTGGTCTCAACCTGCCCTGTCGCTCCACCACAAAGTAACAGTCGGGGGCCATCGGGAACCCAGGCCCACCTCTACCGGGATGGAGCCACCTGTCCTTTCAGCCCCCTTATCAGAATCACTTGCGGGTACTCATCGAGCTGACCGGACTTTAGTCACCATCTGTACAATATGTATGTATGTATAGTATATACCCGTGATCACCTCCCGAGTGATCACGGCCCAATAGTATAGCAAGGTAGACTGACAAGAATGTAGGGCCAATGATGATAAACTAGCATCCTATACTAAGTATTTAGGATTGCAGGTAAGGTATCAACAGATGTAGCAACAATGTCAGGCTATGCATCAGAATAGGATTAACGGAAAGCAGTAACATGCTACACTACTCTAATGCAAGCAGTATAGAGGAGAATAGGCGATATCTGGTGATCAAGGGGGGGGGGGGGGCTTGCCTGGTTGCTCTGGCAAGGAGGGGTCGTCAACATCGTAGTCAAACTGGGGATCGCCGGCAGTCTCGGGGTCTATCGGAAAGAAGTAACGGAGAGGGAACACAATAAATAACAGAGCAATCAAAGCATCACAAAGCGTAACATGGCAATAGGCGGTGCTAGGTGTGCCCTAACGCGGCAGTAGGTGGTACCGGCGAAAGGGGGAAACATCCGGGAAAGTATCCCGGTGTTTCGCGTTTTCGGACAAATGAACCGGAGGGGAAAGTTGCGTGTTTGCTATGCTAGGGATGTGTGGCGGACGAACGGGCTGCGTATCCGGATTCGTCTCGTCGTTCTTTCATGTACTAAGTTTTTAAAGTTTTAAATCATTTTCTAAATAATTATTATTAAATTAATTCAAAATTAGTATTATTGCATCAGCATGACGTCAGCATGACGTTAGCAGTCAAAAGAGGGGTTGACTGGTCAATCTGACACATGGGTCCCACTGGTCATAGACTCAGGTTAACTAAACCGGTTAAATAGACTAACTAAATGATTAGGCTAATTTATTTTAATTAGATGAGTTAACCAGGATTAATTAACTTAATTAATTAATTATCTAATTAATTATTGATTTATTTATTCTAACATTTTTTTATTCTTTTTATTCTCTCTCTTTTTTTTAATCGTTCTGGGGTAGGGCCCCCCTTGTCATAGGCCCCCTGGGGTCTATGGGCGCTGGGTGTGGGGTGGCCCGAACGGGCGCTACGGGCACCCGACCGCAGGTAGAGGCCATTGGCCCGATGCGGTTGGGCGCCGGCGGCCAAGGCGCCGGCCAAGGGAGGCAGCGGAGGTGGCCGCGGGGAGAGCGGGGGCGGGCAGCTGCAGAAGCAGCAGCCGCAGTGGCTGCAGCAGTAGTAGGAAGCCACGGCACAGGCACGCGCAGCCAGGGCGCTGGCGAGTACGGGGCTGCGGGAGCGGAAGTGCGAACGGGGAACGGCGTGGCTGGGCGTGGCCGCAATCGACGGCGGCGAGCTCGCGGACGACACGTGCAGAGAGAGGAGGAGAGACCGGGCCTCACCGCGATTCGTGGGGTCAAAGGCAGCGGGCTCGACGAAGGTCGGGAAGGTCCGACGAGGGAGAGGACGAGGCGGCGGCAGTCCAGCGATGATGGACAAAGACGTAGTGGATGGGCGTCGGCGTCGAGGCGCGTTGGGGCGGCGCGAGATCTAGCCCCTCCTCGATCCAGTCGAGTGGGGGGGTGCCTGGGAGGAGGCAGGGGGCGGCGTTCGACGGGGTGGAGGTCCGGCAAAGCGGGCGTCGTCAGGGGAGCGGGGTGGTTTGATCCCGATCCAATCTGGATCAGGAGGGGGGAGAGGTGGCGTCGGGGGGGGGGGGAAGTGGGGTGATGGGGTGGGTTAGGGTTTTCCCCCTCGTGGGGATAAGGCAGGGGCGGGTCGGCCGGCTGGGCTAGGTGGGCCGGCCTGGCCGGTGAGCTGGGCCGTCAGGCCCCATTGGCCAGGGGGCCTCTTTTTTTTGTCTTTTGCTTTTGTATTTTCTTTTCTTATTTATTTTCTGTTTTAATTCATTTAAAAGTATTTAGGCATTTTATAAAAATGTGTTTACTTCACCATAATTACCGATGCAATAATTGGCATAGCCCGAACATTTTTATTTTACTATTTGAAAACTTTTGTCGTTTGACTCATTTAGGATTTAAATTTGAAACGGTTTTGAATTAACCCGAGATTAATTACAGTGATAGAGGTGACGTGCCATCATTAACATGAGATTACTATAGCATGATTATCCGGGCGTCACATTGGCTTGCACTCCAAGTCCTCTAGATCACGTTCGTTCCAAAAATCACGCTCCCGAAGGTTTCATTCCGTTTGGACTCCGTTTGATATTCCTTTTCTTCGAAATACTGAAATAGGCAAAAAAAACAGCAATACGGGCTGGGCCTCCGGTTAGTAGGTTAGTCCCAAAAATGATATAAATGTGTAAAATAAAGACCATAAACATCCAAAAGGGGTAATATAATAGCATGGAACAATCAAAAATTATAGATACGTTGGAGACGTATCAAGCATACCCAAGCTTAATACCTGCTTGTCCTCGAGTAGGTAAATGATAAAAACAGAATTTTCGATGTGAAATACTACCTACCATAATTCTGAATGTAATTTTCTTTATTGTGGCATGAATGTTCAGATCCAAATGATTCAAAATAAAAGTTCATATTGACATAAGAAATAGTAATACTTCAAGCATACTAATCAAAGCAATCATGTCTTCTCAGAATAACATGGCTAAAGAAAAGTTATCCCTACAAAATCATATAGTCTGGCTGTTGCTCTATCTTCATCACACAAAGTATTTAATCATGCACAACCCCGATGACAAGCCAAGAAATTGTTTCATACTTTAATAATCTCAAACTTTTTCAACTTTCACGCAATACATGAGCGTGAGCCATGGACATAGCACTATAAGTGGAATAGAATGGTGGTTGTGGAGAAGACAAAAAGGAGAAGATAGTCTCACATCAACTAGGTGTTTCAATGGGCTATGGAGATGCCCATTAATAGATATCAATGTGAGTGAGTACGGATTGCCATGCAACGGATGCACTAGAGCTATAAATGTATGAAAGCTCAACAAAAGAACTAAGTGGGTGTGCACCCAACTTGCTTGCTCATGAAGACCTAGGGCATTTTGAGGAAGCCCATGATCGGAATATACAAGCCAAGTTCTACAATGAAAAATTCCCACTAGTATATGAAAGTGACAACATATGAGACTCTCTATCATGAAGATCATGGTGCTACTTTGAAGCACAAGTGTGGTAAAAAGGATAGTAGCATTGTCCTTCTCTCTTTTTCTCTCATTTTTTAAATATTTTTTCTTCTTTCTTTTTTGTTTTTGTTTTTGTTTTTCTTTGGCCTTTCTTTTTGTTCTTTTTGGCCTTTATCTCTTTTTTTCTTTTTTTCTTTAGTCCGAAGTCTCATCCCGACTTGTGGGGGAATCATAGTCTCCATCATCCTTTTCTCACTGGCACAATGCTCTAATAATGAAGATCATCACACTTTTATTTACTTACAACTCAAGAATTACAACTCAATACTTAGAACAAGATATGACTCTATATGAATGCCTCCGGCGGTGTACCGGGATATGCAATGAATCAAGAGTGACATGTATAAAATTTATGGAGGTGGCCTTGCCACATATACGATGTCAACTACATGATCATGCAAAGAGCAATATGACAATGATGATGCGTGTCATATAAACGAAACGGTGGAAAGTTGCATGGCAATATATCTCGGAATGGCTATGGAAATGCTATAATAGGTAGGTATGGTGGCTGTTTTGAGTAAGGTATATGGTGGGTGTATGGTACCGGCGAAAGTTGCGCGGCAAAAGAGAGGCTAGCAATGGTGGAAGGGTGAGAGTGCGTATAATCCATGGACTCAACAATAGTCAAAAGAACTCATATACTTATTCCAAAAATCTGCAAGTCATCAAAAGCAAAGTATTACGCGCATGCTCCTAGGGGGATAGATTGGTAGGAAAAGACCATCGCTCGTCCCCAACCGCCACTCATAAGGAAGACAATCAATAAATAAAATTGTGCTCCAACTTCATCACAAAGCGGTTCACCATACGTGCATGCTACGGGAATCACAAACTTCAAGACAAGCATTCTTTAAATTCATAATCACCCAACTAGCATGACTTTAATATTACTACCTCCATATCTCAAAACGATTATCAAGTATCAAGTTGATCATAGCATCCAATTCACTTTCTATGATAGTTTTTATTATACCCAACTTGGATGCCTACCGTTCTAGGACCAATTTTGTAACCATAGCAAATACCATGTTGTTCTAAAAGACTCTCAAAATAATATAAGTGAAGCATGAGAGACTAGCAATTTCTACAAAATTAAGCCACCGCCGTGCTCTAAAAGATATAAGTGAAGCACTAGAGCAAAAACTATCAAGCTCAAAAGATATAAGTGAAGCACATAGAGTATTCTAATAAATTCCAATCAACTGGGCTTCTCCCAAAAGGTGTGTACAGCAAGGATGATTGTGGTAAACTAAAAAGCAAATACTAATATAATACACGACGCTCCAAGCAAAACACATATCATGTGGCGAATAAAAATATAGCTCCAAGTAAAGTTACCAATGAACGAAGACAAAAGAGGGGGTGCCTTCCGGGGGCATCCCCAAGCTTAGGCTTTTGGCTACTCTTGAATATCTTGGGGTGCCATGGGCATCCCCAAGCTTAGGCTTTTGACACTCCTTATTCCATAGTCCATCAAATCTTTACCCAAAACTTGAAAACTTCACAACACAAAACTCAACAGGAAATCTCATAAGGTCCGTTAGTGAAAGAAAACAAAACCACCACATAAGGTACTATAATGAACTCATTATATATTTATTTTGGTGTTAAACCTACTATATTCCAAGTTCTCTATGGTTCATACCACTTAATACTAGCCATAGATGCAACAAAATAAGCAAACAACACACGAAAAACAGAATCTGTCAAAAACAGAAAAGTCTGTAACTAACACAAACTTCTGGAACTCTAAAAAT
The DNA here is from genome assembly GCA_963921465.1 of Triticum timopheevii. NCBI lineage: Eukaryota > Viridiplantae > Streptophyta > Magnoliopsida > Poales > Poaceae > Triticum > Triticum timopheevii. Next base: position 68,947,936 of record OY997272.1, on the reverse strand, counting down.
CCTACCAAAATAGGAAGTCCTGGGCAATTTATCCTTTTATCATCAGCAAAAATAATCAACGCAAAAGAGCGTTTATGTGATTTAACAAAACTAATTTCGTGCGTGCAAAGTTTCTGTTTTTCAGCAGAATCAGATTAACTATCACCATAGGTTATCCTATAGGTTCTACTTGGCACAAACACTAATTAAAACATAAAAACATATCTAAATAGAAGGTAGATGCAAAATTTATTACTAAACAGAAACAAAAACAAAAAACACAAATAAAATTGGGTTTCCTCCCAACTAGCGCTATCGTTTAACGCCCCTAGCTAGGCATAAAAGCGAAGATAGATCTAAGTAGTGCCATCTTTGGCACGCAATTCCTCAATAGAGCACTTATAATCTTTAGGGATTTCTCCCTTTTTAACAATGACTAAACCCTTAGGAAAAAATTCAAGAAATTCATTTGTAGCAAAAGGTTCCTTAATGATAGAGAGACAATTTGGATGAACACTTATTGATTTGAGATCCGCGTCTCCCTTACTAGAAGATTCACCCTTATTTTTAGGAACATAAATAAATTTGGCAGTTTTGGTAGGAGGTTTTGGAGTGTTTTTCATGGAAGAAAACGCCAAACCTAAATTGGAAATGATATCCTCAAGTTTACCGATTCTTGCAGAATCTAGATCTATTTTTTCATTAACTATAGGTTCTTTCTCTTTAAGATTTTTCAAAGTAACTCCAACCCTAGATTCGTATTGGGTAATCTGATTATGAATCTTTTTATCCAAATTTTCAATCAACTCAACAGTGGCAACTTTATTTTCAATAATTTCAAGCCGTTGCATCACATGTTCTAAAGTTAAAACAGTTCCATTAACCAAAAGAGGTGGTGGACCAAACAAATCTAACATAGCATTATAAGCATCAAACGTATGGCTACTCAAGAAATCCCCTCCGGTAACGGTATCAGGAACGCATCTATTCCAAGGAGTAATGCCTACATAAAAATTGTGAAGAAGTAAGGAAGTAAAAAAGCTTCCTAGTAGATTTATTTTGAGCATTGCAAATTCTATGCCAAGCATCTTTTAAATTTTCTCCCTCCCTTTGCTTAAAATTGAGAATTTCATGTTCGGGAGTAATAACAAGGATAGGAGTACTAGCCATTATGACAAGGTAAACGATCTAACACACGAGCAAATAGAAAAGGCAAGCAAAAAAAGAGAGAGGAGAAGATTGGGAAAGAGAGGGCAAATAAAACGGCAAGGGTGAAGTGGGGGAGAGGAAAACAAGAGGCAAATGGAAAATAATGTAAATGCGAGGGAGATGAGTTTGTGATGGGTACTTGGTATGTCTTGACTTGAGCGAAGACCTCCCCGGCAACGGTGCCAGAAATCCTTCTTGCTACGTCTTGAGCTTGCGTTGGTTTTCCTTGAAGAGGAAAGGGTGATGCAGCAATAGTAGCATAAGTATTTCCCTCAGTTTTTGAGAACCAAGGTATCAATCCTGTAGGAGGCTCCTCAAAAGTCCCATGCACCTATACAAACAAAGAAAGAACTCGCAACCGACGCAATAAAAGGGTTGTCAATCCCTTCACGGCCACTTGCGAAAGTGAGATCTGATAGAGATAGTATGATAAGATAAATATATTTTTGGTATTTTATAATATAGATTGGAAAAGTAAAGATGCAAATAAAAGTAGATTGAAAGCTTATATGATAAAAGATAGACCCGGGGGCCATATGTTTCACTAGTGGCTTCTCTCAAGATAGCATAAGTATTACGGTGGGTGAACAAATTACTGTCGAGCAATTGATAGAAAAATGAATAATTATGAGATTATCTAGGCATGATCATGTATATAGGCATCACGTCCGCAACAAGTAGACCGATGATGTCTACTACACAACCTTCTTCTTGTAGACGTTGTTGGGCCTGCAAGTGCACAGGTTTGTAGGACAGTAGCAAATTCCCCTCAAGTGGATGACCTAAGGTTTATCAATCCGTGGGAGGCGTAGGATGAAGATGGTCTCTCTCAAGCAATCCTGCAACCAAATAACAAAGAGTCTCTTGTGTCCCCAACACACCCAATACAATGGTAAATTGTATAGGTGCACTAGTTCAGCGAAGAGATGGTGATACAAGTGCAATATGGATGGTAGATATAGGTTTTTGTAATCTGAAAATATAAAAACAGCAAGGTAACTAATGATAAAAGTGAGCGTAAATGGTATTGCAATGGTAGGAAACAAGGCATAGGGTTCATACTTTCACTAGTGCAAGTTCTCACAACAATAATAACATAGATAGATCATATAACAATCCCTCAACATGCAACAAAGAGTCACTCCAAAGCCACTAATAGCGGAGAACAAACGAAGAGATTATGGTAGGGTACGAAACCACCTCAAAGTTATTCTTTAAGATCAATCTATTCAAGAGTTCATACTAGAATAACACCTTAAGACACAAATCAACCAAAACCCTAATGACACCTGGATACTCCATTGTCACCTCAAGTATCCGTGGGCATGATTATACGATATGAATCACACAATCTGAGATTCATCTATTCAACCAACACAAAGTACTTCAAAGAGTGCCCCAAAGTTTCTACCGGAGAGTCAAGACGAAAACATGTGCCAACCCCTATCCATAGGTTCATGGGCGGAACCCGCAAGTTGATCACCAAAACATACATCAGGTGGCACGTGATATCCCATTGTCACCATAGATAAACACGGCAAGACATACATCAAGTGTTCTCAAATCATTAAAGACTCAATCCAATAAGATAACTTCAAGAGGAAAACTCAATTCATAACAAGAGAGTAGAGGGGGGAGAAACATCATAAGATGCAACTATAATAGCAAAGCTCGCGATACATCAAGATCGTGCCATGGAGAGAACACAAGAGATAGAGATCAAACACATAGCTACTGGTACATACCCTCAGTCCCGAGGGTGAACTACTCCCTTCTCGTCATGGAGAGCGTCGGGATGATGAAGATGGCCACCGGTGAGGGATTCCCCCCCCCCCCACGCAGGGTGCCGGAACAGGCTCCCGAGAGGTTTTTGGTGGCTATAGAGGCTTGCGGCGGCGGAACTCCCGATCTATCTCCTGTTTCGATGTTTTTAGGGTACGTAGGCTTATATAGGCGAAAGAAGTCGGTCGGGGGAGCCTCGAGGGGCCCACGAGAGGGTAGGACGCACCCAGGGGGTGGGCGCGCCCCCTGTCTCGTGGCTTCCTCGATGCTCCCCTGGCTTGCACTCCAAGTCTCCTGGATCATAATTGAGGGAGTCCTGGACTAGGGGGTGTCCGGACAGCCAGACTATCATCGTCCGCCGGACTCCAAGACTACGAAGATACAAGTTTGAAGACTCCGTCCCATGTCCGGATGGGACTTTCCTTGGCGTGGAAGGCAAGCTTGGCGATACGGATATGTAGATCTCCTACCATTGTAACTGACTCTGTGTAATCCTAGCCTCCTCTGGTGTCTATATAAACCGGAGGGCTTTAGTCCGTAGGGGACAACATACATTACAACAATCATACCATAGGCTAGCTTTAGGGTTTAGCCTCCTTGATCTCGTGGTAGATCCACTCTTGTACTACCCATATCATCAATATTAATCAAGCAGGATGTAGGGTTTTACCTCCATCGAGAGGGCCCAAACCTGGGTAAAACATCGTGTCCCTCGTCTCCTGTTACCATCCGCCTAGACGCACAGTTCGGGACCCCCTACCCGAGATCTGCTGGTTTTGACACCGACATTGGTGCTTTCATTGAGAGTTCCTCTGTGTCGTCACCGATAGGAAGGATGCCTCCACCCGTCTTCAAAGACGGTGTTTTCGCCAAAGGGGCCTTGGCCACCGGCCAAACTATCCGGCTAGGTGGTTTTCTTATGACCGCCTGTCCGGCCACCGCTTCGACAATGACTTCTCAAGTCGTCAGAAGCAATCTTTGCGTCATCTCAAAATCTGCCAAATAGTTGAATCCAATAGAGCTCTCGTCTGTTAACGAGCTCTTGGATCGCATCGCCGCCCTGGGAGTCGCTACAGACTACAATCAGATTGGGCTTAAAACCGATCTGAGAGAGATTAACTCTCCCCAGGCCACCCACCATGTCGCAGTGGTAGAGGAGCAATACGGCAACTCTTCGCCTATATTGAAAACTAGTCATGTCCGGATTCCCGAACCCTCCATGCCGGATTTCCGCGGAGGGACGGACTTCGATCGAGCATTGAACTTAAAACCATGCATCGCTCCGGACTCGCTGGATCGTGTCCAGCAACCCAAGCTTCCGAATTCGGAAACTCCTCGGCCTTTAAGCCCCAAGATGGGCAGGGATCCGGATTTTAGTCCACCCGCCCGCCCAGACATATGCGATCTATCTCTAATACGGCAAGAGCCCGCAGAAACAGTACATCACTACTGGGCCAGATTCCTCCTGGTTATGGACAGGGTAAAGGACTGCCGAGAGGAAAACACAATCTCAATCTTCTGCAATAATTGCACGGACAAGGGAATATTGAATGCCATCGATCGTCGTAAAATTACACGCTTCACCGATCTGGCGTCCATAGTACAAAAGTACTGTGCGATGGAGAGTTTCTGGAAAACCGAAAACCAATTTTGGGATAATCCGGCCTCGACCCCAGTCCGCAACAAAAGGGTGCCTCACACTCAGGCCCCAGATGCAAAAACAAAAAAGCAAAAACCCAATAAAGGGCACGGAACCATACTGGAGGGATGGCTCAATGGACCCTGTAAGCTTGATAGTACAGAGGGAGCCGTCCCAACACATAGCCTTCGAGCATGTTGGATATTACGACAGGTGGCCAAAAGTGGCGAGGAGCTTCTAGCCCCGGGAAACCACTCCAACAATACCGGTACGGTATCAACAGTCTTCGAGACCTTCGCATCAAACAATATGCGAAAACGAACAATCCGCGGACTCGCCGAAGTCTACCAAGTAGCAACTACAAATCCATGGAGCGACACAGCTATTACCTTCAACGCCAATGACGAGCCTAAGTTCCGAACAGCCAGAGCACCAGCCGCATTGGTGCTTAGTCCCATAGTAGACGGCTTTCGACTGACAAAAGTCCTCATGGATGGCGGCAGCGGATTAAACCTCATTTACGAGGAAACTCTGAGAAAAATGGAAATCGATTGGAGCCGTATTGAGCGAAGCAGCACAACCTTCAGAGGAATAATCCCTAGCCGGGAAGCGCACTGCATCGGAAAAATCACACTCGATGTGGTGTTCGGCTCGCCGGACAATTACAGATCCGAAGAAGTCACGTTCCAAGTGGCCCCGTTCAACAGCGGATATCACGCTATATTAGGACGAGAGGCATTCACAATTTTTCAAGCAGTACCTCATTACGGGTACATGAAGCTCAAAATGCCTGGGCCCGGAGGAATAATCACTCTCGCTAGTGATCCGGACATAGCACTCCGCGCCGAGAACAAGACGCCGCACTACGCGAATTCCTTCGGGAAAATTGGGACATTTTCGCCTGGCATCCTTCGGATATGCCCGGAATCCCACGCAGGTTGGCAGAACACAGCCTAAACATCCTAAAAGGATTTAAGCCAGTCAAACAGGCTCTTCGACTATTTTCCGAACCCAAAAGGCAGGCAATGGGAGAAGAGCTAGCCAAACTATTGGAAGCCGGATTCATCAGAGATATCAAACATCCGGATTGGCTAGCAAATCTGGTAATGGTACCAAAGAAGGACAAATCCTGGCGCCTCTGTGTCGATTTTAAAGACCTCAATAAGGCTTGCCCAAAGGATCCCTTCCCTCTCCCCCGCATCGACCAAATTATCAATGCTACCGCAGGGCACGATTCATTGTGCTTCCTCGACGCATACTCGATGGCGGAAGCAGACCAAGCCGCCACGGCATTCATCACTCCTTACGGACCATTATGCTTCAACACGATGCCCTTCGGACTTAAAAACGCCGGCGCAACATAGCAGCGCATGATTCAAACATGTCTGGCTACCCAGATCGGCAAAACAGTCGAGGCATACGTAGACGACATAGTCGTCAAAACAAAACACGTCGAAACTCTAGTAGACGATTTGAGGCTCACGTTCGACAACCTCAGAGCATATGACATCAAGTTGAATCCGGAAAAATGTGTTTTCGGCGTACCAGCCGGAAAGCTGCTGGGCTTCATCGTGTCCGGTAGAGGAATCGAAGCAAACCCGGCTAAAATTCGAGCTCTGTCACAGTTGGACATTCCAAAAGACCTCAAATAAATACAAAAATTAACAGGATGCGTGGCAGCTCTAAGCCGCTTTATCTCCCGTCTAGGAGAAAAGGCGTTGCCCCTCTATCGCCTCCTCAGGCGCTCCGAACACTTCGAGTGGACGGATGCTGCCACTGCCGGACTCGAAGAAATAAAGGCCATATTGGCAACAAATCCGGTCCTGGCTGCGCCCAATCTGGGCGAACCAATGTTGTTATACATCGCAGCAATGCATCAAGTTGTAAGCGCGGTCCTCGTCGTCGAACGAGAAACAGAAGGGCACAAATTCCCTCTTCAAAAACCAGTGTATTATGTATCCACTGTGTTAACACCCTGCAAGTCCCGTTACCCACACTATCAGAAGATAGCATATGCGGTGTTCATGGCATCCCGGAAGCTCCGACACTACTTTCAAGAGTGTTCGCTAACAGCGGCCTCTGAAGTACCACTCAATGACATTATAAATAACCGCGACGCAACGGGCAGGATTGAAAAATGGGCCATTGAGCTCTTACCATTTGATATAACTTACAAACCTCAGCGAGCTATAAAGTCACAAGTTTTGGCTGACTTTGTCGCCGAATGGACCGAAGCCGAACTCCCTAAAGAGTACGGCGCATACTCCAATTGGACTATGCATTTCGACGGCTCTAAAATGTTGGCCGGACTAGGGGCTGGCGTCGTATTGACGTCCCCAACCGGGGACACAGTCCAGTATGTACTTCAAATAATGTACACAGACTCCAACAATGCAGCCGAATACGAGGCCCTGTTACATGGTCTCCGGATGGTAGTCTCCATGGGCATTCAACGCCTAGAGGTGCGAGGGGATTCAAACCTTGCAATATCCCAAATAAACGGAGACTTTGACGCCAAGGATCCAAAAATGGCAGCATATCGCAACGCTGTCCTAAAAATGTCAGCTCGGTTTGAAGGACTCGAATTCCATCACATAGCCCGAGATAATAACCAAGCGGCCGACGTACTGGCACGCATCGGTGCGAAACGTGATGCTGTCCCTCCAAATATCTTCCTGGAACGGCTCTTCAAGCCATCCGTACTATGGGAAGAGGAGCCCGGAAGTGACAAACCGGAAAAAACCGCGCCAATCGGCGATTCAGCCGATGACATAACATCTTCAACCCACGTCATAATGGCAGCAATCGCCCCGTGGACAAAACCATTCCTAGCCTACTTGCTTAGGCAGGAACTTCCCGAAGACCAAAACGAGGCTCGCTGCATAGTCCGGCGATCGAAAGCCTACAAGGTCCATGAGGGAGAACTTTATAAGAAAAGTACAACCGGAGTCCTTCAAAGGTGTATCTCCGAAGAGGAAGGGCGAAACCTCCTGGCTGAAATTCATGCTGGACTAGGCGGACACCACGCAGCAGACCGGGCCATTGTGGGAAAGGCATTCCGTACAGGATTTTATTGGCCGATGGCCCGGGCAGATGCCCAGGACTTAGTCCAGAGATGCGTTGGTTGTCAGCTCTTTGCTAATCAGAGCCACATGCCGCCCACCGCCCTCAAAACTATACCCATTACCTGGCCGTTCGCGGTCTGGGGGCTTGATACGGTTGGACCCCTTAAAGGGGGAACCCACAAGCAAAGATACCTATTGGCCATGGTGGATAAATTCACCAAATGGATAGAGGCCAAACCGGTCAAAACGGCAGAGTCCGGACCAGTGATAGACTTTATATCCAGGGTAGTACACCGCTACGGAGTCCCCCACAGCATCATCACCGACAACGGCACGAACTTCACAGCCGACGAGGTTAAGTCATGGTGCAAAAATATGGGCATCAAGCTCGACTACGCTTCAGTCTATCACCCTCAAACCAACGGTCAAGTGGAACGAGCAAATGGTCTAATAATGAGCGGCATTAAACCCAGACTAGTGCGGTCACTTACTAAATCTGACACGCACTGGGTCGAGGAGCTTGACTCCGTACTCTGGGGGCTGCGGACAATGCCTAACCGCACTACCGGATTCACACCATTCTTTATGGTCTACGGTGCAGAGGCAGTCTTGCCCTGCGACATTATTCATGACTCACCTCGAGTGCGCATGTACGAAGAAAGAGAGGCCGAGCTGGATCGGCAGGACAGCTTGGACACATTGGAGGAAGAACGCGACGTCACCAAGGCTCGTTCCGCATTCTATCAGCAGCAGGCCCGAAGATACCAAAGCAGAGAAGTACGGGCCAAGACTTACAACGTTGGTGAACTAGTTCTACGACTGCCGGACAAGAAAAAGGACAAGCTCAAGCCCAAATGGGAGGGCCCCTTCATTATCGATCAAGTCCTGACCGGTGGAGCGTACCGTCTACGAAATGCATCGGATAACCGACTCGAGCCGAACCCATGGAACGCAGCCCGCCTCCGAAGATTCTATGCCTAGCGCCGGACTAAGAGTTCGTCCCCTTCCTCCGTCCAAATTTTTACAATTCGGCTGTCTTTTGCTTCTCTCTTCATAACCTTTTTTTACTAAAAAAGCCCCTAGGGGCCTACTTTCGCATTGTTCACATAGACTTGATGTGCCACCCGCACTCATTATACCTGGGGGCTTCTTTTACAGAAGCTCAAATTATAAGGGTTTCATGCCCAGCACATGTGTCAAGCTTCCACATGTACCTTTTACTCACAATTATATGCATCGATATGACTTAAGTTTTGGCCAAGCTGGGTTGCCTGGCTCGTGTGCTTACCCCTACGTTCCCGATTGTTCGGCTAGGAGGTAAAGGGAGCACCTCTGCGATTGTTACTGCCGGGTCAGCCGGATGTGTACCTCAGACTGGGTGAAGCCGAAAGCTAGCGTTCTTAAGAGAATATTCGGTCGGTGACCTAAAAGATGATTTTTTACCTACTCATTTATTCGCCCCCAGATGTTTTTTCTGCTTTTTTCGCAGTCAGGACATGCACTTTAGGGCATGCCTCCCAGGGAAAGGAACCCTTAACGGAACTATTCTCTCTGGAAGATGTTTCTTACTAACCATGTAATATAACATAACTAGTTGGGCACTTGTCTGATAAAGCACTAATGACCCCTACGCCTGGTCTCCATGCATACCCCGGTTGTTTCTTAACCAAAAAGGTATTCGGACACACTCCGGACTCTAGGGTCCCGAGGGTGAAGCGAAAAGGTCGGCAAAGACAAACGATCTACAATCCGGCTAGAAGGCATTTCACATGTCACTTTAAAGGAAAACATACATCGTCAAAATTACTGATTGTATTCCTCCTCAATCCCGTCTAACAGGCTGTCTAACTTACAGTCCCGTTGGGAAAATTTAGCAGCCAACTCTACTTGGCTGTATACTAAACTCACAGGGATCTCCTCCCCGTCGGGCCCCACCGGTCCAACTTCGGCCATGTGGTTGGGATCCGCCTTCTTGTAACGCATCTTCACCATGGCCCACGCCTCCCTGGCACCTTGGCGGCAGGCCGAAATCTTCCATAAATGGAAGCGCTGCCGCACTCCCTGAAGCTTCTCCGCAAGCTCCCCAAGGCCCTCGGGTAGGGAGAGGGCTGGCCATAAAGCCTGGACGACGCCGCTCATTGCCTGCCGAACTCGTTCGAGTAGCTGCAACAGCTCGGGAAGTTGATCACCCGTTGATACGGGCATCTCCTTCGCGGGGCGACCAGTGAGTATACCTACGAAACATCTTTTCAAAGGAGTCCGCTCAAGCACTTACTATAGATGCCGCGACGAAGCCGCTCAGTCTCCTTCACGGAGCCGGACAGCTCGGCCCGAACACCTTTCAGCTCTTCTCCGAGCTAGGCGTGGGCATCCTGGAGCTTGTTCCTTTCTTGCTGCACCTTATTCAGCACCCTCTCGCCGGCCTTTAGCTGGCGTAGTAATTCTTGCCTATCCGGATCTTGTTTGGCGGCACCTGCAATGTCACTATTAGACTTGCGCGCACGCCGCACAACGCTTATATTTATTAATAAAAATGTGTTACCAGGAGGGGTCTCTGCGTCTCCTCCTGCGGCAGCAAGTGCGGCCTCAAGTTGGGCCTTGCATTCTTGCATCTCCTGAGCCAGCTGGGCATTCTTCTCAGTAAGAGCCTGCGTTTTAATTGATCCTTAAATCAGTTAACATAACTGCTTCAAGTCTCGGGGGCTACTGGTATATATAACCATTAAAATTCCCTTACCCGTATGTCTTTCACATACTGCTCCGTGGCTCTGGTAAAACCATCTTGAGCGGCACGGAGGTGCGCGTCCCCTGCGTTAAAGGCGTCCAATGCCTCAGGGGAGAAGCACGCTTCATGAAACACTGTCCGGCGGTGCCTATGGTTCATGGTGCTCTCCACCTCAGATTTGGTGGCGGACAGTCTGTCGGTGTCCTCCGTTGGAGAAGGATCCGGCCCGTGTCTTGCGCTTGCCTCCCCCTCCAGGCCGAGCGCTGGAGCCTGGCCGGTGTAGGTCGGATCGGCAACTTCCGCGCCCGCAGTCTGGCGAGCGCTTTTTCTCCTATAAAGATCATGAGCACTCAGACGCGTCCTAGGAACGTTGCTCTGAAAATTCAAATATGAGTTATACCTTTGCGGCGACGTTTCAGTCCGTACCGCGCTCCTTTTCCGCTTGCTGGTCCGGACTGACCTTTGTTGGTCAGCCGCCGCGGGATCGGCTTCCCGCCATGAAGGCGCTTCCTATAAAATACCGTCGTTCGTGAAGGTCAGAAATGGGCAAGGAAGAGATAATGGTGTCCGGACCTCGGTCACAGTCACCTGGGAAGCCGGATACAGTCCGGGGTACTCTGCCGTAATGGCGACCAAAGCATTATCCATGCTGAGCTGGTGAAATACCCCGTCGATCAGCTCCACCTCGATGTCCGGATCCTCTTCGGAGGCCGGATCCAGGGATCTTTCTGGATCCTCAGGTTGCAGAGCGGGACTTACCATGTCCTCCACAGTCCGGCGTAGATCCTGCGCCGAAGACATAATGTAAGAAGCTTAAACTTCGAAAGCATGGGTTGAGCCCTTAAAGGTGTTCGCTTACCCATCCTCTAGGGTTGTTCACGGAAAACCCATTCAAAGGGTTCGTTCGAAGGAAGTCCTCCTTTTCCCCCTTGTACAGGCTGGAAAGGATCTCCACCAGATCCTCGGTCGAATCCGGCCCTTTGCGGCCATGACGGGTGGCATCGTCCTCCCCGTTGAAATCCCACATGGGGTGGCCTCTGTATTGCAATGGCTGTACCCCCCCGCATGATGCATGTTGCCATGACTCCAATCATGGTCAACCCGGAATGGGCCAGTAATCTTATTCGGCCCATCAAGTAATGGACGCTCTTGTCTTCCTCCAATCGGGGGCTCCGTTGGCGCCAGCTGGGGCGTTTCTTCAGAGGAGCAGCACTAAACTCCGGGAGGCCAATCCGGACTGGGTCCGGCAGCCGAGCGTCTCCTATGTAAAACCACTCTGAAGGCCAGTCTTTGGACGCCTTCTTGGGAGTACCGGATGGGTATCCGGTCCCGGCGATGCGTCATATTTCGGCGCCGCCCACTTGATATATGGACCCCTCGTGAGAACGGGGTATGAGGCAGAACAACCTCTTCCACAGTGCAAAATGGGGCTCAATGCCCAGGAATAGCTCGCAAAGAGCTACGTAGCCCACGATATGTAGAACAGAGGCGGGCGTGGGGTGGTGGAGCTGGAGTCCGTAGAACTCCAGGAGCCCGCGGAGGAACGGATGTATTGGGAATCCGAGTCCCCTTATCAGATAAGGGACGAAGCATACTCGCTCCCCTTTGTTGGGGCTTGGGATAGCCTCCGCTTGCCTCCCACCTTGATAAGTGACCAGCCCGGCTCGAACTGGGACCATGAAGGCCGGAGGGAGATATCCCCCCGCTTGGAGCTTCAACAGCTCGTTGTGCGGAACAGAGCACCTCCTCCAATCCCCTGGCGGTGGGCTGGGAGCGCGAGAAGAGGAGCCGCGTCGACGGTCCATGATGGAATGGATTTTTAGGTCAAGGGCGCTCCGATGGAGTATTCGCGGGAGGAAGATGGTGCGGTCTGGATCTGGATTTTTGCCTCTTTTGTAGGTGGATGACTCGCATGACTGGGGGGTGAGACATAAAAGAAACGCTGGCTTTTCGCATTCGTGCAACACATGGTGAAAGGCCATTATTGGGCATAGAAGCCGAGAAACACAGTATTTATGATAAAGCCGGACACTGTTCGGCAGGTACATGGAACTTGAAGGGAGAACCCACCTTGCAACGCCGAAGACTATGTACACGCTGGACTTATTGTCATTGAAGCCTGGTTCGGGGGCTACTGAGGGAGTCCTGGACTAGGGGGTGTCCAGACAGCCGGACTATCATCGTCCGCCGGACTCCAAGACTACGAAGATACAAGATTGAAGACTCCGTCCCGTGTCCGGATGGGACTTTCCTTGGCGTGGAAGGCAAGCTTGGCGATACGGATATGTAGATCTCCTACCATTGTAACCGACTCTGTGTAACCCTAGCCTCCTCCGGTGTCTATATAAACCGGAGGGCTTTAGTCCGTAGGGGACAACATACATTACAACAATCATACCATAGTCTAGCTTTAGGGTTTAGCCTCCTTGATCTCGTGGTAGATCCACTCTTGTACTACCCATATCATCAATATTAATCAAGCAGGACGTAGGGTTTTACCTCCATCGAGAGGGCCTGAACCTGGGTAAAACATCATGTCCCTCGTCTCCTGTTACCATCCGCCTAGACGCATAGTTCGGGACCCCCTACCCGAGATCCGCCGGTTTTGACACCGACAATAATCTTTCCAAAAATCACGCTGCCGAAGGTTTCATTCCGTTTGGACTCCATTTGATATTCCTTTTCTTCGAAATACTGAAACAGGCAATAAAACAACAATATGGGCTGGGCCTCCGGTTAGTAGGTTAGTCCCAAAAATGATATAAATGTGTAAAATAAAGCCCATAAACATCCAAAAGGGGTAATATAATAGCATGGAACAATCAAAAATTATAGATACGTTGGAGACGTATCAAGCATCCCCAAGCTTAATTCCTGCTCGTCCTTGAGTAGGTAAATGATAAAAACGGAATTTTTGATGTGGAATGCTACCTAGCATAATTCTCAATGTAATTTTCTTTATTGGGGCATGAATGTTCAGATCCAAATGATTCAAAATAAAAGTTCATATTGACATAAGAAATAGTGATACTTCAAGCATACTAATCAAAGTAATCATGTCTGCTCAAAATAACATGGCCAAAGAAAGTTATCCCTACAAAATCATATAGTCTGGCTGTTGCTCTATCTTCATCACACAAAGTATTTAATCATGCACAACACCGATGACAAGCCAAGCAATTGTTTCATACTTTAGTAATCTCAAACTTTTTCAACTTTCACGCAATACATGAGCGTGAGCCATGGACATAGCACTATATGTGGGATAGAATGGTGGTTGTGGAGAAGACAAAAAGGAGAAGATAGTATCACATCAACTAGGCGTATCAACGGGCTATGGAGATGCCCATTAATAGATATCAATGTGAATGAGTAGGGATTGCCATGCAACGGATGCACTAGAGCTATAAATATATGAAAGCTCAACAAAACAAACTAAGTGGGTGTGCATCCAACTTGCTTGCTCACGAAGACCTAGGGCATTTTGAGGAAGCCCATCATTGGAATATACAAGCCAAGTTCTATAATGAAAAATTCCCACTAGTATATGAAAGTGACAATATAGGAGACTCTCTATCAGGAAGATCATGGTGCTACTTTGAAGCACAAGTGTGGAAAAATAGATAGTAGCATTGTCCCTTCTCTCTTTTTCTCTCATTTTATTTTTTATTTTCTTTTTCTTTTTCTCTTTTTTCTTTGGCCTTTATTTTTTTTTCTTTTTTTTATTTGACCTTCCTTTTTTTTGGCCTTTCTTTATTTTTTATTTTTGTAAAGTCCGAAGTCTCATCCCGACTTGTGGGGGAATCATAGTCTCCATCATCCTTTCCTCACTGGGACAATGCTCTAATAATGAAGATCATCACGCTTTTATGGATCTACAACTCAAGAATTGCAACTCAAAGCTAGAACAAGATATGACTCTATATGAATGCCTCCGGTGGTGTACTGGGATATGCAATGAATCAAGAGCGACATGTATGAAAATTATGAAGGTGGCCTTGCCACAAATACGATGTAAATTACATGATCATGCGAAGAGCAATATGACAGAAGTAATGCGTGTCATATGAACGGAACGGTGGAAGGTTGCATGGCAATATATCTCGGAATGGCTATGGAAATGCCATAATAGGTAGGTATGGTGGCTGTTTTGAGGAAGGTATATGGTGGATGTATGGTACCGGCGAAAGTTGCGCGGCACAAGAGAGGCTAGTAATGGTGGAAGGGTGAGGGTGCGTATAATCCATGGACTCAACATTAGTCAAAAGAACTCATATACTTATTGCAAAAATCTATAAGTCATCAAAAACAAAGTATTACATGCATGCTCCTAGGGGGATAGATTGGTAGGAAAAGACCATCACCCGTCCCCGACCGCCACTCATAAGGAAGACAATCAATAAATAAAATTGTGCTCCAACTTCATCGCAAAGCGGTTCACCATACGTGCATGCTACGGGAATCACAAACCTCAACACAAGCATTCTTTAAATTCATAATCACCCAACTAGCATGACTTTAATATCACTACCTCCATATCTCAAAACAATTATCAAGTATCAAATTGATCATAGCATCCAATTCACTTTCTATGATAGTTTTTTATTATACCCAACTTGGATGCTCATCATTCTAGGACCAACTTTGTAACCATAGCAAATACCATTCTTTTCTAAAAGACTCTCAAAATAATATAAGTGAAGCATGAGAGACTAGCAATTTCTACAAAATATAACCACCGCCGTGCTCTAAAAGATATAAGTGATGCACTAGAGCAAATGACAAACTACTCCGAAAGATATAAGTGAAGATCAATGAGTAGCTAAATATGCAACTATGTGAATATTATCTCTCATTTAAGTAATTTCAGATCTTGGTATTGTATTCAAACAGCAAGCAAAACAAAATAAAATGACATGCAAGGATAGCACAACTCATGTGAAGAAGCAAAAACTTAGGCTCAACCGATACTAAGCGATAGTTGTTGAAGAAAGGTGGGATGCCTACCGGGGCATCCCCAAGCTTAGATGCTTGAGACTTCTTGAAATATTATCTTGGGGTGCCTTGGGCATCCACAAGCTTGAACTTTTGTGTCTCCTTAATTCCCCTCATATCATGGTTTCTGTTTTTATCAAAAGCTTCATCCACAACAAACTCAACAAGAACTCGTGAGATAGGTTAGTATAAACCAATGCAAAACCTTATCATTTTCTACTGTAACAAATCACTAAATTATTATTCAACATTTCATACTAAATTCTTCTGCATATTTAACACTCCTATCCTCAAATAGAATCATTAAACAAGCAAACATATGCAAACAATGCAACCATAACAGCAATCTGCCAAAACAGTATAGTCTGTAAAGAATGCAAGATTCATCATAATTCCGTAACTCCAAAAATTATGAGAAAAATACTACGCTGTAGAATATTTATCATATCTCAATATGCAAAAAGTTTCAACATTAGATCATTTTCTTACTTTTCTAGGGAATTTTTGCAACAGCGGTAAACTTTCTGTTTTCAAATGGCAACATGTATACTAGCAAAATAAGCATAGCCAAGGCTATCCTTGACATTTTTATTGATAATATAGTGCAAAACATTATTCTAAATAACATAAAGTAAATAATAACAAAATAAAATGACGCTCCAAGCAAAACACATATCATGTGGCGAATAAAAATATAGCTCCAAGTAAAGTTAGCGATGAACGAAGACGAAAGAGGGGATGACATCCGGGGCATCCCCAAGCTTTGGCTCTTGGTTGTCCTTGAATATTACCTTGGGGTGCCTTGGGCATCCCCAATCTTAGGCTCTTGCCACTCCTTATTCCATAGTCCATAAAAGCTTTACCCAAAACTTGAAAACTTCACAACACAAAACTCAACAGGAAATCTTATAAGCTCCGTTAGTGAAAGAAAACAAAACCACCACATAAGGTACTATAATGAACTCATTCTTTATTTATTTTGGTGTTAAACCTACTGTATTCCAACTTCCCTATGGATTATAAACTATTTTACTAGCCATAGATGCATCAAAATAAGCAAACAACACACGAAAAACAGAATCTGTCAAAAACAGAACAGTCTGTAGTAATCTGTGTCAAACGTATACTTCTGGAACTCCAAAAATCCTACCAAATTAGGAAGTCCTAAGACATTAGTCCACCAATCCAGATCAAAAAGAATCAGATCAGAATCACGTTTCAGTGAATTAACAAAACTAATTTACTGGGTGCAAAAGTTTCTGACTCTCAGCAGGATCAACACAACTATCACTGTAAGCTATCCTAAAGGTCATCACCGTAAGTGCAAAAGTTACTGGGCACTTTATTGAAACAAAACCTATAAAACATGATTACTACAGTAGCATAATCATGTGGACACACAAAAACAGTAAGGATAGATATTGGGTTGTCTCCCAACAAGCGCTTTTCTTTAATGCCTTTCTAGCTAGGCATGATGATGACAATGATGCTCACATAAAAGATAAGAATTGAAGCATAACGGGAGCATCATAAAGCATATAACTAGCTCATTTAAGTCTAACCCACTTCCTATGCATAGGGATTTTGTGAGCAAACAACTTATGGGAACAATAATCAGCTAGCATAGAAAGGTAAAACAAGCATAGCTTCAAAATTTTCAACACATAGAGAGGAAACTTGACATTATTGCAATTCCTACAAGCATATGTTCCTCCCTCATAATGATTTTCAGTAGCATCATGAATGAATTCAACAATATAACCAGCACCTAAAGCATTCTTTTCATGATCTACAAGCATAGGAAATTCAGTACTCTCCACAAAATTCTTCTCATTTGGAATAGTGGGAGTATCATAAGAGACTTGAACACTAAAATTTTTTTCCACATTAAAAGAGTAATGTTCAGAAAAAGGGTAATTATAATCATGACAAGATTTATAGATATAATCATCACTACTTTTTATAGCATAAGTTTCATCACAATAATCATCATAAGTAGCAACTTCGTTCTCATCATAATCGATTGAAACCTCTCCCAAGATAGTGGAATCACTAAATAAACTTGACACTCTTCCAAATCCACTTTCGTATTCATCACAATAAAATTCAACATCCTCCAAAATAGTGGGATCACTACTTCCTAAGGTTGACACTCTTCCAAACCCACCTTCATCAATATAATCATCATAGGTAAGAGGCATGCTATCATCATAACAACTTTGCATATCAAAACTTGGGATGCTAAAAATATCATCTTCATTAAACATAGCATCCCCAAGCTTGGGACAAACATTAATTTCAGCAAATATATTCTCAAATATTTCATCCTCATGAAACATAGCTTCCCCAAGCTTGGGCCTTTTCATATCATAAGCTTCATGGATATTAAAAGAATTCATACTAACAACATTGCAATCATGCTCATCATACAAAGATCTAGTGCCAAACATTTTATAGACTTCTTCTTCTAGAACTAGGGAACAATTTTCCTTTCCATTATTCTCACGAAAGATATTAAAAAGATGAAGCATAAGAGACAAACTCAAATCCATTTTTTTGTAGTTTTCTTTTATAAACTAAACTAGTGATAAAACAAGAAACAAAAAGATTCGATTGCAAGATCTAAAGATATACCTTCAAGCACTCACCTCCCCGGCAACGACGCCAGAAAAGAGCTTGATGTCTACTACACAACCTTCTTCTTGTAGACGTTGTTGGGCCTGCAAGTGCATAGGTTTGTAGGACAGTAGCAAATTTCCCTCAAGTGGATGACCTAAGGCTTATCAATCCGTGGGAGGCGTAGGATGAAGATGGTCTCTCTCAAGCAACCCTGCAACCAAATAACAAAGAGTCTCTTGTGTGCCCAACACACCCAATACAATGGTAAATTGTATAGATGCACTAGTTTGGCGAAGAGATGGTGATACAAGTGCAATATGGATGGTAGATATAGGTTTTTGTAATCTGAAAATATAAAAACAGCAAGGTAACTGATGATAAAAGTGAGCGTAAACGGTATTGCAATGGTAGGAAACAAGGCATAGGGTTCATACTTTCACTAGTGCAAGTTCTCTCAACAATAATAACATAGATAGATCATATAACAATCCCTCAACATGCAACAAAGAGTCACTCCAAAGCCACTAATAGCGGAGAACAAACGAAGAGATTATGGTAGGGTACGAAACCACCTCAAAGTTATTCTTTTGAATCAATCTATTCAAGAGTTCGTACTAGAATAACACCTTAAGACACGAATCAACCAAAACCCTAATGTCACCTAGATACTCCATTGTCACCTCAAGTATCCGCGGGCATGATTATACGATATGCATCACACAATCTCAGATTCATCTATGCAACCAACACAAAGTACTTCAAAGAGTGCCCCAAATTTTCTACCTGAGAGTCAAGACGAAAACATGTGCCAACCCCTATGCATAGGTTCATGGGCGGAACCCGCAAGTTGATCACCAAAACATACATCAAGTGGCACGTGATATCCCATTGTCACCACAGATAAACACGGCAAGACATACATCAAGTGTTCTCAAATCATTAAAGACTCAATCCGATAAGATAACTTCAAGAGGAAAACTCAATTCATCACAAGAGAGTAGAGGGGGGAGACACATCATAAGATCCAACTATAATAGCAAAGCTCGCGATACATCAAGATCGTGCCATAGAGAGAACACAAGAGACAGAGATCAAACACATAGCTACTGGTACATACCCTCATCCCCTAGGGTGAACTACTCCCTCCTCATCATGGAGAGCGTCGGGATGATGAAGATGGACACCGGTGAGGGATTCCCCCCGGCAGGATGCCGGAACGGGCTCCCGAGAGGTTTTTGGTGGCTACAGAGGCTTGCGGCGATGGAACTCCCGATCTATCTTTTGTTTCGATGTTTTTAGGGTACGTAGGCTTATATAAGCGAAAGAAGTCGGTCGGGGGAGCCTCGAGGGGCCCACGAGAGGGTAGGACGCACCCAGGGGGTGGGCGCGCCCCCCTGTCTCGTGGCTTCCTCGATGCTCCCCTGGCTTGCACTCCAAGTCTCCTGGATCATAATCTTTCCAAAAATCACGCTGCCGAAGGTTTCATTCCGTTTGGACTCCATTTGATATTCCTTTTCTTCGAAATACTGAAACAGGCAATAAAACAGCAATATGGGCTGGGCCTCCGGTTAGTAGGTTAGTCCCAAAAATGATATAAATGTGTAAAATAAAGCCCATAAACATCCAAAAGGGGTAATATAATAGCATGGAACAATAAAAAATTATAGATACGTTGGAGACGTATCAACCGACTCCTGCCTGCATCTACTACTATTACTCCACACATTGACCGATATCCAGCATGCATCTAGAGTATTAAGTTCATAAGAACAGAGTAACGCATTAAGAAAGATGACATGATGTAGAGGGATAAACTCAAGCAATATGATATAAACCCCATCTTTTTATGCTCGGCGGCAACAATACAATACATGCCTTGCTGCCCCTGCTGTCACTGGGAAAGGACACCGCAAGATTGAACCCAAAGCTAAGAACTTCTCCCATGGCAAGAAAGATCAATCTAGTAGGCCAAGCCAAACTGATAATTCGAAGAGACTTGCAAAGATAACTCAATCATACATAAAAGAATTCAGAGGAGATTCAAATATTTCTCATAGATAAACTTGATCATAAACCCACAATCCATCAGATCTCGACAAACACACCGCAAAAAGAGTTACATCGAATAGATCTCCACAAGAGAGAGGGAGAACATGGTATTGAGATCCAAAAAGAGAGAAGAAGACATCTAGCTAATAACTATGGACCCGAAGGTCTGTGGTAAACTACTCACAACTCATCGGAGAGGCTATGGTGTTGATGTAGAAGCCCTCCATGGTCGATTCCCCCTCCAGCGGAGTGCCGGCGAAGGCTCCAAGATGGGATCTCGCGGATACAGAAGGTTACGGCGGTGGAAATTGTTTTTTGTTGGCTCCCTGGATGTTTTCGGGGTACGTGGGTATATATAGGAGGAGGAAGTAGGTCGCTGGCCGCCCGAGGGGCCCACGAGACAGGGGGCGCGCCCTGTAGTGGTGGGCGCGCCCTCCACCCTCGTGGCCGCCTCGGCTGCTTCTTGGCTTGCACTCCAAGTCCTCTGGATCACGTTCGTTCCAAAAATCACGCTCCCAAAGGTTTCATTCCGTTTGGACTCCGTTTGATATTCCTTTTCTTCGAAATACTGAAATAGGCAAAAAAACAACAATATGGGTTGGGCCTCCGGTTAGTAGGCTAGTCCCAAAAATGATATAAATGTGTAAAATAAAGCCCATAAACATCCAAAAGGGGTAATATAATAGCATGGAACAATAAAAAATTATAGATACGTTGGAGACGTATCAAGGAGCGATCTTTTTGGAACAAATGCAAACCAGGGGACTTGGAGTGGACGTCAAGCAACAAACGAGGCGGCCACGAGGGTGCCCGGCGCGTCCTAAGGGGGTGGGCACGCCCCCCACCCTCGTGGGCCCCTCGTGGCTCAACTGACCCACCTCCTTCGCCTATATATACTCCCATACCCTGAAAACATCGAGGAGCACCACGAAAACCTAATTCCACCGCCGCAACCTTCTGTATCCGTGAGATCCCATCTTGGAGCCTTCGCCGGCGCTCCGCCGAAGGGGGAATCGACCACGGAGGGCCTCTACATCATCTACAAGGCCTCTCCGATGATTTGTGAGTAGTTTACCATAGACCTTCGGGTCCATAGTTATTAGCTAGATGGCTTCTTCTCTCTCTTTGAATCTCAATACAAAGTTCTCCTCGATCTTCTTGGAGATCTATTCGATGTAACTCTTTTTGCGGTGTGTTTGTCGAGATCCGATGAATTGTGGGTTTATGATCAAGTTTAGCTATGAGAAATAATTGAATCTTCTCTGTATTCTTTTATGTGTGATTGATTATCTTTGCAAGTCTCTTCGAATTATCAGTTTGGTTAGGCCTACTAGATTGATCTTTCTTGCAATAGGAGAAGTGTTTATCTTGGGGTTCAATCTTGCGGTGTCCTTTCCCAGTGACAGCAAGGGCATCAAGGCACGTATTGTATTATTGCCATCGAGGATAAAAAGATAGGGTTTATATCATATTGCTTGAGTTTATCCCTCTAAATCATGTCATCTTTCTTAATGCGTTACTATGTTCTTATGAACTTAATACTCTAGATGCAGGCAGGAGTTGGTCGATGTGTGGAGTAGTAGTAGTAGATGCAGAATTGTTTCGATCTACTTGTTATGGACGTGATGCCTATATACATGATCATGCCTAGATAATCTCATAACTATGCACTTTTCTATCAATTGCTTGACAGTAATTTGTTCACCCACCGTAATACTTATGCTATCTTGAGAGAAGCCACTAGTGAAACCTATGGCCTCCGGGTCTATCTTTTATCATATAAGTTTCTCATCTATCTTTTATTTGCATCTTTTACTTTCCAATCTATATCATAAAAATACCAAAAATATTTATCTTATCTTATTATCTCTATCAGATCTCACTTTTGCAAGTTTCCGTGAAGGGATTGACAACCCCTTTATCGCGTTGGTTGTGAGGTTCTTGTTTGTTTGTGCAGGTGCGTGGGACTTTTGAGGAGCCTCCTACTGGATTGATACCTTGGTTCTCAAAAACTGAGGGGAAAACTTACGCTACTTTGCTACATCACTATTTCCTCTTCAAGGGAAAAACAACGCAGTGCTCAAGAGGTAGCAGCAGACAGTTCGACCACGTGATAACTTGTCACTTTTGCCCTTTTCATGTATAGGATTGGACTTTTAGTAGGATTGGCATCTGGTGATGATTTTGACTTGAGCAAATCTTTTCGCAAACCTCGCTGATCTAGTTTTAACAGTGTGGGATCTTTATAACTCAAAGAACGTAAGGAACAATGTACACTTGTTTCCGTTGTCACACATGCCTTGAGTCATTAGGGGGGGGGGGGTCCATAATCTTAGAAATATATTAGTCCTATATAAGTATATTGTCAAAATAATTAAGGGCATGATTGAACTTGAGTGCCGCCGCTCGCCCTTCTCCCACGCCGACGCTCTCCTTCCTCTCATGTTACTGGTTTCTCAATGTAAGTTCGCTCCATCATGCCGAGCGCAACATTCTGAACTTCTTGTCGATACCATACATGAGCCATGCCCCTAGAGCATTCGCTGATGAGCTCAAAGTTAATGACAACGGAGGAGGCCGGTAGTGGATGCTTGGGAGAATGGAGAATCACAACGCCTGACATGGAGGGCGTCGATGGATCGAGGTTGGTGACCTGGAAAACACGTGGTTGCATAGGAGGTTGCTCTACGCAGTGGTGGAGGATGTCAGGAGAGGCTGCTGTAAACGGAAGTGGAGGAGGTCAGGAAGAGGAGTACGTCGATGGTGGAGCACGTCGAGAGGCGGTCCAAACAAAGAAGGATGATCGGGGAAGAGCTTGGGAATGGCGTCAAGGCCTAGAAACGACAATGAAGCTTGGGAATGACAACGCAAGAGTTCAAGCTGGAGTGGCAAACCTGCAAGGAGCTATGGGAGTAAGGCAGAGGTGGATGCATATGTCAGCGCCGTCGCGCGAGAGGACGGAGATGGTGTGACCACTTATGGTGAAGTTTTCTCACGCGTTTCCAAAATGGTGGTAAGTGGCCTTCTTTTTCACCCGTAGGACAAATGAGTCATGTATGATCTTTTTGGTGCTTCCTATTGTAGGGACTGGTATGAGATTCCTGCTGGAGATGATATATTTTTCCTTGACATAAATAAATTACTTAGGGACCTTGTTCAGAGGTGCTGTTGGAGATGCTCCAACTCAGTCGGGAAGGAGATCATACACACATGATCAGCTTGTGGAGAAGGAGATCAAAGATTCTAACACCGCGTGTGGTTTGGCGCAGGTAATGTATTCGCTATATCGTATCAGCAAGCGTTGTGTCCGAATATTTCTTACATAACACGCGAATCGTTTGGTTCGTCCGTCGGAGTTCTGATTTCTAACCCGGCCAATTCGAGCGGTTTCCATTTTGTGAAATGGAGTATCGGAAACGCGCTTATAAGAATCCATCATGGCCGAAACAATCTTTTCTACAAACCAAACAAGTTGTAAATGTTTTTCTCCCTATAATTTGGGATTTCATTGAAAAAAAGGTAAATGGGCCATGGACTCATGGGCCGACCGGCCTGACCCTGACGAGTGGCGAGCGGGTGATACCCTCTTTTATGCGAGACGACCCTTTTGACCGTCAACGTAGTCCATCCTCCCCTGTTTTTCTGCTACCTCCGGCGGCGGCTCCTCGTCTGGAGCGGACTTGCCGGCGGCGAGCTGAGGTGAGTCGACGATCCCCGCAATGCATCCATATGCTCTATCCCATCCCATCCCATCCCACTCTTTCCACCCCTTGCGTCTTTTGATGGTTTCCTTTCCGCAGAGCTCCGACGAAGCCAGCCACCTGTTCGACAGAATGCCTCCCGGTGAGAAGGTCGAGAATGCGCCGCCGGCGAGCGGCTCCGACATCATAGGAACCCTCCCTGACCATATTCTCCACCATCTGCTCTCCTTCCTCCCAGTGCAGGCGGCCGTGCAGACGTGCGTGCTCGCCCGGCGCTGGCGCCACCTCTGGCGGTCCACCACGGGCCTGCGAATTATCGGCCTTGACGGTGCCGAGTCTGTCGAAGACCTCCGGGTGTTCGTGGACCATGTGCTGATCCTGCGTGAGCGCACCGACCTAGACACTGTTGAGATGATATTCAATGAATGCTCAGACGACGACGAGGTCTATGTGAAGCTATGGACCCGTTTTGCTGTCATGTCCAAAGTCCGTGCGCTCACCCTTCATATCCAAGCCAATCCATATCTATGGTTCGACGTCCTGCCTCTTGTCTCTCGGCATCTGAGAACATTAGATCTGGAAGGTCTATGCGTACAACTGAGCTTTCTTGATTTTGCTGGCTGCCCAGCACTGGAGGATCTGAAGATGAACCTTTGTGACATTTCTGCTGAGAAGATATCGTCCCGTTCCCTGAGGCATTTGAGCATTACTAAGTGCTGCTCCGATTGCCAGCTCCATGTTTCTACTCCAGGCCTTATCTCTCTGAAACTAGATGACTTTACCGGCACAACTCCTTTTCTTGAAAACATGGCGTTGTTAGACACAGCATATGTTTATATTGGTGATTCCTGTGAAGATTTCTGTCTGAATTACGAGTCTGGTGTTTACTGTGGAGCTAGTAATATTACATGTGAGAAATGTGATCTTTTTAATGACAATTGTGGAAGCGATCTTGTGCTTCTAGGTGGTATCTCAAGTGCTAAACATCTGAAGTTGATATCTGAATTTGGAAAGGTATGGCACTCGTCTTTAACACCTTTAGGTCACCCTTTTCTGATGTTGCACTATCTATGCAGTTGTCAAACATAGGCAATGAATGGATTACATATGCATCACCACCGATCTGGGTTCTTAAATCATGATCTCGCTTCTCAGTCGTGGTTACTTGATTTGCTTACTTTTTGTATTTTCTTTCCAGTTCATTTTCTCAAGAGATTTGAAATACTGCCTACGTTTAGTAAGTTAAAGACATTATTGCTCAATGAGTATTGGTGCGAGGCTCCTGGCTTGGATCCACTAGCTTGCATTCTGAAAAACTCACCAGTTCTGGAGAAGCTCACTCTTGAACTTTTTTCCGAGGTATAAATCCTCTTAATGGACAATTGCCGCAATGCTAAAGTTATTATCGACTATTAATCTTGCTTAATTTTCTTCTTACCATAGGGACCAAATTGTAAAGTGGAAATGAAAGGAAGCTTCAGTTCAGTGGAAAGATCGTCTGCAATACCAGAGCGCCTTAACATAGTTGAAGTCAAGTGTACTGTGGTGGACGAGAGGATTCTCAAAGTTTTGAAGTTCCTGTGTGCATTTGACATACGTAAGCTAACTAATTACACTTTGCATGCTCCCTGTATTCTCAAATTAGCTTTCATGTGCAGGAAAGAAACTAATAGAGCAAGCAGTGAAGTACATCCTGAAGTATATAGGAACTATTTGTAGGGATACAAAATTGTTGGAGGCATGAAAAAACTTGACCATGTCTAGTGAGGCTAAAAGTGAAACCATCATAATCCATTTTGTTAAAGGATGTTTAATTTAACTGTGTGCAGAAACACGTACCACACCATGTGGACTTGTTGTTAGTTCTGATCTTGTGGGTACTGGCACAAATATTTGCACATCTTGCTTAGCTCTGAACAGCAACTCAAATGTGTGCAGTAATACAATATTTTGACTCAATTGTGCTTTTGAATAGTTGGTGCTTATAAGTAGCAACTTTTATTGACACCATGGGCTAAATTATTCAACAGTCGATTTGCTTGTGGTTCCTCGCTTTCTTCTGCGATGTCTCTACAGTTTACATAACATTTTATTACTGTACATTTTCCTTATTGTAAAAGCCTGTTCATAACATGCCTAGTAGTGTATCTCTCATGATTCCTTATTTCTGCAAAATTTCTTGTGGCTTCTTCTGCATTCTAATCCAGGAGCAGTTTAGCTTAGATGTTTTCGTGTTAGATGATCGCCTAGAAATGGCCGTACCAAATATAAACAAAGTTTGTCCTCGTATTCATGTTAAGATAAGTTGCATTCTCATTATACTTGAAGAACATCATTTCAGTTTCTTTATTTTTGCTGTCAAGTAACTAAACATTTTTTTGCGGGTAACTAGGCATTTTTTTACTTCCGCAGATGCAGTGGACTCTTACACTACTGTTTCATTTCTGTACAGGATTCAGCTTCTAGTAAGGGCGAGTGGATCTGGGTCGTCGGTCATCTATGCACTATTCAGAAATGCAAGGCTTAAGCATATACGTCTACAGTGTTTCCATCTCCTTTTGTGACTTCGTCATGTGCCAACGCTACTCAGAGGAACGGTGTGGAATCTGCAGTCTATATAACCTATGAACTCTAGACCATCTATCTAGCTGGACTTGGTTTATTGTATCCTGTAGTTTCTATATGCACTTGTGGACTTGTGGTTCATGCTGAATCTTTCCAGTTCGCAGACTGGTTAGTGCTCGCCAGGCGTTTTTTTTCTTCTTTCGGTTTCGCTCATAACTTGTTCTGCTATGACGTGATCAGTTTATTCTGTCCCCTTTGTCATGATCTGGATATTGAATAGTGAAGGAAAAGGTGTTAAGTTGCATATGTTGGACTTTTCGACTCGCCGCCGTCGATCTGTTTGTCGGATGTTTTGCATACATACGGCAGGGGAAACTTAAAATGAGAATGTTAGCAGCAGTGGAAGGGATGTCTACTCCAAGAGGCGATCTCGGCCGCCCATTCTTCTCAAGTCTAATGGAGCAATTGTTGCCCTCGACGCTAGGGGTGGGCATAAAAACCGACCAACCGAATGCCGAACCGAAACCGAAACCGAAAAAACTGAATTTTCGGTTTTTGCAGTTGGTACATTAAAATTCGGTTTTTACTTATGGAAACCAAAATGAAACCACCCGGTTCGGTGTAAAACCGTATTACCGAAGGAAAACCGAAGTCGCACCTCACGCAAAGCTCACCCTCACATCGGAGCCGCTAGCCGGCGATCGCGACCACGCCTCGTGTTCAGCCGCACAGCCGCGTACGAGCGCTTCACGTGCGAGCTAGCCAGCCAACTTGATGGGCCTAGAGAATAGAGCCTTTTGCGTCAGGCATAGGCCTTTTACCGAGCTTGCAAGCCCAAACCCAATAACCAATGTTTCTGAGGGCTGGTGGAGCGTGCAGCAACTTTATTTTAGTCCCACATCGCCTAGCTAAGCTCAAGGAGACGAGGTGCCCAGTTATATAAGAGGCTGGGAGTGAGTAGGTACTACTCGTGCACAACTTTGTAAGCAACGAGGAAATGTTCGGTAAAAACTTTCTCATGTGCGTGGCTGATCTCTACAAGCTTTTCTGCTTCGAAGGGGCGATGGCACCCTTTCATCTTGGGGAAGGCGTTCTCCCCTGCAAGAACATCCTCGGCGCGTCAGGGTCCGGTGCCCCCTCTACTCTGCCACACTTGAAAGCCACGGACCATCTCATTCTCATGTTTGGGCGCCCTTCCGTGCGTTTCTAGGCCTCAGTTGGCGGCCCTTCGCTCATTCACAAGTTCAGGCTGGGTTGGAGCAGTTATTCGAGATGTACTTTTTTTTTGGTGAATCACAACTTCATCAATCAATTAGAGGGATTACAAGGTATCTCCGTGTCTTCGATCGTCACGACAGCAACTATAATTTTTATTGGCTTTTTAGAGCATCTCCAATAGTTTGTATGTAAATATGTTGATAAATAGTGGTGTTAGTGCAGACATGCAATTGCCCCTCCCTCAACAAATAACACCAAGTTACAGTCGCGTTGAAGACATGCAACTGCAGTCGGGCTACACTTGCAGTTGCGTGTTGGTTGCAGATATGCAACCCTCCCCCGACAAAACATCACTGAGTTACAACTGTGTTGAAGATATGCAGTTATAGTCAAGGGAAATTGTGCAATCAGATGACAAATATTTTCAAATGTCAAAAATAAAAGTTGTTATTTAATAAATATTTAAAACAAAATGGATAGCAAGAATCTTACTGTTAGCAAGAAAAAGGTCTAAAAATATCAATAAAAACAAGAAAAGGTGATAAGACGAATGAAACAAAAACATCACAAGTAACACAGACGAAAAACATTTAAAATCTAAAAAACTTATATTTTGAAAATACGATGTCAAACGATATGAACCAAACAAACTAAAAAAGTGTATAAGGAAAAATATAAAAAATGGAAAGTATATATTTCATATATACACATATACGTGTGAAATAAACATGGTCGTCCTGTGTTTAAAATAATTTATGCACAAAAAATGTCCATTTAAAAAGTCTATGTATATGCTAAAGAGATTGCAGATTTTTTTTAAATCCATACTTTCTACCCCCAGCCCCCTAACTCCTTGCGGTCAAACATCCCCATTTTAATGTAAAAGGCAGTCAACAACAAAATGAAACAAAAGGTGAAAAACAAAAGAAATAAAAAGCAAAAAAGAAAAAACCTCGGGCCCGTCCAACACGGTTCAACCAACAACAGGCCCGACAGCAAAAAAAAAAACCTAACAAAACAAAAGGAAAGAGCCCAACCTGAAAGAAACAACATAATTAAAAAACAAACGAGCTGGTCAGCCTTAACAGGCCAAAACAAGAAAACCCACTCTCTAGCGCGAATTTTGAAGCAAGTAACGCAGACCGTTGACACGTGTCTGAGGTTTAACAGTACCCAAAATATTTTTTTGCAAAATGTGCGTCAAAAGTGTAAAAATGTAAAAGTGAAAATACAAGTGACAACAACTTAATAAAAATGTAAAAAAAAATTAGAACTTCCCATTTTCTTATAAGAAAGTAAAAATGTAAAAATGAAAATACAAGTGACAACAACTTAATAAAAATAAAATGATAAAAGAATATTCTAAAATAAAAAAAATAAAAATGTACGCGTATACATAGAGTGAGGTGCACGAGTGAGCTTCCTACTGTACACACAAACCCAACAGAAAACAAAGAAAATACAAAATGTTTACATGAAGACATACGAAATCGCTAATTGAGGAGTAGTCCTTCCAAAAATCACTCTCATCTTTTTGGATTGCGACAAGTGGAGTTTTATCTTTTCTCGTAGATCTGTTTTATTCAAAAACATTTTATCTCTTACACCGCGCGTCCAAATCTCGAACCATTTTCACCGTTGAATTCCTCGCATCGAGATCTTCAAAACTAGATACTATGTTGATAGATTTTGATTAACCTTTTCTCACGAAATAACCAAACCAAAAGCACGTTTTGTTTCGTTTAAGAAATGAGGCATGACGGTCCCTCTCAAGGAAGAGAAAAAAAACACGTTTGTTCCCATTTTCGAGAGTCACGCGCGTGCCTCTCGCGGAAACAAAACCGTGCCTCTTGCGGAAGTAAAACCGTGCCTCTGACAGAAGGAAAGAAAGAAAACACATTTTTTTCCGTTTCCGTGCCTCTCACGAAAACGAATTCATGTCTCTCGCGGAAGCAAAACCGTGCCTCTCATGGAAGCAAAACTAGCAAAAGAGCGCTCCTTCATGAGCCTCCCCAACGGTCACTTAGGGTGGGCTGAGAGCGCGCCATTTGGCGCACTCTGGGCGCTCCCTCTGGTTTTTTTAATTATTTTTCCGCATGCATTTTCGGCTTTTTGAAGGTTTTTTCTGTGTTTTTTTGGGTTTCGGCTTTTCACCAAAAACAATTGTGCGAAAGAATGCGTTTTTTTGCTTCCGCAAGAGGCAAGGTTTTGCTTCCACGAGAGGCATGGAAAAAACACGTTTTTTTGCGAGAGGCACGGGTTTACTTCTCATGGAGACACGAATTTGCTTCCACGAGAGGCACAGTCGTGCCTCTTTCGAAAAGGAAAAAAACTTGCTCCCGATTTTGTTTTTCGTCATGTTTTTTCGTCAATTTTTTTTGTCAAAACCTATCAACATGGAATCTAGTTTTTGAAGATCTTGGCACGAGGAATACAATGGCGAAAATGATTCAAGATTTGGACTCATGGTTTAAGAAATAAAACGACTTAAATAGTCGAATCTATGAAAAATAAAAAAAGAGAAAACTCTCTGGTTGCGACAAGTAACACACATAGGAGTGGTTTTTGGAAGGAGTATTCCCTCAATTAGTAATTTTGGACAAAACATAGATAAATCAAATTGTACAATAAATCTGGTCGACTGAGACATAGCTAATTCTCAGTCGACTGAGAATTAGCACAACCAAAAAACTAATGCGCCTTATATTTTGGAACTGGGGATACATGGAGAAGCATTGGGAGTGCTTAACATCTTTAGAGAGATCCAAAATAAGGGAAAGAAAAGACTTCTAGGCATATATCAGATCCTCCTCATGAGTGATTCCACCTCGCCATCGATCGAATCTCCTCCTATGTTGGAATCATCTTAGG
This sequence comes from Triticum timopheevii, assembly GCA_963921465.1. Classification (NCBI taxonomy): domain Eukaryota; kingdom Viridiplantae; phylum Streptophyta; class Magnoliopsida; order Poales; family Poaceae; genus Triticum; species Triticum timopheevii. The sequence goes on along the minus strand of OY997272.1, from coordinate 68,917,519 downwards.
TAGAGATTCTTGGCAAAATAAGAGTGTCAATCAAGAGCTATAAAAAGACCAAAGTATTGTGTTAATCAAGAGGTATAGAAAGACCAAAGTATTTTATTCAACATAACATGAACAATTTTCAGGACCACTAAAAAGCGATTAAAACTTCTGGAGAATGCTAGCGCGGGCGGCTTCCTCATCCAAGGCAGCGCACGAGGCCTCATCCTCCATGTTAGCAGCGAGGCGGGCCTCGGCCTCCCGTGCACTTTGCTTTGCACGGCGGGCACACCGGTCCATGTAACACTCATACATCGGTGATGGGGCAGCAGTTTGACCTCGAGCCTCCAACTCCGGTGGATCCGAGCGTCCATTGACCGACATAATAGATTCTCGTCAGGCCGAATCCGAGAGCCCTTTGGCTGACACAATGGATTCCGCTAGATCAAATCTGACCTCTGTCTGGCGCACTTCTCACGGGAGCAGTAGGGCCTTGTGGAGGACCAAGTCCTCCTCGCCCCCGCATGGGACGATGTCCCAATCGACAGATCAGGAGTGGCTGGATCAGATCTGCTGCCCGCCATGCCGAAGAAGGTCAAAGATCGCCAAAAGAGAGTTTGGCGGTCGGAGTGGAGTGGTTAGAGTTTGGTCCGGGATGCGGATGAGGACAAATATATGTGGGGGTGGGCGGGCTACCGTGGGCCAGACAGACACATCCGGGGCGTTCAGTGTTGGGTAACGTAGCAGAAATTCAAAATTTTCCTACGTGTCACCAAGATCTATCTATGGAGAAACCAGCAACGAGGGGAAGGAGAGTGCATCTACATACCCTTGTAAATCGCTAAGCGGAAGCGTTCAAGAGAACGGGGTTGAAGGAGTCGTACTCGTCGTGATCCAAATCACCGGAGATCCTAGTGCCGAACGGACGACACCTCCGCGTTCAACACACGTACAGCCCGGTGACGTCTCCCATGCCTTGATCCAGCAAGGAGAGAGGGAGAGGTTGAGGAAGACTCCGTCCAGCAGCAGCACGACGACGTGGTGGTGGAGGAGGAGCGTGGCAATCCTGCAGGGCTTCGCCAAGCACCGCAGGAGAGGAGGAGGACTTGGGAGAGGGGGAGGGCTGCGCCAAAACATGGGTGCGGCTGCCCTCCCACCCCTCCACTATTTATAGGTGGGAGGGAGAGGGGGCCGGCCCCCTAGATCCCATCTAGGGTAGGGGCGGCGGCCAAGGGGGGAGGAGTGCCTCCCAAGTCAAGTGGAGGCCCTCCCCCTTAGGGTTTCCCCCCTCCCATGCGCATGGGCCTTGGGGGGGGCCGGTGCCCCTGGCCCATTAAGGCTAGGGCGCCCCCCTACAGCCCATGCTATTGTATTGGACGTGGTGGAACAATTTCCGGACCTCCGGAATCCTCCGGAACCTTTTGGAAGCTTCCCGGTACAATACCGGAAAAACCCGAACTTTTCCCGGAACCCGAACAACAACTTTCCATATATAAATCTTTACCTCTGGACCATTCCGGAACTCCTCGTGACGTCCGGGATCTCATCCGGGACTCCGAACAACATTCGGTAACCACATACAAACTTCCTTTATAACCCTGGCGTCATCGAACCTTAAGTGTGTAGACCCTACGGGTTCGGGAGACATGTAGACATGACCGAGACGTTCTCCGGTCAATAACCAACAGCGGGATCTGGATACCCATGTTGGCTCCCACATGTTTCACGATGATCTCATCGGATGAACCACAATGTCAAGGACTCAATCGATCCCGTATACAATTCCCTTTGTCTAACGGTATTCACTACAACAAAACATGTCAGTAGGCACGCTTTTTCTAAGACGTTTTCATATTCGTCAATATACTAGAAAGCATCTATTATGTAAACACGCTTTTTGAGACGATGTAAGTACTGTCACAAATCTTATTTTTAGAGTATATTCTATTTATTAGTTTTTACATGTGTAAATGGTAAAGACGATTTTTGAGACGTTTTAGGATACATAAAAGAGTTTAACAAATAAATAATAAACCAAGTAAAAAATGTGCACAAAATGGAAATTACCGGGCCCATCTGTGCAGTAAAAAGAGCCCATGTACCGAACTCAGGGCGTGCCCTCCTTCACCTTATCCGCCGCCACGTCCTCAGCCGCCCATCCATGCCGCCGGCCGGCGGGCTCGTCCTCCACCCCTGCACCCCTACCAATCTCCACAGCCTGCAGCGACCAAATCCATCTCATGCCTCCTGAAACTGGTCCTGCCAGTGCACCGCGTCCGCCGCCGACGAATGCCCTCCGCAAGGACTGCCCCTAGCCCCTCTACTCCGGCGCTCCTCGGTCGTCCCCAGCCCTCAACCTGGTCGGCAGGGACATGCTGTTCCGCGCTTGCTCCAGCCGGGGGCCGCCGCCCGCCGCGCCGGCTCTGGCGCTCTGCTCCGGCCAATCCCGGTGCTGCTCGCCTGCTCGGCCGGAATCTCCCGCCCAGGACTTTCCCTCAACAAACAGCAAGCAGGAGGGCAGGAGTAATTTTCTGAGAAAGCTGTGCTCTCTTTTGTTCTTCCTATCTGTGTATGATGAAAATAAAATTAAATTCGTACTGAAAAATTGTGTATCAGCGTATATGCAGGGGACTGTATATTTGTATAATGTATTGTTGATTTGGAAGGGAATGCATTTTAAAATCAATTTCATTTCATTATGTAGAAATAGAAGAGGAGAATATATTTCACTGGAAGTTTAAACACCCGGTGTTTCAGTTGGACTGAATCAATTCCACAAATTGGAACAACCATAGATTGGACCATCGCCTTTGGCTTCAAACAACCCGCCTTCAATCCTAACTCGAGAAAGTACCTCTTTAATTTGTATCCAATACTTTTTTGAAATTTTTGGCATGTTTTTACCTATTCTGTTGTATCATCAAGAATTGAGTTTAAATTCTAGATTTATTGTGTAATTGAGACTTACTTTTTTTGATTTAGTATATTTTGAGGTAGCTATAGTCTTATGGACGCTAAGTTTTTCCCTTGCATTGAATTTTTTTCTAGGCATACTAATTTTATATTCTTAATGAAGTCTGCTAAAGGTAGTTTTGACCATATTTTCGAAGCAAACCCATATGTTAGGATGAACTGAACTAAGCTTTGCATTTGACTTTTTGATCATTTTCTGGTTGTCCTGGTGAATATGGAAACACTTAAAATGTTTTAATTGAATGCTGGTGTAAGATCGTTGCCTTGATCCTCACCGAGAGACATACCATCTGTCCAAAAGTATCAAGCATTGGACGTAAAGTGGACAACCTGTTCGGTACTTAAACAATATATGTAGCATGTATGGAGCTGAATCGTGCTTATAACACTGAAGAACACCGTAACTTCCATAATACAAGTAAGTAGCTACAGTCTTCAAGGATTTTTGATAAATAAATCAACAACTGCCACTCACCTAAGTTATGTTTTGAGCACATCCTACCATGCGCAAATGAAGCAAGTGGTAGTGTATCCTAAAAATCCCCTTTTCCTGAATGTCTAAACACATGCAGCAACTGATCGTGTGCATTAGAATGTACTGTTTGATAATTACTCTTTTAGGCCCTGCTTGCTAACTTTGAATAAATCTGCGACTGACTACCCTTCAACAATTACCAGTCACTTGGGGAGTGTTTGGTTTCCAGCCAAATGTTGCCAGACCTATGGTTAGGCACACATAATTTCTGAGGTGAGTGAGTGTTCGGTTGGCTGGCACAGTTGTGGCTTGTGACTTTACTAGTCACATGATTAAGGAGTATATTTTGCCAACACTTTTGTGGCAAGCTACACTCTGTCCCGAGGGGTAATAATTACTACTTTTGGCTTAGTTGTGGAAAACTAAGCTTTTAACCAAACTAGGGTGTTAAATTGGTCTTAAGTTTCAATCTAGTATTGTAGATTATCACATACGTTCTTTGTTTCTTGTTCAATGATGTCTTATCTGATTTGTTAATGATTCCAACTTAATATCCTTTTTTCTGTTTTCCTTAGAACAAATTAACTTGATGATACAAAGCAGGAATATTAACAAATTTGTTTATTAAAGTACCCTATTGTATCGTTTTTATGCTCAGTTTGGATACTTAGATAGTCCAACAATCTTAGTAGTTTTGCAGGAGGAAAGAAGTCCCTACAGCGATTAGAAAGAAAATGCATTTCTACATAATTGGAGGCCCTGCATATATAATATCAATCATGTCTCCTGTTTCATACTTTTTGTTTGTTCATGGGTGTGTGTTTCCTTTTGATGTAGCCAGAGTTGGGATTAAGGGGAGAAAGATGGCAGCATATGTGCAACTGTATTGAACTGAGTGGTGCCTTTGCATACTAGTTAAACATACCAATGCCACATTTCTTTTGATGTTTTTCAAATCAAGGTTGATGAAATATTTTAGGATCCAATCATTCAATTAAAATATCTATGTATTCCATGCTTTTCTTGCAAAAAGATTTAAATCAGTTTTCATCTCTTAATTAACACATGTAAAATTATTCACTGACATATGTTTTTTTTATTCATTACTTCAGCATATCAAATGAGATGGATCGAGTTTGGATGATTCAACCAAGAGCTAGTGCTGCTTACTAAGATGATGTCGAGCAATTTCTGTCTTTTGCATTCCGTGATGTTCCGGCTGGTGATAGAATTTTCTGTCCTTGTGTAAATTGCCGAAATAAAGCTATGCAGAGTTATGGACTGAAGACTCACTTGAGATATGATGGTATTCTTCAAGGTAACACTAACTGGGTTTGCCATAGAGAAGATTACATGTAAAATTATACACACAGGAGATCAGCTAGAGGATGATCCTTTTTTATTTTCTTCCCAAGTGCAGCAGGTTTTCTTTGTTCAAGATACGAAAGCTGAACTATGGAATGTATAGTGGAAGTCAGGCCTCGTGACCTTTTTGACACGGGGGATGAAGAATCATCAGATGAAACAGATTAGAGAATTGTGCTTTTGGTTCTTCGCAGGTGGCCAGCAGGAAATTCAGCATTCAGAACAATTCTGGCTGAAGAACTGGTGGAAGCTCTTTGCTGCTGTGGTTCTTTGCATGCAGGCATGCAGCTGCAATTTTAGTTATGGTTTTAGTAGTAGTTTAGGAGCACACTGTCAGAATGATTTATTATAGTTTCTGGTTGTTGTCTTTTTTGTACTAATTCAGGACCCAACCCAAGTGTACTTGGTTGTGAATTATGCAAGACACTAGAGACAGATACATTATTTTTATGATTTGCATGTGGTTTGTGAAGATGGTACGATAGCTACATTGACAATATCTTTGGCTGAAAATATCTCTTCGCTAAATATTTTCTATTCTATGATAAGCCTATTTTCTCACGTTGATTCCTCTTCTGACCAAAGGGTACAATCTTTGTCCTGAATATTGGAGTGGAAAGACTGGAAGCAACTATAAATTCTTCTGAGGATTTTGATAATTCTAGTAGTGGCATAATTTTGGAGAAGGGTCAACTTACTGAGAAATCACCAATTAAAGAGTTTGGTGATTACTGAGAAATCACCAAAAAAAAGAGTGTCCAAAAACTTATGAAATTACGAGACAAGGTGTCGTGGAATTATCACGGCAGATGTCCTTAGTGTCAGGACTTAGTCGCGAGGCCAACACATCTATGTGGTAACTTGAGAGGGGTTGATCGGGACGATTGACGCAACACGCAAGACAAGGATTTAGACAGCTTCGGGCCCCGGGAAACATCATCCGGTGATAACCCTACATGCTGTTTGTGGCTAGGTCTCATTATAATCATGAGAGAGTCGCCGGTAAGCCGGCTCTTTGTGTCTAGCCCTAGAGATTGTTTCTTTTTTCTCTGTCCCTCTTTGGGGAGCCCTGCCCCTCCTTATATTTCAACCATGGTACCCTCCTCTTTTATTGTTTTACATGTTGCATCGAGTAAGGTCTATCCTACCTCTCCCTACCTTGACGGTGTTTGATCCGGAACCGAGGAAGGGCCTATGAGGATAGGGGTTGTCAGAAATCCATCTGGAGCGGCAAACAGCTAGTTTGGTGGCGGAATGTCGAAGATTTAGCGGAAGGAGGGTGATTGGATGATCATGGAGTTTAGGTACGGAGGCATTTCCTTGTGTGCGTCGAGGGCGGCGAGGTGATCGGGGACACCTTCTTGATTCTCATTTCAGCTAGCTCTTTGTGTCGGCCTGCTCCACCTCCTTGGCAATATGGTCAGAACCCATCCCATTGCACATATTAGGGCATCTCCAAGGTGGAACCCTAAATCGCCAACAATCGTCTGGAGCGAGCGATTCCAATGCAATTCGCTATCCAACGGGATACCCCATCGGTCCGCAGACTGGTCCAGTTATCGGTTTTCCCACAAACGAAACGCAAGCCAGGCGGCGACCGAGAAGCCTACTCTAATCGGTGCACAGCATTGAAGCCGACTTCCCATGGCTTCCCGTCCCTTTGCATGGTCTGTTCATGCCTATTTAAGTGGGGTTCCAGCACCATTCACACCACACTGCATCACGAACGCTCAGTACGTCTATTAGATGGAGCGGCTGCTCTAGGGTCATGGTCTGGCGCCGCCTGCACCATCACCAACACACGTGAAGCAGGAGCCGCCCTCGCCTCCGCACTGCCGAGCACGTGAAGCAAGAGCTGGCATCGCCGGATCTACGCCCCATAAAGGCGGAGCTGCAGTCTCCCACGAAACTGCGATGCCCAAATCGGACGATGCGTGAAGGACGAGCTATAGTATCCGCCACACAACGCTACATTCAATCCACAAAGCCGCTACGACCGCATCGATGAGACGACATCGCCACCGCGCCACGATTGGTGCAGGAAGGCCGTCAAGGAGGAGGTGATGTCTGCGATCGCAAAGGCCTGCATCTGCCTCCTCCACTACCTCGAAGGCCATGGCGACCATGGCTCCTCGTTGTTGTGGGTCATTGTGTTAGCTGAGGAGAGGGCGGCCAATGGAGCGGGAGCGGCACAACGTGGCGCATCGCTCCGCGTCCGCCAAGTCCGACGAGGCACCAACCTAGTTCTGTGAGCACTAGACAGCGGCCGGTCAGGATGGCCCCCTCCCCCACCCTTCCATCATTAGAAGGGCTACTCCAATGACCACGATGACGCGAATGGCGGTGGAGGTGTGGTAGGTCAGGGTGGCCACATGTATGCACGGATGACCGGCAACCGTATCGCGGCGGACAAGTACAATGTTTGTTTAGGGGTAAGTGTTGGAGATGCCCTTATACACAAGAATCGCATTGCACAATATGATACAATAGAATTTTGTTTTTTATAAAAAAATCATTTCAAAATTTATGCAAAAAATAATAATAGATCAAGTGACCACTGGCCCTTTTCTGTTTGGTTGTGTATATAACATAAATAAATATGCTTTCTCCAAACTAAGTGTCACGCATTTCATTTGGAGGAAGTCATTTTTCGGCGCCAGGAAATAGCGCGGCAGCGCTCTTATTATTTAAAAAAACCATTCCCCGTAATATACTCCTCCACGCCGCCCTCTCTCCACTTCTCACCCACGCCGCCATCTCTCCACTTCTCTTCTTCCACCTCCTAATCCATCCCAATCCGTCTAATGGGATCCCTCGAATCCGCTAGTTGTTGATGTGCATAGGCCCAATCAGATGAACAGGGATCGATTGGCTTGGTGGCCGGTCTGATGGAGACTCGGCAGGTGGGCGGGCGATTGGAGGCCGTGGAGGTTGGGGGACAGAGACCGGCCGGAGTTTGCGTCGGGGACGGCGGCGTTGATTGGGTGGGTAAGTCGAAGGAATCGTCTGCTGCAACGAGCAACTTTGTCTTCAACCTGCAAGTGGATTAAGCAGAGCAAGTACGGAAGTAGAACCATCCTGCCTAGGGTAGCCGCGCCCCAGGTTCGTATTGGTCCTGACGATTGTGTTCTGCTCTCTTAGGTCTTGGTCTAAAAATTACTCAAATTCTTTGATCTCAAACTCATGACGTAATTTGATTTCTTGTGGCTTAATCGGTGCAAAGGTTTTTCCATCTGGTTGTGCAAACTGCACGAGCTCTCCCTCGCAAAAAAATAAAAAATAAAAAAATGCAGGAGCTCTGCTCCATGGTAGGAGCAGAGTACTGGCGGAGGGTCGTGGAGGCCAAACGCCAAAGGGCAGCGACCCCCACTTCCAAAAGTCAAAACATTTGTATACTAGGTGTATTCTCCTCGCTTTGGTCCATTTCACCGTCAGATAGAGCGATTTCAGAAAGAAAAGTCGCCTCATCCATGGAGTTATCCGCCTCGCAGAGGGCCCCGTCAGTGCTAGGCTTCGGCCGTCGATGACCTGATGGCTTATCCTAAATTCTGAACTACAGACCTCCATCTCTGCTCACAGTCGGCGGTTGGAGTGGATGGATGTGGCATGCCCACAGCTCACCATCCTAGTCAGCCCACACCGACGAGCCGCGCCGGCGCCTATGGCTTCTCTGTGCTTCAAGCCACACCGACCGCACACAGCTCACTCATGTCGGCAGTGCAAACCAAACCCGATGTCATAGTACACTCGCCATGGACCCTTGTTTTAGTTAGATATATGTTCAGTATGTCCAAGTTGATTCACTGAAATTTTCCCCAATCATTAGGGGTGATCTTTTCTTTTGCAGCACCAATGTTTACTAACCACAATGCCCATATTTGTGTGAACTTGTCATATCCGATTTTATTTGTGTCACTGTGTGAAAAATGATATATATTCCTTATATTGTGTGTTATGGCATGGTCAATTTTTAAACTGATGACATCGTCAATTGGTCATCTCTAATTACCCCCTTTCATGCATATTGTGTGCTCTGACATGGAGTTGGGCCTCCTTTTGTTTTGGTCACGCTCCGCCACTTGAGCAGAGTAACTAGTAACACATAGTAAGCCACATCACACATAGTTACTAGTAACACAAAACATTCAATCACAGGTTATCTATCACAGATTGCATGCACAAGTAGTAGTTTATACCACTTCTAATCAATTCTGATAGCAAACCTTGAAAGTGGGACAGGAGAAGTCATCGTTGGATATATAAACAGTGAGAAAAATTCAGTTAAATGTATGAATTAGTTTCATACTAGCTACTAGATGACTGGTTAGTTATTAGAGCACTGACTTAGGATTCCTTCTTATGGTTGTGTTAGATAATCTTATTGTCCTCTTTTTATCCACTTCGTTGGACACAAACTTGCAGCAGTAAGCCTTAAGTCACTCATTCATTCCGTAAAAAAAGGGGAAATAAAACTTAAGTCTTTCTGTACTCCTAATTTTTTCTGTTGCAATATGTATGATATTTTGACTTATTTGAGTGGGGAAAATGTGACTTCGCTTGAGGAAGTTACAAAATGTCATCTTGATCATGTGAATTGCTATAGAGTGAGGCATTTTCTCTCTGTACATGCCATGCCGCACTAACCTTTTGTTTGAGGTTTAAATTTTCTGTTACTTTGGCAGATTATCAGTGGCGAGGATACCAAGACGACTTCAGGACTTGAAACTTTCATTGCATGATCCAGAACATGTACAACTTGGCAATGAAAATCTGCAAGGTCCTCCAGAGATTGATAATATAGTACCAGGAATATCTCATGAATCCACTAGTGAAATCAAGATAATATGTAAGTTTCCATGACTAAACTTCTTCGGATGAGGTTTTTAGTATCGCTAGTTTCATACTTGTTTGGGATATTCATGCTTGCAGGGCCAAATGGAGAGACTCGTCAGATTGTAGGGGAATTTCCGCTGAAGAATTTATCCCAGGTAGCTGGAGGAAATATGATTGTGGAGATGAATGAAAAATGTGTTCAAAATGAAAGGTTTGCTTCCATTATTAGTAGCTCTCTTAGCGACCTTGCAGAGAACTCCACATTTGCACCACTGAACATTCCAAGATGGAACAATGAATTATTTGTGCAAAGAAAGAACAACATTCTAATGTCTAACAACTGTTGCTTTAATAGGAGTTGCAGCAAACCAAATCAAAAGAGGGTTGTGGCATTGTGCCTTTACGACATGAACATGTGATCACTAAGGTGTGTCAACTAACCTGTACTTGGTTATCAACTATCTCATACGAGTGATTTTGGGATTGGGTGAACCCTTATAGTAGTCAAATATTGGAAAGTTATCTTATCATCAAGTTAAAACTTTGTGAAATATTAACCTTTTGGTTTGAAACTATAACCTCTTTGGGTTCGTATATACCCTCCTAGTAATCTCAACCTACGTGCAAGGGCTTATCCAACTTTTTAGCAATGATGACGATGACACCTTTTCCTATAAAATTGCAGAATGCCCATGCTGAAAATAATCTTGCAGTGCAGCAAGGTGGTCCTGAACCAAGTTTACGACTTCACCAAGTTCCTAAGCAGGTAAACATATGCTACATATCTAAATGACAATGATTGTACAAGCGGTTGTCTAATTTTGTATGTAAGTGCAAGGGAAATGACATTATTATGAAACACCAATCCCATTTTGACAAGCTCGTTTCAAATACTGTCATGACACCACTAGCAGATCATAAATCAGATTCAACCAAGTATTAAAAAATTGTATTCCATACAAGAGTAACATGATTTTGACGGATGGAACCAAAAGTTAGTCACACACATATCATTGCTGCTCCAAGAGATCTTATATTCAAAGAAACTAATTAGTCGTTTTTGAATTGATACATGCATACTAATAAAACACCAACCTTGCATACATGTTCTTTTTGGTGGAAACCTCTCATAGATGTTGAGGAACACCTGGCCCTTGAATATTAGGTGAACTTTGTTTTTAGTGTATAAATTTACATGACGTGAACTTCATTTGTTTGCATACTTCATTCATGCTTAGTTTTCACATTAAATAATTTCGTAATAAGACCTTAATCTAATTTGATAGTAAAGTGTGCAGACATAAAGTACGTGTAGAATAAGGCTCCTTACTTATAGTTGATCAAATGTCTCCCTTCACACGTATTCTTATTTAATTGCAGAAATAGCAATGCAACCAAGCCACATGGTCATCACCAAGTCACTAAGCAGGTACATATAGGCTAGATATCCAAATGACAATGATCGTATAATAGATAGTTGGTCTAATTATTTGTGATTTTTTTCTTATTTATGTAAAATGAAATCTTCTCAGGTTCATCAATAACAAAATTATAATTTCTTGAAAAATAGGATAAAGTTGAAGTCGTGTTGTATTCGATGACCTCGAGAAACAAAGACAAACTCGTGGCTAAAGAAATTTCAGTGAGTAAAGAGAAAACATATGTGGTTGGAGGAAACATGCTTGAAGTGCAATACGTTGCAGTTCTTATTCGCGGTTGTACATATCTAGGAGATGAGAAACTAGTTAGACCATATGAAAAATTGCAAACAGTGAGGGACGCTATGGGTTCTGCTATTGCTTGGCCTCGCTCACATGTAGGTATGTTTTCATTCAAGCATTGTGTATGCTCCAATCTGCACATGTGTGATCTGTTATTTATAAGGAATCTTTCTTTTATTAGGTAAAAATAGTTAAGCCAACCCCTCCAGCACAACCACAAAGCATTGGTATGATACATTTCTTATAATTTTATCAAAGAATCTCTGATCTTACACTTCTCTATAAACATATGTTCATGGAAATATTATTCATTCTCCTTTTCAAGGCGGTGAGGATTTGAAAAGTGAGTGCATTAAAGGAGCTAGGAGTGGCCGGGTAGTTGAGGATTTGAGAAGGGAGTGCACTGGAGGAGTCAGGAGTAGTTGATGAATCTATCTTTGAATGAACAAATATTCTGAATTATGTATAGGTTGTAGCTTCATAGAGAAAAATAGTTCCAGTCTATAGGATCTTTTCTTATTTATTTGCATCAGCACATGTTTCATATGAATGTTTGATATTATTCAGCTGTGAACTCCAAGTACTTTCAGTGGAGACATTGTTCCTGCTAATTAATGCATTGGATGTTGTTACTGAGGTTGCCAATGTTTGCAAATGCAATCTATGACTAGGAATGACGCCTTTATATCACAATATTATTTGACCAATTTGCATGTGCATCCATGACGTTAAAATAATTATATTTGAAATGATGAATCAAATTCGAAATTAATCAAATAGTATTTGAATTAAAATATTCCATTTGTATAAATATTCTTATGTATATTTAGAGATGAGTATAAGAGGCGAATGAAACGTGTCTATGGGTAGAGACGTAATATGAGCATGCCTAACATAAGGTATCTACACGTAGACACGATTTTTTAGCATGCCTAACACAGCGTTTCTACATGTAGACACGATTTTGAACGTCACTAGAAAGTGTCTCATGCCATGTAAGACACGCTTGCCAAGCATGTCTATCTATTTGAGACGGTCCGTGGGGAGACGCTCCAAGGACGCTTTACTAAAACGGCTCTATAGTTGGCTAGAGATGAAATACCTCGTCGCTAGGTATGAAATCGGGCGTGTCTACTGGCTGTTTTTGTTGTAGTGATTGTACTTGCCCGAGATTCGATCGTCGGTATACCGATACCTTGTTCAATCTCGTTACCGGCAAGTCTCTTTACTCGTTCCGTAACACATCATCCTGTGATCAACCCCTTGGTCACATTGTGCACATTATGATGATGTCCCACCGAGTGGGCCCAGAGATACCTCTCCGTTTACACGGAGTGACAAATCCCAGTCTCGATTCGTGCCAACCCAACAGACACTTTCGGAGATACCTGTAGTGCACCTTTATAGCCACCCAGTTACGTTGTGACGTTTGGTACACCCAAAGCATTCCTACGGTATCCGGGAGTTGCACAATCTCATGGTCTAAGGAAATGATACTTGACATTAGAAAAACTTTAGCATACGAACTACGATCTTTGTGCTAGGCTTAGGATTTGGTCTTGTCCATCACATCATTCTGCTAATGATGTGATCCCATTATCAACGACATCTAATGTCCATGGTCAGGAAACCGTAACCATTTGTTGATCAACGAGCTAGTCAACTAGAGGCTTACTAGGGACATGGTGTTGTCTATGTACCCACACATGTATCTGAGTTTCCTATCAATACAATTATAGCATGGATAATAAATGATTATCATGAACAAGGAAATATAATAATAACTAATTTATTATTGTCTCCAGGGCATATTTCCAACAGTCTCCCACTTGCACTAGAGTCAATAATCTAGTTCACATCATCATGTGATTAACATTCACACGTCACATCGCCATGTGACCAACATCCAAAGAGTTTACTAGTGTCATTAAACTAGTTCACATCATCATGTGATTAAGACTCAATGAGTTCTTGGGTTTGATCATGTTTTGCTTGTGAGAGAGGTTTTAGTCAACGGGTCTGCAACTTTCAGATCCGTATGTACTTCGCAAATCTCTAGGTCATTCTGTAAATGCTGCTTCCATGCTCCACTTGGAGCTATTCCAAATGGTTGCTCCACTATACGTATCCGGTTTGGTACTCAGAGTCAGTCGGATAGGTGTTAAAGCTTGCATCGACGTAACCCTTTACGCCGAGCTCTTTATCACCTCCATAATCGAGAAACATGTCCTTACTTACTCCAAGGACAATTTTGACCGCTGTCCAATGATCCATTCCTGGATCATTCTTGTACCCCTTGACTAACTCATGGCAAGGGACACTTCCGGTGCGGTACACAGCATAGCATACAATAGAGCCAGCGTCTGAAAAATAGGGGACGACCTTCGTCCTTTCTTTCTATTCTGCCGTGGTCGAGCTTTAAGTCTTAACTTCGTACCTTACATCTTAGGCAAGAACTTCTTCTTTGACTGATCCATATTGAACACCTTCAAGATCATGTTAAGGTATATGCTCATTTGAAAGTACCATTAAGCGGTTTTGATCTATCCTCATAGATCTTGATGCTCAATGTTCAAGTAGCTTAATCCAGGTTTTCCCTTGAAAAATACTTTTCAAATAACCCTATATGCTTTTTAGAAATTCTACATCATTTCTGATCAACAATATGTCAACAACATATACTCATCAGAAATTCTATAGCGCTCCCACTCACTTCTTTGGAAATACAAGTTTCTCATAAACTTTTGTATAAACCCAAAATCTTTGATCATCTCATCAAAGCGTACATTCCAACTCCGAGATGCTTACTCCAGTCCTTAGAAGGATTGCTGGAGTTCTGCATATTTGTTAGCGTTCTTCAGGATTGTCAAAACCTTCTGGTTGTATCACATACAACCTTTCCTCAAGAAAACTGTCGAGGAAACAATGTTTTGACATTCTATCTGCAAGCCTTCATAAATAATGCAGTAACTGCTAATCCATTTCCAACAGACTCTTAGCATCGCTACGAGTGAGAGAGCCTCACCGTAGTCAACTCCTTGAACTTGTCGGAAAACATCTTAACGACAAGTCGAGCTTTCTTAATGGTGATTGAGGGAGTCCTGGACTAGGGGGTGTCCGGACAGCCGGACTATCATCGTCCGCCGGACTCCAAGACTACGAAGATACAAGATTGAAGACTCCGTCCCGTGTCCGGATGGGACTTTCCTTGGCGTGGAAGGCAAGCTTGGCAATACGGATATGTAGATCTGCTACCATTGTAACCGACTCTGTGTAACCCTAGCCTCCTCCGGTGTCTATATAAACCGGAGGGCTTTAGTCCGTAGGACATAACATACATTACAACAATCATACCATAGGCTAGCTTTAGGGTTTAGCCTCCTTGATCTCGTGGTAGATCCACTCTTGTACTACCCATATCATCAATATTAATCAAGCAGGACGTAGGGTTTTACCTCCATCGAGAGGGCCCGAACCTGGGTAAAATATCGTGTCCCTTGTCTCCTGTTACCATCCGCCTAGACGCACAGTTCGGGACCCCCTACCCGAGATCCGCCGGTTTTGACACCGACATTGGTGCTTTCATTGAGAGTTCCTCTGTGTCGTCACCGATAGGCTCGATGGCGTCTTCAATCAACAACGCTGTCCAGGGTGAGACTTTTCTCCTCGGACAGATCTTCATATTCGGCGGCTTCGCACTGTGGGCTAATTCACTTGGCCATCTGGAGCAGATCGAAAGCTACGCCCCTGGCCATCAGGTCAGATTCGGAAGCCTAAACTTCACAGCCGACCTCTGCGGAGACTTAATATTCGACGGGCTCGAGCCACAGCCAAGCGCGCCGCACTGTTACGATGGGAACGATCTAGCTCTGCCGCCGAACAGTGCCTTGGTGGCCGCACAAGAATCCGCCCCGGCCCTTAGACCGGAGCCGATCGCCCAGATCGAGGATCGGTGGTTGGACACCGCCTCGGGGGCTCCAACTTCCACGGCGATGGAGCCAAACACTAGCCTTGTCCCTCGCGAAACTCGTGACTCCGAGGTGCCGGACTCCTTGCCGGACTCCGGACCTCCCGCGCCCCTGCCAATCAAATCTGATTGGGCGCCGGTTATGGAATTCACCACCGCGGACATCTTCCAATACTCGCCCTTTGGCGACATCCTAAATTCGCTAAAGCATCTCTCGTTATCTGGAGAGTCCTGGCCGGATTATGGCCAGGATGGTTGGGATACGGACGATGGGAAATTCAGAGCCCACCCACCACCCACTTTGTAGCCACTGTCGACGATCTTACCGACATGCTAGACTACGACTCCGAAGACATCGACGCTATGGACGATGATGCCGGAGACGAACAGGAACCAGCGCCTACAGGGCACTAGAAGACCACCTCGTCATACGACATATACATGGTGGACACCCCAAAAGACGGGGACGGCGAAGAAGCAGCGGAGGCAGATTTCTTAAAGAAACAGCCCAAGCGCCGGCTTCAGCGGCGCCGCTCTAAATCCCGCCACAGCAAGAATGGAGATTCCGGCACAGGAGATAATAATACCCCAGAGAGTGCCGAAGATAATCCCCTCCAGCAAGACTCAGCACAGGAGGATGCAGAAGCAAGCCCTCACGAGAGGGCGGCAGACGAAGAGGTCGAGGATTATAACTATATACCTCCCTCCGAAGACGAGGCAAGCCTCAACGACGACGAATTCGTCGTGACCGAGGATCCCGTCGAACAAGAGCATTTTAAACGCAGGCTTATCGCCACGGCAAATAGCCTAAAGAAAAAGCAGCAGCAGCTTCAAGCTGATCAGGACCTGCTGGCCGATCGATGGACCGAGGTCCTCGCGGCCGAAGAGTTTAAACTCGAACGCCCCTCCAAAAGCTACCCCAGACACAAGTTGCTCCCCCAATTAGAGGAGGAAGCATACATACCTTCATCACCAGCGCACGATGCGGCCGACCGACCACCCCGTGGTCGCGACAGAGAGGCATCCAGACCCTCCACAAAGACCGTACCCCGGCATCGCTCCAAAAGTACGAAGCCAAGAGGGAACGCGCCGGACTTGCGAGACGTATTGGAGGACAAAGCAAGGCAATCCAGATCCATCTACGGATCACGAAGGCGCCCCACGACCCGCGACGAATACTGTCGCGCCGGATACAATAACCTCGGCCGGGCCGAACACAGCAGACAACACTCTCTCGAGCTGCGTCGTGATATTGCTCAATATAGAGGCGCCGCACACCCGCTATGCTTCACTGACGAAGTAATGGATCATCAAATCCCTGAAGGGTTTAAACCCGTAAACATCGAATCCTACGATGGCATAACAGACCCCGCGGTTTGGATCGAATATTATCTCCTTCACATCCATATGGCCCGCGGTGACGATCTCCATGCCATCAAGTATCTCCCACTCAAGCTTAAAGGACCAGCGCGGCATTGGCTTAACAGCTTGCCCGCAGAGTCAATTGGGTGTTGGGAAGACCTGGAAGCCGCATTCCTCGACAATTTCCAGGGCACGTATGTGCGGCCACCAGACGCCGATGACCTAAGCCACATAATTCAGCAGCCAGAGGAATCGGCCAGACAATTCTGGACATGGTTCTTGACAAAGAAAAACCAAATCGTCGACTGTCCGGATGCAGAGGCCCTCGCAGCCTTCAAACATAACATCCGCGACGAGTGGCTAGCCCGGCACCTGGGACAGGAAAAGCCAAAATCCATGGCAACCCTCACATCATTAATGACCCGCTTTTGCGCGGGAGAGGATAACTGGCTAGCTCGCAGCAATAACCTCAACAAAAATTCTGGCAGTCCGGATACTAAGGACCACAACGGCAGGTCACGTCGAAGCAAAAATAAACGCCGCATTAACGGCGATGATAAGGAGGATACGGCAGTCAACGCCGGATTCCGAGGCTCTAAACCCGGTCAGCGGAAGAAGCCATTCAAAAGAACCACTCCGGGTCCGTCCAACTTGGACCGAATACTCGACCGCTTATGCCAGATACATGGCACCCCTGAAAAGCCAGCTAATCACACCAACAGAGATTGCTGGGTGTTCAAGCAGGCAGGCAAGTTAATTGCCGAAAACAATGACAAGGGGCTAAACAGCGACGACGAGGAAGAGACCCGACCACCGAACAATAGAGGACAGAAGGGTTTCCCCCCACAAGTGCGAACGGTGAACATGATTTACGCAACCCACATACCCAAGAGGGAGCGGAAGCGTGCACTAAGGGACGTCTATGCGATGGAGCCAGTCGCCCCGAAGTTCAATCCATGGTCCTCTTGTCCGATCACTTTCGATCGAAGAGACCATCCGACCAGCATACGCCATGGCGGATTTGCCGCATTGGTTTTAGACCCAATCGTCGATGGATTTCACCTCACGAGAGTCCTGATGGACGGTGGCAGCAGCCTGAACTTGCTTTATCAGGATACAGTGCGCAAGATGGGCATAGACCCCTCAAGGATTAAACCTACAAAGACAACCTTTAAAGGTGTCATACCAGGTGTGGAAGCCAATTGTACATGCTCAGTCACACTGGAAGTGGTCTTCGGATCCCCGGACAATTTCCGGAGCGAGGAGTTAATCTTCGACATAGTCCCGTTCCGTAGCGGCTATCACGCTCTGCTCGGACGAACCGCGTTTGCAAAGTTCAACGCGGTGCCGCATTATGCATACCTCAAGCTCAAAATGCCAGGTCCCCGTGGAGTCATCACGGTCAACGGAAATACGGAACGCTCCCTCCGAACGGAGGAACATACAGCGGCTCTCGCGGCAGAAGTACAGAGCAGCCTTTTAAGGCAATTTTCGAGTCCGGCCGTTAAACGGCCGGATACAGCAAAACGCGCCTGAAGCAATACCAACCAAGACCACCTGGCACGATCAGAGCACGCGTAGCAATGCGGCCCTAACCCCCGCCCTCGCATGATTGCAAGAACAACCCTCCGCGTACATCATTACACTTTGGAGATACCTTGGGCGCAGGGGAAGGGGCACGATCACAATGGACCCAGAGTGCGGCTCGACCACACCAGGGGCTCGCAAGTGCGCCACTCTTTTTTATTATTATTTTCCTTCTTTGTATACACAGG
The DNA here is from genome assembly GCA_963921465.1 of Triticum timopheevii. Lineage (NCBI taxonomy): Eukaryota > Viridiplantae > Streptophyta > Magnoliopsida > Poales > Poaceae > Triticum > Triticum timopheevii. Next base: position 68,899,072 of record OY997272.1, on the reverse strand, counting down.
ACTCCGTTAACCAGAGGCCCTGTCCGGCGATAAACCTGCCGAACTCACGATGCAACAGCCAGGGAACAAAGAAGGCTGCGACGAACACTCAGGTGGTCTCAATTACGAGCATTAAATTCGATTATATACACCAAGTCCGCAGCTCATCCCTGGAGGGGGACATGTTTAATTAGTCCAAATCCCTTGCTTACCGCACTATTTGTGTCAGTCCGCACTCATAGCAGACTTCCTTTAATAAATAATGCAGCACTTTTTCGACTGCAATTACATTACTTTTTATATATATATGTTCATTACATGACATTTTGCACCCGTATATTTTGGTACGGCCTAATACACCAGGGGCTTATGTTCCCCACATTATGGTGTGATAAGTCCGAACACTTTCATAAGTGCGTCACCCCGAACTTATAGCATTATATGAATCGGCTCCGAATCATGTCTTGGGTCAATAGTTGGGTTTGCCCGGCTCCCACGTTTTGGTGCCTTATGTTCCGTTCTGTCGGCTAAGGTGGCACTGGGAGAACCACTGCGATTGCGCCCCGGTTGAGCCGGGCGAGCGCCTCAGTGGAGAAAGCTAAAACTGACCGGCATGATAAGGCGAGAGACCGGTCGCTGTTCGAGAGGTCTTTTCGGGTCCTTAAAGACTCACGCCGCTTCGAGCGAAGTTCCGGATAATGTCCGACGAAGGCGTGGATAGCGCCCCGGATTCGGTCTTCCGAATACCAGGGGCTTCGCCGAAATTTAAAATTATAGAATTCTATGGCTAAGTGAGAGTGTTCAAGCATTATAAGTCCGGTTGCCTTGTTCGTTGTGTTGAGCGCCTCCCTAGATGGACCCAAAAATGGGAACAAGAGTGCTCAAGTTTATCCCGAACACCCCAGCACTCGCGGCTCGGGGGCTGAAGCCAACGACTTGCCATCTCTCAGATTTTATAAACGGCCGCACAGAAGGTAATATTTTAAATTATACAAGCGTTGCTTAAAGCGCACATGAACAAAGTTTTCAGTGCACAGGATAATACATAGCGAGTTTACTCAAAAATTACATCTCTGGGGCACTCATCCGCAATATCGCGGGCTCCCTTCAGGACAGTTTTATAATACATTTTGGGCGTACGATACTCCTTGCCCGGCGGCGGCGGGTCAGTGAGAAGCTTCTCCGCATCCAGCCTGCCCCAGTGCACCTTTGTGAGGGCAAGGGCCCAACGAGCACCTTCAATACAGGCGGAGCGCTTGATGACCTCCACCCAGGGGCACGCATCCACCAGCCGCCGCACGAGGCCGAAGTAGCTCCCAGGCATGGCCTGTCCAGGCCACAGCCGGACTATAAGGCCCTTCATGGCCTCCTCAGCTACCTTGTGGAGTTCGACCAGCTGCTTCAGCTGGTCGCTTGGGGGCACCGGATGGCCGGCCTCAGCGTACTGAGACCAGAAGACCTTCTCCGTCGAGCTCCCCTCCTCGCCACGATAGAATGCGGCGGCATCGGACACACTACGCAGCAGATCTGCAAACGCCCCTGGAGAGCTCCGAATGCGGGTAAGTGTCAGGTAGTTTACATTAACATGCTTGCTTTGCATGAAAAATGCCTTACCCGCCGCTATCTTCTTTACATCTTCAACCTCCTGAAGGGCCTTATGGGCCTCGGCCTTGGCGGACTTGGCACTTTCGAGGGCCGAGGCAAGCTCAGACTCCCGAGTCTTGGAGTCACGCTCCAAGCTCTCATGCTTCTCCATGAGAGTCTGGAGCTCTTGCCGCACTTCCGCCACCCGTGCCTCCTGCTTTTCCCGCTCCGCCCGTTCCGCGGCCGCACTGTGTTCGGCCGCGGACACAGCCTCCTTCAGGGCTGCCACCTCGTTTGTGGCCCCTGCAATACCCATATTATCCTTGTTAATTTTTTGCAACCTAAATCCTTTTCTGTAAGGTAAATCTTCAAACTGGTGTTACTCACCTTCTTTGTCCTCGAGCTGCCTCTTGGCATGGCCGAGCTCTTGCTCGGACCGCTCGAGATCCTGCTTCAATACACCGACCTCCGCAGTCAGTGCGGCAGAGGTCAGCACGCAGCCTGCAAACCCATATTGACATATTTCAAGCAACCCTGCGTATATCTTTTTAGATCCTCAGTCCGGCTTTTCTTTCCGAACACCGGACTAAGCATCAGGGGCTACTGTCTATGTGGTATTACATTACATAATTTTAACTTCTTACCTCAAAGCCTGTTAGAAGGCTGCTGCAGGCTTCGGTCAGCCCACTCTTGGCGAGCTGAACCTTCTGAATCACCGCACTCATGATAGTGCGGTGTTCTTCCTTGATGGAAGTGCCTTTGAGCGCCTCCAGCAAGTTGTCCGACGCCTCCGGTTGGACGGGGGCCACCGGTGTCACGGTCTTGCCCTTCTTTCGAAGGGGCCGCCTGCCGGACTTTGGAACCACTGCAGGTTCCATCGTAGAGTCCGGCGCAAAGTCCGGGAGGCTGCCTTGCGGCGCCTCCGGAGCCTCCTCCTGATGGGTCCCTTTCCGGGACCCCACCTCGGCGTCCTCATCGGCGCGGGGAGTAGAGGCCGTCGGAAGTGAATCCACATCCGACGGGGCCAACGACCCACTCGAAGAAGCGGGGAGATCATCATCGGCCGGACTGCGGACAGTATGCAGCGTTAGTAGGATACTACGTGACATGAAAGAAATTGCATATCCGGGATCCGGATACTTATGATCTCGTCGGAGGCCTGGCCCTTGAAGGCCACTCCTCCTCGCCAACATCGGTGTTGGCGAAGCTATCCGGGGGAATAGTTCTCCCCCTCTTGGACCCTTCGGCCTCCCCTATTGGGGAAGCCTTCCTCTTCCTCTCTCCCTCCTCCGGGAGAGAGTCTTCTTCCTCCTCCTCGTCTTCGGGGGAGGAGTCCGCCTCGTCGTCGGACGCCTGATTACGGGAACTCTTTCGGGTCTTCTGGCATAGGAGCCCCGCTAGACGGGCGTTCACTGGGTCTTCTGGCATAGGAGCCGGACAGACGAGCTGCTCGGCCTTCTCCATCCATTCCTGCCAAAGGAAAAGAGAGATTTAAACCCTCTTAGAATCAATCTATTTACCACAAGTGTCCCGTAAAGGGGTTGAATCACTTACCTCGTCAGCTGGATGCTGCGAGCGAAATCTGCGATCTTCTGTCGCGGATGTGGGGGCTTCGGCGCCCTTAAACAGCACCCTCCAGGCGCCTTCGTACGTCGTGTCGAAGAGCCCGCTTAGCGCCTGGTGCTGTTCTGGATTGAACTCCCATAGATTGAATGCCCGTTCTTGGCATGGGAGGATCCGGCGGATGAGCATGACTTGGACCACGTCGACAAGCCTGAGCTTGTTGTTCACCAGCTTCTGGATACAGGCTCGGAGTCCCGTCAGCTCCTTCGGATTGCCCCCACAACAAGCCCTTCTCTTTCCAGGAGGTGAGCTGCGTGGGGATGCCAGATCTGAACTCGGGGGCCGCCGCCCACGTGGGTTCGCGCAGCTCGGTGATGTAAAACCACCCTAATTGCCACCCCTTAACGGAGTCCACGAAGGCCCCTTCGAGCCAAAGGACGTTGGGCAACTTGCCCAACATGGCGCCTCCGCATTCCGCTTGCGTGCCCTTCACAACCTTCGGCTTGACGTTGAAGGTCATGAGCCACAGGCCGAAGTGGGGCTGGATGCAGAGGAAGGCCTCGCACACGACGATAAACACCGAGATGTTGAGGATGAAGTTCGGCGCCAGATCATGAAAATCCAGGCCGTAATAAAACATGAGCCCCCGGACAAAAGGGTGGAGTGGAAAGCCCAGTCCGCGGAGGAAGTGGGGAAGAAAAAAAAACCCTCTCATGGGGCCCGGGGGTGGGGATGAGCTGCCCCTCATCGGGAAGCCGATGCGCGATGTCGCCGGAAAGGTATCCGGCGCTGCGCAGCTTGGTGATGTGCTCCTCCTTGACGGTGGAGGCCAACCATTTGCCTCCCGCTCCGGACATGGTCGGAGAAGGTCGAGGCGAGATGCGCGAGCTCGGGCGTTGGAGCTTGAGTGTGCGGAGATGGATAAGCAAAGGAGGAAGAAGGCGTAGGTGAGAAGGTAACTCCTTATCCCTTATATATAGGCGGACGAAGATTATGCGTCCCCCACCGGCCTAGTAAAACTTGCTTATCTCCCAAGCGCCACCATCAATGGCGCGGTTGGGTTACCCACATCCGTATTGATGAGAATCCCGGAATAAGGGGAACATGATCTCTGCTTCGACAGGACGTGCCAAGGAAACCGCCTCGCTAAAAGTGCTGAGGTGGTATAATAAAAAATGATTCAAGTAGAGGCTTGGAAGCGGTGTGATGTCATGCTGCATAATACATCAGCAGATTGGACTTGTGTACATTTTATTCTCTCTACGGTGGAATGTGGAATTTATTTTGCAGAGCCGGACACTATCCTGGAGTTCATGATCTTCTCTCGATTATTCAAGGGAGGAACCCGCCTTGCAATGCCGAACATTATGCGCGCCGGACTTATCGTCATTGATGCCTGGTTCAGGGGCTACTGAGGGAGTTCTGGACTAGGGGGTGTCCGGACAGCCGGACTATCATCGTCCGCTGGACTCCAAGACTACGAAGATACAAGATTGAAGACTCCGTCCCGTGTCCGGATGGGACTTTCCTTGGCGTGGAAGGCAAGCTTGGCAATACGGATATGTAGATCTCTTACCATTGTAACCGACTCTGTGTAACCCTAGCCTCCTCCGGTGTCTATATAAATCGGAGGGCTTTAGTCCGTAGGACATAACATACATTACAACAATCATACCATAGGCTAGCTTTAGGGTTTAGCCTCCTTGATCTCGTGGTAGATCCACTCTTGTACTACCCATATCATCAATATTAATCAAGCAGGACGTAGGGTTTTACCTCCATCGAGAGGGCCCAACCTGGGTAAAACATCGTGTCCCTTGTCTCCTGTTACCATCCGCCTAGACGCACAGTTCGGGACCCCCTACCCAAGATCCGCCGGTTTTGACACCGACAGTGATTCTTACCATCATTGTCTGCCCTTTTAAAATCCATCTGTACCCAACGGCCTTACGACCATCAAGTATTTCTTCCAAAGTCATGGATCCTTTCTCGGATTTTATGGCCTCGAGCCATTCGTCGGAATCCGGGCCCACCATCGCTTCTCCATAGCTCGTAGGTTCATTGTTGTCTAGCAACATGACCTCTAAGACAGGATTGCGTACCACTCTGAAGTAGTACGCATCCTTGTCACCCTACGAGGTACGTTAGTGACTTGATCCGAAACTTCACGATCATTATCATAAGCTTCTACTTCAATTGGTGTAGGCGCCACAGGAACAACTTCCTGTGCCCTGCTACACACTAGTTGAAGTGACGGTTCAATAACCTCATCAAGTCTCCACTATCCTCCCACTCAATTCTTTCGAGAGAAACTTTTCCTCGAGAAAGGACCCGTTTCTAGAAACAATTACTTTTGCTTCCGGATCTGAGATAGGAGGTATACCCAACCATTTTGGGTATCCTATGAAGATGTATTTATCTGTTTTGGGTTCGAGCTTATCATGATGAAACTTTTCACATAAGCGTTGCAGCCCCAAACTTTTAAGAAACGACAACTTAGGTTTCTCCAAACCATAGTTCAAACGGTGTCGTCTCAACGGAATTACGTGGTGCCCTATTAAAGTGAGTGCTGTTGTCTCTAATGCCTAACCCATGAACGATAGTGGTAATTTGATAAGAGACATCATGGTACGCACCATATATATCCAATAGGGTGCAACTATGATGTTCGGACACACCATCACACTATGGTGTTCCAGGCGGTACTAATTTTTAAATATTTCCACAATGTCTTAATTGCGTGCCAAAGCTCGTAACTCAGATACTCATCTCTATGATCATATCATAGACATTTTATCCTCTTGTCACAATGATCTTCAACTTTACTCTGAAATTACTTGAACCATTCAATAATTCAGACTTGGGCCTCATCAAGTAAATATACTCAACATCTACTCGAATCATCCGTGAAGTAAGAACACAACGATATTCATTGCATGCCTCATCACTCATTGGACTGCACACATCAAAATGTGTTATTTCCAACAAGTTGCTATCTTGTTCCATTTTACTGAAAAACGAGGCTTTTTTAGTCATCTTGCCCATGTGGTATGATTTGCATATCTCAAGTGATTCAAAATCAAGTGAGTCCAAACGATCCATCTGCATGGAGTTTCTTCATGCGTATACACCAATAGACATGGTTCGCATGTCTCAAACTTTTCAAAAACGAGTGAGTCCAAAGATCCATCAACATGGAGCTTCTTCATGCGTTTTACACCAATATGACTTACATGGCAGTGCCACAAGTAAGTGGTACTATCATTACTATCTTATATCGCTTGGCATGAAAATGTGTATCACTACGATCGAGATTCAATAAACCATTCCTTTAGGTGCAAGACCATTGAAGGTATTATTCAAATAAATAGAGTAACCATTATTCTCCTTAAATGAATAACCGTATTGCGATAGACATAACCCAATCATGTCTATGCTCAACGCAAACACCAAATGACAATTATTCAGGTTTAATACTAATCTTGATGGTAGAGGGAGTGTGCGATGTTTGATCACATCAAACTTGGAAACACTTCCAACACATATCATCAGCTCCCCTTTAGCTAGTCTCCATTTATTCCGTAGCTTTTATTTCGAGTTACTAACACTTAGCAACCGAACCGGTATCTAATACCCTGGTGCTACTAGGAGTACTAGTAAAGTACACATTAACATAATGTATATCTAATATACTTCTATCGACCTTGCCAGCCTTCTCATCTACCAAGTATCTAGGGTAATTCTGCTCCAGTGGTTGTTCCCCTTATTAGAGAAGCACTCAGTCTCGGGTTTGGGTTCAACCTTGGGTTTCTTCACTAGAGCAGCAGCTGATTTGCCGTTTCATGAAGTATCCCTTCTTGCCCTTGCCCTTCTTGAAACTAGTGGTTTCACCAACCATCAACAATTGATGCTCCTTCTTGATTGATACTTTCACGGTGTCAAACATCGTGAATACCTCAAGGATTATCATATCTATCCCTGATATGTTATAGTTCATCACGAAGCTCTAGCAGCTTGGTCGCAATGACTTTGGAGAAACATCACTATCTCATCTGGAAGATCAACTCCCACTCGATTCAAGTGATTGTTGCACTCAAACAATCTGAGCACAAGCTCAACGATTGAGCTTTTCTCCCTTAGTTTGCAGGCTAAGAAAATCGTCGGAGGTCTCATACCTCTTGAAGTGGGCACGAGCCTGAAATCCCAATTTCAGCCCTCGAAACATCTCATATGTTCCGGGACGTTTCAAAAACGTCTTTGGTGCCTCAACTCTAAACCGTTTAACTGAACTATCACGTAGTTATCAAAACGTGTATGTCCGATGTTCGCAACATCCACAAACGACGTTTGGGGTTCAACACACTGAGCGGTGCATTAAGGACATAAGCTTTCTACTGTCCGCATAATCGCTACTGTCAACTTTCAACTATATTTTCTCTAGGAACATATCTAAACAGTGGAACTAAAGCGCGAGCTTACAACATAATTTGCAAAGATCTTTTGACTATGTTCAGGATAATTAAGTTCATCTTATGAACTCCCACTCAGATAGACATCCCTCTAGTCATCTAAGTGATTACATGATCCGAGTCAACTAGGCCGTGTCCGATCATCACGTGAGACGGACTAGTCATCATCGGTGAACATCTTCAAGTTGATCGTATCTACTATACGACTCATGCTTGACCTTTCGGTCTCTTGTGTTCCGAGGGCATGTCTGTACATACTAGGCTCGTCAAGTTAACCTAAGTGTTTTGCGTGTGTAAATCTGGCTTACACCCGTTGTATGTGAACATAAGAATCTATCACACCCGATCATCACGTGGTGCTTCGAGACGACAAACTTTCGCAACGGTGCACAGTTAGGGGGAACACTTTCTTGAAATTTTAATGAGGGATCATCTTATTTACTACCGTCGTTCTAAGCAAATAAGATGTATAAACATGATAAACACCACATGCAATCAAATAGTGACATGATATGGCCAATATCATATTGCTCCTTTTGATCTCCATCTTCGGGGCTCCATGATCATCATCGTCACCGGCATGACACCATGATCTCCATCATCATGATCTCCATCATCGTGTCTTCATGAAGTTGTCTCGCCAACTATTACTTCTACTACTATGGCTACCGGTTAGCAATAAAGTAAAGTAATTACATGGCATTGTTTAATGACACGCAGGTCATACAATAAATTAAGACAACTCCTATGGCTCCTGCCGGTTGTCATACTCATCGACATGCAAGTCATGATTCCTATTACAAGAACATGATCAATCTCATACATCACATATCATTCATCACATTCTTCTTGGCCATATCACATCACATAGGATACCCTGCAAAAACAAGTTAGACGTCCTCTAATTGTGTTTGCATGTTTTACGTGGCTGCTATGGGTTTCTAGCAAGAACGTTTCTTACCTACGCAAAAACCACAACGTGATATGTCAATTGCTATTTACGCTTCATAAGGACCCTTTTCATTGAATCCGTTCCGACTAAAGTGGGAGAGACTGGCACCCGCTAGCCACCTTATGCACCAAGTGCATGTCAATCGGTGGAACCTGTCTCACGTAAGTGTACGTGTAAGGTCGGTCCGAGCCGCTTCATCCCACAATACCGTCGAAACAAGATTGGACTAGTAACGGTAAGCATATTGAACAAAATCAACGCCCACAACTACTTTGTGTTCTACTCGTGCAAAGAATCTACGCAATAGACCTAGCTCATGATGCCACTGTTGGGTAACGTAGCAGAAATTCAAAATTTTCCTACGTGTCACCAAGATCTATCTATGGAGAAACCAGCAACGAGGGGAAGGAGAGTGCATCTACATACCCTTGTAAATCGCTAAGCGGAAGCGTTCAAGAGAACGGGGTTGAAGGAGTCGTACTCGTCGTGATCCAAATCACTGGAGATCCTAGTGCCGAACGGACGGCACCTCCGCGTTCAACACACCTACAGCCCGGTGACGTCTCCCATGCCTTGATCCAGCAAGGATAGAGGGAGAGGTTGAGGAAGACTCCGTCCAGCAGCAGCACGACGGCGTGGTGGTGGGGGAGGAGCGTGGCAATCCTGCAGGGCTTCGCCAAGCACCGCAGGAGAGGAGGAGGACTTGGGAGAGGGGAAGGGCTACGCCAGAACATGGGTGCGGCTGCCCTCCCACCCCTCCACTATTTATAGGTGGGAGGGAGAGGGGCCCGGCCCCCCCTAGATCCCATCTAGGGTGGGGGCGGCGGCCAAGGGGGGAGGAGTGCCTCCCAAGTCAATTGGAGGCCCTCCCCCTTAGGGTTTCCCCCCTCCCATGCGCATGGGCCTTGGGGGGGCTGGTGCTGAAGGAAATATGCCCTAGAGGCAATAATAAAGTTATTATTTATTTCCTTATATCATGATAAATGTTTATTATTCATGCTAGAATTATATTAACCGGAAACATAATACATGTGTGAATATATAGACAAACAGAGTGTCACTAGTATGCCTCTACTTGACTAGCTTGTTAATCAAAGATGGTTATGTTTCCTAACCATGAACAAAGAGTTGTTATTTGATTACCAGGATCACATAATTAGTTGAATGATCTGATTGACATGACCCATTATGTTAGCTTAGCACCCGATCGTTTAGTATGTTGCTATTGCTTTCTTCATGACTTATACATGTTCCTATGACTATGAGATTATGCAACTCCCGTTTACCGGAGGAACACTTTGTGTGCTACCAAACGTCACAACGTAACTGGGTGATTATAAAGGTGCTCTACAGGTGTCTCCAAAGGTACTTGTTGGGTTGGCGTATTTCGAGATTAGGATTTGTCACTCCGAATATCGGAGAGGTATCTCTGGGCCCTCTCGGTAATGCACATCACTTAAGCCTATCAAGCACTAATGAGTTAGTTGCGAGATGATGTATTACGGAACGAGTAAAGAGACTTGCCAGTAACGAGATTGAACTAGGTATTGGATACCGACGATCGAATCTCGGGCAAGTAACATACCGATGACAAAGGGAACAACGTATGTTGTTATGCGGTCTGACCGATAAAGATCTTCGTAGAATATGTAGGAACCAATATGTGCATCCAGGTCCCACTATTGGTTATTGACCGGAGACGTGTCTCGGTCATGTCTACATTGTTCTCGAACCGTAGGGTCCGCACGCTTAAAGTTACGATGACAGTTTCTTTATGAGTTTATGTATTTTGATGTACCGAAGGTTGTTCGGAGTCCCGGATGTGATCACGGACATGACGAGGAGTCTTGAAATGGTTGAGACATAAAGATCGATATATTGGAAGCCTATATTTGGACATCGGAATCATTCCGGGTGAAATCGGCATTTTACCGGAGTACCGGGGGGTTACCGGAACCCCCCGGGGGGTTATTGGGCCTACATGGGCCTTGAGGGAGAAGAGAGAAGGAGGCAGGAGGGGGCCGCGCGCCCCTCCCCTTCCTAGTCCGAATAGGACAAGGGAAGGGGGGCGGCGCCCCCCCTTTCCTTCCCCTCTTCCTCCTCTTCCCCCCTTCTCCTTCTCCAACTAGTAAAGAAAGGGAGTCCTACTCCCGGTGGGAGTAGGACTCCCCCTTGGCGCGCCCCTCCTTTGCCGGCCGCCCCCTCCCCTTGGCTCCCTTATATACGGGGGTGGGGGGCACCCCATAGACACACAAGTTGATCTTCGTGATCGTTCCTTAGCAGTGTGCGGTGCCCCCCTCCACGTTATTACACCTCGGTCATATTGTAGCGGTGCTTAGGCGAAGCCCTGCGATGGTTGAACATCAAGATTGTCACCACACCGTCGTGCTGATAAAACTCCTCCCTGAAGCTCTGCTGGATCGGAGCCCGGGGTGCGTCATCGAGCTGTACGTGTGTCAAGAACTCGGAGGTGCCGGAGTAACGGTGCTTGGATCGGTTGGACCGGGAAGACGTATGACTACTTCCTCTACGTGGCGTCAACGCTTCCGCTTCGGTCTACGAGGGTACGTAGACAACACTCTCCCCTCTTGTTGCTATGCTATCACCATGATCTTGTGTGTGCGTAGGAATTTTTTTGAAATTACTACGTTCCCCAACAGTGGCATCCGAGCCCAGGTTTTATGGTTTGATGTTATATGCACGAGTAGAATACAAGTGAGTTGTAGGCGATATAAGTCATACTTCTTAACAGCATGTCATACTTTGGTTCAGTGGTATTGTTGAATGAAGCGGCCCGGACCGACATTACGCGCACGCTTACGCGATACTGGTTTTACCGCCGTGCTTTGCACACAGGTGACTAGCGGGTGTCAGTTTCTCCAACTTTAGTTGAACCGAGTGTGGCTACGCTCGGTCCTTGCGAAGGTTAAAACAACATCAACTTGACAAACTATCGTTGTGGTTTTGATGCGTAGGTGAGATTGGTTCTTGCTTAAGCCCGTAGCAGCCACGTAAAACTTGCAACAACAAAGTAGAGGACGTCTAACTTGTTTTTGCAGGGCATGTTGTGATGTGATATGGTCAAGACATGATGCTAAATTTTATTGTATGAGATGATCATGTTTTGTAACCGAGTTATTGGCAACTGGCAGGAGCCATATGGTTGTCGCTTTATTGTATGCAATGCAATCGCCCTGTAATGCTTTACTTTATCACTAAGCGGTAGCGATAGTCGTAGAAGCATAAGATTGGCGAGACGACAACGATGCTACGATGGAGATCAAGGTGTCACGCCGGTGACGATGGTGATCATGACGGTGCTTCGAAGATGGAGATCACAAGCACAAGATGATGATGGCCATATCATATCACTTATATTGATTGCATGTGATGTTTATCTTTTATGCATCTTATCTTGCTTTGATTGCCGGTAGCATTTTAAGATGATCCCTCACTAATTATCAAGAAGTGTTCTCCCTGAGTATGCACCGTTGCCAAAGTTCGTCGTGCCCAGACACCACGTGATGATCGGGCGTGATAAGCTCTACGTCCATCTACAACGGGTGCAAGCCAGTTTTGCACACGCAGAATACTCGGGTAAAACTTGACGAGCCTAGCATATGCAGATATGGCCTCGGATAGGAGACCAAAAGGTCGAGCGTGAATCATATAGTAGATATGATCAACATGAGATGTTCACCATTGAAAACTAATCCATTTCACGTGATGATCGGTTATGGTTTAGTTGAATTTGGATCACGTGATCACTTAGAGGATTAGAGGGATGTCTATCTAAGTGGGAGTTCTTAAGTAATGATTAATTGAACTTAAATTTATCATGAACTTAGTACCTGATAGTATCTTGCTTGTCTATGTTGATTGTAGATAGATGGCCCGTGCTGTTGTTCCGTTGAATTTTAATGCGTTCCTTGAGAAAGCAAAGTTGAAAGATGATGGTAGCAACTACGCGGACTGGGTCCGTAACTTGAGGATTATCCTCATTGCTGCATAGAAAAGTTACGTCCTGGAAGCACCGCTGGGTGCCAGGCCTGCTGCTGATGCAACTGACGACGTTAAGAACGTCTGGCAGAGCAAAGCTGATGACTACTCGATAGTTCAATGTGCCATGCTTTACGGCTTAGAACCGGGACTTCAACGACGTTTTGAACGTCATGGAGCATATGAGATGTTCCAGGAGTTGAAGTTAATATTCCAGAAGAATGCCCAGATTGAGAGATATGAAGTCTCCAATAAGTTCTATAGCTGCAAGATGGAGGAGAATAGTTCTGTCAGTGAGCATATACTCAAGATGTCTGGGTATTGTAATCACTTGATTCAACTGGGAGTTACTCTTCCGGATGATAGCTTCATTGACAGAATTCTCCAATCACTTCCACCAAGCTACAAGAGCTTCGTGATGAACTATAATATGCAAGGGATGGATAAGACAATTCCAGAGCTCTTCGCAATGGTAAAGGCTGCGGAGGTAGAAATCAAGAAGGAGCATCAAGTGTTGATGGTCAAAAAGACCACTAGTTTCAAGAAAAAGGGCAAAGGGAAGAAGAAGGGGAACTTCAAGAAGAACAGCAAGCAAGTTGCTGCTCAAGAGAAGAAACCCAAGTCTGGACCTAAGCCTGAAACTGAGTGCTTCTACTGCAAGCAGACTGGTCACTGGAAGCGGAACTGCCCCAAGTATTTGGCGGATAAGAAGGATGGCAAGGTGAACAAAGGTATATGTGATATACATGTTATTGATGTGTACCTTACTAGAGCTCGCAGTAGCACCTGGGTATTTGATACTGGTTCTGTTGCTAATATTTGCAACTCGAAACAGGGACTACGGATTAAGCGAACACTAGCAAAGGACGAGGTGACGATGCGCGTGGGAAATGGTTCCAAAGTCGATGTGATCGCGGTCGGCACGCTACCTCTACATCTACCTTCGGGATTAGTATTAGACCTAAATAATTGTTATTTGGTGCCAGCGTTGAGCATGAACATTATATCTGGATCTTGTTTGATGCGAGACGGTTATTCATTTAAATCAGAGAATAATGGTTGTTCTATTTATATGAGTAATATCTTTTATGGTCATGCACCCTTGAAGAGTGGTCTATTTTTGATGAATCTCGATAGTAGTGATACACATATTCATAATGTTGAAGCCAAAAGATGCAGAGTTGATAATGATAGTGCAACTTATTTGTGGCACTGCCGTTTAGGTCATATCGGTGTAAAGCGCATGAAGAAACTCCATACTGATGGACTTTTGGAACCACTTGATTATGAATCACTTGGTACTTGTGAACCGTGCCTCATGGGCAAGATGACTAAAACACCGTTCTCCGGTACTATGGAGAGAGCAACGGATTTATTGGAAATCATACATACAGATGTATGTAGTCCAATGAATGTTGAGGCTCATGGCGGATATCATTATTTTCTCACCTTCACAGATGATTTAAGCAGATATGGGTATATCTACTTAATGAAGCATAAGTCTGAAACATTTGAAAAGTTCAAAGAATTTCAGAGTGAAGTTGAAAATCATCGTAACAAGAAAATAAAATTTCTACGATCTGATCGTGGAGGAGAATATTTGAGTTACGAGTTTGGTCTATACTTGAAACAATGCGGAATAGTTTCGCAACTCACGCCACCCGAAACACCACAGCGTAATGGTGTGTCCGAATGTCGTAATCGTACTTTACTTGATATGGTGCGAGCTATGATGTCTCTTACAGATTTACCGCTATCGTTTTGGGGTTATGCTTTAGAGACGACCACATTCACATTAAATAGGGCACCATCAAAATCCGTTGAGACGACACCTTATGAACTATGGTTTGGCAAGAAACCAAAGTTGTCATTTCTTAAAGTTTGGGGCTGCGATGATTATGTGAAAAAGCTTCAACCTGATAAGCTCGAACCCAAATCGGAGAAATGTGTCTTCATAGGATACCCAAAGGAGACAGTTGGGTACACCTTCTATAACAGATCCGAAGGCAAGACATTCGTTGCTAAGAATGGATCCTTTCTAGAGAAGGAGTTTCTCTCGAAAGAAGTGAGTGGGAGGAAAGTAGAACTTGATGAGGTAACTGTACCTACTCCCTTGTTGGAAATTAGTACATCACAGGAACCGGTTTCTGTGACGTCAAAACCAACTAGTGAGGAAGTTGATGATGATGATCATAGAACTTTAGATCAAGTTACTACAGAACCTCGTAGGTCAAACAGAGTAAGATCCGCACCAGAGTGGTACGGTAATCCTATTCTGGAAGTCATGCTACTAGATCATGATGAACCTACGAATTATGAAGAAGCGATGGTGAGCCCAGATTCCGCAAAATGGCTTGAAGCCATGAAATCTGAGATGGGATCCATGTATGAGAACAAAGTATGGACTTTGGTTGACTTGCCCGATGGTCGGCAAGCAATTGAGAATAAATGGATCTTCAAGAAGAAGACTGACGCTGACGGTAATGTTACTGTCTACAAAGCTCGACTTGTTGCAAAATGTTTTCGACAAGTTCAAGGGATTGACTACGATGAGACATTCTCACCCGTAGCGATGCTTAAGTCTGTCCGAATCATGTTAGCAATTGCCGCATTTTATGATTATGAAATTTGGCAAATGGATGTAAAAACTGCATTCCTGAATGGGTTTCTGGAGGAAGAGTTGTATATGATGCAACCAGAAGGTTTTGTCGATCCAAAAGGTGCTAACAAAGTGTGCAAGCTCCAGCGATCCATTTAGTGACTGGTGCAAGCCTCTCGGAGTTGGAATAAACGCTTTGATAGTGTGATCAAAGCATTTGGGTTTATGCAGACTTTTGGAGAAGCCTGTATTTACAAGAAAGTGAGTGGGAGCTCTATAGCATTTCTAATATTATATGTGGATGACATATTGTTGATTGGAAATGATATAGAATTTCTGGATAGCATAAAGGGATACTTGAATAAAAGTTTTTCAATGAAAGACCTCGGTGAAGCTGCTTACATATTGGGCATTAAGATCTATAGAGATAGATCAAAACGCTTAATTGGACTTTCACAAAGCACATACCTTGACAAAGTTTTGAAGAAGTTCAAAATGGATCAAGCAAAGAAATGGTTATTGCCTGTATTGCAAGGTGTGAAGTTGAGTAAGACTCAATGCCCGACCATTGCAGAAGATAGAGAGAAAATGAAAGATGTTCCCTATGCCTCAGCCATAGGCTCTATCATGTATGCAATGCTGTGTACCAGACCTGATGTGTGCCTTGCTATAAGTTTAGCAGGGAGGTACCAAAGTAATCCAGGAGTGGATCACTGGACAGCGGTCAAGAACATCCTGAAGTACCTGAAAAGGACTAAGGATATGTTTCTCATATATGGAGGTGACAAAGAGCTCATCGTAAAGGGTTACGTTGATGCAAGCTTTGACACTGATCCGAACGATTCTAAATCGCAAACCGGATACGTGTTTACATTAAACGGTGGAGCTATCAGTTGGTGCAGTTCAAAACAAAGCATCGTGGCAGGATCTACGTGTGAAGCGGAATACATAGCTGCTTCGGAAGCAGCTAATGAAGGAGTCTGGATGAAGGAGTTCATATCTGATCTAGGTGTCATACCTAGTGCATCGGGTCCAATGAAGATCTTTTGTGACAATACTGGAGCGATTGCCTTAGCAAAAGAATCCAGATTTCACAAGAGAACCAAGCACATCAAGATACGCTTCAATTCCATCCGGGATCTAGTCCAGGTGGGAGACATAGAGATTTGCAAGATACATACGGATCTGAATGTTGCAGACCCGTTGACTAAGCCTCTTCCACGAGCAAAACATGATCAACAACAAGACTCCATGGGTGTTAGAATCATTATTACTGTGTAAACTAGATTATTGACTCTAGTGCAAGTGGGAGACTGAAGGAAATATGCCCTAGAGGCAATAATAAAGTTATTATTTATTTCCTTATATCATGATAAATGTCTATTATTCATGCTAGAATTGTATTAACTGGAAACATAATACATGTGTGAATATATAGACAAACAGAGTGTCACTAGTATGCCTCTACTTGACTAGCTTGTTAACCAAAGATGGTTATGTCTCCTAACCATGAACAAAGAGTTGTTATTTGATTAACAGGATCACATCATTAGTTGAATGATCTGATTGACATGACCCATTCCGTTAACTTAGCACCCGATCGTTTAGTATGTTGCTATTGCTTTCTTCATGACTTATACATGTTCCTATGACTATGAGATTATGCAACTCCCGTTTACCGGAGGAACACTTTGTGTGATACCAAACGTCACAACGTAACTGGGTGATTATAAAGGTGCTCTACAGGTGTCTCCAAAGGTACTTGTTGGGTTGGCGTATTTCGAGATTAGGATTTGTCACTCCGAATGTCAGAGAGGTATCTCTGGGCCCTCTCGATAATGCACATCACTAAAGCGTTGCAAGCATTGCAACTAATGAGTTAGTTGCGAGATGATGTATTACGGAACAAGTAAAGAGTTTTGCCAGTAACGAGATTGAACTAGGTCGGGCAAGTAACATACTGATGACAAAGGGAACAACGTATGTTGTTATGCGGTATGACTGATAAAGATCTTCGTAGAATATGTATGAATCAATATAGGCATCCAGGTCCCGCTATTGGTTATTGACCAGAGACGTGTCTCGGTCATGTCTACATTGTTCTCGAACCGTAGGGTCCGCACGCTTAAAGTTACGATGACAGTTTCTTTATGAGTTTATGTATTTTGATGTACCGAAGGTTGTTCGGAGTCCCGGATGTGATCACGGACATGGCGAGGAGTCTCGAAATGGTCGAGACATAAAGATCGATATATTGGAAGCCTATATTTGGACATCGGAATCGTTCCGAGTGAAATCGGCATTTTACCGGATTACCGGGGGGTTACCGAAACCCCCCGGGGGGTTATTGGGCCTACATGGGCCTTGAAGGAGAAGAGAGAAGGAGGCAGGAGGGGGCCGCGCGCCCCTCCCCTTCCTAGTCCGAATAGGACAAGGGAAGGGGGGCGGCGCCCCCCCTTTCCTTCCCCTCTTCCTCCTCTTTCCCCCTTCTCCTTCTCCAACTAGGAAAGAAAGGGAGTCCTACTCCCGGTGGGAATAGGACTCCCCATTGGCGCGCCCCTCCTTGGCCGGCCGCCCCCTCCCCTTGGCTCCTTTATATACGGGGGTGGAGGCACCCCATAGACACACAAGTTGATCTTCGTGATCGTTCCTTAACCGTGTGCGGTGCCCCCCTCCACGATATTACACCTCGGTCATATTGTAGCGGTGCTTAGGCGAAGCCCTACGATGGTTGAACGTCAAGATTGTCATCACGCCGTCGTGCTGACGAAACTCCTCCCTGAAGCTCTGCTGGATCGGAGCCCGGGGTGCGTCATCGAGCTGTACGTGTGTCAAGAACTCGGAGGTGCCGGAGTAACGGTGCTTGGATCGGTTGGACCGGGAAGACGTACGACTACTTCTTCTATGTTGCGTCAACGCTTCCGCTTCGGTCTACAAGGGTACGTAGACAACACTCTCCCCTCTCGTTGCTATGCTATCACCATGATCTTGTGTGTGCGTAGGAAATTTTTTGAAATTACTACGTTCCCCAACAGGTGCCCCTGGCCCATTAAGGCTAGGGCGCCCCCCTACAGCCCATGCTACTGTATTGGACGTGGTGGAACAATTTCCGGACCTCCGGACCCCTTCGGAATCCTCCGGAACCTTCTGGAAGCTTCCCGGTACAATACTGGAAAAACTGAACTTTTCCCGGAACCCGAACAACAACTTTCCATATATAAATCTTTACCTCTGGACCAATCTGGAACTCCTCGTGACGTCCGGGATCTCATCCGGGACTCCGAACAACATTCGGTAACCACATACAAACTTCCTTTATGACCCTAGCGTCATCGAACCTTAAGTGTGTAGACCCTACGGGTTCGGGAGACATGTAGACATGATCGAGACGTTCTCCGGTCAATAACCAAAAGTGGGATCTGGATACCCATGTTGGCTCCCACATGTTCCATGATGATCTCATCGGATGAACCACAATGTCAAGGACTCAATCGATCCCGTATACAATTCCCTTTGTCTAACGGTATTGTACTTGCCCGAGATTCGATTGTCGGTATACCGATACCTTGTTCAATCTCGTTACCGGCAAGTATCTTTACTCGTTCCGTAACACATCATCCCGTGATCAACCCCTTGGTCACATTGTGCACATTATGATGATGTCCTACCGAGTGGGCCCAGAGATACCTCTCCGTTTACACGGAGTGAAAAATCCCAGTCTCGATTCGTGCCAACCCAACAGACACTTTTGGAGATACCTGTAGTGCACCTTTATAGCCACCCAGTTACGTTGTGACGTTTGGTACACCCAAAGCATTCCTACGGTATCCGGGAGTTGCACAATCTCATGGTCTAAGGAAATGATACTTGACATTAGAAAAGCTTTAGCATACGAACTACGATCTTTGTGCTAGGCTTAGGATTGGGTCTTGTCCATCACATCATTCTGCTAATGATGTGATCCCGTTATCAACGACATCTAATGTCCATGGTCAGGAAACCGTAACCATCTGTTGATCAACGAGCTAGTCAACTAGAGGCTTACTAGGGACATGGTGTTGTCTATGTACCCACACATGTATCTGAGTTTCCTATCAATACAATTATAGCATGGATAATAAACGATTATCATGAACAAGGAAATATAATAATAACTAATTTATTATTGTCTCTAGTGCATATTTCCAACATTCAGACCTATTCATGTCGCCTCAGATTTGGGCTGAATAAGAAGGGTGTCGGTCAATCCAGGAATGTGGGACCGATATGAGATTTTTTGATCGGTCAGTGACCGGACGTCCGCCGGGCATATGGAGGGGGTAGTGTTGTGTTGGGCAAAGCTGGCCAAACGAGTCGGCACGACACGGCTTGACCCATGGTAATCGTGCCAGGCACGACACGGTCCATGGGGGCACATTTAGTAAGCGGGTCACGCCGTGCTGGCCCACGTGTTGCGCCTCCAGGCACAGGCATGATCCAGTTAGTAAATGGGCTGGCACGTTGGCCCGTCTAGCATGGTGGGCTGATTTTTACACATATTGGGTAGTAGTTTAGGTATTTTTTTGAATATATTGAAGGAAATATGCCCTAGAGGCAATAATAAAGTTATTATTTATTTCCTCATATCATGATAAATGTTTATTATTCATGCTAGAATTGTATTAATCGGAAACATAATACATGTATGAATACATAGACAAACTTAACATCACTAGTATGCCTCTACTTGAGTAGCTCATTAATCAAAGATGGTTGTGTTTCCTAACCATAGACATGTGTTGTCATTTGATTAACGCGATCACATCATTAGAAAAATGATGTGATTGACTTGACCCATTCCGTTAGCTTAGCACTTGATCGTTTAGTATGTTGCTATTGCTTTCTTCATGACTTATACAAAGTTCCTACAACTATGAGATTATGCAACTCCCGTTTACTGGAGGAACACTTTGTGTGCTACCAAACGTCACAACGTAACTGGGTGATTATAAAGGAGCTCTATAGGTGTATCCAAAGGTACATGTTGAGTTGGCGTATTTCGAGATTAGGTTTTGTCACTCCGATTGTCGGAGAGGTATCTCTGGGACCTCTCGGTAATGCACATCACTATAAGCCTTGCAAGCAATGTAGCTAATGAGTTAGTTACGGAATGCTGCATTACGTAACAAGTAAAGAGACTTGCCGGTAACGAGGTTGAACTAGGTATTGGATACCGATGATCGAATCTCGAGCAAGTAACATACCGATGACAAAGGGAACAACGTATGTTGTTATGCGGTTTGACCGATAAATATCTTCGTAGAATATGTAGGAGCCAATATGAGCATCCAGGTTCCGCTATTGGTTATTGACCGGAAACAGTTCTAGGTCATGTCTACATAGTTCTCGAACCCGTAGGGTCCGCACGCTTAAGGTTTCAATGACAGTTATATTATGAGTTTATGAGTTTTGATGTACCTAAGTTTGTTCGGAGTCCCGAATGAGATTATGGACATGACGAGGAGTCTCGAAATGGTCAAGACATGAAGATTGATATATTGGAAGCCTATATTTGGATATCGGAAGTGTTCCGTGTGAAATCGAGATTTTACCGGAGTACCGGGAGGTTACCGGAACCCCCCGGGGGGATTAATGGGCCTACATGGGCCCTAGTGGAGAGTAAGAGAGGAGGCAAGGGCTGGCCGCGCCCCTCCCCCCTAGTACGAATTGGACAAGAAGAGGGGGGCGGCGCCCCCCTTTCCTTCCCCTCTTCCTCCTCCTTTCCCCCTTCTCCTTCTCCAACTAGGAAAGAAGGGAGTCCTACTCCCGGTGGGAGTAGGACTCCCCCTTGGCGCGCCCTCCTTGGCCGGCCGCCCCCTCCCCCTTGGCTCCTTTATATACGGGGGCAGGGGGGCACCTCTAGACACAACAATTGATCTCCAAGATCTCTTAGCCGTGTGCGGTGCCCACCTCCACCATAGTCCTCGATAATATTGTAGCAGTCCTTAGGCGAAGCCCTGCGATGGTAGAACATCAAGATCGTCACCACGCTGTCGTGCTGACGGAACTCTTCCCCGACACCCTGCTGGATCGGAGTCCGGGGATCGTCATCGAGCTGAACGTGTGCTAGAACTCGGAGGTGCCGTAGTTTCGGTGCTTGATCGGTCGGGCCGTGAAGACGTACGTGAAGGAAATATGCCCTAGAGGCAATAATAAAGTTATTATTTATTTCCTCATATCATGATAAATGTTTATTATTCATGCTAGAATTGTATTAACCGGAAACATGATACATGTGTGAATACATAGACAAACATAAACGTCACTAGTATGCCTCTACTTGACTAGCTCATTAATCAAAGATGGTTATGTTTCCTAACCATAGACATGTGTTGTCATTTGATCAAAGGGATCACATCATTAGGAGAATGATGTGATTGACATGACCCATTCCGTTAGGCTAGCACTTGATTGTTTAGTATGTTGCTATTGCTTTCTTCATGACTTATACATGTTCCTGTAACTATGAGATTATGCAATCCCGTTTACCGGAGGAACACTTTGTGTGCTACCAAACGTCACAACGTAACTGGGTGATTATAAAGGAGCTCTACAGGTGTCTCCAAAGGTACATGTTGGGTTGGCGTATTTCGAGATTAGGTTTTGTCACTCTGATTGTCGGAGAGGTATCTCTGGGCCCTCTCGGTAATGCACATCACTATAAGCCTTGCAAGTAATGTAGCTAATGAGTTAGTTATGGAATGATGCATTATGTAACGAGTAAATAAACTTGCCGGTAACGAGATTGAACTAGGTATTGGATACGGACGATCGAATCTCGGGCAAGTAACATACCGATGACAAAGGGAACAAAGTATGTTGTTATGTGGTTTGACCGATAAAGATCTTTGTAGAATATGTAGGAGCCAATATGGGCATCCAGGTTCCGCTATTGGTTATTGACCAAGAATAGTTCTAGGTCATGTCTACATAGTTCTCGAACCCATAGGGTCCGCACGCTTAATGTTACGATGACAGTTTTATTATGAGTTTATAAGTTTTGATGTACCGAAGATTGTTTGGAGTCCCGGATGTGATCACGGACATGACGAGGAGGCTCGAAATGGTCGAGACATAAATATTGATATATTGGAAGCCTATATTTGGATATCGGAATGGTTCCGGGTGAAATCAGGATTTTACCGGAGCACCGGGGGGTTGCCGGAACCCTCCCGGGGGTTATTGGGCCTTCATGGGCCCTAAGGGAGAAGAGGAGAGGAGGCAAGAGGTGGGCTGCGCCCCTCCCCTCCCTAGTCCGAATAGGACAAGGAGAGGGGGGCGGCGCCCCCCTTTCCTTCCCCTCTTCCTCCTCCTTTCCCCTTTCTCCTTCTTCAACTAGGAAAGAAGGGAGTCCTACTCCCGGTGGGGAGTAGGACTCCCCCTTGGCGTGCCCTCCTTGGCCGGCCGCCCCCTCCCCCTTGGCTCCTTTATATACGGGGGCAGGGGGCACCTCTAGACACACAAGTTGATCTTCGTGATCGTTCCTTAGCCGTGTGCGGTGCCCCCTCCACCATATTCCACCTCGGTCATATCGTTGCGGTGCTTAGGCGAAGCCCTGCTTCGGTAGAACATTATCATCGTCACCATGCCGTCATGCTGACAGAGCTCATCCCCGAAACCCTGCTGGATCGGAGTCCGGGGATCGTCATCGAGCTGAACGTGTGCTGAACTCGAAGGTGCCGTACGTTCGGTGCTTGGATCGGTCGGATCGTGAAGACGTACGACTACATCAACCGCGTTGTCATAACGCTTCCGCTTACAGTCTACGAGGGTACATGGACAACACTCTCCCCTCGCGTAGCTCTACATCACCATGATCTTGCGTGTGCGTAGGAATTTTTTTGAAAATACTGCGTTCCCCAACAGTGGCATCCGAGCCTAGGTTTTATGCGTTGATGTTATATGCACGAGTAGAACACAAGTGAGTTGTGGGTGATACAAGTCATACTGCTTACCAGCATGTCATACTTTGGTTCAGCGGTATTGTTGGATGAAGCGGCCCGGACCGACATTACGCGTACGCTTACGCGAGACTGGTTTTACCGCCGTGCTTTGCACACAGGTGACTAGCGGGTGTCTGTTTCTCCAACTTTAGTTGAACCGCGTGTGGCTACGCCCGGTCCTTGCGAAGGTTAAAACAACACTAACTTGACGAACTATCGTTGTGGTTTTGATGCGTAGGTAAGAACGGTTCTTGCTCAGCCCGTAGCAGCCACGTAAAATTTGCAACAACAAAGTAGAGGACGTCTAACTTGTTTTTGTAGGGCATGTTGTGATGTGATATGGTCAAGATGTGATGCTATATTTTATTGTATGAGATGATCATGTTTTGTAACCGAAGTTACGGCAACTGGCAGGAGCCATATGGTTGTCACTTTATTGTATGAAATGCAAACGCCCTGTAATTGCTTTACTTTATCACTAATTGGTAGCGATAGTTGTAGAAGCAATAGATGGCGTAACGACAACAATGCTACGATGGAGATCAAGGTGTCGCGCCGTGACGATGGTGATCACGACGGTGCTTCGGAGATGGAGTTCACAAGCACAAGATGATGATGGCCATATCATATCACTTATATTGATTGCATGTGATGTTTATCCTTTATGCATCTTATCTTGCTTTGATTAACGGTAGCATTTTAAGATGATCTCTCACTAAAAATTATCAAGAAGTGTTCTCCCTGAGTATGCACCATTGCGAAAGGTCTTCGTGCTGAGACACCACGTGATGATCGGGTGTGATAGGCTCTACGTTCAAATACAATGGGTGCAAAATAGTTGCACACACGGAATACTCAGGTTAAACTTGATGAGCCTAGCATATAACAGATATGGCCTCGGATCACGGAGATCTAAAGGTCAAACGTGAATCATATAGTAGATATGATCAACATAGTGATGTTCACCATTGAAACTACTCCATGTCACGTGATGATCGGACATGGTTTAGTTGATTTGGATCACGTGATCACTTAGATGACTAGAGAGATGTTTGTCTAAGTGGGAGTTCTTAAGTAATATGATTAATTGAACATAAATTTATCATGAACTTAGTACCTGATAGTATTTTGTTTGTCTATGTTTGTTGTAGTTAGATGGCTCGTGTTGTTGTTCCGTTGAATTTTAATGCGTTCCTTGAGAAAGCAAAGTTGAAAGATGATGGTAACAATTACACGGATTGGGTCCGTAACCTGAGGATTATCCTCATTGCTGCACAGAAGAATTACGTCCTGGAAGCACCGCTGGGTGCCAGGCCTACTGCTGATGCAACTGACAACGTTAAGAACATCTGGCAGAGCAAAGCTGATGACTACTCGATAGTTCAGTGTGCCATGCTTTACGGCTTAGAACCGGGTCTTCAACGACGTTTTGAACGTCATGGAGCATATGAGATGTTCCAGGAGTTGAAGTTAATATTTCAAGCAAGTGCCCGGATTGAGAGATATGAAGTCTCCAATATGTTCTATAGCTACAAGATGGAGGAGAATAGTTCTGTCAGTGAACACATACTCAAAATGTCTGGGTATAATAATCACTTGATTCAACTGGGAGTTAATCTTCCTGATGATAGTGTCATTGACAGAATTCTTCAATCACTGCCACCAAGCTACAAGAGCTTCGTGATGAACTATAATATGCAAGGGATGGACAAGACTATTCCCGAGCTATTCACAATGCTAAAAGCCGCGGAGGTAGAAACCAAGAAGGAACATCAAGTGTTGATGGTCAATAAGACCACCAGTTTTAAGAAAAAGGGCAAAGGGAAGAAGAAGGGGAACTTCAAGAAGAACAACAAACAAGTTGCTGCTCAAGAGAAGAAACCCAAGTCTGGACCTAAGCCTGAGACTGAGTGCTTCTACTGGAAGCAGACTGGACACTGGAAGCGGAACTGCCCCAAGTATTTGGCGGATAAGAATGATGGCAAAGTGAACAAAGGTATATGTGATATACATGTTATTGATGTGTACCTTACTAATACTCGCAGTAGTACCTGGGTATTTGATACTGGTTCTGTTGCTAATATTTGCAACTCAAAACAGGGACCACGGATTAAGCGAAGATTGGCTAAGGACGAGGTGACAATGCGCGTGGGAAATGGTTCCAAAGTCGATGTGATCGCGGTCGGCACGCTACCTCTACATCTACCATCCGGATTAGTTTTAGACCTAAATAATTGTTATTTGGTGCCAGCGTTGAGCATGAACATTATATCTGGATCTTGTTTGATGCGAGACAGTTATTCATTCAAATCAGAGAATAATGGTTGTTCTATTTATATGAGTAATATCTTTTATGGTCATGCACCCTTGAAGAGTGGTCTATTTTTATTGAATCTCGATAGTAGTGATAGACATATTCATAGTGTTGAAACCAAAAGATGTAGAGTTGATAATGATAGTGCAACTTATTTGTGGCACTGCCGTTTAGGTCATATTGGTATAAAGCGCATGAAGAAACTCCATACTGATGGACTTTTGGAATCACTTGATTATGAATCACTTGGTACTTGCGAACCGTACCTCATGGGCAAGATGACTAAAACGCCGTTCTCCGGAACTATGGAGCGAGCAACTGATTTGTTGGAAATCATACATACTGATGTTTGTGGTCCAATGAATATTGAGGCTCGCGGCGGGTATCATTATTTTCTCACCTTCACAGATGATTTGAGCAGATATGGGTATATCTACTTAATGAAACACAAGTCTGAAACATTTGAAAAGTTCAAAGAATTTCAGAGTGAAGTGGAAAATCATCGTAACAAGAAAATAAAATTTCTACGATCTGATCGTGGAGGAGAATATTTGAGTTACGAGTTTGGTTTACATTTGAAACAATGCGGAATAGTTTCGCAACTCACGCCACCCGGAACACCACAATGAAATGGTGTGTCCGAACGTCGTAATCGTACTTTACTAGATATGGTGTGATCTATGATGTCTCTTACTGACTTACCGCTATCGTTTTGGGGTTATGCTTTAGAGACGGCCGCATTCACGTTAAATAGGGCACCATCAAAATCCGTTGAGACAACGCCTCATGAACTGTGGTTTGGCAAGAAACCAAAGTTGTCGTTTCTTAAAGTTTGGGGTTGCGATGCTTATGTGAATAAACTTCAACTAGATAAGCTTGAACCCAAATCGAAGAAATGTTTCTTCATAGGATACCCAAAAGAGACTGTTGGGTACACCTTCTATCACAGATCTGAGGGCAAGATTTTCATTGATAAATTCGGATACTTTCTAGAGAAGGAGTTTCTCTCGAAAGAAGTGAGTGTGAGGAAAGTAGAACTTGATGAGGTAACTGTACCTGCTCCCTTATTGGAAAGTAGTCCATCACAAGAACCGGTTCATGTGACAACTACACCAATTAGTGAGGAAGCTAATGATATTGATCATGAAACTTCAGATCAAGTTTCTCCTGAACCTCATAGGTCTACCAGAATAAGATCCGCACCAGAGTGGTACGGTAATCCTATTCTGGAAGTCATGTTACTTGACCATGGCGAACCTACGAACTATGAG
This sequence comes from Triticum timopheevii, assembly GCA_963921465.1. NCBI lineage: Eukaryota > Viridiplantae > Streptophyta > Magnoliopsida > Poales > Poaceae > Triticum > Triticum timopheevii. The sequence goes on along the minus strand of OY997272.1, from coordinate 68,872,360 downwards.
GAAGAGATGATGAGCCCAGATTCCGTAAAATGGCTAGAAGCCATGAAATCTGAGATGGGATCCATGTATGAGAACAAATTATGGACTTTGGTTGACTTGCTCGATGATCGGAAGCCATTGAAAATAAATGGATCTTTAAGAAGAAGACTGACACTGATGGTAATGTAACTGTCTCTAAAGCTCGACTTGTTGCGAAAGGTTTTCGACAAGTTCAAGGGGTTGACTACGATGAGACTTTCTCACCCGTAGCGATGCTTAAGTCTGTCCGAATCATGTTAGCAATTGCTGCATTTTATGATTATGAAATTTGGCAAATGGATGTAAAAACTGCATTCTTGAATGGATTTCTGGAAGAAGAGTTGTATATGATGCAACCAGAAGGTTTTGTCGATCCAAAAGGTGCTAACAAAGTGTGCAAGCTCCAGCGATCCATTTATGGACTGGTGCAAGCATCTCGGAGTTGGAATAAACGCTTTGATAGTGTGATCAAAGCATATGGTTTTATACAGACTTTTGGAGAAGCCTGTATTTACAAGAAAGTGAGTGAGAGCTCTGTATCATTTCTAATATTATATGTAGATGACATATTATTAATTGGAAATGATATAGAATTTCTGGATAGCATAAAGGGGTACTTGAATGATAGTTTTTCAATGAAAGACCTCGGTGAAGCTGCTTACATATTGGGCATCAAGATCTATAGAGATAGATCAAGATGCTTGATTGGACTTTCACAAAGCACATACCTTGATAAAGTTTTGAAAAAGTTCAAAATGGATCAGGCAAAGAAAGGGTTCTTGCCTGTATTACAAGGTGTGAAATTGAGTCAGACTCAATGCTCGACCACAGCAGAAGATAGAGAGAAAATGAAAGATGTTCCCTATGCTTCAGCCATAGGCTCTATCATGTATGCAATGTTGTGTACCAGACCTGACGTATGCTTAGCAATAAGCTTGGCAGGAAGGTACCAAAGTAATCCAGGAGTGGATCACTGGACAGCGGTCAAGAACATCCTGAAATACCTGAAAAGGACTAAGGATATGTTTCTCGTATATGGAGGTGACAAAGAGCTAGTCGTAAATGGTTACATCGATGCAAGCTTTGACACTGATCCGGACGATTCTAAATAGCAAACCGGATACGTGTTTTTATTAAACAGTGGAGCTATAAGTTTGTGCAGTTCTAAAAAAAGTGTCGTGGCGAGATTTACATGTGAAGTGGAGTACATAGCTGCTTCGGAAGCAGCAAATGAAGGAGTCTGGATGAAGAAGTTCATTTCCGATCTAGGTGTCATACCTAGTGCATCGGGACCAATGAAGATCTCTGTGACAATACTGGTGCAATTGCCTTGGCAAAGGAATCCAGATTTCACAAAAGGACCAAGCACATCAAGAGACGCTTCAATTCCATCCGGGACCAAGTCCACGTGGGAGACATAGAGATTTGCAAGATACATACGGATCTGAATGTTGCAGACCCGTTGACTAAGCCTCATCCACGAGCAAAACATGATCAGCACCAAGACTCCATGGGTGTTAGAATCATTACTGTGTAATTAGATTATTGACTCTAGTGCAAGTGGGAGACTGAAGGAAATATGCCCTAGAGGCAATAATAAAGTTATTATTTATTTCCTCATATCATGATAAATGTTTATTATTCATGCTAGAATTGTATTAACCGGAAACATGATAAATGTGTGAATACATAGACAAACATAAACGTCACTAGTATGCCTCTACTTGACTAGCTCATTAATCAAAGATGGTTATGTTTCCTAACCATAGACATGTGTTGTCATTTGATTAAAGGGATCACATCATTAGGAGAATGATGTGATTGACATGACCCATTCCGTTAGCCTAGCACTTGATCATTTAGTATGTTGCTATTGCTTTCTTCATGACTTATACATGTTCCTATAACTATGAGATTATGCAACTCCCGTTTACCGGAGGAACACTTTGTGTGCTACCAAACATCACAACGTAACTGGTGATTATAAAGGAGCTCTACAGGTGTCTTCGAAGGTACATGTTGGGTTGGCGTATTTCGAGATTAGGTTTTGTCACTCCGATTGTCGGAGAGGTATCTCTGGGCCCTCTCGGTAATGCACATCACTATAAGCCTTGCAAGCAATGCAGCTAATGAGTTAGTTACGGAATGATTCATTATGTAACGAGTAAAGAGACTTGTCGGTAACGAGATGGAACTAGGTATTGGATACCGACGATCGAATCTCGGGCAAGTAACATACCGATGACAAAGGGAACAAAGTATGTTGTTATGCGGTTTGACCGATAAAGATCTTCGTAGAATATGTAGGAGCCAATATGGGCATCCAGGTTCCGCTATTGGTTATTGACCAAGAATAGTTCTAGGTCATGTCTACATAGTTCCCGAACCCGTAGGGTCCGCACGCTTAACGTTACGATGACAGTTTTATTATGAGTTTATAAGTTTTGATGTACCGAAGGTTGTTCGGAGTCCCGAATGTGATCACGGACATGACGAGGAGTCTCGAAATGGTCGAGACATAAAGATTGGTATATTGGAAGTCTATATTTGGATATCGAAATGGTTCCGGGTGAAATCGGGATTTTACCGGAGCACCGGGGGGGGGGGGGGGGGTTACCGGAACCCCTCTTGGGGGTTATTGGGCCTTCATGGGCCCTAAGGGAGAAGAGGAGAGGAGGAAAGAGGTGGGCTGCGCCCCCTCCCCTCCCTAGTCCGAATAGGACAAGGAGAGGGGGGCGGCGCCCCCCCTTTCCTTCCCCTCTTCCTCCTCCTTCCCCCTTTCTCCTTCTCCAACTAGGTGGAGTAGGACTCCCCCTTGGCGCGCCCTCCTTGGCCGGCCACCCCCTTCCCCTTGGCTCCTTTATATACGGGGGCAGGGGGGCACCTCTAGACACACAAGTTGATCTTCGTGATCGTTCCTTAGCCGTGTGCGGTGCCCCCCTCCACCATATTCCACCCCGGTCATATCGTTGCGGTGCTTAGGCGAAGCCTTGCGTCGGTAGAACATCATCATCGTCACCACGCCGTCGTGCTGACGGAACTCATCCCCGAAACCCTGCTGGATCAGAGTCCGGGGATCATCATCGAGCTGAACATGTGCTTAACTCGGAGGTGCCGTACGTTCGGTGCTTGGATCGGTCGGATCGTGAAGATGTACGACTACATCAAGCGCGTTTTCATAACGCTTCCGCTTACGGTCTACGAGGGTACGTGGACAACACTCTCCCCTCTTGTTGCTATACATCACCATGATCTTGTGTGTTCGTAGGAACTTTTTTGATATTACTGCGTTCCCCAACAGTACGACTACATCAACCGCGTTGTTCTAACGCTTCCGCTTTCGGTCTACGAGGGTACGTGGACAGCACTCTCCCCTCTCGTTGCTATGCATCACCATGATCTTGCGTGTGCGTAGGAATTTTTTTGAAATTACTATGTTCCCCAACAGTGGTATCAGAGCCAGGTTTTATGCATAGATGTAATATGCACGAGTAGAACACAAGTGAGTTGTGGGCGATACAAGTCATACTGCTTACCAGCATGTCATACTTTGGTTCAGCGGTATTGTGAGATGAAGCAGCCCGGACCGACATTACGCGTACGCTTACGCGAGACTGGTTTTACCGTTACGAGCATTTGTGCTTAAAGGTGACTGGCAGGTGTCTGTCTCTCTCACTTTAGTTGAACCGAGTGTGGCTACGCCCGGTCCTTGCGAAGGTTAAAACATCACTAAGTTGACGAACTATCGTTGTGGTTTTGATGCGTAGGTAAGAACGGTTCTTGCTCAGCCCATAGCAGCCACGTAAAATTTGCAACAACAAAGTAGAGGACGTCTAACTTGTTTTTGCAGGGCATATTGTGATGTGATATGGTCAAGACGTGATGCTATATTTTATTGTATGAGATGATCATGTTTTGTAACTGAAGTTATCGGCAACTGGCAGGAGCCATATGGTTGTCGCTTTATTGTATGAAATGCAAACGCCCTGTAATTGCTTTACTTTATCACTAAGCGGTAGCGATAGTCGTAGAAGCAATAGATGGCGTAAACGACAACGATGCTACGATGGAGATCAAGGTGTCGCGCCGGTGACGATGGTGATCACGACGGTGCCTCGGAGATGGAGATCACAAGCACAAGATGATGATGGCCATACCATATCACTAATATTGATTGCATGTGATGTTTATCCTTTATACATCTTATCTTGCTTAGATTAACGGTAGCATTTTAGGATGATCTCTCACTAATTATCAAGAAGTGTTCTCCCTGAGTATGCATCGTTGCGAAAGTTCTTCGTGCTGAGACACCACGTGATGATCGGGTGTGATAGTCTCTACGTTCAAATACAACGAGTGCAAAACAATTGCACACGCGGAATACTCAGGTTAAACTTGACAAGCCTAGAATATACAGATATGACCTCGGAACACAGAGACCGAAAGGTCGAACGTGAATCATATAGTAGATATGATAAACATAGTGATGTTCACCATTGAAACTACTCCATCTCACATGATGATCGGACATGGTTTAGTTGATTTGGATCACGTGATCACTTAGATGACTAGAGAGATGTGAAGGAAATATGCAATAGAGGCAATGATAAAGTTATTATTTATTTCCTTATTTCATGATAAATGTTTATTATTCATGCTAGGATTGTATTAACCGGAAACATGATACATGTGTGAATACATAGACAAACTGAGTGTCACTAGTATGCCTCTACTTGACTAGCTCATTAATCAAAGATGGTTATGTTCCCTAGCCATGGACAAAGAGTTGTCATTTGATTAACTGGATCACATCATTAGAAGAGTGATGTGATTGACTTGACTCATTCCGTTAGCTTAGCACTCGATCGTTTAGTATGTTGCTATTGCTTTCTTCATGACTTATACATGTTCCTCTGACTATGAGATTATGCAACTCCCGTTTACCAGAGGAACACTTTGTGTTCTACCAAACGTCACAACGTAACTGGGTGATTATAAAGGTGCTCTACAGGTGTCTCCGAAGGTACTTGTTGGGTTGGCGTATTTCGAGATTAGGATTTGTCACTCCGATTGTCGGAGAGGTATCTCTGGGCCCACTCGGTAATGCACATCACTTAAAAGCCTTGCAAGCATTCCAACTAATGAGTTAGTTGCGGGATGATGTATTATGGAATGAGTAAAGAGACTTGCCAGTGACGAGATTGAACTAGGTATTGAGATACCGACGATCGAATCTCGGACAAGTAACATACTGATGACAAAGGGAACAACGTATGTTGTTATGCGGTTTGACCGATAAAGATCTTCGTAGAATATGTGGGAGCCAATATGGGCAACCAGGTCCCGCTATTGGTTATTGACCGGAGACATGTCTCGGTCATGTCTACATAGTTCTCGAACCCGTAGGGTCCGCACGCTTAAGGTTTCGTTGACGATATAGTATTATATGAGTTATGTATGTTGGTGACTGAATGTTGTTCGGAGTTCCAGATGAGATCATGGACATGACGAGGAACTCCGGAATGGTCCGGAGATAAAGTTTAATATATGGGATAATAGTGTTTGATCTCCGGAAAGATTCCGGAATTCACCGGAAGGGGTTCCGGATGTTTCCCGAAATGTTTGGGTACGAGAACACGTTATTTGGGCCAAAGGGGAAAGCCCACAAGGTTTTTGGAAAGCGCAAAAGGAAGTTTTGCGGAGTCCAGGGGCCAGACACCAGGGTCCCTGGCGTCTGGGTCCAGATGCCGGGAACCCTGGTGTCTGGCCCTGGAGTCCGAGAAGGACTCTTGCTTTTCGGGTGAAACCGACTTTGTGGAGGCTTTTACTCCAAGTTTCGACCCCAAGGCTCAACATATAAATAGAGGGGCAGGGCTAGCACCAAGGAGACATCAAGAAACACCAAGCCATGTGTCGGCAACCCTGTCCCCTCTAGTTTATCCTCCGTCATAGTTTCCGTAGCGCTTGGGCGAAGCCCTGTGGAGATTGTTCTTCACCAACATCGTCACCACACCGTCGTGTTGCCGGAACTCATCTACTACTTCGCCCGTCTTGCTGGATCGAGAAGGCGAGGACGTCATCGAGCTGAATGTGTGCAGAACTCGGAGGTGCCGTGCGTTCCGTACTTGGATCGGTCGGATCGTGAAGACGTACGACTACATCAACCGCGTTGATAAACGCTTCCGCTTAGCGATCTTCAAGGGTATGAAGATACACTCCCCTCTCGTTGCTATGCATCACCATGATCTTGCATGTGCGTAGGAATTTTTTTGAATTACTACGTTCCCCAACAGTGGCATCCGAGCCAGGTTTTATGTGTAGATGTTATATGCACGAGTAGAACACAAGTGAGTTGTGGGCGATACAAGTCATACTGCTTACCAGCATGTCATACTTTGGTTCGGCGGTATTGTTGGATGAAGCGGCCCGAACCGACATTACACGTACGCTTACGCGAGACTGGTTCTACCGACGTGCTTTGCACACAGGTGGCTGGCGGGTGTCAGTTTCTCCAACTTTAGTTGAACCGAGTGTGGCTACGCCCGGTCCTTGAGAAGGTTAAAACATCACTAACTTGACGAACTATCGTTGTGGTTTTGATGTGTAGGTAAGAACGGTTCTTGCTAAGCCCATAGCAGCCACGTAAAACTTGCAACAACAAAGTAGAGGACGTCTAACTTGTTTTTGCAGGGCATGTTGTGATGTGATATGGTCAAGGCATGATGCTATATTTTATTGTATGAGATGATCATGTTTTGTAACCGAGTTATCGGCAACTGGCAGGAGCCATATGGTTGTCGCTTTATTGTATGCAATGAAATCGCCCTGTAATTGCTTTACTTTATCACTAAGCGGTAGCGATAGTCGTAGAAGCAATAGTTGGCGAGACGACAACGATGCTACGATGGAGATCAAGGTGTCGCGCCGGTGACGATGGTGATCAGGACGGTGCTTCAGAGATGGAGATCACAAGCACAAGATGATGATGGCCATATCATATCACTTATATTGATTGCATGTGATGTTTATCTTTTATGCATCTTATCTTGATTTGATTGACGGTAGCATTATAAGATGATCTCTCACTAAAATTTCAAGATAAAAGTGTTCTCCCTGAGTATGCACCATTGCCAAAATTCGTCGTGCCCAGACACCACGTGATGATCGGGTGTGATAAGCTCTACGTCCATCTACAACGGGTGCAAGTCAGTTCTGCACACGCAGAATACTCAGGTTAAACTTGACGGGCCTAGCATATGTAGATATGGCCTCGGAACATTGAGACCGAAAGTTCGAGCGTGAATCATATAGTAGATATGGTCAACATAATGATGTTTACCATTGAAAGCTACTCCATTTCACGTGATGATCGGTTATGGTTTAGTTGATTTGGATCACGTGATCACTTAGAGGATTAGAGGGATGTCTATCTAAGTGGGAGTTCTTAAGTAATATGATTAATTGAACTTAATTTATCATGAACTTAGTCCTGGTAGTATTTTGCAAATTATGTTGTAGATCAATAGCTCACGTTGTTGCTTCCCTATGTTTATTTTTTGATATGTTCCTAGAGTAAAACTATGTTGAAAAATGTTAGTAGCAACGATGCGGATTGGATCCGTGATCTGAGGTTTATCCTCATTGCTGCACAGAAGTATTATGTCCTTGATGCACCGCTAGGTGACAGACCTATTGCAGGAGCAGATGCGGACGTTATGAACGTTTGGCTAGCTCAATATGATGACTACTTGATAGTTTAGTGCACCATGCTTAACGGCTTAGAATCGGGACTTCAAAGACGTTTTGAACGTCATGGACCATATGAGATGTTCCAGGAGTTGAAGTTAATATTTCAAGCAAATACCCGAGTTGAGAGATATGAAGTCTCCAACAAGTTCTATAGCTAAAAGATGGAGGAGAATTGCTCAACTAGTGAGCATGTGCTCAGATTGTCTGGGTACTACAATCGCTTGAATCAAGTGGGAGTTAATCTTCCAGATAAGATAGTGATTGGCAGAGTTCTCTAGTCACCACCACCAAGTTACTGGAACTTCGTGATGAACTATAGTATGCAAGGGATGACGAAAACGATTCCCGAGCTCTTCGTGATGTTGAAAACGATGGAGGAAGAAATCAAGAAAGAGCATCAAGTGTTGATGATTGACAAGACCACTAGTCTCAAGAAAAGGGCAAAGGGATAGAAAGGGAACTTCAAGTAGAATGACAAGCAAGTTGTTACTCCCGCGAAGAAGCCCAAAGCTGGACCAAAGCCTAAAACTGAGTGCTTACACTGCAAAGAAAATGGTCACTGGAAGCGGAAATGCCCTGAATATTTGGTGGATAAGAAGGATGGCAAAGTGAACAAGGGTATATTTGATATACAGGTTATTGATGTGTGCCTTACTAGTGTTTATATATAGTAGCCCCCGAGTATTTGATACTTGTTCGGTTGCTAAGATTAGTAACTCGAAACAGGAGTTATAGAATAAACGGACACTAGTTAAGGGTGAAGTGACGATGAGTGTTGGAAGTAGTTCCAAGATTGATATGATCATCATCACACACTCCCTATACTTTCGGGATTAGTGTTAAACCTAAATAAATGTTATTTGGCGTTTGTGTTGAGCATGAATATGATTTGATCATCTTTATTGCAATACGGTTATTCATTTAAAATCAGAGAATAATTGTTGTTCTGTTTAAATGAATAAGACCTTCAATGGTCATACACCCAATGAAAATAGTTTGTTGGATCTCAATCATAGTGATACACATATTCATAATATTGAAGCCAAAAGATGCAAAGTTAATAATGATAGTGCAACTTATTTAGGGCACTGCCGTTTAGGTCAGATCAGTGTAAAGCACATGAAGAAACTCCATAAAGATGGATTTTTGGAATCACTTGGTTATGAATCATTTGATGCTTGTGAATCGTGCTTTTTGGGCAAGATGACTAAAACTCCGTTCTCCGGAACAATGGAACGAACTACTGACTTGTTGGAAATAATACATACCGATGTATGCGATCCAATGAGTGTTGATGCTCGTGGCAAGTATCGTTATTTTCTGACCTTCACAGATGATTTGAGCAGATATGGGTATATCTACTTAATGAAACACAAGTCTGAAACATTTGAAAAATTCAAAGAATTTCAAAGTGAAGTGGAGAATCATCGTAACAAGAAAATAAAGTTTCTACAATCTGATCGTGGAGGAGAATATTTGAGTTACGAGTTTCGCCTTCATATAAAATAATGTGGAATAGTTTCATAGCTCATGCCACATGGAACACCACAACGTAATGGTGTGTCCGAACGTCATAACCGCACATTATTGGATATGGTGCAATCTATGATGTATCTTACTGATTTACCACTATCATTTTGGGGTTATGCATTAGAGACAGCTGCATTCACTTTAAATAGGGCACCATCAAAATCCGTTGAGACGACGCCTTATGAACTATGGTTTGGCAAGAAACCAAAGTTGTCGTTTCTTAAAGTTTGGGGCTGCGATGCTTATGTGAAAATGCTTCAACCTGATAAGCTCAAACCCAAATCAGAGAAATGTGTCTTCATAGGATACCCAAAGGAGACTATTGGGTACACCTTCTATCACAGATCCGAAGGCAAGACATTCGTTGCTAAGAATGGATCCTTTCTAGAGAAGGAGTTTCTCTCGAAAGAAGTGAGTGGGAGGAAAGTAGAACTTGATGAGGTAACTGTACCTGCTCCCTTATTGAAAAGTGGTTCATCACAGAAACCGGTTCCTATGACGTCTACACCAATTAGTGAGGAAGTTAATGATGATGATCATGGAACTTCAGATCAAGTTGTTACTGAACCTCGTAGGTCAAACAGAGTAAGATCCGCAACAGAGTGGTACGGTAATCCTGTTCTGTAAGTTATGTTACTAGACCATGACGAACCTACGAACTATGAAGAAGCGATGGTGAGCCCAGATTCCGCAAAATGGCTTGAGGCCATGAAATCTGAGATGGGATCCATGTATGAGAGCAAAGTGTGGACTTTGGTTGACTTGCCCGATGATCGGCAAGCCATTGAGAATAAATGGATCTTCAAGAAGAAGACTGACGCTGACGGTAATGTTACTGTCTATAAAGCTCGACTTGTTGCGAAAGGTTTTCGACAAGTTCAAGGGATTGACTACGATGAGACTTTCTCACCCGTAGCGATGCTTAAGTCTGTCCGATTCATGTTAGCAATTGCCGCATTTTATGATTATGAAATTTGGCAAATGGATGTAAAAACTGCATTCCTGAATGGATTTCTAGAAGAAGAGTTGTATATGATGCAACCAGAAAGGTTTTGTCGATCCAAAGGGAGCTAACAAAGTGTGCAAGCTCCAGCGATCCATTTATGGACAGGTGCAAGCCTCTCGGAGTTGGAATAAACGCTTTGATAGTGTGATCAAAGCATTTGGTTTTATACAAACTTTTGGAGAAGCCTGTATTTACAAGAAAGTGAGTGGGAGCACTACATCCTTTCTAATAAGTATATGTGAATGACATATTGTTGATCAGATATAATGTAGAATTTTCTGGAAAGCATAAAGTTGTTTACTCATTGAGCATCAAGATCTATTGAGATAGATCAAGACGCTTGATAAGATTTTCAATTAGTACACACCTTGACAAGATTTTGAAGTAGTTCAAAATGGAACAGTCAAAGAAAGAGTTCTTGCCTGTGATGCAAAGGTGTGAAGTTGAGTAAGACTCAAAACCCGACCATGGCAGAAAATAGAAAGAGAATGAAAAGTCATTCCCTATGCCTCAGTCATAGGTTCTATAAAGTATGATATGTTGTGTACCAGACCTATTTTATACCTTGCTCTGATTTTGGCAAAGGAATACAATTTTGATCTAAGAGTAGATCACTGGACAACGGTCAAGAATATCCTTAGTGAGGACTAAGGAGATGTTTCTCGATTATGGAGGTGATAAAAGAGTTCATCATAAAGAGTTACATCGATGCAAGCATGTACACCGATCCAGATGACTCTAAGTCTCAATCTGTATACATATTGAAAGTGGGAGCAATTAGCTAGAGTAGCTCCGTGCAGAGCATTGTAGACATAGAATATTTGCAAAATACATACGGCTCTGATTGTGACAGACCCGTTGACTAAACTTCTCTCACGAGCAAAACATGATCATACCTTAGTACTCTTTGGGTGTTAATCACATAGCGATGTGAACTACATTATTGACTCTAGTAAACCCTTCGGGTGTTGGTCACATGACGATGTGAACTATGGGTGTTAATCACATACAGATGTGAATATTGGTGTTGAATCACATGATGATGTAAACTAGATTATTGACTCTAGTGCAAGTGGGAGACTGAAGGAAATATGCCCTAGAGGCAATAATAAAGTTATTATTTATTTCCTTATTTCATGATAAATATTTATTATTCATGCTAGAATTGTATTAACTGGAAACATGATACATGTGTGAATACATAGACAAACTGAGTGTCACTAGTATGCCTCTACTTGACTAGCTCATTAATCAAAGATGGTTATGTTTCCTAGCCATGGACAAATAGTTGTCATTTGATTAACGTGATCACATCATTAGAAGAATGATGTGATTGACTTGACCCATTCCGTTAGCTTAGCACTCGATCGTTTAGTATGTTGCTATTGCTTTCTTCATGACTTATACATGTTCCTATGACTATGAGATTATGCAACTCCCGTTTACCGGAGGAACACTTTGTGTGCTACCAAACATCACAACGTAACTGGGTGATTATAAAGGTGCTGTACAGGTGTCTCCGAAGGTACTTGTTGGGTTGGCGTATTTCGAGATTAGGATTTGTCACTCCGATTGTCGGAGAGGTATCTATGGGCCCACTCAGTAATGCACATCACTTAAAAGCCTTGCAAGCATTGCAACTAATGAGTTAGTTGCGGGATGATGTATTATGGAACGAGTAAAGAGACTTGCCGGTAACGAGATTGAACTAGGTATTGAGATACCGACGATCGAATCTCGGACAAGTAACATACCGATGACAAAGGGAACAACGTATGTTGTTATGCGGTTTGACCGATAAAGATCTTCGTAGAATATGTGGGAGCCAATATGGGCATCCAGGTCCCGCTATTGGTTATTGACCGGAGACGTGTCTCGGTCATTTCTACATAGTTCTCGAACCCGTAGGGTCCGCACGCTTAAGGTTTCGTTGACGATATAGTATTATATGAGTTATGTATGTTGGTGACCGAATGTTTTTCGGAGTTCCGGATGAGATCATGGACATGACGAGGAACTCCATAATGGTCCGGAGATAAAGTTTAATATATGGGATAATAGTGTTTGATCTCCAGAAGGGTTCCGGAATTCACCGGAAGGGGTTCCGGATGTTTCCTGAAATGTTTGGGTACGAGAACACGTTATTTGGGCCAAAGGGGAATGCCCACAAGGTTTTTGGAAAGCGCAAAAGGAAGTTTTGCAGAGTCCAGGGGCTAGACGCCGGGAACCCTGGCGTCTGGCCCTGGAGTCCGAGAAGGACTCTTGCCTTTCGGGTGAAACCGACTTTGTGGAGGCTTTTACTCCAATTTTCGACCCCAAGGCTCAACATATAAATAGAGGGGCAGGGCTAGCACCAAAGAGACATCAAGAAACACCAAGCCGTGTGCCGGCAACCCTGTCCCCTCTAGTTTATCCTCTGTCATAGTTTCCATAGCGCTTGGGCGAAGCCCTGCGGAGATTGTTCTTCACCAACACCGTCACCACGCCGTCGTGCTGCCGGAACTCATCTACTACTTCGCCCGTCTTGCTAGATCAAGAAGGCAAGGACGTCATCGAGCTGAACGTGTGCAAAACTCGGAGGTGCCGTGCGTTCGGTACTTGGATCGGTCGGATAAACGCTTCTGCTTAGCGATCTTCAAGGGTAGGAAGATACACTCCCCTCTCGTTGCTATGCATCACCATGATCTTGCGTGTGCGTAGGAATTTTTTTGAAATTACTACGTTCCCCAACAAGATGTCTGTCTAAGTGGGAGTTCTTAAGTAATATGATTAATTGAACTTAAATTTATAATGAACTTAGTACCTGATAGTATTTTGCTTGTCTATGTTTGTTGTAGATAGATGGCTCGTGCTGTTGTTCCGTTGAATTTTAATGCGTTCCTTGAGAAAGCTAAGTTGAAAGATGATGGTAGCAATTACACGGACTGTGTCCGTAACTTGAGGATTATCCTCATTGCTGCACAGAAGAATTACGTCCTGGAAGCACTGCTGGGTGCCAGGCCTACTGCAGATGCAACTAACGACGTTAAGAACGTCTGGCAGAGCAAGGCTGATGACTACTCGATAGTTCAGTGTGCCATGCTTTACATCTTGGAACCGGGTCTTCAACGACGTTTTGAACGTCATGGAGCATATGAGATGTTCCAGGAGTTGAAGCTAATATTTCAAGCAAATGCCCGGATTGAGAGATATGAAGTATCCAATAAGTTCTTTAGCTGTAAGATGGAGGAGAACAGTTCTGTCAGTGAACACATACTCAAAATGTCTGGGTATAATAATCACTTGATTCAACTGGGAGTTAATCTCCCTGATGATAGTGTCATTGACAGAATTCTTCAACACTACCACCAAGCTACAAGAGCTTCGTGATGAACTATAATATGCAAGGGATGGACAAAACGATTCCCGAGCTCTTCGCAATGCTAAAGGCTGCGGAGGTAGAAACATCAAGTGTTGATGGTCAATAAGACCACAAAGGGAAGAAGAAGGGAACTTCAAGAAGAACAAACAAGTTGCTGCTCAAGAGAAGAAACCCAAGTCTGGACCTAAGCCTGAGACTGAGTGCTTCTACTGCAAGCAGACTGGACACTGGAAGGAGAACTGCCCCAAGTATTTGGCGGATAAGAAGGATGGCAAAGTGAACAAAGGTATATGTGATATACATGTTATTGATGTGTACCTTACTAATGCTCGCAGTAGCACCTGGGTATTTGATACTGGTTCTGTTGCTAATATTTGCAACTCGAAACAGGGACTATGGATTAAGCGAAGATTGGCTAAGGACGAGGTGACGATGCGTGTGGGAAATGGTTCCAAAGTCGATGTGATCGCAGTCGGCACGCTACCTCTACATCTACCATCGGGATTAGTTTTAGACATAAATAGTTGTTATTTGGTGCCAGCGTTAAGCATGAACATTATATCAGGATCTTGTTTGATGTGAGACGGTTATTCATTTAAATCAGAGAATAATGGTTGTTCTATTTATATGAGTAATATCTTTTATGGTCATGCACCCTTGAAGAGTGGTCTATTTTTAATAAATCTCGATAGTAGTGATACACATATTCATAATGTTGAAGCCAAAAGATGCAGAGTTGATAATGATAGTGCAACTTATTTGTGGCACTGTCGTTTGGGTCATATTGGTGTAAAGCGCATGAAGAAACTTCATACTGATGGACTTCTGGAATCACTTGATTATGAATCACTTGGTACTTGCGAACTGTGCCTCATGGGCAAGATTACTAAAACACCGTTCTCCGGAACTATGGAGCGAGCAACTGATTTGTTGGAAATCATACATACTGATGTATGTGGTCCAATGAATATTGAGGCTCGCGGCGGGTATCGTTATTTTCACACCTTCACAGATGATTTGGGCAGATATGGGTATATCTACTTTATGAAACATAAGACTGAAACATTTGAAAAGTTCAAAGAATTTCAGAGTGAAGTGGAAAATCATCATAACAAGAAAATAAAATTTCTACGATCTGATCGTGGAGGAGAATATTTGAGTTATGAGTTTGGTTTACATTTGAAACAATGCGGGATAGTTTTGCAACTCACGCCACCCGGAACACCACAACGAAATGGTGTGTCCGAACGTCGTAATCGTACTTTACTAGATATGGTGTGATCTATGATGTCTCTTACTGATTTACCGCTATCGTTTTGGGGTTATGCTTTAGAGACGGTCGCATTCACGTTAAATAGGGCACCATCAAAATCCGTTGAGACGACGCCTTATGAACTATGGTTTGGCAAGAAACCAAAGTTGTCGTTTCTTAAAGTTTGGGGCTGCGATGCTTATGTGAAGAAACTTCAACCAGATAAGCTCGAACCCAAATCGGAGAAATGTGTCTTCATAGGATACCCAAAAGAGACTATTGGGCACACCTTCTATCACAGATATGAGGGCAAGATTTTTGTTGCTAAATTCGGATCCTTTCTAGAGAAGGAGTTTCTCTCGAAAGAAGTGAGTGGGAGGAAAATAGAACTTGATGAGGTAACTGTACCTGCTCCCTTATTGGAAAGTAGTTCATCACAAGAACCGGTTCCTGTGACAACTACACCAATCAGTGAGGAAGCTAATGATATTGATCATGAAACTTCAGATCAAGTTACTACCGAACCTCGTAGGTCTACCAGAGTAAGATCCGCACCAGAGTGGTACGCTAATCCTATTCTGGAAGTCATGTTACTTGACCATGACGAACCTACGAACTATGAGGAAGCGATGATGAGCCCAGATTCCACTAAATGGCTTGAGGCCATGAAATCTGAGATGGGATCCATGTATGAGAACAAAGTATGGACTTTGGTTGACTTGCCCGATGATCGGCAAGCCATCGAAAATAAATGGATCTTCAAGAAGAAGACTGACGCTGATGGTAATATAACTGTCTACAAAGCTCGACTTGTTGCAAAAGGTTTTTGACAAGTTCAAGGAGTTGACTACGATGAGACTTTCTCACCCGTAGCGATGCTTAAGTCTGTCCGAATCATGTTAGCAATTGCCGCATTTTATGATTATGAAATTTGGCAAATGGATGTCAAAACTGCATTCCTGAATGGATTTCTGGAAGAAGAGTTGTATATGATGCAACCGGAAGGTTTTGTCGATCCAAAAGGTGCTAACAAAGTGTGCAAGCTCCAGCGTTCCATTTATGGACTGGTGCAAGCATCTCGGAGTTGGAATAAATGTTTTGATAGTGTGATCAAAGCATATGGTTTTATACAGACTTTTGGAGAAGGTTGTATTTACAAGAAAGTGAGTGGGAGCTCTGTAGCATTTCTGATATTATATGTAGATGACATATTGTTAATTGGAAATGATATAGAATTTCTGGATAGCATAATGGGATACTTGAATAAAAGTTTTTCAATGAAATACCTTGGTGAAGCTGCTTACATATTGGGCATCAAGATCTATAGAGATAGATCAAGACGCTTAATTGGACTTTCACAAAGCACATACCTTGATAAAGTTTTGAAAAAGTTCAAAATGGATCAGGCAAAGAAAGGGTACTTGCCTGTATTACAAGGGGTGAAGTCAGACTCAATGCCCGACCACAGCAGAAGATAGAGATAAAATGAAAGATGTTCCCTATGCTTCAGCCATAGGCTTTATCATGTATGCAATGCTGTGTACCAGACCTGATGTATGCTTAGCAATAAGCTTGGCAGGTAGGTACCAAAGTAATCCAGGAGTGGATCATTGGACATCGGTCAAGAATATCCTGAAATACCTGAAAAGGACTAAGGATATGTTTCTCGTTTATGGAGGTGACAAAGAGCTAGTCGTAAATGGTTACGTCGATGCAAGCTTTGACACTGATCCAGACGATTCTAAATCGCAAACCGGATAAGTGTTTTTATTAAACGGTGGAGCTGTAAGTTGGTGCAGTTCTAAACAAAGTGTCGTGGCGGGATCTACATGCGAAGCGGAGTACATAGCTGCTTCAGAAGCAACAAATGAAGGAGTCTCGATGAAAGAGTTCATTTCCGATCTAGGTGTCATACCTAGTGCATCGGGACCAATGAAGATCTTCTGTGAATACATAGACAAACTTAACGTCACTAGTATGCCTCTACTTGACTAGCTCATTAATCAAAGATGGTTGTGTTTCCTAACCATAGACATGTGTTGTCATTTGATTAACGGGATCACATCATTAGAAGAATGATGTGATTGACTTGACCCATTCCGTTAGCTTAGCACTTGATCGTTTAGTATGTTGCTATTGCTTTCTTCATGACTTATACAAAGTTCCTACAACTATGAGATTATGCAACTCCCGTTTACTGGAGGAACACTTTGTGTGCTACCAAACGTCACAACATAACTGGGTGATTATAAAGGAGCTCTACAGGTGTCTCCAAAGGTACATGTTGAGTTAGCGTATTTCGAGATTAGGTTTTGTCACTCCGATTGTCGGAGAGGTATCTCTGGGCCCTCTCGGTAATGCACATCACTATAAGCCTTACAAGCAATGTAGCTAATGAGTTAGTTACGGAATGATGCATTACGTAACGAGTAAAGAGACTTGCCGGTAACGAGGTTGAACTAGGTATTGGATACCGACGATCGAATCTCGGGCAAGTAACATACCGATGACAAAGGGAACAACGTATGTTGTTATGCGGTTTGACCGATAAAGATCTTCGTAGAATATGTAGGAGCCAATATGAGAATCCAGGTTCCGCTATTGGTTATTGATCGGAAACAGTTCTAGGTCATATCTACATAGTTCTCGAACTCGTAGGGTCCGCACGCTTAAGGTTTCGATGATAGTTATATTATGAGTTTATGAGTTTTGATGTACCAAAGTTTGTTCGGAGTCCCAAATGAGATTACGGACATGACAAGGAGTCTCGAAATGGTCGAGACATGAAGATTGATATATTGGAAGCCTATATTTGGATATCGGAAGTGTTCCAGGTGAAATCGAGATTTTACCGGAGTACCGGGAGGTTACCGGAACCCCCCGGGGGGATTAATGGGCCTACATGGGCCCTAGTGGAGAGGAAGAGAGGAGGCAAGGGCTGGCCGCGTCCCCTCCCTCCTAGTCCGAATAGGACAAGGAGAGGGGGGCGGCGCCCCCCCTTTCCTTCCCCTCTTCCTCCTCCTTTCCCCCTTCGTCTTCTCCAACTAGGAAAGAAGGGAGTCCTACTCCCGGTGGGAGTAGGACTCCCCCTTGGCGCGCCCTCCTTGGCCGGCCGCCCCCTCCCCCTTGGCTCCTTTATATACGAGGGCAGGGGGGCACCTCTAGACACAACAATTAATCTCCAAGATCTCTTAGCCATGTGCGGTGCCCCCCTCCACCATAGTCGTCGATAATATTGTAGCGCTGCTTAGGCGAAGCCCTGCGACGGTAGAACATCAAGATCGTCACCACGCCGTCGTGTTGACGGAACTCTTCCCCGACACCCTGCTGGATCGGAGTCCGGGGATCGTCATCGAGCTGAACATGTGCTAGAACTCGGAGGTGTCGTAGTTTCGGTGTTTGATCGGTCGGGCCGTGAAGACGTATGACTACATCAACCGCGTTGTTCTAACGCTTCCACTTTCGGTCTACGAGGGTACGTGGACAACAATCTCCCCTCTCGTTGCTATGCACCACCATGATCTTGCGTGTGCGTAGGAATTTTTTTGAAATTACTACGTTCCCCAACATATATATATATATATATATAATATAATATAATATAAATAAACGAGCCATGCCATGTTGATCCACGTGCCCAGCCTCCAGGCCGAGGCACGACCCTGGGCATGCCGCGTGACAGGCACGGCCCGTTTAGCCCGTGTTGTGCCTGGCCATGGTAGGGCCGTGCTGTTCGTGGGTTGGTCTTGCTGGGCCAGCCCGTTTGAGGCACGGCCCTGAGGCTAGATGTTTCAAACCGACGCCCCCGACAAGGAGTGATTCAGGCTCCGAAACAAAGATAGAGCCCCAAGAAACCACCTCCCAGAGCTTGCAAAATACATGTTGATGCCGCTGTTCGCGCCAGAAGAGGAGGAGCGGCTGCTGCAGTTTGCAAAGATGAGGCGGGGAATTATATTGGGGCTTCGGCTGGTTTTGGAGGGTGTCACTGACCCTGCGTCTTTGGAAGCGATAGCCTGCCGGGAGGCGTTGTGTTTAGCGGAGGACCTGAATATCCACAATTTTGTCATTGCATCAAACTGCAAACAAGCTGTGTCAGACATTGGCCACAATGCTGGGGAAGATATGGAGCAATTATGAGCGAGATTCGCCTTAGAACTGTTAATGTCCAATGTAAATTTACTTTCGAGTGTCGTGCTGCGAACTATGAAGTACACGGTTTAGCTAAATTTTCCCTTTCTAGAGGTCCTTGTCTCCATGTCTGGTTTGACGTTCCTTATAACCAGACCCGTATCCCACTTCAGGTGGCTTTCGATGAATAAAGTTGTTTACCACCCTAAAAAAACTAGTACTACGGCTTTGAGAGTCGACCGCCGACGAATTTGAAAAGGGAAAGCGGGAGTCGGACCTCCGATTCTTGTGGCGGCGATTGGAAATCTGGATTTGCCGGCGGCCAGACAAGGTACGTGAGGCGGCGCCGCCGCAAAACTTCATTCCGTCTCATTCTCTCCACCCTCGCGTCGTTTGATCGTTTCTCTGCTACGCAGCGCCGACGACGCCCACCGTCTGTTCGACGGAATGCCTCCTGGTAGCGAGGACGAGAATGCGCCGCTGATGAGCGCCACCGACCGCATCGGCGCACTGCCCGACCATATGCTCCACCACCTGCTGTCTTTCCTCCCAGCGCAGGCAGCCGTGCGGACGTGCGTGCTTGCCCGGCGCTGGCGCCACCTTTGGAAGTCCACTACAGGCCTGCGCATCGTCGGCCTTGACGATGAGGATACCATCCAAGTTCAAGACCTCCGGAAGTTCATGGATCATCTGCTGGTCCTGCGTGAGCGCACCGACCTGGATACCGTTGAGATCAAATTCGATCTGTTCAATCAGGATGACGAGCCCTATGTGAACCTATGGACCCGTTTTGCTGTGATTTGCAAAGTTCAGGTGCTCACCCTTCATATCCATAACGAGGTTGAGTACCTCTGCCTAGACGACCTGCCTCTTGTCTCTCGGCATCTGAGAACATTGAACCTTCATGGTGTAGCCTTACGGAAGGCCTTTCTTGATTTTGCTAGCTGTCCAGCATTGGTGGATCTGAAGATAGATGATTGTGACATCAATGTCAATAAGATATCGTCCCGTTCCCTGAAGCATTTGAGCATCACTAGTTGTCAATCTGATTTGGATTGCCGGGTCCATGTTTCTGCTCCAGGCCTTGTCTCACTGGAACTAGAAGACTTTATTGGTATAACCCCTTTGCTTGAAGACATGGCATTACTAGAAGCCGCATGTGTGAATCTTAGCGATGAATGCAAAGATGTCTGTTTGAATTATGACTCTGGTGTTTTCTGTGGAGCTAATGATAATACATGTAAGAATTGTGTTCCTAGTAGTTATGATGGCAGCAGGAATTGTGTGCTTCTGGGTGGTATCTCAAGTGCTAAACACCTCAAGTTGATATCTGATACTGGAAAGGTATGCCACTCGTCTTTAACTTCTTTGTGCTATCCCTTTCTGTGTTGCACTATCTACATCATTGCTGGATATAGGCAATAAACTAATCACATATGCATCTTGATTGTTTACTTTTGTATTTTCTTTCCAGTTCATTTTTACAAGAGATTTGAAACATTGCCCTACATTTAACAAGTTAAAGACTTTATTACTCAACAAGTACTGGTGCGAGGCTCCTGATTTGGATCCACTATCTTGCATTCTGACAAACTCACCAGTTCTCGAGAAGCTCACTCTTGAACTTTCTCCCAAGGTATAAATCTTCTAAAATGGGCAATTCCTGCACTATTAAAGTTATTATCGATTATCCATCTTTGTTAAATGTTTGTGTGTACCATAGTCGCAAAATCCTAAATTGGAGATAAAAGGAAGTTACTGTTGCATGGAGAGACCGTCTGCAATATCAGAGCACCTCGACATAGTTAAAGTCAAGTGTGATGTGATCGACGAGATAATTCTTAAAGTATTGAAGTTCTTGTGTGCATCTAACATACGTAAGTTAACTAATGACACTTTGCATGCTCTCTATATTCCTGAAATTAGCTTTAATATAAGCGAAAAATGTAGAAAGCATGCAGTCAATATGAAACTTCTGAATTATGAATGAAGAACATTTTGTAGGGATTCCTTATTGTTTGAGGCATGAAAAATCTGGACCACATCTGGTGATAACTGTTAGTTGTGTTGTAGAAACTGTTAGTTGTGGACTTGTTGATTAGTTGTGGTTTTGTGGGTACTATCATAAATGTCTGAATCTATTAGTTCAGGGTGGTTGTACAATATCTTCACTTGTTGTTTTGTAGTGAACAGCAACTCAAATGCATAGTAATACAATATTTCGACTCATTGTGTTGTTGGATAATTGGTTCTAATCAATAGCAAACTTTATGGTCTAAATTTGGCACTTAGATTGCTTGTGATTCCGGCACTTATATTATTCCCTGTTTTATTAGACTTTTTCCTAGGAACACTACTAGGGAAAAGCCTAGCAGCAGCGCGGGTTTTAGGCCTATCAGTAGCGCGGGCAGGAGCACTACTGATAAGGCGCTACAGCTAATGATTAGCAATAGCGCGCCTTGACCCACACTACTGTTAAATTAACTTAGTAGTAGCGCTTCTTCAGAATGGCACTACTGGTAATTAGTAGCAGCGCTTCTCTTCTCCCGCGCTACTACTATTATTTAGTATTTTATTTATTTTTTATTTCATGTTGTATTCATACACCTTTACACAAGTTTTCATACAACAGGAATTTAGAGATTGTTTTTACATCATAATGAGTTATTACATCATGGGGTGAAAGAACCGTGGACTAGTTTCAAGTGGATGGACATCCACTTGAAACTAATCCGCGGTTCTTTCACCCAATGATATAATGATATCATCATCATCATCATATCATTAACAACTTATCATCATAATACATCATTGTCATATAACACCTCCTCAAGATCATCGTTTTCATCATTGACATCACATAACACCTCCTCAAGATCATTATTATCAACTCTAACACATTACCACATAATAAACATATTGTACCTCATAGGACCTATTACATTCGATTAAGATCTACTATATTTTCTAAGGTAAAATAGCAAAAAAACAAGATAGCCCCTGACTTTCCATTATGGAGAATGGAGATTAGTCTGTCTCGAATTCTTGCCTTTCGCTGAATGTTACTTCCAAGAACCTCCTTGCGAATGTCCATACATTTCTTTCATTCTTTGATGAACATGTGTTCACAGGTTTTAGAAATCCGATATGCACAGGTGAGCTCCGTAGATTTACCTAGCAGTATGTTCAGAACTGAGAGGCGACCATGCAGAGACATCAGATGAGGCACACAATCCATCGGGAGTTTCTGTTGAAAAACATAATAATAACTTCGTAGTTAGCAATGATGTACTAGTTTTAGAAGTATGCAAAAGATGCACGGATGTCGTAATAGTAAAAAATCTTACCAGGGTATCTCCAGAGAAGTTACCGTGGTTCAACACATGCACTAGTGGCACGTATTCACCATAATTTGGAGGAGTTCGATAATAGTCATTGTAATTCTCAAGAAGAGTACAAAATGCGATCAGATGATTTTTCTCCTTATACGTTAATTCGGTGCCATCGGTGTAGTGGGTTTTATCTACCATCTTCCGCACAGTCTTTGAAGAATCAAAATAAGCTGTCAATGGAAATAAGCTATCAACTATTTTGAAATAAACAATATAAATTAGTTAATAACTATGTTTGAGAAACTCACATAGCGGTACAATCGGAAGCGTATCAACAAGGACCCAAATGTCCATATTGTCTTGCTCGATGTCAGGATCACCAAGATCCATGGTGACAATCATACCCTCATAAAAACCATACATTTTGCAAAGTGCTTCCCAATTTTGGCAACCAAAATGGGTTACGCTCTGAGCATTGCATAGATTTACTTCAAAATCCATATCATGATGGGTCCTTAGGTGTATTTTCTTTGTTTCAAAATTTTCATGGTCTTCAAAACCCATCCTCTCCAAGACAAAGCGTCTTGCATGGCATGGGATAAGCTAGTCGAATTGTAAAATATGAAAATTAGACGTTGAAATAGTTGAAGTCATGCTTAATTACGAAAAAAAACACTTTTCGTTGTTGCGTACCGTTTCACAATCGAAGGTCTCCTCGAGCTTAATGCTGAAGCGCCGATCTTCGTCCAGCCGAACGAACCTGTCGCACATACCTCGATCGTCGTGGCACTAGCTACACTCCCCCGGGAGACTGTCGTCGTCTGAGTATGACATTTCCTACAATCATAATTCAAAGATTAAACTTGTACATATTCTAGCACAAGTCATGCCAGAATTCACGAAAAAATCCGGCATGACCTTTGCTAAAAAAGGACATATCGAGCACCTGAAATTTGCCGGAATGGAAATTAATCAACACTCCGGCAAAACATAGGCCACTCGGAGATGTAAACTGAACATGAACGGCCACTTGGGCAACCACATATCCTATTTGAGCAACAACACAAGATATACAAGGATATTTGGCTGGTCTCACCTTGATGTCGGAGGGGGTCGGTGACTGGGACGACGGCGGGGATGTCGGAGGGGGTCGGTGACGGGGACGACGGTGGTCACCTGAAACCATATTATTTATCACTAATACATCCCAAATAATTGCTTAAACTAAAAAATAACAACAAATATGACATGTTCAACTAGTTTTATTAATTCAACTAGTTCTTACTAAATATAAACTTACTATAAATAGAAAAAAACTAGTTCTTTCTAAAAATAAAGTAGTTCAACTAGTCATATTAATTATCTTACTAAAAATACATTAGTTCTATTAATTCAACTAGTTCAACTAGTTTATTAATTTACTTACTAAACTAGTTCAACTACAACTAAAGTAGTTCAACTACCACTACTACTACTAAAAATCTAGTACTAACTAAGCAACATCTAGTACTAGCTATGAACCCTAAATTAACATCTACTACTACTAAATCTAGTACTAACTAGTGGCAGGGGGTGGGGGGCGACGGAGAGGTAGCTAGGGGCGGCGAGGTCGAGGGCGGTGGGAGGAGGGCTGCCAGCGGAGGAGGGAGGAGGGGCGGCCGCAGGCGGAGGGAGGAGGGCGGCGGCGGAGGAGGGAGGGGCGGCCGCAGGCGGAGGGAGGATGTGCGAGGAGGAGGGAGGAGGGAGGAGGGACGGAAGGAGGGGAGTACCTCGGCGGCGGACGGACGAAGGCGGCGGCGGCGGCGGCGACGCACGACGACGGTTACGCGGGCGAGAGTGAGAGTGTGAGTGAGAGGGCCGGTCGTGTGCATGGGGATAAGCTAGGGATAGTTGTAGCGCGTTTGCCAAAACGCGCTACAGCAAATATGAATAGCAGTAGCGCTTTGCATATAAACCACTACTGCTAAGTGTAACTATACAAAAATTACGTCAATGCAAAAATACATTGGCCATCAATGATCTTTTTGTGTACAATCTGAATTGTCAATATGAGTTCTATCCGGTAGAAACCGGAGAGGACTCATATTGCGGCCACAAATTTTACACATAGAGTTCAGTGAAGACCAACTGGTTGTGGTAGTTTCAGAAATAACATATTTAAGGTGGTAAACAACCTGTTCACGGAGCGAGGTGGGACTAAACTTGTGGGCTGATCTTAGCAGTAGCGGTTTTCCTAGAAGCGCGCTGCTGCTAACTTCTATAGCAGTAGCGCTGTTTAGTATAGTGCGCTACTGCTATAACTAGCGGGGGGCGAGGTCATGACAACTATAGCAGTAGCGCTGTTTGCGGCGGACGCGCTACTGCTATTTCCCTGTCAGCAACGCGTTTTGCTAACACGCGCTGCTGCTAAATAGCAGTAGCGTGGTATTTTGAAGAGCGCTGCTGGTAAGATTCTGTGTACAGGCTTTTCCCTAGTAGTGGAAGTCTTTACAGTTTGAAAATATTTTCTTCAAAAATAAGTCTATACATAACATGTCTAGCAGTGCATGCCATGATTGCTTATTTCACATTTCCTTTTCGATGAAATTGATTTTAACATTTTCTGCATTCTCATTTGGTAGCAGTTTAACTAGATGTTCTCATGTTAAATTATCTGCTAAAAAGTTTGTGCCAAATTAATGTTAAAATAAGCTGCACCTGCTAAGTGAATCTCCATCATACATTCATATTTCTGTTGTCGAGTAACTGATGCAGAACACCAGACTCTTACATTGTTTTTTCATTTCTATACAGGATGCAGTTTCGAGTAAGGGTGAGATGATCTTGGTTGTTGTCGGTCTTCCATGTCTCAGCCATTAAGAAATTCAAGGCTTAAGCATATATAAGCATCTTATGCCAACTCTACTTAGAGGAATGATGTAGAATCCCCACTATATAACTTATGACCTGTAGACCATCTTGCTGGACTTGGTTTTATGGTATCCTGTTGCACCTAAGCGTTTCTTTGTTGGCTTGTGCCCATGACTGTTCTGTTATGATGGATCTGTATATTTTGTCTCCTGAGCTAAGACATGGATGTTTGGAAGAGTGAAACAGGAGGTGTAGAGTTGCATACGTATGTTGCACTTTGACTCGCTGCTGTTGATTCATTTTCCTGATGTTGCTATATCTAGGCAGAGAACACTAAAAAAGAGCTACAGCTCTTAACTTAAGTTACCAGCAAGGGGAGGGGTACACTGTGTAAGGAGAAATAGGTTGCGGTAAACGTGTGCTTCGATAGTAGGGACGTATTCGTGTTTATATAGACAATACAGAATACATTGGCGCAGGTTGTTAGGAGTCTTTTCCCCTACTCCAAGCTACATAGGATGAGGATAAACTCAAGCCAACAACCTGCGGATATGCACGTACAAACACACCAATTTCATCATCGTGACATATATGTCACGTTACACAACTAGCCTATCATCTAACATCCTCCCTCAATCTCAACATGTGAAGGTTTAGATTGTTGTTGAAGGCTTGAGGTTGTCGAGCTTGCAAGGGTTTGGTGAAACCATCAGCAACTTGATCTCTAGTTGGAATGAACCGTACTTCCAACAACTTTTGTGCAACTCTTTCTCGAACAAAGTGATAGTCAATTTCTATATGCTTTGTTCTTGCATGGAACACAGGATTTGCAGAAAGATAAGTTGCTCCAAGATTATCACACCATAGTTGTGAAATATGTGATCTCCCAATACCCAATTCATTGAGTAGTGTTTCTATCCACATCACCTCAGCAGTTGCATTTGCCAGAGACTTATATTCAGCTTCTGTACTTGACCGAGACACAGTTGCTTGCTTCTTTGCATTCCAGGATATGAGATTTGAGCCAAGGAAGACAGCAAAGCCGCCAGTGGATCACCTATCATCAGGGCATCCAGCCCAATCTGCATCTGAAAAAGCACTTACTGCTGTTGAGGAAGACTTACACAATTTTAGTCCTGTTTCAACACTTCCTTGAAGATACCTCAAAATTCTCTTTACAGCTGTCCAATGCACTGTGGTAGGAGCATGTAGAAACTGACAAACCTTATTAACAGAGAAGGAAATATCTGGTCTTGTTAGAGTTAAATACTGGAGTGCACCAACTACACTTCTGTATTTTGTTCCTTCCTCTGGACTCAATAACACTCCTTCATGCAAAGACAACTTATCAGTTGTAGACATGGGTGTGCTAGAAGGTTTGCAGTCTTTCATACCTACACGCTTGATTACATCTCTGGCATACTTTTCTTGAGTCAACACTATACCATCATGTACCTTTTTAACCTCAATACCTAGGAAGTAATGTAACTCTCCTAGATCCTTAAGAGCAAACTCATGTTTTAATTGTTTTAGCAATGCTGAGGTGGCCTCTTGAGATGAACTAGCAACAATTATGTCATCAACATAAATTAACATGTATATCATCACCTTTCCTTTTTTAAAGAAGAACAAGGAAGTATCTCCCTTGGAAGCTCGAAACCTAAGTTGTTGCAGCTTTGCACTTAGCCTTGAATACCAAGCTCTAGGGGCTTGTTTAAGACCATACAGAGCTTTGTCCAGTTTGCACACATGATTTGGTTTTGAACCATCTTCAAACCCAGGTGGTTGTTTCATATAGACTTCCTCTTCGAGAACGCCGTGTAA
This sequence comes from Triticum timopheevii, assembly GCA_963921465.1. Lineage (NCBI taxonomy): Eukaryota > Viridiplantae > Streptophyta > Magnoliopsida > Poales > Poaceae > Triticum > Triticum timopheevii. Next base: position 68,845,310 of record OY997272.1, on the reverse strand, counting down.
GAACGCATTCTGTACATCCAATTGGCGAAGATTCCATCCCCTGGAGACAGCAACAGACAAAACAAGTCTGATAGTAGCAGCTTTAACAACTGGACTAAAGGTGTCCTCATAATCAATGCCATATCGTTGTTTAAAGCCTTTGGCTACCAGCCTAGCTTTGTATCTCTCTATTGTGCCATCGGGTCTTTTCTTGATTTTATAAACCCGTTTGCAATCTATAATATTCCTCCCTTGCTTGTGAGGAACTAAGTGCCACGTTTGATTTTTTTTATGAGTGCATCATACTCAACATTCATAGCATTTTTCCAACTTACGTTATTTAGGGCTTCAGCTAGGTTCTGTGTGGTTCTCCAGTAGATGCAAAATTTGCAAACTTAAAGTTCCTTTCATACCTGACCGTCCCATCCTTGTACATTGTGGGCTTTAAAATACCTTTCTGAGATCTTGTAGTTACTCGCTGAGGTGCAGTATCGATGACCACAGAGGATCCCGATCCGCCACCTCGTACTGGGTCCAGCCTGCCCGTCCCAGGCGAATCTCCCTCGTCTGTCGCGCGCATGGGCTGGCTCGGATCCCGCGCCTGTGGGCCTGGCGAGAGCGACCCGCTGTCGCTGGACGGCGCGTGGTCCACGGACCGACCACCATCATTGCTTCGGGCCCGCTCCGCCCTGTCCCCACTCGGCACGCGACAGCTGTCACATGCAGCCGGGAACCCACCGCGCCGCCCGACCAGATGGCAGACCCAGCCAATGTGTCATTCGCTGAGTGGCCACCCACGGATCCTGGGGAAGGCGGCGTCTGCGGCGCCTCCAGATCCTCCTCGGGATCGCTTTCCACGCCAGAACCGTCAGGTTCAGAATCGACAGGCGGATCGACCTCGTGTCCTGCGCCTGGCTGAGCAGCGCCCTGTTGCTGCATAAAATCACGGTGGTCTGGGGCGGCATTTTTTTTATTTTTGCCACCATTAGTAAGGCTATTACTACACAATTGATCATCAGCAATATTCTCACCCCCTTGATCAGTCGGGTTCAAGAGTTCTGGAGGCAACAAAAGTATTTCAGAACGTAATCTTGCTCCAGCATTGGGATGTAAAGTAGAGAAAGGAAAAATATTTTCATCAAAAACTACATCCCTTGAAATATAGACACGTCCTGTAGAAATATCAAGACATTTGAAACCTTTGTGAAGATTACTATACCCAAGGAAGGCGCGCTGTTTGGATCGAAATTGGTGTTTGTGCTTATTATATGGCCGAAGGTTAGGCCAACAAGCGCAACCAAAGATTCTGAGGGCTGAGTAGTTGGGTTTTTCATGATATAATCGTTCAAGAGGGGTTTCAAAGTTGATAACTTTACTAGGTAAACAGTTGATCAAATATGTGGCGGCAATGAAAGCTTCATCCCAAAACTTGAGAGGCATGCAAGCTTGGGCAAGAAGAGATAAACCAACCTCAACTATGTGCCGGTGTTTACGTTATGCTGAGCCATTTTGTTGATGAGCATAAGGACAAGAGACATGATGAGAGATGCCAATTTTTGTGAAGAAGGAGTTGAGTTTTTCATACTCCCCACCCCAGTCTGTTTGAAGAGCAAGGATTTTGCGATTGAACTGCCTTTCAACAAGGTTTTGAAAGTCATGAAATTTTTGGAAAACTTCAGACTTATGTTTAATGAGATAAATCCAAGTAAACTTGCTGAAGTCATCTATAAAACTCACATAATTTTTTTTCTTCCTACTGTTTCAACAGCAGGGCCCCAAACATCGGAGAAGACAAGTTCTAATGGAAATTTTCATTCACTTATTGACTTTGGATATGGTAGCTGGTGACTTTTGCCCTTTTGGCAAGCGTCACATACAAACTCATTGTTGAAAGAAATATCACATGGGAGGTTATTGTTGCTAACAATTTTCCTAACGATGACTGAAGAAGGATGACCTAAATGCCGGTGCCATCTATCTGAAGATATCTTGATGGCACTTAGCACTTGCTTCTTGGCGTTTCCCCCCACGTGTTTGATAGGATAGAGACCTCATCTACCCTTGCCTCGAAGTAGAACCTTCCTCGTTCCCTGTTCCTTGACAAGAAAAAATCGAGGATGAATTTCAACGAAGGTGTTGTTATCGGTCGCAAGCCGACTGGTTAAGATTAGGCTTTTATCAGCTACAGGGACATGAAGAATTTTGTTTAGGTGAAGATCGCGATCAGGGGTGTGTATAGCTGAATAACCAACGTGTTGTATAGCCACACCTGAACCGGATGCAGTGTGGATCTGCTCGCCGCCGGTGTACCTGTCGCGCACCGTCAGTTTCTCCAAGTCGCCGGTGATGTGGTCGGTGGCGCCGCTATCCAGGTACCAATTTGTGTCTACCCCATACTGGGGTGTCACCATATTGGCGGACTTCTCCTCTTCTCCCTGGTACGACTCGTCGTAGCGCTTCCAGCACTTCTAGGCCGGGTGCCCTGGCTTTCCACAGATCTGGCACACCACCTTGGGTGCAGAGGCAGAGTTGTTGTAGTTGCCCCTGCCACCTCCGCCGCGGCCGTTTTACTTGGTGTAGGGACGGCCGCGATCACCACCAGAGTTGCCGCCGCCTTGCCTGCCGCGACCGCGGTCACCACCACCACGGCCACGCCCTCGTGTCGCCGCGTTCGCCGAAGACTGCGATCCCCCATGGCGGAGGTTCATCCATGTCTCGAAGCTGACGAGCTGCGAGTACAGCTCCGGCACGGTGACTGGCACCACTCGGGAGCACATGGCGGAGACCACCGGGTTGAAGTCTTCTTCAAGCCCGGCCAGGATATGGGAGACGACGTCCTCCTCGTCCACCCTCTTTCCTGCTGCAGCAAGTTCGTCACAGAGAGTTCGGATCTTGCCAACATACTCGGTGATGGAGCCGTTTCCTTTCTGAAGATTGGCGAGGGCGATCCGGACATTCACAGTCGCGGCACGGGTCTGTGAGGCCAGCATCCCCTGGACCGTGTTCCATAGCTCGGCCGAGGTGTGGCAGGTGGCAACCTGAATTGCCATCTCACGAGGCAGCGTTGTCAGAAGATATGAGAAAACTTGCTGATCTTGTGCATACCAGGTTTGAAACTCCGGATTGGGCGCCTTCTTCTTGGTCTTCCCGTCGGAGTCCGTGACCTCCAGCTCCATGGGTGGCACTGGATGATCGACGTTGAGGTACTTCTTCATCTGAGCACCTCGGGTGGCAGACAGAACCGTCGCCCGCCATAGTGCCTGGTTGCCCTTGGTGAGCTTCTCTGAGGCGATGTGAGCGAATGGAGAGGATGGGAAGGTATTTGAAGATGTTTCCATGGATGAGCTCGAGAGGGGCTCTGATTACCATGTAAGGAGAAATAGGTTGCGGTAAACGTGTGCTTCGATAGCAGGGAGGTATTCGTGTTTATATAGACAATACAGAATACATTGGCGCAGGTTGTTAGGAGTCTTTTCCCCTACTCCAAGCTACATAGGATGAGGATAAACTCAAGCCAACAACCTGCGGATATGCATGTACAAACACGCCAATTACATCATCGTGACATATATGTCACGTTACACAACTAGCCTATCATCTAACACACTGCAGTTGCTACTCTGAGTGATCTCCGTCACCCATTTTCTCATTTATTTCTGCTGCTGGCACCTATGGGAGCACGGGAAAGGCGTCATCTTAGACGACAAAACGCTGACCTATGGTAGTGACATCTGCTGCTCAAGTCACAGGGTGATGCCCATGCTTGGATCTCTTTCCCAGACATGAGGTGTAGTTAGGGTCGCCTCTCCTTCGCATGTGTCCTGGTTCTTTCGCAAGGTCTTCACATTTGTAGAAATATCTTGCTCAAGTTGCCGTTTTCAATACAAATTCACATGCTCTCTCTCTCTCTTCCTCTCTTATATGCTTCAATATAATGGTCACATGAGCCACCCAACGTGATTGTGATCCATATGGTGAATCATATTGCTATGTGATGAGCATATCTATGAAGTCGGAGACGGAGCTTATCTTCGTGTGTCCCCATTTCGAGGAGTTAAGTGATTTGGAGTCAAAGGAAAGTTAGCACCACGAGTTATGGGACCATACAGAGTTTTGGAACGAATGGGAGAAGTTGCCTACAAGTTGGAATTATCCGAAGGTTTGTCAGGAGTTCATGATGTGTTTCACGTTTCCCAGTTGAAGAAGTGCCACGCAGAGTTGGCCGATATTCCATTGAGAGATACAGTGCCACTGGAAGCGATTCTCAGTTGGAGAGTGACCTAACCTATGAGGAGAAACCCGTTAAGATTCTCGAGTTTGCGAGCCGAGTTACTCGCAGCAAAGTCATCAAGTTTTGCAAAGTTCAATGGAGTCACCATACCGAGGAGGAAGCCACCTGGGAGCGTGAAGAAGACCTCCGTAAGGACCACCCACACCTTTTTGCTGACGAACCCAAATCTTGAGGGTGAGATTCATCTTAAGGTGGGTAGGTTTGTAACATCCCAATTTTCAATTTGAATGTTATTTATAGATCATTCATATGCATTCATGATTTATGCATTTTGTTGCTTTCGTTTTGGTTGCATTTTGATCCAAGAGACCTTAAACAACTCAAGGACCAATTTGAGAGAGTTGGAGGTTTAACAAAAAAGTCCAATTTTGATTTATCAAAATTTAGAAAAAATGGATCAAATTGTTTTTTTTCAAAATTCTTTTTTCAATTATTTTTAAAATAAAGAGAGAAGATAAAAGGACTTCTTCAAAAACAGCAAAGAAATGTTGGAAATTGAATTTTGAATTTTTGGATATTTTATTTGATTATATTCACTAGTTTATTTATTCATTTGCGTAGAAATTAGTACTATAATATTTGTTCACTAGGTCAATAATATATATGTCCAAAAAAAATGTTCACTAGGTCAATAATATATATGTCCATATTATTATGTGAATTTTTCTGGTATTTTTAGGTATTTATTTATTTAAGTATTAGCATGTTTTGTCTCTCTGGAAAATGTTTTTAAAAAACTTCCCGTCGAACTGGGCCGGCCCAGCACCCGCCAGGCCGCGGCCCAGCCAGCCACCCAGCCCCGACCGACTCTGAGAAGGAGACCGGCCGGCGAGCGTCACCGCCACCGTGGAGTCCCGCTCGGACTCCACCTCCGCGCCGCCTTGCCCCTCCCCCAAGAAGCCACCGCCCTTCCCTCCTTAAATACCGGCCGCCCGACCCCCTTCTCCTCCACATCGAGCCGCCGCCGCCGCGCAACACTACCGCCACCGCTGCCGTTCACCGTCGCTGCCGCCGCTCCTGCTGCCGTTGCCGCCGCAGCAAGCCGCCGCCGCCGCACCTCGAAGCCATCGACGCCGCCGTCCCGCCGAAGCCTGCCGCCGACGTCGTCCACCTCGCCGCCGTCGAGCACCACCGCCACCGCCGGTAGCCTCGACCTCCTCTCGCCCGTCCGATCTGGACACAGCGGTCTAGATCTCATCTTGTTTTTTTTGTTTTTGTTTTTTTCTAATTACCGAGAGTTCGCTCGTTAGGATTCCGTAGCGAACGTTTTCATTCTGTTAGGTTTCGTAGCGAACGTTCGTTTGATAGATTTTTCTTTTTATTTTAGTTTTGTGCCAGGGACCAATTCGTAGCTTTATTTACAAATTAGTCCCTCTGTTTCAAACTAGCACAACTTTTTGCTCGTTTGTGCGAATTTGATGAAACCAATGCCAACATCTTCAGAGCGATCTCATCTATCCATTAAACCAACTTGAACATGTTTTTGAAAATTTAAAATTTGAGTTTAGATCAGATTTGAATTTGAACTTTTTTTGTTTGTATCTTGAGTTCCGTAGCTCCGTTTTAGTTGATTCTTTTTGCAAATCGTAGCTAATCACATGTACCTTCTGTTAAGGTCTAATACACATAATTATAATGCTGTTAAAATTTGTTTTCTATTTAGATTAGTTATTTGCCTGTTTTTCAGTTTTCTGGATCTTTTCTTCAGTTTTCTCTTTGCATCTTTTGCTTATGTATGCTATTGTTTGTTTACGATAGATTTCCGAAGTGCGAAGCTTGTTACTATGAATCCCTAGAGTTTTCCGATCGTTAGCAAGGCAAGTTACACTTTGATCATACTTTTCAATACCTAGTTTTTCCTATAAGCATTAGATTTACCCCTCAAAGATTTGCATGAGTAGGATTGGGAACATGTGGTTTGGTTTTAGTTCATGAGGTAGGAACCTATTACCTTTGATCACCCCGGGAATATACATTATGCTCATACATTGCTTAGCCATGCTCGTAGACGGGGATTGGTTTGTGAGATTCATGCAAGTTGTGAGAGATAATAATTTTGGACAAACATTAAGGTGGCAACTTTAATACACATCTGGGTGAATTGTTTGGGGGCACCTGGGGAAACTAGTGCTTGCCCATGGGTATCCCGGAGTATCCGTGTGATTACCCTCAGTCCGCCACCCAGGCTCAAAGGGATCATATGATATTTCATGCCTAGAAACTTCCGTGTGCAGCCACAAGCCATTATGGGCTCTGGCATACTTGAGTAAGTTGTGTGACCTCTTTCACTAGTGGACTAGCAGATGTAGGGGAAAGTAGGTATACCGGTCTACCCAGAGTAAAGAGTTAATGCTTCAGAAAGACTATGTATCAATTTTCCGATCATGGATGCGGTCGAGTCTTGTGGGGAAAAGTGCGCAAACCTCTGCAGAGTGTACAAACTAATCATGGTTAGTCGTGTCCCCAGTTATGGACAATTTGAGTATCTGGAAGTGAATATTTTATTGATCTCATCACTCTTTAATTAATGTATTGGGTTTATTGATTATACTTGGATAATTTCGGATTTGAGTTGGAGGAACCTTCTCAATAATGGCATAAACTTTGTAGTAAATAAAATTTATTCCTTTGTTGTATGGAAAAAAAATTAGCTTTATGCAAAATTAAACTTAGAGTCTCCACCAGCCAAATATGCATGTAGATATAGTTTCTTTCATTCATTTGCTCTGCAGTGTGACTTTGCCAGCATATTCCATGTGCTGACCTACACGGCTGCAACGTATCATGTTGCAGAGTTTACCGACAAAGAATAAGGTGCACTAGGTCATTGTCATGAACTCAGTTATGCCGTGGAGTTGATGAACTCATTTATCTTCGAAGCTTCCACAGTTACTTCATTTAGATGGCCTTCAGCCATATTATTTTTTTGATAAATACTCTTTATGAGGACCTCGATGTAATAAGTGTGTGATTGAACTCTGTTATATTTCCTCAAGTTCTGTGTGTGTCAGCATACCGATCTAGGGATGACACTTAAGCACAGAGACTTCGATCCATTGGGATCGGGTCGCTACAGTGCATTATATAATTAAGTGTATCAAAAAATCATTACAGAACATCGTGAATAGAGAAATGACCAAATTAATACAAGTTCATCATCACATTAAAACCAAACAACAGTAGTGAGCAAATGTTATTACTGAAAAATTAAATACATAAATTTCATACATAGTTCTCATACAACAACGTACAACTCTCTAGAGCATTTAATTAAAACATACATTGAAACTAAAATACAATTATGTAAAACATTTAAATGCAATAACAAATGCGATCAAAATCGCAATTAAGGTAACAATTGATCCAACAGCATAATGGTATCAAGCCTCATTGTCAATGGCATATTTTCTAATCTTCAAGCACATTGCATCCATCTGGATCTTGTGATCATCGACGACATCGGCAGCATGCAACTTCAATTTCATCTTCTTCTCTTCAACTATTTTCAATTTTTCTTTCAAATAATTATTTTTTTCAACTAAATTTAACCTCTCGACAAGAGGGTTGGTTGGAATTTCCGGTTCACATACCTCCTAGATAAAGACTTCTACTTCAAGTTGGTCGGCATAATTATCATAAACACTAAATGAAACAAATAGTTATAAAAGATAATATACCACATCCGAATCATAGAGCCGACGGGGGCGGATACCAAAACCATGGCACTATATAATAACAAACAATAATAAAAGTAAGAAAATCATACAAGTAACTATCTAAATCATACAAGTAAGAATTTTTTTCTTTTAAAAAGAAGATAATAACAAGAGTCTCACCACGGTGGTGCCAACACGAGATTGGCGTGGGCGATCGACGGCAGTGACGACAGGGACGGGGACGGGGACGGACGGCACCCTACACATGTGCAAACTCTAAGAAGTTAATTTAAGCTCAAATTGTACATCTAAATCAAATGAACTCCCACATACACTCCTCCATTAAAACCCACAAACCACTCTACTTCTAGAGCATTTGAAATGAGCTAAACTAGCAGTGAGAGATGAAAGGATGAAATTGATAACCTTTTAGAACACTTGGATAGTTGGTGCACCGTCAAACCTAGACAAATCTTGGGGAAAATGTAGCTTTGGGGTCAAGCTTCGAAAGGGGAAAGCTTAAGTGTGGCTCGGGCATTTCATCGAACACCTCATGTGCATAGGAGGTGAGAACAGAGCAGCAAACACCTCCAATACGCCGGCCGGCCAAAAAACAGAGGAGTGAGCGGCCAGGGCCTAACATATACATATGCACTTTTTTAGTCCCGGTTGGTGTCTAGAACAGGGACAGAAGATTGACCTTTAGTCCCGGTTCTAGCCACCAACCGGGACTAAAGGGGTTGCGCCAGGAGCGAGGCCTTTGAGTCCCCGTTGGTGGCAGGAACCGGGACTAAAGGTCCCAGCTGAACCGGCATTGGTGCCTGGCGAGGCCAGGCCGGCGCCCTGGCCACACGAACCGGGACTGATGCACCCATTAGTCCCGGTTCGTAAGTCGATCGGGACTGTTGCTCTGATCTGGCAAAAACCAATGCCCGGTTTTCTACTAGTGCCACTATAACAACCCATTACGCTTTTGAACCGAAAAACCTTAATTTTGGTTAATTTGGTTTAACCAAATGGTAACCTGAAACACCAAAATGCAAATGGTTTTCATATTTGAAAACTGAAACTGTAACCGAAACCTGGAAAAACCAAAATTTTGGTTATGTTTGATTGTTTTTGTTGATTTTTGGTTCGGTTTTACATACCCTGACGTATATAGGGTGTGTATTGGAGTCAGATCATCTTACTAGTACTCCATCTATAAAGAAATATAAGTGCAGCGTTTAGATCACCAATGAGTTTTAAAATGGCTTTTGTAATCGATAACACTACACACGCGCAAAAGTGACGGACGGACCATGCTTTGTGGCCTTCACTAATTGGCCCCTGTTTTTTACTGATGGGCCCGCCTCACTTAATCTATACCTACTAATAAAGCAAGGTGTGTTTCACCCATTTTTTCATCCGTTCACCGCCGAAAAGAATTTGTTTCTATCCAAGGTGGTACTAAATTCTTATGCGTTCGTCTGCTAGAAAAAAAAGATGTTTTTCCAGAATTTTGTACGTGGGCCGCGCACTGTGGCCCATCGAAGCCAGCCCACTTATTTTTCTGCTCATGTAGCTAGGAAAACTCTATTTTCCGCATCGGGCAACAAATAGTCGGAGCATCGCAAAACACAACCAATAATGGGTTGTCCCATTTTTCTTTGTTTCTTTGTTTTATTTCTATTTTTATTCTCCTTCCCCTATCTCTTTTTTCACTTCAATGTTTAATTTTATTATAGAATTTATTCCATTAATTCAAAATTCTCCAAAAAAGTTCAAATTTTCAAAAAAATAATCATATTATAGGAAATGTTCAAAATTCCAAAATTTTGTTGCTATTTTAAAAAAATCGGAACTTGAAAAAGTATCCCATTTTTTGAGATTTCTAAAAAGAAAATGACAATTTTAAAAATGTGTTTTGCACAAGAAAACCAATAATGGGCTGGCCCATTTTCCTTTGTTTCTTTGTTTTACTTCTATTTTTATTCCCCATCCCCTATCTCTTTGTTCACTTCCATGTTTAGTTTCATTATATAATTTATTTCATAAATTCAAAATTCTCAAAAACATTCAAATTTTCAAAAATAATAATAAAATTATAGAGAATGTTCAAAATTCCAAAATTTTGTTGCTATTTTCAAAATATATTCGGAACTAGAAAAAAGTTTTCCATGTTTCGAGATTTCTAATAATAAAATGGCAATTTAAGAAATGCTCCAAATTCGAAAAATATTCTTGTTTAAGTGAAATTTTCACAATTCAAAATAATGTTAAAAGATACACATTTTCGAAAATTGTTATGAATTTTCAACACATGTTACCGCTCTAAAAATATGTTCACAAATTCAAATAATGTTCATGTTTTTTAAAAAAAATGGTGTTTTCAGAAAATGTTTATGAATTTTAAAAAACTTCCCGTCTCAAATTTTGTTTGCATTTTTCTGTAGGTGTACATAATTTTCAAAAACTGTTTAAGATTTAAAAAATGGTTCATGTTTCATACAATATTCAGAAACTTCATACCTTAAAATCTCTTCGATTGAAAGAAAAAGTAGATTTAATAATTCATGGGCCTTCTCTAGCGTATGATGACGTAACAAAACTCTTAAATGCCCTAGATCAACGAATGGAAAAATCACACCCAGCGAAACCGAGAAGCTAAACGTTCTTTTTTCACGTGCGCACAGGGCTTTGTTTGCACATATAATTGTCACTAACTTTAAATGCATACCAATTTTTCTCCCGGTGCAATGCACGGGCATATGTGCTAGTTAAATATAAGCTAATTAAATCCTAACCACCCCGTAAAACCCTGTGATCCTAACCATCTCTCTTTGACAATCGACCGCCGACGAATTTCAGAAAGGAAAGCGGGAGTCCGACCGGAAATCAGGAATTGCCGGCGGTCAGACGAGGTACGCGGGGCCGCCGCAAAGCATCATTCCGTCTCATCCCATCCCCACCCTCGCGTCGTTTGATCGTTTCTCTGCTAGACTGCTACGCAGCGCCGACGACGCCCACCGTATGTTCGACGGAATGCCTCCTGGTGGCGAGGACGAGAGTGCGCCGCTGATGAGCGCCACCGACCGCATCGGCGCACTCCCCGACCATATTCTCCACCGCCTGCTGTCTTTGCTCCCAGCGCAGGCAGCCGTGCGGACGTGCGTGCTTGCCCGGCGCTGGCGCCACCTTTGGAAGTCCACTACAGGCCTGCGCATCGTCGGCCTTGACGATGAGGAGCCTGCCCAAGTTCAAGACCTCCGGAAGTTCATGGATCATCTGCTGGTCCTGCGTGAGCGCACCGACCTGGATACCGTTGAGATCAAATTCGATCTGTTCAATCAGGATGACGAGCCCTATGTGAACCTATGGACCCGTTTTGCTGTGATTTGCAAAGTTCAGGTGCTCACCCTTCATATCCATGACGAGCTTGAGTACCCGACCTAGACGACCTGCCTCTTGTCTCTCGGCATCTGAGAACACTGAACCTTCATGGTGTATCCCTACGAAAGACGTTTGTTGATTTTGCTAGCTGTACAGCATTGTCAAATCTGAAGATAGATGATTGCTTCATCAATTTCAATAAGATATCGTCCCGTTCCCTGAAGCATTTGAGCATCACTAGCTGTCAATCTGATTTCGATTGCCGGGTCCGTGTTTCTGCTCCAGGCCTTGTCTCACTGGAACTAGAAGATTTTATTGGTATAACCCCTTTGCTTGAAGACATGGCATTACTAGAAGCTGCATGTGTGAATCTTAGCGATGAATGCAAAGATGTCTGTTTGAATTATGACTCTGGTGTTTTCTGTGGAGCTAATGATAATACATGTAAGAATTGTGTTCCTATTAGTGATGATTGCAGCAGCGATTGTGTGCTTCTGGGTGGTATCTCAAGTGCTAAACACCTCAAGTTGATATCTGATACTGGAAAGGTATGCCACTTGTCTTAACTTCTTTATGCTATCCCTTTCTGTATTGCATTATCTACATCGTTGCTGGATATAGGCAATAAACTGATCACATATGCATCTTGATTGTTTACTTCTGTATTTTCTTTCCAGTTCATTTTCACAAGAGATTTGAAACATTGCCCTACATTTAGCAAGTTAAAGACTTTATTACTCAGCAAGTACTGGTGCGAGGCTCCTGATTTGGATCCACTATCTTGCATTCTGACAAACTCACCAGTTCTCGAGAAGCTCACTCTTGAACTTTCTCCCAAGGTATAAATCTTCTAAAATGGACAACTGCTGCACTATTAAAGTTATTATCGATTATCCATCTTTGTTAAATGTTTCTGCTTACCATAGGGACAAAATCCTAAACTGGAAGTAAAAGGAAGCTACTGTTGCATGGAGAGACCGTCCGCAATATCAGAGCACCTCGACATTGTTGAAGTCAAGTGTGATGTGATCGATGAGATAATTCTCAAAGTTTTGAAGTTCTTGTGTGCACTTAACATACGTAAGTTAACTAATGACATCTCACATGCTCTCTATGTCCTGAAATTAGCTTTAATGTATGTGAAAAAAGTAGAAAGCATGCAGTGAATACAAAACTTCTGAATTATGAATGAAGAACAGTTTGTACGGATTCCATATTTTTTGAGGCATGAAAAATCTGAACCACTTCTGGTGAGGGGCAGAAATGAAAACCAATATAATCCATTTTGTTGTAAATAATGTTTAATCTATCTGTGTTGTAGAAACTGTTAGTTGTGGACTTGTTGATTAGTTGTGGTTTTGTGGGCACTATCACAAATGTCTGAATCTATTAGTTCAGGGTGGTTGTACAATATCTTCGCTTGTTGTTTTGCAGTGAACAGAAACTCAAATGCATAATGATACAATATTTTGACACATTGTGTTGTTGGATAATTGGTTCTAATCAATAGCAAACTTTATGGTCTAAATTTGGCACTTGGATTGCTTGTGATTCTGGCACTTATATTATTCCCTGTTTTATTAGACTCTCCTGGGGAGTCTTTACAGTTTGAAAATATTTTCTTCAAAAATAAGTCTATACATAACATGTCTAGCAGTGTATGCCATGGTTGCTTATTTCACATTTCCTTTTCGGTGAAATTGATTTTAACATTTTGTACATTCTCATTTGGGAGCAGTTTAACTAGATGTTCTCATGTTAGATTATCAGCTAAAGGGTTTGTGCCGAAATGAATGTTAAAATAAGCTGCACCTGCTAAGTGAATCTCCATCATGCATTCATATTTTTGTTGTCGAGTAACTGAGCATTTTTAACACTAATGCAGCACACCAGACTCTTACATTGTTTTTTTCATTTCTGTACAGGATTCACTTTCGAGTAAGGGTGAGATGATCTGGGTTATTGTCGATCTTCCATGTCTCAGCCATTAGTAATTCAAGGCTTAAGAATATTAAGCACCTTATGCCAACTCAGAGGAACGGTGTAGAATCCCTAGTATACAACTTATGAACTCTAGACCATCTAGCTGGACCTAAGCGTTTTATGGTTTTCAGTTGCACTTAAGCGTTTCTTTGTTGGATAGGGCCCATGACTGTTCTGTTATGATGGATCTGTATATTTTGTTTACTGAGCTAAGACAGGGATGTTGGGAAAAGTGCAACAGGAGGTCTAGATTTGCACATATTGCACTTTTCGTTTCACTGCTGTTGATCTATTTCTCTGAAGTTAATCTAGGCAGAGAAAACTGAAAATGAGCTGCAGCTTTGAACTTATGTTACCAGCAATGGGAGGGATACCCAGCAGTTGCTACTCAGTGATCTCTGCCACCAATTTTCTCATCCATATCTGCTTCTGGCACCTATGGGAGCACGGGACGGCGTGGTCTTCAACGGCAAGACGCCAACCTATGGTGCAACATCTCTTGCTCAAGTCGCAGGGCGATGCCAATGCTTGTATCTCTTGCCTCGACACGGGGTGTAGTTAGGGTTCCCTCTCCCTCCCTTGTGCCTCTGGTCTCTTGGGAGGTCTTCAGATTTGTAGAGACATCTTGCTCAAGTTCCCGTTTTCAGTACAAGTTCAGATGGAGAATTATTCCCCGGCGAACATTTTGAATAAAAGTTGCATGCTCTCTTTGATGCTTCATTATAATGGCCACATGAACCTCCCTATGTGATTGCGATCCATAAGATGTAATTCCTGCAGTGAATCATGCATATTGCTGTGTGAGGAACTATTACTTTATGATCAGATCATGATGTTTGATTAGAATGTTTATAGACATATATTCCTGTCCGATTCATCAGTCTATTCATTTGCTAGTTTAGATGTCTCACCAAGTTTTTTTTTTTGCATAACTCCAAAGTGCCTATGTCTGCAATCCAAATTCGAACTACAAAAAAGACAAAGTAAAAAACAAATCAAAAGGCGAATAGCTAGTGTCACAAAAAGATAAAAATACAAAGACAAAATTTGAGACACTATTTATAGATGGATTGGCTTTATTTTCTATGTGTAGTTTTAATTTGGACCTAAAAGTTCGTGCTTAGCTAGGTTTGCATGGTAGTAGATGGTAGATCAAGAACAGCCCCTGTACCGAAATCACCAAACCTGAGACAGCACCAAGTTCATTCACACATCAGTTCAACCAATATAAAAGCAAATAACAACCACACTATGCCATGCCACAACCAGAAACCAAGGAGATCAAAGGACGGTCGAAAGTCAAAACTAGTTGCGATTACGGTATGGCCGCTCTCCCAGAATTTACAGGGTTCGTCGGGAAGACAGATAGCATACGACAGGAAACGCGGCCCATCTGGTCTAAAGGACGGCTACTGTCAGCCAGGGCAAGCAGAAAGGTATTACCACGAGATGCTACAAGCAGGTATGTGCAGCAGTTCAGTTCAGTTCCACACACCCTAAGCAATCATCATTAGACCCACTTGTCGTCGACAGCTCCAGCCTCCTGCTGGGTAAGTGTATCTTCTGGAGTCGCTGCCGGAAAAGCTGGAGTCTCCTCCTGGGTGGTCATTGTCAGAGAAGCCGGAGTTCCTGCCGGTGGGCCTGGCAGAGTGTCCTCACCCGGATTCGTTGACTGAGATGCCTTGGCTTCAGTGGCTGGTGCCGCGCCTCCATCAACTGCTGGTGGTCGATCACGATTGCACTTCTTGAAGTGCATCCGGCAGATCAGTTCGGCGTGCTCCGCGTAGTTCTTCCTCACATAGTTGTCCATGCACTTGTTGTAGGAGAAGTCTGTGTGGGTCCCATCTGATGACACCACGTAGAAGCACCTACTTTGCCGGAAAATGTGGTGCTTGTTGACCTGCCAAACATGAGCCAAATAAATATCTTGCATATTTTAATTGCGATGCACCAAATAGTAACACATTAGATATAAAAGGGAAAATTGATTGCACATCTCCTCTTCGCAGGTGATATGGTGTTTATGAAGGAAGATGTGCAGAGCAACACTCGTTTGAATTTGTAGTTTCTACAGTGCTGGATCGGGTCAATGTGCCAATAAGAAGAAAAGTTCAATTTATTTTGGCTACAAATTGTCCCGATGCTTTCAAGGTTCATGTTCAGAGTGTTGTGCAGATAGGAAGGCAAGCCCTCAATTGGGACTGGCTGCATTACACAATAGCATTTTGAACACATTTGTGGAACAGGCCAGACCAAGGGTGCAGGGAAAGTCAATAATCCAGTCTCTACAGCTAATTCTATGAGTTGCTTCAAGCTCGCAAAAGGTTCTGTAGTGGGTTGCTTGACAAGGAGGGCCAAGGGGGGTTAGGCTTTCAGAATTTATAGCTGTTACTCCCAATGGTGATGTGCTAAACGCTAATTGCCCAAGTAGTGGTTAACCAACATGGAAAGCAAGTTGTAAAGGGAGAGCTGTGTTGAAGAAGGGCCTGATCCGTCTGATAGAAGATGTTAGAACTACTGGAATTTGGCATAATCGATGGATAGAAGGTACAGCCGGGTGTAGGCCACTGGGAAGGCTACAACATACATGTACTCCCCTGCTTTGGCAAGTTGAATATAAGGCACATTCAGGAATTAAGCTTCTTCCTTTTATGTGGCCATGAGGAGGAGTCACGATACCAGTGTTTATTGAAGTGTGAGTATGTTGAGCATTTCCGGTGTGCTGCACAAGGGTTCTTAGGAATTGATATGCCAGTTTTACACCCAGGAACTTGGACGCAGGATGTGCTTGATCAATGTTTGGATTCTTCCCAAGAAGGATCAAGGATGTGGTTGATCAATGTTCGGATTCTTCCCGAGAAGGATGCGGCTTATTGCAGTCTCATTATGTGGTGCATCTGGGGGATCCGTAATACTCCCTCCTTCCATCTATATAGGGCCTAATGCGTTTTTCAAGGCTAACTTTGACCAAATGTTAGAGCAATAATATATGACATGCAACTTACACAAAGCATACCGTCAAACTCGTATGCGAAAGGAGCTTTCAATGATATAATTTTCACATTATGCATGTCATGTACTAATAATTTTGTCAATAGTCAAAGGCGGTCTTAAAAACCGAATTAGGCCCTATATAGATGGAAGGAGGGAGTAACTACAATCATGGTGATGTGCAGTATGAACCGAGGTGATCGGTTGGGTTGGCGGATGAGCTCTGAAGGTCTCTGGAGATACCTTTGAAGGAGCTAGCGATCTGATCACTACTCCGGTGACAGGGAGATGGCGGCAGCCTGAGGAATCATGGGTTAAAATCAATACGGACGGTGCCACTCCATCTCAGGGTCGGGCTGCCGGAACAGGAACAGTATCAGAACGCTCAAGGACAGTTCTTGGCTGCTTACTGTTCGAAGTACTAAGGAATTGTTGATTCAACAACTGCAGAAATTCTAGCTTGTAGGTGCTAAAAACAGACTCTCAAGTCTCAACCAAAGTTTTAAATAGCGCGCTAAGCATCTTAGCGGCGGACCTCTTCCAAATGCTATAGCGTGCTATAGCGGAGCTATAGCGCGCTATTTAAAATGTTTGTTCATTTGTTTGGACCAAAGTCTCTTAGCGCAAGACATTTTGTAAACGCTATAGCGTGCTATAGCGGAGCTATAGCGGGCTATTTAAAACAGTGCTCTCAACTCCTCGGGGTTTAACCTAAAAAAAGTTATAGAAGGCAAAAGGTAGCACAAGAAATCAAGAATACATACCATTATATGATCAATTCCACCAGACACCTTCTTTTCCTTTTCAGGGTGGTGTTCCAGAACTTTTTCTATGATAAACTTTTCATCCTCCAGGGGAAGTCTTACGCCATCACTGCAAAATTTAAGATAACGAATATATTTAAGATTAGATGGTACAAACAAAATAACTGTTTTGCATATCATGAAGCACGCAAGTTAACCGTTAGATAATTTACCATGATTCACGGAAGATCTTTCTGACCATGGTTACAATGGGTTCAATTTCTTGTAGAACCTTTTTCACCTCAGCTGGTAGTTCGTACCGTGGTCTTGGTGGCCTCTCAACAAGTCTCATTGGGGGCCTGCCTGGATTGTCTCTTTGGTCCCTCCGGTTTTCTTTGGCATCCCATCCGTCCGATTTCCAGCCTTTGTTGTTGCCAGAGGAATTGGTCTTCCAATTATCAGCACTTGAGTCATCGGTCTGAGCAGAACTCCAGCCATCCCAAGAATCTGGCTGCTTTGAATCCGAATTCTCGTGACCCTGGGAAATTTGAGCAGCACCCCACGCATTATCTGACGGTGAAGCAGACACATTGCCCCAGGACTCCTGCTGTGCAGCACAAGTCTGGGCCTTGGCTGCCACACTCCCCAAGGAATCATTCCCTGCATCCATAGGCTCTGCAGTACAAGTTCTAGCTGCCACACATCCCCAGGAATCATTCTTTCCATCCATATGCTGCGCAGAAGAATTCTGAGCCTTAGCTGCCACACACCCCAATGGATCATCCTGTGCATCAACATTCTGAGCAGTACCAGAGTCATTCCAAGCAATTGCATTTTGTTCCCAGCTTGCATTCGCCGTTGTGTCATTTTCCCATGAGTTGCTCTTCTCAGTAATTTCCTGTTCAGGATTATCTTCAAAAGTGGGCATTCCATGGGTCCCATCCCATTCCGGTGATAAGCAAATATCATCCATCATGTTGTCTTCAACAAGGTAGTCCACATCGTCCAAGAATGTGTACGCATCCTTTTCTTGGTCGGTCCTCACCAAGGCCAGGAAATCATACAGACCGTCACCATACTCCTTGTTGCTTTTCAGCTGCAAAAGTAGAGAAATAGGTTAGAAACTCCCACAAAAAAGAGAGAAACATCCAACCATTGATCTGGTGGTCATCTATTTATTAGTACATCACAACCGTTAGATTTACATAATGACCGTACCTAAACAGATTGTACCCATTAGATCTATATAATCATTAAACAGAATGCATCTTGTAGTTTTTTATTCTATCTTCTACTATCTATTAACAAAACGATAGAAACCAAACTGAGAAGATTTAAAAGCAAAGAAAGGCTGTGATCTATAAAAATCTTGTTGGAACCTTTACACTGGAAGTTTGTCACAAGGTTGAAAGTTGTGGCTGGATTGCAATAGGAAAGATCCTCAAGAACTATCCATTTAGCACACGGCTACAAACTTACAATGTACATCAATACATAAATAAAACTAAGTGCTGCAAACTATTTGGAGAAGAAATATTTGTAAATTAAATATCGGTAGCAAATGCTTTGCTTTGACGTGTAGGTACACACACATTCAGGACAACATAGCTCATCGCCATGGACATGATCATGCCATGGCGATAGAAGCGACCATGCATGTGTACTCGACATTCTCTAGCATGCATCAGTGGCCCATCAATCATTGAAGAGTGCTGCCTCAGAGACAAGTCCTCAGGTCATCAGCATGCATTAACCATGAGTCAGATAAGAGAAGAATACATACACACAACAAGGACTCGGCGACACAACAAAGACTCACTGCAGAATTAGTAATAAAAGAATTTCGTTGCTTTGGTTTCTTAGAAAATAAAAGAATTGAGTTGCTTTCACCCTTGCCTCATAGATGAGCACAACCCAACCTTATTGAAAGAAGTGCCCGTTAAACAAAGCACCTACTGACATGCATGCCACATAAGTGAAAACAAAGCATTTGCTAGCCTATCGCATTCCCTCCAATTATGTGCACTCTGATCTCACAGTGCCAAATATAACAATCCAAACATTTGAATTGATGGCCTTGTTTTTATTTAAGTGGTCAGTTTTGGGCGTTGAATATTGAGGAAGTTCTAGCACCTGTTGTAGTTCTGTTAAATATACCAATAATTACATTGTTTCAGATGGAGAAACAACGAGTCAATTAATAGGAATAAGATATGCATGCATATAAGCATATGGCCCTACCATCTGAAGATCCTTGCCGACACCAAATATTGACTCAAGCTCCATTACTGATATGAATAATAAGCTCCAGCGGGTTACAAAACCAGCTTACCTGATTTTCGTTCCAAAGAATCTGAAAAGACGACCCCGTGCCAAGTGCTGCACTCTTTCCCCATGAACATGATGAGACCACACAACCCAATGAATCAGTATGGCATTTCTCTGCAGCCTTCTCGAGGCATTTTACAGGGTTCTACAAAAGAAGACCAGGACATCAGCATAGTGTATGTGGTGATAAAACAAATAAAAAAAATTCAGAAATAAACTTACAAAGGTGGACTCTGTAAAAGGTGCTTGAACTTTTAATGAACGTAGGGTCGCGTTGTAACCACCCTTGTGGAACCCATTCAAGTTCCCAGTGCATGTCATGCTGTTTGCCACAAGTATCAAATGCTCCTTCAGAATTCCTTTAGCAACTGTCTTCATAGTTCTCGAAAGGCACTGCACAAAGCATCAAACAAGAATGTATCTAATGAAATAGGACATAAAGATAAAAGTTGAAAACAGGCGCTGCACAAATCGACAACCACAAAACAGTTATAGCAAAATCATTTAAGTGTTACAACACTTGAGTCAAACAGGATAAAAGGTAAATCACTAAGCAGTAACACATGTCAGATTTAAATGAATGATAAAATTTAGGATGTTTGTATTTGTACTGAACCACAAAAACGGAAACCAAACTGTCCACTTAGTATGGTTTTAGTTACGGTAGTATGGAAATCTAAAACTATATGGCCTCAGTTAGTTTAGTATACAAACAGAAAATTCTATCTAATTGCCAAACAACTCTTACATCCTGATTCTCCAAACATTGGAATTTGGGCGCTTGGCCTCAGGATAGTCAATCCCAACAGGGGCAGACCAACTCATGCCGCCTAGACACCCACCAAAACAGTCCAGCGGCACTCCCTGCCTCGCCTTCATCTCTCTCCCTCTCCCCCTCCCTCCCTCAATCTTGACACTACCATTACATGTTTCTTAGAAGTAAATTTGCAGATTAATTTGAGTAAATGGGACATTCAGATATGCAAACAAGTGTAATATTTATGCCTCATTTTTTAAAATACATAAACATTGATTAGTTTGGTATTTACCAAAACCAAACCATATTTTGATTTATTATCATATTCAATATGGTATTTACAGGATAACCACATTTAACAAACCAAAATGATGGAAGGCTCACCCTAATAAAATTAGCTTGTCCCAGTGGTAAAGGTGCGGCCAAAATTTTCAAACTTGTGTTAGGAAAAACGGGACTATTTTTTTAGGATCATCCTAAGTTACGGAAAAAACAAGAGTCCTACCAAGTATGTGAAACGTTTGTCACTTTAGTTTTTACAAAAAAAAATGAAGCTTTTGCAAACAGATGCAAGAAGGCTAACCTGAACAACTTGATCAAAGGAACATGATATACCAAGAAGTTCTCGCACTTGCCGAATACCATGAGGTGTGGACCTTCTTGTGTCAATGAGGTTGATGACTGGTATACATGCATCCATCGCTATTCTCCATGCGTCACCGTTCTTCCTAGCTTCCTTTTTTTCAACAATAATTTCTACTGCTGGCTCACCCTTTGATACCTCTTCTGTGTCTTTAACCCAAGGCATTGCATCAGACCCGACCCACATAATTTTAGCATCGAATTCGAGGATCACCTGCAGAGCAAACCAAACAGACCATTTTTTAGCAGAGTCCTTCACAGACTGCCACAAAAATAGGTGGAATAACATATGTAGAACACCATCAAAATTGTTAACTAAGAATCTTTAATGTCCCCTTAAAGAAAGAGATAGTTGAGCACATATACATTAATTTCTTATGCATAAGATTGCACTAAAAAATCAGTGGAATCCCAAAACTGAAATGGAGTATTCCAAATCAGAGCAATAGCACTGCAAATAATGATCCCTCAAAAAGCAAATTGCCACAACATGCATGCTATTATTTTGCAGGCCCAGACAGCAAACATCCATGTAATCAATATATATATTGTGGGCCCAGACATCAATACCCCGTTTAATTGTATACCAGTTCAATCATCCATTTAGGAAAGCTTACGTGCTTAACCTCTGAACTTGAATACTACTCCCTTTGTCCCATAATGTAAGACGTTTTTTGACACTAGTATAGTACATTATGGGACGGAGGGAATAGTTCAGTTTTTCCATGTAAATTAACAATTTTTCTGAAATACTAGTATATGTCGTACCATACTCTCAGCTAAATAACATGCATCTGTTACATACAAGGATAGATATTCATCATCAGAATGTGCAGGTATAACAAGTGCATGGGAGGACCCGCAAAAGAAGTACGCACTAGAAAACAAGAGTCGAAAATTTACTGTTTTGGTTATTGAGTGTGTTCAGAGTTCAGAACCTGGCCCTAATAAATGTACTAGGCAGCGCAACCAAAAGTCCGAACTGATGAAAAGGGCTGGCAATCTACATATACGTGGACACAAAGGGGGGCAGTGCGATATCCAGGACTTGAACTCAAGACCATAGGCCATGATGCCATGTTAAGCTTCATGCACTAGCCAACGCAACCAAAAGTCCAAACTGATGGAAAAGGCTAGGCAATACACATATACACATCAACGATCTTATGCACAAGAACTCAGAATACAAAGCCAAAGGCCATGCCCTACAATGGCATCATAAGAACGAACATACAGAACCACCAGTCCACTGAAAACAATAGCCTCATCCAAGAACAAAGTTATTGGCGACCATACACATGAAATTCTCTAATTTATACATGACCGGTGTTGACCTATGTTTTTAAGGCGGTAAGGTGACCTAAGGCGCTGGGGGGGGCGCCTTATCGCCTAGGCGACGCCTAAGCGCCTAAAGCGGGCATATTTGTAAGGCGCTGGGGGGGCGCCTTATCGCCTAAGCGTCGCCTAAGCGTCCAAGGCGGGACGCCTTAAAAACATAGGTGTTGACAAATCAAAGAGCAGTACATCCGATCTTTCATCCAAAAAGACAGGAGAAACCAATTTATTTCTAATAAAAGAACGACTGTAATTTATTCAGCGAATGAAATTTCCATGGAAGCTGACTAGTTTCTGCATCTTACAGTACCTTTTATAACTGTCTCCAGAAGAACAGAACAGAGAGAATCAGCTAACACGTTCACTGCTTTCTCAACTGAATCAGATAACATAGGGCTATATTCCAAAAAAGAGAACTGCAAACATGAAGCCTTCCCATCACTCAGCTTCTGTGTGAATGAACAATCACTGCCAGGATTAAGGAGGGGAAAATATTCATCAGATTAACTTCAATAATATCACTAATCAGAGATTATGTCATGTCAAACAGACAGAAGTGTGGCAACACTGAATAGTACTCTCCTCTATATCAAAATATAAGACGTTTTTTGACACTATAACAGTGCTAAAAAACGTCTTATATTTTGGTACTGAGGGGTACATAACAAAGAGATGATGCTCAAATGATAATGTATTGAAACTCCTTGTCTCCAGAAAAATCCCCATTATTAAATTATGGATTAAACTCCAGTCCCACGGGTACACAGTGCCAATTCATTTCGAACAGATTTAGGCATTGGAGAGAATACCAAAATTCTACCACAACTTAAGCATGTACTGGTATCATTGCTATAGAACAGATAACCTCATGCTAAACTAGGAACATGCAGAAATACAAAGTTCTCCATGTACCCATTTAGACTTCTCCATATAAATTCATTATATAACTGGCAATGTTTACTCCCTTGGTGTAATGTTTACGGGTTGCAATTGATTATAGAAGAGGAAGGGCTAGTGTGTGTAGAAATTTTAATTCTGGGATGCTGTGTCAGTGGTTAGATTTTTATATTTCCCCATTCATCCACATAACGCCCTCTCCTGAAACATTTTACTTCCTAACATAATCTCCCATCTCTGTCTTCATCTCAGGTATTCTCAGAATATGTTTACAACACAATGCACATGCATGTCAGCGAGCATGTTACAGAATCTATGTATGAAATCAGGAAGTAAATATTTACGAACAACATCAAGTATTCAGTTCTCACGTTGAAATATTAGATATCACCCATGTTGACCAAGAACAACACAAGTATTAAAAAATAATATGTCACCAGCATCCAGTAACCACTACCGCTAAAAATGAGGCTTGCCTCAGTCCTGACCAATAACCATGGTAGCTAAGATGCAACAGAAAAACCTTTGCAGAGTAGAGAAAAAAAAAGTTTACCAAGTAGAGAAACTAATCTTTTTAAACAGCAGACCAAGAGTTCCTTTCTTATTCCCATGTTTTTCAGAAACTTCTTGGCATTTCCGAAGAATATTATCGGTGGTAACGTTTATCTGTTCTAAATGTTCCTGCAAAATATACATGCATACATTCATATGTATCATATATAATTACAAAAAAAAAAACACAGCCTGTATGTGAAAAGCTAAAAAAACATCACAATACCTTTTCAAGATGAATATGGCCAACAAATGCTGGGGTGGCTTCTGAAGTTCCCTTCAAACTAACTTGTTTCTGATACCTGAAAATGCAAATGTCATATTCGTGCTATTCAGCGCAAATGACAATAAATACTAAAAACAATGGATCAAATTAACTCTAGAATTGATGGCATGGATATACATACTCGATGCAGATATCAGTGGCACAATCCTCTAATGTGACTCTCTTTAGGCAACCCTGCACTGCAATAGCTGCCTTTTCTTTGCAAAATTTCTTGGGACAAGAGCAGTCATTCAGAAACAGGATAACTTTTCGATCTTTCGCATCATTTTTATAGCTAACTTTTGTCTGAAGTATTTCCTGTTGGGTTAAGAACATGTTAACAGTAGGCACAAGTACAACATAGCTTGAGATACTGATGCATATATATAATAGTGACTAGAGCAATTTACAATGTAATTACTACCTTCATCAACTCCCATGAAGTATTATTACTCTGAAAAGCACCCAAGACAGCCTTATAAGCAGGGTTAGAGATAGCAGTGGCAGCTAAGGCACCCACTGGTTCTCCAGGAGTTATAGCACTTGGATCTTCTTTGTATTTAAGTTGCACGATTGAATTACTGCAGATGTTTCTTACAGTTCCATCATAGCATATAACTACATCTCGCAAGATAGCCATTAGACCCTTGAACAGAGTTCCTGCTTCTGTCAAACCTCTTGAGGAGCGGACAATAGTTTCTCTTGTAGATATAGCATGTACTAGCTCCTCGTAAGGATTGAGACCATGGAAATATGAACTTTGCACAAGACCATAAGCCTCTGGAGGATGTTGAATTCCATCTCCAATTGGTGGGTGTCTATTAATAAAATTTGAGAAACAAGACTCCACCAGACGACCTGAGTACAACTTCCCCTCACGGTACAGCTGCAGACCAACAAAACCAAGCTGCTGAACTAGTGTTGACATTGAAGGTTCACTTTTTGGGTCAAACAGAAGACCAAGACGAGATGATTTCACGACAAAATTTGAAATTTTCTCTTTGATGTTCTTGAGATTATAGTCAACTGAGTGGCTTTTGAAGCACCTTATTGACTGCTCAAATACAGAAGACTGTTCTTTAATACACTCCTGTGCTCCTTCCAACAGAAGCTTGGGTACACTAAAATCTTGCAGAGTTAGACTAAAACCATCAAGTAGTAGGAACTCCATGAAAAGGGGCTGCAGCGCATTCAAAAACTTGAGCGCATCTCCCGGGCCCTTAACACATATAATGGAGGACACCAAGTCCGAAAATGAGGCCTGAACAGATTCTTTCTCAAGATCAAGTTTGACGACAGTGCTGTCCCTAACTACGAATCTGTCCCCATCACAAGACCATTCTGCCGGCAACGCACTTTGTATTATTTGTGATATTGTCCACAATGGATTTGGTTTGATCACAGCAGGTGCAGGAAGAGAAAGCGACAGGAGCATTGCCAGCAGGTTTGCCGATTCTTTGCTTAACACGGTTCTTGAAGACATGTGCTTCAGAGCTAGCAAGCTGTCGTTAGTTAGCTCGAGGTTTAGTTTCCTGCTGTGTGAACTAGTCAGTTGCTTCTCCACGCTGAAAAGCTCCAATGCTTCAATTTTTGCAGACTGTGACTGAGGATAAAAGATCTGTACACAATCACCATCAAAATCTGCTCCGTATGGAGAGCATAGTAGGGGATTTATCTTGACTGTATGACCATGGTGGATGTATACATTCAATGCCTGCAGAGAATGCTTGTGAGTAGTAGGTGACCTGTTGAGGAAAACAACATCACCATCAACGATTCTTCTACTAATCGTTTGACCCACTTTCAGAGTGGGTGATCCTTCCGATCCTACATTGATTGCATATGTTGCTTGACCATCTCTATAGGTCAAACACAATCCCTTGTCAACAACCTCTTGCAATCTGTGTATGTTGATGTCTGTAACCGGTTCTTCAAAAGTTATCCTTTTTGCCACTTCAAAAGGCAGTCCAACTACATCTGCTCCAATATAGGGATCTCCAGTAAGCACACTACGTGATGAAAATCCTGACACTTTGCTGATGAACAATGTCTTCATCTTTTCAAGCCATTCTTTTGTTGACGAATGAGATGAATCAGTGCTAGCTGCAAATCTCTTTGCACCTTGAGGACCCTTCAAAACAAAAGTCATTGAACGATTAAGTAGACATACATGAATCTGATCAGAACATAAATGCAAATGGCGCTGGTAAACTATCGCTAGCAGGTGCTTCTTTCATCAGCACACCAAGAACACTGAGAAGGTGCCGGAGTTCACTCTTGCTGATGGTTAAAAAATATGTGGTCAAGAACCCAGAAAGCTCTTCCATATGATTCTATGGAAAATCCAAATTTTCTTGACACTCAGAACAGGATAGACACAATCATATTGTGAGCATTCTTAACTTTTTGTCATATACACACAAGCATCACCATGTTCAATGGAACCGACTGTAATCCTATAATTAATAACTAGGTGATAATTTAGAAGCGAACTTGAACAGTCTGACTCAAACTTGGTCCATTTGATGAGCTAGAGTTGGCTTGCACCTATTTAATTCGTGCACCATGTAAATATGAATAATTATGTAATTTGCTTCCATTCACGCTAAAAAAGGTAGTTTGCTTCAAAATCATGACACATACCTTTGTAGTACCCCTGGCCTGTATATATTGGCCGATAGAAAATTGTAGCTCAGTTGATTCAGTGTCATATGATTCAAAGTTTGGGGAACCAGATGCTGATTCTTTTATCTTCTCTATCTTTTCAAGTATCTTTCCCAACAAAGATATAGAGATGGCCTGAAACAAGAAGAAAAACAATATGGGAAGGTATAAACCAGTCAGTAAATTTACAAAGATCAAGGAAATGCACAGAACAAAACTCACATTCGACTTGATGCTTTGCCCATCTGTGAATTCTGGATTATAGAGGCAGTTAGGCGGTACTGGGAGATGTTTCATCACATATCCAGATTGAGCAATATATCCCCATGCAGCTAGCTTTCTTCTCGTGTCATCCGGAATCTTCTTTAATATATTAAAAGCCTGGAAAATTATAGAGGGATGGGATAGTAAGTTGCTGGATACCAAAAAAATGGTGACTCGGTAAGAAAAATAAAGGGGCAAGTAACTGTGAGCCCTTCGGCCTCGGGTTCTGTGATCCTTGCTTTAGACATTACCATGTTTTCAGGGGGTAAAGAAAGGGTATCACTCATGAGATTAACATTCCATAATGTACCACCCCAAATATCATTCGAAGGTAATTGACCTTACCAAGGGTTATAAAACTGAACAGTCTTATCCGGCAATGCTTCTCACACATCTGATCTGGTACAACCTAAAGCACATTGAATTGGCTCCAACAATGCCAAATATCACAAGACATTGATATTGAGCTTGGATTCCACAATTCTAATTCTTGTTTGGGTGGTCTAGTGTTGAATAATTGGGCATGTATAAGAGTACGAATTCTGCTGTACATATTCCAAACTGAATTCTCCAGGACGCGTGTGTATTTGAATGAGTATTTAGGACATTAAATATACGTGCAAATAATCTGGAAGCAGTTCTACTTCTAGGATCTACAACACATTCGGAAAATGTGCACGTCAAAATGGTTGGGCAAGCAGTTCCACACTCAGAATCAGCAGAACTGTGAACCAACCCAACGTGCGTGAAGTCACCAATGAGCGCTATGTTGTAGGACGACGTTGAGGCGGGCGGGGGAAGAAGGCGGGCTCCGCGAGCTGCTCGGACGGAGCAGTGAGCATATAGGGGGAGCGAGGAGGCCGACGTTGAGCTGCGAGATGTGGCGGCGGCAACAAACGGTGGTGCTGGAGACGGACGACGAGGGCCTTGTAGAACGAGAGCGGTGGCGTCGGTGGAGGTAGGGAGCATGGGGCCAGAGGTGCACCGAAGGAGGAGCTGCGAGCCAGAAGAGGATGTAGCCGGTGGGGTGGAGAGGGAACAGCGGCCGGCGGTGTGGGTGGGGAAACCCTATCTCGGACGGTGGGTAAGAACAAGATCAGAGAGAGAAAGCACAATGGGCCAGCCCATCTTACCCTGTTTCCTTTTCGTTTTGTACACACACAATAAAGGAGCGCGCCGACGGGTATCGAACTCCCGATATCCGCTTCGAGTTTACAGCCAGTAACCACCACACCACCTAGTTCTACCTGATCACTAACATTCTTTCATGTTCTTTCTTATTTCATCTGTCATTTTACCTTTTTCCTTCTTCCTGTTTGCTTTTTCGTTTTTAGTTTTTCGTTTCCGTTTTTTCCTTTTTCTCTTTATTCTTCCTGCATCGATGAATTTTTTATAATTCTTGAACTTTTTTTCAAATTCGATGAACTTTTTTCAATCCCAATGAACTTTTTTCAAATTCAATGGTTTTTTTTTTCAAATTCACTGAACTTTTTCAATTTCAATGAACATTTTTCTAGTTTCATGAACTTTTTTTTTAAAATTTGATGAACTTTTTTCCAATTTGAATGAACTTTTTTCAAATTTGTAAATTTTGTTGAAAATCCATGAACTTTTTTTTTCATTTTCTATGAACTTCTTTTCAAAATTGATGAACTTATTTTCAAAATCCATGAACCTTTTCTAGTCACGATTTTTTTTGTTCCCAAAAAATTGATGTGATATACTCCTAGTACAGTGTTATGTGCAACAAATAGCGCCGCAACGTGTTATGTCGTGTTTCACGCTATTTATAACCACTCAAGGCCGGTAGCTCAACTGGTTAGCGAGCTTTGGACGTGGAGCGAAGTGCCTGAGTTCGAATCCCGTAGTATCTACTTTTTTGCGGGTTTTTCGTGCTGTATGACGCGTTTAATGGGCCGGCCCAGCTTGCGGCGCGCGTGGGCGCCGGTTCGGGTTTTTCGTGCTGTATGACGCGTTTCATGGGCCGGCCCAGCTTGCGGCGCGCGTGGGCGCCGGTTCTCCTAGCTGGCGCTGAAGGCGCCGACTAGGAGCTCCCAATAACAGAGGCAGCAGAGCGTGCAACTAGTTTGGTTGTCTGGGCCTGGGGCCTGCCTGAGTACAAACAGATCCATGTTGTGCAATTAGTTTTTTTTTGTAAAAAAGAAACTAGTTTTTTTAGGGATGTTTGTCTGTATCACATAGTTGAGCAGTCTTATGCATGTGCGGTGGTGAGTACATGTAAATCACAGCTACCCCTCAAAAAAGATGTAAACCACAGCTATTTAATTGTCTGTAATTTGTTGTTCTGCTCATCTCTTTTAAATATGGTAATTTTATTATCACCATACACCACATAACAAGCACATATCACATAAACATCACACTAGCAAGCACACATCAGATGAACAAAGCACACAATTAACACATGCATTACAAAACACATATACCTACATTAGTAGAGGAGCAGAGCTTTGGCAGCAGGGGCATCCCATGCTCCACACCACATCAGGATATAGGTAGTTTAGTAAAAAAAAGACATCACCCATACTACTCTGGTGCTACTACTCTAACCTCTATCCCTCTGTTAATGCAGGTACTCTGTGACTGCTAATATCTATGTTAATTGTGTGTTTTGTTTATCCACTATGTGCTTGCTAGTGTGATGTTCATGTCATGTGTGCTTATTATGTGATGGGCAGAACAACTGTGTTTGAAAGAGGTGGGCAGAACAACACATTGCACAAAACCAAACAGTTATGATTTGAATCTGCTCACCCCTAAACCACACATGTAGGCGTTCAATCAATATGCAGAAAACTGCTCAGTGGTGCTATGCTGGCAACCAAACTAGTTGCACAACATGGGCCAAAGGTTGTTTCTACTCAGCCAGGGGAAATCAAACAAGCCCCATAAGGGCATCTCCAACGCTAACCCGCAAACTTGCTTCGCCATCCGTCCGGGGACAGAGGATGAGGCAGTCCGCGGACATTGATGCCGAAGGCTGCCATCCAATTCTGTCCACATACATTTCAACCACGGTTCACACTAATCAGACATAATTCAGGCAAACACGGCGGATTTTCATATAAACCGAAAGGGATTCATGCAAACATGGTGGATTTTCATTACATTTCAAACATTTAAACAAACAAAAAAGCTCTAAAAACCTATCCTTCGACTATGGTTGTCGTCCACTTAATTTGTATTCTGCATCAGCAACCACATCATCCATCTGCTATCTCCATGAATGGCGGCGGGGTACAAGACCCGAGAACTGGAGGTGCGGTCTCCGGCGAGGAAGAGTAGAACATGGGAGACGGGCCGGCCCACTTGGGACACAATGCCCTGCCCCATGCCCTACTCATCCGCGTAGGAGTCCATGACCTATTCGTCGCCCGCACCGATGGACGTGAGGTCGATGATGGGGGTGGATGGTTCGGCATTGTCCACCTACCACGTGCGCCCCCAAAAGTTGGACGCGGCGCATAGAACGCATAGCTGGCGGCCACGGCCGCGTCTGGCTGTGTCTGAACTACGTTGCGAGTGGCGCATGCGGCCTCATAGAGCGTGTTGCTCCGCAACGAAGTTCGGGTTCACTCCCGCCATGGTGGCCATGGTCGCCTCGCTTGCGTGCTCGCCATAGATTTGGCCCTCCGCCAATCGATGCTGCTCGAGGAGGAGCAGGTTGTACCTTCGCTCCTCCTGCGCCTGCCGAAACGCCAACATAAGAGCCGGCGCACGTTGATCCTTCTCTGCCATGGTGGCGATGTAGTGCGCCTGCGCCTGCTCCATGGTCAGTCCGGCATGCACTAGCGCGTGGTCCGGTGCTGTGTAGCCGTCGAAGACCCCAGGCGAGCTAGCCAGCATGCCCAGCTCGATCCGCCTGACATGGCGGGACTGCCAGACGGCTGCAAGGGCGGCCACCTCGTGCTTCATCTCCGTCGATAGGCTCTCCCACAGAGTGTTCCCACTCGCTATCATGATGGATGTGGTGCAAGGGACGAGGATGAGTTGTGGCATGGAGTCTAGCCGGGTGTGGCCACCTTTAAATAGCGAATATCGGTGAGGCCAAGCATCCGAGTGCGGTAATGTGTGGCACCGGAGTTGGTTCCTCGGTCAGGGAGCCTGCTTAATGGTGGCATACAGACGGACGTGCATTGAACGGGCGTGGTAGCTATTCATCCCGTACAACATACATGATGCAAGAATGAGGGCAGCTAGCATCGGGCAAGGAGGTGGCGCGTGAGGTTTGCAGGAAAAAGTGCGCCCGGACCGCTCAACGGACCGATACAAGTCCCTGTTGGATGGCTTCCGCGGTCTGGACATATGCGGGCGGCTTGAGGGTCAGCGTTAGAGATGCCCTAAGTAGGATATGTATGTGAAAGGATGACATGTCATCCTAAGGAATTGCATTGCATCGGTTCTACGCTAAGATGAGCTTTCGGTGGATATGTAGTTCCCATAAAAACACAACAAACGAATAGTATTTCTATGAAATCCATGTACTTGTTCTGCACAAACCGAATAGATCTATAGGAAACTATGATCCGGAATCCCCATTCATATGTTTTTCCTATGATAATCCTACAAACCGTATGATTGAGGCCTCAAAATGCGATGGACATATATCCAAACGGCATGGTCATACAGGGTACTGCTTCACACCAGAAAAACGTACCAGCAAATACATATTTCACACGTATTAGGGATCGTTTGTACACACATCACCTATTCATGTGCAAGATTGTACCAGGATATATTGCATCCTAATTTTTTCTTGAGATTTTTCGCAATGTTTCAAACAGCATAAAGTTGCACCCAAACTTTTATAGGGTGTACATAAACACATGCTTATCTGGATCTTTGTTGTCCAAGAAGATGCTATACAACAACATCTTGAAAACAGAACAAGATGAAATTATTACCTCTTCTGGAAGCAATACCCTACAGTGGGAGGCTCCACCATAGTGAAACCCATATTTGTCAAGGAAGTTCCAAGAGCTTTCTGTCATATTTTCCTCCGGGGGTGCTCTCAACTCTAAACGAAATACAACCTCTGCTTTCTTTTTCCTTTTTTGCGGGGAACCATCTTCTATCTTGATTTCCTTCAAATATAAAGCCGGGAGATCCTATAAAAGAAGCAAAGATGAGAAACATCAGTTGGAACTCATCTAGAACGACGCACTTGTGTAGTAAGCATGCTGGCACAAAACTAGCAGCAACTAAGACTGTAAAGTAGGAAACCATTCACTGATTGAAAACAAAAAAAATGGCACTGGTGATTGTCTCTAATGCCATGGTTGTTGACTATATATTTCTTCCAAGTTTCAATAGTATTCTCAACCGATAGCATTAGTAAAATCTGGTGACAACATGTCGCATACCAAAATAAAACTGAATCAAGTACACTATTTTGATATTCTATTTCTCTAGAGAAAAGAACCTCCCAATCAATTAGCAACTATGTGCATTCACTATACACTGAAAATAAAAAAGAACAAGGAACCTGAAATCATACTTGAGATTACCAAGCCAACACTATAAAACAAGCGGTGTGCGATATGCTCGCCTACCGGACTTTTGGTCAAGTAAAAGATCAGTGATTAATCTATATACATTGGACAATTACTTGGCTACTGCTTGAGTATATACACAGTGCTATAGTCCAACAGTAAAGTACTGCATCTATCAAATTCAGGGCATAAGAAGAATTTATTAGAGTGACAAGTACCTGACAGTCACATGCCGACACATTTTCCTTTCCATTGCTCTTCTTAACCTGAGACATGAAATATCTAGATTTAGATTGAAACAGGGAAATCTGTATAGAAGAATAACATATATAGTAATATTATAAGCTTTTTTGACCTATACATACCTTTCCTTTCTTGATACGAAGGCACTTCAGACATAGCAAGCTCAGTAGTTGCCTAAGTTCACTAACATGACAAGGATGATATACAGGTACAGGAAGCTCAATGTACCCAAAATGCCCTAGAAGGTCATATTGACTTTATTAGTAACAAGAGAAAAGGGGATACTGGAGTGCTAGAGGACAATGTTTTGGGGTATGAAGGAAAACTAATAAGATTTTGTTTTAGAACCTTCGCATTTGCTATTTTCAGAGGCACCACATGAGTTGCATTCCCCTGTTTGGAGTGGTAAGCCAAGGAAAGAATCCCTAAGCTGTTTTGATTGAGTAACAGGACAGTCATTTGTAGAATACGTACGCTGCGGAACATAAAATTTTGCATATCAGTAATGTTCAAAAATACAATTACTCCTTGCAAAAGTATAACAAATACGGTTATAAAAATCTTCGCTGTGCAGAATATACCCATTAATTAAATGATTATACATGAAAATAAAATAAAAGATTAATCCATATGAATGGAGGAGCATGCAACATCAAGTACTAATTCAGTCCATGAAATCAACATTTATAGCTTAGCTAACTGAACAAGTGACAATGTCCCTGTATGGTCCACATCAAGTACTAACTCAATACTAATATATTATCTATAAGACATAGGCCCATAGGGTGCTCCCAGGCCATTTATCTTGCAAATTTAAAGTTATTGCAACTGTCGAAAGCATATGCCAATCACATTGAATGATTTCAGATAATAATGAAACAGAAATAAGAATTTCCATCTAGACAGCATGCAGAAGCAGTTCTCTCAACTGTGCTCCCTTATTATGAGTAATGTGAGAGATCACATTGCCAATGTTTTTAATTCAGCATGCATATCTGTACATGCCAGCATGAATAGTAAAATCAACAAGAACGTACTATCTCATGCTCGCTGGATAGGCTAAGCTTAATGCTCTGGATGGCACCTTCAGGGACCGATGGGTCCTCCTCCATCACTCTGCAACAGAAGGGACAAACTAGCGTCACAGATTGATTTCTAAGAAATTAAAGTAGGACAACTGATTGATTTCTAAGGTCCTCCTCCAACCTTTTCGCTAATTCTTATCAGTGAAGAAATTAAAGTGGCTGGACAACTGATAGATTTGTAAGTACCCAAGATCAAGAAGCCCACTATGGTGGCCTCAAGCATGCATGCGGTGCGTACATGAGCGCTAGTTGGGACACATGCATCGCTCTGTACCTCACATGCATTTCCGCGTCCCCCAAAACCCCCCAAACCACAGAAACTTAACAAGCACACACACAAAAAAAAGGCAAAATCGATAAATCGAACACTCAGTTCGTCAGAGATCAAACCAAAAGTACCCAAAGTGAGCTGATTAATGGATCCTCGCGGGCGCTCCTCCAAAGAAAGGAGTATCTATCTTTTTTGCTGCGAATAAGGCAAGAACCATCCATAGCCGTCACAGGAACGCCGCAGAAGAAACAACAAATTTCCCTAGAAAAACCGCAATTTCCTACAGAAGCAGACAACCGCGCGCATGAAGCTATGAACAGATCAAAGCCCGCCCCCCAAAACCAGAAACACATTCCGGGCGATCCACCGGTCCGTCCCCCGCTCGCCGGAATCAGCACGAACAGACCGAAGCCCCGGGCACAGATTAATATTAATAAGAAAAACCCGCGCTTACTAGCTAGATGCTCCACCTCGCCGGCGCCGCCCGGTGGTCGTCTTCCCCGTGGCGCCTGACTTCCCTCCCGACCGGGCCCTAACCCTAGCAGCAGCAGAGGAGTCGGAGAGAGAGAGGAGAATGAGGGTTTTTAGCAAAGTTTTAAATAGCGCGCTAAGCATCTTAGCGGCGGACCTCTTCCAAATGCTATAGCGTGCTATAACGGAGCTATAGCGCGCTATTTAAAATGTTTGTTCATTTGTTTGGACCAAAGTCTCTTAGCGCAAGACATTTTGTAAACGCTATAGCGTGTTATAGCGGAACTATAGCGGGCTATTTAAAACAGTGGTTTTTAGCCAGTGCGCCTCGGAGAAGCCAAGAAGAAGGTACTAGTAAAGAGGATGCTCGCTCCGCTTTTATGGCAGTGGAGGTGAGGCGTTTGGTGTGCACACATTTCGAGTGCCGTTCTCAAAGCTAGCCAGTGACATTTCACATGCTCTTTGTATTCCGAAATTACCTGGGAAGAAAGCATGCAGCGAATAAGGGCAAATTTGACAATTTTGACCTGTGGATGAAATCATTTCACAAAATAACTTGTCCCAAAAAAATTTCACTCAGCTGACCTTTTTGAGTGGCACCCGACACGAAGG
This sequence comes from Triticum timopheevii, assembly GCA_963921465.1. Lineage (NCBI taxonomy): Eukaryota > Viridiplantae > Streptophyta > Magnoliopsida > Poales > Poaceae > Triticum > Triticum timopheevii. The sequence goes on along the minus strand of OY997272.1, from coordinate 68,810,396 downwards.
CGCCACACTACACTGTGCAGCGCCTGAATGACAGGTGTTGCACGCCTAGCCAGCGTCGCACCCGTATGATGTAAAAATTATTAAGTCAGTGTGCAGCGCCTGAGAGCTAGGCGCCACACTATACAGTGTAGCGCCTAGCTTCTAGGTGTTGTATAGTGTGGCGCCTAGCTCTCAGGCGCTGCACATTGACTTAGTAATTTTTATGCAGTCTGGGGTGCGACGCTCGCCAGGCGTGCAACGCCTGTCAGTTAGGCGTTACATAGTGTAGTGTGGCGCCTTCGTATCGGACACCACTTAAAAAGGTCAGCTGAGTGAATTTTTTTTTAGGAGCAGTTCATTTTGTGAAATAATTTCATCCACAGGTCAAAATTGTCAAATTTGCCGCGAATAAGAAACTCCTGATTAGTGGACTTGCCTGGGAAGTCTAAAAGTTTACCTAACATTTTCTTCAAAAATAAGTCTATACATAATAATGGTATATATATATATATATATATATATATATATATATATATATATATATATATATATATATATATATAGGGAAAATGCATCCTACTACCGGGTGTAGCTACACCCATTTCTCATATACTACTATGTGGTAGTATATATACTACTTTATCATTTTTAGTATGTTCATATACTATATATGAGATACTCCAAAGCGAGTTATGTGAAAAAATTGCATGTGAGCCCATGTTTTTATCATATTTGTGAAAATACGTACATATTTGTACGTAAAAAGAAGTATGCTAAAAATATACTACATACTACCTAAAAAATAGTATATATACTACCTAAATATTCTTACATACTACATACTACGCATACATACACTGCGGTATGGTAGATACTACCTAAAACGTACAAAATAAAAATGGGTGTAACTACACCCGGTAGTAGGAAAAAAGTGTAGGCTGTTAGATGTGTATAATCTCTTTTTTGTGTTTCCCCATTGTATAAGGGGTTTCTTGCATTTTACCACACATGTATATATATAGGCTTTTTGGCCCTCAGTGAAAGTTAGTTGCTCATTATCCGACATGGTATCAGATGCTAGGTTAGCCTCTCTCCCGCACGATGCAACTCCGCGCATGCTCATCCTCATTGCCGCCGCTGCTGGGCTCCGTCCCTAGTCTCCGTCCCTAGTCCCTAGGCTCCGTCCCTAGGTTTCATGTGTATTCATATGCACGGTCTTTTGCTGTGGGGTGTTCTCTCTGGCATAGGTCCCCTGTCCGCCATGCCCGGTTGCTCCCATGGCTCCTACCCTGCTGGCACCATCAGTTCTTGCTGCTGATGCTTCTCGCTGATCGGGATGCCGCCAAGGCGCTCGATGATGCTACGGTTGATGCTTATGATTAGCAGGTATCAACTTATTCTGATGCTCTTTCTGTCTACCGTGATCTGTCTGCTTACACTCAGTGGTGCCATGATGATGCTCGGGCTGCTGCCGTTCTCATTGCGGCTGTCCTTCCTCAGTTTGCTTCGAAGTTCATGGGCCTCGGCACCGTTGCAACGATGTGGTCTTATCTTTGTCAGCGCTATTAGCTGTCTGGTGATGCTCTCTACTTATCTGTGGTGCGTCAGGAGCATGCTCTTCAGTAGGGTGACTCTTCTGTTGATGAGTTCTACACATAAAGTTCTGCCATTTGGCGCCAGCATGACTCTCTTCAGACAGTTGTGTGTGGAGCTTGCCGTTGCTGCAAGATTATGCGGTCCGACTTGGTGTTTCAGCGTGTCCATGAGTTCTTATCTCACCTTCATTCCAGTTTGAGCCTCGTCGTGCTCACTTGCTTGCTCGTGGTCGTGTTCCTATCTTCGAGGTACTTGCTGAGCTTCGCGCTGAGGAGACCCGCCTTCGTTCCGCTGGTTTGCTAGCAATTCCTTATGTGTTGGCTGTCCGAGCTCCTGTGTCGTCTGCTCATCTACCCGCCTTCATTACGATTGCATTTTTTTGGGAAAGAACCAGATCTAAAAATTCACCAAAAGTACAAAGTAACTCAAACATAATAAAACTTACATCGAGATTCCGAGACCACTGCTGCCACTAGAACAAACCACCGACGCGTCATTGTCATTGCTCCCCTATCGAAGCCGGCTTGACCTTGTCGATGACAGCCGGAAGTCTTCGTGTGCTTGCCCCTAAAGACCGGCGCCATGGAACCGCATTCGTCGTCGTTGAAGCCTTGCATAGGTGTGTCGTCGTAGCACCTGACACCACATCTCGCCATATGACGAGAAACCCTAAACTCACCGCCCAAGGAGACGACATGAATCTATGCCGAAGCTCCGTCGACTAGGGAGGGGGGGGGGGGGTCGAAGTTTGGAAGACAAACTCAAAAAAGAAGCACCGCCATCCACCTTGCCTAATCCTTGAGGGCTATCCTAAGTGGACCTCCCTGCTTGTTGCCTTTATTTGTCTTGCATATGTTTCCCCAGTAGTGAATTTCTACTTTAGCAATTGTCCTTATTGCATAGACACTTTGCTTTATAACTAATAATGTGTGTGCTTCAACCACAGCCATTGTTGTTTCCTTTTACAAAAATATTGTACATACATTTTGCTTCTTGCAATCAATTGTTTTTGTTTCAACTGCTACTCCTTGTACTTCACCGTTTGCCACTGATGTTCCCATGAAAAATATCAAACATGATTGTCATTTTATTTCTTGCATATGTTTCCATGGTAGTGAATTTCTGTTGCAACCATTGCCGATGTGTGCTTATTTTATTGTAGAGACATTTTGCTTTAACCAATAATGTGTGTGCTTCAACCAGAGCTAGTGTTGTTTCCTTCACCAAAACTATTGTACATACATTTTGCTCCTTGCTATCAATTGTTTTTGTTTCAACTACTACCCGGGTAAGCTTGATTGTTTTTCACTGATGTTCTGTTGAAAAATATCAAAGATGCCTACAGTTTTATTTCTTGTATATGTTTCTATGCATGGTAGTGAAATTCTGTTGCAACCATTGCCAACATGTGTTTCTTTTTATTGTATAGAAATTACCGTTCAACCAATACTTGTTTTTGCTTGATTCATGATTAGTGTTGCTTCTTTACTAAAATCATTGTACATACGTTTTTTTGCTTCTTGCAATGATTTTTTTCATTTCAACCACTCATTGTGTGTGCTTCATTGTTTTTCACTCATGTTTCCACTGACAAACATTTTTGCTCTGGCCGACTCAACTGCGCTTCTTCATTTCCAAGACAATGCCAACAATGTTGAGTGTGATGAAGTCGGGACAAGGCACTTCTCTATATCAGTGGCTGCCTTTTGACGATGGAGAACTCGTCGTGCGCGTAGAGCTCACCCAAGAACATCAGATTCAGTGCATGCAACGATGTTGGCTAGGTATCGAACACATGCACGCAAGACATGATGGGATCCCACCCATGTATTTTCTCCATTCGCCTTCTCTCCCTCTCATGCGAATTTTGAAGGTAGACCACCCATGTGCACTCTATCCTAGCTACTCTAAGAAAACTAAAGTTTTCAAAAAAAATCTAAATGTTTAGATTTTCTCATAGTTTGAATATTTTGTTATGAAATTTCAAAACTTTAAAATTCCGAAAGTTGAGGTAGCGATTTGTTGAAAGTTGGCACACAATTTATGAAAATGTTAACAAAAAGGGAAGTTTGAACATACGTGACTTCAAGAGAAATAGAAAATACAGCCGGTTTGAGAGTGATCGCCAGCTTCCTCCTTGGCGGGAGACCGTCTAATTTTTTTCGATAAAGGGCACTTTTATTATCTCAAAATATAGCATCAAAGGGATACAAAGCATTAAGAGTGTCACCTGACCTCTGCATAACTAGGATGCACACAGTCAAACACCAGAAGTCTGATAAACAGAAAGATAAAAGACCAATAATTCGACAACAGTACAGTCCATAGACCGACACTATGCCTATATCGAAAGAGATGGTGCCGAACCGGAGATTATACTGCCGCTTATGTTGGGAAAAAACCTCAGTAGCCACCTGCTTCAACAGCGTACACACCCTCTTGAACAGTGGCTGGTACTCCGCTCGTTGTACCGTACACCACGTACGAAGCGAGTGTATACAACGAAAATAACCTGCAAAGGAGAAGCATTTTTGTCATAAAAACAACATCATTTCTACGTAGCCAAAGCGAACATAGTAAGGCATACGCTCCCACCCTTATTAGCGTTTTGTACCTATTTGAAATACCGTCCAGCCAATGACCAAAAATATGGGCAACACTTGTGGGCGGATACAAATTTGACAATATTTGGATGTCTGACCACGTAGAACGCGCAAACTTACATTGGAAAAGGAGGTCTTTAATTGTCTCATCATGAGTACAAAAACAACACTTTTTACTTTCCGACCAGTTGCGTCGTGTGAGGTTGTCTTTTGTTAGCACAACTCCCATACAAAGATACCACATGAATATTTTAACTTTAAGTGGTACCTTCGCTTTCCAATAGTCTAATAGTAGGCCTAAATCTATATTTTAACCGGTGCATCCATGCGATTTATGAGGCAAATGTTTCCACCAAACATTAAGAACATTTACAGCCGGGCGTCTCAAACCACCTCTCATACGTTCGCGGACGCACCCGGTCAATGATCGGACAGGAGAAAGAAGGAAAAAAATGTGACACAACCGGACTCCTCATATCATCCGTATACGTCCAGGCTGTCCGCGAATCCTCATATCCATCTCAAATGTAGGGAGGATATGATCTCGTGGACGCACCACGACGCGTCCAGTCAGTCCGCCATGTAGGATGCGGCCCCACCTCGGATCACCTTTTCTCTTTCTTTATTCATTCTTTTCTTTCTCTCTCTTCATCTGCACCAAGTATTGCTTCTCTCAATTAGAATATGTTTCTACCACACATTGAATAATGCGAAATGTTTGTAGTCAGCCGTTTGATCTTTTTGGGCGCGTTCACCGTCTTCATAGCCGTCGGATCTCGTTTGATCAGTTGCCCCATAAACAACAACTAACCCATATTTTAAGTTTACAACATGGCCCCAATTGCAATTCCTTTGACCGCAACAAGGGGATTGTTGATGATTAGACACAAGGCCGCCCACCCCATACTCGTTCCCCATGATCAGCGGGGACGCCCCGCTACTAGATTGGTCCACCTACGTCGTCCTCATGCTGCCCAAGAGCGCATATGCACTCCTCGTCGCCGGATGCAACCGATGGTTGCCGCGCTATCGCCAGATCTGGCTAAGCACAGCCACCCGCGAACGCTCTGTTGCTGGATCTGACTATGTACTACCACCCACGACATGTCGTCGCTGGATCGGCTCACCCAGGGGCGCCCCTGGTACCATTGCAGCCTCCACGACCGACTCCGGTCGCCATTACCCCGCATCCCTGTTGCAAAATATATTTGCAACAAGACCCATGTTGCAAAAAAAAAAAACTGTAAGAAGACTATGTTACAAAAACAAATCTGCAACTTGACCTTTGTTGTAAATTTTTCTGCAACGTGACACTTGTTGAAGAAATTTCTTACAACACAACCTGTGTTGCAATGGTAGAATATGACGCTCGCCCACTCAATTTGTCAGATCCGATGGCTCATGAGGACGCGTAGCAGTGCCCTTGAATAATTGGTCGAGGGGAGGAGTACCTTATCATCGATTGAATCCCCTCCAAGGTAGATGGCGATTCGTAGCTAAAAAAAATATCCCCAATCAATAGTTAAGGACATTTTTTTGACATTCGGCATATTTTGAAATGTATCTAAATTTTTAGGGATAATTCCGTAAACAAAATTTTGAAGACAAATGGGGGAGTGAGGCAGTGAGCCATGGTCGCATGGGCTTATGGGCCGAACGCCCTGGTGAGTGGGGGCCACGCCACTCGCTTACTGCTTTCCTTCGACCGCCTAAAAGGACTACTTGGCGGTCGCCGCTTCGAAAAGAAAGGCGGGGATTCCAACCTAGGATTCTCGCGGCGGCGGCGACTCGTGACGAGCGGACTTGCCGGGGCGATCCGGCGAGGTGAGGTGAGGCGACGTCGCCGTCAGGCATCCATCCGATCCCCGCTCTCTCCACCCTCGCCTCGCGTCGTTTGATCCTTCCTTTGCTTTGCAGCGCCGACGACGCCCGGCACCTACTCGACAGAATGCCTCATAGCGGGAAGGAGCACAAGAGTGCGCCGCCAGTGACCGCCACCGACCAAATCAGCGCCCTCCCCGACCAGATGCTCCATCATGTGCTCTCCTTCCTCCCAGTGCAGGCGGCCGTGCGGACGTGCGTGCTCGCCCGGCGCTGGCGACACCTTTGGAAGTCCACTACGGGCCTGCGCATCGTCGGCCTAGATGAGGACAAGTTTGTCAAAGTTCAAGACATCCGGAAGTTCATGAACCATCTGCTGGTCCTGCATGAGCGCACCCACCTAGGCACTGTTGAGATCAAATTTGATCATTATGATGATGATGGTGACGTGCGCTATGTGAACCTATGGACCCGTTTTGCTATGATGTGCAAAGTTCGGGCGCTCACGCTTCATATCCTTGACGATGGTTACCTCGCCCTAGACGACCTGCCTCTTGTCTCTCGGCATCTGGGAACATTGGACCTTCAAAGTGTAGCCCTACAAAAGGCCTTGCTTGATTTTGCTAGCTGTCCAGCATTGAAGGATCTGAAGATGAATGATTGTGAAATCAATGCTGATAGGATATCATCCCGTTCCCTAAAGCATTTGAGCATCACTTTTTGCCGCTCTGACTCAGATTGCCGGGTCCGTATTTCTGCTCCCGGCCTCGTGTCTCTAAAACTAGAAGACTTTATTGGTATGACCCCTTCTCTTGAAGACATGGGTTTGCTAGAAGCTGCCTGTGTGAATCTTGGCAATGGATGCAAAGATGTCTGTTTGAATTATGACTCTGGTGTTTTCTGTGGAGCTAATGATTATACATGTAAGAATTGTGTTCCTATTAGTGATGACTGCAGCAGCAATTGTGTGCTTCTGGGTGGTATCTCAAGTGCTAAACACCTCAAGTTGATGTCTGAAATAGGAAAGGTATGTCACTTGTCTTGTAACTCTTTCATAGTTAACCCTTTTTTTGTGTCGCACTATCTACGTATTTAGTAAGTTATGTATCACCTCCAATTGAGGGTTCTTAGATCATGATCTCACATTCTCCGTTAGGATTACTTAATTTGTTTACCTTTTGTATTTTCTACCCAGTTTGTTTTCACAAGAGATCTGGAACACTGCCCTGCATTTAGTAAGTTAAAGACATTAGTACTCAATGAGTATTGGTGTGAGGCTCCTGACTTGGATCCACTGGCATGCATTCTGAAAAATTCGCCAGTTCTAGAGAAGCTCACTCTTCAACTATTTTCTGAGGTATTAAACTTATAAATGGACAATTGCTGCGCTGTTAAAGTTATTATCAGTTATCCATATTTGTTGAATGTTTCTGCTTGTCTTAGGGACCAAATCATGAAGTGGAAATGGAAGGAAGCTACTGTTGCATGGAGAGACCGTCTGCAATATCAGAGCACCTTAACATAGTTGAAGTCAAGTGTAATGTGGTGGACAAGAGGATTCTCAAAATTTTGAGGTTCCTGTGTGCATTTAACATACGTAAGCTAACTAATAGCACTTTGCATATACTCCGTATTGTGAAATTAGCTTCCATATGTCAGAAAGAAACTAATAGAGCAAGCAGTGAATAAGAAAATCATGGAATATGTAGGAACCGTTTGTAGGGTGCCAAATTGTTTGAGGCAATGCAAAATCTGGACCGCATCTGGTGAATCGCAAAAGGGAAAACCAATATAATCCATTTTGTTGGCAAAGGATATTTCATTTAACCGTGTCACGGCAGAAACAATAAGTGTAACAGAACGTGTGGTCTCGTTGATTAGTTCTGGTCTTGTGGGCACTGGCACAAATGTCTGAATTGATTGGTTCAGGGTAGTGAAGTATCTTCACATGTTGCTTAGCTCTGAATTGTAACTCAAATGTGTGCGGTAAAACAATATTTGACTCGTTGTGTTTTTGAATAGTAGGTACTAGTGAATAGCAATTTTTATTGCTTCGATAAACATAAGCAGTTGTTGCACTTATGGGCTAAATTATTCAGCGCCCGATTTGCTTGTGATTCATCACTTTGTTCCTAGGAAGTCTTAATAGTCCACATAAGATTTTCTTGAGAAACAAAAGTCTGTTCATAAGCATGTCTAGGACTAGTAGTGTATGCCGTAATTTCTTATTTCACAATCCCCTTGCCACGAAATTGCTAATGACATTTTCCGCGTTCCAATTAGGGAGCAGTTTAACTAGATGTTTTAGTGTTAGATTATCAGCTAAGAAATGGCCGTATCAAATATAATCAAAGTGTGTTCCCAAATCCATATTAAGATAAGTTGCACCTGGTAAAGTTAATCTCCATACTTTCTGAACTCTGTTCTGGTATCTTAATTTTCATAGTCAAGTAACTGGGTGTTGTTTTTTACTTCTGCAGATACAACAAACTCTTACATTATCTTTTCATTTCTGTACAGGGTTCAATTTCTAGCAAAGGCGAGAAGACTTGGGTTGATGGTTCATATGCCATGGCTTGACTATTCAGAAATGCAAGGCTTAAGCATATATGTGGCGAGAGTGTTTCCATCTTCGTGTCTGTTTGCGCATCATATCTGAGTTCTTTCCGTGTATAGTCTGCAGTAATACCGCCTATGAACTTTATACCGCCCAGTTGGTTGTGGGACTTGGTTTCCTATTACAGTTTTGGTTCATGCTGAATTATTCAGCTCTTGGACTGGCCAGTGCTATCTTAGCGGTTCTTTTCAGCTTTGGTGCATTAACTTGTTCTGTTATGGTGTGATCCTTTTATTCTATCTCCCTGTTAAGATCTTTATGTTTGGAGTAGCGAAGCATGGCGTGTTCATTTACAGATATTGCAGTTTTCGGCTGGGCGCCATCGATCCCGATGTTTGTTCCATGTTCTGCACACCTAGGCAGAGAAAACTGAAAATGAAATGCGGCAGCTCTGAACATATGTTACCAGCAATGGGAGGGATATCCACCCAGCAGTTGCTGCTCTGAGACTAGCCGTCCATTCTGGAATCAAATTGTCCAATTTGGTTGCTGCAATTGTACTGTTTCTCCACACTATTGACGTCGATGTCACTCGCTTCCTTGCGCCCATATCCCGAATGTTTGCTGTAACATCTAATAAACCTGGTGAGGAAGAGACTTCCTTCTCTGAAAACGAGTGATGTTCCCGGTTTTTCAAATTAATACTCGACAGGAAAGAACATGGAGAATGATATCATGCATGGTGTGAAAGCTGCTAGTAAGAATCTCGGAATTTAAATGCCAAGGGTGGGAGAACCAGGCAGCTTTAGCGAAAGGACCTAAGAAGGTGTAGCTCAACTTCAGGAAGATCACACTTGCAACAACTTTTAGCAATATGAATTGAGTAATTACCTGCTCGCAACCAATAGGGAGAGCAGTCTCCATGCAAATGTTAGGGAGAGCAGTCTCCATGCAAATGTTTGGATTCTAGGGTCCAAAGTCTGGAGTTTTCCGACCTGCTTTAGAATGTTAGAAACCTGCATAGGAGGAGGTGTCGGCTTGTTGTTGGGAGTGATCTGAAGGTCCTGCAAGCAGGCGCTTTGGGTATTGCATTTGCCTGTAGGAGTTAAGTCCCAACAGAGGATATCTGCTCTGTCACCCGAATTATTGGAGTGTTCAAAATTATAGAAGTAGTAGGCTGAGCAAACAGCTGATTAGTGAGGACATTGTTCCAATTTTCTGATTATGAAGCCATGAATTTTTCACCATGGCAGGATAAACAAACTGGGATATTGAGTAATCAAATGATTGTACACTTCTGACCAAGAAGAGCACCCAGGGGTGCTCCACGCAGATATATTGCCTTGGGTGAGTTCATAAAAGCAGTGAATTTTAAGCATAGGCATAACTTTAAGAAGAGAGGACCAAAAACCTGATTTTGGTACAGAAGAGCTGGTCAACCAAATAGAAGAATCAGGGAAGTATAAGGCCTTAAGGATGCGGTGAAGATGAGACGAAGGGGCTTCAACAATCCTCCAAGCGACATTAAGAGTTAAAGCTTGATTCATTGCAAGTTCCTAATCCCCAGGCACCCCTCCTTCTTTTGAAGTGCGGATGTCTTTCCAAGCTTTGAGACAAAGAGCTTTAGAGGTAGAAATATCTTTGATCCTAGTCCACCAAAAGGTTGTAATGATGGCAGTAAGTTTAGCTATGAACTTCTTGGAAAGCATAATGTTGGCCATGTAATATATCATAGAGGAAAACATGTGCTGCACGAAACGTTTTGGGTAGCTACCGCCACAGCCCTCGACATTGGTGATAGGATCTATAGGCTACCATCATGACTGTTGGCGGTAGACTTCTGCCACATCAGTGTGGTTAGTGGTCTTGGTCCAAGGGCTACCGCCATTGACTATGGCGGTAGCTTGTCTACCCTACGTTGCTGCGTGTGGCGATAGAAAAAAGTCAGATCTTAAAGTATATTAGGAACTAGGATCATTTCTTACTATCAAAGCAGTGATTTTGGCCTCACACAAGCCAAACATCCGGAGCGCACCAAGGCCCTTGTGTCTCTGAGCTGAGCGGAGCCGAAGACCACGCCAAGTACTCGAAGCGCGCCAATGAGCAAAGGCAACCTGCGTCAAGCGTTGCCATCGAAGACTGGAGCGCCACAAGTTCCAAACGCCGCACTGACTCCGCAGCCACAACGACTTGCCATCACCGCGAAGCCAGGGCTGCCGCCCACAAGCTGGACCGCCATTTTTTGCCGTTGCCAGTCGAGCAACCCCTCTGTCACTGTTCGCTGCATGAGCTTATCTTGGCGACATCATTCAGGGCGGATAGGAGGTGGAAAAGAGGGGTGGCGGCGCCTGAGCTGCCATGAAGGCGATGCACGTGACATGGGAAAGGAAGACCGTGCATTTTAATGGACTTCTTTTTTGTTTGGTATGTGTATCCTTGGCGAGCACATCTTGACAGTGAACACAATGCCACAAAAACAACATACCACGACCCTGTGTCTGTATTGGTATGGCACCTGTGGCCAACTTAGCCATGATCGGTGAGCATATGGTGTTTTCGTCCAGGAGATCATTGGCTCTCGGATCTGGTGGAATGATGTATGATGCTTTAGCCTGTTTTTCATGGTGGTGGTATCGATGATGGTATCCGGCGTGTTTTGGTTAGAGATTCTCCCATTTCATCATCTCTACTGTTAAAGGGGGCTGGTGTTTGTACATTACCTAAACCATGTTCTGCGTTAACTCAATCAAATCTTACCAAAATCATGCGCTGCATGAACTCAATAAAATCTTACCAAAATCATGCCCTACATTAAATCAATAATCTTTTTTACCAAATCATGCCCTGCATAAACTCAATCAAATTTTACCAAAATCATGTGCTGCATTAACTCAATCAAATCAAATAAAATTGTTACCAAAATTTCAATTAAATCAAAACTTTATTTTCCTTACCAACCCATACCCAAATCAAATCAAATCTTACTGAAAACACAACTAAATCAAAACTATTTTCTTGCCTTCTCTACACACACTCAAATCAAATCAAATATTACCAAAATCTAGAATATGGTGGGTGTAACGTATATATCGGACATGATTGGTGTTGAACCAGTAGAATATGTATATCCCCGTTACAATGCATGGGCAATATTTTTTATGAGTAGCTAGTTATTAGAGATGATGACTTTAAAGAACTTTGATTTAGAGATGATGCCTTACCTACCCATACCGAAATAAAGATTGTTGTTACTTTTTTTGTTTATTAAATCTAATGTATTTCACTTAGTACTTAAAAAATCAGATATTTGCTAAAAAATAAACTTATTTTTATCGTCAATGGTGAACAAATTTTAGGAAAAAAATGTAGTCCAAAGATAATCCTCAAGCACTGTGGGTTCTAGGGAGAGTGAGGCCAACAAGCCTCCAAATAAGTAATGTATCCCTTTGAGCATTTGTATATGAAATAAAAGTTTGCATAAAAAATGAACTAAAGGTGGGTTTTTTATCACAAAGGAAAAAAATCAGCCAATACGCAGCGTTCCATGCTCATGCAACTTGGCAATTTGTTCATAATTCCAAACTAAGCATCTCAAACTCATGGTCCTTTTGGACTGTTTTTATAATGTGGTGATCTTCTAAACATGGCATACTTGTATACGAAACAAAAACTTAAAATATTCATGTTGGTCACTCTTATAAAAAAAGGTTCAAATATTCTTGATCATGATTATATATTTGTTTTAATGATTTAACTCTTATGCGTCCAAATTCAAAATATTCATGCAGCAAAAAAATGTCCATGTATATAAATTTTTCCATATTTTTGGAAAAAGAAGGTTGTTGTATGAAAAGTAAAAAAACATAAAGACTTTGTAATGGGAACAATTTTCAGTAATCCTCAGACAATATTAGAACCAGCTATGAACAAATTTATTCAGAAAGAAGAATAGTTGTGATGAAACAAGAAACGTCTCATGAACATTTATTTCGGCCCGTGGAAAAATATATTTTGGGTAACAGTATCATTTTCCAGCACTAAGTTGAACAATTATTGCAACCAGCTACGGACAATATGTTTCAACAAATGGCTAAAAATTATAAAATAAAAAATTGAACGAGAAAGAAACAGGAAAATGAACTAATGAAGTCAGACAGAAAGAAAAATATTTAAAAAGCTTGCCGAAGAAAACGAATCGAACGTTTTGGAGATGGGCTGGCCCATGAGGCGAAAGCTTATCCGTTCCTATATAGCCTTTGTTCTGTAGCCCAACCTCCCTTTGAAGGTGAGATGAGGCGGGTCCGCCCATCTTCCGATTCTCGTGGCGGCGGCGACATACCGGCGAGGTGAGGGCGAGGCGACTCCGCCGCAAGTCATGCATCTGTCCATCTCATCCCATTTTCTCGGCCCTCGCGCCGTTTGATCCTTTCTTCCCTCGCAGCGCCGGCGACGCAATGACTCCTAGGAAGAAGCGCAAGAGCGCGCCGCCGGTGCCCGTGCCCGTGAGCGCCACCGACCGCATCGGCGCCCTCCCCGGCAGTCTCCTCCAGCACGTGATCTCCTTCCTCCCAGCGCAGGAGTCCGTCCGGACGTGCGTGCTCGCCCGGCGCTGGCGCCACCTTTGGAAGTCCACTAGAGTCCTGCGCATCGTCGGCCTCGACGGCCGGGAGCCCGCCAGCGTCGAGGACCTCCGGGTGTTCGTGGACCATCTGCTGATGCTGCGCGACCGCACCGACCTAGAAAGTGTCGAGATGAAGTTCCACAGTTGCTCCGAAGGCGAGGTGCCCTATGTGAGCCTATGGACCCGTTTCGCTCTGATGTGCAAAGTTCGGGCGCTATCCCTCGAAATCTCTCATGCATATTTCTACCCGGACGACCTGCCGCTCGCCTCTCGGTACCTGAAAACATTGGACCTTTATGGTCTGGGCCTGCAGAAGGCATTTCTTGATTTTTCTGGCTGTCCAGCGTTGGATGATCTGAAGATGAGTGAGTGTAACATCTCTGTCGATAGGATGTCATCACCTTCCCTGAAGCATTTGAGCATCACTGGTTGCCTCTCCGATTTGCGTTGCCGGCTCCGCATTTCTACTCCGCTCCTTGTCTCTTTGAGGCTAGATGACTTTTTCGGCAAAACCCCTTTCCTTGAAAACATGGAGTTGCTACAGACCGCATGTGTGAATCTTGGCAAAAGCTTCAGCGATGTCTGTTTGAATTATAACTCCGGTGTCTTCTGTGGAGATAATAAGAACGGATGTGTCAATTGTCTTTCACATAACGATGGCAGCAGCGATTGCGTGCTTCTGGGTGGGATCTCAAGTGCTAAACATCTTGAGCTGATATCTGAATCGTCAAAGGTATGATACTTTGTCTTTAACTCCTTTATTTATATGGTTATACCTCTTTTGTGTTCCACTATCTATATCATTTATGGAAAATCGGAGATAAACAGATTACATATGCATCACCACCAAACTGGGTGTCTTAGATGTGAATGTGATCATCTTCAGCTCGCATTCTCAGTAAGGATTACTTGATTTAATTACTTTTTATATTTTCTTTCCAGTTCATTTTCACAAGGGATTTGAAATGCTGCCCTACATTTAGTAAATTAAAGACTTTATTACTCAATGAATACTGGTGTGAGGCTCCGGACTTGGATCCACTAGCTTGCATTCTGAAAAAATCACCAGTTCTAGAGAAGCTCACTCTTCAACTTTTTTCAAAGGTATAAATCTTTTAACTAGATAACGGTTGCAGTGTTCAATGTTATTATCAGTTATCTATCTTGGTTCATTGTTTTTTCTTAATTACCATAGGGACCAACTCATAAAGTGGAAATGAAAGGAAGCTACAGTCCAATGGAGGGACCATCTGCAATATCAGAGCACCTTAACATAGTTGAAGTCAAGTGTAATGTGGTCAACGAGAAGATTCTCAAAGTCTTGAAGTTCTTATCTGCATTTAACATACGTAAGCTAACTAATGACTCCTTACATGATCTCTATGTGCTTAAATTAGCTTTCATATGTGGGAATGAAACTAATAAGAAAGCAGGTAGTAAATAAAAAGACAAATTATGCATGAAAACAGTTTGTAGGATCTATTATTATTTAGTATACTGTTAAGACGATAGAATACGAACGGCTGAGATGCACTAGTATAAAATTCCAATATTGTACGGTTGAGATTTGTCAAATATATAGGAACTCACAGCACGTAAATCTAATTGGCTAGAAATAATTCAGTCGGTGTTGGATCCGGATGGGACTTGTAAGGTAAGCCAAGACCAATTAGCTTACCGTAGGATGAGACCTACATAGACACTAACTGGATCAGTTTAGTTATTACTACTGGATCTTTCTCAATTCAATTAGTACTCAGCTTCTTCAAACTGAATAGATTAGGTAATAAATAACGAACTGCACGCACGTACGCGTGGTAGATCCATACGAAAAATCAGCTTGTTATTTTTTATGAATGCACTATATATATGAACAAAATGTGCAAACTACAATATCATAATTAGTTTTTCTTGTGAATATCAAAATTAGTTTTATGGGATAAAAACCTACACCGTGCAAAGTTGCGGGTACATATGTTAGGCTGAAAAGTCAAATTATATTTATTCTATAGAACAAAAAGATCAACGTGGCTGCTTTAAACGGCAACAATGTAAATCACAACACACAATAATTCGAGGAAAAAAAGGAGCTGTATGGCTTATTTTTTGACTACCAAACGATAAGATGAGATTTGTGGTGGCGGAGAAAGTAATTTCAACATAACATGTGTTTGTTCCTTCTGCTAATAAAAAGTTAGGGAACATTTCTTTAGTTGTATCAAGATGAATGTCTTGGAAACTATAAGAAAAGAGTTCAGTACAATGAAGACCAGCATAAAAATTCATGGATTTGGTTGCTAATAGAGTCCATGGAGCGATGACATAAAGATCGTGTAAATAATGCATGATATAGCACAAGAAGAATCTATGGGTTCATGCCAATGTCATGTGTATGCAAGTGAGCGTGCATATGAAGGCTGCAGATAATATATATTGTGGCAGCAACTATGCATACTGAAAGCAACAAATGATGTAGATTATATGGTAAGTCATTTTACGTATGCTGAACAATACAACATAGCAAAAACAAACCCAAGACAAGTTGTGAACCATCTAGCTAGAGTTAGTCATTTTACGTATGCTGAACAATACAACATAGCAAAAACAAACCCAAGACAAGTTGTGAACCATCTAGCTAGAGTTAGTCCATAATTTCCCAAAAGGATAATGCCAAAGTTTTAATTAGCGGGCTATACCATTTAGTGGTTGCTCAGCGAGAAGCAATGCAAAACTATCGTGGAGCTATAGCGAAGCTAAGCCTATTTAGTTTTTTTTGTAAATCATGAAAAAAATAGAAAAAATAAGCATACACTCAGACATCATATATGATATATCCCATATACTTGAAATATACACTTTACTGATGGCTTTGTCGAACTCACTTGCGCCCCTCCTCTAGCTGTAGCGGCCCTAAATGCATGAGTTCAAATTTCTAGCGGGAATTGTAGATGTCTTCTCGTCATTCTCAGTTTAGTGTTAAACGTGCATTGTTTGGTAGCAGCCAAAATATCAAAGGCTGACAAAATTTTGGTCGGGTATATTTTGGCACCAATCAAACATACCAAAAAAAATCATGGACTGAATAAAATACACGCAATAGAATTATGCTAGCATGGTTTTTAATATATAAAAGGTATATTGATTAGTCAAGTAAAGTAGTGCCATTTTATCCTAAGCATTTCTTTCCATAGCACTATTATGTAAAATACTACATAAGGGTATTAAAATAAACAATAGTCAAAGTGTTGCAGAGACCATTTCAAAATTAAGCTGACATATCTAACATTCTATATGAATCTAGCCATGCAAATGCATGGGCCAGTCTGCTAGTTTCGAATTGTTTGAGATATGAAAAATCTGGATCAAGCCTGGCCAGGCTCGGAAATGAAACCGATATAATCCGTTTTGTTGGCAAAGGATGTTCAATATATGTGTTGCCAGAACAGCGAGTATAACACAATATGGACTTGTTGATTAGTTCTGCTTTTATTCGGCACTAGCACAAATGTCTGAATTGATTAATTTAGAGTAGTGATACAGTATCTTCACATGCTGACATATTAGTTCTGAACAGTAACTTAAATGTCTGCAGTCATATAATAGTTTTGACTCGTTGCATTGTTGAATTGTTGGTGCTAACCAATAACAAGTTTTTTTTGGCTCACTGTCTTGGAGCAGCTTCTTGCCCTTATGGGCTAAATTATTCGGCACCCAGTTTGCTTTTGTCAAGCGCTAAATTATTTGCCATTTCTGTAGACTTGCCTACGAATTCATTACAGTTTATGTAACATTTTTCTTCGGAAATAAAAGTCCATACATAACATTGTAGTAATGTATGTGATGATTGGATATTTCACATTTCCTTTGCCATGAAATTGCTTATAGTGTTTTCTGCCTTCTCATCTGGGAGTAGTTTAGCAAAACATTTGTGTGTTAGATTATCATATATAATGGAAGTTCATGCCTAGATTCATGTTAAATAAGTTGCATCTGGTAAAGTGAATCTCTTTCATACATAACGAGCAGTGTTCCAGTATCTTCATTTTCATCGTCAAGTAGCGGTGCATTGTGTACTTTTGCAGACACATCAGACTTATCTTTTTCATTTGTGTACAGGATTCGGTTTTTTGTAAGGTTGAGAAGATCTGGGTTGTCGATGGACTTGCCGCCCCTTGACTATTCAGAAATGGAAGGCGTAAGTATGCTGCGACAAGGTTTCCATCATTTTGGTGCATGTGCATCTGATGCCAATTAATTCTACCAAACAAAGGAATAATTTAGAATTCGCAACATATAACTTGTGAACTCTAGACCATCTATCTAGCTGGACTTGGTTTTATGGTATCTTGTAATTTTTGTTGCACTTTTGTTCATGATGAATTTATTGCTGTTGGACTGGTTAATAATTAATACTCGCTTGCATGTGTTTTTTGGCTTCGGTGCATAACTTGTTGTGCTATGAATTTATTCCCTGCTTTCTTATTCTACCTATTTTTTCCACAAACTTTGCTGGTCCAGAGGGGAGGTGGCACCCTTGGACGTGGCGTCTTAGGGAGTGCCATGCCATTCAGAGTCCCTTTTTTCAGTGGGCTCCTTGTCTAGTCATCACAGATTCATACCCACGACTTTCTCCTCCGCAAACACATCCTTGATGCCTCGAAGTGTTGCTGCCCCTTTTGCCCCACACTTGAAACAACAGACACATATGATGTTCTCTCGCGGCATTATCAATGGTCTCCACTTCCATCCCATTTTGACCCTTGTTCTCGCACGGTATCTTCCACCGTGTAGAAGCATCGGACTCTAGCAGCCATTTTCCCCAATGAATATCTAAGGAAAAAGGCTGGTTCTCTATCTCTTCAGGCTCTCCACACCATTTAGATTCGACAATGACATAATTTGTATAATGTCTCAAGTTTACTCCACGAAAAGATGTAGCATGACATGGGATATGGTACCAAGGGAACAAGATCAACCATTGTCTGTCTCTTAACCAAGAGATTAGCCAAGAGATTATTTTACCCTCCTAATGTTTTCCTTTTTCTACTTCAAGCTGATGTCATGCCCCTTCCTTTCTATAACTATAAAAAAACACTCCTTAAACGTAACTCCTAATAATAAGTTTTAGGGTATTCGGCAACTAGCTCACCTCCTAAATCTACCTCAGAATATTGTACAACGTTTGCATTCGATCATGTCCCACTAATAGTGCACATCGACACTCACACACCGCACTCCAGGTCCCCCGCCATTCCTATTTGAATCAGGTTGGGTCAAATCCGCAACCTGCCTTAATATTGTACAACATTGTTGGTCTCAACTCTCAAATAGATATTTGGCCCATGGGCTCAACCCAACGGCTGCACTTCAAAAGGCATCAAAGATGTTAAGGATTAATTATAATCCTAATAATCTCTGCTTAATTAAGCACCGCCTTAGTATAGGAACCGTCCATGCGGCTGTCCCTTCGGGGAGACGTATCTACACGTATCCCCTCTCCCTCTCTATCTCAACAGACACGACCCTTTACTCGTGTCCCTTGTAACATTATATATACCATCATCATCAATAAAGAGATAGACTTGATTCATTGAACCTCTCTCGATTTTCTACTTTAACACGTTATCAGCACGCTCGCCGTTGAGCGAGTCGATCAATTCCGGTGATCGCCGGAACAAGTAGATCCACAGGCCAGAGGTGAGAAAGAAAAATGCCACGGTGCAGGAATGCATCGCGGCTTCCGCGTTCTTCATCGCTACCACCGGAACGGCGCATGGCTGGGTAGTATGCCCCCTGCATCACTACGACTTTGTGGTGGCCGATCCGGTCGTCGCGGCGCCTCAGGAGGAGGGAACTGTCGTCGTCGACGATGAAGTGGTTGGGGACGCGCCGCTGCAGCATCCGACCCCAGCGGTTGTAGAGGCCGATGGCGGCGCGCCGCTCCCGACGCTGCCGACGGTGGCGCACATCCCGGCCGCACATCAAGTGCAAGTTCACGACGGCGACACGCTCGCCTCCGTGTCCGTGCCGACCGGAACCTCCGCCTTTGCCCTCGGCTCTGGCGTGAGCGGCTCCACTACCGCCACGGCCGTCGCCGACGTCGCACCGCCGGACATGCTATCCCCGACGCCCGCAACTCATCCGCCTTCGCCGCGCATAGACGCTCGCCGCCGTCTTCTGGCCCTCGGCGTGCCTCTAACGAGCCCTCTAGTAGTTAAACAATCAACAATTAAATCTCCATTAGCGGGCACGGTGAATATGATGGTTGAATATGACTCAACTAACATGTTTGAAGACTTCGTCTAGTCTCTTAATCTCCTGAGTGGTAAACATAATTTATGTCCATTTACAATATTCTAATAAGAATATAAGTATTGTTGTCATCATATATTGTATATCACAATATATTGTATCAGCACTTTGGTACAAATACATTTGTATGTATTCTATATATCTGAGTGATTTTCATATTAAGAATCTTCATGTCTATATATAGATTTCTACAGGGGTCAATCTGATGAAAGATGATTTGTGCCATATGGAAATGCACCACGAACTCTATACTCAGGGAAGTGAAATGTTTTCATTCTCATTGAGATATTTTAAAATCGCTAGACGCGATGAGGTATTTGTTGGCTCAACTCAAGTCATATTTACTATCCATGTGGGTACTCGAGTAATGTCGGGTTGCTTTATTGCGTCCCAGTTTTAACTCATACCCTACTAAACTATGGAGGTATACGTCAAAATAGTTTCCATAGCGAAACTTATGACGAAAACAAAGAGGAATATCTTCTCTTTACCATATGCAACGGATATGGCAAGCACATTCTCTATGTATGATCGGCATTGCACTACACATACTACAAAACCCGTAGCACATGTTGCGTATGAGATAGTTTTCCCGAGTGTCTTTTGCATGACAAACTTGGCATTCCTTCTTTGGTCATCATTGACATTGGGTTGAAATCAAAACTATCAGCAATTCCAGTGGTTTATGATTATTATGATGCTAAATTCTAACAATATTTAGATTTTATGTGCACTACATGTAACACAGGGAGGCAAATTTTAAGGCTCGCACACCTTAAAGTGTGAAGTGTATGCTGAACCACTCAGACTCCTTGAATGCATCAAGTCGAGGTAAGTGGCTCTTCCCAACCATTTAGTAGACTATTCAGGTATTCCATGGTTCTAAAAGACATATCTATAAGATGGTCTTAAGTGTGTGATTTATTCACACAAAACCATTGGCTCATTATCCTGACATCGACTTCAAGCAAATCGAAAGGATGGCATTGCAGAATTCTCTTTGAGTGCCTTCTCTATGGCCCTAGGATTGAAGTTTAGCAATTTTTCATAATGTCTAGACTCAAAATGGTTTGGTAAAATACTTTAGTCAAAAGAGTTAAGCTCATTGCATTATCTTTACTCTGGAATTGCAAATTACCAACTTTACGTTGGAGTCATGTAGTTTTACACGCTCATGACCAAACTGCATAATATTATTCCCCTCTGTCTTTGATACATGGAAATCTACCAAGTATTTCCTATCTGCGGCAATTCGGTTACACACCGATATCGCCACCTCGACATACATCATTGGCCCCTCAACATATAGTTGGGATCTATGTGAGGAATAACTGTAATACCGTCAATACCTCAAGCCCCTCACATGAGGAGTTATTCAAGGCCAGTATGTTGATTCAATGAGGACATTTCCAGGCATTAGAGGGAGATTTCAAGTACCATAAAAGAATGCCAGGAAATTAGTGGGATGTTCAACACATTTCTGCCTCAAATCCACGTACTCAAAGATCTGAACCATGCGTTCAAAAGATTTGCAACACATTGCAAATAACCTGCTAGATTCATTTACTGACTATAAAGGTGTCACACAATCCTACAATCCTGCAAAAGTACGCCTAAAAGAGTGGAGGTACCAACAAAATCCACTCCACTCCCCGTTCAAAGCAACAGGGGGAGATGTATGGCAGAAATACATCAGGATTCAGCTTCTCGCAAGCAAGGATATCAAGGCCTATGAATCAGTAAATGCAAGTCAACTTCACGTTGACAGATACCTAATGGGTAGTATACACCCAGTGGATGGGAAACCTCCACCAACCCAAGTCATAGTGCACACAATGACCGAGACATCGAAATACCCGACTCAATCGCATTGGGAAATCGCGAGCAGTCACCATGGGTAACAATATTTCCATCAACTATATATTTATATATAGATTCTGGAGAAACATATAACCGGGAGTCTACAATTGTCGACATACATTTCTCAACTAGATTGAAAAAACCTTTCAAGTGATTTAGATCCAAAGACCATGGCCATGGCAAAGTGTGAACAACACTCGGACTGAACTCAAGAAAAGGTATAATCTAGGTAGAAATAATATTGCTTAATAATGGGAAGGTATTCATAAGCAATACCTACACCAATATTCTTCTGGAAACAGAATTGAGAACAACGAGGTGGTGAAACAAAGAGCAAGTATTGTAGCACAAGGGTTCATGCAGATACCCAACTATTCTCCAGAGGTGGAATCTCATTCCGATAACTTATATCATTGGCAGTTCAAAATCATCTATCTCTGCAGTTGATAGATGTAGTGATTACATACCCATATAGATCACTAGATTCAGATATAGATGGTTCCCGGCGGAACCTCAATTCTGAACCGAAGTACAAAATGCAACATACATTGTGTAAAATCAAGAAGTCACCATATGACTTATTATTATTGCGGTACATTTGGTACAACCGACGTAGTGAGTTCCTTATTTAGAAGGATTACTCCTACAATAATGATTATCCATGTTTGTGTGTCTGCAATGACGACACATGTAATCATCTAAATGACG
Source organism: Triticum timopheevii (assembly GCA_963921465.1). Classification (NCBI taxonomy): domain Eukaryota; kingdom Viridiplantae; phylum Streptophyta; class Magnoliopsida; order Poales; family Poaceae; genus Triticum; species Triticum timopheevii. Next base: position 68,788,339 of record OY997272.1, on the reverse strand, counting down.
GAGTTTAAAATGAAGGTTTTGGGTAAACCAAAATACCGCTCATTACTACAAATTGAGCACCTTCATTCATACATTATGATATACTATGTTGTCTATATCCATAATATATTGGAGAAGTTCATTGTGGACAAATCTTATCCATCCATAACTCTCATGGTAGTTCATTCTCTAGACATAGAGAAAGATCTATTTAAACCAAGAGATGATGGGAATGAGATATTGGGACTCAACGTTCCATAATGCCATTGGATTCACCAAACACAATTGGTTGGTACTTAAGAATATATTTCGATATCTCCAAGGCATCAAACAACTTGTCCTGGTTTTTCAGTTTCACAGAAATGTGAACACCGATATCATTGGATACATCGATCAGATTCCCACTATGTCAGATCGTAGACAAGCTTAGTGTTCCTACTAGGTGTGGTAGCCCTCTCATGAAGAGTCTTCAAAATAGACCTCATGGCTACATCCACCAACCATTATCTCAAAGATAATGTTGCTTGTGTTGCCCGGATGCAAACAGGTTACTAATAAGCAATATCTTTATATTGCATATCTTGCAAGTCAAATCATGCAACTGATTTGTTCACCAAGTCTCTACCAACTTTTACATTCCAGAAACATGTTCATGGAATTGGTATGTGATGGCTTTGGAATTTGCAAGAACCAGGGAGGGTATCTTCCTAAACTATTCATGTTCAATGCATCATATTATACTCTTTTTCCCTTCATGAGTTTACTATACAGGTTCTCATAAAGGTTTTTAATGAGGTAATATCAACATGAGATCATATGTCATACTTTCTGTTTTCCCCACCGGGGTTTTTGCAAAAGTATATACGACATATTTATTGTCCTATCAATTCTATGAGTTTCTCATATTGAGTTAAAAGAGACAATAACCATTATATGTTGCATCATTTTCTCCTTATTTTTCCCACCGGGTTTTGAAGGAGTTTTGGCAACATATCAAACACCTATCTCCTCACATTTTTCCCACAGGGTTTTCCGAGGAGACTTTGTCAAGTTGATGATGATGAACATACTCAAGGACAAAACATACAAGGAGGAGTCTTTTTCAACCTGATGCACATTCACAAAACAAGCATAGATTAGGGGGAGTGTTAAGGATTAATTATAATCCTAATAATCTCTGCTTAATTAAGCACCACCTTAGTATAGGAACCGTCCATGCAGCTGTCCCTTCGGGGAGACGTATCCCCTCTCCCTCTCTATCTCAACATATACGACCCTTTACTCGTGTCCCTTGTAATAGTATATATACCATCATCATCAATAAAGAGATAGACTTGATTCATTGAACCTCTCTCGATTCTATCTCTCTCGATTTTCTACTTTAACAAAAGACTTGTGTGCCACCCTAAAATAGTGAGTTGGTAGAAGAACTCCAGCCCATCTACATGCGACCTTCTAAAAAAAGGTTAACCAGATTTGAAGAAGGAAAATAGACCCCTCTCGACTCCGAAAAAAAGAACTTGAAAGAGACACAATCACTTTCCTCCAAAAAGTTATCACGGAAAACCCCTTTTTAGAAACAAAGGGATAAAAGTGTGGGCTGCTATCAAAGGGGAAGAAAATACCAATATTTCCACACATCGGCCTCACAAAGACTTCGTAAGAACAAAATCGTTTGCCTTAACCACTAAGGTTTGAAATTCCACAAACCACTTTCAAAAAGCTACAATAATGAAGGACTATTTCAAGGATAGATAAAGAAGGAGTATTTCAAGGACATCATCGGGACAGTTCCACAAACAACTTGGAACTTTTCCGTCCTAAACTTTTACCCTTCTCCCATTCCCCAATTTCACAACCCCGACCCGCCTTTAAAGAAAGTGTCATTAAGGATGCTTTAATGTCATTCGCAAAAATATGCTTTAATCTAGATGAACACCCTACTATACCTAGCCCAGGACCAAATGTATGTATTTTAGTTTATGTAATGCACCTTCTACTTTTCGAAGATGTATTATTGCCATAATTGATGATTTTTGCGAAATAATCATGGATGATTACTCCATCTATGGAACTTCTTTCAATGATTGCTTGCACAATCATAACTTGGTTTTGAAGAGATGTGAGGGGACTCAACATGTTTTGAATGGAGATAAGTGTCACTTTATGATGAATGAAGGTATTGTCCTTGGGCATAGAAAGTTAGTTAATAGAGGTATTGAAGTTGATAGAGCTAAAGTTGAAGCTATTGAGAAAATGCCTTACCCTAGAGATATAAGGGGTATACGAAGTTTCCTAGGTCATGCCGGTTTATATAGAAAATTCATTAAAGATTTTTCTAAAATATCCAGGCCTCTTACCAATTCTTTACATAAAGATTTCCCCTTACTTTTTGATGATGATTGTAAGGAAGACTTTGAAATCCTTAAGAAAACTTTCATTTATGTACCTATGGTTTAACCTCCTGATTGGAATTTGCATGTTCAAATCATGTGTGATGCTAGCGATTATGTTTAGGGCCATTCTTAGGAAAATAGTTGATAAGAAATTAAATGTTATACATTATGCTAGTAACAAAATAGACAATGCTCAAATAATTATGCTACTGCTGAAAATGACTTTTTAGCTATTCTCTTTGCATGTGACAAATTCAGATCTTATATTGTTGATTATAAATTTACAGTTCATACCAATGATGCTACTATTAAATATCTTATGGAAAAGAAAAATTCTATGACTAGGCTTATTAGGATGCCTAGATCTTCTGGAACCTGTAGTGTAGAATTAATTCATACTTGCTAAATCTACGGAACAAGGAATAGTTTAGAATTCGCATAAAACTTGTGAACTCTAGACCATCTAGCTGGACTTGGTTTATGGTGTCTTGTAGTTTCTATTGCACTTTTGGTTTGTGATGAATTTATTCAGCTGTTTGACTGGTTAGTATTCGCCTAGCATGTCTTTTTTTGGCGTCGATGCATAACTATTTGTGTTATGAATTTATTTGCCTGCTTTCTTGTTCCTCCGTGTTTGATCTTTACAAGCTTTGTTGGTCTAGAGGGGAGGTGGCACCCTTGGGCATTGCGTATCTGGGAGCACGTGCCATTCTGACTCCCTTTCTTTGACGGGCTCCTTGTCTATTTATCATAGATTTATACCCATGACTTTCTCCTCCATGCCTCCAAGTGTGGCTACCCCTTTGCCCCCCTCCCCACACACACACTTGAAACTGCAGACCATATGATGTTCTCGCATGGGATTAGTAATGGTCTTTGTTCGTCCCTCCCATTTTGACCCCTGTTCTCGCATGGCATCTTCCATCGTGTAGAAGCATCGACTCTAGTGTTCACTTTCCACAATGAACATCTAGGAAAAAAGTTGGCTCTCTATCTCTTGAAGCTCTCCACACCATTTAGATTCGATAATGAATTGATTCATGGTCTTTGGGAGAAAGGGCACGACATATTATTTCAGCATAAACATATCACAATGCAATATGCTTCATGTTTTAGCATTTCAGACAAACAATTGATTAGTGTTATTTTACGCTCACACCTGAGTTTAAACCAATTTATTTCATAAAAACCAAGATATCCACTTCGATATTGCTACTAATGACTAATGAATACAAACGATCCCAAAATTCTATCTTTATTTTGTTTCCACAGGAAATGGGGCTATACATGAACAAAATCAAGCACATATATGGAAAGGAGTAAAGAGGAGATAAGGAGATCCAAAATGGGAGGCGCAGGAATCCACTAGAGCACAAGACGACATCTCATACGAGCGGCACCTTCTGATCCACCCCCACAACTTTTCTAAATGGGCCAACACTAGAAGGGGAACAGAACATCGCCGAGACCCCTCTCTTCGTCATCCACAACAACCCTAGCCATCGCCATTTTTCATCTCCATCACCATAGCCATCTCCACCACCATCACCGCAACTGTCATCCTAGTTAGCCGCACTTTGTAATCACGTATCACATCCAACAACTACTGTAAGACATATTATCAACCAATCAATCTTTATGGGCTGAGTCATAGCGATACACCTCTATGTATTTGTCGAAGGGATCAATGGAAGTATTATGATATCTTGTGCGTGTGAAATAAAATTTCATTGTAGTTATCTGAAAGGATCAATATGGTTGACTAGAGGGGGGTGAATAGGCAACTAACATTTTTTAGCTTTTCTTTACCAAATTAAACTTAGCATCAAAACAGTTTGTCTAGATATGCAACTAGGTGAGCAACCTATATGATGCAACAACAACAAGCACACAAGCAAGCAAGGGATACAACACAAAGTAAGCTTGCACAAGTAAAGGTAAGAGATAACCAAGAGTGAAGCCGGTGGAGACGAGGATGTGTTACCGAAGTTCCTTCCCTTTGAGAGGAAGTACATCTCTGTTGGAGCGGTGTGGAGGCACTGTTGGGGAACGTAGTAATTTCAAAAATTTCCTACGCACACGCAAGATCATGGTGATGCATAGCGACGAGAAGGGACAGTGTTGTCCACGTACCCTCGTAGACTATAAGCGGAAGCGTTATGACAATGCGGTTGATGTAGTCATACGTCTTCATGACCGAACGATCCTAGTACTGAAAGTACGACACCTCCATGATCTGCACACGTTCGGCTCGGTGACGTCCCACGAACTCACGATCCAGCAGAGTGTTGAGGAAGAGCTTCGTCAGCACAACGGCGTGATGACGGTGATGATGAAGCTACCGGCGCAGGGCTTCGCCTAAGCACTGCAACTATATGACCGAGGTGGATTATGGTGGAGGGGGGCACCGCACACGGCTAAGAGATCAATGATCAACTTGTGTGTCTATGGGGTGCTGAAAGTGCAACTATCCCTAGGTGGTTTTGGTAATTCCTAACAACATATAGCTCATTGAGCTAATTCTACTTCAAGTTAAATATTTCAGGAAAGCTCAATGATTGGCATGGCATGGATGAGAAAAGTTGACCCCTCAAAATACTAAGGACAAAAGGATTGGCTCAAGCTCAAAGCTCAAGACTCTACATTTTATATTTTAGTGATCCAAGATCACATTGAGTCTATAGGAAAAGCCAATACTAGCAACGAGGGATGAGGTGTTGCTTAATGGCTTACTTGCTCAAAATGCTTAGTGATATGCTCCAAAGCCCTCAACTACTTTTTCACATCCACATATGACCTAAACCAAAAGTCAAACTCGGCCTCACCGATTCTTTCTATCTCGCGCCACCGAGTTCAGATGTCATAGCCACTGCCACAAACCCTAGGCAAATCGGTCTCACCGATAGGGATCTCGGTCTCACCGAGATGGGATTGTAATCTATCTGTTTCCCTTCGTAATGTTTCGGTACCACCGAGATGAGCGATCGGTCCCACCGAGATTGCAATGTAAACTCTTAGTTTCCTTTTCGTAACATTTCGATCTCACCAAAATGAGCAAACCGGTTCCACCGAGTTTACCTTACCAACTCTTTGGTTAGCTTATTACCAAAATCGGTCCCACCGAGTTTGTGTAATCGGTCTCACCGAGATTACGTTATGCCCTAACCCTAACCATATCGGTCCTACCGAGTTGCATGCCAGTCCCACCGAAAATCCTAACGGTCACTAGATTTGCTAAATCGGTCCGACTGAGTTTCTCAATTCGGTCCCACCGAGATTGGTAAGTTGTGTGTAACGGTTAGATTTTGTGTGGAGGCTATATATACCCCTCAACCTCCTCTTCATTCGTCTAGAGAGCCATCAGAACGAACCTACACTTCCAACTTGCATTTTCTCAGAGAGAACCACCTACACTTGTGTTGAGGCCAATATATTCCATTCCTACCATATGAATCTTGATCTCTGGCCTTCCCCAAGTTGCTTTCCACTCAAATCTTCTTTCCACCAAATCCAAATCCTATGAGAGAGAGTTGAGTGTTGGGGAGACTATCATTTGAAGCACAAGAGCAAGGAGTTCCTTATCAACACACCATTTGTTACTTCTTGGAGAGTGGTATCTCCTAGATTGGCTAGGTGTCACTTGGGAGCCTCCGAAAAGATTGTGGAGTTGAACCAAGGAGTTTGTAAGGGCAAGGAGATCGCCTACTTCGTGAAGATATACCGCTAGTGAGGCAAGTCCTTCGTGGGCGACGACCATGGTGGGATAGACAAGGTTGCTTCTTCGTGGACCCTTTGTGGGTGGAGCCCTCCGTGGACTCGCGCAACCGTTACCCTTCGTGGGTTGAAGTCTCCATCAACGTGGATGTACAATAGCACCACCTATCGGAACCATGACAAAAACATCCGTGTCTCCAATTGCGTTTGAATTCTGCAAACCCTTCCCTTTACATCTTACAAGTTGCATGCTTTACTTTCCACTGCTCATATACTCTTTGCATGCTTGCTTGAATTGTGTTAAGATTGCTTGACTTGTGCTAAGTTAGCTAAAATCTGCCAAAGACTAAAATTGGGAAAAGGATAAGTTTTTATTTGGTCAAGTAGTCTAATCACCCCCCTCTAGACATACTTTTGATACTACAAGTGGTATCAGAGCTTTGGTCTCCATTTGCTTTGATTTCCATAGCTTTTGGTGGTCATAGCCTTGGTTTCACAACCTAGGAGAGTATGGCATCTAGCGAGGGAATCTATCACCATAGAGGTCCTTACTTTGATGGTACTAATTTTGCTAGTTGGAAGCATAAGATGAAAATGCATATTCTTGGACATAACCCCGCCGTTTGGGCTATTGTGTGTATTGGCTTGCAAGGTGAATTCTTTGATGGGAGAGAACCAAACCGTGAAGCTAGCATGGAAGAGTTGAAGATGCTGCAATACAATGCTCAAGCTTGTGATATCCTCTTCAACGGATTGTGCCCTGAAGAATTCAACAAAATCAGCCGTCTTGAGAATGCAAAGGAAATTTGGGATACTTTGATTGATATGCACGAAGGTACTGACTCCGTCATGGAATCCAAGTTGGATGTGCTTCAAAGTCAGCTTGACAAGTTCAAAATGAAGGATGGTGAAGGTGTCGCTGAAATGTACTCTAGGCTTGCTCTTATCACAAATGAGATTGCCGGCTTAGGAAGTGAAGAGATGACCGAAAAATTCAGCATTAAGAAGATCCTAAGAGCTTTGGACGGAAAATATGATACCGTGTGCACATTGATCCAAATGATGCCAAATTACAAAGATCTCAAGCCAACGGAAGTCATTGGAAGAATTGTTGCTCATGAGATGTCACTAAAGGATAAGGAGGAACTTCAGAACAAGTCAAGTGGTGCTTACAAAGCCTCATGTGAATCCACCACACCATCAAGTGAGAAACAAACCTTCAATGAAGAATTGAGCTTAATGGTGAAGAACTTCAACAAGTTTTACAAGAGTAGAAGCAAAGAGAGAAGCTCCAAGTCAAGGTCCTACAATGACAAAAGATCTTCTAGTCGAGAGAGTAATTGCTACAATTGTCGAAGACCCGGACACTATTCCAATGAGTGTACGGCTCCCCACAAAAGAAGAGAAGAATCACCTAAGAGGATAAGTAGAAGAGAAGAATCACCACCAAGAGAGAGGAGGAGTAGAGATGATCGTTATGAATGAAGAACATCCCGGAGAACCAAGGATTTGGAAAGGAAGGACAAGTCATCAAGGAGCTACACAAAACGAAGACATCAAGCTCATATTGGTGAATGGGTATCCGGTTCCGACTCCGACAATCACTCCGAGAGAAGCTATCACTCCGACTCCGAATATACTCAAGATGAAGGTGTTGCCGGTCTAGCACTTGTGTCAACCAACTCCTATGACATATTTGATTCACCAAATGAAGGACTTGGAAGATCTTCATGGCTAAAGGCCCAAAGGTATCACACCCCGAGTATGTTGATTTCAATAGTGATGAAGATGACTTGTTAGGTGATGATGATTTACTTGTTGACAACTCTAGTGATGAATACTATGATGAAACGTCAATTAATCATGCTAATCAAGATAAAATGAATGACAATGATAAGGAGAAGATTGAGCTTCTAACTAAAGAACTAAACACTCTTAAGTTAGCTCATGAAACTATCTTAGAAGATCATCGAGAACTTTTAAGGACTCATGAGAAGTTACACTTTGAAAAGCTCAACCTTGAGCAAGAGCATGAGTTCTTAAAGGTAATCAATGATCATCTTTGTAAGAAAAGTTCTTGTTACATTGCCAAGCATTTACTCTTATCTACTTACATGCCTCAAGTCAAGTCTAGTAACAAGAACAAGAAGGATTCTTCCTCTAGTAGTAACAATAATCATGCTAAATTCAATGTTGTCGCTTCTAGTAGTTCTCTTCATTCCACTAATGATTCTCTTAGCCAAGTTACACTTGAGCAAGAAAATAGCTTATTGAAGGGAATTATAGAGAAAGGTGTTTACAAGAGCCTTGCCGGGAGTAAGCAATTCGAGGAAATTGTACACAAGCAAGGAAGGCAGCGGAATAACCAAGGTGTTGGTTAAATGAAAGTTCAATGCCAATGGAGTTGAGTGGGAAGAAGATCAATACCCCAAGACGAAGTTTGTTCCTCAACAAGAGAAGTATGATCCTACTTCCTTCAAAGGGACACAAGCTCAAGATGATCTTCCACCACAAGACCACAAGCAAAAAGGCAAGGACAAGCTTTAAGAGGAGATTGATGCATTTGAAGAAGCTCCTAAGGACTTGGTCAAGTGGGTTCCTGTCGGTGTCAAAACCGGCGGATCTCGGGTAGGGGGTCCCGAACTGTGCGTCTAGGCGGATGGTAACAGGAGACAAGGGACACGATGTTTTTACCCAGGTTCGGGCCCTCTAGGTGGAGGTAAAACCCTACTCCTGCTTGATTAATATTGATGATATGGGTAGTACAAGAGTAGATCTACCACGAGATCAAGGAGGCTAAACCCTAGAAGCTAGCCTATGGTATGATTGTTGTTCGTCCTACGGACTAAAACCCTCTGGTTTATATAGACACGGGAGAGGGCTAGGGTTACACAGAGTCGGTTACAATGGTAGGAGATCTACATATCCGTATCGCCAAGCTTGCCTTCCACGCCAAGGAAAGTCCGATCCGGACACGGGATGAAGTCTTCAATCTTGTATCTTCATAGTCTTGGAGTCCGGGGACGGTGATAGTTCGGCTATCCGGACACCCCCTAGTCCAGGACTCCCTCAGTAGCCCCTGAACCAGGCTTCAATGATGACGAGTCCAGCGTGCATATTGTCTTCGGCATTGCAAGGCGGGTTCCGATTTTGAACACCAGGATAGTGTCCGGCTCTGCAAAATAAATTCCACATACCATCGTAGAGAGAATAATATTTACACAAGTCCAATATGCTGACGTATTTCGTGGCATGACGTCACACCACGACCAAGCCTTTATTCGAATCGTTTTTATTGTCCCACCTCAGCGCGTTTAGCGAAGTGGTTTCCTTGGAACGTCTTGTCAAAGCAGAGATCGTGTCCCCTTATTCCGGGATTCTCATCAATACGGGCGTGGGTAACCCAACCGCGCCCGTTGGCACGCCCCCTCCATCGAAGGCGAGTCCCAAACGGTCATGGGGACGACTCTTGGTATTCAACCCCTTTATAACAAGACCAAGGCCTGTTCCTTTTCTTCAATCCCAATCGAATCCGCCCCTCGCCTCGAGTTCCAACACCCAAGGCTCTAGATTCAGGTGCCCCGGACCTTCGACAATGTCCGGCTCCGACCTACAAGGCCGGTCGATGCCTTCTTCCGTCATGGAAGAAGATGTGCTAAAGCTGAGAGATGCCAGGTACCTAACCGGTGAAATTCCGCATAGGCTGCCTGCCCAAGGGCAAGTCATTCCTACTCCCGAGCCCGGTGAGAGCGTGGTGTTCGTGTCTCACTTCCGTCGGGGTCTAGGTTTCCCGACGGACCCCTTTGTGAGGGGGCTCATGTTTTATTATGGGCTGGAATTGCATGACTTAGACCCGGAGTCCATCCTCCACATCTCATCATTCATTGTTGTATGCGAAGCCTTCCTCCGCACTACCCCTCACTTCGGATTGTGGCTCAAGACCTTCAACATGGAGCCGAAGATGATCGAGGGGCGGCAGGTAGAGTGCGGAGGGGCAGTTATAAGCAAGAGGGCTGACGCTCCCTGGCCCGAGGGCTTTTTTCAAGAGGAGCTTGGTTTGTGGCAACAGGAGTGGTTCTACATCACCGCTCCCAGGGGCACCAGATGGGTGGCGCCGCCTGTCTTTCGCTCGGGCCCTCCACAACGGCTGGCGTCATGGGTCAACAAAGGGCTTGACTGGGGGCCGTCCAAGGACGTATCGCTATTGCAGGGCTGTATTCGAGACCTCCAAGAGAGGGAGATCAATCTGGTTGTAGTGGCGCAGGTCATGCTGATTCGGCGCCTTCTGCCCTGCAAACGTCACCCCCTCCTCGTGTGGGAGTTCAATCCAGAGGGACCACGAGCTCTCCAACACTTCATGGGTGCAACGCCCGTGGAGATGTATAAACTGTTCTTCGGATCACAAGAGATGTGTCCGGACTTGACCGAGGACGCAGGTCTGAGCTACAATCGCCCAGATACTCAAGTAAGTAGTCCTGTGCCTGGACATGCTATCCATACATTTATCATAAACTTGCCCTTTAAAGAGCTGCCCCTTGAACAGGAATGGATAGCAAAGGCAAAACTAATAAGGTGTCCGGCCCCCCTCCCTGAGACCACGCCGGATACTGTGTTAACCAAGATGCCGGAGGTTGCGCCTTTGGAAGAGGGCGAAGGAGGGAATAGGAAAGCTACCGCCTCCGCTAAGGAGGCTCTTAAGGAAGGGGGGATCGAGAATCCCCCCTCCAAGGGGAGAAGAGGACCGCTTCTGAAGGTCCGAAGGCCAAGGCCTCAAAGCGGGGGAAGAAATCTTCACTAGAGGGTCCTGCGTCGGGAGGAGCCTCGGCCGCACTATTTCCCCAAGGAAATTAGCCCTCTAGCGAGCCGTAAGTAGAAAGGGGAGTTTTGCAATAAGGGACATCCCTGTTTTTATTTCTGAAGATAAACGAAGTTATTACCTTGTAGTTCAGATCTCAGCCCTTCTCAGCAGAGCTCATCTTCGGGGGATCTTCGTCCGGAGATGATGGAAAGCGAAACTCCTCCATCTGCCGCACCGTCAGGCGGGGCGGACGACCCTGAGGTGTCGTCGCGGAGGGTTTCCCCGAGTCCGGCGGGGCCGGAAAGTTCGGCACCCACTGGTGTACGGTCGGAGGAGCTGAAGGATCTGCTCGGGTGGGCGTCTATCTCAGAAGATCACCGTACGTTAATGGGTATGGTGATTGAAAGGATGTCATCCGCTGAGAGCGAGTTGCATGAGGTCGTCAGAAGTTTACTGACGGGGTTTGAGGTACACAAAAATGATATACCTTCTAACAGTTTTGCACATAGAATGCGCCCTCTATAGATAGTAGCCCCTGAGACTCGGTACGTTGTCAAAAGTGACGGCGTGCCGAGGATCATAATCTTAGTTATAAGATGTCGCCCTTCCTATTCAGGTGGCGGAGCGTTCGGTGGCCAGCCGGACTGATAGGTTTGCCGAACTGAAGCGGCAACTTGACATTGCAGATGCGGACATCGCGCTGGTCAATAAGCGACTTGATGAGTCACAAGGTATGTGGCTTCTCCTCGGACACCTGGTAAGGGAGCTTGACGCCCGTGCCTTACTACATGTATGCTTGATGCAGATGGTGCCGCTGCTATGGAGGACCTTCGGGCAGAACTCTCCCAAGCCAAGGAGCAAGCCAGAAAAAGTAATGCGGCTGCCGTGAAGGCGGCCGAAGAGCTAAAAGCCGAACAGGCTGCTCACTGCCGAAGCAGGGAGGAATGGCCCAGATGGCCGTGAAGCTGAAGGATTCTGCCGACCGCTGCGAGTTTCTTGAAAGGGAACGTCGAGCGGAGCAAGAGGACCTGAAGAAGGCCACCGCCAAAGCCAAGGATGCCCGCTCCGTGATGAGAGCTATAAAGGAGGAGCTACGTCAGGCCGGGGATATTGCGGCTGGAAAGCCCTTTCTGCTGCGTAGGAAGTTCACGGATCCGAAGTATGCTCAGCTGGGCCAGTTGTGGGGTGCGGAGGATGCTTATCTGAATTTGGCGGCGAGTGCCACAGACGTAGTCGCACACTTCCGAGGCCAAAAGGATCACGGAATGGAAGAGCTTTTTTGGTCGCAATTCCATAGTCCGGAGCGTCCACTTCCATTAACCGATCGGTTAGCCGAGTGGGCTGAGCTGAATAGGTTGTCCGGACTTGCCATGAAGAATGTCGTGGCTCATTTGTGGCCGAAAAGGCCCGAGCCGAAGAGTTATTTTGGCTTGGTGCAGCAGTTCCTTGATGTGGTGCCGCATATCGAGGCGATGAAGCGGTCGGCATGCATAGAGGGTGCACGGATGGCTCTCGCCCGTGTCAAAACATACTGGGCAGAGATGGAGGCCACCGACGTTGCGTCCCAGGATTTGGACAGAAGCCGATTACATCAAGTTCTACTTCATCAAGCACGACTACAACTCCAAGGATTCCCATCAAGATGATGTGGATTCCGAAGAAGAAGAACTAGAGAGTTCTTGAGCGTGACTCCGCTAACGTACTTCACTCTTATCATGTTGGCAAGAACAAGTGCAATCAACTTCCACATCTTGCACTAGTTCAAGGAGTCACAAACCCTCTTGTTGGTAAGAAAAGGGACAAGGTAACCTAATGCTTTCATAGACATCATCTTGTGTGTGCACTCTATGTCTATGGATATCCTTGTTTGTTCCTTGTGGGACTAACCCGTGTAGGTATTGAAAGTGCAACTCACTCCAAAGGATTGCTCCAAATGATCTACATCAACTTTGAGCATCCACATCTTCAACACCTACATGAAGTCATCACCGACAAATCCCAAGGTTAGTTCATCCCTCTTAAGGGGGGATCTCACATCTAGGGGGAGATTTACTATAAGAATTGAGTCAAAGCAACTCTAATGGTGTGAACACATCAATGCATTATGTAAAAGTGGTAAACCCACTTGAGCTTAAACGATGAGTATGGCCTATGATCAAATGTTCTCATTTGACTCCTAAGTCAATATACTCATATATAGATGACCTAGTCATCGCCAATTGCTTGATAGATGCTAGAATTGGTTGTGCATCCTTTGCCACATATTTCATTTGCCATTTTATTGTGTGAGCATGTTGGTTGCATATTTTACTCATTCGAGGACATCCACTTGTTGTTTTGATTGTTTGGTTCCTTTTTCTTTTGCCAAGTGGATGGACAAGAATGCCTAAGAACCTTCTCTAGCTATCTATGCTTTTCTTGTCTCAAACTCTATTCATGCTACATCACAAAATTTGATCAAGTCAGATTCGAACCACTCCGTGTGAGGAGCACTCAGAGTCCCCGATCCGTCATAGACTTAAACTTCCAAAACTTCTTTGTGCTTCTCGGTCTGACCGATTCCTCCATTTCGGTCATACCGAGATCACTAAGTCGATCTAGGTTTTCAATCTCGGTGCAACCGATTTGAACTTTTCGGTCACACTGAATTGCTGTAACTTCTTGCAGTTATGCATCTCGGTGCTACCGAGTTGTTCCACTCGGTCACACCGATAGGGTCAGGCTATATATATCCACGGGTCAAATTTTGGAAATTTCTCCGAACTCTTTCGCCCGCGCTCAGCCTGCTCTGCCTCCCTGGGTCTCCGGATCGTCCTCCTCGTCGCCAGCCGCCTCCCGCCGCTGGTCTGCGCCGTCGTCAACGGGAATCGACTCCGCCGTTGCCGCCGTAGCAAGTCCATCGCCGAACTAGGGTATGGACTTGGTCTTTGTGCTATTCCTAACTCCAAATCTCTAGCACATTGTGTTGCCATTAATCTTGCCACGATTGAGATCATCTTATCCACCGAAAACACTCCGTAGATTAGAGGTGAATTGAAAATTTAGGGTTAGGTTTCTGCCGAAACCATCTCGGACCAACCGAGTTGTAGAACTCGGTACCACAGATTTGGCTAAGGCCATTGCACATGTAATTCTCGGTCTGACCGAGAATTGCAAATCGGTGTGACTGAGTTCAAGACTTTGTGAAACCCTAGCAGTCTCGGTGCCACCGAACTGTGACTTGGTCTGACCGAGTTCACTAGTTTAGGTTCCAAAAGCTGCTTCGGTATCACCGAGTTTACAAATCGGTAGATCCGAAATGCTTTTTGTGGAAAACTAAAACTAAGTTTTTGACTCAGTTTCTTTTGCAAAACCCTTTTTAATTTGTGATTCTCATCTATTCTACCTCATCTATATCTATTCACAGGGTCTGCTGTCAGTGTTTGCAATATGTCTGATCAGAGTGACAGTCAGAACAAGTCAGAGGAGCAGGTTCAGGTGAGTGAGGGCACTAGTCCCTCTAGCAGCTATGATGAGGGTAGCAGGAGCACACCCAGCAACTTACCCAAGGCAGCCACCAGATCAAGAAAGAAGAGAACCTCAGATTCTGAGGATGAAGACTATGTGGCTGTTGAGGATGAGGCCACTTCCAAGAAGAAGGTGATCAAGAAGGAGTATGGCACAGCTGCTACCACTAAGCTAGGAATGCAGAAGAAGGCACCTGCAAGAAGGATTCCAACTTCCAAACCTAGGAAGGTTGCCACTGGAGAAACCATAAAATTCACCCTTGAGTCAGAAGATGAAGCTGTTGGACAAGACAAGAAGAAAAAGAGAGTTAGAACCACTACCGCCAAGGTCCTTGGCAAGCCCTCTATGAGGAGAGACTCTAAAGAGGAAGAAGAGGAAGAGGTTGCTGCACCAGCACCCAAAGCTCCAAAGCTTATGGGTGATGCCATCAGGTCAGGGGCTGCTTCATCAAAGCCCAAAGCAGCTACTCCAAAGCCCAAATCTGCACCCAAGAGGAACACCGGGAGCATTGCTGCTGCAGAGAAGAACAAGGCCCCAGTGCCTGAAGCTGCTGTTGAAGAAGAAGATGATGAGGAACATGTCTTTAGGAAGTTGAAGCCCAAAATTCTAGATCACAATGATGTTCATCCTGTAGCTGAGGATATGAAGCTGAGGAAGGATGCAGGACCCAGGCAGTGGAGATTGACTGATCCCTATGCAGTCAGGAGGAGAACTGCTGTGGACTAGAGGTTCAATACAAAGGAACAACAGGACTTCTATGAGACAGTGCTGCTTGACAAGAAGCCAATTGTCTGTGACATGAGATGGGTAGACTGGGAGTACATCAGGAAGAATGAAGAGCATTATCCAGGGGTGTATGACAGTTTCAATGCTTGTGGAGTGGATGGCTTTGTTGGGCAGAAGCTCACAAAGTGGAATGATGAGCTTATTATGCAGTTCTACTCCACAGGTCACTTCTACCCAGATGGAAGGATTGTCTAGATGTCTGAAGGTACTAGGTACCAGTCATCAGTTGAGGAATGGGCAAAAGTTGATCAATGCACCTAAGGAGAATGAGGATGACTTGGATGTCTATGCCAAGAAGAAGAAGGATCACAACTCCATGGCACACATGTATAGAGAGATCCCAGATGCTGCTATTGAGACACACAAGTTTGGATCAGTACACTATCTTCTGTCAGGATTGCCAACAATCAATTGGATCCTCAGGCTCACTCTTTTTCCTAAGTCTGGAGATCACAAGATGATCAGAGGCCATGCCATCAACCTACTTCACATATTTGATGTGCCTCAAAAGTTCAAGGTCATGAGCCTCATAGTGGAAACTATCAAGAGGACCGCTGCAGATCAGAAGAGAAGTTGTGGGTATGCCCCACAGATCCAGGAGCTCATCAACTCCAAGATGGGCACAGGCACATACCTCTTGGACAAGGAACACATGCCCATCTATCCAGATTTTGAGGACAACACAGTGGTCATGGATGAAGATGAACCATCTTCTGTGCAAGCACAAGCAAATAAGGAGAAGGCAAGAACTGAAAAGGCTGCCAAGATGCCAACCATTGATGAGGCATCTCAGTACTTCTTGAAGAACAAGCAGGAACAACTTGGCTACTTGATTGCCTCCACTCTGAGGATTGAGAAGGGACTGGCGACCCTGACTCAAACCAGGAGAGCCTGGAGAGGATCATGGAGCAGAAGTTCTATGACTTGGATGTGAAGGTCACTGAGATACAGTCAGTTGTTGAGCAACTTCAGGATGACATGCAGGAGAGGAAGGGCAAGACTACTACTGATGCTTTTGCCAGAGTGCCCAGGAGCCAGAGATCAGCTGCAGTGCCTGTTACAGACACTAGAGCCACATCATCTGCACCAGCTACAACTTCTGTGCAACCAGCTCCAGCACCTACTCCACCAGCTCCATCCACATCTACTAAAGTCTTTGTCCAAGGAGCCATCTCTACACCACCACCTGAAGACCAAGCCCGAGAGTCGATATAGTGCTATGCATTTTCTATGAACTTTTTGGTAACTTGTTGCCAAAGGGGGAGAAAAATGTATAGATCATAGGCTTCGAGAGAGAGTGTTGCTTTTGTTCTCTCTTATTTTGGTGGTTGAACTTTATTTGCTTGTTTGAGATACTTTATGCTTTTGTGAGATACTTGGATGATCATGTGTTTGATCATATGCTACCTTAATGCTTGTTGGATGACATTATCCTTTTATTACTATATGATCATTCACTTTGCTTGGTGATGAGTGGATGTATTTAATTATTATCATTTTGAGCGCTCCACCAAGATGTATGTGACATGGAAGAGTAATCCATGAGCCTAACTCTTTGTGCATTTGCAGTCCAAAGCAAATCTTAAACTATGCACAAATTTAGGGGAGCTCTTGCTTATCACATACTTCTCAAAGCGACAATGTTTTTCACTCTTATTATCATTTGTCGAAGCTTTGATCTATATGTGGTCATCAATTACCAAAAAGGGGGAGATTGAAAGGGCAACTATCCCTAGGTGGTTTTGGTAATTCCTAACAACGTATAGCTCATTGAGCTAATGCTACTTCAAGTTAAATATTTCAGGAAAGCTCAATGATTGGCATGGCATGGATGAGAATAGTGGACCCCTCAAAATACTAAGGACAAAAGGATTGGCTCAAGCTCAAAGCTCAAGACTCTACATTTTATATTTTAGTGATCCAAGATCACATTGAGTCTATAGGAAAATCCAATACTATCAAGGAGGGATGAGGTGTTGCTTAATGGCTTACTTGCTCAAAATGCTTAGTGATATGCTCCAAAGCCCTCAACTACTTTCTCACATCCACATATGACCTAAACCAAAAGTCAAACTCGGCCTCACCGATTCTTTCTATCCGGCGCCACCGAGTTCAGATGTCATAGCCACTGCCACAAACCCTAGGCAAATCGGTCTCACCGATAGGGATCTCGGTCTCACCGAGATGGGATTGTAATCTCTCTGTTTCCCTTCGTAACGTTTTAGTACCACCGAGATGAGCGATCGGTCCCACCGAGATTGCAATGTAAATTCTCTATTTCCTGTTTGTAACATTTTGGTCTCACCGAAATGAGCGAACCGGTCCCACCGAGTTTACCTGACCAACTCTCTGGTTAGCTTATTACCAAAATTGGTCCCACCGAGTTTGTGTAATCGGTCTCACCGAGATTACATTATGCCCTAACCCTAACCATATCGGTCCTACCGAGTTGCATGTCGGTCCCACCGAAAATCCTAACGGTCACTAGATTTGCTAAATCGGTCCGACCGAGTTTCTCAATTCGGCCCCATCGAAATTGGTAAGTTGTGTGTAATGGTTAGATTTTGTGTGGAGGCTATATATACCCCTCCACCTCCTCTTCATTCGTGGAGAGAGCCATTAGAACGAACCTACACTTCCAACTCGCATTTTCTGAGAGAGTACCACCTGCACTTGTGTTGAGGCCAAGATATTGCATTCCTACCATATGAATCTTGATCTCTAGCCTTCCCCAAGTTGCTTTCAACTCAAATCTTCTTTCCACCAAATCCAAATCCTGTGAGAGAGAGCTGAGTGTTGGGGAGACTATCATTTGAAGCACAAGATAAAGGAGTTCATCATCAACACACCATTTGTTACTTCTTGGAGAGTGGTGTCTCCTAGATTGGCTAGGTGTCACTTGGGAGCCTCCGACAAGATTGTGGAGTTGAACCAAGGAGTTTGTAAGGGCAAGGAGATCTCCTTCTTCATGAAGATCTACCACTAGTGAGGCAAGTCCTTCGTGGGCGATGGCCATGGTGGGATAGACAAGGTTGCTTCTTCGTGGACCCTTCGTGGGTGGAGTCCTCCGTGGACTCGCGCAACCATTACCCTTCGTGGGTTGAAGTCTCCATCAACGTGGATGTATGATAGCACCACCTATTGGAACCATGACAAAAACATCTGTGTCTCCAATTGTGTTTGAATTCTCCAAACCCTTCCCTTTACATTCTTGCAAGTTGCATGCTTTACTTTCCGCTGCTCATATACTCTTTGCATGCTTGCTTGAATTGTGTTACAATTGCTTGACTTGTGCTAAGTTAGCTAAAATCTGCCAAAGACTAAAATTGGGAAAAGGATAAGTTTTTATTTGGTCAAGTAGTCTAATCACCCCCCTCTAGACATACTTTTGATCCTACAGGTGCCTCCTGGCCACGTATATAAAGGATGGATGGAGTTGGAGGCCGGCCCTCATAGGGCGCGCCCAAAGTGTGGAGTCCTACTAGGACTCCCTAGTCCTAGTAGGATTCCACCTCCCACATGGAATAGGAAAAAGGGAAGGGAGAAGGAGAAGGAAGGAAGGGGCACCCCCTTTCCCTAGTCCAATTCGGACCAGCACTACAAAAAAATACACTTCCGTGATGATACGTGTTTGTCACAGTAGGTCGCGTTTTCTGTCATGCATGTACATCCATGACGATTTTATGACAGAATCAAGATAGTCATACCTGTGCTGTCGTAGAAGTGTTCCATGACATTACCAAAATTATCATCACGGAAGTGTCCACTTCCATGACGATAAATCGCGCGTCACAGAAGTGCTTTCGTCAAGGGTGACCGACACGTGGCATCCACCGTAACGGAACGCCATTAAGCTATTGGGTCGGGTTTTGTATCCGATAACCCGTTAACAGCCCTGACCAATGGGATTTTCCACGTGTAAAATCATCATTGGCTGGAGGAAACACGTGTCGGCTCATCGTTGGGACAGATGTCATCCACTCATTGGACAGAAGGCGCCTATGATACATCGACATGTGGCACGGCCCAACAGAGGCCCATTCCTATGAAAAGGCCGGCCCGTTTGACTTGGTCAAAAGGTGGCGGGCTAGCCCATGGAAAGCCTGTTAACGGTCTGTTCGCATATAGCCCACTTACAGCCCGCTAACCCAAGGCCCGTTACGCCCTATACGAATTAGGCCCAGTAGCATCATCTGGGTCATCCAATATGATTCCAGCCCATTTTCACTTCTGGCCCATGTATGGCCCATGACGTCTTTCGGCCCATATGAGGCCCTATGTAACTCTTGGCCTATTAACGGCCCATGGTGAAACTGGCCCGTAATGAACAGTGTATCACTTTACACCCATTAACGGCCCGTGGTGAAACTGGCCTGTAATGAACCGTGTATCACTTTATACCCATTAACAACCCGTTATTCCGTTGGGCCATTTCTAGCCCATGTTATCTTTCGGCCTTCTCAGAGCCCATTTATTCTTGGGCTCATTTCCAGCATTCGTTTACTTATAGCCCGTTACTGTCATTTTCTGCTTGTGGGCCAAATTCAGCCCGTGGTTACAGTCGGCCCGTTTGTGGTCCGTTAATATGTTGGGCCGCTTTCATAGCATCATCAAATACGGCCTATTAACGATGACCCGTTATGGTCGGCCCATGAACGGACAATTCCAACTCTAGCCCGTTTACAGCCATAATGCGGCCTGTTATTGGCCCATGTTTGGCCAATCGATCATACGGCCCGTATAAGGCCCATTGATGATACAACCCGTAGAAGGCCCATTGTTTCTATGGCCCGTAGAAGGCCTACTATTTCTACGGCCCGTAGAAGGCCCATTGTTTCTACGGCCCGTAGGAGGCCCAGTGTTACTACAATAAATATTAGCCCATGGTTATTGTGGCCTAGTTTTAAAAAATAGGTTATTGCAGCCACTAGCAAACCGCGGAAAAAGAACTGCACTGACTACAAGCAAAAAAATAAACAAGACAACAAGGAAATAAATAAGCAAGCAACTTATGCTAGGCTATCACGGCTATTACACATATTACATCCACTGGGCATCAAAGTTCGCCACCAGTGCAAATATAGGGAACAAAGCAGCATATATACTCCGCAGCAAAACAAGTCCAGAACTGAAACCACTTCAGAAGAGTTCAAGATACAATATCCTGGGTACCCATAATGCTGGCAAGATGCTTAGCAAGCTTATTAACTTTCTCTTGTTTGGCGCTTAAATCCTCCAGCGCTTGCTGTTGCACAAGAAAGTACGCATCTGAATTCTGCAGGGACTTCCTTAGTCCTTCGGCTTCTTGCCATAGTACAGCTGACTGATGCCTTTCAGCTTGTAGGTGAGACTGAAGAAGCCGAAGTGATTCATGCAGCGAGTTCGAAGAGCTTGTGCTAGCGGTACTAGCCAGTAACTCGACACTACATCAACGCAGGACTGTGGGGTGTTCTCACTGTCTACAAGATCGTTTTTATCACCTTTCTTGGAGACTGAGGGAGTCCTGGACTAGGGGGTGTCCGGATAGCCGGACTATCATCATCGGCCGGACTCCAAGACTATGAAGATACAAGATTGAAGACTTCGTCCCGTGTCCGGATGGGACTTTCCTTGGCGTGGAAGGCAAGCTTGGCGATACGGATATGTAGATCTCCTACCATTGTAACCGACTCTGTGTAACCCTAACCCTCTCCAGTGTCTATATAAACCGGAGGGTTTTAGTCCGTAGGACAACACAACCATTACGACAATCATACCATAGGCTAGCTTCTAGGGTTTAGCCTCCTTGATCTAGTGGTAGATCCACTCTTGTACTACCCATATCATCAATATCAATCAAGCAGGTGTAGGGTTTTACCTCCATCGAGAGGGCCCGAACCTGGGTAAAAACATCGTGTCCCTTGTCTCCTGTTACCATCCGCCTAGACGCACAGTTCGGGACCCCCTACTCGAGATCCGCCGGTTTTGACACCGACATTAGTGCTTTCATTGAGAGTTCCTCTGTGTCGTCACCGATAGGCTTGATGGCTTCTTCAATCAACAACAACGCAGTCCAGGGTGAGACTTTTCTCCCCGGACGGATCTTCGTATTCGGTGGCTTCGCACTGCGGGCCAGTTCACTTGGCCATCTGGAGCAGATTGAAAGCTACGCCGCTGGCCATCAGGTTAGATTCGGAAGCCTAAACTTCACGGCTGACATCCGCGGAGACTTGATCTTCAATGGATTCGAGCCACAGCCGAGCGTGCCGCACTGTGACGATGGGCATGATCTAACTCTGCCGCCGGAAAGTACCTTGGAGGCCGCACATGAGTCCGCTCCGACCCATAGTCCGGAGTCAACAATGCAGATCGAGGACAGGTGGCTGGACACCGCCTCGGGAGCTGCAACTTCCACGGCGATGGAGCCGAACACTGACCTCGTCCCTTATAAAGCTCGTGACTCCGAGGTGCCGATCTCCCTGCCGAACCCCGAACCGCCTGCGCCCCTGCCAATCGAATCCGATTGGGCGCCGATCATGGAGTTCACCGCTGCGGACATCTTTCAGCACTCACCCTTTGGCGACATCCTAAATTCGCTAAAGCATCTCTCGCTATCTGGAGAGCCCTGGCCGGACTGCGGCCAGGATGGTTGGGATGCGGACGACAAAGAAATTCAAAGCCCACCCACCACCCACTTTGTAGCCACTGTCGACGATTTAACCGACATGCTAGCCTACGACTCCGAAGACATCGACGGTATGGACGACGATACCGGAGACGACCAAGAACCAACGCCTACGGGGCACTAGAAGGAAACTTCAACCCATGATGTATATATGGTGGACACCCCAAAAGGAAGCGATAACGAGGAACAACGGGAAGCGGCAAAGGATAATTCCGCTGAAAAACAACCAAAACGGCGACGTAGGCGCCGCCCTAAGTCCCGCCTCGACAACAACAGCACTCCTAAGGACCCAGCAATAAAGCAGGGCAAACCAGTGGGCAACGAGCATGCAACCAAGCAACCATCCAAACAGGATGAATCAGATAATCAATCTATGCCCGGCGAAAACAACAGTCCAGACGATCTCACACCGGACACACCACCGGAGCATAAGAACCTTCACAAAAAACTTCTCGCCACTGCAAGAAGTCTGAAGAAGGAAAAACGGAAGCTCAAAACAGCGGAAGATACACTCAGAATGAGGTGGAGCAAGGTACTCAAGACCGCGGACTAATATGGCAGTGGCCACCAAACAAAGAGCTACCCGAAGCGCAAGCTGCTGCCAGAATTCGACGAGGAGGCCATAGAGCCCCCACAGTCAAAAAGCAAAGAGGCCGCCTGGCTGGATAGACGACCAGATGACAGGCCAAAAGCGACAAGCGGCGCCGCACACAAGCCGACTCATGATCCTCGGAAAACAGATGGCCCGGTCAGGTCCATTTACGGGCCAAAAAAGAGGGCCCCAGGAAGCAACACAACACGCCAAGTGTTCGAAGACAGCGGCACACCCAAATACAGGGGCGCCGCACACCCACTATGTTTCACCGATGAGGTGCTGGATCATGAATTTCCAGCGGGGTTCAAACCCGTAAACATAGAGGCATACGACGGAACAACAGACCCTGGAGTCTGGATAGAGGATTACATCCTCCACATACACATGGCTAGAGGAGATGATCTCCACGCCATAAAATATCTACCCCTCAAGCTCAAAGGGCCAGCTCGACATTGGCTCAAAAGCCTCCCAGAAAATACTATTGGAAGTTGGGAAGAGCTCGAGGACGCGTTTAGAGCAAATTTTCAAGGGACTTATGTCCGCCCTCCGGATGCAGACGATTTAAGTCACATAACTCAACAGCCCGGAGAGTCAGCGCACAAATTCTGGAACAGGTTCCTTACCAAAAAGAACCAAATAGTCGACTGTCCGGACGCAGAAGCCTTAGCAGCTTTTAAACATAATGTCCGAGATGAATGGCTCGCCAGACACCTCGGCCAAGAGAAGCCGAGAACAATGGCCGCGCTAACAAGCCTCATGACCCGCTTTTGCGCGGGGGAAGATAGCTGGCTAGCAAGATGCAGCACCAGCGACCCGAGTACATCCAAGATCAGAGATGGAAACGGAAAATCACGGCGCAGAAAGGATCAACGCCGAAACAAAGAAAAAAGCCCAAAGAACACGGCGGTCAACGCTGGATTCAAAAGCTCGCGGCCGAACAACAAAACACTACCCCTTAAAGATAACAGTGATGAGCTATCCAACTTAAACAAAATTTTGGACCGGATATGTCAAATCCACAGTACCTCTGGAAGGCCTGCAAACCACACCCACCGAGATTGTTGGGTTTTCAAACAGTCCGGCCGACTCAACGCCGAACACAAGGGGCTCGACGCGCCAAGTGAGGATGATGACAAACCCCACCATCAGAGCACCGGAAAACAAAAGACTTTCCCACAAGAAGTCAAAACAGTAAACTCACTTCATGTGATAGTATGGAAAAACAATGCGGCACCCGCTAAGGTAGGTGTCGCACGGTCCACCCCAGCGGAACCTCGAGATTGGATGTCAAAACCAATCACTTTCGACCACCTGGATTATTCCAGAAGTATTCGAAACGCAGGATGGAATGCTCTGATATTGGATCCTATAATCGACGGACTACAATTTACACAAGTCCTGATGGACGGCGGCAGTGATTTAAACCTGCTATATCCGGACACAATCCGCAAGATGGGGATAGACCTTACTAAAATTCGAAATAGCCGCACTTCCTTCAAAGGAGTGACGCCAGGCCCTTACGCCAAGTGCACGGGCTCCTTACTACTAGAAGTTGTGTTTGGGTCACCCGACAACTTCCGACGCGAAAAGCTAATCTTTCATGTCGCCCCATTCAAAAGTAGCTATCAAGCACTATTGGGACGTGAAGCTTTTGTCCACTTTAACGCAATACCACATTACGCGTCTCTTACACTTAAAATGCCCGGTCCACGTGGCATCATTTCATTAAAAGGTCATTCAAAGACCCCGGACACGGCTAGACGAGTCCGGCATAAATAAGCTAGGGGCTCCCTAGCCGCACACCCCTTCACAAGGGGCTGTGCGTATAAGCAATAATGAGCTAATATAGGCTCAACTTTATTCATTCATTAATATTTCAATTTTTGATGCACTTTTCGCACGATTTCCTTTCAAACTAAGTTCCTCTCTTTTTATAGATGAACAACGTGCACACCCGTCCAGGATACGACACAACGGAGACACACGCGCAGACGTGCAGTAGGGACCCGTTGCAAGGATTCTTTTCAGATTAAGACCCTGCGTAAACCTTTTTTACTGTCTCTTGTTGCTACAATCCCCTGGTTTCTCATTATAACCAGAGAGGAGACTGACGTTTTGGCATCGGCCGCGTCAGAGGACCTTGCCCGTACCTGGACACTAGGGGCTTAGGGCATTCTTCTGCCCGTTATTATAAAGACCGAACACCTTAGGGAGTGTTCGGCGTCTCGAGTTAGGCCTTATATGCATCAGCTCCGAATCATGTCTTTGGTCAAATGTTGGGTTTGCCCGGCTCCTGTGTTTTGCTGCCTTACGTTCCGTATCATCGGCTAACGCGGCACCAGGAGAACTACTGCAATTGTGCCCCAGTTCGGCTGGACGAGCACCTCAGTAGAGAAAGCCGAAAACTGACTGTCATGATATAGCGAGAGACTGGTCAACCACTCAATCGACTACCGGAATGTTTAGAATTCCTCCGCTTTGACGAAGGACCCTTTCCCGGTCAGGCACATACGCGCCCCGAATTCGGAGAGCGCGGTGCCCCTAGGGGCTATATCGTAGCCCCACCCTCGAACTCCCATGGCTAAGTGAAAGTGATAAAGCATTATAGTCCGGTTGCCTCATTTGCTACGCTACCACCTCCTTCATAGGACCAAGACATCGGATTAAGTGTGAAAATGCACTATTTTTGCGAACACCCCCACACCTTGTGCGTGGGGGCTGAAGCCAACGACTGCCATCTTTCAGGTTATACACACGTATACATAAACGGCCGCACAGGAGATATTTCAATACTTGAACGCACAAGTACAAAAAGCGCCTACATCATAAACATCGTTTTACAAAATAAAACGTTCATTTGAACGTGACATTTTTTGAGCACTGCGACTCTATTACGCGAGCACCACGCAGAACTTCCCCAAAATAGTGCTCGGCGGGTAACTGGCTCTCGTCCGAACCCTGGATCACAACAGCAGTGGCATCCATCTCTGTCCAATGTGTCTTCACATGGGCGAGGGCCATCCATGCACCCTCTATGCAGGCCGACTGCTTCATCGCCTTGATATGCAGCACCGCCCCAAGAAATTGCTGCAATAAGCCAAAATAGCTCTTCGGCTTGGGCCTATCCGTCCAGACATGAGTCACGATATCCGTCATGGCAAGACCGGACAACCTATTCAGATCAGCCCACTCGGCCAACCGGTCGGTCAGCGGAAGTGAACGCTCCGGACTATGGAATTGACACCAAAACAACTCTTCCGTCTTGTGATCCTTCTGACTTCGGAAGTGCACAACGGCATCCGCCGCACTCGCCGCCAAGTCCATATAAGGATCCTCCGGACCCCACAGCTAGCCAAGCTGAGCATACTTTGGATATGTAAACCTTCGGCGCAGCAGAAAGGGCTTGCCAGCCACAATGTCTTCGGCTTGGCGCAACTCCTCCTTTATAGCCCGCATTGCAGAACGGGCATCCTTGGCTTCAGCGGTGGCCTTCCCCAGGTCTTCTCGCTCCGGTAGGCGCTCCTTTTCAAGAACCTCATTGCGGTCGGTAGCATCTTTTAACTTCACGGCAGTTTCGGCCATCTCTTCCCTGCTTCCGCAGTGTGCAGCCCTTTCGGCTTCTAACTCCTCGGCCGCCCTCGAGGCAGCCGCTTCACTCCTTCTGGCTTGCTCCTTGGCTTGGGAAAGTTCGGCCCGAAGGCTCTCCACAGCAGCGGCACCATCTGCATTTCACACACATGTTGTAAGGAGCGGGCTTCGGCTCCCTTACTAGGTGACCGCAAATAAACACTTACCTTGCGACTCGTCAAATCGCCTGTTGACTAGCGCGATGTCCACATCCGCAACGTCGAGTTGCCGCTTTAGTTCAGCAACTCCATCAGTCCGGCTGGCCCCCGGACGATCCGCCACCTGCATAGGAACGGAGAAAATTAAAACCTGCGATTTTGATCCTCGGCACGCTGTCGTTTTCGACAACCTACCGAGTCTCAGGGGCTACTATCTATACAGGGCGCACTTTATGTGTAAAACTATCAAAAGGTGCGTCATTTTTACGTACCTCAAACCCCACCAGCAAACTCCTGACGGCATTACGCAATCCGCCTTCGGCGGACGAAATCCTTCCAATCACCATACTCATCAATGCATGGTGATCTTCTGAGATAGACGCCCTCTCAAGCAGATCCTTCAGCTCCCCCGGCCGAACACTAGTCGGCGCCGAACTCTTCGGCTTTGCCGGGCTCGGGGATACCCTCCGTGATGACACTTCAGGCTCGTCCGCCCTATCCGACGGTGCCGCGGACGGAGGCGTCTCGCTCTCCACCATCTCCGGACGAAGGTCCCCCGAAGACGAGCTCATCTGCGAAGGACGGAGATCCGAACTACAAGGTAAAAGCTTGAGTTATCCTCAGAAGCACAAATAGGGATGTCCCTTATTGCAAAACTCCCTTTTTTCTACTTACGGCTCGCTGGAGGGCTGATTCTTTAGGGGAGACTGTGCGGCTGGGGCCTCCCCGGACGCAGGACCCTCTGGTGAAGATTTCTTCCCCCGCTTAGGGGCTTTGGCCTCCGGGTCTTCGGAGGCGGTCCTCTTCTCCCCTTGGAGGGAGGGATTCTCAATCCCCCCTCTTTCAAGAGCCTCCTTGGGCGAGGCGGTAGCTCCTCTATTTTCCCCTTCGCCTTCTTCTGAAGGCGCAACCTCCAGCATCCTAACCAGCACGGGATCCGGCGCGGTCTCTGGGAGGGGGGCCGGACACCGTATTAGCTTTGCTTGCGCTATCCACTCCTGTTAAAGGACAACGGGTTAAAAGGTGAATTGTAGAAAGGCAAACAAACAGTATGTCCGAACACAGAGCTACTTACTTGAGTATCCGAGCGATTGCAACTTAGGCCGGCGTCCTCGGTCAATTCCGGACACACCTCCCGTGATCCAAAGAACAGTTTGTACATCTCCATAGGTGTCGTACCCATGAAGTGTTGGAGAATCCATGGTCCCTCCGGATTAAATTCCCATAGCCGGAGAGGACGGCGTTTGCAGGGCAGGAGACGCCTAATCAGCATAACCTGCATCACCACGACCAGATCGATCTCCCTCGCGTGGAGGTCTTGAATCCGGCCCTGCAATAGGGGCACGTCCTTTGACGGCCCCCAGTTGAGCCCTTGGTTGACCCACAACATCAATCGTCGTGGAGGTCCCGAGAGGAATACGAGCGGCGGCTTCTGCCTACTGCCCCTGGGAGCGGTAATATAAAACCACTCCTGTTGGCACAAGCCGAGATCCTCTTGGAAGGAGCCCTCGGGCCACGGGGCATCGGCCCTCCTGCTTACGACCGCCCCGCTGCACTCTGCTTGACGCCCCTCGATCATCTTCGGCTCCACATCGAAGGTCTTCAGCCACAGGCCGAAGTGAGGGGCAATGTGGAGGAAGGCTTCACAGACGACGATGAATGAAGAAATATGGAGGATGGACTCCGGAGCTAAGTCGTGGAATTCCAACCCATAGTAAAACATGAGCCCTCTCACAAAAGGATCCATCGGGAAGCCTAAGCCCCGACGGAGGTGGGACACAAACACGACGTACTCGCCGGGCTCGGGGGTGGGGATGACTTGCTCCTTGGCGGGCAACCTGTGCGAAATCTCGTAAGTCAGGTACTTGGCCTATCGCAGCGTTAGCACGTCCTCCTCCGTGATGGAGGAGGGCATCCACCGGCCCTGTAGGTCGGAGCCGGACATCGTTGAAGGTCCGAAGCGCTCGAATCTGGGGCTCTGGGTGTTGGAACTTGGGGCAAGGAGTAGATTCGATTGAAGGTTGAAGAAAAGAAACGAAGCCTTGGTCCCGTTATAAAGAGGGAGAATACCAAGGGCCGTCCCCGTGACCGTTCGGGACTCGCCTCCGATAGAGGAGGCGTGGCGACGGGCGCGGTTGGGTTACCCATGTCCGTATTGATGGGAATCCTGGAATAAGGGGAACACGATCTCTGGTTCGACAAGACGTGCCAAGGAAACCGCTTCGCTAAACGCGCTGAGGTGGTATAATAGAAAACCATTCTAGTAAAGGCTTGGTGGTGGTGTCACATCATGCCACTAAATACGTCAGCAGATTGAACTTGTGTACATATTATTCTCTCTACGGTGGAATGTGGAATTTATTTTACAGAGCCGGACACTATCCTGGTGTTCACAATCTTCTATGAATTATTTGGAGGAGGAACCCGCCTTGCAATACCGAACAATATGCGCGCCGGACTCATCGTCATTGAAGCCTGGTTCAGGGGCTACTGAGGGAGTCCTGGACTAGGGGGTGTCCGGATAGCCAGACTATCATCATCGGCCGGACTCCAAGACTATGAAGATACAAGATTGAAGACTTCGTCCCGTGTCTGGATGGGACTTTCCTTGGCGTGGAAGGAAAGCTTGGCTCCTACCATTGTAACCGACTCTGTGTAACCCTAACCCTCTCCGGTGTCTATATAAACTAGAGGGTTTTAGTCCATAGGACAACACAACCATTACAACAATCATACCATAGGCTAGCTTCTAGGGTTTAGCCTCCTTGATCTCGTGGTAGATCCACTCTTGTACTACCCATATCATCAATATCAATCAAGCAGGAGTAGGGTTTTACCTCCATCGAGAGGGCCCGAACCTGGGTAAAAACATCGTGTCCCTTGTCTCCTGTTACCATACGCCTAGACGCACAGTTCGGGACCCCCTACCCGAGATCCGCCGGTTTTGACACCGACAGAGACCAATAGGGTTGTCTCACTATCTTGAACCTTATCTGCATTACTTTCTCTACCATTGCATAGTGGGGTGCTCTTCTCCAATATTCTGTTTGCAGACTACAAGGGAAACAAGCAGACACATCACAGGTTTAGCTTGTAGTATACGAAACTCATTTTGGTAAACCGGTTTAGTAGTAAGGTGGATAGGATAACAGCATGAAACAAACATATATCTATGTACTATGGTCACTGTATTGTCCATATGATTCTAGATTATGTTCCCTAATCAAGATAGAGACACAGTTCAACTCATATATTTTTAAGACACAGCAGCATAGACAGAATATAAGTGTGAGAAACTACACAGCATTGGCAGCACTTGTAATGTGCATCGCATGAGAACATAACTGTTTATACAACTTAAACTGAAATCAACATAGAGCAAGAAGTTAGAACAGCAATTCAGTTAAAGAAATAGGGTTAAAACATACCTGTTGCGCCATTGGAGTTTCAATTGGATCCTTCAAATTCGAATGTAGTTGGTATGAGTAAATAAAGTGATGCAACAGTAAAGGAGTATGGACCATAGCTACGGAATCTGACCTGAGAATAGTTGCTCTTCTCCTTTAAACGTGGAGTTTGGGTTAGCTGTGGTGGTCTTCGTGCTTTGGGCACTGCAGTAGCTTTACAAGCTGCTCGTGTGGGGGTACTCTATGGTGGACATGGTGCTTTGTCAACTAGAACTGGTTTACTATCCGCTGGGGTTGCGGTTAGATGGGTTGTAGCTGGTTCTCTGCCCAATGGTGTAAGTGTGCAATCTGGAAGAGTCTCGATTATGTGTGGTGAGGCTAGTTTGTGGGCCAGTACAACCATGGTTCTATCTGCATCGATGGGTAGCACTATCTTTTGCGAAGAACGAGTTTTTGCTTCCTTAGATACTGCCATCACCCCCTCCAATTCAAATGGCTGATAAACAAGAAAAGAAATTGAATGTACAGACATTGTATGATAGACAGATGTGGTAATTCACATATATGTTGTCTAACCAAACAGGACAACATGACACAATTTCACATATATGATGCCTAACTAAATGGGATAGCATGACACAGTTTCAGATATATGATGGATAACTTAACAGGATATAATGGCATAATTCAACATACGATGAGTACCTAAACAGGATGACATGACAAAACTATATGATGTCTTTCTAAAATAGGTTGGGATGAAATAATTCACATACATGTTGTCTAAGTATACAGGATGGCATGATATAATGACATAATTGATTCATATACTAAGCAGCTGGCACTCGCATGTATGATCTCTAAACTAAGCAGATAGGATTCAATATTGTGCATATGATGTCTAAACTAAGCAATGCAAGACACCATATGCATCATATGAGAAATATAAACATTGCAACTTAGAGCATACACCTCAGGCGGGATATAGGACTGGCACTACTGGAATCAGCTACTTTGCCATCTGCCAGCTCTTTGCCGTTAGCTAGCGGACGACAAAGAAGCTCTTTGCCATCAGCTACCAGAAAGCAGACAACAAAGTAGCAGATTCCTGTAGTGTGGTCATCTGTCTCTAAATCCTCCTCTGAGGAGCTCCCTGTAACCATCAAGATATATGCTTCAACAGGTACCATTGCCTACTCTGAAGACCTTGGTTTCACTCCATATTTTTCCATAACCGGCTCAAATGGCTGATACACATGAAGAGTAGTTCAATATACACAGATTGTGGACAAATGGAATACGTAATGAAAAAAAGATGGCATGAGATAATTCACATATATGATGCCTGGCTCCATGGCGGTGCATAATTCACATATATGATAACTGGCTGAAAAAATGGCATTGCATAATTCACATATCTGATATAGAAAGCAAACAGGAGGCATTCAAACAAAGCATGTCTAATCTAAGTAGATGGCATGGCAATGCAAGACACCATATGCATGATATGAGCAATATAACCCAGCCAAGTTAGAGCATGCACCTCGGGGGGGGGGGGGGGGGATACGACTGGTCATCTGTCTCTGAATCCTCCTCTGAGGAGCTATCTGTAACCAGCAAGAAATCTGCATCGACAGGTAGCACTGACTGCTTAGAAGACCTTGTTTTCACTCCAGATTTTCCCATGACCAAATCAAATAGCTGATGCACAGGAAGAGTAGATGAATGTATAAACATTGTTGAGAAATGGAATACATTATGGAAAAAAAATATGGCACGATACAATTCACATATATGATGACTGGCTAAACAGGATGACATTGCATGATTCACGTATATGATGCCTGGCTAAAGAAGATGGCATTGCATAATTCCCATATACTCCCTCTGTTCCTAAATATTTGTCTTTTTAGAGATTTTGAATGGACTACCACATATGGATGCATATAGACATATTTTAGAGTGTAGATTCACTCATTTTATTCCGTATGTAGTCACTTGTTGAAATCTCTAAAAAGACAGATATTTAGGAATGGTGGGAGTATGATATAGAAACCAAACAGGTGGCATTCACACAAAGCAAATCTAAACTAAGCTGATGACATATAAGATGTATAATGTAAGCAATGCAAGGCGCCATATGCATGATATGACCAACATCAGCATGTCAGGTTAGAGCAAACACCTCAGGTGGTAAACAGGCATGGTCGTCTCCTTTTGAATCTCCATATGAACAGTTATCTTCCTCTGGAATACAATCTGGAAATGCAGGAGGGGGGGGCACTTCGCCCACCATGGAGCAGCGTCCGCATGACATTATATTCCCATGCAACGGTCTTCTCTTTTTCTCTACATGTTCAGTACGATTGTGTACAATATCTGACATGCATAATAAAAAAAATAGTTAGATTTTGTAAGGCCTAAGGGGTGCATGCAAAAATCAAGACTGATGGTAGCAAACGAGTGGATGGATCCAAAACTAATGATAGCAAGTAGATTATAGCTTTAGGTTAAAAAGATAGACAATGGATCATCTATTGTTTGTTGCCCACCCAGTTGGGGAACGTTGCAGAAAATTAAAAATTTTCCTACGGTTTCACCAAGATCCATCTATGAGTTCATCTAAGCAACAAGTCAAGGGAGTGAGTTTGCATCTACATACCACTTGTAGATCGAGTGCGGAAGCGTTCAAGGGAAGGGTGATGATGGAGTCGTACTCGCCGTGATTCAGATCACCGATGACCAAGTGCTGAACGGACAGCACCTCCGCGTTCAACACACGTACGGGACGGACGACGTCTCCTCCGTCTTGATCCAGCAAAGAGGAAGGAGAGGTTGAGGAAGATTGCTCCAACGGCAGCACGACGGCGTGGTGGTGTTGGTGCAGTAGTACTCCGACAGGGCTTCGCCAAGCACGTAACGGAGGAGGAGAGGTGTTGGGGAGGGGAGGGGCTGTGCCTTGGGATGTGTCCAGCAGCCCTCCCCTCACCCCTCTATTTATAGGGGAAGGGGCAATGGGGGCCGACCCCTCTAGATGGGATCTAGAGGGGGGGGGGGGGCGGCGGCCAGGGAGGGGGGACTTGCCCCCCAAGAAAGGGGGCGCGCCCCCCTTAGGGTTTCCCCCCCCAACCCTAGGCGCATGGGCCCAAGGTGGGGGGCGCGCCCAGCCCTCCAGGGGCTGGCTCCCTGCTCCTTGCGGCCCATGTGGCCCTCCGAGAGGGGTGGCCCCTCCCGGTGGACCCCCGGAACCCCTCCGGTGGCCCCTCCCAGTGGACCCCCGGAACCCCTCCGGTGGCCCCAGTACAATACCGATATGCCCCCGAAACTTTCTGGTGTCCGCATGACAACTTCCCATATATAAAACTTCACCTCCGGACCATTCCGGAACTCCTCGTGACATCCGGGATCTCATCCGGGACTCCGAACAACATTCGGTAATCACATACAAGTCTTCCTAATAACCCTAGCGTCACCGAACCTTAAGTGTGTAGACCCTACGGGTTCGGGAGACATGTAGACATGACCGAGACGACTCTCCAGTCAATAACCAACAGCGGGATCTAGATACCCATGTTGGCTCCCACATGTTCCACGATGATTTCATCGGTTGAACCACGATGTCGAGGATTCAATCAAACCCCGTATACAATTCCCTTGGTCAATCGGTACGTTACTTGCCCGAGACTCGATCGTCGGTATCCCAATACCTTGTTCAGTCTCGTTACCGGCAAGTCGCTATACTCGTACCATAATGCATGATCCCGTGACCAACCACTTGGTCACTTTGAGCTCATTATGATGATGCATTACCGAGTGGGCCCAGAGATACCTCTCCGTCATACGGAGTGACAAATCCCAGTCTCGATCCGTGTCAACCCAACAGACACTTTCGGAGATACCTGTAGTGCACCTTTATAGTCACCCAGTTATGTTGTGACATTTGATACACCCAAAGCACTCCTACGGTATCCGGGAGTTACACGATCTCATGGTCTAAGGAAGAGATACTTGACATTGAAAAAGCTCTAGCAAACGAATTACACGATCTTGTGCTATGCTTAGGATTGGGTCTTGTCCATCACATCATTCTCCTAATGATGTGATCCCGTTATCAACGACATCCAATGTCCATAGCCAGGAAACCATGACTATCTGTTGATCAACGAGCTAGTCAACTAGAGGCTCACTAGGGACATATTGTGGTCTATGTATTCACACGTGTATTACGATTTCCGGATAATACAGTTATAGCATGAATAAAAGACAATTATCATGAACAAGGAAATATAATAATACTTTTATTATTGCCTCTAGGGCATATTTCCAACACACTCAACATGAACCACATAGAAGACCCCAGATGAACCAGATAGTAGACAGATACTATTCGTTGCTGGCTTGATATGAGACCCATGGGCAATTCAAAACTCAAGATTGAACGATAAAGTAGCAGGTAATAATAACCGATGTATAACGTAAGCAAACACGAAAGACTACGACCTCTCTTCTGGAACTGTGTAGTTCTCAGGTTCATCTGCTCAGTCGATGATGGTAAT
Source organism: Triticum timopheevii (assembly GCA_963921465.1). NCBI lineage: Eukaryota > Viridiplantae > Streptophyta > Magnoliopsida > Poales > Poaceae > Triticum > Triticum timopheevii. Next base: position 68,754,152 of record OY997272.1, on the reverse strand, counting down.
GTAGTTGGCGTGGCTGCCAGCAATGGGGAAGATGATCTGAGGCGGCGAAAGAAAGTCTGCAGGGGGATCTCTGCTGCAGTGAACGCATCTGTCGATGGTGCACCTCAGGTGGGGTGGATGACGGTACGGCAGGTGCAAGACATAACACACAGAGTTTTATTTGACGCCTATCTGAAAATGAAGTAAATCTCCAAGGGCTCCTTAGATTGGAGGATTCTATAAACGCAAGGACAGGAAAAACACAGGAATAGGATAGGAATGCACATGCAAAACAGAGCATTTGAAAACATAGGATTTCAATCAACCTGGTTGTTTGGCTCACATGAATTGGAAGAACACAGGAATGGAGAAACAAAGTGATGCAATGAGTGTACAACCTGTTTGGCATAGCCTTGTGGACCTCAGCATCAGTGGGTTGGACGTGGAAGATGGTGATGATGCTGGTGTGACTGTCGGAGGTGGGGAAGAAGATCTGAGGCCTTTGGAAACAGCGCCGAGGGTATTGCTCCACTATGATGGACGGTTCCATCGTTGGAGCAGCTCCGCTAAGGTGTACGCCGACGAGGCTGGAGCATGACAAGACAGACAACGTTAATCTGAAGTGGGACCCTAATATCATCTGCAATAGATGATGTAAAATACATCACCAGAAAGTGCTAGATGTAAAACGCATCAGCCGCGCCATGGCCGCTCCGACAGATGCTGTAAGTACTGTTCACTCTGAACTTAACTGAAGAAAATGAACTTTACAGTCGAAACTGAATTTTACTGTTGAAACTGATTGAACTAGTAACAGAGCATTGCAATAGATGTTTAGGGCGTTCGGGCACTAGTAGTAGAGAAGCAGTGATCTAAATTAGCAGACGCTCAAGTAGGGAACACACTAGCAGAGAGCAAGTCATGCAGTAGCACCGCGAGCGAGTGCTAAGGCAACAACTCCTGTAGCTGCCGGAGTGCAGCAGCAGCAACGCAAGCGAGAGCAAGAGCAAAGCAGTAGCAAGAACGAAAGCAGGAGCAGTGCAGCAGTGTGACCGACAGCAAGAACAGAGCCGCAACGCGAGTGAGAGCCAGAGCAGCTGCAGCTAGTGCCGTTGTGGAAGTCGCCGCCGAGGAAGCAACGATGTGGATGATGTGCCCAGCGACGGCGCCGTCAATGGAGACACACCATGTTTGCTCAGTATCGAGCACCGGCAGCCCCGTGAGATTGAATAAAAGATAAAATGCAGCGGTGAGTGCAGAACCTCCGGTGGCGCCGAGTTGGCCTCGGCTTCATCGGAGGAATTGGTAAGGATCTTGTGGTTCTGGTGGGGCAGGTCAAGATGGCGCCGTGGGGATTGAGGTGGCGCGATAGACGAGGCAAACGTCGGGGCAGCTCCTTGGAGGTGGAGGACGGGGCAGCTGATCCGGCGGGACGACGAGATCGACAATGGATCCTCATCCGGTGAGGTGGATGAGGGACGGCGAGCTGTTGCGGTGGACGAGTAGTCGGGGAAGAGTCTCCGGCTAGGCGGTGGTCGGGAGGCCGACGGGGGAGCGTGGGGTTTTGTGGGTTGTGGCGACGTTGGTGTACGAATGGGGGGGGGGGCGAAGGGGGAGGGGGGAGCCAAGCTTAGGGATGCGCTTGTTCGAAATGTAGGGTAAGTTACCAGCATACCCCCACCGGTTTTGACACCGCGACGTGGAGCTTCATTTTCGGCTGAGGGGTAGAAGGGGGATTTCGCGTGTCTGGGCTACGTGAGCGATTTCGGATGAGGAGGGAGTTCTCGCGCGCGTCCAAATTTTGGGATAACAAGGCGCGGCGCGGATTGAAGAGGCAGGAGTTTCAAAGCAGGTGAGACAAAAGATACTCGAGCTTGAAAATTTTGGGATAACAAGGTGCGGATTCCTTGTTCGGCAGAACAAACTTAACGTGTAAAAAAACAATTCATACAAGACACAAGAGAGTCATGTCCCCTTTTACTATATTGCTATAGATGACATTGAAAAAACTACAAGAAAAATGTAAAAAAACCCGGGAGAACAAGATTACCCTGCACAGTACCAAATCGATTCGCACTTCCCTCAACAACAACAAAAAAGAAATCAATTCCCACCAAAGAAAGAGTAATGTCCCTTTTTATATGATTACAGATGCCATGATCTCGAATTTCAATTTTTGAATCCACCTTATGTTGAATTCGAATATATCGTTAGGTGACCTTGCGGTTTATAATTGATGTAGTCGTACATTTTGATCTTCCATCATATATGAACATTTTACTCCACCATGTGAACATATATATTGTCGTATACCATATGGACTAAATTTGAATCAATTTTCCTTATTTGAATACGATTGTTGTCAAGTTATAGAATAATTTAAATATTATCTTGATAACAAAAAACATGCATATAGGAGTAATCATATTTCACTATGAACTACATGTACCATACGCTCTCCAATTCAAATATTTGTATCCATTTTATGTTGAATTCAAATCATAGTACATTATCGGTCTAGGTAGCAAGATGTTCGGGATAATCTAAACCCTGTTTTCATATGTATAATTTTTGGCTATTGGGACAAGTTTTGGTATAAGCTTCTTGCAAAACCGGAGATTCTCTCAACAAGCCTCGTGGTTCTGAGAGGGAACGTGTCACCTTTGTGTGCGAAACAATATACGCTGCCTCCCCCGTGATTTTATTTACAGAGGCAACATAGAACTATATGAGTGCCCTGTTAAATTTTGGAATTATTTCGGGTTCATTTGGCCTTTTTATACATTAATTGAGTTTCTGGACTTTTAATGTGCATAATCTAAATATGAATTGCATGCACATGCTCCGGTGCACCAAAGTGGGTTGAAAAATCACATGTGTGTCCTTGGTTGAATTTCTAGGTCCCATGGAAGAAATGAGAATGAAATTCAAACATCTGGGCGTCATGACTCGGCCGAGAACATCGAGAAACTTAGATTTTAAATTTATGTAAATCCAAAACTCACCTAGAAATCATGAAACTTGGCATGGTGTCATGTCATGTCACTAACATGTTGTGGTAAAAAATTGGGCCGATTTGGAAGCTCGTGGTTCTAAGAGGGAACGTGCCACCTTTGAGTGTGAAATGATATACGCTACCCCCCCTTGAGTTTCTTAACAAAGGCAACATAGAACTACAATAGTGCCCTGTTAAATTTTGTAATTATTCCGGGTTCGTTTGTCGCTTTTCATACATTAATTGAGTTTCTGGAAATTTAATGTACATAAGTCAAATTTGAACTAGAAGCACATGCTCTCGTGCGCCAAAGTTGGTTGAAAAATCACATTTGTGTCCTCGGGTGAAATTCTAGGTCCCATGCAAGATATGAGAATAAAATTAAAACATCTAGGCATCATGGCTCGACCGAGAACATTGAGAAACTTGGTTTTAAAATTCTTGTAAATCCAAAACACGTTTGAAAATCATGAAACTTGGCATGGATGTCATGTCATGGTACTACCATGCTGTGGTAAAAAAATTGGCCGAATAGGAATAGATTTTGGTATAAGCTTCTTGCAAACCGAAGCTTCTCTCAAGAAGGCTCGTGGTTTTGAGAGGGAAGATGCCACCTGTGAGTGCAAAACGATATACGCTGGCCCCCTTGAGTTTATTTTACAAAGGCAACCTAGAACTACATGAGTGTCTTGTTAAATTTTGGAATTATTCCGGCTTCGTTTGGCCTTATTTACACATTAATTGAGTTTTTGGTCATTTAATGTGCATAATTGAAATTTGAACTACAAGCACATGCTCCCGTGCACTAAAGTTGGTTGAAAAATCACATTTGTGTCCTCGGGTGAATTTCTAGGTCCCATGCAAAAAATGATAATAAAATTCAAACATCTGGGCATCGTGGCTCGGTCGAGAACATTGAGAAACTTGGTTTTAAAATCATGAAACTTGGCATGGTGTCATGTCATGGTAGTACCATGCCGTGGTAAAAAAATTGGCCGAATAGGAACAAATTTTGGTATAAGCTTCTTGCAAATCGGAGCTTCTCTCAAGAAGGCTCGTGGTTCTGGGAGGGAATGTGTCACCTTTGTGTGCATAATTCAAATTTGAAATACAAGCACATGTTCTAGTGCACCAAAGTTGGTCGAAAAATCACATGTGTGTCCTCGGGTAAATTTCTAGGTTCCATGCAAGAAATGGGAATGAAATTCAAAATTCTGGGCGTCGTGGCTGGGTTGAAAACATTGAGAAACTTAGTTTTTTAATTCCTGTAAATCCAAAACACGCATGAAAATAATGAAAATTGGCTTGGTGCCATGACATGGTACCAACATGCTGTGGTAATTTTGCAGTCCAATTTACGAAGGCGCACACATTAACAATCTAGAAAGTCATTTTGGAACAAGTGCTGTCACGTTACAATCGGAAACACAAGTATTATTGAAACCATGGGCTTTCTACTTACTAGTACCATTTGCGTGCCGCCACGCGTCCCCATTTTTTATTAGCTAGGAGGCGCCATGTAGGGTAGCTATTTGAGTACGAGAGGCGTGCGATCAGACCCCTGGGCGTGCTTATCGGGAGGAGAGCCCTTTGACCTCCATCTGCCATCCACCTCTCTCCCAAGGTCTCCATTAATGGCGCCCGAGCCTCTGTTTAATGGCGTGGCTATGTCTCACTCGACTGAGATTTAAGAGAGAAAAAAGAAAATCTGAAAGCACGGATCTTGATGTAAGATCCGACGGACCTATATGGCATCTACTGCGACTTATAGCAAGACTGATGAATATATAAGGACGTTTAATTGTCTTACATAATTAGATAGATAATTAAAAAAGCCACATGCGGCTACGCCCGAAATACACAAGGGCAAAAGAAGAAGGAAGACAAGGATCTGACTCGCTGATCTCTACTTTCTTGATGAGTTGCTGCAGGCTGCGGGAACTAGTCTCCGCGACGAGCGGCGATGAGCTCTTTCGTGTCCTCAAGACGCTACTTGAGAACATCCACGGATTCCTCCACCAGCATTTGGTGCTCGTTGCGGAGCATGTCATTCTCGTCCATAAGTTTCTTGACGATGACGCCGGTCCTCTTCAACAAGGCACTGGTCTCCTCCTGCTGGTCTGCACTTCGGACGATCTTCTCCCTCAGCAGGTCGCGCTTGGCCCGGAGCGTCTCATTGCCCTCCCTTAGTTGTCGGATGACGCCGGTAGCCTGTTCAAACGAGGCTTTCATGTCGTCCTTCAACCTCGCCTAGCCGGAGATCTGATCCATCTGGCTATGGACGATCGCATGCATGCGCCTGTAACAGTCGTCGCCTGTCCGCGAGAAATTTTCCCAGGCCGCCGCGGCACGGCGGGACATCTCTGCTGCATTCGCGGCGCGGCGGGACATCTCTGCTGCTTCCGCGGAGCGGCCGGACCAGTCTGCTGCATCGACGGTGCGGCGGGACCTCCGTGCTGCTTCAGCGGCACGGCGGGACCTCTGTGCTCCTACTTCTGCGCGGCGGGACATGTCGTCTGCTCTCGCAGCGAGTCGAGACATCTCTCGTGTTTCCGCTTCCATGCTCGCCTCTCCCTGGTGGCAATCTCTTGACCCAGAACTTACGCTGGCCATGGCAGACGCAAGGGAAGGATGCTGAATGACTTGTTTGTTTTTGTGGATGAGGAGTTGAGGAGGAATGTGCAGTCATCTTGGCATACTAGTATTTATAACCGAGTACTAATAAGCTCCTAAGTGGGAAACCGTTTAGGTTGTGATCGGTGTGAACAAGTTTGCAATTCAATATAGCGTGGTACTAATACGCTCCTAAGTGGGAAACCGTTTAGGTTGTGATCGGTGTGAACAGGTTTGCAATTCAATATAGCGTGGAGTAATTTGGAATGTGACGAGACGCAATCTCAAAATTTATTGACGGTTCTAGTTTCGAAGTGTGGCACTATTCCCGGATGGAGTAGTTATTTTTCTACTCCCTCCTTTCCGATTTTATAGGGCTTATCTCAAAATTTTAGTTTTTCCATTTTATAAGGCTCAATTTGGTTGTTCCCCAACACATGTTTAGATTCCAAGGTGCATTAAATCATCGCATGCAAGTATTAAGAGAAAATTGACCAATGCATGTACTTTATGCATGCATGCATTGCAATTAATGCATTCATAAACATAATTTTTTGAGAAAAACAAGAGCATTAATTAGGTGCTTTTGCAAACTACAAAAAATATTCCACCACTCACCATCTTGGTTGGTGAGATTTTTGAATTAAGCCCAATAAACCGGAAAGGAGGGAGTACTGCTGTGTACGTGCAATAATTGGCACCATCGTATACATATCTTACGGTTAATGCGGCGTTCGACAGGAATAGCCGCGTGGTGAGCTCTAGGCTAGTCTTTTTTCAGACACATTAAACCTATCTCTCGGGACTTCTCGCACGCACCATCGTGCCACCCACAAAAACTTGTACTCTGAGTTAAGTACGTTATACAGGAAGAGAAGAGGTGCACGCACGCACTCGTCCTCTCACACATGCGTCTGGTTTTTCTCGAAAAGGAGGATGATGACCCCCGGCCTCTGCATCTGGGAGTCACACACACATCTGTAGCTACGAATTGTAGTGTTCTCAACCATCCGATTGGCTCTATCATGGATGTACCTATATACTAAAACATGTCTAGATACATCTATATTTTGACAAATGGAAGGCATGTATTGTGGAACGGAGGGAGTGCTTGTCATCAAAATGGATAAAAAGGGACGTATCTAGAACTAAAATATGTCTACATACATCTCCTTTTATCCACTTTGATGACAAGTAGTACTTCTTACCCAAAGGAACTTTATATCCAACAGACACAAAATATCCGTTCGACTGTTGGAAATTACTGATCTGATGTTGAAGTAATTGCTGCATCACCACCAAAACCCACCATTTCTTAAGCTAAAGTAGACCAAGGTAATCCCTATATTAGCATATTACTAAGATAAACAGAAGGCACTGTAGAAACATTTAGGACGTGAGCTTGTCAATCTGAATGTGGAGGGACACCAGCTTAGGCCCGGCCAGCAGCTTGGGTAGAACTGTCAAGAAGGTCAGCTCCTGCACGTCGACGTCGCCGGGATCCTTGCTGCTTGTCACCTCCATTTCCACCTTGACGGCGTCGGTCGTGCCTTTGGGCTCCCCCGGCGGGCCGTTCGCCCACAGCTAGGCCACGTAGTGCGGCAGTGGGGACGCCCCCGCTCTAATGTAGATGACCGACACGGCGATAGGCGCACCAATGTCGAGCACGCCGCCGACCAAGAAAAATGTGCGGCCGTCCTCCTCCGTGAACAGCAAGAGCCGTGGCTCCGACAGTGGCACTTGCAGCTGGAGCACCTTGCCGTACTGGATCCTGTGCACGGGCATGGGATGCACGGTATTGATGTGGTGGTAAAGCGCCGGCGGCGGGCCTTCGTAGCCGCAGACGGGCACGGGGCATTTGTAGGGTGCGAGCGGACACACGCTCTGGTGATCGGCGAGCTTGTGGTAAGTGACGTAGAGCCCACAGCCTTCATGCGGGCACAACCTTCGCGCGATCTGGTGATCGGCGGGCCTTGTTCATATTGATCTTATGGATAGTGATAACTTCACACATAGAAAGTATGAGGCATAAAAATTGTTGAGAGTTGATGAACGTAGCCTTGGTCATCGTTGCAATTAATAGGAAGTGATAAGGAAAGGGATGTTCACATATAAATATATTATCTTGGACATCTTTGATGATTGTGAAGCACTCATTAAGTATGACATGCTAAAGGAGTTGATGTTGGACAAGGAAGACAACGTAATGGTTTATGTTTTCCGACATCTCAGTTAAAGTATATTGTCATTGACCTTCCAAACATGTTGAGCTTGCCTTTCCCCCTCATGCTAGCAAAATTCCTTGCACCAAGTAGAAATACTACTTGTGCTTCCAATTACCCTTAAACCTAGTTTTGCCATGAGATTCCACCATACCTACCTATGGATTGAGTAAGATCCTTCAAGTAAGTTGTCATCGATGCAAGCAATAAATATTGCTCTCTAATTATGTATGACTTATTAGTGCGGAGAAAATAAGCTTTGTACGAACTTATTGTGGAAGTAATAAAAGCGATGGACTGCATAATAAAGGTCCACATACAAGGGGCAATATAAAGTGATGTTCTTTTGCATTAAGATTTCGTGCATCAACCCTAAACGCGCATGAAAACCTCTGCTTCCCTCTACGAAGGGCCTATCTTTTACTTTATGTTTTTACTTTATGCTTGAGTCAAGGTGACCCTCACCTTTCCCTTTTTCATTTTATCCTTTGGCAAGCTCCTCTTGTTTGAAAGATCATGATATATATCCAATTGGATGTAAGTTAACATGGGCTATTATTGTTGACATCACCTAAAGGTGAATACGTTGGGAGGCAACACAATAAGCCCCTATCTTTCTCAATGTCCGGCTGAAACTCTATAACCACAAGTACTGGGTGAGTGTTAGCAATTGTAGAAGACTACGAGATAGCTGAGTATGTGAGCTTGCTAAAAAGCTCTATTGTTGAATCTTTCCGACGTTACGATAAATTGCAATTGCTTCAATGACTGAGACTATAGTTTGTTAGTTCCCAATGAAGTTTTTGAACCATACTTAACATTGTGAATTGATTGTTACTTGAGCATAGGAAATCATATGACAAATTCTATATATGTTGCTGTTATTAGAATGATCATGATGCCCTCATGTCCGTATTTTGTTTTTATCGACCCCTCTATCTCTAAACATGTGGACATATTTTTCGATTTCGGCTTCCGCTTGAGGACAAGCGAGGTCTAAGCTTGGGGGAGTTGATACGTCCATTTTGCATCATGCATTTATATCATTATTTATTGCATTATGGGCGTTATTACACATTATATCTCAATACTTATGGCTATTCTCTCTAATTTTACAAGGTTTACCATGAAGAGGGGGAATGCCGGCAGCTGGAATTCTGGCTGGAAAAGGAGCAAATGTTGGAAACCTATTCTGTACAGCTCCAAAAGTCCTGAAACTCCACGAAACAACTTTTTGGATTTAATAAGAATTTCTGAGCGAAAGAAATAGGCCAGGGGGCCCACACCCTGTCCAGGAGATAGGGGGCGCGCCCCTATCTCCTGGGCCCCCTGTTGGGCCTCCCGCGTGCATCTTCTGCTATATCATCACTTTTACCCTGGAAAAAATCATGGGCAAGCTTACGGGAAGAAACTCCGCTGCCACGAGGCGGAACCTTGGCGGAATCAATCTAGGGCTCTAGCGAAGCTGTTCTGCCGGGGACACTTCCCTCTGGGAGGGGGAAATCATCACCAACGTCATCACCAACGATCCTCTCATCGGGAGAGGGTCAATCTCCATCAACATCTTCACCAGCACCATCTCCTCTCAAAACCCTAGTTCATCTCTTGTATCCAATCTTGTATCAAAACCACAAATTGGTACCTGTGGGTTGCTAGTAGTGATGATTACTCCTTGTAGTTGATGCTAATTGGTTTACTCGGTGGAAGATCATATGTTCGGATCCTTTATGCATATTATTTCTCCTCTGATTATGAACATGAATATGCTTTGTGAGTAGTTACGTTTGTTCCCGAGGACATGGGAGAAGTCTTGCTATTAGTAGTCATGTGAATTTGGTATTCGTTCGATATTTTGGTGAGATGTATGTTATCTTTTCCTCTAGTGGTGTGATGTGAACATCGACTAAATGACACTTCACCATTATATGGGCCTAGAGGAAGGCATGAGGAAGTAATAAGTAGATGATGGGTTGCTAGAGTGACACAAGCTTAAACCCTAGTTTATGCGTTGCTTCGTTAGGGGCTGATATGGATCCATATGTTTAATGTTGTGGTTAGGTTGACCTTAATACTTCTTTTGTAGTTTTGGATGCTTGCAATAGGGGTTAATCCTAGGTGGGATGCTTGTCCAAGTTAGGGCAGTACCCAAGTACCGGTCCACCCACATATCAAATTATCAAAGTACCGAACGCGAATCATATGAACATGATGAAAGCAAGCTTGACGATAATTCCCAATGTGTCCTCGGGAGCTCCTTACTCATTATTAGAAATTCTCCAGGCTTATCCTTTGCTACATAAAGGATTGGGCCACCTTGCTGCACTTTGTTTACTTTATTTACTTGTTGCTTGTTACTATTTACCTTATCACAAAACTATCTATTACCTACAGTTTCAGTGCTTGCAGAGAAAACCTTACTGAAAAGCACTTATCATTTCCTTCTGCTCCTCATTGGGTTCGACACTCTTACTTATTGAAAGGACTACGATAGATCCCCTATACTTGTGGGTCATCAAGACTCTTTTCTGGCGCCGTTGCTGGGGAGTGTAGCACTTTTGGTGAGTGGAACTTGGTAAGGAAACATTTATATAGTGTGCTGAAATTTTCTGTTACTTGTCACAATGGAAACTAATCCTTTGAGGGGCTTGTTTGGGGTATCTTCACCCCAACCAGAAGAGCAAAGAGTTGCTCCTCAACCTACTGAACTTTATGAAAATATTTACTTTGAGATTCCTTTGGGTATGATAGAGAAACTGCTAGCTAATCCATTTGCAGGAGATGGAACATTGCATCCCGATTTACACCTTATCTTTGTGGATGAAGTTTGTGGATTATTTAAGCTTGTAGGTATTCCCGATGATGTTGTCAAAAGGAAGGTCTTCCCTTTATCTTTGAATGGAGATGCATTGACATGGTATAGTCTATGTGATGATACGGGATCTTGGAATTATAAGCGATTGAAGTTGGAATTTCACCAGAAGTTCTATCCTATGCATCTTGTTCATCGTGATCGTAATTACATATATAATTTCTGGCCTCGCGAAGGAGAAAGCATCGCTCAAGCTTGGGGGAGGCTTAAGTCAATGTTATATTCATGCCCCAATCATGAGCTCTCTTGGGAAATGATTATTCAGAATTTTTATGCTCGGCTTTCTCTTGATAATCGCAACCTGCTCGATACTTCCCGTGATGGTTCTTATATGCTGAAGACTATTGATTTCAAATGGGACTTATTGGAAAGAATTAAATGCAACTCTGAAGATTGGGGTTCCAACGATGGTAAGGAGTCAGGTATGACACCTAAGTTCTATTGTGTTAAATCTTTTATGGATACTGATGCTTTTCGTGGATTTAGCGCTAAGTATGGACTTGAATCTGAGATAGTAGCTACTTTTTGTGAATCTTTTGCTACTCACGTTGATCTCTTTAAAGAGAAGTGGTTTAAATATAATCCTCCTGTTGAAGTGAAAGTAGTTGCACCTATTATAGTCGAAGAAAAGACTATTACCTATAGTGATCCTATTGTTCCTACTGCTTATGTTGAAAAACCTCCTTTTCCTGTTAGGATAAAGGATCATGCTAAAGCTTCGACTGTTGTTCGTAAGAGTAACACTAGGACTTATACACCTCCTTAGCAAATTAATGTTGAACCTAGTATTGCTATGGTTAAAGATCTCTTGGATGAGGACTTAGATGGGCATGTTATTCCTTTCTTGGGTGAGACTGCTAATATTTCTAGACCTGATACTAAGACACGTAGACCTGCCGTAGGCATGCCTGTTATTTCTGTTAAAATAGGAGATCATTGTTATCATGGCTTATGTGATATGGTTGCTAGTTCTAGTGCAATACCTTATGATCTATATAAAGAAATTATGCACGACATTGCACCCGTTGAATTAGAAGACATTGATGTTACTATTAAGCTTGCTAATTGGGATACCATTAAACCTATTGGGATTGTTAGAGATGTTGAAGTTTTGTGTGGGAAGGTTAAATACCCTGCTGATTTTCTTGTTCTTGGTTCCCCACAAGATGATTTTTATCCCATTATTTTTGGTAGACCCTTCTTGAATACTGCTAGTGCTAAGATTAATTGTGAAAATAATATTGTCACTGTTGGCATAGATGGTATGTCTCATGAGTTTAATTTCGCAAAGTTTAGTAGACAACCTCGTGAAAGGGAACCACCTAGTAAGGATGAGATTATTGGTCTTGCTTCTATTGTTGTTCCTCCAACTGATCCGTTGGAACAATATTTGCTAGACCATGAAAACGATATGTTTATGAAAGAAAGGGAAGAAATAGATGAAGTGTTCCTTAAACAGGAACCTATGCCGAAACATAACCTTCTCGTTGAAATTCTTGGGGATCCCCCTCCACCCAAGGGTGATCCCGTGTTTGAACTCAAACCATTACCTGATAATCTTAAGTATGATTATCTTGATGAAAAAGAAATATATCCTGTTATTATTAGTGCTAACCTTTCAGAGAAAGAAGAAGAAAGATTATTGAAAACTCTGAAGAAGCACCGAGCTGCTATTGGATATACTCTGGATGATCTTAAGGGCATTAGTCCCACATTATGTCAACACAAGATTTCAGTGGAGAAAGATGCCAAACCAGTTAGAGATCCTCAAAGACAATTGAATCCCAAGATGAAGGAAGTGGTAAGAAAGGAGATACTAAAGCTCCTTGTGGCAGGTATTATTTATCCCATTGCTGATAGTGAATGGGTAAGCCCTGTCCATTGTGTCCCTAAAAAGGGAGGTATTACCGTCGTTCCTAATGATAAAGATGAATTGATCCTGCAAAGAATTATTACAGGTTATAGGATGGTAATTGATTTCCGTAAGTTAAATAAAGCTACTAAGAAATATCATTACCCTTTACCTTTTATTGATAAAATGCTAGAAAGGCTATCCAAACACACACTTTTTTGCTTTCTAGATGGTTATTCTGGTTTCTCTCAGATACCCGTGTCAGCGAAGGATCAATCTAAAACTACTTTTACTTGCCCTTTTGGTACTTTTGCTTATAGACGTATGCCTTTTGGTTTATGTAATGCACCATATACCTTTCAAAGATGCATGATGGCTATATTCTCTGATTTTTGTGAAAAGATTTGTGAGGTATTCATGGATGACTTATCCGTCTATGGATCCTCTTTTGATGATTGTTTGAGCAACCTTGATCGAGTTTTGCAGAGATGCGAAGACACTAGTCTCGTCCTGAATTGGGAAAAGGTCACTTTATGGTTAATGAAGGCATTGTCTTGGGGCACAAGATCTCCGAGAGAGGTATTGAAGTTGATAAAGCCGAAGTTGATGCTATTGAAAAGATGCCATGTCCCAAGGACATAAAAGGTATAAGAAGTTTCCTTGGTCACGTCGGTTTTTATAGGAGGTTTATTAAGGCCTTTTCTAAAATCTCTAGGCCTCTGACTAATTTATTGCAAAAAGATATTCCTTTTGTCTTTGATGATGATCGTGTAGAAGCGTTTGAAGTACTTAAGAAAGCTTTGATCACTGCACCTATTGTTCAGCCACCTGATTGGAATTTACCTTTTGAAATTATGTGCGATGCTAGTGATTATGCTGTAGGTGTTGTTTTAGGGCAAAGAGTTGATAAGAAATTGAATGTTATCCAATATGATAGTAAGACTCTTGATACGGCCCAGAGAAATTATGCTACTACTGAAAAAGAGTTCTTAGCAGTTGTGTTTGCATGTGATAAGTTTATACCTTATATTGTTGATTCCAAAGTTACTATTCACATCGATCATGCTGCTATCAAATATCTTATGGAAAAGAAAGATGCTAAGCCTAGGCTCATTAGATGGGTTCTCCTGCTCCAAGAATTTGACTTGTACATTATTGATAGAAAGGGAGCGGAGAACCCCGTTGCAGATAACTTGTCTAGGTTAGAGAATGTTGTTGATGACCAATTGCCTATTAATGATAGCTTTCCTGATGAACAGTTAGCGGTCGTCAATGCTTCTCGTACTGCTCCTTGGTATGCTGATTATGCTAACTACATTGTTGCTAAATATTTACCGCCTAGTTTCACATACCAGCAAAAGAAAAAGTTCTTTTATGATTTAAGACATTACTTCTGGGATGATCCACACCTTTATAAAGAAGGAGTAGATGGTGTTATTAGACGTTGTGTGCCAGAGCATGAACAGGAACAGATTCTACATAAGTGTCACTCTGAATCTTATGGAGGACACCACGCTGGAGATAGAACTGCACACAAGGTACTACAATCTGGTTTTTATTGGCCTACTCTCTTCAAGGATGCTCGTAAGTTTGTCTTATCTTGTGATGAATGTCAAAGAATAGGTAACATTAGTAGACGTCAAGAAATGCCTATGAATTATTCTCTTGTTATTGAACCATTTAATGTTTGGGGCTTTGATTATATGGGACCATTTCCTGCATCTAATGGTTATACACATATTTTAGTTGCTGTTGATTACATTACTAAGTGGGTAGAAGCTATTCCAACTAGTAGTGCTGATCATAACACTTCTATTAAAATTCTTAAAGAAGTTAATTTTTCCGAGGTTTGGAGTCCCTAGATATCTTATGACTGATGGTGGTTCACATTTTATTCATGGTTCTTTCCATAAGATGCTCGCTAAGTATGATGTCAATCATAGAATAGCATCTCCTTATCATCCGCAGTCCAGTGGTCAAGTAGAGTTGAGCAATAGAGAGCTCAAATTAATTTTGCAAAAGGCTATGAATAGATCTAGAAAGAATTGGTCCAAAAAACTTGATGCTGCATTATGGGCCTATAGAACTGCATACAAAAATCCTATGGGTATGTCTCCTTATAAGATGGTTTATGGAAAAGCGTGTCATTTACCTCTTGAACTTGAACATAAGGCATATTGGGCTATTAAAGAGCTCAATTATGACTTCAAACTTGCCGGTGAGAAGAGGTTGTTTGATATTAGCTCACTTGATGAATGGAGAACCCAAGCATATGAGAATGCCAAGCTTTTTAAAGAAAAAGTCAAACACTGGCATGATAAGAGGATACAAAAGCATGAGTTTAACATAGGAGATTATGTGTTATTATTCAACTCTCGTTTAAGATTTTTTGCAGGAAAACTTCTCTCAAAATGGGAAGGTCCCTACGTTATCGAGGAGGTCTATCGTTCTGGTGCTATAAAAATCAACAACTTCGAAGGCACAAACCCGAGGGTGGTAAACGGTCAAAGAATTAAACACTATACTTCAGGTAATACTATCAATGTTGAAACTAATATTATTGAAATCGTAACCCATGAGGAATACATAAGGGACACTTTCCAGAACGTTCCAGACTCCGAAAAGGTATAGGTATGTGGTACGATAAGTAAACCGACTCCAAAACAACTCCAATGGCAATTTTTTTAGTTTTGGAATATTTAAGAATTTTAGGAAGAAAGAAGTAGTACGAAAGGGACAAAAGGCTCCCACGAGAGAGGAGCCCCCCCTGTAGGGCATGCCCCCTATCTTGTGGGCATCTCGTGTGCCTCCTGGACTCCGTTTTCTTGTATATTTCGTATTTTGGTCGGTAAAAGTTCATTATATATTCTCCCAAAGGTTTTGACCACCGTATCACGCAAATATCCTCTGTTTTCGTTTCGAGCTGTTTCTGTTTCAGATCTAGAGCATCATGGCATCTCCAAGCGCTCCCAAGGACAAGTTTTTCGAGAGGGTTATCAATCTCTATCTTGCGGAGGTGCTGCAACACCCTCAAACCATTGAGATGCGTGAGGGGGTGCTCCACATCCGCGATGTGGAGGGACCAAGGCGTACCGGGAGCGTGGAGACAAAGCTCGAAGCCGTGGAGCAAGAAGTTTTCAAGTGTCAAGGGATGGTGGAGCGTGGACTCAACGCCAACCAGGTGATGATCACGGAGTTCACCAACAACCACAAGCTAGATGCCAAAGTCATTGGGGAGACCATCTTCAAGCTTCAAGAGAAAATCGAGCACCTCCAAGACCAGATCTATGACCTGCAAAACCAAAACTGTGAGTATGAATATAGATTTAAGAGGATGAGTTCGGCTGCAGATTTAAGGATCTGGGAGACTCGATCATCCTTCTATGATGGAGAGCCTATGTCTTGGAAGACTGACGACAAGCCTACATCATCAACAACTCCACCATCACCACTTCCGAGGACATAATCACATGGGTATGGGTACTCCCCTTGGCAACTTCCAAGCTTGGGGGAGGTGCCCCGGTATCATATCACCATCACACTCCTATCTTTACCGCTTTATTTAGTTCGATCCTTTTAGTAGTATCTTGATATAGTAGTTTGAAGTTTTGATATCAAGTAGTTTTGAGTTTTGCATTGTGATCTCTTTATGTAATCGAGTCCGTGTGCTATCTATAATAAAGATTAGTGTTGAGTCAAGGGCTTTGCTATGTGCTATGATCTTGAGAAAGTAGAAAGAATAAAAGAGTTCATATTGATCTTATGGACAATGATAACTTAACACATAGAAAGTATGAGGCATAAAAATTGTTGAGAGTTGATGAACGTAGCCTTGGTCATCGTTGCAATTAATAGGAAGTGGTAAGGAAAGAGAGGTTCACATATAAATATATTATCTTGGACATATTTTATGATTGTGAAGCACTCATTAAGTATGACATGCTAAAGGAGTTGACGTTGGACAAGGAAGACAATGTAATGGTTTATGTTTTCCGACATCTCAGTTAAAGTATATTGTCATTGACCTTCCAAACATGTTGAGCTTGCCTTTCCCCCTCATGCTAGCCAAATTCCTTGCACCAAGTAGAAATACTACTTGTGCTTTCAATTACCCTTAAACCCAGTTTTGCCATGAGAGTCCACCATACCTACCTATGGATTGAGTAAGATCCTTCAAGTAAGTTGTCATCGGTGCAAGCAATAAAAATTGCTCTCTAATTATGTATGACTTATTAGTGCGGAGAAAATAAGCTTTGTACGAACTTGTTGTGGAAGTACTAAAAGCGACGGACTGCATAATAAAGGTCCACATACAAGGGGCAATATAAAGTGACGTTCTTTTGCATTAAGATTTCGTGCATCATCCCTAAATGCGCATGACAACCTCTGCGTCCCTCTACGAAGGGCCTATCTTTTACTTTATGTTTTTACTTTATGCTTGAGTCAAGGTCCTCACCTTTCCCTTTTTCATTTTATCCTTTGGCAAGCTCCTCGTGTTTGAAAGATCATGATATATATATCCAATTGGATGTAAGTTAGCATTGGCTATTATTGTTGACATCACCTAAAGGTGAATACGTTGGGAGGCAACACAATAAGCCCCTATATTTCTCAGTGTCCGGCTGAAACTCTATAACCACAAGTACTGGGTGACTGTTAGCAATTGTAAAAAACTACGAGATAGTTGAGTATGTGAGCTTGCTGAAAAGCTCTATTGTTGACTCTTTCTGATGTTACGATAAATTGCAATTGCTTCAGTGAATGAGACTATAGTTTGTTAGTTCCCAATGAAGTTTTTGAACCATACTTAACATTGTGAATTGATTGTTACATGAGCATAGGAAATCATATGACAAATTCTATATATGTTGATGTTATTAGAATGATCATGATGCCCTCATGTCCGTATTTTGTTTTTATCGAGACCTCTATCTCTAAACATGTGGACATATTTTTCGATTTTGGCTTCCGCTTGAGGACAAGCGAGGTCTAAGCTTGGGGGAGTTGATACGTCCATTTTGCATCATGCTTTTATATCAATATTTATTGCATTATGGGCTGTTATTACACATTATATCTCAATACTTATTGCTATTCTCTCTTATTTTACAAGGTTTACCATGAAGAGGGGGAATGCCGGCAGCTGGAATTCTGGCTGGAAAAGGAGCAAATGTTGGAAACCTATTCTGCAGAGCTCCAAAAGTCCTGAAACTCCACGAAACAACCTTTTGGATTTAATAAGAATTTCTGAGCGAAAGAAATAGGCCAGGGGGCCCACACCCTGTCCAGGAGACATGCCCCCCTATAGGGCGCGTCCCTATCTCCTGCGCCCCCTGGAGGGCCTCCAGCGTGCATCTTATGCTATATCATCACTTTTACCCTGGAAAAATCGTGGGCAAGCTTACGGGACGAAACTCCGCCGCCACGAGGCGGAACCTTGGCGGAATCAATCTAGGGCTCTGGCGGAGCTGTTCTGCCGGGGACACTTCCCTCCGGGAGGGGGAAATCATCACCAACGTCATCACCAACGATCCTCTCATCAGGAGGGGGTCAATCTCCATCAACATCTTCACCAGCACCATCTCCTCTCAAAACCCTAGTTCATCTCTTGTATCCAATCTTGTATCAAAACCACAAATTGGTACCTGTGGGTTGCTAGTAGTGTTGATTACTCCTTGTAGTTGATGCTAATTGGTTTACTTGGTGGAAGATCATATGTTCGGATCCTTTATGCATATTATTACTCCTCTGATTATGAACATGAATATGCTTTATGAGTAGTTACGTTTGTTCCTGATGACATGGGAGAAGTCTTGCTATTAGTAGACATGTGAATTTGGTATTCGTTCGATATTTTGATGAGATGTATGTTGTCTTTTCCTCTAGTGGTGTTTTGTGAACGTTGACTACATGACACTTCACCATTATATGGGCCTAGAGGAAGGCATGGGGAAGTAATAAGTAGATGATGGGTTGCTAGAGTGACAGAAGCTTAAACCCTAGTTTATGCGTTGCCTCGTTAGGGGATGATATGGATCCATATGTTTAATGCTGTGGTTAGGTTTACCTTAATACTTCTTTTGTAGTTGCGGATGCTTGCAATAGGGGTTAATCATAAGTGGGATGCTTGTACAAGTTAGGGCAGTACCCAAGTACCGGTCCACCCACATATCAAATTATCAAAGTACCGAACGCGAATCTTATGAACGTGATGAAAACTAGCTTGACAATAATTCCCAATGTGTCCTCGGGAGCTCCTTCCTCATTATTAGAAACTGTCCAGGCTTATCCTTTGCTACATAAAGGATTGGTCCACCTTGCTACACTTTATTTACTTTATTTACTTTTTGCTCGTTACTATTTATTTTATCACAAAACTATCTATCACCTACTATTTCAGTGCTTGCAGAGAAAACCTTATCGAAAACCGCTTATCATTTCCTTCTGCTCCTCGTTGGGTTCGACACTCTTACTTATCGAAAGGACTACGATAGATCCCCTATACTTGTGGGTCATCACCGCGCAGCGCCTCGCCATGCAAGAAACCGTCAACCTGCACATCCACGTCTACGAGGAAATCGTCTACATAGGCCACTACAAGGCAAGCCAGGATAGAAAGACGTTGGCCTTCTTCCAGCGGTTGGAATCTTTGGACGCCATTTTTTAGAAGCACGTCGACCTGGCTGTCAGTGTCAAAACTGGCGGATCTCGGGTAGGGGGTCCCGATCTGTGCGTCTAAGGCTAATGGTAACAGGAGGCAAGGGGCACGATGTTTTACCCAGGTTCGGGCCCTCTTGATGGAGGTAAAACCCTACTTCCTGCTTGATTGATATTGATGATATGAGTATTACAAGAGTTGATCTACCACGAGATCGTAGAGGCTAAACCCTAGAAGCTAGCCTATGATGATTATGATTGTGTCTCTAAGGACTAAACCCTCCGGTTTATAGAGACACCAGAGAGGGCTAATGTCGTGGAATTAACACGTCACATGTCCTCGGGAAAGGACTTAGTTGTGGAGCCATCGCAACGGGTTAGCTTGAAGGGGTTAAACCGGACAAGGGACACGGGAGTTTATACTAGTTTGGCCCCCTTCGATGAAGGTAAAAGCCTACGTCTAGTTGTGATGGGATTGATTGGGTTTCGATGACCAGGGAGCGAAATACGCTTTCCTGAGTCTCGAGTTTTTCTCTGTCGTCCCTGAACCGTCGCCGGGTCGTCCCTTTATATACACAGGTTGACGCCCAGCCGGTCTACAGAGCCCCGAGGCCGACTCATACAAAGTGTCCGACTTGGTCTCTCCTTTCCTAACTTATATTACAAGTTTACATAGTCATGGCGGTTTACCACTATGGCCCCTAATCCGCCTTTGGGCTGCGGGCTTCTAAGCTTCTGTTGGGGAACGTTGCAGAAAATTAAAAAAATTCCTACGGTTTCACCAAGATCCATCTATGAGTTCACCTAAGCAACAAGTGATAGGAGTGCATCTACATACCCTTGTAGATCGCGAGCGGAAGCGTTCAAGAGAATGGGGATGATGGAGTCGTACTCGCCGTGATCCAAATCACCCATGACCAAGTGCTGAACGGACAACACCTCCACGTTCAACACACGTACGGAGCGGATGACGTCTCCTCCTTCTTGATCCAGCAAGGGGGAAGGAGAGGTTGAGGAAGAAGGCTCCAACAGCAGCACGACGGCGTGGTGGTGGTGGAGATGCAATACTCCGGCAGGGCTTCGCCAAGCAACCGCGGGAGGAGGAAGAGGTGTAGCAGGGGGAGGGAGGCACCAAGACTCAGGGTGCGGCTGCCCTCCCTCCCCCCTCCTTTATATAGGCCCCCGGGGGGGGGGCGCCGGCCCTGGAGATGGGAATCTCCCAAGGGGGCGGCGGCCAGGGGGGTTGGAGTGCCCCCCAAGGCAAGTGGTGCGCCCCCCACCCTAGGGTTTCCAACCCTAGGCACAGGGGGGCCCAAGGGGGGGCGCACCAGCCCACTAGGGGCTGGTTCCCCTCCCACTTCAGCCTGCGGGGCCCTCCGGGATAGGTGGCCCCACCTGGTGGACCCCCGGGACCCTTTCGGTGGTCCCGGTACAATACCGGGTGACCCCGAAACTTTCCCGATGGCCGAAACAACACTTCCTATATATAAATCTTCACCTCCGGACTATTCCGGAACTCCTCATGACGTCCGGGATCTCATCCGGGACTCCGAACAACATTCGGTAATCACATACAAGTCTTCCTAATAACCCTAGCGTCACCGAACCTTAAGTGTGTAGACCCTACGGGTTCGGGAATCATGCAGACATGACCGAGATAGCTCTCCGGCCAATAACCAACAGCGGGATCTGGATACCCATGTTGGCTCCCACATGTTCCACGATGATTTCATTGGATGAACCACGATTTCGAGGATTTGATCAACCCCGTATACAATTCCCTTTGTCAGTCGGTACGTTACTTGCCCGGAACTCGATCGTCGGTATCCCAATACCTCGTTCAGTCTCGTTACCGGCAAGTCACTTTACTCGTACCGTAATGCATGATCCCGTGACCAAACACTTGGTCACTTCGAGCTCATTATGATGATGCATTACCGAGTGGGCCCAGAGATATCTCTCTGTCATACGGAGTGACAAATCCCAGTCTCGATCCGTGTCAACCCAACAGACACTTTCGGAGATACCTGTAGTGCACCATTATAGTCACCCAATTACGTTGTGACGTTTGGTACACCCAAAGCACTCCTACGGTATCCGGGATTTACACGATCTCATGGTCTAAGGAAAAGATACTTGACATTGGAAAAGCTCTAGCAAACGAACTACACGATCATGTGCTATGCTTAGGATTGGGTCTTGTCCATCACATCATTCTCCTAATGATGTGATCCCGCTATCAACGACATCTAATGTCCATAGCCAGGAAACCATGACTATCTGTTGATTAACGAGCTAGTCAACTAGAGGCTTACTAGGGACATATTATGGTCTATGTATTCACACGTGTATTATGATTTCCGGATAATACAGTTATAGCATGAATAAAGACAATTATCATGAACAAGGAAATATAATAATAATCCTTTTATTATTGCCTCTAGGGCATATTTCCAACAGTCTCCCACTTGCACTAGAGTCAATAATCTAGTTACATTGTGATGAATCGAACACCCATAGAGTTCTGGTGTTGATCATGTTTTGCTCGCGAAAGAGGTTTAGTCAACGGATCTACGACATTCAGATCCGTATGTACTTTGCAAATATCTATGTCTCCGTCTTGAACATTTTCACGGATGGAGTTGAAACGACGCATGATGTGCCTGGTCTTCTTGTGAAACCTGGGCTCCTTGGCAACGGCAATAGCTCCAGTGTTGTCACAGAAGAGTTTGATCGGCCCCGACACATTTGGTATGACTCCTAGGTTGGTGATGAACTCCTTCACCCAAATTGCTTCATGTGCTGCCTCCGAGGCTGCCATGTACTCCGCTTCACATGTAGATCCCGCCATGACGCTCTGCTTGTAGCTGCACCAGCTTACTGCTCCACCATTCAACATATACACGTATCCGGTTTGTGACTTAGAGTCATCCAGATCTGTGTCGAAGCTAGCGTCGACGTAACCCTTTACGATGAGCTCTTCGTCACCTCCATAAACGAGAAACATGTCCTTTGTCCTTTTTAGGTACTTCAGGATATTCTTGACCGCTGTCCAGTGTTCCTTGCCGGGATTACTTTGATACCTTCCTACCAAACTTACGGCAAGGTTTACATCAGGTCTGGTACACAGCATGGCATACATAATAGATCCTATGGCTGAAGCATAGGGGATGACACTCATCTCTTCTTTATCTTTTGCCGTGGTCGGGCATTGAGCCGAGCTCAATCTCACACCTTGCAATACAGGCAAGAACCCTTTCTTGGACTGATCCATTTAGAACTTCTTCAAAATCTTATCAAGGTATGTGCTTTGTGAAAGACCTATGAGGCGTCTTGATCTATCCCTATAGATCTTGGTGCCTAATATGTAAGCAGCTTCTCCAAGGTCCTTCATTGAAAAACACTTATTCAAGTAGGCCTCAATGCTGTCCAAAAGTTCTATATCATTTCCCATCAAGAGTATGTCATCTACATATAATATGAGAAATGCTATAGAGCTCCCACTCACTTTCTTGTAAACGCAGGCTTCTCCATAAGTCTGCATAAACCTAAACGCTTTGATCATCTCATCAAAGCGAATGTTCCAACTCCGAGATGCTTGCACCAGCCCATAAATGGCTCGCTGGAGCTTGCATACTTTGTTAGCATTCTTAGGATCGACAAAAGCTTCCGGCTGCATCATATACAGTTCTTCCTTAAGATCGCTGAATGCCGTTTTGACGTCCATCTGCAATATCTCATAATCATAGTATGCGGCAATTGCTAACATGATTCGGACGGACTTCAGCTTTGCTATGGGAGAGAAGGTCTCATCATAGTAAACCCCTTGAACTTGTCGATAACCCTTAGCAACAAGTCGAGCTTTATAGATGGTAACATTACCATCCGCGTCCGTCTTCTTCTTAAAGATCCATTTGTTTTCTATCGCTCGCCGATCATCGGGCAAGTCTGTCAAAGTCCATACTTTGTTTTCATACATGGATTCTATCTCGGATTGCATGGCTTCAAGCCATTTGTTGGAATCTGGGCCCGCCATCGCTTCTTCATAGTTCGAAGGTTCACCGTTGTCTAACAACATGATTTCCAAGACAGGGTTGCCGTACCACTCTGGCGCGGAATGTGTCCTTGTGGACCTACGAAGTTCAGTAGCAACTTGATCCGGAGTACCTTGATCATCATCATTATTTTCCTCTCCAGTTGGTGTAGGCATCATAGGAACATTTTCCTGAGCTGCACTACTTTCCTGTTCAAGAGGTATTACTTCATCAAGTTCCACTTTCCTCCCACTTAATTCTTTCGAGAGAAACTCTTTTTCCAGGAAGGATCCGTTCTTGGCAACAAAGATCTTGCCCTCGGATCTTAAGTATAAGGTATACCCAATGGTTTCCTTAGGGTATCCTATGAAGACGCATTTTTCCGACTTGGGTTCGAGCTTTTCAGGTTGAAGTTTCTTGACATAAGCATCGCATCCCCAAACTTTTAGAAACGACAACTTAGGTTTCTTCCCAAACCATAATTCATACGGTGTTGTCTCAATGGATTTAGACGGTGCCCTATTTAAAGTGAATGTAGCTGTCTCTAGAGTGCATCCCCAAAATGATAGCGGTAAATCGGTAAGAGACATCATAGACCGCACCATATCCAATAGAGTGCGATTACGATGTTCGGACACACCGTTACACTAAGGTGTTCCAGGCGGCGTGAGTTGTGAAACGATTCCACATTTCCTTAAGTGCGTACCAAATTCGTGACTTCAATATTCTCCTCCACGATCTGATCGTAGGAACTTTATTTTTCGGTCACGTTGATTCTCTACCTCATTCTGAAATTCCTTGAAGTTTTCAAAGGTCCCAGACTTGTGTTTCATTAAGTAGACATACCCATATCTACTCAAGTCATCAGTGAGAGTGAGAACATAACGATATCCTCCGTGAGCCTCAACGCTCATTGGACTGCACACATTGGTATGTATGATTTCCAATAAGTTGGTTGCTCACTCCATTGTTCCGGAGAACGGAGTCTTGGTCATTTTGCCAATGAGGCATGGTTCGCATGTGTCAAACGATTCATAATCTAGAGACTCTAAAAGTCCATCAGCATGGAGCTTCTTCATGCGCTTGATACCAATGTGACCAAGGCGGCAGTTCCACAAGTATGTGGGACTAGCTTTATCAACTTTACATCTTTTGGTATTCACACTATGAATATGTGTAACGTTACGCTCGAGATTCATTAAGAATAAACCATTGACCATCGGGGCATGACCATAAAACATATCTCTCATATAAATAGAACAACCATTATTCTCGGATTTAAATGAGTAGCCATCTCGTATCGAACGATATCCAGATACAATGTTCATGCTCAAACTTGGCACTAAATAACAATTATTAAGGTTTAAAACTAATCCCGTAGGTAAATGTAGAGGTAGCGTGCCGACGGCGATCACATCGACCTTGGAACCATTCCCAACGCGCATCGTCACCTCGTCCTTCGCCAGTCTCCGCTTATTCCGCAGCTCCTGCTGTGAGTTACAAATATGAGCAACGGCACCGGTATCAAATACCCAGGAGTTACTACGAGTACTGGTAACGTACACATCAATTACATGTATATCAAATATACCTTTAGTGTTGCCGGCCTTCTTGTCCGCTAAGTATTTGGAGTAGTTCCGCTTCTAGTGACCCTTCCCTTTGCAATAAAAGCACTCTGTCTCAGGCTTGGGTCCATTGCTTGACTTCTTCCTGGCAACTGGCTTACCAGGCGCGGCAACTTCCTTGCCGTCCTTCTTGAAGTTCTTCTTACCCTTGCCCTTCTTGAACTTGGTGGTTTTATTGACCATCAACACTTGATGTTCTTTCTTGATTTCTACCTCTGCTGACTTCAGCATTGAAAATACTTTAGGGATAGTTTTCACCATCCCCTACATATTGTAGTTCATCACAAAGCTCTTGTAGCTTGGTGGGAGCGACTGAAGGATTCTGTCAATGACCGCCTCGTCCGGGAGGTTAATGTCCTGCTGGGACAGGCGGTTGTGCAACCCAGACATTTTGAGTATGTGCTCACTGACAGAACTATTTTCCTCCATCTTACAACTGTAGAACTTGTCGGAGACTTCATATCTCTCGACCTGGGCATGAGCTTGGAAAACCATTTTCAGCTCCTCGAACATCTCATATGCTCCGTGTTGCTTAAAACGCTTTTGGAGCCCCGGTTCTAGGCTGTAAAGCATGCCGCACTGAACGAGGGAGTAATCATCAGCACGTGACTGCCAAGCGTTCATAACGTCTTGGTTCTCTAGGATGGGTGCTTCACCTAGCGGTCCATCTAGGACATATGCTTTCTTGGCAGCTATGAGGATGATCCTCAGGTTCCGGACCCAGTCCGTATAATTGCTGCCATCATCTTTCAGCTTGGTTTTCTCTAGGAACACGTTGGAGTTCATGTTGACATGAGCGTTGGCCATTTGATCTACAAGACATATTTGCAAAGGTTTTAGACTAAAGTTCATGATAATTAAGTTCATCTAATCAAATTATTTAATGAACTCCCACTCAGATTAGACATCCCTCTAGTCATCTAAGTGTTACACGATCCGAGTCGACTAGGCCGTGTCCGATCATCACGTGAGACGGACTAGTCATCATTGGTGAACATCTCCATGTTGATCGTATCTTCCATACGACTCATGTTCGACCTTTCGGTCTCTGTATTCCGAGGCCATGTCTGTACATGCTAGGCTCGCCAAGTTAACCGTAAGTGTTTTTGCATGTGTAAAATTTTCTTACACCCGTTGTATGTGAACGTAAGAATCTATCACACCCGATCATCACGTGGTGCTTCGAAACGACGAACTTTAGCAACGGCGCACAGTTAGGGGAGAACAGTTTCTTGAAATTGTTATGAGGGATCACCTTCTTTACTACCGTTGTTCTAAGTAAACAAGATGCATAAACATAATAAACATCACATGCAATTATATATTAGTGACATGATATGGCCAATATTATATAGCTCCTTCGATCTCCATCTTCAGGGCTCCATGATCATCTTCGTCACCGGCATGACACCATGATCTCCATCATCATGATCTCCATCATCGTGTCTTCATGAAGTTGTCACGCCAACAACTACTTCTACTTCTATGGCTAATGCGTTTAGCAATAAAGTAAAGTAATTTACATGGCGTTCTTCAATGACACACAGGTCATACAAAAAATAAAGACAACTCCTATGGCTCCTGCCGGTTGTCATACTCATCGACATGCAAGTCATGATTCCTATTACAAGAACATGATCTCATACATCACAATATATCATTCATCATTCATCACAACTTTGGCAATATCACATCACAAGACACTTGTTGCAGAAACAAGTTAGACGTCCTCTAATTGTTGTTGCAAGTTTTTTTACGTGGCTTCTATAGGTGATCTAGCAAGAACGTTTTCTTACCTACGTTAAAGCCACAACGTGATTTGTCAACTTCTATTTACCCTTAATAAGGACCCTTTTCATCGAATCCACTCCAACTAAAGTGGGAGAGACAGACACCTATTAGCCACCTTATGCAACTAGTGCATGTCAGTCGGTGGAACCTGTCTCACCTAAGCATACGTGTAAGGTCGGTCCAGCCCGCTTCATCCCACAATACCACTGAAGAAAGATAAGACTAGTAGCGGCAAGA
Organism: Triticum timopheevii; assembly: GCA_963921465.1. NCBI lineage: Eukaryota > Viridiplantae > Streptophyta > Magnoliopsida > Poales > Poaceae > Triticum > Triticum timopheevii. The sequence goes on along the minus strand of OY997272.1, from coordinate 68,727,278 downwards.
AAGTTGACAACATCTACGCCCACAACCAAATTGTGTTCTACTTGTGCAATAGAGAACTACGCATAGACCTAGCTCATGATGCCACTGTTGGGGAACGTTGCAGAAAATTAAAAAAAATTCCTACGGTTTCACCAAGATCCATCTATGAGTTCATCTAAGCAACGAGTGATAGGAGTGCATCTACATACCCTTGTAGATCGCGAGCGGAAGCGTTCAAGAGAACGGGGATGATGGAGTCGTACTCGCCGTGATCCAAATCACCGATGACCAAGTGCTGAACGGACAACACCTCCGCGTTCAACACATGTATGGAGCGGATGACGTCTCCTCCTTCTTGATCCAGCAAGGGGGAAGGAGAGGTTGAGGAAGAAGGCTCCAGCTGCAGCACGACGGCGTGGTGGTGGTGGAGATGCAGTACTCCGGCAGGGCTTCGCCAAGCAACCGTAGGAGGAGGAAGAGGTGTAGCAGGGGGAGGGAGGCGCCAAGACTCAGGGTGCGGCTGCCCTCCCTCCCCCCTCCTTTATATAGGCCCCCAGGGGGGGCGCCGGCCCTGGAGATGGGAATCTCCCAAGGGGGCGGCGGCCAGGGGGGTTGGAGTGCCCCCCAAGGCAAGTGGTGTGCCCCCCACCCTAGGGTTTCCAACCCTAGGCGTAGGGGGGGGGGGGGGGTGAGGGAGTCCTGGACTAGGGGGTGTCCGGATAGCCGGACTATCATCATCGGCCAGACTCCAAGACTATGAAGATACAAGATTGAAGACTTCGTCCCGTGTCCGGATGGGACTTTCCTTGGCGTGGAAGGCAAGCTTGGCAATACGGATATGTAGATCTCCTACCATTGTAACCGACTCTGTGTAACCCTAGCCCTCTCCGGTGTCTATATAAACCGGAGGGTTTTAGTCCGTAGGACGAACAACCTTTACAACAATCATACCATAGGCTAGCTTCTAGGGCTTAGCCTCCTTGATCTCGTGGTAGATCCACTCTTGTACTACCCATATCATCAATATTAATCAAGCAGGAGTAGAGTTTTACCTCCATCGAGAGGGCCCGAACCTGGGTAAAAACATCGTGTCCCTTGTCTCCTGTTACCATCCGCCTAGACGCACAGTTCGGGACCCCCTACCCGAGATCCGCCGGTTTTGACACCGACATTGGTGCTTTCGTTGAGAGTTCCTCTCTGTCGTCACTGATAGGCTTGATGTCTCCTTCGATCATCAACAACAACGCAGTCCAGGGTGAGATTTTTCTCCCCGGACAGATCTTCGTATTCGGCGGCTTTGCACTGCGGGACAATTCGCTTGGCCATCTGGAGCAGATCGAAAGCTACGCCCCTGGCTGTCAGGTCAGATTTGGAAGTCTAAACTGCACGGCTGACATGCGCGGAGACTTGATCTTCGATGGATTCGAGCCACAACCGAGCGCGCCGCACTGTCACGATGGGCATGATTTAGCTCTGCTGTCGGACAGTGCCCTGGAGGCCGCACATGAGTTCGCTCCAAACCTTAGTTCGGAGCCGACCACGCAGATCGATGACGGGTGGCTAGACACCGCCTCGGGGGCTGCAACCTCTACGGTGATGGAGCCGAATACTGACCTTGTACCTTGTAAAGCTCGTGACTCCGAGGTGCCGGACTCCTCGCCGGACTCCGAACCTCCTGCGCCCCTACCAATCGAATCCGATTGGGCGCCGATCATGGAGTTCACCGCCGTGGACATCTTTTAGCACTCACCCTTTGGCGACATCTTGAATTCGCTAAAGTATCTCTCGTTATCAGGAGAGCTCTGGCCGGACTGCGGTCAGGACGGTTGGGATGCGGACGACGAAGAAATTCAAAGCCCACCCACCACCCACTTTGTAGCCACTGTCGACGATCTAACCGACATGCTAGATTACGACTCTGAAGACATCGACGGTATGGACGACGATGCCAGAGACGACCAAGAACCAGCGCCTACGGGGCACTGGAAGACCACCTCATCATACGACATATACATGGTGGACATCCCAAAGGATGGGAACGGCGAGGATGTAGCGGAGGAAGGCTCCTCCAAGAAACAACCCAAGCGCCGGCGTCAGCGGCGTCGCTCTAAATCCCGCCACAGCAAGAATGGAGATTCTGGCACCTGAGATAATAACACCCCAGAGAGTGCCGAAGACAATCCCCTCTAGCAAGATTCAGCACAGGAGGACGGAGAAGCCAGCCCTCACGAGAGAGCGGCAGACGAAGAGGTAGAGGATGATAATTACATGCCTCCCTCCGGAGACGAGGCAAGCCTCAACAACGACGAATTCATCGTGTCCGAGGATCCCATCGAACAAGAGCGTTTTAAACGCAGGCTAATGGCCACGGCGAATAACCTAAAGAAAAAGAAGCAAGAACTTCGAGCTGATCAAGACCTGCTGGCCGACAGATGGACCGAAGTCCTTGCGACCGAAGAGCATGAACTCGAACGCCCCTCCAAAAGCTACCCAAAACGCAAGTTGCTCCCCCGATTAGAGGAGGAGGCATATAAAACTTCATCACCAGCGCACAATACGACAGACCGACCACCTCGTGGCCGCGACAGAGAGGCCTCTAGACCCTCCGCCAAAACCATACCCCGGCACCGCTCGAAAAGCACGAAGCCACGGGGGAATGCGCCGGACTTACGAGACATATTGGAGGACAAGGCAAGACAATCAAGATCGATCTACGGATCACGTGGACGCCCCACGATGCGCGACGACTACCGTCACGCCGGATACAGCAACTCCGGCCGGGCCGAACACAGTAGACAAAGCTCGCTCGAGCTACGTCGTGATATTGCCCAATATAGAGGCGCCGCACACCCACTATGCTTCACAGATGAAGTAATGGATCATCAAATCCCCGAAGGGTTTAAACCCGTAAACATTGAATCCTACGATGGCACAACAGACCCCACGGTTTGGATCAAAGACTATCTCCTTCATATCCACATGGCCCGCGGTGATGATCTTCACTCCATCAAATATCTCCCACTCAGGCTTAAAGGACCAGCTCGGCATTGGCTTAACATCTTGCCAGCAGAGTCAATTGGGTGTTGGGAGGACCTGGAAGCCGCATTCCTTGACAACTTCCAGGGCACATATGTGCGACCACCAGACGTCGATGACCTAAGCCACATACTTCAGCAGTCAGACGAATCGGCCAGACAGTTCTGGACACGGTTCTTAACAAAGAAAAACCAAATCGTCGACTGTCCGGATGCAGAGGCCCTCGCAGCCTTCAAACATAACATCCGCGATGAGTGGCTGGCCCGGCACCTAGGACAGGAAAAGCCGAAATCCATGGCAGCCCTCACATCACTCATGACCCGCTTCTGCGCAGGAGAGGACAGCTGGCTAGCCCGCTGTAACAACCTCAGCAAAAATTCTAGCAGTCCGGATAACAAGGACCGCAATGGCAGGTCGCATCGCAACAAAAACAAACACCGCGTTAACGGCGATAACACTGAGGATACGGCAGTCAACGCCGGATTCAGAGGCTCCAAACCCGGTCAGCGGAAAAAGCCATTCAAAAGAACTACTCCGGGTCCGTCCAATTTGGACCGAATACTCGACCGCTCATGCCAGATATACGGCACCCCCGAAAAGCCAGCCAATCACACCAACAGGGATTGTTGGGTATTCAAGCAGGCATGCAAGTTAATCGCCGAAAACAATGACAATGGGCTGCATAGTGATGGCGAGGAAGAGACCCGGCCGCCGAACAATAGAGGACAGAAGGGTTTCCCCCCACAAGTGCGGACGGTAAACATGATATACGCAACCCACATACCCAAGAGGGAGCAGAAGCGTGCACTTAGGGACGTATATGCGATGGAGCCAGTCGCCCCGAAGTTCAATCCATGGTCCTCTTGCCCAATCACTTTTGATCGAAGGGACCACCCCACCAGTATCCACCATGGCGGATTCGCCGCATTGGTTTTAGACCCAATCGTCGATGGATTTCACCTCACCAGAGTCCTAATGGACGGCGGCAACAGCCTGAACCTGCTTTATCAGGATACAGTGTGCAAAATGGGCATAGACCCCTCAAGGATTAAACCTACAAAGACGACCTTCAAAGGCATCATACCAGGTGTAGAGGCCAATTGTACAGGCTCAGTCACACTAGAAGTGGTCTTCGGATCCCCGGATAACTTCCGAAGCGAGGAGTTAATCTTCGACATAGTCCCGTTCCGCAGCGGCTATCACGCTCTGCTCGGACGGACCGTGTTTGCAAAGTTCAACGCGGTGCCGCATTATGCATACCTCAAGCTCAATATGCTAGGCCCTTGAGGAGTCATCACGGTCAACGGAAACACGGAACGCTCCCTCCGAATGGAGGAACACACAGCGGCTCTCGCGGCAGAAGTACAGAGCGGCCTCTTAAGGCAATTTTCGAGTCCGGCCATTAAGCGACCGGACACGACCAAACGCGCCCGGAGCAACCTACAAAAATACCACCTGGCACGTTCCGAGAACGCGTAGCAATGAGGCCCCAACCCCAGCCCCTGCCAAATTGCAAGACTGGTCCTTCGCGTACATCATTACGCTCTGGAGATACCATGGGCATAGGGTGAGGGGCATGGCCACCACAGGCCCAGAATGCGGCTTAACCGCACCAAGGGCTTCCAAGTGTGTGGCTCTTTTTATTTTTTTCTTTTTTCTTACGCACAGGACTCCGTTCACCAGAGGCTCTGTCCGGCAGTAGACCTGCCGAACACACGATGCAACAGCCAGGGGAGAAGAAGGACTACGTCGAGTATCCAGGTGGTCTCCATTACGAGCATTAAATCTGTTTTCATACACCATTCCGCAGCCTACCCCTGGAGGGGGACATGTTTAATAGTCTTACCCCTTTCTTACCGCACAATTTGTATCGTTCTGCATTCATCGCAGAATTCCTTGAGTAAACAATGCATCGCTTTTCGCTTATAATTGCATTTCTTTCTTATATATATGTTCATTTACGACATCTTGCATCCGTACACTTTTGTACGGCCGAATACACTAGGGGCTTAAGTTCCCCGCATTATGGTGTGATAAGTCCGAACACTTTCACAAGTGCGGCACCCCAAACTTATAGCATTATATGCATCGGCTCCGAATCATGTCTTGGGTCAATAGTTGGGTTTGCCCGACTCCCATGTTTTGGTACCTTACGTTCCGTTTTATCGGCTAAGGTAGCACTGGGAGAACCACTGCGATTGCGCCCTAGTTGAGCTGGGCGAGCGCCTCAGTGGAGAAAGTTAAAACTGACTGTCATGATAAGGCGAGAGCTGGTCGCTGTTCGAGAGGTCTTTTCGAGTCCCTAAAGACTTATGCCGCTTAGAGCGAGGAACCGGCTTTGTCCGGCCCAGGCGTGAATAGCGCCCCGAACTCGGTCTTCCGAACACTAGGGGCTTCGCCAAAATTTAAAATTATAGAATTCTAAGGCTAAGTGAGAGTGTTCAAGCATTATAAATCCGGTTGCCTCGTTCGTTGTGTTGAGCGCCTCCCTAGATGGACCCAACACTGGGAACAAGAGTGCTCAAGTTTATCCCGAACACCCCAGCACTCGTGGCATGGGGGCCTGAAGCCAACAACTTGCCATCTCTCAGATTTGATAAACGGCCGCACAGAAGGTAATATTTTAAATTAATAAGTGGTGCTTAGCGCATATGAACAAAGTTTTCAGCGCACAGGATAACACATTGCGAGTCTACTCAAATATTACATCTTTGGAGCACTCACCCGCAATCATGCGGGCACCCTTCAGGACACTCTTATAATACATTTCGGGCGTGCGATACTCCTTGGCCACCGGCGGCGCATCCGTCAGAAGCTTCTTAGCATCCATCCTGCCCCAGTGCACTTTTGCACGGGCAAGGGCCCGACGGGCACCTTCAATGCAGGCGGAGTGCTTGACGACTGAGGGAGTCCTGGACTAGGGGGTGTCCGGACAGCCGGACTATCATCGTTCGCCGGACTCCAAGACTACGAAGATACAAGATTGAAGACTCCGTCCCGTGTCCGGATGGGACTTTCCTTGGCGTGGAAGGCAAGCTTGGCGATACGGATATGTTGATCTCCTACCATTGTAACCGACTCTGTGTAACCCTAGCCTCCTCCGGTGTCTATATAAACCGGAGGGCTTTAGTCCGTAGGACAACATACATTACAACAATCATACCATAGGCTAGCTTCTAGGGTTTAGCCTCCTTGATCTCGTGGTAGATCCACTCTTGTACTACCCATATCATCAATATTAATCAAGCAGGACGTAGGGTTTTACCTCCATCGAGAGGGCCCGAACCTGGGTAAAAACATCATGTCCCTCGTCTCCTGTTACCATCCGCCTAGACGCACAGTTCGGGACCCCCTACCCGAGATCCGCCGGTTTTGACACCGACATTGGTGCTTTCATTGAGAGTTCCTCTGTGTCGTCACCGATAGGGCGGATGCCTCCACCCGTCTTCAAAGACGGCGTTTTCGCCGAAGGGGCCTTGGCCGCCGGCCAAACTATCCGGCTAGGTGGTTTTCTTATGACCGCCTGTCCGGCCGCCGCTTCGACAATGACTTCTCAAGTCGTCAGAAGCAATCTTCGCGTCAGCCCTAAAGCTGCCGAACAGTTGGATCCAATAGAGCTCTTGTCGGTCAACGGGCTCTTGGATCACATCGCCGCCCTGGGACTCTCTACGGACTACAGCCAGATTGGGCTTAAAACCGATCTGAGAGAGATTAACTCTCCCCAGGCCACCCACCATGTCGCAGTGGTGGAGGAGCAATACGACAACTCTTCGCCTGTATTGAAAACTATTCATGTCCGGATTCCCGAACCCTCCACGCCGGATTTCCGTGGGGGGGACGGACTTCGATCGAGCATTGAACTTGAAATCATGCGTCGCTTCGGACTCGCTGGATTGTGTCCAGCAGACCAAGCTTCCAAATTCGGAAACCCCTCGGCCTTTGAGCCCCAAGATGGGCAGGGATCTGGACTTCGGTCCACCCACCCGCCCAGACATATGCGATCTATCTCTAATACGGCAAGAGCCCGCCGAAACAGTACACCACTACTGGGCCAGATTCCTCCTGGTTATGGACAGGATAAAGGACTGCTGAGAGAAAAACGCAATCTCAATCTTCTGCAATAATTGCACGGACAAGGGAATATTGAACGCCATCGATCGTCGCAAAATTACACGCTTCGCCGATCTGGCGTCCATAGTACGAAAGTACTGTGCGATGGAGAGTTTCCGGAAAACCGAAAATCAATTTTGGGATAATCCGTCCCCAGCCCCAGTCCACAACAAAAGGGCGCCTCACTCTCAGGCCCCATATGCAAAAAAGAAAAAGCAAAAACCCAATAAAGGGCACGGAACCGTACTGGAGGGATGGCTCAATGGACCCTGCAAGCTTCATAGTACAGAGGGAGCCGCCCCAACTCATAGCTTTCGAGCATGTTGGATATTACGACAAGTGGCCAAAAGTGGCGAGGAGCTTCTAGCCCCGCAAAACAACTCCAACAATACCGGTACGGTATCAACAGTCTTCGAGACTTTCGCGTCAAACAATATGCGAAAGCGAACAATCCGCGGACTCGCCGAAGTCTACCAAATAGCGACAGCAAATTCATGGAGTGACACAGCTATCACCTTCGGTGCTAGCGACGAACCTAAATTCCAAACAGCCAGAGCACCAGCCGCACTGGTGCTTAGTCCCATAGTGGACGGCTTTCGACTAACAAAAGTCCTCATGGATGGCGGCAGCGGACTAAACCTCATCTATGAGGAAACTCTGCGGAAAATGGAAATCGATTGGAGCCGTATTGAGCGAAGCAGCACAACCTTCAGAGGTATTATCCCTAGCCAGGAGGCACGCTGCACCGGACAAATCACACTCGATGTGGTGTTCGGCTCGCCGGACAATTACAGATCCAAAGAAGTCACGTTCCAAGTGGCCCCGTTCAACAGCGGATATCACGCTATATTAGGACGAGAGGCATTCAAAATTTTTCAAGCAGTACCTCATTACGGGTACATGAAGCTCAAAATGCCTGGGCCCGGCGGAATAATCACCCTAGCTAGTGATCCGGACATAGCACTCCGCGCCGAAAATAAGACAGCTGCACTAGCCTTGGAGGCACTATCCGAAGCCTTAGCAGCAGAGGAACTCACTGCGCTGCGCTCTACGGTGAACAGGGATGATGTGATACTTGATAAAAGATCCAAGTCCACCTCCTTCAAACCAGCAGATGAAATAATAAAATTCCTGGTCCATCCAACGGACCCAACAAAGACGGCCTCCATTGGGGCACAATTGAACCCCGAAGTAGACGCCGCACTGCGTGAATTCCTTCGGGAAAATTGGGACATCTTTGCCTGGCATCCTTCGGATATGCCCGGAATCCCACGCAGGTTGGCAGAACACAGCCTAAACATCCTAAAAGGATTTAAGCCAGTCAAACAGGCTCTTCGACGATTTTCCAAACCCAAAAGACAGGCAATGGGGGAAGAGCTAGCCAAACTATTGGAAGCCGGATTCATTAGAGATATCAAACATCCGGACTGGCTAGCAAATCTGGTGATGGTACCAAAGAAGGATAAATCCTGGCGCCTTTGTGTCGATTTTAAAGACCTCAATAAGGCTTGCCCAAAGGATCCCTTCCCTCTCCCCCGCATCGACCAAATTATCGATGCTACCGCAGGGCACGATTCGTTGTGCTTCCTGGACGCATACTCTGGCTATCATCAAATCAAGATGGCGGAAGCAGACCAAGCCGCAACGGCATTCATCACTCCATACGGACCATTCTGCTTCAACACGATGCCCTTCGGACTTAAAAATGCCGGCGCAACATATCAGCGCATGATTCAAACATGTCTGGCCACCCAGATCGGCAAAACAGTCGAGGCATACGTAGACGACGTAGTCGTCAAAACAAAACACGTCAAAACTCTAGTAGACGATTTGAGGCTCACATTCAACAACCTCAGAACATATGACATCAAGCTGAATCCGGAAAAATGCGTTTTCAGCGTACCAGCCGGAAAGCTGCTGGGCTTCATTGTATCCGGTAGAGGAATTGAAGCAAACCCGGCTAAAATCCGAGCTCTGTCACAGTTGGATATTCCAAAAGACCTCAAACAAATACAAAAATTAACAGGATGCGTGGCAGCCTTAAGCCGCTTTATCTCCCGTCTAGGAGAAAAGGCGTTGCCACTCTATCGCCTCCTCAGGCGCACCGAACACTTTGAGTGGACGGATGCTGCCACTGCCGGACTCGAAGAAATAAAGGCCATATTGGCAACAAATCCGGTCCTGGCTGCGCCCACTCTGGGCGAACCAATGTTGTTATACATCGCAGCAACGCATCAAGTTGTAAGCGCGGTCCTCGTTGTCGAACGAGCGACAGAAGGGCATAAATTCCCTCTTCAAAAACCAGTGTATTATGTATCCACTGTGTTAACCCCCTGCAAATCCCGTTACCCGCATTATCAGAAGATAGCATATGCGGTGTTCATGGCGTCCCGGAAGCTCCGACACTACTTTCAAGAGTGTTCGATAACAGTGGCCTCTGAAGTACCACTCAATGACATTATAAATAACCGCGACGCAACGGGAAGGATTGCAAAATGGGCCATTGAGCTCTTACCATTCGATATAACTTACAAACCTCGGCGAGCTATAAAGTCACAAGTTTTGGCTGACTTCATCGCTGAATGGACCGAAGCCGAACTCCCTAAAGAGTACGGCGCATACTCCAATTGGGTTATGCATTTCGACGGCTCTAAAATGTTGGCCGGACTAGGGGCTGGTGTCGTATTGACGTCCCCAACCGGGGACATAGTCCAGTACGTACTTCAAATAATGTACACGGACTCCAACAACGCAGCCGAATACGAGGCCCTGTTACACGGTCTCCAGATGGCAGTTTCCATGGGCATTAAACGCCTAAAGGTGCGCGGGGATTCAAACCTTGCAATATCCCAAATAAATGGAGACTTTGACGCCAAGGATCCGAAAATGGCAGCATATCGCAATGCTGTCTTAAAAATGTCAGCTCGGTTTGAAGGACTCGAATTCCATCGTATAGCCCGAGATAATAACCAAGCGGCCGATGTACTGGCACGCATCGGGGCAAAACGTGATGCTGTCCCTCCAAATATCTTCCTAGAACGGCTCTTCAAGCCATCCGTACTATGGGAATACCTTCAGCCCACATCATAATGGCAGTAATCACCGCGTGGACAGAACCTTTCCTAGCCTACTTACTTAGGCAGGAACTTCCCGAAGACCAAAACGAGGCCCGCTGCATAGTCCGGCGATCGAAAGCCTACAAGGTCCATGAGGGAGAACTTTATAAAAAAAGTACTACCGGAGTCCTTCAAAGGTGTATCTCCGAAGAGGAAGGGTGAAACCTCCTGGTTGAAATTCATGCCGGACTAGGCGGACACCACGCAGCAGCCCGGGCCCTTGTAGGAAAGGCATTCCGTACAGGATTTTATTGGCCGACGGCCCGGGCAGATGCCCAGGACTTAGTCCAGCGATGCGTTGGTTGTCAGCTCTTTGCTAACCAGAGCCATATGCCGCCTACCACCCTCAAAACTATACCCATTACCTGGCCGTCCGCGGTCTGGGGGCTTGATATGGTTGGACCCCTTAAAGGGGGAACCCACAAGCAAAGGTACCTATTGGTCATGGTAGATAAATTCACCAAATGGATAGAGGCCAAGCCGGTCAAAACGGTAGAGTCCGGACCAGTGATAGACTTAATATCCGGGGTAGTACCCCGTTATAGAGTCCCCCACAGCATCAACACCGACAACGACACGAACTTCACAGCCGACGAGGTTAAGTCATGGTGCAAGAATATGGGCATCAAGCTCGATTACGCTTCAGTCTATCACCCTCAAACCAACGGTCAAGTGGAACGAGCAAACGGTCTAATAATGAGCGGCATTAAACCCAGACTAGTGCGGTCACTTACTAAATCTGACACGCACTGGGTCGAGGAGCTCGACTCCGTACTCTGGGGGCTGCGGACAATGCCTAACCGTACTACCGGATTCACACCATTTTTTATGGTATACGGCGCAGAGGCAGTCCTGCCCTGCGACATTATTCATGACTCACCTAGAGTGAGCATGTACGAGGAAAGAGAGGCCGAGCTGGATCGGCAGGACAGCCTCGACACATTGGAGGAAGAACGCGACGTCGCCAAAGCCCGTTCCGCATTCTATCAGCAGCAGGCTCGAAGATATCAAAGCAGAGAAGTACGGGCCAAGACTTACAACATTGGCGAACTAGTTCTATGCCTGCCGGACAAGAAAAAGGACAAGCTCAAGCCCAAATGGGAGGGCCCCTTCATTATCGATCAAGTCCTGACCGGCGGAGCATACCGTCTATGAAATGCGTCGGATAACCGACTCGAGCCGAACCCATGGAACGCAGCCCGCCTACGACGGTTCTACGCCTAGCGCCGGCCTAAGAGTTCGTCCCCTTCCCCCGTCCAAACTTTTACACTTCGGCTGTCTTTTGTTTCTCTTTTCACGTCTTTTTTCCAAAGCCCTCGCGGGCCTATTTTTGCATTTTTCGCATAGGCATGATGTGCCATCCGCACTCATTATTCCTGGGGGCTTCTCTTACAGAAGCTCAATTATACAGGTTTCATACCCAGCACATGTGTCAAGCTTCCACATGTACCTTTTACTCGCCATTATATGCATCGATATGACTTAAGTTTTGGCCAAGCTGGGTTGCCTGGCTCCTGTGCTTACCCCTACGTTCCTGATTGTTCGGCTAGGAGGTAAAGGGAGCACCTCTGCGATTGTTACTGCCGGGTCAGCCGGATGTGTACCTCAGACTGGGTGAAGCCGAAAGCTAGCGTTCTTAAGGGAATATTCGGTCGGTGACTTAAAAGATGACTTTTTACTCATTTATTTATCTGCCCCCAGATGTTTTACTGCTTTCTTTGCAGTCCGGACATGCACTTTAGGGCATGCCTCCCAGCGAAAGGAACCCTTAACGGAACTATTCTCCCTGGAAGATGTTTCTTACTACCCATGTAATATAACATAACTAGTTGGGCACTTGTCTGATAAAGCACTAATGACCCCTACGCCTGGTCTCCATGCATACCACGGTTGTTTCTTAACCAAAAAGGTATTCGGACACACTCCGGACTCTAGGGTCCCGAGGTTGAAGCGAAAAGGTCGGCAAAGACAAACGATCTACAATCCGGCTAGAAGGCATTTCACATGTCACTTCAAAGGAAAACATACATTGTCAAATTTATTGATTGTATTCCTCCTCAATCCCGTCTAACAGGCTGTCTAACTTACAGTCCCGTTGGGAAAACTTAGCAGCCAACTCTACTTGGCTGTATACTAAACTCACAGGGATCTCCTTCCCATCGGGCCCCACCGGTCCAACTTCGGCCATATGGTTGGGATCTGCCTTCTTATACCGCGTCTTCACCATGGCCCAAACCTCCCTGGCACCTTGACGGCAAGCCAAAATCTTCCACAAACGGAAGCGCTGCCGCACTCCCTGAAGCTTCTCCGCAAGCTCCCCAAGGCCCTCGGGTAGGGAGAGGGCTGGCCATAAAGCCCGGACGACGCCGGTGATTGCCTGCCGAACTCGTTCGAGCAGTTGCAACAGTTCGGGAAGCTGATCACCCGTTGATATGGGCATCTCCTCTGCAGGACGACCTGTGAGTATACCTACAAGACATATCATGTCAAAATACTTCCTCGCCGAACTCTTCTTTTCAAAGGAGTTCGCTCAAGCACTTACTATAAATGCCGCGACGAAGCCGCTGATTCTCCTTAACGGAGCCGGAAAGCTCAGCTCGAGTGCCTTTTAGCTCTTCTCCGAGCTTGGCGTTGGCATCCTGGAGCTTGTTCCTTTCTTGCTGAACCCTATTCAGCACACTCTCGCCGGCCTTTAGCTGGTGCAGCAATGCTTGCCTATCCGGATCTTGTCCGGCGGCACCTGCAATGTCATCATTAGACTCGCGCGCATGCCACACAGCGCTTATATTTATTAATAAAAATGTGTTACCAGGAGGGGTCTCTGCATCTCCTCCTGCGGCAGCAAGTGCGGCCTCAAGTTGGGCCTTGCAATCTTGCAGCTCCCGAGACAGCTGGGCATTCTTCTCAGTAAGAGCCTGCATTTTCAAATGATCCTTAAATCAGTTAATATAACTACTTTAAGTCTCGGGGGCTACTGGTACATACAACCATTAAAATTCCCTTACCCGTATGTCTTTCACATACTGCTCTATGGCTCTGGTAAAACCATCTTGAGCGGCACGGAGATGCACGTCCCCTGCGTTAAAGGCATCCAATGCCTCCGGGGAAAAGCACGCCTCACGAAATACTGTCCGGCGGCGCCTGTGGTTCATGGCGCTCTCCACCTCAGACTTGGTGGTGGACAGTCTGTCGGTGTCCGCCGTTGGAGAAGGATCCGGCCCGCGTCTTGCGCTTGCCTCCCCCTCCAGGCCGGGCGCTGGAGCCTAGCCGGTGTAGGTTGGATTAGCAACTTCTGCGCCCGCAGTCCGGCGAGCGCTTTTTCTCCTGCAAAAGATCATGAGCACTCAGGCGCTTCCTAGGAATGTCGCTCTGAAAATTCAAATACGAGCTATACCTTTGCGGCGACGTTTCCGTCCGCACCGCGCTCCTTTTCCGCCTGCTAGTCCGAACTGACCTCTGTTGGTCAGCCGCCGTGGGCTCGGCTTCCTGCCGTAAAGGCGCTTCCTGCAAAATACCATCGTTCGCAAAGGTTAGAAATGGGCAGGGAAGAGATGATGGTGTTCGGACTTCGGTTTCGGTCACCTGGGAAGCCGGACACAGTCCGGGGTAATACGCCGTAATGGCAACCAAAGCATTGTATATGCTGAGCTGGTGAAACACCCCGTCGATCAGCTCCACCTTGATGTCCGGGTCCTCTTCGGAGGCCGGATCCAAGGATCTTTCTGGATCCTCGGGTTGCGGAGCAGGACTCACCATGTCCTCCACAGTCCGGCGTAGATCCTGCGCCGAAGACATAATGTAAGAAGTTTAAACTTTGAAAGCGTGGGTTGAGCCCATAAAGGCGTTCACTTACCCATCCTCTGGGGTTGATCATGGAAAACCCATTCAGAGGGTTCGTCCGAAGGAAGTCCTCCTTCTCCCCCTTGTACAGGCTGGACAGGATCTCCACCAGATCCTGAGTCGAATCCGGCCCTTTGCGGCCATGACGGGTAGCATCGTCTTCCCCGTTGAAATCCCACATGGGGTGGCCTCTGTATTGCAATGGCTGTACCCCCCGCATGATGCGTGTCGCCATGACTCCGATCATGGTCAAGCCAGTATGGGCCATCAATCTTATTCGGCCCATCAAGTAATGGACGCTCTTGTCTTCCTCCAATCGGGGGCTCCGTGGGCGCCAGCTGAGGCGTTTCTTCAAAGGAGCAGCACTAAACTCCAGGAGGCCGATCCGGACTGGGTCCGGTAGCGGAGCGCCTCCTATATAAAACCACTCTGAAGGCCAGTCTTCGGACGCCTTCTTGGGAGTGCCGGATGGGTATCCGGTCCCGGCAATGCGCCATATTTCGGCGCCGCCCACTTGATATATAGACCCCTCATGAGAACGGGGTACGAGGCAGAACAGCCTCTTCCACAAAGCAAAATGGGGCTCAATGCCCAGGAATAGCTCACAAAGAGCTACGTAGCCCGCGATATGCAGGACAGAGGCGGGCGTGAGGTGGTGGAGCTGGAGTCCGTAGAACTCCAGGAGCCCGCGGAGTAATGGATGTATTGGGAATCCGAGTCCCCTTACCAGATAGGGGACGAAGAATACTCACTCCCCCTTATTGGGGCTTGGGGTAGCCTCCGCTTGCCTCCCACCTTGATAAGTAACCAGTCCGGCCCGGACTGGGACCATGAAGGCCGGAGGGAGAAATTCCCCCGTTTGGAGCTTCACTAGCTCGTTGTGCGAAACAGAGCACCTCCTCCAATTCCCCGGCGGTGGGCTGGGAGTGCGTGAAGAAGAGCCGCGTCGATGGTCCATGATGGAATGGATTTTTAGGTCAAAGGCGCTCCGATGAAGTGTTCGCGGGAGGAGGATGGTGTGGTTTGGATCTGGATTTTTGCCTCTTTTATAGGAGGATGACTCGCACGACTAGGGGGTTGAATGTAAAAGATACCTTGGCTTTTCGCATTCGTGCGACGTGTGGAAGAATACCATTATTAGGCGCATAAGCCAAGAAACACAGTATTTATGGTGAAGCCGGACACTGTTCGGCAGGTACATGGAACTTGAAGGGAGAACCCGCCTTGCAACGCCGAAGACTATATACGCGCTGGACTTATCGTCATTGAAGCCTGGTTCGGGGGCCACTGAGGGAGTCCTGGACTAGGGGGTGTCTGGACAGCCGGACTATCATCGTTCGCCGGACTCCAAGACTACGAAGATACAAGATTGAAGACTCTGTCCCGTGTCCGGATGGGACTTTCCTTGGCGTGGAAGGCAAGCTTGGCGATATGGATATGTAGATCTCCTACCATTGTAACCAACTCTGTGTAACCCTAGCCTCCTCCGGTGTCTATATAAACCGGAGGGCTTTAGTCCGTAGGACAACATACATTACAACAATCATACCATAGGCTAGCTTCTAGGGTTTAGCCTCCTTGATCTCGTGGTAGATCCACTCTTGTACTACCCATATCATCAATATTAATCAAGCAGGACGTAGGGTTTTACCTCCATCGAGAGGGCCCGAACCTGGGTAAAAACATTGTGTCCCTCGTCTCTTGTTACCATCCGCCTAGACGCACAGTTCGGGACCCCCTACCCGAGATCCGCCGGTTTTGACACCGACAACGACTTCCACCCAGGGACACGCATCCACCAGCCGCCGCACCAGGCCGAGGTAGCTCCCAGGCATGGCCTCCTTGGGCCACAGCCGAACCATGAGGCCCTTCATGGCCTGTTCGGCTACCTTGTGAAGCTCGACCAGCTGCTTCAGCTGGTCGCTAAGGGGCACCGGATGTCCGGCCTCAGCATACTGAGACCAGAAGACCTTCTCCGTCGAGCTCCCCTCCTCAGCCTGGTAGAAAGCGGCAGCATCGGACACGCTGTGAGGCAGATCTGCAAACGCTCCTGGAGAGCTCCGAATTCGGGTAAGTAACAGGTAATTCACATTCACATGCTTGCTTTGCATGAAAAATGCCTTACCCGCTGCTATTTTCTTCACCGCCTCGATTTCCTGGAGGGCCTTGTGGGCTTCGGCCTTAGCGGCTTTGGCACTCTCAAGAGCCGATGCAAGCTCGGACTCTCGAGTCTTCGAGTCGCGCTCCAAAATCTCATGCTTTTCCACGAGAACCTGGAGCTCTTGCTGCACCTCCGCCACCCGTGCCTCCTGCTTCTCTCGCTCGGCAGCGGACACGGCCTCCTTTAGGGTCGCCACCTTGTTCGTGGCCCCTAGAGTACCCACGTTATCCTTATTATTTCTCTTGCAACCAAAATCCTTTTCTATAAGGTACAAATTTAATACGGTGTTACTCACCTTCCTTGTCCTCGAGTTGCTTCTTGGCACGGCCGAGCTCGCTCTCGGACCGCTCGAGGTTCTGCTTCAAAGCATCGACCTCCGCATTCAGTGCGGCAGAGGTCAGCAGTGCAGCCTGCAATCCCATATTGACATATTTTTTAGACCTCCTGCGTATATCTTTTTAGATCCTCAGTCCGGCTTTTCTTTCCGAACACCAAACCGAGCATCAGGGGCTACTGTCTATGTGGTATTATATTACATATTTTAAATTTCTTACCTCAAAGCCTGTTAGAAGGCTGCTGCAGGCTTCGGTCAGCCGCTCTTGGCGAGCTGAACCTTCTGAATCACCGCACTCATGATAGTGCGGTGTTCTTCCTCGATGGAAGCGCCGTTGAGCGCCTCCAACAAGGTATCCGGCTCCTCCGGTTGGATGGAGGCCGCCGGTGTCACAGTCTTGCCCTTCTTACCAAGGGGCCGCCTGCCGGACTCCGAAACCACTTTAGGTTCCGGTGCAGAGTCTGGTGCAAAGTCCGGGAGGTTGCCCTGTGGCACCTCCGGAGCCTCCCCCTCCTGGCGGGTCCCCTCCTGGGATCCCACCTCGGCGTCATCAGTGTCACGAGGGGTGGAGGCCGTCGGAAGGGAATCCATATCCGACGTAGCCAAGGACCCGCTCGACGAAGCAGGAAGATCGTCCTTGGCCGGACTACAGGTTGTATGCGGCATTAGAAGGACACCACGTGGCAAAAAGAGAAATTATAAATCATCCAGGAATTCGGACACTTATGATCTTGCCAGGGGCTTGGCCCTTGAGGGCCACTCCTCGTCGCCATCGTCGGTGTTGGCGTAGCAGTCCGGAGGAAGGGTCCGTCCTTTCTTGGACCCTTCGGCCGCCCTCGTTGGGGAGGCCTTCCTCTTCTTCTCTTCCCCCGTTGGGGGAGAGGCCTCTTTCTCCTCCTCCTCGGGGGAGGAGTCTGCCTCGGAGTCATCGGACGATGAGTCCGATACCACTTGGTGCCGGGAACTCCTTCGGGTTCCCGTGGCCTTCTTCTTGGCCTTCTTCTTGGCCTTCTTCTCCGGCACCACGTAAAGTGCTGGGACCAGCAGCCCCGTCAAACGGGTGTCAGCTGGGTCTTCTGGAAGGGGAGCCAGACAGTTAACCTGTCCGGATGTCTTCTGCCAGTCCTGTTAAAGGCATTGGGAGTTTAGATCCCACATAGAGTCAAACTATGAAAGAAATGAGTGTCCCATAAAGGATAACATAGCTTACCTCGCCGACTGGGCGTTGCGTGCTGAATCCGCGATCTTTAGTTGCGGATGCGGGGGCTTCTCCGCCCTTGAACAGCACCCTCCAGGCAGCTTCGTACGTCGTATCGCAGAGACCGCTCAATGTCTGGTGCTGTGCCGGATCAAACTCCCACAAATTGAAGGCCCGTTGCTGGTAGGGGAGAATCTGGTGGACGAGCATGACCTGGATCACGTTGACAAGCTTAAGCTTCTTGTTCACCAGGGTCTGGAGACAGGACTGGAGTCCGGTCAGCTCCTCCGAACTACCCCATAGCAAGCCCTTCTCTTTCCAGGAGGTGAGCTGCATGGGGATACCAGATCTAAACTCGGGGGCCGCTGCCCATTTAGGGTCACGCGGCTCGGTGATGTAGAACCACCCCGATTGCCACCCTTTGATGGATTCCACGAAGGCACCCTCAAGCCAAGTGACGTTGGGCATTTTGCCCACCATGGCGCCTCCGCACTCCGCTTGGACGCCCTTCACCGCCTTTGGCTTGACATTGAAGGTCTTTAGCCACAAGCCAAAGTGGGGCTGGATGCAGAGGAAGGCCTCGCACACGACGATAAACGCCGAGATGTTGAGGATGAAGTTTGGCGCCAGATCATGGAAGTCCAGGCCGTAGTAGTACATGAGCCCCCGGACAAGGGTGAAGTGGGAAGCCCAGTCCGCGGAGGAAGTGGGGAAGAAATACGACCCTCTCGTGGGGCCTGGGGGTGGGGATGAGCTGCCCCTCGTCGGGTAGCCGGTGCGCGATGTCGCCGGACAGGTATCCGGCACCGCGCAGCTTCTCGATGTGCCCCTCCGTAACGGAGGAGGCCATCCACTTGCCTCCCGCTCCGGACATGGCTGGAGAAGGTTGAGGCGAGATGTGCGGACTTGGGCGTTGGAGCTCGAGTGCGCGGAGATGGATAAGCAAAGGAGGAAGAAGGCGTAGGTGAAAAAGGTGGATCCTTATCCCCTTATATATGGGCGGACGAAGACTATGCGTCCCCACCGGCCTGGTAAAACTCGCTTATCTCCCAAGCGCCACAATCAATGGCGCAGTTGTGTTACCCACGTCCATATTGATGGGAATCCCGAAATAAGGGGAACACGATCTCTGCTTCGATAAAACATGCCAAGGAAATCGCTTCGCTAAACGCGCTGAGGTGGTATAATAAAAACGATTCAAGTAAAGGCTTGGTAGTGGTGTGACGTCACGCCACAAAATACGTCAGCAGCTTGAACTTGTGTACATGTTATTCTCTCTACGGTGGTATGTGGAATTTATTTTGCAGAGCCGGACACTATCCTAGTGTTCGCAATCTTCTATGGATTATTTCGGAAGAGGAACCCGCCTTGCAATGCCGAAGACAATATGCGCACCGGACTCGTCGTCATTGAAGCCTGGTTCAGGGGCTACTGAGGGAGTCCTGGACTAGGGGGTGTCCGGATAGCCGGACTATCATCATCGGCCGGACTCCAAGACTATGAAGATACAAGATTGAAGACTTCGTCCCGTGTCCGGATGGGACTTTCCTTGGCGTGGAAGGCAAGTTGGCAATACGGATATGTAGATCTCCTACCATTGTAACCGACCCTGTGTAACCCTAGCCCTCTCCGGTGTCTATATAAACCGGAGGGTTTTAGTCCGTAGGACGAACAACCTTTACAACAATCATACCATAGGCTAGCTTCTAGGGTTTAGCCTCCTTGATCTCGTGGTAGATCCACTCTTGTACTACCCATATCATCAATATTAATCAAGCAGGAGTAGGGTTTTACCTCCATCGAGAGGGCCCGAACCTGGGTAAAAACATCGTGTCCCTTGTCTCCTGTTACCATCCGCCTAGACGCATAGTTCGGGGCCCCCTACCCGAGATCCGCCGGTTTTGACACCGACAGGGGGCCCAAGGGGGGCGCACCAGCCCACTAGGGGCTGGTTCCCCTCCCACTTCAGCCCACGGGGCCCACCGGGATAGGTGGCCCCACCCGGTGGACCCCCGGGACCCTTCCGGTGGTCCCGGTACAATATCGGGTGACCCTGAAACTTTCCAGATGGCCGAAACAACACTTCCTATATATAAATCTTCACCTCCGGACTATTCCGGAACTCCTCTTGACGTCCGGGATCTCACCCGGGACTCCGAACAACATTCGGTAATCACATACAAGTCTTCCTAATAACCCTAGCGTCACCGAACCTTAAGTGTGTAGACCCTACGGGTTCGGGAGGCATGCAGACACGACCGAGATGACTCTCCGGTCAATAACCAACAGCAGGATCTGGATACCCATGTTGGCTCCCACATGTTCCACGATGATTTCATCGGATGAACCAGGATGTCGAGGATTCGATCAACCCCGTATACAATTCCCTATGTCAGTCGGTACGTTACTTGCCCGAGACTCGATCGTCGGTATCCCAATACCTCGTACAGTCTCGGTACCGGAAGTCACTTTACTCGTACCGTTTTGCATGATCCCGTGACCAAACACTTGGTCACTTTGATCTCATTATTATGATTCATTACCGAGTGGGCCCAAAGATACCTCTCCGTCATACGGAGTGTCAAATCCCAGTCTCGATCCGTGTCAACCCAACAGACACTTTCGGAGATACCTTTAGTGCACCTTTATAGTCACCCGGTTATGTTGTGACTTTGGTACACGCAAAGCACTCCTACGGTATCCGGGAGTTACACGATCTCATGGTCTAAGGAAAAGATACTTGACATTGGAAAAGCTCTAGCAAATGAACTACACGATCTTGTGCTATGCTTAGGATTGGGTCTTGTCCATCACATCATTCTCCTAATGATGTGATCCTGTTATCAACGACATCTAATGTCCATAGCCAGGAAACCATGACTATCTGTTGATTAACGAGCTAGTCAACTAGAGGCTTACTAGGGACATATTATGGTCTATGTATTCACACGTGTATTATGATTTCCGGATAATACAGTTATAGCATGAATAAAGACAATTATCGTGAACAAGGAAATATAATAATAATCCTTTTATTATTGCCTCTAGGGCATATTTCCAACAGCTTCATTAGTAAAACGCCATCTTCTGGATCTTCATGGGCTTCAACATAGTCTAGGGTGAACCGGGCCCACCTGGCCAGTTTACACTTCAGTAGCTATATCCTCAACATTAGGCCCCAGATTGATTTGAATTTGTTCATGTCAATCTTCAATACTTCAAAGATATCTTGTAAACATCTTCTTGTATTTCATAAATCGCCATATTGTCTTCTCCTGTAAATTTCATAAACCGCCATGACATCATCTTCTGAATACAGCAATGGTCCATCATGACATCATCTCTGTATAAAAAGATTAAAAAGATTCCCTTCACTTAATGGTTATCCCGAAAATCAAGGCAACAGGCGCACCCATTCTGCCGTTTCAGGCTCCTTGATTCTCGCGCTTGCCGTTTACTCTTTCCTCTATAAATAAGGCCCAAGGGCCCTTCTCTCTTTTCCCCTTATGTGCCTTCTTCTTCCTCGCGACGCCCAAGCTCTGAAGCTCCGCTGCCGTCTGCGACCCTCGAGAACTGCATCGACAAAGGCCGCTGCATCAACCTGAAACGGACCAGAAACTCGTCGCACCCCTCCACAGCAAATCTGCAGTGGTAAGCTTCCTCTTTCCTTCATCTTTAGATCTGTGTTTTAGGGTTTGCGAGCTCCTCTGTACAGTTCTACATTTTTCTTCTTCATCCTTCCTTCTGTCGCGGTAGTTTTGATCCAATAACAGTGTAGATCTCATGCGGTAGTTACTCCGCATCCGTTTTTAATGCTAGAAGATCGTCCTTTTTCCTCTGTAGAGTACACGACCTTCCCTGTTTTTCTTAGCGCCTTTTAGAGATCACAGAAAAAATTGCTTTACGGATGTGCGGTAGATCCAAATAAATTTGACCATTGTGTGAAACCTGTTTCTGTCAATAGTTAACAGAAATTTTGAATCCTTGCCCTTCTGTCTATGGGCGGTTTAACTTTTCGATAGTCAATCCACCATATATCATTAGCCCTCTCTTAAACCGCCAACTGAACCTTGCATAGCATTTTCCTCCGGTTTAATACTGGATTGTGCACTTTAAACCATAAATTGTAAAACCGGCACTTGTTTTTTCTTTCAGTTCCCCCCTTCCAGAATGATGAAACAATTCGCTGCTTGCAATTGGGTTCCATCCCGGATCATGGAAACACAAATCAATGGTTATGTCACCACTAGCGCTTTAGCTTCAAAAAGGGTTCTCCACTGGCGAGTTCCAGAGTCAGAATGTCCACCTGAACCTCAAGAAGGAGAGGTGATTGTTTTATGCAACACTTAGACTGGGGATTCAGTCCACCCGGATCAAAAATATTCCAGGATGTCCTCGCAAGCCTCCAACTCCATACGCAAGAAATTGGTCCGAACTCTGTGTCCAATATATGCAACTTTCAAGTATTCTGCAAAATCTATCTTCAAGAAGAGCCAACCGTGGAGCTGTTCCGGGACTTCTTTCATTTAAACCGCCGTACGGAATTCTCAGATGGTCCTAACACAGAGCTTGGCGGCGTTTCAATTCAGAAAAGGAAAGAAGTTGACTTCCCTCATGCCAAACACCATAGTCATCCTAAATATTGGAATCAGACCTACTTTTACTGCCGAAACACTGCCCCTGATGGAGAAAATCCTTTGTCGGGTTATTGCCCTCACCGGCTTCGCAATGGCCACCCATTACCTTCACGCTTGACCACCGCAGAACGGAAGAATTTTGCACCTCAACTCGCCAAGCTCAGGGCTCTGATGGCTAACGGTTTAACTGGAATTGATCTTGTCCACTGCTGGTTTTCTTGGGGTATTTTACCTTTAAGCCGCCTCCCGGATTGATGCATGAGTACACTGGTGATGTCAAAGACCCTCAACGATACCATGAAATAGTAGTGACCGATCTTGAAGTTACTGAATCGGTGAAGAAAATGCTTGATGAACCGATCTCTGCATGCAGCCAAACCGGTTTGGCTCCGTTTTGTGTCTCCAATAAACCGCTAGCGGTAAAGCTCATCTAAATACTTTACTGATTTGCTTCCGTATTGACTGTGTACTAACCTTTCCTTGTCTTAATTTTAGGCTAACAGCTCCTTTTGGAAATGGACCAAACCGGCTTGGGCTCCTCGTGCAAAAACCAAGGCTACCAACAAAGCCGGCAAGAAGAAAATCACCGAGTCTTCTGATCCGCCAGAAGATGAAGAATCCGACGCTGACGTAGAACTTGACTCACTTGGTTCCTTTTTCGTTCATCTTATTGACAATGACTATTCCCAGGATGATGCGGAGGCCAGCCTTGCAGAACATGTTGAGGTAATCCTTCTTTCTTCCGATTCAGATCTTGTACCGGTTCAAAGAATTTGCCGCACAGTCCGGAAAGTAAAACAATCTCACCCCCTTGCTCATTTGGATCCAAAATTTTATTTGAAGACACAGCAAGTTGAAGAACGTCACACAACCTGGCATAGCGGTCAACAAATCATGTCATCCGGTTTAGCTGATACGCCAACTCGGAAACGTCGTCCAGAGGTGACTTGTTCTCCTGAAAAACGTTATCCTTTGAACGGTTTCTTCCGATGCCCTCTCAATCCGTCTGACCCGAATTACCAGGCTTCTTCCAACTCGTCTGGTAGTTCATCAACCACTAAGCTGCCTCCTCTCAAAGTCGTCGCTGGGTAAGCATATTACTCCTTAATTTGTTTCTTTATTTATCGGTTTACCATGTCCTAACCTTTGATGTTGTAGTGCCAAGGCTCGATTGAGTAAGAAAGCCAAGACCAGCGACCCAACTATGGATGTTGATCCAGAGAAGACTCCAGAGCATCATGGCGAAGATCCGGAAGTTTCTATAGACAGCTCTGCTGGGCAAAACCAAGATGCTGATGCCAACCCGCCAGAGGTTGAACCGAATGTAGAGGTTGATACTTCACATACTCCTGCTCCTCCAAGTCCAACAGTTGAACAGCGGGGCTCTACTGCTGATCCGCCAAGCCCTGTTAACAAACCGCCAAGCCCTGCTACCAAGGCGCCAAGCCCTGTCAAGAATGTCCATTCATCCAGTCTGGCCAAAGATGACGATGTTGTTGTTACTGGTACTGCATATACCGCCCCTGGTAATCCGGTTGCTCTATCAAAGCACTCTGCCAAAGATGAATTTGCCGCTATGAGCAAGGGGAAGGGGAAGACTGATTTGTCAGCTTATGTCGATCTCTCTGCTCAAGACCTTCACTCTGGCTTCTTGAACCGGCTTTACACAAGCCGTGATTATGAAGCCGGTTTAGTAAATCTGATGAAGGAGCACTATGAGGTAAACAGTTTTGCTCTTTGCTCTGTACCTTCATTGCATTGTAGCCCCCAAGGGCCGGTTTGTCTTGAGAAAGTCAAACCGGGACTTTGTATACTCCATACTGTACCTTATGAAATTTCCTTGTATATTTCTGATCGAACACACATTAGCCCCCAAGTGCCATGATTAAAACTTTGTATTAATCCTTGGGACTTAAATAATCAGTATAAAAATGATCCGCATTAGCCCCCAAGTGCCAAGTGTATAATTGTTTATATGCTTGGGACTTTAACAAAGATATTAACATGCTCTCTTACTGTTGCAGAGTGAGATAAACCAACAAGTCTCGCAGATTGCTGACCTTCAAGAAAATCTGAAATCCCAACAAGCAGAAACTACCAAGGCCAAGGATGAGTTGAAAACCGCCTTAACCACCATGGAGCAGCTCAAAGAATGGTTTAAATCTGAGCAGGCCAACTGGGATACCGAGAAGGCCGGATTGCTGAAGCGGGCGGAAAACACTGAATCAGCTCTTAAACCGGTGACAGAAGAGCTTACTGGTTTAAAGCATCAAGTCAATGCCATGACCTCTGCAATATTTGGTAAGCATTGTTTTTCCAAGGCTTTATGAATATTTCCTTTGAAATTTCTCTGGTTTAACATGATGTTCTTAAACAGATATAGGTAGTCGCATTGCTCATCTGGGTTCTGATATGCGGAAGAAACTCAAGGCCGCGTATACACTGGTTGAACAGCTGTATACCGGCGTTCAACGGGTTATCTGCGCCACTTCTTATGACAATGCGGCGCCCACATTGATCAAGGACACGCTGGACCGGCTATCTATAACGCCAGCGCAAATAGAAGAATTGAAGCGATCCGCTGCCCGGGCTGGCACTTTATTAGCACTGACTCGAGCCAAGGCATGGATAGCTGATCTTGATCCAGCTGATATAGCCAGGGGCTTCCCCAGTGCTCAAGAAAACGGCAAAGTATTTGACAACGACGCCCTCAAACGGGTAACAAGGGAGATGCGTCCTCTGGCGAGTCAGTTGGTAGAAGAGGCTAACCTGATGGTTCACCGGTCCTTTTATGACGCAAACAACAAACGGGTTGAAGCTGTTATTCCTGAAGTGCAGAACCTTATTCCACCAATCCGTAAGCACACTTACGCCCCTGACGTTGATCCGGCTAAGCTTATAAGTGAAGAGGCTGTCTTTCAGGCTTTAACCCAGATTGACTGGACCACCAATGACTTCCAGCCATTGGATGGGGAGGAGGAGGCTGAACCGACGCCAGATGACCCATCTACTTCACATCAACCCGGCGATGAAGCTTAATCCATCAAGGTGGTTGATATGTCAAAAACTGTCCTTTGTGAAATGATTCCATATTTTGGGCCTCTGAGTGCCTTGTAATAGGGTAGCAAAAACTTATTGTGATCTGCTGCCATCGTGCAGGAGGAGATACTTTATGTGATCCGCCATATCAATGTCAATTTTGGTTCAGGTATCATAATATGTAACTCCTGTGTGTGCATAAAAAGACAAGGGTCCTGGTGGTTTACCGCCGGACGGGTCATAATGCCCAAGAAAAGGCCGGATTGATAATCAAAACATAAAAATATGAAATGATTCATACCTGTGATATAATATCCCTGTTTAGTTGGCTGGTCAACTTTGGTTGTCATAAGGGTGAAAACCCAAATCTGAATTTCTTGTATAACTCCATCATTTACTGATGTCGTATAGTAAGTCATACCGGGTGATGATTCACACCAGATGGTCCAAGCTGGTGACAGGAAGTCAACACCAGGCCGGGTTAATAAACTCCGGTTTAAGAATAAGGTCTGTTCAATGTGTAGTTGCAAACCAAGCCGGTTTAAAGAATACTGGGCTAATAAGAGGACTGACCAGGCCAAGAAAATCAGTTTAACATAAAATTCAGCAAAGCGCAAATAAAACCATGTAGTCGAGGCTTTTTGGGGGTTGCCGGGCCCAAATTTGAGGCTTTTTGTGGGCTGCCAGGCCGCTGAGTTGAACCATTTAACAAAGCCTTTTAAGATGGACCTCCAACTAACCAATCACCGTTTTAACTTTGACAAGTGCACGATCTCAATGAGAGTAACTGTCAAACGTTCGTAGGGCCGTGCCAGGATGACCTGGATAGGAGTGTCTTACTTGATGAAGGCAGGTTAACCCGGGGTTTTAGGTAAATATACTAGGCTTCCAAGCCGTGGGTCGATACCCAGTTACAAGGGTCCATTCAAACTCCTTGGTATTTGACCAAGGAGCCCCCAAGTAACGTGATGAGCTGTGCTCATTGGGTGCCTATGTTTGAGTTGTGCAAAGCATCCACACTCTCTTTGGCCCCTTGGATGTGAAGCTCCCAAGCTTTGTGGCGTGATAGCCGGTTTAATAGGTAGTACTCCGCTTTGTCAGCTGAAGCCCCCATGTAACTCAAAGGATATTTGAGAAAAAACAACAGAGGCCCCGCTTAGAGCAAGGATGTTGATTTATTTATTGATCATAATATATACATTGTCGAAATATGAACATAAAAAGAGCCTATGGCTCAAGTGTAATAAGGCCGGAGGAGAGCTATGTTCCACGGCCGCCGGGTCTCCTCCTCAGAGTTGTGTGAGTCATCTCGAACGTCAATGAGGTAGTATGATCCGTTGTGCAGATTCTTGCTGACCACAAAGGGTCCTTCCCAAGGCGGGGATAACTTGTGCATGTCGGTCTGATCCTGGATGAGCCGGAGCACCAAGTCACCTTCTTGAAAGGTTCTTGTCTTAACCCGGCGGCTGTGATAACGCCGTAGGTTTTGTTGAGAAACCGCCGATCGAGCCAAAGCCATATCCCGTTTCTCATCTAACAGGTCCAGTGCCTCTTGGCGAGCTTGCTTGTTGTCCGCTTCAATGTAATTAGCAACCCGGGGCGAATCATGACGTATATCACTTGGGAGAACTGCCTCCGCCCCGTATACCATAAAGAAAGGCGTGTAGCTTGTTGATCGATTGGGGTGGTGTTGATACTCCACAACACAGAAGGTAATTCTTCCACCCAACAACCCGGCGTCCGCTTCAAGGGAATCATGAGCCGGGGTTTAAGACCCTTTAAAATTTCTTGATTAGCTCGCTCCGCTTGACCGTTGGATTGAGGGTGCGCCACAGATGCTAGGTCAAGACGGATGTGCTCTCTCTGACAGAAATCCTCCATCTCACCTTTGGAAAGGTTGGTACCATTATCCGTGATGATGCTGTGTGGAAAGCCAAAATGGAAGATAATATTTTTGAGAAATTGAACCGCCGTAGCTGCATCACACTTGCTAACAGGCTCCGCTTCAACCCACTTGGTGAATTTGTGAACTGCCACCAACAGGTGGGTCTTCTTGTCCTGGGAACGTTTAAAGGTTCCCACCATATCAATCCCCCAAGTAGCAAAAGGCCGAGTGATAGGAATCATCCGTAGTTCCTGAGCCGGAACATGAGCTCTACGTGAAAACTTTTGACAAGCATCACAGCGCTTTACCAGATCCTCCGCATCAGCATGAGCTGTCAACCAGTAAAACCCATGATGAAAAGCTTTTGCAACCAGGGACTTTGAACTGGCATGATGACCACAATCCCCTTCATGAATTTCCCGTAGGATCTCTTGGCCTTCTTCCGGAGAAACACAACGCTGAAATACGCCTGAAACGCTACAGCGGTGTAACTCGCCATTATGAATAACCAAGGACTTGGATCGCCGGACTATGTGTCGAGCGAGAACTTTATCATTTGGTAACTCGCCCCGGCTCATATACGCCAGATATGGAACCGTCCAATCCGGTACAACGTGTAAAGCGGCCACCAACTGAGCCTCCAGATCAGGACCAGCCAAATCCTCTTCTGTAGGCAACTTAACAGACGGGTTATGCAAGATATCTAAAAATGTGTTAGGAGGTACCAGTTTACGCTGAGATCCAAGCCGTCTCAAAGCGTCTGCTGCTTCGTTTTTGCGCCGATCGATATGCTCAACCTGGTACCCTTTGAAATGACCTGCCACAATATCCACTTGTAAGCCGCCATGAGTGGATCCTTAGAATCCCAAGTACCAGAAACTTGCTGAGCCACCAGATCAGAATCTCCGAAACAACGAACTCGACTTAAGTTCATCTCTTTGGCCACACGGAGACCATTGAGCAAAGCTTCATACTCAGCTGCATTGTTAGTACAAGGAAACATCAAGCGGAGGACATAGCAAATTTTATCACCTCGAGGGGAAGTAAGGACAACTCCAGCCCCCGAGCCTTCCAACTGCCTGGATCCATCAAAATGAGTAGTCCAGTATGTATTATCCGGTTTATCTTCTGGTGCTTGCAACTCAGTCCAGTCATTGATAAAATCTACAAGGGCCTGAGACTTGATGACTGTTTGAGGTACATATTTTAAACCGTGTGGACCAAGCTCGATTGCCCACTTTGCAACCCGGCGAGTTGCTTCCCAGTTTTGAATGATATCGCCCAAAGGAGTAGACTAACCACTGTGATGGGATGGCCTTGAAAATATTGCTTAAGCTTTCGACTGGCCATAAAAACCCCATATACCAACTTCTGCCAATGTGGATAGCATTGTTTTGACTCGATCAGAACTTCACTGATGTAATAAATAGGTCGCTGAACCGGATATTCCTTCCCGGCTTCTTTACGTTCAACCACAATTGCCATACTAACCGCTCAGGCATTGGCGGCCACATATAACAACAAAGGATCATTATCAACTGGGGCTGCAAGAACCGGCGGTTCAACCAACTGCCGCTTTAGCTCCTCAAAGGCCGCATTGGCTGC
The DNA here is from genome assembly GCA_963921465.1 of Triticum timopheevii. NCBI lineage: Eukaryota > Viridiplantae > Streptophyta > Magnoliopsida > Poales > Poaceae > Triticum > Triticum timopheevii. Next base: position 68,698,338 of record OY997272.1, on the reverse strand, counting down.
GTCACTCCAAACGAAATCATCCGTCTTTTTCAACATCTGATACAAAGGAATTGCCTTCTCTCCCAAACGACTGATAAACCGGCTAAGGGCTGCTATCCGACCTACAAGACATGAACATCATTGATACATTTCGGCTTGGCCAGGGATGTGATTGCCTTAATCTTTTCCAGATTAGCCTCAATGCCCCTGTTGGACACAAGAAAACCGAGAAGCTTGCCTGCCGGCACACCGAAGACACATTTATCCGGATTAGGCATCATCTTGTAAACCCGAAGATTGTCAAATGTCTCCTTGAGATCAGCTATCAATGTATCCTTCTTTCTGGATTTTACCACAATGTCATCTACATAGGCATGAACATTACGCCCAATTTGCGTGTGAAGACAATTTTGCACACAACGCTGATAAGTTGCCTGGGCACTCTTGAGCCCAAAGGGCATAGAAACATAGCAGAAGGCTCCAAAGGGAGTGATGAAGGCTGTCTTCTCCTGGTCCTTAACTGCCATCTTGATCTGATGATATCCTGAATAAGCATCCAAAAAACTGAGGCACTCACAACCCGCCGTCGCATCAATGATCTAATCAATACGCGGGAGAGCAAAGGGATCGGCCGGGCAAGCCTTATTCAAGTCCGTGTAGTCCACACACATACGCCAAATGCCATTTTTCCTAAGAACCAGCACCGGATTAGCCAACCATTCAGGATGAAACACTTCGATGATAAACCCAGCAGCCAACAGCCGGGCTACCTCCTCACCAATTGCCTTGTGTCTTTCTTCATTAAAGCGATAAAGAAATTGCTTGACCGGTTTAAACTTTGGATCAATATTAAGTGTGTGCTCAGCGAGTTCCCTCGATACACCTGGCATGTCAGAAGGCTTCCATGCAAAAATGTCCCGGTTCTCACGGGTGAACTCGATGAGTGCGCTTTCCTATTTTGGATCCAGATTGGTGCTGATGCTGAACTGCTTAGACGAATCGCCAGGTACGAAATCAACAAGCTTAGTCTCGTCAGCCGGTTTGAAATGCAGGGTTAGGTCATGCTCAGTGGTGGGCTTCTTCAGAGGGGTCATATCCGCCGGATCAACATTCTCCTTATAAAACTTTAGCTCCTCTGTAGCACAAGCCGACTCAGCATAAGCCGCATCACTTTCCTCGCAATCCAAAGCGATTTTTAGACTTCCATGAACTGTGATAGTCCCTTTATGACCCGGCATCTTGAGCTGCAAGTAATTATAACAAGGCCTCGCCATGAATTTTGCATAAGCCGGTCGCCCAAACAGTGCATGATACGGGCTCTGGATTCTCACCACCTCAAAGGTCAATGTCTCTGACCGGGAGTCATGTTCATCACCGAACACAACTTCCAAAGCAATCTTACCTACTGGATATGCCGATTTACCTGGTACCACACCATGTAAAACAGTGTTGGACGGTTTAATATTCTTATCTATCAACCCCATGCGGCGGAATGTCTCATAATACAGAATATTGATACTGCTTCCTCCAGGCATGAGTACTTTGGTGAACTTATAACCTCCCACCTGAGGCGCCACCACCAGAGCTAGTTGACCCAGATTGTCAACCCGGGGCGGATGATCCTCTCTACTCCACACAATAGGTTGTTCCGACCACCGCAGATAACGTGGAACTGCCGGTTCAACAGCATTGACTGCCCTCTTGTGAAGCTTCTGATCACGCTTGCACAGACTAGTGGTGAACACATGATACTGCCCACCATTTAACTGCTTTGGGTGACTCTGGTAACCCGACTGCTGCTGATTCCCTTGATTATTCTGCTGGTTATTGCCACCTTGGTTGTTCTGGTTGCCATGATTATTCTGAAATCCAGAACTTGAACCACCGCCACCATGAAAACCTGGACCTGAACCGCCCGACGGACCCTATATCCTCAAAGCTAGAGTTTACACAGAGTCGGTTACAAAGAAGGAAATCTATTATCCGGATCGCCAAGCTTGTCTTCCACGCAAAGGAGAGTCCCATCCGGACACGGGACGAAGTCTTGAGTCTTGTATCTTCACGGTCCAACAGTCCGGCCAAAGTATATAGTCCGGCTGTCCGGATACCCCCTAATCCAGGACTCCCTCAGTAGCCCCTGAACCAGGCTTCAATGACGATGAGTCCGGCGCGTAGATTGTCTTTGGCATTGCAAGGCGGGTTCCATCTCCGAATACTCCAAAGTAATTATCGAACACTTAAATCATGTCCGGATCTGCAAGATGATCTTCACATACCACTTTAGAGAGAATGATATTCCACAAATGTAATGTGTTGACAACGTTAGACAACGTGTCATGACACTACGGTAGAGTCATTATTCGAACCGTTTTCCCACAACCAGCCACAGCGGATATTGCTAGGCGGTTTCCTCAGCACGTCTTGCCGAAGCAGAGATCATGTCCCCTTATCACGGGATTCCCATCAATACGGGTATGGGTAACCCAACCGCGCCATCAATCGTGGCGCTTGGGAAATAAGCGATCCTCAACGGGCAAGTGGGGAGGCGCACCGTTCTCGTCGCCTCTACAAAGGGATAAAGATTCCCCATTTTCACCCACGCCTTCTTCCTCCTTCGCTTATCCATTCTTGCCCCCTCGAGCTCCAGCGCCCTAGTTCACACCTCCTCCGCACAGCCAAACATGTCCGGAGCAGGAGGCAAGTGGGTGGCCTCCACCGTCAAGGAGGAGCATATCATGAAGCTCCGAGCGGTCGGATACTTGGCCGCAGATATCGCGCATCGGCTACCGGATGCAGGGCAGATCATTCCAACTCCGGGACCCCACGAGAGGGTCGTGTTTCTCGCCCACTTCGTCTGTGGACTGGGATTTCAACTTCATCCCTTCGTCTGCGGGCTCATGTTTTACTACAGGCTAGATTTTCATGATCTAACCCCAAATTTCGTCCTCAACATCTCGGCGTTTATCGTCATGTGCGAGGCCTTCCTCTGCATCAAACCTCACTTTGGCTTGTGGCTACGAATCTTCTGCGTGAAGCCGAAGATCGTGAGCGGCCAGCAAGCGGAGTGTGGAGGCACCATGGTGGGCAGGATGCCCAACGTTACCTGGCTCGACGGCTCCTTCACGGAGACCGTAAAGGGGTGGCAATCGGGGTGGTTCTACATCACCGAGCCACGCGACGCCAACTGGGTGGTGGCCCTCGAATTCCGATCCGGAATTCCCATGCGGCTCACCTCCTGGGAAAAGAAGGGCCTGGCCTGGGGCGCACCTGAGGAGCTGACCGGACTTCAAAATTGCATCAGGAGTATGATGGACAAGAAAATTGAGCTTGTCAACATGGTCCAGGTCATGCTTGTCCGCTGCATTCTCCCGTGCCAAAGAGGGGCATTTACTTTGTGGGAGTTTGTTCCGGCCGAACACCGGACACTTCAAGAGCTCTACGGCATGACACACAAGGACGCATGGAAGGTGATGTTCAAGGCCTCCGAAATACCTCCTCCCACATCCGAGGACCGCGGACTTCATGCCACGCGGCTCCCCCGTCTGGTGAGTTTCCTGACTATCACCAGATGTAGTTTTCCCAGCGTAATCACGGGAGGATTTTAAGTCATCGTGTGTGTTTAATCAAGAGTATGTGGTGACGGCGGAGCAGATCGACTATCCGGCTCCACTGCCAGAAGGTACAGCAGACGCTCTCCTGACGGAGATGCTGGTCCCGATGCCCTACAAGGCACCGGAAAAGAAGGCCGAAAAGAAGGCCCCGGGGACTAGGAAGGGTCTCTGGCGTAAGGTCATACCGGACGCCTCGTGCGGAGACGACGACGCACACTCCTCCCACGAAGGGGAGGAAAAGGAAGGGGCCGCCCCACCTGAGGAGGCCGAAGGGACCAAGAGGGCGACGCAGGGGACCAGGAAGGGTCCCCGGCGCAAGGCCGTCATAAGCTCGTCGTCCGAAGATGACGAGGTGGATTCCTCCTGCGGAGGCAGGGGGCAACACGAGGAAACTCCGCCTCCCCGCACTGGGGAGGAGAAGAAAAGGAAAGCCGCCCCAGAGGGGGAGGCTAGGACGCCTAAGAAGTGGAAGGCATCCCTTCCGGATTACTCCACCAAGGCCGCCTACAGTGAGGAGGAGTGGCTGCCCAGGGGGAAGCCCCTAGTAAGATCGTAAGTATCTGCACTCTGTTGTATTTTAGTGCGACTTTGCTTCATGGTCTGTTATAATGCCGAACATGTATATGCAGTCCGGCCAGGGTCCATCCCGAGGTATCCTCTTCGGATGGGTCTTTGAGTGATTCGGCGATGAACTCGCTCCCAACGGCCACTTCCACTCGGCCCACGGATGACATGGAGGTGTTATCCCAAAGGCTCCCAGAGGAGGGGGAGGCGACTCTGGAGACGCCCCAAGGTGAAATTCCAGACGCCGGGCACACGGGGCGTAAGATCCCCGCAGATTGTGCCGACGGGAGCCGCAGCAAGCCGGGCTCCCCGCCGGACACTATATCGGAACCACCAAAGGTTTCGGATTCGGGCAGGCAGGCCCTCGCCAAGGAGGGTGAGCCTTCCGTGCCGACAACTTCCGTTACGCCAGAGGTGTCGGATAGTCTGCTGGAAGCGCTTCGCGGCGCTTCCATGGATGACGAGCACCGTACTCTTATGAGGGCGGTGATTCAGAGGGTTCGGTCCGCCAAAAGCGGATTGACCGAAGCCTGCACCAGCCTCCTAACCGGCTTTGAGGTAAGTAATTAAAAGTTTGGGAAATTATCGCCCGATAGATAGTAGCCCCTGATACTCTGTTTGGTGTTTGGAAAGAAGAGCCAAACAGAGGGTCAATTTTAATCCGCAGGACTCTAATATTAGGTGTCTATGTGAATGAGCAGGCGGTGCTGCTTGCTGTTGCTGCCCGCACAGCAGTGGTCTCCGGACTCAAACGGGACCTGGAGCAGGCCCAAGGAGAGCTCATCCTCACGAAGAGGTAGCTCGAAGAGAACAAAGGTGAGTAATACCCTGTTCACATATCACAAAGGATAGAAAAAATTGGTGACGCTAAAAAGCGTCATGATTTTGTAATAGGGGCCACAACCGAAGTGGCGTCTCTGAAGAAAGCGCTGACCAAGGCCGAAAACAAGGCGGCCATGGAGGGCATTGAGCGTGAAAAGCAAAATGCTAGGGTGGGCGAGGTACAGCAAGAGCTCCAGGAGTTCGGCAAGAAGTTCGAGTCCTTGGAGCGTGACCTCAAGACGAAGGAGTCTGAGCTTGCGAAGGCCCTCTTGAGCATGAAAGACGCCAAGGCCGAAGCCGAAAAGGCCCTGCAGGAAATCCAGGTGGCCAAGAAGATATCAGCGGGTAAGACCTTCTTTATGCAAAGCAAGCATGTGGAGGAGACGTTTCTTTTACTTACCCGAATTCGGAGCTCTCCAGGGGTATTCACAGATCTGCCACGCAGCATATCAGGTGCTGCGGAGTTCTACCGTGCCGAGGAGGGGAGCTCAACGGAGAAGCTGTTCTGGTCCCAGTATGCTGGAGCCGAATACCTGATGCCTCTGAGTGACCAATTGAAGCAATTGGTTGAACTCCACAGGGCGGCCAAAGTGGCTATGAAAGATTTCATAGTCCGGATGTGGCCTGGTGAGCCCCTGCCCGCCAGCTACTTCGGCCTGATAAAGCAGATGGTAAATGCCTGTCCGTGGCTTGAAGTGATCAAGCGATCCATTTGCATTGAGGGTGCCCGCCGAGCCTTTGCCCGTGCGAAGGTGCATTGGGGCAAGCTGGACGCGAAGAAGCTCATGAAGGATGGACCGCCAGAGGGCAAGGCGCATCGCTGTCCCGAAAAATATTATTACGGCGTTATGAAAGGCGCTCGTCTCGTGGCTGATGAATGTACCAAGGACACGATCTCTGAGTGAATGTACTTCTGTCGTTTTTGTAATATAAAGACGAAGTTATTTGCGCTATATAGCGCTTTGTTTTTGATTTAAAATAATACCTTCCGTGCGGCTGTTTATAAAATTCTGAAAGTAGGCCAGTCGTCGGCTTCCGCCGCCACATAACTAGTACTAGGGTGTTCGTGGAAAAACCCAGACACTCTTTATCCAAATTTTTGGTCCTTGAAGGAGGTGTTTGGCGCAGCGAACAAGGCAATCGGACTATGAGGCTTTATAACTTTCACTTAGCCATAGAAGTCTACAATTTTAAATTTCGGTGAAGCCCCTGGAATTCGAAAAGCCGAATTGGGGCACTATATATGCCTAAATTGGACGAGGCCGATTCCTCGCCTAAAGCGGAAAAAATCTTAAGGATTTTGAGACCTCTCGAACAGCGACCAGCTCTCGCCGCATCATGCCGGTCAGTTTTTGGTTTTCTCTACTGAGGTGCTCATCCAGAAGAACCGGGACACAATCGCAGTAGTTCTCCCTGCGCTACCTTAGCCGATATAACGAAACGTAAGGTACCAAAACAAGGGAGCCAGGCAAACCGAACTATTGACCCAAGACATGATTCGGAGCTGATGCATATAATGCTATAACTTCGGGGTGCCGCACTGTTGAAGGTGTTCGGACTTGTCTTGACGTATTATGGGGTGCCATAAGAAGCCCCTGGCAAACTGAATGTACCAAGGTGTATGGATGCAATATTAAATAAACATTTATGGGGAAAATGTGCAAATAGGAATAATAAGCTGACGCTATATATTATTTCCCATTGATGAATAATACGTCTAAGCATATGTTTACAATGAATGCGTTAAGCAGAAGTAAATAGGAATATTTAACATGTCCTATCCAAGGGCGGGCCGCATGTAGGTATATAAAACAGGTATAACGATCGTGAACAGATTCCACCTGGGTATTCCCTTTGTGCGCAAAGCCTTTTGCCTCCTTGGTTTTCTCTCCTGTGCAAGTCTGACAATCCGGCTCTTCTGAAGAGGCTGCCTGAAAGCAGTGTCCTGAAAGATAAAAAGGGGGGTTATTAAAGTATGTTGCGGCTATACCGCACTATCAACTGAGTCACTATTGCGCCTCCACCAATGCCCATGGTATTTTGAGTGAGCAATTGTGTATGCGCGGCACGAAGCTGCCTTGATGGGGCTGGAGCGGAGGCTGGACTGGTAGTCGCACTATTGGCGTGCCTGGCAATCCTGTTGCAGGGTACTCCGAGCTCGCTTGACGGTGTTCGGGGTTATTGTCGCCGGATTGGTGGTTTGCCGGAGAAGGCTGCATTGTACTTCTGCCGCGAGGGCTGCAGTATGCTCTTCTGTACGGAGAGAGCGGTCCATGTTTCTGTTGACTGTTATGACCCCGCGAGGTCCTGGCATCTTGAGCTTGAGGTATGCATAGTGTGGTACCGCATTTAATCGAGCGAATGTGGTTCGTCCAAGCAGTGCGTGATAACCACTACGGAAAGGGACGATATCGAAGATTAACTCCTCGCTTTGGAAGTTATCCGGAGATCCTAAGACCACTTCCAGTGTTATGGAGGCCGTGCAACGGGCCTCTACTCCTGGAATTACACCTTTGAAGGTGGTTTTGGTGGGCTTGATCCTCTAAGGGTCGATGCCCATTTTGCGCACTGTGTCCTGATAGAGCAGGTTCAGGTTGCTGCCGCCATCCATAAGGACTCGCGTGAGGTGGAATCCGTCGATGATTGGGTCTAGGACCAATGCGGTTGAACCACCGTGACGGATGCTGGTAGGGTGATCCCTACGATCAAAGGTGATTGGACAGGCTGACCATGGGTTGAATTTTGGGGCGACTGGCTCCATCGCATAGACGTCCCGTAGTGCTCGCTTCCATTCCTGTTTGGGAATATGGGTGGCGTAGATCATATTGATTGTCTTCACCTGAGGAGGAAATTTCTTCTGTCCCCCCGTGTTCGGACGCCGGGGCTCCTTGTCATCGTCGCTGTGCTGCCCCTTGTCCTTGTTTTCGGTGTTTATTTTACCGGCTTGTTTGAACACCTAGTAGTCTCTATTAGTGTGGTTTGCTGGCTTATCCGGGGTGCCATGAATCTGGCACGAGCGATCAAGTATGTGGTCCAGACTGGATGGTCCTTGATTGTTTCTTTTGAACGGCTTTTTCCGCTGACCGGATTTCAAGCCACTGAATCCGGCGTTGACTGTCGTGTCTTCAGTGTTGTCGCCGTTGTTCTGTCGCTTATGTCTGTTGCACCGTGGCTTGCCGTTATTGTCGCGGACATCCGAGGTGCCGGAATTTATTGGCGTGGTGCTACTGTGAGCCAACCAGCTGTCATCGCCCGTGCAAAAGCGGGCCATGAGTGTCGTGAGGGCCGCCATGGACTTTGGTTTTTCCTGGCCGAGGTGTCGAGCGAGCCACTCGTCACGGATATTATGTTTAAAGGCCTCCAGGGCTTCGGCGTCCAGACAGTCGACTATTTGGTTCTTTTTGGTTAGGAACCGAGTCTAGAATTTCCTGGCTGACTCTCCGGGCTGTAGGGTAATGTGCCTCAAGTCATCGGCATCCGGTGGTCGCATGTACGTGCCCTGGAAGTTGTCAAGGAACGCGTCCTCCAGGTTTTCCCAACTGCCAATGGAATTTGCCGGTAGGCTGTTTAGCCAATCCCGGGCCGGTCCTTTGAGCTTAAGGGGAAGGTACTTGATGGTGTGTAGATCATCTCCGTGGGCTATGTGAATGTGGAGAAGGAAATCTTGAATCCATACTGTGGAGTCTGTTGTGCCATCGTATGATTTGATGTTTACGGGTTTAAACCCTTCTGGGAATTCATGATCCATCACTTCGTCAGTGAAGCAGAGGGGGTGTGCGGCGCCTCTATGTCGGGCTATGTGGCTATGCAGTTCGAATGAGTCTAGTTGGCTGTATTCAGCCCGGTCAGACTTGTTGGTAGTGTATCCGGCGTGACGATCATCGTCACGTGTTGGGGCACGCCCCCGCGATCCGTAGATCGATCTTGGCTGTCCTGCCTTGTTTTCCAGCATATCTTGCAGGTCCTGCCTATTGCCCCGGGCCGTAGTGTATTGGCGTAGGGGTGCGGGCTGGTATTCGGGCTTATACGCTGTTTCATCCCGGGCACGAGGTGGCCGGTAAACCGTGTGGCGCTCGAGTCCATATTCCTCAGCTGCCAGGACTTCAATCCATCTGTCCGTGAGCAGGTCTTGATCAGCTTGGACCTGCTACTGCTTCTTTTTCAGGCTCCTCGCAGTGGCCATAAGCCGGCACTTGAAGCGCTCCTGCTCCGCGGGGTCCTCAGGCACACCGAACTCGTCGTCGCCGAGGCTAATCTCGTCTTCGGAGGGGGCATGTAGTTGTCCTCCTCCGGATATCCGTCCGTCGCCTGTTCGTCTGAGCTGACCTGCCCGTCTTCCTGTTCGGCCTGTTCAAGGGCGGGCTGGTCGGGGTTGTATTCATCTTCGGCACCATCCGGATTGTTTTCTTCTCCTGTGCTGATGTTGTTGTGGCGTGGCTTGGAGCGGCGCCGACGACGCCAATCCTTTGCTTTCTTCCTTGAGGGGTTATCCTCCATTGCCTCATCGCCATTGGTTTTTTTCGGAGTATCCACCATATATATATCATATGAGGAGGTGGCTATCCACTGCCCCGTGGGTGGTGGTTCCTGTTCTTCTCCTACATCGTCGTCCATACCGTCGATGTCTTCAGAGTCGAAGTCAAGCACGTCGGTTAAATCATCGCTCGTGGCAATGAAATGGGTGGTGGGTGGGCAACAAATTCCTTTGTCGCTTGCTTCCCACTCGAGCCGGACATAGTTCGGCCAAGAGTCTCCTGACAAAGAGAGAGACTTTAACGAGTTCAGCATGTTGCCCAAGGGCGAGTGCTAGAAGACATCCGCATCGGTGAACTCCATTACCGGAGCCCAACCAGATTCAGCGGGCTCGGGGGTGCGCGGACTGGAACCTATAGTTGGATACGAGTCCGGGGGTTCGGTGTCACAGGCTTCCTTGGGGGTGAAGTCTGTGTTCGGCTCTACCACCGATGGGTGTGCGGCCTCCGGGGCAGGGTCCATCCACCCGTCCTCGGGCGATGCAATCTGCCCTGGATTTAGGTCTGGGGTTCCTGCAGGGGTGATATCTCGAGCATTGTCCGATAGCAGGTCTAAGCCGTGCTCATCGTGACTGTCTGGCGCTCCTGGCGCAGGCCCGAATCCGTTGAAGATCAAGTCTCCGTGGATATTGGCCGTGTAGTTCAAGTTTCCGAACCTGACCTGGTGGCCAGGGGCATAGCTGTCGATCTACTCCAGATGGCCAAGCGAATTGGCCCGCGGTGCGAAGCCGCCGAACATGAAGATCTGTCCGGGGAGAAAAGTCTCACCCTGGACTGTGTTGTTGATGATTGTTGGAGCCATCAAGCCTCACAGCGACGACACAGAGGAACTCTCAATGAAAGCACCAATGTGGGTGTCAAAACCAGCGAATCTTGGGTAGGGGGTCCCGATATGTGCGTCTAAGGCTAATGGTAACAGGAGGCAAGGGGCACGATGTTTTACCCAGGTTCGGGCCCTCTTGATGGAGGTAAAACCCTACTTCCTGCTTGATTGATATTGATGATATGAGTATTACAAGATTTGATCTACCACGAGATCGTAGAGGCTAAACCCTAGAAGCTAGCCTATGATGATTATGATTGTGTCTCTAAGGACTAAACCCTCCGGTTTATATAGACACCGGAGAGGGCTAGGGTTTACATAGAGTCGGTTACAAAGAAGGAAATCTATTATCCGGATCGCCAAGCTTGTCTTCCACGCAAAGGAGAGTCCCATCCGGACACGGGATGAAGTCTTGAGTCTTGTATCTTCACGGTCCAACAGTCCGGCCAAAGTATATAGTCCGACTGTCCGGATACCCCCTAATCCAGGACTCCCTCACTAGCCACGAAAGCCACTGCTACTTAGGCGTCGTTCGGTGGGCCGGCGCCCTGAGTCGAGGAGGTGGACGTCGTCGATGCATGCATCTCTTCTTCTTGCCTCCTGTAACCAGCACTGCATCGCCTCGTGGCTATAATGTTTTATTAGTATAGTACTCCCTCCGTTCCCAAATATAAGTCTTTCTAAAGATTCCAGCAAGTGACTACTACATATGGAGAAAAATGAGTGAATCTACACTCTAAACTATGTCTACATACATCTGTATGTTGTATTCCATTTATAGTATCTAAAAAGGCTTATATTTATGAACGGAGGGAGTATATGGCATTTTTATTCTAGTCATAACGTTTTCACTGTGAGGTGGGGCCGCAGTTGAGCAAACCCACCCCGCCCACCGGGCGTTGGCTGAGTTTATAATTAGAAGAGAGAAACGAGGGAGGAGAGCTAGCTGTAGCACGGAAGTTGTTGTCAGATGGGACTCGTGTTTATAGAATAGGAGTACTGAGCACTCGTGCCTTTTTTTGAGGGAAAAATTAGTCATATGTCTAGTACCACTAGTTGGGTGTGTGCGACCTATAGCTGTCATCACTTTAGGTCTCCTTTTCGAACCGCGGCTACGCTTCATAGTACATATTTTTTCACGCATTTATCCTCCTATATGTACTCCTAGGCTATTTCCACGTGCTCCCATTCGCCGACATGTGGGACATAGAGCATCTGGGTCGTAGTGCATGCACGACTCGGAGCATATGCCGGGGTACTTGCAAACCCCCAGCATTACATGCAAACCCCCAGCAGAAGAATAAATAAATGAATGAATTACTACATGAAACCGGATTATTTTCGTGGAAACCAGAGCACGTTCATTAAATTTTGGACATAACACGTTTATAAAAAATGACCGGACCTAAACCAATCTAAGGGCCTCTTTGATTTTTCCCGCAAAAATGGGCCTCTTTGATTCGCAGGATACTGAAAACACATGAATGGGGAAAGTATGATGGCGATGAACCGAGACGAGGAGAACTCTAACTCAGTTAGAGGTTAGAGTTAGATTCTAACCCTGAACTAACTCTAAACCAAAGAGGTGTATGGATGGCAGGGTTAGATTGACAATAAATGCTCTTTCTCAATCATTTGACTACTTTGGACCCGATTTCCTGCCGGATTTGGTGTGGCCGGCTCTTCTGTGGCCTCCTCCCGCTCACAATTGACATAAACGAACCATCTATACAAATCAAGCATGCAAAACATGATAATTTTTACTTTGCCCATACAAATGAGATATCCCACTTAAACATACAAGTCGTCAATCAAGCTTCACAAAATAAAAAAAACACTTCATGAAACAAAGCATGAGCTAACTCATCACGGAAGTCATTCATGATAGGGAGTGAGCCCGGAGCCCCTCACGCACCGAGGGAGGAGCCCGCCATCGTCGCTCTGGAGGAAGGCTCTGTAGAGCCCAAGCCCCGGGAACCCCTCCGATGCTGGCCCTTGTGAGTTGAGGTCGACACCGGCATGGGTAGCAGGGCCGCTTGCCGCCGACTGGGAACTTAATCTTTGGGCCTCTAGAAATAATGCAAGCCTGTAACTATAATGCCTAGAAAGGTGAACTGAATCTTTGGGCCTCTAGAAATAATGCAAGCCTGAAACTGAAATACCTAGAAAGGTGAACTAAATCTTTGGGCCTCTAGAAATAATGCAAGCCTGAAAGTGAAATACCTAGAAAGGTGAACTGAATCTTTGGGCCTCTAGAAATAATGCAAGCGTGAAACTGAAATACCTAGAAAGGTGAACTGAATCTTTGGGCCTCTAGAAAAAATGCAAGCCTGAAATTGAAATACCTAGAAAGGTGAACTGAATCTTTGGGCCTCTTGAAAGATTTATTACCTCCTCAAGTAACATCAAACAATTCCATGCGTGCACCACGAATCTATACCAAGTTTGATCAGGATCTACTTTTCCAAATTAGAATTAGCGCTAGAGCAAGCAAGATCAATGATATGGCCGTGAGACAAAGAAGGAACGAACAAACTCACCCCTCTCGCGACCTCCCTGGTAGATGCGTCGCCGCTGCGCACGATAGAGGGAGAAAAACGACTGGTGAAGGGGGAGCGGGGCGACCTTCGAAGGCCGGAGGGAGAGGGCGGCCGGAGTAGGGCTGCGACGGCCGGAAGGAGAGGGCTGCCGGAGGAGAGAGAGGGCGAGTGGCGCTTGGGCGGGCGGCCCTATGGGGAACAGAGAGGAGTCATGCGAGGGGGGGGGGACCGATCTGGTGCGGGCAGGGGAGATTTTTTTAGTTCTCTTTTAGTGGGCCCGAGGATAACTAACCCAATTAGAACCTCTCCACCGGGCTAGTTTTTTTAGCTGGGTTAGAGCAAACTAGCTCAAACTAACCCCTCTTGTTTCGATAACTTGAGGCTATTTCAACCCAAACTAGCTCTAACTCAGGGATCCAAACAAAGAGGAGTGTTACCGTACATGCTACAATGTGGACCGTAGCACATTGTTTTTTATGGCCATATCACCACATTGTTTTCTACTGCTGGTTCACTGGGCTACCGTGGTTCACACTGCTGGTTCACTGGGCTGCCGTGGTTCGCACTGCTGGTTCACTGGGGTGTCGTGGTTCGCACTCCTCCGACCTGAGTAGTACTCCCTCCGTTCCTAAATATAAGTCTTCGTACATATTTCACTGTGGACCACATACGGATGTATATAGATGCATTTTATGTGTAGATTCACTCATTTTTCTCCGTATGTGATCCATAGTGAAATCTCTCCAAAGACTTATATTTAGGAACAGAGGGATTAGTATAGTACTAGTATATACCGCATCATTCTTTGCTCCTTCTTACTACTCCGACATGTGGGAGAGCTAGCATCCGGGTCGACGTGTCATGCACCAGATTTGAGTGCAGAACGGAAGGGGGGCATCACCCCAGTCGGAGCGCCAGTAATTCATGACTATAGTGAGTCGTCATATCACAAGTCTTTCCAGCAGTAATGCGCTGGCAAATCGCACAGCCCGACCTTTCAAGCAGTATGTTTGAGAATCCGCCACTCGCTCACCCTCCTTGCCTCTCTGTCAAACCGCCTACCCAAAAAATGCCGCGCGTACTGCCCGGGAAAAGCCCCACCCTCAACTTTTAACTACGCGAAAATAGTTCGAGCTTGTTTCTTCTATATAAATACAGTACTTACTATATGTTTATTCACCCGTGGGGTTGTTCAATGAATGGAGGGGCGGGGAGAACAAGTGAACAATACTGTAGTACTACTAGTAAGTAGGAGTCGTACAATAGTCACCTTAAATAGAGAGTTTCTTTTCTTTAGTGCCACGTACACAAATTGAAATGCTTGTTGTGGAGAGGAAAAAGATAACCACTCCACTATATATGGACGCAGGGGCCTGAGCGCTTGCTTTACTCGGGTTGCTCTCTTCATTCTCTCATCCTCTCCAGATATAAACAAGACAGCGGCAGCGACATTTTCTCTCTGCTCACCGCTGGTCATAGATCCGGCCGGATCCCTTCGACCAGTGTGTGTAGAGGACTAAAAGGTGCATCATTCACGCAGTCATCACTGTCGAGGGAGGAAACCCACAGCTGCCGGAGGGGCCCGACCTCTGCCAGTGTCGTTCTCTCCGACACAGCGCTGGCTCGGGAGGTCCTCCGACCCTTCTTCCTCCCTGCCGTATTGTCTACAGATCCGACCTGCCGCCGCCGACATCCCGGCGACCCTCAGGTATAAGTTCTTCGAAAGCGGCCTTGCTCTACTTCCCCAGCTCCCCACGTGTCTGCATGTGCATCTTTTTCTACTCCCATCAGCTCTTCCAAAGCCACCTAAATTTTTAGTATTATTAGAGGTAAAGCTACTTCATGCATTCGAATCTAGGGCTTTGTTCAAACAACGAAGAAAGGGGGGAAAGTTGTAGCATGAATCTAGGACTTGATTCAAAGAGGAAATAATATGGTGAAAGTAGTTGAGACCGGATACCCAACCGGTCTCTTGGTTGAAAAGGGAAATAATGGGAAAACGCAGTACAAACTGGATAAGGAACAGATCTATTATTGGTTGAAAAAAGGATAGAAAGTGGCGGCTGGTGGACAAGTCAACAGAGTATGTCCAGGATTAGATTTGCTGCCATCACATAGTAAAAGGTCTCCAGGATTAGATTTGATGCCCTCACATAGTAAAAGGTCTCAGGATTAGATTTGCTGCCCTCACATAGTTAAAGGTCTCAGGATTAGATTTGCTGCCCTCACATAGTAAAAGGTCTCCATGATTAGATTTGCTGCCCTCACATAGTAAAAGGTCTCCAGGATTAGATTTGCTGCCCTCACATAGTAAAAGATCTCCAGGATGCTGCCCTCACATAGTACAAGATCTCCAGGATTAGGTTTGCTGCCCTCACATAGCATGAACAAACTCGGCATCACCACGTTATGCCTTCTTGTAGGTACATTGTGCTGATGCGTCCACTGTCGCATGTCCTTATACCAACCTTTTGTTGTTGTTAATGTAAGGGCGCATGTAAAATGAAGCGGTCACACTGTTACCTTAGGGACATGTCTAACCAGTGTTATTGTTAATCTAATGCCTCCAGTGATAAGATGCAATTAAACTGTGTTACAAATGGAACTCCTACCATTTTACCCAGTATGATAAGTAAGTTGCTCCTTTACACTGCTGAGTGTCCTGGTGTCCCCACGGTCCCATGCCCTTAAACCAACTCTTTAGCTGTTGTTGATTTACTGTGTCTAGTAAACAAGCAATGCCACCATTAAAGTAATCCCATATTTGAGGAATCTCATTGTTGATCGTAATGCTTCTTGTAACATGAAGCATTACTGACGTCTTAAAATTTCTACTATCCTTGCGTGATTGCCATGAACATAATTAAGATGCTTATTTTCATTTTGTATACGTTTTGTATATTTTTATTGACCAGCAATAGTTTACTTTCTATCTTTTTGTGCAGATAGGGATATCCATTTCACCTTGTCGCTATTGTGACCTTTTGGTGAACTGCACAAAACACTTTTTTGGAATGAGTGTCTTGTGCAGTTCAACTAAAATTTCACATGGGCAACATCTCTCAATTTTGGTGGAACTGCACAAAATGGTGATTGGAGTTTCCAAAGTCTTCGTCAAGTTCTGCTGGTAATCTCGTGCAACATTTTATTAGCCTTTGCAAGATGGAGCCATCACTGTCACCACAATGGCACTTTATTTTAGTGGAACTGCACAAAAGGATAAGAAAATTATAGTTGCACCTTACATGAGCCGGACAGCCAACCTTAATGTTCCTCAATTTTAGTGCAACTACTAAAGAAGAACCTGCCAGCTCACGAGAGCAAGTACTTCTTGCTAGCTGAATGATGCCTTTGCTTCATTTCAGGTGAACTGCAAAAAAAGGTGCATGAATTGAATGATGGAACTCCAAGTAGACCTCATCCTAGTGGAGCTGCAGGTTGAGTTCAAGGAGGCCGCAATTAAAGTGAAATCATGCTCTCCTGTCTCCTTGTTTGTGCTGTGCAAATAGGAATACTCAACTACAGATGTTGTGACGGTCAAGAGCATTCGCCAAGTTCTTTGATTGTATGACATGGATAGCCAAGATGGATTTAATCCTGATATTCACTTTATCAAAAGGCTCTAATGGGTTGGTTCTGAATCTTGCAAGCTGGGAATCAATGAGATGTGTAGGCATCTTTGTTGTACTTATTATTTGAATCTTATTTGTCGGTTTTGAATCTTGCAAGCTGGGAATCAATGAGATGTGTAGGCATCTTTGTTGTACTTAATATTTGGATCTTATTTGTTGGTTCTGAATCTTGCAAGCTGGGAATCAATGAGACATGTAGGCATCTTTGTTGTACTTATTATTTGGATCTTATTTGTTGGTTTTGAATCTTGCAAGCTGGGAAACACGGCATGATGATGCAGAGGACAACAACCATGCATAACAAACAGTTCAAACTTGGTAGTATTATCTTTGTGAAAGTGCGACAAATGTGCTAATCGTGTGCGTCCTGAGAATAATAATTCTAATTGTTGTGCATGTTGATCCTGTGGCACTGATAGAACGATCCAATGCATTGCTTGTTTTAAGTATAAATTTCTATTAAAGCTAATTAAATTTAAGTAAAGTGGCCACTAACTCCTATTATTACAGTACCAATACAGACCCGCTCGTGAACCGACGTGTGGCCAGAGTAGGTTTCTTAATGGAGGCGTTTGGATGCGCCGAGGGTGCATCTTATGTCGGGCGTGCAGCGGACGAGGGAGGGGTAGTAACTATTGTTGCATGTACACACTCAGCTTACTGTTGAATCCAGTTCCTGAAGAGCTGAAAAACAAACTGCTACCGCCGCCTACACACTCGTTCACTCGAAGAGACTCCAATGGCGATCCGAGGGGTGAGCCTGCTGGATATGGACTTCAGCAAGGAGTTCCCCTTTGAGTTCGTCGTTTAGTCCTATGGCTGCACCAAGTTGAATGTGATGTACACCAATGATACGGACTCGGCGAAGCTCTGCCTCGCCTCAGTCCTATGTCTGCACCAGGTTCTGGAGCATTCACTCGTTTCATCGGCAGCGCCGACTGTACCTTCGCTACGGTGGAGAGAAGGAAGAACGCGACGATTCAGCCATCTGGTGCAACAAGCTTGTCGACATCCAGAAGCAATACAAGATCATCAGCAACGGGCAGGAGAAGGACTCCGTGGTTGACCTCGCTGAGACCATCATCGACCCCTGATACGCCAACATGAAAGAAGACGACCTGAACACGTGGGAGGTACCTCTGAATCTAGCCTACATAACCTACATGGCCAAGGGCGCATACGCATGCTACGACATGTACAGGCAGATCTTGGACATGAGGGCGTGTCTGCTTCCCGTAACCGACGAGTACACGGACAGCCGCAGCGTCATGATCAAGCATGCCAGGAAGGTCTAGATGTTGTACTTTATCTGTTTATAAGCACCTTTATCATCTGAGTGTTTCATGCATTAGCCTATGTATCGTAATTAGCTGTTTTTTCCAAAATATTTCTTTTAAGAACCCATTAACCTGATTGCTTTTTTTAGTGGCTATTTCCTTATGTATGTAACTAGTTCACTTGTCCGTTAAAAAAAACTAGTTCACTCGGCTGCCGTGCTTTGAATCTCCTTCCTCCCAACATATTTCCCTCCTCAGGTGGACCCAGCAGGTCTCTGAATTTTCTCCCACTTTCTTTTTT
Source organism: Triticum timopheevii (assembly GCA_963921465.1). NCBI lineage: Eukaryota > Viridiplantae > Streptophyta > Magnoliopsida > Poales > Poaceae > Triticum > Triticum timopheevii. The sequence goes on along the minus strand of OY997272.1, from coordinate 68,680,257 downwards.
GATGTAAACTGAGTTTTCTCCCAGTACTTTTCACTAGAACTAACTCAACTATCCCTCGTCTAGCCTAAAAAATAATAACACCCCACGTACTATTAACTCATCAAATTAAAATGATATTTTATTTTGTAAGTTGAAAGTTCTTACAAAATAATAATAATAATTGTTTATATATAACTTGGCAAGTTAACTCCTAGTGATTGTGGACATAAGCTTGCAAAGATTTTACTAACCAATGCAGTAATAGACGTGCAATCATGTGTTTATGTTTTTATAACATTTCTCCGTCTAGCCCAACATGATATTTTTCACCCAGCCCAGCAAGTCTGCGGATTTCGAGAAAAATGCAAATGGGATTTAAACGGGCTGCATAGATGCTACATCATTGTTTCACCCAGCCCACCAAATGGACTAAAAAAACAAATGGACTGGCTGACATGTGGGCAAGTAGGTCGAAGCCTAAGAAGGCGTTGGATTTACATCCAACGGCCGGCATTCTTCTTCAATCTCTCGTCTTCTTCCCCCAGCGCTGCCGGAACCGCCTGCTCCAGCCTTCGGCGTCCAGCGGCGTTGTTTTGCACTCCTCAGCGAAATGCTACCCCGCCGACGGCCAGGCCATCCCTCCACTCCGCACCTCCTGTTATTCTCTGCCGAGTGTAGGCCCACCCCGCACCCGAACCTGTCAAGTTTCCCACTCCTCTCCGTCTGCGACTCCACTGCCACGTCTTCCCCATCTCTGGGTCGTTCCGGTCTGGGGCCTCGCCATCGTCCATCGCCTCGGTGCGCTCGGCACGGCGTAGTCAACATACGAGAGTCATCGGAAGAGGACTGTACGTGGAGAGCCTGACGGTTGGGACCCACGAGGTCCATGGTCGCACACAAGGAAAGTTCCTCCTTATTACGCACTGTATGTGGACTGTACGTGGGAACGGCTTCTGTATTTCGCGAAAAAATGTTCCCCCCGCTGACAGGTTGGACCCACCAGCTATATCTTCGCACGCAAGGAAGTGCCTCCTTATCACGCACAAAAAAATGAATACCCCCAGCTAGCGGGGACCCACCATAGTGGGTGGCTGACTTGTGGGCCTACTAAGTTGACGAGGATGGAGGACTTTGTCAACTTAGTCAATACGAACGATTCTAGCTCCAGTGACCGTACGATGTCCATCCAACGGCCATAGTGCTTCCTCAACCTCGGGTCTTCTTGCTCCAGCCGCCCAAAGCAGCGCTGGTCGTGCCGCGTGCTCCTGCCTCTCGTGGCCAGCTGTGATGCCGCGGAGGCCTCACCGCCCCCTACTACTCCCACCCCTGGCCCAGGGCATCCCTCTACTCACCCACACCCCCTGTTATTCTGCGGCGACAGCAGCCTCATGCCGCAGCCTAACCAGTGAACCCTAGTACTCCTCTCCGCGTGGGCATCCATTGCCGCGTCTTCCCTGGCTCCGCATCGTCCCCTTCCTAGGCCTCACCGTCGTCCACCGCCTTGGTGCTCTCAGGTCTCGACGCGGCATGGTCAATGTGGTCAACGACCGACTTCCATCGGAAGAGTACTGTACGTGGAGAGGCTGACAGCTGGGTCCACGGCCACAACCCAGTTTTTTTGTGATTTGCCAAGTAAGTCGCTTTGTTAGGCCTGTTGGGCTGCAAATCTTTCAAGACGAGGAGAGCTTCATTCGGCTGGCCGAGAAAATAGCCTATCAGTAATGAGAAATGGGCTGTACATTTTTAAAACACATCAAACCGGCAATTAGTTTCAAATATCTTTTTTTCATTTTGAGATTTTAAATTACATTAATTTTTATGCGTGGAGAATTTGTTGGATTTTATATTGATATAAATTTATTTTTAAAATCAATTGGAATGTGAGTCAAAATTTCGGGATTAAAAACAGTTCGGATCCCACCGAAATATGCAAAAATTCATATAAGTTTTTAACCGTGGCCACAATATGGGATGTAATGCTAACAAAAAGAATATGGGCTCCAAAAAAACCTTAAGAATTATCAAATGGGCTTTAAATTATTAGAAATAATGGCAGATGGGCTGTATGTTGTTTTCCACAGATTTGAGGCTTTCCTAAAAAAAGGTTGACGCACAAGCAGTGACTATTGGATGTCCATCCAACGGCCGTTGCGCTTCTTCAATCCTTGCTCTTCCTGCTCCAGACGTTCAAACAAGCGCCGGCGGGACTGCCTGCTCCCTCCTCCCCGCGGCCGGCTGTGCTGCCGCGCAGGCCTCACTGCCCAACCGTACTCCCATCGCTGGCCTAGCCATCCCTCTACTCACCCACACCTGCTGTTATTCTCCGGTGACGGCGGACGAACTTGTAAACCCTCGTACAGTCGTACTCCCCTCCGCGTGGGAAACAACTGCTGAGTCTTCCCTACCTCCGTGCCATTCCCTTCGTAGGCCTCGCCGTTGTCCACCGCCCTGGTGCTCTCGGCGCGGCCTGGTCAACTTGGTCAACGACCAACATGCATCTGGAGTGGACTGTACGTGGATAGGCCGACAGCTGGGTCCACGGCCGCACGCAAGGAAATGCCTCCTTATTACGTGCAAAATAATGATTCCTCCACCTGACATCAGGGACCCACCGAAAGGGCCTCTGTATTTCGCCAAAAAAAACATTACCGTCGCTGACAGCTCGGACCCACCAGCTATATCTTCGCACGCAAGGAAGTGCCTCCTTATTACGCACAAAAAAATGAATACTCCCCCTGTTAGCTGGGACCCAGTATAGTGGCAGGCTGACTTGTGGGCCTACTAAGTTGACGGGGACGGAGGGCTTGGTCAAATTAGTCAATATGCACGATTCTAGCTCCAGTGACCATACGATGTCCATCCAACGGCCGTAGTGCTTCTTCAACCTCTGGTCTTCTTGCTCCAGCCGCCCAAACCAGCACCGGTCATGCCTCGTGCTCCTGCATCCCGTGGCCGGCTGCGATGCGGTGGAGGCCTCACCGTCGCCTACTACTCCCACCGCTGGACAGGCCATCCCTCTACTCACCCACACCCCCTGTTATTCTGCGGCGACGGCAACCTCACACCGGAGCAAACCAGTGAACCCTCGTACTCCTCTACGCATGGGCATCCACTGCCGCGTCTTCCCCGGCTCCATGTCGTCCCCTTCCTAGGCCTCGCCATCATCCACCGCCCTGGTGCTCTCGGCGCGGCGTGGTCAACATGGTCAAGGAACGGCTTCCATCGGACGTGGACTGTACGTGGAGAGGCTGACAGCTGGCTCCACGGCCACAGCAAGGAAGTGCCTCCTTATTACGCGCAAAATAATATTCCTCCACCTGACAGCGGGGACCCACCGGACAGGCCACCGTATTTCGCAAAAAAATGTTTCCCCCTGACTGCTAGGACCCACTAGCTACACCTTCGCATGCAAGGAAGTGCGTCTGGGCAAAAAAACGATTCGCCCCCCTGACTGCTGGGACCCACTAGCTACATCTTCGCACGCAAGGAAGTGCGTCAGGAAAAAAAATGATTCGCCCCTGACTGCTGGGACCCACAAGCTACATCTTCGCAGGCAAGGAAGTGCCTGACAGTTGGGACCCACCTGGTCGAAGCGTACGTAGCGTTGTCATTCTGGTTGCGAACATGTACGTACATATATACTGGTTGATGTAGAGGCGCGCACGTGTCGTAGTAGAGGCGCGCACGTGTCGTGGTAGAGGCGTCTACATGTCTAGTAGAGGCGCACACATAGCATGTACACGTACATACTGCGGCCAGTGTGCAAGAAAGAAAATATGGCCACGTATGTGTACATACGGGCGGGGTCTCGAACGCCTACTCGTGCATACGTACGGCCAGGACTCGTGTACATGGCTGGGTTGGAACGGAGAAACAGCGTCATCGTCATGTTCATGGGGAGCCAACTGGCTGGGTCGGAACGGAATGCGTCGTCGTGTTCATCGGGAGGGCTTGGACAGAACAGGCGATGGAAATGAGGCCTGGCGTACCGCAGAACGGAGGAAACGTCCTTGTGTTTGACTGTCCATGTTCGAAACGGGATCCTGTTCATCAGGAGGGGTCTGACGTACCGCAAAATGGACGAAACGGACCTCCCGGTCGAAACAGGGGTCCTGCTGATCGGGAGGGTGTGGCGTACCGCAAAACGGAGGAAATGACTCCTACGGTCGAAATGGGGGTCCTGTTGATCGGGAGGGGTGTGGCGTACCGCAAAACGGAGGAAACGGACCTCCTACGGTCGAAATGGGGGTCCTATTGACCGGGAGGGGTGTGGCGTACCACAAAATGGAAGAAACGGACTTGTGTTGGAGCGCTACGGTCGAAACGGGGGTCCTGTTCATCGGGAGGGGTGTGGTGTACCGCAAAAAGGGACTCCACGGGGTACTGTTCATCTCTACCGTCGACCTCCTCCAGCCTCCACGGGCTCCTGTTCATCCAGCCTCCACCGCGCGCTACTCCACTGGCTACTATTCAATGACCCCTCCACCGTCTACTGTTCATCCAGCCCTCCACACCACGGGGGTACTGTTCATCCAGAGGCAACGCCACCGCTCACTGTTCATCCACACCCCCCCCCCCCCCCCCGCAACGCTCACTGTTCATTCAGAGAGGGAGCATCGATCGGCTTCAGTTAGCAGCAGTAGCGAAGGAATCGCTCGATCGGGTTCAGTTAACAGCCATCGATCGATCGCTCGGGTTCAGTAACGCGTAGCCTGCAGTGCAATTGGTCGGGTTAAGTTAGAGCCAACGCCTCGCACACACACGCGTATGTGTACGAGAGAAACGCGCATCGCTCGGCCCCCGACCTCCCACCGTAACCGGGAACTCCCCGAAATTTTCCTCGCCCTCGCTTGTACCATGGTTTTTTCCATAATGGACGACCCAAAGAATGTCATGCAGCTGCGTCTCCGGCCCGCCCAGGATGAAAAGCCCATTTTCTGTCATGATTTTTTGTCATATAAGTAGGAGCCCGCCACATCTATGATGATACCGGGTTTTGTCACCATTATCGTCATAGAAGTGTCGTATGTATGACAGATATTTTTTTCATTCGGCCCAAAATGTCACGGATGTGTCTTTTTTTGTAGTGCAGTCCATGGGGAAGGGGCGCGACCACCCTTGAGGCCTTTCTCTCCTTTCCCATATGGCCCATTAAGGCCCAATACGAATTCCCGTAACTCTCCAGTACTCCGAAAAATACCCGAATCACTCGGAATCTTTCCGATGTCCGAATATGGTCTTCCAATATATTGATCTTTATGTCTCGACCATTTTAAGACTCCTCGCCATGTCCCCGATCTCATCCGGGACTCCGAACAAACTTCGGTCATCAAATCACATAACTCATAATACAAATCGTCACCCAACGTTAAGCGTGCGGACCCTACGGGTTCGAGAACTATGTAGACATGACCGAGACTCATCTCTGGTCAATAACCAATAGCGGAACCTGGATGCTTATATTGGTTCCTACATATTCTACAAAGATCTTTATCGGTCAAACCGCATAACAACATACGTTGTTCCCTTTGTCATCGGTATGTTATTTGCCCGAGATTTGATCGTCAGTATCTCAATACCTAGTTCAATCTCGTTATCGGCAAGTCTCTTTACTCGTTCCATAATGCATCATCCCGCAACTAACTCATTAGTCACAATGCTTGCAAGGCTTATAGTGATGTGCATTACCGAGAGGGCCCAAATACACCTCTTCGATACACGGAGTGACAAATCCTAATCTCGATCTATGCCAACTCAACAAACACCGTCGGAGACACCTGTAGAGCATCTTTATAATCACCCAGTTATGTTGTGACCTTTGATAGCACACAAGGTGTTCCTCCAGTATTCAGGAGTTGCATAATGTCATAGTCTGAGGAACATGTATAAGTCATGAAGAAAGCAGTAGCAATGAAACTGTAAAGATCATAATGCTAAGCTAACGAATGGGTCTTGTCCATCACAACATTCTCCTAATGATGTGATCCCATTCATCAAATGACAACACATGTATATGGTTAGGAAACATAACCATCTTTGATAAACGAGCTAGTCAAGTAGAGGCATACTAGGGACACTTTGTTTTGTCTATGTATTCACATGTACTAAGTTTCCGGTTAATACAATTATAGCATGAATAATAAACATTTATCATGAAATGAGGAAATAAATAATAACTTTATTATTGCCTCTAGGGCATATTTCCTTCGGGCACAATGCTCCCATAGAAGCCACTAGAGCCATCGTATTCTCCTCACGCCCTCACACAATGCGAGATGTCGTGATTCCACTATTGGTGCCCTTGGAGGCGGCGACCGAACCTTTACAAACAAGGTTGGGGCTATCTCCACAACTTAATTGGAGGCTCCTGTCGGATTTCGGGTTCCAGCAGACCCTTGAGGTTCGAACACTGGGGTGCGCGCGGAGGTTTCGCCCTCTGCCTACCTGCTCCTCGCCGAATCGCTAGGATCTAAACTACGGAAGAAACAACACAAGAGACATAGAGTTTATACTGGTTCAGGCCACCATTGTGGTGTAATACCCGGCCCTATTCCAGTGTGCGGTGTGGTGGATTGCCTCTTGGGCTGATGATGAACAATACAAGGAAGAACAGCCTCGCGAGGGTCTGTTCTTGGTTGGTGCTACTTGGTTCTGGCTCTTGGATCCTCGATGCCTCTACCCTGGGGGTGGCTAGTCCTATTTATAGGCAAAGGCCCTGGGCCTCTTCCCAAATATTGAGCGGGAAGGGTGCCAACAACTGGCCATTTTGAACGGGAACATTTGGTACACTTATCCTGACTAAAGTTGGTCCTCGCCTGCCAAAGGCCCTGGTGGTGACGCCTGCTTGGGCTCCACAATGACTTCCTTCCTGCCGTTGGGCTGGTCTTAGTCTTGTAGCACCGAAATGGATGCCTTTGCTTGATGCTCTCGCCTGTGCTTGCTCCCTTTGCACCAAAGAGCAAAGGAGGACACTACACGGGCTGGCGCCCGACTGGCGCCCTTGGTCGTCATGGCTTGCGTCATGGGCACCTCGCGAGGTACCCTGCCTTGAACTCTCCGCCTCTCGTGAGCCAGCCTGATGAGGCCGTGCCTGAGGAAGCTCCTTGTCGTCCACCCCGCGAGGCTTGGCCCCTCACGAGGGTCTTGAGCTTGCGTCGATGAAGATGGGCCGCGTTGGGGCCCCCTTTGAGCCACGCCGCAGGCCGCGGGCAGGCAAGTCTGGGGACCCCCATTCCCAGAACGCCGACAGTAGCCCCCGGGCCCACGGCACGCCCGGACTTGGCCGAGCAGAGAGGCGAAAGGGCAAGTGCATTGCGTCGCGGGCCCTAACAGCCTCCGGCCTTGGGCGCCACGTGGCGGTCGATTGGACGTGGGCGCCTCCGGTTCCCCTTGATGCCTCGGTAACCGCACGGATTCGACAGGTCCCTGTATGCAAAGCGAGTCATGATTACCTGCGATCGTGCAGGTCGACGGTTGACCTTCGCCGGCTATAAGTACGGAACTGCGCGCGCCCTCTAGTCTACCCCTTTTGCTTCTCCTTTTCTTCATGGCTCCGCCAAGGAAGTTCTCGGCCGCAGAGAAAGGAAAGGCTCGCCAGGTCGAGTCTGCCTCTCCCCCGCACAAGCGCGGTCGAGGCCGCCCTCGCAAACACCCCGCGGCCCCCACGGCGGCCCCCGGCGGTCGCGAAGGTGGCTCTCTGCATGGTGATGGGCGGCTGGCCATGGCCGGGGGGCGTGCTCCGGCCATGCGACCCCCCAGGCCGCGCTTCCATACTGCGGAGGTGCTGTCGGAGTTCATTGTGTGGGCGGCGGAGCCAACTAGCGCCCGGCTTCAGCTCCCTCGCTTCCTCCTAGGTGAGCTCCCAGCTGGCGCCCTGGGTGGCCTCTGGCTCCAGGCAGATGGCTGCTGCAGCCGGGCCTCGTGGGCTTTGCTGGAGGTCTCTGCAGCCGGGAGCCTGGCCTTGACCCGCGGCTGGCAGACATTTGACCGCGCGCGTGGCCTGCGCCGCCGGTGCACTCTACACTTCAAGTTCGACGGTGATGCCACCCTCTATGTGAGGGTGTTTGGGGAAGATGGTCACCGCGCAGGGTGCTGCCCTGAAGACGACGACCGTGGCCGGGGACCCAGCCCCGGCAAGGACGGAGAGGATAGAGCACGTGTGGTTGGCGGCGCCCGGGACGCCTAAAGCTTCACCAGCTCTTCTTCGGGTAGCGACTCTTCTAGCAGCGGCCGCGGTCAGCCTCCACGCCGTCGTGCCCACTTGGAGGGCGGCAGCGGGTCTGCCCGCCATCGCGCCCCGGTGAAGCGCGAGAGGGAGTCCGCCTGAGCTCCGGAGGCAGCTCGAGTCTTCCCTGAGGGCCGGCATAGGGCGAGCTTCGTCTGACTTGTTCTTTCCTTTCTTTTCTCCTGCGCAAAAAAGACAGCAGTGTGGGGCCCCGTGGGGGCGTGTTTGGGTTATCGTCGTCAATCATCATACTGTTTCTGTTATTTCGGTATTGTTCCTTTCTGTCGCATGCCCGTGCGCAGGTAATTTCCAGCCTCAACCGTGGGGGCGACCGACCCAGGCCCTGTATTCGTGTCATGGTGCCCGTGAGGCATGGACTGGAGGGGCGCTCCTGTAGTGGACCCGGGCCATGAAACCTCGAGCGATAGGGACAGGGACACTCGCGAGGGCGCCTGGGGCTCCCACCTCGCGAGCCCTTGCGCAAGAGAAAACGAGGCAGGAGAGCGAAAAAGTCGAAGAACCACAAGTCAAAAGGTGGCGATAGTTTCGATAAAACTCCAAATGAGAATGAACTAGCCAACTTCAGAAAGCAAATGAAAAAGCCGCGTCCGGCACCTAGTCTAGTCTTCGACGTCTTCTCACCAGCGCGGAGCTAAGTGCTGCCACTGGGCGTGGGAGGGAGCCCCAGGGCCTGAGGCCGGCACCCCTTAGACTCCGGGGCGTGTACAGCCCCAACTCATTATTACGTGAGAGTGTCACGGGCGGCGAGCTTCACAGGCATTGGCCTTCTTCACAGGCTCCGGGCCTTTCTTCGGGGAGGCAAGCTTCACGGGCATTGGCCCTCTTCACAGGCTCTGGGCCTTTCCCAAAACGCGACAGCTTCACAGGCGTTCTCCTTCTTCACAGGCTCTGGGCCTTTTTCAAAAAGATGAGCTTCACAGGCATTCGCCTTCTTCACAGGCTCTGGGCCTTTTCCAAAAAGATGAGCTTCACAGGCATTCGCCTTCTTCACAGGCTCTGGGCCTTTTCCAAAAAGATCAGCTTCACAGCCATTCGCCTTCTTCACAGGCTCCGGGCCTTTTCCAAAAAGATGAGCTTCACAGGCATTCGCCTTCTTCACAGGCTCCGGGCCTTTTCCAAAAAGATGAGCTTCACAGGCATTCGCCTTCTTCACAGGCTCCGGGCCTTTTCCAAAAAGATGAGCTTCACAGGCTCTGGGCCTTTTAGGGGTAAAACCTCCGGAGGTGCTAGATGTTCCACGCGTTCTGGACAGGTACTCCCTCCCGAGTTTCCAAGCGCGCGGAGCCAGGCCTGGAAACATGAACAACCTTGAACGGGCCCTCCCACATGGGAGAGAGCTTATGCAGTCCCTCCCTAGAAAGGACCCGCCGGAGCACGAGGTCCCCTACCTCAAGAGTTCTGGGGCGGATGTTGCGGCAGTGGTACCGCCGTAGTGCTTGTTGGTACCTTGCCGCTCGCAGCGCGGCTTCTCGACGATGCTCCTCCCCCAGCACGAGGTCCATCCCCCGCATGGCGTCCTGCTGCGTCTCATCGAATGCCAGGACCCATGCGGAACGACGCCTGACCTTGTGAGGGACGACTGCTTCGGCTCCATAGACTAGGAAGAAGGGGGTATCCCCAGTCAGCTTGGTCGCGGTTGTGCGGATGGACCACAACACGGACTGAAGCTCATCGTACCAACCTCTGCTGCAGGCCTCCAGCTTCTTCTTGAATGTTCTGGTCTTGAGGCCCCTCAGGACTTCTGCGTTGGCCCGCTCGGCCTGGCCGTTGCTTCGAGGGTGCGCCACCGAAGCGTAGCATATCTGTGTTCCAAGGTTAGCACAGTATGTTTTGAAGAGGTTACTGGTGAACTGCGAACCGTTGTCAGTGATGACGCAGTTCGGTACCCCGAATCGGCTCACGATGCCTTTGATGAACTTGACCGCAGAACCAGCAGGGATGGTGCGGACGGCCTCGACTTTAGCCCACTTGGTGAACTTGTCCACGGCGACGTAGAGGTAGCGGTAGCCCCCTGGCGCCCGAGGAAACGGGCCCAGGATATCCAGCCCCCAGACTGCGAACGGCCACGTGAGGGGTATGGTTTGCAGACCTCCGGCTGGCTGATGGATCTGCTTGGCATGGAATTGGAAAGCCTCGCAAGCCTTCACTAGCTCGACAGCGTCATTGAGCGCAGTAGGCCAATAGAAACCGCTGCGCAACACCTTGCCGACGATGGTCCGTGACGATGAATGATGCCCACAGTCTCCACCGTGTATATCTACCAGCAGCTCCTTCCCTTGCTCTCTGGTGATGCAGCGCAAGGACACATCGTTTGGTCGTTTCCGGTAGAGCTCTCCATCCCTAATGCAGTACGCTGTAGCTTGCCACGCCTCACGCTCTGCTTCCTCCTCCTTCTCCGGAAGGGTCCCTTGTGTTAAGTAGCTCCGGAGCTCCATGATCTAGCTACCCTCCTGAGGCTCCATCGTCAGGAGCAGGCGTGCTCCTGAGGCCGGGCCGCAGGCTGGGGCTCCCGAGGCAGGTGGTGAAGGAAATATTCCCTAGAGGCAATAATAAAGTTATTATTTATTTTCTTATATCATGATAAATGTTTATTATTCATGCTAGAATTGTATTAACCGGAAACATAATACATGTGTGAATATGTAGACAAACATAGTGTCACTAGTATGCCTCTACTTGACTAGCTTGTTTATCAAAGATGGTTATGTTTCCTAGCCATGGACAAAAGAGTTGTCATTTGATTAACGGGATCACATCATTAGGAGAATGATGTGATTGACATGACCCATTCCGTTAGCCTAGCACTTGATCGTTTAGTATGTTGCTATTGCTTTCTTCATGACTTATACATGTTCCTGTAACTATGAGATTATGCAACTCCCGTTTACCGGAGGAACACTCTGGGTGCTACCAAACGTCACAACGTAACTGGGTGATTATAAAGGAGTACTACAGGTGTCTCCAAAGGTACATGTTGGGTTGGCGTATTTCGAGATTAGGATTTGTCACTCCAATTGTCGGAGAGGTATCTCTGGACCCTCCCAGTAATGCACATCACTATAAGCCTTGCAAGAAATGTCACTAATGAGTTAGTTGCGGGATGATGCATTAAATAACGAGTAAAGAGACTTGCCGATAACGAGATTGAACTAGATATTGGGATACCAACGATCGAATCTCGGGCAAGTAACATACCGATGACAAAGGGAACAACGTATGTTGCTATGCGGTTTGACCGATAAAGATCTTCGTAGAATATGTGGGAGCCAATATGAGCTTCCAGGTTCCGCTATTGGTTATTGACCGAGAATAGTTCTAGGTCATGTCTACATTGTTCTCGAACCCGTAGGGTCCGCACACTTAAGGTTTCGATGACAGATATATTATGAGTTTATGAGTTTTGATGTATCGAAGGAGTTCGGAGTCCCGGATGAGATCGGGGACATGACAAGGAGTCTCGAAATAGTCGAGACGTAAAGATCAATATATTGGACGAGGAGGGGGGCGGCGCCCCCCTCTTTCCCTCTCCCTCTCCCCCTTCCTTTGCCCCTCCTAGTAGGAGTAGGAAAGAGGGAGTCCTACTCCTACTAGGAGGAGGACTCCTCCTTGGCGCACCCACAAGGGTCGGCCGGCCTCCCCCCTTGCTCCTTTATATACGGGGGCAGGGGGCACCCTAGGACACACAAGTTGATCTACGTGATCGTTCCTTAGCCGTGTGCGGTGCCCCCCTCCACCATATTCCACCTCGACCATATCGTCGCGAAGTTTAGGCGAAGCCCTGCGCCGGTAGAACATCATCATCGTCACCACGCCGTTGTGCTGACAGAACTCATCCCCGACACTTTGCTGGATCGGAGTCCAGGGATCATCATCGAGCTGAACGTGTGCTGAACTCGGAGGTGTCGTACATTTGGTACTTGGATCGGTCAGATCATGAAGACGTACGACTACATCAACCGCATTGTCATAACGCTTCCGCTTACGGTCTACGAGGGTACGTGGACAATACTCTCCCCTCTCGTTGTTATGCCATCACTGTCGGTGTCAAAACCGGCGGATCTTGGGTAGGGGGTCCCGAACTGTGCGTCTAGGCGGATGGTAATAGGAGACAAGGGACATGATGTTTTTACCCAGGTTCGGGCCCTTTCGATGGAGGTAAAACCCTACTCCTGCTTGATTAATATTGATGATATGGGTAGTACAAGAGTGGATCTACCACGAGATCAAGGAGGCTAAACCCTAGAAGCTAGCCTATGGTATGATTGTTGTAATGGTTGTTCGTCCTACGGAGTAAAACCCCTCCAGTTTATATAGATACCGGAGAGGGCTAGGGTTACACAGAGTCGGTTACAATGGTAGGAGATCTACATATCCGCATTCCCAAGCTTGCCTTCCACGCCAAGGAAAGTCCCATCCGGACACGGGACGAAGCCTTCAATCTTGTATCTTCATAGTCTTAGAGTCCGGCCGATGATGATAGTTCGGCTATCCGGACACCCCCTTGTCCAGGACTCCCTCAGTAGCCCCTGAACCAGGCTTCAATGACGACGAGTCCGGCGTGCATATTGTCTTCGGCATTGCAAGGCGGGTTCCTCTTCCGAATAATCCATAGAAGATTGCGAACACCAGGATAGTGTCCGGCTCTACAAAATAAATTCCACATACCACCGTAGAGAGAATAACATGTACACAAGTTCAATCTGCTGACGTATTTTGTGGTGTGACGTCACACCACACCAAGCCTTTACTTGAATCGTTTTTATTATACCACCTCATCGCGTTTAGCGAAGCGGTTTCCTTGGCACGTCTTATCGAAGCAGAGACCGTGTTCCCCATATTCCGGGATTCCCATCAATATGGACGTGGGTAACCCAACCGTGCCCGTGCCACGCCTCCTCCATCGAAAGTGAGTTCCAAACGGTCACGGGGACGGCTCTTGGTATTCTCCCTCTTTATAATGAGACCAAGGCCCGTTTCTTTTCTTCAATCCTCAATCGAATCCGCCCCTCGCCCCAAGTTCCAACACCCAGAGCTCCAGATTCGAGCGCCTCGGACCTGCAACAATGTCCAGCTCCGACCTACAGGGCCGGTGGATGCCCTCCTCCGTCACAGAAGAGGACGTGCTAAAGCTGAGAGAAGCCAGGTACCTGACCTACGAGATTTCGCATAGGTTGCCTGCCAAAGGGCAAGTCATTCCTACTCCCGAGCCCGGCAAGAGCGTCGTGTTCGTGTCCCACCTCCGTCGGGGTTTAGGCTTCCCGATGGATCCTTTTGTGAGAGGGCTCATGTTTTACTATGGGCTGGAATTCCATGACCTGGCTCTGGAGTCCATCCTCCATATCTCATCGTTTATTGTCGTCTGCGAGGCCTTCCTCCGCACTACCCCTCACTTCGGTTTGTGGCTCAAAACCTTCAACGTGGAGCCGAAGATAATTGAGGGGCGTCAAGTAGAGTGCGGCGGGACGGTCATAAGCAAGAGGGCCGATGCTCCATGGCCCGAGGGCTCTTTTCAGGAGGAGCTCGGCTTGTGGCAGCAGGAGTGGTTCTATATTACTGCTCCCAGGGGCAACAGGCAGAGGCCGCCGCCCGTCTTTTTCCCGGGTCCTCCATAGCGGCTGATGTCATGGGTCAACAAAGGGCTTAACTGGGGGCCGTCAAAGGACGTACCCCTATTGCAGGGCCGGATTCGAGACCTCCAAGAGAGGGAGATCAATCTGGTTGTAGTGATGCAGGTTATGCTGATTCGGCGTCTTCTGCCCTGCAAACGTCGCCCCCTCCGCTTGTGGGAATTCAATCCAGAGGGGCCACGAGCTCTCCAACACTTCATGGGTACGACACCCGTGGATATGTACAAATTGTTCTTCGGATCACAAGAAGTGTGTCCGGAATTGACCGAGGATGCCGGCCTAAGCTGCAATCGCCCGGATGCTCAAGTAAGTAGCCCTGTGTCTGGACATGCTGTTTGTTTGCATATTCTTGGATTTGCCTTTTAACCAATCATCCTTTGAACAGGAGTGGATAGCTCAAGCAAAACTGATACGGTGTCCGGCCCCCCTCCTAGAGACCACGCCGGATCCGGTGTTGGTCAAGATGCTGGAGGTTGCGCCTTTAGAGGAGGGCGAAGGGGAAAACAGAGAAACTACCGCCTCTACTAAGGAGGCTTTGGAGAAAGGGGGGATCGAGAACCCCTCCTTCCAGGGGGAGAAGAGGACCACTTCTGAAGACTCGGAGGCCAAGGCCTCAAAGCGGGGGAAGAGATCTTCACCAGAGGGTCCTGCGCCTGGGGAAGCCCCGGCCGCACTATCTCCCCTAAGGAATCAGCCCTCCAGCGAGTTGTAAGTAGGAAAAGGGGAGTTTTCTAATAAGGGACATCCCTATTTTGCATCTGAGGATAACCGAAGTTTTTACCTTGTAGTTCGGATCTCCGTCCTTCTCAGCTGAGCTCGTCTTCGGGGGACGTTCGTCTGGAGATGATGGAGAGTGAGACGCCTCCATCTGCCGCACCGTCAGGCGAGGCGGACGACCCTGAGGTCTTGTCGCGGAGGGTATCCCTGAGTCCGGCAGGGCCGGAGAGTTCGGCACCAACCGATGTACGGCCGGGGGAGCTGAAGGATCTGCTCGAGAGGGCGTCTATCTCAGAAGGTCACCGTACATTGATGAGTACGGTGATTGAAAGAATTTCATCCGCCGAGGGCGGGTTGCATGATGCCGTCAGAAGTTTGCTGGCGGGGTTTGAGGTACGTAAAAATGACATACCTTTTGATAGTTTTGCACATAAAGTGCGCCCTGTATAGATAGTAGCCCCTGAGACTCGGTATGTTGTCGAAAGCGACAGCGTGCCGAGGATCATAATCTCAGGTATTAATTCCCGCCTTTCCTATGCAGGTGGCGGATAGTCCGGTGGCCAGCCGGACTGATGGAGTTGCCGAACTAAAGCGGCAACTCGAAAGTTGCGGATGCGGACATCGCGCTGGTCAATAAACGACTTGACGAGTCACAAGGTAGGTTGTTTCTCCGTGGTCACCTTGTAAGGAAGCTGATGCCCACTCCTTACAACGTATATGCTTAATGCAGATGGAGCCGCTGCTGTGGAGGACCTTCGGGCAGAGCTTGCTCGAGCCAAGGAGCAAGCCAGAAGGAGTGAGGTGGCAGCCTCGAAGGCAGCCGAAGAGCTAGAAGCCGAAAGGGCTGCTCACTGCCGCAGCAGGGAGGAGATGGCCGGAATGGCCGTGAAGCTGAAGGATGTTACCGACCGCTATGAGGTTCTTGAAAAAGAACGCCGAGCGGAGCAAGAAGACCTGAAGAAGGCCACCGCCGAAGCCAAGGATGCCCGTTCTGCAATGAGGGCTATAAAGGAGGAGCTGCGTTAGGCCGGAGACATTGTGGCTGGCAAGCCCTTTCTGCTGCGCAGGAAGTTCATAGATCAGAAGTATGCTCAGCTTCGCCAGTTGTGGGGTCCGGAGGATCCTTATCTGGATTTGGCGGCGAGTGCGGCGGATGCGGTTGTGCACCTCCGAAGTCAAAAGGATCACGAGACGGAAGAGCTTTTTTGGTCTCAATTCCACAGTCCGGAGCGTTCACTTCCGTTGACCGATCGGTTGGCTGAGTGGGCTGAGCTGAATAGATTGTCCGGATTTGCCATGACGGATGTAGTGGCTCATCTGTGGCCGGATAGGCCCAAGCCGAAGAGTTATTTTGGCTTATTGCAGCAATTCCTTGGGGCGGTGCCGCATATCAAGGCGATGAAGCGGTCGGCATGCATAGAGGGTGCACGGATGGCCCTCGCCCGTGTGAAGACATACTGGACGGAGATGGATGCCACCGATGTTGCAACCCGGGGTGCGGACGAGAGCCGGTTACCCGTCGAGCACTATTTTGGGGAAGTCCTGCCGGGTGCTCGTGTAATAGAGTCGCAGTGCTCAAAAAATGTCATGTTCAAATGATCTTTATGATTTGTAAAAACGATGTTCATAATATAAGTGCTTTTTATACTTGTGCGTTCAAGTATTGAAATATCTCCTGTGCGGCTGTTAATGTATACTTGTGTATAACCTGAAAGATGGCAGTCTTCGGCTTCAGCCCCCACGCACATAGTGCGGGGGTGTTTGCAAAATAGCACATTTTCACACTTAATCCAACGTCTTGGTCCTGTGAAGCAGGTGGTAGCGTAGCAAACAAGGCAACCGGACTATAATGCTTTATCACTTTCACTTAGCCATAGGAGTTCGAAGGTGGGGCTATGATATAGCCCCTAGGGCCACCGCGCTCTCCGAATTCGGGGCGCGTGTGTGCTTGGCCGGGAAATGGTCCTTCGTCAAAGCGGAGGAATTCTAGACATTCCGGTAGTCGATCGAGTGGTTGACCAGTCTCTCGCTGTATCATGACAGTCAGTTTTCGGCTTTCTCTACTGAGGTGCTCGCCCGGCCGAACCGGGGCACAATCGCAGTAGTTCTCCTGGTGCCGCGTTAGCCGATGATACGGAACGTAAGCAAGCAAAACATAGGAGCTGGGCAAACCCAACATTTGACCAAAGACATGATTCGGAGCTGATGCATATAAGGCCTAACTCGAGACGCCGAACACTCCCTAAGGTATTCGGTCTTTATGATAACGGGCAGAACAATGCCCTAAGCCCCTAGTGTCCAGGTACAGGCGAAAATTTCTGACGCGGCCGATGCCAAAACGCCAGCCTCCTCATCGGTTATGGTGAAAAACCGGGGGATGTGAATCAACAAGCGACAGTAAGAAAGGTTTACGCAGGGTCTTAATCTGAAAAGAATCCTTGCGACGGGTCCCTGCTGCACGTCTGCGCCTGTGTCTCCGTTGTGCTGTATCCTGGATGGGTGTACACTTTGTTCATCTGTAAAAGAGAGGAACTTAGTTTGAAAAGAAATCATGCAAAAAATGTATTTAAAATAGAGTATGAATGAATGAATAAAGTTGAGCTTTTATTGGCTCTTATTGTTCATATGCATAGCCCCTTGTGAAGGGGTGTGCGGCTAGGAAGCCCCTAGTTTATTTGTGCCGGACTCGCCTAGCCGTGTCCGGGGTCTTGAGCGACCTTGTAGGGAGATGATGCCGCGTGGACCGGGCATTTTAAGTGTAAGAGACGCGTAGGGCGGTATTGCGTTAAAGCGGGCGAAAGCTTCACGTCCCAATAGTGCTTGATGGCTACTTTTAAATGGGGCGACATGGAAGATTAGCTTTTTGCGACGGAAGTTGTCGGGTGAACCAAACATAACTTCTAGTAGTAAGGAGCCCGTGGACTTGGCATAAGGGCCTGGCGTCACTCCTTTGAAGGAAGTGCGGCTATGGCGAATTTTAGTAGGGTCTATCCCCAACTTGCGGATTGTGTTCGGATATAGCAGGTTTAAATCGTTGCCGCCATCCATTAGGACTTGTGTAAATTGTAGTCCGTCGATTATAGGATCCAATATCAGAGCAGTCCATCCTGCGTTTCGAATACTTCTGGAATAATCCAGGTGGTCGAAAGTAATTGGTTTTGACATCCAATCTCGGGATTCCGCTGGGGTGGACCGTGCGACGCGTACTTTAGCGGGTGCCGCACTATTGTTCCGTATTATCACATGAAGTGAGTTTACTGTTTTGACTTCTTGTGGGAAAGTCTTTTGTTTTCCGGCGCTCTGCTTGTGGGGTTCGTCATCGTCTTTGCTTGGTGTGTCGAGCCCCTTGTGTTCGGCGTTAAGTCGGTCGGACTGTTTGAAGACCCAAAAATCTCGGTGGGTATGGTTTGCAGGCTTCCCGGGGGTACTGTGGATTTGACATATCCTGTCCAAAATTTTGTTTAGGTTGGATAGCTCATCACTGTTGTCTTTAAGAGGCAGTGTTTTGTTGTTCGGCCGAGAGCTTTTGAATCCGGCGTTGACCGTCGTGTTCTTTGGGCCATTTTCTTTACTCCGGCGCTGATCCTTTCTGTGTCGTGATTTCCCATTTCCATCTCTGACCTCGGATGTACTTGGGTCGCTGGTGCTTCATCTTGCCAGCCAGCTATCTTCTCCCGCGCAAAAGCGGGTCATGAGGCTTGTTAGCGCGGCCATTGTTCTTGGTTTTTCCTGGCCGAGGTGTCTGGCGAGCCATTCGACTCGGACGTTATGCTTAAAAGCTACTAAGGCTTCAGCGTCCGGACAGTCGACTATTTGGTTCTTTTTGGTGAGGAACCTATTCCAGAATTTGCATGCTAACTCTCTGGGCTGTTGAGTTATGTGACTTAAATCGTCTGCATCCGGAGGGCGGACATAAGTCCCCTGAAAATTTGCTCTAAACGCATCCTCGAGCTCTTCCCAGCTTCCAATGGTATTTTCTGGGAGGCTTTTGAGCCAATGCCGAGCTGGCCCTTTGAGCTTGAGGGGTAGGTATTTTATGGCATGGAGATCATCTCCTCTTGCCATGTGTATGTGTAGGATGTAATCCTCAATCCAGACTCCGGGGTCTGTTGTTCCATCGTATGCCTCTTTGTTTACGGGCTTGAATCCCGCTGGAAATTCATGATCCAGCACCTCATCGGTGAAACATAGTGGGTGTGCGGCGCCCCTGTATTTGGGTGTGCCGCTGTCTTCGAACACTTGGCGTGTTGTGTTGCTTCCTGGGGCCCTCTTTTTTGGCCCGTAAATGGACCTGACCGGGCCATCCTTTTGGCGAGCATATTTATGTGTGTCATGTGCCGACTTGTGTGCGGCGCCGCTTGCCACTCTTGGCTTGTCATCTGGTCGTCTATCCGGCCAGGCGGCCTCTTTGCTTTTTGATTGTGGTGGCTCTACGGCCTCCTCGTCGAATTCGGGCAGCAGCTTGCTCTTCGGGTAGCTCTTTGCTTGGTGACTATTGCCGTATTTGTCTGCGGTTTTGAGTACTTTGCTCCACCTCATTCTGAGTACGTCTTCCGCTGTTTTGAGCTTCCGTTTCTGCTTCTTCAAACTTCTTGCAGTGGCGACGAGCCTTTTGTGAAGGTTCTTATGCTCCGGTGATGTGTCCGGCGTGAGATCGTCTAGACTGTTGTTTTCGCCGAGGATGGGTTGATTGTCCGATTCATCTTGTTCAGATGGTTGCTTTGTTGCATGTTCGTCGTCCACTGGTTTGCCCTGCTCTACGGCTGGGTCATTATGGGTGTTGTTGTTATCGAGGCGGGACTTCGGGCGGTGCTTGCGTCGCCGTTTGGTTGTTTCTCGGGGGAATTATCCTTCGCCGCGTCCCGTTGTTCCTCGTTATCGCTTCCTTTTGGTGTGTCCACCATGTGTATGTCATGAGTTGAGGTGGCTTTCCAGTGCCCAATAGGTGCTGGTTCTTGGTCGTCTCCGGCATCGTCGTCCATACCGTCGATGTCTTCAGAGTCGTAAAATAGCATGTCGGTTAGATCGTCGACAGTGGCTACAAAGTGGGTGGTGGGTGGGCTTTGAATTTCTTCGTCGTCCGCGTCCCAACCGTCCTGACCATAGTCCGGCCAGGGCTCTCATGATAACGAGAGATACTTTAGTGAATTCAGGATGTCGCCAAAGGGTGAGTGCTGAAAGATGTCCGCGGCGGTGAACTCCATGATCGGCGCCCAATCGGATTCGATTGGTAGGGGCGCAGGAGGTTCGGAGTCAAGCGAGGAGTCCGGCACCTCGGAGTCACGAGCTTTACAAGGGACAAGGTCAGTATTCGGCTCCATCGCCGTAGAGGTTGCAGCCCCTGAGGCGGTGTCTAGCCACCCGTCCTCGATCTGTGTGGTCGGCTCCGAACTAAGGGTCGGAGCGGACTCATGTCCGGCCTCCAGGGCACTGTCCGGCAGCAGAGCTAAATCATGCCCATCGTGACAGTGCGGCGCGCTCGGCTGTGGCTCGAATCCGTTGAAGATCAAGTCTCCGCGGATGTCAGCCGTGAAGTTTAGACTTCCAAATCTGACCAGACGGCCAGGGGCGTAGCTTTCGATCTGCTCCAGATGGCCAAGCGAATTAGCCCGCAGTGCAAAGCCGCCGAATACGAAGATCTGTCCGGGGAGAAAAGTCTCACCCTGGACTACGTCATTGTTGATGATCGAAGGAGCCATCAAGCCTATCAGTGGTGACACAGAGGAACTCTCAATGAAAGCACCAATGTCGGTGTCAAAACCGGCGGATCTTGGGTAGGGGGTCCCGAACTATGCGTCTAGGCGGATGGTAACAGGAGACAAGGGACACGATGTTTTTACCCAGGTTCGGGCCCTCTCGACGGAGGTAAAACCCTACTCCTGCTTGATTAATATTGATGATATGGGTAGTACAAGAGTGGATCTACCACGAGATCAAGGAGGCTAAACCCTAGAAGCTAGCCTATGGTATGATTGTTGTAATGGTTGTTCGTCCTACGGACTAAAACCCCTCCGGTTTACATAGATACCGGAGAGGGCTAGGGTTACACAGAGTCGGTTACAATGGTAGGAGATCTACATATCCGTATTGCCAAGCTTGCCTTCCACGCCAAGGAAAGTCCCATCCGGACACGAGATGAAGTCTTCAATCTTGTATCTTCATAGTCTTGGAGTCCGGCCGATGATGATAGTTCGGCTATCCGGACACCCCCTAGTCCAGGAATCCCTCAATCACCATGATCTTGCGTGTGCGTAGGAAATTTTTTGAAATTATTACATTCCCCAACAGTGGTATCAGAGCCTAGGTTTTATTCGTAGATGTCATATGCACGAGTAGAACACAAGTGAGTTGTGGGCGAGACAAGTCATACTGCTTACCAGCATGTCATACTTTGGTTCGGTATTGTGAGATGAAGCGGCCCGGACCGACATTACGCGTACGCTTACGCGAGACTGGTTTCACCGTTACGAGCACTCGTGCTTAAAGGTGGCTGGTGGGTGTCTGTCTCTCTCACTTTAGCTGAATCGAGTGTGGCTACGCCCGGTCCTTGCGAAGGTTAAAACAGCACTAACTTGACGAACTATCGTTGTGGTTTTGATGCGTAGGTAAGAACGGTTCTTGCTAAGCCCGTAGCAGCCACGTAAAATTTGCAACAACAAAGTAGAGGACGTCTAACTTGTTTTTGCAGGGCATGTTGTGATGTGATATGGTCAAGACGTGATGCTATATTTTATTGTATGAGATGATCATGTTTTGTAACCGAAGTTATCGGCAACTGGCAGGAGCCATATGGTTGTCGCTTTATTGTATGAAATGCAAACGCATTGAAATTTCTTTACTTTATCACTAAGCGGTAGTGATAGTCGTAGAAGCAATAGATGGCATAACGACAACGATGCTATGATGGAGATCAAGGTGTCGCGCCGGTGAGATGGTGATCACGATGGTGTTTCAAAGATGGAGATCACAAGCACAAGATGATGATGGCCATATCATATCACTTATATTGATTGCATATGATGTTTATCTGTTATACATCTTATTCTGTTTTGTTTAACGATAGCATTTTAAGATGATCTCTCACTAAAATTATCAAGAAGTGTTCTCCCTGAGTATGCACCATTGCGAAAGTTCTTCGTGCTGAGACACCACGTGATGATCAGGTGTGATAGGCTCTACGTTCAAATACAACGGGTGCAAAACAGTTGCACATGCGGAATACTCAGGTTAAACTTGACGAGCCTAGCATATAACAGATATGGCCTCGGAACACAGAGACTGAAAGGTCGAACGTGAATCATATAGTAGATATGATCAACATAGTGATGTTCACCATTGAAACTACTCCATCTCACGTGACGATCGGACATGGTTTAGTTGATTTGGATCACGTGATCACTTAGATGACTAGAGAGATGTCTGTCTAAGTGGGAGTTCTTAAGTAATATGATTAATTGAAATTAAATTTATCACGAACTTAGTCCTGGTAGTATTTTGCAAATTATGTTGTAGATCATGTTGGGGAACGTAGTAATTTCAAAAAAATTCCTACGCACACGCAAGATCATGGTGATGGCATAGCAACGAGAGGGGAGAGTGTTGTCCACGTACCCTCGTAGACCATAAGAGGAAGCGTTAGCACAACGCGGTTGATGTAGTCGTACGTCTTCACGATCCGACCGATCCAAGCACCGAACGTACGGCACCTCCGAGTTCAGCACACGTTCAGCTCGATGACGATCCCCGGGCTCCGATCCAGCAAAGCTTCGGGGATGAGTTCCGTCAGCACGACGGCGTGATGACGATGATGATGTTCTACCGGCGCAGGGCTTCGCCTAAACTCCACGACGATATGACCGAGGTGGAATATGGTGGAGGGGGGCACCGCACACGGCTAAGGAACAATTCGTAGATCAACTTGTGTGTCTATGGGGTGCCCCCTACCCCCGTATATAAAGGATCAAGGGGGGAGGCCGGCCGGCCCTTAGAGGGCGCGCCAAGGAGGAGGAATCCTCCTCCTAGTAGGAGTAGGACTCCTCCTTTCCTACTCCTACTAGGAGGGGGAAGGAAGGGGGAGAGGGGGAAGGAAAAGGGGGGCGCCCCCCCCCTCCTAGTCCAATTTGGACCAGAGGGGGGAGGGGGCGCGTGGCCCATGCTGGCCGCCCCTCTCTCCTTTCCACTAAGGCCCATAAGGCCCATTACTCTCCCGGGGGGTTCCGGTAACCCTCCGGCACTCCGGTTTTCTCCGAAATCACCAGGAACACTTCCGATGTCCGAATATAGTCATCCAATATATCAATCTTCATGTCTCGACCATTTCGAGACTCCTCGTCATGTCCGTGATCTCATCCGGGACTCCAGAGAAACTTTGGTACATCAAAACTTATAAACTCATAATAAAACTGTCATCGTAATGTTAAGCGTGCGGACCCTACGGGTTCGAGAACTATGTAGACATGACCTAGAACTATTCTCGGTCAATAACCAACAGCAGAACCTGGATGCCCATATTGGTTCCTACATATTCTACGAAGATCTTTATCGGTCAAACCGCATAACAACATATGTTGTTCCCTTTGTCATCGGTATGTTACTTGCCCGAGATTCGATCGTCGGTATCCAATACCTAGTTCAATCTCGTTACCGTCAAGTCTCTTTACTCGTTTCGTAATACATCATCTCACAACTAAGTCATTAGTTACAATGCTTGCAAGGCTTAGGTGATGTGCATTACCGAGAGGGCCCAGAGATACCTCTCCGACAATCGGAGTGACAAAACCTAATCTCAAAATATGCCAACCCAACATGTACCTTTGGAGACACCTGTAGTACTCCTTTATAATCACCCAGTTACGTTGTGACGTTTGGTAGCACCCAAAGTGTTCCTCCGGTAAACGGGAGTTGCATAATCTCATAGTTATAGGAACATGTATAAGTCATGAAGAAAGCAATAGCAACATACTAAACGATCAAGTGCTAAGCTAACAGAATGGGTCAAGTCAATCATATCATTCTCCTAATGATGTGATCCCGTTAATCAAATGACAACTCTTTTGTCCATGGCTAGGAAACATAACCATCTTTGATAAACGAGCTAGTCAAGTAGAGGCATACTAGTGACACTATGTTTGTCTATGTATTCACACATGTATTATGTTTCCAGTTAATACAATTCTAGCATGAATAATAAAAATTTATCATGAAATAAGGAAATAAATAATAACTTTATTATTGCCTCTAGGGCATATTTCCTTCAGTCTCCCACTTGCACTAGAGTCAATAATCTAGTTCACATCGCCATGTGATTTAACATCAATATTCATATCTGTATATGATTAACACCCATAGTTCACATCATCATGTGACCAACACCCAAAGGGTTTACTAGAGTCAATAATCTAGTTCACATCGTTATGTGATTAATACCCAAAGAGTACTAAGGTGTGATCATGTTTTGCTTGTGAGAGAAGTTTAGTCAATGGGTCTGTCACATTTAGAGCCGTATGTATTTTGCAAATATTCTATGTCTACAATGCTCTACACGGAGCTACTCTAGCTAATCGCTCCCACTTTCAATATGTATCCAGATTGAGACTTAGAGTCATCTGGATCGGTGTGAAAACTTGCACCGAGGTAACTTTTTACGACGGGCTCTTTTATCACCTCCATAATCGAGAAATATTTCCTTAGTCCTCACTAAGGATATTCTTGACCAATGTCCAGTGATCTACTCCTAGATCACTATTGTACTCCCTTTCCAAATACAGAGCAAGGTATACAATAGGTCTGGTACATAGCATAGCATACTTTATAGAACCTATGACTGAGGCATAGGGAATGACTTTTCATTCTCTTTCTATTTTCTGCTGTGGTCAGGATTTGAGTCTTACTCAATTTCATACCTTTGCAACACAGGCAAGAACTCTTTCTTTGACTGGTCTATTTTGAACTACTTCAAAATCTTGTCAGGGTATGTACTCATTGAAAATCTTATCAAGCGTCTTGATCTATCTCAATAGATCTTGATGCTCAATATGTAAGTAGCTTTACTAAAGTCTTTCTTTTAAAGAACTTCTTTCAAACACTCCTTTATGCTTTGCAGAATAATTCTACATTATTTCAGATCAACAATATGTCATTCACATATACTTATCAGAAAGGCTATAGTGCTCCCACTCACTTTCTTGTAAATACATGCCTTTCCAAAAGTCTGTATAAAACCATATGCTTTGATCCACTCATCAAAGTGTATATTCCAACTCCGAGATGCTTGCACCAGTCCATTGATGGATTGCTGGAGCATGCACACTTTGTTAGCACCTTTAGGATTGACAAAACCTTCTGATTGCATCATATACAACTCTTCTTTAATAAATCCATTAAGGAATGCAGTTTTGACATCCATTTGCCAAATTTCACAAAATTTGGCAATCGCTAACATGATTCGGACAGACTTAAGCATAGATACGAGTGAGAAACTCTCATCGTAGTCAACACCTTGAACTTGTCGAAAACCTTTTGCGACAATTCTAGCTTTGTAGATAGTAACACTACTATCAGCGTCCGTCTTCCTCTTGAAGATCCATTTATACAATATGGCTTGCCGATCATCGGGCAACTCCACCAAAGTCCACACTTTGTTCTCATACATGGATCCCATCTCAGATTTCATGGCCTCAAGCCATTTCGCAAAATCTGGGCTCATCATCGCTTCCTCATAGTTCGTAGGTTCATCATGGTCTAGTAACATGACTTCCAGAACAGGATTACCGTACCACTCTGGTGCGGACTGTACTTAGGAAGGCCTACGAGGTTTTGTAGTAACTTGATCTGAAGTTTCATGATCATCATCATTAGCTTCCTCACTAATTGGTGTAGGAATCACTGGAACTGATTTCTGTGATGAACTACTTTCCAATTCGGGAGATGGTACAAATTACCTTATCAAGCTCTACTTTCCTCCCACTCACTTCTTTCGAGAGAAACTCCTTCTCTAGAAAGGATCCATTTTTAGCAACGAATATCTTGCCTTCGGATCTGTGATAGAAGGTGTACCCAACAATTTTCTTTGGGTATTCTATGAAGACGCACTTCTCCAATTTGGGTTTGAGCTTATCAGGATGAAAAAATTTCACATAAGCATCGCAGCCCCAAACTTTAAGAAACGACAACTTGGGTTTCTTGCTAAACCACAGTTCATATGTTGTCGTCTCAATGGATTTAGATGGTGTCGTTTTAATGTGAATGCAGCTATCTCTAATGCATAACCCCAAAACAATATTGGTAAATCAGTAAGAGACATCATAGATCGCACCATATCCAATAAAGTGCGGTTACGACGTTCGGACACACCATAACGTTGTGGTGTTCCAGGTGGCGTGAGCTGTGAAACCATTCCACATTGTTTTAATTGAAGACCAAACTCGTAACTCAAATATTCATCTCCACGATCAGATCGCAGAAACTTTATTTTCTTGTTACGATGATTTTCCACTTCACTCTGAAATTCTTTGAACCTTTCAACTATTTCAGACTTATGTTTCATCAAGTAGATATACCCATATCTGCTTAAATCATCTGTGAAGGCCAGAAAATAACGATACCCGCCATGAGCTTTAATACTCATTGGTCTGCATACATCAGTATGTATTATTTCCAACAAGTTTATTGCTCGTTCCATTGTTCCGAAGAACGGAGTTTTAGTCATCTTGCCCAAAAGGCACGGTTTGCAAGCATCAAATGATTCATAACCAAGTGATTCTGAAAATCCATCTTTATGGAGTTTCTTCATGCGCTTTACACCGATATGACCCAAACGGCAGTGCCACAAATAAGTTGCACTATCATTATTAACTTTGCATCTTTTGGCATCAATATTATGAATATGTGTATCACTACGATCGAGATCCAATAAACTATTTTCATTGGGTGTATGACCATTGAAGGTTTTATTCATGTAAACAGAATAACAATTATTCTCTGACTTTAAATGAATAACCGTATTGCAATAAACATGATCAAATCATATTCATGCTCAACTCAAACGCCAAATAACATTTATTTAGGTTTATCACTAATCCTGAAAGTATAGGGAGTGTGCGATGATGATCATATCAATCTTGGAACTACTTCCAACACTCATCGTCACTGCCCCTTCAACTAGTCTCTGTTTATTCTGTAACTCCTGTTTCGAGTTACTAATCTTAGCAACCGAACAAGTATCAAATACTCAGGGGCTACTATAAACACTAGTAAGGTACACATTAATAACATGTATATCAAATATACCCTTGCTTACTTTGCCATCCTTCTTATCCACCAAATATACAGGGCATTTCCGCTTCCAGTGACCATTTCCTTTGCAGTGTAAGCACTCAGTTTCAGGCTTTGGTCCAGCTTTGGTCTTCTTCACGGGAGTGAAAACTTGTTTGCCATTCTACTTGAAGTTTCCCTTTCTTTCCTTTTGCTCTTTTCTTGAAACTAGTGGTCTTGTCAATCATCAATACTTGATGCTCTTTCTTGATTTCTACCTTTGTTGATTTCAACATCACGAAGAGCTCGGGAATCGTTTCGTCATCTCTTGCATACCATAGTTCATCACGAAGTTCTAGTAACTTAGTGATGGTGACTAGAGAATTCTGTCAATCACTATCTTATCTGGAAGATTAACTCCCACTTGATTCAAGCGATTGAAGTACCCAGACAATCTGAGCACATGCTCACTAGTTGAGCGATTCTCCTCCATCTTTTAGCTATAGAACTTGTTGGAGACTTCATATCTCTCAACACGGGTATTTTCTTAAAATATTAACTTCAACTCCTGGAACATCTCATATGGTCCATGACGTTCAAAACGTCTTTGAAGTCCCGATTCTAAGCCGTTAAGCATGGTGCACTAAACTATCAGGTAGTCATCATATTGAGCTAGCCAAACGTTCATAACGTCTGCATCTGCTCCTGCAATAGGTCTGTCACCTAGCGTTGCATTAAGGACATAATTCTTCTGTGCAGCAATGAGGATAAACTTCAAATCACGGATCCAATCCGCATCATTGCTACTAACATTTTTCAACACAATTTTCTCTAGGAACATATCAAAATAAACATATGAAAACAACAACGCGAGCTATTGATCTACAACATAATTTGCAAAATACTACCAGGACTAAGTTCATGATAAATTTAAGTTCAATTAATCATATTACGTAAGAACTCCCACTTAGACAGACATCTCTCTAGTCATCTAAGTGATTACGTGATCCAAATCAACTAAACCATGTCCAATCATCACGTGAGATGGAGTAGTTTCAATGGTGAACATCACTATGTTGATCATATCTACTATATGATTCACATTCGACCTTTCGGTCTCCGCATTTCGAGGCCATATCTGTATATGATAGGCTCGTCAAGTTTAACCTGAGTATTCTATGTGTGCAACTATTTTGCACCCGTTGTATTTGAACGTAGAGCCTATCACACCCGATCATCACGTGGTGTCTCAGCATGAAGAACTTTCGCAACGGTGCATACTCAGGGAGAACACTTCTTGATAATTAGTGAGAGATCATCTTAAAATGCTACCGTCAATCAAAGCAAGATAAGATGCATAAAGGATAAACATCACATGCAATCAATATAAGTGATATGATATAACCATCATCATCTTGTGCTTGTGATCTCCATCTCCGAAGCACCATCGTGATCACCATTATCACCGGTGCGACACCTTGATCTCCATCGTAGCATCGTTGTCGTTACGCCATCTATTGCTTCTACGACTATCGCTGCCGCTTAGTGATAAAGTAAAGCAATTACAGGGCGTTTGCATTTTATACAATAAAGCGACAACCATATGGCTCCTGCCAGTTGCTGATAACTTCGGTTACAAAACATGATCATCTCATACAATAAAATATAGCATCATGTCTTGACCATATCACATCACAACATGCCCTGCAAAAACAAGTTAGACGTCCTCTACTTTGTTGTTGCAAATTTTACGTGGCTGCTACGGGCTGAGCAAGAACCGTTCTTACCTACACATAAAAAACCACAATGATAGTTCGTCAAGTTAGTGTTGTTTTAACCTTCGCAAGGACCGGGCGTAGCCACACTCGATTCAGCTAAAGTGAGAGAGACAGACACCCGCCAGCCACCTTTAAGCACGAGCGCTCGTAACGGTGAAACCAGTCTCGCGTAAGCATACGCGTAATGTCAGTCCGGGCCGCTTCATCTCACAATACCGCCGAACCAAAGTATGACATGCTGGTAAGCAGTATGACTTATATCGCCCACAACTCACTTGTGTTCTACTCGTGCATATGACATCTACGCATAAAACCAGGCTCTGATGCCACTGTTGGGAACATAGTAATTTCAAAAAAATTCCTACGCACACGCAAGATCATGGTGATGGCATAGCAACGAGAGGGGAGAGTGTTGTCCACGTACCCTCATAGACCGTAAGAGGACGCGTTAGCACAACGCGGTTGATGTAGTCGTACGTCTTCACGATCCGACCGATCCAAGCACCGAACGTACGGCACCTCCGAATTCCGCACACGTTCAGCTCGATGACGATCCCCGGGCTCCGATCCAGCAAAGCTTCGGCGATGAGTTCCATCAGCACAACGGCGTGGTGACGATGATGATGTTCTACCGGCGCAGGGCTTCGCCTAAACTCCGCGACGATATGATCGAGGTGGAATATGGTGGAGGGGGCACCGCACACGGCTAAGGAACGATCCATAGATCAACTTGTGTGTCTATGGGGTGCCCCCCTGCCCCCGTATATAAAGGAGCAAGGGGGGAGGCCGGCCGGCCATTAGAGGGCGCGCCAAGGAGGAGGAATCCTCCTCCTAGTAGGAGTAGGACTCCTCCTTTCCTACTCCTACTAGGAGGGGGAAAGAAGGGGGAGAGGGGGAAGGAAATGGGGGGCGCCGCCCCCCCCCCCCCCTCCTAGTCCAATTCGGACCAGAGGGGGGAGGGGGCGCGCGGCCCATGCTGGCCGCCCCTCTCTCCTTTCCACTAAGGCCCATAAGGCCCATTACTCTCCCGGGGGGTTCCGGTAACCCTCCGGCACTCCGGTTTTTTCCTAAATCACCCGGAACACTTCCGGTCTCCGAATATAGTTGTCCAATATATCAATCTTCATGTCTCGACCATTTCGAGACTCCTCGTCATGTCTGTGATCTCATCCGGGACTCCAAACAAACTTCGGTACATCAAAACTTATAAACTCATAATAAATCTGTAATCGTAACGTCCAGCGTGCGGACCCTACGGGTTCGAGAACTATGTAGACATGACCTAGAACTATTCTCAGTCAATAACCAATAGCGGAACCTGCATGCCCATATTGGTTCCTACATATTCTACGAAGATCTTTATCGGTCAAACCGCATAACAACATACGTTGTTCCCTTTGTCATCGGTATGTTACTTGCCCGAGATTCGATCGTCGGTATCCAATACCTAGTTCAATATCGTTACCGGCAAGTCTCTTTACTCGTTTCGTAATACATCATCTCGCAACTAACTCATTAGTTACAATGCTTGCAAGGCTTAAGTGATGTGCATTACCGAGAGGGCCCAGAGATACCTCTCCGACAATCGGAGTGACAAAAACTAATCTCGAAATATGCCAACCCAACATGTACCTTTGGAGAAACCTATAGTACTCCTTTATAATCACCCAGTTACGTTGTGACGTTTGGTAGCACCCAAAGTGTTCCTCCGGTAAACGGGAGTTGCATAATCTCATAGTTACAGGAACATGTATAAGTCATGAAGAAAGCAATAGCAACATAATAAACGTTCAAGTGCTAAGATCACAGAATGGGTCAAGTCAATCACATCATTCTCCTAATGATGTGGTCCCATTAATCAAATGGCAACTCTTTTGTCCATGGCTAGGAAACATAACCATCTTTGATAAACGAGCTAGCCAAGTAGAGGCATACTAGTGACACTATGTTTGTCTATGTATTCACACATGTATTATGTTTCCGGTTAATACAATTCTAGCATGAATAATAAACATTTATCATGAAATAAGGAAATAAATAATAACTTTATTATTGCCTCTAGGGCATATTTCCTTCAGATCAATAGCTCGCGTTGTTGCTTTCATATGTTTATTTTGATATGTTCCTAGAGAAAACTGTGTTGAAAGATGTTAGTAGCAATGATGCGGATTGGATCCGTGATCTGAGGTTTATCCTCATTGTTGCGCAGAGGAATTATGTCCTTGATGCACTGCTAGGTGACAAACCTATTGCCGGAGCAGATGCAGACGTTATGAACGTGTGGCTAGCTCAATATGATGACTAGTTGATAGTTTAGTGCACCATGCTTAACGGTTTAGAATCAGGACTTCAAAGACGTTTTGAACATCATGGACCATATGAGATGTTCCAGGAATTGAAGTTAATATTTCAAGGAAATACCCGAGTTGAGAGATATGAAGTCTCCAACAAGTTCTATAGCTAAAAGATGGAGGAGAATCGCTCAACTAGTGAGCATGTGCTCAGATTGTCTGGGTACTTCAATCGCTTGAATCAAGTGGGAGTTAATCTTCCAGATAAGATAGTGATTGACAGAATTCTCTAGTCACCATCACCAAGTTAGTAGAACTTCATGATGAACTATAATATGCAAGGGATGACGAAAGTGATTCCCAAGCTCTTCGTGATGTTGAAATCGTCGAAGGTAGAAATCAAGAAAGAGCATCAAGTGTTGATGATTGACAAGACCACTAGTTTCAAGAAAAGGGCAAAGGGAAAGAAATGGAAACTTCAAGTAGAATGGCAAACAAGTTGTCACTCCCATGAAGAAGCCCAAAGCTGGACCTAAGCCTGAAATGGAGTGCTTCTACTGCAAAGGAAATGGTCACTGGAAGTGGAACTACTCCAAATATTTGGTGGATAAGAAGGATGGCAAAGGGAACAAGGGTATATTTTGATGTACAGGTTATTGATATGTACCTTACTAGTGTTTATAGTAGCCCCTGAGTATTTGATACTTGCTCGATTGCTAAAAATTTAGTAACTCGAAACAGGAGTTACAGAATAAACAGAGACTAGTTGAAGGGGAAGTGACGATGAGTGTTGGAAGTAGTTCCAAGATTGATATGATCATCATCACACACTCCCTATACTTTCGGGATTAGTGTTAAACCTAAATAAATGTTATTTAGCTTTTGCGTTGAGCATGAATATGATTTGATCGTGTTTATTGCAATACGGTTATTCATTTAAAGTTAGAGAATAATTGTTGTTCTGTTTACATGAATAAAACCTTCAATGGTCATACACCCAATGAAAATAGTTTATTGGATCTCGATCGTAGTGATACA
Organism: Triticum timopheevii; assembly: GCA_963921465.1. NCBI lineage: Eukaryota > Viridiplantae > Streptophyta > Magnoliopsida > Poales > Poaceae > Triticum > Triticum timopheevii. The sequence goes on along the minus strand of OY997272.1, from coordinate 68,648,330 downwards.
CATATTCATAATATTGATGCCAAAAGATGCAAAGTTAATAATGATAGTGCAACTTATTTGTGGCATGGCCGTTTGGGTCATATCGGTGTAAAGCGCATGAAGAAACTCCATAAAGATGGATTTTCGGAATCACTTGGTTATGAATCATTTGATGCTTGCGAACCGTGCCTTTGGGCGAGATGACTAAAACTCCGTTCTTCGGAACAATGGAACGAGCAACAAACTTGTTGGAAATAATACATACTGATGTATGCAGACCAATGAGTATTAAGGCTCGTGGCGGGTATCGTTATTTTCTGACCTTCACAGACGATTTGAGCAGATATGGGTATATCTACTTGATGAAACATAAGTCTGAAATAGTTGAAAGGTTCAAAGAATTTCAGAGTGAAGTGGAAAATAATCGTAACAAGAAAATAAAGTTTCTGTGATCTGATCGTGGAGATGAATATTTGAGTTACGAGTTTGGTCTTCAATTAAAACAATGTGGAATAGTTTCACAAACTCACGCCACCTGGAACACCACAATGTAATGGTGTGTCCGAACATTGTAATCGTACTTTACTAGATATGGTGCGATCTATGATGTCTCTTATCGGTTTACCACTATTGTTTTGGAGTTATGCATTAGAGACAGATGCATTCACGTTTAATAGGGCACCATCTAAATCCGTTGAGACGACATCGTATGAACTACGGTTTAGCAGTAAACCTAAGCTGTTGTTTCTTAAAGTTTGGAGTAGCGATACTTATATGAAAAAGGTTTTCAACCTAATAAGCTCGAACCCAAATCGGAGAAGTGTGTCTTCATAGAATACCCAAAGGAAACTGTTGGGTACACCTTCTATCACAGATCTGAAGGCAAAACATTCGTTGCTAAGAATGGATCCTTTCTAGAGAAGGAGTTTCTCTCGAAAGAAGTGAGTGGGACGAAAGTAGAGCTTGATAAGGTAATTTGTACCATCTCCCGAATTGGAAAGTAGTTCATCACAGAAATCAGTTCCAGTGATTCCTACACCAATTAGTGAGGAAGCTAATGATGATGATCATGAAACTTCAGATCAAGTTACTACAAAACCTCGTAGGCCTTCCTAAGTACATTCCGCACCAGAGTGGTACTGTAATCCTGTTCTGGAAGTCATGTTACTAGACCATGATGAACCTACGAACTATGAGGAAGCGATGATGAGCCCAGATTCCGCAAAATGGCTGGAGGCCATGAAATCTGAGATGGGATCCATCTATGAAAACAAAGTATGGACTTTGATTGACTTGCCCGATGATCGGCAAGCCATAGAAAAAAATGGATCTTCAAGAGGAAGACGGACACTGATAGTAGTGTTACTATCTACAAAGCTCGACTTGTTGTGAAAGGTTTTTCAACAAGTTCAAGGTGTTGAATACAATGAGATTTTCTCACTCGTATCGATGCTTAAGTCTGTCTGAATCATGTTAGCAATTGCCACATTTTGTGAAATCTGGCAAAAGGATGTCAAAACTGCATTCCTTAATGAATTTATTAAAGAAGAGTTGTATATGATGCAACCAGAAGGATTTGTCAATCCTAAAGGTGCTAACAAAGTGTGCAAGCTCCAGCGATCCATTTATGGACTGGTGCAAGCCTCTCGGAGTTGGAATATACGCTTTGATGAGTTGATCAAAGCATATGGTTTTATACAGACTTTTTGAGAAGCCTGTATTTACAAGAAAGTGAGTGGGAGCTCTGTAGCATTTCTAATATTATATGTGGGTGACATATTGTTGATTGGAAATGATATAGAAATTCTGGATAGCATGAAAGGATACTTGAAAAAGAGTTTTTCAAAGCAAGACCTCGGTGAAGCTGCTTACACATTGAACATCAAGATCTATATAGATAGATCAAGACGCTTGATAAGATTTTTCAATGAGTAGATACCTTGATAAATTTTTTGAATAATTCAAAATGGAACAGTCAAACAAGGAGTTCTTGCCTGTGATGCAAAGGTGTGAAGTTGAGTAAGACTCAAGACCCGACCATGGCAGAAAATAGAAAGAGAATGAAAAGTCATTCCCTATGCCTCAGTCATAGGTTCTATAAAGTATGCTATGCTGTGAACCAGACCTATTGTATACCTTGCTCTGTGTTTGACAAAGGAATACAATGTTGATCTAAGAGTAGATCACTGGACAGCGGTCAAGAATATCCTTAGTGAGAACTAAGGAGATGTTTCTCGATTAAGGAGGTGATAAAAGAGCCCGTCATAAAAAGTTACAACGATGCAAGCTTTTACACCAATCCAGATGACTCTAAGTCTCAATCTAGATACATATTGAAAGTGGGAGCAATTAGCTAGAGTAGCTCCGTGCAGAGCATTGTGGACATAGAATATTTGCAAAATACATACGGCTCTGAATGTGACAGACCCATTGACTAAACTTCTCTCACAAGCAAAACATGATCATACCTTAGTACTCTTTGGGTGTTGATCACATAGCAATGTGAACTAGATTATTGACTCTAGTAAACCCTTTGGGTGTTGATCACATGATGATGTGAACTATGGGTATTAATCACATATAGATGTGAATATTGGTGTTAAATCACATGGCGATGTGAACTAGATTATTGACTCTAGTGGAAGTGGGAGACTAAAGGAAATATGCCCTAGAGGCAATAATAAAGTTATTATTTATTTCCTTATATCATGATAAATGTTTATTATTCATGCTAGAATTGTATTAACCGGAAACATAATACATGTGTGAATACATAGACAAACATAGTGTCACTAGTATGCCTCTACTTGACTAGCTCGTTTATCAAAGATGGTTATGTTTCCTAGCCATGGACAAAAGAGTTGTCATTTGATTAACGGGATCACATCATTAGGAGAATGATGTGATTGACATGACCCATTCCGTTAGCCTAGCACTTGATCGTTTAGTATGTTGCTATTGCTTTCTTCATGACTTATACATGTTCTTGTAACTATGAGATTATGCAAATCCCGTTTACCGGAGGAACACTTTGGGTGCTACCAAACATCACAACGTAACTGGGTGATTATAAAGGAGTACTACAGGTGTCTCCAAAGGTACATGTTGGGTTGGCGTATTTCGAGATTAGGATTTGTCACTCCAATTGTCGGAGAGGTATCTCTGGGCCCTCTCGGTAATGGACATCACTATAAGCCTTGCAAGCAATGTGACTAATGAGTTAGTTGCGGGATGATGCATTACATAACGAGTAAAGAGACTTGCCGGTAACGAGATTGAACTAGGTATTGGGATACCGACGACCGAATCTCGGGCAAGTAACATACCGATGACAAAGGGAACAACGTATGTTGTTATGCGGTTTGACCGATAAAGATCTTCGTAGAATATGTGGGAGCCAATATGAGCATCCAGGTTCTGCTGTTGGTTATTGACCGAGAATAGTTCTAGGTCATGTCTACATTGTTCTCGAACCCGTAGGGTCCGCACGCTTATGGTTTCAAAGACAGTTATATTATGAGTTTATGAGTTTTAATGTACCGAAGGAGTTCGGAGTCCCGGATGAGATCGGGGACATGACGAGGAGTCTCAAAATGGTCGAGACGTAAAGATCGATATATTGGACTAGGAGGAGGGGCGGCGCCCCCATCTTTCCCTCTCCCTCTCCCCCTTCCTTTCCCCCTCCTAGTAGGAGTAGGAAAGAGGGAGTCCTACTCCTACTAGGAGGAGGACTCCTCCTCCTTGGCGCGCCTACAAGGGCCGGACGGCCTCCCCCCTTGCTCCTTTATATACAGGGGCAGGGGGCACCCTAGGACACACAAGTTGATCTACGTGATCGTTCCTTAGCCGTGTGCAGTGCCCCCCTCCACCATATTCCACCTCGGTCATATCGTCGTGGAGTTTAGGCGAAGCCCTGCGCCGGTAGAACATCATCATCGTCACCACGCCGTCGTGCTGACGGAACTCATCCCCGACACTTTGCTGGATCGGAGTCCGGGGATCATCATCGAGCTGAACGTGTGCTAAACTCGGAGGTGCCGTACGTTCGGTACTTGGATCAGTCGGATCGTGAAGACGTACGACTACATCAACCGCGTTGTCATAACGCTTACGCTTACGGTCTACGAGGGTATGTGGACAATACTCTCCCCTCTCGTTGCTATGCCATCACCATGATATTGAGTGTGCGTAGGAAATTTTTTGAAATTACTACGTTCCCCAACAGGTGGCTGGGGAAGCTCCACCCGAGGCTACACTGTGTTTGATAACGATGGCAGGGCCGAGGGCTTGAAGAGCCGTTCCTCGAAGACGCCCGGCTCCTGGGGCAACCGCCTGGAGGCTCGTTTGGCGATGTCGTCGGCCTCTTGATTAGTGCCGCGGGGTACATGCTGTAGCTCCAACCCCCAGAACTGTTTCTCCATCCTGCGAACTTCTGCCAGGTATGCTTCCATGTGCTCATCTCTTGGCTCGTATACCTTGTTGGAGAAATTGACGAGGAGCTGCGAATCGCCCTTGATAGTTAGGCGCTTCACCCCTAGGGCAGCGGTGGCCTTCAAGCCCGCTATCAGTACTTCGTATTCTGCTATATTTTTGGAGACCTTTTCACCCCGCTGGAAACAGAGCTGCATGGTGTAGTAAAGCTTATCCTGAGTGGGAGATATGAGCACCACTTCGGCCCCTGCGCCATGCCTGGAGAACGCTCCGTCGAAGTACATGACCCAGCCTTCTGGCGCCTCGCTTCCCGGGGAGAGGGATCGATCCTCGCCGGCCTTGAGGTCTGGTGCCTCCGTCCATTCGGCCACGAAATCTGCTAGCGCAGCTCCCTTGATGATCCTGGTTGTGCTGAATTCGAGCTGAAACGCTTCCAGTTCAATGTTCCACTTGCGACCCTTCCGGCCGAGTTAGGGCTCCTGAGCACCCTTTCCAAGGGGTATGCTGAGACGACCTTGATCGGGTAGCCCTGGAAGTAGTGTCGTAGCTTGCACGAGGCTACCAGTAGCGCGAGGAGGAGCTTCTGTGGCATGGGGTACCGTGCCCTCGCATCCCATAACACCATGCTGACGAAGTACACCGGTTGCTTGATGAGGCTTGGAGCGTCGGTGCTGGCGGCGTCCTCCGGAGGCCGTGGCGACTGCTGAGGCGATGGGGCCTCCGGAAGCTGGTTGCCTGGGGTAGGGGCCTCCTCCGTTCCCGGCGAGCTCCCCTGCAACGGCTGAGCCTCCTCAGCCGTGGTAGAGATCTCTGCGAGTCCTTCCTGGTCCTGCTTTGCCTTGACACGGGTAGCTGCCGTGGCTTTGGTCCGGCGCCCCTCCCTAACTGCCACCAGAGCCGCGCTGGTGGAGTAAGGAGTGGCGGCGAGGTAGAGTACCAAGGGCTCCCGAGGGTGTGGGGACACTGAGGGAGTCCTGGACTAGGGGGTGTCCGGACAGCCGGACTATCATCGTCCGCCGGACTCCAAGACTACGAAGATACAAGATTGAAGACTCCGTCCCGTGTCCGGATGGGACTTTCCTTGGCGTGGAAGGCAAGCTTGGCGATACGGATATGTAGATCTCCTACCATTGTAACCGACTCTATGTAACCCTAGCCCTCTCCGGTGTCTATATAAACCGGAGGGCTTTAGTCCGTAGGACAGACAACCATTACAACAATCATACCATAGGCTAGCTTCTAGGGTTTAGCCTACTTGATCTCGTGGTAGATCCACTCTTGTACTACCCATATCATCAATATCAATCAAGCAGGAGTAGGGTTTTACCTCCATCGAGAGGGCCCGAACCTGGGTAAAAACATCGTGTCCCTTATCTCCTGTTACCATCCGCCTAGACGCACAGTTCGGGACCCCCTACCCGAGATCTGCCGGTTTTGACACCGACATTGGTGCTTTCATTGAGAGTTCCTCTGTGTCGTCACCGATAGGAAGGATGCCTCCTCCCATCTTCAAGGACGGTATTTTCGCCAAAGGAGCCTTGGCCGCCAGCCAAACTATCCGGCTGGGTGGTTTTCTCATGACCGCCTGTCCGGCCACCGCTTCGACAATGACCTCTCAAGTCGTCAAAAACAATCTTCATGCCAGCTCGAAATTTGCTGAGCGGCTGGATCCAATAGAGCTCTCGTCCGTAAACGAGCTCTTGGATCACATCGCCACCCTGGCAGTCGCTACAGACTACAATCAGATTGGGCTTAAACCCGATCTGAGAGAGATTAACTCTCCCCAGGTCACCCACCACGTTGCAGTGGTAGAGGAACAATGCGGCGACTCTTCTCCTGTATGGAAAACTAGTCATGTCCGGGCTCCCGAACCCTCCATGCCGGATTCCCTCGGAGGGACGGACTTCGATCAAGCACTGAACTTAAAGTCAGGCATCGGACCAGACTCGTTGGACAACGTCCAGCAATCCAAGCTTCCAAATTTGGAAACTTCTCGGCCTTCGAGCCTTGAGATGGGTAGGGTTCTGGACTTAATTCCACCCGCCCGCCCAGACATATGCGATCTATCTCTAATCCGGCAAGAGCCCGCTGAAACAGTACATCACTACTGGGCCAGATTCCTCCTGGTTATAGACAGGATAAAGGACTGCCGAGAGGAAAACGCAATCTCAATTTTTTGCAGTAATAGCACGGACGAGGGAATCTTGAACACCGTCAGCCATTGTGAAATTACACGCTTCGCCGACCTAGCGTCCATAGTACAGAAGTACTGTGCGATGGAGAGTTTCCGGAAAACCGAAAATAAGTTTTGGGACAATCCGGCCCCAACCCTAGTCCGCAACAAAAGGGTGCATTACACTCAGGCACCAGATACAAAAACCAAAAAGCAAAACCCCATAAAGGGCACGGAACCGTACTGGAGGGATGGCTTAGCGGACCCTGTAAAATTCACAGTACAGAGGGCGCCATCCCAACACATAGCCTTCGAGCATGTTGGATATTACGGCAGGTGGCCAAAAGTGGCGAGGAGCTTCTAGCCCTGGAAAACCACTCCAACAATACCGGTACGGTATCAACAGTCTTCGAGACTTTCGCATCAAATAATATGCGGAAACGAACAATCCGCAGCCTCGCCGAAGTCTACCAAGTAGCAACAACAAATCCATGGAGCGACACAGCCATCACCTTCAACGCCAGCGACGAACCTAAATTCCAAACACCCCGAGTACCAGCCGCACTGGTACTTAGTCCAATAGTGGACGGCTTTCGACTTACAAAGGTCCTCATGGATGGCGGCAGCGGATTAAACCTCATCTACAAGGAAACTCTTCAAAAAATGGAAATAGACTGGAGCCGCATTGAGTGAAGCAGCACAACCTTCAGAGGAATAATCCCTAGCCGGGAAGCGCGCTGCACCGGAAAAATCACACTCTATGTGGTGTTCGGCTCGCCGGACAATTACAGATCCGAAGAAGTCACGTTCCAAGTGGCCCCGTTCAACAGCGGATATCACGCTATATTAGGACGAGAGGCATTCACAATTTTTCAAGCTGTACCCCATTACGGGTACATGAAGCTCAAAATGCCTGGGCCCGGCGGAATTATCACTCTCGTTAGTGATCCGGACATAGCACTCCTCCGAAAACAAGACAGCCGCATTAGCCCTGGAGGCACTATCCGAAGCCCTAGCGGCAGAAGAACTCACCGCACTGCGCTCCACGGTGAATAGGGATGATGTGATATGCTCGATAAGAGATCCAAGTCCACCTCCTTTAAACCAGCGGACGAAATAGTAAAATTCCAGGTCCATCCAACGGACCCGACAAAGACGGCTTCCATCGGGGCACAGTTGAACCCTGATGTAGACGCCGCACTGCGAGAATTCCTTCGGGAAAATTGGGACATTTTCGCCTGGCACCCTTCGGATATGCCCGGAATCCCACGCAGATTGGCAGAACACAGCCTAAACATCCTAAAAGGATTCAAGCCAGTCAAACAGGCTCTTCGACGATTTTCCGAACCCAAAAGACAGGCAATGGGAGAAGAGCTAGCCAAACTATTGGAAGCCGGATTCATCAGAGATATCAAACATCCGGATTGGCTAGCAAACCTGGTAATGGTACCAAAGAAGGACAAATCCTGGCGCCTATGTGTCGATTTTAAAGACCTCAACAAGGCCTGCCCAAAGGATCCCTTCCCCCTCCCCCGCATCGACCAGATAATCGACGCTACCGCAGGACACGATTCATTGTGCTTCCTTGACGCATACTCCGGCTACCATCAAATCAAGATGGCGGAAGCGGACCAAGCCGCAACGGCATTCATCACTCCATATGGACCATTCTGCTTCAACACGATGCCTTTCGGACTTAAAAACGCCGGCGCAACATATCAGCGCATGATTCAACCATGTCTGGCCACCCAGATAGGCAAAACAGTAGAGGCATACGTAGACGACGTAGTCGTCAAAACCAAACACGTCAAAACTCTAGTAGACGACTTGAGGCTCACATTCGACAACCTCAGAGCATATGACATCAAGCTGAATCCGGAAAAATGCATTTTCGGCGTACCAGCCGGAAAGCTCATGGGCTTCATTGTATCCGGTAGAGGAATTGAAGCAAACCCAGCCAAAATCCGAGCCCTGTCACAGCTAGATATTCCAAAAGACTTCAAACAAATACAAAAATTGACTGGATGCGTGGCGGCTCTAAGCCGCTTTATCTCCCGTCTAGGAGAAAAGGCATTGCCCCTCTATCGCCTCCTTAGGCGCACCGAACACTTCGAGTGGACGGATGCTGCCACTGCCGGACTCGAAGAAATAAAAGCCATATTGGCAACGAATCTGGTCCTGGCTGCGCCCAACCTGGGCGAACCAATGTTGTTATACATTGCGGCAACACATCAAGTTGTAAGCGTGGTACTCGTTGTCGAACGAGAGACAGAAGGGCATAAATTCCCTCTTCAAAAACCAGTGTACTACGTATCCACTGTGTTAACCCCCTGCAAGTCCCGTTACCCGCACTATCAAAAGATAGCGTATGCGGTGTTCATGGCATCCCGGAAGCTCCGACACTACTTTCAAGAGTGTTCGATAACAGTGGCCTCCGAAGTACCCCTCAACGACATTATAAACAACCGTGACGCGACGGGCAGGATTGCAAAATGGGCCATTGAGCTCTTACCATTCGATATAACTTACAAACCTCGGCGAGCTATAAAGTCACAAGTTTTGGCTGACTTTGTCGCTGAATGGACCGAAGCCGAACTCCCTAAAGAGTACGGCGCATACTCCAATTGGATTATGCACTTCGACGGCTCTAAAATGTTGGCCGGATTGGGGGCTGGCGTCGTATTGACGTCCCCAACCGGGGACACAGTCCAATACGTACTTCAGATAATGTACACAGACTCCAACAACGCAGCCGAATACGAGGCCCTTTTACATGGCCTTCGGATGGCAATCTCCATGGGCATTCAACGCCTGGAGGTGCGCGGGGATTCAAACCTTGCAATATCCCAAATAAATGGAGACTTTGATGCCAAGGATCCGAAAATGGCAGCATATCATAACGCTGTCCTAAAAATGTCAGCTTGGTTTGACGGACTTGAATTCCATCATGTAGCCAGGGATAATAACCAAGCGGCCAACGTATTGGCACGCATCGGCGCAAAACGTGACGCTGTCCCTCCAAACATCTTCCTGGAACGGCTATTTAAGCCATCCGTACTATGGGAAGAGGAGTTCGGAAATAACAAACCGGAAGCAGCCGCACCAACCGACACAGAGCAATCTGACATAACCGGTGATTCAGCCGATGAAATAACACCTTCAGCCCACGACATAATGGCAGTAATCGCCCCGTGGACAGAACCATTCCTAGCCTACTTGCTTAGGCAGGAACTTCCCAAAGACCAAAATGAGGCCCGCTGCATAGTCCGGCGATCTAAAGCCTACAAGGTCCATGAGGGAGAACTCTATAAGAAAAGCACAACCGGAGTCCTTCAAAGGTGTATCTCCGAAGAAGAAGGGCGAAACCTTCTGGCTGAAATTCAGGCCGGACTAGGCGGACACCACGCAGCAGCTCGGGCCCTTGTAGGAAAGGCATTCCGTACAGGATTTTATTGGCCGACGGCCCGGGCAGATGCTCAGGACTTAGTCCGAAGATGCGTCGGTTGTCAGCTCTTTGCTAATCAGAGCCATATGCCACCCACCGCCCTCAAAACTATACCCATTACCTGGCCGTTCGCGGTCTGGGGGCTTGACATGGTTGGACCCCTTAAAGGGGGAACCCACGAGCAAAGGTACCTATTGGTCATGGTGGATAAATACACCAAATGGATAGAGGCCAAGCCAGTTAAAATGGCAGAGTCCGGACCAGTGATAGACTTCATATCTGGGGTAGTACACCGTTATGGTGTCCCCCACAGCATCATCACCGATAATGGCACGAACTTCACGGCCGACAAGGTTAAATCATGGTGCAAAAATATGGGCATTAAGCTCGATTACGCTTCAGTCTATCATCCTCAAACCAACGGTCAAGTGGAACGAGCGAACGGTCTAATAATGAGCGGCATCAAACCCAGACTAGTGCGGTCACTTACGAAATCTGACACGCACTGGGTAGAGGAGCTCGACTCCGTACTCTGGGGGCTGCGGACAACGCCCAACCGTACTACCGGATTCACACCATTCTTTATGGTATACGGCGTAGAGGCAGTTCTGCCCTGCGACATCATTCATGACTCACCTCGAGTGCGCATGTACGAAGAAAGAGAAGCCGAGCTGGATCGGTAGGACAGCTTGGACACATTGGAGGAAGAACGCGACGTCGCCAAGGCTCGTTCCGCATTCTATCAGCAGTAGGCTCGAAGATATCAAAGCAGAGAAGTACGGGCCAAGACTTACAACGTTGGCGAACTAGTTCTACGCCTGCCGGACAAGAAAAAGGACAAACTCAAGCCCAAATGGGAGGGCCCCTTCATTATTGATCAAGTCCTAGCCAGTGGAGCGTACCATCTATGAAATGCGTCGGACAACCAACTCGAGCCGAACCCATGGAACGCAGCCCGCCTCCGAAGATTCCATGCCTAGCGCCGAACTAAGAGTTCGTCCCCTTCCCCCGTCCAAATTTTTAAACTTCAGCTGTCTTTTCTTTCTCTTTCTTCTCTCAACCCTTTTTCCTAAAAAGCCCTTAAGGGCCTACTTGCGCATTATTCGCACACACTTGATGTGCCATCCACACTCATTATACCTGGGGGCTTCTTTACCAGAAGCTTAATTATAAGGGCTTCATGCCCAGCACATGTGTTAAGCTTCCACATGTACCTTTTATTCACAATTATATGCATCGATATGACTTAAGTTTTGGCCAAGCTGGGTTGCCTGGCTCCTGTGCTTACTCCTACGTTCCCGATTGTTCGGCTAGGAGGTAAAGGGAGCACCTCTGTGATTGTTACTGCCGGGTCAGCCGGATGTGTACCTCAGACTGGGTGAAGCCGAAAGCTAGCGTTCTTAAGGGAATATTCGGTTGGTGACTTGAAAGATGATTCTTTACCTACTTATTTATCTGCCCCTAGATATTTTTCTACTCTTTTCGCAGATCGGACATGCACTTTCGGGCATGCCTCCTAGGGAAAGGAACCCTTAACGGAACTATTCTCCCTGGAAGATGTTTCTTACTAACCATGTAATATAACATAACTAGTTGGGCACTTGTCTGATAAAGCACTAATGACCCCTACGCCTGGTCTCCATGCATGCCCCGGTTGTTTCTTAACCGAGAAGGTATTCGGACACACTCCAGACTCTAGGGTCCCAAGGTTGAAGCGAAAAGGTCGGCAAAGACAAACGATCTACAATCCGGCTAGAAGGCATTTTACATGTCATTTTACAATGCATTGTCAAATCGACTACCTGTATTCCTCCTCAATCCCGTCTAACAGGCTGTCTAATTTACAGTCCCGTTGGGAAAATCTAGCGGTCAACTCTACTTGGCCGTATACTAAACTCACAGGGATCTCCTTCCCATCGGGCCCCACAGGTCCGACCTCGGCCATGTGGTTGGGATCCACCTTCTTGTACCGCGTCTTCACCATGGCCCAGGCCTTCCTGGCACCTTGGCGGCAGGCCAAAATCTTCCATAAACGGAAGCGCTGCCGCACTCCCTGAAGCTTCTCCCCAAGCTCCCCAAGGCCCTCGGGTAGGGAGAGGGCCGGCCATAAAGCCTGGACGCCGCCGCTCATTGCACGCCGAACTCGTTCGAGCAGCTGCAACAGTTCGGGAAGTTGATCACCCATCGATACGGGCATCTCCTCCGCAGGGTGACCTGTGAGTATACCTACAGACATATTTTGTCAATTGACTTCCTCGCCGAACTCTTCTTTTCAAAGGAGTTCGCTCAAGCACTTATTGTAGATGCCGCGACGAAGCCGCTGATTCTCCTTAACGGAGCCAGACAGCTCGGCCCGAACACCTTTCAGCTCTTCTCTGAGATGGGCATGGGCATCCTGGAGCTTGTTCCTTTCCTGCTGCACTCTATTCAGCACCCTCTCGCCGGCCTTCAGCTGGCGCAGTAATTCTTGCCTGTCCGGATCTTGTCCGACAGCACCTGCAATGTCATCATTAGACTTGCGCACACGCCGCACACCGCTTATATTTTTAATAATGTGTTACCAGGAGGGGTCTCTGTGTTTCCTCCTGCGGCAGCAAGTGCGGCCTCGAGTTGGGCCTTGCACTATTCCAGCTCCTGAGCCAGTTGGGTATTCTTCTCCGTAAGACCCTGCGTTTCAAATGATCCTTAAGTCAGTTAATATAACTACTTTAAGTCTCAGGGGCTACTGGCATATACAACTATCAAATTCTCTTACCCGTATGTCTTTTACATACTGCTCCGTGGCTCTGGTAAAACCATCTTGAGCAGCACGGAGGTGCGCGTCCCCCGCGTTAAAGGCATTCAATGCCTCAGGGGAGAAGCACGCATCACGAAATACTGTCCGGCGGCGCCTGTGGTTCATGGCGCTCTCCACCTCAGACTTGGTGGCGGACAGCCTGTCGGCATCCTCCATTGGAGGAGTGTCCGGCTCGCGCCTTGCGCTCGCCTCCCCCTCCAGACCAGGTGCTGGAGCTTGGCTGGTAGAGGTTGGATTGGCAACCTCTACGCCCGCAGTCCGGCGGGCGCTTTTTCTCCTACAAAAGTCATGAGCACTCAAACGCTTCCTAGGAACGTTGCTCCAAATAATGAAGTGTGAGCTATACCTTTGCGGCGACGTTTCAATCCGCGCCGCGCTCCTCTTCCGCCTACTGGTCCGGACTGTCCTTTGTTGGTCAGTCACCGCGGGCTCGGCTTCCCGCCGTGAAGGCGCTTCCTGCAAAACACCATTGTATGCGAAGGTCAGAAATGAGCAAGGAGGAAATAATGGTGTCGGGACTTCGGTCACAATCACCTGGGAAGCCGGATATAGTCCGGGGTAGTCAGCCGTAATGGCGACTAAAGCATTATCCATGCTGAGCTGGTGGAACACCCCGTCGATTAGCTCCACCTTTATGTCCGGATCCTCTTCGGAGGCCGGATCCTGGGATCTCTCTGGATCCTCGGGTTGCGGAGCTGGACTTATCATGCCCTCCACAACCCGACGCAGCTCCTGCGTAGAAAAACATAATATAAGAAACTTAAACTTTGAAAGCATGGGTCGGGCACGTAAAGTGTTCGCTTACCCAGCGCTGAGGGTTATTCATGGAGAACCCATTCAACGGGTTCGTCTGGAGGAAGTCCTCCATCTCCCCCTTGTACAGGCCGGACAGGATCTTCGCCAGGTCCTCGGCCGAACCCGGCCCTTTGCGGCGATGACGGGTGGCGTCGTCCTCCCCGTTGAAATCCCACATGGGGTGGCCTCTGTATTGCAATGGCTGCACCCCCCGCATAATGCATATTGCCAGGACTCCAATCATGGTCAACCCGGAATGGGCCAGTAATCTTATCCGGCCCATCAAATAATGGACGCTCTTGTCTTCCTCCAGTTGGGGGCTCCGCGGACGCCAACTAAGGCGTTTCTTCAGAGGAGCAGTACTGAACTCCGGGAGGCCGATCCAAACAGGGTCCGGCAGTGGAGCGTCTTCTATGTAAAATCATTCCGAAGGCCAGTCTTCGGACGCCTTCTTAGGGGTTCCGGATGGATATCTGGTCCCGGCAATGCGCCATATTTCGGCGCCGCCCACTTGATATATGGACCCCTCGTGAGAGCGGGGTACAAGGCAGAACAACCTCTTCCACAATCCAAAATGGGGCTCGATGCCCAGAAATAGCTCGCAAAGAGCTACGAAGCCCGCGATATGCAGGATAGAGGCGGGCGTGAGGTGATGGAGCTCGTCCGTAGAACTCCAGGAGCCCGTGGAGGAACAGATGTATAGGAAATCCGAGCCCCCTTATCAGATAGGGGATGAAGCATACCCGCTCCCCTTTGTTGGGACTTGGGGTAGCCTCCGCTTGCTTCCCACCTTGGTAGGTGGCCAACCCGGCTCGAACCGGGACCATGAAGGCTGGAGGGAGATATCCCTTTGCTTGGAGCGCCACCAGCTCGTTGTGCGGGACAGAACATCTCCGCCAGTCTCCTGGCAATGGGCTAGGAGCGCGAGAGGAGGAGCTGCGTCGACGGTCCATGATGGAATGGATTTTTGGTCAGAGGCGCTCCGATGAGTATTCGCGGGAGGAAGATGGTGTGATTTGGATCTGGATTCTTGCCTCTCTTATAGGCAGATTATTTGCACAGCTAGGGGGTAAAACATAAAAGATACCCTGGCTTTTCGCATTCGTGCGACGCGTGGAAGATGGTCATTATTGGGCGTGGAAGCCAAGGAGCGCAACACTGATGAGGAAGCCGGACACTGTTCGGCAAACACACGGAATTTGGAGGAGAACCCGCCTTGCAACACCGAAGACTATATACACGCTGGACTTATCGTCATTGAAGCCTGGTTCGGGGGCTACTGAGGGAGTCCTGGACTAGGGGGTGTCCGGACAGCCGGACTATCATCGTCCGCCGGACTCCAAGACTACGAAGATACAAGATTGAAGACTCCGTCCCGTGTCCGGATGGGACTTTCCTTGGCGTGGAAGGCAAGTTTGGCGATACGGATATGTAGATCTCCTACCATTGTAACCGACTCTATGTAACCCTAGCCCTCTCCGGTGTCTATATAAACCGGAGGGCTTTAGTCCGTAGGATAGACAACCATTACAACAATCATACCATAGGCTAGCTTCTAGGTTTTAGCCTCCTTGATCTCGTGGTAGATCCACTCTTGTACTACCCATATCATCAATATCAATCAAGCAGGAGTAGGGTTTTACCTCCATCGAGAGGGCCCGAACCTGGGTAAAAACATCGTGTCCCTTGTCTCTTGTTACCATCCGCCTAGATGCACAGTTCGGGACCCCCTACCCGAGATCCGCCGGTTTTGACACCGACAGCCACCATCACCGGAGGGCTGGTTAGGTATCTCTTGAGATCTTGGAACGCCCTGTCGGCCTCTTCTGTCCATTCAAAGGGCCCCTTTTTCTTCATCAGCTGGAAGAAAGGCAGCGCTCGCTCTCCTAACCTGGAGATGAAGCGCCCCAGCGCAGTCACGCGCCCCGTGAGCTTCTGCATTTCTCTGAGAGTCTTTGGTGGGCTCATGTCCTCGACTACCTTGACCTTTTCTGGGTTGGCCTCAATGCCTTGGTGGGACACGAGGAAGCCCAAGAGCTTGCCCGAGGGGACTCCAAACACACACTTCTCCAGGTTGAGCCGCAGGCTCACTGCGTTGAGGCTTGCGAAGGTTTCCTCCAGGTCTTGTATCAGGGTCTTGGCCTTGCGAGACTTCACTACGATGTCGTCGATGTAAGCCTCCACATTCTTCCCGAGTTGTGGGCCCAAGGTGATGTGCATGAGCCGCTGAAAGGTTGCCCCCACGTTGCGTAGTCCGAACGGCATGCATGTATAGCTATACACCCCACACGGGGTCAAGAAGGCTGTCTTCTCCACGTCTTCCACCGCCATCTTGATTTGGTGATACCCGGAGAAGGCATCCAAGAAGCATAACAGGTCACACTCAGCGGTGGAATCGACAATCTGATCGATGCGAGGGAGCGGGAACGGATCTTGCGGGCATGCTTTGTTGAGGTTGGTAAAGTCGACACACATGCGCTCCATCCCTCCCTTCTTTGGCACAACCACAGGGTTGGCCAACCAGTCTGGATATCGAACCTCACGAATAACCCCCGCAGCCTCCAGCTTGCGGGTCTCCTGGACGATGAAGGCCTGCTTTTCGGTGGACTGCCGCCTCGCCTTCTGCTTCACGGGGCGCACGTTGAGGTGGTGCTCGATTACGCCCCGTGGGATCCCTGCCAACTGATCGGGCTCCCAGGCGAACACCTTCTTGTTTGCGCGCAGGAACTTGACCAGGGCTTCCTCCTGCTCGGGCCCGAGGTTGGCGCCTATGGTGAAAGTGGCGTTAGTGGACCCATCCTCGTCGACGGGTATCTGCTTGGTCTCTGCCTTGTCTTGGGTGAACAACTGTTTCTTCTTGGTTGGCGCAGCCCCCTTGGGCTTGGGGGTTTCTGCGTTGGTGGGCCGTGCCGCCGCCGCCGTCTTGAGGGCGAGCTTGAGTACTCGCAGCGCATCTCCGGTGTCCCCGGTCACGGTGAGGACACCGTTGCTCCCGGGCATCTTCATGAGGTTGTACGCCGGGTGAGTCGCGACCATGAATTTGGCCAGTGCTGGATAGCCGAGGATGGCGTTGTAGGGGAGGCCGATGGGGGCGATGTCGAAATCGACCAGCTCTATGCGGAAATTGTCGTAGGTGCCGAAGGTTACCGGGAGCCGGATCTGTCCCAAGGAGCTGGACGACCCGCCTCCGACGCCCGAGAAGGGCCGACTGGGTTGCAGCCGTTCCCGAGGTATGCAGAGGAGGTTGAAGGCCTCAACTGAGAGCACGCTGAGGCCCGCACCGCCGTCGATGGGAGTCCTGGTGACATCCACCTGGCAGATGGTAGGCGTGCAGAGCATGGGGAGTGCACCCGAGCAGGCCGAGTTGGAGGGGTGGTCCTCTGAGCTGAAGGCCAGCCCGGCCGACGGCTTCGACCGACCCGGGGGAGCCCCCTGCCACGTGGAGGCGGCGCCAACCCAGCGGACGAATGGCTTGACGTGGTGGCTGGAGGGCGGCGCCTGCGAGCCGCCCAGGAGGGCCACGACGACCGAGGGAGCCGGCGCGACGTGGTGGGCGAGGAAGAGGCCGCGTGGCTCTTCCCAAGAGGCCGCGGAGGGATGCTTGGACGAAGCTCGCTGCCCGTTCCCCGCCGGGCCGGTGGCGGCGTTGACGGCAGGTGACGGGGAACGACGAGGGCGCCCGCCGACGGGAGCCGTCTGGGCGACGCGGGAAGCGAGGGCGGCTCGGCGCTCGGCACGAGCCCGACAAGTGTTAGACATGGGTGAGATGGTCGGAGAAGAACAAGGCGACGGAAGGCAAATTCCGGCGCACCCCTACCTGGCGCGCCAAATGGCGGATTTCGGGTTCCGGCAGACCCTTGAGGTTCGAACACTGGGGTGCGCGCGGAGGTTTTGCCCTCTGCCTACCTGCTCCTCGCCAAATCGCTAGGATCTAAACTACGGAAGAAACAACACAAGAGACATAGAGTTTATACTGGTTCAGGCCACCATTGTGGTGTAATACCCTACACCAGTGTGCGGTGTGGTGGATTGCCTCTTGGGCTGATGATGAACAATACAAGGAAGAACAACCTCGCGAGGGTCTGTTCTTGGTTGGTGCTACTTGGTTCTGGCTCTTGGATCCTCGATGCCTCTACCCTGGGGGTGGCTAGCCCTATTTATAGGCAAAGGCCCTGGGCCTCTTTCCAAATATTGAGCGGGAAGGGCGCCAACAATTGGCCATTTTGAAGGGGAACATCTGGTACACTTATCCTGACTAAAGTTGGTCCTCGCCTGCCAAAGGCCCTGGTGGTCACTCCTGCTTGGGCTCCACAATGACTTCCTCCCTTCCGTTGGGCTGGTCTTGGTCTTGTAGCACCGAAATGGATGCCTTTGCTTGATGCTCTCGCCTGCGCTTGCTCCCTTTGCACCAAAGAGGAAAGGAGGACATTGCACGGGCTGGCGCCCGACTGGCGCCCTTGGTCATCATGGCTTGCTTCATGGGCACCTCGCGAGGTACCCTGCCTTGAACTCTCCGCCTCCTCGTGAGCCAGCCTGATGAGGCCGTGCCTGAGGAAGCTCCTTGTCATCCGCCCCGTGAGGCTTGGCCCCTCGCGAGGGTCTTGAGCTTGAGTCGATGAAGATGGGCCGCGCCGGGCCCCCCTTTGAGCCACGCCGCAGGCCGCAGGCAGGCAAGTCTGGGGACCCCCGTTCCCAGAACGCCGATAGCTCCCAGTGACACCACGAAGCTTCACCACAATGGAATATGGCTCTGCGGTGACCTCAACCGTCTAGGGTGTTCAAACACCCAAGAGTAACGGGATTAGTGGGGGAATCAAATTTCTCTTGGTGGAAGTGTAGATCGGGGCCTTCTCAACCAATCCCTAGAAAATCAACAAGTTTGATTGGCTAGGGAGAGAGATCGGGCGAAAATGAAGGTTTGAGCAACAATGGATCTTGGGGAGGGAAGAGGTGGTCTTCTTGGGAAGAAGACCCCCTTTATATAGTGGGGGAAAAGATGCAACATTTACCCCCTCACTCAGCCCACGCGGTGCGGTACTACCGCACACATCCGCGGTACTACCGCAAAGGGTCATGGTACTACCGCTGGATGGAGCGGTACTACCACTTGCGCGGCAGTGACCAGACGAGGCCTGTTTGCACATGGCAATGTGCGGTACTACCGCGCGCCCCTACTGTTCTACCGCAAGGCAGGGCTCTACTGAGCTAGAAAGAGCACAGACTAAATAAATTACGTCCGTGACTACTTCCGCTGAGTTTAGGACTGTGCGAAAATCTGGCACGGTAGTACCGCTCACAGGGAGCGGTACTACCGCGTAAGGGAGGAAGTAAAGAATTACTTCCACACCTACTAACGCATGCGCCAGTGTCTGGGCTGGGGTCAACGGTACTACCGTGCACGAAGAGCGGTACTACCGCTTGGTGCGGTACTACAGCTCGCCTGAGCGGTACTACCGCGGACCCCTGCGGTACTACTGCTCCCTTGAGCAGTACTACCGCACGCCACAAAGACTATTGCACTTGGCAGCCTTCATAATGCAGAGACAAGAATAACCGGATGGTGCTCCATAGAAGCGAAGGAACGGTGGTGCAAAAGAACAGATGTGTACATGTTGATTCCACCCTAACTTTTCTGAAGCGGACCCCCTCTTAATAGTACGACTTTCCTACGACTCAAATCCACCGAAAAAGAAACGTACAGAACCGCGGTCTTCGATATGTTCTGAGGGGCACCCAATCGTCTTGTGCCTAGACATGAGATATCTGAAATTCTCAACGCACACGATTAATCCGCAAATGCACTGTCATCAATCACCAAAACCACATAGAGAGAAATATGCCCTTACATTATCTCTTGTCTCGTTTGCGATCTTTGTCCCTGCAGGTACCCATAATCACATAGATCAACCCACAGAGAGGATAAGGGTAGAGAGAACGTGAAACACTATTTTAAACACGAGTGACATAAATGTTTAGTACTGTAGCTTTTGTCTGGGGATACAAGAGGTGCAGTCATTAAATGCACAATGCTTTTGTTGATTTATCTTAATTACTGAGGCAACCCCGCATGACGAATATGGCCTTTGGTTGGACAAACTGACTCTTGATGCAGGACATGTGTCAGTCAAGACGTAATTTGGACACATCCCTCACTTTTGATACGTTGCAAGCACATCTTGATGTTGACTTCCCGAGCACAAATGACTATCATGATGATCCTGTTCATAATTAAATATATGGTTGTAAGAATAGGTCCTCATACCCATGCCCATTTTTATTTATAAGTGTTCAATAGTGTAACTTGATTTCGATCTGGTCCAAAAACTGGAATTTAATTCTCTTGCAAAGCTTGATAGAAATCTTTGTCTTAAAGGTGCACTTTCTCTCGTGGGTTCGATCACTAAGGGCCACCTCTAGGGGAAAAATGAGGGAATCCTTTCTGCTCCTTCACCATATCACTGGAGGGACTTATCAACAATTCACAACTAACAATTTAGATGTTCACGAGTACAGAACAAGCACTAAACACCGACTAAAGGTAACTCTGCAATTCTGCATCCGTATGGTCCTACTTTAGTTTCCAATGTTTACTATTAGAAATGGCTACTGCCAAAGTCTCAAAAGAAGAAGAAAAGAAATAGCTACTACAAAAGTTCTACTTCATCGATGGCCTACCCCAGTCAGGTCAACACAATTGCATCCTGTCTTGGTCGATAAATTGACCAAATTCACACACTTTCTGCCAGTCGCGCATCCTTATACTGCATTTAAGATTGCTCTTCTATACATGACGCACATCTACTCCCTGCATGGCCTCCTTGACGTCATCGTCTCCGATCACGATCCGGTCTTGATGAGTCATTTCCGGCAAGAACTCTTCAAATACGCCGGCACGGAGCTGCGGATGAGCACAATGAATCATCCCCAAATGGACGGGCAAATGGAGCACGTGAATCAGTATCTAGAGACATTCCACTGGTGCTTCACCCATGCTTGCCCACGGCGCTGGAGCCATTGGATCCCCCTCGCGCAGTTTCGGTACAATTCAACAATGCATTGAGCCATCGAGATTCAAGGCTATGTACAGTGAGAGCCACACCACTAGGGGATCACAACAACCTCGACGTGCATGGTGCCAGCACTGCAATCTTGGCTCGATGAGCATGCGGTAATTCAACATCTGCTCCAACAACATCTGCAGTGTGCCTGATAGTGCATAGAGCAACAAGCAGACAAGAAGCACATCGATCGCGCCTTCTCCGTCAGCGACCAAGTCTTCCTCAAGCTCCAGTCATACGTCCAAATGTCCATCGCAATGCGTGCCAAACACAATCTAGCCTTCCGCTACTACACCTCTGAGGACATCATCACCAAAATCGACAATGTGACGTACACGCCGGAGCTGCCAGAACAAGTTACGTACATCCCGTTTTCCACGTATCTCAACTTGGTCACGCCTTGCTTCTAGGCACTGTTGTTAAACCGCTGCTGCCAGTGTCGATCGACGTCATTCCGGGCGCCGTGCCGCGCAGCCGCTGGAAACGCAAGAAAGACGTCGTGGTCGAGCAGGTCCTTATCCGCTGGTTTGATCGTGCTGCCAGCAACGACACCTGGGAGAACAAGACGGAGCTTCAAGCCAGATTCCCTAGTGTCGGGGCTTGGGGCAAGTCTCTTCGCAAGAGGAAGGGGGTGTCAGCGTTGCCGACATGCAGGTCCCAACAGACAGTGCTTCCATGGCCTCATAGCCCACTTGGCCCAGAAGGCAACGGAGGCCCAACCCAAGAGTGCTCGCCCCAAGTGGTCGTGAGTTGTCCGCTGCCCACCTACTTACATGGCTGACAAAGATAGAGGACTCATCTAGTGGATCATGACACGACGACGGCTCTCTTCTCTTCCTCCCCTTTCCCCCAGTTCATGTAATCCTGGGATTGTATACCTATTGCTACTCGGATTTGAGCGTGAGAGTAGTAGATTAAGAGTGAGGTACTATTATAGGTTGCTAACACGCAAGTCAAGCAGGTGTTGGTCTACTGGTCAGGTTTCCCGTGCAATCTTGCAAAGTCTCATTCGACGTTATATCTGTGAGATCTTACGTTGATATTTGTTGCAGAATTTTCTTTTCAGTTTTTTCCTTTTTTCTCTTGCATGTTATGTCACTCGACTGAGACTTTGTTAAATCTCAGTCGACTGAGACCTAGCCACATTCTTCCCCGTGTCGCTCGCCACCTCGGAAGCCAAAAGGTGCCACTCAAATCAAGATTTTCAAGGGCGTTGGCTTGGGGACTGTCAGCAGCAATGAGCAAGGCGATAAGGACACAGAAGAACAAGCACAAGTAGCGGGCCGGCCCAGGAGGCAGCCTCGCCTGCCGGCTCGGCTGGCTGGCCCGGAATGGGCCCAGGTGGGGCATGGTACTTAACAAGCCGAAGGAGCCGCAGTGGGTGGCGACGGCTGGCAGGATAACTACTTTCCTCTTTTGTGTTGTAGTTGACAATTCCTCCTCCCTTCCCCATTCCCCATCCATGGATCCATGAACTTGTAGCTCGATCTCGTGAAATGGAGGCTAGTTGAGAGATTTGTTGTGTGTGTGTGTTAACAATCTGGTAGCAGAGCTGTTCCTCCTGGAGCTGCCCCACCATCACCACCGCACGCAACTGGCGAGTCGCCGAAGAGCGGAGGCTATGGAGCGGATCTCGCCAGAGACGAAGGCGATCTACGAACTTCTCCGCGCCGATTTCGACGCCGCCCTGACCAAGAGCACCACCGAGCGCAGCGAGGAAATGGTGTCCGCGCTCGCGAAGCTGGACTCCAAGCTCGACCAACTATCAGGCCGACTCGAAGATGTGAAGCTCTCCCTCGGGGTCGACCTCGACGAACTGCGAGGAGAGATTGCTGCGGACCGTGGCGCGGCGTCGTCATCTGCGTCGCCAACTTCGCAAGGGCCCCCAACCACCACCAAATTCGCGATTCCGGCAAGCGGCCCGACGAGTCAGGAAGGAGTCCGACCGGAGGTGGATCCGCTTCCCCCAACGCCCAAGTACATTCCGCCATCGGCGCGAGGTATGCATCAGGACCAGATCGTGCTCAGGCCACCGAATCAAGCGCCGGAAATTTTTCGCCCTTTCGCTGCAGAGTCCTCTGGTTTCGGCCCTCGAATCGAATTGCCAAAATTCGATGGATCTAACCCCAAGCTGTGGCAATCGCGATGTGAGGACTAATTCAGGTTCTGGAATACTCTAGCACACCAATGGATTCCATTCGCCACTGCCCTGTTTGAGGGAACAGCTGCTCGCTGGCTCGAATCAGTCCAGCGACGTGCCCCAGATGTGGCTTGGTCTGAATTCTGTTCGTTGCTGCAGTCAAGTTTCGGTCGCAACAAGCATCAACACATACTCAGGCAGAGGTTTAACATTCATAAAGACAGCACTGTCGAAGATTACGTGGAGCATTTCTCGGAATTATTTGATCAGCTGTCAGTGTATGAACCCAATCCCAATCAAGTTCATTATGTCACGAGATTTATGGAAGGGTTGATACCATCAGTCCGGCTGCTGGTGGACATTCAGCAACCAACGGACCTAGATGCAGCGTATGCACTGGCTCTGCTGTCTGAAGAACTGGGAGAACACGCAGCTCAACCTGCAGTTTTAACTAGTTCGGTTGCTCACAACAAGAGGAACTTCCAGCCGTCAGGCCGCAGTGTTGCTGTCAGTAAAACAGTGGAAGGCAAGCAAGCAACTGAATCAAACCATCCGGCTGCAGTCGAGGATCGATGGTCAGCTCTGCGTGCATACAGGAAATCGAAAGGACTTTGTTTCATTTGTGGGGAGCGTTGGGCAAGAGACCACCGTTGCAAACAAGAAGTCCAACTCCATGTTGTACAGGAAATGCTGGAGTATGTGCAGAGTATGCCTGCGGACTCTAGTGACATATACGCTGAAAGTATAGGAGAAGTGAATGCTATCTGCATTTCGGCTGCAGCATTGGGAGAACCAACTGTCCCTACAATTGCAACAATGAAGCTAACAGTACAATTGCAAGGGCACAAGTTAACATTCCTAGTGGATTCTGGAAGTACTCATTCATTCCTGGACTATGCAGTAGCTGCACAAATTAAGGGGGTATCTGATATGCCTGTTAAGATGGTCAAGGTTGCAAATGGAAGTCTAGTACCCTGTAACCAGCAACTTCAATCAGGAGCTTGGTCAGCAGAGGGGCACAAGTTCACTACTGATTTTAAGGTTTTTCCTTTGGGATCATATAATGGGGTTTTGGGATTAGACTGGTTGGCCACACACAGCCCTATGCAAGTAGATTGGGCTGAACATTGGTTGTCTTTTGAAAGAAATGGAAATCAAATCACTCTCCGGGGAGAAGATGCTACCCCTAGTTTCTTTGCTATGATTGAATTGTCCTCCTTGCTTTTGTCCAAGAACACTGCTCAAACTGAAGTGCCTGCTGAAATCCAGGAGATTCTCAATACTTATGCATCTGTGTTTGAAGCCCCCACTGGTCTACCACCCAGGAGGAAATATGACCATACTACCTCTTATTCCAGGGGCTTCTCCTGTGTCTATTAGACCATACAGACTTCCACCTGCTCTCAAAGATGAGATGGAAAAGCAAGTGAAAGAAATGTTGGACTCAGGGATCATCAGACCTAGCACTAGTGCCTTTTCCTCACCTATGATCATGGTTCAGAAAAAGGATAAGACTTGGAGGCCGGTGTTTGATTACAGGCATTTAAATGCAATAACTGTTAAGAGCAAGTTTCCTATCCCTGTTATTGATGAACTGTTGGATGAGCTAGCTGGATCCTGTTGGTTCTCCAAGCTAGATCTCAGAGCTGGTTACCACCAAATCAGATTAGCTCCTGGAGAGTAACATAAGACAGCATTTCAGACACACTTTGGGCATTTTGAATTCCTAGTGGTGTCATTTGGTCTCACTGGTGGTCCCAATACATTACATTTTGCTATGAATGACACTCTGTCTCCTTGTCTCAGGGAGTTTGCTATCTCATTTTTTGATGACATACTGATTTTTAGTGCCACTTATGCTCTCCATTTAGAACATCTGGCAAGAGTACTGCAGTTGCTACAAGAACATCAATGGAAGGTAAAGCTATCCAAGTGTGCATTTGCACAAACACAGATTGAATATCTAGGCCACGTCATCAGTAGCCAAGGAGTGTCCACTAACCCTGAAAAGATCACTAGTATTGAGCAGTGGCCAGTACCTGCATCTGCTAAGGAAGTAAGAGGATTTTTGGGGCTAGCTGGATATTACAGGAAGTTCATAGCCCACTATGGTCTTATCAGCAAACCTCTGACGAATTTGCTCAAGAAAGGTGTGCCATTTCACTGGACACAAGTTGAACAGCAAGCTTTTACAACCCTCAAACAAGCACTAATATCAGCTCCTGTTCTAGCCCTCCCAGATTTTTCTAAACAGTTTGTGATTGAGACCGACGCCTGTGATACTGGAGTAGGGGCAGTGCTAATGCAAGAAGGTCACCCTCTAGCATATGTGAGCAAGGCTTTAGGCCCAAGGAATCAAGCATTGTCAGTGTATGAGAAGGAATATCTAGCTATTTTACTGGTTGTGGAACACTGGCGCCAGTACCTACAACTGTCAGAGTTTATAATCAGAACTGATCAGCGCAGTTTGATCAGTCTGTCTGAACAACGTCTCCATACCAAGTGGCAACAGAAGGCCCTGACTAAACTGCTGGGACTGCAATATTGCATTGTATATAAAAAGGGAACAGAGAATAATGCTGCAGACTCATTGTCCAGGAAACCACACAACATCCCTGAAACCTTTCCTGAATTGTTCCCCTTATCAACTGTACAACCAGCTTGGCTTGATAATATTGTGCTCAGTTACTCACAAGATAAGTAATCCTCTGATCTGCTATAGAAGCTTTCTTCTTCTGGTGGGTGTGACAGCAAATTTTCCTTGAAGTCTGGCTTGTTACGAGTGGACAAGTGTATCTGGGTTGGTGCAGATGCAAAATTACAACACACTATTGTGAATGCATTCCATGACAGTCCAATTGGAGGCCACTCGGGTTTTCCAGTCACTTTTAAGTGTGTCAGGCAATTGTTTCGTTGGCAAGGTATGCGCAGTTTCATTAAACAGTATGTCAAAAATTGCATCATATGCCAACAAGCAAAACCAAAACGAGTGGCTTACCCTGGTTTATTGCAACCTCTGCATGTGCCTGAACTGCCCTGGGAGATGGTGACTATGGATTTTGTAGAAGGTTTGCCAGTTTCTGGACAGTACAATTGCTTGATGGTGATCATTGATAAACTTTTTAAGTATGGACATTTCGTTCCCTTGCACCACCCATTCTCGGCAGTTACAGTAGCTGAAGCCTTTCTCAACACAGTATATCGCCTGCATGGAATGCCTCGTTCAATTGTCTCCGATAGAGATCGCATATTTACAAGTCAATTCTGGAAGGAACTGTTCCAGAGAGCGGGTGTTCTATTGCGTATGAGTACAGCACGACATCCTCAGTCGGATGGACAAACGGAGCGTGTTAACCAACAAGTGGAGTGCTTCCTGAGGTGTTTTGTCAGTGCTCACCCCTCTCGATGGGCAAAATGGATACCACTGTGCGAGTACTGGTACAATACAAACTGGCATTCGGCCACGGGCAAGACACCATTTGAAATCATCTATGGTCATGAACCTCGCCATTTCGGCTTGACAGTAGAGAGTACAATACAGTCAGTTGATCTACAACAGTGGCTTGATGATCGACAAGTGATTCTAGGTTCAGTGCGTCAGCATCTACTGCGGGCACAGCAGCGCATGAAAACACAAGCAGATAAGCATCGTTCGGAGCGGGTGTTTGAGGTTGGGGATTCAGTTTTCCTAAAGCTACAGCCATATCTTCAGTCTTCAGTCGCTCCGAGAGCAAATCACAAACTGGCCTTCAAATTCTATGGGCCGTTTGAAGTGGTCGAGCGAGTAGGCGAAGTGGCCTATCGGTTGGCATTGCCGGTGACCAGCCGTGTGCACCCGGTGTTTCATGTCTCGCTCTTGCAGAAAGTACTAGGCCCAGCGCATGAGGTACTGCCTCAACTTCCCTCTCCTGACATGCAGTTTCAAATTCCAGAGCAAGTTCTACAACAGCGTGTGGTGCGTCACGGTTCAAATTCTCTGGTGCAAGTGCTGGTGAAGTGGAGCGACACTCCCGTGAAAATGGCAACCTGGGAAGACAAGGTGCAACTCAAGCAAAAGTTTTCTCGAACACCGGCTTGGGGGCAAGCCGTCTCTAACAGGGGGGGGATTGTCAGCAGCAATGAGCAAGGCGATAAGGACACAGAAGAACAAGCACAAGTAGCGGGCCGGCCCAGGAGGCAGCCTCGCCTGCCGGCTCGGCTGGCTGGCCCGAAATGGGCCCAGGTGGGACATGATACTTAACAAGCCGAAGGAGCCGCAGTGGGTGGCGACGGCTGGCAGGATAGCTACTTTCCTCTTTCGTGTTGTAATTGACAATTCCTCCTCCCTTCCCCATTCCCCATCCATGGATCCATGAACTTGTAGCTCGATCTCGTGAAATGGAGGCTAGTTGAGAGATTTGTTGTGTGTGTGTTAACAGGGACGAGCCGAATCAAAAGGGGAGGCAATGTCACGGGAGCAACCAGGTCAACGGGCACGCCGGGCAGCCCGGCCCGGCCCAAGAGGAAGGCCAAGCCCACCCCCGCCTCCGTGGAGAATACTGGACTGGAGTCAGACAGTCAATGAGGTGGCTACTTGGGCGCGTGCCGCTGGGCGAGTTCCTCTTCCACCTCCTGGCTCTGCTCCCCAATCCCCATTCTTGCTGAAACCCTAGCTGCCCCAGTTTGTATCCTGGATGGATCTGGTGTTCCGGAGTTGAGAATCGAGTGCTAGTTACCTAGGATTGCATCATCAGCCCGTCTTCCGGTTCTCGCGGCGGCGGCGGTGGCGGCGACTTACCGGCCAGGTGAGGCGAGTCCGCCGGAAGGCATCCATCTGCCCATCTCATCCCATTCTCTCCACCCTCGCGGCCGTCTGATCCTTTCTTGCCTCGCAGCGCCGACGACGCATGGCTCCCAGGAAGAAGCTCAAGAGTGCCCCGCCGGAGACGGTGAGCACCACCGTCCACGACCTCCCCGACAGTCTCCTACAGCACGTGCTCTCCTTCCTCCCAGCGCAGGAGTCCGTTCGGACTTGCGTGCTCGCCCGGCGCTGGCGCCACCTTTGGAAGTCCACCACAGGCCTGGGTATCCTAGACCTTGTCCTTGACGATGATGAGGATATCTCATTCCAAGACCTCCGGAAGTTCGTCGAACATCTGCTGATGCTGCGCGAGCGCACCGACCTAGAAAGTGTTGAGATGAAATTCCACTGTTACTACGAAGGCGAATCCTATGTGAGCCTATGGACCCGTTTCGCTCTGATTTGCAAAGTTCGGGTGCTCACCCTTCATATCCTTGGGGAAGAATACTTCACCCTAGACGGCCTGCCTCTTGTGTCTCGGCACCTGAAAACATTGGACCTTTATGGTCTAATCCTACAAAAGAGCTTTCTTGATTTTGCTAGCTGTCCAGCATTGGAGAATCTGAAGATGGATGTTTGCAAAATCAATGGTTGTAAGATATCATCTCTTTTCCTAAAGCATTTGACCATCACTAGTTGCGGCTGTGATCTGGATTGCCGGCTCAACGTTTCTACTCCAGGCCTTGTCTCTTTCAAACTAGATCGCTTTTCGGGTAAAACATGCCGTTGCTACAGACTGCATGTGTGAATCTTGGCATGGGCTGCGAAGGTGTCTGTTTGAGTATCTTCTGTGGAGGTAATAAGAATGGATGTGGGAATTGTCTATCAAAAAACGATGGCCGCATTTGCGTGCTTATGGGTGGGATCTCAAGTGCTAAACATCTTGCACTGATATCTTATTTTGGAAAGGTGTGACACTCATCTTTAACTCTTTTCATTTGTGTTATCCCTTTTTTGTGTTCCATTATCTACATTGTTTCTAGAATCAGAGATAAACAGATTACATATGCATCACAAACAGATTGTGGGTCTTAGATCAGCATCTCCCATTCCTAGTAAGGATTACTTGATTTAATTACTTTTTGTATTTTTCTTTCCAGTTCATTTTCGCAAGAGATTTGATGAATTGCTGCCCTACATTTAGTAAGTTAAAGACTTTATCACTCAGTGTGTACTGGTGGGAGGCTCCTGACTTGGATCCACTAGCTTGCATTCTGCAAAATTCACCAGTTCTAGAGAAGCTCACTCTTAAACTTTTCTCCAAGGTATATAAATCTTCTAAATGGACAACTGTTGTAGTGTTAAACGTTATTATCAGCTATCTATATTGAACATTGGTTCAATGCTTTTTCTTACCATGGGGACCAGATCATGAAGTGGAAATGAAAGGAAGGTACAGTCCAATGGAGGGTCCGTCTGCAATATCAGAGCACCTTAACATGGTTGAAATCAAGTGTAATGTGGTCGACGAGAAGATTCTCAAAGTCTTGAAGCTCTTGTCTACATTTAATATACGTAAACTAACTAATGAATCTTGACATGATCCCTATGTTCTTAAATTAGCTTTCATATGTGGGAAAGAAACTAAGAAAGCAGGCTGTAAATAAAAAAACCTGAAGAATTATGAACAAAGAACTATTTTGGGGATTCCAAATTGTTTTATGATATGATATCTGGACCAAGTTTGGCCAGGCTTAGAAATGAAACCAATATAATCCCTTTTGTTGGCATAGGATATTCAATATATGTGTTGCCAAAACAGTAATGTAACACAATATGGACTTGTTGATTAGTTCTGTTTTTATTCGGCAATAGCACAAATGTCTGAAGATTAATTTAGAGTAGTGAACTAGAATACACAGATACTTTAGGAAACAAATGTATCCGTATTGGATACCATACAGATATGGCTTTGTCCTGGATACGTCCCCGTTACATATCAGGAGAGTATCAGCCTATTAACCATTAAAAACAAACATTTTTAATTCTGATACTTGAGGCATACCTCATGGAGTCATGGGTACTCTCCCGATACGTCCAAGCCCAATAAAGTGCACTAACTCACATGTATGTCTAAACCCTACCTGTAGCGAAACCCATCCCTGATCTCATTCCCTCCCGCCCTCCTGACCTAGACGGCGGCTCAATTTGCGGCGGCGGGTGGGCGCCGAACTTGGCGGCAAGCTAGGGGCAAGCTTGGGAGGATTCGTGCTCCTCATTCCTCACATTCTCTTCACCTACTCGGTGCCTTTTCCTCTCAACAGCAGGCAGCAGCAACTCACCGGCGGCAGCTCCCGCTCTTCTGTCCTCATCTGACTCGCCTCCCTGACCTCCCCTCCAGCAGGATGCAGGAGCAGCTTTCGGGAATGCTCCCCAACTCCAGCCTCAGGATCGAGCAGTAGCTCGCCGGCGGCAAGTTGGTGGTGCGTAATCCGGTGCTCTTGCTCCAACCCCCTCTCCCTCTCTCATATAAATTTCTATCTAATGGGCAGCTACCCTCCCTGCACTACAAACATCTCTGTATTGGTATTCTTCTGCATAATATTTCTATGAAATCTACACCTTGGCCATGTTTAGGAAAAAAAATCAGAACATCAAGTTAAATTGCTTTGTCATACTTCATATTAAAGAACCATTTGTCATTATTTATTTAAAACTAGTCAAACGTATCCCCGTATTGTCACTTTTCAAAAATGAGGAGGTATCGGCCCAATACTGATACACATATATCCGTATCGGTGCATTCTAGGCAGTGATACAGTATCTTCACATGCTGATATATTAGTTCTGAACAGTAACTCAAATATCTACAGTATCTTCACATGCTGATATATTCCAAATTGTTCCAGTATCTTCATTTTCATTGTCACAAGTAGCTGCGCATTTCGTACTTCTGCAGACACATCAGACTTATCTTTTCATTTGTGTACAGGATTCGGTTTCTTGTAAGGGTGAGATAATCTGGATTGTTGATGGATTTACCATCTCTTGACTATTCAGAAATGGAAGGCGCAAGTATGTGCTGCGACAAGGTTTCCGTCGTTTTGGTGTGTGTGCATCTGATACCAATTCTACCGAACAAAGGAATAGTGTAGAATTCGGATCATGTAACTTGTGAACTCTAGACCTTCTAGCTGGACTTGGTTTTATGGTATCTTGTAATTTATGTTGCACTTTTGGTTCATGGACTGGTTAGTACTCGCTTGGCATGTCTTTTCTGGCTTCGGTGCATAACTTGTTGTGTTATGAATTGTTCGCCTGTTTTCTTGTTCCTCCTTGTTTGATCTCTGCAAACTTTGCTGGTCCAGAGGGGAGGTGGCACCCTTGGACGTTGCGTCTTGGGGAGCACCGTGCCCTTCTGCGTCTATTTAGAGCAACTCTAGCAGATGTGCTAAATTCTGACCCGCAAAATCGTTTTATGGTTCGCCCTAAGACGATTTTGCGGGCACTTAAATCTCGGCGCAGAACAAATCTTGCAAACCATAGCTAAATTTAAAAACTTACATAGTTTCGTTCCTGCTACATAGTTCGTCTGGAACACATCGGAGATCATCAACATCGATAAACTAAAAACATAGATAAAACTAGCTCGACATCGGCTGCGGTGGCGCATGGCTTGACGTTGAGGTAGTACTTGCATGCCGACCGGTAGAGGATGGTGGCGAGCTGGTACTCCTCCTTTGCCGCCTTGAGGCGTTCGGCGGCGCCCTTTTCGCCATGTGGTGCTCGATCTCTGTGTCACGGAGCCTCTTGGTGGTCGCTGAGCTAGTCAAAGCGGCTCCAAGTGCCCTGGCTGCTGCTACGGGAGAGCGTGCCTGCGCCCAGCGCCATGGCTGGACGACGGGCTGGCTGGAGCTGCCGGCCTCCGCGTCTTGCCGGGCGCGCTTGCGCGGCGTCAATCCGCTGCGCTCCCCATGTCCCCGACCACCTCCCGCTAGCGGGCCTTTTCACTGATCTGACCTTCTTAGCAAATCTTAGCACAAAATAAACTCCTTCATAAACTATTTCACAATCTGACCCTTCTCAGAAACGCCAGAGACCGGGGCGTTACTGCGCTATACAGAAACGCCAACCTAGCTCGCGTTGTTGGCCTGGTCGGGACACTACGTGGCAGGGCAGAAACGCCACGGCGTGCGGCGCTGCTGGAAACGCCAAGCCCCTTGGCATTGCTGCCCAAGTGCCAAACGCCAATGATAGTGGCGTTTCACTAGCTTACTCAGATTTGCCAATTATTTATAAAGGGGAGCAACGCGAGCTAGTTCGGCGTTTCTAAATAGAGAAGCAACGCCACGACTTGTGGCGTTACCAAAAGGATCAGATCGTGAAATAGTTTTTGATGGAGTTCATTTTGTGCTAAGATTTGCTGAAAAGGTCAAAACAGTGAAAAAGGCCCCCGCTAGCGAGGAGGGGGGTGGCGCGCGCTCTGCAGGGTCGCCCCCTGCGTCGCCAGAGCTCAATTGTAATTCCATCTCCTTTCGCCTTTTCCCCAACCGCCTCTTCATTCTTCAAGCTTAAATCCAACAGTTGGAGACAATTTGGATTACGCTAAGCCAGAGTACAGCTAATTAAAACAGCTCAAAAAAATACAGGTAATTAGAAGGGAAAACCCCTGTTTTAGTTACCTCTCTCATCTAGCATGATCAGTCAGTTCGTGACGACCTTGTAAAGGATGAACCTCCATATCTAGGTCTAAAGCTGTGTATACCCTATATATACATCATAATGCATCACTCTATAGTGCCACAGGAAATCCACGTCAGTATATCTACTTAGAACTGCAAACCAGACCGCTAGACATGTATATTTATATTTATAATAAAAAAGCAACAAATATGTAGTTTGATTACCCATCTTCAGCCATACCTGAGCACCATGCCCCTGTACCCTAGCGAGCCCACCCAATAGACAGGGACAAACCAGTATAGCAATTTCCGTGCTTGGCCCACAGGCTCGAAATATCCTCGGCATCGAGAAGAATGGATTGCTTGACACTCAGGGTTTTGGATTCCCCTATCGTCAGGCACCCCTCAAATTCTATGTGAGTCGCTTGAATAGGCACCGCGAGGAAAGGCGGCACCCGCGGGATGCACACACGGCGGTATGATTCAGCGCAGAGAAAGCACGGTAGTGGATGGGCAACACGCCGTAGAGGATTAAAGCCTGACTTTGTTAGTATTGATCTCTCCACCATTGGACCCTTGACTCGCTCCCTGATCGGGGGAGCCCAACCCAACTGGATTTGTCGGCCCCTGTCGCGCCGGCTATAAGAGGGAGGTGGGGGCCACTAGGGCACGTACGCCAAAAACAGAACCGTCGCCCACCTCCCTAACCTCACCGATTGAGGAAAGCCGGTCAGCGATGGGAAGCTCCACAACGCCTTGCCGCACTTCACCATCGACCTCTACACCGACTGTCGCTACCCGTGTGCAGACCTTCATTGACGAACCAGCGATGGCCGAAAGGCTAAGGTACACACACAAACCGATCATAGACAGACTACAGATAGTTCGATCTACTCCGAAACCCTAGCCTAGTCGATTCCATGGTCATAACAATGGTATCAGATGCTGTTCTAGGATTGGTTTTGGGTAGAACAGAGAGCAGGGTCCCTCCCCTTACCAAATCGGATTGCATCCAAACCCTAAAACAAAAAAAAAGCTCTTGAATCCCTTCACAGAAAAGTGCACCGCCGCACGGCCACGCCGTTCCTCTCAATCCTGAATCGCATCGGCATGTCGAGGATCCAAGAAGAAGAACCAACCCCACACGGGGCAAAGGGCACCACAGCCAAGCCGTTCGACGGTGGCGCGTTTACCGCAAGGGAAAACGTGCTACCGGCGAAGGGGATGACCACGGCGCCGCCGTGGAGTGCTCTGCCGTCGTCGAAAACAAAGGGAGCAGAGGGGGCAAAGTAGCCTCATCCTCTCCGCCACAGAAGGTGGAAAATGGAGCGGGGAAAGGGAAGGCGGCTCGCGCGGCGCGGTGGCTTCACGCCGTCGCCGGTGGCCGGTGGAGCCCCAACCCCGCTGCAACACAGAGAGACAGAGGCGGGTGCGAAGGGGAGCAGAGAAGAGTTCCGCCGCGTCACTGTTACCATTGACTGGAAGAGATGGAGAGAAAGAGAAGGGGAAGGGACAGATCAGCCGAGGCGCGACGCGGTGGCCGCTGCCGCCGGAGCGCAGCTCCTTGGCTCCGCTGTCAGGAGAGAGAGACAGAAGGGGGTCGAAGAGAACGAGAGAATGGGGCTAGGTTTCCATCGGGAGCTCTCTTCCAGGTTTTGATCCAGCGGTGATCGCGCTAGGCCGTTGGATGCAGATCAACGGTCAGCAACAAAGACCTAGCCCCGCCCCGGGCCAAGTGGGCCGAAAGAACCTTGGGCCGTCGGCCAGCTGACCAAGCCAGAGCGGCGGGCGCTCGCTGCGGGCCTTTTGGGCCGGCTGGCGACGCCGCGCGGGCTGGGTCGTGGCCGGCGCGGCTGGCATTTTTGTTTTCTTTTCTGTCCATTTTTTTGGGCATATATAATACAGTTTTTTCTATTCAAATTATTCAGAGAAAATTTTGTTTACGAAATAGAAAAGTAAAAGTAATGCTTCTGAAAAGCAAAAAGTTCATGATTTTTCTATTCATGCTTTTTCCGCTACAAATAAAGATTAAAAGTGTTCTTTTAAAAGTGAATAGAACTAAAATAAAAGATTAATTCGTTGCTTCTCTAATGCAACTTTGAACCAACTGGTTAAAATTGCTTAGAGAGTAAAAGAGTACAGAATTGTTTCTAAATAGAATATTGTAAAGTTTCCGCTGCACAGTAAAAGTCTTATCCTCCAGTTAAATTGGAACCAACGGGAAAATTTAATTGGAAGAACTGTTCTTAGCAATGTTTTTCCCCTGTGGGTGAATCAGATTCAGATAGTTTCCGCTATGAAAAAAGAAAGATATTTGTTTTCAAGTTAAAATATGGTATTGTTATTTTCTGACCAACGTTGATGATAACGGTACTACAAGTCTATGAGTCTTATAGTTAAAAGTTCAAAGATAAATTTTGTATCAAAGTGACCAATTTTCAGAGAATTTGATAAAGATTGAGAAATGTATATTGCTACTTTTCCGTTGCAATAAAGTTGATAATGATGATTATTTTCTTAGCAAAGTTGCTTAATAGAAATTTTATCATCACATTATTTATGAGGTATATGCGTTATTTCCATTTCTGCCCAACGGTGATGTGGAATTAATGTAAAAATATGATGTTTTATTCTATTCCTGCCTAACGGTGATTTAGAATATAAAAGAAAGGTTTAAAAGTTTAATGTGCATATCTTTAACCAGACCAGCGCAGGGTTATTTTTATGCTCATTATTGGTTAATTTTCTCACACTAAAAGTTTTCCATGCTTTCATTTATGAAAGCAAAAGGCTGGGTACTTGTGTCCCGAAAGATGACCAAGAAAGGTCATAACATGAAGGAGTATGTTCTCTCTAAAGAATGGTTTCATAGAAGCCAATTCTGGATATTAATCGAAGAAATAGATATATCATTTAGAGTCTTGCTCGACGAATGTCTTCATGTACTCTCCATGGAAAAGGATTCTCATCTTCTGTGAGATGCAATAAGTGATATGCGTGATCAATTTGACCAATGTCGGATTAAGCATGCATGTGCATTAAAGAATATTTGGATTTATTTCTGAATTTGATGATTGAATATGCAATCAAAGAAGCCAATTCTGGCATTCATATCCCTTCCAAGGATTTACCCGCATGGTGAGAAAAGATGATTATGATAATACCCGCATGGCGGGGTAAAGTTGGCATAATATTTATGTTAGAATAATCCCGTATGGTGGGAGAAATTTTGGCACAGGAATTATCATGTATGACAGGAAAAAGATGTGATGACTCATATGTTTTTAATGAATCCCAATTTGGGAGAAAAGTATGGAGTAGCCCTTATGCTATCCTAGTATCGACCGTGCACTTTTAAGTGTCATAGTCATTAAGCAATCAATGAGTCTAAAGAGAATAAAAGTTACAGGCGAACCAAAAGATAAGAATGATATGCATGTTTGACTTGCAAATGTACTATTGATAAAAAAATTGGTTGAGTTTTTTTTTTGAAATGGAATGAGGAAAGTACTCCCATACGAGTTAACAGATAACTTCATTCCGCATGAAGTAGATAATCAAAGTTTTCTCAATTCACAAGAGTTCCAAATGCTTTTTGAAATTGTGGCAGAAAAGTTCTTGCCACATTTCGAGGGGGAGAAAGTATTGTGAATGATGAAACTCCCCTACATAATGTGCACATGATTCATCTAAATTGCTCTATAAATGATGAATGTGATCGTCGGGGGAGTACAATGGTCACAATAATGATACACAATAACGATACCACTAAAGTAAAGAGATAGTTATATTCCTTGAATCTTACAATTTCTGATTGGAAGATAGCATAGCCAACCAGTATTCATACTGAACGAGATTCAAAAGTAAAATATGGTGCTTATGAGGAAAGTTTTGACAGAGCAAACCCAAAATAAGAATTCTGGGGAGCTATTTTGTTGGCTACCTAGATAAAGTAAAAGACTATAGAGTACACCATAAGGCTTGTATAGATTGTATCTGGGGGAGCATGTTGTATGACATATACAACATCTGTTGTTAGCTCTATAAAAGGATGAACGAGTAAATATGGATCTTGTGATATAGGACCCTGTAAAAGCTATTGCCTCTTGGCAATGAAAGACTATAGAATTAATTGCCGCTTGGCGATAACAAAGCAACAACAGCCCCATATGAAAGAAGTACTAGTACATGGATGAGAAAATCAGATATGTCTGATCACTATAAAGTCTATGTTAGAGAAATTAAAATTAAAGGTTGATACCACCTCATTTAAAGCTCAATCAAGCTTTGAGAAGTGTCTGCTTATCTAAATGATAAGAGACTATGTGAGATGAAATGAAATTGGTGAATCTCGACGATGTTTGGGACTCATGAGTTATTTCTAATGAAGCCAAAACAGTATACTGTAAAGAGTCTACAAGGACAATATGACTCCAAAGGAAACGTGTAAAGGTCTAAAACATGACTTAAATCGAAAGGTTTTTGCGCATTTTAGACTGAATAGATTACAATGAGTGTTGGTAGCACATCATGATTTGAGTTACATCAGATGAAAGATATTAGTAAAGAACACAAGGGATACTGCCTGAAGAAGTCTTTTATGGACTAAAGCAATCAAATGTTGTTTTGGGTTAAAGAAAACAAGAGGACAATTGTGTTTGTATAAATTTACAGAATGGGAATTTCATTTCCTAATCCTGTACATGCGGATAACATTCTGCTTGTTAGTAGTGATGTTAATCTACTGCAGGAGGAAAATAAGTTCTTGTCCTCAAAGTTCAAAAGAATGTTCTTGGTGTCTCTTGTTATAAGGATCGAGATTCACCGAGAAAAGAATAAAAGGGGTATTAGGAGTGTCGCATGGGCATGCTAAGAAAATTTTCTAAAGTATGCATGCAAGAAAACCTACGTCTGTTCTTATAGTAAAAGGTAATGATTTTGGGAACTTTAGTGTTCCAAAAGTCAATACGAAATAGACCAAATGAATATGGTACCATATGCTTCAGCCGTTGGAAGCTTAATGAATGCAAAAGTATAACATTACCCTGACACAGTTCACGTAACCGGGTTGTTTTGGCAATGTCCAGTCCAGATATAGACCACTGGAATGGAGTCAAAAATATCGGCCTCATGCTAAAAGGAGCAAGTACTCTCAAAACATTGTGAATACAGAGATAGAACTTGTGAAATATACAGCGAAATCCACAATTGTCGCTGACTTTCACACTTGGAGTTTTGTGTGGAAAAACTCTAAAGAATGAATCAATTATCATTAATATGATGTAAAGATAATGTACATGTTGGAAATATGCCCTAGAGGCAATAATAAATTAGTTATTATTATTATATTTCCTTGTTCATCATAATCGTTTATTATCCATGCTATAATTGTATTGATAGGAAACTCAGATACATGTGTGGGTACATAGACAACACCATGTCCCTAGTAAGCCTCTAATTGACTAGCTCGTTGATCAATAGATGGTTACGGTTTCCTGACCATGGACATTGGATGTCGTTGATAACGGGATCACATCATTAGGAGAATGATGTGATGGACAAGACCCAATCCTAAGCCTAGCACAAAGATCGTGTAGTTCGTATGCTAGAGCTTTTCTAATGTCAAGTATCATTTCCTTAGACCATGAGATTGTGCAACTCCCGGATAACGTAGGAATGCTTTGGGTGTACCAAACGTCACAACGTAACTGGGTGGCTATAAAGGTGCACTACAGGTATCTCCGAAAGTGTCTGTCGAGTTGGCACGAATCGAGACTGGGATTTGTCACTCTGTGTGACGGAGAGGTATCTCTGGGCCCACTCGATAGGACATCATCATAATGTGCACAATGTGATCAAAGATTTGATCATGGGATGATGTGTTATGGAACGAGTAAAGAGACTTGCCGGTAACGAGATTGAACAAGGTATCGGTATACCAACGATTGAATCTCGGGCAAGTACAATACCGTTAGACAAAGGGAATTGTATACGGGATTGATTGAGTCCTTGACATCGTGGTTCATCCGATGAGATCATCGTGGAACATGTGGGAGCCAACATGGGTATCCAGATCCCGCTGTTGGTTATTGATCGGAGAACATCTCGGTCATGTCTGCATGGTTCTCGAACCCGTAGGGTCTACACACTTAAGGTTCGATGACGCTAGGGTTAT
This sequence comes from Triticum timopheevii, assembly GCA_963921465.1. NCBI lineage: Eukaryota > Viridiplantae > Streptophyta > Magnoliopsida > Poales > Poaceae > Triticum > Triticum timopheevii. Next base: position 68,609,875 of record OY997272.1, on the reverse strand, counting down.
AAAGGAAGTTTGTATGTGGTTGCCGAATGTTGTTCGGAGTCCCAGATGAGATCCCGGATGTCACGAGGAGTTCCGGAATGGTCCGGAGGTAAAGATTTATATATGGAAAGTTGTTGTTCGGGTTCCAGGAAAAGTTCAGGTTTTTCCGGTATTGTACCGGGAAGCTTCCAGAAGGTTCCGGAGGATTCCGGAGGGGTCCGGTGGTCCGGAAATTGTTCCACCATGTCCAATACAGCAGCATGGGCTGTAGGGGGGCGCCCTAGCCTTAATGGGCCAGGGGAACCAGCCCCCCCCCCCCAAAGCCCATGCGCATGGGAGAGGGGAAACCCTAAGGGGGAGGGCCTCCACTTGACTTGGGAGGCACTCCTCCCTCCCTTGGCCGCCGCCCCCTCCTCAGATTGGATCTGAGAGGGCCGGCTCCCCTCTCCCTTTCCCCTATATATATGTGGGGGGTGGGAGAGCAGCCGCACCCCAAGTTCTGGCGCAGCCCTCCCCCTCTCCCAAGTACTCCTCCTCTCCTGCAGTGCTTGGCGAAGCCCTGCAGGATTGCCATGCTCCTCCATCACCACCACGCCGTTGTGCTGCTACTGGATAGAGTCTTCCTCAACCTCTCCCTCTCTCCTTGCTGGATCAAGGCATGGGAGACGTAACCGGGCTGTACGTGTGTTGAACGCGGAGGTGCCGTCCGTTCGGCACTAGGATCTTCGATGATTTTGATCACAACGAGTACGACTCCTTCAACCCCGTTCTCTTGAACGCTTCCGCTTGGCGATCTACAGGGGTATGTAGATGCACTCTCCTTCCCCTCGTTGCTGGTTTCTCCATAGATAGATCTTGGTGACACGTAGGAAAATTTTAAATTTCTGCTACGTTCCCCAACAGTACAACATGGTATGAGGCTAAGGGACAGGCAAAAAGGTTAAAGAAACATGTACCCGGAGTTGATAATGGTTGACAACATCAATAACCATTAAGTAATTCGCTCTTATGACAACGGTTCAAGTGTGGTGCCAAACACATTGACACAAAGTTATATGTTGTCAAGGAGAAAGTCCGGAATTATGTTGAAATGCTTGGAGCATGAAAGCAACAGACAAATATTTGCGGATCTTCTTAATGAAGGCTTACCGTCCAGTGCGTTCAGAGAACACACAGTCGACATGGGTTTATGGTATAGTCTATGTTTTCCGAACAATAAAGGGCCCAAAAGTTAATGTATATATTTCAAAACAGAGAGGTGTGTTGTAGCTGTCAAGTCCATCGGCGATTGACCATGACGATAGAGCAGCTCATATGCATTAATCTGTGATGAAATGAGTACTTTGAAAAGAGTTATTTCAAAGTATAAAGTTGTAAATTTGAAAGATGAGATCAAGGGGGAGAATGCTAGTATTGATCTCTCCACCAATGGGCCCAAAGGCCCATTGGACCCTTGACTCGCTCCCTGATCGAGGGAGCCCAACCCAACTGGGTTGTGGGCCCCTGTCGCGCCGGCTATAAGAGGGAGGTGTGGGCCACTAGGGCACGTACGCCAAAAACAGAACCGTCGCCCACCTCCCTAACCTCACCGATTGGGGAAAGCCGGTCAGCGATGGGAAGCTCCACAACGCCCTGCCACACTTCACCGTCGACCTCTACACTAACCGTCGCTGCCCGTGCGCAGACCTTCATCGACGAACTAGCGATTGCCGGAAGGCTAAGGTAGACACACAAACAGATCATAGACAGACTACAGATAGTTCGATCTACTTCGAAACCCTAGCCTAGTCGATCCCGTGGCCATAACAGACTTGTCACCCCTGGTGAAGAGATAAATACACTCATGGTCACTGAAGTTGAGTCAAAAGCACAATACGGTCACCCGCAAAAAAAAAGATAATCCCCATTGTGCTCTTTCAGAGTAAAACGCACCCACTTTTTTTGCGCTGCTGGCAGATGATCTGGGTGTCCATGCCATTAAAAAAGTAGTTTTTCAGCCCCAGCCCGCTCCGCTCCAAGGGGGGCGGCATGGGCGAAACCCCAGCCGCCGCCGCCCCCGTCTCCCTTCTCCTCCTTCCACCCCGCTGCCGCCGGACGAAGCCAATGGGTGAATCCCGATCGGCGGACGACAGTGGTGGGCTCTCGTCCTCTTTCGCTGAGTGGACCTCCGGCCTAGCGCAGGGTGCGGACCTAGACGGCCTTGCGTTTGGCGGAGATCGGAATCGGGACGGCGGTCCCGGGACTTTTTGGTGGTGGCTTCGCCGCGGCGGCTGCGAGGGTAGGCCGGCGGCTCGGTCCCTGGGATGGCGGCGGCAGGGTACTTCTGTCCTCAAACCCCCTCCCCCTTTCCTCTTTGAGATCTGGTCGGAGCATGCCTGGCTGCGGCGGGGCTGACCCCTCCTCTACCTCGACAAGCTGGACCGCGGGCTCTCCACCAAATTGGATCCGGTGGACCGCGGACTCTCCCATAGATCGGATCCGGCGGTTTGCCGGCTCTCCCCCACCCACAGTCCACGGCAGCGCCTGCTCCGAATTGCGGTGGCGTTGTGTGTGTCACGGTGGTTCTGTGTTGACACCTCTCCGGTCTGCCGCCCACCTCACTCAACCGGTGGTGGTGGCTCCGGCGTCGTGGTTATTGTGGCAACGTTGCTTGTTCCCCTGCGGCGGCTACTTTTGGCGGTGCACCTTTAATGGCATGGCTCCGGCCACGGCGGTCTATGGGTATGTGGGGCTGTGGCGATGTGGTGGCCTTTTGCATGTGCGTTGCGGGCCGCTGACATTGCGATCCTTCGTTGGTGATGGTGATTTTGATCAGATTCGCCGGGCAGTGGTGACTACTGACTGTTCAGTAGTGACTTCCTATGGATCCATGACAGCAAGGTTATCGAAAAGACTTTGGGAGGTTTTATCTCTTGATCCGGTGGATGACTTTCTGTGGTGTGGTACAAATTATGGACAACTACTTGACGCACAGGGATGTTTGGTGGAGTGGCGGCGGTCAAATTGTAGCTGCTGGTATTGCGGAAAAGTGGTGGCGGCAACACATGCGTGGCTTTGATGGTGGTGTTGTGAGCACCTGGTCTCGAGCTCCAGAACGAAAGCCTAAGGTCAGACCCGAGTGGTCATACCTGGCAATGGTGATGTTTTCTATGTCGTTACCTTGTTGGAGGCATTGCTCGGATATGTTCAGACTATAATTCTGGGTGAAAACTTTGATTCTGGCCTTTGTGGTTGGATCCGGTGACGGTGGCGCTTGAGTGTCGCTTTCTTCCTGAAGGCGTTGTTGTTGAAGATCATCGGCCTCCATGTGATGCCAATGGTTGGTGCCGACATGGTCTCAGTTGTAGTTTGTCGATTGCTGATCTGATCTCTTTGGAGCTTTTTACTTTTTCTTTTTTCCATGCCTATGCGTAGCTTTTGGTCTTGTGACCTTGCTAGTTGTTGGCATGTTTATGAGTGTGTGTTGGGTTGGCTGTGTGCATCCTAGTTATGCATAGGCCGGGTGTGTGCTCATATTGTATCTTCTCGATGCTCCATTTGAGCCAATGAAATTCACCATTTATCGAAAAAAATACCTGACCAATGGGAGGGAAATTCGCATATACCGCAAAAATCAACGAAGAAGGGCTCTTTGAGGGACCAGCTAGGCGGTGGCAGCTACTGCCACTGGTTGTCAGCTGGGTGGTACTCGGTCAGGCTAATGCGGGCGATGGGGATCACGGAGGCGATATGGAGGCAGAAATGACATATTTGACCTGAGGCAGAAATCAAATCACAAACTGACCTGGTCACGAAAAAATTTCACTCGGCTGACCCTTTGGTGTGGCGCCCGACAGCTGGGCGCCGCACCCTACTGTGCAGCGCCCATCCCTTAGGCGTTGCACTTCCTGCCAGCGTGGCAGCCCTGGTCCAGTTGCGGCCCCGCAGACAGCACTGCAGCATCTAAGGCTTAGGCGCCACACATGTAATGTGCAGCGCCTAGCTCTTGGGCGCTGCACAGTCTGTGTTCCACTTGGGCAGGCCCCACCCTCTCTCCCCTCCCACCCCCACCCCACACACCCCCACCCCACCCAAACCCTTAGGCTTGCGGCCCTCCTCTCTTCCCCTCTCCCCCCCTCTCAAATCCTTCTCAAATCTTGCAAATCCGGATTATTTGACCGTGGATTTCGAAGCCAACCCCTCCCTTAAGGTAATCTCCTCCGATCCCCTCGTTTTCATCCATAGGAATTGTCACATTTTCTCAAATCTTGCTAGTTTGGGGGAAACCCTAGTTTTGACTTGGATTTGCAAATTTGTGTTGAATGATGTTATGTTTCTTTGCTAACTTGGGTTGGTTAAGCTTCCATAGTATGCTAGGGTTAGGGTTATGTGTGTTTGATGTTGGTGTTAGGGTTATGCTATGGTTATGGTTGTTATGTGGGGGTTAGGGTTATTAATTCATATATATGTTAGGGCATATGTGTGCAAATATTTTTCTTAAGTATTTACTTGATATATGTGTGTTTTTTATTATTGTAGGGATGGGGAGAACATGTGTTTATGTTCATCATGTGGATAAAGAGGCCTTTTTGAAAGGCAATGTTGAGACGGACCCGGATGAGCTTGACATGGTGTTTGAGAGTAGTCCTAGCTATGCGGAGCTTTTGGAACAAGTGAGGAAAGATTTGAATTGGATGGACCCAAGTGACGTTGTTGAGTTCGAGGGAAGGCATAATGTTGGTTTTCGAATGCACATCCGTTGGAAGACAATGCGTGTGAACTCCGAGCAACGTTGGGTTGCATACAAGGAGACGGTTGCCGAATCTCTAGACAAGGCTCTTGAGTTATTTACCTCCAAGAAGGTTGAGTCTACTTTGAATTTAGACTTGAACCAGAACCCCTCCCCGTTGGTTGCTAGCACTCCCCCACCCATGAACCAAGATCAAATGAGTGAACCTCAATTCACGCAACAAGATTGTCCAACATTGAGCCCGACTCCAAACAACCAAAATGAAGGTTTTGAAGAGGAGAATGATGAGTACGAGGAGGATGACAACGAAGTTGACCTCCATGAGAACAATGTGGGTGATCTCGACCAATATCATGTGCAAGAGACAATGGACCAATCCATCCCTTTTTCCCATGCATATGCACCGGACTCGGATGACGATGGTCCCGATGAAGAAGTTGATGAGGAGGGGTTCACGCCGAAGGAGGCTGAAGCATTCAAAAAGGTATTTGGGCGGGATCACAAGACACCATTGTTCAAGGATCTTAGTCTCGCGGATGAAGCCGTTGTGGATGGTGGCAAATGCATATCTCTTGGAGCTAGGCCAACTTCTCACCGTAATTTGGAAGACAGCAAGAACGGGATATATCCCGGTTGTGAGTTTCAATCCTTCTTGGAATTGAAGATGTGGCTCGACAACTACTCGGTTACACATTATCGTCCACATAAAGTGGCCAACTCGGATGTTAATGTGCGTTACACGGTCAAATGTGAAGTGCCAACATGTCCATGGATTGTGCGTGCAAGGCCATGGAAAGGAGGTCCCACTTGGCGCATAGTGAGTTGTCTACCAACTCACATGTGCCGGCACAAGAATGCGGATGGCAAGCTTGTGTACCAACAACACAGACAACTCATGTCCGAGTTCACTGCTTACAGGCGGTCCGACCAAATATCCACACTTCCAATAATGAGCATCAAGAGTGTCATTGACCTTGTGAAAGCCATCTTTCATTACAAGGTGAAGTACGGCAAGGCATGGAAGGCGAAGCAAGCCGCATTCAAGATGTTGTATGGCAATTGGGAGGAAGCATACAACCGACTCCCTAGGTTGTTGTTAGCTATGGCCGCCACAAACCCAGGCATGGTTCACGTGGTTGAGCCTCATGGGCACCAAACTTTGATTCATAACGGGAGGACCATCCGAGTATTTGGCCGTGCATTTTGGGCCTTTGAGCAATGCGTGAGGGCTTTTGAGCATTGTCGGCCCGTCATCGCCATTGATGGCACGTTCTTGACCGGACAATACAAGGGCATTTTATTGGTTGCAATAGCAAGTGATGCCAATAACCGGGTGTTGCCTTTGGCTTTTGCTTTGGTTGAGGTGGAGAACAATGATAACTGGGAGTGGTTCTTGCGTCAACTGAGAACAAGGGTATTACCGGCTGAAAGGGAAATTTGTGTCATATTGGATCGCCATGCTGGAATTCTAAATGCGGTGGTGGTTGACATTCTCGGACATAGAAAGTTGCATCATCGATGGTGCATGAGGCACTTTTGTGCAAACTTCTATAGGGCATGTGGTATCAAGGAGTTGGCCGATGATCTTCAGGATTGTTGTCTCGCTTTCACCAACAAGCGGTTTTCCACATTGTTCAATGCATTGCTCAGACACAAGAAACTTGACCCCGGCGGTCAGGAGTTTCTCAATAAGAACATTGCCAAAAGGAATATGTGGGCACGTGCTTTCGATGAAGATGGCCGGAGGTACGGTCAAATGACAAGCAATATGGCAGAATGCTTCAATAAGGTGCTCAAGGGTGTACGTGCATTACCCGTGACGGCAATAGTTCAATAGACATTTGACAAGATGAATGAATACTTTTTAAAGCACTCAATGGAGACTGATAAGCAGATTGCTAGTGAGAACAAGGATAAGCACAAGTACAATTTCCCACCAAATGTTGAAGAATGGTTGGAATTTCAATCACGAAAGGCAGACTCCAAAGAAGTTGTACTATATGACGACAACGAGTGGAAGTATGAGGTGAAAGAGCCCGGAGGAACCACAAATGATGGCCGCCAACACGGAGGCCGGGCTTTCAAGGTCTCCCTAACACGGTGTGATTGCAGCTGCATGAGGCCGTCTTTGCTTCATCTCCCATGCTCGCACTTGTTAAATGCATCCCGGGTTAGGAATGTGGACGTCAATCACCCTCTTACCGTGAGGGAGTCCGAGTTTTCAATCATGACGGTAAAGAATACATGGACTCCACGGTTCCAGCCATACTTGGACCAATAACAATGGCCGGAGTATCATGGAGTTCAACTATGGCCGGACCCGGAATTGAAGGTCGTTAGACGGGGAAGACATAAGACAAAGCGTCTTAGAGGTGACATGGACGGATGGGGCCATGGTGGCGGTGGAGAATACGGCACCGGCCAATTCCAAGAGCCTCGTGAGGAATCCCGTTGTGGGGGCTGCAGTAATGGGGGACACAACACAAGAACTTGTCCCAAACCAAGAAAGAGATCAAAGAAAAATGGTGCAAGCACAAGCCAAGCAAATGATAGCCAACCAAGTGAACCAAGGGGTAGCCAACCAAGTCAAACAAGTGGTGGAGTGCCAAACCACTCAAATCAAACAAGCCAACGAGGAACTAGGCAACAAAGAGGGAGTCAACTTGGTCTTAGAAGAGGCCGTGGTGGTGGTAGAGGCCGTGGTGATGGTCTTGGCCGTGGTGAAGGTCTTGGCCGTGGTGATGGTCTTGGCCGTGGTGGTGGTAGAGGTCGTGGTGATGGTCTTGGCCGTGGTGATGGTCTTGGCCGTGGTGGTGGTAGAGGTTGTGGTGATGGTCTTGTTGGAAATATGCCCTAGAGGCAATAATAAAAGTATTATTATATTTCCTTGTTCATGATAATTGTCTTTTATTCATGCTATAACTGTATTATCCGGAAATCGTAATACACGTGTGAATACATAGACCACAATATGTCCCTAGTGAGCCTCTAGTTGACTAGCTCGTTGTGATCAACAGATAGTCATGGTTTCCTGGCTATGGACATTGGATGTCGTTGATAACGGGATCACATCATTAGGAGAATGATGTGATGGACAAGACCCAATCCTAAGCATAGCACAAAGATCGTGTAGTTCATTTGCTAGAGCTTTTCCAATGTCAAGTATCTCTTCCTTAGACCATGAGATCGTGTAACTCCCGGATACCGTAGGAGTGCTTTGGGTGTATCAAACGTCACAACGTAACTGGGTGATTATAAAGGTGCACTACAGGTATCTCCGAAAGTGTCTGTTGGGTTGACACGGATCGAGACTGGGATTTGTCGCTCCGTGTAAACGGAGAGGTATCTCTGGGCCCACTCGGTAGGACATCATCATAATGTGCACAATGTGACCAAGGGTTGATCACGGGATGATGTGTTACGGAACGAGTAAAGAGACTTGCCGGTAACGAGATTGAACAAGGTATCGGTATACCGACGATCGAATCTCAGGCAAGTATAATACCGCTAGACAAAGGGAATTGTATACGGGATCGATTGAGTCCTTGACATCGTGGTTCATCCGATGAGATCATCGTGGAACATGTGGGAGCCAACATGGGTATCCAGATCCCGCTGTTGGTTATTGACCGGAGAACGTCTCGGTCATGTCTACATGTCTCCCGAACCCGTAGGGTCTACACACTTAAGGTTCGATGACGCTAGGGTTATAAAGGAAGTTTGTATGTGGTTATCGAATGTTGTTAGGAGTCCCGGGTGAGATCCCGGACGTCACGAGGAGTTCCGGAATGGTCCGGAGGTAAAGATTTATATATGGGAAGTCCTGTTTTGGTCACCGGAAAAGTTTCGGGTTTTTTCGGTAACGTACCGGGACCACCGGGAGGGTCCCGGGGGTCCACCAAGTGGGGCCACCAACCCCGGAGGGCTGCATGGGCCATGTGTGGGAGGGAACCAGCCCCAGGTGGGCTGGTGCGCCCCCCACAAGGGGCCCAAGGCGCAGGGGAGAGTGGGAGGGGGCAAACCCTAGGGCAGATGGGCCCTAAGGCCCACCCCAGGCGCGCCTCCCCTCTCTCCCCCTCTGGCCGCCACCCAGATGGGATCTGGGGGCTGCCGCCACCCCTGGGGAGGGAACCCTAGAGGGGGCGCAGCCCCCTCCCCTCCCCCTATAAATACTTGAGGTTTGGGGGGCTGCCAACACACGAGAAATTCTCCTCTTGGCACAGCCCTACCTCTCTCCCTTCTCCTCATATCTCGCGGTGCTTGGCGAAGCCCTGCTGGACTACCACGCTCCTCCATCACCACCACGCTGTTGTGCTGCTGCTGGATGAAGTCTTCCTCAACCTCTCCCTCTCTCCTTGCTGGATCAAGGCATGGGAGACGTCACCGGGCTGTACGTGTGTTGAACGCGGAGGTGCCGTCCGTTCGGCACTAGGATCTTCGGTGATTTGGATCACGACGAGTATGACTCCTTCAACCCCGTTCTCTTGAACGCTTCCGCTTAGCGATCTACAAGGGTATGTAGATGCACTCTCCTTCCCCTCGTTGCTGGTTTCTCCATAGATAGATCTTGGTGACACGTAGGAAAATTTTGAATTTCTGCTACGTTCCCCAACAGGTCTTGGCCGTGGTGCTGGTAGAGGTCGTGGTGGTGGTGGTGGTAGAGGCCGTGGTGGTGGTGGTAGAGGCCGCGGTGGTGGTGTAGGCCGTGGTGCTGGTGGAGGCCGTGGTGGTGATCTTGGCCTTGGCGGCGGCCGTAGTGGAAGAATGTTCTCTTGGCTCAATGGACCATTGCCGTATGTGACTTACTATGATCTTGTTCTTTTGGCTCAATGCTTGTGTTGTCATTTTGTATTGTGTGACTAACTATTATATTGCCATTTTCATAGGTATGGAAACAATGAAGGGGGTGGAGGACAAGGAGGGGGAAGGTGAGATCCCTTGGTGGTGCGAGGATGACTTACTATGATCTTGTTCTTTTGGCTCAATGCTTGGTGTGTATGACTATGTGAGGGGACTAATATTTCTGTGTATGACTATGTGAGACCCTATGTGTGTATGACTATGTGATTTGGACAAGTATATGTGCTATGTGTGTATGAGTATGAGATTTGGATTCTGTGTTTTGGATGTGATTATGTGGCATCTTTATGAATCACAAAACAAAAAAACCAGTAGGTATTTGAAAACAGCAGTTAGTGCAGCGCCCAAGGCAAGGCGCTGCACTGTGTAGTGTGGCGCCCGAGGGCTAGGCGCCGCACTATGCAAAACCTACTTGAATGCTTCTGTTGCTCTCTGGACTGGCATGTCCAGGTGTGCAGCGCCTATGGGCGAGGTGCCACACTACACAGTGCAGCGCCTCGGCCTTGGACGCTGCACACCTGGACATGCCAGTCCAGAGAGCAACAGAAGCATTCCAGTAGGTTTTCCACCCCAAAAATTGCTAAGTCCGTGTGCAGCGCCTACGGCCAAGGCGCCACACTACACAGTGCAGCGCCTAGCGCTTGGGCGCTGCACAGTAGGGTGCAGCGCCTAGGCTTTGGGCGCTGCACACTGACTTAGCAATTTTTGGGGTGGAAAAGCTACTGGAACGCTCCTGGTGCTCTCTGGACTGGCATGTCCAGGTGTGCAGCGCCTAAGGGCAAGGCGCTGCACTGTGTAGTGTGGCGCCTTTCCCTTGGGCGCTGCACACCTAGACATTTATTAGGCTGCACCAACTCCCTCCCTCCCATCCCCATCCCACACACCCCCACCCTCCATGCAAACCCGAAGCTCACTGCCTCCCCTCTGCCCTCCTCTCTCCCCCTCTCAAATCCTCCTCAGATCCGGAGTATTTAACCGTGGATTTCGAAGCCAATCCCCTCCCTTAAGGTAATCTCCTCCGATCCCCTCGTTTTCATCCATAGGAATTGTCGCATTTGCTCAAATCTTGCTAGTTTGGGGGAAACCCTAGTTTTTGATAGGATTTGGAAATTTGTGTTTCTTTGCTAATTTGGTATGGTTAGGCTTTCATAGTATGCTAGGGTTAGGGTTATGTGTGTTTGATGGTGGTGTTAGGGTTATGTTGGTCTTAGGGTTGTGTTCATTGTTAAGTGGGGGTTAGGGTTGACCAATAATTCTCAGTTTTGTAGGCATGGCTTCATCCGGTTCCATGACGAGGCCACCGTGTGCTAACCAAGAAGACATGCCGAACAAGTGGGAGGACGCATCTTTGGACAAGGTGAAGGAGAAAGATGTCAACATCCCGCCATGTTGGTGTGGAGATGTTTGCAAGGTGAAGGTGTCCACCGACCGAAAGAAAGCATGGACGGAAGGGCGGAGATATTTTGTATGCCCGAACTATGCTTATGATCATGCACTTCCAACTAACGCCTGTGACCAACCACCGGTAAGCTCGAGAAGTAAAATCTTACTCTCAAATGTGTGTCAACACTAACAACAAATTTTTATGCAGTCACCGCCTCCTCTATGCAAGTACTTCACATGGATAGATCTTGAAGTGCCAGAAGATGTGAAAAAGGACCAATACACAGATTGTCTTAGGCGGCAACGGCGGTTCGAAGAATCGTTTCGAAGAGGCTTGGAGGATGAGCGTCGTCAGAAGGAGAGGATGGAGCAGAAGAAACGAGAGGAGGAGAGGGCACGCCAAGCGAAACTTGCTCGTGAGGAGGAGAGGGCATGAAAGCTTGCAAAGGCTCGTGAGGCGCAAGAGGAGGACTCGGCACGTGACAAGAAGGGGAAATGGCCTCGCTCTACTCAGTAGGGACTTTGCTTCGGTGCACTCGTCGTCAACTATCTTCTAATGAATGTGTCGTGAAGTTGTGAGGGCATGTGAGATATTGGTGAACTATCTTCTAGGGCAAGCTGCCATTTGTCATTTGTAATGAATGTGTCGTGAACCATGTCGTACTAATGTTTGAATTATCTCAAGTTATGAACTCGTCGGCATAAAATTTGTGTTTGTTCAAATTGCTGTGATGCTGCAGTCATTGTAAGTATTATGGATGTGATGCAAGCCAACTGTTGGCTTTCTGGATAGCCATGGGAGTAGTGCAGCGCCTAAGGGTAGGGCGCTGCACTGTACAGTGCAGCACCTAACTGTTGGGCACCACACAGTATAGTGCAGCGCCTAACTGTTGGGCGCTGCAGTGCTGCTATAAGCTAAACTGCAGAAACAGATGCCATTTTGGCCTCCTGCAGCAGCACTCACATAACTAGAACATCAATAAAAGTACTATAAACTGCACATGCTAAGCAAAGAGAACTAATAACTTGAACATCATATCATTTAAGACAATTCAACATTACTTCAAGTTTGCAAACACAAATACCATAACATAACCTCACAAGTTCATCAACCTCACAAGTTCACAAGTTCATCATATAACATTACTTCAAGTTTCAACATATAACATAACCTCACAAGTTCATCAACCTAACACAAAGCACTAATGCCTTCCGCGCGTGTTCCTGGTGCCACGCCTGCAGGCAATCTTCTTCTTCTTAGGAGCACGAGGCTCCTCTTCGTGCACTTCCTCCTCCGCCTGCGGCTCCGCCTCCGCCTCCTCATCCGCCTCATCATCCAAGCTAGCCATCCGCGAGGTCCCTACGACCACCTTTGGGTTGCCTCTGTTGTCATAGTCGTTGGGCGTGTACCGGCGTCTGGGCTGCCTAGGCTTGAACACATATGCGGACCGAGCTTGAGCGTCCGCCAAAATCATGTCATCATCAAGCTCATGGCCCTATCACACAACGAAACAATATGGTCAAGGCCGGTGTCGTAATCAAGTGAGAATCACATCTAAAGGCTTAGTCATACCTCTTGGGTGAGCGCACCCTCATCATCCATATAAGCATATGAGGAACTCACATCGTCCCCCTCATGGTGAGATGCGGGGTCTGATGGTGTACCAGACCTAGAGGCAGATGGTTCATCATATTCAGGATCACGGCAACCGAGAAGGTTCGATAACCGCCTTAACTTCTTGGCCTGACGCTGTAACATGAACAAGTGTGTAAGATATCAAACTTCGCAACATAGACTGGATCTCATAGTGAATGCGATATGTACCTTGAGGAATGCTCGTAGTGAACCATCATCATTGCCAGTTCCAACCGGTGTCTTCTCCAGAATAGACTGGCTCTCATCAGCTGCTTTCTTGATCTCGGTGCGCTAAGGATGAGAAAGAATGAATGTGTTAGCCATTCAAACATGTGTAATACGGTCAACGGGAAAGTAAAGAAGGGAACACTTTACCACATAGTTAATCACCGGAACAGCAGGCACTCCTTGCCCTTTCCTGACATCTCTGTTGTACTTCCCCTTTGCTAGATCCTCAAAGTTTACGGGTTCTTCAAGAATATCCTCATTATATGCCGGCGGCAATATCTCAACTCGAGTAGTTCCAATAAACCATCGTACGTAGTTATCAAAAGCTTGTTCGCTATGCTCACGAAGCGGGGCGCGTGCAGTGCTACGAGCTTGCTCCACAGAAAGCTGGAAGCGGGTAACATACGAAGCATGATGCTTGTCCCAGTCCTTTATCTTCCGCTGCCTTCTCCTGTCCAACCTGCGTGGTATAAAACCAAGCATTAGCACAATCAAAAGGAGTCCCGATGCTTAGACAATACGCAGACATGCTCTCTTACCTATGAAGTGCTTTGTCCGTGTCCACCCAGTCCGGCAGGTGAGGCTGGAACAGACCAAACTGACGATACACGCGATGCGGCAAATGAAACTCAACCGCCCAGTTGCATATCAGTGGGCACCGCATAAGCCAGAGATCCTTATCCCGCAAGCACATCGGGTTGAGGTGGAACTCCTCGGTGTACCCCAAGCTCTCACCCGCGCCATATGGCTGCCATTCCACCTATGAAACAGGGCAACAATGCAAATTTGATGACTATTTTTCAAGCAAGCATGAGAAAGGACTGAAGTAATGACCTCCTTACCTGCTCAGCCGTAATTGTGTCCAACTCGGCAATGTACTTTTGGTACATGAGATTGACATCGTTCGTCATCTCGGAAACGATATCCCACTTGTAAGCCCACGTGGGGCGCCGTAATTCGTCATGTTCATCTGCATACCAAGGATCAAACCTGACGCTCTTCGGGCGTCCAACAGTCAAACGCTCCCAGCTCCATACAGAAAGTAGAAGCAGATTACCACCAATGCCTGCACTATCTGTGATCCTGCAACACGCATCGTCCAGCTACATATGAAAGAAAAACAATGTTAACTTGTCAGCAAGCTTGCATTGCTAATGAAGAAATGAGTTGATCACAAAACAGACCAACTACATGTCGGTACAAGTAGGCAAGAGTCGTTGAACCCCAGCTCCATTTGCTATCGAAGACGGTCAACGCCTTCAGCCACATCCATGGAGCGTTCTTGCCAGTGGAGTCAGGAAACAAAGTCCTCGACACAACGTACCACATATACACACGAGCATGTGTCTGGATCACATCATCAGTGGCATCCGGAGGGCACGTCGCAAAGTTATTTTGAATCCACGTGAAAGCAGCTCCGGCTGCTTTCCTTTCCCTCTTCTTCTTCTCTTCTCCCTCCTCTACATCAGCCTCAGCCTCGGTAGGAGCCATACCGATAAGAGCAATCATCTGCTCGTGCCACCCATCAGAATCGGTGCTCATACAGAGAGGCCTCCCGTCGATAGCAAGACCGGTGATCAACGAGACATCCTCGAGCGTCACGGTCATCTCCCCAGTCCGAAGATGGAAACTGTGCGTCTTCGGCCTCCATCGATCAACAAGAGCGGACACCAGTGGAGCATTCAGATTCGGCGTGGACCGGCTGACCAACAGAATCCACGGGAGTAGTCCTGCCTGCTTGATGTACAGTGTGTACCGCTCGTCGTAAGGCATGGCAGGACCAGAGACCCCGTGATACCGAATCTTCAGAGGTTCAAGCTTCTGCAAAAAACAAGTAATGACAAATCTTAGGGCATGTAAATTTCAACTAAAGGCAAATTTGCAAAAGATTTAGATTACTCATTATTACCTTATCCTTCTCGCGCATCATGTAGGACCGGTGTTGCACGTCGTAGACATCGTCCAGAAGCCAAACCATCCTTACAATTTCAAACAATAAACATACATGAGTTCATCTTCATCTCAAATATACACTAAACATATAACATGTGTTCAACTAAAAGAATCTCAACACCTCCTTCTCACACAATGAATATGTCATATGTGTTCAAATAAACTAAACATCTAATATTTCAAATAAACTAAACATCTAATATATATCTAAACAAACATCTCATATATGTCTACAAAAATCAACATCTCATAGTTATCTATAAAAATAGGCATCTCATATATATCTAAAAAAACTAAAAAGTCTGGGGTTTCACTAACAAGAATCATATATTGTGAACTAATAAATAACACTACGGTACTACCAATATGAATACACATCCTAAATCGAGCAAATCAAACAAATCAAGGGTTCCATCAAATCTTGGACAAATATCTAAAATGGCAACAAATTTACGGAGTAAAAAAAAGAGAACGGAAGAGTTTACCTAGTAGGATGCATTGGGGATCGAATCCACGGATCAAATCTTCAGATCGGAGAGGGATGGGGGGGGGGGGGGGGGTTAGATGGGGCTTCGCCGCTGCTCTCTGTCCAGAGAGCGGAGGGATGAAGAAACTGCCTGGTCGGGTTGGGGCGGCCGCGCTTAAGTCACTGTGCAGCGCCTAAGGTATAGGCGCTGCACGTCACAGTGTGGCGCCTATCCCTTAGGCGTTGCACGGGTGTGTGTGGGGCCGCAACTGAACCAGGGCTGCCACGCTGGCAGGAAGTGCGACACTTAAGGGATGGGCGCTGCACAGTAGGGTGCGGCGCCCAGCTGTCGGGCGCCACGCCAAAGGGTCAGCAGAGTGAAATTTTTTCGTGACCAGGTCAGTTTGTGATTTAATTTCGTCCTCAGGTCAAATATGTGATTTCTGCCCGATATGGACGACGGAGCCGGAACCACCTGGGGAACCGACCACGTCGAGCAGCCCCAATAATCCCGGGCGCGGGAGGTCGATCAACCTCTGCAAATAGGTTAGAACTGATGAATGCTTCCATCTAGATGTAGCGAAAATTTGTTCGCAAGGAAAGATACTACTCCTGTTTGCCTACCTGAGGATCGCCCTGAAAATATGTAATCCTACAAGATGTTCTTTGCAGCGGTGGTCCGCCGGCGATTCCCACGCTCGCGGCTCCATCGGCAGCGACGGCGGACGGAAGGTGATTCAATGCAGATCCTATACACTATGCGAGAAGCCCTCAAGCCCGCACTGGTTTTGGTTCGGGTCCTGCCGAGCTGGCTCCTTTATTTGGGAATTGGGACGGTGCGAGCCCGGCTCGGCTTTCGCCGCCAAATACAGTACTACCGTTACGCAGCGCCTGCTCCCGATCGTTTCATACTCGGCCGGCACATATAGCGTTTTTTTCTTTCACCGGTTTTGTGAAAGGTTCCCTCGGTTTTCTAGGGTGCTTTTCTCTGGTTTTTCCAGGACGGGTTTCTGTTGAGATTTCACTATTTTTTCCTTTTTGTTTTACCTTGTTCTATTTTGTTTTTACATATTTTTTTGTTTTTATTTTCATTTATTTTTTGTATTCAATTTAATTTTATTTTCATTTCAATTTGAGACCTTTTTATGTTTTAAATTTCGAGACAACTTTTGAAAATTATGGACTTCGTTTAAATTGTTGAACTCGTCAAATCCACAAACTTTTTAAAACTCATGAAGTTTTTCGAAATTCATGACTTTTTTTAATTTGTGAACATTTTCAAATGCGTTAGCTCTTTTTAATTAATGAACTTTTTAGAAATTCACAACCTTTTCCCTTTCAAATTTTTCTGTATTATGTATTGATATTTGCTGATTTTTTTTTCCAATTTTGTAAACTATTATGAATTTTTGAACATTTTTCAAATTGGTGATCTTTATTAAAAAAATGTGATTTTTTCAATTCATGGAATGGACATTTTTTAAATTCATAAAACAAATCAATTCATAAACATTTTTTGAAATTCATGAACTATTTTCAAACCCACAAACTTTTTCTATGTGCGCGTGATTTACCTCTCATCCTACCTTCAGCACCTGAACCTCCAAAACACAACAAACGAACTAAACTAGCCCCACCCCCACCACCTATCACCGAGCGGGAGAGATTCCGAACCATGGGAACAAGTAGGTGCGCCTTAAAAACATACCACGGAATTTCCGTGTCGACTCCCCCCCGGCGGAAACACACCATCCCGATGACCTTCACCCCCGCACCCTTCGACGGTTTGGATCAGCGCGGCGACCTCCGCCCCTCTTCGGCCCACCACCACCAACACCACCACAGCCTCACGCCCCCCCCCGCCCCGCGCGGGCTTCAACACCAACCTCGCGGCCTCTGCGGCTGCCGGCGAGAGCTCCAATTTCTGCAGTGGCGAACGGTGGCGTGGTGCGGGAGGAAAGGGGAAAGGGATTGGGAGAAGACAGTGGCGCCGCTCGCCAGGCAGTTTCAAAAACTGTGCCAGCGGCACCGAAGCATGGGGGAAGTGGTGGGTCCTCCCAGGTTGATGGCTATCGTAAAGGGTCGCGCGAGCCGGCGAACCGTCTCGGACAAAAAAAAACTCCTGCACACGCGTGCGACTTCAATATCGGACGGCTCTCAGAGCTTTTGCTCGTGCGAGCAAACGAGCGTCCAAGCACTTTTTAGCATTTGGGATGTATTAAAGGGAAACGTTTGTATACGGCGGACCGGCCGAGCGTTCGGCCGGTCACGCGCGAGCCACTCGATCGGGGGGAATCCTGTGGCCCGTTTTCACCTCCCTCGTGAGCCTTATCCACTGGCGTTCTTCTTCCTCGTAAGAAAACGATGCCGCACCCAATCTTCTCTCTTCGCTCACCCTCCCCTCCTGCCTGTCCCCATGTTCAATCTGCTAGGGCGCTCCTATCTCTCCCTTTTTCATGCAGCAGGCTCATGGGTCGGAGGTGTCCCTCATGGAACACGAGCTGCAGTGCGTTTTTTGCCCAGAACACCAAGGCGGGCGCGGTGCCGCGAGTGCACAGGCCGGCGGCGACGGACTGCGCTGCTGGTGCAAGCGACCAAGGTGTTGCAACCAACAAGCCCATGAGCTACTACCCAAGGCATGGGAATCTGCAACGACGAGGTGCAGCTAGCATGTGGGGATGGGATGGGAGGGGACATCACCGGAGCTGTGAAAACGGACACGTCCAATGCTACAACCGGTGTTCGAGGAAGCTACAACCGGCGACGTCAAAAGCTTCAACCAGCATCGACGGATGCTGGGGCTGGCCACTGCCAACAGCAAAATGCTACAACCGACGGAGAAGAAAGCTACAACTGATGTGGCAAAAAGCTTCAACCAATGTTGACGGAAGTTGGGGGCGAGGACAGCCAAGCAAAAAAGCTTCAACCGGTGTAGAGAAAGCTACAACCAGCTGCAGAAAAGCTTCAACTAGAGACGCCAGAAAACTACGAGACGATGGTAAGCTGGAACGAGTGTTGACGAGAGCTGCAAGCGGCAATGGAAAAAGCTTCAACCAGGCTAAGGATGCTATAAGCCTACAACCATGGCCTAGGGATTCTTGAACTGGCCTGCAGGGATGCTACAAACCATGGCCGGATTTTTTCTGCAGCCGGTTGTGAGGAAAGCTGCAACCATGGCTTGGATATGCTGGAACCAGTATGTGGGGATGCTACGACCATGATCAGATTTTGCTGGAGCCGGCTGCGGGAGGAGACCAACAGTTCTGCAGCGACGGCCGGCATGGCTGCGAGGTGGAGCGCATGGCACTGGAGTGTGGGGGGACGACTAGCTGCTGGCAGCATTGACGGACGGAGTTGAGCATGCTGCGACAATGGTTGGGAGCGGGCGCACTGTGCGATGCGATTTTTGCTACAGGTCACAGCGAGTGAGCTTAATTGACGGCTATCGCGACCGGTGGCGAGGGAGGCAGGCTGCTACCGACGGCGACCGCGACCGGCGGCGAGGGAGGCGGGCTTCTACCGACGGCGGGGCGGCGGCCGGAGGAGCGCGCTCGATGGCGTGTGCGAGGGAACTGTTCGTCGTTGCGAGAGACAGGGGTAAGAGAAGAAGACCGAGTCTAAGAAGAGATCTGGGCCGCTCAATCTCATGTGATCCTACGTTGCAGGGGTGACCGGCCCAAACTGGGCCGGTCGACCGGCGGCTAGTGCTCGCCATGAATAAATGCCTATGAGGCGGTTCTCAAAAAAAGAGATGAAGTTTCGATGCCATCTAAAACATGTTACACGACACAAAATTCTACCTACAAAATCAAACTTCATATTTGTTTGTTGGAAAGAAATCACAACCAACCCCCAAAAAATCTGAAAATATGGGAAATAAGGTGATCCCAAGCAGTTTTCACGCTTCAAAGATCTCCAAATCCTATCGTCGGCTTTTAAAGAGCGGAGTCCGCCTATCTGTCCCTCCCATCGGATCCCATTCTCTCTCTCTCTCCACCCTCGCGTCCTCTGATCGTTTCTTGCCTCGCCGGTGCCGGCGACGCAATGCCTCCTAGGAAGAAGCGCAAGAGCGCACCGCCGGTGAAGAAGCCCAAGAGTGCGCCGCCGGTGGTGATCGTCCCCGATCATATCAGCGCCCTCCCCGACGACATGCTCCACCACGTGCTCTCCTTCCTCCCGGTTCAGGCGGCCGTGCGCACGTGCGTGCTCGCCCGGCGCTGGAGCCACCTCTGGAGGTCGACCACCGGCCTGCGCATCGTCGGGCTCGACGAGGAGAAGCAGCACGTCCATGTCCACCACCTCCGGAATTTCATGTACCACCTGCTGGCCCTGCGTGAGCGCACCGATCTAGACAGGGTCGAGATCAAGCTCGGCGGGTTCATGTCAGACGACCAGCACTACGTGAACCTATGGTGTCGTTTCGCTTTGATGTTCAAGGTTCGGGCCCTCACCCTCCATAACCATGCTTACACATACCTCTCGCTGGACGGCCTGCCTTTCGTCTCTCGGCATCTCAGAACGTTGGACCTTCATGGCGTAGTCCTACAAAAGACCTTTCTTGATTTCGCTGGCTGTCCAGCTTTGGAGGGTCTGAACATGAATCACTGCAGCATCAGCGTCGATAGGATATCGTCCTGTTCCCTAAAGCATCTGAGAATCACTGACTGCCGCTCCGTCTGGACTCCCCGGGTCCGCGTCTCTGCTCCCGGCCTCGTCTCTCTGACCCTGAAATTAGATCGCTTCGACGCTAAAGCACCTTGCCTTGAGAACATGGCATCCCTAGAGACGGCGTATGTTTATCTTGGCCCTGAAACCCCGGATGTCTGTTTGAATTACCGCGACTCTGGTGGTTTCTGTGGAGCTAACCATAATATGGAGTGTAAGAATTGTGCTCCTGTTAAGGATGATGGAAGCGGCGACACCGTGCTTCTGGGTGGTGTCTCAAGTGCTAAACATCTTGAGTTGATATCTGAACCTGCAAACGTACGTATGGCACTCGTCTTTAATTTGGCCTTACAAGTTCATCATCTTGATTTACTTACCTTATTTGCTTTTTCTTTCCAGTTCATTTTCTCAAGAGATTTGAAACACTGCCCTACATTTAGCAAGCTAAAGAGTTTATTACTCAACGAGTACTGGTGCGACGCTCCTGGTTTGGATCCACTGCTTTGCATTCTGAAAAATTCACCAGTTCTAGAGAAACTCACTCTTCAACTTTTTTCCAAGGTATAGAACTTTTAAATGGACATTTGCTGCACAGTAAAGTTATGATCGGCTACGTACCTATATCTTGGTTAAATGTTTTTTTCCTTACCGTAGGGACCAAATTATAAGCTGGGATTGAAAGGAAGCTACAGCTCAAAGGAGAGACCGTCTACAATATCCGAGCACCTTAACATAATTGAAGTCAAGTGTGACGATGTGGTCGGCGAGAAGGTTAATAAAATTATGAAGTTACTGTGTGCTACACTGAACATAGGTGAGCAAACAAATGACACTTTTCATCCTCTCTATATTCCTAAAATAATTTTCATGCCTGGGACGGAAAGCAAATAGCGAACTAGAAACTCGTGAATTATGTAGGTACAAATGTCTGAATCAATTAGTTTAGAGTTGTACGTGATGCAGTATCTTCACATGTTGATTACCTCTGAACAAACTCAAATGTGTGCGGTAATATAATATTTTAACTCATTGTGCTGTTGAACATATAGTTCGTGCTAAGCAGTAACAATTTTCACTCATTGTGTTGTTGAGTGAATTATTTGGCACTCGGTTTGCTTGTGATCCCAGCTAAATTATTCGCCATTTCTGTAGACTTTCCTGGGAAGCTTCTACAGTTTACATAATATTTTCTTCAAAACTAGGAGTCTATACGTAGCATTTCTAGCAGTGTATGTGATGATTGCTGATTTCACATTTCCTTTGCCATGAATTTTTTATGACATTTTCTGCATTCTCACTCGGGAGCAGTTTAGCAAGATTTTTCTATTATTATTTGTTCGCATTAGATTATCGCTAGAAATAGGTGTACCAAATACTATAAGGGAAGTTTGTGCCCAAATTCATGGTAGGTAAGTTGCACATGGTAAAGCCAACCTCCTTCATACTTACCAAACCACATCTTAGTAAGCCTTTTTTTTTTCTTCTTGTGCTGATACACCAGACTCTTACATTGTCTTTTCATTTCTGTACAGGATTCATTTTCGAGTAGGGTGAGAAGATCTGGGTCGTTGGTGGATATGTCATGTCATGACTATTCAGAAACGGAACGACTAAAAATCAGTCGACTGATTTCTATTGAAGTCTCAGTCGATGCCTTGATTTTTCTTTTATGCTAGCTGCTTGTCACGTTTAAATCAGCCTGTTAGGATGACATGGCCGGCCTGTTTCTTTTTATTTTTGTCTGTTGGGCTACGATTGAAAATAGACCGTGCAAAGTGCAGAGAGCAAAGCGTTGTGTTTTTTTTTACTAGATCAGCATGTGTGTCCAATGTTTCCCTATATCTTCTAGCATGTCATAATCAATGCACACTTCTATTTTCCTCCATGCATTTTTTTTATTTTTCTCCACGCTGTGGGTCAAACTTTGCTCGTATAAGATTTTGTAATGCGATAAACCGTTTAATCTATACGCCAATTCGTGCAAATTTGTGTTGCATTTCCTTTTTCCGGCCGCAACATTCTGTATTATTTTTTCAAAATGGCTTGTGCCAATTCATTTTGGATTTCTAGGATAGTTTTCCTTTTGATTTTTTTGTTTGTTCTTTTAAAATTATCAATTATTTCCATTCTTCTCATTTTTTTTCTTGTTCTTTTTTCTCTCATAATTCCTTCTTTGAAGTATGTTTGTGTGTTTTTTCATTTTTATTTTTTTGAATTTTATTAATTAATAATTGTTCATGTTTATTTTTGTCATCAACACACATTGTATTCGTGTGTAACTATGTTTTTATTTATTCTTTATTTTTAGCCTCGAAGGAAAAATTGTTTGTATGTAGCATGTTCGTTTATCCTTGCACAACTACACACGTCTCACTCCACATGCAATTGGTGAAGGACTGACCTTTGCGTATATGATTTTTTTTTCTTTTTTTGTCGGGAGAGGGGATAGTTGCATGTCTGCCACTAGGCACGCAACTCCAAGTGCGGTCCCCAACTGCAACTACATGTCTTCGACGCGATTGCAACTCAGTGGTGTGTTTGTCAGGGGAGGGGGTAGTTGCATGTCTGCCAATAGGCATGCAAGTGTAGTGTCGTCCCCGACTGATATTGCAACTCAGTAGTGTTTTATCGGGAAGGGGGAAGTTGCATGTTTTTCACTAGTCACGCAATTGCAAGTGTCACACCTGCCCATAATTCTATGGTGTTTTGTGGAGGGAGGCAGTTGCATGTTTGCCACTAGGCACGCAACTGCATGCCCACACTCGACTGCAACCGGCCTTTGTTTTGTAAATTAGCCGTGGGAGAGGGGGTGGTTGCATGTCCAACATTAGGCTTTTGCAACTGCAAGTGTCGCCTTGTTTGCAATTGCATGTCTCCCTCCCAAATGCAACTAGCCTTGTGTTTTTGTCGGAGGGCGGCGAGAGAAGGAGGGGGCATTTGCATGTCCAACACTAGGCTTGCAACTGCAAGTATCGCCCTTGACTACAACTGCATGTCCACACACCCAACCGCAACCGACCTTTTGTTTTGTAGGTGGGCCTCGAAAGAGGGGGTGGCTAGTTGCATGTCCGACACTAGGCTTGCAATTGCAAGTATCACCCTCGACTACAACTGCTTGTCTACACACCCAACCGCAACCGACCTTCTGTTTTGTAGGTGGGTGTCGAAAGAGGGGGTAGGTAGTTGCATGTCCGACACTAGGCTTGCAAATGCAAGTGTTGCCCTCGACTACAATTGCATGCCCACACACCCGAGTGCAACTAACCTTTTGTTTTATAAGTGAGCGGCAGGAAAGGGGGCGGTTGTGTGTCCGCTGTAGGCTTGCAGCTGCAAGTGTCGCCCTCGACTACAACTCCATGTCTTCCAACATGGTTGCAGCTGGATATTATTTTGTTGGACGGGGTGGGGGGCATGCGAGGGGCTAACACTAGGCCTGCAACTGCAAGTGTCGCCCCCGACTGCAACTGCATGCCCACACACCCCTGCTGCAACTGACATTTGTTTTTGTAAGCCGACGATTGGAGAGGAGGAGTTGCATGTCCGGTACTAGACATGCAACTGCAAGTGTCGCCCCGACTGTAACTGCATGTCTCCCCTCAGACTGCAATTGGCCTTGTCTTTTTGTCAAAGGGCGGCAGGAGAGGCGGGGGCAATTGCATGTCCGACAATAGGCTTCCAACTGAAAGTGTCTTCCTCGACTTCAACAGCATGTTCACACATCCAACCGCAACCAATCTTTTATTTCTCGCTAGGCGGTGGGAGAGGGGGAGGAGGAAATTGCATGTCTGACACGACTTGCAACTGCAAGTGTCGTCGCCCTTGACTACAACTGCATGTCTACACACCCGACTGCAACTGACCTATTCATTTTGTAAGTGAGCGGCGAGATGGGGGGGGGGGGGGGGGACAATTGCATGTCCAACACTAGGCATGCAACTGCAAATGTCACCCTCGAATGCATGTCTCCAACATGGTTGCAACTGCAAGTGTCGCCCCCGACTTCAATTGCATGCCTTCGATGATGACGTGGGATAGCGATTTTCTTTTTTGGAGATCGACCGTGCATGCATGTACACGATGCAGACGTATGTTTTTTATGCAGGAGTGGATGCGTGTACATGATGCATACGATTCGTGGTACCTTTTTTAGACGTGTGAAAAACAAATTTATTGCCCAGCTGATAAATATAATAGTAAAATGTAAGTAAAAATGAAACATAAAAACCAAAAAAAATTGATAGAAACCGTTAAGAAATTTGTGCGTACAACAATTTTTCTTTTTGAGGGGTACCTACAGCAGCTTTTTTTAGGCACCTACAACAGCTTTTTTTTTTTTGAGAAATGGCACCTACAGCAGCTAATATCCCGACTGTTTTTTTTTAGTTGATAATATCCCGACTGTTGCACCACCGAGATGAGCAGCAGCTGCTGGCCCAACGCTGCTCCAGTACGCATGAAGACATTGCCAGCCCAAAAAGCAACAAGGAGGAGGACATGGGTTCGCTTGACAACCAACAAGCAACGAACGGATGACGTGTTCTACAAAACTGATGATGTCAGCTGACTTAGACTTCGAAGTCTAAGCGACTGAGATCTAGACAGACCCATTCAGAAATGCAAGCCAGCGTGAAGCACATATGCTGCCACGACGTTTCCGTCCCTTTCATTTTTTGCGTCTTATGCCAGTTGTACCGTGAGGAAGAGTGTAGAATACGCAATATACACATTATGAAACCTAGATCGTTTAGTTAGACTGGGTATTGTCGTATCTTATAATTTTTGTTGCACTTTTGGTTCATGCTGAATTTATTCAGCTGTTTGACGATAGTGTGCTCTTGGCATTTCATTTTGGCTTGGGCGACCCGGTTATATGTCATTCATCTGCTGTTCGTTTTTCTGCCTGCCCCAGGCATATATATGTCCCAGGCAATTTATAGGAACCGTTGCATTTATATGCTAAGTAGTGATCTGAAGCAGCTATGACATGGCACTAGCGCTGGGGAAGAACTGGAGAGGTAAATCAGGACTTGGACTTGTTTGGATCAAGTTATGCAAGAAGGGATTATTCGGATCCCCCCCCCCCCCCCCCCCCCCCCCCCCGCGCTCATCTCCTCCGAGGTGACTCGGGGTAGCCTTACCCGCCACTGCCGCATCCCCTCCTCCCCCCTCCTTCCTCTCTGCCGCCGCCTGAGGTGTGCTCCGGCGCCCGCGCGCTCGACACCGATGAAGGTTGCGGCGGGGATTCGGCGGCTGCACGTCACGTGGAGGGCCTCGTCATCCGGGGTGGCAGCCCCTACAGGTGTGTGTGGGGTGGCCCTGGAGGCGGGTCGCCCTGCTGGTGCTGGCTAGGCGTCCCCTCGGTCACGCTGGTGACAAGGCGATGGCGGTCCTAGGTCATTGTTGTGCATCCCTTCCCGCAGGTATGCCACCGCCAGATGAAGCCCGTCCCCTCCGCCCCGATCTGCTCCTTCCATCGCCGGATCTGGGTCCTGGTGGCTTAGGCCGCTGCTCCCAGTTGTTGGCTGCGCGGATCTCGTCGGGCGCGGTTGGATCCAGGAACCCCTGGCTGGCGCGGTGGTCACACAAAAGGCGACGCCTTGGGCACCGTTCCCCTCCTTGGAGGTTGTGGTGTGGATCCTCCCCCCTCCTTCCGTCTCCCCTGCTAGGTGAAAGCCTAGGTTCCCTGCTTCGGGTGGCGACGGCACGTCTGTGTCGTGTCCCTTCTTGGAGGCGCCGTCCGGGGATTGCAGGGGTGGCGAGAGAGTTTGGTTATGGATGTGATGGTGGCAGGAGACAGCTTGGTTTGGGTTCTTCATTATCTCTTCATAGGCTGCTGGCTGGAGGGTCCCTGACGAGGTCGCCGGAGGGTCGTTGCCCACGAGACTGGGCGAGAGGGGATCGGGTTCCCCTCTATGGCGACAACGATATACCATTTGGTGGAGCCATGTGCTCCGGTGAATCCAGCTCTGGCCTTTGATGTGCTTATCGTTGTTTCCCTTGCTTCTGCGACTGTGGCCGGCAGCTCTCGCCCTTTGGTGTGGCTGAGCCGCAGACGACGACGGTGCTCGTGAGTAGTGTGTCATGGGCTTGCGGTTCTGCTCTAGTTTCTTCTCCCTGCAACTTGGATGCCAACCATTTGGGTTCTAGGGTGAACCGAGCTGCCGACTGCCGGTGCAGCATCCTTCGAGCCAGGATGAAGGGGTAGGGGCCCTTTGCAGAGGCATTAACTGTTGGGGAACGTAGCAGAAATTCAAAATTTTCCTACGTATCACCAAGATCTATCTATGGAGAAACCAGCAACGAGGGGAAGGAGAGTGCATCTACATACCCTTGTAGATCGCTAAGCGGAAGCGTTCAAGTGAACGGGGTTGATGGAGTCGTACTCGTCGTGATTCAAATCACCGATGATCTAGTGCCGAACGGACAGCACCTCCGCGTTCAACACACGTACAGCTCGACGATGTCTCCCACGCCTTGATCCAGCAAGGAGAGAGGGAGAGGTTGAGGAAGACTCCATCCAGCAGCAGCACAACGGCGTGGTGGTGATGGAGGAGCGTGGCAATCCTGCAGGGCTTCGCCAAGCACCTACGGGAGAGGAGGAGGTGTCACGGGAGGGAGGGAGGCGCCAGGGGCTCAGGTATGATTGCTCCTCCTTTTCCCCACTATATATAGGGCCAAGGGAGAGGGGGAGGGCGCAGCCTTGCCCCTTCCTCCAAGGAAGAGTGCGGCCAAGGGTGGGAGGAGTCCATCCTCCCCAAGGCACCTCGGAGGTGCCTTCCCCCTTTAGGACTCTCCCCTTTTTCTCTTCTCTTGGTGCATGGGCCTCTTGGGGCTGGTGCCCTTGGCCCATGTAGGCCAAGGCGCACCCCCTACAGCCCATGTCGCCCCCCGGGGCAGGTGGCCCCACCCGGTGGACCCCCGGGACCCTTCCGGTGGTCCCGGTACAATACCGATGACCCCGAAACTTGTCCCGATGGCCGAAATAGCACTTCCTATATATAATTCTTTACCTCCGGACCATTCCGGAACTCCTCGTGACGTCCGGGATCTCATCTGGGACTCCGAACAACTTTCGGGTTACCGCATACTAATATCTGTATAACCCTAGCGTCACCGAACCTTAAGTGTGTAGACCCTACGGGTTCGGGAGACATGCAGACATGACCGAGATGACTCTCCGGTCAATAACCAACAGCGGGATCTGGATACCCATGTTGGCTCCCACATGTTCCACGATGATCTCATCGGATGAACCACGATGTCAAGGACTTAATCAATCCCGTATGCAATTCCCTTTGTCTAGCGGTACGATACTTGCCCGAGATTCGATCGTCGGTATCCCGATACCTTGTTCAATCTCGTTACCGCCAAGTCTCTTTACTCGTTCCGTAACACATCATCCCGTGATCAACTCCTTGATCACATTGTGCACATTATGATGATGTCCTACCGAGTGGGCCCAGAGATACCTCTTCGTTTACACGGAGTGACAAATCCCAGTCTCGATTCGTGCCAACCCAACAGACACTTTCGGAGATACCTGTAATGCACCTTTATAGCCACCCAGTTACGTTGTGACGTTTGGTACACCCAAAGCATTCCTACGGTATCCGGGAGTTGCACAATCTCATGGTCTAAGGAAAAGATACTTGACATTAGAAAAGCTTTAGCATACGAACTACACGATCTTTGTGCTAGGCTTAGGATTGGGTCTTGTCCATCACATCATTCTCCTAATGATGTGATCCCGTTATCAATGACATCCAATGTCCATGGTCAGGAAACCGTAACCATCTATTGATCAACGAGCTAGTCAACTAGAGGCTTACTAGGGACATATTGTGGTCTATGTATTCACACGTGTATTACGATTTCCGGATAATACAGTTATAGCATGAATAAAAGACTATTATCATGAACAAAGAAATATAATAATAACCAATTTATTATTGCCTCTAGGGCATATTTCCAACAGTCTCCCACTTGCACTAGAGTCAATAATCCAGTTCACATTGATATGTGATTAACACTCAAGGTCACATCCCCATGTGACTAACACCCAAAGAGTATACTAGAGTCAATAATCTAGTTCACATTACCATGTGATTAACACTCGATGAGTTCTGGGTTTGATCATGTTATGCTTGTGAGAGAAGTTATAGTCAACGGGTCTGAACCTTTCAGATCCGTGTGTGCTTTACAAATCTCTATGTCATCTCCTAGATGTAGCTACCACGTTCTATTTGGAGCTATTCCAAATAACTGTTCTACTTGGAGCTATTCTAAATTGTTGCTCCATTATACGTATCC
The DNA here is from genome assembly GCA_963921465.1 of Triticum timopheevii. Classification (NCBI taxonomy): domain Eukaryota; kingdom Viridiplantae; phylum Streptophyta; class Magnoliopsida; order Poales; family Poaceae; genus Triticum; species Triticum timopheevii. Next base: position 68,581,666 of record OY997272.1, on the reverse strand, counting down.
GGTATCTCTACTCAGAACTATCCGGATAGGTGTTAAGCTTGCATCGACGTAACCCTTTACGACGAATCCCTTTACCACCTCCATAATCGAGAAAATTCCTTAGTCCACTAGTTACTAAGGATAACTTTGACCGCTGTCCCGTGATCCATTCTTGGATCACTCTTGTACCCCTTGACTGACTCATGGCAAGGCACACTTCAGGTGCGGTACACAGCATAGCATACTGTAGAGCCTACGTCTTAAGCATAGGGGACGACCTTCGTCCTTTCTCTCTATTCTACCGTGGTCGAGCTTTTAAGTCTTAACTTCATACCTTACAACTCAGGCAAGAACTCCTTCTTTGACTGATCCATCTTGAACACCTTCAAGATCATGTCAAGGTATGTGCTCATTTGAAAGTACCATTAAGCGTTTTGATCTATCCTTATAGATCTTGATGCTCAATGTTCAAGTAGCTTAATCCAGGCTTTCCATTGAAAAACACTTTCCAAATAACCCTATATGCTTTCCAGAAATTATACGTCATTTCTGATCAACAATATGTCAACAATACATACTCATCAGAAATTCTATAGTGCTCCCACTCACTTCTTTGGAAATACAAGTTTCTCATGAACTTTGTATAAACCCAAAATCTTTGATCATCTCATCAAAGCATACTGAGGGAGTCCTGGACTAGGGGGTGTTCGGACAGCCGGACTATCAATGTCCGCCGGACTCCAAGACTATGAAGATACAAGATTGAAGACTCCGGCTCGTGTCCGGAAGGTACTTTACTTGGCGTGGAAGGCAAGCTTGGCGATACGGATACGTAGATCTCCTACTATTGTAACCGACTCTGTGTAACCCTAGCCCTCTCCGGTATCTATATAAACCGGAGGGTTTTAGTCCGTAGGACAACATACACAACATACAATCATACCATAGGCTAGCTTCTAGGGTTTAGCCTCCTTGATCTCGTGGTAGATCTACTCTTGTACTGCCCATATCATCAATATCAATCAAGCAGGAGTAGGGTTTTACCTCCATCGAGAGGGCCCGAACCTGGGTAAAAAACATCGTGTCCCTTGTCTCCTGTTACCATCCGCCTAGACGCACAGTTCGGGACCCCCTACCCGAGATCCGCCAGTTTTGACACCGACATTGGTGCTTTCATTGAGAGTTCCTCTGTGTCGTCACCGATAGGCTTGATGGCATCTTCAACCTGCAACGCTGTCCAGGGTGAGATTTTCCTCCCCCGACAGATCTTCGTATTCGGCGGCTTCGCACTGCGGGCCAATTCACTTGGCCATCCGGAGCAGATCGAAAGCTACGCCCCTGGCCGTCAGGTCAGATTTGGAAGCTTAAACTTCACGGCCGATGTCCGAGGAGACTTGATCCTCGATGGACTCGAGCCACAGCCAAGCGCGCCGCACTGTGATGATGGGCATGATCTAGCTCTGCCGCCGAACAGTGCCTTGGTGGCCGCACACGGATCCGCTTCGGCCATTAGCCCGGAGCCGATCGCCCAGATCAAGGGTCGGTGGATAGACGCCGCCCTGGGGGCTTCAATATCCACGGCGATGGAGCCGAACACTAATCTTGTCCCCTGCGAAACTCGTGATTCCGAGGCGCCGGACTCCTCGCCGGACTCCGAACCTCCCGCGCCCCTACCAATCGATCCGGATTGGGCGCCGGTTATGGAATTCACCGCCGCGGACATCTTCCAATGCTCGCCTTTCGGCGATATCTTAAATTCACTAAAGCATCTCTCGTTATCAGGAGAGTCCTGGCCGGATTATGGCCAGGATGGTCGGGATGCGGACGACGAAGAAATTCAGAGCCCACCCACCACCCACTTTGTAGCCACTGTCGACGATCTAACCGACATGCTAGACTACGACTCTGAAGACATCGACGCTATGGATGACGATGCCGGAGATGAATAGGAACCGGCGCCCACAGGGCACTGGAAGGCCACCTCGTCATATGACGTATACATGGTGGATACCCCAAAAGATGGGGACGGCGAAGGAACATCAGAGGAAGATTCCTTAAAGAAACGGCCCAAGCGCCGGCGTCAGCGGCGCCGCTCTAAATCTCGCCACAATAAAAACAGAGATTCTGGCACAGGAGATAATAATACTCCAGAGAGTGCCGAAGACAATCCCCTCCAGCAAGACTCAGCGCAGGAGGATGCAGAAGCAAGCCCTCATGAGGGGGCGGCAGACGAAGAGGTTGAGGATCATAATTATGCGCCTCCCTCCGAAGACGAAGCAAGCCTCAACGATGACGAATTCGTCGTACCCGAGGATCCCGTTGAACAAGAGCGCTTCAAGCGCAGGCTTATCGCCACAACAAACAGCCTAAAGAAAAAGCAGCAGCAGCTTCAAGCTGATCAGGACCTGCTGGCCGATCGATGGACCGAGGTCCTCGCGGCCGAAGAGTATAAACTCGAACGTCCCTCCAAAAGTTACCCAAAACGCAAGCTGCTCCCCCGATTAGAGGAGGAAGTATACATACATCCATCACCAGCGCACGATATGGCTGACCGACCACCCCGTGGTCGTGACAGAGAGGCATCCAGGCCCCCAGCCAAGACCATACCCCGGCATCGCTCCAAAAGTACGAAGCCAAGAGGGAACGCGCCGGACTTGCGAGACATATTGGAGGACAAAGCAAGGCAATCCAGATTCATCTATGGATCACGTGGGCACCCTACGACCCACGACGAATACCGTCGTGCCGGATACAATAACCCCGGCCGGGCCGAACACAGCGGACAGCGCTCTCTCGAGCCGCGTCGCGATATTGCTCAATACAGGGGCGCCGCACACCCGTTATGCTTCACTGATGAAGTAATGGATCATCAGATCCCCGAAGGGTTTAAACCCGTAAACATTGAATCTTACGATGGCACAACAGACCCCGCGGTGTGGATCGAAGACTATCTTCTCCACATCCATATGGCCCGCGGCGACGATCTCCACGCCATAAAGTACCTCCCACTCAAGCTTAGAGGACCAGCTCGGCATTGGCTTAACAGCTTGCCCGCAGAGTCAATTGGGTGCTGGAAGGACCTGGAGGCCGCATTCCTTGATAACTTCCAAGGCACATATGTGCGACCACCAGACGCCGATGACCTAAGCCACATCATTCAGCAGCCAGACGAATCGGCCAAACAATTCTGGACACGGTTCTTGACAAATAAAAATCAAATCATCGATTGTCCGGACGCAGAGGCCCTTGCAGCCTTCAAACATAACATCCGGGACGAATGGCTAGCCCGGCACCTGGGGCAGGAAAAGCCGAAATCCATGGCAGCCCTCACATCGTTAATGACCCGCTTTTGTGCGGGAGAGGACAGCTGGCTAGCCCGCAGCAACAATCTCCGTAAAAATTCTGGCAGTCCGGATACTAAGGACAACAACGGCAGGTCACATCGAAACAAAAACAAGCGCCGAATTAACGGCGACGACAAGGAGGATACGGCGGTCAATGCCGGATTTCGAGGCTCTAAACCCGGTCAACGGAAGAAGCCATTTAAAAGAACCATTCCGGGTCCGTCCAATTTGGACCGAATACTCGACCGCTCATGCCAGATACATGGCACCCCCGAAAAGCCAGCTAACCACACCAATAGAGATTGCTGGGTGTTCAAGCAGGCCGACAAGTTAATTGCCGAAAACAATGACAAGGGGCTAAATAGCGACGACGAGGAAGAGACCCGGCCGCCGAACAAAAGAGGACAGAAGGGCTTTCCCCCACAAGTACGGATGGTGAATATGATATACGCGACCCATATACCCAAGAGGGAGAGGAAACGCGCACTAAGGGACGTCTATGCGATGGAGCAAGTCGCCCCAAAGTTCAACCCATGGTCCTCTTGTCCGATCACTTTCGATCGAAGAGACCATCCGACCAGCATACGCCATGGCGGATTCGCCGCATTGGTCTTAGACCCAATCGTCGATGGGTTTCACCTCACGAGAGTCCTGATGGATGGCGGCAGTAGCCTGAACCTGCTTTATCAGGATACAGTGCGCAAAATGGGCATAGACCCATCAAGGATTAAACCTACAAAGACAACCTTTAAAGGTGTCATACCAGGAGTGGAAGCCAACTGTACAGGCTCAGTCACACTGGAAGTGGTCTTCGGATCCCCGGATATTTTCCGGAGCGAAGAGTTAGTCTTCGACATAGTCCCGTTTCGCAGCGGCTATCACGCCCTGCTCGGACGAACCGCGTTTGCCAAATTCAACGCGGTGCCGCACTATGCATACCTAAAGCTCAAGATGCCAGGCCCTCGTGGAGTCATCACGGTCAATGGGAATATGGAACGCTCCCTCCGAACGGAGGAACATACAGCGGCTCTCGCGGCAGAAGTACAGAGCAGCCTTCTAAGGCAATTCTCGAGTCCGGTCGTTAAAAGGCCGGATACAGCAAAGCGCGCCCGGAGCAATATCAATCAAGACCACCTAGCGCGATCAGAGCACGCGTAGCAATGCGGCCCCAACCCTCGCCCGCGTATGATCGCAAGAACAACACTCCGCGTACATCATTACGCTTTGGAGATACCATGGGCACAGGGGAGGGGGCACGATCACAACGGACCCAGAGTGCGGTTCGACCACACCAGGGGCTCGCACATGTGCTCCTCTTTTATTATTATTCTTCTTTTTTGTACACAGGACTCTGTTAACCAGAAGCCCTGTCCGGCGGTGAACCTGCCGAACTCATGATGCAATAGTCAGGGACTAAAGAAGGCCGCGTCGAACACTCAGGTGGTCTCAATTACGAGCATTAAATTCAATTATGTACACCAAATCCGCAGCTCATCCCTGGAGGGGGGCATGTTTATTTAGTCCAAATACCTTGCTTACCGCACTATTTGTATCAGTCCGCTCTACTAGCGGACTTTTCTTTCATTAATAATGCAGCACCTTTATGATCGCAATTGCATTACATTTTATATATATATGCTCATTCTATGACATCTGGCACTCGTATATCTTGGTACGGCATAATACACCAGGGGCTTATGTTCCCCACTTTATGGTGTGATAAAGTCCGAACACTTTCACAAGTGCGGCACCCCGAACTTATAGCATTATATGAATCGGCTCCGAATCATGTCTTGGGTCAATAGTTGGGTTTGCCCGGCTCCCATGTTTGGCACCTTACGTTTCCGTTCTATCGGCTAAGGTAGCACTGGGAGAACCACTGCGATTGCGCCCCGGTTGAGCCAGGTTAACGCCTCAGTGGAGAAAGCTAAAACTGACCGGCATGATAAGGCGAGAGACTGGTCGCTGTTCGAGAGGTTTTTTTGGGTCCTTAAAGTGAGCGAAGTTTCGGATTATGTCCGATGAAGGCGTGGGTAGCGCCCCGGATTCGGTCTTCCGAATACCAGGGGCTTCACCGAAATTTAAAATTATAGAATTCTATGGCTAAGTGAGAGTGTTCAAGCATTATAAGTCCGGTCGCCTTGTTCGTCGTGTTGAGCGCCTCCCTAGATGGACCCAAATATGGGAACAAGAGTGCTCAAGTTTATCACCGAACACCCCAGCACTTGTGGCTTGGGGGCTGAAGCCAACGACTTGCCATCTCTCAGATTTTATAAATGGCCGCACAGAAGGTAATATTTTAAATTAAACAAGCGTTGCTCATGGCGCATATGAACGAAGTTTTCAGCGCACAGGATAAATAAACAGCGAGTTCACTCAAAGATTACATTTCGGGAGCACTCATCTGCAATATTGCAGGCTCCCTTCAGGACAATATTAGAATACTTCTCCGGCGTGCGATACTCCTTGCCCGGTGGCGGTGGGTCCGTGAGAAGCTTCTCCGCATCCAATTTTCCCCATTGCACCTTTATGCGGGCAAGGGCCCGACGAGCACCTTCGATACATGCAGAGCACTTGACTACATCCAGCCTAGGGCATGCATCCACCAGCCACCGTACGAGGCCAAAGTAGCTACCAGGCATGGCCTGTCCAGGCCACAGCCGGACTATGAGGCCCTTCATGGCCTCCTCAGCTACTTTGTGGAGTTCGACCAGCTGCTTCAGCTGGTCGCTTGGGGGCACCGGATGGCCGGCCTCAGTATACTGAGACCAGAAGACCTTCTCCGTCGAGCTCCCCTCGTCGCCACAATAAAATGCGGCGGCATCAGCCGCACTATGCGGCAGATCTGCAAATGCCCCTGGAGAGCTCCGAATTCGGGTAAGTGTCAGGTAGTTCACATTAACATGCCCGCTTTGCATGAAAAACGCCTTACTCGCCGCTATAGGGCCTTATGGGCCTCGGCCTTGGCAGACTTGGCACTTTCGAGAGCCGAGGCAAGCTCGGACTCTCGAGTCTTGGAGTCACGCTCCAAACCCTCATGTTTTTCCATGAGAACCTGGAGCTCTTGCCGAACTTCCGCCACCCGCGCCTCTTGCTTTTCTCGCTCAGCCCGTTCCGCGGCCGCATTGCGCTCGGCCACGGACACAGCATCCTTCAGGGTTGCCACCTCGTTAGTGGCCCCTGCAATGCACATATTATCCTTGTTAATTTTATTTGCAACCAAAATCCTTTTCTGTAAGGTACTTATTCAAAGAGGTGTTACTCACCTTCTTTTTCCTCGAGCTGCTTCTTTGCATGGCCGAGCTCTTGCTCGGACCGCTCGAGATCCTTTTTCAGCACCTCAACCTCCGCCGTTAGTGCGGCAGAGGTCAGCAGTGCAGCCTGCAAACCCATATTGACATATTTTAGGCAACCCTGCGTATATCTTGTTATAGATCCTTAGTCCGGCTTTTCTTTCCGAACACCGAACTAAGCATCAGGGGCTACTGTCTATGCGGTATTATATTACATAATTTTAACTTCTTACCTCAAAGCCTGTTAAAATTCTACTGCAGGCTTCGGTCAGCCCGCTTTTCGCGAGCTGAACCTTCTTAATCACCGCACTCATGATAGTGCAGTGTTCTTCCTCGATGGAAGCGCCTTTAAGCGCCTCCAGTAGGTTATCCGGCACCCCCGTTTGGACGGAGGCCGCCGGCGTCATGGTCCTGCCCTTCTTTCGAAGGGGCCGCTTGCCGGACTCTGGAACCACTGCGGGTTCCGATGTAGAGTCCGACACGAAGTCCGGGGGGCTGCCTGACGGCGCCTCCGGAGCCTCCTCCTGATGGGTCCCTCTCTGGGATCCCACCTCGACGTCCTCGTTGGCGCGTGGGGTGGAGGCAGTCGGGATGGAATTCACATCCGACAAGGCCAATGACCCGCTCGATGAGTCGGGGAGATCATCATTGGCCGGACTACGGGCAGAATGCGGCGTTAGAAGGATACTACTGTTGGAAATATGCCCTAGAGGCAATAATAAAAGGATTATTATATTTCAATGTTCATGATAATTGTCTTTTGTTCATGCTATAACTGTATTATCCGGAAATCGTAATACACGTGTGAACACTTAGACCCAATGAGTCCCTAGTGAGCCTCTAGTTGACTAGCTCGTTATGATCAATAGATAGTCATGGTTTCCTGACTATGGACATAGGATGTCGTTGATAACGGGATCACATCATTAGGAGAATGATGTGATGGACAAGACCCAATCATAAGCATAGCATAAAAGATCGTATAGTTCGTTTGCTAGAAGCTTTGCCAATGTCAAGTATCTATTCCTTCGACCATGAGATCGTGTAACTCCCGGTTACCGTAGGAGTGCCTTGGGTGTATCAAACGTCACAACATAACTGGGTGACTATAAAGGTGCATTACAGGTATCTCTGAAAGTATCTGTTGGGTTGACACGGATCGAGACTGGGATTTGTCACTCCGTATAACGGAGAGGTATCTCTGGGCCCACTCGGTAATGCATCATCATAATGAGCTCAATGTGACCAAGGTGTTGGCCACGGGATCATGCATTACGGTACGAGTAAAGTGACTTGCCGGGTAACGAGACTGAACAAGGTATTGGGATACCGACGATCGAATCTCGGGCAAGTAACATACCGATTGACAAAGGGAATTGTATACAGGGTTTGATCGAATCCTCGACATCGTGGTTCAACCGATGAAATCATCGAGGAGCATGTGGGAGCCAACATGGATATCCAGACCCCGCTGTTGGTTATTGCCTGAGAGTCGTCTCGGTCATGTCTGCGTGTCTCCCGAACCCGTAGGGTCTACACACTTAAGGTTCGGTGACGCTAGGGTTAGTAGGAAGTCAAGTATGTGACTACCGAATGTTGTTCGGAGTCCCGGATGAGATCCCGGACGTCACGAGGAGTTACGGAATGGTCCGAAGGTAAAGATTTATATATGGGAAGTCCTGTTTCGGGCATCGGGACAAGTTTCGGGGTTATCGGTATTGTACCGGGACCACCGGAGGGGTCCCGGGGGCCCACCGGGTGGGGCCACCTGCCCCGGGGGGCCACATGGGCTGTAGGGGGTGTGCCTTGGCCTGCATGGGCCAAGGGCACCAGCCCCACATAGGCCCATGCGCCTAGGGTTCAAGGGGGAAGAGTCCTAGGAGGGGAAGGCACCTCCTAGGTGCCTTGGGGGGGAGGGAAACCCCCCCTTGGCCGCCGCCCCCCTAGGAGATTGGATCTCCTAGGGCCGGCCACCCCCCCCCCCCTTGGCCCTCCTATATATAGTGGGGGAGAGGAGGGACTTCATACCTTGAGTCCTTGGCCTTTGGTTGCCTCCTTCTCCCTCCCCAACACCTCTCCTCCTCCGTTGTGTGCTCAGCGAAGCCCTGTCGGAGTACTGCTTCTCCACCATCACCACGCCGTCATGCTGCCGGTGGAGCTGTCTTCCTCAACCTCCCCTTCCTCCTTGCTGGATCATGACGGAGGGGACGTCACCCGTGCCGTACGTGTGTTGAACGCGGAGGTGCTGTCCGTTCAGCACTTGGCATCGGTGATCTGAATCACGTTCGAGTACGACTCCATCATCACCTTGCAAGCTTCCGCACGCGATCTACAAGTGGTATGTAGATGCAAGCTCTCTCCCATGACTCGTTGCTTAGATGAACTCATAGATGGATCTTGGTGAAGCCGTAGGAAAAATTTTAATTTTCTGCAACGTTCCCCAACAGTGGCATCATGAGCTAGGTCTATGCGTAGTTCTCTAATGCACGAGTAGAACACAATTTGTTGTGGGTGTTGATCTTGTCATCTTACTTGCCTCTACTAGTCTTTTCTTGCTCAACGGTATTGTGGGATGAAGCGGCCCGGACCAACCTTACACGTACGCTTACGTGAGACCGGTTCCACCGACTGACATGCACTAGTTGCATAAGGTGGCTGGCGGGTGTCTGTCTCTCCCACTTTAGTTGGAGCGGAATCGATGAACAGGGCCCTTATGAAGGGTAAATAGAAGTTGACAAAAATCACGTTGTGGTGATTCGTAGGTAAGAAAACGTTCTTGCTAGAACCCAATCGCAGCCACGTAAAAGATGCAACAACAACTAGAGAACGTCTAACTTGTTTTTGCAGCGATTGATCATGTGATGTGATATGGCCAGAAGTTGTGATGAATGTTGAATTGTGATGTATGAGATCATGTTCTTGTAATAGGATTCACGACTTGCATGTCGATGAGTATGACAACCGGCAGGAGCCATAGGAGTTGTCTTTATTTTTTTGTATGACCTGCGTGTCATTGAAGAACGCCATGTAAACTACTTTACTTAATTACTAAACGCGTTAGTCATAGAAGTAGAAGTAGTCGTTGGCGTGACAACTTCATGAAGACACGATGATGGAGATCATGATGATGGAGATCATGGTGTCAAGCCGGTGACAAGATGATCATGGAGCCCCGAAGATGGAGATCAATGGAGCTTGATGATATTGGCCATATCATGTCACAACCATATAATTGCATGTGATGTTTATTATGTTTATGCATCTTGTTTACTTAGGACGACGGTAGTAAATAAGATGATCCCTTACAAAATTTCAAGAAGTGTTCTCCCCTAACTGTGCACCGTTGCTACAGTTCGTCGTTTCTAAGCACCACGTGATGATCGGGTGTGATGGATCCTTACGTTCACATACAACGGGTGTAAGACAGTTTTACACAGCGAAAACACTTAGGGTTAACTTGACGAGCCTAGCATGTGCAGACATGGCCTCGGAACACGGAGACCGAAAGGTCGAACACGAGTCGTATGGAAGATACGATCAACATAAAGATGTTCACCGACGATGACTAGTCCGTCTCACGTGATGATCGGACACGGGCTAGTCGACTCGGATCGTGTAACACTTAGATGACTAGAGGGATGTCTAATCTAAGTGGGAGTTCATAATTTTGATTAAGAACTTTATTATCATGAACTTAGTCTAAAACCTTTGCAAATATGTATTGTAGATCAATGGCCAACGCTAATGTCAACATGAACTTCAACGCGTTCCTAGAGAAAACCAAGCTGAAAGATGATGGCAGCAACTATACGGACTGGGTCCGAAACCTGAGGATCATCCTCATAGCTGCCAGGAAGCAATATGTCCTAGAAGGACCGCTAGGTGCCGCTCCCGTCCCAGAGAACCAAGACGTTATGAACGCTTGGCAAACTCGTGCTGATGATTACTCCCTCGTTCAGTGCGGCATGCTTTACAGCTTAGAACCGGGGCTCCAAAAGCGTTTTGAGCATCACGGAGCATATGAGATGTTCGAAGAGCTGAAACTAGTTTTCCAAGCTCATGCCCGGGTCGAGAGATATGATGTCTCCGACAAGTTCTACAGTTGTAAGATGGAGGAGAATAGTTCTGTCAGTGAACACATCCTGAAGATGTCTGGGTTGCACGCACGTATGACCCAGTTGAACATTAACCTCCCAGATGAGGCGGTCATTGACAGAATCCTCCAGTCGCTCCCACCAAGCTACAAGAGCTTTGTGATGAACTACAACATGCAGGGGATGGTAAAGACCATTCCTGAAGTGTTCTCGATGCTGAAGTCAGCAGAGGCTGAAATCAAGAAAGAACATCAAGTGTTGATGGTCAATAAGACCACTAAGTTCAAGAAGGGCAAGGGTAAGAAGAACTTCAAGAAGGACGGCAAAGATGTTGCCGCGCCCGGTAAGCCTGTTGCCGGGAAGAAGTCAAAGAATGGACCCAAGCCTGAGACTGAGTGCTTTTATTGCAAGGGGAAGGGGCACTGGAAGCGGAACTGCCCCAAATACTTAGCGGATAAGAAGGCCGGCAACACCAAAGGTATATTTGATATACATGTAATTGATGTGTACCTTACCAGTACTCGAAGTAACTCCTGGGTATTTGATACCGGTGCCGTTGCTCACATATGTAACTCACAGCAGGAGCTGCGGAATAAACGGAGACTGGCGAAGGACGAGGTGACGATGCGCGTCGGGAATGGTTCCAGGGTCGATGTGATCGCCATCGGCACGCTGCCTCTACATTTACCTACGGGATTAGTTTTAAACCTCAATAATTGTTATTTAGTGCCAAGTTTGAGCATGAACATTGTATCTGGATCTCGTTTAATACGAGATGGCTACTCATTTAAGTCTGAGAATAATGGTTGTTCGATTTATATGAGAGATATGTTTTATGGTCATGCTCCGATGGTCAATGGTTTATTCTTGATGAATCTCGAGCGTAATATTACACATGTTCATAGTGTGGATGCCAAAAGATGTAAAGTTGATAACGATAGTCCCACATACTTGTGGCACTGCCGCCTTGGTCACATTGGTGTCAAGCGCATGAAGAAGCTCCATGCTGATGGACTTTTTAGAGTCTCTTGATTATGAATCATTTGACACATGCGAACCTTGCCTCTTAGGCAAAATGACCAAGACTCCGTTCTCCGGAACAATGGAGCGAGCAACCAACTTGTTGGAAATCATACATACCGATGTGTGCGGTCCAATGAGCGTTGAGGCTCGCGGAGGATATCGTTATGTTCTCACTCTCACTGACGACTTGAGTAGATATGGGTATGTCTACTTAATGAAACACAAGTCTGAGACCTTTGAAAAGTTCAAGGAATTTCAGAGTGAGGTAGAGAATCAACGTGACCGTAAGATAAAGTTCCTACGATCAGATCGTGGGGGCGAATACTTAAGTCACGAATTTGGTACACACTTAAGAAAATGTGGAATCGTTTCACAACTCACGCCGCCTGGAACACCTCAGCGAAACGGTGTGTCCGAACGTCGTAATCGCACTCTATTGGATATGGTGCGGTCTATGATGTCTCTTACCGATTTACCGCTATCATTTTGGGGATACGCTCTAGAGACAGCTACATTCACTTTAAATAGGGCACCGTCTAAATCCGTTGAGACGACACCGTATGAATTATGGTTTGGGAAGAAACCTAAGCTGTCATTTCTAAAAGTTTGGGGATGCGATGCTTATGTCAAGAAACTTCAACCTGAAAAGCTCGAACCCAAGTCGGAAAAATGCGTATTCGTAGGATACCCTAAGGAAACTGTCGGGTATACCTTCTACTTAAGATCCGAAGGCAAGATCTTTGTTGCCAAGAACGGATGCTTTCTGGAGAAAGAGTTTCTCTCGAAAGAAGTAAGTGGGAGGAAAGTAGAACTCGATGAAGTACTACCTCTCGAACGGGAAAGTGGTGCAGCGCAGGAAACCATTCCTGTAATGCCCACACCAACTGAAGAGGAAAATGTTGATGATGATCAAGGTACTTCAGATCTAGTTGCTACTGAACTTCGAAGGTCCACAAGGACACGTTCCGCACCAGAGTGGTACGGCAACCCTGTCATGGAAATCATGTTGCTAGACAACAATGAACCTTCGAACTATGAAGAAGCAATGGCGGGCCCGGATTCCAACAAATGGCTTGAGGCCATGAAATCCGAGATAGAATCCATGTATGAAAACAAAGTATGGACTTTGACAGACTTGCCCGATGATCGGCGAGCGATAGAAAATAAATGGATTTTTAAGAAGAAGACGGACGCGGATGGTAATGTTACCATCTATAAAGCTCGACTTGTCGCTAAGGGTTATCGACAAGTTCAAGGGATTGACTACGACGAGACATTCTCTCCCGTAGCGAAGCTTAAGTCCGTCTGAATCATGTTAGCAATTGCCGCATACTATGATTATGAGATATGGCAGATGGACGTCAAAACGGCATTCCTTAATGGACATCTTAAGGAAGAGCTGTATATGATGCAGCCGGAAGGTTTTGTCGTTCCTCAGAACGCTAACAAAGTATGCAAGCTCCAGCGATCCATTTATGGACTGGTGCAAGCATCTCGGAGTTGGAACATTCGCTTTGATGAGATGATCAAAGCGTTTGGGTTTACGCAGACTTATGGAGAAGCCTGCGTTTACAAGAAAGTGAGTGGGAGCTCTGTAGCATTTCTCCTATTATATGTAGATGACATACTCTTGATGGGAAATGATACGAAACTCCTGGACAGCATTAAGGCCTACTTGAACAAGTGTTTTTCAATGAAGGACCTTGGAGAAGCTGCTTATATATTAGGCATCAAGATCTATAGAGATAGATCGAGACGCCTCATAGGTCTTTCACAAAGCACATACCTTGATAAGATTTTGAAGAGGTTCAAAATGGATCAGTCCAAGAAGGGGTTCTTGCCTATGTTACAAGGTGTGAGATTGAGCTCGGCTCAGTCACCGACCACGGCAAAAGATAAAGAAGAGATGAGTGTCATCCCCTATGCTTCAGCCATAGGATCTATTATGTATGCCATGCTGTGTACCAGACCCGATGTAAACCTTGCCGTAAGTTTGGTTGCAAGATACCAAAGTAACCCCGGCAAGGAACACTGGACAGCGGTCAAGAATATCCTGAAGTACCTGAAAAGGACAAAGGACATGTTTCTCGTTTATGGAGGAGATGAAGAGCTCGTCGTAAAGGGTTACGTCGACGCTAGCTTCGACTCAGATCTGGATGACTCTAAGTCACAAACCGGATACGTGTATATGTTGAATGGTGGAGCAGTAAGCTGGTGCAGCTGCAAGCAGAGCGTCGTGGCGGGATCTACATGTGAAGCGGAGTACATGGCAGCCTCGGAGGCAGCGCATGAAGCGATTTGGATGAAGGAGTTCATCACCGACCTAGGAGTCATACCCAATGCGTCGGGGCCGATCAAACTCTTCTGTGACAACACTGGAGCTATTGCCCTTGCCAAGGAGCCCAGGTTTCACAAGAAGACCAGGCACATCAAGCGTCCTTTCAACTCCATCCGTGAAAATGTTCAAGATGGAGACATAGAGATTTGCAAAGTGCACACGGATCTGAATGTCGCAGATCCGTTGACTAAACCTCTCTCGCGTGCAAAACATGATCAACACCAGAACTCTATGGGTGTTCGATTCATCACAATGTAACTAGATTGGTGACTCTAGTGCAAGTGGGAGACTGTTGGAAATATGCCCTAGAGGCAATAATAAAAGGATTATTATATTTCAATGTTCATGATAATTGTCTTTTGTTCATGCTATAACTGTATTATCCGGAAATCGTAATACACGTGTGAACACTTAGACCCAATGAGTCCCTAGTGAGCCTCTAGTTGACTAGCTCGTTATGATCAATAGATAGCCATGGTTTCCTGACTATGGACATAGGATGTCGTTGATAACGGGATCACATCATTAGGAGAATGATGTGATGGACAAGACCCAATCATAAGCATAGCATAAAAGATCGTATAGTTCGTTTGCTAGAAGCTTTGCCAATGTCAAGTATCTATTCCTTCGACCATGAGATCGTGTAACTCCCGGTTACCGTAGGAGTGCCTTGGGTGTATCAAACGTCACAACGTAACTGGGTGACTATAAAGGTGCATTACAAGTATCTCCGAAAGTATCTGTTGGGTTGACACGGATCGAGACTGGGATTTGTCACTCCGTATAACGGAGAGGTATCTCTGGGCCCACTCGGTAATGCATCATCATAATGAGCTCAATGTGACCAAGGTGTTGGCCACGGGATCATGCATTACGGTACGAGTAAAGTGACTTGCCGGGTAACGAGACTGAACAAGGTATTGGGATACCGACGATCGAATCTCGGGCAAGTAACGTACCGATTGACAAAGGGAATTGTATACAGGGTTTGATCGAATCCTCGACATCGTGGTTCAACCGATGAAATCATCGAGGAGCATGTGGGAGCCAACATGGATATCCAGACCCCGCTGTTGGTTATTGCCCGAGAGTCGTCTCGGTCATGTCTGCGTGTCTCCCGAACCCGTAGGGTCTACACACTTAAGGTTCGGTGACGCTAGGGTTAGTAGGAAGTCAAGTATGTGACTACCGAATGTTGTTCGGAGTCCCGGATGAGATCCCGGACGTCACGAGGAGTTCCGGAATGGTCCGGAGGTAAAGATTTATATATGGGAAGTCCTGTTTCGGGCATCGGGACAAGTTTCGGGGTTATCGGTATTGTACCGGGACCACCGGAGGGGTCCCGGGGGCCCACCGGGTGGGGCCACCTGCCCCGGGGGGCCACATGGGCTGTAGGGGGTGCGCCTTGGCCTGCATGGGCCAAGGGCACCAGCCCCACATAGGCCCATGCGCCTAGGGTTCAAGGGGGAAGAGTCCTAGGAGGGGAAGGCACCTCCTAGGTGCCTTGGGGGGGAGGGAAACCCCCCTTGGCCGCCGCCCCCCTAGGAGATTGGATCTCCTAGGGCCGGCCACCCCCCCCCCTTGGCCCTCCTATATATAGTGGGGGAGAGGAGGGACTTCATACCTTGAGTCCTTGGCCTTTGGTTGCCTCCTTCTCCCTCCCCAACACCTCTCCTCCTCCGTTGTGTGCTCAGCGAAGCCCTGTCGGAGTACTGCTTCTCCACCATCACCACGCCGTCGTGCTGCCGGTGGAGCTGTCTTCCTCAACCTCCCCTTCCTCCTTGCTGGATCAAGACGGAGGGGACGTCACCCGTGCCGTACGTGTGTTGAACGCGGAGGTGCTGTCCGTTCAGCACTTGGCATCGGTGATCTGAATCACGTTCGAGTACGACTCCATCATCACCTTGCAAGCTTCCGCACGCGATCTACAAGTGGTATGTAGATGCAAGCTCTCTCCCATGACTCGTTGCTTAGATGAACTCATAGATGGATCTTGGTGAAGCCGTAGGAAAATTTTTAATTTTCTGCAACGTTCCCCAACAACTACGCGACATAAAAGAAATTACACATCAAGGATCCGGATACTTACGATCTTGCCGGACGCCTGGCCCTTGGAGGCCGCTCATCCTCACCAACGCTGATGTTGGCGGAACTGTCCGGGGGGATAGTTCTCCCCCTCTTGGACCCTTTGGCCCCCCCGATGGGGGAAGCCTTCCTTTTCTTCTCTCCCTCCTCCGGGAGAGAGTACTCCTCCTCCTCGTCTTCGGGAGAGGAGTCCTCGTCGTCATCAGACGCCTGATTGCGGGAACTCTTTCGAGTCCCCGCGGCCACCTTCTTGGCCTTCTTCTCCGGCACCACGTGCGGTGCCGGAACCAGCAGCCCTGTTAAGCGGGCGTTCGCTGGGTCTTCTGGCATGGGAGCCGGGCTGATAAGCAGCTTGGCCTTCACCATCCATTCCTGTCAAAGGAAGAGGCGGAATGAAGCCTCATTAGAGTCAATCTAATTATCACAAGTGTCCCGTAATGGGGTTGAATCACTTACCTCGTCAGTTGGATTCTGCGAGCTGAATCCGCGGTCTTTGGTCGCGGACGCGGGGGCTTCGGCGCCCTTGAACAGCACCCTCCAGGCGCCTTCGTATGTTGTATCGAAGAGCCCGTTTAGCGCCTGGTGCTGTTCCGGATTGAACTCCCACAAATTAAATGCCCGTTCTTGGCATGGGAGGATCCGCCGGATGAGCATGACTTGGACCACGTCGACGAGCCTGAGCCTATTGCTCACCATCTTCTTGATACATGCTCGGAGTCCCGTCACCTCCACCGGATTCCCCCACTGCAAGCCCTTCTCTTTCCAGGAGGTGAGCTGCGTGGGGATGCCTGATCTAAACTCGGGGGCCGCCACCCATGTGGATTTGCGTGGCTCGGTGATGTAGAACCACCCCGATTGCCACCCCTTGACGGAGTCCACGAAGGTCCCTTCTAGCCAAGGGACGTTGGGCAATTTGCCCAACATAGCGCCTCTGCATTCCGCTTGCGTACCCTTCACAACCTTCGGCTTGACGTTAAAGGTCTTGAGCCACAGGCCGAAGTGGGGCCGGATGCAGAGAAAGGCCTCGCACACGACGATAAACGCCGAGATGTTGAGGATAAAGTTCGGCGCCAGATCGTGGAAATCCAGGCCGTAGTAAAACATGAGCCCCCGGACAAATGGATGGAGCGGAAAGCCCAGTCCACGGAGGAAGTGGGGAAGGAAGATGACCCTCTCATGAGGCCCGGGTGTAGGGATGAGCTGCCCCTCGTCGGGCAGCTGATGCGCGATATCGCCGGAAAGGTATCCGGCGCTGCGCAGCTTGGTGATGTCCTCCTCCTTGACGGTGGAGGCTAACCATTTACCTCCCGCTCCAGACATATTCGTAGAAGGTCGAGGTGAGATGCGCGAGTTCGGGCGTTGGAGCTTGAATTCGCGGGGATGGATAAGCAAAGGAGGAAGAAGGCGTAGGTGAGAAGGTGAATCCTTATCCCTTATATATAGGCGGAAAAAACTATGCGTCCCCCACCGGCCTGGTAAAACTCGCTTATCTCCCAAGCGCCACCATTGATGGCGCGGTTGGGTTACCCACGCACGTATTGATGAGAATCCCGGAATAAGGGGAACACGATCTCTGCTTCGACAAGACGTGCCAAGGAAACCGCTTCGCTAAACATGCTGAGGTGGTATAGTAATTCAAACAAAGGCCTGGTGGCGGTGTGATGTCACGCCACATAATACGTCAGTAGATTGAACTAAGTGTACATTTTATTCTCTCTACGGTGGAATGTGGAATTTATTTTGCAGAGCCGGACACTATCCTAGTGTTCATTATCTTCTCTGGATTATTCAAGGGAGGAACCCGCCTTGCAATGCCGAACATTATGCACGCCGGACTTATCGTCATTGAAGACTGGTTCAGGGGCTACTGAGGGAGTCCTGGACTAGGGGGTGTTCGGACAGCCGGACTATCAATGTCCGCCGGACTCCAAGACTACGAAGATACAAGATTGAAGACTCCGGCTCGTGTCCGGAAGGTACTTTACTTGGCGTGGAAGGCAAGCTTGGCGATACGGATACGTAGATCTCCTACTATTGTAACCGACTCTGTGTAACCCTAGCCCTCTCCGGTATCTATATAAACCGGAGGGCTTTAGTCCGTAGGACAACATACACAACATACAATCATACCATAGGCTAGCTTCTAGGGTTTAGCCTCCTTGATCTCGTGGTAGATCTACTCTTGTACTACCCATATCATCAATATCAATCAAGCAGGAGTAGGGTTTTACCTCCATCGAGAGGGCCCGAACCTGGGTAAAAAACATCGTGTCCCTTGTCTCCTGTTACCATCCGCCTAGACGCATAGTTCGGGACCCCTACCCGAGATCCGCCGGTTTTGACACCGACACATACATTCCAACTCCGAGATGCTTACTCCAGTCCTCAGAAGGATAGCTGGAGCTTTGCATACTTATTAGCATCTTTCAGGATTGACAAAACCTTCCGGTTGTATCACATACAACCTTTCCTCAAGAAATTCGTCGAGGAAACAATGTTTTGACATCCTATCTGCAAGATTTCATAAATAATGCAGTAATCGCTAATATAATTCCAACAGACTCTTAGCATCGCTACGAGTGAGAAAGTCTCACCGTAGTCAACTCCTTGAACTTGTCGGAAACTTCTTAACGACAAGTCGAGCTTTCTTAATGGTGACATTTACCATCATTGTCCGTCTTCCTTTTAAAATCCATCTGTACTCAATAGCCTTACGACCATTGAGCCGTTCTGCCAAAGTCTACATTTTGTTTTCATACATGGATCCTCTCTCGGATTTTATGGCCTCGAGCCATTCATCGGAATCCGGGCCCACCATCGCTTCTCCATAGCTCGTAGGTTCATTGTTGTCTAGCAACATGACTTCCAAGACAGGATCACGTACCACTTTGAAGTAGTATTCATCCTTGTCATCCCACGAGGTTTGGTAGTGACTTGATCGAAGTTTCGTGATCAATATCATAAGCTTCCACTTCAATTGGTGTAGGTGCCACAGGAACAACTCTTTATGCCCTGCTACACACTAGTTGAAGTGACGGTTCAATAATCTCATCAAGTCTCCACCATCCTCCCACTCAATTCTTTCGAGAGAAACTTTTCCTCGAGAAAGGACCCGATTCTAGAAACAATCCCTTATTGCTTTCAGATCTGAGACAGGAGGTATACCCAACTGTTTTGGGTGTCCTATGAAGATGTATTTATCCGCTTTGGGTTCGAGCTTATCAGTCTGAAACTTTTCCACGTAAGCGTCGCAGCCCCAAACTTTTAAGAAATGACATCTTAGGTTTCTCTAAACCATAGTTCATACGGTGTCATATCATCGGAATTACGTGGTGCCCTATTTAAAGTGAATGTGGTTGTCTCTAATGCCTAACCCATAAACTATTGTGGTAATTCGATAAGAGACATCATGGTATGCACCATATCCAATAGGGTGCAACTATGATGTTCGGACACACCATCACACTATGGTGTTCCAGGCGGTATTAATTGCGAAACAATTTCCACAATGTCTTAATTGTGTGCCAAAACTCGTAACTCAGATATTCATCTCTATGATTATATCATAGACATTTTATCCTCTTGTCACAATGATCTTCTACTTCACTCTGAAATTACTTGAACCATTCAATAATTCAGACTTGTGTTTCATCAAGTAAATATTCTCAACATCTACTCGAATCATTTGTGAAGTAAGAACATAACGATATTCACTGCATGCCTCAGCACTCATTGAACTGCACACATCAAAATGTGTTACTTCCAACAAGTTGCTATCTTGTTCCATCTTACTGAAAACGAGGCTTTTCATTCATCTTGCCCATGTGGTATGATTTGCATGTCTCAAGTGATTCAAAATCAAGTGAGTCCAAACGATCCATCTGCATGGAGTTTCTTCATGCATATACACCAATAGACATGGTTCGCATGTCTCAAACCTTTCAAAAACGAGTGAGCCCAAAGATCCATCAACATGGAGCTTCTTCATGCGTTTTATACCAATATGACTTACGTGGCAGTGCCACAAGTAGGTGGTACTATCATTACTATCTTTTGGCATGAACATGTGTATCACTACGATCGAGATTCAATAAACCATTCAATTTAGGTGCAAGACCATTGAAGGTATTATTCAAATAAACAGAGTAACCGTTATTCTCCTTAAATGAATAACCGTATTGCGATGGACATAATCCAATCATGTCTATGTTCAACGCAAACACCAAATAACAATTATTTAGGTTTAACACCAATCTCTTTGGTAGAGGGAGCGTGCGATGCTTGATCATATCAAGCTTGGAAAAACTTCCAACACATATCGTCAGCTCACCTTTAGCTAGTCTCCGTTTATTCCGTAGCCTTTTGTTTCGAGTTACTAACACTTAGCAACCGAACCGGTATCTAATACCCTGGTGCTACTAGGAGTACTAGTAAAGTACACATTAACACAATGTATATCCAATATAATTCTATCGACCTTGCTAGCCTTCTCATCTACCAAGTATCTAGGGTAATTCTGCTCCAGTGGTTGTTCCCCTTATTATAGAAGCACTTAGTCTCGGGTTTGGGTTTAACCTTGGGTTTCTTCACTAGAGCAGCAGCTGATTTGCCGTTTCATGAAGTATCCCTTCTTGCCCTTGCCCTTCTTGAAACTAGTGGTTTCACCAACCATCAACAATTGATGCTCCTTCTTGATTTCTACTTTTGTGGTGTCAAACATCGCGAATATCTCAAGGATCATCATATATGTCCCTGATATATTATAGTTCATCACGAAGCTCTAGCAGCTTGGTGGCAATGACTTTCGGAGAAACATCACTATCTCATCTGGAAGATCAACTCCCACTCGATTCAAATGATTGTTGTACTCAGACAATCTGAGCACAGGCTTAACAATTGAGCTTTTCTCCCTTAGTTTGTAGGTTAAGAAAATCATCGGAGGTCTTATACCTCTTGACGTGGGCACGAGCCAGAAATCCCAATTTCAGCCCTCAAAACATCTCATATGTTTCGCGACGTTTCAAAAACGTCTTTGGTGCCTCAATTCCAAACCGTTTAACTGAACTATCACGTAGTTATCAAAATGTGTATGTCAGATGTTCGCAACATCCACATACAACGTTCGAGGTTCAGCACACTGAGCGGTGCATTAAGGACATAAGCCTTCTATGAAGCAATGAGGACAATCCTCAGTTTACGGACCTAGTCCGCATAATTGCTACTATCAACTTTCAACTAATTTTTTCTCTAGGAACATATCTAAACAGTAGAACTATAGCGTGAGCTACGACATAATTTGCAAAATCCTTTTGACTATGTTCAGGATAATTAAGTTCATCTTATGAACTCCCACTCAGATAGACATCCCTCTAGTCATCTAAGTGATTACATGATCCGAGTTAACTAGGCCGTGTCCGATCATCACGTGAGACGGACTAGCCAACGTCGGTGAACATCTTCATGTTGATCGTATCTTCTATACGACTCATGCTCGACCTTTCGGTCTCCGTGTTCCAAGGCCATGTCTGTACATGCTAGGCTCGTCAAGTTAACCCTAAGTGTATTGCATGTGTAAATCTGTCTTACACCCGTTGTATGTGAACGTAAGGATCTATCACACCCGATCATCACGTGGTGCTTCGAAACGACGAACTGTAGCAATGGTGCACAGTTAGGGGAGAACACTTCTTGAAATTGTTGTAAGGGATCAACTTATTTACTACCGTCGTTCTAAGTAAACAAGATGCATAAACATGATAAACATCACATGCAATCAAATAGTGACATGATATGGCCAATATCATTTTGCTCCTTTTGATCTCCATCTTCGGGGCTCCATGATCATCATCGTCACCGGCATGACACCATGATCTCCATCATCATGATCTTCATCATCGTGTCTTCATGAAGTTGCCTCGCCAACTATTACTTCTACTTCTATGGCTAACGGTTAGCAATAAAGTAAAGTAATTACATGACGTTTAAGTTGACACGCAGGTCATAAATAAATAAAGACAACTCCTAGGGCTCCTGCCGGTTGTCATACTCATCGGCATGCAAGTCGTGATTCCTATTACAAGAACATGATCAATCTCATACATCACATATATCATTCATCACATCCTTTTTGGCCATATCACATCACATAGCATACCCTGCAAAAACAAGTTAGACGTCCTCTAATTGTTGTTTGCATGTTTTACGTGGCTGCTATGGGTTTCTAGCAAGAACGTTTCTTACCTACGCAAGAACCACAACGTGATATGCCAATTGCTATTTACCCTTCATAAGGACACTTTTCATCAAATCCGATCCGACTAAAGTGGGAGAGACAGACACCCGCCAGCCACCTTATGCAAC
Organism: Triticum timopheevii; assembly: GCA_963921465.1. Lineage (NCBI taxonomy): Eukaryota > Viridiplantae > Streptophyta > Magnoliopsida > Poales > Poaceae > Triticum > Triticum timopheevii. Next base: position 68,559,150 of record OY997272.1, on the reverse strand, counting down.
TAGTGCATGTTTGTCGGTGGAACCGGTCTCACGTAAGCGTACGTGTAAGGTTGGTCCGGGCCGCTTCATCCCACGATGCCGCCGAATCAAGATAAGACTAGTAACGGCAAGCATATTGAACAATATCGACGCCCACAACTACTTTGTGTTCTACTCGTGCATAGAATCTACGCAATAGACCTAGCTCATGATACCACTGTTGGGGAAGGTAGCAGAAATTCAAAATTTTCCTACGTATCACCAAGATCTATCTATGGAGAAACCAGCAACGAGGGGAAGGAGAGTGCATCTACATACCCTTGTAGATCGCTAAGCGGAAGCGTTCAAGTGAACGGGGTTGATGGAGTCGTACTCGTCGTGATTCAAATCACCGATGATCTAGTGCCGAACGGACAACACCTCCGTGTTCAACACACGTACAGCTCGACGATGTCTCCCACGCCTTGATCCAGCAAGGAGAGAGGGAGAGGTTGAGGAAGACTCCATCCAGCAGTAGCGCAACGGCGTGGTGGTGATGGAGGAGCGTGGCAATCCTGCAGGGCTTCGCCAAGCACCTACGGGAGAGGAGGAGGTGTCACGGAAGGGAGGGAGGCGCCAGGGGCTCAGGTATGATTGCTCCTCCTTTTCCCCACTATATATAGGGCCAAGGGAGAGGGGGAGGGTGCAGCCTTGCCCCTTCCTCCAAGGAAGGGTGCGGCCAAGGGTGGGAGGAGTCCATCCTCCCCAAGGCACCTCGGAGGTGCCTTCCCCCTTTAGGACTCTCCCCTTTTTCTCTTCTCTTGGCGCATGGGCCTCTTGGGGCTGGTGCCCTTGGCCCATGTAGGCCAAGGCGCACCCCCTACAGCCCATGTGGCCCCACCCAGTGGACCCCCGGGACCCTTCCGGTGGTCCCAGTACAATACCGATGACCCCGAAACTTGTCCCGATGGCCGAAATAGCACTTCCTATATATAATTCTTTACCTCCGGACCATTCCGGAACTCCTCGTGACGTCCGGGATCTCATCCGGGACTCCGAACAACTTTCGGGTTACCGCATACTAATATCTCTATAACCCTAGCGTCACCGAACCTTAAGTGTGTAGACCCTACGGGTTCGGGAGGCATGCAGACACGACCGAGATGACTCTCCGGTCAATAACCAACAGCAGGATCTGGATACCCATGTTGGCTCCCACATGTTCCACGATGATCTCATCTGATGAACCACGATGTCAAGGACTTAATCAATCCCGTATGCAATTCCCTTTGTCTAGCGGTACGATACTTGCCCGAGATTCGATCGTCGGTATCCCGATACCTTGTTCAATCTCGTTACCGCCAAGTCTCTTTACTCATTCCGTAACACATCATCCCGTGATCAACTCCTTGATCACATTGTGCACATTATGATGATGTCCTACCGAGTGGGCCCAGAGATACCTCTCCGTTTACACGGAGTGACAAATCCCAGTCTCAATTCGTGCCAACCCAACAGACACTTTCGTAGATACCTGTAATGCACCTTTATAGCCACCCAGTTACGTTGTGACGTTTGGTACACCCAAAGCATTCCTACGGTATCCGGGAGTTGCACAATCTCATGGTCTAAGGAAAAGATACTTGACATTAGAAAAGCTTTAGCATACGAACTACACGATCTTTGTGCTAGGCCTAGGATTGGGTCTTGTCCATCACATCATTCTCCTAATGATGTGATCCCGTTATCAATGACATCCAATGTCCATGGTCAGGAAACCGTAACCATCTATTGATCAACGAGCTAGTCAACTAGAGGCTTACTAGGGACATATTGTGGTCTATGTATTCACACGTGTATTACGATTTCCGGATAATACAGTTATAGCATGAATAAAAGACTATTATCATGAACAAAGAAATATAATAATAACCAATTTATTATTGCCTCTAGGGCATATTTCCAACATTAACAGATGGTGGTCTGGTCCATGTCTGTCTTCGAGGGTGGCTGTGATCACAAAGCTTGCGCGGTTGTGCATTCCTCCCAAGTCCCTAGTTTAGTTCTGCTGGTGTAGGTTGTCCTGTAGGGTGTTGGCAGCAGCGTGGTGATGCTTTGGCTCCCTTCTGTTGTTGCCTTCGAGTTGTTTTGCTTGAGCTCCTTGTACCCGTCGCTTTGGTTTCTTTTGCTTTTCATTGTAAGCGGTTGATCCTGTCATCCCGGTCAATTGATGGCTTTGTTAATTAAAAATCGTGCTCTTCTTGAGCCTTCTTTCTAAAATAAGGATTGCAAGAAGGTTATAATCTCCTATTACTCATACAATTAACATTTTAGGGCATCTCTAGCCGATCTCTTAAAATTTAGGCCTTTATATGATCCCTTATATCTTAACTTTGATCCGTTAAATAAAAATGGTTGGTAGTCGAACCCCTAAACTTAACTCCATATAACCTACATTTCACTTGTGCATTTCGTCAAACAGCAACACATGCAAGCACAACGCCAGCCACACCATCCAGATCGACGACTAGACCTACCTTTCTCTCCGGCAGCGATGTAGTCTGATGCGGGACGATGCAGGTACAGCGATGTAGTCTGATGCGCGACGATGCAGGTACAGACGCAAAGCTGGAGTCTTTGAGGTCGTATACGAACAACCGTCCGCTCTCCTGTAGAGCATCTCCAACAGACGTGCTATATAAGTGTCGTGCTAAAAAATTAGTGTCTTTTGCGCGCGCTACCGGCTACCGCTCCGGGCGCTCCAGTGAAAACGCAAAAACCGCGCGCGCGGCATAACTAGTTCAGCGTGCGGACCGAAACACCATCGCGCCCCGTTTATTTGCTGCGCCCGCTCCCGCGCACTGGACACTCGAGCGCCCGCTCGCACCTCCACCTACCCCATCCAGCCGCTGGCGCCGCCGCCACCCGCGCCACCCCATTTCTTCCGCGACCATTCCGGCGCTTCCCCGGCCTATCCGCGCGCCGCCGCTGTTTCCTTCGTCTCCCTCTAGTCACCGCCGCTCCTCGCGCGCGGCAATTTTCCGACGAACAGCGCCCGGCCGCCCACTGCCGCTCGGCGCCCACAAGGTGTTTGACAAAACGCCCGCAAGGTATGTATTGCTTCAACTTCACATTTTTTACATGAATTTGGTGCATGTTGTTTGTTGTTTTTATAGCCTAGTTAAATTGACCATTGTAGATGAGTTCGTCATATGATTCTTCCGAAGAAGAATTTGATATGAAAAGGAGGAGGATCTTGCAATGAACCTAACTATGCACATCAATAAAAAACCGAAGCACAGTGGTTCGGTTATGGGTCGGCAAAAAATTTGGAGGGATATGATCGATGCTCACAACAGATTGATCAGGCACTATTTTGCGGATAATCCCATGCACCCCGAGTCGTACTTCCAGCGCCGGTTTAGGATGAGCACCAAGTTGTTCAGGCGCATTGCTGAGAAACTAGCGAGCCGTGACCGGTTTTTTCAGCAAAGGAGGAATGTCGCTGGAGAGCTCAGGCATAGCACCTTTCAGAAGGTGATAGCCGCTTTGCGTATGGTGGCATACGGTATCCCCGTTTATCTAGTTGATGATCACTTGGCCATGGATGAGAGTCAAGCCATCATGTGTGTCAAGCGCTTCGCAGTCGGAATTGTGCAAGTGTTTAGCCAGGAGTATTTGAGGTCTCCCAATGCTGAAGACGCCGCAAGGCTATTGGAGATGAACAAAGCTCGTGGCTTCCCAGGTATGCTTGGCTCAATAGATTGCATGCATTGGAGTTGGAAAAATTGTCCTAAGACATGGCATGGGCAATTCCACGGCCAAAAAAATGGTTCCACTGTAATCCTTGAAGCGGTGGCCAATCAAGAGACTTGGATTTGGCATGCTTTTTTTGGAATGCTTGAATCTTTGAATGACATCAACATTGTCAGCCGGTCACCACTGATGAATAAGATTGCAAATGGTGAACTGCCACCGGTGCAGTTTGTAGCAAACGATCGTACATACAACTATGGCTACTATCTTGCGGATGGCATCTACCCAAAGTGGCAAACATTTGTGAAGCCGTTGAAAAAATCGGAAGGTAAGAAAAATCATGATTTTCACAATGCTTAGGCAGCGGCTAGAAAAGATGTGGATAGAGCTTTTGGGATTTTGCAAGCCCAATTTGCTATTGTGAGAGGACCGGCTAGATTTTGGGATCAAAAGATGATTTGGTACATCATGCACGCTTGTGTGATCATGCACAACATGTGTTGGAAATATGCCCTAGAGGCAATAATAAATTAGTTATTATTATATTTCCTTGTTCATGATAATTGTTTATTATCCATGCCATAATTGTATTGATAGAAAACTCAGATACATGTGTGGATACATAGACAACACCATGTCCCTAGTAAGCCTCTAGTAGACTAGCTCGTTGATCAATAGATGGTTACGGTTTCCTGACCATGGACATTGGATGTCGCTGATAACAGGATCACATCATTAGGAGAATGATGTGATGGAGAAGACCCAATCCTAAGCCTAGCACAAAGATCGTGTAGTTCGTATGATAAAGCTTTTCTAATGTCAAGTATCATTTCCTTACACCATTGAGATTGTGCAACTCCCGGATGTCGTAGGAATGCTTTGGGTGTACCAAACGTCACAACGTAACTGGGTGGCTATAAAGGTACATTACGGGTATCTCCGAAAGTGTATGTTGGGTTGGCACGAATCGAGACTAGGATTTGTCACTCCGTGTGACGGAGAGGTATCTCTGGGCCCACTTGGTAGGACATCATCATAATGTGCACAATGTGACCAAGGGGTTGATCACTGGATGATGTGTTACGGAACGAGTAAAGAGACTTGCCGGTAACGAGATTGAACAAGGTATCGGGATATCGACGATCGAATCTCGGGCAAGTACTATACCGCTAGACAAAGGGAATTGAATACGGGATTGATTGAATCCTTGACATCGTGGTTCATCCGATGAGATCATTGTGGAACATGTGGGAGCCAACATGGGTATCCAGATCATGCTGTCGGTTATTGGCCAGAGAGTTGTCTCGGTCATGTCTGCATGATTCCCGAACCCGTAGGGTCTACACACTTAAGGTTCGGTGACGCTAGAGTTGTTATGGGAAATAGTATGTGGTTACCGAAGGTTGTTCGGAGTCCCGGATGTGATCCCGGGCGTCACGAGGAGTTCCGGATTGTTCCGGCGGTGAAGATCGATATATTGGACGAAGAGTATTGGAGTCCGGAAGTGTTCCGGGGGTACCAGGCTATGGCCAGCATGACCGAAAGGTGTTTCGGGAGCCCCGGCAAGTGTTGGAGGGCCTCATGGGCCAAAGGGGAAGGGGAAAACCAGCCCACTAAGGCTTTGTTCGGTTCCATGGGAACCAAACCTCCAGAGGAATATACCCACATAGGGATTTGGTGACACCCGCCCCGTCACCCAATCCCCTAACTCACAATCCCTTCTAATCCCTATATAATATTGTCTGTTCGGTTAGTCCCAGCAACCAGAAGTCATTATCCAAGAAGCAGACTAAGAACCCTAGAAATTAGAGGATGAGGGGAAGGAAAAATAGGAGGAGGGGCGCGGGCTTACCGGTCCACTGTCGGGGAAGAAGCACGCCGGCGATTGGATCGTTGTGGTCGCCATAAAGCTCGCGGTGGTTTTTCTCCAGGTCGCCGTGAGCTCGCGCCGCCGCTGCTGTTGGATGAGGTGTTGCTCATTGGAGAGGGGAGAGGGAGGGGAGGGGGAAGTGCCACTGTCGTCTCCTCCCATAGCGCTGTCGTTGAACCTCCTTCTCCGGCGCCGACGCCGCCACGAATCGAAAGAGGGAGAGACGGGTTGGGGCGAGAGAGAGAGAGAGAGAGAGAGAGAGAGAGAGAGAGAGAGAGAGAGAGTAATCGAGTGGGGTTGCTTTCCACGGGGTGGGAGGAGAGGGTTATTTCCCGGTCATTTCCACGTGGTTTGGGAGAGGTTTGAGCGGGGTTTCATCCCGGCAGGGGCTAACCGAAGGCACATAGGGGGCAGACCGGGATTGGACCCCGGTCGGTTGGAATCCACGCGGATCAGGGGGGATTGGTGCCCAATCCCGGCGGGGTTGGCTATAACCGAACAAAGCTTAAGGGGTGGTGCGCCCCTCCCAGCCCCTCTCACGTAACCAGGAGAGGTGGGGGCACCTCCCCTAGGGCAGCCCTCCTTCCCGGCTTGGGGGCAAGTTTCCTAGGGGGTGGGGGCGTCCAAACCCATCTAGGGTTTCCCCTGTGGCCGCCGCCCCTCCCCTAGAGAACCCTAGGACGCCTCCTCCACCCCCCTTACCCCTATATATAGTGAGGGAGAGAGAGGGCAGCCGCACACCCTTCCCTTGGCGCAGCCCTCTCCCTCCTCCAACACCTCCTCCTCCTCCGTAGTGCTTGGCGAAGCCCTGCTGGAGAACCACGAGCTCCACCACCACCACGCCGTCGTGCTGTCGGAGTTCTCCCTCAACTTCTCCTCTCCCCTTGCTGGATCAATAAGGAGGAGACGTCCCCGGGTTGTACGTGTGTTGAACGCGGAGGCGCCGTCCGTTCGGTGCTATATCGGATCTTCCGCGATTTGAATCGCCGCGAGTACGACTCCATCATCCGCGTTCTTGAAACGCTTCCGCTTAGCAATCTTCAAGGGTATGAAGATGCTCATCCTCTCCCTCTCTTGTTGCTAGAATCTCCATAGATTGATCTTGGTGTTGCGTAGAAAATTTTGAATTTCTGCTATGTTCCCCAACAGTGGCATCATGAGCTAGGTCTATGTGTAGTTTCTATGCACGAGTAGAACACAAGTTGTTGTGGGCGTTGATTTTTGTTCAATATGCTTACCGTTACTAGTCCAATCTTGTTTCGACGGTATTGTGGGATGAAGCGGCCCGGACCAACCTTACACGTACACTTACGTGAGACAGGTTCCAACGACTGGCATGCACTTGTTGCATAAGGTGGCTAGCGGGTGCCAGTCTCTCCCACTTTAGTCGGATCGGATTCGATGAAAAGGGTCCTTATGAAGGTAAATAGCAATTGACATATCATGTTGTGGTTTTTGCGTAGGTAAGAAACGTTCTTGCTAGAAACCCATAGCAGCCACGTAAAACATGCAAACAACAATTAGAGGACGTCTAACCTGTTTTTGCAGGGTATGCTATGTGATGTGATATGGCCAAAAGATTGTGATGAATAATATATGTGATGTATGAGATTGATCATGTTCTTGTAATAGGAATCACGACTTTCATGTCGATGAGTATGACAACCGGCAGGAGCCATAGGAGTTGTCTTAATTTATTGTATGACCTGCGTGTCAATGAACAACACCATGTAATTACTTTACTTTATTGCTAAACCGTTAGCCATAGTAGTAGAAGTAATAGTTGGCGAGACAACTTCATGGAGACACGATGATGGAGATCATGATGATGGAGATCATGGTGTCATGCCGGTGACGATGATGATCATGGAGCCCCGAAGATGGAGATCAAAAGGAGCAAAATGATATTGGCCATATCATGTCACTTTTGATTGCATGTGATGTTTATCATGTTTATGCATCTTATTTGCTTAGAACGACGGTAGCTTAAATAAGATGATCCCTCGCAATAATTTCAAGAAAATTCTTCCCCCTAACTGTGCACCGTTGCGAAGGTTCGTTGTTTTGAAGCACCACGTGATGATCGGGTGTGATAGATTCTAACGTTCGAATACAACGGGTGTAAGCCAGATTTACACACGCAATACACGTAGGTTGACTTGATGAGCCTAGCATGTACAGACATGGCCTCGGAACACGGAAGACTGAAAGGTCGAGCATGAGTTGTATAGAAGATACGATCAACATGAAGATGTTCACCGACGTTGACTAGTTCGTCTCACGTGATGATCGGACACGGCCTAGTTAACTCGGATCATGTAATCACTTAGATGACTAGAGGGATGTCTATCTGAGTGGGAGTTCATAAGATGAACTTAATTATCCTGAACAAAGTCAAAAAGATCTTCGCAAATTATGTCGTAAGCTCGCGCTTTAGTTCTACTGTTTAGGTATTCCTAGAGAAAATTTAGTTGAAAGTTGATAGTAGCAATTATGCGGACTAGGTCCGTAAACTGAGGATTGTCCTCGTTGCTTCGTAGAAGGCTTATGTCCTTAATGCACCGCTCGGTGTGCTGAACCTCGAACGTCGTCTGTGGATGTTGCGAACATCTGACATACACGTTTTGATAACTACGTGATAGTTCAGTAATGTTAAACGGTTTAGAGTTGAGGCACCGAAGACGATTTCGAAACGTCGCGGAACATATGAGATGTTTCAAGGGCTGAAATTGGGATTTTAGGCTCGTGCCCACGTCAAGAGGTATGAGACCTCTGACGAGTCTCTTAGCCTGCATAATAAGGGAGAAAAGCTCAATCGTTGAGCTTGTGCTCAGATTGTCTGAGTACAACAATAACTTGAATCGAGTGGGAGTTGATCTTCCAGATGAAATAGTGATGTTTCTCCAAAGTCATTGCCACCAAGCTGCTAGAGCTTCGTGATGAACTATAACATATCAGGGATAGATATGATGATCCTTGAAATATTCGCGATGTTTGACACCGCGAAAGTAGAAATCAAGAAGGAGCATCAATTGTTGATGGTTAGTGAAACCACTAGTTTCAAGAAGGGCAAGGGCAAGAAGGGATACTTCATGAAACGGCAAATCAGCTGCTGCTCTAGTGAAGAAACCCAAGTTTGAACCCAAACCCGAGACTAAGTGCTTCTGTAATAAGGGGAACAGTCATTGGAGCCGAATTACCCTAGATACTTGGTAGATGAGAAGGCTGGCAAGGTCGATAGAAGTATATTGGATATACATTATGTTAATGTGTACTTTACTAGTACTCCTAGTAGTACCAGGGTATTAGATACAGGTTCAGTTGCTAAGTGTTAGTAACTCAAAATAAAAGCTACGGAATAAACAGAGACTAGCTAAAGGTGAGCTGACGATATGTGTTGGAAGTGTTTCCGAGGTTGATGTGATCAAGCATCGCATGCTCCCTCTACCATCGAGATTGGTGTTAAACCTAAATAATTATTATTTGATGTTTGCGTTGAGCATAGACATGATTGGATTATGTCTATCGCAATACGGTTATTCGTTTAAGGAGAATAATAGTTACTCTGTTTATTTGAATAATACCTTCAATGGTCTTGCACCTAAAATGAATGGTTTATTGAATCTCGATCGTAGTGATACACATGTACATGCCAAAAGATATAAGATAGTAATGATAGTACCACCTACTTGTGGCACTGCCATGTAAGTCATATTGGTATAAAACGCATGAAGAAGCTCCATGTTGATGGATCTTTGGACTCACTCGTTTTGAAAAGTTTGAGACATGCGAACCATGTCTATTGGTGTATATGCATGAAGAAACTCCATGAAAATGGACCGTTTGGACTCACTTGATTTTGAATCACTTGAGACATGCAAATCATACCACATGGGCAAGATGACTGAAAGCCTCGTTTTCACTAAAATGGAACAAGAAAGCAACTTGTTGGAAGTAATACATTTTGATGTGTGCAGTCCAATGAGTGCTGAGGCACGCAGTGGATATCGTTATGTTCTTACTTCACGGATGATTTGAGTAGATACTGAGTATATTTACTTGATGAAACACAAGTCTGAATTATTGATTGGTTCAAGTAATTTCAAAGTGAAGTTGAAGATCATCGTGACAAGAGGATAAAATGTCTATGATGTGATCATAGAGATGAGTATCTGAGTTACGAGCTTTGGCACGCAATTAAGACATTGTGGAAATTGTTTCACAATTAATACCGCCTGGAACATCATAGCGTGATGGTGTGTCCGAACATCATAGTTGCACCCTATTGGATATGGTGCGTACCATGATGTCTCTTATCAAATTACCACTATCGTTCATGGGTTAGGCATTAGAGACAACCGCACTCACTTTAATAGGGCACCATGTAATTCCGTTGAGATGACACGTATGAACTATGGTTTAGAGAAACCTAAGTTGTCGTTTCTTGAAAGTTTGGGGCTGCGACGCTTATGTGAAAAAGTTTCAGGCTGATAAGCTCGAACCCAAAGCGGATAAATGCAACTTCATAGGACACCCAAAATAGTTGGGTATACCTCTAGTCTCAGTTCCGGAAGCAAAAGGGATTGTTTCTAGAATTAGGTCCTTTCTTCAGGAAAAGTTTCTCTCGAAAGAATTGAGTAGGAGGATGGTGGAGACTTGATGAGGTTATTGAACCGTCACTTCAACTAGTGTGTAGCAGGGCACAGGAAGTTGTTCCTGTGGCATCTACACCAATTGAAGTAGAAGCTTATGATAGTGATCATGAAGTCACTGCCGTACCTCGTAGGGTGACAAGGATGCGTACTACTTCGGAGTGGTATAGTAATCCTGTCTTGAAGGTCATGTTGCTAGACAACAATGAACCTACAAGCTATGGAGAAGCGATGGTGGGCCCATATTTCGACAAATGGTTAGAAGCCATGAAATCCGAGATAGGATCCATGTATCAGAACAAAGCATGGACTTTGGCGGACTTGCTCGATGATCGGCAAGCCACTGAGATAAATGGATCTTTAAGAAGAAGACGGACGCGGACGGTAATGTCACCGTCTATGAAGCTCGACTTGTGGCGAAGAGTTCTTCACAAGTTCAAGGAGTTGACTACGATGAGATTTTCTCATCCGTAGCGATGCTTAAGTCTGTCGGAATCATGTTAGCATTAGCTGCATTTATGAAATCTGGCAGATGGATGTCAAAACGAGTTTCCTCACCAGTTTTTGTAAGGAAAGGTTGTATGTGATACAATCAGAAAGGTTTTGTCGATCCTAAGGATGCTAAAATGTATGCTAGCTCCAGCAATCCTTCCTTGGACTAGAGCAAGCATCTCGGAGTCAGAATATACACTTTGATGAGATGATCAAAGATTTTGGGATTATACAAAGTTTATGAGAAACCTGTATTTCCAAAGAAGTGAGTGGGAGCACTATAGAATTTCTGATGAGTATATGTTGTTGACATATTGTTGATCAGAAATGATGTAGAATTTCTGGAAAGCATATAGGGTTATTTGAAAGTGTTTTTCAAGGGAAAACCTGGATTAAGCTGCTTGAACGTTGAGCATCAAGATCTATGAGGATAGATCAAAAACGCTTAATGGTACTTTCAAATGAGCACATACCTTGACATGATCTTGAAGGTGTTCAAGACGGATCAGTCAAAGAAGGAGTTCTTGCCTGAGTTGTAAGGTATGAAGTTAAGACTTAAAGATCGACCACGGCAGAAGAGAGAGAAAGGACGAAGGTCGTCCCCTATGCTTTAGACGTAGGCTCTACAACATGATATGCTGAGTACCGCACCTGATGTGTGCCTTGCCACGTGTCTGGAAAAGGGGTACAAGAGTGATCCAGGAATGGATCATTGGACAGCGGTCAAAATTGTCCTTGGAGTAATAAGGACATGTTTCTCGATTATGGAGGTGATAAAGAGTTCGGCGTAAAGGGTTACGTCGATGCAAGCTTTAACACCTATCCGAATGACTCTGAGTAGCAAACCGGATACGTATAGTGGAGCAACCATTTGGAATAGCTCCAAGTGGAGCGTGGAAGCAACATTTACAATATGACCTAGAGATTTGCGAAGTACATACGGATCTGAATGTTGCAGACCCGTTGACTAAAACCTCTCTCACAAGCAAAACATGATCAAACCCCAGAACTCATTGAGTCTTAATCACATGATGATGTGAACTAGTTTAGTGACACTAGTAAACTCTTTGGATGTTGGTCACATGGCGATGTGACCTGTGAGTGTTAATCACGTGGCGATGTGAACTAGATTATTGACTCTAGTGCAAGTGGGAGACTGTTGGAAATATGCCCTAGAGGCAATAATAAATTAGTTATTATTATATTTCCTTGTTCATGATAATCGTTTATTATCCATGCTATAATTGTATTGATAGGAAACTCAGATACATGTGTGGATACATAGACAACACCATGTCCCTAGTAAGCCTCTAGTAGACTAGCTCGTTGATCAATAGATGGTTACGGTTTCCTGACCATGGACATTGGATGTCGTTGATAATGGGATCACATCATTAGGAGAATGATGTGATGGACAAGACCCAATCCTAAGCCTAGCACAAAGATCGTGTAGTTCGTATGCTAAAGCTTTTCTAATGTCAAGTATCATTTCCTTACACCATGAGATTGTGCAACTTCCGGATGTCGTAGGAATGCTTTGGGTGTACCAAACGTCACAACGTAACTGGGTGGCTATAAAGGTACACTACGGGTATCTCCGAAAGTGTCTGTTGGGTTGGCACGAATCGAGACTGGGATTTGTCACTCCGTGTGACGGAGAGGTATCTCTGGGCCCACTCGGTAGGACATCATCATAATGTGCACAATGTGACCAATGGGTTGATCACGGGATGATGTGTTACGGAACGAGTAAAGAGACTTGCCGGTAACGAGATTGAACAAGGTATCGGGATACCGACGATCGAATCTCGGGCAAGTACTATACCGCTAGACAAAGGGAATTGAATACGGGATTGATTGAATCCTCGACATCGTGGTTCATCCGATGATATCACCGTGGAACATGTGGGAGCCAACATGGGTATCCAGATCCCGCTGTTGGTTATTGGCCAGAGAGTTGTCTCGGTCATGTCTGCATGATTCCCGAACCCGTAGGGTCTACACACTTAAGGTTCGGTGACGCTAGAGTTGTTATGGGAAATAGTATGTGGTTACCGAAGGTTGTTCGGAGTCCCGGATGTGATCCCGGGCGTCACGAGGAGGCGGTGAAGATCGATATATTGGACGAAGGGTATTGGAGTCCGGAAGTGTTCCGGGGGTACCAGGCTATGGCCAGCATGACCGAAAGGTATTTCGGGAGCCCCGGCAAGTGTTCGAGGGCCTCATGGGCCAAAGGGGAAGGGGCAAACCAACCCACTAAGGGGTGGTGCGCCCCTCCCAGCCCCTCTCACGTAACCAGGAGAGGTGGGGGCGCCTCCCCTAGGGCAGCCCCCCTTCCCGGCTTGGGGGGCAAGTTTCCTAGGGGGTGGGGGCGCCCAAACCCATCTAGGGTTTCCCCTGTGGCCGCCGCCCCTCCCATAGGGAACCCTAGGACGCCTCCTCCACCCCCCTTACCCCTATATATAGTGAGGGAGAGAGAGGGCAGCCGCACACCCTTCCCTTGGCGCAGCCCTCTCCCTCCTCCAACACCTCCTCCTCTGTAGTGCTTGGCGAAGCCCTGCTGGAGAACCACGAGCTCCACCACCACCACGCCGTCGTGCTGTCGGAGTTCTCCCTCAACTTCTCCTCTCCCCTTGCTGGATCAAGAAGGAATAGAAGTCCCCGGGCTGTACGTGTGTTGAACGCGGAGGCGCCGTCCGTTCGGCGCTATATCGGATCTTCCGTGATTTCAATCGCCGCGAGTACGACTCCATCATCTGCGTTCTTGAAACGCTTCCGCTTAGCGATCTTCAAGGGTATGAAGATGCTCATCCTCTCCCTCTCTTGTTGCTAGAATCTCCATAGATTGATCTTGGTGTTGCGTAGAAAATTTTGAATTTCTGCTACGTTCCCCAACAACATGATCATCGAGAATGAGCGTGCCAAGATTTAGACTACTCTCACTATAAGCTTTTGGCCCGTGCGAGTGCGGCGGAGGGCTGAAAGGGTGGCCCGTTTTGTTGCCTCCTATAATGCCATTCGACATGCCGAAACGCATGATGATCTCCAGAAGGATCTCATTGACGAGTGGTGGGAATGGAATGGCCGACAAAGAGCATCATGATTTGTGCGTTTGATGTTGTATTGTTGAACTATTTGTTGTATTGAAAGATAAACTATTTGTTTGAGTTATAATAACGAAATTGAACTATTTTTGTTGATTTATTTTGTTTGTGTTTGAACTTTTTGCTTTTTTTTAGCGCATATGTTGTGTGCGAGAATGCGCGCTGCATTTTAGTGCACTTACTGGAGCTACGCGCACGCTAAAGTTTACAGCAGCCGCTGAAGCCAGCATACCCCGCCACGCCAAAACGGACGATCAACGTACCGCAAACACATTTTTAGCGCGTCGCGCATTCGGCGACCGTTGGAGATGCTCTCATGGCAAGGCACAGGGCACCCACTTTGCCTGTCGCACTGCCGGGAGAACATCTCGAGCCTGATCCCCGTGAGCCTCTTCGCGTCCAGGCTGCTGCCCACGAGGCTCACGTAGTACTGCGACTCGTGCGCGTCGAGCGTCGGGAGGATCTTGGTCGTTCGGAGGACTGAGGAAGCCTTGTCGGTTCCATGGCAGCTTCATCCGCGCCTCCGTCTTACCCAAGCGCCAGACCATATTCCCCTTCATCACTCGGTTCATCCTGCTCAAGATTGCTCACGCCGGACATGCTCGTGTCGCCGGCGCACCATCTGACATGCTGCTGCTGCCGCCCACCACCATCCGTGAGACATGGAAATCTAGGGAACTGCAGGTTTGTGCGGCACTCATGCTCGCCATGTGTTTGCTCAAATGCTCCCATGTACTGAAGTGTAAAAAAACGTTCTTATATTATGTGACGGAGGGAGTACTTACCATTACATTTATCATCTTAGACTAAGTTGTACTATGGATTAGATGATTGGTCGCTTATGTTCTGGTAGTAGGTTCTGTGTCCTTCACGCGCTTACAATTCATAGCTGAATTTGGTACAAGGCTGATGGGCTTTGTTTTTGTGGATTGCCAATTTAGCAGCAATGATGGACTTTGTTTGTGTGGATTGCCAATTTAGCAGCAACTCTGCTGTAACTTTGGCAACACAACCAACATCAAGTGTCACACTGGAAGTCTAGGGTCGGTTCAAAATTCGAATTAGTGATGGTTTAATCTATATGTGCAGTTCATCGTCCATTTTTGAATCATCAAGGATTGATTTTATTCAGTGGAGGAGCCCGGGGGGGCGAGTAGGGGCCCGCCCCCCCCCCCCCTATCGATTGAGTAATTCTCGTAACAGCTCACGTATTGCCCCCCCCCCCCCCCCCCCTATGCTCAAGCGTGATCTCTACAACAATAGAAAGGCCCATACCAAAGCCCAATCAAGCCCTCCTAGTCTTTACCGTAAAAAAATGCCCTCCTGATCTTCCGTGAGTATATATAGCTTATCTCAAACAAATCTCTCATGATTAGCGCTGCCGTCCTGCTGCCCTTGCCTTGCCGTTGCGATTTCTCTCGACCAGATTTAGATTACAAACGTTGGCACCTTCTCCGCTCCTTGTTTATACAATCTAGGTACTCGTAAGTCCTCCGAAGGTTGCTGCGGATTGCGCTTGGTGGATTAATCACACATGTATCACGTCCAGTGAAATTGTCGCAGATCAAATTCTCAAGGTATATTCCCTGCAAAAAACTTTTCAATATATATACACTTGGGTAAATCTGCTTTGTCTGATGTGGTAATGCATGTGATCATATGACAAATACGAATCTAATTAACCTTTTGCCTTATATTAGCTATAATTTCTATTGGAAAAATGAAGTGAAATAAATAATTTGTTTCCTTTCTTAGGACTTGCTTCAATTCTTAAACCCTACACATGGTGTAGGTGTACTAGAGCTAGATATACATTGGTAATTGTTGAACTTGCGTACATCACTGTGTTTATAACTTTATATATATGCTAGACGAAATATAAACATGTAGCATTGTTGCGAGCGTTGTCTCTTTGCCCCCCCCCCATGCTCAAATCCTGGCTCCGCCCCTGATTTTATTGACACAAGATTCTCTACCTGTTATTTTCTGTTGGGTAAAAACAGTTATTGGCTGCTCATGTTATCTACAATAAGTATCCCTTTTGACACTCCTTTAAGTAGAAATGGTCGCAGAATTTTGATTCAAACTAATTGAACCCTCTTAGCTCATTAAAATCACAGTGTCTAATTACAATATTTCCCCCCCATAAACATGGACTATCATTACCCGACTTCTATATTTTATTTGGCTCATGATGTCAATTATTTTGTTTCAATACAGTACAACAAAGGACTAACCAATTGGTGGATCCACATCATGTATGGGAGCAAGAGACCCGAAACTGCAGATACATACGCTAATTCTATTCAGAGTTCGGCTGCAATAATCAAATATTCAAAGAGGATCATATGGGTGGTCGTGCCATGTCCAGAGCGCCAGACATCAAGCATTAGACCTGGCTTTAATCCCCTTGGTCACATGTTTCTGATGAGTATAACAGAGTCCATTTTTTCGATCATGAGCTACCTTTCTGAGAACAACCTGTCACGTACTCAGATTAGTAGAAGCGGAATGATGTAACGAATATCATGAGAGCGCTGGTAGTCTGTTTATTCAAATTAAAGGGAATGCAACCTTTTCCAAGGTAAAAGCAGGAGAATGCAGCAATGAATAGATATATTGAACCGTTAGTCCAACTTCCCTTTGTTACTGAGACTCCGTGGAATGATATGATCAGGTGTGGTTTGAACAAATCAGTTTAATTGATGTCTGCACTCTTAAAGCAGAGAATAATATTTGGATGTATACTACGAAATACGAGATATACGTTCTTCAAATTTTCAAGTGAATGTTGCATGGCGGCAACATTGTGTGGAGATACGCCCTTACAGTTTGGTATATAACGTGTTCCGCGATTGGGTATTTGGCTACATGATCGAATGTCATTTGTCTACTTCACTTATCCGGTTTCGACCTCAACCACCACTCAGAGATGCTCGGTGGGGCTGGCTGTGTCTCATCTACTGCGTCATGCTTGTCATAGATGGGGGTGTCTAGCTGTGTAAAATGAAGACCACAATTATTTTTTATTGAAAAAGGAGTGACTTAACGGTAACAAACTCCATTTTGTTTTATCAAAAAAAGTCGCATGACGAGCATGCGGATCCTAAAAGTATATATTTGACACAGTTGATGTTGAACCACTAGAAATTTGTGTCCATTGGTGCTTTTGAATATTTCCAATATTGTTTTGCTACTTGCAAAGTTGTTTGAGCGGTAATTTTTTTCAGGTTTCTAAGAACTCTATCCATTGCAATGCACGGGCTCTTGGAAAGTCGCAAACCAAACAAAATGCATACATTCTTAGCCGGTTTACAAAGATGTTCTGGTTGAAAACATATTTCTGTGTCATGTTGGGAACAATTGATGTGGGTCGTAAATCAAATCATCACTTTGTTTTTACATTTGCTGAGAGTGATATTTTTCTGTGACTGAATTTTTGATCCATGTTGCGATGGTCATATTTTGTTTTCAAAACACTTGGGAAATCCTATCTTCTTTCCTTGCCAATCAACGCATGAATAAATCTTGATCACTCATCAGCGATGATGTCTACTTTAGCACCATGGGCCAATCCCCATTGTTGGAGAGGTGGACTTCGTGGAATGAGGCTCAATTTGAGGTGCTAATTTTTTTTGTGGGCAATTTGAGATGCTACTGTGGCCGTTGTTTGGCATTGTGCCTTCCTGACGAATAAGCGGCGGATGTTGCCTTTTGGCTTGCAAAACCCTAAACGGATGAGTTTTTTTATCTTATGACTTCATATTTCACACAAGCACACAAGGAAGCATTGGCAGGACCTTCTTATCATTTGATTTCATGATCCGTGTTCTTCTTACGTAGGTATTTACTAGCACATATATCCGTGCGTTGCAACATGGATAAACATTAATGTGTCCACCAGTGTGGCATGATAGCAACCAGATTCATGGCAGGGAGACGCACATCAAGCTCTAACAGACATATCAGTGAACCTTTAATCACGCAACAACCCTTGACACCGGTGGGATTCGGCTTGTCTGCTCCCTCTCCATACTCCCACTTCATCCTACGGCTGTTTTTTTTTTTCCTTTCTAATCTAATCATCCCCTGATTTTGACGGGGTGGGTCCAGGACCTTATTTTGTTCCAATCAAATCAAGCCACGTACGCGGGAGAACGGATGGGAGCATGGGAAGGGAGCAGGCAAGTTTCGTCCACACTGGTGCTAAGGATCATTTAGTTCTCCTTATAATCCTAGCATCTACACTTAGTTAGCTTTACACATCCACACATCCAACTTGTAGCAACACTGATTGACCTCGCTACGACACACGTGCGGCCATGTGGTCGTCTTTGCTACGGTCTATGTTTACTTCTTGTCCTGGCAGCATTTATGCAATTGGTTTTGCAGCACAACGGTCCAACTTCCCAATAAAAAATAATAGCAGCAACTGGTGTTACATTGGCGTGTTTTAGGACGTAGCAAGCGGTTGGCCTTCCAACGTTGTGTTATGCTTTGAGCAACAGCAGCGGGCCTAAAACTGTTGTGTGTCAGCAACAATGCTCGATCGAAAGTTGCACGTAGATTAACCAGGTATTTTCTTTTCTAAAGTAAAACTTGATAGCGGCAAAAAGCCCGAGAAATAAAAACATTTCCTTGCACATTCAAAAGGTTAACAAGCAGCCCAAACGTAAAAGCTAAGGTAGGTCGTTTGCTTCTTTTTTTTCATTTTTGAGTAGTTTGCTAGCAAAGCCCGATTGATCCCATGGAAAAGGCAGCAGCATCTCTCGTGTTGCACACACTTCGAGGGGAGGGTGCGGGGCTCGGGGCTTGTTTTGTTAGTGTGCATTCAGATTCAGCCATCACTCATCAGCTATATATACTACTCCAACCAGGTATCTTATATCTTCTATTAGTTAGATTCAGCCATATCATACACTCCATGGGACATGCAAGCACACCATGAGACAACAATCCAGCCACACTTCCCACATTTCGAGCTAACATTTAACTCTTTTGTCAGGCTCTATTCCCATAATTTCATTTAATTAGAGCCAAACCTTAATTCCTTCACTCCCTCGCCTTACCCTTTTTGGGCTTGATGATTAGTCGACAACTCTCCGGAGTATATAAATTGGTGGATTTTTGTAGATTAAAGCAAGGTGGGATAAATATTCAAACGAACCCTCTCTATATACAAAAATGCCCGTGCTTTTAAAATTTTCAAAAAATGGTCGTGTTTTCATATTTGTACATAAATTTAAAAATGTTTTGGATTTTCAAAAAATGTTCGTGTTTTCAAAGTTTATTCATAATGGTTTTGTTCTGATTTTTCACAGCTTTTAAAAAAATCTTCAGAACTTCAGAAAATGTTCCCATTTACAGAAATTATTCTCAAATCTAAAATATGTTCATTCTTCATTTTTAGGAGTTTCAAATAATGTTCCCGTTTCCAAAATTGTTCAAAAATATATTTTTTAAAACGTGTTTTTTTTAAAAAGGGTTTTCCAAAAATTGTTTGGAATTTTTTGTTCGAAATTTTCACAACATTTCAGATTTTTTCTGGAATTTCAAAAATGTTCCCATTTCCACAAATTGTTAAAAAAAATGTGCATGGTTCCATTTTTCAGGGGTTTCAATTTTTTTTGTGTTTTCCAATTTAGTTCGGGAGTTCCAAAAGATGTTTACGTTTTCACATTTTTTTAGGAATTTAAAAAGTGTTCCTGCTTGAAAAACTTTTTCATGATTTTCAGAAAATGTTTCAGTTTTTTAAAATATGCTTACAAATTTGCAAAGTATTTGTGTTTCACAAAAAATTCAGGTATTTAAAAAACAATTGCGTTGAAATTTTAAAAGTATTCTTATCTATAATGGAGATTGGTTCTTAGTGTTTTGCACTGCTTTATAACCAGTAAAGCTTGGTAGGTCAACTGGTTGTAGGGTGACGTTTGTAATATGACATCCTGGGTTTGATCCCCTATAGGCTTTTTTTTTTGAGCTACTGTATGTCATCGCAGCTTATCACTATCTTCATGGGCCGGCCCAGTTATTCGAGAAAATCATGGACGAACGTAAAAATTAACTCCAGCTTCTCATGGCTGACGGACGAAAATTAACTGGGTCTCACCATAAAAGAAAAAATAAGTGGAGAAACAATTCTCCCTTTAATGTTAGGTAAAGAAGCATGCATGTTGAATAGTGACATATACAAGTTGTATGGGCACTTTGGTTATTGGGTTAGGGCCAGACGTACTTTTCTCCCGCTACAACGTATGTGCATTTTTGCTAATAATAATAAAGCATGTTTTTTTTGCTAAATAATAAAGCATGTTACAGTACTCTACCAAAAAAAAAATATTGTATCTGTTTTCTTTTTTACATCATTATACTGTATCTGTTTGTTGGAATGAAATCACAACATACCCTAAAAAATATATGAAAAATATGGGATATCCTGGCAAGCAGTTTTCACGCTTCAATTAAAGATCTCCAAGTGTCACGGAGCGAAACCAACTCGCCCGAAAAAAGGATCGCATCGGGCGATCAAGGAGGCGACCGGGATCCCTTGCGCGCCGCCGGTGACGCCGCCGGTTCCCTCTCTCTCCGTCGGCCGCTCCGGCGGCGGGAGGGAGGGGGAACCCCGGGTCTGTTCGCTAGGTGGGTGTGTGGTAGGGTTAGGGTTGAGGGAGACGCTGCCGAGGCCGTTGCGGTGGTGTCGCGTCGGAATAAGTTTCTCCGGGCTCCGTTCGCGGTCAGGCGAGGCTTTTGCCTTCGTCTAGGAGCCAGCGGTGTTGGGGATCCCCGGATCTCGTCGAGGTCGCGGGCTATGGTGGTTGAAGGTCCATCGGCACTGGCCGTTTGGATCCTCAGATGGGCGATGGATGCAGGGAGATGAAGACCTTTCTTCTTCCTTGTTGGTGTGTTGGATTGATGTCATGCCCTCTCAGCGCTGGTGTCAAGAAAGGAGGAAGCAGCGTGGCGGCAATTGATATCATGCCCTCTCGGCATCTCAGAACGTTGGACCTTCACGATGTAGACCTACCAAAGAGTTTTATTGATTTCGCTGGCTGCCCAGCGTTGGAGGGTCTGAAGATGAACCTCTGCAGCGTCAGCGTCGGCAGGATATCGTCCTGTTCCCTGAGGCATCTGAGCATCACCGGCTGCCACTTCGGCTTGGGTCGCCGGGTGATCGTTTCTGCTCCGGGCCTCGTCTCTCTGACCCTGAAACTAGTCGGATTGTCGAACACTAAAACGCCTTGCCTTGAGAGCATGGCGTCGCTAGAGACGGCGCGTGTTTATCTTGGCCTTAACTGCGCGGATGTATGTTTGAATTACGACGACTCTGGTCATTTCTGTGGAGCCAATGATAAAGCATGTAACAATTGTGTTCCCATTAAGGATGATGGCAGCGGCCATGCTGTGCTTCTGGGTGGTATCTCAAGTGCTAAACATCTTGAGCTGAGATCTCAACCTAGAAAGGTATGGCTTTAATTCGGCATTACATCATCATCTTGCATTTTCAGTAAGGTTTACTTGATTTACTTACTTTTGTATTTTCTTTCCAGTTCATTTTCGCAAGAGATTTGAAACACTGCCCTACATTCAGCAAGCTAAAGAGTTTACTACTCAACGAGTACTGGTGCGAGGCTCCTGGTTTGGATCCACTGCTTTGCATTCTGAAAAACTCACCAGTTCTAGAGAAACTAACTCTTCAACTTTTTTTGATGGTATAGAACTTTTAAATGGCAGTTGCTGCACTAGTAAAGTTATTATCAGTCATCCATCTTGGTTTAAAAAGTTTGTTTTTCTTACCATAGGGACAAAATAATAAACTGCATTTGAAAGGAAGCTACAAATCAATGGAGAGACCGGCTGCAATATCACGGCACCTTAACATAGTTGAAGTCAAGTGTGACGTGGTCGAGGAGAGGATTTATAAAGTTATCAAGTTACTGTGTGCTGCACTTAACATACGTGAGCAAACTAATTAATGACACTTTCCATGCTCTCTAGCTATATTCCAAAATTAGTTTTCGTGTGTGGGAAGGAAACTTTGTATTAACCATATGTGGGAACGGAAACTAACAAAGCAAATAGTGAAGTACAAACTTGTGAATTAGTATGTAGAAAGAACAGTTTGTAAGGATTGCAAACTGTTTGAGGCATGGAAATCTGAGCGCAAAAGGATAACAGCCCATTTATTTTAACTGTGTTGCAGAAAGAAACAGTAAGACGCAACTTGTGGGCTTGTTGATTAGTTCTGGTCTTGTAGGCACTAGCACAAATGTCTGAATAGACTATTCAGAGTAGTGATACAGTACCTTCACATTTTGATTGTCTCTGATCAAGCTCAAATGTATGTTCATGCATGCGTACCTTCACCTATTGTGTTGTTGATAATATATAGTTTGTGATAATCGGTAACAATTTTTGTGGCTCCCTAGACCTGAGCAGCTGCTTGTTCTTATGGGATAAACTATTCGGTGCTCGGTTTCCTTGTGATTCAGCACTAAATTATTTGCCATTTCTGTAGGCTTACCAGGAAGACTTACAGTTCACATAAAATTTCTTCAAAAATATAAGTCCATACACATAACATTTCTAGCAGTGTATGTAATGATTGCTTATTTCACATTTTCTTTGCCATCAATTTTTACGACCTTCTACATTTTCATTCGGGAACAGTTTAGCTAGATGTTTTTCACATTAGATTAGGGCATCTTCAGCCGTTGGCCCCCCAGGAGGCGTTTTTTTCGCCGCCTGGGGGGCTGCCGGCGAAGATTTAGACCCTGGGACGAAATTTTTCCCAGCCGTCCTCCCACCCAAGACGCATTTCAAGGACGCGTGGCGGCACCGCAGCTCGACACCGTCTCCAGCACCATCGAGGAGAGGAGGGAGGAGGAAGGAGGAGGAAGGGGGGCGCCTGGCCGCGCCCGCGCCCGCCCGCGCCATCCCGCGCGCGCCCTCCGTGACCGGCGCCGACGAGGACGGAGAGGAGGGAGGAGGAGGAAGGGGGGCGCCCGGCACGCGCCCTGCGCCCTGCGCTCGCGCCCGCGCCCGTGGCCGCGCCTGCTCGCGCTCGTGCCTGACCGCGCGCGCCCTCCCCACGCGTCGCCCAGCTGCTGCGGGTCATCGTGGCCACAAGTGCCAGCGCCGTCCTCCTCGCGTGGGCGCCGCTCCCCCCTGCTCGCTCGCGGGGGCGGCCTAAGGAGCTCGGGCTGCCGCTGCTGCTCACGCACCGGTCGCCGGACCCGCGCACGCTCTCAGCTGGGGAGGAGCTCATGGACGGCGGCGACCCAGCCGCGCTCGACGCCGTCGCCGCAGACCGTCCAAACGCCTGGGACACGACCCTCGTGGTGCCGGTGCCGGTGCCGTCCGGGAGGAGGAGGGTCGGCGCCATGCTCCGCCCACCCGGCCGCAGCGCTCCGCCCGGCTGCGGCGCTGAGAGGACGCGGGCAGGCGCGGGTGGAGGCACGGCGAGGCGTGCCGGAGCGCAGCGGCGGCTTGGGCGGCCGGGTCGGGGCCTCGTCGGCGCGAGAGAGAGGCATGGGAGAGGAGAGAGGGTGAGGGGGGCCCAGATAAAATAAGAGGAGAGAGGGAGGTGGGAGGCTGAGGGTGGGCCAGTTGCATACAAAAGCTAGCGCCGGTGTTCCCAGCTCGCCCCAGCGCGCCGGGTTCCGGTTGAGAGCGCCGGCACTAACTTTGCCCAAATCCGGCGCAAATCAAGGCTATGAGGGTGTGACTCGGAGATTTTTTTACCGCCGGCATGCAAAAAGTGGCTTGGGGAGGCGTCTTGGGGGCCCTAGTGGAGATGCCCTTATCAGCTAGAAATACCTGTATGAGATATAATGGAAGTTTGTCCCCAAATTAATGTCAAGGTAAGTTGCACATGGTAAAGCGAATCTCCTTCATACTTACCAAACCATGTCTCGTTGTCTTGATTTTTATTGTCAAGTAACTGAACCTTTTTTTTTTTACTTCTGATAATACACCAGACTCTTACATTGGCTTTTCATTTCTGTACAGGATTCATTTTCGAGTAGGGTGAGAAGATGTGGATCATTGGTGGATATGTCATGTCTTTGAATATTCAGAAATGCAATTTCCGTACCTTTCATTTTTTTGCGTCTTATGCCAAGCTCTACCCTGAGAGGAAGAGGGGTAGAATCCGCAATATACACGTTATGAAGCCTAGGTCACTAATTGGTATTATAGTATCCTGTAATTTTTGTTGTACTTCTGGTTCATGCTGGATTTGGTGACCTGGTTATTGTGTCTACTGTGCCAAGAGGTGTTCGATCGGTTCGATGTCATTGATCTACTGTTCGATTTTCTGCCTTTTGCCTACGCATATATATGTCCCAGCCGCCATTTTATAGGAGCCGCTGCTTTTATATACCCAAGTAGTGATCTGAAGCAGCTATGACATGGCACCAGTGCTTGTGGAGAATTGGAGAGGTGAAAAAATTGTTTGCCCGTCAGGACTTGTTTGGATCAAGTTATGCAAAGATTGCAAGAAGTTTATAATCTTTATTACTCATACAAGTAACGTCCTTAGCCAGGATTCAATATTTAGCCATATATATGTGACTTATTTGCTCCTTTTGCATCAAACCGTTCCGATAACGGATTTTCAGAATCAAGATATTACAGGTTTCCTTTTGGGCCTCCTTCGGTTCATAGGGTAGGGATATTATGAGAACGGAAACTTGTAGGAAACTTGAATATAGTTCACATCATACGTTTCATCGAGTCTGGACTAAAATTTATTTTTCTATGAAATATAGAGGATAGAAAGAATTTCTCCATAAGAATAGAAATCCATTCCTACAAGGAGGAGTCCAAATGAATTTTTCCTATAGAATTCCTCCAAAATTCCTCCAAACCAAAGGAGTGAATCCTTGTTTGCATCCTTTGAGGCCTCCTTTGGTTCGTAGGATAGGAAAGTCATAGAAAATGAGATGGCATGTATCTGAAATCCTATGAATAGAAATAGAAAAGAAGATGCCATTTGGTTCACATCATATGAAAATTTTTTTTCCATTGAATCTAGGTTAATGTTTATTTTCCTATGAAATGTGAAGGATAGGAAGAATTCGTCCATAGAAATAGGATTCTATTCCTACAAATCAAAGGGCTATAAAGAAAATTTTCCTATATAAATCACATCCTATGGGATTCCTACAAACCAAAGGAGGCCTGAGTGTACGCTCATAAGAAGCAACCAAATCAAGAAAATAAATCAAGCATTCAAATACCGTGAATGAGGAACTTCTCACTTCCAATCTAGAAGGCTTTATCATAAAGGGATTTTATTCATTCTTTAAGACAAAATCCAAGGTTTGGATGTCCAAGTTCTTTCTTTGCTTCTAAGAATATAGATTCGTCTCCAACTCAGCTCATGACCAAAGGGCCAGTAAATGTGTTTTTTGTAACCACAAAAATCATAATTTGTAATCTCAAAAACTAATAGAATATGTGATCATGACTTGAGCAATCCCTACCTTAAAAAAATGTATTTATGACTTGTTCAAAAAAGGAATAATCTTATGTGACAAGCTCATCAATACAAGTCGCATAAACTTGCGTTTCATAAGTACGTTATGTGATTTCCGCACAAGGCTACGAACAATCTTTATGAAAACATACAAAGGGCTCCTTTGATTCAAAGGAATTTCATAGGATTTTTAGAGGGTTAGAATCTTTAGGTTTTTCTTTCCTACGTTTGTCATTGGATTCATGGGATTTAAATCCTATAAGAATTTTTCCTATTGAATCAAGTGTGTGACACTTCATTGGAAAGCATCCACTTCAACGTCTTTTTTTTTTCCTATTCATGTGTTTTGAAAATCCTGCAAATCAAAGAGGGCCTAAGTTTGCATCTAATACCTAGATTGCGCTTTCATTATTTTTTAAACATAGAGATGTAATCTTTTGCTAATCTCAGAAAATGGATTCATATGGAATCATTGTCGCACAAGATCCAACTGGCGAGCGTCTTGATTGTTGCTTCAGATCGTCCTCCTCAGTGCTGGCGACCAATCATGAAACCCCCATACTTCACTAGTTTGAAATATTTGGAATTGGAAATCCCATGATCAAGAGGAAACTCGGTCATCGACACCCAAGGAATTTCCTCGCTCGCCGTCCGTCCATCCCCACCCCCTCGGCACCGGCCGTGAACGGAGGCCCAGAAATCTTGCTGCCGATCAATCAACACATCTACAGGGATTGCAGGATTGGAGAATCTAATCTAGCCCCTCGATCAGCACAGATGCTCGAAAAATCGAAAAGCGCGCAACAGGATACGATGCCCCCAACCCCTTCGCATCATATCATCCAGACAAATAATGGCCGTGGTACCTATCCATCGCCCGCACCGTCCACACCTTGGACGGCGCGCATCATCTACGTCTCTCCTGGGCAACACGTATAAGAAAAGAAAAGATAAAAAAGGGGAGCTCTCCCTACAGTTTTTGAATTATTAGATCTTGCTGGCACTGGGACCTGGGAGGCCACAGGACAAGCTTTCAAGCCAAGATTAGCAAGAGAATGATTACCACCGTGGGTTTAAGCTATGATGATTATCTTCTCCTATCTTTTGGCGTGGCGCGCTGGTGATGGACGAGAGGACAGGGCCAGGCAGGTACAGCATGTGCAGCATGGTCGTTCTCTTTCTCTCTCCCATGCGCGCGAACGTACGGGCGAGAGACGCTGGCGCGCCATCTGGACGACGGCCAGAGCGAGCACAGGATTCGGATAGACAAGGCAGGGGGAGGACACTGACACAGGCAAGCGACACAGTGCCCTCCGGCAGACTAGCAGCATTGACCGGCCAGTAAAAACTGGAGCACGAGAGCGCGCACCAGATCGGATTGACACCTGACGGCGACCCTTCGGCACATGCCTCTGCGGGGCCGACACACAGGTCACGGGCCGTCTCGTTGCAGTAAAACTAGCGTACGTCCGTATAAACCACACATATAAATCAATAAAATTATACTAGTAGCAGCACTCCTGAGAAGACATACGGCTACTCCAGTACACAGCTACCGTATTAAACACTCCGCAGCCGGCCAGTGTGCTCTGTCTTTCCCTTCCATCCCATCGGCCAACTGTGCTGCACATGAACGTTCTATCCTATCCTCATCTACACGCCCCACCAAAACGCACAGTAATGCTATCCAGTCACTATAATTCAGGTGATTAAGCACAAAAATGAGCTATCCCAATAGCAATCCAAAAACAAAGATGTATACGAACTTCACAGTGCTGAAGATGTATGTGGACCAACACGAGCCAAAAAAATCGTGAGCAGAGCCAGACACAGTACTAGCACGCAACCACTAGACACTGACAGGAAAGTGGATCCAAAACAGCACCAGACAGGGCATGACACCCCATGGTTGGGGAACTGACACCATTGCTTACCCCAGATTGACGCTTTCCCCGGATTAAAAGGGTAGATCGCAAATCCAGTAAAAACTTTCCGCTCCACTACGGACGGAACCCATACAAAACCTCAATTTCCCCACGCAAAACCTCAGCAGATGAAAGTACCAGCACTAGTTAATCACCTTCCAAACTGTACTTCATCATAACAATAATCACTTAACAAACAGGATGACAGACAGAGATAATAGTCCTACCACTATAGCAGAGATCTGATCTAACGAGAGAATTCATTCATTCAATCATTCATGGATAGAGGATGATAATAACGACCAGCATCTTTTACTTCATCGATGAAACCAAAAAACAGAGATCTGTTGCAATCTCCTCATCATCACCACACAAAAATCACCAATAATCCATCATCATCACGACCTTAAACATCAACTTACTGAGAGTACGGTACGGGTACCAGAGACCAATTCATAGCAAAATTAACCATCACACGGACTGACTGACTGACTTACTGACTTGCGGACGAGTTTCCCCTAGGACGGATTCCGAGAACGGAAGGGGGGAGAGGAAGATAAAATAAGCGAGGGCGGCTGCGGCTGAGCGCTCAGACCCAGATCGATCGATCGGCAAAACTAAGACGAGAGGTATTTAGGCGCAATCTATAGAGGGGGAGGGGCAGAGGTATCCCCTCACTTTGTGCAGTCGCGGGAGATGTGGCCGGGCTCGCCGCAGTTGTAGCAGGAGCGGTCGCTGCCGCCGCCGCCTCCTCCGCCGAACCTCCCGCCGCCGCCCCCGCCGAAGCCGCTGCTGGTGGGGCAGTCCCTCGCGATGTGGCCCGGCTCGCCGCAGTTGTAGCAGTTGCCGCCGCCGCCGCCGCCGTAGCCGCCGCCTCCTCCGCCGGCGCCGCCGTTGAAGCAGTCCCTGGCGATGTGGCCTTGCTCGCCGCACTTGTAGCAGCCGCCGCCGCCACCACCACCAGCGGGGCCGTTGACCGAGCAGTCCCTGGCCATGTGGCCAGGCTCCCCGCACTTGAAGCAGGCCCCACCGGCGCCTCCACCGCCGGATCTCCTCTGGCCGCCCCAGCCGCCACCACCGCCACCGCCATACCCACCTCCGTACCCGCCAGATCCGTCCCCGCCGCGGGCGCCGAAGCCACCGCCGCCGCGAGATCCGCCGCCGCCGCGGGATCCGAAGCCTCCCCCGCCGCCGCCGCCGCCCGCGCCGCCCTGCACGAAGGATCCGTCGGGGCCGGTGACGTCAACGGCCTTGGTGCGGCCGTCGTCGCCCTCCGAGACGGCGAACTCGACGACCTCGCCTTCGGCCAGCGAGCGGAAGCCGTCGGCCTTGATGGAGGACTGGTGGACGAAGAGGTCCTCGCTGCCGTCGTCGGGGGAGATGAAGCCGAACCCCTTGGTGTCGTTGAACCACTTGACCGTCCCCTTCATCCGCGCCTCCATCGCCATCGCAGCCCCCGAAACCCTACCGACGAGAAGATTTTTTTTCTCTCTCTCTCTGGCGCGGCCGC
Organism: Triticum timopheevii; assembly: GCA_963921465.1. Classification (NCBI taxonomy): domain Eukaryota; kingdom Viridiplantae; phylum Streptophyta; class Magnoliopsida; order Poales; family Poaceae; genus Triticum; species Triticum timopheevii. Next base: position 68,530,404 of record OY997272.1, on the reverse strand, counting down.
GATCGATCTTATCTGCTCGGGGTGGGGGAGGAGGCGGGGCTTATATAGGCGGCGGCGGGCGGGGTATACGAGGAGGGGAGGGAGGTGCGCGGAACAACCCCGGGACGCATCGGACGGTTGGTAGGATGCTGGGGGCCGTGATGGACGGCTCGGGGTGGCCTGGCGGACGTGGTTGGACGGGAGGAGGCTGACGTGCGGGGGCCGGTCTTCGCACGTGTGGGCTGGCCACCCGTCAGCGCCAGCCCTCGCCAGGTTGGTTTCTGTGGGCACAGAGCCTGACCGGTGGGCCGCCGCCGGAGAGAGGGAGGGGGAGGTTGCTGGATCCGGTGTACGCGGGAATCAATGCTCTCTACGATTTGTGGGTTGTTAACCGAGCCAGGACCATGCGCCCGGTCTACCATGGCATCTCTGTTTCAAAAAGAAAAGGAGGCTGGATGGAACACTTCAAAAAGTAAATCTCATCTCAATTCGATTAGATATTTTGTATAAAAGATCTATCCCGTTTTGTTTTTCAATAGCCATTTTCAAATATTTTCTATAAAGATCAATTCCGATTTGTTTTTCCATATGGTTAGACTATGTTACATCTAGACGTGAGATAATATCTCACATCTAACAATGTCACATATAAGTATGATGTCAGCGCCACCTCACTTAGTCATTTTTTTGTTTGAGGGTGAACATGCAACTGGGACAACAAAAAACTATAGGCCTAGTTGCGAGTCGAGGGATGGGCTTACAACTGGAACAACAACAAACTATGGGACCAGTTATGGGTCGAGCATGAACTTGCAACTAAAAAAAGATAACTACAAAAGAAATGAGCACAGTTGCGAGTCAAAATCTGACTTGCAACTAGGATGAATCAAACTACGGGCCCAGTTGCGAGTCAAATGGTGGACTTGCAACTGGGATGAAAAACAAAATGCATGCCTAGTTGCGAGTCGAAGGGTTGGTTTGCAATGGGGAGAACTATAAGCCCAGTTGCGAGTCGAAGGTAGACTTGCAACTGGGACAACTACGAAACTACGAGCCCAGTTGTGAATCAATGGTTGACTTGCAACTGGGACGACATCAAAACTATGGGCCCGGTTGTGACTTGATGGTGGACTTGCAACTGGGATGAAAAACAAACATATACAGTTGCGACTCAAATGTGGACTTGCAACTGGGACACTACGAAACTAAGAGCCTAGTTGCGAGTCGAGGGTGGACTTGCAACTGGGATGAAAGACAAAAACTGCAGGCCCAATTGCGAGTAAAGGATGGACTTGCAACTGAGATGAAAATCAAAACACATCCCAGTTGCGAGTCGAGGATGGACTTGCAACTAGGACAACAACAAACTATGGGCGCAATTGTGAGTCGAGGATGGATTTGCGTCTAGGATGAAAAACAAAACACAAGACTAGTTGCGAGTTGAAGGTTGGCTTGCAACTGAGACACTACGAAAACTACGAGCCCAGTTGCGAGTCAAGGATCGACTTGCAACTGGGATGAAAAATAAATATATGCGTAGTTGCGAGTTGAGGATGGACTTGCAACTAAGACAACTAATTTATGATACGAGTTGCAAGTTAAGTGTGCAAAACTCCATTGGGTGGACGATAAGGGAGTCGGTGACGAAATGCGAGTGGATGAAGGATGGAACAGTTCCTCCATTGGATGGATGATACATTCATTTAGCTGGAGTGTCAAAACACACGCCGTGGACAAACAAAAAACAGCTCGCTAGCCAATAACGTGAAAAAACAAAAAAGGACAACGGCCCGCCACACTCGTAAGGAGTTGTACACGGCCACCATGCGCGACAGCGAGGTGCGAGCCAGCGCATGAATGAAACAGAACGGTTTGCGCGAATCTAAAGGCAATAAGGATCCAATGGTTCAGAACTTAGATGTAAGATAGCTATCTCACATCTAGATGTGAAATAGCAAAACCGTATTTTAAAGGGGCGCGCTAAGCGTCGACCGGCTGGTCTTTTTTAAATCCAACCACACCACGATCCATCTGATTCATGATGCTCACCGTACAACCATTCTTCACTCTTTCCCCATTGCAAGAGGGTGCTTGTTGCATGGCATTTCTGGCTTATGGTTCATGAAGTGCAATAAGAGTCTTGTTGTAATTGTTGCAACATGACCCTTTCTGCAAAAGTGATCTCCGACGCGGCAACAAGATCCTTGTCGCAAAAAAGTTTGTTGTTTAGCAAAACAAAAGGTACTCATACAATGTTTTATTTGTAAACTACGAGTCTTCTCGTCGATTTTCAATAAAAAATGGCCTCGATTTAAAAATGGGTTGTGCTAGGTGTCCGCAGGTTCATCCCGGATCAACTGCCCCGTCAGTCGCTCTATTATCATGCTTTTGGCCACCTCAATCAACTCATCGTCCCTCAAAATGCCCTAGGAGAATATGCTCGTGCTTCTCTCAATGCTTTTAACAACAACCCGCTAGCTTGCAGCACTGGGGGTGGCGTCCGTTGTATCATCAGTGATAGAGCATCGACGATATAACACATGAACACTCCTGAGAGAAAAAATAGCAAAGTGAGGGAAAATAGAAAGGGGTCACGAACATGCACAGAAGCATTTTTGACAGAAAACAACTAATTTTTTGGAAGAAGCAAAGGAATTCATGGCATATATATGGAAGATGTCATCGAAAGAATTCCAATATGCCATATGACAGGATAACAACTTCTCTAATCTTTTGACATATAACACATGAACCCTAGATCACAAGAGACTGGTACGAGGAATAAGCTACAAACCGTACAAGCCATAACTTAGAGAGCCCTAAAGATCTACCGCACGAGAATAAAACAAGAGAAATTGCGTCGGTAAGAACATCCCTAGAACAGTGGAACGACATGGCTAGTTCTAGATCTGATTGCCCTAACTTGGCAGCAAAGATCATCTACGACAGTGCGGGAGAGAAGATGTACCGCACTGGCGCGACCAACGGCGGCGAGGCTTCACCAGAGTTGCACGGTGAGGCATGACGTCGACGCTGCTTCGAGCTCGCGCTCGAGCGAAGAGCGAGAGGAGAGGTTTGAGGCCGAACAGAGAAAGAACAAGGGAAGAAGACAACTGGAGTGGGGTTTATATAGCCCGAGGGCGAAACCGCTCCCTCCGAGATCCACTGCCGAAAAGCACGGGGCATTCCACATTCAACGGATGAGATCACGAACGTGAGTCGTGGGCATGTGTCAGCCGTTTCTGCGAAATCTCGATAACTGAACAGAATTCCGAAGAGCTTGAGGAACCGCAAGTGCCAAAATAAATGAAATTTTGAAGTTGATTTCATTCGCAACCAAGGACGTCGGATCAAAATCTTATTCAGATCAAGTTGCATGTTTATGACGAGAAACAACTGAGGAAAAAATCGACTTAATAGAAATCCAAACGAAGAAAACACAACACAAAATACACCGAACGGAAACACAGAAAGTTAGCATCAACAATGATTGATCTCAGGGCTTATAATAAACGTGAGATATCCTTGAGAGAATCCTTGTACGAGAGGATCAGTTCTTCTTCACAACTGAGGGAGTCCCGGATTAGGGGGCGTCCGGATAGCCGAACTATCACCGTTGGCCGGACTCCTAGACTTGGTTGCATGTTCGCAACCAAGGATGGAACAGTTCCTCCATTGGGTGGACGATAAGGGAGCCGGTGACGAAATGCGAGTGGATGAAGGATGGAACAGTTCCTCCATTGGATGGATGATACATTCATTTAGCTGGAGTGTCAAAACACACGCCGTGGACAAACAAAAAACAGCTCGCTAGCCAATAACGTGAAAAAACAAAAAAGGACAACGGCCCGCCACACTCGTAAGGAGTTGTACACGGCCACCATGCGCGACAGCGAGGTGCGAGCCAGCGCATGAATGAAACAGAACGGTTTGCGCGAATCTAAAGGCAATAAGGATCCAATGGTTCAGAACTTAGATGTAAGATAGCTATCTCACATCTAGATGTGAAATAGCAAAACCGTATTTTAAAGGGGCGCGCTAAGCGTCGACCGGCTGGTCTTTTTTAAATCCAACCACACCACGATCCATCTGATTCATGATGCTCACCGTACAACCATTCTTCACTCTTTCCCCATTGCAAGAGGGTGCTTGTTGCATGGCATTTCTGGCTTATGGTTCATGAAGTGCAATAAGAGTCTTGTTGTAATTGTTGCAACATGACCCTTTCTGCAAAAGTGATCTCCGACGCGGCAACAAGATCCTTGTCGCAAAAAAGTTTGTTGTTTAGCAAAACAAAAGGTACTCATACAATGTTTTATTTGTAAACTACGAGTCTTCTCGTCGATTTTCAATAAAAAATGGCCTCGATTTAAAAATGGGTTGTGCTAGGTGTCCGCAGGTTCATCCCGGATCAACTGCCCCGTCAGTCGCTCTATTATCATGCTTTTGGCCACCTCAATCAACTCATCGTCCCTCAAAATGCCCTAGGAGAATATGCTCGTGCTTCTCTCAATGCTTTTAACAACAACCCGCTAGCTTGCAGCACTGGGGGTGGCGTCCGTTGTATCATCAGTGATAGAGCATCGACGATATAACACATGAACACTCCTGAGAGAAAAAATAGCAAAGTGAGGGAAAATAGAAAGGGGTCACGAACATGCACAGAAGCATTTTTGACAGAAAACAACTAATTTTTTGGAAGAAGCAAAGGAATTCATGGCATATATATGGAAGATGTCATCGAAAGAATTCCAATATGCCATATGACAGGATAACAACTTCTCTAATCTTTTGACATATAACACATGAACCCTAGATCACAAGAGACTGGTACGAGGAATAAGCTACAAACCGTACAAGCCATAACTTAGAGAGCCCTAAAGATCTACCGCACGAGAATAAAACAAGAGAAATTGCGTCGGTAAGAACATCCCTAGAACAGTGGAACGACATGGCTAGTTCTAGATCTGATTGCCCTAACTTGGCAGCAAAGATCATCTACGACAGTGCGGGAGAGAAGATGTACCGCACTGGCGCGACCAACGGCGGCGAGGCTTCACCAGAGTTGCACGGTGAGGCATGACGTCGACGCTGCTTCGAGCTCGCGCTCGAGCGAAGAGCGAGAGGAGAGGTTTGAGGCCGAACAGAGAAAGAACAAGGGAAGAAGACAACTGGAGTGGGGTTTATATAGCCCGAGGGCGAAACCGCTCCCTCCGAGATCCACTGCCGAAAAGCACGGGGCATTCCACATTCAACGGATGAGATCACGAACGTGAGTCGTGGGCATGTGTCAGCCGTTTCTGCGAAATCTCGATAACTGAACAGAATTCCGAAGAGCTTGAGGAACCGCAAGTGCCAAAATAAATGAAATTTTGAAGTTGATTTCATTCGCAACCAAGGACGTCGGATCAAAATCTTATTCAGATCAAGTTGCATGTTTATGACGAGAAACAACTGAGGAAAAAATCGACTTAATAGAAATCCAAACGAAGAAAACACAACACAAAATACACCGAACGGAAACACAGAAAGTTAGCATCAACAATGATTGATCTCAGGGCTTATAATAAACGTGAGATATCCTTGAGAGAATCCTTGTACGAGAGGATCAGTTCTTCTTCACAACTGAGGGAGTCCCGGATTAGGGGGCGTCCGGATAGCCGAACTATCACCGTTGGCCGGACTCCTAGACTATGAAGATACAAGATTGAAGACTTCATCCCGTGTCCGGATGGGACTTTCCTTGGCGTGGAAGGCAAGCTTGACAATACGGATATGTAGATCTCCTACCATTGTAACCGACTCTGTGTAACCCTAGCCCTCTCCGGTGTCTATATAAACCGGAGGGTTTTAGTCCGTAGGACGAACAATAATCATACCATAGGCTAGCTTCTAGGGTTTAGCCTCTTTGATCTCGTGGTAGATCTACTCTTGTACTACCCATATCATCAATATTAATCAAGCAGGAGTAGGGTTTTACCTCCATCGAGAGGGCCCGAACTTGGGTAAAAACATCGTGTCCCTTGTCTCCTGTTACCATCCGCCTAGACGCACAGTTCGGGACCCCCTACCCGAGATCCACCGGTTTTGACACCGACATTGGTGCTTTCATTGAGAGTTCCTCTATGCCGTCACCATCAGGAAGGATGCCCCGTCCCGTCTTTAAAGACGGCACCGTTGCTAAAGGAGCTTTGGCCATCGGCCAAACTCTCCGGCTAGGCGGTTTTCTTATGACCGCCTGTTCGGCCGCCGCGCCGACGATGACTTCTCGGGTCATCAAAAGCAATCTTCACGTCAACTCAAAACTCGCCGAGCAGTTAGATCCGATGGAGCTCTCTTCCTTAAACGAGCTCTTGGATCGCATCGCCGTCCTGGGAGTCACTACAGACTACGACCAGATTGGGCCTAAAACCTACCTGAGAGAGATTAACTCTCCCCAGGTTACCCACCACGTTGCTGTGGTAGAGGAACAATACGGCGACCCTTCTTCTATCTTAAGGACTAGCTATGTCCGGATTCCTGACCCCTCCATGCCGGATCCCCGCGGAGGGAGAACACCACTCAAGCCCTGAACTTAAAGTCAGGCAGCGGGCTAGATTCATCGGACAACATCCAAGAGCCCAAGCTTCCAAGTTCGGAAACTTCTTGGCCCCTGAGTCTTAGATAGGACGAAGTTCAGAATTTAACTCCACCCGTCCACCCAAACATAAGCGATCTATCCCAAATCCGGCAAGAGCCCGCTGAAACAGTACATCATTACTGGGCCAGATTCCTCCTGGTCATGAACAGGATAAAGGACTGCCGTGAAGAGGACGCAATTTCATTCTTCTGCATTAATTGCACGAACAAAGGAATCCTCAACGCCGTAAGTCATTGCGAAATTACACGTTTTGCTGACTTGGCGTCCATCGTACGAAAGTACTGTGCGATGGAGAGTGCCTGGAAAACCGAAATCAAATTTTGGGATAATCCGGCCTTGAACACAACCCTAGTCCAAAGTAAAAGGGTGCATCATTACCAGGCACCTGGGACAAATACCAAAAGACAAAAACCCTCTAAAGTGCATGGAACCGTACTGGAGGGATGGCTCAATGGACCCTGCAAAATTCATAGTACAGAGGGCGCCACGCCAACTCATAGCCTTAGAGAATGTTGGATTCTACGGCAGGTGGCCAAAAGTGGCGAAGAGCTTCTAGCTCCAGAGCACCACCCCAGCAATACCAGTACGGTATTAACAATCTTCAAAACTTTTGCATCAAATAATATGCGGAAACGAACACTCCGCAGCCTTGCCGAAGTCCACCAGGTAGCAATAATAAATCCATGGAGTGACACGGTTATTACCTTTAACGCTAGTGCCGAACCTAAATTCCGAACAGCCCGAGCACCAGCCGCATTGGTCCTCAGTCCAATAGTGGATGACTTTCGCCTTACCAAGGTACTCATGGATGGCGGCAGCGGATTAAACCTCATTTATGAGGAAACCCTTCGAAAAATGGAAATAGACTGGAGCCGCATTGAGCGAAGCAGCATAACCTTTAGAGGAATAATCCCCAGTCGGGAAGCATGCTGTACAGGAAAAATCACACTGGACGTGGTGTTCGGCACGCCGGATAATTACAGGTCCGAGTAGGTCACATTCCAAGTGGCCCCGTTCAGCAGCGGATACCACGCTCTATTAGGGCGAGAGGCATTCAAAAATTTTCAAGCTATACCCCATTACGGGTACATGAAGCTCAAAATGCCCGGACACAACGGAATCATCACCCTTGCTAGTGACCCGGACATAGCACTCTGCGCTGAAAAAAAATAGTCGCACTTGCCCTTGAGGCACTATCTAAAGCCCTAGCGGCCGAGGAACTCACTGCGCTGCACTCCACGGTGAACAGGGACGATGTGATACTCGATAAGAGATCCAAGTCCACCTCTTTTAAACCGGCGGACGAAATAGTCAAATTCCAAGTCCATCCAACGGACCCTACAAAAACGGCCTCCATCGGGGCACAATTAAACCCTGATGTAGACGCCGCACTACGAGAATTCCTACGCGAAAATTGGGACATCTTTGCCTGGCACCCCTCAGACATGCCAGGAATCCCACGCCGGCTGGCCGAGCACAGTCTAAATATCCTAAAAGGATTCAAGCCAGTCAAACAAACTCTTCGGCGTTTCTCCGAACCTAAGAGACAGGCCATGGGAGAGGAGCTAGCCAAACTATTGGAGGACGGATTCATCAGAGATATAAAACATCCGGACTGGCTAGTAAACCTGGTAATGGTACCAAAGAAGGACAAATCCTGGCGCCTGTGTGTCGATTTCAAGGACCTTAACAAGGCTTGCCCAAAGGATCCCTTCCCCCTTCCCCGCATCGATCAAATTATCGATGCTACCGCAGGACACGATTCACTGTGCTTCCTCGACGCATACTCCGGCTACCACCAAATTAAGATGGCAGAGCCAAACCAAGCCACAACGGCATTCATCACTCCATACGGCCCATTTTGCTCTAACACAATGCCCTTCGGGCTCAAAAACGCTAGCGCAACATATCAGCGCATGATTCAAACATGTCTGGCAAACCAGATCGGCAAAACAGTGGAGGCATACGTAGATGATGTGGTCGTCAAATCCAAGCATGTCGAAACTCTAGTAGACGACTTGAAGCTCACATTCGACAATCTTCGAGCATATGACATTAAGCTCAACCCGGAAAAATGCGTTTTCGGCGTACCAGCCGGAAAGCTCTTGGGCTTCATTGTATCCGGTAGAGGAATTGAAGCAAACCCAGCCAAGATCCGAGCTTTGTCACAATTGGATATCCCAAAAGACCTCAAACAAATACAAAAATTGACTGGATGCGTGGCGGCTCTAAGCCGCTTTATCTCCCGCTTAGGAGAAAATGCATTACCCCTTTATCGCCTCCTACGGCGCACCGAACACTTCGAATGGACGGATGCCGCCACGGCCGGACTCGAAGAAATCAAAGCCATATTTGCAACAAATCCGGTCCTGGCCGCGCCCAACATAGGAGAACCAATGCTATTATACATCGAGGCAACCCATCAAGTTGTAAGCGCGGTGCTCATTGTCGAACGAGAAACGGACGGACACAAGTTCCCTCTCCAAAAACCAGTTTACTATGTGTCCACTGTCCTAACTCCATGCAAGTCACGGTACCCGCACTATCAAAAGATAGCATACACGGTTTTCATGGCATCCCAGAAGCTGCGACACTACTTCCAAGAGTGTTCGATAACAGTAGCCTCTGAAGTACCTGTTAGTGACATTATAAACAACCGCGACGCAACGGGCCGGATTGCCAAATGGGCCATCGAGCTCCTCCCGTTCGACATAACCTACAAGCCACGGCGAGCTATTAAGTCTCAAGTTTTGGCCGACTTCGTCGCCGAATGGACTGAAGCCGAACTCCCTAAAGAGTACGACACATATTCCAACTGGATCATGCACTTCGACGGCTCCAAAATGTTGGCTGGCCTGGGGGCTGGCATCGTTCTGACGTCCCCAACTGGAGATACAGTCCAATACGTACTTCAGATAATGTACACGGACTCCAACAACACAGCTGAATACGAAGCCCTTCTACATAGTCTCCGGATGACAGTCTCCATGGGCATTCAGCGCCTAGAGGTCCGCGGGGATTCAAACCTCGCGATATCCCAAATAAATGGAGTCTTTGATGCCAAGGATCAAAAAATGGCAGCTTATCGCAACGCCGTCCTAAAAATGTCAGCTCGGTTTGAGGGGCTCGAATTTCACCATATAGCCGGGAGAACAACCAGGCAGCAGACGTGTTGGCACGTATTGGCGCAAAGCGCGATGCCGTCCCTCCCAACATTTTCCTAGAAAGGCTTTTCAAGCCATCCGTATTATGGGAGGGAGAGTCCGGAAATAACATCCCGGACCCAACCACACTACCCCACACCGAATATTCTGACATAGTTGGTGGTTCTGCCAACGAAATAACACCGTCAGCCCACACAATAATGGCAGTCATTGCCCCGTGGACAGAACCATTCCTAGCCTACCTAACTAGGTAGGAACTCCCCGAGGACCAAAACGAGGCCCGCTGCATAGTGCGGCGATCTAAAGCCTATAAGGTTCATGAGGGAGAGCTTTATAAGAAAAGCACAACCGGAGTCCTTCAAAGGTGTATCTCCGAAGAGGAAGGGCGGAATCTCCTGGCTGAAATTCATGCCAGACTCAGCGAGCACCATGCCGCAGCCCGGGCCCTTGTAGGCAAGGCCTTCCGTACAGGATTTTATTGGCCGATGGCCCGGGCAGATGCTCAGGACTTGGTCCAACGATGTGTCGGATGCCAGCTGTCGGTGTCAAAACCGGCGGATCTCGGGTAGGGGGTCCCGAACTGTGCGTCTAGGCCGATGGTAACAGGAGACGAGGGACACGATGTTTTACCCAGGTTCGGGCCCTCTCGATGGAGGTAAAACCCTACGTCCTGCTTGATTAATATTGATGATATGGGTAGTACAAGAGTGGATCTACCAGGAGATCAAGGAGGCTAAACCCTAAAGCTAGCCTATGGTATGATTGTTGTAATGTATGTTGTCCTACATACTAAAGCCCTCCGGTTTATATAGACACTGGAGGAGGCTAGGGTTACACAGAGTCGGTTACAATGGTAGGAGATCTACATATCCGTATTGCCAAGCTTGCCTTCCACGCTAAGGAAAGTCCCATCCGGACACGGGACGGAGTCTTCAATCTTGTATCTTCGTAGTCTTGGAGTCCGGCGGACGATGATAGTCCGGCTGTCCGGACACCCCCTAGTCCAGGACTCCCTCAGTAGCCCCCGAACCGGGCTTCAATGACGATAAGTCCAGCGCATATAGTCTTCGGCGTTGCAAGGCGGGTTCTCCCTTCAAGTTCCATGTACCTGCCGAACAGTGTCCGGCTTCATCATAAATACTGTGTTCCTCGGCTTCTTCGCCAAATAATGGCCCTTTACCACGCGTCGCACGAATGCGAAAAGCCAGGGTGTCTTTTACATTTTACCCCCTAGTCGTGCGAGTCGTCCGCCTACAAAAGAGGCAAAAGTCCAGATCCAAACCACACCATCTTCCTCCCGTGAATACTTCATCGGAGCGCTTTTGACCTAAAAATCCATTCCAACATGGACTGTCGACGCGGCTCTTCTTCTCGCGCTCCCAGCCCACCGCCAGGGGATTGGAGGAGGTGCTCTGTTCCGCACAACGAGCTAGTGAAGCTCCAAGCGGGGGGATACCTCCCTCCGGCCTTCATGGTCCCGGTTCGAGCCGGGCTGGTCACTTATCAAGGTGGGAGGCAAGCGGAGGCTACCCCGAGCCCCAATAAAGGGGAGTGAGTATGCTTCGTCCCTTATTTGATAAGGGGACTCGGATTCCCGATACATCCGTTCCTCCGCGGGCTCCTGGAGTTCTACGGACTCCAGCTCCACCACCTCATGCCCGCCTCTGGCCTGCATATCGCGGGCTACGTAGCTCTTTGCAAGCTATTCCTGGGCATTGAGCCCCATTTTGCATTGTGGAAGAGGCTGTTCTGCCTCATACCCCGTTCTCACGAGGGGTCCATATATCAAGTGGGCGGCGCCGAGATATGGCGCATCGCCGGGACTGGATACCCATCTGGTGCTCCCAAGAAGGCGTCCGAAGACTGGCCTTCAGAGTGGTTTTACATAGGAGACGCTCCGCTGCCGGACCCAGTCCGGATTGGCCTCCCGGAGTTTAGTGCTGCTCCTCTGAAGAAACGCCTCAGCTGGCGCCCACGGAGCCCCCGATTGGAGGAAGACAAGAGCGTCCATTACTTGATGGGCCGAATAAGATTACTGGCCCATTCTGGGTTGACCATGATTGGAGTCATGACGACATGCATCATGCGGGGGGTACAGCCATTGCAATACAGAGGCCACCCCATGTGGGATTTCAACGGGGAGGACGATGCCACCCGTCATGGCCGCAAAGGGCCGGATTCGACCGAGGATCTGGTGGAGATCCTTTCCAGCCTGTACTAGGGGGAAAAGGAGGACTTCCTTTGAACGAACCCCTTGAATGGGTTTTCCATGAACAACCCTATAGGATGGGTAAGCGAACACCTTTAAAGGCTCAACCCATGCTCTCGAAGTTTAAGCTTCTTTACATTATGTCTTCGGCGCAGGATCTACGCTGGACTGTGGAGGACATGGTAAGTCCTGCTCCGCAACCCGAGGATCCAGAATGATCCTTGGATCCGGCCTCCGAAGAGGATCCGGACATCAAGGTGGAGCTGATCGACGGGGTATTTCACCAGCTCAGAATGGATAATGCTTTGGTTGCCATTACGGCGGACTACCCCGGACTGTATCCGGCTTCCCAGGTGACCGTGACCGAGGCCCGAACACCATTATCTCTTCCTTGCCCATTTCTAACCTTCGCGAGCGATGGTATTTTACAGGAAGCGCCTTCACGGCAGGAAGCCGAGCCCGCGGCGGCTGACCAACAGAGGTCAGTCCGGACCAGCAGGCGGAAAAGGAGCGCGGTGCGGACGGAAATGTCGCCGCAAAGGTATAGCTCGTATTTGAATTTTCAGAGCAACGTTCCTAGGAAGCGCCTGAGTGCTCATGATCTTTGTAGGAGAAAAAGCGCTCGCCGGACTGCGGGCGCAGAAGTTGCTGATCCAACCTACACCGGCCAGGCTCCAGCACCCGGCCTGGAGGGGGAGGCAAGAGCAAGACGCGGGCCGGATCCTTCTCCAACGGAGGACACCGACAGACTGTCCGCCACCAAGTCTGAAGTGGAGAGCGCCATGAACCATAGGCGCCGCCGGACAATATTTTGTGAAGCGTGCTTCTCCCCTGAGGCCTTGGACGCCTTTAACGCAGGGGACGCACATCTCCGTGCCGCTCAAGATGGTTTTACCAGAGCCACGGAGCAGTATGTGAAAGACATACGGGTAAGGGAATTTTAATGGTTATATATACCAGTAGCCCCCGAGACTTAAAGTAGTTATGTTAACTGATTTAAGGATCATGTGAAACGCAGGCTCTTACCGAGAAGAATGCCCAACTGTCTCAGGAGCTGCAAGAATGCAAGGCCCAACTTGAGGCCGCACTTGCTGCTGCAGGAGGAGACGCAGAGACCCCTCCTGGTAACAGTCGTCCAGGCTTTATGGCCAGCCCTCTCCCTACCCGAGGGCCTTGGGGAGCTTGCGGAGAAGCTTCAGGGAGTGCGGCAGCGCTTCCGTTTGTGGAAGATTTCAGCTTGCCGTCAAGGTGCCAGGGAGGCTTGGGCCATGGTGAAGACGCGTTACAAGAAGGCGGATCCCAACCACATGGCCGAAGTTGGACCGGTGGGGCCCGATGGGAAGGAGATCCCTGTGAGTTTAGTATACAGCCAAGTAGAGTTGGCTGCTAAATTTTCCCAACGGGACTGTAAGATAGACAGCCTGTTAGACGGGATTGAGGAGGAATACAATCAGTAAATTTGACAATGTATGTTTTCCTTTAAAGTGACATGTGAAATGCCTTCTAGCCGGATTGTAGATCGTTTGTCTTTGCCGACCTTTTCGCTTCAACCTCGGGGCCCTAGAGTCCGGAGTGTGTCCGAATACCTTTTTGGTTAAGAAACAACCGTGGTATGCATGGAGACCAGGCGTAGGGGTCATTAGTGCTTTATCAGACAAGTGCCAAACTAGTTATGTTATATTACATGGTTAGTAAGAAACATCTTCCAGGGAGAATAGTTCCGTTAAGGGTTCCTTTCCTTGGGAGGCATGCCCTAAAGTGCATGTCCGGACTGCGAAAAAAAAAGCAGAAAAACATCTGGGGGCAGATAAATGAGTAGGTAAAGAAAATCATCTTTTAAGTCACCGGCCGAATATTCCCTTAAGAACGCTAGCTTTCGGCTTCACCCAGTCTGAGGTACACATCCGGCTGACCCGGCAGTAACAATCGCAGAGGTGCTCCCTTTACCTCCTAGCCGAACAATCGGGAACGTAGGGGTAAGCACAGGAGCTAGGCAACCCAGCTTGGCCAAAACTTAAGTCATATCGATGCACATAATGGTGAGTAAAAGGTACATGTGGAAGCTTGACACATGTGCTGGGCATGAAACCCTTATAATTGAGCTTCTGTAAAAGAAGCCCCCAGGTATAATGAGTGCGGATGGCACATCAAGTTTATGCGAAAAATGCAAAAGTAGGCCCTTTGGGGCTTTTTAAGAAAAAAGTTATGAAAAGAGAAACAAAAGACAGCCGACGTATAAAAATTTGGACGGAGGAAGGGGACGAACTCTTAGTCCGGCGCTAGGCATAGAATCTTCGGAGGCGGGCTGCGTTCCATGGGTTTAGCTCGAGTCGGTTGTCCGACGCATTTCATAGACGGTATGCTCCGCCGGTCAAGACTTGATCGATAATGAAAGGGCCCTCCCATTTGGGCTTGAGCTTGTCCTTTTTCTTGTCCAGCAGGAGTAGAACTAGTTCACCAACGTTGTAAGTCTTGGCCCGTACTTCTCTCCTTTGATATCTTCGGGCCTGCTGCTGATAGAATGCGGAACGAGCCTTGGCGACGTTGCATTCTTCCTCCAATGTGTCCAAGCTGTCCTGCCGATCCAGCTCGGCCTCTCTTTCTTCATACATGCGCACTCGAGGTGAGTCATGAATAATGTCGCAGGGCAGGACTGCCTCTGCGCCATAGACCATAAAAAATGGTGTGAATCCGGTAGTGCGGTTAGGCGTTGTCCGCAGCCCCCAGAGTACGGAGTCGAGATCCTCGACCCACTGCGTGTCAGATTTAGTAAGTGACCGCACTAGTCTGGGTTTAATGCCGCTCATTATTAGACCATTTGCTCGTTCCACTTGACCGTTGGTTTGCGGGTGATAGACTGAAGCGTAGTCGAGCTTGATGCCCATATTTTTGCACCATGACTTAACCTCGTCGGCTGTGAAGTTCGTGCCGTTGTCGGTGATGATGCTGTGGGGGACTCCGTAACGGTGTACTACCCCGGATATAAAGTCTATCACTGGTCCGGACTCTGCCGTTTTGACCGGTTTGGCCTCTATCCATTTGGTGAATTTATCCACCATGACCAATAGGTACCTTTGCTTGTGGGTTCCCCCTTTAAGGGGTCCAACCATATCAAGCCCCCAGACCGCGAACGGCCAGGTAATGGGTATAGTTTTGAGGGCGGTGGGCGGCATATGGCTCTGATTAGCAAAGAGCTGACAACCAACGCATCTCTGGACTAAGTCCTGGGCATCTGCCCGGGCCGTCGGCCAATAAAATCCTGTACGGAATGCCTTTCCTACAGGGGCCCGGGCTGCTGCGTGGTGTCCGCCTAGTCCGGCATGAATTTCAGCCAGGAGGTTTCGCCCTTCCTCTTCGGAGATACACCTTTGAAGGACTCCGGTTGTACTTTTCTTATAAAGTTCTCCCTCATGGACCTTGTAGGCTTTCGACCGGCGGACTATGCAGCGGGCCTCTTTTTGGTCTTTGGGAAGTTCCTGCCTAAGCAAGTAGGCTAGGAATGGTTCTGTCCACGGGGCGATTACTGCCATTATGTCGTGGGCTGAAGGTGTTATGTCATCGGCTGAATCGCCGATTGGCGCGGTTTTTTCCGGTTTGTCACTTCCTAGCTCCTCTTCCCATAGTACGGATGGCTTGAAGAGCCGTTCCAGGAAGATATTCGGAGGGACGGCATCACATTTTGCATCGATGCGTGCCAGTACGTCGGCCGCGTGGTTATTATCTCGGGCTATGTGATGGAATTCGAGTCCTTCAAACCGAGCTGACATTTTTAGGACCGCGTTGCGATATGCTGCCATTTTCGGATCCTTGGCGTCGAAGTCTCCATTTATTTGGGATATTGCGAGGTTTGAATCCCCGCGCACCTCTAGGCGTTGAATGCCCATGGAGGCTGCCATCCGGAGACCATGTAATAGGGCCTCGTATTCGGCTGCGTTGTTGGAGTCAGTGTACATTATTTGAAGTACATACTGGACTGTGTCCCCGGTTGGGGACGTCAATACGATGCCAGCCCCCAGTCCGGCCAACATTTTAGAGCCGTCAAAGTGCATAACCCAATTGGAGCATGCGCCGTACTCTTTAGGGAGTTCGGCTTCGGTCCATTCAGCGACGAAGTCAGCCAGAACTTGTGACTTTATAGCTCGCCGAGGTTTGTAAGTTATATCGAATGGTAAGAGCTCAATGGCCTATTTTGCGATCCTGCCCGTTGCGTCGCGGTTATTTATGATGTCGTTGAGTGGTACTTCGGAGGCCACTGTTATTGAGCACTCTTGAAAGTAGTGCCGGAGCTTCCGGGATGCCATGAACACCGCATACACTATCTTCTGATAGTGTGGGTAACGGGATTTGCAAGGAGTTAACATAGTGGATACATAATACACTGGTTTTTGAAGAGGGAATTTATGCCCTTCTGTCTCTCGCTCGACGACGAGTACCGCGCTTGCGACTTGATGCGTTGCTGCGATGTATAACAACATTGGTTCGCCTAGATTGGGCGCGGCCAGGACCGGATTTGTTGCCAATATGGCCTTTATTTCTTTGAGTCCGGCAGTGGCAGCATCCGTCCACTCGAAGTGTTCGGTACGTCTGAGGAGGCGATAGAGGGGCAGTGCCTTTTCTCCTAAATGGGAGATAAAGCGGCTTAAAGCTCCCACGCATCCTGTTAGTTTTTGTATCTGTTTGAGGTCTTTTGGAATATCCAACTGTGACAGAGCTCGGATTTTAGCCGGGTTTGCTTCAATTCCTCTACCGGATACAATGAAGCCCAACAGCTTTCCGGCTGGTATGCCGAAAACGCATTTTTCCGGATTCAGCTTGATGTCATATGCTCTGAGGTTGTCGAATGTGAGCCTCAAATCGTCTACTAGAGTTTCGACGTGTTTTGTTTTTACGACTACGTCATCTACGTATGCCTCGACTGTTTTGCCGATCTGGGTGGCCAGACATGTTTGAATCATGCGCTGATATGTTGCGCCGGCATTTTTAAGTCCGAAGGGCATCGTGTTGAAGCAGAATGGTCCGTATGGAGTGATGAATGCCATTGCGGCTTGGTCTGCTTCCGCCATCTTGATTTGATGATAGCCAGAGTATGCGTCGAGGAAGCACAACGAATCGTGCCCTATGGTAGCATCGATAATTTGGTCGATGCGGGGGAGAGGGAAGGGATCCTTTGGACAAGCCTTATTGAGGTCTTTAAAATCGACACAGAGGCGCCAGGATTTGTCCTTCTTTGGTACCATTACCAGATTTGCTAGCCAGTCCAAATGTTTGATATCTCTGATGAATCCGGCTTCCAATAGTTTGGCCAGCTCTTCTCCCATTGCCTGTCTTTTGGGTTCGGAAAATCATCGAAGAGCCTGTTTGACTGGCTTAAATCCTTTTAGGATGTTTAGGCTGTGTTCTGCCAACCTGCGTGGGATTCCGGGCATATCCGAAGGATGCCAGGCGAAGATGTCCCAATTTTCCCGAAGGAATTCATGCAGTGCGGCGTCTACTTCGGGGTTCAATTTTGCCCCAATGGAGGCCGTCTTTGTTGGGTCCGTTGGATGGACCTGGAATTTTATTATTTCATCTGCTGGTTTGAAGGAGGTGGACTTGGATCTTTTATCGAGTATCACATCGCCCCTGTTCACCGTAGAGCGCAGCGCGGTGAGTTCTTCTACTGCTAAGGCTTCGGATAGTGCCTCCAGGGCTAGTGCAGCTGTCTTATTTTTGGCGCGGAGTGCTATGTCCGGATCACTAGCGAGGGTGATTATTCCGCCGGGCCCAGGCATTTTGAGCTTCATGTACCCGTAATGAGGTACTTCTTGAAAAATTGTGAATGTCTCTCATCCTAATATAGCGTGATATCCGCTGTTGAACGGGGCCACTTGGAACGTGACTTCTTCGGATCTATAATTGTCCGGCGAGCCGAACACCACATCAAGTGTGATTTTTCCGGTGCAGCGTGCTTCTCGGCTAGGGATTATTCCTCTGAAGGTTGTGCCACTTCGCTCAATACGGCTCCAGTCTATTTCCATTTTTTGAAGAGTTTCCTCATATATGAGGTTTAGTACACTGCCGCCATCCATGAGGACCTTTGTAAGCCGAAAGCCGTCCACTATGGGACTAAGCACCAGTGCGGCTGGTGCCCGAGCTGTTCGGAATTTAGGTTCGTCGCTAGCGTTGAAGGTGATGGCTGTGTCGCTCCATGGATTTACTGTTGCTACTTGGTAGACTTCGGCGAGTCCGCGGATTGTTCGTTTTCGCATATTGTTTGATGCGAAGGTCTCGAAGACTGTTGATACCGTATCGGTATTGTTGGAGTGGTTTTCCGGGGCTAGAAGCTCCTCGCCACTTTTGGCCACCTGCCGTAGTATCCAACATGCTCGAAGGCTATGTGTTGGGACGGCTCCCTCTGTACTATGAAGCTTACAGGGTCCATTGAGCCATCCCTCCAGTACGGTTCCGTGCCCTTTATGGGGTTTTTGCTTTTTCGCTTTTGCATCTGGGGCCTGAGTGAGAGGCACCCTTTTGTTGTGGACTGGGGTTGAGGCCGGATTGTCCCAAAATTGGTTTTCGGTTTTCGGGTACTCTCCATCGCACAGTACTTTCGTACTATGGACGCCAGATCGGCGAAGCGTGTAATTTTATGACGACCGATGGCGTTCAATATTCCCTTGTCCGTGCAATTATTGCAAAAGATTGAGATTGCGATTTCCTCTCGGCAGTCCTTTATCCTGTCCATAACCAGGAGGTATCTGGCCTAGTAGTGATGTACTGTTTCAGTGGGCTCTTGCCGTATTAGAGATAGATCGCATATGTCTGGGCGGGTGGGTGGACTAAAATCTGGATCCCTGCCCATCTTGGGGCTTAAAGGCCGAGGAGTTTCCGAATTCGGAAGCTTGGGTTGCTGGACACGATCCAGCGAGTCTGGGGCGATGCATGGTTTTAAGTTCAATGCTCGATTGAAGCCCGTCCCTCCGCGGAAATCCGGCATGGAGGGTTCGGGAATCCGGACGTGACTAGTTTTCAATATAGGCGAAGAGTCGCCACATTGCTCCTCTACCACTGCGACGTGGTGGGTGGGCCTGGGGAGAGTTAATCTCTCTCAGATCGGTTTTAAGCCCAATCTGATTGTAGTCTGTAGCGACTCCCAGGGCGGCGATGCGATCCAAGAGCTCGTTAACAGACGAGAGCTCTATTGGATCCAACTGCTCGACGGATTCCGAGCTGACGCGAAGATTGCTTTTGACGACTTGAGAAGTCATTGTCGAAGCAGTGGCCGGACAGGCGGTCATAAGAAAACCACCTAGCCGGATAGTTTGGCTGACGGCCAAGGCCCCTTCAGCGAAAATACCGTCTTTGAAGACGGGTGGAGGCATCCTTCCTATCGGTGACGACACAGAGGAACTCTCAATGAAAGCACCAATGTCGGTGTCAAAACCGGCGGATCTCGGGTAGGGGGTCCCGAACTGTGCGTCTAGGCGGATGGTAACAGGAGACGAGGGACACGATGTTTTACCCAGGTTCGGGCCCTCTCGATGGAGGTAAAACCCTACGTCCTGCTTGATTAATATTGATGATATGGGTAGTACAAGAGTGGATCTACCACGAGATCAAGGAGGCTAAACCGTAAAGCTAGCCTATGGTATGATTGTTGTAATGTATGTTGTCCTACGGACTAAAGCCCTCCGGTTTATATAGACACCGGAGGAGGCTAGGGTTACACAGAGTCGGTTATAATGGTAGGAGATCTACATATCCGTATTGCCAAGCTTGCCTTCCACGCCAAGGAAAGTCCCATCCGGACACGAGACGGAGTCTACAATCTTGTATCTTCGTAGTCTTGGAGTCCGGCGGACGATGATAGTCCGGCTGTCCGGACACCCCCTAGTCCAGGACTCCCTCACCAGCTCTTTGCTAATCAAAGCCACATGCCACCTACCGCCCTCAAAACTATACCCATCACCTGGCCGTTCACGGTCTGGGGGCTTGATATGGTTGGACCCCTTAAAGGAGGAACCCACAAGCAAAATTACCTATTGGTCATGGTGGATAAATTCACCAAATGGATAGAGGCAAAGCCTGTTAAGACGGCCGAATCCGGACCGGTGATAGACTTCATATCAGGGGTAGTACACCGTTACGGCGTCCCCCATAGCATCATCACTGATAATGACACGAACTTCACGGCCGACGAGGTCAAACTCTGGTGCAAAAACATGGGCATCAAGCTCGACTACGCTTCAGTCTATCACCCTCAAACTAACGGTCAAGTCGAGCGAGCAAATGGTCTAATCATGAGCGGCATTAAACCCAGACTAGTGCGGTGCCTCAAGGAATCTAATACGCACTAGGTAGAGGAGCTCGATTCCGTACTCTGGGGGCTGCGGACCACGCCGAATTGCACTACCGGATTCACACCATTTTTTATGGTGTACGGCGTAGAGGCAGTTTTGCCCTGCGACATAATTCATGACTCACCTCGCGTGCACATGTACGAAGAAAGAGAAGCCGAGCTCGATCGGCAGGATAGTTTGGACGCCTTGGAGGAGGAGCGCGATGTGGCAAAAGCCTGTTCCGCATTCTATCAACAGCAGGCTCGAAGATACCAAAGCAGAGAAGTACGGGCCAAAGCTTACAATGTTGGCAAATTAGTTCTACGCCTACCGGACAAGAAAAAGGACAAACTCAAGCCCAAATGGGAGGGTCCCTTCATCATCTACCAAGTCCTGACCGGCGGAGCATACCGTCTGCAGAACACATCGGATAACCGACTTGAGCCGAACCCATGGAACGTAGCCCGTCTCCGAAGATTCTACGCCTAGCGCCGGACTCTGAGTTCGTCTCCTTCCTCCGTCTATATTTTATACTTTAACTGTCTTTTATTTCTCTCCTTCCCCCTCCTTTTTTCTGAAGCCGTTGAAGGCTCGTTTGCGCACTTTTCGCACACACTTGACGCGTTATCCGTGCTCAGTATACCTGGGGCTTCTTTAACAGAAGCTTATTTATATGGGCTTTATGCCCAACACATGTGTCACACTTCCGCATGTACCTTTTATTCACCATTATATGCATCGATATGACTTAAGTTTTGGCCAAGCTGGGTTGCCTGGCTCCTGTGCTTACCCCTACGTTCCCGATTGTTCGGCTAGGTGAAAGTACATGTAGTCCCCATGTGTGGTTTTGGTAATTAATGACAATCCTTATGGAATAATGTTTGCATTGAGATATACATTTGAAGGTTAGTCCCATTGGAATATGATTGAAGAATAATGGAAGACAACTCCTTTGAAGCAACAATTACATTGTAAGACAACAATTACATTCTAGAAAAAGTTAGTCCCATTGGAATATGATTGAAGAATAATGGAAGACAACTCCTTTGAAGGAAAAATTACATTGAGATGATCAAAATGAAGTTCATTGGAGTATCTTAAGGTTGCCATGCTTAGAGCTATGGTTTGAGCCATAATGGATCAAGATCTTAAAAGGATGATTTGAATGATGAACTCTAGGAGTGGCTCAAAGATATGATCATAATGGACTCATGTGTTGAGTCATGATTGATCAAGTATTCAAGCAAGCTATTCAAGTGAAGAATTCAATATACCCTTCAAGACGTCAAGATTAAATATGGAGTAGAGATATAGGTTGACCAAGATGAAGCTCAAAGATCGAACTCTAAATGGTAACACACGAGCGCAAATGATGCACCACATAGGATCTTGTGGTATGATAAGAAATTATCAATTGCACTCTGTGTACTAACCCATACTATGTGTTGTCTATGTTTTTGATGGTTAGGTGATTCTCATGGGTTCGCATCGAGAAAGAGATTTCAAGTTTCTATGAGAGGATGACATCAAGTGTTGGTGATCATGGTTGACAAGGGCAAGTTCAAGATAACCATCCCAAAGGATTACATGCTTGAAGCTTGTGGATGATCACATGATGGACAGGTGAAGATGAATACAAAGCAAAGCTTCCCCACATTGTGTATGGGGGAGAGACTTGAAGACTTCACCAATGTCTTGCCTTCATCTTGAGCCAAGAAGAAACATCAACATCAAGCTCAAGTGAACGGATTGTGTCAAAGGTATTAGTTTCTTTGAAATTAGTGTTGGGGAGTGATGACCACCAAAGAAACATATACACTCAAGAATGGATTCTTGATAGCTATGTAGTGTAGCTATTTTTATGATTCTTGAGTTATAGGGATCCCGCACTATTAAGAGGGGATCAAAGGGGTTTGTGATGGATTTTCTCAAGTCAACATCTTCTATACACAATTCCACTCATATCCTATATACCAAAGAAAAGCCAAAGCCAAATAGTTTCCCAAAATATATGATCTAACCTTTGCATAATTTTAACCCTCCATTTTGGTTTATTTTGGGTGGTTCTCTATCTGAGGACTTGGATCTTTTCCATAGCTTCCAAATGAGCCCAAGATCATCAAAATCGGAGTCCGGATGTGAAAGTTATGCATGTTTAATTTTGGGGTTCCTGCTGTTATTTTGGCCGGACGTCCGGTAACGTCTGGAAATCCGGTGCGCCAATCCAGAATCAAACGGACGGAAATCCGGTAAGTTCCGGACGTCCGGTCTCTGGACGTCCGTCAAACCTGTTTCGCAAATATCCTGATACATTCGTCTGATGGCGTGCTACAGCGATCGGACGTCCGGTGTTCCACCGGACGTCCGGTGCCTGTTTTGCCACCGGACGTCCGGTAATCCACCGGACGTCCAACACTTTCCTGAGCAAAATTCTGCCCCAACGGCCTTTTAGGGCCACACTATAAATACCCCTTCACTACTTCGTGGAGGGGTTGAGCAACACAACTATCTTGACCCACACTTGAAGAAAAGCTCCCTCTCCTTTCTCCTACCTCAAATCTTAGATCCCGGAGAGATTTGTGAGAGTTCTTGAGAGAGATTCCACTCAAGTGAAGATCCACTCCCTCTCCTTCTCTTGACCAAAGGAATTCGTGATTTGAGCAAGTCTTGAGCATTTCCCCTTTGTTCTTGTTACTCTTGGAGGTTGAAGACTCCTAGGCGGTAGGAGTGCTACGGTGAGGAATCAACTTGTGATTTGTCCCCCGGAAAGTTTGTGAAGGTTTGGAGGCCGCCTCAAGGTCTACCACTAGTGGTTGAGAATCGCCTTCGTGGTGATATCTCAAGGAGAATAGGGTGAGCCTTCGTGGCGTTGGTGTGCCTTCATGGTAACATCCACCTCTCTAACGGTGACTAGCTTCCCTCCAAGGAAGTGAACATCGGGATACATCCTCGTCTCCGTGACTTTGGTTATCCCTAACCCTAACTCCTTACTTGTGGTTTACTTTGGTCATTTGACCGTGCATTCACTATATCTTGTTGTCCTCATTATATTGTGGTGGTTGATTATATTGTGTTGGCCATTTCCTTGTAGAGATTATTTAGGCCTACACTTCAGATTCCGCAATTCATACTTGCTACTATTGATATACATTGTGATTAGTGTGAATTGCTAACTTGTGTTATAAACTTCCATATATTGTGATATTGCTCAAGTAAGTTTGTGTAACTTACTTGAGTTTGCTTGTATCATTCAATTCCATATACTGTGATACAATTTGTGTAAGCTTGTGTTGCTTACTTGTGGTTGTGTGACTTACTTGTGCTTACTCATATCCTGTTGTTCTCATCTTGTTTATGCTAAGTTGTTGGTGCACTTAGTGAGCCTAGTATATTTAGGATTTGTGCTTGAAAAGTATCCGCTTAGTTTATTTCCGCATTAGGATATAGCCAAATCCGTAAAAGATTTTAAAACGCCTATTCACCCCCCCTCTAGGCGACATCGTGGTCCTTTCAATTGGTATCAGAGCTAGGTCTCTCCTTATTAGGCTTAACCTCCTAGAGAGTAACGATGTCGACTAGTGAACTAGTGCACGATGACACATTTTGTTTTAATGGCACAAATTACATTATATGGAGATTATGCATGCTTTGTCACTTTCGGGCCATGGGTCCATATGCTTTGTGGATTGTGGTTGTAGGGAATTCAAATCTAAAGGATGGACAATCTCCATCACTTGATGATATGCATCTTGATTGTGAAGCTTTGAGTGTCATTCACCAAGCTATAACCTTCGAGGTGTTCAAGTCAATCTCGTCTTGTTCGTTGGCTCATGAGGCTTGGACCAAAATTGAAGATATATATGGTGGGTCCAATCTTGATGAAGACAATATTATTTTTGGGGAGTTAATGGAGGAGTTCTCCACATTTCTAAATCATGAGGAGCTCTCTATTGCTTCCACCTCCGATTACTTGCATACCTCAACATCTTTCACTTCACCAACATGTGGCTTACCACAAGAGGAAATCAAGAGAAATGAGGCATGCTTGGTTGATGAAGAACCCTCCTCTCCAAAAGAATCATCATCAACCCCTTGTGTTCACATGTGCCTCATGGCAAGAGGTAATGACGAGGTATCATCTTCTCTTAGTGATAATGATGATAGTTGTAATGAGGAAGATGATGAAGTCTTGACTCAAAATCTCTATGAGATTGGGAAAACTCTTCGTAGAGCTAAAAATAACACTTATAAAAGGCTCCAAGATGTTCTTGCTTGCTTTCAAAAATGTAACGACTTATTCCTTTACGAGCAAGCAAAAAGTGAACAACTTGAACATGAACTTGCTATGGCTCATCAATGTCTTAGTGACTTGACGTCTTTAAAAGAAGAGATTGAAGTTACACATTGTAAACTTAAAGAGGATTTTGAGCACCTTGACCTTGACTACAAGAAGGTCAAAGGAGAGCTCACCAAACTCTCTAAGTCTCATGAGGAACTTCAAGCTACTCATGCGGAGTCTCTAGCTTCTACATGCTCCTCTCATATTGATAATGATGCTTGTGATACTAACTCTATCTTGTGTGAAGCATCGATATTAAAAGAAAATGTTGAGCTAAGGGCTCAACTTGATTTGCTAACTAGCAATTATGGGAAATTGGGAGAAAGTCATAAAAATCCCTCGGGCACTCATGATGATCTTCTAATCTCTCATGATGAGTTAAAGTTAGCTCATGAGGATATGGTCACCAAGGTAAAGACATGTGAGTCTCATGTGGATATTAGCACATGTTCTACTCGAAATGCTTTATTGTCATGTGCTAGTCCTTGCAATTCCTCTCTACATGATATTGGTACATCTTGTAATGAATTGCTCACCATGCCTTGTTGCTCTAACAATGAAGCTTCTACTTCCTCTAGTTCTTTTGTTAATACTAACCTTGTAGAGGAAAATAAAGAGCTCAAGGCCCAAGTCACTAGTTTGAAGAAAGACTTGGAAAAATGCTGTGATAATATCCTGAGTGTGCAAAAGGACCCTCAAGACAAAATAGGACTTGATTTCATCTCCAACAAGAAGAAGTCCAAGAACAACAAGAAGGGACAAGATCAAGTCAAGAATTTGGCCAACATTACTTGCTTCAAGTGCAAGAATGTTGGACACCATGTGAGATCTTGTCCATTGAAGAAGAAGGCTTCAAATGTGAAGCATCAAGGGAAGTGGCCTCAAGTTCAATATCAAGATAATGAAAGGCCTCTTCCCATGCCTAACCAAGATAATGCTCTCCAAGTTGAAAAGGTAAAGAAGAAGAGAAAGGGGGGCACATGTTGCTATATTTGCCGTAAGAAGGGACACATAGCTTCATCTTGTCCCAACGGTAACATCTCTAAGCCTCCTATAGTCAATAATCATTATTCGCTAGGGAAGGATATTGTTGGCAATGTGTTTGCCAAGTTTGTGGGTTCCCAAAGAAGTTTGAAAGTGGACAAGATCATTTGGGTTGCCAAGCCTTTTGTTACTAACTTCTTAGGACCCAACTTGGTTGGGGACCATCAAGCTCAAACTTGATCAATAGGTGTGTGGAGGGCATTGGAGACTTGGCTACTTCATGAAGAAAAACTATTTTCACCATATGTTATGGCTAATGCCAAGTCAAGTGGATTATCATCATATCTATCAATCCAATGCTCCTCTTTGCAGTAACTTGTACTTGCATTGTTTACATTGAAAGTTACTATGTCCCTTGCATGTTTAGGTTTTGTACCTAGCATGTGCTTTTATAGTTGTGCTTCCTAGTATGCTTGATTTGTGGTATCTAGCATGTGTAGGTCGCAATGCACTTCATATATTTGTGCATGTGTGGTTTCAAGCCTTTATTGCTTCATTAGTTGAATCTTCCTTGGCTGGATCATCACATTATGGGGGAGTGCTATGTTTTACAGATATCACAAACCTTAAATGTGTATGTATGTGGGATACCACCTAGTATTGTTAGTGCAATATTATCTAGTTACTATGTGGTATGTAAAGCTCATTTGAAACTCAAATTCTCATCCATTAATTATTCTTAGTTGGGTTTCATTTGCTTCTTGTGGATAATACATGGATCATCATATCATGGGGGAGTGATATGCTTTGTGCATATCACAATCCTTGTTAATATGAACAATTGAGGGATGCCACTTAGAATTTATATTTGAGATTATCTTATATCTCCGTGGCACGCAATGTCTTGTTTACGTATGGCATTCTTGTGCGGTTTTGCCCATGGTTATCTTTAAAATCATATTTGAAAAATCATTTGATTAAAGCTATTCCAATTATTGCTTTGCATAATGATCTATCTAGTTGGAATGTTAATATTATGCTATCCAAGCATTATGTTTATTTCTAAACCCTCATGTTATGCTTGTGTTAGTATAGATGATCATGTACTTACTTGGTTTCTACACCGGATAATAACCCGAAATACCATTTTGTTCGAATTCACCTTATTGCTCTATATGAGAGTTTGTTATCTCATTGTTTATAGTGTCCTATATCTACTTGAGTGAGATATTCCTATGAGTATGTGTGCAATGCATATCTTATATGCTCATTGTTTTTTTTCTTGGTTCATATGTTGAACTTTGTGTGCTATCATATGTTGATTTGTCACTTTGATTCATTTTGGACAATATAAATGACTAGTAATGTTATTGGAAGTATTAACGGCTATGTGGTCATTTGCCCAATTTGTATCTCCCTGGATTTTGGTAGGCTTGTACATGCATATTTACTATGTGTAAATTCACATGCCTTGTTTGCCTTATTTGATCCAATATATATATATATATATATATATATATATATATATATATATATATATATATATATATATATATATATATATGGTAAATCCATCAAATTCTTAATAGCTAAGATGTGCATGAAATTCAAATTCATATCAATATGCACATATTTAAGTGGTTTTACCCTATGTGTTCTAGTTATGCTAACTACTTCGGACCCAATAAGTTTGGGGACCATATTGTACTTAAAATGTGTTAGGTACATTTGAGAAGCATTGGGTGCTTGGCTTATTCATGAAGGTGGTGGCACTATGAGGAAATTAGAGCCAAGCTTGAACATTTTATTGATCTACGACTTCATACCAATGCTATCCCGGTAACAAGTATTTACTTCATGCATATATATAGAAATGGGGTCAACCTTGTGTAGGTTGCATCATGGCATGAATTTCTTGACTCGTTCCTGTGATACTTGTTTCCTTTCTCAAAGCATCCCAACATGATCTCTTGTTGCTAGTTATGATGTCTTTGATGGTTGTGTGTTTGGAGTTCATTAATATATAATAAGATTATATTAAGCCACGTGCTATGCTTTCAAGCAAAGATCTCATTGGTATATTTTATGACTCCCGTTTGGATACCTTATTCTTTCCTTTTGTAACTATTTTATGTGTACATCCTTCTTTGTGGATATCATCTACCTAGAATCTTATACACGTGAGAGAAGTTACATCTCTAGTTGATATCCCTATTCTTTCATGTCCACCATTTAATTCATTTTTTATATCTTTTTGGTGGCTCCATGGAAGCATTTGTTGTATGAGTGCATGTCTTACCTCTTTGCATCTTAGTGCACTCATGTTTGGTGAAGATTGTTGTCCTCATGCTTGTCTTGACAAGCCTATTATTTCCTATCTTCATCATGGGTTGTCACAAGCTTTGATTTTTAGTTTGCTATTAGTGAGCTTGTGAACCCATTTTCTTGATGTGTGTGTGACCTTCTTAACTTCGTTGTGTGGGAAGGACATGTCTTGCACCTTGTATCTCATTTACTCAAGGCTATGTTGATGCTTAATTCTCATCCTTATACTAGTCTTCTCAAGTGCTTTGACGTGACTCACACACATCATTTTGGTTGTGCCTATTCTTAGGTTGCCTCATTTACATGTTGCTCAACCATATGTTTGTTGCAAATGCTAGGCTTCTTTTCTTATCTATGATTGCTTGAAATTATTTTGTGTTTCTATTGATTTTGGGGGAGTGATGATCCTATTTTGTGCACTTGCATCCAAATACAAAAATTCTAAATAGTGCACAAATCATGGTGAGCTTCTCTATTTTCCTTAGAACACTCCTTTGACCAAATCATAATATTCTTTTATCCTTTTGGCTTATCGGATCTTTTGATTGCTTGCTTCACTTTGTGTTATGCAAATGAGATCAATTTGTGCCATGTGCTTTGTGCCATGTGCCTTGCTATTATGACTAGGTTTCAGTTGTATAATAATGGATTCACTTGTGTATATCATGTTCTTATCAATTGCGTCTATTTTGTGTATGCAAAGTTTCTTTGTGGGTACATATCATGATTATGATTGGACACTTAGAAATTTTTATACATGAGAAAGTTCATATCTTTCCTTGATATCATTTATTCCTTGCCAGCCACTTTGTTTGTTTCCTCTTATTCTTATGGTAGCTTCGGTAAGAGGTTGTGTCGTGAGTGCTTGTATGTTGGACATATAATCTTGCGCACTCATGTGTTCTGATTGTTTCCCTCTCATGTCTAATGCTTATTTTCATATCTTCATATCTGGTTGCATTCTATAGATTCTGAGCTCCTCAAATTTTTAATTATTGTATATGTGCATTTGCGTTCACTCACATTTTGTGATATACACACATCAAGGAGGAACTCATACTATATTGCTCTTCTATATGTTTTGTCTTCCATTTTGGCATTTGTTGCCAATGGGGGAGAAGTTTAGAGGGTTTAAGATAAATATCTTTTGAAGTTCCTGCTGTCATTCATGCATATCCACCCTAGTTATATATGCTTGTTGTATGAATGAATATATAGAAAAAAACTCCAACTAGTTTATATCAACCAATATATGCAACGAAATTCAAAGTTCATTGACACATGCATATATTGTGGGGAGCTTGCTCTATATATTGAGGTCTTACTAACATCAAATGCTTGTGTAGTGTTTTGATGTTAGTACAACCGGTTTTGATAAACATCAAGTTTGTTTGTGATAATTAATTCTATCAAAGTCACCGCAAGTATACAATTTATTCTAGAAAAAGTACGTGCTTGTGTAAAAAGTAATTATATAAACCCTCTTGTTGAGATTGTCATCAATTACCAAAATGGGGGAGATTGAAAGTACATGTAGTCCCCATGTGTGGTTTTGGTAATTAATGACAATCCTTATGGACTAATGTTTGCATTGAGATATACATTTGAAGGTTAGTCCCATTGGAATATGATTGAAGAATAATGGAAGACAACTCCTTTGAAGCAACAATTACATTGTAAGACAACAATTACATTCTAGAAAAAGTTAGTCCCATTGGAATATGGTTGAAGAATAATGGAAGACAACTCCTTTGAAGGAACAATTACATTGAGATGATAAAAATGAAGTTCATTGGAGTATCTTAAGGTTGCCATGCTTAGAGCTATGGTTTGAGCCATAATGGATCAAGATCTTAAAAGGATGATTTGAATGATGAACTCTAGGAGTGGCTCAAAGATATGATCATAATGGACTCATGTGTTGAGTCATGATTGATCAAGTATTCAAGCAAGCTATTCAAGTGAACAATTCAATATACCCTTCAAGACATCAAGATTAAACATGGAGTAGAGATATAGGTTGACCAAGATGAAGCTCAAAGATCGAACTCTAAATGGTCAACACAGGAGCGCAAATGATGCACCACATAGGATCTTGTGGTATGATAAGAAATTATCAATTGCACTCTGTGTACTAACCCATACTATGTGTTGTCTATGTTTTTGATGGTTAGGTGATTCTCATGGGTTCGCATCGAGAAAGAGATTTCAAGTGTCTATTAGAGGATTACATCAAGTGTTGGTGATCATGGTTGACAAGGGCAAGTTCAAGATAACCATCCCAAAGGATTACATGCTTGAAGCTTGTGGATGATCACATGATGGACAGGTGAAGATGAATACAAAGCAAAGCTTCCCCACATTGTGTATGGGGGAGAGACTTGAAGACTTCACCAATGTCTTGCCTTCATCTTGAGCCAAGAAGAAACATCAACATCAAGCTCAAGTGAACAGATTGTGTCAAAGGTATTAGTTCCTTTGACGTTAGTGTTGGGGAGTGATGACCACCAAAGAAACATATACACTCAAGAATGGATTCTTGATAGCAATGTAGTGTAGCTATTTTTATGATTCTTGAGTTATAGGGATCCCGCACTATTAAGAGGGGATCAAAGGGGTTTGTGATGGATTTGCTCAAGTCAACATCTTCTATACACAATTCCACTCATATCCTATATACCAAAGAAAAGCCAAAGCCAAATAGTTTCCCAAAATATATGATCTAAACTTTGCATAATTTTAACCCTCCATTTTGGTTTATTTTGGGTGGTTGTCTATCTGAGGACTTGGAGCTTTTCCGTAGCTTCAAAACGAGCCCAAGATCATCAAAACCGGAGTCCGGATGTGAAAGTTATGCATGTTTTAGTTTTGGGGTTCCTGCTGTTATTTTGGCCGGACGTCCGGTAATGTCCGGAAATCCGGTGCGCCAATCCAGAACCAAACGGACGGAAATCCGGTAAGTTCCGGACGTCCGGTCTCTGGACGTCCGGAAAATGTCGGACGTCCGTCAAACCTGTATCGCAAATATCCTGATACATTCGTCTGATGGCGTGCTACAGCCATCGGACGTCCGGTGTTCCACCGGACGTCCGGTGCCTGTTTTGCCACCGGACATCCGGTAATCCACTGGACGTCCGACACTTTCCTGAGCAAAATTCTGCCCCAACGGCC
This sequence comes from Triticum timopheevii, assembly GCA_963921465.1. Lineage (NCBI taxonomy): Eukaryota > Viridiplantae > Streptophyta > Magnoliopsida > Poales > Poaceae > Triticum > Triticum timopheevii. Next base: position 68,499,275 of record OY997272.1, on the reverse strand, counting down.
TTTTAGGGCCACACTATAAATACCCCTTCACTACTTCGTGGAGGGGTTGAGCAACACAACTATCTTGACCCACACTTGAAGAAAAGCTCCCTCTCCTTTCTCCTACCTCAAATCTTAGATCCCGGAGAGATTTGTGAGAGTTCTTGAGAGAGATTCCACTCAAGTGAAGATCCACTCCCTCTCCTTCTCTTGACCAAAGGAATTCGTGATTTGAGCAAGTCTTGAGCATTTCCCCTTTGTTCTTGTTACTCTTTGAGGTTGGAGACTCCTAGGCGGTAGGAGTGCTCCGGTGAGGAATCAACTTGTGATTTGTCCCCCGGAAAGTTTGTGAAGGTTTGGAGGCCGCCTCAAGGTCTACCACTAGTGGTTGAGAATCGCCTTCGTGGTGATATCTCAAGGAGAATAGGGTGAGCCTTCGTGGTGTTGGTGTGCCTTCATGGTAACATCCACCTCTCTAACGGTGACTAGCTTCCCTCCAAGGAAGTGAACATCGGGATACATCCTCGTCTCCGTGACTTTGGTTATCCCTAACCCTAACTCCTTACTTGTGGTTTACTTTGGTCATTTGACCGTGCATTCACTATATCTTGTTGTCCTCATTATATTGTGGTGGTTGATTATATTGTGTTGGCCATTTCCTTGTAGAGATTATTTAGGCCTACACTTCATATTCCGCAATTCATACTTGCTACTATTGATATACATTGTGATTAGTGTGAATTGCTAACTTGTGTTATAAACATCCATATATTGTGATATTGCTCAAGTAAGTTTGTGTAACTTACTTGAGTTTGCTTGTATCATTCAATTCCATATACTGTGATACAATTTGTGTAAGCTTGTATTGCTTACTTGTGGTTGTGTGACTTACTTGTGCTTACTCATATCCTGTTGTTCTCATCTTGTTTATGCTAAGTTGTTGGTGCACTTAGTGAGCCTAGTATATTTAGGATTTGTGCTTGAAAAGTATCCGCTTAGTTTATTTCCGCATTAGGATATAGCCAAATCCGTAAAAGATTTTAAAACGCCTATTCACCCCCCCTCTAGGCGACATCGTGGTCCTTTCACTAGGTGGTAAAGGGAGCACCTCTGCGATTGTTACTGCTGGGTCAGCCGGACGTGTACCTCAGACTGGGTGAAGCCGAAAGCTAGCATTCTTAAGGGAATATTCGGTCGGTGAACTAAAAGACGAATTGTTATTCATTTATCTGCCCCCAGATGTTTTTCTGCTTTTTTCGCAGTCCGGACATGCACTTTAGGGCATGCCTCCCAGGGAAAGGAACCCCTAACAGAACTATTCTCCCTGTAAGATGTTTCTTAGTAACCATGTAATATAACATAACTAGTTGGGCACTTGTGTGATAAAGCACTCATGACCCCTACGCCTGGTCTCCATGCATGCCCCGGTTCTTACATAACCGCGAGCGTATTCGGACACACTCCGGACTGTCGGGTCCCGAGGTTGAAGCGAAAAGGTCCGTTACGACAAACGATCTACAATCCGGCTAGAAGGCATTTTACATGTCATTTTAAATTACATAGTCAAATTGACTTATTGTATTCCTCTTCAATACCATCTAATAGGCTGTCTAGTTTACAGTCCCGCTGGGAATACTTTGCGGCCAACTCTACTTGGCCGTACACTAAGCTCACAGGGATCTCCTTCCCATTGGGCCCCATAGGTCCGACCTCGGCCATGTGGTTCGGGTCAGCCTTCGTGTACCGCGTCTTCACCATGGCCCAGGCCTCCCTGGCGCCTTGACGGCAGGCCGATATCTTCCATAGCCGGAAGCGCCGCCGTGCTCTCTGAAGCTTCTCTGCAAGCTCTCCAAGGCCTTCGGGTAGGGAGATGGATGGACACAAGGCCTGGGCGATGCCTCTCATCACCTGCCGAACTCGTTCGTGCAGTTGCAGCAGCTCGGGAAGTAGGTCACCCGTTGAACCGGGCTTTTCCTCTGCAGGACGACCTGTGAGCATACCTACAGACATATTTCTGTTAATCGACTTCCTCGCAGAACTCTTCTTTTCAAAAGTTCGCTCAAGCACTTACTATAAATGCCGTGACGAAGCTGCCGATTCTCCTTAACGGAGTCAGACAGCTGGGCTCGAACATCCTTCAGTTCCTCACCCAGCTGGGTGTTGGCATCTTGGAGATTATTTTTCTCTTGCCTCACCCTTGTAAGCACATTCTCGCCGGCCTTTAACCGGCGCAGTAGCTGTTGCCTGTCCGGATCTAGTCCGGCGCCATCTGAATATTATTGTCAGACTTATACACACGCCGCACTTCACAAACTACTTATCTTTCGAAGTATATATTACCGGAGGGGGTCTCTGTGCCTCCCCCTGTGGCGGCTAGTGCGGCCTCAAGCTGGGCCTTGCACTCTTCAAGCTCCTGAGACAGTTGGGTATTCTTTTCCGTAAGATCCTGCATAACAAATGATCCTTAAATCAGTTCTCCTAACCATTTTAAGTCTCGGGGGCTACTGGCATATATAACTGTCAAATCTCCTCACCCATATGTCCTTCACATACTGCTCCATGGCTCTGGCTAGACCATCTTGAGCGGCATGGAGGTGCGTGTCTCCCGAATTGAAGGCGTTCAATGCCTCTTGGGAGAAACACGCGTCACGAAGAACTGTCCGGCGGCGCTTGTGATTCATGGCGCTCTCCACCTCGGAGTTGGTGGCGGACAGTCTGTCGGCATCCTCTGTCGGAGGAGCATCCGACGCACGCCTCGTGTTCACCTCCGCTTCCGGACCCGGCGTTGGAGCCTGGCTGGCGGAGGCTCGATTGGCCATCTCTCCGGACACAGTCCGGTGAGCGCTCTTTTTCCTGAAAGGAGCACCAGCGTTAATATACCTTCCCGGAATCAATCCCGGGAATATGGTGACACGCCTTACCGTTGCAGCGGCGTTTCAATCTGGACCGCACTTCTTTTTAGCCTGCGCGGCCGTGCTGCCCCTTGTTGGCTAGCCGCCGCGGGCTCGGCCTCTCGCCTCGAAGGCACCCCCTGCGAGACACCATTGATACGCGGTGATCAAATATAAGCACGGATGGGTCATTATCAAAGTACCGGGGCTTCGATCTCAGTTACCTATGAGGCTGGAAGTATTCCGGGGTAATCGGCCGTAATGGCAACCAGGGCATTATCGATGCTTAGTTGGTGAAATACCCCATCAATCAGCTCCACCAATATGTCCGGATCCTCTTGGGAGGCCGGATCAAGGAACCGTTCCGGATCCTCGGGTTGCGGAGGTGGGCTGTTTATATCTTTTACGGCCTGATGCAGTTCCTGCGTCGAAATCACAAAATAAGATATCTAACCATGGGAGTACGGATCAGATGTGCAAAAAAGGAAATGCCCGCTTACCCAGCTTCGAGGATTGTTCATAGAAAATCCGTTCAATGGACTGACACGGAGAAAATCCTCCTCTTCCCCCTTGTACAGCGCAGACAGGATCTTCACCAGATCGGCGACTAATCCCGGCCCCGTACGACCATGACAGGTGGCATCGTCCTCCCCGTTGAAATCCCACATGGGGTGGCCCCTATACTGGAGTGGCTGCACCCCCCGCATAATGCAGGTGGCCATGACACTAATCATGGTCAGTCCGGAATGAGCTAGCAACCTTATTCGTTTCATCAGGTAAAGGACGTCCCTGCCGTCTTCTCTCCAGGGGCTCCGTGGACGCCAACTTAGGCGTTTCTTCAAGGGAGCATTGCTGAACTCCAGGAGGCCGGTCCGAATGGGATCCGGTAGCGGGGCGTCTTCTATATAAAACCATTCCGAAGGCCAGTCTTTGGACGCCTTCTTCGGGGTTCAGGATAGATATCCAGTCCAGGCGATGCGCCATAGCTCGGCTCCGCCCACTTGATATATTGACCCCTCATGAGAACGGGGTTCGAGGCAGAATAATCTCTTCCACAGCGCAAAATGAGCCTCGACACCCAAGAACAGTTCGCAAAGGGCCACGAAGCCCGCGATGTGCCGAATGGAGGCAGGCGTAAGGTGGTGCAGCTGGAGGCCGTAGAACTCTAGGAGCCCCCGGAGAAACGAATGTATTGGAAATCCGAGTTCTCTTATCAGATAAGAGACAAAGCATACCCACTCTCCTTTGGAAGGATAGGGGACGCTCTCCGCTTGCTTTCCGCCCTTATAGGTGGCGAGTCCGGCTCAAGCCGGAACCATGAAGGCTGGGGGAAGAAATCCCTTGGTTTGGTGCGTCACTAGCTTGCTATGCGGGACTGAGCATCTCTCCCAATCCCCAGGCTGAAGGCTGGGAGCGCGAGAGTAGGAGCCGCGTCGACTGTCCATGATGGAATGGATTTTTTGTCAGAGGCGCTCCGGTGAAAGCTTGCGGAGGGGGGACGTTGTGATTCGGATCTAGATCCTCGTCTCTTTTTATAGGCGGCTCATTTGCGCAGCTAGGGGGAAAGTGTAAAAATACCCTGGCTTTTCGCATTCATTCGACACGTGGAAGATGGCCATTATTGGGCGTGGAAGCCAAGGAGCGCAACATTTATAAAAAGCCGGACACTATTCAACAAGTATATGGAATTTGGAGAAGAACCCGCCTCGCAATGCCGAAGACAATCTACGCGCCAGACTCATCGTCATTGAAGCCTGGTTCGGGGGCTACTGAGGGAGTCCCGGATTAGGGGGTGTCCGGTTAGCCGAACTATCACCGTTGGCCGGACTCCTAGACTATGAAGATACAAGATTGAAGACTTCGTCCTATGTCCGGATGGGACTTTCCTTGGCGTGGAAGGCAAGCTTGGCAATACGGATATGTAGATCTCCTACCATTGTAACCGACTCTGTGTAACCCTAGCCCTCTTCGGTGTCTATATAAACCGGAGGGTTTTAGTCCGTATGACGAACAACAATCATACCATAGGCTAGCTTCTAGGGTTTATCCTCTTTGATCTCGTGGTAGATCTACTCTTGTACTACCCATATCATCAATATGAATCAAGCAGGAGTAGGGTTTTACCTCCATCGAGAGGGCCCGAACCTGGGTAAAAACATCGTGTCCCTTGTCTCCTGTTACCATCCGCCTAGACGCACAGTTCGGGACCCCCTACCCGAGATCCGCCGGTTTTGACACTGACAACAACCCACTCTTGTGTGGGTGGTGACAATCTCGTTTGATTGGACCGAGTAGGAGTATTCATTCGGTGAGGCCTGTAAGACACTCGTGCAATTTGAAGATAATCATAAGAATATGCATTGAAGTTGTTTCCAGATATGTGAATGTAATGGTTTGAATAGGTACGCATGTACTCCTTCTCACGCAGGTTAGGATGATAATCATTCGAGAAAGATTCTAAAGTAGATTCTGAATGATATCCATTTCCTCGTCGAGAGTTATCATGCACTGTCAGGTTAGCAATGAATGACAGGCAAATTTTCAACAATGCACTTCTTTACCCAGATTTGCTTCTTGGGAGAACCTGTCCTGTAGTTAGTTCCAACAAATTAAGCAAAAACTTCACCATCCTGTTGTTTGAAGATTTTGTAATTTGAGTCATCAGACTCGTCAGTATCAACAGGAATATGTCAATGATAACCAGTTAGAATTTTAGGTTCGAGGGTTTTACTCTTTGCACGAACCCAAGTCGTTCAAGGATACTGCTCGGGAGTCCAATAGGATCCATCCACATTGAGTTTCTTTTCAAAACCCAATCCTTCCTTTCGAGGATTTTTGTGCAGTATGGACTTCTTGAGAACATCACAGAGGGTTTGATGCCCTTTCAGGCTCCTTAGCACACCAGTCTCAAGCAAGTCCTTCAGCCTGCAATTTTCTTCAGTAACAGCAAAAAATTCCTCGGAGGAGGGGTTAGTTGTACCAGTTTCAATAGTAGCAATATTCTCTACAACATCATTAGAAGTTTCAGCATGATAATCAGCATTGCTACGTTCTAGGCATTTTAAGCATGGAGGTACAAAATCATCAGGAGGTTGAACATATTGCTCGGCGAAGAGAGAAGCTTTCTCTAAGATCAGCTCGTTATGAGATTCTTTCAGTGACACGAGTTCTTGATTCCTGTTAAGGAGTTCATATGATAAACTCTCATAGTCAAATGTAAGTGAATCATATCGACTGGTAAGATCATCAACAGTTGATGAAAAATCATCTTGCTCTTCGATCAACTTTTGGTTCTTCTCCATCTCTTCGACCAGTAATCCTTCGGTTTTCCTGAGATTTCTTTCAAACATTTCAAGTTCATCGTGTTGGGATTTAGCAATCTTGACTAGCATGGCATAGGAAATATATTCAGGTGAATATTCCTTCATGGATCTTTGTTGTTTTGCTGATACCTGGTCCTTTGAGGATTTGGCCATGAGGCAAAATGTGATTGGTTCATCATCACTTGAGACATTTTCATCAGTGCTTGATTCATAGGATTTCTTTGATGATTCAATGGCAACATATACATTGTGATACGTCTCCAACGTATCTATAATTTATGAAGTATTCATGCCATGTTTACAACAATTTTATATGGTTTTGATATGATTTGATTAGAACTAACCCGGACTGACGCTATTTTCAGTAGAACTACCATGGTGTCATTTTTTGTGCAGAAATAAAAGTTCTCGAAATGGGCTGAAAATTTACGGTGATTTTTTATGGACCAAAAGGGACCCCCGAAGCACCGAAGCTGGGCCAGGAAGTGATCGAGGTGGCCACAAGCCACCAGGGTGCGCCCTGGGGGTAGGACACGCCCCTACGGCTTGTGGGCCCCTCGGGCACCCATTGACGTGAGACCGACGCCAAAAATTCTTATAAATCCTCAAACCTCCGAAAAGAACCCTAAATTGGAAGTTCCGCCGCCACAAGCCTCTGTAGCCACGAAAAATCAATCTAGGCCTTTTTCGGCACCCTGTCGGAGGGGGCCATCATCACCGGAGGCCATGGAGGAGGAAGCCGGAGGGGGGCATCATCGCCATGGAAGCCAAGGACCAGAGGGAGAACCTCTCCCCATTTAGGGGGGCATGGAGGTGGAAGCACAAGGGGGAGACCCTCTCCCTCTCTCTCGGTGGTGCCGTAGTGCCGTCAGGGGAACCATCACCGCGGTGATCGTCTTCATCAACATCACCATCTTCATCTCCTTCCTCATCTCTTTTAAGCGGTCCACTCTCCCGCACCCCATTGTAATCCCCTACTTGAACATGGTGCTTTATGACACATATTATGATCCAATGATGTGTTGCCATCCTATAATGTTTTGAGTAGATTTGTTTTGTCCTTTGGGTTGATTGATGATCTAGATTGGTTTGAGTTGTATGTTTTATTTTGGTGCTGTCCTATGGTGCCTTCTATGCTGCGCACAGGTGAAGGATTCCCGCTATAGGGTGTTGCAATACGTTCATGATTCGCTTATAGTGGGTTGCTAGAGTTAAAGAAGCTTAAACCCAAGTAAGGGGGTTGTTGCGTATGGGATAAAGGGGACTTGATACTTTAATGCTATGGTTGGGTTTTACCTTAATGATCTTTAGTAGTTGCAGATGCTTTCTAGAGTTCCAATCATAAGTGCATATGATCCAAGTAGAGAAAGTATGTTAGCTTATGCCTCCCCCTCATATAAATTGCAATAAGATTACCGATCTTGTTAACAATTTCCTAGGACAATTCCGCACACCGTTCCGTCATTATTCCACACTCACTATTTGTAATATATTATAATATGTTCTAACTTTATGTTAACAGCACCTATTTTTATATTTTAGCTCTCCGATATCATGCAAAGCTATCCTCTTCATACGCACAACGTAGTTTTATTTCTCGTTTTTAGACGGAAGCAAACGTTCAGTGTACGTAGAGTCTTATCAGTGGCAGATAAGACTTGAGAGAATATTGATCTTACCTTTAGCTCCTTGTGGGTTCAACACTCTATACTTATCACTTCCACCTTTGGAAATTGCTACGATGATTCCTTGCACTTGGGGATTATCACATTGCTTCTTCCAATCCTTATTTTAAGCTCTTCTTCTTCAGAGTCTGACTCGGATGTGTCATCTTCTGAATCCATAGTCATTTCAACACATACTCTATTCAACCGTGATATCTTTCTCATATTTGATTAGACGGTAGCTCTGTCTTTCACGTTAGTGACTAGTGTCGTCGAAGAAGATGAGGAAGACTCATTTGTCTTCGAGAACTTAGTATGATGATTAAATCATGTGAATCCATTGTCGCGATGATATTTCCATCTTTTGCTCGGCAAACTATTCCAGCCAGGATAGTCAGCTATGACATGAATGAATTGTTTGCACTTGAAGCACTTCGTATCCTTCGGAGGTAGCTATCTTGAAGAATCAGGCATGTCATCTTCATCATCATTCACAAGATACAAGTTCTTTCTTCTGAGATCACTTAGTCTTTGTGTGAGTATTTCCAATTCTCTTGTGATGGTATGTTGATTCTCGACATCTTCTTCTTCTTCCTGTGAGCTGCCATAGTGTGAGAGGATTTCTCCTTCTCCTTCTGAAGAAGATTCTTGATCTGCATTTTCAAGTTCCATCTTTCTTCATGAAGCGACAACAATGTCATGATTTCCACATAATGAAGTTCTTCATAATCTGTTCTTTGCTTGATTTCTCCTACAATAGGATCAAAGGTTTCATCAAGGACATTCAGAAGCTTTTCAACCACATCTCTGTCGGTGATATCAGTCACTCCTCATTGATGAAACCTTTCAACAATGTTTGTCAAACGATTAGTGAGCTCCATGACACTTTCCTTACATAGACTTCTGAAGCTAGCAAACATGGCACAGAGCATTTTGGTACGGGAATCTGTTCTTGTAACAAATTCTTCATGAAAACTTTCGATGGCATCCCAAAGCCGCTTTGTAGTATTGAGCCTTTTGGAACCGACAGAAAATGTCTTTTGATAGACTGCTACAGATGATATCTTTTGCTTGAGCATCTAACTGCAGATTTGCTTTATCATCGGCATTGAGATTGTTCGGCTTCTGAAAGGTGTAGCCATCTTCCATAATCTGCCACAAATCAGCTTGGATTCTGATTGTCATTCATTCCTTCCAGTACAAATAGTCATTTCCATCAAAGATAGGAAATATTTCAGAATGCGAGGATCTACCTGCATACGGCATACTCAAAACTCCAAGGATGTTAGACCTTTAATAAGCAGAGACAGGGAGTACCTGATCTGGTACCAGTTGTTAGGACCGAGAGTATATCGACTAGAGGAGGGGTGAATGGGAGATTCAAAAATTCATTTGAATGTTTTGAACTGATCCCAAACACAACGGCGAAATTAACGATTGGTAGATAAGGGTGCAATCAAGCTCGCTACTGAGAAACAAAACCTTCAAGGTAAGATGTAATAATGGTTCGAGCATAGTCTACAACAGGCTTAATGATGACAATAGTAATACAACATGCCAACAGAACTAAGAACATAATGAAGAATTGGAGTAGAGCTGTGAAGGATAATTGCAAAGAACAATAGCTCAGCCTAAGAATGACAGTGAACTCAGAGAGAGGTAAGTTGAATGATAACAACAAAGAGTAGCAGATCAGATATCTTTCATCATAGAGCACACATAATGACTGCTGAAAGTACTGGGGTGAAGAAAAATAGAACTAGTAGTGCTCGATGGCGACAGAGAGATTTGGTAGACCAGTTCATCCTTCCGCGAAAGGGCTACTTCTATTTGGAGGGGCTGTGACTTAACACAGAAGATAAACTCTCTTCACCCTATTCTCCTTCAACGCAGAGCTGACCAGACTCGGGTTGATTTCACTCATGGTAGATCCTTGTTGACGATCTCCAAATCTTTGGTCGACCTTCGTGAACCACAATCACTCTTGGTTGCTGAAGGTCTAGCTCGGTGAAGACAATACTCTTCGACACTCGAGCCAAAACCTATCCGTCTAGAGAATGCACAGATCTCAAGAGTAATAGGTACAAGAACTCTCACTCAAGACTACTGTGATGCTAAACCACTATCTAAGTTTGGGCTCTTGATTTTCTCTAAGTGGACCTTAAACTCAAATCACTCGAAGAGGGTGTCGGTGTCAAAACCAGCGGATCTCGGGTAGGGGGTCCCGAACTGTGCGTCTAAGGCTAGTGGTAACAGGAGGCGGGGGACATAATGTTTACCCAGGTTCGGGCCCTCTCTAAGGAGGTAATACCCTACTTCATGCTTGATTGATCTTGATGATATGAGTATTACAAGAGTTGATCTACCACGAGATCGTAGAGGCTAAAACCTAGAAGCTAGCCTATGATTATGATTGTTCTTGTCCTACGGACTAAACCCTCCGGTTTATATAGACACCGGAGGGGGCTAGGGTTACGCAGAGTCAGTTACAGAGAAGGAAATCTACATATCTGAGTTGCCAAGTGAGGGAGTCCTGGATTAAGGGGTCCTCGGACAGCCGGACTATATACTTTGGCCGGACTGTTGGACTATGAAGATACAAGATTGAAGACTTTGTCCCGTGTCCGGGTGGGACTCTCCTTTGCATGGAAGGCAAGCTTGGCAATTCGGATATGTAGATCTCCTTCTCTGTAACCGACTCCGAGTAACCCTATCCCCCTCCGGTGTCTATATAAACTGGAGGGTTTAGTCCGTAGGACAACAACAATCATAATCATAGGCTAGCTTCTAGGGTTTAGCCTCTACGATCTCGTGGTAGATCAAGTCTTGTAATACTCATATCATCAAGATCAATCAAGCAAGAAGTAGGGTATTACCTCCATCGAGAGGGCCCGAACCTGGGTAAACATCGTGTCCCCCGCCTCCTGTTACCATTAGCCTTAGACGCACAGTTCGGGACCCCCTACCCGAGATCCGCCGGTTTTGACACTGATATTGGTGCTTTCATTGAGAGTTCCACTGTGCTGTCATGATAAGGCTTGATGGCTCGCCTTGTTGTCAAGGACAACATCACCTCTGGGGGAGCCCTGGCTGTAGGCCAGACTCTCTGGCTGGGCGACTTCGTCATGACCGCCCGTTCGACCGCCGCACCGACGATGACTTCTCAGGTCATCAAGAACCGCCTCCACGTCATCTCGGAATTCGCCGAGCAGATGGATCCAATGGAGCTCTCCTGCCTAAAGGAGCTCTTGGATCGCATCGCCGCCCTGGGAGTCACTACGTACTATGATCGGATCGGGCTTAAACCCGACCAAAGGGAGATTAACTCTCCGTCGGTCACCCATCAGATGGCGGTGGTGGAGGAACAATGCTGTCGGAGTAATGGGCCACGGGTAGGCTCACCCGAGTCCCTGAAGTTATCAAGACTTTGGGACAGTTCCGCCTTGCTGCATCCCAGGCCGAAGCTCCGCCCTCTGGGGGCCGGCTAGCCCAACGGCCGGCTACCAGAGGGTGGCCAACCACCAACAAACGGAATCATGAGCGGCCGGCTCCCGCCGGCCGGCCTCTATGGAAGACGACATCTAGCAGGCGACCACCGCGCACCCTCAGAGTCTGTGCCCCTGTCAAGAGGATGAGACGGGGGCATGGCAATAGTGAAGCCCACACCCCCGGATCCTGGGGTCGGCGTGGCCACAGTGTCCCGTACGGGCGGAGATTTCCGCACGGCGTGGCACTGTTGCCACTCTCCCCTGACATCACTCTGAGCAAGCGGAGCCCTGCTCCCCACGACGGCCTGTCGGTACGGCCCGCAGGCTGCGGGCCCTACTGGGCAGTGACATCCCAGAAGACGGCGCACGCCGAACTAGACGGACCGGAGGAGGGTCGGCCTCTAGCAGGCGGCCGTCCCCTCCCTCGAAGCCCGTGCACCATTAACCTGATGAGACCAGATGTGGCTACAGTGATCTCCCACCAAGCGGCAGGGACTATAGCCACACCGAGATGACCAAGCCAGCATCATTAGCTGCACAGCTACAGTGAGCAGCCACCAATTAGACCCGCCAGGGGCGGAAGCGGCCTGTCGGCTCCGTACCAGACCAGTCGGCAGGCCCCACCAAGCGGCGGGCCCCAGTAGTCGGCGGAGAAGCGCAGGTCAGAGACGCTGATGACCGGGCCCAGCAGCCGGCCAGATTACCATTGTACCCCTGGGGGTAGGCCTATATAAACCACCCAGGGCACCCATGCAAAGGGTTGCCATCCCATTAGACCTAGCCACATTCCTAGGGCAGGAGAGAGCTAGCCTTGCCTTCTCCTTCCTCTAGCAAACAGCTCCAGGAGCAACCTTGTATCACTTGTGCCTTTAGTGATCATGCGGAGACCCCGCAGAGCAGGACTAGGGGTGTTATATCCTTGGAGAGCCTCGAACCTGGGTAAAGTCCGCCGGCGTTCGTGTCTATGCCTCATCCCGCTTCCGGGCACCGGGGACGTTCTACTCACTCCCACCATGATAAGCCATCCTTTGGCATATATCGCACCCAACCCCCGACATTTGGCGCCCACCATGGGGCGAGGTGCACCGTCTCCCGGAGACCTGCTCTGGACGGGAACCTTATTCCTTCCTAGCGAGAGAAGCCAGCCCAGCACGCCTGACGGCGTTAGTCTCGATGCCCTGCATGGCGCGGAGATCGCATGTGCGGCGAGCTGCCTCGCCGACCTCGTTGGCGAGATTCACCTCTCCGACGAGCCGGCCTCCGACGCGGGCACCGGCTGCCCCGAGAGCCGCCTCATCAGCCTCCTCGACCAGCTTCACGTCACTAGCGAGCCTGCTGTGGACTTGGAGTCTATTGGCTCCACCGACCCGATGATCATCAACTCCGACACGGCATCGCTTGACGCATTCCCCACCAACATGGTGATCTACGACAAGCCGCCTCCTCGCGAGCACAGCGGCGGGAGCACCATCATGGAGGTGTTCGTCATTAACAGTGGTGAGCGCTCGAATGGAGATACTCGAGACCCACTCGATGCAGCGTTGCGGGACTTGACGACGCCCATCCTAGAAGACGCAGATGCAGAGATGCTGGAGGCACGCCGCGTCCAGCTTCTCAAGAGCGCCGGCCGGCTGGCCAGCATGCGACGCCTCTTGGACGCCTATCGGCGCGAGATAGACCGGGACGTCGGCGGCACGCCGGCTCCTGGGGGGCCTAGCCGCATCGGCCCTGTCCGGAAGTGTGGCGGGACTGTCGCCAGCATGTCCGGGGCAGAGCGCCCCGTCTACGCCACGCCTGAAGAGAACATCCGGGTCGCCCAGGCTGTGACGGATGAACTGGACAAGTACGAGGGCGACGAGCGTCGCCACATGACGGAGCGAGTCCAGCAGCTCCTAGACACGGCTGCCGCGTTGCACGAAGCTGGCTGCAGCACTGAAGAGCCCGCCATGCGGAATGAAGAGACACCCCTTCGCCAAGAACATGGCACGACATCCCGGGCACCGACTGGCGGTGCCCATGGAAGACGAGGCAACGAGCCGGTGGCCAGCCGAAGCCAGACTCGCTTTTCCATCGAGTGTGACGAAGATGGACGCCCTCGAGCGGTGGACCGCCGAGGCGATCCTCCGCCTCCTCCGCCTCGCGGAGCAAGATATCCCACTCCGCCGCCTGTCACGCACCCGACACTCGGCGACCGCCTTGGCCGCCGAGAGGGAGTCGGGGAGAACGACGCCCGCCATCGGATCGACCGCCTCAACCGATCCCTGGCGCTAGAAGAAGAAGACGCGCTGTGCCCGCCCTGTTTCAGCCCGTGAATCCGGGATGAGCCCTTTCCCGAAGGGTTCACCCTCCCTCGAGATACGCCCAAGTACACCGACTCCGTGAAGCCGGAGGATTGGATGGTTGACTACTCGACAACCGCCAGCATAGCAAACGGCAACAAGCGTGTTGCCGTGAAGTATGTCCCCCTCATGCTCCAAGGCACTGCCCGAACGTGGCTCAATAGCCTGAAGCCCCGCTGCATCAACAACTGGCTGATTTTACCGAGGCCTTCATCCGCAACTTCACCAGCACCTACAAGCAGGCTCCCAAGCCCCGACAGCTCTCCTTGTGCGTCCAAGGGCCCACGGAGTCGACTCGTGACTACCTCACGCACTGGACCGAGCTGCGCAACTCCTGTGAAGGCGTGCACGAGGTGTAGGCAATCGAGTACTTCATCACCGGGTGCCGAGAGGGCACCCTCCTCAAGCATCGAATCCTCTGCGACAAGCCCGAGACGCTCGACGAGCTGCTGGTCATCACCGACAAGCACGCCATGGCCGACTCCTCCATGAAGGCAAAAATCCTAGTTGATTCATCCGGCAAGGTGGCACCTCAGGCCCCTCGGACTCCGGCTGGTGACACCAGTCGGCGACAGCAACTAGGTGACAACAAGCGGATGGCCACCCAGCCGGCTTCCACCAGCCGGCAAGTGGCGACAATCGAGGATAAGCAGCCGGAGGGGCAGCCGGCACCCAAGCGGCAGAAGGGCGGCAAGTCCAATTGGTTGCCCGCCTTCTCTTACAAGAAAACTTTAGATGCACCCTGCAAGTTCCATAGTGGTGCAAAGCCGTCCAACCACACCACACGGAAGTGTCACTGGCTTGCCAGAATCGCCAAGGGAGATGGACTCCTGCCTCCTACGCCTGCCGGACCGCCGCCTCCTCAGCCCCAGCAGTCGGCGGCCCGACCAGTCGGCGCCATACAAGACGAGTACCCGGAGGAACATGGAGCTTATGTTGTGTTCACCAGCATGGCTGATGACAGACGCAACAGACGGCAGCAACAACAAGAAGTGCAAGCGGTGGCCTCCAACACTCCAGAATTCATTCATTCGTCTCAAAAGCCCATCAATTGGAGCAGGGCTGACCACCCGGAAGTGATGCCTTCCCCAGGTTTATACGCCCTGGTCCTAGAAGCAACCCTTTCAACGGAGAGGTGGGCAGCACGTTTCTCCAGAGTCTTGATAGATGGCGACAACATCATCAATATCCTGTACCGTGACACAATGGATAAGTTGGGAATCAAGCAGAAGCAGCTCATCCCAAGTTGGACTGTATTCCATGGCATAGTCCCTGGCCTTTCCTGCTCTCCAATCGGCAAGACCCAGATTGATGTGCTCCTCGAAGACAAGAATCATTTCCGCCGTGGGCCAGTTTGGTTTGAAGTAGTGGACCTCGAGAGCCCCTACCATGCAGTGCTTGGCCGACCAGCTTTGGCCAAGTTCATGGCAGTCCCCCACTATGCTTACCTCAAGATGAAGATGCCGAGTACCAAGGGAATCCTGACCGTAGTCGGAGACTACAAAAAGTCGGTCGCTTGTGCCGCAGATAGCAGCCGGCTGGCCGAGTCCCTTGTGATTGCAGCTGAGAAGCGACTCCTTGACCGGGTGGTGGCGTTGGCAGGCAAGAAGCCAGAAATGTCACCCATCCCCCAGGAGTCGGAGGTTGAAGGCTCGTTTAAGCTGGCCAAGGAAAAAAAGAAGATACCCTTGGACCCGGAGCACCCGGAGAGGCACGCTGTCATATGTGCAAACCTTGACAGCAAATAGGAAAGCGAGCTCGTCGATTTCCTCCATGAGAATCGTGACATCTTCGCATGGTCTCCCAAAGACATGCCGGGTGTTCTGACGGATTTCACCGAGCACAAGTTACATATCCGACCTGACGCCAATCCGGCCAGGCAGCCTTTGCGCCGCCTGTCGGAAGAGAAGAGAAGAGTTGTCGGAGAAGAGATAGCCCAGCTTCTAGCAGCCGGATTCATCATGGAAGTGTTCTTTCCAGAGTGGCTGGCCAACCCAGTCCTAGTGTTGAAGAAAAACAAGCAGTGGCGCATGTGCATTGACTATACTAGCCTCAACAAAGCCTGCCCCAAAGATCCCTTTGCTCTGCCAAGGATTGATCAAGTGATAGACTCCATAGCCAGATGCGAGCTGTTGAGATTTTTGGATGCATACTCAGGGTATCACCAGATAAAGCTGAACCCGGACGACAGGCTGAAGACCGCCTTCATCACGCCATTCGGAGCCTTCTTCTACCTGACCATGACGTTCGGCTTGAGAAACGCCGGCGCCACATTTCAGCGTTGCATGCAGAAGTGTCTCCTCAAGCAACTCGGCAGGAATGCCCATGTCTATGTGGATGATGTGGTGGTGAAGACGGAGAAGCATGGCACGCTGCTAGAAGACCTCAAGGAGACTTTTGAGAATTTACGCCGATTCCAGATCAAGCTCAACCCGGAGAAATGTGTCTTTGGAGTACCAGCTGGCTAGCTCCTTGGCTTTCTGGTCTTAGAGCACGGCATAGAGTGCAACCCGGTGAAGATCAAGGACATTGAGAAGATGGAGGTGCCCACCCGACTGCTGGACATGCAGAAGTTCAGCGGCTGCCTGGCATCAATTAGCCATCTCATCAGTCGGCTGGGCGAGAAGGCTCTCCCTCTATACCAACTTATGAAGAAGACCACTTTTTTTGAGTGGAACGACAAGGCGGACGAAGCCTTTTCCCAGCTCAAGAAGATGCTGGCAACCCCGCCTATCCTGGCAGCTCCGACTAACAAGGAGCCCATGCTCCTCTACATCGCTGCCACCAGTCGGGTTGTCAACACAGTCATTGTGGTAGAGCACAAGGAGGAGGGCAGAGCATTGCCGGTCCAGAGACCGGTATATTACTTGAGTGAAGTACTGTCCGCCTCCAAGGAAAACTACCCACATTATCAGAAGATGTGCTATGGTGTGCACTTTGATGCCAAGAAGTTGAAGCCTTACTTTCAAGAACACCCAATAACCATCGTCTGCACGGCTCCGCTTGCTGAGATCCTGGGAAGCCGGGATGCTTCTGGCCGAGTGGCCAAGTGGGCCATTGATCTGGCCCCTTACACCATCTACTACCAGCCTCGCACCGCCATCAAGTCGCAAGTATTGGCCGACTTCCTCGTCGACTGGGCCGAGACCTAGTACCTATCGCCAGCACCAGACTCCACCCATTGGCGGATGCATTTTGATGGTTCGAAGATGCGCACCGGTTTGAGAGTCGGCATCGTCCTCACCTCTCCCAAAGGCGACAAGCTCAAATATGTGTTGCAAGTCCATTTTGCCGCCTCCAACAATGTAGCAGAATATGAGGCACTCATACACGGACTCCAGCTTGCCAAGGAACTCGGCATTAGCCGGATCCTGTGCTATGGTGACTCCGACTTGGTGGTCCAGCAGTCGTCAGGTGACTGGGATGCCAAGGACGTGAATATGGCAAGCTACCGTTTCCTCGTACAGCAACTCAGTGGATACTTTGACGGGTATGAGTTCCTTCACATGCCAAGAAATGACAATGAGCAAGCAGACGCCATGGCACGGATTGGCTCCACCCACCAGGCGATACCAGCCGGCGTCACCTTGCAGCGCCTCCTCAAGCCGTCTGTCAAGCCATCTCCAGAGTCCGACTCCATCTTCGTGCCGGCCCCTCCTAAAGCAGTCGGATCCGACTTGAGGATACCAGAAGCCGGCACGGGGACTTCGGCAGGCGGCCCGGGGACTGCAGCCGTCGCACCCGGCCCGGGAATCCCAGAGCCCGGCCCAGGGACTGCAGCAGTCGGCCCGGGGACTTCTTGAAGATAGCAGGCGGCAGCCAACTCCAACCTGCCGCCTCCCAGCCCAACCGCCCTCGTACAAGTTGCTGTCGTAGCAGTCGGAGAGATAGCAGCACCATCCTGGGCTCAATCCATCCTCAAATTCCTGGTAAACAAAGAGCTGCCAGCCGACGAGACCCTGGCCCGACAAGTGCAACGACGGGCGGCGGCATACACCATAGTCAACAAAGAGCTGGTTCGGCGCAGTGTCACTGGTGTGTACCGGCGCTGTGTGGAGCCGGACCAGGGCCAAGCAATCCTCAGAGATATTCACCAGGGTGAATGTGGCCACCATGCGGCCTCAAGAGCACTTGTTGCCAAAGCCTTTCGCCATGGTTTCTTCTGGCCGACTGCTCTTCAGGAGGCCAAAGAGTTGGTCCAGAAGTGCCAAGGGTGCCAGAGATTCCGCTCCAAGCCTCATTTGCCGGCTTCTGCACTCAAGACTATTCCTATTGCTTGGCTCTTTGCTGTTTGGGGTTTGGATATGGTGGGGCCATTCAAGACAGCCTGTGGCGGCATGACTCATCTGCTTGTCGCTGTGGACAAGTTCACCAAGTGGATAGAGGCGAAGCCAATCAAGAAACTGAATGGGCCGACTGCCGTGACTTTCATCGCCGACATCACCACTCGGTACGACATACCGCATAGCATCGTCACCGACAATGGCACAAACTTTGCCAAAGGAGCCTTGGTTCATTTCTGCGCGACGCAGGGCATCCAACTAGACTTAGCGTCCGTTTCCCATCCACAGTCAAACGGCCAGGTTGAGTGAGCAAACGGCCTCATCTTGTCCGGCATCAAGCCCCGACTGGTCGAGCCTCTTGAGCGTTTGGCCGGCTGCTGGCTCGACGAGCTGTTAGCCGTCCTCTGGAGCCTGCGCATAACTCCGAACAAGTCGACCGGCTTCACGCCCTGCTTCCTCATCTACGGTGCTGAAGCCGTCATCCCGACGGACATCGAATTCGATTCCCCGCGAGTCACCATGTACACCGAGGCGGACGCCAAGGAGGCGCGAGAAGACGGTGTTGACCTGCTAGAAGAAGGCCGACTGCTGGCGCTCAGCCGGTCCGCCATCTACCAGCAGAGTCTGCGCCAATACTACAACCGCAAGGTGAAGCCACGATCCTTCCAAGAGGGAGACCTTGTGCTCCGGCTGATCCAGCGAACGGCCGGTCAACACAAGCTCTCGGCGCCTTGGGAACGCCCCTTCATCATCAGCAAGGTGCTGGGCAATGACTCCTACTATCTGATCGACACTCAGAAGCCCAGTGCACGCAAAAGAGATGATTTAGGCAAGGAGACGGAGAGGCCATGGAATGCAAACCTCCTCCCGAGTTTTACAGTTGAAAGCAGTATGTATCACACTACCTTTTGTATTATGTACAAAGAATCCGGGTCCCCCGAGACGAACTCGGGGACTGCCCTCCTTTTATCTATATTATAAATGTTATGCCCATAAGTGTGCTTCTGTTTTATGATTTCCGCCTGGCACCGGGTCGACCAGTCAGCCTGGAGGTTTGCCGCCCTCTACTATATGCCGCCTCCCGCAGCCGGACAAGTAATGTGTTGGCACCTAAAACTTCTTCTGTCAGAAGCCACAGTTTGCAGAGCGGCTGCATGGCGAGCAGAAGCGGCAAGACAGTTCCCACATGAAAAATGGTTAAGGAAAAAGCACATATAGCCGAGGTCGGCACCATACTTGCCCGGCCAGCTGCCGAGCAGCCGGCTGGCCGGCCTTTGCCTCCCTTGAAAAAACCTCCAAATGGCTAAGTACTTGCCCTCCCGCAAAAAGTTAAGTACTCAAACCAGCCGCAGTCTATAGAGCGGCTGCTTGGCTGGCAAGAGGATAGCTAAGGGAGGGCGGCAAAGGAAAGAAGCAAGGAGTTCATGCAAGGAAAGCTAGAGATCGGTAGAACAAAGCAGAAAGTTGCGATAGAATATTTACATAGACAATGGCCCATTGGCCGACATTCAGCAAAGTTTGATATACACCCCGCGGGTGGAATTGCATGGATTTAACAGAAGTGTTCAGACTAGCAAGCAGGAAAAGAAAAAAGATAAATTTCCTAAGGAGCAGCGGAGGATTCCGGCTGGGCGCTGGGGTCGGCAGTGCCGGTTGGCACAACAGACGGCTCAAGCTGGATGCTGGTGTCAACAGTGCCGGTTGGCGTCGCAGACGGCTCCGACTGGATGCTGGGATCGACGGTGCCAGTTGGTGCAGCAGGCGGCTCCGGCTGGATGATGGAGTCAGCTGCGCCGATTGGCGCGACAGGCGGCTCTGGCTGGGCGCTCGAGTCGGCAATGCCAGTTGGGGTGGCGGAAGGCTGGATGACGGAGTCGGTGGCATCTGTCGAAGGCACGGGCGGCTGGTCGGTCCCCACTTGGCCACCTCCAGCAGCAGTCGGTGCTTTGGAGTGCGAGTCGTTGCTTGAGGCCCGGTCGGGGTGGGGCTGATCATCCGCACCAGCCTCCGGCATGTCGATGTCGCTGTCCTCTTCCTCCTCCTCCTCCTCTTCCCCCTCCTCGCCTTCATCGCTGGGTTCGATGACTTCCGCTGAGTCCTCGCTGTCCTCCGAGTTCAGCCCGAGCCACTCTTGTGGGGCTTCGCTGCCTTCCTCGACCACCTCCGGAACGAAGATGCTGGTGTCGGTGAAGTCGGCGATTGCCGCCGCCCTGTTGACAAGTTTGGCCTCCACCGCTGCCAGCTCCTCCTGCACTTCCAGCTGGAAGATCGGCCTCCTTCGCCTTCGCAACCCGCTGGGCCGTCTTGAGAGCCTCCGTCTGCTCGGCCAGCTTGGCGACCAGCCAGTCCCGCTCCTCAGTCAGCTTGCTGCACTCCGCCTCCTTGCTGCGTAGAGCGGTGTTGGCCTCGCCCAGCTGCTTCTGCAAGGCGGCGTTGGCCTCTGGAGAAAGGGAAAGAAGAAATAGCATCAGTCAAGAAGACGAAGAAAGAAACACTGAGGAGATTCGGCCCGACTGCTCAGTAGTCGGCCCGAACCTCGAGGACTATAGCCTGCGGGTGCGCCATCGCGCCCCCGCAGAGAAGAAGTAATTAGAAAAGAAAGAAACACTGAGGAGATTCGGCCCGACTGCTCAGCAGTCGGCCCGAACCTCGGGGACTACAGCCCGCGGGTGCGCCAGCGCGCCCCCGCAAAGAAAGGAAGTCAGAGCTTACTATGGCTCTCGGACAGATGGGCGGTCTGCGTCTCCAGCTCCCGAACCCTGGAGTTGAAGGAGAAGGCGCGGAGATTATGGTAGTCCTGCAGAAGGGATATCAGACAAGTCAACATTCAATATATACAAGTTGACGTTCCGGACCGCCTGCTCAGCAGCCGGCCCGAAACTTGGGGACTACACCCAGTGGGTGCGCTAGCGCGCCCCCACGAAGAAAGCAAGAAGATCAAAAAGTAAAGGAAACTTACACGGATGGCGGCCCACGACTCTAAGAAGGCCTCGTTGCAGCGCCTGAGGGCCTCGGCTTCGGCCCGGAGCTTGGCCTAGACGTCAAGGGACGCCTGGTTCAGAGCGCCCGTCCCCGCCCCCGTGTATCCAGCCTGCAGGCGCGACGCTGGTCACCTCGGTGTCAGGGACTGACGAGCTCGTGGCGCCGACCTCCTGCGGCTGCGGTGCCGAGGCCGCCTTCTCAAGGCGGCGGTGCGCGGGTGTGTGGACCTCAGGAACCAGGTCCGCCACCATCGTGTCCTCGGCCGGTGGGACCGGCGGTGCGGCCGGCGGCTCGTCCTGCGTCCCGCTAGCCGCCGCCGGCGGCGGCGGCAGTGGCACAAATACGTTCGGCATGGCTACGTCGCCGTCCTCCCGCTCCTGGATCAGATGATCGTCGCCTGCTGCTCTGGCCGTCGCCACAAACTCAGGCGGAGGCGGCGTGGTGTTTAAGGGCCTCACAAGCAGCGTCTCTCCACGGCGTCGGCCTCCGCCTGCACCAGCGCCCTCTCAGCAGACGCGGCGGTCTTGTCCGCCTGCTCCTTGGCCAGACGGTCGGCCTCTTCCTCACACGCCTCCCGCGCGTTCTGCTCTGTCGCCTCTCGGAGTTTGGCGGCCGGGTCAATTCGTCGGCTGGTGGAGGAGGTCACCACCGACCTGATGACCGAGGCGGCGCTCAACTTTTCGAGGGACAGTGGGGCCATGAAATAAGAAGACAAGTCAGAAAAACTCTCAGGCCGGATTGGCAAGAAAACGGAAAAGATGGAAGATACTTACGCCGACACCATGACGGGCACCTTCGGCTGCCTCTGGTGCTTGGCCACCTTGGCCACGGCTTCTTTCTGCCTGGTCACCGCGGCAGGGTTCTTGGGCTTCTTCGGGGCGCTATTGAACAGGGCAGCGCCCTGCTTCCGCTTGCGCTTGCCTCCACGGGCTGGCGGCCCAGAAGAGGGGCATGCACCCGTGTTGGCTGTGCTCCGGGAGGGGCGTGGCTCGTCTTCATCATCGTCATCATCGGGCCAAGTCTCCATGCCGCCGCCCTCCTCGGAGCCGCCCACTCCGCCGCCGCCGCCTGTTGCGTCGTCCGCCAGGGCGGCCGCCCCCAAGTCGGGGTCGTCCAAGTCGCTCACCGCCCTGTCCGGCAGATAGTCATCACCCGGCCCCAGGAGGGCGGCCGTCGCCGCGGACATATAAATCTACACTCTAGAAGGGAGTCACAACACGACAAGAACAAGACCGGAAAACAGATCAGAAGGAAAAGATGAAGGAACTTACGGCAGGCGGCGGATCATCGCACAAGTACGGCCGCTTCCCGTACCGCCACTCTGCCTCCGACACCTTGAGGTCGGAGATCTCATTCACCATTCGCGCAACCTCGGCAGTCGGCATCTGCTTCGTGCATAGCCGGCTGGGGTCGCGGTGCCCGCTCATCCGGAAGATTGGATGAGGGCGACTTTGGAGAAGAAGAACTCGGCGCTCGACAAAGGCGATCAGGAGGTCGGAGGCCACGAGGCCCTCCGACTCCTGGAGCACCCGGAGTCGAACGATGGCGGCCGCTGCGTCTGGCATCACTGGCTTCGGCTTGTAGCCCCAGTTAGGCCGGAGTCTGGTGGGAGGGCCGGCCTCGTAGGCCGGCAGGTTGAGGAAGTCGGTAGCCGGATCTACGTTCTCGATGGAGAAGTAGGACTGCTGCCACATCTTCATGGACTGCGCCAGCTTGATGACAGGAAAGGCATTCCGCTTTGCGGAAGGCACACGGCGACGAAATCGCCACACTCGGCCGCCGTATCCTTGGCGAGGTGCCGAGCTTCCCGTAGAAGAACGCCCCCCACAGCTCAAGTGTGGGGAGGATGCCGATGTAGCCCTCGCACGCCGTGACAAAGGCAGAGAACACGGTCACGGCGTTGGGCATGATGTGGTGAGGCTGGAGGTTGTTGAAGTCGAGGAAGGAGCGGAGGAAGCCGCTCACCGGAAGGCCGAAGTGTTGGAAATGTGCCCTAGAGGCAATAATAAAATGGTTATTATTATATTTCCTCGTTCATGATAATTGTCTTTTATTCATGCTATAATTGTGTTATCAGGAAATCGTAATACATGTGTGAATACATAGACCACAACATGTCCCTAGTGAACCTCTAGTTGACTAGCTCGTTTATCAATAGATGGTCACGGTTTCCTGACCATGGACATTGGATGTCATTGATAACGGGATCACATCATTGGGAGAATGATGTGATGGACAAGACCCAATCCTAAGCATAGCACAAGTTCGTGTAGTTCGTTTGCTAGAGCTTTTTCAATGTCAAGTATCATTTCCTTAGACCATGAGATCGTGTAACTCCCGGATGCCGTAGGAGTGCTTTGGGTGTACCAAACATCACAACGTAACTGGGTGACTATAAAGGTATAATACAGGTATTTACGAAAGTGTCTGTTGGGTTGACACGGTTCGAAACTGGGATTTGTCACTCCGTATGAGGGAGAGGTATCTCTGGGCCCACTTAGTAATGCATCATCATAATGAGCTCAAAGGGACTAAGTGGTTGGTCACGGGATCATGCATTACGGTACGAGTAAAGTGACTTGCCGGTAACGAGATTGAACGAGGTATTGGGATACCGACGATCGAATCTCGGGCAAGTAACGTACCGATTGACAAAGGGAATTGTATACGGGATTACTCGAATCCTCGACATCGTGGTTCATTCGATGAGATCATCGTAGAACATGTGGGAGCCAACATGCGTATCCAGATCCCGCTATTGGTTATTGGCCAGAGAGTCGTCTCGGTCATGTCTGCATGTCTCCCGAACCCGTAGGGTCTACACACTTAAGGTTCGGTGACGCTAGGGTTGTAGAGATACTAGTATGCGGTAACCCGAAAGTTGTTCAGAGTCCCGGATGAGATCCCGGACATCACGAGGAGTTCCGGAATTGTCCGGAGGTGAAGAATTATATATAGGAAGTCCAGTTTCGGCCATCAGGAAAGTTTCGGGGTCTCCGATATTGTACCGGGACCACCGGAAGGGTCCCTCGGGTCCACCGGGTGGGGCCACCTATCCCGGAGGGCCCCATGGGCTGAAGTGGGAGGGGAACCAGCCCCTGGTGGGCTGGTGCGCCCCCCTTGGGTCCCCCTGCACCTAGGGTTGGAAACCCTAGGGTGGGGGGGCACTCCACTTGCCTTGGGGGGTAAGCCACCCCCTTGGCCGCCGCCCCCCTTGAGATGGGATCTCCAAGGGGGCCGGCGCCCCCCATGGACCCTATATAAAGAGGGGGGAGGGAGGGAAACCGCACCCAAGTCCCTGGCGCCACCCTCTCCCTCTGCAACACCTCTCCCTCTCGTAGAGCTTGGCGAAGCCCTGCCGAGATCACCGCTGCTTCCACCACCACGCCGTCGTGCTGCTGGATCTCCATCAACCTCTCCCTTCCCCTTGCTGGATCAAGAAGGAGGAGACGTCTTCCTCAATCGTACGTGTGTTGAATGCGGAGGTGCCGTCCGTTCGACACTAGGATCATCGGTGATTTGGATCACGACGAGTACGACTCCCTCAACCCCGTTCTCTTGAACGCTTCCGAGCGATCTACAAGGGTATGTAGATGCACTCCTCTATCTCATTGCTAGATGACTCCATAGATTGATCTTGGTGAAGCGAGAAATTTTTTATTTTCTGCAACGTTCCCCAACAGTGGCATCATGAGCTAGGTCTACGCGTAGTTTCTATGCACGAGTAGAACACAAACTCGTTGTGGGCGTAGATGTTGTCAATTTTCTTGCCACTACTAGTCTTATCTTGCTTTGGCGGCATCGTGGGATGAAGCGGCCTGGACCGACCTTATACGTACGCTTACGTGAGACAGGTTCCACCGACCACTACTAGGGAAAACCCTAGCAGTAGCGCTGGTTTTGTGCTCATTAGTAGCGGGGGTAGGCGCACTACTAATAAGGCGCTACAGCTATTGCTTAGCAGTAACGCGTGCCCGCACGCGCTACTGCTAGGACAAATAGCTGCAGCGTTTGTTCACTCCCACGCTACTGCTAATGTAACTACTGGCAGCGTGTTTCCTCTACATCGCTACTAGTATTCTTTTTTTATTGTATTTATGTGCCATCGTACAAATATTGGTACAATACCAGTTATGAGGTTTACATCATTATGTCCATAATAGTGTGTCAAATGAAGGTGGATTAGGTTCAAGTGGAGGCAATATGTGGTGCATGTCAAAAGTATACTACTAACCCAAACTTGATCTAGTTTGGACTAGTAGTACTTTCGATGTGCACCACATGTTGCCTCCACTTGAATCTAATCCGCCAGCACAAGCTATTTAATCATCATCATAGTCATTACCACCAATAGTATTTATTTAATCACCACTAACACTAGCTAATAATAATCATCATAGTCATTACCAACAACACTAGCTATTTTATCATCATAGTAATAGTGTAGCACATCATCATCCTCAAACTCATTTCTAGCTAGCTAATCACTCCTGCTGCTCTCTCTTAGGTAAAATAACATAAAACATGTATGGCTCTCCTCCTTGATCAAGTTGGAGCATGCAGATGAACCTGTCTCCTAATCGTGGGTAGCGCATCTGTTTGCTGCCCCCTAGTACTTCTCTGCGCTCCCCCATCACATATTTGGTCCAGTCTTGCACTATTAAGCATCCGTCGCTAATCTTGAATGCACTAAAGTAATCTGTAGGATATCTTGGCCGTAAGCTGATAATACTCATGGTACTTTTAGTCTCGATCCCATAAGGCACAACATTCATCGGGAGTCCCTGTTGAAGAACATCGTATGGTAACATACTTAGCAATGAAGTTTAGCTTCAAAAATAATGTATGGAAAAGATGCACTGAGGACAAATAGTAAAAAATCTTACCATCCTTCCTAAATAGATGTGACCGTAGTTCATTACGAACACTATTGGTCGCACGTTTTCAGTACTAACATTTCTAAATGCGGGAAGAAAATTTGTCTTGACAGTATCAAGATCCGCAAGCCATGAAACATAATGACTGAGCTCCTCGCAGTTGAGTTCAGCCCCGGCACAGTATACGGTCCTATCTATCAAGCGCTGGACATGTTTGCTTGCACCGAAATAAGCTAACAATACAAATTAGTTGTCAACTATTTTTGAATAAACAATATCAAAGGCATAAATATGGTTGAGAAACTTACATAATGGTATAACTAGAGGCGTCTGCACATCGACCCAGATGTCGGTATTACCTTCGATATCATCTTCCAGACGAATATCAAAGGTGATAACCATATCAGGCTCAAATGCATAAGTCTTGCATAGTGCTCGCCATGTTTTGCATCCAAAATAGGTGTAGTCGTCTGAATTGTATAATTTTACGTTGAAAATATAACCATGCTCGGTCTTCAAGTAAAATTTGTTTTCCGCCATAGTACGACTGAAACCTATCTTATCCAATACAAAAGCTCTTGCATGGTAGGGGATATGTTAGTAGAATAGTAAAAAAAGACTTGTCATGCTTAATGTCATGCTTAAACTATAAGTTGAAGCAAATGAAGCAAATGTCATGCTTAATTACGAAAAAAGACTTGTCGTTGTGACTTACTGTATCCACTTCAAAGTTGTCCCAACTTGATGCTGAAGTGCCTATCATCATCTAGGAAGATTTCATCGCACAGGCCGCACTCGTCTTCGCAGTATTTGCAAATACCGAAATCCTTTTCGTCGTCAGACATTTCCTATGTTCATAGTTAAAACATTAATTGAAAATCGATCGAAGACAACTACCAGGATACTCAACCCACAAATCCGGGGCACTCGATATTTCCTACATATTCTGGCACAAGTCATGCCAAAATTCACGGAAAAATCTGGCATGACCTTTGCTAAAATAGGACATATCAAGCGCCTGAAATTTGCCGGAACGGAAATGAATCAACACTCCGGCAAAACATAGGCCACTCGGAGGTGTAACCTGCAAACATGACCGGCCACTTGGATATTGAGAAACACAAGATATACATTTCAAAATATCTTATAGGACTCAAATTAGCATGCATTCAATAAGCAAAAGTAAATTATCTCATGCGTCTGTACATCGTCGAATATTATCACTAATACATCACGAATAGTGTCATACATATAACATCACTAATACAACTAAAACCCTAGCACACAACGGGTATCGGCGCGGGCGGTGGACACCCACAGAGAAGGAACCATCACGGGATCATAGCTCCAGTGAGATCCCTGGAGAACCTGCCAGGTATTGGAGAACCTGTGGTCCAACGCAAACAAGTAAAGACGGACGTGCGTGTCCTCCTCACTGACACGGTGACGCACCACCTCCGTGGAGTCCTCGAGCCTCTGGACCATCACTGGCCCACACGACCGCCACCAAAGAAGGTTCGGGTCAACACAGGCTGGCTCCTCACCAACGTGCGCCACCCGGTAGGTAGCGCCTCCCAGTACCACCCCGGCGGAGCCCAGTCCCGGACATGGCCCATCTAGTCAAGCAGGTGTCGTCCTCCGCCGACTCGACGATGAGGATGCGGGATAGGCATCGTCCACGTTGAGGCAGGAAAAATTGCTTTAACTAAAAAATAGCAACAAGTTCTTACCAACTAGTTCTATTAATTCAACTAGTTCTTACTAAAAATAAACTTACTATAAATAAAAATATTCTAGTACCTAATTAGCACCTACTTCTTACTAACTAATTAGTACCTAGGAACTACTACCCTAATTACCATCTAATTTGATGAACCTATAGGGGTGGAAAGTGGTAGCGGATATTCCAATTATCCAACTATAAAGTGAAATAAGTGGTCAAATTTTACTCGTTTTATGATTCATCTTAGAAATTTGATTCGTTTCCACCCTTACATGAACCCTAACTCATTTGAGCCGCATCCGCATCCGATTTGTTTCCAGTCTTACATGAACCCTAACTAATTTGATGCAACTAAAATATAAAGAAACCCTAGGCAGAGGTAGGGGAGAGGGAGGAGTAGGCGTGCTCACCTCGGGTGCCTGCGACGAGGGAGGGGCAGGGCGGCGTCGAGGTCAGGGTCGGGGCTCGGGCGCGCGGCGGATGGCGGCGTCAAGGTCGGGGTCGGGGGCGGCGTCCGAGGCGGCGTTGAGGTCGGGGGCGGGGGCGGCGTTGAATCTGGGGTCGGGGCGGCGTAGAGGGTGTGTGGAGAGCGCGCGGCGGCCGACGGGCGACGGCGGCGGCGAGAGTGGAGAGTTGGATTTGGGGGAAGTGGCCGTGGGGAAGGACGAACCCCGTGGTTAAGTCAGAAGTAGCAGTAGCGCGTTCCAGGAAGAGCGCTGCTGCTACGTTAGCTACAGCGCGTTCTGGGATACACACTACTACTACTCCTTTCTCTTTTTGCCCTTTTTCATTTAGTTTTCTTCACATTTTATTTTTTTTCCTTTCACCTTATTCTAGTTCTTTCATTTTCAATTACCTTTCTATTTTCTTTCCATTTAATTTTATATCCTTTAGCAGTAGCAAGTTTAGATTAAAACGCGCTGCTACAAATAAAGTAGCGGTAGCGTGGTTCGTTATGGGACGCTACTACTATGTGTAGCCTATCGGCTAAGCCGTGGGAATTTTAGTAGTAACGTGTTTAGAGCAAAACGCGCTACTGTAGAACTTTATCTGCAGCGCGGTTTGCTCAGCCGCGGTACTGCTACTTAGCACCAGCGCGCTTTTTTGACCCTTGCTACTGCTAAAGTTCTATGTATAAGGTTTTACCTAGTAGTGGACTGACATGCACTAGTTGCATAAGGTGGCTAGCGGGTGTCTGTCTCTCCCACTTTAGTTGGAGCGGATTCGATGAAAAGCGTCCTTATGAAGGGTAAATAGAAATTGGCATATCACGTTGTGGTTTTACGTAGGTAAGAAACGTTCTTGCTAGAAACCTATAGAAGTGTAACGCCCTGGATTCGATGCGCCAGGTGTCTTCCAGTTATTCGCTGTCATTGCCATGTCATTTTCTTGCATGTTGCACTTTGCCATGTCATCATATGCATTTCATATCATGTCGTCATGTGCATCGCATTTGCATACATGTTCGTCTCATGCATCCGAGCATTTTCCCCGTTGTCCGTTTTGCAATCCGGCACTCCTATGTCCTTCGGCGTTCCCCTTTTGTCTCTTGTTGTGAGCGGGTGTTAAACATTCTCGGAATGGACCGAGGTTTGCCATCCGGCCTTGGTATAGCACCGGTAGACCGCCTGCCATGTTTTGTGCCATTTGGAGTTCGTTTGATACTCCAACGGTTAACCGGGTAACCGTAAAAGCCTCTTTTGTGTTGCATCCCAACACCCCTCCAAAGTGGCCCAAAACCCATCCAACTCGCCTCCGTGCTCTCGGTCGTTCGATCACGATCGTGTGGGCGAAAACCGCTCCCCATTTGGACTCTCCTAGCTCCCTCTACCTATAAAAACGACTTTCCCTCTCCATTTTCGGATCAATTTTCCCCCGAAACCCTAGCAAACTCTTCCTCCGCGCGCCGAACACGTCCGCCCGGCGCCGGACACATCCGCCCGGCGCCGGACATGTCCAGCCGCCGCCCCTCAGCGAATTCGCCGCCGCCACGTGTCCTCCCGCCGCAGCTGGCCCGCCCGAGCCCGCCGCCGGTGCCGCCCGGACCAGCGCCGCGCCGCCCCGCGCGCCGCCCGACGTTGGCGGCCCGGATCCAGCCGGAGCTCCCTCCGCCGGCCCCGGATCCCGACGCCCCCTCCGCCGGATCCCGACGCCCCCTC
This sequence comes from Triticum timopheevii, assembly GCA_963921465.1. Taxonomy (NCBI): domain Eukaryota; kingdom Viridiplantae; phylum Streptophyta; class Magnoliopsida; order Poales; family Poaceae; genus Triticum; species Triticum timopheevii. Next base: position 68,469,567 of record OY997272.1, on the reverse strand, counting down.
CGCCGGATCCCGCCGCCCGATCGTCTCCCTCCTCCTCGGTGTCTCCTTCAGCGCCAATCTGGCGAGCCCTCGATCTCCGCGCCTGTTTCAGATCCCGCAAGGTTGATTTTCCGTTAAGTCCCTGATTTTTTTTAGCATTCTGGTGCCATGTTTGACCTGCCATAACTTGCCGCATACTGCTCCGTTTCGTGCGTGTAATATGTCAAATTGTTCGTCTCAACGAGTACTTCATTTCATTACATTGCATCAAGTTCATTTGAGTCCATCTTAATGCCTGAATCATCGTTGCAAGAGTGCTATATAATGTTATCTGCTGTCTATTAACAGAACATGCTCATTTGTCATTTTTTCCATGTTAGATGTGTGCATCCTATGAGGTTGATGTCTACATGTGTTTTGATCTATGATATTCAATATTTATAGGGGTGCTACCCATGTATTTGTGTGAGTCTTGTAGTGAGTGCATCAAGCTTGTTAAGTAGGGTACTTGCTGTTGCTGTTTTGCTAGGCTGATTCTGTTATTTCATGATGCTTGTTAACCTGCTTCTACAAGTCATTCTATGCATAATCTGGAGATGTTCACTAAGGATGATTTGTTATACATGTCATGCTATATCCATTCATGCCCCTGGGTGCATTTTTAGCCTGCTGTAACTTGTTGTTATATTGTTCTCAAGTTGCTAAATAATGTTGATGTCAGCCTGTTAACCTTAAGTTCAATGTTGCCATGATTGTTGCTAGTGATCCATGCACCCTATGAACTTGCTCTTGCCATTCTCAGCTTCATAAACATGTCTTCTTACTGTTGGTTGCCTTGTCATGCCATGTATTGCTCTGTGGTGAGTGGTTCAAGCTCACCAACATGCCTACTTATTGTTGTTCCCGCCATGTATGAATCTGTCATATAACTTGCCATGTTTACATGGGTGCCATCATATCTTCTGTGCCTTTTTGGCTCATGGTCAGTAAGGGACTTTTGTTACATGAGACTAGTAGATTCATGCCATGCCTTTTTTGCCATGTTAAGTTCCTCTAGCATGTTGTTTGATAGCTCTAAACATTGCAACCTGATGTTATTCCTGCTAAGCCTGAAACTGTTATTATTTGCAATCTTGCCATGTCATTTTGAGCATGTTCTAGTGATTTCTGGAGATAGCTCAGTGTTCATGTTTTGTCATGATTTACCTGTACTTCATGCCCATGCCTTTTTTTTTCTCGTTGGGATGCTGTAGCTTGTTGTTTTGATGCTTGCAATATGCCTAGTTGCTCTTTTGGACAGATTGTTGCTATAACTTGTATAGAGTGTATGTGTTGAACCGTTGCTCCGTTTTGAGTGTGCTATATATGAAACTTGCTTGATTTTGCATGAAGTTTCATATTATCATGTTGCATCCTTGTTTTGAGGTGTTTGCTTGATGTTTGTATGCATTTTGCATCAATGCCATGTTTAACTTGTTTTGCTCATATCTTCTAGGCCGTAGCTCCGAATCTAATGAACTTTATATGTAACTTGACTAGAATTTCGTGCAGATCCTCTTGGTGCTCTTTAACTCGCTGTTTAACAACTTGAACATAAGGTTTACTCAGTTCTGGACCAACTTTGAAACTTGCATGTGAGGACTTACCGGAATTGTTACATGTTGTTTCCGGCCTCATTTAAACTTGCTTTGATGTGTTGTTTTTGTTTGCATCATCTCTTGCCATGAGTAGCTTCATGTAGCCTTTGTCATGCATCATGCTTGTTGTGCATCATGTCTTGTCTATGTGTGGTGTGTTTACCATGTTGTGTGCTTCTTCTCGATAGTTCCCGTTTCGTTGCGATCCTGAGGATTCGTTCGTCTACGCTTGGTTCGTCTTCGTGGCTTCATCTTCTTCATGCACTCGTTCTTCTTCCTTGCGGGATTTCAGGCAAGATGACCGCTACCCTGGATCTCACTACTATCATTGCTATGCTAGTTGCTTCGTTCTACCGCTTTGCTGCGCTTCCTATAGCTTGTTCTTCAAGCCTCCCTAAATTGCCATGAACCCCTAACCTTTTCACCCTTCCTAGAAAACCATTGCTTGGCTATGTTACCACTTTTGCTCAGCCCTTCTTATACACTACAAGAAATATGTCAACTTATGACCACCACTATTGGTCACTGAATGGTCACAAATTTCCATTTATGACCTTTTTGTGACCAAAAACATAAGGTCAAAAGCTGGGCGTCGTAAACTGACTATAGCGACCTTTCTTCTGGAATGGTCGCAAACGTTTATGACCAAAATAAGCCTATTGTTCTGTTTTGGTCACTAGCAACCTCCCCAGGCCACGTAGGCATCCAGCGTGGCAATCTGACGTGGCACAAGATTCAGCCTGGTCCAATTCGATTTTCTACATGGGCCTAGCCCAACAATTCGGCCTTTTTACTGGATATTTTCTCTATTAATTTTCTCTAGCTACATGGGCCTGGCCCAACAATTTGGCCTTTTTTATTTTGGGCCATGGCCTTTTTTAGGACCATTTCATTAAGCCTATTTTTCTGGTTTTTCAGAAATGCACAAGGTTCTGATCCACTATAGTTTGGGCCGCAGCCTTTTTAGAGCCCAAATATTATTTTGTCAAGTAGAACATTTAGTATTTTTCATTCACAGATTTCAATTTACACATTTGAACAACAAAATATCAATAAATCTTTCCATTAACTGATTAAATCCAAAGATCATCTAGTCAAATACTCACAAGAGCAAATACACGTATGCACGTCCAACTTCCACATACAATCAAAAACAGATACACAAGGGTGGCACATCGCCAGCTTAATTCCTACAAGGCTGCGATGGTGGTATCTACGATGTGCGGGAGAAACGTTCAGGACATCCTCTTCCTCTTCTTGTCACCTGCGTTCTTGAGCTGCAAGAGGACACAACACCATTAAGCACAATTGGTCAGATCATATTGACAGGAATCACAAATGTTGGCACCCAGTGTATACTATGTAAGTGCTGGTATATTTTTACTAGCAAAACCATCACTACTGTGCATGCATGCTTGGTTTATAAGCTTCATCCATATAGTTGGCACCATCACTGCATATTGTTGCTACCGATGTACACAAGTGTGCACATACACAGCATGCTGCATGCATACGCTCGCATGCCAGTATAAAGCTGCATCTCGATGCTTTTCATTGCTGATCAAGAGATTGTAATATTTTAATAATCCACTACATGCGCCACATAGCTACTCCTACCTAGGTAGCTATATGTAGGTGTACTAGCAGCCAGCCCAAAGGCGAGTTGATCAACAATTCAACATACACTAGCTAGCCAGCAAGCTACTGCTAAGTCCTATCCTAGCAGCAGCAACGAATTTTGTTTGTCATGCATTTAAAGAAATGCATGCATTTCCAGTAAATATAAATGTATGCATGCTGCCATTGGCCTGGACCACACTAGAAGAAAAAATGCTCGCAGCGACCAGCAGATAGATCGACCTAGGTGTGTGCTTCTTTCCAGTCGCCAACTCTAACTGCCATCGACTTGCAAGCTTTACCTACGTGGTCACCATGCAGTAATGGCATGCGCTCCAAAAGGAAGAGAAGAAACCGAGCATACAGTTTCATGTCGAAGGATCGACATGCCAGAAGAGGTCAGGCCACCGAGGTACAGGTACTCCCTGCGCTTGGTGATGATGGCGGCGCCGGAGAAGCACCCTAAAGCGATGGCGGTTCCGACAAACCCTGTCACGAGGATGTTGGTCGCATAAGAGCAACAGGCAAGTTATGTCAGCTAACATAAATAGCATGGATGAGAAACGAATGTGAGCATTGAGCAGCAACAAACTAGAACTATAGGTACATAAATAGCAAGTTATTGTCCAAGTAACAAAACAATCAGTCATATCAATTTTGTAGAACTGTAGGTACACAAATTCAGAACCACCAACAAAAATGAAGGCCCAAAAAGTCCATGCTCAGGCCCAAATTTCAATAACAATAACCCAGACACAGGGTCCAAACCCCACCGCGAAGGGCCCAGGTACAATAGACTAATCTAGAAGCAGAATTTGGCACCTACACAACCTAACTAATAATGCTTGCAAGAACAACCAGACAATGATGGACAAGGACATATAATCAACAGATATCCAATAATCCAATCACAGGCATTCACAAACAGTACGTGTTACACTCCCATGACATATGGTTTTGTTACCACAGGGTTTGCTCATAAACTATTCTCTATAAGACAGGGACATGTGCAGCAACAATAAAAGCAAATTCGTGTTTACCTTGGGTCAAAGTCTATGGGGAGCCCAATCAGAGGTCCAACCGAAGCCCCATCCAGGAGGGGTCACATAGCTCTTTACGATGTATCAGAATTAACACATATTTTAGATTATAGAAATAGAATCCTGAACACACCAGTAATTATCGACTTCTGACTAGCAACGCCAAACAGATTCATGCACAAGCAATTTTATAGCAGGATGAGAAATCTATGTGCAGAAATCATGAATGAAATTATAGTAGTAGCACAAAGGACCCTCACAGACATTTGTAATAGTACGCAAAGGTAAATAGAGTTCCCAGCAGACAATGTATTCCAGTTATTAAACAAATGCTCACCAAGATAATCAGTACAGTGGTGAACCAAACACAGTAATAATCCAAAGCTGATATTAATAAGCAGCAGGAACCTCCCTACTTTTGTGATATAAAACTAATATTAGACCAATTTTGTACCTAGTTGTACATAATCAGTGATGTACAGCATGGGAATGTCCAACAGTCAGTTGTTAAAAATGTTCAACAACCTTTTAGTTAACTATAAGAGGGCCTATAGGCTTTCCAAACTATTAATTGACAGAACCCAAAATTGTATAACGAGATCACATTTTTATTATATGAAAAAAGTTAACTAAAGCCAACAAAACAGTAAGGATCAGTGCAATATTAACGTTGACACGTTTACATATTGTGGATGTGGAGCTCGACATCATCAAGGAGCAGGGGTTAATAATGGACAGGTTTAATCTAGACATCTACTAGTTAAATCAGCTTGATTAGCGTCCGAGCTCTATATTGTTTACCACTCACTCAGACTCAGCTTGATTAGGTCTTCCTTGTCTAGTTCAAGCAAGACATGAGTTATTCTATTTTTGGCAACAAGTTTTGAGCTACTCGTATATACACAACAAATTAACACTGAACATTTTTCTACTCTGCTTAAAGCAAATACTACCATTCTGCTCAGGAATAAGTGATATGCTCACAACCTGAATTGCAGTTTTGTCCTAACAGCAATTTTAAAGACACTTAATGCCTTATCGAGCCCGGTAAACTTAGAAGGGTAACGCTGCAAGAAGTAGTACATGCTTCCTAGCACCAATCTCACTGAAGAAGTGCCAGTCCTCACCTCATCAATCACTGTGAGCTCAAGATCAACGAAAACAGCACGGGGGACATGCTTCCCAACACCAGTCTCCCTGAAGAAGGTGTTGACGCTGATGAAGGCGTGCAGCAGCAGTGCCCTTGGCGTTGACCTTGAACCCCAGCGCCAGATCCTGCTCCCCAACCGGCGATGGTGTATCCCTCGACGGATCTGCATCCATAAGGCGAGGTGAGAGAGGGGGTCAGCTACAGCCTCCTGCGGATCGATCGGATCGGAGGGGGAAAACAAGTGGGGACGAGGGGCACCCACCCGGGCTGGTCCGGCGCCGCGAGGCCTAGGCACGCCGCTAGGACGGCAGCTGCCTTGTCGGGGAGGACGGCAGCGGCCTCCGGGCGCGGTCGTTAGAGGCACTGCGGAGCTCGTCGCCTCGCGAGCCGGAGGCCGCGGCGGCCGCTGCTGAGGGGCGCGGGGAGGGCAGGCTTGCTGGAGCTTGTGGTGAGGAGCCGGGGACGGCGGCGGGATTGGAGATGAATCACGGGGGAGCTCGAGTGGATATCCAGCCAGCGGGATTGGAGAGGAATCAGGGGAGGGGGAGGAATCGAGTGGATCTCCGTCTAGGGAGTGGAGATGGAGGCCGTGGTTGCGGTTGTGGTCGCCGGCGGTGTTGAAGTGGTGAGCGCTGCCCCTGAAACCCTAGCCACGGGGAGCACGGAGAAGAACCAGACGGCCTCGAGGGGAGGGTCCGGGTAGGAGGTGAGGCCATGGGAGAAGAGGGAGCGGAGGGTTGGGGCTCGGGGGTCAGCGACGGTGATCGGCCAAGGAGGCGCCTGTGGTCGGTGAGGGAGGCGGTGGAATTGGATCTGGATCTGGATCGAGGGACTGAGGGGGAAGGGTGTGCCTGTGACTAAGGGAACGAGGGAGAGGTGCTGGATTGAGGGACTGCGGGAGGGTGTGGACGGCTCAGATCGAGTACAGTGGGGGGTGATCCGTGGGCTGCCTCCTGATTGGTTCGAAATATGAGGTATTTAAAATTATTTCTTAGACCTAAAAATAGGGTATTTTGTGAAGCAGCTGCCAAAACTATTTTGCAAAATGGCATCACTAAAATTTTCACGTAATTTAGACCACATTTTATGGGTGATAACCAATTTGTATGCATTTCCGATCCTTCTAGCTATTTTTTGTCATTTAAAAAAATTCTTGTTGATTCAGCAGGAAGCGGGTTAAATTTGAACTGCAACCCCCTCATAGTTTGCTCATGATTTTTTCCAAAAAACATTTTTAGGTACAAAAGTAGCTATTTCATTAGAGAAACACCAAAAAAATTCAAGATTCAATCACTAGCTAGGAACAGTCATTCCCGCCGTTTTGACCGAATTTTGAAACGGGTATTAAAAAATTCAAAAAAATCAAAAAAATGGAAAACCTTCGCATTGTGTCATTACATGTGACCAAGATACAAATAATAATAATAAGCTTGTAATACGGCAATTCTTTTAACAAAGTGTTCTCAGAAATGAGCTATCATGCGTGAAGATTCATGGCTTTCAAGCCAAATGATCAATCTTATGGCCACATTCATGGCATAGTTTGTTCAAATGATCTCATATTGTGCACAAGGGTGCATCTTGGAATTCCAAACAATGTTGCCAAAGGGAGTTTTCATTTTCTTTGCACGGAAAATTCATTTTCCATTTTTCGAGTGCCCGAAATGATGTTTTTTGTGAAGGACCTAACATATATTTGTTGCAAAATTGTACCAAATCATTTTTATAAAATACTAAGACATATTTAATGCATAGTTGACAAAATGGTTGGGTGTCAAAAGTTTTGATACACCTCTGATGAAAAAGAAAAATTCCCGCCGATTCAGCTGGAAGCGGGACAAATTTGAACTGCAGCTGCCTCATAGTTTCCTATTTGTTTTTTCCAGAAATCATTTCTAGATACATAAGTATCTATTTAATCAGAGAAACATCAAAAGTTTTCCAAGATTCAACCACTATCTATGAACGGTCAAGCCCGTCGTTGTGACCTCATTTTAAAACGGGCATAAAAAATTCAAAAAAAAAATCAAAAAAATTGGAAAACCTTCGCATTGTGTCATTATTTGTGACCAAGTTTCCAGGAAAAATAATAAACTTGTAATACGGAAATTATTTTAGAAAAGTGTTCTAAGAAATGAGCTATCATGCGTGAAGATTCATGGATTTCAACCCAAACTCTCAATCTCATGGCTACATTCATGGCATAGTTTGTTCAAATGATCTCATATTGTGCACAAGGGTGCATCTTGGAATTCCAAACAATGTTGCCAAAGTGAGTTTTCATTTTCTTTGCATGGAAAATTCATTTTCCATTTTTCGAGTGCCCGAAATGAGGTTTTTTTGTGAAGGACCTACCATATATTTGTTGCAAAATTGTACCAAATCATTTTTATAAAATACTAGGACATATTTAATGCACAATTGACAAAATGGTTGGGTGTCAAAAGTTTTGATCCACCTCTGGTGAAAAAGACAAATTCCTGCTGATTCAGTTGGAAGCGGGTCAAATTTGAACTGCAGCTGCCTCATAGTTTGCTATTTATTTTTTCCAAAAATCATTTCTAGGTACATAAATATCTATTTAATCAGAGAAATATCAAAAGTTTTCCAAGATTCAACCACTAGCTATGAACGGTCAAGCCCGTCGTTGTGACCGCATTTTGAAACGGGCATAAAAAATTCAAAAAAATCAAAAAATTGGAAAACCTTCGCATTGTGTCATTATATGTGACCAAGTTTCCAGGAAAAATAATAATCTTGTAATACGGTAATTATTTTAAAAATGAGTTCTCAGAAATGAGCTATCAAGTGTGAAGATTCATGACTTTCAAGCGAAATGATCAATCTTATGGCCACATTCATGGCATAGTTTGTTCAAATGATCTCATATTGTGCACAAGGGTGCATATTGGAATGGCAAACAATGTTACCTAAGGAAGTTTTCATTTTCTTTGGACGAAAAAACCATTTTCCATTTTCCGAGTGCCTGAAATGAGGTTTTTTTTTGTGAAGGACCTACCATATATTTGTTGCAAAATTGGACCTAATAAATTTTATAAAATACTAGGCCATATTTAATGCACAATTGACAAATTGGTTGGCTGTCAAAAATTTTGATCCACCTCTGGTGAAAAAGACAAATTCACGTCGATTCAGCTAGAAGCGGGTCAAATTTGAACTGCAGCTGCCTCATAGTTTGCTCTTTATTTTTTTGAAAAATCATTTCTAGGTAAATAAGTATCTATTTAATCAGAAATACATGGTTTGATGGAGAGACATCAAGGTTTGGACGGTGGCCGAGGGCCCCAACTCTAGAGCGCGTAAGCTCGCATGCCCGCCGCGTGGTCACCGCGTGACCGTGGCGTTGGCATGTGTTCTGGGCGGCCTAGGCATGTCTAGTGGGTTGGGCACTCCCCAGGTAGGTGCTAGGAAGAAAATCACAACATAAGATTCTCACGAGGAGACCGATCGATGCTCAAACATGAATAAGCAGCCAAGTGTTTGATTAGCGGTACGGGAAATGTACATGGCTAATGGGCGTGAGTTTTGGCTGAGGATGATCAGTTACTAAGAAGACCGTCTTCACAAATTTTCAGCTCAAAAGGAGGAGCCTAGGTGGTACTTGTTTTGCAAACCACCACACTGGACATAAATACGAATGTTGAAGCTCGGCTCAAAATAATGAATGGATTGAGCTGGCATTTGGTGGAGGATGGTTATTTGGGCATAGGAAAGCACTGTAGAAAATGGATACTATTTGGACATGCCAAAGTGGTACTTCCTTCACAAACTGTTACTCTGAACAGAATAGGAAAATGAATATTTTTGAATTATTTTTGAACTAGGCAAGGAAGGTTTTTACATATTTGATGAAGATATGACCCAAAGAATTTATGAGATTTTTTTGGGAATTTTGGGAATGACAGAAATATAGGTTGCTTCACAACCTAGGGCAAAAACTGCCACATGGACATGCCACATAGGCAAAACTGATGAGGTGGCACCTAGTCATAGCAACCCACCACAATTTACAAGGCTATGACCATCTATATTGGTCGTTAACAACTAGAAATAAGGCAGCGGACTAGCGTTGTTTGCTTTATGACCTTTTCGTGTGAGGAAATTACGACCTTTCTAACCAAAATGGTCGCAAAGGTTTAGGGTTTGGAGCCCCCCGAACAGCTTTTGACCAATTGGTCTGAAATGGTCATAAATTTATGACCAATTCTTCGAGGGTCACTGACAGAAGGTCATAAGTTGACATATTTCTTGTAGTGATAGCGTTGTTAGTTGCAGGTGAAGTTGAAGATTGCTCCATGATGGACAGGGTTATGTTGGGATATCACAATATCTCTTATTTAATTAATGCATCTATATACTTGGTAAAGGGTGGAAGGCTCGGCCTTACGCCTGGTGTTTTGTTCCACTCTTGCCGCCCTAGTTTCCGTCATACCGGTGTTATGTTCTCGGATTTTGCGTTCCTTACGCGGTCGGGTGATTTATGGGACCCCCTTGACAGTTCGCTTTGAATAAAACTCCTCCAGCAAGGCCCAACCTTGGTTTTACGATTTGCCTCACCGCCACCTACCTTTCCCTTGGGAGTAATTAACCCAAGGGTCATCTTTATTTTAGCCCCCCGGGCCAGTGCTTGTCTAAGTGTTGGTCCGAACCGAGCAACCTGCGGGGCCACCTCGAGGCAACTCGAGGTCTGGTTTTACTCGTAGCTTGACTTATCCGGTGTTGCCCTGAGAACGAGATATGTGCAAATCCTATCGGGATTGTCGGTGCATCGGGTGGCTTTGCTGGTCTTGTTTTACCATTGTCGAAATGTCTTGTAAACCGGGATTCCAAGACTGATCGGGTCTTCCTGGGAGAGGGAATATCCTTCGTTGATCGCGAGAGCTTATCATGGGCTAAGTTGGGACACCCCTGCAGGGTATTATCTTTCGAAAGCCGTGCCCGCGGTTATGTGGCATATGGGAATTTGTTAATGTCCGGTTGTAGATAACTTGACACCTGATCCGAATTAAAACGCATCAACCGCGTGTGTAGCCGTGATGGTCTCTTCTCGGCGGAGTCGGGAAGTGAACACGGTCTTTGGGTTATGTTTGACGCAAGTAGGAGTTCAGGATCACTTCTTGATCATTGCTAGCTTCACGACCGTTCCTTTGCTTCTCTTCTCGCTCTTATTTGCGTATGTTAGCCACCATATATGCTTAGTCGCTGCTGCAACCTCACCACTTTACCCCTTCCTTGCCCATTAAGCTTTGCTAGTCTTGATACCCATGGTAATGGGATTGCTGAGTCCTCGTGGCTCACAGATTACTACAACAACAGTTGTAGGTACAGGTTTTGCGATGATCTTGATGCGAGAGCGATGTTTGGTTGTTTTGGAGTTCTTCTTCTGCTTCTTCTTCGATCAGGGATAGGTTCCAGGTTGGCAGCCTGGGCTAGCAGGGTGGATGTCTTTTGAGTTCTGTTTGTGTTTCATCCGTAGTCGGATGTTGCTCTTATGTATGATGATGTTGTATTCGTGTGGCATGGTATGCCTTATGTATGCATCCCTACCTATTATGTAATGTTGATGTAATGATATCCACCTTGCAAAAGCGTTTCAATATGCGGGTCTATCCTTGCAAAAGCCCCTTGTTTGATCATGTAGTTTGGCCGTTGTTGAGTCTAGAAGAAAACTGTTTTCTAAGTCTAGTTATATCGGAGAGTAGGAATTCTTTTTACTCCTCAGCCCCTTCGTCACTCTGGTGAGGAATCTTGATGTAGGTGTTTTGATCTACTCCTCTTCCCTTCAAACTTTTCTTTAGGTTCACGCAGTTGGTTTTCCGATCGTTGTTCCTCAGCTCTTTTCATCCGATGCTTTTCTCGTGGACTCGAACCTCTTTGTCTTTTGCGAGATCAATCCTCAGTAGTTTTCTTTTCCCACCCGCCCACCCTTCTTCCTCTCGGAACAGGAGTCCGTAATCGAGTATCCATCCTACTCGTGCGAAGTCTTTGCTTTCTTTCCTCAATGATTTCAACCAGTGTTTCCACTTGAAGTTATTCATGGGTTTTTCCCCTTCCGAGTTGCCTTTGTTTTCCCGCCCTCCCACCCTCTTCTTCCCGAAGTCTGAGTCTCTTTCGAGCATCAATTTCATTTGTGTGGAGCCTCTTTAGTCTTCCATCAATCTTTTCAACTGGTGAATTCTCGTCTCGGTGGACATTCTTCATCTCTTTTTCTTCTCCGGTGGATTCAATTCAAGTTTTTTGTTGTCGATCGTATTCTTTCCCCCAGCTCAAATATTTCCCTTTGCTCGTTCGTCTCTCGCCAGTTTATCCTTCCGGAGTGCTCAGGACATCTCAGGAGATTCGTCTGTGTTTGAATTAATTTGAGGTTGTCACCTCATTCAAATAGTTCAATTGTTCCGGTGCATCATCTATCTGATCAACCATCCCTTTCCAACGATGTTTTTCCTCTTCAGTGGGCCCTAACCCACAGGTCTTTATCCAGGATCTTACCTAACTCTTCTAAATATTCCGAAGCCATTCCTATTTCTTTTCAAGTCTGACGTAAGTATGATTTCATCAGTCAGATGCCTTTCCAACATCGATTTCAAATCATTTTCATTGTTGGCTCAACCTCTTCGCCTTTCGTTTCCCCGGAGTGTCTCAACAAATTTTGGTGTTGTTTCTCGTCGTCATTCTTAACATTTGAAGACCAAAGAAGAGTTTTGCCTCTCAATCTTTTCCGTTCCCCCAGAGATTCGTGGTTCTAGCTTTATGCTATCGTCTTGAATTATTTCATTTGTCAGTTATTCTTTTCATCCATCCGGAGTATTTCAGGAATTGTTTTTGCCGTCTCAATCATCCGGAGGCCATCTTTTCAGAATATTGCTTCGTTCCAAGTTTTCAGATTCATTCCCCAGTTATTTTATATCCGTGCCCCTTCGTTCATCTCAATATTCTTCCGGTGCTTCGCTCAAGTGGTCTTTATCAGCTCATGATCTCTTTGTTCTTTTGCATCTAAATCACCTCTAGCATATTTGTTCTTCTAATTCTTCCCGGTGATTCTTTCTCTTTCATCAGTCATTTTTGAATTCTTATGGTGTTTCCTTCAGATTCTTTTTCTTTGTTTATCATATCAATTCATTCGTTCTTTCCAATCCTATCCGGTGGTTCATGAAGACCTTCTCAAGTTTGCGATATGTCACTTCTCAATTCTTTTTCAAGAAGAATAAGTAGTATGCAAAATCCATTGTTTGTCATCAATTTAATGTGATGAAGGATAAGCATACAATAGATCTTATTCTTATTTCATTCAAGTGAGTAATCCCTTTTCTTCGGAGTTTGTTCTTGGTGAATAAATCCTAGGTCCATGTGTTTTCATCTTTTCTTTTCCGGAGTTCAAATTTCCTCGGCCATCTCGTCGGAACCTCCATCTAAATCATCGCAAGGCTTAATATTATTCTTTCATCCTTTATTCTATCTCATCATACTTTTGTTACCGGAGTTCTTCACGGTGGTTCTTTCTTCAAGAGTTCATCAAGATTCTTGTTGATGGAGCTCAAGTATCTTTTCTTCTCACGTCTCGAAGTGCAATTAATTCTCTGTATTCTTTTGAAGTGGAGTTTTGCATTTCATCGTTCTTCTAAGCTATCCAATCATTTCTGTTTGTGGCCAGGTTATCACATTATGATCTTGAGATGTTACCTATAAGACCACAACAAGCTTATTCTTTTCGTTGTTAATTTTCTCAACAACTCCGTTTAAACCTTCATTCTAAAGATGCTTTCAATTTCATTCGTGGCACAAGTTGTCATTTCCTTCTCCATTCTTTTCATTCAACTCTTCCAATTCTTCCGGAGGCTTTGTGTTGTTCCTCTCGTCAAGTATCATTCCATCTTCTCTAGTTCATGATTCGATCCTCTCCATGTTCAGCTGGAGTTCTGCCTAAATCCTTTTTCAGTCTTATTCGTTTCTTATCTCGTTCTAACCGGAGTGGTTTCATAGTCTATCTGATTCCGTGAGCTTTTGATTCTCATAATTCTCGTCGCTCCTCTCTTCTTCTCGAGTGGTCTTGATTCTTTGATTCTTCTCTTGAGTTCTTGTTTCACCTCATCCCTTTTCCCCTTCGTCTCGGTCCTAAGATCTCGGGACGAGATCTCTTGTTAGTGGAGGAGTGTTGTGACACCCCGGATTCGATGCGCCAGGTGTCTTCCAGTTATTCGCCGTCGTTGCCATGTCATTTGATTGCGTGTTGCACTTTGCCATGTCATCATATGCATTTCATATCATGTTGTCATGTGCATCGCATTTGCATACATGTTCGTCTCATGCATCCGAGCATTTTCCCCGTTGTCCGTTTTGCAATCCGGCACTCCTATGTCCTTCGGCGTTCCCCTTTTGTCTCTTGTTGTGAGCAGGTGTTAAACGTTCTCGGAATGGACCGAGGTTTGCCAAGTGGCCTTGGTATAGTACCGGTAGACCGCCTGTCAAGTTTCGTGCCATTTGGAGGTCGTTTGATACTCCAACGGTTAACCGGGTAACCGTAAAAGCCTCTTTTGTGTTGCAGCCCAACACCCCTCCAAAGTGGCCCAAAACCCATCCAACTCCCCTCCATGCTCTCGGTCATTCGATCACGATCGTGTGGGCGAAAACCGCTCCCCATTTGGATTCTCCTAGCTCCCTCTACCTATAAAAACGTCTTCCCCTCTCCATTTTCGGATCAATTTTCCCCCGAAACCCTAGCAAACTCTTCCTCCGCGCGCCGGACACGTCCGCCCGGCGCCGGACACGTCCAGCCGCCGCCCCTCAGCGAATCCGCCGCCGACACGTGTCCTCCGCCGGTCTCTCTCTCCTCCCGCCGCCGCCGGCCCGCCCGAGCCCGCGCGGTGCCCGCCGAAGCCCATCGGGGCCCGGGTCGACCCGAGCGCGCGCCGCCGCCCCGCCCGTCCTCTCTGCTGCCGCCCGCCGCCGGTGATCTGTGCCGCCCCGTGCGCCGCGCGCCTCCGCGCCTCCAGCGCCGGTGCCCCGGTCGCCCTCGGACCCCCGCCGCCGCCAGCTCGCCGCCGGTGCCGCCCGGACCAGCGCCGCGCCGCCCCGCGCGCCGCCTGACGTCGCCGGCCCCGGATCCAGCCGGAGCTCCCTCCGCCGGCCCCGGATCCAGACGCCCCCTCCGCCGGATCCCGCCGCCCCATCGTCTCCCTCCTCCTCGGCATCTCCTCCGGCGCCAATCCGGCGAGCCCTCGATCTCCGCGCCCGTTTCAGATCCCGCAAGGTTGATTTTCCGTTAAGTCCCTGATTTTTTTAGCATTCTGGTGCCATGTTTGACCTGCCATAACTGCATACTGCTCCGTTTCGTGCGTGTAATATGTCAAATTGTTCGTGTCAACGAGTACTTCACTTCATTCCATTGAATCATGTTCATTTGAGTCCATCTTGATGCCTGAATCATCGTTGCAAGAGCGCTATATAATGTTATCTGCTGTCTGTTAACAGAACATGCTCATTTGTCATTTTTGCCATGTTTGATGTGTGCATTCTATGAGGTTGATGTCTACATGTGTTTTGATCTATGATATTCCATCTTTATAGGGGTGCTATCCATGTATTTGTGTGAGTCTTGTAGTGAGTGCATCAAGCTTGTTAAGTAGGGTACTTGCTGTTGCTGTTTTGCTAGTCTGATTCTGTTATTTCATGATGCTATGTTAACCTGCTTCTACAAGTCATTCTATGCATAATCTGGAGATGTTCACTAAGGATGATTTGTTATACATGTCATGCTCTATCCATTCATGCCCCTGGGTGCATTTTTATCCTGTTGTGACTTGTTGTTATCTTGCTCTCAAGCTGCTAAATAATGTTGCTGTCAGCCTGTTAACCTTAAGTTCAATGTTGCCATGATTGTTGCTAGTGATCCATGCACCCTATGAACTTTCTCTTGCCATTCTTAGCTTCATAAACATGTCTTCTTACTGTTGGTTGCCTTGTCATGCCATGTATTGCTCTGTGGTGAGTGGTTCAAGCTCACCAACATGCCTACTTATTGTTGTTCCTGCCATGTATGAATCTGTCATATAACTTGCCATGGTTACATGGGTGCCATCATATCTTCTGTGCCTTTTTGGCCCATGGTCAGTAAGGGACTTTTGTTACATGAGACTAGTAGATTCATGCCATGCCTTTGTTTGCCATGTTAAGTTCCTCTAGCATGTTGTTTGATAGCTCTAAACATTGCAACCTGATGTTATTCTTGCTAAGCCTGAAACTGTTATTATTTGCAATCTTGCCATGTCATTTTGAGCATGTTCTAGTGATTTCTGGAGATAGCTCAGTGTTCATGTTTTGTCATGCTTTACCTGTACTTTATGCCCATGCCTTTTGTTTTCTCATTGGGATGCTGTAGCTTGTTGTTTTGATGCTTGCAATATGCCTAGTTGCTCTTTTGGACAGATTGTTGCTATAACTTGTATAGAGTGTATGTGTTGAACCGTTGCTCCGTTTTGAGTGTGCTATATATGAAACTTGCTTGATTTTGCATGAAGTTTCATATTATCATGTTGCATCCTTGTTTTGAGGTGTTTGCTTGATGTTTGTATGCATTTTGCATCAATGCTATGTTTAACTTGTTTTGCTCATATCTTCTAGGCCGTAGCTCCGAATCTAATGAACTTTATATGTAAATTGACTAGAATTTCGTGTAGATCCTCTTGGTGCTCTTTAACTCGCTGTTTAACAACTTGAAAATAAGGTTTATTCAGTTCTGGACCAACTTTGAAACTTGCATATGAGGACTTACCAGAATTGTTACATGTTGTTTCCGGTCTCATTTAAACTTGCTTTGATGTGTTGTTTTTGTTTGCATCATCTCTTGCCATGAGTAGCTTCATGTAGCCTTTGTCATGCATCATGCTTGTTGTGAATCATGTCTTGTCTATGTGTGGTGTGTTTACCATGTTGTGTGCTTCTTCTCGATAGTTCCCGTTTCGTTGCGATCGTGAGGATTCGTTCGTCTACGCTTGGTTCATCTTCGTGGCTTCATCTTCTTCATGGACTCGTTCTTCTTTCATGCGGGATTTCAGCCAAGATGACCACTACCCTGGATCTCACTACTATCATTGCTATGCTAGTTGCTTCGTTCTACCGCTTTGCTGCGCTTCCTATAACTTGTTCTTCAAGCCTCCCCAAATTGCCATGAACCCCTAACCTTTTCACCCTTCCTAGCAAACCATTGCTTGGCTATGTTACCACTTTTGCTCAGCCCTTCTTATAGCGTTGTTAGTTGCAGGTGAAGCTGAAGATTGCTCCATGATGGACAGGGTTACGTTGGGATATCACAATATCTCTTATTTAATTAATGCATCTATATACTTGGTAAAGGGTGGAAGGCTCGGCCTTATGCCTGGTGTTTTGTTCCACTCTTGCCGCCCTAGTTTCCGTCATACCGGTGTTATGTTCCCGGATTTTGCGTTCCTTACGCGGTCGGGTGATTTATGGGACCCCCTTGACAGTTCGCTTTGAATAAAACTCCTCCAGCAAGGCCCAACCTTGGTTTTACCATTTGCCTCACCACCACCTACCTTTCCCTTGGGAGTAATTAACCCAAGGGTCATCTTTATTTTAGCCCCCCCAGGCCAGTGCTTGTCTAAGTGTTGGTCCGAACCGAGCAACTTGCGGGGCCACCTCGGGGCAACTCGAGGTCTGGTTTTACTCGTAGCTTGACTTATCCGGTGTTGCCCTGAGAACAAGATATGTGCAGCTCCTATCAGGATTGTCGGTGCATCGGGTGGCTTTGCTGGTCTTGTTTTACCATTGTCGAAATGTCTTGTAAACCGGGATTCCGAGACTGATCGGGTCTTCCTGGGAGAAGGAATATCCTTCGTTGATCGCGAGAGCTTGTCATGGGATAAGTTGGGACACCCCTGCAGGGTATTATCTTTCGAAAGCCGTGCCCGCGGTTATGTGGCAGATGGGAATTTTTTCATGTCCGGTTGTAGATAACTTGACACCAGATCCGAATTAAAACGCATCAACCGCGTGTGTAGCCGTGATGGTCTCTTCTCGGCGGAGTCCGGGAAGTGAACACGGTCTTTGGGTTATGTTTGACGCAAGTAGGAGTTCAGGATCACTTCTTGATCATTGCTAGCTTCACGACCATTCCTTTGCTTCTCTTCTCACTCTTATTTGCGTATGTTAGCCACCATATATGCTTAGTCGCTGCTGCAACCTCACCACTTTACCCCTTCCTTACCCATTAAGCTTTGCTAGTCTTGATACCCATGGTAATGGGATTGCTTAGTCCTCGTGGCTCACAGATTACTACAACAACAGTTGCAGGTACATGTTTTGTGACGATCTTGACGCGAGAGTGATGTTTGGTTGTTTTGGAGTTCTTCTGCTTCTTCTTCGATCAGGGATAGGTTCCAGGTCGGCAGTCTGGGCTAGCAGGGTGGATGTCTTTTGAGTTCTATTTGTGTTTCATCCGTAGTCGGATGTTGCTCTTATGTATGATGATGTTGTATTCGTGTGGCATGGTATGCCTTATGTATGTATCCCTACCTATTATGTAATGTTGATGTAATGATATCCACCTTGCAAAAGCGTTTCAATATGTGAGTCTATCCTTGGTGGGACCTTTGAGTTCCTTTTGGATAGGGTCGCATATTGGGCGTGACATGCACTAGTTGATGTAATGATAAGCTTTTTTGACCCTTGCTACTGCTAAAGTTCTGTGTATAAGGTTTTCCCTAGTAGTGGACTGACATGCACTAGTTGCATAAGGTGGCTAGCGGGTGTCTGTCTCTCCCACTTTAATTGGAGCGGATTCAATGAAAAGGGTCCTTATGAAGGGTAAATAGAAATTGGCATATCACGTTGTGGTTTTACGTAGGTAAGAAACGTTCTTGCTAGAAACCTATAAAAGCCATGTAAAAACTTGCAACTACAATTAGAGGACGTCTAACTTGTTTTTGCAGCATATGCCTTGTGATGTGATATGGCCAAAAGGATGTGATGAATGAAATATATGTGATGTATGAGATTGAGCATGTTCTTGTAATAGGAATCACGACTTGCATGTCGATGAGTATGACAACCGGCAGAAGACATAGGAGTTGTCTTTATTTTTGTATGACCTGCGTGTCATTGAATAACGCCATGTAAATTACTTTACTTTATTGCTAAACTCGTTAGCCTTAGAAGTAGAAGTAATCGTTGGCGTGACAACTTCATGAAGACACGATGATGGAGATCATGGTGTCATGCCGGTGACGAAGATGATCATGGCGCCCCGAAGATGGAGATCAAAGGAGCAATATGATATTGGCCATATCATGTCACTATTTGATTGCATGTGATGTTTATCATGTTTTGCTTCTTATTTGCTTAGTACGACGGTAGTAAATAAGATGATCCCTTATAATAATTTCAAGAAAGTGTTCCCCCTAACTGTGCGCCGTTGCAAAAGTTCATTGTTTCGAAGCACCACGTGATGATCGGGTGTGATAGATTCTAACGTTCACATACAACGGGTGTAAGACAGATTTACACATGCAAAACACTTAGGTTGACTTGACGATCCTAGCATGTACATACATGGCCTCGGAGCACGAGAGACCGAAAGGTCGAACATGAGTCGTATGGAAGATACGATCAACATGGAGATGTTCACCGATGATGACTAGTGCGTCTCACGTGATGATCGAACACGGGCTAGTTGAGTCGGATCATGTATCACTTAGATGACTAGAGGGATGTCTAATCTAAGTGTGAGTTCATTAAATAATTTGATTAGATGAACTTAATGATCATGAACTTAGTCTAAAAACCTTTGCAAAATGTCTTGTAGATCAAATGGCCAACGCTCATTTCAACCTCAACTTCAACGCGTTCCTAGAGAAAACCAAGCTGAAAGATGATGGCAGCAACTATTCGGACTGGGTCCGGAACCTGAGGATCATCCTCATAGCTGCCAAGAAAGCATATGTCCTAGAAGGACCGCTAGGTGAAGCACCCATCCCAGAGAACCAAGACGTTATGAACGCTTGGCAGTCACATGCTGATGATTACTCCCTCGTTCAGTGCGACATGCTTTACAGCTTAGAACTAGGGCTCCAAAAGCGTTTTGAGCAACACGGAGCATATGAGATGTTCGAAGAGCTGAAAATGGTTTTCCAAGATCATGCCCGGGTCGAGAGATATGAAGTCTCCGACAAGTTCTACAGTTGTAAGATGGAGGAAAATAGTTCTGTCAGTGAGCACATACTCAAAATGTCTGGGTTGCACAACCACTTGTCCCAGCTGGAGATTAACCTCCCGGACGAGGCGGTCATTGACAGAAACCTTCAGTCGCTCCCACCTAGCTAAAAGAGCTTGGTGATGAACTACAATATGCAGGGGATGGTGAAAACTATTCCTGAAGTATTTTCAATGCTGAAATCAGCAGAGGTGGAAATCAAAAAGGAGCATCAAGTGTTGATGGTTAATAAAACCACTAGTTTAAAGAAAGGCAAGGGTAAGAAGATCTTCAAGAAGGACGGCAAGGGAGTTGCCACGTCCGGTAAGCCAGCTGCCGGGAAGAAGCCAAAGAATGGACCCAAACCTGAGACTGAGTGCTTTTATTGCAAGGGAAAGGGACACTGGAAGCGGAACTGCCCCAAATACTTAGCAGACAAGAAGGCCGGCAACACCAAAGGTATATGTGATATACATGTAATTGATGTGTACCTTACCAGTACTCGTAGTAGCTCCTGGGTATTTGATACTGGTGCGGTTGCTCATATTTATAACTCAAAGTAGGAGCTGCGGAATAAGCGGAGACTGGCGAAGGATGAGGTGACGATGCGCGTCGGGAATGGTTCCAAAGTCGATGTGATCACCGTCGGCACGCTACCTCTACATTTACCTACGGGATTAGTTTTAAACCTCAATAATTGTTATTTAGTGCCAGCTTTGAGCATGAACATTGTATCTGGATCTCGTTTAAGGCGAGATGGCTACTCATTTAAATCCGAGAATAATGGTTGTTCTATTTATATGAGAGATATGTTTTATGGTCATGCCCCGCTGGTCAATGGTTTATTCTTAATGAATCTCGAACGTGATGTTACGCATATTCATAGTGTGAATACCAAAAGATGTAAAGTTGATAACGATAGTCCCACATACTTGTGGCACTGCCGCCTTGGTCACATTGGTGTCAAGCGCATGAAGAAGCTCCATGCTGATGGACTTTTGGAGTCTCTCGATTATGAATCATTTGACACATGCGAACCATGCCTCATGGGCAAAATGACCAAGACTCCGTTCTCCGGAACAATGGAGCGATCAACCAACTTATTGGAAATCATACATACTGATGTGTGCGGTCCAATGAGCACTGAGGCTCGCGGAGGATATCGTTATGTTCTCACTCTCATTGACGACTTGAGTAGATATGGGTATGTCTACTTAATGAAACACAAGTCTGAAACCTTTGAAAAGTTCAAGGAATTTCAGAATGAGGTAGAGAATCAACGTGACCGAAAGATCTTACAATCATATCGTGGGGGAGAATATTTAAGTCACGAATTTGGTGCGCACTTAAGGAAATGCGGAATTGTTTCACAACTCACGCCGTCTGGAACACCTCAGCGTAACGGTGTGTCTGAACGTCGTAATCGCACTCTATTGGATATGGTGCAATCTATGATGTCACTCACTGATTTACCACTATCATTTTGGGGATACGCTCTAGAGACAGCTACATTCACTTTAAATAGGGCACCGTCTAAATTCGTTGAGACGACACCATATGAATTATGGTTTGGGAAGAAACCTAAGCTGTCGTTTCTAAAAGTTTGGGGATGCGATGCTTATGTCAAGAAACTTCAACCTGAAAAGCTCAAACCCAAGTCGGAAAAATGCGTCTTCATAGGATACCCTAAGGAAACCATTGGGTATACCTTCTACCTCAGATCCGAAGGCAAGATCTTTGTTGCCAAGAATGGGTCCTTTCTGGAGAAAGAGTTTCTCTCGAAAGAAGTAAGTGGGAGGAAAGTGGAACTTGATGAAGTACTACCTCTTGAAAGTAGTGCAGCTCAAGAAGATGTTCCTGTGGTGCCTGTAGTGACTAGAGAGGAAACTAATGGTGATGATCAAGGTACTTCAAATCAAGTTACTACTGAACTTCGTAGGTCCACGAGGACACGTTCCACACCAGAGTGGTATGGCAACCCTGTCCTGGAAATCATGTTGTTAGACAACGGTGAACCTTCGAACTATGAAGAAGCAATGGCGGGCCCAGATTCCAACAAATGGCTTGAAGCCATGCAATCCGAGATAGGATCCATGTATGAAAACAAAGTATGGACTTTGACAGACTTGCCCGATGATAGGCCAGCGATAGAAAACAAATGGATCTTTAAGAAGAAGACGGACGCGGATGCTAATGTTACCATCTATAAAGCTCGACTTGTCGCTAAGGGTTATCGACAAGTTCAAGGGGTTGACTACGATGAGACTTTCTCTCCCGTAGCGAAGCTGAAGTCCGTCCGAATCATGTTAGCAATTGCCGCATACTATGATTATGAAATGTGGCAAATGGACGTCAAAACAGCATTCCTTAATGGCCATCTTAAGGAAGAACTGTATATGATGCAGCCGGAAGGTTTTGTCGATCCTAAGAATGCTAACAAGGTATGCAAGCTCCAGCGCTCCATCTATAGGCTAGTGAAAGCATCTCGGAGTTGGAACATTCTCTTTAAAGAAATGATCAAAGCATTTGGGTTTATGCAGACTAATGGAGAAGCCTGCGTTTACAAGAAAGTGAGTGGGAGCTCTGTAGCATTTCTCATATTATATGTGGATGACATTCTTTTGATGGGAAATGATATAGAACTTTTGGACAGCATTAAGGCCTACTTGAATAAGTGTTTTTCAATGAAGGACCTTGGAGAAGCTGCTTACATATTAGGCATCAAGATCTATAGAGATAGATTGAGACGCCTCATAGGTCTTTCACAAAGCACATACCTTGATAAGATATTGAAGAAGTTCAATATGGATCAGTCCAAGAAGGGGTTCTTGCCTGTGTTGCAAGGTGTGAAATTGAGCTCGGCTCAATGTCCGACCACGGCAGAAGATAGAGAAAAGATGAGTGTCGTCCCTTATGCCTCAGCCATAGGGTCTATCATGTGTGCCATGCTGTGTACCAGACCTGATGTAAACCTTGCCGTGAGTTTGGTAGGAAGATGCCAAAGTAATCCCGGCATGGAACACTGGACAACGGTCAAGAATATCCTGAAGTACCTGAAAAGGACTAAGGATATGTTTCTCGTATATGGAGGTGACGAAGAGCTCGTCGTAAAGGGTTACCTCAATGCTAGTTTCGACACAGATCTGGATGACTCTAAGTCACAAACCGGATACGTGTATATTTTGAATGGTGGGGCAGTAAGTTGGTGCAGTTGCAAGCAAACACTACTAGGGAAAACCTTATGCACAGAACTTTAGCAGTAGCGAGGTTTAAAAAAGAACCCTGGTGCTAAGTAGCAGTAGCGCACCTAGGGAAACCGCGCTGCAGATAAAGTTCTAG
Source organism: Triticum timopheevii (assembly GCA_963921465.1). Lineage (NCBI taxonomy): Eukaryota > Viridiplantae > Streptophyta > Magnoliopsida > Poales > Poaceae > Triticum > Triticum timopheevii. Next base: position 68,446,581 of record OY997272.1, on the reverse strand, counting down.
TAGTAGCGCGTCTGGCTGTAAACACGTTACTACTAAAATTCCCACGGCTTAGCCGATAGGCTACACATAGTAGTAGCCACCTATAACGGACCGTGCTACCGCTACTTTATTTGTAGCAGCGCATTTTAATATAAACTCGCTACTGCTAAAGGTTATAAAATTAAATGGAAAGAAAATAGAAAGGTAATTGAAAATGAAAGAAATAGAATAAGGTGAAAGGAAAAAAAATAAAATGTGATAAAACTAAATGAAAAAGGGGAAAAAGAGAAAGGAGTAGCAGTAGCGTGTATCCCAGAATGCGCTGTAGCTAACATAGCAGCAGCGCTTTTCCTGGAACACGCTACTGCTACTTCTGACTTAACCACGGGGTTCGTCCTTCCCAACGCGGCCACTTCCCCCAAATCCAACTCTCTCCACTCTCGCTGCCGCCATCGCCCGTCGGCCGCTGCGCGCTCTCCGCACACCCTCTACGCCGCCCCGACCCCAGATTCAACGCCGCCCCGCCCCCGACCTCAACGCCGCCCCGGACGCCGCCCCCGACCCCGACCTCGATGCCGCCATCCGCCGCGCGCTCGAGCCCCGACCCTGACCTCGACGCCGCCCTGCCCCTCCCTCGTGGCAGGCACCCTTCATGTAAGAGTGGAAACAAATCGGATGCGGATGCGGCTCAAATGAGTTAGGGTTCATTTAAGGGTGAAAACGAATCAAATTTCTAAGATGAATCATAAAACGAGTAAAATTTGACCACTTATTTCACTTTATAGTTGGATAATTGGAATATCCGCTACCAATTTCCACCCCTATAGGTTCATCAAATTAGATGGTAATTAGGGAAGTAGTTCCTAGGTACTAATTAGTTATAAGAACTAGGTACTAATTAGCTACTAGAATATTTTTATTTATAGTAAGTTTATTTTTAGTAAGAACTAGTTGAATTAATAGAACTAGTTAGTAAGAACTTGTTGCTATTTTTTAGTTAAAGCAATTTTTCCCACCTCGACGTGGACGATGCCTATCCCGCATCCTCGTCGTCGAGTCGGCGGAGGACGACACCTGCTTGACCAGATCGGCCATGTCCGAGACTTGGCTCCGCCGGGGTGGTACTGGGAGGCGCTACCTACCGGGTGGCGCACGTTGGTGAGGAGCCAGCCTGTGTTGACCCGAACCTTCTTTGGTGGCGGTCGTGTGGGCCAGTGACGGTCCAGAGGCTCGAGGACTCCACGGAGGTGGTGCGTCACCGTGTCAGTGAGGAGGACGCGCACGTCCGTCGCGACTTGTTTGCATTGGAGCACAGGTCGTTCTCCAATACCTGGCAGGTTCTCCAGGGATCTCACTGGAGCTATGATCCCATGATGGTTCCTTCTCTGTGGGTGTCCACCGCCCGCGCCGATACCCGTCCTGTGCTAGGGTTTTAGTTGTATTAGTGATGTTATATGTATGACACTATTCGTGATGTATTAGTGATAATATTCGACGATGTACAGACGCATGAGATGATTTACTTTTACTTATTGAATGCATGCTAATTTGAGTCCTATAAGATATTTTGAAATGTATATCTTGTGTTGCTCAATATCCAAGTGGCCGGTCATGTTTGCAGGTTACACCTCCGAGTGGCCTATGTTTTGCCGGAGTGTTGATTCATTTCTGTTCCGGCAAATTTCAGGCACTCGATATGTCCTATTTTAGCAAAGGTCATGCCGGATTTTTCCGTGAATTTTGGCATGACTTGTGCCAAAATATGTATGAAATATCGAGTGCCCCGGATTTGTGTGTTGAGTATCCAGGTAGTTGTCTTCGATCGATTTTCAATTAATGTTTTAACTATGGACATAGGAAATGTCTGACGACGAAAAGGATTTTGGTATTTGCAAATACTGTGAAGACGAGCGCGGCCTGTGCGACGGAATCTTCCTAGATGATGATAGGCGCTTCAGCATCAAGCTGGACGAGAACTTCGAAGTGGATACAGTAAGTCACAACGACAAGTCTTTTTTCGTAATTAAGCATGACATCTGCTTCATTTGCTTCAACTTATATTTTTTTACTATTCTACTAGTGTATCCCCTGCCATGCAAGAGTTTTTGTATTGGATAAGATAGGTTTCAGTCATACTACGGAGGAAAAGAAAGTTTACTTGAAGACCGAGCATGGTTATATTTTCCATGCAAAATTATACAATTCAGACGACTACAATTCAGTCATACTATGGTGCAAGCAAACATGTCCAGCGCTTGATAAACAGGACCGTATACTGTCCTGGGGCTGAAATCAACTGCGAGGAGCTCAATCATTATGTTTCATGGCTTGAGGATCTTGATACTGTCAAGACAAATTTTCTTCCTGCATTTAGAAATGTTAGTACTGAAAATGTGCAACCAATAGTGTTCGTAATGAACTACGGTCACATCTATTTAGGAAGGATGGTAAGATTTTTACTATTTGTCCTCAGTGCATCTTTTCCATACATTATATTTGAAGCTAAACTTCATTGCTAAATATGTTACCATATGATGTTCTTCAACAGGGACTCCCGATGAATGTTGTGCCTTATGGGATCGAGACTAAAGGTACCATGAGTATTATCAGCTTACGGCCAAGATATCCTCAGATTACTTTAGTGCATTCAAGATTAGCGACGGATGCTTAATAGTGCAAGACTAGACCAAATATGTGATGGGGGAGCGCAGAGAAGTACTAGGGGGCAGCAAACAGATGCGCTACCCACGATTAGGAGACAGGTTCATCTGCATGCTCCAACTTGATCAAGGAGGAGAGCTATACATGTTTTATGTTATTTTACCTAAGAGAGAGTAGCAGGAGTGATTAGCTAGCTAGAAATGAGTTTGAGGATGATGATGTGCTACAATATTACTATGATGATAAAATAGCTAGTGTTGGTGGTAATGACTATGATGATCATTATTAGCTAGTGTTAGTGGTGATTAAATAAATACTGTTGGTGGTAATGACTATGATGATGATTAAATAGCTTGTGATGGCAGATTAGATTCAAGTGGAGGCAACATGTGGTGCACATCGAAAGTACTACTAGTCCAAACTATATCAAGTTTGGATTAGTAGTATACTTTTGACATGCACCACATATTGCCTCCACTTGAACCTAATCCACCTTCATTTGACACACTGTTATGGACATAATGGTGTAAACCTCATAACTAGTATTGTACCAATATTTGTACGATGGCGCATAAATACACTAAAAATAAAAAATAAAAAAAGAATACTAGTAGAGATGGACAGAAAACATGCTGCAAGTAGTTACATTAGCAGTAGCGTGGGAGTGAACAAATGCTGCAACTATTTGTCCTAGCAGTAGCGCGTGCGGGCATGCGTTACTGCTAAGCAATAGTTGTAGCGCCTTATTAGTAGCGCGCCTACCCGCGCTACTAGTGAGCACAAAACCAGCGCTACTGCTAGGGTTTTCCCTAGTAGTGAAAGCGTCGTGGCGGGATCTACATGTGTAGCGGAGTACATGGCAGCCTCGGAGGCAGCGCTTGAAGCAATCTGGGTGAAGGAGTTCATCACCGACCTAGGAGTCATACCCAATGCGTCAGGGCCGATCACACTCTTCTGTGACAACACTGGAGCTATTGCCCTTGCCAAGGAGCCCAGGTTTCACAAGAAGACCAGGCACATCAAGCGTCGCTTCAACTCCATTCGTGAAAATGTTCAAGATGGAGACATAGATATTTGCAAAGTGCATACGGATCTGAATGTCGCAGATCCGTTGACTAAACCTCTTCCGCGAGCAAAACATGATCAACACCAGAACTCTATGGGTGTTCGATTCATCACAATGTAACTAGATTATTGACTCTAGTGCAAGTGGGAGACTGTTGGAAATATGCCCTAGAGGCAATAATAAAATGGTTATTATTATATTTCCTCATTCATGATAATTGTCTTTTATTCATGCTATAATTGTGTTATCCGGAAATCGTAATACATGTGTGAATACATAGACCACAACATGTCCCTAGTGAACCTCTAGTTGACTAGCTCGTTTATCAATAGATGGTCACGGTTTCCTGACCATGGACATTAGATGTCATTGATAACGGGATCACATCATTGGGAGAATGATGTGATGGACAAGACCCAATCCTAAGCATAGCACAAGATCGTGTAGTTCGTTTGCTAGAGATTTTTCAATGTCAAGTATCATTTCCTTAGACCATGAGATTTCTGCACGGCGTGGCACTGTTTCCACTCTCCCCTAACATCACTCTGGGAAGGCAGAGCCCTGCTCCCCACGACGGCCTGTCGGTACGGCCCATAGGCTGTGGGCCCTACTGGGCAGTGACATCCCAGAAGACGGCGCATGCCAAACCAGATAGACCGGAGGAGGGCCGACCTCTAGCAGGCGGCCGTCCCCTCCCTCGAAACCCATGCACCATTAACCTGATGAGACCTGGTGTGGCTACAGTGATCTCCCACCAAGCGGCAGGGACTGTAGCCACACCGAGATGACCAAGCCAGCGTCATTAGCGGCACGGCTACAGTGAGCAGCCACCAACCAGACCCGCCAGTGGCGGAAGCGGCCTGTCGGCTCCGTACCAGACCAGTCGGCGGGGCCCACCAGGCGGCGGGCCCCAGTAGTCGGCGGAGAAGCTGACGGCCGGGCCCAGCAGCCGGCCGGATTACCATTGTACCCCTGGGGGGTAGGCCTATATAAACCCCCTAGGGCAGCCATGCAAAGGGTTCCCATCCCATTAGACCTGGCCACATTCCTTGGGCAGGAGAGAGCTAGCCTTGCCTTCTCCTTCCTCTAGCAAACAGCTCAAGGAGCAACCTTGTATCACTTGTGCCTTTAGTGATCATGCGGAGACCCCGCAGAGCAGGACTAGGGGTGTTATCTCCTCGGAGAGCCCCGAACCTGGGTAAAGTTTGCCGGCGTTCGTGTCTACGCCTCATCCTGCTTCCGGGCACTGGGGACGTTCTACTCGCTCCCACCATGATAAGCCATCCTTTGGCATATGTCGCACCCAACCCCCTATAAATGCAGCGATTCTTTCTCTATTTTTAGGACGAACTATGTCCAGATTCCTGAGCTCTCCGAGCCGGATACCCGTCTATGGGAGGACATGGCCCAGACTCCGAACCTAGAATCGGACGGCGGGCCAGGAAAATTAGGCAGCATCGGGGAGTCCGAGCCACCAAGCTCGGAAGCTCCTCTGCCCCTGGGTCTCAGATCGGATCAGGGTTTGGACTTAAATCTACCCACCCACCCAGACACAAGTGATCTTTCCCACATTAGACAAGAGCCCCAAGAGATAGTACATCACTTCTGGGTCAGATTCCTCCTTGTAATGAGCAAGATTAAAGACTGTCGCGAGGAAGACACAATCTTATTCTTTTGCAAAAACAGCACGGACAAGGGAATTCTCAACGCCATAAGTTGCCGTGACATAGCACACTTTGCTGACTTGGCGGCCATAGTACAAAAGTACTGTGCGATGGAAAGCACATGGAAAACCAAATCAAAATTTTGGGATCCCCCGGTTCTCACTAAACCCCTTGTCCGAACAAAAAGGGTGCACTCTCGAAAGTCACCCAATCCAATTACAAAGAAACCAAAGCCCACTACAGGGCATGGAACCGTATTGGAGGGATGGCTCAATGGTCCATGCAAAATTCATAGTATGTTGGATACCATACCAACACACAGCCCGAGAGCATGTTGGATACTCCGGCAGGTGGCCAAGAGCGGCGAGGATCTCCTCATCAACAATACCACAGAGCACTATCCCACAGAAAATAACAGTATAGTACTAACAGTCTTCGAGACTTTCACCTCAAATAATAGGCATAAGCGAGCACTCCGCAGCCTCGTCGAAGTCTGCCACATTGCAGCAATAAATCCGTGGAACGACACGGCCATAACCTTCAATGCTAGTGACGAACCGCAATTCCGAACAGTCCGAGCACCAGCCGCTTTGGTCCTTAGTCCAATTGTGGACGACTTTTGGCTTACTAAAGGGCTTATGGACGGTAGCAGCGGATTAAACCTCATCTACGAGGAAACTCTTAACAAAATGGAAATAGACAAGAGCCGCATTGAGCAAAGTAGCACGACCTTTAGAGCTATCATCCCTAGTTGGGAGGCATGATGCACGGGAAACATCACACAAGATGTGGTATTCGGCACGCCGGAGAATTATAGGCCGAAGAGATCACATTCCAAGTGGCCCCGTTCAGTAGCGGATACCACGCCCTTTTAGGGCGGGACGCATTCACGAGCTTCCAAGCTATACCCCATTATGGGTACATGAAGCTCAAGATGCCCGAGACCAATGGAATAATCATTCTAGATAGTGATCCGGATGTAACACTACGTGCGGAAAACAAAACCGCCGCCCTAGCCCTTGACGCATTATCCGAAGCCCTTGCGGCCGAAGAATTAACTACACTGCGCTCCACGCTGGACAGGGACGACGTGATACTCGGCAAATGACCCAAGTCCACCTCTTTCAAACCAGCGGACGAAATCGTCAAATTCCAAGTCCACCCATTGGACCCTACAAAAACAGCATCCATCGGGGCACAGCTGAGCCCCACAATAGTCGCCATATGTTGGTGTCAATACCGGCGGATCTCAGGTAGGGGGTCCCGATCTGTGCGTCTTAGGCTGATGGTAACAGGAAGCAAGGGACAGAATGCTTACCTAGGTTTGGGCCCTCTCGATGGAGGTAAAACCCTACTTCCTACTTGATTAATATTGACGATATGAGTAGTACAAGAGTAGATCTACCACGAGATCATACAGGCTAAACCCTAGAAGCTAGCCTATGATGATTATGATTGTAATTGTGATTGGCCTTCTAAGGACCAACCTCTCCGGTTTATATAGACATCGGAGAGGGCTAGGGTTTACATGGAGTCGGTTACAAGGAAAGAAATACAATATCTGGATCGCCAAGCTTGTCTTCCACGCAAAGGAGAGTCCCATCCGGACACGGGACGGAGTCTTGAGTCTTGTATCTTCACGCTTCAATAGTCCGGATGATGTATATAGTCCAGCTGGATGGATACCCCCTAATCCAGGACTCCCTCAGTAGCCCCTGAACCAGGCTTCAATGACGATGAGTTTGGCGCGCAGTCTTGTCTTCGGCATTGCAAGGCGGGTTCCATCTCCGAATACTCCAAAGTAATTATTGAACACTTAGACCGTGTCCGGATCTGCGAGATGATTCTCATATACCATCGTAGGGAACATATCATAAATCTAATCTGCTGGCAATCTTCATAGGTCGTGCCTTTGCATCATGGCCTAGTCCGACACGAACCGGCGTTTCTCGCCCCACCCCGACTCGCGTTGCGAGGCAGTTTTATTGGCACGTCCTGCCAAAGCAGAGATCATGTCCCCTTATTATGCGATCTTCCATCAATATGGGCTTGTATAACCCCACGACGATCGTTGGCATGACTCCGTGTGCTTTTAGATAAGCCTCAAGAGGTCACACTGAGGACTCTTGATATTCACCCCCTTTATAAAGGGGCCGAGGCCTATGCCTCTTTTCCACCTCCCTCGCACCTTCTCGCACCTCGAGTTCTAACACCCGAGACCTAAGCTCCCATACCCCTGATCCTCCAATATGTCCGGATCCAACCCTCAAGGCCGATGGGTGGCCTCCTCGATCCAAGAGGAGGACATTGCGAAGCTTAGGGAGGTCGGATACCTGACCGCCGACATCCAGCACAGGCTTCCTGCTCCAGGGCAGGTCATCCCTACACCAGAGCCCAATGAGAGCGTCGTGTTTGTTCCTTACTTCCTCCGCGGCTTGGGCCTCACCCTCGATCCCTTTGTGAGGGGGCTCATGTTCTATTATGGGTTAGATTTTCATGATCTAGCTCCAGACGCTATCCTCCATATCTCGTCGTTCATCATTGTGTGCGAGGCTTTTCTCCACGTCACTCCACACTTTGGCTTATGGCTCAAGACATTCAGTGTGAAGCCGAAGATGATCGAGGGGCGACATGCAAAGTGCGGAGGTGCCATAATAAGCAAGAACGCCGATGCCCCATGGCCAGAGGGTTCTTTCCCAGAAGTAGCCGATGTATGGCAACGGAGGTGGTTTTATGTTACGGCTCCCCGAGGCACAAAGTGGGTAGCCGCCCCCGAGTTCCGCTCGGGCCCTCCGTCACAACTGGCGTCTTGGACCGACGTAGGATGGAGTTGGGTGCCCGCTGGTGATGTACCGGTATGCAGAGCCGTATCCGGGAGCTTCTTGAGAGGGGCATTAACCTTGTCAACATAATTCAAGTGATGTTAATCCGACGGATGTTGCCGTGCCAACGCCGGCCTCTCCGGATGTGGGAGTTCAATCCAGAGGGTCCGCGGACTGTTAAGCACTTCTTCGGCTTGAAGCTCGATGGGATGTGTAAATTATTCTTCGGACCACAAGTAGAGTGTCCGGACACCACCGAGGATGCGGGCCTAAGCTGCAATCACCTAGATACCCAAGTAGGTAACCTTGATACCGGACACTTTGTTTTATATTTGTCATACTTGTTATTCTGAAAATCATCCGTGGCCAGGAATGGCTCAGCAAGGCAGAGAGAATCAGGTGTCCGACGCCACTTTCCAAAGGCTTGCCTAGTCCCACTATTGCCAAGATGCTTGACCGGGTGCTCAGCAAAATGCGCTCAGGCAAAGACAAGGGGAAGAACAAAGAAATCGAACTTCACACGCTGCACATCCGAACCGGAGGAATTGTTACCTCCCCTGAGGAGGATTGTCGGAAAGGGGAGGCTAAAGCCTCCTCCCCGTGAGGGAAGAAAAGGGCTGCCTCCAAAGACTTGGAGACGGAGATGCCCAAACCAGGGAAAAAGGTATCACCCGGGGGCTCTGCCCCAACGGGCACCCTCACCGCATCATGCCCACCAACGGGCCAGCCCTCCACCGAGCTGTAAGTTAATCGTTAATTCGAAGGTACTGCGTTTCTCCCAGATCAATAACCAGGATTCTTCTTTAGCCGTTGCTTCTGCTTCTTTAGACTTCTTGCGGTGGCCATAAGCTTTCTGTGGAGGTTATCTCGTTCCACGCATGTTTCTGGGATGATGAATGCATCCTCATCCGAACTTTGTTCTTGTCCTTGGACAGTTTGATGAACTCGTCCTTCGGGATCATTGTGATCGGGCGTCCGCTCCGAACTGTGTTCGGCATGACATGGCTCGTCCTGCTCCATTGCCGGGTCCGTATGGTCATTGTTGCCTTCGGAGTTGACTGGGGTGTCGATCTTTCTGGCGCTCTTGTCGCTATTTTTACTGTTGCTAGACGAGCGGCGTCTGCGTCGTTGTTTTGGCTTTTGCCCGAGGGTTTTATCTTCCGGATTGTCACCGTCGTCCTCCTTGGGCGTGTCCACCATGTATATATCGTGTGATGAGGTAGTAGTCCAGTGCCCCAGAGATTCTGAATCTTCTCCTGCATCGTCGTCCATAACGTCGATGCCTTCGGAGTCAAAGTCAAGCACCTCGGTTAAATCATCAACCGTGGCAATGAAGTGGGTGGTGGGTGGGCAACGAATTCCTTCGTTGCCTGCTTCCCACTCGAGCCGTACATTGTTCGGCCAAGAGCCTCCTGACAAAGAGAGATACTTTAATGAGTTCAGCATGTCGCCAAAGGGTGAGTGTTGGAAGATATCCGCAGCGGTAAACTCCATTACCGGAGCCCAACCAGGCTAGGCGGGCTCAGGAGCACGCGGACTGGAACCTACAACCGGATACGAGTCCGGGGGTCCGGAGTCACAGGCTTCCTCAGAAGTGAGGCCTGTGTTCGGCTCCACCGCTGATGAGTGTGCGGCCAGCGGGGCGGGGTCCGTCCTTCCGTCCTTAGGCAACGTAGCCTGCTCCAGATTAAGGTCCGGGGCTACTGCAGGGGTGATATCCCGAGCATTGTCCGACAGTAGGTCTAGGCCGTGCTCGTCATGACTGTCCGGTGCTCCTGGCATAGGCCCAAATCCGTCGAAGATCAAGTCTCCGCGAATGTCCGCCGTGCAGTTCAGGTTTCTAAACCTGATCTGGTGGCCAGGGCCATAGCTGTTGATCTGCTCCAGATGGCCAAGTGAATTAGCCTGCAGTGCGAAGCCGCCGAACACAAAGATCTGTCTGGGGAGAAAAGTTTCACCCTGGACCGTGTCGTTGACGAGATTGAAGGAGCCATCGAGCCTTGCAGCGACGACATAGAGGAACTCTCAATGAAAGCACCAATGTTGGTGTCAAAACTGGCGGATCTCGGGTAGGGGGTCCCGATATGTGTGTCTTAGGCTGATGGTAACAGGAAGCAAGGGACACAATGTTTACCCAGGTTCAGGCCCTCTCGACGGAGGTAAAACCCTACTTCATGATTGATTAATATTGATGATATGAGTAGTACAAGAGTAGATCTACCACGAGATCGTAGAGGCTAAACCCTAGAAGCTAGCCTATGATGATTATGATTGTAATTGTGATCGGCCTTCTAAGGACCAACCTCTCGGGTTTATATAGACACCGGAGAGGGCTAGGGTTTACATGGAGTCGGTTACAAGGAAGGAAATAAAATATCCGGATTGCCAAGCTTGTCATCCACGCAAAGGAGCGTCCCATCTGGACACGGGACAGAGTCTTGAGTCCGGACGATGTATATAGTCCGACTATCCGGATACCTCCTAATCCAGGACTCCCTCACCGCACTGCGAGAATTCTTGTGCGAGAATTGGGACATCTTCTCCTGGCATCCTTCAGACATGCCAGGTATCCCATGCAGACTAGCCGAGCACAGCCTAAACATAATGAAGGGATACAAGCCGGTCAAGCAGACTCTTCGGCGCTTTTCAGAACCTAAGCGACAAGCCATGGGAGAAGAGCTAGCCAAGTTACTCGAGGCCGGATTCATTAGAGAAATAAAACATCCGGACTGGCTAGCAAACCTGGTGATGGTACCAAAGAAGGACAAATCCTGGCACCTATGCGTCGATTTCAAGGACCTCAATAAGGCTTGCCCTAAGGATCCCTTCCCACTCCCCCGCATCGATCAAATCATCGACGCAACTGCAGGACACGACTCATTGAGCTTCCTCGACGCATACTCCGGATACCATCAAATCAAGATAGCAGAGTCCGACTAAGCCGCAACGACATTCATCACTCCACACGGCCCCTTCTGTTTTAACACCATGCCTTTCGGGCTCAAAAACGCCGGTGCAACCTATCAATGCATGATTCAGACATGCCTGGAAACACAAATCGGCAAAACAGTGGAGGCATACGTAGACGATATGGTCATTAAATCCAGACACGTCGAATCTTTAATAGATGACTTGAGGCTTACGTTCGACAATCTATGAACATATGACATCTGTTGGGGAACGTAGTAATTTCAAAAAATTTCCTACGCACACGCAAGATCATGGTGATGATATAGCAACGAGAGGGGAGAGTGTATGTCCACGTACCCTCGTAGACCGTAAGCGGAAGCGTTAGCACAACGCGGTTGATGTAGTCGTACGTCTTCACAATCGACCGATCCAAGCACCGAACGTACGGAGCCTCCGAGTTCAGCACACGTTCTGCTCGATGACGTCCCTCGAACTCCGATCCAGCCGAGTGTCAAGGGAGAGTTCCGTCAGCACGACGGCGTGGTGACGATCTTGATGTTCTACCGGCGCAGGGCTTCGCCTAAGCTTCGCGATGATATGACCGAGGTGGAATATGGTGGAAGGGGGCACCGCACACGGCTAAGGAACGATCCGTAGATCAACTTGTGTCTATGGGGTGCCCCCTGCCCCCGTATATAAAGGAGGGAGGGGGGAGGCCGGCCGGCCCCCTTGGGGCGCGCCAAGGGAGGAGGAATCCTCCTCCTAGTAGGAGTAGGATTCCCCCTTTCCTACTCCTACTAGGAGGGGGAAGGAAGGAGGAGAGGGGGGGAAGGAAAGGGGGGCGCCCCCCCTCCTAGTCCAATTCGAACTAGAGGGAGAGGGGCACGCGGCCCACCCTCGCCGCCCCTCTCTCTTCCCACCTAGGCCCATGTGGCCCATTAACTCTCCCGGGGGGTTCCGGTAACCCCCCCGGCACTTCGGTTTTCTCCGAAAACTTCCGGAACCTTTCCGGTGTCCGAATATGGTCGTCAAATATATCAATCTTTATGTCTCGACCATTCCAAGACTCCTCGTCATGTCTGTGATCACATCCGGGACTCCGAACAAACTTCGGTACATCAAAACTTATAAACTCATAATAAAACTGTCATTGAAACGTTAAGCGTGCGGACCCTACGGGTTCGAGAACTATGTAGTCATGACCTAAAACCATTCTAGATCATTAGCCAATAGTGGGACCTGGATGCCCATATTGGTTCCTACATATTCTACGAAGATCTTTATCGGTCAAACCGCATAACAACATACTTTGTTCCCTTTGTCATCGGTATGTTACTTGCCCGAGATTTGATCGTCGGTATCCAATACCTAGTTCAATCTCGTTACCGGCAAGTCTCTTTACTCATTCTGTAATACGTCATCTCATAACTAACTCATTAGTTACATGCTTGCAAGGCTTAGGTGATGAGTATTACCGAGAGGGCCCAGAGATACCTCTTCGACAATCGGAGTGACAAATCCTAATCTCGAATTATGCCAACTCAACATGAACCTTCGGAAACACCTGTAGAGCACCTTTATAATCACCCAGTTATGTTGTGACGTTTGGTAGCACACAAAGTGTTCTTCCGATACACGGGAGTTGCACAATCTCATAGTTGCAGGAACTTTGTATAAGTCATGAAGAAAGCAATAGCAGTATACTAAATGATCAAGTGCTAGGCTAACAGAATGGGTCATGTCAATCACATCATTCTTCTAATGATGTGATCCCACTAATCAAATGACAACACATGTCTATGGTCAGGAAACATAACCATCATTGATTAATGAACTAGTCAAGTAGAGGCATACTAGTGACTATAGTTTCCTATGTATTCACACATGTATCATGTTTCCGGTTAATACAATTCTAGCATGAATAATAAACATTTATCATGATATGAGGAAATAAATAATAACTTTATTATTGCCTCTAGGGCATATTTCCTTCAGTCTCCCACTTGCACTAGAGTCAATAATCTAGATTACATAGTAATGATTCCAACACCCATGGAGTCTTGGTGCTGATCATGTTTTGCTCATGAGAGAGGCTTAGTCAACGGGTCTGCAACATTCAGATCCGTATGTATCTTGCAAATCTCTATGTCTCCCACTTGGACTTGGTCCCGAATGGAATTGAAGCGTCTCTTGATGTGCTTGGTCCTCTTGTGAAATCTGGATTCCTTTGCTAAAGCAATTGCACCAGTATTGTCATAGAAGATCTTCGTTGGTCCCGATACACTAGGTATTACACCTAGATCGGAAATGAACTCCTTCATCCAGACTCCTTCATTTGCTGCTTCAGAAGCAGCAATGTATTCCGCTTCACATGTAGATCCCGCCACGATGCTTTGTTTAGAACTACACCAACTTACAGCTCCACCGTTTAATATAAACACGTATCCGGTTTGCGATTTAGAATCGTCCGGATCAGTGTCAAAGCTTGCATCGACGTAACCATTTACGACTAGCTCTTTGTCACCTCTATATACGAGAAACATATCCTTAGTCCTTTTCAGGTATTTCAGGATGTTCTTGACCGCTGTCCAGTGATCCACTCCTGGATTACTTTGGTACCTTCCTGCCAAGCTTATTGCTAAGCATACGTCAGGTCTGGTACACAGCATTGCATACATGATAGAGCCTATGGCTGAAGCATAGGGAACATTTTTCATTTTCTCTCTATCTTCTGTTGTGGTCGGGCATTGAGTTCGACTCAACTTCACACCTTGTAGCACAGGCAAGAATCCTTTCTTTGCCTGATCCATTTTGAACTTTTTCAAAATTTTGTCAAGGTATGTGCTTTGTGAAAGTCCTATTAAGCGTCTTGATCTATCTCTATAGATCTTGATGCCCAATATGTAAGCAGCTTCCCCGAGGTCTTTCATCGAAAAACTTTTATTCAAGTATCCCTTTATGCTATCCAGAAATTCTATATCATTTCCAATTAATAATATGTCATCAACATATAAAACTAGAAATGCTACAGAGCTCCCACTCACTTTCTTGTAAATACAGGCTTCTCCAAAAGTCTGTATAAAACCATATGCTTTGATCACACTATCAAAGCGTTTATTCCAACTCCGAAATGCTTGCACCAGTCCATAAATGGAAAGCTGGAGCTTGCACACTTTGTCAGCACCTTTTGGATCAACAAAACCTTCCGGCTGCATCATATACAACTCTTCTTCTAGAAATCCATTCAAGAATGCAGTCTTGACATCCATTTGCCAAATTTCATAATCATGAAATGCAGCAATAGCCAACATGATTCGGACAGACTTAAGCATCGCTACGGGTGAGAAAGTCTCATCGTAGTCAACCCCTTGAACTTGTCGAAAACCTTTCGCAACAAGTCGAGTTTTATAGACAGTAACATTACCATCAGCGTCAGTCTTCTTCTTAAAGATCCATTTATTCTCAATGGCTTGCCGATCATCAGGCAAGTCAACCAAAGTCCATACTTTGTTTTCATACATGGATCCCATCTCAGATTTCATGGCCTCCAGCCATTTCGCGGAATCTGGGCTCATCATCGCTTCCTCATAGTTCGTAGGTTCATCATGGTCAAGTAACATGACTTCTAGAATAGGATTACCGTACCACTCTAGTGCGGATCTTACTCTGGTAGACGTACGAGGTTTAGTAGAAACTTGATCTGAAGTTTCATGATCAATATCATTAGCTTCCTCACCAATTGGTGTAGTCGTCACAGGAACCGGTTCTTGTGATGAACTACTTTCCAATAAGGGAGTAGATACAGTTATCTCATCAAGTTCTACTTTCCTCCCACTCACTTCTTTCGAGAGAAACTCCTTCTCTAGAAAGGATCCATTTTTAGCAACGAATGTCTTGCCTTCGGATCTGTGATAGAAGGTGTACCCAATAGTCTCTTTTGGGTATCCTATGAAGACACATTTCTCCGATTTGGGTTCGAGCTTATCTGGTTGAAGTTTCTTCACATAAGCATCGCAGCCCCAAACTTTAAGAAACGACAACTTTGGTTTCTTGCCAAACCATAGTTCATAAGGCGTCGTCTCAACGGATTTTGATGGTGCCCTATTTAACGTGAATGCGGCCGTCTCTAAAGCATAACCCCAAAACGATAGCGGTAAATCGGTAAGAGACATCATAGATCGCACCATATCAAGTAAAGTACGATTACGACGTTCGGACACACCATTTCGTTGTGGTGTTCTAGGTGGCGCGAGTTGCGAAACTATTCCGCATTGTTTCAAATGTAAACCAAACACGTAACTCAAATATTCTCCTCCACGATCAGATCGTAGAAACTTTATTTTCTTGTTACGATGATTTTCTACTTCACTCTGAAATTCTTTGAACTTTTCAAATGTTTCAGACTTGTGCTTCATTAAGTAGATATACCCATATCTGCTCAAATCATCAGTGAAGGTGAGAAAATAACGATATCCGCCACGAGCTTCAACATTCATTGTACCACATACATCTGTATGTATGATTTCCAACAAATCTGTTGCTCTCTCCATAGTACCGGAGAACGGTGTTTTAGTCATCTTGCCCATGAGGCACGGTTCGCAAGTACCAAGTGATTCATAATCAAGTGATTCCAGAAGTCCATCAGTATGGAGTTTCTTCATGCGTTTTACACCGATATGACCTAAACGGCAGTGCCACAAATAAGTTGCACTATCATTATTAACTCTGCATCTTTTGGCTTCGACATTATGAATATGTGTATTACTACTATCGAGATTCAATAAAAATAGACCACTCTTCAAGGGTGCATGAACATAAAAGATATTACTCATATAAATAGAACAACCATTATTCTCTGATTTAAATGAATAACTGTCTCGCATCAAACAAGATCCAGATATAATGTTCATGCTCAACGCAGGCACCAAATAACAATTATTCAGGTCTAAAACTAATCCCGATGGTAGATGTAGAGGTAGCGTGCCGACGGCGATCACTTCGACTTTGGAACCGTTTCCCACGCGCATCGTCACCTCGTCCTTGGCCAGTGCTCGCTTATTCCGTAGTCCCTGTTTCGAGTTGCAAATATTAGCAACAGAACCAGTATCAAATACCCAGGTGCTACTACGAGCTCTAGTTAGGTACACATCAATAACATGTATATCACATATACCTTTGTTTACTTTGCCATCCTTCTTATCCGCCAAATACTTGGGGCAGTTCCGCTTCCAGTGTCCAGTCTTCTTGCAGTAGAAGCACTCAGTTTCAGGCTTAGGTCCAGACATGGGTTTCTTCTCTTGAGCAGCAACTTGCTTGCCGTTCTTTTTGAAGTTCCCCTTCTTCTTCCCTTTGCCCTTCTTCTTGAAACTAGTGGTCTTGTTGACCATCAACACTTGATGCTCCTTCTTGATTTCTACCTCCGCGGCTTTCAGCATCGCGAAGAGCTCGGGAATAGTCTTGTTCATCCCTTGCATATTATAGTTCATCACGAAGCTCTTGTAGCTTGGTGGCAGTGATTGAAGAATTCTGTCAATGACACTATCATCAGGAAGATTAACTCCCAGTTGAATCAAGTGATTGTTATACCCAGACATTCTGAGTATATGTTCACTGACAGAACTATTCTCCTCCATCTTGCAGCTACAGAACTTATTGGAGACTTCATATCTCTCAATCCGGGCATTTGCTTGAAATATTAACTTCAACTCCTGAAACATCTCATATGCTCCATGACGTTCAAAACGTCGTTGAAGACCCGGTTCTAAGCCGTAAAGCATGGCACACTGAACTATAGAGTAGTCATCAGCTTTGCTCTACCAGACGTTCTTAACGTCGTCAGTTGCATCAGCAGCAGGCCTGGCACCCAGCGGTGCTTCCAGGACGTAACTCTTCTGTGCAGCAATGAGGATAATCCTCAGGTTACGGACCCAGTCCGTGTAATTGCTACCATCATCTTTCAGCTTTGCTTTCTCAAGGAACGCATTAAAATTCAACGGAACAACAACACGAGCCATCTATCTACAAACAAACATAAACAAGCAAGATACTATCAGGTACTAAGTTCATGATAAATTTAAGTTCAATTAATCATATTACTTAAGAACTCCCACTTAGACAGACATCTCTCTAGTCATCTAAGTGATCACGTGATCCAAATCAACTAAACCATAACCGATCATCACGTGAGATGGAGTAGTTTTCAATGGTGAACATCATTATGTTGATCATATCTACTATATGATTCACGCTCGACCTTTCGGTCTCTGTGTTCCGAGGCCATATCTGCATATGCTAGGCTCGTCAAGTTTAACCTGAGTATTCTGCGTGTGCAAAACTGGCTTGCACCCGTTGTAGATGGACGTAGAGCTTATCACACCCGATCATCACGTGGTGTCTCGGCACGACGAACTTTGGCAACGGTGCATACTCAGGGAGAACACTTCTTGATAATTTAGTGAGAGATCATCTTAAAATTCTACCGTCAATCAAAGCAAGATAAGATGCATAAAGGATAAACATCACATGCAATCAATATAAGTGATATGATATGGCCATCATCATCTTGTGCTTGTGATCTCCATCTTCGAAGCACCGTCGTGATCACCATCGTCACCGGCGCGACACCTTGATCTCCATCGTAGCATCGTTGTCGTTTACGCCATCTATTGCTTCTATGACTATCGCTACCGCTTAGTGATAAAGTAAAGCAATTACAGGGCGTTTGCATTTCATACAATAAAGCGACAACCATATGGCTCCTGCCAGTTGCCGATAACTTTGGTTACAAAACATGATCATCTCATACAATAAAATATAGCATCACGTCTTGACCATATCACATCACAACATGCCCTGCAAAAACAAGTTAGACATCCTCTACTTTGTTGTTGCAAATTTTACGTGGCTGCTATGGGCTTAGCAAGAACCGTTCTTACCTACGCATCAAAACCACAACGATAGTTTGTCAAATAGACTCCGTTTTAACCTTCACAAGGACCGGGCGTAGCCACACTCGATTCAGCTAAAGTGAGAGAGACAGACACCCGCCAGTCACCTTTAAGCACGAGTGCTCGTAACGGTGAAACCGGTCTCACGTAAGCGTACGCGTATTGTCGGTCCGGGCCGCTTCATCTCACAATACCGCTGAACCAAAGTATGACATGCTGGTAGGCAGTATGACTTATATCGTCCACAACTCACTTGTGTTCTACTCGTGCATATAACATCAATGCATAAAACCTAGGCTCGGATGCCACTGTTGGGGAATGTAGTAATTTCAAAAAATTTCCTACGCACACGCAAGATCATGGTGATGATATAGCAACGAGAGGGGAGAGTGTATGTCCACGTACCCTCGTAGACCGTAAGCGGAAGCATTAGCACAACGCGGTTGATGTAGTCGTACGTCTTCACGATCGACCGATCCAAGCACCGAACGTACGGAGCCTCCGAGTTCAGCACACGTTCAGCTCGATGACGTCCCTCGAACTTCGATCCAGCCGAGTGTCGAGGGAGAGTTCCGTCAGCACGACGGCGTGGTGACGATCTTGATGTTCTACCGGCGCAGGGCTTCGCCTAAGCTTCGCGACGATATGACCGAGGTGGAATATGGTGGAAGGGGGCACCGCACACGTCTAAGGAACGATCCGTAGATCAACTTGTGTCTATGGGGTGCCCCCTGCCCCCGTATATAAAGGAGGGAGGGGGGAGGCCGGCCGGCCCCCTTGGGGCACGCCAAGGGAGGAGGAATCCTCCTCCTAGTAGGAGTAGGATTCCCCCTTTCCTACTCCTACTAGGAGGGGGAAGGAAGGAGGAGAGGGGGGGGGGAAGGAAAGGGGGGCGCCGCCCCCCCTCCTAGTCCAGTTCGGACTGGAGGGAGAGGGGGCGCGCGGCCCACCCTGGCCGCCCCTCTCTCTTCCCACCTAGGCCCATGTGGCCCATTAACTCTCCTAGGGGGTTCCGGTAACCCCCCCGGCACTCTGGTTTTCTTCGAAAACTTCCGGAACCTTTCCGGTGTCCGAATATAGTCGTCCAATATATAAATCTTTATGTCTCGACCATTCCGAGACTCCTCGTCATGTCCGTGATCACATCCGGGACTCCGAACAAACTTCGGTACATCAAAACTTATAAACTCATAATAAAACTGTCATCGAAGCGTTAAGCGTGCAGACCCTACGGGTTCGAGAACTATGTAGTCATGACCTAAAACCATTCTAGGTCATTAGCCAATAGCGGGACCTGGATGCCCATATTGGTTCCTACATATTCTACGAAGATCTTTATCGGTCAAACCGCATAACAACATACTTTGTTCCCTTTGTCATCGGTATGTTACTTGCCCGAGATTTGATCATCGGTATCCAATACCTAGTTCAATCTCGTTACCGGCAAGTCTCTTTACTCGTTCTGTAATACGTCATCTCATAACTAACTCATTAGTTACATGCTTGCAAGGCTTAGGTGATGAGTATTACCGAGAGGGCCCAGAGATACCTCTTCGACAATCGGAGTGACAAATCCTAATCTCGAATTATGCCAACTCAACATGAACCTTCGGAAACACCTGTAGAGCACCTTTATAATCACCCAGTTACGTTGTGACGTTTGGTAGCACACAAAGTGTTCTTCCGGTACACGGGAGTTGCACAATCTCATAGTTGCAGGAACTTTGTATAAGTCATGAAGAAAGCAATAGCAGTATACTAAACGACCAAGTGCTAGGCTAACAGAATGGGTCATGTCAATCACATCATTCTTCTAATGATGTGATCCCACTAATCAAATGACAACACATGTCTATGGTCAGGAAACATAACCATCTTTGATTAATGAACTAGTCAAGTAGAGGCATACTAGTGACTATAGTTTTGTCTATGTATTCACACATGTATCATGTTTCCGATTAATACAATTCTAGCATGAATAATAAACATTTATCATGATATGAGGAAATAAATAATAACTTTATTATTGCCTCTAGGGCATATTTCCTTCAACATCAAGCTCAATCCAGAAAAATGCGTCTTTGGCGTACCTGCCGGAAAGCTTTTGGGCTTCATCGTTTCCAATAGAGGAATTGAAGAAAATCCGGCTAAAACCCGAGCTCTGTCACAGTTGGCTACCCCAACAGACCTCAAACAAATCCAAAAATTAACTGGACGCGTGGCTGCCTTAAGCCGCTTTATCTCCTGATTAGGAGAAAAGGCACTACCTCTTTATCGCCTTCTTTGACGCACCGAACACTTCGAGTGGACAGATGCGACTACGGCCGGACTGGAGGAAATAAAGGCCCTCTTGGCCACCAATCCAATCCTGGCCGCGCCAAATATCGGTGAACCTATGCTGTTATATATAGCTGCAACACACCAGGTTGTAAGCGCAGTGCTCGTCGTCGAACAAGAGACAGATGGACATAAGTTCCCGCTTCAAAAGCCGGTATATTGCGTATCCACTGTCCTCACTCCATGCAAGTCACGGTACCCACATTATCAAAAGATAGCATACGCGGTCTTCATGGCATCCCGAAAACTACGACACTACTTTCAAGAGTGTTCAATCACGATGGCCTCTGAAGTACCACTCAATGACATAATAAATAACCGCGATGCCACAGGCCGGATTGCTAAACGGGCTATCGAGCTCCTCCCGTTCGACATAACATACAAACCACGGCGAGCCATTAAGTTGCAAGTACTGGCTGACTTCATCGCGGAATGGACAGAAGCCGAACTCCCTAAAGAGTACGGCGCGTACTCCAATTGCATCATGCACTTTAACGGCTCTAAGATGCTGGCTGTTCTAGGGGCAGGCGTTGTCCTAACATCCCCCACCGGAGATACAGTCCAATACGTACTCCAAATACTCTATACAGATTCCAACAATGCAACCGAATATGAGGCTTTGTTGCATGGTCTTCGGATGGCAGTCTCCATGGGCATTCAACGCCTAGAAGTGCGGGGGGATTGGAACCTCACAATATCTCAAATAAATGGAGACTTTGACACCAAGGACCCAAAAATGGCGGCCTATCGCAATGCCGTCCTCAAAATGTCAGCTCGGTTCGAGGGGCTCGAATTCCACCATGTGGTCCGAGAAAACAATCAAGCGGCGGATATCCTCGCCCGCATCGGCGCTAAGCGTGACACCGCCCCACCTAATATCTTTTTGGAAAGTCTGTTCAAGCCATCCGTGGTGTGGGAAGGGGAGACCGGCGATACCAGTCTGGATCCGAACGCAACCCCAGATCCCGAACACTTTGACGTATTCGGAGGCTCCGCCACCGAAATAACACCTTCGGGCCACGCGATTATGGCTGTCATCGCCCCGTGGACAGAACCCTTCTTAGCCTACCTAAATAGGCAAGAACTCCCTGAGGACCAAAATGATGCACGTTGCATTGTGCGGCGCTCTGAAGCCTACAAGGTCCACGAGGGAGAGCTTTATAAGAAAAGCGCGACTGGAGTGCTCCAAAGGTGCATCTCCGAAGAGGAAGGGCGGCAGCTCTTGGCCGAAATTCATGACGGACTCGGCGGCCACCACGCCGTAGCTCGGGCACTCATAAGCAAGGCCTTCCGTACAGGTTTCTACTGGCCGACAGCCCGTGCAGATGCACAGGACCTTGTCCAACATTGCATTGGTTGCCAGCTTTTTGCAAATCAAAGCCATATGCCACCTACCGCTCTCCAAACAATCCCCATAACTTGGCCCTTTGCGGTCTGGGGGCTCGATATGGTTGGACCCCTTAAAGGAGGAAGCCATAAGAAGAAATACTTGCTGGTCATGGTGGATAAATTCACCAAATGGATAGAAGCCAAACCAGCTAAAATGACCGAGTCCGGACCAGTGATAGACTTCATATCCGGGGTCGTACACCATTACGGTGTCCCCCACAGTATCATCACCGATAACGACTCAAACTTCACAGCCGACAAAGTGAAAACTTGGTGCGGCAAAATGGGCATTAAGCTTGATTATGCCTCCGTCTATCACCCCCAAACAAACGGTCAAGTCGAACGAGCAAATGGTCTTATTATGAGAGGCATTAAACCCAGACTAGTGCGATCCTTGAAGGAATCTGATACACACTAGGTCGAGGAGCTCGACTCCGTACTATGGGGGCTGCGGACCACGCCAAATCGCACTGCCGGATACACACCATTTTTTATGGTGTACAGCGCAGAGGCAGTGCTAGCCTGCGATGTCATCCATGACTCACCTCGAGTGCGCATGTACGAAGAGAGAGAAGCCGAGCTGGATCGGCAGGACTGTTTAGATGCCCTGGAGGAGGAGCGTGATGTTGCAAAGGCCCATTCTGCATTCTATCAGCAGCAGGCTCAAAGGTATCAAAGCAGAGAAGTACGGGCCAAAACTTATAATGTTGGCGAACTTGTTCTATGCCTACCAGAGAAGAAAAAGGACAAGCTCAAGCCCAAGTGGAAGGATCCCTTCATCATTGATAAAGTTCTCACCGGAGGAGCGTACCGTCTGCGTGATGCATCAGACATCGACTCGAGACGAACCCATGGAACGCGGCCAGACTCCAAAGATTCTACGCCTAGTGCCGAACTCTGTGTTCGTCTCCTTACCTCCGTCTTCCTTTCTAAGTTATATCCTCTCTCTCTCTTTCTTTTTTTATATATAGCCTTAAAAGCTTCAAGTATGCTTCGACCGCACACTCCCGCCACGCTATGCGCGCTCAATATACTTGGGGGCTTCTTATACAGAAGCTTAATATAATTATCTTCCGGGCTTTATGCCCACCACATATGTGCCACTTCTCCATATGTGCCTTTTTTCACCATTATATGCATCGATATGACTTAAGTTTTGGCCAAGCTGGGTTGCCTGGCTCTTGTGTTTATGACCTACGTTCCCGTTAAATTGGCTTGGGCATAAGGGGAGCACCTCTACGATTGTTACTGCCGGGTCAGCCGGATGTGTACCTCAGACTGGGTGAAGCCTAAAGCTAGCGTTCTTAAGGGAATATTCGATCGGTGAACAAAAGATGTTTCTTACTTATTTCAATACATGCCCCCAGATGTTTATATCCCGCGTCACTTTTCACAGTTCGGACATGCACATTAATGCATGCGTACCCCAGGGAAAGGAACCCTTAACAGAACTATTCTCCCTGGAAGATGTTTCTTTCTATCCATGTAATATAACATAGCTAGTTGGGTACTTGTCTATTCAAGCACTTATGACCCCTACGCCTGGTTTCCACGCATACCCTAGTTTTCGCATAACTGAGCGGGTATTCGGATACACTCCAGACTGTCGGGTCCGGAGGTTGAAGTGAAATGGTCTGCCATGACAAATGATTTACAATCCAGCTAGAGACAAAATATGTCATTTGAAGTACACAATCACTTAGACTGACTAAATTCTTCTTCTATACCATCCAACAGGTTGTCTAGCCTACAATCCTGTTGGGAATACTTTGCGGCTAATGCTACCTGGTCATGTACCAGACTAACAGGGATCTCTTTCCCATCTGACCCTATAGGACTGACCTCGGCCATATGGTTCGGGTCAGCCTTGGTGTATCGCGTCTTCACCATGGCCCAAGCTTCCCTTGCACCATGTTGGCAGGCCGATATCTTCCATAATCGAAAGCGCCACCGCGCTCCCTTGAGCACTCAACAAGCTCTCCCATGCCTTCGGGCAGGGATGTGGACGGCCACAAGGCCTGGGCAATGCCCTGCATCACCTGCCGAATTTGTCCGTGCAGTTGTGCGAGTTCTTGCGGAAGATCGCCTGCAGATCCGGGCATCTCCTCTTCGGGGTGACCTGTCAGCATACCTGTAGACATAATTCTGTTAGCCCGCTTCTTCACCAAACTTTATAAAGGTTCATTCGAGCACTTACTAAAAATGTCGCATCGAAGCCTCTTATTCTCCTTCACGGAGTCAGCAAGCTGGGCCCGAACATCTTTTAATTCAACGTCCAGTCGGGTCTTCGTGTCCTGGAGATCATTCTTCTACCGTATAACCTTTGTAAGCACGCGCTCGCCAGCCTTTAGCCGTCGTTGAGCATGTTGTTCATCCTCTGATACAATCTCCAGATTAACTCCGGGATTGTCTGTAGAAGCTATTGTTAGATTTGCATGCATGCCGAATACTAACTGCTATAAGTCAAGACATTCTTTTTGATCAAGACAAGTATTACCAGACGAGGCCTTCTTGGACTCCTCTATTTCGGTGACTGCAGCCCGTACCTGGGCTTTGCACTCCTCCAGCTCTTTAGACAGCTGGGTATTCTTCTCTATAAGAACCTACGCATACAATGATCCTTAAATCAGTTGTGCCAACTGTTTCAAGTCTCAGGGGCTACTGATATACATACTTATCAAATTTTCTTACCTGTATATCCTTTACATACTGGTCTGTGGCTCTGGCGAGGCCATCTTGAGCAGCGAGGATGTATGCGTCCCCTGAGTTGAAGGCAATGAACGCCTCTTCAGAGAAATTAGGGTCACGCAGTGTGGCCCGTCGGCGTCTATGATTCATGGCGCTCTCCACTTTGGAGTTTGTAGCAGATAATCTATCCGCATCCTCTATAGGAGGATCATCTGGCGTTGTCCCCGCATTGACCTCTGCCCTTGAGTCCAGCCTCGGAGTCCGGCTGGTGGAGGTGTGACCGGCAGGCTCTTCGGATATAGTCCGGCGAGCGCTCTTTCTACCGGGAAACCATGGGCATTGTTATATTTTAAAGACGATAATTGCGTAGCAGGTTTTTATTCATACCTCTGCAACGACGTCTCGGTCCTGACCACCTTCCTTTTAAGCCTACACGGCTTCGGTGCCCCTTGTTGATGAGTCACCGTGGGTTCGACGCAACGTCCCGATGGCCTTCCCTGTAAAACGCGACACATATGCGGTGGGTAAGGCGCAAAGAGGGGATCCTTCTTGGAAGTTGGGACTCTGGTTTTACTTACATGTGATATAGGGAGTAGGCCAGGATAATCAGCTATGATGGCCACCAAGGCACCATTGCAGCTTAACTGATAAAATTTCTTGTCGACGAGCTCCACAAATATGTCCGGATCTTCTTTAAGTCCGGGGTCGAGGGCCCGGTCGGGGTCCTCTAGCTGTGGAGATGGGCTGTGAACCTCCCTCATAGCTTTTCGCAGCTCTTGCTATGAATGCGGGAAAGACTGGAATAAAAGTTAGCAGCTCACCCAGCTTGGGGGGTTGTACATGGAGAATCCATCCTATGGCTTGATGCAGATGAACTCCTCTTCTTCTCCTTTGTAAAAATCGGACAATATTTTCGCTAGAGCGGCGGCGGAGTCCGGACCTTTACGGCCGCAACAGGTGGCGTCGTCCTCTCCATTGAAGTGCCACATGGGTTTCCCCCGACAATGAAGAGGCCGCACTCCCCGCATTATACATATTGACATAACCTCAATTATTTGTCAGTCCTGATTTGGCCAGCGTCTTTATCCTGTCCATCAGGAAAAGGACCTATCTGTTACCTTCCTCCTGGGGGCTCCGGGGGCGCCAGCTGTGGCGTTTCTCCAACGGGGCATTTACAAACTCAGGAAGGCCCAACCGAATAGGGTCCGAAAGGGGGACGTCCTCTACATAAAACCACTCTGAAGGCCAGTCTTCGGATGTCTTCTTCGGAGTACCGGACAGACATCTGGTCCCGGCGATGCGCCATATTTCGGCTCCGCCCACTTGATATACCGACCCCTCCTGAGTGCGGGGTACGAGGCAGAATAGCCTCTTCCATAGCTCAAAATGGGCTTCGCAGCTCAGAAATAGCTCGTAGAAGGCAACGTAGCCTACGATGTGTAAAATGGAGGTGGGGGTGAAGTTATGTAGCTGGAGGCCATAGAACTCCAGGAGCCCGCGGAGGAACGGATGGATTGGAAATCCAAATCCCCTCATCAAATAAGGGACAAGGCATACCCGCTCCCCCTTGGACGGGTTGGGCAAAATCTTCGCTTGTTCCGCGCCATTATAAGTGGCTAGTGTAAGTGCATCTAGTGCCACCCCTAGTTGGTTTGGGAGTATTGACGACAAAGTTGTTTGAGGGACTAATGCGTTTGTGAGAATTGCAGGATAACGCAGGTTGTGTCCCTCATTGTTTCGGTTTACCTACCGGAGATGACCCCTAAAAATGTATGAAGACATTGAAGACAATGGTGGTATGAGAAGATATTCATATTGAAGAATATGACATGAGAAGACATTAAGTGAAGACTATTGTGCGCGAAGACTGTGTGGTTTCGTTGTTTCCTTTTCTTATTTGTTGAGTCATAGGAACCACCGTACTGTTAAGTGGGGTCCAAGTGAACTAAGTCAGAGTGACTGAAGTGATGCTCAACTCAAATCCTATGTCTTCGAGCGAAGACAATGAGAGCAAATCTTATTCAGAGCTGGATGAGTCAGCTTTGCTTATAGCCCAAGTAAAGCCGCCGCGTGTGTTTGAAATCTGACCGTTGGAACACGTGTCAGTTCCTTAGTGACCCAGGGTCATTTTGGACAAATCAGGTCGGGTTGCCTAGTGGCTATAAATAGCCCACCCCCTACACCATAAATTGGTGGCTGCTCCGAGTTTGTGCACGGCTTTTGTCGTTTGAGAGCAACCCACCTCGAAGCATTTGAGAGAGAGAGAGAGAGAAATCCTTGCGAGGACAAAGCCCAAACACCCAGAGCCAAAGAGTGTTAGGCATCACTGAAGTCTTTCTGTCTGTGTGACCTGAAGACTTATTACACTTGAGGACTGTGAATCCTCCAGCCGGTTAGGCGTCGCGTTCTGAGCATCCAAGAGTCATTGTGGATTGCCGATGAACGAAGTCTGTGAAGGTTTGGAAGTCTCCCTTGAAGACTTACCAGAGTGATTGGGCAAGGACTGGGTGTCCTTAGCTCAAGGGGAATAAGGTGAAGACACGGTCTTCTGAGTTAAATCTCAGCCTCCCTAACCAGACGTACAGTTGACACAGCAACTGGAACTGGTCTAACAAATCCTGTGTCTTCAACAAGCGACTGGTTCTATCCCTTCCCAACCTTACTTAAGTTTGTCTTCGTGAAGTCATTGCCTATCTGTGTATCTGTTTGACTTCATTCCTTGACTACTACTGTTAATTGGCTTCATACTATCTTCCATCCTGATCCTTACTACCCAGCTGCTATTAGTCCTGTACTTTCACAACATTGCATACTTGACTATGGCTTGCTTAGGGTAGTTTATCTTCCGCTGCATATTAATTAGGTCATTTCTGTTGTTTGTCTTCGAAACTTCTAAGTTTTGAGGACTTTCATAAAAATCGCCTATTCACCCCCCCCCTCTAGTCGATACTAGCACTTTCAATTGGTATCAGAGCAAGGTACTCCCTTGTTCTGTGTGATTCGGTTTAACCACCTGGAGTTTCAGCTATGTCGACTGCAGGATTGAGGAACATATCTTGTCCCACCTTTGACGGTCATGAGTATCCCCGATGGAAGGCCACGATGAAGAAGCGACTCATGTCCATGGATAGCGAACTGTGGACCGTCACTGAGATTGGACTCACTGATCTATGCAAGATGGCAGAGGCTGATGACATTCGCAAGTACACTCTATTGAACCTTACAGCGAAGGATGTCATCTGCTCTCATTTGTCCCGAAATCAGTTCAGGAATGTTATGCACCTCAATCACGCAAAGCTAATCTGGGACCGGCTTTCTGAGGTATATGAAGGTCATCGCACTCGTCATGATCCGTGGTTTGAGGACTGCAAGGAGTCTCTTAAGGAGATGACCTTTGCACCTGAATCGTCATCATCCTCATCGGGCCACATGGCAAGGGGTGATAAGGTAACTGAATGCTATCTCTCTGAATCTAGCGATGATGAATCAGGTGATGAATTTGGCCCCAGTTATGACAAGCTTGCTTCCCTTGCCACTAAACAACAAAGAATCTTGGAAAAGGTTCAAGACATGCTTAGTAAGAGCGATGATATGTTGCGTGAAGAGATGGATCAGTCAAAAGCTTTGGCTGATAGTCTTCAGAGACTTCATGCTAAGTTTGACGCCCTTCAAGATCAACATAATGCTCTCTTGTCTGATCATGAGAAGCTTTCTTCTGAATGTCTTCAAAGAAAGCTAGACCTTGAAAAGATAAGAGTGGATTATGAAGATCTTCAGAAGGAGCGAGATTCATTACTTGCTCAACAAATCAGCCTTACACATGATGGATTTGATCCACCATGTCTAAAATGCATTGAGTGTGATAACGCTACATCTGTTGCTGAATGTTCCACTGCTGCTACTGTTTCATTGTCTTCACCTACTTATGTGGTTACTAACCCCTCTGCGGAGGATACCACCGCTGTTGCTGATGAAAATGCTATGTTGAAGACATTGCTTGAAACAGGGATGTACAAAAGTTTAAAGGGACATCAGACTCTCTGCGATGTCCTCAAAAAGCAGATTCTGAACCGAAACCCTAGGAAGGAGGGTGTTGGGTTCGAAAGGAAAATGAATGTTGGTGGCTCGTACTGGAAGCCTGAGCAGTACCCCAAAACCACATGGGTTGCTGCAAAGGAACCTTCAGTAGATCCATCCACTTTATCTGGCTTTACCTATGCTAATCCTATTATCATTGATGAATCCTTTGATGCAAACTATAAGCTGTTCAAAAATCAGAATGGTGAAGTGTTTGCCAGGTACATTGGTACTAACTACAGGAATGGACCACCTATGAAGAAGATCTGGGTACCTAAGCAGTACATTGAGAATCTTCCTGTGAATGTCGTCATGACACCACCAAGGAAGAAGACAAACCCCAGACCTATAGCTTCATGTGGCCCAAAGGCTTCATACAGATACAGGACTCACCTGAGTCACCCTAACGCCAATGTTTTGCAGGGAAATCATGCTCAGACTTATGAATATGAGCGTGTATCTTCGAACCACTATGTTCATAGGACTAAGAACTTTTCTGCTTATTCATATGAGTATCATTCATCTCCTGCAAGGCTATTTGCTAGGGCTTCAAAGCCAAAATTCTCAGATGCTGCACTTAGACTCATTGCTTCTAAGCCACCACTGAAGATGTGGGTGGCAAAGAAGAACTAACTCTCTTTTGCAGAATACGGTCTCCAGCCAGCAATCAATGGCGTCCGATACTATTGCTGGGGACCTAAAACCCATTTAGGACGCACGATAAAATGTCATTCTATATACTTCACATCTGAATCTCTTATCAGTCATACTATGTCCTAACTTTGATATAAGCTATGACTGTCCCTGTATGTGTCAAATGCTTATGCTTCACAACACTCTTGTGAAGCCTATCCTCCTAACTGCACTGTAGGGTACATCACCAAAAGCTTCAGAATGGATTATGGATAGTGGATGCACAAATCATATGACTGGTGATCGAAGTTTTCTCATGGACTCAACCTTACGTCCATCCGACAAGAGTCACATTACATTTGCTGACACTGGTAAAAGCAAGGTATTGGGTCTAGGTAGAGTTGCAATCTCAAAGGATCAACACATGGATAAAGTGATGCTTGTTGAATCCCTTGGTTTCAACTTAATGTCTGTCTCAATGCTTTGTGACTTGCACATGATTGTGATATTTGGAAAATATCGTTGCCTTGTACTAATGGAATCTGACAAATCTCTAGTCTTTGAAGGGTATCAAAAAGATGATCTATACATGGTAGATTTCTCAGCAGGTCCACAGCTTGCCGTATGTCTTCTCACAAAAGCTTCAGAATGTTGGCTCTGGCATCGAAGGCTAGGACATGCTGGCATGAGGAACTTACACTCACTCGTCAAGAAGAAGCATGTCATTGGCATCGAGGATGTCAAGTTCAAGAAGGATCATCTGTGTGGTGCCTGTGAAGCTGGAAAGATGACAAGGGCAAAGCACCCCTCAAAGACAATCATGACAACATCTCAACCCTTCGAGCTGTTACACATGGACTTATTTGGACCTACTCACTACTCCACCCTCACAACAACTGCCTGTCTCTATGGCTTCGTCATTGTTGATGACTACTCAAGATACACATGGGTTCATATAATTCTTTACAAGACTGAAGTGCAAGATGTCTTCAGGCGCTTTGCAAATCGAGCAATGAACAATTATGGCGTGAAGATCAAGCACATCAGAAGTGACAATGGCACTGAATTCAAGAACACTGGACTTGATCTGTATCTAGATACAATGGGAATCACTCATGAGTTCTCTGCTCCATACACACCTAAGCAAAATGGCATCGTTGAGCGCAAAAACAGAACCCTCATTGAGATGGCTCGAACAATGCTAGATGAGTACAAGACACCAAGAAAGTTCTGGCCTGAAGCTATTGATACAGCATGTCACATCATCAACCGTGTGTACATCCATATGCTTCTGAACAAAACATCGTATGAGCTCCTTACTGGCAAGAAGCCAAACGTCAGTTACTTTAGAGTATTTGGAGCTAGATGCTGGATCAAGGATCCCCATCACAAGTCAAAATTTGCACCTAAGGCTCACGAAGGCTTCATGCTTGGCTATGGAAAGGATTCACACTCCTACAGAGTCTTCAACCTTTATCTCTACAAAATCGTTGAAACTGTGGATGTGAAATTTGATGAAACCAATGGTTCACAGAGAGAGATTCTGCCAAGTACACTAGATGAAGCTCCTCCAAGCGAGTCTATCAAGCTGATGGGAACTGGTGAAATCATGCCCTCTGAAGCACAGCCTGAAGAGGAACTTATCATCTTTGCACCAAATCAACCTGAAGACAATGCTCAGACCGAAGACAATCCTCCCAATGATGACAATGATCAGCGAGAGCAAAATCTTCGTCCGGTTCATCCTCGTGTTGCAAATGAAGTTCAAATAGAGAAGATAATTGACAGCATCAATGTGCCTGGTCCACTCACTCGATCAAGAGCAACACAACTAGCAAACTTCTGTGGGCACTTCTCATTTGTGTCAATATCAGAACCCAAGAAAGTTGCTGAAGCTTTTATGGAACCTGAATGGATTCAAGCCATGCAAGAAGAACTTCAACAGTTCAAGCTGAATAATGTTTGGGAACTTGTCAAGCGACCTGACCCTCGCAAGCATAACATTATTGGAACGAAGTGGATATATCGAAACAAGCAAGATGAGCATGGTCAAGTCGTCAGAAACAAAGCACGTCTTGTGGCTCAAGGATATACTCAAGTTGAAGGAATTGACTTCAATGAAACATTTGCTCCTGTTGCTAGGCTTGAAGCTATTCGCATACTGCTAGCCTACGCTAATCATCACAACATCTTGCTATATCAAATGGATGTAAAGAGTGCATTTCTCAATGGCAAGATTGAAGAAGAAGTATATGCCGCACAACCACCTGGCTTTGAAGATCCAAAACATCCTGATATGGTGTACAAGCTAAACAAAGCACTGTATGGTCTCAAACAAGCTCCTCGTGCATGGTATGATACAATCAAAGACTTCCTGAAGAGCAAAGGCTTCAAACCTGGATCCCTCGATCCCACACTCTTCACGAAGACATATGATGGCGAACTGTTTGTGTGCCAAATATATGTGGATGACATAATCTTCGGCTGCACCAACCAGAAGTATAGTGATGAGTTTGGGTACATGATGCAAGAGCAATATCAAATGTCCATGATGGGTGAGCTGAAGTTCTTCCTTGGTCTTCAAATTCGTCCGCAAAGAAATGGCATCTTCATATCTCAAGAAAAATACCTCAAAGATTGTCTGAAGAAGTTTGGAATGGAAGACTACAAAGGCTACAGGACGCCAATGCCAGCCAAACGCCATCTTGGTCCCGACGACAATGGTAAAGAGTTCAATCAAAAGGTATACCGCTCCATGATTGGTTCTTTGCTTTATCTATGTGCATCTAGGCCATATATTATGCTTAGTGTTTGCATGTGTGCTCGATTCCAAGCGGCACCAAAGGAATCGCATCACTTAGCTGTGAAGCGAATTCTTCGATATTTGGCTTACACCCCAACACTCGGATTATGGTATCCCAAGGGCTCAAAATTTGATTTGGTTGGATTCTTGGATGCTGATTATGCTGGTGACAGGGTGGATCGCAAGTCTACATCAGGCACATGTCATTTTCTTGGTCGATCACTTGTCTGTTGGTCTTCAAAGAAGCAGAACTGTGTATCACTCTCAACTGCTGAATCTGAATACATTGCTGCTGGATCCTGTTGTGCTCAGCTTCTATGGATGAAGCAAACTCTCAAGGATTATGGCATCAACTTGAAACAAGTACCTCTCTTCTGCGACAACGAAAGTGCCATCAAGATAGCCAACAATCCAGTCCAGCACACGAAGACAAAGCACATTGAAATTCATCATCACTTTCTCAGAGATCATGTTATGAAGAAAGATATCGATATCATTCACGTCAACACTGAAGAGCAACAGGCAGATATCTTCACAAAGCCCTTGGATGAGAAAAGGTATTGCAAGTTACGGTGTGAGCTAAATATCTTGGAATCCTCTAATGTCCTGTGATCAGGCACACATCCTAACACTTATGCATGTTGATGACTTAGATGTGCAACACACAAAGTAATGTATATCTTCAATCAATGAATATTTACACTCTGCGTGTGAATACATTAACATGGAATTTGACTTCGGAGTGCCACGATAATTGTGCGACGTGTCTGGGTCTAATACTTCCTATACGGTGGGTAATGCCACCACCAAATTTCTCTGTTTGAAGTGTTTCACTCATGGCGTTATATTGCAATGGCTTCGCATTTGGTTTGTCTTCAGTTTCAATTTATCTTCATGATTTTCTACACTATGATGATTTGATTGCTTTCTGATATATATATATATATATATATATATATATATATATATATATATATATATATATATATATATATACACTACTGTTCTGTCCTCTACAGCATTCACTTATAGCTATGTCTTCAAGATTGGATCTTTTGAACTAAGTGAATGTGATCGGACCACAACCTCTCTATGCTTCCTATCTCAAACTCGATCTGTCCAAATCATATGCATTCTATTGAAACTGTCGAATGTCTTCTCTGCGTCCTTGTCAGCAGAAGGCAAAAAGACAAACATTAAATCTGTTTTAATGACTTATCTTTATTGTTGAAATCTGGAGAAGCCGGAACAATTCTCCGACATGCCTGGCGGGCGTGGGAATGTGGGACAACTCTGAGTATGTTGCATGCTTGCCACGTGCCCCTCAGATGTGAACCGCCAGGGGCACCAGCGTAATTGCGCTGTGTCGCTCACCTACTTATAAATACTTGTCCCCTGCGGTAAAGAAATCCTTCTTCCACCTCTCCACCTCTGTCAAAACCCTAGCGCCACCGCTAGCTCTCGACGACGCCGGCGACGAAGCACTTAGCTGCCGCGACTTCTCCGACACTGTCCTCACGCCGGCCGCGAACATCGTCCTCTCCGCCATCGCCGTAGGTGTCCTCCGTCGCCAAGTTAGGGCACGATGGGCTGAACTGCTCGGTCTCCTATTCATCCCATCTAGCAGTTCTTCGTGCGGTAATTATAACTCTATTTTTACCACCTTTTTGATCTTCAAGATTCATCCTGTTTACTGAAAAGTGGTTTCATTCTATTCAATGTTAGATCTATTCTGTCTGCATCTCATACTGCCTAGTCAATTCACTTAGATTTCCTGTCTAGTTTGATTCCTCACTTGTACTTATTCACGGATTGGTACAAATCTGGAACCAACTCACCTATATAAGTGAATGTCTTCGCATCATGAGGTCAATGTCTTCAAACTGATTTATCTTCAAAATCTACTGAGAATGCATATGACCTCTTCCCCTTCCCTCGCATCTCTAATGCTGTCACAGGTACATGTCCGTGGGAGAATCCCTCGGTTCTCATAGTCTGCATTCGTTTGCAGAATACTTACAACATCATATCAATTCTCCCGAAGCCAGTTCCTGCTTGTCCAGCAAGCGTAAGTCTCTGAAGCCTTTGAACATATTGAAGCCATTCAGTTTGAAGTTCATGGCTGCAGAAAAATCAGCAAGGAGGGGTGGCAGACAGCGCAGAGAAGGAACATCCAAAGATCTGCCTGATGACCTAGCAGAACTCTACAAGACAGATCCCGAAGAGAATTATCATCAGAGAAAGACACGAATCCAATGGATTCAACGCTATTGGGCTGAGGAATGGTTCAAGTACAAGTTTGTGACGAAGGAATATGCAGAGAAGAATGCCATCAAGAGACCTTGAGGTGATATCCTCTATCGAGGCCTTCAACCCAAGAACAGAGCTGAAGCCATTGCTCAAGGCTTCTATCCTTGCATGGTCCATGGACCACAGCCTGAGAACGCCGATCCCAGTTCACTACTCTGGTGTCGTGACGACTCTCTCTTCAAGCGCAACTTCCAGTTTGCTGTGGCTTCGGCCAAGAAGAACAAGAAGTCATTGGGATTGGACTTCAACCCAGGTCCCTCTGCTCCCCGTGCTGACGGCTCCCGTGATGCTGATCCCAATGTTATCAGCCCCTTCTCCAACCTTGACGGCCTCATCACCTACATCGTGGTCCAAGGTGCCAGAGTAGATCATTCTGAAAATGATGCTGACTCCGATGAAACCCCAGCTCCTCCTCCAAAGCCGTAGAAGCAAAGGAAGCCAAAGGCTTCAAGATCAGCTGCACCTCTGAAGACTTCTCGTGCGAAGCCACTGGCCACTGCACCTCCTGAAGCCAATGTGCAGTCTGAAGATCAATCCCGTGTCTCCAAGAGAATGGAGAAGAAAAAGCAACTTGTCAGACCAACTGATCAAGCCTTGACTCATGCCGCCATTCTGCGCGAAGAACCCATTGATCTGTCGAGTAATGAAGATCTTGCTGATGATGCCCTTGAGCAGCTGATAAAGAGCAAGGAAGAAGTAGAAATCTTCAACAACTTGCCTCTCTTTGATGTGGCAATCATCCACAACTTCATTGATGAGTGGTTCGACACCCCCAATCTCAGCTTTGAAGATTTGCAGCTTCCCATTGGCCTCAGTGTCGCCTTCAATGGCGCCATTGCTTCTGAGCTAGCTCTTGCTTAGCGCATCGTTGAGCTCAAGAACAAGATTGATTATGAGAAGGCTCAATTCAAGAAGCATGTGGCCAAGCTAAGTGTTCAAGACGTCAGAAACTTCAAAGTCATGCTACATGAGCTAAAAGAAGCTTTTCTCAAAAAGTGTGAAGAAGCTCAGGGCTCTCGAGAGCGCATGAAGAGTTTGGCTGATAAGTGTGTGCTCGCCTACAATGAGGCAGAGAAGCGCAAGTCACTTGGCCGTCCTGGCATTGACCCCAGGATGGCTGCAAAGAAAAAGAAGAAGCTTCCTGCTGACCAGCCTGAACCTTCAAGCCAAGAAGTCCCTCGCATTATCTTCCCAAGCAGCATGACTGGCTCGAAGCCAAAGGTCACCACAACCGCTTCAGAACAGAAGAAGACGAGGGCTGCCGAGGCTGAAGCTAGAAAGAGAAAGAATACTGAAGCCTCTGATGCCGCTCCCTCCAAGAAGAAGCGCAAGACCAAGAAGACTAGGGCTGCTTCCACAGAGCCCTTAGTTGTTGAACCCATTTCAGTGGTTCGCCCAACGTCAGAACATCAAGAATGAAGGATGATAGTCCATGAGCCTGCTCCCACAGAGGCTCATGAAGCTGAAAATATTCCAGCAGCTGAACCCGCCGCTGCTGAAGACATTGGTCATGATGACAGTGTAGCAGATGATGAAGTTCTTCCTCAGATCGTACATGACGTGGTATCATCGCCTGTTCATACGAACAGCAAACTCATCAGCATTGGTCGTCCTCTGACGCCAATTGTTCTGGATGCATCGTGGTCTGATCACCCACAGCTACAAGACTCCCACAGTACTCCCCAACAACAACAACAAGCTACACCCCCCGTGCAAGAAGAGGATGAAGACTTTGAGGCCCAGCCATCTCCATCTCCTACGGCGTTGCCAGCATTTCGCAGGCTTCGCAAAGGACAAAGGCCTCAAGTCCCTCTGTCGAGCGTTCCAGAAGGAGAAGTGCAACGTTCACCTGTTGCTCGTCAAGTCTTTTCTGAACCTACTCCAGCTATGAATGTCTCCGAGTCTGAAGCACAAGCTGCTGAAGACATTCCGGCTCCTGTTCGTCAAGAGGAGCTTGAAAATGTTGAAGCTACCAAGCCAATGACGTAGTCATGGCTGATGCTAATGTGGAGCCTGCACCAACCAGTGTGCCTGAAGCAAATGTGGCCACTGAACCTGAAACCAATGAGGCTGCTGCACCTGAAGCTAATGAGACAACTGCTCCCGAAGCACCTGTTGTGCAGCCTAACGCCTCAGCTTTTGCCCCTGCTCCTGTTGCGCCACCAAGGCCCCATACAATTGAGCAAGCATACAGTCATGGTCAGCTAACCACTGTCCGATGGCCCATTCTGGTACCTCCGTCTACTGCCTCTGGACCTCAATTTGACTATCATGTTGAGCATAGGCCTCAGGTCCAAAAGCCAAAGCCTAGGCTGCCAAGGTTTCCAGGTACTGCAAACTCACCAGGGTCCTTCAATACAAATGGCTTCAAAAGCCACAATACCTTCTTTGACAGCGCCAAGAACCCCTACTCCAAGCCAAGAATATCATCAGATCGGTTCTGGAGCTATCAGCAGAGAAGCTATTACTCATGCATTCTATATGATCAAGGGCGCATTTTCCCTCATATGCGCCTTGACACTAAAGCCATTGCTGGACTGTTGTGCCTAGAAGAAGCACTTGATTGCTTTCGTGATGCTGGTCTGCTCCACTTTGTGACAGACAAAGAACATTGGAATGAAGAGCTATTGCTTCAATTCTATGCTACTCTACACATTCGCGGCTACTACAGAGACATCAAGACATGGGTTCTCGAGTGGATGACTGGAAATGTTCATTGAGGGAGTCCTGGACTAGGGGGTGTCCGGACAGCCGGACTATCATCGTCCGCTGGACTCCAAGACTACGAAGATGCAAGATTGAAGACTCTGTCCCGTGTCCGGATGGGACTTTCCTTGGCGTGGAAGGCAAGCTTGGCGATACGGATAGGTAAATCACCTACCATTGTAACCGACTCTATGTAACCCTAGCCCTCTCCGGTGTCTATATAAACCGGAGGGCTTTTAGTCCGTAGGACACAACATACATTACAACAATCATACCATAGGCTAGCTTCTAGGGTTTAGCCTCCTTGATCTCGTGGTAGATCCACTCTTGTACTACCCATATCATCAATATTAATCAAGCAGGACGTAGGGTTATACCTCCATCAAGAGGGCCCGAACCTGGGTAAAACATCGTGTCCCTTGTCTCCTGTTACCATCCGCCTAGACGCACAGTTCGGGACCCCCTACCCGAGATCCGCCAGTTTTGACACCGACATTGGTGCTTTCATCGAGAGTTCCTCTGTGTCGTCACCGATAGGCTCGATGGCTTCTTCAATCAACAACGCTGTCCAGGGTGAGACTTTTCTCCCCGGACAGATCTTCGTATTCGGCGGCTTCGCACTGCGGGCTAATTCACTTGGCCATCTGGAGCAGATCGAAAGCTACGCCCCTGGCCGTCAGGTCAGGTTCGGGAGCCTAAACTTCACGGCCGACATCCGCGGGGACTTGATCTTCGACGGGATCGAGCCACAGCCAAGCGTGCCGCACTGTTACGATGGGCATGATCTAGCTCTGCCGCCGAACAGTGCCTTGGTGGCCGCACAAGAATCCGCTCCGCCCTTAATCCGGAGCCGATCGCCCAGATCGAGGACCGGTGGTTAGACACCGCCTCGGGGGCTTCAACTTCCACGGTGATGGAGCCAAACACTAACCTTGTCCCTTGCGAAGCTCGTGACTCCGAGGTGCCAGACTCCCCGCTGGACTCCGGACCTCCCACGCCCTTGCCAATCGAGTCTGATTGGGCGCCGGTTATGGAATTCACCGCCGCGGACATCTTCCAACACTCGCCCTTTGGCGACATCCTAAATTCGCTAAAACATCTCTCGCTATCCGGAGAGGCCTTGCCGGACTATGGCCAGGACGGTTGGGATACGGACGATGAAGAAATTCAAAGCCCACCCACCACCCACTTTGTAGCCACTGTCGACGATCTGACCGACATGCTAGACTATGACTCCGAAGACATCGACGGTATGGACGACGATGCCGGAGATGAACAAGAACCAGCGCCTACAAGGCACTGGAAGACCACCTCGTCATACGACGTATACATGGTGGATACCCCAAAAGGAAGCGATAACGAGGACCAACGGGGCGCGGCAGAAGATAATCCCGCCGACAAACAACCAAAACTGCGACGCAGACGCCGCCCTAAGTCCCGCCTCAACAACAACAACGCTCCTAATGACCTAGCAATACAGCAGGGCAAACCAGTGCACGACGAACACGCAGACAAGCAACCGTCCGAACAGGACGAGTCAGATAAT
This sequence comes from Triticum timopheevii, assembly GCA_963921465.1. Taxonomy (NCBI): domain Eukaryota; kingdom Viridiplantae; phylum Streptophyta; class Magnoliopsida; order Poales; family Poaceae; genus Triticum; species Triticum timopheevii. The sequence goes on along the minus strand of OY997272.1, from coordinate 68,408,043 downwards.
CAGTCCAGGCCCGGTGTCGGTGTCAAAACCGGCGGATCTCGGGTAGGGGGTCCCGAACTGTGCGTCTAGGCAGATGGTAACAGGAGACGAGGGACACGATGTTTTTACCCAGGTTCGGGCCCTCTCGATGGAGGTAAAACCCTACGTCCTGCTTGATTAATATTGATGATATGGGTAGTACAAGAGTGGATCTACCACGAGATCAAGGAGGCTAAACCCTAGAAGCTAGCCTATGGTATGATTGTTGTAATGTATGTTGTCCTACGGACTAAAGCCCTCCAGTTTATATAGACACCGGAGGAGGCTAGGGTTACACAGAGTCGGTTACAATGGTAGGAGATCTACATATCCGTATCGCCAAGCTTGCCTTCCACGCCAAGGAAAGTCCCATCCGGACACGGGACGGAGTCTTCAATCTTGTATCTTTGTAGTCTTGGAGTCCGGCGGATAATGATAGTCCGGCTGTCCGGACACCCCCTAGTCCAGGACTCCCTCAGTAGCCCCTGAACCAGGCTTCAATGACGATAAGTCCGGCGCGCATAATGTTCGGCATTGCAAGGCGGGTTCCTCCCTTGAATAATCTAGAGAAGATCATGAACACCAGGATAGTGTCCGGCTCTGCAAAATAAATTCCACATTCCACCGTAGAGAGAATAAAATGTACACCAGTCCAATCTGCTGACGTATTATGCGGCGTGACACCACACTGCTACCAAGCCTTTGTTTGAATCGTTTTTTACTACACCACCTCAGCACGTTTAGCGAAGCGGTTTCCTTGGCACGTCTTGTCGAAGCAGAGATCGCGTTCCCCTTATTCCGGGATTCTCATCAATACTTGCGTGGGTAACCCAACCGTTCCCGTCGTCACGCCTCCTCTATCGAAGGCGAATCCCAAACGGTCACGGAGACGGCTCTTGGTATTTTTTCCCCTTTATAAGAGGACCAAGGCTCGTTCTTGTTCTTCAATCTCGCATCGAATCTCCTCCTCGCTCCCAGTTCCAACACCAGAGCCTCAGATTCGAGCGCTTCGGATCCTCAACCATGTCCGGCTCCGACCTCCAGGGCCGGTGGATGCCCTCCTCCGTCACGGAGGAGGACATATTGAAGTTACATGAGGCCAAGTAACTGGCCTACGAGGTTTCGCATAGGTTGCCTGCCCAAGGGCAGGCCGTGCCCGCCCCCGAGCCCGGCGAATACATCGTTTTCGTATCCCACCTCCGTCGGGGTTTAGGCTTCCCGACGGACCCCTTCGTGAGAGGGCTCATGTTCTACTATGGGCTGGACTTTCACGACTTGGCTCCAGAGTCCATCCTCCACATCTCCGCATTCATCATCGTCTGTGAAGCCTTCCTCCGCGTCACTCCCCACTTCGGCCTGTGGCTGAAGACCTTCAATGTGAAGCCGAAGATGATCGGGGGGCGTCAAGCGGAGTGCGGCGGGGCGGCCATAAGCAAAAAGGCCGATGCCCCGTGGCCTGAGGGTTCCTTCCAAGAGGAACTCGGACTGTGGAAGCAGGAGTGGTTCTATATCACCGCTCCGAGGGGCAGCAAACAAAAGCCGCCGCCTTCATTCCGCCCGGGACCTCCACGCCAACTGATGTCGTGGGTCAACCAAGGGCTCAATTGGGGGCCGTCCGAAGACGTGCCCTCACTGCAGGGCCGGATTCGAGACCTCCAAGCGAGGGAGATCGACCTGATCGTGGTGATGCAGGTTATGCTAATCAGGCATCTTCTGCCCTGCAAACGCCGTCCTCTCCGTCTATGGGAGTTCAACCCGGAGGGACCTCGGATTCTCCAACACTTCATGGGTGCAACACCCGTGGAGATGTACCAGTTGTTCTTCGGACCGCAGGTGGCGTGTCCGGAATTAGCCGAGGACGCAGGCCTAAGCCGCAATCGCCCGGATACTCAGGTAAATAGCTCAGAGTTCGGACATTATGTTTATATGCCTTTCTAGAGTTCGCCTCCTGGCCCATTACTCTTCACAGGAGTGGGTGGCGGGATCAAGGCTGATAAGGTGTCTGGCCACCCTCCTAGAGACCGCACTGGAGCCCGTGCTGGTCAGAATGTTGGAGGTCGCGCCCACAGAAGGGGGCGAAGGGGAAAATAGAGGAGCTAATATTTCGCCCAAAGGGGCGTCTGAAGAGGGGGGAATCAAGAACTCCTCCCTTCAGGGGAAGAAGAGGACCGCCTCCGAAGATCCGGAGGCCAAAGCCCCTAAGCGTGGGAAGAGATCTTCACCGGGGGGTCCGGCCTCCGGATGCACAATCATCGCCAAAGGATCAGCCCTCCAGCGAGCCGTGAGCATGAAAAAGGGAGTTAATTAGTAAGGAAATACCTTCATTTGTGCTTCTGTGGGTAACCAAAATATTTATATTGCAGTTCGGATCTGCAGCCTTCTCAGATGAGTTCATCTTCGGGGGACCTTCTTCCGGAGATGATGGAGAGCGAAACGCCTCCCTCTGCAGCGCCGTCAGATAAGGCAGGCGAGCCTGAAGTATCGTCACGGAGGGTATCCCCGAGTCCGGTGGGGCCAGAGAGTTTGGCACCCACTAGTATCCGGCTGGGAGAACTGAAGAATCTGCTTGAGAGGGCGTCCATTTTAGAAGATCATCGTGCGTTGATGCACATGGTGATTGGAAGGATTTCGTCCGCCGAGAGCAGATTGCGTAACGCCGCTATGAGTTTGCTGGCGGGATTTGAGGTACGCAAAAATGATGCACCTTCTATTTTTAACAGTATTGCACATGAAAGTGTGCTCTGTATAGATAGTAGCCCCTGAGACTCGGTAGGTTGTCGAAGACGACAGCGTGCCGAGGATCAAAATCTCAAGAAATGAATGTCGCCATTCCTATGTAGGTGGCGGATAGTCTGAGGGCTAGCCGGACTAGTGGGGTTGCCGAGTTAATGCGGCAACTTGACGCGGCGGATGCGGACATCGCGCTTGTCAACCGGCGACTTGACGAGTCGCAAGGTAAATGAGTTCTTCGCAGTCTCTTTATTAATGGGGTCAAAGCCCTCCTCTTGATAAGTTATATGTTGTTGTATAGACGGTGCTGCTGCCGTGGAGAGCCTTCGGGCCGAACTTGCTCAAGCTAAGGAGCAAGCCCGAAGGAGTGACACGGCGGCCTCGAGGGCGGCCGAGGAGTTGAAAGCCGAAAGGGCTGCGCACTGCCTAAGCAGGGCAGAGGTGGCCGAATTGGCCATGAAAGTAAAGGATGCTGCCGACCGCAATGAGGCTCTTGAAAAGGAGCGCTTATCGGAGCAGGAAGACCTGAAGAAGGCCACCGCCGAAGCCAAGGATGCCCGCTCTGCAATGCGGGCTATGAAGGAGGAACTGCGCCAGGCCGGAGATATCGTGGCTGGCAAGCCATTTCTGCTGCATCGCCGGTTTATGGATGGAAAGTATGCTCAATTTGAGCGGCTGTGGAGTCCGGAGGATCGGTATATGGACTTAGCTACAAGTGCGGCTGATGCCGTTGAGCACTTCCGGAGCCAGGAGGATCACAAGACAGAAGAACTATACTGGTCTCAATTCCATAGTCCGGATCGCTCACTTTCATTGACAGACCGGTTGGCCGAATGGGCTGAGCTAAATAGATTGTCCGGACTTGCCATGACTGACATCGTGGCCCATGTCTGGCCAGAGAGGCCCAAGGTGACGAGCTACTTCGGCTTACTGCAGCAATTCCTTGGAGCGGTGCCGCATATAAAGGAGATGAAGCGGTCGGCCTGCATCGAGGGCGCGCGGATGGCTCTTGCCCGTGTGAAGGCGCACTGTCCGGAGTTGGATGCCACCGCTGTTGCCGCCCAGGGTTCGGATGAAAGCCGGCTCCCTGCCGAGCACTATTTCGGGGAAGTTATGCGTGGCGCTCGTGTAATAGAGCCGCAGTGCTCGAAAGATATCACGTTCAAATGAACGTTTTAGCTTGTAAAACAATGATTATGCTATAACTGCTTTTTATACTTGTGCGTCCCAAGTAGTAAAACTTCTCCTGTGCGGCCGTTTACGTATACATTTGTATAACTTGAAAGATTGCAGTCTTCGGCTTTAGCCCCCACGCACAAGGTGCGGGGGTGTTCGCAAAAATAGCGCGTTTTCACACTTAATCCGACGTCTCGGTCCTGTTAAGGAGGTGTTAGCGTAGCAAACGAGGCAATCCGGACTATAATGCTTTATCACTTTCACTTAGCCAGTGGAGCTCAAGGGTGGGGCTATGATATAGCCCCTGGTGGCACCGCACATCTCCGAATTCGGAGTGCGTATGTGCCTGACCGGGAAACGGTCCTTCGTCAAAGCGGGGAATTCTAAACATTCCGGTAGTCGATCGAGTGGTTGACCAGTCTCTCGCTGTATCATGACAGTCAGTTTTCGGCTTTCTCTACTGAGGTGCTCGCCCAGCTGAACTGGGGCACAATCGCAGTAGTTCTCCTGGTGCCGCGTTAGCCGATGATACGGAACATAAGGCAGCAAAACACAGGAGCCGGGCAAACCCAACATTTGACCAAAGACATGATTCGGAGCTGATGCATATAATGCCTAACTCGAGACGCCGAACACTCCCTAAGGTGTTCGGTCTTTATAATAATGGGCAGAACGATGCCCTAAGCCCCTAGTGTCCAGGTACGGGCATGGTCTACTGACGCGGCTGATGCCAAAACGTCAGGCTCCGCTTTGGCTATAGGGAGAAACCAAGGGAGAATAACAACAAGAGACAGTAAAAAAGGTTTACGCAGGGTCTTAATCTGAAAAGAATCCTCACAATGGGTCCCTACTGCACGTCTGCGCCTGTGTCTCCGTTGCACCGTTATCCTGGACGGGTATGCACGTTGTTCATCTGCAAAAAGAGAGGAATGCTCAGTTTGAAAACGATGTGTGTGAAAAATAGATGTGTAAAAGAAGAAATATAAATGATTAAAGCGGGGTTTGTATGAACCCGCGGTTGTTTGTGCGCGCAGCCCCCTGTGAAGAGGTATGCGGCTAGGGAGCCCCTAGCCTGCTGAAGCCGAATTCGTCTATCCGAGTCCGGGGTCGTTAAGTGACCCTCGCACTGAAATGACGCCACGCGGACCGGGCATCTTGAGTGTAAGAGACACGTAATGCGGTATGGCGTTGAAGCGGACAAAAGCCTTTCGTCCCAAGAGTGCTTGATATCCACTTTCAAATGGGACGATGTGAGAAATTAATTTTTCGCGTCGAAAATTGTTCGGCGATCCGAACACGACTTCTACTAATATAGAGCCTGTGCACTTGGCGTAAGGGCCTGGCGTCACTCCTTTGAAGGAAGTGCGGCTGTGTCGGATTTTGGTAGGGTCTATCCCCATCCTACGGATTGTGTTTGAATACAACAGGTTTAAGTCGCTGCCTCCGTCCATTAGGACGTTAGTAAATTGTAACCCGTCTATTATGGGATTCAATATCAGGGGAGTCCGTCCCGTGTTTCGAACGCTTCTGGAATAGTCCAGGTGGTCGAAAGTGATTGGTTTTGATATCCAATCTCTATGGTCTGCTGGGTTGGACCGCGCGAAGCTCTTTTTAGAAAGTGCCGCACTATTTTTCCGTATTATCACATGAAGTGAGTTTACTGCTTTGACCCCTTGTGGGAAAGTCTTTTGTTTTTCGGTGCTCTGCTGGTGGGGTTTATCTTCTTCGCTTGACGCGTCGAGCCCCTTGTGTTCGGCATTTAGTCGGCCGGACTATTTAAAAACCCAACAATCCCTGTGGGTGTGATTTGCAGGCCTTCCGGGGGTACTGTGGATTTGACATATCCGACCCAAAATCTTGTTTAAGTTGGACAGTTCATCGTTGTCATCCTTAAGAGGCCGTGTTTTGTTGTTGGGCCGCGAGCTTTTGAATCCGGCGTTGACCGCCGTGCTCTTTGGGCTTTTCTCTTTATTCCGGCGCTGCTCTTTTCTGCGCCGTGATTTTCCGTTTCCATCTCTTATCTCGGATGTACTTGGGTCGCTGGTGCTGCATCTTGCTAGCCAGCTATCCTCTCCCGCACAGAAGCGGGTCATGAGGCTTGTTAGTGCGGACATTGTCCTTGGTTTCTCTTGACTGAGGTGCCTGGCAAGCCATTCGTCTCGGACATTGTGCTTGAAAGCTGCTAAGGCTTCGGCGTCCGGACAGTCGACTACTTGGTTCTTTTTGGTAAGAAACCTGTTCCAGAATTTCCGCGCTGACTCTCCGGGCTGTTGAGTTATATGACTTAGATCATCTGCATCCGGAGGGCGGACATAAGTCCCTTGAAAATTTGCTCTAAACGCATCCTCGAGCTCTTCCCAACTTCCAACAGTGTTTTCTGGGAGGCTTTTAAGCCAATGACGGGTTGGCCCTTTGAGCTTGAGGGGTAGGTATTTTATGGCGTGGAGATCGTCTCCTCTGGCTATGTGTATATGTAGTATATAATCTTCTATCCAGACTCCAGGGTCTGTTGTTCCATCGTAGGCCTCTATGTTTATGGGTTTAAATCCTGCTGGGAATTCATGGTCCAGCACCTCATCGGTGAAACATAGTGGGTGTGCGGCGCCCCTGTATTTGTGTGTGCCGCTATCATCGGACACTTGGCGTGTTGCCTTGCTTCTTGGGGCCTTCTCCTTTGGCCCGTAGATGGACCTGGCTGGGCCATCTATCCTTCCAAGTTCGTTGGTTGGTTTATGTGTGGCGCCGCTGTCAGAATTTGGCCTATCATCTGGCCATCTATCCAACCAGGCAGCCTCTTTATTTTTGGGCGGTGGAGGCTCTATGGCTTCCTCGTCGAATCCTGGTAGCAGCTTGCGCTTCGGGTAGCTCTTTGATTGGTGGCCATTGCCGTATTTATCTGCGGTTTTGAGCACTTTGCTCCATCTCATTCTGAGTGTGTCTTCCGCTGTTTTGAGCCTCCATTTTTCCTTCTTCAGGCTTCTTGCAGTACTGACGAGTCTTTTCCGAAGGTTCTTGCTCTCCGGCGGCGTGTCTGGCATGAGGTCGTCCGGACTGTTGTTTTCACCGGGCCTGGACTGATTATCTGACTCGTCATGTTCGGACGGTTGCTTATCTGCATGTTCGTCGTCCACTTGTGAGCCCTGCCGTATTGCGGGCTCCTTGGGAGCATTGTTGTCGTCGGGGCGGGACTTAGGGCGGCATCTCCGTCGCCGTTTTGGTTGTTTATCGGCGGGGTTATCTTCTGCCGCGGCCTGTTGGTCCTCGTTATCGCTCTCCTTTGGGGTGTCCACCATGTATATGTCATGTGACGAGGTGGTCCTCCCGTGCCTTATAGGCTCTGTTTCTTGTTCGTCTCCGGCATCGTCGTCCATTCCATCGATGTCTTCGGAGTCATAGTCTAGCATGTCGGTTAGATCGTCGACAGTGGCTACAAAGTGGGTGGTGGGTTGGCTCTGAATTTCTTCGTCGTCCGTACCCCAACCATCCTGGCCATAGTCCGGCCAGGACTCTCCTGATAACGAGAGATGCTTTAGTGAATTCAGGATATCGCCAAAAGGCGAGCATTGGAAGATGTCCGTGGCGGTGAATTCCATAACCGGCGCCCAATCCGGATCGATTGGTGGGGGCGTGGGAGGTTCGGAGTCCGGCGCCTCGGAATCACGAGTTTCGCAGGGGACAAGATTAGTGTTCGGCTCCATCGCCGTGGATGTTGAAGCCCCCAGGGCGGCGTCTATCCACCGGCCCTCGATCTGGGCGATCGGCTCCGGACTAATGGCCAAAGCGGATCCGCGTGCGGCCACCAAGGCACTGTTCGGTGGCAGAGCTAGATCATGCCCGTCGTCACAGTGCGGCGCGCTTGGCTGTGGCTCGAGTCCGTCGAAGATCAAGTCTCCGCGGACATCGGACGTGAAGTTTAGGCTTCCGAATCTGACCTGCCGGCCAGGGGCGTAGCTTTCGATCTGCTCCAGATGGCCAAGTGGATTAGCCCGCAGTGCGAAGCCGCCGAATACGAAGATCTGTCCGGGGAGAAAAGTCTCACCCTGGACAGCGTTGTTGTTTGAAGATGCCATCAAGCCTATCGGTGATGACACAGAGGAACTCTCAATGAAAGCACCAATGTCGGTGTCAAAACCGGCGGATCTCGGGTAGGGGGTCCCGAACTGTGCGTCTAGGCGGATGGTAACAGGAGACGAGGGACACGATGTTTTTACCCAGGCTCGGGCCCTCTCGATGGAGGTAAAACCCTCCATCCTTCTTGATTAATATTGATGATATGGGTAGTACAAGAGTGGATCTACCACGAGATCAAGGAGGCTAAACCCTAGAAGCTAGCCTATGGTATGATTGTTGTAATGTATGTTGTACTACGGACTAAAGCCCTCCGGTTTATATAGACACCGGAGGAGGCTAGGGTTACACAGAGTCGGTTACAATGGTAGGAGATCTACATATCCGTATCGCCAAGCTTGCCTTCCACGCCAAGGAAAGTCCCATCCGGACACGGGACGGAGTCTTCAATCTTGTATCTTCGTAGTCTTGGAGTCCGGCGGATAATGATAGTCCGGCTGTCCGGACACCCCCTAGTCCAGGACTCCCTCACCCGGCGAAAACAACAGTCCAGATGACCTCACGCCGGACACACCACCGGAGAATAAAAACCTTCGCAAAAGACTCGTCGCCACCGCAAGAAGCTTGAAGAAGGAAAAATGGAAGCTCAAAACAGCGGAAGATACACTCAGAATGACGTGGAGCAAAGTGCTCAAAACCGCAGACAAATACGGCAATGGCCATCAATCAAAGAGCTACCCGAAGCGCAAGCTGCTGCCAAAATTTGACGAGGAGGCCATAGAGCCCCCAAAGTCAAAAAACAAAGAGGCCGCCTGGTCGGATAGACGGCCAGATGATAGGCCAAAATCTAAAAGCGGCGTCGCACATAAGCTGACTAATGACCCTGGAAAAACAGATGGCCCAGCCAGGTCCATTTACGGGCCAAAGAAGAGGGCCCCAGGAAGAAATGCAACACATCAAGTGTCCGAAGACATCGGTACACCCAAATACAGGGGCGCCGCACACCCACTATGTTTCACCAACGAGGTGCTGGATCATGAATTCCCAGCAGGATTTAAACCCATAAACATAGAGGCTTATGACGGAACAACAGACCCTGGAGTCTGGATAGAGGATTATATACTACACATACACATGGCTAGAGGAGATGATCTCCACGCCATAAAATACTTACCCCTCAAGCTCAAAGGGCTAGCTCGTCATTGGCTCAAAAGCCTCCCAGAAAACACTGTTGGAAGTTGGGAAGAGCTTGAGGACGCGTTTAGAGCAAATTTTCAAGGAACTTATGTCCGCCCTCCGGATCCAGATGATCTAAGTCATATAACTCAACAGCCCGGAGAGTCAGCGCGCAAATTCTAGAACAGGTTCCTCACCAAAAAGAACCAAATAGTCGACTGTCCGGACGCCGAAGCCTTAGCAGCTTTTAAACACAACGTCCGAGACGAATGGCTCGCCAGACACCTCGGCCAAGAGAAGCCGAGGACAATGTCCGCGCTAACAAGCCTCATGACCCGCTTTTGCGCGGGAGAGGATAGCTAGCTAGCAAGATGCAGCACCAGCGACCCAAGTACATCCGAGATCAGGGATGGAAACGGAAAATCACGGCGCAGAAAAGATCAGCGCTGGAATAAAGAGAAAAGCCCAAAGAACACGGCGGTCAACGCCGGATTCAAAAGCTCGCAGCCAAACAACAAAACACCGCCTCTTAAGGATAACAGCGATGAGCTATCCAACTTAAACAAAATTTTGGGTCGGATATGTCAAATCCACAGTACCGCCGGAAGGCCTGGAAACCACACCCACCGAGATTGTTGGGTTTTCAAACAGTCCGGCCGATTAAACGCCGAACACAAGGGGCTCGACGCATCAAGTGAGGATGATGATAAACCCCACTAGCAGAGCACCGAAAAACAAAAGACTTTCCCACAAGAGGTCAAAGCAGTAAATTCACTTCAGGTGATAATACAGAACAAAAATGCGGCACCCGTTAAAATGGGTCTCGCATGGTCCAACCCAGCGGAACATAGAGATTGGATGTCAAAACCAATCACTTTCGACCACCTGGATTATTCCAGAAGCGTTCGAAATGCAGGATGGACTGCCCTGATATTGGATCCTATAATCGACGGACTGCAATTTACACAAGTCCCGATGGACGGAGGCAGCAACTTAAACCTGCTACATCCAAACACAATCCGCAAGTTGGGGATAGACCTTACTAAAATTCGACACAGCCGCACTTCCTTTAAAGGAGTGACGCCAGGCCCTTACGCCAAGTGCACAGGCTCCTCATTACTAGAAGTTGTGTTCGGGTCACCGAACAACTTTCGACGCGAAAAACTAATCTTTCATGTCGTCCCATTTAAAAGTAGCTATCAAGCACTCTTGGGACGAGAAGCTTTTGTCCGCTTCAACGCCATACCACATTACGCGTCTCTTACACTTAAGATGCCCGGTCCACGTGGCATCATTTCAGTGCGAGGGTCATTTAAAGACCCCGGACACGGCTAGACGAGTCCGGCATAAATAAGCTAGGGGCTCCCTAGCCGCACACCCCTTCACAAGGGGCTGCACGCACAAGCAACACGAGCTCACATAGACTCCGCTTTACGTATTTATTTATATTTTTTTCCTTCGTATATATTCGCACGATTTCCTTCCAAACTAAGTTCCTCTCTTTCTACAGATGAACAACATGCACACCCGTCCAGGATAACGGCACAACGGAGACACAGGTGCAGACGTGCAGTAGGGACCCGTCGCAAGGATTCTTTTCAGATTAAGACCCTGCGTAAACCTTTTTTACTGTCTCTTGTTGTTATAATCCCCTGGTTTCTCATTATAACCAAAGTGGAGCCTGACGTTTTGGCATCAGCCGCGTCAGAGGATCTTGCCCGTACCTAGACACTAGGGGCTTAGGGCATTGTTCTGCCCATTCTTATAAAGACTGAACACCTTAGGGAGTGTTCGGCGTCTCGAGTTAGGCCTTATATGCATCAGCTCCGAATCATGTCTTTGGTCAAATGTTGGGTTTGCCCGGCTCCTGTGTTTTGCTGCCTTACGTTCCGTATCATCGGCTAACGTGACACCAGGAGAACTACTGCGATTGTGCCCCAGTTCGGCTGGGCGAGCACCTCAGTAGAGAAAGCCGAAAACTGACTGTCATGATACAGCGAGAGACTGGTCAACCACTCGATCGACTACCAGAATATTTAGAATTCCCCGCTTTGATGAAGGACCGTTTCCTGGTCAGGCACACACACGCCCCGAATCCGGAGAAGCGCGGTGCCCCTAGGAGCTATATCGTAGCCCCACCCTCGAACTCCAATGGCTAAGTGAAAGTGATAAAGCATTATAGTCCGGATTGCCTCGTTTGCTACGCTACCACCTCCTTAACAGGACCGAGACGTCGGATTAAGTGTGAAAACGTGCTATTTTTTATGAACACCCCCGCACCTTGTGCGTGGGGGCTGAAGCCGAAGACTGCCATCTTTCAGGTTATACAAACGTATACATAAACGGCCGCATAGGAGATATTTCAATACTTGGAACGCACAAGTATAAAAAGCGGTTACATCATAATCATTGTTTTACAAGATAAAACGTTCATTTGAACGTGACATTTTTCGAGCACTGCGACTCTATTACACGAGCACCACGCATAACTTCCCCAAAAGAGTGCTCGGCGGGTAACCGGCTTCCGTCCGAACCCTGGGCTGCAATAGCGGTGGCATCCATCTCTGTCCAATGTGTCTTCACACGGGCAAGGGCCATCCGCACACCTTCTATGCAGGCCGACCGCTTTATCTCCTTGATATGCGGCACCGCTCCAAGAAATTGCTGCAATAAGCCAAAATAGCTCGTCGCCTTGGGCCTCTCTGGCCAGACATGAGCCACGATATCAGTCATGGCAAGTCCGGACAACCTGTTCAGCTCAGCCCATTCGACCAACCGATCGGTCAGCGGAAGTGAACGATCCGGACTATGGAATTGAGACCAAAATAGCTCTTCCGTCTTGTGATCCTTCTGACTCCGGAAGTGCACAACGGCATCCGCCGCACTTGCCTCTAAGTCCATATATGGATCCTCCCGACCCCAAGCTGGCCAAGCTGGGCATACTTTGGATCCGTAAACCGGCGACGCAGCAGAAAAGGCTTGCCAGCCACAATGTCTCCGGCCTGGCGCAGCTCCTCCTTCATAGCCCGCATTGCAGAAGGGGCATCCTTGGCCTCGGCGGTGGCCTTCCCCAGGTCTTCTCGCTCCGATAGGCGCTCCTTTTCAAGAGCCTCATTGCGGTCGGTAGCACCCTTCAATTTCACGGCCAATTCGGCCATCTCTTCCCTGCTTAGGCAGTGTGCAGCCTTTTCGGCTTTTAACTCCTCGGCCGCCCTCGAGGCAGCCGCATCACTCCTTCTGGCTTGCTCCTTGGCTTGAGCAAGCTCGACCCGAAGGCTCTCCACAGCAGCAGCACCGTCTGCATCACAGCATAAATATTGTAAGAGGCGGGCTTTGGCTCCCTTAAATAAGTGACTACGGAGAATTAACTTACCTTGCGACTCATCAAGTCGCCGGTTGACAAGCGCGATGTCCGCATCCGCTACATCAAGTTGCTGCATTAACTCGACAACTCCACTAGTCCGGCTAGCTCCCGGACTATTCGCCACCTGCATAGGAAAGGCGACACTCAATACCTGCAATTTTGATCCTCGGCACACTGTAGTTTTCGACAACCTACCGAGTCTCAGGGGCTACTATCTACACAGGGCGCACTTCTATGTGCAAAACTGTCAAAAAGGTGCGTCGTTTTTACGTATCTCAAATCCCGCCAGCAAACTCCTGACGGCATTATGCAATCCACTTTCGGCGGACGAAATCCTTCCAATCACCATGCTCATCAATGCACGGTGATCTTCTGAGATGGACGCCCTCTAAAGCAGATCCTTCAACTCCCCCGGCCGAACACTAGTCGGCGTCGAACTCTCCGGCTCCACCGGGCTCGGGGATACCCTCCATGACGATACTTCAGGCTCGTCTGCCTTGTACGACGGCGCAGCAGACGGAGGCGTTTCGCTCTCCATCATCTCCGGACGAAGATCCCCCGAAGACGAACTGATCTGAGAAGGCCGCAGATCCGAGCTGCAAGGTAAAAATTTCGGTTATCCTCAGAAGCACAAATAGGGATATTTTCTTGTTAATGAACTCCCCTTTTCCTACTCACGGCTCGCTGGAGGGCTGATCCATTAAAGACGATTGTACGCCCGGGGTCTCCCCAGACGCAGGACCCTCCGGTGAAGATTTCTTCCCCCGCTTAGGGGCTTTGGCCTCCGGGTCTTCGGAGGCGGTCCTCTTCTCCCCCTGGAAGGAGGGATTCTCGATCCCCCCCTCTTCAAGCGCCCCCTTGGGCGAGGTGATAGCTCCTCTATTTTCCCCATCGCCTTCTTCTACGGGCGCGACCTCCAACATTCTGACCAGCACGGGCTCCGGTGCGGTCTCTGGGAGGGGGGCCGGACATCTTATCAGCTTCGCTCGCGCTACCCACTCCTGATGAAGGATAATGGCTTAGAAGGCGAATTATAGAAAAGCAAACAAACGGAACGTCCGGACTCTGAGCTACTTACCTGAGTATCCGGTCGATTGCAGCTTAGGCCTGCGTCCTCGGTCAATTCCGGACACGCCACCTGCAGTCCGAAGAACAACTTGTACATCTCCACGGGTGTCATACCCATGAAGTGTTGGAGAATTCGTGGTCCCTCCGGATTGAACTCCCATAACCGGAGAGGACGGCGTTTGCAGGGCAGAAGACACCTGATTAGCATGACCTGCATCACCACAACCAGATTGATCTCCCTCGCTTGGAGGTCTCGAATCTGGCCCTGCAATAGGGGCACGTCTTCTGACGGCCCCCAATTGAGTCCTTGGCTGACCCACGACATCAACCGTCGTGGAGGTCCCGGGCGGAATGAAGGCGGCGCCTTTTGCCTGCTGCCCTTCGGAGCGGTGATATAGAACCACTCCTGCTGCCACAAGCCGAGCTCCTCTTGGACGGAGCCCTCGGGCAATGGGGCATCGGTCCTCCTGCTTATGGCCGCCCCGCCGCACTCTGCTTAACGCCCCCCGATCATCTTCGGCTCCACATTGAAGGTCTTCAGCCATAGGCCGAAGTGAGGGGTGATGCGGAGGAAGGCTTCGCAGACGATAATGAATGCGGAAATATGGAGGATGGACTCCGGAGCCAAGTCGTGAAAATCTAGCCCGTAGTAGAACATGAGCCCTCTCACGAAGGAGTCCATCGAGAAGCCTAAACCCCGACGGAGGTGGGATATGAAGACGACGTACTCACCGGGCTCGGGAGTAGGTACGGCCTGCCCTTGGGCGGGCAACCTGTGCGAAATCTTGTAAGACAGGTACTTGGCCTCACGCAGCTTTAGCACGTCCTCCTCCTTGACGGAGGAGGGCATCCACCGACCCTGAAGGTCGGAGCCGGACATTGTTGAAGGTCCGAAGCGCTCGAATCTGGGGCTCTGGGTGTTGGAACTTGGAGCAAGGAGTAGATTCGATGGAAGATTGAAGAAAAGAAACGAGCCTTGGTCCTCTTATAAAGAGGGAAAATACCAAGAGCCGTCTCCGTGACCGTTCGGGATTCACCTTCGATAGAGGAGGCGTGGCGACGGGCACGGTTGAGTTACCCACGCCCGTATTGATGAGAATCCCGGAATAAGGGGAACACGATCTCTGCTTCGACAAGACGTGCCAAGGAAACCGCTTCGCTAAACGTGCTGAGGTGGTATAATAAAAAAAACGATTCAAGTAAAGGCTTGGTAGTGGTGTGATGTCATGCCGCAAAATACGTCAGCAGATTGAACTTGTGTGCATTTTATTATCTCTACGGTGGAATGTGGAATTTATTTTGCAGAGCCGGACACTATCCTGGTGTTCATGATCTTCTCCGGATTATTCAAAGGAGGAACCCGCCTTGCAATGCCGAACATTGTGCGCGCCGGACTTATCATCATTGAAGCCTGGTTCAGGGGCTACTGAGGGAGTCCTGGACTAGGGGGTGTCCGGACAGCCGGACTATCGTCGTCCGCCGGACTCCAAGACTACGAAGATGCAAGATTGAAGACTCCATCCCGTGTCCGGATGGGACTTTCCTTGGCGTGGAAGGTAAGCTTGGCGATACGGATATGTAGATCTCCTACCATTGTAACCGACTCTGTGTAACCCTAGCCCTCTCCGGTGTCTATATAAACCGGAGGGCTTTTAGTCTGTAGGACACAACATACATTACAACAATCATACCATAGGCTAGCTTCTAGGGTTTAGCCTCCTTGATCTCGTGGTAGATCCACTCTTGTACTACCCATATCATCAATATTAATCAAGCAGGACGTAGGGTTTTACCTCCATCAAGAGGGCCCGAACCTGGGTAAAACATCGTGTCCCTTGTCTCCTGTTACCATCTGCCTAGACGCACAGTTCGGGACCCCCTACCCGAGATCCGCCGGTTTTGACACTGACATTCATCATGAAGCCATAGCTATGGATATCATCGAGCTCACAGGGCTAGCCACTCCTGGAGAACTATATGAACCTGACTGTCAGCTACACCGCAATGCAGTGGAGAGTATCTTCCATAAGCCAGAACCCAATATGAGCCAGATGTTGAGCATGATGAAGCCCTTGCCATCTGACGCTGAATATCCAACAGAGTTCTTTGTTGAAGACCTTGAGTATCTGCCTCGCACCATATATCATATCATCAGGCGAACTCTATGGCCTGTCAAAGGACATTCATCCACGGCCAAGCTTGAAGGAGCTATGAAGACTTTGGTCTTCTATATTCTCAATGGCATCAGCTTCAACACTCAAGAATTCTTCATTAGGCAACTTGCTGCTTCTGGCTCTGACCTATTTGGTCTGAAGTTTTATGCTCCATGGGTCATGCGCCTCATCAAGAGACACTCATCTGTCAACTAACAGCCCTCTACTCGCAATCATATGATCTTTTTGCTAGAGGTTGATATGTCAGTTGAAGCTATATACTCTGACCCTGCCAAGAGGCCTCTTTGTCTTCAGAATACCGAGCACCAAAGCTTCACTCAACCCATTGAAGGTGTTCAATCAGCGACACGAATCTATCCATTGGCTGGAAACACTCGTCTGCCTCATCGAGCACCTACTGAAGCCACTGAAAGCACCATTGCATAAAGGCCTCGGAAGCGTTCTCGCGTTCTCAATGACCAAGAACTTCTTGTGGCCCTTCATCAGAAACAGGATAAGCATCATTTTTGGCTCAAGAGACAGATGCAAAGCCTCTTGGTGGATGTCAATCGCATTCGCAACCTTGCCACCAAGAATGCCTTTGTTGCTCATTAAACTTGCTGGCGATCATGGAAGAGTTTGACCCTGCTTAGTGCTAAAGCAGATCTTCAAGACGATGGCTTCAATGAAAGATTCTAGTTTGACTCCACTCCTCCACGGACTGCAGTCCTATGTCGCACTCCATCTCTTGAAGACTCTGAATATTCTTCCTCCGCGGCAATGGTAAATGCCAGAGTGATCGATGATGAAGATGATGCTACTTCACCACCTCCTCCTACTGCACGCATCAACACTGCACCAAGTTCATCTGCACCGCCAACCAACGACGACAACCCTGCTGCTTCACCTACTCATGAGGACGAGTAGATGCTCTATGTCTTCAAACCTTTTTGGTCCTTACTGACAAAAGGGGGAGAAGCGTATGAGTTGGTAGTCTTCAAGCGGTTTCATATGGGCGGTTGCATTATATTTTGCTTCGTGCTTACAACTCTTGCTTTTGAAACATTTGGTTCTCTGAGTTGTAACACCTAAACTTGATGGTCGTCTACTACTTATTTGCTTCACTGTGGTGCGATGATAAATTCCGCATGTGCGATGATAACTTCTGCACTTAGATCATTCTGCAGGCGTCCATTTTTCATTATGCATGTCATTCTACTTGCTATATCATTTCATGCATGACGAACTATCTTCGTAAGTTGAAGTGGATCTCCACAAGTACAACCTGCCATGTGCATTTGCATTCCAAAATCAAATTACTTATATGCACATCTTCAGAGGGAGCCCTTGCTACTTATGAAGACAATTCCCAATTCCCTATCCTTACAATTTCACATATTTTATCCCCGTTGAAAACTTCAACCAGTTTGTCATCAATCACCAAAAAGGGGGAGATTGTAAGTGCATCTAGTGCCACCCCTAGTTGGTTTTGGAGTATTGACGACAAAGTTGGTTGAGGGACTAATGCGTTTGTGAGAATTGCAGGATAATGCAGGTTGTGTCCCTCATTGTTTCGGTTTACCTACCGGAGATGACCCCTAAAAATGTATGAAGACATTGAAGACAATGGTGGTATGAGAAGATATTCATATTGAAGACTATGACATGAGAAGACATTAAGTGAAGACTATGGTGCGTGAAGACTGTCTGGTTTTGTTGTTTCCTTTTCTTCTTTGTTGAGTCATAGGAACCACCGTACTATTAAGTGGGGTCCAAGTGAACTAAGTCAGAGTGACTGAAGTGATGCTCAACTCAAATCCTATGTCTTCAAGCAAAGACAATGAGAGCAAATCTTATCCAGAGCTGGATGAGTCAGCTTTGCTTATAGCCCAAGTAAAGCTGCCGCGTGTGTTTGAAATCTGACCGTTGGAACACGTGTCAGTTCCTTAGTGACCCAGGGTCATTTTGGACAAATCAGGTCGGGTTGCCTAGTGGCTATAAATAGCCCACCCCCTACACCATAAATTGGTGGCTGCTCAGAGTTTGTGCACGACTTTTGTTGTTTGAGAGCAACCCAGCTCGAAGCATTTGAGAGAGAGAGAAATCCTTGCGAGGACAAAGCCCAAACACCCAGAGCCAAAGAGTGTTAGGCATCACTGAAGTCTTTCTTTCTATGTGACCTGAAGACTTATTACACTTGAGGACTGTGAATCCTCCAGCCAGTTAGGCCTCGCGTTCTGAGCATCCAAGAGTCATTGTGGATTGCCGGTGAACAAAGTCTGTGAAGGTTTGGAAGTCTCCCTTGAAGACTTACCAGAGTGATTGGACGAGGACTGGGTGTACTTAGCTCAAGGGGAATAAGGTGAAGACACGGTCTTCTGAGTTAAATCTCAGCCTCCCTAACCAGACGTATAGTTGACACAGCAACTGGAACTGGTCTAACAAATCATGTGTCTTCAACAAGCGACTGGTTCTATCCCTTCCCAACCTTACTTAAGTTTGTCTTCGTGAAGTCATTGCCTATCTGTGTATCTGTTTGACTTCATTGCTTGACTACTACTATTGATTGGCTTCATACTATCTTCCATACTGATCCTTACTACCTAGCTACTATTAGTCCTGTACTTTCACATCATTGCATACTTGACTATGGCTTGCTTAGGGTAGTTTATCTTCCGCTGCATATTAATTAGGTCATTTCTGTTGTTTGTCTTCGAAACTTCTAAGTTTTGAGGACTTTCATAAAAATCGCCTATTCACACCCCCCCCTCTAGTCGATACTAGCACTTTCAGCTAGTCCGGCTCGGACAGGGACCATGTATGCAGGCAGGAGAAACCCCTGGGTCTGCAACTCTACCAATCGGCTATGGAGAATGGAACTCTTCTCCCAATCGCCTGTCTTAGTGCTGCGGGAGCGAGAGGAGGAGCCGCGACGGCCTGCCATGATGGGATGGATTTTTCTGAATCTGCTCTGATGGATATTCGCTGGGAGGAGATGGCATGATTTGGATCTGAGGATCCCCATCTCTTTCAATAGAAGATTTACTTACCTGGTCAGGGTGGCAAATGTAAAAATGCCCCGACTTCTCGCATTCGCTCGACACGTGGAGATAGCCATTATTAAAGCACAGAAGCCGAGGAGTGCAACATTAATGGGAAGCCGGACACTGCTTGTTACAACATGTACTCTGGAGAATTTGGAGAAGAACCCGCCTTGCAATGCCGAAGACAATCTGCACACCAGACTCATCGTCATTGAAGCCCGGTTCAGGGGCTACTGAGGGAGTCCTGGATTAAGGGGTCCTTGATACGTCCATTTTGCATCATGCTTTTATGTCAATATTTATTGCATTATGGGCTGTTATTACACATTATATCTCAATACTTATGGCTATTCTCTCTTATTTTACAAGGTTTACCATGAAGAGGGGGGATGCCGGCAGTTGGAATTCTGGCTGGAAAATGAGCAAATATTGGAAACCTATTCTGCACAGCTCCAAAAATCCTGAAACTCCATGGAAGTCAGTTTTGGAACTAATAAGAATTATTGAGCAAAGAAAACACCAGAGGGGGCCCACACCCTGGCCTGGAGGGTGGGGGCGCACCCACCCCTACTAGGCACGCCCCTGTCTCCTGGGCCCCCTGGTGGCCCTCTAGTGCCCATCTTCTGCTATATGAAGGCTTTTACCATGAAAAAATCAGAGGCAAGCTTACAGGACGAAACTCCGCCGCCACGAGGCGGAACCTTGGCGGAACCAATCTAGGGCTCCGGCAGAGCTGTTCTGCCAGGGAAACTTCCCTCCGGGAGGGGGGAAATCATCACCATCGTCATCACCAACGATCCTCTCATCGGGAGGGGGTCAATCTCCATCAACATCTTCACCAGCACCATCTCCTCTCAAAACCCTAGTTCATATCTTGTATCCAATCTTGTATCAAAACCACAAATTGGTACCTGTGGGTTGCTAGTAGTGTTGATTACTCCTTGTAGTTGATGCTAATTGGTTTACTTGTTGGAAGATCATATGTTCAGATCCTTAATGCATATTAATACTCCTCTGATTATGAACATGAATACGCTTTGTGAGTAGTTACGTTTGTTCCTGAGGACATGGGTGAAGTCTTGCTATTAGTAGTCATGTGAATTTGGTATTCGTTCGATATTTTGATGAGATGTATGTTGTCTTTCCTCTAGTGGTGTTATGTGAACGTCGACTACATGACACTTCACCATTATTTGGGCCTAGAGGAAGGCATTGGGAAGTAATAAGTAGATGATGGGTTGCTAGAGTGACGGAAGCTTAAACCCTAGTTTATGTATTGCTTCGTAAGGGGCTGATTTGGATCCATATGTCTAATGATGTGGTTAGGTTTACCTTAATACTTCTTTTGTAGTTGCGGATGCTTGCAATAGGGGTTAATCATAAATGGGATGCTTTTCCAAGTAAGGGCAGTACCCAAGCACCGGTCCACCCACATATCAAATTATCAAAGTACCGAACGTGAATCATATGAGCGTGATGAAAACTAGCTTGACGATAATTCCCATGTGTCCTCGGGAGCTATTTTCTCATTATAAGAAATTTTCCAGGATTGTCCTTTGCTAGAAAAAGGATTGGGCCACCTTGCTGCACTTTATTTACTTTCATTGCTTGTTACTCGTTACAATTTATCTTATCATGAAACTATCTGTTACCTACAATTTTAGTGCTTGCAGAGAAAACCTTACTGAAAACCGCTTGTCATATCCTTCTGCTCCTCGTTGGGTTCGACACTCTTACTTATAGAAAGGACTACGATAGATCCCCTATACTTGTGGGTCATCAAGACTCTTTTCTGGCGCCGTTGCCGGGGAGTGAAGCGCCTTTGGTGAGTGGAACTTGGTAAGAAAACATTTATATAGTGTGCTGAAATTTTCTGTCACTTGTTACTATGGAAACTAATCCTTTGAGGGGCTTGTTCGGGGTATCTTCACCCCGACCAGAAGAGCAAAGAGTTGCTCCTCGACCTACTGAAACTACTGAAAATATTTACTTTGAGATTCCTTCGGGTATGATAGAGAAACTGCTAGCTAATTCCTTTGCAAGAGATGGAACATTGCATCCCGATTTACACCTTATCTTTGTGGATGAAGTTTGGGATTATTTAAGCTTGCAGGTATTCCCGATGATGTTGTCAAAAGGAAGGTCTTCCCTTTATCTTTGAAGGGAGATGCATTGACATGGTATAGGCTATGTGATGATATGGGATCTTGGAATTATAAACGATTGAAGTTTGAATTTCACCGGAAGTTCTATCCTATGCATCTTGTTCATCGTGATCGTAATTACATATATAATTTCTGGCCTCGCGAAGGAGAAAGCATTGCTCAAGCTTGGGGGAGGCTTAAGTCAATGTTATATTCATGCCCCAATCATGAGCTCTCCAGAGAAATGATTATTCAAAAAATTTATGCTCGTCTTTCTCCCAATGATCGCAACATGCTCGATACTTCCTCTGCTGGTTCTTATATGCTGAAGACTATTGAATTAAAATGGGACTTATTGGAAAGAATTAAATGCAACTCTGAAGATTGGGGTTCCGACGATGATAAGGAGTCAGGTATAACACCTAAGTTTGATTGTGTTATATCTTTTATGGATACCGATGCTTTTCATGGATTTAGCACTAAGTATGGACTTGACTCTGAGATAGTAGCTACTTTTTGTGAATATTTTGCTACTCGCGTTGATCTCCCTAAGGAGAAGTGGTTTAAATATAATCCTCCCATTGAAGTAAAAGTAGTTGCACCTATTACAGTTGAAGAAAAGACTGCCACTTATAGTGACCCTATTGTTCCTACTACCTATGTTGAGAAACCTCCTTTTCCTGTTAGGATAAAGGATCATGCTAAAACTTTGACTGTTGTTTGTAAGAGTAATACTAGGACTTATACACCTCCTGAGCAAATTAAGGTTGAACCTAGTATTGCTATGGTTAAAGATCTCTTGGATCATGATTTAGATGGGCATGTTATTTATTTCTGTGGTGAGACTTCTAATATTGTTAGACCAGATGCTAAGATACATAGACCTGTTGTTGGCATGCCTGTTATTTCTGTTAAAATAGGAGATCATTGTTATCATGGCTTATGTGATATGGGTGCTAGTGCTAGTGCAATACCCTATGACTTATATAAAGAAATTATGCATGATATTGCACCCGCTGAATTGGAAGGTATTGATGTTACTATCAAGCTTGCCAATAGAGATACTATTTCACCAATTGGGATTGTTAGAGATGTTGAAGTCTTGTGTGGGAAGGTTAAATATCCTGCTGATTTTCCTGTTCTTAGTTCCCCACAAGATGACTTTTGTCCCATTATTTTTGTAGACCCTTCTTGAATACTGTTAATGCTAGGATTGTTTGCAAAAAGGATATTGTTGAAATTGGCTTAGGGGATATGTCTCATGAGTTTAATTTTGCTAAGTTTCGTAGACAACCCCGTGATAAAGAATCACCTAGTAAGGATGAGATTATTGGTCTTGCTTCTATTTCCGTGCCTCCTACTAATCCGTTAGAACAATATTTGCTAGACCATGAAAATGATATGTTTATGAATGAAAGAAGGGAAATAGATGAAGTATTCCTTCAACAGGAACCTATTCTGAAACACAACCTACCCACTGAAATTCTAGGGGATCCCCCTCCACCCAAGGGTGATCCCGTGTTTGAATTCAAACCATTACCTGATAATCTTAAGTATGCTTATCTTGATGAAAAGAAAATATATCATGTTATTATTAGTGCTAACCTTTCATAGCAAGAAGAAAGATTATTGAAAACTTTGAAGAAGCACCGTGCTGCTATCGGATATACTCTGGATGATCTCAAGGGCATTAGTCCCACCCTATGCCAACACAAAATTGAATTGGAGGAAGGTGCCAAACTAGTTAGAGATCCTCAACGACGATTGAATTCTAAGATGAAAGAAGTGGTAAGAAAGGACATACTAAAGCTCCTTGAGGCAGGTATAATTTATCCCGTTGCTGATAGTGATTGGGTAAGCCCTGTCCATTGTGTTCCTAAAAAGGGACGTATTACTGTCGTCCCTAATGATAAAGATGAATTGATCCCACAAAGAATTATTACAGGTTATAGGATGGTAATTGATTTCCATAAATTAAATAAAGCTACTAAGAAAGATCATTACCCTTTACCTTTTATTGATCAAATGCTAGAAAGACTATCCAAACACACACATTTCTGCTTTCTAGATGGTTATTCTGTTTCTCTCAGATACCTGTGTCAGTGGGGGATCAATCAAAAACTACTTTTACTTGCCCTTTCAGTACTTTTGCTTATAGACATATGCCTTTTGGTTTATGTAATGCACCTGCTACCTTTCAAAGATGCATGATGGCTATATTCTTTGACTTTTGTGAAAAGATTTGTGAGGTATTCATGGATGATTTCTCCGTTTATGGATCCTCTTTTGATAATTGCTTGAGCAACCTTGATCGAGTTTTGCAGAGATGTGAAGACACTAATCTCGTCTTGAATTGGGAAAAGTGCCACTTTATGGTTAATGAAGGCATTGTCTTGGGGCATAAGATTTCTGAGAGAGGTATTGAAGTTGATAAAGCTAAAGTTGATGCTATTGAAAAGATGCCATGTCCCAAGGACATAAAACGTATAAGAAGTTTCCTTGGTCATGCCGGTTTTTATAGGAGGTTCATTAAGGACTTTTCTAAAATCTCTAGGCCTCTGACTAATTTATTGCAAAAAGATATTCCTTTTGTCTTTGATGATGATTGTGTAGAAGAATTTGAAATATTAAGAAAGCTTTGATCACTGCACCTATTGTTCAGGTACCTGATTGGAATTTACCCTTTGAAATTATGTGTGATGCTAGTGATTATGCTGTAGGTGCTGTTCTAGGGCAAAGAGTTGATAAGAAATTGAATGTTATCCAGTATGCTAGTAAGACTCTTGATACTGCCCAGAGAAATTATGCTACTACTGAAAAAGAGTTCTTAGCAGTTGTGTTTGCATGTGATAAGGTTAGACCTTATATTGTTGATTCCAAAGTTACTATTCACACTGATCATGCTGCTATTAAATATCTTATGGAAAAGAAAGATGCTAAGCCTAGACTCATTAGATGGGTTCTCTTGCTCCAAGAATTTGATTTGCATATTATTGATAGAAAGGGAGCTGAGAACCCCGTTGCAGACAACTTGTCTAGGATAGATAATGTTCTTGATGACCCACTTCCTATTGATGATAGCTTTCCTGACGAACAATTAGCGGTCATTAATGCTTCTCGTACTGCTCCTTGGTATGCTGATTATGCTAATTACATTGTTGCTAAATTTATACCACCTAGTTTCACATACCAGCAAAAGAAAAAGTTTTTTTATGATTTGAGACATTACTTCTGGGATGACCCACACCTTTATAAAGGAGTAGATGGTGTTATTAGACGTTGTGTACCTGAGCATGAACATGAACAGATCCTACGCAAGTGTCACTCTGAATCATATGGAGGACACCACGCTGGAGATAGAACTGCACATAAGGTATTGCGATCCAGTTTTTATTGGCCTACTCTCTTCAAAGATGCTCGTAAGTTTGTCTTATCTTGTGATGAATGTCAAAGAATTGGTAATATTAGTAGACGTCAAGAAATGCCTATGAATTATTCTCTTGTTATTGAACCATTTGATGTTTGGGGCTTTCATTATACGGGACCTTTTCCTGCCTCTAATGGTTATACACATATTTTAGTTGCTGTTGATTACGTTACTAAGTGGGTAGAAGCTATTCCAACTAGTAGTGTTGATCATAACACCTCTATTAAGATGCTTAAAGAAGTTATTTTTCCGAGGTTTGGAGTCCCTAGATATCTTATGACTGATGGTGGTTCACATTTTATTCATGGTGCTTTCCTTAAGATGCATGCTAAGTATTATCTTAATCATCTCCTTATCACCCGCAGTCTAGTGGTCAAGTAGAGTTGAGCAATAGAGAGCTCAAATTAATTTTGCAAAAGACTGTGAATAGATCTAGAAAGAATTGGTCCAAAAAACTTGATGATGCATTATGGGCCTATAGAACTGCATACAAAAATCCTATGGGTATGTCTCCGTAAAAGATGGTTTATGGAAAAGCATGTCACTTACCTCTAGAACTTGAACATAAAGCATATTGGGCTATTAAAGAGCTCAACTATGACTCCAAACTTGCCGGTGGGAAGAGGTTATTTGATATTAGCTCACTTAATGAATGGAGAACCCAAGCCTATGAGAATGCCAAGCTATTCAAAGAAAAAGTCAAAGACTGGCATGACAAAAGGATACAAAAGCGTGAGTTTAACGTCGGTGATTATGTGTTATTATTCAACTCTTGTTTAAGATTTTTTGTAGGAAAAGTTCTCTCTAAATGGGAAGGTCCTTACGTTATCAAGGAGGTCTATCGTTCTGGTGCCATAAAAATCAACAACTTCGTAGGCACAAGTCCGAGGGTGGTGAACGGTCAAAGAATTAAACATTATATCTCAGGTAATCCTATCAATGTTGAAACTAATATTGTTGAGACCGTAACCCCGGAGGAATACATAAGGGACACTTTCCAGAACGTTCCAGACTCTGAAAAGGAATAGGTATGTGGTACGGTAAGTAAACCGACTCCAAAACAATTCTAATGGCAATTTTTATCCATTTTGGAATATTTTAGAATTTTAGGAAGAAAGAAGTAATCCGGGAAGGACACGAGGCCTCCACGAGGGTGGAGGGCGCGCCCACCCTTCCTGGGCGTGCCCCCTGTCTTGTGGCCACCTCGTGTGCCTCCTGGACTCCGTTTTCTTGCATGTTACGTATTTTGGTCGATAAAAATTCATTATATAATCTCCCGAAGGCTTTGACCACTGTATCATGCAAATATCCTCTGTTTTCGTTTCGAGCTGTTTTTCTGACAGATCTAGAGCATCATGACGTCTCCAAGCGCTCCCAAGGACAAGTTTTTCGAGAGGGTTATCAACCCCTATCTCAAGGAGGTGCTGCAACACCCTCAAACCATTGAGATGCGCGAGGGGGTGCTGCACATCCGCGATGTGGAGGGACCAAGGCGTACCGGAAGCGTGGAGATAAAGCTCGAATCCATGGAGCAACAAGTCTTCAAGTGCCAAGGGATGGTGAAGCGTGGACTCAACACCAACCATATGATGATCACGGAGTTCACCAACAACCACAAGCTAGATGTCAAGGTCATTGGGGAGACCATCTTCAAGCTTCAAGAGAAAATTAAGCACCTCCAAGCCCAGATCTATGACCTGCAAAACCAAAACTGTGAGTATGAATATAGATTCAAGAGGATGAGTTTGGATGCAGATTTAAGGATCCCGGAGACTTGATCATCCTTCTATGATGGTGAGCCTATGCCTTGGAAGACGGACGACAAGCCTACATCATCAACAACTCTTACTTCACCACCTCCGAGGACATAATCACATGGGTATGGGCACTCCCCTTGGCAACTGCCAAGCTTGGGGGAGGTGCCCCGGTATCGTATCACCATCACACTCCTATCTTTACTGTTTTACTTAGTTCGATCCTTTTAGTAGTATCTTGATCTAGTAGATTGAAGTTTTAGTATCAATTAGCTTTGAGTTTTGCTTTGTGATATCTTTTGTAATCGAGTCCGTGAGCTACCTATAATAAAGATTAGTGTTGAGTCAAGGGCTTTGTTATCTTGCCATGATCTTGAGAAAGTAGAAAGAATAAAAAGAACAAAAGAGTTCATATTGATCTTATGGATAGTAATGACTTCACACATAAAAAGTATGAGGCATAAAAGTTGTTGAGAGTTGACAAACATAGTTTTGGTCATTGTTGCAATTAATAGGAAGTAATAAGGAAAGAGAGGTTTGCACATACAAATATACTATCTTGGACATCTTTTATGATTGTGAGCACTCATTAAGTATGACATGCTAAAAGAGTTGATGTTGGACAAGGAAGACAACGTAATGGTTTACGTTTTCTCACATCTCAGTTAAAGTATATTGTCATTGATCTTCCCAACATGTTGAGCTTGCCTTTCCCCCTCATGCTAGCCAAATTCCTTGCACCAAGTAGAGATACTACTTGTGCTTCCGAATATCCTTAAACCCAGTTTTTGCCATGAGAGTCCACCATACCTACCTATGGATTGAGTAAGATCCTTCAAGTAAGTTGTCATGTTGCAAGCAATAAAAATTGCTCTCTAAATATGTATGACTTATTAGTGCAGAGAAAATAAGCTTTATACGGTCTTGTTATGGAAGCAATAAAAGCGACCACTACTAGGGAAAAGCCTAGCAGCAGCGCGGGTTTTGGCCCTCTCAGTAGCGCGGGTACCGGCGCTACTAATAAGGCGCTACAGCTAACGTATAGCAGTAGCGCGTGTTGACCCACGCTACTGCTACACATGAATAGCTGCAGCACTCTTTAGAAAAGGACGCTACTGATATTATCTGCAGCGCCGTTTACAGGGAAGCGCTACTGGTAAGTCGGCGCTACTGCTAAATCCCCCCCTCGCTACTACTAGTTTTCTTAGTTTTTTTCCTGCAGGTTTGTTTTTTATTTGTTTTGCCTTTGAATAGGCTTTATACAATAATATTTAGCATATCATCCACATACAAATGTAATCATAGCATATACATACAATTAGTCTCATCAAATCATGTCATCATCATAATCATCATCCAACACAAAGTGGTCTCTCGTCATCAATCTCGAAAATAGCGATACAAGTCTCGATTACTTGCAAATACATCGTCATCCATCTAAACAATGATATACACGAGAATAGCTATCACTTTGAGTACATGAGTTCGTATCCCTCTCTCGCATTAGCGTGAACCTAAACTAAGTACTGCGTGTCGCTCGGAAACCGAAAACCGGTACACCTAGGCCTGACACTCCGGCCACTTGTCGTATATATACTCCTGGCGTAGCACTTCTTCGCCATTTATGATCTATGCACCTGCATCGTCACATGAGTCGATGATATGCAACATATATAGTTGAGCAACACAAAGAGACAGACTTGGCAAAAATAGAAACAACATATCATAAGCATAAATAACAAAGTTCATCGTACCCAAAATGACCTAACTAGAGTGATTTTCGCTAGTCGAGGAGGAGGACGGTTTAATTACATCACAAATAAAGTTTCACCGTGCATAACTCAAAGTTTTGTCATAAAAGAAAGTATGGACTAAATGGACACATTGTCATATATCAACAATCACTCCATCATGTTGTGCCATCCATCCAAGTCAGGGAGATAGTCATCGAGCTTAGTGAAAGGCTTCATGTCGAGACGCTGAGAGGCTATCCATGTTCGGACGTCTTCCCGCGACATTTGTCCTTCTGCATGGAACATCCCTGTTTTTCCGACGACCTCATTCATGATGATTTGGGCAAGTTCGCGCTGGATGTTATAGAACTCAGCTCGAAGTCGATGATCCTCGATATCTCCTATGTCCTTTGCCCATTGCAGAATATGGGCATCGCTAGATCTAGGTGCCATGTGAAGGTTCTGGTGATCCCGTCGGTACTCCAGCATGTGGTGTAGGACATAGAATCCATCATTAAGAGAATCGTTTGGTTGCTGGATGCAGCAGAAGTCGGTCTTATGGCTGAAAGCGGCCCTGCCGCCCCTTCTCTTCTTGTCCCTAACCTCTCCACCCCTTGCTTGGTAGTAAAACATAGCACTGTCGAGAACATCTTTGATGTGGGTGTAATCCTTTTTGTGAATGTTCTTCGACGAGTCCAAGTAAAGAGCGTGGGAGAATCGGGGGTAGAGGATGATGAGGACGGCGCGCCCGCCGCTGCGCAAAATAAGTACACCTCAAATTAGTTAGCCTCCACCGTGCAAATGAATTATTGAAATTGAAGGAAGGATAGCAGCGCGGATGACTTACACGGGATGATAAGGCACGAGAATCGCCTCCTTGTCCTTATTGGCGAGCATGAAACTGACGATGTAATCCCTCGCCTATTCACGATGCTGTGCACAGACTCCCAAGAAGCCCTCGTGCATGTAGTACGGGTCAGCGACACAGATAAAACGTATCTGCTCAACCCCAATGATGTAGCTCATGTGCAAGGCATAAAGGCGGACAAAAGTAAAATCCAGCTTCTTCACGTGAAACATGTCGAATATGTAATTGAATCGGAGGAAGAACTTATCCGCGGGGAAGCCCTTGACGTACGACATTTGCTGCGGAACGTTAACCACGTAGAGTGGGTATCCTGGATCTTTCGAGGCGATGAGGCCTTTCTCTACCCGTAGCACATCGTCATGAAGTCTCCTTAGATCGCCGAATCTGGCCCGTAGCGCTGTTTCAGGTAGGATTGGTCGACCGGGGATATGCCATTTATCCGTATCGGGGATATCTACACGGTCCTGAAGCCGAGGCTGCTGAGGCGGCTGGATCATAGAATCAGCTTTTTTGCCTTTCCTCGCTCTCTTCCTAGGCTTCTTTACCACCGGATGGTCGTCAATAACACGTTGAGACGGTAATTCAGGCACCGACTCATGATGCTCAAACCCTGAGGAGGCGCCAGTATAGACATACTGTTTAGCGCCATCGTCATCCTCATCCTCATCCATGGCAACGTCATCAGCCTCTAATGGAGCCACCTGCTTACCCCGTCCGCTATCACCCAACCCGACACCCGACGCTAATTGGGTAGGTGGGGTGTTGATGTTCATACCTTGCTGAGGCTGCGTGCTCGTGGGCGTGCTCCCGGCCACTCCAGACGAAGCAGACTCTTTGGCCACAACAGGACCCACCCATTGCAACAATCACCAAGCCGCCGCGGGGTCTCGTCGTCATCCCCCACTAGTATTAGAGGAGGCAAATTCTCGTGGCCCGGTTTAACACTAGCCACGAAAACCTTGAACACGTTCGAGGGGATCGACCGGCTGTGGAACAATGGTTCCTTCGGCTCCATTATCGTCCCCTTCCCCACGTCCACCTTCTGTTCACCGATGGTGTACAATATGGTGCACGGGGTTTCGTCGGCCTGCAAAGAAAAGTCTGCGACGTGAGACATCCGAAAGGCAACGAAAACGGGAGATTATACATTTATATTGAAGGGGGCCGGTGTGGCAGATACCGTGAGGGCGTCGAGCTCAGCCAAAGAGGAGGCACCACCGAGCACGTCCGGTGCGGCAGCCGGTGCGGGAGCTGGTGCGGGAGCAGGTGCGGGAGCCGGTGCGAGAGCATGTGCTGCCAAGAAGTCAGCAAGGGGAATGTCCTCTGCATTTTTTTTGGATTTTCCCTTGTCCAAGTGTGAACGCCCGTCACCAAGGAAGTAGATATATCTGCAATCGCCTGTTTTGCAGCAGCTACCGCTGTTGCGACTGTCTGAGATGATTTCTTCTCAACCGCAATCTCAACCTTCTTGTCGATGCTTTCTTCAGTTAACCTCTGTCTTTCCTTTTTCTCCTCCGTGGTCTCATGGTAGTACTTCGTCCACGTGGCGCCGTCTCCGACACCGTGCACGCGTCCATACGACAGTCGAGTATCCACCGGTTGTCGTTTCAATATGTTCAACGCCTGGTTGAATGGAGTGTCCCACTTGGGCCTTGCCAATGCCTCAGACGGCGAGTTGCTTTCGGCCGCAATCCGGTGTTGCTCTTTCTGCAAAAGGCACAATGATCGTTTATAAATATGACTAACGTGTCCAGTCGAATTGATCAGAAACTAAAATTACCAGCAGTCTCATGAACTCCGTAATGACCGGTGTTGTCTCATAAACCTTCTTCAGTGGGTCCCAACGGTGGCGGGCCCTCAGGACGTCACGCTCCTGCGGGACGGTGAAATCCTCCAAGGGGTCTGGGATGCCCAGACTCGCGGCTTCCGCGTCCTCCTTGGCCCATTTGGACCTCTTTCCGCCGTAACCACGGCTTCCGAGGTGGTGGGTCCCAATGTTCCTCTTTTGAAGCCCCTTCATGTACTTAGACTTTTCTTTGGCAGCTTCGGCCTCGCAAGCCTCCTTGAATATTTGAAACTGCTCTTCCGTGATTGTCGGACTTTCCTTTACAATCTCGGAGTAGGGTTCCCCGTCGTTGATCTTTGCTTTCACTCGATTTTTCCAGGCGGCCAACGCGTTGCTAAACTTGGTCATGGCGTGTTTGTTTATCTTCTTCATTGCCGGGTCATTGTCTGGATCTTCATAATCCTTCTCATTCCCGCCCGGGAACAAGAATATCTGGTGAAACTTCTTTAGGAGGGAGCTCCTCATATTTTCTATCTTCTTTAGATTCTCATCGTTGATGGTGGAGGTTGTCCGTATGATGCAGCCTATTTGATTGCCGTAGCACGCGCGCGCTTCCCCGGGCGCCTTTGGCACAAAATTGCTGTCGTCCACCTCCGTGACCACCAGTCTAGTAGTCCTGAGTTTGTTAGGAACCCGTTGCCTCTTTGCTTTCGGTTCTACACCGGCTCCGCTCCCCGAGGCAGCACCGGTCTCAGCGCCGGTCTCGATGTCGGTCTGAATCTCAGCGCCGATGTCAGTCTCAGCACCGGTCTGCGTGTCGGTCTCAGTCCCCGATGCCACCGGTGGGCCCAGCAACAACATCCGTTGATCGTCGGTAAAGCTAAAAAATTCGTCTGCCGCCCGGTAGACGTCGTCGCAATCACCAGAACCTTGTCCTTCATCGTTGCTAGCCATGTTTCCTATGATTAAATCTAGTCAATTAATTCTAGACCTAATAAAATGAATAATGACATAAAAAGTACTATTGTTTTGCAGGAATGTTGACTCCTTCCTGGTGCGGCAAATCCCGGGCACTCGATATGTCCTAGTTTGTAGCACAAGTCATGCCGAAATTCACGGGAAATTTCGGCATGACCTTTGCTAAAAAGTGGAAAAATCGAGAACCTGAAATTTGCCGGAACAGAAATGAATCAACATTCCGGCAAAACATAGGCCACTCAGCATCATTCCCTGGAAACAACAAAGCCACTTGGGCACAATCGAACAACTTCAATGAAAAGATATAACATGACCACTTCAATGAAAAATAAAATCTGCCTAAATTCTTTTCCTTGAAAAATAGTGGTCTTTTCAAAAATCAAAAACCTTTGCCAATCTACTTAACCTAGCTTGTTAATCCAACGAACCTAATTAACCTACCTATTTAACCTAGTTAGTTAATCTAGTTTACCTAGATAATTAACCCTCAAAGCCTAAAATAAATTTTTGCACTAATTAACATGGATAATTAACCTAATTAAACTAGTTAACCTAACTACTTCTCTGTCAATGCCCTAACTAAATTTTTGCCCTAACCTAGATAATTAACCTAATTAAACTGGCTAACCTATCCATGAGAGAGAGAGAAGGGGTGGGGGCTTACAGATGATGGCTCCGGTGGTGGCGACGTAGGCAGTGGTGGCGAGGGAGGCAGGGGCGTCTCCGGTGACGGCGAGGGAGGCAGGGGCGTCTCCGGTGACGGCGAGGAAGGTGGCGTCGACGGCAGCTCCGGTGGCGTTGACGAGGCCGCGCGGCTCCGTGGCGTTGGGGGCGGCTCCGGTGTCGTCGATGGCGCACGGCTCTGGTGGCATCATCGTCGGCGGCGAAGTGGGGCGACTGTGAATCGGGGAGACGGCAGCGCGCGCGCGGGGTGGGTTTGAGGGATTTGGGGGAAGTGGTGGCCGGGGGGAAACGGTTTTTTGGCTAAGTCAAACTTAGCGGTAGCGCGTTTCGCAAAACGCGCTATAGCTAAGATAGCTATAGCGCTTTCTTCAAAACGCGCTGCTGCTATAGCTATGTAAATTTCTTCCTTTTTTAATTTCCTATTCTGTTTCTATAGAGGGGGTCTAGGACACGCGCTGCAGCTACGTTAGCTATAGCGCCTCTTACAAACAAACGCTGCTGCTATGCCTTCCTCCGATTTTTCGCTTTTTCATTTATTTTGCTTTACATTTTATTTTTCCCTTTCTCCTTTTTCTATTTCTTTCATTTTCATTTAAATTTCTAATTGTTTTTCATCTTATTTTATTTCCGTTAGTAGTAGAGCTCTTCTCAGGAATCGCGCTGCTAACTGTGCTCTAGCAGTAGCGCGTTTCTATGATGCTCGCTACTGCTATGCGTAGCCTAGCATTCTGCCAATGGGAATATTAGTAGTAGCGCTTTCTTTACCACAAGCGCTACTGCTAAGTTTGTGTCTGTAGCGCGGTTTTTATTTGGTCGCTACTGCTATATAGCACTAGTGCAGTTTTTTGACCCGCGTTGTTGCTATATTTCTGTGTATAAGGTTTTCCCTAGTAGTGGACGGACTGCATAATAAATGTCTATATACAAGTGGCAATATAAAGTGACGTTCTTTTGCATTAAGATTTTGTGCATCCAACCCTAAAAGCACATGAAAACCTCTGCTTCCCTCTGCGAAGGGCCTATCTTTTACTTTATGCTTGAGTCAAGGTGATCTTCACCTTTCCCTTTTTCATTTTATCCTTTGGCAAGCTCCTTGTGTTTTAAATATCTTGATATATATATCCAATTGGATGTAAGTTAGCATGAATTATTATTGTTGACATCACCCAAAGGTGAATACGTTGGGAGGCAACACAATAAGCCCCTATCTTTCTCAGCGTCCGATTGAAACCTCTATCTGTAGATATATTTGTGTTGCTGTTATAAGAATGATCATGATGCCCTCATGTCCGTATTTTATTTTTATCGACACCTCTATCTCTAAACATGTGGATATATTTTTCGATTTCGGCTTCCGCTTGAGGACAAGCGAGGTCTAAGCTTGGGGGAGTTGATACGTCCATTTTGCATCATGCTGTTATGTCAATATTTATTGCATTATGGGTTGTTATTACACATTATATCTCAATACTTATGGCTATTCTCTCTTATTTTACAAGGTTTACCATGAAGAGGGGGGATGCCGGCAGCTGGAATTCTGGCTGGAAAAGGAGCAAATATTGGGAACCTATTCTGCACAGCTCCAAAAATCATGAAACTCCACGGAAGTCAGTTTTGGAATTAATAAGAATTATTGAGTGAAGAAAACACCAGAGGGGCCCACACCCTGGCCAGGAGGGGGGCACGCCTGTCGGTGTAAAAACCGGCGGATCTCGGGTAGGGGGTCCCGATCTGTGCGTCAAGGCTGATTGTAACAAGAAGAAAGGGACACAGATGTTTACCCAGGTTCGGGCCCTCTCGATGGAGGTAAAACCCTACTTCCTGCTTGATTAATATTGATGATATGGGTAGTACAAGAGTAGATCTACCACGAGATCATAGAGGCTAAACCCTAGGAGCTAGCCTATGATGGTATGAATGTAATTGTGATCGGCCTTCTAAGGACCAACCTCTCCGGTTTATATAGACACCGGAGAGGGCTAGGGTTTACATGGAGTCGGTTACAAGGAAGGAAACATAATATCCGGATCGCCAAGCTTGTCTTCCACGCCAAGGAAAGTCCCATCCGGACACGGGCCGAAGTCTTGAGTCTTGCATCTTCACGCTTCAATAGTCTGGACGTTGTGCACAGTCCGGCTGTCCGGATACCCCCTAATCCAGGACTCCCTCAGTAGCCCCTGAACCAGGCTTCAATGACGATGAGTCTGGCGCGCAGTATTGTCTTCAGCATTGCAAGGCGGGTTCCTCCTCCAAATACTCCAAAGCACCCATTATGACGAATAGTGTCCAGTCTATAATCAATGTTGTGCTCCTCGGCTTCAGCGCCTCCGTAATGACCATCTCCACGTGTCAAGCGAATGCGAGGAGTCGAGGTATTTTTACATTTGCCACCCTCGATCCTCCGGGCCAACCGTCTATTTGAAGGGACAGGGATTCTCAGATCCAAACCTCACTCTCCTCCCTTGAGCTAGCATCCTAGAGCGCTCGCGAAAAGCCATTCCAGCATGGCCGGCCGTCGTAGCTCTTGTACTTGCCCTCCTCGCTCTAAGTCGGGGGATTGGGGAGAGTGCTCAGTTCCTCACAGCCGATTGGTGAAGTTACAAACTCAAGGGTTTCTTCCACCGGCGTTCATGGTCTCCGTCCGAGCTGGAATGGCTACTTATGACGGAGGGGAACAAGCTGTGGGATCTCCCAACCCGTCTCCGGAGGAGCGAATATGCATCATCTCGCATCTGCTGAGGGGCGTCGGGTTTCCTATCCACCCATTTCTCTGTGGGCTCCTGGAGTTCTATGGCCTCCAGTTACACAACCTTACCCCAGCCTCCATTCTGCACATAGCGGGGTATGTCGCCCTATGCGAGCTGTTTTTAGGCTGCGAACCACACTTTGGATTGTGGAGGAAGCTGTTTTGCCTTGTCCCCCGCACCCAGGGGGAGTCCATGTATCATGTGGGCGGGGCTGAAGTATGGCGCATTGCCGAGACCGGATACCTGTCCGCCACTCCTGAGAATGCACCAGAAAACTGGCCTTCAGAATGGATCTATATAAATGACGTTCCCCTTACGGATCCAGTCCGGAGGGGTCTCCCCAAGTTCAGCAACGCCCCACCGAGGGCATGCCTAAGCTGGCGTCCCCGGGGCCCTCAAGAAGAGGACACAAGGGAGATATTCCTCCTGATGAACAGGATAAAGTTGCTGGCCAAGTCCGGACTGACGATTGTTGAAGTCATGGCAATATGCATAAAGCGAGGAGTGCAGCCGCTCCAATATCGGGGGAAGCCCATGTGGCATTACAACGGGGAAGATGACGCCACCCGCTGTTGTCGTAAGGGTCCGGACTCCACTGCCGCTTTGGCAAGGATATTATTCGATTTGTACAAAGGGGAAGAGGAGGAGTTCCTTCGCATAAAGACGCGGGACGGATTCTCCATGTACAACCCCCCAGAGTGGGTAAGTTGCCATTCTTTTCCCAGTTTTCATTAACTCTATCGTACTTCTGCTAAGATTACTTGCATCAATGCCTCGGAGTAGGAACTGAGGAGGGCCATGGAAGGGATCTTCAGCCCCTCCCCGCAACCAGAGGACCCTGGAAGGGCCCTAGATCTGGGACTCAAAGTAGATCCGAATATTACCGTGGAGCTTGCCAATGGAGTATTTTACCAGGCGAGCTAAGACGGCGCCCTAGTGGCCATTACGGCCGACTCCCCCGGACTGCTCCCCACGTCGCGTATAAGCTGAGCTCAAAAAACTATCCTCTGAAGAGGGCTTTCCCCAGGTATTGTAATTTTTACCTGTGAGGCATCGCTCTATTTGTAGAAACGACGGCCGGAGCGAGGGGCCGAGCCCCTGGGGATTCGTCAACCATGGGCGTCTGGATCGGGCAGGCTCAAGAGGAAGGCGGTGAGGGCTAACACACCGCTACAGAGGTAAAGTCATGGCCTGTCCTGCTGTCATAGAATTTGAAATATGACAGCGCCCTTTGTGTCTGGCAGGAAGAGGAATAAACGGGCTATATCCGGAAACCCCACCAACCACGCCTCAACCAGCCGGGTTCCAGAACCGGCTTCGGGGGCGGAGGCGGATACGGGGCCAGCACGGCATAGCCTCCCGATGGAGGGTACGGATATGTGTTCGGCCAGGAACTTCGAAGTGGAGAGCACCATGAACCACCGGCGCTGGAAGGCTGTGCTCCGGCACAACATCTTTTCCAAAGAGGCTTTTAATGCCTTCAATTCGGCGGACGCATATGTCCGAGCCGCTCGAGGCGGGCTTGCCCAAGCGACAAGCTAGTATACCAAAGACATACGGGTAAGAGATTTTGATAAGTATGCCTAGCAATAGCCCCTGAGTTTTAGAATAGTTGGGACAACTGTTTGAAGGATCAATATATCTGCAGGTCCTTGTGGACAAGAATGAACAATTGGCGCGGGAGCTGGAGGCCTGCAAGGCCCAATTATCTGATGTTGTAGCCAAGTTAAGAGGGATCCCGAAAGGCCCCTGCCGGTAATATTTGTCTCCATTATACACAAATGTGCTAGTTAATAGATGGCTTGTGTGGCTAGTCTAACAGTAAGTTCTGCAGACAATCCTAGAGTGAATCCGGATGGCGCAGTGGGTGATGACTCGCATCTCCAATGGCAACTAAAGGCTGGCGAGCGCATCCTTACGCAGGTGACGCACGAGAAGAACAAGCTTCATGATGCCAATATTCGTCTGGACGTGGAATTAAAGGACGTCCGTGCTCAACTGGCAGACTCCGTGAAGGAGAACAAAAAGCTTCGACGTGGCATTTACGGTAAGGGCTCAAGCGAACTGTTTAATAGTTCGGCGAGAAAGTTTATTAAAAAGAGTTTTCCTTGCAGGAATGTTAATGGGTCTCCCTGAAGAGGAGATGACCTCATCTGCAGGTGATTTGCTGCAAGAATTGTCGCAGATGCACGAACGTGCTCGTTAGGTGATGCATAGCGTTGCTCAGGCACTGTGGCCATCAAGCCTACTGCCGAATGGCATGGGGGAGCTTGCGGACCTGCTCCAAGGAGCCCGGCGGCACTTCCGTCTATGGAAGATATTAGCCTACCGGCAAGGAGCAAGAGAAGCCTGGGAAATGGTGAAGACATGCTACACCAAGCTGGACCCTAACCATCTGGCTGAAGTGGGACCGGCGGGGCCCGATGGGCAAGAAATTCCCGTGAGCCTGGTGTATGACCAGGTAGCATTAGCTGCTAAGTATTCTTAGCAAGATTGTAGGCTAGATAACCTGTTAGATGGTATAGAGGAGGAATACAGACATTCTCAGTGACTATGTAAATTGATTGGCATAAGTAGCCTCTAGCCGGATTGAAATCATTTTGTCATGGCGGACCTTTTCGCTTCAGCCCCCGGACCCTATAGTCCGGGGTGTGTCCGAATACCCGCTCGGTTATGCGAAAATCGGGGCATGCTTGGAGACCAGACGTAGGGGTCATAGGTGCTTGAACAGACAAGTACCCAACTAGTTATGTTATATTGCATGGATAGCAAGAAACATCTTCTAGGGAGAATAGTTCCGTTAGGGGTTCTTTTCCCTAGGTATCCATATGTCGATGCACATGTCCGTACTACGCGCGATGGCGCAGGATACAAAGCTTCTAGGTTTCTTTGTTGTAACCAATGAATACATCCTTTGTTCACCGATCGAATATTCTCTTAAGGAAACTAGCTTTCGGCTTCACCCAGTCTGAGGTACACATCCGGCTCAACCGGCAGTAACAATCGCAGAGGTGCTCCCCTTATGCCCTAGCCGAATTAACGGGAACGCAAGGCATAAATACAAGAGCCAGGCAACCCAGCTTGGCCACATCTTAAGTCATATCGATGCATATAATGGTGAAGAAAAGGCACATATGGAGAAAGAACACATATGTGATGGGCAAAAAGCCATTAAAGTAATTATGTCTAGCTTCCGAATAGGAAGCCCCCAGATACAGCTTGCACACATGGTACGGCTGGTGAGGGAGTCCTGGACTAGGGGGTGTCCGGACAGCCGGACTATCATCGTCCGCCGGACTCCAAGACTACGAAGATGCAAGATTGAAGACTCCGTCCCGTGTCCGGATGGGACTTTCTTTGGCGTGGAAGGCAAGCTTGGCGATACGGATATGTAGATCTCCTACCATTGTAACCGACTCTGTGTAACCCTAGCCCTCTCCGGTGTCTATATAAACCGGAGGGCTTTTAGTCCGTAGGACACAACATACATTACAACAATGATACCATAGGCTAGCTTCTAGGGTTTAGCCTCCTTGATCTCGTGGTAGATCCACTCTTGTACTACCCATATCATCAATATTAATCAAGCAGGACGTAGGGTTTTACCTCCATCAAGAGGGCCCGAACCTGGGTAAAACATCATGTCCCTTGTCTCCTGTTACCATCCACCTAGACGCACAGTTCGGGGCCCCCTACCCGAGATCCGCCGGTTTTGACACCGACATTGGTGCTTTCATTGAGAGTTCCTCTGTGTCGTCACCGATAGGCTCGATGGCTTCTTCAATCAACAACGTTGTCCAGGGTGAGACTTTTCTCCCCGGACAGATCTTCGTATTCGGCGGCTTCGCACTACGGGCTAATTCACTTGGCCATCTGGAGCAGATCGAAAGCTACGCCCCTGGCCGTCAGGTCAGGTTCGGGAGCCTAAACTTCACGGCCGACATCCGCGGGGACTTGATCTTCGACGGGCTCGAGCCACAGCCAAGCGTGCCGCACTGTTACGATGGGCATGATCTAGCTCTGCCGCCGAACAGTGCCTTGGTGGCCACACAAGAATCCGCTCCGGCCCTTAATCCGGAGCCGATTGCCCAGATCGAGGACCGGTGATTGGACACCGCCTCGGGGGCTTCAACTTCCACGGTGATGGAGCCGAACACTAACCTTGTCCCTTGCGAAGCTCGTGACTCCGAGGTGCCGGACTCCCCGCCGGACTCCGGACCTCCCACGCCCTTGCCAATCGAGTCTGATTGGGCGCCGGTTATGGAATTCACCGCCGCGGACATCTTCCAACACTGGCCCTTTGGCTACATCCTAAATTCGCTAAAACATCTCTCGCTATCCGTAGAGGCCTGGCCGGACTATGGCCAGGACGGTTGGGATACGGACGACTAAGAATTTCAAAGCCCACCCACCACCCACTTTGTAGCCACTGTCGATGATCTAACCGACATGCTAGACTATGACTCCGAAGACATCGACAGTATGGACGACGATGCCGGAGATGAACAAGAACCAGCACCTACAGGGCACTGGAAGACCACCTCATCATACGACGTATACATGGTGGATACCCCAAAAGGAAGCGATAACGAGGACCAACGGGGCAGAAGATAATCCCGCCGACAAACAACCAAAACGGCGATGCAGACGCCGCCCTAAGTCCCGCCTCAACAACAACAGCGCTCCTAATGACCCAGCAATACAGCAGGGCAAACCAGTGGACGACGAACACGCAGACAAGCAACTGTCCGAACAAGACGAGTCAGATAATCAGTCCAGGCCCGGCGAAAACAACAGTCCAGACGACCTCACGCCGGACACACCACCGGAGAATAAAAACCTCCGGAAAAGACTCGTCTCCACCGCAAGAAGCTTGAAGAAGGAAAAACGGAAGCTCAAAACAGCGGAAGATACACTCAGAATGAGGTGGAGCAAAGTGCTCAAAACCGCAGACAAATACGGCAATGGCCATCAATCAAAGAGCTACCCGAAGCGCAAGCTGCTGCCAGAATTTGACGAGGAGGCCATAGAGCCCCCACAGTCAAAAAACAAAGAGGCCGCCTGGTCGGATAGACGGCCAGATGATAGGACAAAATCTAAAAGTGGCGCCGCACATAAGCTAACTAATGACCCTGGAAAAACAGATGGCCCAGCCAGGTCCATTTACGGGCCAAAGAAGAGGGCCCCAGGAAGAAATGCAACACGTCAAGTGTCCGAAGACATCGGTACACCCAAATACAGGGGCGCTGCACACCCACTATGTTTCCGAGGTGCTGGATCATGAATTCCCTGCAGGATTTAAACCCATAAACATAGAGGCTTATGACGGAACAACAGACCCTGGAGTCTGGATAGAGGATTATATACTACACATACACATGGCTAGAGGAGATGATCTCCACGCCATAAAATACTTACCCCTCAAGCTCTAAGGGCCAGCCCGTCATTGGCTCAAAAGCCTCCCAGGAAACACTGTTGGAAGTTGGGAAGAGCTCGAGGACGCGTTTAGAGCAAATTTTCAAGGAACTTATGTCCGCCCTCCGGATGCAGATGATCTAAGTCATATAACTCAACAGCCCGGAGAGTCAGCACGCAAATTCTGGAACAGGTTCCTCACCAAAAAGAACCAAATAGTCGACTGTCTGGACGCCGAAGCCTTAGCAGCTTTTAAACACAACGTCCGAGACGAATGGCTCGCCAGACACCTCGGCCAAGAGAAGCCGAGGACAATGTCCGTGCTAACAAGCCTCATGACCCGCTTTTGCGCGGGAGAGGATAGCTGGCTAGCAAGATGCAGCACCAGCGACCCAAGTAAATCCGAGATCAGGGATGGAAACGGAAAATCACGGTGCAGAAAAGATCAGCGCCGGAATAAAGAGAAAAGCCCAAAGAACACGGTGGTCAACGCCGGATTCAAAAGCTCGCGGCCAAACAACAAAACACCGCCTCTTAAGGATAACAGCGATGAGCTATCCAACTTAAACAAAATTTTGTGTCTCATATGTCAAATCCACAGTACCCCCGGAAGGCCTGCAAACCACACCCACCGAGATTGTTGGGTTTTCAAACATTCCGGCCGATTAAACGCCGAACACAAGGGGCTCGACGCATCAAGCGAGGATGATGATAACCCCCACCAGCAGAGGACCTGAAAACAAAAGACTTTCCCACAAGAGGTCAAAGCAGTAAATTCACTTCAGGTGATAATACGGAACAAAAATGCGGCACCCGTTAAAATGGGTCTCGCACGGTCCAACCCAACGGAACATAGAGATTGGATGTCAAAACCAATCACTTTCGACCACCTGGATTATTCCAAAAGCGTTCGAAATGCAGGATGGACTGCCCTGATATTGGATCCTATAATCGACGGACTGCAATTTACACAAGTCCCGATGGACGGAGGCAGCGACTTAAACCTGCTATATCCAAACACAATCCGCAAGTTGGGGATAGACCTTACTAAAATTCGACACAGCCGCACTTCCTTTAAAGGAGTGACGCCAGGCCCTTACGCCAAGTGCATAGGCTCCTTATTACTAGAAGTTGTGTTCGGGTCACCGAACAACTTTCGACGCAAAAAACTAATCTTTCATGTCGTCCCATTTAAAAGTAGCTATCAAGCACTCTTGGGACGAGAAGCTTTTGTCCGCCTCAACGCCATACCACATTACGCATCTCTTACACTTAAGATGCCCGATCCACGTGGCATCATTTCAGCGCGAGGGTCATTTAAAGACCCCGGACATGGCTAGACGAGTCCGGCATAAATAAGCTAGGGGCTCCCTAGCCGCACACCCCTTCACAATGGGCTGCGTGCACAAGCAACAGCGAGCTCACATAGACTCCGCTTTACGTATTTATTTATATTTTTTCCTTCGTATATATTCGCACGATTTCCTTCCAAACTAAGTTCCTCTCTTTCTACAGATGAACAACGTGCACACCCCGTCCAGGATAACGGCACAACGGAGACACAGGCGCAGACGTGCAGTAGGGACCCGTCGCAAGGATTCTTTTCAGATTAAGACCCTACGTAAACCTTTTTTACTGTCTCTTGTTGTTATAATCCCCTGGTTTCTCATTATAACCAAAGTGGAGCCTGACGTTTTGGCATCGGCCGCGTCAGAGGATCTTGCCCGTACCTGGACACTAGGGGCTTAGGGCATTGTTCTGCCCATTCTAATAAAGACCGAACACCTTAGGTAGTGTTCGGCGTCTCAAGTTAGGCCTTATATGCATCAGCTCCGAATCATGTCTTTGGTCAAATGTTGGGTTTGCCCGGCTCCTGTATTTTTCTTCCTTACGTTCCGTATCATCGGCAAACGCGGCACCAGGAGAACTACTGCGATTGTGCCCCAGTTCGGCTAGGCGAGCACCTCAGTAGAGAAAGCCGAAAACTGACTGTCATGATACAGCGAGAGACTGGTCAACCACTCGATCGACTACCGGAACGTTTAGAATTCCCCGCTTTGACGAAGGACCGTTTCCCGATCAGGCACACACGCGCCCCGAATCTGGAGAAGCGCGGTGCCCCCAGGGGATATATCGTAGCCCCACCCTCAAACTCCAATGGCTAAGTGAAAGTGATAAAGCATTATAGTCTGGATTGCCTCATTTGCTACGCTACCACCTCCTTAATAGGACCGAGACGTCGGATTAAGTGTGAAAACACGCTATTTTTTGCGAACACCCCCACACCTTGTGCGTGGGGGCTGAAGCCGAAGACTGCCATCTTACAGGTTATACAAACGTATACATAAACGGCCGCATAGGAGATATTTCAATACTTGGAACGCACAAGTATAAAAAGCGGTTACATCATAATCATTGTTTTACAAGATAAAACGTTCATTTGAACGTGACATTTTTCGAGCACTGCGACTCTATTACATGAGCACCACGCATAACTTCCCCAAAATAGTGCTCGGCGGGTAACCGGCTTTCGTCCGAACCCTGGGCTGCAATAGCGGTGGCATCCATCTCTGTCCAATGTGTCTTCACACGGGCAAGGGCCATCCGCGCACCTTCTATGCAGGCCGACCGCTTCATCTCCTTGATATGCGGCACCGCTCCAAGAAATTGCTGCAATAAGCCAAAATAGCTCGTCGCCTTGGGCCTCTCTGGCCAGACATGAGCCACGATATCAGTCATGGAAAGTCCGGACAACCTGTTCAGCTCAGCCCATTCGGCCAACCGATTGGTCAGTGGAAGTGAACGATCCGGACTATGAAATTGAGACCAAAATAGCTCTTCCGTCTTGTGATCCTTCTGACTCCGGAAGTGCATAACGGCATCCGCCGCACTTGCCGCTAAGTACATAT
Organism: Triticum timopheevii; assembly: GCA_963921465.1. Lineage (NCBI taxonomy): Eukaryota > Viridiplantae > Streptophyta > Magnoliopsida > Poales > Poaceae > Triticum > Triticum timopheevii. Next base: position 68,364,801 of record OY997272.1, on the reverse strand, counting down.
ATGGATCCTTCGGACCCCACAGCTGGCCAAGCTGGGCATACTTTGGATCCGTAAACCGGCGACGCAGCAGAAAAGGCTTGCCAGCCACAATGTCTCCGGCCTGGCGCAGCTCCTCCTTCATAGCCCGCATTGCAGAACGGGCATCCTTGGCCTCAGCGGTGGCCTTCCCCAGGTCTTCTCGCTCCGATAGGCGCTCCTTTTCAAGAGCCTCATTGCGGTCGGTAGCACCCTTCAATTTCACGGCCAATTCGGCCATCTCTTCCCTGCTTAGGCAGTGTGCAGCCTTTTCGGCTTTTAACTCCTCGACCGCCCTCAAGGCAGCCGCATCACTCCTTCTGGCTTGCTCCTTGGCTTGAGCAAGCTCGGCCCAAAGGCTCTCCACAGCAGCAGCACCGTCTGCATCACAGCATAAATATTGTAAGAGGCAGGCTTTGGCTCCCTTAAATAAGTGACTACGGAGAATTAACTTACCTTGCGACTCATCAAGTCGCCGGTTGACAAGCGCGATGTCCGCATCCGCTACATCAAGTTGCCGCATTAACTCGACAACTCCACCAGTCCGGCTAGCCCCCGGACTATTCGCCACCTGCATAGGAAAGGCGACACTCAATACCTGCGATTTTGATCCTCGGCACGCTGTCGTTTTAGACAACCTACCGAGTCTCAGGGGCTACTATCTATATAGGGCGCACTTCTATGTGCAAAACTGTCAAAAAGGTGCGTCTTTTTTACGTACCTCAAATCCCGCCAGCAAACTCCTGACGGCATTACGCAATCCGCTTTCGGCGGACGAAATCCTTCCAATCACCATGCTCATCAATGCACGGTGATCTTCTGAGATGGACGCCCTCTCAAGCATTTCCTTCAACTCCCCCGGTCGAACACTAGTCAGCGCCGAACTCTCCGGCTCCACCGGGCTCGGGGATACCCTCCGTGACGATACTTCAGGCTCGTTTGCCCTGTCCGACGGCACAGCAGACGGAGGCGTTTCGCTCTCCATCATCTCCGGACGAAGATCCACCGAAGACGAACTCATCTGAGAAGGCCGCAGATCCGAGCTGCAAGGTAAAAATTTCGGTTATCCTCAGAAGCACAAATAGGGATATTTTCTTGTTAATGAACTCCCCTTTTCCTACTCACATCTCGCTGGAGGGCTGATCCTTTAAAGACGATTGTACGCCCGGGGTCTCCCCGGACGCAGGACCCTCCGGTGAAGATTTCTTCCCCCGCTTAGGGGCTTTGGCCTCCAGGTCTTCGGAGGCGGTCCTCTTCTCCCCCTGGAAGGAGGGATTCTCGATCCCCCCCCTCTTCAAGTGCCCCCTTGGGCGAGGTGATAGCTCCTCTATTTTCCCCATCGCCTTCTTCTACGGGCGCGACCTCCAACATTCTGACCAGCACGGGCTCCGGTGCGGTCTTTGGGAGGGGGGCCGGACATCTTATCAGCTTCGCTCGCGCTACCCACTCCTGATGAAGGATAATGGGTTAGAAGGCGAATTATAGAAAAGCAAACAAACGGAACGTCCGGACTCTGAGCTACTTACCTGAGTATCCGGGCGATTGCAGCTTAGACCTGCGTCTTCGGTTAATTTCGGACACGCCACCTGCGGTCCGAAGAACAACTTGTACATCTCCACGGGTGTCATACCCATGAAGTGTTGGAGAATTCGTGGTCCCTCCGGATTGAACTCCCATAACCGGAGAGGACGGCGTTTGCAGGGCAGAACACGCCTGATTAGCATGACCTGTATCACCACAACCAGATTGATCTCCCTCGCTTGGAGGTCTCAAATCCGGCCCTGCAATAGGGGCACGTCTTCTGACGGCCCCCAATTGAGTCCTTGGCTGACCCACGACATCAACCGTCGTGGAGGTCCCGGGCGGAATGAAGGCGGCGGCTTTTTCCTGCTGCCCTTCGGAGCGGTGATATAGAACCACTCCTGCTGCCACAAGCCGAGCTCCTCTTGGAAGGAGCCCTCGGGCCACGGGGCATCGGTCCTCCTGCTTATGGCCGCCCCGCCGCACTCTGCTTGATGCCCCCCGATCATCTTCGGCTCCACATTGAAGGTCTTCAGCCACAGGCCGAAGTGAGGGGTGATGCGGAGGAAGGCTTCGCAGACGATAATGAATGCGGAAATATGGAGGATGGACTCCGGAGCCAAGTCGTGAAAATCTAGCCCGTAGTAGAACATGAGCCCTCTCACGAAGGAGTCCATCGAGAAGCCTAAACCCCGACGAAGGTGGGATACGAAGACGACGTACTCACCGGGCTTGGGAGTAGGTACGGCCTGCCCTTGGGCGGGCAACCTGTGCGAAATCTCGTAAGACAGGTACTTGGCCTCATGCAGCTTTAGCACGTCCTCCTCCTTGACGGAGGAGGGCATCCACCGACCCTGAAGGTCGGAGCCGGACATTGTTGAAGGTCCGAAGCACTCGAATCTGGGGCTCTGGGTGTTGGAACTTGGAGCAAGGAGAAGATTCGATGGAAGATTGAAGAAAAGAAACGAGCCTTGGTCCTCTTATAAAGAGGGAAAATACCAAGAGCCGTCTCCGTGACCGTTCGGGATTCACCTTCGATAGAGGAGGCGTGGCGACGGGCACAGTTGGGTTACCCACGCCCGTATTGATGAGAATCCCGAAATAAGGGGAACACGATCTCTGCTTCGACAAGACGTGCCAAGGAAACCGCTTCGCTAAACGTGCTGAGGTGGTATAATAAAAAATGATTCAAGTAAAGGCTTGGTAGTGGTGTGATGTCATGCCACAAAATACGTCAGCAGATTGAACTTGTGTGCATTTTATTCTCTCTACGGTGGAGTGTGGAATTTATTTTGCAGAGCCGAACACTATCCTGGTGTTCATGATCTTCTCTGGATTATTCAAAGGAGGAACCCGCCTTGCAATGCCGAACATTGTGCGCACCGGACTTATCGTCATTGAAGCCTGGTTCAGGGGCTACTGAGGGAGTCCTAGACTAGGGGGTGTCCGGACAGCCGGACTATCATCGTCCGCCGGACTCCAAGACTACAAAGATGCAAGATTGAAGACTCCGTCCCGCGTCCAGATGGGACTTTCCTTGGCGTGGAAGGCAAGCTTGGCGATACGGATATGTAGATCTCCTACCATTGTAACCGACTCTGTGTAACCCTAGCCCTCTCCGATGTCTATATAAACCGGAGGGCTTTTAGTCCGTAGGACACAACATACATTACAACAATCATACCATAGGCTAGCTTCTAGGGTTTAGCCTCCTTGATCTCGTGGTAGATCCACTCTTGTACTACCCATATCATCAATATTAATCAAGCAGGACGTAGGGTTTTACCTCCATCAAGAGGGCCCGAACCTGGGTAAAACATCGTGTCCCTTGTCTACTGTTACCATCCGCCTAGACGCACAGTTCGGGACCCCCTACCCGAGATCCGCCTGTTTTGACACCGACAGCCGGGATAATCCGGGAATCCGCACTATATTAAATACTTGGTGTGGATGGAAAGAGGGTCGAGAAAGGAGAGGAACAGTGGTGGAGCATGATTTAAAAAGGAGGGGTGAGGAGACTGATACGTCTCCAACGTATCTATAATTTTTGATTGCTCCATGCTACTTTATCTACTGTTTTGGACTATATTGGGATTTATTTTCCACTTTTATATTACTTTTGGGACTAACCTATTAACTGGAGGCCCAGCCCAGAATTGTTGTTTTTTGCCTTTTTCGGTATTTCGAAGAAACAGAATATCAAACGGAGTCCAAACGGAATGAAACCTTCGGGATCATGATTTTCCAACCGAACGTGACCCAGGAGGCTTGGACCCCTACTCTAAGTAGTGCCCGAGGAGGTCACAAGGGTGGAGGGCTCCCCCCCTGGGCGCGCCGCCCTACCTCATGGGCCCCTCAGAGCTCCACCGACGTACTCCTTCCTCCTATATATACCTATGTATCCCCGAACGATCAGAATAGGAGCCAAAAACCTAATTCTACCGCCGCAACCTTCTGTATCCACGAGATCCCATCTTGGGGCCTGTTCTGGAGCTCCGCCGAAGGGGGCATCCACCACGAAGGGCTTCTACATCATCACCATAGCCCCTCCGATGAAGTGTGAGTAGTTTACTTCAGACCTTCGGGTCCATAGCTAGTAGCAGGATGGCTTCTTCTCTCTTTTTGGATCTCAATACAATGTTCTCCCCCTCTCTCGTGGAGATCTATTCGATGTAATCTTCTTTTTGCGGTGTGTTTGTTGAGACCGATGAATTGTGGGTTTATGATCCAGTATTATCTATGGAAAATATTTGATTCTTCTCTGAATTCTTTTATGTATGATTGAGTTATCTTTGCAAGTCTCTTCGAATTATCCTTTTTGGTTTGGCCAAACTAGATTGGTAGTTCTTGCAATGGGAGAAGTGCTTAGCTTTGGGTTCAATCTTGCGGTGTCCTTACTCAGTTACAGAAAGAGTTGCAAGGCACATATTGTATTGTTGCCATCGAGGATAACAAGATGGGGTTTTTATCATATTGCATGAATTTATCCCTCTACATCATGTCATCTTGCTTACGGCGTTACTCTGTTTTTACTTAATACTCTAGATGCATGCTGGATAGCAGTCGATGAGTGGAGTAATAGTAGTAGATGCAGAATCGTTTTGATCTACTTGTTTTGGACGTGATGCCTATATACATGATCATTGCCTAGATATACTCATAACTATGCTCAATTTTGTCAATTGCTCAACAGTAATTTGTTCACCCACCGTAGAATACTTATGCTCTTGAGCGAAGCCACTAGTGAAACCTATGCCCCCGGGGTCTATTCTCATCATATCAATCTATATCACTTTATTTACTTGCTTTGTTTTTTACTTTGCCTTCATTTTTACTTTGCATCTATCTATCAAAAATACCAAAAATATTATCTCTATCAGATCTCACTCTCGTAAGTGACCGTGAAGGGTTGACAACCCCTAAGCGTTGGTTGCGAGTTGCTATCGTTTTGTGTAGGCACGAGGGACTTGTGCGTGGTCTCCTACTGGATTGATACCTTGGTTCTCAAAAGCTGAGGGAAATATTTACGCTACTTTACTTCATCATCCTCTCCTCTTCGGGGAAATCCAACGCAGTGCTCAAGAGGTAGTAGAGACCAATAGGTATCTTTTCTTATGGCTTTCCCCTTTAAGGGGTCCGACCATATCCAGCCCCCAGACCGCGAAGGGCCAAGTTATGGGGATTGTTTGGAGAGCGGTAGGGGGCATATGACTCTGATTAGCGAAGAGCTGGCAGCCGATGCAATGTTGGACAAGGTCCTGTGCGTCTGCTTGGGCCGTCGGCCAATAGAAGCCTGTATGAAAGGCTTTGCTGACTAGCGCTCGAGCTGCGGCGTGGTGTCCGCCCAGTCCGGCGTGAATTTCGGCCAGGAGTTGCCACCCTTCCTCTTCGGAGATGCACCTTTGGAGCACTCCGGTCGCGCTTTTCTTGTAGAGTTCCCCTTCGTGGACCTTGTAAGCTTTGAAACGCCGGACTATGCAGCGTGCTTCATTTTGGTCTTCGGGGAGCTCCTGCCTATTTAGGTAGGCCAAGAACGGGTCGGTCCACGGGGCGATTATGGCCATGATTTTGTGGGCCAAAGGTGTTATTTCGGTGGCAGAGCCTACGATTGTGTCGGATGGTTCGGAATCTGGGTGTATATTCGGATCTGTGCTGGTATTGCCGGACTCCCCTTCCCATACTACGGATGGCTTGAACAGCTTTTCCAGGAATATATTAGGTGGGACAGGGTCGCGTTTGGCGCCGATGCGGGCAAGGACGTCCGCCGCATGATTGTTTTCTCGAGCCACGTGGTGGAATTCGAGCCCCTCGAACCGAGACATTTTGAGGACGGCATTACGATAGGTCGCCATTTTCGGATCATTGGCATCAAAGTCTCCGTTTATTTGTGATATTGCGAGGTTCGAATCCCCGCGCACTTCCAGGCATTGGATGCCCATAGAGACTGCCATCCGAAGACCATGTAACAGGGCCTCATATTCGGCCGCATTGTTGGAGTCTGTGTATAATATTTGTAGGACGTACTGGACCGTGTCCCCGGTGGGAGATGTCAGGACTACCCCTGCTCCCAGTCTGGCCAGCATTTTGGAGCCGTCAAAGTGCATGATCCAGTTGGATTACGCGCCGTACTCTTTAGGGAGTTCGGCTTCTGTCCATTCGGCGACAAAGTCAGCCAATACTTGCGACTTAATGGCTCGCCGCGGTTTGTATGTTATGTTGAACGGCAGGAGCTCGATGGCCCATTTAGCAATCCGGCCCGTAGCATCGCGGTTATTAATTATGTCATTCAGTGGTACTTCGGAGGCGACGGTAATCAAACACTCTTGAAAGTAGTCTCTTAGCTTCCGAGATGCCATGAAGACTGCGTATGGTATTTTTTGATAGTGTGGGTATCGGGATTTACATGGGGTGAGCACCATGGATATGTAGTAAACCGGCTTTTGAAGCGGGAATTTGTATCCGTCCACCTCTCGTTCAACAACGAGCACTGGCGCTTACCACTTGATGTGTTGTAGCTATGTATAGCAGCATAGGTTCGCCGATGTTTGGCACTGTTAGGACCGGATTACTGACCAATAAGGTCTTTATCTCATCGAGTCCGGCCACGGCTGCGTCCGTCCATACAAAGTGTTCGGTGCGTCGAAGGAGGTGGTAAAGAGGCAACGCCTTTTCCCCTAGCCTGGATATAAAGCGGCTTAAAGCGGCCATGCTTCCTGCAAGTTTCTGGATGTGCTTGAGGTCTGTTGGTATGGCCAACTGCGACAGGGCTTGGATTTTTGTTGGATTCGCTTATATTCCTCTATTGGAAACAATGAAGCCCAGAAGCTTCCCCGAAGGGACACCGAAAACACATTTTTCCGGATTCAACTTGATGTCGTATGTCCGGAGGTTATCGAATGTGAGCCTCAAGTCATCTATTAGGGTTTCGACGTGTCTGGTTTTTATGACAACGTCGCCCACATATGCTTCCACTGTTTTGCCGATTTGTTTCTCCAGGCATGTTTGAATCATGTGTTGATAGGTTGCACCGACATTCTTGAGCCCGAAGGGCATAGTATTGAAGCAAAAAGTACCATATGGCGTTATAAAAGTTGTTGCAGCTTGGTCAGACTCTACCATCTTTATTTGATGGTATCCAGACTATGCGTCAAGGAAACACAGCGAGTCGTGTCCAGCTGTGGCATCGATGATTTGATCGATGCGAGGGAGGGGAAAGGGATCCTTGGGGCAAGCCTTGTTGAGGTCTTTGAATTCGACGCATAGGCGCCAGGATTTGTCCTTTTTTGGTACCATTACCAAATTCGCCAGCCAATCCAGATGTTTGATATCTCTGATGAATCCGGCCTCAAGCAGCTTGGCTAGCTCTTCCCCCATGGCTTGCCGTTTGGGTTCTGAAAACCGTCTTAGGGTCTGTTTGACTGGTTTGTATCCCTTTAGTATATTGAGGATGTGTTCGGCCAGCCGGCGTGGGATGCCTGGCATGTCCGAAGGGTGCCAGGCAAAAATGTCCCAATTCTGGTGCAAGAAATCTCGCAGTGCGGCGTCCATCACGGGGCTCAATTGTGTTCCGATGGATATTGTCTTCGTGGGGTCCGTTGGGTGGACCTGGAATTTGACTATCTCGTCTGCAGGTTTAAATGAGGTGGACTTGGGTCGTTTGTCGAGTATCACGTCGTCCCTGTCCATGGTGGCCCGCAGTGTCGTTAACTCTTCGGCCGCTAGGGCCTTGGATAATGCTTCCAGGGCTAGTGCCGTGGTTTTGTTTTCGGCGCGGAGTGCGACGTCCGGATCACTGGCTAGAGTGATAATTCCGTTGGGCCCGGGCATTTTAAGCTTCATGTACCCGTAATGGGGCACAGCTTGAATGCTTGTAAACGCGTCCCGCCCTAGAAGGGTGTGGTATCCGCTGCTGAAAGGAGCCACTTGGAATGTAATTTCTTCGGACCTATAATTCTCCGGGGTGCCGAATACCACATCGTGTGTGATTTTTCCCGCGCACCATGCTTCCCGAGTAGGGATGAATCCCCTGAAGGTGGTGCCGCTTTGCTCAATGCGGCCTTTATCAATCTCCATTTTGTTGAGCGTTTCTTCATAGATCAAGTTTAACCCGCTTCTGCCGTCCATAAGTACTTTGGTTAGCCGGAAGCCGTCCATGATTGGGCTAAGGACCAGAGCGGCCGGTGCCAGGACAGTCTAGAATCGAGGTTCGTCACTGGCATTGAAAGTTATAGCCGTGTCGTTCCAGGGGTTTATCTTTGCCACATGGCAAATTTCCGCAGAGCTTCGGTGAGCCCGCTTGCGCCTGTTGTTCGAGGCGAAAGTCTTGAAGACTGTTAGTACCGTATTTTGTCCGCAGGCAGGATATTGTTCCACTTTATGGCTCGCAAGAAGATCATCGCCGCTTTTTGCCACTTGTCGGAGTATCCAACATGCCCTAAGGCTATGAGTTGGCATTGTATCCGGCGTACTGTGGAGCTTACATGGCCCGTCGAGCCATTCTTCCAATACGGATCCCCACCCTGGGGTGGGCCTCAGCTTCTTGGGGATTGGATCGGACGTCTTACGAGAGTTCGTCCGTTTGTTCGGACAAAGGTCTTGGTGAGAGCGGTACTATCCCAAAATTCTGTTTGGGTCTTCCAAGCGCTCTCCATCGCACAGTACTTACGTACTATGGTTGCCAAGTCCGCGAAACGTATTATTTCGCGGCGGTTATAGCATTGAGGAGCCCTTCGTCCGTGCAGTTTTTGCATAAGAGTGAGACCATGTTCTCCTCGCGGAAGTCCTTAACCTTGTTGAGTGCAAGGAGGAATATGGCCCAGTAATGATGTACCATCTCCTGGGGCTCTTTCCTGATGCGGGAGAGACAGTTTAAGTCCAAATAAATGTTGTTAGCAGAATCCAGATCATGATCCGATCTAACGCCCAAGGGCGCGGGCGGTTCTGAGCCCAACAGTTCGGAATCCGGAGTGCTACCTGATTCCTTCAGCCCAATGCCCGATCCTAAGTCAGGGACCTGGGGCAAGTTGTCCTCTGAGTAGATTTTCGGCTCAAGGAGTTCGGCAATCCGAACATAATTCGTCCTCAAAGCTGGGGGACAATCCGCGTATGGTTCTTCCACAATCGCTATCTCATGGGTGGCCGGCGGGGATCGGATGTCCCTTCTATCGGGTTTAAGCCCAATCCGGTCATAGTTCCTAGCGACTCCCAGAGCAGCGATGCGATCCAAGAGTTCATTAAAGGAGGAGAGCTCCATTAGATCCATCTATTCGGCAAGTTCTGAACTGACCCGAAGGTTATGATTGATGACCCGAGAGGCCATCGTTGGCTCTGTCGCCGATGGGGCGGCCATGATAAAGCCGCCGAGCCGGAGCGTCTGGCCTACAGCCAGAGCTCCCTCTGAAGTAATGTCGTCCTTGAAGACGAGTCGAGCCATCAAGCCTGGCAGCGACGTCGTAGAGGAACTCTCAATGAAAGCACCAATGTCGATGTCGAAACCGGCGGATCTCGGGTAGGGGGTCCCGATCTGTGCGTCAAGGCTGATGGTAACAAGAAGTAAGGGACACAGATGTTTACCCAGGTTCGGGCCCTCTCAATGGAGGTAAGACCCTACTTCCTGCTTGATTAATATTGATGATATGGGTAGTACAAGAATAGATCTACTACAAGATCGTAGAGGCTAAACCCTAGGAGCTAGCCTATGATGGTATGAATATAATTGTGATCGGCCTTCTAAGGACCAACCTCTCCGGTTTATATAGACACCGGAGAGGGCTAGGGTTTACATGGAGTCAGTTACAAGGAAGGAAACATAATATCCGGATCGCCAAGCTTGTCTTCCACGCAAAGGAAAGTCCCATTCGGACACGGGCCGAAGTCTACAGTCTTGCATCTTCACGCTTCAATAGTCCGGACGTTGTGCACAGTCCGGCTGTCCGGATACCCCCTAATCTAGGACTCCCTCAGCGCCCACCCCTACTGGGCGCGCCCCCTATATCCTGGGCCCCCTGGTGGCCCTTCGGTGCCCATCTTCTGCTATATTAAGGCTTTTACCCTGGAAAAAAAATCAAAGGCAAGCTTACAGGACGAAACTCCACCGCCACGAGCCGGAACCAATCTAGGGCTCCGACAGAGCTGTTCTGCTGGGGAAACTTCCCTCTGGGAGGGGGAAATCATCACCATCATCATCACCAACGATCCTCTCATCGGGAGGGGGTCAATCTCCATCAACATCTTCACCAGCACCATCTCCTCTCAAAACCGTAGTTCATCTCTTGTATCCAATCTTGTATCAAAACCACAAATTGGTACCTGTGGGTTGCTAGTAGTGTTGATTACTCCTTGTAGTTGATGCTAATTGGTTTACTTGGTGGAAGATCATATGTTCAGATCCTTAATGCATATTAATACTCCTCTGATTATGAACATGAATATGCTTTGTGAGTAGTTACGTTTGTTCCTGAGGACATGGGTGAAGTCTTGCTATTAGTAGTCATGTGAATTTGGTATTCGTTCGATATTTTGATGATATGTATGTTGTCTTTCCTCTAGTGGTGTTATGTGAACGTTGACTACATTACACTTCACCATTATTTGTGCCAAGAGGAAGGCATTGGGAAGTAATAAATAGATGATGGGTTGCTAGAGTGACAGAAGCTTAAACACTAGTTTATGTGTTGCTTTGTAAGGGGCTGATTTGGATCCATATGTCTAATGTTGTGGTTAGGTTTACCTTAATACTTCTTTTGTAGTTGCAGATACTTGCAATAGGGGTTAATCATAAGTGGGATGCTTGTCCAAGTAAGGGCAGTAACCAAGCACCGGTCCATCCACATATCAAATTATCAAAGTACCGAACGCGAATCATATGAGTGTGATGAAAACTAGCTTGACGATAATTCCCATGTGTCCTCGGGAGCTCTTTTCTCATTATAAGAAATTGTCCAGGCTTGTCCTTTGCTACAAAAAGGATTGGGCCACCTTGCTTCACTTTATTTACTTTCATTGCTTGTTACTCGTTACAATTTATCTTATCATAAAACTATCTGTTACCTACAATTTCAGTGCTTGTAGAGAAAACCTTACTGAAAACCGCTTGTTATTTCCTTCTGCTCCTTGTTGGGTTCGACACTCTTACTTATCGAAAGGACTATGATAGATCCCCTATACTTGTGGTTCATCAGTCCTTGGGCAGCCGGACTATATACTTTGGCCGGACTGTTGGACTATGAAGATACAAGATTGAAGACTTCGTCCCGTGTCCGGGTGGGACTCTCCTTTGCGTGGAAGGCAAGCTTGGCAATTCGGATATGTAGATCTCCTTCTCTGTAGCCGACTCCGTGTAACCCTAGCCCCCTCCGGTGTCTATATAAACCGGAGGTTTTAGTCCGTAGGACAACAGCAATCATAATCATAGGCTAGCTTCTACGGCTTAGCCTCTACAATCTCGTGGTAGATCAACTCTTGTAATACTCATATCATCAAGATCAATCAAGCAGTAAGTAGGGTATTACCTCCATCGAGAGGGCCCGAACCTGGGTAAACATCATGTCCCCCACCTCCTGTTACCATTAACCTTAGACGCACAGTTCGGGACCTCCTACCCGAGATCCGCCGGTTTTGACACCGACACCAAGCTTGCCTTCCACGCAAAGGAGAGTCCCACCCGGACACGGGACGAAGTCTTCAATCTTGTATCTTCACAGTTCAACAGTCCAGCACAAGTACATAGTCCGGCTGTCCGAGGACCCCCTAATCCAGGACTCCCTCAGCAGCCCCTGAACCAGGCTTTCAGTGATGATGAGTCCGGCGCGCAGATTGTCTTCGGCATTGCAAGGCGGGTTCTTCTCCAAATCCCTGAGTACCTGTTGTAACGATCAGTGTCCGGCTTCCCATTAATGTTGCACTCCTCGGCTTCTGTACCTTAATAATGGCAGTCTCCCCGTGTCGAGCGAATGTGAGAAGTCGGGGCATTTTTACATCTACCACCCTGACCATGTAAGTAAATCGTCTATTAAAGAGACGGGGATCCTCATATCCAAATCATACCATCTTCCCCAAGCGAGGAATCATCAGAGTGCGCCCGAAAAAACCATCCCATCACGGTCGGCCACCGCATATCCTCCTCTCGCTCCCATAGCGCTAAGCTAGGTGATTGGGTGAAGTGTACCATATCCCACGGCCAGTTGGTGGAGTTGTAGACGCAGGGGTTTCTCCCGCCTGCATATCTTTTCCCTGTCCGAGCCGGACTAGCCACTTACGATGGTGGGGAGCAAGCAAAGAGTTTCCCCAACCCATCTAGGGGGGAGCGAGTATGCCTTGTCCCTTACTTGCTGAGGGGCCTCGGATTTCCAATCCATCCGTTCATCTGCGGGCTCCTGGAGTATTACGGCCTCCAGCTGCATAACTTCACTCCTGCCTCCATACTGCACATCGCAGGTTATGTCGCCCTTTGCAAGCTATTTCTAGGCTGTGAAGCTCATTTCGAGCTATGGAAGAGGCTGTTTTGCCTCGTCCCTCGCAATCAGGAGGGATCAATATACCAAGTGGTGGAGCCGAAATATGGCGCATCACCGGGACCGGGTACCTGTCTGGTACTCCGAAGAAGACATCCGAAGACTGGCCTTCGGAGTGGTTTTATCTAGAGGACGTCCCCCTTCCGGACCCTATCCGGATGGGCCTTCCTGAGTTTACCAACTGTTGGTGTCAAAACCGGCGGATCTCGGGTAGGGGGTCCCGATCTGTGCGTCTAAGGCTGATGGTAACAGGAGGCAAGGGACACAATGTTTACCCAGGTTTGGGCCCTCTCGATGGAGGTAAAACCCTACTTCCTGCTTGATTGATATTGATGATATGAGTAGTACAAGAGTTGATCTACCACGAGATCGTAGAGGCTAAACCCTAGAAGCTAGCCTATGATGAGTATGATTGTGCCTCTAAGGACTAAACTCTCCGGTTTATATAGACAACGGAGAGGGCTAGGGTTTACATGGAGTCGGTTACAAAGAAGGAAATATAATATCCGAATCTCCAAGCTTGTCTTCCACGCAAAGGAGAGTCCCATCCGGACACGGGACGAAGTCTTGAGTCTTGTATCTTCTCGGTCCAACAGTCCAGCCAAAGTATATAGTCCGGCTGTCTGGATACCCCCTAATCCAGGACTCCCTCAGTAGCCCCTGAACCAGGCTTCAATGACGATGAGTCCGGCGCGCAGTTTTGTCTTCGGCATTGCAAGGCGGGTTCCATCTCCGAATACTCCAAAGTAATTAGCGAACACTTTAAACCGTGTCCGGATCTGCAAGATGATCTTTACATACCACCGTAGAGAGAATGATATTTCACCAATGTAATCTACTGACAACTTTAGACATAGTGACATGACACTACGGTCGGGTCATTATTCGAACCGTTTTCCCACAACCAGCCATAGCGCATATTGCGAGGCGGTTTCCTTGGCACGTCTTGTAACAGCAGAGATCATGTCCCCTTATTACGGGATTTCCATCAATACGGGTATGGGCAACCCACCCGCGCAATCAATCGTGGTGCTTGGGAAATAAGCAATTCTCAACAGGAAAGTGGGGAGGCGCACTGTTCTCGTCGCCTCTATAAAGGGATAAGGATTCCCCATTTTCACCCACGCCTTCTTCCTCCTCTGCTTATCCATTCCCACACCATCGAGCTCTAGCACCCTGGTTCACGCCTTCTCTGCACAGCCAAACATGTCCGGAGTAGTAGGCAAGTGGGTGGCCTCCATCGTGAAGGAGGAGCATATTGCGAAGCTCCGAGCGGCCGGATACTTGGCCGCAGACATCGCGCACCGGCTACCAGACGAAGGGCAGGTCACTCCAACTCCGGAACCCCATGAGAGGGTCGTATTTCTCGCCCACTTCGTCCGTGGACTGGGATTTCCAATTCATCCCTTCGTTTGCGGGATCATGTTCTACTACGGGCTAGATTTCCATGATCTAGCCCCAAATTTCGTCCTCAACATCTCGGCGTTTATCGTCGTGTGCAAGGCCTTCCTCTGCATCAGGCCTCACTTTGGCCTATGGCTACAAATCTTCTGCGTGAAGCCGAAGATCGTGAGCAGCCAGCAAGCGGAGTGCGGAGGCGCCATGGTGGGCAAGATGCCCAACGTTACCTGGCTTGACGTCTCCTTCGCGGAGACTGTGAAAGGGTGGCAATCGGGTGGTTCTACATCACCGAGCCACGCGACGCCAACTGGGCGGCGGCCCCCGAGTTCTGATCCGGAATCCCCATGCGGCTCACCTCCTGGGAAAAGAAGGGCCTGGCCTGGGGCGAGCCTGCGGAGCTGACCGGACTTCAGAACTGCATCAAGAATATGAAGGACAAGAAGATCAAGCTTGTCAGCGTGGTCCAGGTCATGCTTGTCCACCGGATCCTTCCATGCCAAAGACGGGATTTGAATCTGTGGGAGTTCATCCCGGCCGAACACCAGACGCTTCAAAAGCTCTATGGCATGACGCACAAGGACGCCTGGAAGGCGCTGTTCAAGGCCTCCGAAATACCTCCTCCCACATCCGAGGACCGCGGACTTCATGCCACGCGGCTCCCCCGTCCGATGAGTTTTCTGACTACCACCGGATTTAGTTTTTCCCAATGTACTCATGGGGGAATCTTAAGTCATTGTGTGTATTTGATCAGGAATATGTGGAGACGGCGGAGCGGATTGACTGTCCGGCTCCACTGCCAGAAGGTCCAGCAGATGCTCTCCTGACAGAGATGCTAATCCCGGCGCCCTACAAGGCGCCAGAGAAGAAGGCCGAAAAGAAGGCCCGGGGACCAGGAAGGGTCTTCGGCATAAGGTTGTACCGGACGCCTCGTCCGAAGACGAGGAGGCACACTCTTCCCCCGAAGGGGAGGAAAAAGAGGAAAGGGCCGCCCCATGCGGAGAGGATGGGGGGCCTAAGAAGGCGGGCCAGGGGACCGAGAAGGGTCCCCGACGCAAGGCTGTCATACCCTCGTCGTCCGAAGACAACGAGGCAGATTCCTCCCACGGAGGCGGGGGGAAACACGAAGAAACTCTGCCTCCCCGCACTAGGAAGGAGAAGAATAGGAAAGCCGCCCCGGAGGGGGAGGCTAGGACGCCCAAGAAGGGAAAGGTGTCCCTCCCGGATTACTCCACCACTGCCGCCTATAGCGAGGAGGAGTGGCTGCCCAGGGGGAAGCCCCTAGTAAGATCGTAAGTATCCGCGCTCTATCGTACTTTAGTGCGACTTCGCTTCATAGTCTTGTTATAACGCCGAACATATATGCAGTCCGGCCAGGGTCCATCCCGAGGTATCATCTTCGGATGGGTCCTTGAGTGATTCAGCGATGAACTCGCTCCCGACGGACACTACTCCTCGGCCTGCGGATGACACGGATGTGTTGTCCCAAAGGCTCCCAGAGCAGGGGGAGGTGACTCTGGAGACGCCCCAAGGCGAAATTCCAGACGCCGGGCACACGGGGTATAAGATCCCCGTGGACCGTGCCAACGAGAGCCGCAGCAAGCCGGGCTCTCAGCCAGATATGGTACCGGAACCTCCCATGGTTCCGGACTCGAGAAGGCAGCCCCTCGCTAGGGAGGGCGAGCCGTCCGTGTCGATGACTTCCGTTGCGCCAGGGGCGTCGGATAGTCTGCTGGAAGCGCTTCGCGTCACTTCCATAGATGAAGAGCACCGTACTCTTATGAGTGCGGTGATTCAAAAGGTTCTGTCTGCCAAGAGCGGACTAACCGAAGCCTACACCAGCCTCCAGACGGGCTTTGAGGTAAGTAATCAAAAATGTGTGAAATTACCACCCGATAGGTAGTAGCCCCTGATACTCTGTTTGGTGTTCGGAACGAAAAGCCAAACGGAGGGTCGATTATGATCCGCAGGAGTCTAATAGTAGGTGTACATGTGAATAAGCAGGCGGTGCCGCTTGGCGTTGCTGGCCGCACGGCCGAGATCGCCAGACTCAAATGGGACCTGGAGCATGCACAGGGAGAGCTCGGCCTCACGAAGAGGCAGCTCGAAGAGAACAAAGGTGAGTGATACCTCGTTCGCATATCATAAAGAATAGACAAAATTGGTTATTCTAACGACAAAGCATCGTGACTTTGTAATAGGGACCACCACCGAAGTGGCGTCTCTGAAGAAAGCGTTGTCCGAGGCCAAAGACAAGGCGGCCCTGGAGCGCAAGGAGCGCGAAAAGCAAGATGCTAGAGTGGGCGAGGTACAGCAAGAGCTCCAGGAGCTCGGCAAGAAGTTCGAGTCCTTGGAGCATGATCTCAAGATGAAAGAGTCTGAGCTTGCGAAGGCCCTTGCGAGTGTGAAAGACGCCAAGGCCAAAGCCGAAAAGGCACAGCAAGAAATCCAGGCGGCCAAGAAGATAGCGGCGGGTAAGACATTCTTTATGCAAAGCAAGCATGTGGAGGCGACATTTCTTTTACTTACCCGGATTCAGAGCTCTCCAGGGGCATTCGCAGATCTTCCATGCAGCGTATCTGATGCTGCGGAGTTCTACCGTGCCGAGGAGGGGAGCTCAACGGAGAAGCTGTTCTGGTCCCAGTATGCTGGAGCCGAACACCCGGTGCCTCTGAGTGACCAACTGAAGCAGTTGGTTGAACTCCACAGGGCGGCCGAAGTGGCTATGAAAGATTTCATAGTCCGGATGTGGCCTGGTGAGCCCTTGCCTACCAGCTAGTTCGGCCTGATAAAGCGGATGGTAAACGCATGTCCGCGGCTTGAGGTGATCAAGCGATCCATTTGCATTAAGGGTGCCCGCCGGGCCTTTGCCCGTGCGAAGGTGCATTGGGGCAAGCTGGATGCGGAGAAGCTGGTGAAGGACGGGCCACCGGAGGGCAAGGCACATCGTTGTCCCGAAAAATATTATGATGGCGTTATGAAAGGCGCTCGTCTCGTGGCCGATGAATGTACCAAGGACACGATCCTTGAGTAAATGTACTTCTGTTGTTGTTGTAATATAAAGACGAAGTTACTTGCGCTATATATCTCTTTTTGATTTAAAATATTACCTTCTGCGCGGCTGTTTATAAAATTCTAACAGTAGGCTAGTCGTCGGCTTCCGCCCCCACGTAACTAGTACCAGGGTGTTCCTGGAAAAACCCAAACACTCTTTATCCAAAGTTTTGGTCCTTGAAGGAGGTGTCTGGCGCAGCGAACAAGGCAATCGGACTATGCGGCTTTATAACTTTCACTTAGCCATAGAAGTCTACAATTTTAAATTTCATCGAAGCCCCTAGAATTCGGAAAGCCGAATTGGGGCGCTATATACGCCTAAATCGGACGAAGCCGATTCCTTGCCTAAAGCGGAAAAAATCTTTAAGGATTTTAAGACCTCTCGAACAGCGACCAGCTCTCGCCGCATCATCCCGGTCAGTTTTTGGCTTTCTCTACTGAGATGCTCGTCCGGAAGAACCGGGACACAATCGCAGTAGTTCTCCCTGCGCTACCTTAGCCAATGTAAGGTACCAAAACAAGGGAGCCGGGAAAACCCAACTATTGACCCAAGACATGATTCAGAGCTGATGCATATAGTGCTATAAGTTCGGAGTGCCGCACTATTGAAAGTGTTCGGACTTGTCTTGCCGTATTATGGGGCGCCATAAGAAGCCCCTAGCAAACTAAACGTACCAAGGTGTACGGATGCAATATTAAATAAACATTTATAGGGAAAATGTGCAAATAGGAATAATAAGCTGACGCTATATATTATCTCCCATTGATGAATAATACGTTTAAGTGTATGTTTACAATGATTGTGTTTAAGCAGAAGTAAATAGGACTATTTAGCATGTCCTATCCAAGGGCGGGTGATGTCTACTACACAACCGTCTTCTTGTAACGTTGTTGGGCCTGCAAGTGCACAGGTTTGTAGGACAGTAACAAATTTCCCTCAGGTGGATGACCTAAAGTTTATCAATCCATGGGAGGCGTAGGATGAAGATGGTCTCTCTCAAGCAACCCTGCAACCAAATAACAAAGAGTCTCTTGTGTCCCCAACACACCCAATACAATGGTAAATTGTATAGGTGCACTACTTCGGCGAAGAGATGGTCATACAGGTGCAATATGGATGGTAGATATAGGTATTTGTAATCTGAAATAATAAAAACAGCAAGGTAACTAATGATAAAAGTGAGCATAAACGGTATTGCAATGATAGGAAACAAGGCCTAGGGTTCATACTTTCACTAGTGCAATTTCTCTCAACAATAATAACATAGATAGATCATATAACAATCCCTCAACATGCAACAAAGAGTCACTCCAAAGCCACTAATAGCGGAGAACAAACGTAGAGATTATGGTAGGGTACGAAACCACCTCAAAGTTATTCTTTCGGATCAATCTATTCAAGAGTTCGTACTAGAATAACACCTTAAGACACAAATCAACCAAAACCCTAATGTCACCTAGATACTCCATTGTCACCTCAAGTATCCGTGGGCATGATTATACGATATGCATCACACAATCTCAGATTCATCCAACCAACACAAAAGTACTTCAAAGAGTGCCCCAAAGTTTCTACCGGAGAGTCAAGAAAATGTGTGCCAACCCCTATGCATAGGTTCATGGGCGGAACCCACAAGTTGGTCACCAAAACATACATCAAGTGGCACCGTGATATCCCATTGTCACCACAGATAAACACGGCAAGACATACATCAAGTGTTCTCAAATCAAAGACTCAATCTGATAAGATAACTTCAAGAGGAAACTCAATTCATCACAAGAGAGTAGAGGGGGAGAAACATCATAAGATCCAACTATAATAGCAAAGCTCGCGATACATCAAGATCGTGCCATAGAGAGAACACGAGAGAGAGAGAGAGATCAAACACATAGCTACTGGTACATACCCTCAGCCCCGAGGGTGAACTACTCCCTCCTCGTCATGGATAGCGCCGGGATGATGAAGTTGGCCACTGGTGAGGGATTCCCCTCCGGCAGGGTGCCGGAACGGGCTCCTGAGAGGTTTTTGGTGGCTACAGAGGCTTGCGGCGGCGGAACTCCCGATCTATCTTCTCCGTGGATGTTTTTAGGGTACGTGGGACTATATAGGCGAAAGAAGTCGGTCGGGGGGTGCTCGAGGGGCCCACGAGACAGGGGGCGCGCCCAGTAGGGGAGGCGCCCTCCTATCTCTTGGCTGCCTCAAGGATCTTCTGACGTGAACTCCATGTCTCCAGGATCATATTCTTCCAAAAAAATCACGCTGCCAAAGGTTTCATTCCGTTTGGACTTCGTTTGATATTCCTTTTCTTGAAATACTGAAACAGGCAATAAAACAGCAATATGGGTTGGGCCTCCGGTTAATAGGTTAGTCCCAAAAGTAATATAAAAGTGTATAATAAAGCCCATAATAATTCAAAACAAATAATAAAATAGCATGAATGCTTCATAAATTATAGATACGTTGGAGACGTATCAGCATCCCCAAGCTTAATTCCTACTCGTCCTCGAGTAGGTAAATGATAAAGAAAGAATTTATGAAGTGTGAATGCTAGAAGGTGCACAAGTTTGATCAATGATAATTTCAATCACCTTTTCTAGCATGATAATATGTCATAACAGTAGTTCATCTCATAAAACTTCACACGATAGAGTAACAACAATTCACATGTCAAAGCATAGACCATAAACTTTCTTCAAAACTAGCAAACTTCATTCTCAGTCATTAAACAATTGCAATTCATCTTATTTTTAGGAATAGCAAACTCCACATACTCAACTATCATATAGTCTTCTACAATTGCTAACACTCACGCAATACTAATGGTTATGAAGTCTTAATCAAACACTGAGAAAGATAGGGGCTTATACTGTTGCCTCCCAACGTATTCACCTTTGGGTGATGTCAACAATAATAGTTCATGCTAACTTACATCCAATTGGATATATATATCAGGATCACCCCAACACAAAGTGCTTGCCAAAAGATAAAATGAAAAAGGGAAAGGTGAAGATCACCTTGACTCTTGCATAAAGTAAAAGACATAAAGTAAAAGATAGGCCCTTCGCAGAGGGAAGCAAAGATTGTCATGCGCTTTCAGGGTTGGATGCACAAAATCTTAATGTGAATGAACATCACTTTATATTGCCACTTGTATATGGACCTTTATTATGCAGTCCTTCGCTTTTATTGCTTCCGTAACAAGAGATCGTATAAAGCTATTTTCTTCACACCAAAAGATCATACATATTTAGAGAGCAATTTTTATTGCTTGCACCGATGACAACTTACTTGAAGGATCTTACTCAATCCATAGGTAGGTATGGTGGACTCTCATGGCAAAACTGGGTTTAAGGATGTTTGGAAGCACAAGTAGTATCTCTAGTTGGTGCAAGGAATTTGGCTAGCATGAGGGGGAAAGGCAAGCTCAACATGTTTGAATGATCCATGACAATATACTTTAACTGAGATGTCGGAAAACATAACCCATTACGTTGTCTTCCTTGTCCAACATCAACTCTTTAGCATGTTATACTTAATGAGTGCTCCCAATTATAAAAGATGTCTAGGATAATGTATTTATATGTGAAATCCCTCTTCCTTCAATATTCTTTCATGAATTGTTCAAATGACCAATACAATGCTTGCTAACCTTCAATAAATTTACAACCTCTACCTCTTAGATGTGAAGTCATTACTTCCCATGGGATAAGCAAATGAGACATATATAATTTCAGATTTATGACAATCAACTCATTCAACAATTTACTCATAGGATATAAGTGAAGCACACGAGTAAATGACAAACTACTCCAACAAGATATAAGTGAAGATCAATGAGTAGCTAAATAATTATGCAACTATGTGAAGGCTCTCTCTCATTTAAGAATTTCATATCTTGGTACTTTATTCAAACAGCAAGCAAAGCAAAACAAAAGAAAATGACGCTCCAAGAAAAACACATATCTTGTGGTGAATAAAAATATAGCTCCAAGTAAAGTTACCGATGAATGAAGACGAAAGAGGGGATGCCATCCGGGGCATCCCCAAGCTTAGGCTTTTGGCTATCCTTGAATATCTTGGGGTGCCTTGGGCATCCCCAAGCTTAAGCTATTTCCACTCCTTATTCCATAGTCCATCGAATCTTTACCCAAAACTTGAAAACTCCACAACACAAAACTCAACAGAAAACTTGTAAGCTCCGTTAGTATAAGAAAATAAAACCACCACTTAGGTACTGTAATGAACTCATTCTAAATTCATATTGGTGTAATATCTACTGTACTCCAACTTATCTATGGTTCATATTCTCCGATACTACTCATAGATTCATCAAAATAAGCAAACAACACATAGAAAACAGAATCTGTCAAAAACAGAACAGTCTGTAGTAATCTGTATCAAAGGTATACTTCTCGAACTCCAAATATCCTACCAAATTAGGAAGACCTAAGAAATTTGTGTACCAATCCAGAACAAAAAGAATCAGATCAGAAGCACGTTTCTGTGAATTAACAAAACTAATTTACTGGGTGCAAAAGTTTCTGATTTTCAGCAGGATCAACACAACTATCACCGTAAGCTATCCTAAAGGTCTTACTTGGCACTTTATTGAAACAAAAGCTATAATACATGATTACTACAGTAGTATAATCATGTGGACACACAAAAACAGTAAGGATAAATATTGGGTTGTCTCCCAACAAGCGCTTTTCTTTAATGCCTTTTTAGCTAGGCATGATGATGACAATGATGCTCACATAAAAGATAAGAATTGAAACATAACGGGAGCATCATGAAGCATATGACTAGCACATTTAAGTCTAACCCACTTCCTATGCATAGGAATTTTGTGAGCAAACAACTTATGGGAGCAATAATCAACTAGCATAGGAAGGTAAAACAAGCATAGCTTCAAAATTTTCAACACATAGAGAGGAAACTTGATATTATTGCAATTCCTACAAGCATATATTCCTCCCTCATAATAATTTTCAGTAGCATCATGAATGAATTCAACAATATAATCAGCTCCTAAAGCATTCTTTTCATGATCTACAAGCATAGAGAATTTACTACTCTCCACATAAGCAAAATTCTTCTCATTCGGAATAGTGGGAGTATCATAAAAGACTTGAACACTATAAATTGTTTCCACATTAAAAGAGTAATGTTCAGAAAAAGGGTAATCATAATCATGACAAGTTTTATAAATATAATCATCACTACTTTGTATAGCATAAGTTTCATCACAATAATCATCATACTCCCTCCATTCCTTTTTACTCCGCGTATAAGTTTTGGTCAAAGTCAAACTACACAAAGTTTGACCAAATTTATATTAAAGAATATAAACATCTACAATACTTAAACTATATAATATGAAAGTACATTTCATGGTGCATCTGAAAATGTTGATTTCATGTTGTGAATGTTGATATTTTTTAATATAAAGTTAGTCAAACTATGCAAAGCTTGACTTTGACCAAACCTTATATGCAGACTAAAAAGAAACGGAGGGAGTAAGTAGCAACTTCGTTCTCATCATAATCGATTGAAACCTCTCCCAAGATAGTGGAATCACTAAATAAAGTTGACACTCTTCCAAATCCACTTTCGTAAATATAATCATCATAGGTAAGAGGCATGCTATCATCATAACAACTTTGCATATCAAAACTTGGGATGCTAAAAATATCATCTTCATCAAACATAGCTTCCCCAAGCTTGTGGCTTTGCATATCATTAGAATCATGAATATTCAAGGAATTCATACTAACAACATTACAATCATGCTCATCATTCAAAGATTTAGTGCCAAACATTTTAATGCATTCTTCTTCTAGCACTTCAGCACAATTTTCCTTTCCATCATTCTCACGAGAGATATTAAGAAGATGAAGCGTATGAGACAAACTCAAATCCATTTTTTTGGTAGTTTTCTTTTATAAACTAAACTAGTGATAAAACAAGAAACAAAAAGATTCGATTGCAAGATCTAAAGATATACCTTCAAGCACTCACCTCCCCGGCAACGGCGCCAGAAAAGAGCTTGATGTCTACTACACAACATTCTTCTTGTAGACGTTGTTGGGCCTGCAAGTGCACAAGTTTGTAGGACAGTAGCAAATTTCCCTCAAGTGGATGACCTAAGGTTTATCAATCCGTGGGAGGCGTAGGATGAAGATGGTCTCTCTCAAGCAACCCTGCAACCAAATAAGAAAGTCTCTTGTGTCCCCAACACATCCAATACAATGGTAAATTGTATAGGTGCACTAGTTCGGCGAAGAGATGGTGATACAAGTGCAATATGGATGGTAGATATAGGTATTTGTAATCTGAAATAATAAAAACAGCAAGGTAACTAATGATAAAAGTGAGCGTAAACGGTATTGCAATGATAGGAAACAAGGCCTAGGGTTCATACTTTCACTAGTGCAAGTTCTCTCAACAATAATAACATAGATAGATCATATAACAATCCCTCAACATGCAACAAAGAGTTACTCCAAAGCCACTAATAGCGGAGAACAAACGTAGAGATTATGGTAGGGTACGAAACCACCTCAAAGTTATTCTTTCGGATCAATCTATTCAAGAATTCGTACTAGAATAACACCTTAAGACACAAATCAACCAAAACCCTAATGTCACCTAGATACTCCATTGTCACCTCAAGTATCTGTGGGCATGATTATACGATATGCATCACACAATCTCAGATTCATCCAACCAACACAAAAGTAATTCAAAGAGTGCCCCAAAGTTTCTACCGGAGAGTCAAGAAAACGTGTGCCAACCCCTATGCACAGGTTCATGGGCGGAACCCGCAAGTTGGTCACCAAAACATACATCAAGTGGCACATGATATCCCATTGTCACCACAGATAAACACGGCAAGACATACCTCAAGTGTTCTCAAATCAAAGACTCAATCAGATAAGATAACTTCAAGAGGGAAACTCAATTCATCACAAGAGAGTAGAGGGGGAGAAACATCATAAGATCCAACTATAATAGCAAAGCTCGCGATACATCAAGATCGTGCCATAGAGAGAACACGAGAGAGAGAGAGAGAGATCAAACACATAGCTACTGGTACATACCCTCAGCCCCGAGGGTGAACTACTCCCTCCTCGTCATGGATAGCGCCGGGATGACGAAGATGGCCACCGGTGAGGGATTCCCCTCCGGCAGGGTGCCGGAACGGGCTCCCGAGAGGTTTTTGGTGGCTACAGAGGCTTGCGGCGGCGGAACTCCCGATCTATCTTCTCTATGGATGTTTTTAGGGTACATGGGACTATATAGGCGAAAGAAGTCGGTCAGGGGGTGCTCGAGGGGCCCACGAGACAGGGGGCGCGCCCAATAGGGGGGGGCTCCTATCTCGTGGCTGCCTCGAGGATCTTTTGACGTGAACTCCAAGTTTCCAGGATCATATTCTTCCAAAAAAATCATGCTGCCGAAGGTTTCATTCCGTTTGGACTTCGTTTGATATTCCTTTTCTTTGAAATACTGAAACATGCAATAAAACAGCAATATGGGATGGGCCTCCGGTTAATAGGTTAGTCCCAAAAGTAATATAAAAGTGTATAATAAAGCTCGTAATCATTCAAAACAGATAATAAAATAGCATGAATGCTTCATAAATTATAGATACATTGGAGACGTATCAGCGGGCTGCATGTAGGTATATAAAACAGGTATAACGATCGTGAACAGATTCCACCTTGGTATTTCCTTTGTGTGCAAAGCCTGTTGCCTCCTTGGTTTTCTCTCCTGTGTAAGTCCGACAATTCGGCTCTTCTGAAGAGGCTGCCCTAAAGCAGTGTCCTGAAAGATAAAAGGGGGGTTATTGATGTATGTTGTGGTTATATCGCACTGTTGACTGAGTCACTGTTGCGCCTCCGCCTATGCCCATGGTATTTTGAGTGTGTAATTGTGTACGTGTGGCGCGAATGCTGCTTTGAGGGGGCTTGAGTGGAGACCGGACTGCTAGTCGCGCTCTTGGCGTGCCTGGCGATCCTGTTGCGGGGTGCTCCGGACTCGCTCGACGGTGTTCGAGGTTGTCGTCGCCGGATTGCTGGTTTGTCGGAGAAGGCCGCATTGTACTTCCGCCGCGAGGGCTGCAGTATGTTCTTCTGTATGGAGAGAGCGGTCCATGTTTCCATTGACTGTTATGACCCCGCGAGGTCCTGGCATCTTGAGCTTGAGGTATGCATAGTGTGGTACCGCATTGAATCTAGCGAATGCGGTTCGTCCAAGCAGTGCGTGGTAACCACTACGGAAAGGGACGACATCGAAGATTAACTCTTCGCTTCAGAAGTTATCCGGAGATCCGAAGACCACTTCCAATGTTATAGAGCCCGTGCAACGGGCCTCTACTCCTGGAATTACACCTTTGAAGGTGGTTTTGGTGGGCTTGATCCTTGAAGGGTCGATGCCCATTTTGCGCACTGTGTCCTGATAAAGGAGGTTCAGGCTGCTGCCGCCTCCTTAAGAAAACCGTTATGGAACGTTGTTTTGAGGTCCATCTGCCAGATTTCATAATCGAAATATGCGACAACTGCTAACATAATTCTAACAGACTTAAGCATCGCTGCGGATGAGAAAATCCCATCGTAGTCAACTCCTTGAATTTGTCGGAAACCCTTTGTGACAAGTCGAGCTTTATAGACGGTGACTTTACCATCAGCGTCCGTCTTCTTCTTAAAGATTCATTTGTTCTCAATGGCCCGCCGGTCCTCAGGCAAGTCCATCAAAATCCATACTTTGTTTTCATACATGGTATGTGCGTAGGTAGGTCTGATTTGCCACATAAGTTTCTTTTAACTATGTTTATTAGTTGGTTTTGTGTACGAGGATCGTAAGATGAGTATGAAAACCGGAAGGTAGGATTTTTTTTATCCTAGGGCTCGCCGCTGCACGGTCTTAGAATTAAATCGGAAATTCCAATTTCTATTGTAATTTGGTAAGTGGTGAGACATAAGACTTTTGTTGAACCCCCCCACAACATGTTCATAATATGTTTGTCTTATATACCATACTAGCTACTCAAAATTACAATACCAGATACCTAAAGATAAATGTGCTATATATATTTCACTTAAGTGTCGTGTGGTATTATAACATGCAGTTTTCGAATAGTTTACAGCTACAATTTGATTTTCAATTGAATGAACCACAAGAAATGACTTCAAACCAACATGTTTTTTTTAACACAATACAACGCAGATGCTCACATACACGCACATATGCATCTGTGTTTTTCTTTTAAAGACCAAAGGGCTATGGATGACAGAAATCTTCTTGATTTCTTTGTAGTTGGCAGAGTAATACTAAATTTTGCCATATTAGTTTCTTTTTTAACCAGTGATGACTACTTGTAGATATCAGTAGAAGAGAATCGACCGTGACAGCTTTGAAATCTTTTATACCAAAAAAGGTACAAGGCCATGGAAAAATACGGCAGGCCGCTAGAAGATTCGTCATGGTGCACGACGGCTTTGACTGGCCCCTGACAAAAGAGCGGTCATAAAACAGTCATGGGGGTTCGTGGCGAAGTTCAACCCGGCTACGTACGCCGCCAGATTTTTTGCGTTGCGTTCAATAAATAAACCAAAAAAAAAAAAATTGGGCACTCTGCACTCGAGCTTTCTCCATGTAGGCTCGCCACTGCAATGCTGCCTGCTTACCCGACCATTTCATACGTACTACTACAATAAAGCTATCGCTCTAGATTTTGGGTACTAATAATAAGTAGATGAGAGAAAACGAAGAGCGGCCGAAAGATATATAGCATAGCCGATCACCCGAAGGCGCACGTCAAAATCGGCTGCCGGACTGCTAACACAAGCGTATCTGAAACACGTCAACCGCAAAATGGCAGCTCCCTTCCTGCACCGCGCAGCTCAAACAAACCACCGGAGCCAGACGCGGCGCATCTCCAAAAGCATGACGGACGCCGACACACCCCACGCTAACAAAAGAAGAGGTTCGTTTCTCGTGTGGGCAGAATCTGGAAAAGAGGAAAGGCAAGGTTCTCGAACGGGCGGGCGTCGTCGACGTCGCCGGAGTCGCTTTCGAGATTCGGACGAGCGACGGGGCGCCATGACAGCAACACAACATGCTGGTAAGCATCATTACTGGGCCGTTGCTGTCAAGTCGTGATGCCCACGCTTCACATTTCTTGGCGTTGAAAAAGAGTTCAGGCCAGCAGAGGTTACAATAATAGCCTGATCCGTTTGTTCATGATTAAGGTCCATCTGATGATGGATGGACTCTTGAGCTACCGGTCCTTGCCGACGAACTCCGTCTTCAACGTCTCCTCCAGCTGGGAGAACAATGATGTGAAGGTACCTGCAAACAGAATACCAGCGGTTCAGCATCGCTGCCGTTTAAAGTCGCTCGACTCGACCTTTGTCCATCGGTAACGATGCAAAGAAGCTCTCGGCGCAATATGTATGACAGACTATCATATGGAAGTGGTATTTGGTTCATGATCACAGCTGGACTCGCTGCTGGTTTTAGAGTCCATTGGAGATGGTGCAGGAATGAGCATGGTTTGTGCAGAATGAGTAAAATGCAATGCAGACGCGCCACGGAGCGTCATGTAAGCATATGTTGGCTTCATGCAACCTGAATATGACAATTGATATCTTATTTACTTTTGAGATCATCTATCTACATGTTCTTGTAAGCCTGAATATTGTCAATGGCAATGGCGATCAATAATGCAAGGAAGCTCCGCCAAAACCAACACGCCATGCATATATATGCTCCGGATCTACAGGCTCTGCCTCCTGCAGACCAGCCGCCCAACCTCTCACAATGGTCACTAGCACGTCCAAGTGTCATCTATCATGTCTCCATCATGCCTTTAGCCACTACCAGCTGTCCAGAGCCAGCTACGCATCAGTACCACTGCTACTGGATAGACAACTACTGCCAGGACAGTGCCATCACTACAGGAACCAACATAACTTTACAAAGTAGCACATGCTAATGCTACAGCATTTTCCATGTCAGACTGTCACTTTGGTAGTTTGCTTGTTTTGTGCTTCGTGGCATGTTTGCCCAGAAACTCCATACTAATCGGTAAATATCTAGGCTTGTGTGGTTAACTTGTATCCGGAACTCTCTCTCTCTCTCCGTTGTAATACAATGGAATCTAGGCTCGGACTTATGGAAAAGTGGTAAAAACTGAAACATAAAAAAATATAAGGTAAAGTAAATATAAGCATGCCATGTATTGAAGCAAACCAAAAAGGTGTCTCCAAGTTTGTCCGAGAAAAGTGACATTTTTCACATAAAGAACAAAGGGTACCTGACAGTGACTTGTTCAATAATGAGCCTTTGATTAACAGTGTGCCAGGCATCTGTTCAAACACCTATGCAGAAGTAAATTTATAAATTGTTTGTGAGGCAAAGTAGATATAAGTACCACATGAGTAGTATACGATATGTTATCAACATACCGAAATACGGAAGGATGCTCCTGTAATAGTGCTATGCAGCTTTGTAGTGTTGTCTTCAACAGAACCAGGAAGGTCATCACCATCCAATGTTGCAGCCTGAATCTGCTCATCTGACAATGTAACCTAAACAGAGATATTCCATACAACACTTAGCAAGGGATTGACATACTAATTAAGACTTCACTTAAGTAAGAAAATGACATATCAGTGTGGGTCTCTGTCCTGATGTTATACAGAAAACGAACAGGTGGAAGATTAATAGGATTCTTACATCAATAGAAAATGACACAGAATCGGTTTTACATGATAGATTAGATGAACAGAAAAAGGCCTCAGCTGACTTCAACACCTGAAACGCACCATTCCCACGCCGGAGACCCTGAAATTCATTATGGAGAGAGCATATGTTAAAGCACAAAAGCTACAGAGAAACATAGTGCTAGCAGACTAGCGATAAAAAGAATTAAACATAACTATAGGTTATAATGTAAAGAATAGGAAAGGAGACCGATAGATTTTTATGGCAGGCTAGCCAGCAGTTCTAATTCAACCTTACTGCAAGGTCAACCAGGATGAAGAAATGTTACAAATAATGATGAGATATAACATTTAAGGCATGCTAATTAAATGATATCTGTGATGCAAAGATCGCACTAATAAGGAGAACTAGAGAAGATAGTTGTCTCAAAGATGAGTTATCTCACTGAAGAACAGTAATCTTTATGATAGAGACCACTAAAACCAAAGTTATAGCAAACTACACTTAGGAGTTATAAGCAACAAAAGTGCATGATCAAGGAAGGTGACATGATGCCCACCTGAAGCATGAAAGAATGGTGGACTTTTCCGGGTGTACTGGATCTTATAACATTTTTTCTTGGAGCAATGAACGACCATGCAAGGCCCCATCTAGCTGTTTGTCCTTGCACGAACTCAGTAGTTTTCACAACTGAGGCCCCAGCTTCACGGACTTTGGATACTAATAATTTTAGATTTGCTTTTCTGCCAACCATCGACGTAAACCACCTAAAAAAATCAGATAAATCATGAACAACTGAAATAAATGACATACTACTATGACTCCTGTAACATCAGATATGAATCACCTGAAAGAGTTCTTAAAGGAAACACTGTCTTCAATTATATGTGTTATAAAGGCTTGCTCGCCACCAGGGCAAGCCATCTCTTCAGCAGTTCCAGCACAAGAAGTTTTTGGGTTAAGGCCAGCTTCCTCCATACTCTCAAAGAAAGGTGGATTGCACATACAGAAGTCAAAGCTCTCACTATCCTTCACAACACCCACAAAAATAGGTGCTATTGATCTCACCACGCTGCCCACTGGCTCTGAAGTGTTCTCCCCGACTGCTTCCTCAGCAACTGTTTCAGACTTTGAAGAACAGGGTGCTTCATTTGCGTTTCTGATTTCAATTAGACCTGCTAGATGTGGGTTGCTCTCCACGTTCCTCTTAGCCCATTCAAGAGCAACATCAGTCACATCTACAAACAAAAATACAACTGAGCATGGATCCTTCTAATTTAGCTTAGTAGGTAACTAAGGGATTCCTAGTTTATGCTTCACGAAACTTCTAGTGCACAGGATAAAAGCATACCAGATCCAACAAAGCTCCAGCCCAGTAATGATGCTCCGAGGAGAGGGTAGATGCAATTGGCACCGGTGCCTATGTCAAAACCCCTCACTGTCTCACTTGAGTTGGATATTCGTGGTATGAGATCGGAAGAGAGAAGATCCTCAATCCAATGGATGTAGTTGGATCTGTTTGGAACAGTAGGGCAAAGCTGTCCGTCCGGAATCCACCTGACAGTAGGAACGATATATACCATGGGAACATATTAAAATGTGATATTGCCACTAACCTTGGTGCGTAATAATTAGAAAAGAACACATGAGTTCCTTAAAAAATAGAACATATGAGGACATAGTGTGCACGGATTATAAGCTTCCACATTTTTTGAAAATCAAGTGATTCTTATTGCTAGCAAAAGTGGGAGCTGCCAGTTGTGCTAAACAGTAATTCTATTTGAACTTTGGTTATACAAATTTCATGCAGCAAACAATTTACACATGAAAACAACATGTAAATTATTTACTGAAATGTCGAAACAGAAATGGTAAGTGGATCGATTTGGCACAGTGCCACGAAAATACAACCTGTTGTATATAGCGAGACCAAAATGAGAACAAAGACATCTAGTTATGGCATTTGATGTGCATGCTGAGCACCATTCTTTTGGAGATTATGAAATGTTGTCTTAATATGCAGCACTAATATTCACACAAGAACTTGATAACCTCCAAGCCCTGAAGTCACTTCAGAACTTCCATTCCAAGAGCGGCATGAGCAACTCATAAAACGACAAGTATGTCAGATTTACAAGTGAGTTTGATGCCACAACTAGCTAAATTCGGGAGCGCCCTAGCAATTCTCCACCAGCACAGCAGCAAAGATACAAGCAGCTCAGCCGAACAGGAACAATTGGGAATGGAGCAGCGCAGAATGCATCTTAGGGTTTGAGGGGAAGGGGACGGGAGGAGGAGGAGGTGAGCAGAGCAGGTTGCACGGACCAGTTGACGCCGTGGTCGTGGAGGAGGAGGACGCGCGTGAGCTCCCGCGTGGCGGCGAAGTCGGTGAAGTCGACGGACGCGCGGCCCCCGCCGGACACGGTGACGAAGGGGGCGAAGGAGGGGTAGAGCGACGCCAGCGCCGCGAAGTCCGGCGCCGCGGCGGCGTAGCGGTTGCGCGGGTGCATCACCGGCGGCGCGTCCGAGCCGTCGCGCCGCCGCCGCTTCCTCCCGCCGCCCATCTTGCGGTGCTTCGTAGGCGGGCGCGGCGGGGGAGCTGGGGGCCGAGGGGAGAGAGCGCTCGGGCGGCTGGAGCGAGGGGCGGCCAGCGGCGAGGCACGGCTCCGGAAGTCCGGAAGGAACGCCGTCAGCTCGCCGCGTGGGCCTGTCTTGGGCCTTTGGGTATCTCTCTTTTCCTCCAGATTGGAGCGGAACCGGCTCCTCGCTCGTCGCTCCGTATAGAAAATAAAAACTTTTCTCAAAAGAAAATACTACTGGGAAAACGGGTGCAGGACAACAATCAAAAATACTAGTTCTTTTTTAAAAAGTAAATATATCAAATTATGTAAAAAAATATGAATGTCATCAAAAGTTAAAACTTCTAGAAAATTTGTAATTCAATAATTTTTTCGCACATCTAAAACCGTTTAATAATTTTAGGAAATACATGAAGATTTTAATGAATTAAAATGTTTACATGTTTTAAAAATGCTCATGTATTACAGGAAATTTGATAAGAAAAAAAATAAAACATATAAAAGGAATAAAAAAGAAGGAAACCAATGAAAAAAGAACGAAAACCAAAAAAGACTGATAAAACAAAGAAAGATAAATCTGGCAGCAACTCTAAAATGTCTTCGTTCTTGTCGTCTATCTCTCTTAGTTCCTTAGTCCCCTTCTTCAATTTTGCAGTATGTTTCATCATTTCTTTAGTCTATCAGGTCAGGCAAGAAAATGACCATAAAGCTTGTCTTCAGCAAGTATTTTGTCTCTAATTCTTTTTGCTTCCTCTCTTGTGTATCTTTGTTTTATTACTCTGCCATTTCTTTTGCCTAGTCGTTGCAATAGGCTTTTTTCGATGATGGATATGAATATTGTGGCGAAAAGGATCAATGACATTTTCCTTCCTCCGTAGCCAAACCGACAAAATGAATGAGGGCGTGCCGGATTCCTACCTTGGGGTTTATGTCTGTCCACTTCCTGAAATCATGCACAACCATTTGGTATTTTGGGGCATCAATTTTTGTGTAGGCAGTCCCTTCTCTCACACGATTCTTCCTTCCTTTGATTTGTTCCTTTCTTCTCATGTTATTGTCTGTTTTTGCCTCCTGGCCTGTAGTGAATCACAAAGGAGATTGCATGTGCATTGAACATCCCTGGAACTTGACGTTTACTAACAATACCTCAATGTGTTTGAATTCGGGTTTGGCTGCCCGAAGGCTTTGAAAGTTCAGTGGTAATATATATTTTACTAATTATGCTGTATATTTTTGTATAATAATAACCGTTGTGTGTTTTCGTTCAGTCAAGTTTACTGTCTTGGTTAGTTAGTCTCTTTTTTAAGGTCACCATTTGCGTGCATGATTGATCAACTTCATTTTGCGTTTTTTTATTTAACAAAGTTGCAGTTTTTTTAAAGTGGAATTCTAGTGTATGACAGGAATGCTTGTTGCTTGCGCTAAATTTCAGTATTTTTTATCAGTGATCCTGCTAGTTTCTGCCAAGTTATCAGGTACTACATCCATCTCAAAATATAAGACGTTTTTGTAGGCTAGTTTAGTCTTAAAAACATCTTACTATCCAATCGTATTCTAGTCCTGTTTATTCAGTCATCTTTCTCTCTATCAACGGTCATTTAGCTTCCTGGTTCATTTCGGGGATATATAGAAATTCTTGTTTGTCATGTAGCTTCTCTTAGGGCATGTCCAATGCCTGAGCTGGGATATTGGGTGTAGCTGCTGGATATTGGGCATGTCCAATGCATGTAGCTTCATTTTATTGTTTTAGTTTTCATTTTCTACTAATCAGACCTTAGCTCATTCTCTTTAATCAGCAGACATGCTAGTATTTTCTTAGTTTGTGAGGTTGCATCATTGTTCAGTCTATTAGTCTTTCAATGTCCCTAATGCTTACTCACTCTGTCATTTTTCAATAAGTCCCTACTCATTTTCTTAACTTTATTTTGTACATGTAGGTTCTATCTCACATCTCCAAGCCAAAGTTGTTCCACACTTACTCAACAAGTTCTCCCACACTAGTGTCATTTTTCAGGTACTCTTAGCGGTTGGTGTCATTTTCAGTTTTGTTACTCCCTCCATCGCTGCTTACAAGACTATCTTATATTATGGAGCTGAGGGAGCATTAGTGTCATTTTAGGTGTCATTTTGTTCAGTCATGTCGGTTATCACATAGGCAGGTTATTTATTATTCACTATTCAGTCTTAATTTAGTATTTGTTGTTTCAGTCATAAGTCCACCACAGTCTACAAGCACTAACATTTCGTTCTGCTTGTCTAGACGGTATTCTTATTTATGAGTGTTCAGACCTTTATGATATGAATGAGACATGTATTACCATAAAAAATCATTGTTCAAGAAATCTTCCAATTCAACGATTTGTCGTCCGATTTATCGCTACTCATGACTGACCGATAAGATTATGCCTTATCTTCACCATTTATCATTTGAGCCGATTTATCACTCTGACAAGCGATTTATTAGGAATCTGCCGATAAATCAGGCCTATTCCTAACATTATATTTGCAAAAATTATGTTTATTGTGTTTCTAGACCTTGTTTTGCAATATGTACTATTGTCCTATTTTGTGTGTCATTATAAGAGGATTCAAACGCTAGGAATCAAGGTAACCCTTTTGTCGGGAACCTGTGATATGCAAAAAATGGCCGATTAATAGTCACCTATAAAATCATAATCGGCTTTTTTTTGATTAATCTCTAATCCCCAGCTGACCGGGACGCTAACGATAAGCGATACGGAGAAAAAAAACCCAAACTATCCCGGTATGTGAAACAGAAAGAAATATAAGAGCCCTAGAACACGAGGCGGGCGGAGGGAGGGAGACAACATGTCGCCGATTCGGTTATTCGCCGGAAGGGCGCTCTCGTCGAGCCAGATCCGCGCAGGAGGACCAGCGAGGCGGCTCCTCCACCACTCCGTACGTCGTCGTCTTCCTCTTCTTTCTCACCCTCTCTCCCGCATCTGCGCCCGCGTGGCTGACTGATTCTGTTCTCTCCTCGATCTGCAGAGGAGCCATGCCGACGGTGCCCGGGGATCTGGCTTCTCTGCCCGGTAGGTAGTACCACACACGGACATCGCTCATCACCATGCCCATGTAGAATCAAGATCCAGTTTACTTTTGCCCCAAATCTTATTGACCGACAACAAATTGGAATCGTGTTCTCGACCTAGCCGTCGTCCAATTAGATTAGATACTCCGTACTAGATTTTGGTGTGACGAATTGCTGCTTGAAGCTGTCAGAGACAGTGCGAGAGAGATGAAGCAATGTAGTCCTACCATTAGTTTCGATTTTTTCTTCCTCCTGATTTTAAACAAGTTATTAACAACCTTTGCAGTTTGCCCATGGGAGGAGGCAACAAGCTGCGTGCTAGCGTCGCGGCGGTGGGGGCCTTATCTGCCGCCTTGATCGGAGCAAAGCTGTATCTCAGAAAACAAAAGCACAGAAAGCAACCAACATCTGAACCTTCAGGTAGGAATGGCAAGACTGGAGGGCTGAAAATAGAAGACTCTGCTGGCTGCTGAAGATGTGTGCCCTTATGTTGCTGCCGTGTTTTACTAGTTTATTTGCTGTTAGTTTCTCTGCTGCCCTCGTGAACTTTGTTATATCCTGGATGATGATGGTAGGCAGACTTGTAGGCCTGATGGTTTTTGGTGATGTTGGTTCGTGTAGGGTTTGCGGCGCTGCCTTGGATTATGTTAGTCGTTAGGTTGAATATTGTGGTTCTGCATTTTCAGTAAAGAAAATCGGAAGGGGGAAAACCCTTCTTTGATCAAAAATAAAATAAAAATTCTTCAGGTAGGAAACAACCGGACCTCCATCTCCTTTTCTTTCAGCTCCTCGTGACATGTTACCTAATCATATATATGACCATACGAACCTTGTCGTGCCCACAGCTTGGGCCCTAATCGACAAGAACGCGGCGACGCTGGAGGAGGTGATCGCCGAGGAGAGAAGGAGGCAGCAATGAAGGCGAGGTTCGAGGAGTGGATGGTCGATTACGGGCGCAGGTACAAGAGCGAAGAGGAGAAGGCCATTGCAAGAACACCGAGAGGCTCTCCCGTGGAGGCGCTACGTTCAGGCCGAACAACCTCGCCGATCTGACCCAGGAAGAGTGGCAATGCCACTGCGGAGGTGGGCGTGAGCCGACCTTCGCGCATAGGTTTGGGTACCCGTACCGGCGCGCCGTCGAATGGTGGGTTCTAGGCAAGTAAAGGGTGCTGCTTTTGGGACGGACGGCGAGTATGGTTGTTTCAAGTTTTGTTAGTATCAGTTTCAGTGTCTTTTGCTCTCAGTATGGGGAGTAATGTGGCTGTTCTAGGTTTTATCAAGCTATAAAACAGGCGCCATGTGAATGTAGTGTTATTGATGTGTGGACCTTCACTGACTTGAGATGCAATCTCTGAATTTCTAAACTTCTTCATAAAGTCAAGAGCCTCTTGCGCACAGAGATGAGCTGTATGTCTTGCAAACTGAACACTGAATGAATTGATTTGTACATGTGCTTATTCTTCAGTGATATAGACACCTCTTTTCTCACCTGTCCAAACATCCAGCCCACTTCATCTCAGCACATCTTTTTGCCCTCTTCCATGCATCCAAACCTTGGCAAAGGAGACATAATAAACAGATCATGCGCTGAAGCTCAAAAAAGAGAGCAAAGAGAGCACTAACTAGTCCATGAGCTGAATAATTCTTAACATAGACCACAATTGCATCAGCGATTCACAGGGTACAATAAAACCAAATCCAACTAGAACTGGTAAAAAAATGAGGGCCAAAAGAGATTTATTCAGTAGAAATGACAAGATAGTTACAGTACAGTGTTAATTACATGAGCTATATATATGATCAGGGACGGCAGAGCTCGAAACAGCTCCAGCTCCTGTTCTACGAACAATGGCAGCAATCTCATGTGCAACATTATTCTGGTCTCTTTTGGCTTGAACAAACTGTCAAAACTGGTATCAGATACACATGTAAAAAAGACTTGGAAACCTTGTCACAATGGCAAATCAACTGAATAACCACGAGATGGCGGACTAACTGACGCCCCACATCTTCTCACCCCTATTCAAAACTGAACCCTGTATATAAATGAGAAGATAACGTAAGAGTCTGGCATATATGCACAAGTAGAATGCTCAGTTACACTTTCATGCCGATGGAAATGAAGATACTGGAACAGACTTCGGTAAGATTGAAGGACATTCACTTTACAGGCGCTAACTTATCTTAATATGAAGTACAGTAAAAAACTTTGATTACATTTCATACGGCCATTTCTAGCTTATTCTGACAATATAACAAGAGAACATCTATGCCATAAGCAGTTTCATAGCAAATGAAAAGTGAAGTAAGGAATCATGGCTTACACTAGTAGACATGTGATGTACAGACTTGTTTTATGAAGGACAAAAAAATGTTATGTAAACAGTGGCGACTTCCCAGGAGCAAACAGAGGAATCACAAGCAAAACTATAATGCAGGAACATCGTACAGTTGCCACTATGTTTATATAATGTAAAGAAATATCATACTGCAGTTATTCCGCATGATCAAGAATCGAGTGCGGAGTAACATTAGCCCATAGGGGCAAGGACCTGCTCATCTAAAAAAGCTCATAAAAAACGTTACTGATTAGCACCGGCTAGTCTTCTAAAACAAAAAGAGCGAAAAGATGTATTCCTGCAGAACTTGAGTTGATGTTCAGACTTCAAAGCTAATCAACATGTGAAGATACTCTATCCCTAGATTCCCTACTCTGAATTAATTGATTCAAATATTTGCGCTAGTGCCCAAAAGAGACCAGAACCAATCAACAAGTACACATGTCGTTTTACACTCACTGTTTATGCAACACAGCTAAACTAAAGCCTCCTTTCCCGACAAAATGGATAATATCAGTTTTTCTTTGTGCTCCTACCGGATGTGGTTCAGATTTTCCCATGCCTGAAATAATTTGGCACCCCTACAAACTGTTCTTCCTACATAATTCAGGAGTTTATTCTTCACAGCTTGCTTTCACAGTTTCATTCCGACATACGAAAGCTAATTTCAGAACATAAAGAGTATGGAAAGTGCCATCAGTTAGCTTACGTATATTAAATGCACAGAGGAACTTCAAAACTTTGAAAACTCCCTGATTGACCACATTACACTGGACTTCAACTATTTTAAGGTGCTCTGATATTGCAGCCGACCTCTCCGCTGAACTGTAGCTTCCTTTCATTTTCATTTCTTGTTTTGGTCCCTATGGTAAGCAGGAACACTAACAAAGATGAATAGTCGATAATAACTTAAACAGTGTAGCAATTCTCCGTTTCGAAGATTTATGCCTTGTTGGTAAAGAGTTGAAGAGTGAGCTTCTCTAGAACTGGTGAGTGTTTGAGAATGCAAGCTAGTGCATCCAAGTCAGGAGCCTCAGACCAGTCCTCATTGAGTAATAAATTCTTCAACTTGCTGAATGTAGGGCACTGCCTCAAATCTCTTCTGAAAACGAACTGGAAAGAAAAATGTAAACAAATCAAGCAATCCTTAACCAGAACGTAGTAGAAAGAGTTAAAGAGTAGTAGAAAGAGTTAAAGAGTAGTAGCACCATACATTTTGAAATGCAGATACCAGCTCCAGATGTTTAGCACCTGAGAGAGCGCCTAGGAGCACAGAATCGCCACTGTCATCTTTATTGAAAGGAACAGAATTCTCATCGGAGTCGTAATCGAAACATACATCGAAGTCATCGCTAAGATCAAGACGCGCAGTCTCCAGCAGCGCCATGTTTTCAAGAAAAGGGGTTGTGCCCCCGAATCTAACCAGCACCAGAGAGACGAGGCCCGGGGCAGAGACATGGACCCAGCAATTCGAGTTGGAGCGGCAGCTTCTGAGGCTCAAATGCTTCAGGGAGCGGGACGATATCCTACCAACACTGATGTCGCAGTGCTGCATATTCAGAACCTCCAGCGCCGGGCAGCCGGCGAGATCAAGAAATTTCTGCTGCAGGCTCAGGCCGTCGAGGTTCATGACTCGCAGGTGCTGGGAGACGAGGGGCAGGTTGTCGAGGTCGAGGTACGAGGAGGCGCCGATGTGGACGGTGAGGTCGCGGGCCCTGCTCATGACGGCGAAGCGGGTCCAGAGGTTCACGTAGGCCTCGTCGTCGGCCACCGAGAACCGGTCGAACCTGATCTCGACGGCGTCCAGGTCGGCGGCGCGGTCGCGCAGGACCAGCAGGTGGTCCATGAACTTGCGGAGGCCCTGGACGGCGTCCGCGCCGTCGAGGCCCACGACGCGCAGGCCCCTGGTGGATCTCCAGAGGTGGCGCCAGCGCCGGGCCAGCACGCACGTCCGCACCGCCGCCTGCGCCGGGAGGAAGGAGAGGACGTGCTGCAGGATGGGGTCCGGGAGCGCGCCGATGCGGTCCGCGCCGCGCACCGGCGGCGGCGCGCTCCCGTGTCTCTTCCCTGGAGGCATCCCGGCGGCGCTGCGAGGCAGAGAATCGTCAGAACGACATGGCGGTGGTGGGGAGGATAGGGCGGGGGACAGATGGATGGATACCTTGCGGCGGCGGCCGCGGCGCCTCGCCTCTGGCCGGCCGTCGGCAGGTCCGGCCGTCAGGAGTCGTCAGACGGGCGGAGGCAGTGGCAGTGAAACGGGGGAAAGGGATGGATGGGACTGCCGTGTACTTTCTCGAAATTCGTGGGTGTCGGCGGTCAGAAAATGGATCGGATATGCAAAATATCTGCGCATGCGCATGCTCATGCGCCCGAGAGCACATGCTCCCGGGAGGCATCTGAAAAATAGTCACTAGGCAAACTTTTTTTTGAGAGAGCAAAGCATAGCTTTATTACTTAACTGAGCCTAGGCATATCGCCCAAGACAGCAATGCCCACTTGGGCAGGTACATCGGACTCTCATTCCATGAACTGGTTTGGGTTACACTCACGACCTACTTGTGTGTTGCGGTTTGCCTGTTGGCTGTCGGAAGATCTCCCAGTACTCCAACACATTGGCCCTCGACTGTCGAGCTATATCATGGGCCGAGGTTGGCAGCTTTCCTTGCCTGAGTTTATTTCTGTTCGACCACCATAGCCACCAAAAGGTGAGGATGTGTAGACGTTTTTTCTCATCTAGCCCCAAAGATAGTCGAACATTGCATGCACGGACTCGATTTTCTCCAGCTTCATACGTTCCCCCTTGAGTGTAAGCTCCTTCCATACTCCTTTTACCTCTTTGGACTTGATAAAGAGGTGAGCCCCGTCCTCATCAGCCCGTGCACAGTACAAGCACTTCGTATCAGCAATGGGGATGCCTTTCCTTGCAACATTGGTCCGAAGAGCAAGAGAATCATGCTTTAGCCTCCAAGCAAACATCTGGATATTGCGGGGGCATGGCATTTTCCAAAGTCGTCTCCATGAGTCATCTTTGGTCTCATTCAGGTTCCCTGGAGCGGTCGAGCTCCCTCCCGCACCTCCATCGTTTCTCATCCTCTCCAGCTGGACTTGGAGTTTATATGCACTCTTAACCGAGTGGATACCTTTCGTATCATAGTGCCATGCAATAAAGTCCTGGACCCCTTCTCGTAGGGGAATTTGCAGAATGTGCTTTGCATCATCGATCTAGAAGGTTTCTCGTACGAGCTGTTCATCCCAGTAGCCGGTAATTGGATCGATAAGGTCGCTAACCCACTCCAGCAGGCAATGTCCATGCTACCTCTTGAGCACTGCGTTGGATTTCCCCGAAGAGGAGAGGATGATGCAGCAAAGTAGCGTAAGTATTTTCCCTCAGTTTTTGAGAACCAAGGTATCAATCCAGTAGGAGACCACGCACAAGTCCCTCGTACCTACAAAAAACGATATCAACTCGCAACCAACGCTTAGGGGTTGTCAATCCCTTCACGGTCACTTACGAGAGTGAGATCTGATAGAGATGATAAATAATATTTTTGGTATTTTTGATAGATAGATGCAAAGTAAAAGGCAAAGTAAAAACAAAGCAAGTAAATAAAGTGATAGAGATAGATGCAAAGTAAAAACAAAGCAAGTAAATAAAGTGATAGTGATAGAGATGATAAATAATATTTTTGGTATTCATGACTCACAGGTGCTGGGAGACGAGGGGCAGGTTGTCGAGGTCGAGGTACGAGGAGGCGCCGATGTGGACGGTGAGGTCGCGGACCTTGCTCATGACGGCGAAGCGGGTCCAGAGGTTCACGTAGGCCTCGTCGTCGGCCACCGAGAACCTGTCGAACCTGATCTCGACGGCGTCCAGGTCGGCGGCGCGGTCGCGCAGGACCAGCAGGTGATCCATGAACTTGCGGAGGCCCTGGACGGCGTCCGCGCCGTCGAGGCCGACGACACGCAGGCTCCTGGTGGATCTCCAGAGGTGGCACCAGTGTCGGGCCAGCACGCATGTCCGCACGGCCGCCTGCGCCGGGAGGAAGGAGATGACGTGCTGCAGGAAGGGGTCGGGCAGCGCGCCGATGCGGTCCGCGCCGCACACCGGCGGCGGCGCGCTCCCGTGTCTCTTCCCTGGAGGCATCCCGGCGGCGCTGTGAGGCAGAGAATCGTCAGAACGACATGGCGGTGGTTAGAAGGATAGGGCGGGGGACAGATGGATGGATACCTTGCGGCGGCGGCGGCGGCCGTGGCGCCTCGCCTCTGGCCGGCCGTCGGCAGGTCCGGCCGTCAGGAGTCGTCAGACGGGCGGAGGCAGTGGAAGTGAAACGGGGAAGGGATAGATGGGACTGCTGTGTACTTTCTCGAAACTCATGGGTGTCGGTGGTCAGAAAATGGATTGGAGATGCAAAATATCTGCGCATGCGCATGCTCATGCGCCCGAGAGCATATGCTCCCGAGAGGCATCTGAAAAATAGTCACTAGACAAACTTTTTTTGAGAGAGCAAAGCATAGCTTTATTACTTAATTGAGCCTAGGCATATCGCCCAAGGCAGCAATGCCCACTTGGGCAGGTACATCGAACTCCCATTCCATGAACTGGTTTGGGTTACACTCACGACCTACTTGTGTGTTGTGGTTTGCCTGTTGGCTGTCGGAAGATCTCCCAATACTCCAACACATTGGCCCTCGACTGTCGAGCTATATCATGGGCCGAGGTTGGCAGCTTTCCTTGCGTGAGTTTATTTCTGCTCGACCACCATGGCCACCAAAAGGTGAGGATGTGTAGATGTTTTTTCTCATCTAGCCCCAAAGATAGTCGAACATTGCATGCACGGACCCGATTTTCTCCAGCTTCATACATTCCCCCTCGAGTGTAAGCTCCCTCCATACTCCTTTTACCTCTTTGCACTTGATAAAGAGGTGAGCCACGTCCTCATCAGCCCATGCAAAGTACAGGCAC
The DNA here is from genome assembly GCA_963921465.1 of Triticum timopheevii. Lineage (NCBI taxonomy): Eukaryota > Viridiplantae > Streptophyta > Magnoliopsida > Poales > Poaceae > Triticum > Triticum timopheevii. The sequence continues at coordinate 68,323,137 of OY997272.1, read as the reverse complement.
TTCGTATCAGCAATGGGGATGCCTTTCCTTGCGGCATTGGTCCGAAGAGCAAGAGAATCATGCTTTAGCCTCCAAGCAAACATCTGGATATTGCGGGGGCATGGCATTTTCCAAAGTCGTCTCCATGAGTCATCTTTGGTCTCATTCAGGTTCCCTGGAGCGGTCGAGCTCCCTCCCACACCTCCATCGTTTCTCATCCTCTCCAGCTGGACTTGGAGTTTATATGCACTCTTAACCGAGTGGATACCTTTCATATCATAGTGCCATGCAATAAAGTCCTGGACCCCTTCCCGTAGGGGAATTTGCAGAATGTGCTTTGCATCATCGATCTAGAAGGTTTCTCGTACAAGCTGTTCATCCCAGTAGCCGGTAATTGGATTGATAAGGTCGCTAACCCACTCCAGCAGGCAATGTCCATGCTACCTCTTGAGCACCGCGTTGGATTTCCCCGAAGAGGAGAGGATGATGCAGCAAAGTAGCGTAAGTATTTCCCCCAGTTTTTGAGAACCAAGGTATCAATCCAGTAGGAGACCACGCACAAGTCCCTCATACCTACACAAAACGATATCAACTCACAACCAACGCTTAGGGGTTGTCAATCCCTTCACGGTCACTTACGAGAGTGAGATCTGATAGAGATGATAAATAATATTTTTGGTATTTTTGATAGATAGATGCAAAGTAAAAGGCAAAGTAAAAACAAAGCAAGTAAATAAAGTGATAGAGATTGATATGATGAGAATAGACCCGGGGGCCATAGGTTTCACTAGTGGCTTCTCTCAAGAGCATAAGTATTCTACGGTGGGTGAACAAATTACCGTTGAGCAATTGACAGAATTGAGCATAGTTATGAGTATATCTAGGAAATGATCATGTATATAGGCATCACGTCAAAACAAGTAGATCGAAACGATTCTGCATCTACTACTATTACTCCACTCATCGACCGGTATCTAGCATGCATCTAGAGTATTATGTAAAAACAGAGTAACGCCTTAAGCAAGATGACATGATGTAGAGGGATAAATTCATGCAATATGATAAAAAACCCCATCTTGTTATCCTCGATGGCAATAATACAATACGTGCCTTGCAACTCTTTCTGTCACTGAGTAAGGACACCGCAAGATTGAACCCAAAGCTAAGCACTTCTCCCATTGCAAGAACTACCAATCTAGTTGGCCAAACCAAAAAGGATAATTCGAAGAGACTTGCAAAGATAACTCAATCATACGTAAAAGAATTCAGAGAAGAATCAAATATTTTCCATAGATAATACTGGATCATAAACCCACAATTCATCGGTCTCAACAAACACACCGCAAAAAGAAGATTACATCGAATAGATCTGCACGAGAGAGGGGGAGAACATTGTATTGAGATCCAAAAAGAGAGAAGAAGCCATCTAGCTACTAGCTATGGACCTGAAGGTCTGAAGTAAACTACTCACACTTCATCAGAGGGGCTATGGTGATGATGTAGAAGCCCTCCGTGGTGGATGCCCCCTCCGGCAGAGCTCCAGAACAGGCCCCAAGATGGGATCTCGTGGATACAGAAGGTTGCGGCGGTGGAATTAGGTTTTTGGCTCCCGTTCTGGTCGTTCGGGGATATGTAGGTATATATAGGAGGAAGGAGTACGTCGGTGGAGCGTCAGGGGGCCCACGAGGTAGGGGGGCACGCCCAGGGGGGGCGCCCTCCACCCTCGTGACCGCCTCTGGCACTTCTTGGAGTAGGGTCCAAGTCTCCTGGATCACGTTCGGTTGGAAAATCACATTCCCGAAGGTTTCATTCCGTTTGGACTCCGTTTGATATTCCGTTTCTTCGAAACACTGAAATAGGCAAAAAAAAGCAATTCTGGGCTGGGCCTCCGGTTAATAGGTTAGTCCCAAAAGTAATATAAAAGTGGAAAATAAAGCCCAATGTAGTCCAAAACAGTAGATAAAGTAGCATGGAGCAATCAAAAATTATAGATACGTTGGAGACGTATCAGGCATCCCCAAGCTTAATTCCTGCTCGTCCTCGAGTAGGTAAATGATAAAAAAGAATTTTTGATGCAGAGTGATACTTTGGCATAATTCCAATATAAATCTTCTTACTTGTGATATGAATATTCAGATCCGAAAGATTTAAGACAAAAGTTCATATTGACATAAAAATGATAATACTTCAAGCATACTAATCAAAGCAATCATGTATTCTCAAAATAACATGGCAAAAGAAAGTTCATCCCTACAAAATCATATAGTTAGGCTATGCTTCATTTTCGTCACACAAAGATGTTCCCAACTTCTATACCCCCGATGACAAGCCAATCAATTGTTTCATACTCAAATAATCTCAAACTTTTTCAACCTTCACGCAATACATGAGCGCGAGCCATGGATATAGCACTATGGGTGGAATAGAATATGATGATGGGGATTGTGTGGAGAAGACAAAAAAGGAGAAAGTCTCACATTGACGAGGCTAATCAACGGGCTATGGAGATGCCCATCAATTGATGTCAACATGAGGAGTAGGGATTGCCATGCAACAGATGCACTAGAGCTATAAGTATGTGAAAGCTCTACAAAAGAAACTAAGTGGGTGTGCATCCAACTTGCTTACTCACGAAGACCTAGGGCATTTTGAGGAAGCCCATCATTGGAATATACAAGCCAAGTTCTATAATGAAAAATTCCCACTAGTATATGAAAGTGACAAAATGAGAGACTCTCTATCATGAAGATCTTGGTGCTACTTTGAAGCACAAGTGTGGTAAAAGGATAGTAGCATTGTCCCTTCTCTCTTTTTCTCTCATTTTTTTTCTTTTTGGGCCTTTCTTTTTTTCTCTTTTTTTTCGTCCGGAGTTTCATCCCGACTTATGGGGGAATCATAGTCTCCATCATCCTTTCCTCACTTGGGACACTGCTCTAATAATGATGATCATCACACTTTTATTTTTCTTACAACTCAACAATTACAACTCGAAACTTAGAACAAAATATGACTCTATATGAATGCCTCCGGCAGTGTACCGGGATGGTGCAATGAATCAAGAGTGACATGTATAGAAAATAATGCATGGTGGCTTTGCCACAAATACGATGTCAACTACATGATCATGCAATGGCAATATGACAAAAGTAATGTATGTCATAATAATGATGATGGAAGTTGCATGGCAATATATCTCGGAATGGCTATGGAAATGCCATGATAGGTAGGTATGGTGGCTGTTTTGAGGAAGATATAAGGAGGTTTATGTGTGATAGAGCGTATCGTATCACGGGGTTTGGATGCACCGACGAAGTTTGCACCAACTCTCAAGGTGAGAAAGGGCAATGCACGGTACCGAAGAGGCTAGCAAAGGTGGAAAGGAGAGTGCGTATAATCCATGGACTCAACATTAGTCAAAAGAACTCATATACTTATTGCAAAAATTTAGAAGCCATCAAAAATCAAGTACTACGCGCATGCTCCTAGGGGGATAGATTGGTAGGAAAAGACCATCGCTCGTCCCCGACCGCCACTCATAAGGATGCACAAGCCAGGTACACGTCATGTTTCAAATTTGTTACACAACTTTAACCATACGTGCATGCTACGGGACTTGCAAACTTCAACACAAGTATTTCTCAAATTCACAATTATCAACTAGCACAACTTTGATATTATCACCTCCATATCTCAAAAAAATTATCAAGCATCAAACTTATCTTAGTATTCAATTCACTCAAAAGAAAGTTTCACATATCTTGAGCACTAAGTAAATTAACGTTAAGCAAATTACCATGCTATTAACGATTCTCAAAATAATCTAAGTGAAGCATTAGAGATCAATAGTTTCTTTAAAACAAATCCACCACCGTGCTCTAAAAGATATAAGTGAAGCACTAGAGCAAAAATTATCACGCTCAAAAGATATAAGTGAAGCACTATGAGCAAAACTATAAAGCTCAAAAGATATAAGTGAAGCACATAGAGTATTCTAACAAATTCCAATTCATGTATGGCTCTTTCAAAAGATGTGTACAGCAAGGATGATTGTGGTAAACTAACAAGCAAAGACACAAATAATACAAGACGCTCCAAGCAAAACACATATCATGTTGGTGAATAAAAATATAGCTCCAAGTAAATTACCGATGGAAGTGGACGAAAGAGGGGATGCCTTCCGGGGCATCCCCAATGAAAGTGCGTTATATCGACTAGAGGGGGGTGAATAGGCGATTTTTATGAATTCTTCACTAAGGAATTTGCTGGTGAGGAAATTCCTTAGCGAAGAACTACTTGCAGCGGAATAAGTACTCAGAAGTAAACATAGCAGAATACAAACATGGTCATCATGATGAAATGAAGACTAGCTCTGAGTACAGAAAGCGTAAACACAGGATAACAAGATGAAGACAAACAGACTGAAGAAATTGAACTGAGGAATTTGTGAAAGTCTTCAGTCAAAGTCTTCAAGCACAGATATGAACAACATACAACACAGTAATGAGGAAATGAAAGAGTTGAGGAAATAGAACCAGTTAGTTGGTGAAGACAATGATTTGGTAAACCAGTTCCAACTGCTGTCTCAGTTGTACGTCTGGTTGGAGCGGCTGAGTATTTAAACTCGAGGACACGCAGTCCCGGACACCCAGTCTCTGAGCCGCAACTCAGTACACACAGTTCTCACCGTATTCTCCTTGAACTAAGACCACGCAGGCCTCGTCCAATCACTCGTGGTAAGTCTTCAGGTGACTTCCAAACCTTCACAGACTTGGTCACTCGGTGATCCACAATTCCTCTTGGATGCTCTAGACCTTGACGCCTAACCGTCTGGAAGAAGCACAGTCTTCAAAGGTAACAAGCGTCAGATCCACGCAGGATCAATTTCTTCAGTGATGCTCAATCACTTTGGGTTTGTGGGGGTTTGGTTTTGGGATTTTCCTCACTCGATGATTTTCGCTCAAAGTCCTCGGAGGATGGGTTGCTCTCAGATGACAAGTGTCAAGTTCTCTTGGAGCAGCCAACCAGCTAGTGGTTGTAGGGGGAGGCTATTTATAGCCTAGGGAGCAGCCCGACATGATAAGACATAAATGCCCTTCAATGATATGACCCTTAGGTGGATAAGATATTTTGGACAGCCGGCATGCAGCATAGCAACAGTCGGAAATTTGACTCTCAAATTCCTCAGGGCTATCATGTTCCTCACTGTGTAGGCAATTCGCACTGGCGAATTCCTAACTCCCCAGTTAGAGAAAAGTCCTCAGTGACCAGAAGAACTGCGTCTCTGTCACTGAAGAAATTGACTGAATTGTATGAGATTTCCAATGGCTTCACTCGAAGGGATTGGTAGGTGTAGGATTTTGAGTTGAGCATCACATGGAAATTTTTCCTTAGTATTTCCTCGACCCCCTTTAACAGTACGGTGTTTCCTATGACTCAAGAAAGAGAAAATGAAACTACGAAAACAAAAGTCTTCACGCTCCATATTCCTCGAATGAATACCAAGTCTTCAAGGTCACACCAATTTCTTCACTTTCAAAGTCTTCAGAAAGTCTTCAGAATATCAAAGTCTTCAGTTGAAGAACTTCATTTTTAGGGGTCGACTTTCTCTGTAAATATCAAACTCCTCATAGAATTATAGACCTGTGTACACTCACAAACGCATCAGTTACTTAACCTATAAGTCTTCAATACACCAAAATCACTAAGGGGCACTAGATGCACTTACAATCTCCCCCTTTTTGGTGATTGATGACAACATAGGTTAAGTTTTCAACGGGGATAAACATATGAAGTGTAAATACTGATATTGAGGAATTTGATTGCAAGATATAGAAGAACTCCCCCTGAATATGTGCATAGTGAGGAATTTGCTTTTGAGGCAATGCACATTTGATGAATTGAATCATGGAGATCTCCCCCTATATCTTGTAATTCATACACGCATTTGATATATAATATGAAGAATTTGAAATGCATGATGAAATATGGTGCCTGATGAGATTCAGCATGCGTGCAATAATATTAATGAGGAATAAGCATGCAGAATAACACATCAAAAGTATCAGAGCACATTGCATCAAAGTCAGAGCACAATGCACTGTCCAAAAGTATCAGGGCACCATCGGATTTAAGATTACAACTCGATCCAATAAAAAGTTTCGGAAGAACGAGAGTTGTAACTTAACAAAATGCCCATAATATAAAGCCGCTTGAAGACTAACTCAGATTTCTCCCCCTTTGTCATCAAATGACCAAAAGGATCGAAAACCGAGGACTAACGCCCCTGAAGAATTTCAAGTCAATGGAGGAGCGCCAGCGTTGTTGGGGTTGTTCGTTGAAGTAGGGCCTGCCGCAGTGTCGTCCAAATCTTCATGTTCATCAGTTTCACGCGATGAAGAATAAGAACTGGCCACCAGATCAGGAACTTTGACTCTCTTGAATTTCTTCGGAGGTGGTGCAGACCAGTCAAATGCTTCCTGGAGACCCATAGTCTTCAGTTCTTCCGTGGAATATACATGAGTGAGAACAACCCATGTGCGGTTGAGGGTTTCATGAAGGTGATACTGATTTTTCTTCACTGCATTATGGGTTGAGGTCATGTTGTGAAGAATTGCAGCAAATTGGCATTTCACCCATTTGTGATTGCGATCAACCTTCTGATGAAGACTGAGGAGTAACTCACGGTCAGTCATCACCCTGGGTGCTGTTGCTTGAGGCTTTTGCTTGGCTGATGTATTTGCGGCAGTGTCATGTGTTGCAGAATTGTCATTGGTGGAGTAAGATGTAGCCAGACGGAATTGACCATCCAATGGACGAGTGCCTTCATCGATCACAGCAGCTGCCTTGCCCTTATCATCAGATGATGAAACTGGTCGCTTGAGGACTTCAATGGGCGGCAAGTAGCTACCATGGTTCAGAGTGTCAGCCTTGTAATTCAGTGAAGATCTTGCCCTTATGAATCTCATAATCCAAGGCGCATAGGGCTTCAGCTCAAAAGGTGACATTGCAACATTAGCCAGAGTCCTCATGAAGAAATCGTGAAAGTTGATGGGAACGCCATGAATGATGTTGAAAAGCATGTTCTTCATGATGCCAACGACATCTTCATCATTTGAGTCGTGGCCTTTGATAGGACTCATTGTCTTTGTGAGGATTCGATAGACAGTCCGAGGCACATACATCAATTCCTTGACGAGGAATTTGGTTCGAGGGGCCTGCCCTGGCTTCAAAGGCTTCATGAGCACTTGCATATAATGATCTGTCAGTTCGTGGTCATTGTAGATGCAACGTGCACTGTCATGGGGAGGATCAAGAGGAAGGACACGAAGCAATTCAGTTGCTGGTGCCTTATAGTGAGTATTTTCTGTCATCCAATCCAGCACCCATGAATTGACATCTTCAGCATCTCCGGTGATATGCAAAGTGGCATAGAACTGAAGAATGAGTTCTTCATTCCAATCACAGATATCAGTGCAGAAATTCAGTAGTCCTGCATCATGAATAACTCGGAGGACTGGCTCGAAGCACGGCAGGGATTCCATATCCACATGAGGAATGTGCTCATGATCGAAGATTTTGTCCTTGTCAAAGAGCACTGAGGAATAGTAGTTGGCTTGAGTAGCAGTCCAGAAACGTCTCTTCCTTATGCGAGCAGAGTCATATGGATTGTAATCAGTGAAGAACACATGCTCAGAAAAGAAGTCTTCAGCCTTGAATTTTTTCTTGCTAGAGAACGGATTCTTCGGTTTGGGCAGAGGAGTGTCAGTAATTTGCAGCACAACCTCAGGAATCACGATCTCAGGTGCTTCAGGCTGAGGAATTTCTGGTTCCTCTTCTTGTGCAGTTTGGGGATCAGCAGCAGCAGGTTCTTCAGCACTAGCGGCTGAAATTTCTTCATGAACAGACGATGTGGGATGAGTTTCTTCAGAGCCCATTTGAACAGTTGTAGCCGGGGACTGAGGAATTTGTTGAATAGGAGTGAAGAGAGGAGTATTGGGATGCTGACTTTCCCAAAAGTCATCGTTCATCACTGGTGTAGTGCATCCAATATCCACATCTTCTTCTTCTTCTTCAATTTCCTCAACACCAGCCTCTTCAGCTGTGAACTGAGGCATAGGTGAGGAAACGACTGGCGTTGAAGGGAATGTTTCCACTTCAATTTCTTCATCAAACTGCTCTGAGGTAGCAACAGAATGATTTTCTTCATCAGATCCGCTTGGGATCTTGTAGTATTCTCCATAAGGAACAATTTCCTTTGATGACATGGAGGAAATCGGAACGGCATCAATAGGATTTTCAAGCGAGCTGGTCATTGGCTTCATTTTCTTCGCGGCCGAAGAATTTGACGCAGCTGATGCCTTCCTTTTCTTCACTGCAGCTCGCTCTGCAGCCTTGGTCTTCTTCACTTCATAAGCAGAAGGAAGAATTGGAGTTGGTGTTGGCGCAGGGGGAGCTGAGAACTGTGGTTCATTTTCTTCAGGCGCAACTGGTGCAGTTGCCCTGATCTCTTCAGTTTCTTCAGGCGCACCACTAGTGGATGCCCTGGGAATTTCTTCAGCGGCTGGAATGGAGTCATCAGCCCTGGAACTTGTATTTTCATCAGCAGGCTGAAAGTCATCAGCAGTGCTGGCATGTTCTTCAGTAGGCTGAGCAGAGTTTGCAGCCTGAGGATTTGCTTGTTGTGATGGGGCTGCAACAGTTGTCATTTTCTTCGTCAAATTGATGAATCTCACTTTGGCTCCTTGCCAATCAGCATTGTATGCATCGAAATATTTGCTGAGGGCTTGGATCTTAGATTGAGCCTTGAGAAGTTCTTCAGGAGTCAGTCTGACGATGTTCTTCTTCAGAAGCTTCTCCTTTCTAGCTTGTGCTCTCTTTATCTCACGAGCCTTTTCAAACTTCCATTTCTCTTCAGAAATGAAATGGGTCAGCATATGACTTTGACCAGGAGTCAGAGGCACATCAGGCATTGGAGTGTTTGGATCCTGATGCCATAAGTCGATGTAGTCGAGGATCTTCTTCGGATCCAGAAGCAGAGGCACAGATGTTCCTTTGGCTCTAGCGGCCTTTGCTTGTCTGTCTCTGATGATTTCTGCAAGTTCTTCATCAGAAGCTTCATCATCAAAAGGCACTTGGAAAGCAACCTGTTTCTTTCTTGGACTTGGCCGAGGACCGCGTCCAGTTGTTGCTTTTGTCTTCAGCAGAGTGGAGCCTGATGAGGACATTGGTGCAGCTGAGGAACTTGCTGAGATACCAGAAGCAATTGAGAAACCCTGAGTCCTTTGACATGTAGCCAGATGCACAGGAGTTGAGGACTTGGAGGGAGCTGCTGAGGACTTTGGTGGAGCAGCAGTAGTCTGAGGAATTTGCCGTGAGGGCGCGGCTGAGGAACTTGGCCGTGAGGGCGCTGATGGTGAAGCACTTGGCTTGCAAGCAGGCTTCTTCGGCATTGATTTCCTCGGCTTGACCGAGGTCTCAGTGGCAGCAGCAGCAGCAGAATCCTCATTGAATTTCCTCACTGCCTCCTTGGCTTGTCTTGTCAGTTTTGCTTGACGCCTAGCCCATTCTTCAGGAAAGTCCTCACCACGCTTGATGCTAGTGGGATCAGCGACTTGGCCAGGTGCCAGTGGAGCTCTTGGGCATGGAGGATTTAAGGCGAATTTCTTCATGTACTTTGGAGTAACATATCGATATTCCCTCCATTCTCGTGCCCATCTTCGTTCAATCCTCTGAATGCGCACTTTGCGCTGATTCTTGTTCTCTTTGCCAAACTTGGCTTCATCAGGTGCGCAATAATCCTTATATATTTCATCAGGGATCTCGAAAGCAGTCATGACCTCCGGTTTCTTTCCTCCTTTCTGCGGTCTCTTTCCTTCAGCCATTTTCTTCAGATGAGGAATTTGAACAATTGAACACTCTGAAGAAGTATGCAGTTTTTCTTCGAGGAACGCTGCAAATGAGTTAAGTTGATGAGAACCTAGTGATTCAGCAGCAGACATGAGTACCTATGAATAGAGTGTAGGTGCGAGGAATTTGGAGAGGTCATATGCGTTCTCAGAAGATTTTTTTTTGAAAAGACAAGTTTTGAGGAATTTGACCAGTTGAGCCTTGAGGAATTTCTCTAAGCGTTCTTGTCTTAGGTTCCAGAATTGTACAGATTGAAAATCCGCACAATTGAGGAATCTTGAAGAAATGAGTGCTTTAGAGAGATGGATCAAGACGTACAGTGTGTGAGGTGTTCATATGTGAAGATTTGAAGAATAAAAACACCTTTGAAGATTTTCAGAGAAGTTTGAGAATCATAGCGAGTAATAAAAGTGACTTTTAATTACCCGAACTGAAGAACACGATGAACAGAGATGAACAGCGATGAAGTTCGTCAAGTTAGATCTCCCACGCCCTAACTTGGCAGAGGGAGACAGCTACGGCGGCGGCGGAGTGAAGATTTCCGCAGCCGGCGCGAGTACGACGGCGACGAGATCGAGGCGGTGAAGCTCTTCCTCACCGGCGGCGATGGAGTAGCGGCGGCGCTAGGGTTTGTGGAGAGCTCGAGCAAGAGACAGCAACCGAGCGGAGTAAATGAAGTAAGGAAGGGGAGAGGGGTATTTATAGCCACGGTAAAAACAGTTCGCCCGAAGATTTTGGGACGAACATGCCCCTGCCCTTTCTTCTTCACACGACATGTGTCACCCACGTACTGTGCAGATGAGATCTGTAAGATCGTGGGTGAATAAACTAATGCATCGTGGGATGCGGAACGGTTTGAGCGGTAAAACCGAAAATCTGGATAGGATTTGTTTTAAAATTTCGTTCGCAATTTCTTCAGCTGTCAAAGACACAGTGAAGACTTTGAACGGGTTTCAATTAGAACGCACATGAAGAATTTGTGAATAGATTGGGTTGAGTATAGCATAGAGGGGGAAGGGTCCGATCACATTCACTTAGCATAAATCGCAATTTGAAGAAATAGCAATAAGTGAATGCTGTAGAGGACATAAATTCATATATATATATATATATATATATATATATATATATATATATATATATATATATATATATATATATATATATAGTCAATGAAGAAAAACGACGGAAACAGTGAAGATTTTGCAAAGTTGAAGAATTTGAAGGACTGAGGGATTTCAAAAAAATGAGGAAAACTCAAATTGAAGATATTCAACTTTTGTGGTGGCGTGTCCCACCGTATAAGAATGATGATTTCAGACACCGCGTACAATTGTCGTAGAGTTCTGAGAATCAAATTCTTCATTAATTTCTTCACACTTAGAGTGTTATTCTTCATTGATTGAAGAAAAACGTTTCTTCATGTGTTGCACATCTAAGTCATCAATTTTGCATAAGGGTTAGGATGTGTGTCCTTTTCAAAGAACATTCGAAGATTTTAAGATATTTAGCTCACACCGCAACTTGCTAAATCTCTTCTCATCCAAGGGCTTAGTGAAGATATCAGCTAGCTGTTCTTCAGTCTTCACATGCTCGATGGAGATGTCGCCCTTCAACACATGATCACAAAGAAAATGATGACGAATCTGGATGTGCTTAGTCTTCGAGTGCTGAACTGGGTTGTGAGCAATCTTGATGGCACTCTCATTGTCGCAGAGGAGAGGCACATTCTTCACGTTGACGCCATAGTCCTTGAGGGTTTGCTTCATCCAAAGCAGTTGAGCACAACATGAGCCAGCAGCAATGTATTCAGCTTCAGCAGTAGACAGTGATACGCAGTTCTGTTTCTTCGAGGACCAACAGACCAAAGATTGTCTGAGGAAATGACAAGTGCCAGATGTTGACTTGCGGTCCACACGATCACCAACATAGTCAGAGTCAGAATATCCAATGAGATCAAAAGCAGAGCCCTTGGGGTACCATAATCCTACTGTTGGTGTGTGAGCTAGATATCGAAGAATATGCTTCAGAGCCTTATGGTGTGATTCCTTCGGTGCAGCTTGAAATCCGGCACACATGCAAACACTAAGCATTATATCTGGCCTAGATGCACATAAGTACAATAAAGAACCAATCATGGAGCGGTATACCTTGTGATCGAAGTCAATACCATTTTCATCAGTGCATAGATGGCCATTTGTGGGCATAGCAATTTTGACGCCTTTGCAATCTTGCATGCCGAATTTCCTCAGTACATCTTTGAGGTATTTCTCCTGAGATATGAATATGCCATTGCGCTGCTGACGAATTTGAAGACCTAAGAAGAATTTCAACTCTCCCATCATAGACATTTGATATTCTTCACTCATCATATAGGCAAATTCATCACTATATCGTTGGTTAGTACAGCCAAAAATAATATCATCAATATATATTTGGCACACAAACAGTTCACCATCATATGATTTAGTAAAAAGAGTAGGGTCGAGTGAACCGGGTGTGAAGCCATTCTTCACGAAGAATTCCTTCAATGTATCATACCACGCCCGAGGGGCTTGCTTGAGGCCATAGAGGGCCTTATTGAGTCTGAAGACTTTGTCAGGATTCTTGGGATCTTCAAAACCTGGGGGTTGAGCAACATATACTTCTTCCTCAAGCTTACCATTGAGGAATGCACTTTTCACATCCATTTGATATAAGATGATATCATGATGGTTAGCGTAAGCAAGTAATATGCGAATAGCCTCAAGTCTAGCAACAGGTGCAAAAGTTTCATCGAAATCAATTCCTTCAACCTGTGTGTAGCCTTGAGCTACTAATCGTGCCTTATTCCTCACCACAAGGCCATTTTCATCTTGCTTGTTGCGGTAGATCCACTTTGTGCCAATGATATTATGCTTGCGAGGATCTGGGCGATTGACCAATTCCCAAACATTGTTCAGCTCGAACTGATGTAATTCTTCTTGCATAGCCTGAATCCACTCCGGCTCCAGAAATGCTTAATCTACCTTAGTGGGCTCTGTGATAGAGACAAAAGCATAGTGCCCACAAAAGTTAGATAAATGTGATGCTTTTGAGCGTGTGAGAGGACCTGGTGCGCTAATGTCATCGATGATCTTCTCCACTTGCACTTCTTTTGCAACGCGTGGATGAGTTGGTTGTCGCTGAAGATTTTGATCAGCATTTTCTTCAGCACCATTTTCCTCATCTTGTTCTTTAGGTGCATCAGCTCGACGTTCTTCACGAACAGGAATGAATTCTTCAGCAGATTCTTCAGTCGGAATAACATCCTCAGTTGCCTTGAGCTTGATAGCACCCTCAGGTGTTGGTTCATCTAACACAGAAGGTAGGTGCTCTCTTTGCGAGCCATTAGTTTCATCGAACCGCACATCTACAGTGTCAACAATCTTGTGAAGAACAATGTTGAAGACTCTGTAGGTGTGCGAGTCCTTTCCGTAACCAAGCATAAAACCTTCATGTGCTTTCGGTGCAAATTTAGAGTTGTGGTGAGGATCTCTAATCCAACATTTAGCACCGAAGACTTTGAAATAACTCACATTGGGTTTCTTGTCAGTGAGGAGTTCATAGGCAGTCTTCTTGAGGAATTTGTGAAGATATACTCTGTTGATGATGTGGCAAGCAGTATCAATTGCATCAATCCAAAAACGCTGAGGCGTTTTGTATTCATCAAGCATAGTGCGAGCCATCTCAACAAGAGTTCTATTCTTGCGCTCCGCGACGCCATTCTGCTGAGGAGTATAGGGAGCAGATAACTCATGAGTAATACCAAGTTCATCAAGATATGCATCAAGACCGGAATTCTTGAACTCAGTTCCATTGTCACTTCTGATATGTTTGATCTTCACACCAAAGTTGGTTGAAGCCCTCGAGGAAAATTGTTTGAAGACTTCCTGCACTTCATGTTTGTAAGTAACAATGTGTACCCATGTATATCGAGAATAATCATCAACAATGACAAAACCATATAGAGATGCATCATTAGTGACTGCTGAATAATGATTAGGTCCGAAGAGGTCCATGTGAAGCAATTCGAATGGACGGGTAGTGGTCATGATAGTCTTCGCTGGATGCTTCGCCTTGGTCATTTTCCCAGCTTCACATGCTCCGCATAAGTGATCCTTGAGGAATTTGACATTCTCAATGCCAATGACATGCTTCTTCTTCGCAAGCGTGTTCAGATTCCTCATGCCTGCATGACCAAGTCGTCGATGCCATAGCCAGCCTTCTGAAGCTTTTGCAAGTAGACACACGGCTGGTTGTGGTCCTGTAGAGAAATCAACAATATACAGATCTCCTCTCCTAAAGCCTTCGAAGACTTTGGAATTGTCAGCTTCCATAATCACAACACAGCGATATTTGCCAAAGACAACAACCATATCAAGATCACAAAGCATTGAGACTGACATGAGATTGTATCCTAAGGACTCAACAAGCATGACTTTGTCCATGTGCTTATCCTTAGAGATAGCAACCTTACCAAGACCCAATACCCGACTTTTGCCTTTGTCAGCAAAGATGATATGCTTCAGAGGTGACGGTGATAAGGGAGCATCCATCAATAGATTCTTGTCACCAGTCATGTGATTTGTACATCCACTATCGAGGACCCATTCAGTGGTTTTGGGTTGATCATCCTGCAGATGAATTAGTGTAACTTACAATCTCATATGCTTCAGTGAAGAATATGATATCAAGTTCATCAGATGAATTTCATCAAGCAGTAAACAGATATAGCAGTATGAGGATGTGTGAAATGAAAGTTCATTTCATCATGATTCGCCTGCGAACCTTCAGGCATTCTTGTCAGGTCCCCAGCAAATTCTTCATACGTTAGAGCACGTCTGGAGACCTGACCCTGCAGAAGAGATTAGTTCTTTTTCTTCACCACCCACATCTGGAGGGGTGGCAAAGAGTTCATCATTCTGCGAGCACCATATGAGAAAGGTGGCAAAGATGCCAAACCATTTCGCTTCACATAAGAGGGGTTAGGGTAAGCATATGAATAAGCAAAGTAATTCTTCGAGGACTTATGAACATAATGGTTTGAAGAATAATGCACATATTCATAGTCCTTAGCTCTACCCTGCGAGACAGAGTTGTTAGCACGGCGATAATCATATGAGGACTTTGATCCAGTTGAGGAATTTGATCCATATGAAGAATTTTTTCTGGGGTTCCTGTTCTTCACAGGTGGTGTCATGAGGACATTCACCTGAAGACTTTCAACACAGCTTTTGGGAACCCAGATTTTCTTCATAGGGGAACCGTTCCTGCAGTTAGTGCCAACATATCTAGCAAATACTTCACCATTCTGTTTTTTGAACAGTTTATAGTTGGAGTCAAATGACTCATCAGAAGAATGAGGAGATTCACATGTAAAGCCAGATAAGTTAGATGGATCAATTGGAGGTCCCTTTGCAGCAACCCATGAGGTTTTGGGGTACTGCTCAGGCTTCCAATATGTTCCATCAGCATTGAGTTTCCTCTCAAAGGCAATACCCTCTTTCCTAGGGTTTTTGTTGAGGATCTGCTTTTTGAGCACATCACAAAGTGTCTGATGCCCTTTGAGGCTTTTGTACATGCCTGTCATGTACAATTCCTTCAGCCCTGCATTGTCAGTGATACTAGCAATGTCCTTAGATGAGGAATTAGTGATAGGAGAGGCAGATGAAGAATTTGTAACATTTGAAGCATTTGAACATTCAGGTGAAGAATTAGCAGATTCACGTTCAATGCACTTTAAGCATGGAGGAACAAATTCTTCCTGAGAAGCGCTGATTTGTTGAGCAAGTAATGAATCGCGCTCCTTCTGAAGATCTTCATAACACACTCTTAGCTTTTCAAGATCTTCCTTTCTTTGAAGAGATTCAAGAGAAAGCTTCTCGTGATCTTGCTTTTCTTGAAGAAATTCATAAGAAAGTTTCTCATGATCAGATAGGAGAGAGTTATGATGACCTTGAAGGTTATCAAACCTGGACTGAAGTCTCTGAAGATTTTCAGTCAAGGCTTTAGTGCGATCCATTTCTTCACCCAACATATTATCACTTTTATCTAGCATGTTTTGAACCTTTTCAAGAGCCCGTTGTTGTTTCTCAGCAATTTTAGCAAGTTTAGAGTAGCTGGGCTTGAGATCCTCATCAGATTCATTTTCACTAGAGTCAGAGGAGTTGAGTACCTTAGCACCTTTTGCCATGAAGCAATAGGTGGGAGCGTAGCCATCATTATCTTCATCAGGCTTGTCGGTGGAGTCAGTTTCTTCAGTGTTGAAGATGGACTTGCTGACGAAGGCAGTAGCAACGGCCAGACTCGCAACACCAGACTCAGATTCTTCAGACTCCTCCTCTTCATCATTTTCCTCAGATTCAGCTTCAGAGTCCATCTCCTTGCCAATGAATGCCCGAGCCTTCTTGGAGTTGCTCTTCTTGTGAGATGAAGACTTCGAGGATTTTGATGACGAAGATTTTGACGATTTCTTCTTCTTCTTCACATCATCAGAACTGTAATCCTTGTATTTCTTCTTCTTCATTTCCTTTTCCCATTGAGCACAATCTTGAATATAGTGACCAGGCTTCTTGCATTTGTGGCAAAGTATTCTCTTATAGTCACTGGATGAGGAATCATTTCCTCTTGAGGATTTTCCAAAGCGACCACGTCTTGTGAACTTCTGGAATTTCTTCACAAGCAGTGCTAGATCCTGGCTCAGTTCTTCAGGATCACCAAGGCTACTACCAGAATCCTCATATTCAGAGTCAGACACAACCTTAGCCTTGAGGGCACGTGGTTTGCCATAGTTTGAGCCATAGAGATCTCTCTTTTCAGCAAGCTGGAACTCGTGAGTGTTTAGCCTTTCGAGGATATCAGCAGGATCAAGCGACTTGTAGTCAACACGTTCTTGTATCATCAGTCCCAGAGTATCAAATGAGGAATCAAGCGATCTCAGCAGTTTCTTCACAACTTCATGATCAGTAATGTCAGTGGCACCGAGGGCTTGAAGCTCATTTGAGATGTCAGTGAGGCGATCAAAGGTTTGTTGGACATTCTCATTGTCGAGTCTTTTGAAGCGGTTGAAGAGATTCCGAAGAACATCGACTCGAGAGTCACGCTGTGTTGAAACTCCTTCATTTACTTTGGACAGCCTATCCCAGATAAGCTTAGCAGTTTCCAAAGCACTCACTCTTCCATACTGTCCTTTGCTCAGATGGCCACATATGATATTCTTCACTTGAGAATCGAGTTGTTTGAATCTCTTCACATCAGTAGCGTTAAGTGAGGGAGTGACAGTGGGGACACCATTTTCCACAAATACCAGAGATCGTTATCAATTGCCTCAAGATGCATTCACATCTTGTTCTTCTAGTAGGGGTAGTCCGTTCCATCAAAGGTAGGACACCCAGCCGAGACCTTGATCATACCTGCGGTCGACATAACTAAAACTCCAGGCGGTTAAACCAAAATCACACAGAACAAGGGAGTACCTTGCTCTGATACCAATTTAAAGTGCGTTATATTGACTAGAGGGGGGGTGAATAGGCGATTTTTATGAATTCTTCACTGAGGAATTTGCTGGTGAGGAAATTCCTTAGCGAAGAACTACTTGCAGCGGAATAAGTACTCAGAAGTAAACATAGCAGAATACAAACATGGTCATCATGATGAAATGAAGACTAGCTCTGAGTACAGAAAGCGTAAACACATGATAACAAGATGAAGACAAATAGACTGAAGAAATTGAACTGAGGAATTTGTGAAAGTCTTCAGTCAAAGTCTTCAAGCACAGATATGAACAACATACAACACAGTAATGAGGAAATGAAAGAGTTGATGAAATAGAACCAGTTAGTTGGTGAAGACAATGATTTGGTAAACCAGTTCCAACTGCTGTCTCAGTTGTACGTCTGGTTGGAGCGGCTGAGTATTTAAACTCGAGGACACGCAGTCCCGGACACCCAGTCTCTGAGCCGCAACTCAGGACACACAGTCCTCACCGTATTCTCCTTGAACTAAGACCACGCAGGCCTCGTCCAATCACTCGTGGTAAGTCTTCAGGTGACTTCCAAACCTTCACAGACTTGGTCACTCGGCGATCCACAATTCCTCTTGGATGCTCTAGACCTTGACGCCTAACCATCTGGAAGAAGCACAGTCTTCAAAGGTAACAAGCGTCGGATCCACGCAGGATCAATTTCTTTAGTGATGCTCAATCACTTTGGGTTTGTGGGGGTTTGGTTTTGGGATTTTCCTCACTCGATGATTTTCGCTCAAAGTCCTCAGAGGATGGGTTGCTCTCAGATGACAAGTGTCAAGTTCTCTCGGAGCAGCCAACCAGCTAGTGGTTGTAGGGGGCGGCTATTTATAGCCTAGGGAGCAGCCCGATATGATAAGACATAAATGCCCTTCAATGATATGACCGTTAGGTGGATAAGATATTTTGGACAGCCGGCGCGCAGCACAGCAACGGTCGGAAATTTGACTCTCAAATTCCTCAGGGCTATCATGTTCCTCACTGTGTAGGCAATTCGCACTGGCGAATTCCTAACTCCTCAGTTAGAGCAAAGTCCTCAGTGACCAGAAGAACTGCGTCTCTATCACTGAAGAAATTGACTGAACTGTATGAGATTTCCAATGGCTTCACTCGAAGGGATTGGTAGGTGTAGGATTTTGAGTTGAGCATCACATGGAAATTTTTCCTTAGTATTTCCTCGACCCCCTTTAACAGTACGGTGTTTCCTATGACTCAAGAAAGAGAAAATGAAACTACGAAAACAAAAGTCTTCACGCTCCATATTCCTCGAATGAATACCAAGTCTTCAAGGTCACACCAATTTCTTCACTTTCAAAGTCTTCAGAAAGTCTTCAGAATATCAAAGTCTTCAGTTGAAGAACTTCATTTTTAGGGGTCGACTTTCTCTATAAATATCAAACTCCTCATAGACTTATAGACCTGTGTACACTCACAAACGCATCAGTTACTTAACCTATAAGTCTTCAATACACCAAAATCACTAAGGGGCACTAGATGCACTTACACCCAAGCTTTGACTTTTTGGTGTACTTTGATTATCTTGGGGGTGCCATGGGCATCCCCAAGCTTAGGCTCTTGTCACTCCTTGTTCCATAATCCATCAAAAGAATTCACCCAAAACTTGAAAACTTCACAACACAAAACTCAACAGAAATCTCGTGAGCTCCGTTAGAGAAAGAAAACAAAAGACCACTTCAAGGTACTGTAATGAACTAATTATTTATTTATATTGGTGTTAAACCTACTGTATTCCAACTTTTCTATGGTTTATAAATTATTTTACTAGCCATAGATTCATCAAAATAAGCAAACAACACACGAGAAACAGAACCTGTCAAAAACAGAACAGTCTGTAGCAATCTGTAACTAACGCAAACTTATGGAAGTCTAAAAATTCTACCAAAATAGGAAGTCCTGGAAAATTGTTTATTGAACATCAGCAAAAAGAATCAACGCAAAAGCACGTTCCTGTGATTTAACAAAATTATATTCGTGCGCGTAAAGTTTCTGTTTTTCAGCAGAATCAAATCAACTATCATCGTAGGTTATCCTATAGGTTCTACTTGGCACAAACACTAATTAAAACATAAAACCACATCTAAACAGAAGGTAGATGGATTATTTATTCCTAAACATAAGCAAAAACAAAAAAACACAAAATAAAATTGGGTTGCCTCCCAACAAGCGCTATCGTTTAACGCCCCTAGCTAGGCATAAAAGCAAGGATAGATCTAGGAAGTGCCGTAGTAATAAGATAGATCAGTGAAACTCATTTCATATTCTCTACATTCGGCAGCAAGTTTTCTTTAGGTAAGCAAAAGTAATCAAAAGGGCTAAATTTAATAGGGCAAAAATCCCCAAGATCAATTTTAGGAGGTATAGGTTCCTCTTTCGTCCCTTCATAATGCACAACCAATTCATCATTATAAGCGTTCTTTTGACATAACCTTGTGAGTCTACACTGAAGAGAGTATCCTAACTCATTATTTCGAATAGTCAAATCATCATTAAGTTCAGAGATTCTATCAATTAAAATATTGGTTGGCACCTTTTTTCTAAGGTTTTCATTGAAAGCAACATAATCAAGAGATTGAAAATGCATAATTTCTTCTTGATCAAATAGGATAGATTCTATGGGAGGACGGCCAGCGTCCACCCTATAATGTGCAAAGATTTCTTTGGCCTCTTTTATTATAAATCTGAATTCATGAGCCAAAAATATAGTAGCGGCACGCTTAACAGAGGAGTGTTCGATATTAGAAAATTCTAGGAAAATCCTTTGTATAGAAGGGTTCATATGCATAAATTGCCTTTCAAGTTCAACGATAAGCATGGCAATGGCATCAGCAAGACTGCTGGTTCTATGAAGAATAGAACTGCCCATAGAGGGCAAAGCACCGGCACAAGTAAAGAAATCTTGAATAACTCCTTTTCCAATAATATTACCACTACCGATTCGAAATCTTTTTGTATGATAGGTAGGGGATTATTCAGCGGGAGATTCAGAATTTTCCATGATATTATTATCACCCATGTCGGCAATAATTTCCCCAATTTTAGACATAATGACAAGCAAGCAAACTAACACACAGGCAAACAAAAAGGCAAGGGATAAAGGCAAACGGGAAAGAGAGGAGGAGATTGGGAAAGAGAGGGCAAATAAAATGACAAGGGCGAAGTGGGGGAGAGGAAAACGAGAGGCAAATGGCAAATAATGTAATGTGAGAGATAGGGATTGCGATGGGTACTTGGTATAGTTGACTTGCTTGCATGAGCCTCCTCGGCAACGGTGCTAGAAATTCTTCTTGCTACCTCTTGAGCACTGCGTTGGATTTCCCCGAAGAGGAGAGGATGATGCAGCAAAGTAGCGTAAGTATTTCCTCAGTTTTTGAGAACCAAGGTATCAATCCAGTAGGAGACCATGCACAAGTCCCTCGTACCTACACAAAACGATAGCAACTCGCAACCAATGCTTAGGGGTTGTCAGTCCCTACACGGTCACTTACGAGAGTGAGATCTGATAGAGATGATAAATAATATTTTTGGTATTTTTGATAGATAGATGCAAAGTAAAAGGCAAAGTAAAAACAAAGCAAGTAAATAAAGTGATAGAGATTGATATGATGAGAATAGACCCGGGGGCCATAGGTTTCACTAGTGGCTTCTCTCAAGAGCATAAGTATTCTACGGTGGGTGAACAAATTACTGTTGAGCAATTGACAGAATTGAGCATAGTTATGAGTATATCTAGGCAATGATCATGTATATAGGCATCACGTCCAAAACAAGTAGATCGAAACGATTCTGCATCTACTACTATTACTCCACTCATCGACCGCTATCCAACATGCATCTAGAGTATTAAGTAAAAATAGATTAACGCCTTAAGCAAGATGACATGATGTAGAGGGATAAATTCATGCAATATGATAAAAAACCCATCTTGTTATCCTCGATGGCAACGATACAATACGAGCCTTGCAACTCTTTCTTTCACTGAGTAAGGACAACGCAAGATTGAACCCAAAGCTAAGCACTTCTCCCATTGCAAGAACTACCAATCTAGTTGGCCAAACCAAAAAGGATAATTTGAAGAGACTTGCAAAGATAACTCAATCATACATAAAAGAATTCAGAGAAGAATCAAATATTTTCCATAGATAATACTGGATCATAAACCCACAATTCATCGATCTCAACAAACACACCGCAAAAAGAAGATTACATCGAATAGATCTCCACGAGAGAGGGGGAGAACATTGTATTGAGATCCAAAAAGAGAGAAGAAGCCATCTAGCTACTAGCTATGGACTCGAAGGTCTGAAGTAAACTACTCACACTTCATCGGAGGGGCTATGGTGATGATGTAGAAGCCCTCCATGGTGGATGCCCCCTCCGGCGGAGCTCCGAAACAGGCCCCAAGATGGGATCTCGTGGATACAGAAGGTTGCAGTGGTGGAATTAGTTTTTTGGCTCCCGTTCTGATCGTTCGGGGATACGTAGGTATATATAGGAGGAAGGAGTACGTCGGTGGAGCGTCAGGGGGCCCACGAGGTAGGGGGGCGCACCCAGGGGGGCACCCTCCACCCTCGTGACCGCCTCTGGCACTTCTTGGAGTAGGGTCCAAGTCTCCTGGATCACGTTCGGTTGGAAAATCACGTTCCCGAAGGTTTCATTCCGTTTGGACTCCGTTTGATATTCCGTTTCTTCGAAACACTGAAATAGGCAAAAAACAACAATTCTGGGCTGGGCCTCCGGTTAATAGGTTAGTACCAAAAGTAATATAAAAGTGGAAAATAAAGCCCAATATAGTCCAAAACAGTAGATAAAGTAGCATGGAGCAATCAAAAATTATAGATACGTTGGAGACGTATCAGTCCACATGGTGTAATGACTCCCCGAGACCACGGGCGGGGAAGCCACGGGTCAGACCAGATATTTACCTTAGTCCCATCCCCAATCCTCCAAATATAGCCCTCGCAAAACAGGTCCAGGCCGTGAAGTAAACTTCTCCAGGAATATGAAATCCCCTCTCTAGGGTTTGCGTCGAGGAGACAACAACCCGGATAGTAGCGGGCTTTCAGGATACGAGCACACAGAGAATCCGGAGATTGAATGAGCCTCCAAATCTATCTCGAGAACATAGCCAGGTTGAACCCATGCATGTCACGGAAACCGAGTCCCCTCGGGCCTTGGGCAAGGTGAGTTTCTTCCAACCAATCCAATGGGTAGTGTGCTCCTTGTCTTGCTGGCTCCACCAGTAGTTGCATATGAGCGAACTAAGTTCCTCGCAAAAGGACTTAGTAAGGTAAAAACAAGACATAGCAAAAGTTGGAATGGCTTGTGCTACCATGGTGACCAGTGCCTCCTTCCCTGGTTTAGCTATAAGCTTCGCTTTCCACCCATAGACTCTGCCCGTCATAGCCCCTTTGACAAAAGCAAATGCCTTCTTCCTCGATTTTCCAACATGAACCGGCAGCCCCAAGTACTTTTCGTTCCATGTTTTGCTCTGAATCTGTAGGGCATCCTTCACAACAGCTTTCACCTCACTCCCCATGTTTGGACTGAACATTATTGTTGATTTCTCCAGTTGATGCACTATCCAGAGCAGTTTTCATAAAGATCCAAGATCTCCCGCAATGCTTGGGCTTCCTCTTGCTTGGCCCTGCAGGAGGCTCATGCAGCAGCGATGATAATCCTTCAACGCAAATGACAAACAAGTAGGGCGAGATTGGATCGCCTTGGCGAAAGCCTCTGGAGGGGGTAAACTCTGACGTAAGCCCTCCATTGATCTTAATCTGGTATCTGACAGTAGTGACATAGTTCATTACCAAGTCAATCCATCGAGCCCCAAAGCCTAACTTGATAAGCATAGCCCGCAAGAAGTTCCACTCCACTCGATCATAGGCTTTGCTCATGTCCGCCTTCACTGCTGCTATGACCTCCTTTCCCTTCTTCTTATTCATCAAGAAATGTGACATTTCATATGCAATAAGGACATTGTCCGTAATCTCAACCGACCCGGAATGAAAGCACTTTGATTGTCAGAGATAATATCCGGAAGCACCAACTTTAGACGATTGGAGATCACTTTGGACACTAATTTGTACACCACATTGCACAAACTTATCGGCCTCAGATCCTTGATCTTGCTATTTTTTTTACTTTAGGGATCAAAACGACCACGGTATCGTTCCACCCCTCTGGCATTGCTCCTCCGTTTAGGACCGCGAGCACCTCCTCAATCACCTTATCCCCCATGAAATGCCAATATTTCTTGTACACAATGGAGGGCATACCGTCCGAGCCAGGTGCCTTGAGATCGCCAATGTGGTCAAGAGCTGCCTTCACTTCTTCCCTGGTCACTTTCGCTTCTAGGATAGTTCTCATAGCATTTGTGACATGGGGCTGGACTTTCTCAATAAGCTCGGCAGTACGGTTCCCTTGGGCCGAAGTGAACAGTTCCCTATTCATCTTCCTCCTTGATGACGCCACGGCCATGAAGTATCCCGTGCTTCTATTACCATCCTCATGCAAGTTTCTAGGGCACGGCGGGCCTGTTTTAACCGCTCTTCCAACTCCCCGGCCACCTCCTTGCCCCATCTCAACATCCTGCTTGCTACACACCGTAACACAGCCACCACTCCTCCGCTTCCCCCCCATACATCCCTCCTCCCAAGCAGCTTGAACCTGCTCGCTGCACCACTCCTCCTTCAGCCACCAAGCCTCAAACCGAAACCCTCTATCGTCCCCTGGCCCCCTTCTATTCTCTCCTTTAGTACATACGATGACCAGTCTGTGATCCGAGTGGTGAGGGGCGCCATTGAGCACAATGAAATCCAAAAACCACTCACACCACTGGGCATTAGCAACAGCTCTATCCAGCCTCTCATAAATGTATGTGTCTACCTCCTTACTGTGATTTCTCCATGTGAACTTATCGCCTTCATATCCAAGATCAGCGAGCTCACATGATTCCAGAGCTTCCCTAAAGTTGTCTAGAAGTCATTGTGGACGCAAAGCCCCTCCTACCTTCTCATCCCATGACAGAATCTCGTTGAAATCCCCCAAGCATAACCAGGGCCGATTACTATGGTGTTGTTGACCTAGTAGCCGTAGCATTCTCCAAGTCTCCATCTTCCGTTCAGCAGTAGACTCCCCATAGACACCCGTAAGCCTCCACAACCTGCCATCACACTCTTTCACATCCACATCAATATGTCTCCTTCCGTACGATCGCAGCGACACGTCCACTTCTCTCCGCCAGAATAAAGCCACTCCCTTACTCCTTCCCTCCGAGCTCCATGCTGTCATGTGTGCCATTCCGAACATCCACCTAAACCTCTCCAGTTCCTCCACTGACATTTTCGTCTCCGCTAAAAACAAAACATCTAGCTCCTCCACCCTCCCCAACTCGAGGAGGCTACAAACTGTCGGGCCATTGCCCAAGCCCCAGCAGTTCCAGCCCATGAGTTTCATTATGCCCGGCAGGGCTGCATGGCCAGCCTGGCCGATACTATTGGGGAATGTAGTAATTTAAAAAAAATCCTACGCACACGCAAGATCATGGTGATGCATAACAATGAGAGGGGAGAGTTTTGTCCACGTACCCTCGTAGACCGAAAGCGAAAGCGTTAGCACAACGCAGTTGATGTAGTCGTACATCTTCACGATCCGACCGATCAAGTACCAAATGTATGGCACCTCCGAGTTCAGCACACGTTCAGCTCGATGACGTCCCTCAAACTCCGATCCAGCCGAGCTTTGAGGGAGAGTTCGTCAGCACAACGGCGTGGTGACGATGATGATGTTCTACCGACGCAGGGCTTCGCCTAAGCACCGCTATGATATTATCGAGGTGGATTATGGTGGAGGGGGGCGCCGCACACGGCTAAGAGATCCAAGGGATCAATTGTTGTGTCTAGAGGTGCCCCCTGCCCCCGTATATAAAGGAGCAAGGGGGAGGCGGCCGGCCTAGGAGGAGGGCGCGCCAAGGGGGGAGTCCTACTCCCACCAGGAGTAGGACTCCTCCTTTCCTTGTTGGGGTAGGAGAGATGGAAAGAGGGGGAGAGGAAGAAGGAAAAGGGGGCTGGACCCCTTGTCCAATTCGGACCAGAAGGGGGGCGCATGCCTCCTTCCTTTTGGCCTCTCTCCTCTATTCCCGTATGGCCCAATAAGGCTCATATACTCCCCGGCGAATTCCCGTAACTCTCCGGTACTCCGATAAATACCTGAATCACTCAGAACCTTTCCGATATCCGAATGTAGTCGTCCAATATATCGATCTTTACGTCTCGACCATTTCGAGACTCCTCTCATGTCCCCGATCTCAT
The DNA here is from genome assembly GCA_963921465.1 of Triticum timopheevii. Classification (NCBI taxonomy): domain Eukaryota; kingdom Viridiplantae; phylum Streptophyta; class Magnoliopsida; order Poales; family Poaceae; genus Triticum; species Triticum timopheevii. The sequence continues at coordinate 68,297,376 of OY997272.1, read as the reverse complement.
TCGGGACTCCGAACTACCTTCGGTACATCAAAACACATAACTCATAATATAACCGTCATCGAACTTTAAGCGTGCGGACCCTACGGGTTCGAGAACTATGTAGACATGACCGAGACACGTCTCCGGTCAATAACCAATAGCGGAACCTGGATGCTCATATTGGCTCCCACATATTATACGAAGATCTTTATCAGTCAAACCACATAACAACATACGTTGTTCCCTTTGTCATCGGTATGTTACTTGCCCGAGATTCGATCGTCGGTATCTCAATACCTAGTTCAATCTCGTTACCGAAAAGTCTCTTTACTCGTTATGTAATGCATCATCCCACTAACTAACTCATTAGCTACATTGCTTGCAAGGCTTATAGTGAGGTGCATGACCGAGAGGGCCCAGAGATACCTCTCCGACAATCGGAGTGACAAATCCTAATCTCGAGACATGCCAACTCAACATGTACCTTCAGAGACACCTATAGAGCTCCTTTGTAATCACCCAGTTATGTTGTGACGTTTGGTAGCACACAAAGTGTTCCTCCAGTAAACGGGAGTTGCATAATCTCATAGTTGTAGGAACATGTATAAGTCATGAAGAAAGCAACAACAACATACTAAACAATCAAGTGCTAAGCTAACGGAATGGGTCAAGTCAATCACATCATTCTCTAATGATGTGATCCCGTTAATCAAATGACAACTCATGTCTATGGCTAGGAAACTTAACCATCTTTGATTCAACGAGCTAGTCAAGTAGAGGCATACTAGTGACATTATGTTTGTCTATGTATTCACACATGTATTATGTTTCCGGTTAATACAATTCTAGCATGAATAATAAACATTTATCATGAAATAAGGAAATAAATAATAACTTTATTATTGCCTCTAGGGCATATTTCCTTCAGATACTGCATCTAGTGTCACTCCAATCTGGGTGTTGGACTCCTCCCCCATAGCATTACCCTCCTCGATCATCTTCCCCTTCTTACCATCCTTCTCTCCCTCTTCATCCGCCCTTCCTCTCTTCAACCCTAGCAACGCTTCCCTCTCCTTGTTGTTCTCCACCACCGGCCGATCCCTCCCCTTCTTTTTGTAGCGCTTCCCTCCCGGGCTCTTGCTGGGGCCATCGCGTACCTTTTGCCCACTCAGTCAATTCTTCAGGCTCTTGCCAATGTTCTTATTGAGTGGGTCTCCCAACTCCACAACGGTCATGAACGCGTCTTTGCTACCCACATCCAGTCGCACACCAACGCTATCTCCCTTCCCTGCCTCCTCATCGGAGTTCTGCACCCTACCATTGTCTAGCTCGAGCTTCCTTGGGTTAACAGACTTTTTTGGAACATTCTGCTGCTTATTAGGGCTAGTGACCTCCTCCCTTCCTTCATTCTTACCCCTGCCACCATAGTTCACATCGTCATGTGACCAACACCCAAAGGGTTTACTAGTGTCAATAATCTAGTTTCACATTGCTATGTGATTAACACCCAAAGAGTACTAAGGTGTGATCATGTTTTGCTCGTGAGAGAAGTTTAGTCAACAGGTCTGTCACATTCAGGGCCGTATGTATTTTGCAAATATTCTATGTCTACAATGCTCTGCACAGAGCTACTCTAGCTAATTGCTCCCACTTTCAATATGTATCCAGATTGAGACTTAGAGTCATCTGGATCGGTGTAAAAGCTTGCACCGATGTAACTCTTTACGACATGCTCTTTTATCACCTCCATAATCGAGAAATATTTCCTTAGTCCTCACTAAGGATATTCTTGACCGCTGTTCAGTGATCTACTCTTAGGTCAAAATTGTACTCCGTTGCCAAACTCAGAACAAAGTATACAATGGGTTTGGTACACATCATAGCGTACTTTATAGAACCTATGACTGAGGCATAGGGAATGACTTTTCATTCTCTTTCTATTTTCTACCATGGTCGGGTTTTGAGTCTTACTCAACTTCACACCTTGCAACACAGGCAAGAACTCCTTCTTTGACTGTTCCATTTTGAACTACTTCAAAAACTTATCAAGGTATGCACTCATTGAAAAATCTTATCAAGCGTCTTGATCTATCTCTATAGATCTTGATGCTCAATGTGTAAGCAGCTTCACCGAGGTCTTTCATTGAATTTTTTTTATTCAAGTATCCTTTTATGCTATCCAGAAATTCTATATCATTTCCAATCAATAATATGTTGTCCACATATAATACCAGAAATGCTACAGAGCTCCCACTCACTTTCTTTTAAATTCAGGCTTCTCCAGAAGTCTGTATAAAACCATATGCTTTGATCACACTATCAAAGCGTTTATTCCAACTCCGAGAGGCTTGCACCAGTCCATAAATGGATCGCTGGAGCTTGCACACTTTGTTAGCACCTTTCGGATCGGCAAAACCTTTTGGTTGCATCATATACAACTCTTCATTAATAAATCCATTAAGGAATGCAGTTTTGACATCCATTTGCCAGATTTCATAAAATGTGGCAATTTGCTAACATGATTCGGACAGACTTAAGCATCGCTACGAGTGAGAAAATCTCATCGTAGTCAACACCTTGAACTTTGTCAAAAACCTTTTTCAACAAGTCGAGCTTTGTAGATAGTAACACTACTATCAACGTTCGTCTTCCTCTTGAAGATCCATTTATTTTATATGGCTTGCCGATCATCGGGCAAGTCCACCAAAGTCCACACTTTGTTCTCATACATGGATCCTATCTCAGATTTCATGGCCTCCAGCCATTTCGCGGAATCTGGGCTCATCATCGCTTCCTCATAGTTCGTAGGTTTATCATGGTCTAGTAACATGATTTCCAGAATAGGATTATCATACCACTCTGGTGTGGACCATACTCTGGAAGACCTACGAGGTTCTGTAGTAACTTGATTTGAAGTTTCATGATCATCATCATTAGATTCCTCACTAATTGGTGTAGGAATCACTAGAACTGATTTCTGTGATGAACTACTTTCCTATTTAGGAGAAGGTACAATTACCTTATCAAGCTCTACTTTCCTCCCACTCACTTCTTTCGAGAGAAACTCCTTCTCTAGAAAGGATCCATTCTTAGCAACAAATATTTTGCCTTCGGATATGTGATTAGAAGGTGTACCCAACATCTCCTTTGGGTATCCTATGAACACGCATTTCTCCGATTTGGGTTCGAGCTTATCAGGTTGAAACTTTTTCACATAAGCATCGTAACTCCAAATTTTAAGAAACGACAGCTTAGGTTTATTGCTAAACCATAGTTTATACGGTGTCGTCTCAACGGATTTAGATGGTGCCATATTTTAACGTGAATGCAACTATCTCTAATGCATAACCCTAAAACGATATTGGTAAATCGGTAAGAGACATCATTGATCGCACCATATCAAATAAAGTGCGGTTATGACGTTCGAACACACTGTTACGCTATGGTGTTCCAGGTGGCATGAGTTTGTGAAACTATTCCACATTATTTTAACTGAAGGCCAAACTCGTAACTCAAATATTCATCTCCATGATCAGATCGTAGAAACTTTATTTTCTTTTACGATGATTTTCCACTTCACTTGAAATTCTTTGAACCTTTCAACTGTTTCAGACTTATGTTTCATCAAGTATATATACCCATATTTGCTCAAATCATCTGTGAAGGTCAGATAATAACGATACCTGCCATGAGCCTTAATACTCATTGGTCTGCAAACATCAGTATGTATTATTTCCAACAAGTCAATAGCTCGTTCCATTATTCTGGAGAATGGAGTTTTAGTCATCTTGCCCAAAAGGCATTGTTCGCAAGCATCAAATGATTCATAACCAAGTGATTCTGAAAATCCATCTTTATGGAGTTTCTTCATGCGCTTTACACCGATATGACCCAAACGGAAGTGCCACAAATAAGTTGCACTATCATTATTAACTTTGCATCTTTCGGCATCAATATTATGAATATGTGTATCACTACGATCGAGATCCAACAAACTATTTTCATTGGGAGTATGACCATTGAAGGTTTTATTCATGTAAACAGAACAACAATTATTCTCTGACTTTAAATGAATAACCGTATTGCAATAAACATGATCAAATCATATTCATGCTCAACGCAAACGCCAAATAACATTTATTTAGGTTTAACACTAATCCTGAAAGTATAGGGAGTGTGCGATGATGATCATATCAATCTTGGAACTACTTCCAACACTCATCGTCACTTCCCCTTTAACTAGTCTCTGTTTATTCTGTAACTCCTGTTTCGAGTTACTAATCTTAGCAACCGAACAAGTATCAAATACTCAGGGGCTACTATAAACACTAGTAAGGCACACATCAATAACCTGTATATCAAATATACCCTTGTTCACTTTGCCATCCTTCTTATCCACCAAATATTCAGGGCATTTCCGCTTCCAGTGATCATTTCCTTTGCAGTTTATGCACTCAGTTTCAGGCTTTGGTCCATCTTTGGGCTTCTTCGCGGGAGTGACAACTTGCTTGTCATTCTACTTGAAGTTCCCTTTCTTTCCCTTTGCCCTCTTCTTGAAAATAGTGGTCTTGTCAATCATCAACACTTGATGCTCTTTTCTTGATTTCTACCTTCATCGATTTCAACATAACGAAGAGCTCGGGAATCGTTTTCGTCATCCCTTGCATACTATAGTTCATCACGAAGTTCTAGTAACTTGGTGATGGTGACTAGAGAACTTTGTCAATTACTATCTTATCTGGAAGATTAACTCCCACTTGATTCAAGTGATTGTAGTACCCAGACAATCTGAGCACATGCTCACTAGTTGAGCAATTCTCCTCTGTCTTTTAGCTATAAAACTTGTTGGAGACTTCACATCTCTCAACTCGGGTATTTGCTTGTAACATTAACTTCAACTCCTGGAACATCTCATATGGTCCATAACGTTCAAAACGTGTTTGAAGTCCCGATTCTAAGCCATTCAACATGGTGCACTAAACTATCAAGTAGTCATCATATTGAGCTAGCCAAATGTTCATAACGTCTACATCTGCTCCTGCAATAGGTCTGTCACCTAGCGGTGCATCAAGGACATAATTCTTCTGTGCAGCAATGAGGATAAACCTCAGATTACGGATCTAATCCGCATTATTGCTACTAATATCTTTCAACATAATTTTTCTCTAGGAACATATCAAAAATAAACATAGGGAAGCAACAACGCAAGCTATTGATCTACAACATAATTTGCAAAAATACTATCAGGACTAAGTTCATGATAAATTAAAGTTCAATTAATCATATTACTTAAGAACTCCCACTTAGATAGACATCTGTCTAATCATCTAAGTGATCACGTTCTCCAAATCAACTAAACCATGTCCGATCATCACGTGAGATGGAGTAGTTTTCAATGGTGAACATCACTATGTTGATCATATCTACTATATAATTCATGCTCGACCTTTCGGTCTCAGTGTTCTGAGGCCATATCTGTATATGCTAGGCTTGTCAAGTTTAACCTGAGTATTCCGCGTGTGCAACTGTTTTGCACCCGTTGTATTTGAATGTAGAGCCTATCACACCCGATCATCACGTGGTGTCTCAGCACGACGAACTTTCGCAACGGTGCATACTCAGGGAGAACACTTGTACCTTGAAATTTAGTGAGAGATCATCTTATAATGCTACCGTCAATCAAAGGAAAATAAGATGCATAAAGGATAAACATCATATGCAATCAATATAAGTGATATGATATGGCCATCATCATCTTGTGCTTGTGATCTCCATCTCCGAAGCACCGTCATGATCACCATCGTCACCGGCGTGACACCTCTATCTCCATCGTAGCATCGTTGTCGTTTTGCCACCTATTGCTTCTACGACTATCGCTATCGCTTAGTGATAAAGTAAAGCAATTACAGGTCGATTGCATTGCATACAATAAAGCGACAACCATATGGCTCCTGCCAGTTGCCGATAACTCGGTTACAAAACATAATCATCTCATACAATAAAATATAGCATCATGTCTTGACCATATCACATCACAACATGCCCTGCAAAAACAAGTTAGAGATCCTCTACTTTATTGTTGCAAGTTTTACGTGGCTGCTACGGGCTAAGCAAAAACCGTTCTTACCTACGCATCAAAACCACAATGATAGTTCGTCAAGTTAGTGTTGTTTTAATCTTCTTAAGGACCGGGCGTAACCACACTCGGTTCAACTAAAGTTGGAGAAACTGACACCCGCCAGCCACCTGTGTGCAAAGCACGTCGGTAGAACCAGTATCACGTAAGTGTACGCGTAATGTCAGTCCAGGCCGCTTGAGGCAGTCCTGGATTAGGGGGTATTCGGACAGCCGGACTATATACTTTGGTCGGACTATTGGACCATGAGGATACAAGACTCAAGACTTCGTCCCGTATCCGGATGGGACTCTCCTTTGCGTGGAAGACAAGCTTGGCGATCCGGATATTAGATTTCCTTCTTTGTAACCGACTCTGTGTAAACCCTAGCCCCCTCCGGTGTCTATATAAACCAGAGTGTTTGGTCTGTATAGGGACAATCAGAAGGATCATAATCATCATAGGCTAGCTTCTAGGGTTTATCCTCTACGATCTCGTGGTAGATCAACTCTTGTGACACTCATATCATCGATATCAATCAAGTAGGAAGTAGGGTTTTACCTCCATCAAGAGGGCCCGAACCTGGGTAAAACATCATGTTCCTTGCCTCCTATTACCATTAGCCTTAGATGCACAGATCGGGACCCCCTACCCGAGATACGCCGGTTTTGACACCGACATTGGTGCTTTCATTGAGAGTTCCTCTATGTCATCGCTGCGAGGCTTGATGGCTCCTTCAATCATCAACAACACGGTCCAGGGTGAGACTTTTCTTCCCAGACAGATCTTCGTGCTCGGCGGCTTCGCGCTATGGGCCAATTCGCTTGGCCATCTGGAGCAGATCGATAGCTACGCCCCTGGCCACCAGGTCAGGTTTGGAAATTTGAACTACACGGTCGATATCCGCGGAGGCTTGATCTTCAACGGATTCGGGCCTGCGCCAGGAGCACCGAACAGTCACGATGAGCACGGCTTAGACTTGCTGTCGGACAACACTCGGGATATCGCACCTGCAGGAGCCCCGGACCTAAATCCAGGGCAGATTGTGTCGTCCGAGGATGGGTGGATGGACCCCACCCCGGAGGCCGCACACTCATCGGCGGTGGAGCCGAACACAGACTTCATCCCCAAGGAAGCCTGTGTCTCCGGACCCCTGGACTTGTGTCCGGTTGTAGGTCCCAGGCAGCGCGTCCCCGAGCCCGCCGATTCTGGCTGGGCTCCAGTAATGGAATTTACCGCTACTGATATATTCCAGCACTCGCCCTTTGGTGACATGCTAAACTCATTAAAGTCTCTCTCCTTATCGGGAGACTCTTGGCCGAACTATCTCCGGCTCAGGGAGGAAGAAGGCGATGAAGAAATTCGTTGCCCACCCACCACCCACTTCATAGCCACTGTCGACGACGTAACAGACATGCTTGACTTTGACTCTGATGACCCCGATGGTATGGATGTTGGCACAGGAGACGATTCAGAACCACCACCCACGGGGCGCTGGACGGCCACCTCATCATATGATATATACATGGTGGATATGCCTAAGGAGGACGATGGCGAAAGAACGGAGGACAAAACCCCCGGACAAAAGCCAAAACGACGGCGCAGACGCCGCTCTAAGTCCAGTCACAGTAAAAATATCGATAATAGCGCTAGAAAGATCGACACCCCAGTCAACTCCGAAGGCAACAACGACCATACGGACCCAGCGATGGAGCAGGATGAGCCAGGTCACGCCGAACACATCACGAAGCAGACGCCCGATCACAATGATCCCGAGGGACGAACGCACCAAACTGCCCCGGGACAGGAGCACAGTCCGGACGACGACACATTCATCATCCCGGAAACACGCTTGGAATGAGATAACCTCCACAGAAGGCTTATGGCCACTGCGAGAAGTCTGAAGAAGCAGAAGCAAAAGCTTCAGGCCGCACAGGAAACGCTCAATCGCAGTTGGAATAAAGTACTAGACACTATAGAAAAGTATGATGACGATCGCCAAACAAAGAGCTATCCAAAGTGCAAGCTGCTACCAGAATTCGATGAAGAGGCCGTTCCACTGAAGAACAATACGGCCAGTAGGCCAAACCAACCACTTCATAACCACAATAGAGCAGCTACTGACTCCGCACACGATTTATGCGAGCTCCTGGATAAAAAGGCCGGCGCGACCAGGTCCATCTATGGATCTAGAGGACACGCCCCGGCGCAGGACTATGGTCACCAAAACGATCAGACTGATCGGATACCAGTTCGGAATCAGCACCGGACACAACAACAGCCGACGGCATGCCACAACACGTCCAGATACAGAGGGGCTGCTCACCCTCTGTGCTTCACCGAAGAGGTACTAGACCACGAATTTCCACAGGGTTTTAAACCTGTGAACATAGAGGTATATGACGGAATGACGGACCCTAGGGTCTGGATTGAGGATTTTATCCTGCATATCAACATGGCTCATGGGGATGACCTCCACGCCATCAAATACCTTCCCCTCAAATTGAAGGGACCAGCTCGACACTGGTTGAAAAGCCTCCCTGAGAATTCAATCGGAAGTTGGGAGGAACTCGAGGATGCTTTCAGGGCCAATTTTTAAGGGACCTATGTCTGACCTCCGGACGCGGATGATTTAAGTCACATAATTCAACAACCCGGAGAGTCCACCCGCAAGCTTTGTAACAAATTTCTCACTAAGAAGAATCAAATTGTCGATTGTCCGGATGCCGAAGCCCTAGCGGCCTTCAAGCACAATATCCAGGACGAGTGGCTCTCCAAAAACCTCGGCCAAGAAAAGCCGAGGATAATGGCAGCATTAACAAGCCTTATGACCCACTTTTGCGCGGGGGAGGACAGCTGGTTGGCCCGTAGAGGCACCAGCGACCCAAGTACATATGAAATCAGGGATGGCAATGGGAAGCCACGACGGAATAAAAACAAACGTCGAAACAAGGAAGAAAGCCCAGACAACACAACGGTCAATGCCGGATTCAGGGGCTCTCGACCTGGTCAACAAAAGAAGCCACTTAAAGGCAGCAAAGAAGGACCGTACGACCTGAACAACATCCTGGACAGATTGTGCCAAATCCATGGCGCCCTCAAGAAACCTGCGAACCACACTCACAGAGAATGCTGGGTCTTTAAGCAGGCCGGCAAATTAAATGCCGAACACAAGGGAAGGGAAACACCAAGTGAAGACGAGGATGAGCCTCGCCAGCCGAACACCGGGGGACAGAAAAAATTCCCACCAGAGGTAAAAATAGTAAACATGATCCATGCGACTCACATACCCACGAGTAGGTGCAAACGCACGCTCAGAGACGCATACGCTATAGAGCCCGTCGCACCCAAACTTAACCACTGGTCGGTTTGCCCGATCACCTTTGATCACAGGGACTACCCGACCTGTATCCGACACGGAGGATCAGCTGCTTTGGTGCTTGACCCAATAATCGACGGATACCATCTCACTAGGGTCCTCATGGACGGCGACAGTAGTCTTAATTTGATATTGATGGAGTCATGTACCTAGGGTAGGGTCATAGACCTGATCTAAGTACCCTGCCCGAGGACACCCTTAGAAGAGATCACCTTCCAATCGACCTACGAGGAACTCACTCGACTGACTTGAAGGACTCGACCACGAAGACTCACTCGACCACCAGAAGGTCAAGAAGCACTCTGCACTGCAACGGTCTGTAATTAAGTAGACTTTATGATAGTTAAGACCCTTTATGTGGGGCGTTACCAGTAATGCCCCAGACTTAATGTACCTTAAACCTTTCATTACATGGGTCGGCTGGGGTCCTGGCGCACTCTATATAAGCCACCCCCCTCCACAGGCAGAAGGGTTCGCACCCCTATAACTCATATACACATAATCCACTCGACCGCCTCCGGGCTCCGAGACGTAGGGCTTTTACTTCCTCCGAGAAGGGCCTGAACTCGTACATCTCTTGTGTTTACAACCTCTCCATAGCTAGGACCTTGCCTCTCCATACCTACCCCCACTCTACTATCAGACTTAGAACCACGACAGTTGGCGCCCACCGTGGGGCACGGTGTTTTAGCGATTTTGTGGAGAAGTTGCGATTCTTCCGAGTACTTTCATCATGGTGGCTGCTGGAGTTTTGGTCGAGGGTCACGAGGTCCGCCTCGGCGCTCTTACCTTCGTCGCCGACGACTCCGCCTGGCTCCAAGAGGCTCCACTCGACGTTGATGCGCTCCCCGTCCGTGGGGCGACGCATTTTCGCGCATGTGTCCGCGGCGTTCTGCTGCGGCAACCGTCGACCCCGTATTGGTCGACTCCCCTATCGACCACCCTCCCGATCTCCCGCCAGCGCAAGCGCTCTGGTCGGTCGAGGCTTCAGCGGTGGGTGAGACACGCGGTGGCTCGCCAGACGGCCACCACGCAAGTTGCGGCAATCGAGCCCGACAAATCTCTCTACGGCCTGTTCGACCTGTCGACTGGCTCCGTAGAGACTGCATCCGAATGCGATAGCAGTGATCCAGCAGCGGAAATCCTGATGGTCAACGGGCCTCGCAGTCCGCCTGGCTTCACTCATGATGGTGGGGCAGGCAGCGGAGACGACCCCGCACGAGGCCACGAAGAGTACCAGCCCGAGCCACTCGACTCTCTGCAAAGAGAGGAACTTCGCCGCAGGAATATGGATGCCCTGCATACTCCCATCGCAGGAGAAACCCCCGAGGCTCGCGCCTTGGAGGAGGCACGATTGGCTAATTTGGCCGAACGTGCTCGCTTGGAGAATCTTCAGCGAGCACTCGACGAGCGCGCGCGACAACGAGTTCCCGACGCCAATCGACGTCAACTCTTCCCGCCGACTCAGGTATATCGAACCCCAATCCAGAATTTAGCAGCTGCGACCCGTATAGCAGAGTCCATCCAGCCCTCTCAGTCGGAAGCTGGCAGAGGCTTGATGCAGATCAGGGATTTGCTCCGGGCAGCAGGAGACCAGAATTCAGCCGAGTCGCAGTCGCGCAACAGAATTCACAGTCGATCCATCGCTGCGAATACGGTTCAGTCAGCTCACAGTCCCAGATCGCCTCCGCGGCGAGAAGGGCGCGAGAATCGGCGGGACCAGTATGGAGACCGACACGACCGTGATGATAGGCGTCGAGTGCCCGCTTCCCCTCCGAGGGTAGGGTCTTACGCTCCTCGGCGGCAAGACGACAGGCGTCAGCTCAGTGTGAGGCGAAGATCTCCAGTCGACCCCAGAGAACCAGGCTTCGACGCGTGATCCATTATCGTGCAAGGCTTGGTCGACCGGAACAGAGCCCATCGGGATGGACCCGACAGAGATGCGCCCACAAGAAGTCGAGTGCATGTTTCTGGTCCAGAATGTTTCAGCAGAGCTATCAGAGCCGCAGTGATCCCCCCCAATTTCAGGTTGGCAACAGGAGTTAGCAAGTTCACCGGTGAGTCTAAGCCTGAAACTTGGCTTGAGGACTACCGAGTGGCGGTTCAGATTGGTGGTGGGAACGACGAGGTGGCCATGAAGCATTTGCCCCTCATGTTGGAAGGTTCTGCTAGAGCATGGTTGAATCAGTTACCTCCTAGTAGCATTTACACTTGGAAAGATCTGTCCCGAGTGTTCGTCAGAACATTTGAAGGAACTTGCAAGCGACCGGCTGGATTGACGGAGCTGCAAGTCTGTGTGCAGAAGACCAATGAGACTCTCAGGGAATATATTCAGAGATGGATCACTTTGCACCATACTATGGAGAATGTGTCTGATCATCAGGCAGTCTGCGCCTTCAAGGATGGCGTCAAGAACAGAGAATTGAGTCTGAAATTTGGTCGAACCGGAGACATGACCCTGAGTCGGATGATGGAGATTGCTACCAAGTACGCCAACGGTGAAGAAGAAGACCGACTCCAAAGCGGCAAGTACAAACCCAGTCAGTCGGAGAAGGGAAACACCAGTCGGAAACAGAAGCGGAAGGCTGAACCAGCAGCTCCTGGAGAGGCTCTGGCCGTGACTCAGGGAAAGTTTAAAGGGAAACCAAAAGGATCCTGGAACCCTAAGAAGGTAAAGGATAAAGAAGGGAACGACGTGATGGATATGCCGTGTCACATCCACATGAAGAAAGACGAAGAGGGCAATATCATTTACCCAAAGCATACCACACGCCAATGTCGACTCCTGATCCAGCAGTTTCAAGGAAAACAGTCTAAGGACAAGGAAAAGGAGTCGGACAAGGCCGAAGACAAGGAGGACAGTGAGGAAGGATATCCGCATGTCAACTCCACTCTGATGATCTTTGCAGATGTGGAAAGCAAGAGTCGACTGAAAGTCATTATCCGTGAGGTGAACATGGTTGCCCCAGCAAAAGCAAGTTATCTGAGATGGTCCCAAACATCCATCACATTCGACCAATCTGATCACCCGACTCATATTGCCACCCCTGGGAGGCAAGCTTTGGTGGTCGATCCAGTTGTCGAAGGCACTCGACTGACAAAAGTGCTGATGGACGGTGGTAGTGGGCTGAATTTGTTGTATGCAGACACACTGAAAGGAATGGGCATTCCGATGTCCCGACTGAGCACCAGTAACATGAGCTTTCATGGAGTTATACCAGGGAAGAAACATTTTCGTGGACGTGGTGTTTGGTGATTCGAAACATTTTCGCAAAGAGAAGTTGACGTTTGAGGTTGTGGATTTTCAGAGTGCGTATCATGCAATTTTGGGGAGACCAGCTTATGCACGGTTCATGGCTCGACCATGTTACGTGTACCTCAAACTGAAGATGCCCGGCCCCAAAGGAGTGATCACTGTCACCGGTGATCGGAAAAAGGCAGAAGAGTGCTTTCAGAAGGGCTCAAAGATTGCTGATTCCCAGGTGACAGCGGTCGAGTTTGAAGAATACAAGCAAAACGCAGATCCGAGTGATTTGCTGCGATCCAAGAAACCCGCCACAGAATCTGCATTTCAGTCGTCCGGTGAGACGAAGCCTGTTCACATTCACCCGACCGACCCCAATGCAGCCCCGACCCACATCTCCACAACACTCGACCCGAAATAGGAAGAAGCGCTCATCCAGTTCCTCCGTGAGAACTGGGACATTTTTGCATGGAAGCCCGCTGACATGCCAGGTGTTCCCAGGGGACTGGCTGAGCATCGCCTAAGAGTCGACTCATCAGCAAAACCAGTCAAAGAGCATCTTCGGTGGTCCGCTGTCCAGAAGAGAAAAGCCATTGGTGAGGAAGTGGCTCGACTGTTGGCGGCAGAATTTATCCGAGAGATATACCACTCCGAGTGGCTCGCCAATGTCGTCATGGTTCCTAAGAAGGACAAATCGCTCCGAATGTGCATTGATTTCAAGAACATCAACCGGGCCTGCCCGAAAGATCATTTTCCTCTCCCTCGCATAGATCAAATTGTTGACTCGACCGCGGGATGCGAGAGATTGTCTTTTCTATACGCCTATTCCGGGTACCACCAGATCCATCTGTACGGGCCCGATGAGATAAAAACAGCTTTCATCACTCCATTCGGGTGCTTCTGCTATATCACCATGCCATTCGGCCTCAAGAATGCCGGAGCCACATTTATGCGAATGATTCAGAAGTGTCTGCTCACTCAAATCAGTCGGAATGTGGAAGCGTATATGGATGATATCGTCATCAAGTCACGAAAAGGTTCCGACCTGCTCGCTGACCTCGCCGAAACATTTGCCAACCTCAGAAGGTATGATATCAAGCTCAATCCATCAAAGTGCACATTCGGAGTTCCTGGTGGCAAGTTACTTGGTTTTCTCATTTCTGAGCGAGGGATCGATGCTAATCCAGAAAAGATCGGCACTGTTCTCCGAATGAAACACCCTGTGCGAGTGCACGATGTCCAGATGCTTACTGGATGCTTGGCCGCATTAAGTCGATTCATCTCACGACTCGGTGAAAAGGCATTACCTCTTTACCGACTGATGAAGAAGGCAGAGAAGTTCGAGTGGACTCCAGAAGCTGATGCAACGTTTGCCGAGCTAAAAGCTCTGCTCTCCACCCAGCCGGTGCTTGCTGCTCCAATCAGCAAAGAGCCTCTGTTGCTTTATATCGCAGCCACAGGACAAGTCGTCAGTACAGTGCTTACGGTCGAGCGGGAGGAAGAAGGAAAAGCCTTCAAAGTTCAACGCCCAGTGTATTATTTGTCTGAAGTCTTGACTCCATCCAAGCAGAGATACCCTCATTATCAGAAGCTTGTGTATGGAATATACATGACCACGAAGAAGGTTGCTCATTATTTCTCTGATCATTCCATCACAGTCGTCAGCGACGCTCCACTATCAGAGATTTTGCACAACAGAGATGCAACTGGTCGAGTGGCAAAATGGGCGATTGAACTTCTTCCCCTTGATATCAAGTTTGAGGCAAAGAAAGCCATTAAGTCCCAGGCAATAGCAGATTTCCTCGCCGAGTGGATTGAACAACAGCAGCCGACTGAAGTTCACTCGGAGCATTGGACCATGTTCTTTGATGGCTCTAAAATGCTGAATGGTTCCGGTGCTGGGGTGGTCTTGGTTTCCCCCAGAGGAGATAAGCTTAGATATGTGCTCCAGATTCACTTTGATTCCTCCAACAATGAGGCAGAGTATGAGGCCCTCTTATATGGATTACGCATGGCCATTTCACTCGGCGTCCGTCGCCTGATGGTCTATGGCGATTCAGATTTAGTGGTCAACCAAGTGATGAAGGAGTGGGACGTGAGAAGCCCAGCCATGATTGGATACTACAATGCAGTGAGGAAGCTGGAAAAGAAGTTTGAGGGGTTAGAGCTCCATCACATACCCCGACTGAAAAATCAGGCAGCAGATGATCTGGCAAAGATAGGTTCCAAGAGAGAAGCCATTCCGAGTGGTGTGTTCTTGGAGCATATACACACTCTGTCGGTCAAAGAAGATCCTTTCACCGAAGAAGCTCCACAGCCCAAGAGTGCCACAGATCCGACTGAGGTTGAGGTCCCAGCGGTGGTCGACTTGATCATGGAGGTCTTAGTGGTCATTCCCGACTGGACAGTTCCATATATCGCGTATATCCTAAGAAAAGAGCTCCCAGAGGATGAGGAAGAGGCTCGACAGATCATCCGTCGATCCAAGGCCTTTACTGTAATCAAAGGACAGTTATACAGAGAAAGCGCGACTGGAGTTGGTCAGAAGTGCATAACACCAGAAGAAGGTCGAATCATCCTTAATGATATCCACTCGGGGACCTGTGGTCATCATGCGTCCTCTCGGACCATCATGGCCAAAGCATACCGAGCCGGATTTTATTGGCCAAAGGCGAATGAGATGGCAAAGGAAATAGTGGACAAGTGCGAAGGATGTCAGTTCTACTCGAATATGTCGCACAAGCCTGCATCAGCTCTGAAGACCATTCCACTCGTCTGGCCTTTCGCAGTATGGGGGTTGGACATGGTTGGTCCTTTGAGAACGGGTCGAAGTGGCTTCACGCATGTACTGGTGGCAGTCGACAAGTTCACCAAGTGGATCGAGGCTAAACCAATCAAGAACCTTGACGCCGGGACTGTTGTTAGCTTCATCAGGGAACTGATATTCAGATATGGAGTGCCGCACAGCATCATCAGGGATAATGGGTCGAACTTTGACTCGGAGGAATTCAGAGATTTCTGCAACTCTCAAGGAACACGAGTCAACTACGCTTCAGTCGCCCATCCGCAGTCGAATGGACAAGCAAAGCGAGCCAATGGCCTGATTCTCAAGGGATTGAAGCCCCGGCTGATGCGTGATCTCAAGCATGCGGCTGGAGCGTGGGTCGACGAACTTCCCTCGGTGCTTTGGGGACTGTGGACCACACCTAATCGGTCGACCGGAAGAACTCCATTCTTCTTGGTCTACGGAGCTGAAGCAGTCTTGCCGAGTGATCTCCTCCACAATGCTCCTCGAGTTGAACTTTACAACAAAGCAGAAGCTGAACAAGCGCGGTAGGACACAGTCGACCTTTTAGAGGAAGAAAGGGAGATGGCCCTGATCCGATCGACCATCTACCAACAAGACTTGCGTCGTTTCCACGCTAGAAATGTGAGGGGTCGAGCCTTCCAGGAAGGGGATTTAGTTCTCCGAGTGGATCAGAAGAAACAACACAAGCTTGCTCCTTCTTGGGAAGGACCCTTCATCGTCTCCAAAGTTCTCCACAACGGGGCGTACCGTCTTTACAACGTCGAACATAATATCGACGAGCCCCGAGCTTGGAACGCGGAACTACTCCGCCCATTTTACACTTAAGTTTATCACTCGGATGAGTTGTAATAAAGTACTTCTGTAGTTCATGGATTTCAAAATAATAGTGTCATAATTCCTCCATAATTTTTGTCACTTTTTATTTTCCCCTCAGTGGGTGACTTAGCCGTGAATCCATTTCACCTAAGTTTGTAAAAATCCTTACTGAGTGGTGAGCCAGACTTCCACTCGGGGGCTTAGCTGCGAATCCGTTTCGCCTAAGATTAAATAAAATCCTACCGAGTGGTAAGCCAGACTTCCACTCGGAGGCTTAGCTGTAGTCCAAAGTACTCGCCTAAGTTATTTAAATCCTACCGAGTGGCGAGCCAGACTCCCACTCGAAGGCTTAGCTGCGAATCCGTTTCGCCTAAGATTAAATAAAGTCCTACCGAGTGGTAAGCCAGACTTCCACTCGGAGGCTTAGCTGCAGTCCAAAGTACTCGCCTAAGTTATTTAAATCCTACCGAGTGGCGAGCCAGACTCCCACTCGGAGGCTTAGCTGCAGTCCAAAGTACTCGCCTAAGTTATTTAAATCCTACCGAGTGGCGAGCCAGACTCCCACTCGGAGGGCTTAGCTGCAGTGTAAACACTCGCCTAAGTACAATGTGCTCCCGCAAGGAGGACGAGGTGCAGGTCGACTGCGACCCTCTCCTCTGAGCTACGCCACAAATACAACATACGCTCGAAAGAAGGACGAGGTGCAGGTCGACTGCGACCCTCTCCTCTGAGCTACGCCCTAAGTACAATGTGCGCTCGTAAGGAGGACGAGGTGCAGGTCGACTGTGACCCTCTCCTCTGAGCTTCGCCACAAGTACAACGTGAAAATCCTACCGAGTGAAGAGCAAACCTCTCACTCGGGGGCTTAGCTGCAGCCCAGCGCTCGCCTAAGATGTGAAAATCCTACCGAGTGAAGAGCAAACCTCTCACTCGGGGGCTTAGCTGCAGCCCAGCGCTCGCCTAAGATGTGAAAATCCTGCCGAGTGAAGGGCAAACCCCTCACTCGGGGGCTTAGCTGCAGCCCAGCGCTTGCCTAAGATGTGAAAATCCTACCGAGTGAAGAGCAAACCTCTCACTCGGGGGCTTAGCTGCAGCCCAGTGCTCGCCTAAGATATGAAAATCCTGCCAGGTGAAGAGCAAACCTCTCACTCGGGGGCTTAGCTGCAGCCCAGTGCTCGCCTAAGACATCAAAATCCTACCGAGTGAAGAGTAAACCTCACACTCGGGGGCTTAGCTGCAGCCCGGCGCTCGCCTAAGTGGATTAAGGAATAAGTCGACTGCAGTAAGCGTCTTGCTTTAAACCTGCAAAAAGACATTTCGAGCCAAAAACAACCATATTCAAACATCAAATCCAAGTTCGGATCGATACCTAAAGCAACCGAAAGTGCTCAGGCGCTAAGCCTGTTAAGGTTTATCGGTTACAACTCCACTCGGCATACCGAGGCAAATTTAAAGTGTCGAGCTTAAAAGAAGTTTTTTACCCCTCCTGTGGAGGGCTGGAAGGAGCGACGAACTCATCAAGATCAATTCCATCTGCGATCCGAGTGGCAGCAGCAATGAAGGTTTCCATGAAGGACCTGAAGTCATGTTTCTTGGTGTTGGCCACTCGGAGAGCCGCCAGCTTGTCTTCTCGCGCATCTTTGCAGTGGACTCGGGCCAGACACAAAGCAACATCTGCACCGCACCGAGCCGACGACTTTTTCCACTCCTGCACTCGACCAGGGACCGTGTTCAGGCGAGCCATCAGCGACTCAAGGTCGTTCTGGAGTGTCTCCCTGGGCCAGAGCGATGAGTCGATGCGAGATGTGGCGACCTTCAGCCTTGCAAGATAGTCCACGACAGCTGCAACACAGGACTCCAGTCGGAAAACATTCATGGCAACTTCGTCGTTCACCGGAGAATTGATGGGGTCAAGGTTTGGTTCCAGCCGGCTAGTCTCTTCTTCAAAGTTTTGACAAAATTCTGCAAGGACAATCACCGAGTCAAGGCAATGGTCGAATGGAAAAATCATAGTTGAAAATGATTGTTGAGAGTAAAGGGTTACCTTCAAGCATAAGGAATAGCTTCTTGGCAAGACCACTCAGGAAGGCCTCCAGCTCATTTTTCTTCCCAGTCAACTGGTTGACTTGGTCGGTTAGGGCGGCTTTGTCAATTTTCAGTCGACCGATTTCCTTGTTGGCAATCCCAAGAGCAGCTTCCAGATTGGTATTTTCTTGTTCAAGCTTGGTGACTGAAGCTAACTTCTCGTCAGCAAGCTTGATCTTATCAGCTAGTTCAAGGTCTTTCTTCTGTTGGGCCTCCCTCACCTTACCTGCAAGTTACAGCAAGATTAGATTTTGAAACAAACGAAGGGAAAAAGCAGTCGTCGAGGCCTCACCAAACATACCTTCGGTCTCCTCCTTTGCCTTCGTCAGATTCTCCTGAACCAGCTTCAAATCCAGCTCGAGCTGAATGTGCTTGTTTTCCAGCTCGGTGTAGCGAGCCGCAAGGTCACAGGATTTCTGCGAAGAACCAATCGACTAAATGTCAAAGAAAATTCACTTCCGAGTGGAAAAGGAAAAATCATGCGTTTCTAAGACTACAGCCGAATACAAACATTCGACCGTAGTCTCGGGGACTACACCCAGTGGGTGCACTCAGCGTGCCCCCACTAATCCTATTGAAGACAGAGTCGACCAGTCGACCTCAAAAAAAAACAAGATGTATTCTTTAAGACTGTAATCGACTGCAAGCAGTCGACCACAGTCTCGGGGACTACACCCAGTGGGTGCACTCAGCGTGCCCCCACCAGTTTGGGAAATCCATTCGCCTCAGTCGAATGACAGAAAGACTGAACTTATAAAGCCTAAGGCCGACTGCCAGCAGTCGACCTTAGCCTTGGGGACTACACCCAGCGGGTGCACTCAGCGTGCCCCCGCTAACACGGAGTTTGAATCGACACACCCAGTGGGTGACTGCTACGAATTCCGGAAAGAAAATTTTTTGATAGCATATCCTAACAGAACAACCGGTGGTCGACTGACCTGAACATTACTTTGAAGGGCGGAACTGGCGTCGTAAGCTGCGTGGCTCGCATCCCGGATGGTCTTCACCTGCTCCATCATGATCCCTGCCTGGCGTATCACCTCCTTCGCGGCCCCAGCTTGGTCCTCTGGGACGTGGTACGTCGTGAAGAGGGAGGGCTGTGCGGCACTCGACGAAGCAGGGAGAGCACTCGTCAGTGGATCTGCGAAGGACACAGTGTGTCGAGTGGTGTTCTCCTCCTCCGCGACCAGAGTCTCGGGCGCCGTCACATCCTGGAGCACCCTGCTGGTAGACGCTTTCCTACTCCTTCTGTGCTTCAGCGGTTCCTCATCTTCATCATCATCAGGAAGAGTGATAACAACGTTGGATGGAGCTACAGAAAAGAATCAGAATTAGAGATCATGAGTCAGTCGACTAAAAATGGAATTAAGAGTATAGTACCAAGGTTTGAGGTTGCTGCGTCCTCCATCTCATGGTCATCAGCCCTGGCTGAGGTCTCAGAAGTAGCAGCACTGCAATCCCAAAGAATTAGTCGACTGGCTCAAACGTCAACCAGAGATAAAGCTTGCACAAAACAGGAAGATTTAAGCAGCAATGACTACCCTGATATGGTGGGGATGGACACCTTCATCTTCGGCAGGAGTTTGGTCGGCTTTGACGGGGCCGCCCTGGGCTGCTTCGACGCCCTCTCCGTCAGCACCGGAGAAGTGGTCCGAGGGCGCTTGGTCGACTGCGCCACAGTCGCAACCCCCTTGCCACGTTCAGTCGCAGGGTCATGGACAAGCTTCGACCGCCTTTCCGAGCGCGGTGGTGCGACCTCCTCCTCCTCCTCTTCTTCGTCCTCCTCGTCGTCATCATCATCGTCATCCTCCTTAGCGGCATCCGAGTCCCACTCCTCCTGGCTCTCGCCCCCGCTCGCTTCTCCCTCCTCAGTCGGAGCCTGTGCCCCATTGGGCATCGAGTACAGCTCAGTGAGGGCCTGATTAGACATCAAGACAAAAGTCAATCGACCGATTGGCAGAGAAAGCAGAAATAAATATGACAAGAATACAATGGGAAGTGGAGCAGACATACCTTGTTTGGAACGCTGAGGTGGTCGAGTGGAGGAATCCTTCTGGCTCCACGAGGGTTATCCTTGTTCCCAGTAACAGCGACCATCCACCTTTCCAGAGTGGCATCGTCGACTGCTTCTGGATTGATCCGAGTCTCATCTTCAGTCCCGCGGTACAACCACATGCAATGGCTCCGGAACTGAAGAGGCTGGATACGTCACCTAAGGAACACCTCCAGGAGATCCATACCCGTCACTCCTTCCCGAACCAACTGAACTACGCGCTCCATCAACATCTTCACGTCAGCTTTCTCCTCCGGAATCACCTTCAGAGAGGAGGGCTTGTTCACTCGGTCCATGGCGAACCGAGGAAGTCCACTCGACTTCCCCGGCGTTGGCTGATCCTGGCAGTAGAACCAGGTCGACTGCCAGCCTCTGACTGACTTGGGAAACGTCATGGCTGGGAAGGTGCTCTTGTTCCTCACCTGGATCCCTAGACCTCCACACATTTGGACAACTTGGGTTCTTTCGTCGCTTGGGCTTGCCTTCTTCATGGCCTGAGAGCGGCACGTGAATATATGCTTGAACAATCCCCAATGCGGTCGACAACCCAGAAAATTCTCGCACATGGACACAAACGCGGCGAGATAGGCGATGGAGTTCGGGGTGAAGTGGTGGAGTTGCGCTCCAAAGAAGTTCAAGAAACCACAAAAGAAAACGCTCGGTGGCAAAGAAAATCCGCGGTCGACATGGGTGGCCAGAAGCACGCACTCACCCTCTTCCAGCTGGGGCTGCCACTCCCTCCCCGGAAGCCTTGCGGCTCCATGGGGGATCAGCCCGTCGTTGGCCATATCGAGAAGATCCGCCTCCGTGATGGTCGACTGGATCCAATCTCCCTGGACCCAGCCTTTCGGCAGGCTAGATCTAGACGAAGACCCGCCTCGACTGGTGGATCTCCCCTTCGCCTTCTCCGTCGCCGACGCCTTCTTCGCGCGTTCCAGCGCCGCCGTCTTATCCTTGACCATGGCTGCCGGCGAGACGTGCGAGGAGAAGTTGTGCGGAGGTGAGAGCGAGCGTGTTGGGCGGAGACGAAGGAAGCAGAGAGAGAATGCTGAGGCACTGTTCAAAAAACCCTCGCCGGGCGCATTTATAAGATCCTTTCCGAGTGGATGATAGGTGGGCCCGGTCGGTCTAATCATATCCCAAAACAGTTGCACGGGCGTGACACATGGCGAAGAAAGCGGCACGGAGATCGAGGCATCCATGCCCTATCCCATCCGAGCGCCGCGGTCCGCCCCGCTTCGCGCGCTTCCCCAAAATTTCGTATCCCGCGGAATCCGCGAACGGCAGATCGGTCCGTCGGACGCGGGATTTCCTGTGATCCGTCACTCGGAAATCGGCGAAGTCCAAAAGATCACTCGACGAAAGAAAAGAATGGATCGAGTCGACTGAAGAAAAGTTTCTCACTATCAACAAAGAGATTTTTTAGTTCAAAACAACGCACGGCCAGTGTGCGAAGGCTAATCGGAAACAACATCAACTCCTTCATCACTCAAGCCTCAATCCATTCGAGGGCTAATGATGGAGTCATGTACCTAGGGTAGGGTCATAGACCTGATCTAAGTACCCTGCCTGAGGACACCCTTAGAAGAGATCACCTTCCAGTCGACCTACGAGGAACTCACTCGACTGACTTGAAGGACTCGACCACGAAGACTCACTCGACCACCAGAAGGTCAAGAAGCACTCTGCACTTCAACGGTCTGTAATTAAGTAGACTTTATGATAGTTAAGACCCTTTATGTGGGGCGTTACCAGTAACGCCCCAGACTTAATGTACCTTAAACCCTTCATTACGTGGGTCGGCTGGGGTCCTGGCGCACTCTATATAAGCCACCCCCCTCCACAGGCAGAAGGGTTCGCACCCCTGTAACTCATATACACATAATCCACTCGACCGCCTCCGGGCTCCGAGACGTAGGGCTTTTACTTCCTCCGAGAAGGGCCTGAACTCGTACATCTCTTGTGTTTACAACCTCTCCATAGCTAGGACCTTGCCTCTCCATACCTACCCCCCACTCTACTGTCAGACTTAGAACCACGACAAATATACCAGGACACCGTCCACAGGATGGGGATAGACCCATCCAGAATCAGCCAAAGTAACACAACCTTTGAAGGGGTAATACCAGGCGTTGAAGCCCACTGCAGGGGCTCCCTCGTACTAGAGGTAACATTCAGTTCCCCAGGCAACTCCAGAAGTGAAGAACTACTCTTCACCATCGCCCCCTCCAAAGCGGTTATCATGCATTGCTGGGGAGAACGGCCTTCGCCCGCTTCAACGTAGTACCGCACTACGCCTACCTTAAACTCAAGATGCCCGGTCCACATGGCGTCATCACCGTTAATGGAAACACAGAGCGTTCCTTACGCGTGGAAGAATACGCGACGGCTCCAGCTGCCGGATTCTAAGCGGCCTCTAATACCAGAAAGCATGATTGGTCGTTAAGACCACGGACTCAGTTAGATGAGTCCGGCAGCCCAGATAAACCTGATCTGGGCGCGACACATGTAATCCCATAAAGGACACCAGGGGTTATAGATATTTAATAAAGCCCAACTCTTGGCTTGACCTTATTAACAGGCCAATGTCTTACACTTTTACTATCCATTAGAGATAGCCGACTTTTCGCACGCTTACGTCATACTCTTCTAAATGAGTTTTTTCTTTTTACAGACACCATTCGCGCGACACCTTTCTAGGAAACGACACAACAGGGACAAAGGCGCAGACGTGCAGCAGGGCCCCACTCAAAGGTTTCTCTTTAGATTAAGCCCCTGTGTAAACCTTTTTTATTGTCTCTTGTTGCTTACATATCCCATGGGTACTACACCCACAGAGGATGCTGCCGTTATTGGCATTTCGCCACGACAGACTAATGCACGTACCTAGAATATAGGGTTCATAATAAAGGGCGTTGCCCAGCCCCGTATATGTTATAAAGTCCGAATACCTTCGGGAGTGTTCGGCGTCGCGAGTTTGGCCCTATATGCAGCAGCTTCAAATCATGTCTATGGTCAAATGTTGGGTTTGCCCGACTCCTGGGTTTGCCGCCTTATGTTCCGTTCTTATCGGCTAAGGCGGCTGAGGGAGTCCTGGACCAGGGGGTGTCCGGACAGCCAGACTATCATTATCCGCCGGACTCCAAGACTACGAAGATACAATATTGAAGACTCCGTCCCGTGTCCGGATGGGACTTTCCTTGGCGTGGAAGGCAAGCTTGGCAATACGGATATGTAGATCTCCTACCATTGTAACCGACTCTGTGTAACCCTAGCCTCCTCCGGTGTCTATATAAACCGGAGGGCTTTAGTCCATAGGACAACATACATTATAACAATCATACCATAGGCTAGCTTCTAGGGTTTAGCCTCCTTGATCTCGTGGTAGATCCAATCTTGTACTACCGATATCATCAATATTAATCAAGCAGGACGTAGGGTTTTACCTCCATCAAGAGGGCCCGAACCTGGGTAAAAACATCGTGTCCCTTGTCTCCTGTTACCATCCGCCTAGACGCACAGTTCGGGACCCCCTACTCGAGATCCGCCGGTTTTGACACCGACATTGGTGCTTTCATTGAGAGTTCCTCTGTGTCGTCACCGATAGGCTTGATGGCATATTCAACCAACAACGCTGTCCAGGGTGAGATTTTTCTCCCCGGACAGATCTTCGTATTCGGCGGCTTCGCACTGCGGGCCAATTCACTTGGCCATCTGGAGCAGATCGAAAGCTACGCCCCTGGCCGTCAGGTCAGATTTGGAAGCTTAAACTTCACGGCCGATGTCCGCGGAGACTTGATCTTCGACGGACTCGAGCCACAGCCAAGCGCGCCGCACTGTGACGACGGGCACGATCTAGCTCTGCCACCAAACAGTGCCTTGGGGGTCACGCACGGGTCCGCTTCGGCCATTAGCCTGGAGCCGATCACCCATATCAAGGGCCAGTGGATAGACGCCGCCCTGGGGGCTCCAACATCCATGGCGATGGAGCCAAACACTAATCTTGTCCCCTGTGAAACTTGTGATCCCGAGGCGCCGGACTCCTCGCCGGACTCCGAACCTCCCGCGACCCTACCAATCGATCCGGATTGGGCGCCGGTTATGGAATTCACCGCCGCAGACATCTTCCAATACTCGCCTTTTGGCGATGTCTTGAATTCACTAAAGCATCTCTCGTTATCAGGAGAGTCCTGGCCGGACTATGGCCAGGATGGTTGGGGTACGGACGACGAAGAAATTCGGAGCCCACCCACCACCCACTTTGTAGCCACTGTCGACGATCTAACCGACATGCTAGACTACGACTCCGAAGACATCGACGCCATGGACGACGATGCCGGAGACGAACAGGAACCAGCGCCTATAGGGCACTAGAAGACCACCTCGTCATATGACATATACATGGTGGACACCCCAAAAGACGGGGATGGCGAAGAAACAGCGGAGGCAGACTCTTTAAAGAAGCAGCCCAAACGCCGGCGTCAGCGGCGCCGCTCTAAATCTCGCCACAGCAAGAATGGAGATTCCGGCACAGGAGATAATAATACTCCAGAGAGTGCCGAAGACAATCCCCTCCAGCAAGACTCAGTGCAGGAGGATGCAGAAGCAAGCCCTCATGAGGGGGCGACAGACGAAGAGGTTGAGGATCATAACTATATGCCTCCCTCCGAAGACGAAGCAAGCCTCAACGATGACGAATTCGTCGTACCCGAGGATCCCGTCGAACAAGAGCGCTTCAAGCGCAGGCTTATCGCCACAGCAAACAGCCTAAAGAAAAAGCAGCAACAGCTTCAAGCTGATCAGGACCTGCTGGCCGATCGATGGACCGAGGTCCTCGCGGCCGAAGAGTATAAACTCGAACGTCCCTCCAAAAGTTACCCACGACGCAAGCTGCTTCCCTGATTAGAGGAGGAAGCATACACACCTCCATCACCAGCGCACGATATGGCTGACCGACCACCCCGTGGTCGTGACAGAGAGGCATCCAGGCCCCCATCCAAGACCGTACCCCGGCATCGCTCCAAAATTACGAAGCCAAGAGGGAACGCGCCGGACTTGCGAGACATATTGGAGGACAAGGCAAGGCAATCCAGATCCATCTACGGATCACGTGGGCGCCTTGCGACCCACGACGAATACCGTCGCGCCGGATACAATAACCCCGGCCGGGCCGAACACAGCAGACAGCCCTCTCTCGAGCTGCGTCGCGATATCGCTCAATACAGAGGCGCCGCACACCCGCTATGCTTCACTGACGAAGTAATGGATCATCAGATCCCCGAAGGGTTTAAACCCGTAAACATCGAATCTTACGATGGCACAACAGACCCCGCGGTTTGGATCGAAGACTATCTTCTCCACATCCATATGGCCCGCGGCGACGATCTCCACGCCATAAAGTACCTCCCACTCAAGCTTAAAGGACCAGCTCGGCATTGGCTTAACAGCTTGCCCGCAGAATCAATTGGGTGTTGGGAAGACCTGGAGGCCGCATTCCTTGATAACTTCAAAGGCACATATGTGCAACCACCAGACGCCGATGACCTAAGCCACATCATTCAGCAGCCAGACGAATCGGCCAGACAATTCTGGACAGGGTTCTTGACGAAGAAAAATCAAATCGTCGATTGTCCGGATGCAGAGGCCCTTGCATCCTTCAAACATAACATCCGGGACGAATGGCTAGCCCAGCACCTGGGGCAGGAAAAGCCGAAATCCATGGCAGCCCTCACATCGTTAATGACCCGCTTTTGCGCGGGAGAGGACAGCTGGCTAGCCCGCAGTAACAATCTCCGTAAAAATTCTGGCAGTACGGATACTAAAGACAACAACGGCAGGTCACGTCGAAACAAAAACAAGCGCCGCATTAACGGCGACGATAAGGAGGATACGGCAGTCAACGCCGGATTCCGAGGCTCTAAACCCGGTCAGCGGAAGAAGCCATTCAAAAGAACCACTCCGGGTTCGTCCAATCTGGACCAAATACTCGACCGCTTATGCCAGATACATGGCACCTCTGAAAAGCTAGCTAACCACACTAATAGAGATTGCTGGGTGTTCAAGCAGGCCGGCAAGTTAATTGCCGAAAACAATGACAAGGGGCTAAACAGCGACGACGAGGAAGAGACCCGACCGCCGAACAACAGAGGACAGAAGGGTTTTCCCCCACAAGTGCGAACGGTGAATATGATATACGCGACCCACATACCCAAGAGGGAGAGGAAACACGCACTAAGGGACGTCTATGCGATGGAGCCAGTCGCCCCAAAGTTCAACCCATGGTCCTCTTGTCCGATCACTTTCGATCGAAGAGACCATCCGACCAGCATACGCCATGGCGGATTCGCCGCATTGGTTTTAGACCCAATCGTCGATGGGTTCCACCTCACGAGAGTCCTGATGGACGGCGGCAGCAGCCTGAACCTCCTTTATCAGGATACAGTGCGCAAAATGGGCATAGACCCATCAAGGATTAAACCTACAAAGACAACCTTTAAAGGTGTCATACCAGGAGTGGAAGCCAACTGCACAGGCTCAGTCACACTGGAAGTGGTCTTCGGATCCCCGGATAATTTCCGGAGCGAAGAGCTAATCTTCGACATAGTCCCGTTCCGAAGCGGCTATCACGCTTTGCTCGAACGAACCGCGTTTGCCAAATTCAACGCGGTGCCACACTATGCATACTTAAAGCTCAAGATGCCAGGCCCTCGCGGAGTCATCACGGTCAATGGGAATACGGAACGCTCCCTCCGAACGGAGGAACATACAGCGGCTCTCGCGGCAGAAGTACAGAGCAGCCTTCTAAGGCAATTCTCGAGTCCGGCCGTTAAAAGGCTGGATACAGCAAAACGCGCCCGGAGCAATTCCAACCAAGACCACCTGGCGCGATCAGAGCATGCGTAGCAATGCGGCCCCAACCCTCGCCCGCACATGATAGCAAGAATAACACTCCGCGTACATCATTACACTTTGGAGATACCATTGGCACAGGGGAGGGGGCACGATCGCAACGGACCCAGAGTGCGGTTCGACCACACCGGGGGCTCGCAAGTGTGCCCCCCTTTTTTTATTACTTCATTTTTCTTCTTTTTTATGTACACAGGACTCTGTTAACCAGAAGCCCTGTCCGGCGGCGAACCCGCCGAACTAACGATGCAACAGTCAGGGACTAAAGAAGGCCGCGACGAACACTCAGGTGGTCTCAATTACGAACATTAAATTCGATTATATACACCAAGTTCGCAGCTCATCCCTGGAGGGGGACATGTTTACTTCGTCCAAATCCCTTGCTTACCGCGCTATTTGTATCAGTCCGCTCTACTAGCAGACTTTCTTTCATAAATAATGCAGCAACTTTTTGATCGCAATTGCACTACCTCTTATATATATATATATATGCTCATTATGTGACATCTTGCACCCGTATATTTTGGTACGGCCTCATACACCGGGGGCTTATGTTCCCCACTCTATGGTGTGATAAGTCCGAACACTTTCACAAGTGCGGCACCCCGAACTTATAGCATTATATGAATCGGCTCCGAATCATGTCTTGGGTCAATAGTTGGGTTTGCCCGGCTCCCACGTTTTGGTGCCTTACGTTCCGTTCCGTCGGCTAAGGTGGCACTGGGAGAACCACTGCGATTGCGCCCCGGTTGAGCCGGGCGAGCACCTCAGTGGAGAAAGCTAAAACTGACTGGCATGATAAGGCGAGAGACTGGTCGCTGTTCAAGAGGTTTTTTCGGGTCCATCAAGACTCACGCCGCTTCGAGCGAAGTTCCGGATAATGTCCGATGAAGGCGTGGATAGCGCCCCGGATTCGGCCTTCCGAATACCAGGGGCTTCGCCGAAATTTAAAATTATAGAATTCTATGGCTAAGTGAGAGTGTTCAAGCATTATAAGTCTGGTTGCCTTGTTCGTTGTGTTGAGTGCCTCCCTCGATGGACCCAACAATGGGAACAAGAGTGCTCAAGTTTATCCCGAACACCCCAGCACTCGTGGCTTGGGGGCTGAAGCCAACGACTTGCCATCTCTAAGATTTTATAAACGGCCGCACAGAAGGTAATATTTTAAATTAAACAAGCGTTGCTTAACGCGCACATGAACAAAGTTTCAGCGCGCAGGATAATACATAGCGAATTCACTCAAAGATTACATTTCGGGGGCACTCATCCGCAATATTGCGGGCTCCCTTCAGGATAGTTCTATAATACATCTCGGGCGTGCGATACTCCTTGCCCGGTGGCGGGGGGTCCGTGAGAAGCTTCTCCGCATCCAACTTGCCCCATTGCACCTTTGTGCGGGCAAGAGCCCGGCGAGCGCCTTCAATACAGGCGGAGCGCTTGATGACATCCAACCAGGGGCATGCATCCACCAGCCTCCGCATGAGGCCAAAGTAGCTCCCTGGCATGGCCTGTCCAGGCCACAGCCGGACTATAAGGCCCTTCATGGCCTCCTCAGCTACCTTGTGGAGTTCGACTAGCTGCTTCAGCTGGTCGCTTGGGGGCACCAGGTGTCCGGCCTCAGCATATTGAGACTAGAAGACTTTTTCTGTCGAGCTCCCCTCCTCGCCACGGTAGAATGCGGCGGCATCGGACGCACTACGCGGCAGATCTGCAAACGCCCCTGGAGAGCTCCGAATGCGGGTAAGTGTCAGGTATTTTACATTAACATGCCTGCTTTGAATGAAAAACGCCTTACCCGCCGCTATTTTCTTTATATCTTCAACCTCCTGAAGGGCCTTACGGGCCTCGGCCTTGGCGGACTTGGCACTTTCGAGAGCCGAGGCAAGCTCGGACTCTCGAGTCTTGGAGTCACGCTCCAAACTCTCATGCTTTTCCATGAGAGCCTGGAGCTCTTGCCGAACTTCCGCCACCCGTGCCTCCTGCTTTTCTCGCTTTGCCCGTTCCGCGGCCGCACTGTGTTCGGCCGCGGACACAGCATCCTTCAGGGCTGCCACCTCGTTAGTGGCCCCTGCAATACACATATTATACTTGTTCATTTTATTGCAACCAAAATCCTTTTCTGTAAGGTACCTATTCAAAGTGGTGTTACTCACCTTCTTTGTCCTCGAGCTGCTTCTTTGCATGGCCGAGCTCTCGCTCGGACTGCTCGAGATCCTGCTTCAGCACATCGACCTCCGCCGTTAATGCGGCAGAGGCCAGCAGCGCAGCCTGCAAACCCATATTGACATATTTTTAGCAACCCTGCGCATATCTTGTTAGATCCTCAGTCCGGCTTTTCTTTCCGAACACCGAACTGAGCATCAGGGGCTACTGTCTATGCGGTATTACATTACATAATTTTAACTTCTTACCTCAAAGCCTGTTAAAAGGCTGCTGCAGGCTTCGGTCAGCCCGCTTTTGGCGAGCTGAACCTTTTGAATCACCGCACTCATGATAGTGCGGTGCTCTTCCTCGATGGAAGCGCCTTTAAGCGCCTCCAACAAGTTATCAGGCGCCTCCGGTTGGACGGAGGCCGCCGTTGTCACGGACTTGCCCTTCTTTCGAAGGGGCTGCTTGCCGGACTCTGGAACCACTGCGGGTTCCGATGTAGAGTCCGGCGCAAAGTCCGGGAGGTTGCCTGACGGCGCCTCCGGAGCCTCCTCCTGATGGGTCCCTCTCTGGGATCCCACCTCGGCGTCCTCGTCGGCACGTGGGGTAGAGGCAGGTGGAAGTGAATTCACATCCGACGAGGCCAACGACCCGCTCGATGAGTCGGGGAGATCGTCATCGTCCGGATTACGGACAGAATGCGGCGTTAGAAGGACACTACGTGACATAAAGTATTGCGTATAAAGGATCCGGACACTTACGATCTTGCCGGACGCCTGGCCCTTGGAGGCCACTCATCCTCGCCAACGCTGGTGTTGGCGAAACTGTCCGGGGGAATAGTTCTCCCCCTCTTGGACCCTTCGGCCTCCCCGATTGGGGAAGCCTTCCTCTTCTTCTCTCCCTCCTCCGGGAGAGAATACTCCTCCTCCTCGTCTTCGGGAGAGGAGTCCGCGTCGTCGTCAGACGCCTGATTGCGGGAACTCTTTCGAGTCCCTGCGGCCACCTTCTTGGCCTTCTTCTCCGGCACCACGTGCGGTGCCGAAACCAGCAGCCCTGCTAAGCGGGCATCCACTGGATCTTCTGGCATGGGAGCCGGGCTGATAAGCAGCTTGGCCTTCTCCATCCATTCCTGTCAAAGGAAGAGGCAGAATGAAACCTCACTTGAGACAATTTAATTGTAACAAGTGTCCCGTAATGGGGTTGAATCACTTACCTCGTCAGTTGGATACTGCGAGCTGAATCCATGGTCTTTCGTCGCGGATGCGGGGGCTTCGGCGCCCTTGAACAGCACCCTCCAGGCGCCTTCTCATGTTGTATCGAAGAGTCCGCTTAGCGCCTGGTGCTGTTCCGGATTGAACTCCCACAAATTGAATGCCCGTTCTTGGCATGGGAGGATCCGCCGGATGAGCATGACTTGGACCACATCGACGAGCCTGAGCCCATTGCTTACCATCTTCTGGATGCAGGCTCGGAGTGCCGTCACCTCCACCGGATTTCCCCACTACAAGCCCTTCTCTTTCCAGGAGGTGAGCTGCGTGGGGATGCCAGATCTAAACTTGGGGGCCGCCGCCCATGTGGGTTTGCGCGGCTCGGTGATGTAGAACCACCCCGATTGCCACCCCTTGACGGAGTCCACAAAGGTCCCTTCGAGCCAACGGACGTTGGGAAATTTGCCCAACATGGCGCCTCCGCATTCCGCTTGCGTGCCCTTCACAACCTTCGGCTTGACGTTGAAGGTCTTGAGCCACAGGCCGAAGTGGGGCCGGATGCAGAGGAAGGCCTCGCACACGATGATAAACGCCGAGATGTTGAGGATGAAGTTCGGCGCCAGATCGTGGAAATCCAGGCCGTAGTAAAACATGAGCCCCCGGACAAATGGATGGAGCGGAAAGCCCAGTCCACGGAGGAAGTGGGGGAGGAAGACGACCCTCTCATGAGGCCCAGGGGTAGGGATGAGCTGCCCCTCGTCGGGCAGCCGATGCGCGATATCGCCGGAAAGGTATCCGGCGCTGCGCAGCTTGGTGATGTCCTCCTCCTTAACGGTGGAGGCCAACCATTTGCCTCCCGCTCCGGACATATTCAGAGAAGGTCGAGGCGAGATGCGCGAGCTTGGGCGTTGGAGCTTGAGTTCGCGGAGATGGATAAGCAAAGGAGGAAGAAGGCGTAGGTGAGAAGGTGAATCCTTATCCCTTATATATAGGCGGACGAAAACTATGCGTTCCCCACCAGCCTGGTAAAACTCGCTTATCTCCCAAGCGCCACCATCAACGGCGCGGTTGGGTTACCCACACACGTATTGATGAGAATCCCGGAATAAGGGGAACACGATCTCTGCTTCGACAAGACGTGCCAAGGGAACCGCTTCGCTAAACGTGCTGAGGTGGTATAGTAAAAAACGATTCAAACGAAGGCTTGGTAGCGGTGTGATGTCACGCCGCATAATACGTCAGCAGATTGAACTAAGTGTACATTTTATTCTCTCTACGGTGGAATGTGGAATTTATTTTGTAGAGCCGGACACTATCCTGGTGTTCATGATCTTCTCTGGATTATTCAAGGGAGGAACCCGCCTTGCAATGCCGAACATTATGCGCGCCGGACTTATCGTCATAGAAGCCTGGTTCAGGGGCTACTGAGGGAGTCCTGGACTAGGGGGTGTCCGGACAGTCGGACCATCATTATCCGCCGGACTCCAAGACTACGAAGATACAAGATTGAAGACTCCGTCCCGTGTCCGGATGGGACTTTCCTTGGCGTGGAAGGCAAGCTTGGCAATACGGATATGTAGATCTCCTACCATTGTAACCGACTCTGTGTAACCCTAGCCTCCTCCGGTGTCTATATAAACCGGAGGGCTTTAGTCCGTAGGACAACATACATTACAACAATCATACCATAGGCTAGCTTCTAGGGTTTAGCCTCCTTGATCTCGTGGTAGATCCACTCTTGTACTACCCATATCATCAATATTAATCAAGCAGGACGTAGGATTTTACCTCCATCGAGAGGGCCCGAACCTAGGTAAACACATCGTGTCCCTTGTCTCCTGTTACCATCCGCCTAGACGCACAGTTTGGGACCCCCTACCCGAGATCCGCCAGTTTTGACACCGACAGCGGCCAAAGGAGAACTACTGCGATCGTGCCCTGATTATTCCGGATGAGCACCTCAGTAGAGAAAGCCGAAAACTGACTGTCATGATATAGCGAGAGACTGTTCAACTACTCGAAGACTTATCGGAACCTTTAGGGTTCCTCCGCATTAACGAAGGACCATTTACCGGTCATGTACACACGCGCCCGGATTCGGATGCACGCAAAGGTACAAGGGGCTACATAGTAGCCCCACCGTCAAACTCCTATGGCTAAGTGAAAGTGTTAAAGCTATATAGTCCGGTCGCCTAGTTCGACGTGCGATCACCTCCTTAATGGACCAAGATGTTGGATCAAGTGTGATTACGCATATTTTCGCGAACACCCTCGCATTATATGCATGGGGGCTGAAGCCAACGACTGCTAACTTTCAGAATTGCATATATATATATATATATATATAAAACGGCCACACAGGAGGCACAATAACACTTTCGGGTGAAAGTATAAACATATCCTCCATAATTAAAATAACATTATTTTTACAATGACACGATTTGTCACTCGAACATGACATTCTTCGAGCACTGAGCCTCTATTAAGCGAGCACCTTCTGCTACTTGCTCCAAGATGTGCTTGGCCGGATCCTGGCCTCCCGCCGGATTCTGGGTCACAATGATGGTGGCCTCCATATCTGTCCAATATGCTTTAACGCGGGCAAGAGCCATCCGCGCACCCTCTATGCACGCCGACCTCTTTATGGCATCGATCCGCGATACGGCACCAAGGAACTGTTGCACTAAACCAAAATAACTGTCCGGCTTAGGCCCCTTCAGCCATAGATGGTCTATTAGAGACCGCATTGCAAGACCGGACAGTCTATGGAGCTCGGCTAGAACAGCCACCCTTTCACTAAACGGCAATGTGCGCGTTGGAGCGCTGAACTGCGACCAGAACAGCTTTTCCACTTCATTATCATTTTGTTCCTCGAAAAACTTGGCCGCATCAGCCGTACTCTTTGCCAAATCCGCATAGGCGTCTGCAGGACTCCAGCGTCGATCCAGAGGAGCATACTTTGGATCTAAAAACTTCATCCGCAACAAATAAGGGTTTCCAGCCGCGATTTCTCCGGCCTGTCGAAGCTCCTCGCGCGCATCCCTAATTTCGGACTGCGTCTCCTTGGCCGCATCAAGTGCCTTTTTCAGGCAGCCAAATTAGCCTTATTATCTTTTTCAAGGAGCTCATACCGGTCGGCGGCATTTTTCAGCTCCACAGCCATCTCGGCTACTTTGTTTTTGCTTCGGCGACGAGCAGCCTGTTCGGCTCTCAACTCTTCGGTCGCCTTTAGGGCAGCCGCATTGCTAGCCCGGGCTTGTTCCTTGGCCAGGGCAAGTTCCACCCTCAAGGCCTCCATGGCAGCAGCTCCGTCTACAGTCCAAGCATATAACATTAACAGTATGCTCCTCTTGGTCCTTCCTACAACAAATAAGGAAAGCAGAGAACATACCTTGAGACTTGTTAAGTCGCTCATTCACAAGCGTCATATCGGCCTCAATAACTCCAATTTGTCGCCTGAGTTCGGCGACTTCAACGGACCGGTCGGCTGCCGGATCCTTAGCCACCTGCGCATAAATACAGCGTGGTCATTACTTAACAAAGTGATCCTCTATTTGCCGCCTAGGGCTGGCAACTAGAGTCTCAGGGGCTACTATCCATATGGAGCACACTTAGTGCGTGCGTCACAGGCAAAAATTATGTATTTTCATTACATACCTCAAAGCCTCTGAGCAAGCTCGTAAAGGCTTCATTCAACCCGTTTGTGGCGGATGAAATCTTCTCGAGCACCGTGCTCATTAATGAATGGTGATCCTCCGAGAGAGCAGCTCACTCCAAAAGGCCCGTCAGTGTGTCTGGCCGGACGCCGAACTGTGCTGGACCCTTCTTATCACCCCCAATGGGAGCCGAACGCTCCGGGCTCAGGGCGGCCAAAGTATTAGCTTCTGCCTTCGGCAGATCTGGACTCCTCCGTGACGACACCTTGGGGTCGCCCGCCTCATGAGGCGGAGAGGTTGGTGGGGTCTCACTCTCCATCATCTCCGGAAGGAGATCCCCCGAAGGCGAACTCTGTCGAGAAAAGCTGCTAGCCGGACTGCAAGGAATGGATCCTGGTTATTGTTCTTGGAGAAGGAAGCACTAGCTTTGTATTTACGATTAACTTTCGGCTCAGCTGAGGACTGGCCCGTTTGCGTGTGGAGGATCTCGGGTAGGGGGTCCCGAACTGTGGGTCTAGGCGGATGGTAACAGGAGACAAGGGACACGATGTTTTACCCAGGTTCGGGCCCTCTTGATGGAGGTAAAACCCTACGTCCTGCTCGATTAATATTGATGATGTGTATTACAAGAGTGGATCTACCACGAGATCAAGGAGGCTAAACCCTAGAAGCTAGCCTATGGTATGATTGTTGTAATGGAGGTTATGTCCTACGGACTAAAGCCCTCCGGTTTATATAGACACCGGAGAGGGCTAGGGTTACACAGAGTCAGTTACAATGGTAGGAGATCTACATATCCGTATCGCCAAGCTTGCCTTCCACGCCAAGGAAAGTCCCATCCGGACACGGGATGGAGTCTTCAATCTTGTATCTTCATAGTCTTGGAGTCCGGCAGACGATGATAGTCCGGCTGTCCGGACACCCCCTAGTCCGGGACTCCCTCAGTAGCCCCTGAACCAGGCTTTAATGACGATAAGTCCGGCGCGCATAAAGTTCGGCATTGCAAGGCGGGTTCCTCCCTTAAATAATCCAGAGAAGATCATGAACACCAGGATAGTGTCCGGCTCTGCAAAATAAATTCCACATTCCACCGTAGAGAGAATAAAATATACACAAGTTCAATCTGCTGACGTATCTTGCGGCATGACGTCACACCACTACCAAGCCTTTACTTGAATCGTTTTTTATGATACCGCCTCAGCGCATTTAGTGAAGCGGTTTCCTTGGCACGTCTTGTCGAAGCAGAGATCATGTTCCCCTTATTCCGGGATTCTCATCAATATGGGCGTGGGTAACCCAACCGCGCCAGTCGCCACGCCTCCTCTATCGAAGGTGAATCCCGAACGGTCACGGAGACGGCTCTTGGTATTCCCCCTCTTTATAATAGGACCAAGGCTCGTTTCTTTTCTTCAATCTTCCATCGAATCTTCTCCTTGCTCCAAGTTCCAACACCCAGAGCCCCAGATTCGAGTGCTTCGGACCTTCAACAATGTCCGGCTCCGACCTTCAGGGCCGATGGATGCCCTCCTCCGTCACGGAGGAGGACGTGCTAAAGCTGCGTGAGGCCAAGTACCTGTCTTACGAGATTTCACACAGGTTGCCCGCCCAAGGGCAGGCCATACCCACTCCCAAGCCCGGTGAGTATGTCGTCTTCGTATCCCACCTCCGTCGGGGTTTAGGCTTCTCGACGAATCCTTTCGTGAGAGGGCTCATGTTCTACTACGGGCTGGATTTTCATGACTTGGCTCCGGAGTCCATCCTCCATATTTCCGCATTTATTATCGTCTGCGAAGCCTTCCTTCGCGTCACCCCCCACTTCGGCCTGTGGCTGAAGACCTTCAATGTGGAGCCGAAGATGATTGGGGGGCGTCAAGCAGAGTGCGGCGGGGCGGCCATAAGAAGGAGGGCCGATGCCCCATGGCCCGAGGGCTCCTTCCAAGAGGAGCTCGGCTTGTGGCAGCAGGAGTGGTTCTATATCACCGCTCCAAAGGGCAGCAGGCAGAAGCCACCGCCTCCATTCCGCTCGGGACCTCCACGACGGTTAATGTCATGGGTCAACCAAGGGCTCAACTGGGGGCCGTCAAAAGACGTGCCCCTATTACAGGACCAGATTCGAGACCTTCAAGCGAGGGAGATCGATCTGGTCGTGGTGATGCAGGTCATGCTAATCAGGCGTCTTCTGCCCTGCAAACGCCGTCCTCTCCGGTTATGGGAGTTCAATCCGGAGGGACCACGGATTCTCCAACACTTCATGGGTACGACACCCGTGGAGATGTACAAGTTGTTCTTCGGACCGCAGGTGGCGTGTCCGGAATTGACCGAGGATGCAGGCCTAAGCTGCAATCGCCCGGATACTCAGGTATGTAGCTCAGTGTCCGGACGTACCGTTTGTTTGCTTTTCTATGGTTCGCCTTTTAACCCGTTATCCTTCATCAGGAGTGGATAGCGCAAGCAAAGCTGATAAGGTGTCCGGCTCCCCTCCCAGAGACCGCACCGGAGCCCGTGCTGGTCAGAATGTTGGAGGTCGCGCCTTTTGAAGAAGGCGAAGGGGAAAATAGAGGAGCTAACACCTAGCCCAAGGGGGCGCTCGAAGAAGGGGGGATCGAGAATCCCTCCCTCCAGGGGGAGAAGAGGACCGCCTCCGAAGACCCGGAGGCCAAAGCCTCTAAGCGGGGGAAGAAATCTTCACCAGAGGGTCCTGCGTCTGGGGAGACCCCGGGCGTACAATCTTCTCTACAGAATCAGCCCTCCAGCGAGCCATGAGTGGGAAAAGGGGAGTTCATTAATAAGAAAACATCCCTATTTGTGCTTCTGAGGATAACCGAAAATTTTGCCCTGTAGTTCGGATCTGCGAACTTCTCAGATGAGCTCGTCTTCGGGGGATCTTCGTCCGGAGATGATGGAGAGCGGGACGCCTCCGTCTGCTGCGCCGTCGGATAGGGCAGACGAGCCTGAGGTGTCGTCACGGAGGGTGTCCCTGAGCCCGGCAGGGCCGAAGAGTTCGACGCCGACTAGAGTTCGGCCGGGGGAGCTGAAGGATCTACTTGAGAGGGCGTCCATCTTAGAAGATCACCGTGCATTGATGAGCATGGCGATTGGAAGGATTTCGTCCGCCGAAAGCGGATTGCATAATGTCGTCAGGAGTTTGCTGGCGGGATTTGAGGTACGTAAAAACGACGCACCTTTTTGACAGTTTTGCACATGAAAGTGCGCCCTGTATAGATAGTAGCCCCTGAGACTCGGTAGGTTGTCGAAAGCGACAGCGTGCCGAGGATCAAAATCGCAGGTATTGAGTATCGCCTTTCCTATGCAGGTGGCGGATAGTCCGGGGGCTAGACGGACTGATGGAGTTGCCGAATTAATGCGGCAACTCGATGTAGCGGATGCAGACATCGCGCTAGTCAACAAGCGTCTTGACGAGTCGCAAGGTAAATTGATTCTCCGCAGTCACCTATTAAGGGAGCCAAAGCCCACCTCTTACAATATTTATGCTTGACGCAGATGGTGCTGCTGCTGTGGAGAGCCTTCGGGCAGAACTTGCTCAAGCCAAGGAGCAAGCCAGAAGGAGTGATGCGGCTGCCTCGAGGGCGGCCGAAGAGTTAGAAGCCGAAAGGGCTGCACACTGCCGAAGCAGGGAAGAGATGGCCGAATTGGCCGTTAAATTGAAGGATGCTACCGACCGCAATGAGGCTCTTGAAAAGGAGCGCCTATTGGAGCGAGAAGACCTGGGGAAGGCCACCACCAAGGCCAAGGATGCTCGTTCTGCAATGCGGGCTATGAAGGAGGAGCTGCGTCAAGCCGGAGACATTGTGGCTGGCAAGCCTTTTCTGCTGCGTCGCCAGTTTACGGATCCAAATTATGCCCAGCTTGGCCAGCTGTGGGGTCCGGAGGATCCATATATGGACTTAGCGGCAAGTGCGGCGGATGCCGTTGTGCACTTCCGGAGTCAGAAGGATCACAAGACGGAAGAGCTGTTTTGGTCTCAATTCCATAGTCCGGATCGTTCACTTCCGCTGACCGATCGGTTGGTCGAATGGGCTGAGCTGAACAGGTTGTCCGGACTTGCCATGACGGATATCGTGACTCATGTCTGGCCAGAGAGGCCCAAGGCGACGAGCTATTTTGGCTTATTGCAGCAATTTCTTGGGGCGGTGCCGCATATCAAGGAGATGAAGCGGTCGGCCTGCATAGAAGGTGCGCGGATGGCCCTTGCCTGCGTGAAGACACATTGGACAGAGATGGATGCCACCGCTGTTGCAACCCAGGGTTCGGACGAAAGCCGGTTACCCGCCGAGCACTATTTTGGGGAAGTTATGCGTGGTGCTCGTGTAATAGAGTCGCAGTGCTCGAAAAATGTCACGTTCAAATGAATGTTGTATTTTGTAAAACAATGGTTATAATGTAATCGCTTTTTATACTTGTGCGTTCCAAGTATTGAAATATCTCCTATGCGGCCGTTTATGTATACGTGTGTATAACCTGAAAGATGGCAGTCTTCGGCTTCAGCCCCCACGCACAAGGTGCGGGGGTGTTCGCAAAAAATAGCGCATTGTCACACTTAATCCGACGTCTCGGTCCTGTTGAGGAGGTGGTAGCATAGCAAACGAGGCAACTGGACTATGATGCTTTATCACTTTCACTTAGCCATTGGAGTTCGAGGGTCGGGCTACG
Organism: Triticum timopheevii; assembly: GCA_963921465.1. NCBI lineage: Eukaryota > Viridiplantae > Streptophyta > Magnoliopsida > Poales > Poaceae > Triticum > Triticum timopheevii. Next base: position 68,258,307 of record OY997272.1, on the reverse strand, counting down.
ATATAGCCCCTGGGGGCACCGCGCTCTCCGAATTCGGGGCGCGTGTGTGCCTGATCGGGAAGCGGTCCTTCGTCAAAGCAGAGGAATTCTAAACATTCCGGTGGTCGATCGAGTGGTTGACCAGTCTCTCGCTGTATCATGACAGTCAGTTTTCGGCTTTCTCTACTAAGGTGCTCGCCCAGCCGAACTGGGGCACAATCGCAGTAGTTCTCCTGGTGCCGTGTTAGCCGATGATACGGAATATAAGGCAGCAAAACACAGGAGCCGGGCAAACCCAACATTTGACCAAAGACATGATTCGGAGCTGATGCATATAAGGCCTAACTCGAGATGTCGAACACTCCCTAAGGTGTTCGGTCTTTATAATAATGGGCAAAACAATGCCCTAAGCCCCTAGTGTCCAGGTACGGGCAAGGTCCTCTGACGCGGCCGATGCCAAAACGTTAGGCTCCACTCTGGTTATAATGAGAAACCAGGGGATTATAGCAACAAGAGACAGTAAAAAAGGTTTATGCATGGTCTTAATCTGAAAAGAATCCTTGCGACGGGTCCCTACTGCACGTCTGCGCCTGTGTCTCCGTTGTGCCGTTATCCTGGACGGGTGTGCACGTTGTTCATCTGTAAAAAGAGAGGAACTTAGTTTGAAAGGAAATCGTGCAAAAAAAAGTATATGAAAAATATTAATAAATAAGTAAAGCGGAGTCTATATTAGCTCATTGTTGCTTGTACGCACAGCCCCTTGTGAAGGGGTGTGCGGCTAGGGAGCCCCTAGCTTATTTACGCCGGACTCGTCTAGCCATGTCCGGGGTCTTTAAATGACCCTCGTAATGAAATGATGCCACGTGGACCGGGCATTTTAAGTGTAAGTGACGCGTAATGTGGTATGGCGTTGAAGCGGACAAAAGCTTCACGTCCCAATAGTGCTTGATAGCTACTTTTGAACGGGGCGACATGAAAGATTAGTTTTTCGCGTCGGAAGTTGTTCGGTGACCCGAACACAACTTCTAGTAATAAGGAGCCTGTGCACTTGGCGTAAGGGCCTGGCGTCACTCCTTTAAAGGAAGTGCAGCTATGTCGAATTTTAGTACGGTCTATCCCCAACTTGCGGATTGTGTTTGGATATAGTAGGTTTAGATCGCTGCCTTCGTCCATCAGGACTTGTGTAAATTGTAGTCCGTCAATTATAGGATCCAGTATCAGAGCAGTCCATCCTGCATTCCGGACACTTCTGGAATAATCCCGGTGGTCAAAAGTTATTGGTTTTGACATCCAATCTCGAGGTTCCGCTGGGGTGGACCGTGCGGGACCCGTCTTAGCGGGTGCCGCATTGTTTTTCCGTATTATCACATGAAGTGAGTTTACTGCTTTGACTTCTTGTGGGAAAGTCTTTTGTTTTCCGGTGCTCTGCTGGTGGGGTTTATCATCATCTTCGCTTGATGTGTCGAGCCCCTTGTGTTTGGCGTTTAATCGGCCGGACTGTTTGAAAACCCAACAATCTCGGTGGGTGTGGTTTGCAGGCCTTCCAGGGGTACTGTGGATTTGACATATCCGACCCAAAATTTTGTTTAAATTGGATAGCTCATCACTGTTATCCTTAAGAGGCAGTGTTTTGTTGTTTGGCCGCGAGCTTTTGAATCCGGCGTTGACCGCCGTGTTCTTTGGGCTTTTCTCTTTATTCCGACGCTGATCTTTTCTGCGCCGTGATTTTCCGTTTCCATCTCTGATCTCGGATGTACTTGGGTCGCTGGTGCTGCATCTTGCTAGCCAGCTATCTTCCCCCGCGCAAAAGCGGGTCATGAGGCTTGTTAGCGCGGACATTGTCCTCGGCTTCTCTTGGCCGAGGTGTCTGGCGAGCCATTCGTCTCGGACGTTGTGTTTGAAAGCTGCTAAGGCTTTGGCGTCCGGACAGTCGACTATTTGGTTCTTTTTAGTAAGGAACCTGTTCCAGAATTTGCGCGCTGACTCTCCGGGCTGTTGAGTTATATGACTTAGATCGTCTGCATCTGGAGGGCGGACATAAGTCCCTTGAAAATTTGCTCTAAACGCGTCCTCAAGCTCTTCCCAACTTCCAACAGTGTTTTCTGGGAGACTTTTGAGCCAATGACGGGCTGGCCCTTTGAGCTTGAGGGGTAAATATTTTATGGCGTGGAGATCATCTCCTCTAGCCATGTGTATCTGTAGTATATAATCCTCTATCCAGACTCCAGGGTCTGTTGTTCCGTCGTAAGCCTCTATGTTTATGGGTTTAAACCCTGCTAGGAATTCATGATTCAGCACCTCATTGGTGAAACATAGTGGGTGTGCGGCGCCCCTGTATTTGGGTGTACCGCTGTCTTCGAGCACTTGGCGTGTTGTGTTGCTTCCTGGGGCCCTCTTTTTTGGCCCATAAATGGACCTGGATGGGCCATCTGTTTTCCCAGGGTCATGAGTCGGCTTGTGTGCGGCGCCGGTTATAGTTTTTGGCCTATCATCTGGCCGTCTATCCGGCCAGGCGGCCTCTTTGTTTTTTGACTGTGGGGGCTCTATGGCTTCCTCGTCAAATTCTGGCAGCAGTTTGCGCTTCGGATAGCTCTTTGATTGATGGCTATTGCCGTATTTGTCTGCGGTTTTGAGCACTTTGCTCCACCTCATTCTGAGTATGTCTTCCACTGTTTTGAGCTTCCGTTTTCCTTCTTCAAACTTCTTGCAGTGGCGACGAGTCTTTTCCGAAGGCTCTTATTCTCCGGTGGTGTGTCCGGCGTGAGGTCGTCTAGACTGTTGGTTTCGCCGGGCATGGATTGATTATCCGATTCGTCCTGTTCGGACGGTTGCTTGGTCGCATGTTCGTCGTCCACTGGTTTGCCCTGCTCTATTGCTGGGTCATTGGGAACGCTGTTGTTGTCGATGCGGGACTTAGGGCGGCGTTTGCGTCACCGTTTTGGTTGTTTATCAGCGGGATTATCCTCTGCCGCGCCCCGTTTGTCCTCGTTATCGCTTCCTTTTGGGGTATCCACCATATATACGTCATGTGTTGGGGTGGTCTTCCAGTGCCCTGTAGGCGCTGGTTCTTGATCGTCTCCTGCATCGTCGTCCATACCGTCGATGTCTTCGGAGTCATAGTCTAGCATGTCTGTTAGATCATCGACAGTGGCTACAAAGTGGGTGGTGGGTGGGCCTTGAATTTCTTCGTCGTCCGCATCCCAACCATCCTGGCCGTAATCCGGCCAGGGCTCTCCGAATAGCGAGAGATGCTTTAGCAAATTTAGGATGTCGCCAAAGGGCGAGTGCTGAAAGATGTCCGCAGCGGTGAACTCCATGATCGGCGCCCAATCGGATTCGATTGGCAGGGGCGCGGGAGGTTCGGAGTCCGGCAGGGAGTCTGGCACCTCAAAGTCATGAGCTTTATAGGGGACAAGGTCAGTGTTCGGCTCCATCGCTGCAGAAGTTGCAGCCCCCGAGGCGGTGTCCAGCCACCGGTCCTCGATCTGGGCGATCGGCTCCGGACTGAGGGCCGGAGCGGATTAGTGTGCGGCCACCAAGGCACTGTCCGGCGGCAGAGCTAGATCATGCCCATCGTGACAGTGCGGCATGCTCGGCTGTGGCTTGGATCCATCGAAGATCAAGTCTCCGTGGATATCCGCCGTGAAGTTTAGGCTTCCAAATCTGACCTGACGGCCAGGGGCGTAGCTTTCCATCTGCTCCAGATGGCCAAGCGAATTGGCCCGCAGCGCGAAGCCGCCGAATATGAAGATCTGTCCGGGGAGAAAAGTCTCACCCTGGACGGCATTGTTGTTGATTGAAGAAGCCATCAAGCCTATCGGTGACGACACAGAGGAACTCTCAATGAAAGCACCAATGTCGGTGTCAAAACCGGCGGATCTCGGGTTGGGGGTCCCGAACTGTGCGTCTAGGCGGATGGTAACAGGAGACAAGGGACACGATGTTTTACCCAGGTTCGGGCCCTCTTGATGGAGGTAAAACCCTACGTCCTGCTCGATTAATATTGATGATGTGTATTACAAGAGTGGATCTACCATGAGATCAAGGAGGCTAAACCCTAGAAGCTAGCCTATGGTATGATTGTTGTAATGGAGGTTATGTCCTACGGACTAAAGCCCTCCGGTTTATATAGACACCGGAGAGGGCTAGGGTTACACAGAGTCGGTTACAATGGTAGGAGATCTACATATCCGTATCGCCAAGCTTGCCTTCCACGCCAAGGAAAGTCCCATCCGGACACGGGACGGAGTCTTCAATCTTGTATCTTCATAGTCTTGGAGTCCGGCGGACGATGATAGTCCGGCTGTCAGGACACCCCCTAGTCCGGGACTCCCTCACCCGCCTCATGAGGCAGAGAGGTTGGTGGGGTCTCACTCTCCATCATCTCTGGAAGGAGATCCCCCGAAGACGAACTCTATCGAGAAAAGCTGCTAGCCGGACTACAAGGAATGGATCCTGGTTATTGTTCTTGGAGAAGGAAGCACTAGCTTTGTATTTACATTAACTTTTGGCTCGGCTGAGGACTGGCCCGTTTGCGGGCATGGCGCGGTGAAGACGCCCTTCGGGGCAGGGCCCCCTGGTGAAGTCTTCTTCCCTTGTCTGGGCGCCTCCGTCTCCAAATCTTCGGAGGCGGCCCTCTTCTTACCGCGAGGGGAGGAGACCTTAGATTCCCCTCCCTGACTATCCTCCTCTGGGGAGGTAGCAATTCCCCCAGTTTGGATGCGCAATGTGTGAAGTTCTGCTTCCCTTCGCCTTTCCCCGAAGGCACTTTACTTAGCACACGACCAAGCATCTTGGCTATGGTGGGACTTGGCGAGCCTTCGGGAAGTGGCGCCGGACACCTGATTCTCTCCGCCTTGCTGAGCCATTCTTGGCCATAGAGGATTTTTAGAATAATGATTATGATAAATATAAACAAAGTGTTCGGTTTCTGGGTTACTTACTTGGGTATCCGGGCGATTGCAGCTCAGGCCCGCATCCTCGGTGGTGTCCGGACACTTTACTTGTGGTCCAAAGAATAATTTACACATCCCTTCGGGCGTCAGGCCGAAGAAGTGCAGAATAGTCCGCGGACCTTCCGGATTGAACTCCCATATCCGGAGAGGCCGGCGTTTGCACGGCAGCATCCGTCGGACTAGCATTACCTGAATTATACTGACAAGGCTAGTGTCCCTCTCAAGAAGCTCCCTGATACGGCTTTGCAGTGTTGGTACCTCACTAGCAGACCCCCAATCCCATCCTACATTGGTCCATGATGCCAGCTGAGAAGGAGGGCCCAAACGAAAATCGGGGGCAGCCACCCACTTTGTGCCTCTGGGAGCCGTGATGTAAAACCACCTCCGCTGCCACAAATCGGACACCTCTGGGAAAGAGCCCTCTGGCCATGGAGCGTCGGCGTTCCTGCTTATTACAGCACCCCCGCACTCCACGTGGCGTCCCTCAAACATCTTCGGCTTCACATTGAAGGTCTTGATCCATAAGCCGAAGTGCGGAGTGACGTGGAGAAAAGCTTCGCACACCACGATGAACGACGAGATATGGAGGATGGCGTCCGGAGCTAGATCATGAAAATCTAGGCCGTAGTAGAACATGAGTGTAAGTGCATCTAGTGCCACCCCTAGTTTGGTTTTGGAGTATTGACGACAAACGTTGTTGAGGGACTAATGTGTTTGTGAGAATTGCGGGATAACACTGGTAGTAGTCCCTCCTTGATTCGGTTTACCTACCGGAGATGACCCCTAAAAATGTATGAAGACATTGAAGAAAATGGTGGTACGTGAAGATATTCACATTGAAGACTATGACAGAAGAAGACATTGAGTGAAGACTATGGAGCGCGAAGACTTAGTAGTTTCGTTGTTTCTTTTCTTCTTTGTTGAGTCATAGGAACCACCACACTGTTAAGTGGGGTCCAAGTGAACAAAGTCAGAGTGACTGAAGTGATTCAACCAAAATCCTATGTCTTCGAGCAAAGACAATGAGAGCAAATCTTATCCAGAGTCGGATGAGTCAACTTTACTTGTAGCCCAAGTCAAGCTGTCACGTGTGTTTGAAATCTGACCGTTGTGACACGTGTCACTTTTTTAGTGACCCAGGGTCATTTCGGACAAATCAGGTCGGGTTGCCCAGTGGCTATAAATAGCCCACCCCCTACACCATAAATTGGTGGCTGCTCAGAGTTAGTGCATGGCTTTTGTCATTGAGAGCAACCCACCTCCAAAGAGTTTGAGAGAGAAATCCTTGTGAGGACAAAGCCCAAAACACCCAGAGCCTAAAGAGTGTTTGGCATCACCGAAGTCTTTCTGTCTGCGTGAATCCTCCATCTGGTTAGGCGTCGCATTTTGAGAATCCAAGAGTAATTGTGGATTGCCGGTGAACAAAGTCTGTGAAGGTTTGGAAGTCTACCTTGAAGACTTACCAGAGTGATTGCATGGGGACTGTGTGTCATTAGCTCAAGGGGAATAAGGTGAAGACATGGTCTTTTGAGTTCAATCTCAGCCTCCCTAACCAGACGTACAATTGTCACAGCAACTGGAACTGGTCGAACAAATCCTTGTCTTCACAACACACTGGTTCTATCTCTTACTCTCCTTACTTACAGTTTGTCTTTGTGAAGTCATTGCCTGATTGCTCTGCGTGTTTGACTTCACTGTGTGACTACTTGTTCTGATTGGCTTCATACTATCTTCCATCCTGATCCTACTACCTAGCTGCTATCAGTCATCATGCATTAGCTTGATACTTGTTTGACTATGGCTTGTCTAGTGTAGTTCATCTTCCGCTGCATGTTTATAGGTCCAGTTTTCGTGTTTGTCTTCGAAACTTTCATGTTTTGAAGACTTCCATAAAAATCGCCTATTCACCCCCCTCTAGTCGATAACTAGCACTTTCAATTGGTATTAGAGCAAGGTAGTCCCTTGTTTTGTGTGATTCAGTTTAACCACCTGGAGTTTAGCTATGTCGACTGCAGGGATAATCAAAGTCTCCGCTGCGTGCCCTGTCTTCGATGGCACTGAATATCCCTACTGGAAGAGTAAGATGCGTATGCATCTTGAAGCCATTGATGTCGATCTGTGGTATGTCGTCAAGAACGGCGTTCCCAAGACTGGTGAAGGTGTCACCCCTACTGATGTCAAGAAGTTCATTCAACTCGATTCTACTGCGAAGAACATCATCTGTGGTCATCTGACCAAAGGGCAGTATGGCCGTGTGAGTGCTTTGGAAACGTCGAAGCTAGTCTGGGACTGGCTCTCCAAGGTCAATGAAGGTGTTTCAACTCAGAGAGATCAAAGAATCAGTGTCCTACGCAACCTCTTCAACCGCTTCAAGAGAAATGACAATGAAAATGTCCAGCTCACGTTTGATCGTCTCACTGACATCACAAATGAGCTTCAGGCTCTCGGCGCCACTGAGATCACCAAGCATGAAATCATCAAGACGCTTCTGAGATCTCTTGACAGCTCATTTGACACTCGAGCTCTTATGATTCAAGAACGCCCTGACTTCAAGACACTCGATCCATCTGACATACTTGAGAGGCTCAATACACATGAGTTCCAGCTATCTGAGAAAAGAGATATCTATGGTCCCAACTATGGCCAAACTCGCGCTTTGAAGGCAAAGGCTGTTCGCTCATCTGAAGAAGAATCTGACTGCAGTTCCGGTGAAGCTGAAGACCTTGGAAAGGAGCTTGCTATGCTTGTGAAGAAGTTCCAGAAGTTCACTAAGAAGGAAGGCTTCAGAAAGTCTTCACGATCCAGTTCAAGAAATGATGAAGCTTGTTCCAATGACCACAAGAAAAGAACCTATCACAAGTGCAAGAAACCTGGTCACTACATCTCTGAGTGTCCACAGTGGGAAAATGAGAAGAAAAAGAAGAAGAGCAAGGAATATGATTTTGATGACAAGAAGAAGAAGAAATACTCAAAATCTTCTTCCAAGTCCTCTTCCAAGTCTTCATCACACAAGAAAAGTTCGTCTGGCAAGGCTCGTGCTTTTGTTGGCAAGGAAATGGATTCAGAGGAGGAGTTTGCTTCTGAGGAGGCAGAAGTGATGGAGTCTAAGGAGGAGTCTGACTCTGGCGTTGCAAGTCTGGCTTTAGCTTCAGCCTACGTTGCCAAGTCCATCTTCAACACTGAAGACAATGCATCCATCACCAATGTTGACGCCAGTGACAAGGACGACTCTGCTACCACTTACTGCTTCATGGCACGTGGTGCCAAGGTAAACTCACACGATGCTTACTTTCAAACATCAAGTGAAGATGACTCTGATTGTGAATCCAAACCTAGCTACAAAAAACTTGCTAAAATTGCAACTGAACAACAGAAAGCTATGGAACATATTCAAAAACTGGTAGACAAAAGCGATGACCTGTTGGCCGCGGAAATGACTAAGACTCAGTCCTTAATTGAAGACATAAAAAATCTTCATGTTAAGTACCAGGAACTTGAAGGTCGTCATGAAACCCTCTCAACATCTCATGAAAAGCTTTCCTACTATTATCTTCAAAGGAAGCAGGAACTTGAGAAATTGAGATCGGATCATGAAGATCTTCAAAAGGAGAACGAGTCACTTCGCGCTCAACAGATAAGTCCCGCTCAGGAAGGATTTGAACCACCATGTTTAAAATGCATTGAGTGTGACAATGCTATTTCTGTTGTTGGATGTTCTACTGCTCCTGTTGCAATATCTTCAACTGCTGATGTGGTAACTTACTATTGCTGATGAGAATGCCAGGTTGAAGACACTGATTGAGACAGGGATGTACAAAAGCCTCAAAGGGCATCAGACATTATGTGATGTCCTCAAAAAGCAGATTCTGAACCGAAACCCTAGAAAAGAGGGTATTGGGTTCGAGAGGAAAATGAATGTTGATGGGTCGTACTGGAAGCCTGAGCAGTACCCCAAAACCACATGGGTTGCTGCAAATGAATCTCCAATAGATCCATCCACCTTATCTGGTTTCACTTGCGCTAACCCAATTATCATTGATGAATCCTTTGATGCAAACTATAAACTGTTTAAGAAGCAGAATGGTGAAGTGGTTGCCAGATATATTGGTACTAATTGCAGGAATGGACCACCTATGAAGAAGATCTGGGTACCTAAACAGTGTATTGAGAATCTTCCTGTGAATGTCATCATGACACCACCAAGGAAGAAGACAAACCCCAGACCTATGGCTTCATATGGCCCAAAGGCTTCATACAGATACAGGACTCACCTGAGTCACCCTAACGCCAATGTTTTGCAGGGAAACCATACTCAGACTTATGAATATGAGCATGTGTCTTCAAACCGCTATGTTCATAGAACTAAGAACTTTTCTGGTTATTCATATGAGTATCATGCTTCTCCTGCAAGGCTATTTGCTAGGGCTCCAAAGCTGAAATTCTCAGATGCTGCACTTAGACTCATTGCTTCTAAACCACCCCTGAAGATGTGGGTGGTGAAGAAGAATTAACTTTCTTTTGCAGAGAAAGGTCTCCAACCGGAAATCAAAGGCGTCCGATGCTATTGCTGGGGACCTAAAACATATTATGGGATGCAAGATAAAATGCCCAAGTGGTCTTACTATGTCTTTCACATCTGAATCGCTTGTTAGTCATACTATCAGTCCTAACCTTGACCTAAGCCTTGATAATCCTCTTGTGCGTCAAATGTTTATGCTTCACAACACTCTTTGTGAAGCCTATCCTCCTAACTGCACTGTAGGGTATGACACCTCATGCTTCAGAATGGATTATGGACAGCGGATGCACTAACCACATGACTGGTGATCGAAGTCTTCTCATGGACTCAACCTTACGTCCATGTGATAAAAGTCACATCACATTTGCTGACACTGGTAAAAGCAAGGTATTGGGCCTAGGTAGAGTTGCAATCTCAAGGGATCAGCACATGGACAAAGTGATGCTTGTTGAATCCCTTGGTTTCAACTTAATGTCTATCTCAATGCTTTGTGACTTAAACATGATTGTGCTATTTGGAAAATATCGTTGCCTTGTACTAATGGAATCTGACAAGTCTCTAGTCTTCGAAGGCTACAGGAAAGATGATCTGTACATGGTAGACTTCTCAGCAGGACCGCAGATGGTCGTATGTCTTCTAGCCAAGTCTTCAGAGTGTTGGCTCTGGCATCGGAGGCTAGGGCATGCTGGCATGAGGAACCTACACACTCTCGCCAAGAAGAAGCACGTCATAGGCATCGAAGACGTCAAGTTCAAGAAAGATCATCTATGTGGTGCTTGTGAAGCTGGGAAGATGACAAGGGCCAAGCATCCCTTGAAGACAATCATGACTACATCTCGACCTTTTGAGTTGCTCCACATGGACTTGTTTGGTCCCACTCACTACTCTACTCTCACTTCTACTGCTTGTCTCTACGGTTTCGTTATTGTTGATGATTATTCAAGATACACTTGGGTGCACATAATTCTCTTCAAGACTGAAGTGCAGGATGTCTTCAGACGCTTCGCCAACCGCGCCATGAACAACTATGGCGTCAAGATCAAGCACATTAGGAGTGACAACGGCACATAATTCAAGAACACAGGCCTCGACCTCTGTCTTGACACCTTAGGCATCACTCATGAGTTTTTTGCTCCTTACACACCTCATCAGAATGGCATCATGGAGCACAAGAACAGAACCCTTATTGAGATGGCTCAGAGGATGCTTGACGAATAAAAGACTCCAAGAAAATTCTGGCCTGAAGCCATTGATACCGCATGCCATGTCATCAACCGTGTTTATCTTCACAAGCTTCTGAAGAAAACATCCTATGAGCTTCTAACTGGTAAGAAGCCAAACGTAAGCTACTTCAGAGTATTTGGTGCCAGGTGCTGGATCAAGGATCCACATCACACGTCAAAATTTGCACCGAAAGCACATGAGGGTTTTATGCTTGGTTATGGAAAGGACTTCCACTCCTACACAGTCTTCAACCTCTTTCACTATAAAGTGGTTGAAACTGTGGATGTGCGGTTCGATGAAACTAACGGCTCACAAAGAGAGCACCTGCCAAATATGCTAGATGAAGTACCTACCAGTGAATCAATCAAGCTAATGGGAACATGAGAGATCATACCATCAGATGCCCAGCCTGAAGAGGAACTCATTATTTCTGCACCTGATCAACCTGAAGACATTGCTCAGCCTGAAGACAATCCTCCAAATGATGACAATGATCATCAGGAGCAAAATCTTCGTCTAGTTCATCCTCATGTTGCAAATGAAGTACAAATTGAGAAGATAATCGATAGCATCAATGCACTTGGTCCACTTCCTCGTTCAAGAGCAACACAGCTAGCAAATTTCTGTGGGCACTTTGCATTTGTCTCAATCTCTGAACCCAAGAAAGTTGATGAAGCCTTCATGGAACCTAAATGGATTCAAGCTATGCAAGACGAGCTTCAATAGTTTGAGCTGAACAATGATGGGAACTTGTCAAGCGTCCTGATCCTCGCAAGCACAACATAATAGGCACAAAATGGATATATCGCAACAAACAAGACGAGCATGGTCAAGTAGTCAGAAGCAAAGCACGGGTCGTTGCTCAAGGATACACACAAGTTGAAGGAATTGACTTTGATGAAACATTTTCTCTAGTGGCTAGGCTTGAAGCCATTCGCATACTGCTAGCTTATGCAAATCATCATAACATCCTTCTGTATCAAATGGATGTGAAGACTGCCTTTCTCAATGGAAAGATTGAAGAAGAAGTATATGTTGCACAACCGCCTAGATTTGAAGACCCAAAACATCCTGATATGGTATACAAGCTCAAAAAGGCATTGTATGGCCTCAAACAAGCCCCTCGTGCTTGGTATGACACACTCAAAGACTTCCTGAAGAGCAAAGGCTTCAAACCTAGTTCTCTAGATCTCACTCTCTTCACGAAGACATATGATGGTGAACTGTTTGTGTGCCAAATCTATGTGGATGACATTATCTTCGGTTGCACCAACAAGAAATACAGTGATGAATTTGCTCACATGATGCAAGAACAATATCAAATGTCCATGATGGGAGAGCTGAAGTTCTTTCTCGGTCTTCAAATCCATCAGCAACGCAATGACATCTTCATATCACAAGAAAAATATCTCAAAGATTGCCTGAAGAAGTTTGGAATGCAAGACTGCAAAGGATACACGATGCCAATGCCAACCAAAAGTCATCTAAGCCCCGACGCCAATAGTAAAGATTTCGATCAACAGGTATACCGCTCCATGATTGGTTCTTTACTTTACTTATGTGCATCTAGGCCAGATATCATGCTTAGTGTTTGCATGTGTGCCCGATTCCAAGCGGCACCAAAGGAGTCGCATCACTTAGCTGTGAAGCGAATTCTTCGATATTTGGCTTACACCCCAACACTAGGATTGTGGTATCCAAAGGGCTCAGAGTTTGATCTGGTTGGATTTTTGGATGCTGATTATGCTAGTGACAAGGTAGATCGCAAGTCTACATCAGGCACATGTCACTTTCTGGGTCGATCTCTTGTCTGTTGGTCTTCAAAGAAGCAGAACTGTGTATCACTCTCAACTGCTGAATCTGAATACACTGCTGCTGGATCATGCTGCGCTCAGCTTCTGTGAATGAAGCAAACTCTTAAGGACTATGGCATCCACCTGAAGCATGTGCCACTCTACTGCGATAATGAAAGCACTATCAAGATTGCCAATAACCTAGTTCAGCACTCGAAGACAAAGCACATTAAATTCGTCATCACTTCCTCAGAGATCATGTTATGAAAGAAGACATTGATATCATTCACGTCAAGACAGAAGAGCAGTTGGCTGATATCTTCACTAAGCCCTTGGATGAGAAAAGGTTTTGCAAGTTGCGGTGTGAGCTAAATATCTTGGAATCCTCGAATGTCCTGTGATTAGGCACACATCCTAACACTTATGCAGTTTGATGACTTAGATGTGCAACACACGAAGTAATGTATATCTTCAATCAATAAAGACATACACTCTAAGTGTGAATACATTAATGTGGAAATTGACTTTAGAGCGCCACGATAATTGTGCGCTGTGTCTGGGTCTAATACTTCCTATACGGTGGGTAACGCCACCACCAAACTCTTATGAAGTGTTTCATCATGGCGCCATATTTGCAAAGTCTTCGCAATTGATTTAACTTCAACATTAATTTGATTTCGTGATTACTGATTTGGCTTTACTCCATTATATATATATATATATATATATATATATATATATATATATATATATATATATATATATACTGTATTCTGTCCTCTACAGCATTCACTTATGGCTATGTCTTCTTGTTTGAATCTTTTGAACTAAGTGAATGTGATCGGACCCTAACCTCTCTATGCTTTCTACCTCAAGCTCTATCTATCCAAATCATATGCATTTTGTTGAAACTGTCGAATGTCTTCTCTGCATCCTTGTCAGCAGAAGATATAGAGACAAACATTTATATCTAGCTTTAATGACATATCCTTTTGCCTGAAACCCAGAGAATTTGGAATGACCACCCCGACAATCCAAGCGTGCGTGGGAACGTGGAACAACTCTCAATGAGTTGCATGTTAGCCACTTGTCCATCAGATGTGAACCACCATGGGCACCTACGTAATTGCGCTGTGCTGTCTCTGTCCTTATAAATGCCCGTCTCGTCTCGGTCAAAAATCCTTCTTCCTCCTTCTCCATCTCTCGCAAACCCTAGCGCCTACGCTAGCTCTCGACGATGCCGACGACGAAGCACTTAGCTGTCGCGACCTCCTCGATGCCGTCCTCACGCCGGCTGCAGACCTCGTCTTCTCCGCCGTTGCTGTAGGTGTCTTCTGTTGCCAAGTTAGGGCACGGGAGATCGAACTGCTCGGCATCCATCTTCGCTCCGTCTAGCAGTTCTTCGTGTTGTAATAAAATTTTACTTTTTACCGTCTTTTTGATCTGATAGATTCATCCCTTCCTACCAAAAGTGGTTTCTAGATCTTCGAACATGAATCTATCTCTTTCTGCATCTCATATTCTGCCTAGTATATTCACTTATGCTTCTTCACAAGTTAGATTCCTCACTTGTACTTACTCTTGGATTTGTACAACTCTGGAACCAACTCTCATCATATAAGTGAATGTCTTCGCGTTATGAGGTCAATGTCTTCAAACTGACTTATCTTCAAAATCTTCAGAGAATGCATATGACCTCTTCCCTTTCCCTCGCACCTTTAATGCTGTCACAAGTACATGTCCGTGGGAGAATCCCTTGGTTCTCATAGTCTGCATTCGTTTGCAAAATTCTTGCAGAGTCACATCAACTCACCTAAAGTGAGTTCCTGTCAGTCTAGCCGTTTGAAGCCATTGCACATACTGAAGCCTTTCAGTTTACACTTCATGGCAACTGAAAAGTCAGCAAGAAAGGGAGGCAGGCAGCATCGTGGCAACACCTCCAAGGACTTACCTCTAGATTTGCACGAGATATACAAAACTGACCCAGAGGAAACCTATACTGAACGCAAGAATCGAATCCAATGGATTCGAAGATATTGGGCAGAAGAATGGTTCAGATATCGCTTCATCACTAAAGAATATGTAGAGAAGAATGCCATCAAGGCACCCTGGGGTGATATTTTGTACAAAAATCTTCCACCCAGGACTCAGGCTGAAGCTATTGAGCAAGGCTTCTATCCTTGCATGGTGCGCAGACCACAGCCTGAGAATGCTGATCCTTCCTCACTGCTCTGGTGTCGTGAAGACAGTCTGTTCAAGCGCAACTACTAGTTCGCCAAGGACTCAGCTGCCAAGACCAAGAAGTTTCTAGGGCTTGACTTCAACCCTGGCCCCTCCTCACCTCGGGACAATGGCACCCGTGAAGCCAATGAAAACAGGATTGGCCCCTTCTACAACCTTGCTGGCCTCATCACTCACATTACTGTTCGAGGTGCCAAAGTGGATCATTCTGATGATTATGATGTTGACACCGACGAAGCTCCAGCTCCTGCTCCAAAGCCTAAGAAGCAAAAGAAGTCTAAAGCTTCAAAGTCATCTGCTGCCCCAAAAGCTTGAGACCGAAGCCATTGGCAACTGCCCCTTCTGCTCCCAGCAATAACTCTGAAGATCTCTCTCGCATCTCCATGAGGTGTGAGAAGCCACAGAAGACACCAGCTCAGCAACTTAGTCATGCACTGACGCCTGCAGCCATTCCGAGGAATGAATCTGAACCCATTGACTTATCTTCAGATGAAGAATTTGGTGAAGATGCTCTGGAGCAACTGATCAAGAGCAAGCAAGAGGCGGAGATCTTCAACGATCTGCCCCTCTTTGATGTAAACATTCTAAAGAACTTCATTGATGAGTGGTTTGATAATCAAGATCTCAGCTTTGATGACCTTCAGCTTCCCATTGGCGTCAGCGTTGCTTTCCAAGGCGCCATTGCTCCTAAGCTTGCTCTGGCTCAGCGCATAGTTGAACTGAAGCGAAAGACAGACTTCGAGAAGGAACAATTCAAGAAGCATGTAGCCAGACTGAATCTGGCTGATGTACACAAGTTCAAGGTGATGCTTAATGACCACAAGGAGTCGTTTCGGAAGAAACGCGAGGAAGCCAAAGGCTCAAGAGAGCGCATGAAAGCACTTGCAGACAAATGCGTTCAAGCCTACAATGAAGCTGAAAAGCGCAAGGCACTTGGCCGCCCTGGCATTGACCCCTCAATGGCTGCCAAGAAAAAGAAGTCAACTGAAGCCAACACTGAAGCACCACGGCAGGAAGAACCATACATTGTCTTCCCTGCCAGCATGCGCGGCTTGAAGCCCAAGGCTCCTTCAGTGGCTTCTGAACAGAAGAAAACCAAGGCAGCTGAAGTTGAAGCCAGGAAGCGGAAAACCAAGCGCACCACTGATGAAGCACCACCCCCTAATAAGAGAAATGTAGCGACCCGACCTCAGATGGTCAAGTCTCTGTGCTTCCGTGTCATCCCTGGATTGGCAATGCTGACACACACAGTACTCGAAGGATTTATAACAGAGTAGCAATCACACACTTATTACATTGAATGTCTCAAAAGAGAACTTATTACAATAATATGGCTTAAGGCCATCTAATATGATAACAGCGGAAGGCTTGGAAGATAAAGTGAGTCCATCAACTCCAACAGCATAGCTGAGCTGCACGGCAACGACCTATCGAACCTTACTCCTCGTCTGAAAAGTCTGCAACATAATATGTTGCAGCCTGAGAACGGGTCAGCACATGGAATATGCTGGCAATGTAACACAAAAGAGCAATAACGGAATAATGCTACCACTACATGCATATTTGGCTAGTGGAAAGCTCCATGGTTACAGTTTTTGCGAAAAGCCAATTTTTCCCTACAACAAAGGAATATATTTTAATTTAACTATCATGGTGGTTGAAACAACATTGATAAGGTATAACCCCAACTCAATCCCAATTAAGATAATTAACCTCCCAACAATATTAATTTAGAGTGATGAGATACATGTGAATACTCAAGTACTAGATACTCAGAATTGTCCATAACCGGGGACACGGCTAACCATGATTAGTTTGTACACTCTGCAGAGGTTTGCGCACTTTTCCCCACAAGACTCGATCGCCTCCATTGGATTTCTCGCACTACATGGTGTTTGAGAAATGGATGACCGAGACACAGTCTTTCAGAAACATTAACTCTACTCCGGGTAGACCATACCAAACCTACAAAACCCACTACCTGCCGATCTACCTCTTCAAGAGCTTCACGTAACTTACTGAACTATGCTAGAGCCCATAATAGCTTGTGGCTGCACACGGAAGTTTCTAGCATGAATAAACTCAGTTCCCTTTGAGCCTGGGTGGCGGTCCTAGAAAGATCACACGGATACCCCAGGATTTCCAAAAAAACAGACAACACTGGGTTCCCCAGGTGCCTCAATCCACCCAGATGTGTATTAGAGTTGCCACCTTAAGTAAACCATTAATTAACAAACTCACATCTGTCATGGATACACTCAAACCCAATCCACGTCTACGAGCATAGCATGGCAAAATAAGCAACGTGTAGAGGTAACTCCCAAGGGTTTGATAATAAACAGGGCAATAGGTTCTACCTCAGCAACTACTTCCCAACCCACAAGTTAAAGACATCCTAATCATGCAATGTTTGAGGGTTGAAACTAATGCATAAAAACTGGGTAGGAAAAGAGTATGATCAATGTGTTACTTGCCTTGCTGACGATCCGTGAATCCTAGAGACTCGTAGAAACACGCTTCGCACTCCGAGAATTCTATCGCAAACAAACAATACATACATAAGCAACTAGAAAAGATGCACAAGTAAAACTCCAAATAAAAGAGTTTAACCAGAAAGTTCAACTTAAGAACTCCGGTTCACCAAAAGAATCAAATCAAACGGAACAACGAAACTCAAATGGCGAAAGAAATAAGATCCATTTACTAATCTGAACTAGGGTCAAATTTTGCAGAGACAAAAACTTGTTTGAGTTGATTATTCGGAAAGAGGGTTTCGACATGAAACTCCAGGCGCTTGAATCGCCTGATTCCGATAAACGAGCAAAAAGATAAACTGGTTCGAACATCGGATCAGAAATCGTGATCAGAATAATCGCGGAATAATTCCGATAAAAAGAAAAACGACGAACGGCTAAACGAACGAACGTTCGTTAGCAGAAACTAAACGACGAACACGTTCTTTAAAACGAACGAACGAGCGAACGCTCACTAAGTAAATAAACCGAAGAATAAAACCGATCTATATAAAAAACGAGCTAGGGTTTTCTCAAAAAAACGAAGGGGTTTTATTAAGAAAACCAGCGGCGGGGCGGCTACCTCCGGCGAGGTCGTCCGGCGAGGCGGGCGGCTCCGGGGGGGCTCGGCGAGGGGCGGGGTGGCGCGGGAGGCGGCGGCGGCGGCTCGGGCAGGGCGCGGGCGGTGGCGGCTCGGCTCGGGCGCGGCTCGGCGGGCGGGAGGCGGCGGCGGTGGTGGCGGGTGGTGGTGAGGGCGGCGGGCGGTAGTATTTAAGAAGGGAGGGGCGGCTCCGGCTTGGGGAAGGGGGCGCCCGGGGAGGAGTCCGGCTCGGACTCCCCTCGGCGTCCGTGCGGCGCAGGGCGGCGCGCGCGGGGAGGCGGCGGCGAGGCGGGCCGGCCTGGCTGGGCCCTTGGCCCGGTCGGGCGCGGGTTCTTTTTTTTTAAAACGTTCCGCCGACTTAGAAAAATAAATAAAATCTAAAAATTCCAAAACAAGTTTTCTCCGTCTAAATGGAATATTTAGAAAGAGATGAACTTTTCTTGGCCCCTAAAATGCAATTCTTAAAACATGCAAATTTTTCTAGGGCAAATAAAATCAAATAAAACCCAAATAATGATTTTAACCTTTTTCCTCCGATATTTCAATTATTTTGGAGAAGTCATATTATCTCCCCTTATTCATTTATTTTAAATGAAATATTTTTCCAGAGAGAAAAATAGCCAAAATCAAAATCCTCGTCTTCATTATTTGATAAAACTCAAATATGAAAATCGGAAAATCCCCAACTCTCTCCGAGGGTCCTTGAGTTGCTTAGGATTTCGAGGATTGCAAACGAAAAAGCAATAAAATATGATATGCATGGATGATCTATGTATAACATGCCAAATTGGAAATTTGGGATGTTACAAACCTACCCCCTTAAGATGAATCTCGCCTTCGAGATTCGGGTTGGCTAGAAAATAGGTGCGGATGGTCCTTGCGAATATCCTCTTCTCGCTCCCAGGTGGTTTCCTCCTCGGTATGGTGACTCCACTGAACTTTGCAAAACTTGATAACCTTGTTGCGAGTGACTCGACTGTCAAAATCAAGAATCTTTACTGTCTTCTCCTCATAGGTCAGATTATTATCTAGCTGAATCGCCTCCAAGGGCACTGTATCATTTAACGGTATATCAGCCATCTCAGCATGGCACTTCTTCAGCTGTGATATGTGAAACACATCGTGAACTCCTGACAATCCTTCAGGTAACTCCAGCTTGTAGGCAACTTCTCCCATCCGTTCCAAAATACGATACAGTCCTACAAATCTCGGGGCTAACTTTCCCTTAACTCCAAAACGTTTTACTCCCCTCAAGGGTGACACTCGCAGATAGGCTCTATCTCCAATTTCATAGCTTACTTCCTTGCGTTTTGAATCTGCATAACTCTTCTGTCTGGACTGAGCAATCTTTAGTCTGTCTCTGATTAGTTTCACGTTCTCCTCTGATTCCTTGATCAAATCTGGTCCAAACAACTGATGGTCTCCTACCTCATCCCACATCAATGGTGTTCTACATCCGCGTCCATACAGAGCTTCGAACGGTGCCATCTTCAAACTGGCCTGGTAGCTGTTGTTATATGAGAACTCTGCGTATGGCAAATTGTCATCCCAACTAGATCCATAATCTAGCGCACAGGCTCTCAACATGTCCTCCAGAATCTGATTAACTCTCTCTGTCTGTCCATCTGTCTGCGGGTGGAAAGCGGTACGGAACTCCAATCTGGTACCCAAAGTCTGGTGTAGTTGATGCCAAAACTTTGAAGTAAACTATGTTCCTCTGTCTGATACGATGCTCCTCGGAACTCCATGCAAACATACGATCCTGGACATATATATCTTGGCCAACTTTGCACTTGTATACGTTGTTTTCACTGGGATGAAGTGAGCTACTTTGGTCAAACGATCCACAACTACCCATATTGAATCATATTCTGCCTTGGTTCTGGGTAATCCGGTAATAAAGTCCATACCAAGTTTGTCCCACTTCCATTCGGGTATTGGCATAGGCTGTAACAGTCCTGCTGGCTTCTGATGCTCTGCCTTCACTCTCTGACATACATCACATACGGCTACATACTCGGCAATATCCTTCTTCATACCAGTCCACCAGAAACATTCCTTCAAGTCCAAATACATCTTGGTGTTTCCGGGGTGAATCGAGTATGGTGAGTCATGGGCCTCTTGAGGTATTAACTTCCTGATCTCCGAATTGTTGGGCACATAAATCCGGTCCTCAAACCACAAGGTATCGTGCTCATCCTCACGAAAACCTTTGGCTTTACCTTCGCCCATCTTCTCTCTTATCTCAGCAATCTCTTTGTCCTCCTTCTGAGCTTCTCGAATCTTGTCCAATAATGTCGACTGAACCTCCATTGTTGCAAGAAAACCTTTTGGAACAATCTCCAATCGAAGTTCCATGATCTCCGCGGCTAACTCCTTTGACAATCCTTTGCTTTCAAGGATATTAGCATAACTCTTCTGGCTCAAAGCATCTGCTATGATGTTGGCCTTTCCTGGATGATAGTGTAGCTTCATATCGTAATCCTTTATAAGTTCCAACCATCTCCTTTGTCTGAGGTTTAGCTCCTTCTGTGTGAAAATGTACTTCAAGCTCTTATGATCCGTGTACACATCACAACGGTTTCCAATAAGGTAATGTCTCCATGTCTTCAGCGCATGCACTATGGCTGCTAACTCCAAATCATGCGTGGCATAGTTCAACTCGTGTGGCTTCGGTTGTCATGAGGCATACGAAACAACTTTTCCGTCCTGCATAAGCACACATCCAAGTCCCAAGCGAGAGGCGTCACAATTGACTTGAAACTCTTTATGTATATCTGGCAATGTCAGCACTAGGGTTGTAGTCAAACGTTTCTTCAACTCTTGAAAGCTTGTCTCGCAATCCACTGTCCATTTGAACTTAGTATCCTTCTTTAACAATTCAGTCATTGGCTTAACAATCTTGGAAAAATTCTCAATGAATCTTCGATAATATCCTGCCAGTCCAAGGAAACTGCGGATCTCGCCAACTGAAGTGGGTGCCAACCATTCAGTGACTGACTGAACCTTACTGGGATCTACTGCTATACCCTATCCTGATATAACATGCCCAAGAAATCCAACTTCTTTCAACCAAAACTCGCACTTGCTGAATTTGGCGTATAACTGGTGTTCCCTGAGTTTCTCGAGAACCAAACACAAGTGTTCCGCGTGCTCCTCTTCGTTCTTCGAGTATATCATAATATCATCAATAAATACCACAACAAACTTGTCCAAATACTCCATGAACACCTTGTTCATCATACTCATGAAATAGGCAGGGGCGTTAGTCAGTCCAAATGACATGACCGTATACTCATATAATCCATACCGTGTGGTAAACGCTGTCTTTGGTATATCCTTCTCTCGGGTCTTCAGCTGATGGTATCCTGACCGTAGATAAATTTTTGAAAACACCTTAGCTCCTTACAACTGATCAGACAGATCATTAATCATCGGTAAGGGATACTTGTTCTTTATCGTTACTTCATTCAGAGCTCGGTAATCAACAACCATCCTCGGGGATTTATCCTTCTTCTCCACCAAAAGTACTGGGGCTCCCCAAGGTGATGAACTTCTACGAATGTAACCTTTCCCCAATAACTCTTTGATCTGCTTCTTAATTTCCTCCAGGTCATTTGCGGGCATCCGATAGGGTCTCTTGGATATTGGCCCTGTACCTGGCAATAGCTCTATCAAAAACTCGATGTCTCGATCCGGTGGCATGCCGGGTAACTCTTCGGGGAAAACATCCGGAAAATCCTTTACTACAGGTACTTCCTCCTGTACAACTCCCGTGAGGGCATTTACTTGGCTCCTCCTAGGCACATGCCTAGATACATACTTAATCCTTTTTTCCCTCCGGGGTGGTAAGAGAAATTGACTTGCTAGCACAGTCAATACTTCCTTCATACTTTGACATCCAGTCCATACCTAATATCACATCCAATCCTTGCGACTCCAAGATGATTAGGTCAGACGGAAAAACATGCGTGCAATTGATTAGAGGTATCTGGGGGCACCATCTGCTAGCCATGTACTCCGCTCCGGGCGAGCTCACTAAAAGAGGGGTCCTAAGGGTTTGGGTTGGTAACTTAAACTTTTCCACAAATCCCCTTGATATGTATGAATGCGATGCACTAGTATTGAAAAGAACAATAGAGGTAAATGACTGAACCAAAAACTTACCTATTACCGCGTCCGGCTGCTCTTCAACTTCCTCCACGTTAACATGGTTCACTTGTCCTTTGTTGAATGGATTGGGCTTCTTCCCAGCGCTCCCATTTCTGTTTCCATTCTTTCCTTCAGGGCAGTCATTGGCATAGTGCCCTGTCTTCCTGCACTTAAAGCAAATAACTTGGCTTAAGTCCCTCTTTGCGGGTGTAGATGGGTTAGAGCGATTCTGATTATTGTTGGCTCCGTTCCCATTCCCGTTCTTCGCACCATTATAGTTATGCAATCCTCCTCCAGTATGGTTATGACCTCCATGGTTATGAACAAGTCCTCCCGAGTTCGGGGTTAAGCGAGGCTTTTGGTGAGCTCCTGAGTTGTATTTCCCTTGTCCATACTTCCTCTTACGGCTCTCAATTTGCTGCTGCTTTCCTTCAATCATTAGAGCCTTATCTACCAACTCCTGGTAGTTGTTGAAAGTTGCTACCATCAACTACATACTCATCTCATCATTCAGCCCTTCCATAAACTTCTCCTGCTTCGCGGCATCTGTGGCCACATCATCAGGGGCATAGCGTGATAACTTGCTAAACTCATCCACGTACTGGCCAACAGTACGGTTCCCCTGGCGTAAATTGTGAAACTCACGCTTCTTCATCTGCATAGCTCCAGTCGAGACATGGGCAGTACGAAAAGCCTGCTGAAACTGGCCCATGTGACAGTGTCGATAGGATAGGTGGCTGTGAAATTCTCCCACCATGCTGCTGCAGGTCCGTCCAGTTGCTGTGCGGCAAAACGCACCTTCTCAGCATTTGTGCATCCTGCGGTGGTTAACTCCCTTCCAATACGGTGTAGCCAATCATCTGCAACTATAGGCTCAGTGCTACTGGAAAACACTGGTGGCTGTAACCTTAAGAAACGGGCTAGATTATCCACTGGCGGTGGTTGTTGTTGGCATTGCCCTGGTTCTGAACTAGCAATTGCATCAAGGCATTCTACTGCTGGATCAACTGGGTGATCTCCGGTGGAAAAACAAAATCGGGGTCTCTTCTCGGAGGCATCTGATGGGTTTAGATGGAAGAGATTAGAATAGAAAAAAAATCTAGGGGGGAAACACTACCCATATGCATATGAGGCAAACACAAACATTCATTCAATCAATCAAGCAAGGGCATACAAAATGGTCTAGGACTATCGCAAAAGTGCTCAACTACCACTAATTACATGGGGGAATACTACTATTATATGGTGGTCATCTAGAAATTTTGATCGATGGAAGACTCCATGATGTCTGCTCCAGCTTCATCTTCGTATTCATCATCACTTGAATCCGAATCGGTGTCGTCGATGATGATGTAGTTGTCCGTACAAGTGGGATCTCCTTCCTCTTCTCCCGGGGCTGGTCCTCCCATGAAGACTCCGATCTTCTTGACTAGGTCGTCATTCTTTTCCAGTAGGGTCTTGATTTCCTCCTCATATCCATCGCGTGTAAACTTGAGTTCTTCCTCCAGCTCGATGATCCTAGTTTTCGCCTTCTTCATCTCCATCATGTCTGCGCACATCTGGTTCTCCTGACGTTGAATGTGCTGGTTTAGCTCCTGGATAAAAGCTGCGACAGATCTATCCTTCCTAGTGCTGATCATCTCCCATTGTTCATCTCGGCGCCCACATATTTGATGTGTGGTTTCTTTAAGCTCCCTGTTGTAGACTTCTCCAATGCGTCCCATGGTAATATGAGCTGCCATACTCTTGCCAAGGCTCCAAGTGGGTGCTTCGAAAGAAAACTCTATGGGTTTGGAAGTTGGCGAGAACGTCCTTCCTGGAACTCGTACTTGAATCATCCAGCGCTCTTCTTCTGGTAAAGTGGCGTTGTACGTCCCGGTGAAGCTTGGTATTCCAATATTCAAGTACCTAGTGACTTCCTTCAAGTGGCGTCCAGAAGGTGTGTCTTTATCCGGTTGTGCAAACTTGTTCTTCATCTCCGTCATCCTAAAGAGTGGAAAATGGAGAGAAGTCAGAAATGAGTAGAGAAGAGTGACGTATGGTTTATCTTAGTGGTTGTGTCCTACACTCAGTGTGTGCTCTGATACCATCTTGTAGCGACCCGACCTCAGATGGTCAAGTCTCTGTGCTTCCATGTCATCCCTGGATCGTTAATGCTGACACACACACTACTCGAAGGATTTATAACATAGTAGCAATCACACACTTATTACATCGAATGTCTCAAAAGAGAACTTATTACAATAATATGGCTTAAGGCCATCTAATACGATAACAGTGGAAGGCTTGGAAGATAAAGTGAGTCCATCAACTCCAACGGCATAGCTGAGCTACACGGCAACGACCTATTGAACCTTACTCCTCGTCTGAAAAGTTTGCAACATAATACGTTGCAGCCCGAGAACGGGTCAGCACATGGAATATGCTGGCAATGTAACACAAAAGAGCAATAACGGAATAATGGTACCACTACATGCATACTTGGCTGGTGGAAAGCTCTATGGTTACAGTTTTTGCGAAAAGCCAATTTTTTCCTACAACAAAGGAATATATTTTAATTTAACTATCATGGTTGTTGAAACAACATTGAGAAGGTATAACCCCAACTCAATCCCAATTAAGATAATTAATCTCCCAACAATATTAATTTAGAGTGATGAGATACATGTGAATACTCAAGTACTAGATACTCAGAATTGTCCATAACCGGGGACACGGCTAACCATGATTAGTTTGTACAGTCTACAGAGGTTTGCGCACTTTTCCCCACAAGACTCGATCGCCTCCATTGGATTTCTCGCACTACATGGTTTGAGAAACGGATGACCGAGACACAGTCTTTCAGAAACATTAACTCTCTACTCCGGGTAGACCATACCAAACCTACAAAACCCACTACCTGCTGATCTACCTCTTCAAGAGCTTCACGTAACTTACTCAACTATGCTAGAGCCCATAATAGCTTGTGGCTGCACACGAAAGTTTCTAGAATGAATAAACTCAGTTCCTTTTGAGCCTGGGTGGCGGTCCATAGGAAGATCACATGGATATCCCGGGATTTCCAAAAAAACAGACAACACTAGGTTCCCCAGGTGCCTCAATCCACCCAGATGTGTATTAGAGTTGCCACCTTAAGTAAACCATTAATTAACAAACTCACATCTGTCATGGATACACTCAAACCCAATCCACGTCTACGAGCATAGCATGGCAAAATAAGCAACGTGTAGAGGTAACTCCCAAGGGTTTGATAATAAACAGGGCAATAGGTTCTACCTCAGCAACTACTTCCCAACCCACAAGTTAAAGACATCCTAATCATGCAATGTTTGAGGGTTGAAACTAATGCATAAAAACTGGGTAGGAAAAGAGTATGATCAATGTGTTACTTGCCTTGCTGATGATCCGTGAATCCTAGAGACTCGTAGTAACACGCTTCGCACTCCGGGAATTCTATCGCAAACAAACAACACATACATAAGCAACTAGCAAAGATGCACAAGTAAAACTCCAAATAAAAGAGTTTGACCAGAAAGTTCAACTTAAGAACTCCGGTTCACAAAAAGAATCAAATCAAACGGAACAACGAAACTCAAATGGCGAAAGAAATAAGATCCGTTTACTAATCTGAACTAGTGTCAAATTTTACAGAGACAAAAACTTGTTTGAGTTGATTATTCGGAAAGAGGGTTTCGAGATGATACTCCAGGCGCTTGAATCGCCTGATTCCGATAAACGAGCAAAAAGATAAACTGGTTCGAACATCGGATCAGAAATCGCGATCAGAATAATCACGGAATAATTCCGATAAAAAGAAAAATGACGAACGGCTAAACGAATGAACGTTTGTTAGCAGAAACTAAACGACGAACACGTTCGTTAAAATGAATGAACGAGCGAACGCTCGCTAAGTAAATAAAATGAAGAATAAAACCGATCTATATAAAAAAATGAGCTAGGGTTTTCTCAAAAAAACCGAAGGGGTTTTATTAAAAAAACGGCGGCGGGGCGGCTACCTCCGGCGAGGTCGTCCGATGGGGCGGGCGGCTCCGGGGGGGCTCGGCGAGGGGCGGGGTGGCGCGGGAGGCGGCGGCGGCGGCTCGGGTAGGGCGCGGGCGGCGCTGGCTCGACTCAGGCGCGGCTCGGCGGGCGGGAGGCGGCGGCGGTGGTGGCGGGTGGTGGTGAGGGCGGCGGGCGGCAGTATTTAAGGAGGGGGGGGCGGCTCTGGCTTGGGGAAGGGGGCGCCCGGGGAGGAGTCCGGCTCGGACTCCCCTCGGCGTCCGTGCGGCGCACGGAGCCGCGCGCGGGGAGGCGGCGGCGAGGCGGGCCGGCCTGGCTGGGCCCTTGGCCCGGTCGGGCGCGGGTTCTTTTTAAAAAAAAACGTTCCGCCGACTTAGAAAAATCCTAGAAAAATAAATAAAATCTAAAAATTCCAAAACAAGTTTTCTCCATCTAAATGGAATATTTAGAAAGAGATGAACTTTTCTTGGCCCCTAAAATGCAATTTTTAAAACATGCAATTTTTTCTAGGGCAAATAAAATTCCAAATAATGATTTTAAAATTTTTCCTCCGATATTTCAATTATTTTGGAGAAGTCATATTATCTCCCCTTATTCATTTATTTTAAATGAAATATTTTTTCGGAGAGAAAAATAGCCAAAATCAAAATCCTCGTCTTCATTATTTGATAAAATTCAAATATGAAAATCGGAAAATCCCCAACTCTCTCCGAGGGTCCTTGAGTTGCTTAGGATTTCGAGGATTGCAAACGAAAAAGCAATAAAATATGATATGCATGGATTATCTATGTATAAAATGCCAAATTGGAAATTTGGGATGTTACAAGAAAGATCAAGAAGAGAGATCGGGCTGCTCCTACATAGCCCCTTGTTGTTGAACCCCTTGCTTTTGTTCCCCCTCCGTATGCAAACCAAGAGCATCGAATGGTTGTTCATAAGCCTGCTTCCACAGAGGCTCCTGAAGCTCAAGAAGTTCCAGTCATCGACCCCATCGTGACTGAAGACATTGTTCAAGATGATGTAGTTCTTCCTCAGATCGAGCGCCCAACGGTATCATCGCCTGTTCGAACGAACAGTGAGCTTATCAGTATTGGT
This sequence comes from Triticum timopheevii, assembly GCA_963921465.1. Taxonomy (NCBI): domain Eukaryota; kingdom Viridiplantae; phylum Streptophyta; class Magnoliopsida; order Poales; family Poaceae; genus Triticum; species Triticum timopheevii. Next base: position 68,231,215 of record OY997272.1, on the reverse strand, counting down.
CATCCTTTGACGCCAATCTCACAAGATGCATCATGGGCTGATCGCCCCCAGCAAGCTACCCCACATCAAGACTCACCAAGTACACCCCAGCCGTCAATTGTGCCCGTCATTAGCCCCATGTCAAATAATGACAACTACATGGAGACATCACCATCACCAAAGGCGTCGCCCGTATTCCAACGGCTTCGCAAAGGCCTGAGGCCATCTGCCTCCATGACCACCATCACAGAGGAGGGCTCCAACTTGTCAAGTTCAGTGGCACGTTAAGTGTTCTCTAAAGACAATCCTTCTGTGACGGTCCCTGTGTCTGAAGCCAATACTGCTGAAGACCCTCCGGCTGCATCAGCCGGAACAACACAGAAGAAGAGCGTGTCGCTACTCCCCCTACAACTCAAGAAAAAGTTCATGAAGAGAACCAGTCTATGCCACAACCTCTAGCTACTCAAGTGGAGGGTGAGAATCCTGAGGCTGCCACAAATGACATTCCTGAAGCCAATGACGCCAATGTGGAGCCTACAGTGGCAAATGCACCAGTGGCCAATGAAGCTAATGAAGCCCACAAATCTGCAGCCTGAAGTCAATGCCTCTGCTCCTGTTCCGCCTCCAAGGCCACATACTATCGAGCAAGCATAAAACTATGGATAGCTTGTCACTGTAAGATGGCCTATTCTGATTCCTCCACCTGCTGTTGGTCCTCATTTTGACTACCATGTCGAGCACAGGCCTCAGGTTCAGAAGCCAAAGCCAAGACTGCCCAGATTTCCAAGTACTGCCACTTCACCAGGATCCTTCAATGTCAACGGCTTCATTACACACAACACCTTCTTTGATAGCGAAAATAACCCCTACACCAAGCCCAAGATTTCATCTGATCGGTTCTGGAGTTATCAGCAACACAGCTATTATTCATGCATTCTGTACAACCAAGGCCGCATATTTCCGCATATGCGCCTTGATACTGAAGCCATAGCTGGCCTGCCCTGCTTAGAAGAAGCTCTCGATTGCTTCAGAGAGGCTGGCCTACTGCATTTCGTCACTGATAAGGAGCACTGGAATGAAGAGTTGCTGCTTCAATTCTACGCCACCCTTCATATCAGAGGCTACAATAGGGATCCTAAGACCTGGGTCCTTGAGTGGATGACTGGAAATGTCCATCATGAAGCCAAGGCATTTGATGTCATTGAGCTTACTGGTCTTCCCACTCCAGGAGATCTCTATGAACCTGGTTGTCAGCTTCACACTGCAGCTGTGGAAAGCATCTTTCACAAGCCAGAACCCAACATGAGCCAGATGCTAAGTATGATGAAGCCATTGCCTCTAGATGCAGAATATCCTACGAAGTTCTTTGTTGAAGACCTTGAGTATCTGCCACGCACAATCTATCACATCATAAGGCGAACTCTCTGGCCTATCAAAGGACATTCTCCAAAGGCTAAGCTACAAGGTGCAATGATGACATTGGTCTTCCATATTCTTCATGGCAAATGCTTCAATGCACAAGATTTCTTCATCCGCCAACTTGCTGCATCTGGATCTGACATTTTTGGCTTGAATTTCTATGCTCCATGGATCATGCGTCTGATCAAGCTTCACATTGCTACCACATTGTCTTCTTGCCAGATGTCGATATGTCTGTTGAAGCCATCTATCCAGATCCTGACAAGGAGCCACTTTATCTTCATAACGTTGATCGTTAGAGCTTCACTCAGCCCATTGGAGGTGTGTTGGCTGCCACTCAAGTCTATCAGTTGGATGGTACTACACGTGCACCTCATCGTGCCCCAACCGAAGCCACTAACAGCACAATTGCTCAACGGCCTCAAAATCGATCTCGTGTTCTCAATGACCGAGAGCTTCTCATTGGCCTGCATCAGAAACAGGATAGGCATCATGATTGGCTCAAGCGCCAGATGCAGAGCCTCATGACTGACGTCAATCGCATTCGCAACCTTGCAACCAAGAATGCATTTGTCGTGCATGAAACCTGTCGACGCACATGGAAAGGGCTGACGCTTATGTGTGCTAAGGAAGATCTTCAGGACGATGGCTTCTCAGAACAATTCAAGTTTGATTCCACTCCGCCCACAAATGCTATTCTGCAGCGCACTCCATCTCTTGAAGACTCAGAGTACTCCTCTTCTGCTGCAACTGTGAATGCACGTGTGATTGATGATCAAGATGATGCTACTTCGCCACCTCCAACACGCATCGACACTGCTCCAAGTTCGTTTGCACCGCCAAACCTCGACACCAACCCTGCATCTTCTCCTACTCCTTCTGGGAATGAGTAGAGGCTCAATGTCTTCAACCCTTTTTGGTCCTTACTGACAAAAGGGGGAGAAGCTATGAGTTGATAGTCTTCAAGCGGGTTCATATGGGCGGTTGCATTATATTTTGCCTAGTGTTTACAACTCTTGCTCTTGATACATTTGGTTCTCTGAGTTGTAACACTTAAACTCGATGGTCGTCTGCTACTTACTTGCTATTTTGTGATGTGATGATTAATTCCGCATGTGCGATGATAACTTCCGCACTTAAATCATTTTGCAGACGTCCATTTTTCATTATGCATGTCATTATCTTCTTTACATCGAATCATGCATGATGAATTGTCTTCATAAGTTGAAGAGGATCTCCACAAGTAGAACCTGCCATGTGCATTTGCATTCCAAAAGCAAATTATTTATATGCACATCTTTAGGGGGAGCCTTTTGCTATTTACGAAGACAATACCTCATCCCTTACAATTTCACATATTTACATCCCCGTTGAAAACTTCAACCAGTTTGTCATCAATCACCAAAAAGGTGGAGATTGTAAGTGCATCTAGTGCCACCCCTAGTTTGGTTTTGGAGTATTGACGACAAACGTGGTTGAGGGACTAATGTGTTTGTGAGAATTGCAGGATAACACAGGTAGTAGTCCCTCCTTGATTCGGTTTACCTATCGGAGATGACCCCTAAAAATGTATGAAGACATTGAAGATAATGGTGGTATGTGAAGATATTCACATTGAAGACTATGGCAGAAGAAGACATTGAGTGAAGACTATGGAGCGCAAAGACTTACTAGTTTCTTTGTTTCTTTTCTTCTTTGTTGAGTCATAGGAACCACCGCACTGTTAAGTGGGGTCCAAGTGAACAAAGTCAGAGTGACTGAAGTGATGCTCAATCAAAATCCTATGTCTTCGAGCGAAGACAATGAGAGCAAATCTTATCCAGAGTCGGATGAGTCAGCTTTACTTGTAGCCCAAGTCAAGCTGTCGCGTGTGTTTGAAATCTGACCGTTGTGACACGTGTCAGTTCCTTAGTGACCCAGGGTCATTTCGGACAAATCAGGTCAGGTTGCCCAGTGGCTATAAATAGCCCACCCCCGACACCATAAATTGGTGGCTACTCAGAGTTAGTGCACGGCTTTTGTCGTTGAGAGCAACCCACCTCCGAAGAGTTTGAGAGAGAAATCCTTGTGAGGACAAAGCCCAAACACCCAGAGCCCAAAGAGTGTTTGGCATTACTGAAGTCTTTCTGTCCGCGTGATCTGAAGACTTGCTACACTTGAGGACTGTGAATCCTCCAGCCGGTTAGGCGTCGCGTTCTGAGCATCCAAGAGTAATTGTGGATTGCAGGTGAACAAAGTCTGTGAAGGTTTGGAAGTCTACCTTAAAGACTTACCAGAGTGATTGGGCGGGGACTGTGTGTCCTTAGCTCAAGGGGAATAAGGTGAAGACACGGTCTTCTGAGTTCAATATCAGCCTCCCTAACCAGACGTATAGTTGTCACAGCAACTGGAACTGGTCGAACAAATCCTTGTCTTCACAACACACTGGTTCTATCTCTTACTCTCCTTACTTACAGTTTGTCTTTGTGAAGTCATTGACTGATTGCTCTGCCTGTTTGACTTCACTGTGTGACTACTTGTTCTGATTGGCTTCATACTATCTTCCATCCCGATCCTACTACCTAGCTGCTATCAGTCATCATGCTCTAGCTTCATACTTGTTTGACTATGGCTTGTCTAGTGTAGCTCATCTTCCGTTGCATGTTTATAGGTCCAGTTTTCGTGTTTGTCTTCGAAACTTTCATGTTTTGAAGACTTTCATAAAAATCGCCTATTCACCCCCCCCCCCTCTAGTCGATAACTACCATGAGCCCTCTCACGAAGGGATCAAGGGTGAAGCCTAGGCCACGAAGGAAGTGAGAAACAAATATGACACTCTCGTTGGGCTCGAGAGTAGGAATGACCTGCCCTGGAGCAGGAAGCCTGTGCTTGATGTCGGCGATCAGATATCCGACCTCCCTAAACTTCGCAATGTCCTCCTCCGTGACCGAGGAGGCCATCCACCGGCCTTGAAGGTTGGATCCGGACATGGTTGTGGATTCGAGGTGCTTGAGCTTGGGCTTCGAGTGTTAGAACTCGAGATGCGAAAAGGCGCAAGAGTGGTGGAAAAGAGGGATAGGCCTCGGCCCCTTTATAAAGGGGGTGAATATCAAGCGTCCTCAGCGTAACCGCTCGGGACTTGCCTAAAAACACAGAGTCATGCCAACAGACGTCGTGGGGTGATACATCTCCGTCGTATCAACTTTTCCAAACACTTTTGCCCTTGTTTTGGACTCTAACTTGTATGATTTGAATGGAACTAACCCGGACTGACGTTGTTTTCAGCAGAATTGCCATGGTGTTGTTTTATGTGCAGAAAATAAAAGTTCTCGGAATGACCTGAAACTCCACAGAACATCTTAGAAAAACAATAAAAAATCCTCGCCAAAGATGAAGACCAGGGGGCCCACACCCTATCCACGAGGGTGGGGGGCGCCCCCCGGGCGCGCCCCCTACCTCGTGGGCCCCTTGGTGGCCCTTCGACGCCAACTCCAACTCCATATATTGGCTTTCGGGGAGAAAAAAATCAGAGAGAAGAACTCATCATGTTTTACGATATGGAGCCGCCGCCAAGCCCTAATCTCTCTCGGGAGGGCTGATCTGGAGTCCGTTTGGGGCTCCGAAGAGGGGGATTCGTCGCCGTCGTCATCATCAACCATCCTCAATCACCAATTTCATGATGCTCACCGTCGTGCGTGAGTAATTGCATCGTAGGCTTGCTGCACGGTGATGGGTTGGATGAGATTTATCATGTAATCGAGTTAGTTTTGTTAGGGTTTGATCCCTAGTATCCACTATGTTCTGAGATTGATGTTGCTATGACTTTGCTATGCTTAATGCTTGTCACTAGGGCCCGAGTGCCATTATTTCCGATCTGAACCTATTATGTTTTCATGAATATATGTGTGATCTTGATCCTATCTTGCAAGTCTATAGTCACCTACTATGTGTTATGATCCGGCAACCCCGAAGTGACAATAATTGGGACCACTCCCGGTGATGACCATAGTTTGAGGAGTTCATGTATTCACTATGTGCTAATGCTTTGTTCCGGTTCTCTATTAAAAGGAGGCCTTAATATCCCTTAGTTTCCAATAGGACCCCGCTGCCACGGGAGGGTAGGACAAAAGATGTCATGCAAGTTCTTTTCCATAAGCACGCATGACTATATACGGAATACATGCCTACATTACATTGATGAATTGGAGCTAGTTCTGTGTCACCCTATGTTATGACTGTTACATGACGAACCGCATCCGGCATAATTATCCATCACTAATCCGATGCCTACGAGTTTTCCATATACTAGTTCTCGCTTGTTTACTTTTCTGTTGCTACTGTTACGATCACTACAAAATACCAAAAACATTACTTTTGTTGTCTTTACTTTTGTTACCGTTACCACCACTATCATATTACTTTTCTACTAAACACTTTGCTGCAGATACTAAGTTCCAGGTGTGGTTGAATTGACAACTCAGCTGCTAATACTTGAGAATATTCTTTGGCTCCCCTTGTGTCGAATCAATAAATTTGGGTTGAATACTCTACCCTCAAAAACTGTTGCGATCCCCTATACTTGTGGGTTATCAAGACCTTTTTCTGGCACTGTTGCCGGGGAGCATAGCTCTATTCTTTGAGTCACTTGGGATTTATATCTGCTGGACACTATGAAGAACTTGAAAGACGATCGAACTACTATTTTGCCCTCAACTACGAGGGAGGTAAGGAACTGCCATCTAGCCTTGCACTAAATTCTCCTTCTGTTATGAGTAAGCTAAAGACACCTAAACCTGCTACTGTTATGAATTCTGATATGTCGCATGTTATTGATGATGCCACTTCTGCTATGCATGATACTTATGATGAAACTACTTCTATGCTTGATAATACTGTGCCCCTTGGTGAATTTCTTGATGAGTGAATTTCTAGGTCTAGAGAAAGAGAAATTATTGAATCTGAATATGATGATGATAGTGACGATGAAAATATGCCTGCTATTCCTGAGGGTTATCTTTTTGATACTGAATCTTCTGCAGCTATTTTTGCTTGCCAGGATAGATATGAACTTAAGAGGTTGCTAATTAAATGGAGTAAAGAATCTCTTAGAGATAGGATGAGACCCGACCCTGCTTTTGCTACTTCACCTATCTGTGTTCCTAATAAGGATTATTATGATTTTTCTGTTGATCCAGATATAGTTACTTTGGTTGAATCTGATCCCTTTTATGGCTATGAATCCGAAACTGTTGTGGCACATCTTACTAAGTTAAATGATATAGCCGCCCTGTTTACTAATAATGAGAGATCACGCTACCTTTATTTACTCAAAATATTTATGTTCTCATTAAAGGGTGATGCTAAGATATGGTTTAATTCTCTTGATCCTGGTTGTGTGCAAAGTCCCCAGGATATGATTTATTACTTCTCTGCTAAATATTTCCCTGCTCATAAGAAACAAGCTGCTTTGAGGGAAATATACAACTTTGTGCAAATTGAAGAAGAGAGTCTCCCACAAGCTTGGGGGAGGCTTCTCAAGTTACTTAATGCTTTGCCTGATCATCCTCTTAAGAAACCTGAAATATTTGATATCTTTTATAATGGACTAACTGATGCTTCCAGAGATTACCTGGATAGTTGTGCTAGTTCTCTTTTCAGGGAAAGAACACCGGATGAAGCTGAAATTCTATTGAATAATATGTTGGCAAATGAAAATAATTGGGCACCTCCCGAGCCACCTCCTGAGCCAGCTCCAGAGCCAATTACTAAGCCTATTCCTAAACCAACTCTGAAGAAGAGAGGTGTTCTATTCCTCAGTCCCGAAGATATGCAAGAGGCAAAGAAATCTATGAAAGAAAAAGGTATTAAAGCTGAAGATGTTAAGAATTTACCTCCTATTGAAGAAATACATGGTCTTAATTTACCGCCTGTTGAAGAAGTATATGATCTCAATTAATTATTCACTGAAGAACCTCCCGATATCCCGACACAGGTAGTAAAGGTAAATTCTCTCTATAGATATGATAAAGCTGAAGTCCCTCCTACTAAAATTGCTAGTCAGTGCTTGGATGAGTTTGATGACTTTCTGTTTAAGCAAGATGACTTTAATGCTTATTTTGGTAGACAATTAAAACAAAATACCTTTATGATTAAACGCTTGGGTGATTTTATGGCTGATATTAGAGGTGAACTTAAACTTGTTAGCAAGCATGCTTCTATGGTCACCACTCAAGTATAACAAGTACTTAAAGCTCAGAAAGAAGTGCTTGATGAAATGAATAGTAAGAAAAATGATTATGCTGTTAGAGTGGCTACTAGAACTGGTAGAATGACTCAGGAACCTTTGTATCCTGAAGGCCACCCTAAGAGAATCGAGCAAGATTCTCAGAGAAATAATATTGATGTACCTAGTTCTTCTAAAAGGAAGAAAAAGAAAAATGATAGGACTTTGCAAACTTCTAGTGAACCTATTGCTGAACCACCTGAGAATCCAAATGATATCTCTATTTCTGATGCTGAAACACAATCAGGTGGTGAACATGAACCTAGTGATACTATTAATGATAATGTTCATGTTGATGCTCAACCTAGTAATGATAATGATGTAGAAGTTGAACCTGCTGTTGATCTTGATAACCCACAGTCAAAGAATCAATGTTATGATAAAAGAGACTTCGTTGCTAGGAAACATGGTAAAGAAAGGGAACCATGGGTTCAGAAACCCATGCCTTTTCCTCTGAAACCATCCAAGAAAAAGTATGATGAGGATTTTGAGCGCTTTGCTGAAATGATTAGACCCATCTTTTTACGTATGTGATTAACTGATGTGCTCAAAACAAATCATTATGCTAAGTATATGAAGGATATCATTACTAATAAAAGAAAGATAACTGAAGCTGGAATTTCCACCATGCTTGCTAATTATACTTTTAAGGGTGGAATACCAAAGAAACTTGGAGATCCAGGAGTACCTACTATACCATGCTCCATTAAGAGAAATTGTATTAAAACTGCTTTATGTGATCTTGGAGCCGGTGTCAGTGTTATGCCTCTCTCTTTATATCGTAGACTTGACTTGAATAAGTTGACACCTACTGAAATATCTTTGCAAATGGCTGATAAATCAACTGCTTACCTGTCGGTATTTGTGAGCATGTGCCTGTTGTAGTTGCGAACGTTACTATTTTAACGGACTTTGTTATTCTTGATATTCCCGAGGATGATAGTATGTCTATTATTCTTGGAAGACCTTTCCTTAATACTGCAGGGGCTGCTATTGATTGCAACAAAGGCAATGTCACTTTTCATGTTAATGGCAATGAGCACACGGTACACTTTCCGAGGAAACAACCTCAAGTTCATAGTATCAACTCTATTGGAAAAATTCCATCGATTATATTTGGAGGTTTTGAATTTCCTCTCCCTACTGTCAAGAAAAAGTATGACATTCTTATTGTTGGGGATTTTCATATCCCCGTTGAGGTAACTTAGTGTCATTCGAAATTTCTCTGGTTCCGTGATTATTCGGAATGAGTTTGTTAACAAGACTTGATCAACCTTGTTAGTGGGTTCATTTTGATGATCACGAGATGGATGAAACTAGAAGCACAACCTTCTGTACCCTTTTTATATTTTCTGTTATTTAGTAGAAATAAAGTAAAATAGTATTTTTCTGTCTGTTTCCTGACTTATCCGTGCAATATAAAAATATCCCGAAAATAAAAGTCCTCAGAATGCCATGCCAATTTAAATTATTTTTTCGGGAATATTTGAGGATTTACTGTGCAAAAATTACCGCGGGGGGAGCTGCCACCTGGCTATGAGGGTGGAGGGCGCGCCCTACCCCCCTGGGCGCGCCCCCTACCTCGTGGGCCCACGGTGGCCCTCCTCCACTTATATCTGCACCCATCTTCTTCCTCTGCCTCACACAAACACGAAAAACCAACTCAAGCACGAGTTCCAGCCCCCGTTCATGTGATTTTCGATCTCCTTGCTCAAAGCACCTCTTGCAAAACTGCTTGGGGAGATTGTTCCTTGGTATGTGACTCCTCCATTGGACCAATTAGTTTTTGTTCTAGTGCTTTATTCATTGCAAATTTGTGCTGCATAGGTGACCATGTTCTTGAGCTTGCATGTCAAATTTATATGGTTCCAAGTAGTTCTAATGCTTGATATAGGCTCTAGGCACTTGTGGGAGTTGTTGCTATCAATCTTATTGAAGTTGGCTCACTTTTATTTGAAGTTACTAAAAATTTCAGAAATTTTTCAGAGGAAACAATATGTTTAGGAGGATGTTCCAAGGTGGTTCTTCAAGGAAGCAAGGTCCCAGGCTTGCAATACGTGATCCTGGCGAGGAACCACCAAGAGACGCTCCTGTGAGGCCCTGTGAATGGCCTTCGGATAATTTTATGAATCAAGTGGGAATCAAAGAATAATTTAGCACATATTTGAGTAACACCGGTCTTGAGGACTTTGAAGCTGACAAATGCCCCCAGTATCATGATCTCACAAGTTCATTTGTGAGGAGGTTTGAGTTTTCATCTCCGCATAATTCTCCTTCAGTCATGTTTGACCTTTATGACAAATCTTATACCATGGACTTAGAGGATTTCACTTCCGCTTGCAAACTTCCATCTTGGGGTAATGTTAGGGATCCCCCTAAATCTGAATATAGAGACTTTCTTGCTAGAATAACTGTGGGGGAATCTAGAGATATAACACAAGCCACTATAGGGAGCGTTCACTTTCTTGCTATACATTATTTTGCTCTCTTCATAGGTAGGTGCATAAATGCTAAGTATGAAGCATGTCACATGTGTGTCCCTGATCTCAGCATTCTCAGGAGTGCTGTGTTGGGAGACCAATCTTATCATATGGGAGCCATTGTAGCTTGCAGGTTGCATCAGAACAGGCATAACGGAGATTTCTTTGGAGGAATTTATGCAACCCGCTTAGCTAATTTTCTTGAGATAGACATTCGTGAGGGTGATACGGAGTTACCCCCTTCTTATTTAGATTTTGATTCTATGGTTTCCCACTAGTTTGTTGAGAGGACTGAACCACCTCTCCAGTATCGACTAATCTTTAACAAACATCATGTATTCCATATTGCTCTTTTTGCTCCTGCCTTCTTTGATTTTCAGACAAAAGGAAGATATATTATTACCAAAGAGGAGGCAGATGAGTACGAGAGGAGAGCGGAGGCTGCTCAACGCCACGCTACAACTCAGGCGGCGATAGCCGCTGCATCGCAGTATGACCCCAGCTTCACCTACGGGTATCCGCCAGGCTATCCCTGGCAATAGACCAACTTAGGCCAAAAGCCTAAGCTTGGGGGAGTACGTATTTCCCACCAACATTACATTCATGTTCACACACACTCATTGCTAGATGTCGGTGCTCATACTCTTTCACTGTAATATCCATGCTAGTTTATTTTTTTTTCCTGTTTTCTTCTTGTGTGCTTGATAAACCTTAAGAAAAAACCAAAAAAGTTAGTAGTAGTTTATTTCTTTGCTTGTAGTGGAAATTAAAAAGAAAACCCAAAAATATTTCCCATTCTTCTTTTACTTGTTGGGAGCTTTCCCGTGTAAATAGTTTTTATTTTCTTTTCTTTCTTTTGGGGGTTAAAAAGAAAACCCAAAGACTATATTGAAAATGTTTAGTGGCTCTTATATGCATGATTGTTTATTTAATTTAGAGCCCATATTACTTGTCTTCTCTTGAGTTGAATGCTTGCAGATTCCAGCTTAGTCCAATGCACGTGCACTCTTATTATTATACACATCGTTCGATCGTGCAAGTGAAAGGCAATAATGATGATATATGATGGACTTATTGGGATGAGAAAAGCTGGTATGAACTCGACCTCTCTTGTTTTTGTAAATATGATGATTCATCGTTCCCGAGTCAGCTATTATGAAGTAAACATATTTGCAATGAAATTTAGAGATTGTAGTTGCTTGTGCCATGCTTGATTAGCTATGAGTTATAATGGTTTACCTTGCGTGCCAACATGCTACTAGAATGATTATGATGTGGTATGATGGGATGGTATCCTCCTTTAAATGAATTGAGTGACTAGACTTGGCACATGTTCACGCATGTAGTTGAACCAAATCAACATAGCCTTCACGATATTTATGTTCATGGTAGATTATATCCTACTCATGCTTGTATTCGGTGTAAATTTATTTTAATGCATGTTTACGACTGTTGTCGCTCTCTTAGTTGGTCGCTTCCCAGTCTTTTGCTAGCCTTCACCTGTACTAAGCGGGAATACTGCTTGTGCATCCAAACTCCTTAAACCCCAAAGTTATTCCATATGAGTCCACTATACCTTCCTATATGCAGTATTTACCTGCCGTTCCAAGTAAATTTGTATGTGCCAAACTCTAAACCTTCAAATAAACATTCTATTTTGCATGCTCGAATAGCTCATATGTCAACTAGAGCTGCCCTTATCTTCCGTGTTAGGCGGGTTATTCTCAAGAGGAGTGGACTCCGCTCCTCATTCACGAGAAAATGGCCGGTAACCGGGATGCCCGTCCCATGCTTTATGAAAACTAAATCAAAATAACTGCAAACAAAACTCCCCCTGGGAACCGTTGAATGTTGGAGGCACTCGTTGTTTCGAGCAAGCCATGGATTGATGCTTGTGGAGGAGGGGGAGTATAAACTTTACCATTCTGTTTGGGAACCGCCTATAATCTGTTTAGCATGGAAGATATCGTCGTCTCTTAGTTGTTATGTTGACAATGAAAGTATGCCGCTCAAAATATAATTTATCTCTATTTCAAAACCGAGCTCTGGCACCTCTGCAAATCCCTGCTTCCCTCTGCGAAGGGCCTATCCATTTACTCTTATGTTGAGTCATCATCCTTCATATTAAAAGCACCCGCTGGAGAGCACACTGTCGTTTGCATTCATTATTATTGGTTTATATTGGGTATGACTTGACTGGATCTCTTTTACCATGAAATACAATGTTTAGTCAGTCCTTGATCTTTAAAGGTGCTCTGCATTTATGTTTTCCGGTCTCAAAAAGGGCTAGCGAGATACCATTTTGTTATATCATGTTATGATTATTTTGAGAAAGTGTTGTCATCCGAGTTTTATTATTATAGCTCGCTAGCTGATTATGTTATTGATATGAGTAACTGTGAGACCTACGTGTTATTGTGAGTATGGTTAGTTCATAATATTTGCTGAAACTTGAATGCTAGCTTTTCATGTTTACAACAACAAGAGCAAATAGAGTTTGTAAAAGTTTTTCTTTTTCTCTTTCAGTTTGTCAACTGAATTGCTTGAGGACAAGCAAGGGTTTAAGCTTGGGGGAGTTGATACGTCTCCGTCGAATCTACTTTTCCAAACACTTTTGCCCTTGTTTTGGACTCTAACTTGTATGATTTGAATGGAACTAACCCGGACTGATGCTGTTTTCAGCAGAATTGACATGGTGTTGTTTTATGTGCAAAAAATAAAAGTTCTCGGAATGACCTGAATCTCCACGGAACATCTTAGAAAAAACAATAAAAAATCCTCGCCAAAGATGATGACCAGGGGGCCCACACCTTGTCCACAAGGGTGGGGGCGCCCCCCTGGGCGCGCCCCCCACCTCGTGGGCCCCCTGGTGGCCCTCCGACGCCAACTCCAACTCCATATATTGGCTTTCGGGGAGAAAAAAATCAGAGAGAAGAAATCATCGCGTTTTACGATATGGAGCCACCGCCAAGCCCTAACCTGTCTCGGGAGGGCTGATCTGGAGTCCGTTCGGGGCTCCGAAGAGGGGGATTCGTCGCCGTCGTCATCATCAACCATCCTCCATCACCAATTTCATGATGCTCACCGTCATGCGTGAGTAATTGCATCGTAGGCTTGCTGGACGGTGATGGATTGGATGAGATTTATCATGTAATCGAGTTAGTTTTGTTAGGGTTTGATCCCTAGTATCCACTTTGTTCTGGGATTGATGTTGCTATGACTTTGCTATGCTTAATGCTTGTCACTAGGGCCCGAGTGCCATGATTTCAGATCTAAATCTATTATGTTTTCATGAATATATGTGTGTTCTTGATCCTATCTTGCAAGTCTATATTCACCTACTATGTGTTATGATCCGGCAACCCCGAAGTGACAATAATCGGGACCACTCCCGGTGATGACCATAGTTTGAGGAGTTCATGTATTCACTATGTGCTAATGCTTTGTTCCGGTTCTCTATTAAAAGGAGGCCTTAATATCCCTTAGTTTCTAATAGGACCTCGCTGCCACGAGAGGGTAGGACAAAAGATGTCATGCAAGTTCTTTTCCATAAGCACGCATGACTATATACCGAATACATGCCTACATTACATTGATGAATTGGAGCTAGTTCTGTGTCACCCTATGTTATGACTGTTACATGACGAACCGCATCCGGCATAATTATCCATCACTAATCCGGTGCCTACAAGTTTTCCATATACTGGTTCTCGCTTGTTTACTTTTTTGTTGCTACTGTTACAATCACTACAAAATACCAAAAACATTACTTTTGCTGTCTTTACTTTTGTTACCGTTACCACCACTATCATATTAATTTGCTACTAAACACTTTGCTACAGATACTAAGTTTCCAGGTGTGGTTGAATTGACAACTCAGTTGCTAATACTTGAGAATATTCTTTGGCTCCCCTTGTGTCGAATCAATAAATTTGGGTTGAATACTCTACCCTCAAAAACTGTTGCGATCCCCTATACTTGTGGGTTATCATGGGGATGCACGCGCCTGTATTGATGGAGGATCTCGCAATAAAAGGAACACGATCTCTGCTTTGGCAAGGCGTGCCAATAAAACTGCCTCGCAACGCGTATCGAGGGAGGCCAAGAAAAACCGGTTCATGTTGGGCCGAGCCACGGCGCAGGAGCACGTCGTATAAAAATTGTCAGCAGATCAGATTTGTGGAATATCATTCTCTCTACAGGTGGTATGTGAAGATCATCTTGCAGGTCCAGGCATGATTTAAGTGTTCGGTAATTACTTTGGAGTATTCGGAGATGGAACCCGCCTTGCAATGTCGAAGACAAACTACGCGCAGGACTCATCGTCATTGAAGCCTGGTTCAGGGGCTACTGAGGGAGTCCTGGATTAGGGGGTATCCGGACAGCCGGACTATATACTTTGGCCGGACTATTGGACCATGAGGATACAAGACTCAAGACTTCGTCCCGTGTCCGGATGGGACTCTCCTTTGCGTGGAAGACAAGCTTGGCGATCCGGATATTAGATTTCCTTCTTTGTAACCGACTCTGTGTAAACCCTAGCCCCCTCCGATGTCTATATAAACCGGAGGGTTTGGTCCATATAGGGATGATCATAAGGATCATAATCATCATAGGCTAGCTTCTAGGGTTTAGCCTCTACGATCTCGTGGTAGATCAACTCTTGTAACACTCATATCGTCAATATCAATCAAGCAGGAAGTAGGGTTTTACCTCCATCAAGAGGGCCCGAACCTGGGTAAAACATTGTGTTCCTTGCCTCTTGTTACCATTAGCCTTAGACGCACAGATCGGGACCCCCTACCCGAGATCCGCCGGTTTTGACACCGACACCGCTTCATCCAACAATACTGCCGAACGAAAGTATACATGCTGGTAAGCAGTATGACTTGTATCGCCCACAACTCACTTGTGTTCTACTCGTGCATATAACATCTACTCATAAAACCAGGCTCGGATGCCACTGTTGTGGAACGTAGTAATTTTAAAAAAAATCCTACGCACACGCAAGATCATGGTGATGCATAGCAACGAGAGGGTAGAGTGTTGTCCACGTACCCTCGTAGACCGAAAGCGGAGGGTTAGCACAACGCAGTTGATGTAGTCGTACGTCTTCACGATCCGACCGATCAAGTACCGAACGTACGGCACCTCCGAGTTCAGCACACGTTCAGCTCGATGACGTCCCTCAAACTCCGATCCAGCCGAGCTTTGAGGGAGAGTTCCGACAGCACGACGACGTGGTGACGATGATGATGTTCTACCGACGTAGGGCTTCGCCTAAGCACCACTACGATATTATCGAGGTGGATTATGGTGGAGGGGGCACCGCACACGGCTAAGAGATCCAAGGGATCAATTGTTGTGTCTAGAGGTGCCCCCCTGCCCCCGTATATAAAGGAGCAAGGGGGAGGCGGCCGGCCTAGGAGGAGGGCGCGCCAAGGGGGGAGTCCTACTCCCACCGGGAGTAGGACTCCTCCTTTCCTTGTTGGAGTAGGAGAGAAGGAAAGAGGGGGAGAGGAAGAAGGAAAAGGGGGCTGCACCCCTTGTCCAATTCGGACCAGAAGGAGGGCGCGCGCCTCCTTCCTTTTGGCCTCTCTCCTCTATTCCCGTATGGCCCAATAAGGCCCATATACTCCCTGGCGAATTCCCGTAACTCTCCGGTACTCCGATAAATACCCGAATCACTCGAAACCTTTCCGATATCCGAATAGAGTCATTCAATATATCGATCTTTACGTATAGACCATTTCGAGACTCCTCGTCATGTCATTGATCTCATCTGGGACTCCGAACTACCTTCGGTACATCAAAACACATAACTCATAATATAACCATCATCGAACTTTAAGCGTGCGGATCCTACGGGTTCGAGAACTATGTAGACATGACCGAGACACGTCTCCGGTCAATAACCAATAGCGGAACCTGGATGCTCATATTGGCTCCCACATATTATACGAAGATCTTTATCGGTCAAACCGCATAACAACATATGTTGTTCCCTTTGTCATCGGTATGTTACTTGCCCAAGATTCGATCGTCGGTATCTCAATACCTAGTTCAATCTCGTTATCGGCAAGTCTCTTTACTCGTTATGTAATGCATCATCCCACAACTAACTCATTAGCTACATTGCTTGCAAGGCTTATAGTGATGTGCATTATCGAGAGGGCCCAGAGATACCTCTCCGACAATCGGAGTGACAAATCCTAATCTCGAGATACACCAACTCAACATGTACCTTCAGAGACACCTGTAGAGCTCCTTTATAATCACCCAGTTATGTTGTGACGTTTGGTAGCACACAAAGTGTTCCTCCGGTAAACGGGAGTTGCATAATCTCATAGTTGTAGGAACATGTATAAGTCATGAAGAAAGCAATAGCAACATACTAAGCGATCAAGTGTTAAGCTAACGGAATGGGTCAAGTCAATCACATCATTCTCTAATGATGTGATCCCGTTAATCAAATGACAACTCATGTCTATGGCTAGGAAACTTAACCATCTTTGATTCAACGAGCTAGTCAAGTAGAGGCATACTAGTGACATTATGTTTGTCTATGTATTCACACATGTATAAATAAGGAAATAAATAATAACTTTATTATTGCCTCAGGGCATATTTCCTTCAGATACTGCATCTAGTGTCACTCCAATCTAGGTGTTGGACTCCTCCCCCATAGCATTACCCTCCTCGATCATCTTCCCCTTCTTACCATCCTTCTCTCCCTCTTCATCCGCCCTTCCTCTCTTCAACCCTAGCAACGCTTCCCTCTCCTTGTTGTTCTCCACCACCGGTCGATCCCTCCCCTTATTTTTGTAGCGCTTCCCTCCCGGGCTCTTGCTGGGGCCATCGCGTCCCTTTTGCTCACTCAGTCGATTCTTCAGGCTCTTGTCAATGTTCTTATTGAGTGGGTCTCCCAACTCCACAATGGTCATGACCGCGTCTTTGCTACCCGCATCCAGTCACGCACCAGCGCTATCTCGCTTCCCTGCCTCCTCCTCGGAGTTCTGCACCCTACCATCGTCTAGCTCGAGCTTCCTTGGGTTAACAGACTTTTTTGGAACATTCTGCTGCTTATTAGGGCTAGTGACCTCCTCCCTTCCTTCATTCTTACCCCTGCCACCATCACTAGACCTGGAGTCACTTTTCCTCCAAGTCAGACTGTCACTTCCGCTCCCTGATCGCCCTCCTGAGTGACTATATCCATAGCTTCTGGCTCCTCCCCCACTTCTAGCCCCCATTCCTCCAAGCCACTCCGTCTGATGCTCCTCTCCTTTGCCCCAGATCAGCCTTAAGCCATCTTCCACATTGCTGCTTGCCTCCCTTCTTCACTTTAATTGAGAAGTCTTTATCTCCATGCCCTATAATCCCACAAGTGAAACAGAAATCCGGGAGATACTCATACTCAAATCTGCACTAGTCTCTGTCATCTTCTTCCTCCTCCCCTACAGCAACTCCATGCTCCTTTCGCTTCCCTTTTTCCTATTTCTCTTCATCCTCCAAAGTGAAGCCACGCATGAGTGGTTTATCTATCCTCATGCGAATTTTAACACGCAAGAATCTCCCTATGGCACTCCCATCGGTTCCTGTATCCGCCTCAACAAACTCGCCAATAATATTACCAATGTCCTCCACAGTGACCACATTCATCACCCAGGGGCAAGTTATAAACTCTAACCCAGATCGGGATATTGTTGAACTCGTAGTCCTCGAGCCGCTTCTTCGGAACATACTCCTCCACTACCATTAAGTCTTTATCAAACATCCACGGCCCGTCCTCGATCGCCTTCCTCTTCCCAGACTCCTGATGGAACGTGAACAGAAATTGATTCACCCCAATCTCCTTGCAATCGATACCCTTGATTGGGCACCAGATTTTTCCTAGAGTTAGGCAGATGGCGTCAGGATGAACTGGCTTCTCCGACATAACCTTGCCTACCGCCTGTAGCATCCAATCCTTTCCCTTCTCCTTGAGCGCGCATCTGACCTTTACTCCTTTCCTCTCCTCATCCGACAACTTCAGACCCCTCAACATGCCTGCAACTCCTTCCATCTTCACGTCTCCTCCTACCCTCCCGCCCCGTATCCTCCTAGGGTTGATGGTGGTGTACGACCCCGAGCCCTAGGGAGCACGGGGAAGGCTTATGGTGGATGTGAAGGAGGCTACTCGAACGCTGGAACAGGAACACATGATCAAAATCCAGGCCTGCAAGATCGAGGAACCCTAGTGCACCGGGCGCCAGATCTCGATCGCCTCACAATCGCCCCCGCGATCTTCGGACCAGACGCTAACCGTCACCACATGGGACGGACCTCACTAGACAAACTTGTTCGGACGAAGGTAGTATCTGCTTGCCCGGACATGAATTTTTGGGACATGATGACACACGATGCCGAAAATCTCAATCGTTCGTGTTTGCATCTAGATTACTAATTAATATAGTGTTTGCTGCAATACAAAGAGTGTTGCTCAATAATGCACTTGAATACACTTTTCTATGCAGGACAGGAGTGGGGGCCTCGAAGCTTTTAATTCGTATGCAAAGTAATATTTGATGGGTGCAATGATGACCCGCAGACTCATATCTAATGGTCCAAACGGCCAAAAATCGTCAGCATGTGAGAGATTTATGGTGCTTGCTTGTGCCAGGCACCTCTAATTTGTACTCCCATCAAAATGGATAAAAGGGGATGCATCTAGACGTATTTTAGTTCTAGATATATCTCCTTTTATCCATTTTGATGACAAGTATTTTCGGACGGAGGGAGTAGGTTCCTGCTGTTTTGTGTGTGACGTGCAATCCGAATCATGTGATAAGCATAACCATTGGGACAAACAAAAATTAATTTCTAGTGCTGATGAATATCAGAAGAACAACATGAAATTAGATTATTGAGTGATAAGTATAACATTACACTGATTGCCCGACAGGTGAGGACGCGTCACATACTGGTAGATACATGGGGAAACATGGATAAAAAAAATATGAAAATTAACTATTTGGGGCTCTGACTACTTGTTCTAGGTGGACTAGTTTAATCTTTTGTAGTGGACATTTTTCAAAATTAAAATCTTGGATTCATGAAATTTCAAAATATTCACTGCAATTTAGGAACATTTCTTTTTGAGTTGCAATTTAGGAACATTAATCATATGTATGCACATGCCTGACCTGACGTGGAGACAGACCTAAGCTGATCTAGCATAGTTAAAAATTCACACTAATTCATCTAAAAAGGAAAATTAGCTATTTGGGGATCTAAATATTTGTTCTAGGTGGACTAGTTTAGTCTTATGTAGTGGTCATATTTTTCAAAATTAAAATCTTGGATTTCTGAAATTTTAAGATGTTTATTGCAATTTAGGAAACATTATTTTTGAGTTGCAATGTAGGAACATTAATCATGTGTATGCACATGCCTGCCTGGCATGGATATAGACCGAAGCTGATCTAGCATAGTTAAAAGTTCACACTAAAAAGGAAAAATAGCTATTTGGGGCTATGATTATTTGTTCTAGATGCACTAATTTAATCTTATTCAGTGGACATGTTTAAAAAAATTAAAATCATCATTTCCTAAAATTTTAAAATATCCACTGCAATTTAGGAAAAAAAAATTGAGTTGCAATTTAGGAACATTAATCATGTGTAGGCACACGCCTGGCCTGATCATGGAGATAGACGTAAGCTGATCTAGCATAGCTAAAAGTTCATCTAAAAAAATTCACACCAATTAGCGAACTACTCAATACACATTTCCGTTACTACTGTAGAGGGTGGTGCACTAGTAAGACAAGAGGGCACTGTGACTGTGGTGCATTAATCCTAGTAAATGAGGTGGTCAGGTGTGTTGCAGTTTTGTCACTTATTGCATGGTCTGTTGCGGCTTCAATGAAACATTAACACCAACCTCATTTGGTTTGTGGGGTATGTTCTTTCTGCCCGCTCTGCTGGTTGGTGTATTATCCTGTGTGTGGCAGGATATTTGTGATTAGAGTCCGCATAATAACCTATCGCTCTACAAGATACATTCAGTGCATAGAGCACGAAAATAAAACAAGATATGGAATATCTTCTGGCATTGGGACTGACATGTAATCAACACGCATCTCGCTTCAATGCCTGAGGCTGCCTTGTGGTCCATCTCCTGATGAGGGCAGAGGTAATACGCGAGTTATACTAATTGTATACTATGAATGTGATTCATTGTACGAGCTTGATGTATTAGAGCTGCACGAATCACGTGGGAACGGTCGATCTTGATACCGACCTCGCGTGGCTGCATGTCCACTCTTTATTTATCGCTGCTTGCCCGGCCATAAGAATAAGGCCCTTAAGTTTACAACCGTTTGATGCGTTAAGTTCATGAGTTTGTCTTGCCCGGCCTTAAGTTTAAGATCATATCGAGCAACAATGCAACAGAAAATGATGTGGTCGCATGTCCCATCTTGCCCGCACCATATACATTTCCCACAGACAGGCATATGTTTCTGTAGGAAAAAGATAAATTCTGTGACATGTATGAAATAAACAATTTTAGGTGCTTCAGAAATTGTCTTCTTATAGCGTTATTTTTCTCAAGAGCATATTATGTCATTTCTTCATGAAACTTTGCACCTAGATGGAAGACACGAGCATGAATGTTGTAAAATAAATAAATAAATGAGGTCTTTTAAAAACATATATTCCTTTGATGATTTTTTTTCATATTAGACGATGTCGGGAGTCCTCACTCCCCGAGGCCTATTGCTCGCTCTCTATTTTGTTTTTACTATTTTCTCTGAATGATCCAAAAAACAAAGAAAACATTTTAGATTATGACAAATAGAATATTCTGGCTATTCAAAATAATTCTCTAGAGATCTCTATCTGCGTGGATTCTGACACCTAGAGAGAACATAGCGATGATGAGACATAATGGGTTGAGGCGAGCAGGGTTTGACAACTACTTCACTTTCCTCTCTTGCAGGGGCGAATCATGGCAGAATCAGACTGCCCTTGCATATACTTTGATAAGTCAAGTGCACCAAGCCAGAACAAGTTATCGAAGTCATACCAAAAAAAAAGTTCAGCGCAAACATAACCGCATCCATTTATCGGATAACATGGAACTTTTCCGAGTAAAGAACTAACCGATACATCCATTTTGCATCACTATTTTTTATTATAACTTTCTATTTATTATCGATATTTTCACATTATTGCTCAATTCTAATACTTTTCCCTTCAATTTGCATGAAACACACGGAGATGGAAATTACCTAACGACAGAGAAACAGGGGCAAAAATGTACTAGAAGAAAAACAATTTTTCAAAGCTCCAAAAATACCTAGAAATTTTCAGAAATTCTTTCGAAAGAAAAGGAGCCATGAGCCAGAAAATAGGTCGGAGAGGGGCCACAGCGCCTCCACGCAGTTTGTCCAAGTGGCATGGGGCCACCTGAGCCCCGGGTCACTGCCTCTCGACACCCTTGGGCCTATATTTTTCTCTTGACGTAAAAACTGCTCAAGGAATTTACGGGATTTTTCCACCGCAGCTACAAGGCGGAGCACTTTTGCCCTCCGGCAGGTTCCAGGTTCTACACATCGGTGCTCTTCCCCCGCATCGCACCGAGTTGCTGCCAACGGTTGGCAATTGAGAGAACTTATTCTCGATGCATTATACTTTCTTCGTCCCATAATATAAGAGCAATTTTTAGAAAATGGACGTTTGGCTCCCGGCCTCCATGGAGGCGTTTTTTTTCGGAAAAACTTTTTGGTTTAAAAAAAACTGAAAAAAATTGTGCAAGTAAACAAGGATGTTACATATATGTGTGTAAAATTTCAGGATGAAATATGTTGAAATGCGACTTGTACAAAAAAGACAAATTCATGGTCCGGAAGGATGAATAGTATCATGTGTTAAAAGCCCCAATTTTTTCTTTTTTGCACAACCCCCCATTTCAACGTATTTTGCCCTGAAAATTTACACACATGTGTGTTATGCCTTCATGTATATCTGTATTTTTTTTTTCAGAATTTTTGAAATGTAAAAATATGAATTTTGATGAAATTTGAATTTTGAATTTAGAGGCCTCCATGGAGGCCGAGCTCCAAAGGCAATTTTCGCATTTTTGACACTAAACTAGTGTAGAAAGAGAGTGTGGAAGCGTTTATGGGCTTTGCCCGAATGTTTTTTTGTCGAGTCAATTACACCACAGGTGTCTGAACTTGGCGAGAAAAATCAGTTTGGTGCTAAAACTTGCGGGATACATTGAACCAGTGACAGAACTTGGCTTGGGCGTGCATCTACGGTGCTAATCACCTTTGTATACGCATGGTGTGCTGACGAGGAACGCCAACGTGGCACCGGACTCAGCGTCGGTGACTGGAAGGCGGGGAGGAGGGTGGGTGGCCTGGTTTTTGCGGGAAGCACCCTAGAATTTTTTTCTTCATAGGAAAGCCCCTGAATGAATACCAAATCTTGCAAAAATACCGTGAAACTTAACAACGTCTCTAACCACCGCACCAAGCCTAGCTTGGTGTCAACAGGGGTAGCTATATACACATTTTGTTTTAGGCAAGGCCGCAAGGGTAGCTATATACGTGACTCCACCCTAACAAGACTGCCATGTGGGCCCCAGTGTCAGTGACTGGACAACATAGGCGAGGGCGTGTGTGATGAAATTTTTATTTTCGCACAAAAGAGACCCTCGATTTTTCTTTAAAAAAAATCTGAGACGTCACTATACATCTCTATGACCTTTGGGTCCCATCCCGCAGGATACATTACAAAGATCAAATTGATATGCAAAATATTGTGCCTCACAGGTTCGAACCAAAGACCTGACCCCATCTGGTCGGCTGCCCAAAGGGCCCATTTTCCACGTGTTATTTTTTTAAATTATAAATAATATATAAAAAGCCGCAAAAATACAAATAAAATAATTTTTATGTAATTCTAAAAAAATTATTGTCTAAATTATTTTTATGTAATTCTAGAAAATATTATTATTTAAAATAATATTCATGTAATTCAGAAAACTGTTCTTATCTAAAGGAATATTCATGAAATTCTAAAAATATATGAAAGTGTTATTTCAAAATGTCTCCATAATTAAAATAGTATTAATGAATTATAATAGTATTTATGAATTATAATAATTTCATGAATCATAGAAATAGTACTAATTTATTCAGAAATATATTCACGTATTCATATTTTTAGGCTATATTCATGCATTAAAAAATATTCAAGTGTTTACTTTATGAGAAATATTAATTATTGAAAATAATGTTCATCTAATTCTAAGAAATATTTATGTGTTATTTGGAAAGATATTTATATAACTAAAATAACAAATATGAACTATAATAGTATTTATCAATTGGAAAAACTATGGTGTGCAAGTGCAAAATGGGGCGCGGTCGCTCCAGGTCATTTAAGCCGCATGTGCTTGATTATAGTTATTAAGTACTGCTATCCTGTATAAACATCAACGTGGCGTTGGTGTTGTGGCTATCATAATCGTTTTATTATCCTGAGGTCGCCGGTTCGAACTGGCACTTGGTTTTGGATGTTATAATATCTTTTGTACTGTTTCCGGATGGGTGGGCCCCAAGGGTCATAGAGGTGTACTCACGTTTGAAGGGATTTTTCCAAGATTTGTATTCAATCAGGGGCTTTTTTGTGAAGAAAAAAAATTCCAGGGTGTTTCCTACAAAAACCAGGCCACACACCCTTCTCTCCGCCTTCTAGCGTATTTAGTCATGGGCTTTTTTGTAAAGAAAAAATAATTCCAGGGTGTTTTCTGTAAAAAAAAAAACAGGCCACACGAGCTTCTTCCCGCCTTCCAGTCAATGACACTAGGTCCCGCGCCACGTTGGCGTGCCGCATCAGCACACCATGCGTATACAAACGTGATTAGCACCGTAGATGCACGTCCAAGCCAAGTTTTGTCACCGGTTCAATGTATGCCGCAAGTTTTAGCATCAAACTGACTTTTCTTGCCAAGTTCAGACACCTATGATGTAATTGACTTTTTTTGTCGTGTGATGAATGTATACTGTTCCAAAGGGAAACAATGGCCCGCGTCTGAATTTCGGTACTCCTGCGGCGCTTCCCCGGAAAAGTGCGGAGAAACGGGAAGGGGGGTAAAAGAGAAAAAAAAAACGCAGCTGCCCGAGCTGGGTCGCGTCGTTTTTGTTGTGTGTGACTGACGCACGGTCGGGTACGCCGCCCATGGAGGAGGGCCTGCCGGAGGCGGGCGTCGCCGGCGGAGGCGCCCACGAGGGAGAGAATCTCACCTCCGGGAGGCCGCCCCCGGGCTTCGATGGGGTCCGCATCAAGGCCATGCGGGGCGCCATCCAGGGACATCCTCTCGCCCACGACTCCCACGTGCAGGTACCCTGCCGCGCTCTCCCTCGCGCGCCGCCGTGCTCCTCGTCTCGCCGCCTACCGGCTAGGGCTTTGATCGGGCTGATGCGTGCTTCCCGGCGGCGCCTGCCTGCCCGCCTGCACAATTGGTTCTCGATTTAGGGGGTGATCCCACGCATTTGTACATTTTTACTGCGCCAATTCCGCTATTAGGGTGACGGATTGTCAGAATGAGTTTACTGAAATAGGAGAATTGGGAAAGAAAAAAATAATTATTTTCAAGGGAAAAAAAGAACAAATAATTTTTGGTTCCCCTGGTTAATTTGGATATGAATTGATGCTATCACATAGGAGTAAATGCCATGTGTATCTCTTTCTCTCACTGGATACAGAAAAACAGAGATCACACTTGGACTATTCAGGCATATGTCCATGGTGCCCAAATGGATGACTAATTTGGTATCTCCCAATGTTATGCAGCCGCAGTTTACTGGGGGAGAAGACTAATTTGTTGTCTCGCAATGCAGGGTGCCCCAATGGATGGTTACAGGAGCTCACTGAACCAGGGGAACAACGGCACATTTTGGGATGAGCGTCAAGTCTGTATCCCAGCAGAGGAGCAGCAGTCGCCAGCTGAACGGTCTACTCGGTCCGTGAGATCAAGGGGCAGGAGAACGAAAAATTTCAGCGATAAGGAGGACAATATGTTGGTGTTGGCATGGCTGAATATCAGCATGGAAGTAGCACCAGGGAATGAGCAAGTTCGTTCTTATTGGCAGAGGATATATTGTTACTTCCACCGGAACAGGAACTTCGAGTCGGATCGCAATCAAAATTCCCTCACGCACCGTTGGTCTACCATTCAAGAACATGTTCAGAAATTCTGCTGGTGTTATGACCGGATTGGGTGTAAAAACAGGATCACGGAGGAAGAAAGGGTATGCACCTATTGCTTTAATCTGCTTGTAACTTCACATGTTCCGTGCAATTTTGTTAAGGCATATGCATACTTGCGCAGATAGTTCAGGCATTGGGAGTGTACAAATCAGAAGAGAAGAAAGCGTTTGGTTTCTTGCATTGTTGGAATACCTTACACGCCCACCAAAAGTGGACTGATAGGTTGTCTCAGAAAAAACAGAAGACAATCTCCAATTCAAGTCCGGGTACATTTCCTCTTGGAACCAACTCAATTCGGCTTGACGATGAAGCGGAGGCTTGTAGTCCAAAAAATGAGGACTCGGGCTCGGACGACGGAGGGGACTGTGGGCACGAGCTCCAGGTTCAGGCCATGGAGTGCGCCCTCCAGGAGCAGCCTCTCGACCACAAGCCCCACCTTCAGGTATCCCATCCCCTGTCTCACCCTCTCTTGGGCACACTGCCATGCCCTAATCTCACTGAACAGCTAGGGCTTTGACCAGGTTTTCTGATGCACAAGTTGATGCGAGCTTTATGGTGGTGCCTACCTTCACACTGCATTTTTTACTAGGACGTGCTCTTACACATTTGGACCTTTTTCGGTGGTAGTTTTGCCATTAGGGTGACGAATTTCTCTTACTGGTTCATATGTCTTCCTGGAAGGCCTGGAGTAGAGCTCACAGAGAAATAGGAGAATGTAAAATTTGCTTGGTTTTAGTTAATTTGGATAAGAGTTGACGCTATCACACCAAAAACTACGTGTCTCTCAGCCTAACTGGACACAGACAAAGATTATAATTGAACTATTCCAGCAAATATTCATGGTGCCCTCTGTTATGTGGCAGCAAGAAGACTAATTTATTATTTTGCAATGCAGGTTGCCGCAATGGATGGTTATACCTATAGGAGCTTGTTGAACCAGGGAAACAAGGAACCATTTTGGGATGACCGTCAACTTGGTAGTAGCTCAGCTGAGGAGCAACAATCGCCAATTGAACAAGCTATTCAGTCCATGCCAACAAACATCAAGAGAACAGAAAATTTCAGCGATAAGGAAGACTATATGTTGGTGTTGGCATGGCTAAATATCAGTATGGATGCAGCACAAGGGAATGAGCAGACTTGTTCTACTTATTGGCAGAGAATGCATTGTTACTTCCACGAGAACAGGAACTTCGAGTCAGATCATAGTCAAAATTCCCTCTTGCACCGTTGGTCGACCATTCAAGAACACGTACAGAAGTTTTGTAGATGTTATGACCATGTTGGGTGTAGAAGCGTGATGACAGAGAAAGATAAGGTATAGACCTATCTCTTTAATCTGTAGTTACATTTGTTTTATGTAATTTTAACAAGACATATACTTGCACAGATTGTTCAGGCATTGGAAGTGTACAAGGCAGAAGAAAAGAAAGCGTTTCATTTCTTGCATTGTTGGAATACCTTACAACTCCATAAAAAATGGACTGATATGTTATCTCAGAAAAAACAGAAGACGACACCCAATTCAAGTCCAGACACGTCCAACTCAAGTTGGCCTGATGGTGAAGCTGAGGTTCCTACTCCAGAAAATGAGCCTTTGGAAAGACCAATAGGTAGTATGGCGGAGAAAGAACAATCACAACCTTGTAAAAGTTCTGTCTCTCCAAATGATAATATTTACATGGAAGCGGCAGATCATCTGTGGTCGAATAAGAGAGTGGCGGAGAGCGTGAAAGAGCTCAAGGAAGATGAGCACTTTGAACAAGCATGTGCACTAGAAGAAGAGAGGATTGCAAATGGAATAGACATGATAGCACACAAGAGAAAAA
This sequence comes from Triticum timopheevii, assembly GCA_963921465.1. NCBI lineage: Eukaryota > Viridiplantae > Streptophyta > Magnoliopsida > Poales > Poaceae > Triticum > Triticum timopheevii. Next base: position 68,203,983 of record OY997272.1, on the reverse strand, counting down.
AGCTTGAAGTAAAAGAAAGAGAGTTAGAATTCAAGAGAAAGAAGCTGGAAGTAAGGGAAAGAGAGCTGGAACTTCAGAGAAGGTTGGAAGATGGGAGAATAATGGATATGGATATTAGTGCTATGACTGGGCGACAACAACAGTTCTACATGAGCTTGCAGAATGAGATCATCGCTCGACGATGCAATAGCTCGAAATGAGCTGCTTAATTGTCTTGACTTCAGTGTTATTTCATTGTACGTAGTATTATCTTGTATGAACTTTTAGGTGGGTAGATGTTTTTGGTTGAGAAGATTATTGCCTGACTAGCTTAATGTTGATTGGCCTGATTAGTTGATAAATCTCTTGTATGCTTTTGGTTTTCTGTTGTTATGTTTTGTGACAGACTGATTGGTCTGAGCTTTGTGGTTGTTATCTACGCACTAGTGTTTTCCTTTTTCAGTTAGTACCATGTTCGAAAAAAAGTCTGGGGATATTGATAAGGTTCGTGCCTCTCGCACCAAATATGTGGCGGGATTGGCTGAAGGATGAGATCTCACTGAGCTTTGGGTTTGTGATTCTTTTCTCTTGAAGCACTTTCCTGAAATATTTCTGTTATCTGCACTAAAACCCTTCCCCTGTCTGCTGTTAAAGTCATGAAAAGATCTATGAACGTGGAGTGCAAGAATATCTGGTATGCCATGCTGTTTTTGTGGAGTTGAGTTTTGTTGATCATCTGGAATGATAACTTATCTTGTTGATCGCAGCATTGCGGAGCATTAATCTATTTTCGGGACTACCTTGATTCTGCTGAGGAGCATGATCAGTCAGTGTCATGATGGTCACAATCTGGTCTTTCAAAAATGAGGGATTTGTAAGAGTAAAAGGCAGCTAACTCTGGGAAGCCTACAGAAAATACAAGAGGGCTATTCTGACCATTGGTGATGGTGATGATGAGGAGAAAGCAATACAGATGATCCAGATTCCCAAATTCATTGTGTTCCCCCAAATCTCTGTTTAAAGAATGGCCAGTGACCGAGATGTGCAATGCATGGGAGCGGTACGACTCTATGAGGATCAACTGGGCGACATGGCTGGATCCGATGTTAACAAACTGCAAGGGTTTCTGGTATGTAAGTTACTTTATTATCTGCCTAAGCATAACTTTGGACCTGTTGTATAGTTTCTTTGCCATCCATCAGAGCCCAACGTAATTACTCTCTGAAGCCAGCAGCGTAATAATATAATCACCAGTTCTGGAGGGGAAATGACAGCGGGACTACATTTAATAATATAATCACCATAGTCAACAAAACCAAAGTCCTTTCATGCCCCCGTTTGAGCTTTCAGAGTCTAACAAGGTCAAACAGTCATGGTGTCAAGTGAGTGGAGGGAATGTGAGTCTGTTTTTAGGTTTTCTGGTGATCATTAGAGGGGTGAGTGATTTGGATTCTGAAGGTAATCAATGGATAGCAGGACCAACTCAATTGCCCGATCTATTAAATTCAATTAATCGGTTTGTTAAAAACTGTGGGTAACACGGTGGAGCAGAGGTAGCAAAGACTGAAGAACCAGCCCATGCTTTTTGTACGAGTAAAGATCGCAGGTCCTCCTACAATGTGTGTAATCAACCACCCCTAGCTTTGACCGTCAGTATGTTGATGACGAAGGAAACACTAATAAGTAGTAATGAGTAAATTGTTTCTTGGTAATCTGTCCCCTTCGCTGGACCGAGAATTTTCCGCATTATATGACAGTTTGGAGTGATACACGCAGGCAAATGGTGACAAACTGCTACCAACAGAAAGAAAAGAACAGTCATGCGGGAGCTACTACGTTTGAAGAGTACGAAATGCGTGACTTGACTCGAAGCCGGAAAGCAGTCCAGAGAACAGTTCAACCTTTGAAAAGTTCTCTGTCCGTTCCAGATGTCTTGCTTGAGGTTCTTCTTAGACCAACACCCAAAGGGCCTGTGTAGGACGACTTGCAACTCTCAGCAGTAATCTCATAGAAAGATCACAAAGAAGATGGATGCTGGTGTTACCAGGTCTTCGCACTTGGTACGTTCGGTTCGGTAATACCCCGAAGTAAGAAAAGAATGGGATGTGTGCATTTTCGTAGTGACACAAGAAGCATTTTGGGGGTCAGTTGGACAAAGCCTCCAGCAGCAAAACATGGTGTTGCTGTTCCTGCTACCAGCAAAGAAACCACTATGCTCTGCTTTGAAGTTCACGAAAATGGGTCGAAAAACAAAACAGAATGATCGCAGCATTTCTGCCCGCCTGGTAGTCTAGCAAATGTTTCTATTGGTGGGCTTTAAGTTTACCACATGCCTGAGGTGGGAAAAGCAACTGAAAATGTCTACAGAAATAGAAGCATAAACCAAAGACTTGAGGAACCATGCATCTTGACTGCCTGCTGAGTCTATTCACCACAGCCACCGTAATATTTTTTCTCACCAAATAGCCTGTCAACCACGGCATGCATGACCCAGACCATGCAAAATGATTCCCACTATCTGCACTCTATAAAGGGAACATACTCCTACTGTCCTACACCACTGGAAGCCGCAGGCCAGCAGCAAAATGGTGGCTATTCCCATTCTGCACCACCTCCACATCCTCACGCTCCTCCTCATATGCTCCTGTTCCATGCACGCTTCAGCCAACACCACCACCGCCGTCCCCTGCCTCCCAGACCAAGCCTCGGCCCTCCTCCACCTCAAACATTCGTTCACACATGCAAACCTACCCTCATGGCGAGCTGGAAAAGACTGCTGCCACTGGGAGGGCGTCGCCTGCGATGCAGCCTCCGGAAGGGTCATCTCCCTGAACCTCAGCATCGCCCGGAAGGGTCATCTCCCTGAACCTCAGCATCGCGACGATCCACCGCGTCGACCCCGCACTCTTCAACCTCACCTCCCTCAAGAGCCTGAGCCTCACCACCACACGCATTTCCAAGGGGTTCTCTTCGCTGAGCAAGCTTCCCTCACTGAACACTCTGGAGCTTCATGGGTTGAGCTCCTCGGAACCGGTAGGCCCGGAGCTATCTTCGGTTGGCGATATCAGGCAGCTGACATCTCTGCACCTCGAGGGCTATGATTTCTCTCGGTCACAACCCTCTTGGATCGGCAATCTGACGGGCTTGGCGCACCTGCGCATGCACGGTTGCAGTTTCGCCGGGCCGGTGCCTGATCAGATTGGCACTCTTGCAAAGCTGACGCTGCTGGATTTGGAAAATTGCAACTACACCGGGCAACCGGTTCCTTCATGGATTGGAAACCTTACAAGGTTGACAACGTTGAGTATCCAAGGTTGCCGGCATTCTGGGTCGATTCCCTCGGCAATCGCAAACTTGACCCGGCTTGAAGTTATACGGCTAGGGAACAACAGCCTTGTCGGTGAGATCCTAACTACAATCTCAGATAATGCTTCTTTTTGTTCCTAGCTAAATGCATATCATGGTTGACACAAATTTCATCTATTCAAATATACAGTACTGCTAAGAAAAGGAAATTACTCTGTTTTTCAACCTGTATTTACAGAAAGAGTAAACATTTTTGCAGAATTCTTTTTTTTGTACTTGATACTTTCTAGTTATGTACTGCTTGCCTAACCACACCTCTAGCGAGTTCGCACTTAACATTAAGCTACACTCAAATTGAGACACCTCGCGGTGCTATGACATCGAAATATAGTTTGGTTAGGAAGTTATTTTGTTGACCTTTTTATGACCATAACTCTTTTTCTACTCACAGTGAAACTTTATTTCCAGCTACTATAACCATAGTCTTCAGTAATTTACTTAGCTGAAAACTACCTTTTTTTCGAAAAGGAGGGTTTACCCCCGGCCTCTGCATCAGGCGATGCACACAGCCATAGCGGAAAACCACATATTCTATTAAACTATTAATTGTACTATTTATCTGTAAATGTTGGTTAATTAATTTTTGGGGGCATTAGTAGTGTTATTTAAGTTTGTTAGAAATATAGGTTGAATTAGCTATAAGAGTATATGAACACAGTATCGCACCTAAAAATCATGAATTGTTTCAGAAATTAATGGATAATTTACTTCTTTCTTCAAAAATTCGATTGATATTTTTTCATAGATACATCAAGATATGTGTGTTAATTTTCTTTTAGAATCACTGGAACATATTTTGACTAGTACTCGCCCTTTTCATGCAGGGAAAATTCCACAATCGTTGTTCGCTTTTCCAGCATTGAAAGTGCTTTCCCTAAAGAACAATCAACTCTCTGGTCATCTTGAAGACATTCCTTTCCCTCTATATTCATCCTTGTTTACTGTTGAGATAAACGACAACCAGTTAACTGGCCATACACCCAGATCAATCCTTCAGCTTAAACATCTTGAATATCTCAACCTTGAATCAAATAGATTGTCAGGCACAATCAAACTAAGCCCTTTCTGGAGGTTGGAGAGACTCTTTTTTCTTAGTCTATCCAATAACAAGCTATCAATCTCCGACGAAGAAGGCGCTAACGTTTTAAAATCTCTTCCTAACATCTACCAGATACACCTTGCATCCTGCAACCTCACAAAATTTCCGGGTTCACTGAGATATCTAGATAAAGTTTCCGTTCTTGACCTTTCAAGTAATCAAATAAATGATGTTATACCAAGTTGGGTATGGGAGAACTGGAAGGACCAGCTTGAGAGTTTGAACCTCTCGCGCAACATGTTCACGGCTTTGGAGAAGTTTCCTTCTCTTGTTCATATGCCACGCCTAACTGCTCTTGATCTCAGCTTTAATAGGCTTCAAGGCAGCATACCAATACCGGTAACTGCAGTGTCTGGGAATGTACTAGATTATTCAAACAATAACTTCTCTTCCATTCTTCCTGACTTTGGAAGATATATTAGAAGCTTCTACCTCAATTTGTCCAAGAATAAATTAAATGGTTATGTACCATCTTCCATCTGCAGTGCAAGCCATCTCAATATCTTGGACCTGTCTTACAACAATTTTAGTGGATCACTCCCATCATGCCTTATTGGAAGTGGGATACTAACCGTGTTGAAGTTGAGAGAAAATCAATTCGACGGGACGTTCCCTGAAAATATTAGAGAGGAGTGCAAGTTTCGAACAATAGATTTGAACAGAAATCAAATTGAAGGTGAACTACCAAGAGCATTGTTAAATTGTCAAGACTTAGAGCTTCTTGATATTGGTAACAATCAGGTCCGCGGTTCCTTTCCATCTTGGTTGGGCATTCTTCCAAAGCTTCGGGTCCTTGTCTTACGGTCCAACCAGCTCAATGGAACAATAAGGGATCTTGATGGTGACCATGGAACCACCAACCAGTTCCCTAGTTTGCAAATACTCTGTTTGGCTTCCAACAGATTCTATGGACACCTGCCAAAAGGATGGTTTAATAAATTCAAAGCAATGATGGAAAATGTCAACGAGGAGGGATGGGTTTTAGGCTATTACACAAACACGACGCATGGATTTTATCAAGACACTGTTACCATCACACTTAAGGGATCCGACCTTATTTTCACCAAGATTCTAACTACTTTCAAAGCAATCGATTTCTCAAACAACTCATTTGATGGCCATTTTCAAGAGTCAATTGGGGATCTTGTTTCGCTTCACGGGGTTAATATGTCATCCAACAACTTCACGGGACAAATGCCATCTAGCTTCAGTAACTTGTCTCAGCTGGAATCGTTGGACCTCTCTTGGAACCGGATTTCAGGAGAAATCCCGCAAGTGCTGACCTCTCTTACCTCTCTTGCTTGGTTGAATCTTTCATACAACAACTTGGTTGGAAGAATACCGCAGGGTAACCAGTTCTTGTCATTTCCCAATAGTTCATTTGAAGGCAACGTGGGTCTATGTGGAAATCCGCTCTCTAAACAATGTGAGACTACAGATTCAAATGCTTCAAGTGCATTGGCCCCTCCTGAACCTTATAATTTGTGGCAGGATAGACTTGATGCCATCCTTCTCTTCACATTTGTTGGCCTGGGGTTTGGAGTGGGTTTTGCATCGGCAATTACGTTCCGAATGTTTTGCCACATTGAAGGATTGGACTGCAAGCAATGGTAAATCCATGTGCTATACCTCTAAGTAACAATATGTATTTTATAGTTACATTTCTTGACAAGGAATATATTGTATGTTCATAGTTTGTACTTGTTAGACGAGACAACTTATTTAATTCTCTTTGTTTGGTAGAAAGTATTTTTTTTAGTTAAACAGTACAAAGCACTTGTATGCTTCATTTCATTGTATGGATTGCAAAATTGATGAATCAAATATGTGATGGCATTACGAATAATATGCATTGCATTTTTATTTCATATGGTCACATATTGTTTTATCATGCTGGAAGGCACTAGTGGTATCGACTAAACATGAAACGAAAAGGGGAGGGTGGTGGTGGTGTGGGGTGTGTGTGTGCCGCGCGCGGGGGGGGGGGGGGGGGGGGGGTCATCTTAGGAAAGCATGAAGGGGTGCACAACGTTGAAGCTGGAGGATCAAACTTTATTACATGGCACTAAGGGCACAGAACATAGTACTAGGGTCAGAAACACATATTCCTATTATGCACTCCGGTAGATTTTTTTTAATGAAGTAGCTCTTTGTATGGAGACCACGAGTGAAATTCACACCGAACTTCTCTGTTTGTTTAGTTCTCAGGAAAAAGGAAGAAATGATTGAATTAAAAATCGTTAGTTTAATATTTTTCTTCATGAGCACCAGGTTAATTTGTTGCATTCTCACTTACCTCCATCTCCAATATATAGCAACACCGAAGTATGAATAGAAGAAGGTGCAAGCTCAGGAATTATTAGAGAACAGTATATGAGATGTACAACTGGAGTTTATCATCCCCTGATCATCCTACAAGCAGAGTGATGCAGAGTGAAAGTAAAGTGAGTATTTTTCTTCTTTTCTTGAAACAAAATATTCCAAGATACGTGTAGTTGCAATGGATCAACAATGTAGGTTGCATACAAGATGAGCAATAGGTCAACTCAAACATCATATAAATGCCGAGCACCAGTGCTAGAGCATAAGAATGCCTTTCCACTTTTGACAACAAAACAAGTACAGTATTTGTTTTACCAATCACCAGTACTTCACATCATTTCTTAAGACGATTAAAAAGATCATCCATTCATCCTCCTGGCCTCTGCTTCACGCAATTCACACAGCCATATTTTTGCACCATAGCAATATGACTAGTTACTACTCCCTCCGTTCGGAATTACTTGTCTCGAAAATGGATGTATCTAGAACTAAAATACGTCTAGATACATCCATTTCTGCGACAAGTAATTCCGAACAGAGGGAGTAGTAGGTAGTCCACATTCCACAATAGTGTGGATTAGAGGTCAATCAAGTAACAATTTTGCACCACTGTCTGTTAGCCTTTACTATGTTGGGTAAGTACCTCATCCCTTCTTCACATTCACCTGTGCCCTCGTCATGCTCCATGCTTTGAGCTGTGACACCGCAACCGTGGTCGTGCCGTTGTTAAAAGCATACATACGAGCGCCTATGTCGTCGACCAGCGCAACCGGGTAGACCCTAGCCATGATGCAGACCCTGCCTCCACCACCAAAGCTCTCCACCGCCGAACGGTCAATCTGCACCGGAGATCCATAGCTGTTAGAACTTAGAACACATTTTTACAATATTACATATGAGAAAGAGGACCCAAGGCCTAACCAATGTTCTCAAAGATATCTTCGTTTCCTTTCCAAGGTCAAACTCGAAGAAGCCTCCATAGGCTGGCGTGTACAGCCCTGGTCTCAGGGACGACCTGTACAAGGAAAAGGAGAACATCCCTTGCTTATTTTGTTGCAATGTAGAACAGAGAGTGGAAATTTTCTGGTATAGTATCAGTTTCTGTGAATATTGTAGAGAACATACAAGAAAGAAAGAAAAAGCAAATCCATAAGCATTAATTTAACCTTCTTAGATCAGAGCACATAAGAATCATGTGCTTGTGCTTTGATTTGTAGACTCTAAGGTGCACGGCAGTGTGCTCCTCCATGTCATCAGAGGCTAGAACCACAAGCCCAAATGGCCCCAGGCCGCCAGGAGCTGATGCATCTGCTTCCCTGCAATGCTTCTCCGTGTCCAATAGCCAGGAAGGATCAAAAGCATCAGCTTCATCCATGGTTCCCGGCTCAAACTCTATCTCCACATCTGCCTATTCCAAGAAAATTATGTCTGGTTAATCACCACAGGACCAAACTAATTTTTAACTGACATGGCACTTTTAAAGTAAAAATATCAAGCAGTAGGAATCTCTGTGTGAAAAAGAAGGAACTAGCCTGCAAAGTATCAGTCCCCTTAATTTCAAACATGTCACCCTTTTTCAGCTCTATTCCTTGATGGCTAATTTCGTTTCGTCGAAGGGACTCGATCTCTTCAACAGGCCATTGCAGCAACTGATTGCCATCGCCATCTAACCATATAGTCCTGGGGATCGCCTAACAAACGAGGATACACACATGTCACAGTGGTATATATATATATCTGCTAAACCACTCAAAATCATTAGTTCCTGAAACTTGACAGTGACAGTGAACCAGGGGCAGTTTTTCTTACTTACCTGGATCCCAGCCCAACCTTTTGCGGCATCATCCGACGAACTATCCGACTCATTAGCCCAGCCCCATATGATCCTCCTCCCCTTTTTTGCGTCGAAGAATGACTTTGACGCGTAGTAATTGCCGTAGTCGATCCTCAGCCACAGACGCCTATCGTCCACGACATTATCCGGCACAAACTTATCGGCCTCCAGATCATATACCCCAACCATGTACTTGTCACAGGAATCTAGGCTCATCTTGAGGACATGCTTGGCGCCATTCGGGATCGCCGAGGAGAGCTCCAGTCCGCTGTTGTTGCCAGACAGCGACGCGAAGAAGTCGGGGCACTCCCACATGGTGGATGAGTTGGAGGAGTAGAGCGGGTGATCAACCCTGCTCCAACTCACAAAGTCCTCACTCTTGTACAAGAGTGCCGCACTGTAGCCGCCCAGCTCGGCACCAACGGCTATCCTCCACTGCCCATCCGGCCCTATCCAGCCGGTCGTCGGATCCCTGAACTGTTTTGGGTTCAGACCCGGCCCATCCGGCCGGATCACCGGGTTGCTGCTGGGCTTGGTCCATTCCCTGAGGTACGGGTCGGAGTTGTTACTCGGGAAGGCGATGCATTGGGCCTGGTTCTTCACGTCGTCTGCGCCGGTGTAGAGGATGGCTGGCCGGCCATCGGCGAGGACAGTGACTGAGCCGGACCAGCAGCCCTTGGCATCGTAGGGCTCGGTCCGGTCCAATGCCGGCTCGAGCCAGAGCCAGTTGATGAGGTCGGTGGAGACTGAGTGGGCCCAGGTCTTGTTGCCCGGGACCACACTGCCGGGGTTGTACTGGTAGAAGAGATGGTACAAGCCCTTGTAGTACAGAGGTCCTGATGAATGCAGCCATCCATTATGGAGTATTTATCTACTTTTAGCTATGATGATTCTATATTTAATAAGTAACCCAAATGCAATACATGGTTACATACCATTTGGATCTGTATGGTCGTCGTGGCGAGGATTTCGATGTCGTGTGAAACGATGATGAAGAAATGTTAGATATAGAATTCAGAACCCAAATGCTTATACATAATTGCATATATGTTTCTAACATTGCAGACGCCAAAGGGGAAACTGAAGACAGATGAAGAAGCTACACCATCAGACCATACAGACAAGCGACGCATCATCAGGTAGCACTAGCGAATTGGCGATAACATTTAATTTACAATGCAACCAAGTGAAGGTTCAGACTAGCAGTCAAAATGTCCGGTGACACATTTCAGGCAGCAAATCAAAGGAAAACTGCCTCAGAAATGGGGAAGATAGGACGTGCACTTACAGATGGGAGAAACAGAAAAGAAGGTGTGGAGATGAGCGCATATGTACCGTTGATCCAGTTCTTGGGGGGCTGGAAATGGAAGGCGGTCCTGTACTTGCTGCTCACGATGGACGAGACCTTCTCCGAGTGCGGGTACAGGATGATCCTATGGCTGTCGGCCGCCGCCGCTTCTCCGCGCAAGGGAGGAGATTCAAGGGGGAAACCCAGGAGGAGGAAGAGGAGAAAGAACCAGCCACAGCCATGGCGATGGTGGAACATGGGGAACGGGAGACATGGAAGTGCTAATTGCAAATCAGGAGGCGACAACGAAGAAGGGCTGGTCAATGCTGAACCTCGGAGGCGTAGTTTATTCCCACTTGATGCTCATTTCCCTTTCAGCACCCTGCGCTACAGGAGTATGTTTTTGACTTGACTAGTGTAGGTTTCTTCCTCCTTTGGCCACCGTGCACCCGTTTGGTTCCTCTTTTCACTGTTCCACCGTGTGAAGCTGTGAGTCTTCTCCAACCTCAAGACCTCATGCTTCATGAAGTCGCATTGCGCGCCCGGCCTTACTACAGGTATATAGAAGGAAAAACATGTGAATGACGACTCCCTTTGATTTCTTGGTCATGAATGCATATTTGCATTTCCTAATACCTTTCACCCGCACAGAAGTTGCAGTGTTCCTTTTCTTTCTTGTGCCGCTTTGTTTTTCAAAGACTGGTTCCGTTATCGGGGGCCGTGTATCTTGTAATGTTTTTAAATTATATCTAGATATTCACATATTTATGCGCCACTAGTAAACATTTTCTGTGCAGCGTCAAATGTTGTGTGCTAAGCTGCACTGGAAACAAATAGCTTTTCACCATAGGCGCCGAGAATGCAGCCTAAGATAGCCTGTCTGACAGTACAATTTGGTTATGTCCACGGGGGAGAAGTTTTAAGCCTTTCGTGTAAGGCATTTTTTTTCTAGTCATATGATCTTTAGAAGACTCATGATTTCTTATGTTCACATTTTTTGAAAAGCTACTACTTCTATTATTATTTTTTGCGGGGAAAAGGCTCTTTTTCTAGGTTGTGAGATGAAGAAATGCATTGCATTCCTAAGTTAAGTTCTTTATCCTTTGTTGTGTAATGCCTAATTAGACATTGATTGTGTTTTTTCTCTTGATTTTGTTTGGTTACGAGCTTCTTGGTGTTGGTAAGAGCAAGTACAATAGAGTTGAGTCAGCGGGCTATAAGGAATAAACTAGTATATTTCTGCTTAGTTGGAGGAAAGATAATAGGAGAGAGAAGGTAAGTGGGATCTTCGTGAGCTCTAGCACGTGCTCCTAGGCACTTTGTAAGAATGAAAGATGGGCCACATAATAAAAAATAGTACATTCTTTTGATCTACTATTATACATGTTGGCTATAAGATGGGCTGTAGATGACATGACACTGGTTTATAGCCAACAACTGGCTATACTATTAACCATGCTCTAATGGCTAGTGACAACCAACAACTTTTGCGAACATTGAAGTGGTAATGAGCCCATGGACCTCGATGGTCGATAGTACACGTGCTAGCATCCTCGTGCAATTCTTCCTGCCATGATGGTCTTTTTTTGGGTGCAACACCACAATTTGATGAAGATGTCAATTGGAATCACAGGTTTGCACATCCACGTCGCGGTGCGGCGATCACCGGACCTCCATCCTTGGGGGCGGTGGCTCGGCATCGGGTCGGTGGCCGGTTCTGGGCACTGGCCGGATCTGAAGACGACGAGGCGGATGAGGATTGGGAGGACCCGGCATCTTCTCCGCCAACGCCGACGCCTTCCGATCTATTTTGTGAGTTTTTCCATTCAGGCTACGACGAGGATGAGGTTGCATCAACGGTCGATAGGATCTTGCCGGTGGACGATCCGACGAGGGTTGGGCTTCGCGCTGACGAGAGAAAGGAGATGGTGCGTCGCGTCGTACACCGGAGAACGGCGGCGACGGCTGTCCGACCATGGAAAGGTCCCCTTCCCAAGGTTAGTCTTCCAAACCTCACCGTTTTTGACTTGATTCGGCCGGATTCGTGGATTAAAGTTAAGAGGAAGAAGAGATCGAGTACTTCTGATGCAAAATCACGGCGATCGGCGACGGCCACGGCGCGGTTGCTGGTGGGGCGATCGGTCGAGATCGCTGACGATCGGGCGGCGCGTTTGAATGCGATCTTGGGCCGCGATGTCCGCTTGCCTGCGGGTGGGCCGGTTCTGAGTGAACCGGGCCTGACTGTTGCTGGGCCTGTGTTCGCCGGGTATGAGGCCCGTGGTGAACCGACACGCACGTCTACACCCCCATGCATCGACAATTCTGTCTGGAGTCGATCGATACGGCCTAGGGTTTGTGGTGCTGGGCGCCGGCCGGGTTTCTTTGATCGCGGTGGTGCGCGTGCTAGGCGCATCCCTCCTCTCCGAAGCATGGCTGGACGAGGAGTACCCACTGCCAAAGATGCCGCTCTGGGCGCTGCGGGCCGCGGAGGGCCAACGCAACCGGCGGCAGGCGGTCGCGGCGGAGGTGGCATGCTGGCAGGGACAGGAAGTGGCGGCGCGGGTGTGCCGCTCGGTGCTGGCCGGGGTGGTGCGCCACCGCGGCCGGGGACTGGAACCGACCGTGCGGCACCGGTCGGCGGCGGCCCAAGACCGCCAGTTGGTGGCGCGCCTGTGGCCAGTCAGGCTGGGCGCGGGGCTAATGCTCCTGGAGTATGGCCTACCGTGCCGGTGGTGCCGCTGCCTGCTGCGGGACGTGGTGGACTCAGGCCACCCGTGCCGACCCCTGGGGCTGTCGCGGGTCGAGGTACCCCGACCCCAAGGCCGCCTCCTCCTGCCGCTAATGGCCAGCGTCCTGTGGCGACTCAGGCAGGGGCTAGACCGCCGCACTTCGTGGCAAGGCAGGCGAATAACTCGACGGCGCCGGTTTTGCAGCAGGCACAGGCGCCGCAGGTCTCTGCTAGTGTGGATGTTCATTCGGCACCTTGTGGGCAGTGGGGTGATGATGGTTATAATGCGTATGGAGATGGACACCACCGGGGATCCTCGTCTACGGGTGGTGGACGGGGGTATGCCTGGCAGAGCGATGGTTTGGCCGAGAGGCCTTTCTTGGGGCCGACGGGCGGTTTTGTCGAAGGGGCTTCCGGACCGGCTCATCGTAACCGAGGTGGTTTCCGTGGCAATCGTGGTGGCCGAGGTGGCAGAGGGGGTCGTTACCGTCCAAGGTAGCATCATGTTACCGTTGTTGAGACGGGGGTCGGCGTTGTTACTGAGGAGACAGGGCTGTCTTGCCAGGCTATGGAAGTGGTGACTGAACTGGCGGATGTGGTGGTTCCTGATACGGTTGAGGCCGAGCCTATGTCGGTGGAGGCTTTTGACAGGACTGAGATGGACAGGGCAGCAAAGTTTGCAAGGAAAAAGGAAAGAATGCTTTGTTATCGATGTGGTGATAAGGGCCATTTTATTGCGGAATGTGTGGCTATTTTATGTGATACTTGTGGTAAGCCTGCCCATGAGTCTGGGGCTTATCCGCTGTTGCGGGAGCAGACACCGAGTCTTATGACGTACGGTGTGTTCTGTTCTGAGCTCACGTTTTTTGAGTCGCCGACTGAGAGGGAGGTTCCTCAAGAGGTGCACAGTATGACAACTGGGGTGGTTAAAGTGACTAGAGGTCAAGTGTCTGAGTCCCAGGTTATTCAGCGGCTCCGGGAGCTGGCACCAGGAGACTTCCATTGGGAGCTTGTCAGGCTGGAGACCAACTTATTCAGGGTTCAGTTCCCGACTGTGGAGGATTTACAGAGGTTGCTGAGCTTTGGGATGTGTAAGGTGCCAGGTACGGAGGGCATTCTTGAGTTCCAGGAGTGGAAGTTGGTTGAGCCTCAGGGTAAACCCCTCACCCAGGCCTGGCTGCGCTTTTCGGGAGCTCCTTCCGCGCTCCTGCAGGATGCCAGGGTTGTTGCTAGTCTGGGTATCATGGTGGGAAAGACCGAGCGAGTGGATATGGCCTTTACTCGAGCTCATGGGATTGCTCGCCTATTAGTCAGTATTTTGGACATTGACTTCGTGTCGGACGTGGTTAAGTGGGCTTATCGAGGTCAGGTGTACATCCTTGAGATCGAGTTTGAGGATGACAGCCTCTTTTGCGGAGGCACCGGCTGCCACTGGCGACGATATGAGCGAGGGTGATGATGATACGGCCGGTAAGGAGACCCCGGCCGATGATCTTGGGCGCGAGATGGCCAAGGGACCGGAGTCGACTGCTAAGGCAACAGGAGGAGGGACGGCGCCTAATACGTCTGTGCCGTCGACCACTTTGAGATTTGGTTCCTTTGGCCCCGCGTCTGCACCTCCGAGACTTTGGAGCGAGCGGGTGGAGTCTCTTGAGGCGTTTGAGCACTCTTTACCTGCGTTGGACTTTGAGGACACGGGTGTGGATGGTTCTGGTGTGGCTGCGAGGCTGGAGATCGTGGTCTCGCCTCCCTCGGTTTGCGGTGAGGTGGATGCGCTGCAGGAGGATGGTCCGATCCCGTCTGGGGGTTCGGGTCAGGTTGCTTTGGAGATCCCTTCTCCTCTTGTTCCGGTTGAGGTTACCGGGAGAGACGATGGGCCTACAGTAGGGGGGCCGGGGCAGGTGGCCTACGCGCCCTCTTCGCCTGCTGCTGGGACGACACTGCAGGCGGCTGGACCGGTTCCTGGAGAGGGCTTGGGGCAGGCGGCCTCAAGGATTTCTTCACCTTCGGTGCCCGAGGGGAGCGCCCCGTTCGCGACATTGACGTGCACTCCTGACAGGCGGTCTGGAGTAGATGGGGGGCGGAGGCAGGTGGCCTTTGCCTCCCCATTAGCTGACTCGGCGCCCTCACCTGGTCATGGGGACCGGGTGGATGTTCGGGGAGAGACAGGCGGTCGCTCCCCGGATAAATTCTCGAGGGAGGAGGTTATTCTGTTCGGCGGGATCCCGGACCAGGCGTCTGAGGGCCGACGCATGAGTTGTCGGCTTCAGGGCTATCTGGAGGTGGACGACATGCAGCAGCGCTGTGCCGTCAGGGCGGCAAAGCTTCGTGACATCCAGGTCACTACTGGTATGTCCGTGAATACTTCCAATACTATTTTGCATTTTTCGAATGATCAAATTGTGGATAAGGCAAACCAATTAGGAATTTCACTTGGTAGTAATGAGGGTGAAGTTACTAATTCTGTTAACGATTTGCTTGATCTAGAAGCCGAAAGGGCTCTAGAAATGATTCGAAACTTAGCTGCTGTCAAACCGATGAATGATTCTGAGATTGATGCTTTGGGAGTTCGAATACTAGATAATTTTTGTGATGATCTCGCACCGCCCCTCCAGGAGCCGGAGGAGGAGGACGAGAATGTCGGTTTGGAAGTAGTTAGATCCCCAGTTACGGGCAGTTTGGACCGGGTGGGCCGGCCAGCCCTAAGCGCAAGTGGAAGAGCAAGATATACCCGATGTCCGCGGTCCGTAGGAGTGCTAGGATCCGCACGACCAAAAAATTTCATGATGAGATATGAGAGGAATCTTTTGGAATAGCAGAGGTCTTAAGGACTTGGCTAAAAGGAGGTTCCTTGTGGAGGCATCCATTGAGCATAGATTGGACTTTATTGCCTTGTCGGAAACGGGCAGAGCAAATTTCTCACCTCAATTTCTCAATACGTTGTCGGGGGGTATTGAGTTTGACTGGCATTGTCTTCCACCGAGAGGAAGGTCGTGTGGAATCTTACTTGGTGTTAGATGTGACTCTCTCGAAGTTCGCAGTGTGGTCATGGGAGATTTTGCTGTTAAGTTCAGGGTGCGGTCCAAAGATGATGGTTTCGACTGGGCTTTGGTGGCGGTGTATGGGGCCACGCAGGCCAAATTCAAACCGGATTTTTTGGCTGATCTTGTTAGAATCTGCGGGTCTGAGAAACTTCCAATCCTGGTTGGGGGTGATTTTAATATTATTAGAAGACGTGATGAAAAGAATAATGACAATTTCGATGGGAGATGGTCATTTATGTTTAATACTATTATTGAAAGCTTAGATTTGAGAGAGATTGAGCTTTCAGGTAGGAAGTTCACCTGGGCTAACGCGTTGCCAAATCCAACTTCCGAGAAGTTGGATCGGGTTCTGGCTAGTGTTGCTTGGGAACAGAAGTTTTCCTTTGTAACTGTTCAGGCTCTCTCTCGCGGGATTTCTGATCACACACCTCTGTTGCTCGACTCTGGTGGAGCTACCTATTCGGGCAATAAGAATTTATTCTCTTTTGAGCTTGCGTGGTTTGAAAGAGAAGGATTCTTGGATCTTGTAGCCAGAGAATGGGCTAAAGATGCAGGAGGTAGGAATGCGCTTGAGCGCTGGCAGAACAAGATTAGGCATCTCAGAAGTTTCCTTCGTGGGTGGGCTAAGCATCTAGGTGGAGTGTATAAGGTGGAGAAGGAACGGCTCCTTTCCCTTATTCAAACCTTAGATATAAGAGCAGAAACTTCGATTCTGTTAGCCACCGAGCTTCATATCAAGGATGAGGCTGAGATGAGGCTGAAAGAGTTACTCTGTGAAGAAGAATTAAAGTGGGCACTGCGGGCAAAGGTGCGAAAAGTTGTCCAGGGGGACGCGAACACTCAGTTCTTCCACATGATAGCCAATGGCAAGCACCGGAAGAAGAGAATCTTCCAGCTAGAACAAGATGAGGATACAATAATCGGTCAGGACAACCTGAAGCTATATATTACTGAATACTACAAACGTTTGTTTAGACCACCAGAGGAGAACTGTGTGTCCCTGGATGAGTCTAGGGTTCACGATATCCCTCAACTTACTGCTGTGGAGAACGATGTCTTAACTGCCCCTTTCTCGGAAAAGGAGGTTTTCAAGGCTATTTCCAAGATGAAATGTAACAAGGCACCGGGGCCGGATGGTTTCCCGGCTGAGTTTTACAAGAAGTGCTGGCATATTATCAAATGGGACCTGATGCCGATGTTCCATGATTTGTTTTCGGGACATTTGCAGCTTTTCCAACTTAATTTTGGAACGATAACATTGTTGCCTAAGAAAACAGATGCCGTGAGAATTGAGCAATTTCGGCCTATCTGCCTTCTGAATGTCAGTTTCAAAATTTTTACCAAGGTTGGGACGATCAGGCTCACACAGATTGCGCACACAGTAGTGCAACCTTCTCAAACGGCTTTCATGCCGGATAGGAACATCCTCGAAGGGGTTGTGGTCCTTCATGAAACGCTTCATGAAATTCATACGAAAAAACTCGATGGTGTTATTTTCAAAGTGGATTTCGAGAAGGCTTTTGATAAAGTCAAATGGCCGTTCCTCCAGCAGGCTTTACGGATGAAGGGCTTTGATGAGACCTGGCGACGTCAGGTGGAAACATTCACGCAAAAAGGTAGTGTTGGCATTAAAGTTAATGACGACATAGGTCATTACTTCCAAACTCACAAGGGTTTGAGACAGGGTGACCCTATGTCGCCTATTCTGTTTAATATTGTGGTTGATATGTTAGCGATCCTGATTGGGAGGGCCAAGGAGGCCGGTCAGGTGGAGGGATTGGTGCCTCATCTGGTTGATGATGGTCTGTCCATCCTGCAATACGCTGATGATACAATCATTTTCATGGAACACGATTTGGCAAAAGCGAGGAACATGAAGTTAGTGTTATGCCTTTTTGAACAATTGTCGGGGCTGAAGATTAATTTCCATAAAAGCGAGTTGTTCTGCTTTGGTAGAGCCAAAGACGAACAAGAAGCGTATACACAATTGTTTGGTTGTGATGTTGGGGCTTTACCTTTCACGTATCTTGGTATTCCCATTCACCATCGTAAGCTAACAAATGATGAGTGGAAGTGCATCGAGGATCAGTTTGAGAAGAAACTGAGTTGCTGGAAAGGAAAACTCATGTCTTATGGAGGCTGGTTGATTCTTATTAACTCGGTGCTCACGAGTTTACCTATGTTTCTCTTATCGTTCTTCGAGGTCCCAGTCGGAGTTAGGAAAAGGCTGGACTTCTACCGTTCTCGCTTCTTTTGGCAGAGTGATGAGTCTAGGAAGTACAGATTGGCCAAATGGGATATTATTTGTCGACCAAAGGACCAAGGGGGACTTGGTATTGAAAATCTTGAAGTCAAGAACAGATGCTTGCTCAGTAAGTGGTTGTTTAAGTTGTCTTCTGAGACAGAGGCAACTTGGGCGCAGATTTTACGTAGTAAATATCTGCACTCAAAGACTTTATCCCAGGTTACCCTGAGACCTACAGATTCGCCGTTCTGGAAAGGGCTTATGAGGGTCAAAGCCGCTTTCTTTAACAGAACGAGATGTATTGTCGGTAATGGTGATAATACGCGATTCTGGGAGGATACGTGGCTTGGTGACGCGCCTTTGACTTCACAATATCCGACACTTTATCGTATTGTTCAGCGTCGGGAAGCTCTCGTTGCCACGGTTATGCAGTCTATCCCTCTAAACATTCAGTTTAGGAGGGTGCTTGTGGGGGCTCGATGGGAAGCATGGCTTCACTTGGTCCGTAGGCTGATGGAAGTTCAGCTAAATCCTCAGCCCGACCAGTTATGTTGGAAGCTAACTAGATCTGGGGTGTTCACGGTTAAATCGATGTACATTGATATAATTAATTCTATGGTGATACCTAGTTCCAAAGAGGTTTCGAAAGTTAAGGTACCTTTGAAGATTAAAGTGTTTATGTGGTTTGTGCAGAAACAAGTTATTCTTACAAAGGACGATCTAGTTAAGCGCAACTGGACAAGTTTTACTAGGTGTAGTTTCTGTGATCGGGATGAGAATATCAAGAATTTATTTTTTGACTGTCCGTTGGCACGAGGGTTGTGGCGCTCCGTGCAAATTGCCTTTAATATTACTCCTCCGAGATCGGTCAACACGTTATTTGGGGCGTGGCTTGTTGGGATTGAGTCCGAAACAGCCAGACACATTCGTGTAGGAGTATGTGCGTTGTTATGGGCAATTTGGAATTGCAGAAATGATTTGGTTTTTAACAGAACAACAAATACTCATTTTTTGCAGGTGTTATTCTGAGCTACAACACTGATCCGTACGTGGTCCTTACTCACTCTGACGGAGGCCAGGGAGCGTTTGGTTACTGGATCTGTCCGGTGGGAGACGGTAGCGCGGGATATCTTCAACCGGTTTGGATGGCGATCATGTAATAGGATAGGCATTTAGTTTACCTATCTGTTTTTATGCCAGCCGGTTGTGGCTTTTGGGGCTTCTGCTTTGCAGTTGACGCTCTAGGTGAGCTAGCTGCTGCTTTTGTTTGATTACTGTAAGACCTTGTTGAGACCTTGTTTACTTTTTAATAAAAGTGGCCGTATGCATCGATCTGATGCAGAGGCCGGGAAATCCCCCCTTTTTGAAAAAATGGCGGACTGGAAAACAAGAAAGATGAAAACGATGTACCACATGTGCCACACCAGCATTCTCTCAACACTGAACATCCGTTTTTGTGAATGCGTGTGGACAACATCAGCATCGAAAGAACGATTTCCAAAGCATATTGAGATTCCAAAAGCAACCATGAGGAATAAAGGAGACATGAAAAGATAATCGAATGCAATGCCTTCCAAATCGAGTTGCAATGACGAATGTCGAGATCATGTCGCTTGGACAGAGTAAAGACGTCGGGACGAGCACGACCGCTGATGGCATTGCCATTTCGGCTGAAGCCGTGTATGTGGAAAACGATTGATGGTAATTTTGTCCTTCAATTATAAGAACTCCGCATAAATGTTGCAACACAATGGATGCACCGATGTTCCCATGTCAGGGGCTCATTTCTCGTCTCTCGTTTCTCTCTCATCTACCCACCCACCATTGAGAGTCATCTTGGTTCCCCCGAATCCCCTCCCATCTAGCATGCATGCATCTCCCTGCCGCATGATTACACAGTCCGGATGTTGCGCTGTTGGGCGTTTCCGGCCAAGCATGGTTCATGTCAACCGAAGACTACATATGATGTTTCAACTTCCGCCCCCAGCGCCACGCCCATTCGCTTCGACAACACACATAGAGATCAACATCATAGACGATTGTGGATGTCTTTGTGACGCGCCTTGAGCATCTCAACTGGGATTCTGCTCTCATGCATCCATGCCGGTACTATCGTCAAGCCGCAATCTCGCCTGATTCATGGCAACCATGTTTGCTATATTATAAACACGCTTATGCGTTGCATTCTTTTTTCTTCGGTTGCAACGTACGGTATCCGGTAGCGTAGTGTCTGCGTGATCCGGTTATCTTAGGATCGGCATTGTTTGAGAGCTACCTCACCGTTATGTATCGTTCGGCCGTGTACTCTATTCGGTGCGTTTTATTTATAAAACGGGGCGAAATCCAGTTTGGAGAAACCGGCGCGGTGAAGACCTCTGGTACGCGTATCCGGTGGCGGCTTGAGCCGTCGGGCCTGTTCTCCACCAAGTCGCTTTACTCGGCCATTGTCCCTTCCTCCGCCCCCCTCCCCTTATCGATGGTTTGGGCCGTCCGCGTGCCACTGAAGATTCGCATCTTCATGTGGCAGTGGATCCGTGGTCGGGTCCCGTCTGGTGTGGAGGTCTGCAAGCGCAATGGCCCGGGCACCGGTATCTGCCCGCTCTGTGGAGTCCCTGAGGACTCGAACCACATCTTCTTCTCCTGCGTCTCCGCCCAATTTCTCTGAAGCTGCTTTCGTGAGGTGGTCGGCGGTAGTTGGTGCCACACCAACTTCCCGGACCTATTTGCTGAACTCCAGTTGTCCCCCGCGTCCTCTCGCCACATTAGGTGGCTTGAGGTTGGGGTTCTCGCCTGGGCACTGTGGACCGTTCGCAATAAGCTTGTGATTCAGCACGCTCCCCTTCGTCGCGCTACTGACGCTCTCTACAAATTCTCGGGTTTCTTGCAGCTTTGGCGGCCGCTTAGCCGCCCCCCGGACCGTGACGCCATCTCCGTCTTCATCGCCGACATCCGATCGATGGCCGTCCGCCTATCACCGCCGCCACCCGCCGCCTCCGCCGGAGCCTGATTAGGCACCATGTGTCTGGTGTGCTGTTGTTGTTTTTTCTTTCTTTCTGGGCTTGTTGAGCTGTGCCCTCAGCAGAACCTATGTACTTTGTCGTGAGACCTGGGTGTGTGTAGACTTGTGTGGGTTTGTATGCTCTGTGGCGGTTTGCTTTATTTATAAAGCGGGGCGAAAGCCTTTTTCGACAAGACCTCTGGTACGGATCAAATGTGACTACGTGGAGACGTACCACACCCACACGTCTGACTGATGGCACGAGTCGGCGCCGCTCGTCAATCCGGATTGGGTTGTGGTTGAGCCGCGCCGCACGTCCCGGACCACTCCCCCTCGCCGCCAAGCTCCCCGATATCTCACTCCCCCTCTCGCTCTCGCTCTCGCCTCAAGTTTGCAGAGCCCCCCTCCCCTGGTCCCCCGCGGTCATCTCATCTCCAACAATGGCGACGGCTCACCTCAGCCCGGCGCTGGCGGTCTCATCGTCGCGCCACCCAACCTCCAAACACGGCCAGCCGCCCGTCTTCGCGACAGCGGTGCTGCGGTCTTGCTTGCTTCCCTTGTCCTCGAGACTCACCGCGTCGGGTCGAGGTGGGTGGCGGCTCGCGGCGGCAGTGGAGCCCAGTACCGCGCAGCAGGAAGAGGCCGAGGCCGAGGCCTCCTCGAGGCTGGTCCTCGTCGTCGGCGGAACCGGCGGCGTAGGTACGAGATCAGCTCCTCTTCGCTGCTCTTAATTGCTTATATATATTCTTTTCTCGAGAAAAGCTCCGTACATTGTTGGTATCTATCCACGGATGAGTTCGTAGCGACGGGTGTCAGCTCATAATTCGATTAAGAAATTACTCAAGCCTGCCTCTCTTTTTCTGTATTGTATAAACTACTGTATTTTTAGTTTGTCTGTCAGCTAGTTGCATCTCATGTCAGTCTGATATATACATTATTATCCTGCAGTTACAGTTTTCACAGTTACTTGACGAATTTGGGCTAGATATTGATCGTGTAGGATCCTTGTCCTTGTAGGTCAGTTGCTGGTAGCATCTTTGCTGAGCAGGAAAATTAAGACGAGGCTGCTCCTAAGAAATCCTGAAAAGGCAGCGTCCTTATTTGGCAAGCAGGATGACAGTGTTTTGCAGGTAATCTTTATTACATCAACAGCTAGCTTCAGCATTCTATTTTCTCCAAACTGTGACTTCCTTATACGAGTGAGTCTCCTTTTTTACAGGTTTATGAAGCGGACACCAGAAATGCTGACACTTTGAATCCAGAAATGTTTGAGGTTGCTCTCTTCTACTCTACTTATTTTTTTTTGAAGCTGAATCCATGCATAATTGTTCGACCATATATGTATGCATATATAATTGAATAAATCAAAATATAGGGTCTATTTTCATAGGGAGTTACACATGTGATCTGTACTACTGGGACTACAGCATTTCCATCAAAACGCTGGGATGGGGATAACACTCCTGAACGTGTCGGTACGTACTGCCCAAGATTCTGCACTTAACTTTGGTCTACTGAAATTGATTATTCGTTTACCGTATGGCAATCCAAAGATTTGGGGCAAGGATAATCCTGGGAGCCTATAAATCTCTCCTGTTCCCTGTAATGGTTCTGGAACTGATGTATTTCCGTTGTCATGCAATGGTAAGGGGGTTAGCCCGGTTGAAAAAAACGAAAAAGTCTTCCGCTGTGGAGAAAATAAATATCGAATTGTGACAGTTGCAGAATGCTGATAAGTAATAAATTGTAAGAAAATTGAAATCTCAACATTCATTTTCAGAGCTTATTATGCATGTCTTTTTAATCATGAACATGCTTATGGCACATCACTTGCCATTCGTGGCCCAGAAGTGTTTATTCAATTGTTGTAAATTGATAGAGCCAGATCCATCTTTAGCACATGTATAGCACTAGTTATGAACTCATGGGTTTGGATACAATGTTCTATCACTTATTACTGATGACACGCTATTTAACGTGTCTAGATTGGGATGGCGTCCGAAATTTTGTGAGTGCCATGCCACAGACGGTCAAGAGACTGGTTTTGGTGTCATCGATTGGTGTTACAAAATATAATGAAATACCATGGAGGTATACCTTATAACTCTGATGAAGAACTATGGCATTGTACAATTGATACACATTATTATGTCCAAGTTGTGGAACTTGTGATGAGGAACAATAGAGAGAGGGAAAAGAAAAAGAAAATCAGAAGTGAAACCCATTTGACTACTTCCAGATACTCCCTCCGGTCCTTTTTATTCCGCATATTAGATTTGTGTCAAGTCAAACTTTGCAAAGCTTGACCAAATTTATATTTAAAAAAATATCAACATCTACAATATCAAATATATATACTAAACTACATTTCGTAATGAATCTAATAATGTTGATTTAGCATTTTGAATGTTGATACTTTTTTCTATAAGTTTGGTCAAATTAGAGATATTTGACTTCGGATCAAACTTATATGCAGACTAAAAAGGACCGGAGGGAGTACTTTCTACTCCAGTCTAATATTTGCTTGTTTTCTTAGCTTTAGCCACTGTTTTCTAGTCTTCTAGCTCTGAGTAGAATGTAAATTTTCAGTACTCCCTGCGATCCATATTAATTGTCGCTCAAATGGATGTATCTAGAACTGAAATACGTCTGGATACATCCGTTTTAGCGACAAGTAATATGGATCGGAGGGAGTAATGTTTTCTAGAGTGTTTTAGGTATAACTAGAAGTTGAGGTGTGAAGGCTTCATAAAGCCTATAAATAGAGGTCCTTACCTCTAGTTTGTAACCTGGCTATGTACCCCACTATCTATAATAAAACTTGGTGTTCTTATCTAAGATCTTGGACTAGATCTTGTGCTCTAGTAGTTTTGGACTGAACTTCTGCTGCTACATTGGCCTATATTCACCTCTAGAGCGATATCTAGCGCATCACGTTGAAGTAGTTCCTTCAACACTAGTGTTGTACACTTTGTAGCAGCAAGGTGGAGTTGTTCCTCCACAACTGTGTGCTGCTTCAACTTGTCATCAATCGTTATGTGGACCAGCCCATCAAACGTGGAGTCTTATCCCTTAATTAGATTCCTGGTTGATTAAGCATCTCTGTTAGGAAAGAGTCTACTCAGTTTAGAGATTGTATTGGAGTTTAAATAGATTTACCGGCTTGTTGGCCAAGGTTGTCTGTTATATAATGTGGCCGACCCCTCTCAATAAAGGAGAGGAAGAATATTGTCGTTTACTTTCATCTACTTTTGAGTAATTAGGGTTTGATCAGCAGTATATTCTTCCATCAATTGCCTCTAAACAAAAGTTCTTTATATTTCGTGTGATATCCTGAAATTAGACATTTTCACTAAAGTGCCACAACCTGTTTATAGACGCAAAATTTATTTTAGTAATTACTTTCTGTTACTATTGGCCAGTGCATGTTTTAGTGTAAGACATGCATGCTTGTTTTTTCAATTTAAGTCTCTGCATTTTACTTGGATATTTAGTTCTGGTTTAGCTTTACACCGGTTTCTTTATCATGTACTCCCTCCGTTCACTATTATAAGATGTTCTAACATTTTTTCTAAATCAGATGTATGTAGACAAGTTTTGGCGTGTTTGTTCACTCATTTCAGTTCATATGTAGTCTATATTGAAATATCTAAAACATCTTATAATAGTGAATTGAGGGAGTACAATATAAATCTGTTTATCCTTACCTCATACTAGTACGCATTTGCAGTATCATGAACCTCTTCGGTGTGCTTAAATACAAGAAGATGGCAGAGGACTTTGTACGCAATTCAGGCATACCTTTCACGATCATCAGGTTAATTATTATGTAGGTGTACATACAAGGAATAATCCATGGGCTCATTCATGGACATGTTCTTTTTCTGATATGATACTAGCTGGTTGCAGGCCGGGGAGATTAACAGATGGGCCCTACACTTCCTATGACCTGAACACACTTGTTAAGGCTACAGCTGGAGAAAGACGAGCAGTTGAGATAGGCCAAGGTCCCTCTCCATTTGATGATGAACTACTTCTCTTACTAAGCTCTTTTACGCTCGTAACACTTGGTCATAATCTTATTTCGAGAGGATTGTCTTATCTTATTAGGTGACAAGCTTGTGGGAGAAGCGAGCAGGTTGGTGGTGGCAGAAGCATGTATCCAAGCTTTGGATATTGAATCTACCCAAGGAAAAATATACGAGATTAGTTCGGTGAAGGTACTCATGCATGCTTCAGACGTGATGTTAACTTGTGCTTTAAACCTGTGCTTGCATTGTCTATTTATTTTTATCCTGTTATTCAGTCGGACTCATGGCGTGAATTTTGTTAGTCAACTAGCGTTACACATCAGACCTTGCTCGAAATGAATCGTTGTTTATTTTCCTACTTACCAATTGAAATTTCCTTTTCTTCCGACTGATATGGCTTTTTTGTTTTTTCCAATGACTGATATGGCAAATGATGTGGTGCAGGGCGAAGGACCTGGGAGTGACCAGGAGAAATGGAAGCAACTATTTGCAGCTGCTGAATCGAACTAGTGGCACAATGAAGCAGAGTGCAGTGCATTTCAATTTATACACTGTAGTGGAATTCCATACAAGGGCAGTGTAGCAGTCAGTACATACATAGGTGCAGAGTTGTCATTGTCGCGGGATTTGGAAATGACTTGCAAACAATCGAGCATAGTACTGTGTGCCTTATCCATGCTATGCGCTCAGGCTTAAAAATGGGAGAATATCATACGGATACCGATATTTGGTGGAAACCGGTATGTTTGTCCTTTTTGTTTAACGACTCATGGGCTGAATTTGGATACAGATTTGTGTGTGAATAGTAGATATTTTACATTGTATATATAGAGGTTTCGTCATTTAATTCGGATAGAAGGGAGTAAATTTTTCTTTTTGCCTTGCGAGGATAATACTAGTAGATAGATTTTCTTTGTTTTTTGAGAAACACAGTAAGGGCATCTCCTACGCGGATGCCTGTATCCATCTAGACAGCGCGGTCAGGACGGATAGAGGCGGTTTGAGGATGGACCGCGCGGTTTGGATGTTCTTTTTCCCGCAAACCGGAAGCAAGGGGTGGGCTTTGCGTCGAGATCGTTGTCACTTCCGTGTTTGAGAACCTTGGCTCACCCAAAACTCTATTCCTTGCCAGTGCCCTTTCTCGTCTGAAGCGACTCAGCATTTACCACTCTAGAGTGTCTGGACCGCTGTCTTGCCTGTGTTTGACAACCCTGTGTTTGACAACCCTGGCTCACCCAAAACTCTATCACTTGCCCGCATCCTTTCCCACCTGAAGCAACTCAGCATTCATACCGTTCTAGAGCGGCACAGCTTCGCATTGATGCTGGCCCAGAGCAGACATGACCTCTACTAGTGTTGGCATTGAAGTGGCTCGCCGACTGAGAGCGTCGCCCGTTGCGTCTGTCGGGGTTACGATCCTGACAATGAGTATTAGGGGTACGAAAGAGTGGTAGAGCCTAGCTATGGCACAAGTGTAACAATCGGTGTTTAGGAGTTCAGGCCCCTCTCCGAGGAGGTAACAACCCTACATCTCGTGCCTTGAGACTCATTTCTTTGGCGGGGTATGATTACAGAGAATGCTTAACCCTTCCTCCGGAGGAGGAGGAACACTTATATAGAATGTGCCGCCTTCACTCCCACGCCGCCAGAGTGATTAATGCCCATAACTACGGCAGTTACAGGTGTAGGTAGTCACAACTACAACAGTTATAGGTAACGGTAGCTATGGCTCTACTTAAAGTTCAACTTAAGACTACTCGACCATTGCAGCTCCCACGTAGTCTCTCCACCTCCCTTGTTCGAGTGATGGTGGTCATGCTGACCGGAGGGTTGGCGTCTGAGTGTTGTTGATGCGTCCGAGTGGACTTCTTGTTGTACACATCCGAATGCTCATATGGTCCAGAGACCCTACCTATAGTAGGTGACCTCATCATTAGCCCCTGAATCAGTTGAGGTTTCGTAGGGCAAACAGACTGAGCTCTTCGATTAAGTCTGAGTGCTTCTGGGGCACTCAGAATATGTTTCAGAACAGTAGCCCGCTGCGCCTTGGATGAAAACACAACATATTCTGGACTAAAGGGTTCCCTGGGTGACCGGGTGTTGTTGATCGCCCAGTAAAACCTGGTGGCATTCATGTCTCTTCAGGAGAGATAGACTTGAGGTCTGAGTGTGGACATGCCATAAAAACTCGAGTGGCAATGTCGACGCATGGTCTGGCTCTCCGGGGAGATGCCACTCCATATCCCAGGGGAACGCCATCGCAGTCCATCTTCGAGTCCAAATTTACGAGGCATGCGCCTTGGAGCCTAGTGGAAGGGCCAAGTCAACCCGCGGAGGGGAGTCAAGCTCGTCTCATAGTGAACCAGAAGGTGACTTTAGTCAAGTGTTTTACGTGTCCGAGTGCACGGGTCCCCGCGGAGGGTGGTCAGTCGGACTGAGAAATGTCCTTTAGGAAAGGGATGGTGGGCAATCAATCGGATTGATTTCCCGCATAAATGATGGGATTCGAAATTGGGTGCGCGTGCACAGAAGCGGTAACATCAAAGCTTAGTGGCAAAAGTGGGGCACGACGCCTTGGTTTTCGCCCCAAAATTCTCCATGTGCCACGGTTACTCTGTGTGTGCTGCCGTCACGGGCGCGGTTGATCCAGGGATCTATGGATGGAGATATGCGGTGTGATTTTTAATAGAGGTATAAAAGGTTTTGGGGCTAGGGTTATTTCCTCAGATCCCCCTTTCCTCCTCGACTCCTCCGCTTCCCTTCTCCACCCGACCGCTCCCTTGCCAACAGAGCACTTGAGGCCATGGCGAAGGACTCCACGGTGAAGGTAGAGAAGGCAAAGAAGGCCGGGAAGGCCACTTCCACGAGTTCAGGCGCTCTGGCTGGAGGTTGATGTCTACTACACAACCTTCTTCTTGTAGACGTTGTTGGGCCTCCAAGTGCAGAGGTTTGTAGGACAGTAGCAAATTTCCCTCAAGTGGATGACCTAAGGTTTATCAATCCGTGGGAGGCGTAGGATGAAGATGGTCTCTCTCAAACAACCCTGAAACCAAATGACAATGAGTCTCTTGTGTCCCCAACACACCCAATATAATGGTAAATTGTATAGGTGCACTAGTTCGGCGAAGAGATGGTGATACAAGTGCAATATGGATAGTAGATATGGGTATTTGTAATCTGAAAATATAAAAACAGCAAGGTAACTGATGATAAAAGTGAGCGTAAACGGTATTGCAATGATAGGAAACAAGGCCTAGGGTTCATACTTTCAGTAGTGCAAGTTCTCTCAACAATAATAACATAACTGGATCATATAACTATCCCTCAACATGCAACAAAGAGTCACTCCAAAGTCACAAATAGCAAAGAACAAACGAAGAGATTATTGTAGGGTACGAAACCACCTCAAAGTTATCCTTTCTGATCTATCTATTCAAGAGTCCGTAGTAAAATAACATGGAGCTATTCTTTTCGTTCAATCTATCATAGAGTTTGTGCTAGAATAACACCTTAAGACACAAATCAACCAAAACCCTAATGTCACCTAGATACTCCATTGTCACCTCAAGTATCCGTGGGCATGATTATATGATATGCATCACACAATCTCAGATTTATCTATTCAACCAACACAAAGTACTTCAAAGAGTGCCCCAAAGTTTCTACCGGAGAGTCAAGACAAAAACATGTGCCAACCCCTATGCATAGATTCATTGAACCCGCAAGTTGATCACCAAAACATACATCACGTGGATCACATGAATATCCCATTGTCACCACAGATAAGCACGACAAGACATACATCAAGTGTTCTCAAATCCTTAAAGACTCAATCCGACAAGATAACTTCAAAGGGAAAACTCAATCCATTACAAGAGAGTAGAGGGGGAGAAACATCATAAGATCCAACTATAATAGCAAAGCTCGCGATAAATCAAGATCGTATCACCTCAAGAACACGAGAGAGAGAGAGAGAGAGAGAGAGATCAAACACATAGCTACTGGTACATACCCACAGCCCCGAGGGTGAACTACTCCCTCTTCGTCATGGAGAGTGCCGGGATGATGAAGATGGCCACCGGTGAGGGATCCCCTCTCCGGCAGGGTGCCGGAACAGGCTCCCAAGAGGTTTTTGGTGGCTACAGAGGCTTGCGGCGGCGGAACTCCCGATCTATTGTGTTCCTCGATGTTTCTAGGGTATATGGACATATATAGGAGAAAAAAGTTGGTCAGGAGAGCCACAAGGGGCCCACGAGGGTGGGGAGCGCACCCAGGGGAGGTGGGCGCGCCTCCCCGCCTCATGGCCACCTCGAAGCTTCCCTTACGTGCACTCCAAGTCCCCTGGATTGCTTCCATTCCAAAAATAGCTTTCCCGAAGGTTTCATTCCGTTTGATATTCCTTTTCTTTGAAACACTGAAATAGGCAAGAAAACAACAATATGGGATGGGCCTCCAGTTAATAGGTTAGTCCCAAAAATAATATAAAAGTGTATAATAAAGCCCATAAATATCCAAAACATATAATATAATAGCATGAATGCTTCATAAATTATGGATACGTTGGAGACGTATCAGCATCCCCAAGCTTAATTCCCGCTCGTCCTCGAGTAGGTAAATAATAAAAGAAAGAATTTATGAAGTGTGAATGCTAGCAGGTGCATAAGTTTGATCAATGAAAGTTTCAATCACCTTTCCTAGCATGATTATATGTCATAACAGTAGTTCATCTCATAAAACTTCTCAAGATCAAGTAACAAGCAATTCACATGTTAAAGCATAGACCATAAACTTTCTTGAAAACTAGCAAACTTCATTCTCAGTCATCAAACAATTACAACCCATCTTATTTTCAGGAAGGGTCTATGTCAGAGCTTTGATATAGCAAACTCCACATACTCAACTATCATATCGTCTTCCATGATTGCTACCACTCAAAGCATATTCTTAGAACAAATAGCATCCATCGAACATAGAGAAAGATAGGGGCTTAGTGTTTCTCCTCCTCACTCACTTATCATATAGATAATTGTCAACAATAATAATTCATGATCAAATATATTTGCATGGCCATATATGCTTAGATCTTTCCCCAACACATGATGCTTGCCAACTAAAGAGAAGATTGGAATGAGAAGGAATACTACTGACTCTTGCATAAAAGTAAAAGATAGGCCCTTCGCAGAGGGAAGCAGGGATTTGCAGAGGTGCTAGAGCTCGATTTTGAAATAGAGATAAATAATTTTGAGAGGCATGCTTTCATTGTCAACATAACAACCAAGAGTTCCCAATATCTTCCATACTACATACATTATAGGCGGTTCCCAAACAGAATGGTAAAGTTTTTACTCCCCCTCCACCAACAATCATCAATCCATGGCTTGCCCGAAACAACGGGTGCCTCCAACTAACATCAATCCTGGGGGAGTTTTGTTTGCAATTATTTTTGATTTGATTTTGATCTTTTGATCATGGGACTGGGCATCCCAGTTACCAGCCATTTTTCTCGTGAATGATGAGCGGAGTCCACTCTTCGTGAGAATAACCCACCTAGCATGAAAGATACTGACAGCCGCTAGTCGCTACATGAGCGATTCGGGCATACAAAACAGATTATTATTTGAAGGTTTAGAGTTTGGCACATGCAAATTTACTTGGAACGACAGGTAAATACCGCATATAGGTAGGTATGGTGGACACTCATGGAAGAAACTTGGTTCAAGGAATTTGGATGCACAAGCAGTATTCCCTCTTAGTACAGATATTTTGGCTAGCAAAGGATTCTAAAAAGCAAGCACCACATGTTGGAGGATCTATAACAATATAACTTCTATACAAATACACCCAAGCATAACTCATTATGTTGTCTTCCTTGTCCAACTTCAACTAATTTGCTCAGGTTTGAAAATAATTAATAGGGCTCCAATCATAGAAGATGTCTAAGATAGTATATTTATATGTGAAATTTCTCTTCCTTCAGTATTCTTTCATGAATTGTTCAAGTAACCAATACAATGCTTGCTAACCTTCAATAAATCTACTACCTCTACTTCTTAGATGTGAAGTCATTACTCCCAAAAAGGTACACATATGAAACATATATAATTTAAGATTTATGACATTCAACTCATTCAACCATTTACTCATAGGATATAAGTGAAGCACACGAGTAAATGACAAACTACTCCAAAAAGGTATAAATGAAGATCAATGAGTAGTTAAATAATTATGTAACTATGTGAAGACTCTCTCTCATTTAAGAATTTCAGATCTTGGTATTTTATTCAAACAACAAGCAAAACAAAATAAAATAACATGACGCTCCAAGCAAAACACATATCATGTGGTGAATAAAAATATAGCTCCAAGTAAAGTTACCGATGGACGGAGATGAAAGAGGGGATGCCATCCGGGGCATCCCCAAACTTAAGCTCTTGATTGTCCTTGAATAGTCCTTGAATATTGCCTTGGGGTGCCTTGGGCATCCCCAAGCTTAGGCTCTTGCCACTTCTTATTCCATAGTCCATCGAATCTTTACCCAAAACTTGAAAACTTCACAATACAAAACTCAACAGAAAACTCATAAGCTCCGTTAGTATAAGAAAATAAAATCACCACTTAGGTACTGTTGTGAAATCATTATAAATTCATATTGGTGTAATATCTACTGTATTCCAACTTGTCTATGGTTCATACCCTCCGATACTACTCATAGATTCATCAAAAAAAGCAAACAACACATAGAAAACAGAATCTGTCAAAAACAGAACAGTCTGTAGTAATCTGTATCATTCGAATACTTCTGTAACTCCAAAAATTCTACCAAATTAGGAAAACCCGATAAATTTGTTTGCCAATCCAGAGCAAAAAGAATAAG
This sequence comes from Triticum timopheevii, assembly GCA_963921465.1. Taxonomy (NCBI): domain Eukaryota; kingdom Viridiplantae; phylum Streptophyta; class Magnoliopsida; order Poales; family Poaceae; genus Triticum; species Triticum timopheevii. Next base: position 68,172,175 of record OY997272.1, on the reverse strand, counting down.
ATCAAAATCACGTTTCTGTGAATTATAAAAACTAATTTACTGGGTGCAAAAGTTTCTGATTTTCAGCAGGATCAACACAACTATCACCGTAAGCTATCCTAAAGGTCTTACTTGGCACTTTATTAAAACAAAAGCTATAAAACATGATCACTACAGTATAATAATCATGTGAACACACAAAAACAGTAAAGGTAAATATTGGGTTGTCTCCCAACAAGCGCTTTTCTTTAATGCCTTTCTAGCTAGGCATGATGATGACAATGATGTTCACATAAAAGATAAGAATTGAAACATAATGGGAGCATCATGAAGCATATGACTGGCACATTTAAGTCTAATCCACTTCCTATGCATAGGTATTTTGTGAGCAAACAACTTATGGGAACAATAATCAACTAGCATAGGAAGGCAAAACAAGCATAACTTCTAGATTTTAAGCACATAGAGAGGAAACTTGATATTATTGCAATTCCTACAAGCATATGTTCCTCCTTCATAATAATTTTCAGTAGCATCATGAATGAATTAAACAATATAACCAGCACCTAAAGCATTCTTTTCATGATCTACAAGCATAGAAAATTTAATACTCTCCACATAAGCAAAATTCTTCTTATCCGGAATAGTGGGAGTATCATAAGAGACTTGAATACTATAATTTTTTTCCATATTAAAAGAGTAATGTTCAGAAAAAGGATAATCATAATCATGACAAGTTTTATAAATATAATCATCACTACTTTTTATAGCATAAATTTCATCACAATAATCATCATAAGTAGCAACTTTGTTCTCATCATAATCGATTGAAACCTCTTCCAAGATAGTGGAATCATCACTAAATAAAGTCACGACCTCTCCAAATCCACTTTCATATTCATCACAATAAAATTCAACATCCTCCAAAATAGTGGGATCACTACTTCCTAAAGTTGACACTCTTCCAAACCCACTTTCATCAATATAACCATCATAAGTAGGAGGCATGCTATCATCGTAACAAATTTGCATATCAAAACTTGGGAGGCTAAAAATATCATCTTCATTAAACATAGCATCCCCAAGCTTGGGAAAAACATTAATTTCAGCAAATATATTCTCAAATATGTTATCCTCATCAAACATAGCTTCCCCAAGCTTGGGCCTTTTCATATCATAAGCATAATCACTCTCATCATTAATAGTATGGATAGCACCAATAGTATAGCAATTATCATCATCACAATGAGTAGTAGGAGCAACATCATTTGGGAGGGATACCTTTTTACCTTTGCTTCTCCATTTTTTTCTTTTTCTTCTTCACATTATGTGTGGGTTCAACCTTCTCTCTGATCTCCTTATTGATGAGATTGGTTGAATAGAAGGCTCCTCCTCGTTACCTGATTCATCATAAGAAATAATAGGAGGATATTGGGAAGTCTCTTCCCTTTCATTAGTATTCTCTTCATCCTATATTTGCTTTCTTTTCTTTATGTAATTGGCAATATAAGGATTTTCAATGCAATTCACCGCACAATACATATAAATCTTCTAGATCAAAATCAAGAAATCTATTAAGGGCAAATTCTGGAATACTCTTAGTTGAACGTTTCAATTATTCATAACCCAAAAGCGAACTAAGTTCATTATAATGTGCAAGGGAAATCAAATCATCACAATTTTTGGACATGATTCGATCATGAAACAATTTGCATCGGAGATGTAAATGACCACTTTCATTGCAAAGTTCACAAGTACGGCAAAGGCATGTTAAATTTTCAGCACTCACATTTAGCCTTCCTTGCAACAATTTAGTTTCTAAATGCTTATGCCTCTTGCAATATCTATTTTCCCTATTTGGTGTGTACCTTCAAACCCAATGCACTCCACAAAAATCGACATGCTTATAGGAGACATTTTCATCATAACTAGTGCAATCATCATTAGTACTATGGATATTCAAGGAGTTCATACTAACAACATTGCAATCATGCTCATCATTCAAAGATTTAGTGCCAAACATTTTATAGACTTCTTCTTCTAGCACACGAGCACAATTTTCCTTTTCATCATACTTACGAAAGATATTAAAAAGATGAAGCGTATGAGGCAAACTCAATTCCATTTTTTAGTTTTCTTTTATAAATTAAACTAGTGATAAAACAAGAAACTAAAAGATTCGATTGCAAGATCTAAATATATACCTTCAAGCACTCACCTCCCCGGCAACGGCGCCAGAAAAGAGCTTGATGTCTACTTCTTGTAGACGTTGTTGGGCCTCCAAGTGTAAAGGTTTGTAGGATAGTAGCAAATTTCCCTCAAGTGGATGACCTAAGGTTTATTAATCCATGGGAGGCGTAGGATGAAGATGATCTCTCTCAAACAACCCTGCAACCAAATGACAAAGAGTCTCTTGTGTCCCCAACACACCCAATACAATGGTAAATTGTATAGGTGCACTAGTTCGGCGAAGAGATGATGATACAAGTGCAATATGGATGGTAGATATGGGTATTTGTAATCTGAAAATAGAAAAATAGCAAGGTAACTAATGATAAAAGTGAGCGTAAACGGTATTGCAATGATAGGAAACAAGGCCTGGGGTTCATACTTTCCCTAGTGCAAGTTCTCTCAACAATAATAACATAACTGGATCATATAAGTATCCCTCAACATGCAACAAAGAGTCACTCCAAAGTCACTAATAGCGGAGAACAAACGAAGAGATTATTGTAGGGTATGAAACCACCTCAAAGTTATCCTTTCTGATTATCTATTCAAGAGTCCGTACTAAAATAACATGAAGCTATTCTTTCTGTTCAATCTATCATAGAGTTCGTACTAGAATAACACCTAAGACACAAATCAACCAAAACTCTAATGTCACCTGGATACTCCATTGTCACCTCAAGTATCAGTCAGCATGATTATACGATATGTATCACACAATCTCAGATTTATCTATTCAACCAACACAAAGTACTTCAAAGAGTGCCGCAAAGTTTCTACCAGAGAGTCAAGACAAAAACATGTGCCAACCCCTATGCATAGATTCATTGAATCCGCAAGTTGATCACCAAAACATACATCAAGTGGATCACATGAATATCGCATTGTCACCACAGATAAGCACGACAAGACATACATCAAGTGTTCTCAAATCCTTAAAGACTCAATCCGACAAGATAACTTCAAAGGGAAAACTCAATCCATTACAAGAGAGTAGAGGGGGAGAAACATGATAAGATCCAACTATAATAGCAAAGCTCGCGATACATCAAGATCGTATCACCTCAAGAACACGAGAGAGAGAGAGAGAGAGATCAAACACATAGCTACTGGTACATACTCTCAGCCCCGAGGGTGAACTACTCCCTCCTTGTCATGGAGAGTGCCGGGATGATGAAGATGGCCACCGGTGAGGGATCCCCCCCGGCAGGGTGCCGGAATGGGCTCCCGAGAGGTTTTTGGTGGCTACAGAGGCTTGCGGCGGTGGAACTCCCGATCTATTGTGTTCCTCGATGTTTTAGGGTATATGGACATATATAGGCGAAAGAAGTCGGTCACGGGAGCCACGAGGGGCCCACGAGGGTGGGGGGCGCGCCCAGGGGAGGTGGGCGCGCCTCCCCGCCTCGTGGCCACCTTGAAGCTTCCCTTACAGGCACTCCAAGTCCCCTGGATTTCTTCCGTTCCAAAAATAACTTTCCTGAAGGTTTCATTCCGGTTGGACTCTGTTTGATATTCCTTTTGTTTGAAACAATGAAATAGGCAAGAAAACAACAATATGGGCTGGGCCTCCAGTTAATAGGTTAGTCCCAAAAATAATATAAAACTGCATAATAAAGCTCATAAACATCCGAAACAGATAATATAATAGCATGAATGCTTCATAAATTATAGATACATTGGAGACGTATCAGCGCTGCATCGGGGGAATTGATCCCTTCGTGCGTCTCGGCCAAATGGCTGAAGGGGCTCGCCCGGGGGCAGGTCATTCCAGCAGATGGATGGATGCGTCCAAGGCGGGTGAGGTCAAGCCAACGTCATAGGAGGACGAGCACGTCCTCCTGGTGACTTACATCGAACAAGTTTTCTCAATGCCTCTTCATCCCTTCTTCCGAGCCTTTTTGGAATATTTTGGGGTGCAACTCCATCATCTCCCTCAAAAATGCCGTTGTCTACCTCTCAGTTTTTATTTCCCTTTGCAAAAACTTCCTTGGTTGCCACCCACATTGGGGGTCTCTTCAAGCACATCTTCACAAGCCGGTCGATGACCGTGAAGAAGGATTCTCCAACTGGTGCGAAGACCCATGTCACCCAGCTATGCGGAGGTTTGGGGATCCAGCTCAGGGGCGGCAGTGCCTTCCCAAAGATGACCTTTCCCGACTCCATCAAGGGATGACAACAGAGTTGGTTTTACTGCAGGGATGTCCCTGGAGCCAACAACCAGTCGAGCCTTCCTCTGTACTCGGCGGAGAGGGTAAGGGCTCCCGAGTCCCTCATAGTGATGAAGGAGGAGAAGACGGAGGTGGGCATCCTAGCCAGCGGCTTGGTTGGGGTCATGAATGCCGATGTCAATGGGATGGATCTGCGGGAGACATTCCTTAGTCGGCGGATCCAGCCGCTGCAGGCCAGGGCGCATCCCATGTGGACGTATGAGGGTCCAAATGACCCCACTCAGGTGCACCCAAAGGAGCTCGCCGAGAAGGATGTGGGCGCCAAGATTAGAGCCATCACTTGCGCCTGTGACAACCCTACGGGGGCAGGAGGGTGCCCTCGTATGCCAAGACATGCCGTCGATTGAGATAATCCTTTTCCCAACCAGTCGGATTGTTATTAGGTTATTCCTTGCGCATTTGACTTCCGTTTTGTGGCGTCTTTGTTTCTTTAGAGTTTCCAATAGCTGATCTCCGAAATACCGGTGGTCGACCGGTCGACAGAGGACGTGATAAGTGACATAGAGCGCCAGTACTCGGAGGAGGACGATGATGATGATGAGGATGAGAGCACTAAGGAGGGGGAGGAGGTCGAGTCTTCACCATCATCCGAGGGCTCCAGGGACCCCCGCTCGAAGTTGCAACTTGACCCGAGTGGCAAGGCGGGAGGGGCTTAGCAGCCAACTGCCTCGAGCCATACGACACGCAGCTCGAAGCGCGGGCGTGCTGAAGCGGAGAGCTCTGTCGAGAAGTAGCCCATACAGCCCAAGCAAATTGCCTCCAAGCCTTGTAAAGCCATTGTGCCCTGGATCAAGGTGGTAGTGCGGTGGCGTCGACGTAAGTGTTCTTGCCAAGTCTTCATCCGTTGTCATCTTGACTCAGCTGATGGACGAGTGATATTGTGTTTAGCAGCAACAACAACGTCGTTGGATCCGAATGCCCCCAAGCATGGTCAGAGCGAGACCGATGCGGCGGACATTGCCACCTCCAAAGGTACGGTCAGTGATAACCCACAAGTATAGGGGATCATTTGTAGCCTTCTTCAATAAGTAAGAATGTCGAACCCAATAAGGAGCTAAAGGAATAACAAATATTCCCTCAAGTTCTATCGACCATCGATACAACTCTACGCACACTTGACGTTTGCTTTAGCTAAAACAAGTATGAAACTATTTTGCACAAGTAAAACTATGAGAACTTTGGGAAAATAAAACTAGGAATAAAATGCAAGGTAGTAAAAGTAGATGGCTTTTTTCAACAAGAAAGTCATTTTTCCCTAGGCAATCAATAACAAGTACCGGTAATCATTCTTGCAATTTTAAATGAGGGAGAGGCATGAGCTAACATACTTTCTCTACTTGGATCATATGCACTTATGATTGGAACTCTAGCAAGCATCCGCAACTGCTAAAGATCATTAAGGTCGTGAAACCCAACCATAGCATTAAGTATCAAGTCCTCTTTACTCCCATACGCCATAAACCACTTATCCACGTTTAGGCTGTTGTCACCCCCGCAACACTGACAATAAGCAAACCATGAACATGTTGCAACACCCTACAGCGGGGGCCCCTCACGTTTGCGCGAGAATGGAGGGCACCGTAGGACAGCACCATAAATAAAATATACAATCATACCAACCAAGATCACGATTAACCCATAGGACAAAACGGATCTACTCAAACATCATAGGATAACCATAGATCATTGGGAAATAATATATGGAATTGAGCACCATGTTTAAGCATATATTATAGCGGGGAGAAGGGGTATTACACTGCTGCGTAGAGGGGGAGAGAGTTGGTGTTGATGGTAGCAAGATTGTTGATGTAGATCGCCGTCACGATCCTAGCCCCGGCGGCGTTCCGGCGCCACCGGGAGAGAGGGGGAGAGAGCCCCCTCCTTCTTCTTCTTCCTTGGCCTCCCCCTTAGATGGGAGGAGGGTTCCCCCTCTGGTCCATGTCCTCCATGGTGGCGGAGAGCCTGGAGCCCCTCCGAGATTGGATCTCCCTCTCTGTTCTCTTCTGTTTCGCGTTCCCGAGATCTTGCCCTTCACGGTTTCTTAAATTCCTGGCTATCCGTAACTCCGATTGCGCTGATCTTTTTACACGATTTTTTTCCGGATATAAGCTTCCTTGCGCCCGAAGTATAGCTCCAACCGATGTTCGAGGAGGGCACGATACACCAGGGCGCGCTTGGGCCTCGTGGCACGCCCTGGTGGGTTGTGGTGGCCTCGGGCCTCCGTTTACGTTGATTCCACCTCCTAAAATTCACAAATATTCCAAAATAATTCTCCGTAGAGTTTCATCACGTTTGGACTTCGTTTGATATGGATTTTCTGTGATACAAAAACATGCAACAAACAGGAACTAGCACTAGGCACTGGATAAGTAAGTTAGTCCAAATAAATCATAAAAAAGTTGCCAAAAGTATGTAAAAGTTGAATAATATTGGCATGAAACAATCAAAAATTATAGATATGTGATATGTCTCCAACGTATCTATAATTTATGACGTATTCATGCCATGTTTACAATAGTTTTATACGATTTTGGTATGATTTGATTAGAACTAACCCAGAGTGACGCTGTTTTCAGCAGAACTACTATGGTGTTGTTTTTGTGCAGAAATAAAAGTTCTCAGAATGCGCTGAAAATCAACGAAGAATTTTTTTGGAAAATATAAAAAATAGTGGAACAAAAAGTTATCGGAGAGGAGTCCCGTGGGGCCCATGAGGGTGGGGGGGGGGGGCACCCCTGTGCCTCGTGGACTCCTCGAGGGTCCCCCTAACTTGTTCTCGATGCCAAACCGTCCTATAAATACCCAAACTTCCAGAAAGAAACCTAGATCGGGAGTTCCGCCGCCGCAAGCCTTAGTAGCCATGAGAAATCAATCTAGGCCCTATCTGGCACCCCGCCGGAGGCGGCCATCATCACTGGAGGCCATGGGGAAGGATCTCGGAGGGGCCATCATCGCCATGAAGGCAAAGGACCAAAGGGGGAACCTCTTCCCATCCAGGGGGGAGGCCATGGAGGAGGAAGCACAAGGGAGAGAACCTCTCCTCCTCTCTCTCTCTCGGTGGCGCCGAAGTGCCATCGGGAGGGGAATCAGTGCCGCGGTGATCGTCTTCATCAACATCACCATCACCATTCTCATCTCTTTTACGCGGTCCACTCTCTCGCACCCTGCTATAATCCCTACTTGAACATGGTGCTTTATGCCACATTTTATGATCCAATGATGTGTTGCTATCCTATGATGTTTTGAGTAGATATCCTTTGTCTTTGGGTTGATTGATGATCTAGATTGGTATGAGTTGTATGTTCTATTTTGGTGCTGTCCTATTGTGCCCGCCGTGTCGCGCAAGCGTGAGGGATTCCCCTTGTAGGGTGTTGCAATATGTCCATGGTTTACTTATTGTCTGCGTTGCTTGAGTGACAGAAGCATAAACATGGATAAGTGGGTCACGACGTATGTGATAAAGGGGACTTGATATGTTAATGCTATGGTCGGGTTTTACCTTAATGATCTTTAGTAGTTGCGGATGCTTGCTAGAGTTCCAATCATAAGTGCATATGATCCAAGAAGAGAAAGTATGTTAGCTTATGCCTCTCCCTCATATAAAATTGCAATAGTGATTACCGGTCTTGTTAACAATTGCCTAGGACAATTCCGCACACCGACCCATCATTATTCCACACTCGCTATTTATAATATTTAGTAATATATTCTAAATTTATGATAACATCACCTACTTTTATATTTTATCTCTCCGGTATCATGCAAAGTTATCCTCTTCATACCCACAACATAGTCTTATTTCTCGTTTCTAGTTGGAAGCAAACGTTCGGTGTACGTAGAGTCATATCAGTGGCAGATACGACTTGAGAGAATATTGATCTTACCTTTAGCTCCTTGTGGGTTCGACACTCCATGCTTATCACTTCAACCTTTGGAAATTGCTACAATGATTCCCTTCACTTGGGGATTATCAATATGACGGCGACGTATCAGCATCCCCAAGCTTAATTCCTGCTCGTCGTTGAGTAGGTAAATGATAAAAAAGATATTTTTTGATGTGGAATGCTACCTAACATAAACTTGATCATATGTCTAATCATGGCATGAATATTAAGACATAAGTGATTCAAAGCAATAGTCTATAATTTGACATGAAGACATTAATACTCAGGCATCCCAACAAACAATCATGTCTTCCAAAATATCAACGCTAAAGAAAGTTATCCCTAAAAAATCATAGTCTTGTCATGCTCTGTCTTTGTAACACAAAGTATAAATCATGTACTATCCCGGTGTCAGCCAAGCAATTGGTTCATACATTTTAACGCGCTTCAGCCTTTTCAACCCTCACGCAATGCATGAGCACAAGCCATGGATATGGCACTATGGGTGGAATAGAGTATGATTATAGGGGTAAATATAAAGAAGATATAAAAGTAAGAAAGTCTCACATTGACGCAGATAACCAACGGGCTATGGAGATGTGAAGGAAATATGCCCTAGAGGCAATAAAGTTATTATTTATTTCCTTAATTCATGATAAATGTTTATTATTCATGCTATAATTGTATTAACCGGAAACTTAGTACATGTGTGAATACATAGACAAAACATATAATCCCTAGCTAGTATGCCTCTACTTGACTAGATCGTTAATCAAAGATGGTTATGTTTCCTAACCATAGACATGTGTTGTCATTTGATGAACGGGATCACATAATTAGGAGAATTATGTGATGGACATGACCCATCCGTTATCTTAGCATTATGATCGTGTAAGTTTCATTGCTACTGCTTTCTTCATGACTTATACAAGTTCCTCAGACTATGAGATTATGCAACTCCCGAATACCGGAGGAACACTTTGTGTGATACCAAACGTCACAACGTAAATGGGTGATTATAAAGGTTCTCTACAGGTGTCTCCGAAGGTGTTTGTTGGGTTGGCATAGATCGAGATTAGGATTTGTCACTCTGTGTTCCGGAGAGGTATCTTTGGGCCCTCTCGGTAATACTCATCACTATAAGCCTTGCAAGCATTGTGACTAATGAGTTAGTTGCGGGATGAAGTATTACGAAACAAGTAAAGAGACTTGCCGGTAATGAGACTGAACTAGGTATTGAGATACTGACGGTCAAATCTCGAGCAAGTAACATACCGATGACAAAGGGAACAACGTATGTTGTTATGCGGTTTGATGGATAAAGATCTTCGTAGAATATGTAGGAACCAATATGAGCATTGAGGTTCCGCTATTGGTTATTGACCGGAGATGTGTCTCGGTCATGTCTACATAGTTCTCGAACCCGTAGGGTCCGCATGCTTAACGTTCGATGACGATTGGTATTATGAGTTTATGTGATATGATGTACCAAAGATTGTTTGGAGTCCCGGATGTGATCACGGACATGACGAGGAGTCTCTAAATGGTCGAGACATAAAGATTGATATATTGGACGACTATATTCGGACACCAAAAGTGTTACGAAAAAGTTTCGGATAAAACTGGAGTGCCGGAGGGTTACCGGAACCCCCCGCGGGAACTAGTGGGCCTTGATGGGCCTTAGTGGAGAGAGAGGAGGGCCACAGGAGGGCTGGCCGCCCCCCTTGAGTATGGATAGTACAAGGGAAGGGGGGCGGCGCCCCCCCTTTCCTTCTCCCTCTCTCCCTCACCTTCCTTCCCCCTCTCTTCCCTTGTTGGAAACCTACTAGGAATAGGATTCCTAGTAGGAATCCTACTTGGGGCGCGCCCCATGAGGGCCGGCCAGCCTCCCCCTTGCTCCTTTATATACTGGGGAAGGGGGGCACCCCAGAACACACTAGTTGACAATTGTTTAGCCGTGTGTGGTGCCCCCCTCCACAGTTACACACCTCGGTCATATCGTCGTAGTGCTTAGGCGAAGCCCTGCACCGGTAACTTCATCATCACCGTCACCACTCCATCGTGCTGACGAAACTCTCCCTCGACCTCAGCTGTATAGAGTTCGTGGGACGTCACCGAGCTAAAAGTGTGCAGATCGCGGAGGTGCCGTACCTTCGATGCGAGGATCGGTCGGATCGTGAAGACGTACGACTACAACAACCGCGTTGTCATAACGCTTGCGCTTTCGGTCTACAAGGGTACATAGACAACACTCTCCCCTCTCGTTGCTATGCATCACCTAGAGATAGATCTTGCGTGATTGTAGGAAATTTTTTGAAATTACCGCGTTCCCCAACAGTGGCATCCGAGCCAGGTCTATGCATAGATGTTATATGCACGAGTAGAACATAAAGAGTTATGGGCGATAATAGTCATACTGCTTACTGATGTCTACAACACAACCTTCTTCTTGTAGATGTTGTTGGGCCTCCAAGTGCAGAGGTTTGTAGGACAGTAGCAAATTTTCCTCAAGTGGATGACCTAAGGTTTATCAATCTGTGGGAGGCGTAGGATGAAGATGGTCTCTCTCAAACAACCTTGCAACCAAATAACAAATAGTCTCTTGTGTCCCCAAACACACCCAATACAATGGTAAATTGTATAGGTGCACTAGTTCGGCGAAGAAATGGTGATACAAGTGCAATATGGATGGTAGATATAGGTATTTGTAATCTGAAAATATAAAAACAGCAAGGTAACTAATGATAAAAGTGAGCGTAAACGGTATTGCAATGCTAGGAAACAAGGCCTAGCTAAGGTTCATAATTTCACTAGTGCAAGTTCTCTCAACAATAATAACATACTTGGATCATATAACTATCCCTCAACAAGCAACAAAGAGTCACTCCAAAGTCACTAATAGCGGAGAACAAACGAAGAGATTATTGTAGGGTACGAAACCACCTCAAAGTTATCCTTTCTGATCGATCTGTTCAAGAGTCCGTAGTAAAATAACACGAAGCTATTCTTTCCGTTCGATCTATCATAGAGTTCATACTAGAATAACACCTTAAGACACAAATCAACCAAAACCCTAATGTTACCTAGATACTCCATTGTCACCTCAAGTATCCGTGGGCATGATTATACGATATGCATCACACAATCTCAGATTCATCTATTCAACCAACACAAAGTACTTCAAAGAGTGCCCCAAAGTTTCTGCCGGAGAGTCAAGACGAAAACGTGTGCCAACCCCTATGCAAAGGTTCATGGGCGGAACCCGCACGTTGATCACCAAAACATACATCAAGTGGATCACGTGATATCCCATTGTCACCATAGATAAGCACGGCAAGACATACATCAAGTGTTCTCAAATCATTAAAGACTCAATCCGATAAGATAACTTCAAAGGGAAAACTCAATCCATTACAAGAGAGTAGAGGGGGGAGAAACATCATAAGATCCAACTATAATAGCAAAGCTCGTGATACATCAAGATCGTGCCATAGAGAGAACACGAGAAAGAGAGATCAAACACATAGCTACTGGTACATACCCTTAGCCCCGAGGGTGAACTACTCCCTACTCGTCATGGAGAGCGCTGGGATGATGAAGATGGCCACCGGTGATGGGTTCCCCCTCCGGCAGGGTGCCGAAATGGGCTCCTGAGAGGTTTTTGGTGGCTACAGAGGCTTGCGGCGGAGGAACTCCAATCTATCTAGTCCTTCGATGTTTTTAGGGTATATGGGAATATATAGGCGAATGAAGTCGGCGGGGGAGCCTCGAGGGGCCCACCAGGGTGGAGGCCTTGCCCAGGGGGGTGGGCGCGCCCCCCTATCTCGTGGCCTCCTCGACGCTTCCCTGGCTTGCACTCCAAGTTCCTAGGATTGCTTATGTTCCAAAAATAACTTTTCCGAAGGTTTCATTCCGTTTGGACTCCGTTTGATATTCCTTTTCTTCGAAACACTGAAATAGGCAAGAAAACAACAATATGGGCTGGGCCTCCGGTTAATAGGTTAGTCCCAAAAATAATATAAAAGTGTATAATAAAGCCCATAAACATCCAAAATAGATAATATAATAGCATGAATGCTTCATAAATTATAGATACGTTGGAGACGTATCAGCATCCCTAAGCTTAATTCCTGCTCGTCCTCGAGTAGGTAAATGATAAAAGAAAGAATTTATGAAGTGTGAATGCTAGCAGGTGCACAAGTTTGATCAATGATAATTTCAATCACCTTTGCTAGCATGATTATATGTCATAACAGTAGTTCATCTCATAAAACTTCTCAAGATCAAGTAACAAGCTATTCACATGTTAAAGCATAGACCATAAACTTTCTTGAGAACTCGCAAACTTCATTCTTAGTCATCAAACAATTACAATTCATCTTATTTTCAGGAAGGGTCTATGTCAGAGCTTTGATTTAGCAAATTCCACATACTCAACTATCATATAGTCTTCTACAATTGCTAACACTCACGCAATACTAATGGTTATGGAGTTTTAATCGGACACTGAGAAAGATTGGGGCTTATAGTTTCGCCTCCCAACGTATTCACCTTTGGGTGATGCCAACAATAATAGTTCGTGCTAACTTACATCCAATTGGATATATATATCAGGATCTTTCCAACACGAGGTGCTTGCCAAAGGATAAAATGAAAAAGGGAAAGGTGAAGATCACCTTGACTCTTGCATAAAGTAAAAGACATAAAGTAAAAGAGAGGCCCTTCGCAGAGGGAAACAGAGGTTTTCATGTGCTTTTAGGGTTGGATGCACAAAATCGTAGTGCAAAAGAACGTCACTTTATAGTGCCACTTGTATATGGACCTTTATTATGCAGTCCGTCGCTTTTATTGCTTCCGTAACAAGATCGTATAAAGCTTATTTTCTTCACACTAATAGATCATACATATTTAGAGAGCAATTTTTATTGCTTGCACCGATGAAAACTTACTTGAAGGATCTTACTCAATCCATAGGTAGGTATGGTGGACTCTCATGGAAAAACTAGGTTTAAGGATATTTGGAAGCACAAGTAGTATCTCTACTTGGTGCAAGGAATTTGGCTAGCATGAGGGGGAAAGGCAAGCTCAACATGTTTGAATGATCCATGACAATATACTTTAACTGAGATGTGAGAAAACATAACCCATTACGTTGTCTTCCTTGTCCAACATCAACTCTTTAGCATGTCATACTTAATGAGTGCTCACAATTACAAAAGATGTCTAGGATAGATATTTATATGTGGAATCTCTCTTCCTTCAATATTCTTTCATGAATTGTTCAAGTGACTAATACAATGCTTGCTAACCTTCAATAAATTTACAACCTCTACTTTTTAGATGTGAAGTCATTACTCCCCATGGGATAAGCAAATGAGACATATATAATTTCAGATTTATGACAATCAACTCATTCAACCATTTACTCATAGGATATAAGCGAAGCACACGAGTAAATGACAAACTACTCCAAAAAGATATAAGTGAAGATCAATGAGTAGCTAAATAATTATGCAACTATGTGAAGACTCTCTCTCATTAAAGAATTTCAGATCTTGTTATTGTATTCAAACAGCAAGCAAAACAAAATAAAATGACATTGCAAGGATAGCACACCTCATGTGAAGAAGCAAAAACTTAGGTTCAACCGATACTAACCGATAGTTGTTGAAGAAGAAAGGTGGGATGCCCAACGGGGCATCCCCAAGATTAGATGCTTGAGACTTCTTGAAATATTATCTTGGGGTGCCTTGGGCATCCCCAAGCTTGAACTTTTGTGTCTCCTTAATTCCTCTCATATCATGGTTTCTCTTTTTATCAACAACTTCATCCAGACCAAACTCAACAAGAACTCGTGAGATAGGTTAGTATAAACCAATGCAAAACCTTATCAATTTCTACTGTAACAAATCACTAAAATTATTATTCAACATTGAATACTAAATGCCTCTGCATATTTAATACTCCTATCCTCAAATAGAATCATTAAACACACAAACATATGCAAACATAACAACAATCTGCCAAAACAGTATAGTCTGTAAAGAATGCAAGATTCATCATACTTCCCTAACTCCAAAAATTATGAGACAAATACCTCACTGTATAAGATTTATCATATCTCATTATGCAAAAGGTTTCAACATTATATCATTCTCTGAATTTTCTAAGGAATTTTTGCAACAGAGGTAAACTTTCTGTTTTCAAACAGCAACATGTATACTTGCAAAATAAGCATGGTACAAACTATCCTTGACATTTTCATTGAAAATAAAGATGCAAAACATTATTATAAATAACAGAAAGCAAATACTAACAAAATAAAATGACGCTCCAAGCAAAACACATATCACGTGGTGAATAAAAATATAGCTCCAAGTAAAGTTACTGATGAACGAAGACGAAAGAGGGGATGCCTTCCGGGGCATCCCCAAGCTTAGGCTCTTGGTTGTCCTTGAATATTACCTTGGGGTTCCTTGGGCATCCCCAAGCTTAGGCTCTTTCCGCTCCTTGTTCCATAGTCCATCGAATCTTTACCCAAAACTTGAAAACTCCACAACACAAAACTCAACAGAAAACTCATAAGCTCCGTTAGTATAAGAAAAAAAACCCACCACTTAGGTACTGTAATGAACTCATTATTTATTTATATTGGTGTTAAAACTACTTTATTCCAATTTCTATATGGTTCATACCACTTAATACTAGCCATAGATGCATCAAAATAAGCAAACAACACACGAAAAACAAAATCTGTCAAAAACAGAACAGTCTGTAGAAATCTGTATCAAACGTATACTTATGGAACTCCAAAAACTCTACCAAATTAGGAAGTACTAAGAAATGTGTGTACCAAACCATAGAAAAAAGAATCAGATCAAAAGCACGTTTCTGTGGATTATAAAAACTAATGTACTGGGTGCAAAAGTTTCTGATTTTCAGCAGGATCAACACAACTATCACCGTAAGCTATCCTAAAGGTCTTACTTGGCACTTTATTGAAACAAAAGTTATAAAACATGATTACTACAGTAGCATAATCATGTGGACACACACAAACAGTAAGGATAAGTATTGGGTTGTCTCCCAACAAGCGCTTTTCTTTAATGCCTTTCTAGCTAGGGATGATGGTGGCAATGATGCTCACATAAAAGATAAGAATTGAAACATAATGGGAGCATCATGAAGCATATGACTAGAACATTTAAGTCTAACCCTCTTCCTATGCATAGGGATTCTGTGAGCAAACAACTTATGGGAACAATAATCAACTAGCATGGGTAGGTAAAACAAGCATAGCTTCAAGATTTTAAGCACATAGGGAGGAAACTTGATATTATGGCAATTCATACAAGCATATGTTCCTCCCTCATAAAAATTTTCAGTAGCATCATGAATGAATTCAACAATATAACCAGCACCTAAAGCATTCTTTTCATGATCTACAAGCATAGAAAATTTACTACTCTCGACATAAATAAAATTCTTCTTATTCGGAATAGTGGGAGTATCATAAAAGACTTGAATACTATAAATTGTTTCCACATTAAAAGAGTAATGTTCAGAAAAAGGGTAATCATAATCATGACAAGTTTTATAAATATAATCATCACTAATTTTTATAGCATAAGTTTCATCACAATAATCATCATAAGTAGCAACTTCGTTCTCATCATAATCGATTGAAACCTCTTCCAAGATAGTGGAATCACTAAATAAAGTTGACACTCTGCCAAATCCAATTTCGTATTCGTCACAATAAAATTCAACATCATCCAAAATAGTGGGATCACTACTTCCTAAAGTTGACACTCTTCCAAACCCACTTTCATCAATATAATCATCATAGGTAAGAGGCATGCTATCATCATAACAACTTTGCATATCAAAACTTGGGAGGCTAAAAATATCATCTTCATTAAACATAGCATCCCCAAGCTTGGGACAAGCATTAATTTCAGCAAATATATTCTCAAATATTTCATCCTTATCAAACATAGCTTCCCCAAGCTTGGGCCTTTTCATATCATAAGCATAATCACTCTCATCATTAAAAATATGGATAGCACCAATAGTATAGCAATTATCACCATCACGATGAGTAGTAGGAGCAACATCATTTGGGAGGGATACCTTTTTACCTTTGTTGCTCCTTCTTTTGTTTTTCTTCTTCACATTATGTGTGGGTTCAACCTTCTTCTTTGAGCTCCTTATAGATGAGATTGGTTGAATAGAAAGCTCCTCCTCGTTACCTGATTCATCATAAGAAATAATAAGAGGATATTGGGAAGTCTCTTCCCTTTCATTAGTGTTCTCTTCACCTTTGATTTGCTTTCTTTTCTTTATGTAATTGGCAATATAAGGATTTTCAATGCAATTCTCCGCACAATACATATAAATCTTCTCTAGATCAAAATCAAGAAATGTATCAAGATTAAATTTTGGAATACCCTGAGTTATAGGTTTCATTTCTTCATACCCCAAAGAAGACTAAGTTCTTTATGATGCTCAAGGGTAATAAAGTTATCACAATTTTTGGACACGATCCGGTCATGAAACAATTTGCATTGGAGATTTAAATGACCACATTCATTGCAAAGTTCACAAGGAGCACGAAAAATATTGAATTTTTCAACACAAACATCAAGACTTTCTTGCAACCCTTTAGTTTCTAAATACTTA
Source organism: Triticum timopheevii (assembly GCA_963921465.1). Lineage (NCBI taxonomy): Eukaryota > Viridiplantae > Streptophyta > Magnoliopsida > Poales > Poaceae > Triticum > Triticum timopheevii. The sequence goes on along the minus strand of OY997272.1, from coordinate 68,155,173 downwards.
TGCCTCTTGCAATATCTATTTTCCCTATTTGGTGTGTACTTGAAAACTCAATCTACCCCACAAAAATCAACATGCTTATAAGAGATATTTTCATCATAACTAGTGCAATCATCATTAGTACTATGGATATTCAAAGAGTTCATACCAACAACATTGCAATCATGCTCATCATTCAAAGATTTAGTACCAAGCATTTTAATGCATTCTTCTTCTAGCACTTGAGCACAATTTTCCTTTCCATCATACTCACGAAAGATATTGAAAAGATGAAGCGTATGAGACAAGCTTAACTCCATTTTTTTGTAGGTTTCTTTTATAAACTAAACTAGTGATAAAACAAGAAACAAAAAGATTCGATTGCAAGATCTAAAGATATACCTTCAAGCACTCACCTCCCCGGCAACGGCGCCAGAAAAGAGCTTAGTTGACGGGGTGTGAGTGCCGCTTACCTAGCCTCCCCGGCAACGGCGCCAGAAAAGAGCTTGATGTCTACTACACAACCTTCTTGTTGTAGACGTTGTTGGGCCTCCAAGTGCAGAGGTTTGTAGGACAGTAGCAAATTTCCCTCAAGTGGATGACCTAAGGTTTATCAATCTGTGGGAGGCGTAGGATGAAGATGATCTCTCTCAAACAACCCTGCAACCAAATAACAAAGAGTCTCTTGTGTCCCCAACACACCCAATACAATGGTAATTGTATAGGTGCACTAGTTCAGCAAAGAGATGGTGATACAAGTGCAATATGGACAGTAGTTATAGGTATTTGTAATCTGAAAATATAAAAACAGCAAGGTAACTAATGATAAAAGTGATCGTAAACGGTATTGAGATGCTAGGAAACAAGGCCTAAGGTTCATACTTTCACTAGTGCAAGTTCTCTCAACAATAATAACATACTTGGATCATATAACTATCCCTCAACATGCAACAAAGAGTCACTCCAAAGTCACTAATAGCGGATAACAAACTAAGAGATTATTGTAGGGTACGAAACCACCTCAAAGTTATCCTTTCCGATCGATCTGTTCAATAGTCCATAGTAAAATAACACGAAGCTATTCTTTCCGTTCGATCTATCATAGAGTTCATACTAGAATAACACCTTAAGACACAAATCAACCAAAACCCTAATGTTACCTAGATACTCCATTGTCACCTCAAGTATCCGTGGGCATGATTATACGATATGCATCACACAATCTCGGATTCATCTATTCAACCAACACAAAGTACTTCAAAGAGTGCCCCAAAGTTTCTACCGGAGAGTCAAGACAAAAACATGTGCCAACCCCTATGCAAAGGTTCATGGGCGGAGCCCGCAAGTTGATCACCAAAACATACATCAAGTGGATCACGTGATATCCCATTGTCACCACAGATAAGTACGTCAAGACATACATCAAGTGTTCTCAAATCATTAAAGACTCAATCCGATAAGATAACTTCAAAGGGAAAACTCAATCCATTACAAGAGAGTAGAGGGGGGAGAAATATCATAAGATCCAACTATAATAGCAAAGCTCACGATACATCAAGATCGTGCCATAGAGAGAACACGAGAGAGAGAGAGATCAAATACATAGCTATTGGTACATACCCTCAGCCCCGAGGGTGAACTACTCCCTCCTCGTCATGGAAATTGCCGGGATGATGAGCCACCGGTGATGGGGTCCCCCTTCGGCAAGGTGCCGGAACGGGCTCCCGAGAGGTTTTTGGTGGCTACATAGGCTTGCGGCGGCGGAACTCCGATCTATCTTGTCCTTCGATGTTTTTAGGGTATATGGGAATATATAGGTGAAAGAAGTTGGTCGGGGGAGCCTCGAGGGGCTCACAAGGGTGGAGGGCGCGTCTAGGGGGGTGGGCGCGACCCCCTATCTCGTGGCCTCCTCGATGCTTCCCTGGCTTGCACTCCAAGTTCCCGGGATTGCTTCTGTTCGAAAAATAACTTTTTCGAAGGTTTCATTCCGTTTGGACTTCGTTTGATATTCCTTTTCTTCAAAACACTGAAATAGGCAAGAAAACAACAATATGGGCTGGGCCTCCGGTTAATAGGTTATTCCCTAAAATAATATAAAAATGTATAATAAAGCCCATAAACATCCAAAATAGACAATACAATAGCATGAATGCTTCATAAATTATAGATACGTTGGAGAAGTATCACTTACCAACATGTCATACTTTGATTCGGCGGTATTGTTGGATGAAGCGGCTCATACCGACATTACGCGTACGCTTACGCGAGACTGGTTCTACCGACGTGCTTTGCACATAGGTGGCTGGTGAGTGTCTGTTTCTCCAACTTTAGTTGAATCGAGTGTGGCTACGCCTGGTCCTTGTTGAAGGTTAAAACAACACACTTGACGAAAAATCGTTGTGGTTTTGATGCGTAGGTAAGAACGGTTCTTGCTAGAAGCCCGTAGCAGCCACGTAAAACTTGCTACAACAAAGTAGAGGACGTCTAACTTGTTTTTGCAGGGCTTGCTGTGATGTGATATGGTCAAGGCATGATCTGATGTAAATTGTTGTATGAGATGATCATGTTTTGTAACAAAGTTATCAGCAACTGGCAAGAGCCATATGGTTGTCGCTTTATTGTATGCAATGCAATCGCCATGTAATTGTTTTACTTTATCACTAAGCGGTAGCGATAGTCGTAGTAACAATAGTTGGTGAGACGACAATGATGGTACGATGGAGATCAAGGTGTCGCGCCAGTGACGTTGGAGATCATGACGATGCTTCAGTGATGAAGATCATGAGCACAAGATGATGATGGCCATATCATGTCACATATTTTGATTGCATGTGATGTTTATCCTTTATGCATCTTATTTTGCTTAGAATGTCGATAGCATTATAAGATGAACCCTTACTAAATTTCAAGGTACAAGTGTTCTCCCTGAGTATGCACCGTTGCTACAGTTCATCGTGCCAAGACCACGTGATGATCGGGTGTGATAAGCTCTACATTCACATGCAACGGGTGCAAGCCAATTTTGCACACGTAGAATACTCGGGTTAAACTTGACGAGCCTAGCATATGCATATATGGCCTCGGAACACTGAGACCGAAAGGTCGAGCATGAATCATATAGTAGATATGATCAACATATTGATGTTCACCATTGAAAACTACTCCATCTCACGTGATGATCGGACATGGTTTAGTTTATTTGGATCACGTGATCACTTAGATGATTAGAAGGATGTCTATCTAAGTGTGAGTTCTTAAGTAATATGATTAATTGAACTTTAATTTATCATGAACTTAGTACCTGATAGTATTTTGCATGTCTATGTTGTTGTAGATCAATGGCCCGTGCTATCGTTCCTTTGAATTTTAATGCGTTCCTAAAGAAAGCTAAGTTGAAAGATGATGGCAGCAACTACACGGACTGGGTCCGTAACTTGAGGATTATCCTCATTGAAGCACAAAAGAATTACGTCCTGGAAGCACCATTGGGTGCCAGGCCTACTGCAGATGCTACTGCTGACGTTAAGAACATCTCGCAGAGCAAATTTGATGACTACTCGATAGTTCAGTGTGCCATGCTTTAGAGCTTAGAATCGGGACTTCAAAGATGTTTTGAACGTCATGGAGCATATGAGATGTTCCAAGAGTTGAAGTTAATATTTCAAGCAAATGCCCGAGTTGAGAGATATGAAGTCTCCAACAAGTTCTACAGCTGCAAAATGGAGGAGAATAGTTCTGTCAGTGAACACATACTCAGAATGTCTAGGTACCATAATCACTTGACTCAACTGGGAATTGATCTTCCAGTTGATTGTGTCATTGACAGAGTTCTTCAATCACTATCACCAAGCTATAAAGGCTTCGTGATGAACTCTAATATGCAAGGGATGAACAAGTCTATTCCCGAGCTCTTCGCGATGCTAAAGGCCGCGGAGGTAGAAATAAAAGAAGGAGCATCAAGTGTTGATGGTCAATAAGACCACTAGTTTCAAGAAAACAGGTAAAGGGAAGAAGGGGAACTTCAAGAAGAACGGCAAAAAGGTTGCTGCTCAAGAGAAGAAACCCAAGTCTGGACCTAAGCCTGAGGCTGAGTGCTTCTACTTCAAAGGGACTGGTCACGGGAAGCGGAACTGCCCCAAGTATTTGGCGGATAAGAAGGATGGCAAAGTGAAAGGTATATTTGATATACATGTTATTAATGTGTACTTAACTAATGCTCGCAGTAGTGCCTGGGTATTTGATACTAGTTTTGTTGCTCATATTTGCAAATCGAAACAGGGGCTACGGATTAAGCGAAGATTGGCTAAGGATGAGGTGACGATGCGCGTAGGAAATGGTTCCAAAGTCGATGTGATCGCGGTCGGCACGCTACCTCTACGTCTACCATCGGGATTAGTTTTAGACCTGAATAATTGTTATTTGGTGCCAGCGTTGAGCATGAACAATATATCTGGATCTTGTTTAATGCGAGACGGTTATTCATTTAAATCAAAGAATAATGGTTGTTCTATTTATATGAGTAATATCTTTATGGTCATGCACCCTTGCTGAGTGGTCTATTTTTATTAAATCTCGATAGTAGTAATACACATATTCATAGTGTTGAAACCAAAATATTGAAGTTTAATAATGATAGTGCAACTTATTTGTGGCACTGCCGTTTGGGTCATATCGGTGTAAAGCGCATGAAGAAACTCCATGTTGATGGACTTCTGGAATCACTTGATTATGAATCACTTGGTGCTTGCGAACCGTGCCTTATGGGTAATACGTCTCCGTCGTATCTATAATTTTTGATTGTTCCATCCCAATATACTTCAACTTTAATATACTTTTGGCAACATTTTATATTAGTTTTGGGACTAACATATTGATCCAGTGCCCAGTGCCAGTTCCTGTTTGTTGCATGTTTTATGTTTCACAGAAACCCCATATCAAACGGAGTCCAAACGGGATAAAAACGGACGGAGAATATTTTTGGAATATTTGAGAAATATGGGAGGAAGAATCAATGCAAGACGGTGCCCGAGGTGGCCACGAGGCAGTTGCTGTAGGCCCCCCTGGGCGCGCCCCTGACCCTCGTGGGCCCCTCATAAGGCGGTTGCTGCTATTCTTTTGCCGCAAGAAAGCTAATTTTCGGAAGAAAAAAATCGTGGCAAAGGTTTCGATCTAATCAGAGTTAGGATCTCCGGATATAAAAGAAACGGTGAAAGGGCAGAATCGGAGAACGTAGAAACAGAGAGGGACAGAGAGACAGATCCAATCTCGGAGGGGCTCTCGCCCCTCCCATACCATGGGAGCCAAGGACCAGAGGGGAAACCCTTCTCCCATCTAGGGAGAAGGTCAAGGAAGAAGAAGAAGAAGGGGGGCTCTCTCCCCCTTGCTTCCGGTGGCGCCGAAATGCCGCCGGGGGCCATCATCATTACCGCGATCTTCACCAACACCTCCGCCATCTTCACCAACATCTCCATCGCCTTCCCCCATCTATATTCAGCGGTCCACTCTCCCGCAACCCATTGTACCCTCTACTTGAACATGGTGCTTTATGCTTCATATTATTATTCAATGATGTGTTGCCACCCTATGATGTCTGAGTAGATTTTCGTTGTCCTATCGGTGATTGATGAATTGCTATGATTGGTTTAATTTGCTTGTGGTTATGTTGCTGTCCTATTGTGCCTCCGTGTCACGCAAGCGTGAGGGGTTCCCACTGTAGGGTGTTGCAATACGTTCATGATTCGCTTATAGTGGGTTGCTTGAGTGACAGAAGCATAAACCCGAGTAAGGGGGTTGTGGCGTATGGGATAAAGGGGACTTGATACTTCAATGCTATGGTTGGGTTTTACCTTAATGATCTTTAGTAGTTGTAGATGCTGGCTAGAGTTCCAATCATAAGTGCATATGATCCAAGAAGAGAAAGTATTTTAGCTTATGCCTCTACCACATAAAACTTGCTATCGGTCTAGTAAAGTAGTCAATTGCTTAGGGACAATTTCACAACTCCTACCACCACTTTTCCACACTGGCTATATTTACTTTATTGCTTCTTTATCTAAACATCCCCTACTTTTTATTTACGTGCTCTTTATTATCTTGCAAACCTATCCAACAACACCTACAAAGTACTTCTAGTTTCATACTTGTTCTAGGTAAAGCGAACACTAAACGTGCGTAGAGTCGTATCAGTGGTAGATAGGACTTGAGAGAATATTTGTTCTACCTTTAGCTCCTCGTTGGATTCGACACTCTTACTTATCGAAAGAGGCTACAATTATCCCTTACACTTGTGGGTTATCAATGGGCAATATGACTAAAACTCCGTTCTTCGGAACAACGGAACGAGCTACTGACTTGTTGGAAATAATACATACCGATGTATGCGGTTAAATGAGTATTTATGCTCGTGGTGGGTATCGTTATTTTCTCACCTTCACAGATGATTTGAGCAGATATGGTTAAATTTACTTAATGAAGCATAAGTCTGAAACATTTGAAAAGTTTAACGAATTTCAGAGTGAAGTGGAAAATCATCATAACAAGAAAATAAAGTTTCTACGATCTAATCATGGAGGAGAATATTTGAGTTATGAGTTTGGTCTTCATTTGAAACAACATGGGATAGTTTCACAATTAATACCACCTGGAACACCACAGAGAAATGGTGTGTCTGAACGTCGTAACCGTACTTTATTGGATATGGTGCGATCTATGATGTCTCTTACTGATTTACCGCTATTGTTTTGGGGTTATGCTCTAGAGATGGCTGCATTCACTTTAAATAGGGCACCGTCAAAATCCGTTGAGATGACGCCTTATGAACTGTGGTTTGGCAAGAAACCAAAGTTGTCATTTCTTAAAGTTTGGGGTTGCGATGCTTATGTGAAAAGGCTTCAACCTGATAAGCTCGAACCCAAATCGGAGAAGTGCGTCATCATAGGATACCCCAAAGGAAACTGTTGGGTACACCTTCTATCACAGATCCGAAGGCAAGATCGTTGCTAAGAATGGATCCTTTCTAGAGAAGGAGTTTCTCTCGAAAGAAGTGAGTGGGAGGAAAGTAGAACTTGATGAGGTAATTGTACCTTCTCCCGAATTGGAAAGTAGTTCATCACAGAAATCAGTTCCAGTGATTCCTACACCAATTAGTGAGAATCATGAAACTTCAGATCAAGTTACTACCGAACCTCATAGGTTAAATAGAGTATGGTCCGCATCATAGATCCGAAGGCAAAATCTTTGTTGCTAAGAATGGATCCTTTCTAGAGAAGGAGTTTCTCTTGAAAGAAGTGAGTGGGAGGAAAGTAGAACTTGATGAGGTAGTTGTACCTTCTCCCTTGTTGGAAAGTAGTTCATCATAGAAATCAGTTCCCATGATTCCTACACCAATTAGTGAGGAAGCTAATGATGACGATCAGGAAGCTTCAAATCAAGTTACTACCGAACATCATAGGTCTTCCAGAGTAAGATCCGCACCAGAGTGGTACGGTAATCCTGTTCAGGAAGTCATGTTACTAGACCATGATGAACCTACGAACTATGAGGAAGCGATGATGAGCCCAGATTCCGCGAAATGGCTGGAGGCCATGAAATCTGAGATGGGATCCATGTATGAGAACAAAGTGTGGACTTTGGTGGACTTGCCCGATGATCGGCAAGCCATAGAAAGTAAATGGATCTTTAAGAAGAAGACCGACGCAGACGGTAATGTTACTGTTTACAAAGCTCGACTTGTTGTGAAAGGTTTTCAACAAGTTCAAGGAGTTGACTACGATGAGACTTTCTCACCCGTAGCGATGCTTAAGTCTGTCTGATTCATGTTAGCAATTGCTGCATTTTATGATTATGAAATTTTGCAAATGGATGTGAAAACTGCATTCCTGAATGGATTTCTGGAAGAAGAGTTGTATATGATGCAATCGGAAGGTTTTGTCGATCCAAAGGGTGCTAACAAAGTGTGCAAGCTCCAGCAATCCATTTATGGACTGGTGCAAGCCTCTCGGAGTTGGAATAAACACTTTGATAGTGTGATCAAAGCATATGGTTTTATACAGACTTTTGGAGAAGCCTATATTTACAAGAAAGTGAGTGGGAGCTCTGTAGCATTTCTAATCTTATATGTAGATGACATATTGTTGTCTGGAAATGATATAGAATTTCTGGATAGCATAAAGGGATACCTGAATAAGAGTTTTTCTATGAAAGACCTTGGAGAAGCTGCTTACATATTGGGTATCAAGATCTATAGAGATAGATCAAGATGTTTAATTGGACTTTCACAAAGCACATACCTTGATAAAGTTTTTAAGAAGTTCAAAATGGATCAGTCAAAGAAAGGGTTCTTGCCTGTATTACAAGGTCTGAAGTTGAGTTAGACTCAATGCCCAACCACTACAGAAGATAATGAGAAAATGAAAGTCATCCCCTATGCTTCAGCCATAGGTTCTATAATGTACGCAATGTTGTGTACCAGACCCGATGTATGTCTTGCTATAAGCATAGCAGGGAGGTACCAAAGTAATCGCGGAGTGGAGCACTGGACAGTGGCCAAGAACATCCTAAAATACGTGAAAAGGACTAAGGATATGTTTCTCATTTATGGAGGTGAAAAATATCTCATCGTAAATGGTTACATCGATGCAAGCTTTGACACTGATCCGGATGACTCTAAGTCACAAACCCGATACATATTTTTATTGAATGGAGGAGCTGTCAGTTGGTGCAGTTCCAAGCAGAGCGTCGCGACGGGATCTACGTGTGAAGCAGAGTACATTGCTGCTTCGGAAGCAGCAAATGAAGGAGTTCATATTCGATCTAGGTTTCATACCTAGTGCCTCGGGTCCAATGAAAATCTTTTGTGACAATACTGGTGCAATTGCCTTGGCAAAGGAATCCAGATTTCACAAGAGAATCAAGCACATCAAGAACCGCTTCAATTCCATCCGTCATCAAGTGTCGGAAGGGGACATAGAGATTTGCAAGATACACACGGATCTGAATGTTGCAGACCCGTTGACTAAACCTCTTCCACGAGCAAAACATGACCATCACCAAAGCTCCATGGGTGTTAGAATCATTACTATGTAACCTAGATTATTGACTCTAGTGCAAGTGGGAGACTGAAGGAAATATGCCCTAGAGGCAATAATAAAGTTATTATTTATTTCCTTAATTCATGATAAATGTTTATTATTCATGCTAGAATTGTATTAACCGGAAACTTAGTACATGTGTGAATACATAGACAAAACATATAGTCCCTAGTATGCCTCTACTTGACTAGCTCGTTAATCAAAGATGGTTATGTTTCCTAACCATAGACATGTGTTGTCATTTGATGAATGGGATCACATCATTAGGAGAATGATGTGATGTACATGACCCATCCGTTAGCTTAGCATTATGATCATGTCAGTTTCATTGCTACTTCTTTCTTCATGACTTATACAAGTTCCTCAGACTATGAGATTATGCAACTCCCGAATACCGGAGGAACAGTTTGTGTGCTATCAAACGTCACAACGTAAATGGGTGATTATAAAGGTGCTCTACAGGTGTCTCCGAAGGTGTTTGTTGGGTTGGCATAGATCGAGATTAGGATTTGTCACTCCGTGTTTCAGAGAGGTATCTCTAGGCCCTCTCGGTAATACTCATCACTATAAGCCTTCCAAGCATTGTGACTAATGAGTTAGTTGCGGCATGAAGTATTACGGAACGAGTAAAGAGACTTGCCGGTAACGAGATTGAACTAGGTATTGAGATACCGACGATCGAATCTCGGGCAAGTAACATACCGATGACAAAGGGAACAACGTATGTTGTTATGCGGTTTGACCGATAAAGATCTTCATAGAATATGTAGGAACCAATATGAGCATCCAGGTTCCGCTATTGGTTGTTGACCGAAGACGTTTTTCGATCATGTCTACATAGTTCTCGAACCCGTAGGGTCCACACGCTTAAAGTTCGATGATGACTGGTATTATGAGCTTATATGATATGATGTATCGAAGATTGTTTGGAGTCCCGGATGTGATCACAGACATGACGAGGAGTCCTGAAATGGTCGAGACATAAAGATTGATATATTACTATATTTGGACACCGGAAGTGTTCCGGAGAAGTTTCGGATAAAATCGGAGTGCCGGAGGGTTACTGGAACCCCCGGAGGGAACTAGTTGGCCTTGATGGGCCTTAGTGGAGAGAGAGGAGGGCCGCAGGAGGGTTGGCCGCGCCCTCCCCCCCTCCCCTTGAGTCTGAATAGGACAAGGGAAGGGGGACGGCGCCCCTTTCCTTCTCCCTCTCTCCCTCTCCTTCCTTCCCCCTCTCTTCCCTTGTTGGAAACCTACTAGGAATAGGATTCCTAGTAGGAATCCTACTTGGGGCGTGTCCCATGATGGCCGGCCGTCCTCCCCCTTGCTCCTTTATATACGGGGGCAGGGGGGCACCCTAGAACACACAAGTTGACAATTGTTTAGCCGTGTGCGGTGCCCCCCTCCTCAGTTACACACCTCGGTCATATCTCGTAGTGCTTAGGCGAAGCCCTGGGCCGATAACTTCATCATCACCGTCACCACGCTGTCGTGCTGATTAAACTCTCCCTCAATCTCAGCTGGATCTAGAGTTCGTGGGACGTCACCGAGTTAAACGTGTGCAGATCACGGAGGTGCCGTACCTTCGGTGCTAGGATCGTTCGGATCGTGAAGACATATGACTACATCAACCGTGTTGTCATAACGCTTCCGCTTTTGGTCTACGAGGGTAGGTAGACAACACTCTCCCCTCTCGTTACTATGCATCACCTAGAGATAGATCTTGCATGATCGTAGCAATTTTTTTGAAATTACCACGTTCCCCAACAAGATGCCCATCAATTGATATCAACGTGAGGATTAGGGATTGCCATGCAACGAATGCACTAAGAGTTATAAGTGTATGAAAGCTCCATATGAAAACTAAGTGGGTGCGCATCTAATCCTATAATGAAATATTCCCACTAGTATATGAAAGTGACAACATATGAGACTCTCCATATGAAAAACATGGTGCTACTTTATAGCACAAGTGTGGTAAAAGATACTAACAATGCCCCTTCTCTCTTTGTTTATTTTTTCTTTTTCTTTTTTTCTCTTTTTTTTTCTCTCATTGTCCGGAGTCTCATCCCGACTTGTGGGGGAATCATAGTCTCCATCATCCTTTCCTCACTAGGGCACTGCTCTAAAATTGATGATCATCACACTTCATTTTTACTTATAACTCAAAAGAAATAAAAATTACAACTCGATACCTATGACAAAGTATGACTCTATATGAATGTCTCTGGCGATGTACCAGGACGTGCAATGACACTACAAAAAAAGACACATCCGTGACATTTTGGGACGAACAAAATTTTTTTTGTCATACATAGACACTTCTATGACGATTATTGTGAAAAAACCCGGTATCATCATAGATGTGGTGGGCTCCTACTTCTATGAAAAAAAATCTTGACGAAAAATGGGCTTTTCGTCCTGGGCGTGCCGGAGACGCAGCTGCATGACATTCTTTGGGCCGTCCATGACGGAAAAAACCATGGTAGAAACGAGGGCGAGGAACATTCGGGGAGTTCCCGGTTACGATGGGAGGTCGGGAGTCGAGCAATGCGCATTTCTCTCATACACGTACGCGCGTGTGTGCGAGGTGTTGGCTCTAACTGAACTCGAGCGAGGCGTTGGGCTATAACTGAACCCGAGCGATTGCACTGCAGGCTACGCATTACTGAACCTGAGCGATCGATCGAAGGCTGTTAACTGAACCCGATCGAGCGATTCTTTCACTACTGCTGCTAATTGAAGCCGGTCGATGCTGCCTCTGGGATGAACAGTGAGTGTTGCGGGGGGTGGGGGAGGTTGGATGAACAGTGGGCGGTGGCGTTGCCTCTGGATTAACAGGACCCCGTGGTGTGGAGGGTTGGATGAACATTAGACGGTGGAGGGGTGCCCGTGGAGGGGTGGTTGAACAGTAGCCAGTGGAGTAGCGCGCGGTGGAGGCTGGATGAACAGGAGCTCGTGGAGGCTGGAGGAGGTCGACGGTAGCCCGTGGAGGCTGGAGGAGGTCGACGGTGGAGATGAACAGTATCCCGTGGAGTCCCATTTTGCGGTACGCCACACCCCTCCCGATGAACAGGACCCCCGTTTCGACCGTAGCACTCCAACACAAATCCGTTTCGTCCGTTTTGCGGTACGCCACACCCCTCCCGATCAACAGGACCCCCATTTCGACCGTACACTACAAAAAAATACACTTCCGTGATGATACGTGTTTGTCACAGTAGGTCGCGTTTTTTGTCACGCATGTACATCCATGAAAAATTTATGACAGAATCAAGATAGTCATACCTGTGCTGTCGAAGAAGTGTTCCATGACATTACCAAAATTATCATCACGGAAGTGTCCACTTCCATGACGATAAATCACGCATCACAGAAGTGCTTTCGTCAAGGGTGACCGACACGTGGCATCCACTATAACGGAACACCGTTAAGCTATCGGGTCAGGTTTTGGATCCGATAACCCGTTAACAGCCCCGACCAATGGGGATTTTCCACGTGTAAAATCATCATTGGCTGGAGGAAACACGTGTCGGGTCATCGTTGGGACAGATGTCATCCACTCATTGGACAGAAGGCGCCTATGATACGTCGACACGAGGCATGGCCAATCAAGTTTAAATGGGCCGGCCCAACTAAAGGCCCACAAGATTTTATGGCCCATAATGGGCCGGCCCAGTTAAAGGCCCATGAGATTTTGCGGACTATAATGGGCTGGCCTAGCTAAAGGCCCACAAGATTTCGCGGACCATAATAGGCCGGCCCATGTAAAGGCCCACAAGATTTTTGTGTGCCATAATGGGCCGGCCCAGGTAAAGGCCCACAAAATTCTTGCGGATCATAATGGGCCAGCCCAGCTAAAGGCCCACAAGATTTCGCCGACATTAATGGGCCGACCCAGCTGTAGGCCCACAAGATTTTGAGGACCCTAGTAGGCCGGCCCATTAACTGGCTGCCATGTTTTGGGCCAAATGTCGGCCCATAATTGATCCGGTCCATTAATGGCCCACCACGTTCCAGGCCTAATAATGGCCCATATAAGATCTAGCCCATTAAAAGCCTCCCACTTTCTGGGCCAAATCACGGCCCAGATCAGGCCCGGCCCTTTAAGAGGCTTTGGGCTCAATTATGGCCCATATCAGATTCGGCCTGTTGACTGGACGCTATGCTTTTGGGCCCACTTGCTAAAGGCCCATTTAGTAATTCGGCCTGATATTAGTTTCGGCCTGTTAAGGGCCCATTTAACATTTCGGCCCTATATTAATTTCATCCTGTTAAAAGCCCGTCATATAGTTGGGCCTAACTACGGCCCGGTTTGCATCCAGCCTGCTCGCAGCCGATATTTGATTGGGCGAAACAAGGACCAAGACAACTTTGGCCTGTTAAAAGCCCGTGAATTGATTCGCACAATCATGGGTCGGGGTCCATCTCGGGCTGCCGCCGGCCCATGAGCTATTCGGCACGTTTCAGGCCCAGCCTACTTCTCAGCCTCCTAAAAGCCCATTGAGTTTCCTTGCGAAAAGAGGGCCGGGGGTTACTCGGCCTATTAAAGGCCCGAATCTACTAGTGGGCCAGTTTGATGGGGCCCATGATGTGGATCATACATCGTGATTGCATGAAGGCCCGATTATGTACCGTAATTTTACGGTTTGGCCGGTTTACTGCGAAGACATGATATATATATATATATATATATATATATATATATATATATATATATACAGTAAAATAACTGCAGCATCGTGAATAAGAAAAAACCTAGACTATACAATAAAGAAATTACGGCATATTACATCCACTTGGCATCAAAGTTCACCACTATGATAATAAAGCACAAGCAGATAGCAGATTACATACACTGGGCATCAAAGATCTCCACCAGTGCAAATAAACACGCCGACAAAATAATATACAAAACCGACAACACTTCAATAGAGTTCAAGAAAGGTTAGCCCTGCCGGGGAGCTGCAGCGCAAGCAGCTGAGCAAGATGATGAGACTATGCTTGTTCAACACTTATATCTTCCTCACTCTGAAAGATAAACAAGCAGACAGATGACAGGTTTTGCACATAAAAGTATCAGTGCTGACAATTCATCACATTTCTTACTGACGAATAAAGTGACACAGTTTAAAATTGCATTAGCACAATATGGTATTATTCAGGTCAAGACATGTCAGGAAATGACATTGTGAAGGAGTTAGCAGCTTCATGACACTACTGGATTACAGATCAAGAACTCATAAGTATCAATGGTTAGTGTGCTGTCAATTTATCCCATTTCAGATTGGCAAATAAAGTGACAGTTTAAATAATAGTAGAATGATATGACATTGTTCATAGTTAGGACATTGCAGAATATGACATTGTGCTGTAGTGGGTAGGTTCACCACACCACTGGATTACGGATGAAGAACAGAAGCATACATGCAGTGCAAAAGAAGATCACTTGCTCTGTATAGTTTAATTTACATGGTATGAAGAAGGAACTTGGTTGTACAACTGAAAACTTAAATTGAGAAGGACAAGCTTTTGTTTATGAACTACATAATAAACTTTAAACATGCAATTTGATGCAAACACCAAAAATAAACAGCTCTTGCAGTCATGCCTAACCAAATATACACAACAAAGTTTGAAGGCTTGAGAAGGACAAACTTACATTACTGGTGAAGACAGGCTCTATAAAGCCCTGTCCATGCTGATGGGGGGGGGGGGCAATTCAAGAAGTTTAGCACAAAATCTTCTTCATAAGCATTGCCTTTATTCTACATTTTGTTAAGAGTAAATATAGATGTGATAATATACGAAAAAATGGAGAATATTGAAGATAAGATGAAGAGTGATGCTACATAACCAAGTAGCTATAAATGTATGTGCAGCGATACAGGCAAAAGGCACAACCAAGAGCAATGCACATCTAAACTTCTTCAGTACCAACCTTATGGTAAGAGTAAATATAGATATGATGTGTAGAAAATGGAGGGCAATGGAAAATAAGTTGCAGAGTGATGGTACATGAATAACTACCTGTCAACATAAGTACACTGATAAAGGACAACATGTACTTACAAGAACAATGCAGAGCTAAAAAAATTCATTGGCATTTGATATATTCTACACTAATGTAACCATTCATACAGATCAGATAATTTGGAGCGAACAATTGATAAGCAAGCTATCATGCATACTGCTGTCACATAATGAACCATGTATGTATGCAAGTACAGTGATACAAGACAACAGGTACTAACAAGAGCAAAGCAGCAGGCAGCATATTTGCGATATCCTGTCATTCTTTTCAACCGGAATTCTTCTTCGAGTTGATTTCCTGCAAAAAAGATCCGTAAGGCACATGCGGAAAACTAGAAGTTCAAATTATCATGTGATTTCATAGACAGTACCTCATCCTGGGAACGAGACCAGTGCATAACAAGGTTTTTCCATTCAATGTCTTCTAAATTTAGCACAGGAGACTTCACCGGAAATTCGTTTATAGACTTGCCATCAAAGTGTGATTTCCTCAGGTAACACCGATACTGCTGCAATGCTTCCTTGAAAAGCACAAGCAAGCTTTGCTCGTCATGACTATCCAGATTGACCATCACCTAGTTACAACAATGTAATGTAAATCATTGATGTGTTCGATCAGCAGAAAACAGGAAAATAATAACCATGAATAATAGCACTTACAAGTAAGTTGGACAGGAAGATATGAAAATGGTGTTTGTCTTCACTATAATCTTCCCATGGTGGGAATATATGCACGTAGTCCCTAACAACATTGAAAGCCTTGACTTTTAAACTGGGAATAAATGGAATGGGGTTCCAATCTACAGGAATTGGCCATCTCTGCAGTTGGGATAGGTCTTCGGCCGGTGGACTTGCTGTACTTTTTGCTGGAGTGGGATTTTTCTGTGGTACGGCTGGTGCTATGGCAAATGAAATCGGTATACCTTTTGCTGGAGTGCAGGTCCTATGTGGTGGGTCTAGGGGTGTGGCCAGTGAAGTATGGGTACATTCTGCTGCAGTCGGTCCTATGTTTTGTGTCACTGGTTGTACAACCAATATAAGTGGGGTGCTGTCTGATTTCTCTGGCACCACCACGTTTTTCAAGGACTTTACTAGTGCTCCTTCAGGTTCGACGATGTCTGATGCACAAGAACAACATTTGAGTGAAAAAACATGGTATGACGACAGATGGAATATGTATTGATAATGGATGGGCATGGCATCTCGAGTTATATGATGAGTAAACTAAGCAGATGGTGGTGCAACAAAGTAGAAGAAATGCAAGACAACGTATGCAAGATACGTGCAATCAATAAAACCTTGCCAAATTAGAACATGCACCTTGATGGGTGAACAGGACAGGCCATCTGCCTTTGAATCCGCGAGGTTAGAATAGTCATTAGGATGATATTCTGAACAAGAATCAACAGGTGGGGAGCGTACGAGTTTCATTGCTTCCAGAATGGCACTCAATGCCTTGGTGCCAATTTTGTAAGTCATTGCAGTGTTCCACAATATTCTTCTGATGCGCGGTTCTGATATTAACTGTAATTGCGTATAATATCTGAGAACCATGAAAACATAAATAATTGTGAAATTATCTTTGTAATGCAGATGATATTCTAATATAGGGGCGCCCCTGTAAACACTTATGTGCTATCACTGGATTCTGATGAGAGAGCTCATGTGTGCTGTAATATCGTGCATGCACTTATATAATCTGGCACAAGTACACAAAAAAATAGGCTCCAGAAGTAAGGATAGCTGGCAGATGATAGGTTCATAATATACCGTATAGAGAGTTTATTGCCAAACCATGATAACAAGAGCACACAACAACTAGGCAGATCATAGTGTACATAACAGGGGTACACAATAACCACGATATATAAATCGGGAAAGTGGAACTCGCTTGAAAATACGGTGTTGTATTGCCGCTAGTAATTGAAAGCCTATCGATCACGTACAGGCCAGCACTATCGAACATGGTAAAGAAGAGCAAGCAGATTTTGGATAATAAAATGTTGGTTGCGCAGTGCCCACACATGATGAATCAGAGCGCATTAAGAATGCAACTCCCAGCTGTCTCTCGACCACTTCAGGCGGTTGGATGAAGATCCCACGTCTCCTAACCCTTCTTCTTCCTCGTCTCTGATTCTTCCCATACAGAACACCGCACGGGCCGCCGGCCGCACCACCGACCCCCACCGCCTGTGTTCCTCCGCCACCCCCACCCCCCACCCGCGTCGAGTTTTCTTCGTTCGGCAAGGCCCCACAACCACCCGAGCCCCTTGGATCGCACCGGCGAACTCCGGCGAGTTCTGAAAAATCGACTGACCCAATTTTGAAATTTAGTCTACTGTGATTTAACTAGTGTGGAATATAAAAGGGGAAAACCATAAGCATTGGGAGTATAGTGTTGAGCATGCCATGGCGGATCTAAAGGTGCAAACCGGACAAAGGCAACTTTGCCACCAAGACAAGAAATCAGAGTAAAGAAGTGGCGATCTATTTTCTTGCTGCGATTAATAAGTTGAGCAGATACGAAAGAGTACTGCCTCAGGTGCGGCGCCTGATGACCCGCAAGTATACGGGATAGTTGTAGCCTCTTTCGATAAGTAAGAGTGTCGAACCCAACGAGGAGCTAAAGGTAGAACAAATACTCTCTCAAGTCCTATCGACCACCGATACAACTCTACGCATGCTTGACGTTTGATTTACCTAGAACAAGTATGAAACTAGAAGTACTTTGTAGGTGTGATAGGATAGGTTTGCAAGATAATAAAGAACACGTAAATAAAAAGTAGGGGCTGTTTAGATAAGGATGCAATAAAATAAGTATTAGTACAAAGCTTTTTGTTATGAGAAAGTTATTTGTCCAAGGCAATCGGTAACTAGACTGGTAATCATTGTTGCAATTCTATTTGAGGGAGAGGCATAAGCTAACATACTTTCTCTACTTGAATCATATGCACTTATGATTGGAACTCTAGCAAGCATCCGCAACTACTAAAGATTCATTAAGGTAAAACCCAACCATATCATTAAAGTATCAAGTCCCCTTTTATCCCATACGCAAACAACCTACTTACTCGGGCTTGTGTTTCAGTCACTCATGCAACCCACCATAAGCAAATCATAAACATATTGCAAACCCTACAGCAGGAATCCCTCACGCTTGCGCGACACGGAGGGTACAATAGGACAGCACCAATAATAAAATATGCAACTCATACCAATCACGATCATCAATTAACCCATAGGACAAAACGGATCTACTCAAACATCATAAGATAGCCATACATCATTAGGGAATAATATATAGCGTTGAGCACCATGTTTAAGTAGAGATTACAGCGGGTAAGAGAGAGGTTACACTGCTGCATAGAGGGAGGAAGAGTTGGTGATGAAGGCGGTGAAGTTGTTGGTGAAGATCGCGGTGATGATGATGGCCCCCGGCAGCGTTCCGGCGCCATAGGAAGCAAGGGGGAGAGAGCCCCCCTTCTTCTTCTACTTCTTCCTTGACCTTCTCCCTAGATGGGAGAAGGGTTTCTCCTCTGGTCCTTGGCTCCCATGGCTTGGGAGGGGCGAGAGCCCCTCCGAGATTGGATCTATCTCTCTGTCTCTGCGTTCTCAGATTCTACCCCTTAACCGTTTCTTAAATATCCGGAGATCCGTAACTCCGATTGGGGTGAATCTTTTGCCCAGATATTTCTCATAAAATTAGCTTTCTTGCACCAAAAGAAGAGCGTCAACCGCCTTACGGGTGGCCCACAAGAGCCTAGGCCGCGCCCAGGGGGGAGGGCGCGCCCCCTGTCTCGTGGCCACCGAGGACACCGTTTCGCGTTGATTTTACTTCCCAAAAATCATAAATATTCCAAAAAAAAGTCTCCTTCCGTTTTTATCCCGTTTGGACTCCGTTTGATATTGGGTTTCTGCGAAACAAAAAACATGCAACAGACAGGAACTGGCACTGGGCACTAGATCAATATGTTAGTCCCAAAAAATAGTATAAAAAGTTGCCACAAGTATATAAAAGTTGAATAATATTGGCATGGAACAATCAAAAATTATAGATACGACGGAGATGTATCAGCATCCCCAAGCTTAATTCCTGCTCGTCCTCGAGTAGGTAAATGATAAATTTTTTTGATGTGGAATGCTACCTAGCATAATCTTGATCATATGTCTAATCATGGCATGAATATTAAGACACGAGTGATTCAAAGCAATAGTCTATCATTTGACATAAAAATAATAATACTTTGAGCGTACCAATAAAGCAATCATGTTTTTTCAAAACAACATGGCCAAAGAAAGTTATCCTTACAAAATCATATAGTCTGGCTGTTGCTCTATCTTCATCACACAAAGTATTTAATCATGCACAATCCCGATGACAAGCCAAGCAATTGTTTCATACTTTAATAATCTCAAACTTTTTCAACTTTCACGCAATACATGAGCATGAGCCATGGATATAGCACTATAGGTGGAATATAATATGATGGTGGAAGTTATGTGGAGAAGACAAAAAGGGAGAAAGTCTCACATCAACTAAGCGTATCAATAGGCTATGGAGATGTGCATCAATAGATATCAATGTGAGTGAGTAGGGATTGCCATGCAACGGATGCACTAGAGCTATAAGTGTATGAAAGCTCAAACTGAAACTAAGTGGGTGTGCATCCAACTTGCTTGCTCATGAAGACCTCGGGCATTTGAGGAAGCCCATCATCGGAATATACAAGCCAAGTTCTATAATGAAAATTCCCACTAGTATATGAAAGTGAAAGCATAGGAGACTCTCTCTATGAAGAACATGGTGCTACTCTGAAGCACAAGTGTGGTAAAAGGATAGTAACATTGCCCCTTCTCTCTTTTTCTCTCATTTTTTATTTTCTCTTTTTTTTTCTTATTTTTTTCTTCTTTTTTCTTTTTGGTGGGCTTCTTTGGCCTCTCTTTTTTTCTATTTAGGCTTCTTTGGCCTCTTTTATTTTTCATAAAGTCCGGAGTCTCATCCCGACTTGTGGGGGAATCATAGTCTCCATCATCCTTCCTCATCGGGGCAATGCTCTAATAATGATGATCATCACACTTTTATTTACTTACAACTCAATATCTAGAACAAAGATATGACTCTATATGAATGCTTCCGGCGGTGTACCGGGATGTGCAATGATCTAGCATAGCAATGACATCAAAAACGGACAAGCCATGAAAACATCATGCTAGCTATCTTATGATCATGCAAAGCAATATGACAATGAATGCTCAAGTCATGTATATGATGATGATGGAAGTTGCATGGCAATATTATCTCGGAATGGCTATGGAAATGCCATGATAGGTAGGTATGGTGGCTGTTTTGAGGAAGATATAAGGAGGCTTATGTGTGACAGAGCGTATCGTATCACGGGGTTTGGATGCACCGGCGAAGTTTGCACCAACTCTCGAGGTGAGAAAGGGCAATGCACGGTACCGAAGAGGCTAGCAATGATGGAAGGGTGAGAGTGCGTATAATCCATGGACTCAACATTAGTCATAAAGAACTCATATACTTATTGAAAAAATCTACAAGCCATTGGAAAAAAGTACTACGCGCATGCTCCTAGGGGGATAGATTGGTAGGAAAAGACCATCGCTCGTCCCCGACCGCCACTCATAAGGAAGACAATCAATAAATCAAATTGTGCTCCAACTTCATCACAAAGCGGTTCACCATATGTGCATCCTACGGGAATCACAAACCTCAACACAAGTGTTTCTACTAATCCACAGTCACCCACTAGCATAACTCTAGTATCACCACCTTTATATCGCAAAACTATTGCAAGGAATCAAACATATCCTATTCAGTGATCTACAAGTTTATGTTGGATTTTATGACTAACCATGTGAATGACCAATTCCTGTCATCTCTCTAAATAGATATAAGTGAAGCAAGAGAGTTTAATTCTTTCTACAAAAGATATGCCCATGCTCTAACAAATATAAGTGAAGCAAAAGAGCATTCTACAAATGGCGGTTTTCTATGTGAAGAGAAACAGGCAATCCAAACTTCAAATGATATAACTGAAGCACATGAAGCATTCTATAAAGCCATACTCAAAAGATTTAAGTGAAGTGCAATGAGCATTCTATGAATCAACCAAGGACTATCTCATACCATCATGGTGCATAAAATAAAAAATGAAAACTAAATGCAAAAGACGCTCCAAGACTTGCACATAATGCATGAACGAAACGAATTCGAAAACATACCGATACTTGTTGAAGAAAGAGGTGATGCCTTCCGGGGCATCCCCAAGATTAGACGCTTGAGTATCCTTGAATATTTACTTGGGGTTCCTTGGGAATCCCCAATCTTGAGCTCTTGCCTCTCTTCCTTCTCCTCATATCCAGACATCCTCGATTAGACACTACATCCACACAAAACTTCAACAGAAAACTCGGTAAGATCCATTAGTATAATAAAGCAAATCACCACTCTAAGTACTATAGATAACCAATTCATATTTTGTTTTTTGCATTGTGTCTACTGTAACATAACTTTTTCATGGCTTAATCCACTAATATAAATTGATAGATTCATGAAAACAAGCAAACTATACATCAAAAACAGAATCTGTCAAAAACAGAACAGTCTGTAGCAATCTTAACATCCACCATACTTATGGTACCCCAAAAATTCTACAAATATTAGGAAAAATAAACAAGTTGTATAGCAATACAGTGCAAAAGGAATCAGAACCAATTGACGTTCTAGTTAAAAATGTTAAATCGTGCACTACAGCCAAAGTTTCTGTCCTGCACCATACAAACCAACAAGCATTGTAAACATCCTAAAGGCAAACCTTGGCACATTATTTTTATAATACAATGGAATTGTACAAGGGGATAATTATTTTTGTTGAAAATTTTCTGTAATCAAGATTCACAAAGTTTCCATGAGCATGAACAAAGTTCAAGGCTAGCTCCCACTTCAACAATGCTTGTCTCTCTCCCTTTCACTTTCCTTTTTGAAAAGTTTTAGGTTCCCCTCTTTATTTTTTATTTTTCTAAAACTATATAAAAGCACTTAACATAAATAAATGACTCTCTAAAACTTCTGGGTTGTCTCCCTGGCAGCGCTTTCTTTAAAGCCATTAAGCTAGGCATATAGTGCTCAAGTAATGAATCCACCCGGATCCCAAGGTATATGAAAGCCAATTTTAATTAACAATGATTTGTAATTTAGTAGTGAGCACAAAGTAACATATATCATCCAACAACAAAGTCTAACTCTCTTCCTATGCATCGGCATGTCATAAGAGAACAATTCATGCACACCGAGTAAAGGCCAATGCATAGTATAAGCAGTTTGTTGCAATTTTAGCATATGGGAAACATAGAGAGGCGGAGATATAGTTCCTCGCTCATAATAATTGCAAGTAGGAGTAGCAAGCACATGCATATTATATTCAATATAATCCTTAATAAGCACAAACTTCTCCGATATAGTGTAGTAGGGAGAATTCAAAAAGATAATAGGACTATCATGCGTGGGTGCAATAGCAACAATTTCATGTTTAACATAAGGAACTATAGCAAGTTCATCTCCATAAGCATAATTCATATTGGCATCTTGGCCACAAGCATAGCAAGCATCATCAAAAAGGGATATTTCAAACAAATTCAAGGGATCATAGCAATCATCCTTCGGTAAGCACGAAGGGGAATTAAATAATGTATGAGTTGGAGGGTTACTCTCATTAGAAGGTGGGCACGGGTAGCTAATCCGCTCTTCCTCCTTTTGTTCTTCGCTCTCCTCATCATATTTTTCATCCAATGAGCTCACTGTTTCATCAATTTGTTCTTCCATAGCTTCCTGCAAAATATTAGTCTCTTCTTGGACAGCGGAGAAGTCCTCAATATATGGTTTAACATAGGCATTAGAAGCATAATTATCATAACAATATTGAAATATGGCAAAATTTTCAGATTTGTAAATAGTAGCATCATACTTTTCAATCAAAGAGGCAATCTCATATGCACCTTTAAAAGCAACAAATTCTTCAATTTGTTGAACATCATAGTAATTGTAAATACCCTTAGCATACGAAGATACGATTCCATTATCACTAAACAAGCATTGATAGGGTAGGTGTTTCTTAGGGTCTTCAGAACAACAAGTAAAATCATATATTTCACATAAATTCCAAGCATAGCATTGCAAACGTTGAATTTGATCCCATAATAGTTTCCCTTTTTCAGATATACGGTGTCACACAAAACAAGCATGCTCATCTAAAGATTTGCCCTCAACTAAACTAGTGGGGGTTTCAGCACGAGCACAAAGGGATCGAAGATGATCCAAGTAAAAAGCTTCAGGAGTGTGATAGATTTTGAGTGGTTCTTCAACCATTGGTGCAGTAGGTACAACTAATTTTTTTGGTATTTTGCATTTCCTACCCATAAATAAAGATAGAAAACAACTAAGAACAGCAAATAAAAATTACTTAGTGATAAAGCAAACAAGCACACACGAGAATATTCATCCCACGCTACTCCCCGGCAACGGCGCCAGAAAAAGGTCTTGATGACCCGCAAGTATACGGGATAGTTGTAGCCTCTTTCGATAAGTAAGAGTGTCGAACCCAACGAGGAGCTAAAGGTAGAACAAATACTCTCTCAAGTCCTATCGACCACCGATACAACTCTACGCATGCTTGACGTTTGCTTTACCTAGAACAAGTATGAAACTAGAAGTACTTTGTAGGTGTGATAGGATAGGTTTGCAAGATAATAAAGAACACGTAAATAAAAAGTAGGGGCTGTTTAGATAAGGATGCAATAAAGTAAGTATTGGTAGAGAGCTTTTTGTTACGAGAAAGTTATTTGTCCAAGGCAATCGATAACTAGACCGGTAATCATTGTTGCAATTCTATTTGAGGGAGAGGCATAAGCTAACATACTTTCTCTACTTGAATCATATGCACTTATGATTGGAACTCTAGCAAGCGTCTGCAACTACTAAAGATTCATTAAGGTAAAACCCAACCATAGCATTAAAGTATCAAGTCCCCTTTTATCCCATACGCAAACAACCTACTTACTCGGGTTTGTGTTTCAGTCACTCACGCAACCCACCATAAGCAAATCATAAACATATTGCAAACCCTACAGCGGGAATCCCTCACACTTGCGTGACACGGAGGGCACAATAAGACAGCACCAATAATAAAACATGCAACTCAAACCAATCACGATCATCAATTAACCCATAGGACAAAACCGATCTACTCAAACATCATAAGATAGCCATACATCATTAGGGAATAATATATAGCGTTGAGCACCATGTTTAAGTAGATTACAGTGGGTAAGAGAGAGGTTACACCGCTGCATAGAGGGAGGAAGAGTTGGTGATGAAGGCGGTGAAGTTGTTGGTGAAGATTGTGGTGATGATGATGGCCCCCGGTAGCGTTCTGGCGCCACCAGAAGCAAGGGGGAGAGAGCCCCCCTTCTTCTTCTTCTTCTTCCTTGACCTTCTTCCTAGATGGGAGAAGGGTTTCCCCTCTAGTCCTTGGCTCCCATGGCTTGGGAGGGGCAAGAGCCCCTCCGAGATTGGATCTTTCTCTCTATTTCTGTGTTCTCAGATTCTACCCCTTCACCGTTTCTTAAATATCCGGAGATCCGTAACGCCGATTGGGGTGAATCTTTCGCCCAGATATTTCTCATAAAATTAGCTTTCTTGCACCAAAAGAAGAGCGTCAACCACCTTACAGGTGGCCCACAGGAGCCCAGGCCACACCCAGGGGGGAGGGCGCGCCCCCTGTCTCGTGGCCACCCAGGACACTGTTTCGCGTTGATTTTACCTCCCAAAAATCATAAATATTCCAAAAAAAATCTCCGTCCGTTTTTATCCCGTTTGGACTCCGTTTGATATTGGGTTTCTGTAAAACAAAAAACATGCAACAAACAGGAACTGGCACTGGGCACTAGATCAATATGTTAGTCCTAGAAAATAGTATAAAAAGTTGCCAAAAGTATATAAAAGTTGAATAATATTGGCATGGAACAATAAAAAATTATAGATACGACGGAGACGTATCAACGCCGTGTATGCATCTGCTAAGAATTTGACGGTGCTGCAGTAGCGATGGTTGTCGGCGGCGTGGAAGCAGATCTAGGAGGGTAGACGGTGGCGGCAGGGCGCGGTGGACGAGACAGTCGTAGGAGCGGCACCGGCAAGGTGGATGACGGCGAGGATGAAGCGAGAGGACGGGATGCAAGGATCCCGGTCCGAAGGCATGGATGAGAGAGGTCGATGTCTTGTAATGGACGGCGGCGTTGGGGTATCAGCTCCGGCATGGTGGAGGAGGACAGCGGTGGATGGGGTGGCGGACGGCGGCGGACGGAGGAGGGTGGGGTGGAGAGGGTGTTTTGGCGCCCATGGAGTATGAATGGGGAAAAGGGAGGTAGAGAGGAAGGGGGGAACCATGTATTCAAGGCGCGCTTGTCTCAAATGCGAGGAAATTTACAAACTTAGCCCCCATTTCAAATTTCTACTACATCACAGCAACATTAGTCGGTTGGGGATAGGACTGTAATTTTGCATACACCGAATATTTGCCGACGAGAGTTTGTTTTTGGCGCCCACCGTGTATGAATATGAATCGGGGAGGGAGTCGATTTCGGCCGAGGGCACACTGTGTTTTGGCACCCACCGTGTATGAATCCGGGTGAGAGGTGGTTACGTCACGTTTGGGTGAAATTACAAACCTACCCCTATCGAAACCTATAGAAATCCAGCAGATAGGCTTTGCATGGCAGGGATAGGTAGTAGTGATTTCCATCTCGCAGATTTTGGTTTCGGGCGGTTACTGCGACTTTCGCCGCTTCGTTCAAATTTTACACAGTGGACTTTTACCGTGCCAACTCAATTCGAATCCCATTTGTATTATACTATTTTTTTCGGGCGGGATCCATTTTCAATTGGAATTACATTCTATATACACCATTTTTTATATATACTTTCAAAAGCACAACACCATTTATACATAAATATGGTTTACAAATGGCATGATCTCAGATTCATAAGGTTGTATCCATCAATTTGGATTTTCAAATATTTGAAACCACTTTATGTTGAAATCCAATGTATGCATTCCTCGCTAACTGTCTCCAATTAATGTGTGTTTCATGCGTTTTTTTAACTTCTCAAACATGTATAATGTGTTTCACACACGCAACATATAGTGTAATCCCGTTTAGACATTAATTGCATATAAACCATGCATTGTTTGTAATTGAAGAATCTATGGATCACCAATATTGATACACCAATTTGCGTTATGATATTATCGATGTCGTGATCTCCAGTTTAAATATATGAATCCCCTTTAATCCAGATATTCGTCTCATATAGCTATCACTCATGCTTATATAGGACTATCTCTCTTGACCTATACGCGTTCATCGTCTCTCAGGCATCTCTCGTTCTACCTGTATGTCGACAATGATCTTTTATCTTCGTAACACACTGACGGTATTCTCCATGTGGAATCTCTTTCTCTCACACAAACACAAAACTTTGTCTCCCGGGGTCTCATTTCTCTCAACTATTCCCATGTGTGCCACTCGCACACCCCTCATACAGAGATGTCTTTCGCTCCTTAGATATGAGAACCTACGACTCTTCCTCTTCAATATCTCTTTCTCACACACAAACACGAACTCTATCACCCAGGGTCTCATATTTCTCCATTGTTCTCTTGTATGTCGCTTAAACACACCCTCTCTCCCTAGTGATATCTTGCGTTCCCTCATATGTCTCTCTAGCTATCACTCTCGTTGTGAAATATCTTTCTCTCCTGCAGACACAAAACTCCGTCTCTCTGGATCTCATTTCTCTCTGATATTTGTTTGTATGTGACTCACATGCACTCTCTCTCTATCTCTCTCACACCCACACACATAACCCAGCCTTCTGATCCACTCGACTCCTATCTCTAGCACACACTAGCTAGCATCTTTATCTTTCTATTTATCTGTTTCTCCATCAACCTTCTTTCTCGCCCTCACTCTTGATTCCTATCACGCACACTACATATGTTTCTCTCTACATGCAGTCAAGTGCCCTCTCACACACATATATAACTTCACCCTTTGAGCCACCCGACGGTCATCTCCGACACCCAAACTAACGGATGTCTCTCTAGCTAGCATCTCCATCTCTGTATCTATCTGTAGTTTCTCCGTCAACATTTCTTTCTCGCACGGAGTCTTGCTTCCTATCACCCACACTATATATGTCTATCCATACATATGCATTTATTGGTTGATCTCTTTTGCACAATCGTTGCGCCTCACCCCCTCTGCTCGCCATAGATGCATGCTCCAGCCCACGCCACTATCTCTTAAAGACAAAAACACATGCTCAATTGTTGGGCCTTCTTCCCTGCATTCTCACATGCATGCATATTGTCGTACCGATCCGTCTCTCCCATGTCGTTGATCTTAGGACTTATGTCTTCTTTCTTTTATCTCGATCACGCGCGCGCGCGCACACGCACACACATCCCACGTATACATGTATACCTCTCACACATGCACGTTCAGGGTCTCTATGTATCCATACGTAGTTAATTACCCTCAATCCTAACGCCACATCGAATCGTTCTCCTCTTTTGTGCACATAACTTCCGCCTGGATGGGCAAAACACACACTCACACTTAACAATCTCCTTCTAGCTACCCCCCCCCCCCCCCCCCCCGCGCGACTCTCACTCTTCCCCTATATCCCCGAAAAAAAGAAGACCATCCCTTTGTTTAATTCCCGCCTACATGCACCATCGATATATAGTAGTCTTTCTTGGTGTCTCTCGAACAAACACGTTCTCTCGATGTCGACTCCTCTCACGCGCAGGCACCTTCTTTTCCCTCCCTACGGGCATTTTCTCTCTCGCACCCCATCGTTGGTGGCCTCTGCCATACACATCACCTCTCTATGATGAAGCCATGCACACTTAAATTACATCCGCCACAAAGGACCCTGCGACATACACACACACACACACACATGCACGCATGCACACCCCCTCCCCACACACACACTAAGAATCCATCTCTCTCTCTCACACACACACACGCACACACACACACACACAAACACACACACACACGCACGCACACCCCCACACATACACTTAGACTCCATCTCTCTCTCTCTCTCTCTCACACACACACACACAAACTAAGACTCCATCTCTCTCTCTCTCTCACACACACACACACTAAGACTCCATCTCACACACACATGCTCTAGGTGGAGCATTTGTTCCTACCACCCTTCATCCAACCTTACCCATATGATAAACAATCACCTTTATTTACTTGCATAACATGGACAGATTCCACTTTACTTTAGTAGTCAGCAAACTTATCATCTATACCCTTATAAAAAAATGAGTTTGTGATGATGGTGTGTCTGCCATCTTGTAATACAGACTGTATGATCTATATCTGACGGATAGGAAGCAAACTATGATAATTTTACAAAAGATACCCGCACCTCTCTCCACATCATTATCTCCCGCAACCTCATTGCTTAGCAATTAATAAAGGAATAAGTCTCTGGAACAATCTAGCATGCATGGTGGCCACTGCCGCCTGCCGGCGCCGTCCATCCCCATGCCTCCGCCCATTCTGACCACCAGTCACCACCACGCTCCACTCCTCCTTGCCTTATCTCTCATCTTTCATTTTTTCGATGACATTCTCGAGATACCAGTTTTCCGATAAAATTCTCGAGATATCATTAGTTTTTACACATGGGATTACTCCTGCATGGGTCAATCACAACAGGTGTTTTGTAAAAAAATGCATATTGATGTTCCGTGCAATGCACGAGAATCTTGCCTGTAATTATATAACGCAAATCACGAGCAGGAAATGACATTTTTTTGACACAACCACGTTAACATGGCCACGTAAATCACGAGCAGGAAGGAGAAGGTAAGCGGGCTATGGAGTAACATTTTTTACCGCAATTTCTTAGGAAATTGAGTGCAATAATTGAGTAGTTTTGCAAGCTACCATTACTACTACACCTGAAATGGTTCAAAACCTATACTCCCTTGCCAGCGCGCACTTCCCGCGTGAAACGGTCAGCATCGCCCTAGAGCGTCAGTGCCGCATTAATGCTCGGCCAGAGCGGAGGCGACCTCTCACTGGCGCCGGCTTTGAAGTGGCGCGACGGCCGAGAGAGCGCCGCTTCCCGGTGCACGCGACTGCTCCGCGTCGAGACTGGCCATAGGCCCTGTTTGGATCCATGGGTTAGAGTTAGTTTGAGCTAGTTGGGGCTCAAATAGCCCTAAAGTATCCAAGCATGAGGGTTTAAATTGGAGCAAGTTGCACCGAACCCACCAAAAAAAACTATCCCACCCAAGAGGTGCTAACTGGAGATAGTTCTCATTGGGACCTGTCGGTGTCAAAACCGGCGGATCTCGGGTAGGGGGTCCCGAACTGTGCGTCTAGCCGGATGGTAACAGGAGACGAGGGACACGATGTTTTACCCAGGTTCGGGCCCTCTCGATGGAGGTAAAAACCTACGTCCTGCTTGATTAATATTGATGATATGGGTAGTACAAGAGTGGATCTACCACGAGATCAAGGAGGCTAAACCCTAAAGCTAGCCTATGGTATGATTGTTGTAATGTATGTTGTGTCCTACGGACTAAAGCCCTCTGTTTTATAAAGACACCGGAGGAGGCTAGGGTTACACAGAGTCGGTTACAATGGTAGGAGATCTACATATCCGTATCGCCAAGCTTGCCTTCCACGCCAAGGAAAATCCCATCTGGACACGGGACGGAGTCTTCAATCTTGTATCTTCGTAGTCTTGGAGTCCGGCGGACGATGATAGTCCGGCTGTCCGAACACCCCCTAGTCCAGGACTCCCTCAGTAGCCCCTGAACCAGGCTTCAATGACGATAAGTCCGGCGCGCATAATCTTCGGCATTGCAAGGCGGGTTCCTCCCTTGAATAATCCAGAGAAGATCATGAACACCAGGATAGTGTCCGGCTCTGCAAAATAAATTCCACATTCCACCGTAGAGAGAATAATGCACATAAATCCAATCTGCTGACGTTTTATGCGGCATGACATTACACCGCTACCAAGCCTTTGTTTGAATCGTTTTTTTTACTATACCACCTCAGCACGTTTAGCGAAGCGGTTTCCTTGGCACGTCTTGTCGAAGCAGAGATCGTGTTCCCCTTATTCCGGGATTCTCATCAATACGTGCGTGGGTAATTCAACAGTGCCCGTTGCCACGCCTCCTCTATCGAAGGTGAATCCCGAATGGTCACGGGGACGACTCTTGGTATTTTTCCCCTTTATAAGAGGACCAAGGCTCGTTTCTTTTCTTCAATTTCGCATCGAATCTCCTCCTTGGTCCCAGTTCCAACACCCAGAGCCCCAGATTCGAGCGCTTCGGATTCTCAACAATGTCCGGCTCCGACCTCCAGGGTCGGTGGATGCTCTCCTCCGTCACGGAGGAGGACGCGCTAAAGCTTCGTGAGGCCAAGTACCTGTCCTACGAGATTTCGCATAGGTTGCCTGCTCAAGGGCAGGCCATGCCCGCCCCCGAGCCCGGTGAGTACGTTGTCTTCATATCCCACCTCTATCGGGGTTTAGGCTTCCCGACGGACCCCTTCGTGAGAGGGCTCATGTTCTACTACGGGCTGGATTTTCACGACTTGGCTCCGGAGTCCATCCTCCATATCTCCGCATTCATTATCGTCTGCGAAGCCTTCCTCCGCGTCACTCCCCACTTCGGCCTGTGGCTGAAGACCTTTAATGTGGAACCGAAGATGATCGGGGGGCGTCAAGCGGAGTGCGGCGGGGCGGCCATAAGCAGAAGGGCCGATGCCCCGTGGCCCGAGGGTTCCTTCCAAGAGGAACTCGGATTGTGGCAGCAGGAGTGGTTCTATATCACCGCTCCGAAGGGCAGCAAGCAAAAGCCGCCGCCTTCATTCCGCCCGGGACCTCCACGCCAACTGATGTCGTGGGTCAACCAAGGGCTCAATTGGGGGCCGTCCGAAGACGTGCCCTCATTGCAGGGCCGGATTCGAGACCTCCAGGCGAGGGAGATCAATCTGGTCGTGGTGGTGCAGGTTATGCTAATCAGGCGTCTCTGCCCTGCAAACGCCGTCCTCTCCGTCTATGGGAGTTCAATCCGGAGGGACCTCGAATTCTCCAACACTTCATGGGTGCGACACCCATGGAGATGTACAAGTTGTTCTTCGGACCGCAGGTAGCGTGTCCGGAATTGACCGAGGACGCAGGCCTAAGCTGCAATTGCCCGGATACTCAGGTAAATAGCTCAGAGTCCGGACGTTCTGTTTATCTGCTTTGATAGAGTTCGCCTCCTGACCCATTACTCTTCACTGGAGTGGGTAGCGCGATCGAAGCTGATAAGGTGTCCAGCTCCCCTCCCAAAGACCGCACTGGAGCCCGTGCTGGTCAGAATGTTGGAGATCGCGCCCATAGAAGGGAGCGATGGGGAAAATAAAGGAGCTATTATTTCGCCCAAAGCGGCGTCTGAAGAGAGGGGAATCAAAAACCCCTCCTTCCAGGGGGAGAAGAGGACCGCCTCCGAAGATCCGGAGGCCAAAGCCCCTAAACGAGGGAAGAAATCTTCACTGGGGGGTCCGGCGTCCGGGGAGAACCCGGACGTACACTCGTCTCTAAAGGATCAGCCCTCCAGCGAGCCGTGAGTAGGAAAAAGGGAGTTCATTAATAAGAAAATACCTTCATTTGTGCTTCTGTGGGTAACCGAAACTTCTATCTTGCAGTTCGGATTTGCAGCCTTCTTAGATGAGTTCGTCTTCGGGGGACCTTCTTCTGGAGATGATGGAGAGCGAAACGCCTCCGTCTGCTGCGCCGTCAGATAGGGCAGGCGAGCCTGAAGTATCGTCACGGAGGGTATCCCCGAGTCCGGAGGGGCCGGAGAGTTCGGCGCCCACTAGTATCCGGCCGGGAGAACTGAAGAATCTGCTTGAGAGGGCGTCCATCTCAGAAGATCACCGTGCTTTGATGCGTATGGTGATTGGAAGGATTTCTTCCGCCGAGAGCGGATTGCGTAATGCCGCTATGAGTTTGCTGGCGGGATTTGAGGTACGCAAGAATGACGCACCTTTTTTTTTGACAGTTTTGCACATAAAAGTGCGCCCTGTATAGATAGTAGCCCCTGAGACTCGGTAGGTTGTCGAAAACGACATCGTGCCGAGGATCAAAATCGCAAGTAATGAATGTCGTCGTTTCTATGCAGGTGGCGGATAGTCCGAGGGCTAGCCGGACTAGTGGAGTTGCCGAGTTAATGCAGCAACTTGACGTTGCGGATGCGGACATCGCACTTGTCAACCGGCGACTTGACGAGTCGCAAGGTAAATGGGTTCTCCACAGTCGCTTTATTAAGGGGGTCAAAGCCCTCCTCTGATAAATTATATGCTGTGATACAGACGGTGCTGCTGCTGTGGAGAGCCTTCGGGCCGAACTTGCTCAAGCTAAGGAGCAAGCCCGAAGGAGTGATGCGGCTGCCTCGAGGGCGGCCGAGGAGTTGAAAGCCGAAAAGGCTGCACACTGCCTGAGCAGGGAAAAGGTGGCCGAATTGGCCGTGAAATTAAAAGATGCTGTCGACCGCAATGAGGCTCTTGAAAAGGAGCGCTTATTGGAGCGGGAAGACCTGGGGAAGGCCACCGCCGAGGCCAAGGATGCCCGTTCTTCAATGCGGGCTATGAAGGAGGAGCTGCGCCAGGCCGGAGATATTGTGGCTGGCAAGCCTTTTCTGTTGCGTCGCCGGTTTACCGATCAAAAGTATGCTCAACTTGGCCAGCTGTGGGGTCCGGAGGATTCGTATATGGACTTAGCGGCAAGTGCGGCTGATGCCGTTGAGCACTTCCGGAGCGAGAAGGATCACAAGATGGAAGAGCTATTTTGGTCTCAATTCCATAGTCCGAACCGTTCACTGCCGTTGACCGATCGGTTGGCCGAATGGGCCGAGCTAAATAGATTGTCCGGACTTGCGATGACTGACATCGTGGCTCATGTCTGGCCAGAGAGGCCCAAGGCGACGAGCTATTTCGGCTTATTGCAGCAATTTCTTGGAGCAGTGCCGCATATCAAGGAGATGAAGCGGTCGGCCTGCATCGAAGGCGCGCGGATGGCTCTTGCCCATGTGAAGACACATTGGACAGAGATGGATGCCATCGCTATTGCCGCTCAGGGTTCGGACGAAAGCCGGTTACCCGCCGAGCACTATTTTGGGGAAGTTATGCGTGGCGCTCGTGTAATAGAGTCGCAGTGCTCAAAAAATTTCACGTTCAAATGAACGTTTTAGCTTGTAAAACAATGATTATGCTATAACTGCTTTTTATACTTGTGCGTCCCAAGTAGTAAAATATCTCCTATGCGGCCGTTTACGTATACATTTGTATAAGCTGAAAGATTGCAGTCTTCGGCTTCAGCCCCCACGCACAAGGTGCGGGGGTGTTCGCAAAAATAGCACGTTTTCACACTTAATCCGACGTCTCGGTCCTGTTAAGGAGGTGGTAGCGTAGCAAACGAGGCAATCCGGACTATAATGCTTTATCACTTTCACTTAGCCAGTGGAGTTCGAAGGTGGGGCTACAATATAGCCCCTTGGGGCACCGCGCTTCGCCGAGTTTGGGGCGCGTGTGTGCCTGACCGGGAAACGGTCCTTCGTCAAAGCGGGGAATTCTAAACATTCTGGTAGTCGATCGAGTGGTTGACCAGTCTCTCGCTATATCATGACAGTCAGTTTTCGGCTTTCTCTACTGAGGTGCTCGCCCAGCCGAACTGGGGCACAATCACAGTAGTTCTCCTGGTGCCGCGTTAGCCGATGATACGGAACGTAAGGCAGCAAAACACAGGAGCCGGGCAAACCCAACATTTGACCAAAGACATGATTCGGAGCTGATGCATATAATGCCTAACTCGAGACGCCGAACACTCCCTAAGGTGTTCAGACTTTATAATAATGGGCAAAATAATGCCCTAAGCCCCTAGTGTCCAGGTACGGGCATGATCCTCTGACGCGGACGATGCCAAAACGTCAGGCTCCGCTTTGGTTATAAGAAGAAACCAAGGGAGAATAACAACAAGAGACAGTAAAAAAGGTTTACGCAGGGTCTTAATCTGAAAAGAATCCTCGCAACGGGTCCCTACTGCACGTCTGCGCCTGTGTCTCCGTTGTGCCGTTATCCTGGACGGGTGTGCACATTGTTCATCTGTAAAAAGAGAGGAACTTAGTTTGAAAAGAACTCGTGCGAAAAAAGGTATATGTGAAAGAAGAAATATAAATAAGTAAAGCGGGGTCTGTATGGACTCGCTGTTTGTTTGTGCGCGCAGCCCCTTGTGAAGGGATGTGCGGCTAGGGAGCCCCTAGCCTACTTATGCCGGACTCGTCTGTCCGTGTCCGGGGTCTTTAGGTGACCCTCGCACTGAAATGATGCCGCGTGGACCGGGCATCTTGAGTGTAAGAGACACGTAATGTGGTATGGCGTTGAAACGGACAAAAGCCTCTCGTCCCAAGAGTGCTTGATATCCACTTTTAAATGGGACGATATGAAAGATTAGTTTTTTGTGTCGGAAGTTGTTCGGTGATCCGAACGCAACTTCTAGTAATAGGGAGCCCGTGCACTTGGCGTAA
Source organism: Triticum timopheevii (assembly GCA_963921465.1). Classification (NCBI taxonomy): domain Eukaryota; kingdom Viridiplantae; phylum Streptophyta; class Magnoliopsida; order Poales; family Poaceae; genus Triticum; species Triticum timopheevii. The sequence goes on along the minus strand of OY997272.1, from coordinate 68,120,375 downwards.
GGGCCTGGCGCCACTCCTTTAAAGGAAGTGCGGCTGTGTCGAATTTTAGTAGGGTCTATCCCCAACTTGCGGATTGTATTTGGATACAGCAGGTTTAAATCGCTGCCTCCGTCCATCAGGACTTGCGTAAATTGTAGTCCGTTGATTATAGGATCCAATATCAGGGCAGTCCGTCCTGCATTTCGAACGCTTCTGGAATAATCCAGGTGGTCGAAAGTTATTGGTTTTGATATCCAATCTCTATGGTCTGCTGGATTGGACCGTGCGAGGCTCTTTTTAGAGGGTGCCGCGCTATATTTCCATATTATCACATGAAGTGAGTTTACTGCTTTGACCTCTTGTGGGAAAGTTTTTTGCTTTCCGGTGCTCTGCTGGTGGGGTTTGTCGTCTTCGCTTGACGCGTCGAGCCCCTTGTGTTCGGCGTTTAGTCGGCCGGACTGTTTGAAAACCCAGCAATCTCGATGGGTGTGGTTTGCAGGCCTTCCGGGGGTACTGTGGATTTGACATATCCGACCCAAAATCTTGTTTAAGTTTGATAGCTCGTCGCTGTCATCCTTAAGAGGCGGTGCTTTGTTGTTTGGCCGCGAGCTTTTGAATCCGGCGTTGACTGCCGTGCTCTTTGGGCTTTTCTCTTTGTTCCGGCGCTGCTCTTTTCTGCGCCGTGATTTTCTGTTTCCATCTCTTATCTCGGATGTACTTGGGTCGCTGGTGCTGCATCTTGCTAGCCAGCTATCCTCTCCCGCACAGAAGAGGGTCATGAGGCTTGTTAGCACGGACATTGTCCTCAGTTTCTCTTGGCCGAGGTGTCTGGCAAGCCATTCGTCTCGGACGTTGTGTTTAAAAGCTGCTAAGGCTTCGGCGTCCGGACAGTCGACTATTTGGTTCTTTTTGGTGAGGAACCTGTTCCAGAATTTGCGCGCCGACTCTCTGGGCTGTTGAGTTATGTGACTTAGAACATCTGCATCCGGAGGGCGGACATAAGTCCCTTGAAAATTTGCTCTAAACGCGTCCTCGAGCTCTCCCCAACTTCCAACAGTGTTTTCTGGGAGGCTTTTAAGCTAATGACGGGCTGGCCCTTTGAGCTTGAGGGGTAGGTATTTATGGCATGGACATCATCTCCTCTGGCCATGTGTATGTGTAGTATATAATCTTCTATCCAGACTCCCGGGTCTGTTGTTCCGTCGTAGGCCTCTATGTTTATGGGTTTAAATCCTGCTGGGAATTCATGGTCCAGCACCTCATTGGTGAAACAAAGTGGGTGTGCGGCACCCCTGTATTTGGGTGTGCCACTATCTTCGGACACTTGACGTGTTGTATTGCTTCCTGGGGCCTTCTTCTTTGGCCCGTAAATGGACCTGACTGGGCCATCTAACTTTCCAGGTTTATTAGTCGGTTTATGTGCGGCGCTGCTTTCAGAATTTGGCCTATCATCTGGTCATTTATCCAACCAGGCGGCCTTTTCATTTTTTGACTGTGGGGGCTCTATGGCCTCCTCATCAAATTCTGGTAACAGCTTGCGCTTTGGGTAGCTCTTGGATTGGTGGCTATTGCCGTATTTATCCGCGGTTTTGAGCACTTTGCTCCACCTCATCCTGAGTGTGTCTTCCGCTGTTTTGAGCTTCCGTTTTTCCTTCTTCAAGCTTCTTGCAGTGTTGACGAGTCTTTTCTGAAGGTTTTTACTATCCGGCAGCGTGTCCGGCATGAGATCGTCCAGACTGTCGTTTTCGCCGGGCCTGGACTGATTATCTGACTCATCCTGTTCGGACGGTTTCTTATCTGCATGTTCGTCGTCCACTTGTGTGCCCTGCTGTATTGCGGGGTCCTTAGGAGCGTTGTTGTTGTCGAGGCGGGACTTAGGGTGGCGTCTGCGCCGCCGTTTAGGTTGTTTGTCGGCTGGGTTATCTTCTGCCGCAGCCCGTTGGTCCTCGTTGTTGCTCTCTTTTGGGGTATCCACCATATATACGTCATATGACGAGGTGGTCCTCCCGTGCCCTGTAGGCGCTGTTTCTTGTTCGTCTCTGGCGTCGTCGTGTATACCGTCGATGTCTTCGGAGTCATAGTCTAGCATGTCGGTTAGATCGTCGACAGTGGCTACAAAGTGGGTGGTGGGTGGGCGCTGAATTTCGTCGTCGTCCGTATCCCAACCATCCTGACCATAGTCCGGCCAGGACTCTCCCGATAACGAGAGATGCTTTAGCGAATTTAGGATGTCGCCAAAGGGCGAATATTGGAAGATGTCCGCGGTGGTGAATTCCATAACCGGCGCCCAATCTGATTCGATTGGTAGGGGCGTGGGAGGTCCGGAGTCCGGCAAGGAGTCCGGCACCTCGGAATCACGAGTTTCGCGAGGGACAAGATTGGCGTTCGGCTCCATCGCCGTGGAAGTTGAAGCCCCCGAGGTGGTGTCCATCCGCCGATCCTCGATCTGGGTGATCGGCTTCGGAGTAAAGGCCGAAGCAGATTCGTGTGCGGCCACCAAGGCACTGTTCGGCGGCAGAGCTAGATCATGCCCATCGCAACAGTGCGGCGCGCTCGGCTTTGGCTCGAGCTCGTCGAAGATCAAGTCCCCGCGGATGTCGGCCGTGAAGTTTAGGCTTCCGAATCTGACCTGATGGCCAGGTGCGTAGCTTTCGATCTGCTCCAGATGGCCAAGGGAATTAGCCCGCAGTGCGAAGCCGCCGAATACGAAGATCTGTCCGGGGAGAAAAGTCTCACCCTGGACAGCGTTGTGGACCGAAGTTGCCATCGAGCCTATCGGTGATGACACAGAGGAACTCTCAATGAAAGCACCAATGTCAGTGTCAAAACCGGCGGATCTCGGGTAGGGGGTCCCGAACTATGCATCTAGGTGGATGGTAATTGGAGACGAGGGACACGATGTTTTACCCAGGTTCGGGCCCTCTCGATGGAGGTAAAACCCTACGTCCTGCTTGATTAATATTGATGATATGGGTAGTACAAGAGTGGATCTACCACGAGATCAAGGAGGCTAAACCCTAAAGCTAGCCTATGGTATGATTGTTGTAATGTATGTTGTGTCCTACGGACTAAAGCCCTCCGGTTTATATAGACACTGGAGGAGGCTAGGGTTACACAGAGTCAGTTACAATGGTAGGAGATCTACATATCCGTATCGCCAAGCTTGCCTTCCACGCCAAGGAAAATCCCATCCGGACACGGGACGGAGTCTTCAATCTTGTATCTTCATAGTCTTGGAGTCCGGCGGACGATGATAGTCCAGCTGTCCGGACACCCCCTAGTCCAGGACTCCCTCAGGACCACTGAAAAATCACTTTTCTCTCTCCATGAAGTGCATTTATTGTCAATCTAACCCTGTCACCCAAACACCTCTTTGGCTACAGTTAGTTCAGGGTTAGTAATGTCTAACCTCTAGCTAAGTTAGAGTATCAAACAGGAGCAGTATAGGACATGCAAGTTGCTCAAAGCATACAGGCAAATTTGTACATGAAAGGATTTTTTTTCTTTTTGAAAACGGAATGTGAAAGGAATTTTTTTAGAATGCTCTTGGAATGTCGCTAACATGTGATAGTTAACCGACCTCAATAGACGGCAGAAATGCCAGCCCGCCGCACTTTGATAGAGACGAGGAGGGAGAAGCGATATAGGCTGCTGGATTACTAGAGATAGGTGTCGCACGGAAGCCAAGAAATATGGTGATAGCGTGGGTTAGCCATGTACTAGTATGATGTAACTACACTCGGCTGCCGTGTTTCGTACTCTTCCAGTCCACTGTGGAGATGATTGGTTAATTTTATATCGCTGAATAATATTAAATATTATGAGTGCAGACGCTCCACCATGAGGTTCCTTGCTCCTTCTCGATCGTCCGGAATCTATGTTCTTCCACTCTATTTTTTACGTGAGCTTTGTTCATCCTTTTGCCAACACGCGAGACATCTAGCATCAAGGCGCACATGTTATGCAACGATCGTTCCATCTATATGAAGAACACGTGGCACTGGAACTATGAGACGGACATGTACCCAGGAGTGGACGTACGAACCTGAGTAATGTAGCACAGTAAGTGAAGTAGAAAGGCACAAATGGTATCAACATGCATGGCATACTGGGTGTGTTTGGTTGTGTTCTCGTCTCAGCATAGTTGTTCCCTCTTCATGCATGCTCAACTCAACACCCCTCTTCATGCATGCTCTCTTCATGCATGCTTCTAGTGTATTTGTGCTAAACTAGTGTGGACTCATGCACCCTCCATACACTCTACCAAACACCCAAAAGTAGGTCGAGAAGGGAACTCTTGGGCGGCATTTGTCTCTTACTATGTACTACCACTAAATGTTGTACGTGCAATGCACGGTGATGTTATGGAGTACGTGCCTAAGTACTCTACTACTACTATATTAGTTGGAGGCACATATTAACTTTTATATTTGTTTACATGTATGCCCCGAGACCTTCCAACTAGACGTGTCTTTCTCTCAAGGTCGCACTTTGTATTGTTCATACCACTAAGTACTACTATGTGTGGTCTCCGACCCAGAAGTGGAAGAAGTGGAGACGCTCTACCACGCTGTTTTTTTTACGCTGGGCTCTACCACGCTGTTCATGTCCCACTCCATTCGCTGATGTGTGGGACATCCAGCACGTGCCGTGTTTGGCACCCTTCATCGTAAGAGTTGAAACGCTAGAATTCATCAGAAATAAAAAATAATTATAAATCGGCAGTGATACTATTTTTTTGCGAACCAATCAGCAGTGATACTATACCACACGGTTTCCTTGCTCCTCGATATCGGAAAGAATACTTCCGTTCGCCAACATGTGGGACGTCGACCATCCTGGTCCACTTGCCATGCACGCAGAACTCCAAGGGAGAGTCACCCAGGTCGTCGCACCACAGTAACAATGACTAATGAGCCGTCAAATCACAGGCCCACTTCCCACTTTGAAGTTGCTCGGACGAAGGAACCATCATGACTTCGTTGAATTTCGCTTCTTGAAGAAAACTACTGTACTAGCAGTACTGCTAGCTACAGTATTTACTCCAACAGAGGCCTCCTTTCGTTCATAGGATAGGAATATGAAAATCATAGGAAGTGAGATGACATGCATATCAATTCCTATAGAGAAAGAGATGCCATTTGATGCATAGGATAGGAATTTTTCCATTTAGTCTAGGCTAATGTACTGGTAATTTGCTCTAAAAACTACAGTAGTAACTAGTAGTACTGGTACATGCTCGTACTCAGACACAGACACACACACTAACTACTAGTACTAGTACTTCTCACATGCTGGCCAGACGTCGTCGTTCTCCTTCCTGGCTTTGTCGGCGACACCCCATCGTGCTTGGATCTCTGCCGACCTCTCCGCAGCAGCGCGTGCGTCCTTTTCTTTCTTGCGGCAGTGGGCCTCTCTTTTCTTGAGTGGTTTCTAACTTTTCCGCTCCCTCTGTGCGGCTTTGGCCGCCTCTTGCTCTACCGCCCATTCGGCCTTGGCATCTTCAAATTCCTCCCACATAGTTGTGAGGTCGCGAGCCGCGTGAACTCGGCACGGTGGAATGCCATCGCTTCCCTACCATTTTGTGAGTGTTCATGGGCGGCAAGGAACTCGGCGCGGCGGGATGCCATCGCTGCCTTACCGGTTAGTGTGCGGCGCGGTGGCATGAAAGACGCTTGGTGAGAGCTCTGGGGTGGAGTGGCCGGACAACCATATAGTGCATTGGTTTGTCAAGAGCTCAAGGACAGAAGACAAAGCAAATTAGGATTCCCCTTCAATCCTGGTCATTTATTACCGAGTAAAATGCATTGGCGGTCATCGAACTTGTCTTGATAGCTCACTTTGATCATTGTATACGAGATATGGTGATTATACGGTCACTGGCTCAGCGTATAGCTCCGTATTTGTATGGTTGACCAGCCAAACAGTCCGCATGCGCCTCATCAGCTCGTGTTCTTTATCTATCTACGCGGGCCTACCTGTGAATGGAGAAAGAAATACTGTAAAAACCAAAATTATGCGTATGTGGGGAATCAAACCACGGACTCATCGCTGCAACGCACCCTCGTCAGCCAAATTAAAATGAAATACTTCGCGTCAGACACTCATGCTCACGCTGTCAAAGCATGCTAATGCATGCACGTCGCCCTCTAAATCAAAGTCCTTCTCATGGCGCAACACAAACGGCGAGCCCATCACCTGCGCGCCCCGGCGGTGCCTAACATTACTGTTTATACGTTTGATGGAGGCCTACGCGAACACCGAGCATGTATTCACCTGGCTCAACACCAACGGTCATACTCGGACCACCTTGCTCATGTATATGGTCCATCACAACGACAATCTATAAAACAGCCTAAGCTAGAGAGGGTACTATGTTAGTATGGTACGGAGTATGTACTATCGTGAGCAACCAATCTTAGCACCACTGCACACCGAAACCCCTTCCATCGCTAGCGCGCGCTTCCCGCCTGAAGTGGTCACCGTCTCTCCAGAATGTCAATGCCGCATTCACCGGACTTAACTGCAGGTGCAATTGGTGTGTCACCGACATGCGGGCCAGACGCCTGTTGGGCCCACATGTCAGACACCCAAACGCATCTGCAGTTAGGTCACGGAAGCAGCGTCCGCATTCACGCCCGACGAACCTACTCCGGCGCCAGTTGTCCCTTCGTCTGCCGCGGCTCATTGCCATTCGCCCGCTATATTAACTTGAGCCCCAGCTCCCAGCCATAGCCAAAGACCCACACTTATTCTCCTCCGGTCCCTTCCTTCTGTCGGCACCACTTCAATCATGGCCTCCTGGCGCTCCGAAGCTCTCTTGGACGTACTGTCGTCGGAGCAGACGAGGGACATCCGCGGCTTTGCTCCAGGCGCGCTCCAAAGCTCTCTCTGACGTACTGTCGCAGGAGCAAATGAAGGAGATCGCCGGCACCCCCCGGCCACCCTCCACCGCCACGACCACGAAGCTAGCGCGCGTGCGCAGGCGCAGCCGGCAACGAGGAAGAGTAGTACATGGTAGGTCGCCGCCGCTCTGGTCCTAGGAAGGCCACCGCTACTCCACTCAGTCGACGCCAAGCTTGGTGGGGTAAACATCGGCGGCCGATTAGCCGCTTGACGGCGACGTGGAGGCGGAAATCTTCAGAACCTTGTGCTTCGGCCGGAGGAGGAGGTTATCGATGCGGATGAGGAGGAGGCAAAGGCAATGGCCGGCTTTCTCGGGTTCATGGCCGGACATGGTGGTCGGGCGCCGGCGATCGTTTAGATTAGGTTTATAGTAGGTTTAGTATGGTTTGTGCGAAATATGTAATGAATTTCGTCCAGTTTGTAGGAAAACTTTTCGAAATGTAATGAATTTCATCCGGTTAATTTCATCCAGTTAATTTGAAATTTTCTTTGTTTGCATGAATTTCGTCCGGTTAGTTCATATAGTTGTCGAAAGGTATGCGGGCAGCATCGGATGGCATTCATTAGTGTCCTCAGACAGATGCCGGTGTAAATTTGTGGGCCAGCGCTGGAGATGCCCTAACTATCATGCTATTATCGCTAACAATCCTCCATTATTTGGCAGGGAACAGTTATCCCTCGATCAAAATCAGATCCGTGGTGTTTCGCACTCCTCCCGTGTAAGAGTGTAAACTCTTGCTTACATAAAAATGGAGCAAGTGGACGACAATGTAGCACGTCATATCACTCGAAGTAGCCCGCCTAACGAGCGGGAAAGCACCGCCCTCGTCATGTTGTTCTGGATTTCTATCAATCGATCGCGCGAAAATGTTACGCTTTGCAAGTTCTAAAGGAAAAGGCAGCACACTTACGACTCGTACGCGTCGCAACCCCGACAGTCCGGCTCGCACGCCGCTCACCAGATGGGACACGCGTTGTCTTGCAATTTCACTGACATGTGGGACCGTAATTGAATAAACCGTCGATAGCCGAAATCTAGTCGCTCGGTGGGCGTCGGCTGAGAAGAGAGAAACGGGGGAGGGAGAAGAGATCGCTCTCCCGCCGCACACGGACTCCAAGAAATATATGGTGATAATGTGAGGTGGGCCATGCTGGAGTCCGGACTGCTTCCGGAGCCCGCTCTCACCGCCCTGGCCCCTCAAGACACCAGCTGCCCGCTGCATGCATAGAAAGTAGTCCTCGGTTATGTGGAGGAGAGAGAGGCATTGACAAGGTCAAGGAGTAACAGTGGAGACAATAGTTTTCATCAAAAATAAACAATGAATACTCGTTGCTCGTCCTCTATATCGAAAAGAATACTTTCATTCGCCGACATGTGGGACGTCGACCATCCTGGTCCACCTGCCGTGCACAAAATTATCCTGGTCTACCCCGGTCGTATCGCAGGCCCAACCTTTCCCACTATAAGTTGTTCGGACGAAGGAACCATCATGACTTCGTTGAATTCCGCTTCTTCAAGAAAACTTACTGTACCCGCAATACTGCTACCACACGCGAATACTGGACGGCACTGTACCACGTCATATCACTGAAACCCACTAGGCAAAACTAGCCCGCCTAGGTCATCTATTTTGGAACGGAGGGAGTACGTCTCTGCACTGCTATGATTTTGTGTTGCATGTTCTCTGTACTTTTGCTACGATTTTCCTACCATATGAACCAAATGAGGCCTGAATGTATGTCGACTATTGTCTGATCGATCGCTAAGCCTACAATTTTTTTTTCCGAAACGGAGGCAAAAGATTTGCCTCATTCATTAAATAAGAGAGAAGTGTTTTAGAGTGTTACTAAGCCTACAATTTTAGGAGCTAGGGCTATTGGTCGATCGACGAGGGATAAGTATAAGAGTACCACGAGCTCATCAGCCCCAACATTTCTCTTCGGTGAGTGTTTTGCAAGTGCTATAGCTCGCACAGTAGCTAGCCTACTAACACCAAGACACTACAGGCAGCGTAGCAATTCTCGCGGGAATCTCGGTTTTGTGATCGGGGTGAGGAATTGGATAGGATCGGGCATCAATCAGTGCCCATCAAACAAGCCTTGCTGATATGATAAACAGTTCAAACTTACATCTAAGCATGACATACATTACATCAAAAGCTGGTGAGGATACATCTGTTTCCATAACTCGGAGAGGGTTCGCATGATTCATCGCATGATTCACTATCAAACAGAAGTAGCAAGATCCTCCCACACAAGATAGTGCACTAGCCCTAAGATGGTTTGATAACACGCATCGTTCTGGTAATTAAACACAGGGCAATGCAAACTACCTTGAAGGATTAGCGCGACCAACTATTTCTTGTCATCGATCTCTCGGGCAATGACCACAGCACGGACAGCGGCATGGGAATCGATTTCTGGGGCGATGTCCACAGGACTGACCGCGACATCGGAATCGATCTCTGGGGCAATGTCCACAGGATGGACAGCGGCATCGGAATCGATCTCCGGGGCGATGCCAACAGGACGGGCCACGACATCGGAATCATCAAGGACAACCACCGGCACCTGCACAACCCTAACATATTAGCAAGCACATCGCAAATAATCAAAAAGCAAGCACATTGCAAATAATCAAAAACCACAAATATGGTAATAAACCATTATTTTTTACCTTGTGCAGCTCACCGGGGGATCTCATCCCTCCGGGGGCCATCTCCTCGTCCTTGATGGGGGCGATCACCTTGCCAGGGGAATACTGCTTCTCAACAGCGACTATCTCCTCAAACTCGGTCTCGAGCCTCACATAGGTGGCAATCAGAGTTCCTGCGGTAGGCACGGTGGGGCCCTTGCTGTTCTTCCAACTTTCTTTGAGGAGTTCGTCCGCCAACGTCCTGAACTCTTTTGGCCAGTGCTTGTTTCTTGGAGGTCTTCGTCTCCATGGGTTGGCCCGCCAACATGGTCAACTTGTTGGTCGGTGCTCGCTTCCTGGAGATCGCTGTCTCCAGTGAGTTGTCTGCCGGCAACTCTTTGCCTAGTGCTCCAGGATCGATCAATGAACTGACAAACAAAAAGCAATCGAAAGGAAACCACAATCGCATTGAAAACGGGGAAAGAATAGGATGTGAGAATCGGTCGGTGCTTCGCAAAAAGAAGATTATTGGAATGAAAATATAGCAGCATAACTAATTCGCCCACCTTTCCTTCATCAGTAGAGAAGAAAAATGGCAGAAGTGAGTAGCCTGGAGTGAGGTTTTCTTCAAGAAACGGAAGAAAGGGCTTGAACGAGCGTTCCAATGAAATGATGGTTGCTTCGTCCAGTCCAACTTGGAGGCCACCTTACCACTGTGGTAAAGGTGTGGGTTTTGTGATATGACGGGTCATGACGGCCACACCGGGGTGACAGGTGAGTCTCGACTATAGCACCTCGCTGTGATTTGGTGGATGGCACGCGGGCCCGGATGCTTTGAAATGTCCCGCATGTAGATAGAGCGGCTAGTCATATAGGAGTGCTCAATATTGTGCACCGCGACCAAGGCGGAGCGGAAAACGAGAGAACTACGTAATTAATGCATGAGTTTAATTAGGGTAGTTTTGTAAAGTACGAGATACACTACATTCCTCCAGTCGCAAAATGCCTTGGTTCATGAGATTTGAGATTTGAGCCCTATAAACCAGAAGGGAGGGGGTACTGCACATGGTGTAGTCTAGTCACTTGTTGAAATCTCTAGAAAGGTAAATACTCCTTTCCGGTTTACAGGTCTATACTACTCCCTACGTCTAGGTGTGTAAGTCTCTTACAAAAACCAAATAGTCCCAAAACACTTAGTCGCGGTGCATTAATTTCTACCTTGTTTCTTATTTCTTGACATACGTATCAACCAATAAGAGATGAGAGGCGTGCATGCTTTTAATGACTTGCAATGGCTAGTTCATTGCATGGAATGCTATTAATTAGCAAATAAACATTGGTGACCCCAGGAGGAAACAGTGCTAAGCACGTGGACCTATGCAGAATGAGTATCAACCAATGGATAATGGAGTTTAATTGTTAAACAATAGCAATTTTGTCTCATGCAAGAGCCTGGCTAATACTCCAAGGAACCGCACCACGTGGGCGTTCACAACTTCCACGTTCGGTTTGCGCTTGGCTCTTCGCCTCTTCGAGAGGACGAACAACGATGTTACTCCTACTTCTACAGTATCGAATCCCCTGCTGCATGTCCATCCACCTCGTGCGGGAGAGATAGCGTGTAGCGAAATCTTCTACTTACTGCTCCTGCCTTTGCGTCTATGACATGTGGGCCCAACAGGTGGTTGGCCCGCCTGTCATGCAGCCAAAGGCAGGTGCAGTTAAGGCACCGGAGCTCGTCCACGAGGGAGAGGGCGTCGTAGTAATCAAATTTCCCGGTCTTGTACGAGTTGACGCGACACATCAAAGCACTGCACTCGATAAAGATCTTTTTACACATTTCAAATGGGCTACTTCGTATGTAGGAGTAGACATATTCTGCTTCATATGTAGTCACTTGTTGAAATATCTAAAAAGACTTATATTTGGAAACGGAGGGAGTACAACGCATGCACGCATGCCGTGAATTTCCATTTGATACTTGCATGTGTTGATTTGATGCACCTGCCAAATTTTGACTATAAATTTAACTAACCAAATTTTCATGCATGTCACAAAAAATTATGGGGTTGTTTGGATTGTGACTATGTTTGTCTTATGTTGCCACATTATTTTTCCCACACTTGCCACACTTTCCTAACCTGAGTTGCTCAAATTTTTAGACACACTTTGGCTTGCCTAAGGGAATCTTGCCATAATTTTTGTGTCTATGCCATGTGGGGTTCACTGCTAATAAAAAAATCTTGTCTTAGGTGTGGCTAATAAAAAAGACTTATATTTAGGAACGGAGGGAGTAGAAAATATAAATAATAATGCATGTTGGGGCAACCCACGTTTCCGCTAATTTTAGCCGTGGGGGTGGTTGTTCATTTAATGGAGGGACCTGTAGTACCAGACTTGAACGATACAAAGTGCGACCTGGCACACCGTAACACCACTTGGAACAAGCGGGTAGCTATCTGAAAAAACAATCAACAACTAAAAAAACCGCGACCTGGCATGTAGTAGTACACAATTTTAAATGATTGTTTTGATGGAGTGAAAAAGGAAAAAAATACCCCACTACTTATATATAGGCCGGAGCCTCCGTGCTTGCTTGCTAGGGCTGCTCTCTTCACACACTCTCATCCTCTCCAGATCTAAACAAGATAGGGGTAGTAACACTGTCTTTCTCCCTTCAAAAAACACTGGCTTTCTATGCTCACCGCTGGTTACAGATCCGGACATATCCCCCTCCGCCGGTGAAGGGGAGGAGGGGCAGCATTTAGGCCGTCGTCGGTAGCGAGGGAGGAGACCCACTGCCGGCCACACCATTATCTCTGGCCGAGCACCGGCGCGGGAGGTCCTCCGATCCCCTCGCCGTTGCCTGTGGGCGGATCCGGCCTCCCGCCACCCACCTATCCACATCCCGACGACCTTCAGGTATATCTTCGTTCGAAACCGCCTTAGCTCTACTTCCCCAGCTTGCTACGTCGCTGCATGTGTATCATTTTCTACCTCTCAGCCCCTCTCGATCGAGGTAAAGCTACTTCATGGAGTCGAATCTTGTACTCCCTCCGTCCGAAAATACTTGTCATTGAAATAAAGTGGGGGTGGGGGAATTTAGTATGTACATCGGACTTGGTACAAACAGGAAGGAAAGGGGATGAAAGTAGTACAGATTGGTCATCCAACCGGTCTCTTGGTCGAAAAGTGAAATATAGGGGTAACGCTATACACAGTGGTATGACCAGGACTAGATTTGCTATCCACACATAGGAGTAGGTGGCTAGAGTGAACAAAAATGGTACCAACCCAGATATGTTTCTTGGATGTTTGTTTCTCGGGGCAACAAACTATGAATCACCACTTTATGCCCCTGTTTTCGTACATGGTGCTGTACTACTGGTGCACCTACTGTCCCATGCCCTTATACCAAATATTTAGGCTCCGGTCGGAATAAAGGGGCAGAAAAGAGGACCGGAATAGGAAAGGAATGTAGGTATAAAACTATGGAATAGCGAACCGGAGGAAACTCTCAAGAGAATGTGTTCGTATGGACTATGAAATATACAGATTTGTTTTTTTAGAGTAGCATGCTTGGTAGTATGAGATGCTATTTGTTTATTCAGCTGCACAGTTACTACTCTTGTCCTCACCTCACGTACCACACATAGGTTGATTTTTTTATTCGGGCAAACACAGCACAACAACCTATCTAACGCATGGCAGCGAGCGCCTACCTCGGGCTTCTGCCCAAAAAATGAGCAGCGCGTGGATGTTTCTAATCCGATGGAATCAGTACTACCAGACCAGCTTTCCTATGAAACACTATTCACTTTTCCTGTGTTCCGAACGGTTGGAAGGGAAAGAATACCGTAGAAATTGTGTTCCTACAAAAATCCTGCACCAAACCTGTGAACCGAACGCAGCCTTAGCTGTTCTTAATATAATGTCCCTAGTAAAAATGAAGCCATGCCATTTTTGCCTGTAATTGTTTGAGACTCTGACAAGTTTAGCCAAATGTTTTTGCCTGTAATTGTTCAAGACTCTGACTGTTTCCTCTGTGCCTTTTTGTGCAAACAGGGATATCCAATTCACCTGGTTGCTATTGTGACCTTTTGGTGCACTACACAAAACTCTTCTTAAAAGAACTGACTTTTGTGTTGTTTAACTGGAATGTCAGAATGGAACAGTTGGTTCATTTTGGTGGAACTGCACAAAGGGAGATCTGTGTTCCAATCCTCATCATCCATATTGGCGCCATAACCTTCCTTTAGGTAAGAATGATATTTAATGCATGTGTTCATCTCTATTTTCCGACTGCCATGAGAAAATAATGATGTTTTTTACTAGTACACTTGTACTCCCTCACTGACAAAACCAATTCTGAATTAGAAGGCCAATCATGTACTTGGTTTCACCAACTGGTGAGGAGAAGAGAAACAGAGCTTGAAGAGGAAGAAGAAGAAGAATAAACAGTGCCAAGGCGATCTTTCTGAAGCTAGAGGCCTCAGTTGAGGCTATTCAAGGACTCCGGCAATGACTACCTTACATGCGAGACGATCCTCCAGGGAGCCCTTCCACTTCTGCTGTCTCACTTAATTAATTAGGAGTACTTAAGTACCACTAATTTATTACTGCGTAATTTTCCTGTTGGAGTTAAACAAATCTTTAGTAGGACCCTATGCTGAATCATGTACGTGTGAATGTTTGTCTATGGAGGTGAATCATGTGGTGGGGCAGGGAGGGAATATTATTAGTGTCATGAAATAATAGTGCTATTGTTTTGCATGTCAATTTATTGCTATTGGTTCAATGAGGCAATGTTTTGCGTATTGTCCATCATGAATTTGATGCTACTGTTTGAGCAATATGCTAATGTCTTCCTATCCTTTCTCACTAAGATAATGAAGGTTTCACCTTGTTCCTACTTGTGCAAACAGGGATCATGTTGTGCCAATCATACATTTTAGTGGAAGTACACAAGACAATGCAATGAACTGTATCCCTGCCAGTGCTTTAACTCTGCTGGAAGTTCTTGATAATCTTTCGATATAATCTCAGCACTGGTAAACAAGAGTGATTTCAACCATACATTTGAAGTGCACAAAAATATATACTATTGTGTGATTCCAGTGAGTGCTTTATCATCTCTTATGGGACTACATGAATAAGCTTTTTTTCTCACGTTGGTAGGGGCCTAAGGCCTTCATCCATATTAGTTTGCTGTCATCTCTATTTGTATCGTGCGACTGTCATGAGAAACTCCTTTATCTTTGCACTTTTAAGTTTTGCAACCTATGATAAATGGCAATGCTTTGAGTGTTGAGTTGAGCTAATTGGCACTGATTAAATAAACTAATACCTCTCTTTAAGCAAGACTACTATGTTGCTAACTTTACCCATTAAGATAATGAGGGTGCTTCTATTTGTTAGTGTATATTTCATCAACTAGTCCCACTATTACAGTAATCTCACTCTCGCAATATATGTGCCAACAGGGATGCTAGATTTTGGTGGAACTGCACAAAAACTTTGGGTGCTGCATTGCCTCAACAACTTCCGTCCTTTCCTGTCAGTCGCTAATCTCCGCTTGCTTTCTTCCTTTGCTGTCAGTCGCTTGGCTTATCTCGGCTTCCAGTCAAAGGAAATAGTAATTTATATGCTACCTCACATAGGTTGGTACTGGTCTTTATCCTGATTATTGTGCCTGTCATATGTATTGGTAATTTAGTATTGCGCTGCTGTTTGCCGATTACATAAAGGAGTAATTCGGAGCCTGAACTCGCAGGCAAATCATTACATCGGGTGATTTTAGTAGAACTGCACAAAATGATCAGATGGACAGGTACTTATGTTGCTGCTATGTACTCCAAAGTTCACTTATACAAGCATCGACGTTGACCAGAAGTGCCTATATTCATTCGAGTATCAACCGGCGTCAACCAATTGTCAAACTCCAAGTATTAGGAGAGTGAACGCCAAAAATATTGCTTGGTGCATAGCCCAGAAAAACGCAGTCCAATCTTTGGTCCCAACTTGTGCCTTTTGGTTATCGGCACATATGGTAGCGAACTATATGGCATGGATTCTAAAGATTTCAGATAAGTTGGTTGACGCGTATATTCATCTGGCACTTAATCAGTCTCCACGCCAAGGATGCTCCATTTCAGTTGAACTGCACAAAAATTTGGGTGGTTCATTTTCTCAACCGCCTCCTTTCTCGTCTGCAATGTAGAATTTTGGCGAGATACTGGACCAAGATGAGCCAGTAAACTAGTTGGATGAAAGTAGTGGCCAAGTTGCTCAAGCCTCCCTCGGCATGAGGCCACTATTTGAGGATAAACCTACAAGCAAAGTTCAGACTGTCTGTGCTGCCTCTTATGTACTCGAAAGTTTACTCGTACAAGAACTAATTTTAGCAAGAAGTACCTCTGATTGAACACCATTAACCAGTCTGTTCCCTAGGTAATTAAAGTTCGTCCATGGATCATATAGGTTGTGATCTCAATCATTTGGATGCATAAACATACTGAACATGTGTATATCTGAATCTTTTTTTGAATTATGTATGAATATTGTCGTGTGATCTATCAATCATTTGGATGCATAGATATGTTGAGCTTGTGTATATATGAATCTTTTGAGTTGTTGATAGTGAATGTTGGCTATGAATATGAACATGTCCTGTGAACCTGAGTTTGATATGAATGTTTACCTTTTCTATTGTATTTGTGTGTGAACTTGTTAGTATGCCTACTATCGGGTATAAAACGCAGGTCTCTTATAAAAGTAATGATGTGTCCAATTTATGTTTTCCCTTCTAACCACATTATATATATTTATATTATTACTATTATCGTATATTTTATAGAGACATATATATACATTATAAAAACATCCCACGTGTTATTAACTTATAAAAGTAATTGTTTAACGGAAAATCCTGGTTGTTTTTGACTCACAGGCAAGGAAAATCCTAGTGATTGCGTACAAAAGCTTGTGAAGATATTAAGGACCAATTTAATAATAACACGCTCATTTTTATTTTGAGCAATATCTCGCTAATTTCTTAATTATATATATATAATGTGCCTCTCCGGTTTATTCTTTGATATTAATTGCTCCTTCTAACATAACATTATATATATAACGAGCCCACCTAATACGTGTATTTCAAGGAAGTGCAAATGGGCTTGGATTTCTTAGAAAATATAAATGGGCCTGATTGACGTGAAATTATTTGTTCACCCAGTCCAGCAAATGGACTGTACATTCTAGAAAACATGGGTTAAATATATGCCACATTTTTGCACGCTGACATGTGGGCCAATAGGTCGAAGCCTACGCAGGGCGTTGTCAACTTGGTCAACAAATGATTGTGTCATCCACAGCCATTGGATTTATATCCAACGGCCGGCATGCACCTTCAATCTCTCGTCTTCTTCCTCTAGCATCGCCGGGACCGCCTGGTCCGGCCTCCGATGGCTAGCGGCTCTGCTTAGCAGGCATCACTGCAAAGCGCTACCCCTCCGCCGGCCAGGCTATCCCTCCACCCCTCGACACCTTCTGTTATTCTCGACAGACTACAGCCCCATGCTGCAACTGAACCAGTTATAACCCTTCTCCTCCTCTCAATCTGCGACTCCACTGCCGCGTTTTCCCATCTCCGAGTCGTTCCCGTTCGGGGCTTCGCCGTCGTCCAGCGCCTCGCTGTGTTCGGTGCGGCGTGGTCAACAAACGAGAGTTGTCGAAAGAGGACTGTACGTGGAGAGCCTGATGACTGGGACCCACGAGGTCCATGGTTGCACGCAAGGAAAGTTCCTCCTTATTAAGCTGGAAAAAAATGTTTCCGCCACCTGACAGCTGGGACCCACCGGCTGTATCTTCTCACGGAAGGAAGTGCCTCCTTGTTTTGCGAAAAAAATTATTCATCCCGTTGACAGCTGGAACCCGTCAGATTTGGTGACTGACTTGTGGGCCTGCTAAGCGGACGTGTACGCACGGCATTGTCAACTTAATCAACAAATGATTCTAGCAGCTGGTCCGTTGGATGTTAATCCAAAAGCCGTGCTCCTTCTTCAACCTCTGTTCTTGCTCCTGTCTCCCGTGCACCGCGGCTGTGCTGCCGCGCACCCGAACCAGTGAAGTTTCCCACTCCTCTCCATCTACGACTCCACTGCCCCGTCTTCCCCATCTCCGGGTCGTTCCAGTCTGGGTGCGCTCGGCACGGTGTGGTCAATGTGGTCAAAACCCGAGAGTCATCGGAAGATGACTGTATGTGAGAGGCTGACAGTAGGGACGCACCACGCCCATGGACTCATGCATGCAACGGAATGCGGCGAGGTCAACGTAGTCAAGGAACGACTTCCATCGGAAGTATACTGTACGTGGAGAGTCTTAGCTGGATCCACGGCCGCAACAAGTCAGTGCCTCCTTATTATGCGGAAAATAATGATTCCTCCAACTGACAGCAGGGACCCACTGGACAGGCCACCGTATTTTGCGAAAAAACCGTTTGCCCCCTGACTGCTGGGACCCACCTGACGGGCCACCGTATTTCGTGAAAAAAACATCCCCCCCCCCCCCCGCTGTCAGCTCGGACCCAACGGAAGTGCCTCCTCATTACACAAAAAAATGAATACTCCCCCTGCTAGCTGGGACCCACCTTGGTGGGAGGCTGACTTGTGGGCCTACTAAGTTGACGGGGACGAAGGGCTTTGTCAACTTAGTCAATATGAACGATTCTTGCTCCAGTGACCGTACGATGTCCATCCAACGACCGTAGTGCTTCTTCAACCTCTGGTCTTCTTGCTCCAGCCGGCCAAACCAGCGCCGGTCGTGCCTCATGCTCCTGCCTCCCGTGGCCGGTTGTGCTGCCGCGGAGGCCTCACCGCCCCCTACTATTCCCACCGCTGGCCAGGCCCTGCGGCGACGGCAGCCTCACACCGTAGCCGAACTAGTGAACCCTCGTACTCCTCTCTGCACGGGCTTCCACTGCCGCGTCTTTCCCGGCTCCGCGTCATCCCCTTCCTAGGCCTCGCCGTCGTCCACCACCGTGGTGCTCTCCACGCGGCGTGGTCAACGTGGTCAAGGAACGACTTCCATCGGAAGAGTACTGTACGTGGTGAGGCTGACAGCTGGGTCCACGGCCACAGCCCAGTTTTTTTGTGATTTGCCAAGCAAGTCGCTTTGTAAGGCTTGTTGGGCTACAAATCTTTCAAGACGAGGAGAGCTTTCATTCGGCTGGCCGAGAAAATGGCCCACCAGTAATGAGAAATGGGTTGTACATTTTTAAAACACATCAAACCGGCAATTAGTTTCAAATATCTTTTTTTTTATTTCGAGATTTTAAATTACACTAATTTTTATGCGTGGAGAATTTGTTGGATTTTATATTGATATACATCTATTTGTAAAATCAGTTTGAATGTGAGTCAAAATTTCGGAATTAAAAACAGTTCGGACTGCATCGAAATATGCAAAATTTCGTATAAGTTTTTAATCGTGGCCACAGTATGGGCTGTAATGCTAACAAAAAGAATATGGGCTCCAAAAAAACCTTATGAATTAGCAAATGGGCTGTAAATTATTAGAATTAATGGCAGATGGGCAGTATGTTGTTTTCCACAGATTTGAGGCTTTCCTAAAAAAAGGTTGACGCACAAGCTGTGACTGTTGGATGGCCATCCAACGGCCGTCATGCTTCTTCAATCTCTGCTCTTCCTGCTCCAGCCGCTCAAACAAGCGTCGGTGGGACTGCCTACTCCCTCCTTCCCGCAGCCAGCTGTGCTGCCGCGCAGGCATCACCGCCCCACCTTACTCCCATCACTGGCCTAGCCATCCCTCTACTCACCCACACCTGTTGTTATTCTCCGGTGACGGCAGACGAACCAGTAAACCCTCGTTCAGTCGTACTCCCCTCCGCATGGGAAATAACTGCTGAGTCATCCCTGCCTCTGTGTCGTTCCCTTCCTGGGCCTCGCAGTCGTCCACCGCCCTGGTGCTCTCTGCGCGGCCTGGTCAACGTGGTCAACGACCGACATGCATCTGAAGTGGACTGTACGGGAAGAGGCCGACAGCTGGGTCCACGGCCGCACGCAAGGAAATGCCTCCTTATTACGTGCAAAATAATGTTTCCTCCACCTGACATCATGGACCCGCCGAAAGGGCCTCTGTATTTCACCAAAAAAACGTTACCGCCGCTGACAGCTCGGACCCACCAGCTATATCTTTGCACGCAAGGAAGTGCCTCCTTATTACGCACAAAAAATGTATACTCCACCTGTTAGCTGGGACCCAGTACAGTGACAGGCTAACTTGTGGGCCTACTAAGTTGACGGGGACGGAGGGCTTTGTCAACTTAGTCAATATGCACAATTCTAGCTCCAGTGACCGTACGATGTCCATCCAATGGCCATAGTGCTTCTTCAACCTCTAGTCTTCTTGCTCCAGCCGACCAAACCAGCGCCGGTCGTGCCTCGTGCTCCTGCCTCCCGTGGCTGGCTGCGATGCGGCGGAGGCGTCACCACCCCTACTACTCCCACCGCTGGCCAGTCCATCCCTCTATTCACCCACACCCCTTGTTATTCTGCAGCGACGGCAGCCTCACACCACAGCGAACCAGTGAACCCTCGTACTGCTCTACGCGTGGGCATCCACTGTCGCGTCTTCCCTGGCTCCGCGTCGTCCCCTTCCTAGGCCTCGCGGTTGTCCACCGCCCTAGTGCTCTCGGTGCGGCGTGGTCAACGTGGTCAAGGAACGGCTTCCATCGGACGTGGACTATACGTGGAGAGGCTGACAGCTGGGTCCACGGCCGCAGCAAGGAAGTGCCTCCTTATTACGTGCAAAATAATTATTCCTCCACGTGACAGCGGGGACCCACCGGACAGGCCACCGTATTTCGCGAAAAAAACATTTCCTCCTAACTGCTGGGTCCCACCAGCTACATCTTCGCACGCAAGAAAGTGCGTCCGGGCAAAAAAAAACGATTCACCCCCCTGACTGCTGGGACCCACCAGCTACATCTTCGCACGCAAGGAAGTGCGTCCGGGCAAAAAAAACCGATTTGCCCCTCTCACTGCTGGGACCCACCAGCTACATTTTTGCACGCAAGGAAGTGCCTGACAGTCGGGACCCACCTGGTCGAAGCGTACGTAGAGTTTTCATTCTGGTCGCGAACGTGTACATACATACTGGTCGTTGTAGAGGCGCGCACGTATCGTAGCAGAGGCGCGCACGTAGCATGTACACGTACGTACAGCGGCCAGGGTGCAAGAAAGAAAATACGGCCACGTATGTGTACATATGGGCGGGGTCTCGAACGCCAACTCGCGCATACGTACGGCGAGGGCTCGTGTACATGGCTGGGTCGGAATGGAGAAATAGCGTCGTCGTCGTGTTCATGGGGAGGCAACAGAATGTGTCGTGTTCATTGGGAGGCAACGGAATGCGTCGTGTTCATCGGGAGGCAACGAAACGCGTGGGAGCCAACCGGCTTGGACGGAATAGGCGATGGAAACGAGGCCTGGCGTACTGCACAACGGAGGAAACGGCCTTGTGTTCGACCGGCCACGTTCGGAACGGGGTCCTGTTGATCGGGAGGGGTGTGGCGTAACACAAAACGGAGGAAACGGACCTCCTACGGTCGAAATGGGGGTCCTGTTGATCGGGAGGGGTGTGGCGTACCACAAAACGGATGAAAGGGACTTGTGTTGGAGCGCTACGGTCGAAACGGGGGTCCTGTTTATCGGGAGGGGTGTGGCGTACCGCAAAACGGGATTCCACGGGATACTGTTCATCTCCACCGTCGACCTCCTCCAGCCTCCACGGGCTACCGTCGACCTCCTCCAGCCTCCACGGGCTCTTGTTCATCCAGCCTCCACCGCGCGCTACTCCACCGGCTATTGTTCAACCACTCCTCCACCGTCTACTGTTCATCCAGCCCTCCACCGTCTACTGTTCATCCAACCCTCCACACCACGGGGTCCTGTTCAACCACCCCTCCACGGCCACCCCTCCACTGTCTACTATTCATCCAGACCTCCACACCATGGGGTCCTGTTCATCCAAAGGCAACGCCACCGCTCACTGTTCATCCAACCCCCCCCCCCCCCCCCCCCCCCCCGCAACGCTTACTGTTCATCCAATCGATCGGCTTCAGTTAGCAGCAGTAGCGAAGGAATCGCTCCATCGGGTTCAGTTAACAGCCATCGATCGATCCCTCGGGTTCAGTAACGCGTGGCCTGCAGTGCAATCGCTCGGGTTCAGTTAGAGCCCAACGCCTCACTCGGGTTCAGTTAGAGCCAACGCCTCGCACACACGCGTGTACCTGTACGAGAGAAACGTGCATCGCTCAGCCCCCAACCTCCCACCGTCACCGGCAACTCCCCGAAATTTTCCTCCCCCTCGCTTCTACCAAGGTTTTTTCCGTCATGGACGGCCCAAAGAATGTCATGCAGCTGCGTCTCCGGCCCGCCCAGGACGAAAAGCCCATTTTTGTCATGATTTTTTGTCAATAGAAGTAGGAGCCCACCACATCTATGATGATACTGGGTTTTGTCACAATTATCGTCATAGAAATGTCATATGTATGACAGAAAAAAATTTCGTTTGGCCCAAAATGTCACGAATGTGTCTTTTTTTTGTAGTGGTAGGAGGTCTATTTCGTCCGTTTTGCGGTACGCCACACCCCTCCATATCAACAGGACCCCCATTTCGACCGTAGGAGGTCCGCTTCCTCCATTTTATGGTATGCCACACCCCTCCCGATCAACAGGACCCCCGTTTCAACCTTAGGATATTCATTTCCTCCGTTTTGTGGTATGCCAGACCCCTCCCAATGAACAGGATGCCGTTTTGACCGTGGCCGGTCGAACACAAGGCCGTTTCCTTCGTTCGGCGGTACGCCAGGCCTCATTTCCATCGCCTGTTCCGTCCAAGCCCTCCTGATGAACATGACGGCGCATTCCGTTCCGACCCAGCCGGCTGGCTCCCCATGAACACGACGACGATGTTGTTTCTCTGTTCCAACCCAGCCATGTACACGAGCCCTGGCTGTACGTATGCGCGAGTAGGGGTTCGAGACCCTGCCCATATGTACACATACGTGGCCGTATTTTCTTTCTTGCACCCTGGCCGTCATACGTACGTGTACATGCTACGTGCGCACCTCTACTATGACACGTGCACGCCTCTACAACGACCAGTATGTATGTACACGTTCGCAACTAGAATGACAACGCTACGTACACTTCGACCAGGTGGGTCCCGACTGTCAGGCACTTCCTTGCCTGCGAAGATGTAGATGGTTGGTCCCAGCAGTTAGGGGGGAGAATCATTATTTTTGCCCGGACGCACTTCCTTGCGTGCGAAGATGTAGCTGGTGGGTCCCAGCAGTCAGGGGGGCGAATCATTTTTTTGGCCCGAACGCACTTCCTTGCGTGTGATGATGTAGCTGGTGGGTCCCAGCAGTCAGGGGGGCGAATCTTTTTTTTGCCCGGACGCACTTCCTTGCGTGCGAATATGTAGCTAGTGGGTCCCAGCAGTCAGGGAGAAACGTTTTTTTAACGATATATGGTGGCCCGTCCGGTGGGTCCCCACTGTCAGGTGGAGGAATAATTATTTTACGTGTAATAAGGAGGCACTTCCTTGCTGCGGCCGTGGACCCAGCTATCAGCCTCTCCACATACAGTCAACGTCCGGTGGAAGCTGTTCCTTGACCACGTTGACCACGCCACGCCGAGTGCACCAGGGCGATGGACGACGGCGAGGCCTAGGAAGGGAATGACACGGAGGCAGGGAAGACTCGGCAGTTGTTTCCCACGCGGAGGGGAGTACGACTGTACGAGGGTTTACTGGTTCGTCTGCCGTCGTTGGAGAATAACAGCAGGTGTGGGTGAGTTGAGGGATGGCTAGGCCAGTGATGGGAGTACGATGGGGCAGTGAGGCTTGCGCGGCAGCACAGCCGGCCGCGGGGAGGAGGGAGTAGGCAGTCCCTCCGACGCTTGTTTGAGCGGCTGGAGCAGGAAGAGCAGAGATTGAAGAAGCACGACGGCCGTTGGATGGACATCCAACAGTCACTGCTTGTGCGTCAACCTTTTTTTTAGGAAAGCCTCAAATCTGTGGAAAACAGCATTACAGCCCATCTGCCATTATTTCTAATAATTTACAGCCCATTCACTAATTCTTAAGGTTTTTTGGGAGCCCATATTCTTTTGTTAGCATTACAGCCCATATTGTGGCCACGGTTAAAAAATTATACGAAATTTTGCATATTTTGGTGCGGTCTGAACTGTTTTTAATCCCGAAATTTCGACTCACATTCAAACTCATTTTATAAATAAATGTATATCAATATAAAATCCAACAAATTCTCCACGCATAAAAATTAATGTAATTTAAAATCTCGAAATGAAAAAAAAGATATTTGAAACTAATTGCCGGTTTGATGTGTTTTAAAAATGTACAGCCCATTTCTCATTACTGATGGGCCATTTTCTCGGCCAGCCGAAGAAAGCTCTCCTCGTCTTGAAAGATTTACAGCCCAACAGGCCTGACAAAGCGACTTACTTGGCAAATCACAAAAAAAACTGGGTTGTGGCCGTGGACGCAACTGTCAGCCTCTCCACGTACAGTACTCTTCCGATGGAATGTCGTTGACCACATTGACCACGCCGTGCCGAGATCATCCAGGCGGTGGACGATGGCGAGGCCTAGGAAGGGGACGACGCAGAGCTAGGGAAGACGCGGCAGTGGATGCCCACGCGTAGAGGAGTACGAGGGTTCACTAAATCGGCTAAGGTGTGAGGCTGCCGTCGCCGCAGTGCCTGCCTAGCGGTGGGAGTAGTAGGGGGCAATGAGGCCTCAACGGCAGCACAGCCGGCCACTGGAGGCAGGAGCAGGCGGTCTCCCCGGCGCTGGTTTGGGCGGCTGGTGCAAGAAGAGCAGCGATTGAAGAAGCAGCATGACCGTTTGATTCAATTCCAACGGTTACTGCTGCTAGAATCGTTTGTTGACTAAGTTGACAAGCCCTGCGTACGCGTCAACTTATTAGGCCCACAGGTCAGTGTCCCAACCGATGCGCCCCAGATGTCAGTGGGAGGAATCATTTTTTTCGCGTAATAAGGAGGCAGTTGATTGCGTGCGGCCAGGCCAGCGGAGGGAGTAGGGTGGGCCGGGGAAGCCTGTGCGGCATCACAGCGGGCCACAAGACGAGGGAGCAGGAAGTCCCGCTGGCGCTAGTTTAGGCGGCTGGAGCAGGAAGATCAGAGATTGAAGAAGCACGTTGGCCGTTGGATGGACATCCAACAGTCATTGCTGCTAGAATCGTGTGTTCACTAACAAAGCCTTGCGTAAACAAGTCAGCCTCGAAATTTGTGGCGTCTACAGTCCATTTTCTATTATTTTTATAATTTTTACTCATTTTTTAATTCATATGGAATTTATTGCAGCCAGTTTTCCATTTTTAGAATTGCTGGCCATTTTCCGGTCAGTACCAGGGTTAAAAAATTAACTAAATATGTGGGAAATTTTGAAAATTTGCAAATTTTTGTTGGGGAACGAAATATTCTTAGTCCAAAAATTAATAGCCATACTAAAACAAATTTAAAAATAAATTAGTACTATGTCATGTTAAATCCAATGAAATACGTATAAGATATCAGTGAAGAACAAAAACAAAAAAAGAAACTAATATCCCATTTGCTATATTTTTTTTGGAATTTTCAACCCCTTTTGATATTACTTTTAACAGACATTGACCATACTCTTTGGCCAGGACGGAATGCATCCCTCCTCATCTTGAAAGATTTGCAGCCTAGTAATTCGGAGAAAATAAATAGGCCTAGCTTGGGTATTCTTCAAAAAGAAATACTGGGCAACCTTTTTTTCCCAAAGAACTGGTGCATGAGCATTTAGCTTTATTTATTTATTTACTTATTTATGTTTAGGGGACCATGAGCATGTACCTAGGCCGGATTCACGTGAGAGCCTCCCTTCCAGTTAATTATGGGCACCTCTATTGGGCCTTCATCCACGGGCTGCATGTTATCAACAAGTGGAAATTGTGTTTCGTACGAAAAATAGTATGAGCTACGTACGGTATGGGGCACTAAAGGATCGAACCGTGCAACGACTTCAAAAACATTGTTTTTTCGTTCTAACAACACATTTATTCAACCAACAGACGAAATATACTACTGATTGTACATTGAAAACAGCTGCAGCAGCAACCAGGGCTGGGGGTGCAACAGAAGCAGTAAGCAGGCCAGAAGAGTGAAGACGCAGCTCTCTCTTCCAAACCAAACATTAACCATCATTACAAAAGGGCTACCAAAAAAGAACAAGTGTATTCATCAAACTAAATAAAGATCCTACAACACCAAGTGTACACATCTAACTAACTGGCTCAGTTAGACGTTACTATTTATTAAGCTGTGGAGATTGGCTGACGGCTTGAACCAGATGGGTGCCTGACGGGGGAAATTCAAGCCAGCAGGTCGAAGTCTGATACTTGCGACCCTCTCTCCTACTATGGGCTGCAGAGCGTGGCGGCACATATCAGGGTATGGTGCATGCAGAGACGCATGGTATGCTGTGTACACACAGTTTTGCCTGATGAACAAAACGGTGTTGCCATGATGATCCTTGCCGTCGGTTATCTCCTGGTTAATCAGACAATTCAGTCCGACAAACAGAGAGCATGTACCAAGGCTACTTACCAACCTCCAGTCAAAAAATCCTGAAGGCCCAGAGAAGCTGGGATCCTGCTCAAAGACCTTGCAGTGACTATGATTGTATTCCGCAAAACAACACGTCCGGTACGTGAGAACAATCATCAATCTTTCACCATCATCTGATCGAGCCAGGAACCACCTGCAACTACCATGCCGCTTTTCATTGAAATGTTCTAGGATTAGGAAGGGTAGGGACACCAGGCGGCCTACAACATCAAATCAAGTTGGAGTAAAATAAAAAAGGGCTCTTGATTTAGTCAATCTTAAGAACAGCATGTTATGAGCATGAATATTTTTTTCAATAAATGTTGACAGTAATATAAGCAAGCCATCATGATATCATAGGAAAGTAACATACTGCTGTAACAGCCATTTGTAGTGATGACTGGAGTAGGCCAGCAATACGTTCAGCCATAGAAGGAGTCGACAGCGTAAATGAAGCCCTTGTGTTCAATGGCATCAGAGAACCATGGATGATGTATGATCCTGTGATGGACGTGCAGATTTATCCACTTACTGCGGTGACCTGTCAGATAGGCGAGACCATGGTTGAGGAACGGAATTAGCCTGAAGTCTTTATAATTCGCAGATCTTGTGGGCACTTGGCAGATTACAACCCTGAGCAAATCAAACTTGGTATCATGTTGGCTACTGTAAGATTTCGAGTATTCTGCGCCGCGGTGCCAAAGCAGTGCAGTGTTAATCGAAGGAAGGTGGATCAATCGCCGGGTGTAGACCTCCACGAGCATCCAGCTGCCGCGACCATCGACGAGCACCATCCAAGACGTGTTCATGCGGACCCAGTACATACCGTTAATGTAGTTGAGGCTGACGGGGATAGGATCGCAGTCAAGGGGGTTGATGCTCGCCACCCTATGATCGTTATGCTGCGTGACACGCCGTTTCTGATGATCAGGCGGCATCAGCAAGCAAGGAGCTGGCTTAAAAAGCTCCGGCCTGAGGGCTTTGAGTAAACGGTACAGCCCCGACTAGCATGCGGCGAGCAGCATGGTACTGAGATTGTCCACACGCGAAACAATGAGCTTGATTACCTCTCTAGGGAGCGAATACCAGCCACTCTTCTGGCGGATGCTGCTCGGTTCTGCCATTGTTAGTGCTTGGGTTTCGGACGAGGGGGGAGGCGCCTTAGCGGGGATGGAAGATTGGACGAGATTATTGCGGACAAAGATGGAGAAGCGAATATGTGCTACGGGAAGTGGACATGTGATGATGACTACAACACGCCGCTTGACTTACGAGATACATACCAGCAGCGTAGGGTCATATCGATGCCAGACAACTTGCTTGAGTGATCACAGTATTGGTACTCCCTACTACAGTACTATGCCCTAACTTGCTTGAGTAGAGTAGTATAGTAGGACTCTACTCTACTACTAGCACCGGAGGAGTAGTATATTCTAATCTAAAATAGTTACAAACTTCAATGCCTGAGCGTGGAACGACTATGAACCGTGCTTAAAGACCATGTCTACGTGGTGTTTGGACTTATATGCAAAAAAAATAGCATGATGCCCATGCATTGCACGGCACACCATCTTCACCAACTCGATTTTTTCTCTACTTCTACTCCTATAAAAGACTCAGTTAGTGATGATGGAGGCGAGGAGGTGTGTTCAGCCGGGTGTGTGATCGTCTCCAACATATCTATAATTTTTTATTTTTCCATGCTATTATATTACCCCTTTTGGATGTTTATGGGCTTTATTTTACACATTTATATCATTTTTGTGACTAACCTACTAACCGGAGGCCCATCCCATATTGCTGTTTTTTTTTGCCTATTTCAGTATTTCGAAGAAAAGGAATATCAAACGCAGTCCAAACGGAATGAAACCTTCGGGAGCGTTATTTTTGGAATGAACGTGATCCAGAGGACTTGGAGTGCAAGTCAAGAAGCAACCGAAGCTTCCACGAGATAGGAGCCCCCCCCCCCCCCCCCGCCGCCATATAGGGCGCGCCCCCTATCTCGTGGGCCCCTCGGGCATCCACCGACGTACTTCTTCCTCCTATATAAGCCTACGTACCCCGAAAACATCCGGGAGCAAACGAAACACAATTTCCACCACCGTAACCTTCTGTATCTGTGAGATCTCATCTTGGAGCCTTCACCGGCACTCTGCCGGAGGGGGAATTGACCACGGAGGGCTTCTACATCAACATCCTTGCCCCTCCGATGAGTTGTGAGTAGTTTACCACTGACCTACGGGTCCATAGTTATTAGCTAGATGGATTCTTCTCTCTTTTTGGATCTCAATACAATGTTCTCCCGCTCTCTTGTGGAGATCTATTCGATGTAAACTGTTTTTGCGGTGTGTTTGTCGAGATCCGATGAATTGTGGGTTTATGATCAAGTTTATCTATGAATAATATTTGAATCTTCTCTGAATTATTTTATGTATGATTGAGTTATCTTTGCAAGTCTCTTCGAATTAACAGTTTGGTTTGGCCTACTAGATTGATCTTTCTTGTCATGGGAGAAGTGCTTAGCTTTGGGTTCAAACTTGCGGTGTCCTTACCCAGTGACAGAAAGGGTTGCTAGGCACGTATTGTATTGTTGCCATTGAGGATAAAAAGATGGGGTTTATATCATATTGCTTGAGTTTATCCCTCTACATCATGTCATCTTTCTTAATGCGTTACTCTGTTCTTATGAACTTAATACTCTAGATGCATGTTGGATAGCGGTCGATGTGTGGAGTAATAGTAGTAGATGCAGGCAGGAGTCGGTCTACTTGTCACGGATGTGATGCCTATATACATGATCATGCCTAGATAATCTCATAATTATTCGCTTTTCTATCAATTGGTCGACAGTAATTTGTTCACCCACCGTAATACTTATGCTATCTTGAGAGAAGCCACTGGTGAAACCTATGGCCCCGGTTCTATCTTTTATCGTATAAGCTTTCAATCTACTTTTATTTGCATCTTTACTTTTCCAATCTATATTATAAAATACCAAAAATATATTTATCTTATCATATTATCTCTATCAGATCTCACTTTCGCAAGTGGCCGTGAAGGGATTGACAACCCCTTTATTGCGTTGGTTGTGAGTTCTTTGTTTGTTTGTGTAGGTGCGTGGGACTTTTGAGGAGCCTCCTACTGGATTGATACCTTGGTTCTCAAAAACTGAGGGAAATACTTACGCTACTATTGCTGCATCACCCTTTCCTATTCAAGGAAAACCAACGCAAGCTCAAGACGTAGCAAGAAGGATTTCTGGTGCCGTTGCCGGAGAGGTCTTCGCTCAAGTCAAGACATACCAAGTACCCATCACAAACTCATCTCCCTCGGCAACCTCGGCAACCTCTTCCTCAACGACATGGGCGACAACCTCAACACCAACAGTGTTGCTCCTGTTGCATCGTATTTGTTTCTGTCCTTCCTGTTTGAAATCGTCGTAGAATTCATGTTTCTACTCTGTATCCTACTACTATGCTAGTCCACATGATTAGTTTCATCTCTGTTATAGCCGTCATGATTTATTTTGTGCTTATTCGGATTAAATCTCGTAGTAACTTGCTCATATATTCAATTGGCGCAACGTCCCCTACAGCCACTCCTGATTCATGGACGGCCTGGTCGATGCCTCCAAGGAGCCCTTCGTCCACTGCTATGAGTGCCTGATGCCATTTTGTGGCTCGCTGGCGGACATTGTGCATCACCTCACGGATGCGTGCAATGGTCACTGCTGGCCCTTGGTGGAGAACATCAAGTACGAGACTGCTACCCGTTCACCATGCCAGAGTCGCTGGAGGATCACCGCTGCCTGCTAGTCTCGGAGGAGGACGGCAGCGTCTTCCTCTTGATCATGGGCACCGGCGAGGCCCGCGCAGGCCGCCACCCCATCTCTGTAATGTGCGTCAGGGGCGACGCCGCTAACGCTGACACTGACACGAGGCCGATGTACTGGTGCATGGTCAGTGTTACTACCCCTCCGAGTCACGTGGGCGGTGACACCGGCCTCATCAAACGGACTTGGACTCTGGGGAGCTGAGACTATCACGCCAATGTGGACATGGAAAACCCATGGCATCCTTTACCCGCCGACGCGGTGCACGGGGACTCCAAGGAGGTTCACCTGGACATATGCATCATCAAGTTAAATGTTGATCATTAGTCTTCGCTCAATGTAATCCGCTGTCTAAGCATGTGGAGACTTCCATGAGGATCTTGCTCTATTGGAGTATCGCGCATGAATAAAAGTGTATCCATTTATGGTTTAGTCTAGAATCTTCCATGTATGAATTTTTACTACAGTACTGGTGAAATACTTATGATGAACCATTTCTTACATCTCCTCTCACTACAAAAAAAGACACATTCGTGACATTTTGGGTCGAACGAAATTTTTTTCTGTCATACATATGACACTTCTATGACGATAATTGTGACAAAACCCGGTACCATCATAGATGTGGTGGGATCCTACTTCTATGACAAAAAATCATGACAGAAAATGGGCTTTTCGTCCTGGGCGGGCCGGAGACGCAGCTGCATGACATTCTTTGGGCTGTCCATGACGGAAAAAACCGTGGTAGAAGCGAGGTGGAGGAAAATTTTGGGAAGTTGTCGGTTACGGTGGGAGGTCGGGGGAAGAGCGATTCGCGTTTCTCTCGTACACGTGCGAGGAGTTGGCTCTAACTGAACCCGAGCGAGGCGTTGGGCTCTAACTGAACACGAGCGATTACACTGCAGGCTACGCGTTACTGAATCCGAGCGATCGATCGATGGCTGTTAACTGAACCCGATGGAGCGATTCCTTCGCTACTGCTGCTAACTGAAGCCGGTCGATTGGATGAATAGTGAGCGTTGCCGGGGGGGGGGGGGGGGGGGGGTTGGATGAACAGTGAGCAGTGGCGTTGCCTCTGGTTGAACAGGAACCCGTGGTGTGGAGGGCTAGATGAACAGTAGACGGTGGAGGGGTGGCCGTGGAGGGGTGGTTGAACAGGACCCCGTGGTGTGGAGGGCTGGATGAACAGTAGATGGTGGAGGGCTGGATGAACAGTAGACGGTGGATGGGTGGTTGAACAGTAGCCGGTGGAGTAGCGCGCAGTGGAGGCTGGATGAACAGGAGCCCGTGGAGGCTGGAGGAGGTCGACGGTGGAGATGAACAGTATCCCGTGGAGTCCCGTTTTGCGGTATGCCACACCCCTCCTGATGAACATGACCCCCGTTTCTACCGTAGGAGCTCTGTTTCGTCCGTTTTGCGGTACGCCACACCCCTCCCGATCAACAGGGCCTCTGTTTCGACTGTAGGAGGTCCGTTTCCTCCGTTTTGCGGTATGCCACACCCCTCCCGATCAATAGGACCCCCGTTTCGACCGTAGGAGGTCCGTTTCGTCCGTTTTGCGGTACCCCACACCCCTGTTTTGCGGTACGCCACACCCCTCCCGATCAACAGGACCCCCGTTTCGACCGTAGGAGGTCTGTTTCCTCCGTTTTGCGGTACGCCAGGCCTCGTTTCCATCGCCTATTCCGTCCAAGCCCTCCCGATGAACACGACCACGCATTCCGTTTCGACCCAGCCGGTTGGCTCCCACACGTTTCGTTGCCTCCCGATGAACACGACGCATTCCGTTGCCTCCCCATGAAAACGGCGCATTCCTTTGCCTCCCCATGAACACGACGACGATGCTGTTTCTCCGTTTCGACCCAGCCATGTACACGAGCCCTCGCCGTACGTATGCGCGAGTAGGCGTTCGAGACCCCACCCGTATGTACACATACGTGGCCGTATTTTCTTTCTTGCACCCTGGCCGCTATACGTACGTGTACATGCTACGTGCGCGCCTCTACTACGACACGTACACGCCTCTACATCCACCAGTATATATGTACGTACACGTTCGCGACCAGAATGACAACGCTACGTACGCTTCGACCAGGTGGGTCCCGACTGTCAGGCACTTCCTTGCGTGCGAAGATGTAGCTGGTGGGTCCCAGCAGTCAGGGGGGCGAATCGTTTTCTTTTTTTGCGCGGACGCACTTCCTTGCGTGCGATGATGTAGCCGGCGGGTCCCAATAGTCAGGGGGGTGAATCGTTTTTTTGCTCGGACGCACTTCCTTGCGTGCGAAGTTGTAGCTGGTGGGTCCTAGCAGTCAGAGGGGCGAATCGTTTTGTTTTTTCTTTTGCCCGGACGCACTTCCTTGCGTGCGAAGGTGTAGCTGGTGGGTCCCAGCAGTCAGGGGTAAACGTTTTTTTCACGAAATATGGTGGCCCGTCCGGTGGGTCCCCGCTGTCAGGTGGAGGAATAATTATTTTGCACGTAATAAGGAGGCACTTCCTTGCTGCGTCCGTGGACCCAGCTGTCAGCTTCTCCATGTACAGTCCACGTCCGATGGAAGCCGTTCCTTGACCACGTTGACCATGCCGCGCCGAGAGCACCAAGGCGGTGGACGATGGCGAGGCCTAGGAAGGGAACTACACGGAGCCGGGGAAGACGCGGCAGTGGATGCCCACGCGTAGAGGAGTACGAGGGTTCACTGGTTCACTGCAGTGTGAGGCTACCGTCGCCACAAAATAACAGGGGGTGTGGGTGAGTAGAGGGATGGCCTGGCCAGCGGTGGGAGTAGTAGGGGGCGGTGAGGCCTCCGCCGCATCATAGCTGGCCACGGGAGGTAGGAGCACGAGGCACGACCGGCGCTGGTTTGGGCGGCTGGAGCAAGAAGACTAGAGGTTGAAGAAGCACTACGGCCGTTGGATGGACATCGTATGATCACTGGAGCTAGAATCGTGCATATTGACTAAGTTGGCAAAGCCCTCCGTCTCTGTCAACTTAGTAGGCCCACAAGTCAGCCTGCCACTATACTGGGTCCCAGCAAATAGGGGGAGTATTCATTTTTTTGTGCGTAATAAGGAGGCACTTCCTTGCGTACGAAGATATAGCTGGTGGGTCCGAGCTGTCAGAGCCGGTCGCGGGGAGGAGGGAGCAGGCAGTCCCGCCGATGCTTGTTTGAGCGGCTGGAGCAGGAAGAGCAAAGATTGAAGAAGCACGACGGTCGTTGGATGGCCATCCAACAGTCACTACTTGTGCGTCAATCTTTTTTTAGGAAAGCCTCAAATCTGTGGAAAACAGCATACAGCCCATCTGCCATTATTTTTAATAATTTACAGCCCATTTGCTGATTCTTAAGGTTTTTTTGGAGCCCAATTCTTTTTCTTAGCATTACAGCCCATATTGTGGCCACGGTTAAAAACTTATACGAAATTTTGAATATTTCGGTGCGGTCCGAACTGTTTTTAATTCCGAAATTTTGACTCACATTCAAACTGATTTTAAAAGAAATGTATATCAATATAAAATCCAACAAATTCTCCATGCATAAAAATTAATGTAATTTAAAATCTCGAAATAAAAAAAAGATATTTGAAACTAATTGCCGGTTTGATGTGTTTTAAAAATGTACAGCCCATTTCTCATTACTGATGGGCCAATTTCTCGGCGAGCCGAATGAAAGCTCTCCTCATCTTGAAAGATTTGCAGCCCAATAGGCCTGACAAAGCGACTTACTTGGCAAATCACAAAAAAACTGGGATGTGGCCGTGGACCCAGCTGTTAGCCTCTACACGTATAGTACTCTCCCGATGGAATGTCGTTGTCCACATTGACCACACCGTGCCGAGAGCACCAAGGCGGTGGACGACGGCGAGGCCTAGGAAGGGGACGACGCAGAGCCGGGGAAAACGCGGCAGTGGATGCCCATGCGGAGAGGAGTACGAGGGTTCACTGGTTCGGCTGCGGTGTGGGGCTGTCATCGCCGCAGGGCCTGGCTAGCAGTGGGAGTAGTAGGGGGCGATGAGGCCTCAATGGCAGCACAGCCGGCCACTGGAGGCAGGAGCAGGCGGTCTCCCCGGCGCTGGTTTGGGTGGCTGGTGCAAGAAGAGCAGCGATTGAAGAAGCAGCAGGACCGTTCGATTCAAATCCAACGGTTACTGCTGCTAGAATCATTTGTTGACTAAGTTGACAAGCCCTGCGTACGAGTCAACGTAGTAGGCCCACAGGTCAGCCTCCCAACCGGTGCGCCCCAGATGTCAGTGGGAGGAATCATTTTTTTCGCGTAATAAGGAGGCAGTTGATTGTGTGCGGCCAGGACAGCGGAGGGAGTATGGTGGGTCGGGGAAGCCTGTGCGGCATCACAGCGGGCCACAAGAGGAGGGAGCAGGTAGTCCCGCCGGCGCTAGTTTAGGCGGCTGGAGCAGGAAGATCAGAGATTGAAGAATCACGGCGGCTAGAATCGTGTGTTCATTGACAAAGCCTTGCGTAAACAAGTCAGCCTCAAAAGATGTGGCATGTACATCCCATTTGCTATTATTTTAATAATTTTTACTCATTTTCTAATTCATATGGAATTTATTGCAGCCCGTTTTCCATTTTTAGAATTTTCGGCCATTTTCTGGTCAGTACCAGGGTCAAAAAGTTAACTATATATGTGGGAAATTTTTGCTGGGGAACGAAATTGTCATGTCCCTAGCCTTGCTATGCACTTGGACTAGCTTGGTTGCGGCATCATGTTTAAACTTCATTTAAACCTGAAATGGGGATTGTGCAAACCCTAGCACCAGATCAAATGAAATAGGTTCAACCTAAAATAATCTTCAATGAACCTGAAATGCCCTTCTAAAATGTTCATCATCTTTGCCTTGGTCCTAAACCTCTGACAAAAATGGTGCACAATTTTCTAGGTCATGCTAAGGTCACTGAATTAAATCATAAGTATTTGAATTTGGATATTTAAATTCTATAAAATATTTTAAATGTCCAAATACTCCTAAACTGAAATGTTCCATGTTGGGTATATTCTATACAGTGGGCATGTGCAGTTTAGTGACTTTTGAAAGGGTCTAGGTATTTTTAGAAAAGCCCTAAAGATTACAGAATAATAGAAACAGAATTTAAAATAGAGAAACCAGAGAGAGTTAGTACCTGGCCTCACCCGTGCAGCCCACCTGGCCGGCCTAGCTGGCGGCCCAGCCATCTGGCCGAACCCACCACCGCAACCCCTCTGTCGTCTTCCTCCTCTGCCAGGACGAGAAGCAGCTACGTGCGGCACGCACGGCCACCCGCGGCCACCTCCTTCTTCTGTCGACACCCTGGACGACTCCAGACGACGCCACGCACCCCCCCGAACCCCATGCACCTCTTCCCTCTCCCCCGAATGCTCTCCCCCTCCTCCGTTCTCCTCACCGAACACGCCCGCCGCCGCCTCTGCATGCCGCCGTCCCTGCCAAGCCACGCGAGCGGAAGCGCCCTGCAGCGTCGTCCCCGACCTCGTCTTCAACCTCTAGCCGCCGGCAACCTCGCCATGGATTCACGAGCTTCAGACCCTCCCCGACCTCGCCGTTACCTCTGCTGGTTTCTCCGTGAGCTCCGTCGCATCTCCCTTCTCTCCATTTGCTCGCCCCCATGCCGTAGCGTCGTTCCCCGCCGTCACCGAAGCTCGCCGGTGCTGCGTCCGTCATCACCGTCGGTAGCAGCCCCGCCTGGCTAACCCGAGAATGCAGGCGTGCTCAGGGAGCTCCCAGGAGCCCAACACGGCCATCCGCTCGCTCGCTAGCGCGCTGCAGTCCTTGCGCCCATGGAGCCGTAGCTCCGGCCGCCGCCTTGCTCGCCGCCGGCGCTGCTCCCGGCCACCCCGAGGCCTCCCGTCTGGTCCTTTGGATGCAGACGAGCAAGAGCTACTCCCTGGTGCCCTCAGCTCGCCAAACCACCACCCGTAGCTCAAATCTGAGCCGAGCCGCCGACGTTTTGGTCGCCGCCGGCAAGGCTCCGGCGACTGCCAACGTGGCCGTCATTAGCAGCTAATGACATCGCTAATTAACCCTGGAGCCACTGACAGACGTGCCCCACCAGTTTAACTAAGCAGCTAACGGAATTAGTTAGGGATAATCTAATCCGACTGGGCCCATGCGTCAGTTTTGACCACGCTAACGTGGCCGTTGACCAGGCCCACCTATCTGTGACCCTAAACATCACTGGGTCACTGACCAGTGGACCCCACTGGTCAGTGTTGACCTGGTCAGCCGCAGTTGACCTGCTGACATCACAGTGATGCACTGCTGATGCAGTAAATGTTTTCTGGAATTTAAATAAATCTTAAATGATTTATTATTTTCAGAAAATGTCCTAAACTTCTAAAAATCATAGAAATTCAACCGTAACTCCAAATGAAATAATTTATATATGAAAAATTATCAAAAAAATCCAAACTATCCATCTGTACCATTTTCATGCATGTTAGAACAACTTATGACTACTGTTTAGGACAATTCAATTAAATGGCATTTAAGAAATCACATATGGAGTTTGAATTTGAATCTTTGATTCAAACCAACTTCATTTAATCTAGTTGCTAGTTGCATTAGCTCAAACCACAGCATATTGCCGTGTCACACTCATGCATCATATTGTTGCATTGCACTGATTGTGTTCTTTCTCTATTGCCGGTGTTTGTCCCCCCCTCAGTAGACGTTGTTTCGACGATGAGTTCGATGACACCGACGAAGAACTATATTATCTTCAGAAGTGCCAGGCAAGCAAAACCCCCTTGTTCATTCTGATACAATCCCACTTTCTCGCTCCTGCTCTGTTTTACTGCATTAGGACAACAATGATACAACTGTTACTTGCAGCGGTAGTTGAACCTCTTTATCCTCTGCATGACCTGTCATTGCCACAGTAAATAGATGAAACCCACTAGCATGAGTAGGAGTTATTTGAACCCTGATGTGCCTACTCATTCATGCTTCTTTGTCATGCCTGCTACTGCTTAGAGTTGAGTCAGGTCTGATTCATCGGGGATGAAATGGAGGTGTGTGAACATGTCCTACTGTGTGTGAGCTAAGTGTGTGAACACGATTTGGTAAAGGTAGCGATGAGAGGCCATGTAGGAGTACATGGTGGGTTGTCTCATTGCAGCCGTCCTCAGGAACTGAGTTCTGTGTTTGTGATCCATGAACAGTTACTACCACGCATTGGAATGCTTAAGTGCCCCTCTCGACTTATTAATCAACCTGATCTCTGTCCAGGAGTTGCAACTAGTTTCTGGTGTTTATAGGTAGTGTTAGTAGTCTACCAAGTGACACCCGGTACAGGTGGGCTTGGGACAGACTAGGCACGGTGGCACGGTGTACCAAGTGGCACCTGGATGGTGGGCTTGGGAACCCTGATCACATCGTTTGGGGCCGTGAGCGACACCCCGGCCGGATCTCCTTGCGGATGGAACCCGAATAGGCGATAAACCTGGACGAGAGACTTGTGTGGTTAGTCAGGTCGTGGCCGACACCCTCGCTGGGCTTCCGCTTGAAGGTTTCCGAGTACATGACGTGTAAATGGCGATAAGTGGTGAGAGCGTGTGTGAAGAAGTACACCCCTGCAGGGTTAATATGATCTATTCGAATAGCCGTGTCCGCGGAAAAGGACTTCTGGGTTGCCTGTACAGTTCATAGACAAGTGCAAGTGGATACTCTAAAATACGCAAGATAAGCGTGAGTGCTATGGATGGCGTTCTCGTAGGGAGACGAGAGAAGATCCATAGTGGTGTATTGATATGGTGAATATGTGGACTCGTGTGCGCCACCTCAAAGAGTTACTTGCAGTCGTAGTTCAGGATAGCCACCGAGTCAAAGCTGGCTTGCTGCAGTTAAACCCCACCATCCCTTTGTTGATAATGATGCATATGTAGTTAGTTCTGATGTAAGTCCTGCTGGGTACATTTGTACTCACGTTTGCCTATTTTACGTTTTGCAGAGACTTCCGTCTCACTAGTAGTTTCGCATGGACTTCGACGTTTAGCTTGTTACCTCAGCTACGATCTTGTGCCCTCGGCAGGATCTGGTAGTTAGTCAGGCTTCTCAGCCTTTTTCATTTGTAGTAGTCTGTACTCAGACATGTTAAGCTTACGCATGTACTTTGACTTGTATGCTCTGAATGTTGGGTCGTGAGACCCATGTTTGTAATATCTCGCTCCTCGGAGCCTATTGAATAAAATACTTGAGTTGTAGAGTCATGTTGTGATGCCATGCTGTATTTGCACATATCGAGGATATTGTGTGTATGTTATTGAAATGCTTGGTATGTGTGGGATCTGACTACCTAGTTGTTTATCCTTGGTAGCCTCTCTTACCGGGAAATGTCTCCTAGTGCTTCCACTGAGCCATGGTAGCTTGCTACTGCTCCGGAACACTTAGGCTGGCCGGCATGTGTCCTTCTTCGTTCCTGTGTCTGTCCCTTCGGGGAAATGTCACGCGATGAATACCGGAGTCCTGTTAGCCCGCTACAGCCCAGTTCACCGGAGTCCTGCTAGCCCAGTGCTACAGCCTGGATTCACTCGCTGATGACTGACACGTTCGATGCTGGGTCATGGATGCCTGTCCTTGTAAGTTTGTGCCACTTTGGGTTTACGACTAGCCATGTCAGCCCGGGCTCCTTATCATATGGATGCTAGCGACACTATCATATACGTGTGCCAAAAGGCGCAAACGGTCCCGGGCAAAGGTAAGGCGACACCCGTGGGGATACCGTGTGTCGGTGTCAAAACCGGCGGATCTCGGGTAGGGGGTCCCGAACTGTGCATCTAGGCGGATGGTAACAGGAGACAAGGGACACGATGTTTTTACCCAGGTTCGGGCCCTCTCGATGGAGGTAAAACCCTACTCCTGCTTGATTGATATTGATGATATGGGTAGTACAAGAGTGGATCTACCACGAGATCAAGGAGGCTAAACCCTAGAAGCTAGCCTATGGTATGATTGTTGTAATGGTTGTATGTCCTACGGTCTAAAACCCTCCGGTTTATATAGACACCGGAGAGGGCTAGGGTTACACAGAGTCGGTTACAACGGTAGGAGATCTACATATCCGTATCACCAAGCTTGCCTTCCACGCCAAGGAAAGTCCCATCCGGACACGGGACGAAGTCTTCAATCTTGTTTCTTCATAGTCTTGGAGTCCGGCCGATGATGATAGTCCGGCTATCCGGACACCCCCTAGTCCAGGACTCCCTCAGTAGCCCCTGAACCAGGCTTCAATGACGATGAGTCCGGCGCGCATATTGTTTGGCATTGCAAGGCGGGTTCCTCCTTCGAATAATTCATAAAAGATTATGAACACCAGGATAGTGTCCGGCTCTGCAAAATAAATTCCACATTCCACCATAGAGAAAATAATATGTACACAAGTTCAATATGCTAACGTATTTTGTGGCATGACGTCACGCCACTACCAAGCCTTCACTGGAATCGTTTTTTATTATACCACCTCAACGCGTTTAGCGAAGCGGTTTCCTTGGCACGTCTTGTCGAAGCAGAGATTGTGTTCCCCTTATTCCAGGATTCCCATCAATACGGACGTGGGTAACCCAACCGCGCCATTGATTGTGGCGCTTGGGAAATAAGTGAGTTTTACCAGGCCGGTGGGGACGCATAGTCTTCGTCCGACCATATATAAGGGGATAAGGATCCACCTTTTTTACCTACGCCTTCTTCCTCCTTTGCTTATCCATCTTCGCGCACTCGAGCTCCAGCGCCCAAGTTCACACATCTCGCCTCAACCTTCTCCAGCCATGTCCGGAGCGGGAGGCAAGTGGTTGGCCTCCTCCGTCACGGAGGGGCACATCGAAAAGCTGCGCAGCGCCGGATACCTTTCCAGCGACATCGCGCACCGGCTGCCCGACTAGGGGCAGCTCGTCCCCACCCCCAGGCCCCATGAGAGGGTCGTGTTCCTTCCCCACTTCCTCCGTGGACTGGGCTTCCCACTTCATCCTTTCGTCCGGGGGCTCATGTACTACTACGGCCTGGACTTCCATGATCTGGCGCGAAACTTCATCCTCAACATCTCGGCGTTTATCGTCGTGTGCGAGGCCTTCCTCTGCATCCAGCCCCACTTCGGCTTGTGGTTCAAGACCTTCAATGTCAAGCCGAAGGTAGTGAAGGGCGCCCAAGCGGAGTGCGGAGGCGCCATGGTGGACAAAATGCCCAACGTCACCTGGCTCGAGGGGGCCTTTGTGGAGTCCGTCAAGGGGTGGCAATCGGGGTGATTCTACATCACCGAGCCGCGTGACCCTAAATGGGCAGCGGCCCCCGAGTTCAGATCTGGTATCCCCATGCAGCTCACCTCCTGGAAAGAGAAGGGCTTGCTATGGGGCAGTTCGGAGGAGCTGACAGGACTCCAGTCCTGTCTCCAGACCTTGGTGAACAAGAAGCTTAGGCTTGTCAATGTGATCCAGGTCATGCTCGTCCGCCGGATTCTCCCCTGCCAACAGCGGGCCTTCAATCTGTGGGAGTTCGATCCGACACAGCACCGGACTCTGAGCGGGCTCTTCGACACGACGTACGAATCCGTCTGGAGGGTGCTATTCAAGGGCGGAGAAGCCCCCACGTCCGCGACTGAAGATCGCGGATTCAGCACCAAGCGCCCGGCCGGTGTGGTAAGATATGTTATCCTTTATGGGACCTTTATTTCTTTCATAGTTTGACTCTATGTGGGATCTAAAACTCCCGTTGACTTTAACAGGGCTGGTAGAGGACATCCGGACAGGTAGACTATCCGGCTCCCCTTCCCGAAGACCCAGCGGACGCCCGTTTAACGGGGCTGCTAGTCCCGGCACTTTATGTGGTGCCGGAGAAGAAGGCCAAGAAGAAGGCCACGGGAACCCGAAGGAGTTCCCAGCGCCAGGTGATATCGGACTCATCGTCCGATGGCTCCGAGGCGGACTCCTCCCCCGAAGATGAGGAGGAGGAGAAAGAGGACTCTCCCCAGGAGGGGGGAGAGAGGAAGAGGAAGGCTTCCCCAACAGGGGAGGCTGAAGGGTCCAAGAAGGGGAGGACCCTTCCTCCGGACGGCTCTGCCAACGCCGACGGCGGCAATGAGGAGTGGCCCTCAAGGGCCAAGCCCCTGGCGAGATCTTAAGTATCCGGATTCTAGAGTGATTTATAATTTCTCTTTTGTGTCACATAGTGTCCTTCTAATGCCGCACACTACCTGTAGTCCGGCCAAGGATGATCTTCCCGCTTCATCAAGCAGGTCATTGGCTCCGTCGGATGTACATTCCATTCCGACTGCCTCCACCCCTTGCGACGCTGAGGACGCTGAGGTGGGATCCCAGGAGGGGACCCATCAGGAGGAGGCTCCAGAGGTGCCGCAAGGTAGCCTCCCGGACTTTGCGCCGGACTCCATGCCGGAACCCGCAGTGGTTCCGGAGTCCGGTAGGCGGCCCCTTCATAAGAAGGGCAAGACCGTGATGCCGGTGTCCTCCGTCCAACCGGAGGCGCCGGACAACTTGTTGGAGGCGCTCAACGGCGCTTCCATCGAGGAAGAATACCGCACTATCATGAGTGCGGTGATTCAGAAGGTTCAGCTCGCCAAGAGCGGGCTGACCAAAGCCTGCAGCAGCCTTCTAACAGGCTTTGAGGTAAGAAGTTTAAAATATGTAATGTAATACTGCATAGACAGTAGCCCCTGATGCTCAGTTCGGTGTTTGGAAAGAAAAGCCGGACTGAGGATCTAAAAAGATATACGCAGGAGTTCTAAAAATTATGTCAATATGGGTTTGCAGGCTGCGCTGCTGACCTCTGCCGCACTGACTGCGGAGGTCGGTGCTTTGAAGCAGAACCTCGAGCGGTCCGAGAACGAGCTTGGCCTTGCCAAGAAGCAGCTCGAGGACAAAGAAGGTGATTAACACCGTAATAAATTTGTACCTTACAGAAAAGGATTTTGGTTGCAAATAGAAATAACAAGGATAACTTGGGCACTGCAGGGGCCACGAACGAGGTGGCAACCCTGAAGGAGGCCGTGTCCGCGGCCGAGCGCAATGCGGCCGCGGAACGAGCAGAGCGAGAGAAGCAGGAGGCGCGGGTGGCGGAGGTACGGCAAGAGCTCCAGGCTCTCATGGAAAAACATGAGAGTTTGGAGCGTGACTCGAAGACTCGAGAGTCCGAGCTTGCCTCGGTTCTTGAGAGTGCCAAAGCTGCTAAGGCCGAGGCCCATAAGGCCCTTCAGGAGATGGAGGCGGTGCAGAAAATAGCGGCGGGTAAGGCATTTTTCATGCAAAGCAAGCATCTGGATGTGAATTACCTGTTACTTACCCGAATTCGGAGCTCTCCAGGAGCATTTGCATATCTGCCTTGCAGCGTGTCCGATGCCGCCGCATTCTACCGGGCCGAGGAGGGGAGCTCAATGGAGAAGGTCTTATGGTCTCAATACACTGAGGCCGGACATCCGGTGCCCCTTAGCGACCAGCTGAAGCAGCTGGTCGAGCTCCACAAGGTAGCCGAGCAGGCCATGAAGGGCCTCATAGTCCGGCTTTGGCCTGAAGAGGCCATGCCTGGGAGCTACTTCGGCATGGTGCGGCGGCTGGTGGATGCGTGTCCATGGGTGGAAGTCATCAAGCGCTCCGCCTGCATTGAAGGTGCCCGTCGGGCCCTTGCCCGCGCAAAGGTGCACTGGGGCAGGCTGGATGCTGAGAAACTTATAACGGACGCGCCGCCAGCGGGCAAGGAGTATCGTACACCCGAGATGTACTATAAGAGTGTCCTGAAGGGTGCCCGCAAGATTGCGGATGAGTGCCCCAAAGATGTAATTATTGAGTAAACTCGCAATGTGTTATCCTGTGCGGTGAAAACTTTGTTCATATGCGCTAAGCAATGCTTATTAATTTAAAATATTACCTTCTGTACGGCCGTTTATTAAATCTGGGAGATGGCAAGTCGTCGGCTTCAGCCCCCATGCCACTAGTGCTGGGGTGTTCGGGATAAAATTGAGCACTCTTGTTCCCATTTTTGGGTCCATCTAGGGAGGCGCTCAACACAAAGAACAAGGCAACCGGACTTATAATGCTTGAACACTCTCACTTAGCCATAGAATTCTATAATTTTAAATTTTGGTGAAGCCCCTAGTATTCGGAAGACCGAGTTCGGGGTGCTATCCACGCCTGGGCCGGACACTATCCAGTTCCTCGCTCTAAGCGGCGTAAGTCTTTAGGGACTCGAAAGGACCTCTCGAACAGCGA
This sequence comes from Triticum timopheevii, assembly GCA_963921465.1. Taxonomy (NCBI): domain Eukaryota; kingdom Viridiplantae; phylum Streptophyta; class Magnoliopsida; order Poales; family Poaceae; genus Triticum; species Triticum timopheevii. The sequence goes on along the minus strand of OY997272.1, from coordinate 68,077,106 downwards.
CCAGCTCTCGCCTTATCATGATAGTCAGTTTTAGCTTTCTCCACTGAGGCGCTCGCCCAGCTCAACCGGGGCGCAATCGCAGTGGTTCTCCCAGTGCTACCTTAGCCGACAGAACGGAACGTAAGGTACCAAACCATGGGAGCCGGGCAAACCCAACTAATGACCCAAGACATGATTCGGAGCTGATGCATATAGTGCTATAAGTTCGGGGTGCCACACTTGTGAAAGTGTTCGGACTTATCACACCATAATGCGGGGAACATAAGCCCCTGGTGTATTCGGCCGTACCAGAGTGTACGGATGCAAGATGTCATAAATGAACATATATAAGAAAAGGAATGCAATTATAAGCGAAAAGTGATGCATTGTTTATTCAAGGGATTCTGCCATGAGTGCAGAACGATACAAATAGTGCGGTAAGCAAGGGATTGGACTATTTAAACATGTCCCCCTCCAGGGGTAGGCTGCGGACTGGTGTATTTAACAAATTTAATGCTCATAATGGAGACCACCTATGTGTTCGTCGTAGCCTTTGTCCTTCCCTGGCTGTTGCATCGTGAGCTCGGCAGGTTCGCCGCTGGACAGTGTCTCTGGTAAACGGAGTCCTGTGGATAAAAAGAAGAAAAAGGAAAATAAAAAGAGCGACACACTTAGGAGCCCCTGGTGTGGTTGAGCCGCACTCTGAGCCTGTCGTGGTCGTGCCCCTCCCCCTATGCCCATGGTATCTCCAGAGCGTAATGATGTACGCGGGGAGCTGGTTTTGCAATCATGCGAGGGCTGGGGTTGGGGCCGCATTGCTACGCGTGCTCGGAACGTGCCTGGTGGTCTTGATTGATGTTACTCCGGGCGCGTTTGGCCATGTCCGGTCGTTTAACGGCCGGACTCGAAAATTGCCTTAAAAGGCTACTCTGTACTTCTGCCGCGAGAGCCGCTGTGTGTTCCTCCGTTCGGAGGGAGCGTTCAGTATTTCCGTTGACCGTGATGACTCCACGAGGGCCTGGCATCTTGAGCTTAAGGTATGCATAATGCGGCACCGTGTTGAATTTTGCAAACGCGTTTCGTCCGAGCAGAGCGTGATAGCCACTGCGGAACGGGACTATGTCGAAGATTAACTCCTCGCTTCGGAAATTATCCGGGGATCCGAAGACCACTTCCAGTGTGACTGAGCCTGTACAATTGGCCTCCACACCTGGTATGACGCCTTTGACAGTCGTCTTTGTAGGTTTAATCCTTGAGGGGTCTATGCCCATCTTGCGCATTGTATCCTGATAAAGCAGGTTCAGGCTGCTGCCGCCGTCCATCAGGACTCTAGTGAGGTGAAATCCATCGACGATTGGGTCAAAAACCAATGCGGCGAATCCGCCATGGCGGATACTGGTGGGGTGGTCCCTTCGATCAAAAGTGATCAGGCAAGAGGACCATGGATTGAACTTCGGGGCGGCTGGCTCCATCGCATATACGTCCCTAAGTGCACGCTTCCGCTCCCTCTTGGGTATGTGGGTTGCGTATATCATGTTTACAGTCCGCACTTGTGGGGGTAACCCTTCTGTCCTCTACTGTTCGGCGGCCGGGTCTCCTCCTTGTCATCGCTATGCAGCCCCTTGTCATTGCTTTTGGCAATTAACTTGCCTGCCTGCTTGAATACCCAACAATCCCTGTTGGTGTGGTTGGCTGGCTTTTCAGGGGTGCCATGTATCTGGCAAGAGCGGTCGAGTATTCGGTCCAAATTGGACGGACCCGGAGTGGTTCTTTTGAATGGCTTCTTCCGCTGACCGGGTTTAGAGCCTCTGAATCCGGCGTTGACTACCGTATCCTCATTGTTATCGCCGTTAACGCGGCGTTTGTTTTTATTTCGACGCGACCTGCCATTGTGGTCCTTAGTATCCGGACTGCCAGTATTTTTGCTGAGGTTGTTGCTGCGGGCTAGCCCGCTGTCCTCCCCCGCACAGAAGCGGGTCATGAGTGATGTGAGGGCTGCCATGGATTTCGGCTTGTCCTGTCCTAGGTGCCGGGCCAGCCACTCGTTGCGGATGTTATGTTTGAAGGCTGCAAGGGCCTCTGCATCCGGACAGTCAACGATTTGATTTTTCTTTGTTAAGAACCGTGTCCAGAACTATCTGGCCGATTCATCTGGCTGCTGAATTATGTAGCTTAGGTCATCGGCGTATGGTGGTCGCACATATGTGCCCTAGAAGTTGTCGAGGAATGCGGCTTCCAGGTCCTCCCAGCACCCAATTGACTCTGCGGGCAAGCTGTTAAGCCAATGCCGAGCTGGTCCTTTAAGCTTGAGTAGGAGATACTTGATGGCATGGAGATCGTTGCTGCGGGCCATATGGATATGAAGGAGATAAACTTAGATCCAAACCGCGGGGTCTTTTGTGCCATCGTAGGATTCAATGTTCACGGGTTTAAACCCTTCAGGGATTTGATGATCCATTACTTCATCTGTGAAGCATAGTGGGTGTGTGGCGCCTCTATATTGAGCAATATCACGATGCAGCTCAAGAGAGTGTTGTCTGCTGTGTTCGGCCCAGCCGGAGTTGCTGTATCCGGTGCGACGGTAGTCGTCGTGGGTCGTGGGGCGCCCACGTGATCCATAAATAGATCTGGATTGTCTTGCCTTGTCCTCCAATGTGTCACGCAAGTCCGGCGCATTCCCCCGTGGCTTCGTACTTTTCGAGCGGTGCCGGGGTACGGTTCTGGTGGAGGGCTTAGATGCCTCTCTGTCGCGGCCACGAGGTGGTCGGCCTGCCATATTGTGCGCTGGTGATGAAGGTTTATATGCCTGCTCCTCCAATTGGGGGAGCAACTTGCGTTTTGGGTAGCTTTTGGAGGGGCGTTCGAGTTCATACTCTTCGGCCGCCAGGACTTCAGTCCATCTGTCGGCTAGCAGATCTTGATCAGCTTGAAGTTGTTGCTGCTTTTTCTTTAGGCTATTTGCCATGGCCATTAGCCTGCGTTTAAAACGCTCTTGTTCGATGGGATCCTCAGGCATAACGAATTCGTCGTCATTGAGGCTTGCCTCGTCTCCGGAGGGAGGCATGTAATTATCATCCTCGACCTCTTCGTCTGCCGCACTCTCGTGAGGGCTGGCTTCTGCATCCTCCTGCGCTGAATCTTGCTGGAGGGGGTTGTCTTCGGCACTCTCTGGGGTGTTATTATCTCCGGTGCCGGAATCTCCATTCTTGCTGTGGCGGGATTTAGAGCGGCGCCGCTGACGTCGGCGCTTGGGCTGTTTCTTAGGGGAACCTGCCTCCGCTGCTTCTTCGCTGTTCCCATCCTTCGGGATGTCCACCATGTATATGTCGTATGACAAGGTGGTCTTCCAGTGCCCCGTAGGCGCTGGTTCTTGATCGTCTCCGGCATCGTCGTCCATACCGTCGATGTCTTCGGAGTCGTAGTCTAGCATGTCGGTTAGATCGTCGACAGTGGCTACAAAGTGGGTGGTGGGTGGGATTTGAATTTCTTCGTCGTCTGCATCCCAACCATCCTGACCGCAGTCCGGCCAGGACTCTCCTGATAACGAGAGATGCTTTAGCGAATTCAAGATGTCGCCAAAGGGTGAGTGCTGAAAGATGTCCGCAGCGGTGAACTCCATGATCGGCGCCCAATCGGATTCGATTGGCAGGCGCGCAGGAGGTTCGGAGTCCGGCAGGGAGTCCGGCACCTTGGAGTCACGAGCTTTATAAGGGACAAGGTCAGTATCCGGCTCCATCGCCGTAGAAGTTGCAGCTCCCGAGTCGGTGTCCAGCCACCTGTCCTCGATCTGCGCGGTCTGCTCCGAACTATGGGTCAGAGCGGATTCGTGTGCGGCCTCCAAGGTACTGTCCGGCGGCAGAGCTATATCATGCCCATCGTGACAGTGCGGCACGCTCGGCTGTGGCTCGAATCCATCGAAGATCAAGTCTCCGCGGATGTCAGTCGTGAAGTTTACGCTTCCAAATCTGACCTGATGGCTAGGGGCGTAGCTTTCGATCTGCTCCAGATGGCCAAGTGAATTGGCCCGCAGTGCGAAGCCGCCGAATACAAAGATCTGTCCGGGGAGAAAAGTCTCACCCTGGACTGCGTTGTTGCTTGAAGAATCCATCAAGCCTATCGGTGACGACACAGAGGAACTCTCAATGAAAGCACCAATGTCAGTGTCAAAACCGGCAGATCTCGGGTAGGGGGTCCCGAACTGTGCATCTAGGCGGATGGTAACAGGAGACAAGGGACACGATGTTTTTACCCAGGTTCGGGCCCTCTCGATGGAGGTAAAACCCTACTCCTGCTTGATTGATATTGATGATATGGGTAGTACAAGAGTGGATCTACCACGAGATCAAGGAGGCTAAACCCTAGAAGCTAGCCTATGGTATGATTGTTTTAATGGTTGTATGTCCTACGGACTAAAACCCTCCGGTTTATATAGACACCGGAGAGGGCTAGGGTTACACAGAGTCGGTTACAATGGTAGGAGATCTACATATCCGTAACGCCAAGCTTGCCTTCCACGCCAAGGAAAGTCCCATCCGGACACGGGACGAAGTCTTCAATCTTGTATCTTCATAGTCTTGGAGTCCGGCCGATGAAGATAGTCCGGCTATCCAGACACCCCCTAGTCTAGGACTCCCTCACCGTGCGTGAGGCCGCAAAGTGATATGAGGTGTTACATGCTAGATCGATGTGGCATTGAGTCGGGGTCCTGACAGAAATATTCTTAATACAAAAATTAATAGCCATACTAAAATAAATTTAAAAATAAGTTAGTACTATGTCATGTTAAATCCAATGAAATACGTATAAGATATCAGTGAAGAACAAAATTCAAAAAAAAAAACTAATATCCCATTTGCTCGTCTTGAGAGATTGCAGCCCAGTAATTCAGAGAAAACAAATAGGCTTAGCTTGGTATTCTTCAAAAAGAAATACCGGACTACCTATTTTCCCAAAGAACTGGTGCATGAGCATTTAGCTTTATTTATTTATTTACTTATTTATGTTTAGGGGACCATGAGCATGTACCTGGGCCGGATTCATGTGAGAGCCTCCCTTCCAGTTAATTATGGACTTCTCTATTGGGCCTTCATCAGTGGGTTGCATGTTATCAACAAGTGGAAAATGTGTTCTGTACGAAAAATAGTATGAGCTACGTACGGTACGGGGCACTAAAGGATCGAACCGTGCAACGACTTCCAAAACATTGTGTTTGTCGTTCTAACAACACATTTATATTCAACCAACAGATGAAATATACTACTGATTGTATATTGAAAATAGCAGCAGCAACAACCAGGGCTGGGGGTGCAATAGAAGCAGTAAGCAGGCCAAAAGAGTGAAGACGCAGCTCTCTCTTCCAAACCAAACATCAGCCATCATTACAAAAGGGCTACCAAAAAGAACAAGTGTATGCATCAAACTAAATAAAGATCCTACTACACCAAGTGTACACATCTAACTAACTGGCTCAGTTAGACGTTACTATTTATTAAGCTGTGGAGATTGGCTGATGGCTTTAACCAGATGGGTGCCTGACGGGGGAAACTCTAGCCAGCAGGTCGAAGTCTGATACTTGCGACCCTCTCTCCTATTTTCGGCTGCAGAGCGTGGTGGCACATATCAGGGTATGGTGCATGCAGAGACGCATGGTACGCTGTGTACACACAGTTTTGCCTGATGAACGAAACTGCGCTGCCATCATGATCCTTGTCGTTGGTTATCTCCTGGTTAATAGGATAATTCAGTCCGACAAACAGAGAGCGTGTACCAAGGCTACTTACCAGCCTCCAGTCAAAAATTCCTGAACGCCCAGAGAAGCTGGGATCCTGCTCAAAGACCTTGCAGTGACTGTGATTGTATTCCGCGAAACAACACGTCCGGTACGTGTGAATGATCATCAATCTTTCACCGTCGTCTGATCGAGCCAGGAACCACCTGCAACTGCCATGCCGCTTTTCTTTGAAAGGTTCTGGGATTAGGAAGGGTAGGGACACCAGGAGGCCTACAACATCATATCAAGTTGGAGCCAAATAAAAAAGGGTTCTTGACTTAGTCAATCTTAAGAACAGCTGTTATGAGCATGAATATTTTTTCAATAAATGTTGACAGTAATATAAGCAAGCCATCATGATATCATAGGAAAGTAACATACTGCTGTAACAGCCATTTGTAGCGATGACTGGAGTAGGCCAGCAATACGTCCAGGCATATAAGGAGTCGACAGCGTAAATGAAGCCCTTGTGTTCAATGGCATCGGAGAACCATGGAGGATGTATGATCCTGCGATGGACGTGCAGATTTATCCACTTACCGCAGTGACCTGTCAGATAGGCGAGACCGCGGTTGAAGAACGCAATTAGCCTGAAATCTTTATAATTCCCAGATCTTGTGGGCACTTGGCATATTACAACCTTGAGCAAATCAAACTTGGTATCATGTTGGCCACTGTAAGATTCCGAGTATTCTGGGCCGCGGTGCCAAAGCAGTGCAGTGTTAATCGAAGGAAGGGGGATCAATCGCCGGGTGTAGACATCCACGAGCATCCAGCTGCCGCGACCCTCGACGAGCACCATCCAACACGTGTTCATGTCGACCCAGTACATACCGTTAATGTAGCTGAGGCTAACGGGGATCGGATCACAGTGAAGGGGGTTGATGCTCGCCACCCTACGATCGTTATGCTACGTGACATGCCGTTTCTGAAGATCAGGCGGCATCAACAAGCAAGGAGCTGGCTTAAAAAGCTCCGGCCTGAGGGCTTTGAGTAAACGGTACAGCCCCGACAAGCACGCGGCGAGCGGCATGCTACTGAGATTGTCCACACGCGAAACAATGAGCTTGATTACCTCTATGGGGAGCGAATTCTAGCCACTCTTTCGGCGGCCGCTGCTTGGTTCTGCCATTGTTAGTGCTTGGGTTTCGGACGTGGGGGGGGGGAGGCGCCTTAGCGGGGATGGAAACTTGGAGGAGATTATGTGCGGACAAAGATGGAGAAGCGAATATGTGCTACGGGAAGTGGACAGGTGATGATGACTACAGCATGCCGCTTGACTTACGAGACACATACCAGCAGCGTAGGGTCATATCGATGCCAGACAACTTGCTTGAGTGATCACAGTACTGGTACTCCCTACAGTACCTACTACAGTACTATGCCCTAGCTTGCTAGAGTAGAGTAGTAGAGTAGGACTCTGCTCTACTACTAGCACCGGAGGAGTAGTATATTCCAATCTAAAATAGTTACAAACTTCGATGCCCAATCGTGGAACGACTACGAACCATGCTCAAAGACCGTGTCTACGTGGTGTTTGGACTTATATGCAAAAAAATAGCAAGATGCACATGCATTGCACGGCACACCATCATCACCAACTCGGTTTTTTCTCTACTCCTACTCCTATAAAAGACTCAGTTGGTGATGATGGAGGCGAGGAGGCGTGTTCAGCCGGGCGTGCAGCGGGCGGCGCAGCACTATTCGATTTGTTATAAAAAAGTACTTGTAGATAGAGACATAGGGAGGAGCACGAGGTAAGGCCTTATCTGTCGATGTGGAGAGAGGTGCGGGTATCTTTTGTAAAATTTTCATAGTTGGCTTTCTATCCGTCAGATATAGATCGGACGTTCTATATTACAAGATGGCAGGCATACCGTCATCACCAACTCGGTTTTCCATAAGAGTAGATATATATAGATATAGATAGATAGAGACTAGGGAGTACTAGTAAGGACACCATCTACTGCTTCGTGTGCTACTCCTGCGCTCCATTCGGCGGCCGCAACGTCCCCTATAGCCACTCCCTCCTGCGCTCCATTCGGCGGGAGCTGTTGAAATCTGGGGAGCGCACTCTCGCGACTGCTGGCAGCCATGACTTCACCGACGATGACTTCTTCCCCGACCTCGGCAACCTCTTCCTCAATGACATGGGCGACAACCTAAACGCCAACGGTGCTGCTCCCATTGCACCGTATGTGTTTCTGTCCTTCCTTTTCGAATTCATGGTAGAATTCATGTTTCTACTCTGTATCCTACTACTATGCTAGTCCACATGATTAGTTTCATCTCTGTTATAGCCGTCATGATTTATTTTGTGCTTATTCAGATTAAATCTCGTAGTAACTTGCACACATATTCAACTGGCGCAACGTCCCCTACAGCCACTCCCATTTCATGGACGGCCTGGTCGATGCCTCCAAGGAGCCCTTCGTCAACTGCTATGAGTGCCTGATGCCGTTTTGTGGCTCGCCGGCGGACATGGTGCATCACCTCACGGATGCGTGCAGCGGTCACTGCTGGCCCTTGGCGGAGAACATCAAGTATGACATGTGCTACCAGTTCACCATGCCGGAGTCGCTGGAGGATCACCGCCGCCTGCTAGTCTCGGAGGAGGACGGCAGCGTCTTCCTCTTGATCGTGGGCACTGGCGAGGCCCGCGCAGGCCGCTGCCCCATCTCTGTAATGTGCGTCAGGGGCGTCGCCGCTGACGCTGACACTGACACGAGGCAGATGTACGGGTGCGCGGTCAATGTTACTACCCCTCCGGGCGCGTGCGGCGAACCGGCCTCATCGGAAAAACTTGGACTCTGAGGAGCTGGGACTATCCCGCCAATGTGGACTTGGAAAACCCATGACATCCGTTCCATCCTTTACGCGCCGACTCGGTGCACGGGGACTCCAAGGAGGTTCACATGGACATACGCATTATCAAGTGCACTTAGAAAACATGTAGTGTGTGTGTGGCCGCTTATGGCCCGTGCCTTTGCCGCTTTTGATTCTGTAAGCTTGTCGTTAAACTTGAGTGGCTTTCGCCGCAGTCCTTCCTTTGAACTGCTCCTCTCAGTGAGCTGATGTAAGACACTTTGGGTCACATTTGATAATGGAACCGGGGAGGAGCCTCCCTGTTCTTCTAAAAAATACGCATTATCAAGTTAAATATTGATCATTAGTCTTCGCTCAATGTAATCCGCTGTCTAAGCATGTGGAGACTTCCATGCATGATCTTGCTCTATTGGAGTATCGCGCATGAATAAAAGTGTATCCGTTTATGGTTTAGTCTAGAATCTTCCATGTATGAATTTTTACTACAGTACTGGTGAAAGACTTACGATGAACCATTTCATACATCTCCTCTGCCCCCTTGCAAGTCATCCTGATTTAATCCCTCCGTCTAGGTGTATAAGGGCATGATTAATATTACTTAATAGTATAGCCAACTGTTGACTATAAGAAAGTGCCATGTCATCTGTAGCCAACATGTATAACAATCGATACTCAAAAACTAATTCTTAAAGATCATTTCTTGCAAAGCACAATAAGTGTTATTTCTTCACAAGTTTTGGATGCAGGTTGAATAGTTGAACGCTTTTGTTTGCAAAAGATACCTTTTTATCTATTTCACCCAGATGTTTGTGAGCTCTAGAGATGAGATAATATCCGAAGAAACCTATCGATACCCGTTACACATGAGATGACCCCCACATCCTTTGTCAAAATAAACAACTCCCCGATCAATGCATTTCACTCTTTGGTGCAACGCACGGGCACCTTACTACTATAGATTAGTACGACCAAAAATTGAACTAACATTATATATAGTATGATAAATACTGATGCATCTCACCTAAAATTATATCATTCAAAATCATAGTGCTTCTTCTATTTTTAGCGGTCCACAACCACAAGTATTGAGCTGTAACCAAAACTATGTTCAAATACGAATCCAACAATATAGTTTTTGTTGACATGCACTAACATTTTGTCAGTTAAATCTTCAGTCAAATTCAATGGGGGACTAATAAACCACGACCGATGTAGTACAAGTGTAGAGGGCGGCGCTGCATGGGAGTCTCACCTCTCACCCCGCTCGTGGGGCGGCAGTAAAGCCGTCATATCACAAAACCTAACCACTCCCAGTAATAAATGGCCTGGTAAAATAAACGGACAAGCAACCATCACATCCCTCCGTCTTTTTTGCATTTCATCTCTCTGCATTTACTTTCTCCGGTTCATCTCCCACACTCGATCCCTAGCTACTACTCCTAGGGCCAGTTCTTTTGGCAGCTTCCCCAGCTTTTCCCACAAGACTAGTCACAGTGGAGAGTAACAATAAGGCGCCTCACTCATTTTTTTGGGCTTCTAAACTACTACTCCGTCCTGGTTTATTCCTCACCATTGTAATTTGTGCTAAATTTTGACCAAAGATTTAACTGATAAAATGTTACTCAAAACACTTAGGTGCGGTGCATCTAGGTGTGTAAGTCATCTTACAAAAACCAAATAATCCCAAAACACTTAGGCGCGATGCATTAACTTCTACCTCGTTTCTTGTTTCTTGACATATCAACCAATAAGAGATAAAGAGTGTGCATGCTTTTAATGACTTGAGATATCAAACATGACATGCAGTGGTTAGTTCATTGCATGCAATACTATTGATTAGCAAATAAACATTAACGTTTCTCGTTTTCTCCTCCTCCTTGGTCACGGTGCACGGCCTAAGATGACTTACTCGCCTAGACGGATGGAGTACTGCATGTGACATGCACTAACATTTCATTAGTTAAATTTATGATCAAAATTTGACACAGATTACAATGGAGACCAATAAACCAGGATGGAGGTAGTAGTTATGGGATTACTAATCTAGAAGCCTAAAAGAACTGGCCCCTGGTACTCCAACTAGTAGTAGTACTCAAGATGGAATTCCAATTGCACGGCACAACTTGTTAGGCAAAAAATTCGATAAAGGGTGTAGGAAGCGGTTTGGGAATTTGCATGCCTTTCCAACTAGTGAGATACTCCGTACAAAGTACGACAGAGAAATAACCACAGAGAAGGAAGCTAAAAGTAAACAATAAAACGAGCATTTTGCATTTGTTTTGCATTGAGTCGTTTCACAAGCTTGACTAGTGCTGTTTTTCAACTTTTACAAAAACCGCATTGTAATGTTAAAACGTGCATTTGCACGTACATAAGTAATAGTAGTACTCCCTCTGTCTAAGTGTACAAGTCTTCCCTCCTTTGGTCACCGTGCACAACCAAAGATGACTTATTGACCTGGACGGAGGGAGTAGCACAGTCTGCAAGCATATATCGAGAGAGACGAGTAGTCCGATAGTATATAGTAAAGTTTGTGCTATATGCACGTACTTGCAAAATGCGTAATAATACACAACGTTTCCAAACTTTCCCTTTTACATTCTTAATTAAGGACGCTAAAAATTCTTGAACGTTCAGGATTTATCATTTGCGTCACAAAACAAATGAGATCGCCTTACGAAATAGAAATTATACTCCTCCTAAAAGCCACGGCGCTCGCAGGAGCGCTTGCGGCGCGCCACGAGTGCCCTGGTGCGTGGCCGTTTCCCAGCGCGCCGACACAACGCCTCTTCCTCAGCCTCGCAACACGCGAGGTGCTGATTGGCGGCTTGCCGGCAGGCGAGCGCGATCTCACCGGTGTGGTGATCCGGCGCCAACAGGTACTCCTCCTGGATGGAAGCATGCACCCGGTCCACGTACCGCCAAGCGTAGATGAGGCGCTTGGGACCGACTACACTCAGGGCGTCGGCACGGGCGTCCTCTGCCACCCTCGCGGCCCTCGGACGAGCCTTCTACCAAAGAACCAATTGCTTGACTCTCTCGGACGCGACATAGATCTCCCAGAAAGCTTGTTGCGCGGTGCGCTTATCTTCCTCGGCCTTCTTCTCTGCCTCTATTTTGGCGCGCTCTGCTGGAGGCAAAGCCTCCCACAAGGCGACATCCATTTATTTCCAAAGCTCCTCAAGGCTGGGAGGTCTCGGCGGGCGGCGCGGCGTTCTCCTCGCAGCGGGGAGCCGACGCGTCCTCCGACGCGCGTGCTGGCGAGATTGGGAACGTCGACGCGTCCACCTCGACGCGTCGCGGCGAGGAGCGGAACACCGATGCGTCCTGCTCGACTAGTGGCGGCGAGGAACGGAACGGCGATGCGTCGCGGTGTGGCGAGGAGCGGAACGCCGACACGTCCTCCTCGACTGGTAGTGGCGAGGAACGGAACGGCGACGCGTCGTGTAGTGGCGAGGAGCGGAACACCGACGCGTCCTCCTCGACTAGTGGCGGCGAGGAACGGAACGGCGACGCATGACCGTCCACGCGGTGCAGCGAGGGGCTCCTAGGGCTTGGGAGGGGCGATGCCATGGTGGTCAACGTGAGAGGGAGGGGAGGAGATAGCGATGAACATGAACGTGAGGGGGACTGAGCTGGGCACACCTACATAAGATATGGCACACCTACATAAGATATGGACTGAGCTGCACTAACTTAACTGCAGGTCCAGTTGCATCACTGACATGTGGGCCAGTACACTGCTGGGACCGTATGTCAGTGACCCAATGCACCTGAAGTTAAGTAAAAGCTACGTGGGCATATTTGTTGGAGTAAATTACGGGGGAGCGAAGGGGTGGAAATATTGCTGGTCACAACGGATTGGACGAGCGTGGGGGAAGGAGAGTCATGCATGCAGATTTTTTTCACACGGGGTGGAGTGGTGGGACCGCCGGAGGGAGAAGGAGAGTTTGGCAGGCATATTGTTTCCACACATGGAGAGGAAAAGATTTGGAGATGAACGGGCTTCCTGCAGGTATGGGGAACGGTGCATAATAAGTCATCTTGCATGCCGGGCTAGGTATAGTCTCAAGTCATTAAAAACATACATGCCCCACACATGCTCATATTTCAAGGTGCACTAAATTATTGCATGCGATGATTAAGGCTGGCCATCATGGTGGTATCTTAGCTGGAACTCCCTCCTTCCATCTATATAGGGCCTAATGCATTTTTCGAGGCTAACTTTGACCAAATGTTAGAGCAATAATATATGACATGCAACTTACACAAAGCGGACCATCAAATTCGTATGTGAAAGGAGCTTTTAATGATATAATTTTCACATTATACATCTCATGTAATATTAATCTTGTCAATAGTCAAAGACGGTCTTGAAAAACGCATTAGGCCCTATATAGATTGAAGGAGGGAGTATCATGCACACGGGAATAGCAAACATGCTGATGTGGCAAAGAATTGAAGAAGAGAGGGGAGTTAGAGTAACTAGTGTTCATGCATGCATTGGTAAACACATTTTTTGTGAAGAATGACAACATTAGTTGAGTACTTTTGCAGACTTCGAAAACTATTCCACCGCCTCTACTATCTTGCTAAGAGTAGGTGAAATTTTTGAGTCGAGCCCTTTAAACTAGAAGGGAGGTAGTGGTACTCTAATAGCTAGGTGTGTAAGTCATCTTACGAAAACCAAATAATCCCAAAACACGTAGGCGCGGTGCATTAACTTCTACCTCGTTTCTTGTTTCTTGACATATCGACCAATAAGAGATGAGGGTGTGCATGCTTTTAATGACCTGAGACTATCAAACATGACATGCAATGTTTAGTTCATTGCATGCAATACTATTTAATTAGCAAATAAACATTAATGTCTCTCGTTTTCCCCTCCTCCTTGGTCACGGTGCACAGCCTAAGATGACTTACTCACCTAGACGGAGGGAGTATCAACATTCACAATGTCAAATCAATATTTTTACACTCATTATAAAACGTAGTTCTTATACTCATTATAATCAGTATTGTAGATATTGATATTTTTAGTATAAATTTGGTCGTGGGATTTCATTGATGCCTGTCAAAGCGTGGAGGAAGCGGAGCTTAGGGCTTGCATTGCCAGTCTCTACATAGGTATTTCTCTTCATAATCCTGTAATTTTAGAGACTGATTGCGCTTTTGTGGTAGCGTCTCTTGCATCGGGGGACTATGACAGGTCTGCTATGCGTGACCTGAAGATGAAAGCATTGAGCATCTCGAAGTTGATCAACAATCTTCAATTGTCAAAGATTAGCCATTCGGCCAATAAGGTGGCACACTTAATCGCTAAGTATAGCTTTGACAATAGATTAGATGGTATTCTTGTAAATAACGTACCGCCCTGTGTGGTGAATACTATATTGAATGAGTGTACTGGTGTGGTTGGTTAATTAATATAAGGTGGTGTTCAAAAGAAAGTATATATTTGGTCAAACACTTTGCAAACAGTTGATGGGAGTAAAAAGGACAGAGGGAGTATCATGCATGCGGAGTAGGCAAAAAAAATTGCTCATTTATAGCCGGTCGAAGTCTCAAAGGGCGCGACCGTGCGAGGGAGGCGAAGGTCGTGGGAGGCGCGACGGTTGACGGAATTAAGTGAAGTTACATCCACGCGCCGGCATGGCGTGGGAACAGGCAGAAGCTATACCGTCAGGCCTACGATATGGGTCTAGTAGACATGACATCTAGTGGGTCCCGCAGAGTTTTCGAGAACTCTTTGGGGGCTTGCGGCCGTTTATCCACCGGGCAAGCCAGTAACCCCATGCCGTTCACATGCCCTACTCGTCCCCATCTTCTACCTCACAATAGTTCGCTCCCAGTCGTCCCGTCCTTTCACATTAGTTCGCTCCCAGTTTTTGCGGGGTACAACAGTTCAACTTCTCCAAACCCTCCTCCAAAATCCATGGCCTCCCAAATCTCCATGGTCGCCGCTGAGTACCAGGTTAGAGCCATCACGGCGATCAGTTCATCGTCATCTACACACATGTGTCCGCGACGGTGAAAGCACGGCTTGCTCGCTTCCTACACATGTTCAACAGTTCAATGGATGAGTGGGTCGCTGGGCTAGATGTTGAGTACACCACAGTCCTGGGACGAGAGAAGGATCTAAAGGACAAAGAGAGGAAGAAGCCCGCCGTGATCCAGGTTTGCGTACATAATGTTTTCTTGGTCTACCACATATGCCATGCCGACGTTGAGTGCCAGGATTTTAAGAACTTCCTCAAGGAAAAAAGAGTGAAATTCGTTACTGTAGGCTTTAAGAACGACAGGGATGTCCTGCGTCGGATAGGTCTTGTTGTAGGCCAGCCCTTCGATCTCTAGAAGGCAAGCCTGGTGTCCTCCTCTCAACCTTCAATGCTGACCCTGGCAGCAGCCATGATTGATCCTTCGTACGCTAAACTGAACAAACCTCATCACGAGTTTCATCATGCATGGGAGTCAAAGACATTAGATGAAGATCACATCCTGTACGCAGCAATGGATGCCTACCTTTGTTTAAATATCTACATGGGTTGGATGAAGAAGCAGAGCCCAGTGTTCGGTTCAAGCAAAGAAGCGTCGGCGAAGAGGAAGAGGAAGAGGGACGAGGACGAAGTCGAGGACGTGGACTCGGACTCCGAGTAGGTGGCAGTGACGTCGCTCATGCTGGTTCTACTGCGGTGTCAAGTTGACTAGTTGCTTAGTTTATTTTCAAGGGTGTTTTGTGCTGAGGCCCCAGCAGAACTATGTTTATGTTCTTTCTCGTTATTTGAACTGTTTGGTGCGTAGAGTAGTACTAGTACTATGTCTTACTACTGTTCTTCTTGCAGTTGGTACTACTGCTCGTACCTTCGTGTTCCTACTGTACTTAATACCTTCATACTAGTAGTATAATTTGGGTCAGTCGATTTGTGAAAGAAGTTCGACGGAGCGAAGGAAGAAGACGGGAGAAGAGGTGGAAGAAGCCCTTCTAGCCATCCATGTTGCATCAAACGGCTCACATGAGTCGACTGACCCAAATTGCTCCTTCCGATTGCAGGATCCACGTGGCATTCAAGGTCTCGAAGGTAGATTCTGCGTCCGCACCCGGTTAGCAGGCTCGACGCGCGCGCGCCCGGCTTCCGCCGTGACAGCCACCATGTGCGCCTCCTCCGCGCGGGCGGAGACGACAATGACACGCTAGTTCCTCCTCACCGGCGTGCTAGAGCACGCACTCGTCCTCCTCTTTGTACACTGTGTGCGTAGACGCGGCTCCACCAGCTGCTCGCGTACTTGGCAGCTCGGCGACATGGCGAGGAGGGATTGCAGACGACGTGAGCGGGCGAGCCTTCAATTTCATGGCACAGGGATGGCGGCGACACGTCGGTGATGGGCGAGAAATTGTTGGCCGGAGCAGGCGGGCGCCGGCATGCGCAACGGCGGCGGTGGCATATTGATGAGTGCGCATATAGGAGCTTACTTTAGTTTTATATGAGGTTGGTCAAACTTAAAAGAAAATCATACTAGTACACGTAAACATTAGACTTAGGCAGCGCTTTTAAAAGAAAATCATACTAGTGCAAGCGCGTGAACCGCGGCCGCGCGGTCGATCGAACGGTGTGTCACCGTGTCGCGCTCGAAGGACATCCACCGAACCTTTTTGTGTGTGTGAAAACAATCCTCGAATATTACTCAACTTTTTTCTCCTGGGAAAGTTCTTGACGCTGCAATATTTCCATATATTTGAATTTAGCTCCAATTTGTGTTTATTTGGATTTGGACGTTTTAGGTGCGCCCTAGTTTTTTTTATACTTATTTTGTGTGTGTGACTGAGAGAGAACGTATGTATGTGTCCATATGTGTGTTGTGGTGGAAGGGCAATGTGGAGACGGTGTGCGTGTGATACAGACATAGAGAGGTGTGAATGTGCAAATGATCGTGCATGAGTGAGACATAGACAGATGCCGATATGTTGTGTATGCATGAGAGAACGGTCTTCTAGTTTACTTGTGTGTGTGTGTGTGTGTGTGTGTGTGTGAGAGAGAGAGGAGCATCCGTAACACAACAACCATCTCTCTCGATTCGTCCATCCCTCGCACGATCGCATGCAACATATGCATCAACGCACACATTTTGACACCCTCACTCGGCCCCTGCCCACCTCAAGGCCCGCACAATCTCTTCGTGAATACCCATTTCTCTCCTTAGGTTTGTTTTCGCTCAATATCTGACACACACACACACACACACACACACGCAGCACAACACACACACACACTCCCCCGAGCACACAATTCATCCCCATCCAAGGTTATACGGCGACCACTCTCGCTTGTTCTTCTTTGCACCCCAACATGCACAACACCTCAATCTTCAAAGAGGGCATCGAGCAGATCAAAGACGGCGACCACACCGCGCTAGAGAATGCGGGGTCATTTGGAAGCATGGTGATGTGACGACGGCTGACTGACTCCTCCCCCCACCCCCTCTCTCTCTTGCACAAAATTACCAATCCCTCTCTTCCCCGCACAAAATTGTCAATCCCTCAACCCATGAGATCCTTCCCCTCTCGTCCATGTTTTTCCTGCTCTCTCATCAAACATGTTGTCTCTTCTCCTTCCACGTATACAGAATCACGTATATTACATGTCTCCATCTTTCTCACAGACCTAACTTCTTCCTCTCTCTGTCTCTTTCTCTCTCTCTCTCTCTCTCTCTCTCTGTGTGTGTGTGTGTGTGTGTGTGTGTGTGTGTCTCATTAGGTTTGTTTCCTACTCTCTCGTCCACATACATACAATCTTTCTGCCCTATCTGCTCCATCTTCAAAAGCTCTCTCTACATGTTTCATTCACACAATGGGATATGTAAAAATGTTGCTTCTATAATGGCTGATGTAGAGTTTTGGTTGTTTTTGTTGCATCCTACAAAGTAATAACTATGAAATGCGTTTAGATTCTCATTTGACTGGGATTATGTGAGTTTGAGCATGTTGTGAAGTACTATAGACCTTGTATACATCTTGGGATTCGACAATGATTGTAACTATTGAATTGTATAGACCATTACATTCGAAGTCAATAGCCTAAACTATTTATTTCACAATTTCAACAAATCATTAGTTCACTACAGACTAAGAAAACAAATGTGTACTCCCTCCGTTTTTATTTAAGTCCGCGTATTAGCATTGGTCAAAGTCAAGTTTTGTAAACTCTCAGAAAGCTTATAACAAAAAGTATTATAACATACACAATAACAAATAAATACCATTAGATTCATTATTGAATGTATTTCCACATCATACATATTTGTTATGGTAAATGTTTATATTTTTATATAAACTTGGTCAAACTTTAGGAAGTTTGACTTCGTTCAAACCTAATATGCAGAGTTTACTACTACTACTCGCTAGTTGCTTAGCCGAATCACTCAACACGCCACACGGGGAGTCCAGTGTCACAAAATTTTGAGGTCGGCAGGAAAATCTCCCGCGACCCTGATTCGAGCAGTGGGAAGTTACCATCATAGCCTTTGGAATAGGCCTACAGACGATGCTTGGTAGGGGGCTGTTTTCGTAACTTTAGGTTCACCCTACCCAGCCATCCCCACCCCGTCACCCAAAGTAGTACACCTGAATACTCCCCATTTTCTATCCCCACCGCAAAATAGACTTCTCCACGGCACCGCAGCCTTCGTGCTCCTCCCCTTTACATCAGCGCACTCGTCCACCGCAGCACATCTGCCTCATCGACGACCTTGTACGCCGCACTGGAGCCGGTCCACCGTTGTCATCGTTGATGCAGCCTCTTCCCTGGCATCGTCTTCCACGGTCTCGGATCTGCTTCCCAGAAGCCGACGCCAAGCGCAGAAGTACCACCGTCGTGGACAATGAACTGACTCCCGTTGCCGACCATGACTCAGAGAGGCCGCCGTGACCATCGTTCTCCTCCTCGATTGGTAATGTGTGTATTGAATCACTTAGCAGTACATGTGCAGTTCCAATTTTGTTCATACCTACCCTTCAATTTTCCTGGGTGCTATTGTTCCCATAAAAGTAATTGGTTATAGCCTCCATTGTCCAACAGAATATCAGCTTGTAATTGTGCGTCGCTCCTGTATCGCACTGTGCTTGGGTAGGTTTTTCATCTGCAACCAGCAGTGTGGCAAATGATGGAAACGTTTTTAGAACTAGCAAGATGCCCATTCGTTGCACGCATCAAGATGCATTTGTATGAGTAGTTTATCTTGTGGGAGAAAAGGATGAATGAGGGAAGGCCTTATTTGCAAATCTGGAGAGGGGTATGGGTATATTTTTGCAAAATTCCCATTTGTTTCCTTCCTATCTGTCAGATATAAATCGGACGGCCTATATTGCAAGAAAAAAATTATAGAGAAAAAAACTAGACAGTAAAGGATGTAGAGATAAATATTAAATACTAAATATAAAATAAATATAACCGTAGAGAAGAGAGTAGAGATAGCAGAGACGTCGGGAAAGGATCGCGCGCGCGGGAAAAAGCGGCTGGGTGTGCCCTAGTTTTGGCGCGCGGCGTCCGGCGCTTTATAAAATCCAACGCCCTCCCACCGCTCTGTGCCTTGCCACCACTCTGTGCCTCGCCACCGCTCTCTCCCCGCTCTTTTTTGCCTCGCCGCCGCTGCGCCACCATGCCGCCACATCGCCGGGAAACTTGGGGATACCGCGGCGTCCGCGCGCGCCCCTCCAGCGGCTTCTCCGCCGAAATCCGGTTCCGCGGGATGCGCCTCGGCCTCGGCAATTTCGACACCACCACCGAGGCCGCCTGCGCGTACGACGCGGCAGCGTGGCGCCTCCGGTGGCCTCATAGAACATTGAACTTCCCCAATGTGCCAACGCGGGAGCGGGCGCAGGAGCTCGCGCCTCTGCCATGGCTTAGCACCGACGAGGATCGTCGCAACAACCGGAGGCGGGAGCACCGTCTCAGCATCGTCGAGATGGACGAGGAAGCCATTGCGTTGTGGCGCCAGCACTTCCCGCAAGACATCATCAACGAGCGCGAGTTCTACATGCAAAGGAGAGCGGAGAGGGATAAGAGGAGGGCGGAGCGAGCCGCCTATGGCGAGGACAAGCGTAGGCGAAAAGCGGACGCTCAATTCAACATGAGGCTAGGAGCAGCGTCGCCCTGGGAATCTGACGACGATCGGTATCTTCACGCCTAGAGTCAAACGTCGGAGGAGGACATCACCGAGGTGCAGGCGGACGACAAGGAGTAGTTGAATTATCTTTTTTTATCTATCTATGCTGAGAACTATCGTCTACTCTCTAGTATCTACTTCTCAATCTCGGCATTGTAAACGCTTTTTT
Source organism: Triticum timopheevii (assembly GCA_963921465.1). NCBI lineage: Eukaryota > Viridiplantae > Streptophyta > Magnoliopsida > Poales > Poaceae > Triticum > Triticum timopheevii. The sequence continues at coordinate 68,057,202 of OY997272.1, read as the reverse complement.
AAAGCGCCGTGCGTTCTGATTCTGTTGGAGATGCTCTAACATGTCAGATGAGTGCTTTAATGTTGCCCACAAGATGCGCGACTATTACTAGTAGTATTTTTCTTGCCATGTTGAGATTTTGAAACCACGAGTGTGAACATGCAGAGGAGCAATGAAGACCAAACACGGGATATTTGGGACATCTTCAAGGAGCGTGGCAAGTTAAAGAGGAGCTGCACCGAACTTGTAAAACGAACTTTGGTAAGTAACACCCTTTCAATTACTTTCGTTTAGCCTCGTGTTCTTCGATGTGTATATGTTGTAGTTTCTGTTTCTCTTAAGCGTGGTGTTCTTCGATGTGTAATAAGAAGAGTCTTAATCGTCCTAATGCTTTCGTTTTTAACTTGATGTAGGAAGTGGGTGTTCTCACCATGTAGTCTGTTTTTATATTTCTTTTCCTTTTGAATTCACTTCTTCGAGTTCTGTTTATCTGGCTTCTACTAAATGGATCTAGGTTTCTCTGAGTATTGATCTAAAAAAGAAGTAACTTCATGTCAGGATGCAGTTCCTGCGAGGAGGGAAGTATGGTCAACCTCGAGATCATGTTTTCAAAATGAGGCTGGATTACACACAAGGTGCCAGTTCCCTAATGATGCTAGATTAGACACAAGGTGCAAATTCCCAGATGATGCTGGATTACACACAAGCCAGGTGGAGTCGTCAGCTGTTCGTGTCCCTCCGTCTAGGTGTGTAAGTCTTCCCTCCTTCTTGGTCATGGTGCACAACCAAAGATGACTTGTTGACCTGGACGGAGGGAGTAGCACATTCTGCAAGCATATATCGAGAGAGATGTGTAGTGCGATAGTATATAGTAAAGTTTGTGCTATATGCACGTACTTGCAAAATGCGTACGAATACACAAGGTTTCCAAACTTTCCCTTTTACATACTTAATTAAGGACGCTAAAAATTTCTGAACGTTCAGGATTTATCATTTGCGTCCCAAAACTAATGAGATCGCCTTACGAAACAAAAATTATACTCCTCCTAAAAGCCACGACACTCGCAGGAGCGCTTGCGGCGCACCACGAGTGCCCTGGTGCGTGGCCGTTTCCCAGCGCATCGACACAACGCCTCTTCCTCAGCCTCGCAACTCGCGAGGTGCTGATTGGCGGCTTGCCGGCGGGCGAGCGCGATCTCACCGGTGTGGTGATCCGGCGCCAATAGGTACTCCTCCTCGCTGGAAGCGTGCACACGGTCCACGAACCGCCAAGCGTAGATGAGGCACTTGGGCCCGACTGCACTCAGGGCATCAGCACGGGCATCCTCCGCCACCCTCACGGCCCTCGCACGAGCCTTCTGCCAAAGGGCCAATTGCCTGACTCTCTCGGACGCGACATAGGCCTCCCAGGCAGCTTGTTCCGCAGTGCGCTTCTTTTCCTCGGCCTTCTTCTCCGCCTCTATTTTGGCGTGCTCTGCTGGAGGCAAAGCCTCCCACAAGGCGGCATCCATTTCTTTCCAAAGCTCCACAAGGCTGGGGGGCTCGGCGGGCGGCGCGGCGTTCTCCTCGTAGCGGGGAGCCGACGCGTCCTCCAACGCGTGTGCTAGCGGCATTGGGAACGCCAACGCGTCCACCTCGACACGTCGCGGCGAGTAGCGGAACGTCGACGTGTCCTCCTCGACTAGTGGCAACGATGAACGGAACGGCGACGCGTCGTGTCGCGGTGAGGAGCGGAACACCAACGCGTCCTCCTCGACTAGTGGCGGCGAGGAACGGAACGATGACGCATCGCATAGTGGTGAGGAGCGGAACACCGATGCGTCCTCCTCGACTAGTGGCAGCGAGGAACGGAATGACGACGTGTGACCGTCTGTGCAGTGCAGCGAGGGGCTCCTAGGGCTTGGGAGGGGCGATGCCATGGTGGTCGACGTGAGAGGGAGGGGGAGGACATAGCGATGAACGTGAACATGAGGAGGAGGAGATAGCGATGTCGTGGGAGGCGCGGTATTTATAGCGAGCAATGGCATACCTACCTAAGATATGGACTGAGATGCACTGACTTAACTGCAGGTCCAGTTGCGTCACTAACATGTGGGCCAGACCCCTGTTGGGCCCATGTGTCAGTGACCCAATGAACCTGAAGTTAAGTAACAACTACGTGGGCACACTCTAATAGCTAACCTTGTTGTGATGACAAGATAGGACATGGCACGCACCTGGACGGAGGAACTAGTCTGCATTGTGCATTTAAGTTTTGTCTGAAGTCAATGTACCTCTACTTCACCAGACTTATAGAAAAATGAACTCCCTCCGTCTAGGTGTGTAAGTCACTACTAGGAAAAGGGCTGTAGATGGGATGGACACTAATGGCGCCACTACTATAACTAATGGCGCACTAGTTGGTGATGCGCCATTAGTGTGGAAGACACTAATGGCGCACCAGACAAAAGGTGCGCCACTAGTGATAATTTTTTTTTCATTTTTCCATACATACTAATGGCGCATGCGACCGAAGTGCGCCATTACTAGTTCTAACTAGTAATGGCGCACCAGCCACAGAGTGCGCCAGTACTGTAATCTTTTTTTTATTCTTTTTTTTGCAAAACTACTAATGACGCACCGTGTCACAGTGCGCCATTACTAGTTTAAACTAGTAATGGCGCACTACTACACGGTGCGCCATTAGTATATATATATATATTTTACTTTTTTGCAGAACTACTAATGGCGCACCATCTGCAGGTGCGCCATTAGTAACCAGGGTTACTAATGGCGCATTTGCAGGTGGTACGCCATTAGTAACCAGGATTACTAATGGCGCATTTGCAGGTGGTGCGCCATTAGTAACCTGGGACCCCAACAAGATATTTTGGACAGCCACACCTACCCACTCACTTTCCCCACTTCATTCCCTCCACCTCCTTCTCCAAGCTTTCGGCTGCCTCCTCCTCCTCACCTCATTTGCACCATAGATTCATCAAAATTAAGTGGTGAAATTACCTTTTTTGATAGGTAAGTAAGGGGAAAGCTATCTTCATGATGTAGATCTACTTTTTTTCTCCCTAGCTCGCTCCAACAACGTGCACATGCACTTTTTGTGGCCTAGCTAGATCTATGTATGTTTGTGGTGTTGCATGTGTTTGTGGTGTTGCATATATGTTTGTGTTTGCAGGTACCGGTATTTGAAATGCGATAGTTGCCAATATTTTTCCGGAATGTTGATTCATTTCTGTTTCGGCAAGAATTTTGGCACTATGCATTCTTTTTTGTCCTAATTTTATGGAAGGTCATGCCAATTTTTTTCTTGGTTCTAAAATATCGTTTTGCTCAACCCCGCAGGCGACCATGGTCCGCACGATGACCGAAGGCATCGTGAATAGGTTTTTGAGCTCCGGGAAGGCCGAGATGCTTCAAAAGAACGAGACAGAGATAAGATGTCTGTGTCGAAGATGCAAGCTGAAGAGCCTTATTGCGGACCCGGATTCCGGGCAGGTGCGGGACCACCTGCTCTTGCGTGGTTTCATGGATGGATATCGGTGGCAAGGTGATGAAGATGAATATGAAGTCGTCCATTGGGGCCGGGCAAGAAATGAGGAAGGGCAACAAGACAACCACCGCGGCGAGGGCGGGCGAGAAGACGAAGAATCTCCAGGACATGATCACGATGGTGATGCTGTACACAGTCATCATGTAGAAGATGTCGTACATGATGATGAGGAAGATCAAGACGAAGGGCATGATCATGAAGATGAAGATGCCGGAGCAAACAACGATGGAGGCTGGGTGCAGGACCCTCATATTCAAGAGCTGCTTCTCAAGCAGACGGATAACGCAAGAGCTGCCGCCTGAGAGAAAGCAAAGCTGGATCAACTGGAGATAGACGCGGTTACTCCATTGTATGAAGGATGCAGGCCCAAGGATACCCTCCTGAAAGTAACGCTCACTAGATCATTGATGGCGCGCATTGCCGCGCCCGTCCATTATGATGATAGAATGCTATGAATTTGGTGAATGTATCAAATCATGAAAATAAAAAGAACATATGTTACAACAAAAATTAACCATATAAAGCTAAAGTAGAAGGGTCTACCAGTAGTATTTTAACCAATCATGATAAGAATATGGGGTCTTTATTTCCAGAATAATAATAACATATCATCCCCACTGAAGTTTCATTTACAAAGATGCAGCGCATTACTTTGTCGATAATGTTTTCCACAAATATCTAGATGCATGGCCCTATCATTACCTCCACACATTGTTTCAAAGGTGTTGATTTTTTGGACTTAATGATGGTTTTTCTAAGCAGATAGTTTAACAACACATGTTCAAAATAACAAACCAAATGATGAGAATCCTGGTTATGTGGGAATCACCTTGAAGCAAGAACAAGTGGACTGGAAACAATATTATCACAGAAGTAGTCTGACATCTTCAGATTAAATGCATCCAAAAGTACAAAAAACAAATGTAGGAAATATCAAAATGACAATGATTTATTATTCATACTCACTGAAGTAGTCTGACATCATTGGATGAAACTCATCCGAAAGTACAAGTTAAGACAATGTATATACAAAAAAATTAGTGTACAAAAAATGAAATGTAGAAAATATCTAAATGACAATCATTCATACATACATGACACCTGGCCTTGATGATTCTACAGTTTATTATTTTTCTTTACTACTCTATGTACAGAGCAGAAATTTAAAAAGGTGCTTCTAGGAAGAGCCGGACTCGTATAGTTATGTAACAGTAAGATAACCAACTTATTGAAGTGATGTGGTTAGTAGGCAGCCTCAGTGCTGTGCAGCAAGAGAGTTAAGGGAACAAGGCCCATCAGCCCATGAAAGACAAATATTTGTCTTTTAATAACTTAAATTTTTACTTGCACGACATCCCCTATGAGATGAAGCCAGAGATGATTCAGTGTGGGAGATTGAGGATTGGGCCAAGGAAGGGTGCCTCGGTTTCCTGCACATTTTTTTCTCGACGAGGTTCATGGCGGGAAGTTTCTTTCACGTTAATCTCCTCGGGTTCATCGGGCCATTACTACCACCTCATGTCATCATAACAGGAGGGGATCGTCATTGTTGCCTCGCCCTTCATGGAAATAAACTGTCACATACAACAAAACAATGTCATGACCTGGGTGATAGGGAAATATAAGCAATCACATATCCTTTTTTTCAAAACAAAGGATGACTCCTGGCTTCTGTATCAGTGTGAAGCATACAACCATTTTATTAACCAATCACATATCCTTAATGCATACATGCTAAAACATGAAGATATGAGGTATGACAGTCCACGTGAACTAATTATCCGGCCCATGGCCATTGGAGCAACTAACAAAGAAGAACATCTAAAGAAAGAAAATGAGCAGACAAATATAGTTGTCTTAAAATGATTCTCCATTATGAATGATCATGATGGTAGAAGCAATTACATTAAGTCAAAAATAAGTAATTATATATGAATAAAATGATGATTCCATTTTGAATGTATTGTATGGAAAATATTATCTTCGAAACATCCCAGAAGTAACCTGCTTAATTTGGTCACTGTTAGCAGTTTGGATAAAATAAAACATTATAAACCAAAAAACAATATGAGGAGATAATAAGGCGCTAACCAGCCGTAGGCATTAAATTAGTGAGCTGAGAGCTAGAAGTTATAATTTACAAAGAAAAGTGAACCCAGATGGAAAGTAATACTAAATCAGTACCTCCTGTATCTCCAATCCCAAATCAAAAAGCATTGCATCGCAGGATTGGACTGTTATAGACAACGAACTTGACATGCCTCCTCCGTCCAACAGTGCTGCCAATTGTCGCGTCCAAAGGCAGTGCAATTATTTCAATAAATAATATGCATAGAAAATGGACTGATATTGTAGGAATAATAGACACACTTACACAGATTTACACACATACACTAACTTGGCCATTAGGCAATGAAAATCAACAACATTGGGATACTTTCAGCCAACTGAGGAACCAGTCGCCAACCCAACCACTGACACCACTTGAATCAAATTGGAAGAGAAAGAGATCAGGTAAGAACCCATAACTAATTGTGAGAAAGAGGGAAGATAGGAAGAAGGGGAATCTACAGCAAGGGAGAGGGCAACCAAGCAGACTCATGTTGAATCGGTCGACCTCAGGTGCATTAATGTGCGAGAAGAAATAACAGCATCAGCAATAATGAATCACGAATTCCATGGAGAAAGAGTGGCTCAACAATGGCTGCCTGAGATGACACTGCCGAAGTAAAGAGAGGGTGGGGAAGGAATAGTGCGACTATATGTAAGCGTGGAGTAAAGGAAGAGCACGGGGCGGCATGGTAACCGGCATGCAATTATCGGCATCCGGGAGTGGCGCACTTCGATCACCAATTCACCATTAAGCCTGGTAGCAATGATGATTTATTTCCTCAAACTTTGTACTCAACTGAAGGGACGGTTCGTTGCCCCCATCCCATGAATGCCAGACCGGCGAGGTCGCCCTGTGGCATGTGACGTCGCATCGCCTAGCGAGGCCCTCCCCGCCCCTGGACGGCTGGACCCATCTAGGCAGCAACGCACAATTCGCCGCCGCTAGAGAGGAGAGAAGTCGGGGACGAGCGAGCGGTTATGGAGGGAGGTAAACCTAGCAAGGCCGAGTCGACACAGCCCAATGCTAAGCTGGCCCAATTAACAGGAAACATCGGATTTTGTTACGGGAGAAGCAGCCCAATCCAGTTCGCGTACACCCATACGAAGAGAAGTGCATCTCACAGCCAAGAACGTCCAGAGGGCGAGATCCAATGGCTCAAAAGGCTGATGGCCTGAGAGGGTTGGAAAAGTGCTCGGTTATAATATATCTAAATGGCTCTGGAGATGAAGGTAAAACACAAAATGACCGACGCATGCTTCGACAAGAACATGTCATTCTGGCATGAACGTCTTCCCAAGGGGAACAAGTGCCCGACCAGTTTCGAGGAGGCGAAGAAAATCGTGTGTCCTCTGGATTTACTACACGTGAAATACCATGTGTGCATGAACAATTGCATCATTTATTGGGACGAGCACGCGGAGTCTACCATATGTCCAGTGCGTGGCGTCACTCGATACAAGAAGAGGAAGAAAGCTCCTCGAAAATCGGTGTGGTACTTTCCGATTACTCCTCGTCTACAGCGGTATTTCGCGGACCCTAAGGTAGCAAAGCTCCTACGTTGGCACGCGTATAGGGAGGAGAAGAAGCGGGAAGATGACGGAAATGATCCAGAGATAAATAAAAAAGACAAGATGCTGAGTCACCCTAAGGATGCGAGCCAGTGGCAAGCGTTGAACTTCGAATACCCAGAATTTGGGAAGGATCCAAGGAACATCGTGCTGGGCGCGAGCACCGATGGAGTCAATCCGTTTAGCAGCCAGAGAAGCACACATAGCACCTGGCCTGTGTTTGTGTGGATGTACAACCTTCCCCCTGGTTGTGCATGAAGAGGAAGTACATTCACATGAGTATGCTAATTGAAGAGCCGAAACAACCAGGGAACGACATCAATCTGTATCTAGGGCTGCTGAAAGAGGAGCTAGACACGCTGTGGAAAACGCCAGCCAATACGTGGGACGCCGCAGAGAAAGAATATTTCCCTATGAGAGCCGCACTGCTCACGACGATGCACGACTATCTCGGTAACGGATATCTCGCGGGGCAGGTAGTCCACGGATTTTCTGGATGCGTAAGGTGCATGGATGACACAACGTATCGCCAGCTAGATAGAGATCCCGGGTCTTCGAAAACCGTGTTTATGGAACATCGAAGGTGGCTTCGCGACGATGACCCGTGGAGGAAACGCAAGGATCTGTTTGATGGTGAAACCGAACCCCGAAAACGCCCGCGTACGAGGAGCAGCAAGGAAATAGACGAGTTGTTGAAAAATTGGAAAGATTGCCCACTGCCGGGAAAGAAGCAAAAGGCGCCAGAGCCGGGAAAGAAGCGAAAGGCGCCAGAGCCGCTGCTGAAGGTATGGAAAACGAGGTCTGTTTTTTGGGACTTGCCGTAATGGAAGATCCACCGTGTGCCTCACAGCCTTGATGCCATGCATATCATGAAGAACGTGTGCGAGAGTCTGCTTGGTACCCTGCTCAACATGCCAGAGAGGACCAAAGATGGGCCGAAAGCAAGGGCAGACTTGAAATCAATGGGCATCAGGCAGGAGCTTCACGCTAATGATGATGATGATGATGATGATGATGAGGCGAAGCAGGACACAGAAACTCGTCGCAAAGGCAAAAAGGCCAAGAAGACCGGAAATGACTACCCTCCCGCGTGCTTCACTCTAAGTCAGGAGGAGATCGAGCAGTTTTTCACCTGCCTCGTAGGAGTAAAACTTCCTTACGGTTATGCGGGGAAGATAAGCAGATACCTAGACCTAGCGAAGCAGAAGTTCAGCGGGATGAAGTCTCACGACTGTCACGTGCTGATGACGCAGATACTTCCAGTTGCAATCCGTGGGATCATGGACGCGCACGTCCGTGAAACACTATTTGGCCTATGCAACTTTTTTGACGTCATCTCTCGGAAGTCGATTGGCGTGAGGCAACTCAGAAGGCTACAGGAAGAGATCATGGTGATACTATGCGAGCTTGAGATGTACTTCCCGCCTGCATTCTTCGATGTTATGGTGCATCTGCTGGTCCATATCGTGGAGGATATCATCCAACTCAGGTCGACGTTCCTGCACAGCATGATGTTGTTCGAAAGGATGAATGGTGTCATCAAAGGATACGTTCGCAACATGTCACGTCCAGAGGGAAGTATAGCCAGGGGCTTTCTGACCGAAGAGTGCATCCCTACTGCACGAATTATCTAGGCATCGAGAACCCCGTTGGTCTGCCCATCAATAGGCACCTCGGCAGGCTCGCTGGATGGGGTCACCGTGAGGGTCGCCGCGAAATGCATGTCGACTTCGAGGGTCGACTCACCGACTTTGAAAGAGCAAACCTAGTCGCGCTACAACACATAGACGTGGTCGATCCTTGGGTGGTAGAGCACAAAACCTTTATTGAGAAGACGTACAATGACCGAGGCCAACAGAGGACGGACGGAGATATAATCAAAGAGCACAACTCATGTTTCACGTGTTGGTTCAAGCAGAAGCTTCTGTCGTACCCTTTACATGAGGATTCTTTCGCGGAAGAACAACTCATATTCGCCTTGTCACAGGGCGCCGAGCACAACCTGATGACCTGTGAGGCGTATGATATCAACGGCTACACATTCTACACCGAGAACAAGGACATGAAGAGCGATGGTTATCAGAACTCCGGGGTAACAATGGAATCCTACACCGGTAACGACAAGGACAGATACTATGGAAGGGTCGAGGAGATCTGGGAGCTGAGCTACGCTAGATAGAAGGTCCCGATGTTCCGCGTCAGATGGGCCAAGAGCGTCCTAAAAGAAGACCGGTATTTCACCACCATGGTTATACCCGAAGCCAAATCCAAGACCGCGGGCACAAACGTCACCGCGAAAAATGAGCCATGGGTACTGGCATCCCAAGTGGACCAATGCTTCTTCATTACCGACCCGTCAAAGCCCAGTCGTGTTGTCGTGAGGAGAGGCAAAAGGAAGATCATCGGAATGGATGGAGTAGCCAATGAGCAAGACTTCGACAAGTACGGCGACCCGAAGATCGAACATGACGACGACGATGAAGTAGCAGCACACACCACAATAAGAAGCAGGACCACCCTACCTAAAGGACGTCCGTTCCACAGAAGAACTCCATTTGCGAAAAAGAAGGGCAAGAAGATTGTGAACAGATAGCTAGCTAAGATCGATTGTATTTAAATTGTAGTCTTCATTTCTCGATTGTATTTCATGGGCAGTTTTTGATATCATGAATATTTTTAAATTTCATGGGCACTTTTTGAATTCATGAGGACACTCGATCTCGATCCCCCTCCATCTCGATCTCGATTCCCCCTCCATCTCGATCTCGATCCCCCTCCATCTCGATCCCACCCACACCCTCCCCCGCTAGCTCCACTGCCGCCGACGACCCACCGCAACTCTCCCCCGCTCCACCACCGCCGACGAGCACCCAGCCCCCCGCACCCTCCCCCGCTCCACCGCCGCCAACGGGCACAAAAACCAAATAATCCCAAAACACATAGGTGCGGTGCATTAACTTCTACCTCGTTTCTTGTTTCTTGACATATAAGAGATGAGGGTGTGCATGCTTTTAATGACTTGAGACTATCAAACATGACATGCAGTGGTTAGTTCATTGCATGCAATACTATTAATTAGCAAATAAACATTAATGTCTCTCGTTTTCCCCTCCTCCTTGGTCACGGTGCACAGCCTAAGATGAGTTACTCACCTAGATGGAGGGAGTATCAACATTCACAATGTCAAATCAATATTTTTACACTCATTATAAAACGTAGTTCTTATACTCATTATAATCAGTATTGTAGATATTGATATTTTTAGTATAAATTTGGTCGTGGGATTTCATTGATGCCTGTCAAAGCGTGGAGGAAGCGGAGCTTAGGGCTTGCATTGCCGGTCTCGACATAGGTATTTCTCTTCATAATCCTGTAATTTTAGAGACTGATTGCGCTTTTGTGGTAGCGTCTCTTACATCGGGGGACTATGACAGGTCTGCTATGCGTGACCTAAAGATGAAAGCGTTGAGCATCTCGAAGTTGATCAACAATCTTCAATTGTCAAAGATTGGATGTTCGGCCAATAAGGTGGCACACTTAATCGCTAAGTATAGCTTTGACAATGGATTAGATGGTATTCTTGTAAATAACGTACCACCCTATATGGTGAATATTGTATGGAATGAGTGTAACGGTGTGGCTGGTTAATTAATACAAGGTGGTGCTAAAAAAAGTATAAATTTGGTCAAACACTTTGCAAACGGTTGACGGTAGTAAAAAGGACCAGAGGGAGTATCATGCATGCGGAGTAGGCAAAAAAATTGCTTGTCTAAAAAAGGCAAAAAAATTGCTCATTTATAGCCGGTCAATGTCTCGGCGCGAACGCGCAAGGGAGGCAGAGGTTGTGGGAGGCGCGACGGTTGACAAAATTAAGTGAAGTTACATCCACGCACCGGCATGGCGTGCGAACAGGCAGAAGCTATACCGTCAGGCCTACGATATGGGTCTAGTAGACATGACATCTAATGGGTCCCGCATAGTTCTCGAGAACTCTTTGGGGGCTTGCAGCCGTTTATCCACCGGGCAAGCCAGCAACCCCACACCGTTCGCACGCCCTACTCGTCCCCGTCTTCTACCTTACAACAGTTCGCTCCTAGTCGTCCCGTCCTTTCACATTAGTTTGCTCCCAGTTTTTTTTTGCAGGGTTCAACAGTTCAACTTCTCCTAACCCTCCTCCAAAAATCCATGGCCTCCCAAATCTCCATGGTCGCCGCTGAGTACCAGGTTAGAGCCATCACCGGCGATCAGTTCATCGTCACCTACACACGTGGATCCGCGATGGTGAAAGCATGGCTTGCTCGATTCCTACCCATGTTCAACAGTTCAACGGATGAGTGGGTCGCTGGGCTAGATGTTGAGTACACCACAGTCCTGGGACGAGATAAGGATCTAAAGGACGAAGAGAGGAAGAAGCCCGCCGTGATCCAGGTTTGCGTACATAACATTTGCTTGGTCTACCACATATGCCATGCCGACGATGAGTGCCAGGATTTTAAGAACTTCCTCAAGGACAAAAGAGTGAAATTCGTTACTGTAGGGTTTAAGAACGACAGGGATGTCCTGCGTTGGATAGGTCTCGTTGTAGGCCAGCCCTTCGATCTCCAGAAGGCAAGCCTGGTGTCCTCCTCTCAACTTTCAATGTTGACCCTAGCAGCAGCAATGATTGATCCTTCGTATGCTAAACTGAAGAAACCTCATCACGAGTTTCATCATGCACGCAGCAATGGATGCCTACCTTTGTTTAAATATCTACAAGGGTTGGATGAAGAAGCAGAGCCTAGTGTCTGGTTCAAGCAAAGAAGCGTCAGCGAAGAGGAAGAGGAAGAGGGACGAGGACGAAGTCGAGGACGTGGACTCTGACTCTGAGTAGGTGGCAGTGCCATCGGTCATGCTGGTTCTACTGCAGTGTCAAGCGGACTAGTTGCTTAGTTTATTTTCAAGGGTGTGTTGTGTTGAGGCCCCAGCAGAACTATGTTTATGTTCTTTCTCGTTATTTGAACTCTTTAGTACGTACAGTAGTACTAGTACTATGTCTTACTATTGTTCTTCTTGCAGTTGGTACTACTGCTCGTATCTTTGTGTTCCTACTTTACTTAATACGTTCGTACTAGTAGTATAATTCGGGTCAGTCGATTTGTGAAAGAAGTTCGACGGAGCGAAGGAAGAAGACGGCAGAAGAGGTCGAAGAAGCCCTTCTAGCCATCCATGTTGCATCAAACGGCTCACATGAGTCGAATGACCCAAATTGCTCCTTCAGATTGCAGGATCCACGTGGCATTCAAGGTCTCGAAGGTAGATTCTGCGTCCGCACCCGGTTTGCAGGCTCGACGCGCGCGCGACTGGCCGGCTTCCGGCACGACAGCCACCATGCGCGCCTCCTTCGCACGGGCGGAGACGACAATGACACGCTAGTTCCTCCTCGCCGGCGTGCTGGAGCACGCGCTCGTCCACCTCTTCGTATGCTGCGTGCATAGACGCGGCTCCACCAGCTGCTCGCGTGCTTGGCAGCGCGGCGGCATCGCGAGGAGGGACTGCAGATAACGTGAGCGGGCGAGCCTTCGGCTTCATGGCACAAGGATGGCAGCGACACGGCGGTGATGGGTGAGAAATTGTTGGCCGGAGCAGGCGGGCGCCGGCATGCGCAATGCCGGCGGCGTCATATTGATGAGTGTCGTGTGGGAGCTTACTTTAGTTTTATATAAGGTTGGTCAAAGTTGAAAGAAAACCGTAGTAGTACACGTAAACATTAGACTTAGGCAACGCTTTTATTATTTAGTGCCACAGCCACGATATGGAATCCTGTGCAAGCGCGTGAACCGCGGCCCCGCGGTCAATCGAACAGTGCGTCACCGTGTCGCGCTCGAAGGACATCCACCGAACCTTTTTGTGTGTGTGAAAACAATCCTCGAATATTACTCAACTTTTTTCCTGGGAAAGTTCTTGACGCTGCAATATTTCCATATATTTGAATTTAGCTCCAGTTCATGTTTTTTGGATTTGGACGTTTTAGGTGCGCCCTAGTTTTTTTTAATACTGATTTTGTGTGTGTGACTGTGAGAGAACGTGTGTATGTGTCCATATGTGTGTTGTGGTGGAAGGGCAATGTGGAGACGGTGTGCGTGTGATACAGACATAGAGAGGTGTGAATGTGCAAATGATCATGCATGAGTGAGACATAGACAGATGCCGATATGTTGTGTATACATGAGAGAACGGTCTTCTAGTTTACTTGTGTGTGTGTGTGTGAGAGAGAGAGAGAGAGGAGCATCCGTAACACAACAACCATCTCTCTGGATTTGTCCGTCCCTTGCATGATCGCATGCAACACATGCATCAACGCGCACATTTTGACACCCTCACCCAGCCCCTGCCCACCTCAAGGCCCACACAATCTCTTCGTGAATACCCATTTCTCTCCTTAGGTTTTTTTTCTCTCAGTATCTGACACACACACACATACACACACACACACACTCCCCCGAGCACACAATTCATCCCCATCCAAGGTTATACGGCGACCACTCTCGCTTGTGCTTCTTTGCACCCCCAACATGCACAACACCTCAATCTTCAAAGAGGGCATCGAGCAGATCGAAGATGGCGACCACACCGCGCTAGAGAATGCGGGGTCATTTGGAAGCAGGGTGATGTGATGACGGCTGACTGACTCCTCCCCCCACCCTCTCTCTCTCTCTCTTGCACAAAATTACCAATCCCTCTCTCCCCCGCACAAAATTGTCAATCCATCAACCCACGAGATCCTTCCCCTCTCGTCTATGTTTTTCCAGCTCTCTCATCAAACATGTTGTCTCTTCTCCTTCCACGTATACAGAATCCGGATGCACACAGATCTCACGTATATTACATGTCTCCATCTTTCTCATAGACCTAACTTCTTCCTCTCTCTTTCTCTCTCTATCTCTCTCTCTCTCTGTCTTGTTAGGTTTGTCTCCTACTATCTCGTCCACATACATACAATCGTTCCCGCCCTATCTGCTCCATCTTCAAAAGCTCTCTCTGCACGTTTCATTCACACATTGGGATATGTCAAAATGTTGCTTCTATAATGGTTGATGTAGAGTTATGGTTATTTTTGTTGCATCCTACAAAGTAATAACTATGAAATGCATTTAGATTCTCATTTGACTGGGATTATGTGAGTTTGAGCATGTTGTGAAGTACTATAGACCTTGTATACATCTTGGGATTCGACAATGATTGTAACTATTAAATTGTATAGACCATTACATTCGAAGTCAATAGCCTAATATATTTATTTCACAATTTCAACAAATGATTAGTTCAGTACAAACTAAGAAAACAAATGTGTACTCCCTCCGTTTTTATTTAAGTCTGCGTATTAGCATTGGTCAAAGTCAAGTTTTGTAAACTCTCAGAAAGCTTATAACAAAAAAGTATAACATATATAATAACAAATAAATACCATTAGATTCATTATTGAATGTACTTTCACATCACACATATTTGTTATGGTAAATGTTTATATTTTTCTATAAACTTGGTCAAACTTTAGGAAGTTTGACTTCGGTCAAACCAAATATGCAGAGTTTACTACTACTACTCGCTAGTTGCTTAGCCGAATCACTCAACACGCCACACCGGGAGTCCGGTGTCACAAAATTTTGGGGTCGGCGGGAAAATCTTCCGCGACCCTGATTAGAGCAGTGGGAAGTTACCATCATAGCCTTTGGAACAGGCCTACGGATGACGCTTGGTAGGGGGCTGCTTTCGTAACTTCAGGTTCACCCTACCCAGCCAACCCCACCCCGGCACCGAGAGTAGTACACCTGAATACTCCCCATTTTCTATCCCCACCGCAAAATAGACTTCTCCACGGCACCGCAGCCTTCGTGCTCCTCCCCTTTACATCGGCGCACTCGTCCACCGTGGCGCATCTGCCTCATCACGATCTCGTACGCTGCACTGGAGCCGGTCCACCGTCGTCGTCGTAGACGGAGCCTCTTCCTTGGCATCGTCTTCCACTATCTCGGATCTGCTTCCCAGAAGCCGACGCCAAGCGCAGAAGTACCACCGTCGTGGACAATGAACTGACTCCCGTTGCCGACCATGACTCACAGAGGCCGCCGCGACCATCGTTCTCCTCCTCAATTGGTAATGTGTGTATTGAATCACTTAGCAGTACATGTGAAGTTCCAATTTTGTTCATACCTACCCTTCAAATTTCCTGGGTGCTATTGTTCCCGTAAAAGTAATTGGTTATAGCCTCCATTGTCCAACAGAATATCAGGTTATAATTGTGCGTCGCTCATGTATCGCGTTGTGCTGGGGTAGGTTTTTCATCTGCAACCAGTAGTGTGGCAAATGATGGAAAGGTTTTTAGAACTAGCAAGATGCCCATGTGTTGCACGCATCAAAATGCATTTGTATGAATAGTTTATCTTGTGGGAGAAACGGATGAACGAGGGAAGGCCTTATTTGCAAATCTAGAGAGGGGTATGGGTATCTTTTTGCCAAATTCCCATTTGTTTCCTTCCTATCTATCAGATATAAATCGGACGGCCTATATTGCAAGAAAAAAAGTATAGAGAAAAAAGTAGACAGTAAGGAAGTAGAGATAAATATTAAATATTAAATATTAAATAAATATAACAGTAGAGAAGAGAGTAGAGATAGCAGAGATGTCGGGAAAGAATCGCGCGCCCGCGGGAAAAATCGGTCGGGCGTGCGCTAGTTTTGGCGCGCGGCGTCCGGCGCGCTTTATAAAATCCAACGCCCTCCCACCGCTCTGTGCCTTGCCACCGCTCTCTCCCTGCTCTGTGCCTCGCCACCGCTCTCTCCCCGCTCTTTTTCGCCTTGCCGCCACCACGCCACCATGTCGCCGGGAAACTTGGGGATACCGCGGCGTCCGCGCGTGCCCCTTCGGTGGCTTCTCCGCCGAGATCCGGTTCCGCGGGATGCGCCTCGGCCTCGGCAATTTCAACACCGCCAACGAGGCCGCCCGCACGTACGACACGGTGGCGTGGCGCCTCCGGTGGCCTCATAGAACATTGAACTTCCTCAACGTGCCGACGCGGGAGCGGGAGCAGGAGCTCGCGCCTCTGTCGCGGCTTAGCACCGACGAGGATCATCGCGACAATCAGAGGCGGGAGCACCGTATCGACATCACCGAGATGGGCGAGGAAGCCATGGCGCTGTGGCGCCAACACTTCCCGCAGGACATCATCAACGAGCGCGAGTTCTATGCGCAAAGGAGGGCGGAGAGGGATAAGAGGAGGGCGGAGCAAGCCGCCTATCGCGAGGACAAGCGTAGGCGAAAAGCATACGCTCAATTTAACATGAGGCTAGGAGCAGCGTCACCCTGGGAATCCGACGACGGTCGGTATCTTCACGCCTACAGTCAACCGTCGAAGGAGGACATCACTAAGGAGGAGTCGGACGACGAGGAGTAGTTGAATTATCTTTCTTTTATCTATCTATGCTGAGAACTATCCTCTACTCTCTAGTATCTACTTCTCGATCTCAGCACTGTAAATGCTTTTTTATAGCGCCGCGCGTTGCGATTCTGTTGGAGATGCTCTAACATGGCAGACGAGTGCTTTAATGTTGCCCACAAGATGCGCGAGTATTACTAGTTGTATATTTTTCTTGCCATGTTGAGATTTTAAAACCACGAGGGCGAACATGCAGAGGATCAATGAAGACCAAACATGGGATATTCGGGACATCTTCAAGGAGCGTGGCAAGTTAAAGAGGAGCTGCACCGAACCTGTAAAACGAGCTTTGGTAAGTAACACCCTTTCAATTACTTTCATTTAGCCTCATGTTCTTCGATGTGTATATGTTGTAGTTTCTGTTTCTCTTAAGTGTCGTGTTCTTCGATGTGTAATAAGAAGAGTCTTAATCGTCCTAATGCTTTCATTTTTAGCTTGATGTAGGAAGTGGGTGTTCTCACCTTTTAGTCTGTTTTTATATATTTTTTTCCTTTTGAATTCACTTCTTCGAGTTCTGTTTATCTGGCTTCTACTAAATGGATCTAGGTTGCTCTGAGTATTGATCTAAAAAAGAAGTAACTTTATGTCAGGATGCAGTTCCTGCGAGGAGGGAAGTATGGTCAACCTCGAGATCATGTTTCCAAAATGAGGCTGGATTACACACAAGGTGCCATTTCCCTAATGATGCTGGATTAGACACAAGGTGCAAATTCCCAGATGATGCTGGATTACACACAAGCCAGGTGGAGTCGTCAACTGTTCATGTCCTCGTGGCATTAGTAAAGGCTAAAAGAAAGCGTGCAGCAGCCCTTGAGAATGTACCTGATTTCCTGAAGAAGCAAAAGGAGCAATCAGATGCTCTCTTCACCCAAGCCAAAGAAGAGATGGAAGAAGCCAGAAATAAGCTAGTAGAGGCAGAGCAGGCTAGGCGTCTCCTGCTATCTAAAACTGTTGTCAATAAAAAATTTCCTTCATAATAGCTAGGTTCAAATGTTTATCCAGTCAGCATGCCTGTTGTGATGTTCGTGCATCTGATGTGGCACAAAATGTTTTTTTTCAGATCATGTAATAATAGACAAAGCATTGAACATGGTATAGTTCACGCACAAGCCCGACATTCCAAGTTCAACTTCCACATCAAACTCATGTTCACAGATATCTGCACATTCATACATAATGTCCACAACCATGATTCACTTCAAAGCCAAAAAAATGTGAGGAGAGTTATAAATAAAGAAAAACCTCTACTAGTTCCTGCTACCAGTGCGAGCACAACAAGTCAAGACCATGCGTAAATTAATTATATTTTAGTCATTTTTTGTGTTCTAAAATGCTTGCCAACTCACGGAAGGACGTGTTGCCGGCACACACGTGGATTCAATGAAGGCAGGCGGGGCAGTCTTAAGCTGGTTGCACGCGGCGAGGAGGCGTGCTCAGCCGGGCCTACAGTGAGTGCAGCCCTCTTCGCCGGCGCGCCATTTCAATGCCTGCGTTATGAGAGGTCGCGTCCATGTTAGAGCAATCACTCCGTCCAGTCCTTTTTTGTTTGGGTATAACAAAATCCCGTTTTCCATTCACATTTTACAAGTAAAATTCGTGGACAAACTTTGACCCAAAGTACGATGGGGACTGGTAAACCAGAATGGAGGTAGTAATTTTTTTTAATCAAAGAAGGGTTTCCCCTTCCGATTTTCATTACTGAAAACCAGCATCTAAATCTAAACCATAGTATTTTCCCTAGAACTACCAGGTTCAACATCTCGCAACATAAACCCATACAACCATACACCAAGGAGGTACATAGTACTATGAATTCCATTTTCGCTCCATACCAATCGTTCTAAAAACTAGTTACTACTTATAACGCGCCATTGAAAACTGGAACTCTTAACCCCACTAAAAATGATATTTCAAATGTGGCTACTCGATCTATGGCAACTGGCGAGCCACTGCGCTCGAAGTTGTTCACCTGTGGTCCTGACCATCAACTCCTGTGGATCAAATTATCACGCGAGCTGACTATTCCTACAAAGGTGCCCCACCATGTACCCGGTACCCGCGAATGCAGCAATCGTGCACCTAGGGTTTTAGGATTTATTTGTTAACGTCGCCTTTACATAACACTCATGTGTGCGAGACAGCGAGAGGCCGACTGTGTGCGTGTGCCTCTTCTCTTCATATATGTACTCCACCGTTTGTCTAGTGTCCAAAAAATTATAATAACTACTAGCAATGTGCCAATGCGTTTCCACATGATCAAAGTAGATTAATACATATTCACCGATTTGATAGAAAAAAAAGTCTAGTTTTGAAATATGTATCTCAATAAAAATATGTTATGTTTCACTCAAAATATATTCCTTTGGCGGTTTTGATGAGATAAGGGAGGAATGTTGTTGGTTTCAAGATTCGAGAAGTGGTATATGTCTAATATCTACTCTTACTAGCAAGATGCCTGTTCGTTGCACGGAACATCAAGATCTTGTGGGAGAAAAGGATGAACGAGGGAAGGCCTTATCTGCAAATGTGGTGAAGAGTGCGGGTAAATTGCCATATTTTCCTTCCTATCCGTCAGATATAAATCGGACGACCTACATTGCAGGATGGCAGGCCCACCATCATCACCAACTCTATTTTTTATCCCTACTCTTATAAAAAGCATTGTCGGTGATGATCGTGTGCCTGCTATCCTGCAATATAGGCCGTCCGATCTATATCAAATGGATAGGAAGGAAACTATGGCAATTTTGCAAAAAGATACCCACACCCCTCTCCACATTTGCAAATAAGGCCTTCCCTCGTTCATCATTTTCCCCCACAAGATAAACTACTCATACAAATGCATCTTGATGTTCCGTGCAACGCATGGGCATCTTGCTAGCTGTTGCAAAAAGCCCATGTGTGTGTGAGAGAGAGGGAGAGTGGAGGAGGACGGAGTGCATGTGTGACAAAGACACAAGGAGTGTGTGTGCGATAGGTATTAGCTTAAAATGAGGCGATAGTGTGTGTGTGCACGATCGAGAGGGCGTGTCTCAAGAAGGGAAGAAAAATCTACATAGATACAAGGAGCGGGAGAGAGACATGTATGCGATAGTGGAAGCACGAGTGTGCGGGTGTATAAACCTATCTAGAGGCTAGCTAGTCGATAAATGTTTGTGAGAGAAATACGAGCCGGGGTGCGAAAGCGAGAGTTTTGTGAGAGAGAGAGAGAGACGGTAGTCGGGAAGGGGAGTGGAAGCAGGAGTTGTGTGTGTGTCTGTGAGAGAGAGAGAGGAGGCGGTAGTCGGGGTTGTCTGATTGGTAAACAAATGAATAATGTCAGTCTGGGACGGAGACGAAAAGGAGACCGCAACAAATGTTGTGTCTACAGGAGAGAGAGAGAGAGTAATTTTAGTGGTATGAGTCAGATGTAGAGACATATAGGGTGTGAGAGAGAATCCCATAGAGAGAAAGACAAAGTGAAAGACGAGTGGAGACTGTGTGTGTGGCGGTGAAAAAGAAATCTTAGGTACCGAGTGGTACCAGAGAACAGTAGAGACGTGAGAGATAATGAAAACCGTGTAATGTATAATGATAGGGAGAGTGTGACACTTCTCAAGGGAGATGTCGAGAGACCATGTTTGCAAGGATAGGAGAAACATAAAGTGAGCATGCGGGTGAGCTGGAGAAAAGAGAGTGATAGCTACCTGAAGGAGCATGCATGCGAGAGAGATGGGCGTGAAAGGAGTGAAAAGAAAAGGGATTCAAATATTTGAATTCGAGATGATGATACATGTAATCCATACTCGAACCAAAATTGATCTATCAAACATGCATACTCATATGAATTCACGCACATCTATGTTATTTAATATGTAGATATTACTGATCCATACATATTAGTAGAACATAATTTGGTTAATTTTTTTTAATTCAACCTTAAGATTTCGAGATCATTGTATTTGTAAATCATATTATACATATAAAGGAGCAGAATTCTTTGTTGTGCTTTTGAAAGTATATATAAAAAATGATGTATATAGAATGTAATACCAACTGAAAATGGATCCCGCCCAGACAAAAATAGAATACAAACGGGATTCAAATTGAGTTGGCACGGTAAACATGCACTCTGCAAAATTTGAACGAAGCGGGGAAAGTCGCAGTAACCGCCCGAAACCAAAATCTGCGAGATGGAAATAACTATTGGCCATCCCTGCCACGCAAAGCCTATCTGCTGGATTTCTGTAGGTTTCGATAGGGGTAGGTTTGTAATTTCACCCAAATGTGACGTAACCGCCTCTCACCCAGATTCATACACGGTGGGCGCCAAAACACAGTGTGTCCTCGGCCGAAATCGACTCCCTCTCTGATTCATATTCATACACGGTGGGCACCAAAAACAAACTCTCGTCGGCAAATATTCGGTGTATGCGAGATTACCGTCCTATCCCCAACCGACTAATACTGCTGTGATGTAGTAGAAATTTGAAACGGGGGCTAAGTTTGTAAATTTCCTCGCATTTGAGACAAGCCCGCCCTGAATACATGGTTCCCCCCTTCCTCTCTACCTCCCTTTTCCCCATTCGTACTCCGTGGGCGCCAAAACACCCTCTCCACCCCACCCTCCTCCGTCCGCCGCCGTTCACCACCCCATCCACCGCCATCCTCTTCCACCATGCCGGAGCTGATACCCCGACGCCGCCGTCCATTACAAGAGATCGACCTCTCTCATCCACGGCTTCGGACCGGAATCCTTGCATCCCGTCCTCTCGCTTCATCCCCGTCGTCGTCCACCTTGCCGGTGCCGCTCCTACGACCGTCTCGTCCACCGCACCCTGCCACCACCGTGTACCCTCCTAGATTTGCTTCCACGCCGCCAACAGCCATCGCTACCGCAGCACTGTCAAATTCTCAGCAGATGCGTACACGGTGTCGCACCAGAGGCGGTACTCTTTCGTATCTGCTCAACTTATTTATCGCAGCAAGAAAATAGATCGCCACTGCTTACTCTAATTTCTTGTCTTGGTTGCAAAGTTGCCTTTGTCTGGTTTGCACCGTCAGATCCGCCATGGCACGCTCAACACTATACTCCCAATGCTTATGGTTTTCCCCTTTTATATTCCAACACTAGTTAAATCATAGTAGACTAAATTTCAAAATTGGGTCATTTGATTTTTCAGAGCTCGCCGGAGTTTGCCAGTGCGAACGAAGGGGCTCGGGTGGTTGTGGGGCCTCGCCGAACGAAGAAAACTCGACGCGGGTGGGGGTTGGGGCGGGGGTGGGGGTGGCGGTGGCGGAGGAACACAGGCGGCGGGGGCCGGTGGTCTGGCCGGCGGCTCGTGCGGTGTTCTGTATGGGAAGAATCAGAGACGAGGAAGATGATGGGTTAGGAGACGTAGGATCTTCATCCAACCACCTGAAATGGTCGAGAGACAGCTGGGAGTTGCATTCTTAATGCGCTCTGGTTCATCATGTGTGGGCACTGCGCAACCAACATTTTATTATCCAAAATCTGCTTGCTCTTCGTTACCATGTTCCCCTTCCGTTCTTCTTTAATATGTACTCTCTCCGTTCCTAAATACAAGTCTTTGTATAGATTCCACCATGGACTACATATGGAGCAAAATGAGTGAATCTACACTCTAAAATGTATCTGGATACATCTGTATGTGATCCATAGTGGAAATCTCTACCAAGACTTATATTTTGGAACGGAAGGAGTATGATAGTAGTACAGTATGTTCCTTGTACTAAAGATGAGCAGGGACATTTGCAGTGTAGAGCTCTATACGGTCGGTTGTGATGGACACTTTGAGCCTCTTTGATTCGTATGATTTTGTAAACATAGGAATAGGATTTGTAGCCACCTGCCCACTTGAATCCTATAAGAATAGCAAGGAAATGCGGGGAGCTGTGTCGCCTTTGAGAGTTACACTGATATTAATAGTACCGCACCTTCACTTGAAGAGAGCTGGTATCCAAAGCCTTTCTAGCCGTACCGGAAATACTAGCACATATATTCCAGCAAGTTCCACTTTGCTGATTTTACTCTGATGCTTACGGTTTTCCCTGTTATATCTACACTATGATCTGTGTAGCTGCTTTGTGTCGCACTAGCAGCAGTGCACTCTTGAAGCTAAACACTGCAATGACTTACAAAATTGACACCAAGGTATTGAGTGCCATTCTGGATGCAATGAAACTCATACGCTCCCCACCTGTTGATTCTTGTTCAGAATATGATCCTAATGACTATTCTAACCTTAAGGAATCAAAGGCAGATGGCCTGTCCTGTTCACCCATCAAGGTGCTTGTTCTAATTTGGCAATATTTTATTGATTGCGGGTATCTTGCATATGTTGTCTTGCATTTCTTCTACTCTGTTGCACCGCCATCTGCTTAGTTTACTCATCATATATGTCGAGATGCCATGCCCATCCATTATCAATACATATTCCATCTGTCATCATACCATGTGTTTCCACTCAAATGTTGTTCTTGTGCATCAGAAATCAAAAAGCAAGAGGGTGATTGCCGAACCTGAAGGAGCACCAGCAAAATCCTTGAAAAACATGGTGGTACCGGAGAAATCAGACAGCACCCCACTTATATTGGTTGTACAACCAGTGACACAAAACGTAGGACCGACTCCAGCAGACTGTACCCATACTTCACTGGCCACACCACTAGCCCCACCACACAAGACATGCACTCCAGCAAAAGGTATACTGATTTCATTTGCCATAGCACCAGCCGTACCACAGAAAAATCCCACTGCAGCAAAAAGTACAGCAAGTCCACCGGCCGAAGACCTATCCCAACTGCAGAGACGGCCAATTCCTGCAGATTGGAACCCCATTCCATTTATTCCCAGTTTAAAAGACAATGCTTTCAATGTTGTTAGGGACTACGTGCATATATTCCCATCATGGGAAGATTATTGTGAAGACAAACACCTTTTTCACATCTTCCTGTCCAACTTACGTGTAAGTGCTATTATTCATGGTTATTATTTTTCCTGTTTTCTGTTGATTGAACACATCAATGATTTACATTAAATTGTTGTAACTAGACAAGGGTCAATCTGGATAGTCGTGACGAGCAAAGCTCGCTTGTGCTTTTGAAGGAAGCATTGCAGCAGTATTGGTGTTACATGAGGAAATCACACTTTGATGGCAAGTCTATAAACGAATTTCAGGTGAAGTCTCCTGTGTTAAATTCAGAAGACATTGAATGGAAAAACCTTGTTATGCACTGGTCTCGTTCCCAGGATGAGGTACTATCTATGATATCACATGACAATTTGAACTTCTACTTTTCCGCATGTGCCTTATGGATCTTTTTTGTAGGAAATCTGCTCGAAGAAGAATTCCGGTTTGAAAAGAACGACGGGATATCGCAAATATGTTGCCCACTGCTTTGCTCTTGTTAGTACCTGTTGTCCTATATCACTGTACTTGCATACATACCTGGTTCATTATGTGACAGCAGTATGCATGATAGCTTGCTTATCAATTGTTCGCTCCTAATTATCTGATCTGTATGAATGGTTACATTAGTGTAGAATATATCCAATGCCAATGTTTTTTTAGCTCTGCATCGTTCTTGTAAGTACATGCTACCTTTTATCAGTGTACTTATAATGACAGGTAGTTGTTCATGTACCATTACTCTGCAGCTTATTTTCCTTTGCCCTCCATTTTCTACACATCAGATCTATATTTACTCTTACCATAAGGTTGGTACTGAAGAAGTTTAGTTGTGCATTGCTCTTGGCTGTACCTTTTGCCTGTATCGCTGCACTTACATTTATAGCTACTTGGTTATGTAGCATCACTCTTCATCTTATCTTAAATATTCTCCATTTTTTCGTATATTATCACATCTATATTTACTCTTAACAAAATGTAGAATAAAGGCAATGCTTATGAAGAAGATTATGTGGTAAACTTCTTGAATTGCCCCCCCCCCATCAGCATGGACAAGGCCTTTATAGAGCCTGTCTTCACCAATAATGTAAGTTTGTCCATCTCAAGCCTTCAAACTTTGTTGTATATATTTGGTTAGGCATGACTGCAACAGCTGTTTATTTTTGGTGTTTGCATCAAATTGCATGTTCAAAGTTTATTATGTAGTTCAGAAACAAAAGTTTGTCCTTCTCAATTTAAGTTTTCAGTTATACAACCAAGTTCCTTCTTCATACCATGTAAATTAAACTATACAGAGCAAGTGATCTTATTTTGCACTGCATGTATGCTTCTGTTCTTCATCCGTAATCCAGTGGTGTGGTGAACCTACCCACTACGGCACAATGTCATATTCTGCAATGTCTTAACTATGAACAATGTCATATCATTCTACTATTATTTAAATCGTCTCTTTATTTGCCAATCTGAAATGGGATAAATTGACAGCACACTAACCATTGATACTTATGAGTTCTTGATCTGTAATCCAGTGGTGTCGTGAAGCTGCCAACTCCTTCACAATGTCATTTCTTGCCATGTCTTGACCTAAACAATACCATATTGTGTTAATGCAATTTTAAACTGTGTCACTTTATTCGTCAGTAAGAAATGTGATGAATTGTCAGCACTGATACTTTTATGTGAAAACCTGTCATCTGTCTGCTTGTTTATCTTTCAGAGTGAGGAAGATATAAGTGTTGAAAAAGCGCAGTCTCATCATCTTGCTCAGCTGCTTGCGCTGCAGCTCCCCAGCAGGGCTAACCTTTCTTGAACTCTATTGAAGTGCTGTCGGTTTTGTATATTATTTTGTCGGCGTGTTTATTTGCACTGGTGGCGATCTTTGATGCCAAGTGTATGTAATCTGCTGTCTGCTTGTGCTTTATTATCATAGTGGCGAACTTTGATGCCCACTGGGTGTAATATGCGGTAATTTCTTTATTGTATAGTCTAGGTTTTTTCTTATTCACGATGTTGCAGTTATTTTACTGTATATATATCCTGTCTTCGCAGTAAACCGGCCAAACCGTAAAATTACGGTACATAATCGGGCCGTCATGCAATCACGATGTAGGTTGGGCCTGAAACGTGCTGAACAGCTCACAGGCCGATAGCAGCCCGAAATGGACCCCGGCCCATGATTGTGCGAATCAAATCACGGGCTTTTAATAGGCCAAAATTGTCTCGGTCCTTGTTTGGCCCAATCAGATATCGGCTGCGAGCAAGTCCGATGCAAACCGGGCCGTATTTAGGCCCAACTATATGACGGGCTTTTAACAGGCCGAAATTAATATAGGGCCGAAATGTTAAACGGGCCCTTAACATGCCAAAACTAATATCAGGCCGAGTTACTAAGTGGGCCTTTAGCAAGTGGGCCCAAAAGCATAGTGTCCAGTTGACGGGTCGAATCTGATATGGGCCATAATTGAGCCCAAAGCCTCTTAAAGGGCCGGACCTGATCTGGGCCATAATTTGGCCCAGAACGTGGTAGGCTTTTAACGGGTCGGATCTCATATGGGCCATTATTAGGCCCGGAATGTGGCAGGCCATTAATGGACCGGATCAAATATGGGCCGGCATTTGGCCCAAAACATGGCAGCCAGTTAATGGGCCGGCCTACTAGGGTCCTCAAAATCTTTTGGGCCTACTGCTGGGCCGGCCCATTAATGTCGGCGAAATCTCATGGGCCTTTAGTTGGGCCGGCCCATTATGATCCACAAGAATCTTGTGGGCCTTTACCTAGGCTGGCCCATTATGGCACACAAAAATCTTGTGGGCCTTTACCTGGGCCGGCCCATTATGGCCTGCAAAATCTGGTGGGCCTTTAGCTGGGCCAGCCCATTATGGTCCGCAAAATCTCGTGGGCCTTTAGCTGGGCCGGCCCATTATGGTCCGCAAAATCTTGTGGGCCTTTAGTTGGGCTAGCCCATTTAAACTTGATGGGCCGGTCCACATGTCAACATATCATAGGTGTGTCTCCCCCATTGGATGAGTGACACATGTGCCAACGTGGACCTGACATGTGTCTCCTCTAGCCAATGATGATTTTACACATGGAAAATCCCCATTGGTCGGGGCTGTTAATGGGTTATCGGATCCAAAACCCGACCCGGTAGCTTAACGATGTTCCGTTATGGTGGATGCCACGTGTCGGTCACCCTTGACGAAAGCACTTCTGTGACGCGCGATTTATCGTCATGGAAGTGGACACTTCCGTGATGATAATTTTTGGTAATGTCATGGAACACTTCTACGACAGCACAGGTATGACTATCTTGATTCTGTCATAAATTTGTCATGGATGTACATGCATGACAAAAAACGCGACCTACTGTGACAAACACGTATCATCACAGAAGTGTATGTTTTTGTAGTGTGACCTAGTGTAACATGTATGAAAAATGATGAACGGTGGCAAAGCCACAACTACTATGTCAGCTATATGATCATGCAAAGCAATATGATAATGAATGCTGAAGTCATCAAATGGTAGCGGTGGAAGTTGCATGGCAATATATCTCGGAATGGCCATGGAAACGCCATAATAGGTAGGTATGGTGGCCGTTTTGAGGAAGATATAATAAGGCTTATGTGTGATAGAGCGTATCATATCACGGGGTTTGGATGCACCGCGAAGTTTGCACCACGTCTCGAGGTGAGAAAGGGCAATGCACGGTACTGTAGAGGCTAGCAAATTTCGGAAAGGTAAGAGTGCGTATAATCCATGGACTCACATTAGTCATAAAGGACTCATATACTTATTGCAAAAGTTTAATATCCCTCGAAGAAAAGTACGCATGCTCCTAGGGGGGGTGGTAGGAGTTAACCATCGCGCGCCCCCGACCTTCACACAAAGATAGACAATCAACGATAAATTGTGCTCCAACTTCCCGGCATAACAAGAGACTATGTGCATGCTTCAGGAATCACAAACCTTAACACCAATATTCTTACTAACCACTACCGTTTACTAGTACTTCCCACATATTCCATCTCTATATCGCAAAAACTATTGCAAGGAATCAAACATGTCATATTCAGTGATACATAAGTTTTATGTAGGATTTTTATGACTAACCATGCAAATGACCAATTCCATTTGTCTCTCTAAATAGATATAAGTGAAGCATGAGAGTTTAATTCTTTCTACAAAAGATCATGCTCTCACAAATATAAGTGAAGCAAAAGAGCATTATACGAACATTGGTTTTCTATGTGTAGAGAAACAGGCAATCCACACTTCAAATGATATAAGTGAAGCACATGAAGCATTCTATAAAGCCATACTCAAAAGACATAAGTGAAGTGCAATGAGCGTTCTATAAATCAAACATGGACTATCTCATACCAGCATGGTGCATAAAAGAAAAATGAGAACTAAATGCAAAAGACTCTCCAAGATTTGCACATATCACATGAACGAAACAAAGACGAAAACATACCGATACTTGTTGAAGAAAGATGGGATGGCTTCTGGGGCATCCCCAAGCTTAGACGCTTGAGTATCCTTGAATATTTACTTGGGGTGCCTTGGGAATCCCCAAGCTTGAGCTCTTGCCTCTCCTCCTTCTCCTCATATCGAGACCTCCTCGATCTTTGATCACTTCATCCACAACAAACTCAACAAAAAGCTCGGTAAGATCCGTTAGTATAATAAAGCAAATCACTACTTGTTGCAAACCAATTAGTATTTTTTCTTTTGCATTGTAGCTACTGTAATATAACTTTCCATTGGCTCATACCGCCGATAAAAATTGATAGTTTCATCAAAATAAGTAAAACAATGCATCAAAAACAGAATCTGTCTTAAACAGGAAAGTTTGTAGTAATCTGGACATCTACCATACTTCTGGTACTCTAAAAATTCTGAAAAAATATAACAAAATAAACAATTTGTATAGCAAGACTGTGCAAAAAGTTTCAGAAATGTTTGACGTTCCAGTAAAGAATGTAAAATTGCGCGCTATAGCCAAAGTTTCTGTTTTGCACCGCACAAACCAACAAGCAATCTACCCATCCTAAAGGAAAATTTTGGCACATTATTTTTATAATACAATGGAATTGTACAAGGGGATAATTATTTTTGTGAGAATCTTCATGAAAAATTATACATTGTTTCCATGAGCATGAACACAAGTGTTCAAGGTCGACCCTCACTTCCACAATGCATCACCTTTCAATCGCTTCTCTTTTGTGAAAAGTTTTAAGTTCCCCTATATATTTTTTGGTTTTAAAACTTTATAAAAGCACTCAACAGAAATAAATGACTCTCTAAAACTTCTGGGTTGTCTCCCTGGCAGCGCTTTCTTTAAAGCCATTAAGCTAGGCATAGAGTGCTCAAGTAATGGATCCACCCAGATCCCAAGGTATATCAAAGCCAATTTGAATTAGCAATGATTTGGCATTTAGTAGTGAGCACAAAGCAACATATATCATGCAATGACGAAGTCTAACTCTCTTCCTATGCATCGGCATGTCATACAAGAACAATTCATGCACATCAAGTAAAGGCCAATACATAGCATAAGTAGTTTCTTGCAATTTTATCGTGTTGGAAACATAGAGAGGTGGAGATGTAGTTCCTCTCTCATAATAATTGCAAGTAGGAGCAGAAAGCACATGCATATTATATTTATCAAAATCATCATGTGCAACGGTAAAAGGCAACCCATCAATATAATCCTTAATAAGAGCAAACTTCTTCGATATAGTGTAGTTTGGAGAATTCAAAAAGATAATAGGACTATCATGTGTGGGTGCAATAGCCACAATTTCATGTTTAACATAAGGAACAATAGCATGTTCATATCCATAAGCATAATTCATATTGGCATCATGGCCACAAGCATAGCAAGCATCATCAAAAAGGGATATTTCAAACGAATCGACGGGATCATAGCAATTATCATAGCATTTATCCTTCAGTGAGAACAAAGGGACATTAAACAATGTATGAGTTGAAGAGTTACTCTCATTAGAAGGTGGACATGGGTAGCTAATCCGCTCTTCCTCCTTTTGTTCTTCACTCTCCTCATCATATTTTTCATCCAATGAGCTCACAGTTTCATCAATTCCTTCTTCCATAGACTCCTGCGAAACATTAGTATCTTCTTGGACAGCGGAGACTCTCTCAATAAATGAATCAATATCGGAATTGTATTTATAATTATCATAGCCATATTTAAGGATGGCAAAAATTTCAGGTCTATAAACATCATCATAAAAGCTTCATACATTAAAAACAAAGATTCAATTTCATAAGCACCCTTAAAAGCAACAAATTCTTCTATTCGTTCCACATCATAGTAATCATATATACCATTGGCATAAGAAGCCAAGGTTTCATTATCATTAAATTTGCATGAAAAGGGAAGATGTGGAGCATTCATCCTAGAGCAACAAGTATAATCATATCTCAAGCATAGCTCCCGAGCATACCAATGCAACATATGAATTTGATCCCATAACAATTTCCCTTTATGAGTCAAGCGATAATACCTAAAGTATTCATGTTGATCCAACATTACTCCCATTATCAAGTTGAATGGGTTTTTTTCAGGATTATCAAAGTAGTGCATAATATTTTTCACATAACGAGCATCGAGGGTTTTAGGAGGTTTCCCATCTCCATGAGTAGCAAGTACCACTAATTTTTTTGGTGTTTCGTGTTCCATATCCATAACTAAAGATAGAGAACAACTTAGAACGGAAAATAAAAACTACTTAGTGATAAAGCAAACAAGAACACACGAGAATATTCACCCCACGCTATTGCTCCCCGGCAACGGCACTAGAAAAAGGTCTTGATAACCCACAAGTATAGGGGATCGTTTGTACCCTTCTTCGATAAATAAGAGTGTCGAACCCAACGAGGAGCTAAAGGCAGAACAAATATTCCCTCAAGTTCTATCGACCACCGATACAACTCTACGCACACTTGATGTTTGCTTTACCTAAAACAAGTATGAAACTATTTTTGCACGAGTAAAACTATGAGAACTTTGCAAGAATAAAATGCAAGGTAGTAAAAGTAGATAGCTTTTGTCAACAATAAAGTCATTTGTCCCTAGGCAATCGATAACAAGTACCGGTAATCATTCTTGCAATTTTATATGAGGGAGAGGCATGAGCTAACATACTTTCTCTACTTGGATCATATGCACTTATGATTGGAACTCTAGCAAGCATTCGCAACTACTAAAGATCATTAAGGTCGTGAAACCCAACCATAACATTAAGTATTAGGTCCTCTTTACTTCCATACGCCATAACCCACTTATCCGTGTTTAGGATGTTGTCACCCCCGCAAAACTGCCAATAAGCAAACCATGAACATATTGCAACACCCTACAGCGGGGGTCCCTCACGTTTGCGAGAGAACGGAGGGCACCGTAGGACATCACCATAAATAAAATATACAATCATGCCAACCAAAATCACAATTAAGCCATAGGACAAAATGGATCTACTCAAACATCATAGGATAACCATAGATCATTGGGAAATAATATATGGAGTTGAGCACCATGTTTAAGTAGAGATTACAGCGGGGAGAAGGGGTGTTAAACCGCTGTGTAGAGGGGGAGAGAGTTGGTGTTGACGGTAGCAAGATTGTTAATGTAGATCGCCGTCATGATCCTAGCCCCGGCAGCGTTCCGGCGCCACCGGGAGAGAGGGGGAGAGAGCCCCCTCCTTCTTCTTCTTACTTGGACTCCCCCCTAGATAGGAGGAGGGTTTCCCCTCTGGTCCATGGCCTCCATACTAGCGGAGGGGCAGGAGGTCCTCCGAGATTGGATCTCCCTCTCTGTTCTCTTCTGTTTCGCATTCCCAATATTTGGCCCTTCACAGTTTCTTAAATTCCCCGAGATCTGTAACTCCGATTGCGCTAATTTTTTTACACGATTTTTTTCAGATATAAGCTTCCATGCGCCCGAAGTATAGCTCCAACTGACGTTCGAGGAGGGCACGATACACCAGGGTGCGCCTGGGCCTAGTGGCGCGCCCTAGTGGGTTGTGGTGGCCTCGGGCCTCCGTTTACGTTGATTCCACCTCCTAAAATTCACAAATATTCCAAAATAATTCTCTGGAGTTTCATCACGTTTGGACTTCGTTTGATATGGATTTTCTTTGATACAAAAACATGCAACAAATAGGAACTGGCACTGGGCACTGGATAAGTAAGTTAGTCCAAATAAATCATATAAAAATTTGCCAATAGTATGTAAAAGTTGAATAATATTGGCATGAAACAATAAAAAAATTATAGATACAACGGAGACGTATCAGTACGCCCAATTGATTTGGAATTCTGGATTTTCATCCGATTTACTATTATTGATACATTAATCTGTGTGTTTGCGTGGCGCCAACTGAGATCATCCAGTTGGACGACGATGATAAAGTCGACCGCCCAACCCGGAGGCTAACAAGGGGGTGGCGACCAACGTTGACCTGGTCATGCAGGAGGCCTTGCTATGTCTTGATCTTGCGTTGGTTTTCCTTGAAGAGGAAAGGGTGATGCAGCAATAGTAGCGTAAGTATTTCCCTTAGTTTTTGAGAACCAAGGTATCAATCTAGTAGGAGGCTCCTCAAAAGTCCCAAGCACCTACACAAACAAAAAAATAACTCGCAACCAACGCAATAAAGGGGGTTGTCAATCCCTCCACGGCCACTTGCGAAAGTGAGATCTGATAGAGATAGTATGATAAGATAAATATATTTTTGGTATTTTATGATATAGATTGGAAAAGTAAAGATGCAAATAAAAGTAGATTGAAAGCTTATATGATAAAAGATAGACCCGGGGGCCATAGGTTTCACTAGTGGCTTCTCTCGAGAGCATAAGTATTATGGTGGGTGAACAAATTACTGTCGAGCAATTGATAGAAAAGCGAATAATTATGAGATTATCTAGGCATGATCATGTATATAGGCATCACGTCCGTGACAAGTAGACCGACTCCTGCCTGCATCTACTACTATTACTCCACACATCGACCGCTATCCAGCATGCATCTAGAGTATTAAGTTCATAAAGAACAGAGTAATGCATTAAGAAAGATGACATGATGTAGAGGGATAAACTCATGCAATATGATATAAACCCCATCTTTTTATCCTCGATGGCAACAATACAATACGTGCCTTGCTGCCCCTATTGTCACTGGGAAAGGACACCGCAAGATTGAACCCAAAGCTAAGCACTTCTCCCATTGCAAGAAAGATCAATCTAGTAGGCCAAACCAAACTGATAATTCGAAGAGACTTGCAAAGATAACTCAATCATACATAAAAGAATTCAGAGGAGATTCAAATATTTCTCATAAATAAACTTGATCATAAACCCACAATTCATCGGATCTCGACAAACACACCGCAAAAAGAGTTACATCGAATAGATCTCCAAGAAGATCGAGGAGAACATGGTATTGAGATCCAAAAAGAGAGAAGAAGCCATCGAGCTAATAACTATGGACCCGAAGGTCTGTGGTAAATTAATCACAACTCATCGGAGGGGCTATGGTGTTGATGTAGAAGCCCTCCATGGTCGATTCCCCCTCCGATGGAGCGCCGATGAAGGCTCCAAGATGGGATCTCGCGAATACAGAAGGTTGCGGTGGTGGAATTAGGTCTTCGTGGTCTGTTCTGATGTTCTTGGGGTACGTGGGTATATATAGGAGGAAGAAGTAGGTCGGTGGCCGCCCGAGGGGCCCACGAGATAGAGGGCGCGCCCTGTAGGGGTAGGCGCGCCCTCCACCCTCGTGGCCGCCTCGACTGCTTCTTGACTTGCACTCCAAGTCCTCTGGATCACGTTCGTTCCAAAAATCATGCTCCTGAAGGTTTCATTGCATTTGGACTCCGTTTGATATTCCTTTTCTTCGAAATACTGAAATAGGCAAAAAAGAGCAATACGGGTTGGGCCTCCGGTTACTAGGTTAGTCCCAAAAATGATATAAATATGTAAAGTAAAGCCCATAAACATCCAAAATGGGTAATATAATATCATGGGACAATCAAAAATTATAGATACGTTGGAGACATATCAAGCATCCCCAAGCTTAATTCCTGCTCATCCTTGAGTAGGTAAATGATAAAAACAGAATTTTTGATGTGGAATGCTACCTAGCATATTTCTCAATGTAATTTTATTTATTGTGGCATGAATGTTCAGATCCAAATGATTCAAAATAAAAGTTCATATTGACATAAGAAATAGTAATACTTCAAGCATAGTAATCAAAGCAATCATGTCTTCTCAAAATAACATGGCTAAAGAAAGTTATCCCTACAAAATCATATAGTGTGGCGGTTGCTCTATCTTCATCACACAAAGTATTTAATCATGCACAACCACGATGACAAGTCAAGTAATTGTTTCATACTTTAGTAATCTCAAACTTTTTCAACTTTCACGCAATACATGAGCGTGAGCCATGGCCATAGCACTATATGTGGAATAGAATGGTGGTTGGGGAGAAGACAAAAAGGAGAAGATAGTCTCACATCAACTAGGCCTATCAACGGGCTATGGAGATGCCCATTAATAGATATCAATGTGAGTGAGTAGGGATTGCCATGCAACGGATGCACTAGAGCTATAAATGCATGAAAGCTCAACAAAAGAAACTAAGTGGGTGTGCATCCAACTCGCTTGCTCATGAGGACCTGGGGCATTTTGAGGAAGCCCGTCATTGGAATATACAAGCCAGGTTCTATAATGAAAAATTCCCACTAGTAAATGAAAGTGACAACATAGGAGACTCTCTATCATGAAGATCATGGTGCTACTTTGAAGTACAAGTGTGGTAAAAAGGATAGTAGCATTGTCCCTTCTCTCTTTTTCTCTCATTTTTTTCTTTTCTCCATTTTTTTCTTTTTTTCTTTGGCCTTTCTTTTTTTTCTTTTTGGCCTTTCTCTTTTTTTCCTTTTTTTCCTTTTTTTATAAAGTCTGAAGTCTCATCCCGACTTGTGGGGGAATCATAGTCTCCATCATCCTTTCCTCACTGGGACAATGCTCTAATAATGAAGATCATCAGACTTTTATTTACTTACAACTCAAGAATTACAACTCAATACTTAGAACAAGATATGACTCTATATGAATGCCTCCAGCAGTGTACCAGGATATGCAATGAATCAAGAGTGACATGTATGAAAATTATGAAGGTGGCCTTGCCACAAATACAGTGTCAACTACATGATCATGCAAAGAGCAATATGACAATTATGACGTGTGTCATATAAACGGAATGGTGGAAAGTTGCATGGCAATATATCTCGAAATGGCTATGGAAATGCCATAATAGGTAGGTATGATTGCTGTTTTGAGGAAGGTATATGGTAGGTGTATGGTACCGACGAAAGTTGAGCGGCATAAGAGAGGCTAGCAATGGTGGAAGGGTGAGAGTGCATATAATCCACGGACTCAACATTAGTCAAAAGAACTCATATACTTATTGCAAAAATCTATAAGTCATCAAAAACAAAGTATTACGTGCATGCTCCTAGGGGGATATATTGGTAGGAAAAGACCATCGCTCGTCCCCGACCGCCACTCATAAGGAAGACAAACAATAAATAAAATTGTGCTCCAACTTCATCACAAAGCGGTTCACCATCCGTGCATGCTACGGGAATCACAAACTTAAACACAAGCATTCTTTAAATTCATAATCACCCAACTAGCATGACTTTAATATCACTACCTCCATATCTCAAAACAATTATCAAGTATCAAATTGATCATAGCATCCTATTCACTTTCTATGATAGTTTTTATTATACCCAACTTGGATGCCTACCATTCTAGGACCAATTTTATAACCATAGCAAATACCATGCTGTTCTAAGAGACTCTCAAAATAATATAAGTGAAGCATGATGGATCAACAATTTCTTCAAAATTAAGCCACCACCGTGCTCTAAAAGATATAAGTGAAGCACTAGAGCAAAAACTATCTAGCTCAAAAGATATAAGTGAAGCACATAGAGTATTCTAATAAATTATAATCAAGTGGGCTTCTCCCAAAAGGTGTGTACAGCAAGCATGATTGTGGTAAAAGAAAAGGCAAAAAATAATATCATACAAGATGCTCCAAGCAAAACGCATATCATGTGGCAAATAAAAATATAGCTCCAAGTAAAGTTACCGATGAACGAAGATGAAAGAGGGGATGCCTTCCCGGGGCATCCCCAAGCTTAGGCTTTTGGCTATTCTTGAATATCTTGGGGTGCCATTGGCATCACCAAGCTTAGGCTTTTGCCACCCTTATTCCATAATCCATCAAATCTTTACCCAAAACTTGAAAACTTCACAACACAAAACTCAACAGGAAATCTCATAAGCTCCGTTAGTGAAAGAAAGCAAAACCACCACATAAGGTACTGTAATGAACTTATTCTTTATTTACATTGGTGTTAAAACTACTGTATTTCAAGTTCTCTATGGTTCATACCACTTAATATTAGCCATAGATGCATCAAAATAAGCAAACAACACACGAAAAACAGAATCTGTCAAAAATAGAACAGTCTGTAGCAATCTATAACCCAAGAATACTTATGGAACTCTAAAGTTCCTACCAAAATAGGAAGTCCTGGTCAATTTTTCTATTGATCTACAGCAAAAATAATCAACACAAAAGAACGTTTCTGTGATTTAACAAAACTAATTTCGTGCGTGCAAAGTTTCTGTTTTTCAGCAGAATTAGTTTAACTATCACCTTAGGTTATCCTATAGGTTCTACTTGGCACAAACACTAATTAAAACATGAAAACACATCTAAACAGAAGGTAGATGCAAAATTTATTACTAAATAGATAAAAACAAAAAACACAAATAAAATTGGGTTGCCTCCCAACTAGCGCTATCGTTTAACGCCCCTAGCTAGGCATAAAAGCGAGGATAGATCTAAGTAGTGCCATCTTTGGCACCCAATTCATAAGTAGCCCGCATGATAGATTCATAAGGTAATTTAATTTTCTTTCTTGGAAAGTGCTCCATGCTTTTCCTTAATGGAAATGGGAATCTAATATTCCCTTCCTTCATATCAATAATCGCACCAATCATTCTAAGGAACGGTCTACCAAGAATAATAGGGCAAGAAAGATTGCAATCTATATCAAGAACGATAAAATCTACGGGCACCAAATTTCTATTTTCAACAATTAGAACATCATTGATCCTTCCCATTGGCTTTTTAATGCTGGTATCCGCAAGGTGCAAATTTAAAGAGCAATCATCAAGATCATGGAAACCTAGAATATCACATAAAGTTTTCGGAATCGTGGAAACACTAGCACCCAAATCACATAAAGCATAACACTCATGATCTTTAATTTTATTCTTTATAGTAGTTTCCCACTCATCATTAAGTTTTCTAGGTATAGAAACTTCCAAATTAAGTTTTTCATCATAACATTTCATCAAGGCATCAACAATATGTTTGGTAAAAGCTTTATTTTGACTATAAGCATGAGGAGAATTCACAACGGATTGCAACAAGGAAATACAACCTTCTAAAGAACAATTATCATAATCAAATTCCTTGAAATCCAATATAGTGGGTTCAATGTTATTTAAAGTCTTGACCTCTCCAATCCCACTTTTATCAAATTTAGCATCAACATCTAAAAACTCCGAATTATTGGGACGCCTTTTAACTAAAGTTGACTCATCTCCAATCCCATTATTATTAAGATTCATATTGCAAAACAAAGATCTAATAGGGGACACATCAATAACTTTAAGATCTTTATCATTATTTTCACCTAACTTTTCTGGTTTGGCAGCCATCTTATTGACTAAGGTAGCTTGCTTATTGATACGTCTCCAACGTATCCAAAAAAATTTATTGTTCCATGCTATTATATTACCCCCTTTTGGATGTTTATGGGCTTTATTTTACACATTTATATTATTTTTCATACTAACCTATTAACCGAAGGCCTAGCCCATATTGTTGTTTTATTGCCTGTTTCAGTATTTCGAAGAAAAGGAATATCAAACGGAGTCCAAACGGAATGAAACCTTCGGCATTGTGATTTTTTGGAAGAATATCATCCTGGAGGCTTGGAGATCAAGTCAGAAGATACTCGAGGAGCCCAGGAGATAGGGGGCGCCCCCCCCCCCCCACCCCTACAGGGTGCGGCCCCCTGTCTTGTGGACCCCTCAAGCACCTCCCGACCGACTTCTTTCGCCTATATAACCCTACGTACCCTAAAACCATCAGATATCAAGATAGATCGGGAGTTCCGCCTCCGCAAGCCTCTGTAGCCACCAAAACACCTCTCGGGAGTCTGTTCCGGCACCCTGCCGGAGGGGGGATCCCTCACCGGTGGCCATCTTCATCATCCCGGCGCTCTCCATGACGAGGAGGGAGTAGTTCAACCTCGGGGCTGAGGGTATGTACCAGTAGATATGTGTTTGATCTCTCTCTCGTGTTCCCTCTATGGCACGATCTTGATGTATCCCGAGCTTTGCTATTGTAGTTGGATCTTATGATGTTTCTCCCCCTCTACTCTCTTGTGATGAATTGAGTTTCCCTTTGAAGTTATCTTATTGGATTGAGTCTTTATTTGAGAACACTTGATGTATGTCTTGCCGTGCTTATCTGTTGTGACAATGGGATATCATGTGCCACTTGATGTATGTTTAGGTGACCAACTTGCGGGTTCCGCCCATGAACCTATGCATAGGGGTTGGCACATGTTCTTGACTCTCCGGTAGAAACTTTGGGGCACTCTTTGAAGTACTTTTATGTTGGTTGGATGAATCTGAGATTGTGTGATGCATATCGTATAATCATGCCCACGGATACTTGAGGTGACAATGGAGTATCTAAGTGACATTAGGGTTTTGGTTGATTTGTGTCTTGAGGTGTTATTCTAGTACGAACTCTTTTATAGATTGATCCGAAAGAATAACTTTGAGGTGGTTTCGTACCCTACCATAATCTGTATGTTTGTTCTCCACTATTAGTGGCTTTGGAGTGACTCTTTGTTGCATGTTGAGGGCTTGTTATATGATCTATCTATGTTATTATTGTTGAGAGAACTTGCACTAGTGAAAGTATGAACCCTAGGCCTTGTTTCCTATCATTGCAATATCGTTTACGCTCACTTTTATCATTAGTTACCTTGCTGTTTTTATATTTTCAGATTACAAAAACCTATATCTACTATCCATATTGCACTTGTATCACCATCTCTTCGCCGAACTAGTGCACCTATACAAATTACCATTGTATTGGGTGTGTTGGGGACACAAGAGACTCTTTGTTATTTAGTTGCAGGGTTGCTTGAGAGAGACCGTCTTCATCCTACGCCTCCTACGGATTGATAAACCTTAGGTCATCCACTTGAGGGAAATTTGCTACTGTCCTACAAACCTGTACACTTGCAGGCCCAACAACGTCTACAACAAGAATGTTGTATAGTAGACATCAAGCTCTTTTCTGGCGCCGTTGCCGGGGAGGCCAGGTAAAGGGCACTCACTCACACCCCGTCAACTAAGCTCTTTTCTGGCGCCGTTGCCGGGGAGGTGAGAGCTTGAAGGTATATCTTTAGATCTTGCAATCGACTCTTTTTGTTTCTTGTTTTATCACTAGTTTAGTTTAGAAAAGAAAACTACAAAAAATGGAATTGAGTTTGTCTCATACGCTTTGTCTTTTTAATATCTTTCGTGAGTATGATGGAAAGGAAAATTGTGCTCAAGTGCTAGAAGAAGAATGCATTAAAATGCTTGGTACTAAATCTTTGAATGATGAGCATGATTGCAATGTTGTTAGTATGAATTCCTTGAATATCCATGATGCTAACGATATGCAAAGCCACACGCTTGGGGAAGCTATGTTTGATGAATATGATATGTTTAGTCCCCCAAGTTTTGATGAGAATATTTATTTTGATGAAAGCATGCCTCCTATTTATGATGATTATATTGATGAAAGTGGATTTGGAAGAGTGTCAACTTTAGGAAGTAGTGATCCCACTATTTTGGAGGATGTTGAATCTTATTGTGATGAACATGAAAGTGGATTTGGAAGAGTGTCAACTTTATTTAGTGATGATTCCACTATTTCGGAAGAGGTTCCAATTGATTATGAGAACAAAGTTGCTATCTATGATGATTATTGTGATGACTTGTATGCTATTAAGAATAATTATAACCATGAAACTTGTCATCATGATTTTAGTTTTCAATTGGATTATGCCTCACATGATAATTGTTTTGTTGAGTTTGCTCCCACTACTATTCATGAGGAGAAATTTGCTTATGTGGAGAGTAGTAAATTTTCTATGCTTATAGATCATGAAAATAATTATTTATGTGCTGGTTATATTGTTGAATTCATTCATGATGCTACTGAAAATTATTATGAGGGAGGAATATATGCTTGTAGGAATTGCAATAATGTTAAGTTTCCTCTCTATGTGTTGAAAATCTTGAAGCTATGCTTGTTTTACCTTCCTATGATTGTTGATTATTGTTCCCATAAGATGTTTGCTCACAAAATCCCTATGCATAGGAAGTGGGTTAGACTTAAATGTGCTAGTCATATGCTTCATGATGCTCCCATTACGTTTCAATTCTTATCTTTTATGTGAGCATCATTGCCATCATCATGCCTAGCTAGAAAGGCATTAAAGAAAAGCGCTTGTTGGGAGACAACCCAATATTTACCATTACTGTTTTTTTTGTGTCCACATGATTATGCTACTGTATTAATCATGTTTTATAGCTTTTGTTTTAATAAAGTGCCAAGTAAGACCTTTAGGATAGCTTACGGCGATAGTTGTGTTGATCCTGCTGAAAATCAGAAACTTTTGCATCCAGTAATTTAGTTTTGTTAATTCACAGAAACGTGTTTCTGATCTGATTCTTTTTGATATGGATTGGTATACAAATTTCTTAAGACTTCCTAATTTAGTAGGATTTTTGGAGTTCCAGAAGTATACGTTTGATACAGATTACTACAGACTGTTCTCTTTTTGACAGATTCTGTTTTCTATGTGTTGTTTGCTTATTTTGATGAATCTATGAGTAGTATCGGAGGGTATGAACCATAGATAAGTTGGAATACAGTAGGTTTAACACCAATATGAATTTATAATGAGTTCATTACAGTACCTAAGTGGTGGTTTTATTTTCTTATATTAACGGAGCTTATGAGTTTTCTGTTGAGTTTTGTGTTGTGGAGTTTTCAAGTTTTGGGTAAAGATTCGATGGACTATGGAATAAGGAGTGGAAAGAGCCTAAGCTTGGGGATGCCCAAGGCACCCCAAGGTAAAAGTCAAGAATAGCCAAGAGCCTAAGCTTGGGGATGCCCCAGATGGCATCCCCTCTTTTGTCTTTCGTTCATTGGTAACTTTACTTGGAGCTATATTTTTATTCGCCACATGATATGTGTTTTGCTTGGAGCGTCATTTTATTTTGTTAGTATTTGCTTGCTGTTATTTATAATAATGTTTTGCATCTTTATTTTCAATAAAGAAGTCAAGGATAGCCTTTGCCATGCTTATTTTGCTAGTATACATGTTGCTGTTTGAAAACAGAAAGTTTACCGCTGTTGCAAAAATTCCCTAGAAAATTCAGGGAAAGGTATAATGTTGAAACCTTTTTCATAATGAGCTCTGGTAAATTTAATACAGTGGGAATTTTATTTCATAATTTTTGGAGTTAGGGAAGTATGATGAATCTTGCATTCTTTAAAGACTGTACTGTTTTGACAGATTGCTGTTATGGTTGCATTGTTTGCATATGTTTGCTTGTTTAATGATTCTATTTGAGTATAGGAGTATTAAATATGCAGAGGCATTTAGTATGAAATGTTGAATAATAATTTTAGTGATTTGTTACATTAGAAAATGATAAGGTTTTGCATTGGTTTATACTAACCTATCTCATGAGTTCTTGTTGAGTTTGTTGTGAATGAAGCTTCTGATAAAAAGAGAAACCATGATATGAGAGGAATTAAGGAGACACAAAAGTTCAAGCTTGGTGATGCCCAAGGCACCCCAATATAATATTTCAAGAAGTCTCAAGCATCTAAGCTTGGGGATGCCCCGTTAGGCATCCCACCTTTTTTCTTCAACAACTATCGGTTAGTATCGGTTGAACCTAAGTTTTTGCTTCTTCACTTGAGTTGTGCTATCCTTGCAATGTCATTTTGTTTTGATTTTCTTGCTGTTTGAATACAATATCAAGATCTGAAATTCCTTAATGTTATAGAGTCTTCACATAGTTGCACAATTATTCGACTACTCATTGATCTTCACTTATATCTTTCGGAGTAGTTTGTCTTTTGCTCTAGTGCATCACTTATATCTTTTAGAGCACGGCGGTGGTTATATTTTGTAGAAATTGCTAGTCTCTCATGCTTCACTTATATTATTTTGAGAGTCTTTTAGAACAGCATAGTATTTGCTATGGTTACAAAGTTGGTCCTAGAATGATGAGCATCCAAGTTGGGTATAATAAAAACTATCATAGAAAAGAATTGGATGCTATGATAAATTTGATGCTTGATAATTGTTTTGAGATATGGAGCTAGTTGGGTGATTATGAATTTAAAGAAAGCTTGTGTAAAAGTTTGTGATTCCCGTAGCATGCACGTATGATGAACCGCTTTGTGATGAAGTTGGAGCACAATTTTATTTATTTATTGTCCTCCTTATGAGTGGCGGTCGGGGACGAGCGATGGTCTTTTCCTACCAATATATCCCCCTAGGAGCATGCGCATAGTGCTTTGGTTTTTGATGACTTCTAAATTTTTGCAACAAGTGCATGAGTTCTTTTGACTAATGTTGAGTCCATGGATTATACGCACCCTTTCACCCTTCCATCATTGCTAGCCTCTCTTGTACCGTGCAACTTTTGCCGGTACCATACACCCACCATACTCCTTCCTCAAAACAGCCACCATACCTACCTATTATGGCACTTCCATAGCCATTCTGAGATATATTGCCATGCAACTTTCCACCGTTCCGTTCTTATGACACGCATTACTTTTGTCATATTGCTTTTTGCATGATCATGTAGTTGACATTGTATTTGTGGCAAGGCCACCTTCATAATTTTCATACATGTCGCTCTTGATTCATTGCATATCCCGGTACACCACCGGAGGCATTCATATAGAGTCATATCTTGTTCTAGCTTTGAGTTGTGAATCAATAAAAGTGTGATGATCTTCATTATTAGAGCATTGTCCTAGTGAGGAAAGGATGATGGAGACTATGATTCCCCCACAAGTCGGGATGAGACTTCGGACTTTACAAAGAGAAAAAAAAGAAAAAAGAGAAAGGCCAAAAAGAAAAAAAGGAAGGCCAGAGAAAAAGAAAAAGAAAAAAAAAGAAGGAAAAAATAATAAAATGAGAGAAAAAGAGAGAAAGGTCAATGCTACTATCTCTTTGTCCACACTTGTGCTTCAAAGTAGCACAATGATCTTCATGATAGAGAGTCTCATATGTTGTCACTTTCATATACTAGTGGTAATTTTTCATTATAGAACTTGGATTGTATATTCCAATGATGGGCTTCCTCAAAATGCCCTAGGTCTTCGTGAGCAAGCAAGTTCGATGCACCCCCACTTAGTTTCTTTTGTTGAGCTTTCATATATTTATAGCTCTAGTGCATCCGTTGCATGGCAATCCCTACTCACTCACATTGATATCTATTAATGGGCATCCCCATAGCCTATTGATACGCCTAGTTTATGTGAGACTATCTTCTCCTTTTTTGTCTTCTCCACAACCACCATTTTATTCCACGTATAGTGCTATGTCCATGGCTCACACTCATGTACTGCGTGAAAGTTGAAAGAGTTTGAGATTACTAAAGTATGAAACAATTGCTTGGCTTGTCATCGGGGTTGTGCATGATTAAATACTTTGTGTGATGAAGATAGAGCAACAGCCAGACTATATGATTTTGTAGGGATAACTTTCTTTGGCCATGTTATTTTGAGAAGACGTGATTACTTTGATTAGTATGCTTGAAGTATCTCTATTTTTCATGTTAATATGAACTCTTATTTTCGATCATTTGGATCTGAACATTCATGCCACAATAAAGAAAATTACATTGAGAATTATGCTAGGTAGCATTCCACATCAAAAATTCTGTTTTTATCATTTACCTACTCGAGGAAGAGCAGGAATTAATCTTGGGGATGCTTGATACGTCTCCAACGTATCTATAATTTTTTATTATTCCATGCTATTATATTACCCCCTTTTGGATGTTTATGGGCTTTATTTTACACATTTATATCATTTTTGGGACTAACCTATTAACCGGAGGCCCAGCCCATATTGCTGTTTTATTGCTTGTTTCAGTATTTCGAAGAAAAGGAATATCAAACGGAGTCCAAACGGAATGAAACCTTCGGCATCGTGATTTTTTGGAAGAATATCATCCTGGAGGCTTGGAGATCAAGTCAGAAGATACTCGAGGAGCCCAGGAGATAGGGGGCGCCCCCCTGTCTCGTGGACCCCTTGAGCACCTCCCGACCGACTTCTTTCGCCTATATAACCCTACGTACCCTAAAACCATCAGATATCAAGATAGATCGGGAGTTCCACCGCCGCAAGCCTCTATAGCCACCAAAACACCACTCGGGAGTCCGTTCCGGCACCCTGCCGGAGGGGGGATCCCTCACCGGTGGCCATCTTCATCATCCCGGCGCTCTCCATGACGAGGAGGGAGCAGTTCACCCTCGGGGC
Source organism: Triticum timopheevii (assembly GCA_963921465.1). NCBI lineage: Eukaryota > Viridiplantae > Streptophyta > Magnoliopsida > Poales > Poaceae > Triticum > Triticum timopheevii. The sequence goes on along the minus strand of OY997272.1, from coordinate 68,012,845 downwards.
TGAGGTTATGTACCAGTAGCTATGTGTTTGATCTCCCTCTCGTGTTCCCTCTATGGCACGATCTTGATGTATCCCGAGCTTTGCTATTGTAGTTGGATCTTATGATGTTTCTCCCCCTCTACTCTCTTGTGATGAATTGAGTTTCCCCTTTGAAGTTATCTTATTGGATTGAGTCTTTATTTGAGAACACTTGATGTATGTCTTGCCGTGCTTATTAGTGGTGACAATGGGATATCATGTGCCATTTGATGTATGTTTAGGTGACCAACTTGCGGGTTCCGCCCATGAACCTATGCATAGGGGTTGGCACACGTTCTTGACTCTCCGGTAGAAACTTTGGGGCACTCTTTGAAGTACTTTAATGTTGGTTGGATGAATCTGAGATTGTGTGATTCATATTGTATAATCATGCCCATGGATACTTGAGGTGACAATGGAGTATCTAGGTGACATCAGGGTTTTGGTTGATTTGTGTCTTAAGGTGTTATTCTAGTACGAACTCTTTTATAGATTGATCCGAAAGAATAACTTTGAGGTGGTTTCGTACCCTACCATAATCTCTACATTTGTTCTCCGCTATTAGTGGCTTTGGAGTGACTCTTTGTTGCATGTTGAGGGCTTGTTATATGATCAATCTATGTTATTGTTGTTGAGAGAACTTGCACTAGTGAAAGTATGAACCCTAGGCCTTTTTTCCTATCATTGCAATACCGTTTACGCTCACTTTTATCATTAGTTACCTTGCTGTTTTTATATTTTCAGATTACAAAAACCTATATCTACTATCCATATTGCACTTGTATCACCATCTCTTCGCCGAACTAGTGCACCTATACAAATTACCATTGTATTGGGTGTGTTAGGGAGATAAGAGATTCTTTGTTATTTGGTTGCAGGATTGCTTGAGAGAGACCATCTTCATCCTACGCCTCCTACGGATTGATAAACCTTAGGTCATCCACTTGAGGGAAATTTGCTACTGTCCTACAAACCTGTGCACTTGCAGGCCCAACAACGTCTACAAGAAGAAGGTTGTGTAGTAGACATCACTTATCAGAAATTTGGGCTATAGAATTTTCAAGCCGAGTAATTTGGGCATTCAAACCATAAAATTTTTTAGACATATCATCAAGCTCTTTGTTCATAAACCCCAAAAAACTTTTTTGTTCTTTAAGCTCTTTTCTGAAGAAATTATTATGCTCAAATTGTAAAGTCATAAAACTTCTAACGTTTGATTCAATCTCTTACAACCTTCTAAGATGAAGGTCGGTGTTCTTAGGCAAAGCCATAAGGGCAAGTAGGCACACAAAAAAGACAAGCGAAAGAGTGAGGAGAAGATAGGGAAAAAGAGGGCGAATAAAACGGCAAGGGTGAAGTGGGGGAGAGGAAAATGAGAGGCAAATGGCAAATAATGTAAATGCGAGGGAGATGAGTTTGTGATGGGTACTTGGTATGTCTTGACTTGAGCGAAGACCTCCCCGGCAATGCCGCCAGAAATCCTTCTTGCTACGTCTTGAGCTTGCGTTGGTTTTCCTTGAAGAGGAAAGGGTGATGCAGCAATAGTAGCGTAAGTATTTCCCTTAGTTTTTGAGAACCAAGGTATCAATCCAGTAGGAGGCTCCTCAAAAGTCCCACGCACCTACACAAACAAACAAAGAACTCGCAACCAACGCAATAAAGGGGTTGTCAATCCCTTCACGGCCACTTGCAAAAGTGAGATCTGATAGAGATAATATGATAAGATAAATATATTTTTGGTATTTTATGATATAGATTGGAAAAGTAAAGATGCAAATAAAAGTAGATTGAAAGCTTATATGATAAAAGATAGACCCGGGTGTCGGTGTCAAAACCGGCGGATCTCGGGTAGGGGGTCCCGAACTGTGCGTCTAGGCGGATGGTAACAGGAGATGAGGGACACGATGTTTTACCCAGGTTCGGGCCCTCTTGATGGAGGTAAAACCCTACGTCCTGCTTGATTAATATTGATGATGTGTATTACAAGAGTGGATCTACCACGAGATCAAGGAGGCTAAACCCTAGAAGCTAGCCTATGGTATGATTGTTGTAATGGTTGTTGTGTCCTACGGACTAAAGCCTTCCGGTTTATATAGACACCGGAGAGGGCTAGGGTTACACAGAGTCGGTTACAATGGTAGGAGATCTACAAATCCGTATCGCCAAGCTTGCCTTCCACGCCAAGGAAAGTCCCATCCGGACACAGGACGGACTCTTCAATCTTGTATCTTCGTAGTCTTGGAGTCCGACGGACAATGATAGTCCGGCTGTCCGGACACCCCCTAGTCCAGGACTCCCTCAGTAGCCCCTGAACCTGGCTTCAATGACGATGAGTCCGGCGCGCATAATGTTCGGCATTGCAAGGTGGGTTCCTCCTCCGAATAATCCATAGAAGATTGTGAACACCAGGATAGTGTCCGGCTCTGCAAAATAATTTCCACATTCCACCGTAGAGAGAATATCATATACACAGGTTCAATCTGCCGACGTATCTTGCAGCGTGACGTCACACCACTACCAAGCCTTTACTTGAATCGTTATTTATTATACCACCTCAGCGTGTTTAGCGAAGCGGTTTCCTTGGCACGTCTTGTCGAAGCAGAGATCATGTTCCCCTTATTCCGGGATCCTCATCAATACGGACGTGGGTAACCCAACCGCGCCATTGATGGTGGCACTTGGGAGATAAGCGAGTTTTACCAGGCCGGTGGGGACGTACAGTCTTCGTCCGCCTATATATAAGGGGATAAGCATCCGCCTTTTTACCTACGCCTTCTTCCTCCTTTGCTTATCCATCTCCGCGCACTCGAGCTCCAGCGCCCAAGTTCGCGCATCTCGTCTCAACCTTCTCCGACCATGTCCGGAGCGGGAGGTAAATGGTTGGCCTCCATCGTTAAGGAGGAGCACATCGCCAAACTGCGCAGCGTCGGATACCTTTCCAGTGACATCGCGCACCGGCTGCCCGACAAGGGGCAGCTCATTCCTACCCCCAGGCCCCATGAGAGGGTCGTATTTCTCCCCCACTTCCTCCGTGGACTGGGCTTTCCACTTCATCCCTTTGTCCGGGGGCTCATGTTCTACTACGGCCTGGATTTCCATGATCTGGCGCCGAACTTCATCCTCAACATCTCGGCGTTCATCGTCGTGTGCGAGGCCTTCCTCTGCATCCAGCCCCACTTCGGCTTGTGGCTCAAGACCTTCAATGTCAAGCCAAAGGTAGTGAAGGGCACGCAGGCGGAGTGCGGAGGCGCCCTGTTGGGCAAGATGCCCAACATCCTCTAGTTCGAAGGGGCCTTCGTGGAGTCCGTCAAGGGGTGGCAGTCGGGGTGGTTCTACATCACCGAGCCGCGCAGCCCTACGTGGGCGGCGGCCCCCGAGTTCTGATCTGGCATCCCTGTGCAGCTCACCTCCTGGAAAGAGAAGGGCTTGCTATGGGGTAGTTCGAAGGAGCTGACGGGACTCCAAGCATGTATCCAGAAGCTGGTGAACAAGAAGCTCAGGCTTGTTAACGAAGTCCAAGTCATGCTCGTCCGCCGGATTCTCCCATGCCAAGAACGGGCATTCAACCTGTGGGAGTTTGATCCGGCACAGCACCAGGCGTTGAGCGGGCTCTTCGACACGACGTACGAAGGCGCCTGGAGGGTGCTGTTAAAGGGCGCCGAAGCCCCCGCATCCGCGACGGAACATCGCGGATTTCACTCGCAGCGACCAGCTGACGAGGTAAGTGATTCTACCCCTTTACGGGACACTTGTTGTTAATAGTTTGACCCTAAGCGGGTTTCAATCTCCCTTTTCCTTTGATAGGAATGGATGAAGAAGGCCGAGCAGCTCATCTGCCCGGCTCCCATGCCAGAAAACCCAGTGGACGCCCGTCTAGCGGGGCTGCTGGTTCCGGCACCACATGTGGTGCCGGAGAAGAAGGCCAAGAAGGTGGCCACGGGTACTCGAAAGAGTTCCCATTTTCAGGTGTCCGACGACTCCGAGGCGGATTCCTCCCCCGAAGATGAGGAGGAGGAAGAAGACTCTCTCCCAGAGGAGGGAGAGAGAAAGAGGAAGGCCTCCCCGACAGGGGGGGGGCGAAGGGTCCAAGAGGGGAAGAACTATTCCCCGGACAGCTCCGCCAACACTAACGTTGGCGATGAAGAGTGGCCCTCAAGGGCCAGGCCTCCGACGAGATCGTAAGTATCCGGATTCCTGAATGATGATCTTCCCGCTTCATCGAGTGGGTCGTTGGCTCCATCGGATGTGGATTCCATTCCGACTGCCTCCACCCCTCGCGCTGCTGAGGACGCTGAGGTGGGATCCCGGGAAGGGACCCATCAGGAGGAGACCCCGGAGGCGCCGCAAGGCAGCCTCCCGGACTTTGCACCGGACTCCACACCGGAACCCGCAGTGGTTCCAGAGTCCGGCAGGCGGCCCTTTCGCAAGAAGGGCAAGACCGTGACACTGGCGGCCCCCCGTCCAACCGGAGGCGCCGGACAACTTGGTGGAGGCTCTCAAATGCGCTTCCATCGAGGAAGAACACCGCACTATCATGAGTGCGGTGATTCAGAAGGTTCAGCTCGCCAAGAGCGGGCTGACCGAAGCCTGCAGCAGCCTTCTAACAGGCTTTGAGGTAGGAAGTTAAAATTATGTAATGTAATACCGCATAGACAGTAGCCCCTGATGCTCGGTTCGGTGTTCGAAAAGAAAAGCCGGACTGAGGATCTAAAAAGATGTACGCAGGGTTGCTAAAAATTATGTCAATATGGGTTTGCAGGCTGCGCTGCTGACCTCTGCCGCACTGACTGCGGAGGTCGGTGCTTTGAAGCAGGACCTCGAGCGGTCCGAGCAAGAGCTCGGCCGTGCCAAGAAGCAGCTCGAGGACAAAGAAGGTGAGTAACACCACTTTGAATAGTTACCTTACAGAAAAGGATTTAGGTTGCAATAAAAATAACAAGGATAGCGTGGGTACTGCAGGGGCCATGAACGAGGTGGCAACCCTGAAGGAGGCTGTGTCCGCGGCCGAACGCAATGCGGCCACGGAACGGGCAGAGCGAGAGAAGCAGGAGGCGCGGGTGGCGGAAGTGCGGCAAGAGCTCCAGGCTCTCATGGAAAAGCATGAGAGTTTGGAGCACGACTCGAAGACTCGAGAGTCCGAGCTTGCCTTGGCTCTCGAAAGTGCCAAAGCCTCCAAGGCCGAGACCCATAAGGCCCTTCGGGAGGTTGAGGATGTGAAGAAAATAGCGGCGGGTAAGGCATTTTTCATGCAAAGCAAGCATGTTAATGTAAACTACCTGACACTTACCCGAATTTGGAGCTCTCCAGGGGCGTTTGCAGATCTGCCTCGCAGTGTATCCGATGCCGCCGCATTCTACCGTGGCGAGGAGGGGAGCTCAACGGAGAAGGTCTTCTGGTCTCAGTTCGCTGAGGCCGGCCTTCCGGTGCCCCCTAGCGACCAGCTGAAGCAGCTGGTCGAGCTCCACAAGGTAGCCGAGTAGGCCATGAAGGGCCTCATAGTCCGGTTGTGGTCTGGAGAGGCCATGCCTGGGAGCTACTTCGGCCTCGTGCGGTGGCTGGTGGATGCGTGCCCCTGGGTGGAGGTCATCAAGCGCTCCGCCTGTATTGAAGGCGCTCGTCGGGCCCTTGCCCGCGCAAAGGTGCACTGGGGCAGGCTGGATGCGGAAAAGCTTATCACTGACGTGCCGCTAGCGGGCAAGGAGTATCGTACGCCCGAGATGTACTATAAGACTGTCCTGAAGGGTGCCCACAGGATTGCGGATGAGTGCCCCAGAGATGTAATTATTGAGTAGACTCGCTATGTATTATCCTGTGCGCTGAAAACTTTGTTCATATGCGCTAAGCAACACTTGTTTGATTTAAAATATTACCTTCTGTGCGGCCGTTTATAAAATCTGAGAGATGGCAAGTCGTCGGCTTCAGCCCCCAAGCCACGAGTGCTGGGGTGTTCAAGATAAATTTGAGCACTCTTGTTCTCATTCTTGGGTCCATCTAGGGAGGCGCTCAACACAACGAACAAGGCAACCGGACTTATAATGCTTGAACACTCTCACTTAGCCATAGAATTCTATAATTTTAAATTTCAGTGAAGCCCCTAGTATTCGGAAGACCGAGTTCGGGGCGCTATCCATGCCTTGGCCGGACATTATCCGGTTCTTCGCTTGAAGCGGCATAAGTCTTTAAGGACTCGAAAAGACCTCTCGAACAGCGACCAGTCTCTCGCCTTATCATGACAGTCAATTTTAGCTTTCTCCACTGAGGCGCTCACCCAGCTCAACCGGGGCGCAATCGCAGTGGTTCTCCCAGTGCCACCTTAGCCGACAGAACGGAACATAAGGTACCAAAACGTGGGAGCCGGGCAAACCCAACTATTGACCCAAGACATGATTCGGAGCCGATTCATATAATGCTATAAGTTCAGGGTGCCGCACTTGTGAAAGTGTTCGGACTTATCACACCATGATGCGGGGAACATAAGCCCCTGGTGTATTCGGCCGTACCAAAATATACGGGTGCAAGATGTCATTAGTGAACATATATGTAAAGTAATGCAATAACAGGCAAAAAGTGCTGCATTATTTATTCGAGGAATTTTGCTATGAGCGCGGAATGATACAAATAGTGCAGTAAGCAAGGGATTGGACTAATTAAACATGTCCCCCTCCAGGGGTGGGCTGCGGACTGGTGTATATAATCAAATTTAATGCTCGTAATGGAGACCACCTGAGTATTCGTCGCAGCCTTCTTCCCTCCCTGGCTGTTGCATCGTGAGTTTGGCAGATTCGCCGCCGGACAGGGCCTCTGGTAAACGGAGTCCTGTGTATAGAAAGAAGGAAAATAATAAAAAAGAGCGACACACTTGTGAGCCCCTGGTGTGGTCGAGCCGCACTCTGGGTCTGTTGTGGTCGTGCCCCTCCCCCTAGGCCCATGGTATTTCCAGAGCGTAATGATGTACGCGGAGGGTTGGTCTTGTGATTATGCAAGGGCTGGGGTTGTGGTCGTGCCAGGTGGTCTTGGTTGATGTTGCTCCGGGCGCGTTTGGCCGTGTCCGGCCGTTTAACGGCCGGACTCGAAAATTGCCTTAGAAGGCTACTCTGTACTTCTGTCGCGAGAGCCGCTGTATGTTCCTCCATTCGGAGGGAGCGTTCCGTATTTCCGTTGACCGTGATGACTCCACGAGGGCCTGGCATCTTGAGCTTGAGGTATGCATAATGCGGCGAGGGCCTCTGCATCCGGACAGTCGACGATTTGATTTTTCTTTATTAAGAACCGTGTCCAGAATTGCCTGGCCGATTCGTCTGGCTGCTGGATTATGCGGCTTAGGTCATCGGCGTCTGGTGGCCGCACATATGTGCCCTGGAAGTTGTTGAGGAATGCGGCTTCCAGGTCCTCCCAACACCCAATTGACTCTGCGGGCAGGCTGTTAAGCCAGTGCCGAGTTGGTTCTTTAAGCTTGAGCGGGAGGTATTTGATGGCGTGGAGATCGTCGCCGCGGGCCATATGGATGTGAAGGAGATAATCTTCGATCCAAACCGCGGGGTCTGTCGTGCCATCGTAGGATTCAATGTTTACGGGTTTAAACCCTTCAGGGATTTGATGATCCATTACTTCGTCAGTGAAGCATAGCGGGTGTGCGGCGCCTCTGTATTGAGCAATATCACGACGTAGCTCAAGGGAGCGTTGTCTGCTGTGTTCGGCCCGGCCGGAGTTGTTGTATCCGGCTCGACGGTATTCGTCGTGGGTCGTGGGGCGCCCACGTGATCCATAGATAGATCTGGATTGTCTTGCCTTATCCTCCAATATGTCCCGCAAGTCCGGCGCGTTCCCTCGTGACTTCGTACTTTTCGAGCGATGCCGGGGTACGGTCTTGATGGAAGGCCTGGATGCCTCTCTGTCGCGACCACGGGGTGGTCGGTCGGCCGTATTGTGCGCTGGTGATGAAGGTATGTATGCTTCCTCCTCTAATCGGGGGAGCAACTTGCGTTTTGGGTAGCTTTTGGAGGGGCGTTCGAATTCATACTCCTCGGCCGCGAGGACCTCGGTCCATCTATCGGCCAGCAGGTCTTGATCAGCTTGAAGCTGCTGCTGCTTTTTCTTTAGGCTATTTGCTGTGGCCATTAGCCTGCGTTTGAAACGCTCTTGTTCGACGGGATCCTCGGGCACGACGAATTCGTTGTCGTCGAGGCTTGCCTCGTCTCCGGAGGGAGGTATGTAATTATCATCCTCGACCTCTTCGTCTGCCGCTCTCTCGCGAGGGCTTTCTTCTGCATCCTCCTGTGCTGAATCTTGCTGGAGGGGATTGTCTTCGGCACTTTCTGGGGTGTTATTCTCTCCTGTGCCGGAATCTCCATTCTTGCTATGGCGGGATTAGAGCGGCGCCGCTGACGACGGCGCTTGGGCTGTTTCTTTAAGGAATCTGCCTCCGCTGCTTCTTCGCCGTACCCATCTTTTGGGGTGTCCACCATGTATATGTCATATGACGAGGTGGTCTTCCAGTGCCCTGTAGGCGCTGGTTCTTGTTCGTCTCCGGCATCGTCGTCCATACCGTCGATGTCTTCGGAGTCATAGTCTAGCATGTCGGTTAGATCGTCAACAGTGGCTACAAAGTGGGTGGTGGGTGGGTTTTGAATTTCTTCGTCGTCCGCATCCCAACCATTCTGGCCATAATCCGGCCAGGGCTCTCCGGATAGCGAGAGATGCTTCAGCGAATTTAAGATGTCGCCAAAGGGTGAGTGCTGAAAGATGTCAGCAGCGGTGAACTCCATGATCGGCGCCCAATCGGATTCGATTGGCAGGGATGCAGGAGGCTCGGAGTCCGGCAGGGAGTCCGGCACCTCGGAGTCACGAGTTTTATAGGGGACAAGGCCAGTGTTCGGCTCCATCGCCGTGGAAATTGCAGCTCCCGAGGCGGTGTCCAGCCACTCGTCCTCGATCTGCGCGATCGGCTCCGAACTATGGGTCGGAGCGGATTCATGTGCGGCCTCCAAGGCACTGTCCGGCGACAGAGCTAGATCGTGCCCATTGCGACAGTGCAGCACGCTCGGCTGCGGATCGGATCCATCGAAGATCAGGTCTCCGCGGATGTCTGCCGTGAAGTTTAGGCTTCCAAATCTGACCTGACGGCCCGGGGCGTAGCTTTCGATCTGCTCCAGATGGCCAAGTGAATTAGCCCGCAGTGCGAAGCCGCCGAATACGAAGATCTGTCCGGGGAGAAAAGTCTCACCCTGGACGGTATTGTTGTTGATTGAAGAAGCCATCGAGCCTATCGGTGACGACACAGAGGAACTCTCAATGAAAGCACCAATGTCGGTGTCAAAACCGGCGGATCTCGGGTAGGGGGTCCCGAACTGTGCGTCTAGGCGGATGGTAACAGGAGACGAGGGACACGATGTTTTACCCAGGTTCGGGCCCTCTTGATGGAGGTAAAACCCTATGTCCTGCTTGATTAATATTGATGATGTGTATTACAAGAGTGGATCTACCACGAGATCAAGGAGGCTAAACCCTAGAAGCTAGCCTATGGTATGATTGTTGTAATGGTTGTTGTGTCCTACGGACTAAAGCCTTCCGGTTTATATAGACACCGGAGAGGGCTAGGGTTACACAGAGTCGGTTACAATGGTAGGAGATCTACAAATCCGTATCGCCAAGCTTGCCTTCCACGCCAAGGAAAGTCCCATCCGGACACGGGACGGAGTCTTCAATCTTGTATCTTCGTAGTCTTGGAGTCCGGCGGACGATGATAGTCTGGCTGTCCGGACACCCCCTAGTCCAGGACTCCCTCACCGGGGGCTATAGATTTCACTAGTGGCTTCTCTCGAGAGCATAAGTATTACGGTGGGTGAACAAATTACTGTCGAGCAATTGATAGAAAAGCAAATAATTATGAGATTATCTAGGCCTGATCATGTATATAGGCATCACGTCCGTGACAAGTAGATCGACTCCTGCCTGCATCTACTACTATTACTCCACACATCGACCGCTATCCAGCATGCATCTAGAGTATTAAGTTCATAAAGAACAGAGTAACGCATTAAGAAAGATGACATGACATAGAGGGATAAACTCATGCAATATGATATAAACCCCATCTTTTTATCCTCGATGGCAACAATACAATACGTGCCTTGCTGCCCCTATTGTCACTGGGAAGGGACACCGCAAGATTGAACCCAAAGCTAAGCACTTCTCCCATTGCAAGAAAGATCAATCTAGTAGGCCAAGCCAAACTGATAATTCGAAGAGACTTGCAAAGATAACTCAATCATACATAAAAGAATTCAGAGGAGATTCAAATATTTCTCATAGATAAACTTGACCATAAACCCACAATCCATCGGATCTCGACAAACACACCGCAAAAAGAGTTACATCGAATAGATCTCCAAGAAGATCAAGGAGAACATGGCATTGAGATCTAAAAAGAGAGAAGAAGCCATCTAGCTAATAACTATGGACCCGAAGGTCTATGGTAAACTACTCACAACTCATCTGAGGGGCTATGGTGTTGATATAGAAGCCCTCCATGGTCGATTCTCCCTCCGGTGGAGCACCGGCGAAGGCTCCAAGATGGGATCTCACGGATACAGTAGGTTGCGGCGGTGGAATTAGGTTTTCGTGGTCTGTTCTGATGTTCTCGGGGTACGTGGGTATATATAGGAGGAAGAAGTAGGTTGGTGGCCGCCCGAGGGGCCCACAAGATAGGGGCGCGCCCTGTAGGGGTGGGCGCGCCCTCCACCCTCGTGGCCGCCTCGACTGCTTCTTGACTTGCACTACAAGTCCTCTGGATCACGTTCGTTCCAAAGATCGCGCTCCCGAAGGTTTCATTGCATTTGGACTCCGTTTGATATTCCTTTTCTTCGAAATACTGAAATAGGCAAAAAAAACAGCAATACGGGATGGGCCTCCGGTTAGCAGGTTAGTCCCAAAAATGATATAAATGTGTAAAGTAAAGCCCATAAACATCCAAAACGGGTAATATAATAGCATGGAACAATCAAAAATTATAGATATGTTGGAGATGTATCAGGCCTCTCCTCGCCGAGTGGAGCATGTTTCACCTGCCAAGACCGCCACGAGACCCACCGGACCGAGTACCCTCGCCCAGGGCAGCTCTGCGCCCATGACCACCACAGTTCCGACACCAAGGCTTGCGCCCGCACCACCGTCGACCTTCTTCACTGTCTACCCCCTGCACCACGTCTCAGAAGACAAAGTGGGGGCAAGCAGGAGGCTCTCATCTAGGTGAACTGATGTGTGAGCGGTTGAAGGATGCGTACGACGCCAGCGAGGCGTTGCAGACCAACATCCGAGTAAGTACCATCGTGTGTGATTTATAGTCGAAGTTTTTGAATTTATTTTTCTTCTTCATGCTCCGAATGGACGATAGTGTTCCTGTCAGTGGATTTGCACGGGGCACACCCACTGGGTATTTTTTTCTAGTGGGGTCACGCTGAGTGCACCCACTGGGTGTAGTCCCCGAGGCTGTCGTCGACTGGAAGTAGTCAACGGGAGTCTTAGAGCTTAAGTTTTTCTACACCATCGTCCCACTCGGATTTAGCCAGGGCGTTTCTGAGTGTTTTCAGTTCTAGTGAGGGCACGCTGAGTGCACCCACTGGGTGTAGTCCTCGAAGCTGCCGTCGACTGGGAGCAGCCGACGGGAGTCTTAAAGTTTCTGGCGTCTTTGCCCTGAGACTGATTGCCTGTCATTTTTTTTTGTGAACTATCCAATTGGATGTTCTATAGTGGGGGCACGCTGAGTGCACCCACTGGGTGTAATCCCTGAGACTGCCTGCGATTGTCGGCAATCGGTGGCAGTCTTTCAAACTTTCACCTCTTATGTTGCACTCGAAGTGCGTCACCGCACTCGGCTGACCGAGTGGGCCCGTCCTCGATCTTCTTCATTGCTGACTTGGTGGTCAGCCGAGTGATCTAGGACCAGTGTGTTCTTGTCTTCGATCTTCTTCATTGTTGACTCGATGATCAGCCGAGTGATCTAGGACCAATGTGTTGTCGTCCTCGGCCTTCTTCATTGCTTACTTTGTGGTCATCCAAGTGATCGGAGGCCAGTGTGTTGTTGTCCTCGATCTTCTTCATTGCCGACTCGGTAGCAATCTAGTGTTTGAGAGATTGATGTTGGTCTTGTTCATTTCTTTCAACTGAATGTCTTCTTATCTGGTAACAGAGGACCCGCGAATTGGGATCTCACTATGCCGCCTTGGAGAAGGAAGTGATATCGCTCGAGTGGAGCTGGACGCCGAGAAGCACAAGAGTGCCTGATACGTCTCTAACGATCTATAATTTATGAAGTATTCATGCCATGTTTACAACAATTCTATGTGTTTTTGGTATGATTTGAATGGAACTAACCCGGACTGACGTTGTTTTCAGCACAACTACCGTGGTGTTGTTTTTTGTGCAGAAATAAAAGTTCTCCAAATGCAACAAAACTTATTGATAGTTTTTTTGGAACAAAAGAGGCACTCAAAGCTTCGTGGGAGGACCAGAAGGTGGAGGAGGTGGCCACTACCCACCAGGGCGCGCCAGAGGCCTTGCTCATGTGCTTGTGGGTAGTGGGGCCCTCGAGGCCCATCTGGATGTGACACCGACGCCAAAGAATCCTATAAATACAGAAACCCCTAGAAATAACCCTAGATAAGTAGTTCCGCCGCCACAAGACTCTATAACCACGAAAAACCAATCTGGACCCTGTTTCGGCACCCTGCCGAAGGGGGAAATCATCACCGGAGGCCATCTTCATCGTCCCGATGGCCACCATGATGAGGAGGACGTAGTCCACCCTCGGGGCCTAGGGTTTGTACCAGTAGCTATGTGTTTAATCTCTCTCTCTCGTGTTCTTGATTTGGCACGATCTTTATATATCACGAGCTTTCTTATTATAGTTGGATCATATGGTGTTTTCCCCTCTCTATCTTGTTGTGATGAACTGAGTTTTCCCTTTGAGATTTCGTTATTATCGGATTGAATACTTTTATGGATTTGAGAACAGTTGATGTATGTCTTGCTATGTATACCCATGGTGACAATGGGGTATCATATTTATAGACTTGATGTGTGTTTTGGCACTCAACTCGCGGATTCCCAATGTGACATTGGGGTAATCTATGCATAGTTATTGATGCACGTTCTCGTCTTTATTTCTTTGGTAGAAATCTTGGGGCACTCTTGGAGGTTCTTTGTGTTGGATTGAGTATTATGAATATGAAATTGTTTGATGCATATCGTATAATCAACTCACGGATACTCGTGGTGACATTGGAGTATCTAGATGACATTAGAGTTGGTTGATGTGCGTCATATGGTGTTATTTTAGTACGTACTCTTGGATAGATCGATCGGAAAGGATAACTTGGTGTTGTTTTACTACGAACTCTTGGATAGATCGATCGAAAAGGATAACTTTGAGGTGGTTTCGTACCCTACAAATAATTTCTTCTTATGTTCTCTGCTAGATAAGAACTTTGGAGTGATTCTTCATCGCATGTTGAGGGATGGTTATATGATCCAATTATATTAGCATTGTTGAGAGATTTCACTAGTGAAAGTATGCATCCTAGTCCTCATTTTCAAGCATTGCAATACCGTTTGTGCTCCATTTTATCAATTGCTACTTTGCTGTTTTTTGTTGTTCCTATTACAAAAATCAATATCTACTATCATTACTACACTTGTATCACCATTTCTTCGCCGAACCGATGCACCTATACAATTTACTATTGTATTTGGTGTGTTGGGGACACAAGAGACTTTTTGTTATTTGATTGCAGGGTTGTTTGAGAGAGACCATCTTCATCCTACGCCTCCCATGGATTGATAAACCTTAGGTCATCTACTTGAGGGAAAATTGTTATTGTCCTACAAAACTCTGCACTTGGAGGCCCAACCCGAGTCTACAAGAACAAGTTGTGTAGTAGACATCAAGCTCTTTTCTAGCGCCATTGCCGGGGAGGTGAGTGTTTGAAGGTATATCTTTAGATCTTGCAATTGAATTTTTTACTTTCTTATTTTATCACCAGTTTGGTTTGTAATGACAACTATAAAAAATGGAATTGAGGTTGCCTCATATTATTCGTCTTTATCATGTATTTCTTAAAAATGATGTGAAGAAAAATTGTGCTCAATTGATAGAAGAAGAATTCAATAAAATGTTTGGCATAAATGATGAGTAAAAAGGCACGTGCGTTGCAACGGGAGAAAAATACCACACACTCTTAATTTAGAAAAAATGGTATATAATCTGAGAATTTGTAGCTACGGCCCAAACAAAGATGGTCTTAGCCTACAAAAGCGCAATTCAAGATTCCGCAGGTATTTTATTTCAACATGGCTTGCATATAGATTTAATCCGTACAAAGAAACGGGCAAGTGATCATGCATTTATTCATATCATGTGTGAAATGGGGTATTGTTACGGGCTGGTAAAGAAAAACGACAAAAGTAGACGATGACACATTAGCATACTATGGAGACATGTGTGCATCAAGGGCGGTTTTCAGTTTAAGCATCACCAACTTAGGATAACTCGTGAACACTTTTTTCACATGCATATTTCTTAAATACATGAAGAGTTGTAAAAAGATACATGATTTTTTAAGTTTAAAGAGAGATTTTTTTTGTTTGGAAAGAACATTTTTTTATGGTCTCCTGTGGACGCAGGTACTTGCGTTCATATTTCATCACTATTTCTTGCCATACATGTCATAGGTATTGATCCCTGTTTCTTGCCATACATATCTTGTCAAACATGCCTTTCATTTTATTTTTTGTCGGGCATGCCTCCTTTTTAATTTTTGCCGTGCATGTCCTCTCTTTCTTTTTCTTATATATAGGAGAATAACACAACATCTCATCTTTATCGGACTTTATTTTCGCTTTTATTTCTTTTACAGTGGACATCTCATCTTTATAGGGTCCTTTTATTTATTGTCATGCATGTCCTTATTTATTGGGTGTCTGTAGCAAATTTATCTTCAATTTCGTGTCCATCCTGATTTTGCTGAGGTATTCATCCCCAATCCGAAACACTACCAGTATGAAAAAAAGACGAATAACGCATTATTTATTAAGATTGCACCCTATATAGTATTTTCAAAAATTTTAATAGGTAAAATAACATCATATTCAGATTCTACATATTTTTTTAATCGAAATTCATATATAACATGTTAAATTTGAAGTTACAGTTTACAAGGTATGAATGTTTTAAAAAACATTTGATATCTACTGCGGGTTTAATGTCAAAAAATCAGGGGGTTTTCTATTAAATAGCATGACGAACTAAGAATACCTATTTCTTTTATTAGTAGGTATACATATCTAGATATTCACATATTCTATGCGCCACTAGTAAACATTTTATGTGCAGCGCCAAATATTGCGTGCTAAGCTGCACTAGGAAACACATAACTTTTCACCATAGGCGTGGAGAATGCATCCTAAGATAGCCTGTCTGACAGGACAATTTGGTTCTGTTCACGTGGGAGAAATTTTAAGCCTTCGTGTAAAGCATTTTTTGTAGTCATTGTTAGAAGACTCATGATTTCTTATGTTCGCATTTTTTAAAAAGCTACAACTTCTATTATTATTTTTTGCGGGGAAAAGGCTCTTTTTCTAGGTTGTGAGATGAAGAAATGCATTGCATTCCTAAGTTAAGTTCTTTTCCTTTGTTGTGTAATGCCTAATTAGACATTGATTGTGTTTCTTCTCTTGATTTTGTTTGGTTACAAGCTTCTTTGTGTTGGTAATGGCTAGTGACACCCAACTTTTGCGAACATTGAAGTGGTAATGAGCCCATGGACCTCGATGGTCGATAGCACACGTGCTAGCATCCTCGTGCAATTCTTCCTGCCATGGTGGTCTTTTTTGGGTGCAACACCACAATTTGATGAAGATGGCAATTGGAATCACATGTTTGCACATCCACAACTTGCATGGTGGACCGCAAAACAAGAAAGATGAAAACGATGTACCACATGTGCCACACCAGCATTCTCTCAACACTGAACATCTGTTTTTGTGAATGCGTGTGGACAACATCAGCATCGAAAGAACGATTTCCAAAGCATATTGAGATTCCAACAGCAACCATGGGGAATAAAGGAGACATAAAAGATAATCGAATGCAATGCCTTTCAAATCGAGTTGCAATGGTGAATGTTGAGATCATGTTGCTTGGACAGAATAAAGACGTTGGGACAAGCACGACCACTGATGGCATTGCCATTTCGGCTGAAGCCGTGTATGTGGAAAACGATCGATGGTAATTTCGTCCTTCATTTTTTAAGAACTCCGCATAACTGTTGCAACACAATGGATGCACTGATGTTCCCATGTCAGGGCTCATTTCTCCTCTCTCGTTTCTCTCTCATCTACCCACCCACCATTGAGAGTCGTCTTGGTTCCCCCGAATCCCTTCCCATCCTCCAGCAGCCTCGTCAGCCAGAGTGGTGGAGGGGAGAGGAGTCCAGGTCTCTATTGTGTATGGTAGCTTAGGTAGGAGGCTTTCACCTGGATGTGCCTGCAAGGCGACCTGTGCTATATCGTTGATGGGTTGTCTGCTGCTGCTCGCGCATAAAAATGCTGGTCATTTGTGCGGTCTTCGTACTACCATCTATGGTGGAGGTGACGACAGGGCTACCGATCCGACTTGTACTCCCTAAGTAAGTGTGTTGCTTCTCCGACACGAGCCTTTTCAGTGATCTATGATGTGTGTAGAACTACGTTGGTATTTTCCTAAAGAGGAAGGGATGATGCAGGATAGCGATGGTAGGTATTTCTCTCAGTGACGAGACCAAGGTTATCGAACCAGTAGGAGAACCTCCTCACACCACGTAAACAACACCTGCACACAAATAACAAATACTCGCAACCTGATGTGTTAAAGGGGTTGTCAATCCCTTTCGGGTACGTCACCTCAAGATAGGCAAATAACGTGAGGTAAAAGAGGTAGATGGGATAAATAGATCGTGGAACAAATAAATTGCAGCCAGGTATTTTTGTATTTTTGGTTTAATAGATCTGAAAATAAATGCAAAGGAAAATAGATCGCAAAGGCAAATATGATGAAAAGAGACCCGAGGGCCGTAGGTTTCACTAGTGACTTCTCTCGAGAAAAATAGCAAACAGTGGGAAAACAATTACTGTTGGGCAATTGATAGAACTTCAAATAATCATGACGATATCCAGGCAATGATCATTACATAGGCATCACGTCCAAGATTAGTAGACCGACTCCTACATGCATCTACTACTATTACTCCACACATCGACCGCTATCCAGCATGCATCTAGTGTATTAAGTTCATGAGAAAATGGAGTAATGCAATAAGAACAATGACATGATGTAGACGAGATCCGTTTATCTACTTACAGAGATATAGATCACATCTTGTTATCCTTATTAGCAACGATACATACGTGTCAGTTCCCCTTCTGTCACTGGGTTCAAGCACCGTAAGATCGAACCCACTACAAAGCACCTCTTCCCATTGCAAGATAAATAGATCAAGTTGGCCAAACAAAACCCAAATATCGGAGAAGAAATACGAGGCTATAAGCAATCATGCATATAAGAGATCAAAGAAGACTCAAATAACTTTCATGGATAAAAACATAGATCTAATCATAAACTCAAAGTTCATCGGATCCCAACAAACACACCGCAAAAAGACTTACATCATATGGATCTCCAAAAGACCATTGTATTGATAATCAAGAGAGAGAGAGAGAGAGAGGGAGAGAGAGAGAGAGAGAAAGAGGAAGCCATCTAGCTACTAACTACGGACCCGTAGGTCTACAAAGAACTACTCGCGCATCATCGGAGAGGCATCAATGGAAGTGGTGAACCCCTCCATGATAGTGTCTAGATTGGATCTGGTGGTTCTAAACTCTGCGGCGGCTAGAATTGATTTTTGTCGACTCTCCTAGGGTTTCTGGAATATTGGGGTATTTATAGAGCAAAGAGGCGGTTCAGGGGGCACCCGAGGTGGGCACAATCCACCAGGGCGCGCCTGGGCCTGCTAGCGCGCCCTAGTGGGTGCTGCTCCCCTCGAGCCACCCCCAGGTGCTTCCTTGGCCCACTGGATGTCTTCTGGCCCAAAAAAATCCTCTAGGAGTTTCGTTGCGTTTGGACTTTGTTTGATATTGCTTTCCTGCGATGTAAAAAACATGCAGAAAACAGCAACTGGCACTGGACACTATGTCAATAGGTTAGTACCAAAAAATGATATAAAATGACTATAAAATGATTGTAAAACATTCAACAATGATAATATAATAGCATGGACCAATAAAAAATTATAGATATGTTGGAGACGTATCAATCTACATCATCTCTGTTGGTGATGGTAGTGACGAATAGGGAGTTGGTGGAAGATCTCGGCTTGGCTCCGGTTTTGAGGGTGGGGTCTCGTCTGATCCAAGCTTTCGACGATATATGTGTCCTGCCCTGAACCGGCAGAGGGCCTCTAGCTCATCCTTGGTTGTCATTTCCATGTGGGGATAAAGATGGAACAGAGGAGATACAGAGTGCTCGATGAGGTTGATGGGACTCAAGAGCGTATACGACGACGATGATTCTAGAGAGCTACATCGCCCAATGTTGCCGATAGCCAGACTCCTCTGGTGAGCCGTCATACTTTCTGGCCGAAAGGCGACCCAATATATTTCCTCACGCCCATGATTGAAGAGGGAAGGCAGTGTTGTTTCTGGAAGGAGTCCATGGTGTGATGTCATGGAGAGTTCAGCGTCGCAAGTGGCCTCGTCAACGACGACAACAAGATGGAATCCATTTTGGAGTAGCTTTAGACCCAAATGCATTCTTTTTTCTTTGTTCGCCTTATTCTTTGCATGTTCCAGGGACTAGTGTGTATTTTTTTGGTTTTCTTTGTCTCTTGTTATAAAATGTGCTTGCATGCTCATCCAATGGACGTCTGGGTCCTTAGAGGCCCTTCCACTATTAAACAAATGTATCCATGTCAAAATCAAGTGGCTAGATAGAAATTGAAAGCCAACGTTGGGTTAATTGGAGGTAATGATAGTGTTCCTTTCACATGTTAAAATTGGATGAACTTCCTTTACGCGGTCTTTTGGGGCCTCTTTGGAACAAACGAGTCTATAGATAAAAAATGAAGGATTGAATAGTATCACATCACTATCAAAAATCAAAACTGCAAAACTAGTGCTTGGAAGAAGGTGTAAAGTGGCATGGATATTGAAATTGCTTGACATTAAGTGTTTTTTTATGAAAAGGACCTCAACATTATATTGAAACTGAGCAGTGATACCAAACACCCCAACATACAAGAAAATAACAAACAAGTCCCTGGGCAACCACCCATCTCATCCATCCACCGTGGGTTGCCGACGCGCTACCGTTATCGTTGTCACCGCTCCCACATAGAGATCGTGTGGCCTTGGAATCTACAGCTCGATAGAACACGAACAAGAAGTATCCATCGTTGGCCCAAGAGGACCACCACGTTGGAGGAAGAGGAGGGACAACCATCACTTCACCACGTCAGCTACATCACAACTCTAAAGTCCATGCAGGGCCGCGAAAAACACTGGCGATAGTCGCCAACACGTCACCGCACTACCCCCTAGCACCCCACAACAAAATAAGGATCCAACTTGCCATGGCGAAGACAGGATTGAGGGACAAATCTCTTCCCGTACGACGTCCCTCTCTTGTGAAGACCACGCCTGGAGAACACACCAGCCACCGAATCGACAGATCGGGGAGCAAACAACATTGGAGGCTCGTTGATGCCGCCACATGTGACCTTGTTGAGATCGGTA
Organism: Triticum timopheevii; assembly: GCA_963921465.1. Lineage (NCBI taxonomy): Eukaryota > Viridiplantae > Streptophyta > Magnoliopsida > Poales > Poaceae > Triticum > Triticum timopheevii. The sequence continues at coordinate 67,993,006 of OY997272.1, read as the reverse complement.
ACAAGCTCGAATACCATCATTCAACGCCACCACCACCATCACCACCTTGTCAGTGTCGCTAGGGAGCCTAACCCTAGTATCTAAACACCTTCCACACAGATCAAAGCTCCATTCACTCCCCCGACATTGCAAGTATGACCGAAGAGGGAGAGCCCGCTGATCCGGCCTTTGGCGGAACAAGAGATATGGGGGATCCTTCCCTTTTGCCTCTCGTGGTTACTGTTCACGAGAGGGGTGTAGAAAAATCTTTCAACCTCTACAACGCCAAATTAGTTTCATTACATTCATCGTAATATATATTTTCATACTGTACATTTGATATTGTAGATATTCCCATATTTTTCTATAGACTTTGTCAAATAGAGAAGTTTAACTTGGAACGAATATAGTATTTCAAATATTTTGCAATGGAAGGGTTGGTAAAATGATTTGCTAGAAAGAGACTAAATGCCTCGGAGTATTTTTGTTGTTGTTGTTACGTCATAGTTCAAATTTAGTATTATTTCTGTAGTCCATGATCTCAACAAACCAGTCCATGATCATAGCAGATTTCAACAAATCCAGTCCATGATCTCAAGGATTCAAAAAATAAATTGTTTACCCAAAAACCGCAACTCTATATTTCTGTCCAGATACTGTAGTTTTTATTTACCTCCCAAAAAAGAAGAGAGAAATAGGCATCTCAGTTCGATCAGGCCCTAGACGAGAAGGAAGCTTCTAGAGCCCTCATCACGCGGATCTCGACCGTCCAAACCACACTCGACGGCCCGGATGAGCCGCCCGTTGGCGCTCCGCCGCAGAGCCCGAGCGGACTGGGCCGGCAGAAAGGAATCGTCCCGGGCCAGTTGCACATGCAGTCCGCGTGCGATCCAAGCCAGAACAGAATATCGCCCACTCGCGCGGCGGCATATCCCTTCGCCACGCCCTCTCTCCTCCGCTCGTCTCCACCACAGCCTTCCCTGCACCCGGTCCATGGACTCTCGCAAGACTCACGCGCGCCGCACCGCCCGGTCCAGGAGGACCGCGCGCAGTGCAAAAGCACAAATATCCCAACCTAACCTAACCCTAGTCCCGACCCAACCACCCCCGGGTAACCATGGCCGCAACCCTAGTCACCCCCACAAAGATCCAATGAAAACTCGCACGGACGCCGCGTCCACCCGCACCCAATGACACCCCGGGCTCACATCGCCGATCCCCACACCAACGGAACCCTGCAGGCCGCCCTCATCGAGAGGCATCCGCAGGCCCCACATGTCATACAGCCTCGCGTTGGAATGGGTCACGTGCTGCTCGCGTCCACCGCGAACCCAACCCTAGACCTAACCACGGTTCCCGCAACCGCACCGCCGAACCTCCCCGGTTAGCCCCCGCGCCCCGCGATGCCGCCACGCGTCCCGATCGGACGGCCCCCGCCGCCCCCGCCCCGGACCTCGCCGCCTATTTAACCCCGCCCGGTCTCCCCTTGCCAGATCACAGAGCCCCAAGCCAAAGGAAATCCACTCCAATCCAATCGCCGCAGAAATCCCCATCTCAAAACCCTAGCCCCGTCCGATCCCGGCGAGATGGCCAACCCGAGGGTGTTCTTCGACATGACCGTCGGCGGCGCGCCGGCCGGGCGCATCGTGATGGAGCTGTACAAGGACGCGGTGCCGCGGACGGTGGAGAACTTCCGCGCGCTCTGCACCGGCGAGAAGGGCGTCGGCAAGAGCGGCAAGCCGCTGCACTACAAGGGCAGCTCGTTCCACCGCGTCATCCCCGACTTCATGTGCCAGGGCGGCGACTTCACCAAGGGCAACGGCACCGGCGGCGAGTCCATCTACGGCGAGAAGTTCGCCGACGAGAAGTTCGTCCACAAGCACACCAAGCCCGGGATCCTCTCCATGGCCAACGCGGGCCCCAACACCAACGGCTCCCAGTTCTTCATCTGCACCGTCCCCTGCAATTGGCTCGACGGCAAGCACGTGGTTTTCGGCGAGGTCGTCGAGGGCATGGACGTCGTCAAGAACATCGAGAAGGTGGGCTCCCGCAGCGGCACCTGCTCCAAGCAGGTCGTCATCGCCGACTGCGGCCAGCTCTAGATCCGTCCGTCCGCCGGTCGCCTGTCGTCGTCGTCGTCCCGTGTCCCGTGTCGTCGATCTAAATAAGAAAGTTGCGTGAGTCGTGTGTCGTGTCGTGTCTTCCCCTTGTCCGTCCGATGAGATCTCCGTGGTTGGTTTAGGAGGGTTTTAGGTGGACTCTTTAGGCTGCTGGATCTGCGTCCGGCGGCCTTGGTTATCTTCCTGTGTCTGCTGCTATCTTACCGTTTGAATGAGATGGAACTCCGCTATGAATTATCCATAATTTGTGCTCGTCGGCTTCACTATCTGTTTGTCGCATTCATACTTTGTCTGCTGCTCCTGACTCCAACGTCTTGGAACCCGTGTGCTTTTTCTGGTGTCATCCACTCGATTTCCGTGCCTATTACTGATCTGAAAACCTAAATTAATCACGTTTCAAATATTCGACACAGGTTCTGAAGTTTATCGACAGTCTGAACTGGTAGTACAGAGCCTCGGTAGAGAAAAAGGGTCGGTACTTTGTCGATTTTCCTGATGGAACGTGGTCTGCTATCATGTCTCCCCCGTACATTCATTCACTTCGCTTTTCAAAGCTGACCTGTTTGCTTAATCCTGACCTTCCACCTGTTTGGTGTTGCTTGTTTTGCACTGTGATTTTGTTGATGGATCTTGATTTACGTGATTAGTATACTTTACTAATTTTGGTGGACAATATTACCTTGTTGATGCATGGATCTAAGTGAGATCTGATCTGAGATGTAGGCAAAATTAAGATATGCGATGTGATTGATCCAGACATGTATTCTGTTGGCACTTGGATTATATATCCTCTCCCTTGTCAGTTGGATTCTCTTGGCGGCAGGAAGTTTCCCCCTCTCTTTCCAGGCGGTATTCCAGTTCGTTTGCATTTCATATATTCCATCCTCACTAGACCATATCAAAAACTCCAATAGGCAGATTTGTAAACAAGAAATAAAATTGGATGCATCATTTAGCTTTACTTTATTTTTGAATAGGATACTAACATGTCGTGCTTTTTTTAGGTGAGAAATTTGTGCCCCTTTTTGACTAGGAAAGTTGCCATTCCCCCCAACACAAGGCGCTAGAAAAGGAGGTATAAATTGTCATCCCCCCTACCATACCACAAGGCGCTAGAAAAGGAGGTATAAATCCAAAATTTATTCCGTTCCATTGGCTGATCTAATCGTAATCGGCCTGTCATATATTCCTTGCCAACTAACCAGAATATTAGGCATAACTAATTCGTGCAAGTAAAGTGATTGCTGTCTCCCCGCAAAAAAAAAGAAGTTATTGCTCTCGCAACTAATTATTATTTCCGTCAAACAATTTTTCAAAAGTGAATAGAGATCCACGGAAACAAATTTCAGTCCTCGCGTTTGGCAACAGCTTCGTGATGGGATGGGGCCACAGCGCAGCCTCAGGTACGGTACAGGGGCGGGGTCCCACCTGGCGGAAAGCGGCGGGGCCCGTGGGGCAGCGTGAGGCGAGTAGACAAAGCGGTGGACGGCGTGCGCGGGCTTCGAGGCGTTCGCGCGAGAGCGAGCCGCTCTGGCGCTCTCTTTCCTCCGGCTTTGGCGTTTGTGGCGCTTGAATGGGCGCGGGGCCCACCGGCCCTCGTGTTTGTTTGCGGCAGGGTCGCGTTGGTGGTACGCAGTTCTGACTGGGTCCGGCTCCGCGGCGCATCTTTTCCGCATCGGAGATCGCGTCGCAATGCTTTTTGGGCTGGGCCCGGCACATGATTGGCCCTCCCTCCCGGCTTCCCTTCACCCATACAGTAACTATTATTTTTACCCCTCAAAAAAAGTAACTATTAGTTTTACTTCCCACTAGAAACATCAAGAAATTTGAACCAAGGGTGTACTACTTATAGTACTACCTCCGTTTCAGTTACAAGTCCTGCGCGTATACCTAGGTTGCCAATTTTATCACCCTAATATAAACTATATAACACAAAAATTATACCTTTTGAAAGTATAAACTCCGAAGTTTATGTTGGTATATTTTTTGCAATATATGACTTGTATTAGGTTGGTCAAATTGACGACCTAGGGATACGTGCACGCCCTGTAAACTGAGAGAGAGGTAGTATAAAGTCGAGTCATTTATTTTGAGACGAAGAGAGTACTACGAGAATATTAGATGATTTTATTATTCTGTAAGAATTCCATCCGTATTACAGGATGGGAGCAACGAACGAGCTAGTCGGCCGTGGGACATCCGATTTGCCAAGAAGTTGTCTTCCATTCGGCAAGATGTAGAATTGTTTCTACTCTAACCGGTACTTAGATTATCTTTTTGAGCAACCAGACTTTATTGATCAATTAACAAGGGGTACAGTCACCCCGCAAAAAAAAAACAAGGGGTACAGTCATACAACTATGATCATGGGGCACGCCAAGCATGCCTAGCTACGCTGTGGGCTTCACAGTTTGAGCTCTTATCATGAACAAAAATGTAGAGAGTGAACGAGGATCTGCGGACTTCAATTTCTCTGCAGCGCGCGTTCCAGCAAGGAGAGGTTGGAACCGAGGAGAGAGGAGGGGGTCGACCGATCGGGATGGGTTGCGTATGGGACAATAAAAGTTCGAGCGAGACGGCAGCGTGGTTTGTGAACAAAGATGGAGCGAAAGAGACGGGGGACTTCTCCCACGAGTCGTGACTCGTGTTTTCCAGTCCCGGGGATTAGGCCGGGGAAGGCCAAAGTTTCCCTGACTTAAGCCTTGGCCAAATGGTCCTTTAGGGTGGGTCGTGAGGTGGTTCCTGTATGAAGCTTCGGGTGTTCGTTACTGTGTACTTATTTTACAAACGGGCGCCTAAAGCGCCCCGCGCTGGGCCGACCCAACTAGCTTTTTTTTTTTTCTGTATTTTAAATCTACAAAAATCCGCAAAAAATGCTCTCTGAGTGGATCAAACCCGTGACTCCTGACTCAACGCGTGCTACAGTAACCACAAAGCCGAATAACACGATGTGTTTATATCTTTTCTTTCATTTTTTTCCTCTTTCTTCTTTTATTTTTCTTTTTTTCGCATGAAATTTGTTCAAATTCGTATTTTTTATCTTTAAATAGGTGAGCTTTTTTTTCTCAAAAATCCGGTGAACTTTTTTTCGAATAAATGATCTTTTTCCAAATTGATGAACTTTTTTCAAGTCGGTGAACTTTTTTCTAAATTCAATGGTTTGTTTAAAATATGAACTTTTTTCAAATTAGACGTTCTTTTCTAAAATTCCTTCACTTTTTTTAAAAATCCATGATTTTGTTAATTCATATTTTTTTTCCTTTTTTGTGATTTTTGTTTTTTGCAAAATCAATCAAGGACATGGACCAGCCCACCATGGGCAGCGCGTGGGTGCCAGGGAGCTTACCTAGCATCTGAAGCGCAGAATAGGAGCCCCCAGGTCGCGACCCATCTTGTCCACCCTCTAGATTCCCCCATGGTGCCAATAACACATTGTTGCATCTTGATGAGTGATGTACCGGGTGCATCATCATTCAGCAAATGTGGGTAACACGATAGAAAAAAGAGGTCTTGCCTTGGATCTTTAGTTCGTAGGATTCTTAAAATTCAGAAATAGAAAAAACATAAAATTGGAGTAGCATGTGCTATTCAATCCTATATAATCACAAAGTTGCAAGATTTTAGATCATACTTCCTCCTTTCCAAAATAAGTGTCGTTGTTTTGGCACAACTTCGTACTAATCAGCGACACTTATTTTGGGACCGAGGGAGAATAATGTTTATGTTGCCAACATAAAAAAAAGGCTATTGAACAAGAGGTTTGGATGGATGAAATTTACACGAAAATAGAGTGCGGACCAGACCAGTTGACCTATGTAAGTACCATTTTTTCATAACCATCAAAGTACCCTAAAATAGCAAAATCATTTCAAATTGAAAGGTTCCTTAGAATGTTTGGCTTGAAAGATACCAACATATGTCAACTGAGGATTCATACAACTGAGAACAAACGAGGACTTCACAAGACCAAATTATCTCCCAATATTTGCATCTGAGGATTCATACATCTATTTTTCTTCATTAAAGTAGATGAAAGGCAACGAGAAGATCAAATGATTGATCAAACGAAATAAAAATGGAATGAGCAATAATAACATGAGCATAACAAAAGACTATGGTTAAATCAATCGGGGCATCCTCTTAGTAAATCCATTTGGTCAGATTTACCAGATTGGGATATCCTTTGTCGATTTGGTCGGATATGTAGAAATCTTCGCTTGTAACAAAGCCGGCAAGAAGGAAGAATGCATTCATGTTGTCATGGGAAAATCCAACATGTGCAGAGAATTTTCATCTTGAATGCCACGTCCAACTAATCATGGTCAGAACAACAGCACAAAGACAACACCTTCAACAAGGTAACTATTCAAGTGTGTTAGGTGTCACTGTCTGGTCCAACCAGTAAAGGCCGGATCACAAATTTTCTTCTTAGACATGAAGTGGTGTTTCCATCACCATCTTTACATTACATATTCAGAGAGTTACAACACACATTACTCCGCATGAAACCGCAATGGTGTCCACTTGAGATAGTCGCAAAGCTAGTTGGTGTGTGACAATAATCTTGGGACAAATGAGAATTTGCTAATATTTCTCTTTTTTGCTAGAGATTTTGTGGAATTGTTTCTAGTTGGTGGCCGGTAATTAATGTGGTCCCATGATACAAAGAAAAAACTTAAATTATAGTGAAATGCTCTCTTAAATCCTATAAAATGAAAAGCTATGATATTTTGGATTAAGGGTTGTTTGATGCCAAAGGAATTGTACAAGAGGTCTGACTGGATGAAAATTTTCCTCCAAAGTTGAGTGCATAACAATTGTTAGCTTTTTTTTTCTAGCGATTTCATGAATGCAAAGCAATGACTTATGTAAGAAACATTTTTTCCTGCTAATGATCCCCCCCGGAAAACCCTAGGAAATTATTTGAGTTAAATGAGAGCCCTTATGTTGTTTGTATTGAGAGGAACAATCACATATTTAGTGCAAAAACTATCGAGGTTCTTGTAGTCAAGTTTAGAACTAACAAGAGGAGATCTCTGCATCCAAAGAGTCACGAATCTATAAATTTATTAAAGTAGAGGTAAGCCAACGAGAAAATCAATTGAAGCATCAACAAAGTACATGTCATGCACAATAAATGACATAACGATATCAAAATATGATCAGAAAAAACTACGATCAATTCATTTGTCGTCCGCATCAAAAGCATCAAGAAGGAAGAGTGCACTAGCACAAGCCTTGTTAAATACAACATGTGTCAAGATTTTGATCCTGAATGCTAGATCCAAGTAAAACCATTCAAGTGCGGCGAGTGTCACTGTGGAGTCCAAACAGTAAAATCCAGATAAACGATTTTCATCTCAAACATGAAAATGTGTTCCAGTCACCATGTTTACAACAGCTCTTCGGAGAGCTACGCCACACGATAGTCCACAAGAAATCAACATTGTGTCCAATTAAGGTAGCCATAAAGCAAGCCACCACCATAACTCCTTGTGGTCGTGCAACAATCCAACACGGGTCACCTGATCAGGAGGGACCCCGTAGACAAGAGAGAGCCACTGAGCTGAGCCACCACCATAACTCCTTGTGGCCGTGCAACAATCCAACACGGGTCACCTGATCAGGAGGGACCCCGTAGACAAGAGAGAGCCACTGAGTTGACACCCTCCAATGGAGGAAAACCGTGTTGCACCAATGATGGCAGTGAAAGAGGAGCAGTTGTGGTGGGCTATACGTGGCGCCTCCTGTCAGAACAGCTGCCAAGATTTTGCCCTCAACTCATGAAAGTGCGTTATATCGACTAGAGGGGGGTGAATAGGCGATTTTTATGAATTCTTCATTGAGGAATTTGCTGGTGAGGAAATTCCTAAGTGAAGAACTACTTGCAGCGGAATAAGTACTCAGAAGTAAACATAACAGAACACAAGCATAGTCATCATGATGAAATGAAGACAAGCATAGAGTATAGAAAGCGTAAACACAGGATAACACAAGAAAGAAGACGGACAGACTGAAGAAATTGAACTGAGGAAATTGAGAAAGTCTTCTATCAAAGTCTTCAAACAGATATGAACAGGCATACAACAATAGACATGAGGAAATGAAAGAGTTGAGGAAATAGAACCAGTAAGCTCGGTGAAGACAATGATTTGGTAGACTAGTTACAAATGCTGCCTCAGTTGTACATCTGGTTGGACCGGCTGAGTATTTAAACTCGAGGACACCCAGTCCCGGACACACAGTCCTCACCGTATTCTCCTTGAGGTAAGGTCACACAGTCCTCTCCCAATCACTCGTGGTAAGTCTTCAGGAGACTTCCGAACCTTCACAAACTCGGTCACTCGGCGATCCACAATTCCTCTTGGATGCTCTAGACCTTGACGCCTAACCGTCTGGAAGAAGCACAGTCTTCAAAGGAAACAAGCGTCGGATCCACGCAGGATCAATCTCTTCAGTGATGCTCAATCACTTTGGGTTTGTAGGTGTTGGGTTTGGGTTTTCCTCATTTTATGATTTTCGCTCAAAGTCCTCGGAGTATGAGTTGCTCTCAATTGACAAGTGTCAGTTTCTCTCGGAGCAGCCAACTAGCTAGTGGTTGAAGGGGGTGGCTATTTATAGCCTAGGGAGCAGCCCGACATGATAAGACATAAATGCCCTTGTCTGATATGACCGTTAGGTGGGTAGATATTTTGGAACAGCTGGCGCATAGCACAGCAACGGTCAGAATTTTGACTATCAAATTCCTCAGGGCTATCATGTTCCTCACTGTGTAGGCAATTCGCACTGGCGAATTCCTAACTCCTCAGTCAGAACAAATTCCTCAGAGACCAGAAGAACTTCGTCTCTGGCACTGAAGAATATGACTGAACTGTATGAGATTTCCAATGGCTTCACTCGAAGGGATTGGTAGGTGTAGGATTTTGAGTTGAGCATCACATGGAAATTTTTCCTTAGTATTTCCTCGACCCCCTTTAACAGTACGGTGTTTCCTATGACTCAAGAAAGAGAAAAATGAAACTACGAAAACAAAGTCTTCACGCTTCATGTTCCTCGAATGAATACCAAGTCTTCAAGGTCACACCAATTTCTTCACTTTTAAAGTCTTCAGAAAGTCTTCAGCAATCCAAAGTCTTCAGTTAAAGAACTTCATTTTTAGGGGTCGACTTTCTCTGTAAATATCAAACTCCTCATAGACTTATAGACCTGTGTACACTCACAAACGCATCATTCCCTTAACCTATAAGTCTTTAATACACCAAAATCACTAAGGGGCACTAGATGCACTTACAATCTCCCCCTTTTTGGTGATTGATGACAATATAGGTCAAGTTTTCAACGGGGATAAACATATGAAGCGTAAATATTGATATTGAGGAATTTGATTGCAAGATATAGAAGAACTCCCCCTGAAGATGTGCATAGTGAGGAATTTGCTTTTGAAGCAATGCACACTTGAAGAGTATAATCATGGAGATCTCCCCCTATATCTTGTAATTCATACACGCATTTGATATATAATATGAAGAATTTGAAATGCATGATGAAATATGATGACTGATGTAATTCAGCATGCGTGCATTGACATTAATGAGGAATAAGCATGCAGAAGAACATAGCAAAAGTATTAGGCCACCATAGAGTTTAAGATTACAACTCGATCCAGCAAAGTCATCAGAAGAACGAGAGTTGTAACTTAGCAAATAAAACGCCCATATAGGATAGACCCGCTTGAAGACTAACTCAAATTTCTCCCCCTTTGTCATCGAATGACCAAAAGGGTTGAAACTGAGGACTAACGCCCCTGAAGAATATCATGATGATGGAGGAGCACCAGCATTGTCAGGGTCTTGAGTCGTTGTAGGTCCTGCTGTAGTGTCGTCCAAGTCTTCATACTCGTCCGTGGCGCATGATGAAGAATATGAGCTAGCCACCAAGGAAGGAACCTTGACCTTCTTGTATTTCTTCGGTGGAGGAGCAGACCAGTCGAAGTCTTCCTTGAAGCCCATTTGCTTCAAATCTTCTTAATAGCCCAGGTGCGATCAAACACTTCATGGAGGTAGTAATGGTTTTTCTTCAGAGCATTACGTGTAGAATTCATGTTGTGAAGAATAGAGCCAAACTGACGCTTAACCCACTTGTGGTTTCGATCCACCTTCTGGTGAAGACTTATAAGCAGTTCACGGTCAGTCATCACACGAGGAGCAGTAGCTTGAGGACTTGACTTGGTAGCATTGGCAGCAGAATCATGATTGACAGAGTCATCATTGGTGGAGTAAGATGCAACTTTGCGGAACTGACCATCCAATGGACGAATGCCTTCATCGATAACGGCTGGTGACTTGCCCTTCTCATCAGATGAGGAAATTGTCCGCTTGAGGACTTGAATAGGGGGCAAGTAGCTGAGGTGATTCTGAAAATCAGCCTTGTAGTTGAGTGAAGACCTTGTTTTGAGGAATCTCATGATCCACGGCGCATAAGGCTTCAGCCCAAATGGGGAAAGTGCAACATTCACCAGAGTCCTCATGAAGAAATCATGATAGTTTATGGGGATGCCATGCATTATGTTGAAAAGCATATTCTTCATCATCCCAATAATTTCTTCATCGGATGAGTCATGGCCTTTGATAGGACTCATGGTATTCGTCAGAATGCGGTAGATGGTTCTTGGCACATAGAGCAATTCCTTCACGAGGAATTTGGTTCTTGGGGCTTGACCAGGCTTCAGCGGCTTCATGAGCACTTGCATATAGTGAGCAGTGAGTTCGGGCTCATCATACAGACAACGAGCACTGTCAGGTGGAGGACTGATTGGCAAGGCATGAAGCAATTCAGAGGTTGGTGCCTTGTAATGAGTGTTTTCAGTCATCCAGTCCAACACCCACGAGTTGACATCAGCAGCATCACCTGTGATATGCAGAGTTGCGTAGAATTGAAGAGTAAGCTCTTCATTCCAGTCAACTATGTCAGAGCAGAAGTTGAGCAAGCCTGCATCATGAAGCATGCTGAGGACTTGAGAGAAGCACGACATTGATTCCATGTCAACATGAGGAATATGCTCGTGATCGAAGACTTTGTCCTTGTTGAAAAGCAGTGAGGAATAGAAGTTGGCCTGGCTGGCAGTCCAGAAACGCTTCCTTCTAAGAAGAGCATTGTCATAGGGGCTGAATTCAGTGAAGAACACATGCTTGCCAAAGAAACCGTCAGCCTTGAATTTTTGCTTCTTTGAGAAGGGATCCTTTGGCTTGGGCTGAGGAGTGTCAGTCAATTGCATCACCACCTCAGGAATCGCAATCTCAGGTTCCTCAGGCTGAGGAATTTCAGGCTCTTCTGCAGCTTCATCCTGGTTCTTCATTTCCTCATTGACATTTTCTTCAGCAGTAGTGGCTGGAATTTCTTCATGAACACTGGGGGTTGCATGAGGTTCTTCAGATCCCATTTGCACTTCAGTAGCAGCAGGGGACTGACGAATTGCTTGGAGTGGAGTGAACATTGGAGAGTTGGGGTGCTGACTGTCCCAGAACTCATCATTGAGCACAGGAGTGGTACAGCCAATGTCCACATCCTCATCTTCCATTTCTTCAACACCTGCCCCTTCAGCAGTGAACTGAGGCATAGGTGAGGAAATGACTGGGGTTGAAGGGATTTCATCCACTTCAATTTGTTCGTCCAACTGCTCTGTCGAAGCAGCAGAAGGAGTTTCTTCATCAGATTCATTGGGAATCACATAATCTTCACCAAAAGGAACAAGGTCCTTTGATGGCATGATGGAGACTGGAACGGCATCAATTGGGTTGTCAATTGAGCTAGTCAGTGGCTTCATCTTCTTCGGAGCTGAAGAATTTGATGAAGTTGATTCCTTCCTTTTCTTCACAGCTGCACGCTCTGCAGCCTTGGTCTTCTTCGCATTTGATGCAGATGGAAGGATCGGAGTTGGTGTAGGCGCAGGAGGTGCAAAGGACTTTGGTTCATTTTCCTCAGGCGCAACTGATGCACTTGCCCTGACTTGTTCACTTTCTTCAGGCGCACCACTAGTGGATGCCCTGACAATATCTTCAACGATTAGAATGGAGTCATCAGCCCTGGCACTCTCAGTTTCTTCAGCAGCCTGATTGTCATCAGCGGTGCTGGCATGTTCATCAGTAGGCTGAGCAGATGCTTCAGCCTGAGTAACTTCAATGTGCACAGGTGGAGCAGCACTTGAAGTGAATTTCTTCGTCAGATTGACGAACCACACCTTGGCGCCCTTCCAATCAGCATAGTATTCATCACTCAATTGCTTGATTTCAGCTTGCAAAGCAATGAGCTGATCAGGGGTGAGAGTGAGGACATTGTCCTTGAGGTAGCGCTGTTTCTTGTACTACGCTTTCTTCAAACTTCTGCCTTGTTCAAATTTCCACTTTTCTTCCTCAATGAAGGTAGTCAAAACATGACTCTGACCAGGAGTGAGGTTCATCTCCGGCAAAGGCGTGTTGGGGTCCTTGTGCCATAGGTCAACGTAATCGAGGATCAACTTTGGATCCAACATCAGTGGCACATTACTACCTTTGGCTCTAGCGGCATTGGCTTGCCTGTCTCTGATGATTTTGGAATGTTCTTCATCATCAGCCTCATCATCATCAGAGGGCACTTGGAAGGTGACCTGCTTCTTGTGAGGACTTGGTCGAAGGCCTTGTCCAGCAGTGGCCTTTTTCTTTAGCAGAGAGGGGCCAGCTGAGGATTTTGGTGCAGCTGAGGAACTTGCAGATGCTCCTGAGGCAATTGAGATGCCTTGGGTCCTTTGGCACATGGCGAGATGCACAGGTGCCGAGGATTTGGTCGGAGCAGCTGAAGACTTTGACGGAGGAGCTGAGGACTTTGAAGGAGCAGTATGAGGAATTTGCCGTGAGGGCCTTGAAGAATCTGGCCTTGAGGGCATTGCTGAGGAGCTTGGCCGTGAGGGCATTGAAGGAGAAGCGCTTGACTTATGCGCAGGCTTGTTATGCATTGCGTTCTTTGGTTGACTAGCAGAGGCCTCAGCAGAGGCAGCAGCAGAGTCTGCATTGAATTTCTTCACTGCTTCCTTTGCTTGCTTGGCCAGTTTGGCATGGCGCTTTGCCCATTCATTAGCATAGTCCTGACCGCGCTTGAGGTTTGTGGGATCTGCCTCTTGGCCTGGTGCCAATGGAGATCTTGAGCATGGAGGGTTGAGCGCGAATTTCTTCATATACTTGGTAGTAACATACCTGTACTCCCTCCATTCTCGTGCCCATCTCCTCTCTATCCGTTGTATGCGCACCTTGCGCTGATTCTTGTCCTCCTTGCCAAACTTGGCCTCATCAGGAGTGCAGTATCCAGCATAAATGTCCTCAGGGATTTCAAACGCAGTATTGACCTTAGGCCTCTTTCCTCCCTTCTGTGGCTTCTTATCAGCCATTTTCTTCAGCTGAGGAATATGAACAACTGAAGTTTCTGAAGAGGTGTGCAACTTTTCATCGAGGAACACTGCAAATGAGTTAAGTTGATGAGAACCTAGTGATTCAGCAGCGGACATTTGTACCTGTGAATAGAGTATAGTTGCAAGGAATTTGGAGAGGTCATATGCGTTCTCAGAAGGTTTTTCAAAAATGAATAGGTTAGAGGAATTTGACCAGATGAGTCTTGAGGAATTTCACTAAGCATTCTTTGTCTTAGGTTCCAAAGTTGTATAGATTGAAAATCCACACAATTGAGGAATCTTGAAGAAAATCATTGCTTAGAGAAACGAATCAAGAGCAGATGACATGTGAGGTGTTCATGTGTGTGAAGATTTGAAGAATAAACACCTTTGAAGATTTTCAAGAAAACATAAGAATCAAAGAGGACAGTAACAGTAACTTTTAATTACCCGAAGTGAAGAACACGATGAACTGGGAAGAGTAGATGTGAAGTTCGTCAGTTCAGATCTTCCACGCCCTAACTCGGTAGAGGAAGACGGCTATGGCGGCGGCGGAGTGAAGAAATCCGCAACCGGCGCGAGTACGACGGCGACGAGGTCGAGGCAGTGAAGCTCTTCCTCACCGACGACAATGAAGTAGCGGCGGCACTAGGGTTTCGGGAAGCTTGAGCGGGAGTGAGAGCGAGCGAGGTGAAAGTGAAGTGAGGAAGAGGCAGGGGTATTTATAGAGGGAGTGAAAAACTGTTCGCCCAAGGAAATCGAACGAACGTGCCCCTGGCCCTTCTCATTCACTTGACATGTGTCACCCACGTACTGAGAGGTGGCGATCGTGTAGGATCGTGGGTGAATAGATAAGTATTGTCATGAGAAGTGGAATGGTTTGAGCGGCAAAGCCGAAAATTTAGATAAGACCAGTTTAAAAGTTCCGTTCGCAATTTCTTTAGCTGTCAAGGACACAGTGAAGATTTTGAACGAGTTTCAATTAGAATGCACATGAAGAATTTGTGAATAGACTGGGTTGAGTTTAGCATAGAGGGGGAAGGGTCCGATCACATTCACTTAGCAGATGAAATCAACTTGAAGAATTAACAATAAGTGAATGCTGTAGAGGACATAAAAACTCATATATATATATATATACGTTTTTATGACAAATGTTGTATATATAAGTGAATGATGTATATATGACAAATTTTTCCTACTACCGGGTGTAGTTACACCCATTTTTATTTTATACGTTTTAGGTAGTATCTACCATACCGTAGTGTATGTATGTGTAGTATGTAGTATGTAAGAATATTTAGGTAGTATATATACTATTTTTAGGTAGTATGTATTATATTTTTAGCATACTTATTTTTAAGTACAAATATGTACATATTTTCACAAATATGATAAAAACATGGGCTCACATGCAATTTTTTCACATAACTCGCTTTGGAGTATCTTAGATATAGTATATGAACATACTAAAAATGATAAAATAGTATATATACTACGAGATAATAGTATATGAGAAATGGGTGTAGCTACACCCGGTAGTAGGATGCATTTTCCCTATATATATATATATATATATATATATATATATATATATATATATATATATATATATATATTCAAATGAAGAACAACACCGGAAAGAGTGAAGACAATGCAAAGTTGAAGAATTTGAAAAACTGAGGAATTTCAAAAACGAAGAAAAACTCAAATTAAAGATTTTCAAGTTTGGGTGGTGGCGTAACCCACCGTATAAGAAAGCTGATTTCAGACACCACGTACAATTGTCGTAGGGCTCTGAGAATCAATTTCTTCATTAATTTCTTCACACTTAGAGGGTTAGTCTTCATTGATTGAAGAAAAACGTTACTTCGTGTGTTGCGCATCTAAGTCATCAAGTCAGCATAAGTGTTAGGATGTGTGTCCATTTCAGAGAACATTCGAAGATTTTAGGATATTTAGCTCACATCGCAACTTGCTAAATCTCTTCTCATCCAAGGGCTTAGTGAAGATATCGGCCAGTTGATCTTCAGTGCTAACGTGGTCAATGGAGATGTCGCCCTTCAACACATGATCACGAAGAAAATGATGACGAATCTGGATGTGCTTGGTCTTCGAGTGCTAAACTGGGTTATGAGCAATTTTGATATCACTCTCATTGTCACAGTAGAGAGGCACATTCTTCACGTTGACGCCATAGTCCTTGAGTGTGTGCTTCATCCATAGTAGTTGAGCATAGCACGACCCAACAACAATGTACTCAGCTTCTGCAGTGGAGAGTGATACGTAGTTCCGTTTCTTCGAGGACCAACAGACCAAGGATCGTCCGAAGAAATGACATGTGCCTGATGTTGACTTGCGGTCCACGCGATCGCCAGCATAGTCAGAGTCTGAATATCCAATGAGATCAAAAGAAGAGCCCTTGGGATACCATAATCCAAGTGTTGGTAAGTGAGCTAAGTATCGAAGAATATGCTTCACAGCCTTATGGTGTGATTCCTTCGGTGTAGCTTGAAATCGAGCACACATGTAAACACTAAGCATAATATCCGGCCTAGATGCACATAGGTACAGTAAAGAGCCAATAATGGAGTGGTATACCTTTTGATCGAAGTCTTGACCATTTTCATCAGTGCACAGATGGCCATTTGTGGGCATTGGAATTTTGACCCCTTTGTAATCTTGCATGCCGAATTTCCTCAATACGTCCTTGAGGTATTTCTCCTGAGATATGAATATCCCATTGCGCTGTTGACGAATTTGAAGACCTAAAAAGAATTTCAGTTCTCCCATCATAGACATTTGATATTCTTCACTCATCATATAGTCAAATTCATCACTATATCGTTGGTCAGTACAGCCAAAAATGATATCATCAACATATATTTGGCACACAAACAATTCATCATCATAAGACTTAGTGAAAAGAGTTGGGTCGAGTGAACCGGGTTTGAAGCCTTTCTTCATGAGGAATTCCTTCAGGGTATCATACCACACCCGAGGGGCTTGCTTGAGGCCATACAGGGCCTTGTTGAGCTTGAAGACTTTGTCTGGATTCTTTGGATCTTCAAAACTTGGGGGTTGAGCAACATATACTTCTTCCTCAAGCTTACCATTGAGGAATGCACTTTTCACATCCATTTGTTGTAAGATAATATCATGATGGTTAGCATAAGCAAGTAATATGCGAATAGCCTCAAGTCTAGCAACAGGTGCAAAGATTTCATCAAAGTCAATTCCTTCAACCTGTGTGTAGCCTTGAGCTACAAGCCGTGCCTTATTCCTCACCACAAGGCCATTTTCATCTTGCTTGTTGCGGTAGATCCACTTTCTGCCAATAATGTTGTGCTTGCGAGGATCTGGATGTTTGACCAGTTCCCGGACGTTGTTGAGCTCGAACTGATGTAATTCTTCTTGCATAGCTTGAATCCACTCAGGCTCCAGAAATGCTTCATCTACCTTAGTGGGCTCTGTGATTGAGACAAAAGCAAAGTGCCCACAAAAGTTAGACAAATGTGAAGCTTTTGAGCGTGTGAGAGGACCTGGTGCTTCAATGCCATCGATGATCTTCTCGATTTGCACTTCGTTTGCAATACGAGGATGATCGGGTTGTCTTCGAGGAATTTGATCTGCATTTTCTTCAGGAGCATTTTCTTCAGGTGCGCCAGCTCGACGTTTATCACGTTCTGGAATGAATTCTTCAACAGATTCTTCAGAGGGAATGACATCCTCAGTAGCTTTGAATTTGATAGAAGCCTCAGGTGCTGGTTCATCTATCACAGAAGGTAGGTGCTCTCTTTGCGAGTCATTAGTTTCATCAAACCGCACATCTACAATTTCAACAACCTTGTGAAGAACGTTGTTGAAGACTTTGTAGGTGTGCGAGTCCTTTCCGTAACCAAGCATGAAACCCTCATGTGCTTTTGGTGCAAATTTAGATGTGTGATGAGGATCTCTAATCCAACATTTAGCACCGAAGACTTTGAAGTAACTCACATTGGGTTTCTTGTTAGTGAGGAGTTCATAGGCAGTCTTCTTGAAGAATTTGTGAAGATATACTTTGTTGATGATGTGGCACGCAGTATCAATTGCCTCACTCCATAAATGACGAGGCGTCTTGTATTCATCAAGCATAGTGCGAGCCATCTCAACAAGAGTTCTGTTCTTGTGCTCCACGACGCCATTCTGTTGAGGAGTATAAGGAGCAGATAACTCATGAGTAATACCAAGTTCATCAAGATAGTCATCAAGACCGGAATTCTTGAACTCAGTTTCATTGTCACTCCTGATGTGCTTGATCTTCACACCAAAGTTTATTGAAGCCCTCGAGGAAAATCGTTTGAAGACTTCCTGCACCTCATGTTTGTAAGTGACAGTGTGTACCCATGTGTAACGAGAATAATCATCAACAATAACAAAGCCATATAGAGATGCATCATTTGTAACAGCAGAATAATGATTAGGACCGAAGAGATCCATGTGAAGCAATTCAAATGGTCGAGTGGTAGTCATAATAGTCTTCGCAGGATGCTTGGCCTTTGTCATCTTTCCCGCTTCACAGGCTCCGCGTAAGTGATCCTTGAGGAATTTGACATTCTCAATGCCAATGACATGCTTCTTCTTCGCGAGCGTGTGCAGATTCCTCATGCCAGCATGACCAAGTCGTCGATGCCATAGCCAGCCTTCTGAAGCTTTTGCAAGTAAGCATACAGCCGGTTGTGGTCCTGTAAATAAATCAACAATGTACAAGTCTCCTCTCCTAAAGCCTTCGAAGACTTTGGAATTGTCAGCTTCCATGATCACAACACAACGATACTTGCCAAAGACAACAACCATATCAAGATCACAAAGCATTGAGACAGACATGAGGTTGTATCCTAAGGACTCGACAAGCATGACTTTGTCCATGTGTATGTCCTTAGAGATCGCAACCTTACCTAGACCCAATACCTGACTTTTGCCTTTGTCAGCGAAGATGATATGCTTCAGATGTGACGGTGATAAAGGAGTATCCATCAATAGATTCTTGTCACCGGTCATGTGATTCGTACATCCACTATCGAGGACCCACTCATTGGCTTTGGGTTGTTCATCCTGCAGATGTATTAGTGCAACTTACGAACTCATATACTTCATCAGTGAAGAATATGACATCAATATCATCAGATCAATTTCTTCGAGCAATTTAAACAGATAAACAGTATGAGGACGTGTGAAATCAAAGTTCATTTCATCATGATTAGCCTGCGTCCTATCAGGCACTGTTCAGGTCTCCAGCAAATTCTTCAGACGTTTTGAGCACGTCTGGAGACCTGACCCTGCATAAGAGATTAGTTCTTTTTCTTCACCACCCACATCTAAAGGGGTGGCAAAGAATTCATCACTCTGCGAGCACCATATGAGAAAGGTGGCATAGACGCCAGTCCGCTTCGTTTCACATAAGAGGGGTTAGGGTAAGCATATGAATAAGCAGAGAAATTCTTCGAGGACTTATGAACATAATGATTTGAAGAGTAATGCTCATATTCATAGCCCTTAGCTCTACCCTGCGAAACAGAAGGGTTAGCACGATGATGATCATATGAGGACTTTGATCCTTTTGAGGAATTTGATCCACATGAGGAAATTGGTCCATATGAGGACTTGGATCCATATGAAAAATTTGGTTCATATGAAGAATTTGATCTGGAGTTCCTATTCTTCACAGGTGGTGTCATGGGGACATTCACCTGAAGACTTTCAAGGCAACTTTTGGGAACCCGGATTTTCTTCATAGGGGGAAAAAAATTTAAACAGTTTATAGTTGGAGGCAAATGACTCATCAGAAGAATGAGGAGATTCACATGAAAGCTAGATAAGTTGGATGGATCAACTGGAGGTCCCTTTGCAGCAACCCATGAGGTTTTGGGGTATTGCTCAGGCTTCCAATATATTCCATCAACATTGAGTTTCCTCTCAAAGGCAATACCCTCTTTCCTAGGGTTTCTGTTGAGGATCTGCTTTTTCAGCACATCACAAAGAGTCTGATGCCCTTTGAGGCTTTTGTACATGCCTGTCATGTACAATTCCTTCAGCCTGCATCATCAGTGATACTTGCATTGTCCTCAGATGAGGAATTAGTGATAGCAGAGACAAATGAAGAATTTGTAGCATTAGAAGCATTTGAACATTCAGGAGAAGAATTAGCAGTTTCACGTTCAATGCACTTCAGACATGGAGGAACAAATTCTTCCCGAGTAGCGCTGATTTGTTGAGCAAGTAATGAATCGCGCTCCTTCTAAAGATCTTCATAATCCACTCTTAGCTTTTCAAGATCTTGCTTTCCTTGAAAAGATTCAGAAGAAAGCTTCTCGTGATCAGATAAGAGAGTGTTATGATGATCTTGAAGGGCGTCAAACTTGGACCGAAGTCTCTGAAGACTCTCAGCCAATGCTTTTGACTGATCCATTTCTTCACCCAACATATCATTGCTCTTATTTAGCATGTATTGAACTTTTTCCAAAGCTCTTTGTTGTTTAGTGGCAAGGGAAGCAAGTTTGATATAGCTGGGGTCAAATTCATCACCTGATTCATCATCACTGACTCGAAAGGTAGCATTCAGTTACCTTGGCACCCTCTGCCATAAGGCACGGTGAAGAGGATGACGATTAAGGTGCGAAAGTCATCTCCTTGAGAGAATCCTTGTAATCCTCAAACCAAGGATCATGACGAGTACGATGACCTTCGTAGACCTCAGAGAGCTGGTCCTAGATTAGCTTCACGTGATTGAGGTGCATGACGTTCCTAAACTGATTTGGGGACAGACAGGAGCAGATGACATCCTTCGCTGTGAGGTTGAGTAGAGTGTACTTGCGAATGTCATCAGCCTCCGCCATATTGCATAGATCGGTAAGACCAATCTCAGTGACGGTCCATAGTTCGCTGTCCATAGCCATGAGTTGCTTCTTCATCATGGCCTTCCACCGATGATACTCATGACCGTCAAAGATAGGGCAGGATACGTTCCTCAATCCTGCAGTCGACATAACTAAAACTCCAGGTGGTTAAACCAAAATCACACAGAACAAGGGATACCTTGCTCTGGTACCAATTGAAAGTGCGTTATATTGACTAGAGGGGGGGGGTGAATAGACGATTTTTATGAATTCTTCATTGAGGAATTTGCTGGTGAGGAAATTCCTAAGTGAAGAACTACTTGCAGCGGAATAAGTACTCAGAAGTAAACATAACAGAACACAAGCATAGTCATCATGATGAAATGAAGACACGCACAGAGTACAGAAAGCGTAAACACAGGATAACACAAGAAAGAAGACGGACAGACTGAAGAAATTGAACTGAGGAAATTGAGAAAGTCTTCTGTCAAAGTCTTCAAACAGATATGAACAGGCATAAAATAATAGACATGAGGAAATGAAAGAGTTGAGGAAATAGAACCAGTAAGCTCGGTGAAGACAATGATTTGGTAGACCAGTTCCAACTGCTGTCTCAGTTGTACATCTGGTTGGAGCGGCTGAGTATTTAAACTCGAGGACACCCAGTCCCGGACACACAGTCCTCACCGTATTCTCCTTGAGCTAAGGTCACACAGTCCTCGCCCAATCACTCGTGGTAAGTCTTCAGGTGACTTCCGAACCTTCACAAACTCGGTCACTCGGCGATCCACAATTCCTCTTGGATGCTCTAGACCTTAATGCCTAACCGTCTGGAAGAAGCACAGTCTTCAAAGGAAACAAGCGTCGGATCCACGCAGGATCAATCTCTTAAGTGATGCTCAATCACTTTGGGTTTGTAGGTGTTGGGTTTGGGTTTTCCTCACTTGATGATTTTCGCTCAAAGTCCTCGGAGTATGGGTTGCTCTCAATTGACAAGTGTCAGTTTTTCTCGGAGCAGCCAACCAGCTAGTGGTTGAAGGGGGCGGCTATTTATAGCCTAGGAAGCAACCCGACATGATAAGACATAAATGCCCTTGTCTGATATGACCGTTAGGTGGGTAGATATTTTGGAACAGCTGGCGCATAGCACAGCAACGGTCAAAATTTTGACTATCAAATTCCTCAGGGCTATCATGTTCCTCACTGTGTAGGCAATTCGCACTGGCGAAGTCCTAACTCCTCAGTCAGAACAAATTCCTCAGAGACCAGAAGAACTTCGTCTCTGTCACTCAAGAATATGACTGAACTGTATGAGATTTCCAATGGCTTCACTCGAAGGGATTGGTAGGTGTAGGATTTTGAGTTGACCATCACATGAAAATTTTTCCTTAGTATTTCCTCGACCCCCTTTAACAGTACGGTGTTTCCTATGACTCAAGAAAGAGAAAAATGAAACTACGAAAACAAAGTCTTCACGCTTCATGTTCCTCGAATGAATACCAAGTCTTCAAGGTCACACCAATTTCTTCACTTTCAAAGTCTCCAGAAAGTCTTCAGCAATCCAAAGTCTTCAGTTGAAGAACTTCATTTTTAGGGGTCGACTTTCTCTATAAATATCAAACTCCTCATAGACTTATAGACCTGTGTACATTCACAAACGCATCAGTTCCTTAACCTATAAGTCTTCAATACACCAAAATCACTAAAGGGCACTAGATGCACTTACAACTCACTTTAGAGATATGGGAGCCCTTTGCACCACTGAGTTGTAACTTATAAGAAACAGCGACACGACTATTCAAGGTTGCCTCACACCGAACTTAATTGGCAGGAGATGAATTATGTAACCCCCAGGCCACGAGACACGCCGTCCCGACCACATATGTCCACGGTTGCGACCATCGATCCTCGCAACACGCTCGCACACATCGTTGATTACCTCTGCCTCCACCATTTAACGAAGGCTCTTCTTGCAGCCCACATGGGATGTCACCTAGTCACGTCGACCCGCGACATCCTTCCGAGCGCAATTATAGCCACCGCCTTGACCTACTAGATAAATCTTGCCTCCGTGGATCACCTAGAGAAGATTCCGATCAGCGGGCAGCGTAACATTTCAGTTTTCATATGGACCTTTGGTCGCAAACTTTGCATTTCTTTTTTCTGATCTCTACAAAAGAGTACTCCCTCCGTTCCTAAATATTTGCCTTTTTTAGATATTTCAAATGGGCTATTACATACGAATGTATATAGACATATTTTAGAGTGTAGATTCACTCATTTTGCTTCATATATAGTCACTTACTGAAATCTCTAGAAAGAAAAATATTTAGGAGCGGAGGGAATATTTTTTAGGAAAGCATACTATAGTTCGTGGGTTTTTAATATAGGGCAGCGTGTTATGCCGTCCTGCATTTCCCTCCCTGTGCACAAATGAAAATGCTCACATGTAAACTAACTTTAATTCTTTAGTTGAACTTTAATCTGTTAGTGTGACATGGATTGTGGAAAATTATAGCCCCTCTGGGATGTAAAATATATCTCTTCTCACCATCCCCATAGTGTATGAGACAAATGTATGCATTTCGATTAGGGTCGGGCATGGGCTACATGAGCTCCAAGTAGTTTACCGGACAAATTGATAAGTCTGGCATTCCCAGCCCACCAAGCAAAGCCGGTGGTTTCTTGGTCACGACCAGCTAAAACGAATGTTCCATTAAAGAGCGTTTCCACGTGGTAGAACCTCCTCAGGGAATATAAGATTTTCATGAGGCTGATCCTGAGCTGCCATCCACGCACGAATACCCTCGTTTAAAAGAATATTTTTGGTGTAGAAAGTCTCAAATTCAGGATCTTCCGCTGCACGGATTTCCTGGGAAAAAGAAAAATTTATAGATCCAATGTCACATTCCGTAAAAATTTACGATACATGTATAGGATGCACTCAATGTGTACGAGCTTGTCCAACAGATGTATTAGAAATGATACCCTGGGATGGATGTAAAGCCAAGCAAATTGCTTCCGCGCCGAGAACCGAAGATTGTGTGGGTTGTAAGAGATGTGAATCTGCCTGCTCGAAATGGTTGTGCTCGAAAGGCAGTTATGAATCGATTGACTAATCCAATTCCAATATCTTGATTTCGCGCGGCAATGCATCGTGAACCGATATATATATCGTCTCAATTCCTTTTTTGAATGTACAAAAATTTTGGGAGTTCAGCATGTCTGGAAGCACGGGAGAACGTTCTTTTGCTGATATTATTACCAGTATTCGATACTGGGTTATTCATAGCATTACTATACCTTCCCTATTCATTGCGGGTTGGTTATTTGTCAGTACGGGTTTAGCTTATGACGTGTTTGGAAGTCCTAGGCCAAACGAGTATTTCACGGAAAGCCGACAAGGATTACATCACTAAAATACTTTCGATTTATTTTAGTTAGTCGAGCCTTACTGGCAAAAAGTAAAAGAAAAAGTGGAGGGGTATTTACCCCGGTAAAGTTACCAGTAAAATGAGAAGTGAAAGTGATCGATGTCGTCGGTGTATGAGGTGTACATGTTTTTCTTGTTTTGAGCTGCGTGGTGTACATAGTTGGTGTAGCCGTGTTGGCTAGTGGGTGGATTAGATTGGATGGTTTACCGCAAGAAATAAAAAAGATTGGATGGTTCGGCCGTGGCATGTGGTTGGGAGCAGATGCGCGGCAGCCTGCCGCGGCAAACCCCGACTAAACGCCGCTTGTGACTTGACACTTTCTCGACCATGTGTTCACTTCACCTACGGACTATGGTCCCAACAGTA
Source organism: Triticum timopheevii (assembly GCA_963921465.1). Lineage (NCBI taxonomy): Eukaryota > Viridiplantae > Streptophyta > Magnoliopsida > Poales > Poaceae > Triticum > Triticum timopheevii. The sequence continues at coordinate 67,968,816 of OY997272.1, read as the reverse complement.
GCTTTCAAACCAAGCTCGCTGTAACACCACTAACTTCGATCTACCTTGGTGTAATGGTTTTACTTCGTCGCTGCATGCTTGTGTTTGGTAACGATGTGTTGCAAAGTACTCCCTCTGTTCGTAGTGCTAAAAAAGGTCTTACATTTTGAGATTCCTAGTTTACACACATCATAATTAATTCCCTGTGGTACGTGAATGTGAAATCTAGAAGGTAGCATTCATGCTGTACTCTCTCTGTATATTACCACTGACGTTGTGAACCTAAGACACAGACGGTCCTTTAGGGATCGTCTCATTCACTTCGAATATTCACAAACATGAATGTTAGTCATGTGGAGAGAAAACACATCATAAAAAATTCACTATTCATTATCGTCGTAGAAAAATGTATAGAAACATACTATCATCATAAAGACGCATCATGAAGTTGAACTATTCTATTCACTATAAATTAGTTCGTCTTTCTCCGAAAATACAATGATGGACATGGGTGCACATGGACATGATTTCTTTCTTTTTAGAAAAAAAGGTAAATTATTTGGAAGTTTATTGGAACAAAAAAAAATTCGAGCGTTATGCATGTGCGTATAATTTCACGACAAAACGACTTACATCGTATCATGTGTGAATAAAAAACTGATACAATATAAAAGTTACTATGTATCACTTTCGTGCCCGCAATGTTGTTTTTTGCTAGGATTTTCAAATAATGCATTTTGTTGCGAAACTTTACACACATGTATAACGCTACAACATGTTTGCTACGAAAAAGTTTCAAAAATATTGACTTTTTCTAATATATTTTTTTCCTAAAATGGGTGTGCGTAGACCCATGTTCCAAAAATTCACACCGATCTTTCTCTACGAAACCATTTCCAATTTATTTTTTCCAAAGTAAGCAATCTGACATTTTCCATGGTTTTCTTTTTAGGCGACACGCACTCGGCAAGGATAGCCCCATCGAAGCGCTTGGCCCGTAGAGCAGCTGTGTCTCGCCTGCAGCGAGCCAGAGGAAAATTCTACTGGCCGCTCATTGCGGCAAAATGCCGGCGCTTCGCACAGTGGCGAGCGCCGAGCAATGCTTTTGGGCCGGCCCACTTACGAACATTCCTCCTATTTTGTGAACCTTCTAGAAAGTTCCATGAACCGGGTTTTTTCTTTTATTGCTTTTTCAAGTTTCTGATTATTTTTATTTTTTTCGTTTTTGTTTTCTGTTTCTTTTTCATTTTTTCTTTTCTTTTTCAGAACATGTTCGCAGTTTTACAAAATGTTTAGGATTTTCTTTTTTATTTCCTTTTCTTTTCTTCTCATTTTTTCAAAAATATAGAAAATTTTAAATTTTGTTCATGTTTCAAAAAAATGTTCTCAAAATTCAAAAATTGTTCTCGTTACACAAAAAAGTTCAAACTTTCGAAATTCATAAAATGTACCAGATTTCCATTTCTTGTTCCTATATTCAAAAAATGTTCGCTCTGCCAACTTTGTTCGGGATTTTTCAAAATTTGTTCTCAAGATTCAAAAAATGTTCGTGCTTCACAAAGTTTGTAGCGCTTCTAAATTTGTTCAAGATTTTTCAAAATTGTTCTCCGTTTTAAAACTTGTTCAAGATTCAAAAATGTCATGCTTTAAAAAATAGTTCGCGCTTCCAAATTTGTTCTCAAGATTCAAAAATTGTTCGTGAATTTTTTTCTCAAATTCCAAAAATGTTCATGTTTTCGAAAAATGTTTGGCAAATTCAAATTTTGTTCGTTTTCATAGAATTTGTTCGCATTATTTGAAGAAAAAATGTACGTTCAAAAACTTACTCAAGTTTTGGAAAACAATTGGAATTTTGTCATTTGCAATTTTAAATAATGTTAAGAATTTACAACTTTCAAAAACAAATCTGTCTAAATGTTCACGACTTTAATCTTATTTTTTGAAATTTGAAAATAAGTCCGAGTTGTTAAATTTTTGATCATATTTTTGAAACAGTGCTCGTTTGTTAAAATAATTCACAATTTTGAAGGAAGGTTTGAAAAAAAAAAAACTTTCCAGATTCTTCCTTGGTTTTAGTTCTTATACTAGGACGCTTCACATTTTAGCACCAATGGTTGTTAGGTCTACTGGTTAGCTCGTCTCCTACCCAACATGGAGGTCTAGAGGGCGAATCCTGGTAGGACTGGACTGCAAGTTGCTTGCTTTCTTTTGAACATAACATCGCAGCGCTACTGAACAAGTAAGCAGGCGCGCTTGCTGTATTGGCGGGGGTTTCCTGCCTGCGTCACGTCGCTGTTTGACGCAGAATGCGTCCAATAGGAGCTCCCTTTTTTGTCCGATTTTCCTATTTGACGCATTTTGCGCCAAGTTGCCAGGGCGCCGCACATGCATCGACCGTGACGGGCAGGCCCAGTTAAATGCGCCACATGCTTTACAATGACCCCGGCTTTAGGAACGTTCTGGAAGGTTCCAGCCGGTTTTTCCGGTTTTGGGAACCTTCTAGCAGGTTCCTAAACCGGCTTTTTATTTTTATTTTCTGTTTCTTTTTTCTTTTCCGTTTTTTTTCTTTTTTTCTTGTTTCAGTTTTCTTTAGCCACCTTTTTCGTTCTTCTTTATCATTTTATTTTCACTTCTTTTTTTATTTTCCTGATTCTTCTTTTCTTTTCTTCTCTTCCATTTTTATTTTATTTTTGTTCCTTTTTTTCTTTTTCTACAATCTACAGAAACCCAAAAAAAGTTTAGACCTTCAAATATTTGTTCGCTTCTTATACAAGAAATGTTCCAAAATTTTAGAAATAGAATGTCTAATTTTCAAATGTTCACATTTTTAGAAAATCAAAAAATATTCCCACTGCGAAAATTTGTTCACATTTATTTAATATGCTCATTTTTTGAAACTTTTTTTGTAAATTCAAAAAAAAAATCTCACTTTCAAGATTCTGTTCACAAATTTTAAAAATGTTCATGTTGCCGAACAATTTTAAAAAATGTTTCCCATTTTCAAATTTTGGTCACAAGTCAACACGAACATGTTTTGTAAATTCCAAAAATGTTCAGAATTATAAAAATGTTCCAGTTTTCCAAATTTGTTCACACATTAAGAAAAATGTTCGTGCTTTGGAAAAGTATCATATCTCCAAAATGTGTTGTCGTTTTCAAAATTTCTTCGTGATTTTTAGAAAATGTTTGTATATTTTTTATAATTCTTCATAATTTTAATAATGTTCCACTTTCAAATTTTGTTCACAAGCAAACATGAACATATTTCGTAAATTTAAAAAATGTTCGGAATTATAAAAATGTTCCAGTTATCCAAATTTGTTCACAAATTCATAAAAATGTTTGTGCTTTGGTCTTTGAAAAGTGTTGTCATTTTCCGTTTTTGTTCCCGATTTTCAGAAAATGTTTGTGTCTTTTTTAAAATTCTTCATAATTTCAAAAAATGTTCTCATTTTTTATTTTGTTCCCTTCTATAAAAAAATTAGAATCCCAAAGAATATGCACATTGTCAGAAAATGTTCAAGGATTTAAATTATTTCTCAATTTTGAAAAATTTTGCGTTTCAAAATATATTTACCTTATTCAAAAAGAAATCAAGTTCGAAATTTCAAAAAAGGTTTCGACCTTGTTGTTGCTTAAGTTCGTATAGGACAAGCTCCCATTCAAACATATACACACTGGAGATGCTTGGTTCGATCCCTCACCAACACTCTAGTTTTTGGGGATTTTTGCGAAAGTTCAGTTTTTGCCACTGTCGTTGGTTTCTTTAATTGTTGTGTTGCGAAAGTAGCACAGCAGGTAGCCTAGGACAGCGGCTAGCACAGCTCGTGCAGCTTACCAGTCCGTAGTTAGGGGTTCGAATCCCTCAGCTCGCTCAGTATTTTAGCATTTTTTCACCTCGCGGCAAGAAAATGGGCCGGCCCAGGTGAGACCGCCGCTATGCGAAGCGTCGGCTCTTTGCTGCAGTAAGCGGCGAGTAGGAGTTCCCTGAGCCACAAGCACCTCTCGCGTCAAGGACGCCATAAAATGGGCTGGCCCATATTAATGCAGGTAGAGGAGCACCAGTTTTTGTCCTTTTTTAGTTAGTTTTATTTTTTAAAATACTATAAATATATATGTTCCAAAGAGTTACTGTACATATTTTTCTTAAATGTTCAACACCAATGTTCCAAAAATGTTAACATACAGTAATGTTTTTTGTTATTGCAATTTTGTAGAAACAATGATAGCAAACGAATTTTTTGTGGCATTTTAAAATGTTTAGCTTGGCACATTTCAAAAATATTTACGTGAGATTTTGAAAAACGTTATAAAATGTAAAAATAGGTCTGTTTTATTAACAAACAAGTTCCGTACCTTCCAAAAATTCACACATTACAAAATATGTCTGTGACATTTTGAAAAAGTTTATGCATTTTGTGCATAGATTCAAAATCGATTAACTTTTCTAAATTCATGTACCAATTTGAACTTTGTGCACATTTTAAATTTTGTACGTAACTTTCAAATTGGTGAATATTTTCTAAATTCGCCAAATTTTCACAATTTGTAGGATCTGTATTCAAATTTGTGGTTCTTTCAATTTTTTTGTGAATGCTTTTAGTAATTTACATTTTCCTTTATGGAATAATTTATATTATTCAAATAGGTCCTATTTTCCCATTAGTAAACACTTAAGTGAGCTCGTTCTAGTTGTTGTCATACCATGCCGTAAGGATTGTCATCCCAAGTTTGATTCCCACTACTTCCATGTGAGTATCAATTTTTTTTATTTGACAGTTGCATGTTACTGGGCCGGCCCGCTACCCGTCGGGTGCGAGCGTCGATAGCACTAGCTGGGACCTCCTATATGGTGCGGTGCGCACCTGTTAGGGGCACGCAGTAAAAAAGGCAGAAAAAATGGGAGATCCTGGGATCCGATTCCGAGCTCCTAGCCACTAGGCTCACTCCGTAATTGTATGAAAGTAGCTGGGCACGCCCTACTTGAGGCATAAAGAGCCAGTTTTCTATTTTTCTGTCTCCCTTTTTTCTTGTCTTTCTTCATATTCTTCCGTGTTATGCGGTTTTACTTCCTTTTTTGGCTTTATTATTATTTTTTCTTCTCCATTTTTTGTTTTCACATTCTTTTTTTTGTATCTTTGGTTTTCAATATTTTTTCCATTTTCATTTCTTTTTTCGTACATGTCAAAAACAGTTTTTTGTAACAAGTGATGAACAATTTCTGCATACACATTCAATATTGTCAACTTCAACATTTTAATAGTTATTCAACATTTTTCTTCAAAATACTTGTTCAATATTTTTAATACTTATTCAAGATTTTCAAATACGTGTTCAACATTTTTCATATACTCGTTCAACATTTTTAATACCGATTCAACATTTTTCAAAGACTTGTTCAACATTTTTAATACTTATTTAAACATTTATCAAACTTTTGTTCAATATTTTTAATACTTGTTCATCGTTTTTTGTATACTTGAACATTTTCTACTACCTATTCAACATTTTTTTTAAAAAAATCAACATTTTTCAAATATTTTGAACATTTTTAATACTTACTCAACATTTTCAACCACTTGTTTAACATTTTCAAATTCTTGTTTAACATTTCTTAATACTTATTTAAAAATATTCAAATGTGTTTTCGAACAGTGTTTTTTGTAATATGTACACATATATATGTAGAATATTTTAAGGTAAAAATGAAAAGTACATAAATTAAAAAACGAGAACTTAAAACAGAAAAAAGGAAGGCCTCTGGCTCCCGGGTTGCTGAGCCGGCCGTCTGGGGCTCGCCGCAACGTGAGCGTATCCCTGATAATTAAATCCCGGTGGGTCGCTCCCTGTTTTTTAATTATGTTTTTGTTTTTGACATTTTTCTTTTGGTCTTATTATTTCTCCTTTTATTTATTTTTCTATTTTATTTTACTTTTTTAATTTCGTGCCTTTTCTTATTTTTTTACTTTTCTTAAAATTACAAACTTTTTTCAAATTTAATTAACTTGTTTTGCAAATTCAGTGAACTCTTTATCAAATTGATGAACCTTTTTCGAAAATCGATGACTTTTTAAAATTTATTATTTTTTCAATTTTACCAAATCGTTGAACTTTTTTGAAAATTTATATACTTTTTCAAATTCAATGACTTTTTTTTTCCAATTCGACGAACTTTTACTAAAATCAAAGATTTTTTTAATACTTTTGGATTTTTTCGAATCTATGACCTTTTTCGTTTCAAAATTGATGAACTTTTTCTATAAAAGTGATAAACTATTTTCTAATATTGTTATTTTTTTTTTCAAACTGATAACTTTTTTTTTCAAATTCATGATTTTTTTTCGAAATGTTGAACATTTTCAAGTTCGTGTTTTTTTTTTCTATATTTTTGAGAATTCTTTTTCAAGTTTACGTTTTTTCAGATAATTTATAGTCAGTATATAATATGTGTTATATGCAGTACTAAAAGGGTCAAATAGTGTTATTTCCTACTACTAGAGAGCAAGTGCAGTTTTGTCTAGCAGTAATGTGGTAGTACGTTTACTATGTTGTTTTGAGTTTGATTCCAACTTCTCGCAGTAATTTTAGTCAACATTTTTTTATTCGCGTTTTTTTTTCTTTTCAGCATATTGCTAGGCGCCAACACTGGTACGACACATGTCCCAGTGGGCCCAAGATGCAGCATGCAAATGGAATGTGTGTTGGCCTTCCATAGCTGGCCCCCGGCCAGTCGAAAAAGGCTGTTCTTCTAAAATAAAGTCAAAAAGGGCTGTTGGTTTTCCTAAAAAAATTTAGAGCTGTCTGCCCGTTGGTTGATGAGCCACCGGTCAGACCACTCACAAAACTTTAAATGGTGTAAAATCTGGCAACATTTTTACTAAATGCTATAAAACGAATGAAATACTGCTAAACGGAGTAATCAGTGTACAAAAATTGTAAATCAGGAGGTAAAAACTGGAACCCACATAATCAATCATATGTTGGTTGTGCATCTCAATTTATGCATGCCGAAGCCGACTGTGCTATCCTCCTTTAAAAAAAGAAAAACATTAGTCTATAACAGATACATACATATATATATATATATATATATATACATAGGTAGCAAGCACTCGCGCTCCCATGAGCGAGCAGCAATCAAATCGCACACAACACGAGCAGCCACACTGCTTTCTATTACAGTATCAGCTGCTGCTCTGCTCCGGATCAAAACGGGCCGGGAGACAGACCAACAGACATACACCTATCGAACTGAAGCCACACAAACCAAACACACACTTAGATACGCTGCCGGTGGCCGCACCTCGACCACGGGCAGGCCTGCACGTACGCAGGAAGCAACCAAGCCAAGTCGGCTTGCTGTCTTTCTTATTTCAAAGACAAAAACACACAGCAAACGGAGGCTGGCCAAGTCTGCCGGAGGAACCAGCCTCAAGCTCCATTTTTTTTTCTTTTCGAAAAGGGGATACCCCGGCCTCTGCATCAGCACGATGCATATGGCCCTCTTATTAAACAAAAAAGAGTAGTATCAACAAGGTTCGAAAGGTCCTGAAGAATAAAAAAAGGAAGCAACACAAGCTCACACAGAGCCCGGATAAGCTAGATACATGAAGCTAGACAAAACAAAGAGCCACCACCGGCGAGGCAAAAGTAGATAGGAATACTAAATGCCTATCCTATTACATGACCGCCATCCAAACCGGTTGAAGATATCCCGAGCTACCATCTCCCAACGGACAGACCCAGTAACCAAATGCTCCCTGGCCTCCGTCTGGGTGAGTAGCGACCACGAACGAATCAGAGCCGTAGTCCGGAACAAAACCTGCAAAAAATGTATATACGATGTTCTGTTAAAAACCAAATCGTTTCTGCAGTTCCAGATGGTCCACAACAAAGCACAAACCCCCACCTGAATATGTCTCCCTAAGTTAGGCTCAATCCCATTAAGCCAGGTCCCAAACAAAGTACTAACGGAATTCGGTGGTTTGATGTTAAAAGCAATGTGGACCATCTGCCATAGAACTTTTGCAAGCGGGCAATCAAAAAAGAGGTGTTTAATAGACTCATCCCGATCATAGAAACTACACCTAGTAGGTCCTGTCCAATTGCGCTTCTTCAAGTTATCCTTAGTTAAAATTACTTGTTTATGAACAAACCACATAAACACTTTTATTTTCAAAGAAACTTTAACATCCCAAACATGTTTGGACGTTGGAATGGAGCTAGAATTAATAACATCAATATACATTGATTTAACCGTGAAGCCTCCAGACTTAGTCAACTTCCAGCGCAATTCATCAGGTTGTTGAGATAACTGGATATCCATCAGCCTTCTCACTAGATGGAGCCATTGTTCCCAACGATTGCCCGCTAGCACTCGTCTAAACTGAATATTAAGGGGGATAGATTGGAAAACCGAAGCAATGACCACCTCCTTTCGTTGAACAATACGGTACAAGGAGGGATATTGGATGGCCAGTGGTGTGTCACCAAGCCAAGTATCCTCCCAGAAACGCGTGCTCGAGCCGTTTCCTACAACAAACTTCGTCCTATTAACGAAAGCCTGCTTGACCTTCATGAGCCCCTTCCAGAAAGGCGAGTCAGTCGGCCTTGCAGATACTTGCGACAAAGTTTTTGACTGGAGGTACTTGCCGCGAAGGATCTGTGCCCACACAGCATCCGTCTCCGACGAGAGCTTCCACAGCCACTTGCTAAGAAGGCATTTATTCTTAATTTCTAGATTCTCAATACCTAGACCCCCTTGGTCCTTGGGTCTACAGATTATGTCCCACTTAGCCAGTCTGTATTTTCTTTTCAGCTCATCACCCTGCCAGAAGAACCGTGATCTATAGAAATCCAGTCTCTTCCTGACTCCAACTGGTATCTCAAAGAACGAAAGAAGAAACATCGGCAAACTTGTGAGCACCGAATTAATAAGTATTAACCGGCCTCCATAGGATAGGAGCTTGCCCTTCCAGCAGCTCAGTTTCTTCTCAAATCGGTCTTCAATGCACTTCCATTCTCTGTTCGTTAGCCTACGATGGTGGATCGGAATCCCTAAGTATGAGAAAGGTAACTGTCCCAACTCACACCCGAACAATTGTTTGTAGGCCTCCTGCTCATCTTTGGCCCTACCAAAGCAGAACAACTCACTCTTATGAAAGTTGATCTTCAACCCGGTCAATTGTTCGAATAGGCATAACACCAGCTTCATATTCCTAGCCTTACTCACGTCATGCTCCATGAAGATGATGGTATCATCAGCGTATTGTAGGATAGAAATGCCTCCATCAACCAGATGAGGCACCAATCCACCTACCTGACCATTTTCCTTAGCCCGACCTATCAGAATTGCCAACATATCTACCACGATGTTAAACAAGATAGGGGACATTGGGTCTCCTTGTCGTAGGCCTTTATGAGTCTGAAAGTAATGACCTATATCATCATTAACTTTAATTCCCACACTACCCTTTTGCGTAAATGATTGCACCTGCCTTCGCCAGGCTTCATCAAACCCTTTCATACGCAAAGATTGTTGGAGGAATGGCCACTTTATCTTATCATACGCTTTCTCGAAATCCACTTTAAAAATCACTCCATCCAATTTTTTGGAATGGATTTCATGGAGCGTTTCATGCAGAACTACCACTCCTTCAAGAATGTTTCTGTCTGGCATGAACGCGGTTTGGGATTGATGCACCATAGAATGCGCAATCTGTGTGAGCCTATTGGTCCCAACCTTTGTGAAAATTTTGAAACTAACATTGAGGAGACAGATCGGCCTGAATTGCTCAATTCGTACCGCATCCTTCTTCTTAGGTAGTAATGTGATAGTCCCAAAATTCAGGTGGAATAATTGAAGTTGTCCAGAGAAAAGATCATGAAACATAGGTAGTAAACCCCCCTTAATAATGTGCCAGCACTTCTTATAAAACTCGGCCGGAAAACCATCCGGACCAGGAGCCTTATTATTTTTCATTTGAGCAATTGCCTCAAGAACCTCCTTTTCCGAGAACGGGGCAAGCAAAATGTCATTATCAGCAGCCGAAAGCTGAGGTATATCCTCAGTCATGGACTCATCTAGTGACACTGTATTCTCCTTCGGTGGACCAAACAACTGCTTATAGTATTCAGTGATATAAGTTTTTAGGTTATCCTGACCTAAAATTATACCCTCGTCCTGCTCGAGCTGAAAGATTCGCTTCTTTCTGTGCTTGCCATTCGCAATTAAATGAAAGAACTGAGTATTCGCGTCCCCCTGGACCACTCTACGAACCTTAGCACGTAAAGCCCACTTCAATTCTTCTTCACGTAATAGTTCTTTCAATCGCTTTTCCGCCTCATTTTTAACCTGAAGCTCAGCGGGGACTAAAACATTAGACTCGGCTTTTACGTCCAAGTCATGTACAAGAGAAAGGAGTCTATCCTTTTCAATATTATACGCACCACTAAGATGCTTAGCCCAGCCCCTCAAGAAGCTCCGTAAATGCCGGATCTTATTTTGCCAACGCTCAATGGGTGTATTACCGCGAACCTCATTCGCCCATTCCCTAGCAATCAAGTCAAAGAACCCCTCACGTTCAAACCATGACGTCTCAAATGAGAAAGTATTCTTATTACCCACGTGGTTCGGCTCCCCTGAGTCCACGAACAATGGGGTATGATCAGATATTCCCCTTGACAGTGCTTGCACCGTGACCAACGGGAATTTTTGTTCCCACTCCACGCTTGCAAGAACCCTATCAAGTTTTTCGTAAGTTGGGTTTGGCATAGCGTTGGCCCAAGTAAACTTTCGACCCGAGAGCTCTATCTCTCGCAGATCCAGGCTTTCAATAATGGTGTTGAACATAAAGGACCATCTACCATCAAAGTTGTCATTGTTTTTCTCCTCCCGCCTCCGGATGATATTGAAGTCTCCTCCGACTAAGATCGGTAGTTGTTCTGACCCACAAATTCGTACTAGGTCAGCTAGAAACTCTGCTTTAAACTCAGGCTGCGCAGCCCCATATACCGCCACCAAAGCCCAGTTAAAGCCATCAATCTTAGACCTAACCCGAAACTTTACAGCGAAGTCGCCCATCACAACACTACGGACTTCCAGTGAATCGCATCTCACACCTAGTAGGATGCCACCCGATCTTCCTCGCGGAGGTAAGCAGTGCCAATCAAAATCTATACCACCAACTAGTGAGGAGAGAAACTGAGGTGCAAAGTTATCTCTACCCGTCTCCGATAGAGCAACAAAATCAAGCTTCTGCTCAATAGAAGTCTCAGCCAGGAATCTTCTTTTAGCCAAGTCCTTAAGACCTCTGCTGTTCCAAAAAATTCCTCTCATAGTTCATCATGAAATTTTTTGGTGGTTCGAATCCTAGCACTCCTACGGACTGCGGAATCGGGATATATCTTCCGTTTCCACTTACGTTTAGGTTTATTAAGCTCAAGTCCCCGTTCCTCATGACCGGGTTCTGAAATATTGCTAGCGTCATTCTGAAGGGGCACATCCTCCTCATCAGCCTCCAGGTTAGTGGGTGCGAGATCCTCACACAGGCTATCAAGCACTCTAACTCCTAACGCATTAATCTCATCATCATTCATAGGTTTAACTGCCGCAAGATTACGAATAGTCTCTAAAGCCCGTTCCGCTTCCAGGTCTAAAATATCATTCACCGATTTAGTAATTTCACTATCTGTAGCACCTAATGAAACTCCTAATTGGTTTGCATTATTAATAATGTCCTCATTAGAAAAATGCAATAAAGAATTAGACAAGTCAACAGACATACCCGATGAACAAGCAGCCTCCTGAAGCTTGGCCGCCCTCATAGCGCACCGCTGCTGCATGTCATCAACCTCCGGGACGTCGAGGATGCGAGCACTCATCCGTCTGCCCCCGGAAGTAGGGTCCGAGATCCCGCCGAACGCGATCACCTCCTCCCTAGTAAAACCGGGCACCGAAACTCCAGTTGGTGCCGAGGTCTCTAGCGGAGGCATCTGCGGGCTCCCGATCCCGCCGGACGAGTGTCCCACCACAGGCAATGGGGAGGAGAGAACGACCGGGGCCACCTGCCCGCCGTCTCCTCCCGCCTGAACCTGCGGCACTGCCGAGGTAACCCTCGGAGGGGTGATCCACCTGACCACCCGAGCAGAGGGAGTAGACCGGGCCACCTGCCCTGGCGTCCCCCCTCCCACAGCATCGACAGTGGTATCCACCTCCGTCGCAGAGGTCGTCCAGGCCGCCTGCCTCGAGGACCCTCCAGCCGCTGAAACTGTCCCCCTAGGGGTCAGGGCCCCCGGCGAAACCTGCAACGTCCGCGGGACGGGGGGAGAATGGACTGTAAGTCCCGAACCCTCTCCCCCACAACCCCTCGGCCCCGTGATCGCCGACACCGAAGACACTCCCGCATCAGTCAGCAGTCCAGAAGGGCTAACACTGTGCCCGCAATCTGCACGAACCTCCCTCTCAACCTCCAGTGAAGGAAGCGTGTGCTCAAAAACATCGTCCGACTCCACCCTGTCACTCCAAAGCCTAGGAGGTGCCGAAGCTGGCTCGAAAGAACCGAACCGCAAAGTAGCCATGGGTACCTCTGGTGAGTCAGTGTGCTCAGCCTCCGGTCCAGTCCCGGCCGACTGAGGGTGCGATCCGTTGGATCCCTCTCGCATGGTCTCATCTGACGGGGCCCCCTTAGTCCCAGTACCTCCCTCACGGTCGTGCATATCCACATCATTACCGTTAACGGCATCATCAAATAAGTCGGTGTCCTCAAACTCGATATCAAGCGGAAATACCTCACCCTTATAAGTCCAGTTGACCTTATCGGGCACATACTCGATATCCAAAATGCTCACAAGAATTCGGGCAATCCCATTGGCACGAGGGAAAACCATGTCCACTTTTTCAGTTTTTCCAACGAGGATACCCAAACTAGCCACAACACGAGCATCCTGCAGAGGCTTTGATGGAGCCCCCAAAAACCTCAGCCATACCTGCGTAAGCGGTTTTCCTTTAGGCTCAACCTGTTTCCACTCGTTAAACTCCAGAATACACTTAGTACCGGGAACTTTACACAAGCCAAAACTTAACAATTTCTGCAGGTCCTCGACAGACGAGAAATCCACCTTAAAAACTCTGTCCTCAATGGGTACTAACTCCCAGACAAAATCACCGGGAGCTAACTCCTGTAACCTCCTCACAATCTGTGCCTCAGTCACCGCTCCCTGTGTCGCTCTGACGATCCCAGTAGTCGTAGTCTGGTTATCCTCCGGGACCTCTCTCGCCTCCGGAGACTCAAAAAACATGAGCTCAGCACAGTAGACTCCATAGATGTGTAGAGTGGGAGGCACGTCACGCAACAATGGGCACTCACCCGACTCATGGGCAAGTTTGCCACAAGACTCACACAGTTGGGCCACACACTCAGCAATGAAGTGGCCCTTGTCCCCACATCGATAGCAAACCATCCTTTCCTTCTTACGGGCATACTTGGACGCCCTCTCTGCATCAGACCTGTCGGTGGCCTCATCCACCGTCGCAGCCTCAGAAACATCAACATTGGCCAACTCCTTCACCACCTCCATCGCCTGGGAAGGTAGCTCTGAGGAAAGCTGAGTCTCAACCGTAGCATCAGAGTGAGTAGTCCCCCGAGGCTGTTGGCGGCGAAATCTCCCGCGACCCCAGCCACGACCACCTCGGTATCCACGAAAACCTCCTCTCTGGCGATTGTCCGGGTCGGAGGCTCCCTCAACAAAACCGCCAGCCGGCCCGAGAAAAGGTCTCTCGGCCGTCCCGTCACTCTGCCAAGCGAAACCGCGCCCTCCTCCAGTTGATGAGGATCCTCGGTGTTGTCCCTCGCCGTAAGCATCATAACCGTCGTCTCCCCACTGTCCTCGTGGAGGAGCATTCAGCTGTGTGGACCTGTGCTGCACCGGCCGGGCAACATAATGCGGAGGCGGTTTTCCCGTGGCGGCCGGCTCAGCTCTAGCCTGCCGCTGACCATCGCCGCGGCCAACAGTCCCAACAGCAGCAGCGCCCGGTGCTGGAGGTCTCGGTCCTCCGCGGCCTGAAGCCTGAGCAAGGGGCGGAGCTTGTCTCCCGATCCCCCGGCCGGCCGTAGTCACCGTGGTCGCCGAGCCCGGAGCCACCGGCCTCGTGCCACTCTTCATCCCAGGAGCCTGCTGCGGGGGTGGTGGCCTCGGCGGCTGCAAACCCAGTGGCGACACCTCGTCCCGCGGCACCGGCGGCGCCGCCTCCTCCCGCCGGCGGCCTTTGCCCGATCGGCGGCTGACCCCCCCGTCCGGCGTTAGCAGCTGGTGGAGGAGGCACCCCACCCCGACCTGCAGCGCCAGGCAAGGGGCGTTTCGCCGGCGGCGGAGCATCACCTCTTCCTGACATGGCCGTCCCGGGCAAGATTCGAGTAGCCCGTCTATCCCCGCAGGACGGGAAACCCTTCGTGCCTTGTTTGCGAACCCTACCCGGCGGCAGGCGGACGACAGACAAGACGCGATCGACGTTCGTGCATGCATTATCAACGGGCCGAAACGACATGACGTGATCCTCCTGGGCCGCATACCCACTGGAGGCGCCACTGTCGAGGCCGGCCGCTACACCCCCATGATGGGCCTCATACCCATGCATGGTCTGAGGACCGGCCCACACCAGACCGGCCCCCTCAGCGTCAATCAGTGAATTCAAACGAGCGGATCTGGCCGCCCTGATCCCGTCCGCCGCCATGCTCGCCGGCGGCGGAGGTGCTGGATCCGGCCGCTCTCCTTTCTTCTTCTTCTTCCGAGTAACCACGATCCAATCCTCTTGCGGAAAAAAATCGGACAAAGTTATAGGTTGAACGCGTACCTTAGGCAGAGGCCCTTTCCATGGTCGGATCGCCGTCGCCGCCGTTCTCCGGTGAACAATCCGGCGTACCACCTCGAGCCGGTCGGTGGAACGCAGGCCTAGCCGCGCCGGATCCTCTCCGGGCACGATCTCATCCACTAACGCAGCAACATCTTCCTCCGAGTATCTTGGGTTGAACGCCTCGCAGATCACGTCGGATGGTGTTGGCGAGTATTCCGGCACCGGATCGTCGTCCTCATCATCTTCCGAGTCCGCTAGCGCCCAAAAACGCCCTCCTACGCGCGCCTCAAGGAGATCCGGCGACTCCCGCCGGCGGCCGGCGACGGTCGCGACGGGAGGGTCGCGAGTCGCCATAACTTGGTTGCGCTAACTGCCAATTAACCAACATATATACGGCCGGCCCTCCTCAAGCTCCATACCTTTGCTTCTGATGACATAACCACCACCAGCAGCAGCAGCAGATGCATAGTTCAGGACGATTTTCACCTGGCAGATTGCGAAGCAAACCAATTAGCTAGCTACAATGTTTATATGATACAACAACAGATGTAGTGACTACGCCTATATGATTTTGATATATAACAATAATAAACGTGTCTACTTAAGAGGAGTATGTATACCTGAGAACGGTGCCCCTGGGAATGGGCCTCTTCTTGTAGTACCGCGACTGCACGGGCGACTCGTAGAGGGAAGGGTGGTGCCCCGACTCCACCCCGCCCCACTCCAGAGCGTCCCACACGTCCTTCTCTATCTCCACCGTTGGCCTCCTCGTACCCAGCTCGCGGCCCTTCAAGGCCGGTAGCCGTCGCAAGCTCCAGCATCCCCTGATCCTGGTGCTCTCCAGTGCGGGCGCCAGTGTCTCAGCGTCCTCGCATATCTGCTGCAGCGATGGCAGGTCATGCAGGTGGATGGTGGTCAGCTTTGGGAACTGGACATTGCTTGGAGGATGCTCCTTGTTGGTTTGCACAAATACGTGTACGAGGTCGCCGCAGCGAATGATGTAGAGGGTCTTCAAGTTGAAGAAAGAGTTGCCGATTGTGCATACTGGAAGCGCGTACTCTAGGTTTGGGCATGAGTGGAGGTGTAGATGTTGCAGATTTGTGAAGTAGTAATGGCTGCCGAAACATCTGGTCCCAATGCAACAGGCCATCAAGAGATCTGACGCCCAGATGGTCTCCAGATAAAGGCCTCCCGTTCCATTGCTACTCACAGGAAAGACAGTGTCCAAGTTGGGGCACCTCTCCACTCGGCACCACCTAAGGTGCTCCATAGAACCTGCCGGCATGGCAGGACCTCTAATAGAAGCATCGTGTAGATGCAAGGATTGGGCATAAAATCTCACCACAGAACCTAACCTATCAAATCCATTTGATTGCAATTCACTCTCCACATTGCAGCACCCATCACCAATCTCGATATGACGGTCCAACTGTGATGTTGGAGGATGCGGAAAGTCCCACATCAGGCCAACCTCATTGGGGATATCACCATAGAGTGATGCTACAACAACCTTTCTGCCGTTGGTTCCTTCAGGTTGAGCAACCCCAGCAGAGACCCTCGAAGAGGTGATGCTGATATTAAAATAGGAGCAGTAAATACCGAAATCTACAAGCTCTATCGAACCTTTCAAAGACCGAGCGAGCCTAGCGTCCGCAATAATAGCATGGACTTGCAATCGGAATGGTTCACGATGCACAATTGATGGCCGAAGTGCCCTCCCAGCCCAGGGTCGTGTGTCTACACATAGCAACTCCAGCTTCAGTACTGCTTGCACATGTCTGACCCATCTTATTGAACGAAGGTGCTCACAACCCAATAGAAAGAGTCTTTTGAGATTTGGGACATCCACCACCATAGTTCTGAGGTCAAGTACTTTGATGGCGCATCCTGAAAGGTCTAGCTCCACTAGATTGGGTAGCCCACGCAAAAACAAAATTTCCAACTGTGTGCACCCTTCTAGGGATATCTTCGAGGTTTTGACACTCTTCTTATCAAAATCAGCAGATGGACGCTCTGGGCGAGAACATTCTGGAGGTAGGAGCTCAGAGGCTGATGTCCACTGGGATGCTGCTCCATAAGCATCAAAACTGAACGACCTCAGCGAGGAGTTAGTCAGCACAACATTTTCTAGCCCTTCACAACCATCAAGAGCAAGCACCTCAAGTTTGCTTGTCATTGATAGGCTAGTTGGTAGGTTTTCCATGTCACTATTACCAGACAAATCAAGTATTTCTAGCTTTGTCTTGCCCCTAAATGACTCACTGATGTCCATTGATGTCTTGTTGGCTTGACGTGGAGGTTTGATAATTCGGAGCCTTTGAAGGTAAGGCAGCCTTTTCTGTAATTTGTTTGTGTACTGCCAATCCCTAACTCCCTCTATGTTTAGCTCCATGATGTTGGCCATAAGATCCACCTTTTCCTCCGATAAAATCTCATCCCAACATGTGTAACGTAGGTCAAGCACATACAGGCTATGCAGACATGTCCACTTGGTGTTGCAGCTTTGTTCTTCAAGCTTGGTCTTGTCAAGATCTGTGCAGTGGTCTAATCCAAGGAATCTTAATTTATTGCAGTGGATGAAAGGAGGCCATGCAAAACTGAAGGCACAACAAGAAAGAGTAAGCACTGCAAGGTTGCTGCACCCTTGAAACAAGTCATTTGGTAATCCAGATGAGCTATTAGTTCCTTGAAACTGTACGAAGATTGATGATGCCCTTGTCAGCAGAGTTTTTGTATCCTCAGGTAGTTTCTTATACTTCAAGGTGATAGAAACCCAACGGGGAGACATATTTCCCAAATGCATATTGTCATCTGTAACCACCATAAAAGGAATCTTTGGATCTCTATTCAATTTGTCACACACCCTCTTGAGACTATAGGCATCACGCTCAGAAAAACTTATTTCTTTCTGCAACGCATTACTTATCTCCCTTGCTCTACTCCCTTGAATGATGCCATCGCACATCCAATAGTTGGGAGCATGAGCTGAAGTCCAAGCAAATATAGTCTTGCTCTGGAAAATGTGTTGCATTAGCAATCTGTAGAGACAACAAACTGTAACCACTGTTGGATCGATGTCTGACACACACGGGTGGCGAGAAACTATGCTTTCAGTCTCTTCACGGAACACTGTACTAATCTGTGAGCTTGTCAAATTGTAGGGCCCCCTTAAGTTGTCAATGAAAAAGTGTGTGTGTCTTAGCTTATCTGCTATGTTGTGGTTGGAATTAATGGTAAAAAGCCATCTTCTAAAAGCCCATATTACTATGCAATGATATTCTGGAATACCAAACCGGCTTAAAGAAACCTCCTCGTCACTCCCATTAAGAAAAAGCATCAGAAATCTACTTTCCATCAGGGTTTGGTGAATTATTGCAGAAACCTTCCGTATCACATCCCTCGAGCCTTCGTCCACCCCATTGAAGTCATCATCATCATCCTGCTTGTCAAGCAAGGCCATGGTCTCATGGTCAAGTTTTAGCTCCTCTGCAATTCTTCTCTGCATCACCCTTTTGCTTATCCAGGTTGAGCAATCTATGTAAATTGTTCTGCCAAACTGTAATTCTGGGGGAGCAACTTTCATTGCTGGAACTGCTTGTGCTATGGATCTAAGGACTGTCGCTGCCCCAAAACCACTCCAGCCATCAAAATAAATGATATTGTTGTCGATGTTTCTCTGAACAATATTAAGTAATTTTTCTCTAGCGCCATTGATGTCAGTTGCGATAATATGCTGAAATGGAGCAAGCAAAAATAAAGAGTGAGGCCACGTTAGTTTGTTGCAGCTTGTATACGCGTATACTTTGATTTGGTGTGTCAGCAAGAGATACGAGTGCGCATGGCATGTATATAAACCAGCAAGTATATAGTGCAATACTATTTGAATCAAGAGTAAAGCTACATCTGATGGCTAAGTATTGCAAAAGATTAAAGTACTGAAAAACTATATTAAAGTAGTGGTGAACCAGCCGCCGTGGCGGCAGATGGCCCAGCGGCGGAGCCGTCGCCGTCCACATCGAACTGCTTGAGCCACTACTTGAATTCATCCACCGTCATCTCGCCCACCGATGAGATTCCACTGATTGCCATGGCCGGCCATGTTGCAGGCCCAGAATCCACGTAGTTGTCGATGGCTGTGCTGGACTATTAGAGGCCTCCCGGGTTGTCCCAGGTGACACCAGAGGCGCCACGGCGCCACCACAAAGAAACCTCGCCGCCGTTAGGCCAATCCCCTCACAGCCGCCGCCCATCTCTTCCCCCTCGCCGTTCCAGCGCGTCACGCGCCGGCGATCTGCGTTAGGGGCTGCCGTGGAGACGCTTCCACGGCAACAATGGAGGGTGGCTCGCCTGAGGCCACCAGGTCCCATGGATATGGAGCCTGCTGTTTCAGCAGTGTCTCGATGCGCCCGTACGCTGCCGCTGCAGCGAATCTTTTCTTGAGAGAGAAAGCTCATGCGGCAAATTGCGGTAGCGACGCACACAGTGTTGGCTTTTTCCAACGATCGAACACACGATCAAGCTGCAGCTCAACTGGTCGTATACGCGCAACTCGCCTTGACGTATAAGAACTAGCTGTAGCACTTGATATCGCACCGGCGCTCACGCAAACACCGGGACCAGAACACACGCACGCGAACGCAACAACATGAAGATGGCCAGAGGCACGTGTCGTGCCTCGTAATTTTCTTTATTGCTTTTCTCGTTTTCTGGTGATTACAACATACCCTTGCTACCGCTTATATACACGCAGATATGACCTGACCCAACAAGACTCGACAAAGGACTCAATCCCCTACTCGAATTAGTACTCGGACACACTCTATGGAAACTTCAAGTGCCACGTAAAGTTCAAATTTTTGGTTGGAGAATACTGCGAGGGATCATCCCACTGAAATCAATCCTCATGAATCGGCATGTAGGATCGGATGGGGCCTGCCCGATTTGTCACCAGGGCGCGGAGGATCTGAAACACCTACTGTTTTTGTGCACAAATGCAAAGGAGCTGTGGGGGGGGGGGGGGGGGTATGTTGGATGTTATTGAGCACTCAACTATGGTTGATCGGTCGGGGTCTGTTGTTGTTGAACACATTCTTTCCTTACCGGAGAATCATCTAGCCATACATCCTGACATAGAGTTTAGGCAAGGCCTGATGGTGGGGGCATGGTATCTGTGGTGGATAAGGAGGCAGATTACTCATAATGAACAGGTCCCACCAGCGTGGAGATGGCCGATCTCGGTCCTGTCGATAATTCGTAACTTTGCAACAATCCAAGTAAGCCAGGTGAGCGTGCCTGAAGAGAGATGGAGAAAACCGAGCCCAGGCTCTATCAAAATGAATGTTGATGCGGCATTCTTCTCAGATGAATGGGTAGGTGCGACGTCGGTGGTCCTACGAGATGGAAGGGGGAGCTTCGTTGCGGCCCAATGCAAATTCCTTACGGTAGCAGTGGATGCGATTACATCAGAAGCTATGGCAATGAGGGATGGACTGGCTTTTGCAAACTCTCTGGGATTTAGCTGTTTGGAGGCGGAATCCGATTCTCTACAAGTTATCAATTTTTGTTTGGGTCAAACAAGATGGTGGGATGAAGCAGCAACAATCTTTGCAGAATGTGTGGATTTGAGTAGCTCGATCGGGAAGGTCATTTACATGCATTGTTTTCGTTCTTGTAACCGTGCAGCTCATGTGCTAGCAAACCTTAGTTATAGTAATAAGGCTTCTTATGTTTGGTTACATGAGCCTCCTGATATTCTTGTCAGGGAGCTTGTGGAAGACGTAAACATTAACCATAATCAATAAAGCTAGTCATGATGGCCTTCCCTAAAAAAAAAGTACTCGGACACACTATGACGTGCAATCCAGCTCCACTAGGACATTGCACGTGTACTACTCCAAGCCGGACTAGACTACTACCTAATCATCCGGCGACGTTGATCACACTTATGCTAATCCTAACCAAACTCAAACAACTAGCACGCAGGAAAGTTTGGATTACTCCAACATTCACCCTCTAATACAAACTTTCGACTCGCCGACTCAGAACCAACACACTGCCTGGATTACCAGTCCACGTTGTCGCGTCTCAACGACATGTAGATGAAACACATAGTCTCATGCAGGAACTCAACTTAACTGGTGCGCATCCATCTTCACGCTGGTCTTCGTCTTCTCGCCGAGACACACTGACGACTCAGACACAAACAAAAACTAAAGACACGACTCCTTTTTTTTGTTTTTTTCAATCGCCGCTTCTTCCTTAAAGCAACCTCGGGTCGTCATCCATGCCCACTTCAGCTAGTTGTAGAGTCCCGTGCTCCTTCTTTGCCTCCTTCCGCGGATTAGGACACTCCCGAGAATAGTGTCCATAGTCCTGACAATTGTAGCAACGGACTTTAGATTTGTCGAACTTCCGGTACTTCTGCTTATCTTTTTTCCCTACTACGTGAGAACATCAACTGCTCTTCTTCTTGGTCGCGTTCACGTCCCTTCAACGTCAACTCATAGGTCTTCAGCCGCCCGATCACCTCCATCACCGACATCTTCGTCACATCGCCCCACTACTCTATGGTGCCAACGATCGGTAAAAACTTGTCGGGGACGGCTCGTAGTAATTTCTCCACAACCGTGATGTCCTCCATCTTTGATCTGAGAGCCCGCATCTCATTAACCAGGGAGGTTAGCTTCAACGCGAATTCGCCGACCCCTTCTGATTCTTTCATGCTCATCCTCTCGAACTCCCTCCTTAGAGCTTGAACACGAGCCTTCTTGACACGATCATCTCCAGCATGCATCTCCTTGAGAGCTTCCCAAGCTTCCTTTGCCGTCTCTTTCTCTGATATGGTCATGAAAACGGCATCAAGCACAGCTTGGGCTATGGCGGCGAAAGCCTCTTGGTCTTTTATCTCTTCGACCGCACCATCACCTTCCACCGCTGCCCAGACTCCACGTGCACGCATGAAGATCTTCATCTTCGCAGCCCACACCCCATAATTGTCGCCTTCAAGCATGGGTGAGGGAGTCCTGGACTAGGGGGTGTCCGGACAGCCGGACTATCATTATCCGCCGGACTTCAAGACTACGAAGATACAAGATTGAAGACTCCGGCTCGTGTCCGGATGGTACTTTCCTTGGCGTGGAAGGCAAGCTTGGCGATACGGATATGTAGATCTCCTACCATTGTAACCGACTCTATGTAACCCTAGCCTTCTCTGGTGTCTATATAAACCGGAGGGCTTTAGTCCGTAGGACAACATACATTACAACAATCATACCATAGGCTAGCTTCTAGGGTTTAGCCTCCTTGATCTCGTGGTAGATCTACTCTTGTACTACCCATATCATCAATATTAATCAAGCAGGACGTAGGGTTTTACCTCCATCGAGAGGGCCCGAACCTGGGTAAAACATTGTGTCCCTTGTCTCCTGTTACCATCCGCCTAGACGCATAGTTCGGGACCCCCTACCCGAGATCCGCCGGTTTTGACACCGACATTGGTGCTTTCATTGAGAGTTCCTCTGTGTCGTCACCGATAGGCTTGATGGCACCTTCAACCTGCAACGCTGTCCAGGGTGAGACTTTTCTCCCCGGACAGATCTTCGTATTCGGCGGCTTCGCCCTGCGGGCCAATTCACTTGGCCATCTGGAGCAGATCGAAAGCTACGCCCCTGGCCGTCAGGTCAGATTTGGAAGCTTAAACTTCACGGCCGACGTCCGCGGAGATTTGATCTACGACGGACTCGAGCCACAGCCAAGTGCGCCGCACTGTGACGACGGGCATGATTTAGCTCTGCCACCGAACAGTGCCTTGGTGGCCGCACACGGGTCCGCTCCGGCCATTGGCCCGGAGCCGATCGCCCAGATCGAGGGCCGGTGGATAGACGCTGCCCTGGGGGCTCCAACGTCCACGGCGATGGAGCCGAACACTAATCTTGTCCCCAGCGAAACTCGTGATTCCGAGGCGCCGGACTCCTCGCCGGACTCCGAACCTCCCGTGCCCCTACCAATCGATCCGGATTGGGCGCCGGTTATGGAATTCACCGCCGCGGACATCTTCCAATGCTCGCCTTTCAGCGATATCTTGAATTCACTAAAGCATCTCTCGTTATCAGGAGAGTCCTGGCCGGATTATGGCCAGGATGGTTGGGATACGGACGACGAAGAAATTCAGAGCCCACCCACCACCCACTTTGTAGCCACTGTCGACGATCTAACCGACATGCTAGACTACGACTCCGAAAACATCGACGCTATGGACGACGATGCCGGAGACGAACAGGAACCATCGCCCACAGGGCACTGGAAGGCCACCTCGTCATATGACGTATACATGGTGGATACCCCAAAAGATGGGGACGGCGAAGAAACAGCGGAGGCAGATCCCTTAAAGAAATAGCCCAAGCGTCGGCGTCAGCGGCGCCGCTCTAAATCTCGCCACAGCAAGAATGGAGATTCCGGCACAGGAGATAATAATACTCCAGAGAGTGCCGAAGACAATCCCCTCCAGCAAGACTCAGCGCAGGAGGATGCAGAAGCAAGCCCTCATGAGGGGGCGGCAGACGAAGAGGTTGAGGATCATAATTATATGCCTCCCTCCGAAGACGAAGCAAGCCTCAACGATGACGAATTCGTCATACCCGAGGATCCCGTCGAACAAGAGCGCTTCAAGTGCAGGCTTATCGCCACAGCAAACAGCCTAAAGAAAAAGCAGCAGCAGCTTCAAGCTGATCAGGACCTGCTGGCCGATCGATGGACCGAGGTCCTCGCGGCCGAAGAGTATAAACTCGAACGTCCCTCCAAAAGTTATCCAAAACGCAAGCTGCTCCCCCGATTAGAGGAGGAAGCATTCGTACCTCCATCACCAGCTCACGATATGGCTGACCGACCACCCCGTGGTCGTGACAGAGAGGCATCCAGGCCCCCGGCCAAGACCATACCCCGGCATCGCTCCAAAAGTACGAAGCCAAGAGGGAACGCGCCGGACTTGCGAGACATATTGGAGGACAAAGCAAGGCAATCCAGATCCATCTATGGATCACGTGGGCGTCCTACGACCCACGACGAATACCATCGCGCCGGATACAATAACCCCGGCCGGGCCGAACACAGCAGATAGCGCTCTCTCGAGCCGCGTCACGATATCGCTCAATACAGGGGCGCCGCACACCCGTTATGCTTCACTGACGAAGTAATGGATCATCAGATCCCCGAAGGGTTTAAACCCGTAAACATCGAATCTTACGATGGCACAACAGACCCCGCGGTGTGGATCGAAGACTATCTTCTCCACATCCATATGGCCCGCGGCGACGATCTCCACGCCATAAAGTACCTCCCACTCAAGCTTAAAGGACCAGCTCGGCATTGGCTTAACAGCTTGCCCGCAGAGTCAATTGGGTGTTGGGAAGACCTGGAGGCCGCATTCCTTGATAACTTCCAAGGCACATATGTGCGACCACCAGACGCCGATGACCTAAGCCACATCATTCAGCAGCCAGACGAATCGGCCAGACAATTCTGGACACGGTTCTTGACAAAGAAAAATCAAATCGTCGATTGTCCGGACGCAGAGGCCCTTGCAGCCTTCAAACATAACATCCGGGACGAATGGCTAGCCCGGCACCTGGGGCAGGAAAAGTCGAAATCCATGGCAGCCCTCACATCGTTAATGACCCGCTTTTGTGCGGGAGAGGACAGCTGGCTAGCCCGCAGCAACAATTTCCGTAAAAATTCTGACAGTCCGGATACTAAGGACAACAACGGTTCACGTCGAAACAAAAACAAGCGCCGAATTAACGGCGACGATAAGGAGGATACAGCAGTCAATGCCGGATTCCGAGGCCCTAAACCCGGTCAGCAGAAGAAGCCATTTAAAAGAACCACTCCGGGTCCGTCCAATCTGGACCGAATACTCGACCGCTTATGCCAGATACATGGCACCTTTGAAAAGCCAGCTAACCACACCAATAGAGATTGCTGGGTGTTCAAGCAGGCCGACAAGTTAATTGCCGAAAACAATGACAAGGGGCTAAATAGCGACGACGAGGAAGAGACCCGGCCGCCGAACAACAAAGGACAGAAGGGTTTTCCCCCACAAGTACGGACGGTGAATATGATATACGCGACCCACATACCCAAGAGGGAGAGGAAACGCGCACTAAGGGACGTCTATGCGATGGAGCCAGTCGCCCCAAAGTTCAACCCATGGTCCTCTTGTCCAATCACTTTCGATCGAAGAGACCATCCGACCAGCATACGCCATGGCGGATTCGCCGCATTGGTCTTAGACCCAATCGTCGATGGGTTCCACCTCACGAGAGTCCTGATGGACGGCGGCAGTAGTCTAAACCTGCTTTATCAGGATACAGTGCGCAAAATGGGCATAGACCCATCAAGGATTAAACCTACAAAGACAACCTTTAAAGGTGTCATACCAGGAGTGGAAGCCAACTGCACAGGCTCAGTCACACTGGAAGTGGTCTTCGGATCACCGGATAATTTCCGGAGCGAAGAGTTAATCTTCGACATAGTCCCGTTTCGCAGCGGCTATCACGCTCTACTCGGGCGAACCGCATTTGCCAAATTCAACGCGGTGTCGCACTATGCATACCTAAAGCTCAAGATGCCAGGCCCTCGTGGAGTCATCACGGTCAATGGGAATACGGAACGCTCCCTCCGAACGGAGGAACATACAGCGGCTCTCGCGGCAGAAGTACAGAGCAGCCTTCTAAGGCAATTCTCGAGTCCGGCCGTTAAACGGCCGGATACAGCAAAGCGCGCCCGGAGCAATGCCAACCAAGACCACCTGGCGCGATCAGAGCACGCGTAGCAATGCGGCCCCAACCCTCGCCCGCGTATGATCGCAAGAATAATACTCCGCGTACATCATTACGCTTTGGAGATACCATGGGCACAGGGGAGGGGGCACGATCACAACGGACCCAGAGTGCGGTTCGATCACACCGGGGACTCACAAATGTGCCCCTCTTTTTTTTATTATTTTTCTTCTTTTTTGTACACAGGACTTTGTTAACCAGAAGCCCTGTCCGGCGGTGAACCTGCCGAACTCATGATGCAACAGTCAGGGACTAAAGAAGGCCGCGCCGAACACTCAGGTGGTCTCAATTACGAGCATTAAATTCGATTATATACACCAAATCCGCAGCTCATCCCTGGAGGGGGACATGTTTATTTAGTCCAAATCCCTTGCTTACCGCACTATTTGTATCAGTCCGCTCTTCTAGCAGACTTTTCTTTCATTAATAATGCAGCACCTTTATGATCGCAATTGCATCACATTTTATATATATATGCTCATTATATGACATCTGGCACCCGTATATTTTGGTACGGCATAATACACCGGGGGCTTACGTTCCCCACTCTATGGTGTGATAAAGTCCGAACACTTTCACAAGTGCGGCACCCCGAACTTATAGCATTATATGAATCGGCTCCGAATCATGTCTTGGGTCAATAGTTGGGTTTGCCCGGCTCCCATGTTTTGGTGCCTTACGTTCCGTTCTGTCGGCTAAGGTGGCACTGGGAGAACCACTGCGATTGCGCCCCGGTTGAGCCGGGTTAACGCCTCAGTGGAGAAAGCTAAAACTGACTGGCATGATAAGGCGAGAGACCGGTCGCTGTTCGAGAGGTTTTTTCGGGTCCTTAAAGACACGCCGCTTCGAGCAAAGTTCCGGATAATGTCCGATGAAGGCGTGGATAGCGCCCCGGATTCGGTCTTCCGAATACCAGGGGCTTCGCCGAAATTTAAAATTATAAAATTCTATGGCTAAGTGAGAGTGTTCAAGCATTATAAGTCCGGTTGCCTTGTTCGTCGTGTTGAGCGCCTCCCTAGATGGACCCAAAAATGGGAACAAGAGTGCTCAAGTTTATCCCGAACACCCCAGCACTTGTGGCTTGGGGGCTGAAGGCAACGACTTGCCATCTCTCAGATTTTACAAACGGCCGCACAGAAGGTAATATTTTAAATTAAACAAGCGTTGCTCATGGCGCATATGAACGAAGTTTTCAGCGCACAGGATAAATAAACAGCGAGTTCACTCAAAGATTACATTTCGGGAGCACTCATCTGCAATATTGCAGGCTCCCTTCAGGACAATTTTATAATACTTCTCCGGCGTGTGATACTCCTTGCCCGGCGGCGGTGGGTCCGTGAGAAGCTTCTCCGCATCCAATTTGCCCCATTGCACCTTTATGCGGGCAAGGGCCTGACGAGCGCCTTCGATACAGGCGGAGCGCTTGACTACATCCAGCCTGGGGCATGCATCCACCAGCCGCCGCACGAGGCCAAAGTAGCTACCAGGCATGGCCTGTCCAGGCCACAGCCGGACTATGAGGCCCTTCATGGCCTCCACAGCTACCTTGTGGAGTTCGACCAGCTGCTTCAGCTGGTCGCTTGGGGGCACCGGATGGCCGGCCTCAGTATACTGAGACCAGAAGACCTTCTCCGTCGAGCTCCCCTCCTCGCCACGGTAGAATGCGGCGGCATCAGACGCACTACGCGGCAGATCTGCAAACGCCCCTGGAGAGCTCCGAATGCGGATAAGTGTCAGGTAGTTCACATTAACATGCCTGCTTTGCATGAAAAACGCCTTACCCGCCGCTATCTTCTTTATGTCCTCAACCTCCTGAAGGGCCTTACGGGCCTCGGCCTTGGCGGACTTGGCACTTTCGAGAGCCGAGGCAAGCTCGGACTCTCGAGTCTTGGAGTCACGCTCCAAACTCTCATGTTTTTCCATGAGAACCTGGAGCTCTTGCCGAACTTCCGCCACCCGTGCCTCTTGCTTTTCTCGCTTAGCCCGTTCCGCGGCCGCACTGCGTTCGGCCGCGGACACAGCATCCCTCAGGGCTGCCACCTTGTTAGTGGCCCCTGCAATACACATATTATCCTTGTTAATTTTATTTGCAACCAAAATCCTTTTCTGTAAGGTACTTATTCAAAGAGGTGTTACTCACCTTCTTTTTCCTCGAGCTGCTTCTTTGCATGGCCAAGCTCTTGCTCGGACCGCTCGAGATCCTTCCTCAGCAGGTCAACCTCCGCCGTTAGTGCGGCAGAGGTCAGCAGCGCAGCCTGCAAACCCATATTGACATATTTTAGGCAACCCTGCGTATATCTTGTTAAAGATCCTTAGTCCGGCTTTTTTTTTTCGAACACCGAACTAAGCATCAGGGGCTACTGTCTATGCGATATTACATTACATAATTTTAACTTCTTACCTCAAAGCCTGTTAAAAGGCTGCTGCAGGCTTCGGCCAGCCCGCTCTTAGCGAGCTGAACCTTCTCAATCACCGCACTCATGATAGTGCGGTGTTCTTCCTCGATGGAAGCGCCTTTAAGCGCCTCCAGCAGGTTATCCAGCGCCTCCGGTTGGACGGAGGCCGCCGGCGTCACGGTCCTGCCCTTCTTTCGAAGGGGCCGCTTGCCGGACTCTGGAACCACTGCGGGTTCCGAGGTAGAGTCCGGCACGAAGTCCGGGAGGCTGCCTGACGGCGCCTCCGGAGCCTCCTCCTGATGGGTCCCTCTTTGGGATCCCACCTCGACGTCCTCGTCGGCGCGTGGGGTGGAGGCAGTCGGGATGGAATTCACATCCGACGAGGCCAATGACCCGCTCGATGAGTTGGGGAGACCATCATTGGCCGGACTACGGGCAGAATGCGGCGTTAGAAGGATACTACGCGACATAAAAGAAATTACACATCAAGGATCCGGATACTTACGATCTTGCCGGACGCCTGGCCCTTGGAGGCCACTCATCCTCACCAACGCTGATGTTGGCGAAACTGTCCGGGGGGATAGTTCTCCCCCTCTTGGACCCTTCGGCCTCCCCGATGGGGGAAGCCTTCCTTTTCTTCTCTCCCTCCTCCGGGAGAGATTACTCCTCCTCCTCGGGGGAGGAGTCCTCGTCATCATCAGACGCCTGATTGCGGGAACTCTTTCGAGTCCCCGCGGCCACCTCCTTGGCCTTCTTCTCCGGCACCACGTGTGGTGCCGGAACCAGCAGCCTTGTTAAGCGGGCGTCCACTGGGTCTTCTGGCATGGGAGCCGGGCTGATGAGCAGCTTGGCCTTCTCCATCCATTCCTGTCAAAGGAAGAGGCAGAATGAAACCTCACTAGAGTCAATCTAATTATCACAAGTGTCTCGTAATGGGGTTGAATCGCTTACCTCATTAGTTGGATACTGCGAGCTGAATCCGCGGTCTTCGGTCGCGGACGTGGGGGCTTCGGCGCCCTTGAACAGCACCCTCCAGGCGCCTTCGTATGTTGTATCGAAGAGCCCGCTTAGCGCCTGGTGCTGTTCCGGATTGAACTCCCATAAATTAAATGCCCGTTCTTGGCATGGGAGGATCCGCTGGATGAGCATGACTTGGACCACGTCGACGAGCCTGAGCCTATTGCTCACCATCTTCTTGATACATGCTCGGAGTCCCGTCACCTCCACCGGATTCCCCCACTGCAAGCCCTTCTCTTTCCAGGAGGTGAGCTGCGTGGGGATGCCAGATCTAAACTCGGGGGCCGCCGCCCATGTGGATTTGCGCGGCTCGGTGATGTAAAACCACCCCGATTGCCACCCCTTGACGGAGTCCACGAAGGTCCCTTCCAGCCAAGGGACGTTGGGCAATTTTCCCAACATGGCGCCTCCGCATTCCGCTTGCGTACCCTTCACAACCTTCGGCTTGACGTTGAAGGTCTTGAGCCACAGGCCGAAGTGGGGCCGGATGCAGAGGAAGGCCTCGCACACGACGATAAACGCCGAGATGT
The DNA here is from genome assembly GCA_963921465.1 of Triticum timopheevii. Taxonomy (NCBI): domain Eukaryota; kingdom Viridiplantae; phylum Streptophyta; class Magnoliopsida; order Poales; family Poaceae; genus Triticum; species Triticum timopheevii. The sequence continues at coordinate 67,939,208 of OY997272.1, read as the reverse complement.
TGAGGATAAAGTTCGGCGCCAGATCATGGAAATCCAGGCCGTAGTAAAACATGAGCCCCCGGACAAATGGATGGAGCGGAAAGCCCAGTCTGCGGAGGAAGTGGGGGAGGAAGACGACCCTCTCATGAGGCCCGAGGGTAGGGATGAGCTGCCCCTCGTCGGGCAGCCGATGCGCGATATCGCCGGAAAGGTATCCGGTGCTGCGCAGCTTGGTGATGTCCTCCTCCTTGACGGTGGAGGCTAACCATTTACCTCCCGCTCCGGACATATTCGGAGAAGGTCGAGGCGAAATGCGCGAGCTCGGGCGTTGGAGCTTGAGTTCGCGGGGATGGATAAGCAAAGGAGGAAGAAGGCGTAGGTGAGAAGGTGAATCCTTATCCCTTATATATAGGCGGACAAAACTATGCGTCCCCCACCAGCCTGGTAAAACTCTCTTACCTCCCAAGCGCCACCATCAGTGGCGCGGTTGGGTTACCCACGCACGTATTGATGAGAATCCCGGAATGAGGGGAACACGATCTCTGCTTCGACAAGACGTGCCAAGGAAACCGCTTCGCTAAACGTGCTGAGGTGGTATAGTAATTCAAACAAAGGCCTTGTGGCGGTGTGATGTCACGCCGCGTAATACGTCAGCAGATTGAACTAAGTGTACATTTTATTCTCTCTACGGTGGAATGTGGAATTTATTTTGCAGAGCCGGACACTATCCTGGTGTTCATGATCTTCTCTAGATTATTCAAGAGAGGAACCCGCCTTGCAATGCCGACCATTATGCACGCCGGACTTATCGTCATTGAAGACTGGTTCAGGGGCTACTGAGGGAGTCCTGGACTAGGGGGTGTCCGGACAGCTGGACTATCATTATCCGCCGGACTTCAAGACTACGAAGATACAAGATTGAAGACTCCGGCTCGTGTCCGGATGGTACTTTCCTTGGCGTGGAAGGCAAGCTTGGCGATACGGATATGTAGATCTCCTACCATTGTAACCGACTCTGTGTAACCCTAGCCTTCTCCGATGTCTATATAAACCGGAGGGCTTTAGTCCGTAGGACAACATACATTGCAACAATCATACCATAGGCTAGCTTCTAGGGTTTAGCCTCCTTGATCTCGTGGTAGATCTACTCTTGTACTACCCATATCATCAATATTAATCAAGCAGGACGTAGGGTTTTACCTCCATCGAGAGGGCCCGAACCTGGGTAAAACATTGTGTCCCTTGTCTCCTGTTACCATCCGCCTAGACGCACAGTTCGGGACCCCCTACCCGAGATCCGCCGGTTTTGACACCGACAATGGAGTACTGGATGGTCACACCACCACCACTCGCCTTCGAAGTTGACATGATCCTCTTCGATTTTCCGTCGTCTGTGACACAACTTGACGGCGACGAAGAATCCTTTGACTCCGCCGTGACGCAACTTGACGGCTTTTCCCAAGGATCGAACACACGGTCAAGCTGCAGCTCAACTGGTCGTATACGCGCAACTCGCCTTGACGTATAAGAACTAGCTGTAGCACTTGATATCGCACCGGCGCTCACGCAAACATCGGGACCAGAACACATGCACGCGAACGCAACAACACGAAGATGGCCAGAGGCACGTGTCGTGCCTCGTAATTTTCTTTATTGCTTTTCTCGTTTTCTGGTGATTACAACATACCCTTGCTACCGCTTATATACACGCCGATATGACCTGACCCAACAAGACTCGACAAAGGACTCAATCCCCTACTCGAGTTAGTACTCGGACACATTATGACGTGCAATCCAGCTCCACTAAGACATTGCACGTGTACTACTCCAAGCCGGACTAGACTACTACCTAATCATCCGGCGACGTTGATCACACTTATGCTAATCCTAACCAAACTCAAACAACTAGCACGCAGCAAAGTTTGGATTACTCCAACACACAGGCGAGCCCGACTGACTGGGCTGCCCCATTAGCGGACAATTTCTTTACTATAGTCGCAAAAAACAGTCTGGTACAGTAGCGGGCCGGACACGGTAGGGCCTGTTTTTAGGTTTACTTCATTTTGATTTTTATAAAAAAGACACTTTTTTGGATTTGTGAACAATATTTTTGGAAGACACGCACACTATTTGAAATTCCAGAATGTTATTTGAAACACTTTTTTTTGAAAACGTGAATATTTTTTGAGATTGTGAGAAAACATTAAAAAAGAGAGCATTATTTGATGTTCTGAACAATTTTTAAAAAGCTCTACTCCCTCCGATCCAAATTAATTGACATAACCTCTATTCGGATAGGAGGGAGTACCCATTTGATAATTTCTATATACTTTCGAAAATGCAAAGATTCTTTGAATTTTTAAACAAATTTCCAAAACAGGAACATTATTTGAACAATTTTTTAAAAATGTGAATATCTTTTGAAATTTCCGAAGATTTTCTGAAAGCACCAATATTTTTTTTAAGAAACTAAAAAGCAAAAGAGAAGAAATGTAAAAAAACAAAAGAAAACCAATAAAGAAAAAAACGGAAACCATCTGAAAATCTCCCAAAACAGGTTGGCTTTTGTGCAATACGCTCAAAGTGGGTCGGCCCATATCTCGCGCTCGGGTTTGATCCATGTGCGTAGCCCCGACAACTGGACGCATTGAGTGTCCAATAGGGAATTCTCCTTTCATTGTCGTCTGAGTTCTCTTGTGGTGTTTGCCTGAGCCGTGAGGTTGGGTCTGAGTTTTTTAACTGGATTGGGCTCCGAGTTCTCCTGCGGTGTTTGCCTGAGCCGTGAGGTTGGGTCTGAGTTTTTTAACTGGATTGGGCTTAAGTTGAGGCCTATGCGCATAACAACATTTCTAACTAGTCCCTTATAGCTTAGCCCATTAAACAACCCCTTATACCTTAACTTTTTGTATTTAAGGAGTTAAATAAAAAATGTTCTTAGCCAAACCCTTAAAACTTAACTTCTAAAAAAATAGTCGATCTGAGATCAGTCTCCATCCAGCCCGTTCCTTGCACGCCAACTAATGGTGCAAAATACCGTCAGATCCCTCGGTAGGGTCCAAGTGCAGCTGGAAGTCTTAGATCAGAGGTCACACAAAGAGTTTATCCAGGTTCAGGCCTCTGTAGAGTAATACACAACATCCTGCTTGCTTTAATTATTCACGATGGAGGGATACCTCATGCGAGGGGTTATAATGGTGTGTGAGATTGCTATTGAGAGTTGTTATCTGAGATGAGATGCCCTAGACGATTGCCCGACCTCCCTTTATATAGGTAGGGAGGTCTAGGGTTTACATGTTTATAGTACATGCGATCTGGGAGTCGCCGCCCTTAGTCTTGGAGGGCACGAAGGTCTCCGACACTCCCTTGGGGCTTCTCCTCTGCACTTGGGCCAAATAGGCCATTGGTAGGCACCGAGGCTGGCTCGCTTGAGAGAGCCACCTCCGGTGCAGGACACTGTCACCGAACTTGGAGAGCCCTCTTCTCCAAGTTGCGCCCCTTGACTGCCACCTATAAATATATGGGAGCGGGAACCATAGAATACACAAAAATTCTCTGAAAGGTTTGCTCCACCAGCTACTCATATGCCTCGTCTCTCTCTCTCTCTCTCTCTCTCGCTCTCTCTCTCTCCCTCTCTCTCTCTTGTTAGGTTGCTTTTCTCTCTAGTTTTTCGGTAGCTCTTTGTCTACGCTTGTATACCGCAGAGGGGTCTTCTACTTGGGCTCGCCATCGGTGGAGAAATTATCGCATCTGGGAGGTATAACCTAGTTGTGGGAATTGAATCATCACCAACATCTTCTTCCTCTCCGTTGATGTTTTTACTGGTGAGATTGATCTATCATGTCATCTTCATAGTGATCCTAGGTGTGTTCGTATAGCAGTAAAAAATTATTGCATAATATGTTCCCCAACAACACCACCTGGCTTGGCTCCGGCCGGGTTGTCGGGTCAGGCTTCCAATGCCCAAGTTTACCTAGAATACTCCACCTTGGATGCTGTCCACGTTCCTGTACGGTGTCTTTGTGCCTATTTGGTGCGGTTGGTCTGATTTTTCCCTTTTGAACTATTAGGGTTTCTTGAGTTGAGGTGTGTGCTCTCGAGTAACTCCCGTTTTGATCTCGGGATTGAGCGGCCACAATGGTGCTTTTCTAGTTTGTACCCCCTCCAAGGAGGCATGGTCAAGGAGATGCACGTCTTCTTGGCATGGTTCCCCTATGAAAGCTCATCGACGACAACGTCGTAGATGTCAGTACCCTTCCTGAAGACAACGTTCTTGAGCCCCTAACCTAACCATTGGGATAGGTACATGTGACATCCCGCCTTAATAGGAATGATAGACTACTCATATCAATAAGGCGATCCATCTTTTTAGGGCCCATCCAAAAGAAACCTCAATGTTAAGCGTGCTTGGTTTGGAGCAATTTTAGGATGGGTGACAGACTGGGAAGTTGATCCGAACCAGTGGGTTTGGTCGAGGCATTACATACCTCGCCCTCTATTGGTGGCACCTTCCCCCTTTTTGGTGCCCACGTCACTGCTCCTCTTGCATGCTTACTATTAGATGGCTTCGAAATTTCTTACTACAACCCATGTGGTTGCCTCGCTGCTTTGACCTACATTTCTATCCTCTATAATGGCTTGTTGATGTTGTGCACCGGTGTGTTGTCTCTGCTGGATAGCTTTCTTCGGCTTTCTCTTTTTCTAATTAACATGTTCCTCCAAAGTCGATAGGCGCAAGGTACTCATTATATTGCCACAATACGCTCTCCTTCGATGCTTTCTTCCCCGTGGAGGGGAAGCAAAGAAATTTAATAATTAAGAGTGGATACGACATGGTCCTATTCAAAGAGACTAATGTGGATGAGGGATGTCACATGGATCGGAGGTCACCATGTATGATGCTTGTTGGAAGAAGTGGTTCACTTCCTAATTTATGGCTGTAAGGGCATATTTATCCCCTAGTGGTTTTGGTGATTGATGACAATGCTTTTGCGGACTAATCGTGTGCGTTAAGTTCTTTCAGAGAATCATCCATTGGCACGAGACGATTTCCTCCCCTCGGTGTTTTATTCAAGACGGTGTAGCTCCTTCGTTTCGTTGTTGGTGGACTAGTTTCGTAGGAGTCACCGTACTATTAAGAGGGGATCCGCTTTGGTAAGACTAATGTGGAATCAACACGTACACATCCTTATCACACCCGTCGTCTTCCTTTCGCAACTCTGGAGCCGCAATTTCTCTTCCGTACCTGCTTCGCCCTGTGCCAGCGGTAGTACCGCGATCTCCAGCAGTAGTACCGCCGAAGCCCTCCAGCGGTAGTACTGCTCCATGGAGCGGTAGTACCGCTCCCAGCGGTAGTACCGCTCCGTAGAGTGGTAGTACCACTCGCGGGCTTCGGCCGTAGTACCGCAGTAGTACCGCGGCTACTGCCGCCTCGATTCAAGACGGTTTTTTCTCGTGTCAGGTTTTGCGGCACTAAAAGCGGTAGTAGAAGCGGTAGTACCACTCCGAGCGGTAGTACCGCTCCTACTCCCGCGGTAGTACCGCTCTGGGCCAGTGGCCTGGCTTCCTCTCCAGCGCGGTAGTACCACTGGGTAGGGAGCGGTAGTACCGCTCTCAGCAGTAGTACCGCCCTGCCCCAGTGGTAGTACCGCTCTGTGCGGGGCAGCTCAGTGAGGTAACGGTTGGATGTGTTTCCTCACTATGTAAAGGTGTCTTCTTCCTCCAAGTTGACCCACCTCTTTCCCCCAAATCTCCATTGTTGCTCAAAGCTCCATTTTCGCCCGATCTCTCTCCCTAGCCAATCAAACTTGTTGATTTGCTCGGGATTGGTTGAGAAGGCCCAGATCTACACTTCCACCAAGAGAAATTTGATTCCCCCCACTTATCCCTTGCAGATCTTGTTACTCTTGGGTGTTGAGCACCCTAGACGGTTGAGGTCACCTCGAAGCCATACTCCATTGTGGTGAAGCTTCGTGTTGTTGTTGTTGTTGTTGTTGGGAGCCTCCAATTGTTGTGGAGATTGCCCCAACCTTACTTGTAAAGGTTCGCTCGCCGCCTTCAAGGGCACCAATAGTGGAATCACGGCATCTCGCATTGTGTGAGGGCGTGAGGAGAATACGGTGGCCCTAGTGGCTTCTTGGGGAGCATTGTGCCTCCACACCGCTCTAACGGAGACGTACTTCCCCTTAAAAGGAAGGAACTCCGGTAACACATCCTCGTCTCCACCGGCTCCACTCTTGGTTATTTCGTGCCTTTACTTTTGCAAGCTTATTTGTTGTTACATCCCTTGCTTGCTTGTGTACTAGTTATTATTGCATCATATAGGTTGCTCACCTACTTGCACATCTAGACAACCTATTTTGTTGCAAAGTTTAATTTGGTAAAGAAAAGGTTAAAAATTGTTAGTTGCCTATTCACCCCCCCTCTAGTCAACCATATCGATCCTTTCAATTGGTATCAGAGCCTCGTCTCTTTTTAAGGACTTTACCATCCAAAGAGTTTGGTTGATGCCGTAGATGAGGTGGGAGAGCACTCCAGTGCGAATCCGGTCTCATCTACGGGAGGTGGGGGTAACTCGATCTCACGTGAGGAATTCAATGTTGCTTTCGAAACATTGAAAACCTCCATGACGACCGAGGTCAAGGACATGTTTAAGGAATTCCTAGAAGGACTTAAACAATCTACCTCGCCGATGAAAGTGGGTGATCCCACCAACAAGGTGACGGATGCTCCCTCCGACAAGGGGGAAGCTAACATTGATAAGAGTCCTTCTATTAGTGGTAGAAATGGTACCGGCATCTTTGCCCATGTGGAACCCCTGGTTTATGGAGGGCCAATTCCCTCCACTCATTTGAATCATGCCGGTCCACCTCCTAAATATGAGAAACATGAAGATTTTGATTCTTGGGTCTATCGCTTTAAGCGTCATTTGAAACATGTGAACACTAACCTTTGGAGAATCATTGAAGAAGGTTTTTATCCTCATGACCCAAGCAACTTCACCCCTCGAGAAGCCGTGGACAATCAATTCAATGAGAGTGCTCTCTTCATCATCCAAGATGCAATCCTTCCCGAAGATCTCCCTCACCTTCGACCCCATGTCATGGCTAAAGAAGCATGGAAATGTGTCGAGGGTCTCTATCGTGGAAGTGCTAGCATTCAACACTCCAACTATGAAGTGGTGCAAGATGAAGCCGATGAGTTTGCAATGAAAGAAGATGAAGAACCTCGTGAGCTCTTTCGAAGAGTGACCAAACTCGCGGTCGCACTTCGAGATCATGGAAGCAAGGACACGGATGACAATTGGATCAAGCGGAAGTTCCTCAAGGCCATGATGCCCTACAACAAGGCCATGTCCTCCGTCATTCGTCAACGACCGGACTTCCACTCCATGACCTCAAGTGAAGTGTTGGATGAGTTCGTTGCAATGAGCATCTTGGACAAGACCGCCGACAATGGGGTGCTCCGTTCTCAAAGAGCAAAGAAGCCTAACCTTGCTCTGAAGGCCAAGGTTACTATGGAAGAAGAGGAAGAAGTGGAAGATGAGGAAAGCAACCCCGAAGACACCAAGTTTGACTACCATGAGCACATGGCCCTTGCTTCAAGACAATTTTGGAGCAAGAAGAGCTCAAGACCCAACTTCAACAAGAACAACTCAAGTGGCGTCAAGGGCAAGCAATGAGTTAGAACTTGCTTCAACTGTGGCAATGTGAGCCATTTCATTGCGGATTGTCCTTACGAGAAGTGGGAAGACAATGGTGGCAAGTTCATTCGAAAAGACAAAGCCAAGTCCTTCCCCAACAAGAACAACTTCGCCAAGAAGACTCCCACTCGTGGGTTGGTGGTTCAATAAGAATACCAAGAGGATGACGATGATGATGAAAATGAAGAAGCAACGGCCATGGCGTCCGTTGCCATTGCTACCACTCCCCGGGTGTCTCTCTTCGAATCACCCAACGAAAACATCACCGCTAGATGCCTCATGGCTAAAGCTTCAAACAAGGTAACCCCCAACATCACAACCACCATCATTACTAATCCCTCCTTGGAGGATTGCATTGATGGACATGTTGAGTCTAATGAGGAAGTGAATGAATTTGAGTCTTTTATGAGTAAGCTCAAGGGAAAGTCCAATAAGCACTTTGTTGCTCTCTTGGAACAACTTGGTGAGGCCAATGACATGATCGAGGCTCACGAAGAAACCATCTCCAAGATGGAAGGTCATAGTCGTGACTATGCCGATGAGATATCGGATCTCTCTAATGCTCTTGAAGAAGAGAGTGTGCATCGTTTGACTCTTGAGGAGTCACACAATGATGACCATGCTAAGTTAAAGAAAGATCTTGATCATGCTCTTGTCATGTCTCGTGTGCTAACCTCCGAGAAGGCTAAACTTGGGGTTGATCATGCTAGACTCAAAGAGGAGTTTGAGATACTTGACAAGGCCCACAAGGTCTTGAAGGGTACTCATGCTAGCCTCAAAGAGTCTCATGCTCAACTCCAAGTTAAGCTAATCAAGGAAAAGGCCACCTTTCCTCATATGGTATTAATTGATAATGCATGTGCTACTAACCCATGTTGTGAGCATGTGCATCTTGTGGAGGAAAATGCCAAGTTGAAGGATCAACTTGAGAAAGGCCTTGTGTCTTGCATTCAAGGTGAGAAAAACCTCAACGACCTTTTGAGCAATCAAAAGGAAGTTGTGGCCAAAGAAGGAATTGGGTTTGCACCCAAGTCCAAGAGCAAGAAGAAGAAGAAGAACAAGACCAATCGTCCTCCTCCTCTCAAACAAACGTTCGTGAAAGAGGGAGAGGGTGCTCCTAAGAAGAAGAAGGAGAAAGTGAAGGGAGTTGATGTCCAAAAGGGCAAAAGCATTTCCTCAAACCAAGCCGGCGACTTTAACCCGTCATATGTGTTGTGCCGTGCTAGTGATGGACATGTTTATGCTAGATTTGTTGGTTCTTCCTATGAGTACATTGAATGGTCTATTTGGGTTCCCAAGACCCTTGTTACTAACATCAAAGGACCCATTACTAAATGGGTACCTAAAACCAAGCATTGATCTCGTGTAGGTGTTTGCTTCCGGTGGGGGATAATGGTTGCTCGACAGTGGAGCAACAAATCATATGACCGGGAGCAAGGACTTGGTGGTCGACGTGCAAGAGATTCCATCTATGCCCACCAATATCGACTAGGGTGATGCATCACATTCTAAGGTATTGGGTCTCGGCAAGGTTGTCATTTCTCATGATCTAACGATCGAGAAAGTCATGCTTGTTGAGTCCCTTGCATTCAATTTACTTTCCATTCGTCAACTTGCACTCATGGGCTTTGCTACATTCTTTGATATTGATACCGTGGCCCTCTTGTGGAGCAAGACTCTTAAAGTAGCCTTTGTTGGGCATGTCGAGAACGGTCTCTATGTGATTAACTTCTCGGAGCGACCCACTAAGACCGCGACATGCCTAATGGCTAAAGTTGACGTGGGATGGCTTTGGCATCACCGTTTAGCCCACGTCAATATGAGATCTTTGCAAAGTCTTCTCAAGGGGGACCATGTTCGTGGACTAACAAATGTTAGTTTTGCCAAAGATCGTGCTTGCAGTGCTTGTATCGAAGGAAAGCTTCATGAAAAGGCTCACCCTCCTTCAACCATCATCTACTCGAAGAGACCCTTGGAGCTCCTTCACATGGATCTCTTCGGGCCTCCATCTTTTGATAGTCTTGGAGGGAGAAAGTATTGCTTGGTGATTGTGGATGATTATTCAAGGTACACTTGGGTATACTTCTTCAAGAGGAAGAGTGAGACTCAACAAACCGTCATCGACTTTGCAAATGAAGCTCAACGTCAACATGATGCAAAGATCTTGACAATAAGAAGTGACAACGGCATCGAGTTCAAGAACTACACCTTGGATGAGTTTCTTAGTGATGAGGGGATCAAGCATCAATATGCGGCACCTTATACCCCTCAACAAAATGGTGTTGCGGAGAGGAAGAACTGGACGTTGATGGATGCAGCAAGGACCATGATGGCGGAGTTCAAGTCTCCGTACAACTTTTGGGCCGAAGCCATCAACACCGCATGTCATGCATCCAATCGGCTCTATCTTCGCAAAGGCTTGAACAAGACTCCTTATGAGATTCTCACCGGCAACAAGCCCAACCTCAAGTACTTCCGGGTGTTCGGTTGTAAGTGTTTCATTCTCAAGAAAGGTGTTCGTTTGTCTAAATTTGAGGCTAGAGCTCATGAGGGCATATTTGTTGGTTATGCTACAAACTCTCATGCTTACCGTGTCCTCAACAAGTCCACCGGACTCATTGAGGAGACGTGTAACGTGGAGTTTGACGAAAATAACGGCTCCCAAGTGGAGCAAAGTGGTACTTGTGATGTAGGTGATGAAATTCCTCCCCAAGCCATAAGAAGAATGGGTATTGGTCAAATCCTACCCATTTAGGAACCCCTTGTGGCCGAAGAAGAAGGACAATGCTCTACTCAAGTAGAGCCATCACCTCATCAAGACCCACACGCTTCCGAAGAACAAAGTGAAGGCCCTCAACCTTGTGAACAAGACCAAGGGCAAGATCGACCTCAAGATGGTGGTGAACCTCTAAATGATGCCCAAGGTCAAGTTCTCCCCCTCGAGCAAGTTCAAGATCAAGAGCAAACTCAAGCTCAAGAACAAGCTCAAGATCAAGAACAAGCTCAAGACGGCGCTCAAGATGATCAAGTCAACCCTCCTCCCTCCACATCTGAGGAGGAATTAGAGCGTCGTGCCACGAAGATTGCTTCCAAGCTCACCACTCAAGGCCATCTCATGGAGAATTTAGTTGGAAGCCTAAGAAAGGGGGTAAGCACTCATAGACAATTAGCAAACTATTGTGAACATCACGCGTTTGTCTCTTGTGTTGAACTCCAAAAGGTCTATGAGGCGCTCGAAGACTCGGATTGGCTCAATGCCATGCATGAAGAACTCAACAACTTTGAGTACAACAAAGTATGGAGATTGGTGCCAAGGCCATCGGGGAATCACAATGTCATTGGAACCAAGTGGATCTTTAAGAACAAGCAAGATGCTCATGGGAACATCGTTCGCAACAAGGCAAGATTGGTAGCACAAGGCTACTCCCAAGTCGAGGGTATCGACTACGGTGAAACCTTTGCTCCCGTTGCTCGTCTTGAATCAATACGATTGTTGATTGCCTATGCTTCTCATCACAACTTTAAGTTGCAACAAATGGATGTGAAAAGTGCTTTTCTTAATGGTCCTATTAATGAGTTGGTTTATGTCAAGCAACCCCCCGGGTTCGAGGACCCCTACTTCCCGAATCATGTGTATCAACTCGATAAGGCACTCTATGGCCTTAAACAAGCCCCACGTGCGTGGTATGACCACCTTACCGAGTTGCTACAAGATCGTGGATTTGAAGTAGGACAAATCGATCCTACTCTTTTTACTAAGAAGGTCAACGGGGAGTTGTTTGTATGCCAACTATATGTTGATGATATTATCTTTGGTTCTCCTAACAAAGCTTTCAGTGAGGAATTTGCCGCTCTCATGACCTCCAAGTTTAAGATGTCTTCGATGGGAGAGTTGAAGTTCTTCCTTGGTTTTGACATCAAACAAAGAAGAGAAGGAACCTTCATCAACCAAGCCAAATACACTCAAGACATGCTTAAAAGATTCAAGCTAAGTGATGTCAAGCCGGCTTCTACACCAATGCCTACCAAGTGGCAACTTGACATCGATCCCAATGGTAAAGCGGTGGATCAAAAGGTATATCGCTCCATGATTGGCTCTTTGCTTTACCTTTGTGCATCTAGACCGGATATCATGTTGAGTGTGGGGATGTGTGCACGTTTTCAAGCCGCACCAAAGGAAAGTCACTTTGTGGCGGTCAAGCGAATCTTTCGATATTTGGCTCATACCCCAAACTTTGGCTTATGGTACCCAAGAGGAGCAAACTTCAAGCTTGAAGGTTTCACGGATTCCGATTGGGCGGGAGACAAAGTGGATAGGAAGTCCACTTCCGGAGGGTGCCAATTTCTTGGTTGCTCTTTGGTAAGTTGGTCTTCCAAGAAGCAAAGTTGTGTGTCTCTCTCATCCACCGAAGCGGAGTATGTGGCGGCCGGTAGTTGTTGTGCTCAACTCCTATGGATGAGGCAAACTTTAAAGGAGTACGGTGTCATTTGTGACAAAGTGCCTCTTTGGTGTGATAATGAAAGTGCCATCAAGATTTCTCTCAACCCGGTGCAACACTTCAAGACGAAGCACATTGAGATTCGGTATCACTTCATCCGGGATCACATTAGGCGAGGGGAGATCGAGCTCAAGTATGTCAACACTCATGATAACCTTGCAGATATTTTCACGAAGCCCTTGGATGAAGCAAGATTTCGCGAGTTAAGGCATGAGCTAAATATCATTGATTTGAGCAATGTGACTTGAACCCGTGCACCCCCCACCACACTCAACTTGTTGTCTAGTTTAGGTGTAGGCATGGACATAGGGGGAGTGTTGTTCTCTCAATGAACTCTCCCTCCCCCCATTATGCATAAAACGATCAACTCTTTCATATTAGCCATTTTTGATGGTACTTGTGCTTCAAAGACGAGTTTTGGTCATGGGCCCAAGAATAATTCTTCGCGGTGCCATACCAATTGACTCAAACATAGGTGGCTCCGGCCATCGCCCTCTCTTGAGAGAGGCCAGAGCTCGCTCTTCTTTTGTTTGGTTGCTTTGAAGGAGTGGGTTCCGGTTCGGTGTTCGTGTGTGTGTTGTCCTGTTGGTTCTTCTCTTGTCTTTGTCTTGGTTGCTTTGCATTTTGGTTGCTTTGAAGGAGTTTTTGTTTAGAAGCATGTTTTTCTGGTTGTTGGCGGTACTACCGCCGCTGGCGAGCGGTACTACCGCTCCAAGCGGTACTACCGCTCCCCAGCGCGGTACTACCGCTGAGAGGCGCGGGCGGGGGTTATATCGGGGGCAGGGGGAGTTTCTTCTCCCCCATACCCATTCGCACACCCACACGCCTGTTCCTCTCTCTCTCCAGCAACCGGCGCCGCGGGAGGGCTCCGACGGATCTCCCTCTCCGGGCCGTCCCTCTCCATTCCCTTCGGTGGAGACGATCCCCACCTTGTCCTCTTGCCATGGATGCCGGTATTGCCCCCATTCTCTTGTTCTTTTTGTCTAGGTTTCCAATCTAGCATCTTAGGGGCAGTAGTAGTTGCATCTTTAGATTTTTGGCCAAATCTAGGCTTGAGTAGGATGGAGAATGCTTCTAGGCAGTTTGGATTGATGTTTGGTTGGAGTATTTTTGAATTTGGTAGGACGGTAGTGTCGGATCTGACCACGGTAGTAGGAAACTGTTGTTTCCCCGCCCCGAGCGGTACCACCGCCCTCTCCAGGGCGGTACTACCGCTTGGAGCGGTACTACCGCTCCCTGTGGAGCGGTACTACCGCCCTCTACCAAATTCCACTCTACTTCTACCCTTCAGTGATCTTTTTCGTGTTTTGTGGCTTATGCTCGTGCTTTCTGGTTGTTTGCGTGTTCTTGTGTGTGGTTCCAGGTGATGAGGTCCCCGAGCATTAGGCTCGTCGTGTCAATCCCGGACGTGCCACTTCCAAGCGCTACCGCACCATCGAGCCTGCCGGAGGATCCTCAAGTGCTCATCCTCCACCTCCACCTCCACCTCAACTCCAGAAGAAGTCTGGGGTCAAGACAAAGCCCGGCAAGACAGTGCCAGAAATGCCGCCAAAGGAGTTCTGGGCAAGGCGCCGCCGCAACCCGTATGAATCTGACCAAGAACCCACTTTGGTCAACCGTCCGTTCTGGACCAAGTTCCAGTTTGCCATCTTCTTCGATGTTCTCAAAGCCAAGAAGAATTTCTTTGTCAACGTGCACTCCATCGACACTGACCAATGGAGCAAGATCCTGACTACTTTGGTGAAGCTTTTCAGATGTGCACTCAACTGAACATTCTTGGGGTCATGAAATTCAACAAGGACTTTGATGCTGATATAGTGGCCCAATTCTATGCCACGGTTCACCTTGGGACTGATGAGGATAGGACACTCACCTGGATGACCAATGGCAAGTTGCTTTCCGTCAAGTGGAGAGCGTTTATGCAGTTGATTGGGGTGCAAGATCTTGGTCTTGAGTCTCATGTTGGCTTTCGCCCTCACGCCCGTTCCCATTGCACTCACAAGCAAGCTCTCTGGCCATACTGCACTCTGAAGATCAACCAGGAGACAAAGAAGGAAACCTATGAGCTGCATGCCTATCTGGATATCCTTCACCGCATCTTCAAAGAGACTCTTTTCCCTCGCATTGGGAATCTGGACCAGGTTCACTCGTATCTCGTGGATATGCTTCTTTTCTGCCAGCGTGAGAAGGAAAATCCCACCGGGGAGTCTTTGGATATCTCTCATGTTATGTGGTCTGAGCTGCTGTCTGCTATCTCCGAGCGCAAATGCCCGATCTATGGTTCGTTCATCATGCTGCTCATTGAGAAGGCCTGGGATCATGTATATCCTAATGTGCCACTGGAGTGTGGAGAGTTGATCTCCCATGATGTCAAGCGTCTGAGGAAGAAGGATAACTGGGGCACTCAGGCCCCTAAGACTGGAGTTCCTTCGTCTGCTGCTGCCATGGAGACAGAGGAGGAGCCTGCAGCTGATGATGATGAGGATGATGACTACATGCCTTCTGAGGCCGAGCCCTCTTGGGCTAAGAAGCTCAAGTCTAAGATGAAGAAGCTGTTTTGCATGGAGGCTCACGGTCAGTATATGACTCATGTGGCTGAGAAGAAGGCTCGAGGTCGTCACAAGGAGCTCATGCGTCAGTTGGGTGCTACAGTCAAGAGTGGATCTGAGGACCAGCTTACTGAGGAGGAGGAGTGGATTCAGCAGCACTGCCCATGGACCGATTCTGAGGCCGAGCACTTCCAGACTGACGACGGTGGTGCCGATGATTTCGCTGGGCTCTGATGCGTGTGTCCCTCTTTTGCTCTCACCTGGAGCCGTAGCAACACTCCCTCTCCTTTTTGGTGTCTCGATGCCAAAGGGGGAGAGAGTTTAGGGATTTGCGAGTTGTGTCCTTCATCGTCTCTTATTCGTGTCTTGTTCGTGTTTTCCTCGCATTTGCTTTGGTTGGTTTGTCTGTGAGACCTAAGTTCGAGTGAGACTTAAGTACGAGTCATATGGTGTGAGACATATGCTACCTTACCTTTCCAGTATTATTATCTATGTCACTCTAGCTTATGAGTTGCGTGCTTTTCTTGATTATATCATCTATGCTGCTCTCATACACCATGCCTAGATTGTTGGTCTCTAAAATATAGGGGGAGCTTTGACCCTAGTATGTGTGCTGTGCAGTCCAAAGCACTTATCTAAATAGCACACATCTAGGGGGAGCCCATCTACATGTTAGGACTGTGGGGTTTGTATGCTTACTCTATATCTTGTTTATGCAAATCCCATATTGTCATCAATCCACCAAAAAGGGGGAGATTGTAAGGGCATATTTATCCCCTAGTGGTTTTGGTGATTGATGACAATGCTTTTGCGGACTAATCGTGTGCGTTAAGTTCTTTCAGAGAATCATCCATTGGCACGAGACAATTTCCTCCCCTCGGTGTTTTATTCAAGACGGTGTAGCTCCTTCATTTCGTTGTTGGTGGACTAGTTTCGTAGGAGTCACCGTACTATTAAGAGAGGATCCGCTTTGGTAAGACTAGGGTGGAATCAACACGTACACATCCTTATCACACCCGTCGTCTTCCTTTCGCAACTCTGGAGCCGCAATTTCTCTTCCGTACCTGCTTCGTCCTGTGCCAGCGGTAGTACCGCGATCTCCAGCGGTAGTACCGCCGAAGCCCTCCAGCGGTAGTACCGCTCCATGGAGCGGTAGTACCGCTCCCAGCGGTAGTACCGCTCCGTAGAGCGGTAGTACCGCTCGCGGGCTTCGGCCGTAGTACCGCAGTAGTACCGCGGCTACTGCCGCCTCGATTCGAGACGGTGTTTTCTCGTGTCAGGTTTTGCAGCAGTAAAAGCGGTAGTAGAAGCGGTAGTACCGCTCCGAGCGGTAGTACCGCTCCTACTCCCGCGGTAGTACCGCTCTGGGGCCAGTGGCCTGGCTTCCTCTCCAGCACGGTAGTACCGCTGGGTAGGGAGCGGTAGTACCGCTCTCAGTGGTAGTACCGCCCTGCCCCAGCGGTAGTACCGCTCTGTGTGGGGCAGCTCAGTGAGGTAACGGTTGGATGTGTTCCCTCACTATATAAAGGTGTCTTCTTCCTCCAAGTTGACCCACCTCTTTCCCCCAAAGCTCCATTGTTGCTCAAAGCTCCATTTTCGCCCGATCTCTCTCCCTAGCCAATCAAACTTGTTGATTTGCTCGGGATTGGTTGAGAAGGCCCAGATCTACACTTCCACCAAGAGAAATTTGATTCCCCCCACTTATCCCTTGCGGATCTTGTTACTCTTGGGTGTTGAGCACCCTAGACGGTTGAGGTCACCTTGAAGCCATACTCCATTGTGGTGAAGCTTCGTGGTAATGTTGTTGTTGTTGGGAGCCTCCAATTGTTGTGGAGATTGCCCCAACCTTGCTTGTAAGGTTCGTTCGCCGCCTTCAAGGGCACCAATAGTGAAATCACGGCATCTCGCATTGTGTGAGGGCGTGAGGAGAATACGGTAGCCCTAGTGGCTTCTTGGAGAGCATTGTGCCTCCACACCGCTCTAACGGAGACGTACTTCCCCTTAAAAGGAAGGAACTCCGATAACACATCCCCGTCTCCACCGGCTCCACTCTTGGTTATTTCGTGCCTTTACTTTTGCAAGCTTATTTGTTGTTACATCCCTTGCTTGCTTGTGTACTAGTTATTATTGCATCATATAGGTTGCTCACCTAGTTGCACATCAAGACAACCTATTTTGTTGCAAAGTTTAATTTGGTAAAGAAAAGGTTAAAAATTGTTAGTTGCCTATTCACCCCCCCTCTAGTCAACCATATCGATCCTTTCAATGGCCAAGTGGTTATACCTTAGATTCTCTCACCATTGATCTCCTTTGTTCTAGGGTCGTGGTTCTCCCTCCTTTGAGGTTTCCCCACCTCCCCAACCCCAAAGGTAGGGATGAAGGCTTTAACAAGAGAGATAACCATATAAGCCATGTTTAGCTAGTTAGATGAAGATTAGTGATGCTGGATCTTTATGCCCGACACAAATTAAGCCCTCTTTCCGGTATACATCTTCTTTTCTATTACTGTGTATGGTTATGCTTGTAATAAGACCGCGAAGTCTTTTCTGATTGGAACATAACAAGCAATGGGGAATCTCCCCTCCCTAAAAAACATTGTTGTGCTAGGTAGGTGGATGGCTTGCGACCTGTCGCATTTGTGCATCCTCTTATACTGGTCTCAATCCACCCATCACCGCGTGGCTTTATTCGTTTATATCTGCAAGCCGATGGAAGTGTTGATCTCATCTTTTTTTTGTTCTTGGTGAATGTAAAGCTAAAATTCAGTTGAGCGAAGAAGATAGTATCAACTGCTAGTTTTTAAAAAGCGATGGTGTTCTTTCTTTAACATAGAGGAAATACCATGGTTTCGAAAATACTACTACTAATACTATAGTTTTTAATGGTAACCAAATTGCTCAGGTTAATTAAAACCATGGCCATTTTAAAAATGTAGTATCTTCAGAATACTTAGAAAATATGGAGCTATCAGACGAGGCATAATTCTTAAGCTGCATGATCCTCTCTTTACTATTAACTATAAATAGAGGACTGAGTATATGCTCAATTGACTAGTAAGAGTATCTCTAGCACTACCTAGAAACCCTTTAACTACTTAAAAACCAAACTTTGGGTAGTTAAAACACACCTAGTCTTACTCCTCAAGTTTTGGGTAGTTAAAATACACAGTTCAGTTCCTCAAAATTTGATGTGTTACTCCTCAAAACATGAGGAGTTACTGCTCAAAACTCTCCCTCTTGCTTAAATTTGATAAGCCCCCATATGCCCCAAACCCATATATCCTCTCTCAAACATGGGGGCAATGGCATTCATGAGCCGATCCTTGGCCCCTCATTCGCCGCGCCATCCTTTCACATATTGTTCAGCTATATATACGCCACCCTCTCCATCCAAACACTAGAAGCCACCTGGGTAGATCCCAAATAAAGCTCCCCACCACTCGATACGACCCCGCCACCTTCGCTCCCTAGCATTGGTGCCATGGTATGACGACTGCTGATTGTCCCAGCACAACTTCATGGTTGGTGCTAGGACAAGATTTCCGCCCAAATGGCCACATACGTCGTTGCCTCGTCGATGTTCAATTCAAGTTCATCATCGTCCAAGGAGAACTACGATGCCGATGGCAAGGGCGAGCTCAAGCTGTGGGAGCTCTTCTTGCCGCCATCTGTGCTAATCTCCTCATGGTTGAGGAGCACCTCACGACCGAGGACTCTGCCGCGTCCAAATATGAGGATGTCGGCTACCGTGTGATAGACATCACAAGTGAGAAGAGACGGGAGAAGTTGTTTGCTGAGCTCGTCGACGTGTACATGCTCGGCTCCGACAACTCCGCTGATGAGCCCATGTCATGGTGGAGGGGCACCCATGACGTGGAGGCATCAGTCTCGACCAAGGGTAAGGAGTTCATCATCGACATCTCCTCTAATGTGGATTAGTGTACCTTTTAGATGTTTAATTGCTAATTTAGGTTAATTATGTGGTATGTTAGTTTGATCTGAGTACTTCCAAATTAAATGTGGGCGTGTTTATGTACAATTATGCACTAGTTATCTTAATCTGGTTTCAGATCGTGTTTGAGAGTTAAATTGGTTATTTTGGGGGAAGGGGGGGGGGGGGGCTAGGTGCACATTTTTTAACTCCCCAAAATTTGATGTGATGAGTTCGAGGAGATGGTTTGAGGAATTAAGTCTTAGGAAATGGGTTAGAGATGCTCAAAGAGTGCTCGGGCAGCCCACCCACGTTCTTGCTTTGGCCTGGGCAGGGTGCCTAGCTCATTTTACCTAATGATGTTGATTTGGTATCGCAGATGTTAATAGTTTATTCTATAAACTTGGTCAGAGTTTGATTTAAGAAAAAGTTAATATGCAAAGTAAATAAAAACAGTGGGAGCATAAAGTAGATGTACTCCTTCTGTTTCAAAATATTTGAAGACCTATGTTTCTTCTTAGTCAAACATCTTTAAATTTAACCAAATTTATATAAAAAAATTAACATCTATGACATCAAATTAGTTTCACTACATTCATTAAAACGTATATTGTCGTACTACATACTGTTTATATAGTTTACATATATTAATATATAATACATAATGGCAGAAGTGGGTAATTTAAAGCAATATAGAGGTAGTCATGTGGGCACTCCAGAAAAATGTCTCTAATTAGTATAGCATAAAATGTGAGGTACAGTCCCTCGGATTCAAAATAGATGCCGTTGTATTGGCCTTCTTATCGTGTTCGAAATATACATGTTGTCATAGACACCACCAACACATTCTTTGCAAAAAACGGAAAAGACGTCATCACACATAAAAGCAAGCGCTAAGGCAGGCATGGCAGCAGTATAGTACCTTTCTTAACATGATGAAAAAGCTCCTTCCGCCTTAGTTGAAGAAAGAGCAGCAGATCAGCAGAAGATGGCGCAAGCGCGACCGACCGCGGACGACGGACGATCTAGCCCATGATCCGTCAACGATCAGCTAAGCCATGATTGACCTACTGCCTGCTCCATGCACGCGCACGACATTAGTTATGACTGAACTTCCGGTGACAGCAGTAATTAGGAGCATATTTGTTCCTCGATCGACATCGTCATTTGGGAGGAAGAAAATGCAGATGCCAGATGAAGAGGGAGGGAGCACATGGACGTGCGCACCTGTTATTCTTGGGATCGATCAATGGGCCGGTCCAGCCACACACCTCGTCGTAAGATAATAGAGCGTGGCCGAAACCGCAAGCAATCGAGACGGAGGAGAGAGGGAGTTGCTATGTTGTGGCCATGGAGTGGTGGTGGGTGTGGCCCGGTCACCTCAACGGAGCTAGCTAGCACACAGACACGATATATGCGATTCCTTGCTTGCTTCTTTGCCGTCGTTGATGCCCGCTGGTTGGGTGCTTTAATTCTCACACTTGTCCAAAGCATGGGGCATGCATGTGACTATGTGAGCCCCATTCGTTCATCAACGCATGGCACTTTTCCAAAGCATGGCATCTGACATGTGCCTTGGTCTGCTTCAATTCCTTGCTTCCTTCTTGCCTCCATACGGCTAAAATTTGCATTTTGACCCTTTTCCTAAACTTGATCGAAATTTGACCACAGTTTGCAAAAAATTCGGGATCTGGTGTAACAGCCTACCGCCAGGGACCTTGGCGGTAGGAAACACCCCTACCGCCAAATAGGCTGGCGGTAGGCTGTACAACCCTACCGTCAAGGTACCTGGCGGTAGGTGCGAGTATGCACTGTGATTCATACTTAGAAAAAAATTCGGTAGGATGTGCAATCCTACTGCCAGAGACCTTGGCGGTAGGCTGTTATATCCTATCGCCATGATTTCTGACGGTAAGAAAATGGTCAGATCCCAAAAATTTTGCAAGACAGGGTCAGATCTGGATCAAATTTCAAAAAAAAGGGTCAAAACACGAAATTTTGCCCCTCCATGCATGGGACGTGACTATCTGATCCTGAGCTCAGGTGCTCCTTGATGAATAGTATTTTATTTTAAAGTAAAAAAATCATTTTTTTGGCAAATTTGACAAATGTTTTATATGCTTACGTAATATTATCATGAAATGACATTCATGAATAGCATTTTTTGAAGCATCTATTTTGTTTTTCCGCCACGCCTTTCAGGAATGTCATTTCATGATGATATTTTTCATGCACCCAAAATATTTGTCAAAGTTTGCCAAAAGAAATTCAGAATTTTTTGTTTTTTGTTTGGATTTTACTATTTATGCCATGCTCATTTGAGCTCGGGAGCAGAGCACTTTCGCCATGCATGACGCTACCTGATGCCGCATCCAATGAAAGTCCTGCCGTGAGTACAATGGTCAGGAATATCCTTTTAGTGCCACACACACACATCGCATCATATCAGATTGTCGATATGCCACCTGCGGGCGGGCACCAACCCCATAGCGGGTTCCTCCAACACTTGATTTTTTTTGAGACAGAAAGAACAATCAGTTTTGGAGGATTACATTAATGCATCATTAAGATATTTGTTGAATTTAATGGTTGTACGCGCGCATTCCTGGTTAGTGGCACAATACCGAAAGAGGTGATGCAGAATATCTTACAGCCCGCCCCGCTTACATCCTTAGACTGATCGTAATGGAAGTATCATAACTAGTGTAATGCATGACAACTAGGGTTTCCTTGCCTCTCGCCCACGCCCAACTCCCATCTAGGGTTTCCTTGCCTCTCGCCGGCGCCGCCGGTCCGCCTTATCTTCTATGGTCCTCGGATCATGGAGGCACGGTGGATCCCGGCCCTTGCCGGCGGGAGGGCTTCGTTTTTAGATGATTTTCTGAGTTTTGTTAGGTTTTGTGCCATGCTCAAGAAGATGAGGCGGTGGCGGCTTCTTGAAGATGGAATAAGGTCGTCTCCGCCTAGCCCCCGTCCCGGTGATGTTTCAAGCATCGTCGGAAGGCGTGTGGAGGTTTGTCTCCGGCGGATCTCATGGGATCCGGTCGGCGTTTGTCTTCGGTGGATCCGACTGGACCCGGTCTTCGCTCGTCTACGTCTGTGTGTCTGCAGGTTGGATCCTTCCGGTCTATGCTTCTATTCATCGGCGGCGGTTGCTGTTCTGGTGCGCTGGTCCTATGGGGCCTTAGCACGACGACTTCCCGATTGTCTACTACAACAATGTTTGCCCGGCTCCGACGAAGGAGGGGTGATGACGGCGGCGCGCCTTCGGCTCGCTCCAGAGATTGTAGTCGTCGCTAGGTGGTCTACAGACCTGGATGTAATTTTTACTTCTAGTGTTCTTTGTACTACCTTGACAGTTGATGAATAGATCGGAAGTTTTCACACACACAAAAAAAAAACTATGCAATTTTGATGATATGGCATATAATTAAATGAAGAAAGAGATAGTTGAGTATCATATCATGATAACGTATCATAATAAATGATATGCTAGTACGTGTGATGCATGACAATAAATAGTACTATATGATACTAATGTATGATATCTCTACTCCTAATGTCTCAGTTGATAGGTCGCGTTCCAGGTTTTATTTTCGTCCCACCATTTTCGTCCGGTTTTTTTTGCTGGTTTTTTCGTCTGACTTATTTTTGTCTCACCTCCCACGTAAAAAAACAGCTGCCCCTCCTCTCGATCCACCCTTCCCGCCTCGACCTCTCTCTTCCCTCGTCTCCCGCTCCACCGCCGCCGCCCCATCTCCCGCTCCATCGCCGCCGCCCCATCTCCCGTCTCCAGTCGCAGCCGCCGCCGCACCCCAATCCAACACCGCCGCCGGCAATCTCCTCGCCCCCCTGCGCCGCCGCCCCCAACCTTCTATTCCTCTCCCAAGGGAATCCCAAGGGAAGTGAAGTGAAGGGAAGGGAAGGCAAGGCAAGGGAAGGGAAGGGAAGGAAGAGGGAGCGCCCAGATCCACGGCGGCATCAGCGCGCCGTCATCGACCTGATCCGCGTCCGTCCTCGAGGGAGGTCGGCCATAGAGGTCCGACCCGGCCCGGCAGAAGCCATGGACGGACGGAGACGCCCCAAACCCTACCCTCAAGGACGACGCCTCAACCTTCAAGGATGCGCGCAGGTGACCGCGGATCTTCGGTGACGGCTATGGTGAGTGTGTACCTGCGGACGTTCTTCCTCGGATTCATCATCTCCCCCTGCTCGTGATTCCTTCCTTGGTTTCTTTTATTTTGTGTGCGGGATGACTGCCCCGGATCTGGACGCATGACCTGCAGCTGCAGCAGCAGCTGGACGACCGAACGCACGAGCCCTCCCTCCCTCCCTCATGGCTCTGCTTCTTCCTACCCTGCCCCCATCACGTGGGCGTGGTGAGCTTCCTACCCCCGTGCACATCTCATCTCATCTCATCAAATCTAGATTGCTCTGGACGTATTTATCCTGTAAGGGTTGTGTCGTATGTTCTTCTTGCCATAAATATTTCCTCAAATATCAGCATTTGATGAGTGGATGATATGAAGGCATCATGCTGTTAGCTCAACTGTGTTAACGATGCCTATTATTGTTTTCCATGATTTGCTTTTCATTGTTACAATATTTTTAGCATATATGGAGGCCATCTATTATTCTGCACTGTCTTGTTTGTGGACTTACATTCGACTACACTATCTTATAAAGGTCCCACAAATAGAAGCGTTGCTCATATGCTCCTGAATCAGGTGTGCAGTATGATGGAGTTTACAGAATTGAGAACTGTTAGATAAAGATTGGTGTTCAGGTAATTTTACTTCCTGTACAGAGGTTCCACACGCTGCTCTCTACTTTGTGCCACTGAATGAAAGATCAATTTATATTCTTTTGATTTCTGTCACAGGGTACGTATAAGGTCTTGATTTTAAGCTGATGTATTTTTTATTGCTTACTAAACCCTCCTAAGTCCTAATTCAACCACTTGAAGTTAAACTGAAGTATTAATCAATCTTGTTTGCTTTCTTGTACGTGTATGCCTAATTACCTTGCCCTATATGGCGATCGATGGCCAGCCATAGAACGGTTCTGATTTTTTTTATTTGTCAAGTTCAGTTCATATTTTTTTATCCATGTGGTGTTTAAACGATGACTATGTGGGGTTCATAGAAATTGTGAGGCATAGGATTGATTCAATCTTCATTTTTTTCCAATTTGGTTCAGAGCTATTACCTGCTACACCTACAGATGTGAAAAGCTTACACTTTGCAAATCCAAAATTAAGCAGCATAATTTCTCACAGATTATATACAAATTGAGTGACAATGCTGGGACATGTGCTTCTTTTGACCTATTATCTTGCTTTTGCATGATTAATTGAAGGTCCATAAGGCAGTTCTATCTCTCTCGCTAACACAATAAGTTTCTCTTTAACAAAAAAATAAACATAGGGCAGGAGCATAGATGGTGCACAGGAGAGCTGCCTTGTCATTGATAGAGGAAGTGTGAGAGCATGCTAATTGTGCAGGGAAGAGAAATAAAATGAAAACGAAAACGAAAATGAGAAATAAAAGAGAAGAATGTTATGATCTCATGATAATGTCGGCCACCAGCCAGCGCCCACAGGAGTATACCTATAGGCGGTCCAAAGGTACTAGCATGCTTGCCAATGAATGTCACATGCTCTGCCTAATATGTAATGCTTGGTTCTTTTTTTTGCTTGTAGTTTATGCTTCTTTTCAATTATGCAATTTAGAAAGAAAAAAAGTATGTTATTATGTGATTATACCATGTCAGTATATGTCATGGAGGCCGGTAAAGTGATTATTAGTTAAAAAGTATAGGTCAAGCTTGATATGTTCTAATCTGTAGTTACTTAACCTTTGCTTCAAAGTAGTCATGCATTATGTGATTACCAAGCTTCAATTGACTGATGCTTTCATTGATTAATTCCAGGTTATCTAGGTTGGTAAAAAGCAAGGCCGCCTCATAGTTGAGGAAGATGATGTGCAACCAATGAAGAAGATATATTAGGATGGAACTCGAGGCATTTTGTGGATTAGTATCTATAGTATTTTGATGCCTATAAAGCAGAGGTCTGTGTGACAAAACAGAAGTATCCATGAATTACTACTTTATAAGATTTAGGTTCCACTATAATGTTGTTGATGATAGCCAAGCCGCCGCCTCTCCGCCGAGAAAGAAGGATCCCGATCTCCGCCGTGGTCGACAAACAGCGCGATGGGCGGAGCACCCAGCCGGTAGGCTCATCCCCTTCTCCGATCCACTCCGGCGGCAGCCATCGTTGGTACGTTGCGCTTGTGTCACCTCCCATGATTTTTTTTCTGTTTTGATTCCCCACTCACGGGTGTGTGGTATGCAGTCAAGGCATCGGTTCACGTGGTTTCCTGCTGCTGGCATATGTAGGTTTACCGCTGGATTCAAGTCTAGAAATGTTTTATTTTCTTAAAATTGATTTATCATATGCTTTCATGATTTCATCAGGAAAGAGATGCAGACGAGAGGAAGAGAGCCTCCCCCAAGCTCTGTCTAGGCGATGCACGAGCGACGGCCACCCTTCCTGTTATTGCCTCCATGGCTGGCTGCTCATCCCCAGGAACCTCCTCCCCTCTCACGTGCGCCACACTCTGGGATTAAGGTCTGTTCCTTGGCTGACATTTGCGCAGACCGATTCTCTGGTTTCTCTCCACCGAAGAATCAAAGAAACAAGCAAGCTGATGTCTAACATATTCATTTCGTAATAGTTGGAACACGGGTATCTAGGGCAGGGCGTGGTCACATTGCAGGCAGCAAGGAGCAGCGCAAAATTGTCTCGGCCGTGCCCTGCATCGAGGAGGAACACAGGTATGTACAAATCGAGGAGGAAAACATGTATTTTTCTGTATTTTTCTGTTTGTTATTTTCTAACTTTATGCTTCACCTGTCCTGAATTATACGTATACTCATGTTGTCAGATACATAGGTATACATATACATAGCTATGGAAGACACGATTTACTGATACATATCTGAATGTTATAGCTATAAAGATACCTGATTGTTATAGCTGAATGTAACAAAGAAAGTGGTATGGATGAATGGTGTCGTTTGTTTACCCATGCTGTGGTTGAAATCGTTGTTTGGTTCCCATGTTGAACAAATCCGACATCTGTAAATCATCGATGTTTTTCTGGAAGTAGTACAGTAGGTTTAAGATTGGGCGATGATTCATTCATTCGACTACTTATAATTTGGGTTTCTACAATTTCAAGAGGCTAACAATTCCACCTTGGGTGTCTTATCTCTAAGATTCTAACTATCAAATAACATTGTTTTGAAGTGTAGATGTTCCGGGATTGCTAGCTCCTGCCAGGTGATCAGAATTACTGCTTTGTTTATTACTCAACGATGTCGGACACTGGTTTCTCTAAATATCTTTTACAAGTACAGTTTCTACTTTTTTCTGCAGAAATACTACATGGTAGTCTTGAAGTAAATACCAATCATGTGATCCGATATGTTGTTTCAGAACAATAGACCATCAATATTATTTTCGCCTCGGGTTCTAGAGGAGGACATCTAATTAAGAGAAAACTTCGGTGGGATAGAGACAGAAGTTTGCTATATTTCACAATACCCAAACAGAATTTCATTGCTGATTCTTCTGCCCTGAACTTTGCCCATGCCAATTACATTTTGTAGACCCTTTTTAAGGAAACTGCTTCGTTTACACCATCCCATTAGCATGTCTATTAGCAGTAATGAAACTTAAACGGACACTTCTAGAATTAGCAAGAAAATTGATGGTGGGATCTAGCAATGCCGGTAGTGCCTCCTTTAGGATTACAAAATCGTTAATCCTATCTTCGCTTGTATGTGACTGATGGTGATGCTACACAAGTTCTGAAGGCAGTGCCCTCCCCTTCAGCAGGTAACAAGGATATATTAAAAACATTTTAACTTTCTGACATATTAGTTCAACATTTTTTGCATAGTACCTAGCAAATTCAGAAAGTGCACAAACAGATCTCATCAATATTTTGTGTTTTGCTTGTTCAGTCTTTTGAGGTAACTTCTATTGTGTATTCCATTCTCTTCAGGAGATCTTGCTGGTTTTGCATGGCACAACTGGATTAAATATGCTACAGCAAGCGAAGGAGTTCAGCGATGTAATTGCCACTCTGCTGTTCTGATGCTTGATTCATCAGATATGTTTCTATTGGATACTAATAATGAGGGACTTTCTTGGCTTCATACCAGGTTGTTGGAATCAAAGGATTCATCCTAACGAAATTAGACGGGACTGCTCGTGTTGGATGTGTGGTACGGGCGATTTCCAGTCCTTTATTGTAACAATTACAGATTCCAGTCCTGGATCTTAAATAAACGACAACTAAACTTGCTGACCTGAGTCCTGTCTCAGGTGAGTGTTCATAGACGAACTTGGAGTTCCAGCCAAGTTTGTTGGCATTGGCGAAGGGGTGGAAGATCTCCAACCTTTTGATGCAGAAGCATTTGTTGAAGCCATTTTCCCATAAATTTGACCCAGTTATTAGTGTTTCTCATGTAACAAGATTTTGGCTAACATGCTACTCCCTCCGTTTCTAAATATATGTCTTTTTAGGAATTCTAATATGGACTACATATGAAGAAAAATGAGTGAATCTACACTCTAGAATATGTCTACATTCATCCGTATGCAGTCCATATTCAAATCACTAAAAAGACCTATATTTAGGAATGGAGGGAGTAGAACTTGGTAGAAGCAATTTTTTTCAACAATTACAGATTTTTTGGTTCAGTCGTTGACTCGTCTGCCTGACTTGTTTCTATCGTTGATCCTAACTATTCACAGAAACAGAAGCAAGTATTTGTGATATTATATGTTTCTTGTGATTAAGCTCAGGGCACGTTGCAGATACATTGAGCAAGAGTACTAACAGAGAAGAGGAATTTTTCTTTTCAGACTAGCATGATACAAGAATATTTCATTAATAGTCATACATTCATAACATATATCTTGAATCATAAATACTTCCACGTTCGATTTTGAGTCCTAAGAAAAAAGATCCTCATGTGAAACTTCTTAAGATGAAAGTACTTCCACGTTGGATCTTTTTTCTTAATTAGGTGATATCATTTGATACCATGCTTGATTTGTACTACTACTTAAAAATTAGCTTTCTTGCAGCCGTGGTTGATTTGCAGGTGCAGTTAACTGAGACATGGACTCTCGATTGAACAATAATTTTGTGCAACTATGTCAACATTTTTAACAGGTCATGAAGAGTATCACGTGTGCTATTTTCTGGCATAAAGCCTGATCTTAATGCTCATAAAACAAAAAAGAAAGACTGTACATATAGAAAATGGATATATACAAACACGAAAAAAAATATAGTTTATATAAAAGCAGTGGATGTTAGAACATCACACCAACAAAAAGCACTGTACATACAGAACTATTTCAGGCTAAGCTGGTTTTGACAACAAAATTTGTCGCCCGTAGCAATGCACGGCCATTTGGCTAGATGAGGCGTTGGGAGGGGATTAGTGTGGAGAGAGGGGCGATTAGCGGAGGACTCCTACTTGGCAGTCCATGGGAGGTATGGTGCGACAGAAAGGGGTCGTGATGGCGAAGATGAGGTGGGTGTCGTACGGTTTGAAAGGAGAGCACAATAGCGAGAAATGTCCCGCTATGGCTGAAAACCGAGCGGGAAGGGGAGGGTCCGGCAAGAAAAGAGAAATGTGCGTTGTGGGGGCCGGTTTTTTGTCGGACCGCGTGTTGGACATAACATGACATATAGTCAAGATTGTTGGGCAAATAAGCCACGGCGATGAGCCAGACGCGACCATCGTGTGTATGGGCGCGAGCTAGGCATGTCGGGCGCGTCGGGTCCGTGGCATGTGTGTGCGTGTGTGCGTGCGTGTGGTGCACGGGGTGCCCGTGCAAGTGTACACCGTAGACATGCGTGTGTGTGCGTGCTCTGTTGGCGAGAATAGGGGGTGTGTGGAGTTGGTCAAGGGCGGGCTCGCCGCGACCCGGACGTGTGCGTGCATGTTGGGCGCGGGCAGAGCGGGCCGGACCAGGCGCTCCACGTGGACGGGGACGTGGGGTGCGCGCCCAGACGTGGCCCAGGATATAAGACCCCCCCCCCCCCCCCCTAGACGTGTAACAGGTGTGGGTTGAGTTCGTGCTCAGGGAAAATAGAAAACGGCGTTCGTGGCGGCGGTGGCGTTCGTGCGCCGGCAAACCTCGTTGTGCTTCGTGTCTCCTTCTTTTTGTCGTTCGAGCGCAGCAAGCAGAGAGAGTGAGAGAGGCAGCAGCTAGGGCTAGCTAGGGTTTAGGGTTTGGTTCCAACAATTGGCATTAGAGCCACATTGCGGGAGGTGATCTTCGGCGATGTCGCTCGTCCCGTACGCCGGCGGGTCGGGGTGCTCGCTGCCAACACCGGTCCTGATGCTCACTGGTGATAATTACACCACGTGGGCAATCAAGGTCGAGGCCAATCTCGACACGGCTGGGCTGTGGGAGGCGGTGGTGCTGCCGAAGGACGCGGCCGCGATGGTGATCGCCAAGAAGGACAAGCCGGCGTGGGCGTACCTGCTCGGGGCGCTGGTGGAGGATCTCCTGCTGCATTTAGCATCCAAGAGGACGGCAACGCAGGTCTGGGCCAGCCTAAAGGCGCGATTCATCGGCGCGGATCGAGTCCGGGCGGCGCAGCTGGGCACTCTCCAGGGTGAGTTCGAGCTGCTGCGCATGGCAGAGGCTGACACGCTGGATGAGTTCGCCGGCAAACTCGGTGGTATGGTGGCGCGCTTCCCCGGGCTCGGGTCGACACTGGAAGATGCCGCGTTGGTGAAGAAACTGCTCGACTCCGTGCCGAATCGCCTGTACGCGGCGGTGGCCGGAATCGAGTAGTTTTGTGACGTGTCCACCATGGTGTTCGAGGAGGCGCTGGGTCGCCTGAAGGCTTTGACGAGTGGCTACGGCGAGGCGGACAAGCGGGCGGCGAGCATGCGGACGACCAGCTCATGTACACGGCGGGGCGCTGGCGGGCGCGGGAGCGGCAGCAGGGCGGTGCTCGGGTCGACGACGACGGGCGGAGCGTGGCGTCGGGCTACGATGGCAATAGACGTGGCCACTGCTACAAGTGCAGCGAGTGCAGTCATTTCAAACGTGACTGCCCTCAGCTGCGGAAGGCGCCGACGGTGGAGCAAGTGCTGTTGGTGGACGTCGGCGTCGAAGACGAAGGCCTGCTCTGAGTCGCGGCTTAGGGGGTGAGTGTTGGGCAAATAAGTCGCGGCGACGAGCCGGACGCGGCCAGTGCGTGTATGGGCACGAGCTGGGCACATCGGGTCCGCGGCGTGTGTGTGCGTGTGTGCATGCGTGTGGTGCATAGGGTGCCCGTGCAAGTTTACACCATAGGCGTGCGTTTGTATGCTCTCTGTTGGCGAGAATAGGGGGTTCGTAGAGTTGGTCCAGGGCGGGCTCGCCGCGACCCGGACATGTGCGTGCATGTCAGGCGCGAGCAAAGCAGGCCGGACCAGGCGCTCCGCGTGGGCGGGGACGTGGGGTGCGCGCCTAGACGTGGCCCAGGGTATAAGACCCCCCTAGACGTTGAAACAAGTGTGGGCTGAGTTCGTGCTCAGGGAAAACAGAAGACGCCGTTCGTGGCGGCGGTGGCGTTCGTGCGCCGGCAAACCTCGATGTGCCTCGTGTCTCCTTTTTCTGTCTATCGTTCGAGCGCAACAAGCAGAGAGAGTGAGAGAGGCCGCAGCTAGGGCTAGCTAGGGTTTAGGGTTTGTTCCAACAAAGACAACTACATTTTCCCCCCACATATGGAGTGGATTTGTGGGAGTCCGGACTATCCAGATGGTTGGATTTGGAGGAGCCTACTAGGTGCTTGTTTGATGTGTGAACATGCACTGACATATGAGGGAGAAATAAACTTCAAACTTTGAGACGACCTTAATTATTTGTTTGATTTATTTATATGCATTGTAGCCCGTAGCAACGCACGGGCATTCTACTATCATCACCTAATGGAGCAGTTGGTAGCCTGGTACTCCGGTTTTATTTTCGTCTGGTTTTATTTCCTCCCACCTCTCACCACCCACTCCATGCTGTTTTTCTGTATCCACCAATTTATTTTTCTTTTAACTCTTGTATTGCAAATCAGCACTTTCCTAATGTACAAAATATTATGGATCTAGCTTTCCAAACTTATCCAAATCAACCGATCCTAATCATTATTGCAATTTGTTTTAGGAAACAAAATAACAGATTTTGGGGAAACAAATAACGGAAGCAGCGATTCGATGCTCGAGCTCAGCTGCTCCTGAAATTGTTGTCATTCCTTTGAGCGTTGGGATGGGAAAAACTCGGTCTGACACATCCGACCGATAGCGCATGTGCAGGCTATGGAGGATGCAACTGCTGAAGCCTTTGAGCACATGTCGGCTGGTCTGAAAGCTCCGGGAGTGAGTTGTGCGCCACTAGCGGAGAAGAGGGATGGTCTAGGATTTGAAGATTGTCAGGTTGTGATGCCCGCAGGCAGGTTAATTGGGAATGGAGACATTGCAGTCTCAGCAAATGGTGGTGCAGACCAGCAAGATCGTTTGTGCATCTCCGTCAGATTGACTCCACTTTAGGGGCTAGCACCTCCAGAGAAGCAGAGGGGTCTTGGTAGGCCGACAAATAGCCATGAGAAAGCACCATACAAAGGTCTGAGCAAACGTACAATGTTTCGTAGCATATGTCGTTGCGAAGGACACAAATGGACAACGTACCCTGAGCGGGGGATGCACCGAAACAGCCCCGCAAGCCCAACAAATGCTATTGTTTGAGGTACACATTATTGTTGGTTACCGAACACCAAGTGCTATTCTGACTGGCTTAATGATTGTTATATAGGTGAAGGAAATCGAGCTAGAAGCTTCTGATCATCATGGTATTATAATGCAAGAAGATCCCAATCAGACAACATACATAAGTTTATTAGGAAGTCTGAAAGATTTAAGGGAACAGAATGCTTGCAGCAGACAAAAGGGTTTCTTTGCACCACTTCTTTGTTCTCTTCCATTTTTTGTGTTCCAACTCCAATGGAAGTAAGAACATCCTATTTAACCCCAATATGAATTATCAGCTAACATTTCCTCATAGGTAGAACACCATTTTGCAGACTTATGTGGCCATTTTCCAGACTTATAGGAAAAAAAGATTTCACTGAAAAAAGGTGCCTAACCCCGGAATTTTTCGATACTTTTCTTGAAATTGGCTGGATTTCAAAGAAAATGCACTCATTCTAACAAATCTTGATATACGGTCATTCCGTGGGGCCACAAGCACCATCAATTGCATTATACCCGGTACCACACATCAATCCAATCAGAATAATTAAGTGGGAATGCTGGTTGGAAAGACAGAGAAATAGAATAATGAGAATCATATGGTGTGCTTTGGAAGATAGGCGAACAAAGCTCTAATGTTTCCCTTCTTGCATCAGAGCTTATCAATTCGTCTCATGCTATATTGTGAAGCAAAGCTATCTATAAATCAAGCATATCTTTTATCCGGAAGGTAGTGGGCTTTCACCGTACTCGCCCTTCCACTTCACACTTAGTAAGAAGGCATTGTTATGCGATGAACGATGTTGAATGCGAATATGAGAATATCTCAACAATGATGGAATGGAGGGTAGAGCCGAGGAAGATTTGATAATATAAATTATGATTAAAAAACATTGGCCTATTTGATAATGTAAATAACTTTTAGACTAACTCTTCAAACTTTGGACGAATATGTGTTTCACACCTTCGGTCTCAATTGGTTGGCCCTTTTATGTTTTTCATGATTTATTTATGCCATTTCCTCCAAGAGGTAATACTTCTGGTTTCAAATGTGATATAAATTCTCATGGCTACCAACTCTTTCAAGGTATATATCCAGTCTTTTCATTTTGTTTTAGCATAACCATATATCCCACTCTGCTATTTTATGTTCAACATATATGGTTGCTCTCCTTGAAAGTTAATTGCTCTATACAAGAAACAACAAACATTGTTGAATGTAATTTTTAATTAAAAATGTGGTATGGGGCACCTCTACAATACCATGGCAAAATATATCATTAAACGTTCCTCTGCAACAAGTTGTTATCATGGTATTGTTCCCCTAACATTATTGAAAAAATAAACCACTGTCATATTACTTGAACAGATATATTAGTTGATGAGATGTAGGAACTTACCGGAGGTGAAGGGCACACATAAAATTTTAGGTTTGCCAACAGTTCGTGCTCGATTTTGTGTCGATCCTTGGGGCATGATTGGATTAAGAAGACGACATGTTTTCCTTTTGCATGACGAGTACGGAAAATGGAATATTTTGAGAGAAAGAGATGTGAGGTGTATCCATAGTCGTCGTTGGTGAAAGACAAACCAAAGTTTTTTTGGTCCGTAGCAACGCACACGACATTTTAGAGGGGATTGGGATCTGGACGGCCGAGCGAGATGAGGCAACTTCAGAGAGGCACGGTCGAAAGCGGCGACGAAGGAGCAATCATGTGTGTGTGGGGTGAGGGGGGCCGCACGTGGGAGAAGGAAGGACATGATGGGTGGTCGGTTTACTAGGGCTTTTTTTCTTTCATTGTGAGATGGGTTCGGTTGGATAGTAGAGATTAAGATGCCAACCGACATATCCACTGCACTTTTGTAGTAGAGATTAAGATGTCGATATTATATCCATTTTCTACTCAGCTAAACCAAATACCCTTTGATCATTGATAAGTTTTTATATGTTTGTCGCCCGTGGCAACGCACGGGCATTATACTAGTTATGCATTAGGGAGGTAGTATCATACACTAGTATCATATGTATGATACTCCCTATTACAACCAGCCTTAGAGCAACTCTAGCAGACCCCGCATCCCGCCCCGACCCGTAAAATAACCGTCAAAATGCGGGTCAGGGCCGAAAAAGCATTCCAATCAGACCCCGCATCCCGCCCCGGCCCGCAAAATTTTTTGCGGGGCGCGTCAAAATCCCGACCCCAACCCGGGAAAACGCGGGTTCCACCCCCTCCCCCCCGCGGCTGCGGTGCCCTGCATATAAGCGGAAGCGGTTGGTGGGGGGGGACATTTCATCCCGCGCTTTCTCCCACCGACCACCCCTCCTCCCCCCTCGCGCCGCCGCCGGCCGCCGCTCAAGATTCCGGTGACAGCAGCCGGCAGGAGCACGCCGGAAGGCCTCCACGCGCACGAGGCCTCCCTTCCCTTCCCCCCTGCGTCGGCGTGCCGCCGGATTTGTAGATCTGTGGCGCTTCATCGCCGGCCGCCGGATTTGGCTTTTTTCTGGCCGCCGGTGGCCGCCCCACGTGATGGAGTGGTCGGGGAGCCTCTCCCGCAACCCAGGCAAGGGCGCATCGCCGCATGCAGGCGCGGGTTCGTCCGCCCGCCGCCGCCGAAGGTTTGCGGGCATGGACTCGTCCAGCTGTCCACCGGGCTCGGTGCTCGCGCAGGGTCTTTGTAGCCTGCCGATGCCGCTCATACAGTGCGACGACTGCCCGCGCCAAGTGCTGCGGCTCACTTCGGGCATGCCCAAGCACCCCGGATGGGTGTTCTACAAATGCGAAAACGACGGGGTACGTGCACTTGCGGTAGCTCGTTTCATAGCTCATTCTTTAGTTCAAGTACGCTAGCTCACTTCGAGATTGCTCAATCTTTTGTGTAGGACGATGGATGCTCATTTTGGTTTTGAGAAGGCCAATACATTGATTTGTTGATAGAAAGAAACTTAATAGATGTTAGTGCACTCCTTAGTACAATCGAAGGCAATGATGCGGCTGCATGTGCAACTAGAGGGGAAGCAGCGTCGACTTCTTCGAAACTAAATATGAAGAATAAAGAAAGCATCAAGAATGAACAAAACAAGATCAAGAATCCACAGATCAACAATGAGTGCATGGAGAAGATATTGCTTCAACTAGTGGGAGCAGTTATGAAAGTTGGAAATCTTCTGAAATGCATTTTTGTGGTTCTTGTTTTCTTTGGTTTTGCTATTATAGCCAAGATTTGGTGATATATTTTGTATCTAATGTTGTTGCAAAAGCAAATAAAAGCATTATGGTAGATCAATCTAAGTTTTACGGGCCGGGACGAGCTGCGCCAGATCAGAACCCGCAGAAGCCGACCCGTAAAAAAGTATATTCCACGAATATGCTTTTTTACGATCCATTATGTGGGGTCTGCATCTGTGCCAGCCCGCGCCGGCCCATAAAAATGATTTTGCGTGAACTGCAAATGAGTTATGCGGGTCGGCGGGATGCGGGGTCTGCTAGAGTTGCTCTTACATAATTCTCATCCGTGTTTCTATTCCATGGCCATGGCCCGGCTGTTCCTGTTTGTATAAAAAGATTGGTATATTTAGGCCGTGTTCGGCTGCTCTCTACCTCCGTATAATATGGGGAGCGGACAGAGCGCCCGTTTTCCAACTCCAGGTGCGGGCCGCTCCGCTCCGGCTGCTCCAGGAGCAGAGTTGCGGAGCGGAGGGCTGCCGAACACGGATAGTACTTCTCCATCATCACAAATAAGTGCGCTTCTGATATCAACATGTTTTGTCTTCTTTCAAACATAATACTACAAACGTTTATGTACACACAAATACGCCCATCGATATGAATGTACAAACTCACACCTGAATGTACAAACTCACACCAGTTCTATGTTAAGCACATTTGGGACACTAGGCGGGTGTCTCAACGACATGGTCAACTGAGGCACTACCCTACACTATTATTCCTCAGTTCATATGGTCCCTTGAGCTCACAAGTTGTAGAGTTCTACTCTTTTTAACACGGAGGAAGCATAGCCTTCGGTCTTTTTTTAAGAAAAGGAGGATTGCCCCGGCCTCTGCATCTAAGCAATGCATGCAGTTATTTTATTAATTATTCTCAAAGACCTTATAAATCATTACATTAGTAAGCCTAAAGCCACCATCTTGGCGACACCTCACTACTAGGAAAAACCTTATACACAGCATCTTAGCAGTAGCGCTGGACAAAACAGGGCTCTACTGCTACTTAGTAGTAGCGAGTTTAAATAAACCGCGCTACTGCTACTACTTTAGTAGTAGCGCGTTCTGCTAAAGAACACTGCTGCTATACTTGTACTGGGCGCAGATGGCTAGTCCCACTTAGCAGTAGCGCGTATGCCCGACCAGCGCTACTGCTACGTCGCTTAGCAATAGCGCGTTTCTCTGAAACGCGCTACTACTTACTTACCTTGTCCTAGAGCGGTTCACTGCACCGGTACCCTCTCACTCACTCTCTCCCTCTCATTCGCTCTCGCTCGGCCGCGCCAAACCCGTTGTCCGCCGCCGCCGCGCTGCTCCTCGCCGAGGTACTCCCTCCTCCCCCCTCCTCCTCCGGTCGCCCTCCTCCCACCGCCCCTCCCTCCTCCATCTCCGGCCGCCTCCTCCCCCCCTTCTCCGGCCGCCCCCTCCCCCTCCACCCCCGCCCCCTCCCTCCTCCTCCTCCTCCGGCCGCCCCTCTCCCCCCCCCCCCCGCCCCTCCCTCCTCCGATCCCACCGGCCTCCTCCCCCTCCTCCTCTCTCCTTCTTCCTCCTCCCTCCATCTTTTTTTTCCTGTTTTTTACTATTGTATAATGTAGTTTTTTTTACTGTTTTTAGTAAGTGTTTAAAATAGTTAGTAAGTAAATTAATAAACTAGTTGAACTAGTTTGGTTTTAGTAAGAACTAGTTGAATTAATAGAACTAATGTATTTTTAGTAAGAAAATTAATATAA
Source organism: Triticum timopheevii (assembly GCA_963921465.1). NCBI lineage: Eukaryota > Viridiplantae > Streptophyta > Magnoliopsida > Poales > Poaceae > Triticum > Triticum timopheevii. Next base: position 67,902,771 of record OY997272.1, on the reverse strand, counting down.
CTAGTTGAATTAGTTTATTTTTAGAAAGAACTAGTTTATTTCTATTTATAGTAAGTTTATTTTTAGTAAGAACTAGTTGAATTAATAGAACTAGTTGAACATGTCACATTCGTTGTTATTTTTTTAGTTTAAGCAATTATTCCCGCATCGACATTTATGATACTATTCGGGATGTATTAGTGATAACTTATAGGGTTTTTGTTTTTGCAGAAATCAATGAGCCCCTCCATCATCCCCGCCGTCGTCCCCGTCACCGACCCCCTCCGACCTCGAGGTGAGACCAGCCAAATCTCCATGTCAATATTTGTCCTATAAGATATGATGTAGATAAAAACATGAATATCTTGTGTTGCTCAAATAGGCCTATGTAGATAAAAACATGTATATCCGAGTGGCCTATGTTTTGCCGGAGTGTTGATTAATTTCTTTTCCGGAAAATTTTAGGTGCTCGATATGTCCTGTTTTAGCAAAGGTCATGCCGAAATTTTCCGTGAATTTTGGCATGACTTGTGCTAGAATATGTAGGAAATATCGAGTGGCCTGGATTTTCTAGAAAGATAATTAAACGATATTTTGGGTTCACTTTAAGACTGTCGAGGCCGAAAAATCCCGACTGTTGTCGTGGGGGTCATTTCTCCTTCTTCTCCGGGTGCTAGACCTTTGTTATGCACTAGGGGAAGGAGGAGTAACGACCATCACCGACGGTCGCAAATGTCAGAGAGGAATCAGTGAGGGAGAGTATCCACCATATATGAGAGGACGAAGAATCCCGACTGTTGTCGTGGGGGTAGCTTATCCTTCGTTTCCATGTGCTAGACAATTTGGTGTAGTGCACTCGGGAACGAAAGGAGGAGCTGCCATCACCGACGGTCGAATATATACACCACGTGAGCTAAGAGTTTACAAGAAAAGACCCGACAGACCCATGTCAACCCGTGATGAATAATAATGATCTAATTTAGCTTTTGTAGTACATATATTTAATTGTACAAGTTTAATCTTTGAATTATGAACATAGGAAATGTTGTCGGACAAAGAAGGTCCCGGGGGGTGCTCCTGGTGCGGCGACAACCGGGGTTTCTACGGCAGGCCTCACCTGGACGACGATCGGCGCTTCAGCATTAAGCTCGAGGAGGCCTTCGATTGTGAAATGGTACGCTACGACGCTAAGTGTTTTTTTTGTAATTAAGCTCAACTTCTACTACTTTAGCGTGTAATTTTCGTCTTTTACAGTTCGACTAGCTTATCCCATGCCATGCAAGATGCTATGTCTTGGAGTTGAAGATCATGAGAGGAATGAAACAAAGAAAATGAAACTAAGGACCCATCATGGTATGGATTTTGAGGTAAATCTATACAATTTTGAGAGCGTATCCAATTTTGGTTACTCGGGTTGGGAAGAACTTTGCAAGATGTATGATTTTCAAGAGGGTATGTTTGTCACCATGGATCTTGGTGATCCTGACATCGACCAAGATAATTTGGACATTTGGGTTCTTGTTGATACGCTTCCAATTCTACCGCTATGTGAGTTCCTCAAACATAGTTATTAAGTAATTTATATTGTTTATTTCAAAATAGTTGACAACTTATTTCCATTGATAGCTTATTTTTATTCTTCAAAGAGTGTGCGGAAGATGGTAGACAGAACCAACAACACCGATGGCTCTGAGTTAACTTATCAAGAGAAAAATCATCTGGTCGCATATTGTACTGACATTGAGAATTACAATGCCTTTTATCGAACTTCTCCAAATTATGGTGAATACGTGCCACTAGTGCACGTGTTGAACAACGATAACTTTCATGGAGATTTCTTGGTAAGATTTTTTACTATTAGGACATCCATGCATCTTTTGCATACTTCCAAAACTGAACTACATTGCTAACTACGAAGTTATTACTATGTTTTTCAACAGAAAATCCCGATGGATTGTGTGCCTCATTTGATGTATCAGAATGGTCGCCTGGATGTTTTGAACATACAGCCAGGTCATCCTACAAATCTCACCTGTGCATACCGGATTTCTAAAAACGGTGAACACATGATAATCAAAGAATGAAAGAAATGTATGGACATTCATAAGGAGGTTCTTGGAAGCAACATTGCCCAAAAGGCAAGAATTAGAGACAGGATAATCTCCATTCTCCATAATGGAGAGTCAGGGGCTATCTTGTTTTATGCTATTTTATCCAAGATAATATAGTAGGTCCTAAGAGAATGTAGTAGGTCCTATGAGGTACAATATGTTTATGAGAGTTGATGATGACGAGTAGTTGTGATTATGTCTAGTGACCAACTTGTATGTGATGTCTCATCGATGAAACCGATGATCATGAGGAGGTGTTATATGACAATGATGTATTATGATTATAAGTTGTTAATGATATGATGATGATGATATTTACTATATCATTGGGTGAAAGAACCGTGGATTAGTTTAAAGTGGATGTCCATCCACTTGAAACTAGTCCACGGTTCTTTCTCCCACTGATGTAATAACTCATTATGATGTAAAATCATTCTCTAAATTGCTGCGGTATGAAAACTTGTATAAAGGTGTACGAATACAACATGAAATAAAAAAGAAATATGGAATAATAGTAGTAGCGCGTGCTAGGAGAAGTGCTACTACTAATTATCAGTAGCGCTCATTTTAGAAAGCGCTACTACTAAGTCGATATAGCAGTAGTGCGGTCCAGCCCACGCTACTGCTAACCTTTAGCTATAGCGCCTTACTAGTATCGCGGTACCCCGTGCTACTGATAGGCTTTAAACGCGCGCTATTGCTAGGGTTTTCCCTAGTAGTGTCTGTCGCTACTCCTATTCCCTTGATGCAGGGGTGCCGAATGTCCGAGCCTAATATATACCAAACAGACATCGCACAAAAACCTAACATCTAATGTCGGTTGCCCCATCCCAGCCATTTACCAGGAATGGGTCACACACCGGTCTGGCGCACTCATCGAGGCTACCGCAGCCGTCATCCACCTAACCATCTTCAGAGCAGGTACCGACGCAAAGACCTTGCCAGGTCAGCTGTCGACGCCACCATGATGCCAGATAGCGCCACCGCCTTGCGCTCGTCCATCCAGCCGCATCTGTAATCGATATCCAGCTGCACCATGCCGCCAATACTCGTCGTCAACGCGCGGTAGAAACAACGCCGCACCTCCTGGCAACCTCCACACCGTTGCCGCTGCTGGAGCTACCGGAGTCCATCACCCACAACATCTCTCCGCCGAACAGTAGAACCTCCCAAGACGGTGCCTCCCATGGAGGGTACGACGTGAAGGACTCCACCGCCGCCCAATCCCGACTGGATTTTGGACTTTCGTCCGGGAGGGGTTCGAAGTTGGATAGGAGATACCTCGACATCACCTCCATGGAGGGTAACATCGTCGAGAGACGTCGCCGATGCCGAACCGAACAAGCCGATCAAAGTTTCCTTCGGTCCCCATCCTATACTACCAAAACTCCGTCGGCTCCGGATCCAGCAACGTACCACGAACCGGAACCTGTAGAGATGAAAGAGCCATGGGGTTCAACCCACCATGAAGGAGGAATGAGAAGAATCCATTGTAGATCTCCAGGCGCCGAATCCATTGATCCGACGTGGTCAGCGACGACCACCACTGAAAGCACAAGTGCTCCCTAGGTGGTTTTGGTAATTAATGTCAACATATCTCTTGTTGGACTAACACTTTTATCGAGTATGTTTCAGATAAGTTCAACAATGGAGTGGCATGGACTAAAGGATGTGGGAACTCCTTCGAGATGCTAAGGACAAAGGATTGGCTCAAGCTTCAAGCTCAAGACTCTTCATTTTACATTTTAGTGATCCAAGATCACATTGAGTCTATAGGAAAAGCCAATACTATCAAGAAGGGATGAGGTGTTGCTTAATGAGCCTCTTGCTTCAAGTGCTTAGTGATATGCTCCAAAACCCTCAACTACTTTTCCACTTCCACACATTTGTCCTAAACCTAAAGTCAAACTAGGCCCCACTGATTCTTCCTATCCGGCGCCACCGAGTTTGAATGTCATTGCCACTGCCACAAACCCTAGGCAAATCGGTCTCACAGATAGGGATCTCGGTCTCACCGAGATGGGATTGTAATCTCTCTGTGTATGTCCATTACCAAAATCGGTCTCACCGATTTTGAGCAATTGGTACTACCGAGATTACAATGCAAACTTCCTGGTTAACTTATTACCAAAATCGGTCCCACCGAGTTTGTGTAATCGGTCCAACCGAGTTTGCCTGACCAACTCTCTGGTTAGCTTATTACCAAAAGCGGTCTCACCGAGTATGTGTAATCGGTCTCACCGAGATTACGTTATGCCCTAACCCTAATTGAATCGGTCCTACTGAGTTGCATATCGGTCCCACCAACAATCCTAACGGTCACTAGGTTTACTAAATCGGTCTGACCGAGTCTGTTGATTCGGTCCCACCGAGTTGGGTAGATTGTATGTAACGATTAGATTTTGTTTGGAGGCTATATATACCCCTCCACCTCCTCTTCATTCGTGGAGAGAGCCATCAGACTGAACCTATACTTCCAGCATACATTTTCTGAGAGAGAACTACCTACTCATGTGTTGAGGCCAAGATATTCCATTCCTACCATATGAATCTTGATCTCTAGCCTTTCCCAAGTTGCTTTCCACTCAAATCTTCTTTCCACCAGATCCAAATCCTATGAGAGAAAGTTGAGTGTTGGGGAGACTATCATTTGAAGCACAAGAGCAAGGAGTTCATCATCAACGCATCATTTGTTACTTATTGGAGAGTGGTGTCTCCTAGATTGGCTAGGTGTCACTTGGGAGCCTCCGACAAGATTGTGGAGTTGAACCAAGGAGTTTGTAAGGGCAAGGAGATCGCCTACTTTGTGAAGATCTACCGCTAGTTAGGCAAGTCCTTCGTGGGCGACGGCCATGGTGGGATAGACAAGGTTGCTTCTTCGTGGACCCTTCATGGGTGGAGCCCTCCGTGGACTCTCACAACCGTTACCCTTCGTGGTTGAAGTCTCCATCAATGTGGATGTACGATAGCACCACCTATCGGAACCACGCCAAAACATCCGTGTCTCCAATTGCGTTTGAATCCTCCAAAACCCTTCCCTTTACATTCTTGCAAGTTGCATGCTTTACTTTCCGCTGCTCATATATTCTTTGCATGCTTGCTTGTTATGTGTTGTGAATGTTAAACTTGTGCCTAAACTCCACTTAAACTTAAAGATCTTAAAAACTGCAACTTTGGTACTTAGTGTCTAATCACCCCCCCTCTAGACACCTCTTCTCAAGGTCCAACAAGTGGTATCAGAGCATTAGTCTCCATTGCCTTGGTTTAATCACCATTGGAGGAAGATGGATGAGTCTACTTTGGGGAGTCTTAGACATAGAGTGCCTATTCTTGATGGAGAGTATTTTCATGAGTGAAAAAATGAGATGCTTGTAATTTTCAATCAATATCATTTGAACAAGTATATTACTAGCCCTTGTGCACCTTATGTTGATCCTATGCATCCTACCCATGATGAGTCAATTGACATGATTAGGAATCTTAGAACTGCTGAACTTATCATCAGAGGATTGCCTAGAAACTTGATTGGATATTTGCCTATTCTTAAGTGTGCCTACACTATATGGAAATTTCTTGAGGAACGCTTTCCAAATTATTCCTTGAAAAATCTTGATGAAATTCTCCATAAGTCCATTTCTTTGAATAAGATGAATACTAGTGATCCTATGTTTGGTGATCGTCTATTTGAGCTTACAAACCTTATGCGTGCCAAAGGAAATGTTGGAATTATTAGTGATATTATTTCCGAAGCTATAAAAATTCATAAGCAAGATCATTGTCAAACTCATTCTAATGAATCACCCTCTCTAGGACTTGATCCACCACATGACGATGTTGAACATAGAGACTATGATGAGGATGATGATAGTGACTTTGATCTTGATGATGCAATGAGACATTTCGGTCTTATGGCAAATCTTCGGGGATATATGTCAGGAGGAAAGGAATGGGTTCTTGATAGTGGATGTACCGATCACATGACCGGAGATAAAGACATATTTCGTGAGCTTGCTGAAAATGATAGTCCTCGAAAGTATGTCACTTTCGGTGACAACTCAAAGGGTAAGGTGGTTGGCCTCGGTAAGGTGGCCATATCACATGATAGCTTCATACAAAATGTTATGCTCGTTGAATCTCTTGGATACAACTTACTTTCAGTATCTAGACTTGCTGATTTCGGTTTCAATGTCTTATTTACCGAAGTTGATTGCCAAGTGTTTCGTCGAGACAATCATAAAATGGTCTTTACCGATGTGCGTAGAGGTGATCTATACATTGTTGATTTCACTAAAAAGGCTCAACCTAAAACTTGCTTCATTGCTAAATCATCAAAAGGTTGGTTATGGCATAGACGATTAGGTCATGTTGATATGCGAAACCTTGACAAGCTTATTAAAGAAAATCATATCCTTGGAGTTAACGATGTCATATTTGATAAGGATAGACTTTGTAGTGCTTGTCAAGCAGGTAAACAGGTTGGAGGAAGGCATCCCGTGAAGAACATCATGACCCCAAGGAGGCCACTCGAGCTACTTCACATGGATCTCTTTGGTCCCAACTCCTACAAGAGTCTCGGTGGAAATTCTTTTGGTCTAGTTATAGTTGATGATTTTTCAAGATTTACGTGGGTGTTCTTTCTCGATGATAAATCGCAGGTCCAAAAGATCTTCAAAAACTTCACTAGGAAGGCCCAAAATCAATTTGAAGCGAAGATCAAGAAGGTTCGCAGCGACAACGGAACGGAGTTCAAGAACGCAAATGTGGACACCTTTCTTGACGAAGAAGGGATTTCACACGAGTTCTCAGCTACGTACACACCTCAACAAAATGGAGTTGTTGAGAGGAAGAACCGGACACTCATCAAAATGGCGAGAATGATGCTTGATGAGTACAAGACACCGAAGCACTTTTGGGCAGAAGCGGTTGAGACAGCTTGTCATGCAACAAATCGCTTGTATCTTCACAAGCTACTCGGCAAGACGGCATACGAGCTCCTCACCGGTAACAAACCCCAAGTTGGATACTTTCGAGTATTCGGCTCAAAGTGCTACATTCTTGATAAGCATCGTCGTTCTAAATTTGCTCCTAAGTCTCATGAAGGTTTCCTACTAGGTTATGGCTCAAACTCTCACACTTATCGTGTCTACAACAATTTCACCCGAAAGGTTGAAGAGATAGTAGATGTGAAGTTTGATGAATCTAACGGCTCGCAAGTAGAGCAACTGCCAATTGATGTAGGAGACAAAGATCCTTCAGAAGCAATCCAAGACTTGTCTATTGGCAAGGTCCGTCCAACGGAGGTGAAGGAGAGTACCTCGTCCGTCCAAGTGGAAGCTTCTACTTCACGACAAGGTGAACCAAGAATTGATACGGAAGCATCCACAAGTGGGACACACCAAGATGAAGAAAACGAGGAAGTGCATCAAGATGAACGTCAACAACCTCCTTCTCCACCACGACAAGAGAACGACAACGCCAACAATGAAGAAGGCCAAGAAGAAGAACATGATGAAGAAGTTCAACCAAGAAACAAGCAAAAGCTTTCACGAGTTCGAGTAAGAATTGCTAAAGATCATCCCGTCGAGCAAATCTACAATGATATTCAAACCGGGAGAATTACTCGCTCTAAAACTCGTTTAGCTAACTTTTGTGAAAACTATTCTTTCATCTCTAGAATTGAACCTATGAAGGTCGAAGAAGCATTGGAAGATCCGGATTGGATAAATGCTATGCATGAAGAGCTACACAACTTTGAGAGGAACCAAGTTTGGACATTGGTTGAGAAGCCCGACAACAACCACAACATCATCAGTACCAAATGGGTGTTTCGCAACAAGCAAGATGAAGATGGACAAGTAGTTCGCAACAAAGCATGTCTCGTCGCCCAAGGCTACACACAAGTCGAAGGTATGGACTATGGTGAGACTTACGCTCCCGTTGCTAGACTTGAGTCCATTCGCATCTTACTTGCCTATGCTAATTATCATGATATCACCTTGTACCAAATGGACATTAAAAGTGCTTTTCTAAATGGTGAAATAGAGGAGGAAGTTTATGTTAAGCAACCACCCGGCTTTGTCAATCCTAAGAAACCCAATCATGTTTACAAACTTCACAAAGCTCTTTATGGTCTTAAACAAGCTCCTAGAGCATGGTATAAATGATTGACCAAGTTCCTTATAGAAAAAGGCTTTGAAATTGGGAAAATTGATTCTACTCTTTTTACTAAAAGGGTTAATGGAGAACTATTTGTGTGCCAAATCTATGTTGATGATATTATATTTGGTTCAACTAACCCTCATTTTAGTGAAAAGTTTGGAAAGCTAATGTCGGAGAAGTTTGAGATGTCTATGATGAGTGAACTCAAATTCTTTCTTGGGTTGCAAATCAAGCAAACTAAGGAAGGTACCTTTGTTTCTCAAATGAAGTACACCAAAGACTTATTCAAGAAGTTCAATATGCAAGAATGCAAAGGTATGACTACACCCATGCCTACTAGTGGACATCTTGACTTGACCAAAGATAGTGAACCGGTTGATCAAAAGGTTTATCGCTCTATGATTGGTTCATTGTTATATCTATGTGCTTCGCGTCCCGATATCATGCTAAGTGTGTGCATGTGTGCACGATATCAAGCTGCACCTAAAGAATGTCATCTTAAGGCCGTGAAAAGGATAGTGAGATACTTAATCCATACACCAAATTTTGGCATTTGGTATCCTAAGAGGGCCTCTTTCGATCTTGTTGGCTATTCCGACTCGGACTATGCCGGAGACAAGGTTGATAGAAAGTCCACTTCGGGTACTTGTCAATTTCTTGGTAGATTTCTTGTGTCTTGGTCCTCCAAGAAACAAAACTCGGTATCCTTATCCACCGCCGAAGCGGAATACATTGCCGCTGGTTCATGTTGTGCTCAATTACTTTGGATGACCCAAACTCTTAAAGATTATGGGATATATGTGAGACATGTTCCATTGCTTTGTGGCAATTAAAGTGCTATCAAAATTGGTCATAATCCCGTACAACATTCTCGAACTAAGCATATTGAAGTTCGTCATCATTTCATTCGAGATCATGTTGCTAAGGGTGACATTGCTCTTAAGCATGTTCGCACCGAAAAGCAATTAGCGGATATATTCACTAAACTTCTTGATGAGGAAGTGTTTTGCAGGTTAAGAGGAGAATTGAACATCATTGATGCTTCAAACTTGGAGTAGAAACTCCATTGGATACATGCAAGACATGAGCTTATGACTAATCCTTGATATTTTTCTCTTATGATGAAAAACTTATGTCTTGGATATATTTGCATCTTGCATGTTATCTAACCCATGTAGGTACTTGGTGGAATCAAATTCCATGAGATTGTAATCTACTCACATCTTGAGCAATCTCTACATCACCAAGTTTCTACACTATGGTGGTTGAAGACAAGGAAGCACGGAACCATTAAAACATATCCTTTGACAAATTCTATGTTGAGCATCATGATTGTCATTTTTGGATACACAAGTGCTCCTCCTTGCAAGAACTAACCCATGTAGGTAGATGGACCCAAATTCCAAGTGGTGCTCCCAATTCTTGACGAGCTACATCAACCTTGAGCAACCCACACAAGTTCAACTACATGGACAACACCACCAACCAAGGTATGTTATTCCATCTTAGAGAAGCTTTACTCCAAGTTATGAGCTAAAGCAACTTGACAAGATGTTAATACATCAAGATGCTTAAACGAAAAATGGCAACCCCATTTTAAGCTTAATCGATGAGTATGACCTATGATCAAGTGATCTCACTTGACTCCTAAGTCAATATACTCTAACATAGGTGACTTTGTCGCCGACCATCTCTAGATGAAGTTCTATTGTGTTCTTTTCTGTGTTTTTGCATTTGTCTCATGCATATTTGTTTCCCTTTCAAAAAAAACTTCATCTAGCTTTCTTTCTGTTTGCTCTGCATTTTTCTACATCCAATTCATTGCATATCTTTCAGTAAATTCCTTGCAAATCTTTGTGAGATCTTACTAGTCTAGTGAGTTGAGGTGACAAGTGTTTTCTCTGCGATGAACTCGGTTTCACCGATTTGTTGTTTTCGGTCCAACCGAATCCTTCCGGTACAACCGAAGCATACTACTCGGTGCCAGCGATTTCACAACAGGAAAAACAGTTTGCCACTTATTTTGTGTTTGTTCTGATCCAGCTCCACTCAATGAATCTTGTCCTCTACAAGCATCACATTTTTGTCTTTGCTTTGTGCTGTGACTTAAGGACCAAACCCATTCGACAGATTCCAGAATACCCTTCTTGGAAATTGATGTCAAAGAGGGAGAGAGAGATCACATCAAAGCTTATCATTTAGAGAAAGATCACATCAGAGAAAGAGTATATCACCTCCTTAGGGGGAGAGAGATCCTCAGGGGGAGAGAGAGAGATCTCCAGGGGAAGAGTGTACTTAAGTAGAAAGTATTTCTCAAGGATCCCAGATGCTTGGTGTTCAAGATGAGAGATGCCACATGTCTTCTTGAGGGGAGAGACATGTTCATATGATCTTTTGTGCTTATTTGCATTAGCTCTATTCATCATTTATATCTTTCAGCTCTGATTTTCTATTCCCTATCTTCTCCCAGTATCCCATGCTAGATTCAGGGGGAGCAAGACATCTAAGGGAAAGAAATCATTTAAATTCATTGCATATCTTTACTCTTGGGGACATGTCTAATCCAATGTGGTACTTAGTACTCACTCTCTACATGTCATCCCAGTCTTGGTATTCTTGTGGTTTCTTCTGGTTGCTCTGGCTAGTAGATGTATCTGTGTTATCTAACCTTGTTTACGCAAGTTCATTCCATCCTAAGCCAACTCAAGACTACAAGGTAAGTATATGCATCACAATCATGTGTATGAGGAATTCTTGCTGATGTACATACTGTTTGCAAGAAGGACTCATGAGCATGAAGGTTTTTCCTTAATATTCTTTGCTCTGATGCATATGGCCAAGATACATGTAACACATTGCCTGCTCTATCATGGTTATGCTCTCACATGCTTCTATATTCCATATTCACATGATTGCATACATGTAGGGGGAGCCTATGCTTGTTACATATCTTTCCAAAGCTTTACTTGCTATTATCTATATCTTTATCTAAAGCTTTGATGTATGTTGTCATCAATTACCAAAAAGGGGGAGATTGAAAGCACAAGTGCTCCCTAGGTGGTTTTGGTAATTAATGTCAACATATCTCTTGTTGGACTAACACTTTTATCGAGTATGTTTCAGATAAGTTCAACAATGGAGTGGCATGGACTAAAGGGTGTGGGAACTCCTTCGAGATGCTAAGGACAAAGGATTGGCTCAAGCTTCAAGCTCAAGACTCTTCATTTTACATTTTAGTGATCCAAGATCACATTGAGTCTATAGGAAAAGCCAATACTATCAAGAAGGGATGAGGTGTTGCTTAATGAGCCTCTTGCTTCAAGTGCTTAGTGATATGCTCCAAAACCCTCAACTACTTTCCCACTTCCACACATTTGTCCTAAACCTAAAGTCAAACTCGGCCCCACTGATTCTTTCTATCCGGCGCCATCGAGTTTGAATGCCATTGCCACTGCCACAAACCCTAGGCAAATCGGTCTCACCGATAGGGATCTCGGTCTCACTGATAGGGATCTCGGTCTCACCGAGATGGGATTGTAATCTCTCTATGTATGTCCATTACCAAAATCGGTCTCACCGAGTTTGAGCAATCGGTACTACCGAGATTACAATGCAAACTTCCTGGTTAACTTATTACCAAAATCGGTCCCACCGAGTTTGTGTAATCGGTCCAACCGATTTGCCTAACCAACTCTCTGGTTAGCTTATTACCAAAATCGGTCTCACCGAGTTTGTGTAATCTGTCTCACCGAGATTCGTTATGCCCTAACCCTAATTGAATCGGTCCTACTGAGTTGCATATCAGTCCCACCAAAAATCCTAACGGTCACTAAGTTTACTAAATCGGTCTGACCGAGTCTGTTGATTCGGTCCCACCGAGTTGGGTAGATTGTGTGTAACGGTTAGATTTTGTGTGGAGGCTATATATACCCCTCCACCTCCTCTTCATTCATGGAGAGAGCCATCAGACTGAACCTACACTTCCAGCATACATTTTCTGAGAGAGAACTACCTACTCATGTGTTGAGGCCAAGATATTCCATTCCTACCATATGAATCTTGATCTCTAGCCTTTCCCAAGTTGCTTTCCACTCAAATCTTCTTTCCACCAGATCCAAATCCTATGAGAGAAAGTTGAGTGTTGGGGAGACTATCATTTGAAGCACAAGATCAAGGAGTTCATCATCAACGCATCATTTGTTACTTCTTGGAGAGTGGTGTCTCCTAGATTGGCTAGGTGTCACTTGGGAGCCTCCGACAAGATTGTGGAGTTGAACCAAGGAGTTTGTAAGGGCAAGGAGATCGCCTACTTTGTGAAGATCTACCGCTAGTGAGGCAAGTCCTTCGTGGGCGACGGCCATGGTGGGATAGACAAGGTTGCTTCTTCATGGACCCTTCGTGGGTGGAGCCTTCCGTGGACTCGCGCAACCGTTACCCTTCGTGGGTTGAAGTCTCCATCAACGTGGATGTACGATAGCACCACCTATCGGAACCACGCCAAAACATCCGAGTCTCCAATTGCGTTTGAATCCTCCAAAACCCTTCCCTTTACATTCTTGCAAGTTGCATGCTTTACTTTCCGCTGCTCATATATTCTTTGCATGCTTGCTTGTTATGTGTTGTGAATGTTAAACTTGTGCCTAAACTCCACTTAAACTTAAAGATCTTAAAAACTGCAACTTTGGTACTTAGTGTCTAATCACCCCCCCCCCCTCTAGACACCTCTTCTCAAGGTCCTACAACCACCACCCCCTGGCGGCTGACGGCGTTCAAGCCCAAGACCCAGATTGGATCCGATCTAAACCCGGCAGCGCCCGCGACCACCGATCTTGCCCACCATGCAGCCGTGACCACGCCACGAGCAGGCCGCCGCCGCTGCCACGCCGTGCACGATGTCGCCAAGAAACTCGCCGCGCCGCGCCGCCCAACCCCGCGCTAGTCCGGCGCCCCGCCCGATCTGGCTGCTCCGTGCCAGCCGTGATGGACAAGAGGGAGAGATGCCCCGCCTCCGCCCAGCCAGCCGAGCTTTGCCCCGCGGCGCTGCGGACGGCGGCGAGGTGAGGTGGAGGCAAGAGGAGGGACGAGAGGACGGTGGCTAGGGTTCCTCCCTGGGTCACCCGCGGGGGCGACACGAGGGGGACGAGGGGCCTGGGTGTGTTGGACGAGATCTTTTTCAGTGGAATATGTCGCGGTTAATCCTTAAAAAATGGAGAGATTTTCACTTACCGGCCTCTGCATGAAACAGGGATGCATACGGCCGTTTTAGTATGAGTACCAAGATAACATGGTCCTCATAATTTTTGTAAATGAGTATCGAAGATATTTCTTGATGAGAGGTTCCACCACACAGCAAGCTTGATTCTCAATAAACGAGGGAAAACTTCTGTGCATCACCTGTCAATTCTAGGAATTGAACTTCGGTCTGTATAGCAAGTAATGATGCATATCTCAAGTTGTAGATCTAGCCCTCAAAACTTTCTAAGTGTGCCATCTTATATATGTTTAAAATAGCCATGACACTGTTCCGCTGCCGGCATGGCAACATGTTAGCTCCGTGGGAGAGGATGCTTTGATTCGATTTCATCTTGATCATTTTCCCCAAAACTTGGCATGAGCCCCTTTTGCTTTTCTTTTCTTCCTTGTGAAGATCAATGTATTGGAGTGCGGTGTTTCTGCTCCCGAGCTCATCTGCATCTTGACGAAACAAATCAAAACAAATTCAAAAATTCCAATTTTTTTGTGTGGTATATAAGTTTATGCGTGAGGTGAGCTCCAAATTTCAACTCATTTGAACATCTAAGCAACTCTCAGCAAAAGCGACAAATTCAGGGTATGTAAAAAAGTTTACTATTCACACACTGTTCTGACCTGAATTTTTTTTTTTTTGCTGAGAGCTGCTCTGATGTCCAAACAAGTTGAAATTTGGAGCGAACCTCGCACATACAATTGTCTATCACACAAAAAAATGGATTTTTTTTAGTATTTGCTTTGATTTGTTTTTTACCAGGTGCAGATGAGACTGAGCACCGAATTGGATTTTTATCTTGGTCATTGACACTGTTCCGCTGCCGGCATGGCAACATGTTAGCTCCGTGGGAGAGGATGCTTTGTTTCAATTTCATCTTGGTCATTTTCCCCAAAACTTGGCATGAGTCCCTTTTGCTTTTCTTTTCTTCCTTGTGAAGATCAATGTATGGTTGATTCTCAGTGACTACTTTTCCTTTCTCCTTTGTTCAAAGAGCTTACAGTGATGATATATATAACATGTGTACTTTGTGCAATAAAGAAGGGAACCAGGTTGGTCAAATAAATTATTATCCTGCTTGTTGGATGTTTAGCAGTAATATTTATTCTATTAAAACAGCCCAAAACGAACCTATAATTTTATTCTTACTCATAATCATTACATAGATAATATTTGAGAACCAAGGTCTAAAAATATACAAAGTAACTGTATGACTAAGAAATACAGTAATATCTTTTGGAGACTTCTGCTCCGTGAATCAATCTCTGCAAGACGGAAAACTCCCAAGACTTCAGTAAAGAGACTTCGATTGGATTGGGGTAATGATATTGCTCATTCACCCGCACAAATATAAATACCAATAAAGATTTCTAAAAGCGGGTTGTGTCGTCCATCTAAACAGATGGGAAGCCGGCCTTAGCGATAAACGTACTTGGACCGGAGAAGACCCCCTAGAAGTGTAGGTCGTCGAATTAGAAGATCTTCACCATAATGGCGAGGAAAAATTCAAAATCCACAAAGAACCAAATCAACAAATAATAGGATGACAGAATAACATAAACCCATCAGATTCGAACAATTGGACCTGCAAAGACACAAACGTCTCTATCTCCATGACACCACTAATAAAGAAATTATCGTATCTTTATTCGCAAAAACACCATGACCAATTAAATACTGGCGAGAAGCATGTAACTTCTAAAGATCCAAGGCAAAAAATGGGAAGTATATAGCAATACTTTTACATGAACAAAAAACTTACACCATTCTTTAAATCACGTGTTTCAAAAATATGTCCGTGTTCTTTTGAATGTTTTATACAAAATGTAAAAAATGTTTCATGCCATTAGAATAATTCAACATGTATTTGACAAATGTTTAACATATATTTGAAATAATGCTTGAAACATGTATCTAAAAAAAATACACATTGTATATTTGAATAATTTTCAAGGTGTATAAAAAATGCTCCATAAGTATATAAATATTATACAATGTGTTGAAAAAAGTAGGCATGCATTGAAAAAGCACCCTGATAAGTGTTCACGCGTATGGCAAGAACACATGGCAATTTCGAACATTTTTTATGACCAACTTAGAGACGCGAGGATGAAAACTTTAGTTGTCAAGCATGACAACTTCTTATCGGATGACAAATTTCAAATTTTTAATTTTTATTTATTTTTGGATGGCAAGTTTAGTTGTGAAAAACGTCAGGGCAAAATTGCTTCGTGTCATACATGTGGCACTTACCATTTGCCTTGAAAAAAGGAAAACCTACCAAAAAAACTTGAAAAAGACCCAGAAGAGAACTTTGCGACTGGGCCGGGCCACGTCGCAGCAAGCGATGAGGAAATAACAATGTAGCCCAAAAGCCCATCACAAAAGATAAACACGACGAGGCTAATCAGGCGCTGCTAATTCTGCCCCAACCCAAACCCGACAGGCCGGATGCTGCCCTCCCCACCACTTTCTGTCGCCCGCCGCGCCGCCACGGCCGCCGCCCACCACCTCCTCCCCTCCATCAGCTCGCTCATCCTCGACCCGCCCGCCCCCAGCCCTGCCGTCCCCCGCCGTCGCGTCCGCCTCATGCCGCTGAGGAACAGCGCCCCGCTCGTCTCCCCGCCGCCGCACGGGAGGAGCTTCGCGGTGGCCGCGGGGGATGGAGGCGCAGAAGGCGAGGCTCCGGCGCTGGTGGTGGTCTCCTTCTACCGGTTCGCCGACTTCCCCGACCACGCCGACCTGCGGCGGCCGCTCAAGGAGCTCTGCGAGGAGCTGGTGAGCGCACACAGATACCATCTCCTTTTTCTTTCTTTTTTCAGTTCATAGCTTGTGTGACCTAATGAGTAATGAGATACAATATTAGAATTGAAGTGGTGGGCATGTTGCAAAACCTCGAGCTAACCTGCCAGGGAAGACAGAAAAATTGGCACGGATTGTATTTTGTCAGCTTTTGTGCTATGTTACATCCCTCTTTGCTTCCGTGATATAATCTATTCGACTAAATTTTTGATGCATTCATGTAATGAACTTTGTATGTTAAGTAAGACCAATAGACCATGGAGCTTAGTAAGTTCTTTCCTTGAACTGAAAAATAGCAAGTTCTTTAGATATGCAAAGGATTGTATATAGTGCATATGTATGGCAATTTTGGGCTAGATACTGCATTGTACTACCTCCATCTCAAAAATAAAAGACATTTTTGTAGGCTAGTTTAGCTTACAAAAAGTCTTATATTTTGAGACGGAGGCAGTATTATTTTTGTAAACCTATTGCAAAATGCGCATAGATATTAGCAATACCAAATGCGAGTAATGCATATGTGAAAAGCTACCCAAACTCGTAACAAAGAAAGTGCAGTATGTTATTGACAGATATGTCTTGTGGGGAGCTTCATTTAACTCGTTTTTATATTTCTTATGGCTTCAGCTCATTTCTTGTTGTTGATGCATGTTACACTAAGATGTTCATTTCGTGAGCATCTATTGTTAACTGCTAACCTTCTATATATATTTAGTTTTTTAAATTCTTTGGTACCTGTTACTGTTTTGTTACATTAAGATGTTCAGTTGTGTTACTTTGTTTATTTAATCTATTAGATGAAGCTTTGGTAACTAGAACAGTAGTGATATGATATGAGAGAATTATTTCCCAATTTATGGCTGACCTGATAAATTTGATTATTTTCTTATTCTTATGTAAAGTTACAAAGTATGTGTGGTCTAATGGTTGTATTCTGTGTTATCCTCTTTTACAACTTCGAAATATTAAGTGGCTAATGAGAGTACTGTAACATGGTATTCATATTGTGTAGAAATTGCTTTTATAGGCTATTTATTTATCAATGTTTCTGTGAAACCCGACACTCACATGGTTGGTTGGCTGATGCTGTTCAGCGTGTTTCAGGTGGCATTATTCTTGCACCAGAGGGAATCAATGGCAGTTTATGTGGAACACCAGAAGCTGTGGAGAAAGTTTTGAACTTTATTCAAACAGACAATCGCTTAAAAGGATTGAGGGTGATCCAGACACCTGTTACTCCAGAGGATGAGGCTATCCATCATGGACATACCAGCCATTCTCCTGTTGGTCCTGGAGAAGATGCTCCATTCCGATGGGATCATGTCCGTGTGAAATTGAAAAAGGAGGTCAGTTAGTTTGCTTGCATAATAGGAGCAGTAAATATTACTGGTTGTTTGATTGAATATATACTTGAGTGTTTAGTGATGCAGATTATTGTGTTTTATTGACTATTTCTCAGATAGTGAGTTTTGGAGACCCTGGTGTGATGCCAACTAAAAGGGTTGGCAAGTATATAAAGCCAAAAGATTGGAATTCGTTGATAAGCGATCCAGACACCGTGAGTCTTTCATTCATCTCAGAATTTATTTTGTCTAGTTCCCTGCCATCTGCGTGATGCATTCACACTATCCATGTGGCAGGTTGTGATTGATGTGCGTAACATGTATGAGATACGCATAGGAAAATTTAAGAGGGCTGTTGATCCATGCACGGAATCATTTAGAGAATTCCCATCTTGGGTTGATAATCAATTCCAGTTGGCTGAATCTGATAGTCGCCAGTCATCAGTAAGTGGTAACACTGTAGCTGAGGGAGCAGAAGATCTGAATTCCAGCGGACCCAAAGAGCTACCACGAGTTGCTATGTATTGCACTGGTGGTATTAGATGTGAGAAGGCATCGAGCTTTCTCCTTGACAAGGGATTTAAAGAGGTATGCCAGGAGGGTTTCTCTTCTTATTCTTCTGTTGACTTTCCTCATGAAGCATTTCCTCTGGATTAACAATAAATTGTATACAAATTGACTACATATTACCGTTTTATACCACTGAAATGAATTTGTCCTTAGGTTGAATGTTGCATCTTGTGTACAGTTAACCTGGTCATGTGCTGTACCATCAATCGCACTAGGTTATGTAGTGAACCTAGTGGATAAGCTCTGTTATAAAACCAATTAGTGCATGAAAGATTTTTATGCTATCAACTTCTATATAGTACAGTTACATATCTTATAGTTGCGACCCTAATGGGAGGTTTCATGCCTGTACATGCAAGGTTTACCATCTGGAGGGTGGGATATTAAAGTACCTAGAGGAAATCCCGGAAGCTGAAAGCTTGTGGGAAGGTGAATGCTTCGTGTTTGACAAGCGTGTTTCAGTGGAGCACGGGTTAGCTCAAGGAACCCACAAGCTTTGCTATGGATGTAAACAACCAGTTAGTGACGAAGACATGGAATCTCCTAAATGGGAGTATGGTGTATCATGCCCATACTGCTTTTCCACGAGATCTGAGGAGGAGAAGGAAAGGGCAAGGGCTCGGCACCGGCAGTTTAAGACATGGGGAGTTATTGGCGGTCCTGATAAAGGCAGGAGTCCAAAAAGGCTCGAAGCTAGCGATGGAGTTAAGGAGGACAAACAGCCGCGCAACTCAGTATGACTTAAACTGGTGATTGTATTTTGTTCTATTACTTCAGGATTATTGAAATGCCCTCGACAAAGTGAGATTCTATCAATCTGTAGTGCTTTTGTCTGGCTGCTTTGATCAGGCTTCACGAGTCACTTCTTGGTCTCTGATCTAGACTGCAGGTACATCACTATCACTGGTGTCTTACTCAAGCTTAGAAGTTTGTTTACAGGGGGCTGATGTTTGTACTCCATCTATCCGTAAATTGTAACATTGGTTACTCGTATGAGCTTATGAGCTGCAGCAGTCCCTTGAACATTTGTGGTGCAAATCACAGATCCCCGGACCTGAAGCTTCTCAGTCTGTTTATGTATGATGATGGGGTCAGTGCCCAAATGGCGTCATTCCTGTTTGAACGACAGGTTTTTTGGTGGAGTTCGGTGCAGATTTATACTGCGGGTTGTTCTGAACATTGTTTATTTCTAGGCTGTCTGAAACGGCTATTTGCATTTGATTTGCTATTTTCGTTTCTTGGAGAGGTGTGGTGTGTTTATTTGGTTGATCTATACGTATATGGAGTAGATTTGTGCCAGTGGGTCAAAAACTCAAAATGATGTTGATACATGTGCATATGAACTGCATCGTACTTGCACAATTCAGTGAAACTACAAACGTTTGTTGTCGGGTAGTTAATTAGCTCCCGGGGTGCTTAGGGCTCATTCGGTTTACAGGAATTTCAAATTGGTGTAATAGGAAAAGTAAAGTATTTGTCTGCCCTGTTCACTTCAATGCTTATAATTTTTTCACGAGTTCAAATACCGACGTAAATAGATGTTAGCTGCTTCTATGATGTCACCTTTTAGGATGGCTGCAATTTTTCATAGCTCATCGCATGCTGTTAATCCTTCCAGTGACTAGCGCACTGTTGCTTCATCTTTTCTTCTCTTTTCGTTTTTCCATCGTCTGCTGATGCACGTCTGTTCAAGGAGTGTTATTGTTATCTCAGGAGTTTGAAATGTTGACACAAAAGATCACTGAAAATGTGTTGGACGCAACAAAGAAATTTAAGAAATTAGTTACAGATAAGAAAGAAATTGATCGGTCTGTTACAGCCCTTGGATTAACAGCAGATACTACCATGTCCAAGGTATAGATATCGATACAAACGAAACCATGAGGAACCGCACACCGAGGGAGCAACCGACCAAGGCCATAATCGGTGCTCGAGCACCCATTTATCAGCCCGAGCCTCATCAAGGGCATGATCAAGTCGTTGTCGAACATGAACGGTCAACAATGGCAAGCAGTAGTGGAGAGAAGAAAACTCTAAATAGTACACTAGTGCTCAAGCGCCCAAAGTGTGCAATCCACACACATGGCTTTAATTTATGTATGCCCAGGGAGATTTCTAGATGAAAGATGCATTCACCGTGCTTTATGTCAAGACCAAAATGAACAATGGTGCATACTGGAACAGAATACAAGTCCACCACTGCTATGCAAAGAACCACCACAGCAAAAGCGCTAAACTTGAGCATGTAGGTCTAAACACGGCATGAAAGGATTTTTTTAATCACCATTTGGAGCCGCCTCCACCAATATCTTGTCCCTTTCTTTCACCGACGTGAAGACCAATCCATAGCTCGTATCTCCCCGACAGCTCCGGCAGCATCCCCTCGTTGAACGAAAAACCTTTTCTTCCAACATCCTGCCCTTGACGAGAAGACAGCAAGCAATGTAGTGACGGTGGCCACTCAGATGCCTCCATTGCAGGGTCCAACAGCATTCAGAATCTTCGTTGTGACCCAAACTGGGGACTGCGAGGACCTCGTAGTGAGGCGATACCATGGGATCATAGAGAAGAAATTCATTGTTGTCGTATGGCTCCAACCCGGCCATATCCTGCATGGTGGGCAAAGCATAGCGCTGTTCTGTGGCGCATTGACCTGATTTCTTTTCAAAACTATGACGTATTTTGTAGCAATTTCGGAAATTATAGCACAGAATGAAAAAAAAAATGCAAAACTATGACCCTGTCGGCCACGTGGAGGCCGAAAAAGTAGTTTTCGGCCAACTGTTGGCCTAAGTAGGGTTTTCGGCCTTGCCATGGCCGAAAAGTGCTTGAGCTGGCCGAAATGGCTGTTTTCGGCTTAAGTCCGGCCGAAAAGTACTTTTTGGTCTACTCTAGGCCGAAAAGTACCTTTTGGTCTACACTAGGCCGAAAAGTACTTTTTGGTCTACACTAGGCCGAAAAGTACTTTTTGGTCTACTCTAGGCCGAAAAGTACTTTTTGGTCTACACTAGGCCGAAAAGTCCCTTGGGCCCACCTTTCCGTTATCTGTCGGTCAATGTATTTTCCCGCCAACCCCTTCCCGCCAACTCTTTCCCGCCACCCGTTTCCCGCCAACCCTTTCCCGCCACCCGTTTCCCGCCAACCCCTTCCCGCCATACCGCAGTCGTTCTTTCCTGCCATTTTCTCCTCTGTACCTATAAAAACCCCTTCAGGCGGAGGTGGATAAGCATTCCAGTTTATTGTAGTCGAGATGTCCCATTATCCATTCGATCGTAGTTTTCACCCTGGGATGAGCAGGACTCTTCTGAGTCTAGTTACCGATTTCAGAATGGACAATAGGATGGTTCCATGGGACGAACTCACCGGTAGTGACACCATAATGAATGAGTTGGCTCACCAATTACGTAGGTCTGGGTGGCCTGAAAGGAACTATGAGGAGGTACGTAAAGAACTTCTTAGATTGCATTATGAAAGGTGGAAGAAGGTGGTGGTGCCGAAGAGTGAAACTTTCAGAAGGATTTCAGCAAATAATCCATCTTTATGGATTGAGGAGAGCGAGGACGAACATGATATCTTCATGCCACCGCTTCCGGGTTCTGCATCGTCGAAGGGCAAGAGTTCTTCATCGTCCAAGGGCAAGAGTTCTGCATCCTCGAAGGGCAATAGTTCTGCATCGACGGATGGCAAAAGGACCGCATCGTCGAAGGGCAAGAGGGCTGCATCAACGGAGGATGATGATGATGACTTCATGTAGTATGTAAGATGTATTCCAGTTGTACCGTTTCATTCAGATGTACTTGCATTATTAGTTTGTACTGTATTATTGTAGGGCATTATGTTCTATCTGAATTTCATTTTGTAGCATGTAAGACGTATTGCACCAGTTCAGCCGCACCGTTTAATTCAGATGTACTTGTATCTTAATTTCCGGTTGTAGTCTCTTTGGAAATGTAACTGGAATAAGAATGCGAATTAATAGTAATATGTCTCTCGCATACATAAAACAATATATGTCTCCTGATACATGAACATGAAGCATGTCTCATACATAAATACTGACTCACAGCTGCGAATACTCTAAAAATAACATAGATAATGACTCATACATAGATAATGAAGGAAATATGCCCTAGAGGCAATAATAAAGTTATTAGTTATTTCCTTATTTCATGATAAATGTTTATTATTCATGCTAGAATTGTATTAACTGGAAACATGATACATGTGTGAATACATAGACAAACAGAGTGTCACTAGTATGCCTCTACTTGACTAGCTCGTTAATCAAAGATGGTTATGTTTCCTAGCCATGGACAAAGAGTTGTTATTTGATTAACGGGATCACATCATTAGGAGAATGATGTGATTGACATGACCCATTCAGTTAGCTTAGCACGCGATCGTTTAGTATGTTGCTATTGCTTTCTTCATGACTTATACATGTTCCTATGACTATGAGATTATGCAACTCCCGTTTACCGGAGGAACACTTTGTGTGCTACCAAACGTCACAACGTAACTGGGTGATTATAAAGGTGCTCTACAGGTGTCTCTGAAGGTACTTGTTGGGTTGGCGTATTTCGAGATTAGGATTTGTCACTCCGAATGTCGGAGAGGTATCTCTGGGCCCTCTCGGTAATGCACATCACTTAAGCCTTGCAAGCATTGCAACTAATGAGTTAGTTGCGAGATGATGTATTACGGAACGAGTAAAGAGACTTGCCGGTAACGAGATTGAACTAGGTATTGGATACCGACGATCGAATCTCGGGCAAGTAACATACCGATGACAAAGGGAACAACGTATGTTGTTATGCGGTCTGACCGATAAAGATCTTCGTAGAATATGTAGGAACCAATATGGGCATCCAGGTCCCGCTATTGGTTATTGACCGGAGACGTGTCTCGGTCATGTCTACATTGTTCTCGAACCGTAGGGTCCGCACGCTTAAGGTTTTGATGACAGTTATATTATGAGTTTATGAGTTTTGATGTACCGAAGGAGTTCGGAGTCCCGGATGAGATCGAGGACATGACGAGGAGTCTCGAAATGGTCGAGACGTAAAGATCGATATATTGGACGACTATATTCGGAGTTCGGAAAGGTTCCGAGTCATTCGGGTATTTATCGGAGTACCGGAGAGTTACGAGAATTCGCCGGGGAGAAGTATTGGGCCTTATTGGGCCCTGCGGGAAAGTGAGAGGGGCTGCCTAGGGCAGGCCGCGCGCCCCCCCATGGCCTAGTCCGAATTGGACTAGGGGGAGGGGCCACACCCCCTCCTTCCTTCCCTTCTCTCTTCCCCTTCCTAGTCTCCTACTAATATATGGAAGGACTCCTAGTTGGACTAGGAAAGGGGGAATCCTACTCCCTGTGGGAGTAGGACTCCCCAGGGCGCGCCATAGTAGAGGGCCGGCCCTCCCCTCCTCCACTCCTTTATATACGGGGGTAGGGGGCACCCCATGGACACAAGTTGATCATTGAGATCGTTCCTTAGCCGTGTGCGGTGCCCCCCTCCACGATATTACACCTCGGTCATATTGTAGCGGTGCTTAGGTGAAGCCCTGCGACAGGAGAACATCAAGATCATCACCACGCCGTCGTGCTGACGGAACTCCTCCCCGTGACTCTGCTGGATCGGAGTTCGGGGTGCGTCATCGAGCTGTACGTGTGTCAAGAACTCGGAGGTGCCGGAGTAACGGTGCTTGGATCGGTTGGACCGGGAGGACGTACGACTACTTCCTCTACGTTGCGTCAACGCTTCCGCTTCGGTCTACGAGGGTACGTAGACAACACTCTCCCCTCTCGTTGCTATGCATCACCATGATCTTGCGTGTGCGTAGGAAATTTTTTGAAATTACTATGTTCCCCAACAGATAACCATATCACTGCGGGGGACGACGACGAGTCTGGGTCTTCCTCGGGCGAGGACCAGAAGGCGATAAGCGCTGTGGCGGTGGACGAGGCTCGCGATAACCATGACCATAGTTAACCTCGTCTGTCACGGTCTGTGTCTCTTGCGTCGGTGGTGGTGGTGGAGTGTGAAACACTGTGTGCGAGAAGTCATAAATGTTTGCAGCTTGGTCATCATCCTCGGCGTCGCCGTCAAAGTGCGAAGCACCACCACTAAGCATCGGTGACTGCATCGAATGCATGAACGGTTGCGACTGGTTGCCACCTGCGGTAAAGTAAAACATGTAAAACTGATACAAATGCATGAATGAAGCACCACCCTGGCATCATAAATGTAGTGAGTAGTGTTACCTAGTTCCATCTGCTGATGCCAGTAAGAGCTTCCTGGCTGTGAAGGAGGTGGCTGATGCCAGGAAGAGCTCCCTGATTGTGAAGGAGGTGGCTGATGCCAGGAAGAGCTCCCTGGCTATGAAGGATGAGGTTCTGCACGGTGCACAGAGGGTCGTGGTTCTAAATGTTGCACAGAGGGTCGTGGTTCTGAATGCTGTACAGAGGGACGTGGCGGACGATGTGCTGGAGGAGGAAGTGCAACATCCGAAGACCGTCTACACGTAACAGCTGCTGTCTGACCTTCAAGCCTTCCCATAAGGAATGACATAATTCCATCTGACCTTCACTACTGTCTGGATGTGTTTTGCTTCCATATCTTTCTTCTCTACTATCTCAGTATACATGAGTTGCGCAATGAGAGTTGAAGTCAGGTTCGGATGCTTCACCAGCAGGTTCTTCCTCACACAAGAATGTGGGACTACATTGGTAATAACCCAGTGGATGTCATACTTCGGCACGTGCCCGTGCACCTTCCCAGGACAACCTGTTTCAACACATTTCACGGTATAGTTTGTTGGACTTGATATGTGTGTCCGGAAAACCCTCTGCGTACACATAGCCCACTTTATCACCGCGTACTTCAATTTTTTCTTTGTATCAAACATAGCCCCTATCTGTACTTGGTTCAGATTATACTGCCATGGAGTCTCATGGCCATCATTGACCGTAAGGCCGGTGGATATGTCCTGATCCCATGACAAAGGAATCGGTACCTCCACTTCATCCTCAGAATTTTCAGAATCCAGTTCCTCCGCCAATCATCCTCGTCCTCTTCCTCCATCACCCTCTGCATTTCATCCCCTTCCTCATCCCCATCAGCAAAACCAGAACCAGCTAATATTATCAGCTGGCTACTCTGCCCAGTATCAGGACCACAAACATTGTGTGGCACGTACCCCGACTCTTTTTCGGGTTGGCTAGCATCCACATCTTCTGGTTGTGACCCAGATAAAACAATCTCATTAGCCACTTCACTGCCTTGGCCGGGTTCATACCCCCTGTGGAGTTCTACGGTATTCTCCTCCTTCGGCACAGGTTGCACAAGTGCATATGGGTGGATTCTTCGGTCTCGGCAGCGCCTTAACAGGGACAACCAATGCTGGCTCCTATCTACCGGCATCAACTCCCACTTGACATTTTTACAGGATTTGGTCCATAATGCCTGAATACTAATGGAACATACTTCGGGATCCAGCCCGAAACTAGTTGTCAACCAGTACTTCAACTGTCTAATGTCCAGTCTGTCCGGGTCTGCTAGTGTCATGACGCCATTTTTAAACTCGCTAAGATCAACCCCAAACTCATTATATCGAACATTACCAACGCTGTAGTAAACAGTCAGATTTACTGATTCAGACATTTTCACCTATCAGACATTGTCATCTTCTCATTAATCACAACGAACACTAATATTACCCGTTACACGAACTATGCACTAAAATGCCGACACAAATATATTAACACTATAATTCGCAATATGACTTATATACACTAATATTACCCGTTGCACGAACTATGCGCTAAAATGCCGACACAAATATATTAACACTAAATTCGCAATATGACTACATGGTTATACCTTCAAAGCGTGTGTCCTCTCTTCGACTCAGCGGCACCGGCCACCTCGTGGAGTACTTGCACCACCGGACAACAACACCGCCGCCCCCTCGACGACCGGAGGTTCAACTCCGGTGACCCCCCAAGCAGCACCTCCTCCTCCACAGCTGCTGCTCCTCGTCACCACCACCTACTGCCCAACCCCACGTCCTCCTCCCCACCATGGCTACTCCTCCCAAAATGCATCAAAAACTATCCCATAGCAAAAAAACACCATAGGCCGTCGGAGTTTGCTACGATCTACCGATTCTGTGGCTTGGATGTGAAAATGGGTGGCAAATGGAGGAGATGGGTGGGGTGGCGACCTACAAAGAAGAACGAGAGAGAGAAAGGAGAGAAAGAAGAACAGCAGCGACACAGGAGGAAGAAGCCACCGCTTGGGCTTATCCAGCCTTTTCGGCCTACGGGTGGCCGAAGTACACTTTGGCCTGGGCTTGGCCGAAAAGGGCCCATTTCGGCCGCCAGCTGGCCGAAGCTACTATTTTCGGCCGGGCCACCACCGACAGCACTCTTCGGCCCATCACAGCCCGTTTTTGGTCAACCGCGGGCCGACGTCCTCTTTTCGGCCGAAGGCTGGCCGAAGAGTCCTTTTTCGGCCCAAGCGAGGCCGACAGGGTCATAGTTTTGCATTTTTTTTCATTCTGTGCTATAGTTTTCGAATTTGCTTCAAAAAACGTGATAGTTTTGAAAAAAAATCCATTGACCTGCCCTGTTCGGCCTGGGCTGTTGCCTCTTTGGCCCATTGATGATCTAGTGGGGTGGCACAAACCCACTTATTCGGCCCAGCTCCTCCGTGTCCTCCCGTGTATTTTCAGGGCTTCCTCTCGTCCTGCGCGCTGCCGTCTCCACGCTGCCGCGCATCGCCATGACGCTGCACGGGTCACCTAAACGCCGCCGCCTTCTTAGCCCTCCCGCACCGGCGGAAGGCGTTGGCACGTTGCCAAACGAGCTCATCTCTGAAATCCTTTCCCGGACGCCGGCGAGGTCCGTGTGCCGGTTCCTGTGCGTGTCCAAGGAGTGGTACGTCCTGATCTGTGATCCAGCCTTCGTCGCCGCGCATAAATCTCGCCATGCCGAGCCGCTCATCGTGGCCAGCTGCTCTGAGGACGAAGCCAAGAGCTGGTGCCGCGACCTGCGGTTGATGGACATGGATGGTAATGTCGTCAAGGTGCTAAAGCGTATAGACGGCTCTCCCTTAATCTCCACGAGCTCCGACGACCTCGTATGCGTCGCCAATTACTCTTATTCTTATGCTAACGTCCAAGTGATCGACCCGGCCTCGGGGAAGGTGCTCGTGGACTGTCCGAAACAGCAACACAGGATGGTGTGCACCTTCTTCGGCTCCGGTCATGCTGTGCCGTCTCGCACTTACAAGGTGGTCAAGATCAACGATGGTTCGGTATGCAAGGTTTTCACTGTAGGAGAGGACACCGGTTGGAGGGTGTCAGAGCCGCCCCAAACCAAGATCTCCTACATGGAAAACTCCCCAGTCACTGTGAATGGTGTATTGTATTTCTTAGAGACGCAACATCTACGCGGTTACACCTTACATTGCTTTGACATCGAGCGCGAAACGTGGAGGAAGACGATCAGTGGCTCACACAAACCCATGGGCCCTGATGTGTGCCTGGCTGTGCTCGTGGCCGAGCTCAACGGCGCTTTGTGCATGGTCCAAACGGAGAGAGACCACACACCCATGACAAATAATCGATGTGCCAACATATGGATCTTAGCCTATCTGGATATGGGCACATGGATTAAGGCGTATACCATTCCAATGGACGCGTCCACCGATTATTGTAGGCCTTTGAGGGTAACACGTGATGGTGGCAAATTGATTTTCTGCAATACCTTTTATGCAGAACGACAGGAGATTCGAGCCTACAATCTTCTCACTAAGGCATGCACGTCACTATGCAAACTAGATAGAACCATGGGCAGAATTGCTCTTTGCAACTTGCAGTTGGACCGCCTCTTGTCTCAGCCAAGATTTAGTGTCCACCGTAGCTGAGTACACTGTGTTTTCTGGATCTGTTGAATACATGCATCCGACAAGACACATATAATTTGCTTCAGACATTTTTGGACTAGTTCTTCTAAGTCTTTATGATCATTTTTTACAAGCTGTTGCTACTTTGTATGTGCTCATTTGTGGAGATAAACAATAGATCGATTATCAATTATGTAATCTAGAGCTATGAACTTCCATGAGATTGTTGGTTTTGTTAATCGCTTGCTTATGGTTCAATTATTTTTTTCTACGGTGCATTCATTTATTATTACAACGTATATAGTTGACTATATACACCATACATCGTATGGGTGTAAATGTGGAGTTAATTCCAACATGATGCAGTAGCAATGACATCCTTTCTGGCAATGTCGTCTCCATTTTACTAGATTTATGGTGACAATGACTCAACTTTATTTACATTTATATTTCTAACGAAATAGTTACACCAAACATAATAATTCTTCATAGCAAGATAGATCATTAGCTATCAAGATATGTATGCAAGTGCCGTTTATGAACGAAACAACTACTTGTAAGCACTATTGTTTCTCCATTGTAAAACCTAATAAAAAATTATTGTAGCAAGTGTGCGCCAGCTTCAAAAATTCGACTAGAATTATGGGGCAATAATGCAATATAGAAGAATTATTTTGTGACCCTGCAAAAAGAATTATTTTGTGGGGCCGTGCGGCCCATAGCTAGGTGGTTGATCTAGAATATCCACAATAATCTATTTAAAGAAATAATTACTCCAGACATGCTCTCTCTTTATAACTTGTGATTGTAAGAAAATATAGAACCCTGGAACTATATGTTGTATTGATCTGACCCAGGTGTGGGATATATATATATAGAGTACAATATGAGAGAGAGACTTGGAGTAGGGGACAAGTCGTACATGGTTTAAACCAATCCTATCTCCAACTCCTAATCTCTAACTTAAACATAATTATACTTCTAACACTCCTAATCTCTATTGGCATTGTCAAGGAGCACTTTATGTGCATGCACTTTATCCGTGTGGTCAAGCCGACTTTGTCATGAGGTAGGAGCGTGCTATATTATTTCAAAAATGCAAAATAGAGCTCAAGCTCTATGGAGCATTGTTTTCAAAAATGCCTCAATCGCTATATTTCTTTATTAGAATTTAAATCCGTTTCAATTACTCTATGATCGATTCTCTAAATCTTAAACATCTTATTCGGTACATAATTTGTATTTGTAGAATATCCCTGTCTGATGATGACTTCCATGTAATTAATCTGCCGGTGGATAGCACACCCGACCACTGTGGAAACCCATACATGGGAAGGAGCTGGATAAATAACCCTCATCTCGATAAATCAGAAGGAGTGTATTTCCTTTTAGTTGACTACAGGATTCGAATTTGGATCCTTGGTGAATCATGTGGTCAGATGGACTGGACCATGAAGCAGGACATTGAACTCTTCCGGTCCAGTCTTGCAAAATTCAAGAAGGAAGCTGAACAAAGCTTTGAGTGGAACTCTGACAAGTGACAACGATGATACTATTGACACTGGGTACGAGCCTGAGGAGTCTTACCCATTTCGATAGCTCCAAGGTTGAAGTCATAGGCAATATGTACCCAGCTTGTTATGATGATTTCGCCTATATATCTTGTGCACATCACGGAATCACTTCTTGCTCTCCATATACACCTTGTTGGATTGAAAAGTTCCCTCGAGACAGTTAGCTTAGAAGCTCGGTGCCAAACATTAATGTTTGTTCCAATATATTTGAGTAACTAAATAATTGTCTTGTACACGACGTTTAGTCATCTCTTCAGTTTTATACAGACATAATTGTTTCGCAGCCTGCATTCAATGTAAACCAACATTCTAGGCTCGAGGTGAAAAGGCAGCGACGCGATGTGTGTCAGGTATGTGATGTCTGGCTCTCGGTATCATATGGAAACCAACATTCAATGTAAACTTCGTGGAACTCCTTAACAGAAACCACGTTTAAAAGTTTCAAAAAATCAGAAAAAATGTGGAACATTAAGAGGATGATTTTCTATTTCATGTAAAATATTTAAGTGAAAACACGTTACGGGATGTGAGCTATGAAAAAGACAAATTCAACAATGAATAGTGATGTTACTGTTCGGCACTATTCAATGCTGATTTTATATTTTTCATAGCTCACATCCCGTAATGTATTTCAACTTGAATTTTTGCATGGCAATAGAACATCATCTTCTTAACATCCCTTTTTTCAGATTTTTCGAAACTTCAAAACATCATTTTGGCGTGGTTTTCACCGGTTTTCATCAAATGTTGGTTTCCGTATGATATTCTTCCCCTCTTGGGAATGAATCTCGGGAACACTTTTTTTAGTCTTCTGCTGGGTGTTTCCATTCATAAAAATACTGTTGGCATCATGATTGATTTCACCTGATAGATGGATCACACTCATTCTAAATAAGCTCGGTGCAATATTTTCTAATCTCCTTAAAGTTGTAGTTCACGAAACAAATATATCAGCTGCTGGGCCACCATCCAAGTTGGGCTACAGAGCAGCCAGGAGGCCCTCCAACGTGGCAGGAGACACGAATAGATCTTCTACACGGTGGCACTGCTCTTTCATATATCTCAGGCTAGTCATAGTGGGAGTAACTTAGCTAGTAACATAGCGCACTTCAAGAAAATTTTGCTTATGTGGCATGTAGTTAATGAGAAGTGGTAACATAATATGTTACTGTAACATAGCGCTTCCCAAAACAAGATGAGTCTACAAGATAATAAATGAAGTCCTCTATGACACTAGTACTATGTTACTTTGCACTATGAAGGTAGTAACTTAGACTAGTGTCATATGCATGACACTAGTATAAGTTACTCCCCACTATGACCAGCCTCATATGCAAATCCATGGCCTCCATCCTAGGTGGGAGTATTTTGGCAAAAACGCAGGGTAGGCTGAAGTCCAACGAAGCCTGCCTGCTGTATTCACCTTTGTTGACATGGCATGACTGTTTTTTGGTTTGGTTCTCACTTTGAGCTTCATGCTTGGCTCAAACTTCAGCTTCCCTGGCTGGACCTATTTCCTTTGATAATGGAACCTGACTTCACAAGCTTGGGGTAGTCGTACAGAATAAAAAAACTTTGTGTTATATCATCATTTTTTGTAGGTAGAGTGTTATAACATCATTGTCCAAGCTAGCAGGCCACCGTTTGCAATCTATGAGGTGATTAGTTCGAGCAAGCAATGCCATGGCTGAGCTTGACGCAGCAACCACCATGTGAGGACGTGTAAATTGTCGCTAGTCCTTTGAAAAAATAGATATTGTTATGGTATCGTTATCATTTCTGTAATAAAAATAACGGGGGGAGGCCTCGTGATTAAACTTTGACCTACAAAGACCGTCTTATAACAATAAATAAATCACCTGAATTACTCTTATCATTTAGCTAAGCTCCCCCATTAGTAATGAGCTTCTTTATTGATGAATAAATAGGCAGTTTTTCGATTAAATTAATCCATGAATAAATCATGAGCATGACATGGACAACATTGATAACACACTGACATTTATCACAGTTCAAAAAAATTAGCTTCTCTATCACACCACCAGGCCTTTTACGAACTAACGTCACAATAGGAATCATCACTCGAACCGGGCATCAATCAAATACCAGCTGGAACCTAACGCTAGAGACATATAATTCGTAAAATGGAGCAATGAGTGCTACAAAGTGCCACAAAACATTTGCTGTCAAAAAAAAAACAGTGCCACAAAACATTAATGTTGTCCATGTCATTTAGCTAAGCTCCCCCATTAGTAATGAGCTTCTTTATTGATGAATAAATAGGCAGTTTTTCGATTAAATTAATCCATGAATAAATCATGAGCATGACATGGACAACATTGATAACACACTGATTACGATCTAACAGCTACAACAGAAAGAAACACGAGAGGGATAAGCGATGTATACCCTCCAATCGGCCACGCGGCGGCTGTGACGTCAGCAGCAGCTGCGGCATCCTTCTTGTCGGCCTCGGCCTTCTCAGCGGCAGCACGGTCGGCGTCGGTCGACATGGTGATGCGGACGTAGATGAACAGAAGCGAGCAGTCGCTACCCAAAAACCTAATCGCCCCTCTCCCGTACAGGATCCGGAGAGGCGGGGTCGCCGGCGGCAGCAGCAGCAGAGGAACGACGTGGGCGTGGAGGCGGAGATGGAGATGCGTTCTGTTTTCGCGGCTGCTAGGGTTGGCAGCGCCCCACATATATATGTGCGGCCGCGCGTGGAGAGACATGGGCTGAACCCACGTCCAAGTCGGTAGCCCATGATCCGACGTGGCTCGGCTCGGCTCAACCCCGCAACCCGCGTCGCGTCGCGTCGTGGCGAGGCGAGCGGAGGAGGAGGAGTGCGCGAGGGTTTTTTTTCTTCTCAAGCTCCAATAGCATGAGGGAGAAAATCCCTTATAAACCACTCCAACTCTCCTTCCACTAGCATGGTGGGACTACACTTCCCACCACCTTGTCATGCCACCTACATGGGCCCTTAGAGATTAAATCTGAAATTGTCATATGGGCTCTAGGCCCATCTCATATTTCAACATTTATCACAGTTCAAAAAAATTAGCTTCTCTATCACACCACCAGGCCTTTTACGAACTAACGTCACAATAGGAATCATCACTCGAACCGGGCATCAATCAAATACCAGCTGGAACCTAACGCTAGAGACATATAATTCGTAAAATGGAGCAATGAGTGCTACAAAGTGCCACAAAACATTTGCTGTCAAAAAAAAAACAGTGCCACAAAACATTAATGTGGTTATACCGTTCACTTTGCGGTCAACAAAATACTTGATTTGAACTAATTGTAGCGCCGTGCTGTCAATGAAAATTTGTCGCTGCATAAACTATTTTATCTCTACATCTTTGTAGATGCTTAGAGCATCTCCAGCCGTTGGAGCACCCAAAAACACCATTGAACCCAAAAAATTGGTGTCTTGGGGGCATGAGGAGGGCATCTTTCTAGTCACACCCCACCCCTAAGCAAAAGTTTATGAGAAGAATGATTAAGTGGGCCAAGTAAAAAGGACATGTGGTGAGACACGATTTGCCGAAAATTCCGCCGGCGCCCCCAAGGCCCCCCCCCCCCCCCCCCCCCACTCACCCACCCACCCACACACACATGCCGGATTTCACCTGGGTTTGCCGGCGCTATTTTGACGTCCTGGGGGACGCCGGGGGCATGGCTGGGCCGTTTTTCGGCAAAAAGCGCCGTCCGAGTCTAAAATCGAGCCTAAAAAGGTGTCCTGGGTGCGTCTTGGGGAGGCAGGTGGAGATGCTCTTCACAAGCTTTGGGGAAGTCGTACGTGAAGGAAAAACTCTGTGCGATAGCATCATTTTTTGTAGGAAGAGTGTTATAGCGTCATTGTCGGAGCTAGCAGGCCACCGTTTCTAATCTATGAGGTGATTAGTTCGAGCGAGCAAAGCCATGGTTGAGCTCGACGCAACAACCACCATGTGAGAACATGTAAATTGTCTCTAGTCCATTGAAAGAATAAATATTGTTATGGCATCGCTATCATTTCTGTAATAAAGATAACAGGGGCGGCCTTGTGATTAAACTTTGATCTGCGAAGGCCGTCTTAATAAAAAAAAAGCGCCTGCATTACTCTGTCGTTTAGCTAATCTCCCCGTTAGTAATGAGCTAGCTTCTTTATCACAGTTAAAAAAAAAATAGCTTCCCTATCACCACCAGAACTTTTTCCGTACTAACGTCATAAGCACTATTTTTTATCACTCAAACCGGGCATCAATCAAATACCAGCTGGAATCTAATGCTAGAGGTATATAGTTCATACTCCTTCCGTTCCAAAATAGATGACCCAACTTTATACTATAGTTAGTATAAAGTTGAGTCATCTATTTTGGAACGGAGGGAGTAAACTGGAGCAATGAGTGCTAGAAAGTGCCACAAAACATTAATGTGGTTATACCGTTCACTTTGCGGTGGACAAATTCTTGGTTTATACTAACTTTTACTCTAAATTAAACTGCGCTGCGCTGTCAATGAAAATTTACTAAATCCGCTGGATAAACTGTTTTCTCTCTCTATCTCGTTAGATGCCTCTGGTCTATTGAAAAATAAATATTGTTATGGCATCACTATCGTTTCTATAATGAAGATAACGGGGACGGCCTCATGATTAAACTTTGTTTTACGAAGGCTGTCTTAATAAAGAAATCACCTGAATTACTGTCGTTTAGCTAACCTCCCATCATTAATGAGCTTCTTTGTCACAGTTTTTTTAATAGCTTCTCTATCACAACCAGACCTTTTATTTCAAACTAATGCCATAAGCACCATTTTTATCTCTCGAACCGGGCATCAAATCAATACCAGCTGGAATTTGACGCTAGAGGCATATAATTTGTAAAATGGCACAATGAGTGTTACAAAGTACCACAAAACATTAATGTGGTTATACCGATCACTTTGCAGTCAACAAAATGCTTGATTTAAACTAACTTATACTCTAGATTAAATAGCGCTGTGCGGTAAATGAAAATTTACTAAATCCGCTGGATAAACTATGTTCTCTCTCCATCTCGTTAGATGCTTAGAGCAAAGCAAAGCCAACTTGCGAACGTGCTCAGCTCGCACTTCCAGCCGAGCTCCTCTTTTCTAATCTCTCATTTGTTATTTCGTGCTTGTACATGCAGCCACAGCCTTGATTATAATGTGCACGCCATCACTGCCGGTTGACACAAACAAACCCCCACCAGACACCAGCTAAGCAAAAATGGAGGCAACGGTGCTGAGCGTGGGCAAGTCCGTGCTGAGTGGAGCGCTTAGCTACGCCCAATCTGCCCTGGCCGAGGAGGTGGCCCTGCAGCTGGGAGTACGGCGTGATCAGGCCTTCATCACGGGTGAGCTCGAGATGATGCAGGGCTTCCTGATGTGTGCACACGAGGAGGGGCGAGACGGCAGCAGCATGGTGGTCAAGATCTGGGTGAAGCAAGTCCGCGACGTTGCATACGACGTTGAGGACTGCCTCATGGACTTTGCCGTCAGGTTAGATCACCAGCAGTCGTGGTGGCGTATCCCTCGAAGGCTGCTTGACCGGCGTTTCGTGGCCAAGGAAATGAAGGAGCTCAGATCCAAGGTGGAGGACATCAGCCAGAGGAATGTCCGGTACCACCTCATAAAGGAATCATCTGGGCAGCCATCGTCTGCCACTGCCACCATCAGCAGTGAGGTGATACTTCACGTCGCCGAAGCAAAGACACGAGCTGCACTTCACCTGGAAGAGGAAAAGGTGGATCTTGCCGAGCTGATCGCCAGAGATGACCTTGAGTCAGCAATCGCGGTGTGGGGAGCAAGCACCAATGTTGGGGTCACATCTATCATCAGAGCTGCCTATGACGACAAACAAGTGAAAGATAAGTTTCAGTGCCAAGCCTGGGTAAGGCTGATGCATCCCTTCAATCCAAATGACCTCTTTGTCAGCTTGGTGAGGCAGTTCTACCAAGATTCATGTGAAGAATCTGATAAAGCAAGCATGCAAGGAGGAGGAACAGCCACTGGGCTGACAGTTCTGAAGAAGATGGCAGCACCAGATCATAGTTTGGTCGATGAGTTTAATCGGTATGTGACTGAGAAGAGGTACTTGGTTGTTATTGCTGATGTGTCTACCATAGAAGAGTGGGACTGGATCAAAACATACTTTCCGAGATTTAATGGGGGACGGATTATTGTGTCCACGCAGCAATTTGAAGTTGCAAGGCTGTGCACTGAGCAGCCTTGCACAATATCAGAGATAAAACAAATATGGTCATTCGATAAGGACTTATATGTCTTCTACCACAAGGTAACCATAAGTATACATATCTCCTCTTCGTCTCTATTTAGATAATCGAATGTAATCTTTGTCGCCCCATATATGAATTAAATACGAATCAATGCATCGTTGTTTTGATTTAGGTATCTAGCAGGTATCGTAGTTCGCCTAAATTAACTAACGTGGCTTAACTTGTGTTCAGGCGGAGGCGGCTCGAATCAAAGAGGATGGCAAGGCCGAGTCCAGCTCAGATGGTGAGATCACTAGCGCTGAAGAAGCTGCTCGTGAGAAACAGCAGCATGCAGATCAGAAGCCCACTGGTGCCAGTGTAGTGGCAGCCGCTTTGGAGGAAGATCGGCTTATCGACCGGGTGGCAGCAAAAGCTAAAGTTATTGATTTCATCGATCAAGATGGCGAGGTGATCAGCATTTGTGGAATGGGTGGTCTTGGGAAAACCACTCTTGTCACAAGTCTCTACCAACAAGAACTCAGTGGAAGGTTTCAGAGGCGCGCTTGGTTAACGGTGCCGCGTCTAAACCATCAAGAATTTTACAATGATTTGTTACAGCAATTATGTGTGGATTTTCATGGAGACAAAGAAAAGCAGCTCACTGAAACACAACAAAGTAACAATGGAAAGGAGACACAGCCAAAGAAAGAGCAAAAACCAGTTGAAATTTTGGCAGAGATTTTATTGGAAAACAAATGTCTCATTGTTTTTGATGATCTATCATCGACCATGGAATGGCAATTGATAAGGAAGCTCTTGCCATCATCGAAGGACAATACCGCTAACCGGATCATTGTCACTACGCGGGAACTGAATGTTGCAATGTGTTCTTCGGAGAAAGAACGCAAAATATACAATCTCGAGCTTCTAACTAAACAGGATGCTCTCCGCCTATTTGAAAAGAAGGTACTCTATTTTACATGTGAAATACTAGAAGCATTATGTTAAGCTATTTTGTTTTTAAGATGGCACATATTTTCTTGTCATACAAACATTTGTACAAATATTATACTGATGGGTGGGCAATCCATCCTTATTTCGTAAAAGCAGTTTTTGAATTAATTTATTACCATTTTTCTGTTTTTTGCAAGATGGCTGCAATATAGACACCTTCTAAACATATTTTACTGAGAAATGCGGTTCTGTACATATTCATTTATGTTACCATATATGGCATTACAGAGTAAATTACATGAAACTATACACGTTTTTGGTATAACTAGTAAACACAAAACAATTTTAGTTTGTGCTTCATTGAGGCTACATATGCTGACGAGTGTTGGTCTTACTCGCTTGATTATGTCCGTTTATTCAGAACAATCCATGTTTCATGAATGAAAACTAGAATGTACCTCGCTCGTTCAAAATGTAAGAAATAGAATTCATTCAGAGTACACTTTGACCAACAACTACTATGCAACAGAAACCTTATGTCGTGAGATCCATATTCCAAGATACTTATCTATGATTGATTTTATATCACATTAATACATATTAATGCAATATTTGTTGTTCAAAAGCTTCTCTTCTCTTAGCGAATCACACCACACCCTACAGTTAGAACAACGAGATTACATTTTTCATTGTGGCTATGCCAAAATTTACGTGGCTTATTATTTTCATGCAAATATATATGTAGCTTTATAGTTTTATATTGTCCCGTGGACACAATATTATGTACACCCCATTCAGTGTTGGTCTTTGTGGGGTCCATATAGTGCAAATTTTCAAACTCTGACCATTACTGTACTTGGATGTTTCCAGATTTTTGTTATTAGTATAATTGGAGTCATGCTTTTTCGACTTTGTAAAAGTAATATTATTGTATAGATCTAGCAAAACTGTTGCCTCTTAACTTATTTTCACTTGAAAATATTCGACTGTCATAAAAAGCTCCAATTGTCATAAATAAAAAATTGGAAATTTATGAGTTATGAAGCACACTAGAGTAACCCGATAAAGAATGAAATCACATTTTAAACCCGAAACTATTATGCTTGGCCCGACTTAAAACCTTAAGATATGAGATCGCCTAAATCAAACTTTGGACTTCCGCAAACAATTCAAAATGAACCCTATACCGGTTTGGAATAGTAGTTTTCCATTTTGGGCCTTTCAAAACATATAAGGATTTCCCCCATGAAAAAAAGGATTGATAAAGGAATTCATTTTTTTTGTGTGTCTTCATATGGAAAAATTGGGTGATGATTTTTTTCCCCTGGTTCTTAATTTCTGGTATTGTCCACTTATTTTCTACATATATTTTTAAGAGCCTCGGAATAAGAAACCGCAATGGTTATAGAGCCTAGCTAGGTAGGTCAAGAGATAATTGTGCATGCCATGACGTTGTTAAGATTTCATAAAGACCCTTATGGTCTTGTCCTATAAATGGGCCCTTGTGAGCCTACAAAATTGTAAGTCCATGCCGAATACCTTTAGTTGGTCCTATACATAAGACTTGTGATTAGGAAAAGAATAACAATAGCTAAATATGGTGCGCAGTACTGGATCTAGTCCTCCACGAAAAGTTATAAACCATCCAAACATTAAGCCAGTTTATTTAGGGTGCTTTTGCATCTTTGAGAGGGGGGGGGGGGGGGGGTACTGATGAGGAACCATGAAAATTTGAACTAATGTGTGACAGTTAAATGGTTTTATAAAGTTCAGTTTTAATTTGAACTAAAATGTACCATCCTTCTATCTATAAGTTTTCACATTTTTTAGAAACGTTGAAATACAAAGCACTGTCTAAAACTGGCTAGGGTTAAAGTTAAATGATTTATAAATTTCTGTTTTAATATGTGTGGTTTCGTAGTTCGGGATTCAAATCAGACTTGACATCATAATTTGCAGTTTAAAATGGACTTCCTCAAAAAAGGAATGCACCGCATGAGAATCTCAGCAGACACATACTTACCCATTGGACTCACACAGATATTAAGTCTCACACACGGTATCAACCCTAAGTCCAAACCTGCTGTGTAGAAACGAACATTCCTCCAACAACTAGGCCACATAACCATCTTCCCGTGTTGGATTGGATAGTGAAGAACACTACACGGGAAAATTGTATACTTGAAACTATAAGTGGCAAAAAATGCTTGTAAAGAAATAGCATTTCTTCTCTTAAAAAGGAATTGTATTTGAATGTAGTGTGTACTTCGTTAGTGTTTACAACTTAACATGGCGATGGATGGCAATTACATAATGAATTGTATATAAGCAGGCCAAAGTAAGAAGAAATGGCATACGAAATGCTATATCGCCTGACCTGGTTTTCTAAATCATATGAATAACAGGTATTCAAGGATATCGAAGAGAGGGAAAGTTATGCTCATATTCCGGGCCTGGCTGAGCAAGCAAATCTTATATTGAAGAAGTGTGACGGCCTCCCTCTTGCTATATCCACCATAGGTAGCTTCCTGGCAACCAAACCAAAAACTGCTATAGAGTGGAGGAAGTTGAACAAACACATCAATGCAGAGCTAGAGATGAATAAAGAGCTTGAGATGATACAGACAGTCCTTGCTTCAAGTTACGAAGGTTTACCGTATTATCTCAAGGCTTGCTTCTTGTATTTATCCATTTTTCCTGAAGACCACCGCATCAGATGGTCTCGTTTGGTGAGGCGCTGGATTGCAGAGGGGTATTCGAGGCGAATACGCGACAAGACTGCAGTTGAAACCGGGAATAGCTACATCACCGAGCTTATCAATAGGAGTATGGTCCGACCATTACAAGGAGATGGGATTGCAAGTGGGAGGAAAGGTTTCTTGGACGTCCATGATCTCATCCGTGACATTGCAATCTCGAAGGCAACAGAGGAAAGCCTTGTTTTTACACTGGATGAAGGATGTGACTTAAACACCCAAGGCAAAATCCGTCACCTTGCTGTAAGCAGCAGGTGGAAAAGAGACAAAGATGTATTTGAGAATGCACTGGACTTATCTCACTTAAGATCATTAACAGTATTTGGAGGATTGGAGGCATTTTTCATTTCTGATAAGATGAGATTACTCCGAGTACTGGATTTGGAAGACACAAAGGGTCTGACAGATCAACACCTCCATCAGATTGGGAAGCTTGTTCACCTAATCTACCTTTCTCTGCGAGGATGTGATGGACACTTGCGCCTGCCAGATTCAATGGGCAATCTGAGGCACCTACAGACACTGGATGTAAGAGATGTATGCATAATAAATCTGCCAACAACAATTATCAAGCTTGGCAAGTTACATTATCTTCATGTGGGCTTTGTGCCACGAAATGATGACAAGGAAACAGGAAGTTTGGTTGGCATGAAACACATATCCGAGGTTTTGGACAACAGTGTACCCTTCCTTAACCCAAAAGCTATGCTCGCATGCCTCTGCGGCTGGTGCTGCTGCTGCTTGCCGGCGTATTTACTAGGATTCCTCGGCGTCATACTATACTTCCTCTACTACTTCTTGTTGTTTATCCCTGGGCGTTTCATACACGTGCTTACAAGAGATGGTTGTGCCGGGGTGCCTGCGTACTTTATGGGGATAGATCCATCTGGTGTCAAATTCCCGAGAGGAACCAGGAAGCTCAAGTCCCTGCACACGGTAGGTGTTGTCAATATCGACGGGGAAAATGCCATTCTCAAAGAGCTCCAAGATCTTACCGAGTTGCGTAAGTTAAGAGTGACTGGTCTGAATAAGAAAAATCGCAAAAGCTTCTGTTCGGCCATTGCCAACCTCAAATCCCTGGAATCCTTGTTTGTGCGGTCAGAGGGGAAGCCTGGTCTATCTGGCTGCTTGGATGACCTGTCCGAGCCACCAAAGAACCTTCAAAGCCTCAAGTTGTACGGCAACTTGGTCAAACTGCCGGCATGGGTCGAAAAGCTCACAAATCTTGTGAAGATGGAGCTACGGAGCAGCTGCTTATCTGAGGAGGAGGTTGGTACCACGCTACAAGTCCTTGGAAGGCTACCAAACCTAGCAATCTTACGTCTGCTGAGGGGGTCGTTCGAGGGTCACGAGCTGTGTTTCAGCTTCAAAGAGAACGCATTTCCAAGCCTCAAGGTGTTGTTGCTGGATGTCCCGGAGGACATCCAACTGGTCAAGTTTGAAGACGCGGAAGCGACCAGTAAGATTGAGCTGCTGCATGTGGAATTTGGTCGGTATGCCGCTAAGAAAGAAGCTGGGGTGTTTTCTGGGCTACCATCTCTGCCAAGCCTCAAGGAAGTCGTACTCAACGCTGCCACAACAAAATTCATGGATGGCTTGCGAGCCCAGTTTGCTGGGAAGACAAACCAACCCATTCTGAAGGTCAAGAGTCAATTGGATTGATTCAAGCTGCTGTCTTTACCCTGCGTGTACTGTTTTCCCTCCTATTATTAGGAGTTTTCACTCATCACCCAGTCTGTAACACCTCAAAAGTTTCACTTTTTTTTATTTATGTGTCAAAAATAATTAGCCTGCTCTGTTCAGCACTGCCAGATATAATGTGGCACGGCCCTGGTGTTGGCTGCTCACAGATTTATCTGGGTGAATTGGATGATCACTATTTATGTTTTCTTTTGTAAGCATACTGATGACATTACAATTTACATGCTTCCTGCTTTATGGGAATAGCTAATAAATATCCAAGTGTTTTTCACCTCGGATTTTCATTCAAGTATCATGCATATATGCTTCCTTACCTGATTGTACTTCAGTTGTACTAATAAGTTCTGGACTTGTTGTCGAGCCTTTCATCTTATCCGGCAACTCTGTCTGTTCCCCTCGAAGCCAAGCCAGCCACGAGATGACGCTTGCTACAATCAAATGGACTCTGGACTTGTCCAGGGCATTATCAAGACCAGAGGACTTGTTGAATCCGTAGCTTCAGTCGAAGTGAACTGAAGTACACACCTAACAGCCAACAAATACGGAGTACAAATCAGTAACCAAATGCCTATGTTTGTATGCCGTCATGCAAGTACAGGCACGCATTTCC
Organism: Triticum timopheevii; assembly: GCA_963921465.1. NCBI lineage: Eukaryota > Viridiplantae > Streptophyta > Magnoliopsida > Poales > Poaceae > Triticum > Triticum timopheevii. The sequence goes on along the minus strand of OY997272.1, from coordinate 67,860,832 downwards.
CTACCAATGCCAACTAAGAGATGCATAAATCTAGAAGCAGTTCCAGAAGCACATCTTGAAGAAAAAGGGTGGGTACACCTCAGACTCGTTTTACGGCAATTTCGACATAGCATCGGTGAGAGATCCAGCGACCGAACTCGGCCGGGCAGCACGCGTCGGTTCGCTGCAAACCTCCGTCATTGAAATGGCATCTAGCGCAAATACTAGATAGATGGGGTTGAGGAATTTCTGAACGCGGCGTACCCATCGATCGCATGACGTCGGGGAGGGGCCGGAATCTGTTGGCGCACCCACGTGCTCGACCGGCGACCCATCGGCGCCCCGCCTTCGCGCGCTTCAGTCCCATCCTAGGCGCCGCCGCCGCCGGGAGGGGGAGAACAGCGTTGGGAGGATGAGCGGGCAAGGTTCGTTCTGCGTCGCGTCCATGGCCGAAGCTCGAGGCGACGATTCTCGCTCTTGTTCTGATGTCCGGCCCACTAAGAAGCACGCAAGTTACCAAACGTGTGTGTTTCGGGTACCCAGGGCGGAGCCATTTGCCGCACGTTGCGGGCTTGCGGCAAATTGTCGCCGCAACGCACAGGGCCGGCCCAAAACTTTCTGTTTCCGGTTTTGGGAATATTCCACGGGTTTTCAGTCGGTTTATTCCGGTTTTGGGAACCTTCCAGAAGACCCAGAACCGAGTTTTTTTTTTCTTTTTTATGTTCGTTTTTTCCAGTTTCCTTTTTGTTTCCTTTGTATGTTTTTTCAGATTCCTCTTTTATTTTTCATTCCTATTTCATTTTCGTTTTTCTTGTTCAAAAATGTTCGAGAATTCAAAACATTTCGCCTTTTCCAAATTTTGTTCGTTTTTTCATAAAATGCCACAGTATTGTATAATTCAGAAATTCATAAAAGTTCAGAAGTTCAAATTTTGTTCACCTCCTTCAAAAAAATTTCAAAAATTTCAAAAAAAGTGCTTTTAGAAAAAATGATCCAAATTCAAAAAAGGTTACGTTTAAAATTTTGTTCATAAATTAATAAAATTTTCACACTTTTAAAATTTGCTCATGTACTAATTGTTTTTATAATTTTTGAAATTCTTTTATTTAGAAAAATGTTTAGAAATTTCAAACAATTTTCTAAATATCGATCAAATTCCAAAAGAGGTTGTGTTTTCAATTTTTGTTCATGAATACGAAAAATGTTCGCATATTAAAAAAGATGTTCGTGTTTTTTCAAAAAATGTTCGGAATGTTTCTGCCCAAAAATTTCACAACTTTTCTAAAAATATTCAGCATTTCTGAAAATGTTCCCATTTTAGAAAATTGTCTAGAAATTTTAAAAAATGTTCATTTTTTCAAGTTTTTGAAGTTTCAAAATATGTTCCCTCTTCAAAAATTGTTCAAAATTTTCCAAAAAGTGTTTGTGTTTTCTATTTTTGGTCAAGAGTTTAAAAAATGTTCGTGTTTGCTTAATTTTCATTTGGAATTTCAAAAAACTTCCCGATTTGAGAGAAAGCGTTCATGATTTCAAAAAATGTGATTCACAAAAAATGTGTCAGTTTTGTAAAACAATTAGCAAATTTGAACAGTGTTTGCATTTCAGAAAACACTCAGTTTTCTTTAAAAAAATTGGTTTCAAATTCTTGAAAATAATTCAGATTTGCGCTGCCTATTGTTTTTTTAATTCCTGACGCAGCTGCCTAATCAAATAAACTCGGTAGGTTAGCTGGCTGAGGTTCGTGCTTTGTAGGATGAGATCGTTGGTTCAGTTCCAGCGATGTCGAAATATTTTTTGGAGCTAGAGAGATTCGCTTGCGGTCATGGGACAGCCCAGTCGGAGACCGCCTGTGCGAAACTGCGTCGCTTTGCCGCAAAGAGCGGCGAGTAGGAGCTCCCCAGGCTCCCGCAAAGGTCTTCTTTTTTTTTGCTTGAAACGTGCCAAGTGGGTCGACCGGCAGCCGCCACATGTCGCGTTTGGGAATTTCTTTTGAGATTTTTATATATTTTTTAATTTGCACATGTTTTTGGGCTTTATTAATTTTTTTTAGGCATTTCCGTTTTTCTATGGTTTTTCTTAGGTTTTGATAAAAAAATTGGGTTTTATTCGGAGTTTTTCCGGGAAGCGGTGCCTTTTCCTGTGAGAAGCATAACGTGTGCTTTTGCGAGAAGCACAATCTTGCTCCGGTGAGAAGCACATCCTTACTTCCACATGAAGCATAGCATGCGCTTCCAAAAAGGAAAAAAGCACGGCATGTTCTTCTGTGAGAAGCATAGTTGTGCTTCCGCGAAAAGCACATGCGCTTCTCTAAAAAAGGGAAAACCACACTTCTGCTTTCCAGAAAAGTGAAAAACACAACTATATTTTTGGGCTCCAACTTTTTATTTCATTTTTCTTTTTGGTTTGCTAGCTTTTTGGGTTTGCCTTTTTTTTTTGTTTTTGTTCTCTCGATTTCTGGTTTTTTCTTGCAAAAACTTTGAAACCTATTAACATGGGATATAGTTTCGAACTCAAAAAATTTAATTGTGAAAACGGTTCGGGATTTGAATGCAAAGAGATGAACCATTTTGAGAAAAAGAATTGACAAAGAAAGGAAAAACTCTCAACTTGCCACAAAGGTGAGCACCAGAGAAGCTGCAGAGTGATCTTGCAAGGGGTGTCATTAACTAGTTATTTCAAAGTGTTTCTCCTTCACCTCGAGCCTCTTTGGGAAGGGGCTTTGTCTCTTGGTGATGTATGCTCTTGGGGAGGAGAGAACAACACTTTTGGGTAGGTCTCACGACGTTGCCCACACAGTGTGGTCACTGCTGCTCACAGCCTCCCGCTAATGGGCCAGCCTAGGAGCATGGGATCTTTTCTTACTTCTATTTTGCTTTCTTGGTCGGTTTTTTACCTAGGTTTTTCTAATAGATTTTTATTTAAAAAATGCTGCAAAACTCAACCAAAATGTTAGCAAATTCAATTAAAGTTCATGAATTCAAAAATGATCGTTGAATTCAAAAAAATCATGAATCCACACAACATTCACAAATTTCAAAAATGTTCACGAATTCAAAAAGTGTTCAGGAATTTCAAAAAACTCAATGAATATGAAAACTATTCGTGAACTTAAAAATAGTTCCTGGTTTTGTAAAATGTCTGTAATTGAAAAAAATCATGGTTTTTAAAAAAATCATGAATTCAAGATTTGATTATAATTTCACACATTTTATGAAAAACACACACAAATTTGTAAAATGTGAATATTTTTTTAATTAGTCAACAATTGTTCAAATTACAACCGTACTCTAGAAAACACAGACATATTTTGAAGTTATGAAGATTTTTTAAAATCTGAACAGTTTTTCAAAAAGAGAACAATTTCTGAAACTTCAAAAAGTAATTAAAGATTTCGAAATATGTGAATTTCAAAAAACATAAATATTAAAGTGAAACAGAAAACAAAAGGAACGTACAAATTAAAAGAACAAAAGAAAAAGATCTCGCTGCTTATCTGAGTCTTAGCCCACGTCAGTCAACGAGTGGGCGAGCACTAGGCGTCTGTTACTGTGCATTTTGAAAATGGGCAGCTGAAGAACTCCAACCTGGGCCAGCCCATTTAGCTATTTTTTTTCTTTTCTATTTTTAAACTAAAAAACAAACGCATGTGCGGAGACCCAACGAGTGGGCGAGCACTAGGCGTCTGTTATTTTTTTCCTGTTGTCCCCAATAAACTGCACCAACCACCCGACAACGATTTGCTGTAATAACTTCTCCCTTTTCTTATTTTTCTTCTTTTTTCCTTTTCCTTTTTTTTTACCAGTTATATTTTTTTCAACTTAAATTTCATGAATCTTTTCCACAATCGGTGAAGTTTTCTAAAAAATGATGAACTTTTTCCAATTTATGACCTTTTTACAGAATTTGATGAACTTTTTTTAAAGTCCATGAATTTTATAGAAAGTTCTGCAAAATTGATGAACTATTTTCAAACTTGATGAATTATTTTTCAAAATAGATGAACCTTTTTTTCAAAAGCGCTCACCATTTTTCAAGTTTGATGAACTTTCTTTTAAAATAGATAAACTTTTTACAACATTTGATCATTTTTTCAAATGGATGAACTTTTTTCAGATAAAATGTTTTTTTCCAAATTAATGAACTTTTTTTCAACTAAGATGGACTTATTTTTTTCAAGGTCATGACATTTGTTTCAAAATCCGTGAACTTTTTTGATTTCATGATTTTTTTCCTCTTTGTGTTTTTTCCCTGGATTTTTTCGTTTATCTTTCCAAATGTGAACATGGAGCTAGCCGGGCGGCGCGTGAGGACCAGGGAGCTTCCATGATGCCTGACGCACCGAATAGAAACTCGCCAAATCCTATTTGACGCTAAAACCGCGGTTTAAAGGTTTGTGCGTACGCGGCGAACACCCCCTCGAACTAGTGTGCGAGCCCATGTAAACTACATGGCACCTGGTGGTATTCTCTGGTTTCGGAAAGATTTTAGAAGCATTCGGTCGTTTCTTTGTGGGCTTTGGTTATTTCCTTAATTTTGTTTCTCTTTTTTATAATTATTTTTAATTTATTATTCGTATTCCCATTTTAATATAATTTTTGAAATTGTTAGAAAAACGAATTATTTAAATTTTTAAAATTAGTGCACTTTTACAAAATTGCAAATGGTTTTCAAAATTCATGAAACTTTTTCAAATTTGTGAACATCCTATACAAGTTCGAGAACCTTTTTAAGAACATGCGCTTTTTCCATGATAAATGAACGTTTTTATATTGCATGAACTTTTTGTTTAACTTAGAAAACTTTCTTGAATAGTGTACATTTTTTAAATGATGACCATTTCCTAAAAACCGTGAATGTTTTTCAAATCCATGAACAGTTTTCATATACACGAACATTTTATTAAAGTTTGTGAATTTTTTTTAAAATTGCGAGTTTTTTCAAATTGAGCAACTTTTTCCAAATTCATGAACATTTGTCAAATGCGCGAACTTTTTATTTAAGTTTGAAAATAGAATCCAGTTGTGAAATAAATTCAAATTCATGCACTTTTTTCTAATTCATGAATCATATTTCAAGGCCAAAATATTTTTGATTTCACCAAAATTTAAAATACTGAAAAAAGTCCCTCTAGCTATACAAAGGATTTATGTTTGCATTTGCGTAGCCCCCCTCCCTTGTTTATGAACGATCCAGATCATTTGTGTTTGTTTTGGCTAGTAACGAGACAAAAGAGCCGCTCGACTCTCGTGCCCGACCTGCCGATCAGGGGATGGAGGGTTGACTCAAGCGGACATATTTCTATAATATTCATTTTGGGAATGGAAAGATTTTTTGTTAAAATCTCAATGAACATTAATGGCTCGTTTAAAAATGGTTCACTAAGTGTAAAGCAATTCTGCACAACTTTAAAGAAATGTCAACAACATTTAAAAAAATATTCGTGGCATTCAGAAAAATAATCGTCACATTTTAAAGAGTTTATAGAATATAAAAAATATTTACATAATTCAAAAACAATGTTTTGCAACATTGGAAGAAATGTTCATGTGTTTCAAACATTATCTGACATTTAAAAAATTAAATGTTGAAAAGTTTTGTGTAGTATAAAAAATGTTTTATTCCATTGAAAAAACATTGTGTGAAATTGAAAAAAAGTGTTGAAATACAAAATTTGTGACATTTTTAATTTTTAAGTAGTTAAAAAAATGCTTAGTTCCGTTAAAAATGTGTTGAACATGTATTTGAAAAATGCTTACATGTTTTTTAAAAACAGTTAGGAAAAATGTATTTGAACGTAATGTTTGTCGTATACTTGAAAAATGTGCAACATATGTCTAAACAATTATCAACATGTACACTAATAACGTACAATGCACATTGAAAAAAATGCAAATGTGTTGAAAAAAAGAAAAAGAGGAAAATGAAATAATTAAGTCGGTGAAGAAACACAGGAAAACAAAGAGAACAATTGACAATGCAAATGCAAATGAAAAAATCCTGACGAAAACAAGCCAACTCAGGTCAGACGAGCTACAGTTGGGCCCATCTCGTTAACTGTTCGCGAGAGGCAAGGCCAGCCTATATCTCGTAATAAGCGGGATATAGATCAGGCGGCCTTTTTACTTGAGATCTTGACTTTTTTTTAATTAACCTCGCAAACTAGCCTAGTGTTGTACTTTACTGCTGTGAACCATACCAGGACTTGTTGTCGTTTTGGACTTTTTCTCAGGTCTTGTATGACGCAATTTGCGTCAAATAGATCTCCAAATGCTTAACGCATGCGCTAAACGGCTTTTTGGTTATGTAAACAATAGTCTTAACAAAAACAATTAACAATATTTTGAAAACATCGAAATTGTAAAAAACTATAAAAATAAAAACATGAACCTTTTCTGTAAAAAACAAACATTTTTCCAGCATTGCAAACAATGTTTGAAAAAGCAAATATTTTTAAATTGCAATCTTTTGTCTAAAAACCTGTGAATTTGAAATTAGTAATATTTGTAAAATCAGGGATAATATTTGAAACACAATCTTTTTACGAAAATCAAAATCAAAATTTGTAATTCCAAATATTAAAATAACCTAAAACACCATTTTTCAAAAATGTTTGAAAAGAAAAGAAAAAATTCAAATGAAAATAAAAATAGAAAAGTATATTATAAACATGTTATTGATATGTACCTTACTAGTGCTCGTAGTTGCCCTTGGGTATTTGATACCTGTTCGGTTGCTAAGATTAGTAACTCGAAACAGGAGTTGCAGAATAAATATAGACTAGTTGAGGGTGAAATGGCGATGTGTGTTGGAAGTGGTTCCAAGATTGATATGATCATCATCGCACACTCCCTATACTTTCGGGATTAGTGTCGAACCTAAATAAATGTTATTTGGTGTTTGCATTGAGCATGAATATGATTAGATCATGTTTATTGCAATACAGTTATTCATTTAAGATAGAGAGTAATTGTTATTCTGTTTACATGAATAAAACCTTCTATGGTCATACACTTAAAACTAATGGTTTATTGAATCTCGATCGTGGTGATACACATCTATAATACCTAAATAGTTCATACCCACTATCTTATTTCTCTAGACATGCAAGCTGTCCACATCAGCAACACTCCACCCCAGCAAATCAATCTAGCCTGGTCGGCAATCCACTCACAAATCCACAAATCATTCATACATTTTTTCTTTGCTTAACCATCCCGTGGTGACTGAACCGACCTGTCTCTTCCTCTTTCGCCTTCCACATAACTAGCAAATTTTCCGTTCCACGGACCACTCTCCCGCACCATAAAAATCCACCAACACTAGCATGTGCCCATTGGGCCCGCTGCATCCTGAACCTTCTTCATTCTCCACTCCTCTCTCGATCCCTACGTCTTCATCTCTCCGCCTACCTTTCTGCTCTATCGATGGCTACCACGCGGCGCGCCTCCGCCCTCACCCCATGTTGCCCATGTGTGCCTCGTCGCATGGGTAGTGGTTGCCTACGATCTACCGCCGCATCGGCAGCCTACCCGGAGAAGCCGCGGGCCGTGTCATCTTCTCGCCATCACCCATTCGGAAGGTGGGAGGTGCCTGGTGCTCTAAAATACCCGAGGTTAGATTTGGATTTGTGATTTTTTGCCATCATGAGTTCCAATTCAACAGATTAACGTTGAATCCTATTTCCTTTCACTGACTCTTCCGATTGGGCGGCAACGAGGCACTGGAGGAAGCAGTCGATGCACACGTCGCTCAACGAGGCGAGACCAGTGGAGGATAGGCGGCATCACACATTCCTTCCGTACTGGCAGGGGGTTTCTCACGGCTGCAGCAACTACGTCCCGGTGCAAACTGTCGTTACCGGTGCCAGCGTGAAGTTCAGGTTATGGGTCCTGACCATCGTCCTTGTGGACTCTCCTTTCCCCATCACAATCTTTTGTAGTAGTATACTTCTCACAGAGATGTAATTATTGATTAAAATGGTGGTTTGCAGTATTGTACATCATGTTAAAACAGTATCTTGATTCTTCCTGGAAAGGGGCACTGAGGGAGTCCTGGACTAGGGGGTGTCCGGATAGCCGGACTATCATCATCGGCCGGACTCCAAGACTATGAAGATACAAGATTGAAGACTTCGTCGTGTCCGGATGGGACTTTCCTTGGCGTGGAAGGCAAGCTTGGCAATACGGATATGTAGATCTCCTACCATTGTAACCGACTCTGTGTAACCCTAGCCCTCTCCGGTGTCTATATAAACCGGAGGGTTTTAGTCCATAGGACGAACAACCATTACAACAATCATACCATAGGCTAGCTTCTAGGGTTTAGCCTCCTTAATCTCGTGGTAGATCCACTCTTGTACTACCCATATCATCAATATCAATCAAGCAGGAGTAGGGTTTTACCTCCATCGAGAGGGCCCGAACCTGGGTAAAAACATCGTGTCCCTTGTCTCCTGTTACCATCCACCTAGACGCACAGTTTGGGACCCCCTACCCGAGATCCGCCGGTTTTGACACCGACATTGGTGCTTTCATTGAGAGTTCCTCTGTGTCGTCACCGATAGGCTTGATGGCTCCTTCGCTCATCAACAACGACGCACTCCAGGGTGAGGCTTTTCTCCCCGGACAGATCTTCGTGTTTGGCGGCTTTGCACTGTGGGCCAATTCGCTTGGCCATCTGGAGCAGATCGAAAGCTACGCCCCTGGCCATCAGGTCAGATTTGGAAGCCTAAACTTCACGGCTGACATCCGCGGAGACTTGATCTTCAACAGATTCGAGCCACAGCCGAGCGCGCCGCACTGTCACGCTGGGCATGATTTAGCTCTGCTGCCGGACAGTGCCCTGGAGGCCGCACATGAGTCCGCTCCGACCCTTAGTTCGGAGCCGACCACGCAGATCGAGGACGGGTGGCTAGACACCGCCTCGGGGGCTGCAACTTCTAAGGCGATGGAGCCGAATACTGACCTTGTCCCTTGTAAAGCTCGTGACTCCGAGGTGCCGGACTCCTTGCCGGATTCCGAACCTCCTGCGCCCCTACCAACCGAATCCGATTGGGCGCCGATCGTGGAGTTCACCGCCGCAGACATCTTTCAACACTCACCCTTTGGCGACATCCTGAATTCGCTAAAGCATCTCTCATTATCAGGAGAGCCCTGGCCGGACTACGGTCAGGACGGTTGGGATGCGGACGACGAAGAAATTCAAAGCCCACCCACCACCCACTTTGTAGCCACTGTCGACGATCTAACCGACATGCTAGACTACGACTCCGAAGACATCGACGGTATGGACGACGATGCCGGAGACGACCAGGAACCAACACCTACAGGGCACTGGAAGACCACCTTGTCATACGACATATACATGGTGGACATCCCAAAGGATGGGAATGCCGAAGAAGAAGCGGAGGCAGATTCCTCTAAGAAACAGCCCAAGCGCCGGCGTCAGTGGCGCCGCTCTAAATCCTGCCACAGCAAGAATGGAGATTCCGGCACCGGAGATAATAACACCCCAGAGAGTGCCGAAGACAACCCCCTCCAGCAAGATTCAGCACAGGAGGACGGAGAAGCCAGCCCTCACGAGCGAGCAGCAGACGAAGAAGTAGAGGATGATAATTACATGCCTCCCTCCAGAGACGGGGCAAGCCTCAACGACGACGAATTTGTCGTGACCGAGGTGTTGGGGAACGTAGTAATTTCAAAAAAATTCCCTACACACACGCAAGATCATGGTGATGGCATAGCAACGAGAGGGGAAAGTGTTCGTCCACGTACCCTCGTAGACCGTAAGCGGAAGCGTTAGCACAACGCGGTTGATGTAGTCGTACATCTTCACGATCCGACCGATCCAAGCACCGAACGTACGGGGCCTCCGAGTTCAGCACACGTTCAGCTCGATGACGATCTCCGGCCTCCGATCCAGCGAAGCTCCGGAGATGAGTTCCGTCAGCACGACGGCGTGGTGACGATGATGATGTTCTACCGGCGCAGGTGGAATATGGTGGAGGGGGGCACTGCACACGGCTAAGGAACGATCCATAGATCAACTTGTGTGTCTATTGGGTGCCCCCCGCCCCCGTATATAAAGGAGCAAGGGGGGAGGCCGGCCGGCCCTTGGGGCGCGCCAAGGAGGGGGGAGTCCTCCTCCTTGTGGGAGTAGGACTCCCCTTTCCTAGTCCAACTAGGAAGGAGGAAGGGGGAAGGAAAGAGGGGTAGAGGGAGAGGGAAAGAGGGGCCGCGCCCCCCTCCCCTAGTCCAATTCGGACTCCCCTTGGGAGGGTGCGCGCCACCTCCTGGGCTACTGCCCTCTCTCTCCCCTCAGGCCCACTAAGGCCCAATACTTCCCCGGGGGGTTCCGGTAACCCCTCTGGCACTCCGGTTTTCTCCGAAATCACCTGGAACACTTCCGGTGTCCGAATATAGTCATCCAATATATCAATCTTTATGTCTCGACCATTTCGAGACTCCTCGTCATGTTTGTGATCACATCCGGGACTCCGAACAAACTTCTGTACATCAAAACTTGTAAACTCATAATAAAACTGTCATCGTAACATTAAGCGTGCGGACCCTACGGGTTCGAGAACTATGTAGACATGACCTAGAACCATTCTTGGTCAATAACCAATAGCGGGACCTGGATGCCCATATTGGTTCCTACATATTCTACGAAGATCTTTATCGGTCAAACCGCATAACAACATACGTTGTTCCCTTTGTCATCGGTATGTTACTTGCCCGAGATTTGATCGTCGGTATCCAATACCTAGTTCAATCTCATTACCGGCAAGTCTCTTTACTCGTTCTGTAATACATCATCTTATAACTAACTTATTAGTTACAATGCTTGCAAGGCTTAGGTGATGAGTATTACCGAGAGGGCCCAGAGATACCTCTCCGACAATCGGAGTGACAAAACCTAATCTCGAATTATGCCAACCCAACATGTACCTTCGGAGACACCTGTAGAGCACCTTTATAATCACCCAGTTACGTTGTGACATTTGGTAGCACACAAAGTGTTCCTCCGGTAAACGGGAGTTGCATAATCTCATAGTTGCAGGAACTTTGTATAAGTCATGAAGAAAGCAATAGCAGTATACTAAACGATCAAGTGCTAGGCTAACGGAATGGGTCATGTAAATCACATCATTCTCCTAATGATGTGATCCCATTAATCAAATGACAACACATGTCTATGGTTAGGAAACATAACCATCTTTGATTAATGAGCTAGTCAAGTAGAGGCATACTAGTGACTATATGTTTGTCTATGTATTCACACATGTATCATGTTTCCGGTTAATACAATTCTAGCATGAATAATAAACATTTATCATGATATGAGGAAATAAATAATAACTTTATTATTGCCTCTAGGGCATATTTCCTTCAGTCTCCCACTTGCACTAGAGTTAATAATCTAGATTACATAGTAATGATTCTAACACCCATGGAGTCTTGGTGCTGATCATGTTTTGCACGTGAGAGAGGCTTAGTCAACGGGTCTGCAACATTCAGATCCGTATGTATCTTGCAAATCTCTATGTCTCCCACTTGGACTTGGTCCCGAATGGAATTGAAGCGTCTCTTGATGTGCTTGGTCCTCTTGTGAAATCTGGATTCCTTTGCCAAGGCAATTGCACCAATATTGTCACAGAAGATCTTCATTGGTCCCGATGCACTAGGTATGACACCTAGATCGGAAATGAACTCCTTCATCCAGACTCCTTCATTTGCTGCTTCCGAAGCAGCTATGTACTCCGCTTCACATGTAGATCCCGCCACGACGCTTTGTTTAGAATTGCACCAACTTATAGCTCCCCCGTTTAATAAAAACACGTATCCGGTTTGCGATTTAGAATCGTCCGAATCAGTGTCAAAGCTTGCATCGACGTAACCATTTACGACTAGCTCTTTGTCACCTCCATATACGAGAAACATATCCTTAGTCCTTTTCAGGTATTTCAGGATGTTCTTGACCGCTGTCCAGTGATCCACTCCTGGATTACTTTGGTACCTTCCTGCCAAGCTTATTGCTAAGCATACATCAGGTCCGGTACACAACATTGCATACATGATAGAGCCTATGGCTGAAGCATAGGGAATATTTTTCATTTTCTCTCTATCTTCTGCAGTGGTCGGGCATTGAGTTTGACTCAACTTCACACCTTGTAGCACAGGCAAGAAACCTTTCTTTGCTTGATCCATTTTGAACTTTTTCAAAATTTTGTCAAGGTATGTGCTTTGTGAAAGTCCTATTAAGCATCTTGATCTATCTCTATAGATCTTAATGCCCAATATGTAAGCAGCTTCACCGAGGTCTTTCATTGAAAAACTTTTATTCAAGTATCCCTTTATGCTATCCAGAAATTCTATATCATTTCCAATTAATAATATGTCATCTACATATAAAATTAGAAATGCTACAGAGCTCCCACTCACTTTCTTGTAAATACAGGATTCTCCAAAAGTCTGTATAAAACCATATGCTTTGATCACACTATCAAAGCGTTTATTCCAACTCCGAGATGCTTGCACCAGTCCATAAATGGAACGCTGGAGCTTGCACACTTTGTCAGCACCTTTTGGATCAACAAAACCTTCCGGCTGCATCATATACAACTCTTCTTCTAGAAATCCATTCAAGAATGCAGTCTTGACATCCATTTGCCAAATTTCATAATCATGAAATGCAGCAATAGCTAACATGATTCGGACAGACTTAAGCATCGCTACGGGTGAGAAAGTCTCATCGTAGTCAACTCCTTGAACTTGTCGAAAACCTTTTGCAACAGGTTGAGCTTTATAGACAGTTACATTACCATCAGCGTCAGTCTTCTTCTTAAAGATCCATTTATTCTCAATGGCTTGCCGATCATCGGGCAAGTCAACCAAAGTCCACACTTTGTTTTCATACATGGATCCCATCTCAGATTTCATGGCCTCTAGCCATTTTGCGGAATCTGGGCTCATCATCGCTTCCTCATAGTTCGTAGGTTCATAATGGTCAAGTAACATGACTTCCAGAATAGGATTACCATACCACTCTGGTGCGGATCTTACTCTGGTAGACCTACGAGGTTCAGTAGAAACTTGATCCGAAGTTTCATGATCATTATCATTAGCTTCCTCACTAATTGGTGTAGTTGTCACAGGAACCGGTTCTCGTGATGAACTACTTTCCAATAAGGGAGTAGATACAGTTATCTCATCAAGTTCTACTTTCCTCCCACTCACTTCTTTCGAGAGAAACTCCTTCTCTAGAAAGGATCCATTCTTAGCAACGAATGTCTTGCCTTCGGATCTGTGATAGAAGGTGTACCCAACAGTCTCTTTTGGGTATCCTATGAAGACACATTTCTCCGATTTGGGTTCGAGCTTATCTGGTTGAAGTTTCTTCACATAAGCATCGCAGCCCCAAACTTTAAGAAACGACAACTTTGGTTTCTTGCCAAACCACAATTCATAAGGTGTCGTCTCAACGGATTTTGATGGTGCCCTATTTAACGTGAATGCGGCCGTTTCTAAAGCATAACCCCAAAACAATAGCGGTAAATCAGTAAGAGACATCATAGATCGCACCATATCAAGTAAAGTACGATTACGACGTTCGGACACACCATTTCGTTGTGGTGTTCCAGGTGGCGTGAGTTGCGAAACTATTCCACATTGTTTCAAGTGTAGGCCAAACTCGTAACTCAAATATTCTCCTCCACGATCAGATCGTAGAAACTTTATTTTCTTGTTACGATGATTTTCCACTTCACTCTGAAATTCTTTGAACTTTTCAAATGTTTCAGACTTATGTTTCATCAAGTAGATATACCCATATCTGCTCAAATCATCTGTGAAGGTGAGAAAATAACGATACCCGCCGCGAGCCTCAACATTCATTGGACCACAAACATCAGTATGTATGATTTCCAATAAATCAATTGCTCGCTCCATAGTTCCGGAGAACGGCGTTTTAGTCATCTTGCCCATAAGGCACGGTTCGCAAGTACCAAGTGATTCATAATCAAGTGATTCCAAAAGTCCATCAGTATGGAGTTTCTTCATGCGTTTTACACCGATATGACCCAAACGGCAGTGCCACAAGTAAGTTGCACTATTGTTATCAACTCTGCATCTTTTGGTTTCAACACTATGAACATGTGTATCACTACTATCGAGATTTTATAAAAATAGACCACTCTTTAAGGGTGCATGACCATAAAAGATATTACTCATATAAATAGAACAACCATTATTCTCTGATTTAAATGAATAACCGTCTCGCATCAAACAAGATCCAGATATAATGTTCATGCTCAACGCTGGCACCAAATAACAATTATTTAGGTCTAATACTAATCCCGAAGGTAGATGTAGAGGTAGCGTGCCGACCGCGATCACATCGACTTTGGAACCGTTTCCCACGCGCATCGTCACCTCGTCCTTGGCCAGTGCTCGCTTATTCCGTAGTCCCTGTTTCGAGTTGCAAATATTAGCAACAGAACCAGTATCAAATACCCAGGTGCTACTACGAGCTCTAGTTAGGTACACATCAATAACATGTATATCACATATACCTTTGTTTACTTTGCCATCCTTCTTATCCGCCAAATACTTGGGGCAGTTCCGCTTCCAGTGACCAGTCTGCTTGCAGTAGAAGCACTCAGTTTCAGGCTTAGGTCCAGACTTGTGTTTCTTCTCTTGAGCAGTAACTTGCTTGCTGTTCTTCTTGAAGTTCCCCTTCTTCTTCCCTTTGCCCTTTTTCTTGAAACTAGTGGTCTTATTGACCATCAACACTTGATGCTCCTTCTTGATTTCTACCTCCGCAGCTTTTAGCATTGCGAAGAGCTCGGGAATAGTCTTGTTCATCCCTTGCATATTATAGTTCATCACAAAGCTCTTGTAGCTTGGTGGCAGTGATTGGAGAATTTTGTCAATGACGCTATCATCCGGAAGATTAACTCCTAGTTGAATCAAGTGATTATTATACCCAGACATTTTGAGTATATGCTCACTGACAGAACTATTCTCCTCCATCTTGCAGCTGTAGAACTTATTGGAGACTTCATATCTCTCAATCCGGGCATTTGCTTGAAATATTAACTTCAACTCCTGGAACATCTCATATGCTCCATGACGTTCAAAACATCGTTGAAGGCCCGGTTCTAAGCCGTAAAGCATGGTACACTGAACTATAGAGTAGTCATCAGCTTTGCTCTGCCAGACGTTCTTAACATCGTCAGTTGCATTAGCAGCAGGCCTGGCACCTAGCGGTGCTTCCAGGACGTAACTTTTCTGTGCAGCAATGAGGATAATCCTCAGGTTACGGACCCAGTCCGTGTAATTGCTACCATCATCTTTCAACTTTGCTTTCTCAAGGAACGCATTAAAATTCAACGGAACAACAGCACGAGCCATCTATCTACAAACAAACATAGACAAGCAAAATACTATCAGGTACTAAGTTCATGATAAATTTAAGTTCAATTAATCATATTACTTAAGAACTCCCACTTAGACAGACATCTCTCTAGTCATCTAAGTGATTACGTGATCCAAATCAACTAAACCATAACCGATCATCACGTGAGATGGAGTAGTTTTCAATGGTGAACATCACTATGTTGATCATATCTACTATATGATTCACGCTCGACCTTTCGGTCTCCGTGTTCCGAGGCCATATCTGCATATGCTAGGCTCGTCAAGTTTAACCTGAGTATTCTGCGTGTGCAAAACTGGCTTGCACCCATTGTAGATGGACGTAGAGCTTATCACACCTGATCATCACGTGGTGTCTGGGCACGACGAACTTTGGCAACGGTGCATACTCAGGGAGAACACTTCTTGATAATTTAGTGAGAGATCATCTTAAAATGCTACCGTCAATCAAAGCAAGATAAGATGCATAAAGGATAAACATCACATGCAATCAATATAAGTGATATGATATGGCCATCATCATCTTGTGCTTGTGATCTCCATCTTCGAAGCACGGTCGTGATCACCATCGTCACCGGCGCGACACCTTGATCTCCATCGTAGCATCATTGTCGTTTACGCCATCTATTGCTTCTACGACTATCGCTACCGCTTAGTGATAAAGTAAAGCAATTACAGGGCGTTTGCATTTCATACAATAAAGCGACAACCATATGGCTCCTGCCAGTTGCCGATAACTTCGGTTACAAAACATGATCATCTCATACAATAAAATATAGCATCACGTCTTGGCCATATCACATCACAACATGCCCTGCAAAAACAAGTTAGACGTCCTCTACTTTGTTGTTGCAAATTTTACGTGGCTGCTACGGGCTTAGCAAGAACCGTTCTTACCTACGCATCAGAACCACAACGATAGTTCGTCAAGTTGGTGCTGTTTTAACCTTCGCAAGGACCGGGCGTAGCCACACTCGATTCAGCTAAAGTGAGAGAGACAGACACCCGCTAGCCACCTTTAAGCACAAGTGCTCGTAACGGTGAAACCAGTCTCGCGTAAGCGTACGCGTAATGTCGGTCCGGGCCGCTTCATCTCACAATATCGCCGAACCAAAGTATGACATGCTGGTAAGCAGTATGACTTGTATCGCCCACAACTCACTTGTGTTCTACTCGTGCATATAACATCAACGCATAAAACCTAGGCTCTGATGCCTCTGTTGGGGAACGTAGTAATTTCAAAAATTTCCCTACGCACACGCAAGATCATGGTGATGGCATAGCAACGAGAGGGGAGAGTGTTCGTCCATGTACCCTCGTAGACCGTAAGTGGAAGCGTTAGCACAACACGGTTGATGTAGTCGTACGTCTTCACGATCCGACCGATCCAAGCACCGAACGTACGGGGCCTCCGAGTTCAGCACACGTTCAGCTCGATGACGATCTCCGGCCTCCGATCCAGCGAAGCTCCAGAGATGAGTTCCGTCAGCACGACGGCGTGGTGACGATGATGATGTTCTACCGGCGCAGGGCTCCGCCTAAACTCCGCGACGATATGACCGAGGTGGAATATGGTGGAGGGGAGCACCGCACACGGCTAAGGAACGATCCGTAGATCAACTTGTGTGTCTATGGGGTGCCCCCCCCGCCCCCGTATATAAAGGAGCAAGGGGGGAGGCCGGCCGGCCCTTGGGGCGCGCCAAGGAGGGGGGAGTCCTCCTCCTAGTCGGAGTAGGACTCCCCTTTCCTAGTCCAACTAGGAAGGAGGAAGGGGGAAGGAAAGAGGGGGAGAGGGAGAGGGAAAGAGGGGCCGCGCCCCCTCCCCTAGTCCAATTCGGACTCCCCTTGGGAGGGGGCGCGCCACCTCCTGGGCTGCTGCCCTCTCTCCCCCCTCAGGCCCACTAAGGCCCAATACTTCCCCGGGGGGTTCCGGTAACCCCTCCGGCACTCCGGTTTTCTCCGAAATCACCCGGAACACTTCCGGTGTCCGAATATAGTCGTCCAATATATCAATCTTTATGTCTCGACCATTTCAAGACTCCTCGTCCTGTCCGTGATCACATCCGGTACTCCGAACAAACTTCGGTACATCAAAACTTGTAAACTCATAATAAAACTGTCATCGTAACATTAAGCGTGCGGACCCTACGGGTTCGAGAACTATGTAGACATGACCTAGAACCATTCTCGGTCAATAACCAATAGCGGGACCTGGATGCCCATATTGGTTCCTACATATTCTACGAAGATCTTTATCGGTCAAACCGCATAACAACATACGTTGTTCCCTTTGTCATCGG
The DNA here is from genome assembly GCA_963921465.1 of Triticum timopheevii. Taxonomy (NCBI): domain Eukaryota; kingdom Viridiplantae; phylum Streptophyta; class Magnoliopsida; order Poales; family Poaceae; genus Triticum; species Triticum timopheevii. Next base: position 67,843,116 of record OY997272.1, on the reverse strand, counting down.
TATGTTACTTGCCCGAGATTTGATCGTCGGTATCCAATACCTAGTTCAATCTCGTTACCGGCAAGTCTCTTTACTCATTCTGTAATACATCATCTTATAACTAACTTATTAGTTACAATGCTTGCAAGGCTTAGGTGATGAGTATTACCGAGAGGGCCCAGAGATACCTCTCCGACAATCGGAGTGACAAAACCTAATCTCGAATTATGCCAACCCAACATGTACCTTCGGAGACACCTGTAGAGCACCTTTATAATCACCCAGTTACATTGTGACGTTTGGTAGCACACAAAGCGTTCCTCCGGTAAACGGAAGTTGCATAATCTCATAGTTGCAGGAACTTTGTATAAGTCATGAAGAAAGCAATAGCAGTATACTAAACGATCAAGTGCTAGGCTAACGGAATGGGTCATGTCAATCACATCATTCTCCTAATGATGTGATCCCATTAATCAAATGACAACACATGTCTATGGTTAGGAAACATAACCATCTTTGATTAATGAGCTAGTCAAGTAGAGGCATACTAGTGACTATATGTTTGTCTATGTATTCACACATGTATCATGTTTCCGGTTAATACAATTCTAGCATGAATAATAAACATTTATCATGATATGAGGAAATAAATAATAACTTTATTATTGCCTCTAGGGCATATTTCCTTCACGAGGATCCCGTCGAACAAGAGCGTTTCAAACGCAGGCTTATAGCCACGGCAAACAGCCTAAAGAAAAAGCAGCAACAACTCCGAGCTGATCAAGACTTGCTGGTCGACAGATGGACCGAAGTCCTCACGGCCGAAGAGCATGAACTCGAACGCCCCTCCAAAAGCTACCCAAAACGCAAGTTGCTCCCCCGATTAGAGGAGGAGGCATATAAACCCTCATGACCAGCGCACAATACGGCAGACCGACCACCTCGTGGCCGCGACAGAGAGGCATCTAGACCCTCCACCAGAACCGTACCCCGGCACCGCTCGAAAAGTACGAAGCCACGGGGGAATGCACCGGACTTGCGAGACATATTGGAGGACAAGGCAAGACAATCAAGATCGATCTACGGATCACGTGGGCGCCCCACGATGCGCGACGACTACCGTCGCGCCGGATACAGCAACTCCGGCCGGGCCGAACACAGTAGACAAAGCTCTCTCGAGCTACGTCGTGATATTGCCCAATATAGAGGCGCCGCACACCCACTATGCTTCACAGATGAAGTAATGGATCATCAAATCCCTGAAGGGTTTAAACCCGTGAACATTGAATCCTACGATGGCACAACAGACCCCGCGGTTTGGATCGAAGACTATCTCCTTCATATCCACAAGGCCCGTGGTGACGATCTTCACGCCATCAAATATCTCCCACTCAAGCTTAAAGGACCAGCTCGGCATTGGCTTAACAGCTTGCCAGCAGAGTCAATTGGATGTTGGGAGGACCTGGAAGCCACGTTCCTTGACAACTTCCAGGGCACATATGTGCGACCACCAGACGCCGATGACCTAAGCCACATAATCCAGCAGCTAGACGAATCGGCCAGATAGTTCTGGACATGGTTCTTAACAAAGAAAAATCAAATCGTCGGCTGTCCGGATGCAGAGGCCCTCGCAGCCTTCAAACATAACATCCGCGACGAGTGGCTGGCCCGGCACCTAGGACAGGAAAAGCCGAAATCCATGGCAGCCCTCACATCACTCATGACCCACTTCTGTGCGGGAGAGGACAGCTGGCTAGCCCGCAGCAACAACCTCAGCAAAAATTCTGGCAGTCCGGATACCAAGGACCGTAATGGCAGGTCGCGTCGAAACAAAAACAAACACTACGTTAACGGCGATAACACTGAGGATACGACAGTCAACGCCGGATTCAGAGGCTCTAAACCTGGTCAGCGGAAAAATCCATTCAAAAGAACTACTCCGGGTCCGTCCAATTTGGACCAAATACTCGACCGCTCTTGCCAGATACATGACACCCCCGAAAAGCCAGCTAATCATACCAACAGGGATTGTTGGGTATTCAAGCAGGCAGACAAGTTAATCGCCGAAAACAATGACAAGGGGCCGCATAGCGATGACGAGGAAGAGACCCGGCCGCCGAACAATAGAGGACAGAAGGGTTTCCCCCCACAGGTACGGACGGTAAACATGATATACGCAACCCACATACCCAAGAGGGAACGGAAGCGAGCACTCAGGGACGTATATGCGATGGAGCCAGTCGCCCCAAAGTTCAATCGATGGTCCTCTTGCCTGATCACTTTTTATCGAAGGGACCACCCCACCAGTATCCGTCATGGCGGATTCGCCGCATTGGTTTTAGAACCAATCGTCGATGGATTTCACCTCACCAGAGTCCTGATGGACGGCGGCAGCAGCCTGAACCTGCTTTATCAGGACATAGTGCGCAAGATGGGCATAGACCCCTCAAGGATTAAACCTACAAAGACGACCTTCAAAGGCGTCATCCCAGGTGTAGAGGCCAATTGTACAGGCTCGGTTACACTGGAAGTGGTCTTCGGATCCCCGGATAACTTCCGAAGCGAGGAGTTAATCTTCGATATAGTCCCGTTCCGCAGCGGCTATCATGCTCTGCTCGGACGGACCGCGTTTGCAAAGTTCAACGCGGTGCCGCATTATGCATACCTCAAGCTCAAGATGTCAGGCCCTCGAGGAGTCATCACGGTCAACGGAAACATCGAACGCTCCCTCCGAACGGAGGAACATACAGCGGCTCTCGCGGCAGAAGTACAGAGCAGCCTCTTAAGGCAATTCTCGAGTCCGGCCGTTAAGCGACCGGACATGGCCAAACGCGCCCGGAGTAACATACATTAAGACCACCTGGCACGTTCCGAGCACGCGTAGCAATGTGGCCCCAACCCCAGCCCTTGCACGATTGCAAGACTAGTCCTTCGCGTACATCATTACGCTCTGGAGATACCATGGGCATAGGGGGAGGGGCACGACCACGGCAGGCCCAGAGTGCGGCTCAACCACACCAGGGGCTCCCAAGTGTGTCGCTCTTTTCTTTTTTTCCTTTTTTTTCTTACCCACAGGACTCCGTTCACCAGAGGCCCTATCCGGCAGTAGACCTGCCGAACTCATGATGCAACAGCCGGGGAGGGTGAAAGGCTACGACGAACACTCAGGTGGTCTCCATTACGAGCATTAAATCTGTTTAATACACCATTCCACAGCCTACCCCTGGAGGGGGACATGTTTAATAGTCCAGTCCCTTGCTTACCGCACTATTTGTATCGTTCTGCATTCATAGCAGTATTTTTGGAATAAACAATGCATCATTTTTCGCTAATAATTGCATTTCTTTCTTACATATGTTCGTTTACGACATGTTGCATCCGTACACTTTGGTACGGCCGAATACACCAGGGGCTTAAGTTCCCCGCATTATGGTGTGATAAGTCCGAACACTTTCACAAGTGCGGCACCCCGAACTTATAGCATTATATGCATCGGCTCCGAATCATGTCTTGGGTCAATAGTTGGGTTTGCCCGGCTCCCATGTTTTGGTACCTTACGTTCCGTTTTATCAGCTAAGGTAGCACTGGGAGAACCACTGCGATTGCGCCCCGGTTGAGCTGGGCGAGCGCCTCAGTGGAGAAAGCTAAAACTGGCCGTCATGATAGGGCGAGAGCTGGTCGCTGTTCGAGAGGTCTTTTCGAGTCCCTAAAGACTTATGCCACTTAGAGCGAGGAACCGGCTTTGTCCGGCCCAGGCGTGGATAGCGCCCCGAACTCGGTCTTCCGAACACTAGGGGCTTCGCCGAAATTTAAAATTATAGAATTCTATGGCTAAGTGAGAGTGTTCAAGCATTATAAGTCCAGTTGCCTCGTTCGTTGTGTTGAGCGCCTCCCTAGATGGACCCAAAAATGGGAACAAGAGCGCTCAAGTTTATCCCGAACATCCCATCACTCGAGGCATGGGGGCTGAAGCTGACGATTTGCCATCTCTCAGATTTAATAAACGGCCGCACACAAGGTAATATTTTAAATTAATAAGCGTTGCTTAACACATATGAACATAGTTTTCAGCGCACAAGATAACATAATGCGATTCTACTCAAATATTACATCCTTGGAGCACTCATCCGCAATCATGCGGGCACCCTTCAGGACACTCTTATAATACATTTCGGGCGTGCGATACTCCTTGCCCGCCGGCGGTGCGTCCGTCAGAAGCTTCTCAGCGTCCATTCTGCCCCAGTGCACTTTTGCACGGGCAAGGGCCCGATGGGCACCTTCAATGCAGGAGGACTGCTTGACGACTTCCACCCATGGACACGCATCCACCAGCCGCCGCACCAGGCCGAAGTAGCTCCCAGGCATAGCCTCCTTGGGCCACAGCCAAACTATGAGGCCCTTCATGGCCTGTTCGGCTACCTTGTGGAGCTCGACCAGCTGCTTCAGCTGGTCGCTAAGGGGCACCGGATGTCCGGCCTCAGCATACTGAGACCAGAAGACCTTCTCCGTCGAGCTCCCCTCCTCGGCCCGGTAGAATGCGGCAGCATTGGACTCGCTGCGAGGCAGATCTGCAAATGCTCCTGGAGAGCTCCGAATTCAGGTAAGTAACAGGTAATTCACATTCACATGCTTGCTTTGCATGAAAAATGCCTTACCCGCCGCTATTTTCTTCACCACCTCAATCTCCTGGAGGGCCTTATGGGCTTCGGCCTTAGCGGCTTTGGCACTCTCAAGAGCCGATGCAAGCTCGGACTCTCGAGTCTTCGAGTCGCGCTCCAACCTCTCATGCTTTTCCACGAGAGCCTGGAGCTCTTACCGCACCTCCGCCACCCGCGTCTCCTGCTTCTCTCGCTCAGCTCGTTCCGCGGCCGCATTACGTTCGGCCACGGACACGGCCTCCTTCAGGGTCGCCACCTCGTTCGTGGCCCCTGGAGTACCCACGTTATCCTTGTTATATTTCTTGCAACCAAAATCCTTTTCTGTAAGGTAAAAATTCAATACGGTGTCACTCACCTTCCTTGTCCTCGAGCTGCTTCTTGGCACGGCCGAGCTCGCTCTCGGACCGCTCGAGGTTCTGCTTCAAAGCATCGACCTCCGCAGTCAGTGCGGCAGAGGTCAGCAGCGCAGCCTGCAATCCCATATTGACATATTTTTAGACCTCCTGCGTATATCTTTGTAAGATCCTCAGTCCGGCTTTTCTTTCCAAACACCGAACCGAGCATCAGGGGCTACTGTCTATGCGGTATTATATTACATGCCTTAAAATTCTTACCTCAAAGCCTGTTAGAAGGCTGCTGCAGGCTTCGGTCAGCCCGCTCTTGGCGAGCTGAACCTTCTGAATCACCGCACTCATGACAGTGCGGTGTTCTTCTTCGATGGAAGCACCATTGAGCGCCTCCAACAAGTTATCCGGCGCCTCCGGTTGGACGGCGGCCGCCGGTGGCACAGTCTTGCCCTTCTTACGAAGGGGCCGCCTGCCGGACTCCGGAACCACTGCGGGTTCCGGTGCGGAGTCCGATGCAAAGTCCGGGAGGTTGCCCTGTGGCACCTCCGGAGCCTCCCCCTCCTGGTGGGTCCCCTCCTGGGATCCCACCTCGGCGTCATCAGCGTCACGAGGGGTGGAGGCAGTCGGAAGGGAATCCACATCCGACGGAGCCAAGGACCCGCTCGATGAAGCGGGAAGATCGTCCTTGGCCGGACTACAGGTTGTATGCGGCATTAGAAGGACACCACATGGCAAAAAGAGAAATTATAAATCACCAAGGAATTTGGACACTTACGATCTTGCCAGGGGATTGGCCCTTGAGGGCCACTCCTCGTCGCCGTCGTCGGCGTTGGCAGAGCAGTCTGGAGAAAGGGTCCGTCCTTTATTGGACCCTTCGGCCGCCCCCGTTGGGGAGGCCTTCCTCTTCTTCTCTCCCCCCGCTGGGGAAGAGGCCTCTTTCTCCTCCTCCTCGGGGGAGGAGTCCGCCTCGGAGTCATCGGATGATGAGTCCGATACCACCTGTCACCGGGAACTCCTTCGGGTTCCTGTGGCCTTCTTCTTGGCCTTCCTCACCAGCACCACGTAAAGGGCCGGGACCAGCAGCCCCGTTAAACGGGTGTCCGCTGGGTCTTCGGGAAGGGAAGCCGGACAGTTGACCTGTCTAGACGTCTTCTGCCAGTCCTGTTAAAGGCATTGGGAGTTTTAGATCCCACATAGAGTCAAAGTATGAAAGAATTGAGTGTCCCATAAAGGATAACATAGCTTACCTCGCCGGCCGGGCGCTGCGTGCTGAATCCGCGATCTTCAGTTGCGGATGCGGGGGCTTCTCCGCCCTTGAACAGCACCCTCCAGGCAGCTTCGTACGTCGTGTCGAAGAGCCCGCTCAAGGTCCGGTGCTGTGCCGGATCAAACTCCCACAAATTGAAGGCCCGTTGCTGGCAGGGGAGAATCCGACGGACGAGCATGACCTGGATCACGTTGACAAGCTTAAGCTTCTTATTCACCAGGGTCTGGAGATAGGACTGGACTCCTGTCAGCTCCTCTGAACTGCCCTATAGCAAGCCCTTCTCTTTCCAGGAGGTGAGCTGCATGGGGGTACCAGATCTGAACTCGGGGGCCGCTGCCCATTTAGGGTCACGCGGCTCGATGATGTAGAATCACCCCGATTGCCACCCTTTGACAGACTCCACGAAGGCACCCTCGAGCCAGATGATGTTGGGCATTTTGCCCACTGTCGGTGTCAAAACCGGCGGATCTCGGGTAGGGGGTCCCGAACTGTGCGTCTAGGCGGATGGTAACAGGAGACAAGGGACACGATGTTTTTACCCAGGTTCGGGCCCTCTCGATGGAGGTAAAACCCTACTCCTGCTTGATTGATATTGATGATATGGGTAGTACAAGAGTGGATCTACCAAGATATCAAGGAGGCTAAACCCTAGAAGCTAGCCTATGGTATGATTGTTGTAATGGTTGTTGTCCTACGGACTAAAACCCTCCGGTTTATATAGACACCGGAGAGGGCTAGGGTTACACAGAGTCGGTAACAATGGTAGGAGATCTACATATCCGTATCGCCAAGCTTGCCTTCCACGCCAAGGAAAGTCCCATCCGGACACGGGACGAAGTCTTCAATCTTGTATCTTCATAGTCTTGGAGTCCGGCTGAAGATGATAGTCCGGCTATCCGGACACCCCCTAGTCCAGGACTCCCTCACCCACCATGGCGCCTCCGCACGCCACTTGGACGCCCTTCACCACCTTCGGCTTGACATGGAAGGTCTTTAGCCACAAGCCGAAGTGGGGCTGGATGCAGAGGAAGGCCTCTCACACGACGATAAACGCCGAGATGTTGAGGATGAAGTTTGGCGCTAGATCCTGGAAGTCCAGGCCGTAGTAGTACATGAGCCCCCGGACGAAGGGGTGAAGTGGGAAGCCCAGTCCACGGAGGAAGTGGGGAAGAAATACGACCCTCTCATGGGGCCTGGGGGTGGGGATGAGCTGCCCCTCGTCGGGCAGCCGGTGCGCGATGTCGCTGGATAGGTATCCAGCGCCGCGCAGCTTCTCGATGTGCCCCTCCGTAACGGAGGAGGCCATCCACTTGCCTCCCGCTCCGGACATGGCTGGAGAAGGTTGAGGCGAGATGTGCGGACTTGGGCGCTGGAGCTCGAGTGCACGGAGATGGATAAGCAAAGGAGGAAGAAGGCGTAGGTAAAAAAGGCGGATCCTTATCCCCTTATATGTGGGCGGACGAAGACTATGCATCCCCACGGGCCTGGTAAAACTTGCTTATCTCCCAAGCGCCACAATCAATGGCACGGTTGGGTTACCCACGTCCGTATTGATGGGAATCCCGGAATAAGGGGAACATGATCTCTGCTTCGACAAGACGTGCCAAGGAAACCACTTCACTAAACGCACTGAGGTGGTATAATAAAAACGATTCAAGTGAAGGCTTGGTAGTGGTGTGACGTCACACCACAAAATACATCAGCAGATTGAGCTTGTGTACATATTATTCTCTCTACGGTGGTATGTGGAATTTATTTTGCAGAGCTGGACACTATCCTGGTGTTTGCAATCTTCTATGAATTATTTAGAAGAGGAACTCGCCTTGCAATGCCGAAGACAATATGCGCGCCGGACTCGTCGTCATTGAAGCCTGGTTCAGCGGCTTTGGCACTCTCAAGAGCCGATGCAAGCTCGGACTCTTGAGTCTTTGAGTCATTCTCCAACCTCTCATGCTTTTCCACGAGAGCCTGGAGCTCTTGCTGCACCTCCGCCACCCGCGCCTCCTGCTTCTCTCGCGCAGCTCGTTCCGCGGCCGCATTATGTTCGGCCGCGGACACGGCCTCCTTCAGGGTCGCCACCTCGTTCGTGGCCCCTGGAGTACCCACGTTATCCTTGTTATATTTCTTGCAACCAAAATCCTTTTCTGTAAGGTAAAAATTCAATACGGTGTCACTCACCTTCCTTGTCCTCGAGCTGCTTCTTGGCACGGCCGAGCTCGCTCTCGGACCGCTCGAGGTTCTGCTTCAAAGCATCGACCTCCGCAGTCAGTGCGGCAGAGGTCAGCAGCGCAGCCTGCAATCCCATATTGACATATTTTTAGACCTCCTGCGTATATCTTTGTAAGATCCTCAGTCCGGCTTTTCTTTCCAAACACCGAACCGAGCATCAGGGGCTACTGTCTATGCGGTATTATATTACATGCCTTAAAATTCTTACCTCAAAGCCTGTTAGAAGGCTGCTGCAGGCTTCGGTCAGCCTGCTCTTGGCGAGCTGAACCTTCTGAATCACCGCACTCATGACAGTGCGGTGTTCTTCTTCGATGGAAGCACCATTGAGCGCCTCCAACAAGTTATCCGGCGCCTCCGGTTGGACGGCGGCCGCCGGTGGCACAGTCTTGCCCTTCTTACGAAGGGGCCGCCTGCCGGACTCCGGAACCACTGCGGGTTCCGGTGCGGAGTCCGATGCAAAGTCCGGGAGGTTGCCCTGTGGCACCTCCGGAGCCTCCCCCTCCTGGTGGGTCCCCTCCTGGGATCCCACCTCGGCGTCATCAGCGTCACGAGGGGTGGAGGCAGTCAGAAGGGAATCCACATCCGACGGAGCCAAGGACCCGCTCGATGAAGCGGGAAGAACGTCCTTGGCCGGACTATAGGTTGTATGCGACATTAGAAGGACACCACGTGGAAAAAAGAGAAATTATAAATCACCAAGGAATTCGGACACTTACGATCTTGCCAGGGGATTGGCCCTTGAGGGCCACTCCTCGTCGCTGTCGTCGGTGTTGGCGGAGCAGTCTGGAGAAAGGGTCCGTCCTTTCTTGGACCCTTCGGCCGCCCCCGTTTGGGAGGCCTTCCTCTTCTTCTCTCCCCCCGCTGGGGAAGAGGCCTCTTTCAGCTCCTCCTTGGGGGAGGAGTCCGCCTCGGAGTCATCGGATGATGAGTCCGATACCACCTGGCGCCGGGAACTCCTTCGGGTTCCCGTGGCCTTCTTCTTGGCCTTCCTCTCCAGCACCATGTAAAGGGCCGGGACTAGCAGCCCCGTTAAACGGGTGTCCGCTTGGTCTTCGGGAAGGGGAGCCGGACAGTTGACCTGTCCGGACGTCTTCTGCCAGTCCTGTTAAAGGCATTGGGAGTTTTAGATCCCACATAGAGTCAAACTATGAAAGAAATGAGTGTCCCATAAAGGATAACATAGCTTACCTCGCCGGCCGGGCGCTGCGTGCTGAATCCGCGATCTTCAGTTGCGGATGCGGGGGCTTCTCCGCCCTTGAACAGCACCCTCCAGGCAGCTTCGTACATCTTGTCGAAGAGCCCGCTCAAAGTCTGGTGCTGTGCCGGATCAAACTCCCACAAATTGAAGGCCCGTTGCTGGCAGGGGAGAATCCGGCGGACGAGCATGACCTGGATCATGTTGACAAGCTTAAGCTTCTTATTCACCAGGGTCTGGAGACAGGAATGGAGTCCTGTCAGCTCCTCCGAACTGCCCCATAGCAAGCCCTTCTCTTTCCAGGAGGTGAGCTGCATGGGGGTACCAGATCTGAACTCGGGGGCCGCTGCCCATTTAGGGTCACGCGGCTCGGTGATGTAGAATCACCCCGATTGGCACCCTTTGACGGACTCCACGAAGGCACCCTCGAGCCAGATGACATTGGGCATTTTGCCCACTGTCGGTGTCAAAACCGGCGAATCTCAGGTAGGGGGTCCCAAACTGTGCGTCTAGGCGGATGGTAACAGGAGACAAGGGACACGATGTTTTTACCCAGGTTCGGGCCCTCTTGATGGAGGTAAAACCCTACTCCTGCTTGATTGATATTGATGATATGGGTAGTACAAGAGTGGATCTACCACGAGATCAAGGAGGCTAAACCCTAGAAGCTAGCCTATGGTATGATTGTTGTAATGGTTGTTGTCCTACGGACTAAAACCCTCCGGTTTATATAGACACCGAAGAGGGCTAGGGTTACACAGAATCGGTTACAATGGTAGGAGATCTACATATCCGTATCGCCAAGCTTGCCTTCCATGCCAAGGAAAGTCCCATCCGGACACGGGACGAAGTCTTCAATCTTGTATCTTCATAGTCTTGGAGTCCGGCTAACGATGATAGTCCGGCTATCCGGACACCCCCTAGTCCAGGACTCCCTCACCCACCATGGCGCCTCCGCACTCCACTTGGACGCCCTTCACCACCTTCGGCTTGACATTGAAGGTCTTTAGCCACAAGCCGAAGTGGGGCTGGATGCAGAGGAAGGCCTCGCACACGACGATAAATGCCGAGATGTTGAGGATGAAGTTTGGCGCCAGATCGTGGAAGTCCAGGCCGTAGTAGTACATGAGCCCCCGGACGAAGGGGTGAAGTGGGAAGCCCAGTCCGCGGAGGAAGTGGGGAAGAAATACGACCCTCTCATGGGGCCTGGGGGTGGGGATGAGCTGCCCCTCGTCGGGCAGCCGGTGCGCGATGTCGCTGGATAGGTATCCGGCGCCGCGCAGCTTCTCGATGTGCCCCTCCGTAACGGAGGAGGCCATCCACTTGCCTCCTGCTCCGGACATGGCTGGAGAAGGTTGAGGCGAGATGTGCAGACTTGGGCGCTGGAGCTCGAGTGCGCGGAGATGGATAAGCAAAGGAGGAAGAAGGCGTAGGTAAAAAAGGCGGATCCTTATCCCCTTATATGTGGGAGGACGAAGACTATGCATCCCCACCGACCTGGTAAAACTCGCTTATCTCCCAAGCGCCACAATCAATGGCGCGGTTGGGTTACCCACGTCCGTATTGATGGGAATCCCGGAATAAGGGGAACACGATCTCTGCTTCGACAAGACGTGCCAAGGAAACCGCTTCACTAAACGCGCTGAGGTGGTATAATAAAAACGATTCAAGTGAAGGCTTGGTAGTGGTGTGACGTCACACCACAAAATACGTCAGCAGATTGAACTTGTGTACATATTATTCTCTCTACGGTGGTATGTGGAATTTATTTTGCAGAGCCGGACACTATCCTGTTGTTCGCAATCTTCTATGAATTATTCGGAAGAGGAACCCGCCTTGCAATGCCGAAGACAATATGCGCGCCGGACTCGTCGTCATTGAAGCCTGGTTCAGGGGCTACTGAGGGAGTCCTGGACTAGGGGGTGTCCGGATAGCCGGACTATCATCATCGGCCGGACTCCAAGACTATGAAGATACAAGATTGAAGACTTCGTCCCGTGTCCGGATGGGACTTTCCTTGGCGTGGAAGGCAAGCTTGGCTATACGGATATGTAGATCTCCTACCATTGTAACCGACTCTGTGTAACCCTAGCCCTCTCCGGTGTCTATATAAACCGGAGGGTTTTAGTCTGTAGGATGAACAACCATTACAACAATCATACCATATGCTAGCTTCTAGGGTTTAGCCTCCTTGATCTCGTGGTAGATCCACTCTTGTACTACCCATATCATCAATATCAATCAAGCAGGAGTAGGGTTTTACCTCCATCGAGAGGGCCCGAACCAGGGTAAAAACATCGTGTCCCTTGTCTCCTGTTACCATCCGCCTAGACGCACAGTTCGGGACCCCCTACCCGAGATCCGCCGGTTTTGACACCGACAGGCACTGATAAACAAAATAACTCAAGCAGTTTGGAAGTGATGTGTTAGTTGGTGCAGTCTAACTCTGAACTTTATTCTAACTTTCATTTTGTTACTGAATATAACTTCTCACTCACGCAGCTATCTGAAGGTATTCTTTGATGCAGCCTATTTATGGATGTGCCTTTTATGAATGACATGAGTATTTTGATGTTTACAGGTCACTTTTTTCTTTACTCTGCAGTTTCCTTTCTGTGAGTTTCATGTGTTAATATACAGTGTACTTGGCTTCAACATGTATGCATGCCGCTACTGACTCTCCTACTTATACTGATGTCAAATGTTAGGATAATGAAGGAAGGTAAAGATATTTTCCCCTGCCATGGCTGTATATACAGTGTCCGATGGTATTTCCATGTATCCCTATTTCTCAAACTGCTTTATGTTTTAAAGGTAATAAAACCTTATTTACTACACAAATGCCAATTTATGCTTTGAGGAATAGCATAATGAATTGAATATGAAATGTTTGGTTAGCACTCGATATATTGGTGGGCGAGAATGTAGATAGAAATGGTTATGCTAGTATAAAATTTAAAATTCTAGACAAGTCCAGATCTAAGTTCTTCTCTTTTTCTCACCGTGTCTCAACTCTCAACTACAAATTCTTATGCAGTATGAACCTTGAGAGTTGAGATACTTTTTTTGCAAGCTTGGCACCACCTTGATGATTCCATTTTTGTAAAGATAATCACCCATTTGTGGATTACTTTGTTAGTTTTTTTTGCAGAGTTATGCTATCCACATATGTTTACAAGGTGAAGCCTTACGACTCTATCAGGACTAATGCCATTTGTATGACATTTTTTACCTCATGCGAGATGGATACAAGTAAATGTACATGGGAGCCCAAGCTCTAATGGAGATTGCGCATGGTCAAGACTTGGGTTTATATGGTATACCAAGGTGGTGATGTTTCTGTTGTAGCTTGAAAGTTTTTTCCCTTGCGATCGCACAGACTTGGTATCTTATAGTGAAGCTTTAAACCAGTTGGTTCCATGGGTGTTGACAATATAATCCTACATTCTGATCGTTCATCTATAGTCCAAACTTTGAACGAAATAAGTAGAAGGATCAATATTACTTACCTATGTACCACTATAGTCATGTATCATTCCAAAGATCGTTGTCAAACCAAAATCATTTCCCAATTATTCTGTAAATCTTTTTAGGACACTCAGTTTGCATAGGAAAACATCAATTTTAGGCAATATTTTTCCGCAACAACATGCGGGGAATCATCTAGTATTCATAATATTGATGCCAAAAGATGCAAAGTTGATAGTGATAGTGCAACTTATTTGTGGCACTGCCGTTTAGGTCATATCGGTGTAAAGCGCATGAAGAAACTCCATGCAGATGGACTTTTGGAATCACCTGATTATGAATGATTTGATACTTGCAAACCGTGCCTTATGGACAAGATGACTAAAACTCCGTTCTACGGAACAATCACTACTAGGGAAAAGGCTAGCAGCAGCGCGGGTGGCCGCGCTACTAATAAGGCGCTACAGCTAACTCATAGTAGCAGCGCGGCCCCAACCCGCGCTACTACTGTTGACGATATTAGCAGCGCTTTTTGTGAATGCGCTACTATTAACTAGGTGTAGCGATTTCGCCATCCCTCGCTACTGCTATATCTTTCATCATTTTCCCACTGCCCCATTCCCTTTCAGTTCTCCTTTCACTTTCAGTTCTCCTTTCAGATACTAGATACTAGGTACTGCTAGTAGATATCAAATTCATAAACCATTACTAGGTACGGTAGTACTCCCTTCGTTCCAAATTACTCGACGTGGTTTTAGTTCAAACCACGACGAGTAATTTGGAACGAAGGGAGTACTAGATAACAATTTCATGCATAGCCAACATGCATCCTCAAGCAGTACAAGGTCATATCAACGGCCATCATCATATGTAGTTCTAGATGATATCAACGACGATCATCATATGTAGTTCTAGATGATATAGCCACACACACATATGTAGTTCTAGATGATATAGCCACACACACATATGTAGTTCTAGATGATATAGCCACACACACATATGTAGTTCTAGATGATATCAAAGACAATCATCATCCTCAAGCCTGGGCGGTTGGTGTTCCTGATAGTAATTAGGATGGCCTGTCCAACACGAAGATTCTTGCCATCGAGGAATTTCTTCCACCCAACCGAGCTTAAGTGTGTGCGACCGTCCGTGTCCATGCGGTAAGTACAGGTTGTGATGGAGCCCCTTGCAGTAAGGCGTAGTCCAGCCGAGCCTTCTTCATTAGGCTCGATACCATAACTCACAGATATGCTCTTTGCCAATTTCTGAATAAGAAAAACATATCAATTAATAAGCATGTGATCGAACTCTACACTAAAACATATATATCATCGACTAGATTCCACACAACATACCATATCATTGTACTGTACACTAAGTAATTCACACTATTAATTTGCATTTGTAAGTATAACATACCATATCATGTCGATCAACCATGGTATTTGTCAAGCGGGTCACGAATGGCACCCCGACAAAGTCAGCACGTGGCGGAATTATGTCCCACAGTTGGACACCTCCTCCTCACTTAGCCTTGTTCTTTGAGCTACGATGGCTTCATGAAGTGGGTCCTCATCATCTTCATCATCTTCATCATCTTCGTCATCTTCATCATCTTCCACCAGGTTGAGATAAATGACAGCTAGCTTGGGTCTTTGTGCTCGGAAGTTGAAGCTGATCAACTCACCACCAGTAAGATGCATGCGAGCGACGAAACGGGCCCATCCATCTCCTCCAATCTGCGACATATTGCGTCCTTTCTCGACCTCCATAGTGTACGGCCCCCCAGGAGCCTCAAATGTCACAGTGTCTCCTGTCAGCTTGTTGAATTTCAACCTCACATTGCATGGGACAATCTGTGTAAAATAAGCAAAATGACACAATGCAGTAATGCCAACACTAAAAATAAAATAGTTATTACATTTCATCTAATTTCTTACCGCCGCATGACGAAAACTCGGCTGGAAGTAGATGTAGAACATCTTGCCAGTTGCAAGGCTGCTGGCGCATCTTAACTTGCACAGTTGACATAGTGGTGGTGGTGGTGGCGCCATTCTTCCTAAAGCAATATGAGCAAAGGATTACTAAATCAACTAAATCAAAATGTTCCTAAGTCAACTAAATCAACTAGCCTACTAAATCAACTAAATCAAAATGTTCCTAAGTCAACTAAATCAACTAGCCTACTAAATCAACTAAATCAAAATGTTCTAAGTCAACTAAATCAACTAGCCTACTAAGTCAACTAAATCAAAATGTTCTAAGTCAACTAAATCAACTAGCCTACTAAATCAACTAAATCAAAATGTTCTAAGTCAACTAAATTAACTAAATGAATTAGCCTACTAAATCAACTAAATCAAAATGTTCTAAGTCAACTAAATCAACTAGCCTACTAAATCAACTAAATCAAAATGTTCTAAGTCAACTAAATCAACTAGCCTACTAAATCAACTAAATCAAAATGTTCTAAGTCAACTAAATTAACTAAATGAATTAGCCTACGAAATCAACTAAATCAAAATGTTCTAAGTTAACTAAATCAACTAGCCTACTAAATCAAGTAAATCAAAATGTTCTAACTCAACTAAATCAACTAGCCTACTAAGTCAACTAAATTATATCAACTAAATCAAAATGTTGCATATGAGCAGGAGGGAGAAGGAGGGCGACTCGAGGAGGGAGAAGAGAGTAGGATGGAGGAGGAAGGCGGAGCGAGGAGGGGCCGGCCGGCGCGGCCAGTTGAGGGAGGACGGAGGAGGAAGGCGGAGCGAGGAGGGGCCGGCCGGCGCGGCCAGTTGAGGGAGGACGGAGGAGGAAGGCGGAGCGAGGAGTGGCCGGCCAGCGGCGAGTGGAGAGGGAGGACGGAAGAGGAGGCCGGTACCGAGTCCAGCAAGGAGGAGGAGGTGACGGCGCGTGGCGCAGACGGAGGAGGGGCGACGGGGGCGCGCGGCGCAGACGGATCGGAGAGGATTTTGAGTGGCTGTGTGTGAGTGGATCTGAAGGGAGGAGATGAGGGAGATGGATGGCTTAGCAGTAGCGCTCTTCAGGAAAACACGCTACTGCTAAGCTATCTAGCAGCAGCGCTTTTCATAGTAAAGCGCTACTGCTATGTGTCAGCATGCAAAAATAAACTTTGTTCAATATATCAAAAACACATTGATCATCAACGATCTTTTTGTGTACAATCTGATTTGACAATATGAGTCCTCACCGGTTTAGGAACATGTGAAGACTCATCTTGCAGCCACAAATTCTACACATAGAGTTCAATGAAGATCAAGTGCTTGTCAAAGTGTGAGAAGTAACATATTTAAGGTGGTAGAAACTCTCTTCACGGAGCGAGGTGGGACTAAATTTTTGTACGAAACTTAGCAGTAGCGCTTATCCGAGAAATGCGCTGCTACTATGCCACGTAGCAGTAGCGCGCATCAGGCTAATGCGTTGCTGCTATAACTAGCCTCGCGGCGGCCTTGTAGGAATTATAGCAGCAACGCATCTTTCAGGTGACGCGCTACTGCTATATTTGTCTCAGCAGCGAGTTTCGTCTGTACGCGCTACTGCTAGTTAGCAACAGCGAGTTATTTTGGAGCGCGCTGCTGATAAGATTCTGTGTATAGGCTTTTCCCTAGTAGTGAATGGAATGAGCTAATGACTTATTGGAAATAATACATACCGATGTATGCAGTCCGATGAGTGTTGAGGCTCGTGGCGGGTATCGTTATTTTCCGATCTTCATAGATGACTTGAGCAGATATGGGTATATCTACTTAATGAAACACAAGTCTGAAACATTTGAAAAGTTCAAAGAATTTCAGAGTGAAGTGGAGAATCATCGTAAGAAGAACATAAAGTTTCTACGTTCTAATCGTGGAGGTGAATATTTGAGTTACGAGTTTGGCCTTCATTTAAAACAATGTGGAATAGTTTCATAGCTCACGCCACCTGGAACATCAAAAGCATAATGGTGTGTCCAAATGTCATAACCGCACTTTATTAGATATGGTGCGACCTATGATGTCTCTTACCGATTTACCATTATCGTTTTGGGGTTATGCATTAGAGATAGCTGTATTCACGTTAAACAGGGCACCGTCAAAGTCCATTGAGACGCACTGTATGAACTGTGGTTTGGCAACAAACCTAAGCTGTCATTTCTTAAAGTTTGGGGATGCGATGCGTATGTCAAAAGGCTTCAGCCTGATAAGCTCGAACCCAAATCGGAGAAGTGCGTCTTCATAAGATACCCTAAGGGGACAATTGGGTACACCTTATACCACAAGTCCGAAGGCAAGATTTTAGTTTGCTAAGAACGAAACATTTCTAGAGAAGGAGTTTCTCTCAAAAGAAGTGAGTGGGAGGAAACTAGAACTTGATGAGGTAATTGTACCTTCTCCTGAATTGGAAAGTAGTTCATCACAGAATTAGTTCGAGTGATTCCTACACCAATTAACGAGAAAGCTAATGATGATGATGATCATGAAACTTCAGATCAAGTTACTACCGAACCTCGTAGGTCATCCAGAGTACGGTCCACACCAGAGTGGTACGGTAATCCTATTCTTGAAGTCATGTTACTAGACCATGATGAACCTACAAACTATGAGGAAGCAATGATGAGCCCAGATTCCGCGAAATGGCTTGAGGCCATGAAATCTGAGATGGGGTCTGATGACCCACAAGTGTAGGGGATCTATCGTAGTCCTTTTGATAAGTAAGAGTGTCGAACCCAACAAGGAGCAGAAGGAAATGACAAGCGGTTTTCAATAAGGTATTCTCTGCAAGCACTGAAATTATTGGTAACAGATAGTTTTGTGATAAGGTAATTTGTAATGGGTAACAAGTAACAAAAGTAAATAAAGTGCAGCAAGGTGGCCCAATCGTTTTTGTAGAGAAGGACAAGCCTGGACAAGTTCTTATATGAAGGAAAACGCTCCCGAGGACACATGGGAATTATCGTCAAGCTAGTTTTCATCACGCTCATACGATTCGTGTTCGTTACTTTGATAATTTGATATGTGGTGGACCGGTGCTTGGGTACTACCCTTTCTTGGACAAGCATCCCACTTATGATTAACCCCTGTTGCAAGCATCCGCAACTACAAAAGAAGTATTGAGGTAAACCTAACCACATCATGAAACATATGGGTCCAAATCAGCCCCTTACGAAGCAACGCATAAACTAGGGTTTAAGCTTCTGTCACTCTAGCAACCCATCATCTACTTATTACTTCCCAAATGCCTTCCTCTGGGCCCAAATAATGGAGAAGTGTCATGTATTCGACGTACACATAACACCACTAGAGGAGAGACAACATACATCTCATCAAAATATCAAATGAATACCAAATTGATAACCCACAAGTGTAGGGGATCGCACCAGCTTTTGAGGGCAAAGTATTCAACCCAAATTTATTGATTCGACTCAAGGGGAGCCAAAGAATATTATTGAGTATTAGCAGTTGAGTTGTCAATTCAACCACACCTGGATAACTTAGTATCTGCAGCAAAGTATTTAGTAGCAAAGTAATATGATAATAAAGGTAACAGTGGCAAAAGTAATATTTTTGGGTTTTGTAGTGATTGTAACAGTAGCAACGGAAAAGTAAATAAGCGAAACACAAGATGTGAAAAGCTCGTAGGCATTGGATCAGTGATGGATAATTATGTCGGATGTGATTCCTCATGTAATAGCTATAACATAGGGTGACACAGAACTAGCTCCAGTTCATCAATGTAATGTAGGCATGTATTCCAAATATAGTCATATGTGCTTATGGAAAAGAACTTGCATGACATCTTTTGTCCTACCCTCCCGTGGCAGCGGGGTCCTAGCGTAAACTAAGGGATATTAAGGCCTCCTTTTAATAGAGAACCGAAACAAAGCATTAGCACATAGTGAATACATGAACTCCTCAAACTACAGTCATCACCGAGAAGTATCCTGATTATTGCCACTTCGGGGTTGTTGGATCATAACACATAATAGGTGACTATAGACTTGCAAGATAGATCAAGAACACACATATATTCATGAAAATATAATAGGTTCAGGTCTGAAATCATGGCACTCGGGCCCTAGTGATAAGCATTAAGCATAGCAAAGTCATAGCAACATCAATCTCAGAACATAGTGGATACTAGGGATCAAACCCTACCAAAACTAACTTGATTACATGGTAAATCTCATCCAACCCATCACTGTCCAGCAAGCCTACGATGGAATTACTCACGCACGGCGGTGAGCATCATGAAATTGGTGATGGAAGGTGGTTGATGATGACGACGGTGATGAATCCCCCTCTCTGGAGACCCAAACGAACTCTAGGTCAGCCCTCCCGAGAAAGATTAGGGCTTGGCGGCGGCTCCATATCGTAAAATGCGATGAAACTTTCTCTCTGATTTTTTTCTCCACGAAACAAAATATATGGAGTTGGAGTTGAGGTCGGTGGAGCATCAGGGGGCCCATGAGACAGGGGGCGCGCCCAGGGGGTGGGTGCGCCCCCCATCGTCGTGGACAGGGTGTGGGCCCCCTGGTCTTGATTCTTTCGCCAGTATTTTTTATATTTTCCAAAACTTGTCTCCGTGGATTTTCAGGTCATTCCGAGAACTTTTGTTTTCTACACATAAAACAACATCATGGTAGTTCTGCTGAGAACAATGTCAGTCTGCGTTAGTTTCATTCAAATCATGCAAGTTAGAGTCCAAAACAAGGGCAAAAGTGTTTGGAAAAGTAGATACGTTGGAGACGTATCAACTCCCCCAAGCTTAAACCTTTCCTTGTCCTCAAGCAATTCAGTTGATAAACGGAAAGTGATAAAGAAAAAATTTTACAAACTCTATTTGCTCTTCTTGTTGTAAACATGCAAAGCCAGCATTCAGGTTTCAGCAAATATTATGAACTAACCATACTCACAATAACACCTAGGTCTCACAATTACTCATATCAATAGCATAATCAGCTAGCGAGCCATAATAATAAAACTCGGATGACAACACTTTCTCAAAACAATCATAACATGATATAACTAATTGTAATCTCGCTAGTCAACGCAACAACTATGAGATGGCTGTATCTTCCATACTACATGCATTATAGGCAGTTCCCAAACAGAGTGGTAAAAGTTTATACTCCCCCACCACCAACAAGCATCAATCCATGGCTTGCTCGAAACAACGAGTGCCTCCAACTAACAACAACCCTAGGGGAGTTTTGTTTAATTATATTGATTTGCTTTGATATTTTTGGATCGTGGGACTGGGCATCCCGGTTACCGGCCCTTTCTCGTGAATGAGGAGCGGAGTCCACTCCTCTTGAGAATAACCCACCTAGCATGGAAGATATAGGCAGCCCTAGTTGAAACATGAGTTGCTCGAGCATACAAAACAGAATTTCATTTGAAGGTTTGGAGTTCGGCACATACAAATTTAATTGGAACGACAGGTAAATACCGCATATAGGTAGGTATGGTGGACTCACATGGAATAACTTTGGGGTTTTAAGGAGTTTGGATGCACAAGCAGTATTCCCGCTTAGTACAGGTGAAGGCTAGCAAAAGACTGGGAAGCGACCAACTGAGAGAGCGACAACAGTCATAAACATGCATTAAAATTAATTCACACAGAGTGCAAGAATGAGTAGGATATAATCTACCATGAACATAAATATCATGAAGGCTATGTTGATTTGTTTCAACTACATGCGTGAACATGTGCCAAGTTGAGTCATTCAATTCATTCAAAGGAGGATACCATCCCATCATACCACATCATAATCATTCTAATAGCATGTTGGCACGCAAGGTAAACCATTATAACTCATAGCTAATCAAGCATGGCACAAGCAACTATAATCTCTAAATTTCATTGCAAATATGTTTACTTCATAATAAGCTGAATCAGGAACGATGAACTCATCATATTTACAAAAACAAGAGAGGTCGAGTTCATACCAGCTTTTCTCATCTCAATCAGTCCATCATATATCGTCATTATTGCCTTTCACTTGCACGACGGAACGATGTGTATAATAATAATAGTGCACGTGCATTGGACTAAGCTGGAATCTGCAAGCATTCAACTCAAGAGAGAAGACAGAGTAATATGGGCTCTAAGTTAAATAAACAATCATGCATATGAGAGCCACTAAACATTTTCAATATGGTCTTCTACTCTCGACCCCCAAAGGAAAGAAAAGAAAATAAAACTATTTACATGGGAAAGCTCCCAACAAGTAAGAAGAAGAACGAGAAATATTTTTGGGTTTTTTCAATTTAATTACTACTACAAGCATGGAAATTAAACTAACTATTTTTTTGGTTTTTCTCAAAGTTTATCAAACAAACAAGAAGAAGGCTAGAAAAAGAAAATTAAACTAGCATGGATAATACAATGAAAGAGTATGAGCACCGACGACTAGAATAGTGTGTGAACATGAATGTAAAGTCGGTGAGAAATACGTACTCCCCCAAGCTTAGGCTTTTGGCCTAGGTTGGTCTAATGCCAAGGACCGCTGCTACTCTCCCCGGTGTACTGGGAGGTGTAATCAGGATACCATTGGCTGGCCATTTCCGGGTCCCACCGGTAAGATGATGCATGATAGGGGTCTAGTGCAGGTTCCGGCTCAGGCTCTGGTTCTGGGGTGGATGCTTGGCCTCGATGAGCGTACAACACTTCCGGCGTGACAAGAAAATTATTTGCAATCAAATCAAACAACGGAGGCGCAGGCAAAATAATAGTCTCATTGTGTTTCTTATTAAATCTCAGGTTATACAAGAACATCTTATCTTTGTTGTCAACAATGAACTCATGTGCTACCATGCTCTTGTAATCTAAAATGTAAGGAGGCAATTTTGTCTCCTCTTTCTCATGGTGCCTAATAGGTATCTCAAAATGTCTAGCAAGACGTGCAACATAGATACCTCCAAAAATGGGGCCTTTTGTACGATTTAGGCTTAGCCATTTAGCAATGACGGCACCCATACTAAAACTATTATCTCCAAACAAGGCATGGTGAAGAATGATAATATCAGGAACATTGAAGTTTCCACTATTTCCACGACCAATCAAGCATCTACTAGCTAATATGGCAAAGTAGCGTAAAACAGGAAAGTGTATGCTAGAGATTCTCGCATCAGAACCCTTCTTTGGATCCCCTACAGTGATAGTGTTAACAAAGCCATCCACATCTCTATGATGTGGTTCATGTAGTTTTCCCTCAAAGGGTATCCTACATACTGTGCAAAAATTACGTAAAGACATTTCCCTGAATTCATCATATAAATGAAATGATACTGAAGGCGGTGACTTCTTAGGATAATAATAAAAGTTTTGCACGAAAGTATTGGTGAGTAAGAGATACTGATTGATCCGGTCATGGAGGAAATTGGTGAGGCCTGCATTCTCGATAAAAGAATAAAAATCTTCATGAATTCCATCTTCTTTCAAGAAATTATCGCGTGGCCATTCACACGGCCATACTTCGGCTATGCGAGGAAGATTATACTTGGCCTTTTTGCTTCTCTTTAGCTTGTTTTTCCTGGGAGTCTTGGCTAGAAGAGCCCCTCAAAAGTCTCCTTAACATTTTTTGAATTGTTTTGAATTTTAGTAACTTCAAAATAAAAGTGAATAAGACTAAACAAGATTGATAGCAACTACTCCTACAAGTGCCTAGAGCCTATATCATGCATTAGAATTACTTGGGACCTCATAAATTTATCATGCAAGCTCAAGAACATGGTCACCTATGCAGCAAAAAATTTCAATGAATAAAGCACTAGAACAGAAACTAATTGGACCAATGGAGGAGTCACATACCAAGAACCAATCTCCCAAAGTAGTTTTGTGAATGGAGCTTTGAGCAAGGAGATCGAAAATCGCAGCAAAATGAGCTAGAACTCGTGCTTGAGCTGGATGGGGATTTTTTGGGAAAAAGATGGAGTGTGTGGATGCTGGCATAAGTGGAGGGGGGCCACCAGGGGCCCATGAGACAGGGGAGCGCGCCCAGGGAAGGTGGGCGCGCCCTCCACTCTCGTGGCCTGGTGCTTGCCCCTCCTGTAGTGATTTCAGTGCCTAAAATCCTCAAATATTCCATAAAAATCATACTAAATTTGCAGGGCATTTGGAGCACTTTTATTTTTAGGATATTTTTTATTGCACAGATAATTCAGAAAATAGACGGATAATACTATTTTTGCTTTATTTATTCTAAATAACAGACAGTAAAAAGAGGGTACAGAAGGTTGTGCCTTCTAGTTTCATCCATCTCATGATCATCAAAATGAATCGACTAACAAGGTTGATCAAGTCTTGTTCACAAACTCATTCCGAATAATACGGAACCGGAGAAATTTCGAATAACACTAAGTTACCTCAACAGGGATATGAACATCCCCAATAATCATACTTTTTCTTGACAGTAGGAAGAGGAAATTCAAAACCTCCAATAATGATAGTTGGAACTTTTCCAATAGAATTGATGCTACGAACTTGAGATTGTTTCCTCGGAAAGTGTACCGTATGCTCATTACCATTAACATGAAAAGTGACATTGCCTTTGTTGCAATCAATAACAGCCCCTGCAGTATTCAAAAAGGGTCTACATGGGATAATCGACATACTATCGTCCTCGGGAATATCAAGAATAACAAAGTCCGTTAAGATAGTGACAATTGCAACCACAACAGGCACATCCTCACAAATACCGACAGGTATAGCAGTTGATTTATCAGCCATTTGCAAAGATATTTTAGTAGGTGTCAACTTACTCAATTCAAGTCTACGATATAAAGAGAGAGGCATAACACTAACACCGGCTCCAAGATCACATAAAGCAGTTCTAACATAATTTCTTTTAATGGAGCATGGTATAGTTGGTACCCCTGGGTCTCCAAGTTTCTTTGGTATTCCACCCTTAAAAGTATAATTAGCAAGCATGGTGGAAATTTTAGCTTCTGGTACCTTTCTTTTATTTGTGATGATATCCTTCATATACTTAGCATAAGGATTCACCTTAAGCATATCAGTTAAGCGCATACGTAAGAAGATAGGTCTAATCATTTCAACAAAGCACTCAAAATCCTCATCATCCTTTGTCTTGGATGGTTTAGGAGGAAAGGGCATGGGTTTCTGAACCCATGGTTCTCTTTCTCTACCATGTTTCCTAGCAACAAAATCTCTCCTATCATAACGTTGATTCTTTGATTGTGGGTTATCAAGATCAACAGCAGGTTCAATTTCTACCTCATTGTTTTTGCTAGGTTGAGCATCAATATGAACATTATCATTAACATTATCACTAGGTTCATGTTCATCACCTGATTGTGTTTCAGCATCAGAAATAGAAATATCATTGGGATTCTCAGGTGTGTCTGTAACAGGTTCACTAGAAGCATGCAAAGTCCTATCGTTTTTCTTTTTATTCTTTTTAGAAGAACTAGGTGCCTCTAAATTATTTCTCTGAGAATCTTGCTCGATTCTCTTAGGGTGGCCTTCAGGATACAAAGGTTCCTAAGTCATTCTACCAGTTCTAGTAGCCACTCTAACAGCAAAGTCAGGTTTATTATTTAATTCATCGAGCAGATCATTTTGAGCTTTAAGTACTTTCTCAGCTTGAGTAGCAACCATAGAAGCATATTTGCTAACGAGTTTAAGTTCACCTTTAACTCTAGCCATATAATCACTCAAGCGTCCTATCTCACAAGCATTATTCTTTAATTCTCTACCAACATAAGCATTAAAACTTTCTTGTCTAGCAATAAATTCATCAAATGCATCTAAGCATGGGCTATGAAATTTAGTAGAGGGAACTTCAACTTTATCATATCTATAGAGAGAATTTACATTTACTACCTATGTCGGGTTATCAAGACAATGTGGTTCTTCAACAGGCGGTATATTAAGACCATGTATTTCTTCAATAGGTAGTAAATTCTTAACATCTTCAGCTTTAATACCTTTTTCTTTCATTGATTTCTTTGCTTCTTGCATATCTTCAGGACTGAGAAATAAAACACCTCTCTTCTTCGGAGTGGGTTTAGGAATAGGCTCAGGAGTTGGCTCAATTGGTTCAGGAACTGCCTCAGGAATTGGCTCAGGGAGAGTCCAATTATTTTCATTAGTCAACATATTATTCAATAGTAATTCAGCTTCGTCGACTGTTCTTTCCCTGAAAACACAACCACACAACTATCCAAGTGGTCCTTGGAAGCATCGGTTAGTCCATTATAAAAGATATCAAGTATTTCATTTTTCTTAAGAGGATGATCAGGCAAAGCATTAAGTAATCGGAGAAGCCTCCCCCAACAAGCTTGTGGGAGACTCTCTTCTTCGATTTGCACAAAATTATATATTTCCCGCAAGGCAGCTTGTTTCTTATGAGCAGGGAAATATTTAGCAGAGAAGTAATAAATCATATCCTGGGGACTACGCACACAACCAAGAGCAAGAGAATTAAACCAAGCCTTAGCATCACCCTTTAATGAGAATGGAAATATCATAAGGATATAATAATAGCGAGACTTCTCATCATTAGTAAACAGGGTGGTTATATCATTTAACTTGGTAAGATGTGCCACAACAGTTTCAGATTCAAGGCCATAAAAAGGATCAGATTCAACCAAAGTAATAATTTCAGGATCAACAGAGAATTCATAATCCTTATCAGTAACACAGATAGGTGAAGTAGCAAAAGCAGGGTCAGGTTTCATTCTAGCATTAAGATACTGCTGCTTCCATTTAGCTAATAACTTTTTAAGATCATATCTATCTTTGCAAGCAAAGATATCTCTAGCAGCTTCCTCTTCCATAACATAACCCTCAGGAACAACAGGTAATTCATAATCAGGGGGAGAACTGTCATCATCACTATCATCAATAATAGCATCTTCAATAATTTCATTCTCTCTAGCCCTAGCAAGTTGTTCATCAAGAAATTCACCTAATGGCAAAGTAGTATCGCGCACAGAAGTAGTTTCATCATAAATATCATGCCTAGCAGAAGTGGCATCATCAATAACATGCGACATATCAGAATTCATAGTAGTAGCAGGTTTAGGTGTCGCAAGCTTACTAATAACAGAAGGAGAATCTAGTGCAGAGCTAGATGGCAGTTCCTTACCTCCCCTCGTAGTCGAGGGAAAAATCTTGGTTCTTTCGTCTTTCAAGTTCCTCATAGTGATTAACATATATAAATCCCAAGTGACTCAAAGAATAGAGCTATGCTCCCTGGCAATGGCGCCAGAAATTAGCCTTGATAACCCACAAGTGTAGGGGATCGCAAGAGCTTTCGAGGGTAAAGTATTCAACCCAAATTTATTTATTCGACACAAGGGGAGCGAAAGAACATTATTGAGTATTAGCAGTTGAGTTGTCAATTCAACCACACCTGGATAACTTAGTATCTGCAGCAAAGTATTTAGTAGCAAAGTAATATGATAATAAAGGTAACAGTAGCAAAAGTAATATTTTTGGGTTTTGTAGTGATTGTAACAGTAGCAACGTAAAAGTAAATAAGCGAAACACAAGATGTGAAAAGCTCGTAGGCATTGGATCAGTGATGGATAATTATGTCGGATGCGATTCCTCATATAATAGCTATAACATAGGGTGACACAGAACTAGCTCCAGTTCATCAATGTAATGTAGGCATGTATTCCGAATATAGTCATACGTGCTAATGGAAAAGAACTTGCATGACATCTTTTGTCCTACCCTCCCGTGGCAGCGGGGTCCTAGCGGAAACTAAGGGATATTAAGGCCTCCTTTTAATAGAAAACCGGAACAAAGCATTAGCACATAGTGAATACAGGAACTCCTCAAACTACGGTCATCACCGAGAAGTATCCCGATTATTGTCACTTTGGGGTTGTCGGATCATAACACATAATAGGTGACTATAGACTTGCAAGATAGGATCAAGAACACACATATATTCATGAAAACATAATAGGTTCAGATCTGAAATCATGGCACTCGGGCCCTAGTGACAAGCATTAAGCATAGCAAAGTCATAGCAACATCAATCTCAGAATATAGTGGATACTAGGGATCAAACCTAACAAAACTAACTTGATTACATGGTAAATCTCATCCAACTCATCACCGTCCAGCAAGCCTACGATGGAATTACTCACGCACGGCGGTGAGCATCATGAAATTGGTGATGGAGGATGGTTGATGATCACGGCTGCGATGAATCCCCCTCTCCGGAGCCCCGAACAGACTCCAGATCAGCCCTCCCGACAGAGATTAGGGCTTGGCGGCGGCTCCGTATCGTAAAACGCGATGAAACTTTCTCTTTGATTTTTTTCTCCGCGAAACGGAATATATGGAGTTGGAGTTGAGGTCGGTGGAGCGTCAGGGGGCCCACGAGACAGGGGTGCGCCCAGGGGGGTGGGCGCGCCCCCACCCTCGTGGACATGGTGTGGGCCCGCTGGTCTTGATTCTTTCGCCAGTATTTTCTATATTTTCCAAAACTTGTCTCAGTGGATTTTCAGGTCATTCCGAGAACTTTTGTTTTTTACACATAAAATAACATCATGGTAGTTCTGCTAAAGACAACGTCAGTCCGGGTTAGTTTCATTCAAATCATGCAAGTTAGAGTCCAAAACAAGGGCAAAAGTGTTTGGAAAAGTAGATACGTTGGAGACGTATCACAAATTCACATGACTACTTATAACAAGACTTCTCCCATGTCCTCAGGAACAAACGTAACTACTCACAAATCATATTCATGTTCATAATCAGAGGGGTATTAATATGCATATAGGATCTGAACATATGATCTTCCACCGAATAAACCAACTAGCATCAACTACAAGGAATAATCAACACTACTCACTACAAGAAATGTGTCAACTTGTGACCACCACTATTGGTCGCTGAATGGTCACTGTTTTCAATTTGTGACCTTTTTGTGACCAAAAACATAAGGTCAAAAGCTGGCCGTCGTTAACTGACTATAGCGACCTTTCTTCTGGAATGGTCGTAGACGTTTATGACCAAAATATGTATACTGTGGCGTTTTGGTTACAAGCAACCTCCCCAGACCACGTAGGCATCCAGCGTGGCAAGCTGATGTGGCACAAGAATCAGCCCGGTCCAATTCGGTTTTCTACATGGGTCGAGCCCTTTAATTCGGCCTTTTTAATATTTATTTTTCCTATTAATTTTTGCTAGCTACATGGGCTGGCCCAGCAATTCGGCCTTTTTATTTCTAGATGCGGCCTTTTACAGCATATAATCTTTTATTTTTTCCCATTTTATTTTCCACTGTTTTACATTTGTCCCAAGAGTTTCAGTTTTTCTTTTTCTCAGAAGATTGGTCCCAGTTGTCAGTTTCTAGTAATGGGACCCTGTTGTCAGGGTCAAGTTCTTTAGATTTCATTTCATAGTAAATAAGTAACCAATATCTAAATCAGCACTGGCAGAATACACTACTTGAAATAGTAGCCAGAATGGCAATCACGGTATTACAACGTGAATACATTTTTTTGTGGGTAAACACGGATACATCATACAACACAAATACAATGGCAATGACAGTATTACAAGCTCTACTGCTTCTATCGACCTTCTTCACCATGGACCACCTTCAGTCCTTCTATAGCAGACACAAACTCTCCTTCTCCTTTCAACCTTCTTTTGCATGGAGCTACTGTGAGAGGAAATCTACAGTTAAGAACAAAATACGTATATAAGCAGTTGGGTACATATCACTTTGGAAAGAACAAAATACGTATATAAGCAGGTGGGTTTTGACAGATTTGATGGGGGCAGGTAGTGCAGACGTCTTCACAATAATGTCTCCAGTTTTGTTCTTGACAATTTAGGCAAAAGGTTAGCAAAATGCTACTGCTGCAGCACACTGAAGCACAAGATTTTTCACTAACAAAAGCATTTACAAACACAGAATTGACACTGAAGAAAGCACGAACTAAACTTTAGCCCTATTGTAATGTATCCAGTAGTAGTTAATTTAGCTTCTGAACTCAACATGATATAGTTAATTAGTCCTACTGGCCATTACCCAATTGGGACCAATCACTTCCGACATTTAACTAGCCGAAAATTGAACTAGTTAATTCGACTATTGTAGTGGATTCAATACTAGTGATTTTAGTTGAACTAGTCAATTGGCCTCATCACGTGCAAACTTTAACCAGAGAAGAAAAACATAGATCGTGGTAATGCTGGAAGGAACCAATCAATCGGAAGCATCCAACCGACTGGAATATGGAGCGACAGGGGACAGAGGGAGCGGGAGCTCAGTTATATATGCACGACTCACAGCTCATGACATGATACTAAGAGAGAACATCATAGAGACTCAAGCAGATCCTAATATAAAGCTATTCAGACCATAACTTTCACATCATAGGGACACAATAGTGTATTACAACACTGTCCAGATATAAAAACTGAGTAACCAGCAAGCAATTAGATTGAGAACAAATCAGTTGGGGTTCTTAACTTTCAGTATGCAGTATATCTAAGAAGTCACACTATCTAAATGCCTAGAGGAAACAGATTCACAGTACTAAGCAGGGGAGAAGCAACACAAGATACCTTGTCAACAGTCTTGTTCTGCCTGCAAACGATGTTTGTAGTTCCAATGTCTCCAGCAGTGGAGAACTTGACAACCTCCTTGGTGACAGAGATAATAACTGCAACGCACACAAGCCACCGTCAGACTGGTAGAAACTGGTATTCAGCATATTTCTTTTACAGGAAACAGAGACGACAAGTGCAGCAGATTTATTTTACAGGAAACTGGTATTCAGCATACCAGTGTCGCTGATGTTGCTGAGATCCTTGCAGATCCTCTTTGGCCTCCACCGATGCCAAAACTTCGGCCTCTTCTCGAACAGCAGGTTCACCACCTTGTCCTGCAACCACACACCAATGCAACCCAGTCAGATCACACGCGCCAGGATCGGGAGATTCTAAGCAGGTGTTATTTCTGCCATTTGTTAATTACGCATGCAACACTTATATTCAGAGCACTACTAGTACTTGCTGTACCAGGAACAGGATGCGGCAGTGGAGCTTCAAGAAAAATATTTAGGGGCCAAAACAAAGAGGAAAACACCAATTGTTCACATTGAAGATTGAACACATATGTCATTCTAGCATATCCTTGAAGGAACAATTCTCATAACAGGAACACAAGAGAGGGATGTTGATTTTGATGAGAACTAAATCAGAGCACTACTAATGTTATTCTGTTAACAGATACTCAAACATTGCTGGAACAAGAAGATTTGCAGAACATGCAAAAACAACATTAAGTATTAATTTTCTGGGATGAATAGAACAAATGATACTGAAGTTCCATTATAGCCACAAAATTTAATACTAGGCAAACAATGATATAACTCAGCAGCTAGTTCCACAGTATATGCACATTGACTGTTATCACTCAGAGTATGCCCCTGTGGTCAATCAATAACCACATGCCACAGACAAACTTGCTCAAAATAGAAATGATCCTTCCCGTGTATCTGGAGAGGCGGTGGTGTCGAGGGAGTAGTTGGCGAGGGGGACAACGAAAGACTTGATCCTCCCCGTGCAGTACCTCGTCCTGCTCACCATCTTGGACGTGGTCTGCAAAAAACGCCATGCCATCGCTGATCAATCAATTTGCAGGACAGGGCAAGTAGCGGCATGCCAAACCAATTATGCAGTCAGCCCTCTGCTTATAGAACACCACAATCCAAACTTGAAATCACTTCAATAGTAAATCAAACCTGTTACTGATGCTAGTAATAAGAAGATGGATAGATGTGTATATATACCGGTATTGACGGGGCCAACGATGGCCTGCTTGTAGAGGCTGTAGAGGTAGAGCTTCTCCTGGGAGTGCTCCTTCTTCTCCTAGGCGTGTGAGGGAGTCCTGGACTAGGGGGTGTCCGGACAGCCGGACTATCATCATCCGCCGGACTCCAAGACTACGAAGATACAAGATTGAAGACTTCGTCCCGTGTCCGGATGGGACTTTCCTTGGCGTGGAAGGCAAGCTTGGCGATACGGATATGTAGATCTCCTACAATTGTAACCGACTCTGTGTAACCCTAGCCTCCTCTGGTGTCTATATAAACCGGAGGGCATTAGTCCGTAGGGCACAACATACATTACAACAATCATACCATAGGCTAGCTTTAGGGTTTAGCCTCCTTGATCTCGTGGTAGATCCACTCTTGTACTACCCATATCATCAATATTAATCAAGTAGGACGTAGGGTTTTACCTCCATTGAGAGGGCCCGAACCTGGGTAAAACATCGTGTCCCTTGTCTCCTGTTACCATCCGCCTAGACGCACAGTTCGGGACCCCCTACCCGAGATCCGCCGGTTTTGACACCGACATTGGTGCTTCCATTAAGAGTTCCTCTGTGTCGTCATCGATAGGAAGGATGCCTCCACCCGTCTTCAAAGACGGTATTTTCGCCGAAGGGGCCTTGGCCGTCGGCCAAACTATCCGGCTAGGTGGTTTTCTTATGACCGCCTATCCGGCCATTGCCTCGACAATGACTTCTCAAGTCATCAAAAGCAATCTTCGCGTCAGCTCGGAATCCGCCGAGCAGTTGGATCCAATAGAGCTCTCGTCTGTTAACGAGCTCTTGGATCGCATCGCCGCCCTGGGAGTCGCCACAGACTACGATCAGATTGGGCTTAAAACCGATCTGAGAGAGATTAACTCTCCCCAGGCCACCCACCACGTCGCAGTGGTAGAGGAACAATGTGGCGACTCTTTGCCTATATTAAAAACTAGTCACGTCCGGATTCCCGAACCCTCCATGCCGGACTTCCGCGGAGGGACGGGCTTCGATCGAGCATTGAACTTAAAATCATGCATCACTCCGGACTCGCTGGATTGTGTCCAGCAACCTAAGCTTCCGAATTCGGAAGCTCTTCGGCCTTTAAGCCCCAAGAGGGGCAGGGATCCGGATTTTAGTCCACCCACCCGCCCAGACATATGCGATCTATCTCTAATACGGCAAGAGCCCGCTGAAATAGTACATCACTACTGGGCCAGATTCCTCCTGGTTATGGACAGGATAAAGGACTGCCGAGAGGAAAACACAATCTCAATCTTCTGCAATAATTGCACGGACAAGGGAATACTAAACGCCATTGATCATGACAAAATTACGCGCTTCACCGATCTGGCATCCATAGTACGAAAGTACTGTGCGATGGAGAGTTTCCGGAAAACCGAAAATCAATTTTGGGATAATCCGGCCCCAAACCCAGTCCGCAGCAAAAGGGCGCCTTACACTCAGGCCCCAGATGCAAAAACGAAAAAACAAAAACCCAATAAGGGAAACGGAACCGTACTGGAGGGATGGCTCAATGGACCCTGTAAGCTTCATAGTACAGAGGGAGCCGTCCCAACCCATAGCCTTCGAGCATGTTGGATATTACGGCAGGTGGCCAAAAGTGGCGAGGAGCTTCTAGCCCCGCAAAACAACTCCAACAATACCAGTACGGTATCAACAGTTTTTGAGACTTCCGCGTCAAACAATATGCGAAAGTGAACAATCCGCAGACTCGCCGAAGTCTACCAAATAGCAACAGCAAATCCATGGAGTGACACAGCTATCACCTTCAGTGCCAGCGACGAGCCTAAATTCCGAACAGCCAGAGCACCAGCCGCACAGGTGCTTAGTCCCATAGTGGACGGCTTTCGACTGACAAAAGTCCTCATGGATGGCGGCAGCGGATTAAACCTCATCTACGAGGAAACTCTGTGGAAAATGGAAATCGATTGGAGCCGTATTGAGCGAAGCAGCACAACCTTCAGAGGAATAATCCCTAGCCGGGAGGGACGCTGCACCGGACAAATCACACTCGATATGGTGTTCGGCTCGCCGGACAATTACAGATCCGAAGAAGTCACGTTCCAAGTGGCCCCGTTTAACAGCGGATATCACGCTATATTAGGACGAGAGGCATTCACAATTTTTCAAGCAGTACCTCATTACGGGTACATGAAGCTCAAAATGTGTGGGCCCGGCGGAATAGTCACCCTCGCTAGTGATCCGGACATAGCACTCCGCGCCGAAAATAAGACAGCTGCACTAGCCCTGGAGGCACTATCCGAAGCCTTAGCAGCAGAAGAACTCACCGCGCTGCGCTCTATGGTGAACAGGGATGATGTGATACTCGATAAAAGATCCAAGTCCACCTCCTTCAAACCAGCAGATGAAATAATAAAATTCCAGGTCCATCCAACGGACCCAACAAAGACGGCCTCCATTGGGGCACAATTGAACCCCGAAGTAGACGCCGCACTGCGTGAATTCCTTCGGGAAAATTGGGATATCTTCGCCTGGCATCCTTCGGATATGCCCGGAATCCCACGCAGGATGGCAGAACACAGCCTAAACATCCTAAAAGGATTTAAGCCAGTCAAACAGGCTCTTCGACGATTTTCCAAACCCAAAAGACAGGCAATGGGAGAAGAGCTAGCCAAACTATTGGAAGCCAGATTCATTAGAGATATCAAACATCCAGACTGGCTAGCAAATCTGGTAATGGTACCAAAGAAGGATAAATCCTGGCGCCTCTGTGTCGATTTTAAAGACCTCAATAAGGCTTGCCCAAAGGATCCCTTCCCTCTCCCCCGCATCGACCAAATTATCGATGCTACCGTAGGGCACGATTCGTTGTGCTTCCTGGACGCATACTCTGGCTATCATCAAATCAAGATGGCGGAAGCAGACCAAGCCGCAACGGCATTCATCACTCCATATGGACCATTCTGCTTCAACACAATGCCCTTCGGACTTAAAAATGCCGGCACAACATATCAGCGCATGATTCAAACATGTCTGGCTACCCAGATCGGCAAAATAGTCGAGGCATACATAGACGACGTAGTCGTCAAAACAAAACACGTCGAAACTCTAGTAGACGATTTGAGGCTCACATTCGGCAACCTCAGAGCATATGACATCAAGCTGAATCCGGAAAAATGCGTTTTCGGCGTACCAGCCGGAAAGCTGCTGGGCTTCATTGTATCCGGTAGAGGAATTGAAGCAAACCCGGCTAAAATCCGAGCTCTGTCACAGTTGGACATTCCAAAAGACCTCAAACAAATACAAAACTTAACAGGATGCGTGGAAGCTCTAAGCCGCTTTATCTCCCGTCTAGGAGAAAAGGCGTTGCCCGTTTATCGCCTCCTCAGGCGCACCGAACACTTCGAGTGGACGGAGGCTGCCACTGCCGGACTCGAAGAAATAAAGGCCATATTGGCAACCAATCCGGTCCTGGCCGCGCCCAATCTGGGCGAACCAATGTTGTTATACATCGCGGCAACACATCAAGTTGTAAGCGCGGTACTCGTCGTCGAACGAGAGACAGAAGGGCATAAATTCCCTCTTCAAAAACTAGTGTATTATGTATCCACTGTGTTAACCCCCTGCAAATCCCGTTACCCGCACTATCAGAAGATAGCATATGCGGTGTTCATGGCGTCTCGGAAGCTCCGACACTACTTTCAAGAGTGTTCGATAACAGTGGCCTCCGAAGTACCACTCAATGACATTATAAATAACCGCGACGCAACGGGCAGGATTGCAAAATGGGCCATTGAGCTCTTACCATTCGATATAACTTACAAACCTCGGCGAGCTATAAAGTCACAAGTCTTGGCTGACTTCGTCGCCGAATGGACCGAAGCCGAGCTCCCTAAAGAGTACGGCGCATACTCCAATTGGGTTATGCATTTTGACGGCTCTAAAATGTTGGCCGAACTGGGGGCTGGCGTCGTATTGACGTCCCCAACCGGGGACACAGTCCAGTACGTACTTCAAATAATGTACACAGACTCCAACAACGCAGCCGAATACGAGGCCCTATTACATGGTCTTCGGATGGCAGTCTCCATGGGTATTCAACGCCTAGAAGTGCGCGGGGATTCAAACCTTGCAATATCCCAAATAAATGGAGACTTTGACGCCAAGGATCCGAAAATGGCAGCATATCGCAACGCCGTCCTAAAAATGTCAGCTCGGTTTGAAGGACTCGAATTCCATCACATAACCCGAGATAATAACCAACCGGCCGACGTACTGGCACGCATCGGTGCGAAACGTGATGCTGTCCCTCCAAATATCTTCCTGGAACGGCTCTTCAAGCCATCCGTACTATGGGAAGAGGAGCCCGGAAGTGACAAACCGGAAAAAACCGAGCCAATCGGTGATTTAGCCGATGACATAACACCGTCAGCCCACGACATAATGGCAGTAATCGCCCCGTGGACAGAACCATTCCTAGCCTACTTGCTTAGGCAGGAACTTCCCGAAGACCAAAACGAGGCCCGCTGCATAGTCCGGCGATCGAAATCCTACAAGGTCCATGAGGGAGAACTTTATAAGAAAAGCACAACCGGAGTCCTTCAAAGATGTATCTCCGAAGAGGAAGGGCGCAACCTCCTGGCTGAAATTCATGCCGGACTAGGCGGACACCACGCAGCAGCCCGGGCCCTTGTAGGAAAGGCATTCCATACAGGATTTTATTTTGCGACGGCCCGGGCAGATGCCCAGGACTTAGTCTAGAGATGCGTTGGTTGTTAGCTCTTTGCTAATCAGAGCCATATGCCGCCTACCGCCCTCAAAACTATACCCATTACCTGGCCGTTCGCGGTCTGGGGGCTTGATATGGTTGGACCCCTTAAAGGGGGAACCCACAAGCAACGGTACCTATTGGTCATGGTGGATAAATTCACCAAATGGATAGAGGCCAAGCTGGTCAAAACGGCAGAGTCCGGACCAGTGATAGACTTTATATCCGGGGTAGTACACTGTTACGGAGTCCCCCACAGCATCATCACCGACAACGGCACGAACTTCACAGCCGACGAGGTTAAGTCATGGTGCAAGAATATGGGCATCAAGCTCGACTACGCTTCAGTCTATCACCCTCAAACCAACGGTCAAGTGGAACGAGCAAATGGTCTAATAATGAGTGGCATTAAACCCAGACTAGTGCGGTCACTTACTAAATCTGACACGCACTGGGTCGAGGAGCTCGACTCCGTACTCTGGGGGCTGCGGACGACGCCTAAGCGTACTACCGGATTCACACCATTTTTTATGGTATACGGCGCAGAGGCAGTCTTACCCTGCGACATTATTCATGACTCACCTCGAGTGCGCATGTACGAGGAAAGAGACGCCGAGCTGGATCGGCAGGACAGCTTGGACACATTGGAGGAAGAACGCGACGTCGCCAAAGCTCGTTCCGCATTCTATCAGCAGCAGGCTCGAAGATATCAAAGCAGAGAAGTACGGGCCAAGACTTACAACGTTGGTGAACTAGTTCTACGCCTGCCGGACAAGAAAAAGGACAAGCTCAAGACCAAGTGGGAGGGCCCTTTCATTATCGATCAAGTCCTGACCGGCGGAGCATACCGTCTACGAAATGCGTCGGATAACTGACTCGAGCCGAACCCATGGAACGCAGCCCGCCTCCGAAGATTCTATGCCTAGCGCCGGAGTAAGAGTTCGTCCCCTCCCTCCGTCCAAATTTTTATACCTTGGCTGTCTTTCGTTTCTCTTTTCATAACCTTTTTATTAAAAAGCCCCTAAGGGCTTACTTTTGCATTTTTTCGCATACACTTGATGTGCCATCCGCACTCATTATACCTGGGGGCTTCTTTTACAGAAGCTCAATTATAAGGGTTTCATGCCCAGCACATGTGTCAAGCTTCCACATGTACCTTTTACTCACCATTATATGCATCGATATGACTTAAGTTTTGGCCAAGATGGGTTGCCTGGCTCCTGTGCTTACCCCTATGTTCCCGATTGTTCGGCTAGGAGGTAAAGGGAGCACCTCTGCGATTGCTACTGCCGGGTCAGCCGGATGTGTACCTCAGACTGGGTGAAGCCGAAAGCTAGCGTTCTTAAGGGAATATTCGGTCGGTGACTGAAAAGATGATTTTCTTTACCTACTCATTTATCTGCCCCCAGATGTTTTTCTGCTTTTTTCGCAGTCCGGACATGCACTTTAGGGCATGCCTCCCAGGGAAAGGAACCCTTAACGGAACTATTCTCCCTGGAAGATGTTTCTTACTAACCATGTAATATAACATAACTAGTTGGGCACTTGTCTGATAAAGCAATAATGACCCCTACGCCTGGTCTCCATGCATACCGCGGTTGTTTCTCATCCACAAAGGTATTTGGACACACTCCGGACTCTAGGATCCCGAGGTCGAAGCGAAAAGGTCGGCAAAGACAAACGATCTACAATCCGGCTAGAAGGCATTTCACATGTCACTTCAAAGGAAAACATACATTGTCAAATTTATTGATTGTATTCCTCCTCAATCCCGTCTAACAGGCTGTCTAACTTACAGTCCCGTTGGGAAAACTTAGCAGCCAACTCTACTTGGCTGTATACTAAACTCACAGGGATCTCCTTCCCATCGGGCCCCACCGGTCCAACTTTGGCCATATGGTTGGGATCCGCCTTCTTATACCGCGTCTTCACCATGGCCCAAGCCTCCCTGGCACCTTGACGGCAAGCCGAAATCTTCCACAAACGGAAGCGCTGCCGCACTCCCTGAAGCTTCTCCGCAAGCTCCCCAAGGCCCTCGGGTAGGGAGAGGGCTGGCCATAAAGCCCGGACGACGCCGCTCATTGCCTGCCGAACTCGTTCGAGCAGTTGCAACAGTTCGGGAAGTTGATCACCCGTTGATATGGGCATCTCCTCTGCAGGACGACCTGTGAGTATACCTACAAGACATATCATGTCAACATACTTCCTCGCCGAACTCTTCTTTTCAAAGGAGTCCGCTCAAGCACTTACTATAAATGCCGCGACGAAGCCGCTCATTCTCCTTAACGGAGCCGGACAGCCCGGCGCGAGCGCCTTTCAGCTCTTCTCCGAGCTTGGCGTTGGCATCCTGGAGTTTATTCCTTTCTTGCTGCACCCTATTCAGCACACTCTCGCCGGCCTTCAGCTGGCGCAGTAATCCTTGCCTGTCCGGATCTTGTCCAGCGGTACCTACACAGTCATTATTAGACTTACGCGCACGCCGCACATTGCTTATATTTATTAATACAAATGTGTTACCAGGAGGGGTCATTGAGTCTCCTCCTGCGGCAGCAAGTGCGGCCTCAAGTTGGGCCTTGCATTCTTGCAGCTCCTGAGACAGCTGGGCATTCTTCTCGGTAAGAGCCTGCGTTTCACATGATCCTTAAATCAGTTAACATAACTACTTTAAGTCTCGGGGGCTACTGGTATATACAACCATTAAAATTCCCTTACCCGTATGTCTTTCACATACTGCTCCGTGGCTCTGGTAAAACCATCTTGAGCGGCACGGAGATGCGCGTCCCCTGCGTTAAAGGCATCCAATGCCTCAGGGGAGAAGCACGCTTCACGAAATACTGTCCGGCGGCGCCTATGGTTCATGGCGCTCTCCACCTAAGACTTGGTGGCGGATAGTCTGTCGGTGTCCTTCGTTGGAGAAGGATCCGGCCCGCGTCTTGCGCTTGCCTCCCCCTCCAGGCCGGGCGTTGGAGCCTGACCGGTGTAGGTTGGATTAGCAACTTCTGCGCCCGCAGTCCGGCGAGCGCTTTTTCTCCTACAAAGATCATGAGCACTCAGGCGTTTCCTAGGAACGTTGCTCTGAAAATTCATATACGAGCTATACCTTTGCGGCGATGTTTCTGTCCGCACCGCGCTCCTTTTCCGCCTGCTGGTCCGGACTGACCTCTGTAGGTCAGCCGCCGCGGGCTCGGCTTCCCGCCGTGAAGGCGCTTCCTGCAAAATACCATCGTTCGCGAAGGTTAGAAATGGGCAGGGAAGAGATAATGGTGTCCGGACTTCGGCCGCGGTCACCTGGGAAGCCGGACACAGTCCGGGGTAGTCCGCCGTAATGGCAACCAAAGCATTGTCTATGCTGAGCTGGTGAAACACCCCGTCGATCAGCTCCACATCGATGTCCGGATCCTCTTCGGAGGCTGGATCTAGGGATCTTTCCGGATCCTCGGGTTGCGGAGCAGGAGTTGCCATGTCCTCCATAGTCCGGCGTAGATCCTGCGCCGAAGACATAATGTAAGAAGCCTAAACTTCGAAAGCATGGGTTGAGCCCTTAAAGGTGTTCGCTTACCCATCCTCTAGGGTTGTTCATGGAAAACCCATTCAAAGGGTTCGTTCGAAGGAAGTCCTCCTTCTCCCCCTTGTACAGACTGGACAGGACCTTCACCAGGTCCTCGGTCGAATCCGGCCCTTTGCGGCCATGGCGGGTAGCATCGTCTTCCCCGTTGAAATCCCACATAGGGTGGCCTCTGTATTGCAGTGGTTGTACCCCCCGCATGACGCATATCGCCATGACTCCAATCATGGTCAACCTAGAATGAGCCAGCAATCTTATTCGGCCCATCAAGTAATGGACGCTCTTGTCTTCCTCCAAACGGGGGCTCCGTGGGCGCCAGCTGAGGCGTTTCTTCAGAGGAGCAGTACTAAACTCCGGGAGGCCAATCTGGATTGGGTCCGGCAGGGAGGCGTCTCCTATGTAAAACCACTCTGAAGGCCAGTCTTCGGACGCCTTCTTGGGGGTACCGGATGGGTATCCGGTCCCGGCGATGCGCCAAATTTCGGCGCCGCCCACTTGATATATGGACCCCTCGTGAGAATGGGGTACGAGGCAGAACTGCCTCTTCCACAATGCAAAATGGGGCTCGATGCCCAGGAATAGCTCACAAAGAGCTACATAGCCCGCGATATGTAGGACAGAGGCGGGTGTGAGGTGGTGAAGCTGGAGTCCGTAGAACTCCAGGAGCCCACGGAGGAACGGATGTATTGGGAATCCGAGTCCCCTTATCAGATAGGGGACGAAGCATACTCGCTCCCCCTTATTGGGGCTTGGGGTAGCCTCCGCTTGCCTCCCACCTTGATAAGTGACCAGCCCGGCTCGAACCGGGACCATGAAGGCCGGAGGGAGAAATTCCCCCACTTGGAGCTTCACTAGCTCGTTGTGCGAAACAGAGCACCTCCTCCAATTCCCCGGCGGTGGGCTGGGAGTGCGTGAAGAAGAGCCGCGTCGACGGTCCATGATGGAATGGATTTTTAGGTCAAAGGCGCTCCGATGAAGTATTCGCGGGAGGAGGATGGTGTGGTTTGGATCTGGATTTTTGCCTCTTTTATAGGCAGATGACTCGCACGACTGGGGGGTGAAACGTAAAAGACGCCCTGGCTTTTCGCATTCGTGCGACGCGTGGAAAAATACCATTATTGGGCGTAGAAGCCGAGAAACACAGTATTTATGGTGAAGCCGGACACTGTTCGGCAGGTACATGGAACTTGAAGGGAGAACCCGCCTTGCAACGCCGAAGACTATATACACACTGGACTTATCGTCATTGAAGCCTGGTTCGGGGGCTACTGAGGGAGTCCTGGACTAGGGGGTGTCCGAGCCGGACTATCATCGTCCGCCGGACTCCAAGACTACGAAGATACAAGATTGAAGACTCTGTCCCGTGTCCGGATGGGACTTTCCTTGGCGTGGAAGGCAAGCTTGGCGATACGGATATGTAGATCTCCTACCATTGTAACCGACTCTGTGTAACCCTAGCCTCCTCCAGTGTCTATATAAACCGGAGGGCATTAGTCCGTAGGGCACAACATACATTACAACAATCATACCATACGCTAGCTTTAGGGTTTAGCCTCCTTGATCTCGTGGTAGATCCACTCTTGTACTACCCATATCATCAATATTAATCAAGCAGGACGTAGGGTTTTACCTCCATCGAGAGGGCCCGAACCTGGGTAAAACATCGTGTCCCTTGTCTCCTGTTACCATCCGCCTAGACGCATAGTTCGGGACCCCCTACCCGAGATCCGCCGGTTTTGACACCGACAGCGTGCTCCTCCTACAATAGCAGAAACAGTAGGTCAAGAACAACAATAGAGTCATATGAGCTGCTGGGTTCATAGCATCAGTTTGACACCAACAACAGCAGAGATTAGAGTCATATGACAACGAAAACAACAACAAAAGTAGTTTGACAGTAGCAGCAGCAGAAATAGTTTCACAGCAGTAGCAACAGTTTCACAACAGCAGTACTGGAGGGCACAAATTCTACTGGAGTTGTACTGAAGTACTACTGCTATCCAGGGTACATATGCCACAGACACAGAGCACTACAGCCAAGTGAAATTATTTCAATTCAACTTCAATTCCACACCAACCAAAACATTTGATAGCTACCAGTTCCAGAATTTTATGAAAGCAGACAGTCTAAATTAGACATGAGCCTGAACACACTCAGGAGATCCTAATCGGCTAATCAATATCCAAAGCTGCTTAACCTAAACAGAGCTCAAAGGGCCTAAAATTCGACATTCACAAGTGAAAACTGCACTTGGCAAATCTTGTGGAGCCACCAATAATCAAACTGTTCATCGATTAGAGAGCAACATTCCAGCAGAGAAACCCTAACTCGACAACCATACTGTGTCACAAATTCACAGCAAATAGCGAAGTCAAGCAATACTCTAGATACAATTTCTATCCATGACTACACATAGACAAGTCATGCTCAACTCTCCTCAGCATCGACGGGGAGGGGGGTCCGTACCGGGGAGGTGCGGCTTCCGGGAGGGGACGAGGGCGTGGAGGAGGGTGCGCATGTGATGTGGCTGTACTGCTGGCCCTGGTATCTCTCCCCCTGGATGGTGTACCTCTCGTCCTGCACGCGGCCGGCCGCCGCTCGGCAAATCAGTCAGGTCCACGGCCCTGAACGGGGGCGAATCGAATCGGATGGGGGCGGTGGGGGTGCTTACCAGGTTGCTATAGTCGGCCTGCTTCCTCTCCATGGCGACCGGCAGCGGCTGCGGAGGCGGTTGTCTGTAGCCGACCAGGCACCCCATCCTCCACCTCGGCCTCACCGCCTCCCCCTCGCGAGCGTCGAGCCTTGGAGCCTAGGAGGAGGGCGAGGGGAGAGGTGCATGGTGAGGGGAGAGGTCGGCGGTGGTGGGTGGGGGTGGCGGCGTTGCCTCGGTCGGATCTGGGAGAAAGCTGAGACGAGGGAGAGGAAGGCGGGGTGCCTCGATCGGATCTGGGGAGGCCGGTGCCTCGCGGGCTGTGTGGGGACGAGGAGGCGTCGGGGTGCGCTGCTGCTGCGGGAGTGCTGCTGTGGGCTGGTGGATGGATCGATGGAGGCTGGTGGATGGATGGTTGGATCGATGGAGGCCGGTGGTTGCAGGTGGCCTCGTTCCCGACGAGATCGAGCGGGGATGTGGCCAAGGACGTGCAGTTTGGTTGGGTGGGGGAAGGGAAGGGGCGTGCGGGAGGCCATGGACGGCGGCCAGCTCCGTCGGAGGGAGGTGCCAGCGGCGATCTGGAAGGGAGGAGGCAGCTCTCTCTCCGTCGGGCAAGACAACAAGGAGATGGATGAATGTGGGAAAGAAAGGAGGCGGGGGGTGGATGGAAAATGACCAGCTAGGGTTTCGGGGTTGGTGTGGAAGGGTTGAGGACATCCATTGGATCCACGAGCATCCGACGGCGTATGATGCACGATCCGCGTGAAACGTCTATGGACCAATCAGAATGCAGTATGGTGCTATGACCATCAAAATTGGTCATAGTTGTCTAAAAATAATATGTTAAAATCATGTCAGCTATTTTATGACCTGAGAAATTTAAAAAGAAAATAGAAAACCTTCTCATTGTGTCACCAAAATGTGAACGAGTTTTCAGAAAAAATAACAAACATGAAAAAAGATAAATATCTTCAAAAAGGTGTAGTGAGAAATGGATTTTTTTTTGCAAAAATAAACATTTTTCATTTTTCGAGAGCCCAAAATGAGTTTTTTTGTGAAGGACCAACCATATATTCGTTGCAAAATTGGACCTAATCAATTTTATAAAATACTAGGCCATAAATAATGCACAATTGACAAAATGGTTGGGTGTCAAAAGTTTTAATCCACCTTTGGTGAAAAAGACAAATTCCCATCGATTCAGTTGGAAGCGGGTCAAATTTGAACTGCAGGTGCCTCATAGTTTGCTCTTTATTTTTTCCAAAAATCATTTCTAGTTACATAAGTACCTATTTAATCAGAGAAACACCAAAAAAAATCCAAGATTCAACCACTAGCTAGGAACGGTCATTCCCGCCGTTTGAGTGCATTTTGAAACGGGCATAAAAAATTCAAAAAAAAATCAAAAAATTGGAA
This sequence comes from Triticum timopheevii, assembly GCA_963921465.1. Classification (NCBI taxonomy): domain Eukaryota; kingdom Viridiplantae; phylum Streptophyta; class Magnoliopsida; order Poales; family Poaceae; genus Triticum; species Triticum timopheevii. The sequence continues at coordinate 67,799,767 of OY997272.1, read as the reverse complement.
AACCTTCGCATTGTTTCATCATATATGGCCAAGATACCAGAAAAAATTATAAACTTGTAATACGGAAATTATTTTTAAAAAAGTGTTCTCAGAAACGAGCTATCACGTGTGGAGATCAATGGCTTTCAAGCCAAATGATCAATCTTATGGCCACATTCATGGCATAGTTTGTTCAAATGATCTCATATTGTGCACAAGGGTGCATATTGGAATGGCAAACAATGTTGCCTAAGGAAGTTTTCATTTTCTTTGGACGAAAAATTCATTTTCCATTTTCTGAGTGCCTGAAAGGAGGTTTTTTTGTGAAAGACCTCCCAAATAATTGTTGCAAAATTGGACCAAATTATTTTTCTAAAATACTAGGCCATATTTAATGCACAATTGACCAAATGGTTGGGTGTAAAATTTTTTGATCCACCTCTGGTGAAAAAGACAAATTTCTGCCGATTCAGTTGGAAGCGGGTCAAATTTGAACTGCAGCTGTCTCATAGTTTGCTATTCATTTTTTCCAAAAATCATTTCTAGGTACATAAGTATCTATTTAATCAGAGAAACACCAAAAAATTCCAAGATTCAACCACTAGCTAGGAACGGTCATTCCCGCCGTTTTGACCGCATTTTGAAACGGGCATAAAAAAATTCTAAAAAAATCATAAAATTGGGAAACCTTCGCATTGTGTCATAATTTGTGACCAAGTTTCCAGGAAAAATAATAAACGTGTAATACAGGAATTATTTTTAAAAAGTGTTCTAAAAAATGAGCTATCATGCGTGAAGATTCATGGCTTTCAAGCCAAATGATCAATCTTATGGCCACATTCATGGCATAGTTCTTTCAAATGATCTCATATTGTGCACAAGGGTGCATATTGGAATGTCAAACAATGTTGCCTAAGGAAGTTTTCATTTTCTTTGGACGGAAAATTCATTTTCCATTTTCTGAGTGCCTGAAAGGAGGTTTTTTTGTGAAGGACCTCCCAAATAATTGTTGCAAAATTGGACCAAATAATTTTTCTAAAATACTAGGCCATATTTAATGCACAATTGACCAAATGGTTGGGTGTAAAAAGTTTTGATCCACCTCTGGTGAAAAAGACAAATTTCCGCCGATTCAGTTGGAAGCGGGTTAAATTTGAACTGCAGCTGCCTCATAGTTTGCTATTTATTTTTTCCAAAAATCATTTGTAGGCACATAAGTATCTATTTAATCAGAGAAACACCAAAAAAATTCCAAGATTCAACCACTAGCTAGGAACGGTCATTCCCGCCGTTTTGAACGCATTTTGAAACGGACATAAAAAATTCAAAAAAAATCAAAAAATTGGGAAACCTTTGCATTGTGTCATCATATGTGACCAAGTTTCCAGGAAATATAATAAACTTGTAATACGGAAATTATTTTTAAAAAGTGTTCTAAAAAATGAGTTATCATGCGTGAAGATTCATGGCTTTCAAGCCAAATGATCAATCTTATGGCCACATTCATGGCATAGTTTGTTCAAATGATCTCATATTGTGCACAAGGGTGCATCTTGGAATTTCAAACAATGTTGCCTAAGGGAGTTTTCATTTTCTTGGCACGGAAAATTCATTTTCCATTTTCTGAGTGCTTGAAATGAGTTTTTTTGTGAAGAACCTACCATATATTTGTTGCAAAATTGGACCAAATCAATTTTGTATAATACTAGACCATATTTAATGCACAATTGACAAAATGGTTGGGTGTCAAAAGTTTTGATCCACCTCTGGTAAAAAAGACAAATTCCCGCCGATTCAGCACGAAGCGGGTCAAATTTGAACTGCAGCTGCCTCATAGTTTGCTATTTATTTTTTCTAAATATCATTTCTAGTTACATAAGTACCTATTTAAACATAAATACATGGTTTGGTGGCGATACGTCGAGGTTTGGACGATGGCCGAGGGCCCCAACTCTGGAGCGCGTAAACTTGCATGCCCACCGCGTGGTCACCGCGTGACCGTGGCGTTGCCATGTGTTCTGGGTGGCCTAGGCATGTCTAGTGGGTTGGGCACTCCCCAGGTAGGTGCTAGGAAGAAAATCACAACATAAGATTCTCACGAGGAGACCGATCGATGCTCAAACATGAATAAGCAGCCAAGTGTTTGATTAGCGGTACGGGAAATGCACATGGCGAATGGGCGTGAGTTTTGGCTGAGGATGATCAGTTACTAAGAAGACCGTCTTCACAAATTTTCAGCTCAAAAGGAGGAGCCTAGGTGGTACTTTCTTTGCAAAGTACCACACTGGACATAAATACAAATGTTGAAGCTGGGCTCAAAATAATGAATGGATTGAGCTAGCATTTGGTGGAGGATGGTTATTTGGGCATAGAAAAGCACTGTAGAAAATGGATACCTTTTGGACATGCCAAAGTGGTACTTCCTTCACAAAGTATTTTTGAACTAGGCAAGAAGGGTTTTTTTTACATATTTGACGAAGATATGACCCAAAAAATTTATGAGATTTTTTTGGGAATTTTGGGAATGACAGAAATATAGGTTGCTTCACAACCTAGGGCAAAAACTACCACATGGACATGACACATAGGCAAAACTGATGAGGTGGCGCCTAGTCATAGAAACCCACCACAATTTACAAGGTTATGACCATCTATATTGGTCATGATCAGCTAGAAATAAGGCAGCAGACCTGTGCTATCTGCTTTATGACCATTTTGTGTAAGGAAATTACGACCTTTCTGACCCAAAAGGTCGTTATAGTTTAGGGTTTGGAGCCCCCCTAACAGCTTTTGACCAATTGGTCTGAAATGGTCATAGATCTATGACCAATTCTTCCAGGGTCACTGACATAAGGTCACTAGTTGACATATTTCTTGTAGTGACTAGTGACCCACAGGTACCAATCTGAGGTTTTGGGACAAAGATTGGATACAAGAGATGAACTAGGGTTTGAGAGGAGATGGTGCTGGTGAAGATGTTGATGGAGATTGACCCCCTCCCACTGAGAGGATCGATGGTGGTGACGATGATGATGTTTTCCCCCTCCCGGAGGGATGTTTCCCCGGCAGAACAGCTCCGCCGGAGCCCTAGATTAGTTCTGCCAAGGTTCCACCTCGTGGCGGCGGTGTTTCGTCCCGAAAGCTTGCTTATGATTTTTTTCCTGGGTAAAAGACTTCATATAGTAGAAGATGGCCACCGGAAGACTGCCAGGGGGCCCATGAGGCAGGGGGCACGCCCAGGGGGGTATGGTGCGCCTCCTCCCTCGTGGCCAGGGTGTGGGCCCCCTCTGGTACTTTCTTCGCCCAGTATTTTTTATTAAATCCAAAAATAACTTACGTGGAGTTTCCGGACTTTTGGAGTTGTGCAGAATAGGTCTCTAATATTTGCTCCTTTTCCAGCCCAGAATTCCAGTTGCCGGCATTCTCCCTCTTCATGTAAACCTTGTAAAATAAGAGAGAATAGACATAAGTATTGTGACATAATGTGTAATAACAGCCCATAATGCAATAAATATCGATATAAAAGCATGATGCAAAATGGACGTATCAGGATCCATGTATGAGAACAAAGTGTGGACTTTGGTGGACTTGCCCGATAACCAGCAAGCCATAGAAAAAAATGGATCTTCAAGAGGAAGACAGACACTGATGGTAGTGTTACTATCTACAAAGCTCGACTAGTCGCAAAAGGGTTTTCGACAAGTTCAAGGTGTTGGCTACAATGAGGTTTTCTCAACCGTAGCGATACTTAAGTCCGTCTGAATCATGTTAGCAATTGCCATATTTTATGAAATCTGGCAACTGGATGTCAAAACTGGATTTCTTAATGGATTTATTAAAGAAGTGTTGTATATGATGCAACCAGAAGGTTTTATCAATCCTAGAGGTGCTAACAAAGTGTGCAAGCTCCAGAGATCCATTCATGGACTAGTGCAAGCATCTCAGAGTTGGAATATATGCTTTGATGAGGTGATCAAAGCATATGGTTTTATACAGACTTTTGGAGAAGCCTGTATTTACAAGAAAGTGAGTGGGAGCACTACAACATTTCTGATAAGTACATGTGAATGACATATTGTTGATCGGAAATGATGTAGAATTTTCTGGAAAGCATAAAGGAGTGTTTGAAAGGAGTTTTTCAAAGAAAGACCTCGGTGAAGCTGCTTATATATTGGGCATCAAGATCTATAGAGATAGATCAAGACGCTTGATTAAACTTTCTATGAGTACATACCTTGATAAGTTTTTGAAGGAGTTCAAAATGGATCAGTCAAAGAAGGAGTTCTTGCCTGAGTTGTAAGGTATGAAGTTGAGTAAGACTCAAAGCCCGACCACGGCAGAATGTAGAAAGAGAATGACAATCATTCCCTATGCCTCAATCATAGGTTCTATAAAGTATGACACATGCTATGTACCAGACCAGTTTTGTGCCTTGCTATGAGTTTGACAAGCGGGTACGATGATGATCCAGGGGGTAGATCACTAGATAGCGGTCAAAGTTATCCTTAGTTACCTAAGAGGACTAAGGAAATATTTCTCGATTATGGAGGTGATAAAGAGTTCGTCGTAAATAGTTATGTCGATGAAAGCTTTTACACCGATCTGGATGAGTCTAAGTCTCAATCTGGATACATATTGAAAGTGAGAACAATTAGCTAGAGTAGCTCCATGCAGAGCATTGTAGACATAGAAAATTTGCAAAATACATACGACTCTGAATATGGCAGACCCGTTGACTAAACTTCTCTCACAAGCAAAACATGATCACACCATAGTACTCTTTGGGTGTTAATCACATAGCGATGTGAACTAGATTATTGACTCTAGTAAACCCTTTGGATTTTGGTCACATGGCGATGTGAACTATGGGTGTTAATCACATACAGATGTGAACTATTGATGTTAAATCACATGGCGATACGAACTAGATTATTGACTCTAGTGCAAGTGGGAGACTGAAGGAAATATGCCCTAGAGGCAATAATAAAGTTGTTATTTTATATTTCCTTATACCATGATAAATGTTTATTGTTCATAATAGAATTGTATTAACCGGAAACTTAGTACATGTGTGAATACATAGACAAAACATAGTGTCCCTAGTATGCCTCTACTTGACTAGCTCGTTAATCAAAGATGGTTATGTTTCCTGACCATAGACATGTGTTGTCATTTTATGAATGGGATCACATCATTAGAGAATGATGTTATGGATAATACCCATCCGTTAGCTTAGCATAATGATCGTTAAGTTTTATTGCTACTGCTTTTTTCATGACTTATACATGTTCCTCTGATTATGAGATTATGCAACTCCCGAATACCATAGGAATACCTTGTGTGCTATCAAACGTCACAAAGTAAGTGGGTGATTATAAAGATGCTCTATAGGTGTCTCCGAAGGTGTTTGTTGGGTTGGCATAGATCGAGATTAGGATTTGTCACTCTGTGTATCGTAGAGGTATCTATGGGCCCTCTCGGTAATGTTCATCACTATAAGCCTTGAAGGCAATGTGACTAATGAGTTAGTTGTGGGATGAAGCATTACGGAACGAGTAAAGAGACTTGCCGGTAACGAGATTGAACTAGGTATGATGATACCGACGATTGAATCTTGGGCAAGTAACATACCGATGACAAAGGGAACAACGTATGTTGTTGTGCAGTTTGACCAATAAAGATATTTGTAGAATATGTAGGAGCCAATATGGGAATCTAGGTTCCGCTATTGGTTATTGATCGGAGATGTGTCTCGATCATGCCAACATAGTTCTCGAACCTGTAGGGTCCGCACGCTTAACGTTCGATGATGATTTGTATTATGAGTTATGTGATTTGGTGACCGAAGTTTGTTCGGAGTCCCGGATAAGATCACAGACATGACGAGGAGTCTCAAAATGGTCGAGAGGTAAAGATTGATATATTGGAAGGTTACATTCGGACACTGGAATGGTTTCGGGAAGTATCAGATAAGTTTCGGAGTACCGGGAGGTTACTGGAACCCCCCGGGGGATTAATGGGCCTTCATGGGCCTTAGTGGAAGAGAGGAGGCAGCGGCCAGGTGGAGGCCCCCCCCAGCCCAAACCGAATTGGACTAGGAGTGGGGGGCGCGACCCCCCTTTCCTCCTTCTCCTCCACCTTTTCCCTCTTCTCCTAGTAGGACTCCCCACACTTGGCACGCCCCCTAGGTCGGCCGCCTCCTCCCCTCCTCCTTTATATACGGGGGCAGGGGCCACACCAAGATTTCTCTTAGCCGTTTGCGATGGCCCCTTCCGCAGTTTACTCCTCCGGTCATAGCGTGGTAGTGCTTAGGTGAAGCCCTGCGCAGATCACATTATCAACACCGTCATCACACCGTCGTGCTGACGAAACTCTACCTCGACCCTCTACTGGATAAAGAGTTCGAGGGCTGTCATCAAGCTGAACATGTGCTGAACTCGGAGGTGCCGTATGTTCGATGCAAGATTGGTTGGATCATAGAGACGTTCAACTACATCAACTGCGTTAACATAACGCTTCCACTTTCGATCTACGAGGGTACGTGGACACACTCTCCCCCTCTCGTTGCTATGCATCTCCTAGATAGATCTTGCGTGATCGTAGGAATTTTTTTGAAATTGCATGCTACGTTCCCCAACAGTGGTGTCAGAGCCAGGTCTATGCGTAGATGATATGCACGAGTAGAACACAAAGAGTTGTGGGCGATAATAGTCATACTGCTTTCCACCAATGTCTTACTTTGATTCGACGGTTTTGTTGAATGAAGCGGCCTGGACCGACATTACATGACCGGGTTCATGAGACTGGTTCTACCGACGTGCTTTGCACATAGGTGGGTGGCGGGTGTCTGTTTCTCTAAGTTTAGTTGAATCGAGTTTGACTACGGCTGGTCCTTGTTGAAGGTTAAAACAGCACACTTGACGAAAAATCATTGTGGTTTTGATGCGTAGGTAAGAACGGTTCTTGCTAGAAACCCGTAGCATCCATGTAAACTTGCAACAACAAAGTAGAGGACGTCTAACTTGTTTTTGCAGGGCATGTTCTGATGTGATATGGTCAAGACATGATGTGATATAAATTGTTGTATGAGATGATCATGTTTTGTAACAAAGTTATCGGCAACTGGCAGGAGCCATATGGTTGTCGCTTTATTGTATGAAATGCAATCACCATGTAATTGATTTACTTTATCTCTAAGCGGTAGCAATAGTCGTAGAAGCAATAGTTAACGAGACGACAACGATGCTACGATGTAGATCAAGGTGTCAAGCCGGTGAGAATGTAGATCATGACGGTGCTTTGGAGATGGACATCAAAGGCTCAAGATGATGATGTCCATATCATGTCACATATTTTGATTGCATGTGATGTTTATCTTTTATGCATCTTATTTTGCTTCGTACGGTGGTAGCATTATAAGATGATCCCTCACTAAATTTCAAGGTATAAGTGTTCTCCCTGAGTATGCACCATTGCTACAGTTTGTCATGCCGAGACACCACATGATGATCAGGTGTGATAAGCTCTACGGTCACATACAACGGGTACAAGCCAGTTTTGCATGTGCAGAATACTCGGGTTAAACATGATGAGCCTAGCATATACAGATATGGCCTCGGAACACTGGAGACAGAAAGGTCGAACGTGAATCATATAGTAGATATGATCAACATAGTGATGTTCACCATTGAAGACTACTCCATCTCACGTGATGATCGGACATGGTTTAGTTGATTTGGATCATGTATCATTTAGATGACTAGAGGGATGTCTATCTAAGTGGGAGTTCTTAAGTAATATGATTAATTGAACTTTAATTTATCATGAACTTAGTCCTGATAGTATTTGCAAATTATCTTGTAGATCAATAGCTCGCATTGTAGCTTCCCTATGTTTTTTGATCTGTTCCTAGAGAAAACTAAGTTGAAAGATGATAGTAGCAATGATGCGGACGGGGTCCGTGATCTGAGGTTTATCCTCATTGCTACACAAAAGAATTATGTCCTTGATGCACCGCTAGGTGACAGACCTATTGCAGGAGCAGATGCAGACGTTATGAACGTTTGGCTAGCTCAATATGGTGATTACTTGATAGTTCAGTGCACCATGCTTTACGGCTTAGAACCGGACTTCAAAAACGTTTTGAACGCCACAGAGCACATGAGATGTTCCAAGAGCTGAAATTGGTATTTCGGACTCATGCCCGTGTCAAGAGGTATGAGACCTCTGACAAGTAGTTCGCCTAAAAGATGGAGGAGAATAGCTCAGCTAGTGAGCATGTGCTTAGAATGTTTGGGTACTACAATCGCTTGAATCAAGTGGGAGTTAATCTTCCAGATAAGATAGTGACTGACAGAATTCTCTAGTCACCATCACCAAGTTACTAGAACTTCGTGATGAACTATAATATGCAAGGGATGACAAAAGTGATTCCTGAGCTCTTCGTGATGCTGAAATCGACGAAGGTAGAAATCAAGAAAAAACATCAAGTGTTGATGACTAAACAAGATCACTAGTCTAAAGAAAAGGGCAAAGGGAAAGAAAGGGAACTTCAAGAAGATTGGCAAGCAAGTTGTCACTCCCGTGAAAAAGCCCAAAGCTGGACCTAAGCCTGAAACTGAGTGCTTCTACTACAAAGGAAATGGTCACTGGAAGTGGAACTACCACAACTATTTGGCGGATAAGAAGGATGGCAAAGTGAACAAAGGTATATTTGATATACATGTTATTGATATGTACCTTACTAGTGCTCGTAGTAGCCCTTGGGTATTTGATACCTATTAAGTTGCTAAGATTAGTAACTCGAAACATGAGTTGCAGAATAAATAGAGACTAGTTGAGGGTGAAGTGGCAATGTGTGTTGGAAGTGGTTCCAAGATTGATATGATCATCATAGCACACACCCTATACTTTCGAGATTAGTGTTGAACCTAAATAAATGTTATTGGTGTTTGCGTTGAGCATGAATATGAGTAGATCATGTTTATTGAAATATAGTTATTCATTTAAGACAGAGAGTAATTTTTATTCTATTTACATGAATAAAACCTTCTATGGTCATACACCCAAAATTAATGGTATATTGAATCTTGATCGTGGTGATACACATATTCATAATACTGATGTCAAAAGATGCAAATTTGATAATGATAGTGCAACTTATTTGTGGCACCGCCGTTTAGGTCATATTGGTGCAAAGCGCATGAAGAAACTCCATGCAGATGGACTTTTGGAATCACTTGATATATGAATCATTTGATACTTGTGAACCATGCCTTATGGGCAAGATTACTAAAACTCCGTTCTACAGAACAATGGAATGAGCTAATGACTTATTGGAAATAATACATACCGATGTATGCAGTCCGATGAGTGTTGAGGCTCGTGGCAGATATCATTATTTTCTGATCTTCACAGATGATTTGAGCAGATATGGGTATATCTACTTAATGAAACACAAGTCTGAAACATTTGAAAAGTTTAAAGAATTTCAGAGTGAAGTGGAGAATCATCATAACAAGAAAATAAAGTTTGTACGATCTAATCGTGGAGGTGAATATTTTGGCCTTCATTTAAAACAATGTGGAATAGTTTCATAGCTCACGCCACCTGGAACACCAAAAGCATAATGGTGTGTCCAAATGTCATAACAGCACTTTATTAGATAGGGTGCGATCTATGATGTCTCTTACCGATTTACCACTATCGTTTTGGGGTTATGCATTAGAGATAGCCGTATTCACGTTAAACAGGGCACCGTGAAAGTCCATTGAGATGACACTGTATGAACTATGGTTTGGCAACAAACCTAAGCTGTCGTTTCTTAAAGTTTGGGGATGCGATGCTTATGTCAAAAGGCTTCAACTTGGGAAGCTCGAACCCAAATCGGAGAAGTGCGCCTTCATAGGATACCCTAAGGAGACAATTGGGTACACCTTCTACCACAAGTCTGAAGGCAAGATATTTGTTGCTAAGAATGGAGCATTTCCAGAGAAGGAGTTTCTCTCAAAAGAAGTGAGTGGGAGGAAAGTAGAACTTGATGAGGTAATTGTACCTTCTCCTAAATTGGAAAGTAGTTGAACACAGAAATCAGTTCCAGTGATTCCTACGCCAATTAATGAGAAAGCTAATGATGATGATCCTGGAACTTCAGATCAAGTTACTACTGAACCTCGTAGGTCATCCAGAGTACGGTCCACTCTAGAGTGGTACAGTAATCCTATTCTAGAAGTCATGTTACTAGACCATGATGAACCTACAAACTAGAGGAAGTGATGATGAGCCCAAATTCCGCGAAATGGCTTGAGGCCATGAAATCTGAGATGGGATCCATGTATGAGAACAAAGTGTGGACTTTGGTGGGCTTGCCCGATGATCGGCAAGCCACAGAAAATAAATGGATCTTTAAAAGGAAGACAAACGTTGATGGTAGTGTTACTATCTACAAAGCTCGACTAGTCGCAAAAAGGTTTTCGACAAGTTCAAGGTGTTGACTACAATGAGATTTTCTGAACTGTAGCAATGCTTAAGTCCGTCCGAATCATGTTAGCAATTGCCATATTTTACGAAATCTGGCAAATGGATGTCAAAATTGCATTCGCTAATGGATTTATTAAAGAAGTGTTGTATATGATGCAACCTGAAGGTTTTGTCAATCCTAAAGGTGCTAACAAAGTGTCAAGCTCCAGTGATCCATTTATGGACTGGTGCAAGCATCTCGGAGTTGAAATATACACTTTGATGAGGTGATCAAAGCATATGGTTTTATACAGACTTTTGGAGAAGCTTGTGTTTACAAGAAAGTGAGTGGGAGCACTACAACATTTCTGATAAGTATATGTGAATGACATATTGTTGATCGGAAATGATGTTTAATTTTCTAGAAAGCATAAAGAAGTGTTTGAAAGGAGTTTTTCAAAGAAAGACCTCGGTGAAGCTGCTTATATATTGGGCATCAACATCTATAGAGATAGATCAAGACGCTTGATAAAACTTTCGATGAGTACATACCTTGATAAGTTTTTGAAGGAGTTCAAAATGGATCAGTCAAAGAAGGAGTTCTTGCCTGAGTTGTAAGGTATGAAGTTGAGTAAGACTCATAGCCCGACCACGGCAGAATGTAGAACGAGAATGAAAGTCATTCCCTATGCCTCAGTCATAGGTTCTATAAAGTATGCCATGCTATGTACCAGACCAGTTGTGTGCCTTGCTACGAGTTTGACAAGGGGGTACGATAATGATCCAGGTGTAGATCACTAGATAGCTATGAAAGTTATCCTTAGTTACCTAAGAGGACTAAGGAAACATTTCTTGGTTATGGAGGTGATAAAGAGTTCATCGCAAAGAGTTACGTCGAAGCAAGCTTTTACACCTGTCTGGATGACTCTAAGTCTCAATCTGGATACATATTGAAAGTAGGAGCAATTAGCTAGAGTAGCTCCATGCAGAACATAGTAGACACAGAAAATTTACAAAATATATACGGCTCTAAATATGGCAGACCGTTCACTAAACTTCTCTCACAAGCAAAACATGATCACACCATAGTACTCTTTGGGTGTTAATAACATAATGATGTGAACTAGATTATTGACTCTAGTAAACCCTTTGGATTTTGGTCACATGGCGATGTGAACTATGGGTGTTAATCACATACAGATGTGAACTATTGATGTTAAATCACATGGCAATATGAACTAGATTATTGACTCTAGTGCAACTGGGAGACTGAAGGAAATATGCCCTAGAGGCAATAATAAAGTTGTTATTTTATATTTCCTTATATCATGATAAATGTTTATTATTCATGCTAGAATTTTATTAACGAGAAACTTAGTACATGTGTGAATACATAGACAAAACATAGTGTCCCTAGTATGCCTCTACTTGACTAGCTCGTTAATCAAATATAGTTATGTTTCCTGGCCATAGACATGTGTTCTCATTTGATGAACGAGATCACATCATTAGAGAATGATGTGATGGACAAGACCCATCCGTTAGCTTAGCATAATGATGGTTAAGTTTTATTGCTACTGCTTTCTTCATGACTTATACATGTTCCTCTGATTAAGTGATTATGCAACTCCCGAATACCGGAGGAACACCTTGTGTGCTATCAAATGTCACAACATAACTGGGTGATTATAAAGATGCTCTATAGGTGTCTCCGAAGGTGTTTGTTGGGTTGGAATAGATCGAGATTAGGATTTTTCACTTCGTGTATCGGAGAGGTATCTCTGGGTCCTCTCGATATTGCTCATCACTATAAGCCTTGCAAGCAATGTGACTAATGAGTTATTTGCGGGATTAAGCATGAAGAAACGAGTAAAGAGACTTGCCTGTAACGAGATTGAACTAGGTATGATGATACTAACGATCGAATCTCGGGCAAGTAACATACCGATGACAAAGGGAACAACATATGTTGTTGTGTGGTTTGACCGATAAAGATCTTCGTAGAATATGTAGGAGCCAATTTGAGAATCAAGGTTCCGCTATTGGTTATTGATCGGAGATGTGTCTTGATCATGTCTACATAGTTCTCGAACCCGTAGGGTCCGCACGCTTAACATTCAATGACGATTTATATTATGAGTTGTGTATTTTGGTGACCAAAGTTTGTTCGGAATCCCGGATGAGATCACGGACATGACGAGGAGTCTCGAAATGGTCGAGAGGTAAAGATTGATATATTGGAAGGTTACATTCAGACACCGGAATGGTTTCGAGAAGTATCGGATAAGTTCAGAGTACCGAGAAGTTACTGGAACCCCCCGGGGGATTAATGGGCCTTCATGGGCCTTAGTGGAAGAGAGGAGGCGGCGGCCAGGTGGAGGATCGCTCCCCAGCCCAAACCGAATTGGACTAGGGGTGGGGGGCGTGGCCCCCCTTTCCTCCTTCTCCTCCACCTCTTTGCCTCTTCTCCTATTCCGAAAAGGAAAGGGGAATCCTAGTAGGACTAGGGAGTCCTAGTAGGACTCCCCACACTTGGTGCGCCCCCTAGGCCGGTGATACGTCTCCAACGTATCTACTTTTCCAAACACTTTTGCCCTTGTTTTATACTCTAACTTGCATGATTTGAATGAAACTAACCCGGACTGACGCTGTTTTCAGCAGAACTGCCATGATGTTGTTTATTGTGCAGAAAACAGAAGTTCTCGGAATGACCTGAAAATCCACGAAGATAAGTTTTGGAAAATATAAAAAATACTGGCGAAAGAATCAAGACCAAGGGGCCCACACCCTGTCCATGAGGGTGGGGGGAGCGCCCTCCCCCCTGGGCGCGCCCCCTGTCTCGTGGGCCCCCCTGAGGCTAAACCGACCTCAACTCCAACTCCATATATTCCGTTTCACGGAGAAAAATCAGAGAGAAAGTTTCATCGCATTTTACGACACGGAGCCGCCGCCAAGCCCTAATCTCTCTTGGGAGGGCTGATCTGGAGTCTGTTCGGGGCTCCGTAGAGGGGGATTCGTCGCCGTCGTTGAGGGAGTCCTGGACTAGGGGGTGTCCAGATAGCCGAACTATCATCATCGGCCGGACTCCAAGTCTATGAAGATACAAGATTGAAGACTTCGTCCCGTGTCCGGATGGGACTTTCCTTGGCGTGGAAGGCAAGCTTGGCAATACGGATATGTATATCTCCTACCATTGTAACCGACTTTGTGTAACCCTATCCCTCTCCGGTGTCTATATAAACCGGAGGGTTTTAGTCCGTAGGACACAACAACTAAACAATCATACCATAGGCTAGCTTCTAGGGTTTAGCCTCCTTGATCTCGTGGTAGATCCACTCTTGTACTACCCATATCATCAATATCAATCAAGTAGGAGTAGGGTTTTACCTCCATCGAGAGGGCCCGAACCTGGGTAAAAACATTGTGTCCCTTGTCTCCTATAACCATCCGCCTAGACGCACAGTTCGGGACCCCCTACCCGAGATCTGCCGGTTTTGACACCGACATTGGTACTTTCATTGAGAGTTCCTCTGTGCCGTCGCAATCAGGAAGGATGCCTCTTTCCGTCTTTAAAGACGGTACTATTGCCGAGGGAGCTTTGGCCACCGGCCAAACTGTCCGGCTAGGTGGTTTTCTTATGACCGCCTATTCGGCCGCCGCTCCGACGATGACCTCTCGGGTCATGAAAAGCGATCTTCACGTCAACTCAGAATTCGCCGAGCAGCTAGATCCGATGGAGCTCTCCTCCGTAAATGAGCTCTTGGATCGCTTCGCCGCCCTGGGAGTCGCTACAGACTACAATCAGATTGGGCTTAAAACCGATCTGAGAGAGATCAACTCTCCCCAGGCTACCCACCATGTTGCTGTGGTGGAGGTACAACGCGGCGACTCTTCTCCTATATTAAAAGCCATTTATGTCCGGACTCCTGATCCCTCCATGCCGAATTCCCGCGGAGGGACGGACGTCAACCAAGTACTGAACCTAAAGTCAGGTAGCGGACCAGATTCGTTGGACGACATCTAGCAATCCAAATTTCAAAATTCGGAAACTTCTCGGCCCTTGAGCCTCAAATTGGGCAGGGTTCCGGACTTAATCCCACCCGCCCATCCAAACATAAGCCATCTATATCAAATCCGGCAAGAGCCCGCCGAAAGAGTGCATCATTACTGGGCCAGATTCCTCCTGGTTATGGACAGGATAAAGGACTGCTGTGAGGAAAATGCAATCTCAATCTTCTGCAACAATTGCACGGACAAGGGAATCCTGAATGCCATAAGTCGTCGCGAAATTACACGCTTCGCCGACCTGGCGTCCATAGTACGAAAGTACTGTGCGATGGAGAGTGTCTGGAAAACCGAAACTAAGTTTTGGGACAATCCGGCTCCGAACACAACCCTAGTCTGAAATAAAAGGGTGCATCATGCTCAGGCACCTTGGGCAAAAACCAAAAAGCAAAAACCCTCTAAAGGGCATGGAATCGTACTGGAGGGATGGCTCAGCGGACCCTGTAAAATACATAGTACAGAGGGCGCCACTCCAACACATAGCCTTCGAGCACGTTGGATACTATGGCAGGTGGCCAAAAGTGGCGAAGAGCTTCTAGCCCCGGAGGACCATACCAACAGTACCAGTACGGTATTAACAGTCTTCGAGACTCGCATCAAATAATATGCGGAAAAGAACAATCCGCAGCCTCGCCGAAGTCTACCAAGTAGCAACAACAAATCCATGGAGCCAAACGGCTATCACCTTCAACGCCAGCGACGAACCAAAATTCCGAACAGCCCGAGCACCAGCCGCATTGGTCCTCAGTCCAATAGTGGACGGCTTTCGTCTTACCAAGGTACTCATGGATGGCAGCAGCGGATTAAACCTCATCTACGAGGAATCCCTTCGAAAAATGGAAATAGACTGGAGCCGCATTGAGCGAAGCAGCACAACCTTCAGAGGAATAATCCCTAGTCGGGAAGCACGCTGCACAGGAATAATTATACTGGATGTGGTGTTCGGCGCGCCGGACAATTACAGGTCCGAGGAGGTCACGTTCCAAGTGGCCCCGTTCAGCAGCGGATACCATGCTTTATTAGGGCGAGAGGCATTCACAATTTTTCAAGCTATACCCCATTATGGATACATGAAGCTTAAAATGCCCGGGTCCAATGGAATCATCACTCTTGTCAGTGATCCGGACATAGCACTCCGCGCCGAAAACAAGACAGCCGCACTAGCCCTAGAGGCACTATCTGAAGCCTTAGCGGCATAGGAACTCACTGCGCTGCGCTCCACGGTGAACAGGGACAATGTGATACTCGATAAGAGATCCCAGTCCACCTCTTTTAAACCAGCGGACGAAATAGTCAAATTCCAGGTCCATCCAACGGACCCCACAAAGACGGCCTCCATCGGGGCAAAATTACACCCTGATGTAGACGCCGCACTACGAGAATTCCTTCGGGAAAATTGGGATATCTTTTCCTGGCACCCTTCAGATATGCCAGGAATCCCACGCATGCTGGCAGAACACAGCCTAAACATCCTAAAAGGATTCAAGCCAGTCAAACAGGCTCTTCGGCGATTTTCCGAACCAAAAAGACAGACAATGGGAGAGGAGCTAGCCAAGCTATTGGAAGCCGGATTCATCAGAGACATAAAACATCCGGACTGGCTAGCGAACCTGGTAATGGTACCCAAAAAGGACAAATCCTGGCGCCTATGTGTCGATTTTAAAGACTTTAACAAGGCTTGCCCAAAGGATCCTTTCCCCCTTCCCCGCATCGATCAAATCATTGATGTCACCGCAGGACACGATTCATTGTGCTTCCTCGACGCATACTCCGGATACCATAAAATCAAGATGGCGGAGACAGACCAAGCGTCAACGACATCCATTACTCCATATGGACCATTCTGCTTCAACACAATGCCCTTCGGGCTCAAGAACGCCAGCGCAACATATCAGCGCATGATTCAGACATGTCTGGCAACCCAGATCGGCAAAACAGTGGAGGCATACATAGACGACGTGGTCGTCAAGACCAAGCACGTCGAAACTCTAGTAGACGATTTGAGGCTCACATTCGACAACCTCCGAGCATATGACATTAAGCTCAACCCGGAAAAATGCGTTTTCGGCGTACCAGCCGGAAAGCTCTTGGGCTTCATTGTATCCGGTAGAGGAATTGAAGCAAACCCAGCCAAGATCCGAGCTCTATCACAGTTGGGTATCCCAAAAGATCTCAAACAAATACAAAAATTAACTGGATGCGTGGCAGCTTTAAGCCGCTTCATCTCCCGCTTGGGAGAAAAGGCGTTGCTCCTCTACCGCCTCCTCCGGCGCACCGAACACTTCGAGTGGACGGACGCTGCCACGACCGGAATCAAAGAAATAAAGGCCATATTGGCAACAAATCCGGTCCTGGCCGCGCCCAACTTGGGCGAACCAATGCTGTTATATATCGCGGCAACACATCAAGTTGTAAGCGCGGTGCTCGTCGTCGAACGAGAAATAGAAGGGCACAAATTCCCTTTTCAAAAACCTGTGTACTACGTATCCACTGTCTTAACTCCATGCAAGTCCCGGTACCCACATTATCAAAAGATAGCGTACGCGGTGTTCATGGCATCCCGGAAGCTGCGACACTACTTTCAAGAGTGTTCGATAACAGTGGCCTCCGAAGTACCTCTCAACGACATTATAAACAACCGCGACGCAACCGGCAGGATTGCAAAATGGGCCATTGAGCTCTTACCATTTGACATAACTTACAAACCACGGCGAGCTATAAAGTCGCAAGTTTTGGCTGACTTCATCGCTGAATGGAGTGAAGCCGAACTCCCTAAAGAGTACGGCGCGTACTCCAATTGGATCATGCACTTCGACGGCTCTAAAATGTTGGCCGGCTTGGGGGCTGGCGTCGTCTTGACGTCCCTAACCGGAGACACAGTCCAATACGTACTTCAAATAATGTACACGGACTCCAACAACGCAACCGAGTACGAGGCCCTTCTACATGGTCTCCGGATGGCAATCTCCATGGGCATTCAACGCCGAGAGGTCCGAGGGGATTCAAACCTCGCAATATCCCAAGTAAATGGAGACTTTGACGCCAAGGATCCGAAAATGGCAGCCTACCGTAACATCGTCTTAAAAATGTCAGCTCGGTTCGAAGGACTCGAATTCCACCATGTAGCCCGGGATAATAACCAGGCGGCCGACATATTGGCACGCATCGGCGCAAAGCGCGACACCGTCCCTCCAAACATCTTCCTGGAACGGCTCTTTAAGCCATCTGTAGTATGGGAAGAGGAGTCCGGAAACAACAATCCGGAACAAACTGAACCGCCCAACACCGAACATTCTGACACAACCGGTGGCTTAGCCAATGAAATAACACCTTCAGCCCACGAAATAATGGCAGTCATTGCCCCATGGACGAAACCATTCCTAGCCTACTTAATTAGGAAGGAACTCCCCGAAGACCAAAATGAGGCCCGCTGCATAGTACGGTGATCTAAAGCCTACAAGGTCCATGAGGGAGAGTTTTATAAGAAAAGCACAACCGGAGTCCTTCAAAGGTGCATCTCCAAAGAGGAAGGGCGAAATCTTCTGGCTGAAATTCACGCTGGACTTGGCGGGCACCACGCCGCAGCCCGGGCCCTTGTAGGCAAGGCCTTCCGTACAGGATTTTATTGGCCGACAGCCCGGGCAGATGCTCAGGACTTAGTCCAACGATGCGTCGGTTGCCAGCTCTTTGCTAATCAGAGCCACATGCCACCCAACGCCCTCAAAACTATACCCATCACCTGGCCATTCGCGGTCTGGGGGCTTGACATGGTTGGACCCCTTAAAGGGGGAACCCACAAGCAAAAGTACCTATTGGTCATGGTGGACAAATTCACCAAATGGATAGAGGCCAAGCCAGTTAAAACGGCC
Organism: Triticum timopheevii; assembly: GCA_963921465.1. Taxonomy (NCBI): domain Eukaryota; kingdom Viridiplantae; phylum Streptophyta; class Magnoliopsida; order Poales; family Poaceae; genus Triticum; species Triticum timopheevii. Next base: position 67,781,396 of record OY997272.1, on the reverse strand, counting down.
GAATCCGGACCTGTGATAGACTTCATATCCGGGGTTGTACACTGTTATGGCGTCCCCCACAGCATCATCACCAATAACGGCACGAACTTCACGGCCGACGAGGTTAAACTCTAGTGTAAGAATATGGGCATCAAGCTCGACTACGCTTCAGTCTATCACCCTCAAACTAATGTTCAAGTCGAACGAGCAAATGGTCTAATCATGAGCGGCATCAAACCCAGGTTAGTGCGGTCCCTCACGGAATCTAACACGCACTGGGTAGAGGAGCTCGACTCCGTACTCTGGGGGCTGCGGACCACGCCAAACCGTACTACCAGATTCACACCATTTTTATGGTATACGGCGCAGAGGCAGTTTTGCCCTGCGATATAATTCATGACTCACCTCGAGTGCGCATGTATGAAGAAAGAGAAGCCGAGTTGGATCGGCAGGACAGTTTGGACGCATTGGAGGAGGAGCGCGATGTGGCAAAGGCTCGTTCCGCATTCTATCAGCAGCAGGCTCGAAGATATCAAAGCAGAGAAGTACGGGCCAAAACTTACAACGTTGGCGAACTAGTTCTACGCCTGCCGGACAAGAAAAAGGACAAACTCAAGCCCAAATGGGAAGGTCCATTCATCATTGACCAAGTCCTGACCGGCGGAGCATACCGTCTGTGAAACGCATCGGACAACCGACTCGAGCCGAACCCATGGAACGCAGCCCGCCTCCGAAGATTCTACGCCTAGCTCCGGACTCAGAGTTCGTATCCTTCCTCCGTCCACATTTTATACTTCAGTTGTGTTTTATTTCTCTCTTTTCTCCTCCCTTTTTTCATAAAGCCTTTGAGGGCTGATCTGCGCATTGTTCGCACACACTTGACGTGCTATCCGCACTCATTATACCTGGTGGCTTCTTTAACAGAAGCTTATTTATACGGGCTTTATGCCCAACACATGCGTCAAACTTCCGCGTGTACCTTTTATTCACCATTATATGCATCGATATGACTTAAGTTTTGGCCAAGCTGGGTTGCCTGGCTCCTGTGCTTACCCCTACGTTCCCGATTGTTCGGCTAGGAGGTAAAGGGAGCACCTCTGCGATTGTTACTGCCGGGTCAGCCGGATGTGTACCTCAGATTGGGTGAAGCCGAAAGCTAGCGTTCTTAAGGGAATATTCGGTCGGTGACTTGAAAGATGATTTCTTACTTATTTATTTATCTGCCCCCAGATGCTTTTCTACTCTTTTCGCAGTCCGGACATGCACTTTAGGGCATGCCTCCCAGGGAAAGGAACCCCTAACGGAACTATTCTCCCTGGAAGATGTTTCTTACTAACCATGTAATATAACATAACTAGTTGGGCACTTGTCTGATAAAGCACTAATGACCCCTACGCCTGGTCTCCATGCATGCCACAGTTTTTATAACCGTGAGGGCATTCGGACACACTCCGGACTGTTGGGTCCTGAGGTTGAAGCGAAAAGGTCCGCAAAGACAAACGATCTACAATCCGGCTAGAAGGCATTTTACATGTCATTTTAAATTACAACGTCAAATTGACTGATTGTACTCCTCTTCAATCCCATCTAACAGGCTGTCTAATTTACAGTCCCGTTGGGAATACTTAGAGGCCAACTCTACTTGGCCGTACACTAAGCTCACAGGGATCTCCTTCCCATCGGGCCCCACAGGTCCGACCTCAGCCATGTGGTTCGGATCCGCCTTTGTGTACCGCGTCATCACCATGGCCCAGGCCTCCCTGGCGCCTTGACGGCAGGCCGATATCTTCCACAGACGGAAGCGCTGTCGTGCTCCCTGAAGCTTCTCCGCAAGCCCTCCAAGACCCTCGGGTAGGGAGAAGGATGGCCATAAGGCCTGGACGACGCCGCCCATCGCCTGCCGAACACGTTCGTGCAGTTGCAGCAGCTCGGGAAGTTGGTCACCCGTTGAACCGGGCATTTCCTCCGCAGGGCGACCTGTGAGCACACCTACAGACACATTTCTGTCAAACGACTTCCTCGCCGAACTCTTCTTTTCAAAAGAGTTTGCTCAAGCACTTACTGTAGATGCCGCGACGAAGCCGTCGATTCTCCTTTACGGAGTCACATAGCTGGACCCGAAAATCTTTTAGTTCTTCGCCCAGCTGGGTGTTGGCATCTTGGAGTTTGTTCCTCTCCTGCTGCACCCTCATAAGCACCTTCTCGCTGGCCTTGAGTTGGCGTAGCAGATGTTGCTTGTCCGGATCTAGTCCGGCGCCCTCTGCGATATTATTGTCAGACTTATACACACGCCGCACGCCATTAAATCTTTTTGAAATATGTGTTACCAGAGGGGGTCTCTACGTCTCCTCCTGCGGCGGCTAGTGCGGCCTCAAGTTGGGCCTTGCACTCTTGAAGCTCCTGGGACAATTGGGTTTTCTTCTCCGTAAGATCCTGCATATCAAATGATCCTTAAATCAGTTATTTTAACTACTTTAAGTCTCGGGGGCTACTGGCATGTATGACTATTAAAATTCCTTACCCGTATGTCCTTCACATACTACTCCGTGGCTCTGGTTAAACCATCTTGAGCGGCACGGAGGTGCGTGTCTCCCGCATTAAAGGCATTCAACGCCTCTGGGGAGAAACACGTGTCACGAAGAACTGTCCGGCGGCGCCTATGATTCATGGCGCTCTCCACCTCAGACCTGGTGGCGGACAGCCTGTCGGCATCCTCCGTTGGAGGAGCATCCGGCTCGCGCCTTGCGCTCGCCTCCCCCTCTGGACCAGGTGTTGGAGCCTGGCTGGCGGAGGCTTGGTTGGCAAACTCTCCGGGCACAGTCCGGTGAGCGCTCCTTCTCCTTGTAAAGTCATGAGCATTAATATACTTCCCAGGAACCTTTCCCTTAAAAACGGTGGCGTGCTATACCGTTGCGGCGACGATTTGATTCGCACCAGACCCCTCTTCCGCCTGCTGGGCCGAACTGACCCTTGTTGGTCAGCCGCCGCGGGATCGGCTTCCCGCCTTGAAGGCACCTCCTGCGAAACACCATTGGTATACGGTGGTCAGAAATAAGCAAGGATGAAGTAATGGTGTCAGGACTCCGGTCATAGTTACCTGGGAAGCCAGAGATAAACCGGGGTAGTCAGCCGTAATGGCGACTAGAGCATTGTCCATGCTGAGTTGGTGGAACACCCCGTCAATTAGCTCCACCTTTATGTCCGGATCCTCTTCGGAGGCCGGATCAAGGGATCTGCATGGATCCTCGGGTTGTGGAGCCGGATTGTGTATGCCCTCCACATCCCGACGCAGTTCCTGCGTCGAAATTATAAAGTAAGACACTTAACTTTGAAAGCACAGATCGGATAGATAAATGCCTGCTTACCCAACTCCAAGGGTTATTCATGGAGAATCCGTTCAATGGACTCGTTTGGAGGAAGTCCTCGTTCTCCCCCTTGTACAAGCCGGACAGGATCTTCACCAGATCGGCGGCCGATCCCGGCCCCTTGCGGCCATGACGGGTGGCGTCATTCTCCCCGTTGAAATCCCACATGGGGTGGCCCCTATATTGGAGCGGCTGCACCCCTCGCATAATGCACGTGGCCATGACTCCAATCATGGTCAATCCGGAATGGGCCAGCAACCTTATCCGGCCCATCAGATAATGGACGCTCCTGTCATCTTCCCGTTGAGGGCTCCGCGGGCGCCAACTCAGGCGTTTCTTCAAAGGAGCGTTGCTGAACTCCGGGAGGCCGATCCGAACTGGGTTCGGTAGTGGAGCGTCTTCTATGTAGAACCATTCCGAAGGCCAGTCTTCGGACGCCTTCTTTGGGGTTCCGGATAGATATCCGGTCCCGGCGATGCGCCATATTTTGGCTCCGCCCACTTGATATATCGACCCCTCGTGAGAACAGGGTACGAGGCAAAACAATCTCTTCCACAGCGCAAAATGGGGCTCGATGCCCAAGAACAGCTCGCAAAGAGCTACGAAACCCGCAATGTGCAGGATGGAGGCGGGCGTAAGGTGATGAAGCTGGAGTCCGTAGAACTCCAGAAGCCCCCGGAGAAACGGATGTATGGGAAATCCGAGCCCCCTTATTAAATAAGGGACGAACACACCCGCTCTCCTTTGGAGGGATTGGGGGTGTTCTCCGCCTTCTTTCCACCTTTGTAGGTGGCCAGCCCGGCTCGAACCGGGACCATAAAGGCCGGAGGAAGGTATCCCTCCGCTTGGAGCGTCACCAGCTCGCTGTGCGGGACTGAACATCTCCTCCAATCTCCTGGCTGAGGGCTGGGGGCGCGAGAGGAGGAGCCGTGTCGACGGTCCATGGTGGAGTGGATTTTTGTCAGAAGCGCTCCGATGAGTACTCACGGAAGGAGGATGGTGTGATTTGGATCTAGACTCTTGCCTCTCTTATAGGCAGCTTATTCGCGCAGCTTGGGGGTAAAACGTAAAATACCCTGGCCTTTCGCATTCATACGACACGTGGAAGACGGCCATTATTGGGCGTGGAAGCCAAGGAGCGCAACATTTATAAGGAAGCTGGACACTATTCGGCAAGCACATGGAATTTGGAGGAGAACCCGCCTTGCAACACCGAAGACAATATACGCGCCGGACTCATCGTCATTGAAGCCTGGTTTGGGGGCTACTGAGGGAGTCCTAGACTAGGGGGTGTCCGGATAGCCGAACTATCATCATCGGCCGGACTCCAAGACTATGAAGATACAAGATTGAAGACTTCGTCCCGTGTCCGGATGGGACTTTCCTTGGCGTGGAAGGCAAGCTTGGCAATACGGATATTTAGATCTCCTACCATTGTAACCTACTTTGTGTAACCCTAGCCCTCTCCGGTATCTATATAAACTGGAGGGTTTTAGTCCGTAGGACACAACAACTACAACAACAATCATCCCATAGGCTAGCTTCTAGGGTTTAGCCTCCTTGATCTCGTGGTAGATCCACTCTTGTACTACCCATATCATCAATATCAATCAAGCAGGAGTAGGGTTTTACCTCCATCGAGAGGGCCTGAACCTGGGTAAAAACATTGTGTCCCTTGTCTCCTGTAACCATCCGCCTAGACGCACAGTTCGGGACCCCCTACCCGAGATCCGCCGGTTTTGACACCGACAATCGTCATCATCAACCATCCTCCATCACCAATTTCATGCTGCTCACTGCTGTGAGTGAGTAATTCCATCGTAGGCTTGCTGGACGGTGATGGGTTGGATGAGATTTACCATGTAATCAAGTTAGTTTTGTTAGGGTTTGATCCCTAGTATCCACTATGTTCTGAGATTGATGTTGCTATGAATTTGCTATGCCTAATGCTTGTCACTAGGGCCCGAGTGCCATGATTTCATATATGAACCTATTATGTTTTCATGAATATATGTGAGTTCTTGATCCTATCTTGCAAGTCTATAGTCACCTATTATGTGTTATGATCCAGCAACCCCGAAGTGACAATAATCGGGATACTTCTCGGTGATGACCATAGCTTGAGGAGTTCATGTATTCACTATGTGCTAATGCTTTGTTCTGGTTCTCTATTAAAAGGAGGCCTTAATATCCCTTAGTTTCCACTAGGACCCCGCTGCCATAGGAGGGTAGGACAAAAGATGTCATGCAAGTTCTTTTCCATAAGCATGTATGACTATATTCGGAATACATGCCTACATTACATTGATGATCTGGAGCTAGTTCTGTGTCACCCTATGTTATAGCTATTACATGAGGAATCACATCCGACACAATTATCCATCACTGATCCAATGCCTACGAGCTTTTTACATCTTGTGTTTCACTTATTTACTTTTCCGTTGCTACTGTTACAATTACTACATAACTGCTATCTTTACTTTTGCCGCTGTTACCATTGCTATCATACCGCTTGCTACTAAATACGTTGCTGCAGATACTAAGTTATCCAGCTGTGGTTGAATTGACAACTCAACTGCTAATACTTAAGGATATTCTTTGGCTTCCCTTGTGTCAAATCAATAAATTTGTGTTGAATACTCTACCCTCGAAAACTGTTGCGATCCCCTACACTTGTGGGTTATCAAGACTAATTTTGGCGCCGTTGCCGGGGAGCATAGCTCTATTCTTTGAGTCACTTGGGATTTATATTTGTTGATCACTATGAGGAACTTGAAAGACGAAAGAACTAAGATTTTGCCCTCAACTACGAGGGGAGGTAAGGAACTGCCATCTAGCTTTGCACTAGATTCTCCTTCTGTTATTAGTAAGCTTGCGACACCTAAACCTGGTACTGCTATGAATTCTGATATATCGCATGTTATTGATGATGCCACTTCTGCTATGCATGATACTTATGATGAAACTACTTCTGTGCGTGATCCTACTTTGCCATTAGGTGAATTTCTTGATGAACAACTTGCTAGGGTTAGAGAGAATGAAATTATTGAAGATGCTATTATTGATGATAGTGATGATGAAAGTTCTCCCCCTGATTATGAATCACCTGTTGTTCCTTAGGGCTATGTTATGGATGAGGAAGCTGCTAGAGCTATGTTTGCTTGCAAAGATAGATATGATCTTAAGAAGTTATGAGCTAAATGGAAGCAACAATATCTTAATGCTAGAATGAAACCTGACCCACAAGCTGCCTTGCGGGAAATATATAATTTTGTGCAAATCAAAGAAGAGAGTCTCCCACAAGCTTGGGGGAGGCTTCTCCGATTACTCAATGCTTTGCCTGATCATCCTCTTAAGAAAAATGAAATACTTGATATCTTTTATAATGGACTACCCGAGGCTTCCAAGGACTACTTGGATAGTTGTGCTGGTTGTGTTTTCAAGGAAAGAACAGTCGACGAAGCTGAATTACTATTGAATAATATGTTGATTAATGAAAATAGTTGGACTCTCCCTGAGCCAATTCCTGAGGCAATTCCTGAACCAACTGAGCCAACTCCTGAGCCTATTCCTAAACCCACTCCTAAGAAGAGAGGTGTTCTATTTCTCAGTCCTGAAGATATGCAAGAGGCGAAGAAATCAATGAAAGAAAAAGGTATTAAAGCTGAAGATGTTAAGAATTTACTACCTATTGAAGAAATACATGGTCTTAATATACCGCCTGTTGAAGAACCACATTGTCTTGATAACCCGACACAGGTAGTAAAGGTAAATTCTCTCTATAGATATGATAAAGTTGAAATTCCCTCTACTAAATTTCATAGCCCATGCTTAGATGAATTTGATGACTTTATGGCTAGACAAGAAAGTTTTAATGCTTATGTTGGTAGAGAATTAAAGAATAATGCTTTCGAGATAGGACGCTTGAGTGATTATATGGCTAGAGTTGAAGGTGAACTTAAACTCATTAGCAAATATGCTTCTATGGTTGCCACTCAAGCTGAGCAAGTACTTAAATCTCAAAATGATTTGCTCGATGAATTAAATAATAAAAATGACTTTGTTATTAGAGTGGCTACTAGAACTGGTAGAAAGACTCAGGAACCTTTGTATCCTAAAGGCCACCCTAAGAGAATCGAGCAGGATTCTCAGAGAAATAATTTAGAGGCACCTAGTTCTTCTAAAAAGAAGAAAAAGAAAAACGATAGGACTTTGCATGCTTCTAGTGAACCTGTTGTAGACACACCTGAGAATCCCAGTGATATTTCTATTTCTGATGCTGAAACACAATCAGGTGATGATCATGAACCTAGTGATAATGTTAATGATAATGTTCATGTTGATGCTCAACCTAGCAAAAATAATGAAGTAGAGATTGAACCTGGTGTTGATCTTGATAACCCACAATCAATGATAAGAGAGATTTTGTTGCTAGGAAGCACGGTAGAGAAAGAGAACCATGGGTTCAGAAACCCATGCCCTTTCCTCCTAAACCATCCAAGACAAAGGATGATGAGGATTTTGAGCGCTTTGCTGAAATGATTAGACCTATCTTATTACGTATGCATTTAACAGATATGCTTAAAGTAAATCTTTATGCTAAATATATGAAGGATATTATTACAAATAAAAGAAAGATATCGGAAGCTGAAATTTCCACCATGCTTGCTAATTACACTTTCAAGGGTGGAATACCAAAGAAACTTGGAGATCCAGGGGTACCAACTATACCATGCTCCACTGAAAGAAATTATGTTAAAACTGCTTTATGTGATCTTGGAGCCGGTGTTAGTGTTATGCCTCTCTCTTTATATCGTAGACTTGAATTGAATAACTTGACACCTAGTGAAATATCTTTGCAAATGGCTGATAAATCAACTGCTATACCTGTCGGTATTTGTGAGGATGTGCCTGTTGTGGTTGCAAATGTCACTATCTTAACGGACTTTATTATTCTTGATATTCCCGAGGACGATAGTATGTCGATTATCCTTGGTAGACCCTTTTTGAATACTGCAGGGGCTGTTATTGATTGCAACAAAGGCAATGTCACTTTTTATGTTAATGGTAATGAGCATACGGTACACTTTCCGAGGAAACAATCTCAGGTACATAGCATCAATTCTATTGGAAAAGTTCCAATTATCATTATTGGAGGTTTTGAATTTCCTCTTCCTACTGTCAAGAAAAAAAATGATATTCTTATTGTTGGGGATGTTCATATCCCCGTTGAGGTAACCTAGTGTTATTCAAAATTTCTCCGGTTCCATGTTATTCGGAATGAGCTTGTTAACAAGACTTGATCAACCTTGTTAGTGGATACATTTTGATGATCATGAGATGGATGAAACTAGAAGGCACAACCTTCTGTACCCTCTTTTTACTTTCTGTTATTTAAAATAAATAAAGCAAAAATAGTATTATCTATTTGTTTTCTGAATTATTCGTGCAATAAAAAAATCCCGAAAATTAAAGTGCTCCAAATGCCTTGCAAATTTAGTATGATTTTTTTATGGAATATTTGAGGATTTTAGGCACTGAAAACACTGCAGGAGGGGCAAGCACCAGGCCACGGGGGTGGAGGGCTCTCCCACACCCCCTGGGCGCGCCCCCCTGTCTCGTGGGCCCAGGGTGGCCCCCCTCCACTTATTCCTGCACCCACACACTCCATCTTCTTCCCAAAAAAATCCTCATCCAGCTCAAGCACGAGTTCTAGATCATTTTGCTGCGATTTTCGATCCCCTTGCTCAAAGCTCCATTCACAAAACTGCTTTGGTAGATTGTTGCTTGGTATGTGACTCCTCCATTGGTCCAATTAGTTTTTGTTCTAGTGCTTTATTCATTGCAAATTTTTGCTGCATAGGTGACCCTGTTCTTGAGCTTGCATGTTAAATTTATGAGGTCCCAAGCAATTCTAATGCATGATATAGGCTCTAGGCACTTGTAGGAGTAGTTGCTATCAATCTTGTTTAGTTTTATTCACTTTTGTTTTTGAAGTTACTAAAATTTAATAATTTTTTCAAAAAATAAATATGTCTAGGAGAATGTACCAAGGTGGTTCCTCAATAAAGAAAGGACCCAGGATTGCTATGCGTGAGCAAGACGACGAACTACCGAGGGACGCAGAAGTGCGAGCTTGTGAGTGGCCATCAGATGATTTTATGGTCAATGCTGGCTTTAAGGATGAATTTGATGCATATGTGCATAATGCCGATCTGGAGGACTCCTTACAAGATAAGTGTCCTCAGTACTATCAATTGACTGATTCATTCGTGCGAAGGTTTAAATATAAATGTTCACGTAATTCTCCAAGTGTCCTATTTGATATTTATGATACATCTTATACCATGGACTTAGAGGATTTTACAACTGCTTGTAGACTTCCGCAGTGGGGCAATGTTAATGATCCCCGCAAATCTGAATTTAGAGACTTTCTCGCTAGTATTACTGTGGGAGAATCTAGGGATATAGCACAAGCTACCATAGGGAGCATTCATTTTCCTGCTATACATTATTTTGCTCTCTTCATTCGTAGATGCATTAACGGTAAAGATGAAGCATGTCATATGTGTGTCCCTGATCTTAGTGTCCTCAAGAGTGCCGTGTTAGGTAATAAAGATTACAACTTGGGGGCAATAGTTGCACGTAGGTTGCATAACAATGGCAGGACTGGAGATTTATTTGGAGGAATTTATGCGACCCATGTGGCTAATTATCTTGGTATAGCCCCATGAGAGGGGGATATGGTGTTGCCTCCTGCTTATCTATTATATAATTAAGATAAGAGGCAAACAAGACATCACATTTAGCCACACAGATTAAATTATCTCAACCATCAATTTTAGATATAAGCGGCTGAGATTAAAAGATATTTATGTTACATACAAATACATTGTGTCCATAGATATATAATGTGTTTCACATAAAAGGTCTATCACGTACGTGTATTTATTATGGAAAATTGCAGCCATAATCATGTGCATAAGGAAATGTACAAAGTTTAGTAACCATCATCTCCAAGGCTATGAAGATACAAGATTGAAGACTTCGTCCCGTGTCCGGATGGGACTTTCCTTGGCATGGAAGGCAAGCTTGGCAATACGGATATTTAGATCTCCTACCATTGTAACCGACTTTGTGTAACCCTAGTCCTCTCCGGTGTCTATATAAACTGGAGGGTTTTAGTCCGTAGGACACAACAACTACAACAACAATCATCCCATAGGCTAGCTTCTAGGGTTTAGCCTCCTTGATCTCGTTGTAGATCCATGTAACACCCCAAAAATTTAACCAGGTTTTTGTTATTAAAATTTTGCCAAGAGTTTAAATTTTTTGCATGCAAGAATATCTCTGTTGATTTCAAAACTTTTCTTTTAATATTAAGGAATTTTTCCCAAGTGGATCCTTCCAAAACATATTGGACTTATTTTTCCTCTCATTTAAAAACATTTCTTGATCAGTAGATTCATTTATTAAATTATTTCACTCTGAGCTTTATTCCTCAAAATGACTTTCTTTAAGTTTTGGAGCTCTTTTTGAACTACAACCATTTGATATATTTATCTAAAAATCCAACCAAAATTTGGAGATGTCATATGATGTCTCTAAATAACTTTTGAGCAATAATATATATTTAATTCATTGCATATTTTGAGCTCTACACCCAATTTTCTTCTCTGGTCCAGAGAGCAATTTTGCACTACAACCCTTTTAAAAATTTCTTTCTAGCCTCCACCAAAATTTTGGGATGTCAGTAGGGGCATATCATTCCATTATATGCAAAAAATCCAGTGATGTTCTTTGAAAATTTTGAGTGAAACAACCTCATCTTCATTCTGGCCCAACATGATGGTTTGTACAGCAACCACCTTTTTAGTTGCTCCTTTGTCCATGATTCCTTTTCCTACCTGTAGCCCTCCCTACTAAACCCCTAAGTCCAGGAGCATGCACTTATTGGATCATTTTTAGTTCATGAAATGATACCATTCACTCCCTGCCCAGAAGTGTAGTTTTGCAAAACTTGCACTAGCAAGTTTCTCCTTTCTGCAAACTAACTTCACCACTCCCTCTTGCATCCAAAGAGACTTCAATATGGAAGATTTGGCCCCTCCGAGACATGCCTAAATGCCCTTAGCGTTTTGTCAAACACCTTATGGGCATGATCTATTTTGACATGAGTTTTTGTTTACACTGTGAACTTAATCCCCTGACCAGACCAGCATGTCCAATGGTTTTGCCTTAGACTATAACCCCACCCTGCTAACTTTCTTGTGGTTTGGAGCCCCCTAACATGCCATAGCATTTCGTCGAGCACGTCCCGTGCATGCACTAGGTGCGCCCAGAGCGCGCCAATTGCAGCCGCGCGCCCGAGCCGACACGCTGGCCCCCCTGGATTTTGGCCCGCTCTGCAGCACCTCGCCACGCACTACCCTCCTCACAGCAACGCGCCAAGCCACCCTGGCAGCCTACAGCGCCGCCGACAGAGCTTTTGGCGGCACACCGGCGGCCGCAGCGCGCCTCTGCTGCGGTCGGCGACGCCAAAGCCACCCGGGCTCGCCACCTGCCCCAAGGAACAGCGCAAGCTTATCCCCCGCTCGTCGGCTAGCTCCCGTCGTCGCCACGACGCCCTGACGCTACAGGGAGGCGGTTCGCCGTCGTCCTTATCGCCGGCCGCCGCAGAACCGCCTTTCCTCGCCTATATAAGGACCCCCGAAATCATCCAACCACGCATGCAACCTCAGTCCACCTCCCTAGTTTCCCCATGGCAGCCAATCAACCTGAGGAGGTCGTCTTCTTCATCTCCGGCAACTCCTGCCGCCGCCACTGTCCCGTCCATTCCAGCGCCACCAGGGCCTCTCCCTCCCATTTCTCTTCACCAAGAACACCTCCTTCCTTCCAGGAACCCAACCCCCTACTTGATTTTGATCGGGAGCCATCGCCGCCACAAAATCACTTTGTCACCGAAGCCCCCTCCGCCACGGAGCTCGCCGCCGGCGACTCCCTCCACCCCCAGCGACCCTGCGACCACCGGAAGGACCGCCTAGGAGTGACGGATCCATCCTTGCACTCAGATGCCCGCGAAGAAACGCCGTTCACCGGCGAAGATCGCCGGAGCCCCCGCCCCGCTCGGACAGAGGAGGGAGACAACGTGCGGCGACTGGTCAAACCTGACCAGTGGGCTCCCTAGACCCACTGTCAGTGACCCAGCCCCGCCTCCACGCGTTTAAGTGGAAGAGTAAAGACCCTGAGTACGTCTCCCATTTTCGAACACGTATTCTGCCGAAATGTTTTCTTTTCTGTTTTATTATTAAAAACAGAATTTGACCAAAACTTTGACTGGTTATATCTTTTTAAATACAACTCCAGATGAAATGATTCTTTTTCCTACCTCTCTCAAATTTCACCTAGTTTATTTTAAGATTTATTTGAAAAAATTTCAGAACAACTTTTGGTGCTGTTTTTATTTTGTGTGTTAATTCTTTTATATTGCTAAAATAGGATTTTTGAAGAGAGGAGAAATGTTTCAAGTTTTGGAGTGCACCCTGCCTTTCCACACATTGAAGGCAAGCATTCTGAACCCCTGCATAATATTTTTGTGTGTTAGATGGCACGTTTATAATATCACCTCACTTTGGAGAAACTTGTTATTTCATGTGATATGATCATATGCGTGGGTGCACGTTATTGATTTCCATGCGGTTGGAAATGAAGACACTTGTGATGATAATCATCCTCATGTGCCTTGCATGCATACAGGCAGGAACCCGGGAAAACCTCTGCCGTGGGTAGGCATGAGTTTGTCGCCGGTCTCCGTCGGGACGGTTATGTCTGGTATGGCATGGCAAGGTGATATGAGCGGTGACTCTGCTGGTTGAAATATATTCGTTATGCTAATCATGCAGGGAATACTTTAACCTCCTGAGTCGACCGTAGATCGAGTCTTGTGCCAGTAACCCCCATACTTGTTTCGTACTACCACTCGTCTCTACAGCAAGTAGAGTACGGTTCAGTAAGTTGTCAACCTCTTTCTAGCACACACCGTATAGAGAGGCCATGGTGTAAGATACCGGTTGTAGCTGGTAGGCAGGCCACCTGGTCCGGGGGCATGGGTGTTTCCGGTTGGGACCGAGAGGGGAGGCCACCCCTTAGAGCGCGCGATATAAATTTGATCCCATGCTACGCGAGGTTGTAGCCTCCCCACTTAGAGTTTGCTTGACAGGTGTCGTGGGTGATTCCAGACACGTGTGGGTTAAGCTGGTGTGTGCAAGTTAGGTGTGTTTTCAACAAAAAGACCGTAGACGGAATTAGTCCCGATGGACTAAAGAAATCCGTTACTCGTGGGTAAAGAGTACACCCTCTGCAGAGATTAAACCTATTCGAATAGCCGTGTCCATGGTTAAGGATTACAGTCTGGGATGGGTCAAGTGTCGGTCTAGTGTCGGTCTTCGGAGGTGAAACTGTTAAACCAGAAATGGAATTACTGCTTGTGACTTGTGATAATTATGATTATCATTATTGTTGACTAACCCGTGATATTATTGTTAGTATCGAGTATCTCTGGGATGGTTCTGCCTCCGGGATATTCACTATGATTGTTATTTTTAAGCCCTCTATGTGGTGTCGCTCAGATACCCGACTGTGGCATTTCTTTTAAAGCCCCTTATGTGGTGTCGCTCAGACGCCCGACTGTGGCATTTCTTTTAAAGCCCTTTATGTGGTGTTGCTCAGACGCCCGACTGTGGCATTTCTTTTAAAGCCCGTTATGTGGTGTCGCTCAGACGCCCGACTGCGGCATTTCTTTTAGAGCCCTTTATGTGGTGTCGCTCAGACGCCCGACTGCGGCATTTCTTTTAAAGCCCTTTATGTGGTGTCGCTCAGACGCCCGACTGCGGCATTTCTTGTTATTTATTTCATAAATTTTAATACTACTATGTTATTGCATATTTATAAATAACTTGCTTGCACGCATCAGAGTTTTATTTATCTTTTGTGACTGATGTCATGAGCATAAAATATTTTCAGCACATCATTGTTATATTATACCTGTGTTCATAATGTTTGCGAGTACATTCAAAGTACTCACTGGCTTGTCCCTGGCTATTGTCTTGGCCAGATTTTTTTTTGCACGGAGAGGAGCGACGCGATGACAGCCCCGGAACCTAAGCAATGGAGATAGCGGCCTCGCAAAGATAGAGTTAACCTGGTCAGCTGTTCCTGTGGGAATTGGAGTCCCATAGACACTGATGATCCACAAACTGCTTCCGCCATCAACCACTAGAAACCATTTGTTGTACTCACAGGCCAGAACAGTCTTGTACTACATATTTTGTATTTGCTTGGAATTTCTGTGTCAAGTTGGAGCCTCATCAGCTAACAGTAATCCTGGGGCTGATGAGCACGACGGTCTTTTCTGGAAATGTATTCCCCGGAAAACCGGTCGTGACAGACTTGGTATCAGAGCCAGGCTGACCATTGGCTAATCCTATCTTAGCCAGGTCAAAAAATTTAGGCAAACCAACCCACCAGACCTTAACCAAACCCCAGCCAAACTTCTCGTGCAAGATAGCTACACAGTAATCCTGACACTTTTGGCAGTCGGTGCCCAACCTATCAGCCTAGCCTGTCGATCGCACACCAGTGACCGATGGCAAAAATGTCTCATTCGCAAGCATGCGAAGGAAGACTCCGTTCCCTTTTCTATAAAAAGGGCACGCTAGCCTCAACCCAGCACAGCACAGCCTTGAACCCAGCCACAATGCCCGGCCCCGTCGTGCACAATGAGACCACAGCAACCAACCTTGGAGGTTTTGTGACCATCCTCGCAAACCTCACCCGTCGTGCCTATGCGTTAGAAGAGCACCTGAATATGTTGTGTACCAAGGACCCATGAGCGGTGAGGACCGTCAATTCTGGGCCACTGTGCACATCTACGGTAGGGGTCTAGCACCCGAGCGCCCCTACAGGTTCACCGGAAGAACAACTTCCTTTGAGCCACAAGCCATACAACTAGCTGCTCGAGAGGCTATAGTTCATCTCAGGCACTTGTCGCCCAGAGTTAACTGTCACTCGTTCCACTACTACCCCAGACGTGAAGGGTATGGTAGACCACCCCAAGTTTCCAACGGAGATCACGAGACAGATCCCGCATTGTTGCACCTAGTGCGCTATGTAAGTGCACTAGAGGCACTGTTCGACCAGATCACCATTGATCTGATCGCAGCTCGTGGAGAGGTGGTTCGTCGAGCCCCAGCAAGGAGAGAAGACGAGCCCGATGCCGACAACCCAGTCGTGCTGTTCGGACACCCGATCGAAACCAAGAGATCAGCTCCAGCCACCAACCGAGATGCTTTGATGACCCCAGAAGTGCTTCATCGCCTTTTGGGAACACACTCCAACGGGGTTGTGGCCAACAATCCCTGTGATGGTCATCATCGTTACCCCGACCCTGTCGTTCCTCCGCCATCTCCAACTAATCCCGGTAGTGAGACACGTGGAGAAGCCTCGACATCCACCAGGCACGCCCGTTTAGACATAAACGAGGTAGACTAAGCCGTACGAGTAGTACCGAGTCTCATTGTATCCTCACTTTGTAATCGTGCGACCGTGTATATAAACGCAGCCTGTCATTGTGCCTCTACTTTAATGGTAGCCTTGCGTATTTTCTTTGTCAGCGCATAGTTGCACATTTTTCGGGCACAACTACCAAAACCAACCCGACGACAACCACAGTAACACGTCTCTCTATGAGATATGTGTATCTCTGACACTGACCCGACCTTTGGAGCTAAGCTGGCAAATTTATTACCTTTCACCACGGTAAAATGATCAGGCTCCATTGCTATATAAAGGCCACCTTGTGACCTTACCCAGCAACCCTCACCTTGTGCACCACACTCACAACTTTTTCATGTCATGCCGAGCCCCAGCATTCATCTGAGAACCCCAGATGGAACCCCAGGTAGCTTTGTCAAAATATTGTGGGACTTTACCCGCATTACCATGGGTTCTACCCAGCCACCCCAGTACAAGCTGTTCAAATCAAGAATCACCCCATCCACCTCGGAATATTGGGCAGCAGTACACATTCCTCCTGTAGACCCCAACCAAGATCCAACAGAAGTTTGCTTCGTGGGGAAATCTATGCCAACCCCACACCTGGCCATAGAAGCTGCTGCGAAAGAAGCGATTGCTCGTCTTCGATACGCAGTACCTTATGCCCGCGAACGAGGATATTATTATTTTCCGAGCCGTGCAACACCCGGAGGAGTGACATCTTTTCCCGGTGGGCGTATTGAGAGAGACCCAGTTCTGGCCAACCTTATCCAGTACATCATCGCTCAAGAGCATTTGAACCAACGAGTGATGGATTATCTCCAGAATCTCACTGATCTGAATCCTCATATTGCCATCGGCAGATCACTGAGACCCGACCCGGAGAGACGCATACATCGACTGGTCAATCCACTTCCTCCGATAGAAGAGGAGTGTATCCCTTTACCAGAGACATTTTATCAGGACCCCACCCAGTTACCGTTTACATTTTAGACGTCACTACTGTATTTGTTATTTCAGCACTTATATTTGTGTGTATCTTATGCATGGTACCCCAAATTTGTGCGACGAGTCGAGTATTTAGTTTCTACTGGTATGAGTAATTTTCTTTGTGAATAACTTGTGTAACCGTGAAAAATCCTAGTATGAGTTTTCTTCTTACTGAATTGCTGCATCGACTATCCCCTCACTACGTGGATTATTATTTTATTCACGCAGCACCACGGCAACAGTCTCACAACCGCTCGAACGTATATGGAGTATTCGTTTTTCACAACGGCCCTTAGCAAATCTCGAGGACGAGATTTTTTTAAGGGGGGTAGTATTGTAACACCCCAAAAATTTAACCAGGTTTTTGTTATTAAAATTTTGCCAAGATTTTAAAAATTTTGCATGCAAGAATATCTCTGTTGATTTCAAAACTTTTCTTTTAATATTAAGGAATTTTTCCCAAGTGGATCCTTCCAAAACATATTGGACTTATTTTTCCTCTCATTTAAAAACATTTCTTGATCAGTAGATTCATTTATTAAATTATTTCACTCTAAGCTTTATTCCTCAAAATGACTTTCTTTAAGTTTTGGAGCTCTTTTTGAACTACAACCATTTGATATATTTATCTAAAAATCCAACCAAAATTTGGAGATGTCATATGATGTCTCTAAATAACTTTTGAGCAATAATATATATTTAATTCATTGCATATTTTGAGCTCTACACCCAATTTTCTTCTCTGGTCCAAAGAGCAGTTTTGCACTACAACCCTTTTAAATATTTCTTTCTAGCCTCCACCAAAATTTTGGGATGTCGGTAGGGGCATATCATTCCATTATATGCAAAAATCCAGTGATGTTCTTTGAAAATTTTGAGTGAAACAACCTCATCTTCATTCTGGCCCAACATGATGGTTTGTACAGCAACCACCTTTTTAGTTGCTCCTTTGTCCATGATTCCTTTTCCTACCTGTAGCCCTCCCTACTAAACCCCTAAGTCCAGGAGCATGCACTTATTGGATCATTTTTAGTTCATGAAATGATACCATTCACTCCCTGCCCAGAAGTGTAGTTTTGCAAAACTTGCACTAGCAAGTTTCTCCTTTCTGCAAACTAACTTCACCACTCCCTCTTGCATCCAAAGAGACTTCAATATGGAAGATTTGGCCCCTCCGAGACATGCCTAAATGCCCTTAGTGTTTTGTCAAACACCTTATGGGCATGATCTATTTTGACATGAGTTTTTGTTTACACTGTGAACTTAATCCCCTGACCAGACCAGCATGTCCAATGGTTTTGCCTTAGACTATAACCCCACCCTGCTAACTTTCTTGTGGTTTGGAGCCCCCTAACATGCCATAGCATTTCGTCGAGCATGTCCCGTGCGTGCACTAGGCGTGCCCAGAGAACGCCAATTGCATCCGCGTGCCCGAGCCGACACGCTGGCCCCCCTGGATTTTGGCCCGCTCTGCAGCACCTCGCCACGCACTACCCTCCTCACAGCAACGCGCCAAGCCACCCTGGCAACCTACAGTGCCGCCGACAGAGCTTTTGGCGGCACACCGGCGGCACACCGGCGGCCGCAGCGCGCCTCTGCCGCGGTCGGCGCCGCCAAAGCCACCCGGGCTCGCCACCTGCCCCAAGGAACATCGCAAGCTTATCCCCCTCTCGTCGGCTAGCTCCCGTCATCGCCACGACGCCCTGACGCTACAGGGAGGCGGTTCGCCGTCGTCCTTATCGCCGGCCGCCGCGGAACCGCCTTTCCTCGCCTATATAAGGACCCCCGAACTCATCCAAGCACGCATGCAACCTCAGTCTACCTCCCTAGTTTCCCCATGGCAGCCAATCGACCTGAGGAGGTCGTCTTCTTCATCTCCGGCAACTCCTGCCGCCGCCACAGTCCCGTCCATTCCAGCGCCACCAGGGCCTCTCCCTCCCATTTCTCTTCACCAAGAACACCTCCTTCCTTCCAGGAACCCAACCCCCTACTTGACTTTGATCGGGAGCCATCGCCGCCACAAAATAACTTTGTCACCGAAGCCCCCTCCGCCACGGAGCTCGCCGCTGGCGACTCCTTCCACCCCCGGCGACCCTGCGACCACCGGAAGGACCGCCTAGGAGTGGCGGATCCATCCCTGCACTCAGATGCCGGCGAAGAAACGCCGTTCGCCGGCGACGATCGCCGGAGCCCCCGCCCCGCTCGGACAGAGGAGGGAGACGACGTGCGGCGACTGGTCAAACCTGACCAGTGGGCTCCCTAGACCCACTGTCAGTGATCTAGCCCCGCCTCCACGCGTTTAAGTGGAAGAGTAAAGACCCTGAGTACGTCTCCCATTTTCGAACACGTATTCTGCCAAAACGTTTTCTTTTCTGTTTTATTATTAAAAACAGAATTTGACCAAAACTTTGACTGGTTATATCTTTTTAAATACAACTCCAGATGAAATGATTCTTTTTCCTACCTCTCTCAAATTTCACCTAGTTTATTTTAAGATTTATTTGAAAAAATTTCAGAACAACTTTTGGTGCTGTTTTTATTTTGTGTGTTAATTCTTTTATATTGCTAAAATAGGATTTTTGAAGAGAGGAGAAATGTTTCAAGTTTTGGAGTGCACCCTGCCTTTCCACACATCGAAGGCAAGCATTCTGAACCCCTGCATAATATTTTTGTGTGTTAGATGGCACGTTTATAATATCACCTCACTTTGGAGAAACTTGTTATTTCATGTGATATGATCATATGCGTGGGTGCACGTTATTGATTTCCATGCGGTTGGAAATGAAGACACTTGTGATGATAATCATCCTCATGTGCCTTGCATGCATACCGGCAGGAACCCGGGAAAACCTCTGCCGTGGGTAGGCATGAGTTTGTCGCCGGTCTCCGCCGGGACGGTTATGTCTGGTATGGCATGGCAAGGTGATATGAGCGGTGACTCTGCTGGTTGAAATATATTCGTTATGCTAATCATGCAGGGAATACTTTAACCTCCTGAGTCGACCGTAGATCGAGTCTTGTGCCAGTAACCCCCATACTTGTTTCGTACTACCACTCGTCTCTACAGCAAGTAGAGTACGGTTCAGTAAGTTGTCAACCTCTTTCTAGCACACACCGTACAGAGAGGCCATGGTGTAAGATACCGGTTGTAGCTGGTAGGCAGGCCACCTGGTCCGGGGGCATGGGTGTTTCCGGTTGGGACCGAGAGGGGAGGCCACCCCTTAGAGCGCGCGATATAAATTTGATCCCATGCTACGCGAGGTTGTAGCCTCCCCACTTAGAGTTTGCTTGAAAGGTGTCGTGGGTGATTCCAGACACGTGTGGGTTAAGCTGGTGTGTGCAAGTTAGGTGTGTTTTCAACAAAAAGACCATAGACAAAATTAGTCCCGATGGACTAAAGAAATCCGTTACTCGTGGGTAAAGAGTACACCCTCTGCAGAGATTAAACCTATTCGAATAGCCGTGTCCATGGTTAAGGATTACAGTCTGGGATGGGTCAAGTGTCGGTCTAGTGTCGGTCTTCGGAGGTGAAACTGTTAAACCAGAAATGGAATTACTGCTTGTGTCTTGTGATAATTATGATTATCATTATTGTTGACTAACGCGTGATATTATTGTTAGTATCGAGTATCTCTGGGATGGTTCTGCCTCCGGGATATTCACTATGATTGTTATTTTTAAGCCCTCTATGTGGTGTCGCTCAGACACCCGACCGTGGCATTTCTTTTAAAGCCCTTTATGTGGTGTCGCTCAGATGCCCGACTGTGGGATTTCTTTTAAAGCCCTTTATGTGGTGTTGCTCAGACGCCCGACTGTGGCATTTCTTTTAAAGCCCTTTATGTGGTGTCGCTCGGACGCCCGACTGTGGCATTTCTTTTAAAGCCCGTTATGTGGTGTCGCTCAGACGCCCGACTGCGGCATTTCTTTTAGAGCCCTTTATGTGGTGTCGCTCAGACGCCCGACTGCGGTATTTCTTTTAAAGCCCTTTATGTGGTGTCGCTCAGATGCCCGACTGCGGCATTTCTTGTTATTTATTTCATAAATTTTAATACTACTATGTTATTGCATATTTATAAATAACTTGCTTGCACGCATCAGAGTTTTATTTATCTTTTGTGACTGATGTCATGAGCATAAAATATTTTCAGCACATCATTGTTATATTATACCTGTGTTCATAATGTTTGCGAGTACATTCAAAGTACTCACTGGCTTGTCCCTGGCTATTGTCTTGGCCATATTTTTTTTGCACGGAGAGGAGCGACGCGATGACAGCCCCGAAACCTAAGCAATGGAGATAGCAGCCTCGCAAAGATAGGCGTTAACCTGGTCAGCTGTTCCTGTGGGAATTGGAGTCCCATAGACACTGATGATCCACAAACCGCTTCCGCCATCAACCACTAGAAACCATTTGTTGTACTCACAGGCCAGAACGGTCTTGTACTACATATTTTGTATTTGCTTGGAATTTCTGTGTCAAGTTGGAGCCTCATCAGCTAACAGTAATCCTGGGGCTGATGAGCACGACGGTCTTTTCTGGAAATTTATTCCCCGGAAAACCGGTCGTGACAATCCACTCTTGTACTACCCATATCATCAATATCAATCAAGCAGGAGTAGGGTTTTACCTCCATCGAGAGGGCCCGAACCTGGGTAAAAACATCGTGTCCCTTGTCTCCTGTAACCATCCGCCTAGACGCACAGTTCGGGACCCCCTACCCGAGATCCGCCGGTTTTGACACCGACAATCGTCATCATCAACCATCCTCCATCACCAATTTCATGATGCTCACTGCCGTGCGTGAGTAATTCCATCGTAGGCTTGCTGGACGGTGATGGGTTGGATGAGATTTACCATGTAATCAAGTTAGTTTTGTTAGGGTTTGATCCCTCGTATCCACTATGTTCTGAGATTGATGTTGCTATGACTTTGCTATGCTCAATGCTTGTCACTAGGGCCCGAGTGCCATGATTTCAGATATGAACCTATTATGTTTTCATGAATATATGTGAGTTCTTGATCCTATCTTGCAAGTCTATAGTCACCTATTATGTGTTATGATCCGACAACCCCGAAGTGACAATAATCGGGATACTTCTCGGTGATGACCATAGTTTGAGGAGTTCATGTATTCACTATGTGCTAATGCTTTGTTCCGGTTCTCTATTAGAAGGAGGCCTTAATGTCCCTTAGTTTCCACTAGGACCCCGCTGCCATAGGAGGGTAGGACAAAAGATGTCATGCAAGTTCTTTTCCATAAGCATGTATGACTATATTCGGAATACATGCCTACATTACATTGATGAACTGGAGCTAGTTCTGTGTCACCCTATGTTATAGCTATTACATGAGGAATCACATCCGACACAATTATCCATCACTGATCCAATGCCTACGAGCTTTTCACATCTTGTGTTTCGCTTATTTACTTTTCCATTGCTACTGTTACAATTACTACATAACTGCTATCTTTACTTTTGCCGCTGTTACCGTCAGACTATCATCGTCCGCCGGACTCCAAGACTACGAAGATACAAGATTCAAGACTCCGTCCCGTGTCCGGATGGGACTTTCCTTGGCGTGGAAGGCAAGCTTGGCAATACGGATATGTAGATCTCCTACCATTGTAACCGACTCTGTGTAACCCTAGCCTCCTCCGGTGTCTATATAAGCCGGAGGGCTTTAGTCCGTAGGACAACATACATTACAACAATCATACCATAGGCTAGCTTCTAGGGTTTAGCCTCCTTGATCTCGTGGTAGATCCACTCTTGTACTACCCATATCATCAATATTAATCAAGCAGGACGTAGGGTTTTACCTCCATCAAGAGGGCCCGAACCTGGGTAAAAACATCGTGTCCCTCGTCTCTTGTTACCATCCGCCTAGACGCACAGTTCGGGACCCCCTACCCGAGATCCGCCGGTTTTGACACCGACATTGGTGCTTTCATTGAGAGTTCCTCTGTGTCGTCACCGATAGGCTTGATGGCATCTTCAACCAACAACGCTGTCCAGGGCGAAACTTTTCTCCCCGGACAGATCTTCGTATTCGGTGGCTTCGCACTGCGGGCCAATTCACTTGGCCATCTGGAGCAGATCGAAAGCTACGCCCCTGGCTGTCAGGTCAGATTTGGAAGCTTAAACTTCACGGCCGATGTCTGCGGAGACTTGATCTTCGACGGACTCGAGCTACAGCCAAGCGCGCCGCACTGTGACGACGGGCATGATCTAGCTCTGCCACCGAACAGTGCCTTGGGGGTCACACACGGGTCCGCTTCAGCCATTAGCCCGGAGCCGATCGCCCATATCGAGGGCCGGTGGATAGACGCCGCCCTGGGGGCTCCAACATCCACGGCGATGGAGCCGAACACTAATCTTGTCCCTTGCGAAACTCGTGATTCCGAGGCGCCGGACTCTTTGCCGGACTCCGAACCTCCCGCGCCCCTACCAATCGATCCGGATTGGGCGCCGGTTATGGAATTCACCGCCACGGACATCTTCCAATACTCGCCTTTTGGCGATATCTTGAATTCACTAAAGCATCTCTCGTTATCAGGAGAGTCCTGGCCGGACTATGGCCAGGATGGTTGGGGTACGGACGACGAAGAAATTCAGAGCCCACCCACCACCCACTTTGTAGCCACTGTCGACGATCGAACCGACATGCTAGACTACAACTCCGAAGACATCGACGCCATGGACGATGATGCCAGAGACGAACAGGAACCAGCGCCTACAGGGCACTGGAAGACCACCTCGTCATACGACATATACATGGTGGACACCCCCAAAGACGGGGACGGCGAAGAAAAAGCGGAGGCAGACTCCTTAAAGAAGCAGCCCAAACGCCGACGTCAGCGGCGCCGCTCTAAATCCCGCCATAGCAAGAATGGAGATTCCGGCACAGGAGATAATAATACTCCAGAGAGTGCCGAAGACAATCCCCTCCAGCAAGATTCGGCGCAGGAGGATGCAGAAGCAATCCCTCAGGAGAGGGCGGCAGACGAAGTGGTTGAGGATCATAACTATATGCCTCCCTCCGAAGACGAAGCAAGCCTGAACGATGACGAATTCGTCGTACCTGAGGATCCCGTCGAACAAGAGCGCTTCAAGCGCAGGCTCATCGCCACAGCAAACAGCTTAAAGAAAAAGCAGCAACAGCTTCAAGCTGATCAGGACCTGCTGGCCAATCGATGGACCGAGGTCCTCGCGGCCGAAGAGTACAAACTCGAACGTCCCTCCAAAAGTTACCTAAGACGCAAGCTGCTCCCCCGATTAGAGGAGGAAGCATACGTACCTCCATCACCAGCGCACGATATGGCTGACCGACCACCCCGTGGTCGTGACAGAGAGGCATCTAGGCCCCCAGCCAAGACCATACCCCGGCATCGCTCCAAAAGTACGAAGCCAAGTGGGAACGCGCCGGACTTGCGAGACATATTGGAGGACAAAGCAAGGCAATCCAGATCCATCTATGGATCACGTGGGCGCCCTACGACCCACGACGAATACCGTCGCGCCGGATACAATAACCCTGGCCGGGCCGAGCACAGCAGACAGCGCTCTCTCGAGCTGCGTCGCGATATTGCTCAATACAGAGGCGCCACACACCCGCTATGCTTCACTAACGAAGTAATGGATCATCAGATCCCCGAAGGGTTTAAACCCGTAAACATCGAATCTTACGATGGCACAATAGACCCCGCGGTTTGGATCGAAGACTATCTTCTCCACATCCATATGGCCCGCGGCGACGATCTCCACGCCATCAAGTACCTCCCACTCAAGCTTAAAGGACCAGCTCGGCATTGGCTTAACAGCTTGCCCGCAGAGTCAATTGGGTGTTGGGAAGACCTGGAGGCCGCATTCCTTGATAACTTCCAAGGCACATATGTGCGACCACCAGACGTCGATGACCTAAGCCACATCATTCAGCAGCCAGATGAATCGGCCAGACAATTCTGGACACGGTTCTTGACGAAGAAAAATCAAATTGTTGATTGTCCGGATGCAGAGGCCCTTGCAGCCTTCAAACATAACATCCGGGATGAATGGCTAGCCCGGCACCTGGGGCAGGAAAAGCCGAAATCCATGGCAGCCCTCACATCGTTAATGACCCGCTTTGCGCGGGAGAGGACAGCTGGCTAGCCCACAGCAACAATCTCCGTAAAAATTCTGGCAGTCCGGATACTAAGGACAACAACGGCAGGTCACGTCGAAACAAAAACAAGCGCCGCATTAACGGCGATGATAAGGAGGATACGGCAGTCAACGCCGGATTCCGAGGCTCTAAACCCGGTCAGCGGAAGAAGCCATTCAAAAGAACCACTCCGGGTCCGTCCAATCTGGACCGAATACTCGACCGCTTATGCTAGATACATGGCACCTCTGAAAAGCCAGCTAACCACACTAATAGATATTGCTGGGTGTTCAAGCAGGCCGGCATGTTAATTGCCGAAAACAATGACAAGGGGCTAAACAGGGACGACGAGGAAGAGACCCGACCGCCGAACAACAGAGGACAGAAGGGTTTTCCCCCACAAGTGCGAACGGTGAATATGATATATGCGACCCACATACCCAAGAGGTAGAGGAAACGCGCACTAAGGGACGTCTATGCGATGGAGCCAGTCGCCCCAAAGTTCAACCCATGGTCCTCTTGTCCGATCACTTTCGATCGAAGAGACCATCCAACCAGTATACGCCATGGCGGATTCGCCGCATTGGTTTTAGACCCAATCGTCGATGGGTTCCACCTCACGAGAGTCCTGATGGACGGCGACAGCAGCCTGAACCTGCTTTATCAGGATACAGTGTGCAAAATGGGCATAGACCCATCAAGGATTAAACCTACAAAGACAACCTTTAAAGGTGTCATACCAGGAGTGGAAGCCAACTGCACAGGCTCAGTCACACTGGAAGTGGTCTTCGGATCCCCGGATAATTTCTGGAGCGAAGAGTTAATCTTCGACATAGTCCCGTTCCGAAGCGGCTATCACGCTCTGCTCGGACGAACCGCGTTTGCCAAATTCAACGCGGTGCCGCACTATGCATACCTAAAGCTCAAGATGCCAGGCCCTCGTGGAGTCATCACGGTCAATGGGAATACGGAACGCTCCCTCCGAACGGAGGAACATACAGCGGCTCTCGCGGCAGAAGTACAGAGCAGCCTTCTAAGGCAATTCTCGAGTCCGGCCGTTAAAAGGCCGGATACAGCAAAACGCGCCTGGAGCAATTCCAACCAAGACCACCTGGCGTGATCAGAGCACGCGTAGCAATGCGGCCCCAACCCTCACCCGCACATGATAGCAAGAATAACACTCCGCGTACATCATTACGCTTTGGAGATACCATGGGCACAGGGGAGGGGGCATGATCGCAACAGACCCAGCGTGTGGTTCGACCACACCGGGGGCTCGCAAGTGTGCCCCCCTTTTTTTATTTCATTTTTCTTCTTTTTTATGTACACAGGACTCTGTTAACCAGAAGCCCTGTCCGGCGGCGAACCCACCGAACTAACGATGCAACAGTCAGGGACTAAAGAAGGCCGCGACGAACACTCAGGTGGTTTCAATTACGAACATTAAATTCGATTATATACACCAAGTTCACAGCTCATCCCTGGAGGGGGACATGTTTACTTAGTTCAAATCCCTTGCTTACCGCGCTATTTGTATCAGTCCGCTCTACTAGCAGACTTTCTTTCATAAATAATGCAGCAACTTTTTGATCGCAATTGCATTACCTCTTATATATATATATGCTCATTATGTGACATCTTGCACCCGTATATTTTGGTACGGCCTCATACACCGGGGGCTTAGGTTCCCCACACTATGGTGTGATAAGTCCGAACACTTTCACAAGTGCGGCACCCCGAACTTATAGCATTATATGAATCGGCTCCGAATCATGTCTTGGGTCAATAGTTGGGTTTGCCCAGCTCCCACGTTTTGGTTCCTTACGTTCCATTCCGTCGGCTAAGGTGGCACTGGGAGAACCACTGCGATTGCGCCCCGGTTGAGCCGGGCGAGTGCCTCAGTGGAGAAAGCTAAAACTGACTGGCATGATAAGGCGAGAGACTGGTCGCTGTTCGAGAGGTTTTTTCGGGTCCTTAAAGACTCACACCGCTTCGAGCGAAGTTCCGGATAATGTCCGATGAAGGCGTGGATAGCGCCCCGGATTCGGCCTTCCGAATACCAGGGGCTTCGCCGAAATTTAAAATTATAGAATTCTATGGCTAAGTGAGAGTGTTCATGTATTATAAGTCCGGTTGCCTTGTTCGTTGTGTTGAGTGCCTCCCTCGATGGACCCAACAATGGGAACAAGAGTGCTCAAGTTTATCCCGAACACCCCAGCACTCGTGGCTTGGGGGCTGAAGCCAATGACTTGCCATCTCTCAGATTTTATAAATGGCCGCACAGAAGGTAATATTTTAAATTAAACAAGCGTTGCTTAACGCGCACATGAACAAAGTTTCAGCGCGCAGGATAATACATAGCAAATTCACTCAAAGATTACATTTCGGGGGCACTCATCCGCAATATTGCGGGCTCCCTTCAGGACAGTTCTATAATACATCTCGGGCGTGCGATACTCCTTGCCCGGCGGCGGGGGGTCCGTGAGAAGCTTCTCCGCATCCAACTTGCCCCATTGCACCTTTGTGCGGGCAAGAGCCAGGCGAGCGCCTTCAATACAGGCGGAGCGCTTGATGACATCCACCCAGGGGCATGCATCCACCAGCCGCCGCACGAGGCCAAAGTGGCTCCCTGGCATGGCCTGTCCAGGCCACAGCTGGACTATAAGGCCCTTCATGGCCTCCACAGCTACCTTGTGGAGTTCGACCAGCTGCTTCAGCTGGTCGCTTGGGGGCACCGGGTGTCCGGCCTCAGCATACTGAGACCAGAAGACTTTTTCCGTCGAGCTCCCCTCCTCGCCACGGTAGAATGCGGCAGCATCGGACGCGCTACGCGGCAGATCTGCAAACGCCCCTGGAGAGCTCCGAATGCGGGTAAGTGTCAGGTATTTTACATTAACATGCCTGCTTTGCATGAAAAATGCCTCACTCGCTGCTATTTTCTTTATATCTTCAACCTCCTGAAGGGCCTTAAGGGCCTCGGCCTTGGCGGACTTGGCACTTTCGAGAGCCGAGGCAAGCTCGGACTCTCGAGTCTTGGAGTCACGCTCCAAACTCTCATGCTTTTCCATGAGAGCCTGGAGCTCTTGCCGAACTTCCGCCACCCGTGCCTCCTGCTTTTCTCGCTCTGCCCGTTCCGCGGCCGCACTGTGTTCGGCCGCGGACACAGCATCCTTCAGGGCTGCCACCTCATTAGTGGCCCCTGCAATACACATATTATCCTTGTTAATTGCAACCGAAATACTTTTCTGTAAGGTACCTATTCAAAGTGGTGTTACTCACCTTCTTTTTCCTCGAGCTGCTTCTTCGCATGGCTGAGCTCTTGCTCGGACCGCTCGAGATCCTGCTTTAACACATCGACCTCCGCCGTTAATGCGGCAGAGGCCAGCAGCGCAGCTTGCAAACCCATATTGACATATTTTTAGCAACCCTGCGCATATCTTGTTAGATCCTCTGTCCGGCTTTTCTTTCCGAACACCGAACTGAGCATCAGGGGCTACTGTCTATGCGGTATTACATTACATGATTTTAACCTCCTTACCTCAAAGCCTGTCAAAAGGCTGCTGCAGGCTTCGGTCAGCCCGCTTTTGGCGAGCTGAACCTTTTGAATCACCGCACTCATGATAGTGCGGTGTTCTTCCTCGATGGAAGTTCCTTTAAGTGCCTCCAACAGGTTATCCGGCGCCTCCGGTTGGACGGAGGCCGCCGGTGTCACGGTCTTGCCCTTCTTTCGAAGGGGCCACTTGCCGGACTCTAGAACCACTGCGGGTTCCGATGTAGAGTCCGACGCAAAGTCCGGGAGGTTGCCTGACGGCGCCTCCGGAGCCTCCTCCTGATGGGTCCCTCTCTGGGATCCCACCTCGGCGTCCTCGTCGGCGCGTGGGGTAGAGGTAGGCGGAAGGGAATTCACATCCGAAGAGGCCAACGACCCGCTCGATGAGTCGGGGAGATCGTCATCAGCCGGACTACGGGCAGAATGCGGCATTAGAAGGATACTATGTGACATAGAAGATATTACATATAAATGATCCGGATACTTACGATCTTGCCGGGCGCCTGGCCCTTGGAGGCCACTCATCCTCGCCAACGCTAGTGTTGGCGAAACTGTCCGGAGGGATAGTTCTCCCCCTCTTGGACCCTTCGGCCTCCCCGATTGGGGAAGCCTTCCTCTTCTTCTCTCCCTCCTCCGGGAGAGAATACTCCTCCTCCTCGTCTTCGGGGGAGGAGTCCGCGTCGTCGTCAGACGCCTGATTGCGGGAACTCTTTCGAGTCCTCGCGGCCACCTTCTTGGCCTTCTTCTCCGGCACCACGTGCGGTGCCGGAACCAGCAGCCCTGCTAAGCGGGCATCCACTGGATCTTCTAGCATGAGAGCCGGGCTGATAAGCAGCTTGGCCTTCTCCATCCATTCCTGTCAAAGGAAGAGGTAGAATGAAACCTCACTGGAGACAATTTAATTATCACAAGTGTCCCGTAATGGGGTTGAATCACTTACCTCGTCAGTTGGATACTGCGAGCTGAATCCGCGGTCTTCCGTCGCGGATGCGGGGGCTTCGGCGCCCTTGAACAGCACCCTCCAGGCGCCTTCGTATGTTGTATCGAAGAGTCCGCTTAGCGCCTGGTGCTGTTCCGGATTGAACTCCCACAAATTGAATGCCCGTTCTTGGCATGGGAGGATCCGCCGGATGAGCATGACTTGGACCACGTCGACGAGCCTAAGCCCATTGCTCACCATCTTCTGGATGCAGGCTCGGAGTCCCGTCACCTCCACCGGATTGCCCCACTGCAAGCCCTTCTCTTTCCAGGAGGTGAGCTGCGTGGGTATACCAGATCTAAACTCGGGGGCTGCCGCCCATGTGGGTTTGCGCGGCTCGGTGATGTAGAACCACCCCGATTTCCACCCCTTGACGGAGTCCACAAAGGTCCCTTCGAGCCAAAGGACGTCGGGCAATTTGCCCAACATGGCGCCTCCGCATTCCGCTTGCGTGCCCTTCACAACCTTCGGCTTGACGTTGAAGGTCTTGAGCCACAGGCCGAAGTGGGGCCGGATGCAGAGGAAGGCCTCGCACACGACGATAAACGCCGAGATGTTGAGGATGAAGTTCGGCGCCAGATCATGGAAATCTAGGCCGTAGTAAAACATGAGCCCCCGGACAAATGGATGGAGCGGAAAGCCCAGTCCGCGGAGGAAGTGGGGAAGGAAGACGACCCTCTCATGAGGCCCAGGGGTAGGGATGAGCTGCCCCTCGTCGGGCAGCCGATGCGCGATATCGCCGGAAAGGTATCCGGCGCTGCGCAGCTTGGTGATGTCCTCCTCCTTAGCGGTGGAGGCCAACCATTTGCCTCCCGCTTCGGACATATTCGGAGAAGGTCGAGGCGAGATGCGTGAGCTTGGGCGTTGGAGCTTGAGTTCGCGGAGATGGATAAGCAAAGGAGGAAGAAGGCGTAGGTGAGAAGGTGAATCCTTATCCCTTATATATAGGCGGACGAAAACTATGCGTCCCCCACCAGCCTGGTAAAACTCGCTTATCTCCCAAGCGCCACCATCAATGGCGCGGTTGGGTTACCCACGCACGTATTGATGAGAATCCCGGAATAAGGGGAACGCGATCTCTGCTTCGACAAGACGTGCCAAGGGAACCGCTTCGCTAAACGTGCTGAGGTGGTATAGTAAAAAACGATTCAAACAAAGGCTTGGTAGCGGTGTGATGTCACGCCGCATAATACGTCAGCAGATTGAACTAAGTGTACATTTTATTCCCTCTACGGTGGAATGTGGAATTTATTTTGCAGAGCCGGATACTATCCGGGTGTTCATGATCTTCTCTGGATTATTCAAGGGAGGAACCCGCCTTGCAATGCCGAACATTATGCGCGCCGGACTTATCGTCATTGAAGCCTAGTTCAGGGGCTACTGAGGGAGTCCTGGACTAGGGGGTGTCCGGAAAGCTGGACTATCATCGTCCGCCGGACTCCAAGACTACGAAGATACAAGATTGAAGACTCCGTCCCGTGTCCGGATGGGACTTTCCTTGGCGTGGAAGGCAAGCTTGGCAATACGGATATGTAGATCTCCTACCATTGTAACCGACTCTGTGTAACCCTAGCCTCCTCCGGTGTCTATATAAGCCGGAGGGGCTTTAGTCCGTAGGACAACATACATTACAACAATCATACCATAGGCTAGCTTCTAGGGTTTAGCCTCCTTGATCTCGTGGTAGATCCACTCTTGTACTACCCATATCATCAATATTAATCAAGCAGGACGTAGGGTTTTACCTCCATCAAGAGGGCCCGAACCTGGGTAAAAACATCGTGTCCCTCGTCTCTTGTTACCATCCGCCTAGACGCACAGTTCGGGACCCCCTACCCGAGATCCGCCGGTTTTGACACCGACAACTGCCATCTAGCTCTGCACTAGATTCTCCTTCTGTTATTAGTAAGCTTGCGACACCTAAACCTGGTACTGCTATGAATTCTGATATATCGCATGTTATTGATGATGCCACTTCTGCTATGCATGATACTTATGATGAAACTACTTCTGTGTGTGATCCTACTTTGCCATTAGGTGAATTTCTTGATGAACAACTTGCTAGGGTTAGAGAGAATGAAATTATTGAAGATGCTATTATTGATGATAGTGATGATGAAAGTTCTCCCCCTGATTATGAATCACCTATTGTTCCTGAGGGCTATGTTATGGATGAGGAAGCTGCTAGAGCTATCTTTGCTTGCAAAGATAGATATGATCTTAAGAAGTTATGAGCTAAATGGAAGCAACAATATCTTAATGCTAGAATGAAACCTGACCCACAAGCTGCCTTGCGGGAAATATATAATTTTATGCAAATCAAAGAAGAGAGTCTCCCACAAGCTTGGGGGAGGCTTCTCTGATTACTCAATGCTTTGCCTGATCATCCTCTTAAGAAAAATGAAATACTTGATATCTTTTATAATGGACTACCCGAGGCTTCCAAGGACTACTTGGATAGTTTTGCTGGTTGTGTTTTCAGGGAAAGAACAGTCAACGAAGCTGAATTACTATTGAATAATATGTTGATTAATGAAAATAGTTGGACTCTCCCTGAGCCAATTCCTGAGGCAATTCCTGAACCAATTGAGCCAACTCCTGAGCCTATTCCTAAACCCACTCCTAAGAAGAGAGGTGTTCTATTTCTCAGTCCTGAAGATATGCAAGAGGTGAAGAAATCAATGAAAGAAAAAGGTATTAAAGCTGAAGATGTTAAGAATTTACTATCTATTGAAGAAATACATGGTCTTAATATACCGCCTATTGAAGAACCACATTGTCTTGATAACCCGACACAGGTAGTAAAGGTAAATTCTCTCTA
This sequence comes from Triticum timopheevii, assembly GCA_963921465.1. Classification (NCBI taxonomy): domain Eukaryota; kingdom Viridiplantae; phylum Streptophyta; class Magnoliopsida; order Poales; family Poaceae; genus Triticum; species Triticum timopheevii. The sequence goes on along the minus strand of OY997272.1, from coordinate 67,749,017 downwards.
TAGATATGATAAAGTTGAAATTCCCTCTACTAAATTTCATAGCCCATGCTTAGATGAATTTGATGACTTTATGGCTAGACAAGAAAGTTCTAATGCTTATGTTGGTAGAGAATTAAAGAATAATGCTTTCGAGATAGGACGCTTGAGTGATTATATGGCTAGAGTTGAAGGTGAACTTAAACTCATTAGCAAATATGCTTCTATGGTTGCCACTCAAGCTGAGCAAGTACTTAAAGCTCAAAATGGTTTGCTCGATGAATTAAATAATAAAAATGACTTTTTTATTAGAGTGGCTACTAGAACTGGTAGAAAGACTCAGGAACCTTTGTATCCTGAAGGCCACCCTAAGAGAATCGAGCAGGATTCTCAGAGAAATAATTTAGAGGCACCTAGTTCTTCTAAAAAGAAGAAAAAGAAAAACGATAGGACTTTGCATGCTTCTATTGAACCTGTTGTAGACACACCTGAGAATCACAATGATATTTCTATTTCTGATGCTGAAACACAATCAGGTGATGAACATGAACCTAGTGATAACGTTAATGATAATGTTCATGTTGATGCTCAACCTAGCAAAAATAATGAAGTAGAGATTGAACCTGGTGTTGATCTTGATAACCCACAATCAATGATACGAGAGATTTTGTTGCTAGGAAGCACGGTAGAGAAAGAGAACCATGGGTTCAGAAACCCATGCCCTTTCCTCCTAAACCATCCAAGACAAAGGATGATGAGGATTTTGAGCGCTTTGCTGAAATGATTAGACCTATCTTATTACGTATGCATTTAACAGATATGCTTAAAGTAAATCTTTATGCTAAATATATGAAGGATATTATTACAAATAAAAGAAAGATATCGGAAGCTGAAATTTCCACCATGCTTGCTAATTACACTTTCAAGGGTGGAATACCAAAGAAACTTGGAGATCCAGGGGTACCAACTATACCATGCTCCATTGAAAGAAATTATGTTAAAACTGCTTTATGTGATCTTGGAGCCGGTGTTAGTGTTATGCCTCTCTCTTTATATCGTAGACTTGAATTGAATAAGTTGACACCTACTGAAATATCTTTGCAAATGGCTGATAAATCAACTGCTATACCTGTCGGTATTTGTGAGGATGTGCCTGTTGTGGTTGCAAATGTCACTATCTTAACGGACTTTATTATTCTTGATATTCCCGAGGACAATAGTATGTCGATTATCCTTGGTAGACCCTTTTTGAATACTGCAGGGGCTGTTATTGATTGCAACAAAGGCAATGTCACTTTTCATGTTAATGGTAATGAGCATACGGTACACTTTCCGAGGAAACAATCTCAGGTACATAGCATCAATTCTATTGGAAAAGTTCCAACTATCATTATTGGAGGTTTTGAATTTCCTCTTCCTACTGTCAAGAAAAAAAATGATATTCTTATTGTTGGGGTTGTTCATATCCCCGTTGAGGTAACCTAGTGTTATTCAAAATTTCTCCAGTTCCATGTTATTCGGAATGAGCTTGTTAACAAGACTTGATCAACCTTGTTAGTGGATACATTTTGATGATCATGAGATGGATGAAACTAGAAGGCACAACCTTCTATACCCTCTTTTTACTTTCTGTTATTTAAAATAAATAAAGCAAATATAGTATTATCTGTTTGTTTTCTGAATTATTCGTGCAATAAAAAAATCCCGAAAATTAAAGTGCTCCAAATGCCCTGCAAATTTAGTATGATTTTTTATGGAATATTTGAGGATTTTAGGCACTGAAAACACTGCAGGAGGGGCAAGCACCAGGCCACGGGGGTGGAGGGCTCGCCCACACCCCCTGGGTGCGCCCCCCTGTCTCGTGGGCCCAGGGTGGCCCCCCTCCACTTATTCCTGCACCCACACACTCCATCTTATTCCCAAAAAAATCCTCATCCAGCTCAAGCACGAGTTCTAGATCATTTTGCTGCGATTTTCGATCTCCTTGCTCAAAGCTCCATTCACAAAACTGCTTTGGGAGATTGTTGCTTGGTATGTGACTCCTCCATTGGTCCAATTAGTTTTTGTTCTAGTGCTTTATTCATTGCAAATTTTTGCTGCATAGGTGACCCTGTTCTTGAGCTTGCATGTTAAATTTATGAGGTCCCAAGCAATTCTAATGCATGATATAGGCTCTAGGCACTTGTAGGAGTAGTTGCTATCAATCTTGTTTAGTTTTATTCACTTTTATTTTTGAAGTTACTAAAGTTTAATAATTTTTTCAAAAAATAAATATGTCTAGGAGAATGTACCGAGGTGGTTCCTCAATAAAGAAAGGACCCAGGATTGCTATGCGTGAGCAAGACGACGAACTACCGAGGGACGCAGAAGTGCGAGCTTGTGAGTGGCCATCAGATGATTTTATGGTCAATGCTGGCTTTAAGGATGAATTTGATGCATATGTGCATAATGCCGATCTGGAGGACTTCTTACAAGATAAGTGTCCTCAGTACTATCAATTGACTGATTCATTCGTGCGAAGGTTTAAATATAAATGTTCACGTAATTCTCCAGGTGTCCTATTTGATATTTATGATACATCTTATACCATGGACTTAGAGGATTTTACAACTGCTTGTAGACTTCCGCAGTGGGGCAATGTTAATGATCCCCGCAAATCTGAATTTAGAGACTTTCTCGCTAGTATTACTGTGGGAGAATCTAGGGATATAGCACAAGCTACCATAGGGAGCATTCATTTTCCTGCTATACATTATTTTGCTCTCTTCATTGGTAGATGCATTAACGGTAAAGATGAAGCATGTCATATGTGTGTCCCTGATCTTAGTGTCCTCAAGAGTGCCGTGTTAGGTAATAAAGATTACAACTTGGGGGCAATAGTTGCACGTAGGTTGCATAACAATGGCAGGACTGGAGATTTATTTGGAGGAATTTATGCGACCCATGTGGCTAATTATCTTGGTATAGGCCCATGAGAGGGGGATATGGTGTTGCCTCCTGCTTATCTATTATATAATTAAGATAAGAGGCAAACAAGACATCACATTTAGCCACACAGATTAAATTATCTCAACCATCAATTTTAGATATAAGCGGCTGAGATTAAAAGATATTTATGTTACATACAAATACATTGTGTCCATAGATATATAATGTGTTTCACATAAAAGGTCTATCACGTACGTGTATTTATTATGGAAAATTGCGGCCATAATCATGTGCATAAGGAAACATACAAAGTTTAGTAACCATCGTCCCCAAGACTATGAAGTTACAAGATTGAAGACTTCGTCCCGTGTCCGGATGGGACTTTCCTTGGCGTGGAAGGCAAGCTTGGCAATACGGATATTTAGATCTCCTACCATTGTAACCGACTTTGTGTAACCCTAGCCCTCTCCGGTGTCTATATAAACTGGAGGGTTTTAGTCCATAGGACACAACAACTACAACAACAATCATCCCATAGGCTAGCTTCTAGGGTTTAGCCTCCTTGATCTCGTGGTAGATCCACTCTTGTACTACCCATATCATCAATATCAATCAAGCAGGAGTAGGGTTTTACCTCCATCGAGAGGGCCCGAACCTGGGTAAAAACATTGTGTCCCTTGTCTCCTCTAACCATCCGCCTAGACGCACAGTTCAGGACCCCCTACCCGAGATCCGCCGGTTTTGACACCGACAATCGTCATCATCAACCATCCTCCATCACCAATTTCATGATGCTCACTGCCGTGCGTGAGTAATTCCATCATAGGCTTGCTGGACGGTGATGGGTTGGATGAGATTTACCATGTAATCAAGTTAGTTTTGGTAGGGTTTGATCCCTAGTATCCACTATGTTCTGAGATTGATGTTGTTATGACTTTGCTATGCTTAATGCTTGTCACTAGGGCCCGAGTGCCATGATTTCAGATATAAACCTATTACGTTTTCATGAATATATGTGAGTTCTTGATCCTATCTTGCAAGTCTATAGTCACCTATTATGTGTTATGATCCGACAACCCCGAAGTGACAATAATCGGGATACTTCTCGGTGATGACCATAGTTTGAGGAGTTCATGTATTCACTATGTGCTAATGCTTTGTTCCGGTTCTCTATTAAAAGGAGGCCTTAATATCCCTTAGTTTCCACTAGGATCCCGCTGCCATAGGAGGGTAGGACAAAAGATGTCATGCAAGTTCTTTTCCATAAGCATGTATGACTATATTCGGAATACATGCCTACATTACATTGATGAACTGGAGCTAGTTCTGTGTCACCCTATGTTATATCTATTACATGAGGAATCACATCCGACACAATTATCCATCACTGATCCAATGCCTACGAGCTTTTCACATCTTGTGTTTCGCTTATTTACTTTTCCGTTGCTACTGTTACAATTACTACATAACTGCTATCTTTACTTTTGCCGCTGTTACCATTGCTATCATACCGCTTGCTAGTAAATACTTTGCTGCAGATACTAAGTTATCCAGGTGTGGTTGAATTGACAACTCAACTGCTAATACTTAAGGATATTCTTTGGCTCCCCTTGTGTCGAATCAATAAATTTGTGTTGAATACTCTACCCTCGAAAACTGTTGCGATCCCCTACACTTGTGGGTTATCAAGACTAATTTTGGCGCCGTTGCCGGGGAGCATAGCTCTATTCTTTGAGTCACTTGGGATTTATATTTGTTGATCACTATGAGGAACTTGAAAGACGAAAGAACTAAGATTTTGCCCTCAACTACGAGGGGAGGTAAGGAACTGCCATCTAGCTCTGCACTAGATTCTCCTTCTGTTATTAGTAAGCTTGCGACACCTAAACCTGGTACTGCTATGAATTCTGATATATCGCATGTTATTGATGATGCCACTTCTGCTATGCATGATACTTATGATGAAACTACTTTTGTGCGTGATCCTACTTTGCCATTAGGTGAATTTCTTGATGAACAACTTGCTAGGGTTAGAGAGAATGAAATTATTGAAGATGCTATTATTGATGATAATGATGATGAAAGTTCTCCCCCTGATTATGAATCACCTATTGTTCCTGAGGGCTATGTTATGGATGAGGAAGCTGCTAGAGCTATGTTTGCTTGCAAAGATAGATATGATCTTAAGAAGTTATGAGCTAAATGGAAGCAACAATATCTTAATGCTAGAATGAAACATGACCCACAAGCTGCCTTGCGGGAAATATATAATTTTGTGCAAATCAAAGAAGAGAATCTCCCACAAGCTTGGGGGAGGCTTCTCTGATTACTCAATGCTTTGCCTGATCATCCTCTTAAGAAAAATGAAATACTTGATATCTTTTATAATGGACTACCCGAGGCTTCCAAGGACTACTTGGATAGTTTTGCTGGTTGTGTTTTCAGGGAAAGAACAGTCAACGAAGCTGAATTACTATTGAATAATATGTTGATTAATGAAAATAGTTGGACTCTCCCTGAGCCAATTCCTGAGGCAATTCCTGAACCAATTGAGCCAACTCCTGAGCCTATTCCTAAACCCACTCCTAAGAAGAGAGGTGTTCTATTTCTCAGTCCTGAAGATATGCAAGAGGCGAAGAAATCAATGAAAGAAAAAGGTATTAAAGCTGAAGATGTTAAGAATTTACTACCTATTGAAGAAATACATGGTCTTAATATACCGCCTGTTGAAGAACCACATTGTCTTGATAACCCGACACAGGTAGTAAAGGTAAATTCTCTCTATAGATATGATAAAGTTGAAATTCCCTCTACTAAATTTCATAGCCCATGCTTAGATGAATTTGATGACTTTATGGCTAGATAAGAAAGTTTTAATGCTTATGTTGGTAGAGAATTAAAGAATAATGCTTTTGAGATAGGACGCTTGAGTGATTATATGGCTAGAGTTGAAGGTGAACTTAAACTCATTAGCAAATATGATTCTATGGTTGCCACTCAAGCTGAGCAAGTACTTAAAGTCAAAATGATTTTCTCGATGAATTAAATAATAAAAATGACTTTGTTATTAGAGTGGCTACTAGAACTGGTAGAAAGACTTAGGAACCTTTGTATCCTAAAGGCCACCCTAAGAGAATCGAGCAGGATTCTCAGAGAAATAATTTAGAGGCACCTAGTTCTTCTAAAAAGAAGAAAAAGAAAAACGATAGGACTTTGCATGCTTCTAGTGAACCTGTTGTAGACACACCTGAGAATCCCAATGATATTTCTATTTCTGATGCTGAAACACAATCAGGTGATGAACATGAACCTAGTGATAACGTTAATGATAATGTTCATGTTGATGCTCAACCTAGCAAAAATAATGAAGTAGAGATTGAACCTGGTGTTGATCTTGATAACCCACAATCAATGATAAGAGAGATTTTGTTGCTAGGAAGCACAGTAGAGAAAGAGAACCATGGGTTTAGAAACCCATGCCCTTTCCTCCTAAACCATCCAAGACAAAGGATGATGAGGATTTTGAGCGCTTTGCTGAAATGATTAGACCTATCTTATTACGTATGCATTTAACAGATATGCTTAAAGTAAATCTTTATGCTAAATATATGAAGGATATTATTACAAATAAAAGAAAGATATCGGAAGCCGAAATTTCCACCATGCTTGCTAATTACACTTTCAAGGGTGGAATACCAAAGAAACTTGGAGATCCAGGGGTACCAACTATACCATGCTCCATTGGAAGAAATTATGTTAAAACTGCTTTATGTGATCTTGGAGCCGGTGTTAGTGTTATGCCTCTCTCTTTATATCGTAGACTTGAATTGAATAAGTTGACACCTACTGAAATATCTTTGCAAATGGCTGATAAATCAACTGCTATACCTGTCGGTATTTGTGAGGATGTGCCTGTTGTGGTTGCAAATGTCACTATCTTAATGGACTTTATTATTCTTGATATTCCCGAGGACGATAGTATGTCGATTATCCTTGGTAGACCCTTTTTGAATATTGCAGGGGCTGTTATTGATTGCAAAAAAGGCAATGTTGATGGTAATGAGCATACGGTACACTTTCCGAGGAAACAATCTCAGGTACATAGCATCAATTCTATTGGAAAAGTTCCAATCATTATTGGAGGTTTTGAATTTCCTCTTCCTACTGTCAAGAAAAAAAATTATATTCTTATTGTTGGGGATGTTCATATCCCCGTTGAGGTAACCTAGTGTTATTCAAAATTTCTCCGGTTCCATGTTATTCGGAATGAGCTTGTTAACAAGACTTGATCAACCTTGTTAGTGGATACATTTTGATGATCATGAGATGGATGAAACTAGAAGGCACAACCTTCTGTACCCTCTTTTTACTTTCTGTTATTTAAAATAAATAAAGCAAAAATAGTATTATCTGTTTGTTTTCTGAATTATTCGTGCAATAAAAAAATCCCAAAAATAAAAGTGCTCCAAATGCCCTGCAAATTTAGTATGATTTTTTTATGGAATATTTGAGGATTTTAGGCACTGAAAAAACTGCAGGAGGGGCATGCACCAGGCCACGGGGGTGGAGGGCTCGCCCACACCCCCTGGGCGCGCCCCCCTGTCTCGTGGGCCCAGGGTGGCCCCCCTCCACTTATTCCTGCACCCACACACTCCATCTTCTTCCCAAAAAAATCCTCATCCAGCTCAAGCACGAGTTCTAGATCATTTTGCTGCGATTTTCGATCCCCTTGCTCAAAGCTCCATTCACAAAACTGCTTTGGGAGATTGTTGCTTGGTATGTGACTCCTCCATTGGTCCAATTAGTTTTTGTTCTAGTGCTTTATTCATTGCAAATTTTTGCTGCATAGGTGACCCTGTTCTTGAGCTTGCATGTTAAATTTAGGAGTAGTTGCTATCAATCTTGTTCACTTTTGTTTTTGAAGTTACTAAAATTTAATAATTTTTTCAAAAAATAAATATGTCTAGGAGAATGTACCAAGGAGGTTCCTCAATAAAGAAAGGACCCAGGATTGCTATGCGTGAGCAAGACGACGAACTACCGAGGGACGCAAAAGTGCGAGCTTGTGAGTGGCCATCAGATGATTTTATGGTCAATGCAGGCTTTAAGGATGAATTTGATGCATATGTGCATAATGCCGATCTGGAGGACTTCTTACAAGATAAGTGTCCTCAGTACTATCAATTGACTGATTCATTCGTGCAAGGTTTAAATATAAATGTTCACGTAATTCTCCAAGTGTCCTATTTGATATTTATGATACATCTTATACCATGGACTTAGAGGATTTTACAACTGCTTGTAGACTTCCGCAGTGGGGCAATGTTAATGATCCCCGTAAACCTGAATTTAGAGACTTTCTTGCTAGTATTACTGTGGGAGAATCTAGGGATATAGATCAAGCTACCATAGGGAACATTCATTTTCCTGCTATACATTATTTTGCTCTCTTCATTGGTAGATGCATTAACGGTAAAGATGAAGCATGTCATATGTGTGTCCCTGATCTTAGTGTCCTCAAGAGTGCCGTGTTAGGTAATAAAGATTACAACTTGGGGGCAATAGTTGCACGTAGGTTGCATAACAATGGCAGGGCTGGAGATTTATTTGGAGGAATTTATGCGACCCATGTGGCTAATTATCTTGGTATAGCCCCATGAGAGGGAGATATGGTGTTGCCTCCTGCTTATCTATTATATAATTAAGATAAGAGGCAAACAAGACATCACATTTAGCCACACAGATTAAATTATCTCAACCGTCAATTTTAGATATAAGCGGCTGAGATTAAAAGATATTTACGTTACATACAAATACATTGTAAAAACATCGAAGCCATATTTTTTACGCGCAGAATAACGATACTTCCGTATCTTCTTCCTCAAACCCTTCTTGGTTTCTTCATGGCGTATCGAGCAGCCGCCGTTCTCCTCTTTAATAGCCTGCACCAGCTAGGTTCGATATCCCGTCGAATTTCATTATGTGTGCTTTGCGCACCTACAGGCCACACACTGATCTACCAGCTATCAAGCTATAAGAGATACCGACAAATCGCGGAAGCTAACTCGGTTACTTTATTATTAGACACAACCGGGAAAGATACGCAAGTACACAGCAGTAATCTGATTGATTTCCCACTTTGAGACACGCACTCTAGATTTAATGCATGTGCTATCGTTACATAGATCGATTCTGGCATGTGGTATTTCACGTGTGTTTTTCAGGTGGATTGATAGGTTGCACAAGGTAGCTTTGTATGTGAAGATTGGTTGCGGCAGACAACATATCACGAGGCAAACCAAGCTAGGTTTTGTAGGTCGGTCTGGCCCAAACGTCGGATGAGATTTTGTAGGTTCTGGCGTCATGCCATCAGGTACGCGTAAACTCGCCGGATCATCTCGGATGCAAGTCTGGAGCCAGCAAGGATCCATCTAGCTTGTGTTCATCGTGACAGTCATACCAATGGTCCATAATGTATACTTTATGTAACAAGGATCCATCATGTATACTTTACCAAATATGTTTGCCCACGCACAGCAACAGAAATTTGGTCCCTACAGCATGCGTGGCAGTCGTACCAACGGTCCATAACATGCTCGAGGAAGCAACAGTCTAACAAATTGCTAGATGCTATTGGTTCTTATTTGTCTGTTTTCCTTAATTAATCCCTTCATATGCTGTTCTGTACGAGTTGCTCACTTTTATTATCATGCAAAACGAAAGAGAGGCCATGCCTTGGATTACTTAATTAAATTTAGAGTTTCACAACCTGTTAGTTAGTCACGGGGCTACTCAAAATGCACACAGTGGTGAGTGTGTGAATCATTTTGCTCAATTATTCTCTCATGAACGTCATCATGCATCTAATTCCCACACTACAGAGCCTAACTTAAAATAAAATTAGGACTTTCAAAAAGTAGGAACAAACAAACGTAATAAAATGTCATCGGTTGATTGATTTATATGCCGAAAATTAATGTGGCATAGGCATGTGTGTTCAAAAATTGATTCTTTCGATACAAAAACACAATCTTTGAGATATATTATTTCTATGTAGTTATCTTACAGATTCAACTACTATAAGGTGCTTCAAATTTATTTTGACAGAAAAGAAGTTCCTCAAGATTTTTCATCCAAGTGTACATGTGTTGTTCTATTAAGATACTAGAAATCAATGCCTATAGATTAGACCATCATTTTTTTCCTTCAAATTTACTTAATGATCTATAACATTGGTATTTATTATAATGCTACAAAAAATTTTGTATTTTAGTATGAACATAGATTTTGTGAGAAAGTAACTACGTTAGATGCGTTTTTTTTCTTTTGTTTTGGCTAAATCACTAAGGTAGGAATATACATGTTCGTAGCACATTGTGATGTTATGGAAATATCTTATAGTTGAGGACTTTTACTGTAGGTAATATATAGCTCCATGAATTATCTTTTCATCCATAGATATCCATGCCTTCATAGATGAACTTCATTTTGTTTTCAATTTCGGTGCAACAACTTATCTAAATTATTTATGAATTACTGGTAGTTGAGGTGTTAATTTCAAAAATGATGAATTGCATGTGTAAATATTAACCCGAGACTGCATCTACTTTGTTCAAGAAAAAAATTACTTTTCACGATCAATATAACATGTTTGAGAACGCATACATCATCTAAGGACATGAAGCCTAGATTTAGCTGATATGATAAATAATTACAACACTTCAAGTACCCATAGACAACATGAATGGAAAAGTAATATTATTACCCATCAAAGTGATTAATCAACTATTTTTGGGAAAGCAAGAAGAATTCCACAAAAATAAACACAAATCTAGCCGCGCAATTGTGCGGGTGACTCTGCTAGTTTAGATTATGACGCTATGGTCAAACATCACTTTCTTAGGAGGAATGAACAATTCCTTCAGTATCGACTAATCTTTGACAGACATAGCTCTGTCCATGTTACTCTTCCTGCTCCTTTCCTTTTTGATTACCAGGCAAAAGGAAGATATGTTGTTACCAGGGAAGAGGCAGCTGAACACGAGGGGAGAGCAGAGGCGGCTCGCCAACATGCCGCAGCTCAGGAGGCATTTGCTGCTGCATCTCAGTACGACCCCACTTACAACTACGGATATCAGCCAGGCTACCCTTGGCCATAGACCAACTTAGACCAAAAGCCTAAGCTTGGGGGAGTGCGTATTTCTCACCGACTTTACATTCATGTTCACACACTATTCTAGTTGTCGGTGCTCATACTCTTTCATTGTATTATCCATGCTAGTTTAATTTTCTTTTTCTCGCTTTCTTCTTGTGTGTTTGATAAACCTTAAGAAAAACAAAAAAAATTAGTTAGTTTAATTTCCATGCTTGTAGTAGAAATTAAAATGAAAACCCAAAAAGATTTCTCGTTCTTCTTCTTGCTTGTTGGGAGCTTTCCCGTGTAAATAGTTTTATTTTCTTTTCTTTCCTTTGGGGGTCGAGAGTAGAAGACCATATTGAAGATGTTTAGTGGCTCTCATATGCATGATTGTTTATTTAACTTAGAGCCCATATTACTTTATCCTCTCTCTTGAGTTGAATGCTTGCAGATTCCAGCTTAGTACAATGCACGTGCACTATTATTATTATACACATCGTTCGGTCGTGCAAGGGAAAGGCAATAATTACGATATATAATGGACTTATTGAGATGAGAAAAGCTGGTATGAAGTCTACCTCTCTTGTTTTTGTAAATATGATGAGTTCATCGTTCCCGATTCAGCCTATTATGAAGTAAACACATTTGCAATGAAATTTAGAGATTATAGTTGCTTGTGCCATGCTTGATTAGCTATGTGTTATAATGGTTTACCTTGCGTGCCAACATGCTATTAAGATGATTATGATGTGGTATGATGGGATGGTATCCTCCTTTGAATGAATTGAGTGACTCGACTTGGCACATGTTCACGCATGTAGTTGAAACAAATCAACATAGCCTTCACGATATTTATGTTCATGGTAGATTATATCCTACTCATGCTTGTACTCGGTGTGAATTAATTTTAATGCATGTTCATGACTGTTGTCGCTCTCTCAGTTGGTCGCTTCCCAGTCTTTTTCTAGCCTTCACCTGTACTAAGCGGGAATACTGCTTGTGCATCCAAACTCCATAAACCCCAAAGTTGTTCCATATGAGTCCACATACCTTTCTATATACGGTATTTACCTGCCGTTCCAAGTAAATTTGTATGTGCCAAACTCCAAACCTTCAAATGAAATACTGTTTTGTATGCTCGAGCAGCTCATGTTCCAACTAGGGTTGCCTGTATCTTCCATGCTAGGTGTGTTATTCTCAAGAGGAGTGGACTCCGCTCCTCATTCACGAGAAAGGGCTGGTAACCGGGATGCCCAGTCCCATGATCCAAAAAGATCAAAGCAAATCAAAATAATTAAACAAAACTCCCCCAGGGCTGTTGTTAGTTGGAGGCACTCGTTGTTTCGAGCAAGCCATGGATTGATGCTTGTTGGTGGTGGGGGAGTATAAACTTTTACGATTCTGTTTGGGAACTGCCTATAATGCAGGTAGTACGGAAGATATAGCCATCTCATAGTTGCTGCGTTGAAAGTGAAAGTATGCCGCTCAAAATGTTATTCCTCTCTATATTAAATTCGAGCTCTAGCACCTCTACAAATCCCTGCTTCCCTCTGCAAAGGGCCTATCTATTTACTTTTATGTTGAGTCAGCACCTTCTTATTAAAAAGCACCCGCTGGAGAGCACACCGTCATTTGCATTCATTACTATTGGTTTATATTGGGTATGACTTGACTGGATCTCTTTTACCATGAATTACAATGTCTAGTCAGTCCTTGATCTTTAAAGGTGCTCTGCATTTATGTTTTGCGGTCTCAGAAAGGGCTAGCGAGATACCATCTTGTTATATCATATTATGATTGTTTTGAGAAAGTGTTGTCATCCGAGTTTTATTATTATGGCTCGCTAGCTGATTATGCCATTGATATGAGTAATTGTGAGACCTAAGTGTTATTGTGAGTACGGTCAGTTAATAATATTCGCTGAAAACCTGAATGCTGGCTTTACACGTTTACAACAACAAGAGCAAATAAAGTTTGTAAAAGTTTTTCTTTATCACTTTCAGTTTATCAACTGAATTGCTTAAGGACAAGCAAAGGTTTAAGCTTGGGGGAGTTGATACGTCTCCAACGTATCTACTTTTCCAAATACTTTTGCCCTTGTTTTGGACTCTAACTTGCATGATTTGAATGAAACTAACCTGGACTGACGCTGTTTTCAGCAGAACTGCCATGATATTGTTTATTGTGCAGAAAACAAGAGTTCTCGGAATGACCTGAAAATCCACAGAGATGAGTTTTGGAAAATATAAAAATATTGGCAAAAGAATCAAGACTAGGGGGCCCACACCCTGTCCATGAGGGTGGGGGGCGCGCCCTCCCCCTGGGCGCGCCCCCCTGTCTCGTGGGCCCCCTGAGGCTCCACCGGCCTCAACTCCAACTCCATATATTCCGTTTCGCGGAGAAAATATCAGAGAGAAAGTTTCATCGCGTTTTATGAGACGGAGCCGCTGCCAAGCCCTAATCTATCTCGGGAGGGCTGATCTGGAGTCCGTTCGGGGCTCCGGAGAGGGGGATTCGTCGCCGTCGTCATCATCAACCATCCTCCATCACCAATTTCATGATTCTCACCGCCGTGCGTGAGTAATTCCATCGTAGGCTTGCTGGACGGTGATGGGTTGGATGAGATTTACCATGTAATCAAGTTAGTTTTGTTAGGGTTTGATCCCTAGTATCCACTATGTTCTGAGATTGATGTTGCTATGACTTTGCTATGCTTAATGCTTGTCACTAGGGCCCGAGTGCCATGATTTCAGATCTGAACCTATTATGTTTTCATGAATATATGTGAGTTCTTGATCCTATCTTGTAAGTCTATAGTCACCTATTATGTGTTATGATCCGACAACCCCGAAGTGACAATAATCGGTTTACTTCTCGGTGATGACCATAGTTTGAGGAGTTCATGTATTCACTATGTGCTAATGCTTTGTTCCGGTACTCTATTAAAAGGAGGCCTTAATATCCCTTAGTTTCCACTAGGACCCCGCTGCCACGGGAGGGTAGGACAAAAGATGTCATGCAAGTTCTTTTCCATAAGCACGTATGATTATATTCAGAATACATGCCTACATTACATTGATGAACTGGAGCTATTTCCGTGTCACCCTATGTTATAGCTATTACATGAGGAACCGCATCTGACACAATTATCCATCACTAAGCCAATGCCTATGAGCTTTTCACATCTTGTGTTTCGCTAATTTACTTTTCCGTTCCTACTATTACAATTACTACAAAATTGTTATCTTTACTTTTGCCGTTGTTACCATTGCTATCATACCACTTGCTACCAAATACTTTGCTGCAGATACTAAGTTATCCAGGTGTGGTTGAATTGACAACTCAACTGTTAATACTTAAGAATATTCTTTGGCTTCCCTTGTGTCGAATCAATAAATTTGGGTTGAATACTCTACCCTCGAAAGTTGTTGCGATCCCCTACACTCGTGGGTTATCAGCCGGTCGCCTCCTCCCCTCCTACTTTATATACGGGGGCAGGGGGCACCCCAAAGGCACACCAATATTTCTCTTAGCCGTGTGCAGTCCCCCCTTCCACAGTTTACTCCTCTGGTCATAGCGTCGTAGTGCTTAGGCGAAGCCCTGCGTGGATCACATCATCAACACCATCATCACACTGTCGTGCTGACGAAACTCTCCCTCGACCCTGTGCTAGATCAAGAGTTCGAGGGACGTTGAAAGAACATGTGGTGCCCCCATGTTTGGTTTTGGTAATTGATGACAATCTCTATGGACTAATGGTTGCCTTGAGTTATATTTGAAGGTTTTGTCCATAGGCTTTTCTTGAAGCCCATGTGTTGGTTTCAAGGAGTTTATGAGTTGACCAAGGTGCTATTAAGGAATTATCCAAATATTGGTCATGTGAGTGTTGAGCTTATTGCAAGCATGTTTTGAAGAAGAAGATTGTGTGATCATTCATGTTTACCTTCAAGACATCATCCAAATGAAGAGAATTGGAAAGATTCAAGGTTGATCAAGACTAAGTCAAGAGTGAATCAAGATGATCAACTCACAAAGCATAGAAGATGTACCGAGAGGGATCAAGTGATCCCATGGTATGGTAAGCATTGTCAATTACGCTCTGTGTACTAACTCATGGTCTTCGTGAGAGTTCTGTGTGGGGTTAGGATGCGGTGTGAAAGTTCAAGTGATGCATCACGAAGAGATCAAGTGCTTGAAGCTTGCCGCCCATTGTGGTGACAATGGACTTGTGAAGATGAGCCGAAGAGTGGCTCACCCATAGTGGACTATGGGGGAGCAATCATCTAGTCTTCATCGAGCCAACGCAATCAAGAAAGGTGGTCCAACTTGAGGGGGTCAAGATCGTCATCATCTAGCTCAAGTGGACCATGTGCAAGGCAAAGGTTTTCCCTTGATAGGTTTTCTATTTTACCGGTCTCATGGTGGTAGTTGGGAGACCGGGTAATAGGATCATTTGCCGTACTATCAAGGGGGGCTCTCAAGTTGGTAGCTTGATCGTATCGTTAGTAGAGAGCTCAAACTATTGCATCCTTGCATCTTGTTTCTTGGTTATTGTTTGGTTCTCTTTGTGAGTCTTATAGCTTATGGTCATCTTGATGACAAGCTTGAGTTCATCGAAAACGGAGTTCGCATGCGTCTTCTATGATGTTTTCGGTGTTGGAGGTTTTACCGGACTTATCCGAGGAAGGGTTCTCACCATTTTATTATGGGCCTTTACTAATTTGCTTATTATTGATATTTCTTTCAAGATTGTGTTAGCCCTTGTCGCTAGCTTTCCAACAAACTTGGTTTCATCGAATTCGAAGTCCGTTTGCAAAAGTTGTGGCAGGTTCGGTGTTCTGAAAAGGCTGCAGTGGTACTACCACGAATTGGAGCGGATGTAATTTTTTACTACCGCTCCAGAGCGGTACTACCGCGGCTCCTACAATGGTATTACCGCTCCAGATCAAAAACTCGTCCCAAGTTCTGCGGTGGTAGGCCCGGATGTAATTTTTTAGTACCGCTCGCAAGCAGTAGTACCGCTACCCCTAGCGGTAGTACCGTGAGGTCAAGCGGTACTACCGCTCCGACGGTTCTTCTGGCCTTTTTGCCTCCTCGCTGTTGTGTTTCGAAGGGGTACTACCGCCCTAGCGGTAGTACCGCTCCTTGGAGCGGTAGTACCGCTCTGTGCTGGCTGTGAGCATAACGGTTGGATTTTTCCCCACCTATAAAAGGGGGTGTTCTTCCCCATTGAACCTCATCCCTTGAGCTCGCGTTCTTCCCCCATTGTTGACCTTCTTTGAGCTTGCTAACTCTCAATCCCTCCATGGATTCTTGCTAGTTTTTTATGGAAAAGAGAGAGGAGATCTAGATCCACATTTCCACCAATCACTTTCTCCTCTATGTGAGGGGAACCCCTTGGATCTAGATCTTGGAGTTCTTGGTGTTCTCCTTCTTGTTCTTCCTCTCATCTTCCTCCCTAGCATTAGTTGCTTCGGTGGGATTTGAGAGAGAAGGACTTGGGCACTCCGTGTGCCCTTGCCATTGCATTTGGTGCATTGGTTTGAGTTCTCCACGTGATACGTGGAAGTTACAAGTTGAGAAGCTTATTACTCTTGGGTGCTTGGTACCCTTGAGCTTGTTACTCTAGGGTGTTTGGACACCCTAGATTGTTCCTCTTGGGTGCCTTGGCGCCCTAGACGGTTGGTGTTGTTCGGAGCTCAATCATTGTGGTGTAAAGCTCCGGGCAAGCGTCGGGGTCTCCAATTAGGTTGTGGAGATCACCCCGAGCAATTTGACGGGTACCGGTGACCATCCCCAAGGGTTGCCAAAGTGTACGGGTTCGGTGACTGCCCCCAAGGGTCGCCATTTGTACAGGTTCGGTGACCGCCCTCAAGGGTCCCTTAGTGGAATCACGGCATCTTGCATTTTGTGAGGGCGTGAGGAGATTATGGTGGTCCTAGTGGCTTATTGGGAGCATTGTGCCTCCACACCGCTCCAAACGGAGATTAGCATCTGCAAGGGTGTGAACTTCGGGATACATCATTGTCTCCGCGTGCCTCGGTTATCTCTTTCCCGAGCCCTTTACTTATGCACTTTACTTTGTGATAGCCATATTGTTCTTTGTCATATATCTTGCTATCACATAGTTGCTTATCTTGCTTAGCATAAGTTGTTGGTGCACATAGGTGAGCCTAGTTATTTTAGGTTTGTGCTCGACAAATTAACCACTAGGTTTATTCCGCATTTGTTCAAGCCTTAACCGTAATTATTTTAAAGCGCCTATTCACCCCCCCTCTAGGCGACATCCTTGATCTTTCAATTGGTATCAGAGCCTCATATCTCTTTGTTGGGCTTAACCGCCTAGAGAGTAAAGATGTCGACTAGGGGATTAGGATTCTCTGACACTCTTAGTTTCGATGGCACAAATCTTGATGTTTGGGTAATTCGCATGCTCAATCTCTTTAGGGTCATGGACCCAAATTTAGAGCGAATTGTAGATATGGGTTTTTCTCCTCCAAAGGATCCCCAAATCTTATCTTTAGAGGATGAGAAAAACTCTTATCTCAATGCTCAAGCTTCTAATGTGCTTTTCGATGCTTTGAGCAATGTAGTTATATTTGAACTCATGCCGTTCCGGGATGCTCATGAGTTGTGGACAAAGCATCAAGATAAATATGGTGTGTCCAAGATTTGTAAGGATGATCGTTCTCCCTCCACCTCCGACCGTGTTGCGTTCTCAACTTCTTCTCCTTCACCTACATGTGGTTTTCCACAAGTTAATGACATGGTGAGTAGTGGTGTTCATTGCAATGATGATAGTGGGCTTATTGTTGATAATCCTTCATCACTTTCTTCTTGCAATGCTTCATCTTTGGACTTTAGCACTTCGAGCACTCCAAATGTTTCACATGCTTGTGTTGATAGTTCTTGCATATCATGTAGAAATTGCTTGACTAAATCTCATGATGATATGCTTGCTATATCTTGTTGCCATGATAAAAATGCATGTATTTCCTCGAGTTGTTGTGCTAACAATGTAGAGGAAACCCAACACTCCATGGAACAAGATGTGGTCTCGAATAGTGCTTCAAGGGATCCTACATCATCATCTATTGCTTTTTGCCTTATGGCCAAGGCTTCAAAGGTATCTCCCACTTTGAATCCCAATATATCTTGTGATGATATTGATGATGGAAAGAGTGATGATGATGTCGATTATGATGAAGAGAATGATGATGTTGCCTCCTTAAAAATTAAGGGGGAAATGATTTTTAAAGCTCTTCTTAAGAATAAAATTGCTCGTTCCAACTTCATGGAAATCATGTCGATTGCTATTGAGAGCAAGAAATATATTGATGAGTTGGAATCTCGTCTTGAGGAGCATGAGGTCACCATTGATAAAATGGAAGGTCACAAGCGTGATTACGCTAATGAGATTGCGGACCTCTCTCAAGCTCTTGAACTTGAACAAACCACCAAGCAATCTCTTGAGGAGACTTTTGCTCTAGAATTATCTAGAGTGAAGAAATCTAATGATAGAGCTCTTGAGATGGCCAATGTTTTCGAAACTAAAAATGCTAATCTTGAAGTTGCTCATGCTAGACTCCTTGAGGATTTTGAGCACCTCGAAAATGGCTCAAGGGTCATCAAGGGTGAGCTCATCAAAATCACCGAGTCCCATGCTCAACTTGAAGCTTCTTATTTAAAAGAGCTTTCCAAGTTACCTTCTCCTCTTGTTGTTAGTGATGATGCTTGTGCTACTAACTCTATTTCTTGTGAAGCATCCATTTTAAAGGAGAATGTTGAGCTAAGGGCTCAACTTGAGTTGCTATCTAGCAAGTATGGGAAATTGGAAGAAAGTCGTGAAAAACTTTCTAGCTCTTATGATGATCTTCTTGTATCCCATAATGTGCTAAAAATAGCTCATGAGGCTATGATTGCTAAGGTAACATATAGTGAGCCTCATGTGCATATTAGCACTACTTTTAGTCAAAATGCTATCACTAAAAAAAATACACTTCCGTGATGATACGTGTTTGTCACAGTAGGTCGCGTTTTTTGTCATGCATGTACATCCATGACAAATTTATGACAGAATCAGGATAGTCATACCTGTGCTGTCGTAGAAGTGTTCCATGACATTACCAAAATTATCATCACGGAAGTGTCCACTTCCATGACGATAAATCGCGTGTCACATAAGTGCTTTCGTCAAGCGTGACCGACACGTGGCATCCACCGTAACGAAACGTCGTTAAGCTATCGGGTCGGGTTTTGGATCCAATAACCCGTTAACTGCCCCGACCAATGGGGATTTTCCACGTGTAAAATCATCATTGGCTGGAGGAGACACGTGTCAGGTCCGCGCTGGCACAGGTGTCACTCATCCAATGGGCGAGACGCGCCGATGATATGTTGACACGTGGACCGGCCCATCAAGTTTAAATGGGTCGGCCCAACTAAAGGCCCACAAGATTTTGCAGACCATAATGGCCGGCCCAGCTAAAGGCCCATGAGATTTTGCGGGCCATAATGGGCTGGCCCAGCTAACGGCCCACAAGATTCCACGGGCCATAATGGGCCGGCCCAGGTAAAGGCCCACAAGATTTTTGTTTGCCATAATGGGCCGGCCCAGGTAAAGGCCCACAAGATTCTTGCGGATCATAATGTGCCGGCCCGGCTAAAGGCCCACGAGATTTTGCCGACATTAACGGGCCGGCCCAGCTGTAGGCCCACAAGAATTTGAGGGCCCTAGTAGGCCGGCCCATTAACTGGCTGCCATGTTTTGGGCCAAATGCCGGCCCTTATTTGATCCGGTCCATTAATGGCCTGCCACGTTCCGGGCCTAATAGTGGCCCATATGAGATCCGGCCCGCTAAAAGCCTACCATGTTCTGGGCCGAATTACGGCCCAGATCAGGTACGACCCTTTAAGAGGCTATGGGCTCAATTATGGCCCATATCAGATTCGGCCTGTCAACTGGACACTATGCTTTTGGGCCCACTTGCTAGAGGCCCACTTAGTAATTTGGCCTGACAATAGTTTTGGCCTCTTAAGGACCCATTTAACATTTCGGCCCTATATTAATTTCGGCCTGTTAAATGCCCGTCATATAGTTGGGCCTAACTACGGCCCAATTTGCATCCGGCCTGCTCGCAGCCAATATCTGATTGGGCCAAAGAAGGACCGAGACAATTTTGGCCTATTAAAAGCCCGTGATTTGATTCGCACAATCATGGGCCGGGGTTCATTTCGGGCTGCTGCCGGCCCGTTAGCTGTTCGGCAAGTTTCAGGCCCAACCTACATCGTGATTGCATGACGGCCCGGTTATGTACCGTAATTTTACGGTTTGGCCGGTTTACTGCGAAGACAGTAAAATAACTGCAGCATCGTGAATAAGAAAAAACCTAGACTATACAATAAAGAAATTACAGCATATTACATCCACTGGGCATCAAAGTTCGCCACTATGATAATAAAGCACAAGCAGACAGCAGATTACATACACTGGGCATCAAAGATCGCCACCAGTGCAAATAAACATGCCGACAAAATAATATACAAAACCGACAACACTTCAATAGAGTTCAAGAAAGGTTAGCCCTGCTGGGGAGCTGCAGCGCAAGCAGCTGAGCAAGATGATGAGACTGCGCTTGTTCAACACTTAAATCTTCCTCACTCTGAAAGATAAACAAGCAGACAGATGACAGGTTTTGCACATAAAAGTATCATTGCTGACAACTCATCACATTTCTTACTCACGAATAAAGTGACACAGTTTAAAATTGCATTAACACAATATGGTATTGTTCAGGTCAAGACATGGCAGGAAATGACATTGTGAACGAGTTGGCAGCTTCACGACACCACTGGATTACAGATCAAGAACTCATAAGTATCAATGATTAGTGTGCTGTCAATTTATCCCATTTCAGATTGGCAAATAAAGAGACGGTTTAAATAATACTCCCTCCGTCCGGAATTACTTGTCATCAAAATGGATGTGTCTAGAACTAAAATACATCTAGATACATCCATTTCAATGACAAGTATTTTCGGACAGAGGGAGTAGTAGAATGATATGACATTGTTCATAGTTAAGACATTGCAGAATATGACATTGTGCTGTAGTGGGTAGGTTCACCACACCACTGGATTACGGATGAAGAACAGAAGCATACATGCAGTGCAAAAGATGATCACTTGCTATGTATACTTTAATTTACATGGTATGAATAAGGAACTTGGTTGTACAACTGAAAACTTAAATTGAGAAAGGACAAACTTTTGTTTATGAACTACTCCCTCCGTTCTAAAATATATGACCCAACTTTATACTAACTTCAGTACAAATATGGGTAATCTATTTTGGAACGGAGGGAGTACATAATAAACTTTAAACATGCAATTTGATGCAAACACCAAAAATAAACAGCTGTTGCAGTCATGCCTACCAAATATATACAATAAAGTTTGAAGGCTTGAGATGGACAAACTTACATTATTGGTGAAGACAGGCTCTATAAAGGCCTTGTCCATGCTGATGGGGGGTGGGGGAAATTCAAGAAGTTTACCACAGAATCTTCTTCATAAGAGTAAATATAGACGTGATAATATACGAAAAATGGAGAATATTTAAGATAAGATGAAGAGTGATGCTACATAACCAAGTAGCTATAAATGTAAGTGCAGCGATACAGGAAAAAGGTACAGCCAAGAGCAATGCACAGCTAAACTTCTTTAGTACCAACCTTATGGTAAGAGTAAATATAGATCTGATGTGTAGAAAATGGAGGGCAAAGGAAAATAAGCTGCAGAGTGATGGTACATCAACAACTACCTGTCATTATAAGTACACTGATAAAGGACAGCATGTACTTACAAGAACAATGCAGAGCTAAAAAAACATTGGCATTGGATACTGAAGAATTTGGAGCGAACAATTGATAAGCAAGCTATCATGCATACTGCTGTCACAGAATGTACCAGGTATGTATGCAAGTACAGTGATACAGGACAACAGGTACTAACAAGAGCAAAGCAGTGGGCAGCATATTTGCGATATCCTGTCGTTCTTTTCAAACCGGAATTCTTCTTCGAGCAGATTTCTTGCAAACAAGATCCATAAGGCACATGCGGAAAAATAGAAGTTCAAATTGTCATGTGATTTCATAGACAGTACCTCATCCTGGGAACGAGACCAGTGCATAACAATGTTTTTCCATTCAATGTCTTCTAAATTTAGCACAGGAGACTTCACCGGAAATTCCTTTATAGATTTGCCACCAAAGTGTGATTTCCTCAGGTAGCACCGATACTGCTGCAATGCTTCCTTGAAAAGCACAAGCAAGCTTTCCTCGTCATGACTATCCAGATTGACCCTCGCCTAGTTACAACAATGTAATGTAAACCATTGATGTGTTCAATCAGCAGAAAACAGGAAAATAATAACCATGAATAATAGCACTTACACGTAAGTTGGACAGGAAGATGTGAAAATGGTGTTTGTCTTCACAATAATCTTCCCATGATGGGAATATATGCACGTAATCCCTAACAACATTGAAAGCATTGTCTTTTAAATTGGGAATAAATGGAATGGGATTCCAATCTGCAGGAATTGGCCGTCTCTACAGTTGGGATAGGTCTTCGGCCGGTGGACTTGTTGTACTTTTTGTTGGAGTGGGATTTTTCTGTGGTACAGCTGGTGCTATGGCAAATGAAATCGGTATACCTTTTGCTGGAGTGCAGGTCCTGTGTGGTGGGGCTAGTGGTGTGGCCAGTGAAGTATGGGTACAGTCTGCTGGAGTCGGTCCTACGTTTTGGGTCACAGCTCTATCGAACATGGTAAAGAAGAGCAAGCAGATTTTGGATAATAAAATGTTGGTTGCGCAGTGCCCACACATGATGAACCAGAGCGCATTAAGAATGCAACTCCCAGTTGTCTCTCGACCATTTTAGCCAGTTGGATGAAGATCCTACGTCTCCTAACCCTTCTTCTTCCTCGTCTGTGATTCTGCCCATACAGAACAGTGCACAGGCCGCCGGCCGGACCACCGACCGCCACCGCCTGTGTTCCTCCGCCACCCCCACCCACCACCCGCGTCGAGTTTTCTTTGTTCGGCGAGGCCCCACAACCACCCGAGCCCCTTGGATCGCACCGGCGAACTTCGGCGAGCTCTGAAAAATTGACTGACCCAATTTTGAAATTTAGTCTACTGTGATTTAACTAGTGTGGAATATAAAAGGGGAAAACCATAAGCATTGGGAGTATAGGGTTGAGCGTTCCATGGCGGTTCTGAAGGTGCAAACCGGACAAAGGCAACTTCGCAACCAAGACAAGAAATCAGAGTAAAGCAGTGGCGATCTATTTTCTTGCTGCAATAAATAAGTTGAGCAGATACGAAAGAGTACCGCCTCTGGTGCCGCGCCGGGTACGCATCTGGTGAGAATTTGACGGTGCTGTGGTAGCGATGGCTGTCGGTGGCGTGGAAGCAGATCTAGGAGGCTAGACGACGGCGGCGGGGCGCGGTGGATGAGATGGTTGTAGGAGCGGCACCGGCAAGGTGGACGACAGCGGGGATGAAGCGAGAGGACGGGATGCAAGGATCCCGGTCCGAAGGCGTGGATGAGAGAGGTCGATCTCTTGTAATGGACGGCAGCATCGGGGTATCAGCTCCGGCATGGTGGAGGAGGACGGCGCTGGATGGGGTGGCGAACGGCGGTGGACGGAGGAGGGTGGGGTGGAGAGGGTGTTTTGGCGCCCACGGAGTACGAATGGGGAAAAGGGAGGTAGAGAGGAAGGGGGAACCATGTAGTCAGGGCGCGCTTGTCTCAAATGCGAGGAAATTTACAAACTTAGCCCCTATATCAAATTTCTACTACATCACTGCAACATTAGTCGGTTGGGGATAGGACGGTAATCTCGCATACACCGAATATTTGCCGACGAGAGTTTGTTTTTGGCGCCCACCGTGTATGAATATGAATCGGGGAGGGAGTCGATTTTGGCCGAGGGCACACTGTGTTTTGGTGCCCACCATGTATGAATCCGGGTGAGAGGCGGTTACGTCACGTTTGGGTGAAATTACAAACCTACCCCTATCGAAACCTATAAAAATCCAGCAGATAGGCTTTGCGCGGCAGGGATAGGCAGTAGTGATTTCCATCTCACAGATTTTGGTTTCGGGCAGTTACTGCGACTTTCCCCGCTTCGTTCAAATTTTGCACAGTGCACGTTTACCGTGCCAACTCAATTTGAATCCCGTTTGTATTCTACTATTTTTTTCGGGCGGGATCCATTTTCAATTGGAATTACATTCTATATACATCATTTTTTTACGTATATACTTTCAAAAGCACAACAAAGAATTCTGCTCCTTTATATGTATAATATGATTTACAAATACAACGATCTCGAAATCTTAAGGTTGAATTCGAAATTTTTTAACCAAATTATGTTCTACTAAAATGTATGGATCAGTAATATCTACATATTAAATAACATAGATGTGTGTGAATTCATATGAGTATGCATGTTTGATAGATCAATTTTGGTTCGAGTATGGATTACATGTATCATCATCTCGAATTCAAATATTTGAATCCCTTTTTTGTTCACTCCTTTCACGCCCATCTCTCTCGCATGCATGCTCCTTCAGGTAGCCATCACTCTCTTTTCTCCACCTCACCCGCATGCTCACTTCATGTTTCTCCTATCCTTGCAAACATGGTCTCTCGACGTCTCCCTTGAGAAGTGTCACCATCTCCCTATCATTATACATTACACAGTTTTCATTATCTCTCACGTCTCTACTGTTCTCTGGTATCACTCGGTACCTAAGCTTTCATTTTCACCGCCACACACACAGTCTCCACTCGTCTTTCACTTTGTCTTTCTCTCTATGGGATTCTCTCACACACCCTATATGTCTCTACATATGACTCATACCACTAAAATTACTCTCTCTCTCTCTCCTGTAGACACAACATTTGTTGCGGTCTCCTTTTCGTCTCCATCCCAGACTGACACCGATCAGACAACCCCGACTACCATCTCCTCTCTCTCTCTCACAGACACACACTCACAACTCCTGCTTCCACCCCCTTCCCGACTACCGTCTCTCTCTCACACACAAAACTCTCGCTTTCGCACCCCGACTCATATTTCTCTCACAAGCATTTATCGACTAGCTAGCCTCTAGATAGGTTTATACACCCGCACACTCATGCTTCCACCATCGCATACATGTCTCTCTCTCGCTCCTTGTATCTATGTAGTTTTTTCTTCTCTTCTTGAGACACGCCCTCTCGATCGTGCACACACACACTATTGCCTCATTTTAAGCTGATACCTATCGCACACACACTACTTGTGTCTTTGTCACACATGCACTCCATCCTCCTCCACTCTCCCTCTCTCTCACACACACATGGGCTTTTTGCAACAACTAGCAAGATGCCATGCGTTGCACGGAACATCAAGATGCATTTATATGAGTAGTTTATCTTGTGGGGGAAAAGGATGAACGAGGGAAGACCTTATTTGCAAATGTGGAGAGGGGTGTGGGTATCTTTTTGCAAAATTTCCATAGTTTCCTTCCTATCCGTCAGATATAGATCGGACGGCCTATATTGCAGGATGGCAGGCACACGATCATCACCGACAATGCTTTTTATAAGAATAGGGATAAAAAATAGAGTTGGTGATGATGGTGGGCCTGCCATCCTGCAATGTAGGTCGCCCGATTTATATCTGACGGATAGGAAGGAAAATATGGCAATTTACCCACACTCTTCACCACATTTTCTGATAAGGCCTTCCCTCATTCATCTTTTTCTCCCACGAAATTTTGATGTTCCGTGCAACGCACGGGCATCTTGCTAGTAAGAGTAGAAATTGGACATATACCACTTCTCGAATCTTGAAACCAACAACATGCCTCCCTTATCTCATCAAAACCGCCAAAGGAATATATTTTGAGTGAAACATACCATATTTTTAGTGATATAAGTATTTCAAAACTATACTTTTTTTTCTATCAAATCGGTGAATATGTATTAATCTACTTTGATCGTGTGGCAACGCATTGGCACATTGCTAGTAGTTATTATAATTTTTTGGACACCAGACAAACGGTGGAGTACATATACGAAGAGAAGAGGCGCACGCACGCAGTCTGCCTCTCGCTGTCTCGCACACATGAGTGTTATGTAAAGGCGGCGTTAACAAATAAACCCTAAAACCTAGGTGCATGATTGCTGCATTCGTGGGTACCGGGTACGTGGTGGAGCACCTTTGTAGGAGTTGATGGTCGGGACCACAGGTGAACGACTTGGAGCGCGGTGGCTCGCCAGTTGCCACAGACCGAGTAGCCACGTTTAAAATATCCTTTTTTAGCGGGGTTAAGAGTTCCGATTTTAAATGGCACATTATAAGTAGTAAGTAGTTTTTAGAACAATTGGTATGGAGCGAAAATGGAATTCATAGTACTACGTACCTCCTTGGTGTATGGTTGAATGGGTTTATGTTGAACCCGATAGTTCTAGGGCAAATACTATGGTTTAGATTTAGATGTTGGTTTTTAGTAATCGGAAGGGGAAACCCTTCTTTGATTAAAAAACTGCTACCTCCATTCTGGTTTACTAATCCCCATTGTACTTTGGGTCAAAGTTTGTCCACGAATTTTACTTGTAAAATGTGAATGGAAAACGAGATTTTGTTATACCCAAACAAAAAAGGACTGGAGGGAGTGATTGCTCTGACACGGACACAACCTCTCATAGCGCAGGCATTGAACCGGCACGCCGGCCAAGAGGGCCGCACTCGCTGCAGGCCCGGCTGAGCACGCCTCCTCGCCGCGTGCAACAAGCTTAAGACTGCCCCGCCTGCCTTCATTGAATCCGCGCGTGTGCCGGCAAAACGTCCTTCCGTGAGCCGGCAGGCATTTTAGAACACAAAATATGACTAAAATATAATTAATTTACGCATGGTCTTGACTTGTTGTGCTCGCACTGGTAGCAGGAACTAGTAGAGGTTTTTCTTTATTTATAACTCTCCTCACATTTTTTGGCTTTGAAATGAATCATGGTTGTGGACATTATGTATGAATGTGCAGATATCTGTGAACATGAGTTTGATGTGGAAGTTGGACTTGGAATGTCGGGCTTGCGCGTGAACTATACCATGTCCAATGCTTCGTCTGTTATTGTTTGCAAAGTAATTGCTGTTATTACATGACCCAAAAAAAACATTTTGTGCCACATCAGTAGATGCACAGACATCACAACAGGCATGCTAACTGGATAAACATTTGAACCTAGCTATTATGAAGGAAATTTTGTATTGACAACAGTTTTAGATAGCAGGAGACGCCTAGCCTGCTCTGCCTCTGCTAGCTTATTTCTGGCTTCTTCCATCTCTTCTTTGGCTTGGGTGAAGAGAGCATCTGATTGCTCTTTTTGCTTCTTCAGGAACTCAGCTACATTCTCAAGGGCTGCTGCACGCTTTCTTTCAGCCTTTACTAATGCCACGAGGACACGAGCAGCTGACGGCTCCACCTGGCTTGTGTGTAATCCAGCATCATCTGGGAATTTGCACCTTGTGTCTAATCCAGCATCATTAGGGAACTGGCACCTTGTGTGTAATCCAGCCTCATTTTGGAAACATGATCTCGAGGATGACCATACTTCCCTCCTTGTAGGAACTACATCCTGACATGAAGTTACTTCTTTTTTAGATCAATACTCAGAGAAACCTAGATCCATTTAGTAGAAGCCAGATAAATAGAACTCAGAGAAGTGAATTCAAAAGGAAAAGAAATATAAAAATAGACTACACGGTGAGAACACCCACTTCCTACATCAAGTTAAAAACGAAAGCATTAGGACGATTAAGACTCTTCTTATTACACATCGAAGAACACCACGCTTAAGAGAAACAGAAACTACAACATATACACATCGAAGAACACGAGGCTAAACGAAAGTAATTGAAAGGCTGTTATTTACCAAAGCTCGTTTTACAGGTTCGGTGCAGCTCCTCTTTAACTTGCCGTGCTCCTTGAAGCTGTCCCGAATATCCCGTGTTTGGTCTTCATTGCTCCTCTGCATGTTCACACTCGTGGTTTCAAAATCTCAACATGGAAAGAAAAATACTACTCGTAATACTCGCGCATCTTGTGGGCAACATTAAACCACTCGTCTGCCATGTTAGAGCATCTCCAACAGAATCGCAATGCGCGGCGCTTTAAAAAAGCATTTACAGTGCTAAGATCGAGAAGTAGATACTAGAGAGTAGAGGATAGTTCTCAGCATAGATAGATAAAAAAAAGATAATTCAACTACTCCTCGTCGTCCGACTGCTCCTCGGTGATGTCCTCCTCCGACGTCTAACTGTAGGCTTGAAGATACCGATCGTCGTCGGTTTCCCAGGGCGACGCTGCTCCTAGCCTCATGTTGAATTGAGCATCCGCTTTTCGCCTACGCTTGTCCTCGCGATAGGCGGCTCGCTCCGCGCTCCTCTTATCCCTCTCCGCCCTCCTTTGCGCGTAGAACTCGCGCTCGTTGATGATGTCCTGCGAGAAGTGTTGGCGCCACAGCGCAATGGCTTCCTCGTCCATCTCGGCGATGCCGAGACAATGCTCCCGCCTCCGGTTGTCGTGACGATCCTCGTCGGTGCTAAGC
The DNA here is from genome assembly GCA_963921465.1 of Triticum timopheevii. Lineage (NCBI taxonomy): Eukaryota > Viridiplantae > Streptophyta > Magnoliopsida > Poales > Poaceae > Triticum > Triticum timopheevii. The sequence continues at coordinate 67,720,309 of OY997272.1, read as the reverse complement.
CGCGCCAGAGGCGCGAGCTCCTGCGCCCGCTCCCGCGTCGGCACGTTGGGGAAGTTCAATGTTCTCTGAGGCCACCGGAGGCGCCACGCCGCCGCGTCGTACGCGCAGGCGGCCTCGGTGGCGGTGTCGAAATTGCTGAGGCCGAGGTGCATCCCGCAGAACCGGATCTCGGCGGAGAAGCCGCCGGAGGGGCACACGCGGATGCCGCGGTATCCCCATGTTTCCCGGCGATGCGGCGGCATGGTGGCGCGGCGGCGGCGAGGCGAAAAAGAGCGGGGAGAGAGCGGTGGCGAGGCACAGAGCGGTGGCAAGGCACAGAGCGGTGGGAGGGAGTTGGATTTTATAAAGCGCGCCGGACGCCGTGCGCCAAAACTAGCGCACGCCTGACCGCTCTTTCCCGCGCGCGCGTGATCCTTTCCCGACGTCTCTGCTATCTCTACTCTCTTCTCTACGGTTATGTTTATTTTATATTTAATATTTAATATTTATCTCTACTTCCTTTACTGTCTACTTTTTTTTCTCTATATTTTTTTTCTTGCAATATAGGCCGTCCGATTTATATCTGACAGATAGGAAGGAAACAAATGGGAATTTTGCAAAAAGATACCCATACCCCTCTCCAGATTTGCAAATAAGGCCTTCCTCGTTCATCCTTTTCTCCCACAAGATAAACTACTCATACAAATGCATCTTGATGCGTGCAACGCATGGGCATCTTGCTAGTTCTAAAAACCTTTCCATCATTTGCCACACTGCTGGTTGCAGATGAAAAACCTACCCAAGCACTGCGCGATACAGGAGCGACGCACAATTACGAGCTGATATTCTGTTGGACAATGGAGGCTATAACCAATTACTTTTACGGGAACAATAGCACCCAGGAAAATTGAAGGGTAGGTATGAACAAAACTGGAACAGCACATATACTGCTAAGTGATTCAATACACACATTAACAATCGAGGAGGAGAATGATGGTCGCGGCGGCTTCTGTGAGTCATGGTCGGCAACGGGAGTCAGTTCATTGTCCACGACGGTGGTACTTCTGCGCTTGGCGTCGGCTTCTGGGAAGCAGATCCGAGACCGTGGAAGATGATGCCGGGGAAGAGGCTCCGTCTACGACGACGACGGTGGACCGGCTCCAGTGTGGCGTACGAGGTCGTCGATGAGGCAGATGCGCTGTGGTTGACGAGTGCGCCGATGTAAAGGGGAGGAGCACGAAGACTGCGGTGCCGTGGAGAAGTCTATTTTGCGGTGGGGATAGAAAATGGAGAGTATTCAGGTGTACTACTCTGGGTGCCGGGGTGGGGCTGGCTGGGTAGGGTGAACCTGAAGTTACAAAAACAGCCCCCTACCAAGCGTCGTACGTAGTCCTGTTCTGAAGGCTATGATGGTAACTTCCCACTGCTCGAATCAGGGTCGCGGGAGATTTCCCCGTCGACCTCAAAATTTTGTGACACTGGACTCCCCGTGTGGCGTGTTGAGTGATTCGGCTAAGCAACTAGCGAGTGGTAGTAGTAAACTCTGCATATTAGGTTTGATCGAAGTTGAACTTCTAAAGTTTGACCAAGTTTGTATAAAAATATAAACATTTACCATAACAAATATGTATGATGTGGAAGTACATTCAATAATGAATCTAATGGTATTTATTTGTTATTGTATATGTTAATATTTTTTGTTATAAGCTTTCTGAGAGTTTACAAAACTTGACTTTGACCAATGCTAATACATGGACTTAAATAAAAATGGAGGGAGTACACATTTGTTTTCTTAGTTTGTAGTGAACTAATCATTTGTTGAAATTGTGAAATAAATATATTAGGCTATTGACTACGAATGTAATGGTCTATACAATTCAATAGTTACAATCATTGTCGAATCCCAAGATGTATACAAGGTCTATAGTACTTCACAACATGCTCAAACTCACATAATCCCAGTCATATGAGAATCTAAATGCATTTCATAGTTATTACTTTGTAGGATGCAACAAAAACAACCAAAACTCTACATCAGCCATTATAGAAGCAACATTTTGACATATCCCATTGTGTGAATGAAACGTGCAGAGAGAGCTTTTGAAGATGGAGCAGATAGGGCGGGAAAGATTGTATGTATGTGGATGAGAGAGTAGGAAACAAACCTAACGACACACACACACACACACACACAGAGAGAGAGAGAGAGAGAGGAAGAAGTTAGGTCTGTGAGAAAGATGGAGACATGTAATATACGTGATTCTGTATACGTGGAAGGAGAAGAGACAACATGTTTGATGAGAGAGCTGGAAAAACATGGACGAGAGGGGAAGGATCTCATGGGCTGAGGGATTTACAATTTTGTGCGGGGAGAGAGGGATTGGTAATTTTGTGCAAGAGAGAGAGAGGGTGGGGGGAGGAGTCAGTCAGCCGTCGTCACATCACCCTGCTTCCAAATGACCCCGCATTCTCTAGCGCGGTGTGGTCGCCATCTTCGATCTGCTCGATGCCCTCTTTGAAGATTGAGGTGTTGTGCATGTTGGGTTGCAAAGAAGCACAAGCGAGAGTGGTCGCCGTATAACCTTGGATGGGGATGAATTGTGTGCTCGGGGGAGTGTGTGTGTGTGTTGTGTTGCGTGCGTGTGTGTGTGTGCGCGCGCGTGCGTGCATGCGTGCGCGCGCACGCGTGTGTGTGTGTGTGTGTGTGTGTGTGTGTGTGTGTGCGTGCATGCATGCGTGTGTGTGTGTGTGCGTGCGTGCGTGCGTGCGTGTGCGTGTGTGTGTCAGATATTGAGTGAAAACAAACCTAAGGAGAGAAATGGGTATTCACGAAGACATTGCGCGGGCCCTTAGGTGGGCAGGGGCCGAGTGAGGGTGTCAAAATGTGCGCGTTGACGCATATGTTGCATGCGATCGTGTGAGGGACAAACGAATCGAGAGAGATGGTTGTTGTGTTACGGATGCTCCTCTCTCTCTCTCTCTCTCTCTCTCTCTCTCACACACACACAAGTGAACTAGAAAACCGTTCTCTTATGTATACACAACGTATCGGCATCTGTCTATGTCTCACTCATGCATGATCGTTTGCACATTCACACCTCTCTATGTCTGTATCACACGCACACCGTCTCCACATTGCCCTTCCACGACAACACACATATGGACACATACACACGTTCTCTCTCAGTCACACACACAAAATAAGTATTAAAAAAAACTAGAGCGCACCTAAAACGTCCTAATCCAAATAAACACAAACTGAGCTAAATTCAAATATATGGAAATATTGCAGCGTCAAGAACTTTCCCAGGAAAAAAAAAGTTGAGTAATATTCGAGGATTGTTTTCACACACACAAAAAGGTTCGGTGGATGTCCTTCGAGCGCGACACAGTGACGCACCATTCGATCGACCGCGCGGCCGCGGTTCACGCACTTGCACAAGATTCCGTATCGTGGCTGTGGTACTAACTTCAAAAAAAAGCGCTGCCCAAGTCTAACGTTTACGTGTACTAGTATGGTTTTCTTTTAAGTTTGACCAACCTCATATAAAACTAAAGTAAGCTCCCATACGCGCACTCATCAATATGCCGCCGCCGCCGTTGCGCATGCCGGCGCCCGCCTGCTCCGGCCAACAATTTCTCGCCCATCACCGCTGAGGGAGTCCTGGACTAGGGGGTGTCCGGACAGCCGGACTATCATTATCCGCCGGACTCCAAGACTATGAAGATACAAGATTGAAGACTCCGTCCCATGTCCGGATGGGACTTTCCTTGGCGTGGAAGGCAAGCTTGGCAATACGGATATGTAGATCTCCTACCATTGTAACCGACTCTGTGTAACCCTAGCCTCCTCTGGTGTCTATATAAACCGGAGGGCTTTAGTCCATAGGACAACATACATTACAACAATCATACCATAGGCTAGCTTCTAGGGTTTAGCCTCCTTGATCTCGTGGTAGATCCACTCTTGTACTACCCATATCATCAATATTAATCAAGCAGGACGTAGGGTTTTACCTCCATCGAGAGGGCCCGAACCTGGGTAAAAACATCGTGTCCCTTGTCTCCTATTACCATCCGCCTAGACGCACAGTTCGGGACCCCCTACCCAAGATCCGCCGGTTTTGACACCGACATTGGTGCTTTCATTGAGAGTTCCTCTGTGTCGTCACCGATAGGCTTGATGGCATCTTCAACCAGCAACGCTGTCCAGGGTGAGACTTTTCTCCCCGGACAGATCTTCGTGTTCGGCGGCTTCGCCCTACAGGCCAATTCACTTGGCCATCTGGAGCAGATCGAAAACTACGCCCCTAGCCGTCAGGTCAGATTGGGAAGCTTAAACTTCACGGCCGATGTCCGCGGAGACTTGATCTTCGACGGACTCGAGCCACAGCCAAGCGCGCCGCACTGTGACGACGGGCATGATCTAGCTCTGCCACCGAACAGTGCCTTGGTGGCCGCACATGGGTCCGCTTCGGCCATTAGCCCGGAGCCGATCGCCCGGATCGAGGGCCGGTGGATAGACGCCGCCCTGGGGGCTTCAACATCCACGACGATGGAGCCAAACACTAATCTTGTCCCCTGCGAAACTCATGATTCCGAGGCGCCGAACTCCTCGCCGGACTCCGAACCTCCCGCGCCCCTACCAATCGATCCGGATTGGGCGCCGGTCATGGAATTCACCGCAGCGGACATCTTCCAATACTCGCCTTTTGGCGATATCCTGAATTCATTAAGGCACCTCTCGTTATCGGGAGAGTCCTGGCCGGACTGTGGCCAGGATGGTTGGGGTACGGACGACGAAGAAATTCAGAGCCCACCCACCACCCACTTTGTAGCCACTGTCGACGATCTAACCGACATGCTAGACTACGACTCCGAAGACATTGACGATGCCGGAGACCAACAGGAACCAGCGCCTACAGGGCACTGGAAGACCACCTCGTCATACGACATATACATGGTGGACACCCCCAAAGACGGGGACGGTGAAGAAACAGCGGAGGTAGACTCCTTAAAGAAGCAGCCCAAACGCCGGCGTCAGCGGCGCCGCTCTAAATCCCGCCATAGCAAGAATGGAGATTCCGGCACAGGAGATAATAACACTCCAGAGAGTGCCGAAGACAATCCCCTCCAGCAAGATTCAGCGCAGGAGGATGCCGAAGCAAGCCCTCACGAGGGGGCGGCAGACGAAGAGGTTGAGGATCATAACTATATGCCTCCCTCCGAAGACGAAGCAAGCCTCAACGATAATGAATTCGTCGTACCCGAGGACCCCGTCGAACAAGAGCGCTTCAAGCGCAGGCTTATCGCCACAGCAAACAGCCTAAAGAAAAAGCAGCTACAGCTTCAAGCTGATCAGGACCTGCTGGCCGATCGATGGACCGAGGTCCTCGCGGCCAAAGAGTATAAACTCGAACGTCCCTCCAAAAGTTACCCAAGACGCAAGCTGCTTCCCCGATTAGAGGAGGAAGCATACACACCTCCATCACTAGCGCACGATATGGCTGACCGACCACCCCGTGGTCGTGACAGAGAGGCATCCAGGCCCCCAGCCAAGACCGTACCTCGGCATCGCTCCAAAAGTACGAAGCCAAGAGGGAACGCGCCGGACTTGCGAGACATATTGGAGGACAAGGCAAGGCAATCCAGATCCATCTATGGATCACGTGGGCGCCCTACGACCCATGACGAATACCGTCGCGCCGGATACAATAACCCCGGCCGGGCCGAACACAGCAGACAGCGCTCTCTCGAGCTGCGTCGCGATATCGCTCAATACAGAGGCGCCGCACACCTGCTATGCTTCACTGACGAAGTAATGGATCATCAGATCCCCGAAGGGTTTAAACCCGTAAACATCGAATCTTACGATGGCACAACAGACCCCGCGGTCTGGATCGAAGACTACCTTCTCCACATCCATATGGCCCGCGGCGACGATCTCCACGCCATCAAGTACCTCCCACTCAAGCTTAAAGGACCAGCTCGGCATTGGCTTAACAGCTTGCCCGCAGAGTCAATTGGGTGTTGGGAAGATCTGGAGGCCGCATTCCTTATAACTTCCAAGGCACATATGTGCGACCACCAGATGCCGATGACCTAAGCCACATCATTCAGCAGCCAGACGAATCGGCCAGACAATTCTGGACACGGTTCTTGACAAAGAAAAATCAAATCGTCTATTGTCCGGATGCAGAGGCCCTTGCAGCCTTCAAACATAACATCCGGGACGAATGGCTAGCCCGGCACCTGGGGCAGGAAAAGCCGAAATCCATGGCAGCCCTCACATCGTTAATGACCCGCTTTTGCGCGGGAGAGGACAGCTGGCTAGCCCGCAGCAACAATCTCCTTAAAAATTCTGGCAGTCCGGATACTAAGGACAACAACGGCAGGTCACGACGAAACAAAAACAAGCGCCACATTAACGGCGACGATAAGGAGGATACGGCAGTCAACGCCGGATTCCGAGGCTCTAAACCCGGTCAGCGGAAGAAGCCATTCAAAAGAACCACTCCGGGTCCGTCCAATCTGGACCGAATACTCGACCGCTTATGCCAGATACATGGCACCTCTGAAAAGCCAGCTAACCACACTAATAGAGACTGCTGGGTGTTCAAGCAGGCCGGCAAGTTAATTGCCGAAAACAATGACAAGGGGCTAAACAGCGACGACGAGGAAGAGACCCGACCGCCGAACAACAGAGGACAGAAGGGTTTTCCCCCACAAGTGCGGACGGTGAATATGATATACGCGACCCACATACCCAAGAGGGAGAGGAAACGCGCACTAAGGGACGTCTATGCGATGGAGCCAGTCGCCCCAAAGTTCAACCCATGGTCCTCTTGTCCGATCACTTTTGATCGAAGAGACCATCCGACCAGCATACGCCATGGCGGATTCGCCGCATTGGTTTTAGACCCAATCGTCGATGGGTTCCACCTCACGAGAGTCCTGATGGACGGCGGCAGCAGCCTGAACCTGCTTTATCAGGATACAGTGCACAAAATGGGCATAGACCCATCAAGGATTAAACCTACAAAGACAACCTTTAAAGATGTCATACCAGGAGTGGAAGCCAACTGTACAGGCTCAGTCACACTGGAAGTGGTCTTCGGATCCCCGGATAATTTCCGGAGCGAAGAGTTAATCTTCGACATAGTCCCGTTTCGCAGCGGCTATCACGCTCTGCTCGGACGAACCGCGTTTGCCAAATTCAACGCGGTGCCGCACTATGCATACCTAAAGCTCAAGATGCCAGGCCCTCGTGGAGTCATCACGGTCAATGGGAATACGGAACGCTCCCTCTGAATGGAGGAACATACAGCGGCTCTCGCGGTAGAAGTACAGAGCAGCCTTCTAAGGCAATTCTCGAGTCCGGCCGTTAAACGGCCGGATACAGCAAAGCGCGCCTGGAGCAATGCCAACCAAGACCACCTGGCGCGATCAGAGCACGCGTAGCAATGTGGACCCAACCCTCGCCCGCGCATGATCGCAAGAATAACACTCCGTGTACATCATTACGCTTTGGAGATACCATGGGCACAGGGGAGGGGGCATGATCGCAACGGACCCAGAGTGCGGTTCGACCAGACCGGGGGCCCGCAAATGTGCCCCCCCTTTTTTTATTATTATTAGTATTTTTCTTCTTTTATGTACACAGGACTCTGTTAACCAGAAGCCCTGTCCGGCAGCGAACCTGCCGAACTCATGATGCAACAGTCAGGGATTAAAGAAGGCCGCGACGAACACTCAGGTGGTCTCAATTACGAGCATTAAATTCGATTATATACACCAAGTCCGCAGCTCATCCCTGGAGGGGGACACGTTTACCTAGTCCAAATCCCTTGCTTACCGCACTATTTGTATCAGTCCGCTCCACTAGCAGACTTTCTTTCATAAATAATGCAGCAACTTTTTGATCACAATTGCATTACCTTTTATATATATGCTCATTATATGACATCTTGCACCCGTATATTTTGGTACGGCCTAATACACCGGGGGCTTATGTTCCCCATTCTATGGTGTGATAAGTCCGAACACTTTCACAAGTGCGGCACCCCGAACTTATAGCATTATATGAATCGGCTCCGAATCATGTCTTGGGTCAATAGTTGGGTTTGCCCGGCTCCCACGTTTTGGTGCCTTACGTTCCGTTCCGTCGGCTAAGGTGGCACTGGGAGAACCACTGCGATTGCGCCCCGGTTGAGCCGGGCGAGCGCCTCAGTGGAGAAAGCTAAAACTGACTGGCATGATAAGGCGAGAGACTAGTCGCTGTTCGAGAGGTTTTTTCGGGTCCTTAAAGACTCACGCCGCTTCGAGCGAAGTTCCGGACAATGTCCGATGAAGGCGTGGATAGCGCCCCAGATTCGGTCTTCCCAATACCAGGGGCTTCGCCGAAATTTAAAATTATAGAATTCTATGGCTAAGTGAGAGTGTTCAAGCATTATATGTCTGGTTGCCTTGTTCGTTGTTTTGAGCGCCTCCCTCGATGGACCCAACAATGGGAACAAGAGTGCTCAAGGTTATCCCGAACACCCCAGCACTCGCAGCTTGGGGGCCGAAGCCAACGACTTGCCATCTCTCAGATTTTATAAACGGCCGCATAGAAGGTAATATTTTAAATTAAACAAGCGTTGCTTAACGCGCACATGAACAAAATTTCAAGCGCGCAGGATAATACATAGCAAATTCATTCAAAGATTACATTTCGGGGGCACTCATCCGCAATATTGCGGGCTCCCTTCAGGACAGTTTTATAATACATCTTGGGCGTGCGATACTCCTTGCCCGGCGGCGGTGGGTCCGTGAGAAGCTTCTCCGCATCCAACCTGCCCCATTGCACCTTCGTGCGGGCAAGAGCCCGGCGAGCGCCTTCAATACAGGCGGAGCGCTTGATTACATCCACCCAGGGGCATGCATCCACCAGCCGCCGCACGAGGCCAAAGTAGCTCCCAGGCATGGCCTGTCCAGGCCACAGCCGGGCTATGAGGCCCTTCATGGCCTCTTCAGCTACCTTGTGGAGTTCGACCAGCTGCTTCAGCTGGTCGCTTGGGGGCACCGGGTGTCCGGCCTCAGCATACTGAGACCAGAAGACTTTTTCCGTCGAGCTCCCCTCCTCGCCACGATAGAATGTGGCGGCATCAGACGCACTACTCGGCAGATCTGCAAACGCCCCTGGAGAGCTCCGAATGCGGGTAAGTATCAGGTAATTTACATTAACATGCTTGCTCTGCATGAAAAATGCCTTACCCGCCGCTATTTTCCTTATATCTTCAACCTCTTGAAGGGCCGTACAGGCCTCGGCCTTGGCGGACTTGGCACTTTCGAGAGCCGAGGCAAGCTCGGACTCTCGAGTCTTGGAGTCACGCTCCAAACTCTCATGCTTTTCCATGAGAGCCTGGAGCTCTTGCCGAACTTCCGCCACCTATGCCTCTTGCTTTTCTCGCTCAGCCCGTTCCGCGGCCGCACTGTGTTCGGCCACGGACACAGCATCCTTCAGGGCTGCCACCTCATTAGTGGCCCCTGCAATACACATATTATCCTTGTTAATTTTATTGCAACCGAAATCCTTTTCTGTAAGGTACATATTCAAAGTGGTGTTACTCACCTTCTTTTTCCTCGAGCTGCTTCTTCGCATGGCCGAGCTCTTGCTCGGACCGCTCGAGATCCTACTTTAACACATCGACCTCCGCCGTTAATGCGGCAGAGGCCAGCAGCGCAGCCTGCAAACCCATAATGACATATTTTTAGCAACCCTGCGAATATCTTGTTAGATCCTCAGTCCGGCTTTTCTTTCCGAACACCGAACTGAGCATCAGGGGCTACTGTCTATGCGGTATTACATTACATAATTTTAACTTCTTACCTCAAAGCATGTTAAAAGGCTGCTGCAGGCTTCGGTCAGCCCGCTTTTGGCGAGCTGAACCTTTTGAATCACCGCACTCATGATAGTGCGGTGTTCTTCCTCAATGGAAGCGCCTTTAAGCGCCTCCAGCAAGTTATCCGGCGCCTCCGGTTGGACGGAGGCCGCCGGTGTCACGGTCTTGCCCTTCTTTCGAAGGGGCCGCTTGCCGGACTCTGGAACCACTGCGCGATCCGATGTAGAGTCCGGCGCAAAGTCCGGGAGGTCGCCTGACGGCGCCTCCGGAGCCTCCTCCTGATGGGTCCCTCTCTGGGATCCCACCTCGGCGTCCTCGTCGGCGCGTGGGGTGGAGGCGGTCGGAAGTGAATTCACATCCGACGAGGCCAACGACCCGCTCGATGAGTCGGGGAGATCGTCATCGGCCGGACTACGGATAGAATGCGGCGTTAGAAGGAAACTATGCGACATAAAAGATATGCATATAAAGGATCCGGGTACTTACGATCTTGCCGGACGCCTGGCCCTTGGAGGCCACTCATCCTCGCCAACGCTGGTGTTGGCGAAACTGTCCGGGGGGATAGTTCTCCCCCTCTTGGACCCTTTGGCCTCCCCGATTGGGGAAGCCTTCCTCTTCTTCTCTCCCTCCTCCGGGAGGGAATACTCCGCCTCCTCGTCTTCGTGGGAGGAGTCCGCGTCGTCGTCAGACGCCTGATTGCGGGAACTCTTTCGAGTCCCCGCGGCCACCTTCTTGGCCTTCTTCTCCGGCACCACGTGCGGTGCCGGAACCAGCAGCCCTGCTAAGCGGGCGTCCACTGGGTCTTCTGGCATGGGAGCCGGGCTGATAAGTAGCTTGGCCTTCTCCATCCATTCCTGTCAAAGGAAGAGGCAGAAACCTCATTAGGGTCAATCTAATTATCACAAGTGTCCCGTAATGGGGTTGAATCACTTACCTCGTCAGTTGGATACTGCGAGCTGAATCCGCGGTCTTCCGTCGCGGATGCGGGGGCTTCGGCGCCCTTGAACAGCACCCTCCAGGCGCCTTCGTATGTTGTATAGAAGAGCCCGCTTAGCGCCTGGTGCTGTTCCGGATTGAACTCCCACAAATTGAATGCCCGTTCTTGGCATGGGAGGATCCGCCGGATGAGCATGACTTGGACCACGTCGACGAGCCTGAGCCTATTGCTCACCATCTTCTTGATGCAGGCTCGGAGTCCCGTCACCTCCACCGGATTGCCCCACTGCAAGCCCTTCTCTTTCCAGGAGGTGAGCTGCGTGGGGATGCCAGATCTAAACTCGGGGGCCGCCACCCATGTAGGTTTGCGCGGCTCGGTGATGTAGAACCACCCCGATTGCCACCCCTTGACGGAGTCCACAAAGGTCCCTTAGAGCCAAGGGACGTTGGGCAATTTTCCCAACATGGCGCCTCCGCATTCCGCTTGCGTGCCCTTCACAACCTTCGGCTTGACGTTGAAGGTCTTGAGCCACAGGCCGAAGTGGGGCCGGATGCAGAGGAAGGCCTCGCACACGACGATAAACGCCGAGATGTTGAGGATGAAGTTCGGCGCCAGATCGTGGAAATCCAGGCCGTAGTAAAACATGAGCCCCCGGACAAATGGATGGAGCGGAAAGCCTAGTCCGCGGAGGAAGTGGGGGAGGAAGACAACCCTCTCATGAGGCCCAGGGGTAGGGATGAGCTGCCCCTCGTCGGGCAGCCGATGCGCGATATCGCCGGAAAGGTATCCGGCGCTGCGCAGCTTGGTGATGTCTTCCTCCTTAGCGGTGGAGGCCAACCATATGCCTCCCGCTCCGGACATATTCGGAGAAGGTCGAGGCGAGATGCGTGAGCTTGGGCGTTGGAGCTTGAGTTCGCGGAGATGGATAAGCAAAGGAGGAAGAAGGCGTAGGTGAGAAGGTGAATCCTTATCCCTTATATATAGGCGGACGAAAACTATGCGTCCCCCACCAGCCTGATAAAACTCGCTTATCTCCCAAGCGCCACCATCAATGGCGCGGTCGGGTTACCCACGCACGTATTAATGAGAATCCCGGAATAAGGGGAACACGATCTCTGCTTCGACAAGACGTGCCAAGGGAACCGCTTCGCTAAACGTGCTGAGGTGGTATAGTAAAAAACGATTCAAACAAAGGCTTGGTAGCGGTGTGATGTCACGCCGCATAATACGTCAGCAGATTGAACTAAGTGTACATTTTATTCTCTCTACGGTGGAATGTGGAATTTATTTTGCAGAGCCGGATACTATCCGGGTGTTCATGATCTTCTCTGGATTATTCAAGGGAGGAACCCGCCTTGCAATGCCGAACATTATGCGCGCCGGACTTATCGTCATTGAAGCCTGGTTCAGGGGCTACTGAGGGAGTCCTGGACTAGGGGGTGTCCGGACAGCCGGACTATCATTATCCGCCAGACTCCAAGACTACGAAGATACAAGATTGAAGACTCCGTCCCGTGTCCGGATGGGACTTTCCTTGGCGTGGAAGGCAAGCTTAGCAATACGGATATTTAGATCTCCTACCATTGTAACCGACTCTGTGTAACCCTAGCCTCCTCCGGTGTCTATATAAACCGGAGGGCTTTAGTCCGTAGGACAACATACATTACAACAATCATACCATAGGATAGCTTCTAGGGTTTAGCCTCCTTGATCTCGTGGTAGATCCACTCTTGTACTACCCATATCATCAATATTAATCAAGCAGGACGTAGGGTTTTACCTCCATCGAGAGGGCCCGAACCTGGGTAAAAACATCGTGTCCCTTGTCTCCTGTTACCATCCGCCTAGACGCACAGTTCGGGACCCCCTACCCGAGATCCGCCGGTTTTGACACCGACAACCGCCGTGTTGCCGCCATCCCTGTGCCATGAAGCCGAAGGCTCGCCCGCTCACGTCGTCTGCAGTCCCTCCTCGCCATGCCGCCGTGCTGCCAAGCATGCGAGCAGCTGGTGGAGCCGCGTCTATGCACGCAGCGTATGAAGAGGAGGACGAGCGCGTGCTCCAGCACGCCGGCGAGGAGGAACTAGTGTGTCATTGTCGTCTCCGCCCGCACGGAGGAGGCGCGCATGGTGGCTGTCGCGGCGGAAGCCGGTCGCGCACGCGTTGAGCCCGCAAACCGGGTGCGGACGCGGAATCTACCTTTGAGACCTTGAATGCCACGTGGATCCTGTAATCTGAAGGAGCAATTTGGGTCAGTCAACTCATGTGAGCCGTTTGATGCAACATGGATGGCTAAATGGGCTTCTTCCACCTCTTCTGTCGTCTTCTTCCTTCGCTCTGTCGAACTTCTTTCACAAATCGACTGACCCAAATTATACTACTAGTACGAACGTATTAAGTGCAGTGGGAACACGAAGGTACGAGCAGTAGTACCAACTGCAAGAAGAACAGTAGTAAGACATAGTACTAGTACTACCCTACATACTAAACAGTTCAAATAACGAGAAAGAACATAAACATAGTTCTTCTGGGATCTTAGCATAACACACCCTTAAAAATAAACTAAGCAACTAGTCAGCTTGACACTGCAGTAGAACCAGCATGAGCGATGGCACTGTCACCTACTCGGAGTCCGAGTCCACGTCCTCGACTTCGTCCTCGTCCCTCTTCCTCTTCCTCTTCGCCGACCTTCTTTGCTTGAACCGGACACTGGGCTCTGCTTCTTCATCCAACCCATGTAGATATTTAAACAAAGGTAGGCATCCATTCTTGCGTACAGGATGTGATCTTCATCTAATGTCTTCGACTCCCATGCATGATGAAACTCGTGATGAGGTTTCTTCAGTTTGGCGTACGAAGGATCAATCATGGCTGTTGCCAGGGTCAGCATTGAAGGTTGAGAGGAGGACACAAGGCTTGCCTTCTGGAGATCGAAGGGCTGGCCTACAACGAGACCTATCCGAAGCAGGACTTCTTTGTCGTTCTTAAAGCCTACAGTAACGAATTTCACTCTTTTGTCCTTGAGGAAGTTCTTAAAATCCTGGCACTCAACGTCGGCATGGCATATGTGGTAGACCAAGCAAACGTTATGTACGCAAACCTGGATCACGGCGGGCTTCTTCCTCTCTTCGTCCTTTAGATCCTTCTCTCGTCCCACGACTGTGGTGTACTCAACATCTAGCCTAGCGACCCACTCATCCGTTGAACTGTTGAACATGCGTAGGAAGCGAGCAAGCCATGCTTTCACCGTTGTGGATCCACGTGTGTAGATGACAATGAACTGATCGCCGGTGATGGCTCTAACCTGGTACTCAGCGGCGACCATGGAGATTTGGGAGGCCACGGATTTGGGAGGAGGGTTAGGAGACGTTGAACTGTTGTACCCCGCAAAAACGGGGAGCAAACTAATGTGAAAGGACGGGACGACTGGGAGCGAACTGTTGTGAGGTAGAAGACGGGGACGAGTAGGGCGTGCGAACGGCGTGGGGTTGCTGGCATGCCCGGTGGATAAACGGCTGCAAGCCCCCAAAGAGTTCTCAAGAACTATGCGGACCCACTAGATGTCATGTCTACTAGACCCATATCGTAGGCCTGACGGTATAGCTTCTACCTGTTCGCACGCCATGTCGGCGCGTGGATGTAACTTCACTTAATTCTGTCAACCGTCGCGCCTCCCACGACCTTCGCCTCCCTCGTGCGGTCGCACCCTTTGAGACTTCGACCGGCTAAAAATGAGCAATTTTTTTGCCTACTCCGCATGCATGATACTCCCTCTGGTCCTTTTTACTCCGGTCAACCGTTTGCAAAGTGTTTGACCAAATATATACTTTTTTTAAACACCACCTTATATTAATTAACCAACCACACTAGTACACTCATTTGATACAATATTCACCACACAGGGCGGTATGTTATTTACAAGAATACCATCTAATCTATTGTCAAAGCTATACGTAGTGATTAAGTGTGCCACCTTATTGGCCGAACGGCTAATCTTTGACAATTGAAGATTGTTGATCGACTTCGAGATGCTCAACGCTTTCATCTTCAGGTCACGCATAGCAGACCTGTCATAGTCCCCCGATGCAAGAGACGCTACCACAAAAGCGCAATCAGTCTCTAAAAGTACAGGATTATGAAGAGAATACCTATGTAGAGACCGGCAATGCAAGCCCTAAGCTCCGCTTCCTCCACGCTTTGACAGGCATCAATGAAATCCCACGACCAAATTTATACTAAAAATATCAATATCTACAATACTGATTATAATGAGTATAAGAACTACGTTTTATAATGAGTGTAAAAATATTGATTTGACATTGTGAATGTTGATACTTCCTCCGTCTAGGTGAGTAAGTCATCTTAGGTTGTGCACCGTGACCAAGGAGGAGGGGAAAACGAGAGACATCAATGTTTATTTGCTAATTAAATAGTATGCATGCAATGAACTAACCAGTGCATGTCATGTTTGATAGTCTCAGGTCATTAAAAGCATGCACACCCTCATCTCTTATTGGTTGATATGTCAAGAAACAAGAGACAAGGTAGAAGTTAATGCACCGCGCCTACGTGTTTTGAGATTATTTGGTTTTCGTAAGATGACTTACACACCTAGCTATTAGAGTACCACTACCTCCCTTCTAGTTTAAAGGGCTCGACTCAAAAATTTCACCTACTCTTAACAAGATAGTAGAGGCGGTGGAATAGTTTTTGAAGTCTGCAAAAGTACTCAACTAATGCTGTCGTTCTTCACAAAAATATTTGTTTACCAATGCATGCATGAACACTAGTTAGTCTAACCTCCCTCTCTTCTTTAATTCTTTGCCACATCAGCATGTTTGCTATTCCCGTGTACCAGCTAGGATACCACCATGATGGCCAGCCTTTATCATCACATGCAATAATTTAGTGCACCTTGAAATATGAACATGTGTGGGGCGTGTATGTTTTTAATAACTTGAGACTATACCTAGCCCGGCATGCAAGATGACTTATTATGCACCGTTCCCCATACCTGCAGGAAGCCCGTTCGTCTCCAAATCTTTTCCTCTCCATGTGTGGAAACAATATGCCTGCCAAACTCTCCTTCTCCCTCTGGCGGCCCTACCACTCCACCCCGTGTGAAAAAATCTGCATGCATGACTCTCCTCCCCCCACGCTCGTCCAATCTGTTGTGACCAGCAATATTTCCACCCCTTCGCTCCCCCGTAATTTACTCCAACAAATATGCCCACGTAGCTTTTACTTAACTTCAGGTGCATTGGGTCACTGACATACGGGCCCAGCAGTGTACTGGCCCACATGTCAGTGACGCAACTGGACCTGCAGTTAAGTCAGTGCATCTCAGTCCATATCTTACGTAGGTGTGCCATTTCTCGCTATAAATACCACGCCTCCCACGACATCGCTATCTCCTCCCCCTCATGTTCACATTCATTGCTATCTCCTCCACCTCCCTCTCACGTCGACCACCATGGCATCTCCCGTCCCAAGCCCTAGGAGCCCCTCGTTGCACCGCGCGGACGGTCACGCGTCGCCTTTCCGTTCCTCGCCGCCACTAGCCGAGGAGGACACGTCGGTGTTCCGCTCCTCGCCGCTACGCGACGCGTCGCTGTTCTGTTCCTCGCCGCCACTAGTCGAGGAGGACGCGTCAGCGTTCCGCTCCTTGCCGCAATGCGACGCGTCGCTGTTTCATTCCTCGCCGCCACTAGTCGAGGAGGACGCATCGGTGTTCCGCTCCTCGCCGCGACGCGTCGAGGTGGACGCGTCGGCGTTCTCAATCTCGCCGGCACGCACGTCGGAGGACGCGTCGGCTCCCCGCTACGAGGAGAACGCCGCGCCGCCCGCCGAGCCCCCTAGCCTTGAGGAGCTTTGGAAAGAAATGGATGTCGCCTTGTGGGAGGCTTTGCCTCTAGCAGAGCGCGCCAAAAATAGAGGCGGAGAAGAAGGCTGAGGAAGAGAAGCGCACCGCGCAACAAGCTTTCTGGGAGATCTATGTCGCGTCCGAGAGAGTCAAGCAATTGGTTCTTTGGCAGAAGGCTCGTGCGAGGGCCGTGAGGGTGGCGGAGGACGCCCGTGCCGACACCCTGAGTGCAGTCGGGCCCAAGCGCCTCATCTATGCTTGGCGGTACGTGGACCGGGTGCACGCTTCCAGCCAGGAGGAGTACCTGTTGGCGCCGGATCACCACACCGGTGAGATCGCGATCGCCCGCCGGCAAGCCGCCAATCATCACCTCGCGAGTTGCGAGGCTGAGGAAGAGGCGTTGTGTCGGCGCGCTGGGAAACGTCCGCGCACTAGGGCACTCGTGGCGCGGCGCAAGCGCTCCTGCGAGTGTCGTGGCTTTTAGGAGGAGTATAATTTTTGTTTCGTAAGGCGATCTCATTAGTTTTGGGACGCAAATGATAAATCCCAAACGTTCAGGAATTTTTAGCGTCCTTAATTAAGTATGTAAAAGGGAAAGTTTGGAAACGTTGTGTATTATTACGCATTTTGCAAGTACGTGCATATAGCACAAACTTTACTATATACTATCGGACTACACATCTCTCTCGATATATGCTTGCAGACTGTGCTACTCCCTCCGTCCAGGTCAATAAGTCATCTTTGGTTGTGCATGGTGACCAAGAAGGAGGGAAGACTTGTACACCTAGACGGAGGGAGTACTACTATTACTTATGTACGTGCAAATGCACGTTTGAACATTACAATGCGGTTTTTGTAAAAGTGGAAAAACAGCACTAGTCAAGCTTGTGAAACGATTCAATGCAAAACAAATGCAAAAATGCTCGTTTGATTGTTTACTTTTAGCTTCCTTCTCTGTGGTTATTTCTCTATGCACCGTGACCAAGGAGGAGGAGAAAACGAGAAACGTTAATGTTTATTTGCTAATTAATAGTATTGCATGCAATGAACTAACCACTGCATGTCGTGTTTGATATCTCAAGTCACTAAAAGCATGCACACTCTTTATCTCTTATTGGTTGATATGTCAAGAAACAAGAAACGAGGTAGAAGTTAATGCACCGCGCCTAAGTGTTTTCGGATTATTTGGTTTTCGTAAGATGACTTACACACCTAGATGCACCGCGCCTAAGTGTTTTGAGTAACATTTTATCAGTTAAATCTTTGGTCAAAATTTAGCACAAATTACAATGGTGAGGAATAAACCAGGATGGAGTAGTAGTTTAGAAGCCCAAATAAATGAGTGAGGCGCCTTATTGTTACTCTCCACTTTGACTAATCTTGTGGTAAAAGCTGGGGAAGCCGCCAAAAGAACTGGCCCTAGGAGTAGTACCTACGGATCAAGCGGGGAGATGAACCGGAGAAAGTAAATGCAGAGAGATGAAATGCAAAAAAGACGGAGGGATGTGATGGCTGCTTGTCCATTTATTTTACCAGACCATTTATTACCGGGAGTGGTTGGGTTTTGTGATATGACGGCTTTACTGCCGCGCCACGAGCGGGGTGAGAGGTGAGACTCCCGTGCAGCGCCGCCCTCTACACTTGTACTACATCGGTCTTGGTTTATTAGTCCCCCATTGAATTTGACTGAAGATTTAACTGACAAAATGTTAGTGCACGTCAACAAAAACTATATCATTGGATTCGTATTTGAACATAGTTTTGAATGATATAATTTTAGGTGACATGCATCAGTATTTATCGTACTATATATAATGTTAGTTCAATTTTTGGTCGTACAAATCTATAGTAGTAAGGTGCCCGTGTGTTGCACCGAAGAGTGAAATGCATTGATCGGGGAGTTGTTTATTTTGACAAAGGATGTGGGGGTCATCTCATGTGTAACGGGTATCGATAGGTTCCTTCGGATATTATCTCATCTCTAGAGCTCACAAACATCCAGGTGAAATAGATAAAAAGGTATCATTTGCAAACAAAAGCGTTCAACTGTTCAACCTGCATCCAAAACTTGTGAAGAAATAACACTTATTGTGCTTTGCAAGAAATGATCTTTAAGAATTAGTTTTTGAGTATCGATTGTTATACATGTTGGCTACAGATGACATGGCACTCTCTTATAGTCAACAGTTGGCTATACTATTAAGTAATATTAACCATGCCCTTATACACCTAGACGGAGGGATTAAATCAGGATGACTTGCAAGGGGGCAAAGGAGATGTAAGAAATGGTTCATCATAAGTCTTTCACCAGTACTGTAGTAAAAATTCATACATGGAAGATTCTAGACTAAACCATAAACAGATACACTTTTATTCATGCGCGATACTCCAATAGAGCAAGATCCTGCATGGAAGTCTCCACATGCTTAGACAGCGGATTACATTGAGCGAAGACTAATGATCAACATTTAACTTGATAATGCGTATTTTTTTTAGAAGAAAAGGGAGGCTCCTCCCCGGTTCCATTATCAAATGAAACCCAAAGTGTCTTACATCAGCTCACTGAGAGGAGCAGTTCAAAGGAAGGACTATGGCGAAAGCCACTCAAGTTTAACGACAAGCTTACATAATCAAAAGCGGCAAAGACACGCGCCATAAGCGCCCACACACACACACTACATGTTTTCTAAGTGCACTTGATAATGCGTATGTCCAGGTGAACCTCCTTGGAGTCCCTGTGCACCGAGTCGGCGGGTAAAGGATAGAACGGATGCCATGGGTTTTCCAAGTCCACATTGGCAGGGTAGTCCCAGCTCCTCAGATTCCAAGTCTGTCCGATGAGGTCGGTTTCGCCGCCCACGTGACCCGGAGGGGTAGTAACATTGACCTTGCACCCGTACACCTGCCTCGTGTTAGAGTCAGCATCAGCGGCGACGCCCCTGACGCACGCTACAAAGATGGGGCGGCGGCCTACGCGGGCCTCGCCGGTGCCCACGATCAAGAGGAAGATGTTGCCGTCCTCCTCCGAGACTAGCAGGCGGTGGTGATCCTCCAGCGACTTCGGCATGGTGAACTGGTAGCACGTGTCGTACTTGATGTTCTCCGCCAAGGGCCAGCAGTGACCGCTGCACGCATCCGTGAGGTGATGCACCATGTCCGCCGGCGAGCCACAAAACGGCATCGGGCACTCATAGCAGTGGACGAAGGGCTCCTTGGAGGCATCGACCAGGCCGTCCATGAAACGGGAGTGGCTGTAGGGGACGTTGCGCCAGTTGAATATGTGAGCAAGTTACTATGAGATTAAATCCGAATAAGCACAAAATAAATCATGACGGCTATAACAGAGATGAAACTAATCATGTGGACTAGCATAGTAGTAGGATACAAAGTAGAAACATGAATTCTACCATGATTTCGAACAGGAAGGACAGAGACACATATGGTGCAATGGGAGCAGCACCGTTGGCGTTGAGGTTGTCACCCATGTCGTTGAGGAAGAGGTTGACGAGGTTGGGGAAGAAGTTTTCGTCGGTGAAGTCATGGCTGCCAGCAGTCGCGAGAGTGCGCTCCCCAGATTTCAACAGCGCCCGCCGAATGGAGCGCAAGAGGGAGTGGCTGTAGGGGGGACGTTGCGGCCGCCGAATGGAGCGCAGGAGTAGCACACGAAGCAGTAGATGGTGTCCTTACTAGTACTCCCTAGTCTCTATCTATCTATATCTATATATATCTACTCTTATAGAAAACCGAGTTGGTTATGATGGTGTGTCATGCAATGCATGGGCATCTTGCTATTTTTTTTGCATATATGTCCAAACACCACGTAGACACGGTCTTTGAGCACGGTTCGTAGTCGTTCCACGATCGGGCATCGAAGTTTGTAACTATTTTAGATTAGAATATACTACTCCTCCGGTGCTAGCAAGCTAGGTCATAGTACTGTAGTAGGTACTGTAGGGAGTACCAGTACTGTGATCACTCAAGCAAGTTGTCTGGCATTGATATGACCCTACGCTGCTGGTATGTGTCTCGTAAGTCAAGCGGCATGCTGTAGTCATCATCACCTGTCCACTTCCCGCAGCACATATTCGCTTCTCCATCTTTGTATGCACATAATCTCGTCCAAGCTTCCATCCCCGCTAAGGCGCCTCCCCCCCTCGTCCGAAACCCAAGCACTAACAATGGCAGAACCGAGCAGTGTCCGCCGAAAGAGTGGCTGGAATTCGCTCCCCACAGAGGTAATCAAGCTCATTGTTTCGCGTGTGGACAATCTCAGTACCATGCCGCTCGCCGTGTGCTCGTCGGGGCTGTACGTTTACTCAAAGCCCTCAGGCCGGAGCTTTTTAAGCCAGCTCCTTGCTTGCTGATGCCGCCTGATCTTCAGAAACGGCGTGTCACGCAGCATAACGATCGTAGTGGCGAGCATCAACCCCCTTCACTGCGATCCGATCCCTGTCGGCCTCAGCTACATTAATGGTATGTACTGGGTCGGTATGAACACGTCTTGGATGGTGCTCGTCGAAGGTCGCGGCAGCTGGATGCTCGTGGAGGTCTACACCCGGCGATTGATCCCCCTTCCTTCGATTAACACTACACTGCTTTGGCACCCTGGCCCAGAATACTCGGAATCTTACATTAGCCAACATGATACCAAGTTTGATTTGCTCAAGGTTGTAATCTGCCAAGTGCCCACAAGATCTGGGAATTATAAAGATTTCAGGCTAATTGTGTTCTTCAACCGCGGTCTCGCCTATCTGACAGGTCACTGCGGTAAGTGGATAAATCTGCACGTCCATCGCAGGATCATACATCCTCCATGGTTCTCTGATGCCATTGAACACAAGGGCTTCATTTACGCTGTCGACTCCTTCTATGGATGGACGTATTGCTGGCCTACACCAGTCATCGCTACAAACGGCTGTTACAGCAGTATGTTACTTTCTTATGATATCATGATGGCTTGCTTATATTACTGTCAACATTTACTGAAAAATATTCATGCTCATAACATGTTGTTCTTAAGATTGACTAAATCAAGAGCCCTTTTTAATTTGACTCCAACTTGATATGATGTTGTAGGCCGCATGGTGTCCCTACCCTTCCTAATCCTAGAACCTTTCAAAGAAAAGCGGCATGGCAGTTGCAGGCGGTTCCTGGCTCGATCAGACGATCATGAAAGATTGATGATCATTCGCATGTACCGGACCTGTTGTTTCGCGGAATACAATCACAGTCACTGCAAGGTCTTTGAGCAGGATCCCAGCTTCACTAGGCCTTCAGGAATTTTTGACTGGAGGCTGGTAAGTAGCCTTGGCACACGCTCTTTGTTTGTCGGACTGAATTACCCGATTAACCAGGAGATAACCAACGGCAAGGATCATGATGGCAGCACGGTTTCGTTCATCAGGCAAAACTGTGTGTACACAGCGTACCATGCGTCTCTGCATGCACCATACCCTGATATGTGCCGCCACGCTCTTCAACCCAAAGTAGGAGAGAGGGTCGCAAGTATCAGACTTCGACCTGCTGGCTGGAGTTTCCCCCGTCAGGCACCCATCTGGTTCAAGCCGTCAGCCAATCTCCATAGCTTAATAAATAGTAACGTCTAACTGAGCCAGTTAGTTAGATGCGTACACTTGGTGTAGTAGGATATTTATTTAGTTTGATGCATACACTTGTTCTTTTTTGGTAGCCCTTTTGTAATGATGGCTGATGTTTGCTTTGGAAGAGAGAGCTGCGTCTTCACTCTTCTGGCCTGCTTACTGCTTCTGTTGCACCCCCAGCCCTGGTTGCTGCTGTTGCTGTTTTCAATGTACAATCAGTAGTATATTTCGTCTGTTGGTTGAATATAAATGTGTTGTTAGAACGACAAACACAATGTTTTGCAAGTCGTTGCACGGTTCGATCCTTTAGTGCCCTGTACCGTACGTAGCTCATACTATTTTTCGTACGGAACACATTTTCCACTTGTTGATAACATGTAGCCCACCGATGAAGGCCCAATAGAGAAGCCCATAAATAACTGGAAGGGACGCTCTCACATGAATCCGGCCCAGGTACATGCTCATGGTCCCCTAAACATAAATAAGTAAATAAATAAATAAAGCTAAATGCTCATGCACCAGTTCTTTGGGAAAATAGGTAGCCCAGTATTTCTTTTTGAAGAATACCCAAGCTAGGCCTATTTGTTTTCTCCGAATTACAGGGCTGCAAATCTTTCAAGACGAGCAAATGGGATATTAGTTTTTTTTTGAATTTTGTACTTCACTGATATCTTATACGTATTTCATTGGATTTAACATGACATAGTACTAACTTATTTTTAAATTTGTTTTAGTATGGCTATTAATTTTTGGATTAAGAATATTTCGTTCCCCAGCAAAAATTTCCCACATATTTAGTTAATTTTTTGACCCTGGTACTGACCAGAAAATGGCCGGCAATTCTAGAAATGGAAAACGGGCTGCAATAAATTCCATATGAATTAGAAAATGAGTAAAAAATTATAAAAATAATAGCAAATGGGTTGTACACGCCACAGATTTCGAGGCTGACTTGTTTACGCAAGGCTTTGTCAGTGAACACACGATTCTAGCCGATGTGCTTCTTCAATCTCTGATCTTCCTGCTCCAGCCGCCTAAACTAGCGCCGGCGGGACTGCCTGCTCCCTCCTCTTGTGGCCCGCTGTGATGCCGCGCAGGCTTCCCCAGCCCACCCTACTCCCTCCGCTGGCATGGCCGCACGCAATCAACTGCCTCCTTATTACGCGAAAAAAATGATTCCTCCCACTGACATCTGGGGCGCACCGGTTGGGAGGCTGACCTGTGGGCCTACTACGTTGACGCCTACGCAGGGCTTGTCAACATAGTCAACAAACAATTCTAGTAGCAGTAATCGTTGGATTTGAATCGAACGGTCCTACTGCTTCTTGAATCGCTGCTCTTCTTGCAACGGCCGCCCAAACCAGCGCCGGGGAGACCGCCTGCTCCTGCCTCTAGTGGCCGGCTGTGCTGCCGTTGAGGCCTCATCGCGCCTACTACTCCCACCGCTAGCCAGGCCCTGCGGCGACGGCAGCCTCACACCGCAGCCGAACCAGTGAACCCTGGTACTCCTCTCCGCGTGGGCATCCACTGCCGCGTCTTCCCCGGCTCCGCGTCGTCCCCTTCCTAGGCCTCGCCATCGTCCATCGCCTTGGTGCTCTCGGCGCAGCGTGGTCAATGTGGTCAACGACATTCCATCGGGAGAGTACTGTACGTGTAGAGGCTGACAGCTAGGTCCATGGCCACAGCCCAGTTTTTTGTGATTTGCCAAGTAAGTCGCTTTGTCAGGCCTGTTGGGCTGCAAATCTTTCAAGACGAGGAGAGCTTTCATTCGGCTAGCCGAGAAAATGGCCCATCAGTAATGAGAAATGGGTTTTACATTTTTAAAACACATCAAACCGGCAGTTAGTTTCAAATATATTTTTTTTCATTTCGAGATTTTAAATTACATTAATTTTTATGCGTGGAGAATTTGTTGGATTTTATATTGATATACATTTATTTTTAAAATTAGTTTGAATGTGAGTCGAAATTTCGGGATTAAAAACAGTTCGGACCGCACCAAAATATGCAAAATTTCGTATTAGTTTTTAACCGTGGCCTCAATATGGGCTGTAATGCTAACAAAAAGAATATGGGCTCCAAAAAAACCTTAAGAATTAGCAAATGGGTTGTAAATTATTAAAAATAATGGCAGATGGGTTGTATGCAGTTTTCCATAGATTTGAGGCTTTCCTAAAAAAAAGGTTGACGCACAAGCAGTGGCTGTTGGATGGCCATCCAACGGCCATCGTGCTTCTTCAATCTCTGCTCTTCCTGCTCCAGCCACTCAAACAAGCACCGGTGGGACTGCCTGCTCCCTCCTCCCCACGGCCGGCTATGCTGCCGCGCAGGCCTCACCGCCCCACCGTACTCCCATCGCTGGCCTAGCCATCCCTCTACTCACCCACACCTGTTGTTCATCCAGCCCTCCACACCACGGGTTCTTGTTCATCCAGAGGCAATGCCACCGCTCACTGTTCATCCAAACCCCCCTGCAACGCTCACTGTTCATCCTAGAGGCAGCATCGATCGACTTCAGTTAGCAGCAGTAGCTAAGGAATCGCTCCATCGGGTTCAGTTAACAGCTATCGATCGATCGCTCGGGTTCAGTTAGAGCCCAACGCCTTGCTCGGCTTCAGTTAGAGCCAATGCCTTGCACACACGCGCATACGTACGAGAGAAACGCGCATCAGTCTCGCACCGTAACCGGTAACTCCCCGAAATTTTCCTCCCCCTCGCTTCTACCACGGTTTTTTCCGTCATGGACGGCCCAAAGAATGTCATGCAGCTGCATCTCCGGCCCGCCCAGGACAAAAAGCCCATTTTATGTCATGATTTTTTGTCATAGAAGTAGGAGCCCACCACATCTATGATGATACCGGGTTTTGTCACCATTATCGTCATAGAAGTGTCATATGTATGACAGAAAAATTTCGTTCGGCCCAAAATGTCACGGATGTGTCTTTTTTTGTAGTGTATATTGCCTTGTGCTAGTCCTCGTAATTCGTCTATGCATAACATTGGTACATCTTGTGATGAATTTCTTTCCTTGCCTTGTTGCTCTAATGATGAAGCTTATACTTCCTCTAGTACTTTTGTTGAGACTAACCATGTGGAGGAAATCAAAGAGCTCAAGGCCCAAGTCACTTCTTTGAAGAAAGACTTGGAAAAGAGTAATGAAGGGCTATCCACACTCAACAATATCTTGAGTGTGCAAAAATCCCCCAATGACAAAGGTGGACTTGGATTCAACTCCAACAAGAAGAAGAAGTCCAAGTTGAACAAGAAGAAGGGCCAAGAACAAGTCAAGAACTCGGCCAAGATTGTTTGCTTCAAGTGCAAAATTGAAGGGCATCATGTGAGATCTTACCCATTGAAGAAGAAGGCCATTAGTGACAAGCAACAAGGGAAGCGACCACAAGTTCAATCTCATGATCAACCACAAGTTGAGAAATCAAGTGAGAAGAAAGTGAAGAGTAGACGTTGCTACTTATGTCGTGAGAAAGGTCACGTCGCTTCTTCATGCACTAGTGGTAACTTATCCAACCCAATTATTATTGATAATATCTATTCTCTTGGGAAGGATAAGGTTGGCAATGTGTTTGCCAAGTTTGTTGGTACTCAAAGTGGTGTCAAGAAATGAACCATTTGGGTTGCCAAGACTATTGTGACTAACCTCTTAGGACCCAACTTGGTTGGGGACCAACAAGCTCAAACTTGGTCAATAGGTTTTGTTGGAGGGCATTGGACACTTGGCTACATTATGAACAATTAAGGGGACTTCATCACTCTTATTGCCTCAAGCCAAGTCAATTTAATCATCAAGCTTATATCTTATATCCAATGTGCCTCCTTGCGGTAACTTGTACTTAAATTTTTTACATTGAAAGTTACTTGCCCACTTGCATGTTTTGGTTTTGTTCCTTGCATGTGTTTGTATATGTTGTGCTTCCAACTTGATTATCTTGAGCAATCAAGTATGTGTGTGTTGGTTTGCACATCATGTATGTGTGTGTCATGCATTGAGCCTTTTGCATCTTGTTTATTTATTAGTTGGCTCTTGTGAGAGATTAATGGAATATCCCATTATGGGGGAGTGATGTGCTTTGTGCACCTCACAATCCTATAAATGTGTGTACATGATTAATACAATCTAGTATTGATATTTCAAGATTATCTAGTTGCTATGTGGTATGTCTTCTCATGAGAAATTCAAATTCTAAATTGTCCATTAATTATCTCTTGTTGGATCCTCTTATTGCCTCTTGTTAAGTTTTCTTCATTGGTATCACATTATGGGGGAGTAATATGCTATGTATATTACTAGCCTAGAAAATGTGTACATTTGAGATTTTGTCACCTAGTGTTGATATTGTAGATTATCTTGTTCCTAGGTGGCATGTTAGCTCTACAAGTTGCAATTTGCTTGTGTTTGGTGTGAAGATGATGTTGGATATCCTTGCAATCTACCAACGGGAATTATTTCCAAATACTTTTTGTCTTATGACAATTGGTACTCACTTGTGTGTGGTAGAAATTATTGATCATCTTTACATTGGCCTTTGCTTTTATTTTCCTTATCTCGTGCCTAGGATTGTGTCAACTCCCATTGTTTTCCATACCACTTGTGGATCTTGTTATTTTCTTGATCTTGTTTAGTGTTTTCTAGATATAGTGAAATTGGTGATCCCACCTTGTGCATTTTGTATTCAAATGCAAATTCTCTATAATGCACTATTCTTGGGGGAGCTATCCTATTTTCTATAAAACACTCATCTTGTGATCCATATTAAGTGTGTGTTGGTGGATGGCAAGTCGTTTCTTTTGGTACTTTGTGCCAACATGAAACTTTGTAGAGAGCTTGGTTTGAACCATCCTCTCCTTTGGGAGTTTGACATCTTTTTTTGTGTGTTCCAATGGATATCTCATTCCTTGATGTATCTTTTAGTGATATCTTCCAAGTGATGATTTCTCCATTTGGTATGCTTTTCACTTGGTTTTTCTTTTATTTTGGTATCGGTTCTTGAAAGCCTTGAGCATGCATTTTAACTTGATGTAGTTCCTTTGGCATGTTTTCTTTCTTTTACCCAATATATAGGGGAAACTCCAGCAAGTCTCAAATTGGATGAGATGTGCATGAGATTCATTTTCATATCTATATGCACACATCTATGTGGAGTTTGTCCTATGTATTGTTGGTTCTCTAACTCTTTGGTCCCAATGAGTTTGGGTACCATTTTGTTTGTGTTGTTGTTCTAGGAATAATTGGAGATGCATTGGATACTCGGCTCATTCAAAAGGAAGGTGTTGTCACCATGTGCTTATTGGAGTCAAGCTAGGATGATCAATGAACTACTTTCTACCTTCAATTGGTATCTACTACATCCTTCCAATGCTATCTCGGTAACAAGTATCATCATCTACTACATGCACACATTATTGCATCAATCGTGTGTAGATTGTATCATGGCATGTTATTCTTTCTTTCTTGTGATACTTGTTTCCTTTCTCAAAGTATCCCAACAATGATCTCTTGTTGCTATTTGTGATGTCTTTGATGGTTGTGTGGTAGGAATTCATTTATATACAATTAGACCATATCTAGCCTTGGGCTATGCTTCCAAGCACATATCTTATTGGTATATGTAGGACTTCCTTTTGGATATCTTCTTCATGTTGTAACTATTTTGGGTGTACATCCTTCTTTGTAGATATATATATCATCATGATTTCTTCTACCTAGACCCTTATACACTTGAGAGAAATTACATCTCTAGATGATATCCTTTCTTTCACGTCCACCTTGTCTTTCTTATGTTATTTCTTTGGTGGCTCTGTGAAAGCTTTTTCCTTGAGTGCGAGTCTTATCTCATTGCATCTTGATGCACTCTTGTGTGGTGAAGATTATTTTCCTCATGCTTGTCTTGACGAGGTTTTTGCCATCTTAATTGGTATCCCCTGTCTTGATGATGCTTATGCTTTCTATCTTCACCTTGGGTTGTCACAAGTGTTGGTTATTCATTTTGCATATTTAGTGTTCTTGTGAACCCATTTGCTTAGTTGTGTGTGAGAATGAAAGGCTTTGCGCCGTGTATCTCATTCTTTCGAGACTATGTTGATGCTTATGCTCATCCATATATTAGTCTTCTCATGTGCTTTGCCATTACTCACACACATCATTTTGGTTGAGCCTATTCTTAAGTTGCCTCTTTTACATGTTGCTCAACCATGTGTTTGTTCCAAGTGCTAGGCTTAGTCTCCTTTATGCTCACTTGCACTTGTTGTATGTTTCTATTGATTTTGGGGGAGCTATGATCCTATTTTGTGCACTTTGTATCCAAATACAAAAATTATTATGTGTGCACAAATCATGGGGAGCTTCTCTAGCTTATTTAGAATACTCCTTTGCTCATATCATAATATCCTTCATTCATGTGGCTCATAGGATCTTTGGTCTAGTTGGTTCAATTGATATCCTTTGATTGCTTGCTTCAATTGGTATCTTTTGATTGCTCGATTTCTTGTTTCTCTTTTTGTTATGTCTTTGTGGCATATCATTCTTTTGCAATCTTTGGGCCTCAATATAGTTTGCCTTCCTCCAAGTATTTACCATTGGATATGTGTATTGCATTCCACTCTCTTTTTGAGAGATACACAATTTATGGAGGAACACTCTTTATATTGGCCTTCTAAGCTTTTCACCCATTTTGGCAATCGATGCCAATGGGGGAGGAGTTTCAGAGAGTTTTGTGGAGAAGTCTTCAGAGTTTTCTCCTTGCTTTGGTTTTGGTTCCTAAGCATTTGCATCCCATTCTCATGCATCATTGGTTGTTGCATTGCATGGTTATGCATAACTCCTTGTATAAACTCTCTTGAAAGTGATTGCCATCAATTACCAAAATGGGGGAGATTGAAAGAACATGCGGTGCCCCCATGTTTGGTTTCGATAATTGATGACAATCTTTATGGACTAATGGTTGCCTTGAGTTATACTTGAAAGTTTTGTCCATAGGCTTTTCTTGAAGTCCATGTGTTGGTTTCAAGGAGTTTATGAGTTGACCGAGGTGCTATTAAGGAATTATCCAAAGATTGGTCATGTGAGTGTTGAGCTTATTGCAAGCATATTTTGAAGAAGAAGATTGTGTGATCATTCATGTTTACCTTCAAGACATCATCCAAATGAAGAGAGTTGGAAGGATTCAAGGTTCAAGACTAAGTCAAGAGTGAATCAAGATGATCAACTCACAAAGCGTAGAAGATGTACTGAGAGGGATCAAGTGATCCCATGGTATGGTAAGCATTATCAATTACGCTCTGTGTACTAACCCATGGTCTTCGTGAGAGTTCTTTGTGGGGTTAGGATGCGGTGTGCAAGTTCAAGTGATGCATCACGAAGAGATCAAGTGCTTGAAGCTTGCTGCCCATTGTGGTGACAATGGACTTGTGAAGATGAGCCGAAGAGTGGCTCACCTGTAGTGGACTATGGGGGAGCAATCATCTAGTCTTCATCGAGCCAACGCAATCAAGAAAGGTGGTCCAACTTGAGGGAGTCAAGATCGTCATCATCTAGCTCAAGTAGACCATGTGCAAGGCAAAGGTTTTCCCTTGATAGGTTTTCTATTTTACCGGTCTCATGGTGGTAGTTGGGAGACCGGGTTATAGGATCGTTTGTCGTACTATCAAGGGGGGCTCTCAAGTTGGTAGCTTGATCGTATCGTTAGTAGAGAGCTCAAACCATTATCCTTGCATCTTGTTTTTGGTTATTGTTTGGTTCTCTTTGTGAGTCATAGAGCTTATGGTCATCTTGATGACAAGCTTGAGTTCATCGAAAATGGAGTTCGCATGTGTCTTCTGTGATGTTTTCGGTGTTGGAGGTTTTATCGGTCTTATCCGAGGAAGGGTTCTCACCATTTTCTTATGGGCCTTTTATAATTTTCTTCTAATTGATATTTCTTTCAAGATTGTGTTATCCCTTGTCGCTAGCATTCCAACAAACTTGGTTTCATCGAATTCGGAGTCCGTTTGCAAAATTTGTGGCAGTTTTGGTGTTCTGAAAAGGCTGCAGTGGTACTACCGCGAATTGGAGCGGATGTAATCTTTTACTACCATTCCAGAGCAGTACTACCGCGGCTCCTACAACGGTAGTACCACTTCGGACCAAAAACTCGTCCCAAGTCTTGCGGTGGTAGGCCCGGATGTAATTTTTTAGTACCGCTCGCAAGTAGTAGTACCGCTACCCTTAGCAGTAGTACCGCTACCCCTAGCGGTAGTACCGTGAGGTCAAGCGGTACTACCGCTCCGACGGTTCTTCTGGCCTTTTTGCCTCCTCACTGTTGAGTTTCAAAGGGGTACTACCACCCTAGCGGTAGTACCGCTCCTTGGAGCGGTAGTACTGCTCTGTGCGGGCTGTGAGCATAACGGTTGGATTTTTCCCCACCTATAAAAGGGGGTCTTCTTCCCCATTGAACCTCATCCCTTGTGTTGGGGATATTACCACTAGGCGTAAACCGGCCTACTTGGGCCGGGTTAACTTCATTAGTGGTATAAGCAGATGAAGGCCCAAGGCTTGTAGTCGGTTTAGAACCTGTAGCCGTAAACCGGCCTGATGTATAACTTGTATTGTAAGTTAGGAATAGAGAGATACCAACTGGGATACGAGTATGAACTGGTTGGGACTCTATGGACCGACGGGGCGTCACCCGTGTATATAAGGGGACGACCCGGCGGCGGTTCAAGGGAGACAACCACAACTCGAGCCTAGGCGAAGCTTGTTTGCTCCCTAGCCATCGAGATCATATCAATTCCATCACAACTAGACGTAGGCTTTTACCTTCATCGAAGGGGCCGAACTAGTATAAACCCTCGTGTCTTTGTGTCCGCTTTAACCCCTTCAAGTAAACCCGTAGCGATGGCTCCACGACTAAGTCCTTTCACTAGGACATCTGCCGTGGCAAATCCACGATAGTTGGCGCCCACCGTGGGGCTATCGCACGATGGTTTGACGATCTTGGAGGGCAAGCTCAAGGGACTCGAAGGCTATGTTGTGGGCCGGATGACCAAGAGTCGTCGTGGCAGGATCTATATCGATGACGCAGGATGGGGTCCCGAGGCCGATTCGATCGAGTACGGGTACCGGGTCCCCTTTGGTGGCATACATGTTTTCATCGGCAAGATCGGCGAGCCTGGGCCTGAGCCGGACATCTGCACCAACCTCGTCGAGACGGCTCAGCGTGCGTGATCTACCCAGGCTAAACCGGCCGTGAAGCGTGTCTTCGTTGGAGTCATCCACGGAGGAGAGCGTGAGGACGAATCAGAACACGGTAGCGAGACTGTCGTCTATTCCGGTGACGAGTCCTCAACCGGAGAGACCGAATCGCTATACCAGTTGCAAGACGATATGGTTAGGGGTTGTTCCGATGGCGACAGTATTCCGGACCCCCCAGGCTAGGTCAACCGGGTTGGAATATTCATGGCCGGCACACAGGCGGCGAATCACTCTTCGACCGCTGCAGCGATGCTCTCCGGATCAGCAGCGGCAGCGGCAGTAGGGGCAGGAGGCCTTGTGCGCCCGCCGGTTCAAGTTCTATCTGATCTGTTTGATGCACTAGTCGCTCTTATGGCAGAGGCCAATCCGGCGGATCAGGAGGCCCATGGTGCATAGATTGCAAAGGTGAGAGAGCAGATAGTACAAGCCAAAGCGGATCTGGCAGCAGAAAAAGACAGGATGGCTGCAGAGCAGGCCGCTTTGGACGCCCAGGCCTACAAACTCATGCTTGACCAGAATGCATCATAGGAGGTTTTGAAGCAAAAGTACAGATCACGCCTGCCATTAGGGTTTGACCCCCGAAATCTCTTTCACACTCCAGGAGCTGGACCCAGTAATCCGCCGCAGCACCTGGAGACAAACCGGATTGAGGCACCAGGACCAGGGGCGATGGTCCAACCTCGCCTGATGGAACCTCCTTAGCAGAACATTGTGGTTCCTCCGCCGGTCCAGACGCCCCCAGGTCATTATTCTAATCCTATGGACAACCTTGTTGCAGCCGCCGCGCGATTAGAGGCTATCCCAGTCGAAGGGGACTCTTCGCAAACGATAGAGACGCGCCGGGTTAAGGAGCTTCTCCGGACCGCGCTGATTCAGCAGGAAGCATATTCGTACATCCGTGATCGGATTCATTCTACGCCCCGTCCAAGCCGGAGCTATAGCAGGCGCATGGATGAACCGACCATATCGAGCAATGCGCGAGGCCGTGAAGCGGCCCGTGGCAATAACCCGGCAGGTGGTGTCCGCGATGCTCAGGATGTGGTGGACCGGGGCCGAGTTAGCAGCACAGGATGATGCGGGTCAACTTACACCAGTTCTCCCTACCACCTTCGCCGGACTAGGAGTCGCATCCGCTTTGGGAGTGCCTTGTTTAATCCCCGCTTTACGCAATGTGCGCCTGCCCAAAGATTTCAAGGGTCCGAGCAAGGTGCCGAATTACACCGCTGATTTATCCCCCGAAGCGTGGGTAGAGAGTTATGAGATTGCCATGGAGATGCTAGACGTGGATGAGACTGC
Source organism: Triticum timopheevii (assembly GCA_963921465.1). Lineage (NCBI taxonomy): Eukaryota > Viridiplantae > Streptophyta > Magnoliopsida > Poales > Poaceae > Triticum > Triticum timopheevii. The sequence continues at coordinate 67,687,506 of OY997272.1, read as the reverse complement.
GTGTGCAAAATACTTCACCATGATTCTTGAAGGCACGGCTCTTACTTGGTTGAAGAGCCTACCGCCCAATTCTATCAGCTCATGGGCCCAGTTGCGGGCCCAGTTTATCCAGAATTTCAAGGATACATGTAAGCAGCCCAAGTCCATAGTAGACCTAGCGGCTTGTGTCCAGGAGGAAGGAGAATCAACGACCCATTGGGTGCGCCGTGTTTCGGAAATTTTGCACTCGTCTGACAGGATTAATGCTGACTCTGCGATCTTAACCCTGGAAGGCAACTGCCGGTTTGAGCCTTTAAAATTGAAATTGGGACGCATGAAGCGGTTCTGTATTGACATGGGAACCCTCATGGCCGCTTTAGTGAAGTATGCTGATTCGGACAGTACCAAGGATCCCAAGACTGATGATGATGAAGCAGGGAAGGGAAGGAAGAATAGCAGCTCCAAGGGACAACAGTACAAACCGGCGGGTCATGGAAACGGAGGCAAGCGCAAGGCGGATGGCGGCATGGACTTTGTGGCCAATACTAATGCACAGGACAGGGGGCAGCGGCGCAGAGGTAAAGCGGCAAATCGTAATGGGGCTCCCAATCCTAACGCAAGCCGCTTGAATTATTTGTTGAATCAGCCTTGCCCGAAGCACGGGACGAAGCAGGCGCCGGCTAACCACCTTTGGAAGGATTGTTATATTATGCAGGAGTTTAAAAACTCTAATGCCTTCCAGTATGACCATGGGTCAGGTGGCGGTTCAGGATCCGGTTTTCATGGGCCGGGTCACGATGGAGCTTCCGGTTCAGGTCTCAATCAGGGCGGTCACAACCACCAGAATAATCAGAATGGCCAGCAGCAGCAGCAGTCGGGTTATCAGAGCCAGCCAAAACAGTTGAACAATGGGCAATATCATGTTTTCACAACTAGCTTGGATAAACGCGACTGAAAACTCCACAAGCGAGCGGTGAATTCTGTTGAACCGGCCTTACCACGTTACTTGCGCTAGTCAGAGCAGCCTATCGTGTGGAGCAGAGAGGATCACCCGCCCCGGGTTGATAATCCGGGTTAGCTAGCATTAGTGGTAGACCCTCAGGTGGGGGGTTATAAATTCACCAAGGTACTCATGGATGGAGGAAGCAGTATTAACATACTGTACTATGAGACATTCCGCCGCATGGGTCTAACAGACAAGGATCTCAGACCGTCTAACACGGTGTTCCATGGTGTGGTGCCTGGCAAATCTGCATATCCTGTCGGTAAGATAGCCCTGGATGTGGCTTTTGGGGACGAGCACGACTCCCGGTCAGAAAAACTAACATTTAAGGTGGTGAAGATCCGGAGCCCGTATCACGCCTTGTTTGGCCGGCCGGCTTACGCCAAGTTCATGGCGCGGCCTTGTTATATCTACTTGCAGCTCAAGATGCCGGGTTACAAGGGGACGATAACGGTTCATGGGAGCTGTAGGGTCGCTTTGGAATGTGAGGAAGGTGATGCGGCTTATGCAGAGTCGGTCTGTGCCACAGAGGAGTTGAAATATTATAAGGACAATGTTGATCCGGCGGATATGACTCCTTTGAAGAAGCCAACTACAGAGCATGATTCGGATCTGAAATTCAAATCGGCAGCTAAGACCAAGCTTGTTAACTTTGTGCCCGGCGATTCGTCCAAGCAGTTCACTGTCAGTGCCAATCTGGATCCCAAATAGGAAAGCGCGCTCATCGAGTTCATCCGTGAGAATCGGGACATCTTTGCATGGAAACCGTCCGACATGCCAGGTGTACCGAGGGAACTCGCTGAGCACACTCTTAATGTGGATCCTAAGTATAAACCGGTGAAACAATTCCTCCGCCGGTTTAACGAAGAAAGGCGCAAAGCCATTGGAGAGGAAGTGGCCAGGCTCTTAGCAGCTGGTTTTATTATTGAGGTGTTCCATCCAGAGTGGCTTGCTAATCCGGTGCTGGTTCTTAAGAAAAACGGCACTTGGCGTATGTGTGTGGATTACACAGATCTTAACAAGGCCTGTCCAGCGGATCCTTTTGCCCTCCCCCGCATTGACCAGATCATTGATGCCACGGTGGGTTGTGAGCATTTGAGTTTTTTGGATGCATACTCTGGATATATTCAGATCAAAATGGCGGTTAAGGACCAGGAGAAAACAGCGTTTATTACTCCCTTTGGAGCCTTCTGCTATGTATCTATGCCCTTCGGGCTCAAGAGTGCCCAAGCCACCTATCAACGGTGTGTACAGAATTGCCTGCATAAACAGATCGGCCGCAATGTGCACGCCTATGTGGATGATATTGTAGTGAAGTCAAGGCAGAAGGAGACGCTGGTGGATGATTTGAAGGAAACCTTTGACAACTTGCGCATTTACAAGATGATGCTTAATCCGGCCAAGTGTGTCTTTGGTGTTCCGGCAGGCAAGTTACTGGGTTTCCTGGTGTCTAACAGAGGAATTGAGGCTAATCCGGAGAAGATTACGGCTATTACCTCCCTGGCTAAACCGAAGTGTATCAACGATGTTCAGCGTTTGGCGGGCAGAATCGCCGCACTAAGCCGGTTTATCAGCCGCCTCGGAGAGAAGGCCATCCCTTTGTACCAAATGCTGAGGAAGACAGACAATTTCGTCTGGAGTCCGGCTGCTGATGAAGCATTTGAGGACTTGAAGCGGCAATTAGCCAATCCGCCTGTTCTTGCAGCTCCGGTTGACAAGGAGCCACTATTATTATATGTAGCAGCCAATGCTCAGGCAGTTAGCGTGGCTATTGTGGTGGAACGCAAGGAGGCAGGCAAGGAATATCCGGTTTAGCGGCCGGTTTATTATATCAGCAAGGTGCTTATTGAATCCAAGCAAAGGTATCCGCATTGGCAGAAGCTGGTTTATGGTGTCTTCATGGCCAGCCGGAAGTTGAAGCAGTATTTTCAAGGGCACCCCATCACAGTGGTCAGTTCAGCCCCCTTGGGTGATATCATACAGAACCGGGAGGCGACTGGCCGGATTGCCAAGTGGGCTATAGAGCTTGGGCCACACGGACTGAAGTATGTACCTCGGACGGCGGTGAAGTCTCAAGCACTTGTTGATTTCATCAATGATTGGACGGAGTTACAAGCACCAGAGGAGAAGCCGGATCACACATATTGGACTATTCATTTTGATGGATCCAAGCAACTGGAAGGCTCGGGGGCTGGAGTCGTATTAACTTCCCCACGAGGTGATAAGTTTTGTTATGTTCTCCGCTTAATGTTCCCTTGTACTAATAATGCAGCTGAGTATGAAGCCTTGCTCCATGGTCTCCGGATGGCTAAAGAGATGAATTTAAGCCGGGTTAAGTGCTTCGGTGACTCGGACCTCGTGGCTCAACAGGTGTCTGGTACTTGGGATTCTAAGGACCCGCTCATGGCTGCGTATCGTCGGGAAGTGGATAACATCGCGGGTTGCTTCAAGGGTTATCAAGTGGATCATGTGGACCGTTGGAAGAATGAAGCGGCGGACGCTTTAAGCCGGTTGGGTTCTCAGCGCAAACCGGTCCCGCCTAATGTCTTTCTGGACGTGTTGCACAACCCGTCAGTCCAGCTCCCAGGTGAAGCGGATTTGGCTATTCCTGATCCGGAGGCTCAATTGGTGGCAGCATTACATGCTATTCCGGATTGGACGGTTCCTTATCTTGCATACATGAACCGGGGGGAGTTGCCAGAAGATGAGATTCTAGCCAGGCAGATAGTCCGGCGATCCAAGTCTATGACGATTCTTAATGGTGAATTGCATCATTGCAGTGTATCAGGGGCGTTTCAACGTTGTGTTTCTCCCGAGGAAGGCTGTGAAATCTTAAGGGAAATCCATGAAGGGGATTGTGGACACCACGCCGGTTCAAAGTCTCTGGTGGCAAAGGCGTTTCGTCACGGGTTTTACTGGTTGACAGCGCATGCTGATGCGGAGGACTTGGTTAAACGGTGTGATGGATGTCAAAAATTTTCAAGGCGTGCTCATGTGCCAGCTCAAGAATTGAGGATGATTCCAATAACGTGGCCGTTTGCAACTTGGGGGCTGGATATGGTCGGACCTTTTAAAAAATCCAAGGATAAGAAAACCCACCTTTTGGTGGCAGTTGACAAATTTACCAAGTGGGTTGAAGCGGAGCCTGTCAGCAAGTGTGATGCAGCAACAGCGGTGCAGTTCATCAAAAAGGTGATTTTCCGGTTTGGCTTTCCACACAGTATCATTACTAACAATGGTACCAATTTATCCAAGGGTGCTATGAAGGAGTTCTGTGAACGTGAGCGCATCCGACTTGACGTGTCGTCAGTGGCACACCCCCAGTCCAATGGACAGGCAGAACGAGCTAATCAAGAGATCTTGCGAGGCATCAAACCCCGGCTTATGGTCCCATTGCAAAGGACACCAGGGTGTTGGGTTGAAGAGCTACCATCTGTGCTATGGAGTATCAATACTATGCCAAACCGATCCACAGGATACACACCATTTTTCATGGTCTACGGAGCAGAGGCAGTTCTCCCTAGTGATATCCGGCACGACTCGCCTCGTGTGGCAGCTTATGTTGAAGCGGACAATGAGACAGCATGGCAAGACGCTTTGGACCTATTGGACGAGGAGCGTGATCTAGCGGCTGCCCGTTCGGCGATTTACCGGCAAGATCTTCGTCGCTATCACAGTCGCCGGGTTAGAACCAGAAATTTTCAAGAAGGAGATTTGGTGCTTCGACTCATTCAAGACCAGACGGATATGCACAAGTTATCCCCACCTTGGGAGGGACCTTTCGTGGTCAGCAAGAATCTGCACAACGGGTCATACTATCTGATTGATATTCGAGAACATCAAGACTCACGCACATCAGAGGAGGAGACCAACAAGCCGTGGAACATAGCTCATCTTCGGCCTTACTACACTTGAGCCATCGGCTCTATCTATGTACATATCATGACAATGTATATATTATCTTTGATATAATAAAACCGGAGCCTCCGCTAAAGTGGGTCTCTGTCTTTCTTATCATGCGTGGTTACATGGAGTGGCTCTGTTTCTAAAGCGGCCTCCGGTTTACCCCTTGGCATTTGCTTTTTATATATTACTTGGGACCTTGGTCGTATCCGAACCAACGCGACACCTCTTGATAGGCGACAGCCACCAGATCACTTGGGGACATGGTCAAGTCTGAACCAGTCACGCCTCTTGGTCGTCCTAAGGCCACAAAATCACTTGGGGGCTTGGTCGAACCCGAACCATTGCCACGCCTCTTGATCTGGCATATATGCCACGAATCATTTGGGGACCTGGCTGACTTGAATCATTGTCACTCCTATTGGGGGCTTGGTCCTGTCCGACCATGGTAACACCATCTCATCAGCTCAGTATAGCATATTTTTGCGAACAGTTTTTATCATTGCCTTTGCTTCCATGTTATTTTCATGGCTTGTTTGTTCTTTGTTTTTGTTGGATTTCTTTTATGTCAACAAACATCTTTTTCCGGTTCAGCCGATGGATTTGATTCCCCTTTAATTCGGAGAAGTATGCCCGGTTTACCTTTTCCTGTTAACATCATGGAGTAACAAGGGGGTTTGTATTGCCTCAGTACGGTTTATACGGGAGCTGTTTTCTCCCCCCTTGTTGACGGTAATGGTTTATAAAACCTCCGCTTCAAAGCTTGGCTAACCAAGCTTCATGCCCAAACATGGCAGTTCAAATTTTTCTGATTGCAGAAAATATGAATTGAGGTTTTTCAAACAAAAGCTTCAGTACTTATGCACGAAGGCATATTCAAGATAGAAGTATTAACTATCCTATTACAAGGCAATACGGTGCCCGAATAAGATCATTGTTATTTTGGAAAGATTCCAAAGACAGCTATACAAACTGGCTCCCGGTTTAGGCCTGCTCCTCGTCATCATCCGCTTCAGCTTCCTCATCTCTACCCATTGGCTGGAAATCAACGGTGGTCCAGTCGATTCCCATTAAAGCTTGGAAAACAGCCTCTTCATGGATCAGGGAAGATGGTTCAATATCAGGAGTGTAAGTGTGCTTACGGATTGGAGGGATCAGATTCTCCGCTTCAAGAGTTGGGGTAGGCACTCGCTTGTTCTGATCATTGTATTGTGCTTGATAATGCGTCAAGTCTGCTTCTTCAGCTAGCTGACAAGCCAGAGGGCGTACTGCACGGTTTATTGCCCTCAAATCCTCTTCGTTGAATTCGGATCCATCTTCCTTCAGGCTGGGATAGCCTTGAGCTGCTTCCATAGGATCGAAATCTGGGACCCATGCCTTTGCCCGGATCAAGGCGTTAATAGCTCCGGTTCGAGCAGCGGATTTTTTCAGCTCCTCAATCCGGGCCGGAAGCATCGACAACCTGTTAAGAGTGTCCTGGATTAAAGAAGGTGTCGGGTTGTTATGAGAGGCTGTGGTGATGATCCGCTGGGCTCCGGTATATAATTGTTCCACTAAGGTGTAGGCAGCCTTCAGTTTCTTCCGCACATCATTTCTTAAGTGCCCGATGCGTGTGCCTACAACAATATAGGGACGGTCTCAAACCGGATTTACATTACAGCAGGTTCAAATTATCACAGAAGTTAAAAGGAGCTTACCAAAGATTGCAGCGGTCATGGAGTGTATTTGCCGCTTTACGGTCGTAAGCTCATCCACCACCTGTTTAAGGGCAGCTTCAGCATTTTTCGCTCTTTTGGTTAAAGCGGCCTTCTCAGTGGCCCAATCAGCCCGCTCTTTCTTGAAGCCCTCCTTCAGCTGTTCAGCGGTGCTCAAGGCGCTGGTTAATTCCTCCTTTGCCTTGTCTGTTTCAGCCTGTTGGGTTTTCAAGGCCTCCTGCAAATCGGCAATCCGGTCCTCCTTGATTCTCACCTCAGCCTGCATACAGACAGCGTTTAGCTTTACACAAGCGGTCCAAGAAATTGAAGTATCAACCACATAACAAAGTTATACGCCTGATACTTGGGGGCTAATGCACCTTCAATTTTTATATATTACTAGATTGCAAAGTCCCAAGCTCAGTACAGGTATTCAACTTGGCACTTGGGGGCTAATGGCTATTTGATCAAATTATGTTCTAAGGGTAGTTTTCTGTCGGAGCCCCGGTTTAATTATGATAAGTTAAACCGGCCCTTGGGGGCTATATCGATGGATTTCAAAAGTGTTGAGGATCATATTCAAGTCCCGGTTTGACCAAGGTTACAAACCGGCCCTTGGGGGCTAGAAGGATGGATACAATGGCAGAAAAAAAAGAAGTAAGTTACCTCAAATTTCTCCCTCATCATCTTGACCAGGCCAGCTTCACAGTCACGGCTAGTATAAAGCCGGTTTAAATAGCCGGAATGAAGATCTTGGGCACTCAGAGCAGCATATGTCTCCAGTTCAATATCCCATTTCCCTTTGTTCAGAGCAAAAAAATCTTCTTTTACGGTATGCTTTGTTAAGGTGACAGGATTCCCGGGTTCAAAGCGGCCCACATCGGTAATCACAACGTCATCATCTTTGGACTAGCCGGTTTGTGTTGGTGCGGCCGTTTTGTCAGCAGGACTGTGGGATTTCTCAATCCGGACGGAGCTGGCAGGCGGGTCAGCAGAGGCTGAAGTGTTAATAGGCCTCTCTTTGGGAATAGCATCATCTTGCAAAGGAGGATCGTTGGGAATATCTTCAGGAGCAAACTCTTCAAGATCTGGCACTTTGTCATGTTCTAGGGCTACATCTTCTTCAGCCACTTTATCCAGGCGGGCCTTCTTACTTGGTTTCGGTTTGGCCCTGAAAGAAAAACAAAGAGTCAAGGAAAAGCATAAGCCATTACACAGTATACTGGAAGCATATGTTCAGTTTAGCTTACCCAGCAACTATTTTCAATGGTGGTAGCTGAGTGGCCGACGATTCACCAGAAGATGAATGAGAAGTGACCTGATAATCGGAGTCGGATGGATTAAGAGGTTGACGGAAGAAACCCGCTTTAGGATTTAAATCAATAAAAAGGTCGAAGACCTCGGAGCGGCGTTTTCGAACCGGGCTGTTTGGTAAACCGGCAGAGGTAACTACCTGGCCACTGTGCCGGGTTGTGCGGCGAGCTTCATGTTGCTGAGTCTTCATAAGAAATTTGGGATCCAAATAAGCAAGAGGATGAGAAAATTTAACTTTCCGGTTTGCCTGGCGAAATTTTGGCAGAGGCAAGATTTCTGAATCGGAAGAGAGAATAGTTACCTCAACGAATCCCGCATTGCTGGCTTCAGCGTCGTCCTGACAAGCATCATCATCAATAAGGCGTGTAAAAAGTAAGCCAAGTGAATCAAGTTCTACCTCAAGATCCGGGTTACCCACATCATCATCAATAGCTGGGTCAGATGAAGCGGTGGTTTTTCTCTTATGAGCTGGTTTCTTGATAACCTTGGTCTTGAGCCGGGTTGACCGCCCTGCCTTCTCCGTTTTATCTTGTGGAAGCTTCTTGCTCCAAAACAGATTATCACCCTGGATCAGCAGTAATTAAATGTCAGATAGATAAAGCAGTAACAGGTTCAACAATAGAACAATTAAAATCTTACCGCTGGCGGTTTGTTGGTGGTGCAGTAAGGAAGCAGACCGGTTTGAGCACAGAGGTGCTCCGGTTCATTCAACATCTTCTTTACCGAATCTGTGACTTCATCATCGGAGAGTTGGATTTTAATGTGTCAGAGTGGGTCATCGACACTACCAGTATACTTGCACATCAAACCGGGGCGCCGGCTCAGAGGCAGTATGCTCCATGATATCCAGCAGCGTGCAAGGTCTATTCCTGTTAAACCGTTGGCCATAAAGGCTCGGAGCTTGGACAGTTGCGGAGCATATTTAATTCTCTCCTTGGCGCTTAGTCTTTGTGGAAAAGGGTGAGTGTTGCTGAGCCGTTCCAGACGGAAGCCAGGCAAGGGATTTTCATTCTCAAGGGAGGTATCCTTGCAATAAAACCAAGTTGCATTCCACTCCTTGGGGTGAGTATGGAGTTTGACATGGGGATAAGTGATTTCTTTCCTCTTCTGGATGGCCATACCACCCAATTCCGTATTGGGGCCGTCGGTAAATTCAGTGCGACGGTTTAAATGGAAGAGGTCTCTAAACAACTCGACTGAAGGCTCCTCTTGAAGATATACCTCAGAGAGTACTTGAAAGTGACATAGATTGGTGACGGAATTGGGGCCAATATCCTGTGGACGGAGCTGAAAATTGGCTAACACATCCCGATAAAATTTAGAACCGGGCAGTTTGAAGCCCCGGGCCAAGTGATCCGTGAAGACCACAACCTCTCCTTCCTGGGGTGTGGGAGGTCATTCATCTCCAGGAACCCTCCAGTGGATCGTATCTTTACTGTCTAAAGCGCCGATCAGGACTAGATCGTCCAACTGTGATTCTGTGACGCGAGAGGGAACCCAATTGCACTCATACACTTGTTTGGCCATGGCGAGATCTACAAGAAATAGGTGATTCGGTTCAAGAACACGCTGGATAAAAGAAGGTGTTAATCTAAACTACGATAAACCGGACGCAGTATCTATAAACCGGTCTTCTACAATGCAGCATCACATGGATTCTGGCGGTTCAACCAGGGGACTAATGGTGTATACCGGTTTAGTAACTTTTTTCTATGGAAAGTTAAACCGCCTGACCTAAGCATCGGAAGCAATTGAAGCTATGGATAGCTAGGTATGCAGAAACAGGTTTCACAAGATCTTATTACAGCCGCGGATCTACAGCGAGCTCACAAAAACAGAAAATATTCCGAAGAATAAGGCAGAACAGAAGGGAACCATTGAGCGGGTATGTGTGTGAGATCTATGGACTTAGATCAGAAACTACAGGCGGATGCTTAGAGATTACTACTAAACACAGCAGGGGATCATAGATTCATTCAAGGTCAGAAAACAGGTATGAGCACGCGACGAACACAGCACGAACATGGAACCCTAAGAACAAATCTAGGTCAAAAAGAAGAGAAAGCTTACCGGGAACGGAGAAGATGCGGAAAGATGCTGCAATGCTCTGGTACGTTCAGGTCGATGCAGCAGCCCAAGACGAGGCAGAGGTCGACGGCGGTGGCGGAGCTCCCAGGCCAGCGACGCGAGGAAGACGAAGAAGAAGGGACGAAGGGAAAGGAAAGAAATGACCCTTCGGTCTTATTTATAAGGCAACAGAGCTAGGTCAAGCGCGCGGATCCAGGGGCTATTGTTAAAAGAGGGCGTTATAAATGACAAATTTCATGATGACGTCATGCCGGTTTACAGCAACCAAAAATGATGACGACATGGCGGTTTACCAATTACTAGAAGATGTCCAAGACACAAGATTTTGTGAAGGATTGACATGAACCAGTTCAAATCAATCTGGGGCCTAATGTTGGGGATATTACCACTAGGCGTAAACTGGCCTACTTGGGCCGGGTTAACTTCATTAGTGGTATAAGCAGATGAAGGCCCAAGGCCTGTAGTCGGTTTAGAACCTGTAGCCGTAAACCGGCCTGATGTATAACTTGTATTGTAAGTTAGGAATAGAGAGATACCAACTGGGATACGAGTATGAACCGGTTGGGACTCTATGGACCGACGGGGCGTCACCCGTGTATATAAGGGGATGACCCGGCGGCGGTTCAAGGGAGACAACCACAACTCGAGCCTAGGCGAAGCTTGTTTGCTCCCTAGCCATCGAGATCATATCAATTCCATCACAACTAGACGTAGGCTTTTACCTTCATCAAAGGGGCCGAACTAGTATAAATCCTCGTGTCTTTGTGTCCGCATTAACCCCTTCAAGTAAACCCGTAGCGATGGCTCCACGACTAAGTCCTTTCACTAGGACATCTGCCTGACAAATCCATGACACCTTGAGCTCGCGTTCTTCCCCCATTGTTGACCTTCTTCGATCTTGCTAACTCTCAATCCCTCCATGCATTCTTGCTAGTTTTTTTAGGGAAAATAGAGAGGAGATCTGGATCCACATTTCCACCAATCACTTTCTCCTCTATGTGAGGGGAACCCCTTGGATCTAGATCTTGGGGTTCTTGGTGTTCTCCTTCTTGTTCTTCCTCTCATCTTCCTCCCTAGCATTAGTTGCTTCGGTGGGATTTGAGAGAGAAGGACTTGGGCACTCCGTGTGCCCTTGCCATTGCATTTGGTGCATCAGTTTGAGTTCTCCACGTGATACGTGGAAGTTACAAGTTGAGAAGCTTATTACTCTTGGGTGCTTGGTACCCTTGAGCTTGTTACTCTTGGGTGTTTGGACACCCTAGAGCTTGTTCCTCTTGGGTGCCTTGGCGCCCTAGACGGTTGGTGTTGTTCGAAGCTCCATCATTGTGGTGTAAAGCTCCGGGCAAGCGTCGGGGGTCTCCAATTAGGTTGTGGAGATCGCCCCGAGCAATTTGACGGGTACTGGTGATCGCCCCCAAGGGTTGCCAAAGTGTACGGGTTCGGTGACCGCCCCCAAGGGTCACCATTTGTACGGGTTCGGTGACCGCCCTCAAGGGTCCCTTAGTGGAATCATGACATCTTGCATTGTGCGAGTGAGGAGATTACGGTGGCCCTAGTGGCTTCTTGGGAGCATTGTGCCTCCACACCGCTCCAAACGGAGATTAGCATCTGCAAGGGTGTGAACTTCGGGATACATCGTCGTCTCCGCGTGCCTCGGTTATCTCTTTCCCGAGCCCTTTACTTATGCACTTTACTTTGTGATAGCCATATTGTTCTTTGTCATATATCTTGCTATCACATAGTTGCTTATCTTGCTTAGCATAAGTTGTTGGTGCACATAGGTGAGCCTAGTTGTTTTAGGTTTTGTGCTTGACAAATTAACCGCTAGGTCTATTCCGCATTTGTTCAAGCCTTAACCGTAATTATTTTAAAGCGCCTATTCACCCCCCCCCCCTCTAAGCTACATCCTCGATCTTTCAGATGTCATCAAGCTGAATATGTGATGAACTCGGAGGTGACGTTCGTTCGGTGCAAGATTAGTTGGATCGTCAAGACGTTCGACTACCTCAACCGCGTTAACATAACGTTTCCGCTTTCGGTCTACGAGGGTACGTGGACACACTCTCCCCCTCTTGTCGCTACGAATCTCCTAGATAGATCTTGCGTGATCGTAGGAATATTTTTGAAATTGCATGCTACGTTCCCCAACACTCCATTTTGTGCTCTCATTGGCGAATGAGAAAAAATGAACACTATCACACCCTTTGGTGCCATTGGAAAAAGGAAACAATGCAAACCAAGTAGAAAAACGTTTGCTTGTCGATAAGCTCTAATTTTTTATCTAGAGTTACACCAATGAAAGGAAGGAACTCCTCCAGATAGACCGATTCAGTAGGAGCAGCCAAGTGGCAGCAACTTCCCTGGGGTTGTATCAGATGAACCTAGCAAAGCAATGAAAGGAAGGAATTCATTCAGAGTAGACCGATTCAGTAGGAGGAGCCAAGTGGCAGCAACTTCCGTAAGGTTAGATCAGATGAACCTGGCAAGTGTTTTTGGTAGCACATCAATGAAAGAAGGTTCAAAATCAACAGGGAGAGTTCATGAAGGTGACACCTTTTTTGAGGTATTGCGCTCACATGTGCACATGAGGGTCTACATGTTGAAGTGAACTCTTTGAACTAGTTGATTCACGTTGTAGACCAAATGGGAATCGAGCGACCCCTTCAACCCCTGACTATATCTTCCTCCTCTACGTAAACCCCGATGATGGCTAGAACCAAGCGCCGCCTGGCGGTGGCTTCGGGGGTGATGATTAGTTACTAACGCTATAATCATATATTACCATATGGTGTATATGTTGGAAATATGCCCTAGAGGCAATGATAAAATGGTTATTATTATATTTTCTTGATCACAAATGTTTATTTTTCATGCTAGAATTATATTGACCGGAAACTTAAATACATGTGTGGATACATAAAAAAATACTGTGTCCCTAGTGAGCCTCTACTAGACTAGCTCGTTGGTCAAAGATGGTTAAGGTTTCCTAACCATAGACATGAGTTGTCACTGTTGGGGAATGTAGTAATTTCAAAAAAAATCCTAGGCACACGCAAGATCATGGTGATGGCATAGCAACGAGAGGGGAGAGTATTGTCGCCGTACTCGTAGACCGTAAGCGGAAGCGTTACGACAACGCGGTTGATGTTGTCGTACGTCTTCACGATCCGACTGATCCAAGTACCGAACGTACGACACCTCCGAGTTCAGCACACGTTCAGCTCGATGACGATCCCCGGGCTCCGATCCAGCAAAGCGTCGGGGATGAGTTCTGTCAGCACGATGGCGTGGTGACGATGATGATGTTCTACCGGCGCAGGGCTTCGCCTAAACTCCGCGACGATATGACCGAGGTGGAATATGGTGGAGGGGCGCACCGCACACGGCTAAGGAATGATCCGCAGATCAACTTGTGTGTCTCTAGGGTGCCCCCCTGCCCCCGTATATAAAGGAGCAAGGGGGAGGCCGGCCGGCCCTAGGGGGCGCGCCAAGGAGGGGGGAGTCCTCCTCCTAGTGGGAGTAGGACTCCCCTTTCCTAGTCCCACTAGGAAGGAGGAAGGGGGAAGGAAAGAGAGGGAGAGGGAGAGGGAAAGGGGGGCCGCGCCCCCTCCCCTAGTCCAATTCGGACTCCTCATGGGGGGTGCGCCACCTCCTGGGCTGCTGCCCTCTCTCTCCCCTCAGGCCCACTAAGGCCCAATACTTCCCCGGGGGGTTCCGGTAACCCCTCCGGCACTCCGGTTTTCTCCGAAATCACCCGGAACACTTCCGGTGTCCGAATATAGTCGTTCAATATATCAATCTTTATGTCTCGACCATTTCAAGACTCCTCGTCATGTCCGTGATCACATCCGGGACTCCAAACAAACTTCGGTACATCAAAACTTATAAACTCATAATAAAACTGTCATTGTAACGTTAAGCGTGCGGACCCTACGGGTTCGAGAACTATGTAGACATGACCTAGAACTATTCTAGGTCAATAACCAATAGCGAGACCTGGATGCCCATATTGGCTCCTACATATTCTACGAAGATCTTTATCGGTCAAACCGCATAACAACATGCGTTGTTCCCTTTGTCATCGATATGTTACTTGCCCGAGATTCGATCGTCGGTATCCAATACCTAGTTCAATCTCGTCACCGGCAAGTCTCTTTACTCGTTACGTAATGCATCATTCCGTAACTAACTCATTAGCTACATTGCTTGCAAGGCTTATAGTGATGTGCATTACCGAGAGGGCCCAGAGATACCTCTCCGACAATCGGAGTGACAAAACCTAATCTCAAAATACGCCAACCCAACATGTACCTTTGGATACACCTGTAGTACTACTTTATAATCACCCAGTTACGTTGTGACGTTTGGCAGCACCCAAAGTGTTCCTCCGGTAAACGGGAGTTGCATAATCTCATAGTTACAGGAACATGTACAAGTCATGAAGAAAGCAATAGCAATATATTAAACGATCAAGTGCTAGGATAACGGAATGGGTCATGTCAATCACATCATTCTTCTAATGATGTGATCCCATTAATCAAATGACAACACATGTCTATGGTTAGGAAACATAACCATCTTTGATTAATAAGCTAGTCAAGTAGAGGCATACTAGTGACGTTGTGTTTGTCTATGTATTCACACATGTATTAGTTTCCGGTTAATACAATTCTAGCATGAATAATAAACATTTATCATGATATGAGGAAATAAATAATAACTTTATTATTGCCTCTAGGGCATATTTCCTTCAGTCTCCCACTTGCACTAGAGTCAATAATCTAGATTACATAGTAATGATTCTAACACCCATGGAGTCTTGGTGCTGATCATGTTTTGCTCATGAGAGAGGCTTAGTCAACGGGTCTGCAACATTCAGATCCGTATGTATCTTGCAAATTTCTATGTCTCCCACTTGAACTTGGTCCCGGATGGAATTGAAGCGTCTCTTGATGTGCTTGGTCCTCTTGTGAAATTTGGATTCCTTTGCCAAGGCAATTGCACCAGTATTGTCACAGAAGATCTTCATTGGTCCCGATGCACTAGGTATGACACCTAGATCGGAAATGAACTCCTTCATCCAGACTCCTTCATTTGCTGCTTCTGAAGCAGCTATGTACTCCGCTTCACATGTAGATCCCGCCACGACGCTTTGTTTAGAACTGCACCAACTTACAGCTCCACCGTTTAATAAAAATACGTATCTGGTTTGCGATTTAGAATCGTCCGGATCAGTGTCAAAGCTTGCATCGACGTAACCATTTACGACTAGCTCTTTTTCACCTCCATATACGAGAAACATATCCTTAGTCCTTTTCAGGTATTTCAAGATGTTCTTGACCGCTGTCCAGTGATCCACTCCTGGATTACTTTGGTACCTTCCTGCCAAGCTTACTGCTAAGCATACGTCAGGTCTGGTACACAGCATTGCATACATGATAGAGCCTATGGCTGAAGCATAGGGAACATCTTTCATTTTCTCTCTATCTTCTGCTGAGGTCGGGCATTGAGTCTGACTCAACTTCACACCTTGTAGCATGGGCAAGAACCCTTTCTTTGCCTAATCCATTTTGAACTTTTTCAAAATTTTATCAAGGTATGTGCTTTGTGAAAGTCCTATTAAACGTCTTGATCTATCTCTATAAATCTTGATGCCCAATATGTAAGCAGCTTCACCGAGGTCTTTCATTGAAAAACTTTTATTCAAGTATCCCTTTATGCTATCCAGAAATTCTATATCATTTCCAATTAATAATATGTCATCTACATATAATATCAGAAATGCTACAGAGCTCCCACTCACTTTCTTGTAAATACAGGCTTCTCCAAAAGTCTATATAAAACCATATGCTTTGATCACACTATCAAAGCGTTTATTCTAACTCCAAGATGCTTGCACCAGTCCATAAATGGATCGCTGGAGCTTGCACACTTTGTTAGCACCTTTTGGATCAACAAAACCTTCTGGCTGCATCATATACAACTCTTCTTCCAGAAATCCATTCAAGAATGCAGTTTTGACATCCATTTGCCAAATTTCATAATCATAAAATGCAGAAATAGCTAACATGATTCGGACAGACTTAAGCATTGCTACGGGTGAGAAAGTCTCATCGTAGTGAACCCCTTGAACTTGTCTAAAACCTTTCGCAACAAGTTGAGCTTTATAGATAGTTACATTACCATCAGCGTCAGTCTTCTTCTTAAAGATCCATTTATTCTCAATGGCTTGCCGATCATCGGGCAAGTCAACCAAAGTCCATACTTTGTTCTCATACATGGATCCCATCTCAGATTTCATGGCCTCTAGCCATTTTGCGGAATTTGGGCTCATCATCGCTTCCTCATAGTTTGTAGCTTCATCATGGTCAAGTAACATGACTTCCAGAATAGGATTATCGTACCACTCTGGTGCGGATCTTACTCTGGTAGACCTACGAGGTTCAATAGAAACTTGATCTGAAGTTTCATGATCAATATCATTAGCTTCCTCACTAATTGGTGTAGTTGTCACAGGAACCGGTTCTTGTGATGAACTACTTTCCAATAAGGGAGCAGGTACAGTTACCTCATCAAGTTCTACTTTCCTCCCACTCACTTCTTTCGAGAGAAACTCCTTCTCTAGAAAGGATCCGATTTTAGCAACGAAAATCTTGCCCTCAGATCTATGATAGAAGGTGTACCCAATAGTCTCTTTTGGGTATCCTATGAAGACACATTTCTCGGTTTTAGGTTCGAGCTTATCTGGTTGAAGTTTCTTCACATAAGCATCGCAGCCCCAAACTTTAAGAAACGACAACTTTGGTTTCTTGCCAAACCACAGTTCATAAGGTGTCGTCTCAACGGATTTTGATGGTGCCCTATTCAACGTGAATGCGGCCATCTCTAAAGCATAACCCCAGAACGATAGCGGTAAATCAGTAAGAGACATCATAGATCGCACCATATCTAGTAAAGTACGATTACGACGTTTGGACACACCATTTCGTTGTGGTGTTCCGGGTGGCGTGAGTTGCGAAACTATTCTGCATTGTTTCAAATGTAAACCAAACTCGTAACTCAAATATTCTCCTCCACGATCAGATCGTAGAACTTTATTTTCTTGTTACGATGATTTTCCACTTCACTCTGAAATTCTTTGAACTTTTCAAATGTTTCAGACTTGTGTTTCATTAAGTAGATATACCCATATCTGCTCAAATCATCTGTGAAGGTGAGAAAATAACGATACCCGCCGTGAGCCTCAACATTCATTGGACCACAAACATCAGTATGTATGATTTCCAACAAATCAGTTGCTCGCTCCATAGTTCCGTAGAATGGCGTTTTAGTCATCTTGCCCATGAGGCATGGTTCGCAAGTACCAAGTGATTCCAAAAGCCCATCAGTATGGAGTTTCTTCATGCGCTTTACACCGATATGACCTAAACGGCAGTGCCACAAATAAGTTGCACTATCATTATCAACTCTGCCATCTTTTGGTTTCAACACTATGAATATATGTATCACTACTATCGAGATTCAATAAAAATAGACCACTCTTCCAGGGTGCATGACCATAAAAGATATTACTCATATAAATAGAACAACCATTATTCTCTGATTTAAATGAATAACCGCCTCGCATCAAACAAGATCCAGCTGTAATTTTCATGCTCAACGCTGGCACCAAATAACAATTATTTAGGTCTAAAACTAATCCCGATGGTAGATGTAGAGGTAGCATGCCGACCGCGATCACATCGACTTTGGAACCATTTCCCACGCGCATCGTCACCTCGTCCTTAGCCAATCTTCGCTTAATCCGTAGTCCCTGTTTCGAGTTGCAAATATTAGCAACAGAACCAGTATCAAATACCCAGGTACTACTGCGAGCAATAGTAAGGTACACATCAATAACATGTATATCACATATACCTTTGTTAACTTTGCCATCCTTCTTATCCGCCAAATACTTGGGGTGGTTCTGCTTCCAGTGTCCAGTCTGCTTGCAGTAGAAGCACTCAGTCTTAGTCTTAGGTCCAGAATTGGGTTTCTTCTCTTGAGCAGCAACTTGTTTTCTGTTCTTCTTGAAGTTCCCCTTCTTCTTCCCTTTGCCCTTCTTCTTGAAACTGGTGGTCTTGTTAACCATCAACACTTGATTCTCCTTTTTGATTTCTACCTCCGCGGCTTTTAGCATTGCGAAGAGCTCGGGAATAGTCTTGTCCATCACTTGCATATTATAGTTCATCACGAAGCTCTTGTAGCTTGGTGGCAGTGATTGAAGAATTCTGTCAATGACACTATCATCAGGAAGATTAACTCCCAGTTGAATCAAGTGATTATTATACCCAGACATTTTGAGTATGTGTTCACTGATAGAACTATTCTCCTCCATCTTGCAGCTATAGAACTTATTGGAGACTTCATATCTCTCAATCCAGGCATTTGCTTGAAATATTAACTTCAACTCCTGGAACATCTCATATGCTCCATAACGTTCAAAACGTCGTTGAAGACCCGGTTCTAAGCCGTAAAGCATGGCACACTAAACTATCGAGTAGTCATCAGCTTTGCTCTGCCAGACGTTCTTAACGTCATCAGTTGCATCAGCAGCAGGCCTGGCACCCAGCAGTGCTTCCAGGACGTAATTCTTCTGTGCAGCAATGAGGATAATCCTCAGGTTACGGACCCAGTCCGTGTAATTGCTACCATCATCTTTCAACTTTGCTTTCTCAAGGAACGCATTAAAATTCAACGGAACAACAGCACGAGCCATCTATCTACAACAAACATACACAAGCAAAATACTATCAGGTACTAAGTTCATGATAAATTTAAGTTCAATTAATCATATTACTTAAGAACTCCCACTTAGACGGACATCTCTCTAGTCATCTAAGTGATTACGTGATCCAAATCAACTAAACCATGTCCGATCATCACGTGAGATGGAGTAGTTTCAATGGTGAACATCACTATGTTGATCATATCTACTATATGATTCATGTTCGACCTTTCGGTCTCCGTGTTCCGAGGCCATATCTGTACATGCTAGGCTCGTCAAGTTTAACCTGAGTATTCCGCGTGTGCAACTATTTTGCACCCGTTGTATTTGAACGTAGAGCCTATCACACCCGATCATCACGTGGTGTCTCAGCACGAAGAACTTTTGCAACGGTGCATACTCAGGGAGAACACTTCTTGATAATTAGTGAGAGATCATCTTAAAACGCTACCGTCAATCAAAGCAAGATAAGATGCATAAAGGATAAACATCACATGCAATCAATATAAGTGATATGATATGGCCATCATCATCTTGTGCTTGTGATCTCTATCTTCAAAGCACCATCGTGATCACCATCGTCACCGGCGTGACACCTTGATCTCCATCGTAGCATCGTTGTCGTTACGCCATATATTGCTTCTAAGACTATCGCTACCGCTTAGTGATAAAGTAAAGCAATTACAGGGCGTTTGCATTTCATACAATAAAGCGACAACCATATGGCTCCTGCCAGTTGCCGATAACTTCGGTTACAAAACATGATCATCTCATACAATAAAATATAGCATCACGTCTTGACCATATCACATCACAACATGCCCTGCAAAAACAAGTTAGACGTCCTGTACTTTGTTGTTGCAAATTTTACGTGGCTGCTACGGGCTTAGCAAGAACCGTTCTTACCTACGCATCAAAACCACAACGATAGTTCGTCAAGTTAGTGTTGTTTTAACCTTTGCAAGGACCGGGCGTAGCCACACTCGATTCATCTAAAGTGAGAGAGACAGACACCCGCCAGCCACCTTTAAGCACGAGTGCTCGTAACGGTGAAACCAGTCTCGCGTAAGCGTACGCGTAATGTCGGTCCGGGCTGCTTCATCTAACAATACCGCTGAACCAAAGTATGACATGCTGGTAAGCAGTATGACTTGTATCGCCCACAACTCACTTGTGTTCTACTCGTGCATATGACATCTACGCATAAAACCTGGCTCGGATGCCACTGTTGGGGAATGTAGTAATTTCAAAAAAATTCCAACGCACACGCAAGATCATGGTGATGGCATAGCAACGAGAGGGGAGAGTATTGCCCATGTACCCTCGTAGACCGTAAGTGGAAGCGTTATGACAACGCGGTTGATGTAGTCGTACGTCTTCATGATCCGACCGATCCAAGTACCGAACGTACGGCACCTCCGGGTTCAGCACACGTTCAACTCGATGACGATCCCCGGGCTCCAATCCAGCAAAGCGTCGGGGATGAGTTCCGTCAGCACGACAGCGTGGTGACGATGATGATGTTCTACCGGCGCAGGGCTTCGCCTAAACTCCGCGACGATATGACCGAGGTGGAATATGGTGGAGGGGGGCACCGCACACGGCTAAGGAACGATCCGTAGATCGACTTGTGTGTCTCTAGGGTGCCCCCTGCCCCCGTATATAAAGGAGCAAGGGGGGAGGCCGGCCGGCCCTAGGGGGCGCGCCAAGGAGGGGGGAGTCCTCCTCCTAGTGGGAGTAGGACTCCCCTTTCCTAGTCCCACTAGGAAGGAGGAAGGGGGAAGGAAAGAGAGGGAGAGGGAGAGGGAAACGGGGGTCGGGCCCCCTCCCCTAGTCCAATTCGGACTCCTCATGGGGGGGGCCACCTCCTGGGCTGCTGCCCTCTCTCTCCCCTCAGGCCCACTAAGGCCCAATACTTCCCCGGGGGGTTCCGGTAACCCCTCCGGCACTCCGGTTTTCTCCGAAATCACCCGGAACACTTCCGGTGTCCGAATATAGTCGTCCAATATATCAATCTTTATGTCTCGACCATTTCGAGACTCCTCATCATGTTCGTGATCACATCCGGGACTCCGAACAAACTTCAGTACATCAAAACTTATAAACTAATAATAAAACTGTCATCGAAACGTTAAGCGTGCGGACCCTACGGGTTCGAGAACTATGTAGACATGACCTAGAACTATTCTCGGTCAATAACCAATAGCGGGACCTAGATGCCCATATTGGCTCCTACATATTCTACGAAGATCTTTATCGGTCAAACCGCATAACAACATACGTTGTTCCCTTTGTCATCGGTATGTTACTTGCCCGAGATTCGATCGTCGGTATCCAATACCTAGTTCAATCTCGTTACCGGCAAGTCTCTTTACTCGTTACGTAATGCATCATTCCATAACTAACTCATTAGCTACATTGCTTCTAAGGCTTATAGTGATGTGCATTACCGAGAGGCCCCAGAGATACCTCTCCGACAATCGGAGTGACAAAACCTAATCTCGAAATACGCCAACCCAACATGTACCTTTGGAGACACCTGTAGTACTCCTTTATAATCACCCAGTTACATTGTGACGTTTGGTAGCACCCAAAGTGTTCCTCCGGTAAACGGGAGTTGCATAATCTCATAGTTACAGGAACATGTATAAGTCATGAAGAAAGCAATAGCAATATACTAAACGATCAAGTGCTAGGCTAACGGAATGGGTCATGTCAATCACATCATTCTTCTAATGATGTGATCCCATTAATAAAATGACAACACATGTCTATGGTTAGGAAACATAACCATCTTTGATTAATAAGCTAGTCAAGTAGAGGCATACTAGTGACGTTGTGTTTGTCTATGTATTCACACATGTATTATGTTTCCGATTAATACAATTCTAGCATGAATAATAAACATTTATCATTATATGAGGAAATAATTAATAACTTTATTATTGCCTCTAGGGCATATTTCCTTCAGTCACTTGATGATGGGATCACATCATTAGGAGAATGATGTGATGTACAAGACCCATCTATTATCTTAGCATATGATCATTCAGTTTATTGCTACTACTTTCTTAATGTCAAATGCATATTCCTTCGACCATGAGATCATGAAACTCCCGGATACCGGAGGAATACCTTGTGTGTTATGAAATTTTACAACGTAGCTGGGTGATCATAAAGATGCTTTACAGGTATCTCTGAAGGTGTCTGTTGAGTTGGTGTGAATCGAGATTGGATTTGTCACTCCGTATGACGGAGAGGTATGTGAAGGAAATATGCCCTAGAGGCAATAATAATTTTGTTATTTTATATTTCCTTATATCATGATAAATGTTTATTATTCATGATAGAATTGTATTAACCGGAACTTGATACATGTGTGGACACATAGACAAAACACCGTGTCCCTAGTATGCCTCTACTTGACTAGCTCGTTGATTAAAGATGGTTAAGTTTTCTAGACATAGACATGTGTTGTCATTTGATGAACGGGATCACATCATTAGGAGAATGATGTGATGGACAAGACCCATCTGTTAGCATAGCATAATGATCATTCAGTTTTATTGCTACTGCTTTCTTCATGTCAAATACATATTCCTCCGACTATGAGATATGCAACTCCCGGACACCGTAGGAATGCCTTGTGTGCTATCAAACGTCACAATGTAACTGGGTGGTTATAAACATGCTCTATAGGTATCTCCGAAGGTGTTTGTTGGGTTGGCATAGATCGAGATTAGGATTTGTCACTCCGAGTATCGGAGAGGTATCTCTGGGCCCTCTCGGTAATGCACATCATATGAAGCCTTGCAAACAATGTGACTAATGAGTTGGTTACGGGATGATGCACTATATAACGAGTAAAGAGACTTGCCGGTAACAAGATTGAACTAGGTATGAAGATACCGACAATCGAATCTCGGGCAAGTAACATACCGATTGTAAGGGCATATTTATCCCTTAGGTGTTTTGGTGATTGATGACAATGCTTTTGCGGACTAATCGTGTGCCTTGAGTTTCTCAGATACTTCATCACTAGGCACGAGATGATTCCGTGCCCCTCGGAGACTATTGAAGTCGGCGTTGTTCTACGTTTCTCTTTGGTGGAGTTGAGTCGTAGGAGAGTCGTACTATTAAGAGGGGGTCCGCGTCGAAAAGGTTTGGGTGGAATCAACACGTACACTTGTCCCTCCTTTCCCTGCACTTTGGAGCTGCCCTTCGTTATCTTGGTTGTGCGGAAATCTGAAGACTACTGTTGTACTTGCGGTAGTACCGCAAGTACAAGCGGTAGTACCGCTGTGTGTCACGGTAGTACCGCCCCTCTGGAGCGGTAGTACCGCGGCACCCAGGCCTTGTGCCGCTCCGGTGCGGTAGTAGGGGCGGATGTAATTTTTTACATCCGCGCGCGTCACGGTAGTACCGCTCGTCCAGCGCGGTAGTACCGCGGGGGGGGCACGGTAGTACCGCTCCCTAGGAGTCATAGTACCGTGGCCCTCCTACCTAGTACCGCAGAGTCGCGGTAGTAGGCGCGGATGTAATTTTTTACATCCGCGCCCACAACGGTAGTACCGCGCCTCGCGAGCGGTAGTACTGCGTCGGGTTTTTGTACCACCCCAGTTTCAGCGGAAGTAGGCACGGATGTAATTTATTTCATCCGCGCCCTTCCCAGACCGTGACCCTCCTGCCTTGCGGTAGTACCGCAAGGGGAGCGGTAGTACCGTGCAAGCGGTAGTACTGCCCCCTAGTCAGGCAAGTTCCGGCTGTGCAGCCATCGCGGTAGTACCGTGGTCCTCCACGGTAGTACCGCGCAGCCTCGCGGTAGTACCGCGCCCCTGGAGCGGTAGTACCGTGTGTCGCGGGCTGAACATGTGGATAACGGTTAGATTTTTCCCACGACTATATAAGGGGTGTCTTCTACCTCTAGTTGAATACCTCTTCCACCTCTAAGCTCCATTGTTGCTCCAAGCTCCATTTTCGCCCGATCTCTCTCCCTAGCCAATCAAACTGGTTGATTTGCTCGGGATTGGGTGACAAGGGCCTGATCTACACTTCCACCACAGGATATTTGATTCCCCCCACTTATCCCTTGCGGATCTTGTTACTCTTGGGTGTTGAGCACCCTAGACGGTTGAGGTCACCTCGAAGCCATACTCCATTGTGGTGAAGCTTCATGGTGTTGTTGTTGTTGTTGGGAGCCTCCAATTGTTGTGGAGATTGCCCCAACCTTGTTTGTAAAGGTTCGGTCGCCGCCTTCAAGGGCACCAATAGTGGAATCACGGCATCTCGCATCGTGTGAGGGCGTGAGGAGAATACGGTGGCCCTAGTGGCTTCTTGGGGAGCATTGTGCCTCCACACCGCTCTAACGGAGACGTACTTCCCCTTAAAAGGAAGGAACTCCGGTAACGCATCCTCGTCTCCACCGGCTCCACTCTTGGTTATTTCGTGCCTTTACTTTTGCAAGCCTACTTGTTTTACATCCTTTGCTTGCTTGTGTGCTAGTTGTTATTGCATCATATAGGTTGCTCACCTAGTAGCACATCTAGACAACCTATTTTGTTGCAAAGTTTAATTTGGTAAAGAAAAGCATAAAAATTGTTAGTTGCCTATTCACCCCCCCCCCCCCTCTAGTCAACCATATTGATCCTTTCAATTGGTATGAGAGCCTCGTCTCTTTTTAAGGACTTTCCGTCCAAAGAGTATGGTTGATGTCGTAGATGAGGTGGGAGAGCACTCCGGTGCGAATCCGATCTCGTCTACGGGAGATGGGGGTAACTCGATCTCACGTGAGGAATTCAATGTGGCTTTGGAAACATTGAAAACCTCCATGACGACCGAGGTCAAGGACATGTTTAAGGAATTCCTAGAAGGACTTAAACAATCTACCTCGCCGATGAAAGTGGGTGATCCCACCAACAAGGTGACGGATGCTCCCTCCGACAAGGGGGAAGCTAACATTGATAAGAGTCCTTCTATTAGTGGTAGAAATGGTACCGGCATCTTTGCCCATGTGGAACCTCCAATTTATGGAGGTCCAATCCCCTCTACTCATTTGAATCATGCCAGTCCTCCTCCTAAATATGAGAAACATGAAGATTTTGATTCTTGGGTCTATCGCTTTAAGCGTCATTTGAAACATGTGAACACTAACCTTTGGAGAATTATTGAAGAAGGTTTTTATCCTCATGACCCAAGCAACTTCACCTCTCGAGAAGCCGTGGACAATCAATTCAATGAGAGTTCTCTCTTCATCATCCAAGATGCAATCCTTCCCGAAGATCTCCCTCATCTTCGACCCCATGTCATGGCTAAAGAAGCATGGAAATGTGTCGAGGGTCTCTATCGTGGAAGTGCTAGCATTCAACGCTCCAACTATGAAGTGGTGCAAGATGAAGCCGATGAGTTTGCAATGAAAGAAGATGAAGAACCTCGTGAGCTCTTTCAAAGAGTGACCAAACTCGCGGTCGCACTTCGAGATCATGGAAGCAAGGACACGGATGACAATTGGATCAAGCGGAAGTTCCTCAAGGCCATGATGCCCTACAACAAGGCCATGTCTTCCGTCATTCGTCAACGACCGGACTTCCACTCCATGACCTCAAGTGAAGTGTTGGATGAGTTCGTTGCAATGAGCATCTTGGACAAGACCGCCAACAATGTGGTGCTCCGTTCTCAAAGGGCAAAGAAGCCTAACCTTGCTTTGAAGGCCAAGGTTATTATGGAAGAAGAGGAAGAAGTGGAAGATGAGGAAAGCAACCCTGAAGACACCAAATTTGATTACCATGAGCACATGGCCCTTGCTTCAAGACAATTTTGGAGCAAGAAGAGTTCAAGACCCAACTTCAACAAGAACAACTCAAGTGGCGCTAAGGGCAAGCAACGAGTTAGAACTTGCTTCAACTGTGGCAATGTGAGCCATTTCGTTGCGGATTGTCCTTACGAGAAGCGGGAAGACAACGGTGGCAAGTTCATCCGAAAGGACAAAGCTAAGTCCTTCCCCAATAAGAACAACTTTGCCAAGAAGACTCCCACTCGTGGGTTGGTGGTTCAAGAAGAATACCAAGAGGATGACGATGATGATGAAAATGAAGAAGCAATGGCCAGGGCATCCATTACCATTGCTACTACTCCCCGGGTGTCTCTCTTCGAATCACCCAACGAAAACATCACCGCCAAATGCCTCATGGCTAAACTTCAAACAAGGAAACCCCCAACATCACAACCACCATCATTACTAATCCCTCCTTGGAGGATTGCATTGATGAACATGTTGAGTCTAATGAGGAAGTGAATGAACTTGAGTCTTTTATTAGTAAGCTCAAGGGTAAGTCCAAGAAGCACTTTGTTGCTCTCTTGGAACAACTTGGTGAGGCCAATGACATAATCGAGGCTCACAAAGAAACCATCTCCAAGATGGAAGGTCATAGTCGTGACTATGCCGATGAGATATCGGATCTCTCTAATGCTCTTGAGGAAGAGCGTGTGCATCGTTTGACTCTTGAGGAGTCACACAATGATGACCATGCTAAGTTAAAGAAAGATCTTGATCATGCTCTTGTCGTGTCTCGTGTGCTAACCTCCGAGAAGGCTAAACTAGGGGTTGATCATGCTAGACTCAAAGAGGAGTTTGAGATACTTGACAAGGCCCACAAGGTCTTGAAGGGTACTCATGCTAACCTCAAAGAGTCTCATGCTCAACTCCAAGTTAAGCTAATCAAGGAAAAGGCCACCTTTCCTCATATGGTATTAATTGATAATGCATGTGCTACTAACCCGTGTTGTGAGCATGTGCATCTTGTGGAGGAGAATGCCAAGTTGAAGGATCAACTTGAGAAAGGCCTTGTGACTTGCATTCAAGGTGAGAAGAACCTCAACGACCTTTTGAGCAATCAAAAGGAAGTTGTGGCCAAAGAAGGAATTGGGTTTGCACCCAAGTCCAAGAGCAAGAAGAAGAAGAACAACAAGACCAAACGTCCTCCTCCTCTCAAACAAACGTTTGTGAAAGAGGGAGAGGGTGCTCCTAAGGAGAAGAAGGAAAAAGTGAAGGGAGTTGATGTCCAAAAGGGCAAAAGCATTTCCTCAAACAAAGCCGGCGACTTTAACCCGTCATATGTGTTGTGCCATGCTAGTGATGGACATGTTTATGCTAAATTTGTTGGTTCTCCTTATGAGTACATTGAATGGTCTATTTGGGTTCCCAAGACCCTTGTTACTAACATCAGAGGACCCATTACTAAATGGGTACCTAAAACCAAGCATTGATCTCGTGTAGGTGTTTGCTTCCGGTGGGGGATCATGGTTGCTCGATAGTGGAGCAACAAATCATATGACCGGGAGCAAGGACTTGGTGGTGGACGTGCAAGAGATTCCATCTATGCCCACCAATGTCGAGTAGGGTGATGCATCACATTCTAAGGTATTGGGTCTCGGCAAGGTTGTAATTTCTCATGATCTAACGATCGAGAAAGTCATGCTTGTTGAGTCCCTTGCATTCAATTTACTTTCCGTACGTCAACTTGCACTCGTGGGCTTTGCTACATTCTTTGATATTGATACCGTGGCCCTCTTGTGGAGCAAGAATCTTAAAGTAGCTTTTGTTGGGCATGTCGAGAACGGTCTCTATGTGATTAACTTTTCGGAGCGACCCACTAAGACCGCGACATGCCTAATGGCTAAAGTTGACGTGGGATGGCTTTGGCATCACCGTTTAGCCCATGTCAATATGAGATCTTTGCAAAGTCTTCTCAAGGGGGACCATGTCCGTGGACTAACAAATGTTAGTTTTGCCGAAGATCGTGCTTGCAGTGCTTGTATCGAAGGAAAGCTTCATGAAAAGGCTCACCCTCCATCAACCATCATCTACTCGAAGAGACCCTTGGAGCTCCTTCACATGGATCTCTTCAGGCCTCCATCTTTTGATAGTCTTGGAGGAAGAAAGTATTGCTTGGTGATTGTGGATGATTATTCAAGATACACTTGGGTATACTTCTTCAAGAGGAAGAGTGAGACTCAACAAACCGTCATCGACTTTGCAAATGAAGCTCAATGTCAACATGATGCAAAGATCTTGACAATAAGAAGTCACAACGGCACCGAGTTCAAGAACTACACCTTGGATGAGTTTCTTAGTGATGAGGGGATCAAACATCAATACTCTGCACCATATACCCCTCAACAAAATGGTGTTGCGGAGAGGAAGAACCGGACGTTGATGGATGCGGCAAGGACCATGATGGCGGAGTTCAAGTCTCCATACAACTTTTGGGCCGAAGCCATCAACACCGCATGTCATGCATCCAATCGGCTCTATCTTCGCAAAGGCTTGAACAAGACTCCTTATGAGATACTTACCGGCAACAAGCCCAACCTCAAGTACTTCAGCATGTTCGGTTGTAAGTGTTTCATTCTCAAGAAAGGTGTTCGTTTGTCTAAATTTGAGGCTAGAGCTCATGAGGGCATATTTGTTGGTTATGCTACAAACTCTCATGCTTACCGTGTCCTCAACAAGTCCACCGGACTCATTGAGGAGACGTGTAACGTGGAGTTTGACGAAAATAATGGCTCCCAAGTGGAGCAAAGTGGTACTTGTGATGTAGGTAATGAAATTCCTCCCCAAGCCATAAGAAGAATGGGTATTGGTCAAATCCTACCCATTGAGGAACCCCTTGTGGCTGAAGGAGAAGGACAATGCTCCACTCAAGTGGAGCCATCACCTCCCCAAGACACACACGCTTCCGAAGAACAAAGTGAAGGCCCTCATTCTCATGAACAATACCAAGGGCAAGATCAACCTCAAGATGGTGGTGAACCTCTAAATGATGCCCAAGGTCAAGTTCCCCCCCTCGAGCAAGTTCAAGATCATGAGCAAGCTCAAGATCAAGAAGAAGCTCAAGACGGCGCTCAAGATGATCAAGTTAACCCTCCTCCTTCCACACCCGAGGAGGAATTGGGGCGTCATGCCGCGAAGATTGCTTCCGAGCTCACCACTCAAGGCCATCTCATGGAAAACGTGGTTGGAAGCCTAAGAAAGGGGGTAAGCACTCATAGACAATTAGCAAACTATTGTGAACATCACGCGTTTGTCTCTTGTGTTGAACCCCAAAAGGTCTAATGGGCACTCGAAGACTCGGATTGGCTCAATGTCATGCATGAAGAACTCAACAACTTCGAGTACAACAAGGTGTGGAGATTGGTGCCAAGACCATCGGGGAACCACAACGTCATTGGGACCAAATGGATTTTCAAGAACAAGCAAGATGCTCATGGGAACATTGTTCTCAACAAGGCAAGATTGGTAGCACAAGGCTACTCCCAAGTCGAGGGTAGCTCGTCTTGAATCCATTCGTTTGTTTATTGGTTATGCTTCCCATCACAACTTTAAGTTTCAACAAATGGATATGAAAAGTGCTTTTCTTAATGGTCCTATTAATGAGTTGGTCTATGTCAAGCAACCCCCCGGGTTCGAGGATCCCTACTTTCTGGATCATGTGTATCAACTCGATAAGGCACTCTATGGCCTTAAACAAGCCCCACGTGCGTGGTATGACCACCTTACCGAGTTGTTACAAGATCGTGGATTTGAGGTGGGGCTAATCGACCCCACTCTTTTTACTAAGAAGGTCAATAGGGAGTTGTTTGTATGCCAACTATATGTTGATGATATTATCTTTGGTTCTCCTAACAAAGCTTTCAATGAGAAATTTGCCGCTCTCATGACCTCCAAGTTCAAGATGTCTTCGATGGGAGAGTTGAAGTTCTTCCTTGGTTTTGACATCAAACAAAGAAGAGAAGGAACCTTCATCAACCAAGCCAAATACACTCAAGACATGCTTAAAAGATTCAAGCTAAGTGATGTCAAGCCGACTACTACACCAATGCCTACCAAGTGCCAACTTGACATTGATCCCAATGGTAAAGTAGTGGATCAAAAGGTATATCGCTCCATGATTGGCTCCTTGCTTTACCTTTGTGCATCTAGACTGGATATCATGTTGAGTGTGGGGATGTGTGCACGTTTCCAAGCCGCACCAAAGGAAAGTCACTATGTGGCGGTCAAGCGAATCTTTCGATATTTGGCTCATACCCCAAACTTTGGCTTATGGTACCCAATAGGAGAAAACTTCAAGCTTGAAGGTTTCACGGATTCCGATTGGGCGGGAGACAAAGTGGATAGGAAGTCCACTTCTGGAGGGTGCCAATTTCTTGGTTGCTCTTTGGTAAGTTGGTCTTCCAAGAAGCAAAGTTGTGTGTCTCTCTCGTCCACCGAAGTGGAGTATGTGGCGGCTGGTAGTTGTTGTGCTCAACTCCTATGGATGAGGCAAACTTTAAAGGAGTACGGTGTCATTTGTGACAAAGTGCCTCTTTGGTGTGATAATCAAAGTGCCATCAAGATTTCTCTCAACCCGGTGCAACACTTCAAGACGAAGCACATTGAGATTCGGTATCACTTCATCCGGGATCACATTAGGCGAGGGGAGATCGAGCTCAAGTATGTCAACACTCATGATAACCTTGCAGATATTTTCACGAAGCCCTTGGATGAAGCAAGATTTCGCGAGTTAAGGCATGAGCTAAATATCATTGATTTGAGCAATGTGACTTGAAACCGTGCACCCCCCACCACACTCAACTTGTTGTCCAGTTTAGGTGTAGGCATGGACATAGGGGGAGTGTTGTTCTCTCAATGAACCCTCCCTCCCCCCATTATGCATAAAAAATCGATCACCTCTTTCACATTAGCCATTTTTGATGGTACTTGTGCTTCAAAGACGAGTTTTGGTCATGGGCCCAAGGATAATTCTTCGCGGTGCCATACCATCCAACTCAAACATAGGTGGGTTCGGCCATCGCCCTCCCTCCTCGAGAGGCTTTCTTGCTTGGTGGTTTCTAGTTGTCTTTTTACCTCTGGTTTGTGCATGTTCTTGTGGTTTCTTGTGTGTGAAAAGTTCCCGTGCAAAGGCTTTTTTCTCGTTTTGAAACTTGCGGTGACTTGAGCTCACGGTACTACCGCGGCCAGCTACGGTACTACCGCAGCCAGCCACGGTACTACCACTGGCGGGAGCACGGTACTACCGCCACCATGCGGGAGTAATTTTTTACTGCCGCCTGGTTGAGCGGTACTACCGCCTCGGTGCGGTACTTCCGCCCGAGCGGTACTACCATGATGATACGCGGTACTACCGCGCCAGTTCGAGCGCGTGGGGATAAGGATGGGCAGGGGAGTTCTAACTCCCCATACCCATTCGCCGTCCTCTCTCTCCACGTCGTCTCCTCCTCTCCCTCGCTCAAGAACGGAGCCGGCGTTCGTCGCTGGATCTCCTCCATCGGCTGCCCTCCCGTGATTCCGACTGGTGGGATCGTTCCCCATCACGTGCTCTTGCTATGGACCAAGGTTTTTCCGCAACTCCCTCTCCGTGTTGTTTGTCTTTGGTGTTTTTAGGTTTTGGGGGAGGCTTGTGTGTTCTTGAGGTTCATAGGCCTAATCTCTGCAAGAATAGGATGAAGGAGCGTGGTATTGCATAGGAATTGTACTTGCATTGTTGTCTTGCGCTAGATCTGATCACCGTAGCACCGCCGTTGTTTCACGGTTCTTTTCAGATTCAAACCGCCCGTTGGATCTGACGCGACACGGTACTACCGCCCGTCCGGCGCGGTACTACCGCTCGCATGGTACTACCGCCCTTCGGGAGCGGTACTACCGCGCTCTGTGCGGTACTAAAAGCTTACTTCCGCTCCAGCGACGGTACTACCGTGACCTCGCACGGTACTACCGCGTTTGGAGCGGTACTAACCTTTTAGTACCGCAGACAGTGGCAGTTCTACCGTGGCTCACATCTATCGCATGCCAACTTTCTCGTATGCCTTCTATGTGTTTCTTGCGCTTTATCGTGGCCTTTGCATTGATCTTCTTCGCGTCTTTGGTGCTTTGCGTGTGTGTCTCAGGTGGTGGCTCTCGCCGGTCCAATCCCAGTCGTGACACTGGCTCCAAGCGTCTGCGCAACCCAGGAGAAGTACCAGAGGGATCGTCTGCCTCAAAGTGCAATGTCAAGACCTCTGCTAGCAAGCACAAGGAGCCCGCTAAGGGCATGGATGAGATAGCCCCCACTGAGTATGTTCGTCTTAGGCAGCTTCACCCTTATGTGCATCCGCGTTCCACTGTCAGAGGCTGTGAGCTGTTCTGGAACAAGACACAGACCAACATCTATTTGGATGTCATCAAGAACAAGCAGAATACCTATGTGGAGGTGAAGTGGATTGATATGCACCACATGAGGAAGGACAAGTTCCGTGACTACTTTGGAGAGGCTCTGGACTTGGTGGAGCAGTTTGGCATTGAGCATGTGATCTCTTTCCACCTGGACTATGACCCTGAGATTATCTGTCAGTTCTTTGCCTCAGTGTACTTTCACCCTAATGAAGAAAGGAGGATGACCTGGATGACCAATGGCCACCAACTGTCTGCTACCTGGAAGGAGTTCATGGATCTGCTTCAGGTTCCTGATGATGGGCTTAACACTCCAGTGGGTGTTCGCCCCCATGGCAATGCTGATTATGCCAACAAGGACAAGCTTACCCCGTTCATGGTTGAGAAGGCGCTCGCCAATGGCAAGACAACTTTGGTACTCAACCTCTTTTTGGATATCATGTATCGCATCTTCCGCAATTCCTTGTTCCCACGCATCGGTGACAAAGACAAGGTTC
Organism: Triticum timopheevii; assembly: GCA_963921465.1. Classification (NCBI taxonomy): domain Eukaryota; kingdom Viridiplantae; phylum Streptophyta; class Magnoliopsida; order Poales; family Poaceae; genus Triticum; species Triticum timopheevii. Next base: position 67,655,057 of record OY997272.1, on the reverse strand, counting down.
ATGCCTATATGGTGGATATGATTCTCATTTGCCAGGAGGCTCGTTCGACTCAGTCTCAGCCACTTGATGTCTCACACATCATGTGGTGTGAGCTTCGGTTTGCAGTGTTCAACCGCAAGGTGCCTATCTATGGCCCCTATCTGTTTCGGCTGATCTCGAAGACTTGGGAGAAGATGTACCCTGATGAGGAGTTCCTTGCTCCAGACTGGATTTGCAATGAGCCCATCTGTCTGCGTATCAAATCCAACTGGGCCAACACCGCTACTCATGCCGATGTGACTGCTGCTAGGGCTGCTGGTGATGAGGAGGATGCTGGCGCTGAGGATGTTGCTGAGGGCCGTGCTGCTAGGCCTTCCCAGAGTGCCCCTATGCCGTCATGGGCCAAGAAGCTGAAGGACAAGATGAAGACACTGTTCTGCATGCAAGCCAAGGGGCAGTACAGGACTCACGTGGAGTCCAAGGAGAGTCGTCGCCGGCACAACAAGATCTTGCAGCTCTATGGTGAGGAAGTGTCTGGCGGGTCTGAGGAGCGCATCACTCCTGAGGCCGAGTGGATGGAGAAGCAAGGTTACAAGTGGACTGAGTCTGAGGAGGATGTCGAGGAGACCACCCCAGCTGCCAAGGAGACCGACGGAGAGGGCTGGGACGAGTTCTCTGCTTGAGCCACCTCGTGTGTGTAGGTGTCCTCTCTGCCTTTTTGGCGTCTCGATGCCAAAGGGGGAGAGAGTGTAGGGATTTGCGAGTTTGCGAGTCGTGTGTGTCGTGTGTTTGCTGCTTTCTTGGTTGAACTATTTGTTGCTTTCTCGTTCGAACCTTGGTTACTTTACTTCGTATGGTGTAAGACATATGCACTCTATCTATCCTAGCAAGCTTGTGTTATATTGTGCTATCTTTGTGCTATGCTATGCTTATTATTGTGCTATGCTATGCTTATTTTCATGCCTTGGTCTCTAAAATATAGGGGGAGTGTTGATCCTAGTATGTGTGCTATGCAGTCCAAAGCATCCATCTAAAGTGCACACATCTAGGGGGAGCCCGTCTATATTTTAGAGAGGTGGGGTTTGCCCCTGCTCTAAATTATCTTATCTATGTGCAAATCCCGTGTTGTCATCAATCCACCAAAAAGGGGGAGATTGTAAGGGCATATTTATCCCTTAGGTGTTTTGGTGATTGATGACAATGCTTTTGCGGACTAATCATGTGTCTTGAGTTTCTCAGATACTTCATCACTAGGCACGAGATGATTCCGTGCCCCTCGGAGACTATTGAAGTCAGCGTTGTTCTACGTTTCTCTTTGGTGGAGTTGAGTCGTAGGAGAGTCGTACTATTAAGAGGGGGTCCGCGTCGGAAAGGTTTGGGTGGAATCAACACGTACACATGTCCCTCCTTTTCTTGCACTTTGGAGCTGCCCTTCGTTATCTTGGTTGTGTGGAAATCTGACGACTACTGTTGTAGTTGCGGTAGTACCGCAAGTACAAGCGGTAGTACCGCTTTGTGTCACGGTAGTACCGCCCCTCTGGAGCGGTAGTACCGTGGCACCCAGGCCTTGTGCCGCTCCGGTGCGCTAGTAGGGGCGGATGTAATTTTTTACATCCGCGCCCCCCACGGTAGTACCGCTCGTCCAGCGCGGTAGTACCGCGGGGGGGGGCACGGTAGGACCGCTCCCTAGGAGTCGTAGTACCGTGGCCCTCCTACCTAGTACCGCAGAGTCACAGTAGTAGGCGCGGATGTAATTTTTTACATCCGCGCCCGCAACGGTAGTACCGCGCCTCGCAAGTGGTAGTACCGCGTCGGGTTTTTGTACCACCCCAGTTTCAGCAGAAGTAGGCACGGATGTAAATTATTTCATCCGCGCCCTTCCCAGGCTGTGACCCGCCTACCTTGCGGTAGTACCGCAAGGGGGAGCGGTAGTACCGCGCAAGCGGTAGTACTGCCCCCTAGTCAGGCAAGTTCCGGCCTGTGCAGCCGTCGCGGTAGTACCGTGGTCCTCCACGGTAGTACCGCGCAGCCTCGCGGTAGTACCGCGCCCCTGGAGCGGTAGTACCGTGTGTCGCGAGTTGAACATGTGGATAACGGTTGGATTTTTCCCACGACTATATAAGGGGTGTCTTCTACCTCTAGTTGACTACCTCTTCCACCTCTAAGCTCCATTGTTGCTCCAAGCTCCATTTTCGCCCGATCTCTCTCCCTAGCCAATCAAACTTGTTGAGTTGCTCGGGATTGGGTGACAAGGGCCCGATCTACACTTCCACCACAGGATATTTGATTCCCCCCACTTATCCCTTGCGGATCTTGTTACTCTTGGGTGTTGAGCACCCTAGATGGTTGAGGTCACCTCGAAGCCATACTCCATTGTGGTGAAGCTTCGTGGTGTTGTTGTTGTTGTTGGGAGCCTCCGATTGTTGTGGAGATTGCCCCAACCTTGTTTGTAAAGGTTCGGTCGCCGCCTTCAAGGGCACCAATAGTGGAATCACAGCATCTCACATCGTGTGAGGGCGTGAGGAGAATACGGTGGCCCTAGTGGCTTCTTGGGGAGCATTGTGCCTCCACACCGCTCTAACGGAGACGTACTTCCCCTTAAAAGGAAGGAACTCCGGTAACACATCCTCGTCTCCACCGGCTCCACTCTTGGTTATTTCGTGCCTTTACTTTTGCAAGCCTACTTGTTTTACATCCTTTGCTTGCTTGTGTGCTAGTTGTTATTGCATCATATAGGTTGCTCACCTAGTTGCACATCTAGACAACCTATTTTGTTGCAAAGTTTAATTTGGTAAAGAAAAGCTTAAAAATTGTTAGTTGCCTATTCACCCCCCCTCCAGTCAACCATATCGATCCTTTCAATTGGTATCAGAGCCTCGTCTCTTTTTAAGGACTTTACCGTCCAAAGAGTATGGTTGATGTCGTAGATGAGGTGGGAGAGCACTCCGGTGCGAATCCGATCTCATCTACGGGAGATGGGGGTAACTCGATCTCACGTGAGGAATTCAATGTGGCTTTGTAAACATTGAAAACCTCCATGACGACCGAGGTCAAGGACATGTTTAAGGAATTCCTAGAAGGACTTAAACAATCTACCTCACCGATGAAAGTGGGTGATCCCACCAACAAGGTGACGGATGCTCCCTCCGACAAGGGGGAAGCTAACATTGATAAGAGTCCTTCTATTAGTGGTAGAAATGGTACCGGCATCTTTGCCCATGTGGAACCTCCAATTTATGGAGGGCCAATCCCCTCTACTCATTTGAATCATGCCGGTCCTCCTCCTAAATATGAGAAACATGAAGATTTTGATTCTTGGGTCTATCGCTTTAAGCGTCATTTGAAACATGTGAACACTAACCTTTGGAGAATCATTGAAGAAGGTTTTTATCCTCATGACCCAAGCAACTTCACCCCTCGAGAAGCCGTGGACAATCAATTCAATGAGAGTGCTCTCTTCATCATCCAAGATGCAATCCTTCCCGAAGATCTCCCTCATCTTTGACCCCATGTCATGGCTAAAGAAGCATGGAAATGTGTCGAGGGTCTTTATCGTGGAAGTGCTAGCATTCAACGCTCCAACTATGAAGTGGTGCAAGATGAAGCCGATGAGTTTGCAATGAAAGAAGATGAAGAACCTCGTGAGCTCTTTCGAAGAGTGACCAAACTCGCAGTCGCACTTCGAGATCATGGAAGCAAGGACACGAATGACAATTGGATCAAGCGGAAGTTCCTCAAGGCCATGATGCCCTACAACAAGACCATGTCTTCCGTCATTCGTCAACGACCGGACTTCCACTCCATGACCTCAAGTGAAGTGTTGGATGAGTTCGTTGCAATGAGCATCTTGGACAAGACCGCCGACAATGCGGTGCTCCGTTTTCAAAGGGCAAAGAAGCCTAACCTTGCTTTGAAGGCCAAGGTTATTATGGAAGAAGAGGAAGAAGTGTAAGATGAGGAAAGCAACCCCGAAGACACCAAATTTGATTACCATGAGCACATGGCCCTTGCTTCAAGACAATTTTGGATCAAGAAGAGTTCAAGACCCAACTTCAACAACAACAACTCAAGTGGCGCTAAGGGCAAGCAACGAGTTAGAACTTGCTTCAACTGTGGCAATGTGAGCCATTTCGTTGCGGATTGTCCTTACAAGAAGCGGGAAGACAACGGTGGCAAGTTCATCGGAAAGGACAAAGCTAAGTCCTTCCCCAACAAGAACAACTTCACCAAGAAGACTCCCACTCGTGGGTTGGTGGTTCAAGAAGAATACCAAAAGGATGACGATGATGATGAAAATGAAGAAGCAATGGCCATGGCATCCGTTGCCATTGCTACTACTCCCCGGGTGTCTCTCTTCGAATCACCCAACGAAAACATCACCGCCAAATGCCTCATGGCTAAAGCTTCAAACAAGGTAACCCCCAACATCACAACCACCATCATTACTAATCCCTCCTTGGAGGATTGCATTGATGAACATGTTGAGTCTAATGAGGAAGTGAATGAACTTGAGTCTTTTATGAGTAAGCTCAAGGGTAAGTCCAAGAAGCACTTTGTTGCTCTCTTGGAACAACTTGGTGAGGCCAATGACATGATCGAGGCTCACGAAGAAACCATCTCCAAGATGGAAGGTCATAGTCGTGACTATGCCGATGAGATATCGGATCTCTCTAATGCTCTTGAGGAAGAGCTTGTGCATCGTTTGACTCTTGAGGAGTCACACAATGATGACCATGCTAAGTTAAAGAAAGATCTTGATCATGCTCTTGTCGTGTCTCGTGTGCTAACCTCCGAGAAGGCTAAACTAGGGGTTGATCATGCTAGACTCAAAGAGGAGTTTGAGATACTTGACAAGGCCCACAAGGTCTTGAAGGGTACTCATGCTAACTTCAAAGAGTCTCATGCTCAACTCCAAGTTAAGCTAATCAAGGAAAAGGCCACCTTTCCTCATATGGTATTAATTGATAATGCATGTGCTACTAATCCGTGTTGTGAGCATGTGCATCTTGTGGAGGAGAATGCCAAGTTGAAGGATCAACTTGAGAAAGGCCTTGTGACTTGCATTCAAGGTGAGAAGAACCTCAACGACCTTTTGAGCAATCAAAAGGAAGTTGTGGCCAAAGAAGGAATTGGGTTTGCACCCAAGTCCAAGAGCAAGAAGAAGAAGAACAACAAATCCAAACATCCTCCTCCTCTCAAACAAACGTTTGTGAAAGAGGGAGAGGGTGCTCCTAAGGAGAAGAAGGAAAAAGTGAAGGGAGTTGATGTCCAAAAGGGCAAAAGCATTTCCTCAAACAAAGCCGGCGACTTTAACCCGTCATATGTGTTGTGCCGTGCTAGTGATGGACATGTTTATGCTAAATTTGTTGGTTCTCCTTATGAGTACATTGAATGGTCTATTTGGGTTCCCAAGACCCTTGTTACTAACATCAAAGGACCCATTACTAAATGGGTACCTAAAACCAAGCATTGATCTCGTGTAGGTGTTTGCTTCCGGTGGGGGATCATGGTTGCTCGATAGTGGAGCAACAAATCATATGACCGGGAGCAAGGACTTGGTGGTGGACGTGCAAGAGATTCCATCTATGCCCACCAATGTCGAGTGGGGTGATGCATCACATTCTATGGTATTGGGTCTCGGCAAGGTTGTAATTTCTTATGATCTAACAATCAAGAAAGTCATGCTTGTTGAGTCCCTTGCATTCAATTTACTTTCCGTTCGTCAACTTGCACTCATGGGCTTTGCTACATTCTTTGATATTGATACCGTGGCCCTCTAGTGGAGCAAGACTCTTAAAGTAGCTTTTGTTGGGCATGTCGAGAATGGTCTCTATGTGATTAACTTTTTGGTGCGACCCACTAAGACCGCAACATGCCTAATGGCTAAAGTTGACGTGGGATGGCTTTGGCATCGCCGTTTAGCCCACGTCAATATGAGATCTTTGCAAAGTCTTTTCAAGGGGGACCATGTCCGTGGACTAACAAATGTTAGTTTTGCCAAAGATCGTGCTTGCAGTGCTTGTATCGAAGGAAAGCTTCATGAAAAGGCTCACCCTCCATCAACCATCATCTACTCGAAGAGACCCTTGGAGCTCCTTCACATGGATCTCTTCGGGCCTCCATCTTTTGATAGTCTTGGAGGAAGAAAGTATTGCTTGGTGATTGTGGATGATTATTCAAGATACACTTGGGTATACTTCTTCAAGAGGAAGAGTGAGACTCAACAAACCGTCATCGACTTTGCAAATGAATCTCAACGTCAACATGATGCAAAGATCTTGACAATAAGAAGTGACAACGGCACCGAGTTCAAGAACTACACCTTGGATGAGTTTCTTAGTGATGAGGGGATCAAGCATCAATACTCTGCACCATATACCCCTCAACAAAATGGTTTTGCGGAGAGGAAGAACCGGACGTTGATGGATGCGGCAAGGACCATGATGGCGGAGTTCAAGTCTCCATACAACTTTTGGGCCGAAGCCATCAACACCGCATGTCATGCATCCAATCGGCTCTATCTTCGCAAAGGCTTGAACAAGACTCCTTATGAGATACTTACCGGCAACAAGCCCAACCTCAAGTACTTCTGGGTGTTCGGTTGTAAGTGTTTCATTCTCAAGAAAGGTGTTCGTTTGTCTAAATTTGAGGCTAGAGCTCATGAGGGCATATTTGTTGGTTATGCTACAAACTCTCATGCTTACCGTGTCCTCAACAAGTCCACCGGACTCATTGAGGAGATGTGTAACGTGGAGTTTGACGAAAATAACGGCTCCCAAGTGGAGCAAAGTGGTACTTGTGATGTAGGTGATGAAATTCCTCCCCAAGCCATAAGAAGAATGGGTATTGGTCAAATCCTACCCATTGAGGAACCCCTTGTGGCCGAAGGAGAAGGACAATGCTCCACTCAAGTGGAGCCATCACCTCCCCAAGACCCACACGCTTCCGAAGAACAAAGTGAAGGCCCTCATTCTCATGAACAAGACCTACACGGATCACTTCACCAACACCGTCATCACGCCGTCGTGCTGACGGAACTCATCGACTCCATCGACACTGATAACCAACAAGTATAGGGGATCGCAACAATTTTCGAGGGTAGAGTATTCAACCCAAATTTATTGATTCGACACAAAGGGAGCCAAAGAATATTCTCAAGTATTAGCTACTGAGTTGTCAATTCAACCACACCTGTAAGACTTAATATTTGCAGTAAAGTATTTAGTAGCAAAGTAGTATGGAAGTAACGGTAACGGTGACAAAAGTAACAGTAGCAGTTTTGTAGTAATCGTAACAGTGGCAACAGAGAAGTAACTAAGCAAAGATCAATGTGTGAAAAGCTCGTAGGTAATGGATCAGTGATGGATAATTATGTTTGATGCAATTCCTCATGCAACAGTTATAACATAGGGTGACACAGAACTAGCTCCAGTTCATCAATGTAATGTAGGCATGTATTCCGAATATAGTCATACGTGCTTATGGAAAAGAACTTGCATTACATCTTTTGTCCTACCCTCCCATGGCAGCGGGGTCCTATTGGAAACTAAGGGATATTAAGGCCTCCTTTTAATAGAGTACCAGACCAAAGCATTAGCACTTAATGAATACATGAACTCCTCAAACTATGGTTATCACTGGGAGTGGTCCCGATTATTGTCACTTCGGGGTTGCCGGATCATAACACATAGTAGGTGACTATTGACTTGCAAGATAGGATCAAGAACTCACATATATTCATAAAAACATAATAGGTTCGGATCTGAAATCATGGCACTCGGGCCCTAGTGACAAGCATTAAGCATGGCAAAGTCATAGCAACATCAATCTTAGAACATAATGGATACTAAAGATCAAACCCTAACAAAACTAACTCGATTACATGGTAAATCTCATCCATCCCATCATCGTCCAGCAAGCCTACAATGGGATTACTCATGCACGGCGGTGAGCATCATGAAATTGGTGATGGAGGATGGTTGATGATGACAATGGCGAGGGATTCTCCTCTCCGGAGCCCCGAACAGACTCCAAATCAGCCCTCAAGAGGAAGATTAGGGCTTGGCGGTGGCTCCGTATCGTAAAACACGATGAATCCTTCTCCCTGATTTTTTTCTCCCCGAAAGTGAATATATGGAGTTGGAGTTGAGGTCGGTGGTGTCCCAGGGGGCCCACGAGGCAGGGGGCGCGCCCCAGGGGGGGCATCTTGCACCCTCGTGGACAGGGTGTGGGCCCCCTGATGCTGATTTTTTCGCCATTATTTTTTATTAATTCCAAAACGTGCCTCCGTGGATTTACAGGTCATTCCGAGAACTTTTATTTCTGCACAAAAATAACACCATGGCAGTTCTGCTGAAAACAGCGTCAGTCCGGGTTAGTTCCATTCGAATCATGCAAGTTAGAGTCCAAAACAAGGGCAAAAGTGTTTGGAAAAGTAGATACGTTGGAGACGTATCAGACACTCTGATGGATCAAGAGTTCGAGGGACGTCATCGAGCTGAACGTGTGCAGATATAGGAGGTGCCGTACGTTTGGTACTTGATCGGTTGATTCGAGAAGACGTTCGACTACATCAACTGCGTTAAGTTAAAGCTTCCGCTTTCGGTCATACTCTCCCCCTCTCGTTGCTATGCATCTCCTAGATAGATCTTGTGTGAGTGTAGGAATTTTTTTGAAATTGCATGCTACGTTTCCCAATAGTATCTCTGGGCCCTCTCGGTAATACAGCATGACAAGAAGGTTGCAAGCAAAGTGACTAAGGAGTTAGTTATGATATGATGTATTACGGAACGAGTAAAGAGACTTGGCGCTAATGAGATTGAACTAGGTATGGAGATACCGACAATTGAATCTTGGTCAAGTAACATACCGACAGACAAAGTGAACTACGTATGTTCTCATAAAGTTTCAACTGGTAAAGATATTCGTAGAATATGTAGGAACCAATATGGCATCCAGGTCCCGCTATTGGTTATTGACCAGAGAGGTGTCTCAGTCATGTCTACATCATTCACGAACCTGTACGGTTTGCACGCTTAACGTTCGTTGATGATATAATATTATATGAGTTATATGAGTTGGTAACCGAATGTTGTTCGGAGTCCCAGATGAGATCACGTACATGACGAGGAGCTCCGGAATGGTCCGGAGGTAAAGATTGATATATAGGATGATACTATTTGTTCTACGGAAAGGTTTCGAAATGTACCGAGTATTTATAGCAGTGCCGGAAGGGGTTCCGGGAGGCCACCGGTAAGTGGTTGGCCTTATGGGCCAAAGGGGGGAAGCACACCAGCCCGCAAGGGGGCTGGCGCGCCCCACCACCCCTGCCCACGCGCCAAGGAAGGAGGGAAGGAAGGGGGAGACGACCTAAGGCAGCCAGCCCCCGTTCCTTCCCCCCATGTCCATATATGGAAGGGGGCGCGGCCACGGCAGGCCCTAGGGCTGGACGCCGGCCCCTTAGGGCGCCCTAGGCTGCCTCCTCTCCCCCCTCCATCTATATATATGTGAGGAAGGAGAGGGGCAACACACACCACGATCCCCAAGCCGTGTGCGGTGCCCCTCTCCCTCTAGTTCGTCCTCGGTCATAAATTTCAAAGTGCTCAGCGAAGCCCTGCGGAGATAGTTACACCACCACCGTCACCACAACGTCGTGCTGCCGGAACTCATCTACTACTTCGACCGTCTTGCTGGATCAAGAAGGCGAGAATGTCATCGAGCTGAATGTGTACTGAACGCGGGGGGTGCCATGCGTTTGGTGCTTGATCGGAACGGATCGTGAAGGTGTACGACTACATCAACCGCGTCGATAAACGCTTCCGCTTAACAGTCTACGAGGGTACATAGACACACTCTCCCCTCTTGTAGCTATGCATCTTCATGGATAGATCGTGCGTGTACGTAGAATTTTTTTTATTTTCCATGCATCATTCCCCATCGGTATATGCCTCGTACCCTAGCCGGTTCATGGCTTCATTCATTTGAAGTCGAGCTTTATGCCTTTTCTTTAAAAGAATCATCTGGTGGCACTAGGTGTGGCTCAACCTTAATGGTACTACCAAGCGTTGGTCAAGAACACTACTGGCCCACATGAAAGTATTTGGTGTACATCCAAACAGATTTTTTTTGTACATAAGAATTTTTTGTGTTTTTTTTGCCACAGATACGTTTCTGGTATTTTTTCACCAAATTTCACATCAAAGTAGATTGGGCACCCAGATTTCATACCCCTGAACCCAAAATTCGTGTGAAATTTCCTAGTAGTTTTTTGAATTTAATGTTCATATAGGGGTATGGAGCACCCCAGGTGCTACAAATCCTCTTCCTACGGGGGGAATACATAGGAGCACCTAGATGCTCCACCCCCCTATATGAAAATTAAATTAAAATATACCAGGAAAATTTTAAAAAATGATATCTTGAATCTTAAACTTGGGTGCCCAATCTACTCCCATATGAAGTTTGATACAAAAATACCAGGAAATGTATCCATGACGAAGAAAATACAGTCCGAACTAAAATTCATCCAAACTATTTTTTTCTATACATAAGAATTTTTCCTTTTTGCCACATATACGTTTCGGTATTTTTTTCACGAAATTTGACATGAAAGTAGATTGGGCACACAGGTTTCATGTCCCAAAATCCTAGATTTTTCTTTTGAAATTTTCCAGTATTTTTTTGAACTTAATGTTCATATAGGGGTATTGAGCACCCAAGTGCTACAAATCCTCTTCCGTGTACCGGGGCTTATGGTGTGCTCGGCACCCAACTCCCATAAATGCTTTTAAATTTTCAAAGAATTGTTAAACAAATATGAAATTGATAATACAAGCATGTATCATGTCACAATATTCTAAATCCAAATTGTAACACAGGTCAAGAAGAAAGAGACAAAATCAACATTAAATAGTATGTAACGTAAGCCGCACTTCATGTTGGGTCATTGTCGATATTGTTAACAAATTTATCATTTTTGTTTGTCTAGCTATGTTTCAAATTTTGATTTGAAATTTTATATATGGTCGGTTCTTGTGCACCCCGCGGAAAAGAAACGGTAATGATAACTCCCGAACGTTCGGGAGTTAAGCATGGCAACCTGAACAGGTTCGATGGCAAGTTTAGTTTGCGTAAGATTAAGGAAACATGGCAATTTTCTAAACAAAAAACGAAAAAGGACGAAGTTGCCATCCCCTATCAAGTAAAGTTGCCCTCCCCTATGAACTAAAGTTGCCATGTAAAAACGTTCGGGACGAAATGCTCAAAATCTAAACGTTCGGAAGTTATTGGATTCCAAAAGAAAAGGTTATTGTGTATCCCTGTCATATTTGTTATAATACTTCTTTGCAACTTTTAATAAAACTATCTAGAGGTCTCAGGTGCACCACAAGCCCCGTGTAATGAGTCTGACGTATGGTCTCCATAAAAAAAACAAAACTAATATGCACACGAACTGATGTGCACGAAATGTGGACGATAGAGGATTCAACGGTGATACCCAGTTTTGCTCTATGCCTGGACGGCTTGATGTGCTGTGTCGTGTGAAAATCGTCCAAATTTTACCGTCCGTGTAGTGGTGCTCATAAAAAAATGACGACGTATGATGAGAAGACCAACTATGCACACGATTTTGGACGACAAGCCAATCAAGCCGGATGGTGAATTGGTGATGAGAAATGCTAACCAAAGCTGATGGAGTGCCAAGCTTACTAGTCTCAAGATGAACAATGTTCTAATACGATTTCAAAAGGTAAAAAAGGAATGAACACACTGACCCACTCATATACGCCATAATGAACACATAATACCAGCATTCATGAATGTAATATACCACTATTGTTTATTGTAATTTTAAATTAATGTTGGCTAATTGCCAACAGATGATACAACTTTTAGCTGGAGTTCTACCGCTATACTAGTATACTACCACCGGCACTACCTCGCGCAGCTCGTCCATGGAAAATCCCACCTCGCAAAATTCCAAGCCAGCCAAAATGGCGTCGCACTCTTGATCCAGCACGGGGGTACCGCTAGTACCAGCACGCCTCAACTGAAAAAAAATCTCGACATTGCGCTGGCCGTTGTTGTGGCCCCGCCGCGCTCTATCCTTATCCTTGCCGCCGCGTCCTGCCCGCCGCGGCCTTGGCCCGCCGGATCTCCTGCCGCCGCCGCCGCGCCGCCTTGTGCTGCATCTGCATCAGCTGCTGCTGCTGCTGCTGGTGCCCTCGGTGGACCCACTGCGCCGCCGCCAGAGCGGCAGTCTGCGGCGGCCTGCCGTCCTCGGCGTCGGCCTCCGCCGGCTCGTTGAGGTCCAGCGCCGGCCGGTCGGCGGCGCGCGCCTGCGGCAGCTTCCATCTCCGCTGCCCCTCCTCCTCCTCCTCCGGCCGGTGCCGCTTCTTGTGCTGCAGAAGAGAGACACGTGGCGCCCGCGTTAGCCTCGCTTGCCAAGTTCGCGCAATGCGGTTAGCGAGCGACACGAGGCCCCCAATCCACCATCCAATCCAGGAAAGGAAGCCGCGGAAAACAGGAAGTAAATAAAAGCAGGAACTTGGCGTGGTCAATGGCGGATTGAATCGCGGAGTCCACGAGAGATTGCACCGCAAGGAACAAACAGGAAATCACTGCGCTGTAACAACGAACCAGATCGAACGAACGAACGACCGATCAACTGGTTCGAGCGGAGATTGGGAGGGAGGAGAGCTCATCAGTCATCACCTTGCTCTGCTGAATCTGCTTGAGGCTGTCGTTGGTGCTCCGCGAGGTGTGCAGCCGGGCCCTGAAGTCCTCGATTTGCTGTTGGATTCAACACAGTGAGCGGGCAACAGTGTTAGAGGAACAGTACCGCCGATTTCCGATCAAGACGGCTCAATAAATCGAGGTTATTTCAAAATAAATCGCCGGAGCTAATCCGTCCAATCCATGGAGCAGAGGAGGGCGCGTGACGAGATCGGCAATGATTCCCCACGTAATTCGACAAAAAAGAGACAGCTCGAAGGAGTAAAGGAAAAGGCGGAGGCCGTCACGGACCTTTAGCAGATGGGCGTTCTCGTGGGACAAGCTCGCGACCACGCCGCGCTGCTCCTGCGCCCACTGAACAGAGGCAGAGGATGAACACGTCAACGAGCGGCAAGAAATCGGAACCGAGGCGGGCTGGATTGATGGAGGGAGGCGAGCGGGCGCAGATCTCGCGGCCCGGCGGCTCACCTTGTCCTGCGCGGTCGCCTTGGCCTCGTCCTCCGTGGCCGCCGCGGCGGCGGCCTCGGCGTGCTCGTCGTCCTCGGGGAAGGCGAGCGGGGTGTCCGGGCTGGCGACGCCCTCGCTCCTGCCATCATCGGCCGCCGCGGGCTTCTCGGCCGGCGGCGCCGCCGGGGCCCTCCGCGGCCGGCGCCGGCCCCAGGAGGGGATCTCCGGCCGCGCCTGCTGCCGCCGCTGCTGCTTCTCCTGCTGGCGGCGGCGGCGGTTGCTGGCCCGCACGATGGACGGCAGGTCCGCGAGAATGGCGGCCACCTCCAGCTCGCGCTCGCTGAACTCCCCCTCCCGCGCCGCGGCCGCCATGGATCTCGGCGCTCGCTCGCCAGGGGTTGGGTCTTGGGTGGGTTCTGCGCGGGCGTGCGTGCGGGCGATGGCGAGAGCAGGGGAGGAGGCGGAGGATTGGCCCGGTTGTTTTGGTTTAATAGCGAGGAAGCGCAGCGGGGCGGAGCGGGGGCGTCCCGTGCCGCCACGTGGCGCGGCGCGCGCGGGGATGAGGGGGCGCCTCGTGGGGCGGATGACAGGTGGGGCCCTGCCCGGCGCGTGGTTCGGATGACGGGTGGGCCCCTCGCGTGCGGGATGCGGGGGTTTGTGGTGGTTTGGTGGGTTTGTTTCCTCCTCCACGCCGCCAGATTTTTAGGCACTCTTGCCTCTCCGCCTGTCTTTCCTCTTTCTCCTCCTCTTCTCCTTCGACGTGTCTCACGTTCATTTTTCCACTTCTGTGCACATTTCTGGGTTTTCCCTTGTTTTATTTGCATTCTTGTATGATGGGCCTCGGGCTCTAAGAAAAGGGGCAGTTTAACTCACCAAATGCGTGCTTTCATAAAAAAGACGTGTTTTTTTAGACCCTTTCATAAAAAACGTCGCGTATAATATTTAGTCGACGGTTACAAAATATCAACCTGAAGGCGTTTTTTTAGTACGAATCTAATGTTAGCAATTTTGCGTAACATAAATAACGGGATATTTGATTAATTGATAGATGGTTGACATATATCCTCTTTTTGAAGTCGGGGGGGGGGGGGGGGGGGGGGAGTATGTAACCGGAAAATCCCTAGCCTTCCATACTAACGAAGCACCTTGCTAGAAGTATGTAATAACAACTTCCTTTTTTGTCGTTTGGCCTCAAACAAACCAGCTGAGCGGACGGGCTGGCCTAAAAGTTACCTCACAACTTGTACCTTCATAGCCTAGATCTACCACCATCGTGTTTCCTTGATGGGTTGGGTGAGTCATGGCCTAGTTTGTCCTCGATCTGACTCCGCCACTGCTTCACGCGTAAGAACACATTGGATGGATTTACCGGAGCATGACTCCCCTCTTTACCCCACCATTATAGAAATTGTTGATTACCTCCGGTTTTTAGTGCTCTTTTTTCGCACCAATTGTCTATGGTTGTGGCTGCTTTCTGTTGCAGGAGCAACAATGGTGGTTGCTAGGAAGGAATTCCTTTGGAGGATCCTGATTCAACAAGAAATTTGAGTAATCAAGTGGCGGCCACCACCTCATGATTGGATCATGGTCAACATGGGTGGTTCTTTCCACGGGTCATTGTGGAAAGAAGGTTGGGAATCGGTTGGGAGAGATCACGAAGGTGGTGCCATTTTTGTTCGATCTGGTGCACCTATGGGTGCGCGTGAAGACCTTCATGTAGAATCAAATCTTTGATCCAGTCTATTTGCAATGCATACCAGTTGTTGATCCCCATTTAACCCCGCGGTTATAAAAATTCATGCTTTGATCAAAAACATCTCGTATAATATTTAGTTAACAGTTACAAAATCATAATTTCAAAGTGTATTTAGTAAAAAAACTAACAATGACAATTTGTGTGACATAAACAACATACTATTTGATTAATTGATAGTCAAAGCACAATTTCAGATCATTAACATATGTACACCTTTTGGAGTCGAAGGGAGTATGTAGATGGAAAATCCCTAGCCTTTCGTACTAATCAAGTACTTTGTGAGAAATATGTACTTGGATTTTTACTGTCGTTTGGTCACAAACAAACTAGTTGGACGTGTCGGCCATGCACAAACAATAATGCGTCGTTGGTGAAAGAGTATGGTGCCCCAGTGTGTGGTTTTGGTAATTGATGACATTCTCTATGGACTACTGGTTGCCTTGAGTTATATTTGAAGGATTTGTCCATAGGCATTTCTTGAAGTCCATGTGTTGGTTTCATGGAGTTTATGAGATGACCAAGGTGCTATTCAAGGAATTATCCAAACATTGGTCATGTAGAAGACATGATACAAGGTTGATCAAGACTAAGTCAAAGTGTGAATCAAGTTGATCAACACGCAATGCGTAGAAGATGCACCCAAAGGGATCAAGTGATCCCATGGTATGGCAAGCATTGTCCATTATGCTTTGTGTACTATTCCATGGTCCACGTGAGAGTTCTATGCGGGGTTAGGTTGTGGTGTGGGTTAGGTTGCGGTGTGCAAGTTCAAGTGGAGCATCACGAAGAGATCACATCCTTGAAGCTTGTCATCCATTGTAGTGACAATGTACTTGTGAAGATGTGCCGAAGAGTGGCTCACCCATAGTGGAGTATGGGGGAGCAATCAACTAGTCTTCATCGAGCCAACGCAATCAAGAAAGGTGGTCCAACTTGAGAAAGTCAAGATCGTCATCATCTAGCTCAAGTGGACTATGTGTAGGTTTCTATTTTATCGGTCTCATGGTGGTAGTTGGGTTACTGGTTTGTAGGATCGATTGTCGTACTATCCAGGGGGGCTCTCGAGTGAGTAGCTTGACCGTATCGTTCGTAGAGAGCTTAAAACATTGCATCTTTGCATCATCTTTCTTGGTTCTTGTTTGGTGTTTCTCTCTGTGAGATTCAGAGCTTATGGTCATCTTCATGACAAGCTTGAGTTCATCGAAACCAGAGTTCACATGCATCTTTCATGATGTTTTCGATGTTGGGGTTTTTGTTTGTTCTTCATTCATAGAGGTTTCACATCTCTATATCATTGGCATTTTTCTACTACCTCTTCTTACTATAACAAGCTTGAGTTTGCACTATTCAGAGCTCATTTATAGTAGTTATGGCAGTTTGGATTTTATTGTATCCATCTATTTTGCTTGGGCTTCTTTGTAACACTCCCGTAGTAGTAGCGCTCCCGGAAGCGATAGTACCGCTTATAAGCGGCACTTCCACTGTCTAGTACCGCGGCTACTCCCGCTGCTTCTAGGGACTCGACTTTTTGTTTCAGGTTGCACGATAGTAGAACAATAGTGCCAGCGATAGTACTGCCCGCCCACTACCGCTCCGCTTCCGCTTATTTTTTAGCCTCTGGACTCGTTTCCCTCTTCGCGGTTGTAGGGCAGTAGTAAGGTGCAGTAGTACCACTTATAAGCGTTACTACCGTCGTACTCTTCCCTACCTCTGTTTCTCCCTATGTACTGCAACCCCAACTATAGTACCGATGGGGGGAGCAGTAATACCGCTCCAGCGGCACTACCGCCTCGGGGTGCTTCGCCTTTGTACTATACTCCGAGATCTTTCGCCCGAGCAATAGTACCGCTCCATGGAACGGTAGTACTGCTTGTATGCATCCAGTACACATAACAGTTGGATTTGGGGGGCCTATAAAAGGGGGTCTTCTTCCCCAATGGACCTTATCTCTTTAGCTTGTGTTCTTTCCCCATTGTTGACCTTCTTCGAGCTTGCTAACTCTCAATCCCTCCAATGATTCTTGCTAGTTCTTGAGGGAAAAGATAGAGGAGATCTAGATCTACGTTTCCACCAATCACGTTCTCCTCTATGTGAGGGGAATCCCTCCAATGATTCTTGCTAGTCCTTGGAGTCCTTAGTGATATCCTAGTTCTTCCTCTCATATTCCTCAATTACTTTTGTTGCTTTGGTGGGATTTGGGAGTGAGGAACTTGACCACTTCGTGTGTTCTTGCCATTGCATTAGTTGCATCAGTTTGGGTTCGCCATGGTGATACGTGGAAATGAAAAGTTGAGAAGCTTATTACTCTTGGGTGCTTGGTACCCTAGAGCTTGTTCCTCTTGGGTGCTTGGGCGCCCTAGACGGTTGGTGGTGTCACAAAGCTCAATCATTGTGGTGTAAAGCTCCGGGCAAGTGTCGGGGTCTCCAATTAAGATGTGAGATTTCTCTGAGCAATATGTACGGGCTCCGATGACCGCCCCCAAGGGTTGCCAAAGTGTACGAGTTCAGTGACCGCCCCCAAGTGTTGACATTTGTATGGGTTCGGTGACTGTCGGTGTCAAAACCGGCGGATCTCGGGTAGGGGGTCCCGATCTATGCGTCTAGGCTGATGGTAACAGGAAGCAAGGGACACAATGTTTACCCAGGTTCGGGCCCTCTCGATGGAGGTAAAACCCTACTTCCTTCTTGATTAATATTGATGATATGGGTAGTACAAGAGTAGATCTACCACAAGATCGTAGAGGCTAAACCCTAAGAGCTAGCCTATGATGGTATGATTATGATTGTGATCGGCCTTCTAAGGACCAACCTCTCCGGTTTATATAGACACCAGAGAGGGCTAGGGTTTACATGGAGTCGGTTACAAGGAAGGAAATATAACATCCGGATTGCCAAGCTTGCCTTCCACGCCATGGAGAATCCCATCCGGACACGGGACAAAGTCTTGAGTCTTGTATCTTCACGCTTCAATAGTCTGGATGTTGTACACAGTCCGGCTGTCCGGATACCCCCTAATCCAGGACTCCCTCAGTAGCCCCTGAACCAGGCTTCAATGACGATGAGTCCGGCGCGCAGTCTTGTCTTCGGCATTGCAGGGCGGGTTCCATCTCCGAATACTCCAAGGTACCTGTTACGACGAATAGTGTCCGGCTTCCCATATATGTTGTGCTCCTCGGCTTCACTGCCTCAATAATGACTATCTCCACGTGTCGAGCGAATGCGAGGAGCCGGGGCATTTTTGCATTCGCCACCCTCAATCCTTCGGGCAAACCGTCTATTTGAAGAGACGGGGATTCTCAAATCCAAACCTCACTCCCCCCCCCCCCCCCCCCCCCGAGCAAGCATCCAATAGAGCATTCCGGAAAAAACCATTCCAACATGGCCGGTCGTCGCAGCTCTTCTGCTCGCTCTCCTCGCTCAAGTCGGGGGATTGGGAAGAGTGTTCAGTTACTCATAGCCGCTTGATAAAGCTACAAACCCAAGGGTTTCTCCCACCGGCGTTTATGGTCTCCATTCGAGCTGGAATAGCCACCTATAATGGAGGGGAACAAGCGGAGGGATCTCCTAATCCATCTCCAGAGGAGCGAATATGCTTCATCCCGCATCTGCTAAGGGGCGTCGGGTTTCCCATCCACCCGTTTCTTCGCGGGCTCCTAGAGTTCTACGGTCTCCAGTTGCACAACCTTACCCCTACCTCCGTACTACATATAGCGGGGTACGTTGCCCTTTGCGAGCTGTTTTTAGGATGCGAACCTCACTTCGGGTTATGGAAGAAACTGTTCTGCCTTGTCCCCCCCACCCAGGGAGAATCCCTATGTCAAGTGGGCGGGGCCGAAGTGTGGCGCATTGCCGAGACCAGATACCTATCCGGCACTCCCAAGAAGGCACCGGAGAACTGGCCTTCAGAGTTCAGTAACGCCCCGCCGAGGACATGTCTAAGCTGGCGCCCCCGAGGCCCTCAAGAGGAGGATACCAGGGAAATACATTTCCTGATGAGCAGGATAAAGTCACTGGCCAAATCCGGACTGACGATAGTCGAGGTCATGGCAATATGAATAATGCGGGGAGTGCAACCGCTTGAATATCGGGGGAAGCCCATGTGGCACTTCAATGGGGAGGACGACGCCACCCTTTGTGTCCGTAAGGGTCCGGACTCCGCCACTGCTCTGGCAAGGATACTGTCCGGTTTATACAAAGTGGAAGAGGAGGAATTCCTTCGCATTAAACTGTGGGACGGTTTCTCCATGTACAACCCCCCAGAGTGGGTAAGTCATTATTCCTTTCCCTGCTTCACTTACTTTAGCGTTCTCTGCTAAGATTACCCACGTCGATGTTTCCGAGCAGGAACTGAGGAGGGCCGTAGAAGGAATCTTCAGCCCCTCCCCGCAGCCAAAGGACCCCGGAAGGGCCCTAGATCCAGGACTCGAAGAAGATCCGAATATTACCGTGGAGCTTGTCAAAGGGGTATTTTATCAAGCGAGTTGTGATGGTGTCTCCGTGGCTATTATTGCCGACTATCCCGGACTGCTCCCTGTGTCGTGTGTAAGCCAAACTAAAAAACCCTATCCTCCGAAGAGGACTCCTGATGACCCACAAGTATAGGGGATCTATCGCAGTCCTTTCGATAAGTAAGAGTGTTGAACCCAACGAGGAGCAAAAGGAAATGATAAGCGGTTTTCAGTAAGGTTTTCTCTGCAAGCACTAAAATAGTAGGTGATAGATAGTTTTGTGATAAGATAAATAGTAACGAGCAAAAAGTAAATAAAGTACAGCAAGGTGGCCCAATCCTTTATGTAGCAAAGGATAAGCCTGGACAAATTCTAATAATGAAGAAGGAGCTCCCGAGGACACAATGGGAATTATCGTCAAGCTAGTTTTCCTCACATTCATAAGATTCGCGTTCGGTACTTTGATAGTTTGATATGTGGGTGGACCGGTACTTGGGTACTGCCCTAACTTGGACAAGCATCCCACTTATGATTAACCCCTATTGCAAGCATCCGCAACTACAAAAAGGAGTATTAAGGTAAACCTAACCACAACATTAAACATACGGGTCCATATCAACCCCTAACGAAGCAACGCATAAACTAGGGTTTAAGCTTCTGTCACTCTAGCAACCCATCATATACTTATTACTTCCCCATGCCTTCCTCTAGGCCCAAATAATGGTGAAGTGTCATGTAGTCGACATTCACATAACACCACTAGAGGAAAGACAACATACATCTCATCAAAATATCGAACGAATACCAAATTCACATGACTACTAATAGCAAGACTTCACCCATGTCCTCAGGAACAAACGTAACTACTCACAAAGCATATTCATGTTCATAATCAGAGGAGTAATAATATGCATAAAGGATCTGAACATATGATCTTCCACCAAGTAAACCAAATAGCATCAACTACAAGGAGTAATCAACACTAGCAACCCACAGGTACCAATTTGTGGTTTTGATACAAGATTGGATACAAGAGATGAACTAGGGTTTTGAGAGGAGATGGTGCTGGTGAAGATGTTGATGGAGATTGACCCCCTCCCGATGAGAGGATCATTGGTGATGACGTTGGTGATGATTTCCCCCTCCCGGATGGAAGTGCCCCCGGCAGAACAGCTCCGCCAGAGCCCTAGATTGATTCCGCCAAGGTTCCGCCTCGTGGCGGCGGAGTTTCGTCCCGTAAGCTTGCCCACGATTTTTTCCAGGGTAAAAGTGATGATATAGCAGAAGATGGACGCCGGAGGCCCACCAGGGGCCCAGGAGATAGGAGGCCACGCCCTACAGGGGGGCGCCCTCCTGTCTCCTGGACAGGGTGTGGGCCCCCTGGCCTATTTCTTTTTCTCATAAATTCGTATTAAATCCAAAAAGTTGTTTCGTGGAGTTTCAGGACTTTTGGAGTTGTGCAGAATAGGTTTCCAATGTTTGCTCCTTTTCCAGCCAGAATTCCAGCTGCCGGCATTCCCCCTCTTCATGGTAGACCTTGTAAAATAAGAGAGAATAGCGATAAGTATTGAGATCTAATGTGTAATAACAGCCCATAATGCAATAAATATTGATATAAAAGCATGATGCAAAATGGACGTATCAACTCCCCCAAGCTTAGACCTCGCTTCTCCTCAAGCGGAAGCCGAAATCAAAAAATATGTCCACATGTTTAGAGATAGAGGTGTCAATAAAAATAAAATACGGACATGAGGGCATCATGATCATTCTAAACATATATAGATTTTGTCATATGATTTCCTATGCTCAAGTAATAAGCAATTCACAATGTCAAGTATGGTTCAGAAACTTCATTGGGAACTAACAAACTATAATCTCAGTCATTGAAGCAATTGCAATCTATCGTAACATCTGAAAGAGTCAATAATAGAGCTTTTCAGCAAGCTCACATACTCAACTATCTCGTAGTCTCCTACAACTGTTAACACTCACGCAATACTTGTGGTTATAGAGTTTCAACAGGACACTGAGAAAGATAGGGGCTTATTGTGTTGCCTCCCAACGTATTCACCTTTAGGTGATGTCAACAATAATAGCCTATGCCAACTTACATCCAATTGGATATATATATCATGATCTTTCAAACATGAGGAGCTTGCCAAAGGATAAAATAAAAAAAGGAAAGGTCCTTGACTCAAGCATAAAGTAAAAACATAAAGTAGAAGATAGGCCCTTCGCAGAGGGAAGTAGAGGTTGTCATGCGCATTTAGGGTTGATGCACAAAATCTTAGTGCAAAAGAACGTCACTTTATATTGCCCCTTGTATGTGGACCTTTATTATGCAGTCCGTCGCTTTTATTACTTCCACAACAAGTTAGTACAAAGCTTATTTTCTCTACACTAATAAG
Organism: Triticum timopheevii; assembly: GCA_963921465.1. Lineage (NCBI taxonomy): Eukaryota > Viridiplantae > Streptophyta > Magnoliopsida > Poales > Poaceae > Triticum > Triticum timopheevii. The sequence goes on along the minus strand of OY997272.1, from coordinate 67,633,284 downwards.
TCATGCATATTTAGAGAGCAATTTTTATTGCTTGCAACGATGACAACTTACTTGAAGGATCTTACTCAATCCATAGATAGGTATGGTGGACTCTCATGGCAAAACTGGGTTTAAGGATATTTGGAAGCACAAGTAGTATTTCTACTTGGTGCAAGGAATTTGGCTAGCATGAGGGGGAAATGCAAGCTCAACATGTTTGGAAGGTCAATGACAGTATACTTTAACTGAGATGTCGGAAAACATAAACCATTACGTTGTCTTGCTTGTCCAACGTCAACTCTTTTAGCATGTCATACTTAATGAGTGCTTCACAATCATAAAAGATGTCCAAGATAATATATTTATATGTGAACCCCTCTTTCCTTATCACTTCCTATTAATTGCAACGATGACCAAGGCTACGTTCATCAACTCTCAACAATTTTTATGCCTCATACTTTCTATGTGTGAAGTTATCACTATCCATAAGATCAATATGAACTCTTTTGTTCTTTCTACTTTCTCAAGATCATGGCAACATAGCAAAGCCCTTGACTCAACACTAATCTTTATTATAGATAGCACACGGACTCGATTACATAAAGAGGTCACAATGCAAAACTCAAAACTACTTGATATCAAAAACTTCAAACTACTAGATCAAGATACTACTAAAAAGATCGAACTAAATAAAGCGGTAAAGATAGGAGTGTGATGGTGATACGATACCGGGGCACCTCCCCCAAGCTTGGCAGTTGCCAAGGGGAGTGCCCATACCCATGTGATTATTTCTTCGGACGTGGTGAGGTAGGAGTTGTTGCATTTTTCTTCTCTAGCTTGCATCTGAGGCTAAAATTTTCCTCCCTCAGATCCTCATTCTCGAGCTCAAGTTTCATTATCTTTTTACATAGTGCCGCCTTGTTGTCCTGCAAAAAACGTGGTGGGATAGATTGAACCTTAGGGAGGCTTGACTTCTTGAACTCCACATGTATATCACCAGGTTGAGGTAGTGGATCGTCCTTTTAATCAGAGCTTGTCTCCTCCTTCCTCTTTGGATCATAGTCTTCTTCTTCCTCCGTGGTCCAGCCATAATGTTCCACATCCCCATATATTTTTGGGTTTGCGATATAATCAGCCATGTAGCTCTCTCCCTCCGAATCTTGGGACGACATCTTGGTTTATTCTGCAACAGGAACAGCTCGAAACGAAAACAGAGGATATTTGCGTGATATGGTGATCAAAACTTTCGGGAGTATATATAATGAATTTTTACCGACCAAAATACGTAACATACAAGAAAACGGAGTCCGAGAGGCACACGAGGTGCCCACGAGACAGGGGGGCGCGCCCTACAGGGGGGGGGGCCTCCTCTCTCGTGGGAGCCTCGTGTCCCTTTCGGACTACTTCTTTCTTCCTAAAATTCTTAAATAATCCAAACCTGATAAAAATTGCCATTAGAGTTGTTTTGGAGTCGGTTTACTTACCGTACCATGTACCTATGCCTTTTCGGAGTCTCGAACGTTCTGGAAGGTGTCTCTTATGTATTCCTCAGGGGTTATGGTTTCAATAATATTAGTTTCAACATTGATAGGATTACCTGAAATATAATGTTTAATTCTTTGACCATTTACCACCCTCGGATTTGTGCCTTCGAAGTTGTTGATTTTTATAGCACCAGAATGGTAGACCTCCTCGATAACGTAGGGAACTTCCCATTTTGAGAGAATTTTTCCTGCAAAAAATCTTAAACGAGAGTTGAATAATAACACATAATCTCCTACGTTAAACTCACGCTTTTGTATCCTCTTATTATGCCAGCGTTTGACTTTTTCTTTGAAAAGCTTGGCATTTTCATAGGCTTGGGTTCTCCATTCATCAAGTGAGCTAATATCAAATAACCTTTCCTCACCGGCAAGTTTGAAGTCATAATTGAGCTCTTTAATAGCCCAATATGCCTTGTGTTCTAGTTCAAGAGGTAAATGACATGTTTTTCCATAAACCATCTTATAAGGAGACATACCCATAGGATTTTTGTATGCAGTTCTATAAGCCCATATTGCATCATCAAGTTTTTTGGACCAATTCTTTCTAGATCTATTCACAGTCTTTTGCAAAATTAATTTGAGCTCTCTATTGCTCAACTCTACTTGACCACTAGACTGCGGGTGATAAGGAGATGCGATTCTATGATTGACATCATACTTAGCGAGCATCTTACGGAAAGCACCATGAATAAAGTGTGAACCACCATCAGTCATAAGATATCTAGGGACTCCAAACCTCGGAAAAATAACTTATTTAAGCATTTTAATAGAAGTGTTATGATCAGCACTACTAGTTGGAATAGCTTCTACCCACTTAGTAACGTAATCAACAGCAACTAAAATATGTGTATAACCATTGGAGGCAGGAAAAGGTCCCATATAATCAAAGCCCCAGACATCAAACGATTCAATAACAAGAGAATAATTCATAGGCATTTCTTGACATCTACTAATGTTACCTATTCTTTGGCATTCATCACAAGATATGACAAACTTACGAGCATCTTTGAAGAGAGTAGGCCAATAAAAAACCAGATTGTAGTACCTTGTGTACAGTTCTATCTCCAGCGTGGTGTCCTCCATAGGATTCAGAGTGACACTTGCGTAGGATTTGTTCCTGTTCAAGCTCAGGCACACAACGTCTAATAATACCATCTACTCCTTCTTTATAAAGATGTGGATCATCCCAGAAGTAATGTCTTAAATCATAGAAGAACTTTTTCTTTTGCTGGTATGTGAAACTAGGCGGTATATATTTAGCAACAATGTAATTAGCATAGTCAGCATACCCAGGAGCAGTACGAGAAGCATTGACGACCGCTAATTGTTCATCAGGAAAGCTATCATTAATAGGCAGTGGGTCATCAAGAACATTCTCTAACCTAGACAAGTTGTCTGCAACGGGGTTCTCAGCTCCCTTTCTATCAATAATATGCAAGTAAAATTCTTGGAGCAAGAGAACCCATCTAATGAGTCTAGGCTTAGCATCTTTCTTTTTCATAAGATATTTAATAGTAGCATGATAAGTGTGAATAGTAACTTTGGAATCAACAATATAAGGTCTAAACTTATCACATGCAAACACAACTGCTAAGAACTCCTTTTCAGTAGTAGCATAATTTCTCTGGGTAGTATCAAGAGTCCTGCTAGCATACTGGATAACATTCAATTTCTTATCGACTCTTTGCCCTAAAACAACACCTACAACATAATCACTAGCATCGCACATAATTTCAAAAGGTAAATTCCAATCAGGTGGCTGAACAATAGGTGCAGTGATCAAAGCTTTCTTAAGTGTTTCAAATGCTTCTACACAATCATCATCAAAGACAAAAGGAATATCTTTTTGCAATAAATTAGTCAGAGGCCTAGAGATTTTAGAAAAGTCCTTAATGAACCTCCTATAAAAACAGGCGTGACCAAGGAAACTTCTTATACCTTTTATGTCCTTGGGATATGGCATCTTTTCAATAGCATTAACTTTGGCTTTATCAACTTCAATACCTCTCTCGGAGATCTTGTGCCCCAAGACAATGCCTTCATTAATCATAAAGTGACACTTTTCCCAATTCAGGACGAGAGTAGTGTCTTCGTACCTCTGCAAAACTCAATCAAGGTTGCTCAAACAATCATCAAAAGAGGATCCATAGACAGAGAAGTCATCCATGAATACCTCACAAATCTTTTCACAAAAATCAGAAAATATAGCCATCATGCATCTTTGAAAGGTAGCAGGTGCATTACATAAACCAAAAGGCATACGTCTATAAGCAAAAGTACCAAAAGGGCAAGTAAAAGTAGTTTTAGATTGATCCTTCGCTAACACAGGTGTTTGAGAGAAGCCAGAATAACCATCTAGAAAGCAAAAATGTGTCTGTTTGGATAGCCTTTCTAGCATTTGATCAATAAAAGATAAAGGGTAATGGTCTTTCTTAGTAGCTTTATTTAACTTACGGAAATCAATTACCATCCTATAACCTGTAATAATTCTTTGCAGGATCAATTCATCTTTGTCATTAGGAACAACGGTAATGCCTCCCTTTTTAGGGACACAATGGACAGGGCTTACCCATTCACTATCAGCAATGGGATAAATAATACCCGCCTCAAGGAGCTTTAGTATCTCCTTTCTTACCACTTCCTTCATCTTGGGATTTAATCATCTTTGAGGATCTCTAACTGGTTTGGCATCTTTCTCCATTGAAATTTTGTGTTGACATAATGTGGGACTAATGCCCTTAAGATCATCCAGAGTATATCCAATAGCAGCTCTGTGCTTCTTTAGAGTTTTCAATAATCTTTCTTCTTCTTTCTCTGAAAGGTTAGCACTAATAATAACAGGATATTTTTTTTCATCAAGATAAGCATACTTAAGATTATTAGGTAAGGGTTTGAGTTCAAACACGGGATCACCCTTGGGTGGAGGGGGATCCCCAAGAATTTCAATGGGAAGGTTATGTTTCAGCATAGGTTCTTGTTTAAGGAACACTTCATCTATTTCTTCCCTTTCCTTCATAAACGTATCGTTTTCATGGTCTAACAAATATTGTTCTAACGGATCAGTTGGAGGAACAGCAATGGAAGCAAGACCAATAATTTCATCCTTACTAGGTGGTTCTCTTTCATGAGGTTGTCTACTAAACTTAGCGAAATTGAACTCGTGAGACATACCATCTATGCCAACAGTGATGACCTTCCTTTCACAATTAATCTTAGCACTAGCAGTATTCAAGAAGGGTCTACCAAAAATAATAGGGCAAAAATCATCTTGTGGGGAAGCAAGAACAAGAAAATCAGCAGGGTATTTAATCTTCCCACACAAGACTTCAACATCTCTAACAATCCCAATAGGTTTAATGGTGTCCCTATTAGCAATCTTAATAGTAACATCAATGTCTTCTAATTCAACAGGTGCAATATCGTGCATAATTTCTTTATAAAGATCATAAGGTATCGCACTAGCACTAGCACCCATATCACATAAGCCATGATAACAATGATCTCCTATTTTAACAGAAATAACAGGCGTGCCTACAACAGGCCTACGTGTCTTAGTATCGGGTCTAGCAATATTAGCAGTTTCACCCAAGAAAGAGATAACATGCCCATCTAAGTCCTCATCCAAGAGATCTTTAATCATAGCAATACCAGGTTCAACATTAATTTGCTCAGGAGGTGTATAGGTCCTAGTATTACTCTTATGAACAACAGTCGAAGCTTTAGCATGATCTTTTATCCTAACAGGAAAAGGAGGTTTTTCAACATAAGCAGTAGGAATAATAGGATCACTATATGTAATAGTCTTTTCTTCGACTGTAATAGGTGCAACTACTTTCACTTCGACAGGAGGATTATATTTAAACCACTTCTCTTTAGGGAGATCAACGTGAGTAGCAAAAGTTTCACAAAAAGTAGCTACTATCTCATAGTCAAGTCCATACTTAGATCTAAATCCACGGAAAGCATCGGTATCCATAAAAGATTTAACACAATCGAACTTAGGTGTCATACCTGACTCCTTACCATCGTTGGAACCCCAATCTTCAGAGTTGCATTTAATTCTTTCCAATAAGTCCCATTTGAAATCAATAGTCTTCAGCATATAGGAACCAACACAGGAAGTATCGAGCAGGTTGCGATTATCAAGAGAAAGCCGAGCATAAAAATTCTGAATAATCATTTCCCGAGAGAGCTCATGATCGGGGCATGAATATAACATTGACTTAAGCCTCCCCCAAGCTTGAGCGATGCTTTCTCCTTCGCGAGGCCAGAAATTATATATGTAATTACGATCACGATGAACAAGATGCATAGGATAGAACTTCTGGTGAAATTCCAACTTCAATCGCTTATAATTCCAAGATCTCGTATCATCACATAGCCTATACCATGTCATTGAATCTCCCTTCAAAGATAAAGGGAAGACCTTCCTTTTGACAACATCATCGGGCATACCTGCAAGCTTAAATAATCCACAAACTTCATCCACAAAGATAAGGTGTAAATCGGGATGCAATGTTCCATCTCCTGCAAAAGGATTAGCTAGCAGTTTTTCTATCATACTCGAAGGAATCTCAAAGTTAATATTTTCATAAAGTTCAGTAGGTTGAGGAGCATCTCTTTGCTCTTCTGGTTGGGGTGAAGATTGAGGGAGTCCTGTATTAGGGGGTATCCGGACAGCCGGACTGTGTACAACTGCTACCTCTTGAGAACTGCGTTGGATTTCCCCGAAGAGGAGAGGATGATGCAGCAAAGTAGCATAAGTATTTCCCTCAGTTTTTGAGAACCAAGGTATTAATCCAGTAGGAGTCCACGCACAAGTCCCTCGTACCTACACAAAACGATAGCAACTCGCAACCAACGCGATTAGGGGTTGTCAATCCCTTCACAGTCACTTACGATAGTGAGATCTGATAGAGATGATAAATAATATTTTTCGTATTTTTGACAGATAGATGCAAAGTAAAAAGTAAAAGGCAAAGTAAAAACAAAGCAAGTAAATAAAGTGATAGAGATTGATATGATGAGAATAGACCCGGGGGCCATAGGTTTCACTAGTGTCTTCTCTCAAGAGCATAGATTTTCTACGGTGGGTGAACAAATTACTGTTGAGCAATTGACAGAATTGAGCATAGTTATGAGTATATCTAGGCAATGATCACGTATATAGGCATCACGTCCAAGACAAGTAGATCGAAACGATTCTGCATCTACTACTATTACTCCACTCATCGACCGCTATCCAGCATGCATCTAGAGTATTAAGTAAAAACAGAGTAATGCCTTAAGCAAGATGACATGATGTAGAGGGATAAATTCATGCAATATGATAAAAAAAACCATCTTGTTATCCTCGATGGCAACAATACAATACGTGCCTTGCAACCCTTTCTGTCACTGGGTAAGGACACCGCAAGATTGAACCCAAAGCTAAGCACTTCTGCCATTGCAAGAACTACCAATCTAGTTGGCCAAACCAAAAGGGATAATTCGAAGAGACTTGCAAAGATAACTCAATCATACATAAAAGAATTCAGAGAAGAATCAAATATTTTCCATAGATAATACTGGACCATAAACCCACAATTCATCGGTCTCAACAAACACACCACAAAAAGAAGATTACATTGAATAGATCTCCACGAGAGAGGGGGAGAACATTGTATTGAGATCCAAAAAGAGAGAAGAAGCCAACTAGCTACTAGCTATGGACCCGAAGGTCTGAAGTAAACTACTCACACTTCATCGGAGGGGCTATGGTGATGATGTAGAAGCCCTCCGTGGTGGATGCCCCCTCTGGCGGAGCTCCGGAATAGGCCCCAAGATGGGATCTCATGGATACAGAAGGTTGTGGCAGTGGAATTAGGTTTTTGGCTCCTGTTCTGATCGTTCGGGGGTACGTAGGTATATATAGGAGGAAGGAATACGTCGGTGGAGCGTCGAGGGGCCCACGAGGTAGGGGCGCGCCCAGGGGGCGCCCTCCACCCTCGTGACCGCCTCTGGAACTTCTTGGAGTAGGGTCCAAGTCTCCTGGATCACGTTCGGTTGGAAAATCACGACCCCGAAGGTTTCATTCCGTTTGGACTCCGTTTGATATTCCGTTTCTTCGAAACACTGAAAAGGCAAAAAACAACAATTCTGGGCTAGGCCTCCGGTTAATAGGTTGGTCCCAAAAGTAATATAAAAGTGGAAAATAAAGCCCAATATAGTCCAAAACAGTAGATAAAGTAGCATGGAGCAATCAAAAATTATAGATACGTTGGAGACATATCAGGCATCCCCAAGCTTAATTCCTGCTCGTCCTCGAGTAGGTAAATGATAAAAAGAATTTTTGATGCGGAGTGATACTTTGGCATAATTTCAATATAAATCTTCTTACTTGTGATATGAATATTCAGATCCGAAAGATTTAAGACAAAAGTTCATATTGACACAAAAATGATAATACTTCAAGCATACTAATCAAAGCAATCATGTCTTCTCAAAATAACATGGCAAAAGAAAGTTCATCCCTACAAAATCATATAGTTAGGCTATGCTTTGTTTTCGTCACACAAAGATGTTCCCAACTTCTATACCCCCGATGACAAGCCAAGCAATTGTTTCATACTCAAATAATCTCAAACTTTTTCAACCTTCACGCAGTACATGAGCGCGAGCCATGGATATAGCACTATGGGTGGAATAGAATATTATGATGGGGATTGTGTGGAGAAGACAAAAAGGAGAAAGTCTCATATTGATGAGGCTAATCAACGGGCTATGGAGATGCCCATCAATTGATGTCAACATTAGGAGTAGGGATTGCCATGCAATGGATGCACTAGAGCTATAAGTATATGAAAGCTCTACAAAAGAAACTAAGTGGGTGTGCATCCAACTTGCTTGCTCACGAAGACCTAGGGCATTTTGAGGAAGCCCATCATTGGAATATACAAGCCAAGTTCTATAATGAAAAATTCCCAGTAGTATATGAAAGTGACAAAATGAGAGACTCTCTATCATGAAGATCTTGGTGCTACTTTGAAGCACAAGTGTGGTAAAAGGATAGTAGCATTGTCCCTTCTCTCTTTTTCTCTCATTTTTTTTCTTTTTTTTGGGCCTTTCCTTTTTATGGCCTTGCTTCTTTTTTTTCTCTTTTTTCTCTCTCTTTTTTTTCGTCCGGAGTCTCATCCCAACTTATGGGGGAATCATAGTCTCCATCATCCTTTCCTCACTTGGGACAATGCTCTAATAATGATGATCATCACACTTTTATTTTTCTTACAACTCAACAATTACAACCCGAAACTTAGAACAAATTATGAGTCTATATGAATGCCTCCAGCGGTGTACCGGGATGGTGCAATGAATAAAGAGTGACATGTATGGAAAATAATGCATGGTGGCTTTGCCACAAATACGATGTCAACTACATGATCATGCAATGGCAATATGACAAAAGTAATGTATGTCATAATAATGATGATGGAAGTTGCATGGCAATATATCTCGGAATGGCTTATGGAAATGCCATGATGGGTAGGTATGGTGGCTGTTTTGAGGAAGATATAAGGAGGTTTATGCGTGATAGAGTGTATCGTATCATGGGGTTTGGATGCACCGGCGAAGTTTCCACCAACTCTCAAGGTGAGAAAGGGCAATGCACGGTACCGAAGAGGCTAGCAAAGGTGGAAAGGTGAGAGTGTGTATAATCCATGGACTCAACATTAGTCAAAAGAACTCATATACTTATTGCAAAAATTTAGAAGCCATCAAAAATCAAGTACTACATGCATGCTCCTAGGGGGATAGATTGGTAGGAAAATACCATCGCTCGTCCCCGACCGCCACTCATAAGGATGCACAAGCCGGGTACACTTCATGTTTCAAATTTGTTACACAACTTTAACCATACGTGCATGCTACGGGACTTGCAAACTTCAACACAAGTATTTCTCAAGTTCACAATTATCAACTAGCACGACTTTGATATTATCACCTCCATATCTCAAAACAATTATCAAGCATCAAACTTATCTTAGTATTCAATTCACTCAAAAGAAAGTTTCACATATCTTGAACACTAAGTATATTAACATTAAGCAAATTACCATGCTATTAACGACTCTCAAAATAATCTAAGTGAAGCATGAGAGATCAATAGTTTCTTTAAAACAAATCCACCACCGTGCTATAAAAGATATAAGTACTAGAGCAAAAATTATCATGCTCAAAAGATATAAGTGAAGCACTATGAGCAAAACTATCAAGCTCAAAAGATATAAGTGAAGCACATAGAGTATTCTAACAAATTCCAATTCATGTATGGCTCTCTCAAAAGATGTGTACAGCAAGGATGATTGTGGTAAACTAACAAGCAAAGACGCAAATAATACAAGAGCTCCAAGCAAAACACATATCATGTGGTGAAAAAAAATATAGCTCCAAGTAAATTACCGATGGAAGTGGACGAAAGAGGGGATGCCTTCCGGGGCATCCCCAAGCTTTGACTTTTTGGTACAATTGGATTATCTTGGGGGTGCCATGGGAATCCCCAAGCTTAGGCTCTTGCCACTCCTTGTTCCATAATCCATCAAAAGAATTCACCCAAAACTTGAAAACTTCACAACACAAAACGCAATAGAAATCTCGTGAGCTCCGTTAGAGAAAGAAAACAAAGAACTACTTAAGGTACTGTAATGAACCCATTCTTTATTTATATTGGTGTTAAACCTACTGTATTCTAACTTCTCTATGGTTTATAAACTATTTTACTAGCCATAGATTCATCAAAATAAGCAAACAACACAAGAAAAACAGAATCTGTCAAAAACAGAACAGTCTGTAGCAATCTATAACTAACGCAAACTTCTGGAACTCTAAAAATTGTACCAAAATAGGAAGTCCTGATTTTTTTATTTAACAGCATCAAAAATAATCAACGCAAAAGCACGTTCCTATGATTTAACAAAATTATATTCGTGCGCGCAAAGTTTCTGTTTTTCAGCAGAATCAAATCAACTATCATCGTAGGTTATCCTATAGGTTCTACTTGGCACAAACACTAATTAAAAGATAAAACCACATCCAAACAGAAGCTAGATGGGTTATTTATTCCTAAACATAAGCAAAAACAAAAAAACACAAAATAAAATTGGGTTGCCTCCCAACAAGCGCTATCGTTTAATGCCCCTAGCTAGGCATAAAAGCAAGGATAGATCTAGGTATTGCCATCTTTGGTAGGCAATTCTTCAATGAGGCATCTACCTCCTTTAGAACTTTCTTTCTTTCTAGTAATTGTCAATTTTTCAGGCAAAAGATCGAAAAATTCATTCATAGCAAAAGGTTCCTTAATGATGGAAAAAAGATTGAGATGAACACTTATAGATTTAAGATCCGCAGTTTCCTTACTAGATGATTCACCCTTATTCTTAGGAACATAAATGAGCTTAGTATTTTTAGTAGACGAACTTGGAGTATTTTGAACGGGAGGAAAAGCAGTTCCCAAGTTAGTAATGATACCCTCAAGTTTATCGATTCTTGTAGAGTCTAGATTTATTTTTTCATTAACTATGGGATCTTTTTCTTTAATATTTTTCAAAGTCATTCCTACCTTAGATCCATATTGGGTAATTTGATTGTGGATCTTTTTATCAAGATTTTCAATTGATTCAATGGTAGCAACTTTATTCTCAATAATTTCAAGTCTTTGCATAACATGCTCCAAAGTTAACGTAGTTCCATTAATCAAAAGAGGTGGTGAGCCTAATAAATCTATTAAAGCATTATAAGATTAAAAAGTATGGCTACCCAAGAAATTCCCTCCGGTAATGGTATCAAGGATATATCTATGCCAAGGATTAGCACCTACGTAAAAAATACGAAGAAGAACTGAAGTAGATTGCTTCCTGGTAGATCTATTTTGAGCATTGCAAATTCTATACCAAGCGTCTTTCAGATTTTCTCCCTCCCTTTGCTTAAAATTTAGAACTTCATTCTCGGGAGATAATGGAGAAGATAAGAGGCTAGTCATGATGACAAGCAAACAAACTAACACATGAGCAAACAAAAAGGCAACGGGAAAAAGGCAAACGGGAAAGAGAGGAGGAGATTGGGAAAGAGAGGGCAAATAAAACGGCAAGGGTGAAGTGGGGGAGAGGAAAACGAGAGGCAAATGGCAAATAATGTAATGCGAGAGATAGGGATTGCGATGGGTACTTGGTATTGTTGACTTGCTTGCGTGAGCCTCCCTGGCAACGGCGCCAGAAATTCTTCTTGCTACCTCTTGAGCACTGCGTTGGATTTTCCCCGAAGAGGAGAGGATGATGCAGCAAAGTAACGTAAGTATTTCCCTTAGTTTTTGAGAACCAAGGTATCAATCCAGTAGGAGACCATGCACAAGTCCCTCGTACCTACACAAAACGATAGCAACTCGCAACCAACGCGATTAGGGGTTGTCAATCCCTTCACGGTCACTTACGATAGTGAGATCTGATAGAGATGATAAATAATATTTTTGGTATTTTTGATAGATAGATGCAAAGTAAAAAGTAAAAGGCAAAGTAAAAACAAAGCAAGTAAATAAAGTGATAGAGATTGATATGATGAGAATAGACCCGGGGGCCATAGGTTTCACTAGTGGCTTCTCTCAAGAGCATAGATATTCTATGGTGGGTGAAAAAATTACTGTTGAGCAATTGACAGAATTGAGCATAGTTATGAGTATATCTAGGCAATGATCATGTATATAGGCATCACGTCCAAGACAAGTAGATCGAAACGATTCTGCATCTACTACTATTACTCCACTCATCGACCGCTATCCAGCATGCATCTAGAGTATTAAGTAAAAACAGAGTAATGCCTTAAGCAAGATGACATGATGTAGAGGGATAAATTCATGCAATATGATAAAAAAAACCATCTTGTTATCCTCGATGGCAACAATACAATACGTGCCTTGCAACCCTTTCTGTCACTGGGTAAGGACACCGCAAGATTGAACCCAAAGCTAAGCACTTCTCCCATTGCAAGAACTACCAATCTAGTTGGCCAAACCAAAAAGGATAAATCAAAGAGACTTGCAAAGATAACTCAATCATACATAAAAGAATTCAGAGAAGAATCAAATATTTTCCATAGATAATAATGGCTCATAAACCCACAATTCATCGATCTCAACAAACACACCGCAAAAAGAAGATTACATCAAATAGATCTCCACGAGAGAGGGGTAGAACATTGTATTGAGATCCAAAAAGAGAGAAGAAGCCATCTAGCTACTAGCTATGGACCCGAAGGTCTGAAGTAAACTACTCACACTTCATCGGAGGGGCTATGGTGATGATGTAGAAGCCCTCCGTGGTGGATGCCCCCTCCGGCAGAGCTCCGGAACAGGCCCCAAGATGGGATCTCGTGGATACAGAAGGTTGCGGCGGTGGAATTAGGTTTTTGGCTCCTGTTCTGATCGTTCGGGGATACGTAGGTATATATAGGAGGAAGGAGTACATCGGTGGAGCATCGAGGGGCCCATGAGGTAGGGGGCGCGCCCAGGGGGGTGCGCCCTCCACCCTCGTGACCGCCTCTGGCACTTCTTGGAGTAGGGTCCAAGTCCTGGATCACATTCGGTTGGAAAATCACGATCCCGAAGGTTTCATTTCGTTTGGACTCCATTTGATATTTCATTTCTTCGAAACACTGAAAAAGGCAAAAAACAACAATCCTGGGTTGGGCCTCCGGTTAATAGGTCAGTCCCAAAAGTAATATAAAAGTGGAAAATAAAGCCCAATATAGTCCAAAATAGTAGATAAAGTAGCATGGAGCAATCAAAAATTATAGATACGTTGGAGACGTATCAACAACGTCCGGACTATTGAAGCATGAAGATACAAGACTCAAGACTTCGGCCCGTGTCCGGATGGGACTTTCCTTGGCGTGGAAGGCAAGCTTGGCGATCCGGATATTATATTTCCTTCCTTGTAACCGACTCCATGTAAACCCTAGCCCTCTCCGGTGTTTATATAAACCGGAGAGGTTGGTCCTTAGAAGGCCAATCACAATTACAATCATACCATCATAGGCTAGCTCCTAGGGTTTAGCCTCTACGATCTCATGGTAGATCTACTCTTGTACTACCCATATCATAAATATTAATCAAGCAGGAAGTAGGGTTTTACCTCCATCGAGAGGGCCCGAACCTGGGTAAACATCCGTGTCCCTTGCTTCCTGTTACCATCAGCCTTGACGCACAGATCGGGACCCCCTACCCGAGATCCGCCGGTTTTGACACCGACATTGGTGCTTTCATTGAGAGTTCCTCTGTGTCGTCGCTGTCAGGCTCAATGGCTCCTTCAATCATCATCAACGATGCTGTCCAGGGCAAGACTTTTCTCCCCGGACAGATCTTCGTGTTCGGCGGCTTCGCACTACGGGCCAATTCGCTTGGCTACCTGGAGCAGATCGATAGCTACACCCCTGGTCATCAAATCAGGTTCGGAAACTTGAACTACACAGCGGATATCCGTGGAGACTTGATCTTCGACGAATTTGGGCCAGCACCAGGAGCGCCGAACAGTCACTATGAGCACGGCTTAGACCTACTGTCAGACAATGCTCAGGACATCATCCCGGCAGAAGCCTCGGATCTAAATCCGGGGCAGGTTGCGTTGCCTAAGGACGGAGGGCTGGACCTCGCCCCGGAGGCCGTACCCTCATCGGCGATGGAGCCGAACACAGACCTCACTTCTAAGGAAGCCTGTGACTCCGGACCCCCGGACTCGTGTCCGGTTGTAGCCTCCAGTCTGCGCGCCCCCGAGCCCGCCGAGCCTTATTGGGCTCCGGCGATGGAGTTCCCGCGGTGGATGTTTTTCAGCACTCACCCTTTGGCGACATGCTGAGCTTATTGAAGTCTCTCTCTTTGTCAAGAGACACTGGGCCGAACTATGTCCAGCTTGAGTGGGAAGCAGACGACGAGGCAATTCGTCGCCCACCCACCACCCACTTCATTGCCACGATCGATGATCTAACCGACGTGCTCGACTTCGACTCCGACGACATCGACGGTATGGATGACGATGTAGGAGAATTACAGGAGCCACCGCTCACCGGGCGGTGGACTGCCACCTCCTCATACGATATATACATGGTGGACACTCCATAAGAAACAAATGGCGATGAGGCAACAGTGGATAACCCCTCGGGAAGAAAAACAAAGCATGGGCGTCGTCGGCGCCGCTCCAAGCCCCGCCACAGCAATATCGGCCCCGGAGACGAAAATAATCCAGATGGCGCCAAAGAAGAATATGACCCTGACCAGCCCGCCTTCGAGCAGGCCAAACAGGAGGATGAGCAGATTAGCCCAGAAGAACAGGCGACAGACATATACCTGGAGGAGGACAACAACATGCCCCCCTCCGAAGATGAGATTAGCCTCGGCGACGACGAATTCGGCGTGCCTAAGGATCCCGTGGAGCAGGAATGCTTCAAGCGAAGGCTGATAGCCACTGCGAGGAGCCTGAAGAAGAAGCAGCAGCAACTCCAAGCTGATCAAGATCTACTCACAGATAGATGGACTGAAGTCCTGGCAGCCGAGGAATACGGACTTAAACGCCAAATGGCTGACCGGCTACCCCGTGGCTGGGATAAAACAGGATATCAGCCCAGATACCAGCCCGCACCCCCATGCCGATACACTACGGCTCAGGATCACAGGCAAGACCTGCAAGATATTTTGGAAAACAAAGCATGACAGCCAAGATCGATCTACAGATTGAGGGGCGTGCCCCAGCGCGCGACGATGACCATCGTGCCGGATATATCATCAACAAGTCCGGCCGGGCCGAACACAGCAACCCAGACCAATCCGACCTACGTAGCCACATAGCCTGGCACAGAGGCACCGCACACCCCCTCTGCTTCACTGACGAAGTGATGGATCATGAATTCCCAGAAGGGTTCAAACCCGTAAACATCGAATCGTACGATGGCACGACAGACCCCACAGTATGGATCAAAGATTTCCTTCTCCACATTCACATGGCCCGCGGAGATGATCTACACGCCATCAAGTATCTTCCCCTTAAGCTCAAAGGACCAGCCCGGCACTAGTTAAACAGCCTGCCAGCAAATTCCATTGGCAGCTGGGAAAACCTGGAAGACGCATTCCTTGATAACTTCCAGGGCACATATGTGCGACCACCAGATGCTAATGACCTGAGCCACATCACTCAACAGCCCGAAGAGTCAGCCCGGAAATTCTGGACTCGGTTCCTAACTAAAAAGAACCAAATAGTCGACTGTCCGGACGCTGAAGCCCTAGCGGCTTTTAAGAATAATATCCGCAACGAGTGGCTCGCTCGACACCTCGGCCAGGAAAAACCCAAGTCCATGGCAGCTCTCACGACACTAATGACCCGCTTTTGTGCGGGTGAGGATAGCTGGTTGGCTCGCAGCGGCACCACGCCACATTCTGGCACTTCGGATGGCCGCGATACTAATGGCAAGCCACGACGCAACAGACATAAGAGATGGACCAACGGTGACAGCACTGAAGACACAGCAGTCAACGCCGGATTCAGCGGATCTAAGTCCGGACAGCGGAAAAAGCCGTTCAAAAGAAATAATCAGAGACCGTCCAGTCTGGACCGCATACTGGAGCGCTCGTGCCAAATTCATGGCACACCGGACAAACCAGCCAACCACACCAATAGAGACTGCTGGGTGTTCAAACAGGCCGGCAAGATAAACACCGAAAACAAGGACAAGGGGCTGCACAGCGATGATGACGAAGAGCCCCGGCGTCCGAACACGGGGGGACAAAAGAAATCCCCCCCCCCCCAGGTGAAAACGGTCAATATGATCTACGCCACCCACATCCCTAAGCGGGAATGGAAGCGGGCACTACGGGACGTCTATGCGACGGAGCCAGTCGCCCCCAATTTCAATCCATGGTCAGCTTGTCCGATCACCTTTGATCGTAGGGATCACCCTAGTAGCATCCGTCATGGCGGCTCAGCCGCATTGGTCTTAGACCCAATCATTGACGGATTCCAATCATTTCCTGAACCTGCTTTATCAGGAAACAATGCGCAAGATGGGCATTGATCCTTCAAGGATCAAGCCCACCAAAACTACCTTTAAAGGTGTTATTCCTGGAGTAGAGGCCCGCTGCAGTGGCTCTATAACATTGGAAGTGGTCTTCGGATCCCCGAACAACTTTAGGAGCGAAGAGCTAATCTTCGACATCGTCCCTTTCCGCAGTGGCTACCACGCACTGCTCGGACGAACCGCATTCGCTAGATTCAATGCGGTACCACACTATGCATATCTCGAGCTCAAGATGCCAGGACCACGCGAGGTCATCACTGTCAATGGAAATATGGACCGCTCCCTTCGAACAGAAGAGTATACAACAACCCTCGCGGCAGAAGTACAATGCGGCCTCCTCCGACAAACCAATTCGGCGACAACTTCGAGCACTGTCAAACGAGTCCGGAGCACCCCGCAACAGGATCATCAGGAACATCGAGATCGTGATTAGCAGTCCGGCCTCCGCTCAAGCCCCTCCAAAGCAGCATTCATGCCACGCGTACACAATTACGCACTCAAGATACCTTGGGCATAGGCGGAGGCGCATCAAGGACCCAATCGATAATGCGGGTAACCGCTAAAACACCTTCATACTCTTTCCCTCTTACCTTTCAGGACACCGCGTTAGTGCAGCATCCTCAGAAGAGCCGAATTGCCGGACTCATAGGGGAGAGACATCCAAGGAGGCAACAGACGTGCAGAACAGAAGAAAACTCAGGTGGAATCTATTTGCGGTCATTATACCTGCTTTATCTATCTGTACACAGCCTGCCCCTGGATAGGACATGTCAAATAGTCCTATTTATCTCCGCTTAATGCATCCATTGTAAACATACGCCTAAACGTACTTTTTGTCAATGGGAGATTGTACATAGCGTCAGCTTATTATCCTTATTTGAGCATTTTTTTCTCTCTTATAAATGTTTATTTGATATTGCATCCGTACACCTTGGTGCGGTCAGTTTGCCAGGGGCTTCTCACGGTGCCCCGTAATACGGCAAATAAAGTCCGAACACTTTCAGCAGTGCGGTACCCAAAACCTATAGCATTATATGCATCAGCTCCGAATCATGTCTTGGGTCTACAGTTGGGATAGCCCGACTCCCTTGTTTTGGTGCCTTACATTCCGTTATATCGGCTAAGGTAACGCAGGGAGAACTACTGCGATTGTGTCCCGGTTCTTCTGGACGAGCACCTCAGTAGAGAAAGCCGAAAACTGACCGGCATGATGTGGCGAGAGCTGGTCGCTGTTCGAGAGGTACTAAAATCCTTAAAGATTTTCCGCTTTAGGCAATAAATCGGCTTTGTCCGATCTAGGCATATATAGCGCCCCAATTCGGCCTACCGGATTCTAGGGGCTTCGCCGAAATTTAAAATTGTAGACTTCTATGGCTAAGTGAAAGTTATAAAGCCGCATAGTCCGATTGCCTCGTTCACTGCGCTGGACACCTCCTTAAAGGACCAAACATTTGGATAAAGAGTGTCCGGGTTTTCCACGAACACCCCAGTACTAGTCACATGGGGGCGGAAGCCGACGACTGGCCTACTTTCAGGATTTTATAAACAGCCGCACAGAAGGTAATATTTTAAATAACAAAAGCGCTACATAGCGCAAGTAACTTCATCCTTAAAATACAA
This sequence comes from Triticum timopheevii, assembly GCA_963921465.1. Taxonomy (NCBI): domain Eukaryota; kingdom Viridiplantae; phylum Streptophyta; class Magnoliopsida; order Poales; family Poaceae; genus Triticum; species Triticum timopheevii. The sequence continues at coordinate 67,615,054 of OY997272.1, read as the reverse complement.
ACATGACAGAAGTGAATTCATTAAAAAATGGTGTCCTTGGTACATTCGTCAGCCACGAGACGAGCACCCTTCATAACGCCATCATAGCACAGCTCGGGATGGCGATGCGCCTTGCCCTCTGGCGGCCCGTCCTTGACCAGCTTCTCCGCATCCAGCTTGCCCCAATGCACCTTGACGCGGGCAAGGGCCCGGCGGGCACCCTCGATGCACACAGATTGCTTGATCACCTCAAGTCGCGGGCAGGCATCCACCATCCTCTTGATCAGGCCGAAGTAGCTACTGGGCATGAGCTCACCAGGCCACATCCAAACTATGAAACCTTTCATAGCCAGTTCGGCCGCCCTGTGGAGTTCGACCAACTGCTTCAGTTGGTCACTCAGAGGCATCGGGTGTTCGGCCCCAGCATACTGGGACCAGAACAGCTTCTTCATTGAGTTCCCCTCCTGGGCACGGTAGAACTCCGCAGCGTCTGATACGCTGCATGGCAGATCTGCGAATGCCCCTGGAGAGCTCCGAATTCAAGTAAGTAAAAGAAACGCCTCCTCCACATGTTTGCTTTGCATAAAGAACTTCTTACCCGCTGCTATCTTCTTGGCCTCCTGGATCTCATGCTGTGCTTTCTCGGCTTCGGCCTTGGCGTCTTTTAAACTCATAAGGGCCTTCGCAAGCTCGGCCTCTTTCGCCTTCAGATCATGCTCTACGGACTCGCATTTCTTGCCGAGGTCCTGGAGCTCTTGCTGTACCTCACCCACCCTAGCACTTTTCTTTTCGTGCTCCTTACACTCTGAGGCCGCCCTGTCTTCGGCCTTGGACAGCGCCTTCTTCAGGGACCCCACTTCGGTGGTGTCCCCTGTTACACGGTCATGACACTTAGGTGTTAGACCCACCAATTCTGCCTATCCTTAAATGCATAAGAGCGGGAATTACTTACCCTTGTTCTCTTCGAGCTGCCTCTTCGTGAGGTCGAGCTCTCCCTGCGCCTGCTCCAGGTCCTGCTTCATTTCGGCAACCTCAGCAGGACGGGCAGCAGCAGCAAGCATCACAGCCTGCTTATTCATAATAAATACTTATGATTAGACTCCTGCGGATTATAATTGACCCTCTGCTTGGCTTTTCTTTCCGAACACCAAACAGAGTATCAGGGGCTACTACCTATTGGGTGGTAATCTTGCACATATTTATTATTTACCTCGAAGCCTGTTAGGAGGCTGGTGCAAGCTTCGGTTAGTCCGCTCTTGGCGGACAAAACCTTCCGAATCACCATACTCATAAGAGTACGGTGCCCTTCATACAGGGAAGCGCCGCGAAGCGCTTCCAGCAGACCGTCCGGCGCCTCATGCATAATGGAAGTCCGCGACACAGACGGCTCGCCCTCCCTAGCGATGGGTCGCCCGCCTGAGTCCGAAACCATCGAAGGTTCCGGAATTGTGTTCGGCTGAGAGCCCGACTGGCCATGGCTCTCATCGACACGATCCGCGGGGATCTTGAACCCCGCGTGTCCAACGTCTGGGACCCCGCCTCGGGTCATCTCCAGAGTCACCTCCCCCCGCTCTGGGAGCCTTCGGGACAACACCTCCATGTCATCCGCGTGTTGAGGAGTAGTGGCTGTCCAAAGCGAATTGATCTCCGAATCACTCAGGGACCCGGAGGAAGACACTTCGGGGAGATCCCTGGCCGGACTGCACATATGTTCGGCATTATAAAATGCAAAAACTATGAAGTGAAATCATGATAGAATGCGGACACTTACGATCGCACTAGGGGCTTCCCACTGGGCAGCCGCCCCTCCTCACTATGAGCGGCCATGGCAGAATAGTCCGGAAGGGGCACCTTCCCCTTCTTGGGCGCCCCAGCCCCCCCTCCGGGGCGGCTTTTCTTTTCTTCCCCTCCCCAGTGCGGGGAGGTGGAATTTCTTCTTGATTCCCCCTGCCTCCGCGGGAGGAATCTGTCTCGTCATCATCCGGCGACAGGGGTATGACGGCTTTGCGCCGGGGGCCTTTTCTGCCCCCCTGGTCCGCCTCCCCGGACCCCTCATCCTTTCCGGATGGGGCGTCTTCTTCTTCTTCCTCCTCCCCTTTGTGGGAGGAGTCCGCCTCGTCGTCTTCGGACGAGGCCTCTGGCACAACCTTGCGCCGGAGACCCTTTCGGATCCCTGGGGCCTTCTTCTCAGCCTTCTTCTCCGGCACCTTGTACGGTGCCGGGACCAGCATCTCCGTCAGGAGAGCATCAGCTGGGCCTTCTGGCAGCGGAGCCGGACAGTAAACCCGGTCCGCTGTCTCCACGTAATCCTGAAGCAAATATGCACAACTACTTAAAGCGCTCCCATAAATATATTGGGGAGATCTCGGTTGGGTGTTAGTCGGAGAACTCACCGGCCTAGGAGCCCGCGCGGTGTGAAGCCCGCGGTCCTCGGATGTGGGAGGAGGTACTTCGGAGGCCTTGAACAGCACCTTCCATGCGCCTTTGTGCGTCATGTCGTAGAGCCTCTGGAGCGTCTGGTGCTCGGTTGGGACGAACTCCCACAGATTGACTACCCGCCTCTGGCAGGGCAGGATCCGGCGAACGAGCATGACCTGGATCATGTTGACAAGCTTGATGTTCTTGTCCTTCATGCTTTTGACGCATGTTTGGAGTCTGGACAGCTCCGTGGAATCGCCCCAGGATAGGCCCTTCTTCTCCCAGGAGGTGAGCCGCATGGGGGCTCCGGATCGGAACTCGAGGGCCGCTGCCCAGTTGGCGCCGCGCGGCTCGGTGATGTAGAACCACTCCGGTTGCCATCCTTTTACGGTCTCCGCAAAGGAGCCTTCGAGCCATGTGACGTTGGGCATTCTGCCCACCATGGCCCCTCCGCACTCCGCCTGCTGGCCGCTTACCACCTTCGGCTTCACGCAGAAAGTTTGCAGCCATAGGCCAAAGTGAGTCCGGCTGCGGAGGAAGGCCTCGCACACGACAATGAACGCCGAGATGTTGAGGATGAAATTCGGGGCTAGATCGTGGAAATCTAGCCCGTAGTAGAACATGAGCCCGCGGACGAAGGGATGGAGTGGAAATCCCAGTCCACGGACGAAGTGGGCGACGAATACGACCCTCTCGTGGGGTCCTGGGGTCGGAATGACCTGCCCGACGTCTGGTAGACGGTGCGCTATGTCCGCGGCCAAGTATCTGGCCGCCCGAAGATTTGCGATGTGCTTCCCCTTGACGGTGGAAGCCACCCACTTGCCTCCTGCTCCAGACATGTTTAGCTGTGCGGGGAAGACTTGGGCTCGGGCGCTGGAGCTCGAGGGGGCAAGCGTGGGCAAAGGAGGAAGAAGGCGTGGGTGAAAATGGGGGAATCTTATCCCTTTATAGAGGCACCGAAAGCGGTGCGCCTGCCTGTTGGGAATCGCTTGTTTCCCAAGTGCCACGATTAATGGCGTGGTGAGATTACCCATACCCATATTGATGAGAATCCCGTAATAAGGGGACATGATCTCTGCTTTGAGAAGACATGTCACAGAAACTGCCTCGTAATATGTGTTGTAGCTGGTTGTGGGAAAACGGATCGAATAATGATCCGACCGTAATAACATGTCATGTCATCAGAAAAAGTTGTCAGCAGATTGCATTTGTGAAATATCATTCTCTCTACGGTGGCATATGAAGATGATCTTGCATATCTGGACACGGTCTAACTGTTCGATGATTACTTTGGAGTATTTGGTGGAGGAACCCGCCTTGCAATGCCAAAGACAATACTACGCGCCGGACTCATTGTCATTGAAGCCTGGTTCAGGGGCTACTGAGGGAGTCCTGGATTAGGGGGTATCCGGATAGCCGGACTGTGTACAATGTCCGGACTATTGAAGCGTGAAGATACAAGACTCAAGACTTCGGCCCGTGTCTGGATGGGACTTTCCTTGGCGTGGAAGGCAAGCTTGGCGATCTGGATATTATATTTCCTTCCTTGTAACCGACTCCATGTAAACCCTAGCCCTCTCCGGTGTCTATATAAACCGGAGAGGTTGGTCCTTAGAAGGCCAATCACAATTACAATCATACCATCATAGGCTAGCTCCTAGGGTTTAGCATCTATGATCTCGTGGTAGATCTACTCTTGTACTACCCATATCATCAATATTAATCAAGCAGGAAGTAGGGTTTTACCTCCATCGAGAGGGCCCGAACCTGGGTAAACATCTGTGTCCCTTGCTTCCTGAGCCTTGACGCACAGATCGGGACCCCCTACTCGAGATCCGCCAGTTTTGACACCGACAAAGATACCCCAAACAAGCCCCTCAAAGGATTAGTTTCCATAGTGACAAGTAACAGAAAATTTTAGCACACTATATAAATGTTTCCTTACCAAGTTCCACTCACCAAGAGCGCTACACTCCCCGGCAACGGCACCAGAAAATTGTCTTCATGACCCACAAGTATACGGGATCTATCGTAGTCCTTTCGATAAGTAAGAGTGTCAAACCAAATGAGGAGCAGAAGGAAATGATAAGCGGTTTTCAGTAAGGTTTTCTCTGCAAGCACTGAAATAGTAGGTGATAGATAGTTTTGTGATAAGATAAATAGTAACGAGCAAAAAGTAGATAAAGTAAATAAAGTGCAGCAAGGTGGCCCAATCCTTTATGTAGCAAAGGATAAGCCTGGACAAATTCTAATAATGAGGAAGGAGCTCCTTAGGACACATTGGGAATTATCGTCAAGCTAGTTTTCATCACGTTCATAAGATTCGCGTTCGGTACTTTGATAATTTGATATGTGGGTGGACCAGTACTTGGGTACTGCCCTAACTTGGACAAGCATCCCACTTATGATTAACCCCTATTGCAAGCATCCGCAACTACAAAAAGGAGTATTAAGGTAAACCTAACCACAACATTAAACATATGGGTCCATATCAACCCCTAACGAAGCAACGCATAAACTAGGGTTTAAGATTCTGTCACTCTAGCAACCCATCATCTACTTATTACTTCCCCATGCCTTCCTCTAGGCCCAAATAATGGTGAAGTGTCATGTAGTCGACGTTCACATAACACCACTAGAGGAAAGACAACATACATCTCATCAAAATATTGAACGAATACCAAATTCACATGACTACTAATAGCAAGACTTCACCCATGTCCTCAGGAACAAACGTAACTACTCACAAAGCATATTCATGTTCATAATCAGAGGAGTAATAATATGCATAAAGGATCTGAACATATGATCTTCCACCACGTAAACCAAATAGCATCAACTACAAGGAATAATCAACACTACTAGCAACCCACAGGTACCAATTTGTAGTTATGATACAATATTGGATACAAGAGATGAACTAGGGTTTTGAGAGGAGATGGTGCTGGTGAAGATGTTGATGGAGATTGACCCCCTCCCGATGAGAGGATCGTTGGTGATGACGTTGGTGATGATTTCCCCCTCCCGGAGGGAAGTGTCCCCGGCAGAACAGCTCCGCCAGAGCCCTAGATTGATTCCGCCAAGGTTCCGCCTCGTGGCGGCGGAGTTTCGTCCCGTAAGCTTGCCCACGATTTTTTCCAGGGTAAAAGTGATGATATAGCAGAAGATGGACGCCGAAGGCCCACCAGGGGGCCCAGGAGATAGGAGGCCGCACCCTACGGGGGGGCGCGCTCTCCTGTCTCCTGGACAGGGTGTGGGCCCCCTGGCCTATTTCTTTTGCTCATAATTTCTTATTAAATCCAAAAAGTTGTTTCGTGGAGTTTCTGGACTTTTGGAGTTGTGCAGAATAGGTTTCCAACGTTTGCTCCTTTTCTAGCCAGAATTCTAGCTGCCGGCATTCCTCCTCTTCATGGTAAACCTTGTAAAATAAGAGAGAATAGCCATAAGTATTGAGATATAATGTGTAATAACAGCCCATAATGCAATAAATATTGATATAAAAGCATGATGCAAAGTGGACGTATCAGTGTATGACCCCGGATATGAAGTTTATTACTGGTCCAGATTTGGCCGTTTTGATTGGTTTGGCTTCTATCCATTTGGTGAACTTGTCCCCCATGACCAATAAGTATTTTTTCTTATGGCTTCCTCCTTTAAGAGGTCCGACCATATCCAGCCCCCAGACCCTGAAGGGCCAAGTTATGGGGATTTTTTGGAGAGCGGTAGGGGGCATATGACTCTGATTGGCAAAGAGCTGGCAACCAACACAATGTTGGACAAGGTCCTGTGCGTCTGCTCGGGCCGTCGGCCAATAAAAGCCTGTATGGAAGGCCTTGCTGACTAGTGCTCGAGCCGCGGCGTGGTGTTCGCCCAGTCCGGCATGGATTTCAGCCAAGAGCTGACGCCCTTCCTCTTCGGAGATGCATCTTTGGAGTACTCCGGTAGCACTTTTCTTGTAGAGTTCCCCTTCGTGGACGTTGTAAGCTTTAGAACGCCGGATGATGCAGTGTGCTTCATTTTGGTCTTCGGGGAGCTCCTGCCTATTTAGGTGTCATCTCCAATATGCGACCCTATCCAAAAGGAACTCGAAGGTCCCACCAAGGATAGACCCGCATATTGAAACGCTTTTGCAAGGTGGATATCATTACATCAACATTACATAAATAGATGGGGATACATCCAATACATACAATGTCACATGAATACAACAATACAACATACAAGAACAACATCCGACTACGGATGAATCATAAACAGAAACTCAAACAATATCCACCCTGCTAGCCCAGGCTGCCGACCTGGAACCTATCCCCTGATCAAAGAAGAAGCAGAAGAAGAACTCAACGCAAGCAAGCATCGCTCTCGCGTCATGATCATCGCAAAACCTGTACCTGCAACTGTTGTTGTAGTAATCTGTGAGCCACGAGGACTCAGCAATCCCATTACCATGGGTATCAAGACTAGCAAAGCTTAATAGGAAAGGAAGGGGTAAAGTGGTGAGGTTGCAGCAGCGGCTAAGCAAATATGGTGGCTAACATACGCAAATGAGAGCGAGAAGAGGAACAAAGGAACGGTCGTCAACTAGCAATGATCAAGAGGTGATCCTGAACACCTACTTACGTCAAACATAACCCAGAAACCGTGTTCACTTCCCGGACTCCGGCGAGAAGAGACCATCACGGCTACACACGCGGTTGATGCGTTTTAATTCGGATCTGGTGTCAAGTTATCTACAACCGGACATTAACAAATTCCCATCTGCCACATAACCGCGGGCATGGCTCTCGAAAGTTTATACCTTGCAGGGGTGTCCCAACTTAGCCCATGACAAGCTCTCGCGATCAACGAAGGAATAGACCTTCTCCCAGGAAGACCCGATCTGTCTCGGAATCCCGGTTTACAAGACATTTCGACAATGGTAAAACAAGACCAGCAAAGCCGCCGATGCGCCGACAATCCCGATAGGAGCTGCACATATCTCGTTCTCAGGGCAACACCGGATGAGACATCCTACGAGTAAAACTAGACCTCGAGTTTCCCCGAGGGGGCCCCGCAGTCTACTCGGTTCGAACCAGCACTTAGACAAGCACTGGCCCGGGGGGGGCTGAAATAAAGATGACCCTCGAGAGAGCGACTCCCAAGGGAAAAAGTAGGTGGTGGTGAGGCAAATGGTAAAACCAAGGTTGGGCCTTGCTGGACAAGTTTTATTCAAAGCGAACTGTCAAGGGGGTCCCATAAATCACCCGACCGCGTTAGGAACGCAAAATCTGAGAACATAACACCGGTATGACGGAAACTAGGGCGGCAAGAGTGGAACAAAACACGAGGCATAAGGCCGAGCCTTCCACCCTTTACCAAATATATAGATGCATTAATAATATAAGAGATATTGTGATATCCCAACCAAAAATCCTGTCCACCATGGAGAAATCTTCAACTTCACCTGCAACTAGCAATGCTATAAGAGGGGCTGAGCAAAGCGGTAACAAAGCCAAACAACGGTTTGCATAGGAAAGGCGTCAAAGGTTAGAGGTTCATGGCAATATGGGATGGCTTGATAAACAGGTAATAGGTAGCGCAGCATAGCGATAGAACGAAGCAACTAGCATAGCAATGATAGTAGTGAGATCCAGGGTAGCGGTCATCTTGCCTGAAATCCCGCTAGGAAGAAGAACGAGTCCATGAAGAAGATGAAGCCACGAAAACGAACCAAGCGTAGACGAACGCATCCTCACGATCGCAATGAAACGGGAACTATCGAGAAGAAGCACGCAACATGGTAAACACACCACACATGAACAAGACATGATGCACAACAAGCATGATGCATGAAAAGGCTACATGAAGCTACTCATGGCAAGAGACGATGCAAACAAGAGCAACACGTCAAGACAAGTTTAAATGAGGCCGGAAACAACATATAACAATTCCGGTAAGTCCTCATATGCAAATTTCGAAATTAGTTCAGAACTGAATAAACCTTATGTTCAAGTTGTTAAACAGCAAGTTAAGATGCACCACAATGATCTACACGAAATTCTAGTCAAGTTACATATAAAGTTCATTAGATTCGGAGCTACGGCCTAGAAGATATGAGCAAAACAAGTTAAACATGGCATTGATGCAAAATGCATACAAACATCAAGCAAACACCTCAAAACAAGGATGCAACATGATAATATGGAACTACATGCAAAAATAAGCAAGTTTCATATAGAGCACACTCAAAACGGAGCAACGGGGCAACACATACACTATACAAGTCATAACAACAATCTGTCCAAAACAGCAACTAGGCATCTTGCAAGCATCAAAACAACATGCTACAACACCCCAACATAATAACAAAAGGCATGGGCATGAAGTACAGGTAAAGCATAACAAAACATGAACACTGAGCTATCTCCAGAAACAACTAGAACATGCTCAAAAGGACATGGTAAGATTGCAAATAATAACAGTTTCAGACTTATCAGGAAATAACATCAGGTTGCAATGTTTAGAGCTATCAAACAACATGTTACAGGAACTTAACATGGCAAACAAAGGCATGGCATGAATATACTAATATCATAGATCAAAAGTCCCTTACTGACCATGAGCCAGAAAGGATCAGAAAATATGATGGCACCCATGTGAACATGGCAAGTTATATTACAGATTCATACATGGCAGAAACAACAATAAGTAGGCATGTTGGTGAGCTTGAACCACTCACTACAGAGCATTAAATGGCATGGCAAGGCACCCAACAGTAAGAAGGCATGTTTGTGAAGCTAAGCATGGCAATAGCAAGGTCATAGGGTGCATGGAACACTAGCAAAACACATGGGAACTAGTGAACTTAATGTTAACAGGCTGATAGCAACATTATCAAGCAACTTTAAAGCAAGATAGCAACATGTTCCAGCAGGCTATAATTGCAACCAAGGGCATGAATGGATAGAGCATGACATGTAGATCAAAACATGTTTATAGAACATCTCCAGATTATGCATAGGATTATTAGTAGCAACATGTTTATATAGCATCACGAAATAATAGATTCAGCCTATCAAAAACAGCAACATCATGAACACTACTTAACAAGCTCGATTCACTCATCACAAGTCATTGCATGACAAGATAAGCATAGCATCATCAATAAGACATGTTTGTGAAACAAACCAAGTCAAGAACAAGTCCATAGCATGCAAGGATCAACTACAGCAACCTTGGCTAAATTGAATAACAAGTAAACAATCTGCCAGGAAACATTTTGAAGCAAAAGTAGAGCACGAAAATGACATGCTAGACTACTCCATAATTGCAAACAAGGGCATGAATGGATAGACAATAACCATATGTTCAAAACACCCTTACTGAAGTATCTCAAAATATGCATGGATCTCTCTGTAGCATCAAGTTTACATGGCATCAAAATAACAGCAGAATAGGGACTAAAATCAGCAATATCACGAAGCCTAGTTTGCATGCTTGTGCTAGTCACCACATTGATCACAAAAATACATGGCATACACCCCTGGAAAGATGGCATGGCATAGATCAAAACACATGTAGACATCAACCTCATAGGATGCACACACCAATCATGGCAAAAATGACAAATGAGCAAGTTATAACAGTTTCAGCAGATTAACATCAACATGCACTCTTCCAACAGCATTTCGGGTATCAAAATGAGCTCCAATGAAAATGATGCAATGGAATGAAATGAAGTACTCGCCAAGATGAACAATTTGACATATTACACGCACGAAACGGAGCTACGGATGCAGAGATGTGATGGCATGAACATGGCATGATAATGTATGAAATCTAGGACTTGGTGGATAAAATACCCTGCGAAAATGGATCCAGGGTTTTGGGCTCGCGGATCGAGGCAGCGGCGGCTCGCCGGAGCTGCAGAGGAGGAGGCCGGAGGAGAGGTCGGGGACGGCCGGTGGAGGGGCGCTCCGGCCGGGGGCGACGCCGGTGGCCGGATCCGGCGAGGGAGGCCGACGGGCGGAGGCGCGGCGAGCTCGCCGGAGCTCGGGGCCGAGGAGGAGCGAGGGCGGCGCCAGAGCTCGCGGCGCGCGGGCGTGCGGGGCCGGCGCAGGGCTCGCACCGGCGGGGCGCCTCGGGCGCGGGGAAGGCCACGGTGGGGCCGGCCGGGCGCGGGAGGCGGGGCCGGCGGCGAGCGAGGAGGCGGCGGCCGGCGGGGCACGCCGGCGACCGAGGCGGCGGCGCGCGCGAGGCGCGCGGCGGCGCGGGCACGGACCCGGCCGGGCGGGCGGCGGCGCACGGGGTCTGACCCGGGCCCCAGATGGGCTCGGGCGGGCTCCGCAAGGGCCTGGCGGGCCGCGACGGGCGCGAGAAGAGAGAGAGCGGCGGCGCGCTGACGTGGCGACGGCGGATTCGCCGGGGACGACGGGCGGACGCGTCCAGCGCCGGGAGGAAAGAGGAGACTAGGGTTTGGACCCGAAATTTCGGAGGGGGAGGTCTATATATAGGTAGAGGGAGCTAGGAGAGTCCAAATGAGGTGCGGTTTTCGGCCACGCGATCGTGATCGAACGACCGAGAGCATGGAGGGGAGTTTGCTGGGCTTTGGGCTACTTTGGAAGGGGTGTTGGGCTGCAAACAAAAGAGGCCTTTGCGGTTACCCGGTTAACCGTTGGAGTACCAAACGACCTCCAAATGGCACGAAACTTGACAGGCGGTCTACTGGTGCTATACCAAGGCCGCTTGGCAAACCTCGGGCCATTCCGAGAAAGTTTAACACCCGCACACGAAAAGAGACAAGAGGGGAACGCCGGAGGACATAGGAGTGCCGGATTGCAAAACGGACAACGGGGAAAAGGCTCGAATGCATGAGATGAACACGAATGCAAAATGAGATGCACATGATGACATGATAAAATGCAACACGCAAGCAAATGACATGGCAAAGACGAAGAATAACTGGCGGACACCTGGCGCATCGAATCCGGGGCGTTATATTAGGTAGGCCAAGAAAGGCTCAGTCCACGAGGCGATTACAGGCATGATTTCGTGGGCCGAAGATGTTATTTCGGTGGCAGAGCCTTCGATTGTGTCTGATGGTTCAGAATCTGGGGGTGTGTTCAGATCTGTGCTAGTATTGCCGGACTCCCCTTCCCATACTACGGATGGCTTGAACAACCTTTCCAGGAATATGTTTGGTGGGACAGGGTCGCGTTTAGCGCTGATGCGAGCGAGGATGCCCGCCGCTTGATTGTTTTCTCGAGCCACATGGTGGAATTCGAGCCCCTCGAACCGAGCTGATATTTTGAGGACGGCATTACGGTAGGCCGCCATTTTTGGATCCTTGGCATCAAAGTCTCCGTTTATTTATGATATTGTGAGGTTCGAATCCCCGCGCACTTCCAGGCGTTGGATGCCCATAGAGACTGCCATCCGAAGACCGTGCAACAGAGCCTCGTATTCGACTGCATTGTTGGAGTCTGTGTATAATATTTGGAGGACATACTGGACCCTGTCTCCGGTGGGAGACGTCAGGACTACACCTGCTCCCAATCCGGCCAGCATTTTAGAGCCGTCAAAGTGCAAGATCCAGTTGGAGTACGCGTCGTACTCTTTAGGGAGTTCGGCTTCTGTCCATTCGGCAACAAAGTCAGCCAGTACTTGCGACTTGATGGCTCGCCGTGGTTTGTATATTATGTCGAACGGAAGGAGCTCGATAGCCCATTTAGCAGTCCGGCCCGTAGCGTCGCGGTTATCTATTATATCACTGAGTGGTACTTCGGAGGCCACCGTGATTGAACACTCTTGAAAGTAGTGTCGCAACTTCCGGGATGCCATGAAGACCGCGTATGCTATTTTTTGATAGTGTGGGTATCGGGATTTGCATGGGGTGAGGACCGTGGATACGTAATAAACCGGCTTTTGAAGCAAGAATTTGTATCCGTCCACCTCTCGTTCGACGACGAGCACTGCGCTTACCACTTGATGTGTTGCAGCTATGTACAGTAGCATAGGCTCGCCGATATTTGGCGCTGTTAGGACTGGATTACTAGCCAGTAAGGTCTTTATTTCATCGAGTCCGGCCGCGGCTGCATCCATCCACACGTAGTGTTCGGTGCGTCGAAGGAGGCGGTAAAGAGGTAATGCCTTTTCTCCTAACCTGGAGATATACCGGCTCAAAGCGGCCACGCATCCAGCTAGTTTCTGGATGTGCTTGAGGTCTGTTGGTATAGCCAACTGCGACAGAGCTCAGATTTTTGCCGGATTCGCTTCAATTCCTCTATTGGAAACAATGAAGCTCAACAGTTTCCATGAGGGGACGCCAAAAACGCATTTTTCCGGATTCAACTTGATGTCGTATGTCCGGAGGTTATCGAATGTAAGCCTCAAGTCATCTATTAGGGTTTCGATGTGTCTTGTTTTTTTGACCACGTCGTCCACATAAGCCTCCACTGTTTTGCCGATTTGTTTTTCCAAGAATGTTTGAATCATGCGTTGATATGTTGCGCCGGCGTTCTTAAGCCCGAAAGGCATAGTGTTGAAGCAAAAAGGGCCATATGGCGTTATGAAAGTTGTTGCAGCTTGGTCAGACTCTACCATTTTTATTTGATGGTATCCAGAGTATGCGTTGAGAAAACACAACGAGTCGTGTCCAGCTGTGGCGTCGATAATTTGATCGATGCAAGGGAGGGGAAAGGGATCCTTGGGGCAAGCCTTGTTGAGGTCGTTGAAGTCGATACATAGGCGCCAGGATTTGTCCTTCTTTGGTACCATTACCAAATTTGCCAGCCAATCTGGATGTTTGATATCTCTGATGAATCCGGCCTCGAGTAGTTTGGCTAGCTCTTCCCCCATGGCTTGCCTTTTCGGCTCTAAAAACCGTCTTAGAGTCTGCTTGACCGTTTTGTATCCTTTTAGTATATTGAGGTTGTGTTCGGCCAATCTGCGTGGGATGCCCGGCATGTCCGGTGGGTGCCAGGCGAAAATGTCCCAATTCTCGCGTAAGAAATCTCACAGTGCAGCGTCTATCGCAGGGCTCAACTGTGTCCTGATGGAAGCTGTCTTCATGGGGTCCGTTGGATGGACTTGGAATTTGACTATCTCGTCTGCGGGTTTAAATGAGGCGGACTTGGGTCTCTTGTCGAGTATCACGCCGTCCCTGTCCACGGTGTCCCGCAGTGTTGTTAACTCTTCGGCTGCCAGGGCTTCGGATAATGCTTCCAGGGCTAGTGTTGCGGTTTTGTTTTCGGCGCGAAGTGCGATGTCCGGATCACTAGCTAGAGTGATGATTTCGTTGGGTCCGGGCATTTTAAGCTTCTTCTATCCGTAATGGGGTACAGCTTGAAAGCTTGTAAACGCGTCCCGCCCCAGAAGGGCGTGGTATCCGCTGCTAAAAGGAGCCACTTGGAATGTGATTTCTTCGGACCTATAATTCTTCGGGGTGCCGAATACCACATCGAGTGTGATTTTTCCCGCACACCGCGCTTCCCGAGTAGGGATAATTCCCCTGAAGGTTGTGCCGCTCTGTTCAATACGGCTTTTGTCAATTTCCATCTTGTTGAGTGTTTCTTCATAGATCAAGTTTAATCCACTTCCGCCATCCATGAGTACTTTAGTGAGCCGAAAGCCGTCCACGATTGGGTTGAGGACCAGAGCGGCCGGCGCCCGGACAGTCTAGAATCGAGGTTCGTCACTGACATTGAAAGTTATAGCAGTGTCGTTCCAGGGGTTTGTTTTGGCCACATGGCAAATTTCAGCGGAGCTTCGATGAGCCCGCTTGCGCCTATTGTTTGAGGCAAAAGTCTCGAAGACTGTTAGTACTGTATTGTGCTCGTTGGCGGGATGTTGTTCTGCTTTACGGCTTGCGAGAAGATCTTCGCCACTTTTTGCAACCTGCTGGAGTATCCAACACGCCCTAAGGCTATGGGTTGGTGCTGTGTCCGGAGCACTCTGGAGTTTACATGGACCATCAAGCCATTCTTCCAATACGGTTCCCCGCCCTGGGGTGTGCTTTGGTTTCTTGGGAGTTGGATCGTCCGACTTACGAGAGTTCACCCGTTTAGTTCGGACAAAGGTCTTGGCGAGAGCCGTACTTTCCCAGAATTCTATTTGAGTTTTCCAGGCGCTTTCCGTCGCACAGTACTTCTGTACTATGATTTCAAGTCCGCGAAGCGCACTATGTCACGGCGGCTTATAGCATTAAGGAGTCCTTTGTCCGTGCAGTTTTTGCAGAAGAGTGAGACTACGTCCTACTCGCGGCAGTCCTTGACCTTGCTAAGAGCAAGGAGGAATCTGGCCCAGTAGCGATGTATAGTCTACTGGGGCTCTTGCCTGATGCGGGAGAGACGGTTTAAGTCCAGGCAGGTGTTGTTTGCTGAATCCGGATTCTGATCCGATCTAACACCCAGGGGCATGGGAGGTTCCGAGCCTGACAGCTTGGGGTCCGGAGTGCTGCCCAATTTCTTGGGCCCAACGCCCGATTCTAAGTCCGGGACCCGGGTCATGTCTTCCTTTGAGCAGGTTTTCGGCTCAAGGAGTTCGGTGATCCAATCATAATTTGTCCTCAAAGTTGAGGGGCAATCCGTGTGTGGTTCCTCCACTACCGCTATCTCATGGGTGGCCGGCGGGGATCTGATGTCCCTTTGGTCGGGTTTAAGCCCAAACCGGTCATAGTCTGTAGCGACTCCCAGAGCGGCGATGCGATCCAAGAGCTCATTAAGGGAGGAGAGCTCCATCAGATCCATCTGTTCAGCGAATTCCAAACTAACGCGAAGGTTATGCTTGATGACCCGAGAGGCCATCGTCGGTGCAACCGCCGATGGGGCAGCCATGATAAAGCCACCAAGTCGGAGAGTTTGGCCTACAGCCAGAGCTCCCCCCGAGGTAATGTTGTCCTTGACGACGAGACGAGCCATCGAGCCTTGCGGCGACGACACAGAGGAACTCTCAATTAAAGCACCAATGTCGGTGTCAAACCCGGCGGATCTCGGGTAGGGGGTCCCGATCTGTGCGTCTAGGTTGATGGTAACAGGAAGCAAGGGACACAATGTTTACCCAGGTTCGGTCCCTCTCGATGGAGGTAAAACCCTACTTCCTGCTTGATTAATATTGATGATATGGGTAGTACAAGAGTAGATCTACCACGAGATCATAGAGGCTAAACCCTAAGAGCTAGCCTATGATGGTATGATTATGATTGTGATCGGCCTTCTAAGGACCAACCTCTCCGGTTTATATAGACATTGGAGAGGGCTAGGGTTTACATGGAGTCGGTTACAAGGAAGGAAATATAACATCCGGATCGCCAAGCTTGCCTTCCACGCCAAGGAGAATACCATCCGGACATGGGACGAATTCTTGAGTCTTGTATCTTCACGCTTCAATAGTCCGGACATTGTACACAATCCGGCTGTTCGGATACCCCGTAATCCAGGACTCCCTCAGTGACCGCCCTCAAGGGTCCCTTAGTGTATTCACAACATCTTGCATTATGCGAGGGCGTGAGGAGATTTCGGTGGCCCAAGTAGCTTTTTGGGGAGCATTGTGCCTCCACACTGCTCCAAATGGAGATTAGCATCCGCAAGGGTGTGAACTTCGAGATACATCGTCGTCTTTGCGTGCCTCGGTTATCTCTTACCTGAGCCCTTTACTTATGACTTTACTTTGTGATAGCCAAAGTATGACATGTTATATATCTTTCTATCACTTAGTTGTTTATCTTGTTTAACATTACTTGTTGGTGCACATAGGTGAGCCTAGTCAATTTATGATTTGTTCTTGTCAAATTAAATGCTAATTTTATTCCGCATTTGTTCAAGCCTAAACCATAATTATTTTAAACCACCTATCCCCCCCCCCTCTAGCCGACATCCACGATCTTTCATTTGGTATCGTGGCTCCTTTGTCTTGGATCATCCGAGAACTTATGCATGGATGCATCATTTAAGACGTGTTTACCGCTAATCCATGCCTAACATGCCCTTTTCAAGTCAGTGATGGAGCTATAAGCAATTCGCTGAGTGGGCCGGGATAAAAGATAGCTCACAAATTCTACATTTAGGGCACAAATTTACCACCACTCTTCAATATTTTCGTGATGGTTTGGGTGGTCCATGGCCCAGTTTGTCCCTAATGTGGCTCTGCCAGAGCTTCACGCTTTATAACACACTGGAAGGATTTATCAAAACATGGCTCCCTCCTTTACCCGACGGTTTTAGAAATTTTTGATCACCTCTGTTTTTTAGTGCTCTTTAGTCTTCCAATTGTCTATGATTGCAGTTGTTTATGCTGCAGGGAGCAATGGTGGTGGTTGTTGGGAAAGAATTCCTTTAGAATATATCGATTTAACAACAAGTCTGAGTAGTAAAGTGGCGACCACCACCTTAGGATTGGATCATGGTCAACTTGGATTGTGCTTTCTAGAGGACATTATGGAAATAAGGTTGGAAATCGACCGGAAGAGATCACGAAGCTGTTGCCATTTAGCTGGAGGTAGTGTGCTTATGGGTACATGTGAGGGCCCACATGTTGAATCGAAATTTTGATCCAGTCTATTTGTAATGCATACCAAATGGAAATCAGGACGCCCATTTTGGCCAACGAATATTTCATTGTCCTCCATGCGGTCAACATAAAGAAGGGAAAAGGTAGACAAAAAGAAGGTAGGGACAGTTTGAGGTGCCTGAACCCAAAGGCACCTCAAGAATGGGCACAATCACTTGCATCAACCACAACTAAGAGGGTCATAGATACACCAAATTGTGGAGAACCCTCTGAGGCCTAGACTTATGATTAGGAAAAATATCGGGTTATTTGCACTTGTATTTATTTTTAAAACAAAATATCAATTAACATTCTATTTTATTTGTGTTAGCCATATAGAAGTGGCCAAGGTGCACCGACGTAAAAGTTGGTGTTTGTTGTCCTCCGGTGGTTTCGCCCGCCGAGAGTTTCTTTCCTTCATCGTGTCACATTGGGATGAGTGACACTGACCGGGCGCAATGATGATCTTGATTTGTAATTGTCGTGGATTGCAACATGCCGCGTCAATACGTGCACTTTTGAACTTTCAGAAGGGCGGGAGTCCGAACATTATTTTTCTTATGGAAACACACTTAGATGAGTACTTGGCAGAATGTTTGCGCTGGCAAACTAAGATGGACCACAAGTATGTAGTGAGGAGTAATGGCCACAGCGGGGGTTTGCTTTTGCTACGGAAAAAAGAGGTGGTTGTATCTCTAAGAGAAAAAACAGAGAATTTCATAGATGTTTTTGTGGGGAGCGATTCGGAAAATTTCTGGAGGTTGACAGGGTTCTATGGAGCCAAAGTGGAAAGATAAACATTTATCCTGGGATGGATTAAGAACACTGAAGTCAATGGTGGATATGTCGTCGATGGTAATTGGGGATATGAATGAAATCATGTATTCTTTTGAGAAGGAAGGGGGTAATGATAGACCAAACCACTTCCTGCAAAGTTTCAGAGATGTGGTAGCTGAATGTAATTTGTCAGACCATGGTTTCATTGTGGATAAATCACATGGCACCGAGCTCTTATCAGAGAACGTTTAGATCATGTGCTTGTAAATGAGGGATGGAATGAAATGTTTCCAGGAGCACTTCTTTCCATGTTCTCACTTGATTTCGTCCATATTTAGCCCATTTCCTGTAGAAACACATCAAAGAGAGGATTGTGAAATCCTTTGCAT
This sequence comes from Triticum timopheevii, assembly GCA_963921465.1. Taxonomy (NCBI): domain Eukaryota; kingdom Viridiplantae; phylum Streptophyta; class Magnoliopsida; order Poales; family Poaceae; genus Triticum; species Triticum timopheevii. The sequence goes on along the minus strand of OY997272.1, from coordinate 67,596,968 downwards.
TCATTAGTAATTAGTGGCAGTATCGGAGCGAATACCTCTATTTAAATGAAATATCTCATTTAAAACAAAGGGTGAATGAGTGTAAAAATATCACCCATCACCTAGTTCATCAAGATGTGCTAGTGCTTTAACTGTGCGGAAGAGGACCAAGAAAAAGACATCAAGGATGTTGAAGTATTTGACAACTAGTGAAAACAAGTGATGCATTGCTAAATGAACTTTTAACTCATGTCAGTTCAACCTTTGAACTGTTAAGTCGTGTCTGTTGAACTCTAAGTGTTGAACCTCTTGAACTATTAACTCATGTGTACTAATGTTGGGTGGATGAATGAACTAGTTGATGATGATCTAGATTGTTGATTAATGATGCATTGTTCATGATGATCTAGGTTCTTGTGGAATGGTGCATTTTTCATGATGACATAGCTTTTTGATGAATGAAGCATTTGACTTTATGATCTTGCTTATTGATGAATGATGCATTTTGCATGATGATCTTGCTTGTTGATGAATGATGTATTTGGCATATGGTTAGGGTAAATCCAAAACCATTTGGCATTTTTCATCGTTGATGACAAAAAATATGGTTAGCGTAAAGCCAAAACCCTTTGGCATTTGTCATCGTAAGATGGTTATGGTAAAGTCTAAACCCTTCGGCATTTTTTGTCATCGTCAACGACAAATATGGTTAGGGTAAACATAATACCATTTGGCATTTGTCGTGGTCATCAACGACAAATATGGTTAGGCTAAATCCTAAACCATCATAACATGTCAATATCAAAAATATATCTGATAAATTCAACATCAAAAACAAAAAAGAGATGTATGATAATTTCAATAGCACCAATTCTGATAAATTTAACACCAACATCATTTTTTAGAAACTTAGTACGACAAGTGTGACATTACTGCATAACAAGTTCAATATCATAAATTCATAAAAGCAACTTCATACATCACAAGCATACTTTGGCTCCTCCAAAATACATAAGGGTCAGTTCTTATTAATAAGTAGGCTTCTAAAAAAATTAGGTTGGCCTTCTAGAATAAGCCATAGAGGAGGCAGTTTATTTCCACATCCAGCAATAAGCCCCAAAAGAAATAAGTAGGCTTGTAACAAATTAGGCCGAGCTTCTAGAATAAGCTATGGAGGAGGCATTTTATTTCCACATCCAGCAATAAGCCCCAAAATAAATAAGTAGGCTTCTAAAAAAATAGGTTGGGCTTCTAGAATAAACCGGCGAGGAGGCAACTTGTTTCCACATCCAGCCATAAGCCCCAAAAAAACTGGCCTTAAGTCTCATGGCACATGAATTAAAACAACTTTTACATTTCACTCATCACAAATTCCCTTGATCCTCTTAATATTGCTCTTGTTCACCTCCCCAGCTTGCAACAGGTCAACAATGGCATGCTCAAGCTTCTTTTTCTCCTGCTTGAGCTCATCAATACCTTCAACTGTTGTTTTCTTTCAATTCGTAATCACATCTGTTTCAGCAGTCTGAATGTGCTTCAGCTGTCTCTTTCTTCAGCTCCATGTTTTCCTTCTCAATCTTTACCCACTTCTTCCTGTGCTTGAAGAGCAATCTTCTCCTCTTCACTTTCCCTAAGAAAACTTTCAATAATTCTCCTTGTACACCTTTTCCTAAATAGACGCAAAAACTTCTTTGGCGTCCTTAATGATCTTATTGTATTTTCTCCACTTTCTGCTTCTTCTCGTTTGCTAGCGTTGAAATTTTCATTGATTGTGCCTTGCCTTGGCCTGCTCATACATATCCCAAATCTACTTCACATCGGGCCATTCTAAATCCACCCACTCCACAGCACCACAATTGTACCCATTATGAAAATATCACAAGGCAACATTTAACTTGTGGCACTAAAATGAAATAATTCTTTCTGCATTGAATTTGAATAATAAATCTTCAACATTACACAGTAAATACAACGAGCAATTCTTTACGCTGAATAGAGTTTGGTCTTTAATCAACCCACTTACAATACAAAGCTTGGTCATTAGTAAACAACTATTTCAAGTGACACTGAACCATGTGCATATGAGCATTTGTACTGATCATTTTTCACACACTTATAAACACATTAAACAAAGCATTTGTACTAACTAACTAACATATCCATGTGCACACTAATAAAAAGATGTATGTGCACATGATTATGAATACCAATGAGTTACTTGCACAAAAGTAATGAAATGGAAACAAAATACTCACACGCGCAATGTAGCCATAGAACCTCTTGCCAATGATCATGCCTTCCAATGCAACGAATCTCTCCGTCGACAGCTTATAGATGCAAAGCATGTATCCCGTACCCACACCACACCAATCCAAGTCATCCATTGTGGCTGGACACTAAAATAGCACGAACAAGCAACAAAAATCAAAGATTGGAGTCAAATCAAAGCTTAAATCGAAAAACGCACACTTCTAGGAACCCTATCCCTAGTTCACAGAGAAGACTCGCGTAGGGCTGGTAGCCATGTTCTTCTGAGAGCGGTGTCAGGGACTCTGAGCTCATCTCGTCGTCATTCCACGGGGCCATGGTTGCGGCGGTCGGTGGCAAGTCTATTAGGGTGGCGATGGCGGAGAGAAGTGGGGAGGAAGAGGGTTGCGCGGGGGAAACGGAGTGACAGACTGTTCGGCAAGCGGTTAGGAAAAAAAAACATAGATATATTCGCAAACTCCCTTTAATTCTACCGAAAACATGTTAGATCGGCCTTAAATTCCACATGGAAACACAGAGGAAAACTACAGTATCCCGTTTTCACATTATTAAAACTTTAAAACTGGTCGATGAACAGAAAATTATGCTAATCACAGTTAAAATTTGGCCCCCTCCCCCTCCCGGCCTCAGCCACTCACAAGTCACATCACACCACTGCTATAATTTTCTCAGAACCATCCTCTGTTGTCAGGTCAAAGTAAACGCAGCGCCAGGGACCGACGATTTCCTTTCTTTCTTTAAGATCTACACATCACTCTCTCACTCGCCACTACTAGATCAGCCTCAGCTGCGGCGGCCGTCTGGCCCCGCCGCCGCCGCCCTGGTACGGCCCGCAGAGGAGCTCCATCTGCGGCGGCGCCATCGCCGGGGGAGCATGGAGCGCCTGCATCGGCCGCATGGAGCCGGACGACGGCATGTCCCGGAGCCGGCCGCTCTGCCACGCCGCGGCCGCGCCTTCTGCTGCTTGCCTCGGCTGGTACTGGGAGAAATGGTACTGCCACATCTGCTGCTGCTGCTGCTGCGGAGTCGGCGCGAACTGCTGGAGCTTCATGGCGCCCTGGCTCGCCGGCACGCCGGGGTGCGGCGCGTAGCCCGGGCCGCACATGTACTGCTGCATCTGCTGCTGGGCGACATTGGCAAACAAGACTAGTAAGACTCTGTTTCTGTTATAACAAGCAGTTGTTATTATGAATTTATGATCAGAGCTAAGATGACTGCATTTGCTGACACTTCTGTTTAACAAGTTCAGAAACAATGTGCAAAGGAGGAACCTGCTGGATTGACATAACGGGTGCCACATTCCCTCTGCTACAAGGGAGATGCGAATACGACTGGTACTGCGCCGGACCGCGGTGAGTGGTGATCATCTGGGGATGTATATACTGAACATACTGTGGCCCTGAGAATGCCGCCGAGGTGGGCAAGTTCAGGTAATCAGTGCTGACCTGAAAGAAGCAGCAGGACATCGTCAAGATAGGATCACAGAAGAAACTGGAGTAGTAGCAGGGCACCAATTGAAAGGCAGTCATGCTCACCATTGCTTGCCGACCAGGAGCCATGTCGCAAACCCCGATAGAAGGCTGAACTGGGATCCTCCCGTCGAAATGCATACCATTCTTATTCAAGGTGGAGCCGCTTGGAGAACTCGAAATGCGGCTGTGTGATCTTTCCTGGGTGATTACTTGACTTTGTGACGCCTTATCTTTGTCCAAATGGTTTTGGATGAGATGACTCACATAGGCATGGGTAACACTTCTCTTCCATGTCTTTGCAGGGCCACCATTTTCAGGAAGGGAAAGCTGTGAATAAAAAGGGTGTATATGTCAGCTCAACGTTCAAAGGGTTCAAGCTCAACATTTAGTTATGTACAAGAAAATCCTTTCAGGAGTAAGAATATCTATATAACTTGAGCAACCAACTTGGCTATGATTTTAGTGTCCCATAGATAATTGAGTAGAAGGGCCAATTTGTTTCACTAAAATTAGAGTTGATAAAATACTTGACCTTGTCATTATTTGCAGTTGCCCAGGCTGTAGTAATTTCTTTGCCAGATATTGTGCATGCACCCAATGTACTTGAAGAGGGCCTGCAAAACAACAGACATTAACGCTCTTCTTAACAACTAAAAAGAGTGTAGGAAACAGTGTCAAGTTTTAGGCAGCAACTTACTTTTTCGAAGACCCAGTTGAGGTACAAGGTAGCGGAGCCTGGATGGCAGGCATAACTTCTGATAGGGATGATGTAACAACAGATTAGCTAAGAAGTAATAGCAGCATCGCGTGTCATAAAATAGTTGTCATGGCATTCTGAACTAGGATTTACCTTTGGCACTGCTATTCTCATCTTTTGTTCTATCATGTGCCACAAAACCAGATTTATTGCGATTCAGCTGTATAAAAAACATATTGTGGGGAGTTCATGAAGCATTCGGACAAAATGGAAATTACAACAGTACTTTCAGAGAGCAAAAAGAGAAGAAGCAATACCAGCCAGTGAGGAGCCTCCTTCTTTGTCTGGTTAGCTAGACTTAGACTACCATCAAAATGTGCCTTCGGCTTCTTCCAAGCGCTGTAAACAGAAGTAAACATGAGATCACCGTTAACAGTATGACAAGGTAAGAGAGCCGAGGACATTACGAAGGAATTCCCCACCTTCTATTCAAGGAATCTTTAGGTGGACTTGGCGAATTCGCGAAAAGTCCCAAAGAAAGGTCCTGTATCTGCCCATCTTTGGGACGATCAGGATTTATGCTGACACGAGGAGCACCTAGAGCAGGATTTAGTTGTGGAACACTAGCAGTAGCAGTTGGTTCCACTTGTTGATCTGCGCAGGCAGACTGCGTAGCCACCTTGTTAGCATCAACTGGCAACAAAGTTATTTTATCATCCTCCTTGATAGCTTCTGTAGGAGTAATCACACCTGAATTACAATGCAGCATGTTACTCAAACTGTACAGCCTCAGTTATTAGTATGAAACAGACAATTGCAGGAAATAGTGAAGATGAACAACCTTCTGAACAAGAAGTTGAGGCAACATTTATGTTTGATATATCTTTTTCCGCCGCCGTGTCGGCTGCTGGCTCAGAAGGTGGGGCTATTTGGGATAGTGCTAGCAAAGTATCAGCAAGTACTTCCTCCTCCTTCGTGAAAGAATTCAATGGCTGCAAGAAACCCATAGTTCACTTGCAAAGTAGTCTTGGATTACGACAAAACGAAGAGCAGTTTTCAGACAGAAGATACATACCATGGTCTCGTCGGTTCTTGTTTCACGATCCAACTGAAAAATCTGAGCACTGATAGCTGAAAGATGACGCCTCTTCTTGGCATGCCGCGGCGACGAAGGAACAGCCTGACCGACGCGCTTGATTATGGCTGAAAGTAGGAGACCCAGAATTGAAATGTAAACTTGGCGCTTTGCGAATTGTTGCTTAAGAAATCATCTAGACTGTGGATGTCCCAAAAGTAGAAACACTCACATCAATAGTACATTCAGGGACCAGCCAAGTTAGATATGCTATTAAGAATTATCACTATATTACTTTGTAAAACCACCAGCATTCTTGTTGGTTAGCCATCATCAAATCTGAGAAGCATCAGCCAGAGATGGTCCTATGCTAGTATATGCAAATCAGTAGGTAAAGATGGAAAGAGAAAGGGACAAAGCTGTCCCTGTTGCCAGCTTTAAGAGACACCAAATACAGCGATTAGTGGTAGTACCTGATCTCAATTTCCTAGGAACCGGCGGGTCCACGGCATCACAGCCCTCAGCCACCTTTGAATTTGCAAAACGGAAGACAGATTAAGCCGTGCATAAACAAATACAGGAGGCAAAATGAGTGGACCTTTTTCTGTTGTTTGGGAATAAAATGATTGAATGGGCTTTGCTTCAGTTCATTTCAGGGAAGGCAGAACAAGGCATCACCTTTCCAAGGGTCCTCGGCCTCTTCCTGATGACCAGGCTGCTGCTGCTGCTAGGAGTGGTGGATCTGGTCAGTGAGGAGAGGACCGTATCGTCGTCGTCGTCGCGGCCTCCGTCGGAAGCTTCTTCGGCCTCGCCGTCGCGATGGTTGTTCATGTCGCTGTTGGTTGATCTCCACTTCAGGGGCTTGGGTTTTTTCCCCTTCTTACGCTTGAGTTCGGCGATGTGATCCCCGCCCTCGCTCTCGTTTATGTTGCTGTCTGGAAATAGTGTTCAGAAGGGAACTGAGATTAGAAAGGTAAGCCGATGGAATAGCCGTTGTCAAGCATCATGACATAGTGTTGTGCACTGCCGTACTTCTAGTACTTGCTTAAGGTTTTTAAATATATTATATCACTTAAAAAATAATTTAATTTTTAGACAGAGAAAATAAAAGAATCAGTTGCATCAGTCACATGGAAATAACAGAAACTGTCCTATAAACTGTATACCGTGTATTGAATGGACAAATTCCTGGGGAAAACACAGGAGAAACAAAAGACTTTGTGATAGTTTTTGTGTAAAAATCTGCAACTTCCTTTGGCATGAAGTGCAAATGATCGAGAAGAAAAGACCAGAGCAGCAAGTCTTGTTTTTGTTAATAAGAAAAATCAAATCGAAGGCGGAGGAAAGTTTCCCTAACTGAATCAACCAAAAGGGCCCCGAAAAGCCAGGATAACAACATCAGCAAAGGTAGATAGGAGGAAAAAGGAGAAACAGAATAATATACAGGAGAAGAAAGTCACCCCAAGAAACATTTTTTTTTTTGCAAACCATGCAGAAGAACTGCATGTCAAAATAAACAAATAAATAAATAGATATAGCAGAAAAACAAACTCTCAAGGTACTCTAGAAAGTACTACTAGTAGCCGAAAAAAACAAGAATTAATTTCCTCCCATTTACGCCGTATCAGCGCCATTGATATACATCCCACGACGCCCAATTTCTGTTGCAGAAAAGGACGACCGAAAAGCAAAGGGCTAGCGCAGTACGTGTGCACACATCTCCCTACACGTCGGCATGCAGTAGGTGCCAAGCGTTACCACCCAAGGCCACAAGCCAGAAGCAAAGCATCGCGACATGGATGTCTCGCGGAAATTTCTTCACGGAGGAGATCAGATCAGCTCCACCTAATCGGAAAAGGCGGCACAGGATATGGATCGCTAAGCAGAAAAAGGCAGAGAAAAATTGGTTCCTTGTGGCCGGTGGTGACCATGGTAGAGGAAAAAAAAAGATAGTTTCCTCCCAAAATTGTGCAGGCTCAGTTCCATTGGAGAACCAGAATGGAGCTCAAGTTGATCAGGAAATTGATTTGGAAGCAGGGCTGAGGAGAATTTTGCTTGCCGTGTGGTGCTTGGTACTGGTAGCTGGTGGCCTGGTGGTGGTCTCCACTCTCCGGCCAGCACCCCCAAAGTACACGGTGCTCTGATCTAGTTCTAGGCAATGATTCCGGCCACGAGGCCGGCTGGCTGGTCTCTCTGTAACACAAGAAAAGAGGCTAATTTTCTTCCAAGAAAAGAACCTTAAAACCAATCACAGAAGCCCATTCTGTTGTAGCAGCAGTAGCAGCGCCCCACCAGCACACCATCCACCACCTCCAGAGAGAGAGAGAGCACAAGAAAAATAAATAAGAGAGAGGGAGCTTGCTGTTTATAGGGGAAGAAGATAAGGGGCATTTTGGGGAGGATGAGAGAGAGAGAGAGAGAGAGAGAGAAAGCACTAGCAGAGTTTGTTCACTGTGACCATCATCTGATCTGAATTGATAGAGTAAGTAGTAGTAGGCCATTGGTGGCAGCGAGATGAGATGAGACGAGAGAGGAAGCCGGGAGCAGAGCAGAGGACACAACCACGTACCAGCGGCAGCGGCAGGGGGAGGCAATGAAGTCGGCGGGGAGGAGGAGGAGGAGGACGGGGAGCCGCTCCGTATCACGTGCCGCCTCGTGACCCCAACCACCGCCGCCAGCCCCTTCTTCTCCCTCCGGCCCTCGTCCTCCATATCCACCATCCGGAAAGCTAACCCCGAATTCCCGAAAGCTTCTACGAATCCTCTCTCTCTCTCCTCACACCTACACGGAGATGCACACGGCCAATGCGTCCATTAGCATGGAAGAGGAGAGGGGGGCTTTAATAAGGAGGGGGAGCAAAGTGAGTGAACAACAACTTTGTTTCTTTTTCTTTATGGGAGGGAGATGGATAATAAAGTGGGCATGGGCCGGGCCTAGCAGCGGTTGTACTACTACTTACTAGCTAGTCGCCGTGGTAGTAGCGGTGGTGCACTGGTGCTAGCCTGCCTGGACTGGGACAAGGAGACAGGCATCCCAGAGGTCAGCAGCGGTACAATGGAAGCAACATCAGCAAAAGATTGGGCGGATAGATAGAAGAAGAGAAAAGGAGTGAGCGAGCGAGCGAGCTGCTTGCTCCTGTGAGGATGAACGGGGGAGGGAGGGATCGGATGCCTGGAAAGGCGGAGAAAAGGAGGAGGGATTCTCGCTCACTTTCTTGCCTGAAAACGAAACCCGGCCATGTAGCATTGGATTGGATGGATCTTTTCTTTAGCCCCAGGAATCCCAGAAAGAAAGAGCGAGGAATATAGCGTCGTCTTTGCATTGCGCCGCGATCGATCCATCCATCCATCGATCCCTTCCCTTTATCCGCCCAGATCCGAATTAATGCGCAAATCTCCCTCTGCTCACTTAACTCTTCCGAGTAATACTCCACTAGTAATGTAATCGCCATTAATGAAGGATTGGAAAATCTCTGCTCTGCTCTGCTCTGCTCTGTTTTGGAAGCGAGTAGTGGGAGAAATGCGGTGATGAGACGTCGTCGATGGGGACGGCTGCTTGGGCCGGCCGTGGACGGGTCGATGCTCGATCCGTCGCACCGGACGAACGCGGGGTTTATCCTGAGTTAATGCTGTCAAGCTGGAAAACACGGAGGTAGTAACGGCGAGAATCGACGGGAAAGGCACGGATTAAGTGGAGGAAAGAAACGGAACACATCACAGGAAACACGAACCAACTATTCAACCAAATCAAGAAAGTAATCAACGCTTGTGCTCGTACGCGTACCCACCTCGCATCGCGTCGATCGGCGCCGGCGCCGGCGCCGCCCCTCCTCGCGCCGCGCAGAATCCTCCCGGCAGCGGCGGCGGCGGCGGAAGCGACCAGAGCGACGGAGGACGTGCCGGAGAGGAGGAAGGACGGCGAGCAGAGGAGGAGGATCTATGGGGAGGTGGTTGCTTGTCTGGAGGAGGAAGAAGAGCGGTGGTAAATGGATTATGGGAGGCAGGGAGGGGGCGGCCGGGGGGAGGGGACGGACCAGGACGACGTCGGCCCCTTTTCGCCGTGGCGTGGGCGTGAACGGAAAGCTGCCGCCGCGAGCGCCCCCCGCCTGGACTGGACTGGACTGCGCTTGTCCTCTCCCTCTCCCCCTCACTATAAATCCTCTCTCGTAGGCTCGTAGCGGAGCGCTGCGTTTATCTCTCTCCTCACATGTACTGCGTGTGCGCAGGGACGGACGGACGGACGGACGGCGGTGATTGGCCCGCCGCGATATCTCCGGTGCCATCCCCTGTCCAGTCTATCCCCCACTTAAACGCCCCTACTGGCTACTGGCTACAAGATGCAGCCTCTTGTGGGTGTTTTTGGTGAAGACTTTCGCGGCTGCGAGAAAAGATATGACGATATCGGCAATTGAAGTGCTGCCGGCCGAGACTGCAGAGTTTAGTTTTACTGCTGCGTACGGGCGAGCAGCACAGATTATGATGACGGCGAGGTCAGTCGGTCAGTCAGAAACTCAGACTCAGAACATTGTAGTACCAAGTTCATTTTTTATTGGACTGAAGCACACTACGTGAAACAAACATGACAAACTGTTGGGAAGCAAATTCCTGTCATACGAGTCAATAAAGGCGAATTTTAGCATGCTTCCTCCTACCTTCCCCTTTTCACACGAGAAGTAAGAGTTTATAATAGATCGGAGCCATTGATTTGATTAAGTAATGATTAGATTAACTCTTACCTGCTTACCTACAATGTAAAAAGAGAGGGTAAGAGGGAGCATGTTAAAAGTACTCGTCAAATAATCGTCAGGCCAATCCTACACCATTGATTCGAGTCTTTCGACCCACACTCGAGAGAACAAGCAAAATCCCCTTCTTACCTTTTTTTAGAAACAATCCTCTTCTTACCTGAGTCAAAGGAAACTCCAAAGTGAATCACCAAATGGACATCATCAACTGTCCACGGACAGCCCGATAATCCAACCGTGTTCATAAAATCCGGACTGTGGGCTATGGCTCATGATGGGCCAGGTAAACCGAAAAAAAAAGAGATGATGGAGTGGGACACATGGACTATGTGGACAATGGTCCAAATAATAGTGGGCCAGGTGGACGTCCATACTTCCTTCTCGAGCCATCCGCCAGTCTGGTGCCAGTTTGTGAGATTCCAGCCGTCCAAACCATTGAGGACAGTTTTGATGACCACCGCTGGAGGATGGCTGGAATTGTCTGGGCGGTCAAGCTCGGACAATTTGGTGACCCATATTGGATTTTTCCTAACTCTCTCCCGAATCAATCCCCAACCCCCTTTCCTCTCTCCTGCCTCCAACACCTTCTCCGCCGAGGTCGTCATCCACCGCACCTCCCGTGTATTCTCTGTCAGCGCCGTTCGGGTTGGATCCATGGCCCGTCCCACTTCTCTCGATGCGGCTCTCGGACCACCGCGCATGCCGCCGTTCTCCACCACATCGCCGGCAAACCCAAATCCCTGTCGTTCTCCGATGTACACCTTCTCAAATATTGCCCAAATTATGCTCCTCCATCCCCACCCCGTTGCTGATTTATGCGTATGTCTATGCCTTCATATAAGGGGATTATAAATTTCACCTGGATACCAGTGGAAAGCATGCTACTTTGCAATTTGCATCACCAATCTTTTGTGCTTCCAATATGTCTTATTTATCGAGTGGTAGAAATTGTATTTTGCTTCAAGCATTCATGCTTCCTACATACTTCGAGGTAGCTTCCTATGTACCCCTGCATCTACCATCATTCGTATGTACAGATGGAATTTCAACCTGGTTGCCATGCTTGCTAGGTGTACATATAATTTCTTCAAAGCATTAGCATCCATACTTCCTAGGTGATTCTTTGTACAGATGTTCTTCCATGCAACTTCAGTCTCTTTCCATGTTTCCTAGATGTATGGATGTAAAGCTCATTGCTTCGGAGCATCCATGTTTTCCTTATGTACAGATAGAACTGCAATCACACTTCTTCATTTTGTATATGTGTTTCCAGTGTGTAGATTTATTTAAAAAAGCAAACATGTTGCATTATATTTCTCATAACTTGGATGATTTCCTCTTCTTGCATGGCCTTTCAGGTTGTGTAATATAATTAGCCTTTTCATTCTAGAAATAATGTGTATATACTCAAACGTTGATGTCACATTACTCGTGCTTCCATATTTACCTTTCATTGCATATATCTCCTGTGGTGGCAGTCTCTCCGTCGACGTTTGTAACCGTATGCTTTCAGGCTTATGAAAATTAAGACAACATGATTACCAAAGCCATTTGGTAGTGTATGTAACTGTATATGTATGCTTCATTGCTTTAAATTGCTAAATTATATGCTTTGAACCTACATATGTTCTTCCACACTAGTTCAACAAACATATTTTGTTTATATGCTTCCAAGCAAACCACTGCAGCACTAACGGACTTCTTCTTCAAGTCGACGGAGGCAAACCGATATGTTGCTCCTAGTATGTCACTGGTGCCAAGATAATGTGTGCCTCGAGGAGCTGCGTGTGACGCCCCCGATCCAATCGTACACTAATCATGCACGCAAATGTGTACGATCAAGATCAGGGACTCACGGGAAGATATCACAACACAACTCTAAAAGTACAAATAAGTCATACAAGCATCATATTGCAAGCCAGGGGCCTCGAGGGTTCGAATACAATTGCTCGAACATAAACGAGTCAGCGGAAGCAACAATATCTGAGTACAAACATAAGTTAGACAGGATGCCATAAGATGGCTAGCACAAACTGGGATACAGATCGAAAGAGGCGCAGGCCTCCTGCCTGGGATCCTCCTGAACTACTCCTGGTCGTTGTCAGCGGCCTGCACGTAGTAGTAGGCACCTCCAGTGTAGTAGGAGTCATCGTCGACGGAGGCGTCTGTCTCCTGGGCTCCAACGTCTGGTTGTGGCATCCGATAAGAAGAGGAAAAAGGGAGAAAAGGGGGAGCAAAGCAACCGTGAGTACTCATCCAAAATACTCGCAATCAAGGATCTACACTACATATGCATGGGTATATGTGTAAAGAGGCAATATCGATGGACTGAACTGCAGAATGCCAGAATAAGAGGGGGAAAGCTAGTCCTATCGAAGACTACGCTTCTAGCAGCCTCCGTCTTGTAGCATGTGGAAGAGAGTAGATTGATGTCCTCCAAGTAGCATCGCATAGCATAATCCTACCCGGCGATCCTCCCCTCGTTGCCCTGTGGGAAAGCGATCACCGGGTTATCTCTGGAACTTGTTTGGGTGTGTTTTATTAAGTATCCGGTACTAGTTGTCATAAGGTCAAGGTACAACTCCGGGTCGTCCTTTTACCGAGGGACATGACTATTCGAATAGATAAATTTCCCTGCAGGGGTGCACCACATAACCCAACACGCTCGAACCCTCTGGCCGGACACACTTTCCTGGGTCATGCCCGGCCTCGGAAGATCAACACGTCGCAACCCCACCTAGGCACAACAGAAAGGTCAGCACGCCGGTCTAAATCCTATGCGCGCAGGGGTCTGGGTCCATCGCCCATTGCACACCTGCATGTTGCGAGGGCGGCCGGAAGCATACCTAGCCTCCCTAATACAAGAGCAGGCGTTCCAGTCCAATCGGTGCGCGTCGCTCAGTCGCTGACGTCAAGAAGGCTTTGGCTGATACCACGACGTCGAGTGCCCATAACTGTTCCCGCGTAGTTGGTTAGTGCGTATAGGCTAGTGGCCAGACTCAGATCAAATACCAAGATCTTGTTAAGCGTGTTATTATGAAGTAACCGCGAACACCGACCAGGGGCAGGCCCACCTCTCACCTAGGTGGTCTAATCCTGCCCTGTCTCTCCGCCACAAATATCCACTCAGAGGGCCATCGGGAAAGTATGTCCTTCCAGCCCCCAATCCGTGAATCAACCGCGGGTACTCAACGAGCCGACCCGACTTTAGTCATCATCTGTATAATATGTATGTATGTATAGCATATACCCGTGATCACCTCCCGAGTGATCACGGCCCGATAGTATAGCAAGGCAGACTGATAAGAATGTAGGGCCACTGATGATAAACTAGCATCCTATACTAACCATTTAGGATTGCAGCTAAGGTATCAACAGATGTAGCAACAATGACATGCTATGCAACAGAATAGGATTAGTCGAACAGTAACATGCTACACTACTCTAATGCAAGCAGTAAAAGGAAGAATCGGTGATATCTGGTGATCAAGGGGGGGGGGGGCTTGCCTGGTTGCTCTGGCAAGAAGGAGGGGTCGTCAACTCCGTCGTCGAACTGGGCAGCAGCGGCGTCGGTCTCATAGTCTACCGGAGAGAAGAGGGGGAAGAAACAATAAATACAATGCAAACAAAAGCATCACGATGCATGACATGACAATGAGCGGTGCTAGGTGTGCCCTAACGCGGTATTAGGTGATACCGACGAAGGGGGAAAACATCCGGGAAAGTATCCCCGGTGTTTCGCGTTTTCGGACAGAAGAACCGGAGGCGAAATATTGCAGGTTCGCTATGCTAGGGACACGTGGCTGATGAACGGGCTGCGTATTCGGATTCGTCTCATCGTTCTGAGCAACTTTCATGTAGAAAACATTTTCATCTGAGCTACGGTTTATTTTCTATGTTTTTCTAAAGTTTTAATTATTTTCTGAATTTATTTATCTATTTAATTCTAACATTATCCAGAATAGTGTCTGCTGATGTCATCATGACGCAATGACTAGGTCATCAGTCAATAGTGCGGTTGACTGAGTCAAATCTGACATGTGGGTCCAGTGGGACCCACATGTCATTGACTGGGGCCTGCCTAGTCAGCATAGTTGACTGGGCAACTGGGCCCAGGGGGCCAGGGGTTAGTGGTTGAGCGGTGGGACCCGCGGCGCCACGTCGGCGCTGAGTCAGCGCGTCCACCAGAGTGCGCCGGCGAATCCAGACGCGGAGGCGAGCTCCGACGAACTCGGAAACAGGCCACGGTGGACCAAATCGGGCGCGGCCTGGCTCTCTAGAACGACCTCTTTGCGCCGCGTCCGATAGAGAAGAGCACGACGGCGGGGGTGGCCGAAATGGTCGCCAGCGAAGACGTCGGGCGGCGATTGTGGCGGGCTTGCGATGGGACAGAGCTGTAGCGCGCGCACGAGTAAACGGGGAGGCTAGGCGAGGCCTAAGTGATGTGGCGAAGCAGATGGGCAGCAGCACAGGGCCGTTGGTCACCGGAACAAGGCCGGCGACGTTCTACGCAGACGCCGGGGCTCGGGCGAGTTTGAAGGCGGGGCTGCGGGGCACGGTTTGTCGCGGGGATAGGTGCGTCCGAACGCAGAGACGAAGCCGCGTCGAACGGCCTCGGCGGGAGTGGCTGAGGCGACCGGAAACGTCGACAGCGACCACCGCGGGTGGCGCCGGCCTTCGGGCGAAGGTGGTTTCGGTTACGAGAGGGAACGGCGATGCGGCGCATTAGCAAACGCTAATAATGGCCAGGAGGCCTCTACGTGCGCGTGCGAGCACAACGGGCACGAGCCCGGGACCAAATTGTCACCGGAAGGCTGCCGACGATGAGCACGTGCGGTGACATGCTCGGGCAAGTTGGGGGCGGTGCGAACAACGAGCGAATGGCGTTAAGAGAGAGGGGGAAGGAAGCGGGGGATCACCGAGCGGCACACATGGTGGCCCTTGGGAGTTTAGTAGCAGCAGAGGGCATCGCTGGAGTTGGTGAAGAGCGGCGGCGAAGCTCGTCGGAGCAGAGGAGGAAGACAGCGGTGTCGTGGGTGTTGCGGTGGCTCCGAATTCCAACGAGGTGCACCAGTCGAAGCAGCGGACGACGTCGGCCCTTGGAGACACAGTGGGCGGCGAGGTGGGCACGGTGGCCGTGGCTAGGACGGAGCCATGGCAGCGGTGGAGCTCGGATGCGGTGGGGAAGGAGAAGCGGCGAGGTGGATCTGAGGGGAGGGGAGGCGCAGGGACCGGGAGGGAGAGCGGGGGTGAGTGGGAGAAGGAACCGAGGAGGCATGGGCGTGGCGGCCTTATCCCCTCCCGCAGTCGGTGCCGGCGAGGTGGTCGGGCGGGAACGCGCCCCTGTTTCGACCCTGATCGGGGGAACAGGGAAAGGAGACGGTGATGTCTACTACACAACCTTCTTCTTGTGGACGTTTTTGGGCCTCCAAGTGCAGAGGTTTGTAGGACAGTGGCAAATTTCTCTCAAGTGGATGACCTAAGGTTTATCAATCCGTGGGAGGCGTAGGATGAAGATGGTCTCTCTCAAACAACCCTTCAACCAAATAACAGAGACTCTCTTGTGTCCCCAACACACCCAATACAATGGCAAATTGTATAGGTGCACTAGTTCGGCGAAGAGATGGTGATACAAGTGCAATATGGATAGTAGATATAGGTTTTTGTAATCTGAAAATATAAAAACAGCAAGGTAACTAATGATAAAAGTAAGCACAAACAGTATTGCGATGCTAGGAAACAAGGCCTGGGTTCATACTTTCACTAGTGCAAGTTCTCTCAACAATAGTAACATACTTGGATCATATAACTATCCCTCAACATGCAACAAAGAGTCACTCCAAAGCCACTAATAGCGGAGAACAAACGAAGAGATTATGGTAGGGTACGAAACCACCTCAAAGTTATCCTTTCTGCTCGATCTATTCAAGAGTCTGTAGTAAAATAACACGAAGCTATTCTTTCCGTTCAATCTATCATAGAGTTCATACTAGAATAACACCTTAAGACACAAATCAACCAAAACCCTAATGTCACCTAGATACTCCATTGTCACCTCAAGTATCTGTGGGCATGATTATACGATATGCATCACACAATCTCAGATTCATCTATTCACCAACACAAAGTACTTCAAAGAGTGCCCCAAAGTTTCTACCGGAGAGTCAAGACAAAAATGTGTGCCAACCCTTATGCATAGGTTCATGGGCGGAACACGCAAGTTGTTCACCAAAACATACATCAAGTGGATCACGTGAATATCCCATTGTCACCACAGATAAGCACGACAAGACATACATCAAGTGTTCTCAAATCCTTAAAGACTCAATCCGATAAGATAACTTCAAGAGGAAAACTCAATCCATTACAAGAGAGTAGAGGGGGAGAAACATCATAAGATCCAACTATAAGAGCAAAGCTCGTGATACATCAAGATCGTGCCATAGAGAAAACACGAGAGAGAGAGAGATCAAACACATAGCTACTGGTACATACCCTCAGCCCTGAGGGTGAACTACTCCCTCCTCGTCATGGAGAGCATCGGGATGATGAAGATGGCCACTGGTGAGGGATTCCCCCTCCGGCAGGGTGCCGGAACGGGCTCCCGAGAGGCTTTTGGTGGCTACAGAGGCTTGCGGCGGCGGAACTCCCGATCTATTGTGTGCTTCGATGTTTTTAGGGTATATGGGAATATATAGGCGAAAGAAGTCGGTCGGGGGAGTCTCGAGGGGCCCACGAGGGTGGAGGGCGCGCCCAGGGGGGTGCCCCCTATCTCGTGGCCTCCTCGACGCTTCCCTGGCTTGCACTCCAAGTTCCTGGGATTGCTTCTGTTGCAAAAATAACTTTTCCGAAGGTTTCATTCCGTTTGGACTCCGTTTGATATTCCTTTTCTTCGAAACACTGAAATAGGCAAGAAAACAGCAATATGGGCTAGGCCTTCGGTTAGTACGTTAGTCCCAAAAATGATATAAAAGTGTAAAGTAAAGCCCATAAACATCCAAAACGAGTAATATAATAGCATGGAACAATCAAAAATTATAGATACGTTGGAGACGTATCAAGCATCCCCAAGCTTAATTCCTGCTCGTCCTCGAGTAGGTAAATGATAAAAATAGAATTTTTGATGTGGAATGCTACCTAGCATATTTCTCAATGTAATTTTCTTTATTGTGGCATGAATGTCCAGATCCAAATGATTCAAAATAAAAGTTCATATTGAAATAAGAAATAGTAATACTTCAAGCATACTAAACTAAGCAATCATGTCTTCTCAAAATAACATGGCTAAAGAAAGTTATCCCTACAAAATCATATAGTCTGGCTGTTGCTCTATCTTCATCACACAAAGTATTTAATCATGCACAACCCCGATGACAAGCCAAGCAATTGTTTCATACTTTAGTAATCTCAAACTTTTTCAACTTTCACGCAATACATGAGCGTGAGCCATGGACATAGCACCATATGTGGAATAGAATGGTGGTTGTGGAGAAGACAAAAAGGGAGAAGATAGTATCACATCAACTAGGCATATCAACGGGCTATGGAGATGCCCATTAATAGATATCAATGTGAGTGAGTAGGGATTGCCATGCAACTGATGCACTAGAGCTTATAAATGTATGAAAGCTCAACAAAAGAAACTAAGTGGGTGTGCATCCAACTCGCTTGCTCATGAAGACCTAGGGCATTTTGAGGAAGCCCATCATCGGAATATACAAGCCAAGTTCTAAAATGAAAAATTCCCACTAGTATATGAAAGTGACAACATAGGAGACTCTCTATCATGAAGATCATGGTGCTACTTTGAAGCACAAGTGTGGTAAAAGGATAGTAGCATTGTCCCTTCTCTCTTTTTCTCTCATTTTTTTCTTTTTCTTTTTCTTTTTTCTTTTTTTTTCTCTTTTTTCTTTTTTTTGCCCTTCTTTTTTTCTTTTTGGCCTTTCTCTCTCTTTTTTTTCTTTTTTTAAAGTCCGAAGTCTCATCCCGGCTTGTGGGGGAATCATTGTCTCCATCATCCTTTCCTCACTGGGACAATGCTCTAATAATGAAGATCATCACACTTTTATTTACTTACAACTCAAGAATTACAACTCTATACTTAGAACAAGATATGACTCTATATGAATGCCTCCACGGTGTACCGGGATATGCAATGAATCAAGAGTGACATGTATGAAAATTATGAAGGTGGCCTTGCAACAATTATGATGTCAAGTACATGATCATGCAAAGAGCAATATGACAAAAATGATGCGTGTCATATAAACGGAACGGTGGAAAGTTGCATGGCAATATATCTCAGAATGGCTATGGAAATGCCATAATAGGTAGGTATGGTGGCTGTTTTGAGGAAGGTATATGGTGGGTGTATGGTACCGGCGAAAGTTGCGCGGCACAAGAGAGGCTAGCAATGGTGGAAGGGTGCGAGTGCGTATAATCCATGGACTCAACATTAGTCAAAAGAACTCATATACTTATTGCAAAAATCTACAAGTCGTCAAAAACAAAGTATTATGCGCATGCTCCTAGGGGGATAGATTGGTAGGAAAAGACCATCGCTCGTCCCCGACTGCACTCATAAGGAAGACAATCAATAAATAAAATTGTGCTCCAACTTCATCACAAAGCGGTTCACCATATGTGCATGCTATGGGAATCACAAACTTCAACACAAGCATTCTTTAAATTCATAATCACCCAACTAGCATGACTTTAATATCACTACCTCCATATCTCAAAACAATTATCAAGTATCAAATTGATCATAGCATCCAATTCACTTCCTATGATAGTTTTTACTATACCCAACTTGGATGCCTACCATTCTAGGACCAATTTTATAACCATAGCAAATACCATGCTGTTCTAAAAGACTCTCAAAATAATATAAGTGAAGCATGAGAGATCAACAATTTCTTCAAAATTAAGCCACCGCCGTGCTCTAAAAGATATAAGTGAAGTACTAGAGCAAAAACTATCTAGCTCAAAAGATATAAGTGAAGCACATAGAGTATTCTAATAAATTTCAATCAAGTGGGCTTCTCCCAAAAGGTGTGTACAGCAAGGATGATTGTGGTAAACTAAAAAGCAAATACTATGCTGTTCTAAAAGACTCTCAAAATAATATAAGTGAAGCATGAGAGATCAACAATTTCTTCAAAATTAAGCCACCGCCGTGCTCTAAAAGATATAAGTGAAGTACTAGAGCAAAAACTATCTAGCTCAAAAGATATAAGTGAAGCACATAGAGTATTCTAATAAATTTCAATCAAGTGGGCTTCTCCAAAAAGGTGTACACAGCAAGGATTATTGTGGTAAACTAAAAATCAAATACTAATATCATACAAGACGCTCCAAGAAAAACACATATCATGTGGCGAATAAAAATATAGCTCCAAGTAAATTTACCGATGAACAAAGACGAAAGAGGCGATGCCTTCCAGGGCATACCCAAGCTTAGGCTCTTGGTTGTCCTTGAATATTACCTTGGGGTGCCTTGGGCATCCCCAAGCTTAGGCTCTTGCCCTCTTTATTCCATAGTCCATCAAATCTTTACCCAAAACTTGAAAACTTCACAACACAAAACTCAACAGAAAACTCGTAAGCTCCGTTAGTATAAGAGAATAAAACCCCCACTTAGGTACTGTCATAAACTCATTATAAATTCATATTGGTGTAATATCTACAGTATTCTAACTTCTCTATGGTTCATACCTCCGATACTACTCATAGATTCATCAAAATAAGCAAACAACACATAGAAAACAGAATCTGTCAAAAACAGAACAGTCTGTAGTAATCTGTATCAAACGTATACTTATGGAATTCCAAAAATCCTACCAAATTAGGAAGTCCTACGAAATTTGTGTACCAATCCATATCAAAAAGAATCATATCAGAATCATGTTTCTGTGAATTAAAAAAACTTATTTACTGAGTGCAAAAGTTTCTGATTCTCAGCAGGATCAACACAACTATCACCGTAAGCTATCCTAAAGGTCTTACTTGGCACTTTATTGAAACAAAAGCTATAAAACATGATTAATACAGTAGAATAATCATGTGGACACACAAAACAGTAAAGGTAAATATTTGGTTGTCTCCCAACAAGCGCTTTTCTTTAATGCTTTTTTAGCTAGGCATGATGATGGCAATGATGCTCACATAAAAGATAAGAATTGAAACATAACGGGAGCATCATGAAGCATATGACTAGCACATTTAAGTTTAACCCACTTCCTATGCATAGGGATTTTGTGAGCAAACAACTTATGTGAACAATAATCAACTAGCATAAGAAGGTAAAACAAGCATAGCTTCAAGATTTTAAGCACATAGAGAGGAAACTTGATGTTATTGCAATTCCTACAAGCATGTATTCCTACCTCATAATAATTTTCAGTAGCATCATGAATGAATTCAACAATATAACCAGCACCTAAAGCATTCTTTTCATGATCTACAAGCATACAAAATTTACTACTCTCCACATAAGCAAAATTCTTCTCATGAATAGTAGTGGGAGCAAACTCAACAAAATAATTATCATGTGAGGCATAATCCAGTTGAAAACTAAAATCATGATGACAAGTTTCATGGTTATCATTATTCTCAATAGCATGCAATTCATCACAATAATCATCATAGATAGCAGCTTTGTTCTCATAATCAATTGGAACCTCTTCCGAGATAGGGGAATCATAACTAAATAAAGTTGACACTCTTCCAAATCCACTTTCATATTCATCACAAGTAAGAGACATGCTATCATCATAACAACTTTGCATAACAAAACTTGGGATGCTAAAAATATCATCTTCATTAAACATAGCATCCCCAAGCTTGGGACAAACATTAATTGCAGCGAATATATTCTCAAATATGTCATTCTCATCAAACATAGCTTCCCCAAGCTTGGGCCTTTTCGTATCATAAGCATAGTCACTCTCATCATTAATAGTATGGATAGCACCAATAGTATAGCAATTATCATCATCACAATGAGTAGTAGGAGCAACTTCATTTGGGAGGAATACCTTTTTACCTTTGTTTCTCCTTCTTTTCTTTTCCTTCTTCACATTATGTGTAGGTTCAACCTTCTTCTTTTGCGAGCTCCTTATAGATGAGATTGGTTGAATAGAAAGCTCCTCCTCGTTACCTGATTCATCATAAGAAATAATAGGAGGAGATTGGGAAGTCTCTTCCCTTTCATTAGTATTCTCATCATCCTCTATTTGCTTTCTTTTCTTTAGGTAATTGGCAATATAAGGATTTTCAATGCAATTCACCGCACATTACATATAAATATCCTCTAGATCAAAATCAAGAAATCTATCAAGATTAAATTTTGGAATACCCTCAGCTATATGTTTCATTTCTTCATACCCCAAAAGAAGACTAAGCTCTTTATGATGCTCAAGGGTAATCAAGTTATCACAATTTTTGGACACGATTCGATCATGAAACAATTTGCATTGGAGATTTAAATGACCATGTTCATTGCAAAGTTCACAAGGAGCGCAAAAAATATTGAATTTTTCAGCACAAACATCAAGGCTTTCTTGCAACAAATTTAGTTTCTAAATGCTTCTGCCTCTTGCAATATCTATCTTCCCTATTTGGTGCGTACTTGCAAACCCGATTCACTCCACAAAAATCGACATGTTTATAGGAGACATTTTCATCATAACTAGTGCAATCATCATTAGTACTATGGATATTCAAAGAGTTCATACTAACAACAATGCAATCATGCACATCATTCAAAGATTTAGTACCAAGCATTTTAATGCATTCTTCTTCTAGCACTTGAGCACAATTTTCCTTTTCATCATACTCACGAAAGATATTAAAAAGATGAAGCGTATGAGACAAACTCAATTCCATTTTTTTTCTTTTATAAACTAAACTAGTGATAAAACAAGAAACAAAAAGATTCGATTGCAAGATCTAAAGATATACCTTCAAGAACTCACCTCCCCGGCAACGGTGCTAGAAAAGAGCTTGATGTCTACTGCACAACCTCCTTCTTGTAGACGTTGTTGGGCCTCCAAGTGCAGAGGTTTGTAGGACAGTAGCAAATTTCCCTCAAGTGGATGACCTAAGGTTTATCAATCTGTGGGATGCGTAGGATGAAGATGGTCTCTCTCAAACAACCCTGCAACCAAATAACAAAGAGTCTCTTGTGTCCCCAACACACCCAATACAATGGCAAATTATATAGGTGCACTAGTTTGGCGAAGAGATGGTGATACAAGTGCAATATGGATAGTAGATATAGGTTTTTGTAATATGAAAATATAAAAACAGCAAGGTAACTAATGATAAAAGTGAGCACAAACAGTATTGCAATGCTAGAAAATAAGGCCTAGGGTTCATACTTTCACTAGTGCAAGTTCTCTCAACAATAATAACATACTTGGATCATATAACTATCCCTCAACATGCAATAAAGAGTCACTCCAAAGCCACTAATAACGGAGAACGAACAAAGATATTATGGTAGGGTACGAAACCACCTCAAAGTTATCCTTTCTGCTCGATCTATTCAAGAGTCCGTAGTAAAATAACACGGAGCTATTCTTTCCGTTCAATCTATAATAGAGTTCATACTAGAGTAACACCTTAAGACACAAATCAACCAAAACCCTAATGTCACCTAGATACTCCATTGTCACCTCAAGTATCCGTGGGCATGATTATACGATATGCATCACACAATCTCAGATTCATCTATTCAACCAACACAAATTACTTCAAAGAGTGCCCCAAAGTTTCTACCGAAGAGTCAAGACGAAAATGTGTGCCAACCCTTATGCATAGGTTCATGGGCGGAACCCGCAAGTTGATCACCAAAACATACATCAAGTGGATCACGTGAATATCCCATTGTCACCACAAATAAGTACGGCAAGACATACATCAAGTGTTCTCAAATCCTTAAAGACTCAGTCCGATAAGATAACTTCAAGAGGAAAACTCAATCCATTACAAGAGACTAGAGGGGGAGAAACATCATAAGATCCAACTATAATAGCAAAGCTCGCGATACATCAAGATCGTGCCATAGAGAAAACACGAGAGAGAGAGATCAAACACATAGCTACTGGTACATACCCTCAGCCCCGAGGGTGAACTACTCCCTCCTCGTCATGGAGAGCGTCAGGATGATGAAGATGGCCATCGATGAGGGATCCCCCCTCTGGCAGGGTGCCGGAACGGGCTCCCGAGAGGTTTTTGGTGGCTACAGAGGCTTGCGGCAGCGGAACTCCCGATATATTGTGTGCTTCGATGTTTTTCGGGTATATGGGAATATATAGGCGAAAGAAGTCGGTCGGGGGAGCCTCAAGGGGCCCACGAGGGTGGAGGGCATGCCCAGGGGGGCGCCCCCTATCTCGTGGCTTCCTTGACGCTTCCCTAGCTTGCACTCCAAGTTCCCAGGATTGCTTCTGTTCCAAAATTAACTTTTCTGAAGGTTTCATTCCGTTTGATATTCCTTTTTTGGAAACATTGAAATAGGCAAGAAAACAACAATATGGGCTGGGCCTCCGGTTAGTAGGTTAGTCCCAAAAATGATATAAAAGTGAAAAGTAAAGCCCATAAACATCCAAAACGGGTAATATAATAGCATGGAACAATCAAAAATTATAGATACATCAGAGACGTATCTGACGGCAGGGGGGGTGGGCGGGCCGGCTGGGCTGGTTGAACTGGCTGGCTTAGCTATTGGCTAGCTGGGCTAGTTGGCCCAGGGGGTTTGGGGGGGGGGTCCTTTTTTTCTTTAGTTTTGTTAGGTTTGTTTTTTATTCCTTTTCTTTTATTTATTTTCCTTTCTGATTTAATTCATTTTTGAAATATTTAGGCACTTTCTAAAATGAGTTTTCTCCACTATTATTACCTGTGCAATATCTGGCACCAACCGAACATTTTTGTTTCAAAGTTTGAAAACTTGGGTGGTTTGCTATATTTTGAATTTGATTTTTGAACCGGTTTTGAACTAACCAGAGATTAGCAACAGTAACGGAACTGACATGGCATCATTAGCAGAGTTTCACTGTAGCTTAATTATCCGGGCGTTACAAATCTCCTCCACTACAAGAAACCTCGTCCCAAGATTTAGGAGGTAGAAGGAAACAACGAGGGGTATTCATCACGCAGGTGATCCTCGCGTTCCCAAGTGGCTTCATCTTCAGAATGGTGCGACCACTGGACCTTGAGGAACTTGATCGCCTTCTGACGTGTGCGGCGTTCAGCTTGGTCGAGAATGCGAACCAGATGCTCTTTATAGGAGAGGTCCTGTTGCAACTCAAGCACTTCATGATCCACTGCTCGGATTGGGTCCTTGAAGCAGCGGTGGAGTTGCGACACTTGGAACACATCGTGAACCTGAGAAAGGTTTGGCGGAAGCTCTAGTTGGTATGCCACTTTTCCACGCCTTTCCAGAATAGTGAAAGGACCAATATAGCGAGAAGCTAGCTTGCCCTTGATCCCGAAGTGGTGAGCACCCTTCATTGGTGTGACTCGAAGATAAGCCTTTTCGCCAGGTTGATAGACCATGTCCTTATGATGACGGTCATACTGAATCTTCTGACGCGACTGAGCAGTCTTGAGATTATCGCGAATAATGCGGACTTGTTCCTCGGCATGTTGGATAATATCTGGACCGAAGAGTGGACGTTCCCCAGCTTCTGACCAGTTCAGAGGGGTTCGACACTTTCGTCCATATAAAACTTTGAAGGGGGCCATCTTCAGACTAGCTTGATAGCTATTATTATAAGAGAACTCAGCATACGGGAGAGATTCCTCCCATTTCTTGCCAAAGGAAATAACGCAAGCTCGAAGCATGTCTTCGAGAACTTGGTTGACACGTTCAACTTGCCCTTGCGACTAAGGATGAAAAGCAGTGCTAAAAGACAGATGAGTCCCCATAGCTTCTTGGAAACTTGCCCAGAATCTTGAAGTGAATAAACTGCCTCGGAACTGATTACCAATGGAATACCGTGAAGTGAGACAATTCTGGACATGTAGAGGTTTGCCAGCTGACTAGCAGTGATCGTTTCTTTGACAGCCAGAAAATGTGCAACTTTAGAAAGCCGGTCAATGACGACAAGAATAGCATCATTGCCTTTTTGCGATTTGGGGAATCCAATGACGAAGTCCATTTCAACATGGTCCCATTTCCATTCAGGAATAGAGATAGGTTGCAGAGTTCCAGCAGGCCTTTGATGCTGCTTTGATACAGCGACAAACGTCACACTCAGCAACATAACAAGCAATGTCTTGCTTCATATTAGACCACCAGAATCTCTGACGAATGTCTTGGTACATCTTGGTGCTACTGGGATGAATAGACAAAGGTGTATCATGAGCTTCTTTCATAACCTCCCGAGTCTTATCCAGGTTATCTTTTGAAGGGACCACTAGGCGACCTTTAAAGAACAAAGTGCCAGTATCATCAATAGTGAAGAATGAGGGCTTTCCTTCTTGAAGGTAGCGCTTAATCTTGTGGGCTTGAGAGTCATACTTCTGCAGCGTCTTGATGTTTTCCACGAGATCTGGTATAGCAACCAGGGTATTAAGAGAACCCTGTGAAACAACGTGGAGGTTCATTTTGCGGCTCTCAGGAGGAGGGGGAGTGAGAGCACCAGGAGGAACAATATGAAGGTTCAGCTTTCTAAATTCTTCAACAAGCGAGGGCTAAACTTTGTGAACCTGGAGGTGGTTGCAATATGACTTGCGGCTCAAGGCATCAGCCATTACATTAGCCTTGCCCGGGGTATACGAAATACCCAAGTTAAAATCTACAATAGTCTCCATCCATCTCTGCTGACGGAGGTTCAGGTCTGGCTGAGTAAATAGATACTTCAGTCTTTGGTGGTCGGTGAAGATCTCGCAACGATTACCGAGAAGGTAATGTTACCATTGTTTCAATGCATGTATAACAATAGCAAGCTCGAGGTCATGAACTGGATAGTTCTCTTCGTGAGGGTGCAATTGTCGAGAGGCATAAGCAATCACCTTACGCTCCTGCATTAGGACAATGCCTAGGCCTTGACGTGAAACATCACAATAAATGACGAAGTCCTTCTTAGTATCAGGTGGGGCAAGCACTGGGGAAGAAGTGAACTTGTCTTTGAGTGCCTGGAAACTTTCCTGACACTTTTCTGTCCACTCAAACTTAACGCCCTTATGAAGCAGGTTAGTCAGAGGTCTAGCGATCTTGGAGAAGTTCTCGACGAATTGACAACAATAGCTGGCGAGTCCGAGAAAACTTCTGACTTACTTGACATTCTTTGGAGGAGTCCAGTCAAGAATAGCCTGAACTCGCTCGGGGTTGACGGTGATACCATCCTTGGAGATGACATGCCCAAGATAGGTTACTTCGGGAAGACAGAATTCACACTTAGAGAACTTGGCATAGAGTTGATGCTCTCTAAGCTTTTCCAGAACAAGACAAAGATGTTCAGCATGTTCTTCTTCATTCTTGGAATATACAAGGATATCATCCAGATAAACCACGACAAACTTGTTGAGGTATTACATAAAGATATAGTTCATCAGACGAGAGAAGGTGGATGGAACATTGGTTAATCCAAAAGACATGTGTACTCGTATGATCCATAGCGAGTCACAAATGCGGTCTTTGGGATATCCTCTTCGCGAACACGGATCTGGTGGTAACCCAACCTCAAGTTGAGTTTAGAGAACACTGACAAACCAGCCAGTTGATCATATAGGTCATTGATCCGAGGAAGAGGATATTTGTTCTGAATGGTAGCTTGGTTAATAGGACGGTAGTCTTGGACCAATTGGTTTGTCCCATCCTTCTTCTTAACAAAGAGAGAAGGTGCTCCCCAAGGAGAGCAACTTGGGAGAATGAAACCACTTCGTAGAGATTTGTCAATTTCCTCCTTAAGCTCAATGAGTTCATGCGGGGGCATCTTGTAGGGTCGTTTGGCTATAGGAGTGGTGCCTGGTTTCAAGTCAATGATGATTTCGACAGCTCTAGCGGGGGGAATCCCTGGAAGTTCTTTAGGAAAAATGTCGAGGAATTCACGGACGACGGGAATGTTTTCAATGCCCTCGAGTGGTGTAGCGTTCAATGCATTCAATGCATAAAGCCTTGCCTCGGCATTCTGAACCACACGAGCATTGTAGCTAATTATTTCATCAGAAGGGTGTAGCAGATGGACGGTTTTGGTGGCGCAACTATAGAAGTAGTATGCGCTTTTAACCAATTCATTCCCAGAATGAGATCAATGCTATAGGACTTCAGTACGATGGGAGAGACAAGAAATTCCAGTCCTTCGATTTCAACAGGGACGTCCTTGCAAATCATGGAGGTCCGACATTGGCCCGCAAGGGTGTGTACTAATAGTGAAGCATTCATGTCTTCGCTTTTAATGCCATGCATGAATGCAAAATGTTCTGACATGAATGAATGCGATGCTCCCGTATCAAATAAAACGGATGCTAGTACTGAATTTACGAGGAGTGTACCCATCATAGTAGCAGGCTGGTCTTGAGCTTCATTCAGATCAATGTGGTTGGCTTGAACACTACCATAAGACTTGGCATTGTTGTTGCGGGGCTGGTTGTACCACGACCAGCTGCTGGAAGGGCCAGTTGATTCTGGTTCTGGTTGCATTCCCTAGCACGGTGTCCTGGCTGACCACACCTGAAGCATAGACCATTATTGGGAGTGGGAGGAGGAGCTCGGGGTGGTGGAGCTGGAAGTCTTGGCTGCCTAGATGGTGGAGGAGGCAGACGCGGTGCAAAATAGGACTGCCTTGGAGCAGGTGCAGTTGGTTGGTACATGTTATTGGGAATCTAGATCCTACGCTTCTGCGAGGATGGGCCCGAAGATGAGTCAGTGTCACGGTTGCACCTGTGAGAGCTCTGGTGTTCCTGCAGACCAGTTTCGACATTGATGGCCTTGTTCACCAAGGTGGCAAAATTGGCAAAGTCCTGCACTAGCAGTGCGAGCTTGATGTCAGCTTGTAGTCCATCATGGAACTTCTCCTGTCTGCGTGCATCAGTTGCAATGTCTTCTTTAGCATAGCGGGATAAGTCTAGAAACTCCCGCCGATAAGCTTCCACAGTTTTTTTACCCTGGGTGAGGTTGCGGAACTCACGCTTCTTCCTGTCCATGATCCCCTGAGGACTGAAGCGGGCATGGAAGGCAGCTTGAAAGTCTGGCCAGGTGATGATGGTTCCAACTGGCAGAGTACGCTGTGGCTGTCCCACCATTGAGCAGCAGGACACTCCAGGAAGAAGGAAGCAAAGGTGACATAGCTGGCAGGGGCTACATCCGCAGACTCCATCTCATAGGTGATGTCACGGAGCCAGTCATCAGCATCCAGAGGCTGAGTTGAGCCGCGGTAGATGGTTGGGTTGAGACGCATGAAATCCTGCAGAGTTACTGGGTTTGGCTGCTGATTCACATTGGGACAAGGAAACTGAGCCAGCATATTCTCCATAACTGAAGGTTCAGCTCGAACTGTTGGATCATACCAGCCATGTACTCAGGCGGTGGTGGTGCATTGCCGCCACGACCACGACCACCTGGTCTAACCATCCTGCTAATATATAACAGGGGTAGTTCAGCATTGAGAAATTTGCATAGACAAGAATCATTCATGATGAAACATGCATAATGAAAAGAGCACGACAGATACTATACAGTAGTCGGCACAACTTACAAAAGGGGTCGGACATAAAGTTCAGTACACAGAGTTCAGTACATAGACTAAGTCATCATAGGCGGCACGCAGGCTCGCGGCGAATGCATCTAATACTAATAAGCAAGACAACATCAGTCCCAAGAGGAACTGTGGAGGTAGTCGTAGCCTGACAGCTGGTTGTGAGGAAACGGATAGTCCTCCACGTCAGTGGCCTAGGGGTCGCGGATACTCTGGTGTAGAACCCGACGCTCAGGTGGCAGAAGAGGACCAAGTGCGGGAGTGTAGCCTCCCACCTCGGGCCAACCGACACCGTGGAGCATCACGTTCCTAGCTGAGTAGATCGTAGAACGTGGCAGCTGTCTAGATAGAACAAAGGGGTGCAACAGCATCAGAGCACTGTAAAGGTGCTGACGGGTGGTGTACAACTCGTGGCGAAGAGCTCGGTTAGCTCAGTCCAGCCCATCAGCATGCAGAACAAGGCTCTGATGGTGGAAGGGCTCTCAGGTGACAGTGGAGTAGGCAGCAGTGTAGTATCCCTCCGCACCAACATCGAATGCGATAGCAATGTGCCTGAAAGGGGAAGTGTCCAATGCCCGATACTCTCCACGAAGGCGTATCAGAGCAGCATAAGTAGCATCATGGACTGACATCTTGATGGTCACTCCAACACCATGAGCGGTGTGCAACACAGTAGTGGAGTCATACTCCCGAGAGTAGAGGTGGACGATGGCACGGTACTGCTCCTGGTTAAAGTCCTGGAACTACTCGTACACGGTGTACTCAGGGTGCCAGCGATAACCCAGATAGGTCATCATTTCAGCTAGCACAACAGGTGATCCTGAGGCACCAATGGCCATCGTGTGGCGCACGACCTGCCTCGTGGGTTCCATCTGAAAACAAAGATGTTTCAATGGAGTCAAATGACAATGTGGGTATTATTCAAAATACTATCCTACAGAATAACTATGGCTTATCCAACTATGGGGTGAATGTGGTAATGGGATCCTAATGTTAGGGTTAGTAAATTCGTTTAACCCGAGTAGGAGAGAGTTCAGAGCCCCAGAGTAAAGGTCGGGGAGTAAAAGATCCTAATACCACCCAAATGGCGAAGTGGGCCTGTAAGGCACACAACCATGTTAGTAAAAGTTTTGTAGTGACTAGACTCGACTTCAGCCAAGGAGAGTGGGAGGGGGATTCCTATAGGCAGTCGGCTCTGATACCAACTTGTGACGCCCCCGATTCATACACTAATCATGCACGCAAATGTGTACGATCAAGATCAGGGATTCACGGGAAGATATCACAACACAACTCTTAAAGTAAAAATAAGTCATACAAGCATCATATTACAAGCCAGGGGCCTCGAGGGCTCGAATACAAGTGCTCGAACATAAACGAGTCAGTGGAAGCAACAATATCTGAGTACAGACATAAGTTAGACAAGATGCCATAAGATGGCTAGCACAAACTGGGATACAGATCGAAAGAGGCGTAGGCCTCCTGCCTGGGATCCTCCTAAACTACTCCTGGTGGTCATCAGCAGCCTGCACGTAGTACTAGGCACCTCCAGTGTAGTAGGAGTCTGTTGGGGAACGTAGTAATTTCAAAAAAATTCCTACGCACACGCAAGATCATGGTGATGCATAGAAACGAGAGGGGAGAGTGTTATCCACGTACCCTCGTAGACCGTAAGCGGAAGCGTTATGACAACGCGGTTGATGTAGTCGTATGTCTTCACGATCCGACCGATCCAAGTACCGAACGTACGACACCTCCGAGTTCAGCACACGTTCAGCTCGATGACGATCCCCGGACTCCGATCCAGCAGGGTGTTGGGGATGAGTTCCGTCAGCACGACGGCGTGGTGACGATGATGATGTTCTACCGACGCAGGGCTTCGCCTAAGCACCACAACGATATGACCGAGGTGGAATATGGTGGAGGGGGGCACCGCACACGGCTAAGGAACGATCACGAATATCAACTTGTGTGTCTAGAGGTGCCCCCTGCCCCCGTATATAAAGGAGCAAGGGGGAGGGGGCGGCCGGCCAAGGGAGGGCGCGCCAGGGAGGAGTCCTACTCCCACCGGGAGTAGGACTCCCTCCTTTCCTAGTCCAACTAGGAGAGGGGAAGGAAGGGGAGGAGAAGGAGAAGGAAGGAGAAGGAGGAAAGGGGGCCCGGCCCCCTAGTACAATTCGGTTTGGGCTAGGGCAGCCGCGCGCCCTGCCTCCTCTCTTCCACCACTTGGCCCATGAGGCCCATTGCTTCTTCCTCGTATTCCCGTAACTCCCCGGTACCCCCGAAAATACCCGAATCACTCGGAACCCTTCCGATGTCCGAATATAGTCGTCCAATATATCGATCTTTACGTCTCGACCATTTCGAGACTCCTCGTCATGTCTCTGATCTCACCCGGGACTGCTAACTCCTTCGATACATCAAAACTCATAAACTCATAATAAAACTGTCATCGAAACCTTAAGCGTGCAGACCCTACGGGTTTGAGAACTATGTAGACATGACCGAGACACATTTCCGATCAATAACCAATAGCGGAACCTGGATGCTCATATTGGCTCCTACATATTCTACGAAGATCTTTATCGGTCAAACCGCATAACAACATACGTTGTTTCTTTTGTCATCGGTATGTTACTTGCCCGAGATTCGATCATCGGTATCTCAATACCTAGTTCAATCTCGTTACCGGCAAGTCTCTTTACTCGTTACGTAATGCATCATCCCGCAACTAACTCATTAATCACATTGCTTGCAAGGCTTATAATGATGTGCATTACCGTGAGGACCCAGAGATACCTCTCCGACAATCGGAGTGACAAATCCTAATCTCGAAATACGCCAACTCAACATGTACCTTCGGAGACACCTGTAGAGCTCCTTTATAATCACCCAGTTACGTTGTGATGTTTGGTAGCACACAAAGTGTTACTCCGGTAAACGGGAGTTGCATAATCTCATAGTCATAGGAACATGTATAAGTCATGCAGAAAGCAATAGCAACATACTAAACGATCAAGTGCTAAGCTAACGGAATGGGTCAAGTCAATCACATCATTCTTCTAATGATGTGATCCCATTAATCAAATGACAACTCATGTCTATGGCTAGGAAACACAACCATCTTTGATCAACAAGCTAGTCAAGTAGAGGCATACTAGTGACACTATGTTTGTATATGTATTCACACATGTATTATGTTTCCGGTTAATACAATTCTAGCATGAATAATAAACATTTATGATGAAATAAGGAAATAAATAATAACTTTATTATTGCCTCTAGGGCATATTTCCTTCAGTCTCCCACTTGCACTAGAGTCAATAATCTAGTTCACATCGCCATGTGATTTAACACCAATATCCATATCTGTATATGATTAACACCTATAGTTCATATCGTCATGTGACCAACACCCAAAGGGTTTACTAGAGTCAATAATCTAGTTCACATCGCTTATGTGATTAACACCCAAAGAGTACTAAGGTGTGATCATGTTTTGCTCGTGAGAGAAGCTTAGTCAACGGGTCTGTCACATTCAGAGTCGTATGTATTTTGCAAATATTCTATGTCTACAATGCTCTGCACGGAGCTACTCTAGCTAATTGCTCCCACTTTCAATATGTATCCATATTGAGACTTAGAGTCATCTGGATCGGTGTAAAAGCTTGCACCGATGTAACTATTTACGACGGGCTCTTTTATCACCTCCATAATCGAGAAATATTTCCTTAGTCCTCACTAAGGATATTCTTGACCAATGTCCAGTGATCTACTCCTAGATCACTATTGTACTCCCTTGCCATATTCAGAGCAAGGTATACAATAGGTCTGGTACATTGCATAGCATACTTTATAGAACCTCTGACTGAGGCATGGGGAATGACTTTCATTCTCTTTTCTATTTTCTGCCGTGGTCGGGATTTGAGTCTTACTCAATTTCACACCTTTGCAACACAGGCAAGAACTCTTTCTTTGACTGTTCCATTTTGAACTACTTCGAAAACTTGACAAGGTATGTACTTATTGAAAACTTATCAAGCGTCTTGATCTATCTCAATAGATTTTGATGCTCAATATGTAAGTAGCTTTACTGAGGTCTTTCTTTTAAAGAACTCCTTTCAAATACTCCTTTATGCTTTCCAGAAAAATTCTAAACCATTTCTAATCAACAATATGTTACTCACATATATTTATCAGAAAGGCGGTAGTGCTCCCACTCACTTTATTGTAAATACAGGCTTCACCACAAGTCTGGATAAAACTATATGCTTTGATCAACTTATCAAAGCGTATATTCCAACTCTGGGATGCTTGCACCAGTCCATAGATGGATCGCTGGAGCTTGCACATTTTGTTAGCACCTTTAGGATTGAAAAAACCTTCTGGTTGCATCATATACAACTCTTCTTTAAGAAAACCATTAAGGAATGCAGTTTTGACATCAATTTGCCAGATTTCATAAAATGTGGCAATTGCTTACATGATTCAGACAGACTTAAGCATCGCTACAGTTGAGAAAATCTCATTGTAGTCAACACCTTGAACTTGTCGAAAACCTTTTTGCGACAAGTCGAGCTTTGTAGATAGTAACACTACTATCAGCGTCTGTCTTCCTCTTGAAGATCCATTTATACAATATGGCTTGCCGATCATCGGGCAACTCCACCAAAGT
The DNA here is from genome assembly GCA_963921465.1 of Triticum timopheevii. Classification (NCBI taxonomy): domain Eukaryota; kingdom Viridiplantae; phylum Streptophyta; class Magnoliopsida; order Poales; family Poaceae; genus Triticum; species Triticum timopheevii. The sequence continues at coordinate 67,563,354 of OY997272.1, read as the reverse complement.
CCACACTTTGTTCTCATACATGGATCCCATCTCAGATTTCATGGCCTCAAGCCATTTCGCGGAATCTGGGCTCATCATCGCTTCCTCATAGTTCGTAGGTTCATCATGGTCTAGTAACATGACTTCCAGAACAGGATTACCGTACCACTCTGGTGCGGACTGTAATTTGGAAGATCTACGAGGTTTTGTAGTAACTTAATCTGAAGTTTCATGATCATCATCATTAGCTTCCTCACTAATTGGTGTAGGAATCACTAGAACTGATTTCTGTGATGAACTACTTTCCAATTCGGGAGAAGGTACAAATTACCTTATCAAGCTCTAATTTCCTCCCACTCACTTCTTTCGAGAGAAACTCCTTCTCCAGAAAGGATCCGAATTTAGCAACAAAAATCTTGCCTTCAGATCTGTGATAGAAGGTGTACCCAATAGTTTCTTTTGGGTATCCTATGAAGACGCACTTCTCCGATTTGGGTTCGAGTTTATCAGGCTGAAAACCTTTTTCATATAAGCATCACAACTCCAAACTTTAAGAAACGGCGGCTTAGGTTTACTGCAAAACCGTAGTTCATACGGTGTCGTCTCAACAGATTTAGATGGTGCCCTATTAAACGTGAATGCAGCTGTCTCTAATGCATAACCCCAAAACGATAGTGGTAAACCGATAAGAAACATCATAGATCGCATCATATCTAGTAAAGTACGATTACGACGTTCGGACACACCATTACATTGTGGTGTTCCAGGTGGCGTGAGTTGCGAAACTATTTCACATTGTTTCAAATGAAGACCAAACTCGTAACTCAAATATTCGTCTCCACGATCAGATCATAGAAACTTTATTTTTCTTGTTACGATGATTTTCCACATCACTCTGAAATTCTTTGAACTTTTCAAATGTTTCAGACTTATGTTTCATCAAGTAGATATACCCATATCTACTCAAATCATCTGTGAAGGTCAGAAAATAACGATACACGCCGCGAGCCTTAACACTCATCGGATCGCATACATCGGTATGTATTATTTCTAATAAGTCAGTAGCTCGTTCCATTGTTCCGGGGAACGGAGTTTTAGTCATCTTGCCCAAAAGGCACGGTTTGCAAGCATCAAATGATTCATAACCAAGTGATTCCGAAAATCCATCTTTACGGAGTTTCTTCATGCGCTTTATACCGATATGACCCAAACGGCAGTGCCACAAATAAGTTGCACTATCATTATTAACTTTGCATCTTTTGGCATCAATATTATGAATATGTGTATCACTATGATCGAGATCCAACAAACTATTTTCATTAGGTGTATGACCATTTGAAGGTTTTATTCATGTAAACAGAACAACAATTATTCTCTGACTTTAAATGAATAACCATATTGCAATAAACATGATCAAATCATATTCATGCTCAACGCAAATGCCAAATAACATTTATTTAGGTTTAACACTAATCCCGAAAGTATAGGGAGTGTGCGATGATGATCATATCAATCTTGGAACTACTTTCAACACTCATCGTCACTTCCCCTTCAACTAGTCTCTGTTTATTCTGTAACTCCTGTTTCGAGTTACTAATCTTAGCAACCGAACAAGTATCAAATACTCAGGGGCTACTATAAGCACTAGTAAGGCACACATCAATAACCTGTATATCAAATATACCCTTGTTCACTTTGCCATCCTTCTTATCCACCAAATATTCAGGGCATTTCTGCTTCCAGTGACCATTTCCTTTGCAGTGTAAGCACTCAGTTTCAGGCTTTGGTCCAGCTTTGGTCTTCTTCACGGTAGTGACAACTTGTTTGCCATTCTACTTGAAGTTTCCCTTTCTTTCCCTTTGCCCTTTTCTTGAAACTAGTGGTCTTGTCAATCATCAACACTTGATGCTCTTTCTTGATTTCTTCCTTCGTCGATTTCAACATCACGAAGAGCTCGGGAATCATTCTCGTCATCCCTTGCGTACTATAGTTCATCACGAAGTTCTAGTAACTTAGTGATGGTGACTAGAGAATTCTGTCAATCACTATCTTATCTGGAAGATTAACTCCCACTTGATTCAAGCGATTGAAGTACCCAGACAATCTGAGCACATGCTCACTAGTTGAGCGATTCTCCTCCATCTTTTAGCTATAGAACTTGTTGGAGATTTCATATCTCTCAACTCGGGTATTTGCTGGAAATATTAACTTCAACTCCTGGAACATCTCATATGGTCCATGACGTTCAAAACGTCTTTGAAGTCCCGATTCTAAGTCGTTAAGTATGGTGCACTAAACTATCAAGTAGTCATCATATTGAGCTAGCCAAATGTTCATAACGTCTGCATCTGCTCCTGCAATAGGTCTGTCACCTAGCGCTGCATTAAGGACATAATTCTTCTGTGCAGCAATGAGGATAAACCTCATATCACGGATCCAATCCGCATCATTGCTACTAACATCTTTCAACACAATTTTCTCTAGGAACATATCAAAATAAACATATGAAAGCAACAACGCGAGCTATTAATTTACAACATAATTTGCAAAATACTACCAGGACTAAGTTCATGATAAATTTAAGTTCAATTAATCATATTACTTAAGAACTCCCACTTAGACAGACATCTCTCTAGTCATCTAAGTGATCACGTGATCCAAATCAACTAAACCATGTCCGATCATCACGTGAGATGGAGTAGTTTCAATGGTGAACATCACTATGTTGATCATATCTACTATATGATTCACGTTTGACTTTTCAGTCTCCGTGTTCCGAGGCCATATCTGTATATGCTAGGCTCGTCAAGTTTAACCTGAGTATTCTGCGTGTGCAACTGTTTTGCACCCGTTGTATTTGAACGTAGAGCCTATCACACCTGATCATCATGTGGTGTCTCAGCACGAAGAACTTTCGCAACGGTGCATAATCAGGGAGAACACTTCTTGATAATTTTAGTGAGAGGTCATCTTAAAATGCTACAGTCAATCAAAGCAAGATAAGATGCATAAAGGATAAACATCACATGCAATCAATATAAGTGATATGATATGGCCATCATCATCTTGTGCTTGTGATCTCCATCTCCGAAGCACCATCGTGATCACCATCGTCACCGGCGCGACACCTTGATCTCCATCGTAGCATCATTGTTGTTACGCCATCTATTGCTTCTACGACTATCGCTACCGCTTAGTGATAAAGTAAAGCAATTATAGGGCGTTTGCATTTCATACAATAAAGCGACAACCATATGGCTCCTGCCAGTTGCCGATAACTTCGGTTACAAAACATGATCATCTCATACAATAAAATATAGCATCACGTCTTGACCATATCACATCACAACATGCCCTGCAAAAACAAGTTAGATGTCCTCTACTTTGTTGTTGCAAATTTTACGTGGCTGCTACGGGCTGAGCAAGAACCGTTCTTACCTACGCATCAAAACCACAATGATAGTTCGTCAAGTTAGTGCTGTTTTAACCTTCGCAAGGACCGGGCATAGCCACACTCGGTTCAACTAAAGTGAGAGATACAGACACCCGCCAGTCACCTTTAAGCAACGAGTGCTCGTAAAGGTGAAACCAGTCTCGCGTAAGTGTACGCGTAATGTCGGTCTGGGCCGCTTCATCTCACAATACCGCTGAACCAAAGTATGACATGCTGGTAAGCAGTATGACTTGTATCGCCCACAACTCACTTGTGTTCTACTCGTGCATATGACATCTACGCATAAAACCTGGCTCGGATGCCACTGTTGGGGAACGTAGTAATTTCAAAAAAATTCCTACGCACACGCAAGATCATGGTGATGCATAGCAACGAGAGGGGAGAGTGTTGTCCACGTAGCCTTGTAGACCGTAAGCGGAAGTGTTATGACAACGCGGTTGATGTAGTCGTATGTCTTCACGATCCGACCGATCCAAGTACCGAATGTATGGCACCTCCGAGTTCAGCACACGTTCAGCTCGATGACGATCCCCGGACTCCGATCCAGCAAGGTGTTGGGGATGAGTTCCGTCAGCATGACGGCGTGGCGATGATGATGATGTTCTACTGACGCAGGGCTTCGCCTAAGCACCGCAACGATATGACCGAGGTGGAATATGGTGGAGGGGGGCACCGCACACGGCTAAGGAACGATCACGAAGATCAACTTGTGTGTCTAGAGGTGCCCCCTGCCCCCGTATATAAAGGAGCAAGGGGGAGGGGGCGGCCGGCCAAGGGAGGGCGCGCCAGGGATGAGTCCTACTCCCATCGGGAGTAGGACTCCCTCCTTTCCTAGTCCAACTAGGAGAGGGGAAGGAAGGGAAGGAGAAGGTGAAGGAAGGAGAAGGAAGGAGGAGGAAAAGGAGGAAAGGGGGCCCGGCCCCCTAGTCCAATTCGGTTTGGGCTAGGGGGGCCGCGCGCCTTGCCTCCTCTCTTCCACCACTTGGCCCATGAGGCCCATTGCTTCTTCCTCGTATTCGCGTAACTCCCCGGTACCCCCGAAAATACCCGAATCACTCGGAACCCTTCCGATGTCCGAATATAGTCGTCCGATATATCGATCTTTACATCTCGACCATTTCGAGACTCCTCGTCATGTCCCCGATCTCATCCGGGACTCCGAACTCCTTCGGTACATCAAAACTCATAAACTCATAATAAAACTGTCATCGAAACCTTAAGCGTGCGGACCCTACGGGTTCGAGAACTATGTAGACATGACCGAGACACGTTTCCGGTCAATAACCAATAGCGGAACCTGGATGCTCATATTGGCTCCTTTATATTCTACGAAGATCTTTATCGGTCAAACCGCATAACAACATACGTTGTTCCTTTTGTCATCGGTATGTTACTTGCCCGAGATTCGATCGTCGGTATCTAAATACCTAGTTCAATCTCGTTACCGGCAAGTCTCTTTACTCGTTACGTAATGCATCATCCCGCAAATAACTCATTAGTCACATTGCTTGCAAGGCTTATAGTGATGTGCATTACCGAGAGGGCCCAGAGATACCTCTCCGACAATCGGAGTGACAAATCCTAATCTCGAAATACGCCAACTCAACATTTACCTTCGGAGAAACCTGTAGAGCTCCTTTATAATCACCCGGTTACGTTTTGACGTTTGGTAGCACACAAAGTGTTCCTCCGGTAAACGTGAGTTGCATAATCTCATAGTCATAGGAACATGTATAAGTCATGAAGAAAGCAATAGCAACATACTGAACGATCAAGTGCAAGCTAACGGAATGGGTCAAGTCAATCACATCATTCTTCTAATGATGTGATCTCATTAATCAAATGACAACTCATGTCTATGGCTAGGAAACACAACCATCTTTGATCAACAAGCTAGTCAAGTAGAGGCATACTAGTGACACTATGTATTATGTTTCCGGTTAATACAATTCTAGCATGAATAATAAACATTTATGATGAAATAAGGAAATAAATAATAACTTTATTATTGCCTCTAGGGCATATTTCCTTCAGAGTCGTCATCGACGGAGGCGTCTGGCTCTTGGGCTCCAACGTCTGGTTGCGGCATCCGAGAAGAAGAGGAAAAAGGGGGAAAAGGGGGAGCAAAGCAACCGTGAGTACTCATCCAAAGTACTCGCAAGCAAGGATCTACACTACATATGCATGGGTATATGTGTAAAGAGGCAATATCGATGGAGTGAACTGCAGAATGCTAGAATAAGAGGGGGAAAGCTAGTCCTATCAAAGACTACGCTTCTGGCAGCCTCCGTCTTGCAGCATGTAGAAGAGAGTAGATTGAAGTCCTCCAAGTAGCATTGCATAGCATAATCCTACCCGGCGATCCTCCCCTCGTCGCACTGTGGGAAAGCGATCACCGGGTTATCTCTGGAACTTCTCTGGGTGTGTTTTATTAAGCATCTGGTTCTAGTTGTCATAAGGTGAAGGTACAACTCCGGGTCATCCTTTTACCGAGGGACACGGCTATTCGAATAGATAAACTTCCCTGCAGGGGTGCACCACATAACCCAACACGCTCGATCCCTTTGGTCGGACACACTTTCTTGGGTCATGCCCGACCTCGGAAGATCAACACATCGCAGCCCCACCTAGGCACAACAGAGAGGTCAGCACGCTGGTCTAAATCCTATGCGCGCAGGGGTCTGGGTCCATCACCCATTGCACACCTGCATGTTGCGAGGGCGGCCGGAAGCATACCTAGCCTCCCTAATACAAGAGCAGGCGTTCCAGTCCAATCCGGCGCGCATCGCTCAGTCGCTGACGTCAAGAAGGCTTCGGCTGATACCACGACGTCGAGTGTCCATAACTGTTCCCGCATAGTTGGTTAGTGCGTATAGGCCAGTGGCCAGACTCAAATCAAATACCAAGATCTCGTTAAGCGTGTTATTATGAAATAACTGCGAACGCCGACCAGGGGCAGGCCCACCTCTCACCTAGGTGGTCTCATCCTGCCCTGTCGTCCGCCACAAAGATCCACTCAGAGGGCCGTAGGGAAAGTATGTCCTTTCAGCCCCCAATCCGTGAATCAACCGTGGGTACTCAACGAACCGACCCGACTTTAGTCATTATCCGTATAGTATGTATGTATGTATGTATAGTATATACCCGTGATCACCTCCCGAGTGATCACGGCCCGATAATATAGCAAGGCAGACTGACAAGAATGTAGGGCCACTAATGATAAACTAGCATCCTATACTAAGCATTTAGGATTGCAGGCAAGGTATCAACAGATGTAGCAATAATGACAGGCCATGCAACAGAATAAGATTAATCGAACAGTACCTTGCTACACTACTCTAATGCAAGCAGTAGAGGGAAGAATAGGCGATATCTAGTGATCAAGGGGGGGGGGGGCTTGCCAGGTTGCTCTGGCTAGAAGGAGGGGTCATCAACTCCATAGTCAAACTGGGCAGTAGGAGCGTCAGTCTCGTAGTCTACCGGAGAGAAGAGGGGGAAGAAATAATAAATACAATGCAAACATAAGCATGACGATGCATGACATGACAATGAGCGGTGCTAGGTGTGCCCTAACACGGTATTAGGTGATACCGACGAAGGGGGAAAACATCCGGGAAAGTATCCCCGGTGTTTCGCGCTTTCGGACAGAAGAACCGGAGGTGAAATTTTGCAGGTTCGCTATGCTAAGGGCGCGTGGCTGACGAACGGGCTGCATATTCGGATTCGTCTCGTCGTTCTGAGCAACTTTCATGTAGAAACATTTTCATCTGAGCTACGGTTTATTTTCTATGTTTTTCTAAAGTTTTAATTATTTTCTGAATTTATTTATCTATTTAATTCTAACATTATCCAGAATAGTGTCTACTGATGTCAGCATGATGCAATGACGAGGTCATCAGTCAACAGTGCGGTTGACTGAGTCAAATCTGACCTGTGGGTCCACTAGGACCCACGTGTCATTGACTGGGGCCTGCCCAGTCAGCATAGTTGACGGGGTCAACTAGGCCTAGGGGGCCATGGGTCAGTGGCTGAGCGTTGGGACCCGCGGCGCCACGTCGGCGCTGAGTCAACGCGGCCACCGGATGCGTCGGTGAACCCAGACGCGGAGGTGAGCTCCGGCGAACTCGGAAACAGGCCACGGTGGACCAAATTGGGCATGGCCTGGCTCTCTGGAACGGCCTCTTCGCGCCGCGTCCGATGGAGAAGAGCACGACGGCGGGGGTGGCCGGAATGGTCGCCGGCGACGACGTCGGGCGGTGACTGTGGCGGGCTTGCGATGGGATGGAGCTGCAGCGCGCGCGAGTAAACGGGGAGGCTAGGTGAGGCCTAAGCGATGCAACGAAGCAGATGGGCAGCAGCACGGGGTTGTTGGTCACCGGAATGAGGCCGGCGACATGCTACTCGGATGCCGGGGCTCGGGCGAGTTTGAAGGCGGGGCTGCGGGGCACGGTTTGTCATGGGGATAGGTGCGTCCGAACGCAGAGACGAAGCCGCGTCGAACGGCCTCGACGGGAGTGGCTGAGGCGACCGGAAACATCGACGGCGACCACCGCGGGCGGCGCCGGACTTCGGGCGAAGGTGGTTTTGGTTACGAGAAGGAACGGGGATGCGGCGCGTTAGCAAGCGCTAATAATGGCCAGGAGGTCTCTACGTGCGTGTGCGAGCACAACTGGCACAAGCCCGGGACGAAATGGTCACCGGAAGGCTGCCGGCGACGAGCACGTGCGGCGCCGTGCTCAGGCAAGTTTTGGGCGGCGCGAACAACTAGTGAACAACGTCGAGAGAGAGAGGGGAGGAAGCGGGGGCTCACCGAGCGGCACACACGGTGGCCCTTGGGAGGGTTTAGTAGCAGCAGAGGGCATCGCCGGAGTTGGTGAAGAGTGGCGGCGAAGCTCGTCGGAGCAGAGGAGGAAGACGGCGGTGTCGTGGGTGTTGCGGTGGCTCCGAACTCCAATGAGGTGCACCAGTCGAAGCAGCGGACGACGGCGGCCCTTGGAGACACAATGGGGCGGCGAGGTGGGCACGGTGGCCGTGGCTAGGCCAGAGCCATGGCGGCGGTGGCACTCGGATGCAGTGGGGAAGGAGAAGCGGCGAGGTGGATCTGAGGGGAGGGGAGGCGCAGGGACCGAGAGGGAGAGCGGGGGTGAGTGGGAGAAGGAACCGAGGAGACGGGGGCGTGGCGGCCTTATCCCCTCCCGGCGTCGGTTCCGGCGAGGTGGTCGGGCGGGAACGCGCCCCTGTTCCGACCCTGGTCGGGGGAACAGGGAAAGGTGACGGCAGGGGGGGGGGGGCGGGCCGGCTGGGCCGGTTGAACTGGCCGGCTTAGCTGTTGGCTAGCTGGGCCAGTTGGCCCAAGGGGTTTGGGGGGGTCCTTTTTTTTCTTTAGTTTTGTTAGGTTTGTTTTTTATTCCTGTTCTTTTATTTATTTTCCTTTATGATTTAATTCATTTTTAAAACATTTAGGCACTTTCTAAAAATGAGTTTCCTCCACTATTATTACCTGTGTAATATCTGGCACCAACCGAACATTTTTGTTTCAAAGTTTGAAAACTTTGGTGGTTTGCTATATTTTGAATTTGATTTTTGAACCGGTTTTGAACTAAGCAGAGATTAGCAACAGTAACGGAACTGACGTGGCATCATTAGCAGAGTTTCACTGTAGCTTAATTATCCGGGCGTTACACTGCGCCAAAGGTTGGCTTGAGGGTAGGACAAAATATGTCATGCAAGTTCTTTTTCATAAGCACGTATGACTATATTCGGAATACATGCCTACATTACATTGATGAACTGGAGCTAGTTCTGTGTCACCCTATGTTATAACTGTTGCATGAGGAATCGCATCCGACATAATTATCCATCATTGATCCATTGCCTACGAGCTTTTCACATATTGATCTTTGCTTAGTTACCTCTCCGCTGCCACTGTTACGATTACTACTGTTACTTTTGCCACCATTACTGTCACTTTCATACTACTTTGCTACTAAATATTTTGCTGCAGATATTAAGTCTTTCAGCTGTGGTTGAATTGACAACCCAACTGCTAATACTTAAGAATATTCTTTGGCTCCCCTTGTGTCGAATCAATAAATTTGGGTTGAATACTCTACCCTTGAAAAATGTTGCGATCCCCTATACTTGTGAGTTATCACGTGTTGGCATGAGGTTGCTCCCACTCTTCCTGCTCCTCTCCCTCCACCTCCTCCATCTCCTCTCCCCCTTCTTTTCCTCCTCTCCCGCTTCCTCCATCTCCTCTCCCTTCTTCTCCTCCTCCATCTCCTCTCCCTCTTCCTCCATATCCTCTCCCTCCTTCTCCCCCTTCCCATTTTCCTCCATCTCCTCATCCTTATTCTCCAACGACGACAACAAGGAGGACCACCAATCGGTGCATAGGGGCTCGTGTGCGTCCACGAAGGCATCGACCTCCGCCCTTATTTCTGCCCCGCGTGTGACCTTGGACATGAGGTGTTTCTTCTCCACTTGCGGTTGGAGGGGCATTATGATGCCACTGTGCATCGTTGCGTCGGCATCAGGCTACTCCCACTCTTCCTGCCCCTCTCCCCCCTCCTCTTTATCGTCCTCCTTGTTCATCTCCTCACCCTTCTTCTCCAACGATGACAACAAGGATGACTTCCAATCAACGCCTGAGGCCTCATATGCGGCAACAATTGCGTCGACCTCTGCCATGATTTCTGTCATGTAGTGTTCCTCCTCCACTTGCGGCTGGAGGGACACAATGATGCCATCGTGCATCGCCGCGTCGGCATCAGGTTGCCCCACTCTTCCTACTTCTCTCCTTCCACCTCTCCCTCCTCGTCCATCTCCACTCCCTCGTTCCTCTCCCTCGTCCCCCATCTCCTCATCCTTCTTCTCCAACGACGACAACAAGGAGGACCTCCAATCGGTGCCCGAGGCGTCACGTGCGGCTGCGATGGCATCGATCCCCGCCTAAATTTCGGCCATGCGCATGGTGGACAGCATATCTGGCAGCATCGTGTGTGTGTGGGCCATTGTCTGGGCTAGGGGGAGGGCTCAGGTGGGGGCAAGCAAAGTCGTGGCACACAACGGCATTGGGTGGCAGTGGAGGCGATTTGGGGAAAAATAGATTGCGGCGGGGCTCGGGTTAGTGTTGGGGGGGGGGGGGGGGGGTTGATGCCGATTGTTTATGCCGGCATTGGGGGTGATCAGTCGAAAAGTTTAAGGAAAATTGTGTGGATTAGTCAAATTTGAGAAGAAGAGGCAAGTTTTTAGGAATGACTTCTCAAACTTTTGACAAGTTATGAGTTCGATGGAAGGGTTAGTTAGGGTCTAGCTCCTCAAAATGGAATTAAAGGATTTTGAGGAAAAGGTTAGAGATGCCCTTAGGAGGTAACTCATCGTGTTTCAGTTCCAAATGGTGTCATTGACTTTACATTCGCAACAAATTTAGAAAATGAAATATATTAAATATAATTTCCCTTTGAAGTCCCACCTATAGAAAGGAAACCATATATATATGCAAATTAACTCTCGCTTTTTTTCTTCCAATTATTGCATTGCCGTTTGTTAGAACTTTTATGTGCCATATATCCTATGTGTCTCGGACGCACCACAAATATAGACGTGTTGATGTTTTTTTAAAATGGAAATGATATAGAGCGAACGTTTTCTGGAACGGTTTTTGGAGCGAACGGTCTGTGGTGTGTCTAATCGCTCGCGTGAATCTCAACGTGGTGACACGTTGCAATTGCGGTGGGCACACTGTTCGCTCCAATACACCCTCCTGAGCGAACGAAACAAAACATTCACTCCCCATGGCAATTTGGGGAAACCTGGTTGCGATGAAAACTAATATTAACGAGAGGAAAATGAGGATGAAATTCAAGATTCTGTATAAACGGTTCCACGGTTTTTGCCTTTTTGCGTGGATTTTAACAATATAGAAAATGTCCACATAATTTTGAAATAATATTTCTTACCATTCAAAAAAGTGGATCAACATGTATATGAGAAATGTTAACATGTCCTCAAAGAAATGTTCTGTTTTGAAAATGTTAATAATGTACTTAAAAAATGTTTATGTGTATGAAAAAAATGGTCCACATATACGAAGAATGTATAATGTGTATTAGATAAAGTGGGCATTTATTTAAAAAAATGAAAAACAAAGAAACACAATAAAACAGAGAAAAATAAACCGTTTGAAATGTTCTAAAATTAGTACATATAGATAGTACCTTCCAAAACCGTTTTAGTGGGCCAGCCCACTAAGCCGAACGAGCATCCAGCGCCACAAGCCCGCGCGGGGGGGGGGGGGGGGGGGGGGGGGGGGGGGGGGGGGCGTCTCGCACTAAGCGGGGCATAGGTCCCAAGAGGCTATGTTTTGTCTCGGGCGAAGTGACATATAATTGAGAAATGATATGGGTCTTATTGCAAGCAATACGCGGTCAATCGCCTGCCGCTCTTAGTGGGCAGCCCATTAGATTGCACGAGCTTGCGGGACGGGTTCTTTCTCACCGATCTAGGGAACCTTCTAGCAGGTTCCAAATAGTGTTTTTACTTGTTTTGAGAACCTTCTAGAATTTTCCTGAGGCAGTTTTTGTCTTTTACAGGTTTTTTGTTTTCTTTTTCTGTTTTCCGATGTTCTTCTTATTCTTATTCTTATTTTCTTCTTCTGAAATTTATAAATCTCAATAAAATTCAAAATCATCAAATTATGTTCAAATTTAAAAAATCATCAAGATTAGTTTGATTTTTTCTTTTCCGTTTTACCTTCCTTCTTTTTCTGTTTTCGTTTTTGTGTGTGTGTGACCTTTTCTTTTCTTGTTTTCTCTCTAGTTTAGGAATTTCAAGAAATGGTCCGATATTTCATAAAATATTCGCATTTGAAAAAATGTTTAGAATTATATGTTTGGAATCTATGAAAAATCTTGATTCCAAATTTGTTTACATATTCAAAAAATATTCGGAAAATTTCAACAAATGATTGCTTTTCAAACATTGTCTGAAATTTAGAAAATTATTCCCTTTTTCAAATTATGTTAAAAAATTCAAATATTGTATATGTTTAGGAAAATGTTTGGGATTGAATAATTGGTGGAATTCAAGAATATTCTCATTTAAAAAAATCACATATTTGAAAAATGTTCGATTTTATAAAAATGTTAGCATTTTCAAAATTGAATTAGAAAAATGTTCCTTTTTTTAAAATTTGTTCAGATATTCAAAAAAATCAAGGTTTTTTAATAATTGTTTGCGTTTACTAAAATATATTCTCATTTTTTTCAAAAAAAATTCACCCATTCAAAAAATTTACAGAAAAATTCCAAAAATGCTCGCATTTCAAGTTTTTCGCAAATTCAAAAAATTCCTGTTTTCAAAGTTTCTTCATGGTTTATAAAATTGTTGCATTTTTCATAACATTTTTGGAATTTCCAAAAATGTTCCCCGGTGCAAAAATATTCAGGTTTTTTAAAAAAACCTCACAATTTCAAATAATGTTCACAAATGTAAAACCAACTCCATTTCTTAGAGAATTATTTTTAACGTTTGTTTCGAATCCTTGATCATTGTTTCTGAATTTAAATTTTTTAATTGATGAATAGTTTTGATTTTACAAACTATTTTGAGTTGTAATATTTCGGATTTATGGGCATTTTCTCAATTTTGTGAAAATATTTGAATTCATAAGTTTTTCGGAGTTTTTTAAAAATTTCTATATATTCCACATAAAATTTTTAAATTCAAGGATTATTTTTTGTAATCTGCAAATATGTCTTGTATTTTTGTGACATTTTTTCAATTGTTGTGGAAGGCTCATTTTTCATTTTCCAGGAACCAACACAACACGTACACCGCACGGACGAGCCTGTAACCTGCCTGGTGGATCGTTCGATTCAGTACTGTTCGATTTCCCCTAAAAAAAGCAGTGCTCGATTGGAGAAAAATTCCCACACTGCCTCCCAAATTCCAATCCCTAGCTCACCTTCACGACCATGTTAGTCGGCAATGAGATTTAGATACATAATTTTTTTTCCTTTTTACATGCTGTAAGTTTTGCTTGGAGTTTTGGGTCATGTTGTTACAGCCAATGAGTGTTCAGGCAACGAGAGACCATGTTAGTATTTTATAAGATGTTTTTTAATATAATTTTTCATGATTAGGTTGTGTTTGATAGCAGAATATCACTTCAACTGAAGTATTGAAAAGCTAGCTACAGTATTTTTGTATGTAGGTACTAGATACTCTGTTTTTGATATATCAAAGTATTTTAAAGTATTGTCAATACTGGGACCTGTTTGGTCAGTGCTGTATGGAGCAAAGTAAATTAGCTAGCCATTTGATAGCAGTTGGAAACATGCGTTTTCCTAGCAAGCTACCCGTTGCAAACTGAAGGGTCATGCACAAAGACCACCAGCATGCATAAACAGGTTGATTTATTGATCATCATCACCACTTATCAATGGTTTGGTTGATTAGTTGGATATGGACCCTCGTGTGTTGTGGCTGGCATCAATGGGCAAAAATCGCACAAGCAAGAGGAGCAGTAGGTTAGCTCTGCAGCCAGAAGACAGTGCACCGCGGCAGAGCAGCAGATGCTATGACTGGCACCGCGCTCTGTTAGCAGGTTGCAGCTGTACGAGAAGATAACGTGAGGCGTTTCTTTCGCTAGCTCGGTTTTAAAAAAAGAGGCCAGGGTTCTTTTTTAAATACAGAGAAAACACCATGGTTTTGCCAATACCACAATATTAGAAATACAGTTTTTAGTAATAGACAAACGGCTCACCGTGAATAAAATCATGGTAATCTTAAAAACTGTAGTATTCTATAAATACTTAGAAAACTGAGCTATCAAACGGGGCTAGTTGAATCTTATCCATATTAAAATCGAATCTTTCAAGGCCATTTATTGTGTTGAAAACACTTGCATTTGTGCTTCAATTTTTTGTCCTAACATGTTCGCCCCGACTAACTTGAATTTTTGGGTCTGCCACTGCTCGCATGGATACCCTGACGCAGACCTGCAGCTGAGCTGGTGGACATGGACGACGGCAATGTTGTGGGGACGACGAAAGGTGTGTTCGGGACCGTGCTGGCCTCCGCGAGCATGGACGACCTCGTCCTGGTCACTGACAACAAACCTGGCGGAGCCCGTGTGATTGACCCGGCCACCGGTAAGGTGCTCCTGGACTGCCCAAGAAGATGCACGGCGACGGGGACGCCGACAAGGCCATCTATGGCTTCGGACGTGCCATCCCGTCCGGCGAGTACAAGGTGCTCCGCCTCATGAGCGACAAACCTTATCGCAGCGAGATACTCACCTTAGGAGGCGAGACCACCAAATGGAGGCGGTCGATGTCGCCCTAGCCCCTAACTCGTGTCTGCTGCAAGCGGAACTCAACGGTCTCTCTCAACGGCGTCATGTACTTCTTGTCCTCGTGGCATAAGAATGGCAGCTTACTTTGCTTCGACATCGAGAAGGAAGCGTGGCGGCGGGAGATCGAAGGCCTGCCAAAAGGCCCGGGGCCATGGCCAACCGACCGAGCTAGTCCGCCGCATAAGTACTACGGGTATGCAAGCTATGACGGCGGACGCGCCAACATCTGGCTCTTAACATTTTTTTTGGGAAGGCCATCATGGCTAGTTTTATTGGCTTAAATAGGGATTACATCATCCACGAGGTTTGAGACAAGACAGCCCGGGGGCTCATTCGTCCAACTATCAAAAAATTTATTACAATAACTATAGTTAGCTAGCACATGCGCCACTTTATTTGAATTACGAGAACAATGCTTAAATTTGACCTTCCCAATCAAAGTCGAAAACATCTCGTTTCTAACTAGTTAAGAGGAAAACACATAGTCCAAAAAATCGGCCTCTCCAGCTTGCATTTGGACCGTTTCGTGTTGGCCAAAACTTAGTTGAGCCCACTCTATGTTTATGTTTGAGGAGATTTTTTTTATATGCTAATCCTTCCGTTTCTATATATAGTTTACTTAGAGATTCCACTGTGAACTATATATGGATGTATATAGACATATTTTAGAGCGTTCGTTTTGCTCTCTATGTAGGCCATAGTTTTTCTAGAAAAGAAAGATTACTCCGGCCTCTGCATCTGGACGATACATGCAGTCATTTTTAACTATTCAGAAAGATATTACAAAGTAGTACATGACGTAGTATGAAGCCACCATCTTAGCAACAACTGTCGTTACTCCTATCCATTTGATGAAGGGATGGCGATAGTCCGAGCCTAATACCAAATAGACATCACATAAATGCATAACATCTAAAGCCGGAGGCCCCAATCAAGCCACATACCGGGTCCGGGGCACAAACCGGGCTGACGCACGCTCATGGGTCATCACCGCCGTCTTCCACCAATCCATCTTTCAGAGCAGGTACTGATGAAATGACCTTGTCAGGCCTGTCGTCGACGCTACCACCGCGCCAAACAACGCCACCGCCCTGTGCTCGTCCATCCAGACACATCTGTCGCCGAGATTCAACTGCACCATGCCGCCAATACTTGTCGTCGTCGACGCGGTAGATCTAACGCCGCTCCTGCTGACAACCTCCACGCCATTGCCGCTGCTGGAGCTGCCACGCGGAGCCCACCACCCACAGTAACTCTTCCCCGAACACCCATGCCTTCAGAGACGGCGCCTCCATGGAGGACACGACACGCAGGGCATAGCCGCCGCCCCATCCAAGACGGATTTTGGACTTTCGTCCGAGAGTGGGTTAGAGGTGGATATGAGGGGGCCTTGGCTTCGCCTCCAGGAAGGGTAACAACGCCGAAGCCGTCGCCGATGCCGATCGAGCTAGTCGACCAAAGTTTCCTCTGGTCCCCAACATGAACCGTCAACCTCTGTCAGCTCCGAATCTGGCCACAAGCCGAGAAATCTCTAAAAGACTTGTATGTATGATCAGAGGGAGTAGTTGTCAACTAATTTTTCTTCGAGTATGGTTATCATTTGTTCTTTAAGTCTTCTTGCTTTTCTAAAAGTTGCTGCTAGGATCCATTTGCGTATTTGGAGGTTGCATCATATAACTATACTTCTTCCGTTTCACAATGTTGTACATATAGATTTTTTTGAAAAGTCAAACTTTATGAACTTTAACCAAGTTTGTAGAGAAAAATATATACATCTGAAATACCAAATACATATCCTTAGATACATCACAAGACGTACTTTCATACTGTATATATTTGATATAGTAGATATAAGTAGTTTTCTCTATAAACTAGGTCAAAGTTTGTAAAGTTTGACTTTCAAAAAAAATCTATGCACTGCATTATGAAAAAGTAAAAACGTTGCTGGGCCGGCCTATTAGCAGGACCCTGCCAGCAGCGATGCGGGCGACACGAGTCGTCATGGTCAGCAAATCCTATTTCCCCGCTAGGCCGCGCGTGAGCGTCATCCAGTGTTTGGGTCGGCCCAACATAGTTTCTTTTTCATTTTGCTGAACATTTATCAAATTTATGAATATTATGAAATCTTAAACATTTTTAGAAAATTCATGAATATCATTTTAAAAAACAATCTTGAACATTTTTGGAATTCCTGAACAAATTTTCTTTTTTTAACATTTTTTAGAAAATTCATGAACACCATTTGACTTTGCAAAATATTTTTCAAATTCATGAATTTTTTTTAATACACGGACATTGTTCAAAATTGTGAACATGTTTTTATATGTTAATTATTATATCAAAATCGTTAACATTTTTTTAATTCATGAATATTTTGTAATTTCTCCAACATTTGTTTTCTTTATTTTCGGGATTCTTGAACATTTTTGCAAAATCAGAACAGTTTTTCTGAACTCTTAATCATTGTATCGTTTCTTGAATAATTGTTTTTGAAACTCACAATTATTTAGAAATTTAGAACTTTTTTGAAATCCTGAATTGTTGTCCCGCCCCATTGTATTCACAAGTCCCGCCCCATTGTATTCACAAGTCCCGCCCCATGCATGGGCCGGCCAACAGGGCGCGGTTGTTCCTGCGATTTTCGGCGCATATCAGCACCCAGCAACGGAACCCCAATACACATGAATTGGGGCCCAACTCTCGTGTCCACGCGTGGTGCATTATTATTAACAATGGCTTGCAGAGTTCAGTACGTAAACTTGTAAAAAGAGGCAGATAAAATTCACGACTTCTGGACGGATCGTTGCGCCGCGCACCGCCATGCACTCGCCTAAAAGCCGCCGCCTTCACAGCGCCGCTGCATCGTTGCCGGACGAGCTCATCTTCGACGTGCTCTGCAGGCTGCCAGTGAAATCCGTGTGCCTCTGCCGGAGCGTGTCCAGGGGGTGGAACCTCCTCGTCTCCGACCCGGCCTTCGTCGCGGCGCACAGGGATCGAGCGCGCCATGGCGAACCGCTTCTCGTCTTAAACTGCTTGGACGGCTGCCGTGACACAGATCGCGATCTGAAGCTGATGGACATGGACGGCAACGTTGTGAGGACGATGAAAGATGTCGGCGGCTCTGGTTTGGCCTCCACGAGCATGGATGACCTCGTCTGCGTCACGGACGGCAAATCCGGCGGCGCCCGTGTGATCGACCCAGCCATAGGCAAGGTTCTGGTTGTCTGCCCGAAACTAGAGGTAGAACATCATCATAGCTGCAAGGACGGCATCGTCGGTTTCGGACGCGCCGTCCTGTCCGGTGCGTACAAGTTGGTACATCTCGTAAGCAGCAGACCCTACTGTGAGGTATTCACGTTAGGAGATGACGCCAGATGGAGGAGGTCGCCCTCGCCCTCAACCTATGTCCGCAACACCAAGAACTCCTCGGTCTCTCTCAATGGCGTCATTTATTTCTTGGCCTTGCCGTCGCGTAACAATTACAGCCTACTTTGCTTCGACATCGACAAGGAAGAGTGGGGGAAGGCGATCCAAGGCCCACCAAACGGACTGGGGTCGCCGTCAGAGATCGACAAAGTCCGCATAACTGAGCTCAACGGCGCTCTATGCATGGTTGTGTTTGGGACGTACGCACGTGCAAGTGCACACTTTTGGCTCTTAACCTGTTCAGACAACAACACGTGGATCAACGCATACACGATCTGGACGGCCGGGTCATATGAGTATTTTCCTTTGACGGTGACACCTGATGGCGGGAAATTGATCTTCTACTGTTACAGTCTTGAAGAAGGAGACATACTTCAAGTCTATGATCCTCACACACAGACATGCAGGACGCTACGTAAACTAGACTACATTGTTGACAAAATCGGTCTCTGTTGCTTGCACTTGGACCGCTGTGTCCAAGTCAAAATCTAGTGCTCTCGGAGTTACGCACACACTACGTTTAAGGTGTTTTTACCTTGATATAAGTAGCATGTGTTATCTCAAACACATAATTTGTATCGAGGTACGGTAGCTTTCGTTCGTGCTTGAAGTCTTCTTTCTTTTTCTGCAAGTTGCAGCTAGGATCCATTTGCCTATTTGGAATTTGAATTGGTAGCCTTATGATTTAGTGATGTTCATGTTGCTTTC
The DNA here is from genome assembly GCA_963921465.1 of Triticum timopheevii. Taxonomy (NCBI): domain Eukaryota; kingdom Viridiplantae; phylum Streptophyta; class Magnoliopsida; order Poales; family Poaceae; genus Triticum; species Triticum timopheevii. Next base: position 67,544,428 of record OY997272.1, on the reverse strand, counting down.
TCCATTTTCTGTCGGTGGTCATACTTATAAGTACATATATATAAAGGACATCCACTTTTTTTGTCTGCCTGTTTTATTTCTTTGATGAAAAAATAGGCACACTCTCAGTCAAAAAACTATACCTATTTGGATATTCATATACGTAACCTCTCACTGTTCATCATGTAATGAGATGTGTGACCATATATAGATCCCTCCTTACCTTCCCTCAAGGGTGCATGTGGCGAGACCCCAAAATACACTAGCCGTGGCCTGAGGCGTGGCAATACACTCCTTTGTAACAAGTATAGCTATTGTTTAAACATGCTTCCTCTTATCCTTCTTTTAACATGAAAGATAAAAAGGTAAGAGTTAAACAAACCACTACTTAATCAAATCAATATCTCAGATCTATTATTTACTTTTACCTCTCGTATGAAAAAGTGAGGTAAAAGGTATCAATGCTAAAAAAAAATTATCACTGTTAACTACTGTAGCATGAGGTTGAGGTTGGTCTGGGGCATAGTTAGATCTTAGTTATTCAACTGCCTTCCCATCTTGACCGTCGATGGCCCATCAACCAATGTGGGTCCATCTAGCTATCTTGCAGTGCTCGCATCAGGCGGCGCCACATTGTCCCACATCTTGTCATAGCTTCCACCATTGCTTTCTCGTTGTATGGTATCAGAGCGGCCTCAGTCTACATCCTTAGGAAGCGGGTTATTTTCGCCACTGGCATGCCACCCTACCCCTAACCTAAGGAGGGGTGAATATGGGCACCCCAAATGCTCCATCTTAGACTATATCATAACATTAATATCTAGGCAAAAATCTAAAGTGGCACCCTACTTAATGAGGAAAGAGTGAGCCACCATATCTTAATCCAGATATAGCCCTTAGCAAAAAAACCAAGAGAACTTAATACGTTTTCTCGCTCAGAACACATTAAATGGGAGGTCTTTAGATACAACTATAAGATATAATCCATTTTTTTAATAGAATAAGATATAATCCATTGGAGGAGCTATAACGAAATATACATTTAATGTATATGATATAGCTTAAGATATAAGATATAGTGCATTGGGAGTGCCCTAATTGGCTGCTCCTTTCATAGCACACAAGTATTTTACTTTTATTATTGAATTATATTTATATATAGACACACACACATGCTAGCAAGATACTTTTAGTTTAACTGGTCATACCAGAAGGCCGGTTCAACTACGCTAGCACAAGGCGATCAGAGCGGTATGGCTTGCTAGGAACCATACAAGATGTGTTTGGTTACTTGCATCATTTTTTGGCCCATTTGCATACTTATTCCTGTTGGGCCTAACTGGCATATGCAGGCAAAAATCATCATCTGCATGTTGATTGTTTGCATGCATCCACTCTCCCTGCATCGTAGCAACGCTTCTACGCACTGCGTTTGGTTGCTCGCATTAGATGTGCTCATACTAGTGCATGTTTGGTTGTCTGCACGGGATATGATTAAGACTTAACAGCTGCCCATAACACACGGTGCCATGCCGATTGCTATGAACGATGATGAGCACACAAGCAACCAGTTCGTCGTGCCAAGTCGGACTCGGCGCCGAGGCCACCGTCCACCGGCACGGGCGGAACGTCGGCCTCTTCAGGTCGGAGAAAGCCTCCTACCCGTCGTCCCACTCTTCTGCGAGTCGTTGAGCGCAGCGCAGGAGTGAAGGATGTTGAGCATGTGGCCGGGGAGCAGCAAATCGGCGCGGTCGCAGCCGTGGTCTATGCAAACAACGAAGGTTGCTCGGAGGGAGGCCGGTGTCGGCCTGCAAGTTTCTGTGACGACTGTGATGTGCACGGCGACGGTCTTGTCGGGCGCCGCGGATAGGCCCGGGGCCAACGAGGGGCGAAGGCGACGGCGGTGAACTCGAACGGCATTCCCAGCTCAGCGTCGAACCGCGTCAGGCTCACTTGCGTGAGCTCGGCCTCGTCGTGTTGCTACTGGTGTGGGAGCTGCTCAAGCACTCCGCCTCCGCCGCTGGGGCACCTATGGCGTCGCCAAGCTGCATATGTCCAAGGCCAGGACGCTGCCACCCGCATTGCTGGAGGATGACGCTGCAGGAGGCTGAGAGGAACAATCAGGTGGAGGAGATTAAGGAGTGTTTTTAAAACAGATCACACATATGCATACGCACACTCCATGAGAAAGAAGTAGGTCTACTCGTCTACGATCGTCGTAACAGAAAATGTGTAACACGAAAGTCATGTGAAATTGTAAGGTGAAGCTACTGGTCAAACAAAATTTCAAACGGTCAACCGTGCGGGACGAATTTGACAAAATTTGTCTAAAATAGATTCAAACATGGACACGGAATTAAACATTTACGGTCAACGAAACTATGAACCGATTGCAATAATAGAATCATAAATCGATGTGTATCTTTTTTATGTAGAGTTTATCTCGAATCGAAGCACTGTTGTGTAGATTAGAAGAGGAGGAAGAAAAAAGATTAAGAAGGAACTTAATGTAGAAGAACAAACCACTTACGACATGTATGCATCCTTGCATCCCCTGCATCTAAACCCACCATGAGCGCTCGATATGGCTTTTCTCAGCCTGGCTCTCTTGAAACGTTTGATTCGGCCGTTCCTACGAGGCTGTCGAGGAGTGCTTTAAGTTTTGTGCCATGCAAAAATCTGATGCACTCCAGATAATCAAATGGGGTGATTTCCTTTCCCCGCAGATTGGGATGTATGTGGGCTACCAAACACATCCGTAGTGAGTGCTGCTATAGGACACTCGCTGCATGCAATATGCTAATACTGTAGTGCCACCCGCTAGTGGTCTACTTGGGCGGCTAAGTATACTGCATCTAAGCATCTCTTCATCGGCGGCGGTTGCTGTTTTGGTGTGCTGGTCCTATTGGGCCTTAGCACGATGATTTTCTGACTGTCTACTACAACAATGTTTGCCCGACTCCGACGAGAAAGGGACGATGATGGTGGCGCGCCTTTGACTCGCTTCAGTGCTTGTAGTGTTGCTAGGTGGTCTACGGACCTGGACAAGATTTTACTTGTAGCATTTTCTATACTAGCTTAACAGTTGATGAATAGACTGGAAGTTTTCTCAGAACAAGAAGTTCGTCAGTGGTGGTGCACTTAATTTTTGGGAAAAGCTTCCCTTCAGTCAGCGGATCCCACACAAAGCGTCCATCGTCTTGTACGCCCGCCACAGGTTCTGCTGGGCTGCAACCTTAGGGCATCTCCAGCCGCGCCCCCAACAGGCCCTCCCCAGGCGATTTTACCGCGCCGGTGCCAAAAAAAAGGCCCCAGTCGCGCCCCCAGAAGCCCGTTTTTCGCCGGCTCGGGCCAAAACTGGTGCCGGCAGACCCAGGCCGAACCCGGCGCCCTGGGGGGCGCTTGGGGAGCCGGCACAAGCGAAAAAGGCGCGTGGGCCCACCCTGGAGGCGACCCGAGGGCCTTTTCCCGCCGTTTCTTGACGCTTTTCGCTCGCATCTCTCCCGCTCGCTCGCCTTCCTCCTGCCATTCTCTCCCTTTCTCCCGCCAAATCCCCTCCCGCTCGCCTTCCAGTCGCCGCCATGCCGCCGAAGAAGTACGCCATGCCGCGCGCGGCGGCAACCGCGACTGGCGCCGTGGCCCAGCCGAAGCAGAGGAAGCCGAGGGCGCCGCCATCGAAGCCACCGGGCCTGTCGAACGCCGAGTGGAGGGTGGAAGTTCAGCGGCGCGAAGCAGTCACCACCGACAGGCGGAACAGGGCCATAGCCAAGAAGGCCCGCGACAACGCGGCGCGCACGGCGGCGTCTTCCTCATCGGTCGATCAGGCGGGGATGAATCCACCCGTCGTCAGCCACACCCAGTACGCGCCCTGGGGACAGCAAGACGTCGGATCTCCATGGGGTTCATCGTCGCCCGGCTACGCCGACGGCGACGCGCATGGTGGGTTCAACCCAAACGTGACCTTCCCTCATGGTCACCCCGCTACGCGCACGCCCTCGCCCGCCTTCATCGGCGTGCAGTATCCTCCATACAACTACTCGCCGCCCGCCGCCTACGCGTCCACACCGACGCCCTATCTCTACCGTGGACCGCTACCCTTCTCGCACCTCGGCGACGCCGACGACACGGGAGCCGACATGGACGACATCATCGCGACAGGATCGACCGCGGCCGCCGCGTCTCCCGGGTTCGCCAGACTACGTTCGATCGCCGGATTTGCGGCGTCTTTTGAGAGCGGAAACGACCAAGTTTAAATTTCCCGCATCCTGGGGCCGGCGCGTGGGGGCGTGACTGGGAGCTAGGTTGCCCCCAGGGGCCGAACTAGCGCCGGCACGCCCCCAGGCCGCTCTATTTAGGCGCCTTGGGGGGCCGAACGGCTGGAGATGCCCTTATCCCTTTGTCCTTGCGTTCTTATCCATTCATTGCAACCATCAATGCTGCATGCACTAAATAGTTCCTGCAACATGATCTTTGTTGCAAAAAAAGCAATGTGGCCTCTGTTGCAAAAAGTTCCGCAAATATTTTCGCATTATGACCTTTGTTGCAAAGGTTTCTGCAACATGACTTCTGTTGCAAACGTTTTTGCAACAATAGCTTTGTTGCAATGATAAAGGTTGTCCATGAGCCGCTTGATAGGGCGGGACCTTGCGGCTCGTGACCCGACCGATCTTTTAAAAAGATCAGTCGACGGACGCATAGCACGCCTAATTTTTCGGCCCAACTCGAATCTTCACAGGTTTACTGTCGTCGATCGGTACAGGAGTCCCGATCCAGCACGTCAAAATCTGGAGGTACGTACTATAGATCACAACGACCTTAACAAACTTCTGGGTGTATCAAACCCTCATCCTCGATCAATAGTCCCTACCGTCTACCACCACGCGCCGTCCCGCACCACCATGATGCCACGGCACTCGCCTGAACGCCGCGGCCACGGTAGTCCCAGCTCTCCTGCGGCGACCAGCAAGCCTGCGCCGGCTGCCACGGGCGCCTGTGCACCGCTGCCGGAGGAGCTCATCTTCGACGTCCTTTCCAGGGTGCCGGTGAAGTCCGCGTGCCGCTTCCGGTGCGCATCAAGGGGGTGGCACGCGCTCATCTCCGATCAGGCCTTCCTCGCCGCTCACAGATCACGCCACGCCGAGCCGCTCCTCGTTACCATCACGTCCTCCTCCTCGGAGCACGCTGGTGGAGGCCGCGATCTGCGCCTGATGGACATGGATGGCAATGTTGTGACGGTGACCAAGGGCGCAGGTGGCCTCACGCTGCTCTCCACGAGCATGGATGAGCTCGTCGGGGTCGCAGAAGTTTCTTCCTCTCGCATGATCGACCCGGCCACCGGAAAGGTGCTCGCCTATTCCTCGCCAAAGCAAGTGTTCGGATTTTACATCATGTTTGGTTTCGGTCGCGCCATCCCATCCGGTGCGTACAAGATGGTACGCCTGGTGAACAACCAGACCTTCGAGGTCTTTACTTTAGGAGACAAAAACACAGGGTGGAGGAGGTCGAAGCTACCCCCAATTCGTGTCAACGGATGCTCTCAAGTCACTGCCAATGGCGTCATGTACTTCATGGTCTCAAGGCAGCTAGACGATGACGGCTTACTTTGCTTTGACCTCGAGAGCGAGGAGTGGAAGCCGGCCATAAAAGGCCCGCCGATAGCATCGAGCACCGAGGAGTGGTGGAATGATGCACAATCGGTCCGCATAGCGGAGCTCAACGGTTTCTTGTGTGTGATTCAATCGGAGATGCAAGCAAGCACCAACGTATGGCTCCGGGCTGATAATTCTTGGATCAAAGCGTACTCAATCCCGGCAGCCCCCTCGTCCTATTATTACATGCCATTGAGGGTGACACACGATGGTGGTAAGTTGATATTCTACTGTTTTTTCCATGGACAAGGACACTTGCTTCGAGCCTACGATCCTGCCACCAACACATGTACAACGCTACGGAGATTAGACGACACTACTGAAAAAGTTGGCCTTTGCAGTTTGCACTTGGACCGTTTTGTCTTGAACAAGATCTAGCGCTCACCTCTACGTGATTCTACCCAGTTTTAATGTGTTTCTCGTGAACTACGATGATATCTTATTTCACGTATTGGTTTGTAAAGACATCGTCCGACTGGTCTTTGAAAGTTTTATGGAATGTTTCGAATTGTTCCTATAGTATACATTGTTTTTTTGACAATCTCTAGTATACATTTGTTTATTTGGAGATCAATAGTATAGTTTAGTGGTCTAACGGGCACTTGACTACTTGACTGACATCCTTACTTCGTTGCCTGCTTTAATTGGCTAATGCATTTTCTTTCTTTGGAAAGCATTAGGTTTTACATTCATACCATTGTCTTTTTCCGAAGTAGAAATAAACCTGGGAATAGTTTGCCATCCAAACTAAACCCAATCCAACCCACCAACCAAACCAATGCAAACTTTAGTGCTAGAGTCCAAACTGCTAGTGTTTTCAAGCCAAACCATCCAAACTATTTCCCACATACGGTTTGAACCCAATTCAGGTCAGGGTTACATGTGCGTGTCCACGTGGTTAGCTGCTGCTGCATGCTTGCCATTTTCCATCACTCAAGATTGAAACTGTATGTACATCTACATCGTACAGGAAGCAAAGTAACTGTTGCATGCATACAATTACAAGATGCATCTAAGCTGCTACAAAATCTATCATCCTCACTCCAGCCGAAAGAGCCGAGTTAATAAGAGACAGTGTTTCCAAAAGAGACAGTGCTCAACATCCAGCAAGAACATTCAACCGAATTATTACATAAGTAAGTTTTAAAAAATGCATGAGATCAACCGGTAGACTGAGGTTGAGACTCCGGCAGAGGAGGAACTCGGCAGCTACGGAGACGACTTGAATCCGATGGTAGCGGCGGTGGCGACAACGATCAACGACTAGTATGGTGTTGAAAAGGAAAAAGAAACCAAACCAGGCGACAACCGCAACGGCTAGTTCTAACACTGAATGAACATCACATGATCACACTGATTTGCACATGAAGAAATCAATGGGTTGATTTTTTGGTTGCATCCAAAACCTTGATTTGTTTTGGTTGGGGGGGGGGGGGGGGGGGGTGGCATGAATTGTTGGGTTAGGAGAATAGTATACTCTACATCGCACTTTCTTTTGTTTTCGAATCTCCCTCTGCTTGAACTTTGTTTAGTCAAAAGAGATATTACAAAGGCGTGTGCTACAGATCAACCGACTGATTTCCTAGAGAAACTAGTCGGGTCCTGGGCCGTTGGATCCCGCGCCCGCCACCGTTGGGTTCGCTCAATGCCATCTCATGGGGTCGTCCCCTCCTCTCATCGCAGCCACAACGGGGGAGTAACCGAAGCGTGCCGTCGTGGGAAGCAATGCCGCCCGTCTTGCAGCAGGAGCCACACCACTCGCCGCCACCGCAGCGATGCTTCACCGACGGCCGCCGGCGACACTTCACTGCAGTGCCAAACACTGGCGCAGCGCGCTCCATCGCAGCACTCGCCGCTGCCGGTGATGCTTCACTGTAGAGCCGACGCTGGCGCGGCAGTGCTTCATCGCAGCACCCCACGACCACCGGCGATGTTTCATTGCGGTGCCCAACACCGGTGTGACGATGCACCATCGCAGCATCCCCGACGGTCGCCGATGAAAGCTTCACTGCAGCGCCAGCGCCGTGCAGCAGTGCTCCATCACAACACCCTGACGATCACCGGCGAAAGCTTCACTACATCGCCACCGTCGCCCGACGAAGCTCCGTCGTCTATGTAGTGAAGGGAATTTTTGAGATACTCGGTTTTTTTCTATGTGGGGGAGATGCAATAGGAGGTGTCATCATCCTCCTCCTCTAGTTCGTAGAACCGTTGGGTGGGGTGATCACGCGCGATGAACTGAGATCCAAGCCAATAGCTAGTCCAAGATTCTCAGAGAAATCTCCCTTGCCGGCCAAGTAGGCCGGTGGGGTCAAGACCACGACTAAGATCAAGGCCGAGCAGCGCCGGCAAGGTCTCCGGGGCCGCCAAGGCCAAAACGAAGCATCAAGACGAAGGCCCGGCAAGCCACCGCTCCACCTCACTGAGACACCAGTCGCTAATCGCTGCGGTGTCGAGCCCTCAGGCAACTAGGTGGATCCTGTCGGGCACGTGGCTGCGCACTGGGAAGAAGATTACCTTTAATGACACCCGTCCTAGAGGCGTGTCAAGCAAATAAGAGGTGGTTAGGCAAGCGGTGAAGGAACCTTGTTGGGGCTACCTCTCCGCGCGACACCTAGGAAAGCATCCTCGGGCCTCCTTTTATAGCTTAAGGGACGACCACAGTGGCAAAATAGTCATTATACGATGATTAGATAGCAAACAATGCTATCATACCTAACGCTGGCAGTTTAGGACAACCTAGCAAAGGATTCGAACTTTTGATCCCTAGCACTTGTACGCGCGCAGCTGCACTCCCCGTGCACCCTTGCCGGGCTAGAGCGCTCCGCGTCTTCATGCTCCCACTGATCAATACGCCAAAGCAGGAGTAGGGTGTTACGCTGCCAAAACTAGGTAAAAAAGAGCCTCCTCGCCAGCGATGTCCCTGTGGAAAGGGAAAAGGCAAGGGAAAGAGATAAGTGGCGGAGGACACATGTCCACCAATCGGCGCGGCTTGCGTTCTCTTGTTTTCATCCGGTTGACAATAAACATTTTCCTATTATAAATAGCTAAATACTTATTTATGTTTAATAAAAATGTTATCCTCCAAAATATTCAAGGGCAAGAGAACTCGAACTCGACCGCCTGCAAAGAGGTGCACGGGCTTCACCATTTGGACTGAAAGTTCTGTGTACACATGTAAAAAATATATTCTATGTATCCTTTGAAGCTGAATTCCCATTTTTTTTAAGTTCAATTTTTCATTTGAAAAAAGAATCTAAAAATCTAGATTCTCTTAATAGGTAGCATGCTAATTTCTAGGTCTTTTTGCAACGCCCCGCAGCAAAGCTTTTGGAAAATTTAATCAATTATTCATGGCATTTTTGGAATTTATTTAAATTTCTCACATGGTAGTTGTTTTTTATGTAGTAGTTATATTTATTGAGAGTACGGCATTTTATTACGATAAATCATGAGTGGACATGCAACCACGCGAGGTTGATATCATGTCCGCTCATTCCCATGTGATTCGTGCAATTTTTGTACGACGAGCATGTATAGCGATTTATGCACACGGTGTCAGCGCGGTATAGTTTCAGTATTCTTTTTTTTTTCTTTTTTTTTGAAAGAAAAGGTGGCAAAGTGCCAACCTTATATTTCAAAACAGGCATAGCCTGATGAAGTTACAAGTACAAGCAGGACTTGGCCATTTGCACGAAAGTGCAAACCGCAAGTAAAGCAACAGGGGACCAAGGAGAAAAGAAGAAGGTTTACATCACGTCTGAATCGTACTTAGGTGGTAATTTTTTGGCACCAGATGTTTAGATCTTCCTTCACGGCCTGGGTATGGGCTCTGTTACTCCACAGCTTTAGCATGTTTGACGCATAGAAAAGGATGTAAGCCTCTGTCCAAACCTTGCTGTTGAAGACCCGATCATTTCGAGCATGCCAAAGAGTGAGTGCACACGCTGCAAAGACCACTCTCCATTGTCGTTTGAAACTGATCTGGTGCTGTGCCTGCTGGGCAAATGCTAAAATGTCAGGTGCTGTGCAAGCCAAGGAACCCAGTGCAAATTTACCCCAAAGAGCAGAGGCCTGGCGACAACGCAGCAGCAGATGATCTATGGATTCCACCGCAGGACATGTATCACAGTGTGCAAAAGGTGCAACAAGTGACCATCCTTTCTTAACCATATTGTCCTTGGTATTGAGACATCCTTTAAAAGCGAGCCAGAGGAAAATTCTATGCTTAAGGGGAACCAAGGAATCCCAGACCCAAGAGCTGAAAGCCGCAGAAACTCCTCTGAAGGTGAGTAAACTATAAAAGTGTCTCGTGCTGAGCTGCCCAGTGCCAGAGCTCGGAGTTCGTTTGTCTTCGGAGCCTGGATTAAGAGCAAAAACAGACAGCAGGTCGTGCAAGGCTGCAAGCTCAGTCATTGCCGTTTGAGAGAGGTTAGGGTGCAGCTGTATGACCCATGATCCATTAACATGTTGTGGTATCACAGAGCAAGCCGGTTGTGGAGCGAAGGAGAACAAGGTAGGGTACATCTGACAGAGACGACCGGCATCCAGCCAAAGATCCAACCAGAAAGAAACCAAAAGACCAGATCCCACAACACATCTTGAGGAGTTAACAACCAGGGGAATGAGATCCTTGAAACCTTTCCAAATGGCTGTATCTCTACTCCGGGCACCATGGAGGATAGCAGGCTGACAGTAATATGTGGTGAACCATCCGTAGCAGGGTATGTCAGAACCTTGAATGATCTTAGAGACGAACTTGCACATCAGCGCTTGATTATGGGCTTGTAGCTGCCGAACCCCTAACCCTCCATTGATACGTGGTAGCGAGACAGTGTCCCAAGCTACCAGGCATTGGCCACCTTTAACCTTATTCTTTCCTTGCCAGAAAAAGGCGCGCAGCAACCCCTCCAACTTTCCAATGGATTCCATGGGCCATGAAAAGCAAGCCATAAAATAGCTTGGAATGCCCGTCAAGACTGAATTGATTAGAGTTAGTCGACCACCTAAGGATAAGTAGGTGGCCAACCATCCAGACAACCGACGGTCAACCTTGTGAATAACGGGCATTAGCATACCATGTGTAACTTTATGCAAAGAGAGCGGCAGACCCAAGTACGTACACGGAAAGGCAGAGACCTGACAGCCAAGAATCCGTGCGATAGCAGAGGCAGTGTCTGAGTCCACAGCAACAGGTACCAAAGTGCTCTTGTGAAAGTTTATGGTGAGCCCAGAGAAACCAGAAAAATCTGTGAGGATGGACTTAACAACTTCAGCTTGCTGTGTACTACCATGGAAGAGGATGAGTGTGTCGTCAGCGTATTGGAGAACCGGGAAGAAACTGTCTGATCCAAGCGGATGTAGTAAGCAGCCATTTTGAAACTTCTGGCAACACATCCTCTGTAGCACATCGGCGACAAGGATGAAAAGGTAAGGGGATAGAGAGTCACCCTGTCTAAAACCCTTCTTTGCCGTGATGGGAGGACCTACCTCCCCATTTATAATAATTCTAGAACTGCCAGAGGACAGGAGGCCCTGTATCCAGTTTTGCCACACACGTGGGAACCCCCTGGCATCAAGAACCTTGCGGAGGCAGCACCAACTGACACTGTCAAAGGCCTTATGAAAATCTAATTTCAGAGCAATGACTGGCAGTTTTCTTTTATGAGCATACTGAACCATTTCTGCAGCTAGAGCAAAATTCTCAATGATTGATCTGCCCCGCAGGAAGCCGGACTGAAGCATGTGTATCAACTGAGGGATCCTTACTTTGAGCCGGCTGGCCAGAACCTTCGATGTCAGTTTGGGTAAGCTGTGAACAAGAGAGATTGGCCTGAAATCACGTATCTCCAGGGGTGTATCTTTCTTTGGCAGCAGTGTGATGTACGCAGAGTTGACACCCGACAGGTTCACCTCATTCTTGTGGAAAGCAGAGAAGAAACTTAGCAAATCATCCTTGATCAGCAGCTTGAAGGTCTTGTAAAACTCGTTAGTAAAGCCATCGGGACCCGGACTCCGGTTGTTAGGCGAGCAGTTGATGGCTTGCACGATTTCGGCCCATGAGAATTCCACTGTAAGCTCCGAAAGGTCAAGCGGAGTATATAGAGAGGCAACGTCAACAGCATCCGTTGAGGCTACAGGCTGTCCCAGTATCTCTTTGAAGTAATCTGTGGCTAAACGCAACTTCTGCGAAGTATCAAAGAACTCCACTCCTTCCTGAACCAGCACCCTGATCTTGTTGCGTCGGGCTTGTTGATTGGCAGCTGCGTGAAAAAACTGGTTGTTTTCATCCCCGGACACACACCAGCGCAACTTAGCTCTGCGGCGCCAGGCAGCAGTTTGCCAGAGGATCAGGCACTCGGCCTTGGCAGTCGCAGAGATCCTGAGCACAACTTCAATAGAAGATAGCAGCCTGAGCTCTTCGACAGCATTCAAATAAGCCACCACATGCTTGTTATTATCCACTAGAATCCGTAAGCTGGGCTTCGAGCGGCACCACTGCCGCAAAGCAGCCCGAACACGTCTCACCTTGAAGCTGATCAAGGAAGCGGCCGAACTGATCTCCCTGGTACCTCTGGACCAAGCCAAGGAAATGATGTTGCGGGGCTCCTCTGCTTCTAGCCAGTGATTTTCCATGCGAAACAGCTTGCTCCTTGGCATGCTTCTGGAGAAAGAGAGGAGCAGGGGTGTGTGATCAGACGTCATTGATGGAACGCATGATACAGACGACTGCAGAAAATTTAAGTTCCATGCTGCATTCACCAGCACCCGATCCAACCGAACAAGAGTTGGCTGCTCTCTCTTGTTAGACCAAGTGTATAGTCTATTATCAATCGGAACGTCATCCAAAGCATGGTCTCTGATCCAAGAGTTAAAAGCTTCCATCAAGCTCCAGCTGATTTGGCCTCGAGATTTCTCGTGTGCAAATCTGTACATGTTAAAATCGCCCAACACCACCCAAGGCGTGTCAGGTGGGCTTGCAACACTGCTAACCGCCTCGAAGAAGCTAGCTCTCTCGTTCTGTAGGTGGGGTGCATAAACAGCAGTGAGGCAAACCGTGCTGTTTGTTGATGTGGAAGCCAGCTTCAGAGTTATATGAAACCGGTGCAGCGCAACCACCTGACCATGAAAAACTGTAGGGTCCCAGGCGACCAAGATACCCCCGGCCGCTCCATCAGACGGTGTGGCAGCATGTTCCTTGAGATTTGTGGGCAGGAAGGCTCGTAATTTGAAGGTGGAAAAGGATGACAACTTTGTTTCCTGCAAACACACAACACTAGGGCAGCAGGAAGTTATTGTGTCACGAACCAACGAACACTTGTCGTCATCGCCGAGTCCACGGACATTCCAGTTCAGAAACTTCATACTGCAGTAAAGAACACACAGCCCAAAGTGAGGGAGAACATGTGCAAAAGCAGTATGATCAAGAAGAGGAAAACAGAGCATATAACTGGGAAAGATAGCATGGTGGAACAGCATACAGGCTCGTGGCCAATTGACCGAAACAAACTACAGCCCCTGAAGATCGGTGAAGCCGAACTAAGCAGAGGCCTGGACACTACAAACAAGGAGGAACTACAAAGCATCAAGCAGAACATAAGAGTGGGAAAAACAAAAGCAGGCAACAGAGCCCGAACGCCTGAAACAAAGACTCTCAGCCTACACATTGGAGGAACGTAAAACACATGCTGGAGAAGCAGCAGCAGCACCAGCGGATGCAGAGAGGTCGTCAGACGAGGCCGGAACGGCCCGGTTCTTGGCTTGCTCCAGGATGGCGGAGGCATTGAGATCGCAGCACAGTGCAATCTTCTTCAGTTTGCCTCGGGTCATGGGGGATGGTGCGCTCAGCAGAGGCAGCTCGAGCAGGTTGGTAACTGCCGCAGTCTTCGTCTTCTTGCGGCGATGAGAGGGACCAGGTCGTCGTGGAGACCCAGAGCTGGAGTCGGATCCAGCCGCCACAGCCTTCCTCTTAGGCGCGCGCTCGACGGAGCCGAGGCATACGCCGTCGTAAGCACGGCTTATGCGCGAGCTGCGTCGTGGCGATGCAGTAAGGACTGGCGGAAGCTCCTCCTCCAAAGCCTGCCATTCGAGGGCAGGCCCCGAACCCTCGTCGTGGCACTCCTGGTCTCTCGAATCTAGAGACTGGATCTCGACCGCCCTGTTCAGGTCAAGATCGACCGGGGCGGCCGCGAGCACAGGCTCTGCACCCTGGACCGGCGCAGGGAAGAGCGGGAGCAGAGGCTTGGCCAGGAGATCGCTGGCGCTCGGCTCCCAGTGCGGCCCGCGGCAGCTACAGAGCACGGTGGTGACCTGGGGCGGGATCGCAGCGCAAGCACCATGCTGCAGATCGGTTGAAAGGACATGGGATGGTTGACCACAGGGCAGCACCCCAGGCTCCGGCCGAGGGATGCGATGAAAGGGCCTGGAGCATATAGGCCGAGCTACCAGGATCTGATGGGCCCTATAATGCTGTTGGGCCGGGAACTGGACATCCAACAGAGGTGCATCACCGGAAAGGACAAGCGCAGGCCCAACCGCTGGAAGCAGCCCAACCGGCACATTAGGTTTTGGTGGATGCCTACATTCAACGGAGGGGAGCAGTGGGAGTGTGCGGGGACACGGCCCACCGGACAGCTGCTTAGGTAGGAAGTTGAAAAGGAGGGAGCGAGGGTTTTCCCGCGCCAGAATCCCCTTGTTATAGTCGAAGCAAGGAAAGAAACCATCATCAAATGACAGCATGCAGACTGGGATCGAGCTCGAGAAGATCCGATTATTATTGTGCTCGAGCTTGAAGGAGAAGCACAAGCCATCAGTGTCAAAGGTGACCGAGACCCGCGGCGTGCGCACCTCCGCCGCCCAAAGTGAGGAGTGAAGACATAGCCTAAGCTCATCCTCGTGCAAGATTTGAGCCTCAGACGGCAGGGAGAAGGCGGAACCTCTAATGAGTTTTGGCTTGGCCGCCAGCTTGAGCATAGCCAGAAAGTCGGCCGGCGCGGCGGTCTCCGGGAAAAGGAAAGCGCGAAAAGCACATTCAGCCATGCCCTCACCTGCACTCGCGTGCCCGCGGGCCATGGAGGACCCGTGGTGAGCGCGCCCACGGCGAGGGGAGGGCGGAATTGGGGCATCGGCGCCACCCTCCTCTAGGCGACCGGGCGGGCGCGGCGTGACCGTGGGAGCACCAAGAGAACGAGCAACATCCCAAATCTCGTTGATGATAACATCAGCGTAGATACCATTGCCGTCAACACGGTGGAAGGTGATGTGATGGGGGATGTGGTGCAGAGCCTCGACTTTGACAAGGACGAAGATGCTGGGGAATTCACTACCATGAAGGCACGCGTGCTCAAGGCAGAAGAGGCTGGCAAACCCAGCAACGCGCGCCGCCACCCCTCGCCGATGCCACAGCTCCAGAGGTAGCTTCTCGAGCAAGAGGCTGACAACGTGGCGGTAAGCAAAGCGAAAAGCGTTATCGCCAGCATTGTGCGGGAGGATCCAGACGGTGCGGTCACCCACCTCCAACGGGCTTGCACGCAAAGCAGCGGCCTACTCGGATTCACGCTGGAAAACAACGTAAGCCGTGCCCACAACCGAACCGGCAAAGCGAACCGCAGTGATGCCGAGCCGGTGGCGAAGGACTCTGCGGAGCTAGGGAAGGAAGGAGGCCTTTGGTGGAGAGATGGTGGCAAGACACACAAGAGAGTTTTGATCAGGAACGAGAGGGTAGTGGACATCCAGCGAGGAAGGGCGCCCGTGCACAACTGGTTCCATGGCGGGGGAGGGAGGAGAAGCTGCACTCAGGGATGGTGGAGTGGTGGAGAGAGCAAGGGCAGAAGCCAGTGGTGGATCGGACTGGACCAAGGGGGCTACACTTATAGAAGGGCAAGCACGCCGCGCCTTCTGGTAGATGTTCCTATAGCTACAGGCATCGCGGGTGTGGCCAACAGAACGGCACAGCCAACAAACCACAGGATCCCGGCAATCCCGTCGCCAGTGCCTATACGAGAGGCATCGATAACAGCATTTAGGCAGGTTTTTAGGCTTTCCAAACCATAGCTGTGGATACAGTGTGGTTCCCGAGAGATCATGGACACTAGAAACGGCTGGCGAGGAGAGCAGTGCATCTTGATAAGGTGTAGGGGCAGAAGCCGGCGACAGCGAGGAAGGAGGGGTAGCCCGAGCGTCGCCAGCCTCAGCAGAGGGAACCGTGCGTGGACTAGCCAGCGGTTGGACAGTAGGGGGTGGCAAAGGCGTGGAGCAAGGAGTAGGCTGGGATAAACTCGAAGCTAATCGAGTGCATGAAGCCCCAGAGTCGTATGAGACAAGGCGCCCGTTGTGCGAGCGTATCTCAAAATCCCGGGAAAGCGGGGCACGCGGGGCCGTGACAGTCAAAGAACCGTTACCAGACGACAGTAGTGCAGAGCGCGGAGGGCGAGGACCAAGAATAGACGGCAAAAGGGAGTTAACCTCCCATGTACGCCTACGTGCATGCACCCATGCAGCAGTCGGCTCGCGACGGACAGAAGAGGCCAGAGCAGGAAAGGACATGGCAACCGTGATGAAGCCTGACCGCCATGGATCGTGGAGCACGATCTCCTTGGCAACACACTCATGAGCCACCTGAAAGCGATAAGAACCCTCCTGACACCGTTGGACCCGGAAGCCACTGACACAGCCCCCGAACCAAGAAACCAGGAGGGAGGCAAACGCCACAGGGGAGAAGGCAATGCCGTCGTTTAGAACGACGGCGAGAAGGCTGACCGGCTGGCAGCGGCCAGCGATGGCTGAAACAGTGCCACAGCCATACTTGGACATCATAACATCCTCAAACCAAGTTCCATCCATGAAGCAAGCCAGAAACCCGGAGCACAGAAACCCTATCTAGACCTCACGGAGAAGAACGGTGCCTGAACGGCATGCATGCATCAAGAAGGGGTTGTGGTTCGGAACAAGCACTACGGAGAACTGACCTTCAAGCCGTGAATCGTAGGACGGCGATTGTTGGTCCGGAACCAGACCTCAAGCTGCACGGCGGGGCTCAGGGGAGGTGGACGCCGCGTCCGGGTGGCGCACGGCGGTGAGAACAAAAGAGCCAACGCCTCCTAGCAGGAACAAGCACGGTGGACGCCGTGCCCGAGTGGAACACGGTGGTGGGGGCGGCCGGAGGGTGGACGCCGTGTCCGGAGCGGCGCACGGCGGTGCGGCGAGCGCCGCTAGTTGTGGCCTTGAGCTATCGAGTTGCTTCTAGTTTCAGTATTCCACAATCAATAAGTGAGCATGCCCACCACACAATAACTACACTGATCCCATGCTATTGATTAGAGGAGGGAATAACTTATTTATTTGCAGCATACATCCAGGAGTGACCAGCACCATCACATGCATCTTCTCCCCATTTCTTGTCCATTGCGTAACTCCTCTCTCACTCTCATGCTTCTCTAGTTCTTGCTCTCTGTTCATGCCATTGCTAGCCATAACAAATACATGAAGATGTAGAGTTTATTTTTTTTGGAAATAGGGCATTGTTGATGTACTGTCCATCTCTGATCTCTCTCTCTCTTCCTCTTCATCTCCCTCTCTCTCACACACACTCTCTCTCTCTTGCTCCTTCGGCGACACCCATGGCAATGAGGTTGCTCTACTCGTAGTAGTCACCATAAGTCGAGGTTCATGTGGATCCTCTGCATCCTCAAGTGTTGTTTTCCATGTTTCCCTTCCATGGCGATCCTCTTTATTATTATTTTTTAAATGGATTTATTTGGAACCCGTTGTTGCTGATGAAATTTCAGCAACGGGTTGAGGAGCATTCATTATTTGGAACCTGCTCCGAGAGAATTAGTCTCCAGCCAATCTGATGATAAGATTTTGCGCCGTTCAAATCAACTCCTGGGCATAGATATCACAAGTTTAGAACCAACTCCTGCTAGCAGAACAAATTCGGAACCAATATGATTTGTCCAACCCATCTGATGTCGGATACATCTTTTGCTAGCACTAGTCTTCTTTCCCTGGAGAACAATGTTGGGGAACGTTGCAGAAAATTAAAATTTTTCCTACGGTTTCACCAAGATCCATCTATGAGTTCTGTTGGGGAACGTAGTAATTTCAAAAAATTTCCTACGCACACGCAAGATCATGGTGATGACATAGCAATGAGAGGAGAGTGTTATCTACGTACCCTCGTAGACCGAAGCGGAAGCGTTGATGCAGCGTAGAGGAAGTAGTCGTACGTCCTCCCGGTCCGACCGATCCAAGCACCGTTACTCCGGCACCTCCGAGTTCTTGACACACGTACAGCTCGATGACGCACCCTCGATCTCCAATCCAGTAGAGGCTTCGAGGGGGAGTTCCGTCAGCACGACGGCGTGGTGACTATCTTGATGTTCTCCTGTCGCAGGGCTTCGCCTAAGCACCGCTACAATATGACCGAGGTGTAATATCGTGGAGGGGGGCACCGCACACGGCTAAGGAACGATCAATGATCAACTTGTGTGTCCTAGGGTGCCCCCCTACCCCCGTATATAAAGGAGGGAGGGAGGAGGTGGCCGGCCCAAGGGGGGAGCGCCATAGGGAGGGGGAAACCTACTCCAAGTAGGTTTCCCTCTCTTTTCCTTATCTTATTTGGAGGGGGAAGGAAGGAGTACTAGTATTAGGAAGTAGTACTAGTAGTAGGAAAGGAAGAGGGGGAAAGAGAAAGGAAAGGGGGGGCCGGCCCCCCTCCCCAATTCGGATTGGGCTTGGGGGGCGCGCCCCCCTCCCTTGCTCCTTCTCCCTTCCTCCTACATGGGCCCAATAAGGCCCATATACCTCCCGGGGGGTTCCGGTAACCTCCCGGAGCTCCAAATTCTTCCGGAACCTTTCCGGTGTCCAAATATATCCGTCCAATATATCAATCTTTATGTCTCGACCATTTCGAGACTCCTCGTCATGTCCGTGATCATATCCGGGACTCCGAACAACCTTCGGTACATCAAAATACATAAACTCATAATATAACTGTCATCGAAACCTTAAGCGTGCGGACCCTACGGTTCGAGAACAATGTAGACATGACCGAGACATGTCTCTGGTCAATAACCAATAGCGGGACCTGGATGCCCATATTGGTTCCTACATATTCTACGAAGATCTTTATCGGTCAAACCGCATAACAACATACGTTATTCCCTTTATCATCGGTATGTTACTTGCCCGAGATTTGATCGTCGGTATCCAATACCTAGTTCAATCTCGTTACTGGCAAGTCTCTTTACTCGTTCCGTAATACGTCATCTCATAACTAACTTATTAGTTACATGCTTGCAAGGCTTAGGTGATGAATATTACCGAGAGGGCCCAGAGATACCTCTCCGACAATCGGAGTGACAAAACCTAATCTCGAATTATGCTAACTCAACATGTACCTTCGGAAACACCTGTAGTACTCCTTTATAATCACCCAGTTACGTTGTGACGTTTGGTAGTACCCAAAGTGTTCTTCCGGTAAACGGAAGTTACACAATTCTCATAGTTACAGGAACATGTATAAGTCATGAAGGAAGCAATAGCAGAATACTAAACGATCAAGTGCTAAGCTAACGGGATGGGTCATGTCAATCACATCATTCTCCTAATGATGTGATCTCATTAATCAAATGACAACACATGTCTATGGTTAGGAAACATAACCATCTTTGATTAATGAGCTAGTCAAGTAGAGGCATACTAGTGACTATATGTTTGTCTATGTATTCACACATGTATTATGTTTCCGGTTAATACAATTCTAGCATGAATAATAAACATTTATCATGATATGAGGAAATAAATAATATCTTTATTACTGCCTCTAGGGCATATTTCCTTCAGTCTCCCACTTGCACTAGAGTCAATAATCTAGATTACACAGTAATGATTCTAACACCCATGGAGTCTTGGTGCTGATCATGTTTTGCTCGTGAGAGAGGCTTAGTCAACGGGTCTGCAACATTCAGATCCGTATGTATCTTGCAAATCTCTATGTCTCCCACTTGGACTTGGTCCCGAATGGAATTGAAGCGTCTCTTGATGTGCTTGGTCCTCTTGTGAAATCTGGATTCCTTTGCCAAGGCAATTGCACCAGTATTGTCACAGAAGATCTTCATTGGTCCCGATGCACTAGGTATGACACCTAGATCGGAAATGAACTCCTTCATCCAGACTCCTTCATTCGCCGCTTCAGAAGCAGCTATGTACTCCGCTTCACATGTAGATCCCGCTACGACGCTTTGTTTTGAACTGCACCAACTTACAGCTCCACCGTTTAATATAAACACGTATCCGGTTTGCGATTTAGAATCGTCCGGATCAGTGTCAAAGCTTGCATCGATGTAACCATTTACGACTAGCTCTCTGTCACCTCCATATACGAGAAACATATCCTTAGTCCTTTTCAGGTATTTCAGGATGTTCTTGACTGCTGTCAAGTGATCCACTCCTGGATTACTTTGGTACCTTCCTGCCAAAGCTAAGCATACGTCAGGTCTGGTACACAACATTGCATACATGATAGAGCCTATGGCTGAAGCATAGGGAACATTTTTCATTTTCTCTCTATCTTCTGCTGTGGTCGGGCATTGAGTTTGACTCAACTTCACACCTTGGAGCACAGGCAAGAATCCTTTCTTTGCCTGATCCATTTTGAACTTTTTCAAAATTTTGTCAAGGTATGTGCTTTGTGAAAGTCCTATTAAGCGTCTTGATCTATCTCTATAAATCTTGATGCCCAATATGTAAGCAGCTTCCCCGAGGTCTTTCATTGAAAAACTTTTATTCAAGTATCCCTTTATGCTATCCAGAAATTCTATATCATTTCCAATTAATAATATGTCATCAACATATAAAACTAGAAATGCTACAGAGCTCCCACTCACTTTCTTGTAAATACAGGCTTCTCCAAAAGTCTGTATAAAACCATATGCTTTGATCACACTGTCAAAGCGTTTATTCCAACTCCGAGATGCTTGCACTAGTCCATAAATGGAACGCTGGAGTTTGCACACTTTGTCAGCACCTTTTGGATCAACAAAACCTTCAGGCTGCATCATATACAACTCTTCTTCTAGAAATCCATTCAAGAATGCAGTCTTGACATCCATTTGCCAAATTTCATAATCATGAAATGCAGCAATAGCCAACATGATTCGGACAGACTTAAGCATCGCTACGGGTGAGAAAGTCTCATCGTAGTCAACCCCTTGAACTTGTCGAAAACCTTTTGCAACAAGTCGAGCTTTGTAGACAGTAACATTACCATCAGCGTCAGTCTTCTTCTTAAAGATCCATTTATTCTCAATGGCTTGCCGATCATCGGGCAAGTCAACCAAAGTCCATACTTTGTTTTCATACATGGATCCTATCTCAGATTTCATGGCCTCTAGCCATTTTGCGGAATCTGGGCTCATCATCGCTTCCTCATAGTTCGTAGGTTCATCATGGTCAAGTAACATGACTTCCAGAATAGGATTTCCATACCACTCCGGTGCGGATCTTACTCTGGTAGTCCTACGAGGTTCAGTAGAAACTTGATCTGAAGTTTCATGATCAATATCATTAGCTTCCTCACTAATTGGTGTAGTCGTCACAGGAACCGGTTCTTGTGATGAACTACTTTCCAATAAGGGAGTAGATACAGTTATCTCATCAAGTTCTACTTTCCTCCCACTCACTTCTTTCGAGAGAAACTCCTTCTCTAGAAAGGATCCGAATTTAGCAACGAAAATCTTGCCCTCAGATCTGTGATAGAAGGTGTACCCAATAGTCTCCTTTGGGTATCCTATGAAGACACATTTCTCCGATTTGGGTTCGAGCTTATCTGGTTGAAGTTTCTTCACATAAGCATCGCAGCCCCAAACTTTGAGAAACGACAACTTTGGTTTCTTGACAAACCACAGTTCATAAGGCGTCGTCTCAACGGATTTCGATGGTGCCCTATTTAACGTGAATGCAGCCGTCTCTAAAGCATAACCCCAAAACGATAGCGGTAAATCGGTAAGAGACATCATAGATCGCATCATATCAAGTAAAGTACGATTACAACGTTCGGACACACCATTTCGTTGTGGTGTTCCAGGTGGCGTGAGTTGCGAAACTATTCCACATTATTTCAAATGTAAACCAAACTCGTAACTCAAATATTCTCCTCCACGATCAGATCGTAGAAACTTTATTTTCTTGTTACGATGATTTTCTACTTCACTCTGAAATTCTTTGAACTTTTCAAATGTTTCAGACTTGTGTTTCATCAAGTAGATATACCCATATCTGCTCAAATCATCTGTGAAGGTGAGAAAATAACGATATCCGCCACGAGCCTCAACATTCATCGGGCCATATACATCTGTATGTATGATTTCCAACAAATCTATTGCTCTCTCCATAGATCCGGAGAACGGTGTTTTAGTCATCTTGCCCATGAGGCACGGTTCGCAAGTACCAAGTGATTCATAATCAAGTGATTCCAGAAGTCCATCAGTATGGAGTTTCTTCATGCGCTTTACACCGATATGACCTAAGCGGCAGTGCCACAAATATGTTGCACTATCATTATCAACTCTGCATCTTTTGGCTTCAACATTATGAATGTGTGTATCACTACTATCAAGATTCAATAAAAATAGACCACTCTTCAAGGGTGCATGACCATAAAAGATATTACTCATATAAATAGAACAACCATTATTCTCTGATTTAAATGAATAACCGTCTCGCATTAAACAAGATCCAGATATAATGTTCATGCTCAACGCAGGCACCAAATAACAATTATTCAGGTCTAAAACTAATCCCGATGGTAGATGTAGAGGTAGCGTGCCGACCGCGATCACATCGACTTTGGAACCATTTCCCACGCGCATCGTCACCTCGTCCTTAGTTAATCTTCGCTTAATCCGTAGTCCCTGTTTCGAGTTGCAAATGTTAGCAACAGAACCAGTATCAAATACCCAAGTGCTACTGCAAGCATTAGTAAGGTACACATCAATAACATGTATATCACATATACCTTTGTTCACTTTGCCATCCTTCTTATCCGCCAAATACTTGGGGCAGTTCCGCTTCCAGTGTCCAGTCTGCTTGCAGTAGAAGCACTCAGTTTCAGGCTTAGGTCCAGACTTGGGTTTCTTCTCTTGAGCAGCAACTTGTTTGCTGCTCTTTTTGAAGTTCCCCTTCTTCTTCCCTTTGGCCCTTTTCTTGAAACCAGTGGTCTTGTTGACCATCAACACCTGATGCTCCTTTTTGATTTCTACCTCCGCGGCTTTCAGCATCGCGAAGAGCTCGGGAATAGTCTTGTTCATCCCTTGCATATTATAGTTCATCACAAAGCTCTTGTAGCTTGGTGGCAGTGATTGGAGAATTCTGTCAATGACGCTATCATCCGGAAGATTAACTCCCAGTTGAATCAAGTGATTATTATACCCAGACATTTTGAGTATATGCTCACTGACAGAACTGTTCTCCTCCATCTTGCAGCTGTAGAACTTATTGGAGACTTCATATCTCTCAATCCGGGCATTTGCTTGAAATATTAACTTCAACTCCTGGAACATCTCATATGCTCCATGACGTTCAAAATGTCGTTGAAGACCCGGTTCTAAGCCGTAAAGCATGGCACACTGAACTATAGAGTAGTCATCAGCTTTGCTCTGCCAAACGTTCTTAACGTCGTCAGTTGCATCCGTAGCAGGCCTGGCACCTAGCGGTGCTTCCAGGACGTAACTCTTCTGTGCAGCAATGAGGATAATCCTCAGGTTACGGACCCAGTCCGTGTAATTGCTACCATCATCTTTCAACTTTGCTTTCTCAAGGAACGCATTAAAATTCAACGGAACAACAGCACGAGCCATCTATCTACAAACAAACATAGACAATCAAAATACTATCAGGTACTAAGTTCATGATAAATTTAAGTTCAATTAATCATATTACTAAAGAACTCCCACTTAGACAGACATCTCTCTAGTCATCTAAGTGATCACGTGATCCAAATCAACTAAACCATGTCCGATCATCACGTGAGATGGAGTAGTTTCAATGGTGAACATCTCTATGTTGATCATATCTACTATATGATTCACGCTCGACCTTTCGGTCTCCGTGTTCCGAGGCCATATCTGTATATGCTAGGCTCGTCAAGTATAACCTGAGTATTCCGCGTGTGCAACTGTTTTGCACCTGTTGTATTTGAACGTAGAGCCTATCACACCCGATCATCACGTGGTGTCTCAGCACGAAGAACTTTCGCAACGGTGCATACTCAGGGAGAACACTTCTTGATAATTAGTGAGAGATCATCTTAAAATGCTACCGTCAATCAAAGCAAGATAAGATGCATAAAGGATAAACATCACATGCAATCAATATAAGTGATATGATATGGCCATCATCATCTTGTGCTTGTGATCTCCATCTTCAAAGCACCGCCGTGATCACCATCGTCACCGGCGCGACACCTTGATCTCCATCGTAGCATCATTGTCGTTACGCCATCTATTGCTTCTACGACTATCGCTACCGCTTAGTGATAAAGTAAAGCAATTACAGGGCGTTTGCATTTCATACAATAAAGCGACAACTATATGGCTCCTGCCAGTTGCCGATAACTTCGGTTACAAAACATGATCATCTCATACAATAAAATATAGCATCATGTCTTGGCCATATCACATCACAACATGCCCTGCAAAAACAAGTTAGACGTCCTCTACTTTGTTGTTGCAAATTTTACGTGGCTGCTACGGGCTTAAGCAAGAACCAATCTCACCTACGCATCAAAACCACAACGATAGTTTGTCAAATAGACTCCGTTTTAACCTTCACAAGGACTGGGCGTAGCCACACTCGGTTCAACTAAAGTTGGAGAAACAGACACCCGCTAGTCACCTGTGTGCTAAGCACGGCGGTAAAACCAGTCTCGCTTAAGCGTACGCGTAATGTCGGTCTGGGCCGCTTCATCCAACAATACCGCTGAACCAAAGTATGACATGCTGGTAGGCAGTATGACTTATATCGTCCACAACTCACTTGTGTTCTACTCGTGCATATAACATCAAACCATAAAAACCTAGGCTCGGATGCCACTGTTGGGGAACGTAGTAATTTCAAAAAAATTCCTACGCACACGCAAGATCATGGTGATGACATAGCAATGAGAGGAGAGTGTTATCTACGTACCCTCGTAGACCGAAGCGGAAGCGTTGACGCAGCGTAGAGGAAGTAGTCGTACGTCCTCCCGGTCCAACCGATCCAAGCACCGTTACTCCGGCACCTCCGAGTTCTTGACACACGTACAGCTCGATGACGCACCCTCGATCTCCAATCCAGTAGAGGCTTCGAGGGGGAGTTCCGTCAGCACGACGGCGTGGTGACTATCTTGATGTTCTCCTGTCGCAGGGCTTCGCCTAAGCACCGCTACAATATGACCGAGGTGTAATATCGTGGAGGGGGGCACCGCACACGGCTAAGGAACGATCAATGATCAACTTGTGTGTCCTAGGGTGCCCCCCTACCCCCGTATATAAAGGAGGGAGGGAGGAGGTGGCCGGCCCAAGGGGGGGCGCGCCATAGGGAGGGGGAAACCTACTCCAAGTAGGTTTCCCTCTCTTTTCCTTATCTTATTTGGAGGGGGAAGGAAGGAGTACTAGTATTAGGAAGTAGTACTAGTAGTAGGAAAGGAAGAGGGGGAAAGAGAAAGGAAAGGGGGGCGGCGGCCCCCCTCCCCAATTCGGATTAGGCTTGGGGGGCGCGCCCCCCTCCCTTGCTCCTTCTCCCTTCCTCCTACATGGGCCCAATAAGGCCCATATACCTCCCGGGGGGTTCCGGTAACCTCCCGGAGCTCCAAATTCTTCCGGAAGCTTTCCGGTGTCCAAATATATCCGTCCAATATATCAATCTTTATGTCTCGACCATTTCGAGACTCCTCGTCATGTCCGTGATCATATCCGGGACTCGGAACAACCTTCGGTACATCAAAATACATAAACTCATAATATAACTGTCATTGAAACCTTAAGCGTGCGGACCCTACGGTTCGAGAACAATATAGACATGACCGAGACATGTCTCTGGTCAATAACCAATAGCGGGACCTAGATGCCCATATTGGTTCCTACATATTCTATGAAGATCTTTATCGGTCAAACCGCATAACAACATACGTTATTCCCTTTGTCATCGGTATGTTACTTGCCCGAGATTTGATCGTCGGTATCCAATACCTAGTTCAATCTCGTTACCGGCAAGTCTCTTTACTCGTTCCGTAATACGTAATCTCATAACTAACTTATTAGTTACATGCTTGCAAGGCTTAGGTGATGAGTATTACCGAGAGGGCCCAGAGATACCTCTCCGACAATCGGAGTGACAAAACCTAATCTCGAATTATGCTAACTCAACATGTACCTTCGGAAACACCTGTAGTACTCCTTTATAATCACCCAGTTACGTTGTGATGTTTGGTAGTACCCAAAGTGTTCTTCCGGTAAACGGGAGTTACACAATTCTCATAGTTACAGGAACATGTATAAGTCATGAAGGAAGCAATAGCAGAATACTAAACGATCAAGTGCTAAGCTAACGGGATGGGTCATGTCAATCACATCATTCTCCTAATGATGTGATCTCATTAATCAAATGACAACACATGTCTAAACATAACCATCTTTGATTAATGAGCTAGTCAAGTAGAGGCATACTAGTGACTATATGTTTGTCTATGTATTCACACATGTATTATGTTTCCGGTTAATACAATTCTAGCATGAATAATAAACATTTATCATGATATGAGGAAATAAATAATAACTTTATTATTGCCTCTAGGGCATATTTCCTTCAAGTTCATCTAAGCAACGAGTCAAGGGAGTGAGTTTGCATCTACATACCACTTGTAGATCACGCGCGGAAGCTTGCAAGGGGATGGTGATGATGGAGTCGTACTCGACGTGATTCAGATCACCGATGTCCAAGTGCCGAACGGACAGCACCTCCGCGTTCAACACACGTACGGGACGGGAGAAGTCTCCTCCTTCTTGATCTAGCAAGGGGGAAGGAGAGGTTGATGATGATCCAGCAGCACGACGGCGTGGTGGTGGATGCAGCAGAACTCCAGCAGGGCTTCGCCAAGCGACTACGGGAGGAGGACGAGGTGTTGCAGGGGGAGGGAGGCGCCAAGCACAAGGGTGTGGCTGCCCTCCCCCCTGCCCTCCTTTATATAGGCCCCCAGGGGGGGCGCCGGCCCTGGGAGGTTGGATCTCCCAAGGGGGCAGCGGCCAAGGGGGGAGGAGTGCCCCCCAAGGCATGTGGTGCGCCCCCCCCCCCTAGGGTTTCAACCCTAGGCGCAGGGGTGGGCTTAGGGGGGCGCACCAGCCCACTCTGGGCTGGCTCCCCTCCTACTTCAGCCCATGGGGCCCTCCGGGATGGGTGGCCCCACCCGGTGGACCCCCGGGACCCTTCCGGTGGTCCCGGTACAATACCGGGTGACCCCGAAACTTTCCCGATGGCCGAAATACCACTTCATATGTATTATTCTTTACCTCCGGACCATTCCGAGACTCCTCGTGACGTCCGGGATCTCATCCGGGACTCCGAACAACATTCGGTATGCTGCATACTCATATTCATACAACCCTAGCGTCACCGAACCTTAAGTGTGTAGACCCTACGGGTTCGGGAGACACGCAGACATGATCGAGACGACTCTCGGGCAATAACCAACAGCGGGATCTGGATACCCATGTTGGCTCCCACATGCTCCTCGATGATTTCATCGGTTGAACCACGATGTCGAGGATTCGATCAAATCCCGTATACAATTCCCTTTGTCAATCGGTACGTTACTTGCCCGAGACTCGATCGTCGGTATCCCAATACCTTGTTCAGTCTCGTTACCGGCAAGTCACTTTACTCGTACCGTAATGCATAATCCCATGGCCAACACCTTGGTCACCTTGAGCTCATTATGATGATGCATTACCGAGTGGGCCCAGAGATACCTCTCCGTCATACGAAGTGACAAATCCCAGTCTTGATCCGTGTCAACCCAACAGACACTTTCGGAGATACCTGTAGTGCACCTTTATAGTCACCCAGTTACGTTGTGACGTTTGATACACCCAAAGGACTCCTACGGTATTTGGGAGTTACACGATCTCATGGTCGAAGGAAGAGATACTTAACATTGGAAAAGCTCTAGCAAACGAACTACACGATCTTTATGCTATGCTTAGGATTGGGTCTTGTCCATCACATCATTCTCCTAATGATGTGATCCCGTTATCAACGACATCCAATGTCCATAGCCAGGAAACCATGACTATCTATTGATCACAACGAGCTAGTCAACTAGAGGCTCACTAGGGACATATTGTGGTCTATGTATTCACACGTGTATTACGATTTCCGGATAATACAGTTATAGCATGAACAAAAGACAATTATCATGAACAATGAAATATAATAATACTTTTATTATTGCCTCTAGGGCATATTTCCAACAGTCTCCCACTTGCACTAGAGTCACCAATCTAGTTACATTGTGATGAATCGAACACCCATAAAGTTCTGGTGTTGATCATGTTTTGCTTGCGAGAGAGGTTTAGTCAACGGATCTGCAACATTTAGATCCGTGTGTACTTTGCAAATATCTATGTCTCCATCTTGAACATTTTCACGGATGGAGTTGAAACGACGCTTGATGTTCCTGGTGTTCTTGTGAAACCTGGGCTCCTTGGCAAGGGCAATAGCTCCAGTGTTGTCACAGAAGAGTTTGATTGGCCCCGACGCATTGGGTATGACTCCTAGGTCGGTGATGAACTCCTTCACCCAAATCGCTTCATGCGCTGCCTCCGAGGCTGCCATGTACTCCGCTTCACACGTAGATCCCGCCACCACGCTCTGCTTGCAGCTGCACCAGCTTACTGCTCCACCATTCAACATATACACGTATCCGATTTGTGACTTAGAGTCATCCAGATCTGAGTCGAAGCTAGCGTCGACGTAACCCTTTACGACGAGCTCTTCGTCTCCTCCATAAATGAGAAACATGTCCTTTGTCCTTTTCAGGTACTTCAGGATATTCTTGACCGCTGTCTAGTGTTCCTTGCCGGGATTACTTTGGTACCTCGCTACCAAACTTACGGCAAGGTTTACATCAGGTCTGGTACACAGCATGGCATACATAATAGATCCTATGGCTGAAGCATAGGGGATGACACTCATCTCTTCTTTATCTTTTGCCGTGGTTGGTGACTGAGCCGAGCTCAATCTCACACCTTGTAACATAGGCAAGAACCCCTTCTTGGACTGATCCATTTTGAACCTCTTCAAAATCTTATCAAGGTATGTGCTTTGTGAAAGACCTATGAGGCGTCTCGATCTATCTCTATAGATCTTGATGCCTAATATATAAGCAGCTTCTCCAAGGTCCTTCATTGAAAAACACTTATTCAAGTAGGCCTTAATGCTGTCCAGAAGTTCTATATCATTTCCCATCAAGAGTATGTCATCTACATATAATATGAGAAATGCTATAGAGCTCCCACTCACTTTCTTGTAAACGCAGGCTTCTCCATAAGTCTGCATAAACCCAAACGCTTTGATCATCTCATCAAAGTGAATGTTCCAACTCCGAGATGCTTGCACCAGCCCATAAATGGATCGCTGGAGCTTGCATACTTTGTTAGCGTTCTTAGGATCGACAAAACCTTCCGGCTGCATCATATACAGCTCTTCCTTAAGATGTCCGTTAAGGAATGCCGTTTTGATGTCCATCTGCCATATCTCATAATCATAGTATGCGGCAATTGCTAACATGATTCGGACGGACTTCAGCTTCGCTACGGGAGAGAATGTCTCGTCGTAGTCAATCCCTTGAACTTGTTGATAACCCTTAGCGACAAGTCGAGCTTTATGAATGGTAACATTACCATCCGCGTCCGTCTTCTTCTTAAAAATCCATTTGTTTTCTATCGCTCGCCGATCATCAGGCAAGTCTGTCAAAGTCCATACTTTGTTTTCATACATGGATTCTATCTCGGATTTCATGGCTTCAAGCCATTTTTTGGAATCTGGGCCCGCCATCGCTTCTCCATAGTTCGAAGGTTCACCGTTGTCTAACAACATGATTTCCAGGACAGGGTTGCCGTACCACTCTGGTGCGGAACGTGTCCTTGTGGACCTATGAAGTTCAGTAGCAACTTGATCCGAAGTACCTTGATCATTATCATTGTTTTCCTCTTCAGTTGGCGTGGGCATCACAGGAACGGTTTCCTGCGCTGCACCACTTTCCCGTTCGAGAGGTAGTACTTCATCGAGTTCTACTTTCCTCCCACTTACTTCTTTCGAGAGAAACTCTTTTTCCAGAAAGCATCCGTTCTTGACAACAAAGATCTTGCCCTCGGATCTTAAGTAGAAGGTATACCCGACAGTTTCCTTAGGGTATCCTATGAATACGCATTTTTCCGACTTGGGTTCGAGCTTTTCAGGTTGAAGTTTCTTGACATAAGCATCGCATCCCCAAACTTTTAGAAACGACAGCTTAGGTTTATTCCCAAACCATAATTCATACGGTGTCGTCTCAACGGATTTAGACGGTGCCCTATTTAAAGTGAATGTAGCTGTCTCTAGAGCGTATCCCCAAAATGATAGCGGTAAATCGGTAAGAGACATCATAGACCGCACCATATCCAATAGAGTGCGATTACGACGTTCGGACACACCGTTTCGCTGAGGTGTTCCAGGCGGCGTGAGTTGTGAAACGATTCCACATTTCCTTAAGTGTGTGCCAAATTCGTGACTTAAATATTCTCCTCCACGATCTGATCGTAGGAACTTTATCTTTCGGTCACGTTGATTCTCTACCTCATTCTGAAATTCCTTGAACTTTTCAAAGGTCTCAGACTTGTGTTTCATTAAGTAGACATACCCATATCTACTCAAGTCATCAGTGAGAGTGAGAACATAACGATATCCTCCGCGAGCCTCAACGCTCATTGGACCGCACACATCGGTATGTATGATTTCCAACAAGTTGGTTGCTCGCTCCATTGTTCCGGAGAACGGAGTCCTGGTCATTTTGCCCATGAGGCATGGTTCGCATGTGTCAAACAATTCATAATCAAGAGACTCTAAAAGTCCATCAGCATGGAGCTTCTTCATGCGCTTGACACCAATGTGACCAAGGCGGCAGTGCCACAAGTATGTGGGACTATCGTTATCAACTTTACATCTTTTGGCATCCACACTATGAACATGTGTAATATTACGCTTGAGATTCATTAATAATAAACCATTGACCATCGGAGCATGACCATAAAACATATCTCTCATATAAATCGAACAACCATTATTCTTAGACTTAAATGAGTAGCCATCTCATATTAAACGAGATCCAGATACAATGTTCATGCTCAAACTTGGCACTAAATAACAATTATTAAGGTTCAAAACTAATCCCGTGGGTAAATGTAGAGGCAGCATGCCGACGGCGATCACATCGACTCTGGAACCATTCCCGATGCGCATCGTCACCTCGTCCTTCGCCAGTCTCCGTTTATTCCGCAGCTCCTGCTGTGAGTTACAAATATGAGCAACGGTACCGGTATCAAATACCCAGGAGTTACTATGAGTACTGGTAAGGTACACATCAATTACATGTATATCAAATATACCTTTGGTGTTGCCGGCCTTCTTATCCGCTAAGTATTTGGGGCAGTTCCGCTTCCAGTGACCCTTCCCCTTGCAATAAAAGCACTCAGTCTCAGGCTTGGGTCCATTCTTTGACTTCTTCCCGGTAACTGGCTTACCGGGAGCGGCAACATCCTTGCCGTCCTTCTTGAAGTTCTTCTTGCCCTTGCCCTTCTTGAACTTAGTGGTCTTATTGACCATCAACACTTGATGTTCTTTCTTGATTTCAGCCTCTGCTGACTTCAGCATCGAGAACACTTCAGGAATGGTCTTCACCAGACCCCTGCATGTTGTAGTTCATCACAAAGCTCTTATAGCTTGGTGGGAGCGACTGGAGGATTCTGTCAATGACCGCCTCATCTGGGAGGTTAATGTTCAGCTGGGTCATACGGTTGTGCAACCCAGACATCTTGAGGATGTGCTCACTGACAGAACTGTTTTCCTCCATCTTACAACTGTAGAACTTGTCGGAGACATCATATCTCTCGACCCGGGCATGAGCTTGAAAAACTAGTTTCAGCTCTTCGAACATCTCATATGCTCCGTGATGCTCAAAACACTTTTGGAGCCCCGGTTCTAAGCTGTAAAGCATGCCGCACTGAACGAGGGAGTAATCATTAGCACGAGTTTGCCAAGCGTTCATAACGTCTTGGTTCTCTGGGACGGGAGCGTCACCTAGCGGTCCTTCTAGGACATATTACTTCCTGGCAGCTATGAGGATGATTCTCAGGTTCTGGACCCAGTCCGTATAGTTGCTGCCATCATCTTTCAGCTTGGTTTTCTCTAGGAACGCGTTGAAGTTCATGTTGACATGAGCGTTGGTCATTTGATCTACAAGACATATTTGCAAAGGTTTTAGACTAAGTTCATGATAATTAAGTTCTAATCAAATTATGAACTCCCACTCAGATTAGACATCCCTCTAGTCATCTAAGTGTTACACGATCCGAGTCGACTAGCCCGTGTCCGATCATCACGTGAGACGGACTAGTCATCGTCGGTGAACATCTTCATGTTGATCGTATCTTCCATACGACTCGTGTTTGACCTTTCGGTCTCCGTGTTCTGAGGCCATGTCTGCACATGCTAGGCTCGTCAAGTTAACCCTAAGTGTTTTTGCTGTGTAAAACTGTCTTACACCCGTTGTATGTGAACGTAAGGATCTATCACACCCGATCATCACGTGGTGCTTCGAAACGACGAGCTGTAGCAACGGTGCACAGTTAGGGGAGAACACTTCTTGAAATTTTTTGTAAGGGATCATCTTATTTACTACCGTCGTCCTAAGTAAACAAGATGCATAAACATAATAAACATCACATGCAATTATATAGTTGTGACATGATATGGCCAATATCATATAGCTCCATTGATCTCCATCTTCGGGGCTCCATGATCATCTTGTCACCGGCTTGACACCATGATCTCCATCATCATGATCTCCATCATCGTGTCTTCATGAAGTTGTCACGCCAACGACTACTTCTACTTCTATGGCTAACGCGTTTAGCAATAAAGTAAAGTAGTTTACATGGCGTTCTTCAATGACACGCAGGTCATACAAAAAATAAAGACAACTCCTATGGCTCCTGCCGGTTGTCATACTCATCGACATGCAAGTCGTGAATCCTATTACAAGAACATGATCTCATACATCACAATTCATCATTCATCACAACTTCTGGCCATATCACATCACATTCATCAATTGCTGCAAAAACAAGTTAGACGTCCTCTAATTGTTGTTGCATCTTTTACGTGGCTGCAATTGGGTTCTAGCAAGAACGTTTTCTTACCTACGAATAACCACAACGTGATTTTGTCAACTTCTATTTACCCTTCATAAGGGCCCTTTTCATCGAATCCGCTCCAACTAAAGTGGGAGAGACAGACACCCGCCAGCCACCTTATGCAACTAGTGCATGTCAATCGGTGGAACCGGTCTCACGTAAGCGTACGTGTAAGGTTGGTCCGGGCCGCTTCATCCCACAATACTGCTGAAGCAAGAAAAGACTAGTAGAGGCAAGCAAGTTGACAAGATCCACGCCCACAACAAAATTGTGTTCTACTCGTGCATTAGAGAACTAGCATAGACCTAGCTCTGATTCCACTATTGGGGAACGTTGCAGAAAATTAAAATTTTTCCTACGGTTTCACCAAGATCCATCTATGAGTTCATCTAAGCAACGAGTCAAGGGAGTGAGTTTGCATCTACATACCACTTGTAGATCACGCGCGGAAGCTTGCAAGGGGATGGTGATGATGGAGTCGTACTCGACGT
This sequence comes from Triticum timopheevii, assembly GCA_963921465.1. Classification (NCBI taxonomy): domain Eukaryota; kingdom Viridiplantae; phylum Streptophyta; class Magnoliopsida; order Poales; family Poaceae; genus Triticum; species Triticum timopheevii. The sequence goes on along the minus strand of OY997272.1, from coordinate 67,510,825 downwards.
GATTCAGATCACCGATGTCCAAGTGCCGAACGGACAACACCTCCGTGTTCAACACACGTACGGGACGGGAGACGTCTCCTCCTTCTTGATCCAGCAAGGGGGAAGGAGAGGTTGATGATGATCCAGCAGCACGACGGCGTGGTGGTGGATGCAGCAGAACTCCAGCAGGGCTTCGCCAAGCGACTACGGGAGGAGGACGAGGTGTTGCAGGGGGAGGGAGGCGCCAAGCACAAGGGTGTGGCTGCCTTCCCCCCTGCCCTCCTTTATATAGGCCCCCAGGGGGGCGCCGGCCCTGGGAGGTTGGATCTCCCAAGGGGGCGGCGGCCAAGGGGGGAGGAGTGCCCCCCAAGGCATGTGGTGCGCCCCCCCCCCCCCACCCTAGGGTTTCAACCCTAGGCGCAGGGGGTGGGCCTAGGGGGGTGCACCAGCCCACTCTGGGATGGCTCCCCTCCCACTTAAGCCCATGGGGCCCTCCGGGATGGGTGGCCCCACCTGGTGGACCCCCGGGACCCTTCCAGTGGTCCCGGTACAATACCGGGTGACCCCGAAACTTTCCCGATGGCCGAAATACCACTTCCTATATATTATTCTTTACCTCCGGACCATTCCGAGACTCCTCGTGACGTCCGGGATCTCATCCGGGACTCCGAACAACATTCGGTATGCTGCATACTCATATTCATACAACCCTAGCGTCACCGAACCTTAAGTGTGTAGACCCTACGGGTTCGGGAGACACGCAGACATGACCGAGACGACTCTCGGGCAATAACCAATAGCGGGATCTGGATACCCATGTTGGCTCCCACATGCTCCTCGATGATTTCATCGGTTGAACCACGATGTCGAGGATTCGATCAAATCCCGTATACAATTCCCTTTGTCAATTGGTACGTTACTTGCCCGAGACTCGATCGTCGGTATCCCAATACCTTGTTCAGTCTCATTACCGGCAAGTCACTTTACTCGTACCGTAATGCATGATCCCGTGGCCAACACCTTGGTCACCTTGAGCTCATTATGATGATGCATTACCGAGTGGGCCCAGAGATACCTCTCCGTCATACGGAGTGACAAATCCCAGTCTTGATCCGTGTCAACCCAACATCGGAGATACCTGTAGTGCACCTTTATAGTCACCCAGTTACGTTGTGACGTTTGATACACCCAAAGGACTCCTACGGTATCCGGGAGTTACACGATCTCATGGTCGAAGGAAGAGATACTTGACATTGGAAAAGCTCTAGCAAACGAACTACACGATCTTTATGCTATGCTTAGGATTGGGTCTTGTCCATCACATCATTCTCCTAATGATGTGATCCCGTTATCAACGACATCCAATGTCCATAGCCAGGAAACCATGACTATCTATTGATCACAACGAGCTAGTCAACTAGAGGCTCACTAGGGACATATTGTGCTCTATGTATTCACACGTGTATTACGATTTTCGGATAATACAGTTATAGCATGAACAAAAGACAATTATCATGAACAATGAAATATAATAATACTTTTATTATTGCCTCTAGGGCATATTTCCAACAAACAAGTCTCCAGCTAATCTGTGTTTTAAAATGCCGGTCTCGCACACCCCATTCCATTAACTAGTACAGGCTGCATTTAATTCACTGCAAAGACCGACATGCAGGCCATCAAGTTACCCAACACCAATTTAATTCAACACACCTGCGAATGTCTGGGGTGCCAGAACTCAACTACTCCCTCCGTCCGGGTTTATTAGGCCTCTCGGCATCACAAGCATGTCCCTTTTTATATGGCCCCGTTTTGAAAAGGTGCATGCATGCAACCATTTCATTGGTTGCATTGAAAGTCATTGTTGTTGGTGCCATGACTTGGAAATTAATACACTTCATGCATGTTTTTTCATTGGATGCATGCATGTGAGAGAGTGCATTGGGAGTGAAATGAAAGAATTAATGTACGCAGATTACTATGTGTCTTGGTCTAAGAGAAGTTGTCTTTAGGCCTAATAAACCCGGACGGAGGGAGTACCAGGCATTGTTGTACCATACGAATTTAAAGCGTAATTGCCCACCCACGGCTGTATATTCCTATGTATCATTGAGTTATTGCCATCGTATTGCAAAAAGCCCTATATTAATTAGTAATCGTGATGCGCATGCGGACGCCCAGGATTACGGCATCGCGTGCCACCATGTCCCAAAAATTTACGTACATTATCATTAATAAGATAGCAGTTTTATTAAGACTTTGGCACATTTATTATCAATAACATGACATTTTATTTATTATCAAGAGGATGGAATTTTAACTTCCAAAAAAAAAGAGGATGGGATTTTATGATTAAAAGCATGTCGGTTTTATTATTCGGAGGAAAAAGGATGGTCATTTTATTGTTGAGAGCATATTTTTTTATTATTATTAGCATTCCATTTTAATTACTTTAGAGCAACTCCAATGGGGCGACCCATTTCGTCCGCTTGCGTCTGATTGGGTCGGCGCGAACAAAAAGTGGCGGCCCAACGCGCCAACCCAAACTCAAATCGTATCCGCCTGGCGTCCGCGCCCACCCATTTCCGGCCCAAAAATTGCGCCTGGAATGCGTCGGCGCGGACGCGCCGCGCGTCCCCACCTGGCAGCCACCAAACCGCCACCGATCGTCTTATTTATGACGATCACCGACAGCGGGCCCACGCGTCAGCAAGTGGAAGCGTCCTTTCTTAACCACGCGTGCGGCGGGGTCGGCCTCATCCACTTCTCCCATCCACATATGGCCCCCCACCACTCCCTTTGCTTCCTCGCCGGTGACCACAAACCCTAGCGTGCCCATGGGCCTCTTCGGCAAGAGCAATGGCAATGGCAAGGGCAAGGGCACCCGCAGCACCTCGTCCTCCCGTGCTCCCCTTCCCCCTCCTCCTCCGGCGGCGACGCGTTTCCGCCCTGGTCGCCGGCGCCTGCACATCCCGGTGCACCAAGCGCGGTGGCACTGGGAGTACAGGCAGCCATTGCCATACCCCGATGTCACACTGCCACACCGTTGGCATCTGGATCCGCGGCGAATCCCGGTGCCGGCGGTTATGCGTACCCAGCACGCGCACGACAACGAGGTGCGCAGGCGCTGCGCGCAAGTCACGCCGGAGCAGCGTCAGCCGCCAGAGTACGCCGCCGATTCCCCCAACTGGGAGGCGTGGTTCGCCCTCGAACACGAGGAGCAACGACACTTGGGTGTCGATGCCGTCCCGCCGCCGTTCCCACCGCCGCCCCCGCAGGTAGAGTCGAAGGACATGGAGGCGGAGGCGGAGTACCAAGCCGACCTCGAGGAGGCCCTGCAGCACGCACTGGAGGGTAGCCGCAATGCCGCCGCCCCAGCAGACGTCGGAGGAGGCTGCCTTGGCAGCGTACCAGGCGGCGTTCGGGTGGGTTGGCCCTGCTCCGGTCTTCATCGACCTCACCGACGACGACGCCGTCAACGGCAAGCGCAAGAGCAAAGCCAACAACGTCTAAGGCAGCGTGCAGGGGGCAAGAGCAAAGCCAACAACGTCTAAGGCAGCGTGCAGGGTGACAGCAGGCGGGCGCAATTTTTTTTAATATTTTATTAGATTTAGGTGGACTTTGGCCGACGTTTGACCAACCACTTTATGTTTATTTATGTTTATTTCTTGCAACTTGTTATTTTTTTCACGGCGGCATATTTGGATCGGCCTCCCCGTTGGGCAGTCAAACCGATCCATTTTAAAATGCGAACGTGCACGTCCGTCTGGCCGACCCAAACAGACAAAAAGCGGACAAAGCGCGCGTCCGTTTGAGTCGTCCCGTTGGAGTTGCTAGTTGCTCTTACCAAGGGCATGTACATTAGTTCAGACTGACTGATGTCGTCTGTCAGGTCACGTTATAGACAGCACAAAAGACACCCAATACATCAGGTTGTCTGTTTGACAGTCCGCAGCACCACAAAATCTAGAAATTTTGGTAAACAATCAAAGTTAGGCCCAGTTTGGTTCCAAATAAGTCACCAACTTATAAGTCAAAAAGTGACTTATTTTGCCAAACAAATCCGACTTATAAGTCACCCCAACTTATAAGTCATAAGTTGCTCCACCCTAACTTAAAACTTATAAGTCACCCACTTTTGCGTGGGTCCGACCATCTGCATGATGTTGATTGATGTGAGAAGGTGTGTCAGGTGACTTATAAGTCAGGTGACAACCAAACAGGCGTCACTGGTTTTAAGTCAACTTATTGGAACCAAACAGGCCCTTAGTTATTGCTAACAAAAACAATACAAGAGATTTTCTTAGGCCATTACAGACGACCCAATCGTACAACGGCAAAAAGGGCGTCGCTAAGCATGCGGCAATCGTACGACCATCTTCTCTCTTTTATCTCTCTCTTCCATGTAATCAAATATCGTACATGAGCTCGACGGCTGAGTCAATGTCGTTGTACATGATGTCTGGGTAGGCAGCGCCTAGTGGATGCATCCACCCATGGACGCGAAGCCGCCACTTCGAGCAGAGGGCCACAGCAATCGTCCGCCCCGGCACGATGCGTCATCCAAAAGTATAAATTTAAGTATTGTTTGTCCATAATATTTTGTATCTACAGGATGGCAGTTTTAAAGTTTAGCATGTTAATTTTATTTTTCTAGATCAAGTTATAATGTAGTATGATGTTTTCCATAATTCGGAGCATGTAATTTTCAATTATTAAGACTGTTATTTATGAATAATGTTTTGCTATTGGTGGACATTCTCCATATTTCATTATCTCAAATAGTTTACAACCTCTGTTTATAAGGTGTATTCCTTTTTTATAAAAGTACCTGCATTTCTTCTAATTCCTCATAATTATCCTATTACCCCTTAGGAAAAGAAAAGCATCACGCACACAATTGAAAGTACATATGTATTGCATACTAATGCTTTCCTGGATTAACTGGTCCAGCAAACAACAAATTTGAAGGGTGCTGTTTAGAATTTTTTTGCTTTGAAGTTACAGATCTCATTACAACCGCCACTGTTCGTTTGAACTGATCTAATCCTAAGTCATTGTACCCCAATCGCATACCGCACTTGGTATTATGATTACACACTGGCCCCAAGAGCATAGTTCCATTTGTTGAGTCCTGATTTTTTTGGCCTATTCACCCAGAACGATGAGGATCAGACCGTTCTCACAATCTTAAACCTATTTGGTTTAGGAGGTGCGATTCTTAAAATTCTGGGAGAATCGGTCAAAAGAACTGCGCCTGAATCCCAATCTATTGTTACCAGAACATTAATATGCTATGAATCCACTGTCTAGAAAACATATGTCGCCTCATGCCATCGAACTGTCTTGCATGATACAGTACAGCTTTTTCATGTATAGATCTAGTGCATCTGCACGCTTTTTCATGTGGAGCTGTCCACAGAATCAACAAAAATAAAAGGGCCTCAGAGATCTTGGTGGTTGTGGTCATCAGATGAGGCCATTGCCACATCAAGAGTAGCAAATATTTTGATAACATCACTGGCTCCAAGAAAAACAAGAACAAGCTCGGCAACAACAACCAGATGGCAGATTGTATGATTCGAGTCAGAAGTAGCTGGTTAAAGATCTCATGTTTATTACAAATCAATGGGAATCCGAATGATTTTCTTCTTCATCCTCGCCATACTATTGGACACAGCACCAAACCAAATCAAGAAAACAGACAAAATTCTATAGAAAATCGAAACAAAGCGATCGCTTATGGCATGACCTTAGGTCAGAAGTAGCTGGTTTAAGATCTCACATTTGTGAACACAAATCAATGGGAATCCGAATGGTTTTGTTCGTCACACCTAGCCACGCCATCAGGCAAAAACAATCCAAACAGAGATGGAGAGATGCAATATAGAAACATTTTAATTTGGAGAGAAATTTATCTACTTTGTCACCGGCAAATCCTGGATAGACAGAGGACGGCCGGAGCTTAAAAAGCAGACGGGGAGAGCTAGGAAAGTGCTCTCCCCTTTGGTTCGATCTCGCCTAAGGATAGATTCCTCGCCGCATGTTCGCCGCGAACAATTGCAATTTTAGGCCAAGAACAGAAGAACAAGACATGAAAATCAAATCAACGTCGGGCAGGAATAAACGATGAAACACGAATCAATAAGGCTCAAACGAGGACCCAACCCGGGAGCGCAGAGCGGGGAGATGAGGCTGGCTCGGCGGCGGCGGCGGTGGAAGGAAGAGAGTTCGGGGATCCGGTGTTTGTAGCCGTCCTGGCGGATTGGTGTGGTGGGTACTAAACGGGCTAGGGTTTGGACTCGTGGTGGATGTGTACATGGGCTACGGCCCATGAAAGGCTCCTTTGGTTCGATCCAGAAATGCGAGGATCTGATCCGGGTTCTGTTAGGGCCGAGCGTAGTTAGTTACTTATGTTGAAACTGTCTGATCCCCTCTCGCTAGGGTTTCGCTCCTCTCGGCGGCGGCGATCCATTCACGCCACCGTAGAGACCTCGCCTCCCCTCCCCTAAAACTCCACACCGCCCGGTCGTGATCTCGTGATCCGCCACCGGTGGGGGAAGGGCCAGTAGGGTTTCTACCGCCCGCGGACCAACACCTCAGGCAAGGGAATATGGAGGACGCTTCTTCAGGATCGGGGAGCGGCATGACAGACTTGGAAGCAATGATGGACGAATTAGGGTTAAAGGAGGATGGTCTCCAGGATGTGGTGATCGAGGATGATGAGCTGCCAGAGGAGGCGACCCGATGGATGGCCATAGCCAGGGTTCACACGGAGAAGGCTTATAGCCAGTACTGGTTCTACAGGAACATGCAGGTCGCTTGGGATTTGGCGAAGGAAGTAAAGATAAGGCCTCTTGAAGATAACCTCTACACGATGCAATTCGGATGCCTGGGCGACTGGGAACGCGTGATGGAGGAAGGACCATGGAACTTCAAGGGGAAAGCGGTGGTTCTTGCGCCGTATGATGGATACACAAAACCGTCAACTATTGAGCTCAACAAGGTTGATATATGGATTCAGATTCATGACTTCCCAGATGGTTTTTTCCCAAAGATCAAAGCGCTATCCTCAACTGTGGGAGAGTTCATCTATGCTGAACCAAGATCCCAAGACTTCGAAGGCAATTTCGCACGTGTTCGTGTGAAAATAGATGTCACCAAGCCCCTCAAAAACGCTGTCTCCTTGGTGGTGAAAAAGAAGGATTCCATGCATAGGGAGATATTTAGAGTTAAGTACGAACGGCTCCCGGATTGGTGTGCTGTTTGCGGTTACATCGGACATCTCTTCAAAGAGTGTGGCGACGGAGTCCATCAACCAAAGGCGCTGGTGTTCAAACATTTGAGAGCCACCTGGTTCAAGGGACCGGGCAGCGGCCCAGGGGAAGGCCGGGGATCAGGCGATGGCTATGGAGCAAGAGGGGGCCGAGGAGGAGGCCGTGGAGGTCGTTCAGGAAGAGGGCGTGGCCGTGGGGCTGATATGAACATGGCTGCCCCCAATGATAAAGATGCTTTTGCCGCTCCAATGGATGTGGCGATGGAGGAGGGAGACAGAAACAGGAAGAGGGGGCCTGCTGCTACAGAAGACCAGAAGGCCCTATTGCTACTGCCGGCAGCTATAGTTGACTCAAGCACCTCTTCGCCAGCAACTTCTGAATTTCCACCCAGCCCTCCTCCAAGACAGGAGCCGAAGAGGAACAAGCTCAGCGCGATGACGGCCGAAAAAACCAATGGAAAGAACACAAACGTACCCAAAAACCTTGATGCGCGATTGGCGGGCCCCCAAGCGGGGTCGCGCCAGGCGCAATGAGTCTACTTTGTTGGAACTGTCGTGGGGCTGGCAAACCCGCGGCAGTTCAAGAGCTTCGTGACCTAGCGAAGCAACATGCCCCCTCTGTACTTTGCATTCTTGAGACTCAAATAGAGGGAACGAGAGTTGAGAATATGGTGGGCTCTCTGGGTTTTAATAAGAGCTTCGCCGTTAGTAGTTCAGGGAAAAGTGGAGGTCTAGGAATTTTTTGGAATGAAGAAATAAAGCTTGAGATTCTTGGTTACTCGCAGTACCATATTGATGCACTTATCCATGAACTTGCTGATGTGAAAATAAGGGTCACGTTTGTATACGGTGAAGCTCAAGTTAGTGAAAGATACAAAACATGGGACTTCCTCCGTGGAATTGTGGGTGCAGGTGACGTGCCATGGATGGTACTAGGAGATTTCAATGAAGTGCTACACGCTCACGAACACGATGGAGTGGGCAACAGAAGCCAAGCGCAGATGGACGCGTTTAGAGAAGCACTCGATACATGTGGCCTAATGGATATAGGTTATAGTGGTACAGACTGGACCTTTGAGAAAAAAGTAGCAGGAGGGACTTATACACGAGTAAGACTCGATCGTGGGGTGGTAAACCCGGCCTGGTCCATAGCTTTCCCATCAACCTCTCTTGAGCACAAAACAGCAGCATCAAGTGACCACGTACCAATCTACGTACAGGTTCTGCATGAATCTGCATGCAGGCGGGCCCCTAGGTCTTTTAAATATGAATTGGCATGGGAACGCGACCCAGGGCTGCAGCCGATGGTGCATGCGGCGTGGACTAGCGCGGAGGCAGATTCTGTCCTTGCATGCAGTGCAAAGCTACAGTCGCTGTCATCAGATCTGACAACTTGGGATCGGACACACTTCGGGAATGTGAGGCGCGAAATTCAGCAGCTCAAAAAACAGCTACAGGAGCTGCGCGAACTCGCAAACAGATCCGGGCCCATGCATATAGAGACAAAAATTGTCGACAAATTGACTGAATTATACCATAGAGAGGAGATTTTGTGGCGTCAACGTGCTCGTCTTGAGTGGCTAATGCATGGGGATAAGAACACATATTTCTTCCATCTCAGAGCAAGCCGGAGAAGAAGGAAGAATCAGATCAAAGCTTTGCAAAAGCAGGACGGTCAATTAACGGACAATGTACCGGAGATGGAGAACATGACTAATAATTTTTATAGGGACCTATATACATTAGAAGGAGTACAGGGGATGGAACAGGTCCTTGATACTGTCCCGACCAAAGTAACTACAGCTATGAATGAAACGTTGAATGCTCCGTACATTCAAGATGAGGTGAAAAAGGCTCTCTTTCAGATGTTCCCCACAAAGGCACCGGGACCAGATGGATTCCCTGCACATTTCTTCCAGCATCATTGGGATACTTGTGGGGAGGACATCACCAGGGCAGTTCTGAGGATTGTGGAAGGAACGGAATCAGCAGAGTGCATTAACGACACTGTCCTAGTACTTATCCCAAAGGTAAAAAACCCCACGCTTCTGTCACAATTTCGTCCAATCAGCCTTTGTAATGTCCTATATAAGATTGCATCGAAGGTGATTGCTAACAGATTGAAAGTGGTGTTACCGGACATAATATCAGAGGAGTAGTCAGCTTTTGTGCCAGGCAGGTTGATTATTGACAACATCATCACAGCTTATGAGTGTTTGCATTTCATGAAGAGGAATAAAGCAAAGAAAAACCAGTCTTGTGCTCTCAAGCTTGACATGATGAAAGCCTACGATTGGGTGGAGTGGCAATATCTAAAGGCTATAATGCTAAAATTGGGTTTCAATACTAGATGGGTGGATATTGTCATGAGCTTGGTAACAACAGTGAGTTTTTCTGTGTTGTTCAATGGGAAAAAGCTACAACAGTTCAAACCTTCAAGAGGTATCAGACAGGGGGACCCGATATCCCCATACCTGTTCTTGCTAGCAGCAGAGGGCCTTTCGTGCCTGATAAAATCAAAGAGTGAGTCATCCAACTTAAGTGGTCTACAGGTTGCACATACGGCGCCACCAGTAAGCCACCTTTTATTCGCAGATGACAGCCTGCTGTTCTTCAAGGCAAACGGTGTGGGTGCTAATGAGGTTCACCAAGTTCTGGAAACCTATTGTCAAGCGACAGGTCAGCGCATCAATCATGCAAAATCTTCGATTTATTTTAGCAAGGGGGTCCCTGACTCGGTGAGACAAGAGATAAAGGCTGTGCTCCATGTACCTAATGAAACCCTCAACGAGAAGTACTTGGGTATGCCATCTGACATAGGAGGTTCTAAGAATGGTGCTTTTAAGTACCTTAAGGACCGGTTGTGGAGCAAGGTCCAGGGTTGGATTGAGCGTACCATCTCCTCGGCGAGAAAGGAAGTGCTAGTCAAGTCTGTTGCTCAAAGTGTTCCAGTTTATTGCATGTCTTGTTTCAAGTTACCAAGAGGTCCATGCGAACACCTCAACATGCTCATCAGGAAGTTTTGGTGGGGGAGCAAGGAAGGAAAAAGAAAGCCTCATTGGGTGTCTTGGAGAACAATGACACAACCCAAGAGTATGGGAGGCCTGGGTTTCAAAGACTTTGAGCTCTTCAACCTAGCAATGCTAGCGAAACAAGCATGGAGATTGTTACAGAATGCGGACAGCTTGAGTGCTCGTGTGTTAAAAAGTATTTATTATCCAAATACAAACATCCTTGAGGCCGAACTTGGGGGTCACCCGAGCCAAATATGGCGAGCCATAATTGAAGGCAGAGATACACTCAAGCAAGGCTTGATCAAACGCATTGGAAACGGAGACTCAACAAACATATGGACACAAAACTGGTTACCCAGGGAAGGTATGTTCCGGCCGTGTGGGAGTTTAGCACCGAACCCACCAACAAAAGTCTCTGAGCTCATCATAAGCACCACGGCATCATGGAATAGACCGCTGATCCATCAGACTTTCATGCCCATAGATGCTCAGGTTATTGTGGAAATCCCTTTGTGCACTAGGAACATACCCGACTTCTGGGCATGGTACTACGAGAAACATGGTTCCTTTTCTGTCAAATCAGCTTACAATATGCTCGTGGCTACCAAGTTGCAAAGGGAGGCATGGTTGGAAGGTGCGGCCGGCTCTTCTACCGTTGATGCAGAAGCAGGAGCCTGGAAGAAATTGTGGAAAGTAGAAGTCCCCGGGAAAATTCGCATGTTTCTCTGGCGTCTCTCTAAACATTCTCTGCCAACCAATGACTTGAGAGCTCACCGTCACATGACTGACTCTGACCAGTGCGGTTTGTGCGGCTCTAGGGACTCATGGCGTCACTCTTTGCTGGAGTGCACAGCATCAAGGAGTGTTTGGGCCTTGATTGATGAGGACATCACACATAAAATCATAGACAACAACGAGCCCAGTGCAAGACAGTGGCTGTTCATGCTGATGCAGTTGTTATCACATGGTCAGTTTGTCTTAATGGCAGTAACACTATGGTCTATATGGCATGCTCGTCGGAAAGCCATCCACGAGTCTATATTCCAAAGCCCTCATTCTACTCACAACTTCATCATCAGATTCATGGGTGATCTGAATATTATAGCAGTTAAGGAGGACAGCCGGGCTGCAAACAGTGGAGCTGCAATGTCGGCTCAACGGAGGCCAAAGAAGCCACCTGCGGGCTACTGCAAGATACACGTCGACGCCGGAGTCATGACTAGAAGGGGCGGCTCAGCAGCAGCAGTATGCCGTGATGAGTGGGGAAACTACCTGGGTAGCTCCGCGCTGGTCCTGGAGGGGGTGGTAGATCCGGCCACTCTTGAGGCTATAGCGTGCCGGGAAGCCTTGTCCCTAGCAGATGATTTGGGTATCCAAAATTTCATAGTCGCATGGACGGCTTGCAGGTCATCTCAGATATCAACAAGAATTCACGTGGTGCGTATGGAGCTATTATCACAGAGATAAAACTTAGATCAACTACTTTTCTTTGTAATTTTTCTTTCGAGAGTCGTGCTGTTAATTATGAAGCACATAGCCTAGCCAAATTTTCGCTTTCTAGAGGTCCGGGACGACACCTCTGGTTGGGCGTCTCTCACGACCAACGATGTATCCCACACCATGTGGACTTTCATGAATAAATTTGGCTTTACCCCTCAAAAAAAACTTATGTTGAAACTGTCGTGGGGTTGGCAAACCCCAGAGCTTCGTGATCTAGCGAGGCAATTTGCCCCCTCGATACTATGCATTGTCGAAACGCAAATCGAGGGCTCCAGGGTGGAGAATATGGCTGTAACTTTAGGTTATAATAAAAGGTTCGCTGTTAGTACCTCCGGTAAGAGTGGAGGTCTTGGAATATTTTGGAATAAGGAAATAAAGCTTGAAATTTTAGGGTATTCGAAGTATCATATTGATGCCTTGGTGGGCGAGCTCTTTGATATACAAACTAGAGTTACTTTCATGTATGGTGAAGCTCAAGTGAGCGAACGGTACAAAACATGGGATACACTACGAGGCATTGTTGGATCTTCCAATTTGCCTTGGGTGGTACTGGGTGATTTCAATGAAGTGCTTCATGGACATGAACACGACGGAGTTGGGATGAGGAGCCAGGCTCAGATGGATGGATCCCGGGATGCCCTCGATACTTGCGGTTTATCGGACATTGGTTACATAGGTACCAACTGGACCTTTGAGAAAAAGGTGACTGGAGGCACATTCACCAGAGTTAGGCTGGACCGGGCTGTGGCGAACCCGGCATGGAGTATTGCTTTCCCATCGGCTATTCTAGAACACAAACTAGCTGCATCATCTGATCACGTGCCAATTCTACTAACGCTTCGCGACGTGCATGCATGCAGGAGGGTCCCACGCTCATTTAAATACGAGCTGGCCTGGGAGAGAGAGGAATCGCTGGTGACTGTTGTGTCAGCGGGATGGGAAAAGGGCAAAGCAGATTCGGTGCAATCATTGCATGAGAAGTTGCAAACAGTGCGGGAGATTTGACCACCTGGGAGCGGTCGCATTTTGGCAACATACGACAAGAAATATCTCGCCTCAAACAACAGCTACAGGAGCTCCGCCAGATCCCTAGCAGAGCTGGCTCTACACATGTTGAAATTAAGATTTGTGACCGACTGGTCGAACTGTACCATAGAGAAGAGATCCTTTGGCGACAAAGGGCGAGACTGGAATGGCTAATGCATGCGAGAAAAACACTTATTTTTTTTCATTTACGAGCTAGCAGGAGAAGGAGGAAAAACTAAATAAAACAGCTGCAGCGTCCGGACGGCCAGATGACAGACAACACAACGGAGATGGAGGAACTGACCACTTCTTTTTATAAAAAACTCTACACATCAGAGGGTGTGCTAAACATGGAGCAAGTTCTTGATATGGTTCCCACCAAAGTGATGCAGTCAATGAATGATTCTCTTAACGCTCCGTACAGTGCTGACGAGGTTAAAAGAACTCTATTCCAGATGTTTCCAGTTAAGGCACCTGGCCCTGAAGGTTTTCCAACATATTTTTTTCAGCATCATTGGGATATGTGCGGCAGCGATGTGACAAAGGTGGTTATCAAAATTGTGGAGGGGACTGAATCTGCTGAGAGCATCAATGAAACTGTTATGGTCCTAATTCCAAAGGTAAAAAAACCCAACACTGTTAACACAATTTCGCCCTATAAGTTTGTGCAATGTTTTATACAAGATAGCATCAAAGGTGATCTCTAACCGTCTGAAGTTAGTATTATCTGACATCATTTCTAAGGAGCAGTCTGCTTTTGTCCCTGGAAGATTGATCACTGATAATATCATAGATGCGTATGAGCGCGTGCACTTCATGAAGAGAAACAAGGCCAAGAAACATCAGTCATGTGCGCTCAAACTTGATATGATGAAAGCTTACGACAGACTTGAATGGGCCTATCTCCGGGCCATTATGCTCAAACTTGGTTTTTCTGAAAATTGGATAGAGATTGTCATGGGCCTGGTCAGCACAGTCTCTTTTTCAGTTATGTTCAATGGCAAGAAGTTACAGGAATTCAAGCCTTCACGAGGAATCAGACAAGGGGACCCGATAGCTCCATACTTGTTCTTGATAGCAGCAGAGGGCCTTTCGTGCCTCTTAAAATCCAAAGATGGGTCATCAAACATGCATGGTCTATAGCACCTTGCGCCACCGGTAAACCATCTACTTTTTGCTGATGACAGCCTACTGTTTTTCAAGGCAAACGGTGTGGGTGCTACCGAGGTGAACCATGCTCTGGAATCTTACTGTCAGGCTTCAGGTCAATGAATCAACAAATCTTCAATCTTTTTTAGCAAAGGTGTTTCAGAAAGCACAAGTTTGGAGATAAAAACGATGCTAAATGTGCCAAACGAGACTTTGAACGAAAAATACCTTGGCATGTCGTCTGACACTGGTACTTCAAATAATGGGGCTTTTAAGTATCTTAAAGACCGACTTTGGAGCAAGGTGCAAGCGTGGAGCGAAAATTGCATGTCTACGGCAGGCAAGGAGGTCGTAGTTAAAGCAGTTGCACAATATGTCCCTATTTTTTCCATGTCATGTTTGAAGTTACCAAGAGGATTATGTGAGCACCTCAACATGTTGATCCGGAAGTTTTGGTGGGGCTCAAAGGAAGGGAAACGCAAACCTCATTGGGTCTCTTGGGAGACTATGACACAACCCAAGGGCATGGATGGTCTTGGTTTCAAAGATTTTGAACTTTTTAACTTGGCTATGTTGACAAAGCAAGTGTGGCGCCTACTGCAGGAGCCTAACTCTCTCAGTGCCCGGTTACTAAAAGAGCATATATTATCCAACAAGTGATATTCTGCAAGCCACACTAGGAGGACACCCGAGCCAGATTTGGAGATCCATAATTGAAGGCCGTGACATTCTGAATCAGGTGGAAACGGTGCAACCACCAATATATGGACGGATAATTGGCTTCCAAGGAAAGAGATGCTTCGACCCTATGTGCGCATTTCTGCAAACCCACCGCAGCTTGTGTCAGAATTAATAGACTCAACCTCAACTAGCTGGAATAAGCAAAGGGTGAACGAGGTGTTCATGCCAACGGATGCAGAGATTATATTGGGCACTCCTCTCTGCACACGCAATATGACTTTTGGTGCTAGAATTTTGAGAGCAAAGGTACTTTCTCAGTAAAGTCCGCGTACGGAATGCTATCTGAAACCAAGCATGGTCCCGAGGCATGGCTTGATGGGGTAATAGGAACGTCAACGGTACATTCAGAGGAAGGGATGTGGAAGAAACTTTGGAAAACCGATGTACCAGGCAAAGTTCGGATGTTTTTGTGGAGACTTTCAAAACACTCCCTACCCACTGAGGATGTGCGGGCTCGCCGCCATATGACTACTTCCAGCAGTTGTGGCCTATGCGGAATGCCGGATTCGTGGAAACACTCGTTGTTGTAGTGCACAATGTCGATATGTGTATGGGCGCTCGTGAATGAGGATCTAGCACATAAAATGATGGCATCTACAGAACCAAAAGCGAAGAAATGGCTGTTTTCACTAATTGAGTCCCTCACTCAGGATCAGTTTGCCCTTCTATCGATAACTCGGTGGTCAATATGGCACGCGAGGCGCAAGGCGATCCAGGAGGAAATATTTCAGAGTCCTCAGGCAGTTCAAAACTTCATCATAAGATACTGTGAGCTTAACATGATCCGATCTAATGTGGCGCAGACGGTCGCATCTGCTGTCCCAGCAGTCCCTCAGCGACCTAAGGCACCTCCCGCGGGTTTTGCGAAAATACATGTTGATGCTGTAGTCCGGCCAGGGAGAGGTGGTTCAGCAGCTGCGGTATGTCGTGACTCAAGCGGAAATTATCTTGGGAGCTCAGCTCTAGTGGTGGAAGGCGTGGATGATCTAGCTTCTTTGGAAGTGATGGCATGTAGGGAGGCAATGTGTCTCGCAGAGGATCTTCTCATCAACAGCTTCATAGTTGCCTCCGATTGCAAGCAAGTTGTCTCGGATATCAAATCTGGCAACAGAGGGCAATATGGTGCCATTGTGTCCGAGATCAATCTTCGAGCTACTCTTTTTCAATGTTCTTTTTCTTTTGAGTGTCGTGCTGTTAATTATGAAGCACATAGTCTAACCAGATTCTCTCTTAGAAGGGGTCCGGGGCGCCACCTATGGCTTGGCCAACCCCATAACCTATCTTATATCCCACTCTCTGTGGACTTTGAGTAATAAAGCTGGCTTAATCCTAAAAAAAGCTATCAATATTGCGGATCCTGAAAAAAAAACATCAATATTGCGGTTTCTCAAAAAAAATATCAATATTGAGTTCCTAAAAAAAATTATCAATATTGTTGATCCTCAAATATAAAATGTTATCAATATTGCCATAAAAACTCTATGTTTAGATGCCTCTCATCATTAATAATCATGTTGTGCAGAATTGCACATGCAATCATGATATTTGAGACGGATTTCTTATCCCAAAATGACAATGGCAAACCGAACTTGCAATACAACGAATGCCCTCTCAATCTCCTTTCGGAATGTTTCTTGTGTTTGGGCATAAATAGTGTGCTTCTTGCCTTTTGGCTACTGATGGTCTTCATAAATGTTGACCATGAAGGATAGATATCGTCGACAAGATAATACCCCCGAAAGTGTTGTTGTGAGCGCGAGCGCCTGTGGTCTCGTTATCCTTGCCGTACCAACGCCCCGAGATGGCCAACCCAACACGTATTCTGTCATGTATAGTTATTGTATTGATATTTTATCCAGTAGCGATGGCCCACATCTGACAACAACCAAAAGTTACGGCGTCAGTCAGGTCGCATGCGGCTCGGGAGGAAGGAAACAATACGATCCATCATCTTCAAGATTCTGTACTGACGGCGTCATGTCAGATCATTTATTCCGCGCGCACCGTTGCAGCTACCAATCTTCTCTAGTACACCTCGACACCTTCCCCCTTCCTCCATATTGCCTACATCTCGCCGCCGAGATCATCACCGCCCCCCAGACTCTTTCAAAACAGTATGTACAGTGCATGTGATTGTGTAATCGCCCATCCAGGCTCGGAGAAGACGGACGGAGCCATCTTTGCCCTGCTTTGCACCAATACAAGGTAGCTAGATGGATGGATGTTGAATAAGTAGTGTGATCAGGCAGGGGATAACTGCTTCAGGCCTCACTTGATGCAGCTTATCTACTTTAGTACAGAATCTGACTACAACTCAAAACTACAGCTCCATCATCTATGAGATTCTGTACTTGGGGCATATTCTGACTAATATGCATCCTGGATGCAACGGAGTTCAGGTCCAAACTACAGAAGAAAACAGTACTACTTGATTCAGTACAATTTCATCTGTATAATACTCACACGTTCAATGTACTTTCCGCAGAAGTATCCAATCATACACCCAATCAAATTGACACTTCAGTATAGGAGAACACAAATTCATCAGCTTCACGGCATGCATAACATAATTGGGATCAGCAGTTAAACTGCATGATGGATCTCACACGCTACATGATTTATCGGTACACACCAAATTCAGTATTAGAGACAGAAAATTTGAGAATAAGCTACCGTCTTTTTTTGCACCAGCCTACTGTCCCCATTTGCCCACATGAGTGTGTTTATCCTCCCCTCCTTATCGGCCTGCACACGATATGTGAAGTGAGGATCCTCTGAACCAAGCTCCGCAAACACCTCCATTGTTTAACTAACATCATCATCCGCTTGCTTGGGCTTATTTTGCCACACAAGTTCCTTAAAGCTCTTTTCGCGAAAGGCACATTCTCCATCGACCCAAAGAAACTGCCTAATGTTGTGCACTTTAGCAAGGTTCACGTTGTTCTGCCTCAAATTCTTCACCAAATCCCTGCTGTGCGCGTTGATGTGCTTGTGCGATCGCCAGTGTATCATCTGCGCATACGTGCGGGACAATGAATGGTTCAGACCGCAGCAGCCTTATCAGGGTAGGGCACTAACCCCGGCAAGGCCTAGTATAATCCACAATAGATTTCCACTGCAGCCACAATTTAACGACAAGTGAGACGATGAACATGTTAGTGAAACAACCAGCACATAAAGAAAGAATTGAAACCAGATTCACATACCTCACAGCCACACACTATTTATGCATTTTGTCCTCTCGACATTCAGACAGCTTTTACCATATCGAATGCCAAATCCTTTCTCCCATAAATACAGATTGTAAAAATCGTATGCTTCACCCAATGTATCGAAGATTGTTCCGAGCTTCGGCACAATGGCGTTGTCTCCAATATCTGAAGCAAATCCACGTATTGCCCTCTCCATGACAGTAGTTCGATTAGGACATTGGGGTCCTACCAGGGGCGGCAGCACCAATCCTCACTCTGCTTGCACAAAACAGAATTTATATCTTCAGTGCAGCTGATACTATACACAGTACTATCATATATTGATTATTTAAGCACATCAAACCATATGGCCAAAGCTGCTAACAAGTTCCATCGAAGGATTAATCAACATTGTCAGTACTATCAGTACAAGACCCATAAGCCATACCTATCTGAACCTAATTCAAAAATGACTGACCATTATGTTGTGTGTACTATCCTGTGTGTACAAAATGAGTCTCCCAATTATTCAGCTGCTGTCCTATGAATTATTCAGGAGCCTCCCCCTTCTGGCTTCTCTGTTGAACTAAACCAAAAAAAATTCAGAACTAGCACGACGAATCCATAGCTTCCGAGCTATTCTAAATATGACAAGAACTCTAATCAGGTTTATGATTCAGGGCTTGGGGACTGAACTTCACAATTTTCCACCGACCAACACTAATATTGCTACAATTTTTAAGCTGAAGAGCTACTACTTTTTTCTGATGATTTTACTAATTTCCATTTCTGAAGTAACCAACCACTTTTCACTTTTCCTAGCTATTCTAAATATGACGAATTACATACCGGCGTGTCCATCTGCTCAATTGACTGCTCCGAAGGTTGTTGGGAAGCTTCAGTTTCGCATCTGCCGCCCCTTGCGCCGCACAGATCTGCCCCATGGCACTGCCCCCTGCCATAGGCAGGAGCTCCCCCGCCTCCGGTGCGGCGGTGCCATAACTGGGTAGTGGAGAGGCTCCATCGAAATTCGCTGTCAGTAACCTCCTCCAGGATAGTTCTTCTGTTCATCCAAGAAAAAGAGGTCAAATCACGGGATTAGATCTTTTGGATTCACTCCCAAAAATCGAATGGCAACACAGATAAGTGAACGAGATTTCTACCTCTTAATCGGCTGCATCAAAATTTAGATCTTCAGCTGGCCTTCTCTCCCGCGTATGCAAGCAATGTCGCCCAGCTCAACCTCCTGCGATAATGGAAGGAACCAGACGCTTGAGGTACGTGACAACTGCACGAACTGACCAAGCATGTATTCCTGGTCCACGGATCCAACTGCTCTCTGGAGTGCTCTAAACTCTGCCCCTTATCTGCACTTCCAGCTTCTGCAGGGGGCCTCTTCACGACAAATCTGGCCGTCCGCACTTGAAGCTGCAGGTGCTGGGAGCTCAACCTCTGCCGGCGCCACGACCGGGAACCGCACAGGCTCATACTGCTGTTGTTATCATTCACCTCCTCTAGTAGCTTAATCCACAGAAGATTTCAGGCAGCAGAATCACAGTCAGTCACAAATACGGAACCAAACCACGCAGAAAGAAGGTTTCTTGGAGCAGATTCGAACCTATTTGTCGGCTGCAGCAAGAACTTCATCGCCGCTGGACCACCTGTGAGCTCCCTCAGACGCGAAATCGCCTCCGTCCCAGTAGATTTCCTCACCGTCTCGCCGCCTGGGAAGAATGGCTAATCCAACTTCACTGCCATACCACCCAGCGCCCCACCTACTGCATTTACTGCGTGCACTGTCGGTGCTACCGGAATGCACTGGATCTGATCCACGGATCAGGACGCCGGCGACGTCTCGAGCCACGGCTCGGCCTCGCTCCGTCGACGCCGTGCAACCTTCCGGGCGGGCGGGGCCCATCTGTCGGGCTCGTATCTGGGCGTATATCAGATTTTCCCCGTTCCTAGTGGACCCGCGGCCTGCCACCTACATTCAATGTAGCGAATCTCACAGCAATTCTGGACGGGTACGATTCCGAGCTCCTGTGAGCTCGCGATCACATACTCCGCGTCCTAATACCCCATGGTATAGTCATGTCCATTAACGATGTAGTTGCAAACCTGAGTATCTCCACTAGCAAGTCGAGCAAAAAGATGTGATCTCTAGAATACATTGATATCACTAAGAGAACCCGGCAATCCAAAAGCGCAATGCAAAATCCAAGTCATGTGAGGCCACGGCCTCAAGCACAGTAGTGGGATCACATTTATAGCCGTAGGGCAGTTCTTCCATCCCCAGTGCATGCAATCCACACTCGTAAGCATGCTCGGCCATCCTATTGCTTCATTCATCGCCATCAACTTCTTTGTGTCCTCCTCATTTGGAGCTCGGAGATACTTGGGACCAAAAATCAGATCAAAACCTTAGCAAACATCTGCACGTATTTGAGTGTGGTATCTTCTCCAATGCGAACATACTTATCATTGCAATCAGCCAGAATGACATATGTTGCCACTCTCCTTGCCGCGGATATCTTTTGGTATTTAAAAACCAAGCAAACTGGCGCACTCCTCCGGTGAGTGAAAAACACACAATTTTGCTTGCAAGCTTCTACAATGCGAACAAAAAGAGATCTACGCATTCAATAACACCTACTGAAGAGGTGAGCCGGATAAGTTGGTACCTCAACAAAGTAATCTTTCACAAGCATGGTATGGCCGAAAACTCGGTTGCGCGAAATGTAAAGACGGCCAACCATCGATCCTCGGCGATGTGGACGAGATGCAACAAGATGAGGTGATCGGCATCGTCATCAACGAGCATATCCTCTATGTCAGAATCATCAGACTCGAATGACGATGACGAACTCTAATATGATTCATCTAAAAAATAAATTTGCGATTTAGTCTAGCATATCGGCCGTCGCCTAAAATTAAAACGGACTGAAACCACTAGAGAGATTACCTTTGACTGTTAACAAATCCGCACAACCGACCTCTCTTCTCCACAACCGGCCGTTAGCAAATCCGCCACCCCTACTTCCCCACAGCGCCAAACCTGCTGCGCCGGCTGCGAGGACGAATCCACGCCTCGGTCCGCTTCGAACCTTCTATTTTTCTAGCTTTGAAGCCCAATTTATGTACTACTTGGCCCCCAAGTTAGCAAAATAAGTGTTCCCCCACTCACTTGGGCCCCCATTGAAAATTTTGGGCTGGGTGCGCTCTGACACATATACATGGAGGAGTTTAAAACATAATAATGCATTGCTTCCAAACCGAGAGTCCAAATCAAAATCGATTTTGTTTTGAAACTATCAAATCCATTTTCACCGTTGTGTTTTTCATGATGGGATGTTTGAAACTATCAAATCCATTTTGTGATTTTGTTTTGAAACTATCAAATCCATTTTCACTGTTGGCCGTCCTTACGGACATATTCCACCAATTATTTTTGAAAAGCAACTTCAAGTCACAAAAATTCAAGTTTTGTGGTAAGAACATGCTTTTCTAGCTTGGGCCAATAAGTTGAGACTTTTTTGGTTGAAAACATCTTCCTAGTTGTATAGTGGCTTGTGTATCAACAATATACCCACTATGAACATATTGTTTTTCTTTTGAGGATCATGAATTGTCTTTTTTTATTTCAAGACTATGCGCTGATATTTTAGAAAAAACAACTGTGTATCTTTTTTCATTGTCGTCTGACCTGATTTTCTCTCACAAACTGGTAGTTTGACCATCCATAATGAATATTATGTGCAAAAAAGGACAAGTTCAAGTATATAGTTGCTCGTGTTTTGGTAAAAAAAAGTTCTCACACTATTAGTGCATAATGCCTTAAAATTTGCACAGAATATATTCAATTATATGGAAGCAACCATATAATAGAAACTTGCTTTTTTGCTCCAACAATTCATAACTAGATGCCTACTTATCATTTTGTGACATGAAAGCATGTACTTAATACAAACTTACTTTTCACGACATTGTGTTGTTTGTTCCAAACATTGCGATTTGCGCCATCCAGGTGTTTTTTAGTGGTCATTTTAGTGATACACAAGTGAGTATATATTAGAAACTTTTTATTCAAAGTAATCCTTAATTTATCGGTTCAGTACTAGAAAAGCATGTTCATATGAGAAGCTTACATTTTGTGGTAGAAAAATTGTTTTGAGAAACTATTCATTGAAACGTGCCCATACGGGATCTAGTTTCGAAGATCTCATTGCGAGGAAGACAACGGTGAAAGCAGCTTTTGATTTGGCCAATTGGTTTGGAAGTAATGAGTTTTGAAATTCAATGATAGGTTTATATGAGTTGACGTCGGCTGATTCCTCTGTGGTTGGAAGAATACGATTGTTCCGTGTTTATGCGATGTAAAAACAGTCTATGCCCGCTCATCACCTCTCTGCCTTGGGCTCCGCTCAAGTGGATTCTTGTCTCAATTTGAAGCGAGACAGCGCACATGCACTTTATAGCATTTCCGTTTAAATATTTTGACATCAGGGTTTAAAGATAAACCCTGAGAATATCCTTGGGATTAAAATGGTCTTTGAGGAAATTTACGGTTCCAGGGGAGAGAGCTTGCCAATTTACCAAGGTCATTCACCAAAAATCCAAAGAAAATCCAAGAAAGTGAATTCACTCAAAAAGAAAAGGCTAGGTAGATTCACATGTCCAGCCCGCGATCAACATTAGTACTAGTTTCTTTCAAACTTAGGAGGCAGTGCATAAATCAGTTCCCGAAGCATGATCTTTGCGTAACTTGACAGCATTTGCCTTCTTCCAATCTTCTACAGCCTTCTTGACAAATACATCCAATTTGGACAATAAGAAGTACTTCTCTGAGTTGAGAGCAGTAACATCTTCGTAGACAAGCAAGACATCAATCTTAGAAAAGATTACATCATATCCAGATGCATGGGCCTTCATCTTTGCATACTCGCCAGATAAGAAAATCTGAAAGAAAAACACTTTAAATCATTGCTAAAAAGACAACTTCCAACATGCACATACTCCAAAGACAACAACAAATAGCATGATTCACCTTATCAGGGCGGTAAACTCTATATGATGCTCCAGGGTAACAGATCATCTTCAGAGCTGTTGCAAATTGGATTAGAATCCAGTTCTCAGTGTCAATGCCAGCTTTAATCATAAAATCCTTAAGAAGAAGGCACAAGAACTTCAAATGTTCTTTTTCACACAATTCGATTTGATGCAAGCGATGAGCTTCCTTAACAATAGAGTCGTTAACCTGGATAAAGAAGAGCATTTTCTTTAAGTGAAAGAAACATAGAGGTTAAAAATTATGGAAGGTGGTACATCTCTGAATAAAACAAAATGAGGTTCTCAAATGTCAACTTACAGTACGGTATGTCTATGAAAATAAAGTACACAATAAGTCAGGAGAGACTAGCATCACATAACCAGAGTAGGTTTATTGATGCTTGCTATAGAAGCTGAAAACAGAAGGAAAGAAAATAAAGTACTACTAACATTGAGAAGGGAGAATATCACTTGTGAGAAATAAGGAAGGACAAGAGGTAAGCTCACCATCTCAAGCTTGCAAGTAATGTCATGTTGATGTAAGAATATTGTTAAATCTTCAGTAGGATCTGGTAGTCTTTTAGGCAATAAAGTACGCATGGGCTTCTTCTGACTGCAAATTATCATCTCACAATCCGGAACATCAAGATGCACACATGTTATTCCCTAAAAAGTCAAATCATGATCAATATATTGTTCACCCAGACAAGCAACAAGAAAGCTTATAAAGTTATACTAACCAGGTTCATTTCAATTATTCCTTTATATTCAGCACTCCCTACAACTAATTTCTTCCCATAACCACACAACTCGGTGAGCCTCTTGCCCAGGTGATCGTCAATAGCATTATTAGCTATGTCAATCGGGGAGGGCACCGTCTCATTTCGTATGAATTCTTTCAGACTCTGAGGAATAAATGCAGAAGAGAATCAAAAAGCTTGTCAAATACAGTATAGCGCAAGTGTCTAAATCATGAAAGGAGACAGAATCATGATTGAAAAATGGGAGCGTTACTAACAAGCGGTGGCAAGCATTCCCAGAAGTCCTGTAGAAAAAGCAGAGAGTAACGGATTTTTTTTAGAACGAAGACGTTGCACGCGTCCGGCTTTGTAAGTGCATCTAGTGCCCCTTAGTGATTTTGGTGTATTGAAGACTTATAGGTTAAGGGATTAATGCGTTTGTGAATGTACACAGGTCTATAAGTCTATGAGGAGTTTGATATTTACAGAGAAAGTCGACCCCTAAAAATGAAGTTCTTCGACTGAAGACTTTGATATTCTGAAGACTTTGAAAGTGAAGAAATTGGTGTGACCTTGAAGACTTGGTATTCATTTGTGGAACATGAAGCGTGAAGACTTTTGTTTTCGTAGTTTCATTTTCTCTTTCTTGAGTCATAGGAAACACCGTACTGTTAAAGGGGGTCGAGGAAATACTAAGGAAAAATTTCCATGTGATGCTCAACTCAAAATCCTACACCTACCAATCCCTTCGAGTGAAGCCTTTGGAAATCTCATACAGTTCAGTCACTTTCTTCAGTGACAGAGATGAAGTTCTTCTGGTCGCTGATGAATTTGTTCTGACTGAGGAGTTAGGAATTCGCCAGTGCGAATTGCCTACACAGTGAGGAACATGATAGCCCTGAGGAATTTGAGAGTCAAAATTCCGACCGTTGCGGTGCTGCGCGCCAGCTGTCCCAAAATATCTTATCCACCTAACGGTTATATCATTGAAGGGCATTTATGTCTTATCATGTCGGGCTGCTCCCTAGGCTATAAATAGCCGCCCCCTACAACCACTAGCTGGTTGGCTGCTCCGAGAGAACTTGACACTTGTCATTTGAGAGCAACCCACCCTCCGAGGACTTTGAGCGAAAATCATCGAGTGAGGAAAACCCAAAACCAAACCCCTACAAACCCAAAGTGATTGAGCATCACTGAAGAAATTGATCATGCGTGGATCCGACGCTTGTTACCTTTGAAGACTGTGCTTCTTCCAGACGGTTAGGCGTCATGGTCTAGAGCATCCAAGAGGAATTGTGGATCGCCGAGTGACCAAGTCTGTGAAGGTTTGGAAGTCGCCTGAAGACTTACAACGAGTGATTGGACGAGGTCTGTGTGACCTTAGTTCAAGGAGAATACAGTGAGGACTGGGTGTCCTGAGCTGCGTGCTCAGCGACTGGGTGTCCGGGACTGTGTGCCCTCGAGTTTAAATACTCAGCCGCTCCAACCAGACGTACAACTGAGACAGCAGTTGGAACTGGTCTACCAAATCATTGTCTTCACCAACCTAACTGGTTCTATTTCCTCAACCCTTTCATTTCCTCATTACCGTGTTGAGTGTTTGTTCATATCTGTCTTTGAAGACTTCGACTGAAGACTTTCTCAATTTCCTCAGATCAATTTCTTCAGTCTGTTTGTCTTCACCTTGTGTTATCCTGTGATTACGCTTTCTGTACTCAGTGCTTGTCTTCATTTCATCTTGATGACCATGCTTGTATTCTGTTATGCTTACTTCTGAGTACTTATTCCGCTGCTAGTAGTTCTTCGCTAAGGAATTTCCTCACCGGCAAATTCCTCAGTGAAGAATTCATAAAAATCGCCTATTCACCCCCCTCTAGTCGATATAACGCACTTTCAATTGGTATCAGAGCAAGGTACTCCCTTGTTCTGTGTGATTTTGGTTTAACCACCTGGAGTTTTAGTTATGTCGACCGCAGGTATGATCAAGGTCTCGGCTGGGTGTCCTACCTTTGATGGGACGGACTACCCCTACTGGAAAAACAAGATGCGAATGCATCTTGAGGCAATTGACAACGATCTCTGGTATGTTGTGGAAAATGGTGTTCCCTCTGTCTCACCCTCACTGAACGCTACCGATGTGAAGAGATTCAAGCAACTCGATTCTCAAGCGAAGAATATCATATGTGGCCATCTGAGTAAAGGACAGTATGGAAGAGTGAGTGCTTTGGAAACTGCTAAGCTTATCTGGGATAGGCTGTCCAAAGTGAATGAAGGAGTCTCAACTCAGCGTGACTCTCGAGTTGATGTTCTTCGGAATCTCTTCAACCGCTTCAAAAGACTCGACAATGAAAATGTCCAACAAACCTTTGATCGCCTCACTGACATCTCAAATGAGCTTCAAGCCCTCGGTGCCACTGACATCACTGATCATGAGGTGGTGAAGAAACTGTTGAGATCGCTTGATTCCTCATTTGATACTCTGGGATTGATGATACAAGAACGGGCTGACTACAAGTCTCTTGATCCTGCCGATATCCTCGAAAGGCTAAACACTCACGAGTTCCAGCTTGTTGAAAAGAGAGATCTCTATGGTTCGAGCTATGGCAAACCACGTGCCCTGAAGGCCAAGGTTGTGTCTGAGTCTGAATGTGAGGATTCTGGTAGTAGCCTTGGTGATCCTGAAGAATTGAGCCAGGAGCTAGCACTGCTCGTGAAGAAATTCCAGAAGTTCTCAAGATGTGGTCGCTTTGGAAAATCCTCAAGAAGCAGTGATTCCTCATCAAGTGACTATAAGAGAAGGCTGTGCCACAAATGCAAGAAACCTGGTCACTATATTCAAGATTGTCCTCAGTGGGAAAAGGAATTGAAGAAGAAGAAATACAAGGATTACAGTTCTGATGATGCGAAGAAGAAGAAGAAATCGTCAAAATCTTCGTCATCAAAATCCTCGAAGTCTTCATCTCACAAGAAGAGTAGCTCCAAGAAGGCTCGGGCATTCATTGGCAAGGAAATGGACTCTGAAGCTGAATCTGAGGAACATGAGGAAGAGGAGGCGTCTGAAGAATCCGAATTTGGTGTGGCGAGTCTGGCCCTCGCTACTGCTTTCGTTAGCAAGTCCATCTTCAACACTGAAGAAACTGACCCCACCGACAAGCCCGATGAAGATAATGATGACTACGCTCCCACCTATTGCTTCATGGCGAAAGGTGCAAAGGTACTCAAATACACCTCCTCTGAATCTAGTGAAAATGAATCTGATGAGGATCTCAAGCCCAGCTACTCTAAACTTGCTAAGATTGCTGTAAAACAACAAAGGGCTTTTGAAAAGGTTCAAAACATGCTAGACAAAAGTGATGATATGTTGGATGAAGAAATGGATCGCACTAAAGCCCTGACTGAAAATCTTCAGAGACTTCAGTCTAGGTTTGACAGCCTTCAAAATCATCATAACACTCTCTTATCTGATCATGAGAAACTTTGTTATGAATTTCTTCAAAGAAAGCAAGATCTTGAGAAGCTAAGAGTGAGTTATGAAGATCTTCAGAAGGAGCGCGATTCATTACTAGCTCAACAAATCAGCGCTTCTCAGGAAGAATTTGTTCCTCCATGCTTAAAGTGCATTGAACGTGAATCTGCTAATTCTTCACCTGAATGTTCAAATGCTTCAACTGTTACAAATTCCTCACCTGCCTCTGCTATCACTAATTCCTCATCTGAGGACATTGCTAGTATCACTGACGATGCAGGGCTGAAGGAATTGTACATGACAGGCATGTACAAAAGCCTCAAAGGGCATCAGACTCTTTGTGATGTGCTTAAAAAGCAGATCCTCAACAGAAACCCTAGAAAAGAGGGTATTGCCTTTGAGAGGAAACTTAATGCTGATGGAACATATTGGAAGCCTGAGTAGTACCCCAAAACCTCATGGGTTGCTGCAAAGGGACCTCCAGTTGATCCATCTAACTTATTTGGCTTTACATGTGAATCTCCTCATTCTTCTGATGAGTCATTTGACTCCAACTATAAACTGTTCAAAAATTAGAATGATGAAGTATTTGCTAGATATGTTGGCACTAACTGCAGGAACGGTTCTCCTATGAAGAAAATCTAGGTTCCCAAGAAGTGCCTTGAAAGTCTTCAGGTGAATGTCCTCATGACACCACCTGTGAAGAACAGGAACCCCGGATCAAATCCCTCACGTGGATCAAATTCCTCAAATAGATCAAAGTCCTCACATGATTATCATCGTGCTAACAACTCTGTTTCGCAGGGTAGAGCTAAGGGCTATGAATATGTGCATTATTCTTCAAACCATTATGTTCATAAGTCCTCGAAGAATTTCTCTGCTTATTCATATGCTTAACCTAACCCCTCTTATGTGAAACGAAATGGTTTGGCCTCTATGCCACCATTCTCGTATGGTTCTCGCAGAGTGATAAACTCTTTGCCACCCCTTCAGATGTGGGTGGTGAAGAAAAAGAACTAATCTCTTCTGCAGGGTCAGGTCTCCAGACGTGCTTTAATGTCTGAAGAATTTGCTGGGGACCTGACAAAATTGCCTGAAAGGACGCAGGCGAATCATGATGAAATGAACCTTCATTTCACACGTCCTCATACTGCTATATCTGTTTACTGATTGATGAAATTCATCTGATGAACTTGATATCATATTCTTCACAAATGAAGCATATGAGATTGTAAGCTACACTAATTCATCTGCAGGATGATCAACCCAAAGCTACTGAGTGGGTCCTCGATAGTGGATGTACGAATCACATGACTGGTGACAAGAATCTATTGATGGATGCTCCCTTATCACCGTCACATCTGAAGCATATCATCTTTGCTGACAAAGGCAAAAGTCAGGTATTGGGTCTTGGTAAGGTTGCAATCTCTAAGGATAAACACATGGACAAAGTCATGCTTGTTGAGTCCTTAGGATACAACCTCATGTCAGTCTCAATGCTTTGTGATCTTGATATGGTTGTTGTCTTTGGCAAGTATCGCTGTGTTGTGATTATGGAAGCTGACAATTCCAAAGTCTTCGAAGGCTTTAGGAAAGGAGATCTGCATATTGTTGATTTCTCTACAGGACCACAACCAGCCGTGTGTCTACTTGCAAAAGCTTCAGAAGGCTGGCTATGGCATCGATGACTTGGTCACGCAGGCATGAGGAATTTGCACACGCTTGCGAAGAAGAAGCATGTCATTGGCATTGAGAATGTCAAATTCCTCAAGGATCACTTATGCGGAGCCTGTGAAGCTGGAAAAATGACCAAGGCCAAGCATCCAGCGAAGACTATCATGACCACTACTCATGCATTCGAATTGCTTCACATGGACCTCTTCGGACCAAATCATTACTCAGCAGTCACTAATGATGCATCTCTATATGGTTTTGTCATTGTTGATGATTACTCTCGATATACATGGGTACACATTGTTACTTACAAACATGAAGTGCAGGAAGTCTTCAAACGTTTTTCCTCGAGGGCTTCAACCAACTTTGGTGTGAAGATCAAGCACATCAGAAGTGACAATGGAACTGAGTTCAAGAATTCCGGTCTTGATGACTATCTTGATGAACTTGGTATTACTCATGAGTTATCTGCTCCCTATACTCCTCAGCAAAATGGCGTCGTGGAGCGCAAGAACGGAACTCTTGTTGAGATGGCTCGCATTATGCTTGATGAATACAAAACGCCTAATCGTTTTTGGATTGATGCAATTGATACTGCATGCCACATCATCAACAGAGTATATCTTCACAAATTCTTCAAGAAGATGGCCTATGAACTCCTCACTAACAAGAAACCCAATGTGAGTTATTTCAAAGTCTTCGGTGCTAAATGTTGGATTAGAGATCCTCACCACAATTCTAAATTTGCACCGAAAGCGCATGAAGGTTTTATGCTTGGTTACGGAAAGGACTCGCACACCTACAGAGTCTTCAACATTGTTCTTCACAAGATTGTTGACACTGTAGATGTGCGGTTCGATGAAACTAATGGCTCGCAAAGAGAGCACCTACCTTCTGTGTTAGATGAACCAGCACCTGAGGATTCTATCAAGTTCGAGGCAACTGAGGATGTCATTCCTACTGAAGAATCCACTGAAGAATTCATTCCAGTTCATGAAGAACGTCGAGCTGATGCACCTGAAGAAAATGCTGAGGAAAATGGTGCTGAAGAAAATGCTGATCAAACTCCTCAGCGACAACCAGCTCATCCTCGCGTTGCAAAAGAAGTGCAAGTGGAGAAGATCATCGATGACATTAGAGCACCAGGTCCTCTCACACGCTCAAAAGCTTCACATTTATCTAACTTTTGTGGGCACTATGCTTTTGTCTCTATCACAGAGCCCACTAAGGTAGATGAAGCATTTTTGGAGCCGGAGTGGATTCAGGCTATGCAAGAAGAATTACATCAGTTCGAGCTCAACAATGTCTGGGAACTGGTCAAACGTCCAGATCCTCGCAAGCATAATATCATTGGCACAAAGTGGATCTACCGCAACAAGCAAGATGAAAATGGCCTTGTGGTGAGCAATAAGGCACGACTGGTAGCTCAAGGCTACACACAGGTTGAAGGAATTGATTTCGATGAAACTTTTGCACCTGTTGCTAGACTTGAGGCTATTCGCATATTACTTGCTTATGCTAACCATCATGATATCATCTTATATCAAATGGATGTGAAAAGTGCATTCCTCAATGGTAAGCTTGAGGAAGAAGTATATGTTGCTCAACCCCCAGGTTTTGAAGATCCAAAGAATCCTGACAAAGTCTTCAGACTTAATAAGGCCCTCTATGGCCTCAAGCAAGCCCCTCGGGCGTGGTATGATACATTGAAGGAATTCTTTGTGAAGAATGGGTTCACACCCGGTTCATTCGACCCTACTCTCTTTACTAAATCTTATGATGGTGAACTGTTTGTGTGCCAAATATATGTTGATGATATTATCTTTGGCTGTACTGACCAACGTTATAGTGATGAATTTGCCTATATGATGAGTGAAGAATATCAAATGTCTATTATGGGAGAGTTGAAATTCTTCTTAGGTCTTCAAATTCGTCAACAGCACAATGGTATATTCATATCTCAGGAGAAATACCTCAAAGATGTACTGAGGAAATTCGGCATGCAAGATTGCAAAGGCGTCAGAATTGCTATGCCCACAAATGGCCATCTATGCACTGATGAAAATGGTATTGACTTTGATCACAAGGTATACCGCTCCATGATTGGTTCTTTACTGTACTTATGTGCATCTAGGCCAGATATAATGCTTAGTGTTTGCATGTGTGCCCGATTTCAAGATGCACCGAAGGAATCACACCATAAGGCTGTGAAGCATATTCTTCGATATCTAGCTCACACACCAACACTAGGATTATGGTACCCCAAGGGCTCTGAGTTTGATCTCATTGGATATTCTGACTCTGACTATGCTGGTGATCGTGTGGACCGCAAGTCAACTTCTGGCACTTGTCATTTCCTCGGACGATCTTTGGTCTGTTGGTCCTCAAAGAAACAGAACTGCGTATCACTGTCTACTGCGGAAGCTGAATACATTGCTGCTGGCTCTTGCTGTGCTCAACTGCTTTGGATGAAGCAAACACTCAAGGACTATGGCGTCAACATGAAGAATGTGCCTCTCCTCTGCGACAATGAGAGTTCCATCAAGATTGCTCACAATCCATTCAGCACTCGAAGACAAAGCACATTCAGATTCGTCATCATTTTCTTCGTGATCATGTGTTGAAGGGCGACATCTCCATCGAGCACGTGAAGACTGAAGAACGGCTAGCTGATATCTTCACTAAGCCCTTGGATGAGAAGAGATTTAGCAGCGGTGTGAGCTAAATATCTTAGAATCTTTGAATGTTCTTTGAAAAGGACACACACCCTGACACTTATGCAAAATTGATGACTTAGATGTGCAACACATGAAGAAACGTTTTTCTTCAATCAATGAAGAATAACACTCTAAGTGTGAAGAAATTAATGAAGAATTTGATTCTCAGAACCCTACGACAATTGTACGCGGTGTCTCAAATCATCATTCTTATACGGTGGGTCACGCCACCACAAAAAGTTGAAAATCTTCAATTTGAGTTTTTTTTGTTTTGAAATTCTTCAGTTTTTCAAATTCTTCAACTTTGCAAAATCTTCACTGTTTCCGTCGTTTTTCTTCATTAGCTATATATATATGAGTTTATGTCCTCTACAGCATTCACTTATGGCTATTTCTTCAAGTTGCTTTTTCTGCTAAGTGAATGTGATCGGACCCTCCCCCCTCTATGCTATACTCAACCCAATATATTCACAAATTCTTCATGTGCATTCTATTTGAAACTCGTTCAAAATCTTCACTGTGTCCTTGTCAGCTGAAGAAATTGCGAACGAAACTTTAAAACAAATCTTATCCAAATTTTTGGTTTTGCCGCTCAAACCATTCCACATCCCACAATGCATTATTCTATTCACCCACGATCGTACACGATCTCAACTACACAGTACGTGGGTGACACATGTCGCGAGAAGGAGAAAGGGCAGGGGCACGTTCGTCCCAAATCTTCGGGCGAACAGTTTTTACCGTGTCTATAAATACCCCTCTCCCCTTCTTCACTTCATTTACGCCGCTCGATCGCTACTCTCCACTCGAGCTCCTCAAACCCTAGCGCCGCCGCTACTCCATCGTCGCCGGTGAGGAAGAGCTTCGCTGCCTCGACCTCGTCGCCATCGTACTCACGCCGACCGCGGAAATCTTCACTCCGCCGCCGCCGTAGCTGTCTTCCTCTGCCAAGTTAGGGCGTGGGAGATCTAACCTGACGAACTTCACATCTGTTCTTCTCAGTTCGTCATGTTCTTCACTTGGGTAATTAAAAGTTACTTTTATTACTCACTTTGATTCTCAAACTTTCCTGAAAATCTTCAAAGGTGTTTATTCTTCAAATCTTCACACATATGAACACCTCACACATCATATGATCTTGAACTGTTTCTCTAAGCAATCATTTTCTTCAAGATTCCCTAATTGTGTGGATCTTCGATCTGTACAACTTTGGAACCTAAGACAAGAACGCTTAGTGAAATTCCTCAAGGTTCATCTGGTCAAATTCCTCAAAACTTGTTCTTTTCGAAAAACCTTCTGAGAACGCATATGACCTCTCCAAATTCCTCGCACCTATACTCTGTTCATAGGTACTCATGTCTGCTGCTGAATCACTAGGTTCTCATCAACTTAACTCATTTGCAGCGTTCCTCAAAGAAAAACTGCATACTTCTTCAGAGAATTCGATTGTTCAAATTCCTCAATTGAAGAATATGGCAGAAGGTAAGAAGCCGCAGAAAGGAGGAAAGAAACCTGAGGTTATGACTGCGTTTGAAATCCCTGAGGAAATTTATGCTGACTATTGCACACCTGATGAAGCAAAATTTGGCAAAGAAAACAAAAATCAGCGCAAGGTGCGCATATAGAGGATTGAACGGAGATGGGCAAAGGAATGGAGGGAATACAGATATGTGACTCCAAAGTACATGAGGAAATTCGCCCTCAATCCTCCATGCCCAAGAGCTCCATTGGCACCTGGCCAAGAAGCTGACCCCACCAGCATCAAGCGTGGTGAGGACTTTCCTGAAGGATGGGCTAAGATCCAAGCTAAATTGGCAAGACAAGCCAAGGAGGTAGTGAAGAAATTCAATGAGGATTCTGCCACTGCTACTGCTACTGAGGCCTTGGTCAAACCGAGGAAATCCATGCCAAAGAAGTCTGCTCGTAAGCCAAGTGCTTCACCAACAGCGCCCTCACGGCCAAGTTCCTCAGCAATGCCCCCACGGCAAATTCCTCACACTGCTACTGCTCCACCAAAGTCCTCAGCAGCTCCTTCAAAGTCCTCAGCTCCTGTGCATCTGGCTACATGTCAAAGGACTGCTGGTTTCTCGATTGCCTCTGGTGTTTCAGCAAGTTCCTCAGCTGCACCAATTTCCTCATCAGGCCCCACACTGTTGAAGACTAAAGCAACAGCTGGACGAGGTCCTCGGCCAAGTCCAAAGAAGAAACAGGTCGCATTCCATGTGCCTTCTGATGATGAACTTGCAGAAATCATCAGAGACAGACAAGTGAAGGCTGCTAGAGCCAAAGGCACATCTGTGCCACTGCTTTTGGATCCGAGGAAAATCCTTGATTACATTGATCTCTGGCACAAGGATCCAAACACCCCAATGCCTGATTTTCATCTGACTCCTGGTCAAAGTCACATGCTGACCCATTTCATCACTGAAGAGAAATGGAAGTTTGAAAAGGCAAGAGAGATCAAGAAAGCGCAATACAGAAAGGAGAAGCTCCTGAAGAAAAATGTTGTCAGAATGACACCTGAGGAACTTCTCCAGGCTCAGTCTGAAATTCAAGCCCTCAGCAAAGACTTTGATGCCTACTATGCTGATTGGCAAGGAGCTAAAGTGAGATTCGTTAATCTGACGAAGAAATTCACAAATGTTGCAGCCCCATCGCAACAAGAAAATCTTCAGGCTGTAGACTCTGCTCAGCCTGCTGAAGAACATGCCAGCACCGCTGATGACTTTCAGCCTGCTGAAGAAAATGCTAGTTCCAGGGCTGATGACTCCATTCCAGCCGCTGAAGAAATTGCCAGGGCATCCACTAGTGGTGCGCCTGAAGAAACTGAAGAGAATAGGGCAACTGCATCAGTTGCGCCTGAAGAAAATGAACCAGATTCCTCAGCTCCTCCCGCGCCTACACCAACTCCAATTCTTCCATCTGCATCTGATGTGAAGAAGACCAAGGCTGCAGAGCGAGCTGCAGTGAACAAAAGGAAGGCATCAGCTGCGTCAAATTCTTCGACTGTGAAGAAAATGAAGCCAATGACCAGCTCATTTGAAAATCCTATTGATGCTGTTCCAATTTCCTCCATACCATCAAAGGACCTTGTTCCTTTTGAAGAAGACTATGAGATCCCAAGCGGATCTGATGAAGAAAATCATTCTGCTGCTTCGTCAGAGCAGATTGATGAAGAAATTGAAGTGGATGAAACCCCTTTAACGCCTGTCATCTCCTCACCTATGCCTCAGTTCACAGCTGAAGAGGCTGGTGTTGAGAAAATTGAAGATGAAGATGTGGATATAGGATGCACCACACCTGTTATGAATGATGACTTTTGGGAAAGTCAGCATCCCAATACTCCTCTCTTCACACCTATCCAACAGATTCCTCAGTCCCCTGCAACAACAGTTCAAATGGGCTCTGAAGAAACTCAACCCACTCCCTCTGTGCATGAAGACATTCCAGCTGCTAGTGCTGAAGAACCTGCTGCTGCTGATCCTCAGGTTGCACACGAAGAGGAACCAAAAATTCCTCAGCCTGAAGAACCTGAGCTCGCGATTCCTGAGGTGGTGATGCAACTCACTGACACCCCTCTGCCAAAGCCAAAGAATCCATTCTCAAGCAAACAGAAGTTCAAGGCTGAAGACTTCTTTGCCGAGCATGTATTCTTCACCAACTACAACCCCTATGACTCTGCTCGCATAAGGAAGAGGCGTTTCTGGACTGCTAGTCAGGCCAACTTCTATTCCTCTGTGCTGTTTGACAAAGACAAAATCTTCGATCATGCACATATTCCTCACGTGGACATGGAATCTCTGCCATGCTTCGAGCCAGTCCTCAGTGTTCTTCACGATGCAGGATTACTAAATTTCTACACGGACATTTGCGATTGGAATGAAGAACTCATTCTTCAGTTCTACGCGACACTGCATATCACTGGAGACGCTGAAGATGTCAACTCATGGGTGTTGGACTGGATGACTGAAAATACTCACTACAAGGCACCAACAACTGAATTGCTTCGTGTCCTTCCTCTCAATCCTCCCCATGACAGTGCACGTTGCACCTACAGTAACCCTGAACTGACAAATCACTATATGCAAGTGCTCATGAAGCCTTTGAAGCCTGGGCAGGCCCCACGAACCAAATTCCTCGTCAAGGAATTACTCTATGTGCCTCGGATTGTCTATCGCATTCTGACGAAGACAATGAGTCCTATCAAAGGCCACGACTCAAATGATGAAGAAGTCGTTGGCATCATGAAGAATATGCTTTTCAACATCATTCATGGCGTTCCCGACAACTTCCATGATTTCTTCATGAGGACTCTGGGCAATATTGCTATGTCACCATTCGAGCTGAAGCCCTATGCTCCTTGGATTATGAGATTCATCAGGGCAAGATCTTCACTGAATTACAAAGCTGACACACTGAACCACGGTAGCTACTTGCCTCCCATTGAAGTCCTCAAACGGACAGTTTCATCAGATGATGATAAAGGCAAGGCAGCTGCTGTGATCGATGAAGGTATTCGTCCATTGGATGGTCAATTTCGCAAGGCTACATCTTACTCTACCAATGACGACTCTGCCACACATGACTCTGCCGCAAATACCTCAGCCAAGCAAAATCCTCAAGCCACAGCACCCAGGGTGATGACTGACCTTGAGTTACTCCTCAGTCTTCATCAGAAGGTTGATCGCAATCACAAATGGGTAAAGCGTCAGTTTGGTGCACTTCTTCACAATATGACCTCAACACACAATGCTGTGAAGAAGAACCAATACTACCTTCATGAAACCTTCAACTGCACCTGGGCTGTCCTCACTCATGTCTATAGCGCTGAAGAACTGACTATGGGTCTCAAGGAAGAATTTGACTGGTCTGCACCTCCTCCGAAGAAATTCAAGAGGGTCAAAATTCCTCCACTGGTGGCCAGCTCTTATTCTTCATCGCGTGACACTCATGAGTATGAAGATTTGGACGACACTGCGGCAGGCCCTGCTACAACACACAACCCCGACAACGCTGGCGCTCCTCCATCGACTTGAAATTCTTCAGGGGCGTTAGTCCTCAGTTTCAATCCTCTTGGTCATTTGATGACAAAGGGGGAGAAATCTGAGTTAGTCTTCAAGCGGGTCTATATTAAGGGCATTTTTTTAAGTTACAACTCTCGTTCTTCTGAAACTTTTATTTGGATCGAGTTGTAATCTTAAACCTGATGGTGCGCTGATACTTTTGTTGCATTATGCTTTTGATGCTTTCGGCATGCTTATTCCTCGTTAATGACATTGCACGCATGCTGAATCTCATCAGGCACCATATTTCATCATGCATTTCAAATTCTTCATATTATATATCAAATGCGTGTATGAATTACAAGATATAGGGGGAGATCTCCATGATTCAACTCTTCAAATGTGCATTGCCTCAAACGCAAATTCCTCACTATGCACATCTTCAGGGGGAGTTCTTCTATATCTTGCTATCAAATTCCTCAATATCAGTATTTACACGTCATACATTTATCCCCGTTGAAAACATAATCTATATTGTCATCAATCACCAAAAAGGGGGAGATTGTAAGTGCATCTAGTGCCCCTTAGTGATTTTGGTGTATTGAAGACTTATAGGTTAAGGGACTAATGCGTTTGTGAGTGTACACAGGTCTATAAGTCTATGAGGAGTTTGATATTTACAGAGAAAGTCGACCCCTAAAAATGAAGTTCTTCGACTGAAGACTTTGATATTCTGAAGACTTTCTGAAGACTTTGAAAGTGAAGAAATTGGTGTGACCTTGAAGACTTGGTATTCATTTGTGGAACATGAAGCGTGAAGACTTTTGTTTTCGTAGTTTCATTTTCTCTTTCTTGAGTCATAGGAAACACCATACTGTTAAAGGGGGTCGAGGAAATACTAAGGAAAAATTTCCATGTGATGCTCAACTCAAAATCCTACACCTACCAATCCCTTCGAGTGAAGCCTTTGGAAATCTCATACAGTTCAGTCACTTTCTTCAGTGACAGAGACGAAGTTCTTCTGGTCGCTGATGAATTTGTTCTGACTGAGGAGTTAGGAATTCGCCAGTGCGAATTGCCTACACAGTGAGGAACATGATAGCCCTGAGGAATTTGAGAGTCAAAATTCCGACCGTTGCTGTGCTGCGCGCCAGCTGTCCCAAAATATCTTATCCACCTAACGGTCATATCATTGAAGGGCATTTATGTCTTATCATGTCGGGCTGCTCCCTAGGCTATAAATAGCCGCCCCCTACAACCACTAGCTGGTTGGCTGCTCCGAGAGAACTTGACACTTGTCATTTGAGAGCAACCCACCCTCCGAGGACTTTGAGCGAAAATCATCGAGTGAGGAAAACCCAAAACCAAACCCCTACAAACCCAAAGTGATTGAGCATCACTGAAGAAATTGATCATGCGTGGATCCGACGCTTGTTACCTTTGAAGACTGTGCTTCTTCCAGACGGTTAGGCGTCATGGTCTAGAGCATCCAAGAGGAATTGTGGATCGCCGAGTGACCAAGTCTGTGAAGGTTTGGAAGTCGCCTGAAGACTTACAACGAGTGATTGGACGAGGTCTGCGTGACCTTAGTTCAAGGAGAATACAGTGAGGACTGGGTGTCCTGAGCTGCGTGCTCAGCGACTGGGTGTCCGGGACTGTGTGTCCTCGAGTTTAAATACTCAGCCGCTCCAACCAGACGTACAACTGAGACAGCAGTTGGAACTGGTCTACCAAATCATTGTCTTCACCAACCTAATTGGTTCTATTTCCTCAACCCTTTCATTTTCTCATTACCGTGTTGAGTGTTTGTTCATATCTGTCTTTGAAGACTTCG
Organism: Triticum timopheevii; assembly: GCA_963921465.1. Taxonomy (NCBI): domain Eukaryota; kingdom Viridiplantae; phylum Streptophyta; class Magnoliopsida; order Poales; family Poaceae; genus Triticum; species Triticum timopheevii. Next base: position 67,472,469 of record OY997272.1, on the reverse strand, counting down.
ACTGAAGACTTTCTCAATTTCCTCAGATTAATTTCTTCAGTCTGTTTGTCTTCACCTTGTGTTATCCTGTGATTACGCTTTCTGTACTCAGTGCTTGTCTTCATTTCATCTTGATGACCATGCTTGTATTCTGTTATGCTTACTTCTGAGTACTTATTCCGCTGCTAGTAGTTCTTCGCTAAGGAATTTCCTCACCGGCAAATTCCTCAGTGAAGAATTCATAAAAATCGCCTATTCACCCCCCTCTAGTCGATATAACGCACTTTCAGGCTTTAAATTAATAAAGCCCACAACTAGGCAGCGTATCAGACATAGACTCGGACAGACGAAACGAGCACGGAGGCTCAAGGCCAGCGCCAACACAGAGTTCACGGAAGTTTAAGACCTGACCAAACGAAGTACGCAGCGAGGCAATTACATGGCTCTTAGCCAGAGCTTAGAGCACGCAGGCTCGCTCGATCGCGGGGCAAAAGGACCACTATCAAGGTGAAGAAGTGGCGAGAGGCTCCCTAGCCAAAACGTAGACGTGTCGCAGACGATCTTGGGCTTGCTTCAGTTTGTCAGCATCCTTGCGCCTCGCCAACGGACTCCACTGCTGCAAGAAGAGGTTGCATTTATAGATGATGTTAGCCGGGTGCGTTGGGAAGATACCCTCGATCGCTAGTTTGTTCCTGGTGAGCCAAAGAGACCATGCCAAGGCTCCAAGACAGCTCCAAAGCACGCGGTTATTGCCTCCTTTAGTAGAAGCGATGATGGCCGCTAGATCAATGGCCGAGCGTGGGTTCCAAGAGGTGTTAGCTGCAGCGCAGACCGCGCTCCAAGCAAAGCAAGCTAATGGGCAGCGGAATAAAATGTGGTTCGCATCTTCCGCGACGTTGCAAACCGCACACATACCAGTCGACGGGCCGTTGCGTTTGGCAACGTTAGCCGAGGTGGGCAGTCTGTTGCGAAACAGCTGCCAAAAGAACACCTTAATCTTAAGCGGGAGGCGTGTAGTCCATAAGCCTTTCGGCACTAGGAAGGCCTGGCTCTGGCACAACTTTCGGTACAAAGATTTGACCGAAAACTTGCCGGAAGGGGTCAGGGACCACGCCACGGTGTCCTCGGACATGGAAAGCGAGACCGGCGCGATGAGATCAAGCAACTCCGCTGGGTGAGCTTGTCCAGTTCCCGTTAACTCGCGCTGGAAGCAGATCGCTGGAGGGGAGGAGGCAAGCACCGAGGGAACGCTCATCTCCGGGTTGACCGCCTGAACGTAAAGGTCCTGGAATTCAGACCAGAGGGGTTGGGATCCCATCCAATGATCCAACCAAAACCGGGCTGAACGACCGTTGCTGATGGAGAACTTGGCCAAAGCCTAAGGAGCATCCCAGAAGGCGAGGGGCTCAGTCCGACTCCGAGCCCCCGTCTAGTCGGGGGCTCAGTCCGACTCCGAGGAGACAGAAAGCTTGCTCAGTCCGACTCCGAGCAGGCCGTCTGGCATCATGAAAGGAGAGAGAAAGCTTGCCAATTTTTCATTGATGAGTAGAACCTCGACCCCACGGCCTGCTCGGAGTCGGACTGAGCCCCCGTCTAGTCATGCCAATATTATTGGCATGATCAATTGGCAAGCTGTATGATTGTTTTGATTGTAGCCATGGTACGTAGTAATTACCAAAATTTCCACAATATCAGAGCCTTCCATGTTGTTTCGACACACAAGACTTACAAAAAGTTCGTTTTCAGATTAAAAAATTCATTGTATGCAGAGACCAATCAGCACTAAAAAAAAGAGATTGACAAACGGTGCTTGTTCATCAGCATCAAAAAAAGGTCAATTAGCTTCAATGGTACTAGGAAAAGAGCTCGTGCGCTGCAACGGGAGAAATTAAAACCATAATCTCCGATGGCCATGATCACATTTTACTGCATCACCGAGATACACTATCACTCTGAATTTCATGAAATCATGATCATTTTTTTAAACTCATGAACAAATTTGAAATCATGAATGTTTTTCAAATTCAAGAACACTCTACAAATTACGAACATTTTCTAGAATCATGAACATTTTTTGAATTCATGAACATTTATATTATTTGCAAACATTTTTTAAATTGTGAACTTTTTTTAACAATTTTCTTGAATCGGCGAACATTTCTAGAATGGACGAACATTGCTTTGGAAACTGGGGGAATGATTTAGAAATTCATGAATATTAGCAAAAAATATTATTTAACAAACATTTTTTGAAATGCATGATTATTTTTCGAATCAGCAAACATTTATGAATGAATAAACTATTTTCTAAGTCATGAACAGTTTTTGAATTTTTAGGATATTTTTTCATTCATGAACATTTTTTAAATTGGCGAATTTTGTTCAGTTTCATTAACTTTTTAATACATAAACTTTTAAAAAATCATGAACTTTTTTTATTTCCAAAACATTTTTTGAATAAGCAAACATTTTATATAAAATCGTAAACATTTTTTAATCCACAATCATTTTATGATTTGTTAAACATTTTATTTCAAAATTCTCATTTTTTAATTTTTGAAACTTTTTGAAGTCCTAATTCATTCAAAGTAGAAAAACCGTAATGAAAAAAATTTATCACTTATAGATGGCATTGGTTGGTAATATTTTATAACTTTTGGGGCATTTTTCATGCCGTACCGCAAGGAGCAGTAGCCCTTATTATTAGGTATAGATATAGATTAGCTACTTCACATGCTTGTGAACAAGTAGCATAGAGAAGTCGAAAAATAATAATAGGAAATCGTTCGCTTCTGGCTGACCCTGCGATCAACGTGGATCTAACCCTCGCGCCGCATCGCCACATGCGCATGTGGCCCACAAGCTGCCCCACCCTCCATCCTTATCCCCTAGTGAGTATCTCTTTCTTCTCTAACGATCCTCACGTTCAACATCGCACTCATACGTGAACTTCAAATCGAAGTCAACAACAACAAGAACATTCTTACTTGTGTAGTACTTTCTCATCTTGTATGCTGCAGATTGTGACCTTGGCATTCAACAGTGATATGAGTATCATCTATTGCCCCAATGCAATCCTGAAATGGCATTACAAGATGATGTTATAATATGATTATAACAGAACAATACAAGCATGTCAAGCCATGAACTACATATTGTCAGTGCTCACCTTGAGATATAGATACCATCTTGAGCTAGTTCGAATCTTGTTAGGAATCCGGCCGGTTGGTGATCATCTCCCTTTAAGTTCCCCAACAGGATACAACACTTGACACTGGCCTGAAGTACCTGAAAATGGTCTCTCCATTGATCTCCTGAGTGTATTGTGGATAACCACGAACCTCTGGTTATGACCAACAAAAGAGAGGAACATGGCAACTTGCTTTCCACACTGATGTGGGTGCTATCTTGTAGCTGCCATTGCTTCTGAAGGTCTGCACAAGCCTTGCGAAAGGTGCTCTTTTCATTCGAAGCATCTACAGGGCCTCTGTCATTGCTATTATAGATGTAGTTCAAATCCATTATCCTTTCATGATCCCGGGTTAATATTGAAGCATAACGAATGACAGGCTTGTCATCACAATGAACAACTCTCTTGTGGATTAAGGTGAGCCATGCCTAAATCACAACTATCATTTATGCTGCCTGAACTACCAGCTTCCTGCGTTCTTTCATAACCTAGGCGACATCGATGGTGTGGTGAGCAATGTGGAAACCGATTCTACACCTTGCCTAACGGCCTAACAACCAACCTAACATAGAAGGGAGGAGGGGTTCCATGTTACTTACCGGCTTCGGAGACGACGACGAGGCGAGGGGGTCATGGCTGAGTCAAGGAGGATCAGATGGTGGCCAAGAGGAAAGGGAGAAGCAGCTCTTGCTGCTGGAGAGTGTTGTCGCAGAATAGAAGAAGTGCTCATCCTAGAGCTAGTGGTGACCGAGTAAATGGGGCTAAGAGGCTAGATTTCGCGCCATCCAGCCTCGGCCAATTTCCATCGCCCGCCGTCTTTACTCAATTTCCCCCTTGCACCGTAGCGAGCGCGCTACCTCCCTTTTTCACCGCACTCAACCGGGCTCACTCTGGGCTGCTTTAAGGTTCGTGCCAATGTGAGCAAGGCCTCCCTGTTTGCAACCAAATAAGTTTTTTTTGCCCAACTCGGTATGGTTGAAGGTAATGCAGGCAACCAAACACATCATAGATCATGCATAGTGCTGGTACCACGGCCATAAAAATGCAATCCTTAGGAGCTTTCCTATGGTACTTACCCTATTCTATTTCATAGGATTTTTTTTCATGAGGTCTGACCAAAATCATATGATTTCTCAAGCTGCCATCAAACACTAACTTGTGTTAATTCCTAAAATATCCAAATCTATGGGATTCAAGTGCACGGGACGTAGCAATCCTCCATTTTCCCCATTTCCCCATTTTTCCAGTCATATGAATCGAACGAGCACCAAGAGGCCATTCGGTTGCTCAAAAGGAGTCAATGATATTCATAACGAATCATGAAGCAAAGCATCACGCCTCAGCGGCGCAGAAGTGCTGAAGTCGCCAAATGCATTTATTATTAGGGTATCACAAGGGAAGCAATAACACTTTCAAGTCTCAGGCTTTCGCATTAGCACTCTGGAAGCTACAGCCCTTGCCACAATAGTTGCCAAAGAAAATTAGCGCGCACCCTCAATGGTGCCAGAGCTGAAGTAAACCGCAGATCTTTCAATGGGAGAATGTCAAGAGTGAGTGTGGTCAGAGGAAAATGCCATCTCTTTCGCTGATCCATCCGTGCTGCTCTTCTTACTATGTTGAAACCGCAACGGTGCCCTCAGGAAGAGCAGAGATGTGCACAACAGGAGTATGTGATTTCAATGGTATATCGGAGCCGGTGACCTTCTTCTCTGTCGACCTGCTCAGCACCTTCCTCACCTCATCCGCAAGCACAATGATCGAGTCGTCTTCATGGCCTGAGCAAATCCACATAGCACCATTTGTAAGGGATTGATGATGTGCCTCCAGTGCAGTTTTGTTCTGCTTGCAAGGAGGAGGACAGACAACCAGAACAAACTACTACTGACAACTAGACTGTCATGTTTGGAATGTCAAAGTAATAGACAGATGAGAAACAAGTGCATCCTACACGCTTGATCAAATAACATGAGTGCAAATAGAATGATGACAACATGAGAAACAATTCCTTACTTATATTGGACAGTGCCTTCTCCATTGAGAACAGGTAGTCCCTATTATATCCATTAGGGCCACTGGCTGTAGCAATCTGCCTGTTTTGTAAACAAGACAATTGGAAAGGAAGTCAGAATGCTCTTAATGAAGCAGAGTATTCATAAAAGAGGATCGAAGGGTTCAACAGCGCACTTTGCCATATCCTCCAAAGCAGCAGGGCCAAGATAGTATTTGTTGCCAACTGGATCAGGAGTGGATACGAAACTGTACATTGACCAAGTAAGTTTGGCAGTGAGTCAACATGGAATGTGAACAAAAAATAACTAGTCAAGTTCGGCCCTTACACTAATACATCCGTCACAGCTGGTTCCAGAGAATTTCCATCCTAAACAGTGAAGTTCAGCAAGAGCAAATGAGAGTACTGAAGAAAATAGAAGAGAAATATGTCAAAATATTCGCCTTGCATTTATACCTTGTAGAAATCCACAGAGATCTTCTGGTCATACTCGCATTCTCTTCTCTCCAAGTACTGTGGAAATACATGCATATTCAATTTAATTCTAGCATGATAAATCCAATCTTTCTTTCAAGCAAATAAACAGGAAATAAAATCACTGCACCTGCATTGCTTCTCGCTCTTTTTCTAGACCACCTTTGACACAATAAGCAATTCCCCACTGTAAAAAGGATAAACTGTAAATTTAAATGCCATAGCCCATAGGAATAAGGAAACCAAAAGAAAGAGCAATGTCATAGCATTCAAGAAAGCATATCAATATTGGACAATGAACATGTCAAAAAGAATTGGATAATGAACAAAAGTAAATCATTATGGCGATGGTGCAGTTGTAAGAGTCAGAATACTCATTTTGGTGAAAAGTATACTTGAGTACTGGATAATAAATAAAGTACCACCTTTACGTCATGGGTGTAGTTGTAACAGCATTGTGCACTTTGGCCTACTCATTTGGCGAATAGAGCTTCTAATGCAGTGAATATACTTTGGGTATGTCTACAAACACTTGCACATGAATCAGATTTAAACATTCAGCATTAAAGTGGATGGGTGAGGAACCAGCCAATATATTAGGGTAAGTTTGCAAGGAGGATAAGATGAAACAAGACTCTGGAATATCATGTTTTCATGCTTGGGGAGAAAATGCAGCAAAAGCATTGAAATTGGAGAAGAAATGAGCAAGAAGATAGGATGTATTTGGTTTGGATTGAGCCCAAGGTTGCTCTGTCAAAAATTATGTCAAGGTTTTGCTTGCCCATGATTTGGCCAAGGTTAGCAAGACAAATAAACTAGAGTGGGCAAAGAAGGATTGACATGACGAAAAATTGGCAACCTTGCAAACAGAAGACATTCTGTCCTGAGTCCTGACCAAAGAATTTATAAGGTACTCCCTCCGTCCGCAAATACTTGTCTTAGAAATGGTTGTATCTAGACTTATTTTAGTTATAGATACATCCATTTTATCCATTTTTAAGACAAGTATTTTCGGACGGAGGGAGTAGATTTTTTGGCAACAATCCAAACAAAACCACGTTATAATTGAAAGTGTGATAGGCATTGTAATATGAGCCTATAGCAATGGGCATATATTTCTCTACAATAAATAAAGCCCAGCGATAACAAAGCTAGTACAAAGTTGAGACATTTATTTCAGGGAATATGAAGCCACACAAGCATGTTCGAAGGTGCAACAAGTCTCAGAAATGTCACCCATTGCTGGCCATGGCAACACTCCCAGAGAATACTAATGCACTATCATGTGCATGTGCTGTAGATATTGAATTCATGGCTGCGGTCAAACTTACGCATATGGCTTCATCTTCGGATTCAAGGGTGCAGGTCCTGGCTGGATGCTGTGGTGTGCCTCTATGGTCAATGCAAGCTGCGGAGAAAGAAAAGTTCAGATATGAAATCTTCAGGCCAAGAAGTACAGTTACAGGTTCAGATTTGCTTCCAATCAGTCAGGAAGCAACCAAGCATACTTACCGAGATTAAACGTTCGCTTGTAGCCCTTGATGAATCCCAGGATCTTCTCGTCGAAGTCGAATCCGGGGTTCCAGATCAGGGACCCATACCCGAAGACCCACAGCACCATCTTGCTGCTGTTTTTTTAACTGCAGACGACAACAAACTGAGCCGGGGGATCACGCCAAATCAAAGATACTACTAATACTAAATGTCCCCATATCCTAATCGCAAGGAGACGAGCTCGAATAGTCATGTCAACATCGCCCCCAAATCAAAATCCCATCCCCAAAAAGAAAGCACGGGTGGGTGGATTCAGTTCAAGAAATCACCTTTTTTTTTTTTTGCGAATAAGTTCAAGAAATCACCTGGCCTGACGAGGGGCGCCGGAGAGAATGCCGCGGGTGGGGTCGGCGGCGCGGGAGGAGGATTTGACTCCTCTTGCCTCACGCGCGTCTCCTCCGCCGGCGGTCTTCTCCCCGGGACGGACGGATGGATAGGGGTTTCGGGTCGGAGAGGGGGGAGAAGACGGTGGCGGTGGTGGGGGAGCACTTATACCGAGAGGATAGTCGTGGGCTCGTTTGGGGATTAGGGTCACGGGAGGTGGGCGGCACGTGAGGCCGTGCGCGCGTGGCAGTCGCTCCCGCCGTGGCCGGCGGAGGGTGCGACGGGTTCTTGGTGCGGTGTACGTCACGTCAGCGGGCGGGCACGGGGATATGGGCGCGATGCCGACGCGGCTGCTTGCGGAGGGGAGGGTTTATTAGCGGGGACCGGTGCTGCGGACGGGATGGACCTGGACGGGTTAATGGGCCGAAGGGTGGTGCACAGGGCCAGGTTCAATGAACCGAAATCCATTTTTTTGTCACCAAAACTGGTTTGGAGTCAAAGCAACGCAGATCACTAAAGCTTCCGCAAATACCCCCCCAAAAACCCAAAGGCCTTCAAGGCGTAAATCCGTCGGTTTAGACATTTTAAGGCCTTCAACGCGTGTCATCAAATCAAACTCAAACGTCTAAAATATACTTCCTCCGTCCGAAAAAGTTTGTCCCTTAAATGGATGTATCTAGCACCAAGTTAGTACTCCCTCCGTCCGGAAATACTTGTCGTAAAAATGGATGTATCTAAAACTAAAATACATCCATTCCTCGGACAAGTATTTCCGGACGGAGGGAGTACTAGATACATCCATTTGAGAGACAAGCTTGTGACAAGCTTCTTCGGACAGTGGTGCCAGATACATCCATTTGGGGGACAAAATTTTTCGGACGGAGAGAGTAGTAGCTTGGCCCTAAATCGAGTGAAGTTATGAGGAGTTTGAACAACCGCCACGTCGGACTCCGATGCCCGAACTGACCCAGAAACCCTCTCCACTTCGCTGTAGGACACACTTCGTGATTTACTCTAGCTGGCAGGCCGCCCGCCTATTGGCATTCATGTCGGCGTGGCAATTGAGAAGTCAGCAGCTTTATGGCCGGTCCTCCTCCTCGCAAAGCCTATCCACACACTCCTCTCTCTCACACACATACACCTACATAGGGTGCCTCACAAACCCTAGGCGGCGATAGGAGCAAGAAGACGACCGTTGAGAACACCCGACATGGTGGTTGCTTGGCAGCAGCTGCTCAGACCAACTGTCCGCACAAAAGTCCAATTGGCAGTGGCGCAAACAGGGTTGCAGCAAACTCTGAACTAAAAACTAAGCACTTATAACTATTAAAAAAAAGGACATTTACATTTGCGATCCTAACTCGAATCCACTACTCATATTTATTCATAATTTTAAAGCATGCTCAAATTTGCCCCTTTGCTATCAGTTGCACTTAGAGAAATGCGCTTTCATGCTGTTTTCATCAAGTCAAAACTATTTGACTAGTATGGCCGTTTATTTGACATTTTTTGCCCTTGTCTCCATGTGTCATTTACTGGTGGGATCCACTCTAAAGAAACAAAACAAAAAACAATTTTCTCACCCTCCTCTCTCTCATATACTTACATGTGACGCCAAACTTTAGAAAAAAGAAAAAGAAGAAGAAAAGGACTATTCAAATTAGATATTGGACCCACATGTCATTGGCTTATTAATATTTTTGAAATATTTTGTTTTATTTAAGCCCTGGTCAAAGTGACCAGTGGGGCCTGCCACCCTCTAGCTCTGGCGCTACATGACGAGTCCGCTTATGCGCCGCGTCTCCGCCTCCCTCATTACATGGGTCTGCAACCTCCACTGCTCGAACAACCGCCCCCACCGTGACCTCTTGCTCTCCTCCCCCGCCACCGCCCTGCCATTCCTGCTGAGCAACATCGTTGTACTAGAACTCCACCGCGACTAACCGCTGCCACTCCTAGAGCTCCACCACAGCATTTCCTCAGGGGCATGACTATTTTCATTCTTTTAGTGTGTGAGGGTTGTTTTCTAAAAAAGCAATGGCATTTGTGTAATTAGTGAAAACTAATCTCTACTTCTAATGAAGCAGTTGGTGAATAGTCTCCACGGTTTATTTCCGTTGGTTTATTTTCGTCTCTCCTCCCACCAACCCCTCCCATCCTGGTCCATCGGTTTATTTTTCTCTCCACTCTTTATTACAACCAGGACTTTCCTAACATATAACAAATCACGGATCTAACTTCCTTAAATTATTCATATCAATCGATTCCTTTTATTGATTCAATTTGTCTTAGGAAACAAATAACAAATTTTTAAGAAACAAATAATAGATTTGAATCTAACTTTCCTAACTTATCTAAATCAATCGATTTCTCTCATTAGTGAATTTTGTTTTAGGAAACAAATAACAGAGACACGTCACAAACTTTCCTCCCAATAAATAGTTTCTTAACATTTGCAAACTTTCCTAATCAGACACGTCACAAATGGGCAGGTACAGATATCATGTTACCAAACAATAAATCTCTACTCCTAATGGAGCAGTTGGTGAATAGTCTCCACAGTTTATTTTCGCTGCTTTTTACGTCTCTCCTCCCACCACCCCCTCCCATCCTGGTCGATCGGTTTATTTTTCTCTCCACTCTTTATTACAACCAGGACTTTCCTAACGTATAACAAATCACGGATCTAACTTCCTTAAATTATTCATATCAACCGATTCCTTTTATTGGTTCAATTTGTCTTAGGAAACAAATAACAATTTTTTAAGAAACAAATAATAGATTTGAATCTAACTTTCCTCACTTATCTAAATCAATCGATTTCTCTCATTAGTGAAATTTGTTTTAAGAAACAAATAATAGACACGTCACAAACTTTCCTCCCAATAAATAGTTTCTTAACATTTGCATACTTTCCTAATCAGACACGTCACAAATGGGTAGATACTGATACCATGTTACCAAACAATAAAACCCCATTTGCACAGAAATCAGTTCAAAATCCTAACTTTCCTAAATTTTTACCTTTCCTTGATCACATCCGATATTTCCTATGTTTTCCACCTATTGAAGGAAATCACCCCTCCATCGATATTAGCCTTTTTTGGAATGAGATCTCCGGGTTATGATTTTTTGCGATTCTTTCCAATTGTGACAACTCCTTCCGCTCCGGCTCCCTCTCGCATAATCACCTCCACCACAGCCAGCTGACGCCACCCTAGACCTCTTGCCTCTCCACACCTTCTCCGCCACCTCCTCCTCATACTCCATTGACAATCCCTCTGCCACGTTTGTCCACGGCGGTGTCGAGGGCATGACGCAACAACGTACCAGTGCTAGAGCAGCGCATAGCAGCAGGAAGAAGCACGCAGCAGGTGAGGCGAGCGGCCGACGGTGGAGGGCAGAGATGCGGCCGACGTGGCTGAGGGGGCGGCCGGCAGAAGATAGCCGCGACAGGAGGCGGCGCGAGGCAGGGGCGCGACAGCGGGGCGAGCGAAGGGATAGGCGACAACAGACGGGGCGAGCGCAGCCAGCGAGAGTATGACACGCGGCCAGGGTGTGCGTCGCGCGGGGTACAGTGGTGCGGTGGCTGTGGCGAGCGTGATGGCAACGGCGGGCGCGACGGACACGGTGTGGCACGTGCGTGGGCATGGAGAGCCAGAGAGGGAGTGGCCCCGCAGGCGCGGAAGAAGAGCTGAAGGCTCGGGCATGGGCGCGCATAGGAGCGGGCATGTGCCACGGGGTCAATCCGAGGAGCTCAGTGGCTACCCCTGAAATGGCCATGACGGACGGCGGTTCTCGGCCACGGCGAAATACCTAACGAGAGCAAACGAGAGGGGAAACTGGGGAAAGGCAAGAGGAGATCACGTCAGTGTCAATGGCACCCTAGGGGAAGACAGGGGAGCTCGGAGCGGCGCGGATCAAACGGCAATGTCACGGTGGCCGAAGGTTGAGGAAGACGGCAACGACGTCGATCTGGGGGTGCTGGACTTGATCTCGTTGGCGCAGACGAAGTAGCGGAGGCATTCGGAACTCCTCGACAAGCTCCTAGCCAGCAGGGAGGGCAGTGGCCGTGTGAACGGGGTCGGTCATGGTGGCCGTGGCATCTGACTTCGTCCAGATCACCGGGATCGAGCGAGCGAGGACGAGAAGTGGATCTGGGAGGGGGCGTCGAGGAGGAGTGAGGCCATGGGGGGAGGGGAGGCAGGGTGTCACCCTTATCCATTCCCCTTCGATGCCGGCGAGGTGGTCGGGCTGGAGCCCGGCTCTGTAGCGACGGGCTCGGGGAACAGGACAAGATGACCGTGCAGGGACTGGACCACTGGGCCAGTTCAGTTGCAATGCCCGGGGGTAGGGAGAATCCCCCTTTTCATCGTCCTTTTGGTTTTTAATGTATTCTAATCCGTTTCTCCTTTTTAACACCGTTTTATATTTATTCTTATATCAACTAAATGGATTTTGTTAATTGTGAAACTATGCACACAATTCGAGCATAATATTTTTAGGTGGCACAAAAAGCTTGGGTCCAAAAGGAAATACATAAAATTAGGTTTATATTTAATTGGTTATTTTAACTACTGTTGGACCTCTTATTAATTTGACAAGATTTAATTTTTGGGTCAAATAATGTTGGGCTCAACATGTCAAAGATCAGTGGAATTTATAGAATATGGTGATCTCTACTACTAATGGAGTAGTTGGTGAATAGTCTCCACGGTTTATTTTCGCTGGTTTTTTTCGTCTCTCCTCCCACCACCCCTCCCATCCTGGTCCATCGGTTTATTTTTCTCTCCACTCTTTATTACAACCAGGACTTTCCTAACGTATAACAAATCACGGATCTAACTTCCTTAAATTATTCATATCAATCGATTCATTTTATTGGTTCAATTTGTCTTAGGAAACAAATAACAAATTTTTAAGAAAAAAAGTAGATTTGAATCTAACTTTCCTAACTTATATAAATCAATCAATTTCTCTCATTAGTGAAATTTGTTTTAGGAAACAAATAACAGACACGTCACAAACTTTCCTCCCAATAAATAGTTTCTTAACATTTGCAAACTTTTCTAATCAGACACGTCTAAAATGGGCAGGTACAGATATCATGTTACCAAACAATAAATCTCTACTCCTAATGGAGCAGTTGGTGAATAGTCTTCACAGTTTATTTTCGCTGCTTTTTTACGTCTCTCCTCCCACCACCCCCTCCCATCCTGATCGATCGGTTTATTTTTCTCTCCACTTTTTATTACAACCAGGATTTGATGGTAAAAAAGGTCGTCAATGTCGTAATACTGAACTCTTAAAGTTAATGTGGCCCCGTTTCAACGCACGGCGTTCTTCTAGTCCAGTTAATTACCAAGTTGAAAATATGTATTGAGATATGGACATGCTGTAAAGGTAAAAAAAATTGGCTACCCAATTCCCCTATCCGTAATTGATTTGGCTTGCCAACATATGAACATGCTGATGGAGATGATGTTAGGTAAAATGATTGTCTCTTTCGTTGCAAATAATTAAGACGAGTCCCAAATTGAATCTAGTCCGTGTGGGACGACGAATTAAATATACAAATTGAATCTAGTACAACCTCATTATGCATGAAAAGAACATTCACGGCAACATTAAACCATGCATGGGAAATGTCTTCCATTAAATTATTGTACTTATATTATTTGTAAATACAATTATATACATATTCAAATATAACACGTCATATATAATTTGATTTTGGTACTCATGTTACCACACCAAGTTTCATCAACCATTTCCCGCAGCAACGCACGTATCCTCTGGTTTCTACAAAATCAACACACGGTCCAGTTCCACCGTTTTGACATTATTTCATTATAGTGGGTTGATTTTGATGAAATGTAAGGTGTGCTACAAATGTTTCAGACTACAAGGATGGACTGTGGGTTTGTTGTGGTTTTCTTTTCTCGACGGTGCTATGGCGGGCTTACGCCGGCCTGAACCATTTTCATTATTATAAAAAGACTTTTTTCGCGAATACGCATTGTTGCGTATCTTTGCATTGATAGGTTGAGGAGAGAGTTACAAGGAGCAGCCCCACTGGACGTATGCTAGGAGGCGTCCCATGGGGTGCAAGTGAGCATGAGAGAGGGTGCTCAGCCTTAGTTCAAGTTAGTTACAATGCACGGATAATTAGTCCAAGGCCTTTGGCACCAGCACGGGCCCACAGGCGGGCCTCGTCACGGATAGTGCGCAGAAGATCATTGCTAGACGGCTGAACGTCGTCGAAGACCGCGGCGTTGCGGTGCTTCCACAAGGACCAGGCGACTAGGGCGATGATGGAGTTTGCACCTTTGCGAAGACTGGCAGGGGTGGCATTGGCAGTGGCAGACCACCAGGCGTAGAAGGTCGTCGAGGTGGCCGGGGGTGAAGCAGGCAGTCTACACCAAGAGAGGATTTCGTGCCATGTGATTCTGGAGAAAGCGCACTGGACGAGGATGTGATCGATGGTCTCGAGCTCTTGGCAGCAGAATTTGCAGAGGGGATCGTGTGGGAGTCCATGGCGAGTGCCCCGCTCGGTGGTCCAGTAGTGGTCCATGGAGGCGAGCCATAAAAAGAACTTGGCGTTGGCAGGAGCCCAACATCACCATGTGAGGCGCCAGAAGGGGGAGCTCGTCGATCGTAGGCCGAGCTGGCTGTATAGATGCCGTTGGTAGTCCACTTCCAAGTGATCTTGTCAGGGTCAGCGGTGAGTTGCACGCGCTAGATTCGCCGCCAAAGCTCGACATATTCGACGGCAGCGGCCGGGCTCATGGAGCCGTGGATGTCACGTATCCAGAGGTTATTGTGAAGGGCGTCTGAGACGAGCCGCGTGCGCCGTCGTCTCCGCGGGACGAGAGGGATTATAGCTGGGGCAATCTCATTGGTGGATGATCCCTCGATCCAGTGGTTGCACTAGAAGCGGCAGGTCTTGCCGTCGCCGATGGTCCAGGAAGTGGAAGCCCTGAAGAACTGTTGGACCTCCTCGTCATGAGGGAGCTGGAGGTGGCTCCACGGGCGAGTCAGGTTAGTGGCTTGCAGCCATAGCCAACGGGCGCGGAGGGCGATGCTTGTGCGGTGGATGTCGCGCACAGCAAGGCCTCCAAGCTCGAGCGGCCACGATAGCTTGGGCCAACTGACGAAGCCACAACTGGTCTTCGCATTCTTTAGTCCATGCCAGAGGAAGTCGTGAATGATCGTGGTGATCTTCTTGAGGATGGAGGGGTTCAAACCCATGGCAAGGAGGAGATGCACCGGCATGGCCTTGAGCACATGTCGCACCAAGGCCAATCGCTCTCCGCGCGAGAGTAGAGAGGCCGTCCAGGTAGCAAGCTTCTTCGCAAGCCGCTCGACCAGGGCTAGAAGCGCCGATGCATGGCATTATAAAAAGACTGAGATACAACACAACGTCTACAAGTAGAGCCCAACACACACAAGAAGGAACAAGGAACATCATAGAAGAATCAACACACACACACACATGAAAGGAACAAGGTGAAAGAACTAAGATTAGAAGCGTATGCATACCGCAGGGATGCGTGCGTGTTTAAATAGGCAAACAAGTACAAGGTGCGGCTAGGTTGTTGTAGACTTGATCCATACTCCAAGGCTATACAAGAGAGGATCTATCTACTCTAATAACCTGCCTAGATACAACACACATGACACACACACATTACACAATGACACGATACACACACTACAACTTAAACAAGCCTATACTTTAACATCCTCCCTCAATCTAAACACGTCAAGGTTGAGATTGTTCTTGAAGGCTTGAAGTTGTCGAACTTGAAGAGGCTTCGTGAAGCCATCAGCAACTTGATCTCATGTAGGAATAAACCTAATGTCCAAGAGCTTCTTTGCAACTCTTTCACGAACAAAGTGAAAATCAATTTCGATATGCTTTGTTCTTGCATGAAACACAGGATTCGCAGAGAGATAAGTTGCTCCCAAATTATCACACCACAAACAAGAGACACGTGGTCTTGCAATTCCCAATTCATCAAGTAGGGTTTCCACCCACATTACCTCAGCCGTTGCATTTGCTAATGACTTGTATTCTGCTTCAGTGCTAGAACATGAAACTATAGCTTGCTTCTTTGCATTCCAGGATGCAAGATTAGAACCAAAGAAGACAACAAATCCACTAGTAGACCTCCTGTCATCAGGACATCCTGCCCAATCGGCATCAGAGAAGGCACTTACTGTTGTTGACGGTGACTTACATATTTTCAGACCAGTTCCAGCACTTCCTTGGATATATTTTAGTATCCTCTTAACAGTTGTCCAATGCAGAGATGTAGGAGAATGCAAAAATTGACAAACCTTATTAATAGAGAAGGCTATATCAGGTCTTGTCAAGGTTAAGTACTGTAGTGCCCCAACTACACTTTTGTATTTTGTCCCTTCCTCTAGACTTAGCAATTCTCCTTCATGCAATGACAACTGTTCAGTAGTGGACAGAGGTGTACTGGAGGGTTTACAATCCTTCATGCCTACACGTTTAAGTATCTCTGTTGCATATTTTTCTTGGGTTAGCAGAATACCATAATTTCTTTTTTTAATTCAATGCCTAGGAAATAGTGCAACTCGCCTAAGTCCTTTAAGGCAACTCACTTTTCAAATTCTTAAGCAAAGCTAAGGTAGCCTCTTGAGAGGAACTAGCAACAATTATGTCATCTACAGAAATGAGCATAAAAATGATCACCTTCCCTTTCCTGAAATGGAACAAGGAGTTGTCTCCCTTGGAGGGCCAAAAACCAAGTTGTTGAAGCTTTGAGTTCAATCCTGAATACCACGCCCTGGGTGCCTGTTTT
Source organism: Triticum timopheevii (assembly GCA_963921465.1). NCBI lineage: Eukaryota > Viridiplantae > Streptophyta > Magnoliopsida > Poales > Poaceae > Triticum > Triticum timopheevii. Next base: position 67,456,106 of record OY997272.1, on the reverse strand, counting down.
ATTCCATATAAGGCCTTGTCCAACCTACACACGTGTTGTGGTTTAGTATTATCCACAAAACCAGGTGGTTGTTGCATATAAACCTCTTCCTCGAGAACGCCATGTAAAAACGCATTCTGTACATCCAATTGGCGAAGACTCCATCCCCTGGACACAACAATAGACAAAACCAGTCTGATAGTAGCTGCTTTAACAACTGGGCTAAACCTATCCTCATAGTCAATACCATAGCGTTGCTTAAAGCCTCTAGCCACTAGTCTAGCCTCGTACCTATCTATAGTGCCATCAGATTTTCTTTTAACTTTATAAACCCATTTACAATCTATAATATTTCTACCTAGTCTAGGTGGAACTAGATGCCAGGTTCTATTGGTCATGAGAGCATCATATTCTAATTCCATAGCATTTTTCTAGTTTTTATCTTGCAAAGCTTCTACTCGATCACGAGTTTCTTGAGTGGCAGCAAAGTTTACAACTTTGGAATTTTTGTCATACCTGACAGTTCTATCCTTAGGAACTTTAGGCTTGAATATACCTTGTTTAGCCCGTGTATTTGGGCGTTCAGAGTTTGTGTCCGCAGGAGATCCGGTGGTTGGCGTAGAAGATCCACCACCTCGTAGCAGCAGCGAATCCTCCTCGGCTGTCGCTCGTTTGGGCGACGGACCCCGCGCCCGTGTGCCAGGAGCTGGGTCCATCGAATCTGGCGCAGGCGGCAGACGCGCAGAGACCCGCGTTGGGGGCGCGCCATCATTGCCCAACCCGGACCCAACCGATCGCCGCTAGCTGTCAGAGGCGGGCCCGACTATATTGAAACCGCCGCCCCGCACGGGAGACTGGCGCCGTGTGTCGCGCGTCGGCTGGCTGCCCGTTGGCCCAGGGCCTGGAGGTGTCGGGGGCGCGCCAGAGTCAGCTTCCTCGCCAGGTTCTGTGCTGCCGCCAGATCTCTCGGGATCAGGCGCAGCAGTAGGATCCGCTTCGGGTCTCGTGCCAGTCGGGTCTGGACGCATATGCTGCATAAAATGACGTTTTGGAGTGCTGTTTTTTTCACTGTTTTCATCAGCACAGCCTCCATTAGTAGCAGGATTAAGGTTATTAAACACATGATCATCAGTACATTCACCCCCATGATTAGAAGGATTTAATAAATCCGGAGAGAGTAGTAGAATTTCGACACGAAGACGAGCTCCAGCGTTTGATTGAAGACTAGCAAAGGGAAAATATTTCCATCAAAAATAACATCTCTGGAGATATAAACACGTCCAGTGGATATGTCAAGACACTTAAACCCTTTGTGAAGATTGTTGTACCCAAGAAAAGCACATTGCTTAGAATGGAATTGAAGCTTATGATTATTGTAGGGTCTGAGATTTGGCCAGTAAGCATACCCAAAAATTCTAAGAATGGAATAATTGGGTTTTTCATGAAAAAGTTTTTCAAAGGGTGTCTCAAACTTGATGACTTTGTTAGGAATTCGGTATATCAAGTAGGTAGCAGCAATGAAGGCTTCATCCCAAAATTTTAAGGGCATAGAGGCTTGAGCTAGAAGGGATAAACCTACTTCAACAATATGTCAATGTTTCCTCTCAGCTGACCCATTTTGCTGGTGAGCGTGAGGACAGGAAACGTGATGAGATATGCCTGTCTTGGTGAAGAAGGAGTTCAACTTTTCATATTCCCCTCCCTATTCTGTTTGTACAGCAAGGATCCTACGATCAAATTGACGCTCTACAAGATGTTTAAAGTCATGAAACTTTTGAAAGACTTCGGACTTGTGTTTGATCTAATATATCCTTGTGAATTTACTGAAATTGTCAATGAAACTCACATAATATTTCTTTCTTCCTACTGTTTCAATAGCAGGACCCCAAACATCGGAAAACACAAGTTCTAAAGGAAATTTTGATTCACTTATTGACTTTGGATTATGCAACTAGTGACTTTTGCCTTTTTGACAAGCGTCACATACAGAATATTTATTGAAAGAATTGAAAGAATTTGCACACGGGAGATTATTCTTGCTAATGATTTTGCTAACAATAAGAGGAGATGGGTGGCCTAAACGCTGGTGCCACCTATCCGAGGATAGCTTGGTGGCACAGAGCATGTGCTTCTTGGCGTCGGATCCCGTGTGCCTAACTGGGTAGAGTCCTCTTCTACCCCTGCCTTGAAGGAGCACATTCTTCGTTCCCTATTCCTTGACAAGAAAAGAGTAGGGATGAATTTCAACAAAGGTATCATTGTCAACAGCAAGGCGGCTAGCAGAGATTAGGCTTTTGTTGTCTTGACGTACATGAAGAATGTTGTTTAGGAGAAGATCTCGATCAGGAGTATGAATAGCTGAATGACCAATATGTTTGATAACCATACCTGATCCACTAGCAGTATGAATCTGCTCGTTTCAAGTGTAGCGATCACGCACGGTCAGCTTCTCCAAATCTCCTGTGTTGTGATCAGTGGCACCGCCGTCCAGGTGTTGGGTGATACGTCTCCAACGTATCTACTTTTCCAAACACTTTTGCCCTTGTTTTGGACTCTAACTTGCATGAATTGAATGAAACTAACCCGGACTGACGCTGTTTTCAGCAGAACTGCCATGATGTTGTTTTATGTGTAGAAAAGAAAAGTTCTCGGAATGTCCTGGAAATCCACGAAGGCACATTTTGGAATTAATAAGAATTTTTGGCGAAAGAACTAATGCCAGGGGGCCCACGGCCTGTCCACGAGACAGGGGGGAGCCCCCCTAGGGCGTGGCCCCCTATCTTGTGGGCCCCCTGGACCTCCTCCGACCTCAACTCCAACTCCATATATTCCGTCTCGGGGAGAAAAAAATAGGGAGAAAGTTTCATCACGTTTCACGACACGGAGCCGCCGCCAAGCCCTAATCTCTCTCGGGAGGGCTGATCTGGAGTCCGTTCGGGGCTCCGGAGAGGGGGATTTGTCGCCGTCGTCATCATCAACCATCCTCCATCACCAATTTCATGATGCTCACCGCCGTGCGTGAGTAATTCCATCGTAGGCTTCCTGGACAGTGATGGGTTGGATGAGATTTACCATGTAATCAAGTTAGTTTTGTTAGGGTTTGATCCCTAGTATCCACTATGTTCTGAGATAGATGTTGCTATGACTTTGCTATGCTTAATGCTTGTCACTAGGGCCCGAGTGCCATGATTTCAGATCTGAACCTATTATGTTTTCATGAATATATGTGTGTTCTTGATCCTATCTTGCAAGTCTATACTCACCTATTATGTGTTATGATCCGACAACCCCGAAGTGACAATAATCGGGATACTTCTCGGTGATGACCGTAGTTTGAGGAGTTCATGTATTCACTATGTGCTAATGCTTTGTTCCGGTTCTCTATTAAAAGGAGGCCTTAATATCCCTTAGTTTCCGCCAGGACCCCGCTACCACGGGAGGGTAGGACAAAAGATGTCATACAAGTTCTTTTCCATAAGCACATATGACTATTTACGGAATACATGCCTACATTACATTGATGAATTGGAGCTAGTTCTATATCACCCTATGTTATAACTATTCCATGAGGAATCGCATCCGGCATAATTATCCATCACTGATCCATTGCCTACGAGCTTTTCACATATTGTTCTTCGCTTATTTACTTTTCCGTTGCTACTGTTACAACTACTACAAAAACCCAAAAACATTTATCTTTACTTTTGCTACCGTTACTATTATTATCATACCACTTTTGCTACTAAACACATTGCTGCAGATACTAAGTTATCCAGGTGTGGTTGAATTGACAACTCAACTGCTAATAATCAAGAATATTCTTTGGCTCCCCTTGTGTCGAATCAATAAATTTGGGTTGAATACTCTACCCTCGAGAGCTGCTGCGATCCCCTATACTTGTGGGTTATCAAGACTAATTTCTAGCGCCGTTGCCGGGGAGCATAGCTCTATTCTCTGAGTCACTTGGGATTTATATCTGTTGATCACTATGAAGAACTTGAAAGACGATCGAACTACTATTTTGCCCTCAACTACGAGGGGAGGTAAGGAACTGCCATCTAGCTCCGCACTAGATTCTCCTTCCGTTATTAGTAGGCTTGCGACACCTAAACCTACTACTGCCATGAATTCTGATATGTCGCATGTTATTGATGATGCCACTTCTGCTATGCATGATGAAACTACTTCTGTGCGTGATACTACTTTGCCATTAGGTGAATTTCTAGATGAACAACTTGCTAGAGTTAGGGGGAATGAAATTACTGAAGATCCTATTACTGATGATAGTGATGATGAAGGTCCCCCCAATGATTATGTATTACCTGTTGTTCCTAAGGGTTATGTTATGAATGAAAAAGCTACTATGGAAATTCTTGCTTGCAATGATAGAAATGATCTTAAGAAATTATTAGCTAAATGGAAGCAACAGTCTCTTAATGCTAGAATGAAACCCGATCCTGCTTTTGCTACTTCACCTATCTGTGTTACTGATAAGGATTATGAATTCTCTGTTGATCCTGATATTATTACTTTAGTTGAATCTGATCCTTTTTATGGCCTTGAATCTGAAACTATTGTGGCACATCTTACCAAGTTGAGCGATATAGCCACCTTGTTCACTCATGATGAGAAGTCTCGCTATTTATATCTCCTTAAGATATTTCCGTTCTCATTAAAGGGTGATGCTAAGACTTGGTATAATTCTCTTGCTTCTGGTTGTGTGCGTAGTCCCCAGGATATGATTTATTACTTCTCTGCTAAATATTTCCCTGCTCATAAGAAACAAGCTACCTTGCGGGAAATATATAATTTTGTGCAAATCAAAGAAGAGAGTCTCCCACAAGCTTGGGGGAGGCTTCTCCGGTTACTTAATGCTTTGCCTGATCATCCTCTTAAGAAAAATGAAATACTTGATATCTTTTATAATGGACTAACCGATGCTTCCAAGGACTACTTGGATAGTTGTGCTGGTTGTGTTTTCAGGGAAAGAATAGTCGACGAAGCTGAAATATTATTGAATAATATGTTGACTAATGAAAATAATTGGACTCTTCCCGAGCCAATTCCTGAAGTAATTCCTGAACCAATTGAGCCAACTCCTGAGCCTATTCCTAAACCCACTCCAAAGAAGAGAGGTGTTTTATTTCTCAGTCCTGAAGATATGCAAGAGGCAAAGAAATCAATGAAAGAAAAAGGTATTAAAGCTGAAGATGTTAAGAATTTACCACCTATTGAAGAAATACAGGGTCTTAATTTACCGCTTGAGAAACCACATTGTCTTGATAACCCGACACAGGTAGTAAAGGTAAATTCTCTCTATAGATATGATAAATTTTAAGTACCCTCTACTAAATTTCATAGCCCATGCTTAGATGAATTTGATGACTTTATGGCTAGACAAGAAAGTTTTAATGCTTATATTGGTAGAGAGTTAAAGAATAATGCTTTCGAGATAGGATGCGTAGGTGATAATCTGGCTAGAGTTAAAGATGAACTTCACCGCGTTAGCAAATATACTTCTATGGTTGCTACTCAAGCCGAGCAAGTACTTAAAGGTCAAAATGATTTGCTTGATGAATTGAATAATAAAAATGAATTTGCTGTTAGAGTGGCTACTAGAACTAGTAGAATGACTTAGGAACCTTTGTATCCCGAAGGCCACCCTAAGAGAATCGAGCAAGATTCTCAGAGAAATAATTTAGAGGCACCTAGTTCTTCTAAAAATAAGAAAAAGAAAAACGATAGAACTTTGCATGCTTCTAGTGAACCTACTGTAGACACACCTGAGAATCCCAATAATATTTCTATTTCTGATGCTGAAACACAACACTATAAAAAAAGACACATCCGTGACATTTTGGGCCAAACGAATTTTTTTTCTGTCATACATATGACACTTCTATGATGATAATTGTGACAAAACCCGGTATCATCATAGATGTGGTGGGCTCCTACTTCTATGACAAAAAATCATTACAGAAAATGGACTTTTCATCCTGGGCGGGCCGGAGATGCAGCTGCATGACATTCTTTGGGCCCGTCGATGACGGAAAAAACCGTGGTAGAATCGAGGGGGAGGAAAATTTCGGGGAGTTGCCGGTTACGGTGGGAGGTCGGGGGCAAAGCGATGCGCGTTTCTCTTGTACACGTGCAAAGCGTTGGCTCTAACTGAACCCGAGCGAGGCGTTGGGCTCTAACTGAACCCGAGCGATTGCACTACAGGCTACGCGTTACTGAACCCGAGCAATCGATCGATGGCTGTTAACTGAACCCGATGGAGCGATTCCTTCGCTACTGCTGCTAACTGAAGCCGATCGATTGGTTGAGCAGTGAGTGTTGTGCGGGGGAGGGGGGGGGGGTTGGATGAACAGTGAGCGGTGGGTTGCCTCTGGATGAACAGGACCCCGTGGTGTGGAGGGCTGTATGAACAGTAGACGGTGGAGGGGTGGCCATGGAGGGGTGGTTGAACAGGACCCCGTGGTGTGGAGGGCTGGAAGAACAGTAGACGGTGGAGGGTTGGATGAACAGTAGATGGTGGAGGGGTGGTTGAACAGTAGCCGGTGGAGTAGCGCGCGGTGGAGGTTGGATGAACAGGAGCCCGTGGAGGCTGGAGGAGGTCGATGATAGCCCGTGGAGGCTGGAGGAGGTCGACGATAGAGATGAACAGTATCCCGTGGAGTCCCGTTTTGCGGTACGCCACACCCCTCCCGATGAACAGGACCCCCGTTTCGACTGTAGCGCTCCAACACAAGTCCGTTTCGTCCGTTTTGTGGTACACCACACCCCTCCCGATCAACAGGACCCCCGTTTCGACCGTAGGAGGTCCATTTCGTCCATTTTGCGGTATGCCACACCCCTCCCAATCAACAGGACCCCCGTTTCGACCGTAGGAGGTCCGTTTCGTCCGTTTTGCGGTACGCCACACCCCTCCTGATCAACATGACCCCTGTTTCGACCGTAGGAGGTCCGTTTCGTCCGTTTTGCGGTACGCCACACCCCTCCCGATCAACAGGACCCCCGTTTCGACCGTAGGAGGTCCGTTTCCTCCGTTTTGCGGTACGCCACACCCCTCCCGATCAACAGGACCCCATTCCGAACGTAGGAGGCCCGTTTCCTCCGTTGTGCGGTACGCCAGGCCTCGTTTCCATCGCCTGTTTCGTCCAAGCCAGTTGGCTCCCACGCGTTCTGTTGCCTCCCAATGAACACGACGCATTCCGTTGCCTCCCCATGAACACGACGCATTCCGTTGCCTCCCCATGAACACGACGACGACTCTATTTCTCTGTTCTGACCCAGCCATGTATGTATGCGCGAGTAGGCATTCGAGAACCTACCCGTATGTACACATACGTGGCCGTATTTTCTTTCTTGCACCCTGCACTACTAGGAAAAGGCCTACTAATGGCGCACTACTAGTGCGCCATTAATATCACGCCACTAGTATTTTTTACTAATGGCGCACCACGCAGTGCGCCATTAGTATTGCCCACAGTGCGCCACTAGTGTCTGCTATACTAATGGCGCACCACATGGTAGTGCGCCATTAGTAACAATTTTTTTAATTTTTTTTTCGTTTTTTCTTAATCTCAGGTCATTATTTCACATATGAGATATCCAACACATATATATACAACAAGCATCCATATAACAATCATATCCAACACACAAGTTTCATCATATATACATACATAGCCAACACATAGTTCCATCGTTACATATTACAAAAGTTTCACATTGTTCATCCAACACCGTTATCCATTAATTCACAAAAGTTTCACATTGATACAAAATAAAAACACAAATGGAAAAGAAGCACTCCATCCATGCAAGCTTCCGTGAATTAAATCAAATCTGCAAAATAATAAACAAGAAGTTAGAAGAAGAAGAAGAAGAAGAGAAGAAGAAGAAGAAGACTAGAAGAATACTAGAAGAAGAAGAACACTAGAAGAAGAATAAGAAGAATAAGAAGAAGACTATAAGCTTATTATGTAAACTTGATCATTTTGTGCTAACATAAGTAATTTTGGAGCTAACCTATAGGAAACTAAGCATATAAGCTCTCTAAGTTAGCATATTAGAGCCAACTTAGGTAAAATGAAGCTAACCTATGTCATTTTGGAAAAGAAGAAGAATAAGAAGAATAAGAAGAATACTATAAGCTTATTATGTAAACTTGATCATTTTGTGCTAACATAAGTAATTTTGGAGCTAACCTATAGGAAACTAAGCATATAAGCTCTAAGTTAGCATATTAGAGGCAACTTAGGTAAAATGAAGCTAACCTATGTCATTTGGAAAAGAAGAAGAATAAGAAGAAGACTATAAGCTTATTATGTAAACTGGATCATTTTGTGCTAACATAAGTAATTTTGGAGCTAACCTATAGGAAACTAAGCATATAAGCTCTAAGTTAGCATATTAGAGCCAACTTAGGTAAAATGAAGCTAACCTATGTCATTTTGGAAAAGAAGAAAAATAAGAAGAAGACTAAAAGCTTATTATGTAAACTTGATCATTTTGTGCTAACATAAGTAATTTTGGAGCTAACCTATAGGAAACTAAGCATATAAGCTCTAAGTTAGCATATTAGAGCCAACTTACGTAAAATGAAGCTAACCTATGTCATTTTGGAAAAGAAGAAGAATAAGAAGACTATAAGCTTATTATGTAAACTTGATCATTTTGTGCTAACATAAGTTATTTTGGAGCTAACCTATAGGAAACTAAACATATAAGCTCTAAGTTAGCATATTAGAGCCAACTTAGGTAAAATGAAGCTAACCTATGTCATTTTTGAAAAAGAAGAAGAATAAGAAGAAGACTATAAGCTTATTATGTAAACTTGATTATTTTGTGCTAACATAAGTTATTTTGGAGCTAACCTATAGGAAACTAAGCATATAAGCTCTAAGTTAGCATATTAGAGCCTACTTAGGTAAAATGAAGCTAACCTATAGGAAACTAAGCATATTAGAGATAACTTAGGTAACTAAGTATACATATATCATTTTGGAGATCTGACATACCTGACATAGTTCAGTTCTCATTGTTCTTATCCTTCTCCTTCCTCAGCCTGATGCGCCAAGAGCGGCGAGGCGGTGGAGGAAGTGGGATGCAGTTTTCTACCATAATTGGCGTGGTCATATCGCCCAGCTGTGGGATCGCTGGCGCCACCACTGGTGCGTGGTCATTGTCAGGCACCACCACCATCGCGAGGCCACCTTCAGGCAGGACGAGCACGACCATCGCTAGGTCATCCTTAGCCACCTCCATCTCTTGCCCATGGTCAGCTACCACCATCTCTTGCCCATGGTCAGCCACCACCATCTCTTGCCCTTGGTCAGCCACCACCGTCTTCTGGATCTCTTGCCCAACCGTACGCCGCCCACGCGCACCCGCCGTCCGTCGCCTCCGTCCGCCGCAGCTGCCCACGCGCCCCGCCGTCCGCCGCCTCCGTCCACCGCAGCCGCCCACGCGCCCCCGCCGCCTCCCTCTCCCCTTCCTCCCCCTCGAACACTGCCTTCCCCCCGAGCCCCGCCTCCCCCGCGAGCGCCGCCTCCCTCGCCTCCCGCCCTAACCCTCGGAGCCGCCGGAGACTTGGAGCCTCGGCGCCGCCCCACGTCCACTAGGAGAGGAGGCCCCACGTCCACGTCACCACGGCCACCGGAGCTGCGTCCACGGATTGGAGTCGGGTCATCAAGGATTGAGCACATCGACCTCTTCTTCCTCATCACCGACCACTGCTTCTCGGCGTCGATCTGCGCTGCCCCGACCACCGTTGGCCTCGCCATCTCCTTCCCCAGCTCCGCGGTGGGCGTCTCCATCGATTCCCCCTCTTTTCCCCTTGTTTAGTCGCCATTTGTGCCGCCCACCACTTCCCTGCGGGCTCGTGCTCATCGCGCCGGCCGCCCCTCGCGTGGCAGAGGGGAAGCCGGAGGTGATTGGCCCCGTCGGGTTCACTTGGTAACTATTTACAGTACACGTAATTTCACTGTAAAATATAGTTGTGACATTTCTGCTTGTACATGGAAGAGCACTTAGTCATATTTTGTGTCCACCATATTATGATCACTATTCTTCTCTTCAAGGCTTCTACTATCATAAAGATATGAGCAGGCTATTCTCCAGTAGTTGTTGATTATCATAACCTAAAGATCTAGGTAAGCATCACACTTGGTCAAATTCAGAAAACAAATAGAAGTAGATTTAATTGGAAAGGGATATTGTTAGTATCGACCAGAAAAGTATGCATCATTAATGGAAAAAAAATGTGAATATACAATATAGAGAGCGAATGATCAGTACTGGCAGGATGAGCAAAGTCCATGTTTAAAAAATAAAAGTAGGCACTAATAATGGCAACAATTGTTTGACATCAATGGATTTTGGTTTAATTACTTGGTCTCAGAAAGCAAAAAGGAAAAGAAAGGGTGATCCATCTTCTGGAACAAAAGTTTTATAAGAGAATTTTCTAATTACGAAAATAAGCGATAATTTGTTTGGATTCATACTATCTAGACCTTGCAAGTCTGCTTCATACAGTTTTATGGTTAGACTGTCAACGTCACTCAGTTATGTCTTTGGTTACCATTCCACCAAATTGTTTTCTTACAATGTCACTGAAACTCTCTACAACTTTCAAACAAGATATGATGGCAAAAAGAGGTTGAAAACGAGAATACCTTAAAGCATCTCTGGCTGCAGCAGGTGACCCATCTCTGGCTGCAGAGGTGGGTCGTATCAAATGAGTAGTACTTTTGCATAGTACTAGGACATAGCAGCAGCCAAGTAACCAGCTCATTCAAAACTCACAGAATGGTTAAAAGGATTATCTGCCCTTTTGTTTCAATGAGTTGCAGTCAATACTGTTAACTGAACTTTTTGAGCACAGTGTTCCAATACTTGTTGCTACAGTTAACCGAAAATGTTCAGTTGGGAGCAATATTTGTTTGCCTCAATACTTGTTAGACAGAGGTTTAGCACACATGCTTATGTGGCATTGCAGAGAAACAGGTTGTGCAAGAACACACCAAAAGCAAGTAGACCTGATTGCAGTAGCTCTTAGGTGAATTTTAGGTGAAGTAGACCTGCTTTTAAGATTTTTATAGAGGAGTAGATTTACAGTAGTTTTACAACAGCAGTACTCTTTGCAATTGGCAAGTTTCAGTAGCAGAAACCCAACTGAACATCTGCTTCTGCAGAACACTGCACTCCACTGACACATGGTATTTTTCTGCAAATAGGACACCACACCCACAAGCACATGGTATTTTTCTGTAAATTTATTTAAATTCAGTGTATATCCAGTTTGCATACTCAGTTTATACTCCTAAAACAATGCAAACAAATCAGCATTGAAAGACTTGTAAAGTTGTTGGGTTTTGTCTCCGACCATTGTGTCATGATGAATTTGCAGGTACCCCGAGAGGCCCTTGAGTTTGCCGTAATGTCGATTAACTTCCGTTCCGGCAAATTCGGGTACTCCATATGTCCTATTTTCAGCAAAGGTCATGCTGAAATTTTCCGTGAATTTTAGCTTGACTTTGCTAAAAATAGGACATATGGGGTACTTGCGACTAATGCATGTTTTATGATCTGTTGTAAGGGTACTAATTGGTCTCTTCTGCTGCTTATCAGAGATGGGGGGAAGCAGCCACCGCCGCTCTGCCACACTGCAGTACGAGTTGGATGCTTCCGAGTTCTTCAGTATCATACTTGGGACTTCAGTATCATCCATGACGCAGGTATATAAAATGAGAGATCTCCCCTTCACCCATCTCATTATGATTTCTGTTGTTTGCTACATCACTTATTGTCCCAAACTGCAGAGGCTGCCTGACATTTTTATGAACATGCTGGGTGAAGATCCGCCAAATAATGTGAAGCTGCGACAGGCCGGCAGCGGGTTTCGCAAGGCAATGGGATGTGGAGTTAGTGATCAAGGAGGGCCACATATACTTGTATCATGGGTGCGAGAAGTTCTACCGTGCCTACGACCGACGGCTGGGGTACTTCCTTCTCTTCAGGTACGAAGACGACGCCACCATGCTCATCGTGAAGGTGTTCAACGCGACTATGTGTCGCATGCGCTACGCTGACGATGATGGTGCCAGTAGGTTCTACCTCTTCTTATTCCTCTACATTTTGCTTTGTCTCACATCGATTGTTAACGGTCATTGTTGCATTTGGACAGGCAATGGGAGCAGCAGCAGTGACACTGGCTACAGCGAAAGCAGCAGCGACTATGGCTGTAGCAAAAGCAACACCAATTCTGGCTTTAGCGAAAGCAGCAACTATTCTGGCAGCAGCGTAGACAACAAGAAGGATGATCCGGACTAGAGTGCGGGAGAAGAGGAGTAGAGTGGGGATGAGGAGCTGCAAGATGACGATGGGCATCAGGCTGAGGATGACCTAGCGCTGGTGGTGGCTGACCAAGGGCAAGAGATGGTGGTGGCTGACCATGGGCAAGAGATGGTGGTGGATGACTATGGGAAAGAGATGGAGGTGGCTGAGGATGACCTAGCGATGGTCATGCTTGTCCTGCCTGAAGGTGGCCTCGCGATGGTGGTGGTGCCTGACAATGACCACGCACCGGTGGTGGCGCCGGCGATCCCACAGCTGGGCGACATGACCACGCCAATTGTGGTAGAAGACTGCATCCCACTGCCTCCACCGCCTCGCCGCTCTTGGCGCATCAGGTTGAGGAAGGAGAAGGAGAAGAACAATGAGAACTGAATTATGCCAGGTATGTCAGATCTCCAAAATGATATATATATATACTTAGTTACCTATGTTATCTCTAATATGCTTAGTTTCCTATAGGTTAGCTTCATTTTACCTAAGTTGGCTCTAATATGCTAACTTAGAGCTTATATGCTTAGTTTCCTATAGGTTAGCTCCAAAATAACTTATGTTAGCACAAAATGATCAAGTTTACATAATAAGCTTATAGTCTTCTTCTTATTCTTCTTCTTTTTCAAAAATGACATATGTTAGGTTCATTTTACCTAAGTTGGCTCTAATATGCTAACTTAGAGCTTATATGCTTAGTTTCCTATAGGTTAGCTCCAAAATAACTTATGTTAGCACAAAATGATCAAGTTTACATAATAAGCTTATAGTCTTCTTCTTATTCTTCTTCTTTTACAAAATGACATAGGTTAGCTTCATTTTACCTAAGTTGGCTCTAATATGCTAACTTAGAGCTTATATGCTTAGTTTCCTACAGGTTATCTCCAAAATTACTTATGTTAGCACAAAATGATCAAGTTTACATAATAAGCTTATAGTCTTCTTCTTATTCTTCTTCTTTTCCAAAATGACATAGTTTAGCTTCATTTTACCTAAGTTGGCTCTAATATGCTAACTTAGAGCTTATATGCTTAGTTTCCTATAGGTTAGCTCCAAAATAACTTATGTTAGCACAAAATTATCAAGTTTACATAATAAGCTTATAGTCTTCTTCTTATTCTTCTTCTTTTCCAAAATGACATAGGTTAGCTTCATTTTACCTAAGTTGGCTCTAATATGCTAACTTAGAGCTTATATGCTTATTTTCCTATAGGTTAGCTCCAAAATTACTTATGTTAGCACAAAATGATCAAGTTTACATAATAAGCTTATGGTCTTCTTCTTATTCTTCTTCTTTTCCAAAATGACATAGGTTAGCTTCATTTTACCTAAGTTCGCTCTAATATGCTAACTTAGAACTTATATGCTTAGTTTCCTATAGGTTAGCTCCAAAATTACTTATGTTAGCACAAAATGATCAAGTTTACATAATAAGCTTATAGTCTTCTTCTTATTTTTCTTCTTTTCCAAAATGACATAGGTTAGCTTCATTTTACCTAAGTTGGCTCTAATATGCTAACTTAGAGCTTATGTGCTTAGTTTCCTATAGGTTAGCTCCAAAATTACTTATGTTAGCACAAAATGATCAAGTTTACATAATAAGCTTATAGTCTTCTTATTCTTCTTCTTTTCCAAAATGACATAAGTTAGCTTCATTTTACCTAAGTTGGCTCTAATATGCTAACTTAGAGCTTATATGCTTAGTTTCCTATAGGTTAGCTCAAAAATTACTTATGTTAGCACAAAATGATCAAGTTTACATAATAAGCTTATAGTCTTCTTCTTATTCTTCTTCTTTTCCAAAATGACATAGGTTAGCTTCATTTTACCTAAGTTGGCTCTAATATGCTAACTTAGAGCTTATATGCTTAGTTTCCTATAGGTTAGCTCCAAAATTACTTATGTTAGCACAAAATGATCTAGTTTACATAATAAGCTTATAGTCTTCTTCTTATTTTTCTTCTTTTCCAAAATGACATAGGTTAGCTTCATTTTACCTAAGTTGGCTCTAATATGCTAACTTAGAGCTTATATGCTTAGTTTCCTATAGGTTAGCTCCTAAATTACTTATGTTAGCACAAAATGATCAAGTTTACATAATAAGCTTATAGTCTTCTTCTTATTCTTCTTCTTTTCCAAAATGACATAGGTTAGCTTCATTTTACCTAAGTTGGCTCTAATATGCTAACTTAGAACTTATATGCTTAGTTTCCTATAGGTTAGCTCCAAAATTACCTATGTTAGCACAAAATGATCAAGTTTACATAATAAGCTTATAGTCTTCTTCTTATTCTTCTTATTCTTCTTCTTTTCCAAAATGACATAGGTTAGCTTCATTTTACCTAAGTTAGCTCTAATATGCTAACTTAGAGAGCTTATATGCTTAGCTTCCTATAGGTTAGCTCCAAATTTACTTATGTTAGCACAAAAAGATCAAGTTTACATAATAAGCTTATAGTCTTCTTCTTATTCTTCTTATTCTTCTTCTTATTCTTCTTCTAGTGTTCTTCTTCTTCTAGTATTCTTCTAGTCTTCTTCTTCTTCTTCTTCTAACTTCTTGTTTATCATTTTGCAGATTTAATTTAATTCACGGAAGCTTGCATGGATGGAGTGCTTCTTTTCCGTTTGTGTTTTTATTTTGTATCAATGTGAAACTTTTGTGAATTGATGGATAACGGTGTTCGATGAACAATGTGAAACTTTTGTAATATGTAACGGTGGAACTATGTGTTGGCTATGTACGTATATATGATGAAACTTGTGTGTTGGATATGATTGTTATATGGATGTTTGTTGTATATATATGTGTTGGATATCTCATATGTGAAATAGTGACCTGAGATTAAGAAAAAACGAAATAAAAAATAAAAAAATTGTTACTAATGGCGCACTACCATGTGGTGCGCCATTAGTATAGCAGACACTAGTGGCGCATTGTGGGCAATTCTAATGGCGCACCAGTGGTGCACCATTAGTAAAAAATACTAGTGGCATGATACTAATGGCGCACCAGTAGTGCGCCATTAGTAGGCCTTTTCCTATTAGTGCAGGGTGCAAGAAAGAAAATACGGCCACGTATGTGTACATACGGGCGGGGTCTCGAATGCCTATTCGCGCATACGTACATGGCTGGGTCGGAACGGAGAAACAGAGTCATTGTCGTGTTCATGGGGAGGCAACGGAATGCGTCGTGTTCATGGGGAGGCAACGGAATGCGTCGTGTTCATTGGGAGGCAACGGAACGCGTGGGAGCCAACTGGCTTGGACGGAACAGGCGATGGAAACGAGGCCTGGCGTACCGCACAACGGAGGAAACGGACCTCCTACGTTCGGAACGGGGTCCTGTTGATCGGGAGGGGTGTGGCGTACCGCAAAATGGAGGAAACGGACCTCCTACGGTCGAAACTAGGGTCATGTTGATCGGGAGGGGTGTGGCGTACTGCAAAATGGACAAAACGGACCTCCTACGGTCGAAACGGGGGTCCTGTTGATCGAGAGGGGTGTGGCGTACCGCAAAACGAATGAAACGGACCTCCAACGGTCGAAACGGGGGTCCTGTTGATCGGGAGGGGTGTGGTGTACCACAAAACGGACGAAACGGACCTCCTACGGTCGAAACGGGAGTCCTGTTGATCGGGAGGGGTGTGGCGTACCACAAAACAGACGAAACGGACTTGTGTTGGAGCGCTACGGTCGAGACGGGGGTCCTGTTCATCAGGAGGGGTGTGGCGTACCGCAAAACGGGACTCCACGGGATATTGTTCATCTCCACCGTCGACCTCCTCCAGCCTCCACGGGCTACCGTCGACCTCCTCCAGCCTCCACGGGCTCCTGTTCATCCAGCCTCCACCGTGCGCTACTCCACCGGCTACTGTTCAACCACCCCTCCACCATCTACTGTTCATCCAGCCCTCCATCATCTACTGTTCTTCCAGTCCTCCACACCACGGGGTCCTATTCAACCACCCCTCCATGGCCACCCCTCCATCGTCTGCTGTTCATACAGCCCTCCACACCACGGGGTCCTGTTCATCCAGAGGCAATGCCACTGCTGACTGTTCATCCAACCCCCCCCCCCCTGCAATGCTCACTGTTCATCCAATCGATCGGCTTTAGTTAGCAGCAGTAGCGAAGGAATCGCTCCATCGGGTTCAGTTAACAGCCATCGATCGATCGCTCGACTTCAGTAACGCGTAGCCTGCAGTGCAATCACTCGGGTTCAGTTAGAGGCCAACGCCTCGCTCGGGTTCAGTTAGAGCCAATGCCTCGCACGTGCACGAGAGAAACACGCATCACTCCGCCCCCGACCTCCCACCGTAACCGGCAACTCCCCGAAATTTTCCTCCCCCTCGCTTCTACAACGGTTTTTTCCGTCATCGACGGCCCAAAGAATGTCATGCAGCTGCATCTCCGGCCCGCCCAGGACGAAAAGTCCATTTTCTGTCATGATTTTTTGTCATAGAAGTAGGAGCCCACCACATCTATGATGATACCGGGTTTTGTCACAATTATCGTCATAGAAGTGTCATATGTATGACAGAAAAAAATCGTTCGGCCAAAAATGTCACGGATGTGTATTTTTTTTATAGTGTTGTGTTACAGCATCAGAAATAGAAATATCATTGGGATTCTAAGGTGTGTCTACTGTAGGTTCACTAGAAGCATGCAAAGTTCTATCATTTTTCTTTTTCATCTTTTTAGAAGAACTAGGTGCCTCTAAATTATTTCTCTGAGAATCTTGCTCGATTCTCTTAGGGTGGCCTTCAGGATACAAAGGTTCCTGAGTCATTCTACCAGTTCTAGTAGCCACTCTAGCAGCAAAGTCATTTTTATTATTCAATTCATCAAGCAAATCATTTTGAGCTTTAAGTACTTGCTCGGCTTGAGTAGCAACCATAGAAGTATATTTGCTAACGCGGTGAAGTTTATCTTTAACTCTAGCCAGATTATCACCTACGCGTCCTATCTCGAAAGCATTATTCTTTAAATCTCTACCAACATAAGCATTAAAACTTTCTTGTCTAGCATAAAGTCATCAAATTCATCTAAGCATGGGCTATGAAATTTAGTAGAGGGTACTTAAACTTTATCATATCTATAAAGAGAATTTACCTTTACTACCTGTGTCGGGTTATCAAGACAATGTCGTTCCTCAGGCGGTAAATTAAGACCATGTATTTCTTCAATAGGTGCTAAATTCTTAACATCTTCAGCTTTAATACCTTTTTCTTTCATTGATTTCTTTGCCTCTTGCATATCTTCAGGACTGAGAAATAAAACACCTCTCTTCTTTGGAGTGGGTTTAGGAATAGGCTCAGGAGTTGGCTCAATTGGTTCAGGAATTACTTTAGGAATTAGCTTGGTAAGAGTCCAATTATTTTCATTAGTCAACATATTATTCAATAATATTTCAGCTTCGTCGACTGTTCTTTCCCTGAAAACACAACCAGCACAACTATCCAAGTAGTCCTTGGAAGCATCGGTTAGTCCATTATAAAAGATATCAAGTATTTCATTTTTCTTAAGAGGATGATCAGGCAAAGCATTAAGCAACCAGAGAAGCCTCCCCCAAGCTTGTGGGAAACTCTCTTCTTTGATTTGCACAAAATTATATATTTCCCGCAAGGCAGCTTGTTTCTTATGAGCAGGGAAATATTTAGCAGAGAAGTAATAAATCATATCTTGGGGACTACGCACACAACCAGAAGCAAGAGAATTATACCAAGTCTTAGCATCACCCTTTAATGAGAACGGAAATATCTTAAGGAGATATAAATAGCGAGTCTTCTCATCATGAGTGAACAGGGTGGCTATATCATTCAACTTGGTAAGATGTGCCACAATAGTTTCAGATTCAAGGCCATAAAAAGGATCAGTTTCAACTAAAGTAATAATATCAGGATCAACAGAGAATTCATAATCCTTATCAGTAACATAGATAGGTGAAGTAGCAAAAGCAGGATCGGGTTTCATTCTAGCATTAAGAGACTGTTGCTTCCATTTAGCTAATAATTTCTTAAGATCATTTCTATCATTGCAAGCAAGAATTTCCATAGCAGCTTTTTCATTCATAACATAACCCTTAGGAACAACAGGTAATACATAATCATTGGGGGAACCTTCATCATCACTATCATCAGTAATAGGATCTTCAGTAATTTCATTCCCCCTAACTCTAGCAAGTTATTCATCTAGAAATTCACCTAATGGCAAAGTAGTATCACACACAGAAGTAGTTTCATCATGCATAGCAGAAGTGGCATCATCAATAGCAGAAGTAGCAGAAATTAGTCTTGATAACCCACAAGTATAGGGGATCGCAAGAGCTTTCGAGGGTAGAGTATTCAACCCAAATTTATCGATTCGACACAAGGGGAGCCAAAGAATATTCTTGAGTATTAGCAGTTGAGTTGTCAATTCAACCACACCTTGATAACTTAGTATCTGCAGCAAAGTGTTTAGTAGCAAAAGTGGTATGAAAATAATAGTAACGGTAGCAAAAGTAAAGATAAATGTTTTTGGGTTTTTGTAGTAGTTGTAACAGTAGCAACGGAAAAGTAAATAAGCGAAGAACAATATGTGAAAAGCTCGTAGGCAATGGATCAGTGATGGATAATTATGCCGGATGCGATTCCTCATGCAATAGTTATAATATAGGGTGATATAGAACTAGCTCCAATTCATCAATGTAACGTAGGCATGTATTTCGTAAATAGTCATACCTGCTTATGGAAAAGAACTTGTATGACATCTTTTGTCCTACCCTCCCGTGGTAGCGGGGTCCTGGCGGAAACTAAGGGATATTAAGGCCTCCTTTTAATAGAGAACCGGAACAAAGCATTAGCACATAGTGAATACATGAACTCCTCAAACTACGGTCATCACTGAGAAGTACCCCGATTATTGTCACTTCGGGGTTGTCGGATCATAACACATAATAGGTGACTATAGACTTGCAAGATAGGATCAAGAACACACATATATTCATGAAAATATAATAGGTTCGGATCTGAAATCATGGCACTCGAGCCCTAGTGACAAGCATTAAGCATAGCAAAGTCATAGCAACATCAATCTTAGAACATAGTGGATACTAGGGATCAAACCCTAACAAAACTAACTTGATTACATAGTAAATCTCATCCAACCCATCACTATCCAGCAAGCCTACGATGGAATTACTCACGCACGGCGGTGAGCATCATGAAATTGGTGATGGAGGATGGTTGATGATGACGACGGCGACGAATCCCCCTCTCCGGAGCCCCGAACGGACTCCAGATCAGCCCTCCCGAGAGATATTAGGGCTTGGCGGCGGCTTCGTGTCGTGAAACGCGATGAAACTTTCTCCCTGATTTTTTCCCCCTGAGACGGAATATATGGAGTTGGAGTTGAGGTCGGAGGAGGTCCAGGGGGCCCACGAGAAAGGGGGGCCGCGCCCTAGGGGGGCTCCCCCCTGTCTCGTGGACAGGCCGTGGGCCCCCTGGCATTAGTTATTTTGCCAAAAATTCTTATCAATTCCAAAATGTGCCTCCGTGGATTTCCAGGACATTCCGAGAACTTTTCTTTTCTACACATAAAACAACATCATGGCAGTTCTGCTGAAAACAGCATCAGTTCGGGTTAGTTTCATTCAAATCATGCAAGTTAGAGTCCAAAACAAGGGCAAAAGTGTTTGGAAAAGTAGATACGTTGGAGACGTATCACCCAACACCTGGACAGCGGTGCCACTGATCACAACACAGGAGATTTGGAGAACCTGACCGTGCATGATCGCTAAACTTGAAACGAGCAGATTCATACTGCTAGTGGATCAGGTATGGTTATCAAACATATTGGTCATTCAGCTATTCATACTCCTGATCATGATCTTCTCCTAAATAACATTCTTCATGTACCTCAAGCCAACAAAAGCCTAATCTCTGCTAGTCGCCTTGCTGTTGACAATGATACCTTTGTTGAAATTCATCCCTACTCTTTTCTTGTCAAGGAATAGGGAACGAAGAAGGTGCTCCTTCGAGGCAGGGGTAGAAGATGACTCTACCCAGTTAGGCACACGGGATCCGACGCCAAGAAGCACATGCTCAGTGCCACCAAGCTATCCTCGGATAGGTGGCACCGGCGTTTAGGCCACCCATCTCCTCTTATTGTTAGAAAAATCATTAGCAAGAATAATCTCCCGTGTGCAAATTCTTTCAATTCTTTCAATAAAGATTATGTATGTGACACTTTTGAAAAAGGCAAAAGTCACCAGTTGCCTTATCCAAAGTCAATAAGTGAATCAAAATTTCCTTTAGAACTTGTGTTTTCCGATGTTTGGGGTCCTGCTGTTGAAACAGTAGGAAGAAAGAAATATTATGTGAGTTTCATTGACGATTTTAGTAAATTCACAAGGACATATTTGATCAAACACAAGTCCGAAGTCTTTCAGAAGTTTCATGACTTTAAACATCTTGTAGAGCGTCAATTTGATCGTAGGATCCTTGCTCTACAAACAGACTAGGGAGGGGAGTATGAAAAGTTGAACTCCTTCACCAAGACAGGCATATTTCATCACGTTTCTTGTCCTCACGCTCACCAGCAAAATGGGTCAGCTGAGAGGAAACATCGACATATTGTCGAAGTAGGTTTATCCCCTCTAGCTCAAGCCTCTATGCCCTTAAAATTTTGGGATGAAGCCTTCATTGCTGCTACCTACTTGATCTACCGAATTCCTAGCAAAGTCATCAAGTTTGAGACACCCTTTGAAAAACTTTTTCATGAAAAACCCAATTATTCCATTCTTAGAATTTTTGGGTGTGCTTGCTGGCCAAATCTCATACCCTACAATAATCATAGGCTTCAATTCCGTTTTAAGCAATGTGCTTTTCTTGGGTACAACAATCTTCACAAAGGGTTTAAGTGTCTTGACATATCCACTAGACGTGTTTATATCTCCAGAGATGTTATTTTTGATGAAAATATTTTTCCCTTTGCTAGTCTTCAATCAAACGCTGGAGCTCGTCTTCGTGTTGAAATTCTACTACTCTCTCCGGATTTATTAAATTCTTCTGATCATGGGGGTGAATGTATTGATGATCATGTGTTTAATAACCTTAATCCTGCTACTAATGGAGGTTGTGCTGATGAAAAATACCATGTGCTTGTGGGTGTGGTGTCCTATTTGCAGAAAAATACCATGTGTAAGTGGAGTGCAGTGTTCTGCAGAAGCAGATGTTCAGTTGGGTTTCTGCTACTGAAACTTGCCAATTGCAAAGAGTACTGCTGTTGTAAAACTACTGTAAATCTACTCCTCTATAAAAATCTTAAAAGCAGGTCTACTTCACCTAAAATTCACCTAAGAGCTACTGCAATCAGGTCTACTTGCTTTTGGTGTGTTCTTGCACAACCTGTTTCTCTGCAATGCCACATAAGCATGTGTGCTAAACCTCTGTCTAACAAGTATTGAGGCAAACAAATATTGCTCCCAACTGAACATTTTCGGTTAACTGTAGCAACAAGTATTGGAACACTGTGCTCAAAAAGTTCAGTTAACAGTATTGACTGCAACTCATTGAAACAAAAGGGCAGATAATCCTTTTAACCATTCTGTGAGTTTTGAATGAGCTGGTTACTTGGCTGCTGCTATGTCCTAGTACTATGCAAAAGTACTACTCATTTGATACGACCCACCTCTGCAGCCAGAGATGGGTCACCTGCTGCAGCCAGAGATGCTTTAAGGTATTCTCGTTTTCAACCTCTTTTTGCCATCATATCTTGTTTGAAAGTTGTAGAGAGTTTCAGTGACATTGTAAGAAAACAATTTGGTGGAATGGTAACCAAAGACATAACTGAGTGACGTTGACAGTCTAACCATAAAACTGTATGAAGCAGACTTGCAAGGTCTAGATAGTATGAATCCAAACAAATTATCGCTTATTTTCGTAATTAGAAAATTCTCTTATAAAACTTTTGTTCCAGAAGATGGATCACCCTTTCTTTTCCTTTTTGCTTTCTGAGACCAAGTAATTAAACCAAAATCCATTGATGTCAAACAATTCTTGCCATTATTAGTGCCTACTTTTATTTTTTAAACATGGACTTTGCTCATCCTGCCAGTACTGATCATTCGCTCTCTATATTGTATATTCACATTTTTTTTCCATTAATGATGCATACTTTTCTGGTCGATACTAACAATATACCTTTCCAATTAAATCTACTTCTATTTGTTTTCTGAATTTGACCAAGTGTGATGCTTACCTAGATCTTTAGGTTATGATAATCAACAACTATTGGAGAACAGCCTGCTCATATCTTTATGATAGTAGAAGCCTTGAAGAGAAGAATAGTGATCATAATATGGTGGACAGAAAATATGACTAAGTGCTCTTCCTTGTACAAGCAGAAATGTGACAACTATATTTTACAGTGAAATTACGTGTACTGTAAATAGTTACCAAGTGAACCCGACGGGGCCAATGACCTCCGGCTTCCCCTCTGCCACGCGAGGGGCGGCCGGCGCGATGAGAACGAGCCCGCAAGGAAGTGGTGGGCGGCACAAACTGCGACTAAACAAGGGGAAAAGAGGGGGATTCGATGGAGACGCTCACCGTGGAGCTGGGGAAGGAGACGGCGAGGCCGACGGTGGTCGGGGCAGCGCGGATCGACGCCGAGAAGCAGTGGTCGGTGATGAGGAAGAAGAGGTCGATGCGCTCGATCCTTGATGACCCGGCTCCAATCCGTGGACGCAGCTCCGGTGGCCGCGGTGACGTGGACGTGGGGCCTCCTCTCCTGGTGGACGTGGGGCGGCGCCGAGGCTCCAAGTCTCCGGCGGCTCCGAGGGTTAGGGAGGGAGGCGAGGGAGGCGGCGCTCATAGGGGAGGCGGGGCTCGGGAGGGAGGCGGCGCTCGAGGGGGAGGAAGGGGAGAGGGAGGCGGCGGGGGTGCGTGGGCGGCTGCGGCGGACGGAGGCGGCGGACAGCGGGGGCGCGTGGTCGGCTGCGGCAGACGAAGGCGGCAGACGGCGGGGGCGCGTGGGCGGCTGCGGTAGCGGCGTACGGTTGGGGTCGATCGAGTGGGGAAACCTGGTACTAAGAAAAAAATTAGTAACCCTGGTACTAATGGCGCACCATATGCAAATGCGACATTAGTAACACTGGTTACTAATGGCGCACCTGCCTCTGGTGCGCCATTAGAAGTTTTGCAAAAAAAGAAAAAAGTATATATTCTAATGGCGCACCGTGGCACAGTGCGCCATTACTAGTTTAAACTAGTAATGGCGCACTGTGCAATGGTGCGCCATTAGTAGTTTTGCAAAAATAAAATAAAATAAATAAACAACAGTAGTGGCGCACCGTGTTCCTGGTGCGCCATTAGTATATACTAATGGCGCACCACATGACAGGTGCGCCATTAGTGTCCATCCCATCTATAGCCCTTTTCCTAGTAGTGCTGGCCGCTGTATATACGTGTACATGCTATGTGCGCGCCTCTACTACGACACGTGCGCATCTCTACATCGACCAGTATATATGTACGTACACGTTCGCGACCCGAATGACAACGCTACGTACGCTTCGACCAGGTGGGTCCCGACTGTCAGGCACTTCCTTGCCTGTGAAGATGTAGCTGGTGGGTCCCAGCAGTCAGGGGGGCGAATCATTTTTTTTGCCCGGACGCACTTCCTTGCGTGCGAAGATGTAGCTGGTGGGTCCCAGCAGTCAGGGGGAAACATTTTTTTCGTGAAATACTGGTGGCCCGTCTGGTGGGTCCCTGCTGTCAGGTGGAGGAATAATTATTTTGCGCGTAATAAGGAGGCACTTCCTTGCGTCCGCCGTGGACCCAGCTGTCAGCCTCTCCACGCACAGTATGTTGGAAATATGCCCTAGAGGCAATAATAAAAGTATTATTATATTTCGCTGTTCATGATAATTGTCTTTTATTCATGCTATAACTGTATTATCCGGAAATCGTAATACACGTGTGAATACATAGACCACAATATGTCCCTAGTGAGCCTCTAGTTGACTAGCTCGTTGTGATCAACAGATAGTCATGGTTTCCTGGCTATGGACATTGGATGTCGTTGATAACGGGATCACATCATTAGGAGAATGATGTGCTGGACAAGACCCAATCCTAAGCATAGCACAAAAATCGTGTAGTTCGTTTGCTAGAGCTTTTCTAATGTCAAGTATCATTTCCTTAGACCATGAGATTGTGCAACTCCCGGATACCGTAGGAATGCTTTGGGTGTACCAAACGTCACAACGTAACTGGGTGACTATAAAGGTGCATTACAGGTATCTCCGAAAGTATCTGTTGGGTTGGCACGAATCGAGACAGGGATTTGTCACTCCGTGTAAACGGAGAGGTATCTCTGGGCCCACTCGGTAGAACATCATCATAATGTGCACAATGTGACCAAGGGGTTGATCACGGGATGATGTGTTACGGAACGAGTAAAGAGACTTGCCGGTAACGAGATTGAACAAGGTATCGGTATACTGACGATCGAATCTCGGGCAAGTAAAATACCGCTAGACAAAAGGAATTGCATACGAGATTGATTAAGTCCTTGACATCGTGGTTCATCCGATGAGACCATCGTGGAACATGTGGGAGCCAACATGGGATCCAGATCCCGCTGTTGGTTATTGACCGGAGAACGTCTCCGTCATGTCTACATGTCTCCCGAACCCGTAGGGTCTACACACTTAAGGTTCGATGACGTTAGGGTTATAAAGGAAGTTTGTATGTGGTTACCGAATGTTGTTCGGAGTCCCGGATGAGATCCCGGACGTCACGAGGAGTTCCGGAATGGTCCGGAGGTAAAGATTTATATATGGGAAGTCCTGTTTTGGTCACCGGAAAAGTTTCGGGTTTTTCCGGTAACGTATCGGGACCACCGGGAGGGTCCCGGGGGTCCACCAAGTGGGGCCACCAACCCTGGAGGGCTGCATGGGCCAAGTGTGGGAGGGGACCAGCCCCAGGTGGGCTGGTGCGCCCCCCCACATGGCCCAAGGCGCAAGGGAAGTGGGGAAGGGGGCAAACCCTAGGGCAGTTGGGCCCTAAGGCCCACCCTAGGTGCGTCTCCCCCCTCTCCCCCTTCTGGCCGCACCAGATGCCATCTGGGGGCTGCCGCCACCCCTGGGGAGGGAACCCTAGAGGGGGCGCAGCCCCCTCCCCTCCTCCTATAAATAGTGGGGTTTTGGGGCTGCCCAACACACGAGAATCTCTCCCTTCTGCTCTTGGTGCAGCCCTACCTCTCTCCCTTCTCCTCATATCTCGCGGTGCTTGGCGAAGCCCTGCTAGACAACCACGCTCCTCCATCACCACCACGCCGTTGTGCTGCTGCTGGATGGAGTCTTCCTCAACCTCTCCCTCTCTCCTTGCTGGATCAAGGCATGGGAGACGTCACCGAGCAAAATGATATTGGCCATATCATGTCACTATTTGATTGCATGTGATGTTTATCATGTTTATGCATCTTGTTTACTTAGAACGATGGTAGTAAATAAGATGATCCCTTACAAAAATTTCAAGAAGTGTTCTCCCTTAACTGTGCACCGTTGCTACAGTTCGTCGCTTCTAAGCACCACGTGATGATCGGGTGTGATGGATTCTTACGTTCACATACAACGGGTGTAAGACAGATTTACACACGCGAAAACACTTAGGGTTAACTTGACGAGCCTAGCATGTACAGACATGGCCTCGGAACACAGAGACCGAAAGGTCGAGCATGAGTCATATAGTAGATACGATCAACATGAAGATGTTCACCTATGTTGACTAGTCCGTCTCACGTGATGATCGGACACGGCCTAGTTGACTCGGATCATGTAACCACTTAGATGACCAGAGGGATGTCTATCTGAGTGGGTGTTCATAAGATGAACTTAATTATCCTGAACATAGTCAAAAGATCTTTGCAAATTATGTCATAAGCTCGCGCTTTAGTTCCACTTTTTAGATATGTTCCTAGAGAAAATATAGTTGAAAGTTGATAGTAGCGATTATGCGGACAGTAGAAAGCTTATGTCCTTAATGCACCGCTCAGTGTGCTGAACCCCAAACGTCGTCTGTGGATGTTGCAAACATCGGACATACACGTTTTGATAACTACGTGATAGTTCAGTTAAATGGCTTAAGTAGAGGCACCAAAGATGTTTTTCAAAACATCGCGGAACATATGAGATGTTTCGAGGGCTGAAATTAGGATTTCAGGCTCATGCCCACGTCAAGAGGTATAAGACCTCCGACGATTTTCTTAGCCTGCAAACTCAGGGAGAAAAGCTCAATCGTTGAGCTTGTGCTCAGATTGTCTGAGTGCAACAATCACTTGAATCGAGTGGGAGTTGATCTTCCAGATGAGATAGTGATGTTTCCCCAAAGTCATTGCCACCAAGCTGCTAGAGCTTTGTGATGAACTATAACATATCAAGGATAGAGATGGTGATCCTTGAGGTATTCGCGTTGTTTGACATCGCGAAAGTAGAAATCAAGAAGGAGCATCAATTGTTGATGGTTGGTGAAACCACTAGTTTCAAGAAGGGCAAGGGCAAGAAGGGATACTTCATGAAACGGCAAATCAGCTGCTGCTCCAGTGAAGAAACCCAAGGTTGAACCCAAACCCGAGACTAAGTGCTTCTGTAATAAGGGGAACAGCCACTGGAGCGGAATTACCCTAGATACTTGGTAGATGATAAGGCTGGCAAGGTCGATAGAAGTATATTGGATATACATTATGTTATTGTGTACTTTACTAGTACTCCTAGTAGCACCAGGGTATTAAGATACCGGTTCAGTTGCTAAGTGTTAGTAACTCGAAATAAAAGAGCTACGGAATAAACGGAGACTAGCTAAAGGTGAGCTGACGATATATGTTGGAAGTATTTCCAAGGTTGATGTGATCAAGCATCGCACGCTCCCTCTACCATCGAGATTTGGTGTTTGCGTTGAGCATACACATGATTGGATTATGTCTATCGCAATACGGTTATTCATTTAAGGAGAATAATGGTTACTCTGTTTATTTGAATAATACCTTCAATGGTCTTGCACCTAAAGGAATGGTTTATTGAATCTCGATCGTAGTGATACACATTTTCATGCCAAAAGATATAAGATAGTAATGATAGTACCACTTACTTGTGGCACTGCCATGTAAGTCATATTGGTATAAAACGCATGAAGAAGCTCCATGTTGATGGATCTTTGGACTCACTCATTTTTGAAAAGTTTGAGACATGCGAACCATGTCTATTGGTGTATACACATGAAGAAACTCCATGCGGATGGATCGTTTGGACTCACTTGATTTTGAATCACTTGAGATATGCAAATCATACCACATAGGCAAGATGACTGAAAAGCCTCGGTTTCAGTAAGATGGAACAAGATAGCAACTTGTCGGAAGTAACACATTTTGATGTGTGCAGTCCAATGAGTGCTGAGGCATGGAGTGAATATCGTTATGTTCTTACTTGACAGATGATTCGAGTAGATGTTGAGTATATTTACTTGATAAAACACAAGTCTGAATTATTGAATGGTTCAAGTAATTTCAGAGTGAAGTAGAAGATCATTGTGACAAGAGGATAAAATGTCTATGATATGATCATAGAGATGAATATCTGTGTTACGAGTTTTGGCACACAATTAAGACATTGTGGAAATTATTTCACAACTAATACAGCCTGGAACACCATAGTGTGATGGTGTGTCCGAACATCATAACTGCACCCTATTGGATATGATGCATACCATGATGTCTCTTATCGAATTACCACGATAGTTTATGGGTTAGGCATTAGAGACAACCACATTCACTTTAAATAGGGCACCACGTAATTCTGATGCGATGACACCGTATGAACTATGGTTTAGAGAAACCTAAGCTGTCATTTCTTAGAAGTTTGGGGCTGCGACGCTTATGTGAAAAAGTTTCAGGCTGATAAGCTCGAACCCAAAGCGGATAAATGCATCTTCATAGGACACCCAAAATAGTTGGGTATACCTCCTGTCTCAGATCCGAAAGCAATAAGGGATTGTTTCTAGATTCGGGTCCTTTCTCGAGGAAAAGTTTCTCTCAAAAGAATTGAGTGGGAGGATGGTGGAGACTTGATATGGTTATTGAACCATTACTACAACTAGTGTGTAGCAGGGCACATGAAGTTGTTCCTGTGGCACCTACACCAATTGAAGTGGATGCTTATGATAGTGATCATGAAGCTTCAGATCAAGTCACTACCGAACCTCGTAGGACGACAAGGACGCGTACTGCTTCGGAGTGGTACGGTAATCCTGTCTTGAAGGTTATGTTGCTAGACAACAATGAACCTACGAGCTATGGAGAAGCGATGGTGGGCCCAAATTCCGACAAATGGTTAGAAGCCATGAAATCCGAGATAGGATCCATGTATCAGAACAAAGCATGGACTTTGGTGGACTTGCCCGATGATCGGCAACCATTGAGATAAATGGATCTTTAAGAAGAAGACGGATGTGGATGGTGATGTCACCGTCTATGAAGCTCAACTTGTGGCAAAGAGTTTTTCACAAGTTCAAGGAGTTGACTACGATGAGATTTTCTCATCCGTAGCGATGCTTAAGTCCGTCGGAATCATGTTAGCATTAGCTGCATTTATGAAATCTGGCAGATGGATGTCAAAAACGAGTTTCCTTACCAGTCTTCGTAAGGAAAGGTTGTATAAAATACAATCCAAAAGTTTTTGTTTATCCTAAGGATGCTAAAAGGTATGCTGGCTCCAGCGATCCTTCTAAGGACTGGAGTAAGCCTCTCGGAGTTGGAATGTACGTTTTGATGAGATGATCAAAGATTTTGGGTTTATACAAAAGTTTATGAGAAACTTGTATTTCCAAAGAAGTGAGTGGGAGCACTATAGAATTTCTGATGAGTATATGTTATTGACATATTGTTGATCAGAAATGATGTAGAATTTCTGGAAAGCATATAGGGTTATTTGAATACTGTTTTTCAATGGAAAACCTGGATTAGGCTACTTGAACAATAAGCATCAAGATCTATAAGATAGATCAAAATGCTTAACAGTACTTTCAAATGAGCACGTACCTTGACATAATCTTGAAGGTGTTCAAGATGGATCAGTCAAAGAAGGAGTTCTTGCCTGAGATGTAAGGTATGAAGTTAATACTTAAAAGCTCGACCACGGCAGAATAGAGAGAAAGGACGAAGGTCGTCCCCTATGCTTCAGATGTAGGCTCTATAGTATGCTATGCTGCGTACCGCACCGGAAGTGTGCCTTGCAATGAGTCAGTCAAGGGGTACAAGAATGATCCAGGAATGAATCATTGGACAGCGGTCAAAATTGTCCTTGGAGTAAATAAGGACATGTTTCTCGATTATGGAGGTGATAAAGAGTTCGGCGTAAAGGGTCACGTCGATGCAAGCTTTAACACCTATCCGAGTGACTCTGAGTAGCAAACCGGATACATATAGTGGAGCAACCATTTGGAATAGCTCCAAGTGGAGCGTGGAAGCAGCATTTACAATATGACCCAGAAATTTGCGAAGTACATACGGATCTGAAAGTTGCAGACCCGTTGACTAAAACCTCTCTTGCAAGCAAAACATGATCAAACCCCAGAACTCATTGAGTCTTAATCACATGATGATGTGAACTAGTTTAATGACACTAGTAAACTCTTTGGATGTTGGTCACATGGCGATGTGACCTGTCAATGTTAATCATATGGCGATGTGAACTAGATTATTGACTCTAGTGCAAGTGGGAGACTGTTGGAAATATGCCCTAGAGGCAATAATAAAAGTATTATTATATTTCCATGTTCATGATAATTGTATTTTATTCATGCTATAACTGTATTATCCGGAAATCGTAATACACGTGTGAATACATAGACCACAATATGTCCCTAGTGAGCCTCTAGTTGACTAGCTCGTTGTGATCAACAGATAGTCATGGTTTCCTGGCTATGGACATTGGATGTCGTTGATAACGGGATCACATCATTAGGAGAATGATGTGATGGACAAGACCCAATCCTAAGCATAGCACAAAGATCGTGTAGTTCGTTTGCTAGAGCTTTTCTAATGTCAAGTATCATTTCCTTAGACCATGAGATTGTGCAACTCCCGGATACCGTAGGAATGCTTTGGGTGTACCAAACGTCACAACGTAACTGGGTGACTATAAAGGTGCATTATAGGTATCTCCGAAAGTATCTGTTGGGTTGGCACGAATCGAGACTGGGATTTGTCACTCCGTGTAAACGGAGAGGTATCTCTGGGCCCACTCGGTAGAACATCATCATAATGTGCACAATGTGACCAAGGGGTTGATCACGGGATGATGTGTTACGGAACGAGTAAAGAGACTTGCCGGTAACGAGATTGAACAAGGTATCGGTATACCGACGATCGAATCTTGGGCAAGTAAAATACCGCTAGACAAACGGAATTGCATACGGGATTGATTAAGTCCTTGACATCGTGGTTCATCCGATGAGATCATCGTGGAACATGTGGGAGCCAACATGGGATCCAGATCCCGCTGTTGGTTATTGACCGGAGAACGTCTCCGTCATGTCTACATGTCTCCCGAACCCGTAGGGTCTACACACTTAAGGTTCGATGACGCTAGGGTTATAAAGGAAGTTTGTATGTGGTTCGAATGTTTTTCGGAGTCCCGGATGAGATCCCGGACGTCACGAGGAGTTCCGGAATGGTCCGGAGGTAAAGATTTATATATGGGAAGTCCTGTTTTGGTCACCGGAAAAGTTTCGGGTTTTTCCGGTAACGTATCGGGACCACCGGGAGGGTCCCGGGGGTCCACCAAGTGGGGCCACCAACCCTGGAGGGCTGCATGGGCCAAGTGTGGGAGGGGACCAGCCCCAGGTGGGCTGGTGCGCCCCCCCCCCCACATGGCCCAAGGCGCAAGGGAAGTGGGGAAGGGGGCAAACCCTAGGGCAGTTGGGCCCTAAGGCCCACCCTAGGTGCGCCTCCCCCCTCTCCCCCTTCTGGCCGCACCAGATGCCATCTGGGGGCTGCCGCCACCCCTGGGGAGGGAACCCTAGAGGGGGCGCATCCCCCTCCCATCCTCCTATAAATAGTGGGGGTTTTGGGGCTGCCCAACACACGAGAATCTCTCCCTTCTGCTCTTGGTGCGGCCCTACCTCTCTCCCTTCTCCTCATATCTCGCGGTGCTTGGCGAAGCCCTGCTAGACAACCACGCTCCTCCATCACCACCACACCGTTGTGCTGCTGCTGGATGGAGTCTTCCTCAACCTCTCCCTCTCTCCTTGCTGGATCAAGGCATGGGAGACGTCACCGAGCAAAATGATATTGGCCATATCATGTCACTATTTGATTGCATGTGATGTTTATCATGTTTATGCATCTTGTTTACTTAGAACGACGGTAGTAAATAAGATGATCCCTTACAAAAATTTCAAGAAGTGTTCTCCCTTAACTGTGCACCGTTGCTACAGTTCGTCGCTTCTAAGCACCACATGATGATTGGGTGTGATGGATTCTTACGTTCACATACAACGGGTGTAAGACAGATTTACACACGCGAAAACACTTAGGGTTAACTTGACGAGCCTAGCATGTACAGACATGGCCTCGGAACACAGAGACCGAAAGGTCGAGCATGAGTCGTATAGTAGATACGATCAACATGAAGATGTTCACCTATGTTGACTAGTCCGTCTCACGTGATGATCGGACACGGCCTAGTTGACTCGGATCATGTAACCACTTAGATGACCAGAGGGATGTCTATCTGAGTGGGAGTTCATAAGATGAACTTAATTATCCTGAACATAGTCAAAAGATCTTTGCAAATTATGTCGTAAGCTCGCGCTTTAGTTCCACTTTTTAGATATGTTCCTAGAGAAAATATAGTTGAAAGTTGATAGTAGCGATTATGCAGACAGTAGAAAGCTTATGTCCTTAATGCACCGCTCAGTGTGCTGAACCCCAAATGTCGTCTGTGGATGTTGCAAACATCGGACATACACGTTTTGATAACTACGTGATAGTTCAGTTAAATGGCTTAAGTAGAGGCACCAAAGATGTTTTTCAAAACATCGCAGAACATATGAGATGTTTCGAGGGCTGAAATTAGGATTTCAGGCTCGTGCCCACGTCAAGAGGTATAAGACCTCCGACGATTTTCTTAGCCTGCAAACTCAGGGAGAAAAGCTCAATCGTTGAGCTTGTGCTCAGATTGTCTGAGTGCAACAATCACTTGAATCGAGTGGGAGTTGATCTTCCAGATGAGATAGTGATGTTTCCCCAAAGTCATTGCCACCAAGCTGCTAGAGCTTCGTGATGAACTATAACATATCAAGGATAGAGATGGTGATCCTTGAGGTATTCGCGTTGTTTGACATCGCGAAAGTAGAAATCAAGAAGGAGCATCAATTGTTGATGGTTGGTGAAACCACTAGTTTCAAGAAGGGCAAGGGCAAGAAGGGATACTTCATGAAACAGCAAATCAGCTGCTGCTCCAGTGAAGAAACCCAAGGTTGAACCCAAACCCGAGACTAAGTGCTTCTGTAATAAGGGGAACAGCCACTGGAGCGGAATTACCCTAGATACTTGGTAGATGATAAGGCTGGCAAGGTCGATAGAAGTATATTGGATATACATTATGTTATTGTGTACTTTACTAGTACTCCTAGTAGCACCAGGGTATTAAGATACCGGTTCAGTTGCTAAGTGTTAGTAACTCGAAATAAAAGAGCTACGGAATAAACAGAGACTAGCTAAAGGTGAGCTGACGATATATGTTGGAAGTATTTCCAAGGTTGATGTGATCAAGCATCGCACGCTCCCTCTACCATCGAGATTTGGTGTTTGCGTTGAGCATACACATGATTGGATTATGTCTATCGCAATATGGTTATTCATTTAAGGAGAATAATGGTTACTCTGTTTATTTGAATAATACCTTCAATGGTCTTGCACCTAAAGGAATGGTTTATTGAATCTCGATCGTAGTGATACACATTTTCATGCCAAAAGATATAAGATAGTAATGATAGTACCACTTACTTGTGGCATTGCCATGTAAGTCATATTGGTATAAAACGCATGAAGAAGCTCCATGTTGATGGATCTTTGGACTCACTCATTTTTGAAAAGTTTGAGACATGCGAACCATGTCTATTGGTGTATACACATGAAGAAACTCCATGCGGATGGATCGTTTGGACTCACTTGATTTTGAATCACTTGAGATATGCAAATCATACCACATAGGCAAGATGACTGAAAAGCCTCGGTTTCAGTAAGATGGAACAAGATAGCAACTTGTCGGAAGTAACACATTTTGATGTGTGCAGTCCAATGAGTGCTGAGGCATGCAGTGAATATCGTTATGTTCTTACTTGACAGATGATTCGAGTAGATGTTGAGTATATTTACTTGATAAAACACAAGTCTGAATTATTGAATGGTTCAAGTAATTTCAGAGTGAAGTAGAAGATCATTGTGAAAAGAGGATAAAATGTCTATGATATGATCATAGAGATGAATATCTGTGTTACGAGTTTTGGCACACAATTAAGACATTGTGGAAATTATTTCACAACTAATACAGCCTGGAACACCATAGTGTGATGGTGTGTCCGAACATCATAACTGCACCCTATTGGATATGATGCATACCATGATGTCTCTTATCGAATTACCACGATAGTTTATGGGTTAGGCATTAGAGACAACCACATTCACTTTAAATAGGGCACCACGTAATTCTGATGCGATGACACCGTATGAACTATGGTTTAGAGAAACCTAAGCTGTCATTTCTTAGAAGTTTGGGGCTGCGACGCTTATGTGAAAAAGTTTCAGGCTGATAAGCTCGAACCCAAAGCGGATAAATGCATCTTCATAGGACACCCAAAATAGTTGGGTATACCTCCTGTCTCAGATCCGAAAGCAATAAGGGATTGTTTCTAGATTCGGGTCCTTTCTCGAGGAAAAGTTTCTCTCAAAAGAATTGAGTGGGAGGATGGTGGAGACTTGATATGGTTATTGAACCATTACTACAACTAGTGTGTAGCAGGGCACATGAAGTTGTTCCTGTGGCACCTACACCAATTGAAGTGGAAGCTTATGATAGTGATCATGAAGCTTCAGATCAAGTCACTACCGAACCTCGTAGGACGACAAGGACGCGTACTGCTTCGGAGTGGTACGGTAATCCTGTCTTGAAGGTTATGTTGCTAGACAACAATGAACCTACGAGCTATGGAGAAGCGATGGTGGGCCCAAATTCCGACAAATGGTTAGAAGCCATGAAATCCGAGATAGGATCCATGTATCAGAACAAAGCATGGACTTTGGTGGACTTGCCCGATGATCGGCAAGCATTGAGATAAATGGATCTTTAAGAAGAAGACGGATGTGGATGGTGATGTCACCGTCTATGAAGCTCAACTTGTGGCAAAGAGTTTTTCACAAGTTCAAGGAGTTGACTACGATGAGATTTTCTCATCTGTAGCGATGCTTAAGTCCGTCGGAATCATGTTAGCATTAGCTGCATTTATGAAATCTGGCAGATGGATGTCAAAAACGAGTTTCCTTACCAGTCTTCGTAAGGAAAGGTTGTATAAAATACAATCCAAAAGTTTTTGTTTATCCTAAGGATGCTAAAAGGTATGCTGGCTCCAGCGATCCTTCTAAGGACTGGAGTAAGCATCTCGGAGTTGGAATGTACGTTTTGATGAGATGATCAAAGATTTTGGGTTTATACAAAAGTTTATGAGAAACTTGTATTTCCAAAGAAGTGAGTGGGAGCACTATAGAATTTCTGATGAGTATATGTTATTGACATATTGTTGATCAGAAATGATGTAGAATTTCTGGAAAGCATATAGGGTTATTTGAAAACTGTTTTTCAATGGAAAACCTGGATTAGGCTACTTGAACAATAAGCATCAAGATCTATAAGATAGATCAAAATGCTCAACAGTACTTTCAAATGAGCACGTACCTTGACATAATCTTGAAGGTGTTCAAGATGGATCAGTCAAAGAAGGAGTTCTTGCCTGAGATGTAAGGTATGAAGTTAATACTTAAAATCTCGACCACGGCAGAATAGAGAGAAAGGACGAAGGTCGTCCCCTATGCTTCAGATGTAGGCTCTATAGTATGCTATGCTGTGTACCGCACCGGAAGTGTGCCTTGCAATGAGTCAGTCAAGGGGTACAAGAATGATCCAGGAATGAATCATTGGACAGCGGTCAAAATTGTCCTTGGAGTAAATAAGGACATGTTTCTCGATTATGGAGGTGATAAAGAGTTCGGCGTAAAGGGTCACGTCGATGCAAGCTTTAACACCTATCCGAGTGACTCTGAGTAGCAAACCGGATACGTATAGTGGAGCAACCATTTGGAATAGCTCTAAGTGGAGCGTGGAAGCAGCATTTACAATATGACCCAGAAATTTGCGAAGTACATACGGATCTGAAAGTTGCAGACCCGTTGACTAAAACCTCTCTTGCAAGCAAAACATGATCAAACCCCAGAACTCATTGAGTCTTAATCACATGATGATGTGAACTAGTTTAATGACACTAGTAAACTCTTTGGATGTTGGTCACATGGCGATGTGACCTGTCAATGTTAATCACATGGCGATGTGAACTAGATTATTGACTCTAGTGCAAGTGGGAGACTGTTGGAAATATGCCCTAGAGGCAATAATAAAAGTATTATTATATTTCCATGTTCATGATAATTGTATTTTATTCATGCTATAACTGTATTATCCGGAAATCGTAATACACGTGTGAATACATAGACCACAATATGTCCCTAGTGAGCCTCTAGTTGACTAGCTCGTTGTGATCAACAGATAGTCATGGTTTAGTGGCTATGGACATTGGATGTCGTTGATAACGGGATCACATCATTAGGAGAATGATGTGATGGACAAGACCCAATCCTAAGCATAGCACAAAGATCGTGTAGTTCGTTTGCTAGAGCTTTTCTAATGTCAAGTATCATTTCCTTAGACCATGAGATTGTGCAACTCCCGGATACCGTAGGAATGCTTTGGGTGTACCAAACGTCACAACGTAACTGGGTGACTATAAAGGTGCATTATAGGTATCTCCGAAAGTATCTGTTGGGTTGGCACGAATCGAGACTGGGATTTGTCACTCCGTGTAAACGGAGAGGTATCTCTGGGCCCACTCGGTAG
Source organism: Triticum timopheevii (assembly GCA_963921465.1). Taxonomy (NCBI): domain Eukaryota; kingdom Viridiplantae; phylum Streptophyta; class Magnoliopsida; order Poales; family Poaceae; genus Triticum; species Triticum timopheevii. The sequence goes on along the minus strand of OY997272.1, from coordinate 67,419,568 downwards.
AACATCATCATAATGTGCACAATGTGACCAAGGGGTTGATCACGGGATGATGTGTTACGGAACGAGTAAAGAGACTTGCCGGTAACGAGATTGAACAAGGTATCGGTATACCGACGATCGAATCTCGGGCAAGTAAAATACCGCTAGACAAACGGAATTGCATACGGGATTGATTAAGTCCTTGACATCGTCGTTCATCCGATGAGATCATCGTGGAACATGTGGGAGCCAACATGGGTATCCAGATCCCGCTGTTGGTTATTGACCGGAGAACATCTCCGTCATGTCTACATGTCTCCCGAACCCGTAGGGTCTACACACTTAAGGTTCGATGACGCTAGGGTTATAAAGGAAGTTTGTATGTGGTTACCGAATGTTGTTCGGAGTCCCGGATGAGATCCCGGACGTCACGAGGAGTTCCGGAATGGTCCGGAGGTAAAGATTTATATATGGGAAGTCCTGTTTTGGTCACCGGAAAAGTTTTGGGTTTTTCCGGTAACGTACCGGGACCACCGGGAGGGTCCCGGGGGTCCACCAAGTGGGGCCACCAACCCTGGAGGGCTGCATGGGCCAAGTGTGGGAGGGGACCAGCCCCAGGTGGGCTGGTGCGCCCCCCCACATGGCCCAAGGCGCAAGGGAAGTGGGGAAGGGGGCAAACCCTAGGGCAGTTGGGCCCTAAGGCCCACCCTAGGTGCGCCTCCCCCCTCTCCCCCTTCTGGCCGCACCAGATGCCATCTGGGGGCTGCCGCCACCCCTGGGGAGGGAACCCTAGAGGGGGCGCAGCCCCCTCCCCTCCTCCTATAAATAGTGGGGGTTTTGGGGCTGCCCAACACACGAGAATCTCTCCCTTCTCCTCTTGGTGCAGCCCTACCTCTCTCCCTTCTCCTCATATCTCGCGGTGCTTGGCGAAGCCCTGCTAGACTACCACGCTCCTCAATCACCACCACGCCGTTGTGCTGCTGCTGGATGGAGTCTTCCTCAACCTCTCCCTCTCTTCTTGCTAGATCAAGGCATGGGAGACGTCACCGGGCTGTACATGTGTTGAACGCGGAGGTGCCGACCGTTCGGCACTAGGATCTCCGGTGATTTGGATCATGACGAGTACGACTCCTTTAACCCCGTTCTCTTGAACGCTTCCGCTTAGCGATCTACAAGGGTATGTAGATGCACTCTCCTTCCCCTCGTTGCTGGTCTCTCCATAGATAGATCTTGGTGATACGTAGGAGAATTTTTGAATTTCTGCTACGTTCCCCAACACAGTACTCTTCCGATGGAAGTCAGTCTTTGACCACATTGACCACGCCGTGCCGAGAGCACCACGGTGGTGGATGACACCGAAGCCTAGGAAGGGGATGACACGGAGCCGGGGAAGACGCAGCAGTGGATGCCCATGTGAAGAGGAGCACGAGGGTGAGGCTGCCGTCGCCGCAGAATAACAGGGTGTGTGGGTGAGTAGAGGGATGGCCTGGCCAGTGGTGGGAGTAGTAGGGGGCGGTGAGGCCTCTGCCGCATCGCAGCCGGCCACGGGAGGCAGGAGCACGAGGCACGACCGGTGCTGGTTTGGGCGGCTGGAGCAAGAAGACCAGAGGTTGAAGAAGCACTACGGTCGTTGGATGGACATCGTACGGTCACTGGAGCTAGAATCATGCATATTATTGACTAAGTAGACAAAGCCCTCCGTCCCCGTCAACTTAGTAGGCCCACAAGTCAGCCTGCCACTATACTAGGTCCCAGCTAACAGGCGTAGTATTCATTTTTTTTGTGCGTAATATGGAGGCACTTCCTTTCGTGCGACGATATAGCTGGTGGGTCCGAGCTGTCAGCCGTGGTAACGTTTTTTTCACGAAATACAGAGGCCCTTTCGGTGGGTCCCTGATGTTAGGTGGAGGAATCATTATTTTGCGCGTAATAAGGAGGCATTTCCTTGCGTGCGGACGTGGACCCAGCTGTCGGCCTCTCCACGTATAGTCCACTTCAGATGCATGTCGGTCGTTGACCACGTTGACCAGGCCACGCTGAGAGTACCAGGGCGATGGACGACGGCGATGCCTAGGAAAGGAACGACACAGAGGCAGGGAAGACTCGGCAGTTGTTTCCCACGCGGAGGGGAGTACGACTGTACGAGGGTTTACTGGTTTGTCTGTCATCGCCGGAGAATAACAGCAGGTGTGGGTGAGTAGAGGGATGGCTAGGCCAGCGATGGGGTACGGTGGGGTGGTGAGGCCTGCGCAGCAGCAGAGCCGGCCGCGGGGAGGAGGGAGAAGGCAGTCCTGCCGGCGCTTGTTTGAGCGGCTGGAGCAGGAAGAGCAGAGATTGAAGAAGCACGACGGCCGTTGGATGGACATTGTACGGTCACTGGAGCTAGAATCGTTCATATCGACTAAGTTGACAAAGCCCTTCGTCCCCGTCAACTTAGTATGCCCACAAGTCAGCCTCCCACCATGGTGGGTCCCAGCTAGCAGGGGGAGTATTCATTTTTCTGTGCATAATAAGGAGGCACTTCCGGTGGGTCCGAGCTGAAAGCGGGGGGAACATTTTTTCGTGAAATACGATGGTCCGTCCGGTGGGTCCCAGCAGTCAGGGGCAAACATTTTTTTCGTGAAATACGGTGGCCCGTCCGGTGGTTCCCAGCAGTCAGGGGGAAATGTTTGTTCCGCGAAATACTGGTGGCCCGTTCGGTGGGTCCCTGCTGTCAGGTGGAAGAATAATTATTTTGTGCTTAATAAGGAGGCACTTCCTTGCGGCTGTCGTGGACCCAGCTGTCAGCCTCTCCACGTACAGTACTCTTCCGATGGAAGTCGGTTGTTGACCACATTGACCACGCCGCGCCGAGAGTACCACAGCGGTGGACGACGGCGAGGCCTAGGAAGGGGACGACGCGGAGCCGGGGAAGACGTGGCAGTGGATGCCCACGCGGAGAGGAGCATGGGGGTTCAGTGGTTCGACAGCGGTGTGAGGCTGCCGTCACCGTAGAATAACAGGGGGAGTGGGTGAGTGGAGGGATGGCCTGGCCAGCGGTGGGAGTAGTATGGGGACGGTGAGGCCTCCGCGGTAGCACAGCCGGCCACGGGAGGTAGGAGCATGCGGCACGACCGGCGCTGCTTTGGCGGCTGGGGCAAGAAGACCAGAGGTTGAAGAAGCACTACGGCCGTTGGATGGACATCGTTGGCTACACCGCGCCGAGAGCACCAGGGCGGTGGACGACGGCGAGGCCTACGAATGGAACGACACAGAGCCGGGGAAGACACGACAGTGGCTGCCCACGCGGTGGAGAGTACGAGGGTTGACTGATTCGGCTACCGTCGTCGGAAAATAACAGGAGGTGTGGGTGAGTAGAGGGATAGACAAGCCGGGGATGCGAGTATGATGGGGCCGTGAGGCTTGCCCGGCAGCACTGTCGGCCACGGGAGGCGGGAGCAGGCGGTTCCGACGGTGCTGGTTTGGGCGGCTGGGGCAGGAAGATCAGAGACTGAAGAAGCACGATTGCCGTTAGATTGACATCTAACGGTCTGACGCTGGTAGAGTCGATTGTTGACCAAGTCTCTTTTTTGCGAAACCTTGTGTACGCATGAACTTGGTAGGCCCACAAGTCGGCCTCCAAATCTGTGGCAGACAACTTAAAGCCCATTTGCTATTTTTTTATAATTTGCAGCCCATTTGCTAATTCTTAAGTAATTTATTACAGCCCATTTTCTGCCCAGGACCACGGTCAAAAAGTTCAACCTTATTTTGCATATTTCGGTGGAGTACGAACTGTTGTAATCCTAAAATGATAAACATATTTTAAGAACTTATTGATTTGCCAAAAAAAAATCATTTTGTTTTTGTGAGCAAATAAGACGTGGGACAATTGAGTTGGTTTAAGGGAAAACCAAAGGTAAAAAAATCAGCGCTGGGTGGGAAAAAACAACAAAAATAAGGATGTAAATATGAAAAGGGAATTTCATGTGTTTTCAATATAATGATACGTGTATATGAACTAGTAAAACTATAGGTAGAGATTAGAAAACGGATGTAGGACATGCGTTTCAAGAGGAAAATAGAACTGGGCTGTGTGTTTGATTCAGTAAAAAAACTGCCTACGGATGTTGTAAGACAAAATATAACTAACGCTGGCGGGCCAGAGGCCAGTAGATACCTACTGGATCTTTGTGCCCCGTTGTCTTCATGGGCTGGGCCTGTTAAAAACAAAACCAACCCTGGGCAGTCTGCAGCCCAGTTGAAACTTGCTCGACCTGAAAAAAACAATATACGTGCTCAATAAACGAGAGAATTTTGCAAGTACAGATTGATAACTAGGATGCAACATGGATATTGTTTTTTTATCGTGATAATAAGTCATGCACTTGTTTCGAAAAAAATTGGAGAACTGGGAATTCAAACGGCGGGTGCTTATGCTACCCATCAAATAAAAATCAGGTGCCTGAAAATTCGTTTCGAAACAAATGATTCAGCTTTATATCCATGCCGACCCTCGGCATGATGGTTGGATGCAAATGCAAGTTCATACCAAAAGATCGTTAACAACAATACCAACTTGCGGACGACAAGGTAGTACAACTACCATTACCTAACTAACTTATAATCTTTTTACTCCTGGCCCTAGTGTTCATCTGGTAGAAAATCTTGCAGAGGACCAGTTCCCGCTCCTTCTCTTGCTCCAGGTCCCCGAGGTGGTACTAGTGCATCACCCAGTTGGTCCTCTGCTAGTCGAAGTTCTTGTTGGTGTGCAGCACCAGAACCTTTTTTGCTGCCTGTCTGCCGACCGTTGACCATCACCGGCAAGGTATTGCCGGTCTTGTGCCACATCGCGTGCATGCCGCACTCCGACTATATCTTGCGATGCGTCCACGTGCCCCTTTTGAACGCCCTGGAATTGTGCTGGAAGAATTGCTTCCTTAGGCCACTCAGTGTGATACCTGCAGTATTGTGGAATACAGGTTTTAGTGTACGTAGTTGGCATTTTCATAACATCTTTGGCATGTTGCCGTCACTTGTTTCACTTTTTATTAACTGTCAAATTGTAATTTCTTCACCAGGTCTGCGTCTAAAAAGAAAAATAGAGCTATAAACAAAGGAATATGTTTGTGCAAGTAGACGGCCGATCGGTGTCTTACCTGGAAGTTTCTTAGGTTGGGTGTAGCATATGCTGTGCTCGCTGTCGATGGTTGGTATGAACAAATCGATGAGAGACTGAAATCTCGCGCTGTCAGCACTCACTTTGGCCTCAAGGTGCTCGATCAGCTCCTGATCCATGGGATCAAACTTGACGCCAGCCGGCAGCACCGGCCAATCCTTCTTCGACTTGCATCAATAATTCTAGTTATATGGTACTCAATGTATGATCAATCGACTGTTTTAAGTGAATGATGAAAGATTTCGACAGATAAGTGGTACTCCAAATCTGAAGTCCAGAATACCCGAACACGCCGCAGGGATTCTTGTGTCACCTCACGCGCAATGTGTTGTCACGTTAATTCAATGTGTGGACATGATGAATAATTTGACCGACGTATACTAGTACTGCTACTGTACTACTTACTAGTCGTATTTAGTGTCACAATTTATACATAGGTTTAACTAACAAATACACACTTGAAGCCTAACTAATATATATATGGCTTCTGCACAACATCTCCATCATCATTATCAGTACATCCTACGCAGGTGAGTTAGGATGCACTTGATCCCAGGAAGGTATCTATCCTTCAAACCAGAGGAGTGCTTCAAACTAACAACAGTACATAATATCCAACAAAAGAAGGTGTGCTACAGCAGCAGAATACATGGCTCAGTCTAGATATCAGCATGAATCAAGTTGTGCATATTGGCTGTTGGCATGAACCACATCGCCGCATGTCGGGTTTGCAAAAGCCATCCATCGCATGGAAGCTTGATGCCTTTCACACACTGAAGATTACCTGGCAACAAGCTGTGTCGACGAATCTCTGGATATGGTGATTCATGAAACCCATGGTATGATGTGTAAACACAGCCCCCCCTCGCGAATGGAAGTTGCATAGCACAGTAATGATCGCCGGTGATATGATCGAGATTGGTTGGATGATCGGATAATTGAGCCCGAGGAACAAGGAGTGGTTGCCGAGGTTATAAACCCACCTCCAGTTGAATACGCCTGGCCAAACGGAGTTGGGATCTTTCTCGAACACGAAGCAGCCATCGCCATCAATGTCACGAATGCCCCACGCATTGTACTGCATGTGGTTTGATGTAATGGTTTGGTCAATTTGGTACGTGCGAATGAGCATCAAATGACCGCCGTCAGCTGAACGAGCGATAAACCACCACCCATCGACTGGTATGATTCTAGGTACTGGAATCATGAAGGCCAGCGCATTTGCGTCTGCTGCAACGATTCAAATTGGAGACCAAAAGGACAAAAATAGACAATCATGTTCAGAGTATGTGTGGAATTAAGATTATTATAACAGTGACACATATTATAGACAGAGAATTGCAATCCCGTGGTCATAATCATACCCCAAGTTAAAAAAATAAGCCAATGGCTTTCATATTCTAGCAACATGTCATAGTTCAAACATCATGTAACTATGAGAGGAAAACAGTTATGACAGCGCTACTCATATTCTACCATAGCACTTACTACTACTGTTCTCATATCAACTCTAAGCAATAACATGCGTTGTTATAAAAATCTTGTAAACGAGAGTAGCATATAGCAATCATGATGTTATGCTCATAATATGTATTCTAACAATCATTAGATGCCAATTGTTCTAATATCAACTCTAACAATAACATGTGTGGTCATAAAAATCTAGGAGAGGAACACATAGCAATGATGTGGTTATAGACATGCTATGCATTCTAAATTTGTAAGAAATGAACAGGCAGTCGTATTCATAAGGTAAAGATGAGATGAGATAGAACAATTACACGACGATAGATTCCACCAGTATAGGCAGCCAATCTGTCCGTCGACCGCGTAAACGATGCCATCGTGCACTATAGCATCAGACATAAATGTTGCCTCAACAGGATTGATGATGAGCGATAACCATGTATGGCGACCGGATTCCAGATAGACTAATCCCATGTTGAACAAGGCAATGAGCTTGTAATCCATGTAGTCTTCTGATGGTGTGGGCACTTCGCAGATTACAACTTTCTACAAACAGAGGTCGAGCCAAAAGCTTGACGCGTCTCGTGCGTAGGCAGGAGTGTCCGGCGGGCCGCGAGGCTCGATGTCGGTGGTATCCAACGATGGAAGGGTGATCTCTCGCTGGGTGTAGATATCCACAAGATGCCATGGACTACCGGTGTGGTGGATGAGGACGATCCAGTTGGCCTTTATGCCTGCCCAGTAGTGGCCGCGCATGAAGGACAGGTGGACGGGTAATGGTAGCATGTCGAGGGGCACCATGGCAACCTCCGTAGGATCGTCAAGTTGGTGTCTGGGCCACCTGCGAGGATCGGGCATCAGCAAGTAGGGTGTCTTGAAAAGAGCCAGCCGGTTGCAGACGAGTAGACGGTACAAAGACACCGAGCATGCGGCCAGACGGACGATGCTGAGTAGGTCCATACGACTACAGATCTGCTCCAAGAGAACATCAGGGAGGGAATTCCAATCGCGGCTCCGCGTGTCAGTCGGTTCTGCCATTGGGGTTTTTGGTGCCTGCAAGCTAGCGGGGAAGTGGATTCGGGCGGGCGAGTGAAGAAGCTTCTCCTTGTGTGGCCGAGCAGTGAGCGGGGGGATATGGTACGCGTGAGCTACCAAGGAAGATGGCGCGGGCGGGCGAGCAGTGAGCGGGGGTAAATGGTGTGCGGCCGACGATGGGGAAGAGAGGAGGAAGAAGTAGAGAGGAGGAAGAAAGTGCATTAAATCTCAATTCTACTAGTACTACCACCAGAATATACCGTCCTTCGGAGTGTAAATAGTTACACCGATGACATGTGGGTCTACCATAAGAGGGCCCAGATGTCAGTTAATGAAGGACAGAGGTGCGTAGGCGTATTTGCGGAAGCGTGCTCTACTGGCAAACATGATGGCAGTACTGGGTAAGGCTGATTTAGTAACAACAACACACCGGTTCAGCTTATTAATTACGTGTCCCATCTGCTGCAGCGTGTATTGTCACTTCACTGCAAAGACTAGTTGAATAGTTCTCTCTGACCGAGATGGGGAATAATGGATCGCGAGGACTTCCTTTCTACATTATCCCTATGCCTCTACGTTCACTTCACTCATTTTGCTCCGTACCTAGTCACTTGTTGAAATCTGTAGAAAGACAAATACTCCGTATTTGGGAACAGATGGAGGCTTTTACTCCGTACTATTTGGGAACAGAGGGAGTATCACCATATGGAGGGAACAGAGGGAGTATCACCATATGAACATGTCAATGGGACGGAGAAAGCCCCATGCATGCATGCATGCATGCAACATGCAGCACTCACACGCACACATGGACACACGCAACACCCATGCACCCATGCGGCACACAGCACACGACGCAACACACACAGCTCACGCTCAAGTGCTCAACCTACTCCTTACGTCCGTGAAAGACTGTACATTTAGAGATTTACACATTGACTAGGGCATAATTAACGCCCAAAAGTAGCAGACTTATGTGTGCATGCGACCATTGAGATAAGAAGATTAAATGAAGGACGTTGCATGCTGTAATTAAGGATAGACATGTAGCCTATACCTACAGCACAAGTTGGTGCATTAGTCAATCAATATCGATTTAGATTAAAGGCTAAATGCATTGGAAGTGTAGATGTACATTATGTACCACACTCTTTGTTTTGTAGCCAATGTACACTCTTTGTTGGAAGACCGAGGGAGGACACGTGCATGCACTCACATACACAGCCAGGACGGTTCGCGCGCAAGGGTTGGACTCGTGTCGCACCTGCGTAAAGTTTTGTTTAACTGATTTCTTTGCTCTGCCAACTGACAGGTGGGACCCAGAAACCTGGTGACAATTTAACCAGTCAACAAAGTGCCACGTCGACTATGTGGCCGGTCAGTAGGGTGCAATACAGTGCTCTACGATGAGCTAGTTATTGCATAATCGCCGCAAAATTATATATAGTGACCGTAAAGAGCGTATTGTTACATACTTTGACCGCCAGTTATTTTTCTTGTTTCAAATTAAGCCAATCGGAAAGGACGCAGTATGGACTACTACTAGTACTAGTACTCCTTTGATGTGTCCCGTCAACTCGCCGAACGAGGAGAAGCTTGCTTACTACGCCTCTCCCTCGCCCACGCGCACGGTGGTTCGCAGGACGAGGAGAGGGTTTTGACTACAGCGCCCTCTCCCTCTCCCTCCCTCTCCCTCTCCCTCGCCCTTGCCCTCACCCTCGCGGTGGACGTGCAGCAGTTCAATCGGTGTCAGATTGCCAGAAGCATATTATACTGTAGTATCATCATTGTTGGACCTTCCGAAGAGGCGAAGAGCCAAGTGCAAGGTTCACACGAGTACGAACTATTGAACCTCCCGAAGAGGCAAAGAGCCAAGCGCAAGATTTTATAGGAGTTGAACTGTAAAAAAAGGTTTTATAGGAGTTGTCATCCTAGTAGGAGTCTACTACAACTATAGCGAACGATGCTACTGTATGATGCCGCCACGTCACGTATATCCAAAGCTGTGCCACCTTTTTTCTCAAAGAGCATGTTGGAGCCCGTGCAACAACCACACAAGTTGCACGTACACATAACACATTTACTAGTAATAAATTCTACTGGACAAATGCCAGTATGCCACACAAGTTCATCTCCAATTCATGTGATAAATTTGTGCACGACTAGTCTACATATATTCACAACGCTACCGTTCAGAATTACCGTACTCCACTTACACGTTATAGATGGGCTACATGCATGTCCTCCTCCAGGTTCCAGTCCCAGGTGTTCTTCATGGATGGCATGATCCATAGCGGTGGGCAACGGGAATCATTGTTGCAGCTTTCTAGGCCGGTTCCACACGATGGAGACTCATCCAAGCTGAAGCAGCATAAATCAGGGATAACATGTCCCAGCATGTCGTTCATCCGACGGTGCTCAATGAAGACACAACCATGCTTCATGAATGGCAAACCTTCCGTGTCATGCACGGAAGGTGGCATCCGCTTCACAATGGGGTAGCTGTCCCTGATGAAAAGCAAGTACTCTCCAAGAGTGTTCCTCGGCACCCACGGAGCATCACGGGGGTCGAACTCGGCGCCGTTCATCTGGTACACGCGGCATCCCAGATCTGGACACATGGTGACGTACATAGTCAAGGTCCATGCATGATAATGTTGTGCTCAAATATGGCGGTCAGTAATACTGTGCAGCAAATAGTACTAGTACTCTGATATAGAGGAAGTAAAATAACCGGCTTATTATATATAGCCACTCTTGGCTACATGGATGAGATAGTAAGACATGGAAAAAATAAAATGCTGGCAGCTAGTGGGTTCAAGTCTTCAAGGGCCTAGCTAGCTATACGCGTCCTCCAAAGTAAAAAGTACTCCTACTAGTACTACTAAGTATACTAATAGTACAACAATGAAAGAGAAGGCGAGAGGGTTAAAAAAATGGAATACCTAGGTAGATGGTGACGGTCTGATCGTGGTAGATTGTGTGACCATGTTGCACATTAGTGGTACCATGGGTAACGACTGCAAAGATAGTTGATCCCAATATGCCAAAGTCAGCTACAAGGTTCCAGGTTAGACCGAATCGCGGATGCAAATGCACATCCAGGATCGGCAATCTTATTTTGATTGGGGGATGACTGGTCCGTGCAAAATAATGGAGTATAGTTAGGGTGCAAATGATGGTTTGTGCATTCCGTTTGTAATCTCCCGTACCGTAGGATGGCAACCAGATGAAACAAGTTCCCTGGCTTATCACCGCGAATATGTGGCCTAGACGGCGCACGGCGTCTTCGAACGTGTAGGGGTACAAATCTGCCATCGCCAACATGCGCCAGCCTCTGCCGTTACTGCGTCTTGCATTGATGGCAATCCTTATGTCGAACACCGCGATGAGATAGTAATCGTCATAGCCGTGCCGCTTTGTCGGCGGGTCCGCAATTTCTATCTTCTTCAATCTCATGTAGGCATCATCATACGTATTCAAGCCCAACCAGTCCGGAAGGCCGATCCCAATGGTGGAGTGATACGTCTCCAATGTATCTATAATTTTTGATTGCTCCATGCTACTTTATCTACTGTTTTAGGCAATATTGGGCTTTATTATCCACTTTTATATTATTTTTGGGACTAACCTATTAACCGGAGGCCCAGCGCAGATTTGCTGTTTTATGCCTATTTCAGTGTTTCGAGGAAAACGAATATCAGACAGAGTCAAAATGGAACAAAATCAACTAGAGAAGTTATTTTTGGAAGGAAACCCACCTGATGGACTTGGACCCCACGTCAGAAGATATGGGAGGTGCTCACGAGGGTGGGGGGCGCGCCCTCCCCCTGGGCACGCCCCCCTGCCTCGTGGGGCCCCCGTAGCTCCACCGACGTTCTCCCTGCACCCATATAAACCTACGTACCCTAAAACTTCCAGAAGAGAAGATAGATCGGGAGTTCCGCTGCCGCAAGCCTCTGTAGCCACCAAAAACCAATCAGGACCCTGTTCCGGCACCCTGCCGGAGGGGGATCCCATCACCGGAGGCCATCTTCATCATCCCAACGCTATCCATGACGAGGAGGGAGTAGTTCACCCTTGGGGCTGAGGGTATGTACCAGTAGCTATGTGTTTGATCTCTCTCTCTCGTGTTCTCTCTCGTGTTCCATCTATGGCACGATCTTGATGTATCCCGAGCTTTGCTATTGTAGTTGGATCTTATGATGTTTCTCCCCCCTCTACTCTCTTGTGATGAATTGAGTTTCCCCTTTTGAAGTTATCTTATTGGATTGAGTCTTTTATGAACACTTGATGTATGTCTTGCATGGGATAACTGTGGTGACAATGGGTTATTCTATTGATCCACTTGATGTATGTTTTGGTGATCAACTTGCGGGTTTCGTGACACTTGGGAACCTATGCATAGGGGTTGGCACATGTTTTTGACTCTCCGGTAGAAACTTTGGGGGCACTCTTTGAAGTACTTTTATGTTGGTTGGATGAATCCGAGATTGTGTGATGCATATCGTATAATCATGCCCACGGATACTTGAGGTGACAATGGAGTATCTAGGTGACATTAGGGTTTTGTTTGATTTGTATCTTAAGGTATTATTCTAGTATGAACTCTTTTATAGATCGATCCGAAAGAATAACTTTGTGGTGGTTTCGTACCCGACCATAATCTCTACGTTTGTTCTCCGCTATTAGTGTCTTTGGAGTGACTCTTTGTTGCATGTTGAGGGATTGTCATATGGTCTATCTATGTTATTATTGTTGAGAGAACTTACACTAGTGAAAGTATGAACCCTAGGCCTTGTTTCCTATCATTGCAATACCGTTTACGCTCACTTTTACCGCTTGTTACCTTGCTGTTTTTATTATTTCAGATTACAAAAACCTATATATACTATCTATTTTGCACTTGTATCACCATCTCTTCACCGAACTAGTGCACCTATACAATTTATCATTGTATTGGTTGTGTTGGGGACACAAGAGACTCTCTGTTATTTGGTTGCAGGGTTGCTTGAGAGAGACCATCTTCATCCTATGCCTCCTATGGATTGATAAACCTTAGGTCATCCACTTGAGGGAAATTTGCTACTGTCCTACAAACCTGTGCACTTGCAGGCCCAACAACGTCTACAAGAAGAAGGTTTTGTAGTAGACATCAAGCTCTTTTCTGGCGCCGTTGCCGGGGAGGTGAGTGCTTGAAGGTATATCTTTAGATCTTGCAATCGAATCTTTTTGTTTCTTGTTTTAGCACTAGTCAAGTTTATAAAAGAAAACTACAAAAAAATGGAGTTGAGTTTGTCTCATACGCTTCACCTTTTTAATATCTTTCGTGAGTATGATGGAAAGGATAATTGTGCTCAAGTTCTTGAAGAAGAAATCTATAGAATGTTTGGTACTAAATTTTTGAATGATGAGCATGATTGCAATGTTGTTAGTATGAATTCCTTGAATATCCATGATGCTAATGATATTCAAAGCCACAAGCTTGGGGAAGCTATGTTTGATGGAGATGATATTTTTTGTCCCCCAAGCTTTGATGAGCAAATTTACTATGATGAAAGCATGCCTCCTATCTATGATGATTATTGTGATGATACGTATGCTATAAAGAAAAAGTTTGCTTATGAGGAGAGTAGAAAATTTTCTATGCTTGTAGATCATGAAAAGAATGTTTTAGGTGCTGGTTATATTGTTGAATTCATTCATGATGCTACTGAAAATTATTATGAGGGAGGAACATATGCTTGTAGGAATTGCAATAATGTCAAGTTTCCTCTCTATGTGCTTAAATTCTTGAAGTTATGCTTGTTGTACCATCCTATGCTAGTTGATTATTGTTCCCATAAGTTGTTTGCTCACAAAATCCCTATGCATAGGAAGTGGGTTAGACTTAAATGTGCTAGTCATATGCTTCATGATGCTCCCGTTATGTTTCAATTCTTATCTTTTATGTGAGCATCATTGTCATCATCATGCCTAGCTAAAAAGCATTAAAGAAAAGCGCTTGTTGGGAGACAACCCAATATTTATCCTTACTGTTTTTGTGTGTCCACATTATTATGCTACTGTAGTAATCATGTTTTATAGCTTTTGTTTCAATAAAGTGCCAAGTAGAACCTTTGGGAAGACTTGGGTGAAGTTTATGTGATCTTGCTGTGAAAAACAGAAACGTTAGCGCTCACGAGATTAGCTGCCATTTTTTACTGGAGAGTGCTTTTAGGTTGATTCTTTTCGCAGATGATTAATAGACAAATTACTCAGGTCCAGAAATTTATTTCATAATTTTTGGGGTTCCATAAGTATACGTCTTACACAGATTACTACAGACTGTTCTGTTTTTGACAGATTCTTTTTTCTATGTGTTGTTTGCTTATTTTGATGAATCTATGAGTAGTATCGGAGGGTATGAAACATAGATAAGTTGGAGTACAGTAGATATTACACCAATATGAATTTAGAATGAGTTCATTACAGTACCTAAGTGGTGGTTTTATTTTCTTATACTAACGGAGCTTACGAGTTTTGTTTTGAGTTTGGTGTGGTTGAAGTTTTCAAGTTTTGGGTAATGATTCGATGGACAATGGAATAAGGAGTGGAAAGAGCCTAAGCTTGGGGATGCCCAAGGCACCCCAAGGTAATACTCAAGGACAACCAAGCAACTAAGCTAGGGGATGCTGAAGGAAATATGCCCTAGAGGCAATAATAAAGTTATTATTTATTTCCTCATATCATGATAAATGTTTATTACTCATGCTAGAATTGTATGAACCGGAAACATGATACATGTGTGAATACATAGACAAACATATAGTCACTAGTATGCCTCTACTTGACTAGCTCATTAATCTAAGATGGTTATGTTTCCTAACCATAGACATGTGTTGTCATTTGATTAATGGGATCACATCATTAGGATAATGATGTGATTGACATGACCCATTCCGTTAGCATAGTACTTGATCGTTTAGTATATTGCTATTGCTTTATTCATGACTTATAAATGTTCCTGTAACTATGAGATTATGCAACTCCCGTTTACCGGAGGAACACTTTGGGTACTACCAAACGTCACAATGTAACTGGGTGATTATAAAGGAGTACTACAGGTGTCTCCGAAGGTACATGTTGAGTTGGAGTATTTCGAGATTAGGTTTTATCACTCCGATTGTCAGAGAGGTATCTCTGGGCCCTCTCGGTAATGCACATCACTATAAGCCTTGCAAGCAATGTGACCAATGAGTTGGTTACAGGATGATGCATTACGTAACGAGTAAAGAGACTTGCCGGTAACGAGATTGAACTAGGTATTGGATACCGACGATCGAATCTCGGGCAAGTAACATACCGATGACAAAGGGAACAACGTATGTTGTTATGCGGTTTGACCGATAAAGATCTTCGTAGAATATGTAGGAACCAATATGGGCATCCAGGTTCCACTATTGGTTATTGACCGAGAATAGTTCTAGGTCATGTCTACATAGTTCTCGAACCCGTAGGTTCCGCACGCTTAACGTTACGATGACAGTTTTATTATGAGTTTATAAGTTTTGATGTACCGAAGTTTGTTCGGGAGTGCCGGATGTGATCACGGAGATGATGAGGAGTCTCAAAATGGTCGAGACATAAATATTGATATATTGGAAGCCTATGTTTGGACATCGGAAATGTTCCGGGTGAAATCAGCATTTTACCGGAGTACCGGGGGGTTACCGGAACACTCCCGGGGGTTATTGGGCCTACATGGGCCATAAGGGAGAAGAGGAGAGGAGGCAAGAGGTGGGCTGTGCCCCCTCCCCTCCCTAGTCCGAATAGGACTAGGAGAGGGGGGCGGCGCCCCCCCTTTCCTTCCCCTCTTCCTCCTCCTTCCCCCCTTCTCCTACTCCAACTAGGAAAGAAGGGAGTCCTACTCCCGGTGGGAGTAGGACTCCCCCCTTGGCGCGCCCTCCTTGGCCGGCCACCTCCTCCCCCTGGCTCCTTTATATAGGGGGGGGGGGGGGCACCCTAGAACACACAAGTTGATCTACAGATCATTCCTTAGCCGTGTGCGGTGCCCCCCTCCACCATATTCCACCTCGGTCATATCGTCGCGGAGTTTAGGCGAAGCCCTGCGCCGCTAGAGCATCATCATCATCACCATGCCGTCGTGCTAACGGAACTCATCCCCGACACTTTGCTGGATCGGAGTCCGGGGATCGTCATCGAGCTAAACATGAGCTGAACTCGGAGGTGCCGTACGTTCGGTACTTGGATCGGTTGGATCGTGAAGACGTACGACTACATCAACCGTGTTGTCATAACGCTTCCACTTACGGTCTACGAGGGTACGTGGACAACACTCTCCCTTCTCGTTGCTATGCATCACCATGATCTTGCGTGTGCGTAGGAAATTTTTCGAAATTACTATGTTCCCCAACAGTGGTATCAGAGCCTAGGTTTTATGCGTTGATGTTATATGCACGAGTAGAACACAAGTGAGTTGTGGGCGATACAAGTCATACTGCTTACCAGCATGTCATACTTTGGTTCGGCGGTATTGTGAGATGAAGCGGCCCGGACCGACATTACGCGTACGCTTACACGAGACTGGTTTCACCAATACGAGCACTCGTGCTTAAAGGTGGCTGGCGGGTGTCTGTCTCTCTCACTTTAGCTGAATCGAGTGTGGCTACGCCCGGTCCTTGCGAAGGTTAAAACAACACTAACTTGACGAACTATCGTTGTGGTTTTGATGCGTAGGTAAGAACGGTTCTTGCTAAGCCCGTAGCAGCCACGTAAAATATGCAACAACAAAGTAGAGGACGTCTAACTTGTTCTTGCAGGGCATGTTGTGATGTGATATGGTCAAGACGTGATGCTATATTTTATTGTATGAGATGATCATGTTTAGTAACCGAAGTTATCGGCAACTGGCAGGAGCCATATGGTTGTCGCTTTATTGTATGAAATGCAAACGCCCTGTAATTGCTTTACTTTGTCACTAAGCGGTAGCAATAGTTGTAGAAGCAATAGATGGCGTAACGACAACAATGCTACGATGGAGATCAAGGTGTCGCGGCGGTGACGATGGTGATCACAACGGTGCTTCGAAGATGGAGATCACAAGCACAAGATGATGATGGCCATATCATATCACTTATATTGATTGCATGTGATGTTTATCCTTTATGCATCTTATCTTGCTTTGATTGACGGTAGCATTTTAAGATGATCTCTCACTAATAATCAAGAAGTGTTCTCCCTGAGTATGCACCGTTGCGAAAGTTCTTTGTGCTGAGACACCACGTGATGATCGGGTGTGATAGGCTCTACGTTCAAATACAACGGGTGCAAAACAGTTGCACACGCGGAATACTCAGGTCATACTTGACAAGCCTAGCATATACCAATATGGCCTCGAAACACGGAGACCGAAAGGTCGAACGTGAATCATATAGTAGATATGATCAACATAGTGATGTTCACCATTTAAACTACTCCATCTCACGTGATGATACATGGTTTAGTTGATTTGGATCATGTGGTCACTTAGATGACTAGAGAGATGTCTGTCTAAGTGGGAGTTCTTAAGTAATATGATTAATTGAACTTAAATTTATCATGAACTTAGTCCTGGTAGTATTTTGCAAATTATGTTGTAAATCAATAGCTTGCGTTGTTGCTTTCATATGTTTATTTTGATATGTTCCTAGAGAAAATTGTGTTGAAAGATGTTAGTAGGAATGATGCGGATTGATTTCGTGATCTGAGATTTATCCTCATTGCCGCACAGAAGAATTATGTCCTTGATGCACCGCTAGGTGACAAACCTATTGCAGGAGCAGATGCAGACGTTATGAACGTTTGGCTAGCTCAATATGATGACTACTTGATAGTTTAGTGCACCATGCTTAACGACTTAGAATCGGGACTTCAAAGACGTTTTGAACGTCATGGACCATATGAGATGATCCAGGAATTGAAGTTAATATTTCAAGCAAATACCCGAGTTGAGAGATATGAAGTCTCCAACAAGTTCTATAGCTAAAAGATGGAGGAGAATCGCTCAACTAGTGAGCATGTGCTCAGATTGTCTGGGTACTTCAATCGCTTGAATCAAGTGGGAGTTAATCTTCCAGATAAGATAGTGATTGACAGAATTCTCTAGTCACCATCACTAAGTTACTAGAACTTTGTGATGAACTATAATATGCAAGGGATGACGAAAACGATTCCCAAGCTCTTCGTGATGTTGAAATCGACGAAGGTAGAAATCAAGAAAGAGCATTAAGTGTTGATGATTGACATGACCACTACTTTCAAGAAAAGGGCAAAGGGAAAGAAAGAGAAACTTCAAGTAGAATGGCAAACAAGTTGTCACTCCCGCGAAGAAGACCAAAGCTGGACCAAAGCCTGAAACTGAGTGATTACACTGCAAAGGAAATGGTTACTGGAAGCGGAAATGCCCTGAATATTTGGTGGATAAGAAGGATGGCAAAGTGAACAAGGGTATATTTGATATACAGGTTATTGATGTGTGCCTTACTAGTGTTTATAGTAGCCCCTGAGTATTTGATACTTGTTCGGTTGCTAATATTAGGAACTCGAAACAGGAGTTACAGAATAAACAGAGACTAGTTGAAGGGGAAGTGACGATGAGTGTTGGTAGTAGTTCCAAGATTGATATGATCATCATCACACACTCCCTATATTTTCGAGATTAGTGTTAAACCTAAATAAATGTTATTTGGTGTTTGCGTTGAGCATAAATATGATAAGATCATGTTTATTGCGATACGGTTATTCATTTGAAGTTAAAGAATAATTGTTATTCTGTTTACATGAATAAGACCTTTGATGGTTATACACCCAATAAAAATAGTTTGTTGGATCTCAATCGTAGTGATACACATATTCATAATATTGATGCCAAAAGATGCAAAGTTAATAATGATAGTGCAACTTATTTGTGGCACTGCCGTTTGGGTCATATCGGTGTAAAGCGCATGAAGAAACTCCATAAAGATGGATTTTTGGAATCACTTGGTTATGAATCATTTGATGCTTGCGGATCGTGCCTTTTGGACAAGATGACTAAAACTCCGTTCTCCGGAACAATGGAACAAGCTACTGACTTATTGGAAATAATACATACCGATGTATGCGATCCAATGAGTGTTGATGCTCATGGCAAGTATCGTTATTTTCTGACCTTCACAAGATGATTTGAGCAGATATGGGTATATCTACTTGATGAAACATAAGTCTGAAATAGTTGAAAGGTTCAAAGAATTTCAGAGTGAAGTAGAGAATCATCGTAACAAGAAAATAAAGTTTCTATGATCTGATCGTGGAGCCGAATATTTTAGTTACGAGTTTGGTCTTCAATTAAAAACAATGTGGAATAGTTTCACAAGCTCACGCCACCTGGAACACCACAACGTCATGGTGTGTCCGAACGTCATAACCGCACTTTATTGGATATGGTGCAATCTATGATGTATCTTACTGATTTACCACAATCATTTTGGGGTTGTGCATTAGAGACAGCTGCATTCACGTTAAAAGGGCACCATCTAAATCCGTTGAGATGACACCATATGAATTGTGGTTTAGCAAGAAACCCAAGTTGTCGTTTCTTAAAGTTTGGGGCTGCGATGCTTATGTGAAAAAGTTTCATCCTGCTAAGCTCGAACCCAAATCGAATAAGTGCGTCTTCATAGAATACCCAAAGGAAATTGTTGGGTACACCTTCTATCACAGATCCGAAGGAAAGATATTCGTTGCTAAAAATGGATCCTTTCTAGAGAAGGAGTTTCTCTCAAAAGAAGTGAGTGGGAGCAAAGTAGAACTTGATGAGGTAACTGTACCTTCTCCCGAATTGGAAAATTGTTCATCACTGAAATCAGTTCCAGTGATTTCTACACCAATTAGCGAGGAAGCTAATGATGATGATCAGGAAACTTCAGATCAAGTTACTACAGAACCTCGTAGGTCTTCCAGAGTACGGTCTGCACCAGAGTGGTATGGTAATCCTGTTCTGGAAGTCATGTTACTAGACCATGATGAACCTACGAACTATGAGGAAGCAATGATGAGCCCAGATTCCGCAAAATGGCTTAAGGCCATGAAATCTGAGATGGGATCCATATATGAGAACAAAGTGTGGACTTTGGTGGAGTTGCCCGATGATCGGCAAGCCATATTGTATAAATGGATCTTCAAGAGGAAGACGGACGTTGATAGTAGTGTTACTATCTACAAAGCTCGACTTGTCGCAAAAAGGTTTTTGACAAGTTCAAGGTGTTGACTACAATGAGATTTTCTCAAGTGTAGCGATGCTTAAGTCTGTCCGAATCATGTTAGCAATTGCCACAATTTATGAAATCTAGCAAATGGATGTCAAAACTGCATTCCTTAATGGTTTTCTCAAAGAAGAGTTGTATATGATGCAACCAGAAGGTTTTGTCAAAGGTACTAACAAAATGTGCATGCTCCAGCGATCCATCTATGGACTGGTGCAAGCATCTCGGAGTTGGAATATACGCTTTGATGATTTGATCAAAGCATATAGTTTTGTACAGACTTACGGTGAAGCCTGTGTTTACAAGAAAGTGAGTGGGAGCACTACAACATTTCTAATAAGTATATGTGAATGACATATTGTTGATCAGAAATAATGCAGAATTATTCTGCAAAGCATAAAGGAGTGTTTGAAAGGAGTTCTTTAAAATAAAGACCTCAGTAAAGCTACTTACATATTGAGCATCAAGATAGATCAAGACGCTTGATAAGATTTTCAATGAGTACATATCTTGACAAGATTTTGAAGTAGTTCAAAATGGAACAGTCAAATAAAGAGTTTCTTGCCTGTGTTACAAGGTGTGAAATTGGGTAAGACTCAAATCCTGACCACAACAGAAAATAGAAAGAGAATGAAAGTCATTCCCTATGCTTCAGTCTTAGGTTCTATAAAAGTATGCCATGCTATGGACCAGACCTATTGTATACTCTGCCCTGGTTTGGCAAGGGAGTACAATAGTGATCTAGGAGTAGATCACTGGACATTGGTCAAAATTATCCTTAGTGGAACAAGGATATGTTTCTCGATAATGGTAGTGATAAAAGAGCTCGTCGTAAAAAGTTACAGCGATGCAAGCTTTTACACCAATCCAGATGACTCTAAGTCTCAATCTAGATACATATTGAAAGTGGGAGCAATTAGCTAGAGTAGCTCCGTGCAGAGCATTGTGGACATAGAATATTTGCAAAATACATACGGCTCTGAATATGACAGACCCGTTGACTAAGCTTCTATCATGAGCAAAACATGATCACACCTTAGTACTCTTTGGGTGTTAATCACATAGCGATGTGAACTAGATTATTGACTCTAGTAAACCCATTGGGTGTTGGTCACAAGACGATGTGAACTATGGGCGTTAATCATATACAGATATGAATATTGATGTTAAATCACATGGCGATGTGAACTAGATTATTGACTCTAGTGCAAGTGGGAGACTGAAGGAAATATGCCCTAGAGGCAATAACAAAGTTATTATTTATTTCCTCATATCATGATAAATGTTTATTTTTCATGCTAGAATTGTATTAACCGGAAACATGATACATGTGTGAATACATAGACAAACAAATAGTCACTAGTATGCCTCTACTCGACTAGCTCATTAATCAAAGATGGTTATGTTTCCTAACCATAGACATGTGTTGTCATTTGATTAATGGGATCACATCATTAGGACAATGATGTGATTGACATGACCCATTCCGTTAGCATAGCACTTGATCGTTTAGTATATTGCTATTGCTTTATTCATGACTTATACATGTTCCTGTAACTATGAGATTATGCAACTCCCGTTTACCGGAGGAACACTTTGGGTACTACCAAACGTCACAACGTAACTGGGTGATTATAAAGGAGTACTACAGGTGTCTTCGAAGGTACATGTTGAGTTGGCGTATTTCGAGATTAGGTTTTGTCACTCCGATTGTCGGAGAGGTATCTCTGGGCCCTCTCAGTAATGCACATCACTATAAGCCTTGCAAGCAATGTGACCAATGAGTTGGTTACAGGATGATGCATTACGTAACGAGTAAAGAGACTTGCCGGTAACGAGATTGAACTAGGTATTGGATACCGACGATCGAATCTTGGGCAAGTAACATACCGATGACAAAGGGAACAACGTATGTTGTTATGCGGTTTGACCGATAAAGATCTTCGTAGAATATGTAGGAACCAATATGGGCATCCAGGTTCCGCTATTGGTTATTGACCGAGAATAGTTCTAGGTCATGTCTACATAGTTCTCGAACCCGTAGGGTCCGCGCGCTTAACGTTACGATGACAGTTTTATTATGAGTTTATAAGTTTTGATGTACCGAAGTTTGTTCAGGAGTCCCGGATGTGATCACGGACATGACGAGGAGTCTCGAAATGGTCGAGATATAAAGATTGATATATTGGAAGCCTATGTTTGGACATCGGAAATGTTCCGGGTGAAATCGGCATTTTACCGGAGTACCGGGGGGTTACCGGAACCCTCCCGGGGGTTACTGGGCCTACATGGGCCATAAGGGAGAAGAGGAGAGGAGGCAAGAGGTGGGCCGCGCCCCTCCCCTCCCTAGTCCGAATAGGACAAGGAGAGGGGGGCGGCGCCCCCCCTTTCCTTCCCCTCTTCCTCCTCCTTCCCCCCTTCTCCTACTCCAACTAGGAAAGAAGGGAGTCCTACTCCCGGTGGTAGTAGGACTGCCCCCTTGGCGCGCCCTCCTTGGCCGGCCGCCTCCTCCCCCTGGCTCCATTATATACGGGGGCGGGGGGCACCCTAGAACACACAAGTTGATCTACGGATTGTTCCTTAGCCGTGTGCGGTGCCCCCCTCCACCATATTCCACCTCGGTCATATCGTCGCGGAGTTTAGGCGAAGCCCTGCGCCGGTAGAGCATCATCATCGTCACCACGCCGTCGTGCTGACGGAACTCATCCCCGACACTTTTCTGGATCGGAGTCCGGGGATCGTCATCGAGCTGAACGTGTGCTAAACTCTGAGGTGCCGTACGTTCGGTACTTGGATCGGTTGGATCGTGAAGACATACGACTACATCAACCGCGTTGTCATAACGCTTCCGCTTACGGTCTACGAGGGTACGTGGACAACACTCTCCCTTCTCGTTGCTATGCATCACCATGATCTTGCGTGTGTGTAGGAATTTTTTTGAAATTACTACGTTCCCCAACAGATGCCCCGGAAGGCATCCCCTCTTTCGTCTTCGTTCACCGGTAACTTTACTTGGAGCTATATTTTTATTCACCACATGATATGTGTTTTGCTTGGAGCGTCAATTTCTTTTGTTAGTGTTTGCTTGCTGTTAGTTAGAATAGTGTTTTGTATCTTTAGTTTCAATAAAGAAGTCAAGGATAGCCTTTGTCATGCTTATTTTGCTAGTTTGCATGTTGCTGTTTGAAAACAGAAAGTTTACCACTGTTGCAAAAATTCCCTAGAAAAGTCAGAGCATGGTATAATGTTGAATCTTTTTGCATATTGAGCTCTGATAAATTTATTACAGTGGAAATTTTAGTTCATAATTTTTGGAGTCAGGGAAGTATTGATACTCTTGCATTCTTTACAGACTGTACTGTTTTGGCAGATTGCTGTTATGGTTGCATTGTTTGCGTATGTTTGCTTGTTTAATGATTATATTTGAGGATAGGAGTATTAAATATATAGAGGCATTTAGTATTCAATGTTGAATAATTATTTAAGTGATTTGTTACAGTAGAAAATGATAAGGTTTTGCATTGGTTTATACTAACCTATCTCACGAGTTCTTGTTGAGTTTATTGTGAATGAAGCTTTTTTATAAAAAGAGAAACCATGATATGAGAGGAATTAAGGAGACACAAAAGTTCAAAATTGGGGATGCCCAAGGCACCCCAAGATAATATTTCAAGAAGGCTCAAGCATCTAAGCTTGGGGATGCCCGGGTAGGCATCCCACCCTTCTTCTTCAACAAACTATCGGTTAGTATCGGTTGAGCCTAAGGTTGTGTAGTAGACATCATGGAGAAGGGGTCTACCAGAACGGCCGCACTGCTGTGGATGTTGTGCAAAATGATGGTGGTATCCGGCCAGAGGTATGCAAGCCAATCTTCGTTGGTACCAACCCAGACCTATATATAAGACGGTGGGCAGCGGAGAAATTACGGGATGGATACATGATCAAACTCCATTACTGACCTGCTCATCGGACAAAATCCGACTACCTCTCTACGTCGGCAACTCTAGCGGAGTCAATGTGCAACCATGGCAGGGAGCGGTGGACTGTTTGAAGGATTGTCCCATAGAAGAACCTTCTCCTCGAGGACGCATGGAAGACCAACAAGCATGGCCTTTTCCCAAGCCTGTTTAAGCAGCGTCTTTAAAAAGTTGGTGCAGGAAGCACCGAGTCTTGCAGCGGTGAGGACGTCGGAGCGGCGTGCGATTTCTCCCAGAGGATCGTCGTCCAAGGTCTCCCAGCCCCGACGAGGAGGAGAACCACCTGGCGAATCCATGGGAGCAGCGACGAACTGCCTTCTCTTCGGGGGGAGGGGAACTGGCGAGGAGGAGATAAGAGCGTAGTAACCGCAGGGCCTCGTCCCTTCCAACTGTAGATCATTCCTCAGCGAAGGGGTGAGGCTATTATTTACTAGTAGTACTAGCATTATGGAATGTTATGGGATTGCATTATACTTTAAATAATAGCACTAGTAAGAAATGTTTGGCTCTAGGTAGTAGTTTTTGGTGTGGATTAAAAAAATTTGGGTATGTTTTTGCCATTTTTTGTACACGCCAACTAGTGTCAAAAAACGTCTTACATTATGTGACGGAGGAGTACGTACTCGCACTATAGCAGTACTAGTACTACTTTCTCAACTAGTAGTGCGATGTACTATACTTCTAGTCTAGTCTAGTATACACTCTTGGGCCAAGGAGCTACAGTTGGAAGTGGAGGGTACTACTGTTCTCTAGAACCATCGCTGTACTATCAATGCAGGGGAAGTACACTTGCGTAGTGGCCTAGTGGGTACTCTCGCTGCTATATTCAGCCGCTCCTCTCACGTAGGATTAGCTGGCCTACTTAGATGCTCCTCTCACACACACACTAGCAGCCTGTTTATCAGCGACGGTTACTGGCGGGGCAGAACATTTGAGTTATTTGATACAGCGAGACTAGGCTTTTCGCTTCCATTTGTGGAGGTGTAATGGATATCGTCGAACTTTGTTAGTTGTTCCTTCTTTATGAATGAGATGAAGAAAAGCTTTTGCCTCCGTTTAAAAATACACGTCAAGAGGAATTTCTTTTATAGTATAGCCGATAATGGAGTGAAGTCCATGCGTGCAACGCCACAAGCTACAGAGTAGTAGTAGAGCACTTTACGTACGGAGTCATATTGCACAGTTCCCAATGCCCTGCCAGGCTTTTCCGGCTCCTCGGGCTTAATTGGGAGGCGCTATTTTAAATATGCTACTAGCTGATGAGGAAGCTGCAAGCGAGGTGCGGCTAGGGCGAGCACGCGAGCCACGGGATGCCGGGAAGGAAAACCCGTTCACGTGGCTAGGCTGTCCAGTGCACCCAGATTGTGGGGCCGCACGTCCGTTCGACTTTAAAACTCAAACTACCCGTGTAAAATATGGCTCGCAAAGAAGTGTAGTAATACTATTTTAAAAAAAGGCCGCCATGCGTTCGGCCAGGATCGAACCCACAAAACGAGGTATACACTCCCACGACCACTAGTAGTACTCGTTGGAGTACAACGCAACCTAGAATCGCCTTTTGTCGCTAGTAGTATGTACATTGTTCCTTACAAGAAACCACTAAAATGCCAAGAAACTACTACCACTTGCATACGTGGCAGACTTAAGATCAGACTACCTTATCAACCATTGTACATGCTCCTACCAACAAAAATCCTCGAGCGACCTCCTACCTCCGGCCCATCCACCTAGTCATCCTTGGCCATGGGACGCAGCTACCGCCGCCGGCAGAAGGCGATGTCAAAACCATCGGCGGTGTGGCGCCCATGTTGCGGCAGCCCGGATGCCAGCTCCGTCCGGCGCTCGCGGCCGCTAGCTAGTCATGATAGCTCCGTCCAACTGCTTGTCTGTAAGGTTTGCTAGCTAGATTGGCACGGCAGCGCTGCGGCTTGCTCGCGCGCGCCGCGCTCGGGCCAGCCATCTGGCTCGAGCGAAGGCCAGCGCGACGGCTTGCTCGCTCATGAGTCACGCTCGGGCCAGCCTGCCAACCCGTGCGGAGGCCAGCGTGGCGTCCGGCCCGTCCGGCGGAGTGGCAGCCAACTCGCTCATCACCGGCGCCACCGACGAACACGCCTCAGTACTGTTTGAAGTAATGTTCAAGAAAAATAATGATTTGAGGGGGAATAATAGGATAGAAGGTCAGATGTGGGTCCCTCGTGTCAACGGTCAAACAAAATGTGTTGGTTTAAGCTGCCTCGTCAGCATGGACGTGTGGGCCAACCCTGTCATAAATGGGTTTAAACGAACCTAATCGGTAGGTGTACTAGGTAGTAGTTTTTGGCGTGGATTAAGAAATTTTGGGTATGTTTTTGCTATTTTTTGTACAATAGATTCTTCCTAGGGCTGGTTGAAAGTGGTAGTTTTTTATTAAATACTCTACATATTGTAAGTAGGAGTGAAAGTTGAGCTTTGGAAGCCAATAAACAAGGCTAGTTACATAGTGCATATGTGTACATGATTGAAAGTAAATATCAACCATGAGTGACTAATATCTTGATGGAAAACTCGAAACTATGGAATACTAGGAAAAAATGCATGGTTGGAAATACTAGCAATGTTCATGTCCGTTGCAACGAATCATAATTAGAATAATACTTATTCACAAACTTGGTACAAAACACTCTAATCTTGATATACATATGTTTCAATTAGAATATATTCCATGGGCTGCTTTGGTGAGGCAGGGAGGGATGTGGTTGGTTTTAAGATACTAATTATGGGTTTTTCTGCAAATTGGTAGACAAGTGGGATGTTGGTGAAAAAAGGCAACAACTTACCTTACAATCGTTAGATGTAGATCTAATGGTCAGAAACGACGGATGGCAGACGCACTAGCATCACCAACTTAGTCTTGTGTAGGAGTACTAGCAAGATCCATGCATTGCACGGAACATCAAGATGCATTTTTTTTATAAAACACTTGTTGTGATTGACCCTTGCGGGAGTAATCCCATGTGTAAAAACTAATGGTATCTCGAGAAATATGAGATAAGGTGAAGAGGAGTGGGGTGTGGTGGTGGTTGGTTGTCGGACTGAGCAAAGGCATGGGGATTGACGACGCCGGCAGCGGCCACCAGGCCAGTTTGTTCCAGAGGCTTCCTTTCTTAATTGCTCAACAATGAGGTTTGTTGGAGATAGGGATGAATGAGGGAATGCCTTGTCTGCAAATGTGGAGAGGGGTGCGGGTATCTTTTAGTTTAATTTCCATCCGTTAGATATAGATCGGACGGTATATATTGCAAGATGGCACACGTACCATCATCACCACCTCGGTTTTTTATAAGAGAAGAAATATAAGTATGGAGATACAAACGTATTATCGATACTTGCTTCCGTAAACTAGCATCTACATTCTATTCAACGCCTCGGCATGTGGGGCCTTAGCACAATGACTTCTCGACTGTGTAAAACAAAGATTTTCCCGTTGCCGACAAGGAGGGGGTGACAGCGGCGCGCTTTTTGGCTTGCTCTAGTCCTAGTAGTCATACTAGGTGGTCTAAGAACATGTAGATTTATTCTTTTTCACGTCCCGTGTTCGCCGTACTGCCACAACTATTGAAGAATAGACAGTAAGTTATTCACGGGGAAACCCTTGATGAGCGTGTTTGTGTGAGAGAGAGAGACAGTGTGCGTGTGTGATATGTTAGAGACTGAGGCAATGATAACATATTCTTTGTGTCTATGTGTGTGGAGGATAGAGAGAGACATGTACATGGGGCTTTGTGTTTTGTAACGTGGAGACACATATACATAATTAGAGAGTGAGTGTGTGAGATACACATGCGGACATGGGGAGAGATGAGGATCCAGATAAATGGGTGTTTGTGCGTGTTTGTGCACGCATTTGTGTGTGAGAGGGGGAGAGTGTACGTGGAGTAGAGAGATCACTGATGATGTAAACCTAGTATAAGGGAAGGGGGAATGATGTGACATGTGTAGTAGCGGGATAGCACGGGTGCGGGCTGGGGGAGCAGACTATTTAGAAGAGACATCGAGTGTGTGTGTGGGAGAGGGGTGTGAGAGCAAGAGAAAGAGAGAGCTGGCGACGGAGAGAGAGAGAGAGGAAGAGAGGGGGCGAGAGGGGTCGTTTGTGTCCATAAATGGCGTATAGATAGGGAGACAATGTTGATGTTGTCCGAAATTGGCCTATGAACGGAGACGCAAGGGAAGCGAGTCATCATGTGTGTGATAGGGACTTCATAAGAGATCTAGAATAGATGGTGTAGAGATCAATGTGCGAAATCGAGAACGATCATACATTAGGGAGCTATGCAAAGAGTCACGACATATATGTATGCAGGGAAGGAGTTGGGGCGGGTCCGCATGTGGGAGAGATAGAAAGAGGAGAGTGGTGCACAAGGAGACAAAGTGTGCTTGTTTGCAGTGGGGGTGGTGTGTGAGGTGAGTGCGCGAGAACCACATAACTAGGGAGATAGACGTCTGGGGGCGACGTTTTGTGTGTATGGGAAATATACACTCTACATAGTGCATTGCTTGGGTAAGAGAGATAGCGGGAGACCTAGAGAGTGAGGGAAGAGATGTGTGCATGCCCGAGAGACAAAGTGATAGAGACCTATGTTGGGGTCCGGACTTTACAAGAGAGAGGGTTGTTAATGTGCTCGTGTGTCGGTGTTTGGGGGGAGAGAATGACTTCTCTATGTGTGTGTGTGTGTGTGTGTGTGTGGTCGTGGTGGGCAGGGGGGGGGGGGGGGTTGACTTCAGATAAAGAGTGAGGTGTCTATATTTGAGGGACTTTAGCGTAATTGAGATATTGTGCACTCATGGTTGATCCATTTGTTTCACAGTTTGTACTATGAGATAACGATACTTTTGAACATGCGTGATATACCTTGATGTACCAGAATTACAAACCTAAGATTGGAATTTTGGAATTCGACTCCATCATTAGCTTTTGTAATTCATTTAAATGGAGGTACATTTTTTAAGCCGGGATTTTGTGATTTCAAATTCATATATCAAACCTAGAGATATACACATACGGGCATGTTCAAACTTTATAATCATCCACTTTATTCATACACATACACATTTTTGCTTTTGTCATCATATCTAGGATGAACACATTTGGAATTTCATTTGAATTGGACCATATGATGGTATTTGCTTGTAGTAGCTCAATGATCCATATTTGAATTGAATGGACAATCTAAGTTTCGAGTTGGAGACATTGATTTTCAAAACTTGCACATTTTTTTGCATGCAAAACAAACAAATTGTCGGCCATGACATCATAGTCGGCCGTACGAGAGAAGAATACTTATAATTTTAGGCGCTAAAAGCTTTCAAACTTCCCGCTCACATCGAAATATCACGCGCCTGAAAGTTTAGCCCTGCGACATTCCTGTTTTACCCCTGTCACATGAACGGAACGGGCTGCTTTGGTAACTCCATTGTTTTCCCCTCTTTGCCCCCAACATTCTTCCCAGAGCCCCTCCCCTTCCCCTCCCCGACCCCCCCAACTACGGCAAGCCGCCGAATCTAGTCCTCCGCCGCAGCGGTGGACCTCACACCCCGCCGAATCTACCATCCGCACCTTGGAACCCCCAACTGCCAACTCACCACTTCACCGAAGCCACTTCAGCGACTGGCTTGTCCACCGCTCCAGATCTCCTTGACCGCCATCATGGTCCACCACACCGGATCTGCTTAACCGGTGCCCTCCACCATAGCGTAGGCCATTCACTGACTCCCTCGTCCGCCCCTTCGCTGGCCCTTCATATAAGCCCTCGTCCGACGCAACAGATCCGCCTCACCAAAAGCACTATACAACACGCCCACCGAAGCCTTCGTCCACTGCACCGGACCCGCTCCACGGACGCCATATTCAACTCCATCGGCCTTGCTTTACCGATGCCGCAGCCTCATCAGGTTATTTCAATTTGTACTCCTTCGGTTTTTCTCTTTATCGTGCAACTGTTCAGTTACCACAGATGAGCTTTCTTGTATGTCGACAGGCGCCGCAACCGTAGCACCGGAGCAGCTTCAGCGACGGCGACAGCCGGCCCAAACTCAACCGCAAACAAGCACCATCGACGATCCTTAGCTATCAAGTATGACAACGATACCCATATGCCGCCGAGAATCAGGTACTATTATCCAATGGCCAGCGCCTACGTTCGCTTTCCTAGCATAAGCACCGCACCTTTGAATTTCTTCAGGGCATCATTCAGTTTTTCATGAGACGCGTTATTCTGCTTGCACCTGTAGGGCCATGTTACATGTGAATTTCTTCTGGCAGTGAACATGTTACATCTGCTAAATTACATACCAGTGCACATATAGTTAATATGCTTTTGTTTTGTTCTGATGCCATCTATTGGTTCCATCAGACTGCTTAATGTTCTCTATGCTTAATTACACATCAGCAAACTAGCATGTGGTTCCGCTGGTTTTTGTTTGTTTTACCCTACATTTTCTGATGCTAGCTATTACATCACTGCTCCGAGCCTCTGTTCATTACTTGTTTGTGTGTTCTTGATCTTCCCAAGTTGCATGACTAATTTGATGCTTCTATTAATTATGGAGCTGCCAACCCCATCAAGCAAAATATTTGTTCTTTTGGTGCTGGCACCTCGAACAAGCATAAAAATAGAGGGAAGCAGATATATTGTCGTGTATGTACACACCCTTCTTTCATTAGTTTAGATGAACCATTGATGATCAATTCGGACCAGTGCATGCGGTTAAAAATTAATTATACCTAAATAGATGGTGCAGAATAAACTACAACAACTAGATTTGCAACCACGGGATGCTGACGATATCTTCAAAGAACATTGCAACAGCAGCTAGGCTTCACAGCAACATATGGTAAGCCTGTGTGTTTTAGTACATGTTAAATGTAATGCGAGTGGGGTTCTTTCTTGGTTTGTGCCCTCAACGTGTAATCCTACCGAATTATAAATAGTTCAGTTGTGTGCTTTGCTGTATTGCTTGATTCAAATTCTTGTTTGTTGTTATGTTATACCTGAGTTGGCAAATATGTCAGCAGTGCCTACTGTACTATCGTAAAGAAATGCATGCCTATTTCATTTGAGTCCTTAACTTTTCCTCTCAACTTCATCACAAGAATGTCTTCGTAGTTTATATGAGGCCACACTGTTAAGTGCTTTCTCAGATTATTTCAGCTGCTTAGATGCCTTGGCAACTTTAATATAGCGGTTGTACACTCCCTTTCAACTTTCATCTTACCATTTTAATTTCTTTTCGGCTGATGCTGCTTCGAACCATTTATATATAGTTTGCCATGCTCGGCAATAATTCGTCCGTCGTTTACCATGTAAGCTTACTGCCTGGATCATACGATAACTTGTTGGGGAATGTTGCAGAAAATAAAAATTTTCCTACGTTCACCAAGATCAATCTATGGAGTCATCTAGCAACGAGAGAGAGGAGTGCAGCTACATACCCTTGTAGATCGCATCGGAAGCGTTCAAGAGAACGGGGTTGAGGAAGTCGTACTCGTCGTGATCCAAATCACCGGAGATCCTAGCACCGAACGGACGGCACCTCCGCGTTCAACACATGTACGGTTGAGAAGACGTCTCCTCCTTCTTGATCCAGCAAGGGGGAAGGAGAGGTTGATGAAGATCCAGCAGCACGACGGCGTGGTGGTGGATGCAACAGCGATCTCGGCAGGGCTTCGCCAAGCACTTGCGAGAGGGAGAGGTGTTGTAGGGGAGAGGGAGGCGCCAGAGACTTGGGGTGCAGCTGCCCTCCCTCCCCACTTCAGCCCATGGGGCCCTCTGGGATAGGTGGCCCCACCCAGTGGACCCCCGGGACCCTTCCGGTGGTCCCGGTACAATACCGGTGACCCCCGAAACTTTCCCGATGGCCAAAACTTGACTTCCTATATATGAATCTTTACCTCCGGACCATTCCGGAACTCCTCGTGACGTCCGGGATCTCATCCGGGACTCCGAACAAATTTCGGGTTACTGCATACTAATATCTCTACAACCCTAGCGTCACCGAACCTTAAGTGTGTAGACCCTACGGGTTTGGGAGACATGCAGACATGACCGAGATGCCTCTCCGGTCAATAACCAACAGCGGGATCAGGATACCCATGTTGGCTCCCACATGCTCCTCGATGATCTCATCGGATGAACCACGATGTCGAGGATTCAATCAATCCCGTATACAATTCCCTTTGTCAATCGGTACGTTACGTGCCCGAGATTCGATCGTCGGTATCCCAATACCTCGTTTGATCTCGTTACCGGCAAGTCACTTTACTCGTACCGTAATGCATGATCCCGTGACCAGACACTTGGTCACATTGACCTCATTATGATGATGCATTACCGAGTGGGCCCAGAGATACCTCTCCGTCATACGGAGTGACAAATCCCAATCTCGATCCGTGCCAACCCAATAGACACTTTTGGAGATACCCGTAGTGCACCTTTATAGTCAACCAGTTACGTTGTGACGTTTGGCACACCCAAAGCTCTCCTACGGCATCCGGGAGTTGCATAATCTCATGGTCTAAGGAAATGATACTTGACATGTGGAAAAGCTCTAGCGAAACGAACTACACGATCTTTGTGCTATGCTTAAGATTGGGTCTTGTCCATCACATCATTCTCCTAATGATGTGATCCCGTTATCAATGACATCCTATGTCCATAGTCAGGAAACCATGACTATCTGTTGATCAACGAGCTAGTCAACTAGAGGCTCACTAGGGACGTGTTGTGGTATATATATATTCACACATGTATTACGATTTCCGGATAACACAATTATAGCATGAATAATAGACAATTATCATGAACAAAGAAATATAATAATAACCATTTTATTATTGCCTCTAGGGCATATTTCCAACAGTCTCCCACTTGCACTAGAGTCAATAATCTAGTTACATTGTGATGAATCGAACACCCATAGCGTTTTGGTGTTGATCATGTTTTGCTCTAGGGAGAGGTTTAGTCAACGGATCTGCTATATTCAGGTCCGTATGTACTTTACAAATATCTATGTCTCCATCTTGAACATTTTCACGAATGGAGTTGAAGCGACGCTTGATGTGCCTGGTATTCTTGTCAAACCTGGGCTCCTTGGCAAGTGCAACAGCTCCAGTGTTGTCACTGAAGAGTGTGATCGGTCCCGACGCATTGGGTATGACTCCTAGGTTGGTGATGAACTCCTTCACCCAGATAGCTTCATGTGCTGCCTCCGAGGCTGCCATGTACTCCACTTCACATGTAGATCCCACCACGACGCTCTGCTTGCAACTGCACCAGCTTACTGCCCCACCATTCAAAATATACACGTATCCGGTTTGTGACTTAGAGTCATCCAGATCTGTGTCGAAGCTAGCGTCGACGTAACCCTTTATGACGAGCTCTTCGTCACCTCCATATACGAGAAACATATCCTTAGTCCCTTTCAGGTACTGTCGTGGGAAACGAACACCTATGGGGCAGGGCCCCTTTCGGTCCGGCAAGGGAGCGGAGGGCGCATGAAGAGCAGATCGAGGCGAAGCACGCGAGGGATTTTACCCAGCTTCGGAGCTCTCCGGAGAGATAAAACTCCTACTGCTGCTTTGTGGTGGTATTATGTTCTTGCTCAAGAGCGTGAGCGTTCTGTGTTTTCGAAAGAGTCGAACCCCTTCTATGTTGCGCATGGGCCTCCTTTTATAGGCTAAAGGGGTCACCGACAGGTGGCAACGCAGAGAAGGGTATAAAAGTAAAAAAAGGGGTTGGTACAACCGCTATCTACAGTGCCCCCTACCTAACTCTGACGGCAGGGGACAAGGGCATTTAATGCCCGTCTGGTCGCCCAAACAGTGCAGGAAACGACCGTTAGGGGCGCCACCGCCTGCCACGATGGCCTTCTCGTCATCTCCACTTGCCACCTCGCACCGCTTGGCTGCACAGCTCCCCGCCACGTGTGCCTAGAACGATCCTGTGGCGACACGTCGTCGGATGCGCTGGAGCGTGGGCGCAGAGTGGTGGCTTCGCCGCGGCAAGCGCCTTACCGCAGTCGTTGTCTTGCCGCACCCGAGAGCTTACCGCTCGTCGGGCCCTGCCGGGACGCGCGGCGCGTCGCGGCAAGTTCTTCGCAGTGCCTTGGCTGGCCTTCCCGGCAAGCTCCCCTTGCCGGGGCCTTGTCCTTCCCGGTGAGCTACTCTTGCTGGAGTCTTGTCTTCTTAGTTAAAACACTTTGTTCTTGAATGGCATCAATAGGGTCTACGGAGGATCTTGGCAGACGCCCGGCAAGCCTTGCCGCTGGGTGCTGCGACTGCCCGTGCACAAGTTCGGGATACTAAGGTACCCCTAATTTAGTACACCGACAGGAGCCCCCGGGCCTGGGCCATACACGGTGCTGAGCGCTGTTGGGCCAGGCCCAAAACAGGGCACGGGCACGCAAGGCCTGGGTCCATACCAAATCTAACTCCGTATCCACCGCGCCCTCCCGTAACGGCACGCGTCAAACGCGGCGTCGTGGGAGAGATCGTGGGCAATTCTTTAATCAAGAAAGGCGTAACATTCGCCTCTCCTCTTTATAAGCAGGGGAAACAGGGGCCGTTCCCCCACCTTCGCCACTTGCAGTTCCTTCCTCAGAAAGCTCCGCCGCTCCCCTCCGCTTCCCAAGCCGAAAGAGAGCAGCGCTCCGCCCTCGCCGCCGCCGTCGCCGCCGTCACCGCCAACCTCCTCCACCGCTTCTGCCATGGCTCCGAAGACCGGGAAGAGCGTGAAGTCAGCCGAGGCGCTGCGGCTTGAGGCGCTGCGCAAGGAACGAGCACTTTTCCCCCCCGAGCTCACCCCGAAGGCGCTGCGGGAGGAGTTCTATTTCTTCTGGTCGACGGAGACGCGGGCGCATCCACGCACGCAGGTACTCTCCGCTGAAGCTTCTACTTCGAAAAGGTGTCCCAGAGGGTACTATTTCTTCCCCCTGTTCTTCTATTGCGGGCTTTGCCCACCTTTTTCCGATTTCTTCTGTGATATCATGAACACCTATGGGTTTCATCTTCTTGACTTTACCCCCAACGCCGTTCTGACAATGGCGGTTTTCGCACACCTTTGCGAAAACTTCGTTGGGATCCACCCAAATGTCGCCCTCTTTCGCCACTACTTCATTCCCTGGGCCGAGAAGGGAGAGCCCTTAGCTGGCGGGATCGCCTGGATCTCGAGGGTCGGCATGAAGGAGGTTTATCTGGAGGGCGAGCTCCACAGCAAGTGGGATGAGTGGAGGGCGGAGTGGTGCTGGATTGTTGACGCGGATCTGCAGCCATTCACCAGCCTGCGTCAAGCCCGAGTAGTGCGCGGCGGCGACTGGAGCGCCCTGGCGGCGGACGACGCCAGGTTGAAGATCGCCACCACGCGGATTCTGCGGCTCAGGCTTGCCGGGCTTACTGTAGGGGATGTTGGCGCGGACTTTCTTCGCCGCCGCATCGCCCCTCTGCAGGAGAGGAGGAGGCCCGCCTGGCTGTTCGGGGGCCCGGCAGATATCATGAGGCTGCGTCCAGGCCTCAATTTTAATTTCACAGTTTTGGAGTTGGATGGGATGCTCAAGGAGTTGTTCAAGCACAACTCCAACCATCCGGAGTGGTTCAGGCTGCCGCAGGGCGTCGTGCCGTCGTGCAATAACTCCCAGCTTGATCGCCTCCGCGCAATGATGCCGGAGTGTGACTCGCATGGGATTATCCCAACGTGGTCGGAGCCTGCCGACGACGTCGTGCAAAACTTCTTCGACAACTTGGTGGAGGTGGCGGTCCGTGCCGACGAGCAGAGGCTCCTCACCCGCGACACCACTGATGACGAGATGCGGTACATCGCCACCAGGGCGGAGGAGGCGGCGGCAGCCGCCACCGCGGGTGAGTTTGGTTTTACGCTGGAGGAGGCAGAGGCGGCCGAGGTGGCAAGCCTTGCCGACAGGGAGGACCTTGGCGGGGAGGTCGTTGGCGAGGGGGAGCCTGAAGCCGACGCGAGCGAGCCTGCCGGAGGCGCAAGTGGCCAGCCATCTTCGAGCAACTTGCCGCAGACGGGGGCCTCAGTGCAGCCCCCAGCTCAACCAAGAAGGCGCCTCCGCAAGACTGAAGACACAGCAGGGCGGCGGGCAGGTCAACAGCCGCAGCGCCGCGGGACACGCTCTACCGCGACAAGCACCATTGCCGCGGGAGCGTCTCATGCCGCGCCGGTAACTGGAGCGGGATCTTCTCGAGCCGCTACTCCTGATCCTGCCACGGCTCCCGCCAAGCATCCAAGGGAGCCTACTCCTCCGCCTCATCGCGCTGAGAGGGTGCCGGACTTCGACCTCTCTGGGCTGAGCTCCGACGAGGAGGAAGAAGAGGAGGAGTAAGACTTTCTTCTTGTTGTACTTGTGTTTCTTTGATTCTTGCTATCTCTTGTCTTGTATCTGATCCGCTTCCCTCTGAACCACGTTCCTTCTCAGGACTCTGGCCGAGAGAGCGGCAAAGAGGGCCAAGGTCCCCGTGGTAGTCATCGAGGACGATCCTACTGTGGCAACAGAGGATGCATCCGAGACTACCTTGACGGACCCGGCAACCTCTCCCCGAAGTAGCCCCCAGCGCAGCCCCCAGCGTAAGTACTTGTTCACTTCCTGTTGTGGGGCGCGCATGGGTGCCTTTCCTTGTTGATATCTTGATTGTTGACTTGCTTGTGTAGGAGCAGAACAGGCTCATCAGGAGCAACCAGAAGCCGCTCTGGAGGTGCAATCTACTTCAACTACGCCGCCAAGGGGCGATTCTCCGACAAGGGAGCGCTCTCCGGCAAGGGAGAGGTCCCCGTCAAGGGGTGGAACCAGCGAACCTTCGGTGGTGGAGCCCATGGTCACAGAGCCCAGCACAGGTAACCCTCCTTGTCGGAAATTTTCCCTTGGGTTCTTCTTCTTCTGGTCTTCTTTTTTGGATATTTGCTTGACTTTTTCTCCCCCCTTTTCCTGCCTTCAGATCCTCCCTCCGCGGAGCCAATGGAGACCGAGGCCACCGGCGAGGAGAACTTGTGCGGCGATACTGGCGATGCCGCTGCTACTGAGGAGGAGGCCGGCGCTGATGACCCCGCCGACGAAGAGGCCGCCAAGGCTGCTGGCGCTGGAGCTGGCGAGGGATTCGGCGATCGTACCGACGACCCGGGGGCCGTAGGAGCGCAGAGCGCTACACCAAACGCGGATCCCTCCGCCGCTGACGCAGCGCCAGGCCCCGAAGAGCCCCAGCCCGGCGCCTACTTGAAGGCCGGCGAAGGTATCTTCATCAGGCTCCCCTGGGCGTCGAGTTCCAGGGCGCCGGTCGAGGGAGAGACTTTCGACGGAGAAGTACTCGCCTCCGCTGGGCTGTCGGTGTTTGACGCGCCAAGCAGCAGCAGTGGCGAATCTGAAGAGGAGCAGCTGCTACGGAAGTTGGTGTCGCTCTACCGCGCCCGACAAGCGAAGCTGGAGTCCCGGGAAGCGCTTGTTGCACGGGCGGGAGTTGACATGCAGAAGCATGCGGAGGAGCTCCAGAGCCGCAACCAAGAGGCTCTCCGGTCTATTGCTGAGGAGAGGGCGCAGCTTGTCGAGGCGAAGAAGGCATTCATCCTTGAGATGGCTGAAGCCGAGGAGCAGCAGAGGCTTGTCGCTGAAGAGCTGTCCACCCGGGAAGGTGAACTGACACAGCGGAAAGTCAATCTGGACAGCTACAAGGACGAGCTCGTCGCACGCGAGCAATCACTTGGCGGGGCACTCAAAGAAGCGAAGGACACTGCCACAGCTGCCGAGGCCGCCAAGAAGGAATTAGAGGTGAAGATGACGCAGCTGGAGGCTGATCTGAAAGGGAAGGATGAGGAGCTTGCCGCACTCCAGCGCGAACGCGAGAAGGATGCCCTCGCTCATGGTGATCTATTGGAAATATGCCCTAGAGGCAATAATAAAAGTATTATTATATTTAATTGTTCATGATGATTGTCTTTTATTCATGCTATAACTGTATTATCCGAAAATCGTAATACACGTGTGAATACATAGACCACAATATGTCCCTAGTGAGCCTCTAGTTGACTAGCTCATAGTGATCAACAGATAGTCATGGTTTCCTGGCTATGGACATTGGATGTCGTTGATAAAGGGATCACATCATTAGGAGAATGATGTGATGGACAAGACCCAATCATAAGCATAGCACAAAGATCGTGTAGTTCGTATGCTAGAGCTTTGCCAATGTCAAGTATCTCTTCCTTCGACCATGAGATCGTGTAAGTCCCGGATACTGTAGGAGTGCTTTGGGTGTATCAAATGTCACAACGTAACTGGGTGACTATAAAGGTGCACTACAGGTATCTCCGAAAGTGTCTGTTGGGTTGACACGGATCGAGACTGGGATTTGTCACTCCGTATGATGGAGAGGTATCTCTGGGCCCACTCGGTAATGCATCATCATAATGAGGTCAAGGTGACCAAGGTGTTGGCCACGGGATCATGCATTACGGTACGAGTAAAGTGACTTGCCGGTAACGAGACTGAACAAGGTATTGGGATACCGACGATCGAGTCTCGGGCAAGTAACGTACCGATTGACAAAGGGAATTGTATACAGGGTTTGATCGAATCCTCGACATCGTGGTTCAACCGATGAAATCATCGAGGAGCATGTGGGAGCCAACATGGGTATCCAGATCCCGCTATTGGTTATTGACCGGAGAGTGGTCTCGGTCATGTCTGCATGTCTCCCGAACCAGTAGGGTCTTCACACTTAAGGTTCGGTGACGCTAGGGTTATTAGGAAGACTAGTATGTGACTATCGAATGTTGTTTGGAGTCCCAAATGAGATCCCGGACGTCACGAGGAGTTCCGGAATGGTCCGGAGGTGAAGTTTTATATATGGGAAGTTGTCATATGGACACCGGAAAGTTTCGGGGGTCTATCGGTAATGTACCGGGACCACCGGAGGGGTTTCCGGGGGTCCACCGAGAGGGGCCACCCCTCCCAGAGGGCCACATGGGCCACAAAGGGGAGGGAGCCAGCCCCTGGAGTGCTGGGCGCGCCCCCCACCTTGGGCCCATGCGCCTAGGGTTGGGGGGGAAACCCTAAGGGGGGCGCCCCCCATGCTTGGGGGGCAAGCCTCCCCTCCCTGGCCGCCGCCCCCCCCTCTAGATCCCATCTAGAGGGGTCGGCCCCCCTTGCCCCTTCCCCTATAAATAGAGGGGTGGGGGGAGGGCTGCTAGACACATCTCCAAGGCGCAGCCCCTCCCCTCCCCAACACCTCTCCTCCTCCGTTAAGCGCTTGGCGAAGCCCTGTCGGAGTACTGCTGCACCAACATCACCACGCCGTCGTGCTGCCGTTGGAGCGAGCTTCCTTAACCTCTCCTTTCCCCTTGCTGGATCAAGAAGGAGGAGACATCTCCCGTCCCGTACGTGTGTTGAACGCGGAGGTGCTGTCCGTTCAGCACTTGGACATCGGTGATCTGAATCACGCCGAGTACGACTCCATCATCACCTTGCAAGCTTCCGCACGTGATCTACAAGTGGTATGTAGATGCAAACTCTCTCCCATGACTCGTTGCTTAGATGAACTCATAGATGGACCTTTTTGAAACCGTAGGAAATTTTTTAATTTTCTGCAACGTTCCCCAACAGTGGCATCATGAGCCAGGTCTATGCATAGTTCTCTAATGCACGAGTAGAACACAATTTTGTTGTGGGCGTGGATCTTGTCAACTTGCTTGCCTCTACTTGTCTTTTCTTGCTTCAGCGGTATTGTGGGATGAAGCGGCCCGGACCAACCTTACACGCACGCATACGTGAGACCGGTTCCACTGATTGACATGCACTAGTTGCATAAGGTGGCTGGCGGGTGTCTGTCTCTCCCACTTTAGTTGGAGCGGATTCGATGAAAAGGTCCCTTATGAAGGGTAAATAGAAGTTGACAAAATCACGTTGTGGTTATTCGTAGGTAAGAAAATGTTCTTGCTAGAACCCAATTGCAGCCACGTAAAAGATGCAACAACGATTAGAGGACGTCTAACTTGTTTTTGCAGCGATTGATCATGTGATGTGATATGGCCAGAAGTTGTGATGAATGATGAATTGTGATGTATGAGATCATGTTCTTGTAATAGGATTCACGACTTGCATGTCGATGAGTATGACACCGGCAGGAGCCATAGGAGTTGTCTTTATTTTTTGTATGACCTGCGTGTCATTGAAGAACGCCATGTAAACTACTTTACTTTATTGCTAAATGCGTTAGCCATAGAAGAAGAAGTAGTCGTTGGCGTGACAACTTAATGAAGACACGATGATGGAGATCATGATGATGGGGATCATGGTGTCAAGCCGGTGACAAGATGATCATGGAGCCCCGAAGATGGAGATCAATGGAGCTATATGATATTGGCCATATCATGTCACAACTATATAATTGCCTGTGATGTTTATTATGTTTATGCATCTTGTTTACTTAGGACGACAGTAGTAAATAAGATGATCCCTTATAGAAATTTCAAGAAGTGTTCTCCCCTAACTGTGCACCGTTGCTACAGTTCGTCGCTTCTAAGCACCACGTGATGATCGGGTGTGATGGATTCTTACGTTCACATACAATGGGTGTAAGACAGTTTTACACAGCAATAACACTTAGGGTTAACTTGACGAGCCTAGCATGTGCAGACATGGCCTCGGAACACGGAGACCGAAAGGTCGAACACGAGTCGTATGGAAGATACGATCAACATGAAGATGTTCACCGACGATGACTAGTCCGTCTCATGTGATGATCGGACACGGCCTAGTCGACTCGGATCGTGTAACACTTAGATGACTAGAGGGATGTCTAATCTGAGTGGGAGTTCATAATTTGATTAGAACTTAATTATCATGAACTTAGTCTAAAACCTTTGCAAATATGTCTTGTAGATCAAATGGCCAATGCTCATGTCAACATGAACTTCAACGCGTTCCTAGAGAAAACCAAGCTGAAAGATGATGGCAGCAACTATACGGACTGGGTCCGGAACCTGAGGATCATCCTCATAGCTGCCAGAAAGCAATATGTCCTAGATGGACCGCTAGGTGACGCTCCCGTCCCAGAGAAGAAAGACATTATGCATGCTTGGCAAACTCGTGCTGATGATTACTCCCTCGTTCAGTGCGGCATGCTTTACAGCTTAGAACCGGGCCTCCAAAAGCGTTTTGAGCAGCACGGAGCATATGAGATGTTCGAAGAGCTGAAACTAGTTTTTCAAGCTCATGCCCGGGTCAAGAGATATGATGTCTCCGACAAGTTCTACAGTTGTAAGATGGAGGAAAACAGTTCTGTCAGTGAGCACATCCTAAAGATGTCTGGGTTGCACAACCGTATGACCCAGCTGAACATTAACCTCCCAGATGAGGCGGTCATTGACAGAATCCTCCAGTCGCTCCCACCAAGCTACAAGAGCTTTGTGATGAACTACAACATGCAGGGGATGGTAAAGACCATTCCTGAAATGTTCTCGATGCTGAAGTCAGCAGAGGCTGAAATCAAGAAAGAACATCAAGTGTCGATGGTCAATAAGACCACTAAGTTCAAGAAGGGCAAGGGAAAGCAGAACTTCAAGTGTCGATGGTCAATTAGATATGGTGCGGTCTATGATGTCTCTTACCGATTTACCGCTATCATTTTGGGGATACGCTCTAGAGACAGCTACATTCACTTTAAATAGGGCACCGTCTAAATCCGTTGAGACGACACCGTATGAATTATGGTTTGGGAAGAAACCTAAGTTGTCGTTTCTAAAAGTTTGGGGATGCGATGCTTATGTCAAGAAACTTCAACCTGAAAAGCTCGAACCCAAGTCGGAAAAATGCGTCTTCATAGGATACCCTAAGGAAACTCTCAGGTATACCTTCTACTTAAGATCCGAGGGCAAGATCTTTGTTGCCAAGAACGGATGCTTTTTGGAAAAGGAGTTTCTCTCGAAAGAAGTAAGTGGGAGGAAAGTAGAACTCGATGAAGTACTACCTATCGAACGGGAAAGTGGTGCAGCTCAGGAAAATGTTCCTGTGATGCCCACACCAACTGAAGAGGAAACCAATGATGATGATCAAGGTACTTCGGATCAAGTTGCTACTGAACTTCGTAGGTCCACAAGGACACGTTCCCCACCAGAGTGGTACGACAACCCTGTCCTGGAAATCATGTTGTTAGAAAACGGTGAACCTTCGAACTATGAAGAAGCGATGGCGGGCTCAGATTCCAACAAATGGCTTGAAGCCATGAAATCCGAGATAGAATCCATGTATGAAAACAAAGTATGGACTTTGACAGACTTGCCCGATGATCGGCGAGCGATAGAAAACAAATGGATTTTCAAGAAGAAGACGGACGCGGATGGTAATGTTACCATCTATAAAGCTCGGCTTGTCGCTCAGGGTTATCGACAAGTTCAAGGGATTGACTACGACGAGACATTCTCTCCCGTAGCGAAGCTGAAGTCCGTCCGAATCATGTTAGCAGTTGCCGCATACTATGATTATGAGATATGGCAGATGGACGTCAAAACGGCATTCCTTAACGGACATCTTAAGGAAGAGCTGTATATGATGCAGCCGGAAGGTTTTGTCGATCCTAAGAGCGCTAACAAAGTATGCAAGCTCCAGCGATCCATTTATGGACTGGTGCAAGCATCTCGGAGTTGGAATATTCATTTTGATGAGATGATCAAAGCGTTTGGGTTTATGCAGACTTATGGAGAAGCCTACGTTTACAAGAAAGTGAATGGGAGCTCTGTAGCATTTCTCATATTATATGTAGATGACATACTCTTGATGGGAAATAATATAGAACTTCTGGACAGCATTAAGGCCTACTTGAATAAGTGTTTTTCAATGAAGGACCTTGGAGAAGCTGCTTATATATTAGGCATCAAGATCTATAGAGATAGATCGAGACGCCTCATAGGTCTTTCACAAAGCACATACCTTGATAAGATTTTGAAAAGGTTCAAAATGGATCATTCCAAGAAAGGGTTCTTGCCTATGTTACAAGGTGTGAGATTGAGCTCGGCTCAGTCACCGACCACGGCAAAAGATAAAGAAGAGATGAGTGTCATCCCCTATGCTTCAGCCATAGGATCTATTATGGACGCCATGCTATGTACCAGACCTGATGTAAACCTTGCCGTAAGTTTGGTAGCAAGATATCAAAGTAATCCCGGCAAGGAACATTGGACAGCGGTCAAGAATATCCTGAAGTACCTGAAAAGGACAAAGGACATGTTTCTCGTTTATGGAGGAGACGAAGAGCTCGTCGTAAAGGGTTACGTCGACACTAGCTTCGACTCAGATCTGGATGACTCTAAGTCACAAACCGGATACGCGTATATGTTGAATGGTGGAGCAGTAAGCTGGTGCAGCTGCAAGCAGAGCGTCGTGGCGGGATCTACGTGTGAAGCGGAGTACATGGCAGCCTCGGAGGCAGCGCATGAAGCGATTTGGGTGAAGGAGTTCATCACCGACCTAGGAGTCATACCCAATGCGTCGGGGCCAATCAAACTCTTCTGTGACAACACTAGAGCTATTGCCCTTGCCAAG
The DNA here is from genome assembly GCA_963921465.1 of Triticum timopheevii. Lineage (NCBI taxonomy): Eukaryota > Viridiplantae > Streptophyta > Magnoliopsida > Poales > Poaceae > Triticum > Triticum timopheevii. Next base: position 67,376,093 of record OY997272.1, on the reverse strand, counting down.
GAGCCCATGTTTCACAAGAAGACCAGGCACATCAAGCGTCGTTTCAACTCCATCCGTGAAAATGTTCAAGATGGAGACATAGAAATTTTCAAAGTACATACGGATCTGAATGTCGCAGATCCGTTGACCAAACCTCTCTCGCGAGCAAAACATGATCAACACCAGAACTCTATGGGTGTTCGATTCATCACAATGTAACTAGATTGGTGACTCTAGTGCAAGTGGGAGACTGTTGGAAATATGCCCTAGAGGCAATAATAAAAGTATTATTATATTTCATTGTTCATGATGATTGTCTTTTATTCATGTTATAACTGTATTATCCGAAAATCGTAGTACACGTGTGAATACATAGACCACAATATGTCCCTAGTGAGCCTCTAGTTGACTAGCTCATTGTGATCAACAGATAGTCATGGTTTCCTGGCTATGGACATTGGATGTCGTTGATAAAGGGATCACATCATTAGGAGAATGATGTGATGGACAAGACCCAATCATAAGCATAGCACAAAGATCGTGTAGTTCGTATGCTAGAGCTTTGCCAATGTCAAGTATCTCTTCCTTCGACCATGAGATCGTGTAAGTCCCGGATACTGTAGGAGTGCTTTGGGTGTATCAAATGTCACAACGTAACTGGGTGACTATAAAGGTGCACTACAGGTATCTCCGAAAGTGTCTGTTGGGTTGACACGGATCGAGACTGGGATTTGTCACTCCGTATGACGGAGAGGTATCTCTGGGCCCACTCGGTAATGCATCATCATAATGAGCTCAAGGTGACCAAGGTGTTGGCCACGGGATCATGCATTACGGTACGAGTAAAGTGACTTGCCGGTAATGAGACTGAACAAGGTATTGGGATACCGACGATCGAGTCTCGGGCAAGTAACGTACCGATTGACAAAGGGAATTGTATACAGGGTTTGATCGAATCCTCGACATCGTGGTTCAACCGATGAAATCATCGAGGAGCATGTGGGAGCCAACATGGGTATCCAGATCCCGCTATTGGTTATTGACCGGAGAGTGGTCTCGGTGATGTCTGCATGTCTCCCGAACCAGTAGGGTCTTCACACTTAAGGTTCGGTGACGCTAGGGTTATTAGGAAGACTAGTATGTGACTACCGAATGTTGTTCGGAGTCCCGGATGAGATCCCGGACGTCACGAGGTGTTCCGGAATGGTTCGGAGGTGAAGTTTTATATATGGGAAGTTGTCATACGGACATCGGAAAGTTTCGGGGGTCTATCGGTAATGTACCGGGACCACCGGAGGGGTTTCCGGGGGTCCACCGAGAGGGGCCACCCCTCCCGGAGGGCCACATGGGCTGCAAAGGGGAGGGAGCCAGCCCCTGGAGTGCTGGGCGCGCCCCCCACCTTGGGCCCATGCGCCTAGGGTTGGGGGGGAAACCCTAAGGGGGGCGCCCCCCTTGCTTGGGGGGCAAGCCTCCCCTCCCTGGCCGCCGCCCCCCCTCTAGATCCCATCTAGAGGGGTCGGCCCCCCTTGCCCCTTCCCCTATAAATAGAGGGGTGGGGGGAGGGATGCTACACACATCTCCAAGGCGCAGCCCCTCCCCTCCCCAACACCTCTCCTCCTCCGTTAAGCGCTTGGCGAAGCCCTGTCGGAGTACTGCTGCACCAACATCACCACGCCATCGTGCTGCCGTTGGAGCGAGCTTCCTTAACTTCTCCTTTCCCCTTGCTGGATCAAGAAGGAGGAGACGTCTCCCGTCCCGTACGTGTGTTGAACGCGGAGGTGCTGTCCGTTCAGCACTTGGACATCGGTGATCTGAATCACGCCGAGTACGACTCCATCATCACCTTGCAAGCTTCCGCACGTGATCTACAAGTGGTATGTAGATGCAAACTCTCTCCCATGACTCGTTGCTTAGATGAACTCATAGATGGATCTTGGTGAAACCGTAGGAAATTTTTTAATTTTCTGCAACGTTCCCCGACAGTGGCATCATGAGCCAGGTCTATGCATAGTTCTCTAATGCACGAGTAGAACACAATTTTGATGTGGGCGTGGATCTTGTCAACTTGCTTGCCTCTACTAGTCTTTTCTTGCTTCAGCGGTATTGTGGGATGAAGCGGCCCGGACCAACCTTACACGTACGCTTACGTGAGACCGGTTCCACTGATTGACATGCACTAGTTGCATAAGGTGGCTGGCGGGTGTCTGTCTCTCCCACTTTAGTTGGAGCGGATTCGATGAAAAGGGCCCTTATGAAGGGTAAATAGAAGTTGACAAAATCACGTTGTGGTTATTCGTAGGTAAGGAAACGTTCTTGCTAGAACCCAATTGCAGCCACGTAAAAGATGCAACAACAATTAGAGGACGTCTAACTTGTTTTTGCAGCGATTGATCATGTGATGTGATATGGCCAGAAGTTGTGATGAATGATGAATTGTGATGTATGAGATCATGTTCTTGTAATAGGATTCACGACTTGCATGTCGATGAGTATGACAACCGGCAGGAGCCATAGGAGTTGTCTTTATTTTTTTTATGACCTGCATGTCATTGAAGAACGCCATGTAAACTACTTTACTTTATTGCTAAACGCGTTAGCCATAGAAGTAGAAGTAGTCGTTGGCGTGACAACTTAATGAAGACACGATGATGGAGATCATGATGATGGGGATCATGGTGTCAAGCCGGTGACAAGATGATCATGGAGCCACGAAGATGGAGATCAATGGAGCTATATGATATTGGCCATATCATGTCACAACTATATAATTGCATGTGATGTTTATTATGTTTATGCATCTTGTTTACTTAGGACAACGGTAGTAAATAAGATGATCCCTTATAAAAATTTCAAGAAGTGTTCTCCCCTAACTGTGCACCGTTGCTACAGTTCGTCGCTTCTAAGCACCACGTGATGATCGGGTGTGATGGATTCTTACGTTCACATACAATGGGTGTAAGACAGTTTTACACAGCAAAAACACTTTGGGTTAACTTGACGAGCCTAGCATGTGCAGACATGGCCTCGGAACACGGAGACCGAAAGGTCGAACACGAGTCGTATGGAAGATACGATCAACATGAAGATGTTCACCGACGATGACTAGTCCGTCTCACGTGATGATCGGACACGGCCTAGTCGACTCGGATCGTGTAGCACTTAGATGACTAGAGGGATGTCTAATCTGAGTGGGAGTTCATAATTTGATTAGAACTTAATTATCATGAACTTAGTCTAAAACCTTTGCAAATATGTCTTGTAGATCAAATGGCCAACGCTCATGTCAACATGAACTTCAACGCGTTCCTAGAGAAAACCAAGCTGAAAGATGATGGCAGCAACTATACGGACTGGGTCCGGAACCTGAGGATCATCCTCATAGCTGCCAGAAAGCAATATGTCCTAGATGGACCGCTAGGTGACGCTCCCGTCCCAGAGAAGAAAGACATTATGCATGCTTGGCAAACTCGTGCTGATGATTACTCCCTCGTTCAGTGCGGCATGTTTTACAGCTTAGAACCGGGCCTCCAAAAGCGTTTTGAGCATCACGGAGCATATGAGATGTTCGAAGAGCTGAAACTAGTTTTTCAAGCTCATGCCCGGGTCAAGAGATATGATGTCTCCGACAAGTTCTACAGTTGTAAGATGGAGGAAAACAGTTCTGTCAGTGAGCACATCCTAAAGATGTCTGGGTTGCACAACCGTATGACCCAGCTGAACATTAACCTCCCAGATGAGGCGGTCATTGACAGAATCCTCCAGTCGCTCCCACCAAGCTACAAGAGCTTTGTGATGAACTACAACATGCAGGGGATTGTAAAGACCATTTCTGAAATGTTCTCGATGCTGAAGTCAGCAGAGGCTGAAATCAAGAAAGAACATCAAGTGTTGATGGTCAATAAGACCACTAAGTTCAAGAAGGGCAAGGGCAAGAAGAACTTCAAGAAGGACGACAAGGATGTTGCCGCGCCCCGTAAGCCAGTTACCGGGAAGAAGTCAAAGAATGGAACCAAGCTTGAGACTGAGTGCTTTTATTGCAAGGGGAAGGGTCACTGGAAGCGGAACTGCCCCAAATACTTAGCGGATAAGAAGGCCGGCAACACCAAAGGTATATTTGATATACATGTAATTGATGTGTACCTTACCAGTACTCGTAGTAACTCCTGGGTATTTGATACCGGTGCCGTTGCTCATATTTGTAACTCACAGCAGGAGCTGCAGAATAAACGGAGACAGGCGAAGGACGAGGTGACGATGCGCGTCGGGAATGGTTCCAGAGTCGATGTGATCGCCGTCGGCATGCTGCCTCTATATTTACCCACGGGATTAGTTATGAACCTTAATAATTGTTATTTAGTGCCAAGTTTGAGCATGAACATTGTATGTGGATCTCGTTTAATACGAGATGGCTACTCATTTAAGTCTGAGAATAATGGTTGTTCGATTTATATGAGAGATATGTTTTATGGTCATGCTCCGATGGTCAATGGTTTATTCTTAATGAATCTTGAGCGTAATATTACACATGTTCATAGTGTGGATGCCAAAAGATGTAAGGTTGATAACGATAGTCCCACATACTTGTGGCACTACTGCCTTGGTCACATTGGTGTCAAGCGCATGAAGAAGCTCCATGCTGATGGACTTTTAGAGTCTCTTGATTATGAATCGTTTGACACATGCGAACCATGCCTCATGGGCAAAATGACCAAGACTCCGTTCTCCGGAACAATGGAGCGAGCAACCAACTTGTTGGAAATCATACATACTGATGTGTGCGGTCCAATGAGCGTTGAGGCTCACGGAGGATATCGTTATGTTCTCACTCTCACTGATGACTTAAGTAGATATGGGTATGTCTACTTGATGAAACACAAGTCTGAAACCTTTGAAAAGTTCAAGGAATTTCAGAATGAAGTAGAGAATCAACGTGACCGAAAGATAAAGTTCTTATGATCAGATCGTGGAGGAGAATACTTAAGTCACGAATTTGGCACACACTTAAGGAAATGTGGAATCGTTTCACAACTCACGCCGCCTGGAACACCTCAGCGTAACGGTGTGTCCGAACGTCATAATCGCACACTATTAGATATGGTGCGGTCTATGATGTCTCTTACCGATTTACCGCTATCATTTTGGGGATACGCTCTAGAGACAGCTACATTCACTTTAAATAGGGCACCGTCTAAATCCGTTGAGACGACACCGTATGAATTATGGTTTGGGAAGAAACCTAAGTTGTCGTTTCTAAAAGTTTGGGGATGCGATGCTTATGTCAAGAAACTTCAACCTGAAAAGCTCGAACCCAAGTCGGAAAAATGCTTCTTCATAGGATACCCTAAGGAAACTCTCGGGTATACCTTCTACTTAAGATCCGAGGGCAAGATCTTTGTTGCCAAGAACGGATGCTTTTTGGAAAAAGAGTTTCTCTCGAAAGAAGTAAGTGGGAGGAAAGTAGAACTCGATGAAGTACTACCTCTCGAACGGGAAAGTGGTGCAGCTCAGGAAAATGTTCCTGTGATGCCCACACCAACTGAAGAGGAAACCAATGATGATGATCAAGGTACTTCGGATCAAGTTTCTACTGAACTTCGTAGGTCCACAAGGACACGTTCCGCACCAGAGTGGTACGGCAACCCTGTCCTGGAAATCATGTTGTTAGAAAACGGTGAACCTTCGAACTATGAAGAAGCGATGGCGGGCTCAGATTCCAACAAATGGCTTGAAGCCATGAAATCCGAGATAGAATCCATGTATGAAAACAAAGTATGGACTTTAACAAACTTGCCCGATGATCGGCGAGTGATAGAAAACAAATGGATTTTCAAGAAGAAGACGGACGCGGATGGTAATGTCACCATCTATAAAGCTCGACTTGTCGCTCAGGGTTATCGACAAGTTCAAGGGATTGACTACGACGAGACATTCTCTCCCGTAGCGAAGCTAAAGTCCGTCCGAATCATGTTAGCAGTTGCCGCATACTATGATTATGAGATATGGCAGATGGACGTCAAAACGCCATTCCTTAACGGACATCTTAAGGAAGAGCTATATATGATGCAGCCGAAAGGTTTTGTCGATCCTAAGAGCGCTAACAAAGTATGCAAGCTCCAGCGATCCATTTATGGACTGGTGCAAGCATCTCGGAGTTGGAATATTCATTTTGATGAGATGATCAAAGCGTTTGGGTTTATGCAGACTTATGGAGAAGCCTACGTTTACAAGAAAGTGAGTGGGAGCTCTGTAGCATTTCTCATATTATATGTAGATGACATACTCTTGATGGGAAATAATATAGAACTTTTGGACAGCATTAAGGCCTACTTGAATAAGTGTTTTTCAATGAAGGACCTTGGAGAAGCTGCTTATATATTAGGCATCAAGATCTATAGAGATAGATCAAGATGCCTCATAGGTCTTTCACAAAGCACATACCTTGATAAGATTTTGAAAAGGTTCAAAATGGATCATTCCAAGAAAGGGTTCTTGCCTATGTTACAAGGTGTGAGATTGAGCTCGGCTCAGTCACCGACCACGGCAAAAGATAAAGAAGAGATGAGTGTCATCCCCTATGCTTCAGCCATAGGATCTATTATGTATGCCATGCTGTGTACCAGACCTGATGTAAACCTTGCCGTAAGTTTGGTGGCAAGATACCAAAGTAATCCTGGCAAGGAACATTGGACAGCGGTCAAGAATATCCTGAAGTACCTGAAAAGGACAAAGGACATGTTTCTCGTTTATGGAGGAGACGAAGAGCTCGTCGTAAATGGTTACGTCGACGCTAGCTTCGACTCAGATCTGGATGACTCTAAGTCACAAACCGAATACGTGTATATGTTGAATGGTGGAGCAGTAAGCTGGTGCAGCTGCAAGCAGAGCGTCGTGGCGGGATCTACGTGTGAAGCGGAGTACATGGCAGCCTCGGAGGCAGCGCAGCGATATGGGTGAAGGAGTTCATCACCGACCTAGGAGTCATACCCAATGCGTCAGGGCCAATCAAACTCTTCTGTGACAACACTGGAGCTATTGCCCTTGCCAAGGAGCCCAGGTTTCACAAGAAGACCAGGCACATCAAGCGTCGTTTCAACTCCATCCGTGAAAATGTTCAAGATGGAGACATAGAAATTTGCAAAGTACATATGGATCTGAATGTCGCAGATCCGTTGACTAAACCTCTCTCGCGAGCAAAACATGATCAACACCAGAACTCTATGGGTGTTCGATTCATCACAATGTAACTAGATTGGTGACTCTAGTGCAAGTGGGAGACTGTTGGAAATATGCCCTAGAGGCAATAATAAAAGTATTATTATATTTCATTGTTCATGATGATTGTCTTTTATTCATGTTATAACTGTATTATCCGGAAATCGTAGTACACGTGTGAATACATAGACCACAATATGTCCCTAGTGAGCCTCTAGTTGACTAGCTCATTGTGATCAACAGATAGTCATGGTTTCCTGGCTATGGACATTGGATGTCATTGATAAAGGGATCACATCATTAGGAGAATGATGTGATGGACAAGACCCAATCATAAGCATAGCACAAAGATCGTGTAGTTCATATGCTAGAGCTTTGCCAATGTCAAGTATCTCTTCCTTCGATCATGAGATCGTGTAAGTCCCGGATACTGTAGGAGTGCTTTGGGTGTATCAAACGTCACAACGTAATTGGGTGACTATAAAGGTGCACTACAGGTATCTCCGAAAGTGTCTGTTGGGTTGACACGGATCGAGACTGGGATTTGTCACTCCGTATGACGGAGAGGTATCTCTGGGCCCACTCGGTAATGCATCATCATAATGAGCTCAAGGTGACCAAGGTGTTGGCCACGGGATCATGCATTACGGTACGAGTAAAGTGACTTGCCGGTAACGAGACTGAACAAGGTATTGGGATACCGACGATCGAGTCTCGGGCAAGTAACGTACCGATTGACAAAGGGAATTGTATACAGGGTTTGATCGAATCCTCGACATCGTGGTTCAACCGATGAAATCATCGAGGAGCATGTGGGAGCCAACATGGGTATCCAGATCCCGCTGTTGGTTATTGACCGGAGAGTGGTCTCGGTCATGTCTGCATGTCTCCCGAACCAGTAGGGTCTTCACACTTAAGGTTCGGTGACGCTAGGGTTATTAGGAAGACTAGTATGTGACTACCGAATGTTGTTCGGAGTCCCGGATGAGATCCCGGATGTCACGAGGTGTTCCGGAATGGTCCGGAGGTGATGTTTTATATATGGGAAGTTGTCATACGGACACCGGAAAGTTTCGGGGGTCTATCGGTAATGTACCGGGACCACCGGAGGGGTTTCCGGGGGTCCATCGGGAGGGGCCACCCCTCCCGGAGGGCCACATGGGCCGGAAAGGGGAGGGAGCCAGCCCCTGGAGTGCTGGGCGTGCCCCCCACCTTGGGCCCATGCGCCTAGGGTTGGGGGGGGGGGGAAACCCTAAGGGGGGCGCCCCCCTTGCTTGGGGGGCAAGCCTCCCCTCCCTGGCCGCCGCCCCCCCTCTAGATCCCATCTAGAGGGGTCGGCCCCCCTTGCCCCTTCCCCTATAAATAGAGGGGTGGGGGGAGGGCTGCTACACACATCTCCAAGGCGCAGCCCCTCCCCTCCCCAACACCTCTCCTCCTCCGTTAAGCGCTTGGCGAAGCCCTGTCGGAGTACTGCTGCACCAACATCACCACGCCATCATGCTGCCGTTGGAGCGAGCTTCCTTAACCTCTCCTTTCCCCTTGCTGGATCAAGAAGGAGGAGACGTCTCCCGTCCCGTACGTGTGTTGAACGCGGAGGTGCTGTCCGTTCAGCACTTGGACATCGGTGATCTGAATCACGCCGAGTACGACTCCATCATCACCTTGCAAGCTTCCGCACGTGATCTACAAGTGGTATGTAGATGCAAACTCTCTCCCATGACTCGTTGCTTAGATGAACTCATAGATGGATCTTGGTGAAACCGTAGGAAAATTTTTAATTTTCTGCAACGTTCCCCAACTCACCGACAAGGGCAAGGAACTGAACGCCGCCAAGGACTCAAATGCTGATCTGGAGTTGAAGCTGGCCACACTGACGGAGACGCTGGGCGGTGCTAAGAAGTGAGAGGAGGAGTTGAAGAAAGAGATCAAGGCCAACGAGGAGCTGCTAACGAGGGCCGCCGAGACTCAAAACACCTTCAGGGCCACGGTGGAGCTTTGGACGGAGGGCCTCGTCAACATTGCTGCAGTCATCGATGACGAGCTGGCGCAACTGGACTTGGCGGGCTTCGGGTACTCCTCCGACGAGAACCTCCAACCCAGCGCCAAGCTTACTCTTTTCTTCAAGGGTGTGGCGACGGCCCTCCAGCAACTCCGGGAAAGGATCCCAAAGAAGCTGGCTGACGAGTCGCGCGCAATCTGTGCCAAGGTCTTGGAGAAGGTGTTGGTGAAGATACTCTTCCGCAATCCGGGCCTCGACCTCACCCACGTCCTCAAGAAGCTGCCGGCGGGTGCTGATCTTGAAGAGCTCAAAGCCATTGTCGCACCCATTGTGGACAAGGTGAATGAAGTCAGGAGGATCGACGGCGAGCGCGTGGATTAGGCCACCCTTCTTCTCCCTTCCTTGTCGCTGTTATTTAAGTTATGAGAACAATTCAGTCAGTGCCGCAACAAGTTATCTTTGTAATATAACTTTATTCTGGGCAATGCTTGCTATGCTATCTCCTTTACTTGATTTCTCTCTTTGTATGTTTTTACCCTACGCTTTCGGGGAACTTGCCGGCGCAGGCACGCTTGCCGCGAGTGCTGAGTGCAGAACATCAGCAACCCGCTGGCGGTGCCGGCTCCGGCAAGAAACCTTGCCGCAACTAGTTGCAGCACACTTAAGTTGTTGAGCGGATTCGAAACAAAGTAAGGGCGCAACTAGCTACGAGGAGGTTCCTCCGCGCACAGGTTTTCCATACAAAGCACGGTCGTTCAAGGAAGATAACTTAAAATTTTAAAAACTGATCATGCTCGGACTTTGGCGACTTAGCTTTTTCTCTTCGTTGTCTGTGCCCCGGCAAGGCCATACTTCTTTGAACGACGCCTAGTCCACACCATTATCTTCTTATCTTCTCCTCCCTCCCCCCCCCCCCCCCCGGTGAACTTGTGGGTGAAGGGACCTTCTCTTTGGGAAAAAGAAAGAAGAGAAAATAACGGTATGGAGCCTTAAGGCTCGTTATTGCTTACCGGCGCAAGTGCTGCACAAAATGTCAGATAAAGCATGCAAAAAAAAGAATGCATGAAATTTGACAAGATGTGCGAAGCACATGAGCTTTTGTAGAGCATAAGATTTTTATTTATGCGCGGGATCTGCGCCCGGCTTTGTACAAAGGGTTACATGCAACAGCGGCAAGGCTTGTACAAAAGGTGGTTGTCGGAACAGCAGGTTCCGGCAACTGCGCCTTAGGGGTAAAACTTACGAAGATGCTCTATGTTCCAGGAGTTGCTCACCAGAAAGCCATCTTCGGTCTCAAGGCGGACAGCCTAGTGACTCGTTTCACCCGATAAGGGCCTTCCCACTTTGGCGTCAACTTGTTGGAATTCTTGGCGGATTGAACGCGCCGAAGAACAAGGTCGCCTTCCTCGAAACTTCTGGCATTGACTTTGCGGTTATGGTAGCGACGCAAAGCTTGCTGGTATCGAGCAGCTCGTACAGCAGCCTTAAGACGATCTTCCTCAAGGAGCAGCGCGTCATCTTGCCGCAGCTGCTCTTGCTCAAGCTCATCATAAGCGAGCACTCGAGGCGATCCGTATACGAGTTCCGTGGGGAGAACTGCTTTTGCTCCATAGACTAGAGCAAAAGGTGTCTGGCCAGTGGCTCGATTTTGTGTCGTCCTGATCGACCAAAGAACCACTGGCACCTCCTCGATCCAATTTCTTCCGCACTTGTGCAGCCTGTCGAAAGTTCTGGTCTTGAGCCCGCGCAGCACTTCAGCGTTTGCCCTTTCCGCTTGACCGTTGCTTCTCGGGTGAGCAACAGAAGCAAAGCAGATCTTGGCGCCAAGATCTTGGACGTACTGCATGAAGGTGCGGCTCGTGAATTGTGTGCCATTGTCGGTGATGATCCTGTTAGGGACTCCGAAACGGCAAACAATTGACCTGAAGAACTTGACTGCTGACTGTGCTGTCACCTTCCTCACTGCTTCCACCTCCGGCCACTTCGTGAACTTGTCGATCGCCACGTACAAGTACTCGAAGCCCCCGACAGCTCGGGGAAAGGGGCCGAGGATGTCGAGCCCCCAGACTGAAAATGGCCAGGATAAAGGGATTGTTTGGAGAGTTTGAGCTGGTTGATGTATCTGTTTGGAGTGGAACTGGCACGCTTCACACTTGGTTATTTGTGCAGTTGCATCCTGGGGGGCTGTCGGCCAAAAGAATCCTTGCCGGAAAGCTTTGCCGGCAAGTGCTCTTGCGCCAATGTGGTGACCACATATGCCTCCATGTATCTCCGCCAACAGCTCCTGTCCTTCTTCCCGGGAAATGCACTTCAATTTCACTCCGTTGAATCTTCTTCTGTACAGTATGTCATCGACAAACTGGTACATACTTGATTGCCGGGCTACTCTCTCGGCTTTTTCTTGCTCCTCGGGAAGTTCTCCTATTTGAAGGAAACGGACAATCTGCTGCGCCCATGCCGGAGCCTGCGGCTCAACGACCAGGACTAAAGGCACAAATGCTGCTGCAGGAACATCAGCTTCTATGGCAAGAACCTGAGGTTCAGCGGGAGGTTGACGTTCCCTGGCAAGCTTGCCGGAGCAAAACTTGTCGGGAGCGTCTGCTTCAACGAAGCAAACCCTAGGGCTTGTCGGAGCAGACTGCTCCTCAGCACTCTTGGTGTTGATCTTGGGGACCTTCTTGGCGGCGGCTTCGGGGAGCTCAGCCGGAAAGTAGTCACCAGAAATCAACTTCCTCTTCTTGCTCTGTCTAGTTGATGGTGTTACAGATGGTTGAGTAAACTTGAGCACAAAGATCCCTGGTTCCACAGGCAACTTGAGTGCGGCGCATTTTGACAGGCCATCTGCAATGTCGTTCTGAGCTCTCGGAACATGTTCCATCTGTAGGCCGTCAAAATGCTCTTCTAGTTTTCTCACTTCATCAATGTAGGCTTCCATCAACGGACTCTGATAATCTTTGTTAACTTGGCGGACGACAAGCTGTGAGTCACCCTTGACGATAAGCTTCTTGATCCCAAGGTCTGCCGTGATCCTGAGTCCGGCAAGCAAGCCTTCATACTCTGCAGTATTGTTTGTTGCTTGCTCCTTGGGAAAGTGCATCTGGACTACGTACTTGAGGTGCTCTCCGGTGTGTGCGACAAGTAGTACGCCCACACCGGCGCCTTGCAGCGAGAAGGCACCATCAAAGTACATGGCCCATTCCTTGCTTGCTTCCTTAATGGGGATGCTCGTCTCCGGAGTTTCTTCATCAGGTGTTGGCGTCCACTCTGCTATGAATTCTGCCAATGCTCGGCTCTGGATAGTTGAAGTACTCTCAAACTTGAGGCCAAAGCTTGACAATTCCAGTGCCCACTCGACAATCCTGCCTGTTGCTTCTGGATTCTGCAGTATCCTCTTCAACGGAAAGCGAGTGACAACTGTGATCTCATGTGCTTGAAAGTAATGGCGTAGCTTCCTCGAGGCCATGAGAAGGCCGAAAAGCAACTTCTGCACGTCAGAGTACCTTGATCTAGCCCCCTACAGGAGGGAACTGACAAAGTAAACTGGGCGCTGCACCATCTTCTTTTGTTTCTTTTCCTCTGTCTGCACAGATCTACCCTTGCCGTGACCAGAGCTTGCCGTGGCTGCCGGCTCATCATCTGCCTCCCTCTCCGCTACTAACGCAGCACTAACCACTTGATTGGTTGCCGCTAGGTATAGCAACAACTTCTCTTGTGGCTTAGGTGCGACAAGTATTGGAGTGGAGGACAGATATTCCTTCAAGTCTTGCAGCGCAGCCTCCGCTTCTGGAGTCCATTTCATTGGACCTGCCTTTTTCAAAATTTTGAAAAACGGCAGGGCGCGTTCAGCAGACTTGGAAATGAACCTGCTGAGAGCAGCAACGCAGCCGGCAAGCCTTCGTACATCCTTGACGCGCTTCGGTGCTTCGATCTGCTCAAGGCCTTGATCTTGTCGGGATTGGCTTCAATCCCCCTCTGGGATACAAAGAACCCGAGAAGCTTGCCGGAAGGGACTCCAAACACACACTTCTCGGGGTTCAACTTGAGATTGATCTTGCGCAGATTTGCAAAGGTCTCGTCCAAATCTTGGATCAGAGTTGCTCTGTCCTTGCTCTTGACCACTATGTCATCCATGTAAGCTTCTACATTTCTGTGCAACTGTGGCTCAAAAGCTTCATGAACTACCCTTGCAAATGTTGAACCAACATTCTTTAGTCCGAAAGGCATCCGTACAAAGCAGTACGTGCCACATGGAGTAATGAATGTGGTTTTTTCTTCATCCTCTTCTGCCATGAAGATCTGATGATATCCTGAGTATGCATCAAGAAATGAAAGCAAATCACATCCTGCCGTGCAGTCAACAATCTGGTATATGCGTGGCAAGGGAAATGGATCCTTGGGACAAGCTTTATTAACATCAGTGAAGTCAATACAAAGCCTCCATTTCCCATTCGCTTTGGGCAAGACTACAGGATTGGCCAGCCACGTTGGATGGAGCACTCCTCTAACCAGGCCTGCTGCTTCCAACTTCTTCATCTCTTCTGCGATGAATTCTTGTCGCTCCACTGCTTGTTTCCTTACTCTCTGCTTGACGGGCCGCGCGTGAGGACAGACGGCAAGGTGGTGCTCAATTACTTTCCTGGGAACACCGGGGATGTCAGATGGCTGCCATGCAAACACATCAACATTCGCCCGCAGGAAAGCAACGAGTGCGCTTTCCTATTTAGGATCAAGCGTGGCACTGATGGTGAAGGTACCACCAGTGCCATCCTCCTTGGCGGCCACTTTGATTGTCTCTGGTGAAGCTGTCTTTGCCTTCTTGCACTTGCCGGTGGAGCTCGATGGTGCGTCCTCGACGGTAGTGCAGCACTCCGAAGAGGTGCGTTTGCCGGAGTGGGCATCAGAGTTGCTCTTGCCGGACTTAGTCTTCTTCTTCCCCCCGGGAGCTTCAGCGGCAGTGTCTTGCGATCTGCTGCGGCTGCTGCTTCCCGGTAGATCTTGTCGGTACAGATAAGGGCATCTTTCTTGTCGCCAGGGACAGAAATGACACTTATCGGACCGGGCATCTTGAGCACGTTGTAAGCATAATGAGAAGCTGCCATGAACTTGGCGAGCGCTGGACAGCCAAGTATCCCATTGTAGGGCAATGGGAAGTCAGCAAAGTCAAAGGTCACCTTCTCTGTCCTGAAGTTCAGCTCGCTGCCAAATGTCACTGGCAGTGTAATCTTCCCCTTCGGCTTGCTCCTTCCCGGGTTGATTCCTTGGAAGGTACCAGTCTCTTCGAGCTCGCTGTCGGGGATCTGGAGCTTCTTGAGCACCGCGAAAGAGGTCAGATTCAAGCCGGCCCTGCCGTCAACTAGCATCTTTGTGACCTTGAGGTTGCGGATAGTTGGTGAAACCAACATCGGCAAGCACCCGACCACAGTTATGCGATCAGGGTGATCCTCAACATCAAAGATGATGGGCATGCTGGACCACTTCAGAGGTTTGCGCGACTCAACTGATGGTTCTGCTGCATTAACTTCACGCACCCACTGTTTGAGCTGTCGGTGCGAAGTATGCAGAGAAGCACCGCCATCGACGCACAAAACCTCTGTTGCCTTCTGAAACTCCTGCTCGTCGGCCTCATCTTCGTCCATCTCTTCGTCCTCATCTTCGTCTTCATCCTTGTCGCGGCCACGGGGAGGCCTGTCTCCTTGCCGCTGCTTGGCCTTGCCGCGGCGTCCTCCCCGGCCGGGACGCTTCTTGCCGGATCCTCCACCACCTTCTTGGGCCTTCTCCTTGTCGCGGCGCTCATATTCAGCTTTCTGTAGCTCAACAAGCTGCTCAACCTTCTTGCAAGTCTGGAGATCATGGCCCTTGGTGCGGTGAATCTTGCAGTACTGCTTGCCGGAGTCGTCCTGCTTGTCGGCGGCCACTACAGCCTCGCCGGAGTCACCAGCTTTGGCCTTCTCGGCGCCACCTCCGTTGCCGGACTGCTCGACAACTAGCACATCCTTAGCTTTCCTCTTTCTGTTATTTCGCCTCCGGTTCTTCTTTGCCGGGGCGGCATCCTCACTGTCAGATCTTTCTGCTCCTGCGTTCTCTCCGGGGAGTTTCCTCCCCTCTTCAGCACGTGCACACTTGTCGGCCAAAGCATATAGCTCGCTGACATCTCTGATTTTGCACATCGCCATCTCCTCCCTCATCCTGCGGTTACACACGTTCTGATGGAATGCACTGATAACCGCGGCAGGGTGGACGTCTGGGATGTTGCGCTGCACTTGGCTGAATCTTTGAATGTACTTGCGCAGGGGTTCTCCTTCTTTCTGGGCGAGCAAATGAAGATCGCTCTCCTGGCCGTGGGGCTTGTGGCCGCCTGTGAAGGCGCCGACAAACTGATGGCACAGATCTGCCCATGAAGAGATGGAGTTGTCCGACAAGTGCATGAGCCAAGATCTGACGTTGGGCTTGAGCACCAGTGGGAAGTAGTTGGCCAGGATCTTCTCGTCGCGCCCCCCGGCAGCCTGCACCGCGATGGTGTAGACGCTGAGGAACTCTGACGGATGTATCCTGCAATCGTACTTCTCGGGTACATCTGGCTTGAAATTCTTGGTACTGGGCCACTGGACCTGCCGCAGCTCACGAGTGAACACAGGGCAGCCTACCGCGTACGGCAAGTCGCCTGGTTCCCCTGGCGCATGCATATCGACAGCGGGCCCAGCGCGCTGGTCTGACTGACGCCGCGCTTCTCTTCGACGTCGATGCGAGTACGAGCGTCTTCTTGTCGTCGTTCTTGGAGAACTTGGCGCTGATCGCGACGAGCTCGCGGGTCCAACGACGCGGTGGAGTCGGTGTCGAGGTTAGCCCGGCGAGTCGGCGATCTTGGCCTTCGGGGCGGGGAGTGCACGGTGGTGGCACCCCCACCGGTCTTGTCGCCGTCGACTTGCGCCTGGGCGTCTTGCCAGGGCTTCGACGTGCTCGGTTGCCGGGGCTTGTCGCCGTTGGCGAAGCCGATGAGGCTCTGAATGGTGGCCCTCCAATCGTCGATCTTGTCCGGTGCTGGACGGTAATCTAGAAGCAGTTGGGCTCGGGCCAGCGCTTCCTCTGGAGTCTTGGGCGGCGGTGGCGAACGACGAGAGGAGCGGGATATGCTCACACTTCTAACAGTGTTAGAAGGAGCAACATCCCGTCTAGGCGACCGTACCGCGCTCGTGCCAACATGTTGACGCGCATGTCGGCCTTGAGCATCTTGCGATCCACCAGCTTGGCCTTGTTCCAACACGAGTACGGTGCTAGGAGCACCATGGCATTGTCGATCCCGCACCTCCTAGGAGGGGTGCGGTGTATGTACGGACGCCAAAGCTTGCGGGGCCTTGTCCTTGGATCTGGTGACGATGTGAGTCCCCCCATCGGCGCCCGTTCCTCCGCCGGCGTCCACCCCACCACCCGCTTGCTCCGGTGGCGGTGGGATCGACGCGGACGTACCAACCATCTCCGAAGTCTTCTTCTTCGGTGGCATGTCGATGAAGATGATGATGTAGCGCGCGCGAACACCGGATCAGGTTCACACAACCTCGACGCTCCCCTACCTGGCGCACCAAAGATGTCGTGGGAAACGAACACCTATGGGGCAGGGCCCCTTTCGGTCCGGCAAGGGAGTGGAGGGCGCATGAAGAGAAGATCGAGGCGAAGCACGCGAGGGATTTTACCCAGCTTTGGAGCTCTCCGGAGAGATAAAACTCCTACTGCTTCTTTGTGGTGGTATTATGTTCTTGCTCAAGAGCGTGTGCGTTCTGTGTTTTCGAAAGAGTCGAACCCCTTCTACGTTGCGCATGGGTCTCCTTTTATAGGCTAAAGGGGTCACCGACAGGTGGCAACGCAGAGAAGGGTATAAAAGTAAAAAAAAGGGGTTGGTACAACCGCTATCTACAGTGCCCCCTACCTAACTCTGACGGCAGGGGACAAGGGCATTTAATGCCCGTCTGGTCACCCAAACAGTGCAGGAAACGACCGTTAGGGGCGCCACCGCCTGCCACGATGGCCTTCTCGTCATCTCCACTTGCCACCTCGCATCGCTTGGCTGCACAGCTCCCCGCCACGTGTGCCTAGAACGATCCTGTGGCGACACATCGTCGGATGCGCTGGAGCGTGGGCGCAGAGTGGTGGCTTCTCCGCGGCAAGCACCTTACCGCAGTCGTTGTCTTGCCGCACCCGAGAGCTTACCGCTCGTCGGGCCCTGCCGGGACGCGCGGCGCGTCGCGGCAAGTTCTTCGCAGTGCCTTGGCTGGCCTTCCCAGCAAGCTCCTCTTGCCGGGGCCTTGTCCTTCCCAACGAGCTACTCTTGCCGGAGTCTTGTCTTCTTAGTTAAAACACTTTGTTCTTGAATGGCATCAATAGGGTCTACGGAGGATCTTGGCGGACGCCCGGCAAGCCTTGCCGCTGGGTGCTGCGACTGCCCGTGCACAAGTTCGGGATACTAAGGTACCCCTACTTTAGTACACCGACAGGTACTTAAGGATGTTCTTGACCGCTGTCCAGTGTTCCATGCCGGGATTACTTTGGTACCTTCCTACCAAACTTACGGCAAGGTTTATATCAGGTCTGGTATAGGTCATGGCATACATGATAGACCCTATGGCTGAGGCATAGGGGACGACACTCATCTTTTCTCTATCTTCTGCCGTGGTCGGGCATTGAGCCGAGCTCAATTTCACACCTTGCAACACAGGCAAGAACCCCTTCTTGGACTGATCCATATTGAACTTCTTCAATATCTTATCAAGGTATGTGCTTTGTGAAAGACCTATAAGGCGTATTGATCTATCTCTATAGATCTTGATGCCTAATATGTAAGCAGCTTCTCCAACGTCCTTCATTGAAAAACACTTATTCAAGTAGGCCTTAATGCTGTCCAAAAGTTCTATATCATTTCCCATCAAAAGTATGTCATCCACATATAATATGAGAAATGCTACAGAGCTCCCACTCACTTTCTTGTAAACGCAGGCTTCTCCATAAGTCTGCATAAACCCAAACGCTTTGATCATTTCATTAAAGCAAATGTTCCAACTCCGAGATGCTTGCACCAGCCCATAGATGGAGCGCTGGAGCTTGCATACCTTGTTAGCATTCTTAGGATCGACAAAACCTTCCGGCTGCATCATATATAGTTCTTCCTTAAGATGGCCGTGAAGGAATGCCGTTTTGACGTCCATTTGCCATATCTCATAATCCTAGTGTGCGGCAATTGCTAACATGATTCGGACGGACTTCAGCTTTGCTACGGGAGAGAAAGTCTCATCGTAGTCAACCCCTTGAACTTGTTAATAACCCTTAGCGACAGGTCGAGCTTTATAGATGGTAACATTACCATCCGCGTCCATCTTCTTCTTAAAGATCCATTTGTTCTCTATCGCTCGCCGATCATTGGGCAAGTCTGTCAAAGTCGATACTTTGTTCTCATACATGGATCCTATCTCGGATTGCATGGCTTCAAGCCATTTGTTGGAATCTGGGCCCGCCATTGCTTCTTCATAGTTTGAAGGTTCACCATTGTCTAACAACATGATTTCCAGGACAGGGTTGCCATACCACTCTGGTGTGGAACGTGTCCTCGTGGACCTATGAAGTTCAGTAGTAACTTGATCCGAAGTACCTTGATCATCATCATTAATTTCCTCTCTAGTCGGTGCAGGCACCACAGGAACATCTTCCTGAGCTGCGCTACTTACCGGTTCAAGAGGGAGTGCTTCATCAAGTTCCACTTTCCTCCCACTTACTTCTCTCAAGAGAAACTCTTTCTCCAGAAAGGACCCGTTCTTGGCAACAAAGATCTTGCCCTCGGATCTTAAGTAGAAGGCATACCCAATGGTTTTCTTAGGGTATCCTATGAAGACACATTTTTCCGAATTGGGTTCGAGCTTTTCAGGTTGAAGTTTCTTGACATACGCATCGCATCCCCAAACTTTTAGAAACGACAAGTTAGGTTTCTTCCCAAACCATAATTCATACGGTGTCGTCTCAACGGATTTAGACGGTGCCCTATTTAAAGTGAATGTAGCTGTCTCTAGAGCGTATCCCCAAAATGATAGCGGTAAATCGGTAAGTGACATCATAGATCACACCATATCCAATAGAGTGCGATTACGACGTTCAGACACAATGTTACGCTGAGGTGTTCCAGGCGGCGTGAGTTGTGAAATGATTCCACATTTCCTCAAGTGCGTACCAAATTCGTGACTTAAATATTCTCCCCCACGATCTGATCGTAAGAACTTTATCTTTCGGTCACGTTGATTCTCTACCTCATTCTGAAATTCCTTGAACTTTTCAAAGTTCTCAGACTCGTGTTTCATCAAGTAGACATACCCATATCTACTCAAGTCATCAGTGAGAGTGAGAACATAACAATATCCTCCGCGAGCCTCAATGCTCATTGGACCGCACACATCAGTATGTATGATTTCCAATAAGTTGGTTGCTCGCTCCATTGTTCCGGAGAACGGAGTCTTGGTCATTTTGCCCATCAGGCATGGTTCGCATGTGTCAAACGATTCATAATCTAGAGACTCTAAAAGTCCATCAGCATGGAGCTTCTTCATGCGCTTGACACCAATGTGACCAAGGCGGCAGTGCCACAAGTATGTGGTACTATCGTTATCAACTTTACATCTTTTGGTATTCACACTATGAATATGTGTAACATCATGTTCGAGCTTCATTAAGAATAAACCATTGACCAGCGGGGCATGACCATAAAACATATCTCTCATATAAATAGAACAACCATTGACGGTGTCCTGGACTAGGGGGTACTCACCACATCATCTCCCGATCTATTAGATTGGGCCGAGGACCCCCACGGCCGTATACTCATGGGCCAGTCCGGACAGGTGCCGCATACAAGGAAGATTCTACAAGACTTGGCGATCAAGACAAGGACTCCTCCCCCACCGATGTATTCGGCTAGGACTCTTGTTATCCTAGGCCTCCGGTGCATTATATAAACCGAGGCCAGGCTAGTCGATAAAGATATACAACAATGATACCATAGGCTAGCTTCTAGGATTTAGCCTCCTTGATCTCGTGGTAGATCCACTCTTGTACTACCCATATCATCAATATTAATCAAGCAGGACGTAGGGTTTTACCTCCATCGAGAGGGCCCAAACCTGGGTAAAACATCGTGTCCCTCGTCTCCTGTTACCATCCGCCTAGACGCATAGTTTGGGACCCCCTACCCGAGATCCGCCGGTTTTGACACCGACATTGGTGCTTTCATTGAGAGTTCCGCTGTGTGATCGATAAAAGGATCGATGGCTCGCCTGCAGATCAACTGCGACTTCGGCATCTTCGTCACCAGCTCGACTGGTCACCTTGGTTCGACCAAGAATTGCGCCCCGTGTTCGGATCACCATATTCGGACGAGGGCCTTTATCAAACATCAACTCCGATCTCTATCAAGATCACGGAGGAATCATCCATGGAGCTCGGGGGCTCAACGTCAACATTGCCCTCGAGCGACCGTGCTGTTTTTCTGGACAGCGAACTCGTATCTGCTGCCACCACCTCCTCGAGTATCGCTTTGACGATTGCCTTGGTGGAATTGTGCGGAATTGAGTCTACAACAACACTGAAAAATTTCGTAGAGTTCCGATGGAGGAATCTCTCGCAATCCACAATATACCGGAGCCCTATTAAATCTGGACGGGAATCTGGACGAGTTTAGGGCGTGGTGTCCAGCTTCTAGCTCGGACGTCCTTTGGACGATCCAACCGTTGATCGGCTAAGGAATTCCTATATCTACCACCCCTCCAAATTTCAGCTCGATCCGACCGTCAGAACTCCGAGAACATTCCGATTAGTGCATCACTTTTCGGATCTGTTTTCTGCGCGAGAACGAATCCTACCCGAATTCATCTTTTTTATGAACGGGATTTCGGACATCCTTTTTTAAGGAAGTTTTTTATGGGATATTGTGTATTGTTCCCAAACACATCCCACTAACCTTAAAATCTTTTGAACATGATCTTTAAACATCATTGCTGGTGTCAAACCAGTCCGGCAATATTGTTCCACGGCTGCCGACCTGCGCTAGACAGTCGTCACTTTGTTGAGCCGAGCTCAACTTCTTCGGATCATCATCTCGGCAAGCCGAACAAGAGTCCGGCATCATGAAGAACAAATCATCATCAACATCGCCGCCCACGGATTACACGGAGCGGGAATATCGGCATCGCCGCACGGTCGCTTCATCAAGCCGGCATCGACCACGTTACGACCTGCATCGGCAGGGCCGCACTGTTGCTCCTTCAAGCCGGTGTCCATCACGCCGAACTACTTCGACATCTCGGCTGGACCGGAGGATTCATCATCTCTTCATCAACCTACTCCGGACACTTCGGCGTCACCAGCCGACCAGCTTCGTCATGATTAGCTGGACCGAGGGCTTTGCCTCGGCAAGCCAACCTTTGCCAGCATTATCCTCCTTCGGATTGCTACAACAAATAAACCAGGTGCTATTAATCCTAATATTTTTTGTTTGTTTGGGTTCATTTTTCCCAAGGAATTTTTACTCTGATTTGTCCATCATATGTTCACAGGACTATCAAATGGTGGCCGCATTAACGACGGTCGCATCATGGTTCGGTCAGTCTCCGTACATAGTCCGGAGTACGCCGCATCCGGAGCACGGACCGACCTGTGAATTCAGGCTTTGCCACGCCTTTACCACATCACGCCGACGCCCTGCATCGACATCGACCTCGGCGCCAGGCCATATTTCTTTTATTACTCACTTTGCATAAATTATTCATTATGCAACGATTTTTTTTAATTATTATTATCACTATTACCTCCGGTTTGCACTATTTTTTTGTGCACAGGAAAATGATCCAGCCGGACTATATCCTTGGGCGTCACCTCGGCTGGACGGGGGGCTTCATCAACACTTCATTACCCCATGTCGGGGACTTCGGCATCACTCTGCCGTTCTGCATTTACCGAGCTATGTCACCACTTCGGAATGCCGAGCTCTTTGCTCCGCCACCTCGGGACCGGCTTGGGGGACGGAACCTTGTCCCGCATCAAGCTCGGACCACGTCGTCAATACCGAACACATTAACCAGCTAAGCTGTCTTCCTGCTCAAAGTTTTAATTTTTTAACTTGTGTTCGGTTCGACCAAGCATTATACTTTTTTGGAAAAAAGTGGATTGTAAAAATTTTCCTTGTCCAAACTTTGTTTGCACACACTTGACGCGCTATCCGCGCTCATTATACTTGGGGGCTTCTTTAACAGAAGCTTATTAATACAGGCTTTATGCCCAACACATGTGTCACACTTCCGCATGTACCTTTTATTCACCATTATATGCATCGATATGACTTAAGTTTTGGCGAAGCTGGGTTGCCTGGCTCCTGTGCTTACCCCTACGTTCCCGATTGTTCGGCTAGGTGGTAAAGGGAGCACCTCTGCGATTGTTACTGCCGGGTCAGCCGGATGTGTACCTCAGACTGGGTGAAGCCGAAAGCTAGCGTTCTTAAGGGAATACTCGGTCGGTGAACTAAAAGATGATTTCTTACCTATTTATTTACCTGCCCCCAGATGTTTTTCTGCTCTTTTCGCAGTCCGGACATGCACTTTAGGGCATGCCTCCCAGGGAAAGGAACCCCTAACGGAACTATTCTCCCTGGAAGATGTTTCTTACTAACCATGTAATATAACATAACTAGTTGGGCACTTGTCTGATAAAGCACTAATGACCCCTACGCCTGGTCTCCACGCATGCCCCGGTTTTTATAACCGCGATGGTATTCGGACACACTCCGGACTATTGGGTCCAGAGGTTGAAGCGAAAAGGTCCGCTACGACAAACGATCTACAATCCGGCTACAAGGCATTTTACATGTCACCTTACATTATATAGTCAACTTTTACCCAAGTCACATGGGGGCTCTTATGTTTATTTGAGCCGTTTTATACTAAGTGTTTTTCTCCTTAGTCGTTGCAACGTTTTTATTATTTATCACTCCTTTTTTTGACACGAGTGTGCGGTCACTAGCCGGGAGCCTAATTTCTCTCTCCAAGCCGCTAGAGTTTAGTTTGCTAAACTGTTCTGATGAGAAGTACTCCGCCCTCGGGATAGGAGGTTGAAGCCGTAGGCTGACCCGCTCGAAGTCCTGAGATAGGATGTATCATGTTAAAGCACGACAGAAGCACTTCTTTTTTCTAAGACCAATTTTCGGATTGGCACCGAACACTTGATATTGTTCAGACGTCATGTTTTCACTGACGTTTCTTGGTTTTCCAAGCTTTTTGGCATTTTTAAACTATTTGTGCTTTTCCGGCATTAGTCTCGCAGTGCAACGCCGAACACCTTTTAGGGATTTCGGCAAAAATATTCTCGGATATTGCTATATATGAATCGGTTTCGAATTGTGTCTTCGGTCAATAGTTGGGTTGCCCGGCTCCCGCACTTGATTCCTATGTCCCGTTTTGTTCGGCTAGGCGTGCAAAGGGAGAACCACTGTGATTGTGCTTCCAGCTCACATGGTTAAGCACCTCAGTGGAGAAAGCCGAAAACTGACTGTCACAATAAGCGTAAACTGGTCAGCGATCCGATAACTATGTTAAATAACAGGCCGTTCATAACATTGGCCGAAGTGTTTACGGCTTGACCTCGACTGTCGCCGAACACTACCGGGGGCTATTAACTAGCCTCCCCAACTAAATCCTCGATATTTTGCTCTTACATTGGAGCTGAGGTTTTATGATCATGCTTAGCATGACAACCCAAAGAAAGGAACCGATAGCGGGACTATTTTCTTTGGAAGATATTTCTTCTGTTAAATAGTAATATAAAATATCTCTCCGCGTACCTTTGTTTATAAAACGGTATGGCCAGATTGCCTTGTTTGTCGTAAATCATTGCCCTCATAAAGGCTTTATAAAGTAGGACAAACACTCCTCAGCTATTGGTCGAGGAGGTGGAAGCCGATGGTCGGTCAACAAAGTTTTGTACAATGCGGATTCGAGCATCAATGACATAAAGTACTTGGATACATAGAGTCATTACACATAATTTGTGATTTTACTATGGATATTGATCCTTAATTTGGCCACCCGTGCCCGCATTAAGGCTCGGGGGCTACTGGGCTTTGGGCTTATTATTTAAAACATATCAAAGGGGCATATTGATCCCCTGATCTGGTGTTGCCACCCGACCAGTGTCTCGGGGGCTACTGCAGTGCTTTCCCAATGCAGAAAATTTTATGTGCAATATAGTTTCCGAGGAGATTTTGATCCTCAGGTTGGTCGGCTGCACCCAACCTGAGTCTCGAGGACTGAGCACGCCGCTTTTAGTGTCCCGAAGTATTCTGCCGAGCTTGGACTTGATCCTCAGGCCGATTTTGCAAATCAACCTGAGTCTCAGCGGCTACTGGGATCAGCGGTCTTACGTCATCCTTCAGGTGCATCTCGGGTTTTAGACCGATAAACACCTTGAGGGCTACTGGCTATATATCTCGGCAGAGAATAAATTGCAATAATAAAAAATATTGACAAAAAATCGGCCCACAGTCGGGGTGGTGCACCACCTCGGAAGCAGTCCGGCATAAAGCTCGGGCGCTAGTGGCTGGCTCCATAGAGGGCATTTCCAGCATTAAGCTCGGCTAAACTCCTTCAAACTTCTTTGAACCAAGGTGATTTACGACACCTCGGACACAGTCCGGCGTTGGAGCTCGGATACATAATCCGGCGTTGGAGCTCGGATACGTTCCGGCGTTAAAACTGGGAAGCGGTCCGGCGTTTGTGCTCGGCTGCAAAAGATACCTCGAATGGAGTCCGGCGTTAGAGCTCGGACGCAAGAGGACGCTGCCGCCCGGGAACAACTTCAAACCCGAGGTGTGGCATAAAAATAACGAGGCATTGATAAAGGCCGGAAACTTAAAGGGGCTCCTCGGATACCCGACGTGTAAACCCGTCGAATGCATTTCGGCGATCCTCAAGATCGAAGATAAAGAAGATTCATTGAACCAGTTTTCAAGACCGACGACCGAAGATGAAGAACAGTTCGGAAGAATCGAGGAGCGTCCCTAACTTGAAGACCGGTTCAGGGGGCTACTGACGGTGTCCTGGACTAGGGGTTACTCACTACGTCATCTCCCAATCTATTAGATTGGGCCGAGGACCCCCACGGCCATATACTCATGGGCCAGTCCGGACAGGTGCCGCATACAAGGAAGATTCTACAAGACTTGGCGATCAAGACAAGGACTCCTCCCCCACCGGCGTATTCGGCTAGGACTCTTGTTATCCTAGGCCTCCGGTGCATTATATAAACCAAGGCCAGGCTAGTCGATAAAGATATACAACAATCATACCATAGGCTAGCTTCTAGGGTTTAGCCTCCTTGATCTCGTGGTAGATCCACTCTTGTACTACCCATATCATCAATATTAATCAAGCAGGACATAGGGTTTTACCTCCATCGAGAGGGCCCGAACCTGGGTAAAACATCGTGTCCCTCGTCTCCTGTTACCATCCGCCTAGACGCACAGTTCGGGACCCCCTACCCGAGATCCGCCGGTTTTGACACCGACAACCATTATTCTCGGATTTAAATGAGTAGCCATCTCGCATTAAACGAGATCCAGATACAATGTTCATGCTCAAAGCTGGCACTAAATAACAATTATTGAGGTTTAAAACTAATCCCGTAGGTAAATGTAGAGGTAGCGTGCCGAGGGCGATCACATCGACCTTGGAACCATTCCCAACGCGCATCATCACCTCGTCCTTCGTCGGTCTCCGCTTATTCCGCAGCTCCTGCTTTGAGTTACAAATATGAGCAACCGCACCGGTATCAAATACCCAGGAGCTACTACGAGTGCTGGTAGGTACACATCAATAACATGTATATCATATATACCTTTGGTGTTGCCGGCCTTCTTGTCCGCTAAGTACTTGGGGCAGTTCCGCTTCCAGTGACCACTTCCCTTGCAATAAAAGCACTCAGTTTCAGGCTTGGGTCCATTCTTTGACTTCTTCCCGGCAACTGGCTTACCGGGCGCGGCAACTCCCTTGTCGTCCTTCTTGAAGTTCTTCTTACCATTGCCTTTCTTGAACTTAGTGGTTTTATTCACCATCAACACTTGATGTTCCTTTTTGATCTCTACCTCCGCTGATTTCAGCATCGAATATACCTCAGGAATGGTCTTTTCCATCCCCTGCATATTGAAGTTCATCACAAAGCTCTTGTAGCTCGGTGGAAGCGACTGGAGGATTCTGTCAATGACCGCGTCATCCAGGAGATTAATTCCCAGCTGAGTCAAGCGGTTGTGCAACCCATACATCTTGAGTATGTGCTCACTGACAGAACTATTTTCCTCCATCTTACAACTAAAGAACTTGTCGGAGACTTCATATCTCTCGACCTGGGCATGAGCTTGGAAAAGCATTTTCAGCTCTTCGAACATCTCATAAGCTCCGTGTTGCTCAAAACGCTTTTGGAGCCCCAGTTCTAAGCTGTAAAGCATGCCGCACCGAACGAGGGAGTAATCATCAGCACGAGACTGCCAAGCGTTCATAACGTCTTGGTTCTCTGGGATGGGTGCTTCACCTAGCTGTGCTTCTAGGACATAATCTTTCTTTGCAGCTATGAGGATGGTCCTCAAGTTCCGGACCCAGTCCGTATAGTTGCTGCCATCATCTTTCAGCTTGGTTTTCTCTAGGAATGCGTTGAAGTTGAGGTTGACATGAGCGTGGGCCATTTGATCTACAAGACATTTTGCAAAGGTTTTTAGAGTAAGTTCATGATCATTAAGTTCATCTAATCAAATTATTTAATGAACTCCTACTCAGACAGACATCCCTCTAGTCATCTAAGTGAAACATGATCCGAGTCAACTAGGCCATGTCCGATCATCACGTGAGACGGACTATTCATCATCGGTGAACATCTTCATGTTGATCGTATCATCTATACGACTCATGCTCGACCTTTCGGTCTTCCGTGTTCCGAGGCCATGTCTGTACATGCTAGGCTCGTCAAGTCAACCTAAGTGTATTGCATGTGTAAATCTGGCTTACACCCATTGTATTCGAACATTAGGATATATCACACCCGATCATCACATGGTGCTTCGAAACAACGAACCTTCGCAACGGTGCACAGTTAGGGGGAACACTTTCTTGAAATTATTACGAGGGATCATCTTATTTAAGCTACCGTCGTTCTAAGCAAATAAGATGTAAAACATGATAAACATCACATGCAATCAAATAGTGACATGATATGGCCAATATCATATTGCTCCTTTGATCTCCATCTTCGGGGCGCCATGATCATCTTCGTCACCGGCATGACACCATGATCTCCATCATCATGATCTCCATCATCATGTCTTCATGAAGTTGTCACGCCAACGACTACTTCTACTTCTATGGCTAACGCGTTTAGCAATAAAGTAAAGTAATTTACATGGCGTTACTCAATGACACGCAGGTCATACAAAAAATAAAGACAACTCCTATGGCTCCTGCCGGTTGTCATACTCACCGACATGCAAGTCGTGATTCCTATTACAAGAACATGATCATCTCATACATCACATATATAATTCATCACATCCATTGGCCATATCACATCACATGGCACATGCTGCAAAAACAAGTTAGACGTCCTCTAATTGTTGTTGCAAGTTTTTACGTGGCTTCTATAGGTTTCTAGCAAGAACGTTTCTTACCTACGTAAAACCACAACGTGATATGCCAATTTCTATTTACCCTTCATAAGGACCCATTTCATCGAATCCGCTCCAACTAAAGTGGGAGAGACAGACACCCGCTAGCCACCTTATGCACCTAGTGCATGTCAGTCGGTGGAACCTGTCTCACGTAAGCGTACATGTAAGGTCGGTCCGGGCCGCTTCATCCCACGATGCCGCCGAAGCAAGATAAGACTAGTAGTGGCAAGAAAATTGACAACGTCTACGCCCACAACAAGTTTGAGTTCTACTCGTGCATAGTAACTACGCATAGACCTAGCTCATGATGCCACTGTTGGGGAGCATTGCAGAAAATAAAAATTTTCCTACGTTCACCAAGATCAATCTATGGAGTCATCTAGTAACGAGAGAGAGGAGTGCATATACATACTCTTGTAGATCGCATGCGGAAGCGTTCAAGAGAATGGAGTTGAGGGAGACGTACTCGTCGTGATCCAAATCACCGGAGATCCTAGGGCTGAACGGATGGCAGCTCCGCGTTCAACACACGTACGGTTGGGAAGACGTCTCCTCCTTCTTGATCCAGTAATGGGGAAGGAGAGGTTGATGAATATCCAGCAGCACGACCGCGTGGTGGTGGATGCAGCAGCGATCTCGGCAGGGCTTCGCCAAGCACTTGCGAGAGGGAGAGGTGTTGCAGGGGAGAGGGAGGCGCCATAGACTTGGGGTACGGCTGCCCTCCCTTCCCCCTTCTTAATATAGGCCCCCTGGGGGGCGCCGGCCCTAGGAGATGGGATCTCCAAGGGGGGGCGGCGGCCAAGGGGGTGGCTTGCCCCCCAAGCCAATGGGGCGCCCCCCACCCCTAGGGTTTCCTGCCCTAGGTGCAGGAGGAGGCCCTAGGGGGGCGCACCAGCCCACCAGGGGCTGGTTCCCCACCCTACTTCAGCCCATGGGGCCCTCCGGGATAGGTGGCCCCACCCGGTGGACCCCCGAGACCCTTCCGGTGGTCCCGGTACAATACCAGTGACCCCCGAAACTTTCCCGATGGCCGAAACTTGACTTCCTATATATGAATCTTTACCTCCGGACCATTCCGGAACTCCTCGTGACGTCCGGGATCTCATCCGGGACTCCGAACAACTTTCGGGTTACTGCATACTAATATCTCTACAACCCTAGCGTCACCGAACCTTAAGTGTATAGACCCTACGGGTTCGGGAGACATGCAGACATGACCGACACGCCTCTCCGGTCAATAACCAACAGCGGGATCTGGATACCCATGTTGGCTCCCACATGCTCCTCGATGATCTCATTGGATGAACCACGATGTCGAGGATTCAATCAATCCCGTATACAATTCCCTTTATCAATCGGTACGTTACGTGCCCGAGATTTGATCGTCGGTATCCCAATACCTCGTTTAATCTCATTACCGGCAAGTCACTTTACTCGTACCGTAATGCAGGATCCCGTGACCAGACACTTGGTCACATTGAGCTCATTATGATGATGCATTACCGAGTGGGCCCAGAGATACCTCTCCGTCATACGGAGTGACAAATCCCAGTCTCGATTCGTGCCAACCAAACAGACACTTTCAGAGATACCCGTAGTGCACCTTTATAGTCACCCAGTTACGTTGTGACGTTTGGCACACCCAAAGCACTCCTACGGCATCCAGGAGTTGCACAATATCATGGTCTAAGGAAATGATACTTGACATTTGGAAAAGCTCTAGCGAAACGAACTACACGATCTTTGTGCTATGCTTAAGATTGGGTCTTGTCCATGACATCATTCTCCTAATGATGTGATCCCGTTATCAATGACATCCTATGTCCATAGCCAGGAAACCATGACTATCTGTTGATCAACGAGCTAGTCAACTAGAGGCTCACTAGGGACGTGTTGTGGTCTATATATATTCACACATGTATTACGATTTCCGGATAACACAATTATAGCATGAATAATGGACAATTATCATGAACAAAGAAATATAATAATAACCATTTTATTATTGCCTCTAGGGCATATTTCCAACATAACTATCTCTTATTTATGTCCAGCGGAAACCTTTCAGGATGCCGTTCACACTAGGACACAATGTATAACCCCAGAATCTATTTGTGGAAGCAGTGCGCCATCCATGTTACCAGATGATAGCAGTTCAGAGGCAACACCGCCGGAGAGCAGTCTGAGCACATATATTATAGTGCTTGAGGCTCTACTAGAGGCAGAAAGAGATGGTGTGGCTGCCATGAATGAGGTAATCTTTATCCTGAGGCTGGAAATTATGGAATTAGCGGCACGCATTATGCAAGCAACCCAAGAATTGGAGGAAGTAATAATGTTGCATTTGAAGATGGAGGAGGTCCTACTGTTTCTGCTATCTGAAGGCCAAGGTAATCCCGGTTCTTCCTTAGATACCAGTTTGAATTGTCATTAGATTATTGTACTTGCATGTTGTGTCATGTCTCTGAATGGATTATGTTGCAAGACCCCCTATGTTGTCCGAAATTCCATGTTGTCCATGTGTTGTAATGATCCGATTTTTTTAGGCGAGGTAATCCTCAGTACTTGTATGATTGAAATAAGGTGAACTGTTTTTCGTGTGAGCATATTGTATTGGATGAAATAACTGTTTGAATCAGAGTGTATCCAACCTACTGAATTCGAAGATCACGACATTTCTAAATCATAATCATATATAAAGGTGGAATAAATCTTTGTTGTGGTTTTGAAGAAATAAATAACAAAAGTATAATTATCTGTGGATATTCGTAATCGAATACAAACTCGATTTGAATTTAGTTTGCCAGGTCCCAGGGCAAACGTGAATGCTAATTCTCCCAAGTTTTGAACGAAGCGGCTAAACACCCACTATAATTTGTGGGCTACCCGAAGCAAGTGTTTGTGAGATGGAAATTACTGTCTACCCCTGACACTTGACATCCTTATCGACCAGATTTACACTGCTGTCGATAGGGGTAGACTAGTAACTTCTATCATACGTGACACGACGGCCTTTGAGCCCATTCAGACACGGTGGGCGCCAAACGTGGGCGGCAAAACACATTTGATTCAAGCTGGTCCGAAAGACATGTGTCTCTTCATCCATTTCCCCATTCATACACGGTGGGCGTCAAAACAAACTCTCCTCGTCCGAAATCGATGTAGGCTAATATTTTAAATAGGGGCAGATGTGTAACTTCCATCAGACGTGACACAACCGCCCTACCTGTCAGCCCCGTTCATACATTGTGGGCGTCAACCGTGGGCGGCAAAACACCCTCTCCTCGCCCAAAATAGTTAGCGGCAAATATTTGGGAGATGCGAGATTACTGTCCTATCCCCAACCGACGCAATGTGTGAAATTTTAAACGGGGGACAAGTTTGTGACTTTTCCCCATTTCAGAGAAGCGCGTCCCAAAGTTTGAGATCGCCCCCTCCCCTCCATTTCCCCATTCATACACCATCGGCGGCACGACAACCTCCGCACTACGGCCAGCCTCCTCCGTCCGCCACCCCATCCTCCACCTTGCCGGAGCCGCTACCCCTACCCTGTCGTCCACTGCAAGATATGCACGTCTCTCATCCATGGCGCTGGACCAGGATCCTTTCATCGCCTCCTCTCGCTTCATCGGCACCGTTGTCCACCTTGCCGTTGCCGCTCCTACGACCGCCTCGTCCACAGCAATAGGATATATCCCCCAACCCGGCCGTCTGCCATCTAAAGTCTTCTTCCCCGCCGCCGATAGCCATCGCACCCGCAGCACCCTCAACGTATCAGCATAGGCCTACACAGCGTCGCAACAGAGGTGATACTCTTCCATATGTTCTTAAGTTATTGATCTCACCCGGAAAATAGATCGTAATTTGTTTACTGTACTTTTCTTGTCCATACCAAATCGTAGTGGCTAGTTGAAAGCAAACATTGGTTGCGAAGTAGCTTTGTCCGGTTTGCACCTTCAGATCCGCCATGGCACGGGCACTATACTCGTAAAGCTTATGGTTTCCCCCCTTTATATTCACTACCATCATCGTAGGTGCTTCATGTCGTGCTAGCACCGCTCCTCAAGACCTCAACCCAAAGCTTACGTGTTCAAATACGAATCTGATATGATGCTCATATCACTAAAACAAAGAACGTTTAATTGGTCACCTAATGTTCCTATATCCGTTTCGAAAAGCATGTGCGCCACCCACTGGTCCAGCTAGTTCCACTTTCCTGATTTTTCTCTTGATGCTTAGGGTTTTCCCCTTTTATCTACTCTACTATGATCTCCGTAGGTGCTTTCTGTCGTACTAGCATTACTCCACCCTTGAAGCTAAACAACACAACACTCAGAATTTGAAAGCTTAGTTATTCAAATATGATTGTGATATGATACTGATATTAGTTAACCGCCACATTTAATTGGTTAGCTAAAGGTCC
Source organism: Triticum timopheevii (assembly GCA_963921465.1). Taxonomy (NCBI): domain Eukaryota; kingdom Viridiplantae; phylum Streptophyta; class Magnoliopsida; order Poales; family Poaceae; genus Triticum; species Triticum timopheevii. The sequence goes on along the minus strand of OY997272.1, from coordinate 67,343,756 downwards.
CACTTGAGTTTCCAAATACATGTCGCGACATATAGAGAGACAGCATAATTGCATTTCTTTGTCACTTGTTGACCGTACTTTCTTGTCCATACCAAATCTTAGTTGTTATTTCAAAGAAAACATTGGTTGATAACTACCCTTTGCGCGGTTTGCAGCTTCAGATCTGCCATCCCACTGCCACGGTCAACACTGTACTGATCATGCTTATGTTTTCCCCATTTTATGATGACCAAAATCAGCCTACGTGGTTCGTGTCGTAATAGCACTGCTCCACCCATCGAGCTAAACAAGCTTAGTTGTACAAATTCATATATGATATTATTGCTGATATTAGTAAAACTGAGAGATGTTTAATTGGTTAGCTAAATGTTCCTACTTTAGTTTCGAAAAGCATGTGAGCCACATATGGAGAGACCGGAAAGAATAGTATTTCTCTATGTGCTCTGGTTCATCATGGCTGGCCAACCGACATTGTATTGAAACACTTGTAATATCTTCAATCTGCTTGCTCTTCTGCTCATCTTTAAGATGATACTCTTCTCTTACGGTCGATTGGTCAGGTCGTGTTGTTCTCCCTTAGTATATTTTGAATCTGTCAGGTCAGGTCGACTTGTTCTTCTTTACTATATGTTGAAGCTATCATCTGCGAAGTGTCATCACTTCTGGAGCTCTCATATTTTGAGTAGTAGGCCACATTATATTAATGCACACAACAAATTACAGCATGCATGGCATCTTTTAAAAGAATTGCAGAGATAGCACAAAGGGGTTTACAGGGAGGCAGTATTGGATTAGAATCACTTCTGCATTACAAATAAAATCTCACTTGTTTTTATGTTTTCATGCATGTCAGATATTGAAAATTATCAAAATGAATATGAGAATGGGCGCACGAGAGGAATATTGCGGAACGATCCACTGGCTAACAAACTTGGCATGGTGGAGGATGGCCTATCTTATTCACCCATCAAGGTGCTTGCTCTAACTTTGCAAAGTTGTATTGGTCGCACATATTTTGCATCTGACCACTTGCATTTCTTCTACTTTGTTACACCATCTGCTTAGTTTAAGCATCATATATGAGTATATGCCATAACTATCCATTTTCTGTACCTATTCCATGTGTCGTCACACTATGTTTTTCCAGTCAAATGTTGTTCTTTCGTGATAGATGTCCAAAAGGAAGAGGGTGAGTGCAGATCCTCAAGGAGTACAAACTAGGTATTTGGAAAAGGTAGTGGTACCTGTTAAATAAGATAGATCAGCAGCCACAGAAAACACAAGCCCAACTGTACCACACTTTACCCCTACTCCAGTGGCCAAACCCCTATTAGAACTGCTGGGAGCCCAGCGTCAGGTACTGTCTATGATATCAATTCAAAATTTGAACTCCTAAATTTCTGCTTGTGCCTTACCTTCTCTCTTGTATGAAAACTAATTTCAGAATGAATCTCCTTGCTCAAAGGATCATACGATCTCAAAACAATAATGGGCTCTGCATTGCTCTTGTCAGTACCTCTCTCCCTTTTGCCTTGTAACGTTGTACTTAATTAATTGCTATTTGATTATGTATCATCAGTCTGCACCTGAGCTTCATTATCCTCTATTTCTTCCAATATTATTTGATCTATGTTTACTCTTTGCAAAATGTAGAATAATGGCAACGCTTATAAAGAATTTTCTTTGGGGAAGTTATTGAATTATCCTTCCATCAACATGGAGAAGGGCTTTGTCCAGCCCGTGTTAACATGTAACGTAAGTTCATCCTTCTCAAGCCTTCAAACTTTGTTATAGTATAGATTTGGATAGGCATCATTGCTTCCACTGCTGTTTGCTTTGCTATTTACATCTGATTGGATGTTTGCAACAACTACCAGTTTCAAATTGTAGTTGTAAAAACCTGTTCCTTATGCAGAACAGATCCATTTATTTGCTTATATTATTGTGAAACCTGTTACGTGTCTCCTTGTTTCTCTTTCAGAGTCGTATCTCTTACGCCAGGCAGAACTTTAGGGAAGATAGCGAGCCAAACCATCTTGAGGACAGCAAGATGACCCCAAGGTACTTTCTTGATGAAGACAGTGAGTTCAAGCTACTCACCAGCAGGTGTGAGACAACCTCTGTGCAGTCGCTGCCTCAATCAGTTTGACTTCTTTAGTCTCAACTTAAAGCGGAAAGGCTTGCTTCAGCTTAGCTCTGACTTGAAGTCAAAGATGCAATGAAGATGTCAGAGGACTGCCGTGCGCACCATCATGCCTTAAATCTAGTGTTGATGCATCTATCATTGACACAACTGAGGTCTACTCAGCTTCTTCAGCTGTTTGGGGGCCCGACCTGGCCAGGCCTAGTGCCTTCTGAAGTGCTGTCAGTTTTGTATATTCTTTTGTCGGCGCGTTTATTTGCACTGGTGGCAAACTTTGATGCCCAGTGGATGTAATATGTGTGATAGCCGTGATAGCCTAGCGTAAGTTGCTTGCTTATTTATTTCCTTGTCGTCTTGTTTATTTGTTTGCTTGTAGTCATTGCAGTTCTTTTTTCGCGGTTTGCTAGTGGCTGCAATAACCTATTTTTTAAAACTAGGCCACAATAACCATGGGCTAATATTTACTGTAGTGACACTGGGCCTCCTACGGGCCGTAGAAACAGTGGGCCTTCTACGGACCGTAGAAACAGTGGGCCTTCTACAGGCCGTAGAAACAATGGGCCTTCTGCGGGCCATAGAAACAATGGGCCTTCTATGGGCCGTATCATCAATGGGCCTTATAAGGGCAGTATGATTGATTGGCCAAACATGGGCCAATAACAGGCCGCATTATGGCCGTAAACGGGCTAGAGTTGGAATCGTCCGTTCATGGGCCGACCATAACGGGCCATCGTTAATAGGCCGTATTTCATGACGCTATGAAAATGGCCCAACGTGTTAACGGACCACAAACGGGCTGACTGTAACCACGTGCTGAATTTGGCCCATAAGTAGAAAATGACAGTAATGGGCCGTAAGTAAACGAATGCTTGAAATGAGCCCAAGAATAAATGGGCTCTGAGAAGGCCGAAAGATAACATGGGCTGGAAACGGCCCAACGGAATAACGGGCCCTTAATGGGTATAAAGTGATACACTGTTCATTACAGGCCAGTTTCACCATGAGCTGTTAATGGGTGTAAAGTAATACACTGGTCATTATGGGCCCGTTTGGCCATGGGCCATTAATAGGCCAAGAGTTACATAGGGCCTCATATGGGCCAAAAGACGTCATGGGCCATACATGGGCCAGAAGTGAAAACGGGCTGGAATCATATTGGGTGGCCCAGATGACGCTACTGGGCCTTATTCAAATAGGGCGTAACGGGCCTTGGGTTAGCGGGCTGTAAATGGGCTATATGCGAACATGTCGTTAACTGGCTTTACATGGGCCGGCCCGCCACCTTTTGACCAAGTCAAATGGGCCGGCCTTTTCACAGGAATGGGCCTCTGTTGGGCCGTGCGACGTGTCGACGTATCATATGCGCCTTCTGTCCAATGAGTGGATGACATCTGTCCCAACGGTGAGCCTACACGTGTTTCCTCCAGCCAATGATGATTTTACATGTGGGAAATCCCCATTGGTCGGGGCTGTTAACGGGTTATCGGATCCAAAACCCGACCCGATAGCTTAACGGCGTACCGTTACGGTGGATGCCACGTGTCGGTCACCCTTGACGAAAGCACTTCTGTGACGCGCGATTTATAGTCATGGAAGTGGACACTTCCGTGATGATAATTTTGGTAATGTCATGGAACACTTCTACGACAGCACACGTATGACTATCTTGATTCTATCATAAATTTGTCATGGATGTACATGCATGACAAAAAATGCGACCTACTGTGACAAACACGTATCATCACGGAAGTGTATTTTTTTGTAGTGCAATCAGGTGATGAACATGAACCTGGTGATAATGTTAATGATAATGTTCATGTTGATGCTCAACCTAGCTAAAACAATGATGTACAGATTGAACCTGCTGTTGATCTTGATAACCCACAATCAAAGAATCAACGTTATGATAAGAGAGATTTTGTTGCTAGGAAGCACGGTAAAGAAAGAGAACCATGGGTTTAGAAACCCATGCCCTTTCCTCCTAAACAATCCAAGTCAAAAGATGATGAGGATTTTGAGTGCTTTGCTGAAATGATTAGACCTATTTTCTTACGTATGCGCTTAACTGATATGCTCAAAGTAAATCCTTACGCTAAGTAAATGAAGGATATCATCACAAATAAAAGAAAGATACCGGAAGCTGAAATTTCCATCATGCTTGCTAATTACACTTTTAAGGGTGGAATACCAAAGAAACTTGGAGATCCGGGTGTACTAACTATACCATGCTCTATTAAAAGAAACTATGTTAGAACTGCTTTATGTGATCTTGGAGCCGGTGTTAGTGTTATGCCTCTCTCTTTATATCGTAGACTTGAATTGAATAAGTTGACACCTACTGAAATATCTTTGCAAATAGCCGATAAATTAACCGCTATACCTGTCGGTATTTGTGAGGATGTGCCTGTTGTGGTTGCAAATGTCACTATCTTAACGGACTTTGTTATTCTTGATATTCCTGAGGACGATAGTATGTCTATTATCCTTGGTAGACCTTTTCTTAATACTGCAGGGGCTGTTATTGATTGCAACAAAGGCAATGTCACTTTTCATGTTAATGGTAATGAGCATACAGTACACTTTCTGAGGAAACAATCTCAAGTTCATAGCATCAATTCTATTGGAAAAGTTCCAACTATCATTATTGGAGGTTTTGAATTTCCTCTCCCTACTATCAAGAAAAAGTATGATATTCTTATTGTTGGGGATTTTCATATCCCCATTGAGGTAACTCCGTGTTATTCGGAATGAGTTTGTTAACAAGACTTGATCAACCTTGTTAGTGGGTTCATTTTGATGAACACGAGATGGATGAAACTAGAAGGCACAACCTTCTGTACCCTCTTTTTACTTTCTGTTATTTAGAATAAATAAAATAAAATAGTATTATCTGTCTGTTTTCTGAATTTTCCGTGCATTAAAAAATAGTCCGAAAATAAAAGTGCTCCAAATGCCCTGCAAATTTAGTATGATTTTTTCTGGAATATTTGAGGATTTTAGGCACTGAAAACACTGCAGGAGGGGCAAGCACCAGGCCACGAGAGAGGAGGGCGCGCCCCCCCATAGGGCGCGCCCCCTGTCTCGTGGGCCCCTAGTGCCCTCCTCCACTTATGCTAGCACCCACACACTTCATCTTCTACCCAAAAAATCCCCATCCAGCTCAAGCACAAGTTCTAGCTTGTTTTGCTGCGATTTTTGATCTCTTAGCTCAAAGCTCCATTCGCAAAACTGCTTTGGGAGATTGTTGCTTGGTATGTGACTCCTCCATTGGTCCAATTAGTTTTTGTTCTAGTGCTTTATTCATTGCAAATTTTTCCTGCATAGGTGACCATGTTCTTGAGCTTGCATGTTAAATCTTTGAGGTCCCAAGCAATTCCAATGCATGATATAGGCTCTAGGCACTTGTAGGAGTAGTTGCTATGAATCTTGTTTAGTTTTATTCACTTTTATTTTGAAGTTACTAAAATTTCAGAAATTTTCAGAAAATGTTGAGGAGGCTCTTTAAAGGCTCTTCTAGCCAAAGCTCTAAGGAAAAACAAGACAAAGAGAAGGAAAAACCCAAGTATAATCTTCCTCGCTTGGCGGGAGTACGGTCGTGTGAATGGCCGTGTGAGGATTTCTTGAAAGAAGCTGGAATTCATGAAGACTTTTATGCTTTAATCGAGACTACAGGCCTCACCGGTTTCGTGAACGACCGAATCGATCAGTATCTCTTACTCACCAATACTTTTGTGCAAAACTTTTATTATTATCCTAAGAAATCACCGCCTGCAGTATCATTTCATTTATATGATGAATTCAAAGAAATGTCTTTACGTCATTTTTGCGCGGTATGTAGGATACCTTATGAGGGAGAATTAGATGAACCCCATCGCGATGATGTGGGTAGCTTTGTTAATACTATTGCTGTAGAAGAGCCAAAGAAGGGCTCCGAGGCGAAGGTCTCTAGCATACACTTTCCTGTTTTACACAATTTTGCTATATTTGCTAGTAGATGCTTGATTGGTCGTGGAAATAGTGGGAATTTGAGCGTTCCTGATATTATCATTCTTCAACATGCTTTGCTTGGGGACAATACTTTTAGTATGGGTGCCGTCGTGGCTAAACGACTAGCCCTTAATCGTACAAAAGGCCGCATATTTAGAGGTATATATGCTGCACGTCTTGCTGAACATTTTCAGATACCCATTACGTACTATGAGGAGGAGGAGACAAAATTATCTCCTCACATTTTAGATTACAAGAGCATGGTAGCACACAAGTTTATTGTTGACAATGAAGAGAAGATGCTCCTGTATAGACTTAGATTCAATAAGAAACACTTTGAGTATATTATTTTGCCTGCGCCTCTGTTGTTTGATTTGCTTGCAGAAAATCGTCTTGTCACGCCGGAAGCGGTGAACAATCACCAAGCTCAAGCTTTTACTCCAGAACCTGAACCTGAGCCAGAACCTGAGCTGGACCCTTATCGTGCATCATCTGTCCAGTGGGATCCGGAGATGACCAGCCAGTGTTATCCTGATTACACCTCCCACTACACCGGGGAGAGTAGCGGCGGTCCCTGGTATTAAACCAACTTAGGCCAAAAGCCTAAGCTTGGGGGAGTACGTATTTCTCACCGACCTTACATTCATGTTCACACACTAGTCGTCGGTGCTCATACTCTTTCATTGTATTATCCATGCTAGTTTAAATTTCTTTTTCTAGTTTTATTCTTGTGTGTTTGATAAACTTTAAGAAAAAACAAAATAATTAGTTAGTTTAATTTCCTTGCTTGTAGTAGAAATTAAAATGAAAACCCAAAAAGATTTCTAGTTCTTCTTTTACTTCTTGGGAGCTTTCCCGTGTAAATAGTTTTATTTTCTTTTCTTTCCCTTGGGGGTCGAGAAGACCATATTGAAAATGCTTAGTGGCTCTTATATGCATGATTGTTTATTTAATTTAGAGCCCATATTACTTGTCTTCTCTCTTGAGTTGAATGCTTGCAGATTCCAGCTTAGTCCAATGCACGTGCACTCTTATTATTATACACATCGTTCGGTCGTGCAAGTGAAAGGCAATAATGACGATATATGATGGACTTATTGGGATGAGAAAAGCTGGTATGAACTCGACCTCTCTTGTTTTTGTAAATATGATGATTCATGGTTCTTGAGTCAGCTATTATGAAGTAAACATATTTGCAATGACATTTAGAGATTATAGTTGCTTGTGCCATGCTTGATTAGCTATGAGTTATAATGGTTTACCTTGCGTGCCAACATGCTATTAGAATGATTATGATGTGATATGATGGAATGGTATCCTCCTTTGAATGAATTGAGTGACTCGACTTGGCACATGTTCACGCATGTAGTTGAATCAAATCAACATAGCCTTCATGATATTTATGTTCATGGTGGATTATATCCTACTCATGCTTGTACTCGGTGTGAATTAATTTTAATGCTTGTTTACGACTGTTGTCGCTCTCTTAGTTGGTCGCTTCCCAGTCTTTTGCTAGCCTTCACCTGTACTAAGCGGGAATACTGCTTGTGCATCCAAACTCCATAAACCCCAAAGTTGTTCCATATGAGTCCACTATACCTTCCTATATGCGGTATTTACCTGCCGTTCCAAGTAAATTTGTATGTGCCAAACTCCAAACCTTCAAATGAAATTCTGTTTTGTATGCTTGAGCAGCTCATGTTACAACTAGGGCTGCCTATATCTTCCATGCTAGGTGGGTTATTCTCAAGAGGAGTGGACTCCGCTCCTCATTCACGAGAAAGGGCCGATAACCGGGATGCCCAGTCCCATGATCCAAAAAGATCAAAGCAAATCAAAATAATTAAAAAGAACTCCCCCAAGGCTGTTGTATGTTGGAGGCACTCGTTGTTTCGAGCAAGCCATGGATTGATGCTTGTTGGTGGTTGGGGGAGTATAAACCTTTACCATTCTGTTTGGGAACTGCCTATAATGCATGTAGTATGGAAGATACACCCATCTCATAGTTGTTGCGTTGACATCAAAAGTATGCCACTCAAAATGTTATTCAATCTCTATTTTAAAATCGAGCTCTGCCACCTCTACAAATCCCTGCTTCCCTCTACGAAGGGCCTATCTATTTAATTTTATGTTGAGTCATCATCCCTTCTTATTGAAAGCACCCGTTGGAGAGCACACTGTCATTTGCATTCATTACTATTGGTTTATATTGGGTATGACTTGACTGGATCTCTTTTACCATGAATTACGATATTTAGTCAGTCCTTGATCTTTAAAGGTGCTCTGCATTAATGTTTTGCGGTCGCAGAAAGGGCTAGCGAGATACCATTTTGTTATATCATGTTATGATTATTTTGAGAAAGTGTTGTCATCCGAGTTTTATTATTATGACTCGCTAGCTGATTATGCTATTGATATGAGTAATTGTGAGACCTATGTGTTATTGTTAGTATGGTTAGTTCATAATATTTGCTGAAACTTGAATGCTGGCTTTTCATGTTACAACAACAAGAGCAAACAAAGTTTGTAAAAGTTTTTCTTTATCACTTTTAGTTTATCAACTGAATTGCTTGAGGACAAGCAATGGTTTAAGCTTGAGGGAGTTGATACGTCTCCAATGTATCTACTTTTCCAAACACTTTTGCCCTTGTTTTGGACTCTAACTTGCATGATTTGAATGAAGCTAACCCGGACTGATGCTATTTTCAACAGAACTGCCATGATGTTATTTTACGTGTAGAAAAGAAAAGTTCTCGGAATGTCCTAGAAATCCACGGAGGCACTTTTTGGAATTAATAAGAATTTTTGGCGAAAGAACTAATGCCAGGGGGCCCACGGCCTGTCCACGAGACATGGGGGAGCCCCCCATAGGGCACGGCCCCTATCTCGTGGGCCCCCTGGACCTCCTCCGACCTCAACTCCAACTCCATATATTCCGTCTCGGGGAGCAAAAAAATCAGGGAGAAAGTTTCATCACGTTTCACGACACAGAGCCGCCGCCAAGCCCTAATCTCTCTCGGGAGGGCTGATCTGGAGTCCGTTCGGGGCTCCGGAGAGGGGGATTCGTCGCCGTCGTCATCATCAACCATCCTCCATCACCAATTTCATGATGCTCACCGCCGTGCATGAGTAATTCCATCGTAGGCTTGCTGGACGGTGATGGGTTGGATGAGATTTACCATGTAATCAAGTTAGTTTTGTTAGGGTTTGATCCCTAGTATCCACTATGTTCTGAGATTGATGTTGCTATGACTTTGCTATGCTTAATGCTTGTCACTAGGGCCCGAGTGCCATGATTTCAGATCTGAACCTATTATGTTTTCATGAATATATGTGTGTTCTTGATCCTATCTTGCAATTCTATAGTCACCTATTATGTGTTATGATCCGACAACCCCGAAGTGACAATAATCGGGATACTTCTCGGTGATGGCCGTAGTTTGAGGAGTTCATGTATTCACTATGTGCTAATGCTTTGTTCCGGTTCTCTATTAAAAGGAGGCCTTATAATATCCCTTAGTTCGCCAGGACTCCGCTACCACGGGAGGGTAGGACAAAAGATGTCATACAAGTTCTTTTCCATAAGCACATATGACTATTTACCGAATACATGCCTACACTACATTGATGAATTGGAGCTAGTTCTATATCACCCTATGTTATAACTATTGCATGAGGAATCGCATCCGGCATAATTATCCATCACAGATCCATTGCCTATGAGCTTTTCACATATTGTTCTTCGCTTATTTACTTTTCCGTTGCTACTATTACAACTACTACAAAAACCCCAAAACATTTATCTTTACTTTTGTTGCCGTTACTATTATTATCATACCACTTTTGCTACTAAACACTTTGCTGCAGATACTAAGTTATCCAGGTGTGGTTGAATTGACAACTCAACTGCTAATACTCAAGAATATTCTTTGGCTCCCCTTGTGTGGAATCAATAAATTTGGGTTGAATACTCTACCCTCGAAAGCTGTTGCGATCCCCTATACTTGTGACTGAGGGAGAGTTCCGTCAGCACGATCCAGTTGAGCTTCCAGGGAGAGTACCGTCAGCCCAACGGCATGATGACGGTCTTTATGAAGCTGCCGACGCAAGGCTTCGCCTAAGCACCGCTATGATATGACCGAGGTGGATTATGGTGGAGGGGGGCACCGCACACGGCAAAAGATCAATGATCAACTTGTATGTGCCGCCCCCCTCCTTGTCCAATTCGGACTAGAGGGGGAGGGGGTGCGCGGCCAGCCCTGGCAGCCCCTCCTCTTCTCCACTAAGGCCCAATAGGCCCATTACACTCCCCGGGGGGTTTCGATAACCCCCGGTACACCGGTATATGTCCGAACTTGCCCGGGACCCTTCCGAAGTCCAAACATATTCATCCAATATATCGATCTTTATGTCTCGACCATTTTGAGACTCCTCGTCATAATCGTGATCATATCCGGGACTCCGAACTACCTTCAGTACATCAAAACACACAAACTCATAATACCGATCATCACCGAACTTTAAGCGTGTGGACCCTACGGGTTTGAGAACTATGTAGACATGACCGAGACACGTCTCCGGTCACTACCTCCGTCTGGGTTTTTTAGTCCCGTAGACCAAAACTCGAGGACCAAGGCAGCTACAGTTAACCGTATGCACGCATAAGTACTGCATCGATTAATGTGGTTGCGTTTATGTGCTCTGCGGTAATTGGCCGGACAATTAAGTAATAGCGGTGATTCAATTGCTGCATGCGCTTGGCAATAATTACCGTGAGCAGGCACTGGCTGGTCTCTGCACACATGCACGGCTGGTCACTGCACGCATGCATGCGGCCTATTTGGCGCAGTTCGCGCCCAATCACACGAACGAATGTGTAATGATTGTGCTTTGGAAAATACAACGCGACCTACTATTTACAAATGCTCGCTCGGGGGCTTAGCGGACCAAAAATCCCAGACGGAGGTAGTACACATCAATAACATGTATATCACATATACCTTTGTTCACCTTGCCATCCTTCTTATCCGCCAAATACTTGGGGTAGTTCCGCTTCCAGTGGCCAGTCCCTTTGCAGTAGAAGCACTCAGTCTCAGGCTTAGGTCCAGACTTGGGTTTCTTCTCCGAGCTGCAACTTGTTTGCCATTCTTCTTGAAGTTCCCCTTCTTCTTCGCTTTACCCTTTTTCATGAAACTGGTGGTCTTGTTGACCATCAACACTTGATGCTCCTTCTTGATTTCTATCTCTGCAGCCTTTAGCACCGCGAAGAGCTCGGGAATAGTATTTTCCATCCCTTGCATATTATAGTTCATCATGAAGCTCTTGTAGCTTGGTGGCAGTGATTGAAGAATTCTGTCAATGACACTATCTTCATGAAGATTAACTCCCAGTTGAATCAAGTGATTATTATACCCAGACATTTTGAGTATATGTTCACTGACAGAACTATTCTCCTCCATCTTGCAGCTATAGAACTTATTGGAGACTTCATATCTCTCAATCCGGGCATTTTCTTGAAATATTGACTTCAACTCCTGGAACATCTCGTATGCTCCATAACGTTCAAAACATCGTTGAAGTCCCGATTCTAAGCCGTAAATCATGGCACACTAAACTATCGAGTAGTCATCAGCATTGCTCTGCCAGACGTTCACAATGTCCGGCGTTGCTTCTGCAGCGGGTCTTGCACCTAGTGGTGCTTCCAGGACGTAATTCTTCTGTGCAGCAATGAGGATAATACTCAAGTTATGGACCCAGTCCGTGTAATTGCTACCATCATCTTTCAACTTAGCTTGCTCAAGGAACCCATTAAAATTAAACGGAACAACAACATGGGCCATCTATCTACAACAACATAGACACGCAAAATACTATCAGGTACTAAGTTCATTATAAATTAAAGTTCAATTAATCAAATTACTTAAGAACTCCCACTTAGACAGACATCTCCCTCTAACAATCTAAGTGATCACGTGATCTAAATCAACTAAACCAGTTCCGATCATCATGTGAAATGGAGTAGTTTTCGATGGTTAACATCACTATGTTGATCATATCTGCTATATGATTCACGCTCGACCTTTCGGTCTTAGTGTTCTGAGGCCATATCTGCATATGCTAGGCTCGTCAAGTTTAACCCGAGTATTTCTACGTGTGCAAAACTGGCTTGCACCCGTTGTATGTGAATGTAGAGCTTATCACACCCGATCATCACGTGGTGTCTCGGCACGACGAACTTTGGCAACGGTGCATATTCAGGGAGAACACGTATACCTTCAAATTTAGTGAGAAATCATCTTATAATGCTACCGTCAATCATAGCAAAATAAGATGCATAAAAGATAAACATCACATGCAATCAATATAAGTGATATGATATGGCCATTATCATCTTGTGCCTTTGATCTCCATCTCCAAAGCACCGTCATGATCACCATCATCACCGGCGCGACACCTTGATCGTCATCGTAGCATCGTTTGTCGTTTCGCCAACTATTGCTTCTACGACTATCGCTACCGCTTAGTGATAAAGTAAAGCAATTACATGGCGATTGCATTGCATACAATAAAGCGACAACCATATGGCTCCTGCAAGTTATCGATAACTCCATTAAAAAACATGAACATCTCATACAATACAATTTAGCATCATGTCTTGACCATATCACATCACAACATGCCCTACAAAAACAAGGTAGACGTCCTCTACTTTGTTGTTGCAAGTTTTACGTGGCTGCTAGGGTTGAGCAAGAACCGTTCTTGCCTACGCATCAAAACCACAATGATATTTCGTCAAGTTAGTTCTTTTAACCTTCAACAAGGACTGGGCGTAGCCACACTCGATTCAGCTAAAGTTTGAGAAACTGACACCCGCCAGCCACCTGTGTGCAAAGCACGTTGGTAGAAGCAGTCTCGCGTAAGCGTATGCGTAATGTCGGTCTGGGCCGCTTCATCCAACAATACCGCTGAATCAAAGTATGACATGCTGGTAAGTAGTATGACTTGTATCGCCCACAACTCACTTGTGTTCTACTCGTGCATATAACATCTACGCATAAACCTGGCTGGAATGCCACTGTTGGGGAACGTAGTAATTTCAAAAAAAATCCTACGCACACGCAAGATCATGGTGATGCATAGAAACGTGAGGGGAGAGTGTCGTCCATGTACCCTCGCAGACTGTAAGCGGAAGCGTTATGATAACGCGGTTGATGTAGTCGTACGTCTTCACGATCGACCGATCCTAGTAACGAACATACGGCACCTCCGTGATCTGCACACGTTCAGCTCGGTGACGTCCCATGAACTCACGATCCAGTAGAGCTTCGAGGGAGAGTTCCGTCAGCACGACAACGTGATGATAGTGTTGATAAAGCTACCGACGCAGGGCTTCGCCTAAGCACCGCTATGATATGATCGAGGTGGATTATGGTGGAGGGGGCACCGCACACGGCTAAAAATCAATGATCAACTTGTGTGTCTTGGGGTGCCCCCCTGCCCCCGTATATAAAGGAGCTAGGGGGAGGCAGCCGTCCAAGGAGGAGGGCGTGCCAAGGGGGAAGTCGTACTCCCACCGGGAGTAGGACTCCTCCTTTCCTAGTAGGAGTAGGAGAAGGGGGAAGGAGGAGAGAGGAGGGAAGGAAAGGGGGGCGCCGCCCCCCTCCTTATGCAATTTGGACTAGAGGGGGAGGGGCGCGTGGCCTGCCCTGGCCGCCCCTCCTCTTCTCCACTAAGGCCCAATAGGCCCATTACACACTCCGGGGGGTTCCGGTAACCCCCCGGTACTCCGGTATATGTCCGAACTTGCCCGAAACCCTTCCGAAGTCCAAACATAGTCATCCAATATATCGATCTTTATGTCTCGACCATTTTGAGACTCCTCGTCATGTCTGTGATCATATCTGGGACTCCAAACTACCTTCGGTACATCAAAACACATAAACTCATAATACCGATCATCACCGAACGTTAAGCGTGCGGACCCTATGGGTTCGAGAACTAAGTAAACATGACCGAGACACGTCTCCAGTCAATAACCAATAGCGGAACCTGGATGCTCATATTGGCTCCTACATATTCTACGAAGATCTTTATCGGTCAAACCGCATAACAACATACGTTGTTCCCTTTGTCATCGGTATGTTACTTGCCTGAGATTCGATCGTCGGTATCTCAATACCTAGCTCAATCTCGTTACTGGCAAGTCTCTTTAGTCGTTTCGTAATGCATCATCCCGCAACTAACTCATTAGTTACATTGCTTGCAAGGCTTATAGTGATGTGCATTACCGAGAGGGCCCAGAGATACCTCTCTGACAATCAGAGTGACAAATCCTAATCTCGATCTATGCCTAGTGAACAAGTACCATCGGAGACACCTCTAGAGCACCTTTATAATCACCCAGTTACGTTGTGACGTTTGGTAACACACAAAGTGTTCCTCCGGTAATCAGGAGTTGCATAATCTCATAGTCATAGGAACATGTATAAGTTATGAAGAAAGCAATAGTAGTAAACTAAAACGATCAAGTGCTAAGCTAACGGAATGGGTCAAGTCAATCACATCATTCTCCCAATGATCTGATCCCGTTTATCAAATGACAACTCATGTCCATGGTTAGGAAACTTTAACCATCTTTGATCGACGAGCTAGTCAAGTAGAGGCATACTAGTGACACTATATTTGTCTATGTATTCACACATGTATTATGTTTCCGGTTAATACAATTCTAGCATGAATTATAAATATTTATCGTGAAATGAGTAAATAAATAGTAACTTTATTATTGCCTCTAGGGCATATTTCCTTCAGTCTCCCACTTGCACTAGAGTCAATAATCTAGATTACACAGTAATGATTCTAACACCCATGGAGTCTTGGTGCTGATCATGTTTTGCTCGTGAGAGAGGCTTTGTCAACGGGTCTGCAACATTCAGATCCGTATGTATCTTGCAAATCTCTATGTCTCCCACCTGGACTTGATCACGGATGGAATTAAAGCGTCTCTTGATGTGCTTGGTTCTCTTGGGAAATCTGGATTCCTTTGCCAAGGCAATTGCACGAGTATTGTCACAAAAGATTCTCATTGGACCCGATGCACTAGGTATGACACCTAGATCGGATATGAACTCTTTCATCCAGACTCCTTCATTTGCTGCTTCCAAAGCAGCTATGTACTCAGGTTCACACGTAGATCCCGCCACGACGCTTTGTTTAGAACTGCACCAACTTACAGCTCCACCATTCAATATAAACACGCATCCGGTTTGCGATTTAGATTAGTGTGAAAGCTTGCATCGATGTAACCATTTATGACGAGCTCTTTGTCACCTCCATAAACGAGAAACATATCCTTAGTCCTTTTCAGGTATTCCAGGATGTTCTTGACCGCTATCCAGTGATCCACTCCTGGATTACTTTGGTACCTCCCTGCTAAACTAATAGCAAGGCACACATCAGGTCTGGTACACAACATTGCATACATGATAGAGCCTATGGCAGAAGCATAGGGAACAATTTTCATTTTCTCTCTATCTTCTGCAGTGGTCGGGCATTGAGTCTGATTTAACTTCACACATTGTAACACAGGCAGGAACCCTTTCTTTGCTTGATCCATTTTTAACTTTTTCAAAACTTTATCAAGGTATGTGCTTTGTGAAAGTCCAATTCAGTAAATTGATCTTAAGCAGCCTCACCGAGGTCTTTCATTGAAAAACTCTTATTCAAGTATCCTTTTATGCTATCTAGAAATTCTATATCATTTCCAATCAACAATATGTCATCTACATATAGTATTAAAAATGCTACAGAGCTCCCACTCACTTTCTTGTAAATACATGCTTCTCCAAAAGGTTGTATAAAACCATATGCTTTGATCACACTATCAAAATGTTTATTCCAACTCCGAGAGGCTTGCACCAGTCCATAAATGGATCGCTGGAGCTTGCACACTTTGTTAGTACATTTTGGATCGACAAAACCTCCTGGTTGCATCATATACAACTCTTCTTCTAGAAATCCATTCCGGAATGCAGTTTTGACATCCATTTGCCAAATTTCATAATCATAAAATATGGCAATATCTAACATGATTCAGACAGACTTAAGAATCGCTACGGGTGAGAAAGTCTCATTGTAGTCAACCCCTTGAACTTGTCGAAAACCATTTGCAACAAGTCGAGCTTTGTAGACAGTAACATTACCGTCAGCGTCAGTCTTCTTCTTGAAGATCCATTTATTCTCGATGGCTTGCCGATCATCGGGCAAGTCAACCAAAGTCCACACTTTGTTCTCATACATGGATCCCATCTCAGATTTCATGGCCTCAAGCCATTTTCCGGAATCTAGGCTCATCATCGCTTCCTCATAGTTCGTAGGTTCGCCATGGTCAAGTAACATAACCTCCAAAATAGGATTACCGTACCACTCTGGTGCGGATCTTATTCTGTTTGACCTACGAGGTTCGGTAGTAACTTATCTGAAGTTTCTTGATCAATATCATTAGCTTCCTCACTAATTGGTGTAGGTGTCACAGGAACCGGTTTTTGTGATAAACTACTTTCTAATAAGGGAGTAGGTACAGTTACCTCATCAAGTTCTACTTTCCTCCCACTCACTTCTTTCGAGAGAAACTCCTTCTCTAGAAAGGATCCATTCTTAGCAACGAATGTCTTGCCTTCGGATCTGTGATAGAAGGTGTACCCAACAGTCTCCTTTGGGTATCCTATGAAGACACATTTCTCCGACTTGGGTTTGAGCTTATCAGGTTGAAGCTTTTTCAAATAAGCATCGCAGCCCCAAACTTTAAGAAACGACAACTTTGGTTTCTTGCCAAACCACAGTTCATAAGGCGTCGTCTCAACCGATTTAGATGGTGTCCTATTAACGTGAATGCAGCCGTCTCTAAAGCATAACCCCAAAACGATAGCGTAAATCTGTAAGAGACATCATAGATCGCACCATATCTAACAAAGTGCGGTTATGATGTTCGGACACACCATTACGCTGTGGTGTTCCGGGTGGCGTGAGTTGCGAAACTATTCCGCATTGTTTCAAATGAAGACCAAACTCGTAACTCAAATATTCTCCTCCACGATCAGATTGTAGAAACTTTATTTTCTTGTTACAATGATTTTCCACTTCACTCTGAAATTCTTTGAAGTTTTCAAATGTTTCAGACTTATGTTTCATTAGTAGATATACCCATATCTGCTTAAATCATCTGTGAAGGTGAGAAAATAACGATACCCGCCGCGAGACTCAATATTCATCGGACCACATACATCAGTATGTATGATTTCCAACAAATCTGTTGCTCGCTCCATTGTTCCGGAGAACGGTGTTTTAGTCATCTTGCCCATGAGGCATGGTTCGCAAGTACCAAGTGATTCATAATCAAGTGATTCAAAAAGTCCATCAGTATGGAGTTTCTTCATGCGCTTTACACCAATATGACCTAAACGACAGTGCCACAAATAAGTTGCACTATCATTATCAACTCTGCATCTTTTGGCTTCAACATTATGAATATGTGTATCACTACAATCAAGATTTAACAAAAATAGACCACTCTTCAAGGGTGCATGACCATAAAAGATATTACTCATATAAATAGAACAACCATTATTCTCAGATTTAAATGAATAATCATCTCGCATCTAACAAGATCCAGATATAATGTTCATGCTTAATGCTGGCACCAAATAACAATTATTCAGGTCTAAAACTAATCCCGAAGGTAGATGTAGAGGTAGCGTGCCGACCGCGATCACATCGACTTTGGAACCATTTCCCACGCGCATCATCACCTCGTCCTTAGCCAATCTACGCTTAATCCGTAGTCCATGTTTCTAGTAGCAAATGTTAGCAACAAAACCAGTATCAAATACCCAGGTGCTATTGCGAGCTTCAGTAAGGTACTACCTCCGTCCGGTTTTTTAGTCCTGCAGACCAAAACTTGAAGACCAAGGCAGCTGCAGTTAACTGCATGCACGCATAAGTACTGCATCGATTTATGTGGTTTGGTTTACCTGCTCTGCGGTAATTGGCCAGACAATTAAGTAATAGCGGTGATTCAATTGCTGCATGTGCTTGGCAATAATTACCGCGAGCAGGCACTCGCTGGTCTCTCCACGCATGCAAGACTGGTCACTGCACGCATGCATGCGGCCTATTTGGCGCAGTTCGCGCCCAATCACACGAACGAATGTGTTATGATTGTGCTTTGGAAAATACAACGTGACCTACTATTTACAAACTCTCGCTCGGGGGCTTAGCGGACCAAAAATCCCGGACGGAGGTAGTACACATCAATAACATGTATATCACATATACCTTTGTTCACCTTGCCATCCTTCTTATCCACCAAATACTTGGGGTAGTTCCGCTTCCAGTGGCCAGTCCCTTTGCAGTAGAAGCACTCAGTCTCAGGCTTAGGTCCAGACTTGGGTTTCTTCTCCTGAGCAGCAACTTGTTTGCTGTTCTTCTTGAAGTTCCCCTTCTTCTTCCCTTTACCCTTTTTCTTGAAACTGGTGGTCTTGTTGACCATCAACACTTGATGCTCCTTCTTGATTTCTACCTCCGCAGCCTTTAGCATCGCGAAGAGCTCGGCAATAGTATTTTCCATCCCTTGCATATTATAGTTCATCATGAAGCTCTTGTAGCTTGGTGGCAGTGATTGAAGAATTCTGTCAATGACACTATCTCATCATGAAGATTAACTCCCAGTTGAATCAAGTGATTATTATACCCATACATTTTGAGTATATGTTCACTAACAGAACCATTCCCCTCCATCTTGCAGCTATAGAACTTATTGGAGAATTCATATCTCTCAATCTGGGCATTTTCTTGAAATATTAACTTCAACTCCTGGAACATCTCATATGCTCCATGATGTTCAAAACGCCGTTGAAGTCCCGGTTCTAAGTCGTAAAGCATGGCACACTGAACTATCGAGTAGTCATCAGCATTGCTCTGCCAGACGTTCACAACGTCCGGAGTTGCTCCTGCAGCGGGTCTTGCACCTAGTGGTGCTTCTAGGACGTAATTCTTCTGTGCAGCAATGAGGATAATCCTCAAGTTACGGACCCGGTCCGTGTAATTGCTACCATCATCTTTCAACTTAGCTTTCTCAAGGAACGCATTAAAATTCAATGGAACAACAGCACGGGCCATCTATCTACAACAACATAGACACGCAAAATACTATCACGTACTAAGTTCATGATAAACTGAAGTTCAATTAATCAATTTACTTAAGAACTCCCACTTAGACCGACATCTCCCTCTAATAATCTAAGTGATCACGTGATCCAAATCAACTAAACCAGTTCTGATCATCACGTGAAATGGAGTAGTTTTCAATGGTGAACATCACTATGTTGATCATATCTACTATATGATTCACGCTCGACCTTTCGGTCTCAGTGTTCTGAGGCCATATCTGTATATGCAAGGCTCATCAAGTTTAACCCGAGTATTTCTGTGTGTGCAAAACTGGCTTGCACCCGTTGTATGTGAACGTAGAGCTTATCACACCCGATCATCACGTGGTGTCTCGGCACGACGAACTTTGGCAACGGTGCATATTCAGGGAGAACACTTATACCTTGAAATTTAGTGAGAGATCATCTTATAATGCTACGTCAATCAAAGCAAAATAAGATGCATAAAAGATAAACATCACATGCAATCAATATAAGTGATATGTATGGCCATTATCATCTTGTGCCTTTGATCTCCATCTCCAAAGCACCGTCATGATCACCATCTTCACCGGCGCGACACCTTGATCTTCATCGTAGCATCGTTTTTCGTTTCGCCAACTATTGCTTCTACGACTATCGCTACCGCTTAGTGATAAAGTAAAGCAATTACATGGCGATTGCATTGCATACAATAAAGCGACAACCATATGGCTCACGCCAGTTGCCGATAACTCTATTACAAAACATGATCATCTCATACAATAAAATTTAGCATCATGTCTTGACCATATCGCATCACAACATGCCATACAAAAACAAGTTAGACGTCCTCTACTTTGTTGTTGCATGTTTTACGTGGCTGCTAGGGTTGAGCAAGAACCGTTCTTACCTACGCTTCAAAACCACAACGATATTTTGTCAAGTTGGTGTGGTTTTAACCTTCAACAAGGATTGGGCGTAGCCACACTCATTTCAACTGAAGTTGGAGAAACTGACACCCGCCAGCCACCTGTGTGCAAAGCACGTCGGTAGAACCAGTCTCGCGTAAGCGTACGCGTAATGTCGGTCCGGGTCGCTTCTGTTGGAAATATGCCCTAGAGGCAATAATAAATTAGTTATTATTATATTTCCTTGTTCATGATAATCGTTTATTATCCATGCTATAATTGTATTGATAGGAAACTCAGATACATGTGTGGATACATAGACAACACCATGTCCCTAGTAAGCCTCTAGTTGACTAGCTCGTTGATCAATGGATGGTTACGGTTTCCTGACCATGGACATTGGATGTCGTTGATAACGGGATCACATCATTGGGAGAATGATGTGATGGACAAGACCCAATCATAAGCCTAGCACAGAGATCGTGTAGTTCGTATGCTAAAGCTTTTCTAATGTCAAGTATCTTTTCCTTAGACCATGAGATTGTGCAACTCCCGGATACCGTAGGAATGCTTTGGGTGTACCAAACGTCACAACGTAACTGGGTGGCTATAAAGGTGCACTACAGGTATCTCTGAAAGTGTCTGTTGGGTTGGCACGAATCGAGACTGGGATTTGTCACTCCGTGTAAACGGAGAGGTATCTCTGGGCCCACTCGGTAGGACATCATCATAATGTGCACAATGTGACCAAGGGGTTGATCACGGGATGATGTGTTACGAAACGAGTAAAGAGACTTGCCGGTAATGAGATTGAACAAGTTATTGGTATACCGACGATCGAATCTCGGGCAAGTACAATACCGTTAGACAAAGGGAATTGTATACGGGATCGATTGAGTCCTTGACATGGTGGTTCATCCGATGAGATCATCGTGGAACATGTGGGAGCCAACATGGGTATCCAGATCCCGCTGTTGGTTATTGACCAGAGAACGTCTTCGTCATGTCTACATGTCTCCCGAACCCGTAGGGTCTACACACTTAAGGTTCGATGACGCTAGGGTTATAAAGGAAGTTTGTATGTGGTTACCGAATGTTGTTTAGAGTCTCAGATGAGATCGCGGATGTCACGAGGAGTTCCGGAATGGTCCGGAGGTAAAGATTTATATATGGAAAGTTGTTGTTCGGGTTTCGGGAAAAGTTTGGGTTTTTTCGGTATTGTACCGGGAAGCTTCCAGAAGGTTCCGGAGGATTCCGGAGGGGTCCGGAGGTCCGGAAATTGTTCCACCACGTCCAATACAGTAGAATGGGCTGTAAGGGGGCGCCCTAGCCTTAATCGGCCAGGGGCACTAGCCCCCCCAAGGCCCATGCGCATGGGGAGGGAAAACCCTAAGGGGGAGGGCCTCCACTTGACTTGGGAGGCACTCCTCCCCCCTTGGCCGCCGCCCCCTCCTCAGATTGGATCTGAGGGGGCCAGCCCCCCTCTCCCTTGCCCCTATATATATGTGGGGGGTAGGAGGGCAGCCGCACCACAAGTTCTGGCGCAGCCCTCCCCCTCTCCCAAGTACTCCTCCTCTCTCGCGGTGCTTGGCGAAGCCCTGCAGGATTGCCACGCTCCTCCACCACCACCACGCCGTTGTGCTGCTGCTGGATGGAGTCTTCCTCAACCTCTCCCTCTCTCCTTGCTGGATCAAGGCATGGGAGACGTCACCGGGTTGTACGTGTGTTGAACGCGGAGGTGCCGTCCGTTCGGCACTAGGATCTCCGGTGATTTGGATCACGACGAGTACGACTCCTTCAACCCCGTTCTCTTGAATGCTTCGATGCACTCTCCTTCCCCTCGTTGCTGGTTTCTCCATAGATAGATCTTGGTGACACGTAGGAAAATTTTGAATTTCTGCTACGTTCCCCTACAGTGGCATTGTTGGAAATATGCCCTAGAGGCAATAATAAAAGTATTATTATATTTCCCTGTTCATGATAATTGTCTTTTATTCATGCTATAACTATATTATCCGGAAATCGTAATACACGTGTGAATACATAGACCACAATATGTCCCTAGTGAGCCTCTAGTTGACTAGCTCGTTGTGATCAACAGATAGTCATGGTTTCCTGGCTATGGACATTGGATGTCGTTGATAACAGGATCACATCATTAGGAGAATGATGTGATGGACAAGACCCAATCCTAAGCATAGCACAAAGATCGTGTAGTTCGTTTGCTAGAGCTTTTCTAATGTCAAGTATCATTTCCTTAGACCATGAGATTGTGCAACTCCCGGATACCGTAGGAATGCTTTGGGTGTACCAAATGTCACAACGTAACTGGGTGACTATAAAGGTGCATTACAGGTATCTCCGAAAGTATCTGTTGGGTTGGCACGAATCGAGACTGGGATTTGTCACTCCGTGTAAACGGAGAGGTATCTCTGGGCCCACTCGGTAGAACATCATCATAATGTGCACAATGTGACCAAGGGGTTGATCACGGGATGATGTGTTACGGAACGAGTAAAGAGACTTGCCGGTAACGAGATTGAACAAGGTATCGGTATACCGACGATCGAATCTCGGGCAAGTAAAATACCGCTAGACAAAGGGAATTGCATACGGGATTGATTAAGTCCTTGACATCGTGGTTCATCTGATGAGATCATCATGGAACATGTGGGAGCCAACATGGGTATCCAGATCCCGCTGTTGGTTATTGACCGGAGAACGTCTCCGTCATGTCTACATGTCTCCCGAACCCGTAGGGTCTACACACTTAAGGTTCGATGACGCTAGGGTTATAAAGGAAGTTTGTATGTGGTTACCGAATGTTGTTCGGAGTCCTAGATGAGATCTCGGACGTCACGAGGAGTTCCGGAATGGTCCGGAGGTAAAGATTTATATATGGGAAGTCCTGTTTTGGTCACCGGAAAAGTTTCGGGTTTTTCCGGTAACGTACCGGGACCACCGGGAGGGTCCCGGGGGTCCACCAAGTGGGGCCACCAACCCTGGAGGGCTGCATGGTCCAAGTGTGGGAGGGGACCAGCCCCAGGTGGGCTGGTGCGCCCCCCCCACATGGCCCAAGGCGCAAGGGAAGTGGGGAAGGGGGCAAACCATAGGGCAGTTGGGCCCTAAGGCCCACCCTAGGTGCACCTCCCCCCTCTCCCCCTTCTGGCCGCACCAGATGCCATCTGGGGGCTGCCGCCACCCCTGGGGAGGGAACCCTAGAGGGGGCGCAGCCCCCTCCCCTCCTCCTATAAATAGTGGGGGTTTTGGGGCTGCCCAACACACGAGAATCTCTCCCTTCTCCTCTTGGTGCAGCCCTACCTCTCTCCCTTCTCCTCATATCTCGCGGTGCTTGGCGAAGCCCTGCTAGACAACCACGCTCCTCCATCACCACCACGCCGTTGTGCTGCTGCTGGATGGAGTCTTCCTCAACCTCTCCCTCTCTCCTTGCTGGATCAAGGCATGGGAGACGTCACCGGGCTGTACGTGTGTTGAACGCGGAGGTGCCGTCCGTTCGGCACTAGGATCTCCGGTGATTTGGATCACGACGAGTACGACTCCTTCAACCCCATTCTCTTGAACGCTTCCGCTTAGCGATCTACAAGGGTATGTAGATGCACTCTCCTTCCCCTCATTGCTGGTCTCTCCATAGATAGATCTTGGTGATACGTAGGAAATTTTTTGAATTTCTGCTATGTTCCCCAATAGTGGCATCATGAGCTAGGTCTATTGTGTAGATTCTTTGCACGAGTAGAACACAAAGTAGTTGTGGGCGTTGATTTTGTTCAATATGCTTACCGTTACTAGTCCAATCTTGTTTCGACGGTATTGTGGGATGAAGCGGCCCGGACCGACCTTACACGTACACTTACGTGAGACAGGTTCCACCGATTGACATGCACTTGGTGCATAAGGTGGCTAGCGGGTGCCAGTCTCTCCCACTTTAGTCGGAACGGATTCGATGAAAAGGGTCCTTATGAAGGGTAAATAGCAATTGACATATCACGTTGTGGTTTTGCGTAGGTAAGAAAAGTTCTTGCTAGAAACCCATGGCAGCCACGTAAAACATGCAAACAACAATTAGAGGATGTCTAACTTGTTTTTGCAGGGTATGCTATGTGATGTGATATGGCCAAGAAGAATGTGATGAATGATATGTGATGTATGAGATTGATCATGTTCTTGTAATAGGAATCACGACTTGCATGTCGATGAGTATGACAACCGGCAGGAGCCATAGGAGTTGTCTTAATTTATTGTATGACCTGCGTGTCATTGAACAACGCCATGTAATTACTTTACTTTATTGCTAACCGGTAGCCATAGTAGTAGAAGTAATAAGTTGGCGAGACGACTTCATGGAGACACGATGATGGAGATCATGATGATGGAGATCATGGTGTCATGCCGGTGACGATGATGATCATGGAGCCCCGAAGATGGAGATCAAAAGGAGCAAAATGATATTGGCCATATCACGTCACTATTTGATTGCATGTGATGTTTATCATGTTTATGCATCTTGTTTACTTAGAACAACGGTAGTAAATAAGATGATCCCTTACAAAAATTTCAAGAAGTGTTCTCCCCTTACTGTGCACCGTTGCTACAGTTCGTCGCTTCTAAGCACCACGTGATGATCGGGTGTGATGGATTCTTACGTTCACATACAATGGGTGTAAGACAGATTTACACACGCGAAACACTTAGGGTTAACTTGACGAGCCTAGCATGTACAGACATGGCCTCGGAACACAGAGACCGAAAGGTCGAGCATGAGTCGTATAGTAGATACGATCAACATGAAGATGTTCACCGATGATGACTAGTCCGCCTCACGTGATGATCGGACACGGCCTAGTTGACTCGGATCATGTAATCACTTAGATGACCAGAGGGATGTCTATCTAAGTGGGAGTTCATAAGATGAACTTAATTATCCCGAAGATAGTCAAAAGACCCTTTGCAAATTATGTCATAGCTCGCGCTTTAGTTCCACAGTTTAGATATGTTCCTAGAGAAAATATAGTTGAAAGTTGACAGTAGCGATTATGCGGAAAGTAGAAAGCTTATGTCCTTAATGCACCGCTCAATGTGCTGAACCCCAAACATCGTTTGTGGATGCTGCGAACATCAGACATACACGTTTTGATAACTACGTGATAGTTCAGTTAAACGGTTTAGAGTTGAGGCACCAAAGACGTTTTCGAAATGTCGCGGAACATATGAGATGTTTTGAGGGCTGAAATTGAGATTTCAGGCTCGTGCCCACGTCAAGAGGTATGAGACCTCCGACGATTTTCTTAGCCTGCAAACTAACGGAGAAAAGCTCAATCGTTGAGCTTGTGCTCAGATTGTCTGAGTACAACAATCACTTGAATCGATTGGGAGTTAATCTTCCAGATGAGATAGTGATGTTTCTCCAAACTCATTACCACCAAGCTGCTAGAGCTTTGTGATGAACTATGATATATCAGGAACATATACGATGATCCTTGAGATATTCGCGATGTTTGACACCGCGAAAGTAGAAATCAAGAAGGAGCATCAATTGTTGATGGTTGGTGAAACCACTAGTTTCAAGAAGGGCAAGGGCAAGAAGGGATACTTCATGAAACGGCAAATCAGCTGCTGCTCCAGTGAAGAAACCCAAGGTTGAACCCAAACCCGAGACTAAGTGCTTCTGTAATAAGGGGAACAGCCACTGGAGCGGAATTACCCTAGATACTTGGTAGATGAGAAGGCTGGCAAGGTCGATAGAAGTATATTGGATATACATTATGTTATTGTGTACTTTACTAGTACTCCTAGTAGCACCAGGGTATTAAGATACCGGTTCAGTTGCTAAGTGTTAGTATCTCGAAATAAAAGAGCTATGGAATAAACGGAGACTAGCTAAAGGTGAGCTGACGATATATGTTGGAAGTATTTCCAAGGTTGATGTGATCAAGAATCGCACGCTCCCTCTACCATCGAGATTTGGTGTTTGCGTTGAGCATAGACATGATTGGACTATGTCTATCGCAATACGGTTATTCATTTAAGGAGAATAATGGTTACTCTGTTTATTTGAATAATACCTTCAATGGTCTTGCACCTAAAGGAATGGTTTATTGAATCTCGATCGTAGTGATACACATTTTCATGCCAAAAGATATAAGATAGTAATGATAGTACCACTTACTTGTGGCACTGCCATGTAAGTCATATTGGTATAAGACGCATGAAGAAGCTCCATGTTGATGGATCTTTGGACTCACTCGTTTTTGAAAAGTTTGAGACATGCGAACCATGTCTATTGGTGTATACGCATGAAGAAACTCCATGCGGATGGATCGTTTGGACTCACTTGATTTTGAATCACTTGAGATATGCAAATCATACCACATAGGCAAGATGACTGAAAAGCCTCGGTTTCAGTAAGATGGAACAAGATAGCAACTTGTTGCAAGTAACACATTTTGATGTGTGCAGTCCAATGAGTGCTGAGGCATGTAGTGAATATCGTTATGTTCTTACTTCACAGATGATTCGAGTAGATGTTGAGTATATTTACTTGATAAAACACAAGTCTGAATTATTGAATGGTTCAAGTAATTTCAGAGTGAAGTAGAAGATCATTGTGACAAGAGGATAAAATGTCTATGATATGATCATAGAGATGAATATCTGAGTTACGAGTTTTGGCACACAATTAAGACATTGTGGAAATTATTTCACAACTAATACAGCCTGGAACACCATAGTGTGATGGTGTGTCCGAACATCATAACTGCACCCTATTGGATATGATGCATACCATGATGTCTCTTATCGAATTACCACGATAGTTTATGGGTTAGGCATTAGAGACAACCACATTCACTTTAAAATAGGGCACCACGTAATTCCGATGCGATGACACCGTATGAACTATGGTTTAGAGAAACCTAAGCTGTCATTTCTTAGAAGTTTGGGGCTGCGACGCTTATGTGAAAAAGTTTCAGGCTGATAAGCTCGAACCCAAAGCGGATAAATGCATCTTCATAGGACACCCAAAACAGTTGGGTATACCTCCTGTCTCAGATCCGAAAGCAATAAGGGATTGTTTCTAGAATCGGGTCCTTTCTCGAGGAAAAGTTTCTCTCGAAAGAATTGAGTGGGAGGATGGTGGAGACTTGATATGGTTATTGAACCATTACTACAACTAGTGTGTAGCAGGGCACAAGAAGTTGTTCCTGTGGCACCTACACCAATTGAAGTGGAAGCTTATGATAGTGATCATGAAGCTTCAGATCAAGTCACTACCGAACCTCATAGGACGACAAGGACGCGTACTGCTTCGGAGTGGTACGGTAATCCTGTCTTGAAGGTCATGTTGCTAGACAACAATGAACCTACGAGCTATGGAGAAGCGATGGTGGGCCCAAATTCCGACAAATGGTTAGAAGCCATGAAATCCGAGATAGGATCCATGTACCAGAACAAAGCATGGACTTTGGTGGACTTGCCCGATGATCGGCAAGCCATTGAGATAAATGGATCTTTAAGAAGAAGACGGACGTGGATGGTGATGTCACCGTCTATGAAGCTCAACTTGTGGCAAAGAGTTTTTCACAAGTTCAAGGAGTTGACTACGATGAGATTTTCTCATCCGTAGCGATGCTTAAGTCCGTCGGAATCATGTTAGCATTAGCTGCATTTATGAAATCTGGCAGATGGATGTCAAAAACGAGTTTCCTTACCAGTCTTCGTAAGGAAAGGTTGTATATAATACAATCCAAAAGTTTTTGTCGATCCTAAGGATGCTAAAAGGTATGCTGGCTCCAGCGATCCTTCTAAGGACTGGAGTAAGCATCTCAGAGTTGGAATGTACGTTTTGATGAGATGATCAAAGATTTTGGGTTTATACAAAATTTTATGAGAAACTTGTATTTCCAAAGAAGTGAGTGGGAGCACTATAGAATTTCTGATGAGTATATGTTATTGACATATTGTTGATCAAAAATGATGTAGAATTTCTGGAAAGCATATAGGGTTATTTGAAAATTGTTTTTCAATGGAAACCCTGGATTAGGCTACTTGAACAATAAGCATCAAGATCTATAAGATAGATCAAAATGCTTAACAGTACTTTCAAATGAGCACGTACCTTGACATAATCTTGAAGGTGTTCAAGATGGATCAGTCAAAGGAGTTCTTGCCTGAGATGTAAGGTATGAAGTTAAGACTTAAAAGCTCGACCACGGCAGAATAGAGAGAAAGGACGAAGGTTGTCCCCTATACTTCAGATGTAGGCTCTATAGTATGCTATGCTTTGTACCGCACCGGAAGTGTGCCTTGCAATGAGTTAGTCAAGGGGTACAAGAATGATCCAGGAATGGATCATTGGACAGCGGTCAAAATTGTCCTTGGAGTAAATAAGGACATGTTTCTCAATTATGGAGGTGATAAAGAGTTCGGTGTAAAGGGTCACGTCGATGCAAGCTTTAACACCTATCCGAGTGACTCTGAGTAGCAAACCGGATACGTATAGTGGAGCAACCATTTGGAATAGCTCCAAGTGGAGCGTGGAAGCAGCATTTACAATACGACCCAGAAATTTGCGAAGTACATACGGATCTGAAAGTTGCAGACCCGTTGACTAAAACCTCTCTTGCAAGCAAAACAGGATCAAACCCCAGAACTCATTGAGTCTTAATCACATGATGATGTGAACTAGTTTAATGACACTAGTAAACTCTTTGGATGTTGGTCACATGGCGATGTGACCTGTCAATGTTAATCACATGGCGATGTGAACTAGATTATTGACTCTAGCGCAAGTGGGAGATTGTTGGAAATATGCCCTAGAGGCAATAATAAAAGTATTATTATATTTCCCTGTTCATGATAATTGTATTTTATTCATGCTATAACTGTATTATCCGGAAATCGTAATACACGTGTGAATACATAGACCACAATATGTCCCTAGTGAGCCTCTAGTTGACTAGCTCGTTGTGATCAACAGATAGTCATGGTTCCTGGCTATGGACATTGGATGTCGTTGATAACAGGATCACATCATTAGGAGAATGATGTGATGGACAAGACCCAATCCTAAGCATAGCACAAAGATCGTGTAGTTCGTTTGCTAGAGCTTTTCTAATGTCAAGTATCATTTCCTTAGACCATGAGATTGTGCAACTCCCGGATACCGTAGGAATGGTTTGGGTGTACCAAACATCACAACGTAACTGGGTGACTATAAAGGTGCATTACAGGTATCTCCAAAAGTATCTGTTGGGTTGGCACGAATCGAGACTGGGATTTGTCACTCCGTGTAAACGGAGAGGTATCTCTGGGCCCACTCGGTAGAACATCATCATAATGTGCACAATGTGACCAAGAGGTTGATCACGGGATGATGTGTTACAGAACGAGTAAAGAGACTTTCCGGTAACGAGATTGAACAAGGTATCGGTATACCGACGATCGAATCTCAGGCAAGTAAAATACCGCTAGACAAAGGGAATTGCATACGGGATTGATTAAGTCCTTGCCATCGTGGTTCATCCGATGAGATCATCGTGGAACATGTGGGAGCCAACATGGGTATCCAGATCCCGCTGTTGGTTATTGACCGGAGAACGTCTCCATCATGTCTACATGTCTCCCGAACCCGTAGGGTCTACACACTTAAGGTTCGATGACGCTAGGGTTATAAAGGAAGTTTGTATGTGGTTACCGAATGTTGTTTGGAGTCTCAGATGAGATCCCGGACATCACGAGGAGTTCCGGAATGGTCCAGAGGTAAAGATTTATATATGGGAAGTCCTGTTTTGGTCACCGGAAAAGTTTCGGGTTTTTCCGGTAACGTACCGGGACCACCGGGAGGGTCCCGGGGGTCCACCAAGTGGGGCCACCAACCCTGGAGGGCTGCATGGGCCAAGTGTGGGAGGGGACCAGCCCCAGGTGGGCTGGTGCGCCCCCCACATGGCCCAAGGCGCAAGGGAAGTGGGGAAGGGGGCAAACCCTAGGGCAGTTGGGCCCTAAGGCCCACCCTAGGTGCGCCTCCCCGCTCTCCCCCTTCTGGCCGCACCAGATGCCATCTGGGGGCTGCCGCCACCCCTGGGGAGGGAACCCTAGAGGGGGCGCAGCCCCCTCCCCTACTCCTATAAATAGTGGGGTTTTTGGGGCTGCCCAACACACGAGAATCTCTCCCTTCTCCTCTTGGTGCAGCCCTACCTCTCTCCCTTCTCCTCATATCTCGCGGTGCTTGGCGAAGCCCTGCTAGACTACCACGCTCCTCCATCACCACCACGCCATTGTGCTTCTACTAGATGGAGTCTTCCTCAACCTCTCCCTCTCTCCTTGCTGGATCAAGGCATGGGAGACGTCACCGGGCTGTACGTGTGTTGAACGCGGAGGTGCCGTCCGTTCGGCACTAGGATCTCCGGTGATTTGGATCACGACGAGTACGACTCCTTCAACCCCGTTCTCTTGAACGCTTCCGCTTAGCGATCTACAAGGGTATGTAGATGCACTCTCCTTCCCCTCGTTGCTGGTCTCTCCATAGATAGATCTTGGTGATACGTAGGAAAATTTTTGAATTTTTGCTACGTTCCCCAACAGGCATCATGAGCTAGGTCTATTGCGTAGATTCTTTGCACGAGTAGAATACAAAGTAGTTGTGGGCGTTGATTTTGTTCAATATGCTTACTGTTACTAGTCCAATCTTGTTTCGACGGTATTGTGGTGAAGCGGCCCGGACCGACCTTACACGTACACTTACGTGAGACAGGTTCCACCGATTGACATGCACTTGGTGCATAAGGTGGCTAGCGGGTGCCAGTCTCTCCCACTTTAGTCGGAACGGATTCGATGAAAAGGGTCCTTATGAAGGGTAAATAGCAATTGACATATCACGTTGTGGTTTTGCGTAGGTAGGAAACGTTCTTGCTAGAAACCCATAGCAGCCACGTAAAACATGCAAACAACAATTAGAGGACGTTTAACTTGTTTTTGCAGGGTTTGCTATGTGATGTGATATGGCCAAGAAGAATGTGATGAATGATATGTGATGTATGAGATTGATCATGTTCTTGTAATAGGAATCACGACTTGCATGTCGATGAGTATGACAACTGGCAGGAGCAATAGGAGTTGTCTTAATTTATTGTATGACCTGCGTGTCATTAAACAACGCCATGTAATTACTTTAATTTATTGCTAACCGGTAGCCATAGTAGTGGAAGTAATAGTTGGCGAGACAACTTCATGAATACACGATGATGGAGATCATGATGATGGAGATCATGGTGTCATGCCGGTGACGATGATGATCATGGAGCCCCGAAGATGGAGATCAATGGAGCTATATCATATTGGCCATATCATGTCACTACTATATAATTGCATGTGATGTTTATTATGTTTATGCATCTTTTTTACTTAGAACGACGGTAGTAAATAAGATGATCCCTTACAACAATTTCAAGAAGTGTTCTCCCCTAACTGTGCACCGTTGCTAAAGTTCATCGTTTTGAAGCACCACGTGATGATCGAGTGTGATAGATCCTTACGTTCACATACAACGGGTGCAAGACAGTTTTACACATGCAAAACACTTAGGGTTAACTTGACGAGCCTAGCATGTATAGACATGGCCTCGGAACACAGAGACCAAAAGGTCGAGCATGAGTCGTATGGAGGATACGATCAACATGAAGATGTTCACCGATGATGACTAGTCCGTCTCACGTGATGATCGGACACGCCTAGTTGACTCGGATCATGTAATCACTTAGATGACTAGAGGGATGTCTATCTGAGTGGGAGTTCATAAGATGAACTTAATTATCCTGAACATAGTCAAAAGATCTTTGCAAATTATGTCGTAAGCTCGTGCTTTAGTTCCACTGTTTAGATATGTTCCTAGAGAAAATATAGTTGAAAGTTGACAATAGCGATTATGCGGACAGTAGAAAGCTTATGTCCTTAATGCACCGCTTAGTGTGCTGAACCCCAAACGTTGTTGTGGATGTTGCGAACATCAGACATGCACGTTTTGATAACTACGTGATAGTTCAGTTAAACGGTTTATTGTTGAGGCACCAAAGACGTTTTCAAAACGTCGCGGAACATATGAGATGTTTTGAGGGCTCAAATTGAGATTTCAGGCTCGTGCCCACGTCAAGAGGTATGAGACCTCCGACGATTTTCTTAGCCTGCAAACTAGGGGAGAAAAGCTCAATCGTTGAGCTTGTGCTCAGATTGTCTGAGTGCAACAATCACTTGAATCGAGTGGGAGTCGATCTTCCAGATGAGATAGTGATGTTTCTCCAAAGTCATTGCCACCAAGCTGCTAGAGCTTCGTGATGAGCTATAACATATCAGGGATAGATATGATGATCCTTGAGGTATTCGCGATGTTTGACACCGCGAAAGTAGAAATCAAGAAGGAGCATCAATTGTTGATGGTTGGTGAAACCACTAGTTTCAAGAAGGGCAAGGGCAAGAAGGGATACTTCATGAAACGGCAAATCAGCTGCTGCTCTAGTGGTGAAACCCAAGGTTGAACCCAAACCCGAGACTAAGTGCTTCTGTAATAAGGGGAACAACCACTGGAGCGTAATTACCCTAGATACTTGGTAGATGAGAAGGCTGGCAAGGTCGATAGAAGTATATTGGATATACATTATGTTAATGTGTACTTTACTAGTACTCCTAGTAGCACCAGGGTATTAGATATCGGTTCGGTTTTTAAGTGTTAGTAACTCGAAATAAAAGCTACGGAATAAACGGAGACTAGCTAAAGGTGAGCTGACGATATGTGTTGGAAGTTTTTCCAAGGTTGATGTGATCAAGCATCGCACGCTCCCTCTACCATCGAGATTTGGTGTTTGCGTTGAGCATAGACATGATTGGATTATGTCTATCGCAATACGGTTATTCATTTAAGGAGAATAATGGTTACTCTATTTATTTGAATAATACCTTCAATGGTCTTGCACCTAAAGGAATGGTTTATTGAATCTCGATCGTAGTGATACAAATTTTCATGCCAAAAAGATATAAGATAGTAATGATAGTACCACTTACTTGTGGCACTGCCATGTAAGTCATATTGGTGTAAAACGCATGAAGAAGCTCCATGTTGATGGATCTTTGGACTCACTCGTTTTGAAAAGTTTGAGACATGCGAACCATGTCTATTGGTGTATACGCATGAAGAAACTCCATGCAGATGGATCGTTTTGACTCACTCGATTTTGAATCACTTGAGATATGCAAATCATACCACATGGGCAAGGTGACTAAAAAGCCTCGTTTTTCAGTAAAATGGAACAAGATAGCAACTTGTTGGAAGTAACACATTTTGATGTGTGCAGTCCAATGAGTGCTGAGGCATGCAGTGAATATCATTATGTTCTTACTTCACAGATGATTCAAGTAGATGTAGAGTATATTTACTTGATGAAACACAAGTCTGAATTATTGAATGGTTCAAGTAATTTCAGAGTGAAGTTGAAGATCATCGTGACAAGAGGATGAAATGTCTATGATATGATCATAGAGATGAGTATCTGAGTTACGAGCTTTGGCACGCAATTATGACATTGTGGAAATTGTTTCACAATTAATACCGCCTGGAACACCATAGTTTGATGGTGTGTCCGAACATCATAGTTGCACTCTATTGGATATGGTGTGTACCATGATGTCTCTTATCGAATTACCACTATCGTTTATGGGTTAGGCTTTATAGACAACCACATTCACTTTAAATAGGGCACCACGTAATCCCGTTGAGATGACACCGTATGAACTATGGTTTAGAGAAACCTAACCTATCATTTCTTAAAGGTTTGGGGCTGCGATGCTTATGTGAAAAAGTTTCAGGTTGATAAGCTCGAACCCAAAGCGGATAAAATGCATCTTCATAGGACACCCAAAATAGTTGGGTATACCTCCTAATTCAGATCCGAAAGCAATAGGGATTGTTTCTTGAATCGGGTCCATTCTCGAGGAAAAGTTTGTCTCGAAAAGTTGAGTGGGAGGATGGTGGAGACTTGATATGGTTATTGAACCGTCACTACAACTAGTGTGTAGCAGGGCACAGGAAGTTGTTCCTGTGGCACCTACACCAATTGAAGTAGAAGCTTATGATAATGATCATGAAACTTCGGATCAAGTCACTACCGTACCTCGTAGGGTGACAAGGATGCGTACTGCTTCAGAGTGGTACAGTAATCTTGTCTTGAAGGTCATGTTGCTAGACAACAATGAACCTACGAGCTATGGAGAAGCAATGGTGGGCCCAAATTCCGACAAATGGTTAGAAGCCATGAAATCCGAGATAGGATCCATGTATCAGAACAAAGCATGGACTTTGGTGGACTTGCCCGATGATCGGCAAGCCATTGAGATAAGTGGATCTTTAAGAAAAAGACGGACGTGGACGGTGATGTCACCGTCTATGAAGCTCGACTTGTGGCGAAGAGTTTTTCACAAGTTCAAGGAGTTGACTACAATGAGATTTTCTCATCCGTAGCGATGCTTAAGTCCGTCGGAATCATGTTAGCATTAGATGAATTTATGAAATCTGGCAGATGGATGTCAAAACGAGTTTCCTTACCAGTCTTCGTAAGGAAAGGTTGTATGTGATACAATCCGAAAGTTTTTGTCGATCCTAAGGATGCTAAAAGGTATGCTGGCTCCAGCGATCCTTCTAAGGACTGGAGTAAGCATCTCGTAGTTGGAATGTACGTTTTGATGAGATGATCAAAGATTTTGGGTTTATACAAAAGTTTATGAGAAACTTGTATTTCCAAAGAAGTGAGTGGGAGCACTATAGAATTTCTGACGAGTATATGTTATGAACATATTGTTGATCAGAAATGATGTAGAATTTCTGGAAAGCATATAGGGTTATTTGAAAAGTGTTTTTCAATGGAAAACCTGGATTAGGCTACTTGAACAATAAGCATCAAGATCTATACGATAGATCAAAATGCTTAATAGTACTTTCAAATGAGCACGTACCTTGACATGATCTTGAAGGTGTTCAAGATGGATCAGTCAAAGAAGGAGTTCTTGACTGAGATGTAGGGTATGAAGTTAAGACTTAAAAGCTCGACCACGGCAGAATAGAGAGAAAGGACGAAGGTCGTCCCCTATATTTCAGACGTAGGCTCTATAGTATGCTATGCTGTGTACCGCACTGGAAGTGTGCCTTGCCATGAGTCAGTCAAGGGGTACAAGAATGATCCAGGAAAGGATCATTGGACAACGGTCAAAATTGTCCTTGGAGTAAATAAGGACATGTTTCTCGATTATGGAGGTGATAAAGAGTTCGGCGTATAGGGTTACGTCGATGCAAGCTTTAACACCTATCCAAGTGACTCTGAGTAGCAAACCGGATACGTATAGTGGAGCAACCATTTGGAATAGCTCCAAGTGGAGCGTGGAAGCAGCATTTACAGAATGACCTAGAGATTTGCGAAGTACATACGGATTTGAAACTTGCAGACCCGTTGACTAAAACCTCTCTCACAAGCAAAACATGATCAAACCCCAGAACTCATTGAGTCTTAATCACATGATGATGTGAACTAGTTTAATGACACTAGTAAACTCTTTGGATGTTGGTCACATGGCGATGTGACATGTGAATGTTAATCACATGACGATGTGAACTAGATTATTGACTCTAGTGCAAGTGGGAGACTTTTGGAAATATGCCCTAGAGGCAATAATAAATTAGTTATTATTATATTTCCTTGTTCATGATAATCGTTTATTATCCATGCTATAATTGTATTGATAGGAAACTCAGATACATGTGTGGATACATAGACAACACCATGTCCCTAGTAAGCCTCTAGTTGACTAGCTCGTTGATCAATAGATGGTTATGGTTTCCTGACCATGGACATTGGATGTCGTTGATAACGGGATCACATCATTGGGAGAATGATGTGATGGACAAGACCCAATCCTAAGCCTAGCACAGAGATCGTGTAGTTCGTATGCTAAAGCTTTTCTAATGTCAAGTATCTTTTCCTTAGACCATGAGATTGTGCAACTCCCGGATACCGTAGGAATGCTTTGGGTGTACCAAACGTCACAACGTAACTGGGTGGCTATAAAGGTGCACTACAGGTATCTCCGAAAGTGTCTGTTGGGTTGGCACGAATCGAGACTGGGATTTGTCACTCCGTGTAAACGGAGAGGTATCTCTAGGCCCACTCGGTAGGACATCATCATAATGTGCACAATGTGACCAAGGGGTTGATCACGGGATGATGTGTTACGGAACGAGTAAAGAGACTTGCCGGTAACGAGATTGAACAAGGTATCGATATACCGACGATCGAATCTCGGGCAAGTACAATACCGTTAGACAAAGGGAATTGTATACGGGATCGATTGAGTCCTTGACATCGTGGTTCATCCGATGAGATCATCGTGGAACATGTGGGAGCCAACATGGGTATCCAGATCCCGCTATTGGTTATTGACCAGAGAACGTCTCGGTCATGTCTACATGTCTCCCGAACCCGTAGGGTCTACACACTTAAGGTTCGATGATGCTAGGGTTATAAAGGAAGTTTGTATGTGGTTACCGAATGTTGTTCGGAGTCTCGAATGAGATCCCGGACGTCACGAGGAGTTTCGAAATGGTCCGGAGGTAAAGATTTATATATGGAAAGTTGTTGTTCGGGTTCCGGGAAAAATTCGGGTTTTTTCGGTATTGTACCGGGAAGCTTCCAGAAGGTTCCGGAGGATTCCGGAGGGGTCCGGAGGTCCGGAAATTGTTCCACCACGTCCAGTACAGTAGCATGGGCTGTAAGGGGATGCCCTAGCCTTAATGGGCCAGGGGCACCAGCCCCCCCCCCCCCAAGGCCCATGCGCATGGGGAGGGAAAACCCTAAGGGGGAGGGCCTCCACTTGACTTGGGAGGCACTCCTCCCCCCCTTGGCCGCCGCCCCCTCCTCAGACTGGATCTGAGGGGGCCGGCCCCCCTCTCCCTTGCCCCTATATATATGTGGGGTGTGGGAGGGCAGCCGCACCACAAGTTCTGGCGCAGCCCTCCCCCTCTCCCAAGTACTCCTCCTCTCTCGCGGTGCTTGGCGAAGCCCTGCAGGATTGTCACGCTCCTCCACCACCACCACGCCGTTATGCTGCTGCTGGATGGAGTCTTCCTCAACCTCTCCCTCTCTCATTGCTAGATCAAGGCATGGGAGATGTCACCGGGTTGTACGTGTGTTGAACGCGGAGGTGCCGTCCGTTCGGCACTAGGATCTCCGGTGATTTGGATCACGACGAGTACGACTCCTTCAACCCCGTTCTCTTGAATGCTTCCGCTTAGAGATCTACAAGGGTATGTAGATGCACTCTCCTTCCCCTCGTTGCTGGTTTCTCCATAGATAGATCTTGGTGACACGTAGGAAAATTTTGAATTTCTGCTACGTTCCCCTACAGCTTCATCCAACAATACCGCTGAATCAAAGTATGACATGCTGGTAAGAAGTATGACTTGTATCGCCCAGAACTCACTTGTGTTCTACTCGTGCATATAACATCTACGCATAAACCTGGCTCGGATGCCACTGTTGGGGAACGTAGTAATTTCAAAATAAATCCTACGCACACGCAAGATCATGGTGATGCATAACAAGGAGAGGGCAGAGTGTCGTCCACGTACCCTCGTAGACCGTAAGCGGAAGCGTTATGACAACGCGGTTGATGTAGTCGTACGTCTTCACGATCGACCGATCCTAGTACCGAACGTATGGCACCTCCGCGATCTGCACACGTTCAGCTCGGTGACGTCCCATGAACTCATGATCC
This sequence comes from Triticum timopheevii, assembly GCA_963921465.1. Classification (NCBI taxonomy): domain Eukaryota; kingdom Viridiplantae; phylum Streptophyta; class Magnoliopsida; order Poales; family Poaceae; genus Triticum; species Triticum timopheevii. Next base: position 67,305,711 of record OY997272.1, on the reverse strand, counting down.
AGTAGAGCTTCGAGGGAGAGTTCTGTCAGCACGACAGCGTGATGACGGTGTTGATGAAGCTACTGACACAGGGCTTCACCTAAGCACCACTATGATATGACCGAAGTGGATTATGGTGGAGGGGGCACCTCACACGGCTAAATATCAATGATCAACTTCTGTGTCTTGGGGTGCCCCCTGCCCCCGTATATAAAGGAGCTAGGGGAGGCGGCCGTCCAAGGAGGAGGGCGCGCCAAGGGGGAAGTCGTACTCCCACCGGGAGTAGGACTCCTCCTTTCCTAGTAGGAGTAGGAGAAGGGGGAAGGAGGAGAGAGGGGGAAGGAAAGGGGGGCGCTGCCCCCCTCCTTGTCCAATTCGAACTAGAGGGGGAGGGGCGCGCCGGCCTGCCCTGGCCGCCCCTCCTCTTCTCCACTAAGGCCCAATAGGCCCATTACACACCTCGGAGGGTTCCGGTAACCCCCCGGTACTCCGGTATATGTCCGAACTTGCCAGGAACCCTTCTGAAGTCCAAACATAGTCATCCAATATATCGATCTTTATGTCTCGACCATTTCGAGACTCCTCGTCATGTCCATGATCATATCCGGGACTTCGAACTACCTTCGGTACATCAAAACACATAAACTCATAATACCGATCGTCACCGAACGTTAAGTGTGCGGACCCTACGGGTTCGAGAACTATGTAGACATGACCGAGACACATCTCCGGTCAATAACCAATAGCGGAACCTAGATGCTCATATTGGCTCCTACATATTCTACGAAGATCTTTATCGGTCAAACCGCATAACAACATACACGTTCCCTTTGTCATCGGTATGTTACTTGCCCGAGATTCGATCGTCGGTATTTCAATACCTAGCTCAATCTCGTTACTGGCAAGTCTCTTTACTCGTTCCATAATGCATCATCCTGCAACTAACTCATTAGTTACATTGCTTGCAAGGCTTATAGTGATGTGCATTACCGAGAGGGCCCAGAGATACCTCTCTGACAATCAGAGTGACAAATCCTAATCTCGATCTATGCCAACTCAACAAGTACCATCGGAGACACCTGTAGAGCACCTTTATATTCACCCAGCTATGTTGTGACATTTGGTAGCACACAAAGTGTTTCTCCGGTAATCGGGAGTTGCATAATCTCATAGTCATAGGAACATGTATAAGTTATGAAGAAAGCAATAGCAGTAAACTAAAACGATCAAGTGCTAAGCTAACGGAATGGGTCAAGTCAATCACACCATTCTCCCAATGATGTGATCCCGTTTATCAAATGACAACTCATGTCTATGGTTAGGAAACCTTAACCATGTTTGATCAACGAGCTAGTCAAGTAGAGGCATACTAGTGACACTATGTTCTATGTATTCACACATATATTATGTTTCCGGTTAATACAATTCTAGTATGAATAACAAACATTTGTCATGAAATGAGGAAATAAATAATAACTTTATTATTGCCTCTAGGGCATATTTCCTGCACCAGGTACCAGTTTGTGTCCACCCCGTACTGCAGTGCAGCGAGGTTGGTCGACTTCTCCTCCACGCCTTGGTAGGGTTCATCGTAGCGCTTCCAGCACTTCCAGGCTGGATGGCCCATCTTGCCACAGATCTGGCACTGGACCCTAGGCGGCAGAGGCATGATTGTTGTTGTAGTTGCCTCCGCCGCCGTTGTTGCTGCTGTGTCCGGCGCCGCGCCCTCCAGGTTTGGAGTAGCCGCCATCGCGCCTGCCGCGGTCACCACCATTGCCGCCTTGTTTGCGGCCGTGATCGCCACCGCCACCGCCGTTTCTACGGCCTTGGGTAGCAGCGTTGGCATAGGACTGTGAACCTCCGCCTCGAAGATTTAGCCTCGTCTTGAAGCTCAGCAACTGTGAGAACAGCTCGACCATGGTCACCGGCTCCACCCGGGAACACATGGCGGACACCACCGGGTCGAAATCTTCATCTAGCCCAGCCAGGATGTGAGAGACGATGTCGTCGTCGTCCACCCTCTTCCCTGTAGCGATCAGTTCGTCGCAGAGGGACTTGATCTTCCCGACGTAGTCGGTGATGGAGGAGTTGCCCTTCTGCAAGTTTGCGAGGGCGATCCGAACATTGGTGGTCTGGGAACGGGTGTGGGATGCAAGCATCCCTTCCACCGTGTTCCAGAGCTCAGCAGAGGTGTGGCACGAGGCGACCTGGATAGCTATCTCACGAGGAAGAGTCGTCAGGAGATAGGAGAAGACTTGTTGATCTTGTGCATACCAGATTTGGAATTCAGGGTTCGGCACCTTTGCCGTCGTCTTGCCATCAGAAGAGGCCACATCGATCTGCATGGGAGGTGGCGGCTGCTCGACGTCGACGTACTTGGCCATCTGTGCTCCCCGGATGGCCGAGAGCACCGTCGCCCACCACAGGGCTTGGTTGCCCTTCGTGAGCTTCTCCGTGACGGCGTGCACGAATGGCGAGGATGGGAAGGAGCTTGAAGACGTTGCCATGGATGCGCTCGAGGATGGCTCTGGTTACCATGAAAGAACTAAGATTGGAAGCATATGCATACCGCAGGGACGCGTGCGTGTTTAAATAGGTAAACAAGTACATGGTGCGGCTAGGTTGTTGTAGACTTGATCCATACTCCAAGGTTAACAAGAGAGGATCTATCTACTCCAACAACCTGCCTAGATACAACATGACACGACACGCACGCGTTACACAATGACACGATACACACGTTACAACTTAAACAAGCCTATACTTTAACACAAGGAACAACAGGAGGAGAAGCCAGTTGGGGTTATATCTCGATCCGATCTTAACGCCGAGGCTGACCTCCTCCACGGGTCAAGTCTCCTCCTGCTCCATCGATTGTTCTCCACCGGATCCATGCCGCAGCACCCGCGCGCGCACCGCCATGCCGCCACAGCTGTCGCCTGAGCACCGCCGCCTCCCCAGCTCCCCTGAGACCGCGATCAACACGCCTGCACCGGCAACCACGGACGCCGCTGCCGTGTCCTTGCCAGACGACGTCATCTCTTTTTTTTTTTTTTGCGGGGGGAGGCAGCATCGGGTGAAGTGCGTGACATCCTCTCCAGGCTGCCGGTGAAGTGCGTGAGTCGTCTCCGGTGTGTCTGCACAGGGTGGCGCGCCATCATCTCCGACCCGGGCTTCGCCGCCCTGCATAGATCTCGGCAGGCCGAGCCCCTCATCATCGCCAGCGTCTACCAGGAATATCCCTGGGGATCTCGCGACCTGCAGCTGATGGACATGGATGGCAATGTTGTGAAGGTGATCAAGGGCGGAGGCAGCATCGGGTTGCTCTCCACAAGCATGGACGGCATAGTCTGCGTCACCGATGCTTATTCCGAGGACGCTCACGTGGTTGACCTTGCCACGGGGGATGTGCTCATAGACCGCCCTAAATAACGCCCTAGATCAAGAGGCGGCATGTTGACATGTTTCTGTGGTTTCGGCCGCGCCGTACCGTCCGGCATGTACAAGGTGGTCCGCCTTTGGTCCGATCAAACTTGCGAGGTCCTCACTGTAGGAGAAGACGTAGAATGGAGGTGGATGGAGTCGTCTCCAACTAAGATAAGTTCTCCTCTTGGTGTCAATGGCAACATTTACTTCTTGATCTCATGTCACCTAGATCGCGACTGTTTAGTTTGCTTCGAGCTTGACAGCGAACAGTGGAAGGAACCAATTAAAGGCCCAATGAGCACAATGGATTCCGGGCCATGGAGTAGGAGCGGAAAAGTTTGCATAACTGAGCTCAACGGTTCTCTATGTGTGGTTCGGTTGGTGGAACAAATGACAATATGGCTCATGATCGAATCCAATGAAGATAGGTGGATCAAAATGTACACGGTCGCAATGGCCCCATCCACCTATTGTGCTAGGCCTATGTGGGTTACACGCGATGGTGGAAAATTGATCTTCTACTCTTGGCTACATGGACAAGCACCTGTACTCCAAGTTTATGATCCTCGCTCCGAGAAATGTTCAACGCTGCGGGAACTAGAATATGACGTTGAGATAATTCGTCTTTGCAGCTTGCAGTTGAACCGTTTTGTCATGAGGAAGATTTGAGGCGCATGAGTTTTCTTTATGGAATGCCCATATAGTAGTTGAATCCACTGTACTTTTAAAAGTGTGTGTCTGTATAAAAATAACACAATCTCGACACATATGATTTGCGCAGACATTGCTAGACTCGTTGCTGAAATTCTTTGTGTGTCTCTACAAGTTCTTGCTTCTACAATGCATTTATGTATTTGGAGTACGCGATGTGGAAGAAGATCTATAATAAGTATAATAGCAACGATCAATTTTGCCGCCACGTATCAACTCATCGATCAAGTCGTCCTCCTCGATCAAGCAGATTTTGATTTTGAGGGGATGCCTTCTTCGTAGCCTCCTCTCGTATATTTGTAGTCAACGGCTCCCGCATGGAGGCTCAAGGGATCAGCCCACATAGTGTATAGTTAACAGTTTTAAATTTTGGAGAAATCTTTGATAAACCGTCTATGAAAACTTGTGTTCCCAAGGGAATTCTGCATCCCTTTCAGATCTTGAAGATAAGGTAACATCTCTGTAGCCATGACCCGCCGCGTATCGTGGAAAAATCCTAGTTGATTTTGAGAGGAAGTGTCAACTGCATCGGTGCACACATGTCTCTCCAACCGTTCAATGGAGAAGAGATGACCAGGATCAAACTGTTCTCATGTAGGAAAAGTGTTGAAATATAGATGGGAACTTTGCATTTTATTAAAATCAACCAGCACTCCAGCTTGGTTGCAACTTTGGATTTTGCTCTAAAACTAAGTTTTTGATACAAATGTAAGTTTCGTCATGTTTTAAGTTTTTTTGTTTTGGATATACACCAAGTCTTATAAAATTTTAAATAAATCACATGTGTTTCATCAAGTTTTGCAAGTGAGGCGTAGGGTTGATTCTCTGAAATTTGATGATACTATTATAAATTTGATGGAACTCATCTAGGCTTTGTCGGGAGCCCGATGCGGTCCCCCGTATGAGTTTTATGGCCTATATCTTGTTTGGATTACTCGACAAAGATAGTGTCTTTTCTTAAAGAGTCAATTATATCGATGGTGCTACAACTTGGCGTAAACGATCAGTTTGGTGCTAAAAGTTGTGGTGTACATCAAAGTGGTGCAAAAACTTGGCATTGATGTGCAAATACAGTGCTTATCTCTTTTGTATACGTAATCGGTGCTGACCAGGTGCGTGGGGCCCGTTGTCAGCCACTAGACCAGAGAAAATGGACGTATGTCCTGAATTTTTCAAAAACACCCTCGATTTAAAAATATCACCTAAGAGGTGGGTCCCGCCTGTAACTTGAGAGCAAAAACTAAATGGCAATGACGTACATATTGAACACACAACCTCGCCTACCAAAGAGAGCTGGCTTACCACTCAACAGATTACGTTTGCTTTTTCAATATGGATAACACAAATTATATACTCGACCTAAGCGCAGGCGGAGGTTTTTTTTTTCTTTTCACACTATAGCGGAGGTTAAATTAGCTATGGATCTTGCGGCCCATTCTGCACCTGTTAGTTTTTTTCTAAATTTCTATGTAAAAAGTATCTTGATTATACTCTCACTAATAAAATTAACGTTCCCTCAGAAAAGTAATAAAATTAACGCATGGACATTTCTGTTTATAAATATTGTACATACAAACAGAATAAATTTATTCAAAAAATTGTTCACATATTATTTTAAAATATTTATATATTTAAATAATATTTATGAATTATATTTTTTTGCATAACTTATAATAAAAAGGTACTATTCAAAAAATTATTTTAGTTATACAGCATTTCAGTAGTTATACGCACGTTTTTATAACTAAAAATATTCATAATTTATAATTTAAACTGTTCATATGAATATTCATTTCCTATATTTAAATAATACTTATGAATTATAATTTTTTTGCATAAATTATAATAAAAAAGTACTATTCAAAAAATTATTTTATTTATACAGCAGTTCAATAATTATAGACATGTTTTTTAACTAAAAATATTCATAATTTATAATTTAAACTGTTCATATGAATATTCATTTTCTATAATTTAAATATAAGACGTGACTGTATAATATTAAGTATCCGTTAAACATATTAATTCTTACATAATGTCCATATTAACTAAATATTTTTCATATAATACACGGATATACATTTAAATGTTATTATTTAATAATAATCATTTGTATGTATAATATTTGTATCCCAAATATTTGAAACATAACTTTTATTAATTACGTTTTACAAATAAAATTGTAAAAAGGAACGGGTGCAGAATGGGCGCACTATCTACGACCCAGATAAGCTCCGCATGCAGACAGCTTAAACATTATGTGTCTGATTATACACAGTGACCATGCGAGCGTGATGGCATGTTGGGATTAGACAGACTTATATAGCTGTTGATCATTTGTTCGAGACCAAGCGAATTGCCCTCACTTTTATTGTAGTTTAATTTTTACTCTCTTCAGACGAACGGGACCCACTGGTCATAGAGGTGAAAAAAAGCCACGTCAATAGTCTTTTTTGAGAAAAAATATATCTCGAGGTGTTTCTCAAAAAATCAGGCCATACTCCCATTCTCTCTGGCCAAGTGGCTGGCAGTGGGCCCCATGCGTCTAGTCAGTACTCCGTATATAAACGAGATAAGCATTGTATTTGTACGTCAATGCCAAGTTTTTGCACCACTTTGATGTACACCGCAACTTCTAGCACCAAAGTGACCGTTTACGCCAAGTTGTAGCACCATCGGTGTAATTGACTCTTTCTTAAATGTTCCATGTTGGCAAAAGATAGTTTATTCCTCAACGCGTTTATCCCTTCCGTGAGACACCGTATATGATATCAGCGTACACATGTACTCGGCAGATATATGTCATGCAGAGCTGGAAAGCGTTCGGCTTATAGCTACGCCATGTACCGATAGGGCGGTGCTCGGCTTAGATCTATGACAGGGCGGACACGGGCGGTGCCGCCACCCCTTGCCGCTATCCCTCCTCCTCCTTCCCTTCCCCGTCGCCGCCGGCCAGAGCCGCCGGGGCAAAGCCCCCCGCGGTGACTGGCGGCGGGGGCCTTCTCCCTTCCTCGTGTTCGTGGCCTGCGGGAGCGGCCAGGCCGAGCGGAGGCACCAGGGCGCGCGGATCCTGGCGGCGCGGCGGCGACGATCTTGACGGCGGCAGGCCCATGGCGCGGCTGCAAATGGGTCGACGTCGAGCTGTGTGCGGGTCTCCTCGTGGCGGCGGCCTTCGCCGGCGGCGGGGTGGCACGTGCGCGGCATCCGGCGAGGGGTGGGGACGCGGCCACGGTGGCTTCTCATGCGAGTATGCGGAGAAGAGGCTGCGGCGTGTGTCCTCGGGGAGGATGGCTATCCTCGCCCAGATCCGTCGGTGGCATGGCGGCGGAGGTTGCAGTGCCGGTCAGCGGTGGCGAAACTTGGCCGGTGGCAGCGGCGAGGTTCTGTCTGGATCCCGGGGCGGCGGCCCTGGAGGGTGGCGGCTGGTGAAGCTAGGGCTTCCTGCGACGGCATGGCGTGGTGCAGTTCCTGTCCAAGGCGGATCTGTGACGGCGATCTGCTTTGGATTGGTTCGGATCAGAGACGGTGACGAGCGCGCGGGATCCTTCTCGGCGGCTCTCGCGGCTTGGTGAGGCGGGGTGGGAGCCCTCCTCCTAGGCTCCAGTGGTGGCACACTCAGGCAGTGGCAGGTGCGCCAGGGCTCCCACGGTGGCACTGTTGCTGTGGTTGGTCACCGGATCTAGGCGGCTTGATCTGGGGCTTTGAAGGTGGTCGAGACGGTGCACAGGTTGTTGGGTGGATTTCTTGGGACGGATCCGGGTGAAAACCTGGTCTTCGGTTGATGACCAGAGCCGGTGCTGACGATGCCCTTATCATCGTTTCCTTCATGAAGGCATCATCGAGGGGAAGCTCGCAACTCCACTCAATACCTCCGGGGGAAACCCTAGATCAGCTGATCGGATGTTGGCAGCATTCTTGTGTCGTAACCCCCTTTGGGGCGGCATTCTTGGAGGTGCACTCGGCTTCGCGGGACCAGCCAGACGGCTTCTTTGGTGGAGCGGTGCTTCATCCTACACATTGATGGCGACGGATCATGACGGCGTGGTGCAGTGCAATTCGGAGTTCGATGTGGGAAGATGGACTCGCACAGGAGGACGGCGCTGTCTGGCGTCGTGGTGGCGTCGATGGCAGAGAGACCTGGCACGATAGATGCAACAGTACAGCTCTGAAGATGGACTCGTGGCAGGTGGCTGCGGCAGCCTCATACCCGGCAGGCGTCCTGGTTGAGGAGTGCGCCGGACTGGTAGATGCCCCATACCAGGCAGGCGTCCTGGTTGGGACCTCAGGTCTTAGATGTTTAGGTTTGGCTGTGATGTCTGTTTGGTATTAGGCCCAGGCTAACAGCGCCCCTTTATCAATTGGATAGGTGTAGCGACAGTTGTTGCTTAGACGGTTTATTTTTGCTGTTGTATTACTTTGTAAGGTCTTGTGAGAATAATTAATAAAGTGGCCGCATGCATCGTCTAGATGCAGAGGCCGGGGTCATCCTCCTTTTCTATAAAAAAAATAACAGGGCGGTACCGACAGTGCTGGAAAAGCACTCGGCTTATAGTTGTGCCGTGTATTGACCTTTGGTTGGCGCCTAGCTACGGATAATGCCGAACATGCCACACAGCTCACATACATGCCACATGGCACCGCCGTCTCCATTTGATAGTCATCACAGTGCTTTATTTTGCCAAGAACCTTCACTTGGCACTCGGCAAAGTGGAAGCTGAGTGCCCGTGAAAAAGCTCTCGGCTTACAGCCCTTTGCCGACATGGTGTAAGCCAAGAAGGGGAAGCCGAGTGCAACACTCGGCATACGGCTCACCAAGTCCAAAGGTTGCCTCCACTGAGTATTTTTATTACTCGGCGTATTACGATTTTCCTGTAGTGAGTAGTGATGCATGGAGTAATATTTTCGTCTGATATTGCCGGATGAATTCCACAAAGCAGTCTCATCTTCTCCCCGCGATAAAAAGTGCTCACATATTGCATGTTTCATGAATTCTGTCTACAAGTACAACTACAAGTATCTCGCGAAAAAAAGTACAACTACAAGCATTTTTTTGCGGGTAAACTTCAAGCAGCTAATTTTTTTGCTTACCATCTCTTTTTGGAAAGTAAAGTACGAGTTCCAATCCAATACGTGTACACATCGAAGAGGAATTCTTTATACATTAACGAACACCTTTGCCCCGTCGGTTATCTATCGATCCAATCTTACGCCGAGCCCTCGACTAATATTCTCGACGTACGGGTCAAGTCCTTCTCCTCGATCAAAACCCAGCGATCGTTCTGCACGGGGGGACAACGCCGCCGCGTGCCATGGCGCCACCGCTGGCACCCAAACGCCGCTGTTGTCCGGACGCCACGGTATCGTTGCCAGACGAGCTTGTCTTCAACATCCTCTCCTGGGCGCCCTTGAATTCCGTGTGTCGGTTTCGGTGTGTGTGCAGGGTGTGGCGTGCCGTCCTCTCCGACTCAGCCTTCATCGCCACGCATAGATCTCGCCACGCGGAGCCGCTCCTTGTCGTCAGATCCTCCCAGGAAAACCCGGGGAGAGGCCACGACCTGCGGCTGATGGACATGGACGGCAATGTTGTCAGGGTGATGAAAGGCATAGGCGGCATGGGGTCGCTCTCCTCGAGCGTCGACGACCACGTCTGCATCACCGACTATCTCTCCGGTAGAGCGCATGTGATCAACCTCGCCAAAGGGGAGGTGGTGGTGGACTGCCCGAAACCAAAATTGGAACAACACCACGTCTTTGGTTTTGGCCGTGCTGTACCATCCGGCAAGTACAAGGTGGTCCGCCTCTTGTTGGGTCGGTCGTGCGACTACGAGGTCCTGACGGTAGGAGACGGCGCCAGATGGAGGCGGGTGCGGCCACCTCCCGCCGGTATCTCCGATGGGCGGAGCTCCCCTGTTGCCGTCGATGGCACCATGTACTTCTTGAGCTCGGATAGTCCAAGTGATGACGCATTACTTCGCCTTGACCTCGAGAGTGAACAATGGACAAAACCGCTGAAAGGCCCAATGAACACGATGGTCCCCCTGAGGTGGAAGATGAGTGGGATAGTTCGGATAACCGAACTCAATGGCTGTTTTTGTGTGGTTCATCTGGGGGTGCACATGACTGTATGGCTCATGACCGAATCAGAAAATGAGAAGTGGGTCAAGGCGTACACGATTCCAGTGGATCCGTCTACCAAGTATTGTATGCCACTCAGGGTGACAAGTGATGGCGGGAAGTTGATCTTTTTCTCTTCGTGTTACGGACAAGGCTCTGAACTCCGTGTCTACGATCCTAGCACCGAGACATGCACAACGCGATGGGCACTAGGCTGCCGTGGAGACACAGTTCGTCTTTGCAACCTGCAATTGGACCATTTTGTCCGGCCCTAGTTTAATGTACTCTACTTTTTTATGTGCTTTTGTGTTCGTCAACGTGTGTGCATGATAGTGCCGGACTTGTCGCTCAATGTCTTCATGTTTTCCTATTAGTTCTTACTAGAATGCATGTACATATGCAGAGTGTATGCATCGCGGAAACATATGTGTCTATATCGGCTTAGTGTTGTAGATGTTGTTATCTTGCTTTTTCATTGATGGTCAAACTTAATAAATATACTTCATCCATTACTACAAAAAACGATGTTAGCGGGGCACCAGTTTTTGCTATTAATGACGCACTATAGCTGTGCCACTATTAACATGCCACTAGTAACAAATAGTAATGGCGCCATTAGTATCCCAGATAATAGTGGCGTACCACATAATACGCCATTACTATGTCCAATAGTGCGCCATTACTATGCCTCCTAGGGGGCCATATTTACCTTCACGTATGCCTCCAAGTGCACCATTACTATGCCCCATAATGCGCCACTGGTATTTAGCCTTGGTGCGCCACGAATGCTCAATATGGTGCGCCACTACTGGGGGCCATATTTGCCTTCACCTATGTCCCAAGTGCGTCATTACTATGCCCGATAATGCGCCACTGGTATTTATCTTGGTGCACCACTAATTCTCAATATGGTGCGCCACTACTATGACTATTAGGAATTATTATTTTTTGCTTTTCTGGTATTTGCACATGTTACAAAATACATAACAACACAGAATATAAACATCACATAATAGAATTCATCATATTAGTCTCCAAATTCGAAATAGCGAACAAAGTTCAAACATTAGCCAAGTTTAGGTCTCGAGACATTAGCAAAGTTCATCATATTAGCTGAGTTTATCGTCACATTACAAAGTCGATATCGATCATCTAGACTATCATCACATAGAAGAGAACTGGTCTTCATCTGGTTCCTCCTCCACTCCCTCCTCTCTCCCGCTAGATAGCGTGCGTATCTAGCTTCCGCCTCCGCCCTAGTGGTGTACCCTTTGTAACTGTTACCGCTGAAATGGTGAACCTGTCTCCGACACTCCTCCCAGTCGTCGTAGACTCTAGTAACCTTACCCTTGTACACGACATATGACGGCATCTCTATGCACTAGACAAACAAAATGTTGGTAGTAATTCACAGGTAATATATAAGTATGCAACAAAAGGATCGGAAGAGAAAAGCAACACATTAATAGCACGATTCATGGTCCTACTAATAAATAGTATCGATTACATATAAGTTGAATGACTGTCCAAACTAAAGAGACATACAAGTTCATTAAAGTTTAATTACAACATGAGCTAATCGATATTTCAGAACTACATAGCATCAATGCTTTCGACACGACTCAGGGACCGGAGCATGGATGAAGCCGCCGTCTTTCGTGATGGTCATGAATGTGCGGTCGTTGTCAGCCTACATTTTAGCGTTGTTTCTATTTCACTGTTGGATGGTTGATATTTGAGGTAGAACTTCCCCGAGGTAGAAGGACACCTTGATAGATGATTTCCGCAAACTCCGACTAGATGCGAAAGAATTCTTGTCTGATGTCCTCGTCCTGGATTGCCGACAAGCGTGCGGCCCAACCTTTGAGATTATTTGGTAAGGTGATTATGGTCCCATATGACCACCCGCATGTGATGGAGGGTGTAGTAGGCATCCTTCTGACTTCCAGGCGACTGCTTGACGCAGGGGAACGTCGTTACGTGGGTGAACACGTGCTTGCTGTACCTACAAATTGGCCTCCTGAAGGTGCCTCCAGATTTGGCGTAGCCGGGGAGAGCATCATCAAGAACTTTCTTCATATTTGTGTAGTCTTTCTTCGAATGATGCTCTGAGTCGAAATACGTGGCCATGAAATATTTCGGGCTTTAAGAGGATGAGTGTGCAATGTGCGTCACTGCACAAAACACGGAATGTTAGAAAAAAAGTGTTGGGGAACGTTACAGAAAACAAAAATTTTCCTACTCGTTTCACCAAGATCCATCTAGGAGTTCATCTAGTAACGAGTCATCGGATGCATCTACGTACCTTGTAGATCGCGAGCGGAAGCGTTCAAAGAACGGGGATGATGTAGTCGAACACGACGTGATCCAAATCACCGGAGATCCTAGCACCGAACGGACGGCACCTCCGCGTTCAACACACGTACGGAACAGCCACGTCTCCTCCTTCTTGATCCAGCAAGGGGAGAGGACAGGTTGAGGGAGATGGCACCAGCAGCAGCACGACGGCGTGGTGTTGATGAAGCTGCAGTACTCCGGCAGGGCTTCGCTAAGCGCTATGGAGGAGGAGGAGGTGTTGGAGAGGGAGAAGGAGGCAACCAAAGGCCAAGGTATGAAGTCCCTCCTTTCCCCCACTATATATAGGAGGGCCAAGGGGGGTGGCCGGCCCTAGGAGATCCAATCTCCTAGGGGGGGCGGCGGCCAAGGGGGGTTTCCCTCCCCCCAAGGCACCTAGGAGGTGCCTTCCCCTCCTAGGACTCTTCCCCCCTCAAACCCTAGGCGCATGGGCCTATGTGGGGCTGGTGCCCTTGTGGCCCCCCGGGACAGGTGGACCCACCCGGTGGACCCCCGGGACCCTTCCGGTGGTCCCGGTACAATACCGATAACCCCGAAACTTGTCCCGATGCCCGAAACAGGACTTCCCATATATAAATCTTTACCTCCGGACTATTCCGGAACTCCTCGTGACGTCCGGGATCTCATCAGGGACTCCGAACAACATTCGGGTTACTGCATATACATATCCCTACAACCCTAGCGTCACCGAACCTTAAGTGTGTAGACCCTACGGGTTCGGGAGACATGTAGACATGACCGAGATCGCTCTCCGGTCAATAACCAATAGCGGGATCTGGATACCCATGTTGGCTCCCACATGCTTCTCGATGATCTCATCGGATGAACCACGATGTCGAGGATTCAAGCAACCCCGTATACAAATCCCTTTGTCAATCGATATGTTACTTGCCCGAGATTCGATCGTCGGTATCCCAATACCTCGTTCAATCTCGTTACCGGCAAGTCACTTTACTCGTACCGTAATGCATGATCCAGTGACCAGACACTTGGTCACTTTGAGCTCATTATGATGATGCATTACCGAGTGGGCCCAGTGATACCTCTCCGTCATACGGAGTGACAAATCCCAGTCTTGATCCATGTCAACCCAACAGACACTTTCGGAGATACCCGTAGTATACCTTTATAGTCACCCAGTTATGCTGTGACATTTGGCACACCCAAAGCACTCCTACAGTATCCGGGAGTTACACGATCTCATGGTCTAAGGAAAATATACTTTGACATTGAAAAACTCTAGCAAACGAACTATACGATCTTGTGCTATGTTTAGGATTGGGTCTTGTCCATCACATCATTCTCCTAATGATGTGATCTCGTCATCAATGACATCCAATGTCCATAGTCAGGAAACCATGACTATCTGTTGATCAACGAGCTAGTCAACTAGAGGCTTACTAGGGACATGTTGGTGTCTATTATTCACACATGTATTACAATTTCCGGATAATACAATTATAGCATGAATAAAGACAATTATCATGAACAAGGAAATATAATAATAATGCTTTTATTATTGCCTCTAGGGCATATTTCCAACAGTCTCCCACTTGCACTAGAGTCAATAATCTAGTTACACTGTGATGAATCGAACACCCATGGAATTCTGGTGTTGATCATGTTTTGCTCTAGGGAGAGGTTTAGTCAACGGATCCGCTACATTCAGGTCCGTATGTACTTTACAAATCTCTATGTCTCCATCTTGAACATTTTCACGAATGGAGTTGAAGCGACGCTTGATGTGCCTTGTCTTCTTGTGAAACCTGGGCTCCTTGGTAAGAGCAATAGCTCCAGTGTTATCACAGAAGAGCTTGATCGGCCCCGACGCATTGGGTATGACTCCTAGGTCGGTGATGAACTCCTTCACCCATATTGCTTCATGTGCTGCCTCCGAGGCTGCCATGTACTCCGCTTCACATGTAGATCCCGCCACGACGCTCTGCTTGTAACTGCACCAGCTTACTGCCCCACCATTCAAAATATACACGTATCCGGTTTGTGACTTAGAGTCATCCAGATCTGTGTCGAAGCTAGCGTCGACGTAACCCTTTACGACGAGCTCTTCGTCACCTCCATAAAAGAGAAACATTTCCTTTGTCCTTTTCAGGTACTTCAGGATATTCTTGACCGCTGTCCAGTGTTCCTTGCCGGGATTACTTTGGTACCTTCCTATCAAACTTATGGCAAGGTTTATATCAGGTCTGGTACACAGCATGGCATACATAATAGAACCTATGGCTGAGGCATAGGGGATGACACTCATCTCTTCTATATCTTCTGCCGTGGTCGGACATTGAGCTGAGCTCAATTTCACACCTTGTAACACAGGCAAGAACCCCTTCTTAGATTGATCCATATTGAACTTCTTCAATATCTTATCAAGGTATGTGCTTTGTGAAAGACCTATGAGGCGTCTTGATCTATCTCTATAGATCTTGATGCCTAATATATAAGCAGCTTCTCCAAGGTCCTTCATTGAAAAACTCTTATTCAAATAGGCCTTGATGCTGTCCAAGAGTTCTATATCATTTCCCATCAAAAGTATGTCATCTACATATAGTATGAGAAATGCTACAGAGCTCCCACTCACTTTCTTGTAAACGCAGGCTTCTCCATAAGTCTGCGTAAACCCAAACGCTTTGATCATCTCATCAAAGCGAATGTTCCAACTCCGAGATGCTTGCACCAGCCCATAAATCGAGCGTTGGAGCTTGCACACCTTGTCAGCATTCTTAGGATCGACAAAACCTTCCGGCTGCATCATATACAATTCTTCCTTAAGGAAACCATTAAGGAATGCCGTTTTGACATCCATTTGCCATATTTCATAATCGTAGAATGCGGAAATTGCTAACATGATTCGGACGGACTTCAGCTTCGCTACCGGTGAGAAAGTCTCATCGTAGTCAACCCCTTGAACTTGTCGATAACCCTTAGCGACAAGCCGAGCTTTATAGATGGTCACATTACCATCCGCGTCTGTCTTCCTCTTAAAGATCCATTTATTTTCTATGGCTCGCCGCTCAACGGGCAAGTCAGTCAAAGTCCATACTTCGTTTTCATACATGGATCCTATCTCGGATTTCATGGCTTCTAGCCATTTGTTGGAATCCGGGCCCGCCATCGCTTCTTCATAGTTCGAAGGTTCACCGTTGTCTAACAACATGATTTCCAAGACAGGGTTGCCGTATCACTCTGGTGTGGAACGTGTCCTTGTGGACCTTCGAATTTCAGTAGGGGCTTGATCAGAAGTATCTTGATCATTATCATTAACTTCCTCTCTAGTCGGTGCAGGCACCTCAGGAACATTTTCTTGAGTTGCGCCATTTTCCAGTTCAAGAGGTAATACTTCATCAAGCTCTACTTTCCTCCCACTTACTTCTTTCGAGAGAAACTCTTTCTCTAGAAAGGACCCATTCTTGGCAACAAAGATCTTGCCTTCGGATCTGAGGTAGAAGGTGTACCCAATAGTTTCTTTTGGGTATCCTATGAAGACGCATTTTTCCGACTTGGGTTCGAGCTTTTCAGGTTGAAGTTTCTTGACATAAGCATCGCATCCCCAAACTTTTAGAAACGACAGCTTAGGATTCTTCCCAAACCATAATTCATACGGTGTCGTCTCAACAGATTTCGACGGAGCCCTATTTAAAGTGAATGCGGCAGTCTCTAAAGCATAGCCTCAAAAAGATAGCGGTAAATCGGTAAGAGACATCATAGATTGCACCATATCTAATAGAGTGCGATTACGACGTTCGGACACACCATTACGCTGAGGTGTTCCAGGCGGCGTGAGTTGTGAAACTATTCCATATTTTCTTAAGTGTGTGCCAAATTCATGACTCAAGTATTCTCCTCCACGATCTGATCGTAGAAACTTGATTTTCCTGTCACGTTGATTTTCAACTTCACTCTGAAATTCCTTGAACTTTTCAAAGGTTTCAGACTTGTGTTTCATTAAGTAGATATACTCATATCTACTTAAATCATCAGTGAGTGTGAGAACATAACGATAGCCACTGCGAGCCTCAACACTCATTGGACCGCACACATCAGTATGTATGATTTCCAATAAGTTGGTTGCTCGCTCCATTGTTCCTGAGAACGGAGTCTTGGTCATCTTACCCATGAGGCATGGTTCGCACGTGTCAAATGATTCATAATCAAGAGACTCTAAAAGTCCATCTGCATGGAGCTTCTTCATGCGTTTGACACCTATGTGACCAAGGCGGCAGTGCCACAAGTATGTGGGACTATCATTATCAACCTTACATCTTTTGGTACTCACATTATGAACATGTGTAGTATCACGTTCGAGATTCATAAAGAATAAACCATTCACCATAGGAGCATGACCATAAAACATATCTCTCATATAAATAGAACAACCATTATTCTCGGATTTAAATGAGTAGCCATCTCGAATTAAACGAGATCCCGATACAATGTTCATGCTCAAAGCTGGCACTAAATAACAATTATTAAGGTTTAAAACTAATCCCGAAGGTAGATATAGAGGTAGCGTGCCGACGACGATCACATTGACCTTGGAACCATTCCCGACGCGCATCGTCACCTCGTCCTTTGCCAGTTTCCGCTTATTCCGCTGCCCCTGTTTTGAGTTACAAATGTGAGCAACTGCACCGGTATCAAATACCCAGGAGCTACTACGGACACTAGTAAGGTACACATCAATTACATGTATATCACATATACCTTTTGTTTTGCCGGCCTTCTTGTCTGCTAAGTATTTAGGGCAGTTTCGCTTCCAGTGACCGCTTCCCTTGCAATAAAAGCACTCAGTCTCGGGCTTGGGTCCATTCTTTGGCTTCTTCCCGGCAGCTTGCTTGCCGGGCGCGGCAACCTCCTTGTCGTCCTTCTTGAAGTTCTTTTTACCCTTGCCTTTCTTGAACTTAGTGGTTTTATTAACCATCAACACTTGATGTTCCTTCTTGACTTCTACCTCTGCTGATTTCAGCATAGCAAATACTTCAGGAATGGTCTTTTCCATCCCCTGCATATTGAAGTTCATCACGAAGCTCTTGTAGCTTGGTGGAAGCGACTGGAGGATTCTGTCAATGACCGCATCATCCGGGAGATTAACTCCCAGCTGAGTCAAGCAGTTATGCAACCCAGACATAGTGAGTATGTTCTCAGTGACAGAACTATTTTCCTCCATCTTACAGCTGAAGAACTTGTCGGAGACTTGATATCTCTCGACCCGGGCATGAGCTTGGAAAACCATTTTCAGCTCTTCGAACATCTCATATGCTCCGTGTCTCTCAAAACGCTTTTGGAGCCCCGGCTCTAAACTATAAAGCATGCCGCACTGAATGAGGGAGTAGTCATCGGTACGTGCCTGCCAAGCATTCATAACATCTTGTTCTGCAGGGAGAACAGGTGCGTCACCAAGCGGTGCTTGTAGGACATAATCTTTCTTGGCAGCTATGAGGATGATCCTCAGGTTCCGGACCCAGTCCGTATAGTTGCTGCCATCATCTTTCAGCTTGGTTTTCTCTAGGAACGCGTTGAAGTTGAGGACTACGTTGGCCATTTGATCTACAAGACATATTGCAAATGTTTTAGACTAAGTTCATGATAATTAAGTTCATCTAATCAAGTGAACTCCCACTTAGATTAGACATCCCTCTAGTCATCTAAGTATTACATGATCCGAGTTAACTAGGCCGTGTCTGATCATCACGTGAGACGGACTAGTCAACATCGGTGAACATCTTCATGTTGATCGTATCTTCTATACGACTCATGCTCGACCTTTCGGTCTTCTGTGTTCCGAGGCCATGTCTGTACATGCTAGGCTCGTCAAGTCAACCTAAGTGTTTGCATGTGTAAATCTGTCTTACACCCGTTGTATGTGAACGTCTGAATAAAACACCCGATCATCACGTGGTGTTTTGAAACAGCGAACTGTCGCAACGGTGCACAGTTAGGGGGAACACTTCTTGAAATTAGTATGAGGGATCATCTTATTTACTACCGTCATTCTAAGTAAACAAGATGCAAAACATGATAAACATCACATGCAATCAAATAATAAACGTGACATGATATGGCCAATATCACATAGCTCCTTTGATCTCCATCTTGGGGCTCCATGATCATCTTGTCACCGGCTTGACACCATGATCTCCATCATCATGATCTCTATCAACATGATCTCCATCATCGTGTCTCCATGAAGTTGCTCGCCAACTATTACTTCTACTACTATGGCTAACGTATTTAGCAATAAAGTAAAGTAATTTACATGGCGTTTCTCAATGACACGCAGGTCATATAAAAGAATAAAGACAACTCCTATGGCTCCTGCCGGTTGTCATACTCATCGACATGCAAGTCGTGATTCCTATTACAATAGCATGAACATCTCATACATCACATATAGATCATAACTTTGGCCATATCATATCACAAACCACTTGCTGCAAAAACAAGTTAGACGTTCTCTAATTGTTGTTGCAAGTTTTACGTGGCTGAATTAGGGTTCTAGCAAGAACGTCTTCTTACCTACGTTAAAGCCACAACGTGATTTGTCAACTTCTATTTACCCTTCATAAGGACCCTGTTCATCGGATCCGCTCCAACTAAAGTGGGAGAGACAGACACCCGCCAGCCACCTTATGCAACTAGTGCATGTTAGTCGGTGGAACCGGTCTCACGTAAGCGTACGTGTAAGGTTGGTCCAGGCCGCTTCATCCCACAATAACGCTGAAGCAAGAAAAGACTAGTAGCGGCAAGAAAGTTGACAAATCTACGCCCACAACAAATTGTGTTCTACTCGCGCAAGAAGAACTACGCATAGACCTAGCTCATGATGCCACTGTTGGGGAACGTTGCAGAAAACAAAAATTTTCCTACTCGTTTCACCAAGATCCATCTAGGAGTTCATCTAGCAACGAGTCATCGGATGCATCTACGTACCTTGTAGATCGCGAGCGGAAGCGTTCAAAGAACGGGGATGATGTAGTCGAACACGACGTGATCCAAATCACCGGAGATCCTAGCACCGAACGGACAGCACCTCCGCGTTCAACACACGTACGAAACAGCCACGTCTCCTCCTTCTTGATCCAGCAAGGGGAGAGGAGAGGTTGAGGGAGATGGCACCAGCAGCAGCACGACAACATGGTGTTGATGGAGCTGCAGTACTCCGGCAGGGCTTCGCTAAGCGCTATGGAGGAGGAGGAGGTGTTGGAGAGGGAGAAGGAGGCAACCAAAGGCCAAGGTATGAAGTCCCTCCTTTCCCCCACTATATATAGGAGGGCCAAGGGGGGTGGCCGGCCCTAGGAGATCCAATCTCCTAGGGGGGGCGGCGGCCAAGGGGGGTTTCCCTCCCCCCAAGGCACCTAGGAGGTGCCTTCCCCTCCTAGGACTCTTCCCCCCTCAAACCCTAGGCGCATGGGCCTATGTGGGGCTGGTGCCCTTGTGGCCCCCCGGGACAGGTGGACCCACCCGGTGGACCCCCGGGACCCTTCCGGTTGTCTACAATACCGATAACCCCGAAACTTGTCCCGATGCCCGAAACAGGACTTCCCATATATAAATCTTTACCTCCGGACCATTCCGGAACTCCTCGTGACGTCCGGGATCTCATCCGGGACTCCGAACAACATTCGGGTTACTGCATATACATATTCCTACAACCCTAGCGTCACCGAACCTTAAGTGTCAAGCAACCCCGTATACAAATCCCTTTGTCAATCGATATGTTACTTGCCCGAGATTCGATCGTCGGTATCCCAATACCTCGTTCAATCTCGTTACCGGCAAGTCACTTTACTCGTACCGTAATGCATGATCCAGTGACCAGACACTTGGTCACTTTGAGCTCATTATGATGATGCATTACCGAGTGGGCCCAGTGATACCTCTCCGTCATACGGAGTGACAAATCCCAGTCTTGATCCATGTCAACCCAACAGACATTTTCGGAGATACCCGTAGTATACCTTTATAGTCACCCTGTTACGTTGTGACGTTTGGCACACCCAAAGCACTCCTACGGTATCCGGGAGTTACACTATCTCATGGTCTAAGGAAAAGATACTTTGACATTGAAAAACTCTAGCAAACGAACTATACGATCTTGTGCTATGTTTAGGATTGGGTCTTGTCCATCACATCATTCTCCTAATGATGTGATCTCGTCATCAATGACATCCAATGTCCATAGTCAGGAAACCATGACTATCTATTGATCAACGAGCTAGTCAACTAGAGGCTTACTAGGGACATGTTGGTGTCTATTATTCACACATGTATTACGATTTCCGAATAATACAATTATAGCATGAATAAAGACAATTATCATGAACAAGGAAATATAATAATAATGCTTTTATTATTGCCTCTAGGGCATATTTCCAACAAAAAGAACGATCGAAATCTAAGAAATCATATGTTACGGGGTGGTGAGGGGATGACTTACTCGGAAAAGTAAGGCACGAGGAAGTTATCCTTATCTGGGTTCGCCAGAATGACGCCTTCGAGGTATGAACTCGCGACTTGCTGGTCCCCAGCGCTGCCCAAGATCTTGGCACGCATGTAGAAGTGGTCGACTATCACGATGTCCGGGGTCTTGTCTCTAATGATCCGCATCTCCATACTGAGCGAAAATAGCCGAATGAAGGTGTAGTGCAGCGGATAAAGGTTAAACATAGCGAAGATGTCATCAAACCGCAGGACGATCATACGGCCGATGGTGCTATCGACAAAACCCTTGCCCTCTGGCACCTTGGCCATGAAAACCGGGTATGCCACATCATTCTCGAAGAGAGACGCCGCTTCTCCATAGAAAGAACACTGTCATGCAGACTCCGCATAGCACCGGTTGCAGCATTAAGCAGATTAGTCGGTAGCATCGGCCTACCCGCCACATGCACCCTCCTCGAGATATCCTTAGGTATTTGTGGCCCGTCCTGAGCACGGATCATACTCGGTGCCGGATGGCTCGCACCCTTGTTATTTTTTCTTTTCCGTCCCTTTTGCTTCTTCTGCTGTAATGGGATCGAGTTATGCTCAGAGACCACCTTCTTGAGTGTGTTGTGGCTGATAATATTTTGCACCTCGGCTATTTGAGTCTCGGTGAAGGCATCAGCTGGAGGCATCTCCTGAGAATTGAACGCCAGACGACGCCTGTTGCAATTGGGTTTCTCCGCGGTACCGGCTAGATCGCGATCGTCTTTTGCAGGGTTGGGTTCTTGAGAAGGAGGCCCCAAGAATTCGTCACAGTATCCATGTTCGTTGAAGTACTTATCGACGTTGGAAAATGTACCGTCGTCATCGTCCGGATCCTGTGCCATATGCATGTCCGGATCGTCTGACGGCGATAGCATTGCGGCGGTCTTGCCATGGCTTGGCGCCGGCACGACTGGCGGTGTTGTTTGTGGGGTGGTGTCCCCAGCCCCCAATCGAATCTGGCTTTTCGGCCAAAGTAGGGGCCAGCTTAAGCAGGCGCTGGTGGTCATCACATCATCTTCGTCGGCACTAGGCTGCCGTGGAGACACAGTTCGTCTTTGCAACCTGCAATTGGGCCATTTTGTTCGGCCCTAGTTTAATCCACTCTACTTTTGATGTGCTTTTGTGTATAACAAACAAATGTTATATTCGTCAACGCGTGTGCATGATAGTGCCGGACTCATCGCTCAACGTCTTCATATTTTCCTATTAGTTCTTACTAGAATGCATCTACATATGCAGAGTGTATGCATCGCGGAAACATATGTGTCTATATCGGCTTAGTGTTGTAGATGTTGTTATCTTGCTTTTTCAATGATGGTCAAACTTAATAAATATACTCCATCTGTTCCTTGATATAAGGTGTATGGATTTTTGAGAAAAAAAATCCGAAATATAAGGTGTATTGCGTTGCACCACTCGTCTGGATAATGTTTTTAGGGATTCGATCACGTTTCCTTATATTATGCAAGCTCCTTTATTTTCTCACGTCAAGTAGTCAGGTGTAATCTCGCCCAAAACTTGTGTAATTTTCCCTCCACATGTGTTCTTTAATTTCCGTGCCAAAAACCACACACGCTATATTTAGAAACGGAGGGAGTATTTGAATATATGATCATTGGTGATCTCCAAACACCCGGTGAGATCTCATTTGGCCGCATAAGGCAGAAGATTTTACGAAGACTATATGACTGCTATATACAAAGCTTCCGCTCGAGTTAGTAATAGCCGGCTTGTACCATATAGTAACATTATATACAAAATCACAAATTCTTCATGCAATAGTATCAAAGTTTCATATATAGCACACTGCGTGTCTATCTAGACGAGCAAACAAGTGACCATGCAACAATGACTTTCATCACACATGAGTGAACCTTAAGAATACCACAACTTCTACCAGCTTCCCTAGGTGCGAAAACCGTTTCATTGTGTGTCGTAAACTGTTTCCCATCGGAATATTCGGTTGCAACAGAAATTTTCAGTTCTCCCTTAATTTCGACGCAAGCAACATGGCGTGTGAGATTGACCATACTATCAGTAGTAACCGGTAGCTTGTCATCTTCAAGAGAGAGCAGCAAAACTTTCATGCCATCTAGACTTCTGGTACTTGCACTGAATATACCTCGGCAACCATCTGGCCATGACCCATGAATAACTTGTATATTGATTGTAGCCTCCAGAGATTTAGCAAGGCGAACGAATGTCCATTCTAGTTTGTAAAGTTTGCTAGTGGCAACAAGGTTAATCACGCATGAATGATTCCATGCAGATGTTTTATACTTCGCTGCTAAGAAGATCAAATCTTTATCTTCGGATTCGTAAATGCCGCTCTTCACTTTCAGCACAACCTCAAAGCGCACAGAATTCGACACATCAGATAACACAACAGCTCGAGTTGGGCCTGTTAGTGTTAAATAAGGATTCTGCATGCAACGAATAATTGAAGTAGATATTAATTTGACATGCTAAAGATGGTAAATGTGTATTTTTTTTGTTATAACACCAATATGAAATATAGCCAACCTAATATAAGTAAATTGCGATCACAAGAATAAGCAGAAAAAGAGATAACATTGACCATTGCTATAAAATTGTGATATCGAGAATAAAAGGAGAAGGCGATATGTTACCATCGTTACATAACTCATTTAGTGTCATAAGCAAAAACATTACTAGCACATGACGACAATGGCTTGTTAATTACTACGAGGTAATGCTGTGTTAGCAAGGATGTCCAAATCTTGAGAACCTTTGCAAGAAAGCAATGCTTTCTTTAGATTTCTAAGAGAGCTAAAGCCCCCCAAGAGGGAATAGTGAGTAGGTCACAACAATAGAACTTAGAAAACAGTGACTATTGAATGCAAGGGAAATGTGGCCCAAAACACTGCGATGATCATATCAGGTGCTTTTTATCAATTATATCTTGATGTTTCAGTGACCAACACGAAAAGATATGCTTCTTATCAATTATTTTGCATATGCCATTTAACCATTTTAGAAAAGCTTAACATGTCATGTTCCAAATAATTATTTTGCATATGCCATTTAACCATTTTAGAAAAGCTTAAGAGAAAACAATCAACCAAAAACGCACGATAGAACGCAATGGCAAGCACACGAACCTCCAAACTTATGGTTTGACAGTTATCCCTCGCGCGAGCAAAGATGATATTGCGGTTGCGGTCTAGGTGGTCTCTTATCGCGATCAAGCCATACACATCTAGTGGCCACTGCAATTCCTCTGCTATTGCGGCGACTTTGAAGGAAAAGATCTGCAAAGTTCCTGTCGGACCGACGTGACGCCATGCTGGTGGCTTGACGTCCGTATAACGCATGGCCGGGATAGCCGCTGCATAGTTGCATGCCGTGATAACTTATAAGCAAGATTTGAACGAATGTAGTAGAAACTAATCAACAGGTCCATGAAGAGATCTTTGAGTACTTACTGGTGTCCTCGTAGGTGCCTCGTTGGCATGCCCACATTGTGTTCCAGCCGTTGCGGTAGCTACGAGCGCAGACGGCCCTCGTCCAATCGGGCATGCCTCTCTTCCGTCTGCCTCCTCACGAACAACTCCATCTGTTCGCTCTGCAGCCAGCTTGGGTACGCCGCCGCCTCGGGATCCCCCATCGCCGCCCAATTATCCACAGCCGCCTGCTCCTCCTTCGGCAGGTTGTTCCTGCGTGCCTCCTCCGCCGCCGCTCTGCGCGCCTCCGCCGATGTATACGACTCGCCACCGATCGAAGAAATCATCTTCAGATCTATCGTTCTCGTCAAGGATTGTGTTCGCCAGCAGATAGACCCTCCCAGCGCTACCCCCAGCAGCCCGACAGGCCTTTTGGCCCAATCATCGTTTATGTGCAGAAAAAAAAACAATGTTAAAAAATTGTGAAATTGTCATCAGTCTATATGAAATCACTGTTAAAAATTGCAAATTGCCATGTGACCAAAGAGATAAAATTACAAAAAAAAAACCATGATCTTGAACGAGCAAAAAATGCCAAGCCATGAATAAGAAGTACCATGTTTTTTTAAAACAATCAAGTGTACCATACCCATGGCAATTTTGCCATGACATTTTGTTCTAAGGATTTTTTTTTTTGTGAAATTTGCCATGATCTAAACAGTAAATTTGCCATGCTACGAAAGTAAAATTGCCACGGTCCAAAAATAAAATGTCATGGCCCAAAAACTAAATTGCCATGATGAAAATAATTAAATTTGCAATGGCCTATGCTTTTTCCTTTTCATGAAGCACAACTATGTTTCTCATGGAAGCACATGTTGTGCTTCTCGCGGAAGCATAATTGTTTCGGAAGCACAAACGTGTTTTTCTCTTTTCAGGAAGCACATTTGCGCTTCTCGTGAGAGTGTTATGCTTTTCAGGAATCATTTTTGGGAAACATGGATGTGCTTCTCGCCGAAGCACATGTTGTGCTTCTCGCGGAAAAGAATTGCTTCTAGAAAAGTACATGTTTTTTCACCTAAACCTAGCTAGGGAAAACCAAATCAAAGTTGAAATGCCAAAAATACAACAAAAGTTAAAAATGCATGCAAAAAAAAAAAACCATGGTGCACCCTGCGAGCGACACTTTGTGGAGGCTGGGCGCACCAAGTGTCACACTCCCAGACCTTAAAAAATGACCGTTCGGTTTCCTCAGCTAGCTAGATAGTTTTTTTTAAAAATGATCATGTGTTTTTTCCTTTTTCTTCATAGACGACCGGCTCCAACAAGGCATTAGGGGGGGACACACTTGCCTCAGGCATGAGCGAATGCAGATTGGACATGCAATAGAAGCAGCCACCCAAGGAGACAAACAGAAAGGTAAAAAGGTCAATCCAGAGGAGATAAACGCGCGTGCGTTATGACGGTCGCATGTGTGTGACAAAAACTATGGAGCAAAATGATGTGAGAGCTCGGGTGTCACAAGTGAGTCCCTCCTTCCTTTCGAGCATCGGATGCGGATTTTTTTCCCCACCAATTGTTGGCCGCGTTTTTGGTTGTTTAGGGAGAAGATGGGGTGACCGAGAGAAATGGAAGGGTGTCTCTTGCGCATTTTTCTTTCAGTATTAGCCAAATTTGACCACTGAAAGCACGGATTCACCTACCACCCTATTATTATGTACTAATCATATCTACGCGTACACACCTAATTCACATATGGACTCACCTACATACCAATACATAATCGTCCCACACGTCCCATAAATTAATCCTGCCAGGTTGAACTAAGTCGCCCACGGCCATGACATGGAGGAAGTTGCCTACGGCCCATTATATATCTTTTGATGAAGAGAGAGCGGACTTTGCTAAAATAGGGATGGTTTACCTCGATACGTTTGCATCGGGTGGTTTACTTGTTGTGTGAGGACTCTGCGATAAGAAAAGGTAGTACTACTATATATTACTTTATTTTATGTTTTTTCTCTTTTTATGTGTTCCGACCACCCGTCATGATTTCCTAAACAGTCCTGCTAAATCTGACTGCGAGTTGTTAAGTCACAGTCGATATTATATCCGTGAGATGTTACATTGAGATCCGTGCAAAATAAATCAGTTTTTCTTTCTTTATTGCATGTCATGTCACTTGTTAAATCTCAGTCGATTGAGACCTAGCCATACCCTTTTCTGAAAGAAAATATTGTAAACAAGAAATAGCAACGGCTGCAACTGCAGGCAGCAAATTGCATCATCTAAGAACAGTTTTCCAATAAAAAAAATCGAAACAGGCTTATGGTAGCAGGGTGTGAGTCCACTATGATTCCAAGCCGGTCGTGACTCTGTTGTCTGGTGAGCAGGTGTCAGCGCTGCAAGAATGCAAGTAATTTGAAAATAGAGTCAGAGACTTCACTCTTTTGGGTGAGTGCTTAAACATTCATGTGCTAGCTAGCCTACTCCTACAAATTCTAATTTCTTTTTTTTTTTGAGAACTACAAATTCTAATTTCCATCGCATGCCTTTTCCTAAATGGCAATGTTCCTAGGGACAACAAAGCTCTTGCAATAGGAGGCATCGTCGAGCACTGGCGCACGGCGAGCGTCAACGTCTCCGTGCGGTGCTGATTCGGAACAAAAGGATTCAGGAAGATGAGATAAGGTACGGCGCTGTTGCAAAGGACGCAGTGGTGGGACCACGGAGGACGTGTGGCGCACAATCGAGGAGGAGGACGTACGCGTGATTATCGACCGGCTGATGAGCAATGTTTCTCATTTATTTATTAGTGAAAGGAGATATATTAAAAAATCATGGTTTTTAGGATACTTTTTTGAAGTTTTTTTAGGAATATTTCGCAAAAAAATATAGGAATACTTTTTTCCGGTAAAGGAAATATATTTACGTTGCGTCCTCAAAGCAGGAACCGGGTGGGCCGCTCCCATAACCGGCCGGATCAATTGCCGCTTATTAGTCCAGCTTGCTGGGCCTCCAGGTTGGCACAATCGTCGTTGGGATTGTCCTCGTCCGCCAGCATCCTGTCTTCTGGTATTCCGCCGCCTCGCGATCCACTTCTTCATCGAGCGCCGTCCGGTCTTCTCTCGGCCGGTGGTTCTTGCGCGCTTCCTCCATCTCCGGACTCTCTGTTCCAACCTGCCCTACACATGGACGGCACGACGACGCCTGCTCCAAGTCCAATGGAGCCGTTCCTCATCTCCAGCTTCTTGACGAAGACGACGACCGGACCAGAGCCAGACGAAAAAGTACTCGGCCAAGCCTGCGACCTGCGGATTATGGATCTAGATGGCAACGCCGTCAAAGAGTTCAAGGGCATAGGCGGCTATGGGATGCGCTGCACGAGCGTCGACCATCTCATTTGCGTCACCGGCGATTCTAACGGCGGCGCCCGCGTGGTCGACCCGGCAACCGGGGAGTTGCTCCTGACCTGCCCGAAAACAGATGTGAGATCGTGCGACGTGTACCCGTATCTCGTCACGCGCCACTACACCACCTTCGGGTTCGGCAGGGCCGTCCCGTCTGGCAGCTACAAGATGGTCCGCCTCATCGACGACAGAGCATGTGAGATCCTCACTTTAGGGGACATCGCTGGATGGAGGGAGGCGCAGCCGCCCCCGACCATCGTCCCCCATGACAGAGTGATGTAGGGTGGAACCCTAATTCGTCGATCTTTCACGTTTGGAGGGGATCCTACGGAGGAAACACGAAGAACACGCGGAAGCACAAAGGGAAACACGGGGAAAACGAGAGAGAATCACTCAACCAACAAGGAATCGATCACACAAGTGCTAGATCATCACACACATAAGAGATCCACAAGATACATAGTCAACTAGGGTAAGGATACAAAGGAACCGTTCATCTCCAAGAGGAGGCCTTGAATCCACGAGGGGATCTTCCCGTAAGGGGTCTTGAATCCGAAAGGATCTTCTCCGAAGAGGCCGCGGTCTCTCACGAGGAGGAGATCCGATAGATGAGCGTAGCTCTATCTCTAACTTGAGCTAAATCAACGCTAACCCTAAAACGTAGGTGGAGGGGGAGTATATATAGTCTAAGGGGCGAAGGGGTACATAGGCCTCGGCCCGGATGCACTGCACGCAGGCAGGGGAGGCCAGATGTCCGGGCGACGGGCCGGATGTCCGGGCTTTCCCGAGACGCCGGATGTCCGGGCGCTGGGCCGGATGTCCGGGCTGGCTTGATCCAGCTTCTGGACGTTCTGTGATGTGGCGCCGGATTTCCGGGTGGTGGCCGGATGTCCGGGCTGGCGTGAAGGGCCGGATGTCCGGGCTGGGGCCGGATGTCCGGGGCCTGTAGCCGCTGCCTCTTCTTCCTTCTCCTCTTCCATGCTTGGCCTTTGTCCTTGGATTCTCCATGGTCATCTCGGTTGTACCTGAGTATAGACAAGTGTTAGACTATGATTTGGTCTACTGTTGGACTTGTGTTACTAGTCCGAGCTAGTCGCACGCTCCATGCATCCACCGCCCTTGCATGGCGCATGCAAGGCTGTTAGCCGCACTTATCTTTCCATCCATCTAGGATCGATGGTTAGTCTGTTTACGTGCGTGTGTATCTCTCTCCCTCTCTCTCATGTACTCTATTATATATTACCCCACTGTGGATGAATACGAATGTGTGTGATGCATTGCAACCCCTAGCCTATCTTCTATCATGGTATCAGCTTAGATCTTTCCACTGCTTCCGCCATGGACGCCGAGGCCGCCGCCGCCGCCGCCGCCGCCACGGCTACGCCTCCGGCGCCCTCCTCCCAACCTCTGGGCTCCATCCTGCAGCCCCCTCCTCCACCCCCTCCTCCCTCCTCCGTAGTACACATGCCTCTCCCTCTCCAGACTGCGCCGCCGGTCGCCAGCTTCCCTTCTGCGGCCTATATCCACGCGATGCGCGTCGAGAGTGCCCACATCAACCTCGGCGTCCGCCTCGATATGAAAGGGGCCAACTACTCGACTTGGCGTGGCCTCATGCTTGAGGTCATCGACCAGTACGATGTGGCGGCTTGGATCGCGCCGGACTTCACCAACCGTGCCGGCGACGTGGCGTGGAACATCGTCAACAAAGCCGTCAAGCGCTGGTTCTACGGCTCCATGGTCACGGAGCTCGCCGGCTTCGTCCTCAACAGAGAAGCCACGGCGGCCGAGCTGTGGTCCTCCATCGAGTCCTTGTTCGTCAACAACAGGCGCTCTCGGCGCTTCCAGCTCACGGCGGAGCTCTTCGCCGTCAAGCAAGGAGACGCCCCAGTCTCCTCCTTCTGCGCACGCCTTAAGGCCGTCGCGGACGGGCTGCGGAACGCCGGCAAGGTGCTGGACAACGATGAACTCGTTGTTCAGCTCCTCCGCGGCGTCAACAAGGACCGTCATGAGATGACTGCAAAAATCATAGAGAAATCTCAAACTCCCGTTCCCTTTGATGTTGCAGTTGGTATGCTCCTCCAGGACGAGATCGGCGCTGACTTCTCCCCCTCGGGCGTCTCCCACACCGCCCTCGCCGTCCAGCAGCGTCCACCTGCCCCTACCTCCTCCTCTGGCGGGCACGCTAGGCCTCCTGTGCCCGGGCAGGGCGGCCCCAAGCCTGGTACTCCTTCGCCAAACCAGGGGAACAACAAGCGGCGCCGCTACACCAACAACGGCGGCTATCAAGGCGCCGCCAACTCGCCGCCGCCCTGGACTGGGCACGTGTACGCATACCCCTTCTCGCTACCGCCTCCGCCTCGTCCGCAGGGGATCCTCGGGCCGCGCCCAGCTCAGGCCTACACGGCCTACGCGCCGCTCCAGTACGGCGGTGTGCCGTACGGACCGACGGGCTATGGGGGGGCGTCGTATGGTTCGGTACCGTACCCGGCCGCCCCTCTGATGCAGCAGTCGCCGCCCCTTCTGGCTGCACCTCCGCAGCCGCAGCAGCACCACACCACGCAGGCTTCGGATGGAGTGGATCAGGCGGCGCTGATGGGGGCTCTCCACAACCTGACGCTGCAGAACTCCACCAACGGGTGGATCACGGACTCAGGCGCTTCTTCTCACATTACCTCGGACCCAGGTATGCTCTCGCCGGTTACCCCGATCACCAATTATCCCCTGTATACGTTGGAAATGGACAACCCATGCACGTCACGCACATAGGATTAGCTGCACTTGCTAATCCCTCCCGTCCTCTCTATCTTCAGAACGTTTTGGTCACTCCTAATATCGTCAAAAACCTTCTTTCCATTCGTCGCCTTACTACTGACAATAATCTTGCCGTAGAGTTTGATCCTTTTGGTCTGACTGTGAAGGATTACATCACCAAGGCGGCGCTGCACCGATGCAACAGTAGCAGCAAGCTCTACCCAATCTTCGCCAACAACGCTTCGAGTGACGCCGCCGTTGCCTTCAGCGCCACCGTCTCCCGGCTCACGGATCTGTGGCATCGCCGGCTCGGCCACCCCGGCGCCCATACTTTTTCCAATAAAGGGTTTCCTTCATGTAATAAAAACTCTGCTTGTGTACCACTTTGTCATGCCTGCCAGTTGGGCAAGCACGTTCGTTTGCCTTTTTATCCATCACGTAGTTCTACTAGTGCTGCTTTCGAAATAATGCATTGTGATCTCTGGACAGCTCCCATCTCCAGTGTTTCTGGCAACAAATACTACCTTATCATCATCGACGATTACACTAAATACCGGTGGACGTTTCCTCTTGTCCTTAAGTCCGACGTGCATGCTATTTTTCGTTCGTTCCATGCTCTTGTTCGCACCCATTTTCATCGCACTATCGCCACATTCCAATGCGACAATGGCCGAGAGTTTGACAACGCTAGTAATCGCGACTTCTTCCTTCCTTTTGGTACGACCATGCGTTTCTCATGTCCTTACACGTCTTCACAAAACGACACTGCTGAGCGCGCTATTCGCTCCACTAACGACGTTGTACGGACCCTTCTAATTCAAGCCAACATGCCGCCTAAGTACTGGGCTGACGCCCTCTCTACTGCCACCCATCTTCTCAATCTTCGGCCAACCAAAACCCTACTCCGATCTACTCCTCACGAGGCTCTTTTCTCTCAACCTCCTACGTATGATCACCTTAGGGTTTTCGGATGTCTTTGTTTTCCCAACATGTCCGCCACTGCTGCCCACAAGTTGGCACCACGGTCGACGGCGTGTCTCTTTCTTGGATATCCTACGGATCACAAAGGCTACCGCTGCCTTGATCTCTCTACACACCGGGTTCATATCTCTAGGCACGTTGTTTTCGACGAGACCGTTTTCCCGTTCGCTAGTCGCCCTCCTGCGAAACCCTCTATTGCTGATCTTTTTCCCGATCTACCAACCGGCCCTAGTTTCCCAGCTAGTCCCCTCCCACCATTTCTTCCTAGCCCGGTAGCAAAACCAGTCAGTCCCGCTTCGTCCACGCGAGCGGCCATCCCGTCCTCTCCCGTCTCCTCTACGGACGTTGCCACACCAGCCACTACGCCCAGCCCTTGCTCCCAGCCTAGTTCATCTAGCGAACCCAACCCAATGTCTACTGCACCCAGCCCTACCTCGGCGAGTTCTGTAGGACCGGCCGCCTCGTCAACTCCCGCGCCAGCTAGCGCTAATCCTTCCCAACCTAGCACGCCTCCACGACCACTGCCGCCCCATGCAGTCGCTGTTCAACCCCCCGCTAACCCACATCCCATGCGTACGCGTGCTAAATCTGGGTTTACCCTCCCCTCTCACAAACTTAACTTTCTTGTCGACGCTCCTAACATTTCGCCCCTACCTCGCACTTATCGTGCTGCCCTTGCCGACCCTAACTGGGCTGCTGCCATGACTGATGAGTACCAGGCACTCCTTCAGAATGACACTTGGACACTTGTTCCCCGTCCTGCTGGCTCTCACGTCGTCAGCGGGAAGTGGGTTTTTCATGTCAAGTATCATTCCGATGGAACCCTTGCGCGCTACAAAGCACGTTGGGTTGTCCGTGGTTTCTCTCAGACCGAGGGGATCGACTACGATGAGACCTTCTCACCAGTTGTTAAGCCTAGCACCATCCGTGTCGTTCTCACTCTCGCCATCTCAGCCTCTTGGCCCGTTCACCAACTCGATGTCAAGAACGCCTTCCTCCACGGTCACTTAGCCGAGACTGTCTACTGTCAGCAGCCTCTCGGGTTCGAGGATCCTACTGTGCCTTCGCACGTGTGTCTCCTTCGTAAGTCTCTCTACGGTCTTAAGCAGGCCCCGCGCGCCTGGTTCACTCGCTTCGCCGCCTTCCTAGTGACTATAGGATTCACCGCCTCCAGATGCGACACCTCCTTGTTTATCTACCGTTCCTCGAGTCACACTGCCTATCTCCTCTTATATGTCGATGATATCATACTAACTGCGTCATCCTCCAGTTTCCTTCAGTATGTCATTTCTCGTCTTCGACAGGAGTTTGCCATGACTGATCTGGGATCTCTCTCGCACTTTCTCGGAGTCTCTATTACCCGCTCTTCCTCCTCCCTTTTTCTCTCGCAACGGCAATACGCGCTCGACATTATCCAGCGTGCCGGCATGTCCGAGTGTCATATTATTCGTACCCCCATCGATTCCGGCGCAAAGCTTTCCGTTAACACCGGTGACCTTCTTGACGCTGCTGACGCTACCACCTACCGCAGTCTCACCGGTGCTTTGCAGTATCTCACTATCACTCGCCCCGATCTATCTTACTCCATTCAGCAGGCGTGTTTGTTCATGCATGCGCCTCGCACCTCCCACCTTAGCCTTGTCAAACGCATAGTTCGGTACGTTAAGGGCACTTTAGATTTCGGTATGCACATTACACCTTCTACCTCCACCTCTCTTGTTGCGTACTCCGATGCCGACTGGGCTGGCTGTCCCGACACTCGTCGTTCCACGTCTGGTTACTGCGTTTATTTTGGGGATAATTTGGTTTCGTGGTCATCCAAGCGACAGCTAACTGTTTCCAGGTCCAGTGCGGAGGCTGAGTATCGCGCCGTCGCTCATGCTGTTGCCGAAACTACATGGCTGCGGCAACTTCTGCAGGAGCTTCACCAGCCAGTGTCCAGATCCACTGTTGTCTACTGTGACAACGTGTCTGCTGTCTACATGTCTGCTAACCCTGTGCAGCACCATCGTACGAAGCATATCGAGATTGACATTCACTTTGTGCGTGACAAGGTTTCGCTTGGCGAGGTTCGGGTTCTGCATGTTCCCACTTCTTCACAGTATGCTGACATTTTCACCAAAGGGCTGCCAACCACGCTCTTTGCTGAATTTGGATCCAGTCTCAACGTCCGGCAAGCCCACGTTGACACTGCGGGGGGCTGTTAGACTATGATTTGGTCTACTGTTGGACTTGTGTTACTAGTCCGAGCTAGTCGCACGCTCCATGCATCCACCGCCCTTGCATGGCGCATGCAAGGCTGTTAGCCGCACTTATCTTTCCATCCATCTAGGATCGATGGTTAGTCTGTTTACGTGCGTGTGTATCTCTCTCCCTCTCTCTCATGTACTCTATTATATATTACCCCACTGTGGATGAATACGAATGTGTGTGATGCATTGCAACCCCTAGCCTATCTTCTATCAACAAGGTCCTTGCATGAGGTAGCAACCATGTCTCACGCGAATGGAAAGGGGAAGCATTTAGGAACGGGTTCACCTTGTGTCCAATGACGCATAGTCGAGGTCTCATCTTATGTATCCTTGGGGCTTGGAGAGTAGTCGGAGTGTACATGGGGATGAATGTGGGATGCTCCGCATCACAGAGGCTCCCCTATTGCTATCAATGGCGTGCTACACTTTTTTGCCAAAGAAAAACTGTCTGACGACTCATTGCTCTGCTTCGACCTCGAGAGCGAGCACTGGAAGACGATGGAAGGTCCACGGAAATTCGTGGGTGCGGAGGCGTGGAAGAGGACAGCTTCCGTACGCATGACCGAGCTCAACGGCGATCTTTGCATGGTCCTAGCAGAGCTACACCTAACGAACAAACCATATGACAGCATATGGCTCCTCACTGATCAGGAGAAGGGCACGATCTATGAACCATGCGCCAGCATATGGCTCCTGACTGACCAGGACAAGGGTATGTGGACCAAGGCGTACACGATACCGATGGCTCCGTCCACCTCCTTGTATGTGCCATTAAGGGTGCTAGGTGATGACGGGAAGCTACTCTTGCACTGCTCTCGCTGGTCCTCCGTTAGTCGAAAATCACTGCCCCGGCTGCTCCAAGTCTACGATCCTCGTACAGAGGCATGCGTTGACGTCACGGAGATCGCAGGTGACCTTGTTGGCAGAATCAGGGTTTGCAGCTTGAACTTGGACCGGTCTGCCAGGGTCTAGTTGCAGCCATAGTTCATCATCACTGCCCTATTCATTCCCTTAGCAGAACTTATTTCGTCGTCGTTACTATATATCAAGTGCGTTTCTGTGCTGTATCGGATAAAACAAAAAGGCGTTTCTATGTCTACGTTTGCAAATAATTTTTTGGTGGCGAATATGATCATTGACTAAGGGAACTAACAAAATAACTTGCTGCATGTTTCGTTGATGGTCTAGCGGTCTAGCCCTTTCCCTATCCCTAAAGTTTGGTGGACTAAACTTTTATGCACCTAACCCTTTCCCTAAACTTAATCCCTGAGACAAACTTGACCCCACATGGAAGCCCCTCTTCATATTATTTTTTCTTCTTCCTTTCACACGACCAACGATGAATTCTCGCTGGTACATGATGTCCATGAGCTAGCTAGGGCCTAGGATAGATGATCCCCAAAAGTAATTTGATAGATGCTAACTGAGGGCAACATACAGTTGCGAGGAATGAGTCAAGAAAGTAGGCTAACTTCGCTCTTCACGTGCCACGGTTTGGGCACTCATTTGAATTGTTTTTCCTCCTGTTCCTTCTCATAAATGCTAAGTTGCCTACTTTTGATCCAACTTCCGTAGTATAGGAACCAACTCTAGTGCTAGAAGATGCAACTTTAGTGTTACAACAGGAGCAAACTCCTTTTGTTAAGTGGAGTTGTCGACGGTTATGCTAAATTGCCTAATGTAATTAGTTGTCTTGTTTTTGACGTAATTAATTAGTTGTCTTTAGTAGTATATAAAAGTAGGTTACCATGATTGCTAGGTGTAACATCACAACAAGTTGGCCTCTGTAGCACTGAAGTAGTATCATGTAGTATTAAAGATGGCTCCTGGCCTCCTGTAGCAACAAAGTTGGTCTGAAAAATGTTTGTTGAAACATTAATTGATAAAAGGGGTCTAGTTTCAAAGAGCTCACAGCGAGTGCTCCAATAATAATAATGGATCATAATTCCGATGCGTACTTCAACAGTTATAGCCTTCTAAAGTTTTGTAAAACTTAATTTACTGCATTTTGGGCAGAAACAGAAGCCACCCAAGTGCTCATTACGTATTCATGCAGCTCACGGGTGCCTTGTAACACCCCGGATGTAACTTTCCATATTTGTAACTCCAACTCTTGCCATTTCGGCTATGTGCTATGATTTTCCCTCCGTGGTTGGGTTTTTGTTTTCGTTTTGCTTTTGTTCATGTCATGCATCTCATATCATGTCATCATGTGCATCTCATTCGCATACGTGTTCGTCTCATGCATCCGAGCATTTTCCCCGTTGTCCGTTTTGCAATCCGGCACTCCTATGTTCCCCAGCGCTCCCTTTTACATTTTTTTCGTGTGCGGGTGTTGAACATTCTCGGAATGGACCGAGCCTTGCCAACTGGCCCTGGTATAGCACCGGTAGACCACCTATCAAGTTTCGGATCATTTGGAGCTCGTTTGGTACTCCAACGATTAACCGCACTCTCGCAAAGGCCTCTTTTGGGTTGCAGCCCAACACCCCTCCAAAACAGCCCAATAACCCATCTAAGTCACTTCCATGCTCTCCGTCGTCGGATCATGATCGTGTTTGCGAAAACCGCACTTCATTTGGAGTCTCCTAGCTCCCTCTACCTATAAATACGTGCACCCCTCCTCCATTTCCGGATCCCCAAACCCTAGCCCGCTCCTTCCCCGCCGCCGGACACGTCCGGGCGAGCCGGACGCGTCCGCCGCCGCGCCGCAGCCACTCCGGGTGCGCCACGTGGCGCCCCGCGCCCCACATCGCCGCCGACCCGCGGGCCCGCCGAGGCCCATCTCCGGCCCCCGCGGCCCGCCGCCGCCGCCCGCTCCCGCCGCCACGGCTCGCCGCCCGCTCCCGCCGCCGGGCCGCGCCACCCGCCGCACCCGCCGGCCGCCGCCGCGCGCCCCGCCGCCGGTGCCGCCCGGCCCCGCCTCCGCCTCGGGCGCCCGTTGCGGGCCGCCGGCTGCGCAACTCCGGCCGGCCCCGCCGCGCCGGCCACCGCCGGATCCGGCCGCCCCGACCCCGCCGGCGTCCTCCTCCGGCCCGGGCTCCTTCCCACGCTGGCGAACCTCGAACTCCGGCGACCTCGATCCGGCCAGATCCGATCTGAGACAGCACGGTTGACTTTTTCCCCGACCCCCAAAATCGTCTAAGTCATAATCTGTCAATATATTGTTGCATTTTCATCGCATCACATCTTTGCACCCGTGGCTCCGTTTTGGGCGTGTAGCATATCAAATTGTTCGTCTCGAAGAGTAGATCATTTCATCTCATTGCACCATTTTCATTTGAGCTCATCTTGATGCCCGAAATGCTGTTGGAAGAGGGCTATGTGATGTTAGTTTCTGTTTCTTAACAGAACTTGCACTTTTATCATTTTTGCCATGATTAATGTGTGCACCTTATGAACTTGAGTCCTACATGTGTGTTGAACTATGCTATGCCATCTTTACAGGGGTGTATGCCATGTATTTTTGTGAGTTATGTGGTGACTAGCACAAGCATGCAAACTAGGGATGATAATGTTGCTGATTTCAGGAACTTAGTGTTTTCACTAAGTCATGTCCTGCTGTTATTTTTATGCCATATGTTCATGTGGTTACAGAGAGATCTATGCCCTTTTTGAGCATGATCAGTAAGGGTGTTTTGAACATATGGATGTGCTCTATCCATCCATGCCTTTGTTGGCATTTATGGAGTAGTCTAGCATGTCATTTTCGTGCTCTACTTTTGCTTCAAAATGTTTCCTCACTACAAGAAATATGTCAACTTATGACCACCACTATTGGTCACTGAAAGGTCACAAATTTCCATTTACGACCTTTTTGTGACCAAAAACAGAAGGTCAAAAGCTGGCAGTCGTAAACTGACTATAGCGACCTTTAACAAAAGGTCGTTGAACCCATGACCTTTTGTTTTGGTCACTGGCTATCTTCCCAGGCCACGTCGGATCCGACGTGGCAATCTGACGTGGCACAATTGCGACCAATTGAAAAGGTCAAAAATTAGAATCGGCCCGGTCCTTTTCGGTGCTTTAGATGGGCCGAGCCCATTAATTCAGCCTTTTTAATATATATATATTTTTGTTAATTTTCGCTAGGTACATGGGCCTGGCCCAACAATTTGGCCTTTTTTGTTTTCTGAGCTTCTTCCATTTTTCTAGGCCTCGGCCTTTCTGCGGTCCATTTAATTTTTTAAATTTTTTAAGATGTTTTTCCTTTCATTTTTTTGTCCAATATTGTTTGGGCTAAGGCCTCTTCTAGCCCATCAATATTTTCAGCCCACTAATTCAAAGGACTGGACAACAGAGAAACAGTTCAGTTTTTTTCAATTTTGCTATCAAAGCAACATTTGTTTCACTGTACAATCATACATCATTTCTTGCAGTTACATCATTTGAAGCAGCAACTAAAAGATTGTCATCTATAACAAATGACAGCCAGTCAAAAGAAAGATCACCATCACAGCTCCAGCGACTACTTATACACTACAACTTCCACTTATGTGCAAACCTACAAGAAGGCCATGCTTCCAGTTTGCTAACGGCATGTCTCCAGCAGCACATCTCATAACCTACAAAGAGAACATAAACCAACATAAGAATTTGAAACTTCTTCTAATTTGAAACTTTCGGTAAACGGTAAACTTGAGGTAAATTAGAAGTGAGGATATTGATTACAAGCAAGATGAAACGTAAACTAAGTCCTATTGTATTGATGGATCCCAACTTGTTTAAACTAGAGCAGATTGTTCGACTTGTACAATCTAGTAGTCTAAAAAGAGAGAAAAATGTTCATTCTCGGTTCCACATTAATTAGAACAGAAATGAATGACACTAATATAAGCAAGAACTTACAACAAAGTATAGCTTAAATATAATGTTAGGCACTGATAAAGTTATGTGATTTTTACGTGACTTAATAGACACAAAATATGACTTCTGTCTCTGCTTGACTAATGAATCAGTACATCTTCAAGCAAAAAATCATGAAGATCACACTACAATGTCCCTAACAACGGTAGAAGCTCAAATGTGAGACAATATTTTGTAATATATAAGCCTTGGCTGCAATTTTCCGCTTAACATGTAGTTAAAAATCAGACACTTATTGCTTATTTCATACTTAAATTTTTACTTTAAGTTTTGTTTGGATAATCTATATGCATAGGCACAGTCCTATACTTGTTTGGAAAGTTAAGATATTCATGTCAACAATTATATAGAGCCAAACAATCATCTAAGCATACATACAGAATCCAATCGGTTATATATGTACGCAGACATTAATTCCAAGTATCTAAACCCTGCTATACACACGATAGTACACAAACGATTTATCAACGACGCTAAATATCGTGTCGTTCCATTCAGGACATCAGCACTATTCCACTGTTTGATATAAGTGGCTGCTGCATGTCGTGTGTATAGTACTATAGTTTCATCTTCAGACCAATCAACGCCAAGTTTCAAAGAAAATCTGATGATAAGTTGCACCAAGATCTAGCAAGGTGCATACCTCCAAGTGGATGAGCCAGCTCTGAGACCCACTCCTTGACCCTCTCCGCAGATGCTCTCGTCGAAGCATACTGCACCATAACAAGCACGAAAATTTAG
This sequence comes from Triticum timopheevii, assembly GCA_963921465.1. Lineage (NCBI taxonomy): Eukaryota > Viridiplantae > Streptophyta > Magnoliopsida > Poales > Poaceae > Triticum > Triticum timopheevii. The sequence continues at coordinate 67,266,240 of OY997272.1, read as the reverse complement.
AAAACACACCCCAATCCTGAAATTCAGTGAAGCACGAAAAGCAGCAGCAAACTAGACAATAGCACGCAGGCAGCGTTGCAAATAGCAAACCAAGTAATGTAATGTACACTACAGGAGAAACAAATAGCAAAGCGAGGCTTGACCTGGAAGGGACAGACGTGGGAGCCCTCGAGGCCCTGGAACGCCCTCCGGATCTGCTCCAGCCTCCGCTCATGGTCATGCGAGGCAACAGAATTTAGTCAGAACAAACAAGCAAAGGGCGTTGAATATACACCAAGTACTCAACTTGTTCTTACTGAATTTAGGAGTCTGTTTTTATTCTTTTCTTATATGCAGTCTGAAGCTTAACTTGTTATAACTGAATTTAGTCAGAAAAAACAAGCTAGGGCACTGCAGATCACGCACCTGAGATCAAGGGCGCTGTAGATCACGAATCAAAGCACATCTGGTCCAGTTCTCGGCACCAACTCCTCCTCCAATTGCTACAGAAACTAAGAGCAGAAAATCAACTCGCCTACTTCAGTACAAAGAAGAAGCAAACATGCAAGCAAGAAATACTGAAATAGTACTAGTGTGATCCACATCTCAGCATCTCACTTTCAGTTTAGTTGATCCGAATCGCAAACCATTAAAGAAGAAGCAAACATGCAAGCAAGAAATACTGAAGTGAAGTTTCAGTTTTAGAAACTGAATTTCTAAACCGATGAAGGAGGCAGCAGGCAGTAGCTGAGCAGCAAGAACCTGAAGTGAAGTTTCAGTTTTAGAAACTGAATTTGTATTTTGTGAGGAATCTAGAACTCAAATTTATCTGAGATCGTAACTTTATGTTATCAATTTAAGATCAGGTCATTTATGCATGTCAAAATGTGAGCAGAATACTCATTGATGATCTGAGTTGTGTACCAAGGTGCAAGGGGTTGGCCCCTGTACTGAAATTGTATTTAAACTTCCTCTTTTCTACTAACAGAAAGAGCAATGCTCCTGTCAATATTTTGGAAAACAAATTTGAGAGCATATCATTGATGCTGTCCATTTGTGAGCATATCGGTGAATTGTAAATCATTATAAGACAGTGCATGGGGCAAATGAGATCAGTTAAACTACAACACTGAACCAACTAAACTGAATTTTGAGACCAGATTAATGAAACCATTGTAATAGAAATAATGTTTGAAGTATCTTTGCCGGTTCTCGGAAAGGCTATACAACCAAATTAGCACTGTAAATCCATCATAGATGGCCAACAATTTATCTACAAAATGCATCTAATTATAGAACTAGCAAGGAGTAGAGCAAAACTTCTATTAGGCTCTTTGTTGTGATGCATGATGTGTTCGGTTTGCTGTACTGATGCATTCCAGCAAACCTAAAAAGATGATTCTATTCTGATATGCTATTAGGATCTTTGTGCAAAATCAATCCAACCCACATGTGGTTCAGTGCCAAATTCTAACACCAGAGAAGCAATGGCCTATCCTAGTACTAGCAAATCAATCGAGCAGAGAGGAGGGGACGAGCTCACCTACGGCCAGAGAGTAAGATCCATGGCTGATGCATCCCGAGCAGCAGCCATGGTTGAGCACCCCCTCCTCAGGCGCCATCCATCCTTGCCGCCCAGTCTATCTACAACATCCTCCTGCATACCTACAGCCAAAGAACAGAGCAGAAATTAGAGAGAGAGAGAGAGAGAGAGAGAGAGAGATAGGAGGGGATGGAGCTCGAGTACCCCATGGCCACCGGGCGGAATAGCACCATCCAGGGGCTGAGCCGCGTGTGGGGGCGCGACAGATGTCGGGGAGGAGTCGCCAATGTCGCCGGAGCCGTGTTGACGATTGAGGCGCCGCCGCCCTAGCCACAGGGAGGGCTACATGTGAGCGTTTGAGGCTGGGAGAGGCCGAGAGGTCTCTGAGATTCGCGCCATTGCCGTCCTGGTGGCTGGAGACACGGCGTGCTGCGCTGCCACCGCAAACCCTAAGCAAGCCATGCGCGCGCCATGGTCCGGCTAGCTCGACGGAGCGCCGCGCATCGAAGCACGCACGCGCGCGCCGGCGAGCAAGCCAGCCGCGACGCTGTTGTGGCTGGGCTTCAGTGTTGTTGTCTCCGTTGCGTGAGGAGAGGAGGTTGCTTGGTCTGGGGGAGAAGGGGCGGCAGTGGGTGGATGGATCTAAAGGGAGGAGGAGAAGAGGAGGTGGCGGCGGCGATGGATCCGATGGGAGGAGGAGACGGGGGAGAAGGGGCGGCAGCGGGTGGATGGATCTGAAGGGAGGAGGAGATGACGAGGTGGCGGCGGTGATGGATCTGATGGGAGGAGGAGACAGGGGAGAAGGGGCAGCTGCTGGGTTGATCTGCCGCACGCCGGCGTTTTGGTAGGAGGTCGCTGGTGGAGCGGAGGTCGCGCCAGCGTTGGGATCGGGGGAGAGGAGGTCACGGGAGGGAGGGGTTGGGGTCGTGGGAGGGAGGGAGAAAGAAAGGAGGCGGGGGGGGGGGGGTGGCTGGAAAATGTCCACAAGGACTAGGGTTTCGGCTTAGGTGGGCTTGGGGTGAGGACTGCCGTTGGATCCGCGAGCATCCGACGGTGTTCGATCCACGATCCGCGTGAAACGCCCACAGACCAATCAAAATGCAGCACACGGGTACGATGTCATGACCATTTAAATTGGTCGTAGTTGACTAAAAAATTGGTCATGGTTGATTAAAAATTCATTTTCCATTTTTAAAGTGCCGAAAATGAGTTTGTTGTGAAGGACCTACAATATATTTGTTGCAAAATTGGACCAAATCAATTTTCTAAAATATTTAAACATACTTAATGCACAATTGACAAAATGGTTGGGTGTCAAAAGTTTTGATCCACCTTTGGTGAAAAAGACAAATTTCTGCCATTTCGGTTGGAAGCAGGTCAAATTTGAACTGCGGCTGCCTCAGAGTTTTCTATTTATTTTTTCCAAAAATCATTTCTAGGTACAAAAGTATCTATTTAATCAGAGAAACATCAAAAAAATTCCAAGATTCAACCACTAGCTAGGAACGGTCATTCCCGCCGTTTTGACCGCATTTTGAAACGGGCATAAAAAAATCAAAAAAAATCAAAAAAATGGAAAACCTTTGCATTGTGTCATTATATGTGATCAAGTTACCAGGAAAATTAATAAACTTGTAATACGACAATTCTTTTAAAAAAGTGTTCTCAGATATGAGCTATCATGCATGAAGATTCATGGCTTTCAAGCCAAATGATCAATCTTATGGCCACATTCATGGCATAGTTTGTTCAAATGATCTCATATTATGCACAAGGGTGCATATTGGAATGGCAAACAATGTTGCCTAAGGGACTTTCCATTTTCTTTCCACAGAAAATTCATTTTCCATTTTCTGAGTGCCCGAATTGAGTTCTTTATGTGAAGGACCTACAGTATATTTGTTGCAAAATTGGACCAAATCAATTTTATAAAATACTAGGCCATATTTGATTCACAATTGACCAAATGGTTGGGTGTCAAATGCCTTGATCCACCTCTGGTGAAAAAGACAAATTCCCGCCGATTCAGTAGGAAGCAGGTCAAATTTCAACTGTACCTGCCTTGTAGTTTGCTATTTATTTTTTCCAAAAATCATTTCTAGGTACAAAAGTATCTATTTAATCAGAGAAACATCAAAAAAATTCCAAGATTCAACCACTAGCTAGGAATGGTCATTCTCGCCGTTTTGACCGCATTTTGAAACGGGCATAAAAAATTAAAAAAAAATCAAAAAAATGGAAAACCTTCGCATTGTGTCATTATATGTGATCAAGTTACCAGGAAAATTAATAAACTTGTAGTACGACAATTCTTTTAAAGAAGTGTTCTCAGAAATGAGCTATCATGCGTGAAGATTCATGGCTTTCAAGCCAAATGATCAATCTTATGGCCACATTCATGTCATAGTTTGTTCAAATGATCTCATATTATGCACAAGGGTGCATATTGGAATGGCAAACAATGTTGCCTAAGGGACTTTTTATTTTCTTTACACGGAAAATTCATTTTCCATTTTCCGAGTGCCTGAATTGAGTTCTTTTTGTGAAGGACCTACAGTATATTTGTTGCAAAATTGGACCAAATCAATTTTATAAAATACTAGGCCATATTTGATTCACAATTGACCAAATGGTTAGGTGTCAAATGCCTTGATCCACCTCCGGTGAAAAAGACAAATTCTCGCCGATTCAGTAGGAAGTGGGTCAAGTTTCAACTGTACCTGCCTTGTAGTTTGCTATTTATTTTTTCCAAAAATCATTTCTAGGTACAAAAATATCTATTTAATCAGAGAAATATCAAAAACATTCCAAGATTCAACCACTAGCTAGGAACGGTCATTCCCGCCGTTTTGACCGCATTTTGAAACAGGCATAAAAAATTCAAAAAAAATCAAAAAAATGGAAAACGTTCGCATTGTGTCATTATATGTGATCAAGTTACCAGAAAAATTAATAAAGTTATGGCTTTCAAGCCAAATTAAAAAAGTGTTCTCAAAAATGAGCTATCGTGCGTGAAGATTCATGGCTTTCAAGCCAAATGATCAATCTTATGGCCACATTCATGGCATAGTTTGTTCAAACGATCTCATATTATGCACAAGGGTGCATATTGGAATGGCAAACAATGTTGCCTAAGGAAGTTTTTATATTCGTTGGACGAAAAAACCATTTTCCATTTTTCGAGTGCCCGAAAGGAGGTTTTTTGTGAAGGAACTACCAAATAATTGTTGCAAAATTGGACCAAATCATTTTTATAAAATACTAGGACATATTTAATGCACAATTGACAAAATGGTTGGGTGTAAAATTTTTTGATCCACCTCTCATGAAAAAGACAAATTTCCACCGATTGAGTAGGAAGCGGGTCAAATTTGAACTGCAGCTGCCTCATAGTTTGCTATTTATTTTTTCCAAAAATCATTTCTAGGTACATAAGGACCTATTTAATCATAAATACATGGTTTGGTGGCGATACAACGAGGTTTGGGCGGTGGCCGAGGGCCCTAACTCTAGAGCGCGTAAACTCGCATGCCCGTCGCTTGGTCACCGCGTGACCGTAATGTTTCCATGTGTTCTGGGCGACCTAGGCATGTCTAATGGGTTGGGAACTCGCCAGGTTGGTGCTAGGAAGAAAATTACAACATAATATTCTCACGAGGAGACCGATCGATGCTCAAACATGAATTAGCAGCCAAGTGTTTGATTAGCGGTATGGGAAATGCACATGGCCAATGGGCGTGAGTCTTGGCTGAGGATGATCATCTACTAAGGAGAATGTCTTCACAAATTTTTAGCTCAAAAGGAGGATCCTAGGTGGTACTTGATTTGCAAAGTACCAAACTGGACAAAAATATGAATGTTGAAGCTGGGCTCAAAATAATGAATTGAGTGAGCTGAAATTTTGTGGAGGATGGTTATTTGGGCATAGGAAAGCATTGTAGAAAATTGATACCATTTGGACATGCCAAAGTAGTACTTCCTTCACAATGCTCTTCTTTGGACAGAAACTTGGGAAAACTAGTGAGAGAGATTGGATGAATGAAATGAGCTCAAAATTGGTGTAGGTAAGTTACTTAGGTATGGTCATGCGCTGGTAAATTTTCAGATCATTTGGGTAAGCCTAGCTAGTACTTACTTCACAAAGCTTCTCTCGAGGTAGAAACTTTAGAAATTTCCCGAGAAAGATTTACTAGGAAAATTGAGCTGAATATTATCATGTGGCAATGATTTGGGTATGGAAGAGTGCCCGAAAAGTTTAAGGGTAATAGGAGGGGTCTATATAACACTTGCTTTGCAACGTGCCAATTTGGCCATAAAATATAAATTGAACCTGGGCTCACATAGATGATTTGACTGAGCTGAAATTTGGAGGAGGGTGATAATTTGGGCATATGAAGGAACTGTATAAATTTCATGTCATTTAGAGATATAAAAAAGGTACTTCCCTCACAATGCTTCTAGGTGGACAAAAACTTTGGAAATTTGCCGAGGAAGATTTGCTAGGAAAATGGAGCTGAATTTTGTCATGTGGTAACGATTTGGATAGGAAAGAGTGCCCAAAAATTCCGAGGGCAATCACGAATATATAAATAGCACTTCCTTCATAAAGTGTTGTTGTGAACAGAATAGGAAAATGAATATTGTTGAATTAGTTTTGAACTAGGCAAGGAAGGATTTTTACATATTTGATGAAGATATGCCCCAAAGAATTTATGAGATTTTTTTGGGAATTTTGGGAATGATAGAAATATAGGTTGCTTCACAACCTAGGGCAAAAACTGCCACATGGACATGACACATAGGCAAAACTGATGAGATGGTGCCTAGTCATCACAACCCACCACAGTCTACAAGGCTATGACCATCTATATTGGTCATTAACAACTAGAAATAAGGAAGCGGACTGGCACTATTTGCTTTGTGACCATTTCGTGTAAGGAAATTATGACCTTTCTGACCAAAATGGTCGCAATGGTTTAGGGTTTGGAGCCCCCTGAACAACTTTTGACCAATTGGTCTAAAATGGTCATAAATTTATGACCAATTCTTCAAGGGTCACTGACAGAAGGTCATAAGTTGACATATTTCTTGTAGTGCCTGGAAGATTGTTTACATGAGATTCAATTTTCACGAGGTTGTTGTAGTTGATCCGTGTATGCTATGATGTTGTTCTTGCCATGTATAGCTTCTATGCCATGTCTTCTTGATGGGTGTATGCTTAGTTTATCATGAGATGCTCTGTAGCGAGTGCATCGAGCTCACGAACATGCCTACTTGTTATCTGTTTTTGCCATTTCCAGTTTTTCTGCTAAGTCTGAGATCTGTAATGAAACTTGCTATGTTTACATGGGTGCCATCCTTTCTTATGGTCCTTTTTGGCTTATGGTCAGTAAGGGACTTTTGATCTAGGCTTTGAATAGATTCCTGCCATATCTTGTTTTGCTATTATAAGTTCCTGTAGCAGGTGGTTTGCTTGCTCTAAACATGCCTTCCTGATGTTAATTTCTGGCATACTAGTATTTTCACCAAGTCTGTGAACCTGATATTTTTTGCACTTTCACCATGCTTGTTTGAACATGTTATGTGATTTAGCCGTAGCTCAATGTTCCTATTTTGTTAAGAATCTCCTGCAGATCACTGTCATATGCTTTGTTTTTATGTTGGGGTGCTGTAGCATAGTTTCTTGTTGCATGCTAAGTAGCATCGTGCTGTTAAACGCAGATTCGCGTCATTCTTGTTTTGCTTGTCATTTGCAAACCGTGCATCCGATTCCGGTGATCTTTATATCGATTTCAACCGAAATCATCTCGTCTTTCCAGCGGCATACTTGGTTTGCCAAGTTGATGCCTTGTTCATCATTTCCTTCTAGAGCACACATATGCATTGCATATCACATCTCGCATATCATGGCATGTGTTACATCATGTTGCTTGTGCATTGTTCCATGTTTGATTGTGGTTCCATTGCTTGTGTTCTTGCCTTGGGTAGAGCCGGGAGACGAGTACATGTACGAGGAACCTATTGAGAACGCCTACGAGGATCAAGCCTTCGATAACTCTGAGAACCTTGCAGGCAAGATGACCATACCTTCGATATCACTTCTATCTTTGCTTGCTAGATGCTCGCTCTTTTGCTATGCCTATGCTGCGATACCTACCACTTGCTATATCATGTCACCCATATTGCCATGTCAAACCTCTAACCATCCTTTCCTAGCAAACTGTTGATTGGCTATGTTACCGCTTTTGCTCAGCCCCTCTTATAGCATTGCTAGTTGCAGGTGAAGATGAAGTTTGTTCCTTGTTGGAACACGGATATTTTGGGATATCACAATATCTATTGTTTTAATTAATGCATCTATATACTTGGTAAAGGGTGGAAGGCTCGGCCTTATGCCTGGTGACTTGTTCCACTCTTGCCGCCCTAGTTTCCGTCATACCGGTGTTATGTTCCTTGATTTTGCGTTCCTTACGCGGTTGGGTGATTTATGGGACCCCCGTGACAGTTCGCTTTGAATAAAACTCCTCCAGCAAGGCCCAACCTTGGTTTTACCATTTGCCACCTACACCCTTTTTCCCTTGGGTTTTCGCGAGCCCGAGGGTCATCTTTATTTTAGCCCCCCCCCCCCGGGCCAGTGCTCCTTCGAGTGTTGGTCCGAACCGAGCAGCCTGCGGGGCCACCACGGGGAAACTCGAGGCCTGGTTTTACTCGTAGCTTGACTTATCCGGATGTGCCCTGAGAACGAGATATGTGTAGCTCCTATCAGGATTTGTCGGCACAATCGGGCGGCTTTGCTGGTCTAGTTTTACCATTGTCGAAATGTCATGCGAACCGGGATTCTGAGACTGATCGGGTCTTCCCGGGAGAAGGTTTATTCCTTCGTTGACCGTGAGAGCTTGTGATGGGCTAAGTTGGGACACCCCTGCAGGGTATTATCTTTTGAAAGCCGTGCCCGCAGTTATGAGGAAGATGGGAATTTGTTAATGTCCGGTTGTAGAAAACCCGAAGTTGACTTTAATTAAAATACATCAACCGTGTGTGTAACCGTGATGGTCTCTTCTCGGCGGAGTCCGGGAAGTGAACACGGTGTTGGAGTTATGTTTGACGTAAGTAGTTTCAGGATCACTTCTTGATCGCTACTAGCTTCACGACCGTGCCTTGCTTCTCTTCTCGCTCTCTTTTGCGATCGTAGCCACCATATATGCTAGTCGCTTGCTGCAGCTCCACCTCATTACACCACCCTTCCCTTAAGCTTAAATAGTCTTGATCTCGCGGGTGTGAGATTGCTGAGTCCCCGTGACTCACAGATTCTACCAAAACAGATGCAGGTACCGATGATACTAGCGCAGAGGGCGCAACTGAGCTGAAGTGGGAATTTGATGAGGCCCTTGGTCGTTACTATGTTTCATTTCCAGACGATCAGTAGTGGAGCCCAGTTGGGGCGATCGGGGATCTGTGTTGCAATTGGGGTAGTCTTCTTTTATTTTGGTTCCATAGCCGGACCTCGAGTGTAAACTGAATGACGGATGTTTAATTATGTATTTGTGTGAAGTGGCGACTGTAAGCCAACTATGTATCTCTTTCCCTTATGTTTTACATGGGTTGTGTGAAGATTACCTCACTTGCGACATTGCTTTCAATGCGGTTATGCCTCTAAGTCATGCTTCGACACGTGGGAGATATAGCCGCGTCGAGGGCGTTACAAGTTGGTAATCAGAGCCTTCCCCGACCTTAGGAGCCCCACTGCTTGATCGTTTTTAGTGGCTGAGTTGTGTCTAGAAAAATGTTTTGAGTCATTTAGGATTATATATATCGGAGAGTTAGGAATTCTTTTTACTCCTCAGTCCCTTCGTCACTCTGTTGAGGTCTCCTGACGTAGAAGTTTTGACTTTCCTCTCCTCAAATTTCACTAAATTTTTTTTTTAGGATCACGCGGGTATCTTGGAATCGTTCCGATGGTTTTATGATGAGAACACTGTCTTGGTGCCTCCTGTCAGGGGTTTAGTGGAAGTGTCCCGGGGAGTTGAGATCTGAGGTGTTGTCGTCATAATTTTATTGTTGCAGTTCTGGAATACCGGAGTTTAGTACGCCGACATCGAAAATCTCTTTTATGCAGTTCGTTGGTGAGATAACCCCGATAACCCAATACTGAGGTGAGTACGGGAGTATTGCCATGACTCGTATAACGGATGCTTTTCGAAGGTTGAGGTACACGATTTCCGAAGGTTTCTTGGTTATGTGTTGACGGATGGATACAACTGGATGTAGGGATTGTTAGTTTGGGTGAGATATTTTGCTTCCCCTGTATCCCCAACACCTGATTGCATAACCAGAAAGTTTCGGGAGTTTATAGGTGGGATTCAAGTAGCTCTAGCATTTCTTCCGCAGATATTTGGTTTGTGATTGGGTAATCCTTACCACTTATTTGTTCCATTCATACCTTGTTTTTATTTTTCATTCATCAATCTCTTGTCAAGTGGCTTCTCACCTTAATGGACGTGATGTTTACTTTGGAATTCATTCGTTCATCCCTGTTCGAATGTTTATTGTGAAGACTACATGTTGCAATTTCTATCCATTGATTCAACTTGTCTATCTGTCAATCAAGATGCTAACGGATGTCACCCTCTTCAGGATGGCTCCGCCAACGCGTCAGAATCCGGAACGCAGTGATGGGAGTCAGGCGAACCCTCCACCTCCACCTCCACCTCCACCTCCGCCTCCGGAGGCATGGAAAACTTTGATGGCAACCACTAACGCCAATGCTCAGTTGTTGATTCAGCTGATGCAAGAGCGTAACCAAGGCCAAGGCAACCAAGGGAATCAAGGTCAAGGGCAGTTCTACCATCAGCCTCAGTTCCCTACCCTCAACCAGTTCCTTGCAAATCAGCCAAAGTCTTTCAGCTACTGTGTCGAGGCCACAGACGCCGACGATTGGCTCGTGGATATCAACAAGCATTTCGAATGCAGCAATGTCCGGCCTGAGGACTACGTCAAGTTCGCGTCTTTTCAGCTCAAGGATCAGGCAGCTGATTGGTTCCAGCAATACAAGGATTCCAGAGGAGGTCGAGTGATTACTTGGACTGATTTCTATCGAGACTTTAAAGCTCACCACATTCCTACCAGTGTTGTTGAGAGCAAGTGTGAGGAGTTCCGCAATCTCAAGCAAGGCAACATGTCAGTGTACGAATACAACAAACAGTTTCAGAAACTTGCTCGCTTCGCTAAACAAGATGTTCCTGATGAAAAGAGTATGATCTATCAATTCAGAGGTGGCCTTAGAGAGGATCTGCAGTTAGCTCTCGTTCTTGTTGAGCCTACTCAGTTTGATCAATTCTACAATATGGCCCTCAAGCAAGAAGGTGCTCAGCTCAAGTGTGAGGCTTCAAAGAAGAGAATCAGCGATGCAGTTCAGTCTTCTTCCTCTCAAGTGGAAGCTAAGCAGCAAAAGTTCTACCTTCCTCCTCCTTCGTTCCGTTATCCTTATCAACAGAAGAACTCAGGTGGTCGTGGATCTTCCCACCCACCCAACCCAGTCTATCAGAATAAGTCTCAGCCTCAAGCTCCAAGGTCAAATGCTCCTTATCACCGTCCGCTCTCTGAGGTGACCTGCAACAAGTGTCAGCAAAAAGGTCACTATGCGAACAAATGCTTCAACCAAAGGCGCCTTCCGCCTCCTCCTCCTGTGAGGTCTTCAAGCAATGCAGTGGTCAAGCATAATCCAAAGCATGCAAAGGTGGATATGATGAATGTAGCTCAGGCAGAGGATTCTTCAGATGTGATAATGGGTAATCTCTCAGTTAATGACATTCCTGCAAAAGTCTTATTTGATACTGGTGCATCGCATTGTTTCATGTCAAAACCGTTTTTTGCCAAGCATGAGTTCATTTCTTCACATTTGGTTAAACCCATGGATGTCGTTTCTCCGGGTAAACGGTTGAGCTCCAGTTTGGTGGTTCCGGATACCTCAATCAAGATGGGCGACTATAGATTTCTGGCTAAACCAATTGTTCTTGGTGACTCTGATATTGATCTAATTCTCGGGATGGACTGGTTTTCTCAGCACAAGGCTCAGCTTGATTGTGCTGCCAGGGGAATTCAATTGACACACTCTTCTGAGGATGTTATCATCTATGCCGCTTGTGATGAAACCATTCGGTTGTTTTCTCTCAATGAGAAGGGCGAGCTACACGCAATCTCGCAAATTCCAGTCGTTTGTGAGTACCAAGATGTCTTTCCAGAAGAGCTTCCGGGTATGCCTCCTCATCGGCCAGTCGAATTCGTTATCGATCTTGAGCCTGGCACTGAACCCGTTTGCAAGCGTCCTTACAAGCTTGGACCGGAAGAACTGAAGGAATTGAAGAAGCAGCTCGATGAACAAGAGCGTCTGGGTTTGATCAGACCGAGTTCATCTCCATGGGGATGTGGAGTTCTTTTTGTCCAGAAGAAGGATGGCACGGACCGACTGTGCGTCGATTACCGTCCATTGAACAAGAAGACAATCAAGAACAAGTATCCACTTCCCAACATCAATGAGCTATTCGAGCAACTCAAAGGTGCTAAAGTATTCTCCAAGCTTGACCTCCGTATGGGTTATCATCAGATTCGCATTCGTGAACAAGATATTCCCAAGACAGCATTCAGAACAAGCTATGGTTCTTATGAATATCTTGTCATGTCTTTCGGCCTTGTCAATGCTCCTCAAACATTCTCTCGAATGATGAACTTTATATTCAACCCCTACACCAATGATTTCGTCTTGGTGTATCTCGATGATATTTTGGTCTTCTCCAAGAACAAGCAGGATCATGCCAAACATTTGCGATTGGTGCTCGACAAGCTCAGAGAGCATCAATTCTATGCGAAGTTTTCCAAATGTGAGTTCTGGCTTGATGAAGTTCTTTATCTTGGTCACATCATCTCCGCCAAGGGCATCACTGTTAATCCCGAGAAGGTGTCTTCAATTGTGAATTGGGAACCTCCTCAGAATGTCAAGCAGCTCCGCAGTTTTCTCGGTCTTGCAAGCTATTGTCGAAGATTCGTTGAGAATTTCTCTAAGATTGCAAAGCCTCTTTCCAACCTCCTCTAGAAGCATGTCAAGTATGTCTGGACGCCTGAGTGTGATGTCGCTTTCAACACCCTCAAAGAAAAGCTAGTCACAGCTCCTGTCTTGACTCCTCCTGATGAATCCAAGCCATTCGAAGTTTTCTGTGATGCTTCTCTTCAAGGTCTCGGTGCTGTGTTAATGCAAGAGAAGAAAGTTGTGGCCTATACCTCTCGTCAGTTGAAGCCCAACGAAAATAACTACCCCACTCACGATCTCGAGTTGGCGGCAGTTGTCCATGCATTGATAACATGGAGACATCTCTTGTTGGGAAGGAAAGTGGACATTTTCACCGATCACAAGAGCCTCAAGTATATCTTCACTCAACCAAACCTCAACCTCAGGCAAACTCGATGGGTCGAAATGATTCAAGAGTACAATCCAAGTATTGAATATACTCCTGGCAAGGCGAATGTGATTGCAGATGCTTTGAGCAGAAAGGCTTATTGCAACAGCTTAATTCTCAAGCCCTTCCAACCGGATCTTTGTGAAGCTTTCCGCAAGCTGAATCTTCAAGTTGTACCTCAAGGCTTTCTTGCCAACCTCATAGTCTCTCCTTCTTTGGAAGATCAAATTCGTGAGGCACAACTCCTGGATACCATGGTGAAGAAGGTGAAACGTGGTATTGACAAGGGCATTTCCAAATACAAGTGCTATCGCTTGGATGACAAAGACACTCTTTTCTTCGAGGATCGAATTGTGGTTCCCAAAGGTGATTTGAGAAAAGTCATCATGAATGAGGCACACAATTCCCTCCTATCCATTCATCCTGGAAGTACGAAGATGTACCATGACCTCAAGCAGTCATATTGGTGGACTCGAATGAAGCGAGAAATTGCTCAATTCGTGAATGAATGTGATGTCTGCAGAAGGGTGAAAGCAGAACACCAAAGACCAGCGGGTCTCCTTCAACCTCTTGCTATTCCAGAATGGAAGTTTGATCATATCAAGATGGACTTCGTGACTGGATTTCCTAAGTCCAAGCGTGGAAATGATGTTATCTTCGTTGTCATTGACAAGCTTACTAAAGTGGCTCATTTTATTCCTATCAAAGAATCTATCACAGCAGCTCAGCTGGCAGAGCTATACACCTCCAGAATTGTCTCCTTGCACGGCATTCCGCAATTGATCTCTTCAGACCGTGGAAGCATCTTCACTTCTAAGTTCTGGGACTCCTTTCAGAAGGCCATGGGCACCAACATTCGTTTCAGCACAGCTTTCCATCCTCAAACAAGTGGCCAAGTCGAGCGAGTCAATCAAATCCTTGAAGATATGCTCAGGGCTTGTGTCATCTCTTTCGGTATGAAGTGGGAAGAGTGTCTTCCATATGCTGAGTTCTCCTACAACAACAGCTTCCAAGCGAGTTCGGGCAAGGCTCCATTCGAAATTCTCTATGGCAGAAAGTGCCGTACACCTCTCAATTGGTCCGAGACAGGTGAACGCCAACTTCTTGGCAACGACTTGATCACAGAAGCCGAAGAAATGTGCAAAGTCATTCGTGAGAATCTCAAAGCCGCGCAATCGCGCCAGAAGGGCTATTATGATGACAAGCACCGTGATGTGGCTTTTGAAATCGGAGACCATGTCTACCTCCGCGTCTCTCCAATGAAAGGCACTCGTCGCTTCGGTATCAAAGGGAAGCTTGCCCCTAGATACGTGGGTCCTTTCAAGATCATTGGCAAAAGAGGCGATCTCGCCTATCAACTTGAGCTTCCATCAAATTTTGCAAATGTGCACGATGTGTTTCACGTGTCACAGCTTCGCAAGTACTTCAAGATTCCTGAACGCACTATCAACTTTGAAGAAATTGACCTCCAAGAATATCTCTCTTATCATGAGCACCCCGTTGCTATTCTTGAAGAAACCGAGCGCAAGACTCGCAACAAGTCAATCAAATTCCTGAAAGTGAAGTGGTCACACCATTCCGACCGAGAAGCCACCTGGGAGTGCGAGGATCACCTCCGTTCCGAATATCCGGAGTTCTTTCAGTCCTAGATCTCGGGACGAGATCCTCTTGTAGTGGTGGAGTGTTGTAACACCCCGGATGTAACTTTCCATATTTGTAACTCCAACTCTTGCCATTTTCGGCTATGTGCTATGATTTTCCCTCCGTGGTTGGGTTTTTGTTTTCGTTTTGCTTTTGTTCATGTCATGCATCTCATATCATGTCATCATGTGCATCTCATTCGCATACGTGTTCGTCTCATGCATCCGAGCATTTTCCCGTTGTCCGTTTTGCAATCCGGCACTCCTATGTTCCCCGGCGCTCCCTTTTACATTTTTCCGTGTGCGGGTGTTGAACATTCTCGGAATGGACCGAGCCTTGCCAAGTGGCCCTGGTATAGCACCGGTAGACCACCTGTCAAGTTTCGGGTCATTTGGAGCTCGTTTGGTACTCCAACGGTTAACCGCACTCTCGCAAAGGCCTCTTTTGGGTTGCAGCCCAACAGCCCTCCAAAACAGCCCAATAACCCATCTAAGTCACTTCCATGCTCTCCGTCGTCGGATCACGATCGTGTGGGCGAAAACCGCACTCCATTTGGAGTCTCCTAGCTCCCTCTACCTGTAAATACGTGCACCCCTCCTCCATTTCCGGATCCCCAAACCCTAGCCCGCTCCTCCCCCGCCGCCGGACACGTCCGGGCGAGCCGGACGCGTCCGCCGCCGCGCCGCAGCCACTCCGGGCACGCCACGTGGCACCCCGCACCCCACATCGCCGCCGACCCGCGGGCCCGCCGAGGCCCATCTCCGGCCCCCGCGGCCCGCCGCCGCCGCCCGCTCCCGCGGAGCCGCGCCCGCCGCCGCCGCTCGCTCCCGCCGTCGCGCTCGCCGCCCGCTCCCGCCGCCGCGCCGCGCCACCCGCCGCACCCGCCGGCCGCCGCCGCGCGCCCCACCGCCGGTGCCGCCCGGCCCCGCCTCCGCCTCGGGCGCCCGTCGCGGGCCGCCGGCTGCGCAACTCCAGCCGGCCCCGCCGCGCCGGCCACCGCCGGATCCGGCCGCCCCGACCCCGCCAGCGTCCTACTCCGGCCCGGGCTCCTTCCCACGCCGGCGAACCTCGAACTCCGGCGACCTCGATCCGGCCAGATCCGATCTGAGACAGCACGGTTGACTTTTTCCCAGACCCCTGAAATCGTCTAAGTCATAATCTGTCAATATATTGTTGCATTTTCATTGCATCACATCTTTGCACCCGTGGCTCCGTTTTGGGCGTGTAGCATATCAAATTGTTCGTCTCGCAGAGTAGATCATTTCATCTCATTGCACCATTTTCATTTGAGCTCATCTTGATGCCCGAAATGCTGTTGGAAGAGGGCTATGTGATGTTAGTTTCTGTTTCTTAACAGAACTTGCACTTTTATCATTTTGCCATGATTAATGTGTGCACCTTATGAACTTGAGTCCTACATGTGTGTTGAACTATGCCATGCCATCTTTACAGGGGTGTATGCCATGTATTTTTGTGAGTTATGTGGTGACTAGCACAAGCATGCAAACTAGGGATGATAATGTTGCTGATTTCAGGAACTTAGTGTTTTCACTAAGTCATGTCCTGCTGTTATTTTTATGCCATATGTTCATGTGGTTACAGAGAGATCTATGCCCTTTTTGAGCATGATCAGTAACGGTGTTTTGAACATATGGATGTGCTCTATCCATCCATGCCTTTGTTGGCATTTATGGAGTAGTCTAGCATGTCATTTTCGTGCTCTACTTTTGCTTCAAAATGTTTCCTGGCAGATTGTTTACATGAGATTCAATTTTCACGAGGTTGTTGTAGTTGATCCGTGTATGCTATGATGTTGTTCTTGCCATGTATAGCTTCTATGCCATGTCTTCTTGATGGGTGTATGCTTAGTTTATCATGAGATGCTCTGTAGCGAGTGCATCGAGCTCACGAACATGCCTACTTGTTATCTGTTTTTGCCATGTCCAGTTTTTCTGCTAAGTCTGAGATCTGTAATGAAACTTGCTATGTTTACATGGGTGCCGTCATTTCTTATGGTCCTTTTTGGCTTATGGTCAGTAAGGGACTTTTGATCTATGCTTTGAATAGATTCCTGCCATATCTTGTTTTGCTATTATAAGTTCCTGTAGCAGGTTGTTTGCTTGCTCTAAACATGCCTTCCTGATGTTAATTTCTGGCATACTTGTATTTTCACTAAGTCTGTGAACCTGATATTTTTTGCACTTTCACCATGCTTGTTTGAACATGTTATGATGTGATTTAGCCGTAGCTCAGTGTTCCTATTTTGTTAAGAATCTCCTGTAGATCACTATCATATGCTTTGTTTTTATGTTGGGGTGCTGTAGCATAGTTTCTTGTTGCATGCTAAGTAGCATCGTGCTGTTAAACGCATATTCGCGTCATTCTTGTTTTGCTTGTCATTTGCAAACCGTGCATCCGATTCCGGTGATCTTTATATCGATTTCAACCGAAATCATCTCATCTTTCCAGCGGCATACTTGGTTTGCCAAGTTGATGCCTTGTTCATCATTTCCTTTCGGAGCACACATATGCATTGCATATCATATCTCGCATATCATGGCATGTGTTGCATCATGTTGCTTGTGCATTGTTCCATGTTTGATTGTGGTTCCATTGCTTGTGTTCTTGCCTTGGGTAGAGCCGGGAGACGAGTACGTGTACGAGGAACCTGTTGAGAACGCCTACGAGGATCAAGCCTTCGACAACTCTGAGAACCTTGCAGGCAAGATGACCATACCTTCGATATCACTTCTATCTTTGCTTGCTAGATGCTCGCTCTTTTGCTATGCCTATGCTGCGATACCTACCACTTGCTATATCATGTCACCCATATTGCCATGTCAAACCTCTAACCATCCTTTCCTAGCAAACCGTTGATTGGCTATGTTACCGCTTTTGCTCAGCCCCTCTTATAGCGTTGCTAGTTGCAGGTGAAGATGAAGTTTGTTCCTTGTTGGAACACAGATATTTTGGGATATCACAATATCTATTGTTTTAATTAATGCATCTATATACTTGGTAAAGGGTGGAAGGCTCGGCCTTATGCCTGGTGACTTGTTCCACTCTTGCCGCCCTAGTTTTCGTCATACCGGTGTTATGTTCCTTGATTTTGCATTCCTTACGCGGTTGGGTGATTTATGGGACCCCCGTGACAGTTCGCTTTGAATAAAACTCCTCCAGCAAGGCCCAACCTTGGTTTTACCATTTGCCACCTACACCCTTTTTCCCTTGGGTTTTCGCGAGCCCGAGGGTCATCTTTATTTTAGCCCCGCCCGGGCCAGTGCTCCTTCGAGGGTTGGTCCGAACCGAGCAGCCTGCGGGGCCACCACGGGGAAACTCGAGGCCTGGTTTTACTCGTAGCTTGACTTATCCGGATGTGCCCTGAGAACGTGATATGTGCAGCTCCTATCGGGATTTGTCGGCACAATCGGGCGGCTTTGCTGGTCTAGTTTTACCATTGTCGAAATGTCATGCGAACCGGGATTCCGAGACTGATCGGGTCTTCCCGGGAGAAGGCTTATTCCTTCGTTGACCGTGAGAGCTTGTGATGGGCTAAGTTGGGACACCCCTGCAGGGTATTATCTTTCGAAAGCCGTGCCCGTGGTTATGAGGCAGATGGGAATTTGTTAATGTCCAGTTGTAGAAAACCCGAAGTTGACCTTAATTAAAATACATCAACCGTGTGTGTAACCGTGATGGTCTCTTCTCGGCGGAGTCCGGGAAGTGAACACGGTGTTGGAGTTATGTTTGACATAAGTAGTTTCAGGATCACTTCTTGATCGCTACTAGCTTCACGACCGTGTCTTGCTTCTCTTCTCGCTCTCTTTTGCGATCGTAGCCACCATATATGCTAGTCGCTTGCTGCAGCTCCACCTCATGACACCACCCTTCCCTTAAGCTTAAATAGTCTTGATCTCGCGGGTGTGAGATTGCTGAGTCCCCGTGACTCACAGATTTTACCAAAACAGATGCAGGTACCGATGATACTAGCGCAGAGGGCGCAACTGAGCTGAAGTGGGAATTTGATAAGGCCCTTGGTCGTTACTATGTTTCATTTTCAGACGATCAGTAGTGGAGCCCAGTTGGGGCGATCGGGGATCTGTGTTGGAATTGGGGTAGTCTTCTTTTATTTTGGTTCCGTAGCCGGACCTTGAGTGTAAACTGAATGATGGATGTTTAATTATGTATTTGTGTGAAGTGGCGACTGTAAGCCAACTATGTATCTCTTTCCCTTATGTTTTACATGGGTTGTGTGAAGATTACCTCACTTGCGACATTGCTTTCAATGCAGTTATGCCTCTAAGTCGTGCTTCGACACGTGGGAGATATAGCCGCATCGAGGGCGTTACATGCCTCTAGTCTTGGGGCATCCTCAGATTCCGGCCTCTTCTGTTCCCACGACCAGAAACGAATTTTTGGCAACCATTTCTCTTCTTCGCATTGCAATTGGTGATCAACTACATTAGTAGCACTTTCCTGTAGCTGCCACATCCATTGTTGGTGTTGGAGAAGAAGGTGCTGGCGGTCACAACCTGTGAGCCCTTCTAGAAAAGCAAGTCAAAACCTTGAATTGTTGGGGGTTGGAAGTAGAGCTTTGTGTAGTTGAAAGTTCATTTTCTGTTTTGTATTTTGTGTGACCAAATTTGATTGAAAGTAAGTGAATCTGTTTGAGATGTTTGTCATTTATTAATTAATTAACTGGTAGGTTTGATGATAACTTCTTTTCTCCTGGTTGAATCTGGTTGTAAGTTGTTAAAATTTGAGTTGGAAGAGGGACTGTTTGAGGTAGAAATATTGTTTTGTTTTCCCGACACTTCTATATCTTGTAATTGAAATGAACTCGTCTATATTAGGATTGACCCCCGCCCCCCTCACCCTGTCACCTATAAAAAAAGGAACCTTTTTTTCCTACTTGAAAGCTTACATATTGAAAATGCGACGACATGTTTTATGTTTTCATCATAGTCTTGCTTGAGAGAGAGAGAGAGAGAGAGAGAGAGATTCGAGCGCACAATATGAGCATCTATTAACAAGAGTCTTAGAATACCAAATATATGACATAATTGTGTCGAACACTCATAATTAATTAGGCGGTATTTATATTGGAGATTCGGTTAGGAAATTCAAATACTATCCAAACATATTGCTACCATTTTTTTGTCACCACTCTATTTTTTGAATATTACAAGTCAAAGCTCGAAAAAGTTCTAGGGAGTAAACATCTAATGAACAAAGTGGTAATTATTTGTTATCTAGGAGCATTGAGTACATAATAGCAAGTTTGACATATGTAACCTTGTCTAGATCCCATACAGTACATTGTTGTGTCTAGAGATCAAAACCAGCTAACAACTGACCACGCAACGACGACTTTCATCACGCATGAGCAAACGTTAAGAATAGCACAGCTTCTACCGGCCTCTCTCACTAGTGGAAAAAGGGCCTTTGGTCGCGGTTCGCAACTGCCATTAGTCGCGGTTGCGCAACCGCGACCAAATAGGCGCGACTAAAGGACCCCCACTTTAGTCGTGGTTGATTAAGAACCGCGACTAAAGGCCCGTCCACGTGGGCGCCAGGCGGCCGTCGGGGCGGAGGACCTTTAGTCGCGGTTCTTCTGGCCAACCGCGACTAAAGGCCGCCACAGGTTTAGGGTTTTAGCCCCCCCCCCCTAAACCTGTTTTCTGTTTAATTTGTATTGTTTTATTTCTTTTGTGCTTTATTTTAATTTTGAAGGAGTTTCACATATTCTACGGTACTACATACATGCATATGAATGTACAATTTCAAACAAATTTGAAATTAGAACCAAAAAGAATTCAAGAGGAATATACAATATATATTCAATATCATCGGATGACCATATACAATTTTGAACAAGTTTCCATACATAATTTAATGCATATAAAGTTCTACGTCCTCGTAATGGTGTTCTCCTTTAGAATGGAGGACTTCCCTGCTGAACCATCCAGCTAGTTCCTCTTGAAGTGGTCGGAAGCGAGCTTCTGGACTAAGCATCATCCGGAGGTTATTCCTCTGAGCATTGGTATCACTCGGAACCCGCTCAGAGGTGTATCTCCGGATCATCTCACAGACATAGTATCCACATAGATTGGTCCCCGCTGGCTGAATATCCCCAGCATTCTTAGCCTTTGACCTTTTGAATTCTAGCTCTTTTTTGAATTCACCGACCTTTGTATCTACGAACCGTCTCCAAACCCTACGAGGCAAAGAAAATTAAATGAACAAGAGAGTTATTAGTTACTTGATATTAGGAAATAAACGAAATAGGCCGATCGATATAGAGCGCAAATGAATGAAAATAATTACTTCTGCAGCATTCTTCTCATGCCGCCCCAAAGCTTTGGATCCATATTCAGAGAGTCGTGGACGAGACATTCTGAGGTGTCAACTTTAATTACTAGCAGAATCCAGTGAAACCTGCGGACACGATACATGCACAGTACGTCATGCATAACTCATCGATTAGCCGGCCACATACCATGCATGGAGTAAACAAAAGAGAATGTGCTCAAGACGGAAACACTCACCCAAAATGGTAAGGAAATAGAATATCACTTTTGAGTCCCTGCTTTGTAAGAAACTGCCACAGGTCTGCCTCCATGTCGGCGGGGTGATGCTCCAACACATATCCATTAACGATGTGTGGGTCAATGAACCCAACATCATGGATGTTCCTTACTCTGCATTCCTTAATCTTCATTCTGCATGTATAATAGCGGACACAACAATATAGTTAGGACATATATATAGTGCAGGCAATATGAACGAGATGGGGTAGAAATAAATCACTTACAGAACGTAGCAACTGATGATAGATTTGTCGAGCTCGCGCAGATTGAAAAGCTGGAACAATTCACTCAGATGAATTTGTACATAGTAATGTTTGAAGTGATGCTCATATCTAACTTCCGCATAAATATATTCTTTGGCGTTTTTATTTTTTATGTAACCCTTGTACCATTTCAGCAGACCTTTCATTTGTGGAGGTAGATCCTTTTCCTGCGCAGGCTCGACGAGAGGCCCATTCTTCACATATGTAATTACTACCTCCTTCACTGGCGCCTCATCAAGGCCTAACAGTTCACGAAGAGTAATACCTAAGTTGGCCGCTTGTTCTCTGGCACTCGTTACAGTCAATCCATGTGCTGCCGCAGCTGCTATGATATCGGGGTCATCCGGACCGGCGACTTTCACTATAAGCGGGGCAATCGATTGTTTACTTTGTTCCCCGAGCTGGGCAACTCGTTTCCCGCTTTTTTTACTTTCTAATTCCGTTTTCTCGGCCTCCTCCAAGGCTTTGTTCTCCTGGTTCTCCGCCCGCTCTTTCTTCTCCTTCAACATGAGTGCCTGCCTACGAAGTTCACGTGCATAGTCGTCAGGCAGATTCTTCGCGGCTTGGGACGGTGTGCTCAAAAATGACTTAGCCCACTTCTTTTGCTCATCAGAAAATACTGGCTTGGGCTCGGGCTCTCTTTTCTTCTTGCAGTCCGCCTTCCATTTGTCATGATCAGCAGCCGCGGCCGTGGCAGTTTCCTCGGCACTACGTTCCCAAGGCCTTGTGGGGAGAGGCTTCAGTGATGGCTCCGGTACCTTCGTGGTCTTAGGTACATAAGGGTCCGGGTTAATAATCCAGGACTGCTTCTGCTTCTTTGCCGGAGGTGGATTGGGGGGCGGCGTCTGATCACCCGCCGGACGAGGACTGGGGGGCGGCGTCTGATCACCCGCCGGACGTTGTGGACTGGGGGGCGTCGGCTGACGTGACGGAGGTGTAGGTGAACCGCCACCACCACCACCACCACCACCACCGCCACCACCACCACCGTAGGGGGGTGGACTTGTTGTCCTTGGCGCCTCGCCTGGAAACTTGATAAACTTCTTTTGCCATAGAATGAAATGGCGCTTGACATCTCCAAGCCTTTTCTCCCCTTCAGGTGTAGCAATGTCAATCTCCTGGTCCTCAAACCCTTGGACTATATCCTCCACCGTGACACGAGCATAGCCATCTTGAATGGGGTTGTTGTGGTGGAGTGCTCCAGGTAAACATGGTAAAGCACTGCCGATGGCTACCTTCATGGACATGTTCCCGATAGGATAATACAGATGACATTCTTTCATCTCCTTTATATCGTCCACGGGGTAGCGAGGAGGCTCCGGTGCAGTAATTTCGACCACCAGAGGCTTCGGTGCAGTAATTTCGATCGTTGGTGCATCTGCACCAGCCGGTGGGGCCTCCGTGGAAGCCACGCTGCTTCTCCGCTGCTGGCTTCCGAGATCCGCTGGATGATCTTCATGCTGCGCCCGAGCTGCATCTCTTTCTGCTACTAGTACACTCACGGTTTTCTTCATCACATCCATTTCCGATGCCAACCGCGCCACAACATCTGCTTCCCGATCCATCTTTCTCTTACAGCTTCTGTAACCGTACGGGTCATCGTTCTGGGGGAACCCTATTTTCCACGGAATGTGCCCCATGCCTCGTACACGTCCTCCGTGTTCAGGATTCCCGAGGGCTTTTGTCAGCACGTCGTTCTCTCTGTTGAACTTGATCTTCCCCTCTTGAGCATCCCTCATTGCGTCAATAAGGGCTTGGGTGGGTTTAATTATTTTGCCCCGGTAAACACACTCCCCTGTCTCCGGGTTCAGCGTTCCCCCATGCCCGTACCACCAGCTTTTGGCCCTTGGGTCCCATCCCTCCGTACCTGGACGGATTCCTCGCGCCCTCAGCTCGTTCTCCATCTTCTCCAACCTAGGCACCCAAAGGCGATACCCTCCTGGCCCCATAATATGATTGTACTCCTTCTTAGCCGCATTTTCCTTATTTTTTTCGATATTTGAATGAACTGCTCCGATTTCTTTTGCTTCACAAATTCTGGCCAATCATGTTTCAGTTTCTCATATTGTCCTTTGAAATCCGGAGTCTTGTTCTGCTTGACAAAGTCACGGGCTAGATTTTGCTTGAATTTTCGGAATGCGTCGGCCATCTTATGAAGAGCGAACTGTTTGACTAGCCTCCTCCTCTCCTTGTTTTCCTCAATCTTGTTACCCTCCTCATCGAATTTGTTGTATTCCGGAGGTAGAACGAAATGTTCCATAAGCTTCTTGAAGCAATCTTTTTTTGTTCTCTTATCGACAAAAGTGAAACCAGCAATTCGTGCCTTCTTTGGCTTATTCCACTCCTGGACGGTGATCGAGACGTTGTCTCTAACAACGGCTCCGCATTGGTTGACAAACTTGGTGGCGTTCTTGCGGGGCTCCAGCGGCCTGCCGGTTGCACTGTCGACAACCTCGATGGTGCATGTTTCTCCTTGTTTCATCGTCTTGGTTGCGCCACGCTTTGACGACGTACTCGATTGTTTCGACGATCCGGCCGAGGGCTAAAATAAGAAAGAGAGTCGCGCACGTTAGTACACACATATTTATTCAAATCAGTTAGTTTGTATCACCAGAGGCTCAATGTATATATATACCTCGGCGCTGGAGGTGGTTGCTACTTCCATTTGAAGATCGTCGTTTATCGACGTTTGTTCAGCATCATCTTGCTGACGGCGCCCTTCATCTTCACCGTCAAGGTTCAGATAAGAAGATATATCATCTTCTTCTTGTCCGGTCGGCACATATAGAATATCGCCGTTTATGATGCCGAACATATGTGCTTCACCGTCCGGATCATAGTTGTCCATAATCGGGTCAGCTCTATCGTCCGCCATTATGTCAGTCCTGAAAACATGTAGTAAAAACAAATTAATTAAGTGAAGAAGGGGGGCGGTGGCGGTGGCGGTGGCGGTGGCGAAAGGGCGGTGGCAAAAGGAGGGGGCGAGGAAGGGGTGGGAGAGGGTTTACACATTTTTGTATGAACCATGGCAAATTTTAGTACATGTATCATGGCAAATTTAAGTAATTCACCATGATAGTTTTAGTTTATAGTTCATGCCAAATTTGAGCCAGTGACCATGCATTGTTAAAATAACTGATGACATATTTCTTTTTTTACTTATGAATCATGTCAAAATTATTTGATAGATCGTGGCAAATTTTAGTAATTCATCATGGCAAGTTTTTTATTTGCTAGGTGTACCATAACGCGGTACGAGGTGGTACCGGTGAAGGGGGGAAACATCCGGGAAAGTATTCCTGGTGTTTCGCGTTTTCAGACAGATGGGTCGGAGGGGGAAAGTTGCGTGTTCGCTATGATAGGGATGCGTGATGGACGAACGGGCTGCGTATCCGGATTCGTCTCGTCGTTCTGAGCAACTTTCATGTACAGAGTTTTCCCATCCGAGTTACGGTTTATTTTCAATTAATTTTCAAAGTTTTGGTTCATTTTCTAATATCCTGATTTAATTTAATTCAAATTATTAAATACAGAAACTGCTATGGGTACACGGAAGTGCACCCAGCAGTGTGTTCATGTGTATGACAGATGGGACCCGTAGGCGGGTGCCGGAGTGCTGCTGCTCTCGTGCGCCGCCATGGGCCGCGCGGCACGGGGCCTGGAGGAGACGGTGCCTGAGGATAATTACCCGGCCGAGGCGCCGGAGTCGTCGCCTGACAGCGGCGGGCGGCGGCGGGTGGCGTCGAGGGCGAGGGCGACGGCGGGCGGCGTCGAGGGCGAGGGCGACGGCGGGCGGCGTCGAGGGCGAGGGCGACGGCGGCAGGCCTTCGGCGCGGCAGTCGGAGAAGACGAGAAATGGAGGCGAAGGTTCGGGCCCTTGTATTTATAGCCCCCCTTTAGTCGCGGTTTGGGAGGCGACCCGCGACTAAAGGGTAACCTTTAGTCGCGGTTGGCCATACCAACCGCGACTAAAGGGTTTTTTGCGTTCCCGCGCGCAACAACCTTTAGTCGCGGTTGGCCAGGCCAACCGCGACTAAAAGTATTTTTCAAAATACTTTTCTTTTTCAAAATCTTAAAAATACAAATAATATATCAAAAAATTCAGAAAAATAAAACTAATTCAATTCAATATGTTAAAAACACAAATATTATATCAAAAAATTCAGAAAAATAAAACTAATTCAATTCAATATGTTAAAAATACAAATAATATATAAAAAAATTAAGAAAAATAAAACTAATTCAATTCAAAATGTTAAAAATACAAATAATATATCAAAAAATTCAGAAAAATAAAACTAATTCAATTCAAAATCTTAAAAATACAAATAATATATCAAAAAGTACGACAACAGCGACGACGACGGCGGCTATGAAGACTACGAGTATGCATATTATATGCCTAGGCAGGAGTATGACTAAATCACTCCAAATTTCATGTATCATCAGTGGTATCTCGAAATATTCGAAAATGGACACCAAACACATCACGGGTAATAAATTATTACACATCATTTCTTCCCTTGTGTCCCTGCTTGCTTACGATTGTGCCGTATCCATGGAGCATCCTCATCATTTAACTTAATGCTTGGGTCGGTGTTCATTTTGAAGGGCGGAATTTCAGCAAACATATTATAATCTTCTGACATGTCTGTCTTGTCCTCCACTCCCACGATGTTTCTTTTTCCTGAAAGAACAATGTGGCGCTTTGGATCATCGCATGATGTACTGATCGTTTTCTTATCTTTCCGTTTCCTCGGTTTGCTACTCATGTCCTTCACATAGAAAACCTGAGCGACATCTTTCGCTAGGACGAATGGTTCGTCAAGGTAACCAAGATTATTGAAATCCACCATTGTCATTCCGTATTGCTGGTCCACCTTTACCCCACCTCCTGTTAGCTTGAACCATTTGCACCGGAACAAAGGGACCTTAAAGGAGGGTCCATAGTCAAGTTCCCATATCTCCTCTATGTAACCATAATATGTGACCTTTTGCCCATTCTCGGTTGCTGCATCAAAGCGGACACCACTGTTTTGGTTGGTGCTCTTTTTATCTTGGGCGATCGTGTAAAATGTATTCCCATTTATCTCGTACCCTTGGAAAGTCGTTATAGTCGAAGATGGTGTCTTGGCCAACATGTACAGCTGATCTACAACATCATTGTCATTCATTAAATGTTTTCTCAACCAACTGCCGAAAGTCTCCATGTGGGCCTTCCTAATCCAGGATTCAGGCTTCCCCGGGTTGTCCGAGCGTAAAATATTCTTGTGTTTCTCAAAGTACGGAGCCACCAAGCTGGAATTGGTCAGTACAGTGTGGTGTGCTTCAGTCAGAGAATGGCCGTCCATACATATCGTTGATTTCCTTCCGATCGTGCCTTTTCCACTTAGTCTCCCCTCGTGCCGCGATCGAGGAAGACCAATCGGCTTAAGGTCAGGAACAAAGTCAACACAAAACTCAATTACCTCCTCATTTCCATAGCCCTTGGCGATGCTTCCTTCTGGCCTAGCACGGTTACGAACATATTTCTTTAATACTCCCATGAACCTCTCGAAGGGGAACATATTGTGTAGAAATACAGGACCGAGAATGAAAATCTCTTCGACTAGGTGAACCAGGAGGTGCATCATAATATTGAAGAAGGATGGCGGGCACACCAACTCGAAACTGACAAGACATTGGATCACATCGTTCTGTAACCGTGGTAGAACTTCTGGATTGATTACCTTCTGAGAGATTGCATTGAGGAATGCACATAGCTTCACAATGGCTACTCGAACATTTTCTGGCAGGAGCCCCCTCAAAGCAATCGGAAGCAATTGCGTCATAATCACGTGGCAGTCATGAGACTTCAGGTTTTGGAACTTTTTCTCCGCCATGTTTATTATTCCCTTTATATTGGACGAGAATCCAGACGGGACCTTCATACTGCTCAGGCATTCAAAAAAGATGACCTTCTCTTCTTTGGTCAGAGCGTAGCTGGCACGACCTTGAAACCATTCCGGATGCCGGTCATCAGGGTCTTTCAAACGTTGCTGGTCCTGCCGTGCTTCCTTTGTATCATTTGTCTTCCCATACACGCCCAAAAAGCTTAGGAGGTTCACGCAAATATTCTTCGTAACGTGCATCACGTCGATTGCAGAGCGGACTTCTAGGACTTTCCAATATTCTAGCTCCCAGAATATAGATTTCTTCTTCCACATGGCTGCGTGCCCGTCAGCTCCCTTCGGAACTGATTGTCCGCCAGGACCCTTTCCAAAGATGACTTTCAAATCCTTGACCATATCAAATACCTCAGCACCAGTGCGTTCCGCAGGCTTCGGCCGGTGATCTGCCTTGCCGTTGTAATGCTTGCCTTTCTTTCTTACTGGATGAATTTTTGGAAGAAATCGACGATGCCCAAGGTACACGTTCTTCTTACAATTTGGCAAATGTACACTTTCAGTCTCATGTAAGCAGTGCGTGCATGCATTGTATCCCTTATTTGACAGTCCCGAAAGGTTCCTAAGAGCAGGCCAATCGTTGATGGTTACGAAAAGCAACGCTCGTAGGTCAAATTCCTCTTCTTTGTGCTCATCCCACACACGGACACCAGGTCTGCCCCACAGCTGTAAAAGTTCATCAACTAATGGCCTTAGGTACACATCGATGTCGTTGCCGGGTTGCTTCGGACCTTGGATGAGCACTGGCATCATAATGAACTTTCGCTTCATGCACAACCAAGGAGGAAGGTTGTAGATGCATAGAGTCACGGGCCAGGTGCTATGGCTGGAGCTCTGCTCGCCAAAAGGATTCATGCCATCTGTACTTAGACCAAATCTTATGTTCCTTGCGTCAGCTGCAAAATCTTTGAACTCTCTGTCGATCTTTCTCCATTGCGTTCCATCTGCGGTGTGTCTCAACTCCCCGTCCGACTTACGGTCCTCTTTGTGCCATCGCAACAACTTGGCATGCTCTTTGTTCCTGAACAGACGTTTCAACCGTGGTATTATAGGAGCATACCACATCACCTTGGCGGGAACCCTCTTCCTGGGTTTCTCGCCCTCAACATCGTCACCAGGGTCATCGCCTCTGATCTTATAACGCAATGCAGTGCATACCGGGCATTCATTCAAATTCTCGTATTCACCGCGGTAGAGGATGCAGTCGTTGATGCATGCATGTATCTTCAGAACCTCTAAACCTAGAGGGCAGACAACCTTCTTCGCTTCGTACGTACTGGCGGGCAACTCGTTATTCTTTGGAAACATATTCTTCAACATTTTCAGCAAGTTTTCAAATGCCGAGTCAGCTACACCTGCCTGTGCCTTCCATTTCAGCAAATCCAGTGTGCAGCCCAGCTTTTTCAGACCATCATCGCATCCGGGGTACAACGACTTTCTGTGATCCTCTAACATGCGATCCAAATTCTCCCTCTCCTTTTCAGTTTCGCAGCGTCTCCGTGCATCAGCAATGGTCCGACCAAGATCATCAACGGTCTCATCACGTGCCTCTTCTTCACCTTCACCTTCCCCTTCACCTTCAGCATCCTCCATGAAAGTATCACCGAAATGAGCAAGATAGCTTTCATCGATGAAATCATCCCCTTCTTCATCTTCTTCCATTATAACCCCTCTTTCTCCATGCTTGGTCCAACAATTATAGCTTGGCATGAAACCGTGCAGAAGCAGGTGCAGGTGAACTTCTCTTGAGGAAGAGTAACCCTTCTGATTCTTACAGTCAACACATGGACAGATAACAAAACCCTTCTGCTTGTTCGCATTAGCCACTACGAGGAAATCTTTCAAACCCGTAGTGAACTCGCGGGAGAGTCGGTTACCGTACATCCATTGCCGATTCATCTGCATTATTATAATATAAAATATATAATTAACCATCATGCATTTGTTAAACTAACTAGCTATAAACAATAGAAATTAAACAATGAACAACACACATGCATATTTTATCAATGACACACATGCATGAAAGGTTCAAGTTGCTAACCGCGATCGAGGAGGAAAAAATAAATGAGGAACCTCAAGTGTGGCTTCAACACTTCATATCATGTTTGTTTCACGCTCTTGGGGCATTTCATCAAACACCTTGTGTGCATAAGAGGAACCAAAAGCAAACCTACACCCCCTTGTGAAGCTTGCGAAGAGAAGTGGCACCAAATGGCTAAGTGAGTGTGCTGAACTGGTATATATAGGGGAGGAGCTTTAGTCGCGGTTGGCCTGGCCAACCGCGACTAAAGGCCTTTGGGCACCTTTAGTCGCGGTTGTCCTGGCCAACCGCGACTAAAGCCCCTCACGTGCACCAGCTGGCCACCGAGCGCCCTGGGCCCAGGCATTTGGTCGCGGTTCGTCTGCCGAACCGCGACTAAAGACTTCATTAGTCGCGGTTCCTACAGTTTCGCGACTAATGAGGCTGGACGGAAGCCTCTTTTTCTACCAGTGTCTAGGTGTGAAAACAGTTTCATCTTTTGCACTGACTTGTTTCCCTTCTGCATTTTCTGTCGCAACCATAATTTTCAGCCCTCCCTCGATTTCAACAGAAACAACATGGCGTGAAAGATTGATCATGCCATCAACGTTAACAGGCAACTTGTCATTTTAAAGAGAGAGCAGCAAGAATTTCATGTCATCAAGACCAACAGTACTTGCAGTAAATATACCTTGACAACCATTTGGCCATGACCCATGAATAACTTGTATATTAATTGTTGCCTCCACAGATTTAACCAGGTAGCCAAATGTCCACTCAAGTTTGCTAAGCCTGCTAGTGCCAACAAGATTAATCACACACGAATGATTTGTTCCCGGTCTTCTGTACTTCCTAGTTAAGAAGCTGAAATCCTTATCTTCAGATTCATTAGTACCCTTCACTTTCAGCACAACCTCAAATCACAAAGTATCTGACGCACTGGACAAGACAACAGCACGGGTTGGACCTATCAAGGATAAATATGGATCCTGCATGAAACAATTAGTTAAGGTAAATATTAATAGATAGGTTTTTAGATGGTAAATATCTACATTTGTTTTAGTTCAACAAGATAAGATTCTATAAAATACGAAAGCAAAATTGTACGTGACAAACTGACAATTGGTATATAATCATGTACCAAGTATAAGTAAATTATATGTTAGAGGCACACAAAGAAAAAGTGAAATTTCACAAGCAGAACTTGCTAATTAAGAAGCGATGATTTTTGTCAGTAAGCATGTATCTAAACCTGGATGGCCTTGATTCCCAGAGAAGCAATAAAAAAAATCCAAATAGCACAAAAAAAATTCGATTACATATTGAATGTGAGGATGATAGCACAAAATGCTGGCATGTGCATAACTCAAATAGATGGAGAAAATATAATTCGTTATGGTGTGCATGCTCCAACACAATTGAAAAAACGAACCTCCTTAGTGATGGTTTGAGCTTTATCCCTGGAGCAAGCAAAGATGACATTGCGGTTGCGGTCTAGCTTGTCTCGTATGGCGATCAAGCCATATACATCCAGCGGCCACCGCAGTTCCTCTGCTATTTCTGCAACTTTGACGGAAAAGATCTGTAGGGTTTCGTCCGGGCCGTTGGAACGCTCAGCTGGCACGTCAGTGAAACGCATGGCCGGGATAGCAGCTGCATTCAAGTATAGTACAGTATAAATGTAGATCGTTATGTGAGAGCTCAATTGACTGAAAGAGAGACTGTAGAGTCCAGATAGAATCAACGAGGCATATGTATACTCATTGGTGTGCTCGAAGCAGGGGTTGAGAATCGATCAATTGACTGAAAGAGAGAATGTAGAGTCCAGACAGAATCAACGAGACATATATGTACTCACTGGTTTGATCGAACGTGCCGTGGAAAGGACCCGCCCACATGTAGTTCCAGTTACGGCGGTACGTACTGGCCTGGCGAGCCGCCGGGTCAGAGTGATCCTCCTCCGCGTAGGGATCGCCGTCCTCCGCCGATCTCCTCATGAACATCTCCAAGTGATCCTCGTTCAGTCGCTTCATGCGGTACGCCGCCGCCTCAGGGTCCTCCGTCGCCACCCACTTCCGCACCGCCTCCAGCTCCTCCTTCAGCTGATGCTTCCTGCGGGCCTCCTCCGCCGCCCCCCGGTGCGCCGCGGCCGTCTCCTTCCTCGCCTCCTCTGCGTCCGCGCGTATCCTCGCCTCCTTGCAGTCCATGGGGATCGAGTATGTCCTCCTTATCGCCTGCAGCGCGTCCAGCCACCATGACCAAGACCTATACGAGTCGCCGTCTGTTGAACCCATCTCCTGGCCCGATCGATCGCCGCCTTTGGTTTTCCTTATTTTCATGAGAGAGAGCGGCTTTGCTAAAATAGGGGAAAGGATTCGGTGGGTGTTTTGTTAACTTCGACGATGGTTTGCAAATCGCATGGGGTTTACTTGTTCGTTACTTCGGTTAGGACTCTGCAGGACAAAGAAAAAATAGTACCGTATACAATTACCCAATTTTATGTTTTTTCTCCTTTTGTGTTTCCGCCCATCCTGTTTTATAAATAAAGCAACCAATACGAGTCCACATAACAAGTTCAGGTATCACACTAAAAATAAGAATTCAGCAAGGGCAACAACACAAACATGCCCGAAAGAAAGCATAAAATAAAGATAAAAAGAGACCACCAAGTGTCGGAAGCTCACGCAATCTGTGGCAAGGTAAGACGGCACATGGTAGCAGTCAGTGCGTCCACTATGAGTCCAAGCCGGTCGCAATTCCGCTATCTAGAGAGCAGGTGTCAGTGCTGCAAGAATGTAAGGAGTTTAAAGATAGATAAGAGACCGCCTAAAAAAGACCCCCTCAATCACCATCTTGTTATCCGTCGTCCACAAACTCAAAGCTAGGGCCACGACCAAAAGCCAGCAGAGGTCTCCTCCTCCCGGTCTGGTTGGCACAGGTTTGTAGGAATCCGGCCAGGTCAAGGGCGTCACAGTCAGGCCCCAAAGCCTCACGAACAAAGCTCCATGAATATCGCCCCGGTGCAGGAGAAGAAGATGTGCGTCCCCATCTCTAGAACACCACAAAGGAGGCACAGTCTGTCACCAGGGTTGTGTCTATTAGCACCTCCATTCCAGATGGGAGGCGATTTCATAGCAGGTATAAAAAAAAATCTTGATCTTCAGCGGTAAGGGCGCTTTCCATGGTGGAAAGGTCCAGGGAAGAGACGGTCGTCGGCATAAGGCATGGTACGCCGAGCCAAACGAGAAGATCCCTGAGGGGGTCAGCCACTAAGACACGGTGTCCAGACAATCCGTGAGCACCGGCAGGAGGGCAGCCCGCAAGTTGGCCCACTCAACGGTCTCCATGGCCGAAACGTCCGTCGGAACAAGATGTTCCACTAGCCATCATGTGCCATCGTAACCAACGCCATCGAGTCCGAGCAGATAGCAAACACGTTGGGGAACCCCATACATTGTGGAGAGCCGCAAACCCATTGGACAAACCAGACTCCCCTCTCCGTTGCCTAGGGATACATAGTCCAATGTGGACATCATGTTTGATCTGTTTGATGAATTTCCATAATTAAGATGGGTAATTTCTTTTGGAGATTTATTGCCCCATATGGCCAATGAAAATAATAACATGTTTTTACTTCTAAAAATTGCATCGTGGTAGGTGTGCTTGTTGGATATTTGGAGTTTACATGCATGTCCGGGGAACCTGTTGCAATTTTTGGAGGATTTTATCTCAAGAGCAACAATGGAATTTCTTTTCTAAAGGCAAGATTAGAGTTTCTAATTTCAAATACTGAAATTAGGGCTTTAAGTGGATTTGGTTTACACAAGTGGGATCGATGCATCCACCAAAGATGGTACAACATATGCAAAGCTTCTTAGCAAGTTTCACCTCCACTGAAGTCCAAATGAAAGACAAGAAAAGGATAGGAGCTAAAAACAGCACCAAAAATCAATAACCTGTTTTTCGGGATCTTACATTAGTCATCTGTCATTTTTAGTAATCAACAAAACCCAATAGAGATATCTAAGAGATGCACTTTCAACAACCAGTCTGTCAGAGGAATCTTCTGGAGTATAAGACGTTAACATTATTTCCGTGAAAGATATTCTATGTTCATACCCATGTATAAACTTAGTTCAAGCCTCGATATTTGGGAAGTTTGAGATAGGAAGTAAATTCTATACCCATTAATTATCAATTCAAAGTTTAGAAGTTTGGTTGCATGCTTGTAAATGACTACCTACAATTAAAATGGAGCAGCTGACATCATGTATGTATAGGAACAATGATCATGGAATCACAAATTAGTTGTGTATCCTTAAATAGGTCTAACTTGTAGTAACAAGTGACCAGGCAACAATGACTTTCATCTCACATGAGCGAACCATAAGGATAGCACAACTCCTACCGAATTTCCTGGGCCTGAAATTAGTTTCATCTTCTGCAGTAACTTGTTCCCTATTTGTGTATTCTGTTGCAACAGAAATTTTCAGCCTTCCATTAATTTCAACGCAAGCAACATTTCGTGAAAGATTGATCATACCATCAGTGGTAACAGGCAACTTGTCATCCTCAAGAGAGAGAAGGGGGACTTTCCTGCCATCTAGACTAACTGTGCTTGCACTAAATATACCTCGACAATCATCCGGCCAAGATCCATAAATAACTTGTATATTGATTGTAGCCTCCACTGATTTAGCAAGAACGGCAAATGCCCACTCTAGTCTTGATAGCTTGCTGGTGGCAACCCTCTTAATCACACATGAATAATTCGAATAGAATGTTATGAACTTTTTTTTCGCGAATACGCAAGTTGCGTATCATTTCATTGATAGGTAGAAAGCAAGAGTTATAGGGGCCTAATTACAAACTCCAACACCAGCGGGAGAGCGTGCAACTAGGAATAGGAAGGGATCGGGATGCTCAGCCCGGGAAACAGAGCATAGGCGCGCCTAGGGCGGCTCAAATTGGGTGATTGCGGCTAGTCCTCTAGACCCAGCCAGGGCCCAGGTCCGTGACTCGTCAAGGATGCTTTGCGTCACTAGGTCGGCGGATGGGCGGGCGGAGTCGAAGAGCATGGCGTTACGGTGTCTCCAAAGGCTCCAAGCAGTAAGGACGACAAGGGAGGCAAAGCCTTTGTGAAGCGAGTGCGGGGTGTTGAGGGTGGCGGCGCTCCACCAGTCGATGAATCTGTCATGTGCCGTCGGAATCGTCGCAGTGAGCCTGAAGCTCGAGAGCACGCGGTGCCATATCTCGCGGGAGAACGGGCAGCCGACCAGGAGGTGGTCGATCGTCTCGAGGGTTTGGTCACAAAGGACGCAGGTAGGACTGTGGGAGAGCGCATGGCGGGCACGGCGCTCCGCGGTCCAGCAACGGTCGAGGGTGACTAGCCAGATGAAGACCTTGTAGCATAGCGGAGCCCAAGTTTTCCAGATCAGCTTGGCGTGCTGCGCCGAGGTGGAACCAAGAAAGAGGGCATCATAGCAGGACTTGGCAGAGTATATGCCCGAAGCCGTCCACCGCCAGCGGATGGCGTTAGGAGCAGAGGAGAGGGAGATGTCGCGGACGCGACGCCAGAGCTCCAAGTACTGAAGAGCCGCCAGGGGGCCAAGAGCCCCTTGGATGTCCTGGGTCCAAGAGCAAAGATGCAGGCCGTCCGCCACAGAGCGGGCTTTCTGGCGTCGTTTGGGCACGAGGGCAAGGATTGCCGGTGCAAACTCGGCCATGCACTGTCCCTGGATCCAGTGATCGGTCCAGAAGCGGCAGGTATGGCCATCGCCAATGATCCAAGTGGTAGACGCCCTAAAGATCGCGCGTACCTCCGCGTCATGGGGGAGCTAGAGGTGTTTCCACGACCGGTTGTGGTCAGTGTGCTGGAGCCAGAGCCACCGAACCCGAAGGGCGATGCCCACATGAAAGAGAACGCGCACGTCCAGGCCGCCGAGGCCGAGTGGCATGCACACCCTGCGCCAGTTGACAGGGCAGCAACCTGACGCCGCATCCTTGCGCCCGTGCCACAGGAAGTCTCGGATTACCCGGTTGGCGCGCTTGAGGGTGCTAGGATTCAGCGCGATCGCCACCAGGATGTGAGTAGGCATGGCAGTGAGGACGTGGCGAGCCAGAGCAAGTCTTTCGCCCCTGGAGAGCAGGGCCGCTCGCCAGGTGGGCAGCTTCTTCTGAAGGCGAACAATAAGCGAATCGATGGTAGAGGATGGCAGCTTTCGGAGTGACAATGGGAGGCCCAGGTAGGTAATCGGGAACTGGGCAATCGGGCAGGCCAGGGAGGCGCTCACCTTCGCAGACAGCTCGTCGGAGCAGCAAATGGGAGAGATGGAACACTTGGCGTAGTTGGTATGGAGGCCGGAGGCCACCCCAAAAATCTGGAGGATCTTGCGCACCGCGTCGAGGTCATGGGCATCCGGATGGCAAAAGATCACCACATCGTCCGCGAAGAGGGATATGCTGGGGGTCGTGCATTGTGGAGTGAGGCGTCTGAGAATACCACAACGAACGGCATGCTGGATGAGGGAATGGAGCATGTCAATGACGATCGTGAAAAGCATCGGGGAGACAGGATCCCCCTGGCGGAGGCCCTTGGCATGGGAGATGGGCGGACCAGGATGCCCATTGATCAAGACCCTGGTGCTGGCCGTGGAGAGGAGGATGGAAATCCACTCCCTCCATCTTGGGCCGAATCTGAGATGGCAGAGAGTCTCGAGGAGGAAAGGCCAAGAAACCGAGTCGAACGCCTTGGCAATGTCGAGCTTGAGGAGGATTCTAGACATCTTGCGATGATGAAGGTGCCTGGCGGTCTGTTGGACAAGGAAGAAATTATCGTGGATGCAACGGCCCGAGATGAATGCGCTATGGTTTGGGGAGACCATTTCCCCAAGCCTAGGGGCGAGCCGGAGGGAGAGAACCTTCACAAAGAGCTTTGCGAGGAGGTGAATCAAGCTGATCGGCCAGTAGTCGGAGAGGGAGGCGGTGTCTGGTCTCTTTGGGAGCAGCGTGAGGAGAACCTCGTTCAACCGCTGGAAGCTCTGCCCATTTAGCTCGTATAGCTTGCCAAAGGCCTCGACGATGTCGTCCTTGATGATCGTCCAGGCGGAGCGAAGGAACTCAGCCGTGAATCCGTCAGGCCCGGGCGCTTTCCCGGTGGCGGGAGCTTGTCGGCGTGCCAAATCTCATCGGCAGAGAATGGGAGCTCAAGGGCCGACGGGTCGAAGGAGCATGGCTCGAAAGCTGGGAAGTTGAGGGAGAAGGCGCGCGAGTCCGCGGAGCCCAAAGAGCCGGAGAAGTGCTCAAAATCCGCCTGGGCCATAGCCGCTTCATTGGTGAGGGACTGGTCACCGACTTGAAGCGCGTGGATTCTCTTCTTCTGAAGGCGTTGAGATGCATGTATCTGGCGGAAAGCAGAATTGGCGGCGCCGACGCGTAGCTAGGAGAAACGCGATCGCTGGCGAGAGAGGGATCGCTCTAGAGATGCTAGGCCAAGGTAGGCATGCTTTAGCTTGCAGCGCAGCCACGTTTCCACAGCGGAAAGGGGGCGGAAGTCTTGAGCCTCGTCGAGCCGCGTGATAATCTCTCGGGCAAGCAGAAGCTGGAGTAAAATCTTGCCCATTCGCCGTGTGCCCCAGCTGCGCAATTTGCGTGCTGTGACCTTAAGGCGGTCATATATCCGGCGGAAGGGGTCGGGGACCGGCTCCATGGAGTTCCAAGCTTCCGCAACCACGGCGAGGTACCCATCCATCTTGGGCCAAAAACTTTCAGAGTGGAATCGTTTGGCGCACTCAGGGGAGGTGGTGCAGTCGATGAGAAGCGGGGAGTGGTCAGAGACTGTCAAAGCCAAGCACCGGAGCAGACAGCTGGATTGGGCAGCCTCCCAAGAGGGAGTACACAGCACACGATCATTGCGCACTAGCGTGCGGTGATCTTGCTCATTGGACCAGGTGTATTGGCGCCCATGGAGGTATATGTCAAAGAGTTCCATGTCGGCGGTGAAGCGGCGGAAGCGACTCATAGACCTGTGATTGAGCCGGCCATTGTTCTTATCAGAAGCGGAGACGATCATGTTGAAATCCCCACCGACCAACCAGGGGCCCGCACATGTGCTCCGAAAATCTTGGAGCTTGGTGAGGAATGCTAGCTTATCGACATCCGCATGAGGACCATAAACACCCGAGAGCCACCAATTTTGGTTGCCTAAGAGGGGGGTGACGAGGGCCGAGGCGTGATAGGAGCCAATCTCGGGATGGGAAAGAGCAATCTTGGTGCTGTCCCACGCAATTAGAATGCTACCGCACGTGACAGTCGCGGGATGGAAGAAGAAATCACCAAAAGAAACCCCTAACATCTCGGAGACCAGCGAGGATGAGACTAACTCAAGCTTGGTTTCTTGAAGGCACACAATAATCATGCTACGAACTGGTTTAGCCCGTGAATTGAGGCCGCGCACATTCCAGAATATAATGCTGAGATCACTATGCATGGAAAGGGTAGGGGGCCGCAGAAGGCGTGGGGGCGGGGGAGATGAACCCTCCACCGGACACGGGCTTGCGGATGAGGCGCCAGTAAGCGAGGAAGCGGGAGGCAGGCTCCAGCCATAGAAATCCGCGAAAGCCAAGATCACGTCCTCGGCAAGCGGCTGCTGAAAGAGGGCAGAGTAGCGGGCAAGAATGGCATCGTCCAGAGGTTCATCATCCTTGAGCAGGCCCAGCTTACGCAGCAACACTCGTTTAGCCTTCATCTCAGAATCAAGGCCGCGGTCGGTCCGGGCAATGCGCCCGCTGCGGCGATGCGTGAAGTTAGGCGGGATCACGTTGCGGCGTCTGCGATGCACCGGAAAGGGCAGGATGGACGGAGCGAGTGCTTGCATGGCGCACAAAAATCCACCAGATTTGCCGGTGCTGGGATGCATGCGAGTAGGACGTGCATGGGCTGGGGGCAGAGCGCCAACTACTGATGAGCATGTGGCACGCATGAAGCGGTTGGGTCGACCGCGGGATCTGATTGTGGTGGGGCCACACAATCCTCATTGGGGGAGGAGACGATGGGGCCAGCATCAGACCGCAGAGGGGCAGTTGGCGAGGGGGGCAGCCGAGGGATCCGCGCCAGGGGAATCAGCCAGCGGCATGGTCTCGGGAGACGCAGGCGCGGGGGCTACCTGGAGGGACACTAGCGAGGCCCGAGAACTGGCGAGTGCGGGGCCGGGCGATGGTGGGTTAGTCCCAACTGCAAGCCCGACAAATGAAGAAGCACCGACGGGATCCAAGGCCGGACCTTCCTGGAAGGCGTGGGGATTGGCCGGCACGATGGGAAGTGGCCCCACCAGGGGGGCGACTGGATTCGAATCAAGGCCAATGGGCGGTCGACAATGGGGTGGCCCGCAGGGTCAGGATCAGTCTTTGAGGGAAAATCCACTTTGTCTGGTGTGGGACCCCGCGCTGACGCTCGTCAGGGGCAGGATGGGCCACGCGCTAACGCACGTGTCGGGCAGGTTGACTGGAGACCGCCGAAGGGTGCGCCCCAAGCACCCCGTGCCAGCCGCAGATCGGCGGCGAGGAGCGCCGCTGGCGCCGGCCGCCGGAGTGACCACCAGAGCGGCGCCCGCGGGAACGCCCATCACGCGCGGGGATATCATGCCGCTGGGGCCAGGAGGGAGAGAGAGGAGGCGAGTCCGGCGGGGCATCGCCCGCCCCAGCCGGGGAGCGCGGAGGGGGCGGTGGCGGCACAGCTGGGAGATGATAATCCTCTGAGCGAACGACGTGGATGGACACCGGAAAGCGGATGAGGCTTACGGCAATTTTGGAGATGCGGTCCGGGTCATCGCTGGCGACAAGCGCGCCAGGCTCGGGCAGGAGGAGCTCGGAGGTCCGAGGTATGGCATCGGGGTTAGCCGTCCAGGCGCTGAGACGGAAGACAGACATGTCACCGTCCATCACGCATCTCGGGCGCCAGGTGCTCGACAAGGCAGAACTGGGCCAGGAGGGTGTCCGCTGACGAGCGGTACTTCCATGCTTGGGGATGTCCACAATCTCCAGCTCCACACGAAAGACGACGCGCACCGGCTCGCCGCCGGCGAGGCTGCTCTAGGGGTGGAGCAAAAGGCGAAATTTGGGCGAGCGGACGGGCGCAGCCGCGACCCTGGCGCGCACGCCGGTGTCGGTGAA
Organism: Triticum timopheevii; assembly: GCA_963921465.1. Classification (NCBI taxonomy): domain Eukaryota; kingdom Viridiplantae; phylum Streptophyta; class Magnoliopsida; order Poales; family Poaceae; genus Triticum; species Triticum timopheevii. The sequence goes on along the minus strand of OY997272.1, from coordinate 67,226,637 downwards.
GCGGATGAGGAACCCCTCGGGGTGGTGAAGGTGAACCGAGAGGGCAGAGACCGGCAGATCAAACTGGCGCGGGAGGAGCCCCTTGACGTCCTCGCAGGAGACCCCAGGGGGGGGCTGGGATGGTGGCAATGAGTGCCTTGCGCAGCGCCGTGGTGATGTCGCTGGAGCGGGGCAGGTAGCACACTGCCCGGCCGGACAAAGCGCGGGTGGCCCGAGAGGGGAAGAGCTGCTGATGAGGAGTGGGCGCGTGAGGATGAGCCAAGCAACCTGGAGGACACGGGTGGCGAGGAGGGCGTGGGAGAGGGGACCGACGGGGTCGGGGACGAAGACGGCGGCAGGGCCGGCCCGGAGGACACGTGGCGGCAGGGGTCGTCGACGCTGGACGCGGAGGAGCTTGTCGGCCACGGAGAAGATACACGCGGCCGCTTCGCAGCGGGAACCAGAGCACTGTCTGGTGAGGGAGGGCGTGGCAGGGTGCAGTTCCTGGCGATGTGGTTGAAGAATCTGCAGTGTTTGCATCGCACGTCCTTGCGACAGTCGATGCGGGGGTGGCCGGGGTCCAGACAGCGGGGGCAGGTGGCGCCCGCCGGAGAGACCGCGGCCGGGGCGGCAGGCGAGCGGGGCCGGGAGCGGGGCGGCGACGCGGGCGCGGGGAGCATGGACGGCCAGAGACAAGCTGCCAGCCCCCCTCATCTGGGGGCGGCGCATGAGTAGGCGGCGAGGTTTTGAACTTTGCTGCTAAGAAACTTATATCTTTATCTTTAGATTCATTAGTGCCACTCTTGACTTTCAACACAACCTCGAATCGCACAGAATTTGACACCTCAGACACCACTGGAGCACGACTTGGACTTGCTAGTGTTAAATATGGATCCTGCATGCAATAATTAATTACATATATATTATGATTGTAAAATAAGGATGGTATATATTCATTTTTTTAATAAGACAAACATGAAATATGGTCAGCTTGTATAAGGTTTTTCGAAGTAAATGGCAATAAAAAGATGAATTATGAGTTAGTGCCATAAGGGAGAAAAAGCAACACAAGATGAGGAGAACTTGATAATCAAACAAAGCAACGTCTAAATAGACAACAAAGAAGAGATGAAAATCGAGCACCACAGAAACAAAACTTAGAAGAAATTGAATCAAGTTTCAAGCAACATTCAACATAAATATACGCAAAAGCAATATATTGTGTTTATACGAACCATGAATGTGATCGTTTGGCAGTTATCCCTTCCGTGGGCAAAGATAATATTGCGGCTGCGGTCTAGGTGGTCTCTTATGGCGATCAAGCCATACACCTCCAATTGCCATCGCAGTGCCTCGTCTATTGCAGCAACTTTGAAGGAAAGTATCTGCAAAGTCCCCGTCGGACGGGCGTCCCAATGATCTACTGGCTCGGCGCCCGTAAATTGTATGGCAGGGATACCCGCTGCATTATCACAGATCGTTACTAAGAAAAGGTTTGAACCGGTGCAAATCAAATTAGGATGGATGGAGAGAGTTTGGAATCGAATTTCACTTACTGGTGTCCTTGTACGAGCTAGCTGCGCCTCCACTACAAAAAAATACACTTCCGTGATGATACGTGTTTGTCACAGTAGGTCGCTTTTTTTGTCATGCATGTACATCCATGACAAATTTATGACAGAATCAAGATAGTCATACCTGTGCTGTCGTAGAAGTGTTCCATGACATTACCAAAATTATAATCACGGAAGTGTCCACTTCCATGACGATAAATCGCGCGTCACAGAACTGCTTTTATCAAGGGTGACCGACACGTGGCATCCACCGTAACGGAACACCGTTAAGCTATTGGGTCGGGTTTTGGATCCGATAACCCGTTAACAGCCCCGAACAATGGCGATTTTCCACGTGTAAAATCATCATTGGCTAGAGCAAACACGTGTCGGCTCATCGTTGGGACAGATGTCATCCGCTCATTAGACCGAAGGCGCCTATGATACGGTGACACGTGGCACAGCCCAACAGAGGCCCATTCCCGTGAAAAGGCCGGCTCGTTTGACTTGGTCAAAAGGTGGCGGGCCGGCCCACGGAAAGCCTGTTAATGGCCTTCGCATATAGCCCATTTACACCCGTTACGCCCTATCTGAATTAGGCCCAGTAGCGTCATCTGGGCCGTCCAATATGATTCAGCCCGTTTTAACTTCCGGCCCATGTGTGGCCCATGACTTATTTCGGCCCATATGAGGACCTTTGTAACTCTTGGCCCATTAACGGCCCGTGGTGAAACTGGCCCGTAATGAACAGTGTATCACTTTATACCCATTAACGGCCCGTTATTCCATTGGGCCATTTCCAGCCCAAGTTATCTTTCGGCCTTCTCAGGGCCCATTGATTCTTGGGCTCATTTGCAGCATTTGGTTACATACGGCCCGTTACTGTCATTTTCTGCTTGTGGGCCAAATTCAGCCCGTCGTTACAGTAGGCCCGTTTGTGGACCGTTAATATGTTGGGCCGTTTTCATGTCAAAAAAACCCGTTGGGCTGTTTTCATAGAGTTATCAAATACGGCCTATTAAAGGCCTGTTATGGTCCACGAATAGTACGGCCCATGATTGGCGAAATGATGACACGCCCCATAGAAGGCCCATGGATCCTACGGCCCGTATGAGGCCCATGGATAGTATGACCCGTAGAAGGCCCATTGATCCCTAAGGCCCGTATAGAAGGCTGATGGATCATACGGCCCGTATAGAAGGCCAATGGTCCTACGGCCGAACGAAGGCCCATGGATCATACGGCCTGCAGGAGGCCCATTGTTACAACAGTCCGAGTGTTGCTATGATTATTTTGGCATAGTTACCAAAAATAGGCTGTTGTGGCCACTAGAAAAACATAGAAAAAGAACTGCAGTGACTACAAGCAAACAACTAAACAAGACAATAAGGAAATAAATAAGCAAGCAATTAAGGCTAGCCTATTACCGCTATTACAGATATTACATCCACGGGGCATCAATGTTCACCACCAGTGCAAATATGGGGAACAAAGCAGCATATTACATACACTTGGCCGTCAAAATTGGCCACCAGTGCAAATAAACGCGACAGCAAAACAAGAGCATAACTGAAACAACTTTAGAAGAGCTCAAGAAACGTTATCCTGGGTATCCGCCATGCTGGCAATAAGCTTAGCAAGCTGATTAGCTTTGTCCTGTTTGGCGCTAAAATCCTCCAACGCTTGCTGTTGCACCAGAAAGTATGCATCTGAATGCTCCAGGGACTTCCACAGTCCTTCTGCTTCTTGTCGCAGCACAGCTGATCGATGTCTTTCAGCTTGTAGTTGAGACTCAAGAAACCGAACTGATTCAAATAGTGAGTTTGAATAGCTTGTCCATGCAGTAGTGGCCAGTAACTCGAACACTAAACCAAGACAGGACTTTGGGGTTGTCTCGCCGTCTTCAAGATTGTCTTCCTTAGTTGTTTTATCAGCTTTGTTAGAGACCAACAAGGATGTGTCACTATCCTGAACCTTATCTGCATTACTTCCTTTACCATTGCATAATAAGGCACTCTTCCCCAATATTCTGTCAGCATTCTAAAAGAAGAAACAAGCAGACACATAACAAGTTTAGCATGTACTAGTATATGAAACTCATTTCGGTGAACCAGTTCATTAGTAAGGTGGACAGGATTAAACTACCAAGTCTTCTATTGCCAAGTACTAGCACATAATAAAAGCATCAAACAAACATATATCTATGTCCTATGGTCACTGCATTGTCTTGCCAAATCAAAATAGAGACACAGTTCAAATCATATCAGTTCAAGACAAAGCAGCAGTGAAGGAATACAAAGCGTGGGAAACTAGACGGCACAACAAGATTTCAGATTGGTACCACGGGTCTACATGTACAACAACACTATTGGCTCTGTTGTGATGCTAGTAATGTGCATGATATGAAAGTCAACTGTATACATAATTGAAATTGAAATCAACAGAGCTATTGATAAGAGCAAACCTATTAAAGGAACATGCGTGAATATACCTGCTGTGCCATTGGAGTTTCGGTTGGATCCTTCAATTTAAAAATAAGTTCGCAGTAAATATAGTGATACAAGAGCAAAGCAATCATAGTTAAAAAAGGCGTGCCTAAGCGAGCGCTTAAGCGCGCCTAGGCTCTAGGCGTTGGCAAAATGCATTGCGCATAACTATGCATAATCTGTACATAACTGCGCATAAGCATGCGCTTTGGTCAGTAAAGCGCAAGGCGGTGGCAAAACGTACAATTAACGCCTAGCGCTTTTTTGAACTATGATAGCAATGGAATCTTAAATTAGAACAGTTGTTCTTCAGGTTTAGGTACTTGTTCTACATGAACAGAGTACAGTAAGACGCAAGAATAAAATACTTAAAAATAGAAAATGAGCTCATAGACCTTACCACATTCTTGGTTCGGGACCAGTACAGAACAAGGCGTTCCCAGTCATCGTCCAGTAAATGTGTCTCAGGAGAACGTAAGGGAATTTGATGAGTTTCTTTGTCGGTGAAGTACGTTTTCTTCAGGTAATTCTGATACTGCCACCAAGCATTCTTGAAGATAGCAGAGGTATTAGCACACGTTACCTCATCCTGAGTGTCCAAATCGGTCCTTCTCTATAGAGAAAAATGGGAAAATTTTCTGTATTATAACCATCATGGAGGTAGGATGTATGGGACGAAGCAAAGGAATTGCCATGAATTACATTACTTACACATAACTCCTGGACAAACAGCTGCAACTGGCATTTTCCTTCATCTTCAGTATAATATTTCCAAGATGGGAAGATACGCACATACGATTTAACAACATCAAATGCGATAGATGCTAAACTACGACTGGCTGGTTGTGCTTCCTCCACAGGAATAGGCGCACTAACTGGTGGAGTTGGGGTTTGCCGTGATAGTACTGGCCCTTTGGGCACTGGAGCTGTCTTACTAACTGCTGTTGTTTGGGAGCTCTGTGGTGGAGATGGTGCTGTGTCCACAGGAACTGGGTTACTATCGGCTGGGGTTGGGGTTAGATTGGGTGAAGCTGGTTCTCTGTCCATCGCAGTAGGGGTACAATCTGCGAGAGTTTGGGATATGTGTGGTAGGGCTGGTTCTTGTGCATGTACAACCGGGGTGCTATCTCCATCAAGAGGTAGCACTGTTTTATTTGAAGACTATGTTTTTATTCCGCTAGATACTGGCATCACCCTCTCCAATTCAAATGGCTGATAAACAGGAAACATAGTTGAATGTACAGACATTGTATGAGAGACAGATGCAATAGATAGTGTGGAAAAAAGAGGGCATGAAATAGTTGACATGTATATTGTTTAACTAAAATGGATAGCATGACATAATTTCACATATATGATGTCTATCTAAACTGGATAGCATAGCATAACATAATTCAAAGATATGATGAATAACTAAACAGGATCGCATGACATAATTCACCTACATGTTATCTAAGTAATCAGGATCGCATCATTTAATTCACATATGTGATTTATATGCTAAACAGAGGGCATTCGATATGATGTCTGAACTAAGAACATGGTGTTGAATATTGTGTATATGATGTCTAAACTACGCAATGCAAGACACCGTATGCATGATATGAGCAGTATAACCGTGCCAAGTTAGGGCATACACCTCAGTGGGGGAATAGGACTGGTCATCTGTCTCTGAATCCATCTCTGAGGAGCTATCGGGACCCAACAAGAGATCTGCTTCGACAGGTAGCACTGTCTGCTCTGAAGGCCTTGTTTTCACTCCAGATTTTTCCATCTCCTACCCAAATGGCTGATTCACAGGAAGAGTAGTTTAATGTACAAACATTGTCGACAAATGGAAATGTAATGAAGAAAAGGATGGGCAAGATATCATTCAAATATATGATGCCTGGTTAAACAGGATGGCATTGCACATTTCACAGATATTATGGCTGGCTAAAAGACATGAGACTGCATAATTCCCATATATGATATAGAAACTAAACAGGTGGCATTACAGAACATGTCTAAACTAAGCAGATGACATATATGATGTCAAAAGTAGGCACTGCAAGGCAACATATGCATGATATGCCTAACATCATCATGCCAAGGTAGAGCAAACACCTTGGGGGGTAAATAGGAGTGGTCAGCGGCGTCTGAATACGCCTCAGAGTAGATATCTTCCTCTGGATTACAATCTGGAGAGGGGTGGGGAGGATTTGCCATTGAACCCACCATGGAGTGATGTTTGCATGACATTGTATTGCCGCGCAAAACTCTTCTCTTTTTCTTTACATGTTCAGCATGACTGTGTACAATATCTGACATGCATACGAAAAAAAATATGGTGATATTATGTAAGGAGAGCATGCAGAAATTTAGAGTGATGATAACAACCAGTGGATCGACGTTTTTCCGTTGAACCAAAATAGCCCTAATGGATCGACGTGAATGTATAGTAATAAGTGATGGAACAAGTGTACAACCTCTTTGTCGTAGCCATGTCGACCTCAGCATCATTGGGTTGGTCGCTGAAGCAGTTGAGGCAGAGGTGGCTGTCGGAGGTGTGGATGAAGATCTGAGGAATCTGTAGACGGCGTCCAGGGCACTGCTCTGTTGTGATGGACCGTTCTGTCATTGGAGCAGCTCCGGTGAGCCGTAAGACATCAAGGCTAAAGCAACACAAGACAGACATCATCAATCTCAAGTGGGATTCTAATAGCATCACCAATAGATGATGAAAAATGGATGTAAAATTAACATCACCAAAAACCACCTGACTACAACAGATGAGGTAAAAACTGTTGACTCTGAACTTAACTGTCGAAACTGAAATTTACTGTGGAATCTGAATGCTACTGTCGAAACTGAACGCAATGGTAGCAGAGAGGCACTCGACATGTAGTTTAGGGAGGACCTGCAGTTCATCTTCAACCTGCACACCCCTGAGCCGCCTGCCACCACCGGCCGAACCGCTAGCCCCAGCGCCGCCTCGCCGCCCCGAAACAACTCGCCACCGCCGCCCCGGCCAGCCCTCTAGGCCCCCCGCCCCCACCCTGAACCCTAAGATAGATAGTGGGGTACCTCTTCGGCGAGCCCACGTCACCGCTGCGGGTGGTTCTTCCTTAACTCCGGTGAGCCCCCCCAACCCCTGAAAATCGACTAACCGAAAAGTCAATTCAGTCGACTGAAGTGTGGCTTAATAGGAGCAGAGCAGCAGCACGAGCGAGGGGGAGAGCAGCATCAGCAGCTGGGCGAGCGAGCGATCGAGCGAGAGCCGGAGCAGCAGCAGCAGCGCGAGCGAGCAAGCGAGAGCCGGAGCAGCAGCAGCAGCGCGAGCGAGCAAGCGAGAGCCGGAGCAGCAGCAGCAGCAGCGCGAGCGAGCGAGCAAGAGCCGGAGCAGCAGCAGCAAATCCGGCTGGTATGGCCGCCGCCGCCGAAGGGGCCTCGCACTGGGGGAGAGCCGTCGTGGAGATGTCGCCCGGCGCCGGCATCAAGGTAGCCGCTCCATGGGGGTGCAGGATGGAGCACCGTCGGCGCCGGGAGGTCGAGTTAAGGAGAAGGTGCGATGCGATGAGTGTACAACCTCTTTGGTGGCGCCGAGTAGGCCTCGGCTTCGTCCGAGGAGTCGGTGAGGATGCTGCGGTTCCGGTGGAGCAGGTTAAGGCGGCGCTGTGGGGATGGAGCAGCCACGATAGACGAGGCGATCTTCGGAGCAGCTCCTTGGAGGTGGAGGACGGGGCGGCTGAACCGGCGGGACGACGAGATGGACGACGGATCCTCATCCATGGAGGTGGACAAGGGACGTCGAGCTGTTGCGGTGGACGACGTTGTCAGGGAAGAGGCTCCGGCTGGGCAGCGGTGACGTGGCGGATGAAGGATGGTGGGGTTTCGCGGCTGGAGTGGAGAGGTTATGGCGGCCTGGAATTTCGAATGGCGAAAAGGGGGCGATAGGACGCGCTTGTCCAAAATGTAGGGTGTGTTACAAAAGTACCCCCCAGCAATTTGAACTAGCGGGCCTTTCGGCTCAGGGTTAGAAGGGGGATTTCGCGTGTCAGGATTTGGCAGCTGGAGGGAGTTTTCGCGCGCGTTGTAATTTCGGGATAGCAAGGCGCGGGTTGTGAAGGCGCTAGTTTTGGGAGCACGATATCTGAATTTTCAGGATATAACAAGACGCGGGTTGAATTTTAGGGACAAGCCTAACGTGTAGTAATATTGTACTTGTACGTACCAAATCAATTCGCACTTCCCTCAACCAAAAAGAAAACGAAAAAATAAAACTATTCACACCACACAAAGAGAGAGTCTTGCCCCGTTTTACTATACAAATGCTATTCAAAGCTACTCCCTCCTTCCATCTATATAGGGCCTAATGCGTTTTTCGATGCTAACTTTGACCAAATATTAGAGCAATGATATATGACATGCAACTTACACAAAGCACACCGTTAACTTCGTCTGTGAAAGGTTCTTTCAATGATATAATTTTCACATTGTGCATGTCATGTACTATTAATCTTGTCAATAGTCAAATTCCGTCTTAAAAATCTCATTACGCCCTATATAGATGGAAGGAGGGAGTATGAATCCTTGTTATGTCCGATTAATTTTTTTCGCTTTGCTGTATAATGCATGTAACCTACTCATACCAACATTTTAGTGCATTCCAAATGTCTATATTACCGCTGCAATTCGAACTAAATTTGAATTCGTTTCTCTATTTCTATAAGAATCTACAATCATGATTGTTGCGAACTTCAACCATCATAGTTTCCTTGCTATCCGCCAGATATAAATCGGACGGCCTATAATGCAGGATGGCAGGCACACCATCATCAACAACTCCGTTTTTTATAAGAGTAGAGATAAAATATATTAAATGTAGTATAACATGTTCATAAACACACCATGTGTATCACCATTATATATATTCACACATATGTCGGTTTAAAACACTATGATAAATTCTTCAAATATCCGAATTCGCTTTTTATAATGAAGTATATATGATCTCTATTCGTCTTTTACACCCACACAACCCTCTTATCTTTGTAGCTAGCGCTAACTTTCTCTTGTGCATGCACACGCCCGCATCCCTCTCACCCTCCCTCAGCATTCTCTAGCTCCATCACGCAAATTCGTCTTTTCACTTTAGGTCGTTCACCCACGGTGTGTGTAGGACCCCCAGCTCCTTCTTTATGGCACACATCGATCGATATGCCTCTCTAGCCAGGTGTGCCTAACACAAACACAAGCTTCCCCTCTTCTCTTGTCACCGTCCATGCCTCACTCCCACCACTCTTTTCATCGTTCTCGTACTCGCACACTCCTCCCTGCTTGATATAGTATGCCTCTCATACCACCTCCTACATGCATCCCTCTATCTCTATCCTTCTCCTCGTGCCTCGTTTGCTTATAACACACACATGCATGTATACCGATCAATCTCCCAACATATACCTGGATCGACTTTAACTACCGCCCCCCATCGATCGACGTACCTCACAAGTTATGTCTCTCCTTTCTCTAACAAAGGGCGATTGATCTTCCTATGTAGTTATCTCTGCTTACCACAGCCACATCGTCCCCCCTCATCATTCATGCATGCCTCCTGACCCGTCTCTCACACGCACGTGCACAGACAACAAGCAGCCATCTCCTCTCTTATTGATATTGCGGGTGTGCCCTCCGTTTGTCTAGCAAGCCTATCCCACCATTTGTTAGAAGCAACTCCACTACCACCCCCTCCAACACTCTAGCTCTATCTCTCTCCCAACCTTATTCCTCTCATGCACATATGCATGGATGCAGATCGATCTCCCTTAATACATGAGGCATATCGATCTCCTTAATACGTGAGGTAGGCCTCTCTCCTCCTCCACACATATACCAGCCATTGTACCTCTATGGTTAATTGGGCCTCCCTCTTCCCCCACCACACACCGATAGTCGAGCGCTGCAGGTAGGTATCCATGCCATAGAGACAAACTGCACATGTCCCCTCTCACGTTCCAGTAGGCCAGCCACTCTATATCTTTGACGTGGGCACATACAAATTCGATGGCACTCTTTATCGATCCCGCACGCACACACACACACATCATCCCTCTTTTCAATTCTATGGACACCTCAAGCCGGTGATACCTCCACTCTCTTCTCGTGGATCGCCCCCTCTGGATATATGTTGTATCCAGGACTCTATTTCACGCACATTGCATATGTTACATTTTTTGATTGACCCCCCAAAACAAAAACTCTCAAGAACCCACACACTATATCTATCTAGGTTTGTATCTCTCTCACACAACCCCACGTAGGTGGTGTAAATATACAATAAGAGAATAGGTGCACCGTGCACGCACTCACGCTTCGTGCCCAGCCACACCCGCGCGGGTACACGGTGTAGCTCATTTCTTTACGAAATGGAAGCCCACGTGCTAATTTGAACGGTTGTAGCGGTTGTTTACCTAGGGAGGTCGTGTACCACGCCTGCACGAAACAAAGTTCTACTTGACGCGTTGCCGCGTTATTTTTAAATAAAGTTATAGCGCTCAATGGCACGTACACAGAATATAAAACGATTTTTATGGAGAAAAAGGTAGTCCGCTCACTATATACAATGGAGCCTTGCGTGCCTGGCTTGTCGCTCTTCAGAGTATCTCACACAAGGCTGCGGTGGCCTGCTACGTCTCGAGCTAGCGTTGGTTTTCCCCGAAGAGGAGGGGGTGATGCAGCATAGTAGCGTAAGTATTTCCCTCAGTTTTTGAGAACCAAGGTATCAATCCAGTAGGAGGTCACGCGCAAGTCCCTCGTACCTGCACAACACGATAGCAACTCGCAACCAACGCTTAGGGGTTGTCAATCCCTTCACGGTCACTTACGAGAGTGAGATCTGATAGAGATAATATTTTTGGTATTTTTGGTATAAAGATGCAAAGTAAAAAGGTAAAGGCAAAACAAGTAAATAAAGTGATGGAGATTGATATGATGAGAATAGACCCGAGGGCCATAGGTTTCACTAATGGCTTCTCTCAAGAGCATAAATATTCTACGGTGGGTGAACAAATTACTGTTGAGCAATTGACAGAATTGAGCATAGTTATGAGTATATCTAGGCAATGATCATGTATATAGGCATCACGTCCGTGACAAGTAGATCGAAACGATTCTGCATCTACTACTATTACTCCACTCATCGACCGCTATCCAGCATGCATCTAGAGATTAATTTAAAAACAGAGTAACGCTTTAAGCAAGATGACATGATGTAGAGGGATAAATTCATGCAATATGATAAAAACCCCATCTTGTTATCCTCGATGGCAACAATACAATACGTGCCTTGCAACTCTTTCTGTTACTGAGTAAGGACACTGCAAGATTGAACCCAAATCCATGCACTTCTCCCATTGCAAGAACTAGAAATCTAGTTGGCCAAACCAAACGGATAATTCGAAGAGACTTGAAAGATAACTCAATCATACATAAAAGAATTCAGAGAAGAATCAAATATTTTCCATAGATAAGTTGGATCATAAACCCACAATTCATCGGTCTCAACAAACACACCGCAAAAAGAAGATTACATCGAATAGATCTGCACAAGAGAGGGGGAGAACATTGTATTGAGATCCAAAAAGAGAGAAGAAGCCATCTAGCTACTAGCTATGGACCCGAAGGTCTGAAGTAAACTACTCACACTTCATCGGAGGGGCTATGGTGATGATGTAGAAGTCCTCTGTGGTGGATGCCCTCTCCGGCGGAGCTCCAGAACAGGCCCCAAGATGGGATCTCGTGGATACAGAAAGTTGCGGCGGTGGAATTAGGTTTTTGGCTCCTTCCTGGTCTAATGGGGGTACGTAGGTATATATAGGAGGAAGGAGTACGTCGGTGGAGCTCCGAGGGGCCCACGAGGCAGGGGGCGCGCCCAGGGGGGGCGCCCTCCACCCTCGTGACCGCCTCGTGGCTTTCTTGACGGAGGGTCCAAGTCTCCTGGATCTTATCTAATGAGAAAATCACGTTCCCGAAGGTTTCATTCCGTTTGGACTCCGTTTGATATTCTGTTTCCTCGAAATACTAATATAGGCAAAAAACGGCAATTCTGGGCTGGGCCTCCGGTTAATAGGTTAGTCCCAAAAATAATATAAAAGTGGAAAATAAAGCCCAATATAGTCCAAAACAGTAGATAAAGTAGCATGGAGCAATAAAAAATTATAGATACGTTGGAGACGTATCATGGCCTCTCTCTCTCTCTCACCGTTGGTCACTGATCCGGTCGCATCCCGTCCGCCGGGGGAAAGGGAGTGCGGTGGCCTCTCTCTCTCTCACCGTTGGTCATTGATCCGCCCGCATCCCGTCCGTCGGGGGAAAGGGAGTGCGGTGGCCTCTCTCCCTCTCACCGTCGGTCAATGATCCGGCCACATCCCGTCCACCGGGGGAAAGGGAGGAAGTGCATCATTTCTCTGTTCGACGGCGCCGAGGCAGCACGTCCCGATCTGCGGTACACATCGTTCTCTCTGACCAAGCTCCGGCGCGGCAGGGCCTACGCCACCTGCTTGCAGATTCCGCCCGCCGCCGCTCACCTAGTTACATCCCGACGACCTCCAGGTATCCCCTCCGGCCTTGCTCCACTGCCCGTCTTGCCACGTCGCTGCATGTGGATCTTCCATAATTCTTTGCCCAAAATGTAGCTCGTCTAGCGTACTTTCCATATTGCATTCTCGTCCTCACACCGTTTTAGACAAACACAACTGTGTTGTTATCTTCCCTTAGTGCAAGGAATATGCTTCTTTTTTGTTGTCGCATGTGTCATCAATTGTTATTGGCCAGTAATTGTTTCCTTTCTACCTCTTTTTTGCAAACAGGGCTATCCATTTCACCTCGTTGCTATTGCAACCTTTTGGTGAACTGCACAAATCACTTTTTTCTTAAGAGTGTTTCGTGCAGTTGTACTAAAATGTCACATGGGCAACGTATCTACATTTCAGTGCGACTGCACAAAGGGAGATTGGTTTTGCTCTATCCTCCTCATCCAACTCCGAGCCTAATCTTCTCCAACTAGTTAGTCTTAAAAGAGACTGCAAAGGTGACCGGCTTCTATTTATGTGTTTATTGTTTCATCAGCAGTCCTCTATTATCGTAATCACACTTAATATCTTTGGAACAGGGATGCTCAACTCTATTTTAGTGGAACTGCACAAAATGATCGGAATGTTGCATGCTCCAAACAGCTACTTTTTTTCCAAACATGCCTTGTTGATTTAGACAGAGCTAGGGGGACGTTGCTGCCAAAGAAAGCATGGATCAATTTTAATTTAACACCTTCTCACAACTCTGTCTTCAGTTGTGATGTAATTATTAGCTCTGATCTGCTAATAATTGACATGCATTAGCAAGGAAGTTAGTTTTTTATTGTTTCTGAAAGAGCATCGATGGCAAGACACGCGAAACAGAAGCTGAAAGCTCACACCATTGTACAATTTCATGTCTCGCTGGAAAATTATTCATATAGTACGTCAATTATGTAAACAAATGATGGAAGCTTGATAGCATTGCCAGAAGCCTCTTCATCATCCGGGTCCATGTGCCATGCACAAAATTATACTCCTTCATTCCTAAATATTTGCCTTTTTACAAACTTCAAATGGGCATATTTTAGAGTGTAGATTCACTCATTTTGATTCGTATGTGTACTCCCTCCGTTCCTAAATATTCTATTCGTCTTTCTAGAGATTTCAACAAGTGACTACATACGGAGCAAAATGAGAGAATATAAACTCTTAAATATGTATATACATCCGTATGTGCCAGTCCATTTGAAATCTCTAAAAATACAAATATTTGAGTAGTCACTCGTTGAAATCTCCAGAAAGACAAATATACTCCGGAGTATATTTAAGAACCGAGAGGGTAGTGCACAACCGCATGGGGACTCAGCCCGGTCGTTGCGCCGCATTAATAGTGAGTAATGACCAGTCAAATCGTAAGCCCCACCTTTCCCACTGTAAGTTGCTCTGAAGAAGCAACCATCAATACGCTCTTCTTTGAATCCGCTCATACTACTCCATCTGTCACTGTTTATACAGCGCGCTTCAGAAAAAAGAAAAAAGATCTGTGGGACCAAGGCGACTAGCGATCGGCCTGAAAAATAGCATTGGTAGTTATAGCACGGCGTCTATTACTAGTAGAGGGAATAATGTGTACACACATGCATGCAGTGCTTCCACCCCGGGTACACACATACATGCACTTACTCGACTCCGTAGTTACATGGAGAGATAATTGTGGACTTGATTGCGGTTACCATGCCCTAATTAATTGAGCATTAAACCAAATGCGTCTAAAGTCTCTCTGGTGGTGGAAATGCATTAAGAGAAATGCATAATAATGAAGCACGCCCTGTAAGCTGTGATGGAGGGAGGAGTAGTATGAAGGTTCAAAACCAAGTTCGCGTATGGCCAGTCGGTCAACACACCTCCTCTTGGCATATCACTGACATGTGGGACAGGAGTGTGAGCAAACCGATCTCAATTGACGGCAAAGATCCAACCCGCCGTTCCTTGAGAGAGACGAGGAGCGAGAACACACAGACGGGTTCACATGGAGGCCAAGATATATTCGAGCATGGTTGGTTGATCGATATCATTCATTACATGTTGGGCTGCCGTTTTCCGCCCTTCTCCATAATAAACGTGTACTTTATCAGAGATAAAAAGAAATAAGAGTACAAACGCTCCACCATGCGGTTCTAGTAGTAGTACTACTCGTACTACTGCGCTTGGCTCTTCGCCTCTTCGTGAAGTCGAACAATGATGGTACTCCGCATGTTGGGTACTACAGTGTATGCCTCTGACAATCTGACACCGAATGGACTGATGCATGTCCACCGAGGGTAGGTTGCATTAGTCAAAAGGCATAAGCGAGCTTCACCTTGTCCTACAAGCTTCTCCTTGTTCTGCGAGTTGACGGGACACACCAAAAAGTAGTGCTAGTCCATACTCCCTCCTTTCCAGTTAATATGGCTCAATCTTTTTTGCGGGTAAATGAGAGAGCTTTATTCATATATAAGCATTCTTAGGACGATCAGCCAAGACACTGGTCACTAGGAAGCGAGGTACCCCGCAAACAAAGAAGTAGGAAGCGAGGTGTTTCATCAAGCCAGCTCTCGGCCACATTCAAAGTGCAGCAAGCACGGTTCGCACAAAGATGCGCCGCAAGGTTTGCTGACCTGTTTACATGCTGAATAACAAAAAAAAAAGAGGAAATATTACCGAGCGCTACTATTTGTAACAGGATATGAGCCAGAATTAAGCGAGAATTATGGCGAGTGTTCCATGCAATCAACTTCCATTATCACATGCGAGAACCCTCGAAGAGAACCAAATGTGTTGAAGATTGCTTTATCACATTTTAAAATTATAATAAGAGTGCAGACGCTCCTCCATCCGGTTCCTAGTACTAGTATAGTACGTACCTTTATAGACTATATTAGTAAACTTTGCGCTAGGCTGTTCCCCTATTCGGGAAGTCGAACAATAGTAGCACTAGTAGTATAGTGTATGCTTCTAGCAATCTGACACCGAATTAACTGTTGCACGTCCACCGCCTAAGCGAGAGAGAGCTTACATTAGTCAAAAGTTTCTCCTTGTCCTGCGAGCCACCGCGCGCAAGTAATACAAGTCCATACTGCCTCCTCTCCGGTTAATATGGATTAATTTCAAACGAGATAAATACACTCTCTGTCACTGTATATTTGTAAAAATACGGTCAGTGGACTTCATAATACGCTCATTGCGCTCAATATATATATTTTCCGGTGTTTATACGGTCACTAGCTCACACTGACTGAGTATGTGTGTGCATGCACGTGTAGGTTGAGCACTTAGCGTGACTGTGTGTGTTCCGTCGTGTGCTCGGACATGCATGCATTAGGGCATCGCGCGTCTTTTTGCGTCCATGCGTACGTCTGACTGTTGCATACACGTAGGGGGAGTGCGTGTATGGGCCACTAAGGAGCAGTCAAATCACACAGTAAGTTAGTCGGAAGAAGCAACCATCATTTCACTCTTGAATGACACGTACGCAATATAAAATGGTTGATATGGAGAGAAAAAGAAAACCACTATATATACACTAGCAGGAGCCTAAGCTACAAGCCTTCTTGCTAAGGTTGCTCTCTTCACAAGCATAGAACGACGGGCCTGATCCCGCAGCTTGGGAAGGGAACAATGTTCTGCGTAGACGCGGTCGACATCGGCGAGGGAGAAAACCAATAGTCGGTGCGTCCCAATCGGTGGTCACCGCGGTTTGGGCTGATGCCGCGTCCCAACCGCCCTTCTAGCTACAGCCCGACGTCCCAGGTAGTCCATCTTCCTTTTGGATCCGGCTTGCTCCACTGCCGTAGCTCCATCTCCATGTCGATCTTTCTCTACTTCTACCGGCTTCTACTTGTGATGAGTTTATCTCTCATGAACTAGTGCCAGTACTATTATTCTAATCACACTTCTTCAATATCTTTGCCATCAGGGATGCTCAGGTCGATTTTAGTGGAACTGCACAAAAGTATCGTATGATCCGAGGGTGCCAGCCGTCTTTCCTTCGACAGGTTCTACCTGGCCAGGGAATTAAATCATGTTTAGGGTTTAGGGTTTAAGTTGTAATGACCCCATCAACAGTTTTTCTTTCGTACATGCTCTCACAACTTTTTTCTTTAGTTGTGAAGTAAATATTGGCTATGATCTGTGAATCATTGAGATGCATCAGCATGCGTGTTAGTTTTCCTTTTTATTTGATGGAATGTTGTAACGGGGCAACCTTGGAATAGGAATGAAAATGGAGTGGAAAGTTTCCGTTTTTCCGGAGAAAAAATGGAAGCGGAGAGAAACCAACGTTTCATTTCGTTGGATTGTGCCATTGAGCAAAACCAATGTTTAAATCACGTCTGTCGTGTTCGTGTCTCACCCTGCTCCATGGCTCGACCCCACACGGTCGCTCGGCATGCCACTCACTGCAAACCGAGTATACGATAACTTTCTCGCCTGCTTGTCGATGGATCACGCCATGGAGTACTACTAGCACTACTGGAAGAGATTGACGAGTTGGGGGAGGACAGCTAGCTGTAGCACGGACTCCAAAAAACTTTTTACATGCATGTTGTAGCTGGCTATTGCGAACTTTGAACGCGGAGCAGCCGCGTGCACCCGGAAGCGGCGCAGGTGACGCTCTCTCGGCCGGCGCGCCGCTTCAATGCCGGCGCCAGTGAGAGGTCGCGTCCGCTCTGGCCGGGCATGAATGCGGCACTGACTGTTTCGGACGGGAAGCACACGTGGGTGATGAAGAGGGTTCGGGTTGGTCAGGACCGGCCGTGGCAGCGGTCCGGGCGTGCGCAAACAAGAGATGTTGTACGTTAATATTGCCGCGTATATAATTAACAACGTAAATAATGTGCCAGTTGGACAAATATGATTGGAGATGGAGATGGAAATGGAATTTTACGTAAACACGGATATGCATGTCTATGTCTATGTGTGTGTGCGCAACGACTCTCGCGACCTGGAAGCGGGGGCGTGTTTTTGATCGAGTTTTCTTTCTTGGTACGTTAGAAAATCAGTTTGTCCAATTCACATCTAGATGTTATTTAAAGATATCACATCTAAGCTCCCACAAGTATATAATATAGCAACAAGAAACAAAAAAAAACTAGGACAAAAAAAATAGACCACAAACAGAGTGGATATCAACTTAGATGTGACATAACTATGTCACATCTAGATGTGTCCTAGACAGACCTTTAAAAAATTATCCGCCAGTTTTCTTTTCTTTTTTTCGGGAACGCACGTATTCTATTTAAAACCACTACTATGGAGAGATTTTTTTTACTCCATTATAGCCTCTTGTTTGATAGAGTTTCTCGTGTCTCGATCTCTCACCCTTTCCATATCAAAACAAGATGACTGTGTCCAGTCTATCTCTCACCTCACCGGAGGTCACAAATCCAGCCGAATCCTGTCCGCTGTGGGAGGTGAGGAGGTGCAGTGTTAACATTGTCGCCGTCGGTGATGGGGGGAGCCGATGCGCACCGTCCTCTCGGAGCCGGCGCTGGCGCGGACGAAGATCCTCCGCGCCCTTATTCGCTGCCGTCGTGTGGGCAGATCCCGCCCGCCTGCCTAAATGACATCTCGCCCACCTGAGGTATAACTTCTTGTACTGGTCCAGCTCCCCAGGTCGCTGCTTGCGGGTTTTCTTCTATGCGACTATTCCCCAGCTCCCCATGCATAGTAGCTAGGGTTCGTCAGCTGGTCCAACATCACCTACTAGTACTATTATAGAGGAAATGCCACTCGAGAAGTTGTCCAGATTTATGCCTTGGTGGAGGTATACATGTTGTTTCGACAAAAAGTACATGGTGGTTGTGCGGTCATTGTCCATATGGTGGTAGTACTATCACCAGTTAAATGAAGAAATGCTTTTTTGGAAATAGCGATGCGTGTCTCCATGCCCGGGCATGTCTTCCTCAATTTTAGTGGAACTGCACAAAATTGGATGGTCATTGTTGTTCCACCTCACTGTCCTCTGCCACGTGGTTCTTCCTTCCTCGAGCTTGATTACTGAGAAGAAACAGACCACAGTGAGGATTTGTCGAACTTCATAGGTGCCTCACCCAAACTTGATGCCAGATGGATGATGCATCACCACGATGACCTATCGATGCTCATGGTCGCGCCTTATGGTTGCGTCGGCTGGTGAAGCTGATCGATTTTCAATGAAAAACAAGCTGTCTTCCATCAGTGCTCTTTGCTTGTTATGCACAAACATGATATCCTTCGTCAGTTCACCTTGGTTGCGTTGGAGACGCAGTCGTCTTTCACGTTGGTGCAATTTTATCACACAATTGGCTATGGACCAAATGCTTCCTCGAAGAAGGATCGACGTTGGTACTAAGAGCATAAGTTTTGTATTGATTTCTAAGCCTTCTCACAACTTTGTCTCCAGCTCCCCTGTAATTTTATTTGTCCAGCTATTAACTTTGATTTAAAAAATGGTGTGGACTAAAAACCCGAATGGACGTAGTAGCCCTCCATTTTTATTTACTCCGCATATTAGATTTTGATTGAAGTCAAACTTTGTAATACTCTCAAACCTTTCTGATAATTGAAATTAAAATTCTTTATTTGTACACACTCTCACACGTTTCCGATAATTTGGCGCATGTATGGTTGTTCACTTAATGGAGGGTAGTGTACCACACGTGAAGGATAGGAAGTGCGACCAGGACACGTGGGCGTGGATCGTTAGTTCATTGGAAGTAGTACTCCCTCTGTACATTAAATAAAGAGTTTCGTTTCGTACTTACACAATTTAAAACGATTGTTATGGAGAGAATAAGAAAACCACTCCACTATATATTAGTCGTATACACACGAGAGTACTATATGGACGCAGCTTCATTGACTTAGTGCACCTGCCTTTGGGTTTATGATAGGTGGGCCCAAAATATGGCTGGCTCACCTGTCATACAGCCAAAAGCAGATGGAGTGAAGGCACCGGAGCTCAGTCTGTACTACATTAGTATATATGTAAGCGGGAGCCTCAACGCTTGTTCGCTAGGGTTTGCACTCTCCACACGCTCGCCGCAATACATATATGTTACACGCTGGAGGATCAGCGTTCATTTGCTAGGGTTTACTATATTCACAGTCTCTCACCCTCTCTTCACCAGAGCTAAACAAGACTACGTTGGCCTCTTGTCTCTCTCCCCCCTCACAGCTGGTGAAGGAGGCGTCCGTATCCCGTCGCACCGGGAAGGGGAGGAGGTGCAGCGTTAACTCTATTGCCTTCAGCGAGGGAGGCAATCCACTACCGGCTGTGCTATTCTCTTTCACCCAGCGCCTGTGCGGGAGGGCCACCGACCCCTTCTTCCTCGCTGCCGTACGTAGTGTGGGCAGATCCGGCCTCCCGCCGCACGCCTTGCCACATCCCGACGACCCTAAGGTATAAGTTTCTTTCAAACCGTCATTGCTCTAGCTGCATGTGGATCTTTTTCGATCTGTAGTCGAATCTAGCTCTTGGTTCAAAGAGGAAAGAAAGGTGGGGTGGGGTGGAGCATGAATCTAGGACGTGGTTCAATGAGGAAAGGAGGGAGTAAAAGTACTATAGACTGGCTATCCAGCCGCTTTGTTGGTCGAAAAGGGAAAAAGGGGGTAACCCAGTACACACATCTGTAAGGAACCAATCTCTTTGTTGAAAAGGTAAAGAAACTGGGGGGGTGGGTAGTTTGTGCAGGACTAGATTTGCTGCCCTCACATAGGAAAAAAGTTCAAAGAGAACAAATATGGGACCAACACAGATATGCTGCTTGGCTACATACTCTGCATCACCCATTTATACGTGTGGAAGCACATGGTGCTAGCATGTCCCATACAGCTATTTTGCTGTTGTTAATCTAAGAATGCCACTGGAAAATTGAAGCAATGCGACTGTTAAAAGTAAATTACATTTTTTAACGAATGTTGTTTCAAGAGAGTGTCTCTGTTAATATGAATCAATGCTACCATTTTAGAAATGCTACTATCCTACTTTGTTTTCCACCCAAGATAAGTTAGATGCTTCTTTTTGTCACTGTTTGTTTCATCCTCCTTTATCGGCAAGTAATTGGTCTCAACCACATGATATCTATTCAACTTGTTGCTATTGCGACATTTTGCTTCGCTACGCGAAACACTTTGCTTGATTTCAGTGCAACTGCACAAAATGAGATTGGATTTCCTATTTGTGTTAGCAGATTCGTATTTTATCCTGGTGTTCTCATGAAAGGTCAGTACAGGCCTTCATCCACATGACTGTGCAGTGTGCTTTGAGATGTTGTGCTACTTGTATTGGTACTGCTTTAAATAAGTGTTGAATTGAAGCTATTGTATTGCTATCTTTTCCCATTAAGTAGTGAACAAAAATGGGACCAACCCAGACATGATGCTTGTTGCTTTGTTACAACAAACTCTGCATCACCCCCTTTATAAGTAGATGGAAGCACATATTGTTGTTGCACCCACTCTCCCCTGGAACTGTTTATGCTTTTCGTTAATCTAATGCCGCTGGTAAAAGTAAGCAATACCACTCTCAGAATTAATTAACTACTGAATCTTAGTTCAAAACTGCAACACTTGTTAGGAATGGTACTATTCTGCTTTGTAGTTCTTTCTACATGTTTAACCAAGGTATTGTTAAGATAATGTATCTTTAAAAATGAATCAGTTGCATTGTTTTAGGAATGGTACTTTTCTGCTTTGTCGTTCGTTATACATGTTGAACCAAGGCATTGTTAAGATAAAGTCTCAGTCAATATGCATGAATCACATTGATGGAAAATTGCTCCTCCCCTGCTTTGCTTCCCATTAAGACAAGTCATCAACCATTATTTCTCAGTAATTGTTTCCCTTATACCTATTGTTGCTTTTAGGGATATCAAAATTAAAGCTCGGTTTTATTCCGACTTCGATTTTAGTTGAACTGCACAAAAGGAGCCAATGTGTCCAATGCAAACTGCTGCGTTACTAGGTCCAGTTGGTCGTTCCACTTTGCAGAAATAAGTAGTCACTGGATGCGGTACATTACAGAAGGAATGACCGAGAAGCTTTATAGAGTATTATTAGACACCGGTGACATGACTAGTCTGCAGAGACCATTGGGAATTTAACAACACGTGGAGTGCCCTGGGCAAAAAGTGCCCAAACAAGTACAAGAAGCTAAGACAGGACACGATCATAGGCATTCATATTTTGAATGGGAAAAGCTTGTCAAAGTTTAATCATTGATGTTAGCAACAAGACATTAGTTTAATATATTGGAATTGGAAAACCTTGTCAAAATTTGCTCATTCATGTTAGCAAGAAGACGTTAGTTTAATATATTGGAATTGGAAAACCTTGTCAAAATTTGCTCATTGATGTTAGCCAGAAGACATGCATTTGATATTTTTGAGTGGGACGCCCTTGCTGTGAGCAACGTCGAGTGTTTTTTCCTATTTCTGTGTTCAGTTTAGAACTAAATAGTTACTCTGCTGAGATATTCCTGTGTTAAGAGTTTGTTCTGAATATTGTCTATGTAATGCCAGGCCTTGTGTTTGATTGAAAAGTTGAGCTTGGAATGTTGTGGCATGCGGCATCACGAGCTGTTCACCGTGCCTCCTGAGAATAATGCTTCGTATTGTTTTGCATGTCGATCTAATGCCAGTGATTTGCTTGTTAAGAAGATCATCCTCTTCTGCTGTTTCCGTGCGTAAGAAGTTCATCGTCTGATGTTTCATTCATAGCCTATACGACATGTCGGGTAGGTTAGACGTGAAACCATATGATCTTCCGACCAACTCATGATATTACGCCGTGATTGGATCATCGTTTTCCAACCAAAACCGCTTGTAAAACTGACGCTTGTAAATTAAAGCAGATGGTCTCGGGCGAAGGCGCTTGGTTGGTCGATTTCGACTAGTAATATATTGGAAGTACTTCACACACGATAAAAACGCTGAACGACACTCGGATGATTGCTAATCCTACCGTTAGCTGTTGTTTCAGCCTTGCCCATGGATGGCATGATACGCACGTCGTGCATGTATCGTCTGGTAATGTCGTCCATATAGCAATGCTCGTAAAATATAAACTGGTCTCTCAAATTACACGCGTAACCCGCCGGTTTTACTTACAGACCTCGGGCCTTCCGATGACGAGTAAATTACACTTGTATGTTAATACAGGTTTGAAATAAACTAGAGCTCCCAAGCGTGGCCTTACCGTTTCATGCCGTCTCAGTTTCTCGAAGGTGCTCATAGGTGTCCGATGATCCTGGCTTCCTGAATAAGCAGCGGGCGCTGTATCAGACCTCCATAGGGCCCACGAGGCCCTCTCGGTTGTCCTTCGAGTTGTTGCGCTTGCCGTGGCGCCGAGCATTGTTAACATGGTCAACGAACATGAGGATTCAGGAGATGACTTTATTTTGACTAGATGACACTAGGGACCGACTAGGGCCATAGCCGTACGTACGCAAGTGCCTCCTTATTACGTACAACTATATATTTTTTGCTTTCTCCAGGTTTCCTGACATCACGGTCGCACACCATTGTCAACCTATGTAGTCAATATAAACGAGAGAATTGCACAAGGTGCGGCCGACAGCTGGGACCAAGCAGCTCGAGCAGTATTTGTGTTTTTGAGGCATGAGCACTGTAGAGTTTTTCTTGGCGATGATTTCGTTGTTGTTCAGAGGAGAGCAGGGTATTAACTGGGCGGGCTGTGGCCCGTCTAGCCCAGGCCAGATATCCATCCCAGATACTACTTTTTTCAATATGAAAATGGCTAGCCCAGCTATATGTCTTTTTGAGGAATACCCAGGCAAGGTCAACTTGTTATTCTCCGCCCCGCTGTGCTGCAAATCTTTCCTAGGAGGGATGCATTAGGCTTAACAGGAAAATGGGCTTTAAAAATAATAAATGGGATGTAATTATAAGAACTAGGCAGTAATTATTAAAAATTCCCCAAACACGAAAATAGTTTATAAAATATTATTTATGGATTTTGAAAATCTTAATTTTCATTGTTGTGCGCGCAATGTTTCGTTGGATTTTTACGTAATACAAATTTATATTTAATCTGAATAGAAATATCGGGATAAAAATATTTCGGATCCCATCAAAATGTGGGAAATCTTATTGAATTCTGTCTTCAACGGTTGGTTGAAATTATTAATCGTTGTCCTAGCTAGAAAATGGGCTGTACTTTTAACAAAATGTAAATGGGCTGTTGTAAATTCCATTAGAATTCAAAAATGGGCTGTACATTCTTACAAAACGCAAATGGGCTATAAGTTCTCTGCCACACACTTGTGGGCCTACTAAGTGACGCGTCCCCTAAAAAAAATAAGTTGACGCGTATGCAAGGCTTTGTCAACTTATTATAGTCAACACACGGTTCTAGCAGCAGTGGCCGTTGGATGTCTATCCAACGGATGTCGTGCTTCTTCTTCAATCTCGGATATTCTTAGCTTTGGCCGCCCAAAAAATGATTCCTCCCCTTGACATCTGGGGCACACCGTTTCGGAGGCTGACCTATGGGCCTACTAAGTTGGAGCGTACCAAGGGCTTTGTCAACTTAGTCAATATAAACGATTCTAGCTTCAGTGCCCGTACGATGTCCATCCAACGTCCGTAGTGCTTCTTCAACCTCTGGTCTTCTTGGTCCAGCCACCCAAAGCAGCGCCGGTCGTGCCGCCTGCTCCTGCCTCCCATGGCCGGCTGTGCTGCGGCGGAGGCCTCACCGCCCCCATACTACTCCCACCGCTGGCCAGGCCATCCATCCACTCACCCACACCCCCTGTTATTCTGTGGCGATGGCAGCCTCACACTGCAGCCGAACCAGTGAACCCTCGTGCTCCTCTCCGCGCGGGCTTCCACTGCTGCGTCTTCCCCAGCTCCGCGTCATCCCCTTCCTAGGCGTCTCCGTCGTCCACCGCCCTGGTGCTCTCGACGCGGCGTGGTCAACATGGTCAACGGCCGACTTCCATCGGAAGAGTACTGTACGTGGAGAGGCTGACAGCTGGGTCCACGGCAGCCGCAAGGAAGTGCCTCCTTATTACGCGCAAAATAATTATTCCTCCACCTGACAGCAGGGACCCACCGGACGGGCCACCTTATTTCGCGAAAAAAAAAATTTCCCCCCTGACTGCTGGTACCCACCGGACGGGCCACCGTATTTCGTGAAAAAAACGTCCCCCCCGCTGTCAGCTCAGACCCACCGGAAGTGCCTCTTTATTACGCACAAAAAATGAATACTCCCCCTGCTAGCTGGGACTCACCTTGGTGGGAAGCTGACTTGTGGGCCTACTAAGTTGACGGGGACGGAGGGCTTTGTCGGCTTAGTCAATATGAACGATTCTAGCTCCAGTGATTGTACGATGTCCATCCAATGGCCGTAGTGCTTCTTCAACCTCTGGTCTTCTTGCTCCAGCCGCCCAAAGCAGCGCCGGTCGTGCCGCCTGCTTCTGCCTCCCGTGACCGGCTGTGCTGCCGCGGAGGCCTCACCGCCTCCATACTACTTCCACCGCTGGCCAGGCCGCGTCTTCCCCATCTCCACATTGTCCCCTTTCTAGGCCTCGCCGTCATCCACCGCCGTGGTGCTCTCGGCGCGGCGTGGTCAATGTGGTCAACGACCGAATTCCATCGGAAGAATATTGTACGTGAAGAGGCTGACAGCTGGGTCCATGGCAGCCGCAAGGAAGTGCCTCCTTATTATGCGGAAAATAATTATTCCTCCACCTGACAGCAGGGACCCACCGGACGGGCCACCAGTATTTCGCAAAAAAAACGTTTGCCCCTGACTGCCGGGACCCACCCGACGGGCCACCGTATTTCATGAAAAAAACATTCCCCCTGCTGTCAGCTCGGACCCACCGGAAGTGCCTCCTTATTACGCACAAAAGATGAATACCCCCTGCTAGCTGAGACCCACCTTGGTGGGAGGCTGACTTGTGGGCCTATTAAGTTGACGGAGACGAAGGGCTTTGTCTACTTAGTCAATATAAACGATTCTAGCTCCAGTGACCATACAATGTCCATCCAACGGCCGTAGTGCTTCTTCAACCTCTGGTCTTCTTGCTCCAGCCGCCCAAAGCAGCACCGGTCGTGCCGCATGCTCCTGCTTCCCGTGGCCGGATGTGCTGCCGCTGAGGCCTCACCGCCCCCTACTATTCCCACCGCTGGCCAGGCCCTGTGGTCACGACAGCCTCACACCGCAGCCAAACCAGTGAACCCTCGTACTCCTCTCCACGCGGGCTTCCAGTGCCGCGTCTTCCCTGGCTCCCCGTCGTCCCCTTCCTTGGCCTCGCCGCGTCCACCACCCTGGTGCTCTCGACGCGGCGTGGTCAACGTGGTCAAGGAACGACTTCCAATAGACGTGGAGAGGCAGACATCTGGGTCCACGGCCACAACAAGGAAGTACCTCCTTATTACACGGAAAATAATTATTCCTCCACCTGACAGCGGGGACCCACCGGACGGGCCACAATATTTCGCAAAAAAAAGTTTCCCCCCTGACTACTGGGACCCACCAGCTGCACCTTCGCACGCAAGGAAGTGCGTCCGGGCAGAAAAAAATGACTCGCCCCCCTGACTGCTGGGACCCACCAGCTACATCTTCGCACGCAAGGAAGTGTGTCCGAGCAAAAAAAAAACGATTCGCTCCCCTGACTGCTGGGACCCACCAGCTACATCTTCACACGCAAGGAAGTGCGTCCGGGCAAAAAAAAACAAACGATTCGCCCCCCTGACTGCTGGGACCCACCAGCTACATCTTCGCAGGCAAGGAAGTGCCTGACAGTTGGGACCCACCTGGTCGAAGCGTACGTACCGTTGTCATTTTGGTCGTGAACGTGTACATAAATATATACTGGTGGATGTAGAGGCGCGCACGTAGCATGTACACGTACGTACAGCGGCGAGGGTGCAAGAAAGAAAATACGACCACGTACGTACATACGGGCAGGGTCTCTAACGCCTATCATGCATACGTACATGGCTGGGTCGGAACGGAGAAACAGCGTCGTTGTCGTGTTCATGGGGAGCCAACCGGCTGGGTCGGAACGGAATGCATGGTCGTGTTCATCGGGAGGGCTTGGACGGAACAGGTGATGGAAATGAGGCCTGGCGTACCGCACAACGGAGGAAACGGCCTTGTGTTCGACCGGCCACGTTCGAAACGGGGTCCTGTTGATCGGGAGGGGCCTGGCATACCGCAAAACAGAGGAAACGGACCTCCTACGGTCGAAACGGGGGTCCTGTTGATCGGGAGGGGTGTGGCGTACCACAAAACGGACGAACGGGGGGGGGGGGGGGTGAGGGGTGCGGCGTACTGCAAAACAGGACTCCACAGGATACTGTTCATCTCCACCGTCTACCTCCTCCAACCTCCACGGGCTACCGTCGACCTCCTCCAGCCTCCACGGGCTCTTGTCCATCCAGCCTCCACCGCGCGCTACTCCACCGGCTACTGTTCAACCACCCCTCCACGGGCACCCCTCCACCGTCTACGGTTCATCCAGCCCTCCACACCACGGGGTCCTGTTCAACCACCCCTCCATGGCCACCCCTCCACCGTCTACTGTTCATCCGGCGCTCCACACCACGGGTTCCTGTTCATCCAAAGGCAATGCCACCGCTCACTATTCATCCACCCCCCTGCAATGCTCACTGTTCATCCTAGAGGCAGCATCGATCGGCTTCAGTTAATAGCAGTACCGAAGGAATCACTCCATCGGGTTCAGTTAACAGCCATCAATCGATCGCTCGGGTTCAGTAACGCGTAGCCTGCAGTGCAATCGCTCGGGTTCAGTTAGAGCCCAACGCCTCGCTCGGGTTCAGTTAGAGCAAACGCCTCGCACACACGTGTGTACGTACGAGAGGAACACGCATCGCTCAGCCCCCGACCTCCCACCGTAACCGGCAACTCCCCGAAATTTTCCTCGCCCTCGCTTCTAGCATGGTTTTTTCCGTCATGGACGGCCCAAAGAATGTCATGCAGCTGCGTCTCTGGCCCGCCCAGGACGAAAAGCCCATTCTCTGTCATGATTTTTTGTCATAGAAGTAGGAGCCCACCACATCTATGATGATACCGGGTTTTGTCACAATTATCGTCATAGAAATGTCATATGTATGACAGAATTTTTTTCGTTCGGCCCAAAATGTCACGGATGTGTCTTTTTTTTTGTAGTGCTCTCCAATGCGCCGAGCTCCATTTATGGCGATAGCAAGCAGCCGAGGAGGCCTCCCGGTCGGGCTTCGTCGACCATTCATCTCTCTCCTCCGAGGACATCTGCTCGGTCATCTCTTGCAGCAAGTCGTCCAGCCCCTCCCGGTATGCCTTTGCCATGTGCTATGGTTGGTGTTCTAGTTGCCAAACAGATTCATGCCATCGGTACTCGTGCCAAGCACGACGTTCCTTGCATCATCTACGAAATATCTATATTCCGTGTTGAATGCTCTCCACTGGCTAGCATCTGCGAGGTGACTTGGCTTCGGATCATCTCCGTCATCGGGCTTCACCCTCTCCTTGTGCCAGTGCATGAGCTTTGCTTCCTTAGGATCTACGAGATAACACTGCACACGGGGACTGATCGGTAAGTACCATACAACTTTCTGAGGAGATTTCTTCCCGGCGTTCTTGTATCAAGAAGTATTGCACATCGGACAGATGGTTTTTTCCGCGTGCTCCTTCTGATAAATGATGTAATCATTAATGCATGCATGGTATCTAATGTGGGGCAGATCAAGAGGGCACACGATCTTCTTGGCCTCATCGACACTAGTAGGACAGAGGTTCCCCGAGGGAAACACTTTATTATGTAAATACTTCAAATGCTCATCGAGGCTTGTGTCCATCCATTTGTTTTTGGCCTTCATCTTTAGAAGTTCGAGCATGAAACTCAAGCGGGTCAGCTCGGGATAGCAACTGCCCTAAAATGGAGTATTCGAGTCTACCTCCAGTTGCGCCAACTTGGCCTCCTCTCTTGAAGCTGCTCTATTGCTAGTCGTACCCTTGCGAAGCAGTTCTTGAACATGAGGGTCCTGCACGATTGAACTTAGTCACATCAAAGACTTCAGCGTATCCGCCTCTTCTCGGCCGTGTCTGGCCTCTTCTCCGCCGTGTACTGCCTCTTCTCCTCCGCCATGTACGGCCTCTTCTCCTACGCCCTCAAACTCTTCTTCGGGTCCATCGTCGCAGGCATCTCTTCCTCTACCACCATGTCGTTATTGTCTGCCATGTGGACATCCTCATCATCATCTTCAATTATTCTCCGAGTATAGCCATCCATGAAACCATGCATGAGCAGGTGCGCCTTCAAACTGCCACTGTCAAGGGGGTCCAAGATGACATTAGTTTGCATCTTCTACACGGACATATAACCCCAGTCTGGTATTTTAAATACATGTCGTGCACTGCGGATCGCAACCATCTTTCCACCACCCTTCCACTGACCATCATGATTGCATGCAAGGTATAATAAGCAAAAGAATTTATGATGCATGCATATATCAAAGTCATACAAAATTTTGGCATGACCTTCCCTAAAAATAGGGCATGTAGAGTTTGCCCGGAATTCGCTGAAACAGAAATAAATCAACATTTCGGCAAAACATAAGCAACTCATGTCACGCACGATCCGACAAATACACATAGGCGGCAACTCATGCCACATGCACATCTTCCCACCATCATAGCGCAAACACACATATTTCCATTAATTCTTGCAAAGCACAACTTTTTGCTCACCTTTCGTCCAGAGAGAGGGTCAATCGAGCAAACGTATGGTAGATTGCCGGTGCCGCTATCTAGCTAGCTAGGGATCAAAAGTACTAAGACAAAGATCCATGGTAGATCTAGTTGGAAGGATATGCTCTACCTAACTAGTGGAGAGGGAGGGAAAGCTAGCTAGTGAGACAAAGGCATGAGTGGGGCATTAATGGGGAGAGAAGAGAGGTAGGAGAAGGAAGAACTAAGTGAGGGAGGTAGAGGAGGGAGAGGGGAAAGGGGAGGGGGTGGGAGGGAAAAGGTGGCTGCTACGCGTAGCAGTAGCGTTGGAAGCCGAAGAGCGCTACTGCTAAGCGCCATAGCAGTAGCATTGGTCGGTGGCACAGCGCTACTTCTAATAAAGGCCCACCTGCTGGCACCGTGCACACATAGCGGTAGCGGTGGGCCGCCAACATGCGCTACTACTATGGAATTAGTAGTAGCGCTGGTTTTTGACCACCGCTACTACTATAGGTAGCCCCTGTCGGTGGCGATGGGACCATTTAGCAGTAGTGCTGGGTAAACAGCCCACGCTATTGCTACTTGGCTACCTGTAGCGCCAATTGTAGCCCCTCGCTACTCCTACTTAGCAATAGCGCTTCTAGATTGTCCTACGCTACTACTAAAATTTTATCTATGAGCTTTCTCCTAGTAGTGCATGGATCAAACCAGAAGAGAGGCCCGTCTCCATTGCCTATGGATACAAAGTCTAATGTGGACCTTATGTTTGGTTTGTTGGATAAATTTACATAATTGAGAGCTTTCATGCTTTGATAGGGAATTCCAAAGACTGGTAAATATTTTTGGAGATTTATTGCCCCATATGGAATGAAAATAATATTATGTTTTTACTTCTGAAAATTGCATTGTTGTATGTGTGAGTGTTGGATATTTGGAGTATACATGTCCCAGGGACATCTTCCAATTTTTGGAGGATTTTATCTTAGGAGGAACAGCGGAATTTCTTTTCTAAAGGGAAGATTAGAGTTTCTATTTTCAAATATTGAAATTGGAGCTTCAAGTGGATTTGGTTTACACAAGTGGGATTGACGCATCCACCAAAGATGGTACAATATATGCAAAGCTTTAACAAGTTTCACCTCCACTAAAGTCCAAATGAAAGACAAGAAATAGATGGGAGCAAAAAATAGCACCAAAAACAATAACCTGTTTTTTGGGATCTTACATTAGTCACCTCAGTCACTTTTCAATAATCAACAAAACGAAATAGAGATATCTAAGAGATGCACTTTAAACTACCACTCTCTAAGAGGAATCTTCTGGAGTATAAGACGTTAACATTATTTTCTTAAGCTATATTCTACGTTAAGACCCATGTAGGAACTTAGTTCATGCCTCCATGTTTGAGAAGTTTCACTACCAGATTCGGCCCCTATGCCGATGGCCAGGGCCGTCGGCATACCCCTGACTGGCCGCCGGGACAGGCCTATGCCATAGGGCCATCGGCAACAATCCATCGGCGTAGCCGGGGAGGCCGTCTGCATAGAAAGGCCGTCGGCATAGGCCCTATCCCGACGGTGTCCGTACATCTATGCCGACGGCCCTAGCCGTCGGCAATGTTGTCGCCTAACGACGGTCGCCGTCAACTGCTGACCAATGGCTACTCGCCACGTGTCAGTCACTGGGAGCTCTAGGGGCATGGCTATGCCGATGGCCTAGCCGTCGGCTTAGTTGGAGGCTATGCCGACGGCTAGGCCGTCGGCATAGCCTTGCCCCAGGAGCTCCCAGTGGCTGGCACGTGGGCATCTATGCCGACGGCCTAGCCATCGGCTTAGTCTGGAACTATGCCGACGGCTAGGCCGTCAGCATAGATGCCCACGTGTCAGCCACTGGGAGCTCACGCCAGCTCTATGCCGACGGCCTGGCCGTCGGCATAGTTTGCGTCTATTTTTTTTCCTTTTTCTGTTTTTTCCAGCTCAGTTTAGTTGAATATATACAACATATATATCATAAGAAGCAGCATCACATAAGAAGCAGCATCACATAACAATAAGGAGCAACATCACACAACAAATTCATCATCACACATCATAAGAAGCATCCCAAAGCATAAACATATAAGTATCATCACCACCAAGCATATAAGAATCTCACAAACAACAATAAGAAACATCGCAATCATATAAGTATCATCACCACCAAGGCCGCCACAATGTGACCCAAAGGCTTGAGCGCCAGGATGTCGAGCACCGCGGAGGTTGTCACTGCCAAGACGGCCGAAGCCCAGGTCGTCACTGCTAGCGGCAGCGCTACTGCCAAGACCGCCTCCACCTCCGCCTCCGCCTCTGTGGATTGGAGTGGTCAGGCTCCGTGACTCGGGAGTGCTGCAAAGACCACCACCAACGGTTGATCCACTGGTTCCCTCGATGTTGAAAAGACATATTAACGGGATATATGACTATGTTGAAAGGCATGATATGCTTTGGGTGAATAGATTGAGGTTGAACTAACCGGCGAGGGGCCAGCATTCTGTGCGACAAACTCCTCAAAGGTCAGCAGTGTTTGTTGTGCTGGAGGACCCTCTGCTGCTAGCCATTGAGGACACCTGCCGGCCGCCATTTCCTGAAAAGCGTGTTGCATCTAGTGATCCCTCTGCTTATGGTATGCATAAAGGCTCTCGTGCCACGCCATGGTCTCTTAGCGTGTGTACTCCAGGTAGGCCTACGACATGACATGATGGAACTCATAAAACTACTAGATGCGGAAAATAAAGTGAGCAATGAAGATAAGAGGGAAAATACTTACAGATTGTCGCTCCTGAAAGAGGGACTGTGACGGTGCACTGGTCATTGGCGTGCTCGTGCACTGGCTCAGGCTCAGGTCGATCCGATGGAGCTGTGTGTAGGAGATAGTAGGAGTGATCACAACATCGAGAACTACCTCCCGACCGTGCTCCTTGGGCCCCATGCCCACCACCACCCTATCGTCCAGATCCGCCGCAATAGGGCCAGGTGTGTCAGGATGTAACTTCAGATACCCCTCGGAGTAGGCCTTCTTCCTCTTGCGGTCTTCTTGCCGTAGTAATTGGGCTCGCCAGGCTTGGAGTCTTTCCGCGTATGGGCGATCTCCCACGCCTCCATGTGTGAGAGCGGCCGCTTCAGTTTCTCCTCCTGCACCACCAAACAGAGGTTAATCACACATAAGAAAGTGATGGTAAATAGAAGAAGAAGAATGTTTAATGGGGTTAGTCATACATTAAGTGCCTTTTGTGGAGAAAGTGGTTTTGGTTTCCCTGAGCATGTACTCCTTCCTTCCCTCGGTTAGCCTTGTTTTTGATTCTCGTAGACGCCCAGGCTCCAGCCTCATCACACCAAAGATCCACCAATAATGCCCATGACTCGTCTTTTCCATAACACAATTTGGACGCACCTACATAATGAAACCATAATGGCATGTCAACACGGAACGGTGAAATGTACCACAAGGTAATGAAAGCATAATGAAAGCATAATGAAAAATCGTTTATACTTACCGCCAAGTACTCGTGCCTCTCCAAGGTAATGCCCATCCTCCGCGCTTCTTCCTTGGTCATCTTCACACCAAGAGCATCATGCATGAAACAAGAATGGAAGAAGCCATGAGTTAAATCATTCATGAAACTAGAATGGACTTGTGCTTCTGAAGAGAACTCACCCAGAAAGTAGTGATCACAGCATTGGCATGGGTCCCATGGTCCGCGTGGAGGGCCGCTTCCCAGTGGTCCCAGCTCGTGGCCAAAACCCAATGGTCCGGATGCCTGACTGGATCCGAGCAGTACAACCCCGGCCAGTGTAACTTCAGCAAGATGGTGATGAGGCCGTTGGGAATACGGACCCCTTTAGAATATATCCAGTTGCGGCAAAAGAATGAACAATTAGCAAGTAACAAGCAAAATAAATGATAACCGGAATGAACATGTGACAAGCAAAATAATGAAATTATTATAAAGTGTCACTTACTCTTTCCCCGTGGGCTCAATGAGCCACTTCTGCTCCTGAGTAGCAGGAATCTGCTTTGGTAGCTATGCATTACCACGCAGCCACCCCTTGTTGCCAACCCCCTCCCCGCCACCACCATCATCCCCGCAACCACAATCATCCCCGCCACCACCTTCCTCCTCGCCTGCCTCCCCCTCCCCAACCTCCTCCTTCTCCTCCTCCTCGTCTGCCTCCTCCTCCACCTCCTCTTCCTCCTCCTCCTCCTCCTCCTCGCCATCCTACTCCTCGCCTGCCTCCTCCTCCACCACCACCTCCTCCTCCTCCTCCTCCTCCTCGCTAGAGGGTACCTCACTAGAGGAGGGTACCTCACTAGAGGAGGGCCTCGAAGACAACACCCCTAAGCCGGTGAGGGTGCGCTCTTTCTGGCCGTGACCCCCTGTAGTGGCTCTCCCCCCACCACCTCGCCCTCTAGGGGATCCCCCCCACTCCCTCCTCCTCTAGGGGCACCTCTCCCTCGACCTCCCTGTGAGGAGTCATCGTCAAGTAGCCGGGGGGGGGGGGAGGATTACGTGGTCGACCACTCCTACTAGGCAGGCTGACGACCTTGCGTAGGAAACCCACACTGAGGGAGTCCTGGATTAGGGGGTCCCCGGACAGCCGGACTATATACTTTGGCCGAACTGTTGGACTATGAAGATACAAGTTTGAAGACTTCGCCCCGTGTCCGGATGGGACTCTCCTTTGTGTGGAAGGCAAGCTTGGATATTCGGATATGTAGATTTCCTTCTCTGTAATCGACTCTGTGTAACCCTAGCCCCTTCCGGTGTATCTATAAACCAGAGGGTTTAGTCCGTAGGACAACAATAATCATAATCATATGCTAGCTTCTAGGGTTTAGTCTCTACGATCTCGTGGTAGATCAACTCTTGTAATACTCAGATCATCAAGATCAATCAAGTAGGAAGTAGGGTATTACACTACTAGGAAAAGGGCTATAGATAGGATGGACACTAATGGCTCACTGTACATGTGGTGCGCCATTACTAAATACTAATGGCGCACCATGTGTTGGTGCGCCATTAGTATTTTTTTTAATTTTTTTCAAAACTACTAATGGCGCACCGTGGGGGTGGTGCGCCATTACTAGTTTGACATAGTAATGGCGCACCACACCCACGGTGCGCCATTAGTAGTTTTGAAAAAAATTAAAAAAAATTAAAAAAATTTGTTAGTAATGGCGCACCAGCGGACAGTGCGCCATTACTAGTTTTAACTAGTAATGGCGCTGTCCACTGGTGCGTCATTACTAAGTTTTTTTCAAAAAAAAATTAAAAAAAAATTCAATTTTTTTATCAAAACTAGTAATGGCGCACCGTGGGGTGGTGCGCCATTACTAACTTGGCCCAACACCGAATGCACCCCACCTGTGGACCGCCTTTTCAGTTTTAAAAAAATAAAAGAAAATGATGGAAATGTCAAAAAAATAAAAGAAAATAAGTTTCCCATGTAATATGTGGTCTAGTTGTTGGGAAAATTTACAAATATAAATTTCGACTTTATTAGCAAAATCTCTCTGGAAATTTGTAAAATGGGCATAACTTTTGCATACGAACTCGGATTAAAAAGTTTTATATATGAAAAAGCATCTACTCGAAAAGTTACATCCGAATTTAACCGGGGGAACCCCGTTAAACATTTTCAAAATCCCCAAAAACCTAACAGAAAAAAGTTACAGGGCTTTCAAGATCTAGAGGCAAAAAAATTCAAAAAAAAACAAAAAAATTGGTTTTGAAAACAAAATTGAATTGTTTTTCAAAATATGATACGTAATATGACCGGGAAGTATTTTTCAAAATTTCATCATAGTCATGAACATGAACAAAGTCGTAGACATCAACATGGTATAATAGGATTGATATGCTAGATATATCAACAAGTGCCTGTGAAGTGAGCTGTTGCTGGGGTTGGATAGAACTCTGAAATTAAGCGTGCTTGGGCTGGAGTAGTGTGAGGATGGGTGACCTTTCGGGAAGTTTGACCACAGAGTGCGATAAAAAATTCTGAAAAAAAAAATTTGAATTTTTTTTTGAAAAAAAATGTTATTAATGGCGCACTTCTATGTGGTGCGCCATTAGTATACCAGATACTAATGGCGCACCGTGGGCTATACTAATGGCGCACCGCGTGGTGCACCATTAGTATACCAGATACTAATGGCGCACCAGTGGTGCGCCATTAGTAAAAAAATTCTAATGGCGTGCTACTAATGGCCCACCAATAGTGCGCCATTAGTAGGCAAAACTGGTGCGCCATTAGTAGGACTTTTCCTAGTAGTGTTACCTCCATTGAGAGGGCCCGAACCTGGGTAAACATTGTGTCCCCCGCCTCCTATTACCATTAGCCTTAGATGCACAGTTCGGGACCCCCTACCCAAGATCCGCCGGTTTTGACACCGACATTGGTGCTTTCATTGAGAGTTCCACTGTGCCGTGACGATAAGGCTTGATGGTTCCCTCAATCATCTGCAAAGATGCGATCCAGGGTGAGGTGTTCCTCCCCTGACAGATCTTCGTATTCAACGGCTTCATACTACAGGCCAACTTGCTTGGCCATCTAGAGCAGATCGATAGCTACGCCCCTGGCCATCAGGTCGGGTTTGGAAGCTTGAACTACACTGCCGACATCCGCGGACACTTGATCTTCGATGGATTCGAACCCATGACAGGTGTGCCGAACAGTCACGAGGAGCATGACCTAAATCTGCCGTCGGACGGTGTTCGGGAGATCACACCTGCGGTTGCCCCGGCTCTTAATTCGGAACAAATAGTACCATCCGAGGACGGGTGGATGGACCCCGCCACGGAGGCCGCATACACATCGGCCATAGTGCCAAACACAGACTTCACCTCCAATGAGGCCTGTGTCGTCGGACCCTCGGACTCGTCTCCGACCATAGGCTCCGAACCGCGTGCATCCGTGCCTATTGAATCTGATTGGGCACCGGTCATGCAGTTTACCTCCACGGATATCTTTCAACACTCACCCTTGGGCGACGTGCTAAATTCACTGAAATCTCTCTCCCTGTCAGGAGACTCTTGGCCGAACTGTGTCCGGCTTGAGTGGGAAGTGGACGACGAAGAAATTCGTTCCCCACCCACCACCCACTTAATAGCCACTATCGATGACTTAACCGACATGCTTGATTTTGACTCCGAAGACATCGACAGTATGGACGACGATGCAGGAGAAGAACAGGAACCACCGCCCATAGGGCGCTAGACAACCACCTCATCATATGATATATACATGGTGGATACACCCAAATAAAACAACAGTGAGGAACAGAAGGATGCAATGGAGGATAATCCCCTCGAGAAGCAACCAAAGCGACGACGTAGGCGCCGCTCTAAATCCCGCCACAGTAAAAATAGCACAAGAAGAAATAATACCCCGGCCGACTCCAAAAGAAACGACGACCCCATGGACCCAGCGATGGAGCAGGATGAGCCAGGGGACGGCAAACATAGTCCGGGGCCGCTGTCCGATCATAGAGACGGCGGAGATATAACTTATAAACATGTCTTCAGAGAGGAGAACAGTCCGGTCGACGATGCACTCATCATCCTGGAAAAACACATGGAACAAGAGAACCTCCATAGAAGGCTTATTGCCACCGTGAGGAGCTTGAAGAAGCAGAAGCAAAGGCTTAAGGCCAGGCAGGATACACTCAACCGCAGATGGAACAAAGTGCTCGACACTGAAGAAAAACACGATGGCGATCGCCACACAAAGAGCTACCCAAAGCGCAAGCTGCTGCCCGAATTTGACGACGAGGCTATAGAGCCCAATCAGCCGAAAAATAAAACGGCCGATCAGCCGGACCAACCACCCCGTGGCCGCAACAGGGCGGCTAATGACACCGCACGTAAGTCAGCACACGATTTATGTGAGCACTGGACAAAAAAGCCGGTATGGTCAGGTCCATCTATGGATTTAGGAAGCATGCTCCGGCACAGGATCATGGCCGCCCAAACGACTATACTGACCGAATAACAGCTCAGAATCAAAACCGAACACTACAACCGTCAGAAGAATGCCATGACTCATACAAATATAGGGGTGCCGCGCACCACCTATGCTTCACCAATGAGGTGCTGGATCATGAATTTCCAGAGGGATTCAAACCCGTGAACATAGAGGCATACGACGGAACGACAGACCCTGGTGTCTGGATTGAGGACTTTATCCTTCACATCCACATGGCTCGCGGAGATGATCTCCACGCCATCAAATACCTTCCCCTCAAGTTGAAAGGACCAGCTCGGCACTGGTTGAAAAGCCTCCCCGAAAACTCAATTGGAAGTTGGGAAGAACTTGAGGATGCTTTTTGGGCTAATTTTCAAGGGACCTATGTCCCACCTCCGGATGTAGGCGATTTAAGTAACATAATTCAACAACCTGGAGAGTTAGCCCGAAAGCTTTGAAATAGATTTCTCACTAAGAAGAATCAAATCATCGACTGCCCGGATGCCGAAGCCTTTGTGGCTTTCAAGTACGGCGTCCGGGACGAATGGCTTGCTAGACACCTCGGCCAGGAAAAGCCGAGGACAATGGCAGCCCTAACAAGCCTTATGACCCGCTTCTGCGTGGGCGAGGACAGTTGGTTGGCCCGTAGTGGCACCAGCGACCCAGGCACTTCCAAAACCAGGGACAGCAACGGGAAGCCGCGACGCAATAAAAACAAGCGTCAAAACAATGAAGACAGCCCAGACAACACGGTGGTCAACGCCGGATTTAGGGGCTCTCGACCCGGTGAACGGAAAAAGCCTTTTAAAGGCAGCAGAGATGGAACACCCAGCCTAAACAAGATTCTATACAGATTATGTCAGATTCATGGCACCCCTGAAAAACCTGCAAATCACACCAACAGAGAATGCTGGGTCTTCAAGCAGGCCGGCAAACTAAAGCCGAACACAAGGGGAGGGAGACGCCAAGTGAAAACTAGGATGAGCCTCGCCAGCCGAACACTGGGGGACAGAAAAAATTTCCACCAGAGGTCAAAATAGTGAACATGATTTACGCAACTCACATACCAAAGAGCAAGCACACACTTCGAGACATATACGCTGTAGAGCCCGTCGCCCCCAAGTTCAACCCTTGGTCGGCCTGCCCTATCACTTTTGATTGCAGGGATCATCCGACTAGTATCCGGCATGGAGGATCGGCTGCCTTGATGCTCGACCCAATAATTGACGGATACCATCTCACCCGAGTCCTTATGGACGACGGCAGTAGTCTTAATCTGATATATCAGGACACTGTCCGCAAAATGGGGATAGACCCATCAAGAATCAGCCAAAACAATACTACCTTTAAAGGAGTAATACCAGGCATAGAGGCCCGCTACACGGGCTCTCTAGTACTAGAGGTTGTATTCGGTTCTCCTGATAACTTCCGAAGCGAAGAATTAATGTTCAACATCGCTCCATTCCGGAGCGGCTATCATGCACTACTCGGAAGAACGGCCTTCGCTCGTCTCAATGCAGTACCGCATTAGGCTTATCTTAAACTTAAGATACCGGTCCACGTGGCGTCATCACAGTTAGCGGAAATACATAGCATTCCTTACGTGCGGAAAACTATGTGGCGGCTCTAGCAGCCGAATACTGAACGGCCTCTCCAACCAGAATAAATGATCGGTCGTCAAGACAGCGGACACGATCAGATAGGTCCGGCGCACCACTAGTTGTTGCAGCCGAGATAAACCTGAGCTTGGGCCGATGAATATACCCCCACCTGTAAAAAGGCCCATAGTTCAGCTTGACCCTATTAATACAATAATAGATTGCATTTTCATGGTTCATTAAAAATAACTAACTTTTCGCACGAAGTCTTTCACCTAGGTTTTTCTTTTTTATAGATGATCATCATGCTACACCCTTCCATGATACGGTACAACGGAGACAAAGGTGCAGACGTGCAGCAGGGCCCCGCTCAAAGGTTTCTTTTCAAATTAAGACCCTATGTAAACGTTTTTAATGTCTCTTGTTGCTTCACACCCTCCGGGAACTCAATACAACCGAGAGGGATGCTGGCGTTATTGGCATTTCGTCATGCCAGACTAATGCATGTACCTGGAAATTCAGGGTTCATTATCAAGGGTGTTACTCAGCCCAGTATATGTTGTAAAGTCTGAATACCTTAGGGAGTGTTCGGTGTCGCGAGTTTGGCCTTATATGCATCAGCTTCGAATCATGTCTTGGGTCAATAGTTGGGTTTGCCCGGCTCCCGTGTTTTGCTACCTTACGTTCCGCTCTATCAGCTAAGGTGGCACCGGGAGAACTACTACGATTGTGTCCTGGTTTATCTAACTGTCATGATAAAGCGCGAGACTGGTCAACCACTCGATGACTCAGCGGAATCTTCGAGATTCCTCCGCATTAACGAAGGACCGGTTTCCCGGTCATGTACGTATGCGCACCGTATTCGGATGAATGCAGAGGTACCAGGGGCTATATAGTAGCCCCACCATCAAACTCCTATGGCTAAGTGAAAGTGTTAAAGCTATATAGTCCGATTGGCTTGTTCGCCGGGCTATCACCTCCTTAATGGACCAAGACGTTGGATCAAGTGTGATTACGCGCTTGTCCGAACACCCCCGCATTACATGCGTGGGGGCTAAAGCCGACGACTGCAAACTTTTAGGTTATATACATACATAAACGGCCGCACAGGAGGCACTATAATACTTTCGGGCAAAAGTATAAACACATCATTTATAATCAAAATAGCATTGTTTTTACAATTCAGATACATGTCACTCGAACATGGTACTCTTCAAGCACTGAGCCTCTATTAAACGGGTGCCTTCTAGGACTTCCTCAAAATAGTGCTCAGGCAAGCCCTGGCCTCCGGCCAGACCCCGGGTTGCAATAGCGGTGGCCTCCATCCCTACCCAATATGTCTTAACATGAGCAAGAGCCATCCGCGCACCCTCTATGCACGCCGACCTCTTTACAGCATCGATATGCGGCACAGCACGAAGGAATCATTGCACTAAACCAAAATAACTATCCGACCTTGGTCCCTTCGGCCAAAGATGATCCACGACAGACCTCATGGCAAGCCCGGACAACCTATGGAGCACGGCCCACTCGGCCATTTGTTCATTTAACAGCAGCGGATGCTTTGGAGCACTAAACTGCGACTAGAGCAACCTTTCCACCTCATGATCTTTCTGATCTTTGAAATACTCAGTCGCATTAGCAGCACTCTTTGCCAAGTCCAAGTATGCGTCTGCGACACTCCATAATTGATCCAGAGGGGCATACTTCGGATCGCCGAACTTCGTCCGCAATAAAAAGGGCCTCCCAGTCGTGATATCCCCGGCTTGACGAAGCTCCTCCTGCGCCGCTCTGATTTCAGAGCGTGTTTTCTTGGCTGCTTCCAAAGCCTTCTTCAGGTAAGCCGCTTTCGCTTGGTTTTCCTTTTCAAGGAGCTCATATCGGCCGATGGCATCTTTCAGCTCAATAGCCATTTTGGCTATTTTATCTTTGCTCTGGCTTTGAGCGGCATGTTCGGCTTTAAATCTTCGGCCGCCTTGAGGGCGGCCGCATCACTCCTCCTAGCTTGTTCCTTGGCTCGGGTAACTGCCTCCCGAAGGGTCTCCACGGCGGCAGCTCCATCTGCAGTCAAAGCATATTATAGATACTAGCATTATGCTCCTCTTAATATTTGCTGACCACCAGAATATACATACCCTGTGCCTTGTCAAGCCGCTTGTTTACAAGCGTGATGTCGGCATCCGCCACTTAAACTTGCCGCCTCAATTCGGCAAAATCAGCAGTCCGGTCAGCCACCGGACCTTCAGCCGCCTGCACATAAAAGCAGCGCGATCATTACCTAGGACTATGATCCTCAGTTTACCGCCTCTGTACAGCAACCAGAGTCTCAGGGGCTACTACCTATATAGAGCACACCTAGCGTGTGCGGTACAGTCATATATATATATATATATATATATATATATATATATATATATATACACATATATATATATATATATATATTACTTTGCATACCTCAAAGCCTCTTAGCAGGCTCGCAAAAGCTTCATTCAACCCACTTTTTCCGGATGAGATCCTCTCAACCACCGTACCCATTAAGGTACGATGTGCCTCTGAGATATCCGCTAGCTCCAAAAGACCCATCAACGTGTCCGCTTTTACACCGGACAGTCCCGGGCTCTTTTTGTTGTTCTCCTTAGGAGCCGATGTTGGGGAATGTAGTAATTTCAAAAAAATTCCTACGTACATGCAAGATCATGGTGATGCATAGCAACGAGAGGGGAGAGTGTTGTCCACATACCCTTGTAGACCAAAAGCGGAAGCATTTATCAACGCGGTTGATGTAGTCGTACACCTTCACGATCCGACCAATCCAAGTACCGAACGCACGGCACCTCCGATTTCTGCACACATTTAGCTTGATGACGTCCTCGCCTTCTCGATCCAGCAAGATGGGCAAAGTAGTAGATGAGTTCCGGCAGCACGACGGCGTGGTGACGGTGTTGGTGAAGAACAATCTCCGTAGGGCTTTGCCTAAGCACTACAGAAACTATGATGGAGGATAAACTAGAGGGGACGGGGTTGCTGGCACACGGCTTGGTGTTTTTTGATGTGTCTTTGGTGCTAGCGCTGCCCCTCTATTTATATGTTGAGCCTTGGGGTCGAAACTTGGAGTAAAAGCCTCCACAAAGTCGGTTTCACCCGAAAGGCAAGAGTCCTTCTCGGACTCCAGAGCCAGACGCCAGGGTTCCCGGCATCTGGAGCCAGTCGCTAGGGACCCTGGCATCTGGCCCCTGGACTCCGCAAAATTTTCTTTTGCGCTTTCCAAAAACCTTGTGGGCTTTCCCCTTTTGCCCAAATAACGTGTTCTCATACCGAAACATTTTGGGAAACATCCGGAACCCCTTCCTGTGATTTCCGGAACCCTTCCGGAGACCAAACAACATTATCCCATGTATTAATCTTTATCTTCGGACCATTCCGAAGTTCCACGTCATGTCCGTGATCATATCCGGGACTCCGAACAACATTCGGTCACCAACATACATAACTCATATAATACTAAACCGTCAACGAACGTTAAGTGTGCGGACCCTACGGGTTCGAGAACTAGGTAGACATGACAGAGACATCTCTTTGGTCAATAACCAATAGCGGAACCTGGATGCCCATATTGGCTCCTATTTACGAAGATCTTTATCGGTCAAACCGCATAACAACGTACGTTGTTCCCTTTGTCATCGGTATGTTACTTGCCTGAGATTCGATCGTCGGTATCTCAATACCTAGTTCAATGTCGTTACCGGCAAGTCTCTTTACTCATTTTGTAATACATCATCCCGCAACTAACTTATTAGTTGCCATGCTTTCAAGGCTTATAGTGATGTGTATTACCGAGTGGGCCCAGAGATACCTCTCCAACAATCGGAGTGATAAATCCTAATCTCGAAATACGCCAACCCAACAAGTACCTTCGAACACACCTGTAGAGCACCTTTA
The DNA here is from genome assembly GCA_963921465.1 of Triticum timopheevii. Classification (NCBI taxonomy): domain Eukaryota; kingdom Viridiplantae; phylum Streptophyta; class Magnoliopsida; order Poales; family Poaceae; genus Triticum; species Triticum timopheevii. Next base: position 67,183,805 of record OY997272.1, on the reverse strand, counting down.
TAATCACTCAGTTACGTTCTGACGTTCGGTAGCACACAAAGTGTTCCTCCGGTAAAGGGGAGTTGCATAATCTCATAGTCATAGGAACATGTATAAGTCATGAAGAAAGCAATAACAACATACTAAACGATCGAGTGCTAAGCTAATGAAATGGGTCAAGTCAATCACATCATTCTCTTAATGATGTGATCCCACTGATCAAATGATAACTCATATCCATGGTTAGGAAACTCAACCATCTTTGATCAATGAGCTAGTCAAGTAGAGGCATACGAGTGACACTATGTTTATCTATGTATTCACACATGTATTATGTTTCTGGGTAATACAATTCTAGCATCAATAATAAACATTTATCATGATATGAGGAAATAAATAATAACTTTATTATTGCCTCTAGGGCATATTTCCTTCAGTCTCCCACTTTCACTAGAGTCAATAATCTAGATTACACAGTAATGATTCTAACACCCATGGAGCCTTGGTGCTGATCATGTTTTGCTCGTGGAAGAGGCTTAGTCAACGGGTCTGCAACATTCAGATCCGTATGTATCTTGCAAATCTCTATGTCTCCCACCTGGACTTGGTCCCGGATGGAATTGAAGCGTCTCTTGATGTGCTTGGTCCTCTTGTGAAATCTGGATTCCTTTGCCAAGGCAATTGCACCAGTATTGTCACAAAAGATTTTCATTGGACCCGAAGCACTAGGTATGACACCTAGATCGGATATTAACTCCTTCATCCAGACTCCTTCATTTGCTGCTTCTGAAGCAGCTATGTACTTCACTCTGCATGTAGATCTCGCCACGACGCTTTGTTTACAACTGCTCGAACTGACAGCTCCACCGTTCAATATAAACACGTATCTGGTTTGCGATTTAGAATCGTCCGGATCAGTGTCAAAGCTTGCACCGACATAACCATTTACGACTAGCTCCTTGTCACCTCCATAAACGAGAAACATATCCTTAGTACTTTTGTGGTATTTTAGGATGTTCTTGGCCGCTGTCTAGTGATCCACTCCTGGATTACTTTGGTACCGCCCTGCTAAACTAATAGCAAGGCACACATCAGGTCTGGTACACAGCATTGCATACATGATAGAGCCTATGGCTGAAGCATACGGAACATCTTTCATTTTCTTTCTATCTTCTCTAGTGGTCGGGCATTGAGTCTAACTCAATTTCACACCTTGTATTACAGGCAAGAACCCCTTCTTTGCTTGATCCATTTTGAACTTTTTCAAAACTTTATCAAGGTATGTACTTTGTGAAAGTTCAATTAAGCGTCTTGATCTATCTCTATAGATCTTGATGCCCAATATATAAGCAGCTTCACCGAGGTCTTTCATTGAAAAACTTTTATTCAAGTATCCTTTTATGCTAACCAGAAATTCTATATCATTTCCAATCAACAATATGTCGTCCACATCTAATATTAGAAATGCTACAGAGCTCCCACTCACTTTCTTGTAAATACAGGCTTGTCCAAAAGTCTGTATAAAACCATATGCTTTGATCACACTATCTAAGCGTTTATTCCAACTCCAAGAGGCTTGCACCAGTCCATAAATGGATCACTGGAGTTTGCGCATTTTGTCAGCACCTTTTGGATCAACAAAACCTTCTAGTTGCATCATATACAATTCTTCTTCCAGAAATCCATTCAGGTATGCAGTTTTGACATCCATTTGCCAAATTTCATAATCATAAAATGCGGCAATTGCTAACATGATTCGGACAGACTTAAGCATCGCTACGGGTGAGAAAGTCTCCTCGTAGTCAACCCCTTGAACTTGTCGAAAACTGATACATCTATTTTGCATCATTCTTTCATATCAATATTTATTGCATTATGGCCTGTTATTACACATTATATCTCAATACTTATGGCTATTCTCTCTTATTTTACAAGGTTTACCATGAAGACGGGGAATGCCGACAGCTGGAATTCTTGCTGGAAAAGGAGAAAACATTGGAAACCTATTAAGCACTGCTCCAAAAATCCTGAAACTCCATGGAACTTATTTTTGGAATTAATAAGAATTATTGAGTGGAAGAAACACCTCAGGGGGCCCACACCCTGGCAGGAGGGTGGGGGCGCGCCCACCACTACTGGGCACGCCCCTGTCTCCTGGGCCCCCTGGTGGCCCTCTGGTGTCCATCTTCTGCTATATGATGGCTTTTACCTCGGAAAAAATCGTGGGCAAGCTTAAAGGACGAAACTCCGCTGCCACGAGGCGGAACCTTAGCGGAACCAATCTAGTGCTCCGACGGAGCTGTTCTGCCGGGGGCACTTCCCTCCGGGAGGGGGAAATCATCACCATCGTCATCACCAACGATCATCTCATCGGGAGGGGGTCAATCTCCATCAACATATTCACCAGCACCATCTCCTCTCAAAACCCTAGTTCATCTCTTGTATCCAATCTTGTATCTAAACCACAAATTGGTACCAGTGGGTTGCTAATAGTGTTGATTACTCCTTGTAGTTGATGCTAATTTGTTTACTTGGTGGAAGATCATATGTTCAGATCCTTAATGCATATTATTACCCCTCTGATTAAGAACATGAATATGCTTTGTGAGTAGTTACGTTTGTTCCTAAGGACATGGGTGAAGTCTTGCTATTAGTAGTCATGTGAATTTGGTATTCGTTCGATATTTTGATGAGATGTATGTTGTCTTTCCTCTAGTGATGTTATGTGAATGTCTGATACGTCTCCGTTGTATCTATAATTTTTGATTGTTCCATGCCAATATTGTTCAACTTTCATATACTTTTGGTAACTTTTTATACTATTTTTTAGGGACTAACATATTGATCCGGTGCCTAGTGCCAGTTCCTGTCTGTTGCATGTTTTATGTTTCGTAGAAACCCAATATCAAACCGAATCCAAACGCGATAAAAACGGACGGAAAATTATTTTGGAATATTTGGGATTTTCCGGAGGAAGAATCAACGCGAAATGGTGTCCCGGGTGGCCACGAGACAGGGGGCGCGCCCTCCCCCCTAGGCGCACCCTGGACTCTCGTGGGCCACCCGTAAGGCGGTTGATGCTCTTCTTTTGCCGCTAGAAAGCTAATTTTACGTGAAAAATCTGGGCGGATGATTCACCCCAATCGGAGTTACGGATCTCCAGATATTAAAGAAACGGTGAAGGGGTAGAATCGGGGAACGCAGAAACAGAGAGGTAGATCCAATCTCGGAGGGGCTCTCGCCCCTCCCACGCCATGGGAGCCATGGACCAGAGGGGAAACCCTTCTCCCATCTAGGGAGGAGGTCAAGGAAGAAGAAGAAGAAGGGGGGCTCTCTCCCCCTTGCTTCCGGTAGCGCCGGAACGCCGCCGGGGGCCATCATCATCACCGCGATCTTCACCAACACCGTCGTCATCTTCACCAACATCTCCAGCACCTTCCCCCATCTATATCCAACGGTCCACTCTCCCGCAACCTGTTGTACCCTCTACTTGAACATGGTGGTTTATGCTTCATATTATTTTCCAATGATGTGTTGCCATCCTGTGATGTCTAAGTAGATTTTCGTTGTCCTATCGGTGATTAATGAATTGCTATGATTGGTTTGAGTTGCATGTTTTATTATTGGTGCTGTCCTATGGTGCCTTCGTGTCGCGCAAGCGTGAGGGATCCCCGCTGTAGGGTGTTGCAATGCGCTCATGATTCACTTATAGTGGGTTGCGTGAGTGACTGAAACACAAACCCGAGTAAGGGGATTGTTGCATATGGGATAAAGGGGACTTGATACTTTAATGCTATGGTTGGGTTTTACCTTAATGAATCTTTAGTATTTGCGGATGCTTGCTAGAGTTCCAATCATAAGTGCATATGATCCAAGTAGAGAAAGTATGTTAGCTTATGCCTCTCCCTCAAATAGAATTGCAATAGTGATTACCGGTCTAGTAACATAGTCAATTGCTTAGGGACACTTTCACCACTCTTACCACCACTTTTCCACACTCGCTTTATTTACTTTATTTCATCTTTATCTAAATAGCCCCTAGCTTTTATTTACGTGCTCTTTATTATCTTGCAAGTCTATCCAACAACACCTACGAAGTACTTCTAGTTTCATAATTGTTCTAGGTAAAGCGAACGTCAAGCATGCGTAGAGTCGTATCAATGGCCGATAGGACTTGAGAGAGTATTGGTTATACCTTTAGCTCCTCGTTGGGTTCGACACTCTTACTTATCGAAAGAGGCTACAACTATCCCGTATACTTGCGGGTTATCAAGACCTTTTTCTGGCGCCGTTGCCGGGGAGTCATAGCTTGGGGTGAATATTCTCGTGTGTGCTTGTTTGCTTTATCACTAAGTAATTTTTATTTGCTGATCTTAGTTGTTTTCTATCTTTAGTTATGGGTAGGAAATGCAAAATACCAAAAAAAAAGTTGTACCTACTAAACCAGTGGTTGAAGAACCACTCAAAATCTATCACACTCCTGAAGCTTTTTACTTGGATCATCTTCGATCCCTTTGTGCTCGTGCTGAAACCCCCACTAGTTTAGTTGAGGGTAAATCTTTAGATGAGCATGCTTGTTTTGTGCGACACCGTATGTCTATAAAACAGAAACTATTATGGGATCAAGTTCAACGTTTGCAATGCTATGCTTGGAATTTATGTGAAATATATGAGTTTACTTGTTGTTCTGAAGACCCTCAGAAACACCTACCCAATCAATGCTTGTTTAGTGATAATGGAATCGTATCTTCGTATGCTAAGGGTGTTTACAATTACTATGATGTTCAACAAATTGAAGAATTTGTTGCTTTTAAAGGTGCTTATGAGATTGCCTCTTTGATTGAAAAGTATGATGCTACTCTTTACAAATCTAAAATTTTTGTCATATTTCAATATTGTTATGATAATTATGCTTCTAATGCCTATGTTAAACCATATATTGAGGACTTGTCCGTTGTCCAAGAAGTGACTAATATTTTGCAGGAAGCTATGGAAGAAGAAATTGATGAAACTGTAAGTGCATTGGATGAAAAAGATGATGAGGAGAGCGAAGAACAAAAGGACGAAGAGCGGATTGATCACCCGTGCCCACCTTATAATGAGAGTAACTCTTCAACTCATACATTATTTAATTCCCCTTGGTGCTTACCGAACGATGATTGCTATGATGATTGTTATGATCCCGTTGATTCTCTTGAAATATCCCTTTTTGATGATGTTTTCTATGCTTGTGGCCAAGATGCCAATATGAATTATGCTTATGGAGATGAACTTGCTATAGTTCCTTATGTTAAACATGAAATTGTTGCTATTCCACCCACGCATGATAGTCCTATTATCTTTTTGAATTCTCCAAACTACACTATATTGGAGAAGTTTGTGCTTAGTAAGGATTATATTGATGGGTTGCCTTTTACCATTGCACATGATAATTTTGATGAATATAATATGCATGTGCTTTCTGCTCCTACTTGCAATTATTATGAGAGAGGAACTACATCTCCACCTCTCTATGTATCCAATATGATAAAATTGCAAGAAACTGCTTATACTATGCATTGGCCTTTACTTGGTGTGCATGAATTGTTCTTTTATGACATGCCGATACATAGGAAGAGAGTTAGACTTTGTTGTTTTATGATATATGTTACTTTGTGCTCACTACTAAATTACAAATCATTGTTAATTAAAATTGGCTTTGATATACCTTGGGATCTGGGTGGATTCATTACTTGAGCACTATATGCCTAGCTTAATGGCTTTAAAGAAAGCGCTGCCAGGGAGACAACCCGGAAGTTTTAGAGTGTCATTTATTTCTGTTGAGTTCTTTTATATAGTTTAAAAACAAAAAACTAAAGAGGGGAACCTAAAAACTTTTCAAAAAAGGAAAGTGAAAGTGAGAAAGACAAGCATTGTTGAAGTGGGAGAGCTCCTTGAACTTTGTTCATGCTCACGGAAACTTTGTGAATATTAATTACAGAAACTTTTCAACAACAATAATTATCCCCTTGTACAATTCTATTGTATTATAAAAATAATGTGCTAAGGTTTGCCTTTAGGATGTTTACAATGCTTGTTAGTTTGTACGGTGCAGGACAGAAACTTTTGCTGTAGTGCGCGATTTTAAATTTTTAACTGGTACGTCAAATGGTTCTGATTCCTTTTGAAATGTATTTCTGCACAACTTGTTTATTTTTCCTAATTTTGGTAGAATTTTTGGGGTAGCATAAGTATGGTGGATGTCCAGATTGCTACAGACTGTTCTGTTTTTGACAGATTCTGTTTTTGATGCATAGTTTACTTGTTTTGATGAATCGATCAATTTATATCAGTGGATTAAGCCATGAAAAAGTTATGTTACAGTAGACACAATGCAAAAACAAAGATTTTAATTGGTTTTCTACAGTACTTAGAGTGGTGATTTGCTTTATTATACTAACGGATCTTACCGAGTTTTCTGTTGAAGTTTTGTGTGGATGAAGTGTCTAAACGAGGAGGTCTCGATATGAGGAAAAGGAAGAGAGGCAAGAGCTCAAGCTTGCGGATGCCCGAGGCACCCCAAGTAAATATACAAGGAGACTCAAGCGTTTAAGCTTGGGGATGCCCCGGAAGGCATCCCCTCTTTCTTCAACAAGTATCGGTATGTTTTCGTATTCGTTTCATTCATGTGATATGTGCAAGTCTTGGAGCGTCTTTTGCATTTAGTTTTCATGTTTCTTTTATGCACCATGCTGGCATCAGATAGTCATTGGTTGATTTATAGAATTCTCTTTGAACTTCACTTAAATCTTTTGAGTATGGCTTTATAGAATGCTTCATGTGCTTCACTTATATCATTTGAAGTTTGGATTGCCTGTTTCTCTTCATATAGAAAACCGCCATTTGTAGAATGCTCTTTTGCTCACTTATATTTGATAGATCGCGGGCATATCTTTTGTAGAAAGAATTAAACTCTCTTGCAGATGACAGGAATTGGTCATTCACATGGTTAGTCATAAAATCCTACATAAACTTGTAGATCGCTGAATATGATATGTTTGATTCATTTCAATAGTTTTGCGATATAAATATGGTGATATTAGAGTCATGCTAGTGGGTGGTTGTGGATTGTAGAGACACTTGTGTTGAGGTTTGTGACTCCCATAGCATGCACGTATGGTGAACTGCTTTGTGATGAAGTTGGAGCATAATTTTATTTATTGATTGTCTTCCTTATGAGTGGCGGTCGGGGACGAGTGATGGTCTTTTCCTACCAATCTACCCCCCTAGGAGCATGCGTGTAGTACTTTGTTTTCAATGGCTCATAGATTTTTGCAATAAGTATATGAGTTCTTTTGACTAATGTTGAGTCCATGGATTATACGCACTCTCACCCCTCCATCATTGCTAACCTCTTCAGTACCGTGCATTGCCCTTTATCACCTCGAGAGTTGGTGCAAACTTTGCCGGTGCATCCTAACCCCGTGATATGATACGATCTATCACACATAAGCCTCCTTATATCTTCCTCAAAACGGCCACCATACCTACATATCATGGCATTTGCATAGCCATTCCGAGATATATTGCCATGCAACTTCCATCATCATCATATACATGACTTGAGCATTCATTGTCATATAGCTTTGCATGATCGTAAGATAGCTAGCATGATGTTTTCATGGCTTGTCCGTTTTTTGATGTCATTGCTATGCTAGATCATTGCACATCCCGGTACACCGCCGGAAGCATTCATATATAGTCATATCTTTGTTCGAGAGTTGTAATATTGAGTTGTAAGTAAATAAAAGTGTGATGATCATCATTATTAGAGCATTGACCCAGTGAGGAAAGGATGATGGAGACTATGATTCCCCAACAAGTCGGGATGAGACTCCGGACTTTATGAAAAATAAAAGAGGCCAAAGAAGCCCAAATAAAAAAAGAGGCCAAAGAAGCCCACCAAAAAAAAGAAGAAAAAAAAGAAAAAAAGAAAAAAAAAGAAAAAATGAGAGAAAAAGAGAGAAGGGACATTGTTACTATCCTTTTACCACACTTGTGCTTCAGAGTAGCACCATGTTCTTCATAGAGAGAGCCTCCTATGCTTTCACTTTCATATACTAGTGGGAATTTCATTATAGAACTTGGCTTGTATATTCTGATGATGGGCTTCCTCAAATGCCCGAGGTCTTCATGAGCAAGCAAGTTGGATGCACACCCACTTAGTATCAGTTTGAGCTTTCATACACTTATAGTTCTAGTGCATCTGTTGCATGGCAATCCCTACTCAGTCACATTGATATCTATTGATGGGCATCTCCATAGCCCGTTGATACGTCTATTCGATGTGAGACTTTCTCCTTTTTTGTCTTCTCCACATAACCCCCACCATCTTATTCTATTCCACCTATAGTGCTATATCCATGGCTCACGCTCATGTATTGCGTGAAACTTGAAAAAGTTTGAGATTATTAAAGTATGAAACAATTGCTTGGCTTGTCATCGGGGTTGTGCATGATTAAATACTTTGTGTGATGAAGATAGAGCAACAGCCAGACTATATGATTTTGTAGGGATAACTTTCTTTGGCCATGATGTTTTGAAAAGACATGATTGCTTTATTGGTACGCTCGAAGTATTATGGGCCATTTGCATTTCTGTCCCTAACTCGAACCACCTAATCAGATTTACCCCTAATTCGAAAGCCTGCTCAAAAATGCCCCTCCGCCGTTATGTGCACTTATAGAAATGCCCTTCCGATCCGTTACCGTCCGGTCAAAGGCCTTTGACCGTCAACGGGGCGTTTTCTGGACATTTCTGCCCCTTCCTCCATGTGTCACTTACGCATGGGACCCACTCAAAGAAAAATAAAAATAAAAAGCTCTCTCTGTCGTCTCACTTACACGTGGGACTGAAAAGAAAAAAATCAATTTCATATGGGGCCCACATGTCATTGTTTTATTGTTTTCTGAAATGGTACTCACTTATTTATTTTAGGGGCGGGCCCACCTCTCATCTAAACGACGGAGCTTGAACTCCGGCGAGCATGGACGCTCCGGGGTTGGCTCAGGACTGCTCGGGAGCATGCTAGGGCGAGCTGTGAATGGTCCTGGAGCAAGGCAGGGACATAGGGTGGTCCGCAAGGGCATTGGGAGTTTGTAGTGCAGCCGGGAAGCTCGCCGGCGACGAGGTCCCGTGGCAATGGCGGAAGGCGCTAGGCACGGGCAAGCTATAGAGGGGGAGGGGACTAAAGAACGTGAGCAAACACATAAGTGGCTCACTTATTTGATGAAGGCATGATCCAGGAGGCTTGGGATTCACCAGAGCGACGACCTCGTCGTCCACGGCGGACGGTGGAGTGAGGTGACGCTGACACGGTGGCTCGGGAATGAAGGGCTCCGCGGCGAGGGGTCCACAGGGTCTAGAAGCACCAGATGTCGACGAGGCAACCAAGATAGAGCATAGGGATAGCGTAGCAGAGGAGATCGAGGAGCGGCAAAGCATCACCGGAGGGGGAGAAGACAACATCAACCACACTAATTTGAGGTGTTATACTTCAATTAATTCGGTGTGGAAGTCGAGGACGAACAGGCGGATCCCTTGGACAAGGCTATGGGTCGTGGGGTTCCTGTTGGCTGCCTGCATGACGAACAGCACCGGGGCGGATGACCATGATTCCCGCAGACCATGTCTTTGTCGCGTGGCAGAGAGAAAAGAGGGTGCGCAGGGGGGGGAGGGGGTGGCCTGGACTGGATCGAGGAGGTCATAAGGGGCCAGAGCCGTGCAGCACCTCACCCCGGCGTGGCTACTGCTAGTTGCGTGCGCCCCCGCCGGAGTTGAGAGAGAGACAGGAAAGATTTTTTTAGGGTGGGTCCTACATGTAGGTGAGATAGGCAGAGAGAGGAGATATAGAGCCTTTTCTTTTTATTTTTGTTTGAGTGGGTCCCACACGTAAGTGACACATGGAGGGAGGGGTAGAAATGTCCAGAAAACGTCCCATTGACGGTCGAAGGCCTTTGACCGGACGGTAACGGAGCGGAAGGGCATTTCTATAAGTGCACATAATGGTGGAGGGGCATTTTTGAGCAGGCTTTTGAATTAGGGATATATCTGATTAGGTGGTTCGAGTTAGGGACACATATGTAAAAGACCGAAGTATTATTGTTTTTATGTCAAATGATAGATTATTGCTTTGAATCACTCGTATCTTAATATTCATGCCATGATTAGACACATGATCAAGATTATGCTAGGTAGCATTCCACATCAAAATTATGTCAAATGATCAAGATTATGCTAGGTAGCATGCCATCTTTTTTATCATTTACCTACTCGAGGACGAGTAGGAATTAAGCTTGGGGATGCTGATACGTCTCCGTCGTATCTATAATTTTTTATTGTTCCATGCCAATATTCTTCAACTTTCATATACTTTTGCCAACTTTTTATACTATTTTTTGGTACTAACATATTGATCCAGAGCCCAGTGCCAGTTCCTGTCTGTTGCATGTTTTATGTTTCACAGAAACCCAATATCAAATGGAATCCAAACGGGATAAAAATGGACGAAGAATTATTTTGGAATATTTGGGATTTTCCGGAGGAAGAATCAACATGAAACGGTGTCCGGGGTGGCCACGAGACAGGGGGCGCCCCCTCCCCCTGGGTGCGCCCTGGACTCTCGTGGGCCACCCGTAAGGCGGTTGACGCTCTTCTTTTGCCGCAAGAAAGCTAATTTCACGAGAAAAATCTAGGCGAAATATTCACCCCAATCGGAGTTACGGATCTCCGGATATTAAAGAAACGGTGAAGGGGTAGAATCGGGGAACGCAGAAACAGAGAGATAGATCCAATCTCGGAGGGGCTCTCGCCCCTCCCACGCCATGGGAGCCAAGGACCAGAGAGGAAACCCTTCTCCCATCTAGGGAGGAGGTCAAGGAAGAAGAAGAAGAAGAAGAAGAAGGGGGGCTCTCTCCCCCTTGCTTCCGGTAGCGCCGGAACGCCGCCGGGGGCCATCATCATCACCGCGATCTTCACCAACACCGTCATCATCTTCACCAACATCTCCATCACCTTCCCCCATCTATATCCAGCGGTCCACTTTCCCGCAACCCGCTATACCCTCTACTTGAGCATGGTGCTTTATGCTTCGTATTTTTTTCCAATGATGTGTTGCCATCCTATGATGTCTCAGTAGATTTTTGTTGTCCAATCAGTGATTGATGGATTGCTATGATTGGTTTGAGTTGCATGTTTTATTATTGGTGCTGTCCTATGGTGCCTTCCATGTCGCGCAAGCGTGAGGGATCCCCGCTGTAGGGTGTTGCAATGCGTTCATGATTCGCTTATAGTGGGTTGCGTGAGTGACTGAAACATAAACCCGAGTAAGGGGATTGTTGCGTATGGGATAAAGGGGACTTGATACTTTAATGCTATGGTTGGGTTTTACCTTAATGAATCTTTAGTATTTGCGGATGCTTGCTAGAGTTCCAATCGTAAGTGCATATGATCCAACTAGAGAAAGTATGTTAGCTTATGCCTCTCCCTCAAATAGAATTGCAATAGTGATTACCGGTCTAGTAATGTAGTCAATTGCTTAGGGACACTTTCACAACTCCTACCACCACTTTTCCACACTCACTTTATTTACTTTATTGCAGCTTTATCTAAACAGCCCCTAGCTTTTATTTACGCGCTCTTTATTATCTTGCAAGTCTATCCAACAACACCTACAAAGTACTTCTAGTTTCATACTTGTTCTAGGTAAAGCGAACATCAAGCGTGCGTAGAGTCGTATCAGTGGCTGATAGGACTTGAGAGAGTATTTGTTCTACCTTTAGCTCCTTGTTGGGTTCGACACTCTTACTTATCGAAAGAGGCTACAACTATCCTGTATACTTGCGGGTTATCAACATCGAATACATGACACTTCACCATTATTTGGGCCTAGAGGAAGTCATTGGGAGGTAATAAGTAGATGATGGGTTGCTAGAGTGATAGAAGCTTAAACCCTAGTTTATGTGTTGCTTTGTTAGGGGCTGATTTGGATCCATATGTTTAATGCTGTGGTTAGGGTTACCTTAATACTTCTTTTATAGTTGCGGACGCTTGCAATAGGGGTTAATCATAAGTGGGATGCTTTTCCAAGTAAAGGCAGTACCCAAGCACCGGTCCGCCCACATATCAAATTATCAAAGTACCGAATGCAAATCATATGAACGTGATGAAAACATTTTTTTTGAGCTACAAACAGTGGGGAAGACCCCCACTGTAATTCTCATTTTCATTAATATGGTGGGACATATACAAGCGGATTTACAGGATGGATCAAGTAGAAAACATAGAAAGAAAATCTACAAATGGTCAAGCCAGCTCTGCATGCCCTCCTTCAAACCAGGTTTGGCCTTCTTAATGATCATGCTAAAGTGCTTCTTGAACATGGCTATACAATATGCCATATTCTTAACTTTGTGGTCAAATATTATGCTATTTCTGTGCTTCCATAGACTCCAGCAAACAGCAATTAAGCACTCTTTGAAACATCCATAAGTATCTTGATTTCTTCCCTCCAAGAGCATTTCCATCATATTATGATCAATATCCCATTGGTAACCAATGTTCATCCAGAAGTTTTGGCTGAAATCACAACTAAAAAATAGGTGCATTAGATGTTCATAAGGCTCATCATCACATAACTCACACTTACTTGTCTCAATGTAGAAATTCTTCCTGTTTAATAGATCTCTAGTATTCAGTCTATCTTGCAATAGAAGCCAAAAAAAGAATTTCTGCCTAGGTAGGGTACAAGACTTCCAAATCCACTCGAATGGTTTAGGAGCATCAGCATGATTTCCCATGTATTCAAGATATACTCTCTTATTAGAGTACTTTGATCCACCCTAGAGAAACTTCCATGAATCAGGTATTTGCTGGTTTTCTCTACTATTTATCAACTCTCTTAGGTTGTTGCTCTGATGTACTGCAATTGTAGACATTGGAAGGTGGAATAGGTCATAGAATTCAACCTCTTCCAAATTTCTGGCAGAAGCAAGTGTGATCTATAAGTTTTTCACATAAGAATATAGCTGAGGCATAGCCTGTGAGAGTATTTGTGAACACCATTTATCTGACCATAGCTTGATTGTATTACCATTCCCAGCATAGCTTATGGTCATATCCTTAAAGTCTCTCAAGATAGAGCAGCAGTCTCTCCACCGGATGGATCCCACCCTGGTAGGGTAACTAGGCACCTCACCATTGTCATAGTAATTGTTCCAGATAAGGTTTACCTAGGGAATATCCTACTTGTTAAAGAATTTGAATAGGAATTTAGTAAGCAAAGTTTTGTTTTGGATTCTTAGATCTAGCACTCCTAGACAACCTACTTTTTTTGGCAAGCATACATTATCCCATTTGACAAGGCAGTTCCCTTTTTTATTGATCTCTTTGCCATACCATAGAAAGTTCCTACCAAAATTTTCAAAATGGTCCAAAATGGTGAATGGAACTCTGATGCAGCACATAGCAAAGATAGGCAGAGCTGCAACAATGGATTTGAGGTGTACAAGTCTCCCTGTGTATGACATCATGGTGGCAATGCCAGCAAGCCTGTGATCTAGCCTAGATACCATGGGCATCAAATCAGATACTTTAGGCCTTGTAGATCCCATTGGCAGGCCAAAGTATATATGTAAATGGCATAGCTTCTTTTTTGTAGTTAAAGGTGTTAACCAGGTCCATAGCTTTGTCATCAGAGATATTGATAGGTATCATAGAGGATTTACTGTAGTTTACTATAAGCCCAGTGAAATTAGAAAACTTATTAAGGATCTCAATAAAATTCCTGATTTGTACCTCATCAGCTGGCAAAATAGCAAGTGTATCATCAGCATACTGTATGATTGGGTAGCATTCAGTATAGTTTGTTTCAATGGGAAAAGAAAGTAGGTCATTCCTCAATGCTTCATTTACCAAAATTTGTAATAATTCTCCAACCATAACATATAGTAAAGGGGAGAAAGGATCTCCTTGCCTGACTCCACATTTGCATTGGATGCACTTACCAGGCACACCATTTAGAACGACAGAAATAGTGGCAGTGGAAAGTATAGCAGTTACCCATCTAATCCATTTTTTGCTGAATCCCAGATGCTTCATCATGAATAGAATGGCCATATAATTTACCTTATCAAATGCCTTTACAAAATCAATCTTAAAAATGATGATTTCTTTCTTGGATTTGTGACAAATATGTATGTATTCAAAACTCCAAGCAAGGCAGTCATGAATATTCCTTGTTTTGATGAATCCATATTGATTCTTGCTAAGTCTAGATATAATAATCTGTTGTGCTCTATTAGCAAGTAATTTAGTAAGTATTTTGATGGGCATACTTACAAGAGAAATGGGCCTATAATCATCAGAAGATTCAGGATTATCATTCATGGGTATCAGAGTTATATAGGCATTGTTAACAGGAGCAAGTGATACAACTTCATTATAAAAATCATTAATGAATTTGTAGAAATATTGATTGATGATGTGCCAACATTTCTTCATGAATAATCCATTGAAACCATCAGGACCAGGGGATTTATCATTGGGCATTTTATTAATGATATCATCTATTTCTTCATTGGAGAAGGGTCTGTCAAGATCATGTAAATCCTCTTCCATAGCAAGATGTGATATATCAAAGTTTTGTGAATATGTGGAATCAGAGCCTATTCTATTTTTGAAAGATTCCCATATAATAGCTGCTTTATGATCATGATCAAATACTTGCTGTCCATCCATAGTCATAAGATAAGTGATGTAGTTGTGCCTGAACACATAAGTAGCAATGGCATGAAATAATTTGGTATTTTCATCACCCAGATTTGCCATCTTATATTTGCCCTAATTCTCCAATATACTCTCTTAGCCTCCAATAACTTGTTTGTATGTTTAACAAGTAGGGTTCTAAAATTCCTTTCAATCCTAGATAGTAGTCTTTGTTCCTCAATGCCAGCCATTATCTTCACATAGAAACAACAATTATCAATTATTTTATTCAATTGGGAGTATTGTTTATTCCATGCTTTCAGTCCTCTTCCGATAGCTTTAAATTTGGAATTTAGATTTTTAGCAGAATCAGAGTAATGAGTGGAATTCAACCAATGTTTCTCCACAGTTTCAAGGAATCCACTAAATTCAGTCCAATATTCTTCAAATCTGAATATCTGGCTTTTGGGAATGTTGCTATCAATTTGAATTTTGATGGGCACATGATCAGATGTGATTTTAGCCAAGGGTATGGCCATAGTAGATGGATGAGCAGTAGTCCAGTAGGGGCTAGTAAATATCCAGTCTAGCTTTTCCAAAAGAGGCTGATCTTCTTTATTGCTCCATGTGAAGGATCTTCCTTTGAGGGGGATTTCAACCAGATCCAAATTGACAATAATATTATTGAAGGTCATCATACTGGCAGGATCACCACCTGGTTTATTCCTATTATCAGGGCTTCTTATAAAGTTAAAGTCACCAACTATCATCCATAACTTAGATTGCTGCATGTTCAGATTCATAAGCCAGTCAATGAATTCCATTTTACCTTCATTGCAATTGGGCCCATAAACATTAGTGAGGTACCAACAGGTATTATCCAGGTTAGATGTAAACTCAATGGTGATCTGAAAGTAGCTTTGGGAAATTATCTTGCCCTTCATAATATTACCATTCCAAATAGTAATCAAACCTCCAGAGCTACCATTTGAAGGAGAGTAACAGAATTTGTTGAATCTTTTGGGGCAAAAATTCTTGATGTATGTACTGTCAAATGTATCTCTCTTGGTTTCTTGAAAAGTCATGACGCAACAAGCACTATCCTCAATTTTCTTTCTAATATCATTCCATCTAGTTGTGGAGTTAATTCCTCTCAAATTCCAGTTTAAGATATTCCAGCTCCTATTCATGAAAAAGAACATAGGTGGTAGCATTGGATCATATTATGAAAAGCATAATATGAACAACCAAATTGTTTGGTGATATTACCGCAGCAGATTGTGTCATATATATAATAAGTACCACTGTATAAGGAGTGCATGGGTGGGTAATAGATCACCATACAGAGCTGGCACATATAAAAGCAAGTTCTTCTGACAGATAGCTCACAATGACAAAGGTAGCACATAACATATTTATTACATACCATACTGATATCTGATGCACGCAGGCATCCAAATAACACAGAAAAGCAAGCATAATGCATGGAAATCATAACTAGTCGGCAGTTATGGGAGCCAACTAAACCCTCATGATAATAGCAGCTTCTATTCATCAGAACTGTCATAGTGCAGGGCACTAGAAGACACCTCATGAGGAGCCATCTTACATGGTCCAGTGCCAATAGCCTGCAGGGTCTTCATAGGGATTTCTGGAGGAGGTGGTGCCTGCTTATTTATGATTACAACATCAAACTGGGGTCCCAAATTGATAGTCACAGTCGTCTTCATTTTCTTGGGACACTGTTGAGTGTTGTGATCCACCCTAACCTCATTATTACTGGCCTCTGCAGCTGCCTGATCTTTGAATCCCTTGGCGAGCTTAGCAATCCTGTTGCTCCTCTTGCAGAATGAGTCATCAATAATTTCCTTTTTTTCTGCCTGTATGTTGGCTTCAGAACTTCAGCAAAATCCTGCCCAGTGATTTCCTCAATACTAACAGAGCTGGAATTTTTAGGAGGCTCATCCTGGATGGTCTGAATCTGCAAGAAACATCTTTTGTTGTTGCCATTAGTGCCCACAACATCCACCACATTGCAAGATGCATTCACAATCTTGCTGCCTCCAAGTTTGGGGAGAATGTCCTGTGCATTAGTAACAATATTACCAATGAGCTCCTGGAGAACCTTAATGTGCTCAGATTCACCTTCGGCAGAGATGTTGCTTGTTTGCATAGGCTGGGCACTACTGGAGGATGGCATGTCATTATAATTCATGTTGCAGTTCATGGGAACAAACACTGGGCTGGGAGCATTCTGAGTGCTGGGCTCGGGAGTAGGATTAATTGGGATATAATCAGGCCCAAGTGTCTCATGTGGAGCAACATAGTGGGTGTTAGTGTGAATCAGAATGGGCTCCTGAGAAACTTCCCTAACTGGTGACTCAACATGTTCAGCAGTATTATGATCAACAGCAGCAGCTTGGTTTTCAACAGAGAGATTCATATTATCATTATGAGCAGCATGAACATCTTCATATGGTGCACCTAGGTTCTCATTGTGGGGGTTAATCCCTACCTGATCCATGGGGATATTCCCTAAAACCTCATCATGCCAAAACCCTCCATGAATATGAGGAAGAGGGTGAGGGTTGCCACCATCAGCTGGAAGAGGGTCCTCACCCCCTCCATGATGTCCAATCAGCTCCCGAGACAGTATGTATGTTGGACAGGTCCAGGAATCGCCATAGCCCACATCATCAAGGTTTCTCAGAAAAACAAGGCTAATAGTTATAGTGTCCACATTCATAACTCTGATCTTAACAACAACCTTCGATTTGTCCCTAGGATCTTTATTCCTAATCAAAAAACGGCCATAAGGAGAAACAGTGCAACCAATGACCCCCACATCCTAGCATTCAAGAGGGTAGTTCATAAGCAAGATCCAAACATCATGCGTGAAAGTAATGCTGCGATAATTTAAACCTCTTACCTGTCTGTTGACTCTAAGAATAGAATCCCCAATCTGAAACGGACTAAGACTGATAGCGGTATCTCGCGAACAGGCAGTAGTAAACTGAATAAGCGCAGTACCCATACCACAATGAGACATGTAGTTTATGCGCCAGCCGCGCCCCTCCAAGTAGGTGGTGATCAGAGCAATGGAGCCATGGAACTCCTCAGCAGAAACTTCAGGAACGAGCATGGTGATAGCCCACTCGTCGCAGACCATCGGAAGCTCACCACCAAGCACCACATATCCACGGCGAGTGCGAAGAGGGCCAGGCGGAACGATTGCAGTGCCAGGGGGAAGGTGGGGAGAGGGTTGCAAGGGAAGCATGCCATCTCGTTGGTTGCAGCTGCGGCAGGCGGCGCAGAGGATGAAAGACAGAGGGGAGCACTTTGAGAGGATGAAAACTAGCTTGACGATAATCCCCATGTGTCCTCGAGGGCACTTTTCCCATTATAAGAAATTGTCCAGGCTCATCCTTTGCTACAAAAGGATTGGGCCACCTTTATGCACTTTATTTACTTTCATTGCTTGTTACTCGTTACAATTTATCTTATCACAAAACTATCTATTACCTACAATTTCAGTGCTTGCAGAGAGAACCTTACTGAAAACCGCTTATCATTTCCTTCCGCTCCTCGTTGGGTTTGACACTCTTACTTATCGAAAGGACTACGATAGATCCCCTACACTTGTGGGTCATCAAGAATCTTTTCTGGCACCGTTGCCGGGGAGTGTAGCGCTTTTGGTGAGTGGAACTTGGTAAGGAAACATTTATATAGTGTGCTGAAATTTTCTGTTACTTGTCATTATGGAAACTAATCCTTTGAGGGGCTTGTTTGGGGTGTCTTCACCCCGACCAGAAGAGCAAAGAGTTGCTCCTCAACCTACTGAACTTTTTGAAAATATTTACTTTGAGATTCCTTCGGGTATGATAGAGAAACTGCTAGCTAACCCATTTGCAGGAGATGTAACATTCCATCCCGATTTACACCTTATCTTTGTGGATGAAGTTTGTGGATTATTTAAGCTTGCAGGCATTCCCGATGATGTCCTCAAAAGTAAGATCTTCCCTTTATCTTTGAAGGGAGATGCATTGACATGGCATAGGCTACGTGATGGTACAAGATCTTGGAATTATAAACGATTGAAGTTGCAATTTCACCAGAAGTTCTACCCTATGCATCTTGTTCATCGTGATCGTAATTACATATATAATTTCTGGCCTCACAAAGGAGAAAGCATCGCTCAAGCTTGGGGGAGGCTTAAGTCAATGTTATATTCATGCCCCAATCATGAGCTCTCCAGAGAAATGATTATTCAAAAAATTTATGCTCGGCTTTCTCTCAATGATCGCAACCTGCTCGATACTTCCTGTGCTGGTTCTTATATGCTAAAGACTATTGATTTCAAATGGGACTTATTGGAAAGAATTAAACACAACTCTGAAAATTGGGGTTCCGACGATGGTAAGGAGTTAGGTATGACACCTAAGTTCGATTGTGTTAAATCTTTTATGGATACCGATGCTTTTCGTGGATTTAGCGCTAAGTACATACTTGACTCTGAGATAGTAGCTTCTTTCTGTGAATCTTTTGCTACTCACGTTGATCTCCCTAAAGAGAAGTGGTTTAAATATAGCCCTCCCATTGAAGTAAAAGTAGTTGTACCTATTACAGTTGAAGAAAAGACTGTCACTTATAGTGATCCTATTGTTTCTACTACTTATGTTGAGAAACCTCCTTTTCCTGTTAGGATAAAGGATCATGCTAAAACTTCGACTATTGTTCGTAAGAGTAATACTAGGACTTATACACCTCGTGAGAAAATCAAAGTTGAACCTAGTATTGCTATGGTTAAAGATCTCTTGGATGATGATTTAGATGGGCATGTTGTTTATTTCTGTGGTGAGATTGCTAATATTGCTAGACCAGATACTAAGATACATAGACCTGTGGTAGGCATGCCTGTTATTTCCGTTAAAATAGGAGATCATGGTTATGATGGCTTATGTGATCTGGGTGCTGGTGCTAGTGCAATACCCTATGATTTATATAAAAAATTATGCCCGAAATCGCACCAGTTGAATTGGAAGACATTGATGTTACTATTAAGCTTGCTAATAGAGACACCATTAAACCAGTCAGGATAGTTAGAGATGTTGAAGTCTTGTGTGGGAAGGTTAAATATCCTGCTGATTTTCTTGTTCTTGGTTCCCCACAAGATGACTTTTGTCCCATTATTTTTGGTAGACCCTTCTTAAATACCGTTAATGCTAGGATTGATTGTGAAAAGGATACTGTTACAATTGGCTTAGAGGGTATGTCTCATGAGTTTAATTTTTCTAAGTTTAGTAGACAACCTCGTGATAGAGAATCATCTAGTAAGGATGAGATTATTGATCTTGTTTCCATTGCCGTACCTCCTAGTGATCCATTAGAACAATATTTGCTAGACCATAAAAACGATATGTTTATCAAGGAAAGAAGGGAAATAGATGAAGTGTTCATTAAACAGGAACCTATGCTGAAACACAACCTTCCCATTGAAATTCTTGGGGATCCCCCTCCACCCAAGGGTGATCCCGTGTTTGGACTCAAACCATTACCTGATAATCTTAAGTATGCTTATCTTGATGAAAATAAAATACATCATGTTATTATTAGTGCTAACCTTTCAGAGCAAGAAGAAGAAAGGTTATTGAAAACTCTGAAGAAGCACCGCGCTGCTATTGGATATACTCTGGATGATCTTAAGGGCATTAGTCCCACGTTATGCCAACACAAAATTAATGTGGAAGCCGATGCTAAACCAGTTAGAGATCCTCAACAATGATTGAATCCTAATATGAAAGAAGTGGTAAGAAAGGAGATACTAAAGCTCCTTGAGGCAGGTATAATTTATCCCGTTGCTGATAGTGAATGGGTAAGCCCTATTCACTGTGTTCCTAAAAAGGGAGGTATTACCGTTGTTCCTAATGATAAAGATGAATTGATCCCGCAAAGAATTATTACAGGTTATAGGATGGTAATTGATTTCCGTAAATTAAATAAAGCTACTAAGAAAGATCATTACCCTTTACCTTTTATTGATCAAATGCTAGAAAGACTATCCAAACACACACATTTCTGCATTCTAGATGGTTAGTCTGGTTTCTCTCAAATACATGTGTCAGCAAAAGATCAATCTAAAACTACTTTTACTTGCCCTTTCGGTACTTTTGCTTATAGACGTATGCCTTTTGGTTTATGTAATGCACCTCCTACCTTTCAAAGATGTATGATGGCCATATTCTCTGACTTTTGTGAAATGATTTGTGAGGTATTCATGGATGATTTCTCCGTTTATGGATCCTCTTTTGATGATTGCTTGAGCAACCTTGATCAAGTTTTGCAGAGATGCGAAGACACTAGTCTCGTCTTGAATTGGGAAAAGTGCCACTTTATTGTTAATGAAGGCATTGTTTTGGGGCATAAGATTTCCGAGAGAGGTATTGAAGTTGATAAAGCTAAAGTTGATGCTATTGAAAAGATGCCATGTCCCAAGGACATAAAAGGTATAAGAAGTTTCCTTGGTCATGCCGGTTTTTTTATAGGAGGTTCATTAAGGACTTTTCTAAAATCTCTAGGCCTCTGACTAAATATTGCAAGAAGATATTACTTTTGTCTTTGATGATGATTGTGTAGAAGCATTTGAAATACTTAAGAAAGCTTTGATCACTGCACCTATTGTTCAGCCACCTGATTGGAATTTACCCATTGAAATTATGTGTGATGCTAGTGATTATGCTGTAGGTGATGTTCTAGGGAAAAGAGTTGATAAGAAATTGAATGTTATCCAGTATGCTAGTAAAACTCTTGATACTGCCCAGAGAAATTATGCTACTACTGAAAAAGAGTTCTTAGCAGTTGTGTTTGCATGTGATAAGTTTAGACCTTATATTGTTGATTCCAAAGTTACTATTCACACTGATCATGCTACTATTAAATATCTTATGGAAAAGAAAGATGCTAAGCCTATACTCATTAGATGGGTTCTCTTGCTCCAAAAATTTGATTTGCATATTATTGATAGTAAGGGAGCTGAGAACCCCGTTGCAGACAACTTGTCTAGGTTAGGGAATGTTCTTGATGACCCACTGCCTATTGATGATAGCTTTCCTGATGAACAATTAGCGGTCGTTAATGCTTCTCGTACTGCTCCTTGGTATGCTAATTATGCTAATTATATTGTTGCTAAACTTATACCACCTAGTTTCACATACCAGCAAAATAAAAAGTTCTTTTATGATTTAAGACATTACTTCTGGGATGACCCACACTTTTATAAAGAAGGAGTAGATGGTGTTATTAGACGTTGTGTACGTGAGCATGAATAGGAACAGATCCTACGCAAGTGTCACTCTGAATCATATGGAGGACACCATGCTGGAGATAGAATTGCACATAAGGTATTGCAATCTGGTGTTTATTGGCCTACTCTCTTCAAAGATGCTCGTAAGTTTGTCTTATCTTGTGATGAATGTCAAAGAATTGGTAATATCAGCAGACATCAAGAAATGCCTATGAATTATTCTCTTTTTATTGAACCGTTTGATGTTTGGGGCTTTGATTATGTGGGACCTTTTCCCGCCTCTAATGGTTATACACATATTTTAGTTGTTGTTGATTACGTTACAAGTGGGTAGAAGCTATTCCAACTAGAAGTGCTGATCATAACACTTCTATTAAAATGCTTAAAGAAGTTATTTTTCCGAGGTTTGGAGTCCCTAGATATCTTATGAATGATGATGGTTCACATTTTATTCATGGTGCTTTCCGTAAGATGCTTGCTAAGTATAATGTTAATCATAGAATCACATCTCCTTATCATCCGCAGTCTAGTGGTCAAGTAGAGTTGAGCAATAGAGAGCTCAAATTAATTTTGCAAAAGACTGTCAATAGATCTAGAAAGAATTGGTCCAAAAAACTTGATGATGCATTATGGGCCTATAGAACTGCATACAAAAATCCTATGGGTATGTCTCCATATAAGATGGTTTATGGAAAAGCGTGTCATTTACCTCTTGAACTTGAACATAAAGCATATTGGGCTATTAAAGAGCTCAACTATGACTTCAAACTTGCCGGTGAGAAGAGGTTGTTTGATATTAGCTCACTCGATGAATGGAGAACCCAAGCCTATAAGAATGCCAAGCTATTCAAAGAAAAAGTCAAACGTTGGCATGATAAAAGGATACAAAAGCGTGAGTTTAACGTAGGTGATTATGTGTTATTATTCAACTCTCGTTTAAGATTTTTTGCAGGAAAACTTCTCTCTAAATGGGAAGGTCCTTACGTTATCGAGGAGGTCTATCGTTTTGGTGCCATAAAAATCAACCACTTCGAAGGCACAAGTCCGAGGGTGGTGAACGGTCAAAGAATTAAACATTATATTTCATGTAATCCTATTAATGTTGAAACTAATATTATTGAAACCGTAACCCCGGAGGAATATATAAGGGACACTTTCCAGAACGTTCCAGACTCCAAAAAGGAATAGGTATGTGGTATGGTAAGTAAACCGACTCCAAAACAATTCTAATGGCATTTTTTATCAGTTTTGGAATATTTAAGAATTTTAGGAAGAAAGAAGTAGCCCGAGAGGGACACGAGGCCTCCACGAGGGTGGAGGGCGCGCCCACACTTACTGGGCGCGCCCCCCTGTCTCGTGGACATCTCGTGTGCCCCCCGGACTCCGTTTTCTTGCACGTTATGTATTTTGGTCGGTAAAAGTTCATTATATAAACTCCCGAAGGTTTTGACCACCGTATCACGCAAATATCCTCTGTTTTCGTTTCGTGCTGTTTCTGTTTCAGATCTAGAGCATCATGGCATCTCCAAGAACTCCCAAGGACAAGTTTTTCGAGAGGGTTATCAACCCCTATCTCGCGGATGTGCTGCAACACCCTCAAACCATTGAAATGCGCGAGGGGGTGCTGCACATCCGCGATGTGGATGGACCAAGGCGTACCGGAAGCGTGGAGACAAAGCTCGAAGTCGTGGAGCAGCATGTTTTCAAGTGCCAAGGGATGGTGGAGCGTGGACTTAACGCCAACCAGATCATGATCATGGAGTTCACCAACAACCACAAGCTAGATGCCAAAGTAATTGGGGAGACCATCTTCAAGCTTCAAGAGAAAATCGAGCACCTCCAAGCCCAGATCTATGACCTGCAAAACCAGAACTGTGAGTATGAATATAGATTCAAGAGGATGAGCTTGCCTGCAGATTTAAGGAACCCGGAGACTCGATCATCCTTCTATGATGGTGAGCCTATGCCTTGGAAGATGGACGACAAGCCTACATCATCAACAACTCCTACTTCACCACCTCCGAGGACATAATCACATGGGTATAGGCACTCCCCTTGGCAACTGCCAAGCTTGGGGGAGGTGCCACTACTAGGGAAAAGCCTAGCAGCAGCGCGGGTTTTGGGCCTATTAGTAGAGCGGGGGCCGGCGCTACTAATAAGGCGCTATAGCTAACTTATAGCAGTAGCGCGGGTGCCACCCGCGCTACAACTAACGTATAGTAGTAGCATGGGTAAAAACCCGCGCAACTACTAATCTGTAATCTCTGATTTTTTTTGAATTTTTTCGAATTTTTTTTTGATTTTTTCCCCTAATTTTCAAATTTCTGAATTATTTTAACCTCAAATCTCTAATCACCCCTCATCGCTGCTCAATTTAATCTCTAATCACCCCTCATCATTCCAAATCACCTAACTTCCCGGACGGTCACCCATCCTCTCACTACTCCAGCCTGAGCACGCTTAACTTCCGGGTTTTATTCTCCCTCGTTTCCATGTCTGCACTTGTTGTTTCCTAACAATATTAAGATGTCAATCCTATCAACCTCCGGAATTTAGCTTGAGCATGTAGTCACACATTTCACTGTTTGAGTTTGAAACTATTGTTCTAAAAAATTAGTAACACTAATATTTCTTGAATAATTAGTTTGACCATAGTTTGACCATAGTTTGACCAGATTTGACCACAGTTTGACCATAGTTTGACCAGATTTGACCAAAATTCAAAAAACTAAAATAATTATTTAGTAACACTAATATTCTTGAATAATTAGTTTGACCATAGTTTGACCAGATTTACCAAAAATTAAAAAACTAAAATTTGATGAATTTTTTTGCCTCCAGATCTTAAAAGCCCCGTAACTTTTTTTTGTTAGGTTTTTGAGGATTTCGAAAATGTTTTTGAGGATGAAAAAGATGATGAGGAGAGCGAAGAACAAAAGGACGAATAGCAGATTGATCACCCGTGCCCACCTTCTAATGAGAGTAACTCTTCAACTCATACATTATTTAATTCCCCTTGGTGCTTACCGAAGGATGATTGGTGTGATGATTGTTATGATCCCGTTGATTCTCTTGAAATATCCCTTTTTGATGATGTTTTCTATGCTTGTGGCCAAGATGCCAATATGAATTATGCTTATGGAGATGAACTTGCTATAGTTCCTTATGTTAAACATGAAATTGTTGCTATTGCACCCACACATGATAGTCCTATTATCTTTTTGAATTCTCCAAACTACACTATATTGGAGAAGCTTGTGCTTAGTAAGGATTATATTGATGGGTTGCCTTTTACCATTGCACATGATAATTTTGATGAATATAATATGCATGTGCTTGCTGCTCCTACTTGCAATTATTATGAGAGAGGAACTACATCTCCACCTCTCTATGTATCCAATATGATAAAATTGCAAGAAACTGCTTATACTATGCATTGGCCTTTACTTGGTGTGCATGAATTGTTCTTTTATGACATGCCGATGCATAGGAAGAGGGTTAGACTTTGTTGTTTTATGATATATGTTACTTTGTGCTCACTACTAAATTACAAATCATTGTTAATTAAAATTGGCTTTGATATACCTTGGGATCCAGGTGGATTCATTACTTGAGCACCGCCAGGGAGACAACCCGGAAGTTTTAGAGTGTCATTTATTTCTGTTGAGTGCTTTTATATAGTTTAAAAACAAAAAAATAAAGAGGGGAACCTAAAAACTTTTCATAAAAGGAAAGTGAAAGTGAGAAAGACAAGCATTGTTGAAGTGGGAGAGCTCCTTGAACTTTGTTCATGCTCACGGAAACTTTGTGAATCTTAATTACAGAAACTTTTCAACAACAATAATTATCCCCTTGTACAATTCTATTGTATTATAAAAATAATGTGCTAAGGTTTGCCTTTAGGATGTTTACAATGCTTGTTGGTTTGTACGGTGCAGGATAGAAACTTTCGCTGTAGTGCGCGATTTTAAATTTTTGACTGGTTATACACATATTTTAGTTGTTGTTGATTACGTTAAAGGTGGGTAGAAGCTATTCCAACTAGTAGTGCTAATCATAACACTTCTATTAAAATGCTTAAAGAAGTTAGTTTTCCGAGGTTTGGAGTTCCTAGATATCTTATGACCGATGGTGGTTCACATTTTATTCATGGTGCTTTCCGTAAGATGCTTGCTAAGTATAATGTTAATCATAGAATCACATCTCCTTATCATCCGCAGTCTAGTGGTCAAGTAGAGTTGAGCAATAGAGAGCTCAAATTAATTTTGCAAAAGACTGTCAATAGATCTAGAAAGAATTGGTCCAAAAAACTTGATGATGCATTATGGGCCTATAGAACTGCATACAAAAATCCTATGGGTATGTCTCCATATAAGATGGTTTATGGAAAAGCGTGTCATTTACCTCTTGAACTTGAACATAAAGCATATTGGGCTATTAAAGAGCTCAACTATGACTTCAAACTTGCCGGTGAGAAGAGGTTGTTTGATATTAGCTCACTCGATGAATGGAGAACCCAAGCCTACGAGAATACCAAGCTATTCAAAGAAAAAGTCAAACGTTGGCATGATAAAAGGATACAAAAGCGTGAGTTTAATGTAGGTGATTATGTGTTATTATTCAACTCTCGTTTAAGATTTTTTGCAGGAAAACTTCTCTCTAAATGGGAAGGTCCTTACGTTATCGAGGAGGTCTATCGTTCTGGTGCCATAAAAATCAACAACTTCGAAGGCACAAGTCCGAGGGTGGTGAACAGTCAAAGAATTAAACATTGTATTTCACGTAATCCTATTAATGTTGAAACTAATATTATTGAAACCGTAACCCTGGAGGAATACATAAGGGACACTTTCTAGAACATTCCAGACTCCGAAAAGGAATAGGTATGTGGTATAGTAAGTAAACCGACTCCAAAATAATTCTAATGGTAATTTTTATCAGTTTTGGAATATTTAAGAATTTTAGGAAGAAAGAAGTAGCTCGAGAAGGACACGAGGCCTCCACGAGGGTGGAGGGCGCGCCCACACTTACTGGGCGCGCCCCCTGTCTCGTGGACACCTCGTGTGCCCCCCGGACTCCGGATTCTTGCACGTTATGTATTTTGGTCGGTAAAAATTCATTATATAAACTCCCGAAGGTTTTGACCACCGTATCACGCAAATATCCTCTGTTTTCGTTTCGTGTTGTTTCTGTTTCAGATCTAGATCATCATGGCGTCTCCAAGCACTCCCAAGGACAAGTTTTTCGAGAGGGTTATCAACCCCTATCTCGCGGAGGTGCTGCAACACCCTCAAACCTTTGAAATGCGCGAGGGGGTGCTGCACATCCGCGATGTGGAGGGACCAAGGCGTACCGGTAGCGTGGAGACAAAGCTCGAAGTCGTGGAGCAGCAAGTTTTCAAGTGCCAAGGGATGGTGGAGCGTGGACTTAACGCCAACCAGATGATGATCACGAAGTTCACCAACAACCACAAGCTAGATGCCAAAGTCATTGGGGAGACCATCTTCAAGCTTCAAGAGAAAATCGAGCACCTCCAAGCCCAGATCTATGACCTGCAAAACCAGAACTGTGAGTATGAATATAGATTCAAGAGGATGAGGTTGGCTGCAGATTTAAGAACCCGGAGACTCGGTCATCCTTCTATGATGGTGAGCCTATGCCTTGGAAGATGGACGACAAGCCTACATCATCAACAACTCCTACTTCACCACCTCCGAGGACATAATCACATGGGTATGGGCACTCCCCTTGGCCACTGCCAAGCTTGGGGGAGGTGCCACTACTAGGGGAAAGCCTAGCAGCAGCGCGGGTTTTGGGCCTATTAGTAGCGCGGGGGCCGGCGCTACTAATAAGGCGCTACAGCTAACTTATAGCAGTAGCGCGGGTGCCACCCGCGCTACATCTAACGTATAGCAGTAGCGTGGGTAAAACCCCGTGCTACTACTAATCTGTAATCTCTGATTTTTTTTTTGAATTTTTTTGAATTTTTTTTTATTTTTTTCGCTAATTTTCAAATTTCTGAATTATTTTAACCTCAAATCTCTAATCACCCCTCATCGCTGCTCAATTTAATCTCTAATCACCCCTCATCATTCCAAATCATCTAACTTCCTGGATGGTCACCCATCCTCTCACTACTCCAGCCTGAGCACGCTTTACTTCCGGGTTCTATTCTCCCTCGTTTCCAAGTCTGCACTTGTTGTTTTCCTGACAATAGTAAGATGTCAATCCTATTAACCTCAGGAATTTAGCTTGAGCATGTAGTCACACATTTCACTGTTTGAGTTTTGAAACTATTGTTCTAAAAAATTAGTAACACTAATATTTTTGAATAATTAGTTTGACCACCAGTTTGACCATAGTTTGACCAGATTTGACCACAGTTTGACCATAGTTTGACCAGATTTGACCAAAATTCAAAAAAACTAAAATAATTATTTAGTAACACTAATATTCTTGAATAATTAGTTTGACCATAGTTTGACCAGATTTAACAAAAATTAAAAAAAACTGAAATTTGATGAATTTTTTTGCCTCCAGATCTTAAAAGCCCCATAACTTTTTTCTATTAGATTTTTGAGGATTTTGAAAATGTATAACGGGGTTCCCATATCACATGATCTTAAATTCGGATGTAACTTTTTGAGTAGATGATTTTTCATATAAAAAACTTTTTCATCCGAGTTAGTATGCAAAAGTTATGCCCATTTTTACAAATTCTCGAGAGATTTTGCAAATAAAGTCAAAATTCATATTTGCAAATTTTCCCAACAACTAGACCACATATCACATGGGAAACTTATTTTATTTTATTTTTGACATTTTCATCATTTTCTTTTATTTTTTTTAAACTGAAAAGGCGATCCACAAGGTGAGGTAGAGTTTGAAAATGGGACCTTTATTAGTAGCGCGGGTTTTTACCCCTCGCTACTACTATGGCTAAAAACCAGCGCTACTGCTATCAACTTAGTAGTAGCGAGGGCTAAAAACCAGCGCTATTGCTATCAACTTAGTAGTAGCGAGGGTTAAAAACCCGCGCTACTACTATGGCATGTCCCGGGGGGCACGGTAGAGACCGCTTAGTAGTAGCGAGGGTTAAAAGCCCGCGCTACTACTATCAACTTAGTAGTAGCGAGGTTTAAAAACCTGCGCTACTAGTAAGTAGCAGTAGCGAGTGTTTTTAACCCTCGCTACTAGTAAGATTCTGTGTATAGGCTTTTCCCTAGTAGTGTGCCCCGGTATCGTATCACCATCACACTCCTATCTTTCCCGTTTTATTTAGTTCGATCCCTTTTATAGTAGTATCTTGATCTAGTAGATTGAAGTTTTGATATCAAGTAGTTTTGAGTTTTGCTTTGTGATCTCTTTATGTAATCGAGTCTGTGAGCTATCTATAATAAAGATTAGTGTTGAGTCAAGGGCTTTGCTATGTTGCTATGATCTTGAGAAAGTAGAAACAATAAAAGAGTTCATATTGATCTTATGGTTAGTGATGACTTCACATATAGGAAGTATGAGGCATAAAAGTTGTTGAGAGTTGATAAACATAGTTTTGGTCATCGTTGCAATTAATAGGAAGTTATAAGGAAAGAGAGGTTCACATACAAATATATTATCTTCGACATCTTTTATGATTGGGAGCACTCATTAAGTATGACATGCTAAAAGAGTTGACATTGGACAAGGAAGACAATGTAATGGTTTATGTTTTCACACATCTCAGTTAAAGTATATTATCCTTGACCTTCCAAACATGTTGATCTTTCCTTTCCCCCTCATGCTAGCCAAATTGGTTGCACCAAGTAGAGATACTACTTGTGCTTCCAAATATCCTTAAACCCAGTTTTGCCATGAGAGTCCACCATACCTACCTATGGATTGAGTAAGATCGTTCAAGTAAGTTGTCATGTTACAGGCAATAAAAAATTGCTATCTAAATATGTATGACTTATTAGTGCAGAGAAAATAAGCTTTATACGATCTTGTTGTGGAAGTAATAAAAGCGACAGACTGCATAATACAGGTCCACATACAAGGGGCAATATAAAGTGACGTTCTTTTGCATTAAGATTTTGTGAATCAAACCCTAAACGCACATGACAACCTCTGCTTCCCTCTGCGAAGGGCCTATCTTTTACTTTATGTTTTTACTTTATGGTTGAGTCAAGGTGATCTTCACCTTTCCCTTTTTCATTTTAGCCTTTGGCAAGCTCTTCGTGTTTGAAAGATCATGATACATATATCCAATTGGATGTAAGTTAGCATGGATTATTATTGTTGACATCACCTAAAGGTGAATACATTGGGAGGCAACACAATAAGCCCCTATCTTTCTCAGTGTTCGGTTGAAACTCCATAACCACAAGTATTGCGTGAGTGTTAGCAATTGTGGAGGACTACATGATAGTTGAGTATGTGGACTTGCTGAAAAGCTCTATTCTTGACTCTTTCTGATGTTATGATAAATTGCAATTGCTTCAATGACTGAGATTATAGTTTGTTAGCTTCCAACGAAGTTTCTGAACCATGCTTGACATTGTGAATTAATCGTTACCTGAGTATAAGAAACCATATGATAAAATCTATATATGTTGATGTTATAAGAATGATCATGATGCCCTCATGCCCATATTTTATTTTTATTGACACCTCTATCTCTAAACATGTGGACATATTTTTCGATTTCGGCTTCCGCTTGAGGACAAGCGAGGTCTAAGCTTGGGGGAGTTGATACGTCCATTTTGCATCATGCTTTTATATCAATATTTATTGCATTATGGGCTGTTATTACACATTATATCTCAATACTTATGGCTATTCTCTCTTATTTTACAAGGTTTACCATGAAGAGGGGGAATGCCGACAACTGGAATTCTGGCTGGAAAAGGAGCAAACATTGGAAACATATTCTGCATAGCTCCAAAAATCATGAAACTCCACGAAACTTATTTTTGGAATTAATAAGAATTATTGAGCGGAAGAAACACCTCAAGGGGCCCACACACTGGCCAGGAGGGTGGGGGCGCTCCCACCCCTACTGGGCGTGACCCCCTGTCTCCTGGGCCCCCTGTGGCCCTCTGGTGTCCATCTTATGCTATATGAGGGCTCTTACCCTGGAAAAAATCATGGGAAAGCTTATGGGATGAAACTCCGGCGCCACGAGGCAGAACCTTGGCGGAACTAGTCTAGGGCTCCGGTGGAGCTGTTCTGCCGGGGACACTTCCCTCCGGGAGGGGGAAATCATCACCATCGTCATCACGAACGATCCTCACATCGGGAGGGGGTCAATCTCCATCAACATCTTCACCAGCACCATCTCCTCTCAAAAGCCTAGTTCATCTCTTGTATCCAATCTTGTATCCAAACCACAAATTGGTACCTGTGGGTTGCTAGTAGTGTTGATTACTCCTTGTAGTTGATGCTAATTGGTTTACTTGGTGGAAGATCATATGTTCAGATCCTTAATTCATATTATTACCCCTCTGATTATGAACATGAGTATGCTTTGTGAGTAGTTACGTTTGTTCCTGAGGACATGGGCGAAGTCTTGTTATTAGTAGTCATGTGAATTTGGTATTCGTTTGATATTTTGATGAGATGTATGTTGTCTTTCCTCTAGTGGTGTTATGTGAACATCGACTACATGACACTTCACCATTATTTGGGCCTAGAGGAAGGCATTGGGAAGTAATAAGTAGATGATGCGTTGCTAGAGTGACAGAAGCTTAAACCCTAGTTTATGCGTTACTTCGTGAGGGGCTGATTTGGATCCATATGTTTAATGCTATGGTTAGGGTTACCTTAATACTTCTTTTGTAGTTGCAGACGCTTGCAATAGGGGTTAATCATAAGTGGGATGCTTATCCAAGTAAGGGCAGTACCCAAGCACCGGTCCACCCACATATCAAATTATCAAAGTACCGAACGTGAATCATATGAACGTGATGAAAACTAGCTTGACGATAATCACCATGTGTCCTCGGGAGCTCTTTTCCCATTATAAGAAATTGTCCAGGCTTATCCTTTGCTACAAAGGTATTGGGCCACCTTGCTGCACTTTATTTACTTTCATTGCTTGTTACTCGTTACAATTTATCTTATCACAAAACTATCTATTACCTACAATTTCAGTGCTTGCAGAGAAAACCATACTGAAAACCGCTTATCGTTTCCTTCTGCTCCTCGTTGGGTTCGACACTCTTACTTATCGAAAGGACTACGATAGATCCCCTACACTTGTGGGTCATCAAAAACCTTTCGCAACAAGTCGAGCTTTGTAGACAGTAATATATATTACCATCAGCGTCAGTCTTCTTGAAGATACATTTATTCTTGATGGCTTGCCGATCATCGGGCAAGTCAACCAAAGTCCATACTTTGTTCTCATACATGGATCCCATCTCAGATTTCATGGCCTCAAGCCATTTTGCGGAATCTAGGCTCATCATCACTTCCTCATAGTTCGTAGGTTCGCCATGGTCAAGTAACATGACCTCCAGAATAGGACTACTATACCACTCTGGTGCGGATCTTACTCTGGTTGACCTACGAGGTTCAATAGTAACCTGATCTGAAGTTTCATGATCAATATCATTAGCTTCCTCACTAATTGGTGTAGTCGTTACAGAAACCGGTTTCTGTGATGAACTATTTTCCAATAAGGGAGCAGGTATAGTTACCTCATCAAGTTCTACTTTCCTCCCACTCACTTTTTCGAGAGAAACTCCTTCTCTAGAAAGGATCCATTCTTGGTAACGAATTTCTTGCCTTCGGATCTATGATAGAAGGTATTCCCAACAGTTTCCTTTGGGTATCCTATGAAGACACATTTCTCCGATTTGGGTTTGAGCTTATCAGGTTGAAGCTTTTCCACATAAGCATCGCAGCCCCAAACTTTAAGAAACGACAACTTTGGTTTCTTGCCAAACCACAGTTCATAAGGCGTCGTCTCAATGGATTTTGATGGTGCCCTATTTAACGTGAATGCAGCCGTCTCTAAAGCATAACCCCAAAATGATAGCGGTAAATCAGTAAGAGACATCATATATCGCACCATATCTAGTAAAGTACGATCACAAGTATAGGGGATCTATCGTATTCCTTTCAATAAGTAAGAGTGTCGAACCCAACGAGGAGCAGAAGGAAATGATAAGCGGTTTTCAGTAAGGTTTTCTCTGCAAGCACTGAAATAGTAGGTGATAGATAGATTTGTGACAAGATAAATAGTAACAAGCAAAAAGTAAATAAAGTAAATAAAGTGCAGCAAGGTGGCCCGATCCTTTATGTAGCAAAGGATAAGCCTGGACAAATTCTAATAATGAAGAAGGAGCTCCCAAGGACACATTGGGAATTATCTTCAAGCTAGTTTTCATCACGTTCATATGATTCGCGTTCGGTACTTTGATAATTTGATATGTGGGTGGACCGGCACTTGGGTACTGCCCTAACTTAGACAAGCATCCCACTTATGATTAACCCGTATTGGAAGCATCCGCAACTACAAAAAGGAGTATTAAGGTAACCTAACCACAACATTAAACATATGGGTCCATATCAACCCCTAACGAAGCAACGCATAAACTAGGGTTTAAGCTTCTGTCACTCTAGCAACCCATCATCTACTTATTACTTCCCCATGCCTTCCTCTAGGCCCAAATAATGGTGAAGTGTCATGTAGTCGACATTCACATAACACCACTAGAGGAAAAGACAACATACATCTCAACAAACTATCGAACGAATACCAAATTCACATGACTACTAATAGCAAGACTTCACCCATGTCCTCAGGAACAAACGTAAGTACTCACAAAGCATATTCATGTTCATAATCACAGGGGTAACAATATGCATAAAGGATCTGAACATATGATCTTCCACCAAGTAAACCAAATAGCATCAACTAGAGATTGGATACAAGAGATGAACTAGGGTTTTGAGAGGAGATGGTGCTGGTGAAGATGTTTATGGAGATTGACCCCCTCTTGATGAGAGGAACATTGGTGATGACGTTGGTGATGATTTCCCCCACCCGGAGGGAAGTTTCCCCGGCAGAACTGCTCCGCCAGAGCCCTAGATTGATTCCGCCAAGGTTCCGCCTCTTGGCGGCGGAGTTTCATCCCGTAAGCTTGCCCACCATTTTTTCCAAGGTAAAAGTGATTGTCGGTGTCAAAACCGGCGGATCTCGGGTAGGGGGTCCCAAGCAGTGCGTCTTAGGATCAATGGTAACAGGAGGCAAGGGACACAATGTTTACCCAGGTTCAGGCCCTCTCGATGGAGGTAAAACCCTACTCCTGCTTTATTGATATTGATCATATGGGTATTACAAGAGTTGATCTACCACGAGATCAGAGAGGCTAAACCCTAGAAGCTAGCCTATGGTATGATTGTTGTTGTATATGTCTATCGACTAGCCTGGCCCCGGTTTATATAATGCACCAGAGGCCTAGGATAACAAGAGTCCTAGCCGAATACACCGGTGGGGGAGGAGTCCTTGTCTTGATCGCCAAGTCTTGTTGATTCTTCCTTGTATGCGGCAGCTATCTGGACTGGCCCATGAGTATACGGCCATGGGGGTCCTCGGCCCAATCCAACTGATTGGGAGACGACGCGTTGAGTACCCCCTAGTCCAGGACACCGTCAGTAGCCCCCCTGAACCGGTCTTCAAGTTAGGGACGCTCCTCGATTCTTCCGAACTGTTCTTCATCTTCGGTTGCCGATCTTGAAAACTGGTTCAACAAATCTTCTCATCTTCTATCTTGAGGATCGCCGAAATGCATTCGAGGAGTTTATACGTCGGGTATCCGAGGAGCCCCTTTAAGTTTCTGGCCTTTATCAATGCCTTGTTATTTTTATGCCACACCTCGGGTTTGAAGTTGTTCCCGGGCGGCAACGTCCTCTTGCGTCCGAGCTCCAACGCCGAACTGCATTCGAGGTATCTTTTGCGTCCGAGCTCCAACGCCGGACTGCTTCCCAGCTCTAACGCCGGACTATGTATCCGAGCTCCAACGCTGGACTGTATCCGAGCTCCAACGTTGGACTATATATCCGAGCTCCAACGCCGGACTTTATCCGAGGTGTCGTAAATCATCTTGGTTCAAAGAAGTTTGAAGGAGTTTAGCCGAGCTTAATGTCGGAAATGCCCTCTATGGAGCCAGCCACTAGCGCCCGAGCTTTATGCCGGACTGCTTCCGAGGTGGTGCACCTCCCTGAATGTGGGACAATTTTTGTCAATATTTTTGATTGGTGCAATTTATTCTCTGCCGAGATACATAGCCCGTAGCCCTCAAGGTGGGTATCGGTCTAAAACCCGAGATGCACATGAAGGATGACATAAGACCGTTGATCCCCGTAGCCGCTGAGACTCTGGTTGATTTGCAAAATCGGTCTGAGGATCAAGTCCTAGCTCAGCATAATACTTCGGGACACAAAAAGCAGTGTGCTCAGTCCTCGAGACTCAGGTTGGGTGCGGCCGACCAACCTGAGGATCAAAATCTCCTCGGAAACTGTATTGCACTTAAAAGTTTCTGCATTTGACAGGCAATGCAGTAGCCCCCGAGACACTGGTCGAGTGGCAACACTAGATCAGGGGATCGATGTGCCCCTTTAATATTTGTAAATAATAAGCCCGAAGCCCAGTAGCCCCCGAGCCTTAATGCGGGCACGGGAGGCCGAATTAAGGATCGATATCCATAGTAAAATCACAAATTATGTGTAATGACTCTATGTATCCAAGTACTTTAAGTCATGAATGCTCGGATCCGCATTGTACAAAACTTTGTTGACCAACCATCGGCTTCCACCTCCTCGGCCAATAGCCGAGGAGTGTTTGTCCTACTTTATAAAGCCTTTATGAGGGCAAAGATTTACAACAAACAAGGCAATTTGGTCATACGGTTTTATAAACAAAGGTACGCGGAGAGACATGTTATATTACTGTTTAACAGAAGAAATGTCTTCCAAAGAAAATAGTCCCGCTATCGGTTCCTTTCTTTGGGTTGTCATGCTAAGCAGGATCATGAAACCTCAGCTCCAATGCAAGAGCAAAATATCGAGGATTTAGTTTGGGAGGCCAGTTAATAGCCCCCGGTAGTGTTCGGCGACAGTCGAGGTCAAGCCGTAAACACTTCGGCCATTGTTATGAATGGCCCGTTGTTTAACACCGTCATCGGATCGCCAACCAGTTTACGCTTATTGTGACAGTCAGTTTTCGGCTTTCTCCACTGAGGTGATTAACCATTTGAGTTGGAAGCACAATCCCAGTGGTTCTCCCTTTGCACACCTAGCCGAACAAAGCGGAACATAGGAGGCAAGCGCAGGAGCCGGGCAACCCAACTATTGACCGAAGACACAATTCAAAACCGATGCATATATAGCAATATCCGAGAATGTTTTTGCCGAATATCTAAAGGTGTCCGGCGTTGCACTGCGAGACTTGTGCTGAAAACACACAAATAGTTTAAAAGTGCCATGGGCTCGAAAAGCCAAAAAACTTATTCAAAAGGTTAATGTCCGAACTAGATCAAGTGTTCGATGCCAATCCGAAAATTGGACTTCAGAAAAAAGAAGGTGCTTCTGCCGTGCTTTAACATGACACATCCTATCTCAAAACTTCAAGCGGGTTAGCCTACGGCTTCAACCTCCTATCCCGAAGGTGGAGTACTTCTTACTAGGCCAGTTTAGCAAACTAAACTCTAGCGGCTTTGAGAGAGAAATTAGGCTCCCCGGCTAGTGACCGCACACTTGTGTCGAAAAAAGGAGTGATAAATAATAATAAAAACTTTGCAACGACTAAGAAGAAAAACACTTATCATAAAACGGCTCATATTAATTTAAGAGCCCCCAAGTGACTTGGGTAAAACAATGATTGCATGTACCTAAGTACTTATATCATATCTATGTTCAACCGGACTTTAAACGCGTCTTAACCGACCGTCGGCTTCTCCCTCTTCGGTCAAGGACCGAAAAGTGTTATGTACTCCATCTGTCAAGAATATCGACGGTGTTTCCAATAACCAGGCAATCAGGCCATAAGGCTGTAACAGACAAAGCGCGCTCAGGGAACTTATGCTATATTACTACGAAGAGTAAGAAGCATCTTCAAAGAAAATAGTACCCCCATCGATACCTTTCTTCGGTGCTCATTGTTATTATGAGACTTGTGCAATATATTTTTTGTACTCATGAGTTCCTTTATGTGCCGACCATGATTGAAAACAATAAGAGCGCTAGCTTTCGGCTTCACCCAGTCTGAGGTCCGGCTCGGGTGACCCGATCATGACAATCGCAGAGGTGCTCCCTTTACTCCCTAGCCGAACAATCGGGAACATAGGGGTAAGCACAGGAGCCAGGCAACCCAGCTTGCAAATCGCTTAAGTCAATATGGTGCATATTGTGGCGTAATACACGAACAACGAACGAAGCCGTACAAGTATAACCATATCTAAGAGGAAAAACCTTCATGAAGGAAGCCCCCAAGTAATCGGGGTATTTGAATTTCCGCGTCACAAACAAAGTTTGGACAAGGAAATTTTTACAAGCAACTTTTTTTCTAAAAAAGTATAATGCTTGGCTGAGCCGAACACAAGTTAAAAATTTAAAACTTTGAGCATGAAGACAACTTAGCTGGTTAATGTGTCCGGTATTGATGACATGGTCCGAGCTTGATGCGGGACAAGGTTCCATCCCCGAGCCGGTCCCGAGGTGGCGGAGCAAAGAGCTCGACATTCCGAAGTGGTGACATAGCACGGTCAATGCAGGACGGCAAGGTGATGCCGAAGTCCCCGGCATGGGGTAATGAAGTGTTGACGAAGCCCCCCGTCCAGCCGAGGTGACGCCAAAGGATATAGTCCGGCTGGATCATTTTCCTGTGCACAAAAAATTGTGCAAACCAGAGATAATAGTAATAATAATAATAATAATAATAATAATAATAATAAATCGTTGCATAACAAATAATTTATGCAAAGTGAGTAATAAAGGAAATATGGCATGGCGCCGAAGTCAATGTCGATGCAGGGCGGCGGCATGATGCGGTAAAGGCATGGCATGGCCTGAATTCACAGGTCGGTTCGAGTTCCGGATGCGGTGTTCGCCGGACTATGTACGGAAACTGACCGAACCACTATGCGACCGTCGTTAATGCGGCCACCATTTGATAGACCTGCGTACATATGACGGACAAACCAGAGTAATAATTCATTGGGAAAAATGAACCCTAACACGCAAAAAATACTAGGATTAATAGCACCTGGCTTATTTGTTATAGCAATCCGAAGAAAGGTGATTCCCAAAATTGGGACTCGATCCGCACACCTATCGCTTGATGGGCGATAAAGCAACGGCATGGCGATGCTGACAAAGGTTGGCTCGCCGAGGCAAAGCCCTCGGTCCAGCTAACGTGACGGAGTTGGTCGACCAGCGACGCCGAAGTCTCTGGAGTAGGTTCATGAAGAGATGATGAAGCCCTGGGTCCAGCGATGCAGGTCGTGACGTGGTCGATGCGGGCTTGATGAAGTGACCGTGTGGCGATGCAGGTGTGCCCGCTCCGTGTAATCTGTGGGGCAGCGATGTTGGTGAGGATTTATCCTTCGCGATGCTGAACTATTGTTCGGCTGGCCGAGATGACGATACGAAGAAATTGAGCTCGGCTCAACAAGCGACGACGTGTCTAACGCAGGTCGGCCGCCGTGGAGTGATGTTGTCGGGCTGGTTTGACACCGGCGCGACAGTGAAGTTCGTATTGCAAGAATACTTTTAATACTACTGGGATGTGTTTGAGAATAAAACACAACACCCCATACGAAAACTTCCTTAAAAAAGGATGTCCGAGATCCCGTTCATAAAGAAGATGAATTCGGGTCGGATTCGTTCTCGCGCAGAAAACAGATCCAAAAAGTGATGCACTAATCGGAAGTTTCCCAGAGTTTAGACGGTCGGATCGAGCTGAACTTTTGGCAGGTGGTAGATATGGGAATTCCGCAACAAATCAACGGTTGGATCTTCCAAAGGACATCCGAGCTAGATGCTGGATACCACGCCCTAAACTCGTCCGGATTCTCGTCCAGATTCAACAGGGCTCCGGTATATCGGAGATTGCTGGAGATTCCTCCATCGGAACTCGACGAAATTTTTGCATGGTTGTTGTAGACTTAATTCCGCATAATTCCACTGAAGTAATCATTTAAGCGACACTCGAGGAGGCGGTGGCGGCGCATACAAGTTTGTTGTCCAGAAAAACAGCACGGTTGCCTGAGGGCAATGTTGACGTTGAGCCCCCGAGCTCCATGGATGACTCCTCCACGATCTTGATAGAGATCGGAGTTGGTGTTGATGAAGGCCTTCATCCGAACATGACGATCGGAGGTAGGGCGCAGTCCTTGGTCAAGCCAAGATGACCAGTCGAGCTGGTGACGAAGAAGCCGACGTCGCAGTTGACCTGCAGTCGAGCCATTGATCCTTTCGCTGATCACACAGCGGAACTCTCAATGAAAGCACCAATGTCGGTGTCAAAACCGGCGGATCTCGGGTAGGGGGTCCCAAGTAGTGCGTCTTAGGATCAATGGTAACAGGAGGCAAGGGACACAATGTTTACCCAGGTTCGGGCCCTCTCGATGGAGGTAAAACCCTACTCCTGCTTGATTGATATTGATGATACGGCGGTATTACAAGAGTTGATCTACCATGAGATCAGAGAGGCTAAACCCTAGAAGCTAGCCTATGGTATGATTGTTGTTGTATATGTCTATCGACTAGCCTGGCCCCGGTTTATATAATGCACCAGAGGCCTAGGATAACAAGAGTCCTAGCCGAATACGCCGGTGGGGGAGGAGTCCTTGTCTTGATCGCCAAGTCTTGTTGATTCTTCCTTGTATGCGGCAGCTGTCCGGACTGGCCCATGAGTATACGGCCATGGGGGTCCTCGACCAAATCCAACTGACTGGGAGACGACGCGTTGAGTACCCCCTAGTCCAGGACACCGTCAGCGATGATATAGCAGAAGATGGACGCCGGAGGCCCACCAGGGGGCCCAGGAGAAAGGGGGTCGCGCCCTAGAGGGGGGCGCGCCCTCCTGTCTCCTGGACAGGGTGTGGGCCCTCTTGCCTATTTCTTTCTGTTGGGGAATGTAGTAATTTCAAAAAAATTCCTACGCACATGCAAGATCATGGTGATGGTATAGCAACAAGACGGGAGAGTGTTGTCCACGTACCCTCGTAGACCGTAAGCAGAAGTGTTAGCACAACGCGGTTGATGTAGTCGTACGTCTTCACGATCCGACCGATCCAAGTACCGAACGTACGGCACCTCCGAGTTCAGCACACGTTCAGCTCGATGACGATCTCCGGGCTCCGATCCAGCAAAGCTTCGAAGATGAGTTCCGTCAGCACGACGGCGTGGTGACGATGATGATGTTCTACCGGCGCAGGGCTTCGCCTAAACTCCACGACGATATGACCAAGGTGGAATATGGTGGAGGGGGCACCGCACACGGCTAAGGAACGATCCGTAGATCAACTTGTGTTTCTATGGGGTGCCTGTCGGTGTCAAAACCGGCGGATCTCGGGTAGGGGGTCCCAAACTGTGCGTCTAGGCGGATGGTAACAGGAGACAAGGGACACGATGTTTTTTACCCAGGTTCGGGCCCTCTCAATGGAGGTAAAACCCTACTCCAGCTTGATTAATATTGATGATATGGGTAGTACAAGAGTAGATCTACCACGAGATCAAGGAGGCTAAACCCTATAAGCTAGCCTATGGTATGACTGTTGTAATGTATGTTGTCCTATGGACTAAAGCCCTCCGGTTTATATAGATACCGGAGAGGGCTAGGGTTACACAGAGTCGGTTACAATAGTAGGAGATCTACGTATCCGTATTGCCAAGCTTGCCTTCCACGCCAAGTAAAGTACCTTCCGGACACGAGTCGGAGTCTTCAATCTTGTATCTTCGT
Source organism: Triticum timopheevii (assembly GCA_963921465.1). Taxonomy (NCBI): domain Eukaryota; kingdom Viridiplantae; phylum Streptophyta; class Magnoliopsida; order Poales; family Poaceae; genus Triticum; species Triticum timopheevii. Next base: position 67,142,835 of record OY997272.1, on the reverse strand, counting down.
AGTCTTGGAGTCCAGCGGACATTGATAGTCCGGCTGTCCGAACACCCCCTAGTCCAGGACTCCCTCAGTAGCCCCTGAACCAGTCTTCAATGACGATAAGTCCGGCGTGCATAGTGTTCGGCATTGCAAGGCGGGTTCCTCCCTTGAATAATCCAGAGAAGATAATGAACACCAGGATAGTGTCCGGCTCTGCAAAATAAATTCCACATTCCACCGTAGAGAGAATAAAATGTACACTTAGTTCAATCTGCTGACGTATTATGCGGCGCGACATCACATCGCCACCAGGCCTTTGTTTGAATCATTATACCACCTCAGCATTAGCAGAGCGGTTTCCTCGGCACGTCCTAGCGAAGCAGAGATCGTGTTCCCCTTATTCCGGGATTCTCATCAATACGTGCGTGGGTAACCCAACCGCGCCATCAACAGTGACGCTTGGGAGATAAGCGAGTTTTACCAGGCCGGTGGGGGACACATAGTTTTGTCCGCCTATATATAAGGGATAAGGATTCACCTTCTCACCTACGCCTTCTTCCTCCTTTGCTTATCAATCCCCGCGAATTCAAGCTCCAACGCCCGAACTCGTGCATCTCACCTCGACCTTCTCCGAATATGACTAGAGCGGGAGGCAAATGGTTAGCCTCCACCGTCAAGGAGGAGGACATCACCAAACTGCGCAGCGCCGGATACCTTTCCGGCGATATCGCGCATCGGCTGCTCGACGAGGGGCAGCTCATCCCTACCCCCGGGCCTCATGAGAGGGTCGTCTTCCTTCCCCACTTCCTCCGCGGACTGGGCTTTCCGCTCCATCCATTTGTCCGGGGGCTCATGTTTTACTACGGCCTGGATTTCCACGATCTGGCGCCGAACTTTATCCTCAACATCTCGGCGTTTATCGTCGTGTGCGAGGCCTTTCTCTGCATCCGGCCCCACTTCGGCCTGTGGCTCAAGACCTTTAACGTCAAGCCGAAGGTTGTGAAGGGTACGCAAGCGGAATGCGGAGGCGCTATGTTGGGCAAATTGCCCAACGTCCCTTGGCTAGAAGGGACCTTCGTGGACTCCGTCAAGGGGTGGCAATCGGGGTGGTTCTACATCACCGAGCCGCGCAAATCCACATGGGCGGCGGCCCCCGAGTTTAGATTAGGCATCCCCACGCAGCTCACCTCCTGGAAAGAGAAGGGCTTGTAGTGGGGGAATCCGGTGGAGGCGACGGGACTCTGAGCATGTATCAAGAAGATGGTGAGCGATAAGCTCAGGCTCGTCGACGTGGTCCAAGTCATGCTCATCCGGCGGATCCTCCCATGCCAAGAACGGGCATTTAATTTGTGGGAGTTCAATCCGGAACAGCACCAGGCGCTGAACGGGCTCTTCGATACAACATACGAAGGCGCTTGGAGGGTGCTGTTCAAGGGCGCCGAAGCCCCTACGTCCGCGACCAAAGACCGCGGATTCAGCTCGCAGAATCCAACTGACGAGGTAAGTGATTCAACCCCATTATGGGACACTTCTGATAATTAGATTGACTCTAGTGAGGCTTCATTCTGCCTCTTCCTTTGACAGGAATGGATGGAGAAGGCCAAGCTGCTCATCAGCCCGGCTCCCATGCCAGAAGACCCAGCAAACGCCCGTTTAACAAGGCTGCTGGTTCCGGCACCGCACGTGGTGCCGGAGAAGAAGGCCAAGGAGGTGGCCGCGGGGACTCGAAAGAGTTCCCGCAATCAGGCGTCTGACGACGGCGAGGATTCCTCCTCCGAAGGCGAGGAGGAGGAGTATTCTCTCCCAGAGGAGGGAGAGAAGAAAAGGAAGGCTTCCCCCATCGGGGGGCCGAAGGGTCCAAGAGGGGGAGAACTATCCCCCCGGACAGTTCCGCCAACATCAGCGTTGGTGAGGATGAGCGGCCTCCAAGGGCCAGGCGTCCGGCAAGATCATAAGTATCCGGATCCTTGATGTGTAATTTCTTTTATGTCGCGAAGTATCCTTCTAACGCCGCATTCTGTCCGTAGTCCGGCCAATGATGATCTCCCCGACTCATCAAGCGGGTCATTGGCCTCGTCGGATGTGAATTCCATCCCGACTGCCTCCACCCCACGTGCCAACGAGGACGCCGAGGTGGGATCCCAAAGAGGGACCCATCAGGAGGAGGCTCCGGAGGCGCCGTCAGGCAGCCCCCCGGACTTCATGCCGGACTCCACATCGGAACCCGCAGTGGTTCCAGAGTCCGGCAAGCGGCCCCTTCGAAAGAAGGGCAGGACCGTGACGCCGGCGGCCTCCGTCCAACCGGAGGCGCCGGATAACCTGCTGGAAGCGCTTAAAGGCGCTTCCATCGAGGAAGAACACCGCACCATCATGAGTGCGGTGATTGAGAAGGTTCAGCTCGCGAAAAGCGGGCTGACCGAAGCCTGCAGTAGCCTTTTAACAGGCTTTGAGGTAAGAAGTTAAAATTATGTAATATAATACCGCATAGACAGTAGCCCCTGATGCTTGGTTCGGTGTTCGGAAAGAAAAGCCGGACTAAGGATCTATAACAAGATATACGCAGGGTTGCCTAAAATATGTCAATATGGGTTTGCAGGCTGCACTGCTGACCTCTGCCGCACTAACAGCGGAGGTTGACGTGCTGAAAAAGAATCTCGAGTGGTGCGAGCAAGAGCTCGGCCAGGCAAAGAAGCAGCTCGAGGAAAAAGAAAGTGAGTAACACCTCTTTGAATAAGTACCTTACAGAAAAGGATTTTGGTTGCGAATAAAATTGACAAGGATAATATGTGCATTGCAGGGGCCACTAACGAGGTGGCAACCCTGAAGGATGCTGTGTTCGCGGCCGAACGCAATGCGGCCGCGGAACGGGCTGAGCGAGAAAAGCAAGAGGTGCGGGTGGCGGAAGTTCGGCAAGAGCTCCAGGTTCTCATGGAAAAACATGAGAGTTTGGAGCATGACTCCAAGACTCGAGAGTCCGAGCTTGCCTCGGCTCTCGAAAGTGCCAAGTCCGCCCAGGCCGAGGCCCAGAAGGCCCTTCAGGAGGTTGAGGACATAAAGAACATAGCGGCGGGTAAGGCATTTTTCATGCAAAGGAGGCATGTTAATGTGAACTACCGGACACTTACCCGAATTCGGCGCTCTCCAGGGGCATTTGCAGATCTGCCGCGTAGTGCGGCTGATGCCGCCGCATTCTATCGTGGCGAGGAGGGGAGCTCGACGGAGAAGGTCTTCTGGTCTCAGTATACTGAGGCCGGCCATCCGGTGCCCCCAAGCGACCAGCTGAAGCAGCTGATCGAACTCCACAAAGTAGCTGAGGAGGCCATGAAGGGCCTCATAGTCCGGCTGTGGCCTGGACAGGCCATGCCTGGTAGCTACTTTGGCCTTGTGCAGCGGCTGGTGGATGCATGCCCTAGGCTGGATGTAGTCAAGCGCTCCGCATGTATCGAAGGTGCTCGTCGGGCCCTTGCTCGCATAAAGGTGCAATGGGGCAAATTGGATGCGGAGAAGCTTCTCACGGACCCACCGCCACCGGGCAAGGAGTATCGCACGCCGGAGAAGTATTATAATATTATCCTGAAGGGAGCCTGCAATATTGCAGATGAGTGCTCCCGAAATGTAATCTTTGAGTGAACTCGCTGTGTATTTTTCCTGTGCGCTGAAAACTTCATTCATATGCGCCATGAGCAACGCTTGTTTAATTTAAAATATTACCTTCTGTGTGGCCGTTTATAAAATCTGAGAGATGGCAAGTCGTTGGCTTCAGCCCCCAAGCCACAAGTGCTGGGGTGTTCGGTGATAAACTTGAGCACTCTTGTTCCCATATTTGGGTCCATCTAGGGAGGCGCTCAACACGACGAACAAGGCAACCGGACTTATAATGCTTGAACACTCTCACTTAGCCATAGAATTCTATAATTTTAAATTTCGGCGAAGCCCCTGGTATTCGGAAGACCGAATCCGGGGCGCTATCCACGCCTTCATCGGACATAATCCGGAACTTCGCTCGAAGCGGCGTGAGTCTTTAAGGACCCGAAAAAACCTCTCGAACAGCGACCAGTCTCTCGCCTTATCATGCCGGTCAGTTTTAGCTTTCTCCACTGAGGCGTTAACCCGGCTCAACCGGGGCGCAATCGCAGTGGTTCTCCCAGTGCTACCTTAGCCGACGGAACGGAAACGTAAGGAGCCAAACATGGGAGCCGGGCAAACCCAACTATTGACCCAAGACATGATTCGGAGCCGATTCATATAATGCTATAAGTTTGGGGTGCCGCACTTGTGAAAGTGTTCGGACTTTATCACACCATAAAGTGGGGAACATAAGCCCCTGGTGTATTATGTCGTACCAAAAATATACGGGTGCTAGAATGTCATATAATGAACATATATATAAAGTGTACTGCAATTGCGATCATAAAGGTGCTGCATTATTAATGAAAGAAAAAGTCTGCTAGTAGAGCGGACTGATACAAATAGTGCGGTAAGCAAGGGATTTGGACTAAATAAACATGTCCCCCTCCAGGGATGAGCTGCGGATTTGGTGTATATAATCGAATTTAATGCTCGTAACTGAGACCACCTGAGTGTTCGACGCGGCCTTCTTTAGTCCCTGACTATTGCATCATGAGTTCGGCTGGTTCATCGCCGGACAGGGCTTCTGGTTAACAGAGTCCTGTGTACAAAAAATAAGAAAAATAACAATAGTAAAAAAGAGGCACATTTGCGAGCCCCTGGTGTGGTCGAACCGCACTCTGGGTCCGTTGTGATCGTGCCCCCTCCCCTGTGCCCATGGTATCTCCAAAGCGTAATAATGTACGCGGAGTGTTATTCTTGCGATCATACGTGGGCGAGGGTTGGGACCGCATTGCTACGCGTGCTCTGATCGCGCCAGGTGGTCTTGGTTGATATTGCTTCGGGCGCGCTTTGCTGTATCCGGCCGTTTAACGGCCGGGCTCGAGAATTGCCTTAAAAGGCTGCTCTGTACTTCTGCCGTGAGAGCCGCTGTGTGTTCCTCCATTCGGAGGGAGCGTTCCTTATTTCCATTGACCGTGATGACTCCACGAGGGCCTGGCATCTTGAGCTTTAGGTATGCATAGTGCGGCACCGCGTTGAATTTGGGAAATGCGGTTCGTCCGAGCAGAGCGTGATAGCCGCTGCGAAACAGGACTATGTCGAAGACTAACTCTTCACTCCGGAAATTATCCGGGGATCTGAAGACCACTTCCAGTGTGACTGAGCCTGTACAGTTGGCTTCCACTCCTGGTATGACACCTTTGAAGGTTGTCTTTGTAGGTTTAATCCTTGATGGTTCTATGCCCATTTTGCGCACTGTATCCTGATAAAGCAGGTTCAGGCTACTGCCGCCATCCATCAGGACTCTCGTGAGCTGAAACCCATCGACGATTGGGTCTAAGACCAATGCGGCGAATCCGCCATGGCGTATGCTGGTCGGATGGTCTCTTCGATCGAAAGTGATCGGACAAGAGGACCATGGGTTGAACTTTGGGGCGACTGGCTCCATCGCATAGACGTCCCTTACTGCGCGTTTCCTCTCCCTCTTGGGTATATGGGTCGCGTATATCATATTCACCGTCCGTACTTGTGGGGGAAAACCCTTCTGTCCTCTGTTGTTCGGCGGCCGGGTCTCTTCCTCGTCGTCGCTATTTAGCCCCTTGTCATTGTTTTCGGCAATTAACTTGCCGGCTTGCTTGAATACCCAGCAATCTCTATTGGTGTGGTTAGCTGGCTTTTCAGGGGTGCCATGTATCTGGCATGAGCGGTCGAGTATTCGGTCCAAATTGGACGGACCCGGAATGGTTCTTTTAAATGGCTTCTTCCGTTGGCCGGGTTTAGAGCCTCAGAATCCGGCATTGACTGCCGTATCCTCCTTATCATCGTCGTTAATTCGGCGCTTGTTTTTATTTCGACGTGACCTGCCGTTGTTGTCCTTAGTATCTGGACTGCCAGAATTTTTATGGAGATTGTTGCTGCAGGCTAGCCAGCTGTCCTCTCCCACACAAAAGCGGGTCATTAACGATGTGAGGGCTGCCATGGATTTTGGCTTTTCCTGCCCGAGGTGCCGGGCTAGCCATTCGTCCCGGATATTATGTTTGAAGGCTGCAAGGGCCTCTGCATCCGGACAATCGACAATTTGATTTTTCTTTGTCAAGAACCGTGTCCAGAATTGCCTGGCCGATTCGTCTGGCTGCTGAATGATGTGGCTGAGGTCATCGGCGTCTGGTGGTCGCACATATGTGCCTTGGAAGTTATCAAGGAATGCGGCCTCCAAGTCCTTCCAACACCCAATTGACTCTGCGGGCAAGCTGTTAAGCCAATGCCGAGCTGGTCCTCTAAGCTTGAGTGGGAGGTATTTTATGGCGTGGAGATCATCGCCGCGGGCCATATGAATGTGGAGAAGATAGTCTTCGATCCACACCGCGGGGTCTGTTGTGCCATCGTAAGATTCGATGTTTACGGGTTTAAACCCTTCGGGGATCTGATGATCCATTACTTCGTCAGTGAAGCATAACGGGTGTGCGGCGCCCCTGTATTGAGCAATATCACGACGCAGCTCGAGAGAGCGCTGTCTGCTGTGTTCGGCCCGGCCGGGGTTATTGTATCCGGCACGACGGTATTCGTCATGGGTCGTAGGGCGCCCAAGTGATCCATAGATGGGTTTGGATTGCCTTGCTTTGTCCTCCAATATGTCTCGCAAGTCCGGCGGGTTCCCTCTTGGCTTCATACTTTTAGAGCGATGCCGGGGTATGGTCTTGGCTGGGGGCCTGGATGCCTCTCTGTCACGACCACGGGGTGGCCGGTCAGCCATATCGTACGCTGGTGATGGATGTATGTATGCTTCCTCCTCTAATCGGGGGAGCAGCTTGCGTTTTGGGTAACTTTTGGAGGGACGTTCGAGTTTATACTCTTCGGCTGCGAGGACCTCGGTCCATCGATCGGCCAGCAGGTCCTGATCAGCTTGAAGCTGCTGCTGCTTTTTCTTTAGGCTGTTTGCTGTGGCGATAAGCCTGCGCTTGAAGCGCTCTTGTTCAGCGGGATCCTCGGGTACGACGAATTCGTCATTGTTGAGGCTTGCTTCGTCTTCGGAGGGAGGCATATAATCATGATCCTCAACCTCTTCATCTGCCGCCCCCTCATGAGGGCTTGCTTCTGCATCCTCCTGCGCTGAGTCTTGCGGGAGGGGATTGTCTTCGGCACTCTCTGGAGTATTATTATCTCCTGTGCCGGAATCTCCGTTTTTGCTGTGGCGAGATTTAGAGCGGCGCCGCTGACGCCGACGCTTGGGTTGTTTCTTTAAGGAATCTGCCTCCGCTGTTCCTTCGCCGTCCCCATCTTTTGGGGTATCCACCATGTATACGTCATATGGCGAGGTGGCCTTCCAGTGCCCTGTGGGCGCTGGTTCCTGTTCGTCTCCGGCATCGTCTTCCATAGCATCGATGTCTTCGGAGTCGTAGTCTAGCATGTCGGTTAAATCGTCGACAGTGGCTACAAAGTGGGTGGTGGGTGGGCTTTGAATTTCTTCGTCGCCCGCATCCCAACCATCCTGGCCATGATCCGGCCAGGACTCTCCTGATAACGAGAGATGCTTTAGTGAATTTAAGATATCGCCGAAAGGCGAGCATTGAAAGATGTCCGTGGCGGTGAATTCCATAACCGGCGCCCAATCTGGATCGATTGGTAGGGGCGCGGGAGGTTCGGAGTCCGGCGAGGAGTCCGGCGCCTCGGAATCACGAGTTTCGCAGGGGACAAGATTGGTGTTCGGCTCCATCGCCGTGGATGTTGAAGCCCCCGGGGCGGCGTCTATCCACCAGCCCTCGATCTGGGCGATCGGCTCCGGGCTAATGGCCGGAGCGGATTCGTGTGCGGCCACCAAAGCTCTGTTTGGCGACAGAGCTAGATCATGCCCATCGTCACAGTGCGGCGCGCTTGGCTGTGGCTCGAGTCCATCGAGGATCAAATCTCCTCGGACATCGGCCATGAAGTTTAAGCTTCCAAATCTGACCTGACGGCCAGGGGCGTAGCTTTCGATCTGCTCCAGATGGCCAAGTGAATTGGCCCGCAGTGCGAAGCCGCCGAATACGAAGATCTGTCCGGGGAGAAAAGTCTCACCCAGGACAGCGTTGCAGGTTGAAGATGCCATCAAGCCTATTGGTGACGACACAGAGGAACTCTCAATGAAAGCACCAATGTCGGTGTCAAAACCGGCGGATCTCGGGTAGGGGGTCCCGAACTGTGCGTCTAGGCGGATGGTAACAGGAGACAAGGGACATGATGTTTTTTACCCAGGTTCGGGCCCTCTCGATGGAGGTAAAACCCTACTCCTGCTTGATTAATATTGATGATATGGGTAGTACAAGAGTAGATCTACCACGAGATCAAGGAGGCTAAACCCTAGAAGCTAGCCTATGGTATGATTGTTGTAATGTATGTTGTCCTATGGACTAAAGCCCTCCGGTTTATATAGATACCGGAGAGGGCTAGGGTTACACAGAGTCGGTTACAATAGTAGGAGATCTACGTATCCGTATCGCCAAGCTTACCTTCCACGCCAAGTAAAGTACCTTCCGGACATGAGCCGGAGTCTTCAATCTTGTATCTTCGTAGTCTTGGAGTCCGGCGGACATTGATAGTCCGGCTGTCCGAACACCCCCTAGTCCAGGACTCCCTCAGTGCCCCCCCACCCCCGTATATAAAGGAGCCAGGGGGGAGGAGGCGGCCGGCCAAGGAGGGCGCGCCAAGGGGGGAGTCCTATTCCCACCGGGAGTAGGACTCCCTTCTTTCCAAGTAGGAGTAGGAGAAGGGGGGAAAGAGGAGGAAGAGGGGAAGGAAAGGGGGGCGCCGCCCCCCTTCCCTTGTCCTATTCGGACTAGGAAGGGGAGGGGCGCGCGGCCCCCTCCTGCCTCCTTCCATATTCTCCCTTGAGGCCCATGTAGGCCCAATAACCCCCGGGGGGTTCCGGTAACCTCCCGGTACTCTGGTGAAATGCCGATTTCACCCGGAACAATTCCGATGTCCAAATATAGGCTTCCAATATATCGATCTTTATGTCTCGACCATTTCGAGACTCCTCGTCATGTCCGTGATCACATCGGGACTCCGAACAAACTTCGGTACATCAAAACTTATAAACTCATAATAAAACTGTCATCATAACGTTAAGCGTGCGGACCCTACGGATTCGAGAACTATGTAGACATGACCTAGAACTATTCTCGGTCAATAACCAATAGCGGAACCTGGATGCCCATATTCGTTCCTACATATTCTACGAAGATCTTTATCGGTCAAACCGCATAACAACATACGTTGTTCCCTTTGTCATCGGTATGTTACTTGCCCGAGATTTTATCGTCGGTATCCAATACCTAGTTCAATCTCGTTACGGCAAGTCTCTTTACTCGTTATGTAATGCATCATCCCGTAACCAACTCATTGGTTACATTGCTTACAAGGCTTATAGTGATGTGCATTACCGAGAGGGCCCAGAGATACCTCTCTGACAATCGGAGTGACAAAACCTAATCTCGAAATACGCCAACTCAACATGTACCTTCGGAGACACCTGTAGTACTCCTTTATAATCACCCAGTTACGTTGTGACGTTTGGTAGTATCCAAAGTGTTCCTCCGGTAAACGGGAGTTGCATTATTCTCATAGTTACAGGAACATGTATAAGTCATGAAGAAAGCAATAGGAGTATACTAAACGATCAAGTGCTAGGCTAACGGAATGGGTCATGTCAATCACATCATTCTTCTAATGATGTGATCCCACTAATTAAATGAGAACACATGTCTATGGTTAGGAAACATAACCATCTTTGATTAATGAGCTAGTCAAGTAGAGGCATACTAGTGACTATATGTTTGTCTATGTATTCACACATGTATCATGTTTCCGGTTAATACAATTCTAGCATGAATAATAAACATCTATCATGATATGGGGAAATAAATAATAACTTTATTATTGCCTCTAGGGCATATTTCCTTCACTTTCTCCCATAAATTCTTATTAAATGCAAAATTTTGTTTCGTGGAGTTTCAGGACATTTGGAGTTGTGCAGAATAGGTTTCCAACGTTTGCTCCTTTTCCAGCCAGAATTCCAGCTGCCAGCATTCCCCCTCTTCATGGTAAACCTTGTAAAATAAGAGAGAATAGCCATAAGTATTGAGATATAATGTGTAATAACAGCCCATAATGCAATAAATATTGATATAAAAGCATGATGCAAAATGGACGTATCAACTCCCCCAAGCTTAGACCTTGCTTGTCCTCAAGCGGAAGCCGAAATCGAAAAATATGTCCACATGTTAGAGATAGAGGTGTCGATAAAAATAAAATACGGACATGAGGGCATCATGATCATTCTAATAACAACAACATATAAAGATTTTGTCAGATGATCTCCTATGTTCAAGTAATAAACAATTCACATTGTCAAGTATGGTTCAAAAACTCCATTGGGAACTAACAAACTTTAATCTTGGTCATTGAAGCAATTGCAATTTATCGCAACATCAGAAAGAGTCAATAATAGAGTTTTCCAACAAGCTCACATACTCAACTATCTCGTGGTCTCCTACAACTGTTAACACTCACGCAATACTTGTGGTTATAGAGTTTCAGCCGGACACTGAGAAAGATAGGGGCTTATTGTGTTGCCTCCCAACGTATTCACCTTTAGGTCATGTCAACAATAATAGCCTATGCCAACTTACATCCAATTGGATATATGTATCATGATCTTTTAAACACGAAGAGCTTGCCAAAGGATAAAATGAAAAAGGGGAAAGGTGAGGATGACCTTGACTCAAGCATAAAGTAAAAACATAAAGTAAAAGATAGGCCCTTCGCAGAGGGAAGCAGAGGTTGTCATGCGCTTTTAGGGTTGATGCATAAAATCTTAGTGCAAAAGAACGTCACTTTATATTGCCCCTTGTATGTGGACCTTTATTATGTAGTCTGTCGCTTTTATTACTTCCACAACAAGTTCGTACAAAGCTTATTTTCTCCGCACTAATAAGTCATACATATTTAGAGAGCAATTTTTATTGCTTGCACCGATGACAACTTACTTGAAGGATCTTACTCAATCCATAGGTAGGTATGGTGGACTCTCATCGCAAAACTGGGTTTAAGGGTATTTGGAAGCACAAGTAGTATCTCTACTTAGTGCAAGGAATTTGGCTAGCATGAGGGGGAAAGGCAATCTCAACATGTTTTGGAAGGTCAATGACAATATACTTTAATTGAGATGTCAGAAAACATAAACCATTACGTTGTCTTCCTTGTACAACATCAACTCTTTTAGCATGTCATACTTAATGGGTGCTTCACAATCATAAAACATGTCCAAGGTAATATATTTATATGTGAACCCCTCTTTCCTTATCACTTCCTATTAATTGCAACGATGACCAAGGCTATGTTTATCAACTCTCAACAATTTTTATGCCTCATACTTTCTATGTGTCAAGTTATCACTATCCATAAGATCAATATGAACTCTTTTGTTCTTTCTACTTTCTCAAGATCATGGCAACATAGCAAAGCCCTTGACTCAACACTAATCTTTATTATAGATGGCACACGGACTCGATAACATAAAGAGATCACAAAGAAAAACTCAAAACTACTTGATATCAAAACTTCAATCTACTAGATCAAGATACTACTAAAAGGATCAAACTAAATAAAGCGGTAAAGATAGGAGTGTGATGGTGATACGATACCGGGGCACCTCCCCCAAGCTTGGCAGTTGCCAAGGGGAGTGCCCATACCCATATGATTATTTCTCCTTCTTCACGGTTGGTGACATGATCTTCTTAGCGATGTTTCCTTTCAGGATACGGTTCTCCTTGAGGGAGTCTTGGATTAGGGGGTGTCCGGATGGCCGGACTATGACCTTTGGCCGGACTCCTGAACTATGAAGATACAAGATTGAAGACTTCGTCCAGTGTCCGGATGGGACTTTCCTTAGCATGGAAGGCAAGCTTGGCGATACGGATATGTAGATCTCCTACCATTGTAACTGACTCTGTGTAACCCTAACCCTCTTCGGTGCCTATATAAACCGGAGGGTTTTAGTCCATAGGACGAACAACAATCATACCATAGGCTAGCTTCTAGGGTTTAGCCTCTCTGATCTCGTGGTAGATCTACTTTTGTACTACCCATATCATCAATATTAGTCAAGCAGGAGTAGGGTTTTACCTCCATCGAGAGGGCCCGAACCTGGGTAAAAACATCGTGTCCCATGTCTCCTGTTACCATCCGCCTAGATGCACAGTTCGGGACCCCCTACCCGAGATCCGTTGGTTTTGACACCGACATTGGTGCTTTCATTGAGAGTTCCTCTGTGTCGTCATCTTTAGGCCCGATGGCTCCTCCGATCATGAACAACGATGCGGTCCAGGGTGAGACTTTTCTTCCCGGACAGATCTTCGTATTCGGCGGCTTTGCACTGCAGGCCAATTAGCTTGGCCATCTGGAGCAGATTGAAAGCTACGCCCCTGGACATCAGGTCAGATTTGGAAGTTTGAACTATACGGCTAACGTCCGCGGAGACTTGATCTTCGACGGGTTCGAGCCATAGCCAAGCGCGCCGCACTGTCACGATGGGCATGATCTAGCTCTGCCGCCGGACAGTGCCCTGGAGACCGCACAAGTGTCCGCTCCGACCCTTAGCTCGGAGCCGACTGCGCCGATCGAGGACGGGTGGCTGGACACCACCTCGGGGACTGCTATCTCTACGGCGATTGAGCCGAACACCAACCCTGTCCTTTGTGAAACTCGTGACTCCAAGGTGCCGGACTCCTCCCGAACTCCAAACCGTCCGTGCCCCTGCCAATCGAATCCGATTGGGCGCCAATCATGGAGTTCACTGCCGCGGACATCTTTCAGCACTCGCCCTTTGGCGACATCCTGAATTTGCTAAAGTCTCTCTCTTTATCCGGAGAGCCCTGGCTGTATTATGGTCAAGAAGGTTGGTATGCGGACGATGAAGAAATTCAAAGCCCACCCACCACCCACTTTGTAGCCATTGTCGATGATTTAACCGACATGCTCGACTTCGACTCCGAAGACATCGACGGTATGGACGATGATGCAGGAGACGACCAAGAACCAGCGCCTATAGGGCACTGGAAGGCCACCTCATCATACGACATATACATGGTGGACATCCCAAAAGATGGGAATGTCGATGGAACAACGGAGGATGACCCCTCCAAGAAACAGCCTAAGCACCGGCGTCAGCGGCGCCACTCTAAATCCCGCCACAGCAAAAACGGTGATTCTGGCACGGGAGATAATAACACCCCATACAGTGCCGAAGACAAACCCCTCCAACAGGATTCAGCGCAGGAGGATGGATAAGCCAGCCCTCATGAGAGAGCGGCAGACAGAGAGGTAGAGGACGATAATTACATGCCTCCCTTTGAAGACGAGGCAAGCCTCAACGACGACGAATTTGTCGTGCCTGAGGATCCCATCGAACAGGAGCGTTTCAAACACAGGCTTATGGCCACGGCAAGCAGCCTCAAGAAAAAACAGCAACAGCTTAGAGCTGACCAAGATTTGCTAGCCGACAGATGGACTGAAGTCCTGGCGGCCGAAGAGTACGAACTCGAACGCCCCTCCAAGAGCTACCCAAAACGCATGTTGCTACCCCGATTAGAGGAAGAAGCACCTAAACCTACATCACCAGCGCATGGTACGGCCGACCGGCCACCTCGTGGCCGCGACAGAGAGGCCTCTCGGCCCTCCACTCAAGCCGCACCCCGGCGCCGCTCAAAAAATACCAAGGCGTGGGGAAATGCGCCAGACCTGCGAGATATATTGGAGGATAGGGCAAGGCAAACAAGATCGATCTACGGATTGCGTGGGCGCCCCACTACACGTCACAATAACCGTCACGCCGGATATGGCAATTCCGGCCGGGACGAACACAGTAGAAAAGGCTCATTTGAGCTGCTTCGTGATATGGCCCAATACAGAGGCGCCACACACCCACTATGCTTCACAGATGAAGTGATGGATCATCAAATCCCTGAGGGTTTCAAACCCGTAAACATTGAATCATACGATGGCACAACAGATCCTGCGGTCTGGATCGAGGACTATCTCCTTCACATCCACATGGCCCGCGGTGATGACCTACACGCCATCAAATACCTCCCACTCAAGCTTAAAGGACCAGCTCGGCATTGGCTTAACAGCTTGGCAGCAGGTTCAATTGGTTGTTGGGAAGACCTGGAAGCCGCATTCCTCGACAATTTCCAGGGCACTTATGTGCGACCACCAGATGCCGATGACCTAAGCCACATAATTCAGCAGCCAGAGGAATCGGCCAGACAATTCTGGACACGGTTCCTAACCAAGAAAATCAAATCGCCGACTGTCCGGATGCAGAGGCCCTTGCAGCCTTCAGACATAACATCTGCGACGAGTGGCTTGCCCGGCACCTAGAACAAGAAAAGCCGAAATCCATGGCAGCCCTCACAACACTCATGACCCGCTTTTGCACGGGAGAGGACAGCTGGCTAGCTCGTAGTAACAACATGACCAAGAGCCCTGGTAATTCGGATACCAAGGACAGCAATGGCAGGTCGCGTCGCAACAAGCACAAGCGTCGCATTAACAGCGATAATGATGAGGATATACTAGTCAATGCCGGATTCAAAGGCTCTAAACCCGGTCAGCGGAAAAAGCCATTCAAAAGGAATAATCCGGACCTATCCAATTTGGACCGAATACTCGATCGCTCGTGGCAGATACACAGCACCCCCGAAAAACCAGCCAACCATACCAACAGGCATTGTTGGGTGTTCAAGCAGGCAGGCAAGTTAAATGCTGAAAACAATGACAAGGGGCTGCATAGCGATGAAGAAGAGGAGCCCCGGCCGCCGAACAATAGAGGATAGAAGGGCTTCCCCCCACAAGTGCAGACGGTGAACATGATATACGCAACCCACATACCCAAAAGGGAGTGGAAGCGTGCACTGAGGGACGTATATGCGATGGAGCCAGTCACCCCAAAGTTCAATCCGTGGTCCTCCTACCCGATCACTTTTGATCGAAGGGACCACCCCACTAGCATCCTCCATGGAGGATTCGCCGCATTGGTTCTAGACCCAATCGTTGATGGATTTCACCTCACTAGAGTCCTGATGGACGGCGGCAGCAACCTGAACCTGCTTTATCAGGATACAATGCGCAAAATGGGCATAGACCCCTCAAGGATTAAACCCACAAAAACGACCTTTAAAGGCGTCATACCAGGTGTAGAGGCCAACTGTACAGGCTCAGTTACACTTGAAGTGGTCTTCGGATCCCCGGATAGCTTCCGAAGCGAGGAGTTAATCTTTGACATAGTCCCGTTCCGCAGCGGCTATCACGCACTGCTCGGACAAACCGCATTTGCAAAGTTCAATGCGGTGCTGCACTACGCATACCTCAAGCTCAAGATGCTAGGCCCCCAAGGAGTCATTATGGTCAACGGAAACAGCGAACGCTCTCTCCGAACAGAGGAGCATACGGCGACCCTCACGGCGGAAGTACAAAGCAGCCTCTCAAGGCAATTCTCGAGTCCGGCTATTAAACATCTGGACACAGTCAAGCGCGCCCGGAGTAACCTACAACAAGACCGTCTGGCACGTTCCGAGCACGCGTAGAAATGCGGCCCCAACCCCAGCCCTCGCGAAATTGCGAAATGAGTACTACGCGTACATAATTACGCTCTGGAAATACCATGGGCAAAGGGGGAGGGGCGCGACCACGGCAGGCCCAGAATGCGGCTCAACCGCACCAGGGGCTGCATGTTGTGTCATTCTTTTTTTCCTTCTTTTCAGGACTCCGTTCTCAAGAAGCCCTGTCCGGCAGTAGAATCGCCGAACACACGATGCAACAGCCAGGGAAGCGGAAAGCTATGTCGAGTGTCCAGGTGGTCTCTATAACGAGCAGTATACTTGTTTCACATATCATCCCGCAGCTCGCTCCTGGAGGGGGACATGTCAAATAGTCCCGTCCCTTGCTTATCGCACTATTTGTATCGTTCTGCTTTTACCGCAGCCTTTTTGAATAAACAATGCATAGCTTTTGTCTATTATTGCATTCCTTTTTCTATCCATATATGTTCATTTATGACATGTTGCACCCGTACATTTTGGTACGGCCAAATACACCAGGGGCTTAAGTACCCCAAAATATGGTGTGATAAGTCTGAACACTTTCACAAGTGCGGCACTCCGAACTTATAACATTATATGCATCGTCTCCGAATCATGTCTTGGGTCAATATTTGGGTTTGCCCGGCTCCCATGTTTTGGTACCTTACGTTTCGTTATATCGGCTAAGGTAGCGCTGGGAGAACCACTGCAATTGTGCCCCGGTTGAGCTGGGTTAAGCACCTCACTGGAGAAAGCTAAAACTGACCGTCAAGATAGGGCGAGAGCCGGTCGCTGTTCGAGAGGTTTTCGAGTCCCTAAAGACTTATGCCGCTTAGAGCGAGGATTCGGCTTTGTCCGGCCCAGGCGTGGATAGCGCCCCGAATTCGGTCTTCCGAATCCTAGGGGCTTCGCCGAAATTTAAAATTATAGAATTCTATGGCTAAGTGAGAGTGTTGAAGCATTATAGTCCGGTTGCCTTGTTCGTTGCGTTGAGCGCCTCCCTCGAAGGACCCAAGAACGGGAAAAAGAGCGCTCAAGTTTATCCCGAACACCCCACCAATCGTGGCATGGGGGCAGAAGCCGACGACTCGCCATCTCTCAAATTTAATAAAAGGCAGCACAGAAGGTAATATTTTAAATTCACAAGCCTTGCTTAGCGCATATGAACAAGTTATCTAGCATACAGGATAACAAATGCGAGTTTACTCAAAAATTACATCTTTGGAGCATTCACCCGCTATAAGGCGAGCACCCTTCAGGACACCCTCATAATACATCTCGGGCTTGCGATACTCCCTGCCTGGCGGTGGTCTGTCTGTCACAAGCTTCTCAGCGTCCGTCTTGCCCCAGTGCACTTTAGCACGGGCAAGGGCCCTACGGGCACCTTCGATACAGACGGAGCGCTTGACGACTTCAATCCATGGACAGGCATCCACCAGCCACCTCACCAGCCCGAAGTAGCTCCCAGGCATGGCTTCCTTAGGCCATAGCCGAACTATGAGGCCCTTCATGGCCTGTTCGGCTACCTTATGGAGCTCGACCAGCTGCTTCAGCTGGTCGCTCAAGGGCACCGGGTGTTCGGCCTCAGCATACTGAGACCAGAACACCTTCTCTGTCGAGCTCCCCTCCTCGGCCCGGTTGAATACGGCAGCATCGGATACACTGCGGGGCAGATCTGTGAATGCTCCTGGAGAGCTCCGGATTCGGGTAAGTAACAAGTAATTCACTTTCACGTGCCTGCTTTGCATAAAGAATGCCTTACCCGCCGCTATCTTCTTCGTCGCTTCAATTTCCTAGAGGGCTTTTTGGGCTTCGGCCTTAGCGGCTTTGGCGCTCTCAAGGGCCGAGGCGAGCTCGGACTCTCGAGTCTTTAAGTCATGCTCCAAACTCTCCTGTTTTTCCACTAGAGCCTGGAGCTCTTGCTTCTCTTCCTCGGTGCACTCTGCGGCCACATTGCTTTCGGCCTTGGACACCGCTTCCTTCAGGGTCACCACCTCGTTCGTGGCCCCTGCAATACTCACGTTATTCCTGTCATTTTTTGCAACCACATCTTTTATATACTTCCATAAGGTATTACTTACCTTCCTTGTCCTCGAGCTGCTTTTTGGCAAGGCCGAGCTCGTTCTCAGACCGCTCAAGGCTCTGCTTCAATGCATTGACCTCCGCAGTCAGTGCAGCAGAGGTCAGCAGCTCAGCCTGCATTCCCATATTGACATACTTATGTTAGACTCCTGCGTACATCTTTTTAGATCCTCAGTTCGGCTTTTCTTTCCGAACACCAAACTGAGCATCAGGGGCTATTGTCTATGCTATAATATTTTTACATATCTTAAATACATACCTCAAAGCCTGTTAGAAGGCTGGCATAGGCTTCAGTCAGCCCGCTCTTGGCGGACTGAACTTTCTGGGTCACCACACTCATAACAGTGTGGTGCTCCTCGTTGATGGAGGCGCCGTTAAGCGCCTCCAGCAAATTATCTGGTGCCTCCAGTTGGACGTAGGTCACCGGTGTCACAGTCTTGCCCTTCTTACGAAGGGGCCGCCTTCCGGGCTCCGGAACCACTGAAGGTTCCGTTGCGGAGTCCAGCCCAGGGCCGGACATAGAGCCCTTTGGGGTTTTATCCCCCTTGCGCCTGGAGTCCGGGAGGTTGCCTTGCGGCGCCTCCTGGACCACCTCCTCCTGGCTGGGCCCCTTTTGGGACCCCACCTCGGTGTCATCCGCAATGCGAGGAGAGGAGGTAGCCGGAAGTGAGGTACTATTCACGTCCGACGAATCCAGGGAGCCGCTCGTTGAAGTGTCGAGCCCGTCCTTGGGCGGGTTGCAGGGTTATATTCGGTGTTAAGAGATTCTGTACGACAAACGAAATGCCATGAGTTATTCTGGTATCCGGACACTTACTATGTCGTCGGCGTTGGTGGAGTAGTCCGGAGGAAGGGGCCTTCCCTTCTTGCACCCTCCGGCCTCCCCGGTTGGGGCGGCCTTCCTTTTCTCTCCCCCCGCTGGGGGAGAGGCCTCTTTTTCCTCCTCCTCGTCTTCGCAGGAGGAGTCCGCCTCGGAGTCATCGGACGATGAGTCTGACAACACCTGGCACCGGGAACTCCTTCGAATTCCCGTGGCCTTCTTCTTCGCCTTCTTCTCCGGCACCAAGTGAGGTGCCGGAACCAGCATCCTCGTTAATCGGGCGTCCGCTGGGTCCTCTGGCAAGGGAGCCGGACAGTTATCCTGCCCGGACGTCTTTTGCCAGTCCTGTCAAAGATAAGGGAGTTTAGATCCTGCATAGAGTCAAACTATGAAAAATAAGTGTCCTGTAAAGGGTAAAATAGCTTACCTCGCTGGCTTGACGCTGCGAGCTGAATCCGCGATCTTCATTAGCGGATGTGGGAGCCTCGGCGCCGTTGAACAGCACCTTCCAGGCATCTTCGTACGTAGTGTCGAAGAGCCTGTTCAAGGTTTGGTGCTGTGCCGGATCAAACTCCCACAAGTTGAAGGCCCGTTGTTGGCACGGGAGGATCCAGCGGATGAGCATGACCTGGACTACGTTGACAAGCTTGAGCTTCTTGTTCACCAGGTTTTGGACGCAGGTTTGGAGTCCGGTCAGCTCTTCCGAATTACCCCATGTCAGGCCCGTCTCTTTCCAAGAGGTGAGCCGTGTAGGGAAGCCAGATCGGAATTCAGGGGCCGCTTCCCATTTAGGGTCGCGCGGCTCGGTGATGTAGACCCACCCCGATTGTCACCCCTTTATGGTCTCCATGAAGGAGGCCTCGAGCCATAGGACGTTGGCCATCTTGCCCACCATGGCACCTCCGCCCTCCGCTTGGCGGCCGCCCACTACCTTCGGCTTGACATTGAAGGTCTTCAGCCATAAGCCGAAGTGGGGCTGGATGCAGAGGAAGGCGTCGCACACGACGTTGAACGTCGAGATGTTGAGGATGAAATTCGGGGCCAGATCATGGAAATCCAGGCCGTAGTAGAACATGAGCCCCCGGACAAATGGGTGAAGTGGAAAACCTAGTCCGCGGAGGAAGTGGGTGAGGAACACCACCCTCTCATGGGGCCTGGTGGTGGGGATAAGCTGCCCTCGTCGGGGAGCCGATGCGCGATGTCACTGGACAAGTATCTGGCCTTCCGCAGCTTTTTGATGTGCCCCTCCGTGACGGAGGAGACCATCCACTTGCCTCCCGCTCCGGACATGGTTGGGGAAGGTTGAGGTGAGATGTGCGGACTTGGGCGCTGGAGCTCGAGTGCGCGGAAATGGATGAGCAACGGAGGAAGAAGGCGTAGGTAAAAAGGTGGATCCTTATCCCCTTATATGAACGGACGAAGCTATGCGTCCCCACCAGCCTGGTAAAACTCGCTTATCTCCCAAGCGCCTTAATCAATGGCGCGGTTGGGTTACCCACGCCCGTATTGATGAGAATCCCGGAATAAGGGGACACGATCTCTGCTTTGACAAGACATGCCAAGGAAACAGCCTCGCTAAACGCGCTAAGGTGGGACAGTAAAAACGATTCGAATAAAAGCCTGGCCGTGGTGTGATGTCACGCCACGGAATACGTCAGCAGATTGCATTTGTGTAAATATTATTCTCTCTATGGTGGTATGTGGAACTTATTTTGCAGAGCCGGACACTATCCTTGTGTTCAAAATCTTCTATGAAGTATTCGAAAGAGGAACCCGCCTTGCAATGCCGAAGACAATCTGCGCGCCGGACTCGTCATCATTGAAGCCTGGTTCAGGGGCTACTGAGGGAGTCCTGGATTAGGGGGTGTCCGGATGGCCGGTGAGGGAGTCCTGGACTAGGGGGTGTCCGGACAGCCGGACTATCATCGTCCGCCGGACTCCAAGACTACGAAGATACAAGATTGAAGACTCCGTTCCGTGTCCGGAGGGGACTTTCCTTGGCGTGGAAGGCAATCTTGGCAATACGGATATGTAGATCTCCTACCATTGTAACCGACTCCATGTAACCCTAGCCTCCTCCGGTGTCTATATAAACCGGAGGGCTTTAGTCCGTAGGACACAACATACATCACAACAATCATACCATAGGCTAGCTTTAGGGTTTTAGCCTCCTTGATCTCGTGGTAGATCCACTCTTGTACTATCCATATCATCAATATTAATCAAGCAGGATGTAGGGTTTTACCTCCATCAAGAGGGCCCGAACCTGGGTAAAACATCGTGTCCCTTGTCTCCTGTTACCATCCGCCTAGACGCACAGTTCGGGACCCCCTACCCGAGATCTGCCGGTTTTGACACCGACATTGGTGCTTTCATTGAGAGTTCCTCTGTGTCACCGATAGGAAGGATGCCTCCACCCATCTTCAAAGACGGTATTTTGGCCAAAAGGGCCTTGGCCGTCGGCCAAACTATCCGGCTAGGTGGTTTTATTATGACCGCCTGTCCGGCCACTGCTTCGACAATGACTTCCCAAGTCGTCAAAAGCAATCTCCGCGTCAGCTCGGAATTCACCGAGCGGCTGGATCCAACAGAGCTCTCGTCTGTCAACGAACTCTTGGATCGTATCGCCGCCCTAGGAGTCGCTACAGACTACAATCAGATTGGGCTTAAAACCAATCTGAGAGAGATTAACTCTCCCCAGGCCACCCACCACGTCGCAGTGGTAGAGGAGCAATGTGGCGACTCTTCGCCTATATCAAAAACTAGTCACGTACGGATTTCCGAACCCTCCATCCCGGATTCCCGTGGAGGGACAGACTTCGATCGAGCATTGAACATAAAATCATGCATCGTTCCGGACTCGCTGGATCGTGTCCAGCAATCCAAGCTTCCGAATTCGGAAACTCCTCGGCCTTTAAGCCCCAAGATGGGTAGGGATCCGGATTTTAGACCACCCACCCACCCAGACATATGCGATCTATCTCTAATACGGCAAGAGCCCGCTGAAACAGTACATCATTACTGGGCCAGATTCCTCCTGGTTATGGACAGGATAAAGGACTACTGAGAGGAAAACGCAATCTCCATCTTTTGCAATAACTGCACGGACAAGGGAATATTGAACGCCATCGGCCGTCATAAAATTACACGCTTCACTGATCTGGCGTCCATAGTACGAAAGTACTGTGCGATGGAGAGTTTCTGGAAAATCGAGAACCAATTTTGGGATAATCTGGCCCCGAACACAACCCCAGTCCGCAACAAAAGGGTGCATCACACTCAGGCCCCAGATGCAAAAACCAAAAAGCAAAAACCCCATAAAAGGTAGGGAACCATACTGGAGGGATGGCTCAATGGACCCGTAAGCTTCATAGTACAGAGGGAGCCGTCCCAACACATAGCCTTCGAGCATGTTGGATATTACGGCAGGTGGCCAAAAGTGGCGAGGAGCTTCTAGCCCCGAAAAACCACTCCAACAACACCGGTACGGTATCAACAGTCTTCGAGACCTTCGCATCAAACAATATGCGAAAACGAACAATCCGCGGCCTCGCCGAAGTCTACCAAGTAGCAACAGCAAATCCATGGAGCGACACAGCCATCACCTTCAACGCCAGCGACGAACCTAAATTCCGAACAGCCCGAGCACCAGCCACACTGGTGCTTAGTCCCATAGTGGACGGCTTTCGACTTACAAAGGTCCTCATGGATGGCGGCAGCAGACTAAACCTCATCTACGAGGAAACCCTTCAAAAAATGGAAATCGATTGGAGCCGTATTGAGCGAAGCAGCACAACCTTCAGAGGAATAATCCCTAGCCGGGAAGCGCGCTGCACCGGAAAAATCACACTCTATGTGGTGTTCGGCTCGCCGGACAACTACAGATCCGAAGAAGTCACGTTCCAAGTGGCCCCGTTCAACAGCGGATATCACGCTATATTAGGACGAGAGGCATTCACAATTTTTCAAGTCGTACCCCATTACGGGTATATGAAGCTCAAAATGCCCGGGCCCGACGGAATAATCACTCTCGCTAGTGATCCGGACATAGCACTCCGCCCCGAAAACAAGACAGCCGCACTAGCCCTGGAGGCACTATCCGATGCCCTAGCGGCAGAAGAACTCACCGCGCTGCGCTCTACGGTAAACAGGGACGATGTGATACTTGATAAAAGATCCAAGTCCACCTCCTTCAAACCAGCAGATGAAATAGTGAAATTCCAGGTCCATCCAACGGACCCAACAAAGACGGCCTCCATTGGGGCACAATTAAAACCCGAGGTAGACGCCGCACTGCACGAATTCCTTCGGGAAAATTGGGACATTTTCGCCTGGCATCCTTCGAACATGCCCAGAATCCCACGCAGATTGGCAGAACACAGCCTAAACATCCTAAAAGGATTCAAGCCGGTCAAATAGGCTCTTCGACGATTTTCCGAACCCAAAAGACAGGCAATGGGAGAAGAGCTAGCCAAACTATTGGAAGCCGGATTCATTAGAGATATCAAACATCCGGATTGGCTAGCAAATCTGGTAATGGTACCAAAGAAGGACAAATCCTCGCGCCTATGCGTCGATTTTAAAGACCTCAATAAGGCTTGCCCAAAGGATCCCTTCCCCCTCCCCCGCATCGACCAAATTATCGATGCTACCGCAGGGCACGATTCATTGTGCTTCCTCGACACATACTCTGGTTACCATCAAATCAAGATGGCAGAAGCAGACCAAGCCGCAACGGCATTTATCACTCCATACGGACCATTCTGCTTCAACATGATGCCCTTCGGACTTAAAAATGCCGGCGCAAGATATCAGCGCATGATTCAAACATGTTTGGCTACCCAGATCGGCAAAACAGTCGAGGCATACGTAGACGACGTAGTCGTCAAAAAGAAACACGTCGAAACTCTAGTAGACGATTTGAGGCTCACATTCGACAACCTCAGAGCATATGATATCAAGCTGAATCCGGAAAAATGCGTTTTCGGCGTACCAGCCAGAAAGCTGCTGGGCTTCATTGTATCCGGTAGAGGAATTGAAGCAAACCCGGCTAAAATCCGAGCTCTGTCACAGTTGGATATCCCAAAGGACCTCAAACAAATACAAAAATTAACAGGATGCATGGCAGCTTTAAGCCGCTTTATCTCCCGTCTAGGAGAAAAGGCATTGCCCCTCTATCGCCTCCTCAGGCGCACCGAACACTTCGAGTGGACGGATGCTGCCACTGCCGGACTCGAAGAAATAAAAGCCATATTGGCAACAAATCCGGTCATGGCTGCGCCCAATCTAGGCAAACCAATGTTGTTATACATCGCAGCAACGCATCAAGTTGTAAGCGCGGTACTCGTCGTCGAACGAGAGACAGAAGGGCATAAATTCCCTCTTCAAAAACCAGTGTATTATGTATCCACTGTGTTAACTCCCTGCAAGTCCCGTTACCCACACTATCAGAAGATAGCGTATGCGGTGTTCATGGCATCCCGTAAGCTCCGACACTACTTTCAGGAGTGTTCGATAACAGTGGCCTCCGAAGTACCACTCAATGACATCATAAATAGCCGCGACGCAACGGGCAGGATTGCAAAATGGGCCATTGAGCTCTTACCATTCGATATAACTTACAAACCTCGGCGAGCTATAAAGTCACAAGTTTTGGCTGACTTCGTCGCCGAATGGATAGAAGCCGAACTCCCTAAAGAGTACGGCGCATACTCCAATTGGACTATGCACTTCGACGGCTCCAAAATGTTGGCCGGACTGGGGACTGTCGTCGTCTTGAGGTCCCCAACCGGGGACACAGTCCAATACGTACTTCAAATAATGTACACGGACTCCAACAATGCAGCCGAATACGAGGCCCTCCTACATGGTCTCCGGATGGCAATCTCCATGGGCATTCAATGCCTAGAGGTGCGCGGGGATTCAAACCTTGCAATATCCCAAATAAACGGAGACTTTGACGCCAAGGAACCGAAAATGGCAGCATATCGCAACGCTGTCCTAAAAATGTCGGCTCAGTTCGAAGGACTTGAATTCCATCACGTAGCCTGAGAAAATAACCAAGCAGCCGACGTACTGGCACGCATCGGCGCAAAATGTGACGATGTCCCTCCAAATATCTTCCTGGAACGGCTCTTCAAGCCATCCGTACTATGGGAAGGGGAATCCGGAAATGACAAACCGGAAACAACCGTGCCAACCAGTGATTCAGCCGATGACATAACACCTTCAGCCCACGATGTAATGGCAGTAATTGCCTCGTGGACGGAACCATTCCTAGCCTATCTGCTTAGACAGGAACTTCCCGAAGACCAAAATGAGGCCCGCTGCATAGTCCAGCGATCGAAAGCCTACAAGGTCCATGAGGGAGAACTTTATAAGAAAAGTACAACCGGAGTCCTTCAAAGGTGTATCTCCGAAGAGGAAGGGCGAAACCTCCTGGCTGAAATTCATGCCGGACTAGGCGGACACCACGCAGCAGCCCGGGCCCTTGTAGGAAAGGCATTCCGTACTGGATTTTATTGGCCGACGGCCCAGGCAGATGCCCAGGACTTAGTCCAGAGATGCGTCGGTTGTCAGCTCTTTGCTAATCAGAGCCATATGCCACCCACCGCCTTCAAAACTATACCCATTACCTGGCCGTTCGCGGTCTGGGGGCTTGATATGGTTGGACCCCTTAAAGGGGGAACCCACAAGCAAAGGTACCTATTGGTCATGGTGGATAAATTCACCAAATGGATAGAGGCCAAACCGGTCAAAACGGCAAAGTCCGGACCAGTGATAGACTTTATATCCGGGGTGGTACACCGTTACGGAGTCCCCCACAGCATCATCATCGACAACGGCACGAACTTCACGGCCGACGAGGTTAAGTCATGGTGCAAAAATATGGGCATCAAGCTCGACTACGCTTCAGTCTATCACCCTCAAACCAACGGTCAAGTGGAACGAGCAAATGGTCTAATAATGAGCGGCATTAAACCCAGACTAGTGCGGTCACTTACTAAATCTGACACGCACTGGGTTGAGGAGCTCGACTCCGTACTATGGGGGCTGCGGACAACGCCTAACCGTACTACCGGATTCACACCATTTTTTATGGTATACGGCGCAGAGGCAGTTCTGCCCTGCGACATTATTCATGACTCACCTCGAGTGCGCATGTACGAAGAAAGAGAGGCCGAGCTGGATCGGTAGGACAGCTTGGATACATTGGAGGAAGAACGCGACGTCGCCAGGGCTCGTTCCGCATTCTATCAGCAGCAGGCCCGAAGATATCAAAGCAGAGAAGTACGGGCCAAGACTTACAACGTTGGGGAACTAGTTCTACGCCTGCCAGACAAGAAAAAGGACAAGCTCAAGCCCAAATGGGAGGGCCCCTTCATTATCGATCAAGTCCTGACCGGCGGAGCGTACCGTCTACGAAATGCGTCGGATAACTGACTCGAGCCGAACCCATGGAACGCAGCCCGCCTCCGAAGATTCTATGCCTAGCGCCGGACTAAGAGTTCGTCCCCTTCCTCCGTTCAAATTTTTTTTCACTTCAGCTGTCTTTTGTTTCTCTTTCTTCCCCTAACCTTTTTACTGCAAAACCCCTAAGGGCCTACTTCCGCGTTGTTCGCATACACTTGATGCGCCATCCGCACTCATTATACCTGGGGGCTTCTTTTCTAGAAGCTCAATTATAAGGGCTTCATGCATCGATATGACTTAAGTTTTGGCCAAGCTGGGTTACCTGGCTCCTGTGCTTACCCCTACGTTCCCGATTGTTCGTCTAGGAGGTAAAGGGAGCACCTCTGTGATTGTTACTGCCGGGTCAGCCGGATGTGTACCTCAGACTGGGTGAAGCCAAAAGCTAGCGTTCTTAAGGGAATATTCGGTCGGTGACTTGAAAGATGATTTTTTACCTACTTATTTATCTGCCCCCAGATGTTTTTCTGCTTTTTTCGCAGTCCGGACTTGCACTTTAGGGCATGCCTCCCAGGGAAAGGAACCCTTAACGGAACTATTCTCCCTGGAAGATGTTTCTTACTAACCATGTAATATAACATAACTAGTTGGGCACTTGTCTGATAAAGCACTAATGACCCCTACGCCTGGTCTCCATGCATACCCCGGTTGTTTCTTAACCAAAAAGGTATTCGGACACACTCCAGACTCTAGGGTGCCGAGGTTGAAGCGAAAAGGTCGGCAAAGACAAACGATCTACAATCCGGCTAGAAGGCATTTCACATGTCATTTTTAAAAAAAAAATATACATTGTGAAATTTACTGATTGTATTCCTCCTCAATCCCGTCTAACAGGCTGTCTAACTTACAGTCCCGTTGGGAAAATTTAGCAGCCAACTCTACCTGGCTGAAAGGCGCTCAAGCCAACCCCACCAGTCCAACTTCGACCATGTGGTTGGGATCCGCCTTCTTGTAACGCGTCTTCACCATGGCCCAAGCCTCCCTGGCACCTTGACGGCAAGCCGAAATCTTCCACAAACGGAAGCGCTGCCGCACTCCCTGAAGCTTCTCCGCAAGCTCCCCAAGGCCCTCGGGTAGGGAGCGGGCTGGCCATAAAGCCTGGACGACGCCGCTCATTGCCTGCCAAACTCGTTCGAGCAGTTGCAACAGCTCGGGAAGTTGATCACCCGTTGATATGGGCATCTCCTCCGCAGGGCGACCTGTGAGTATACCTACAAGACATATTGTGTCAATTTACTTCTTCGCCGAACACTTCTTTTTAAAGGAGTCCGCTCAAGCACTTACTATAAATGTCGCGACGAAGCCGCTGATTCTCCTTAACGGAGCCAGACAGCTAGGCTCGAGCGCCTTTCAGCTCCTCTCCGAGCTTGGCGTTGGCATCTTGGAGCTTGTTCCTTTCTTGCTGCACCCTATTCAGCACCCTCTCGCCGGCCTTTAGCTGGCGCAGTAATTCTTGCCGGTCCGGATCTTGTCCGGCGGCACCTGCAATGTCACTATTAGACTTGCGCGCACACCGCACTGTGCTTATATTTATTAATACAATGTGTTACCAGGAGGGGTCTCTGCGCTTCCTCCTGCGGCAGCAAGTGCGGCCTCAAGCTGGGCCTTGCATTCTTGCAGCTCCTGAGACTGCTGGGCATTCTTCTCGGTAAGAGCCTGCGTTTCAAATGATCCTTAAATCAGTTAACATAACTACTTTAAGTCTCGGGGGCTACTAGTATATATAACCATTAAAATTCCCTTACCCGTATGTCTTTCACATACTGCTCCGTGGCTCTGTTAAAACCATCTTGAGCGGCACGGAGGTGCACGTCCCCCGCGTTGAAGGCGTCCAGCGCCTCAGGGGAAAAGCACGCTTCCCGAAATACTGTCCGGCGGCGCCTGTGGTTCATGGCGCTCTCCACCTCAGACTTGGTGGCGGACAGTCGGTCGGCATCCTCCGTTGGAGGAGTATCCGGCCCGCGCCTTGCGCTTGCCTCCCCCTCCTGACCAGGCGCTGGAGCCTGGCCGGTATAGGCTGGATTGGCAACCTCTGCGCCCGCAGTCCGGCGGGCGCTTTTTCTCCTATAAAGGATCATGAGGACTCAGACGCTTCCTAGGAACGTTGCTCTGAATATTTGAAATACGAGCTATACCTTTGTGGCGACGTTTCAGTCCGTACCACGCTCCTTTTCCGCCTGCTGGTCCGGACTGACCTTTGTTGGTCAGCCGCCGCGGGCTCGACTTCCCGCCTTGAAGGTGCTTCCTGTAAAACACCATCGTTCGCGAAGGTCAGAAATGGGCAAGGAAGAGATAATGGTGTCCAAACCTCGGTCACAATCACCTGGGAAGCCGGATATAATCCGGGGTAGTCCGCCGTAATGGCGACCAAAGCATTGTCCATGCTGAGCTGGTGAAACACCCCGTCGATCAGCTCCACCTTGATATCCGGATCCTCTTCGGAGGCCGGATCCAGGGATCTTTCTGGATCCTACGGCTGCGGAGCGGGACTTGCCATGTCCTCCACAGTCCGGCGTAGTTCCTGCGTCGAAGACATAATGTAAGAGGCCTAAACTTCGAAAGCATGGGTTGAGCCCTTAAAAATGTTCGCTTACCCAGCTTCTAGGGTTCTTCATGGAAAACCCATTCAAGGGGTTCGTTCGAAGGAAATCCTCCTTTTCCCCCTTGTACAGGCCGAACAGGATCTGCACCAGGTCCTCGGTCAAATCCGGTCCTTTGCGGCCGTGGCGGGTGGCGTCGTCCTCCCCGTTGAAATCTCACATGGGGTGGCCCCTGTATTGCAGTGGCTGTACTCCCCGCATGATGCATATTGCCATGATTCCGATCATGGTCAATCCGGAATGGGCCAATAATCTTATTCGGCCCATCAGGTAATGGACGCTCTTGTCTTCCTCCAAACAGGGGCTCCGCGGGCCAGCTGAGGCGTTTCTTCAGAGGAGCAGCACTGAACTTGTGCACGGGGAGTCGCAGCGACCCGCGGCAGGGCTTGCTGGGCGTCCGCCAAGATCCTCCATGGCTACTTGGATGCCATTCAAGATCAAAGTACTCAAACCAAGGCCCCGGCAAGAGGAGCTTGCCGGGAAGGCCAACCAAGGCCCCGGCAAGAGAAGCTGGCCGGGAAGAATACAAAGTTCCGGCAAGAGAAGCTGGCCGGGAAGAAAACAAAGGCCCCGGCAAGAGGAGCTTGCCGGGGAGGCCGACCAAGGCATCTCCAGAAGACTTGCCGTGGCGCCCCACGCGCCCCGGCAGGGCCCGACGGCCGGCAAGCTTGCCGGCACGACAAGAGAAGGGCCGCGGCAAGGCACTTGCCGCGGCAAGGCGGCCAATCAAAATCCAGCGAGTGTCACCCCAGGGCCACCCCAGGGGCACGCGGCGGGGCGTTGCGTAGCCATGCAGAGCGAGGTGGCAAACGGAGCTGACGGAGACGCCATCGTGGCAATCGGTGGCGCCTCTAATGGTCGTTTCCTTGCACTGTTGGGGCGACCGGACGGGCATTAAATGCCCTTGTCCCCTGCTGTCAGAGTTAGGTAGGGGACACTGTTGGTAGTAGTTGTACCAACCTGCGTTTTTACCTTGGTACCCCCTCTTCCTATGCTGCCACCTGTTGGTGCCCCCTTCAGACTATAAAAGGGAGGCCCATGCGCACGTAGTAAAGGTTCGGATTTTTGGTTCCACGGCTTAGGGGTTCGGAATTTCGGTTCCGCAGCTTGGAGGTTCGGTCCACTCGACACACACACACAGCACCACCATACGCTCGCTCTCGAGCAGGATCAAATAAAAACACAAAGCAGCAGTAGGAGTTTTATCTCTCCGGAGAGCTCCGAAGCTGGGTAAAAATCGCCCGTCTCCCCGCGCGCGCCCGACCTCGATCTGCTCTGTGCGCGGCCTCCGCCCCCTTGCCGGACTAGAAGGGGCCCCCCGTGCCCCATAGGTGCCCGGGGCCGCAGACAGCCCCCGACAACGAGAGGTGACTTCTTGATCCTCCTCCATGGCATCTATCCTTTTCAAATCAGCCTCCATCACATCCTCCGTTGATGGTCCAAAGTGATAGGCATCGCTGTTTTCTCCTGGACCTGGAGTTGGGTGAGGCACCCGGCTCTCCCCAACTGACTCCTGAGAAGACATCTTGCTTTATTCTACAACAGGAATAGCTCGAAACGAAAACAGAGGATATTTGCATGATACGGTGGTCAAAACTTTCGGGAGTATATATAATGAATTTTTACCGACCAAAATACGTAACATACAAGAAAACGGAGTCCGGGAGGCACATGAGGTGCCCACGAGACAGGGGCGCGCCCTACAGGGGGGCGCGGCCTCCTCTCTCGTGGGAGCCTCGTTTCCCTTTAGGAATACTTCTTTCTTCCTAAAATTCTTAAATAATCCAAAACTGATAAAAATTGCCATTAGAGTTGTTCTGGAGTCGGTTTATTGATTTTTATAGCAACAGAACGATAGACCTCCTCGATAACGTAGGGACCTTCCCATTTTGAGAGAAGTTTTCCTACAAAAAATCTTAAACGAGAGTTGAATAATAACACATAATCTCCTACGTTAAACTCACTCTTTTGTATTCTCTTATCATGCCAGCGTTTGACTTTTTCTTTGAAAAGCTTGGCATTTTCATATGCTTGGGTTCCATTCATCAAGTGAGCTAATATCAAATAACCTTTTCTCACGGCAAGTTTGAAATCATAGTTGAGCTCTTTAATAGCCCAATAAGCTTTATGTTCAAGTTCAAGAGGTAAATGACATGCTTTTCCATAAACCATCTTATATGGAGACATACCCATAGGATTTTTTATGCAGTTCTATAGGCCCATAATGCATCATCAAGTTTTTTGGACCAATTATTTCTAGATCTATTCACAGTCTTTTGCAAAATTAATTTGAGCTCTCTATTTCTCAACTCTACCTGACCACTAGACTGCGGATGATAAGGAGATGCTATTCTATGATTGACGTCATACTTAGCGAGCATCTTACGGAAAACACCATGAATAAAATGTGAACCACCATCAGTCATAAGATATCTAGGGACTCCAAACCTCGGAAAAATAACTTCTTTAAGCATTTTAATAGAAGTGTTATGATCAGCACTACTAGTTGGAATAGCGTCTACCCACTGTGTAACGTAATCAACAGCAACTAAAATATGTGTATAACCATTGGAGGCAGGAAAAGGTCCCATGTAATCAAAGCCCCAAACATCAAACGGTTCAATAACAAGAGAATAATTCATAGGCATTTCTTGACATCTACTAATGTTACCTATTCTTTGACATTCATCACATGATATGACAAACTTACGAGAATCTTTGAAAAGAGTAGGCCAACAAAAACCAGATTGTAGTACCTTGTGTGCAGTTCTATCTCCAGCGTGGTGTCCTCCATAGGATTCAGAGTGACACTTGCGTAGGATTTGTTCCTTTTCATGCTCAGGCACACAATGTCTAATAATACCATCTACTCCTTCTTTATAAAGGTGTGGATCATCCCAAAAGTAATGTCTTAAATCATAAAAGAACATTTTCTTTTGCAGGTATGTGAAACTAGGTGGTATATATTTAGCAACAATGTAATTAGCATAATCAGCATACCAAGGAACAGTTCGAGAAGCATTGACAACCGCTAATTGTTCATCAGGAAAGCTATCATTAATAGGCAGTGGGTCATCAAGAACATTCTCTCACCTAGACAAGATGTCTGCAATGGGGTTCTCAGCTCCCTTTCTATCAATAATATGCAAGTCAAATTCTTGGAGCAAGAGAACCCATCTAATGAGTCTAGGCTTAGCATCTTTCTTTTCCATAAGATATTTAATAGCAGCATGATCTATGTGAATAGTAACTTTGGAATGAACAATATAAGGTCTAAACTTATCACATGCAAACACAACTGCTAAGAACTCTTTTTCAGTAGTAGCATAATTTCTCTGAGCAATATCAAGAGTCTTACTAGCATACTGGATAAAATTCAATTTCTTATTGACTCTTTGCCCTAAAACGGCACCTACAGCATAATCACTAGCATCGCACATAATTTCAGAAGGTAAATTCCAATCAGGTGGCTGAACAATAGGTGCAGTGATCAAAGCTTTATTAAGTGTTTCAAATGCTTCTACACAATCATCATCAAAGACAAAAGGAATATCTTTTTGCAATAAATTAGTCAGAGGCCTAGAGATTTTAGAGAAGTCCTTAATGAACCTCATATAAAAACCGGCATGACCAAGGAAACTTCTTATACCTTTTATGTCCTTGGGACATGGCATCTTTTCAATAGCATCAACTTTGGCTTTATCAACTTCAATGCCTCTCTCGGAGATCTTGTGCCCCAAGACAATGCCTTCATTAACCATAAAGTGACACTTCTCCCAATTCTAGATGAGAGTAGTGTCTTCGCATCTCTGCAAAACTCGATCAAGGTTGCTCAAACAATGATCAAAGGAGGATCCATAGACGGAGAAATCATCCATGAATACCTCACAAATCTTTTCACAAAAATCAGAAAAGATAGCCATCATGCATCTTTGAAAGGTCGCAGGTGCATTACATAAACCAAAAGGCATACGTCTATAAGCAAAAGTACCAAAAGGGCAAGTAAAAGTAGTTTTAGATTGATCCTTTGCTGACACGGTTATTTGAGAGAAGCCAGAATAACCATCTAGAAAGCAAAAATGTGTGTGTTTGGATAGCCTTTCTAGCATTTGATCAATAAAAGGTAAAGGGTAATGATCTTTCTTAGTAGCTTTATTTAACTTACGAAAATCAATTACCATCCTATAACCTGTAATAATTCTTGGCGGGATCAATTCATCTTTATCATTAGGAACAATGGTAATACCTCCCTTTTTAGGGACACAATGGACAGGGCTTACCTATTCACTATCAGCAACGGGATAAATAATACCTGCCTCAAGGAGCTTTAGTATCTCCTTTCTTACCACTTCCTTCATCTTGGGATTTAATCATCTTTGAGGATCTCTAACTGGTTTGGCATCTTTCACCACTGAAATTTTGTGTTGACATAACGTGGGACTAATGTCCTTAAGATCATCCAGAGTATACCCAATAGCAGCTCTGTGCTTCTTCAGAGTTTTCAATAATCTTTCTTCTTCTTTCTCTGAAAGGTTAGCACTAATAATAACAGGATATATTTCTTTTTCATCAAGATAAGCATACTTAAGATTATCAGGTAAGGGTCTGAGTTCAAACACGGGATCACCCTTGGGTGGAGGGGGGTCCCCAAGAATTTCAACGGGAAGGTTATGTTTTAGCATAGGTTCCTGTTTAAGGAACACTTCATCTATTTCTTCCCTTTCCTTCATAAACATATTGTTTTCATGGTCTAACAAATATTGTTCTAACGGATGAGTTGGAGGAACAGCAATGGAAGCAAGACCGATAATCTCGTCCTTACTAGGTGGTTCCCTTTCACGAGGTTGTCTACTAAACTTAGCAAAATTGAACTCATGAGACATACCATCTATGCCAACAGTGACGACCTTCCTTGCACAATTAATCTTAGCACTAGTAGTATTCAAGAAGGGTCTACCAAACCTTCCTTGCATAATTAATCTTAGCACAAGAAAATCAGCAGGGTATTTAACCTTCCCACACAAAACTTCAACATCTCTAACAATCCCAATAGGTTTAATGGTGTCCCTATTAGCAAGCTTAATAGTAACATCAATGTCTTCTAATTCAACAGGTGCAATATCGTGCGTAATTTCTTTATAAAGATCATAAGGTATCGCACTAGCACTAACACCCATATCATATAAGCCATGATAACAATGATCTCCTATTTTAACAGAAATAACAGGCATGCCTACAACAGGTCTACGTGTTTTAGTATCGGGTCTAGCAATATTAGAAGTTTCACCCAAGAAAGAGATAACATGCCCATCTAAGTCCTCATCCAAGAGATCTTTAATCATAGCAATACCAGGTTCAGCATTAATTTGCTCAGGAGGTGTATAAGTCCTAGTATTACTCTTACGAACAACAGTCGAAGCTTTAACATGATCTTTTATCCTAACAGGAAAAGGAGGTTTTTCAACATATGCAGTAGGAATAATAGGATCACTATATGTAATAGTCTTTTCTTCGACTGTAATAGGTGCAACTACTTTCACTTCAACAGGAGGAATATATTTAAACCACTTCTCTTTAGGGAGATCAATGTGAGTAGCAAAAGTTTCACAAAA
The DNA here is from genome assembly GCA_963921465.1 of Triticum timopheevii. NCBI lineage: Eukaryota > Viridiplantae > Streptophyta > Magnoliopsida > Poales > Poaceae > Triticum > Triticum timopheevii. The sequence continues at coordinate 67,108,589 of OY997272.1, read as the reverse complement.
AGTAGCTACTATCTCAGAGTCAAGTCCATACTTAGAGCTAAATCCACGGAAAGCATCGGTATCCATAAAAGATTTAACACAATCGAACTTAGGTGTCATACCTGACTCCTTGCCATCGTCAGAACCCCAATCTTCAGAGTTGCGTTTAATTCTTTCCAATAAGTCCCATTTGAAATCAATAGTCTTCAGCATATAGGAACCAGCATAGGAAGTATCGAGCAGGTTGCGATTATCAAGAGAAAGCCGAGCATAAAAATTCTGAATAATCATTTCCCGAGAGAGCTCATGATTGGGGCATGAATATGACAGTGACTTAAGCCTCCCCCAAGCTTGATAGATACTTTCTCCTTCGCGAGGCCAGAAATTATATATGTAATTACGATCACGATGAACAAGATGCATAGGATAGAACTTCTGGTGATATTCCAATTTCAATCGCTTATAATTCCAAGATCTCATATCATCACATAGCCTATACCATGTCATTGCATCTCCCTTCAAAGATAAAGGGAAGACCTTCCTTTTAACAACATCATCGGGAATACCTGCAAGCTTAAATAATCCACAAACTTCATCCACAAAGATAAGGTGTAAGTCGGGATGCAATGTTCCGTCTCCTGCAAAAGGATTAGCTAGCAGTTTTTCTATCATACCTGACGGAATCTCAAAGTGAATATTTTCATAAAGTTCAGTAGGTTTAGGAGCATCTCTTTGCTCTTCTGGTTGGGGTGAAGAAATCCCAGACAAGCCCCTCAGAGGATTAGTTTCCATAGTGACAAGTAACAGAAAATTTCAGCACAATATATAAATGTTTCCTTACCAAGTTCCACTCACCAAGAGCGCTACGCTCCCCGGTAACGGCGCCATAAAAGAGTCTTGATGACCCACAAGCATAGGGGATCTATCGTAGTCCTTTCGATAAGTAAGAGTGTCGAACCCAACGAGGAGCATAAGGAAATGATAAGCGGTTTTCAGTAAGGTTTTCTCTGCAAGCACTGAAATAGTAGGTGATAGATAGTTTTGTGATAAGATAAATAGTAACGAGCAAAAAGTAAATAAAGTAAATAAAGTGCAGCAAGGTGGCCCAATCCTTTTTGTAGCAAAGGATAAGCCTGGACAAATTCTAATAATGAAGAAGGAGCTCACGAGGACACATTGGGAATTATCGTCAAGCTAGTTTTCATCACGTTCATATGATTCGCGTTCGGTACTTTGATAATTTGATATGTGGGTAGACCGGCACTTGGGTACTGCCCTAACTTAGACAAGCATCCCACTTATGATTAACCCCTATTGCAAGCATCTGCAACTACAAAAAGGAGTATTAAGGTAAACCTAACCACAGCATTAAACATATGGGTCCATATCAACCCCTAACGAAGCAACGCATAAACTAGGGTTTAAGCTTCTGTCACTCTAGCAACCCATCATCTACTTATTACTTCCCCATGCCTTCCTCTAGGCCCAAATAATGGTGAAGTGTTATGTAGTCGACGTTCACATAACACCACTGGAGGAAAAGACAACATACATCTCAGCAAAATATCGAACGAATACCAAATTCACATGACTACTAATAGCAAGACTTCACCCATGTCCTCAGGAACAAACGTAACTACTCACAAAGCATATTCATGCTCATAATCAGAGGGGTAATAATATGCATAAAGGATCTGAACAAATGATCTTCCACCAAGTAAACCAAATAGCATCAACTACAAGGAGTAATCAACACTACTAGCAACCCACAGTTACAAATTTGTGGTTTTAATACAAGATTGGATACAAGAGTTGAACTAGGGTTTTGAGAGGAGATGGTGCTGGTGAAGATGTTGATGGAGATTGACCCCCTCTCGATGAGAGGATCGTTGGTGATGACATTGGTGATGATTTCCCCCTCCCGAAGGGAAGTGTCCCCGGCAGAACAGCTCCGCCAGAGCCCTAGATTGATTCCGCCAAGGTTCCGCCTCGTGGCGACGGAGTTTCGTCCCGTAAGCTTGCCCACCATTTTTTCCAGGGTAAAAATGATGATATAGTAGAAGATGGACGCCGGAGGCCCACCAGGGGGGCCAGGAGATAGGGGGCCGCGCCCTACAGGGGGGGGCGCCCTCCTGTCTCCTGGACATGGTGTGGGCCCTCTGGCCTATTTCTTTTGCCCATAAATTCTTATTAAATCCAAAAAGTTGTTTCGTGGAGTTTCAGGACATTTGGAGTTGTGCAGAATAGGTTTCCAACATTTGCTCCTTTTCCAGCCAGAATTCCAGCTGCCGGCATTCCCCGTCTTCATGGTAAACCTTGTAAAATAAGAGAGAATAGCCATAAGTATTGAGATATAATGTGTAATAACAGCCCATAATGCAATAAATATTGATATAAAAGCATGATGCAAAATGGACGTATCAACTTCCATCTTGTAGCTATAGAACTTATTGGAGACTTCATATCTCTCAATCCAGGCATTTGCTTGAAATATTAACTTCAACTCCTGGAAAATCACATATGCTCCATGACGTTCAAAACATCGTTGAAGTCCTAGTTCTAAGCCATAAAGCATGGCACACTGAACTATCGAGTAGTCATCAGCTTTGCTTTGCCAGATGTTCTTAACATCGTAAGTTGCATCTACGGCAGTCCTGGCACCCAGCGGTGCTTCCAGGACGTAATTCTTCTGTGCAGCAATGAGGATAATCCTCAAGTTACAGACCCAGTCCGTGCAATTGCTACCATCATCTTTCAACATTGCTTTCTCAAGGAACGCGTTAAAATCCAACGGAACAACAGCACGAGCCATCTATCTACAACAACATAGACATGCAAAAATACTATCAGGTACTAAGTTCATGATAGATTTAAGTTCAATTAATCATATTACTTAAGAACTCCCACTTAGATAGACATCCCTCTAATCATCTAAGTGATCACGTGATCCAAATCAACTAAACCATAACCGATCATCACGTGAAATGGAGTAGTTTTCAATGGTGAACATCACTATGTTGATCATATCTACTATATGATTCACGCTCGATTTCGGTCTCAATGTTCCAAGCCCATATCTATATATGCTAGGCTTGTCAAGTTTAACCTGAGTATTCTGCGTGTGCAAAACCGGCAAAGAACACTCAGGGAGGACACTTTTATCTTGAAATACTCAGGGAGAACACTTTTATCTTGAAATTTAGTGAGAGATCATCTTATAATGCTACTGTCTGTGTAAAAACCGGCAGATCTCGGGTAGGGGGTCCCGGACTGTGCGTCTAGGCGGATGGTAACAGGAGACAAGGGACACGATGTTTTTACCCGGGTTCGGGCCCTCTCGGTGAAGGTAAAACCCTACTCCTGGTTGATTAATATTGATGATATGGGTAGTACAAGAGTAGGTCTACCACGAGATCAGAGAGGCTAAACCCTAGAAGCTAGCCTATGGTATGATTGTTGTTCGTCCTACGGACTAAAACCCTCCGGTTTATATAGACACCGGAGAGGGCTAGGGTTACACAGAGTCGGTTACAATGGTAGGAGATCTACATATCCGTATCGTCAAGCTTGCCTTCCACGCCAAGGAAAGTACCATCCGGACACGGGACGGAGTCTTCAATCTTGTATCTTCATAGTCTAAGAGTCCGGCCAAAGATGATACTTTGGCTATCCGGACACCCCCTAGTCCCGGACTCCCTCAGTAGCCCCCGAACCAGGCTTCAATGACGATGAGTCCGGCGCGTAGATTGTCTTCGGCATTGCGAGGCGGGTTCTTCTCCAAATTCCATGTACTTGTCGAATAGTGTCCGGCTTCTTATAAATGCTGCACTCCTTGGCTTCCACTCCCAATAATGGCCATCTTCCACGTGTCGAACGAATGCAAAAAGCCAGGGCATCTTTATATTTACCCCCCTAGCCGCGCAAAAGAGCCGCCTATAAAAGAGACGGGGATCTAGATCCGAATCACACCATCCTCCCTCCGCGAGCATTCATCGGAGCGCCTCTGACAAAAATCCATTCCATCATGGACAGTCGACGCGGCTCCTCCTCTCGCGCTCCCAGCCCTCAGCCTGGATATTGGGAGAGATGCTCAGTCCCGCAAAGTGAGTTAGTGATGCTCCAAGCCAAGGGATTTCTTCCCCCAGCCTTTATGGTTCTGGTTTGAGCCGGACTCGCCACCTACAAGGGCGGAAAGCAGGCGGAGAGCATCCCCAGTTCCTCTAAAGGAGAGCGGGTATGCTTTGTCTCTTATCTAATAAGAGGACTCAGATTTCCAATACATCCATTTCTCCGGGGGCTCCTGGAGTTCTACGGCCTCCAACTGCACCACCTTATGCCTGCCTCCATTCTGCACATCGCAGGCTTCGTGGCCCTTTGCGAACTGTTTTTGGGCATTGAGGCTCATTTCGCGTTGTGGAAGAGATTGTTTTGCCTGGTACCCCGTTCTCATGAGGGGTTAATATATCAAGTGGGCGGAGCCGAACTATGGCGCATCGCCGGGACCGGATATCTGTCCGGAACCCCGAAGAAGGCGTCCGAAGACTGGCCTTCAAAATGGTTTTATGTAGAAGACGCCCCGCTACCGGATCCCATTCGGACCGGTCTCCCGGAGTTCAGCAATGCTCCCTTGAAGAAACGCCTAAGCTGGCGCCCGCGGAGCCCCCAGAGGGAAAATGACAGGGATGTCCTCTACCTGATGAGCGGAATAAGGTTATTAGCTCATTCCAGCCTGACTATGATCGGAGTCATGGCCACATGCATTATGCAGGGTGTGCAGCCGCTCCAGTATAGGGGCCACCCCATCTGGGATTTCAACGGGGAAGATGATGCCACCTGCCATGGCCGTAAGGGGCCGGGATTGCTCGCCGACCTGGTGAAGATCTTGTCCGGCCTGTACAAAGGGGAAAAGGAGGATTTTCTCCGTGTTAGTCCATTGAACGGATTTTCTAAGGACAACCCTCAAAGCTGGGTCAGCGGACATTTCTTTTTGCCTATCCGATCCATATTCCCATGGTTAAGTATCTCATTTTGTGATTTTGACGCAGGAACTGCGCTGGGCCGTAGAGGATATACACAGCCCGGCTCCACAACCCGAGGATCCAGAACGGTCCCTCGATCCGGCCTCCGAAGAGGATCCGGACATAAAGGTGGAGCTGATCGATGGGGTGTTCCACCAACTTAGCATCGACAATGCTTTGGTCGCCATTACGGCCAACTACCCTGGAATACTTCCAGCTTCCCAGGTAACTATGACTGAAGTACTAATACCCAAACCCATCCATGCTTATTTCTGATCACCGCATACCAATGGTGTTCCGCAGGGGGTGCCTTTGAGGCGGGAAGCCGAGCCCGCGGTGGCTGGCCAACAAGGGGCAGCTCGGCCTAGCAGGCAGAAAAGAAGTGCGGTGCGGATCGAGACGTCGCCACAACGGTATGGCGTGCCTCCCTGTTTCAAGGAAAGATTCCTGGAAGGCATACTAACGCTCGTGACCTTTTCAGGAAAAAGAGCGCTCGCCGGACTGTGTCCGGAGAGGTTGCCAATCGAGCCTCCGTCAGCCAGGCTTCAAAGCCAGGTCCGGAAGGGGAGGTGAACACAAGGCGCGTGTCGGATGCTCCTGCAACGGAGGATGCCGACAGATTGTCTGCCACCAAATCTGAGGTGGAGAGCACCATGAATCATAGGCGCCGCTGGACAATTCTTCGTGACGCAAGTTTCTCCCAAGAGGCATTGAATGCCTTTAATTCGGGAGATGCGCACCTCCGTGCCGCTCAAGATGGTCTAGCCAGAGCCATGGAGCAGTATGTGAAAGACATACGGGTGAGGAATTTTGACAGTTATATATGCCAGTAGCCCCCGAGACTTAAAATAGTTAGAATAACTGATTTAAGGATCATTTGTTATGCATGATCTTACAGAAAAGAATACCCAACTGTCCCAGGAGCTTCAAGAGTGCAAGGCCCAACTTGAGGCCGCACTAGCCGCCACAGGGGGAGCCATAGAGACCCCCTCTGGTAATATATAATTCAAAAGATAAGTAGTTTGTGAAGTGCGGCGTGTGTGTAAGTCTGACAATAATATTGCAGATGGTGCCGGGGTAGATCCGGACAAGCAACAGCTCCTGCGCCGGTTAAAAGTCAGCGAGAATGTGCTTACAAGGGTGCGGCAAGAGAAGAATAACCTCCAATATGCCAACACCCAGCTGGGCGAGGAACTAAAAGATGTTCGTGCCCAGCTGTCTGACTCCGTTAAGGAGAATCGACGGCTTCGTCGCGGCATTTTCAGTAAGTGCTTGAACGAACCTTAAAAAAAAGAGTTCGGCGAGAAAGTCGACTAACAGAAATATGTCTGTAGGTATGCTCACAGGTCGTCCTGCATAGGAAATGCCCAGTTCAACGGGTGACCTACTTCCCGAGCTGCTGCAACTGCACGAACGAGTTCGGCAGGTGATGAAAGGCGTCTCCCAGGCCTTGTGGCCATCCATCTCCCTAACCGAAGGCCTTGGAGAGAAGCTTCAGGGAGCACGGCAGCGCTTCCAACTATGGAAGATATCAGCCTGCCGTCAAGGCGCTAGGGAGGCCTGGGCCATGGTGAAGACACAGTACACGAAGGCTGACCCAAACCACATGGCCGAGATTGGACCTGTGGGGCCTGATGGGAAGGAGATCCCTGTGAGCTTAGTGTACGGCCAAGTAGAGTTGGCCGCAAAGTATTCCCAGCGGGACTGTAAACTAGACAGCCTATTACATGGTATTGAAGAGGAATACAATCAGTCAATTTGATTGTGTAATTTAAAATGACATGTAAAATGCCTTCTAGCCGTATTGTAGATCGTTTGTCTTAGCAGACCTTTTCGCTTCAACCTCGGGACCCGACAGTCCGGAGTGTGTCCGAATACCCTCGCGGTTATATAAAGAACTGGGGCATGCGTGGAGACCAGGCATAGGGGTCATTAGTGCTTTATCAGACAAGTGCCCAACTAGTTATGTTATATTACATGGTTAGTAAGAAACATCTTCTAGGGAGAATAGTTCCGTTAGGGGTTCCTTTCCCTGGGAGGCATGCCCTAAACTGCATGTCCGAACTGCGAAAAAAGCAGGAAAGCATCTGGGGGCAGATAAATAAATAGGTAAGAAATCGTCTTTTAGTTCACCGACCGAATATTCCCTTAAGAATGCTAGCTTTCGGCTTCACCTAGTCTGAGGTACACATCCGGCTGACCCGGCAGTAACAATCGCAGTGGTGCTCCCTTTACCACCTAGCCGAACAATCGGGAACGTAGGGGTAAGCACAGGAGCCAGGCAACCCAGCTTGGCCAAAACTTAAGTCATATCGATGCATATAATGGTGAATAAAAGGTACATGCGGAAGTGTGACACATGTGTTGGGCATAAAGCCCGTATAAATAAGCTTCTGTTAAAGAAGCCCCCAGGTATAATGAGCGCGAGTAGCACGTCAAGTGTGTGCGAACAATGCGCAGACAAGCCTGCAAAGGCTTTAAGAAAAAGGAGGGAGAAGGAGAGAAATAAAAAGACAGCTAAAGTATAAAATGTAGACGGAGGAAGGAGACGAACTCAGAGTCCAGCGCTAGGCGTAGAATCTTCGGAGACGGGCTGTGTTCCATGGGTTCGGCTTGAGTCAGTTATCCGATGCATTTCGTGGACGGTACGCTCTGCCGGTCAGGACTTGGTCGATGATGAAGGGACCTTCCCATTTGGGCTTGAGTTTGTCCTTTTTCTTGTCCGGCAGGCGTAGAACTACTTCGCCAACATTGTAAGTTTTGGCCCGTACTTCTCTGCTTTGATATCTTCGAACCTGCTGTTAATGGAATGTGGAACGAGCTTTTGCCACGTCGCGCTCCTCCTCTAAGGCGTCCAAACTGTCTTGCCGATCCAACTCGGCTTCTCTTTCTTAGTACATGCGCACGCGAGGTGAGTCATGAATTATGTCGCAGGGCAAAACTGCCTCTGCGCCGTATACCATAAAAATGGTGTGAATCCGGTAGTGCGATTCGGCGTGGTCCGCAGCCCCCAGAGTACGGAGTCGAGCTCCTCTACCCAGTGCGTGTTAGATTCCTTAAGGGACCGCACTAGTCTGGGTTTAATGCCGCTCATGATTAGACCATTTGCTCGCTCGACTTGACCGTTAGTTTGAGGGTGATAGACTGAAGCGTAGTCGAGCTTGATGCCCATGTTTTTGCAACAGAGTTTAACCTTGTCGGCCGTGAAGTTCGTTATCAGTGATGATGCTATGGGGGACGCCGTAACGGTGTACTACCCCTGATATGAAGTCTATCACGGGTCCGGATTCGGCCATCTTAACTGGCTTGGCCTCTATCCATTTGGTGAATTTATCCACCATGACCAATAGGTATTTTTCCTTGTGGGTTCCTCCTTTAAGGGGTCCAACCATGTCAAGCCTCCGGACCGCGAACGGCCAGGTGATGGGTATAGTTTTCAGGGCGGTGGGTGGCATGTGGCTTTGATTAGCAAAGAGCTGGCAACCGACGCATCGTTGGACTAAGTCCTGAGCGTCTGCCCGGGCCGTTGGCCAATAGAATCCTGTACGGAAGGCCTTGCCTACAAGGGCCCGGGCTGCGGCGTGGTGCCCACCAAGTCCGGCATGAATTTCAGCCTGAAGATTTCGCCCTTCCTCTTCGGAGATACACCTTTGAAGGACTCCGGTTGTGCTTTTCTTATAAAGCTCTCCCTCATGGACCTTATAGGCTTTAGATCGCTGTACTATGCAGCAGGCCTCGTTTTGGTCCTCAGGAAGTTCCTGCCTAGTTAAGTACGCTAGGAATGGTTCGGTCCACGGGGCAATGACTGCCATTATTTCGTGGGCTGAAGGTGTTATTTCATTGGCAAAACCACCGATTGTGTCAGAATGTTCGGTGTCGGACGGTGCGGTTGGGTCCGGATTGTTGTTTCCGGACTCCCCTTCCCATAGTACGGATGGCTTGAAGAGCCGCTCCAGGAATATGTTGGGAGGGACAACATCGCGCTTTGCGCCGATGCATGCCAATACATCAGCCGCCTGGTTATTATCCCGGGCTACATGGTGAAATTCAAGCCCTTCAAACTGAGCTAACATTTTTAGGACGGCGTTATGGTAAGATGCCATTTTCGGATCCTTGGCGTCGAAGTCTCCATTTATTTGGGATATCGTGAGGTTCGAATCCCCGCGCACCTCTAGGTGTTTAATGCCCATGGAGACCGCCATCCGGAGGCCATGTAGGAGGGCCTCATATTTGGCTGCGTTGTTGGAGTCTGTGTACATTATCTGGAGTACGTATTGGATTGTGTCTTCGGTTGGGGATGTCAGGACGATGCCAACCCCCAGGCCGGCCAACATTTTGGAGCCGTCGAAGTGCATGATCCAATTGGAATATGCGCTGTACTCTTTAGGGAGTTCGGCTCCAGTCCACTCGGCGACAAAGTCAGCCAAAACTTGCGATTTGATAGATCGCCGTGGTTTATAGGTTATGTCGAATGGGAGGAGCTCGATGGCCCATTTGGCAATCCAGCTCATTGCGTCGCGGTTGTTTATAATGTCATTAAGAGGTACTTCAGAGGCTACTATTATTGAACACTCTTGAAAGTAGTGTCGCAGCTTCCGGGATGCCATGAACACCGCGTATGCTATCTTTTGATAATGTGGATACCGGGACTTGCATGGAGTTAGGACAGTGGACACGTAGTAAACTAGTTTTTGAAGGGGGAACTTGTGTCCGTCCGTTTCTTGTTCGACGACGAGCACCGCGCTTACAACTTGATGTGTTGCCGCGATATATAAGAACATTGGTTCGCCCATGTTTGGAGAGGCCAGGACCGGATTTGTTACCAATATGGTTTTTATTTCTTCGAGTCCGGCCGTGGCGGCATCCGTCCACTCGAAGTGTTCGGTGCGCCGGAGGAGGCGATAAAGGCTTAGAGCCGCCACGCATCCACTCAATTTTTGTATTTGTTTGAGGTCTTTTGAGATATCCAATTGTGAGAGAGCTTGGATCTTGGCTGGGTTTGCTTCAATTCCTCTACCGGATACAATGAAGCCCAAGAGCTTTCCGGCTGGTACGCTGAAGACGCATTTATCCGGATTCAGCTTAATGTCGTATGTTCGGAGATTGTCGAATGTGAGCCTCAAGTTGTCTACTAGAGTTTCGACATGCTTGGATTTTACGACCACATCATCTATGTATGCCTCCACTATTTTGCCGATCTGGTTTGCCGGACATGTCTGAATCATGCGCTGATATGTTGCGCCGGCGTTTTTGAGCCCGAAGGGCATTGTGTTGAAGCAGAATGGGCCGTATGGAGTGATGAATGTCGTTGCGGCTTGGTCTGGCTCTGCCATCTTAATTTGGTGGTAGCCGGAGTATGCGTCGAGGAAGCACAATGAGTCATGCCCTGCAGTAGCATCGATAACTTGATCGATGCGGGGGAGGGGGAAGGGATCCTTTGGGCAAGCCTTGTTAAGGTCCTTGAAGTCAACACATAGGCGCCAGGATTTATCCTTTTTTGGTACCATCACCAGGTTTGCTAGCCAGTCCGGATGTTTTATATCTCTGATGAATCCGGCTTCCAATAGTTTGGCTAGCTCCACTCCCATTGCCTGTCTCTTGGGTTCGGAAAATCGCCGAAGAGCCTGTTTGACTGGCTTGAATCCTTTTAGGATATTTAGGCTGTTCTCGGCCAACCGGCGTGGGATTCCTGGCATGTCTGAAGGGTGCTAGGCTAAAATGTCCCAATTTTCCCGTAGGAATTCTCATAGCGCGGCGTCTACATCAGGGTTTAACTGTGCCCCAATGGAGGCCGTCTTTGTAGGGTCCGTTGGATGGACTTGGAATTTGACTATTTCATCCGCTGGCTTAAAAGAGGTGGACTTGGATCTCTTATCGAGTACCACATCGTCCCTGTTCACCGTGGAGCGCAACGCAGTGAGTTCCTCGGCCGCTAGGGCTTCGGATAGTGCCTCGAGGGATATTGCAGTTGTCTTATTTTCGGCACGGAGTGCTATGTGCGGATCACTGGCAAGAGTGATGATTCCGTTGGGCCCGGGCATTTTGAGCTTCATGTACCTGTAATGGGGTATAGCTTGAAAAATTGTGAATGCCTCTCCCCCTAATAAAGTGTGATATCCGCTGCTGAATGGGGCCACTTAGAACGTGACCTCCTTGGACCTGTAATTGTCCGACGAGCCGAACACCACATCCAGTGTGATTTTTCCTGTGCAGCATGCTTCCCGACTAGGGATTATTCCTCTAAAGATTGTGCTACTTCTCTCAATGCGGCTCCAGTCTATTTCTATTTTTCGAAGTGTTTCCTCGTAAATAAGGTTTAATCCGCTGTCGCCGTCCATGAGTACCTTGGTAAGGCAAAAGCCGTCCACTATTGGACTGAGGACCAATGCGGCTGGTGCTCGGGCTGTTCGGAATTTAGGTTCGTCATTGACATTAAAGGTAATAGCCGTGTCACTCCATGGGTTTATTGTTGCTACTTGGTAGACTTCGGCAAGGCTGCAGAGTGTTCGTTTCCGCATATTATTTGATGCGAAAGTCTTGAAGACTGTTAATACCGTACTGGTGTTGCTGGGCTGGTTCTCTGGAGCTAGAAGCTCTTCGCCACTTTTGGCCACCTGCCGTAGTATCCAACATGCTCGAAGGCTATGAGTTGGAGTGGTGCCCTTTGTACTATGAATTTTGCAGGGTCCATTGAGCCATCCCTCTAGTACGGTTCCGTGCCCTTTAGGGGTTTTTTGCTTTTTGGTATTTAACCCAGGTGCCTGGCGATGATGCACCCTTTTATTTCGGACTAGGGTTATATTCGGGGCCGGATCATCCCAAAATTTGGTTTCAGTTTTCCAGGCGCTCTCCATCGCACAGTACTTTCGTACTATGGACGCCAAGTCGGCAAAGCATGTAATTTCACGACGACTTATGTGTTGGGGAACGTAGTAATTTCAAAAAAATTCCTACGCACACGCAAGATCATGGTGATGGCATAGCAACGAGAGGGGGGAGTATTGTCTACGTACCCTCGTAGACCGTTAAGCGGAAGCGTTATGACAACGCGGTTGATGTAGTCGTATGTCTTCACGATCCGACCAATCCAAGCACCGAACGTACGTCACCTCCGTGTTCAGCACACGTCCAGCTCGATGGCGTCCCCCGGGCTCCAATCCAGCAAAGCGACGGGGATGAGTTCCGTCAGCACGACGGCGTGGTGACGATGATGATGTTCAACCGGCGCAGGGCTTCGCCTAAACTTCGCGACGATATGACCGAGGTGGAATATGGTGGAGGGGGGCACCGCACACGGCTAAGGAACGATCCGTAGATCAACTTGTGTGTCTTAGGGGTGCCCCCCTACCCCGTATATAAAGGGAGAGAGGAGGAGGGGGCCGGCGAAGAGGGGAGGCACGCCCTAGGGGGGCAATCCTACTCCAAGTAGGTTTGCCCCCCCCCCCCCTTTCCTATTAGGAGTAGGAGAGGGAAGGAAGAGAGGGGAGGGAAGAAGGAAAGGGGGTGCCGGCCCCCCTCCCAATTCGGATTGGGCTTGGGGGGGCACGCCCCCTCCTTTGCTCCTTCTCCCTCCTTTCCACTAAGGCCCAATAAGGCCCATATACTTACCGGGGGGTTCCAGTAACCTCCCGGAACTCCGATATAGTCCCAATCTCATCTGGAACCTTTCCGGTGTCCAAATATATCCGTCCAATATATCAATCTTTATGTCTCGACCATTTCGAGACTCCTCGTCATGTCCGTGATCACATTCGGGACTCCGAACAAACTTCGGTACATCAAAACTTATAAACTCATAATAAAACTGTCATCGTAATGTTAAGCGTGCGGACCCTACGGGTTCGAGAACTATGTAGACATGACCTAGAACTATTCTCGGTCAATAACCAATAGTGGAACCTGGATGTTCATATTGGTTCCTACATATTCTACGAAGATCTTTATTGGTCAAACCGCAGAACAACATACATTGTTCCCTTTGTCATCGGTATGTTACTTGCCCGAGATTCGATCGTCGGTATCCAATACCTAGTTCAATCTCGTTACCGGCAAGTCTCTTTACTCGTTCCGTAATACATCATCTCGTAACTAACTCATTAGTTACAATTCTTGCAAGGCTTAAGTAATGAGTATTACCGAGAGGGCCCAGAGATACCTCTCCGACAATCGGAGTGACAAAACCTAATCTCGAATTAAGCCAACTCAACATGTACCTTTGGAAACACCTGTAGAGAACCTTTATAATCACCCAGTTACGTTGTGACGTTTGGTAGCACACAAAGTGTTCCTCCGGTAAACGGGAGGTGCACAATCTCATAGTTGCAGGAACTTTGTATAAGTCATGAAGAAAGCAATAGCAACATACTAAACGATCAAGTGCTAAGCTAACGGAATGGGTCAAGTCAATCACATCATTCTCCTAATGATGTGATCCCATTAATCAAATGACAACACATGCCTATGGTTAGGAAACATAACCATCTTTGATCAATGAGCTAGTCAAGTAGAGGCATACTAGTGACACTATGTTTGTCTATGTATTCACACATGTATCATGTTTCCGGTTAATACAATTCTAGCATGAATAATAAACATTTATCATGATATGAGGAAATAAATAATAACTTTATTATTACCTCTAGGGCATATTTCCTTCAGTCTCCCACTTGCACTAGAGTCAATAATCTAGATTACATAGTAATGATTCTAACACCCATGGAGTCTTGGTGTTGATCATTTTTTGCTCATGAGAGAGGCTTAGTCAACGGGTCTGCAACATTCAGATCCGTATGTATCTTGCAAATCTCTATGTCTCCCACTTGGACTTGGTCCCGAATGGAATTGAAGCGTCTCTTGATGTGCTTGGTCCTCTTGTGAAATCTGGATTCCTTTGCCAAGGCAATTGCACCAGTATTGTCACAGAAGATCTTCATTGGTCCCGATGCACTAGGTATAACACCTAGATCAGAAATGAACTCCTTTATCCAGATTCCTTCATTTGTTGCTTCCGAAGCAGCTATGTACTCCGCTTCACATGTAGATCCCGCCACGATGCTTTGTTTAGAACTGCACCAACTTACAGCTCCACCATTTAATAAAAATATGTATCCGGTTTGCGATTTAGAATCGTCCAGATCAGTGTCAAAGCTTGCATCGACGTAACCATTTACGACTAGCTCTTTGTCACCTCCATATACGAGAAACATATCCTTAGTCCTTTTCAGGTATTTCAGGATGTTCTTGGCCGCTGTCCAGTGACCCACTCCTGGATTACTTTGGTACCTCCCTGCCAAACTAATAGCAAGGCACACATCAGGTCTGGTACACAGCATTGCATACATGATAGAGCCTATGGCTGAAGCATAGGGAACTCCTTTCATTTTCTCTCTATCTTCTGCAGTGGTCGGGCATTGAGTCTGACTCAACTTTATACCTTGTAATACAGGCAAGAACCCTTTCTTCGCCTGATCCATATTGAACCTTTTCAACACTTTATCAAGGTACGTGCTTTGTGAAAGTCCAAACAAGTGTCTTGATCTATCTCTATAGATCTTAATGCCCAATATGTAAGCAGCTTCACCGAGGTCTTTCATTGAAAAACTTTTATTCAAGTATCCTTTTATGCTATCCAGAAATTCTATATAATTTCCAATCAACAATATGTCATCCACATATAATATTAGAAATGCTACAGAGCTCCCACTCACTTTCTTGTAAATACAGGCTTCTCCAAAAGTCTGTATAAAACCATATGCTTTGATCACACTATCAAATCGTTTATTCCAACTCCGAGAGGCTTGCACCAGACCATAGATTGATCGCTGGAGCTTGCACACTTTGTTAGCTCCCTTAGGATCGACAAAACCCTCCGGTTGCATCATATACAACTCTTCTTCCAGAAATCCATTCAGGAATGCAGTTTTGGCATCCATCTGCCAAATTTCATAATCATAAAATGCGGCCATTGCTAACATGATTCGGACAGACTTAAGCATCGCTACGGGTGAGAAATTCTCATCGTAATCAACCCCTTGAACTTGTCAAAAACCTTTCGCAACAAGTCGAGCTTTATAGACAGTTACATTACCGTCAGCGTCAGTCTTCTTCTTAAAGATCCATTTATTCTTAATGCCTTGCTGATCATCGGGCAAGTCAACCAAAGTCCATACTTTGTTCTCATACATGGATCCCATCTCAGATTTCATGGCCTCTAGCCATTTTGCGGAATCTGGGCTCATCATCGCTTCCTCATAGTTCGTAGGTTCATCATGGTCAAGTAACATGACTTCCAGAATAGGATTACCGTACCACTCTGGTGCGGATCTTACTCTGGTAGACCTATGAGGTTTTGTAGAAACTTGATCTGAAGTTTCATGATCAATATCATTAGCTTCCTCACTAATTGGTGTAGGTGTCACAGGAACTGATTTCTGTGATGAACTACTCTCCAATAAGGGAGCAGGTATAGTTATCTCATCAAGTTCTACTTTCCTCCCACTCACTTCTTTCAAGAGAAACTCCTTCTCTAGAAAGGATCCATTCTTAGCAACGAATGTTTTGCCTTCGGATCTGTGATAGAAGGTGTACCCAACAGTCTCTTTTGGGTATCCTATGAAGACACATTTCTCCGATTTAGGTTCGAGCTTATCTGGCTGAAGTTTCTTCACATAAGCATCGCAGCCCCAAACTTTAAGAAACGACAACTTTGGTTTCTTGCCAAACCACAGTTCATAAGGCGTCGTCTCAACGGATTTTGATGGTGTCCTATTTAATGTGAATGCGGCCGTCTCTAAAGCATAACCCCAGAACGATAGCGGTAAATCAGTAAAAGACATCATTGATCGCACCACATCTAGTAAAGTACGATTACGACGTTCAGACACACCATTTCTTTGTGGTGTTCTAGGTGGCGTGAGTTGCAAAACTATTCCGCATTGTTTCAAATGTAAACCAAACTCGTAACTCAAATATTCTCCTCCACGATCAGATCGTAGAAACTTTATTTTCTTTTTATGATGATTTTCCACTTCACCCTGAAATTCTTTGAACTTTTCAAATGTTTCAGACTTGTGTTTCATTAAGTAGATATACCCATATCTGCTCAAATCATCTGTGAAGGTGAGAAAATAACGATATCCGCCACGAGCTTCAACATTCATCGGACCACATACATCTGTATGTATAATCTCCAACAAATCTGTTGCTCTCTCCATAGTACCGGAGAACGGTGTTTTAGTCATCTTGCCCATGAGGCACGGTTCGCAAGTACCAAGTTATTCATAATCAAGTGATTCCAAAAGTCCATCAGTATGGAGTTTCTTCATGCGCCTTACACCGATATGACCTAAACGGCAGTGCCACAAATAAGTTGCACTCTCATTATCAACTCTGCATCTTTTGGTTTCGACATTATGAATATGTGTATCACTACTTTCGAGATTCAATAAAAATAGACCACTCTTCAAGTGTGCATGACCATAAAAGATATTACTCATATAAATAGAACAACCATTATTCTCTGATTTAAATGAATAACCGTCTCGCATCAAACAAGATCCAGATATAATGTTCGTGCTCAACGCTGGCACCAAATAACAATTATTCAGGTCTAAAACTAATCCCGAAGGTAGATGTAGAGGTAGCGTGCCAACCGCGATCACATCGACTTTGGAACCGTTTCCCATGCGCATCGTCACCTCGTCCTTGGCCAGTGCTCGCTTATTCCGTTGTCCCTGTTTCGAGTTGCAAATATTAGCAACAGAACCAGTATCAAATACCCAGGTGCTACTACGATCTCTAGTTAGGTACACATCAATAACATGTATATCACAAATACCTTTATTCACTTTGCCATCCTTCTTATCCGCCAAATACTTGGGGCAGTTCCGCTTCCAGTGACCAGTTTGCTTGCAGTAGAAGCACTCAGTTTCAGGCTTAGGTCCAGACTTGGGTTTCTTCTCTTGAGCAGCAACTTGCTTGCCGTTCTTCCTGAAGTTCCCCTTCTTCTTCCCTTTGCCCTTTTTCTTGAAACTAGTGGTTTTGTTGACCATCAACACTTGATGCTCCTTCTTGATTTCTACCTCCGTAGCCTTTAGCATTGCGAAGAGCTCGGGAATTGTCTTGTTCATCCCTTGCATATTATAGTCCATCACGAAGCTCTTGTAGCTCGGTGGCAGTGATTGGAGAATTCTGTCAATGACGCTATCATCTGGAAGATTAACTCCCAATTGAATCAAGTGATTATTATACCCAGACATTTTGAGTATATGCTCACTGACAGAACTATTCTCCTCCATCTTGCAGCTGTAGAACTTATTGGAGACTTCATATCTCTCAATCCGGGCATTTGCTTGAAATATTAACTTCAACTCCTGGAACATCTCATATGCTCCAGGACGTTCAAAACATCGTTGAAGACCCGATTCTAAGCCGTAAAGCATGGCACACTGAACTATAGAGTAGTCATCAGCTTTGCTCTGCCAGACGTTCACAACATCTAGTGTTGCTCCTGCAGCAGGCCTGGCACCCAGCGGTGCTTCCAGGACGTAATTCTTCTGTGCAGCAATGAGGATAATCATCAAGTTACGGACCCAGTCCGTGTAATTGCTACCATCATCTTTCAACTTTGCTTTCTCAAGGAACGCATTAAAATTCAACGGAACAACAGCACGAGCCATCTATCTACGAACAAACATAGACAAGCAAAATACTATCAGGTACTGAGTTCATGATAAATTTAAGTTCAATTAATCATATTACTTAAGAACTCCCACTTAGACAGACATCTCTCTAGTCATCTAAGTGATCACGTGATCCAAATCAACTAAACCATAACCGATCATCACGTGAGATGGAGTAGTTTTCAATGGTGAACATCAATATGTTGATCATATCTACTATATGATTCACGCTCGACCTTTCGGTCTCCGTGTTCCGAGGCCATATCTGCATATTCTAGGCTCGTCAAATTTAACCTGAGTATTCTGCGTGTGCAAAACTGGCTTGCACCCATTGTAGATGGACGTAGAGCTTATCACACCCGATCATCACGTGGTGTCTGGGCACGACGAACTTTGGCAACGGTGCATACTCAGGGAGAACACTTCTTGATAATTTTAGTGAGAGATCATCTTAAAATGCTACTGTCAATCAAAGCAAGATAAGATGCATAAAGGATAAACATCACATGCAATCAATATAAGTAATATGATATGGCCATCATCATCTTGTGCTTGTGATCTCCATCTTTGAAGAACCATCGTGATCACCATTGTCACCGGCGCGACACCTTGATCTCCATCGTAGCATCGTTGTCGTTACGCCATCTATTGCTTCTACGACTATCGCTACCGCTTAGTGATAAAGTAAAGCAATTATAGGGCGTTTGCATTTCATACAATAAAGCGACAACCATATGGCTCCTGCCAGTTGCCGATAACTTCGGTTACAAAACATGATCATCTCATACAATAAAATATAGCATCACGTCTTGACCATATCACATCACAACATGCCCTGCAAAAACAAGTTAGACGTCCTCTACTTTGTTGTTGCAAGTTTTACGTGGCTGCTACGGGCTTAGCAAGAACCGTTCTTACCTACGCATCAAAACCACAAGGATAGTTTGTCAAGTTAGTGTTGTTTTAGCCTTCGCAAGGACCGGGCGTAGCCACACTCGGTTCAACTAAAGTTGGAGAAACTGACACCCGCCAGCCACCTATGTGCAAAGCACGTCGGTAGAACCAGCCTCGCGTAAGCGTATGCGTAATGTCGGTCCGGGCCGCTTCATCCAATAATACCGCCGAACCAAAGTATGACATGCTGGTAAGCAGTATGACTTGTATCGCCCACAACTCACTTGTGTTCTACTCGTGCATATAACATCAATGCATAAAACCTAGGCTCGGATGCCACTGTTGGGGAACGTAGTAATTTCAAAAAAATTCCTACGCACACGCAAGATCATGGTGATGGCATAGCAATGAGAGGGGAGAGTGTTGTCTACGTACCCTCGTAGACCGTTAAGCGGAAGCATTATGACAACGCGGTTGATGTAGTCATACGTCTTCACGACCCGACCGATCCGAGCACCGAACGTACGGCACCTCCGTGTTCAACACACGTCCAGCTCGATGACGTCCCCCGGGCTCCAATCCAGCAAAGCGTCGGGGATGAGTTCCGTCAGCACGACGGCGTGGTGACAACGATGATGTTCTACCGGCGCAGGGCTTCGCCTAAACTCCGCGATGATATGACCGAGGTGGAATATGGTGGAGGGGGGCACCGCACACGGCTAAGGAACGATCCGTTGATCAACTTGTGTGTGTTAGGGGTGCCCCCCTCCCCCGTATATAAAGGGGGAGAGGAGGAGGGGGCCGGCCAAGAGGGGAGGCGCGCCCTAGGGGGGGCAATCCTACTCCAAGTAGGTTTGGCCCCTTGAGGGAGTCCTGGACTAGGGGGTGTCCGGACAGCCGGACTATCATCGTCCGCCGGACTCCAAGACTACGAAGATACAAGATTGAAGACTCCGTCCCGTGTCCGGATGGGACTTTCCTTGGCGTGGAAGGCAAGCTTGGCGATACGGATATGTAGATCTCCTACCATTGTAACCGACTCTGTGTAACCCTAGCCTCCTCCGGTGTCTATATAAACCGGAGGGCTTTAGTCCGTAGGACACAACATACATTACAACAATCATACCATAGGCTAGCTTCTAGGGTTTAGCCTCCTTGATCTCGTGGTAGATCCACTCTTGTACTACCCATATCATCAATATTAATCAAGCAGGACGTAGGGCTTTACCTCCATCGAGAGGTCCCGAACCTGGGTAAAACATCGTGTCCCTCGTCTCTTGTTACCATCCGCCTAGACGCACAGTTCGGGACCCCCTACCCGAGATCCGCCGGTTTGACACCGACATTGGTGCTTTCATTGAGAGTTACTCTGTGTCGTCACCGATAGGCTTGATGGCATCTTCAACCAACAACGCTGTCCAGGGTGAGACTTTTCTCCCCAGATAGATCTTCGTATTCGGCGGCTTCGCACTGCGGGCTAATTCGCTTGGCCATCTGGAGCAGATCGAAAGCTACGCCCCTGGCCGTCAGGTCAGATCGGAAGCCTAAACTTCACGGCCGATGTCCACGGAGACTTGATCTTCGACGGACCCGAGCCACAGCCAAGCGCGCCGCACTGTTGCGATGGGCATGATCTAGCTCTGCCGCTGAACAGTGCCTTGGTGGCCGCACACGAATCCGCTCCGGCCATTAGTCCGGAGCCGATTGCCCGGATAGAGGATCGGTGGATAGACACCGCCTCGGGGGCTTTAACTTCCACGGCGATGGAGCCGAACACAGATCTTGTCCCTCGCAAAACTCGTGATTCCGAGGTGCCGGACTCCTTGCCGGACTCCGAACCTCCCACGCCCCTACCAATCAAATTGGATTGGGCGCCGGTTATGGAGTTCACCGCCGCGGACATCTTCCAATACTCGCCTTTTGGCGATATCCTGAATTCGCTAAAGCACCTCTCATTATCAGGAGAGCCCTGGCCGGACTATGGCCAGGATAGTTGGGGTACGGACGACGAAGAAATTCAGAACCCACCCACCACCCACTTTGTAGCCACTGTCGACGATCTAACCGACATGCTAGACTACGACCCCGATGACATCAACGCTATGGACGACGATGCCGGAGACGAACAGGAACCAGCGCCTACAGGGCACTGGAAGACCACCTCGTCATACGACATATATATGGTGGACACCCCAAAAGATGGGGACGGCGAAGAAGAAGCGGAGGCGGACTCTTTAAAGAAGCAGCCCAAGCGCCGGCGTCAGCGGCGCTGCTCTAAATCCCGCCACAGCAAGAATGGAGATTCCGGCACAGGAGATAATAATACCCCAGAGAGTGCCGAAGACAATCCCCTCCAGCAAGACTCAGCGCAGGAGGATGCAGAAGCAAGCCCTCACGAGAGGGCGGCAGACGAAGAGGTTGAGGATCATAACTATATTCCTCCCTCCGAAGACGAAGCAAGCCTCAATGATGACGAATTCGTCATACCTGAGGATCCCGTCGAACAAGAGCGTTTCAAGCGCAGGCTTAACGCCACAGCAAACAGCCTGAAGAAAAAGCAGCAACAGCTTCAAGCTGATCAGGACCTGCTGGCCGATCGATGGACTGAGGTCCTCGCGGCCGAAGAGTATAAACTCGAACGCCCCTCCAAAAGCTACCCAGGACGCAAGCTGCTCCCCCAATTAGAGGAGGAAGCATACATACCTCCATCACCGGCGCACGATATGGCTGACCGACCACCCCGTGGTCGTGACAGAGAGGCATCCAGGCCCCCAGCCAAGACCGTACCCCGGCATCGCTCCAAAAGTACAAAGTCAAGAGGGAACGCGCCGGACTTGCGAGATATATTGGAGGACAAACCAAGGCAATCCAGATCCATCTACGGATCACGTGGGCGCCCCACGACCCACGACGAATACCGTCGCGCCGGATACAATAACCCCGGCAGGGCCGAGCACAGCAGACAGCGCTCTCTCGAGCTGCGTCGCGATATTGCTCAATACAGAGGCGCCGCACACCCGCTATGCTTCACTGACGAAGTAATGGATCATCAAATCCCTGAAGGGTTTAAACCCGTAAACATCGAATCCTACGATGGCGCAACAGACCCTGCGGTTTGGATAGAAGATTATCTTCTCCACATCCATATGGCCCGCGGCGACGATCTCCACGCCATCAAGTATCTCCCACTCAAGCTTAAAGGACCAGCTAGGCATTGGCTTAACAGCTTGCCCGCAGAGTCAATTGGGTGTTGGGAAGACCTAGAGGCCGCATTCCTTGATAACTTCCAAGGAACGTATGTGTGACCACCAGACGCCGATGACCTAAGCCACATCATTCAGCAGCCAGACGAATCGGCCAGACAATTCTGGACACGGTTCTTGACGAAGAAAAATCAAACCGTCGACTGTCTGAATGCAGAGGCCCTTGCAGCCTTCAAGCATAACATCCGGGACGAATGGCTAGCCCGGCACCTGGGGCAGGAAAAGCCGAAATCCATGGCAGCCCTCACATCGTTAATGACCCGCTTTTATGCGGGAGAGGACAGCTGGCTAGCTCGCAGCAACAATCTCCGTAAAAATTCTGGCAGTCCGGATACTAAGGACAACAACGGCAGGTCACGTCGAAACAAAAACAAACGCCGCATTAACGGCGACGATAAGGAGGATACGGCAGTCAACGCCGGATTCCGAGGCTCTAAACCCGGTCAACGGAAGAAGCCATTCAAAAGAACCACTCCGGGCCCGTCCAATTTGGACCGAATACTCGACCACTTATGCAGCTAACCACACTAATAGAGATTGCTGGGTGTTCAAGCAGGCCGGCAAGTTAATTGCCAAAAACAATGACAAGGGGCTAAACAGCAACGACGAGAAAGAGACCCGACCGCCGAACAATAGAGGACAGAAGGGTTTTCCCCCACAAGTGCGGACGGTGAATATGATATACGCGACCCATATACCCAAGAGGGAGAGGAAACGCGCACTAAGGGACGTCTATGCGATGGAGCCAGTCGCCCCAAAGTTCAATCCATGGTCATCTTGTCCGATCACTTTCGATCGAAGAGACCATCCGACCAGCATACGCCATGGCGGATTCGCCGCATTGGTTTTAGACCCAATCGTCGATGGATTTCACCTCACGAGAGTCCTGATGGACGGCGGCAGTAGCCTGAACCTGCTTTATCAGGATACAGTGCGCAAAATGGGCATAGACCCCTCAAGGATTAAACCTACAAAGACAACCTTTAAAGGTGTCATACCAGGAGTGGAAGCCAACTGTACAGGCTCAGTCACACTGGAAGTGGTCTTCGGATCCCCGGATAATTTCCGGAGCGAAGAGTTAATCTTCGACATAGTCCTGTTTCGCAGCGGCTATCACGCTCTGCTCGGACGAACTGCATTTGCAAAATTCAACGCGGTGCCGCATTATGCATACCTAAAGCTCAAGATGCCAGGCCCTCGTGGAGTCATCACGGTCAATGGGAATACGGAATGCTCCCTCCGAATGGAGGAACATACAGCGGCTCTCACGACAGAAGTACAGAGTAGCCTCTTAAGGCAATTCTCCAGTCCGGCCGTTAAACAGCCGCATATAGCAAAACGCGCCCGAAGCAATACCAACCAAGACCACCTGGCGCGATCAGAGCATGCGTAGCAATGCGGGCCCAACCCTCGCCCGCGCATGATCGCAATAATAACACTCCGCGTGCATCATTACGCTTTGGAGATACCATGGGCACAGGGGAGGGGGCACGATCGCAACGGACCCAGAGTGCGGTTCGACCACACCGGGGGCTCGCAAGTGTGCCTCCCTTTTTTTATTTTTTATTTTTTTCCTTCTTTTATGTACACAGGACTCCGTTAACCAGAAGCCTTGTCCGGCGGTGAACCTACTGAACTCACGATGCAACAGTCAGGGACTAAAGACGGCTGCGACGAACACTCAGGTGGTCTCAATTACGAGCATTAAATTCGATTATATACACCAAGTCCGCAGCTCACCCCTGGAGGGGGACATGTTTACTTAGTCCAAATCCCTTGCTTACCGCACTATTTGTATCAGTCCGCTCTCCTAGCAGACTTTCTTTAATAAATAATGCAGCACCTTTTTGATTGCAATTGCATTACCTTTTATATATATATGCTCATTATATGACATCTTGCGCCCGTATATTTTGGTATGGCCTAATACGCCAGGGGCTTGTGTTCCCCACTCTATGGTGTGATAAGTCCGAACACTTTCATAAGTGTGGCACCCCGAACTTATAGCATTATATGAATCGGCTCCGAATCATGTCTTGGGTCAATAGTTGGGTTTGCCCGGCTCCCACGTTTTGGTGCCTTACGTTCCGTTCTGTCGGCTAAGGTGGCATTGGGAGAACCACTGCGATTGCGCCCCGGTTGAGCCGGGCGAGCGCCTCAGTGGAGAAAGCTAAAACTGACCGGCATGATAAGGCGAGAGACTGGTCCCTATTCGAGAGGTTTTTTCGGGTCCTTAAATACTCACGCCGCTTCGAGCGAAGTTCCGGACAATGTCCGACGAAGGCGTGGATAGCGCCCCGGATTCGGTCTTCCGAATACCAGGGGCTTCGCCGAAATTTAAAATTATAGAATTCTATGGCTAAGTGAGAGTGTTCAAGCATTATAAGTCCGGTTGCCTTGTTCGTTGTGTTGAGCTCCTCCCTCGATGGACCCAACAATGGGAACAAGAGTGCTCAAGTTTATCCCGAACACCCCAGCACTCGTGGCTTGGGGGCTAAAGCCAACGACTTGCCATCTCTCAGATCTTATAAACGGCCGCACAGAAGGTAATATTTTAAATTAAAACAGCGTTGCTCAAAGCGCACATGAACAAAGTTTCAGCGCACAGGATAATACATAGCAAATTCACTCAAAGATTACATTTCTGGGGCACTCATCCGCAATATCGCGGGCTCCCTTCAGGACAGTTTTATAATACATTTCAGGCGTGCGATACTCCTTGCCCGGTGGCGGTGGGTCCGTGAGAAGCTTCTCCGCATCCAACCTGCCCCAATTCACCTTTGTGCGGGCGAGGGCCCGGCGAGCGCCTTCAATACAGGCGGAGCGCTTGATGACATCCACCCAGGGGCATGCATCCACCAGCCGCCGCACGAGGCCAAAGTAGCTCCCAGGCATGACCTGTTCAGGCCACAGCCGGACTATAAGGCCCTTCATGGCCTCCTCAGCCACCTTGTGGAGTTCGACCAGCTGCTTCAGCTGGTCGCTTGGGGGCACCGGATTGCCGGCCTCAGCGTACTGAGACCAGAAGACCTTCTCCGTCGAGCTCCCCTCCTCGCCATGATAGAATGCGGCGGCATCAGACGCACTACGCGGCAGATCTGCAAACGCCCCTGGAGAGCTCCTAATGCGGGTAGGTGTCAGGTATTTTACATTAACATGCTTGCTTTGCATGAAAAATGCCTTACCCGCCGCTATTTTCTTTACATCTTCAACCTCCTGAAGGGCCTTATGGGCCTCGGCCTTGGCGGACTTGGCACTTTCGAAAGCCGAGGCAAGCTCGGACTCTCGAGTCTTGGAGTCACGCTCCAAACTCTCATGTTTCTCCATGAGAGCCTGGAGCTCTTGTCGTACTTCCGCCACCCGTGCCTCCTGCTTTTCTCTCTCTGCCCGTTCCGCGGCTGCACTGCGTTCGGCCATGGACACAGCCTCCTTCAGGGCTGCCACCTCGTTAGTGGCCCCTACAATACACATATTATCCTTGTTAACTTTATTGCAACCAAAATCCTTTTTCATAAGGTAACTATTCAAAGTGGTGTTACTCACCTTCTTTGTCCTCGAGCTGCTTCTTCGCATGGCCGAGCTATCGCTCGGACCGCTTGAGATCCTGCTTTAGCACATCGACCTCCGCCGTTAGTGCGGCAGAGGTCAGCAGCGCAGCCTGCAAACCCATATTGACATATTTTAAGCAACCCTGCGTATATCTTGTTAGATCCTCAGTCCGGCTTTTTCTTTCCGAACACCGAACTGAGCATCAGGGGCTACTGCCTATGCGGTATTACATTACATAATTTTAACTTCTTACCTCAAAGCCTGTTAGAAGGCTGCTGCAGGCTTCGGTCAGCCCGCTCTTGGCGAACTGAACCTTTTGAATCACCGCACTCATGATAGTGCGGTGTTCTTCCTCGATGGAAGCGCCTTTAAGTGCCTCCAACAAGTTATCCGGCGCCTCCGGTTGGACGGAGGCCGCCGGTGTCACGGTCTTGCCCTTCTTTCGAAGGGGCCGCTTGCCGGACTCTGGAACCACTGTGGGTTCCGATGTAGAGTCCAGCGCAAAGTCCGGGAGGCTGTCTGACGGCGCCTCCGGAGCCTCCTCCTGATGGGTCCCTCTCTGGGATCCCACCTCGGTGTCCTCGTCGGTGCGTGGGGTAGAGGCAGTCGGAAGTGAATCCACATCCGACGGGGCCAACGACCCGCTCGATGAGTCGGGGAGATCGTCATCGGCCGGACTACGGACAGAATGCGGCATTAAGGACACTACGCGGCACGAAAGAAATTGCGTATAAAGGATCCGGATACTTACGATCTTGCCGGACGCCTGGCCCTTGGAGGCCACTCATCCTCGCCAACGGTGGGGTTGGCGAAACTGTCCGGGGGGATAGTCCTCCCCCTCTTGGACCCTTCAGCCTCCCCTATTGGGGAAGCCTTCCTCTTCTTCTCTCCCTCCTCCGGGAGAGAGTACTCCTCCTCCTCGTCGTCTTCGGGGGAGGAGTACGCCTTGTCGTCAGACGCCTGATTGCGGGGACTCTTTCGAGTCCCCGCGGCCACCTTCTTGGCCTTCTTCTCCGGCACCACATGCGGTGCCGGAACCAGCAGCCCTGCTAAACGGGCGTCCACTGGGTCTTCTGGCATGGGGGCCGGGCTGATAAGCTGCTTGGCCTTCTCCATCTATTCCTATCAAAGGACAGGAAAGAATGAAACCCTCTTATAATCAATTCGATTACTACAAAGTGTCCCGTAATGGGGTTGAATCACTTACCTCGTCAGTTGGATGCTGCGAGCTGAATCCGCGATCTTCCGTCGCGGATGCGGGGGCTTCGGCGCCCTTAAACAGCACCCTCCAGGCGCCTTCGTATGTCGTATCGAAGAGCCCGCTCAGCGCCTGGTGCTGTTCCGGATTGAACTCCCACAGATTGAATGCCCGTTCTTGGCATGGGAGAATCCGGCGGATGAGCATGACTTGGACCACGTCGACGACCCTGAGCTTATTGCTCACCAGCTTCTGGATGCAGGCTCGGAGTCCCGTCACCTCCTTTGGATCGCCCCACAGCAAGCCCTTCTCTTTCCAGGAGGTGAGCTGCGTGGGGACGCTAGATCTAAACTCGGGGGCCGCCGCCCATGTGGGCTTGCGCGGCTCGGTGATGTAGAACCACCCCGATTGCCACCCCTTGACGGAGTCCACGAAGGCCCCTTCGAGCCAAAGGACGTTGGGTAATTTACCCAACATGGTGCCTCCGCATTCCGCTTGCGTCCCCTTCACAACCTTCGGCTTGACGTTGAAGGTCTTGAGCCACGGGCCGAAGTGGGGCCGGATGCAGAGGAAGGCCTCGCACACGACGATGAACACCGAGATGTTGAGGATGAAGTTCGGCGCCAGATCGTGGAAATCCAGGCCGTAATAGAACATGAGCCCCCGGACGAATGGATGGAGCGGAAAGCCCAGTCCGCGGAGGAAGTGGGGAAGGAAGACGACCCTCTCGTGAGGCCCAGGGGTAGGGACGAGCTGCCCCTCGTCGGGCAGCCGATGCGCGATATCGCCAGAAAGATAACCGGCGTTGCGCAGTTTGGTGATGTGCACCTCCTTAACGGTGGAGGCCAACCATTTGCCTCCCGCTCCGGACATATTCGGAGAAGGTTAGGGCAAGATGCGCGAGCTTGGGCGTTGGAGCTCGAGTACGCGGAGATGGATAAGCAAAGGAGGAAGAAGGCGTAGGTGAGAAGGTAAATCCTTATCCCTTATATATAGGCGGACAAAAACTATGCGTCCCGCTGGCCTGATAAAACTCGCTTATCTCCCAAGCGCCACCATCAATGGCGCAGTTGGGTTACCCACGTCCGTATTGATGAGAATCCCAGAATAAAGGGAACACGATCTCTGCTTCGACAAGACGTGCCAAGGAAACCGCTTCGCTAAACGTGCTGAGGTGGTATAGTAAAAAAGGATGGCTTGGTAGCGGTCTGATGTCACGCCGCATAATGCGTCAGCAGATTGGACTGGTGTACATTTTATTCTCTCTACAGTGGAATGTGGAATTTATTTTGTAGAGCCGGACACTATCCTGGTGTTCATGATCTTCTCTGGATTATTCAAGGGAGGAACCCGCCTTGCAATGCCGAACATTATGCGCGCCGGACTTATCGTCATTGAAGCCTGGTTCAGGGGCTACTGAGGGAGTCCTGGACTAGGGGGTGTCCGGACAGCCGGACTATCATCGTCCGCCGGACTCCAAGACTACGAAGATACAAGATTGAAGACTCCGTCCCGTGTCCGGATGGGACTTTCCTTGGCGTGGAAGGAAAGCTTGGCGATACGGATATGTAGATCTCCTACCATTGTAACCGACTCTGTGTAACCCTAGCCTCCTCCGGTGTGAATATAAACCGGAGGGCTTTAGTCTGTAGGACACAACATACATTACAACAATCATACCATAGGCTAGCTTCTAGGGTTTAGCCTCCTTGATCTCGTGGTAGATCCACTCTTGTACTACCCATATCATCAATTTTAATCAAGCAGGACGTAGGGTTTTACCTCCATCGAGAGGTCCCTCGTCTCTTGTTACCATCCGCCTAGACGCACAGTTTGGGACCCCCTACCCGAGATCCGCCGGTTTTGACACCGACACCTCCCCTTTCCTATTAGGAGTAGGAGAGGGAAGGAAGAGAGGGGAGGGAAGAAGGAAAGGGGGGGGGGGCGGCCCCCCTCCCAATTCGGATTGGGCTTGGGGGGGCCTCCTTTGCTTCTTCTCCCTCCTTTCCAGCCCAATAAGGCCCATATACTTACCGGGGGGTTCCGGTAACCTCCCGGAACTCCGGTATAGTCCCAATCTCATCTGGAACCTTTCCGGTGTCCAAATATATCCGTCCAATATATCCATCTTTATGTCTCGACCATTTCGAGACTCCTCATAATGTCCGTGATCACATCCGGGACTCCGAACAAACTTTGGTACATCAAAACTTATAAACTCATAATAAAACTGTCATCGTAACGTTAAGCGTGTGGACCCTGCGGGTTCGAGAACTATGTAGACATGACCTAGAACTATTCTTGGTCAATAACCAATAGTGGAACCTGGATGTTCATATTGGTTCCTACATATTCTACGAAGATCTTTATCAGTCAAACCGCATAACAACATACGTTGTTCCCTTTGTCATTGGTATGTTACTTGCCCGAGATTCGATCATCAGTGTCCAATACCTATTCCAATCTCGTTACCAGCAAGTCTCTTTACTCGTTCCGTAATACATCATCTTGTAACTAATTCATTACTTACAATGCTTGCAAGGCTTAAGTAATGAGTATTACCGAGAGGGCCCAGAGATACCTCTCCGACAATTGGAGTGACAAAACCTAATCTCGAATTATGCCAACTCAACATGTACCTTTGAAAACACCTGTAGAGCACCTTTATAATCACCCAGTTATGTTGTGACGTTTGTTAGCACACAAAGTGTTCCTCCGATAAACGGGAGTTGCACAATCTCATAGTTGCAGGAACTTTGTATAAGTCATGAAGAAAGCAATAGCAACATACTAAACGATCAAGTGCTAAGCTAACGGAATGGGTCAAGTCAATCACATCATTCTCCTAATGATGTGATCCCATTAATCAAATGAAAACACATGCCTATGGTTAGGAAACATAACCATCTTTGATCAATGAGCTAGTCAAGTAGAGGCATACTAGTGACACTATGTTTGTCTATGTATTCACACATGTATCATGTTTCCGGTTAATACAATTCTAGCATGAATAATAAACATTTATCATGATATGAGGAAATAAATAATAAATTTATTATTGCCTCTAGGGCATATTTCCTTCATTATGGCGTTTAGGATTCCCTTGTCCGTGCAATTATTGCAGAAAAGTGAAATTGTGTCTTCCTTGCTGCAGTCATTTATCCTGTCCATAACCAAGAGGAATCTGGCCCAGTAATGGTGTACTATTTCAGCGGGCTCTTGCCGGATTCGGGATAGATCGCTTATGTTTGGGTGGGCGGGTGGAATTAAGTTTGGAACCCCATCCAATCTAAGACTCAAGGGCCAAAAAGTTTCCGAACTTGGAAGCTTGGGTTTTGGATATTGTCCAATGAATCTAGCCCGCTGCCTGACTTTAAGTTCAGGACTTGATCGACGTCCGTCCCTCCGCGGGAATCCGGCATGGAGGGGTCGGGAATCCAGACATAGCTAGTCCTTGATATAGAATAAGAGTCGATGTACTGTTCCTCTACCACAACAACGTGGTGGGTAGCCTGGGGAGAGTTGATCTCTCTCAGATCGGTTTTAGGCCCAATCTGATCGTAGTCTGTAGCGACTCCCAGGGCGGCGATGCGATCCAAGAGCTCGTTTAAGGAGGAGAGCTCCATCGGATCTAGCTGCTCGGCAAGTTCCGAGTTAACGTGAAGATTGCTTTCAATGACCCGAGAAGTCATCGTCGGCGCGGCGGCCGAACAGGCGGTCATAAGAAAACCGCCTAGTCAAAGAGTTTGGCCGATGGCCATAGCTCCTTTAGCAACGGTGCCGTCTTTAAAGACGGGACGAGGCATCCTTCCTGATGGCGACGGCACAGAGGAACTCTCAACGAAAGCACCAATGTCGGTGTCAAAACCGGCGGATCTCGAGTAGGGCGTCCCGGACTGTGCGTCTAGGCGGATGGTAACAGGAGACAAGGAACACGATGTTTTTACCCGGGTTCGGGCCCTCTCGGTGGAGGTAAAACCCTACTCCTGCTTGATTAATATTGATGATATGGGTAGTACAAGAGTAGATCTACCACGAGATCAGCGAGGCTAAACCCTAGAAGCTAGCCTATGGTATGATTGTTGTTCGTCCTACGGACTAAAACCCTCCGGTTTATATAGACACCGGAGAGGGCTAGGGTTACACAGAGTCGGTTACAATGGTAGAAGATCTACATATCCGTATCGCCAAGCTTGCCTTCCACGCCAAGGAAAGTCCCATCCAGACACGGGACGGAGTCTTCAATCTTGTATCTTCATAGTCTAGGAGTCCAGCCAAAGATGATAGTTCGGCTATCCGGACACCCCCTAGTCCGGGACTCCCTCAGTTACCGTCAATCAAAGCAAGATAAGATGCATAAAAGATAAACATCACATGCAATCAATATAAGTGATACGATATGGACATCATCATCTTGTGCTTGTGATCTCCATCTCCGAAGCACCGGCATGATCACCATCGTCACCGGCGCGACACCTTGATCTCCATCATAGCATCGTTGTCGTCTCGCCAACTATTGCTTCTACGACTATCGCTACTACTTGGTAATAAGGTAAAGCAATTACAGGGCGATTGCATTGCATACAATAAAGCGACAACCATATGGCTTTTGCCAGTTGCCGATAACTCGGTTACAAAACATGATCATCTGATACAATAAAATATAGCATCATGCCTTGACCATATCACATCACAACATGCCCTGCAAAAACAAGTTAGACGTCCTCTACTTTGTTGTTGCAAGTTTTACATGGCTGCTACTGGCTGAGCAAGAACCGTTTTTACCTACGCATCAAAACCACAACGATAGTTCATCAAGTTAGTGTTGTTTTGACCTTCTCAAGGACCAGGTGTAACCACACTCGTTTCAACTAAAGTTGGAGAAACTAACACCCGCCAGCCACCCGTGTGCAAAGCACGTTGGTAGAACCAGTCTCGCGTAAGCATACGCGTAATGTCGGTCCGGGCCGCTTCATCCAACAATACCGCCGAACCAAAGTATGACATGCTGGTAAGCAGTATGACTTGTATAGCCCAGAACTCACTTGTGTTCTACTCGTGCATATAACATCTACGCATAAACCTGGCTCGGATGCCACTGTTGGGGAACGTAGTAAGTTCAAAAAAAATCCTACGCACACGCAAGATCATGGTGATGCATAGAAACGAGAGGGGAGAGTGTTGTCCACATACCCTTGTATACCGAAAGCGGAAGCGTTTATCAACGCGGTTGATGTAGTCGCACACCTTCACGATCCGACCGATCCAAGTACCGAATGCACGGCACCTCCGAGTTCTGCAAATGTTCAGCTCGATGACGTCCTCGCATTCTCGATCCAGCAAGACGGGCGAAGTAGTAGATGAGTTCTGGCAGCACGACGGCGTGGTGACAGTGTTGGTGAAGAACAATCTCCGCAGGGCTTCGCCTAAGCACTACGTAAACTATGACGGAGGATAAACTAGAGGGGACGGGGTTGTCGGCACACGGCTTGGTGTTTTTTGATGTGTCTTTGGTGCTAGCCCTGCCCCTCTATTTATATGTTGAGCCTTGGGGTCTAAACTTGGAGTAAAAGCATCCACAAATTCGGTTTCACCCGAAAGGCAAGAGTCCTTCTCGGACTCCAGGGCCAGATGCCAGGGTTCCCGGCGTCTGGCCCCTGGACTGCGCAAAACTTTCTTTTGCACTTTCCAAAAACCTTGTGGGCTTTCCCCTTTGGCCCAAATAACGTGTTCTCATACCCAAACATTTTGGGAAACATCCAGAACCCCTTTTGGTGAATTCCAGAACCCTTCCGGAGACCGAACAACATTATCCATATGTTAATCTTTATCTCCGGACCATTCCGGAGGTTCTCGTCATGTCCGTGATCATATCCGAGACTCCAAACAACATTCCGTCACCAACATACATAACTCATATAATACTAAATCATCAACGAACGTTAAGCGTGCGGACCCTACGGGTTCGAGAACAAGACATGACCAAGACATCTCTCTGGTCAATAACCAATAGCGGAACCTGGATGCCCATATTGGCTCCTACATATTCTATGAAGATCTTTATCGGTCAAACCGCATAACAACATACGTTGTTCCCTTTGTCATCGGTATGTTACTTGCCCGACATTCGATCGTCGGTATCTCAATACCTAGTTCAGTCTTGTTACCGGCAAGTCTCTTTACTCGTTCTGTAATACATCATCCCGTAACTAACTTATTAGTTGCAATGCTTGCAAGGCTTATAGTGATGTGTATTAACGAGTGGGCGCAGAGATACCTCTCCGACAATCAGAGTGACAAATCCTAATCTTGAAATACGCCAACCCAATAAGTACCTCAGAGACACCTGTAGAGCACCTTTATAATCACCCAGTTACGTTGTGACATTTGGTAGCACACAAAGTGTTCCTCCGGTAAACGGGAGTTGCATAATCTCATAGTCATAGGAACATGTATAAGTCATGAAGAAAGCAATAGCAACATACTAAACGATCAAGTGCTAAGCTAACGAAATGGGTCAAGTCAATCACATCATTTTCTTAATGATGTCATCCCACTGGTCAAATGATAACTCATATCCATGGTTAGGAAACTCAACCATCTTTGATAAATGAGCTAGTCAAATAGAGGCATACTAGTGACACTATGTTTGTCTATGTATTCACACATGTATTATGTTTCCGGGTAATACAATTCTAGCATGAATAATAAATATTTATCATGATATGAGGAAATAAATAATAACTTTATTATTGCCTCTAGGGCATGTTTCCTTCAGCCAAATACTTCGGACTTTGGGCGGCCGAAGTGTTACCTTCTGGCCTTTGCGGATCAGGAGAAATCCTCCATGACGACACCTCGGGGTCGTCCGCCCCATGAGGCAGGGAGGCAGGAGGAGGCATTTCGCTCTCCATCATCTCCGGAAGAAGATCCCCCAAGACGAACTTTGTCGAGAAGGGCTCCGAGCCGGACTGCAAAATATATGTCTCAGTTATTGTTCTCAGAGATAAAGCAGGATATATTTACCAAAGTACTTTTGTTCACTTACAGCTCAGTTGATGGTTGGCCCCCTTGCGGGCGCTGTGCGGTAAGGACGCCCTCCGAGGCATGGTCCCCTGGCGAAGGTTTGTTCCCTCGTTTGGAAACCTCCGTTTCCAAGTCTTCAAAAGCGGCCCTTTTCTTCCCGTGGGGAGAGGGGATTCTAGATTCGCCTCCCCGATTATCCTCCTTCGCCGAGACAGTAATTCCCCCGGTTTAGATGTGTAATGTATGAAGCCCGCTTTAGCTTCTCTATTCCTCCCTTCATCTTCTCCTGATGGCACTTGATAGGGTGCGCGCTCAAGCATCCTGGTTAGTACAGGATCTGGCGAGCCTTCGGGAAGGGGGGGCGAACACCTGATCCTCTCTGCCTTCCTTATCCAGTCTTGGCTGAGAGAGATTTTTTGATGTTGTGACAAATACAAAGACAGCATGTTCGGTCGTGGAATCACTTACTTGGGTATCTGGACGGTTGCAGTTGAGACCCGCATCCTCGGTGGTGTCCGGACACTTTATTCCTGATCGGAAAAACAATCCATACATCCCTTCGAACGTCACGCCAAAGAATTGTTGAATAGTTCGTGGTCCTTCCGGGTTGAGCTCCCACATACGGAGAGATCGACGTTGGCATGGTAGGACCCGACGAACTAGCATTACTTGCATTACCTTGACAAGACTGACATCCCTTTTGAGGAGATCTCAGATGCGGCTTTCCGATGTCAGCACGTCATTCACTGGCCCCCAGTCCAGGCCCTTGTTGACCCATGACGCCAGTTGGGGTGGAGGGCCCGAGCGGAAGGCGGGGGCGGCCGCCCGCTTTGTACCACGGGGAGATGTGATGTAAAACCACTCCCGTTGCCATAAGTTGGACACCTCCGGGAAGGAACCCTTTGGCCATAGGGCGTCGACGCCTTTGCTTATTATAGCGCCTCCGCACTCCGCGTGTCGCCCATCGATCATCTTCGGCTTCACATTGAAGGTCTTGAGCTATAGGCCGAAGTGTGGGGTGATGCGGAGAAAGGCCTCACACATGACGATAAACGACGAGATGTGAAGGATGGAATCTGGAGCTAGATCATGGAAATCAAGACTGTAATAGAACATGAGCCCTTTAACAAAGGGATCAAGACTAAAGCCCAGCCCTCGGAGGAAGTGGTAAACAAATACGACACTCTCGTTGGGTTTGGATGACCTGCCCTTGAGCAGGCAGCCTGTGCGGGATTTCAGCGGTCAGATACCTGGCCTCCCTAAGCTTCTTGATGTCCTCCTCTGTGATAGAGGAGGCCATCCACCGGCCTTGAAGGTTGGATCTGGACATGTTGAAGGTCCTAAGAGCTTAGCCTGAGCCTTGGGTGTTGGAACTTGAGGTAGGGGAAGGGAAGGATCGAGCGTGGGAAGAAAAGGACAGGCCTTGGCCCCTTTATAAAGAGGGTGAATATCAAGCGTCCTCCGCGTGGCCATTTGGAACTTGCCTAAAATCGAGGAGTCATAATAACATGCATGGTTGGGTTACCCACACCCGTATTGATGAGAATCCCGTGATAAGGGGAACACGATCTCTGCTTCGACAAGATGTGCCAATGAAACCGCCTCGCAACACGTGTAGTGGCAGGCTGGGAAAAACAGTTCATAATGACGGGGCTACGGCGTGATGTCACGCTATGAAAAGTTGTCAGCAGATTAAATTTGTGGATTATTGTGCTCTCTACGGTGGTATGTGGAAATTGTTTTGCAGAGCCGGACATGATCCTTGTGTTCAAAATCTTCTATGGAGTATTCGGAGAAGGAACCCGCCTTGCAATGCCGAAGACAATCTGCGCGCTGGACTCATCGTCATTGAAGCCTGGTTCAGGGGCTACTGAGGGAGTCCTGGATTAGGGGGTCCCCGGACAGCCGGACTATATACTTTGGCCGGACTGTTGGACTATGAAGATACAAGATTGAAGACTTCGTCCCGTGTCCGGATGGGACTCTCCTTTGCGTGGAAGGCAAGCTTGGATATTCGGATATGTCAATTTCCTTCTCCGTAATCGACTCTGTGTAACCCTAGCCCCCTCCAGTGTCTATATAAACCAGAGGGTTTAGTCCGTAGGATAACACCAATCATAATCATAGGCTAGCTTCTAGGGTTTAGCCTCTACGATCTCGTGGTAGATCAACTCTTGGAATACTCATATCAATCAAGCAGGAAGTAGGGTATTACCTCCATCGAGAGGGCCCGAACCTGGGTAAACATTGTGTCCCCCGCCTCCTGTTACCATTAGCCTTAGACGCACAGTTCGAGACCCCCTACCCGAGATCCTCCGGTTTTGACACCGACACACACCGTCGGCCTTCCCCTTGCCCATGTTCCACGAACCTGCATTGAAAACAGAATAAGCAATTAGTAAATTAATGAAATGAAGGAAAAGGCATAATAATAAGGAATAATAAACACATTAATAGAAATGCATATGCAAAAAAAGACTTGGAACGTACATCTGCTAGAACCCATACAAATCATCACTATTGTAACCTCTTTCTCGGTCGGTCTCATCATCACTATCAATCATATCACCTTCGTTGTCTGACGGAGGTGGAGGCTCTTCCTCGTCGTCAGCGTCTTTGTTTAACTTTTCTAGCATAAGTATGTCATTTTCATTGACAATGGTCTCACCATCATACCGTGCATCATTGTCGTTTGGATCCACTGTTGGGGAACGTAGTAATTTCAAAATTTTCCTACGCACACGCAAGATCATGGTGATGGCATAGCAACGAGAGGGGAGAATGTTGTCCACGTACCCTCGTAGACCATAAGCGGAAGCGTTAGCACAACGCGGTTGATGTAGTCGTACGTCTTCACGATCCGACCGATCCAAGCACCGAACGTACGGCACCTCCGAGTTCAGCACACGTTCAGCTCGATGACGATCTCCGGCCTCCGATCCAGCAAAGCTCCGGAGATGAGTTCCGTCAGCATGACGGTGTGGTGATGGAGATGATGTTCTACCGGCGCAGGGCTTCGCCTAAACTCCGCGATGATACGACCAAGGTGCAATATGGTGGAAGGGGGCACCGCACACGGCTAAGGAACGATCTGTAGATCAACTTGTGTGTCTATGGGGTGCCCCCCCTGCCCCCGTATATAAAAGAGCCAGGGGGGAGGAGGCAGCCGGCCAAGGAGGGCGCGCCAAGGGGGGAGTCCTACTCCCACCGGGAGTAGGACTCCCTTCTTTCCAACTAGGAGTAGGAGAAGGGAGGAAAGAGGAGGAAGAGGGGAAGGAAAGGGGGGCGCCGCCCCCCTTCCCTTGTCCTATTCAGACTAGGAAGGGGAGGGATGCGCGGCCCCCTCCTGCCTCCTTCCCTCTTCTCCCTCGAGGCCCATGTAGGCCCAATAACCCCCCGGGGGGTTCCGGTAACCTCCCGGTACTCCGGTAAAATGCCGATTTCACCCGGAACGATTCCGATGTCCAAATATAGGCTTCCAATATATCGATCTTTATGTCTCGACCATTTCGAGACTCCTCGTCATGTCCGTGATCACATCCGGGACTCCGAACAAACTTCAGTACATCAAAACTTATAAACTCATAATAAAACTATCATCGTAACGTTAAGCGTGCGGACCCTACGGGTTCGAGAACTATGTAGACATGACCTAGAACTATTCTCGGTCAATAACCAATAGCGGAACCTGTATGCCCATATTGATTCCTACATATTCTATGAAGATCTTTATCGGTCAAACCGCATAACAGCATACGTTGTTCCCTTTGTCATCGGTATGTTACTTGCCCGAGATTTGATCGTCGGTATCCAATACCTAGTTGAATCTCGTTACCGGCAAGTCTCTTTACTCATTACGTAATGCATCATCCCGTAACCAACTCATTGGTTACATTTCTTGCAAGGCTTATAGTGATGTGCATTACCGAGAGGGCCCAGAGATACCTCTCCGACAATCGGAGTGACAAAACCTAATCTCGAAATACGCCAACTCAACATGTACCTTCGGAGACACCTGTAGTACTCCTTTATAATCACCCAGTTACGTTGTGACGTTTGGTAGTACCCAAAGTGTTCCTCCGGTAAACGGGAGTTGCATAATTATCATTGTTACAGGAAAATGTATAAGTCATGAAGAAAGCAATAGCAGTATACTAAACGATCAAGTGCTAGGCTAACGGAATGGGTCATGTCAATCACATCATTCTTCTAATGATGTGATCCCACTAATCAAATGACAACACATGTCTATGGTTAGCAAACATAACCATCTTTGATTAATGAGCTAGTAAAGTAGAGGCATACTAGTGACTATATGTTTGTCTATGTATTCATACATGTATCATGTTTCCGGTTAATACAATTCTAGCATGAATAATAAACATTTATCATGATATGAGGAAATAAATAATAACTTTATTATTGCCTCTAGGGCATATTTCCTTCAGTCTCCCACTTGCACTAGAGTCAATAATCTAGATTACATAGTAATGATTCTAACACCCATGGAGTCTTGGTGCTGATCATGTTTTGCTCGTGAGAGAGGCTTAGTCAACGGGTCTGCAACATTCAGATCCGTATGTATCTTGCAAATCTCTATGTCTCCCACTTGGACTTGGTCCCGAATGGAATTGAAGCGTCTCTTGATGTGCTTGGTCCTCTTGTGAAATCTGGATTCCTTTGCCAAGGCAATTGCACCAGTATTGTCACAAAAGATCTTCATTGGTCCCGATGCACTAGGTATGACACCTAGATCGGAAATGAACTCCTTCATCCAGACTCCTTCATTTGCTACTTCAGAAGCAGCTATGTACTCCGCTTCACATGTAGATCCCGCCACGACGCTTTGTTTAGAACTGCACCAACTTACAGCTCCACAGTTTAATAAAAACATGTATCCGGTTTGCGATTTAGAATCGTCTGGATCAGTGTCAAAGCTTGCATCAACGTAACCATTTACGACTAGCTCTTTGTCACCTCCATATACGAGAAACATATCCTTAGTCCTTTTCAGGTATTTCAGGATGTTCTTGACCACCGTCCAGTGATCCACTCCTAGATTACTTTGGTACCTTCTTGCCAAGCTTATTGCTAAGCATACGTCAGGTCTGGTACACAGCATTGCATACATGATAGAGCCTATGGCTGAAGCATAGGGAACATCTTTCATTTTCTCTCTATCTTCTGCTATGGTCGGGCATTGAGTTTGACTCAACTTCACACCTTGTAGCACGGGCAAGAACCCTTTCTTTGCCTGATCCATTTTGAACTTTTTCAAAATTTTGTCAAGGTATGTGCTTTGTGAAAGTCCTATTAAGCGTCTTGATCTATCTCTATAGATCTTGATGCCCAATATGTAAGCAGCTTCACCGAGGTCTTTCATTGAAAAACTTTTATTCAAGTATCCCTTTATGCTATCCAGAAATTCTATATCATTTCCAGTTAATAATATGTCATCTACATATAATATCAGAAATGCTACAGAGCTCCCACTCACTTTCTTGTAAATACAGGCTTCTCCAAAAGTCTGTATAAAACCATATGCTTTGATCATACTATCAAAACATTTATTCCAACTCCGAGATGCTTGCACCAGTCCATAAATGGATCGCTGGAGCTTGCACACTTTGTTAGCACCTTTTGGATCAACAAAACCTTTTGGTTGCATCATATACAACTCTTCTTCTAGAAATCCATTCAAGAATGCAGTTTTGACATCCATTTGCCAAATTTCATAATCATGAAATGCATCAATAGCTAACATGATTCGGACTGACTTAAGCATCGCTACGGGTGAGAAAGTCTCATCGTAGTCAACCCCTTGAACTTGTCGAAAACCTTTCGCAACAAGTCGAGCTTTATAGACAGTTACATTACCATCAGCGTCAGGCTTCTTTTTAAAGATCCATTTATTCTCAATGGCTTGCCGATCATCGGGCAAGTCAACCAAAGTCCATACTTTGTTTTCATACATGGATCCCATCTCGGATTTCATGGCCTCTAGCCATTTTGTGGAATCTGGGCTCATCATCGCTTCCTCATAGTTCGTAGGTTCATCATGGTCAAGTAACATGACTTCCAGAATAGGATTACTGTACCACTCTGGTGCGGATCTTACTCTGGTAGACCTACGAGGTTCAGTAGAAACTTGATCTGAAGTTTCATGATCAATATCATTAGCTTCCTCACTGATTGGTGTAGTTGTCACAGGAACCGGTTCTTGTGATGAACTACTTTCCAATAAGGGAGTAGATACAGTTATCTCATCAAGTTCTACTTTCCTCCCACTCACTTCTCTCGAGAGAAACTCCTTCTCTAGAAAGGATCCGATTTTAGCAACGAAAATCTTGCCTTTAGATCTGTGATAGAAGGTGTACCCAATAGTTTCTTTTGGGTATCCTATGAAGACACATTTCTCCGATTTGGGTTCGAGCTTATCTGGTTGAAGTTTCTTCACATATGCATCGCAGCCCCAAACTTTAAGAAACGACAACTTTGGTTTCTTGCCAAACCATAGTTCATAAGGTGTCGCCTCAACGGATTTTGATGGTGCCCTATTTAACGTGAATCCGGCCGTCTCTAAAGCATAACCCCAAAACGATAGCGGTAAATCAGTAAGAGACATCATAGATCGCACCATATCTAGTAAACTACGATTGCGACGTTCGGACACACCATTTCTTTGTGGTGTTCCGGGTGGCGTGAGTTGCGAAACTATTCCGCATTGTTTCAAGTGCAGACCAAACTCGTAACTCAAATATTCTCCTCCACGATCAGATCGTAGAAACTTTATTTTCTTGTTACGATGATTTTCCACTTCACTCTGAAATTCTTTGAACTTTTCAAATGTTTCAGACTTGTGTTTCATTAAGTAGATATACCCATATCTGCTCAAATCATCTGTGAAGGTGAGAAAATAACGATATCCGCCGCAAGCCTCAACATTCATTGGACCACAAACATCAGTATGTATGATTTCCAACAAATCAGTTGCTCGCTCCATAGTTCTGGAGAACGGTGTTTTAGTGATCTTGCCCATAAGGCACGGTTCGCAAGTACCGAGTGATTCATAATCAAGTGATTCAAAAAGCCCATCAGTATGGAGTTTCTTCATGCGCTTTACACCGATATGACCTAATCGGCAGTGCCACAAATAAGTTGCACTATCGTTATCAACTCTGCATCTTTTGGTTTCAACACTATGAACATGTGTATCACTACTATCGAGATTCAACAAAAATAGACCACTCTTCAAGGGTGCATGACCATAAAAGATATTACTCATATAAATAGAACAACCATTATTCTCTGATTTAAATGAATAACCGTCTCGCATCAAACAAGATCCAGATATAATGTTCATGCTCAACGCTGGCACCAAATAACAATTATTTAGGTCTAAAACTAATCCCGATGGTAGATGTAGAGGTAGCGTGCCGACCGCGATCACATCGACTTTGGAACCATTTCCCACGCGCATCGTCACCTTGTCCTTAGCCAATTTTCGCTTAATCCATAGTCCCTGTTTCGAGTTGCAAATATTAGCAACAGAACCAGTATCAAATACCCAGGTGCTACTGCGAGCATTAGTAAGGTACACATCAATAACACGTATATCACATATACCTTTGTTCACTTTGCCATCCTTCTTATCCGCCAAATACTTGGGGCAGTTCCGCTTCTAGTGTCCAGTCTGCTTGCAATAGAAGCACTCAGTTTCAGGCTTAGGTCCAGACTTGGGTTTCTTCTCTTGAGCAGCAACTTGCTTGTCGTTGTTTTTGAAGTTCCCCTTCTTCTTCCCTTTGCCCTTCTTCTTGAAACTGGTGGTCTTGTTAACCATCAACACTTGATGCTCCTTCTTGATTTCTACCTCCGCGGCTTTTAGCATTGCGAAGAGCTCGGGAATAGTCTTGTTCATCCCTTGCATATTATAGTTCATCATGAAGCTCTTGTAGCTTGGTGGCAGTGATTGGAGAATTCTATCAATGACACTATCGTCAGGAAGATTAACTCCCAGTTGAATCAAGTGATTATTAAACCCAGACATTTTAAGTATATGTTCACTGACAGAACTATTCTCCTCCATCTTGCAGCTGTAGAACTTATTGGAGACTTCATATCTCTCAATCCGGGCATTTGCTTGAAATATTAACTTCAACTCCTGGAACATCTCATATGCTCCATGACGTTCAAAACATCGTTGAAGGCCCGGTTCTAAGCCGTAAAGCATGGCACACTGAACTATTGAGTAGTCATCAGCTTTGCTCTGCCAGACGTTCTTAACGTCGTCAGTTGCATCAGCAGCAGGCCTGGCACCCAGCGGTGCTTCCAGGACGTAACTTTTCTGTGCAGCAATGAGGATAATCCTCAGATTACGGACCCAGTCCGTATAATTGCTACCATCATCTTTCAACTTTGCTTTCTCAAGGAACGCATTAAAATTCAACGGAACAACAGCACGAGCCATCTATCTACAAACAAACATAGACAAGCAAAATACTATCAGGTACTAAGTTCATGATAAATTTAAGTTCAATTAATCATATTACTTAAGAACTCCCACTTAGACAGACATCTCTCTAGTCATCTAAGTGATCACGTGATCCAAATCAACTAAACCATGTCCGATCATCACGTGAGATGGAGTAGTTTCAATGGTGAACATCACTATGTTGATCATATCTACTATATGATTCACGTTCGACCTTTCGGTCTCCGTGTTCCAAGGCCATATCTGTATATGCTAGGCTCGTCAAGTATGACCTGAGTATTCCGCGTGTGCAACTGTTTTGCACCCGTTGTATTTGAACGTAGAGCCTATCACACCCGATCATCACGTGGTGTCTCAGCACGAAGAACTTTCGCAATGGTGCATACTCAGGGAGAACACTTCTTGATTATTAGTGAGAGATTATCTTAAAATGCTACCGTCAATCAAAGCAAGATAAGATGCATAAATGATAAACATCACATGCAATCAATATAAGTGATATGATATGGCCATCATCATCTTGTGCTTGTGATCTCCATCTCCGAAGCATCGTCGTGATCACCATCGTCACCGGCGCGACACCTTGATCTCCATCGTAGCATCGTTGTCGTTACGCCGTCTATTGCTTCTATGACTATCGCTACCGCTTAGTGATAAACTAAAGCAATTACAGGGCGTTTGCATTTCATACAATAAAGCGACAACCATATGGCTCCTGCCAGTTGCCGATAACTTCGGTTACAAAACATGATCATCTCATACAATAAAATATAGCATCACGTCTTGACCATATCACATCACAACATGCCCTGCAAAAACAAGTTAGACGTCCTCTACTTTGTTGTTGCAAATTTTACGTGGCTGCTACAGGCTTAGCAAGAACCGTTCTTACCTACGCATCAAAAACCACAACGATAGTTCGTCAAGTTAGTGTTGTTTTAACCTTCGCAAGGACCGGGCGTAGCCACACTCGATTCAGCTAAAGTGAGAGAGACAGACACCCGCCAGCCACCTTTAGGCACGAGTGCTCGTAACGGTGAAACCAGTCTCGTGTAAGCGTACGCGTAATGTCGGTCCGGGCCGCTTCATCTCACAATACCGCCGAACCAAAGTATGACATGCTGGTAAGCAGTATGACTTGTATCGCCCACAACTCACTTGTGTTCTACTCGTGCATATAACATCAACGCATAAAACCTAGGCTCGGATGCCACTGTTGGGGAACGTAGTAATTTCAAAATTTTCCTACGCACACGCAAGATCATGGTGATGGCATAGCAACGAGAGGGGAGAGTGTTGTCCGCGTACCCTCGTAGACCGTAAGTGGAAGCGTTAGCACAACGCGGTTGATGTAGTTGTACGTCTTCACGATCCGACCGATCCAAGCACCGAACGTACGGCACCTCCCAGTTCAGCACACGTTCAGCTCGATGACGATCTCCGGCCTCCGATCCAGCAAAGCTCTGGAGATGAGTTTCGTCAGCACGACGGCGTGGTGACGGTGATGATGTTCTACCGGCGCAGGGCTTCTCCTAAACTCCGCGATGATACGACCGAGGTGGAATATGGTGGAAGGGGGCACCGCACACGGCTAAGGAACGATCTGTAGATCAACTTGTGTGTCTATGGGGTGCCCCCCTGCCCCCGTATATAAAGGAGCCAGGGGGGAGGAGGCGGCCGGCAAAGGAGGGCGCGCCAAGGGGGGAGTCCTACTCCCACCGGGAGTAGGACTCCCTTCTTTCCAAGTAGGAGTAGG
This sequence comes from Triticum timopheevii, assembly GCA_963921465.1. Lineage (NCBI taxonomy): Eukaryota > Viridiplantae > Streptophyta > Magnoliopsida > Poales > Poaceae > Triticum > Triticum timopheevii. The sequence goes on along the minus strand of OY997272.1, from coordinate 67,064,735 downwards.
AGAAGGGGGGAAAGAGGAGGAAGAGGGGAAGGAAAGGGGGGCGCCGCCCCCCTTCCCTTGTCCTATTCGGACTAGGAAGGGGAGGGACGTACGGCCCCCTCCTGCCTCCTTCCCTCTTCTCCCTCGAGGCCCATGTAGGCCCAATAACCCCCCGGGGGGTTCCGGTAACCTCCCGGTACTCCGGTAAAATGCCGATTTCACCCGGAATGATTCCGATGTCCAAATATAGGCTTCCAATATATCGATCTTTATGTCTCGACCATTTCGAGACTCCTCGTCATGTCCGTGATCACATCCGGGACTCCGAACAAACTTCGGTACATCAAAACTTATAAACTCATAATAAAACTGTCATCGTAACGTTAAGCGTGCGGACCCTACGGGTTCGAGAACTATGTAGACATGACCTAGAACTATTCTCGGTCAATAACCAATAGCGGAACCTGGATGCCCATATTGGTTCCTACATATTCTACGAAGATCTTTATCGGTCAAACCGCATAACAACATACGTTGTTTCCTTTGTCATCGGTATGTTACTTGCCCGAGATTTGATCGTCGGTATCCAATACCTAGTTCAATCTCGTTACCGGCAAGTCTCTTTACTCGTTACGTAATGCATCATCCCGTAACCAACTCATTGGTTACATTGCTTGCAAGGCTTATAGTGATGTGCATTACCGAGAGGGCCCGGAGATACCTCTCTGACAATCGGAGTGACAAAACCTAATCTCGAAATACGCCAACTCAACATGTACCTTCGGAGACACCTGTAGTACTCCTTTATAATCACCCAGTTACGTTGTGACGTTTGGTAGTACCCAAAGTGTTCCTCCGGTAAACGGGAGTTGCATAATTCTCATAGTTACAGGAACATGTATAAGTCATGAAGAAAGCAATAGCAGTATACTAAACGATCAAGTGCTAGGCTAACGGAATGGGTCATGTCAATCACATCATTCTTCTAATGATGTGATCCCACTAATCAAATGACAACACATGTCTATGGTTAGGAAACATAACCATCTTTGATTAATGAGCTAGTCAAGTAGAGGCATACTAGTGACTATATGTTTGTCTATGTATTCACACATATATCATGTTTCCGGTTAATACAATTCTAGCATGAATAATAAACATCTATCTATTATATAATTAAAACAAGAGTAAAAGAAGCGACTTGGTGGATCCACATAGGCTAAAATATTATACGCCGTTAATCTTTGATTTCGATGGTTGAGATTAAAAAAGAAAACGTTACATAAAAAAAGTAAACATTGAATAAACCATAGTCAAACATGACACGTACATGGGTTGTAACCACGTAAACAATCTGAAAAGAAAAACATGGACGTGAGAGTAAGAGATCTAATAATAGGAAAAAAACATAAAATAAAAGGAAAAATCTTTGCATGGGCCTATCACGTTTACGTGGGGTAAAGCAAAAAAGTATGGAAAGAAATATTCTTATACGATTCATATACTAACATAACCCAGGAGAGGAAACATAGAAACTTCAAATCAGACTTTCAAAAAAGGAAACTCCAAATCAGACTTATGTTGCAATACGTGAGAAACAGGAAAAGAAATCTGATCCACGTACAATATCCTCACGGCCCTTCCGTCGTGCACAAATTAATTCTATTGGCTCCTCACGAATAGGAAAGCACTTCCGTGATTGTCTCTCCTGATCCCTGCCAAGAAAAAGGAGATCCTTGATTGGCTCTCCCGATCTCTGCCAAGTCGCAGCTGTGGACTACTCGGCAGTCGGCTCTTCCCTGCTTCGTCTTCTCCAATCAAGCACCTCAGGCTCTCTCCAAGTCTCCATGTCGCCACTGGTAAATCAACGGCGACATAGCTGGACCATGAGCGGCAGCAGCAAGGGTCACGTTGCCACGCGTGCGGCGTGCCTCCTTCCAGCCATGGCCACTAGGTATCCTGATTCAGTATAACATAAGCCAATTTCGTTGATGAAATATATGTTTTGTGATGTAAGGAGGTTCGGTTTATGACTTTGCAATCAATATGTGTAGGTATAAGCAATATATATATGTACGGTTCTTAGATCATGCCATGTGCACAACCTCGATATCTAAGTCAGGTGATAATAGTGATTTAATTGGTTGTGTCGGGGCTATTTTATTTACCGTTGATTTACTGTTCTACAATGCATTTTTATTGTTGCACCAGTTAATGTTGACTCGAGTCACTGTAGTAGATGTACAGGCCTCTCCTCTCATGGTTTCTCTGAATTGTTGCTAGGTGCTCGATGAAGAATCCCACCAAAGCAAATATTTCTTTCTTTTCCACGAAGGTTGTAAGGTAGAATTGGAGGAGAATTCATGCACCAGCCTCAGACTCCTCGATGTTGCTCTGATTATATGAAGCGCATAAATTTCTAATAAACAATCACTGTGAGAATATATTTGAGAGGGAGAGGACGTCCACTTTGTGCAGTCAGAAGTTAGTAGATCTGAGAGATGGCAAGAGGATGATGATATGTAGGTACTGCTATATGTAGTAATACTATTTAGTCTTTCATACTGCTACTGCTGGTACGTGATTTCTTATGCAAACTAGAAAGAAAGAAAGAATATAATTTGTATTTACGTCAGAACATAACTAGGAGTTGTTAACATTGGGTTTGGATTTTTTATTTCTACTACAGGAGATGACATTTGGAACGGATCATCTCTCCTATTGGTGTTGCCAGATCTATGTCATGGCAGGGTGAAGTATTGGTGATGTTGTTCTGCTAACCAATTTCATATAACACCATAAATAGGCCTGCATACAATAAAATATTAGATTCCTTTTTTCAGTTTTTACATGTTGTGGAATGTCGTGTTATTTCTATGTGTAAGTCAAAACATTCTACCTTTTGAACTCCTACAACTACCTTGATGTGAGAAACATGTACTTCACTTGCCTCCTGCATGTCTTATATACAGGGCCGGCTTTGGACCAGTGCGAGAGGTGCGACGGCCCGGGGCCCAGACTAAAAGGGGGCCCATAGTATATATGCAGTATATATATATTCCGGAGTAGTAAAAAAAAAAAGAATGACTAACGTCCAGCCCTGGTAGCTCTGAGCCCACCCAGCAAGCAGCACGCAACCATCACTAGGGCCTGCCCAACCAAGCCCAGGCAACGCACGTTCCCTTGTCGTTCTCCTATCCAGGGAGACGCATCGACACAGGAGCACGGAGACGCATCGACACAGCAGCACGCCGCCTGACGCCGACACCAGCGCACCGCACCGAACCTGGAGCTGAGTTTGGGGATCAAATCGGCAAGAATTCGGGGAAGAGATCAACTGATCAAGATCATCATTCAGAAGGTAATAATTCTCAGATCAATCTATTCATAAATCATAATCTATAGGCGAATATTTTTCGGTGGTCTCAATTCTGAAAGTTCTCATCTAAAAACATAACATCTTCAATCTCTGATACTGTATTCGTGTTTCTCACTTGCAGCATAATCATGTTACCTAAAACACATCTATCTGGCTGTGAGAAAAGAAACAACAAGAAAAGAATGCACGAAAGTCTCGTTTCACATGATCACTGGAGGTTAGCATGCTATTTCTATATGTTTTTTCTGCGTTGTAACTTCCATGATACTTGGTTTGGAACAAAGACAGGGAAAATAACATATGCTTGATTCTACTAAAGAAATATTAGTTTTATGATTTTATAGCAATTTTATATTTTCATGTATCAAATTGGATTTTTCTCTCTATTGGGCCCACTGGTCGGGTTTGCACCGGGGCCTTCAAAATCATAGAGCCGGCTCTGCTTATATATATACTTAGTAGAATGCCATTTAAACTGATTTACACCTAATTTCCATCATGTAATTTGTGTCCCCCTACAGTTAGGAGCTAAATGCAAACTTGAAAGACCAGAGATCCTAGGAAATATACATTCAGATCCATGTAGTATGCCCATATGGGAGGTAGTACACTCAAATAGGAAGACTGAAGTTTCTCCTTACCTTCAACATTTCAGAAAAAAAAAATCATTTTTCTATGGATGTCAACTCCCTGGGTGTTTTATAATGGGGTTGTTAAATTGCATGCAACTATGGAATTTATAGTAGAATTTGTGTTAGTCGACGAAATGTCTTCACGAACATGATCTGGAGCCATGGGTATGTGTTGGCTTATGATATCCGTTCAAACTTAAAGTAATGGCATATGCGACTTGCAACCCTTCCTCAAAGTACATTTCTGTTGGTCATCGTTGTTTCATGGTAATAGAAAAGCAGTTGATATTACTTCCGCAGTATATGAAATGAACATTACTGCCATCATATTTTTACTTGAGATGAGCTTTGATAATGAGAATAGGTGGTTAATTTCATTTTTATTTTATTTGCTCTGATCAGGAGTATTATGAGATATTTGAAGAATCACTAGGAGAATTAAAGGTATGCACAAGAATGGCTAATTTCTAATGGATAGAATATTTACATTATAAATATCTGGATAGCAAGTTTGGTTGTTTTTTCATTCTGTGTGAAAATGTGTGTTTGTAGTCGTAATTATATGCAATATTCAACATGTCTTCTGTGAAACTGTTATCTGCAACTATTTAAGTTGACATGTCACGAAACGTTCATACTAATTTCCTTGCTTATTAAATTCTTAGGTTGGCACCCATTTTTTATAGCTAGCAAAGCTATGCCCTCTGTGGACGGTCGCTATCCGTTCTATAGATTGTTATGCTGAAAGCTTTCAAGATGTGTGATATAATGCCCGGTCCATTTAGATTTCGTATGCTTTTTTTACATAATCAGAAATTTGTATTTTTTTAACCTTAAGGTTAGTAAGATCATTGTATTGTTCGTGTCGCATACTTTGAATTACGGTGTACCTGGCTCAAACTTTTGCAAAACCGTCAAATCTCACTGATACTATGCTTATTTCACGTGTGTTCAAAATCTATAATATCAATATAGGATTATTTGTATTTTTATCTGTGTCTGATTTTATTTAATTTTAAGGTGTGGAGTTCAAAAGAAATAATCTGTTTCTTCTACAAACCAGTTGTATCTCCAAACATGTAAATGTGCGTGCAAAGTTGAGAGTAGAAGTTTATATTTGCATATGTGTATAGTTAATTTATTGCTTTCAGGTTAATACGTTTTAACATCAATATTTGTAGTACCACTAATTAACTTTGCTTTACAATGTCTGGAAGGAAATATGTGCTGAAGTGTTCACACATAGGTTCTATTACTTCTTAGATATTCTGCTCTAATCCGACATGCTTAAAGTTGTACAAAGTTAAGAGAAAAACACCTATCGATACCGTAAAACTTTCATCAACGATTCACATCAGTTTTTTGATTGAACACAGACACATCATCAGTAGGTCGAGCTACAAGATATGGTCTAGAGTGTTTGAAATATCAAGTTGTAAGCTGGTACATGGAACAACTAAAAATATTTTAGATATTATTTTTGTGGTACTCATTCTAACGACACACATATTGGTTGTTTCTGTATTCATAAAATAATCTTTTTACTAAATTCTCAATCGCATTTTTTCATGTTTAGCCAACTATCTTCATCTATGAATTACTCCATATATAGCCTAAAAAATAATACACTAACATTTCATAGAAATAACGTACCTACATCGGGGGCAAACTTTTATGCTTAAAGTTCACAAATTAAAGTATAAGGTGAATGATACGCTTAAACATACTAAGCAACTAAGATTTTTTTTTTATTGACTTTGTCTACATAAAAATATATATGTCTGAAAGAAGATATATGCTCTAAATATCTATTGTATGAATGGCAAACAGAGAAGAATGAGTGGTGGCGTTGGAGATTATTATTGAACTCGATGATGTTCTACGCCGCACAATAGAAACTATAATTTCAAATTATAGTATCACATAGTTTTTCTTATAATGATGATTTGCTAGAAAATTGTTATGCACGTCCAAATTTCTATGTAATGGTTGTGTTAATAAGTGCAATTTGAGACAAATAAAATAATCTTGGGGGAAAATAACTTGCATGGACTGGAATATCAATTAAGTTCTCACAGAAAACTTCGGCAACAATTTTTATAGTTTCTAATGTCTATCTAATACCACCAACATTTGGAGTAGATATTACATATATAAAGATTATGGTCTAGCCGCGCAAGTGCGTGGGTCACCCCGCTAGTTTATCATGATATGAGGAAATAAATAACAACTTTATTATTGCCTCTAGGTCATATTTCCTTCATCCACATCATCATCACCCAATGGTCTACCGTCATCATTTCTAACCGCATCATCATCATCAGGTTGCTCTTGATAGAACACTCCCTCGTATGTCATGGGGTTAATGTTGTAGTAATCGTCTTCATTCGGGTTCGGTAGCTTACCATGTGGCGACACCTTGAACACAACTTCCCAACCCTTTAGGTACTCTTTCTGGCATGGGTAAGGCAGATAATACATTTGTGTAGCTTGGGTAGCCGCAATGAAGAGATCGGCTCTGGCATAGACGGTTGATGGTTCAACTTCGATCAAACCAATGGAAGGAGTATGTTTTACCCCCTCCCGCAGATCGAACCATCGGCATTTGAACATAGGCAGACTTAGGGTCTCGCGCCCCTGGTGGAATTTAACCTCATATATATTTTGTACCCTTACGTAGTAGTCTACTAAATTTTGTCCGGGGGTGTACACTCTGGTATTTATAGTTTTGGTATCGGGCCGGCTGTTTTGGTGTTCCTCTGTGTGGTAGCGATACCCATTCACATCATACTTTTTACATGTCATGACGGCAGGGTCAAAACCCATGGAAACCCATCTCAATTCATCATCCATAGATATGTTCGGATCTTTTCCGTACAAGTATAATTGAAATTGTTGCATGCATTAGTTTGGTTAACTAATAAATATTGAACTAGGTATTTAATAGGGGAGTGCGGAAAATTACTTTCTCCATGAACCAAGCAACAAAATTTTTACGTCCAGGGTTTCCATGACGGAGAAGAGTAAGTGCCTCCGCCTCAATAGGAGGATTCATTCCCGTCCTTTCCTCTTGAACGAAATCAGTAGAAAAAAGAAAAGCGGTGTTAGACCGGGACTAAGTGAACATAGAACATGATGATGTGGAATACATAAAGGAATGGTGTAGTGGTATCACTACAAAAAAATACACTTCCGTGATGATACGTGTTTGTCACAGTAGGTCGCGTTTTTTGTCATGCATGTACATCCATGACGATTTTATGACAGAATCAAGGTAGTCATACCTGTGCTGTCGTAGAAGTGTTCCATGACATTACCAAAATTATCATCACGGAAGTGTCCACTTCCATGACGATGAATCGCGCGTCACAGAAGTGCTTTCGTCAAGGGTGACCGACACGTGGCATCCACCGTAACGGAACGCCGTTAAGCTATCGGGTCGTGTTTTGGATCCGATAACCCGTTAACAGCCCCGACCAATGGGAAATTTCCACGTGTAAAATTCTTATTGGCCGAACGAAACACGTGTTAGCTCGTCAGTGGGTCAGATAGGCGCCTATGATATGTCAACACGTGCCACGGCCCACCACTGGCCCATTTAGCTTACAAAGCCGGCCCGTTTGACTTGGTCAAAAGTTAACGGGCTGGCCCATGAAAAGCCTGTTAGCGGTCTCTTCACAAATAGCCCATTTTACAGCTCGTTAACTCACGGCCCGTTAGGCCCTAAAGGAAATTGGCCCAACAACGTCATGTGGGCCGTGAATATAACACCAGCCCATTTCACTTTGGGCCCATGTATGGCCCACGACGTCTTTCGGCCCATATGAGGCCTTCATATCTTTCGGCCCTTTACAGGCCCACGGTGACTCTAGCCCATAATGAACAGTAATTTTCTTTGTACCCGTTAACGGCCCGTGATTTACATGGGCCGTTTCCAGCCCGTGTTAGCTTTCGGCCTATTGACGGCCCATACGTTCTTGGGCTCCTTTTCGGCCCTCGATTACTTCAGGCCCGTTACTAGCCTATTCCCCTACTGGGCCAAATTCGGCCCATGGCAAGAGTCGGCCCGTTACTGGCATGTTCCCCTAATGGACCAAATTTGGCCCATGGCAAGAGTCGGCCCGTTATTAGCCTGTTACCCTAATGGGCCAAATTCGGCCCATGGCAAGAGTCGGCCCGTTTCTGGCCTGTTAACCCATTGCGCCATTTCCATCCCGTCCTATATTCTGGCCCATTAACGACCCGTTATGCCTGTGACAGAATTAAGCCTTTGCAGTCCTACGGCCTATTAACGGCCCGTTACCGTGCTGGGCCGATACCAATTACGCCTGATTACGGCCCATGTAGACCCATTTATCCGATGGCCCGAGGCCCACCAATTACAGGCCCATTTATCGACGGCTCGTAGGAGACCCATGGATCCTACGGCCCGTATATGGTCGCCACTAGAAAACCAGGGAAAAAGAAGACTAGGAAATAAATAAGGCCGAAACTAACGCTAGGCTATTAAGGCGATTACACAGATTACATCCACTCGGCATCAAAGATCGTCACCAGTGCAAATATAGGGAACACCCTACATTATACAAAAATGGTTTGCTGTTTTCTTCAGGCGGTGGCTCCACGTTAAGAATAAATTTTGTATTGCACCAAAACAAATTACAACTATATAACAAAAGGAAGGTTGGCATAAAACTTAACAGTCTAGCAGATAAATGCATCACCAGAAGTTCAGAAGCTCAGTTCATTTAACCTGACTGCTACGTTTTCATGCTATATTGTCCGATGGAGCACCATAACCCTCGCCTTCATTTCCCCTAGGCTCCTGAACAACATAGCAAATGTCTGATAGTCTGGTTTCAAAACCATGCATATCTTGACGACATCGAACAATTTCTCTCCTTATTTCACAAAGGGTCTTTGTTAGGGAATGGACTTGTGTCTGGAGCGCAGATACAACATTGCTTTGAGCTTGCATATCTTGATCATGAGGCAGTTTGGACGATATTGCCTTAACAACCAACCCAGTATTACGCAGGAACGTGCTTTTGGCACTGTTAGTGGATAGGTACTGACCCACTGCAGCAAGAGCTGACATTGCGGTTATAGTTGCCTCACCACCTTCAGAAGGTGGCGGTTCCACCATTTTTTACATAGCTCGCTGAAAAGTTGAGGTTTTACATTAGTAGTACCAGAACAGAAGATATTAAGGAGGCAGCAAAACCAAACAAAATAGCTTTGGTCTATATACAGAACTTATTGTGGTGAACCCATGTAAAATATTAGTTGTATTTTATTGCAAAGTACATAATAAAACCAGGTTCCAAACATATGACCATGTACCATCGCTAATGTATTGTCTATTTCTTCACATTGTATTGAGGGCTAAGGATAAAGAGACGAAGTTTATAATACGGTAAGCATAACATCATTCATATCACAAAACAACTGAGAACAAACAAACAAGCAATTGTAACATTGTATGGGCAAGTCTAGCACGGAACTAGATTACAGGTCAAGATCAAAGGAACATCACTCCTCTCTTTTGAATCTTGTAAGGTGCAATGATACGCTAAGACAATTTTGTATAAAATTGAAAAGAGTATCAGACATTGGCTGCAAACCATGCAGTTCAAGGCACAAGTCACAGTAAGTGGTAGTTAAAAGGCATGAGGATTAAGGACTTACAACAACGGCTTTGACTGGTGTAGTCATGCCATTCTTCTTGCTGCTGTGACAGTCCTTGAAGATTTCCACAGCATTTGATTCAGGTACTTTTTGGTCCTTGCGGGCTTTCCTCTACATTTCGAACAAGTCAATATAGATCTGATAATATGGTACAACAAAAAGAGTGAAACAGCAGCTAATTACAAGAGCCTCGCAGTGTGCAATATAGCTACGAGATCCTGTCGTCTGTTGGAATTTCACTTTCGTACGGTTGGCCTTGTTCTTTGAACAATTCACCTACAAGAAGATAGATTTGTGTGGCACATGCGTAAATAGGACTTCAACATGTGATCTGATCACATACATATAATGTACCTGATACTTCGGATCAGACCAGTGTTTAACAAGGCCCCTCCAGTCTTCATCCGGTATATTTTCCACTGGAGATGTTTGCGAAAGTTCACTGTTAGCCTTGCCTTCAAAGTGAGTTTACCTCAAGTTATACCGATACTGTCGCAGAGTAGACTTGAAAACATGGGTGCAAGCTTGTCTGGTTGCATCATCTTGGCTATCCAACTTGAACCTCATCTATTGAAAATTATGGGGGTCCCATTATCAGCAATGTAGAAATTATGGGACAGAGCAAGACGATATTACTAGTTTCCATACATAACCATACTTACAGATAAATGGCCGAGGAAGGTGTTGAACTGGGTTTCGTCTTTGTCATTCCTGTACTGAATCCATGTTGGGAGGATACGTACATGACACCTAACGGCAACGGCTTCCTCTGATACTAACTTGGCTGACTCTGTAGCATCACGTGGCCTTTGTAAACCTGCCTCAAAACGGATATCCATTCTTCCTCCTCTAGATTTAGTTAACCTATCGAGCATTATCCCTGATGTTTGTTTCCTCTTGCGCCTAGGTGCTAGTCCAACAACGAATATAGGAAGTGTTAGTGTACATCAAACTCTGAGACTACATATAAAGAAGCATGCAACTGTAACTTGACTCTAGCAACTACCTTCTTGTTGTTGAAGCTCACAAGGTTCATTGGATATTGCCAACTCGTCTTGTGTCAAGAGTGCTTGGGAAGTAGTGTCAGGTGGCAAGGGAGCTTGGGAACGTGCTTCTAGCTCAGTTGACGCACGAGTAAGTCGTGCAGCTGGTAGTACTGTGGTAGGTGTTGCAAGAATTAGGGTTGTCTCTGCTTGTTTGGTGGAAGCTATTTGTTTCTGTTTGGCTTTTTTTGCAGCTCGTGTAGCATGGGATGCCGTGTTTGTAGAATTTTCCGCTGGACTTTGACCTTCTATTGCACCATCAATACCAGCAGAATCTGCAGGATTCATCCGCTTCTCATTCCCTTCCATTCTGTGTTTCTTCCTCTTTCTCTGTGCCATGTTAAGTCAAGCCGACAAGAAAAACGAATAACAATTTAGTGCTTCTGAACAAATTGATGCTTGATGCAGACGAACTGAACTTTGATGTTAGACAACCACATGATAGGAGGATGTAATATGTATGAAAAACAGGACGGAAGAGATAACCAGAACTATGATGTGTAAACTAAGAAGAAGACATTTCACCAAATTAGAAGCAATGCAATGGAAGGTAGACACCATATGAAAGATGCTACAAATATCGCTCTGCCAAGTTAACAGTGTCTCATCATAAATGGTGTTTAAACAAATGTGAAGCAGTACAAGAAATAAATCATATGCAAGATGCAAACAACATCACACTACCATGTTAGAGGTCTCTCGTCATTAGTGCCATTGCATATTCACAGCATTGCATATTCACAGCTTATGATGTGTAAACTAAGGAAAAGGCATTTCAACCAATTAGAAGCAATGAAAGCTAGACACCATATGAAAGATGCAACGAATATCACTCTACCAAGTTCAAACTGTCTCGTCATAAGTGCCATTTCAACAAATTAGTAGTACAAGCTAGAAAAGAATGTGAGATGTAACCTATATCACACTCCAAAGTCAAATGTGTCTTATGATAAGTGATTGTTGCAGGTTACACAACAATAGTAATTTGATGTAAGAACATGGTGTGATAGACAGATATTGTATGTTCTGGAAACAGGAACATGTGTCTTATTCAAGTATAATGTGTAAAGTAAGCAGATGGAATTCAACAAAATTAGAAGCAATACAAGCTAGACATCACACATAACATGCAACCACATATAACAGTGCCAAGTTAGAGGGAGCACTAGTGATGCTGCACTAGGGGAGACGTGCTCATCATAAACACAGCTTTGTTGAGTGTCTATGCATGTGTTGTCTTGGAAATCATCTTGGGGTGTGGAGGAGTAGAAACTGTAGAGGCCCTCCATTCGGAAGGAGCACCTTTATCCACTGCCTTGCTAACTTCCTTCCGCTTTATTGATTTTGAATTGTCAGGTAAAACTGACAAGAAAAAGCAATAAAATTCTCTCTTCAGAACTCATTCATGCATGATATTGACAATCACTACTTTGATGTAAGGCAAACACATGAGACCAGGATGGAATATGTACGAAAAACAGGACGGCATGGCATGTTCACAACTGTTTGTGTAAACTAAGTAGAAACCATTCCAGCAAATAAGAAGCAATGCAAGCTAGACACCACATGAAAGATGCAACCAATATGACTCTGCCAAGTTAAAAGCGTCCCATCATAAATGGAATTTCAACAAATTAGAAGCAGCGCATGCTATAAATCTTATGAAACATGCAACTAATATCGCAGTGCATATACTAAAGGTGTCTCGTCATATTGATTGATGCGGGATACAAAAAAAACAATAGTTTTATGTAAGGACATGCTTAATAGATAGATGTACTATGTACTAAATACAGGAAGGCATGTCACATTAACAGGTATAATGTACTCCCTCCGTCCCATAATGTAAGACGTTTTTTTGGCACTAATTTAGTGCCAAAAAATGTCTTACGTTATGGGACGGAGGGAGTATAAGCTAAGCAGACTAGCACATGCAGTTTAACCAGATTGGAAGAATTACAATCTAGACACCATATGCAACATGCAACCACATATCACACTGCCAAGTTAGAGCAAGCACCTGCGATGCTAGTGTAGGGGAAATGTTGTAATCAACTACAGAGCTATGTTCACTATCTTCATCTAGCATTTCTGTTTCTTGAGAATCATGTCGGGAGGCTGACGCTGCATTCTTTAAATGAGGAGTAGTCCCCTTGCCTACCTGCCTTGTCATAAGTGATTGATGAGGGATACACAAGAACATTAGTTTGATGTAAGAACATGGTTAATTCACAGTTGTACTAGTATGTACCAAAAACAGAAAGTCATGTCATATTCAAAGGTATAATGTGTAAGCTAAGAAGATGCAATTTAACCAAATTGGAAGCAATACAAGCTAGACATCCGGCTGGAGTAGTGAACATGATTATCTGGGACCTTAGAGCCTGGTGGGAGGCGGGCTGCTTCGCCACCATCGCGGCTTTTTAGTAGGCTTCCAGGTGATGCCTGTCTTTGCTGGGCTTGTCACTGGCTCGGCCAGTGCCCTGACTAGCCATTTGTGTTCTGGTGCTCACGGGATGGTGATTCATGTAAAAAATATCTTTCCTTATCTTAATAAAGACCGACTTCGGCCTTTCGAATACAAGCTAGACACCATATGGAACATGCAACCACATATGACACCGCGAAGTTAAAGCAAGCACCTGGGATGGTGGTTCATTGCAAGCGAGGTCATCAACTCCAAAGCTACATTTACCGTCTCCATCTGCTGACACTGCACCCTTTATAACGTTGTAACGTGTCGTGCCTAGCCACGTAGAAAGCTGGCACGACTTGTCTCTTTTCTTTTTTTGCTTCTCTCGAGGCAGACTCTGAAATACCCTTGCATAAAAACACAATAGTGAGAATATGGGTGAAGTGTGTGCAGAACAAGTGCACTGTAAAAGTAGCTGATAGCAGATGTCTGAAAAATAAATTACAGGAGGCATATGATAGCTCTACAACATTGCATGGCAAACAAAATTAGATTCTAATCCGTATGGTTTTGTAATATATGAGCACGGGAAATGCAGGTACTCCTCTAGCACACCACCACATGTGGTCATATCTAAGATAACAGTCGACTGAAAATAAATAGGTCTGTCGATTTTTTCAATGAACCGTCCGATCTATAAGGAACGGGCAGATGGCCTTCGTCTACCTCCCGCCAGTCACTGTTGACGATCTTTCTTGAACCGCCAGCGACCACCGGCCCAAACCCCTGCCTCTGTCGCCCCGCCCTCCCATCGACCTCACACCACCGCCGTGCTTGGCAGTGCCCCCAGGCCATCCCTTTAATCCCGGCCGACCTCCAAATCGGGCGCCAGTAGCTCTAGGTTGCGCACGCCCCTAAGATAAACACCAAGGTGCTGCTTCCCCAGCGTAATAGTCGTACTAGCGCCTGTTACGCCGGGGAATGCTTCCGTTAATTGGGAATCAACTGGCCAGAAATTGAAATTCAGGGGGGTGATGGACCTCTAGCTAAGGTGAAATAGTATATGAGGAGAAACCTTGTGCATCACGAGTTACTAGGAACATCTAGTATCAAGAAGAAGCGGTCAACTAGTGTCTTCTATGGGATGAATACCGTGCAAGCAGAGACGTAAGATTTGCATGAATAAGGGAAGAGGAGTACCTTCTTCGGTTGCCGGTGTGGTCACCTCCACATGTCGCGCCGATCTTCTTCCTTTTACCGGGGAAACCGATGTTCTGGAGGGTGCAAGCTTGGACGAACCCATGGCCAAATTGTTGGCTGTGTTGCCGTGGCCGTATGTCGGCGGAGGGGAAGCAGATCCGAGGCGGCGAAGGACGGCGTAGCAGGAACAGCTCCGGTGCGGTGGAGGGTGGCGAAGTTGGAGCGGCGGCGCAGGACGGCGTGCTTGATCTGGCTCGGGTACGGATGGCTCGGCCTCGACTTCAACTACTAGCCATGGAGGGCGTTGCGGTTGAGGGTGCGGTGGACGATGACGTCGGGGTATCGGCTCCGGCGTGATGGAGGAGGGCGGCGGTTGATGGGTGGGATGGGGTGGCGGATGGAGGACGTCGGGGTTTCGCGGCTGGTGGAGAGGTAGTTTTGGTGCCCATGGAGTATGAATGGGGAATCGGACGGGTGGGGGGAACCATGTTTCGGTCTGGGACGCGCTTGTTTTTGGCTTTTTTGAACAAAAGATGGGATGCGCTTGTTTGAAATTTGGGGAAAGTACAAACTTTGCCCCCCTCTTAAATTTTGGACCTACTGCGGGTCGGGGGTAGGATGGTAATCCTAGGCGTCCCAAATAGTGGGTGGGAGCGATTTCGGCCGCGTGCATGTGTGCTTAGGCGGCCATTGTGTATGAATGTTTTTCGGAGGCAGTTGCGTGGCGTCTAGATGAAGCTACAAACCTTCCCCAGTTTAGACCTTTGGGCGTCGGGCCGGTAGGTTTCACGGGTCGGAGTTATTAGAAAAGTAATTTCCTTGTACTACCAAACATTGGTCTCACGCGGTTTCAGGCGAGTAGAGGCTCTTTTGGTGGTTCGTTCAAAATTTTGAAACACAAGTATTCACGTTTAGAGTACTCTTGAACTATGAGGATTGACCTAAATAGACAACGTTATATTTTACCTTGTATGTTTGAAAACCTCATAAAATTATCCGCTTTTTTTGAAATTTTGACACTTGAAAATCCTATAACTACGATTATTTTGGAATGGAGGAGCTAAATTTGAATCTATTTTGTACATGACTACATATGCTATTATGTACAAAATCAGAGCAAAGATTGGTGCCCCCATAATTTAGGTATGGTTTACAAATGCCATGATATCAGATTCAAATAATTGAATGGACTTCATGTTGAATTTGATTTTTTTAAACCACCTTAAGTTGAATTCAAATGTATGCTAGTTCATACGTAGCTATTTATAATGTCCATTGTGTAACTTTCGTATGTATAATGTGCTTTACACACGCAACATGAACTATACTCACGTTTATATTCGATTGCTAAAGCGATGCATTGTCTGGAGTTCAAAATACTAACTATGTGGATCAATTGTGTCGAATAATAACATAGACATGCCCAAATTCGATAGAATCTAGATGCCTGATGGATCAATGACCACTCCTTACGCGAATTGCAAATATCATGATCCCATCCTAATATTTGGATAAAATTTATATCTTTAATCAATGTGTAGAGCAGTCTTTTACATGTAGTTTCACTCTCCATCGGTATTCTCTCACACATGCTCACACACTCTCTCCCGAGGTGTCTTTCTCGCACACATGCTCTAGATATAACCCTCCCTCCCTCTCATCACCATTTACAACTGTTTTCACTAACCTTTATCACAAGCACTCTTCCTCTCGCAAACATACACACGCACAATCTTCATCGACCCTTTCTATATACATGGACCTGCCTAGGTGTCTAATGTACGCACATTATCTTTACGCCTATCTCTCATGCATTGTCTCACACCTCTCTTCCTAATCGACGAGTATGATTCTAGCACAGCATTCTGTTGGATGCCCCTTAAAGTTAGGTTGGATGAATAGTAATATCAGAGATAAAGGGGTTACCTTAGTCCGAGAACCTATGGTTACAAATCCTAGCTGGCTTTGTCAGTGGACATAGAGTCCTTCACAATTCTGCTATCTTTGTCTTGTACGACTAGTCATCCATGGGTCTTCCTAAATGTGTCGTGGGCCGACCAATGTGGCGCAGGACGGAACTGAACGAAGGGCCTCACCTCGACCCACCGGACCTCACGGGTGACACACCCTCTGCCCCCACGTCTCATTATCTTCTCACACCCACACATACCAACACAAACACCACACACACAGTAAATTTCTCCTAGTGGCTCTATTCCCTCCCCCATTGCATATACACACTCAAGAGAATGGAATCTCTTGTCGTGATGTCATATTCGTCTCTCTCTCTCTCTCACTCTAAACCACTCTCATTTCTCGTGCTATCTCTCCCACCCCCTCCCCCCCCCCCCCCCCCCCGTCGGCCCCTCTATCCATGCCTCTCTCGAATACGTAATACACAAACATACCTCTCTAAGCCCCGCCAAATGCATCAACTACACATTCACACATGTTACATCACGTACCCCATTGATCTAAAAAGCCCTCTCTTCACGTTTATTTCGCATACAACATTCCTTTTGAATAAAGTGTGGCCAAAAAATTATTTTAGAGTTTCTACATATATACAACATTACAAAGTTATATGGAGGAGTACGAACGCTAATTTGCATTGCATGGTGCCCACAATGATATTTATTCCGCACTGTGAATTTGTATTTTTTTATACTATATACAAAGTTAGTCATAATAAAGTGAAACGAAGAGCATCTCTCTCTCAATCGCATACCCCCTCCCTGTATGCCCCTTTCACGTATGCACACAAAACTATCTCCAGGTCCTCTAAAAGTAAGCCCCCAGAAAATTCACATGTGCTTCATCTTTCTCTCGCGATATATGCAATGACGATCATTGTATTTGAAGCGAAAGCACCATACATACATTGGACTTCATAATCCACTCATTACGGTCACCGTTTACGTTTAGTGGTTATTATACAGTCACGGTCTCACCATACAACTCTGTATTTGCTCATGGCATGACTAGTTGACCAGTTAAACGCTCCACGTGGCACCTCTAGTGTTGCATCACATTATCTCACTACCATCATGCCCACCTGTCGACTTGTATCTACTCTACATCTACACTCTTACAAAATACATAAAATACACTCTTATAAAAAATAAAGTTGGTGATGATGGTGTGCCTGCCATCCTGCAATATAGGTCATCTGATTTATATCTGACGGATAGGAAAGAAACTATGGCAATTTTGCAAAAAGGTACCCACACCTCTCCACATTTGCAAATAAGGCCTTCCCTCGTTCATACTTTTCTCCCACAAGATAAACAAGTCATACAAATGCATCTGGATGTTATGTGCAACGCACAGGCATCTTGCTAGTAAGAATGAAAACAAACGACAAAAAAATATTCTGACGGTGGTTCGAAGTCATGACCGCGGGCACAGCGGACAAGGTGGCATTGTATTGGTATGTTGAGCCGTCTGTTTTAACACACAGGAGCTGGTGTGGTGATTATACACACACGCACGCATGCACACGAACTGCATCCACGCAACACTCACACAAACACATGCACCCATGCACGCACGCAACACTCACACGCACACATGCAGCCACGCACGCATGCAACACTCACACGCACACACGCACGCATGCATGCACACACCAGTACACCACATGACCAACAGACACTCTCACGCTCAAGTGCTCAACCTACACGTGCATGCACACACATCAGGCCCTGACAGACACATACACAACCAGGTGATTCCCGCGCACAGGTTGGAGCCTTGTCGCGCCTATGTAAATTTGTGTTTATCTAACCTTTTCCCTATGCGAACTGACAGGTGGGACCCACAAGGAACGTGGTCAATTTAACTAGTCAACATGGCGTCACGCAGACTATTTGGCCGGTCAACAGAGTGCAATCCGATGCTGAACTGGGAGCAAGTGACCGGATAATTACCGCGAAACGTATATAGTGACCGTAATCAGCTTATTCTGAAGTTCGGTGACCGTATACGCTTTTCTCTCTATAGGCCCTCCAAAACTACATCTCTACACGTTCTCGCATGTTACATCTAGCAACTATGCAATACAGCACTACTACTACACTCTAACACAATAAATCATATGTGTTTTTAGTTTTACTAGATATCATATTGTTACTTATAGTTATTCAGGTTGCATACATTAAAATTGCCTTTGAAATGTATGGCTAGTATCATCTACCGCGCGGGAAAAATCCCGCCCTTTCCTATTTAATCGGATTTGTATCGATGGATCGTGCGAAACAGCAAAACTATAGTACTATACAATACAAATGACAGTTCACTGGGCCGTCGTGTCGTCTACTCCTCCGTCGCAAGAGTGGAGCGCTCTCTTTCATAAATCTTCTAGTCCCTTTCACCGACATGTGGGACATTAAGCTACTGGGTCCACGTGCCATACTGAAATACAGTGCAGAGCAGCCAGGGTGAAGCACCCCAGTCATGGCGCCGGCATAGTAATGAGCAATGAGGCGTCAAATCACAAAGCTGCACCTTTCCCGCAGTTAAGTTGGAGGGACGAAGTAATAATGCTAAAAAAAGAAGTTGGAGGGACGAAGCAACCATCATTTCACTCGTTGCTGAATCCGCTTCTCCCTCATCTTCTTCAACTTAACCATGTGTTGCTTCTGCCGTTGTTCTGCCTCATGTGGGACGCGGATCGTCTTGGTAAAGGACTGACACATGGGTCCGCATGTTAGCAAACCGCCAGGACAACGTCCTCCGAAAATAAGAAAACTCCCCCGCCATCCGCGTGGCAAAATCACCTCCTTTTTACTAATCTTGATTCTATAATTTTTTAGATCAATATAATTGAGATTTGTATAGATAGCACACAGGAGCAAAACCAAGTGGTACGGTTAAGGGCATCCACAATGTGTAGCCAAATGTGAAAATAGCTTTTGGCACCGTGGGAACCATTGTGGACGGTGTTGCCAAAGCCAAAAAGATGGAACCGAAGCTCCCTGATTGATTGATTAAAGGAATAGAAATATGCAACGTCTCTCCTCTTTCTCCCATGATTGGACGCATGTAGTATAGTATAGAGCACAGAGTCTACTCCCCTGTCCCTTCCATCACAAATCACAAACCAGTGAGTTGTCAAATCACAAAGCACGGACGAAGCAACCATCATTTCACTCTTCGATGACTCCGCTTCTCCATCGTCTTCTTCGAGAAACCATCTCACCGCACTAGTACTCCTAGTAGTAGTACTAGTAAAGGACTTCCTGGATGCAAATAAGGCGGTTGTCTCGGCTTGCAGGCAGCACTTGTGAACGACTTACCGTGGTCTCCCTCAATGGTGTTCTCCGTCGAATGCACTTCGCCAAACCACAAAAAAAATCGTCGCCGTCACCGCAATGGGGAAGGAAGTCAAATGTAGTTACTACCTCCATTTTTTTGTACACAAGGCCAGTAATATCAAATTTTCAATTTGCAAAGGGCCACTAATACTAATCGAAGCAAAATTGATGGGGTTAGCAACCAAGGACATTAATATCACATGCATGCATGCGGAAGTGAGAAGGTTGGTTTTCATGGCGCTGCATTAATCAAGCGATGAGGAGTGAGATGGTTAGCTCTTTGGTCTTTCGAGAAAAAAATATGCATTAATTGACACATGAAATGAGGATTTGTATCGATTAAATCCCGCAAAGGAAAATCCCGCCTTTCTTTTTTAACACTAGTACTCCTAGTACGTACGTACTTATCCTGTTTGGGTCTAGGCCTTGCATTGCCAAACTTCGCCACACATTTTTGCCAAGCTTGCCTAAAGTTTTCAAAATGAGAAGGAGGTACACTTGCGCACGGCTATCGCGGTCGCACCGCACCCTCACACGGTCGCTCCTGCACGCCGCGGTCGCACCGCACCCTCACATAGTCACTCATGCACGCCGCAAACCTAACCAAGGGAACACAACCTCACTGACACGTGCTGTTGCATGTGAACAAACCAAACTCAGCCATCCTATCGCTGACACATAATTTTCGTTCATAGAGTATGTTAATCCAACCGCATGTTGGGGAGTATCCGTACGACCCGTGCGGTGGTCTGTTGGGGAAGAAGAAGAGGTGAGGAAGAAGGAAAGAAGGGTTAGGAGACGTAGGATATTCATCCAACTGCCTGAAATGATAGACTGACCCAAGTCAGGCGACTTGCATAACAAATATAGTATGTTTTTACACAGCAAAAGATCCATAAAAACAACAACATAAAGAAAAACTATCACTGCTCGCGGAAAGAGACGACCTCGTCGTCTTAGGCTGCCGGCGCGAACCAGCCGTCGCTGCCGATGTGTGTCTCCGCACCGTGGTTGTCCTCGGCCTCCAGCTACTCGTTCAAGTGGAGCGTGCGGGCGCTCTGCACGGACGAGAGCACAGCCCGGTTCAAGTCGAGGACGTCCGGTTCCGCCTGCAGGAGGGCCTCGATGGCAGCGGCATCCGCGCGCTCCACGTCGAGTCGAGCCTCCACCGCCCGGTTCAAGTCCAGGACTTCCGGTTCCGCCTGCAGGAGGGCATCGATTAGAGTGGCATCCGCGCGCTCTGCATCGAGTCGAGCCTCTGCCGACCGGTTCATGTCCAGGACGTCCGGTTCCCCCTGCAGGAGGGCCTCGATGGCAGCGGCATCCGCGCACTCCGCCTCAAGTTGAGCCTCTGCCGCCCGGTTCACATCCAGGACATCCGGTTCCGCCTGCAAGAGAGCCTTGATGGTAGCGGCATGCGCGCGCTCCACGTCGAGTTGAGCCTCTGCCTCCTGGTCCTCCTTTAGTATCGCCATGTTGAACCGCTGGTCCGCCTGCACCATGGGGGACTCGGACGCCGGCACGAAGTCGACGTCCATCGTCTCATACCCATCGGGGGCCTTCTGCGCCGCGACCTCCGAAGTGAACATTGGGTTGGCTTCCTCCTCCTCGTAGCTTGGCTCCAAAGAACTCGGGGATTGGCCCGCTACAAAGCGAGCTTGGGAACGGAGGTCTGTGGCGCTAACCGCTGCCGTGATTTCTACGCGGCGCTCCGGCGTCAGCAAGCGGCGCACCATGGCTTTCCGGCGAACTAGGGGACGCTTGATGCGGGCTAGGGGATCGAAAGGTGGGGCAATGGGCTGGAGATTTGGTGTGGTTTTAGGGCAGTGGCTGGCATAGGCCGAGCAGCAAAGGGTCTGGTGTGAATAGTGGTTCCGGTGACGACCAGTCAATCGGTTTTGACTGTACATCGCTCTTGTCGCGTTCGCATTGCAGCCTGGCACGCTGACCCTCCACGTCGCTCACCGAATGGAACGCGCTTTGTCTTGCGTTTTTTCTCGCTTGTGGGACCGCAGTTGAGAGCAAACCGACGTCCCTCCCCCTCCCCCACCCGCTCATTTATTATACCACCACTCCCTCCATTTTATGCAGAGTAAATAAAAACATAGGGAGTATACTACGGATGAGGATCCCCTAATGTGGCCGAACCCATTGAGTAACTGACATGCGGGCCTAGCAAGCATGGGGTCCGCCAGTAAGTGACCGAAAGGGAGGGTAAGGCAGGGATACCAACGTCAGAGGATCCACTTCCACTATACTAATTTGACCAAATGTTAGAGTAATAATATATGACATGCAACTTACACAAATGTTAGAGTAATAATATATGACATGCAACTTACACAAAGCATACAGGGTCTAATGTGTTTTTCGAGGCTAACTTTGACCAAATGTTAGAGTAATAATATATGACATGCAACTTACACAAAGCGGTCAATTTCGTATGTGAAAGGAGTTTCCAATGATACAATTTTCACATTATACATCTCATGTACTATTAATCTTGTCAATAGTCAAATTGGAAACCATCTCGAGTACAAATCTAGGAGTACGTATGAATCTAACAATATTGATTGGGCGTTGTTGAATGTTGATACCTTTTTTATCACAGTAGAGATATTTTTACTACACATAAAACTTATATGTAAACTAGAAAGGATAGGAGGGAGTATATTGTACGTTCAAAAACGAAACGAACATTGAATACCCTTTATATATGATTTGCGGATGCTATGATCACCGGTTCAAAATTTTGAATCCGCCTTAGGTATCACGTGCCCCCACTCGTTCCCTCTCGATTTCATCTCGGGATCCGGAGATCTATTGAAAGAGGACTAGGGTGGGTACATGCAAATGATACTCGGCGGAATGTTCAAATGAGGCATGCGGGAGGATGGAGAAGAGGGTTGGAGAGGAATGAGAAATAAGCAAATGCCACATGATTACACTTGAACGGCTCAAATAAACAATAAGTTGTCTCGCTTGGCCTACATAGTGAAAGGCCTAATGCGCAACACGGAGCACTAACGCTCGAATATGGCCGGGAAAACAGGGAAACCGACATGTGGGGCACACCCATCGGGATGACGTAGCACAGACTAGTCCAATGGAGGAGCTGGCCCACGACCTCCTTGCCACCGACAACCGTTGATGTGGGTCATTGGGGCCAACAACAGGGCATAGCTCCAGCACCGCCTCTAGACACGGCGACCGCAGTGAGCGACACGCTCACATCGTCGCTAGACACGGTCGGTTTCAGTGTGCCAAGGGTGGCGTTAGTGTTGTGGCACGACCAACGGTATGTTTGGTTTGTGCCCAAGGTTGCCCCATCAAAGCATTGGGTAGCCAAAATTTTGGTTGAGGTATTGGTTGCCCATGATTTGGCTGACATTGGCAAGAAAAATGAACTAGAGTTGGCTAGAGTTCATTGGCATGCTAAAGAAATGGCAACCATCCAAATAAAGACCAATCTTTGGGTCATGACCAAAATTTTGGTTGAGGTATTGGTTGCCCATGATTTGGCCGACATTGGCAAGAAAAATGAACTAGAGTTGGCTGGAGTTCATTGGCATGCCAAAGAAATGGCAACCATCCAAACAAAGACCAATCTTTGGGTCATGACCAAAATTTTGGTTGAGGTATTGGTTGCCCATGATTTGGCCGACATCGGCAAGAAAAATGAAGTAGAGTTGGCTAGAGTTCATTGGCATGCCAAAAAAATGGCAACCATCCAAACAAAGACCAATCTTTGGGTCGTGACCAAAATTTTGGTAAGGTGCACTTTGGCCACAATCCAAACAAACCCCAACACCCGGCTCGTCGAGGATGCACGGGGCGCCGCGACACGTCCGCGGAGTGGTGTAGCGCGGCCAACTGCATCCTCTGGACCTGAGACCATGCCGGGTCGTCTTGCTTTTTCAATAACATGCGGGGATCGCATTTGAGCAAAGGGCATCTCCAACATTGCCACGACCGCAGCTAACTACCCTGGCACACCAAAGCCCTCGTCCCTCGCACTGTCGCGCTGTGCATTCCCAGCCGGCGCTAGCTGCCCGCATTCATGCCATCCATTCGTATGTCGTCGTTAAGAGGCTCGGTGCCCAACGAACCAACTCCGACGACTTAATGACCCACCCAGACGCTTGGCCTCACCCGAATGCGCTACTTAAAGCGGCAACGCCCAGCTAACCTCCACACCATAGTGCATTGTCCTCCTACCTGGCACCACATCCGCCATGACCGCAAGTGCAAACGCTCTGCGGGAGAGCTTGTCTTCGGGGATGAAGCTCGAGGTCGCCACCCTCGCTCAAGTCGCCTCTCGGGACGCAATAGCGGCGTAGCCGGACGCGGACGCGACCGCACAAGCGGTGGCCACGCTAGCGGCCGACGACGGGAGCACTGTCAACCACGCGTCCTACTTGCTGTTGTCCAACGTCCGGCACCGCCGAGGTCGGGGACTCCTCCGAGGATGAGTAGGGCATGGCAGGCGGCAGGGCATGGTGTGCCAACTGGCCGGTCTGTATCCTGTGTTCTACTATTCCTTGCCGGAGACCGCACCTTCACTTCACGGGTCTTGAACCCCGACCCCGTACATAGAGATCATAGATGGAGGACGTCGGTCGCCGTCGTAGAATAGGTTTAGGGTCGGGTTTCTTTTATTTTTCTGTCCTATAAAAGTTTGAAATGTAATGAAAATCTGTCGTGTTTGCATTAATCTCGGCCGGTGTATATGAACTTTCACAATAATATACATATCGTAGGAGTACTAGCAAGATGCCTGTGCGTTGCATGGAAGATCAAGATCTTGTGGGAGAAAAGGATGAACAAGGGAAAGCCTTATCTGCAAATGTGGAGAGGAGTGCGGGTAAATTGTCATAGTTTCCTTCCTATCCGTTACATATAGATTGGATGGCCTATATTGTAGGATGACAGGCACACCATCATCACCAACTCTGCTTTTTATTGGACTGAGACAAATCTAAAAAACCCAACTAAGCCAACCTCCCAGCATATCGCGCGGGAAAAGATCCGGCCGCACCGTTTTAGTCGGGATTACCGGATTACTAGTAGTAGTATCGATGGATCGCGCGAAGCAACAATTTTTTTTTTGAGGGGGCGAAGCACCTAGTTTAAAAGGAAAAAAGGCGGTACACTCACAGCACTCCTGTCGCGGTCGCATTGCACCCCACACACGTTTGGTCCTGCACACGGCTCACGCAAACGGAACGCGCTTCGGCTTGCCTCTTCACTGACACGTGGGGCTGCACTTGGAGAAACCGACCATGCGCCAAACTCCCCTCGCCCACCGCGCGAAAATCCTCCCCCCCCCCCCCCCACCCCCCAAATCCGATTCAACCGCCCTTCAGCCAAATATTCCCCAAACCCCCCTCCCCCCGTCCCCCCTCCACTCCATTCGCTTCGCCAAAGCCGCCCTCCCCGCTGTGCTGATACGTCGGCACCGCGGTTCGTCGAGGGGACGCACGGCGATCCTCTCGCTCCCACAGTACGCTCTCGTAGACTACCGTCCTCTAGCCGCGCCGCCACCTCTGGCTACGTTCTTGTGGAGGCGCACGGCGCTCACCGCCGCCACCGCTGGTGACGTTCGTGTGGAGACGCACGGCAGTCAGCTTCTCCCATGGTGCGCGCATTCTAGACCGAGGCCCCGTTCATGTCGGTGTAGCGCTGAATGTTAGCTGATAGACGCTGTTAATCTCACTATTTGCCGAAGTAGTTTACTGTCAATATGCTCTGCTTAAGAAGCTTCATTGCCCTGTTCTGCACTCAATCTGCTTAGCTGAGATGGCATGCCAAGGCCGATTAGTTGCTAAAATATCCTGCCATATATTTATTGTGGCGTAGATTGCCATGGTCTAGTAGCCAATCTGTTAGGTGAAATAGCTCTACGCCGTTTTATACTCGATATTTGTTGATGCGATGGCCTTCGATAGTTTGATGGCTGTGTGCTCGGCCTCATTGACTGCTGAAACAGCCTGCCATAATTTAGCACTCAAATCTGTTTGCTGAATTAGCTTTACATATATTTCGTTACTTAGATCTGCTCGTCCAAATATCTTGCCATAGCTTTAGACATCGACCTAGGTATTTTTTGTCTGGACTTCATAAAAAAGCATATATGTTTTTCTTGTAATATCTAGTAGAAGAACTAATTTGTATGTCTAACAGATGGATAGGACTTGGATAACTTCTGCTCGAAGATTCTCCGCTGCATATGTCGAGGGGGTTGAAAATTTCATGAACTTTATCAGAGCTGAGTACGGTGGTCCGAAATCAGATGTGCTCTGCCCGTGTAGCAGTTGTATGAATTCAGTTACAAGACCCCAGTCAACTGTGCAAAATCATCTACACTTGTATGGGATGTCGGTCACATATACTAGGTGGGTTCATCATGGTGAAGCTGTGAATGTCAATGTTATTGACTACATGGAAGCAGCAGATCACCATCTTGATCTGCCTGATGCTTAGGTGGAAGAGGAGGAGGAGGTGGTGGTGGCGGAGCCAGTGAGTTTGACCAACATTGAAACAATGCTACGAAATGCTCGTGCATTCCGCGAACTTTCACCTGTAGAAGAAAAATGGTGGGCCCACATGTTGGAACAATGCAACGTTGTTGTCACCCCGGGAAATAAGCTATCAGTATTATCAGCTATGGTCACCTTTCTTTAGGTGAAGACATCTGAGCGGATGACCAACAAATCATTCGATGCGATGTTGGCTGTTTTCCGCAAATCTTTCCCAGATGCGTCTGAGCTGCCACACACCTACAGTAAAATGAAGAACTTCCTTCGTGTAGTTGGAATTGGATATGATATGATCCATGTTTGTAAGAATAATTGTGTTCTGTTCCGGAAGGATTATGCCAACTTAAGTGAATGCCCGAAATGTGAATCATCAAGATGGAAAGATGGCAATGCTGTGAAGAGGATTCCTCATAATGTTCTGAGACATTTTCCAATTACACCAAGATTGCAGAGGTTGTTTCATGATGCTGAAACAAAAGAGGATGTACTGTGGCATTCTAGGAACCAGGAGTACAGAGATCAGAATGTAATGAGCCATCCATCTCATGGTAGTGAGTGGAAAAGCTTCAATGATAAACACAAAGAGTATGCTGCTGACCCGAGAAACATTAGACTTGGCTTAGCTTTAGATGGATTTAAGCCATTTGGCCACCAGAGCATCACATATAGCATGTGGCCAGTGCTTGTTATCCCTTACAACATGCCTCCAAATGTCCGCACCAAAGAATCAAACTACATGATGGCCTTGCTCATCCCAGGTCCAAAAAGTACTGGAAAGGATTTTGATTTGTTCATGGAGCCTCTTGTGGAGGAACTTCAACAGCTATGGAAGGGTGTTCTCACTCGAGACCTATATAGCAGCCCACCAACTGATTTCTTTCTGCGTGCTGTTGTAATTTGGTGCATCCATGATTATCCGGCTTTGGGCACTATGTCAGGGCGAACGACACATGGTTACAATGCATGTGTTCGCTGTGACAGGAATCCGCTGTCATACGCAATACTTAGCAAGATCTGTTACATTGGACATGGTCGTTTCCTTGCCAAGGACAAGCCGCATCCTAGAAAATACCGAAGACATGTGTTCAATGCAAAGCATGAAAACCGTGATGCGCCAAAGAGGCTCACTGCTGATGAGTTGCAAGTGGAATTAGAGAAGGTCAGGCGTATTACACCAGGAAACCATCCTGGTAATGGTAGCGGGAAAAGGAAGCATGGCACGGTAGAAGAGAGATTATTCTTTACCCACAGGTCCACTTTGTGGGACTTGGAGTATTGGAAAGATTTGGATCTGCGGCATAATCTTGATGTTATGCACATCGAGAAAAATATATGTGACAGCATTATCGGCACACTTCTTAACATTGAAGGCAAGACGAAAGATACCTTAAAATCTAGGATTGATTTGACACACCTGGGTATCAGAAAGGATTTGCAGGTGCAAGATGAAGGTAAACCACGGGATATGGCACCAGCTGTGTACGTCTTGGACAAGGTAAAAAGAAAAGAATTCTGCGTGGTCCTGTCACGTGTGAGATTCCCACATGGATTTGCTTCCAACCCTGAAAGGGGAGTCAGTGCAGATGGAAACAAGGTACAAGGGTTGAAAACTCATGACTGCCACGTCCTACTTCAAATGGTTTTACCTATTATCCTTAGAAGATTGGGCCGCCCTGACTTATACAGAGCAGTTGCAGAGTTGGGACAATTCTTCAGGGAACTCTGCAGTAGAAATATCAGGATAGATGCTTTGGAGCGTCTTAGAGACAAGATACCAACTATCCTATGCGACCTTGAGAAGATGTATCCTCCAGCCTTCTTTGATGTGATGGTGCATTTGGCTGTTCATCTACCTGATGAGGCACTACTTAGAGGTCCAGTACAGTATGGCTGGATGTACCCTATTGAAAGGCAGCTAGGCACTTTCATGGGCTATGTTAGGAACAGAGCTTGACCCAAGGGTTCCATTGCAGAGGCCTACATTGCTACAGAAGCGTTGACATTCTGCTCAAAATACATTGAAACAGCTGATCAGCTTAGCAAAGAGGTGGGTGAAGACAATCTCGGGCTCAATGTTTTCGATTATTCTGTTCGAGTTACAGGGAAGAGTCGACAAGAGGACAAACCTAAAGATTTGGACAAAATGGTTTGGTATGTGTTGAATAACTGTCCTGAGATACTACCTTATATCAAGTAAGTGTAGTACTACAGCTTATACATCGTAATCTACTAAACTTGCAGCACATTCTTATATATTTAGATGTTTGGCGCGATCACTATGTTGTGCAGCATCTACAAAGAGGAGTTACTGCCGCAAAATCCAAGAAACATTGACAAACTGGTTATGGCAGGATTTGCGAAATGGTTCAAGAACCATGTAAGCTTTTGAAGTGCACTGTCAGTTTTTTTAATATATTGAGTACATAAGATGATCAGCTTGTCTATTTTCTAACCATAGGTTAAGAAGATGCGGGAGCATGGGCAGGCAGTTGATGATGCCCTTTACTCACTAGCAATGGGTCCTGATACTCGGGTAAGACATTATGAATCTTGCGTTGTTGGAGATGTGCGCTACAACACCCTTGCACGAGACAAAGGCAGGAAGACACAAAACAGTACCATCATGAGCACGGATACGTATGACAAAGAGACAACTGAAATGTATGCTAACATAACAGACATTGTTCAGTTGCAGTATATCTCTAGTTTCGAGGACCATCGGTGTGTGGTTCTGTTGTGATGTCGTTGGTATAACCTGTTTTCCATGATCGCAAAACCCAGAGCTGATGATTATTTCAAATCCATCAATGTCAAGGCGGCGTACCAGACCAACGAGCCTTTTATTTTGGCAAATCAAGCAACACAGATATTTTTCTTGGAAGACACATTTGTACATAGCGATGACTGGAGAGTATTGCAACGGTTTGAGCAAAGGAATTCGTTTAATGAAGTTGCACAACAAGATGATGCTTACACTGCTCCTGATGTACAAGATAACATAGATGTTCCTAATATCTTTGAGAACCATCACGTCAATGACACCGACGAAAAGATTGCATGTCGTGTTGTGGACATACAAGAGTTGATCAAGAAGAAGCCAACATTCGAGGACGTTGAGGATGAAGAAGAAGATGACACCGTGGGGAATTACGATTCAGACTAATAGACATGGCGAAGATGTTGACGCTGCTGTTGCGGATGATGATTACATTTCTTTTGTCGTATTTGCCTGTCAGAAGACGTTTTTTTATCTACTATGTGAAATTGTGTTTGCTATGACCACTGAAACCTGATGAACATGTTGTTTAGTATTTTGCTGTGAGAACATCACTTGTTATGTGAAATTGTGTTTGCTATGACCACTGAAACCTGATGAACATGTTGTTTAGTATTTTGTTGTGAGAACATCACTTGTTATGTATGCTGATTTGTGTTTGGTGATTGTATGACAACTAAAACATGATGACATTGTTGTTTAGTTGTACTCATATTTGGCTGTGAAACTTGAATTTGATGACATAGTTTGCTGTTGGACTGCAATTTGCTCGACGTCTTCGAATGAGAACAAAGCTGACCCGACAGGGCCTCTACTATTTATTTATTTATATGAGCAAAAGGGGATACCCCCTGATTTTCGTTAATAGAAATCATTAGATGTTCACAACATTACGCCCAGCCTTCTACACAGGTTTCATTCCTTACTAGTTTCAGCGAAGTGCTCATGTCGTAGCCACTGAATACATCACGAGTGCTACATACACTGCCAATAAAGAGACAATCATCCTACAGAGCACATCGATTTTGCCCATTATCTTCACAAGCTCTTTCATCTCCTCATTGCTGTCAAGGCTGTTCAGCAGCTGTTGCTTGGCCATGGTCAAAGGAACTGCATCTTTAACCTTCTGCTCTGCATCTTCCTCTTCTGTCGTTCCTTCAGTTACTTGTCCAACACCCCAACCTGCTGGTATTGGGATTCCTCGGCTAGCCAAATAATCAGCATAGTTGCATTCCCCCACACCAGCAACTTCCCAGAAATACAAATCAAACGAATCTTCCCTTTTCTGCATGAATCAAATTGGAAGATCATCAACCAAACTATTAAAAAATCAGCAACTGAAAGCGGCAGAACAACACTTAAACATCTTATTACCCCATGATTCGGGCATTTGTAGAAGACTCGGCCAGGGTTGCGGATTGTGGTTGAGACGTGATGGATGACTCCGCGTGATTTCCAGTAGTGGCACCACACCAACGGCAGCGGGTTGCGATGAGCAATCGGCTGCGGTGCGCGTGCCGGCGGGGGTGTGATGAGACCCACAGGCGATGGTACGGGTGGCGACTTGGCGCATATCTGGTTGTTGCCTGCTGAAGAGCAGGTGGATGAGCAGCCAACGGACATGGTTGCTGCGCCAGAGCTTCTGATGCTAGGCAGAGTAAGTAGAGAAGAGGAGAAGCGAACGTTGGATATGTCATTTTCATTACTTGCAGAGTAGCATAGCACCATATATAGTCATACTCTAGGTTTGGATTCGAACCAGCTACAGGAGCACGTCTTTCTTTTTTCTAAAACTCGGCAACGTCTCTTTCCTGGTACACTAGCTTGTTCTGTACGCCTTCCCAAGTCTTTGATTTTCTTTCCCTTTTTTGCGAGGAAGGAAGGAGGACAAAATTGAGAGTTCCTCGGACTCGAACCCAAGACCTCTCGGTTGAAAACCAAGGGTGCTAGTCACTTATGTGGCGAACGTTCCCTGTGAGGAGGACGGCAGACGAACACATTTTCCTCGCAGTTTTCTTCCTATATATAAAAAGGTATGCTACTTGGTGTCCGCTTAGTCAAAAAATGATTGTGCCAACCTTGACCGTTGGATTTCATTTCAACGTCTGTTGCGTTTCTTCAGGCTCTTCTTCCTCGAGCCGCCAAAGCCAAACCAGCGCCGGCAGGACCGCCTGCTCCCACCTCCCACAGCTGGCTATGATCTTCCCCGGCTCCTACTCGTTCCCGTCCGAGGCCTCACCATCGTCCTCTGCCTTGGTTCGCTCGCCGTGGCGCCGCCCTCCGGTGTTGTCAACATGGTCAACAACCGAGAGGAATAAGGAGATGACTGTACATGGTGAGGATGACAGTAGGGACCTAGCAACGCGCGTAGTAATTTTATTTTTTCGGGACGGAGAAGGGTATCAACTGGGTTGTGCAGGACCCGTGGCCCGCCTAGCCCAGGCTTTTATTTCATATGTTTAGCACATGACCAGCCCAGTTTGTGTTTTTCCTTTCTGAAAAATGGCTAGCCAACTATTTTGTTTTTTGTAGAATAACCAACATAGGCCTACTTGCTTTTCTACGCCCTGCTGGGCGGGAATCTTTCAAGACGAGGAGGGATGCATTTTGCCCAGAAAATGGGCTATAAGTAATAAGAAATGGGCTATAAGTAATAAGAAATGGGCTATAAGTAATAATAAATGGGCAGTAAAATGAAAAAAATACAGCAAACAGGCAATTAGTTCCAAAATACTGTTTTCTTTCGTATTTTGATATTTTAAATTTCATTGTCTTTGTGCGGGTAAAATTTCATTGAATTTAAATTAAGGTATATTTAGATTTATAATTAATTTGAATCTGGCTAGAAATTTCGGGTTGTATGCTATTTGGGACAGATTTGGAGGCTGACTTGTGGGTCTACTAGGTTGACGTGTACTTTGGCTTTGTCAACTTAGTCCACAAACAATTCTAGCAGCAGTGACCGTTGCATGTTAATCCAACGGCCATGTTGCTTCATCAATATCTGATCTTCTTGCTCCAGCCGCCCAAACCAGCTCCGGTGGGACTGCCTGCTCCCGCCTCCCATGGCCGGCTGTGCTGCCGCACAGGCTGCACTGCCCCACCCTACTTCATTGCTGGCCAGGCCATTCCTCTACTCACCCACACCTCATGTTATTTTCCAGCGACGGCAACCGGACCAGTAACCCTCGTACTCCCCACCGCGTGGGGTACCATTGCCGAGTCTTCCCTGGCTCCGTGTCGTTCCCTTCCTAGGCCTCGTCGTCGTCCACCGCCATGGTGCTCTCGGCGCGGCCTGGTCAACATTGTCAACGAACGACATCCATCGGCCGTGGACTGTGCACGCAAAATAATGATTCCTCCACCTGACAGCTGGGACCCACCAGAAGGGCCTCTGTATTTCGCGAAAAAAATGTTCCCCCCGCTGACATGTCGGACCCACCAGTTATATCTTCGCACGCAAGGAAGTGCCTCCTTATTACGCACAAAAAATGAATACCCCCCTACTAGCTGGGACCCACCATAGTGGGAGGATGACTTGTGGGCCAACTAAGTTGACGGGAACGGAGGGCTTTGTCAACTTAGTCAATATGAACGATTCTAGCTCCAGTGAGCGTACGATGTCCATCCAACGGTCATAGTGCTTCTTCAACCTCTGGTCTTCTTGCTCCAGCCGCACAAAGCAGCGCCGGTTGTGCCGCATGCTCCTACCTCCCATGGCCGGCTGTGCTGCCGCGGAGGCCTCACCGCCCCCTACTATTCCGACCGCTGGCCAGGCCCTGCGGCGACGGCAGCCTCACACCGCAACCGAACCAGTGAACCCTCGTACTCCTCTCCGCGCGGGCTTCCGCTGCTGCGTCTTTCCCGTCTCCGCATCATCCCCTTCCTAGGCCTCGCCGTTGTCCACCGCTGTGGTGCTCTCGGCGCGGCCTGGTCAACGTGGTCAAGGAACGACTTCCATCGGACGTGGACTGTACATGGAGAGGCTGACAGCTGGGTCCACGGCCGCAGCAAGGAAGTGCCTCCTTATTACGCGGAAAATAATGATTACTCCACCTGACAGCTGGGACCCACCGGACGGGCCACTATATTTTGCGGAAAAAATGTTTCCCCCTGACTGTTGGGACCCACCAGCTTCATCTTCGCACGCAAGGAAGTGCGTCCGGGCAAAAAAAAATTGATTCGCCCCCTGACTGCTGGGACCCACCAGCTACACCTTCGCATGCAAGGAAGTGCGTCCGGGCAAAAAAGCAAAACAATTCGCCCCCCTGACTGCTGGGACCCACCAGCTACATCTTCGCAGGCAAGGAAGTGCCTGACAGTCGGGACACACCTGGTCGAAGCATACGTAGCGTTGTCATCCTGGTTGCGAACGTGTACATACATACTGGTCGATGTAGAGGCGCGCACGTGTTGTAGTAGAGGCGCGCACGTGTCGTAGTAGAGGCGCGCACGTAGCATGTACACGTACGTACAGCGGCCAGGGTGCAAGAAAGAAAATATGGCCACGTATGTGTACATACGGGCGGGGTCTCGAACGCCTACTCGCGCATACGTACATGGCTGGGTCGGAACGGAGAAACAGCGTCATCGTCGTGTTCATGGGGAGCCAACCGGCTAGGTCGGAACGGAATGCATGCTCGTGTTCATCGGGAGGGCTTGAACGGAATAGGCGATGGAAACGAGGCTTGGCATACCACACAACAGACGAAATGGCCTTGTGTTCGACCGGCCACGTTTGAAACGGGATCCTGTTCATCAGGAGGGGTCTGGCGTACCGCAAAACGGAGGAAACAGACCTCCTACGGTCGAAACGGGGGTCCTGTTGATCGGGAGGGGTGTGGCGTACCGCAAAATGGATGAAATGGACTTGTGTTGGAGCGCTACGGTCGAAACGGGGGTCCTATTAATCGGGAGGGGTATGGCGTACCGCAAAACGGACGAAACGGACTTATGTTGGAGCGCTACAGTCAAAACGAGGGTCATGTGATCGGGAGAGGTGTGGCGTACCGCAAAACGGACGAAACGGACTTGTGTTGGAGCGCTACGGTCGAAATAGGGGTCCTGTTCATCGGGAGGGGTGTGGCGTACCGCAAAACGGGGCTCCACGGGATACTGTTCATCTCCACCGTCGACCTCCTCCAGCCTCCACGGGCTACCGTCGACCTCCTCTAGCCTCCACGGGCTCTTGTTCATCCAGCCTCCACCGCGCGCTACTCCACCGGCTACTGTTCAACCACCCCTCCACGGGCACCCCTCCACCGTCTACTGTTCATCCAGCCCTCCACACCACGGGGTCCTGTTCAACCACCCCTCCACGGCCACCCCTCCACCATCTACTGTTCATCCAGCCCTCACACCACGGGGTCTTGTTCATCCAACCCCCCCCCCCACAGCAAGACTCACTGTTCATCCAATCGATCAGCTTCAGTTAGCAGCAGTAGCGAAGGAATCACTCGATCGGGTTCAGTTAACAGTCATCGATCGATCGCTCGGGTTCAGTAACGCGTAGCCTGCAGTGCAATCGCTCGGGTTCAGTTAGAGCCCAACGCCTCGCTCGGGTTCAGTTAGAGCCAACGCCTCGCACACGCGCGCGTACCTGTACGGGAGAAACGCGCATCGCTCGGCCCCCGACCTCCCACCATAACCGGCAACTCCCCGAAATTTTCCTCCCCCTCGCTTCTACCACGGTATTTTCCATCATGGACGGCCCAAAGAATATCATGCAGCTGCGTCTCCGGCCCGCCCAGGATGAAAAGCCCTTTTTCTGTCATGATTTTTTGTCATAGAAGTAGGAGCCCACCACATCTATGATGATACCGGGTTTTGTCACAATTATCATCATAGAAGTGTCATATGTATGACAGGAAAAAAAATCGTTCGGTCCAAAATGTCACGGATGTGTCTTTTTTTTGTAGTGTATTACCTCATCCACACTTCCTCAACTTCCTTAATGTTGTGCAAGATATAGAACATGAGGTCCTCCCACTCTTGTCGTGGCATGTTATAAGATTTCGAGGCCCCAGCCCTCCTACCTTGCGCGTTGAATAGATGGAGCCTGGGTTGATAGTTGGGCTCTTCTATATTGTATCGAGGCACCTTGTTATGCAGATGGGGAACGTGGTCTGGATAGTATGATGTCTTGAGGTCTGACACCTCCTCTAGGATAACTGCCTCAGCTATGGAAGCTTCAATCTTAGCTTTGTTTCCACATTTTTGTCGAAGATGCTTGTTCTATCTCTCAGGGCCGTACTGCTAACGATTCTACACAGCCCCCCCCCCCCCCCCCCCCTCCAACAATACCTCGTTCGCGAGGTGCAGAATGAGATGTGTCAGCGGAGTAAAGAAGCCTGGCGAAAAGATCTTCTCTAGCTTGACTATCAACTCCGGTGCCTTCTTATGCAATTTTTCAATCACATCTTTACTTACTTCTTTAGCATAGAGCGTGTGGAAGAAATGGCTTAGCTCGGCAAGCACTCGCCAGACATGCTCGGGGACATAGCCTCGAACCATCACCGGCATTATCCGCTCAATCCATACATGGTAGTCATGACTCTTCAGGCCGGTCACTTTGCCCGTTGAAAGATTGACTCCCTTACTTATATTCGATGCATAACCATCGGTGAACTTCAAAATGTGTTTCAGCCAGATAAGTACTTCCTTTTTTCTGGTGGTTTAAGGACAAAGTCAGCATCTGGCTTGAACCAGTTTTTTCGACCGCCTGTGGGAGGCTTAATGTTCAGACGTGGTCTATCACAAATTCTCTGTTGATCGGCTCTAGCTTTAACGTTATCCTTCATCTTATCAAGAATGTTGAGGATTGTGTGGAAAAGGGACTCTGCCACATTCTTTTCGGTGTGCATCACATCGATATTGTAAGGAAGTTTGAGGTCCTTGAAATAGGGAAGCTGCGAGAAGGGGGTAATGTGAGTCCGGTTGTGCGTCTCACCATATCCCTCGAAGCCATTGTCTTTGGCTTTGCCTTTGCCTTTGACTTTAGGCTGGAGAGCTTTTAGCTGAGCAAGAACATCTGCACCCGAAAATGTTGGAATCTCGGTTACTTCATGAACAACCCGGCCTTTTGTGAAGTTCTTCTTGTCTTTCCTGTCTGGATGGTCTGGAGGGAGGAACTGTTGATCAGGTCAAAGGCTACATACTTGCCACCCTTACTCAGCCAAATCATTCGCATAGCCTGCATGCACACTGGGCATGGCATCTTCCCACTTGTACACCATCTGCAGAATAGAGCATAGCCGGGAAAGTCATGCATGCAATAGTGCAACCAAACTTTCATCAAGAAATTTCTCTGCAGATCCCGATCATATGTCAACCTCGGAAAGTACCAAGAATGGTGCAAAGTATCCACCAGCGGCTGCATAAACACACCCAATTGCTTCCCCGGGTAATCAGGCCCCGGAATGATGAGCGACAAGAACATGGTCTTGCGTTGCATTAGGGCACCGGGAGGAAGATTGAGCGGAATTACAAACACGGGCTAGCAGCTGTATGGATTGGACGACATGCCATATGGATTCAACCCATCACCTGATATGGCTATTCTGACATTCCCAGCCTCGGCTGCTTCCTCGGGGTATTCTTCATCGAACGACTTCCATGCTTCCCCTTCCGATGGATGTACGATTTTTTTGGATTGTACCTTATACCTTCCTTGTGCCACTTCATCATTTTGGCAGACTCCTTCATGATGAAAAGGCGTTGCAGTTGAGGGAGTCCTAGACTAGGGGGTGTCCGGATAGCCGGACTATCATCATCGGCCGGACTCCAAGACTATGAAGATACAAGATTGAAGACTTCGTCCCGTGTCCGGATGGGACTTTCCTTGGCGTGGAAGGCAAGCTTGGCAATACGGATATGTAGATCTCCTACCATTGTAACCGACTCTGTGTAACCCTAGCCCTCTCCGGTGTCTATATAAACCGGAGGGTTTTAGTCCGCAGGACAACAACCATTACAACAATCATACCATAGGCTAACTTCTAGGGTTTAGCCTCCTTGATCTCGTGGTAGATCCACTCTTGTACTACCCATATCATCAATATCAATCAAGCAGGAGTAGGGTTTTACCTCCATCGAGAGGGCCCGAACCTGGGTAAAAACATCGTGTCCCTTGTCTCCTGTTACCATCCGCCTAGACACACAGTTCGGGAACCCCTACCCGAGATCCGCCGGTTTTGACACCGACATTGGTGCTTTCATTGAGAGTTCCTCTATGTCGTCACCGATAGGCTTGATGGCTTCTTCAATCAACAACAACACCGTCCAGGATGAGACTTTTCCCCCGGACAGATCTTCGTGTTCGGCGGCTTCGCACTACGGGCCAATTCGCTTGGCCATCTGGAGCAGA
Organism: Triticum timopheevii; assembly: GCA_963921465.1. NCBI lineage: Eukaryota > Viridiplantae > Streptophyta > Magnoliopsida > Poales > Poaceae > Triticum > Triticum timopheevii. The sequence continues at coordinate 67,027,406 of OY997272.1, read as the reverse complement.
CAGAAAGCTACGCCCCTGGCCATCAGGTCAGGTCTGGAAGCCTAAACTTCACGGCCGACATCCGCGGAAACTTGATCTTCGACGGATTCGAGCCACAGCTGAGCGTGCCGCGCTATCACGATGGGCATGATTTAGCTCTTCCGCCGGATAGTGCCCTGGAGGCCGCACCCGAGTCCGCTCTGACCCATAGTTCGGAGCAGACCGCGCAGATCGAGGACAGGTGGCTGGATACCACCTCGGGAGTTGCGACTTCTATGGTGATAGAGCCGAATACTGACCTTGTCCCTTATAAAGCTCATGACTCCGAGGCGCCGGACTCCTTGCCGGACTCTGAACCTCCTGCGCCCCTGCCAATCGAATCCGATTGGGCGCCGATCATGGAGTTCACCACCGCGGACATCTTTCAGCACTCACCCTTTGGCGACATCCTAAATTCGCTAAAGCATCTCTCATTATCAGGAGAGCCCTGACCGGACTGCGGTCAGGATGGTTGGGATGCGGACGACGAAGAGATTCAAAGCGCACCCACCACCCACTTTGTAGCCACTGTCGACGATCTAACCGACATGCTAGACTACGACTCCAAAGACATCGACGGTATGGACGACGATGCCGGAGACGATCAAGAACCAGCGCCTACAGGACACTGGAAGACCACCTCGTCATACGACATATACATGGTGGACACCCCAAAGGATGGGGACGGCGAAGAAGCAGCGGAGGCAGATTCTTCTAAGAAACAGCCCAAGCACCGATGTCAGCGGCGCCGCTCTAAATCCTGCCACAGTAAGAATGGAGATTCCGGCACCGGAGATAATAACACCCCAGAGAGTGCCGAAGACAACCCCCTCCAGCAAGATTCGGCACAGGAGGACGGGGAAGCCAGCCCTCGAGAGAGAGCGACAGATGAGGAGGATGACAACTACATGCCTCCCTCCGGAGACGAGGCAAGCCTCAACGACGACGAATTCGTCATGCCAGAGGATCCCGTCGAACAAGAGCGTTTTAAACGCAGGCTTATCGCCACGGCAAATAGCCTAAAGAAAAAGCAGCAACAGCTTCAAGCTGACCAAGACCTGCTGGCCGACAGATGGACCGAGGTCCTCGCGGCCGAAGAGTATGAACTCGAACGCCCCTCCAAAAGCTACCCAAAACGCAAGTTGCTTCCCCGATTAGAGGAGGAGGCATACAAACCTTCATCACTAGCGCACAATACGGCAGACCGACCACCCCGTGGTCACGACAGAGAGGCATCTAGGCCCTCCATCAAGACCGTACCCCGGCACCGCTCGAAAAGTACGAAGCCACGAGGGAATGCGCCGGACTTGCGGGATATGTTGGAGTACAAGGCAAGACAATCCAAATCTATCTACGGATCATGTGGACGCCCCACGACCCACGACGACTACCGTCGCGCCGGATACAAAAACTCTGGCCGGGCCGAACACAGCAGACAACGCTCTCTTGAGCTACGTCGTGATATTGCTCAATACATAGGCGCCGCACACCCACTATGCTTCACTGACGAAGTAATGGATCATCAAATCCCTGAAGGGTTTAAACCCGTGAACATTGAATCCTACGACGGCACAACAGACCCCGCGGTTTGGATCGAAGATTATCTCCTTCACATCCACATGGCCCGCGGCGACGATCTCCACACCATCAAGTATCTCCCACTCAAGCTTAAAGGCCCAGCTCGGCATTGGCTTAACAGCTTGCCCACAGAGTCAATTGGGTGTTGGGAGGACCTGGAAGCCGCATTCCTCGACAACTTCCAGGGCACATATGTGCGACCACCAGACGCCGATGACCTAAGCCACATAATTCAGCAGCCAGACGAATCGGCCAGACAGTTCTGGACACGATTCTTAACAAAGAAAAATCAAATTGTCGACTGTCCGGATGCAGAGGCCCTCGCAGCCTTCAAACATAACATCCGCGACGAGTGGCTGGCCCGGCACCTAGGACAGGAGAAGCCGAAATCCATGGCAGCCCTCACATCACTCATGACCCGCTTCTGTGCAGGAGAGGACAGCTGGCTAGCTCGCAGCAACAACCTCAGCAAAAATGCTGGCAGTCCGGATACTAAGGACCACAACGGCAGGTCGCGTCGAAACAAAAACAAACGCCGCGTTAACGGCGATACCAATGAGGATACGGCGGTCAACGCCGGATTCAGAGGCTCTAAACCCGGTCAGCGGAAGAAGCCATTCAAATGAACTACTCCGGGTCCGTCCAATTTGGACCGAATACTCGACCGCTCTTGCTAGATACATGGCACCCCCGAAAAGCCAGCTAATCACACCAACAGAGATTGTTGGGTATTCAAGCAGGCAGGCAAGTTAATTGCCGAAAACAATGACAAGGGGCTGCACAGCGACGATGAGGAGGAGACCCGGCAGCCGAACAGTAGAGGACAGAAGGGTTTCCCCCCACAAGTGCGGACGGTAAACATGATATACGCAACCCATATACCCAAGAGGGAGCGGAAGCGTGCACTTAGGGACGTATATGCGATGGAGCCAGTCGCCCCAAAGTTCAATCCATGGTCCTCTTGCCCGATCACTTTCGATCGAAGGGACCACCCTACCAGTATCCGTCATGGTGGATTCGCCGCATTGGTCTTAGACCCAATCATCGATGGATTTCACCTCACTAGAGTCCTGATGGACGGCGGCAGCAGCCTGAACCTGCTTTATCGGGATACAGTACGCAAGATGGGCATAGACCCCTCAAGGATTAAACCTACAAAGACGACCTTTAAAGGCGTCATACCAGGTGTTGAGGCCAATTGTACAGGCTCAGTCACACTGGAAGTGGTCTTCGGATCCCCAGATAATTTCCGAAGCGAGGAGTTAATCTTCGACATAGTCCCGTTCCGCAGTGGCTATCACGCCCTGCTCGGACGAACCGCGTTTGCAAAGTTCAACGCGGTGCCGCATTATGCATACCTTAAGCTCAAGATGCCAGGCCCTCGTGGAGTAATCACGGTCAACGGAAATACTGAACGCTCCCTCCGAACGGAGGAACACACAGCAGCTCTCACGGCAGAAGTAGAAAGCAGCCTTTTAAGGCAATTTTCGAGTCCGGCCGTTAAACGACCGAACATAGCCAAACGCGCCCGGAGTAACATCAATCAAGACCACCTGGCACGTTCCGAGCACGCGTAGCAATGCAGCCCCAACCCCAGCACTTGCATGATTGCAAGACCAGCTCTTCACGTACATCATTACGCTCTGAAGATACCATGGGCATAGGGGGAGGGGCACGACCACGACAGGCCTAGAGTGCGGCTTAACCACACCAGGGGCTCCCAAGTGTGTCACTCTTTTTTCTTCCTTTTTTTATTTTTTTCACAGGACTCCGTTCACCAGAGGCCCTGTCCGGCAGTAGATCTGCCGAACTCACGATGCAATAGCCAGGGAGGGACACAGGCTACGACGAACACTCAGGTGGTCTCCATTATGAGCATTAAATTTGTTAAATACACCAATCCGCAGCCCCACCCCTGGAGGGGGGCATGCTTAATTAGTCCAATCCCTTGCTTACCGCACTATTTGTATCGCTCTGCACTCATAGCAGAATTCCTTGGATAAACAATGCAGCACCTTTTGCCTATAATTGCATTACTTTTTATATATATGTTTATTCTTGACATCTTGCACCCGTACATTTTGGTACGGCCAAATACACCAGGGGCGTATGTTCCCCGCATTATGGTGTGATAAGTCCGAACACTTTCACAAGTGCGGCACCCCGAACTTATAGCATTATATGCATCGGCTCCGAATCATGTCTTGGGTCAATAGTTGGGTTTGCCCGGCTCCCATGTTTTGGTACCTTACATTCCGTTCAGTCGGCTAAGGTAGCACTGGGAGAACCACTGCGATTGCGCCCCGGTTGAACTGGGCGAGCGCCTCAGTGGAGAAAGCTAAAACTGACTGTCATGATAAGGCGAGAGACTGGTCGCTGTTCGAGAGGTCTTTTCGAGTCCCTAAAGACTTATGCCGCTTCGAGCGAAGAACCGGATAATGTCCGGCCAAGGCGTGGATAGCGCCCCGAACTCGGTCTTCCGAATACTAGGGGCTTCGCCGAAATTTAAAATTATAGAATTCTATGGCTAAGTGAGAGTGTTCAAGCATTATAAGTCCGGTTGCCTTGTTTGTTGTGTTGAGCGCCTCCCTAGATGGACCCAAAAATGGGAACAAGAGTGCTCAAGTTTATCCCGAACACCCCAGCACTCGTGGCAGGGGCTGAAGCCGACAACTTGCCATCGCTCAGATTTAATAAACGGCCGCACAGAAGGTAATATTTTAAATCAATAAGCGTTGCTTAGCGCATATGAACAAAGTTTTCAACGCACAGGATAACACATTGCGAGTTTACTCAATAATTACATCTCTAGGGCACTCATCCGCAATCTTGCGGGCACCCTTCAGGACAGTCTTATAGTACATCTCGGGCGTACAATACTCCTTGCCTGCTGGCGGCGCGTCAGTGATAAGCCTCTCCGCATCTAGCCTGCCCCAATGCACCTTTGCGCGGGCAAGGGCCCGACGGGCACCTTTAATACAGGCGGAGCGCTTGATGACTTCCACCCTGGGGCATGCATCCAGCAGCCGCCGCACGAGGCCGAAGTAACTCCCAGGCATGGCCTCTCCAGGCCACAGCCGGACTATGAGGCCCTTCATGGCCTGCTCAGCTACCTTGTGGAGTTCGACCAGCTGCATCAGCTGGTCGCTAGGGAGCACCGGATGTCCGGCCTCAGCGTACTGAGACCAGAAAACCTTCTCCGTTGAGCTCCCCTCCTCAGCTCGGTAGAATGCGGCGGCATCAGACACACTGCAAGGCAGATCTGCAAACACCCCTGGAGAGCTCCGAATTCGGGTAAGTAATAGGTAATTTACATTAACATGCTTGGTTTGCATGAAAAATGCCTTACCCGCCGCTATTTTCTTCACCGCCTCAATCTCCTGGAGGGCCTTATGGGCCTCGGCCTTAGCGGCTTTGGCACTTTCAAGAGCCGAGGCAAGCTCAGACTCTCGAGTCTTCAAGTCACGCTCCAAACTCTCATGCTTTTCCATGAGAGCCTGGAGCTCTTGCCGCACCTCCGCCACCCGCGCCTCCTGCTTCTCTCGCTCCGTCCGTTCCGCGGCCGCATTACGTTCGGCCGCGGACACGGCCTCCTTCAGGGTTGCCACCTCATTCGTGGCCCTTGCAGTACCCACGTTATCCTTGTTATTTCTATTGCAACCAAAATCCTTTTCTGTAAGGTATACATTTAAAAGTGGTGTTACTCACCTTCTTTATCCTCGAGCTGCTTCTTGGCAAGGCCGAGCTCTTGAACAGACCGCTCGAGGTCCTGCTTCAAAGCACCGACCTCCGCAGTCAGTGCGGCAGAGGTCAGCAGCGCAGCCTGCAAACCCATATTGACATAATTCTTAGCACTCCTGCGTATATCTTTTTTAGATCCTCAATCCGGTTTTTCTTTCCGAACACCGAACCAAGCATCAGGGGCTACTGTCTATGCGGTACTACATTACATATTTTAAACTTCTTACCTCAAAGCCTGTTAGAAGGCTACTGCAGGCTTCGGTCAGCCCGCTCTTGGCAAGCTGAACCTTCTGAATCACCGCACTCATGATAGTGCGGTGTTCTTCCTCGATGGAAGCGCCTTTGAGCGCCCCCAACAAGTTGTCCGGCGCCTCCGGTTGGACGGAGGCCGCCAGCATCACGGTCTTGCCCTTCTTGCGATGGTGCCGCCTGCCGGACTACGGAACCACTGCGGGTTCCGGCATGGAGTCTGGCGCAAAGTCCGGGAGGCTGCCTTGTGGCGCCTCCGGAGCCTCCTCCTGATGGGTCCCTTCCTGGGATCCCACCTCAGCGTCCTCAGTGTCGCGAGGGGTGGAGGCAGTCGGGATGGAATCCAATCCGACGGAGCCAACGACCCGCTCGATGAAGCGGGGAGATCATCATCGGCCGGACTACAGGTAGTGTGCGGCATTAGAAGGACACTATGTGACACAAAAAAGAAATTATAAATCATTCAGGAATCCGGATACTTACGATCTTGCCAGAGGCCTGGCCCTCGAGGGCCACTCTTCGTCGCCAACATTGGCGTTGGCGGAGCTGTCCGGGGGATGGGTCCTTCCCCTCTTGGACCCTTCGGCCTCCCCCGTTGGGGAAGCCTTCCTCTTCCTCTCTCCCTCCTCTGGGAGAGAGTCCTCTTTCTCCTCCTCGTCTTCGGGGGAGGAGTCCGCCTTGGAGCCATCGGACGATGAGTCCGATATCACCTGGCGCCGGGAACTTCTTCGCGTTCCCGTGGCCTTCTTCTTGGCCTTATTCTCCGGCACCACATAAAGTGCCGGGACCAGCAGCCCCATTAAACGGGCGTCCGTTGGGTCTTCGAGAAGGGGAGCCGGACAGTCTACCTGTCCGGATGTCCTCTGCCAGTCCTGTCAAAGGCATCGGGAGTTTTAGATCCCACATAGAATTAAACTATGAAAGAAAATAACTGTCCCATAGAGGATAACAAAGCTTACCTCGCCGGCCGGGCGCTTGGTGCTGAATCCGCGATCTTCAGTCGCGGACGCGGGGGCTTCTCCGCCCTTGAACAGCACCCTCCAGGCAGCTTCGTACGTCGTGTCGAAGAGCCCGCTCAGGGTCCGGTGCTGTGCCGGATCGAACTCCCACAAATTGAAGGCCCGTTGTTGGCAAGGGAGAATCCGGCGGATGAGCATGACCTGGATCACATTGACAAGCCTAAGCTTCTTGTTCACCAGGGTCTGGAGACAGGACTGGAGTCCTGTCAGCTCCTCCGAACTACCCCATAGCAAGCCCTTCTCTTTCCAGGAGGTGAGCTGCATAGGGATACCAGATCTGAACTCGGGGGCCGCTGCCCATTTAGGGTCGCACGGCTCAGTGATGTAGAACCACCCCGATTGCCATCCCTTGATGGACTCCATGAAAGCCCCCTCGAGCCAGAGGACGTTGGGCATCTTGCCCACCATGGCGCCTCCACATTCCGCTTGGACGCCCTTCACTACCTTCGGCTTGACGTTGAAGGTCTTGAGCCACAAGCCGAAGTGGAGCCGAATGCAGAGAAAGGCCTCGCACACGACGATAAACGACGAGATGTTGTGGATGAAGTTTGGCGCCAGATCATGGAAGTCCAGGCCGTAGTAGAACATGAGCCCCCGGACGAAGGGATGTAGTGGAAAGCCCAGTCCGTGGAGGAAGTGGGGAAGGAATACGACCCTCTCATGGGGCCTGGGGGTGGGGATGAGCTGCCCCTCGTCGGGCAGCCGGTGCGCGATGTCGCCGGAAAGGTATCCGGTGCCGTGCAGCTTTGCGATGTGCTCCTCCGTAACGGAGGAGGCCAACCATTTGCCTCCCGCTCCAGACATGGTCGGAGAAGGTCGAGACGAGATGTGCGGACTTGGGCGCTGGAGCTCGAGTGCGCGGAGATGGATAAGCAAAGGAGGAAGAAGGCGTAGGTAAAAGGGTAGATCCTTATCCCCTTATATATGGGCGGACGAAGACTATGCGTCCCCACCGGCCTGGTAAAACTCGCTTATCTCCCAAGCGCCACCATCAATGGCGCGGTTGGGTTACCCATGTCCGTATTGATGAGAATCCCGGAATAAGGGGAACACGATCTCTGCTTCGACAAGACGTGCCAAGGAAACCGCTTCGCTAAACGCGCTGAGGTGGTATGATAAAAAACGATTCAAGTAACGGCTTGGTGGTGGTGTGATGTCATGCCCCAAAATACGTCAGCAGATTGGTCTTGTGTACATATTATTCTCTCTACGGTGGAATGTGGAATTTATTTTGCAGAGCCGGACACTATCCTGGTGTTCACAATCTTCTATGAATTATTCGGAGGAGGAACCCGCCTTGCAATGCCGAACAATATGCGCGCCGGACTCATCGTCATTGATGTCTGGTTCAGGGGCTACTGAGGGAGTCCTGGACTAGGGGGTGTCCGGATAGCCGGACTATCATCATCGGCCGGACTCCAAGACTATGAAGATACAAGATTGAAGACTTCGTCCCGTGTCCGGATGGGACTTTCCTTGGCGTGGAAGCCAAGCTTGGCGATACGGATATGTAGATCTCCTACCATTGTAACCGACTCTGTGTAACCCTAGCCCTCTCCGGTGTCTATATAAACTGGAGGGTTTTAGTCCGCAGGACAACAACCATTACAACAATCATACCATAGGCTAGCTTCTAGGGTTTAGCCTCCTTGATCTCGTGGTAGATCCACTCTTGTACTACCCATATCATCAATATCAATCAAGCAGGAGTAGGGTTTTACCTCCGTCGAGAGGGCCCGAACCTGGGTAAAAGCATCGTGTCCCTTGTCTCCTGTTACCATCCGCCTAGACGCACAGTTCGGGACCCCCTACCCGAGATCCGCCGGTTTTGACACCGACAGCAGTCTTTTTATAAAATCAAGATACCGAAGAACCTTAACGAGGATGGTTAGTTGCTTTTTCTCACCATCCTCACCGACCACCTCAATGTACCGAGACGAACCGCACTTCCTACAGTACTTGTCATCCGCATACTTGTGCCTAAACAAAAGGCAATTCTTCAGGCAAACATCTATTTTCTCATAATCCATAGAGAGTGCCTTCATGATTATCTTTGTATCATACATGCTTTTCGGCAGTTCATGACCCTCAGGGAGGCTGTTAGCCCATACTCCCAGGAATGCTTTGAAGCATTTCTGGCTACAGCCGTACTCAGCCTTGACTGCAATCAGTTGCGAGATGGCATCCAGCTGAGATATTTTCGCACCCGCATAAAGAGGTTTCTTCGACGAGGCCAAGACCTCCAAGAAGGCCTTTGCGGTTGCCTCGGGCTCCTCCGATTCATTCTCTGAAGGTGTCGCATTTGCGCTTTCTGCAACAATGACATCATCTAGCATGTCCCTGACCCCGTCGTCCTCATATCCATCGATGCATTGTCGCATCACCTCCTCTCAACCACGGTCCTGCTCGGCTATGTTTATCGGCGGCATGTCAAAGTTTGGCATATATATATATCCATGCGTGCGAAGGTGCTCACTCATGTTCGTCTGATTTCTACGGTGACGTCTGGCACATCTCGCACAGGGGCATGGTGGGATAATTCTCGTTGGACGACGGAATATCTCCTTCAAATACACATCGGTTTTTGCGATCCACTCTGATGTTACTCTATTCCGACGGATAAAACCACTGTACATCCACTGATTATCTGCCATCCTCTGCTTTTTTGCAAGCCACACAACATAATTAAGGATTCACTTAAATTAATCACATCAAATTTTAAGTTTCTACCACGTTGAATCCACCTACATCTCTAATAGGTAAAGATGGGTACTAATCCCACCCAAGTAGATTGAGTATGTTCTCCATTCTACCACGTTCCGAGACAAAATTTCGGCAACACCTCCCCACTGTTCTCCAGATACACGTCTCGGCAAATAGCCTAGAGAATGTGCTCCGGAGAACAATGGGGAGGCGCCGCCGAAATCCTATCTCGGAAAGGGGTAGAACATGGAGAACATACCCAATCTACACATCCCCGGGCTGTCCGTGGAAAACGCTGGACAATCCGAAAGAGCTGCGGTGATAAATATGCAATTGAATGCATATTTGTCTATGCAACCCTTTTGGACGGGAGATGCCTAGGTTACACCAGTTGACTTGAGAATGAAATCTAGTGATATGAAAAAATGGAGGAGATGGACTTGTAGCTCACCCTCGGCTGTAGAGGAAGTAGTCGAACTGCAGAGGGATGCTCAGGGGGACCAACGCGTCGGACAACGGTCACTCCAATGAAATGTGACACGACAAAGCCTGCAAATTCCATCCGAACAAAAAATTAGAACATCACAACTCATAGAACATCACAATATCATCATCATCGTCTAACAATCATCGAATCATAAAAAAACATCATCATCATCTAAAAATTATCGAAGCATAAAAAACATCATCATCTATCATCAACATCATCATCTACCAATCATATATCATCTATCATCATCATCTCAAAATCATCAAAGCATAAAAAATCATCATTATCACTTCTCATCTAACAATCATCATCATCATCATCATCTCAAAAAAATCCGTATGAACAAGTTATCTATCTAACTACCATCTATGTGTCTAACTATCACATTTAGCCCTCTTATCCTCTGCAAAGTCATGAAAAAAACGGAAAAAATGTTCTTGGGAGAGAAGGGGGCCGGACCTAACGGAGAGGGGGTCGAGGCGGCGGCTGCTCCGGGGAGGGAGCGCGGCGACTCCGGGCAGGAGGCCCTCCCTCACCACCGAGCGGCGGCGGAATTGGGTGGGGATGAGGTCGAGTCAGGGCAGGGTGGCGGCGTTGGGTGGGGACAAGGTCGGGGCGGGGCGGCGGCCAGGGCGGGGACGAGGTCAAGCCGGGGCGTGATACGTCTCCAACGTATCTATAATTTATGAAGCATTCATGCTATTTTATTATCTATTTTGAATGATTACGGGATTTATTATACACCTTTATATTACTTTTGGGACTAACCAATTAACCGGAGGCCTAGCCCATATTGTTGTTTTATTGCCTGTTTCAGTATTTCGAAGAAAAGGAATATCAAACGGAGTCCAAACGGAATGAAACCTTCGAGAGCATGATTTTTGGAAAGGATATGATCCGGGAGACTTGGAGTTGAAGCCAAGGAAGGTTCGAGGAAGCTAGGAGATAGGAGGGCGCGCCCACCCCCCTAGGCGCGCCCCCTGTCTCCTGGGCCCCTCGAGGCTCCCCCGACCGACTTCTTTCGCCTATATAAGTCCACGTACCCTAAAAACATCAAAGACGAAGATAGATTGGGAGTTCCGCCGCCGCAAGCCTCTGTAGCCACCAAAAACCTCTCGGGAGCCCGTTCCGGCACCCTGCCGGAGGAGGGATCCCTCACCGGTGGCCATCTTCATCATCCCGGCGCTATCCATGACGAGGAGGGAGTAGTTCACCCTCGGGGCTGAGGGTATGTACCAGTAGATATGTGTTTGATCTCTCTCTCTCTCGTGTTCTCTCTATGGCACGATCTTGATGTATCGCGAGCTTTGCTATTATAGTTGGATCTTATGATGTTTCTCCCCCTCTACTCTCTTGTGATGAATTGAGTTTTCCTCTTGAAGTTATCTTATCGGATTGAGTCCTTAAGGATTTTAGAACACCTGATGTATGTCTTGATGTGCTTATCTATGGTGACAATGGGATGTCACGTGATCCACTTGATGTATGTTTTGGTGATCAACTTGCGGGTTCCGCCCATGAAACTATGCATAGGGGTTGGCACACGTTTTCATCTTGACTCTCCGATAGAAACTTTGGGGCACTCTTTGAAGTACTTTGTGTTGGTTGAATAGATGAATCTGAGATTATGTGATGCATATCGTATAATCATGCCCACGGATACTTGAGATGACAATGGAGTATCTAGGTGACATTAGAGTTTTGATTGATTTGCATCTTAAGGTGTTATTCTAGTACGAACTCTTGAATAGATCGATCCGAAAGAATAACTTTGAGGTGGTTTTGTACCCTACCATAATCTCTTCGTTTGTTCTCCGCTATTAGTGGCTTTGGAGTGACTCTTTGTAGCATGTTGAGGGATAGTTATATGATCCAAGTATGTTATTATTGTTTGGAGAACTTGCACTAGTGAAAGTATGAACCCTAGGTTTTGTTTCCTACCATTGCAATACCGTTTACGCTCACTTTTATCATTAATTACCTTGCTGTTTTTATAATTTCAGATTACAAAAACCTTTATCTACCATCCATATTGTGCTTGTATCACCATCTCTTCGCCGAACTAGTGCACCTATACAATTTGCCATTGTATGGGTGTGTTGGGGACACAAGAGACTCTTTGTCATTTGGTCGCAGGGTTGTTTGAGAGATACCATCTTCATCCTACGCCTCCCACGAATTGATAAACCTTAGGTCATCCACTTGAGGGAAATTTGCTACTGTCCTACAAACCTGTGCACTTGCAGGCCCAACAACGTCTACAAGAAGAAGGTTTTGTAGTAGACATCAAGCTCTTTTCTGGCGCCGTTACCGGGGAGGCTAGGTAAGCGGCACTCACACCCCGTCAACTAAGCTCTTTTCTGGCGCTGTTGGCGGGGAGGTGAGTGCTTGAAGGTATATCTTTAGATCTTACAATCGAATCTTTTTGTTTCTTGTTTTATCACTAGTTTAGTCTATAAAAGAAAACTACAAAAAAATGGATTTGAGTTTGTCTCATCCGCTTCATCTTTTTAATATCTTTCATGAGTATGATGAAAAGGAAAATTGTGTTCAAGTGCTAGAAGAAGAATTACATAGAATGCTTGTCATGAAATATGTGAATGATGAGCATGATTGCAATGTTGTTAGTATGAATTCCTTGAATATCCATGATGCTTATGATATGAAAGGGCCCAAGCTTGGGGAAGCTATGTTTGATGAGGATGAAATATTTGAGAATATATTTGCTGAAATTAATGTTTGTCCCAAGCTTGGGGATGCTATGTTTAATGAAGATGATATTTTTAGCATCCCAAGTTTTGATATGCAAAGTTGTTATAATGATAGCATGCCTCTCACCTATGATGATTATATTGATGAAAGTGGGTTTGGAAGAGTGTCAACTTTAGGAAGTAGGTATCCCACTATTTTGGAGGATGTTGAATCTTATTGTGATGAATATGAAAGTGGATTTGGAAGAGTGTCAACTTTATTTAGTGATGATTCCACTATCTTGGAAGAGGTTTCAATCGATTATGATGAGAACAAAGTTGCTACTTATGATGATTATTGTGATGAAACTTATGCTATAAAAAATAGTGATGATTATATTTATAAAACTTGTCATGATTATGATTACCCTTTTTCTGAACATTACTCTTTTAATGTGGAAACAATTTTTAGTGTTCAAGTCTTTTATGATACTTCCACTATTCTGAATGAGAAGAATTTTGCTTATGTGGAGAGTAGTAAAATTTCTATGCAAGTAGATCATGAAAAGAATGCTTTAGGTGCTGGTTATATTGTTGAATTCATTCATGATGCTACTGAAAATTATTATGAGGGAGGAACATATGCTTGTAGGAATTGCAATAATGTCAAGTTTCCTCTCTATGTGCTTAAAACTTTGAAGTTATGCTTGTTTAGCCTTCCTATGCTAGTTGATTTTTGTTCCCATAAGTTGTTTGCTCACAAAATCCCTATGCATAGGAAGTGGGTTAGACTTAAATGTGTTAGTCATATGCTTCATGATGCTGCCCTTTTGTTTCAATTCTTATCTTTTATGTGAGCATCATTGTCATCGTCATGCCTAGCTAGAAAGGCATTAAATAAAAGCGCTTGTTGGGAGATAACCCAATATTTACCTTTACTTTTTTTGTGTGTACACATGACTATGCTACTGTAGTAATCATGTTTTATATCTTTTGTTTCAATAAAGTGCCAAGTAAGATCTTTAGGATAGCTTACGGTGATAGTTGTGTTGATCCTGCTGAGAATTGGAAACTTTTGCACCTAGTAAATTAGTTTTTTTAATTCACAGATACGTGCTTCTGATCTGATTCCTTTTGCTATGGATTTGTATACAAATTGCTTAGGACTTCCTAATTTTGTAGGATTTTTGGAGTTACAGAAGTATACGTTTGATACACATTACTACAGACTGTTCTGTTTTCTATGTGTTGTTTGCTTATTTTGATGAATCTATGAGTAGTATCGGAGGGTATGAACCGTAGATAAGTTGGAGTACATTATATATTAAACCAATATGAATTTAGAATGAGTTCATTACAGTACCTAAGTGGTGGTTTTATTTTCTTATACTAACTGAGCTTACGAGTTTTCTGTTGAGTTTTGTGTTGTGAAGTTTTCAAGTTTTGGGTAAGGATTAGATGGACTATGGAATAAGGAGTGGAAAGAGCCTAAGCTTGGGGATTCCCAAGTCACCCCAAGGAAATATTCAAGGATAACCAAGAGCCTAAGCTTGGGGATGCCCCGGAAGGCATCCCCTCTTTCGTCTTCGTCTATTGGTAACTTTACTTGGAGCTATATTTTTATTCACCACATGATATGTGTTTTGCTTGCAGCATCATTTTCTCTTGTTAGTATTTTCTTGCTGTTATTTGGAATAATGTTTTGCATCTTTATTTTCAATAAAAATGTCAAGGATAGCCTTTGCCATGCTTATTTTGCTAGTATACTTGTTGCTGTTTGAAAACAGAAAGTTTACCGTTGTTGCAAAAATTCCCTAGAAAAGTTAGAGAATGATATAATGTTGAAAACTTTTGAATATTGAGATATGATAAACCTTCTACAGCTTAGTATTTTTCTCATAAATTTTGCAGTTAGGGAAGTAGGATGAATCTTGCATTCTTTACAGACTATACTGTTTTGGCAGATTACTGTTATGTTTGCATTGTTTGCGTATGTTTGCTTGTTTAATGATTCTATTTGAGGATAGGAGTATTAAATATGCAGAGGTAAATGAGAGAGAGTCTTCACATAGTTAGATAATTATTTAGCTACTCATTGATCTTTACTTATATCTTGCTGGAGTAGTTTGTCATTTACTCGTGTGCTTCACTTATATCCTATGAGTAAATGGTTGAATAAGTTGATTGTCATAAATCTGAAATTATATATGTCTCATTTGCTTATCCCATGGGGAGTAATGACTTCACATCTAAGAAGTAGAGGTTGTAAATTTATTGAAGGTTAGCAAGCATTGTATTGGTCATTTGAACAATTCATGAAAGAATATTGAAGGAAGCGAGATTTCACATATAATATACTATCTTAGACATCTTTTATAATTGTGAGCACTCATTAAGTATGACATGCTAAAGATTTGATGTTGGACAAGGAAGACAACATAATGGGTTATGTTTTCTCACATCTCAGTTAAAGTATATTGTCATGGATCATTCAAACATGTTGAGCTTGCCTTTCCCCCTCATGCTAGCCAAATTCCTTGCACCAAGTAGAGATACTACTTGTGCTTCCAAATATCCTTAAACCCAGTTTTGCCATGAGAGTCCACTATACCTACCTATGGATTGAGTAAGATCCTTCAAGTACGTTGTCATCGGTGCAAGCAATAAAAATTGCTCTCTAAATATGTATGATCTATTAGTGTGAAGAAAATAAGCTTTATACGATCTTGTTATGAAAGCAGTAAAAGCGACAGACTACATAATAAAGGTCCATATACAAGTGGCAATATAAAGTGACGTTCTTTTGAATTAGGATTTTGTGCATCCAACCATAAAAGCGCATGACAACCTCTGCTTCCCTCTGCGAAGGGCCTATCTTTTACTTTATGTCTTTTACTTTATGCAAGAGTCAAGGTGATCTTCACCTTTCCCTTTTTCATTTTATCCTTTGGCAAGCACCTCGTGTTGGGAAGATCCTGATATATATATCCAATTGGATGTAAGTTAGCATGAACTATTATTGTTGACATCACCCAAAGGTGAATACGTTGGGAGGCAACACTATAAGCCCCTATCTTTCTCAGTGTCCGATTAAAACTCCATAAGCATTAGTATTGCGTGAGTGTTAGCAATTGTGGAAGACTGTATGATAGTTAGTATGTGAAGTTTGCTAAATCAAAGCTCTGACATAGACCCTTCCTGAAAATAAGATGAATTGCAATTGTTTGATGACTGAGAACATAGTTTGCTAGTTTTCAAGAAAGTTTATGGTCTATGCTTTAACATGTGAATAGTTTGTTACTTGATCGTGAGAAGTTTTATGAGATGAACTACTGTTATGACATATAATTATGCTAGAAAAGGTGATTGAAATTATCATTGATCAAACTTGTGCACCTTCTAGCATTCACACTTCATAAATTCTTTCTTTTATCATTTACCTACTCGAGGACGAGCAGGAATTAAGCTTGGGGATGTTGATACGTCTCCAACGTATCTATAATTTATGAAGCATTCATGCTATTTTATTATCTGCTTTGAATGATTACGGGCTTTATTATACACTTTTATATCACTTTTGGGACTAACCTATTAACCGGAGGCCCAGCCCATATTGCTGTTTTATTTTCAGTATTTCAAAGAAAAGGAATATCAAACGGAGTCCAAATGGAATGAAACCTTCGGGAGCGTGATTTTTGGAAAGGATATGATTCGGGAGACTTGGAGTTCAAGCCAGGGAAGGTTCGAGGAAGCCAAGAGATAGGGGCGCGCCCACCCCCCGTGGGCGCGCTCCCCTATCTCCTGGGCCCCTCGAGGCTCCCCCGACTGACTTCTTTCGCCTATATAAGTCCACGTACCCTAAAAACATCAAAGACGAAGATAGATTGGGAGTTCCGCCGCCGCAAGCCTCTGTAGCCACCAAAAACCTCTCGGGAGCCCGTTCCGGCACCCTGCCGGAGGAGGGATCCCTCACCGGTGGCCATCTTCATCATCCCGGCGCTATCCATGACGAGGAGGGAGTAGTTCACCCTCGGGGCTGAGGGTATGTACCAGTAGCTATGTGTTTGATCTCTCTCTCTCTCTCTCGTGTTCTCTCTATGGCACGATCTTGATGTATCGCGAGCTTTGCTATTATAGTTGGATCTTATGATGTTTCTCCCCCTCTACTCTCTTGTGATGAATTGAGTTTTCCTCTTGAAGTCATCTTATCGGATTGAGTCTTCAAGGATTTGAGAACACTTGATGTATGTCTTGCTGTGCTTATCTGTGGTAACAATGGGATATCACGTGATCCACTTGATGTATGTTTTGGTGATCAACTTGCGGGTTCCGCCCATGAACCTATGCATAGGGGTTGGCACACGTTTTCGTCTTGACTCTCCGGTAGAAACTTTGGGTCACTCTTTGAAGTACTTTGTGTTGGTTGAATAGATGAATCAGAGATTGTGTGATGCATATCGTATAATCATGCCCACGGATACTTGAGGTGACAATGGAGTATCTAGGTGACATTAGGGTTTTGGTTGACTTGTGTCTTAAGGTGTTATTCTAGTACGAACTCTTGAATAGATCGATCCGAAAGAATAACTTTGAGGTGGTTTCATACCCTACCATAATCTCTTCGTTTGTTCTCCGCTACTAGTGGCTTTGGAGTGACTCTTTGTTGCATGTTGAGGGATAGTTATATGATCCAATTATGTTATTATTGTTGAGAGAACTTGCACTAGTGAAAGTATGAACCCTAGGCCTTGTTTCCTACCATTGCAATACCGTTTACGCTCACTTTTATCATTAGTTACCTTGTTGTTTTTATAACTTCAGATTACAAAAACCTTTATCTACCATCCATATTGCGCTTGTATCACCATCTCTTCGCCGAACTAGTGCACCTATACAATTTGCCATTGTATTGGGTGTGTTGGGGACATAAGAGACACTTTGTTATTTGGTTGTAGGGTTGTTTGAGAGAGACCATCTTCATCCTACGCCTCACACGGATTGATAAACCTTAGGTCATCCACTTGAGGGAAATTTGCTACTGTCCTACAAACCTGTGCACTTGCAGGCCCAACAACGTATACAAGAAGAAGGTTGTGTAGTAGACATCAGGGCGGCGGCCGAGGCGGGGCGGCGGCGTTGGGCGGCGACGATTTCGGGGCGGCGACGAGGTCAGGACGAGGCGGGGCGTCGGCCGGGGCGGGGACGAGGTCAGGGCGGGGCGGGGCGTTGGTCGGGGCAGAGCGGCGGCCCGGGCGGGGCGGCGGTGTTGGGTGGCGGCGGCTATCGGGGTCGAGAGACAGGTTGGAGTCGGGGTGAGACAGAGAGGGAATGGGTGGAGGAGGATGAATAGCGAGTCGATAAGGTCACCCCTATGCCGACGGCCCGACCGTTGGCATAGGCTGGGTCCACAAGTCAGTGGAGCGGGAGGATTGGATAAGGTGGCCCTATGCCGACGGCCAGACCGTCGGAATAGATAGGAGGCCTATGCCGACGGCCAAGCCGTAGGCATAGACGGCAACCACATTTTTTTGAAGAAATAGTCCCACCTCGCCCAGGGACAAGCAATTATTACATTTTTAATAAAATCAATTATTACATTTTTATATTTTTAGTTTACCGTGTGTATGGGACCCGGTGCGATGCTAGTGACACGGCGGTAGCGACGCCCATGAGGGGGGCACACCCCGGATCCGCGTGCCCTGGGGGTAGCAATGCCACCTGAGCGTCGCACCGGGACCTCATAGATGTCGTACGGTGTGGTGGCATGTCCGAAGAGGTGGCACGCGTCTCCGGGGTGTGCCCTCCCCCCCCCCCCCTCACGGACAGCACCGCCGCCGGCACCTGGAGGGTGGAAACGGACGCGTCGGGTCTACACGGAGGGGATCTTACTGTGGCTTTGGCCCGGATATTGCTCCAAAGTGTTCCCATGGGCTGACCTAACATAACCGGGTGGAGAGTTCCACTGGTCAAAGCCCGTCCGTGCAAAGTCAAAGGGCTAGATGTCATGGTCAAACGTTATAGGGTTAGGCGGGACGGGGGCCCTGGGGGGTAGCAATGCCACCGGAGTGTCACACCGGGGCCTCATACATGCCGTACGGTGTGGTGGCATGCCCGAAGAGGCGGCACGCATCTTCGGGGTGTGCCCTCCCTCACGGACAGCGCCGCCGCCGGCACCTGGAGGGGGGAAACGAACGTGTCGGGTCTACACGGAGGGGATCTTACTGTGGATTTGGCTCGGATGTTGCTCCAAAGTGTTCCTATGGGCTGACCTTACACGACCGAGTGGAGAGTTCCACTGGTCAAAGCCCATCCGTGCAAAGTCAAAGGGATAGATCACGTGGTCAAACGCTACAGGGTTAGTGAAGGAGTCCCGGACTAGGGGATGTCCGGATAGCCGAACTATCATCATTGGCCGGACTCCAAGACTATGAAGATACAAGATTGAAGACTTCGTCCCGTGTCCGGATGGGACTTTCCTTGGCGTGGAAGCCAAGCTTGGCGATACGGATATATAGATCTCCTACCATTGTAACCGACTCTGTGTAACCCTAGCCCTCTCCGGTGTCTATATAAACCGGAGGGCTTTAGTCCATAGGACACAACAACAATCATACCATATCTAGCTTCTAGGGTTTAGCCTCCTTGATCTCGTGGTAGATCCACTCTTGTACTACCCATATCATCAATATCAATCAAGCAGGAGTAGGGTTTTACCTCCATCGAGAGGGCCCGAACCTGGGTAAAAACATCATGTCCCTTGTCTCCTGTTACCATCCGCCTAGACGCACAGTTCGGGACCCCCTACCCGAGATCCGCCAGTTTTGACACCGACAGTTAGGCCGGACGGGGGCCCTGGGGGTAGCAATGCCACCGGAGCGTCGCACCGGGACCTCATACATGTCGTACGATGTGGTGGCATGTCCGAAGAGGCGGCACGCGTCTCCGGGGTGTTCCCCCCCCCCCCCCCCCCCCTCACGGACGGCGATGACACCGGCACCTAGAGGGGGAAAACGGATGCGTCGGGTCTACACGGAGGGAATCTTGCTGTGCGTCTGGCCCGGATGTTGCTCCAAAGTGTTCCTACGGGCTAACCTAACACAACCGGGTGGAGAGTTCCACTGGTCAAAGCCCGTCCGTGCAAAGTCAAAGGGCTAGATCTCGTGGTCAAACGCTACAGGGTTAGACGGGACGAGGGCCCTGGGGGTGGAATGCCACCGGAGCGTCGCACCGGGACCTCATACATGCCGTACAGTGTGGTAACATGCCTGAAGCGGTGGCACGCGTCTCCGGGGTGTGCCCCCCCCCCCTCCCTCACGGACGGCGCCGCCGCCGGCACCTGAAAGGGGGAAACGGACGCGTCGGGTCTACACGGAGGGGATCTTACTGTGGTTTTGACCCGGATGTTGCTCCAAAGTGTTCCCATGGGCGCTGACCTAACACGACCGGGTGGAGAGTTCCACTAGTCAAAGCCCGTCTGTGCAAAGTCAAAGGGCTAGATGTCGTGGTCAAACGCTACAGGGTTAGGCGGGATGGGGGCCCTGGGGGGTAGCAATGCCACCGGAGCGTCGCACCGAGACCTCATACATGCCATACGGTGTGGTGGCATGCCCGAAGAGGCGGCACGCGTCTCTGGGGTGTGACCCCTCACGGACGGCGCCGCCGCCGGCACCTAGAGGGGGGAAACGGATGCACGGGTCTACACGAAGGGGATCTTACTGTGGCTTTGGCCCGGATGTTGCTACAAAGTGTTCCTATGGGCTGACCTAACACAACCGGGTGGAGAGTTCCACTGGTCAAAGCCCGTCTGTGCAAAGTCAAAGGGCTAGATCCCGTGGTCAAATGCTACAGGGTTAGGCGGGACGGTGGCCCTGGGGGTAGCAATGCCACCGGAGCATCGCACCGAGACCTCATACATGCCATACGGTGTGGTGGCATGTCCGATGAGGCGGCATGCGTCTCCGGGGTGTGCCCCCCTCACGGACGGTGCCGCCGCCGGCACCTGGAGGAGGAAACGGACTCGTCGGGTCTACACGGAGGGGATCTTGCTGGGGGTCTAGCCCGGATGTTGCTCCAAAGTGTTCCTACGTGCTGACCTAACACAACCGGGTGGAGAGTTCACTGGTCAAAGCCCGTCCGTGCAAAGTCAAAGGGCTAGATCCCGTGGTCAAACGCTACAGGGTTAGGCGGGACGGGGGCCCTGGGGGGTAGCAATGCCACCGGAGCGTCGCACCAGGACCTCAAACATGTCGTACGGTTTGGTGGCATGTCCGAAGAAGCGGCACGCATTTCCGGGGTGTGCCCCCCTCACGGACGGCGCCGCCGCTGGCACCTGGAGGGGGGAAACGGACGCGTCGGGTCTACACGGAGGGGATCTTACTGTGCCTTTGGCCCGAATGTTGCTCCAAAGTGTTCCTATGGGCTGACGTAACACGACCGGGTGGAGAGTTTCACTGGTCAAAGCCCGTCCGTGCAAAGTCAAAGGGCTAGATCACGTGGTCAAACGCTACAGGATTAGGCGGGACGGGGGCCCTGGGGGGGGGGGGGTAGCAATGCCACCGGACCGTCGCACCGGGACCTCATACATGTTGTACGATGTGGTGGCATGTCCGAAGAGGCGGCACGTGTCTCCGGGGTGTGCCCCCCTCACGGACGGCGCCGCCGCCTACACCTGGAGGGGGGAAACGGACGCGTCGGGTCTACACGGAGGGGATCTTGCTGTGGGTCTGGCCCGGATGTTGCTCCAAAGTGTTCCTATAGGCTGACCTAACACAACCGGGTGGAGAGGTCCACTGGTCAAAGCCCGTCCATGCAAAGTCAAAGGGATAGATCCCGTGGTTAAACGCTACAGGGTTAGGCGGGACGGGGGCCCTGGGGGTAGCAATGCCACTGGAGCGTCGCACTGGGACCTCATACATGTCGTACGGTGTGGTGGCATGTCCGAAGAGGTGGCACACGTCTTCGGGGTGTGCGCCCCCCCCCCCCCCCCTCACGGACGGCGCCCCGCCGGCACCTGGAGGGGGGAAACGGACGCGTCGGGTCTACACGGAGGGGATCTTACTGTGCCTTTGGGTCGGATATTGCTCCAAAGTGTTCCTATGGGCTGACCTAATATGACCGAGTGGAAAGTTCCACTGGTCAAAGCCCATCGTGCAAAGTCAAAGGGCTAGATCACGTGGTCAAACGCTACAGGGTTAGACCGGGCAGGGGCCCTGGGGGTAAGAATACCACCGGAGCGTCGCACCGGGACCTCATACATTCCGTACGGTGTGGTGGCATGTCCGAAGAGGCGGCACGCGTCTCCGGGGTGTGCCCCCCCTCACAGACGGCGCCGCCGCTGACACCTGGAGGGGGAAACGGACGCGTCGGGTCTACACGGAGGGGATCTTGCTGTGGGTCTGGCCTGGATGTTGCTCCAAAGTGTTCCTATGGGCTGACCTAACACAACCGGGTGGAGAGGTCCACTGGTCAAAGCCCGTCCGTGCAAAGTCAAAGGGCTAGATCTCGTGGTCAAACGCTATAGGGTTAGGCGGGACGGGGCCCTGTGGGGGTAGCAATGCCACCGGAGCGTCGCACCGGGACCTCATACATGCGGGGTGGTGTGGTGGCATGTCTGAAGTGGCAGCACGCGTCTCCGGGATTTGCCCCCCCCCCCCCAAGTGACGGCGGCACTGCCTCGCGTGGAGGGGGGGCACACCACGGAGCCCCAAGACGGGCGTCTACGCATGCCTGAACACTTTCACATATGCATCGGGACCCGTGCGATGTTTCGGTGACATAGCTACACCCGAATCCCCCCACTAACCAGATTTCCTCCGTGTCAACCGTTTCTCCCCTCCGTGACACGGCGACAACGACGACGTTCGTAACGGGGGGCAATCGATATACCATCGGGGTATGTATTTTTAGATAAGGAATAATTATCTTATGGAAAAACAAAAAATAATCTAAAGTATAAATAAAAAATAAAAATAAAATCATTGTATGCCGACGGCAAGGCCGTCGGCATTGCTGCGCTCAGGGAGGTACAGTCCCACGGATCGATGACGTGCCATAGCACACAGATCGATGACGTGGCAGAGGGGCATGGGCCAGGCCTATGCCGTAGGCATATGTCTGCCACACAACGCCCCCCCCCCCCCTCGCTCGGATCGATGACGTGTCAACGACGCGGATCGGTGATGTCAGCAAGTCTATGCCGACCGCCGCCGTTACCTCCCGTCGGCGTATGTTCAACGCCGTCAAACGGTCAGCGCTGACTGGGTAGGTGGGCCTGGGATATGCCGGCGGCCTAGGCTATGCCGACGGGCCCCGCGTAGGCGTATCTCGAATGGTCCCGACGGCTTCATCTATGCCGATGGTAGATAAACATACGCTGACAGCTTTTCTATGCCTACGGCCTACCCTTGGCCGTCGGCATATGTCCATCTACGCCGACGGGTGTCGTCAGCATAGATGGGGCCGTCGGCAAATAGGTAAATTCTGGTAGTGTTTGAGATAGGAAGTAAATTCTGTATCTACTAATTATCGATCAGCGTTTAAGAAGTTTGGTTGCATGATTTCTAAATGACTATCTACATTCAAAATGGAGTAGCTGTCATCATGTATTGTATAGGAACAATGATCATGGAATCACAAATTAGTTGTGTAACCTTAAATAGGTCTAACTTGTAGTAACAAGTGACCAATGAACAATGACTTTCATCTCGCATGAGCGAACCATAAGGATAGCACAACTCGTACCGAATTTCCTAGGCCTGAAAATAGTTTCATCTTCTGCGGTAACTTGTTCCCCGTTTCTGTATTCCGTTGCAACAGAAATTTTCAGTCTTCCATTAGTTTCTACGCAAGCAACATTGCGTGAAAGATTGATCATACCATCAGTGGTAACTGACAACTTGCCATCTTCAAGGGAGAGAAGGGGGACTTTCCGGCCATCTAGACTAGCCGTTTTTTTTTTTTGAAAAGGAGGATGACCCCCGGCCTCTGCATCTGGGCGATGCATACGACCACTTTATTAATTATTCTCACAAGACCTTACAAAGTCATACAACAGTAAGACTAAAGCCGCCGTCTTAGCAACAAACTGTCGCTACACCTATCCAGTTGATGAAGGGGCGCAGATAGCCTGGGCCTAATACCAAACAGACATCGCAACCAAGCCTAACATCTAAGACCTGAGACCCCAACCTAGCCACTTGCCGGGTCTGGGGCACACACTGGTCCGGCGTGCTCTCAGAGGCCGCCGCCGCCAACTGCCACCGCTCCATCTTCAGAACTGTACTGATGCATCAACCTTGCTCGGTCCAGCTATCGTCGACGTCACCACGGCGCCCAACGTCACCTCCTCCCTGCGCGCAAACAGCTATACACGTCGCGGTCGCCACTGATACACCTCAGCGCCATGCTGCCACGTACCACCAGCCGACACAACTTGAAGCCCTTGGAGGATTTGTCGTGCGTAGCACCTGCCGACCAGGCATGACCAAGCGTAGCACCTGTCGGTCAGGCATGACTTGACATCTCCACCGAAGCTCCGTGCAAGACGAAGCCGCTCCACCTCCTACCTCTGACTTCCAGCGCTGCTCCACGAAACGACGCTCCCAAGAGAAAAACGACACCGCAGTGCCGCCATCGTCCGGTCTGGAACACCAGATCCTAGGGTTTCCCCCAGAGCAATACGAGTGGGTCGACGGTAGTCACATGACGATGCCTTCATCAAGGTAACGACGTGGAACGCCGCCATCGCCCGCCGTCGGCTCGGTTTTCACCGGCAACTACGTCTCCCCGACTCGCAGCTGGTGCCAAATGACGGATCCCGAGATCCAAACACCCAGCCTCAGGCCGACCACCTCTGACGGAAGAGATGACCACCACCGCCGACTGCACTGGTCAGAACAGATCTGATCGGAGATGCCGCCGACGAGACCACCAGGCCCTCCACGCCGCCGTCGCCGATCTGAAGGCAGCATGCACGCCGCCGCAGCCAAGCCGGCCGCCGTCAACCGCAGCCGCCGCCGCCGCCCGAAGGGCCATCCGCAGCGCCCGCAGCCCTGGCCTCCGCCGCGCCAAGCCGTCGCCGTCCGAGGACGGGCCGGCCTCCCGCCGCCTGCCGCCATTCGCCGCGCCGCAGATCCCAGATCGGTCGCGCCACCACACGCCTTAAGGTCCTCCCCACCCCGAAGACGCGCGAGAGAGGAGATCCCCCGCCACCGCCGTCGGCCCCCGGGCTTAGCCCAGCGGCGTCTTCCGGCGGCGGCGGAGGGAGGGGAGGAGGGAGTTTGTGGTGGCGGCGGCGGCTAGGTTTCTAGCCGCCCGAGTCGCCCCAGGAGGAGGACGACGCGGCGGCGGCTAGGTTTCTGCAAGTGTCCATCTAGCCGTGCTTGCACTAAATATACCTCGACAACCATCCGGCCAAGACCCATGAATAACTTGTATACTGATTGTAGCCTCCACTGATTTAGCAAGAACAGCGAATGCCCACTCTAGTCTTGATAGCTTGCTAGTGGCAACCCACTTAATAACACGTGAATAATTGGGATAGAATGTTCTGAACTTTGCTGCTAAGAAACTTAAATCTTTATCTTCAGATTCATTGGTGCCGCTCTTGACTTTCAACACAACCTCGAATCGCACAGAATTTGACATCTCAGACACCACTGGAGCACGAGTTGGACCTGCTAGTGTTAAATATGGATCCTGCATGGAATAATTAATTACACAAATATTACTATTGTAAAATAAGGATGGTATATATTCATTTTTTTAATAAGACAAAACATGAAATATGGCCAGCCTATATATAAAGGTTTTTCTAGGTAAATGGCAATAAAGATGAATTATGATTGTGTTAATGCCATAAGGGAGAAAAACAACACAAGATGAGGAGAACTTGCTAGTCAACAAAGCAACGTCTAAATAAACAACAAAGAAGATATGAAAATCGAGCACCACGGAGAACAAAACTTAGAAGGAATTGAATCAAGTTTCAAGCAACATTCACCATAAATATACGAACCATGGATGAGATCGTTTGGCAGTTATCCCTTCCGCGGGCAAAGATAATATTGCGGCTACGGTCTAGGTGGTCTCTTATGGCGATCAAGCCATACACCTCCAATGGCCACCGCAGCTCCTCGGCTATTGCGGCGACTTTGAAGGAAAATATCTGCAAAGTCCCCGTCGGACGGGCGTCCCAACGATCTTCTGGCTCGGCGTCCGTAAATTCCATGGCAGGGATACCCGCTGCATTATCACAGATCGTTAGTACTGTAGCTTATATAAGCAAAGGTTTGAACCGGCGCAAATCAGAATCTGATCGATGGAGAGAGTTTGGAATCGAATTTAGCACTTACTGGTGTCCTCGTACGAGCTACCTGCGCCTCTCCGATGCGCCGAGCTCCATTGATGGCGATAGCAAGCGGCCTCGAAGGCCTCCCGGTCGGGCGTCGTCGACCATTCGTCCCTCTCCTCCGAGGACATCCGCTCGGTCATCTCTTGCAGCAAGTCGTCCAGCCCCTCCCGGTACGCCTCCGCCTCGGGGTCTCCCGTCTTCGCCCAACACCGCACCGCCTTCTCCTCCTCCAGCAGCTGATCCTTCCTGCGCGCCTCCTCGGCCTCCGATCTGCACACCTTCCTCCTTGCGTTGTCGAAATCTATGTCCGCGCGTATCCTCGCCTCCTCGGCGTCCATGGGGATCGAGTATGTCCTCCTCATCGCCTGCAGCGCGTCCAGCCACCATGCCCACGACTTGTACGACTCGCCGTCCTCCATCGATCGGTGAATCGATCGATCGTGGCGCTTTTCCTTTCCTTTTTCTGATCTCTGCTAATCTCTGCGTTAACCTAACGGTGGATACAAAACAGATCGTGGAGTCGCAGATTTGTTGGGCTCGATCGGTTAGGGCTAGCTGATTAGGGCTTAGGACTCTGCGCTTTTTTTTTTTTTGGAGCATAGGACTCTGTATATATTTTAAAAAAAAACAAGTTTGAGTCTCATGACACGTACAGCGTGTACGCTACGTATATGTTGTGTTCTAGATTTAGATAGAGATCGATCAGCCCTAACATCTCGCCAAACCTTAAACCTCGCGAGGACCAGAGGCGGAGGCATGGAGCATTCGTCAATCTCAGAGACGGACTCCGCGGCGGCGGATTGGCAGCCGCGCTGGGGCCTGATGCTCGTTGCCAGCTCCATGTTCCAAGAAGAAGAAGAAGAAGAAGAAGAAAAATCCTCGGTCCAGGAAGAAGAGGAGGAGGAGGAGGAGAAGGACGAAGAAGAAGAAGAGGATGACGAAGAAGAAGGGGATGACGAAGAAGAAGAAGAAGAGGAGGAGGAGGAGGAAAAAGAAGAAGAAGAAGAAGAAGAAAAAGAGGAGGAGGAGGACGAAGAAGAAGAAGAAGAAGAAGAAGAGGAGGAGGAGGAGGAGGAGGAGGAGGAGGAGGAGGAGGAAGACGAAGGCGAAGGCGAAGAGGAGGAAGAGGAGGAGGAGGAAGACGAAGGCGAAGGCGAAGAGGAGGAAGAGGAAGAAGTAGTAGTAGAAGTAGAAAGGGAGGAGGAGGAGGAGGGCGACAAAGAAGAAGATCCACCGGCCATCAAACACCATGACCTGCGCCTGATGGACATTCACGGCAACGTCGTGAGGGTGTTCAAAGGCATGGGTGGCAATGGGATCGTGTGCACCAGCGTTGATGACCTCATCTGCGTTACCGGCGGTTCTTCCGGAGGTGCCCACGTGCTCGACCCGGCTACCGGGAGAACTCTCATGGCCTGCTCTGAAGTAGAAGTGAGATCGCATGATAAGGATCCCTACATCATCACGCCCTACTTCACGACTTTCGGCTTAGGCCGCGCCACCAGCCAGCCATGTGCTTACAAGGTGGTGCGCCTCACCGACGACGGGGCTTGTGAGGTCCTCACATTAGGAGATGGTTCCAGATGGAGGAAGGCGCATCCGCCCCCGGTCATGGTCCCAAATAACCGGGGCTCTCCGGTCTGTATCAACGGCGTCCTGCACTTTTTAGCAGGCAAGAAGCTCGAGGAGGACTCTTTACTCTGCTTTGACCTCGAGAGCGAGCAATGGAAGGATCAGCTGATTGAAGGCCCACGAAAACTGGTTGCCGACGAGGAGTGGCAGAAGACCTCCTTGATACGTGTTTACAGAGCAACTACATTTTAATAAAAGTGACTAGCTTAAAAAATAGTAACTGCAACCTCCTCAAGATTAGCTTTTCTCTCATTATTCTTTCAAGTCGATTCATAGTATGCGGTGCAAGTACTCTGGTTGAGAGATCAGCAACAGATCAAGGGGTCACTTGTTCCTTAACCGTAGTAATTTGGTAATATACAGAGTCCTATATTTCAGTTTCCTGAATCATCCAATTTACTGGTGTGCTATGCTAGGATCAGGATGTGCTTGCAGACAAGAACACCGAGAAATCAGTTTCAGGTTTTACATCAGGAGCTTGTAAGTGCTTCAGTTTTGGAAGAGGCAATCAGTGCTTGGTTAGGCACAAAGTACTGCACTAGAAAAGGAGAGCTGCAATCTCAATTTTGAGTAACATGCTGCGCACATGCAAACATGGCGTACTGAAGCATGTATGACGAAAAAGGATTTTCCTCGCTTTATATTATATAAAGCATCCACCACGACATAAGGAAACTGTAGCAAGGCTCCTTCCAGCGGATCACACACAGACACACACACATAGCAGTATGAGAGACAAAAGTCTTGCTGGGGGATCAGCACAACAAGCCCCAAAAGCAAATAAATAAGCTAATCCGGCTCCGGCGAAGGCGGCGGAGCAAGTCTGGATGCGGAGGAGCAGAGTGTGACGATCATCGTGTCAATGGAGATGCGGTCCTGGCGCTTGCTAAGCAGCCTCCAGAGCTGTAGAAAGCCACACGGTTAGTATATGGCGTCAGTCACACGAAGCGGGATAATGTGCTCAATCACCAACTTATTACGGACATTCCATAAAATCCACAACAGCTACCCTACCAACACCCATAGGGAGGGTCGCTCAGTACTAGAAAATGTGAGAACCTCCGCAAACATATCCAGGAGGTTGGCATGGCACCAACCACCACCCACTATCTCACGAAAGCAGCTCCACAAAAATCGTGTCGAAGGACATACAAGGAAGATGTGGTTCGAGTCCACAGGGACCGAACACAAAGGACAGCCCGTTGGAGGAGCCGTTGCGCTTAAGTACCTCTGTGCCTGAGGGGAGGCGGCCCCTGACTAACTGCCACATGAAGCGTGTATTACAAAATAGTGACTTGTTTCTTTCTCCTTTATCTTACACTCTTAGTGACTGGTATTAACCAAAGCAATGGCTGAAATTAAACAAAAAAAGCCTATTACCATTTACCACTGATTCGGCAATTGTGGAGGAGCTACTGGCTGTGGCGGCGGAACTGGAGCCCCTGGTGGTGTCTTCCTGCTTCCTTTGTAGCCAAGTGAGCGTTTATGTATTGGACAGTTCACTATTTACGCTTTCAGATTTCATAATACTTCCAGTCGTCAATTATTGTCGTCTACGCAATAACTTCTTAAATAATAGATTTTATGGACGTCAACAACCTTATATTCTGAGTTATTTCTATGGACATTTTGAATGATTTTGATATGTATATTTTTGTTCCTCGTAGTTGAATTTTGCTCTTCGTAATTTTCAATTTTGTTTTCAGGACAAGAATTTCAATGTGCATGCTTAAAGAATATATTCACTATACCTAAAATTTATGAGATTTACATGCCGTCCGACTCGGACGGGGCTTGCCTGCGCCGCAGGCATGCGCCCATCCGTGCGCCGCTGACACGCGTCACCCATCCATGCCTCCCCCCTCCCGTGGCCCCTTTTAGCCGTAGAAAAAAAACGGAAATACCCATCGACTAGTACAACGCTGCCCCGCCGTATTCCTCACCTCTTTCGACCCGTAATACTTGCAGATCGCCAAAACTGAATACAAAATTAGTGTCAACTATGCAATTGATTAAATCGACTTCAATGCATAGGGATAATTGATCGATTTCTGTTTCAATCCACCACCAATAACAAGAAAATTAGTGTCAACTATAAAATTGATTAAATCGACTTCAGTACACGAGACAGAAGTTTGTACATAACAAATTGAGTATCTTATGGAGCGAATGTGAGAAAATCTTGTCTGGTGTGAGCAGTCCTTTTTCATTCGATCTGCCGTAAGCACGTAGGGTGATGACGGGGTAGGAAAGGTGGACCAAAATGGCAGAAGGACGGACAGTCAAGCCATAGCTACAAATCGTTCATAACAAATTTATTAACTTGGGTTCGGTTCATGGAAGAAGACTTGATTCTGCTCTGTCATCATAGTAGAGGTAGAGGTTCCAATGCTCTGTTGCTGCAGTGCTGAGTTGTGCAGTTGGAATTCAGTGCATATGTGATTTTCTGGATGGCCCTATGTGCAGAAATGTAGCAAAGTTCAATGGTTCAGAAATTTCAAAATGATAAAAAACTTGACAATGTAGAATGCTTATACCATTAGTGTATTGTATTGTTGGAATCCTGCCAGCATTCTTGGGTTCTGTGGCATCGAGATTGTATTTCCAATTGACGATTGAATTGAAGGATTTAGTAATGGGTTGTACTGCAAGTGCGGTGCAACCATTTGATTTGTCATAAACTCCAAATGACCCTATAAAAATGATAGATAAATGTCAGTAAAAGTGATTGATGAATGTTAGCAAAATTTATTTCTATGTGAAACAAGTGTGACCGTTTTATACCGTTGATGTGCTTGAAAGTTGAGCCTGTAGAGAATTGTTTGTCTTCTTTTTCTTTTTTTCTTTTTCCTTTCACCAAGCCACAAGTGGGTTGTGGTGACATCAACATTGTGTTACCATGTGATTGCTGCATTGAAGCATTTAGGAATGGGTTGTACTGCAATTGCGGTGGACCCATTTGGTTTTTCATAAACTCCAAATGTCCCTATAAAAAGCGGAAGATAAATGTTAGTAAAATTAGTTTTCCCATGTGAAACAAGATGGATCAGTTTATACCGTTGTGCTTTGAGGCTGTAGTTGTGAAGAATCATCGGTCTTCCATGTATTAGCAAGTGTTGGATGCATTGAAGCATTTAGGAATGGGTTGTACTGTAATTGTGGTGCACCCATTTGATTTGTCAGAAGCTCCAAACGACCCTATAAAAAGTGATAGATAAATGTGAGTAAAATTAAATTTTCTATGTGAAACAAGTGGGACAGTTTCAGACCATTTATGTGCTTTGATGTTGCACTTGTAAAGGATCAATTTTCTTCTTTTTATTCTTTGTTATTGCTTTCTCCAATCCACCAATGGGTCTTGCTGATCCTCGTGCAGTCTTCTCCTTCTCCTTCATACCTCTCGGCTTGGCAAGCCCCTCGTTGTGTTTTGAAACTCTACTAGAGTCGATAAGTGGACCTGCAACTATAAAGTTAAATGCAAGTCTTATATAAAATTGTATGCAATTAGTAGTACAATATATACCTTGTGAAATAGAGGACTTGCCCAAATCTGGATCAGGAGGGTCAGGATCAGTTCTAATTTTCAAGTGTTTCTCCACAGCTTGTGCTAGCTCCTCTGCGCATTTAGCAACCATATCATATGTTTCATCGGATTGAGAGGCACGAGCAGCTATTTTCACAAACATTCTGCACAACTCCTTGTAGTAGTTTGACATTTTTGCTTTTCGATCCTCATGCAGATTGCGATTGCTTGTTATCTCTAGAACTTTGGCATCTATTGTCCACCTTTTCAATATATATTGTTCAGGGATATGCTTGATATTATTGATATCAAGTACCTTTAAGCAATGACGGCATTGAATTCCAGCGAATTCAAACTTCTTACAACTACAATTCACCTTTTGTTCATTTGGAGCAAATCTAACAACATGCTCATATTTTGTGTCATGAAATTTTACCATATAAACCTTCTGCTCCGTATCACTGTCATCACAAAGGAATGTGTCATAGTTCAGGGTCAGAAGCACTTCCTCCTGAAATATCTTGAATATTGCTGGAGTACATGTAGTTACAGCTTGCCTTAATATATAGCTTGATTCTGCCTTCATCTTAGGAGTAGTTTGTGATGCCTTAAAGTCACACTTCACTTCTTCAAATCTTTTATCTGCGACAAGCCGTTCGAAATGCTCGAAAAAAGTAAGCATGTCATATTTAATACAGATGTAACGCTTCAGTTCATTGTTCATGCTTTCACTTCTTTGGGTAGTGCTCATGTGGGCAGAGAATGTATTTCTACCATACACTAGTGCCCACTGTTCCCTTTTCTCGAACAACCTTTGAAGCCATGTATTCTCGCGTAATCCATGCTTATCAAGCATATCATTCCATGCACTTATAAACTCTTCTTCTTCCTCTATGTCATAGATACAATGCTGAAAATCACTATTGAACTTCTTATATTCTGGAACAACCCCACCAAGGTGCTTACAAGCATTTTGGTTCATGTGCCACACACAAAGTCTATGGTGAGAGTGAGGTAGGACTTCACTGATTGCCTTGGCCATTGCTGCATCTTCATCGGTTAGAATTGTCTGTGGATGTTTCCCTGACATAACTTTTAGAAAAGTTCTAAAAAGCCAACCAAAACTTTCAGCAGTTTCATCATAGAGAAGTGCAGCACCAAACACAATGATTTTCTTGTGATTATTCACCCCAACAATCAAACCAAATGAACGCCCATTATTTAGTTTCCTATATGTGGTGTCAAAGTTTATGACATCACCGAAAGTTGCATAGTTGGAGACCATTTTGGAGTCAGCCCAAAAAATATTAGTTATCAAATCGTCCTCATCTACTTGAATTGAATAAAAAAACTTGGCATCTTCTGCTACCTTCTTCTCCATGTATTCTAACACTCCCCATGTATCACCTTTCGCTGCTTGTAATGTTCTTTTTGAGTACAACCGATTTTTCATGTCTTGCGGGATAAAACCAAGGTTTTCCTGCCCACATGTTTCTTTGGCCATAAGATCAATAGTTGCTTTATTTGAAATGCCTACCAACTTTGCGAGCTCTATAGCCGCTATCTGCGCATCAACCACTTTTCTGTGAGATCTCAAGTATTGGGCCATGGTTCCAGTAGCAAGAATGTGGTTATGTGTCTCCTCAAATTCATACACCTGATAAAATCCATTCCTAAGACTTATTTTCATATGTGCATTACATCCACATCGTGGTTCAGGCCTACTATAACTGAATGTATCTTCTCTCTTATCTTCAGCTCGAGTTCCTACTAGTTTGAAATATTGTCTTAGTGCATCTAAAAGTTATTATACTCCAAACAAATTACAAATGGTCAATACCTTGACGAGAACAGAAAAATGTCATCTGTTGTATTGTATCAGAGTTCTTTACTTTATGCTTACTGCCTCTCCGGACGCTAAAACCCATAACTTCAGCATATTTGTTATAAAAGGAATAAGCCTCATCATCACATAAAAAATTCATTCCAATCTTTGGTACTCTTTCATTAATACGATCTTTCGCATTGGTAGTTGTGGTTTCTTGCACATCCTGTATCAATTAATATACATTTTTAGTTAATACACATATGTATAACTACCATGTTTATTTGCATTGCAAGATGGAGACTAGACAGGGTCCCAGAAAAAAACAACTAGAAAGATGAAAGGAGGATATGAAGAATACAAGTGAGAATCTCACTTTTGGTGTTTCTGATCCATTATCATCATGGTTCCCATGATCACTCCGTGCAGAAGCCATCAGGGAGGACAAGAAGATCCTTCTTCAGTCTCTAGGTCGCTCCAGACTCGAGACGTTGCATCTGCTTGACGCCACTGATTGATGAATGATAAGAGTCTGCTAGTTGTTTCAGCAGTCTGTGTTAATCTTTGTATTTTGTGATTGATTCCAATGCAGTAGCGTGAGATTTGGAGATAAGGATGCAGTCCTCTGTATCCCTGATTATTGGCGGGATTAAAGAGATTTGATTGACGGGATTAAGATATCTGATTGGGTGGGATTATTTCCCTTCATTTTTGTATTCAGTTTTGGCGATCTGCAAGTATTACGGGTGGAAAGAGGTGAGGAATACGGCGGGGCAGCGTTGTACTAGTCGATGGGTATTTCCTTCTACGGCTAAAAGGGGCCACGGGAGGGGGGAGGCATGGATGGGTGACGCGTGTCAGCGGCGCACGGATGGGCGCATGCCTGTGGCGCAGGCAAGCCCCGTCCGACGTGACGCGCCCTTGTGAAATATGTTAAGTCATGGGTAGTGGAGTGTCTGCACGGCGCCTGCTGTGTGGTGCAACATGCACATCCTAAAGTTTACCAATGTTAAGTGCCACTGGCCGGACGGTGTTAGATGCAAACGCACGAATCACTGCGCACACTGGGTCGCCACGTCATCAGCGGCCATGCGGCCACGTCTACCTCTCTCGAACTGCAGCGTCCTGCCTCCGGCACGCCATCGACACCGGGATTCCGGGGTTCGTCACCCGCAGAGGAGATTCCCGTCAGGCGCTGTGGCGTGGTGCTGCGAGGATCTCGACGAGGGTGGCGCGGGATCCACTGGCCGGCGGTAGTTCACCGGTGAGGCGACGGCTGGCGGCCGCCCGCCGAACTCGTCGCGCCTGAGTTCGCGGAGTACTGCACGGCGCTCCACCCGACGACGGCGAGCTCGTTTGTCCGTGTCAGCTGCGTGCGTTCGTGGCCGGAGCTCACCAATCGATTCTGGCGGAGTGGAAGGTGAGTGAGGCGACGAGGCAGTCGGCAGCCGGACTGCTGCCCATGGTGCTGCTGGAGGCAGTCAAGCTCTCGGCTGAGCTCGTGTTCTGGGCGAGGGCCGGTCGGCCTGACATACCCGGCGACGCGGGATGCGGCCGCGCAGGCGCTTGGGTGATGGAGCAGCATCGACGGGCAGGTGCCGGAGCTCTGTTGTATCTTCCCTGAGTTTGTCTTCATCCCGCTCATCTTATGGTGCTTCATCAGGTTCGAGAAATTGCATCCCCGAGTAAGCCAGCGTCCTTATTTACTGTTCAGAGCTAAGGAAACATGTTGATTCATCAGTGTACTTCTGCTTTTTCTGGTCCTTCCTTATTCCTTATAGCTTTTTGTTGCCATGGGCTATGAGTTTGGTATACATCGTGGCAATTTGTTTATGTAAACTTGCCATGTGGGCAGTACATGCAACTCTAGCTTTGCCATGATCTAAATCACATTTTTTTTTTTGTAAACTTGCAATGTGACCAGTACATACAACTCTAGCTTTTCGCGATTAGTCATGAATCACTTTGTACTCTAGATGTTGCAGTGAATCAAAAGTTTCTAATTCATGGCAAGTTGCCATGGCAATTTTAATTCCTTCTTTTTTATAATCTACTACTGTAAATTATATATTGGCAAAATTATTTTTTTTAGTTGCCATGGCAAATTTACCTATGTTGACATGGCAATCTATCTATGTTGACATGGCAAATTTACCTATGGCGGTCTTCTTACCTATGATGTATTTTGCCATGGCAACTTAACATGTATTGGCATGTTAAATTTTGGGACCATCGTCACATGGCAAATGTATTTTTTGCACTTCAATAAAGCCTGGCAAATATTTAAAGTTTCTAAAACATGGCAAACTTGCCATCCTTAAAAAAACTGCCACCATCTTCTTACATGGACCATGGTAAACTTTTTAAACAAACCCCCGGCGGAATCACACACGTAGCATGGTTGTTTTGTATGTAACATACTAACATAGTACCCATGATCTATGTAGCTACTTCCGCCATGATTTCACATAGCATGGCAATTTGTGTTCATTTTTCTCCTTTTTTACACATAGCATGGATGTTTTGTATGTAACAAAGTAGCCATGATGATGTCACTTTTAGTTTGTTGATAATGGCAAATTTAATTTATTGACCATGGCAAATTTAGTTTATTGATCATGGCAAACTGATTTTATTGATCATGGCAAATATAGTTTATTGGTTCATGGAAAATTTAATTTTCAAATCATGGCAAATTTAATTTACATTAATTTTGTCGTGGCAAGTTTTGGTGCGAATTTGCCATGGTAAGTTTCGATACGAATCTGCCATGACAATTTTCTTGTTCATACTTGAATTTCAACCTTTTACCGTTTTCTCACACACGGCAAATTCATCATACAGAACACGGCAATTCTTGATATGAATCTGCCATGCCAAGTTTTGCTATGAAGCTGCCATGGCAATTTTCTTGTTCATATTTTTTGATTTTCAATTTTTTGTGTTTTTTCCACACACACACACACACACACACACACACACGGTAAATTCATCATACAAAACACGACAATTCTTGATACGAATCTGCCATGCCAAGTTTTGATACAAATTTAGTTTATTGGTCATGGAAAACTGAATTTATTGATCATGGCAAATTTTAGTTTATTGGTTCATGGCAAAAAAAATTTACAAATCATGCCAAACTTAGTTTATTGATCATGGAAAATTTAGTTTAGATGAAATTTCACCTTGGCAAGTTTTAATACAAATATGCCATGACAAGTTCTGATAAGAACCTGTCATGGCAATTTTCTTCTTCATACTTGATTTTCAACTTTTTGTGTTTTTTCACACACGCCAATTCATCATACAAAGACACGACAATTCTTGATATACATCTGCCATGGCAAGTTAATTGTTCATACTTGATTTCCAACTTTTTTGTATTTTCCCACACAAGGTAAATTCATCATACAAAAACACGGCAATTCCCGATACAAATCTGCCATGGAAAATTTCTTTGTTCATACTTGATTTTAAACTATTTGTGTTTTTTCTCACACACGGCAAATTTTTGATTCAAAATATATCAATTTTGATTAAACTTTCATGGCAATTTAATTAAAAATGCCATGGCATTTTTATCTTTTATTGTCCTCGCAATGTTTCTTTTTTTCACATGAATTTTCATTTTGTATTTTTTTCACATCGCAATATAGATATTTTTTGTCATGGCAGATTTGCCATGCTTCATTGGGGAATCAAATATGTGTTTACAAACCTTGCCATTGTAAAAAAAGAATATAATGGCAAATAGTTTGGTCAATCTTGAATGGCATTTTTTTGGATTTTTTTTCATTTTTATGCTTTTTAAAGATGATGGCATTTTTTAGTAGCTGAGCAAAATCTGGGCTTTTATTTGTCACTGAAAAATAATCTGGGCCTTTTCATTTAATTTGTCGTCAGCGGGTTTTTTGTTCCTTTTTTTCACAGGGCAAAGGGTCTGGTGTGATGGAGGCGTGTGGGCTATGGATTCCCACCGCCGAACGAATTCATGCGGGGGGATCGATCCCCTCATACCGAACAAGTCGTGCGGTATCGTCGTCCAAAGTTTATTGTTCATAGCGCGGTTATATTTTTTGTTCATCGTGATTTAAATTTTGGTGTTGAAGTCAAAATTTTGATTCAGTCTACTTAAAGAATGTCTCCATTACACTTAAAATGTTGGTTCATTGCAGTAAGAAAAAAAATTGTCCGCCACAATCCAACCTCCCGTTCTTCATAGTTTTATTTCCTTTTCTTTTCATGTTGAAATTTTGTCCACTCTACTTAAAGAATGTATTCACATTCACATGTTTTTTTTTCTGTTCATGATAGTTAAGTATATTGTTCACCAACTTGCAGTTTTTGTTCCGAAGCCAAATTTTTGTTTATACCATGGTAGCAAAAGTAGTTGTTTTTTGGCGAAATAGTTCACTACTAGAAACTTGATTCATGGTAGTGAAGCGTTTTGTTTGCAGTGGTTTTATTTTCTACTCTCAAGAAAAAGAAATTATAACTTGTTTTTTTTGCGGGTGAAAAAAAGTTATAACTTGTTAACTGCACTTAAATCTTTGGTCACTTTGATTGACGCCGGGCTGAGCTGTGGCGACCAGGGTGGTGCAGAACTGTCCAACCTCCTGTCTTGTCCCTCGTGCGATTGGTCATGTGTTTCACCAAACAAAGCTTTGGTTAGTATATTTACGGAAGGAGAGAAAGTGAGAGATAGGTAACTTTATGTAGTACTCCCTCCGTTCCAAAATAGATGACTCATCTTTGTACTAACTTTAGTATAAAATTGGGTCATCTGTTTTGAAACGGAGGGAGTATAATTTTACCGCACACAGTTCCCTTTTGCGGTGGTGCTCGCTGGTGATGCCTGTGCCGACTGGGCTCGATCACCAACGGGCTCGGGTAGCTGTGGGTGTGTGGTGTAAGTTTTTCTTGGCAAGTGCATTGGGCGATAATAATGTGTTTCAAAATAATGGAGTGGTATTGATATCAATAATGTGTTTCAAAAATAATGTTAATGGTATTGATATCCAATAATATTGTGTTTTTCAAATAATGTTAATGGTATTGGTGTCCAATAATATTGTGTTTTCAAATAATTGTAGTAGTATTACTTATTTGATACTCCATAATTATTTTTTGGTATACAATATCCAATAATAAATTTCTTTCCAATAATGGTAGTAGTATTACTTATTTGATACTCCATAATTATTTTTTTGGTATACAATATCCAATAGTAAATGTCTTTCCAAATAATTGTAATGGTATTGATATGAAGCCCTCTATAAAAGGATTGCCATCTTATTTGTTCTCCTAAACAGCTCTAAAGTTTCGTAGCCATCAACAACAGTAGATATCAACGCCATAAGACGGCAAAAATGAGGAGAACCGGTACTGTGACACAACTCCTGGTCCTCGCCTTCCTTCTGTTAACATATGGTGCCCATTTTCTTCTCTATAATGCATATCACACAAACTCATTTATCAAATTATGGCCATGATGTGTGACCCATGTTCTTTTCATGCCGATATCTTGTAGGTGCGACAGTGTATAAAGATTGCAAGAGAAAACTCATCCCACAGCCGGGTGGTCATGATTGTGATATAAGTGAATGCCAGAATCAAGTGGGCCAAGAGCTCTTGAAGTTTCACTGCCCTCCAAACTGCGCGTGCAACGCCAGTGCCAAGTGTGTTCCTTTTGGGTGTGAGTGCACAATATGCATATACGCTAATAAGCAAAGTACACCCCTCCAACAAACAGATGGATCTAGCTGATGATGTACAAGGACATGCTCCCTGAAATAAATGTGATTGGGATATATATGAAAATTGATTTTTGTATTGCCGTGTGGATTATATGAAATTAGAAATTATATATATGCAATATTTATGTATGGTTTTCACAAGTATATCTACCATATATTAGTAAAACACTAGCAAAACGGCCGTGCGTTGCAACGGGAGAAAAAAAACCATAATCTCTAATGGCCATGACCACATTTTGCTGCATCACCGAGATACACTATACTCTCATTTTCATGAAAGCGTGGACAATTTTTTAAATGATGAACAATATTTTAAACTCGTGAAAATATCTGAAATTGTGAACATTTTTATTGATTTTTGAACATTTTCTAAAATCATGTAAAAATTTGAATTCATGAACAGCTAATACTATTTAGAAACATTTTTCTTGAATAGGCGAATATTTCTAAAATCGACGAACATTTTTTTGGAAACTGGTGGAACAATTTTTGAAATTCGCAATTTTTTTCATTTCATGAACATTTTTTTAAATGCATGATCATTTTTAATCCACGAAGATTTTATTATTGCACAAACATTTATAGCAAAACGGCCGTGCGTTGCAATAGGAGCAAAAAAATCGTAATCTCCAACAGTCATGACCACATTTTGGTGCATCACCGAGATACAGTATCAACATTTTTGTGATGCGTGACCAATTTGTGAAAATCATGAACATTTTTTAAAACTCGTGAACATATCTGAAATGGTGAACATGTTTCAAATTCATGAACACTTTTACAGATTTGCAAACATGTTCTAAAATCATGGCAAAAATTGAATTAATGAACATTTTATACTATTTGTAAACATTTTTAAAAACATTTTTCTTGAATAGGTGAATATTTCTAGAATCGACGAACTTTTTTTGGAAATTGGTGGAACAAAATTTGAAATTCAAGATTTTTTTCATTTAATTTGCTTTGAAATGCATGATTTTTTGAATCCGCGAACATTTTAAGAATCAATAAACTACTTTGTAATTCATGAACAGTTTTTAAATTTTTAGGATATTTTTCAATTCATGAGCAGTTTTTGAATTCAGAAAAAATTGTTCAATTTCATTACTTTTTTTAGTACACGAAGTTTTGAAAATCATGAACATTTTTTATACATGAAGTTTTAGGATATTTTTTCGAATAGCAAACATTTTTTGAATATGTAAACATTTTTTAAATCACAAACATTTTGTGATTGCACAAACATTTATGAATTAATAAACATTTTATTTCAATATTTTCAGTTTTTAAAATTTTCGTAACTTGTTTGAAATTCCAAATTATTTAAAGTATAAAAAAATGAAGAAATAAAATGAAAATGAAAAATAAACAACCAAATTAAAAAAAGGCCGACTAGACTTGGGCCAGCTAAACAGACGCGCTTTGTCTTCTCCCAACACACAGAGCGTAGTATAGTAGGTTCCTACCGCATGGGCCGGTCCAGGCAGGGGATTCCCCTGTGAAACATTTTTAATCCCTTATAGGTGGCATCGGTGGGTATTATTTTGTAACTTTGGAGGCAATTTCGATGACGTGCCGCCAGAAACAATAGCTCCTTCATTATCAGGTATAGATACAGATTTAGCTGGACATCAAGAAAATAGCACGCAAATTTCATATATGAATAGGAAAAAGAAAAAATCATTGGGTGACAAATGGCTTCCATGTCTTAATTGGTTCAAAGAAAACAGAGCAAGGGCCACATGATGTTATCATCCAGTACTAAGACTCATTCTCACCAACAGGTGCAACACAAAATTAAAACTTACATCAACATATAAGTAAGTGCTGTATTCCAGTTGTTGACTCTCAGCCCAAAAAGAAACAAAAAATTATCCTAAAAAGCATAGACCTTAATTTCAGTCCATTAGATAATTGCATGTGCTTGCAACAAACAGCACACATAAACGTATGCAATGACCGTCATTTACATATAACTTTATTATTAACTAAAAATAGACAATAGTTGTTAATTGGATCAGTACTTATTGGTTCACCAAAGCAACATGATTTTATTAGGTAAGTCAATGAGATGTGGGGGAAAAACTCGGGCGTGGATCCGTGGCTAGATGACGTGCGCATGGCTCCTCCCACACCCATGCGAGGTGGTGGCCGCTCCGGATCTAGCAACGACAGGGAACCGAGTGTCCCTCCGACTCCAGCCAGTCTAGGTGGGACTCACCCCCACCGCGTTGGGCCACCCAACCGTGGAGCACCACGACCTTCCCCCTTCTCATAGTTATCTGGAACGCCTCGGCGGCAGCATGCCCAAGTCCATGGTCGACGGTGCAAGCCACCACTGCCCTGTCCTGCATCCACCAAGCCACAACAGGATCCGACCTCCTTCAACGACGGGCATAGAGTAGAATAATCACAATCATTGGACCTAGAACATGTAGCATCTAAGATAGCTAAAATAGCAAATATCTTTTTATACGGAGTTAAATATAGGAGTTCGGTTAAGTCTGTCCGTTATCTTAACTTCTCAGTTTTGAGGAGTTAAGATTAGAGAGAGAATTTAAAAAGTTATATGATGGTGGTTCTGTTAGAGATGCCCTAACTAGTGTATATTTTCTTTTGCGAGATACCACACACAATCTATTCCCTCTTTGTAGCTTGAGCGATCACGGTATATACACCTACTAATCTGAGTTCAAAATCGCGACGCTTATTATAAATGGGAAGTATATATTTTTTATCAAACTTTACGATATACCACATCGGAAAATCAAAACGTTGCCGCAACACTTTTTTTTGAGCATCAGTACAGACACAAGCGCTCATATACACGCGCATACACGCATCCTTATGAACGCAAACACGCACACCCTACCCCTATGAGCACCTTCGAAAGACTGAGCCGACATATCATCTTGAGATTTACGAAGCCACCGTAGGCGTCTCGTCGTCGACGGGAACGTCTCCTCCCACTGAAAACGCAACGCCGGAAGTCTTGAAATAAATTCAGGAATAATGCGAGCATCAGGATTTGAACCTTGATGGGTTGGGGATACCACTATCCACCTAACCATCTCAACCACAGGTTGGTTCGCCAATGCCGCAACACTTGACAAGCGTGTCGAAGAGAGAGAGAGGGGGGGTTGTCAGACGGGCCGGGATCCCATCCCCTCCTCCCGGCGTGCACATATTCCTTGCCCCTCGCACCCAAACACAGCACAATTCTTTACTTAACCTCGGCGCGCTCTTATCCACCCGAGGCCACCCACTGACACTGCGGCCCACCGCACCCGAGCTAACCCGACTTCGCACGGGTACAAGAGCCGACGCGTGCGCCGCACACCTCCGACCCCCGCAGACCAGAACGGCACAACGGCGCCGTCTCCAGGCCGCTTCCACCCACCCGAGCCGACAGCAGCAAGCTAGGCCCAGCAGACAGGTGGGACCATCCCAAGTCCGGGCCCATCCATCAGCGTGGCACACGGGTAGGCCCCACCGTGAGCGTGGGACGCTATGTAGCGGTTTCTCACGGTGATTTCCTCGCCCCTTTTCTATCCCCAAACCCAAAGGCAAAGCCCGGTTTTGAATTCCCTCCCCCTCTCCCCTCGGCCGCCTCGCCGCCGACCCGGCCCGGGACGGAGGCCCCCTCCCTCCCGGAACCTTCTGGAAGCTTCCGCGGCCCCCTCCCCTGCTCCGGCGAGAGCCCGCGCCGCCACCGCCGCAGCAGCCACCAGCACCTCGCGCTGCCGGCCCGTTGCTTGCAGCGGGAGGAAAGGTATTCGTTCCCCGCCCCACTTTGCTTCGATTTGGTCCTTCTGTAGGGGCGGCAGCAGCGGCGCCGCCCCCCCGTTCCGTCTCCGCCGGGGGTTAACTTCTCCCCGCACACGCTACGGATACGCTGTTTGGTTGTTTCGGGTATGGATTAGGCTGCGGTTGTCGCGTCTCGTGCCCCGTTCGATTCTCCGCGCTGCGCTGCGCCTCTCCTCCGGTGCCGTTCGGGGGCCGCAACCGCGCGGTGCGTGGCGCCGAGGGGTTGCGGGCCGCTCGCATTTGGAGGGATTTGCGAGCTTGATGTAGCGGTTCCTCTGCGGTGTGTTGATTTTGGTTTCGTGGTAGGTTGAGACTGATCTGGTTGGGTTTGCGCGAGGTGCTTTCGGCTGCTCGTTTGAATTGATATTGTACCTGGTGCCTCCGTTTATTTATTATTTT
This sequence comes from Triticum timopheevii, assembly GCA_963921465.1. Classification (NCBI taxonomy): domain Eukaryota; kingdom Viridiplantae; phylum Streptophyta; class Magnoliopsida; order Poales; family Poaceae; genus Triticum; species Triticum timopheevii. The sequence goes on along the minus strand of OY997272.1, from coordinate 66,984,622 downwards.
GCTTCCTGGTTCATGTTTAGATTAATTTGGTTGGTCTTCTTCTGAGAGCATAGGTGTAATTTTTGCTGCTCGTTTGAATTGATTTGTATCGGGTGCCTCCGTTCAATTTGCCTCCCAGTTCATGTTCAGATTGATTTGCTTGGTCATTTTCTTCGAGCAGAGGAGGTGTTTACCTTCTGCTGTCATATACTAAAGCAGAAATGTAACAGTGAATTGTTTGGTCTGGCTGGGAACGAGTAATTGTCTGGATTTCGCCATATTCTCTGTAGTATTTGTTGTAACAGAATCGAACTCTAGCAAAACGGGCTCATATGAACTTATGATGCTTGATGCAACCCCCTATTCTATATATCTAGACCCAACTTTAAGAGAAATTTTGTTTGGTCTGGCCAGAACAGGTAATTGTTAGGTTTCCCCTTTTCAGTGTAGCCTCTGTTATAACAAAATTTAACTCCGCAAAATGGTTTGGTATCACTTATGAACTTATGTTGTTAACATGAATACATGATTGGATAATGCTTTCTAGGCGTGTGGTGGCTGAATTAATTAGCATGATAAAGGCTTGATCTGGCATGCAGTGCCTATTTCCATCCTTTTGTGTTCTGTTTTGCTGATGTGAAGGAGCTTGTGGAAGGCTGTGGCATAATAATGGCTGCTAGCCTGTTATAGATTTGACCTCATAGGACATTTATCAATTTTGTTGTTGGAAATTGCCCAACTTCAACAGAAATTTTGTTTGGTCTGGCCAGAACAGGTAGTCGTTAGGTTTCCCCTACTCTGTGTAGCCTCTGTTATAACAAAATCGAACTATAGCAAAATGGTTTGGTGTCACCTATGAACTTATGGTGCTAGCATGTTTGGATACCGCTTTCTGGATGTTCGATGGCTGAAGTAATCAGCAAGATAAAGGCTTAATCTAGCATGCAGTACCTATTTCCATCTTTTTATGTTTTGCTTCCTGGTTCATGTTTAGATTAATTTGGTTGGTCTTCTTCTGAGAGCATACATGTACTTTTGGCTGCTCCTTTGAGTTGATCTGTATCGGGTGCCTCTATTCAATTTGCCTCCCAGTTCATGTTCAGATTGATTTGCTTGGTCATTTTCTTAGGGCAGAGGAGGTGTACCTTCTGCTATCATATACTAAAGCCGAAATGTAACAGTAAATTGTTTGATCTGACTGGGAACATGTAATTGTTTTGATTTCCTCCTATTTTTGCAGTGCTTGTTGTAACAAAATCAAAATCTAGCAAAACGGACTGATATGAACTTATGATGCTTGATGCACCCCCTGTTCTTATCTAGACCCAACTTTAACAGAAGTTTTGTTTGTTCTTGGCAGAACAGGTAGTCGTTAGGTTTCCCCTACTCTGTGTAGGCCCTGTTATAACAAAATCGAACTCTAGCCAAATGGTTTGGTATCACCTATGAGTTTATGGTCCTAGCATGATTGGATAAGGCTTTCTAGATGTGTGATGGCTGAAGTAATCAGCAAGATAAAGGCTTAATCTAGCATGCGGTGCCTATTTCCATCTTTTTGTGTTCTGTTTTGCTGATGTGAAGGAGCTTGCGGAAGTATATGGCATAATGACTGCTAGCCTGTTATATATTTGACCCTCATAGGACATTTATCTATCTTGCTTTTGGCAATCGACAACATATGTAATTGATATTTCTGTGGTGTAGGGGTCAAGATGGTTGTCGGATCATTCATCACCAGAGCTTTAATGTAAGCAGCAATTCAGTTCTTATTTAATCACAGCAATGGTGTGATTCTTGTTTACACCCACAATGTTTCTGCTATTTATCCGTTTTGCAGACTTGTTCTTGGATATGCATATCCAGCTTATGATTGTTACAAGACAGTGGAGCTGAATAGGCCTGAGATTGAGCAGTTGCGGTTCTGGTGTCAGTACTGGTATGTTTTTTTACGCCTTTCCATTTTATTTTGGGCTATCATTCTTTGTTTTTGCTTTGTCTCACATGCATGACCATGGTTTTGCAGGATTTTACTTGCTATGCTTACTGTTTTCGAGAGAGTTGGGGATAATTTCATATCATGGTAATGTGACTTATTTGAATTAGGATTTTGGGTGATTACAGTTTGGGGACTTCATCTGCTTGATGGTTGATAGTTCCATTTTCATACAGGTTGCCAATGTATAGTGAAGCAAAGCTGGCTTTTATTGTGTATTTGTGGTATCCTAAGACACAGGTTTGGTTTCCTGCTTTTTGTGTTGCCATAACATGTTATGTCTTATGGCTTGTCTCTAACAAAGGGTTATTCCAGGGGACTTCATATGTCTATGAGTCGTTCTTCAAGCCGTATATCGCAAAACATGAATCTGAGATTGATCGCAATCTTCTTGAGTTGAGGACAAGGGCTAGTGATATCGCTGTTACTTACTTCCACAAGGTTGCAGACTACAGCCAGTCAAGGTTCCATGAAATCTTGCAATATATTGCTTCTCAATCACAAAGATCTCCTTCTCAGGTACTTTCAAAACTTTAAAGCTTGTGTGAAAGTCATTTTGTACTGCTATGATGTCCATTTTAGCGAGAAGTGTAACACTACCCACTATATGATGTACTGAACTTCTATAGTTTGTATATGATATAATCTGGTGGCTTGTTCCATAATGGTAGTGCTATTTAGGTTTTCTTCTATTTGAGCCCAATGTTGTAGGCTGGAGTAGAATTTTAAATGCTAGGCCATGAATTTATTCACATGTTGTATTGATAACGATGCATGTATTGCATCCTACCACCACATGTTTTTTTTTTGTTAAAATGTTCTTAAATTCACATTGATGCCCTTATTTCTAGTGGAAGTTAGAGAAACATGAATAATACCCATTTCTATGTTCCTTTACGCAACACTTCTTTTTACATTCAGCCTCTCGTCTACGAGTGGTGTTTACTGATTTTGTTTTTTTGTAGTACAATTGGAGTTAAATAATACTCCTATGTTTGGGTAAAAGAAATATAGTATGACGCTCAGAGATCATATATTGCTCCAAAATTTTTGGCATATGCATTTACCTTCCATTTTATAATAGAGAGAATATGCATCTAATTTTTCCTACTTCTGAGAATTTCTGTGAATTATCGATAGGTTGGGAAATTTGCTCTGGTCTTCTAAGAGCGCTACTACTGAAGAGTGTTTTCACACCATATTGTGAAATTCTAGAAATATTTCCCCCTAGTGTTCAGTTGAATATTCTACCTTGCGTGCACCCTCTAAGAATTTGTGTGTATGTCCTGGTCGCTGCCTTTGGAAGAATTTGTGTGTCGCACAAGTTCTGCTATGTCATCAACTCATCACCATCTAGTTGCATTATAACATTATCCCTTTTTCTTTTCATCAGTTAGGGCGCAGTTTAGTCAAACCCAATTGTTCTGCCAAATCAAACTGGCTTACGATTGTACCTGGATTTATCACTATTCAGTAATCTCTGTTGGTATTTGGTAGGAAATGGCATTTGTTTCTCTGGTTTATTTTACAGCTTAGGAGCCTGAGTTGTGGTTAATTGTGGCATTTGCATGGACAAAGTTAGCTAGCAATGATTTTGTAGTATCATGCCATTCATCTACCATACTTCTGTACCAATTTTCTTGCAAGAATTATCACAATAGGATTACTCATGGTGTCCTCGACCTCTAGGTTGCTTAGCTCTTATTTGTTTGGGCACACATACAAAAGCAAACTTGTCTAGAATTACCTTGTCATGCTTGATGCTTTACATATCTTGTTAAAGACAACATAGATATTTGATCGTGTACTGACAGTGATCAAGTTGACGACCTGCAATTTAGTTTTGCTCCATACCCCTTGTACTTCTAGCAAAGTTTGATCTATAGTTCCACGTAGTTTGTATCACCTTGCATGAATAGCACTTCCATTCTTGTTACATCCTTTGTTAGAGTTAGTGACCTGAGAAGCACGTATAATATATAATTTCCATATTGGAATGTGATAACTGCTGCACCATTTCGTCATACCATTTGTTAGGAAGGGTTAGGATTATTCATGTACAGAAGTTCTGTGTGCATTTGTTGAGAGTGCAGCATGGGCTTTCTGTTTACCAGTTGCAGGATTCAGAGTCAGATGGTTTTTTAGAACTCATTAACTTACCTAGTATTGTGTGCTTGTGCGTGTGTGTGTCAGTGTCAGCTGTATATGTCTCATGTACTTACTTTACTGTCTCTCTCTCTATACAGGCACAGCAACAGCAGCAGCGTCCACCACCTCCACGGACTCGGATGGCGAATCCTGCACCACCACCTGTTCCCGCACCAACGGCACCACCGATGCCGCCACAGGCCGCCCAAGTTCCTCCTACTCCACCAAGGATGCAGGTGCAAGATAAAGGCCCAGTTCCAGTTGCCTCTCCTGGCGCAGTGCCTCCTGTGCAGCAACAAACACCTTCTGGTCCTAGCCCTGTCGCCGGCAACAGCCCCCCAAAGAGTGAAGACATGCTGGTTGATCAATCTGGGCCTTCGACAAGCAACGTGCCACCCCGCCCAACAATGCCTGAAGACGAGGAGACGCTCATCCAGGAGGCTATTCGGTTGACTCGGGGCCGGCTCAGGAGGCGCATGGGTGGATCTGGACCTCCATCCAACTAGCTCTTCTCGCACTTACGACGGGATATGCTGGGTTGGAACATCAGGCATGGCTGAATTTCCTCTCACAGTTGCGAATGCAAGCTCACGTCCACCTTGTAAAACGACGAATCCTGGTTCCTGTTGTTTCACAGCCCAGATTGTGTATATAAACCCACCCCACGCCAGGGGTAAAAACGCTGGGATGCCAGTGGACCACCAGTTTAGCTAGGCGGTAGCAGAAGATGGTTAAGATGCTCGGTGAAATCGATTCCAACTTAGTTCTGTCGAAATTGATTGGGTGGTGACTTCGTCTGTACTGGAGAGTGGTTCAAAGGTGAAATGGAATAATCTTAGGTTGTACCAGGAAGATGGAATCTTCGCCCGCCTCGCATTAGCACGTTCTGTTGCTGCTACAATTGTTTAGCTTCTCGAGTTTGGCATTGCATGCCAGTAAGAAAATCTGTATCATTTCGTGGAGCTGATTCTTTCTGAGCCTGCTTGAGAGACAGATGCATTTTATCACCTCTGGCAACCAACAAAGCCTCATTGCCCTCTTCAGGTTCCGTATGCACGCGTGACTTGTGCATATAATGAAATTAGTTTGTCTAATTTACATCTAGATGTTTTTTAAGGAACAAGAAACAAAAAAAACTAGGACAAAAAAAAAATAGACCACAAAGAGAGTGGACATCAGCTTAGATGTGACATAATTATGTCACATCTAGATGTGTCCTAAAAAGACCCTAATGAAATAGAGTTGCGTAGACTTCCTTAGATTTGGAGTACGTGTTCACATTTGCTCCACGAGTAAACATTAAGCATGAGATTCACAGTATGCAACTCATCCCTTTATTTTTTGTGAGACTGCAACTCATACCAATAGGTGATAGCTAAACATGTGAGCAAGTTAGTAGGGGATGAACAAGTCATACCCTCTGTTGGTCAGTCCAACGCAGCAGCAGTCTCGGCGTCGACCGTGGCTTTCTTCTTGGCGGCTTTGTCGTCGTTCGCCATGGGATCATGCAGGGGAAGTGGTCGAAATAGTGGAGGGCAGAGACGGGGATGGATCCGAGCAGTCACGCAGAGACACTCCCCAAAAACCTTATCGCCCTTCTCCCGGGCAGGATCTCAAAGGACGGGGTTTCGGAGGCACCTGCTCTCTCGACCGACCATGCACGCGGTTGTCCGGATGGGATCGTCGGAAGCAGCACACTGAGAGGTACAGTAGATGACGGCTAGAGTTGCACGAGGAGAGAGTGAGGCTATCGACTACACTGGCCAACTCTTGCATTATATAGGCCGTCAGGTAGGGAGTCATGGGCCTGGGCTTTGGCCCATGATCGTGTCGACGCACACCCGGGAAGGGAGTTGTCGTACCCCGGGAAGTGAGCCAGCGTATCCCATGACTTGCAAAAATAAAGCGCATAGATGTGAGCTTGGCTCATCCCCGCACCCCGCGTCGTGGCGAGGCGGGCAGTAGAGGAGGAGGAGCGGGCGTGTATCACTCCTCGTTCCAAGGTTCCAATGGTAAGTGGTAGTGCAACCCTTATAAAGGGGTCTCAATTCTTCTCATTAGCAAGGCGGTACTAAACTTTTCACCACTTGGCATACACGTACATGAGCCTCAAGATTAATCAAAAATTATTGTTCATATGGGCCCAAAGCCCATCTATGATTCAGCAATCCCCCACGAGATTTCGTGGCACATTAAGTTTGTCATCTGTTCCAAACAATATTTTGATATACTAGAATTTTCAGTGAAGACTGTTAAGTTGAACTTTCACCGAGCAACAAGATTAGACTTCTTCACAACTGAACAATGGACTATGCCTTGAATTGTCAGTTTAGCGTGCAGAAGTTTTGCCTATTCCCAGCTGGTATGTGGCTACCGAAGGCTAAACCAACGGGTGGAGCTTATTAGTCATACTCCCGACCTGTTCATGAGCTCCCTAGAGATTACCCTATCTCATAGACTGTGACCAGTAGTTGGGCTCATATATGTACGTTCCTCCAAAGAATGCTCCGTAGGATAGCATCTTGCTCACATAATCTTTGGAACACATTAAGACAAAAGTCAACCTGCCTTACAGATTACGGGAGTATTGCATCTCCAACAGGGTGGGTTAGTAAGGATACTTTCCTCAGTTGCCTGCTGAATTGTTATCCCAGGTCCTAAGCTTCAATCACATAGGTTGGGTTAACCCCGTGGCAACTTATGTGGGTCTCATGTCCATCCCCCTCGATGCATGTTCTATCACATTCTGTGATAGCCCTTTCGTAAAGGGATATGCCCTATTCTTAGCCGTCTGGATATAATCCAATGCTATTACTCCGGAGTTTCTTGAATGCTTGAACATATTTCAATCTTCTTCTTATGTGCTTTGTGGATTGCATGTTTTCCTTTGAACTCTTTGCCTTGTCAATCACTGTCTAATTGTCACAGTTCATAAGGATAGCCGGGACTGACTTATCAACCACTGGCAAATTCATCAAAAGCTCTTGAAGCCATTCTGCTTCAACGCATGATGTGTCTAATGTTGTGAGTTCTGCTTCCATAGTCGATCTTGTTAAGATCATCTACTTATCGCGCCGGTAGTAACGTCTTCTCAGCGACGTTATACTATTGGCATCTCCCTCTGTGCCTGTAACGGCATTTTTAAACGCCGCTACTATGCTTTTCCCTACTAGTGCCTACTATGCCAACACGGCCTGTCACAGCTTTTTGGTGGATTCCCTGCAACACTTGCAGGTTTCTCTTGAACTTAGATATGGTTTGCCCCGGGTGGGTGGGTGGGTGGGGGGGGGGGGGGGGGGGCACATGTCCGCACTCCGCCCACGCGCAAGGCACCTCGGTACCTTATAATCACCATTTTAATCATATAATCACATATACATGATTTAATATCTTATTTGATAACTAAAATTTCATTTTGTATAATTATGCCTTTATAATGACTTCCATGATATGCAGTATATACCAGTGGAAGTAATTATTTTACTTCATTATAGTCGTTAGCCCGCGGAGCCTTCTATTGGTACCTATATGTTTCCCTTTTTTATATGTTATGGGAGCAAAAGATATGGACATGAAGCACAAGAGAATGAGAAAAGACGGTCATTTGGGCTTTTGGAATCAGACGATCTCATTAACAACAAGTGAAGTCTAACCAAATAGTTGGACATGGACTCATGTTGGACGTTTGAGGATGACGTGAAGACATATACAAATAGCAAAAATAAATAAATCTAGGAAGACATGGCTGCTTGAGAGTGCACAAAAGAAATAGCTAATGGTTATTTGGGTCAAGCTGCATGCTACATGCGCATGAAGAGTTAGTGGGAGCATGCGCATGAAGAGTTACCGAAAAAATATTTTATATGGTGGACATTCTTGATGATGTAGGTAGACTGTATGTCAAGATAAACAAGACAGTGGGGGATGAATCTCTTTTAGGTATATCTGATGTGTGGACATTTTTTAGAAGTACATGGACACTTTTAAAAAATAAAATAGATGAACACATTTTAATTACATAAACATTTAACAAAAAATATCAAACGTTTTTAAATTCTACATGGACATTATTTTACTTACACATGAGCACCTTTTTTTTAGTTGTATACACATATTTGTTAAAATGTTTGAACACTTCTCTAAATCGTATTTAAAAGAATATGTGAACACCTTTTCAATTATATGATATTTTTTTAGTACCTTTTACATACATGTGAACGTTTGTTTTCAAGTATGTACACAAAATTGTCACATTCTTTTTGAAATGTTTATCTAAAATTAATGAGATTTACAAATTTTCTGTGCAAATTTCAGGAAAGTAAACTGTGCCTATGACCTCTGGCGTGGGGCCGGTGACGCCCACATAGTGCTCGCATTGAGCATACAGATGTGTCTGACTAGGCAAAATGTCATAATCGAGCTAGGCTTTTTCAGTAACCTCGAAATTTCAGGCCAGATTTAGTTGTATACACATAATTGTTTTTAGAATTTTGTAAATAATGTTTTCAGAAAATGTTTTCAGAAAATGTTTCAGAAAATGTTTTCAGAAAATGTTTTAAAATTCTACATGTAAATAATTTTGAAAAAGGTGTCTACAAATTTAAAAATATTAAAGCATGCAGAAGAGTGTTCTTTTAGTTTTATAAAATGTTTATTGTCATTTAGAAAATGTGAACATGTATTTGGAAAACTATAACCATGTATTCAAAAAAATTGAAAACATTTAATTTAAAAATGTACATAATGTATTTGAAAATGTCCAAAGTTTATCAAAAGATATTTTATGTGTGTGCTAAAAATGTACATTGGGTACGAAGAAAAAATAGACATGTGTAAAAAAAAAGGAAAAAAAGAAAGAAACCCCAGAGTAGTGCGCGAGTGACACCGCTAATGGGTCGGCCCAATTCAGTAAATACCGGCTAAGTCCTCTCAAGGTTTAAAATAGACCGGGATAAGAGAGTTTGATGTGCTGATTTCAGGGATTGTGAGTTCAGGGTTTGATTTAGCTTTCGCCAACAAATTCAAGGTTTGTTTTGGACTTTTTCCCACGTATGCATGTGTTCGTGGCGACTTGACAAGTACAGTAGTTCGCTGCATAACCACACGCTCAACTCAAGTCGCCGTCCGTTGATGGCATCTCGCTGCCGAAAGCTGCCGGTGCAGAGAGACCTGCCCGCCGCCGCCTTCATCCACCAGTGCCGGGGCTTAGGTAGGAGGCGGTGGCGATGTTTAATCGTGCAATTGAGGAGAATAGATCGGAATTTTGTTACATGGCATCCAACTAATACAAATAACACAAAGGTGATGCCAATTGTTAGTGTTTACAAGGAAATTAATGATTTCACCATGGAGAGGCGACAATGTCATTTTACTACATCTAAGCCGCTAGCAGCTATTGGTCGTCTTGCTAGCCGTGTTGGGACAAACCTGGACTACCTCGCTCTCACACTCGCTCGGACGTAGGTGGAAAAAAAGAAAGACACAAATATTTCCAGCGCACAAACGCCACATCGCACGAACCGCGTCAATTTACTGGGCACATATTCGGGCTCGGCAACACACCGTGGCATGGCTCATACCAACGCACGTACAACGAGTACACGGGGGCTTTTTAACCCAAGCTAGCTCCGATGCACACACTCACAAGCCAGCCACAATGCTCGGCGCCACTACGCGCACACACGCACTTGTTGGGAAATCGGGTCCACCACGAGGATGGGGGCGTACGCGTGCGATGCGCAGGGCTTAGCCCCTCCTGGTTTCACACTTTATGTTAAGTGGATACTTATTTCTTGACCCCTGCCCCTATATAAATAGATGCGGAACAATCATTGTAATATAGATCATTGATTCAGGAGGGAGCACCACCGATGCCCATGGCGGCATCTGTGATGATCCCTACGCATCCTCCTGCGCCCATAGTGGCGACCCCATATGTGCCCATAGCGGCGGCTTTGGCGATCTCTAATGACGCCAACGTTGCCATGGAGGTTGAGCACATGGTCGCCCCTACGGTACCACAACTGGACGTTGATGCTGCTTTCAAGATTGATTTCTAATGAGGATGGGATTACCAGTATGGAGATTTAGGTTGAAGTCAATGGCTTCTTTACCGAGTCTATTTAGCTTACCTCGTTAGTTATCATGATTTTGTGATTTGATACAATAAATTCGAATAAACTCGATTTGATTGTAAGCTCTATGAAAGCACAAACTTATTCTTTACTTTGACGATTGGATGACATTTATCTCAATCATTTATTCCATTATTTATCCATGATAGTATGCTATGTTCTGAAATGTGTGCATTTATTATTAATGTAGATTGTTCCTCATTACATTAATTAGATGTTATATTTTAGAACGCGTGTGGCGCCCGAACGGAGAACACGTGCCTTGCCGATAGCGCCACATACATACCATTTTACGAGAAAATTGCACTGATTGCCGGACTAATATTCTTTTGGATTCGGGCATGTAAAAACTATGCATACTTGTCTCTTTTTGGCTGTGATAGAGCATGCGATCCGGCACTGGTGTGATGTGACGCACTGTGTGGATCAGACTAAATTTGAATTTTAAATTACCCGTTACTGACGGACATATACAGGATAGTATTGAATGACGGCCTCCCGCATTCGTGTCTGCGGGCTGGTCCCCCTGTCTACGGACGAACGTGAAAGAAAATTTATGGATCGCCTCTTTTTTAGCTTGAAACACTTCATTTCATTAATGAACCAGCCGAGCAGAATCGCTGGCCATAAAAATTTGGGCGAAGGTAGGGACCAGACCCAGCTGTGGGGGTGTGGACCGGACTGGTTTCAGTTGTTTTTTCCTATTTTCTTTTGTCGGGTTTTTTTTGTGCTGGTTTGTGTCTGGTTTTTCCTTTTTTTTCATGTTTCTTTTTTGTTTTGTGTTTCATTCCTTCTCATTTTCTTGTTTGCTTGTCCTTTTCTGTTCTATTTTAAGTTTCAAACATGGGATTTAAAAAATACATGAATATTACACTATTTAAAAATGACATGAAGACTTTTTAAATGGGTGAATTTTTTAATTACATGAACAATTTCTCGAATGGACGAATGCTTTCATTAATAACATGATCGCTTTCATAGGAAATGCATGAACACATTTTGAAAGTATATGAACACTTTTTAAAATATGTGAACATTTCTTTAAAAGGACAGGTATTTTATTCAGAATAGATGAACACATCTTAATTACATGAACATTTAATAAAAATAACGCACTTTTTTATTCTACATGGCATTTTTTTACATACACGTGAACACCTTTTTTAGTTGTACACACATTTTTGTTAAAATGTTTGAACTAACATTTCTAGAAAATGCACATTTCTGAGAAGTTGGAAAAAACTATGTTGTCGAAATCTCTTCCTCTCCACTTGCAGATTTCGTCCCAGATTCGGTATGAAACCCATCCCGGTCATTGAGATTTCAGGGCGGGCGCAATCTATAGTAGCAACAACGACGTAGCTCTCTTCTAGTGGGCACTCTTCCAACCTAGCACAGATATATATGGCTGCTGCTTTACCCCGTAGGCGCCACAACATTTGTATGGGAAAGGAGGCTACGAATCACCCTAGTCATTCAGATCCAGGGACGTGGAGAAGTTTCAGCGCAAGGTCGGCAAAAAGAATCCTACCTCCTTTTCTGGCCAGACATCCTGCGTGTGTGTACCTCGGCGCAGTAATATAAATGTTCGTCGCTGCCTATGTATTTGTTCGGGGCGGCTTGACAAATACGGTAGTTGCCCCTTAGCTGGTTTCAGAGGTGATAGTCGCAACTGACTGATGGCGGCGAACGTCTTCTCCTCCGTCGAGCCACCGCTGTTCTCAGCCTCGCCGGTGGCTGGAGTTGGCGGCCGGCGACGTCGATCCTTCCGCCCTTGCATGGTGACGAGCCCTACCCGGGACTCCCATGCGATGGCCGATGGTTTTGACTTCCAGGTGAGGTGCTCGACTCGACTCGCACGTCGTCTTGTAAAACTTTATAAGTAAGAGCAATTTTAACATGCACGGAGACAGAGAGTAAGAGGAGCATGTTAAAAAACCTCTCTTTCCACACGGGAGGTAAGAAGTTAAGAGTTAATCAAACCCACTATTTAATACAATCGACGGCTTAGATCTATTTTATACTCGTATCTTTCATGTGAAAATGGAAAACAAGAGGGAGCAGGATAGAAAACCCTCAGAAAGTGAAGTATTTTGGTGACAGAAAGAGAAAGAAACTTCTGATTGCGTTTGTGCCAGTAATAAGGATACAAGATTATTTAAATCGAATGTCTCGGTGATGAGCTAGAGGCGAGAAGAATATCATTATCAATTGATTCAATCTAAGGTTGCAATAAGCGGCGGATCTAGAAATTCATCTTAGTGGGTGCCAAGTTAACACTCAGACACTCGAGCACCGGTAATAGACACATTACATAACTAGTACTCACTCGCTTCATAGATATAAGAGATGTTTTTGGATATTTTAATATTAACTATCAGTGGCGGAGCTTGGCAAGAATATATGGGGGGGCCAATGACAAGACAAAAATTAACCAACCGCAACAAGCTAGAATTTGTAGCCTTCAAGCAAATTTATACTTATCCATATTGATGGCAGCACTCATCTATCAGCAGCAATATTTTGCATAACAAAATTTACCGCATTAACCAACTTCATAAGACTGAATACAACCAACGTGAGAACTCCACCTAGTGTCTCCGGGTCTTTTAATGATCGAATCTGGTTTGCCGCTGCTGCCCTTAACCATGGTCACTTGATCTGTCTACTCAGCAGAACAAATGCAAATTTGTGACTCAAGAAACAAGAAATCCCCAATTTGATCAGATGAATATGCATACTGATTGCTAAATTACTAATCAAACTCATGCAGGAAACAACAAGAAATTCGAAAATTTAGTGATGCCCCTGTTTTCCTAATTTCACTGTCCTACTCGTACATACGCAACACAATTTATGGGTGGGCGCACCCGCACAGAGCGTTTACAAATTCGTATTGGGAGGGGCGGACGGTGACGACGGGTGGCCGACTGGCCGGTCGACCGGCCGACGTGGACGAGCACCGGACCGGGGAGGCCAGTGGCAAAGAGCAGGAGACGACGGTCAAAGGGCTGAGGCGTGCCTTGTTCCTCCCTCCTTAACGCAGGGAGTGTTCGCTCGCGGAGCGCGCGGATCAGGGCAAGCTGCTAGTGGGCTTCGGCGCGTCGAGCGAGTGCAGCGGCATGACGGCAAGTTGGCTGGTTCATGCATGGAAGCGAGTGTGGTGGGAGTAGATGCGAACAGTGGAGGCGGAAACGGGTTACCCTCTGTGCCTGAAGTGTGCGTGCATGGCTTGATGGGCCTGCAATACTACTACCTGGTGAAAAATATTCATCTGGGCTGGGGGGGCCACGGCCCCCTCAGCTCTCTACATAGCTCCGCCGTTGTTAACTATGTGCATACTGAAATGACTTAACAACACTTCGCTCTCAAGCGCAGAAGTAGAGCCCGGATTTAAACATAAAGGGGTTGAGGGAAGAGAATGACCACGCAATAGATAAAACTTCACGGAAAATGATCCTTGTGAATCTTTATTATTAGATTGACTTTAGACCATGGGGTCTATTGCAGCAATTTCATTTGGATTAAGTGATCATGTGATTTGCCAAATTAATCAAAGTCATCTACCATGGAAAAGCGACACACCTAATTTGTGAATTAACCTGTTGTCTTATATGCAAGTAAACAAAATCACTAGAATACTGGATTGAAATCCACCAACATAATACAAACTACTCCCTTCGTTTTTAAATATTTGTCTTTCTAGAGATTTCAACAAATAACTACATACGGAGCAAAATGAGTGAATCTACACTCTAAAATATGTCTATATGCATCCGTATGTAGTAGTCCATTTAAAATCTCTAAAAAAACAAATATTTAGGAACGGATGGAGTAGTACTTAATACATACCTATAGATCTAACTGCTCAAGAAACGGATACGCCAATACAATACAGCGATCTGCGGACTGAATACTCTATGTGGCACCGCACTGCTGTCAGTGTAGGATGGACGAACCATGACGGCGGTGTGTAGGTGGCATCCGACGACTCACAAGGCAACCGACATCGCAGCAACGACGGCGTGGAATATATCGATCTGAGCGGCTTAGGGATGGACGCTAGGTCTTGCAAAACATACTTTTTTTAAACAAGCCAAACATACAAATGAAAGTACAATTTAACACAGTGGCCTAAATACATGATAATGCGCGTGGGCTGTTTTGGGCTTCAGTACACAGCACATGAAGGTAATTATGGCTAGGCATAAACTAATTATATCTCCTGCCATAGTACAACACATAATTAGTGCGAAAAAAAACCCAGCGCTACGCTGAATCTTTTGAGGGCGGCAATCGTTGGCTGCCTCTGGATGGAATGCCGCTCGCTGCGGCAAGTTGTCCGGCGGACGCACAGGGAGATCGATCGAGGGTTCGCGCGTGGGCCGGCCCGTAAAATGTTTCGACGTTCCGGTTTTAGGAACCTTCTCGCTTGTTCCCAGCCGTTTTTTTTCGGTTTTGGGAACCTTCTAGAAGCTTCCTGACACTTTTTTTCTGTTTCTGTTTCGTCTTTTTTCCTTTTTCCTGTTTATTATTTCTTCTCTATCTTTTCCTTTTCTACTTTTACAAGTTTTCTTTTTCATCCTTTTCTTTCTGTTTCTTTTCTTTATTTTTCCTCCTCTTCAGTTTTTCATTTATCATAATTTTAAAAATATTCAAACTATTAAAATTTTGTCTGCGTGTAAAAACTATTCGTTCTTTACAAAAATGTTTGAAGTTTAAAAAATTGTTCGCTTATCAAAAAATATGTTCAAAGTTTAAAAAATGTGTTCCGGTTTTCAAAATATTGTTCATGTATTGAAAAAATGTTTGAATTTCCAAACGTTTGAGATTTTTAAAAAGGTTCTAAATTTTCAAAAAAATTCTTCAATTTAAAAAAATGTTCATGCTATCGAAATTCCTTTCTTTCAAAAATTTATTCTACTTATCAAATTTTGTTCACAAATTCAAAATATTCATAGTTCTAAAATTTTGTTCACAAAATTCAAAAAATGTTCATATTTTCAAGTTTTGTTTAGGAGTTCGTAAAAAATGTTCCTCTTTCAAAATTCATTCGCAAATTTGAGAAAAATGTTCATGTTTTCCAATTTTATTTGGTTGTTTCAAAAATTGTTTCTATTTCAAATTTTGTTCGTAACTTTCAAGAATGTGTCTGTTTCTAATTTTCTTTGGGAATTTCAAAAAATGTTCGACTTTTTAAAAAATGCTAACGAATTTGAAAAATGTTCATCTTCTTTTCTCGTTTTTCTGCTTATTTTCTCCTGTTCCTTTTTCCGTTTTAGAATATATAAGAGTTCTAAAAAACATTCTTGATTTGATAAAACTGTTCATATTTCTAAAAAAATGTTCAAAATTTTAAAAAATGTTCGAAAATTTTATAAAATGTTTTCATTTTCAAATTTTGTGCTGAGTTTGAAAAAATGTTATTGTTTAAAAAATTGTTGACCGATTCCAAAACTATTCGTGTTTCCAAATTATTGTCCAGAGTTTAAAAAAATGTCGCCTTTAACGAGAATTTGTTCACATATTCAATAATGTTCGCCATTTTCAAAAAGTGTTCAGTTTATCAAGAAATGTTCGAGCTTTTTTTCTTCTTCTCAAAGTTGAAAAGTGGTCCCTTTGAAAAAACATATTTCCAAAATAATGTTCGCCTTCAGAATTTGACAAAATGCTCGGATCTATATTACCATTAGCTTCGCACGCCATAGTAAACCAAGAAGCTCATCTATCCCGTTGGCTAGGCTCGCGCATAAGCAACAGGAGGTCCCTGGTTTGATCCCTCCCTCGAGCAAACTTTTTGGGGATTTTTCACGCAACGAGCGGCGCATAGGAACTCCAGCTCTGGATAGGATGCGATGGATCCCGTTTGGGGGGCATCGAGCAGGCCGCTTGGACGTGGCAGGAAGAAAATATACATAGGCCTTATACCAATTTGGGCCCGCCAAAATCTATGGGCCCTGTGTGGGCTACACAGTCCCGCACAACTATGGGCCCGTCCCTGATGTCTATATACACCCGACTCAGTAAAAGTTCAAACATCTTATATCCGTGAATAGAGAGACCACATATATGCTAAAATAAGAAAAATTACTAGCTGCCTCTGGTTGCAATACTTTGTTTTTTTACATGGTTTTCTTGTGTGAAAAACTTTCAATCTATTCATGAACTGTTAAAGTAGTACATAGTACTAGAAGTAAAAAGTACACCCAGGTTCGTAGACCACCTAGCGACGACTACAGGCATTGGAACAAGCCGAAGGCATGCCGCCGTCATCGCCCCTCCCTCATGGGAGCCAGACAGGATAAAGCCCCACAGGACCAGCGCACTAGGTCAACAACCGCCGCCGATGAAGAGATGTGTAGATCAGAAGGATCCAACTTGCAGGCACATGAACACAAACGAATGAAGATCGTATCCACGTGGATCCAGCGAAGACAAACACCGACTTAATCCCATGAGATCCGCCAGAGAGAAACCTTCACATGCCCTTCGATGATGCTAGAAACACCACCGAGACGAGGGTTAGGCTGGGAGGACCTTATTCCATCTTCTGAGAGCCGTCGCCTCCCCTCTCTGAGTAGTACACAAAGCCTAACAAAACTAAAAAACCATCTGAAAACAAAGCCCTCCCGCCGGCAACTGCCGAGATCCACCACGCTTCCATGGAACTAAGACCATAGAAGACGAGATCGATCGACGGAGGCGCATAGGGTGCCCTGGCGTACAAGAGCGAAGGGGATGCAACCAGACTATCGCTTACACGGTTGTTATTTGGAAGGATTTTACTAGCGAATCTATGAAGCCCAACCAAAATTTCCTCACAGAAAAACAACGAAAATACTTTTATTTCTGTCAATTATTATTTCAATAATAAACAAAAAACACTTCTAAACTTTTTTTGAAGAAAAAATTCACTTCTAAACTTGATTGGCTGCTGAGTATGGAATTTGGCGGGCGCCCGCCAAATAGCACCACCCTTGGAAAGATGACCCTTCCAATGAACATGATTCATTTTACCAAAGATGCATGGTTTTCAAAAACTCTACTGGATTTTGGTCATATTTTATTCTTTTGAATTATGTTTTCTGAAACTCTTTTCAAATTTCGGATATTGGAGCGGCCCCGAATTTCCAAACAGAAATTTGTAACATCTGGAACCAAATCCAAATCCATCTTTCTTTAGGGTCAAATCCATCCTCCTAGGGCATTTACAACGCGGATGCTAACGATCGACACCAAGGTTGATTTCCCGGCAGTTATGCCCGATTCCCACCCGAGACAGGGAATCTCGCTTGCGTCAATGCCGCGCAAGGCATCGAGCGCTTCTGTTTTCTTTTTTTCTTTTTTCATAAATCATGGGCCATCTATAGATTGCTATTGGCGTTGGAGGGATGGACACCCTACACAGTCGGCCCATGGATCTTTTTAAAAGATCTGCCGCCTTACGAGCCGTCAAATCTGGAGCGGCCAAGGTTAACCTTCTACCATTGCAACACATGTCGTGTTGGGGTTATGTTACGGAAATTTTTGTAACATAGCTCAAGTTGCCGATTATTTTTTGCAACATATGTCTTGTTACAGTTTTTTTGCAACAGATGTCTTGTTGCAATTTTTTTTGGAACAAAGGTCTTGTTGAAATCTATTTATTTTGCAACATAGGTCTTGTTACAGTTTTTTTTGCAACATACCTTATTGCTGAAACTGGTTGTAGAGAGCATCGACCATGTCGACCTAAGGAAAGGCTGGTGCTCCTTGGGGACGGTGGGGCGAAGGTGGACGTAACTCCCCGCCAAGGACACAGATGCTGGTGCTCCCACTGGGCGGCGGGATGCAGCTTGAGTTCGGGCGCACCAGGACGTCCAACATTCATGGTGGAGGTGGGCGGCAACGGCTGCGGTCACGCCCGCGACCTTGTCGGCGTGCTGCCGGTGGCGAACGTCGATGACGGCGGTCGAAGCAGCACGAGACAGAGTTGGCTTGATGGGGATCTTGCGAGGTGCACGGGTGGTGGCCAATGTCGAGGGGATCCAGATCCCACAACACAACAGTTGTTGCGGCGGGGGAGATTGCAAGAACGACTTTAGTTGCAAAAACTAGTCTAGGTAATACGTTGCTTCTAGCCATCTGATTAAAACCTGATCTAACGGCCACAGTGGCGGTGGATCACACGCGTCGTTATCCGTCGGCTGATCCCAATCATTTCCCGTACATTTCCTATTATGTAAAAGCCTCAACAAGCGTTCACCGTTGAAGATGCCCTTATCACCAGTAGAAAGAGAATATCTTGATTTAAAAAAAAGAAAAAAAATATCTCCCCCTTGGTTTCTATTCTTTGTTCTCCCCTCACTTTCTCCTCGACTCTTCCAAATCACACAAATCCATTCTCCCGTCTCATCTCCCCAAAATCTCTCCTCTCTCAAATCCAGCGCCTTATGCGGTCTCCTCGTCCTCCCTCACTCTCCTCCATATCGAGTCCCCCCTCCTGGCCATCAGCAACGCGTGGCCGTCCTCGTTCCTCGTGGCCATGGGCACGCGAAGTTTGGGCTGTTGGGTCTAACCCTATACGAAGGTAGAAGAATAAGTGCACGAGACAAGAGAAATTTTTTGGGGCGATGTACCCCCGCGCAAACCTCTTTTTACCGGTTCCTGGAGGTACTGGCAAACCATGCATCCATCGTTCGTCTTGTTTGCGATTCGTGCATTTATGTGGCCCACCTCTAGTAATAGCATTTTTATTTTCATAACCCACCTCTTGTATAACACTGTTGTATGTCAGATGGCTGGCCCACCTCTTTTCACCACTTTGCACTAGTATGTCAGCTACAGGTACTACTTCTGTCAACATACTGTACGCATGCATGCAACTTCTTTCCTCTCTCTGCCCTTTCAAACAAATGCATCTTTTTATTTTTGCTTACAATTTTAGATGGTCACTGTCTTTCACATTAAAAATCCATTACTGAATTATATATATATATATTCAAATTCCTTGCAACATGATATACATAACAAGTTCAATATTGAATATTTTTCAACTAGATTTAAAAATAACGTGTTTCACATTCTCAAAAAAATATCTCGTTTTATAGATTTCACTTAGTCCAAAAAATAAATTTCACTAAGTTCATAGATATAAATCATTTCAAGGAATTGAAACATATATTTTAAGTCAAAACGATTGAAAATCAATCTTTTATAAGGACTGAAATCGGTCCTCTAAAATGAGTGAAATAATTCAAGCACTTCTTTTCAAATGAAACGAGCAAAATTTGTACTTTCAAATGAGTGAAATCAGGGAAACCGCTTATTTCAGTGTGTATATTGTGAGTGTAGTAGTTTTCTGAAACTACTAAAATGAGTGAAATCTATCTTTTGTAATGAGTGAAATCACTTTTTTGAAACAAGTGAAATATAGTATTTCAATTGAGTGAGCGTAATATGTTTTCTGAAATTAGTTTCTTGAAATATTATATTTCTGAAAAATTATATACCAGCTTATTGATATATATGAAATCAATTTGTAAATGAGTGAAATCTGTATTTTCAAAGTAGTGAAATAATTTTTTCGGAATGAGTAAACTCTGTTTATTGAAATGAATAAAATCGTACTTTTTGCAATGTGAAACTAATTGAAACAGTAAAATTCAATCTAGCCAAATTGTATTCAAGACCGGTCTTGTTTTAAAGGTCTTATCACCCTGACTTCAAATGTACAAAAAACTTCAATTACTGAAATTTGGTTCATAGTTATTAACCATTCAAAATATGACCAGGAAATAAAATGCAACTATTTTGTTTGGGGCAGAGAACCCATGCGCCGTCCTCTTCATCAGTCACCCAGTCCTGTCACATCAAAAGTTGTCACACATCTGACATGCATAGATGTATTCCTTTGTCTAATGTCTGTATTGCATAGCAAACTATTTTTACTTTATACACAAAAGGCTGGCACGAATCTCAGAGAAACGAAGTGAATGGTAGATTCTCCACAGGTAGCTCCCAGCTCCGGTAAAAAAAACTTAGCCGCGTACCCCTGGCGCTCAAACGCCCTAGTTTTTCTATTTCTCCGGCTTAACCAGCCTCCGCACGTCTCATCTGGACTTAGCAGACACCCCCTATTTATCTGGACTACCAAGATCAACTGAGAGCTTTTATTCTTGGTAGAAATTTATTCACATCACCATCAGTTCTCCAATGTGACTTTAAGGCTTATTATTGAATTAGATATATTTTTTCTAACCATTTAAATTTCTGACTAACTGAATTACTCGGAAAAGAACTGACTAACTGCGCTGCTATAAGCCTTGGAGAAGATAGGAAAGTAGCCTGTTTTTTCCCCTTTGATGAATAGAAGAATTAGCCTCGCAAAGTGAAACATAAAGTCTCCCATATCTCCCATTTTTGCATTTTAAATTTTTTTCTCTCTCCATGGAATAACAGGAGGGCCTGAAGAGTGTTAAGGAAATGCTGCATCAAAACCATAAGGAAAAGAGGAAGGTGATGACTGATATTGATCACCTCAAGCGCCTCTGCATCGACCATTATTTCCAAAACGAGATCAATGATGGCATGGATGCGTGCTTGAATCTTGTTGACAGTGATGATCTACTAGATGCAACACTTTCCTTCAGGCTACTGAGAGAAGATGGATATGATATTTCAGCAGGTTAGTACACTTATCATATATTTTTCGATAGTATAGAAATGATCCCTCATTTTGTTTACGGTGTTCATGGGCCCAAGTCATTTTTACTGTTCATGGTCTTCAAATTCAGTACAAGATTTATAAGATAGTTCAAAATAATAATTTACTATAAAAAGATAAAAAACTTTGCCATGTGGGGCATGTTCCTTCTCGGCAATGGCTGTCACACCTAAAATCTTGGCTTGCTGGCACTCTCCTGTGGTGGTGCGTGGTGAGTGGTGACTGACCTTGCGTAGAGGAATGACTGGTCTAGAGGATGTGGGAACTCTGAGGATTTGCGACCTTCTCGAGGGCTTTTGATTCATTGGTCATGAATTTGTCATGCAGAATAGTACGCTTTTTTTGTCAGGGTCCAGAAGTTGTTCTAGCTAGTTGTGACTAATCCACATATCGAATTAAATTTATTTTTGCCCTTTTTTGAAAATGGAGGCTCGGTCCGGCCTCCGCATCGGATGATGCATGCAGCCATTTTATTAAGAAGTCTCGAAGTAGCACAAAGTTATAAAAGTATTACAGCTCGCAAGCGGAGCGAAAAAGGAAAAAAGAAGCGAATGCTCAATATTACAACAGGTATGACAATGTAAAGGACAAGCTCCCTAGACTCCTATCTTGTTATGCAACCGCCATCTGAACTGGTTGAATATAGCCCGTGCTACCATCTCCCACTGGTTGCACCTAGTAACCAAAGGCTCCCTGAAGTCCGTAGGAGTGAGTAAGGACCACGTACGGATCCATGCAGTAGCTCTGAAGATGACCTGCAAGAAAGTTAGATTAGGTTGTCTGTTAAAAATCATATCATTCCTGCAATTCCATATAGCCCAAAGAAGCGCACATATTTCAATCCGAATATCAATCGCAGTAACATGCTCCACCCCAGCTAACCACGTCCCAAATAACAATTCAATGTCAACTGGAGGAGTGATGTTAAAGGCTATATGGATCGTTCTCCAAAGCAATTTCGCGAATGGGCACTCTATGAATAAGTGTTGTATTGTTTCAACATGATCACAAAAACAACAACGTGAACTACCTACCCACCGCCTCTTTATTAAGTTATCTTTGGTTAGGATCATTTGTTTGTGAACGAACCACATAAATATTTTAATACGCAAGGGAACCTTAACCTTCCAAATATGTAACGATCTCAAGATTGGTCCAGAATTAATCAGATCCATGTAAAAAGATTTCACCGTAAACACCCCATTTCTGGCTAACTTCCAGTGCATCGAATCTGGTTGGTCGGATAGTTGAACATCTATCAATCTCCGGACCAAGTGCATCCAGGCAGTCCATCGCTCACTAACTAACGCACGTCTGAACTGAATATTCAAGGGAGTCGATTGAAGTACGGTGCCTATGTAATCCTCCTTACGTTGCACAATGTTATATAGGGTGGGGTACTGTATGGCTAGTGGCGTCTCCCCTAACCACGTATCCTCCCAAAATCTTGTTGACATCTCATTGCCAACCACGAATTTGACCCTACGAAAGAACAAATCTTTCGTTCACACGAGTCCCTTCCAGAATGGCGAGTCAGTTGGTCTCACGGTGACCTGGGTTAGCGTTTTTGATTGTAGATATTTATTGCGTAATATCTATGCCCACATACCCTCCGGCTCTGTCTCTAACCTGTAGAGCCATTTACTCATAAGACATTTATTCTTAACTTCCAGGTTTTCAATACCGAGACCCCCTGGTCCTTGGGTCGGCATAGAATATCCCATCGTGCGAGATGGTATTTCTTCTTGGCCTCATCTGACTGCCAGAAGAATCGAGATCTAAAGAAGTCAAGTCTCTTCCACACCCCTTTTGGTACCTCGAAGAAAGATAATAGGAACATCGGCATACTAGTAAGTACTGAGTTTATCAACACTAGCCGACCTCCATACGGCATTAGCTTGCCCTTCCAGCAACTAAGCTATTTTTCAATTCGATCTTCAATGCACTTCCATTCTTTATTAGATATCTTACGGTGATGAATCAGTATGCACAAATAGCTGAAAGGTAAAGAACCTAATTCACACCCAAACAATTGTCTATATGTGTCTTGCTCTTCTTTGGCCTTCAAAGCAGAACAACTCGCTCTTGTGAAAATTTATTTTTAATCCAGACAATTGTTCGAAGACATAATATGAGTTTCATATTTTGCGCTTTTGCAATGTCATGTTTCATGAACAGATAGTGTCGTAAGCATATTGTAAAATGGAGACTCCCCCATCGACCAAACAAGGTACTAGCCCATCCACTTGACCGTTTTGCTTGGCCCTGCCTATAAGAATGGTCAACATATCGGCCACTATATTAAATTGGAGAGGAGACATGGAATCCCCTTGTCTCAACCCCTTGTGTGTCTGAAATTAAAATTTATTTTCGCCCTGTTATTGCAACCACAGTTTATATTCCTAAAAACCTTTATCCTTGATGTGGTAGATGAGGTTCTTCAAAAGTTTGTCAATGAAAACGAGGACTTCAACCTTGATCATACCAAAGACATCAGAGGGTTGCTCAGCTTGCAGGACATATCACACTTGAACATGGGAGAAGCATCACTATACAAGGCAAATGACTTCTCAAGGAAACACCTCACTTCTGCAATTAAACACTTGGACCTAAACCTTGCAAGATATGTGAGGCATTCACTGGATCATCCCTACCATGTGAACCTGATGCAGTACAAGGCTAGACACCACCTGAGCTATCTCCAGAGCTTGCCCACTCGGAACACTGCAATGGAGGAGCTGGCACTTGCAGACTTCCAGATTAACAAGTTGCAGCATCAGATGGAAATGCAAGAGGTTAAGAGGTACATATATAAGTTCATTCCTTGCAAACTTTATGTTTTATCTGCAGCTCCCAGAAGAGGAATGTGGCTAGAGCATTTGTTTCTTCTCAGGTCCATCACAAAGACCACTGAGTTGAAAATTAGTACCTAATCTGTCTTCTAAGTTGATTTACCATCTTCACATTAGATAAGATTCTCCATTTTATACCTATCTTTGGGGGTATTGACAAATTTCTTCTTTAACTTCTAAATGTCATTGTGACAGATGGTGGATGGGCCTGGGATTGGCTCAAGAAATACCAGCTACACGTGACCAAATTCTTAAATGGTACATGTTTCCCATGACTATCCTCCAGGGGCAATCCTTCTCCAGATACCGGATTGAGATCACCAAAATCATTGCAATTGTCAGTATTGTGGATGAAATCTTTGATGTTATTGCAACACAAGAGGAGCTTTCTCGCTTCACCGAGGCAATCAGAACGTAGGCTTTTCCTTTCTGGCTACTATAAATTCATCTCGCTGTTTATGATCAACAGTAACTGTCATTGACGGAGCTCACTTATACTTGATATAGATAAATGGCGGTGTAACCGAAATTTCATGTTACAAAATGCATTTCTTACAGGTGGGATCTTGCAGCTGCTGCATCACTTCCAAGCTACATGAGATCATGCTACAGTTCTCTTTATACAATCACAAATGACATCGCAGATATGGCTGAAAGAGAACATGGGCTGAACCCTATTGATCATCTCAAAAAAGATGTATGTCTCTTGGAATATCTTTATTCTTTTAGATTTCCTGATTTGTCTAGATAACCAACTAAATTGTTTGTTGGACGAGCAACATATGTATCTATCCAATATATAATATTTGAGAATATTTAAGTTCATGTATAAATATATTAAAAAAAGGAAAATAATAATCAACTGAAAATAGTGAATTCATTTTTTCTTTTGCAGTGGGCCATGCTTTTCGATGCATTTTTGCTTGAGGCGAAATGGTTGTCTGCTAATCATGTTCCTTCCCTAGATGACTACCTATCGAACGGCGTCATCACTACAGGAGGACCACTTGCACTTGTGCATCTCTTTTCCATGCTAGGACATGATCCAACAAGGGATGCTACAAACCTCACGGCCGGCCGTATCCCTCCGATAATCTCCTGCCCGTCAAAGATCTTGAGACTTTGGGATGACATGGGCAGTGCCAAGGTCAGATTCCAACTGCTGAAATTACCCCCCTGCTTAATTAGAAACCTAGAATTTCTAATGAATCTTAGCCCCACTGGTTTAAGATACCATAACATGATCACCATTCTTGTACCATGCAGGACGAAGCGCAAGATGGCCTGGACGGATCATACAAGGAGTTGTACCTGAAAGAGAACCCCGGTGGCGACGCGAAGGGGCATATGCTGGCGCTGATCGAGAGTGAGTGGGAGGAGCTCAACAGGGAGTGCTTCTCCAGGAGGGCCTTCCCACCCAGCATGACCCGAATCTCGCTGAACCTCGCACGGATGGTGAGGGTCCTCTTTGCCTACGGTGAAGGGCAGACGCTCCCCGTCCTTGAGGAGTACATAAGGATGCTCTTGTTATGAATCATGCCCACACAATCAGGAATGCAGAGGATGACAGAACCCGAGGAAAGCTGGGGTTTTCCCATGAAAATCCTGCTTGAGGATTCTGCAGTTCCCCCTAAAATTCAGCCATATATTCGCTATAGTGAAAGAATATACTTTGGTGAATGGCGCAGTCAAACTTTTCTAACATTGACTACATTTTTTTAAATAGTGGTAAAGTGGAAATTGTATAATCTTCGAAGTTGATGCTCGGCGTAGGTAGTGGAACCCGCCAGTCAGGTGGTGGACACGTGGCTGTTTGCTGTTAGCTTTGCCGAGAGGAGCTCCCGGCAAAGCATCCACTCAGCGTTGGACGTGGGACATCATGTGGCCTTTGCCGAGAACAATTCTTGGCAAAGACTTTGCCGAGTGTTTTAGGCCCTTTGCCGAGTTTTTCCGGCACTCGGCGTAGGGTGTGATTCTAGTAGTGTTCGCAGCTAGAGATTCCCTACTCTCACGTATATGGAGGGACGTTCAGATTGAAGCCATATCGCACCATCTGCAAAATCTCATAGACTCAATACCGCAGTACTGCGCAAATATCCTGCCATAGTTCAGTATCTAACTTCATAGCAGGCAAAATTAAGCAAATGCCGGTGTTCAAGTGAAGTTTCGAGCTGGGTTGAACAAAGCTAATATGGACCAAAGCTAATAAACTTTGACAAAGTTTATAAACAAATCAAGTGCCAGTGTGCAATAGAAGTTTCGAGCAAAGAAAAACAGTAAGGAAAAAATAGCCAAAAAAATTAACATATTGTTGATGCTGGAACGCGTCACACGAACACGTCGATGTGTACCCGCGGCACCGAGGGAGATGCTCCGCAACTCACACCGCGGGAGGCCAACTTCCAGCGCGATACGCAAGACAGCAAGCCGGCGCTTTTGGGACCCGAAACCCCACACGCCCGGGAGGGACCCCGTCTGGGCGCGCGGCGGCTATGGGCTGCCCTAGGTCGACCTGATCGCCCCTAAGGCCTCGAGGTTCGCCGCCCTGCAATGAAGAAGAACGAACGAAGAACGAGGAAGAAGAAGAACTAGGGTTAAGGAGAAAAAAATAAAAGATAAAAAGTGGTAGATTGATTGATCGACTGTGTGTTGTTCAATCGGCCGTCACCCCTTAGTTATATAAGAGGCAGCTGGACTTCCCGTGCAAGGAAAAGGCTTGGATTCACGTCCAAAACCCTAGTCAAATTCGGATTGGTTTTGTCCGAACTTTCCAAAACTGTTTGGTTTAAACTGGCTGCACCTTGCGGGTCTTTTTTGTGGTGGTAAACGATCTCGTATGGAAAAGAGCCCAAAAGCAATCTTGACCGTTTCGACGAGACGAACAACTTTTATGTTGAACGTTTTTTGATCAGAGATTATCTTGAGGGTCAAATTGGTCGCGCAAAACAGGCTATCCCTCACGCTACCCATCAGACAGGGTGTCTGGTGGGGCGCGCCAGTTTTTGCCTCTGACAGGGCTGTATTTCGATGGCTCTAACTTTTGCATATGAACATGGATTGGAACGATTTTTATATCAAAATCGATCGTTTTGACGAGACGAAGACAATCCGTGTAGATGATTTTTCCATTTGAGGTGGTCTTGGGGGCTCAATCAGCCAAACTCTACTCTGAATATAAGATCTTAGTACTTTGAGCATAGTTTCGGCCTTCGAGATGAAATCGGATGGCGATGACCCAAACTTCAAATATGTTCATATCAACAATGCGGAACTCTTTCATGAAGATCACTTCTCCATTTGAGTCTATCTTAAATAAGTTCTTGACCGTGCCAAAATCTGGTGTCAACACATGCCCCCCTGTTTTTCGGCAAAGCTTGTGTGCCGAAAAATAACTTGCACATAGCTTGCTCTAAGGACGATGTCAACACTTCGTCAGCCATTTTGCATATGCTTAGGACGATAAGTTTATATCGGCCATTGCTTGTGTGAATATTTCGATGCAAGTTTCGGTGAAACTTTCCCAACTTCAATAACAATCCAGTGATATGGTTCCATAGATCAAAACCATCCTCCAAACCATATTGTTCACCCTTTCGCTAGGACTTTGCAGATAATCAATAATGAACTTCCTCCTATCCTTACTTCTCCTGCATAAAAGTTTCATTAGTGGCCGAAGCGGTGGGCTTCGGTTCGGCCTTACCTATGTTGACAAAACCTAGCATCGGCTATTGATAGAAATACAATACACCGTAGTTAACATAGTAGCCATATGCTTGCTGTGCCAACTCTTTCAAATTGTCATGTCTAGATATATGAACAATTTTAAAGCAACCCAAGGTAAATCTTGCATTTAGTCATATCAAAAGATAAACTATAAGTGATTCGTCAAAACATTGATAACCCTTGGACATTTGTTGCACTACTAATAACGAATCACCGGAAGCCTCAATATGTATAGCACCTATAGCAAGGCAAAGCTCCAATCCGAATAACAATGCATATTCGGCTTTGATCATTGTGCAAAAATATCTTAAGCGGCATGAGGCTTCACAAACTAGCTCCATATGGAGATAAGTAAACAACACCAACACTTTGGCCATTGCTACAAATTGAACCATCAAAATATAATCTCCATAGTACTAGAGAGACAAAGCTAATATCACTTAACATGTACCTTGTCTCGGTTCCAATTGAACTAAGGACGGTGTTAGAATTCCACACCGGCCATGATCAGATAGTTTCTTAGGACGATAGTTAAGTATCGGCCATTACCATGAGGTTCATGTAGAATTCATCCATTAAAACATGTATAGCCGAAATAAACAAATAAAATAGCAATAAAATATTTCGGCTCCTTTTCTTAGCAACAAAAATGTAACTAACCAAATGTATAGTGATTTGGTAATACTCTGTCATCATATAGAAAATTATGTTGCATCCATGGATCAAAATAAGTCCATGGAGGGTAACTGATCATACCTGTGGATGAATTCCATGGCAAAGGCATCAATGGCATTGTTGAAGAAAATGGATTATGTGCTAACCGAAGATTTTGATGTTGTGATGCACACCTTCGGCTTAATTGTTTGTTGCTTCCATCATTCTCCTTGTTCATTTTTATTGTACTTGTTGCAATTGAAGCATGCACATCGTTTTTGTTTTGATTGATCCTCTTGGGAACCCATGCCATGTTCCTCTTTCTAAGCTCTTGTGCACTAAGATTTTGTAATTCCTTCTTTTGCCAATACGATAAGCCGAGTGAGCACCTCGACTGTGATTTTGTTTCAACCAATGGCAACTCTTTCTAGGCCTTGTGCACCCTCAACTTATTTTCTTCAGATTTGGCACTCTAATTTTTATCAATTGATTGCTTCACTTCTTTGCCTTTTGTAGCCAATGTCAACACTTTAATTGGCTCTTTGTTTTTTGAGATCAAATCTGAAGTAGCACACTTACGACCATCTCTTTTCACGCGGTAAACTTGCTTTACCATCTCTTTCTTCTTCCTTGAGCACTGGACTGATTCCTTATGATTGAAACGGTTTTTGATACGTGATTGTTCAAATGTTGATCTTCTTGGAGCTGCATAGTATTGGTGAGATGGTCTAGAATAAGATGGAGAATGTGCCCTTGTACCATACCTATCCCATAATGAATATGTATCTATATGAGCATAGGGAGGCATCCACGGCATTGGCATTGGCGGCCCAAAATAAGGATATGAATATGTTGCATTAAAATTATCACTTTGCCAATACCAATCCTCATATTTGCGCCTTGGGGGTGATCTTGGTTTCTTTGCATGATTTGGCCGATAAGCATTCTTCTCTTCACTCATATTTTGATATTTATCCAATAGTTCAGCAAAGGTGATTTTTGATCTCTTACACTTGCGCTTATTTCGGCCTTTGTTTTCTTTTGGTTTGCTTTCATTGATCATTGGATTTGCTTGCTGCCCCCCAGTCCTTGGCGTCTCCATTGTAGCTTCGATGGAATTTTCGCCCTCAAGATTATGTTCATTATGCTCTTCAACAACTTCTTTACTTGAAATGTTGATCCCATCACCTGCGGTTTTTACATTCTCTTTAAATGGATCGGCTTGAAGTAGCCGATGCAAAACCTTTTGCCATCGGGACCAATCGGAATAGACTGGTCATCTCTTGGTGTTTCAACAAACTTCAATCGTCCTTTTTCAATGGCCGATTTAACTATTTGCCGAAACATGTTGCAATCCTCAAAATTATGTTTGGACGAATCATGCAACTTACAATACATTCGTCCTTGGATTGATGGCTTAACATGGTGATCGAGAATTGTAATGTAATTATTTTTTAGCAACAAATCAAATATTTGATCACACATACTTGAATTGAAGGTATACTTCTTATTGTTTAGTCGATCTTGTTGTGAGAACGGCTTTGGAGGTAAGCAAACAAATGGTTCAGATTTGGAATCTCCCCATTCGGCTATGCAATGTGTTTTGCACTCTATGTCCGATGTCTTTCGATAAGATATTATAATAGCATCGGTTTTCTCAAAAGAATTTAACCTTGGCTTTAAATTTCTGAAACAAAAATAGTTAGAGCATACATGTCTCAATGGAGACCAAATGCAAGCCAAGTAATAAATAAGCAAAGCTACCCAATTAGATATGAACTTTAGATAAAGCAATAGGGAAAGCCTTGGCTGCAATAATAAGTCACTATCGGTCTCTTTGAATGGTGCAATATATTGACTGATATGCTTAGTAACAATTTTATTGGTAACAAGTAAATTGCCCTTCTTCATTGGTCTTTGAAAATTACTTATGATAATTTTTCTAATAGATGCATCAACAATAAAGTTGTGACCAAATCTGAACATAGGTAAATCACTTGCTAGGCATACCTCTTCAAATATGTTGGGAGAGCATGATGATTGCATGTGATGAATAATATCGTGCTTTGCCTTTGGATGGCTCCCCAACGCCTCTTCATCATCTTTTTCTTGAATCCGTGCATCATTGCTTTGAAGATTTTTGTCGGCCAAACTTTGTGCGGCTACTTGTTCTTGTCCTTGAAGCTTGTCAATTTCTACGACACGGAACTCATAGGGCAGGAAGTAGGTTCCATTAACTTCAGAAAAATCAAGCACCATTGTTTTCCTATGCTTGCCATGCCCTTTCTCAATAATGCTTGCCTTGTTGGATTAGATGGATTCAGAATATATACTACTTGATTCGGCTTTTTCAACCGAAGCACTTTCATGTTCCGAATCATCCTTCTTTTCATTGATACTAGCAATTGGCAATGCTTCTTTTATCTGAGCCAATTCTTTTTCTATTTGTTTCTGACGGCGAGCGGCAAAATTAGCTTTAAGATTTTTCTCAATTTCAGCCCACTCCGGATATGATTGCCCCCCAATGCTTTTAGATTCTTTCGGCAATGACACACGGGTGTTGCCGAAATTTTGCAATTGTGTAGGGGGTGTATAATATGATGTAGTACTAGGTGAAGGCATATGCATTGTTGTAAGACCATACTTTTGCTCGCCAATTTTATCAATTGGCAAAGATTCATCTTCTTGCAAAACTCTAGCTTTTATTGCGGCATAATCAGGAAATAGCCCCTTTTCATGTTGTTCAAGGCAAAGAGCACTAATTCTCTTATTTTGGGCTAAACTCTTCAATGCAGCCACCACTACCTCATCTTCTACAATGTTGGGCACAACCGCTTCTGTAAAATTTACATTCATTCGGCTATAACCAGGAAGGTGTGAAGCCGAATTATGAGCATCTACAGTTGTGTATGGTGCCGAAGAATTAGTAACATGAGGTGTAGCATATGACAGTTGAGAGTAACTGGCCGAATAGCCACTAGTAGCATGGCCAATTCTCTCATTCATCGGCATGGTTGGATTACTATATTGCACGTTAGCTGCCGATGAATAGAAGGGTGAAACACTTTCTTGTATGGCATTGGAAATTCTAACTTGGGGTGTTTCAAATTGATTAATCGAACTCATCATGTTGCTCATCGGCATATGAATTTGCTGGGTTGCCGATGCATGTGAGTTGGGATACATATGGTGCATGTTACTAATATCATAAGAAGTTGAAGTATATAAATTACTTTGAATCGGCCCTTGCACGTAGTTAGTTGCATGATTGAAAAAACTAGGGTTGGCCGATAGAGTATACTCATTGAACGATCTAGTAACACCATATGAATTATTTGCATCTACATAAAGGGATCGGGTATTCAAGATGACGATCTCTTCGTAGCAAGAACGGGCCAGAGACCGTTCGAAGCTTCGTTCCCAGCGGAGTCGCCAAAAAGTGTGTTGACGCTGGAACGCGTCACACGAACACGTCGATGTGTATCACTACAAGAAATATGTCAACTTATGACCTTCTGTCAGTGACCCTGGAAGAATTGGTCATAGATTTATGACCATTTGAGACCAATTGGTCAAAAGCTGTTCGAGGGGCTCCAAACCCTAAACCATTGCGACCATTTTGGTCAGAAAGGTCATAATTTCCTTACATGAAATGGTCATAAAGCTAACAGCGCTAGTACGCTGCCTTATTTCTAGTTGTTAACGACCAATATAGATGGTCATAGCCTTGTAAATTGTGGTGGGTTGCTATGACTAGGCGCCACCTCATCAGTTTTGCCTATGTGTCATGTCCATGTGGCAGTTTTTGCCCTAGGTTGTGAAGCAACCTATATTTCTGTCATTCCCAAAATTCCCAAAAAAATCTCATAAATTCTTTGGGTCATATCTTCGTCAAATATGTAAAAACCTTCCTTGCCTAGTTCAAAAATAATTCAAAAATATTCATTTTCCTATTCTGTTCAGAGTAACAGTTTGTGAAGGAAGTACCACTTTGGCATGTCCAAATAGTATCCATTTTCTATAGTGCTTTCCTATGCCCAAATAACCATCCTCCACCAAATGCCAGCTCAATCCATTCATTATTTTGAGCCGAGCTTCAACATTCGTATTTATGTCCAGTGTGGTGGTTTGCAAAGGAAGTACCACCTAGGCTCCTCCTTTTGAGCTGAAAATTTGTGAAAACGGTCTTATTAGTAACTGATCATCCTCAACCAAAACTCACGCCCATTAGCCATGTACATTTCCCGTACCGCTAATCAAACACTTGGCTGCTAATTCATGTTTGAGCATCGATTGGTCTCCTTGTGAGAATCTTATATTGTAATTTTCTTCCTAGCACCAACCTGGGGAGTGCCCAACCCACTAGACATGCCTAGGCCGCCCAGAACACATGGCAACGCCACGGTCACGCGGTGACCACGCGGCGGGCATGCGAGTTTACGCGCTCTAGAGTTGGGGCCCTCGGCCACCGCCCAAACCTCGACGTATCGCCACCAAACCATGTATTTATGATTAAATAGGTCCTTATGTAACTATAAATGATTTTTGGAAAAAATAAATAGCAAACTATGAGGCAGCTGCAGTTCAAATTTGACCCGCTTCCAACTGAATCGGCAGAAATTTGTCTTTTTCACGAGAGGTGGATCAAATTTTTTTACACCAGACCATTTTGTCAATTGTGCATTAAATATGGCCTAGTATTTTATAAAAATGATTTGGTCCAATTTTGCAACAATTATTTGGTAGTTCCTTCACAAAAAACCTCCTTTTGGGCACTCGAAAAATGGAAAATGGTTTTTTCGTCCAACGAAAATGAAAACTTCCTTAGGCAACATTGTTTTCTATTCCAATATGCACCCTTGTGCACAATATGAGATCATTTGAACAAACTATGCCATGAATGTGGCCATAAGATTGATCATTTGGCTTGAAAGCCATTGATCTCCACACTTGATAGCTCATTTCTGAGAACACTTTTTTAAAATAATTACCGTATTAGAAGTTTATTATTTTTCCTGGAAACTTGGTCACATATAATGACACAATGCGAAGGTTTTCCAATTTTTTGATTTTTTTTGAAGTTTTTATGCCCGTTTCAAAATGTGGTCAAAACGGCGGGCTTGACCGTTCCTAGCTAGTGGTTGAATCTTGGAATTTTTTTGGTGTTTCTCTGATTAAATAGATACTTATGTACCTAGAAATTATTTTTGGAAAAAATAAATAGCAAACTATGAGGCAACTACAGTTCAAATTTGACCCGCTTCCTACTGAATCGGCGGGAATTTATCTTTTTCACGAGAGGTGGATCAAAACTTTTTACATGCAACCATTGTGTCAATTGTGTATTAAATATGTCCTAGTATTTTAAAAAAATGATTTGGTCCAATTTTGCAACAATTATTTTGGAGGTCCTTCACAAAAAACCTCCTTTTAGACACTCGAAAAATGGAAAATGGTTTTTTCGTCCAATGAAAATGAAAACATCCTTAGGCAACATTGTTTTCCATTCCAATATGCACCCTTGTGCACAATATGAGATCATTTGAACAAACTATGCCATGAATGTGGCCATAAGATTGATCATTTGGCTTGAAAGCCATTGATCTCAACACGTGATAGTTCGTTTCTGAGAACATTTTTTTAAAATAATTGTTGTATTACAAGTTTATTATTTTTCCTAGTAACTTGGCCATATATAATGACATAATGCGAAGGTTCCACAATTTTTTTGATTTTTTTTGAATTTTTTATGCCCATTTCAAAATGCGGTCAAAACGGCGGGAATCACCGTTCCTAGCTGGTGGTTGAATCTTGGAATTTTTTGGTGTTTATCTGATTAAATAGATACTTATCTACTTAGAAATGATTTTTGGAAAAAATAAAGAGCAAACTACGAGGTAGCTACAGTTCAAATTTAACCTGCTTCCAACTGAATCAACGGAAATTTGTCTTTTTCACCAGAGGTGGATCAAAACTTTTGACATCCAACCATTTGGTCAATTGTGAATTAAATATGTCCTAGTATTTTAGAAAAATGATTTGGTCTAATTTTGCAACAATTATTTGGTAGGTCCTTCACAAAAAAACTCATTTTGGGCACTGGAAAAATGGAAATGATTTTTTTTGCGCAATGAAGAAGAAAACCTCCAAAACAACATTGTTTGTCATCCCAAGATACACACATGTGCACATTATTGGTTAATTTTAACAAACTATAAGAAGGTAATATGTTGAATGGTACTCGAAATAAGAGGGTAAAAAATATAAGAGAAACAAAAGAAAAAAACCAAATGACGTAGGCTTAATCTTGATTGGTGGAGTCAGTTGTGGCATGGATCGCTGACATGGCGAACATCCGTCCATCCATACATCCATCCATCTGTCCATCCTTCTGTCCATCCATCCCACCACCGCGAACCCCACCCCTCTCTCCTGCGCAAACCCCACCCCTCTCCCCTCTCTCTTGCGCGAACCCTAGCTTCCTCCCTTGCCGCCGCCACCTCCAGCACACTAACGTCCGGTGAGATCCCGGGGGCGCGGCAGCCGCCCTCCCCACGCGGCTCGAGGGCAGGCAGCAGCAGCCCCTCCCGCTGCCCAGGATGGTAGCAGCCCCTCCTGTCGCCCTCCCTGATCCAGATCCCTCGCCGCCACCCACCTCCACCACATCTCCCCTCTCCACCTCGATGCAGAACTCCCCCGTCCCCTCGATGCAGAGCTCGCTGCCGTCCATGGCCTCCCCCACGCCCTCCTCCTCTCGCCCCTCCCCTTCCCTCACCAAAAGGGAGAGAAGAACCTGAGGGAGGGAGATCCAATGCGATCCAGCCTCTGTCTCCGCTGCCTCGGCCTTGCGCCTCGCCGGAGCAGCTCCGCCGTCGACCGAAGTCCCGCAGGTCGACGTGTTCCCCCACTCTTCTTCCTCCCTCTGTTTGTGTCTCCCTTTTTTCTCTCAAGTCTCAATCCCCTTTGTACTTCTCTGTGCAAGGAGGCCGCCATGGATGCCTGAGGTCCTCCGCTCCGACCCACAACCCGGCAGCCTTGCCGATGTCGTCGCCCTGGTGAGCCGCAACCTCGATGGAGGTCCGGCTTTGGATCCGAGCCGTAGGCACCCACCCGTCGTTTTCGTGCTTCCGATCCTGCTCCGTCGTTGTCACGCGACCATCTTGACTCCCTCCCGCATGCACGAGCAGCAGGAAGATGCAGTTCTTCGTCAAGACCTCATAGGTGCGCTGCCGGCCCTGCCTCCCTCCCCCTCCTGATCCTGTACCGCTGATTGCTCTGGTTTGATTTTGCTGGGCTGATGTGTCCATTAAATCGTTGATGCATGCTGCTTGTCATGAGAGAGCTAGCCCACTACCAACAGATTGATCACGATGGCTAGATGGGGCTCCTACGGGCAGCAGGTAGCATGGTTTGGTTAGTTAATTACCGACAGTACAAGTAGTCTGGTCAATGCGTCTTCTCCTCTGTTTTGGTATACTGTTGCTGACAGTACAGCCGTACATACTGCCATTATCGCCTGGCGATTAGTCTAAACCTCGGTTGATTTGGACACCGGTGAAAAGCATGGCTGGAAGCAGCCGCTGGCTCTACTGAAAATTCTGTGATGGTGAAATAAGACCGGGCTTTGTTTTTTGCTGCTCTGTTTAATGCGTGTTGTACAGATATCATTGACATTTGCACTGAATGCGTGGTTGAGCACTCTTAATTTGGCAACTAATGCGTGATTGAGCACTGTTAAAAGTGGTGTAGACATGATTGAGCACTCTTAATTTTTTTAATATTAGTTTTAGTTGTTTTAAGAATGATACTTCGTGACAATTTCATTGATTTTATGTTCTATGTAGAAGTATTGATCTTTTCAGCACTGTCATGATTCTTGTGTCATCACATTTTGCTCAGAGTTATTTGTTCATGCCTTCTGCTGCTGTCTCTGTAGGGTCATGAGGGAAGATATACCATATATATTCACTCCTCAAGGGAAGCTGCAACCTGCAGAACGCAAGAAAGGGTTGTTGTGTGTTGCGTCCTCGCCATGTCTGGACATCAAGGTTGGGCAGACCTACTAGATGTCCTGCTTCATTCGATTGTTGCTCTGCTGGGCTCCTTCTCTGACCTTCTTGCCTTTGCGGTCAGTAGGTTCTTGTCATCGTCCTGTGTGAGCTGCCAACAGCTCATCCATCTCACCAACCTAACAGGGTCTGCTTCTTCCAGGATGAGCACCGGATCGGTGTCGACGTGTGTGCCTGCAAGGTTGTGGGTTGCAAGGTCTATGAGCTGGTTGAGCCACCGCGCGAAGACATCACTTCCCGCTTCGTTCACGCTTGGCCGCTGCCACCGGCTCTCTGCTCAGGTAACTCACTGTACATTTGTACTGCATGACCTTCTGATTATTTGCCACTAGCTTGTTAGTGATTGTAAATGGTGAGGTTCTGTGGCATTGTGAAAGGGCTAGCATTTCAGTTGTTGCTGCAAATGTTGATATTCTCAAAGGCTAGCTTGTGTTTATTGATGCTCCAGGTAGTGGTTATGTTTGAGAAATGTAAGGGAATATTATGCTGTCAAGTTCGTGTCTTAGTGCGTCTGAGAATGTTGTTTCTTTCTTTCTTCCTTTTGTTGCGAACCTGAAAAGAAAGTGCAATGTGAACCTGGAAGGTGCATGTACTGCTGCTACTTTCGTGTGCCAACTGACAGCAGTAGTAATGCTGCTACTAGTTGGTTTGTGATGATCCAAACAAGTCTGATAGCAGTAGTACTGTTGGCAGTTGGTGTTTAATTTCATTGCTGCCATGGTATTTATTCTTTCGGCATGTCATGTATATGCTTGGTTCCTGATGGGTGCACTTTCTAACACGCGCAGCTGCAAGACAGAGACACGCCACCATGCGATGATTCTTCTTCCACTCGCAGGCCTCCCACTCCAGTAACTCTTTTTCTGCTCCAGCATAGCATAGCTGGTAAGCAACCGCTCCTCTCTTTTTCTGCTCCAGCCATGGTGATTTATGTCTAGTGCTTATGATGCTTTGGACTTGTAGTTTAGTGATGCCAAGTGTTGCATCGATAATATTTGATCAAAACCGCCCAATTGAGTTGAACAATCGAAGAGAGCCTGCTGCTAACAGACATGTTTTCTTTCCTAATAAAGATTGTATTGTTGTCCTGGCTCTGAAACATGCAACTTTTTTACCCGTCTATAAGTCTTGATCAAATCCAGCTTGTATCTACTTGTAGATGTAGACTGTTCTATATTTTTTGTCGATTAAAAACCTTCTTGCATGTATCCATTTTTTGTCCTTTACAACCTGATCGATGTACAACCTGTTTGCTTGAAAGTAATTTTAGTTGATTCTTTGTTGGAGCGCTAAGACTATGCGTGGAACATTAGTTTTTATTATCTCAAACTACCGCCATGTGATTATGCAGGTGCCTAGTTTGTTTTTATTATATAAAACTACCTCCCTGGAACATTAGTTTGTCACCTTGTTTCTACTGAGTGAACATTAGATTTTATATGCTTCTGATGCGTGATCCTTCTAATGCTAGGTGATTTGTTTCTTGGAATTTGGAAGAGGAAGACGATGAAGTGTGGTGGTTATCTATCAATATGCCTTGTGTTCTGGTTGTACTTCATAGCTAGTTTCATTGTATTTTGTATTGGTCTGGTTGTATGAACAATATGTAAAGATTGTAATAGGCTACACTTATTGGTCTGGTTGTATTTTGTATTGGTCTAGTTGTACTGGTCTGGTCATTTCAAGTATATAGTTTTGTTTCATTTGAAATATTTGTCATGAAATAGTTCTGTTTCTTTGTACTGTGAAAATGTGAGAAATAAAAGTTGATGAGTTGGACTTACTTATTGGTAGAGGCCAAGGCCCAAAACGTGAATAGCATGCAAAAAGGCTGAGGCCCAAAAAAGAAGTCAACTTTTAAAAGGCCGAGGCCCAAAAAGAAATGGACCGTAAAGTTCTATCTTAGAAACTAAAAAGGCCGAATTGCTGGGCTTGGCCCATGTAGCGAGCGTAAATTGACAGGAAAAAACATATATAAAAGGCTGAATTAATGGGCTAGGCCCATGTAAAACACCTAATCGGACCGGGCTGAATCTTGTGCCACATCAGCTTGCCACGCTGGATGCCTACGTGGCCTGGGGAGGTTGCTAGTGACCAAAACGCCACAGTAGGAATATTTTGGTCGTAAACGTCTTTGACCATTCCAGAAGAAAGGTCGCTATAGTCAGTTTACGACGGCCAGCTTTTGACCTTCTGTTTTTGGTCACAAAAAGGTCATAAATAGAAATTTGTGACCTTTCAGTGACCAATAGTGGTGGTCATAAGTTGACATATCTCTTGTAGTGTATCCGCGGCACCGAGGGAGATGCTCCGCAACTCACACCGCGGGAGGCCGACTTCCAGCGCGATACGCAAGACAGCAAGCCGGCGGTTTTGGGACCCGAAACCCCACACGCCCGGGAGGGACCCCGTCTGGGCGCGCGGCGGCTATGGGCTGCCCTAGGTCGACCTGATCGCCCCTAGGGCCTCGAGATTCTCCGCCCTGCAATGAAGAAGAACGAACGAAAAACGAGGAAGAAGAAGAACTAGGGTTAAGGAGAAAAGATAAAAGATAAAAAGTGGTAGATTGATTGATCGATTGTGTGTTGTTCAATCGGCCGTCACCCCTTAGGTATATAAGAGGCGGCTGGACTTCCCGTGCAAGGAAAAGGCTTGGATTCACGTCCAAAACCCTAGTCAAATTCGGATTGGTTTTGTCCGAACTTTCCAAAACTGTTCGGTTTAAACTGGCTGCACCTTGCGGGTCTTTTTTGTGGTGGTAAACGATCTCGGATGGAAACGAGCCCAAAATCAATCTTGACCGTTTTGACGAGACGAACAACGTTTATGTTGAACGTTTATTGATCAGAGATTATCTTGAGGATCGAATCGGTCACGCAAAACAGGCTATCCCTCGCGCTACCCATCAGACAGGGTGTCTGGTGGGGCGCGCTAGTTTTTGCCCCTGAGAGGGCTGTATTTTGATGGCTCTAACTTTTTCATACGTACTCGGATTGGAACGATTTTTATATCAAAATCCATCGTTTCGACAAGACGAAGACAATCCTTGTAGATAATGTTTCCATTTGAGGTGGTCTTGGGGCTCAATCAGCCAAGCTCTACTCTGAATATAAGATCTTAGTACTTTGATCATAGTTTCGGCCTTCGAGATGAAATTGGACGGCGATGACCCAAACTT
The DNA here is from genome assembly GCA_963921465.1 of Triticum timopheevii. Classification (NCBI taxonomy): domain Eukaryota; kingdom Viridiplantae; phylum Streptophyta; class Magnoliopsida; order Poales; family Poaceae; genus Triticum; species Triticum timopheevii. Next base: position 66,945,187 of record OY997272.1, on the reverse strand, counting down.
CAACATATCAATAATGCGGAACTCTTTCATGAAGGTCACTTCTCCATTTGAGTCCATCTTAAATAAGTTCTTGACCGTGCCAAAATCTGGTGTCAACACATATACAATAACAAATTAATACCATTAGATTCATTATTAAATGAACTTTCACATCATATAGATTTGTTAATGTAAAGTTTATATTTTTTCTATAAACTTGGTCAAACTTTACGAAGTTTGACTTCAGTCAAACCTAATATGCAGAGTAAATAAAAACGGAGGGAGTACTGTGGTTTTCTACTATTCAAACACTAGTAGAAAAAGGGTCAAATGTGAGACACATTAGTCCCGGTTTGTAACAGAACCGGCACTAATGTGTCCATTAGTGCCGGTTCCAACGGCTAGGCGGGAGGAGCTCTTTAGTACCGGTTCGTGCCGAATCTTTAGCACTGGTTTGTGCCACGAACCGGTACTAAAGAAAGTGGTGGCAGGATGTTGTCAGAGTGGGGCCCTTCCAGCACCTTTAGTACCGGTTCGTGGCACGAACCGGTACTAAAGGTCGTCCTATATAAACCCTTCGTCCACCCGCACTCTGTTCTTCCCCCTTTCCCCTCTCCCTCTCCTCTGTTCTTCCCTTCTTCCTCTCGAGTTCATCACAAAATTTGCCCCAAATTTGTCAAGATTTGCAGGCCCCCATCCATTCAAATGATCACCAAGGTTAGCAACTTTGTCCTTTCATCTCTCATTGCTAGATTAGCTCTTGCATTGGTTTATATAGTGATTAATTGTGGGTTTTAGTAATTTGGGAGGAATTATATGTGGTAGTATTTGATTTATATGCAATTTGAGGTCAAAATAACACTTAGTTTGCATATGTAGGTGTGGTTTACTTAGTGCCTTCTAAATCTCCGTCGTAACCACCGTCGATCGCTCGCACCGTCCCGTCGCCGGCACCACCTTGTGGTGAGCCTCTTGCTCATGAAATTTTATATAAAAAATTGATGTTTGTGTGATTTGGATATATATAGTTACTCGTATAATTATCTTACTCGTACGCTGTTTGTTATACATAGTGCCATGGTTTTGATATCCATCCCCATCGGCCCTCGTCCTTGTTATGATTCGGATGTGGTATATTCTCTTTTAAAACTAGTTGTTGCATTTCGTGTTTATGACAAATTATGCCCATCAAGTTGACATAGATATTTTTATCTAGGAGGTATGTGAACCGGAAATTCCAACCGACCCTATTGTCGAGAGGTTAAATTTAGTTGAAAGAGAAAACGAGTACTTGAAAGAAAAATTAAAAAGAATTGAGGGGGAGAAGATGGAATTGGAGTTGCATGTTGCCGATGTCGTCGATGATTACAAGATCAAGATGGAGAAAATGCGCTTGAAGATTAGAAAGATTAGAAAATATGCCATCGATAGTGAGGCTTGGTATCATTATGATGTTGGATTAATTGTTACCTTAGTTGCGATCTTGATCGCATTTGTTGTTGCATTTAAATGCTTTAGCTAGAGAGTTATTTGTTTGTTGCATTTAAGTGTTGTATGAACTTTATGTATGAACTTGTATTAATTTGGTCTATTCGGTGTTGTGTAATGAAGATGAGCCGACAATGGATGTACGATGACCGATGCTCTCCCCAGTTCGTTGAGGGCGTGCATACTTTTCTGCTTGCGGCTGAGGCAAACAAGCGGGCGGATGGTTTTATGCCTTGTACATGTGCTGGCTGTAAGAATGGTCACAATTACTCTACGTCAAGAACCATTCACGTCCACCTGTTTGAGTCCGGTTTCATGCTCCACTATAATGTTTCGACCAAGCACGGAGAAAGAGGGGTTATGATGGAAGACAATGAAGAAGAAGAGGACGACGACAGCTATCCTGGCCATGGGTTCCCTGAATACGATGATACAACAATGGGGGAAGAAGCTGAGCTGGTAATGCGGGAAGAAGCTGAGCCGGCAATGCGGGAAGAAGCTGAAGAAGAGGCATCAGATGAGCCCGTTAATGATCTAGGTCGGGCCATTGCCGATGCAAAGAGAAACTACGCAAGTGATTTGGAGAAGAAGAAGTTGCAGTGCATGTTAGAGGATCACAAAAAAAATGTTGTGCCTGAATTGCATAGGTGACAAGAAAAAGCTAGGCACCACACTGGAATTGCTGCAATGGAAGGCAGAGAATGGTGTATCTGACAAGGGATTTGGAAAGTTGCTGGTAATGATAAAGGATATGCTTCCAAAGGACAACGAATTGCCCGAGAGTACGCACGAAGCAAAGAAGGCTGTCTTCCCTCTAGGGTTAGAGGTGCAGAAGATACATGCATGCCCTAATGATTGCATCCTCTACCGCGGTGAGTACGAGGATTTGAACGCTTGCCCGGTATGTGGTGCATTGCGCTATAAGATCAGCCGCGATGAGCCTGGTGATGTCGAGGGCGAGAGCCCCAGGAAGAAGATTCCTGCCAAGGTGATGTGGTATTCTCCTATAATACCACGGTTGAAATGTTTGTTCCAAAACAAAGAGCATGCCAAGGCGATGCGATGGCACAGAGAAGACCGTAAGAAAGACGGAAAGTTGAGAGTACCCGATGACGGGTCGCAGTGGAGAAAAATCGAAAGAAAGTACGGGAAGGAGTTTGCAGATGACGCAAGGAGCGTATGGTTTGGTCTAAGCGCAGATGGCATTAATCCTTTTGGGGAGCAGAGCAACAACCATAGCACCTGGCCTGTGACTCTTTGTTTGTATAACCTTCCTCCTTGGTTGTGCATGAAGCAGAAGTTCATTATGATGCCAGTGCTCATCCAAGGCCCTAAGCAACCCGGCAACGACATTGATGTGTACCTAAGGCCATTAGTTGAAGAACTCTTACAACTGTGGAATGGAACGGGTGTACGTGCGTGGGATGAGCACATGGGGGAAGAATTTGACCTAAAGGCGTTGCTGTTCGTGACCATCAATGATTGGCCTGCTCTCAGTAACCTTTCAGGACAGACAAACAAGGGATGCCGCGGATGCACGCACTGTTTGGATGATACCGACAGTATATATTTGAATAGTTGTAAGAAGAATGTGTACCTGGGACATCGTCGATTTCTTCCGAGCAGCCATCCCGTAAGTAAGAAAGGCAAGCATTTCAAAGGTGAGGCGGATCACCGGACGAAGCCTCGCCACCGTACTGGTGCTGAAGTACATGATATGGTCAAGGATTTGAAGGTGATATTTGGAAAGGGTCCTGGCGGACAACCTGTTCCGAAGGACACTGACGGACGCGCACCCATGTGGAAGAAGAAATCTATATTTTGGGACCTGCCATATTGGAAAGACCTAGAGGTCCGCTCCGCAATCGACATGATGCACGTGACGAAGAATCTTTGCATGACCCTGCTTGGCTTCTTGGGCGTGTATGGGAAGACAAAAGATACACCTGAGGCACGGGAGGACCAGCAACGTATGCACGGAGAAGACGGCATACATCAGGGTCATGCAAGCTATGCTCTTACCAAAGAAGAGAAGGAAATATTCTTTGAATGCCTGCTCAGTATTAAGGTACCGTCTGGCTTCTCGTCGAATATAAAGGGAATAATAAACATGGCAGAGAAAAAGTTCCAGAACCTAAAGTCTCATGACTGCCACGTGATTATGACGCAACTGCTTCCGGTTGCATTGAGGGGGCTTCTACCGGAAAACGTTCGATTAGCCATTGTGAAGCTATGTGCATTTCTCAATGCAATCTCTCAGAAGGTAATCGATCCAGAAATCATACCAAGGTTACAGAATGATTTGGTGCAATGTCTTGTCAGGTTCGAGTTGGTGTTCCCACCATCCTTCTTCAACATCATGACGCACGTCCTAGTTCATCTATGCGAAGAGATTAACGTTTTGGGTCCTGTATTTCTACAATATGTTCCCCTTTGAGAGGTTCATGGGAGTCTTAAAGAAATATGTTCATAACCGTGCTAGGCCAGAAGGAAGCATCTCCAAGGGCCATCAAAATGAGGAGGTCATTGAGTTTTGTATTGACTTTATTCCTGACCTTAAGCCGATTGGTGTTCCTGAATCGCGGCATAAGGGCAGACTGGATGGAAAAGGCACGCTAGGAGGGGAACAAATAATATGTATGGACGGACATTCTCTCACTGAAGCACACTACACAATTCTACAGAATTCCGCCTTGGTGGCTCCGTATATGGATGAACACAAGAATTTGCTATGCTCCAAACACCCGGAGCGGTCTGATGACTGGATTACACGTGAACAAACCAGGAGTTTCGCCAGCTGGTTGCAGACACGTACCACGCATGACACCTCTATTGAAGATGACCTGTACTTGCTGTCCCCGTTACCATCTTCGAATATAATGACTTTCAAAGGGTATGAGATAAATGGTAATACATTTTACACTATCGCCCAAGATAAGAAGAGCACCAACCAAAACAGTGGTGTCCGCTTTGATGCAGAAACCAAGACGGGAAAGGAAACATATTATGGTTATATGCAGGACATATGGGAACTTGACTATCGACGTGGTTTACAGGTCCCTTTGTTTCGGTGCAAATCGGTCAATATGACATGAGGCGGGGTAACGGAAGACCCGCAGTACGGAATGACAACAGTGGATCTCAACAATCTTGCGTATGCAGACGAACCATTCGTCCTAGCCAATGATGTGGCACAGGTTTTCTATGTGAAGGACATGTCTACCAAGCCAAGAAAAAGAAAAGATAAGGAAGCGAATGCATCGTACGATGAGCCAAAGCGACACATAGTTCTTTCTGGGAAGAGAAACATCGTGGGAGTGGATGACAAGACAGACAAGTCAGAAGATTATGAAAAGTTTGATGAAATTGCTCCATTCACAGTGAATATTGACCCGAGCATCCCGTTAAATGATGAAGATTTTCCATGGTTACGGCGCAAAGGGACACACGCGATGAAAAAGTTTCACACCCAAAGACCTGGGATGTGATTGGCTTCACTATCATCACTTTCTTCTGTGTTTCACACCCAGAGGGGAATCTCTGTAATAGTTAGGGTAGTTATGTGTTTTGGCATTTGAAACGCGAAGAAATTTTATGTGCAAACAAATTCTTTCATGCCTTTACTGATTTTTAAAGTTAAGTTATTCACTAACTAGTGATTCACACTAATTTCAAATAATTCAAAATTTAAACTATTCAAATTTGAAAACTACGGGCACTAACAGAAAGTTTGTAATTTTTTGTACCTAAAGCAAAAATATTCACAAAGAAACTCTAAATACACAAAAAAAAACAACACAAAAATAAATAAAGCAAAAAAAATAAAAAAAGCCCGCCTACTAGGCCAGAGCGGCCTGCATACGACTAGAAACCCAACCTATTGTTGGGCCAGGATGCAGGCCCGCAAAGGCCAAGTGGGCCCACAGGACAGCAAAGAACACGTAGGCCCAGTAGGCCTGCTTTGGAGAGGAGCTCGAGAGAGCGACCGTATGGGGGCTTATAAACCAGTGCGGTCGCCCCTCGGCTAGCGAGGTGGGACTAAACTTGCCGCACCGCACCTGCGCCAGGGCACCCCCTTTAGTACCGGGTCGTGGCACAAACCGGTACTAAAGGGGTGGCCTTTGTACCGGTTTGTGCCACCACCCAGTACTAAAGGGGGTCGCTTCCCGCCGCTTGGGCTGGCCAAAACTGGCCTTTAGTACCGTTTGGTGGCACAAACCGGTACTAAAGGCCCCTCCTATATAAACAACACTTACGAAAATTTCAGTTTCTCATCTGGCTTCTTCTCCTCTACACCATCGCCCGCCGCCCCCGTACGTCTCCATCCCTCGTCGCCGCCCCCCCCCCCCCCGTCGCCGCCCCGTCGCCGCCCCGTCCCCGTCTTCTCCTCTGCACCGTCGCCCGCCGCCCCCGTCGCCGCCCTCGTCGCCGCCCCCGTCGCCGCCCCCGTCGCCGCCCCCGTCGCCGTCCCCGTCGCCGCGCGCCCCCCGTCGCCGCCCCCCGTCGTCCCTCGCCTCGCCGGTGAGCGCGCACACACACACTTACGTTTTTTGTTTTTTAGTTATACAAATAGTTAGAATTGTTAGAATAGTTAGAAATGTTAGAATTGTTAGAAATTTTTCTGTTTTTTAGTTATAGAAATAGTTATAAAAAAGTTAGAATTGTTAGAAATTTTTCTGTTTTTTAGTTATAGAAATAGTTATAAAAATGTTAGTTATATATATAGAAATGTTATAATTTTTTTTTCTGTTTTTTAGTTATAGAAATATTAGAAATGTTATAGAAATGTTAGTTATATATAGCATTGTTAGAAATGTTATAGAAATGTTAGTTATATAGAAATGTTAGAAATTTTAGTTATCAAAATCCAATCATTAAAAAAATGTTACTTTTTGCGGGCATATAGCTAGTATTTGTTCTCGACGATGCCCGACCCGCATCCTCGCCGTCGACACGTCCGTGACGACGTCCGACTGACCCATGTCCGGGACTGGGCTCCGCCGGGCTGGCACTGGGAGGTGCTGCCTGGAGGGGCGCGCCGCTTGATGAGGAACCCGGCCCCGGGACCCGTCGTCGAGCCTGATCTCGTTTGGTGGCGTTCGCGTGGGCCAGTTTCGGCGCGGTGGGAGCCGACCCAGCCGGAGGTGGTACGTCGCCGTGTTAGGGAGGAGGACGAGCACGTCCATCGCTACATGGTTGCGTTAGAGGGCGGCAGGTTCTCCAATACCTGGCAGTTTCTTTAGGGATCTCACTTCAGCTATGATCCTGTGAGGGTTCCTTCTCTTTGGGTGTCCATCGCCCGCGCCGCAGGAACCGCGAGTGTCCTAGATTCTTCTGTAGTATTCGATCTTTATTAGCTACCTAGCCAGTGATGTATTCGATATTATATCTATTATTCGAGATGATGTATTCGAGATTATATCTATTGTTCGAGATGATGTATTCGAGATTATATCTATTATTCGAGACGATGTTTTCGAGATTATATCTATTATTCGAGACGATGTATTCGAGATTATATCTATTATTCGAGACGATGTAATTTGAATACTAAATTGTTTTATATTTCTTTTGGATTAGTTAAATAAAAGCTATGGCGGACAATACCGGCAGAGAGGGAGCACAGGCCATGTTCGATATGATACGCCATCCTCACAGGCCAGATGATGATCAGAATGAAGAAGATTATGACGTCTCCAAATTTCTAAACAACACCGGAGAGGGTGATATGATATTCGATCGCGACGACCGAATTGATGAAGTCATGAACTATGATTATGATGATGACGAAGAAAATGTTGATCTTGAAACAACAAAGACCGGCGAGGTATATATATTTATATAAGCAGGCATCTGGTGATCATCACATGTTTTAAATGACTTGAAGATATATTAACGAATCGATCTTTGTTCTTTCAGCCATCCGGATTGAGCAAATCTTCAGGCAAAAGGACGAAACGAGGTTCGAACAAAAAGTTGAAGGAGGGCGTAAAGTACAATATCGAGGCATGCAGACCTAATGGCGAACCATTAGCGCCTAAGAAGATTGCGGACAAGTTCGTTCGTCAGTGCGGAGTTCTTGTGAAGGACCAACTCCCGATCAAACTTCAAGAATGGAGAGAGCCAGCAAAGCCACGTCCAGATGTTACTTTTGTCGACAAGAAACAAAAAGATCTGCTTTGGGATACTCTCATGGAACATTTCACCCTACCAGATCATTTCACAGAAGCAGATGTGCAGAAAGTCAAGGATGCTGCTCTTAGGAAGATGGCGGTTGCATTTAAGAACCACAAGAATCGTGAATGGGACAAGTACGTCAAGGGAGGAAGGAAGACTCCAGTATTCGAGGGAACACTAGAGAACCAACGTGCTCATTGGGACGATTTCTTGAAATTCAAGGATTCGGAATTAGCTAAGGAACGGTCGAGAATAAACAAGAAGAATGCCGAAAAAAGGATAAGTTCCATAAGCTGGGGCCAGGTGGCTATGCGGTGGCAATGCCTAAGTGGGATAAGTCTGAGAAAGAGATGGAGGATGCAGGTGTCACTCCGGTTACTAAGAGCTGGCCCCCAGGTGCAGGACTTGGTTCTATGCGCATGGGAGGGAGTTGGACCCGAAGACAGGCAATGTTTCGACAAAGGCAAGTCTGAAGGGAGCCGACAATGCGATACTTGTTGCAATAGAAGAGGCACGATCGGGGGTGTTCCAGCCCAACAGAGAGAACGACGAGCTTACGCGTGCCCTGGGAAATCCTGAACACCTGGGAAGAACACGAGGCAAGGGCGATATTCCGTGGTATGAGGGGTTTTCAGACTGGAACACCGACTACAGAACCCGTGTGAGAAAGAAGATTGCGGAGGAGAAGAAGAGGAAGATGGAGGAGGAGCAGAGGAAGCGGGACTATGATCGCCTTCAAGGCCTAGAAGCAAGTCAAGCGGAATTGGCAGTCAAATTCCAGCGGCAGCAGGAGCAGATCGACTCACTTACCCAGCAAAGGGGGTCTCAACAGCTGCAGCAGCTAGCGGATGATCCAACATTGGATAGCACCGCCCCATCCATGGCGAGAAGCAGCATGGGTTCCGCCCCGGACGACGCAATGCTGGGTAGATACCCCGTGGATGACATCACGGAGAACACTAACTGCGAGCTACACGTCAAAATGAAGAACATATCCATGAAGGTGACGGACGCCGTTGCTTTTACAAATCCCCCCGAGGCAACCTTCCATTGCAACCCGATTCCAGTGGGCTATGCTTGTGTCTTGGTTGATGAGGTGGTGGACGACCCATATTCGGAGCTACAGCTTGACATTCCTGGAGGTGACGACGAGCGCTTTCTCGGAGAGGCCAAACATCGTATCATCCTATGGAAAAAGGATTGCATCATCTTTCGAAGGCCACCGACACCGCGTCAGCCGACTCCTCGTCGAAGTCCGCCACTGAGTCAGCAGACTCCCGCTCCTGCAAGTCCACCAAGTCCGGCAAAGTGTCAGGCCACTCCTCCTCCAAGTCCGGCAAAGTGTCAGGCCACTCCTCCTCCTCCAAGTCTGCCACAGTGTCAGACGTCCACTCCTCCTCCAAGTCCGGCACAACCTCAGGACACTCCTCCTCCAAGTCCGGCACAGCTTCAGGCCACTCCTCCTCGTCCAACTCAGCCCCGTCAGCCATCTCCGCCGCCTCAGCAATCGCAGAAGAGACACCCCGCAGCTATGGTGCGTAGCGGTACGAGTCGAGGTAGTACAGGAAGTACAGGCGGAGGCAAGCGATATAAATATGGTCCAAGCCTCATGCCTCTTCCGCAGAGGCCTTATGACATGTCCGAGGAGGAAAACGCAGCCATATCGAAGGCCGAGGTGGAAGCCCATTTTGCACCGAAACCGCCACCGCCGCCAAGGGAGAAAGTGCCTGAGGAAACGATTGACCACTTCATTCGTATGGCTCAACCACCAGCTCCCAAGCCTGTTGACACAGACTATGAGCGCCACATCAGGAAGTTAAATCGAGCACGTCTACGTAAGGAGGCGAGCTCGGGATCGAGCAAACAAGCAGCTGTCAAAAAATGTGGGAAAACCATTCCCCAGCAGGGAGAACATGCGGCGCAATCGATCCCCTCGCTTGTTGTGCCAACAACATGTGACAGTACGCGCGCCCAATATTATTGTGGGCAAACAGTTTACGTTCCCGAGGTGGGCAATGTGGTAATAACCAAGGACCATATAATGCAGGCTGAAGTTCTCAACATCACTGTTGGACAACTCCTCGAGATCGAGCCCATGCCTGTGCTTACAGAGGATGAAATAAAACGGAAATATGTCCGGGGCCAACCTTTGGTCGAGCCAGACAAGGTCAAGAACCTCCCAACGAGAATGTATGAATTGCATCAATGGTACATGAACATTACCAAGATTTCCAATCGAGAGTCCCTCATGGTGAATGTCAAGGAGGAGCATTACTTCCATGAGAAAGCTCTGTTCGCTGAGTATTCTGAACTGTTTCAGTTATACAATCAAGACGCACTCGACAAATCTATCGTCAGTTGCTATTGTCTGTAAGTGATTTCTTTCTGTAATTTAAGTCTCAAGCTAGCTGTAGTGATCCTTTTGATCAATCATTACCTGTAATTATCCTCACTATATTCTTTTCCATGGTATTATGCAGGATGAAGATGTATGAAATGAGAAAAGGTGGACGCTTTGGCATTGGGTTCATTGACCCAAACACCGTTAATGAATACACATGGCTAATAAATTCACATCATGAAAAGGACCTAGAGGACAACATGCTAGAGTTCTTGAAGCGCCTCAAATACAATGAAGATATACTACTTCCTTACAACTTCCAGTGAGTCACACTGTCTTGTACTATAAATTTTCTGTTTTTGCCTACTAGGTAGCTACATGTTTTTGCTTACATATGCCCGCTTAATTAAGACATGCAAACGTGTGTGCATGCAGATTTCCCTGGATCTTGTGTATCATTAAAGTTGACGCCGGAACAGTTGAAATACTGGAATCACTACTCAAAGCAAATACTGACTATAACATCTTGTTTGGGATAGTCAACAGGTAATTTCAATCATTATTAACTATATATCTCGGCCTATTTAGCTCGTCATTTCATGATATGAACTATTTAATAACCCCTTTATTCATTTTCTTTGTCGGCGGGCAAGGCTTGGGCAAGGTTCATCAGCGTCACGGAAGGCGAATGAAAAAAAAACTTAAATGGTTTCGACCCAAGGTAAGTAATTAAGTAGTACTAGCTAGCTAGTTAGCTTCCATCTCTTTAATTATCATGCTTGATTAATTATTATCTGATCAAATTCCATCCTCGTAAAGGCGCTGAAGCAGGCGCAGGGGATTGATCTATGTGCATTCTGCGTTTGCGAGAACATTCGCATGATGGCGTCCGAAAGGAGCAGATCTCAAAGACAGAAATGAGTACACTTGTCAGAACACTATTCACAATTTTTACACCATTATCGATATCTAGTCACACAACTAATACACATGCATATTGATCTCCTTCTTAACAGTTCAAAGAGGTGCGGGAGAAGCTCCTAGAAACGGAGTGCGTAGAAGCACTTCAAGAGGAAATAGCGGGATTTTTGCTCGACCAGGTCATAAATCCGAAGGGAGAATACTATTACCCGCTACCGCCCCCATGAAAACCACTTCCAATTGTCATCGTGCTCCGAAGGCACCAATTAGGCTAATGCCACTGGCTCCGAAGGCAACATGCATATGTAGGAGAAATTGTATATAGCTATACATGTGTGTATATAGCTATACCAGCAAAATGTGTAGTATCGTAAAATACCAGCAAACGAAAAAGAATTAAAATGGAAACACAAAATTAAATGAAAAAAAATCATAAAACTAAAACCCCCCCAAACCTTATAGTACCGGTTGGTCTTACCAACCGGTACTAAAGGGCTCCAGGCCCCCGGAGCTGGCTCGTTTGTGCTGAACCGGTACTAAAGGGGGGGGGGGGGGGGGGACTTTAGTGCCCACACTTTAGTGCCGGTTATGGAACCGGCACTAAAGGGCCTTACGAACCGGTGCTATTGCCCGGTTCTGCACTAGTGAAATTTCATCATGAATATTTGGGGCATGTGCCCATTTTAGTCCTATGGTGCGCCCGACTCTATCCACAAGAGAATTCATGCATGCAAAGGGTGATAACAGTAGATTCCCTCTACTTAATCAAATAAAGAAGAAGATTTCAAAAATTCACGTTGGCACATGGGAGCATATGCTCCTGCCATATGAGCACTTTTATTGAGATGCCATATGAGCACTTTTATTGAGATGAAGGAGCATCCTCTATTTCCCTGTATGCTTTTATAAACAGAATAGTTATTTACAAAGCCTATAGGACAGCGAATAGGGTCGCAACGCGTCGGGAGGAATACTAGTGTTTATAAGAAAATTCCGCACAGGCTATATCTCACTTATAGCGAGATGGCAGCTCCCCTCGCCCACAACGCCCATGAGTATGCGTCGGCTAAGTATGTTCATGCGGGCGTTGCTGTTTTCTGGGTCATGCATTTCGTTTGGTCGCTGTTGTTTTGTTTCGATTTTTTCCTGCTTTGGTTTCTTTTTTTCTTTACTGGTTTTCTCGGTTTCTCTGTTGTTTCCTTACTGTTTTTCTTTTCTTTTTTTGGTTGTTTTTCACTGCTTTTGCATCGGTTTTCACTGTTTCAACTTTTTATCTTTGTTTTACTCCAGTTTTATTTGTTTCTTTGTCGGTTTTCTTTGTTGTTATGTTTTTCTTTGCGGTTTACCATTTTGTTTGTTTCTTTCTCGATTTCACTGATTTGTTTCTTCGTTTTCTTTGCTTTGTTCCTTTCCATTTTTTTCCCAAATTTTCGTGTCTCCCTTCTCTTTTTTTGCACCTCTTCTCGGATTTTCTTGTTTTCCTTTCCTTTTCTGTTTTCTTTGTTTCTTTCTTATTATTTTTATTTTAAAACACATGTCTACATTTTTGTACGTATTATACATTTTTTATACATCATTTTTTAATATATGTAACACATTTTTAATATATGTTTAACATTTTTTCAAATAAATGATTACCATTTTTTCAGATATATGTTTTGATAACTATTGTTTTCATATATTGTACATTTTTAGTATACAACTAAAACATTTCACGGATGTATCTAACACTAAAACTTAACTAGCTACATCCATATTTATACAAATCTAAGACAAAAATTTTGGGATGGAGGGAGTACATGATTAACTTTTCTAAATTATATGTTTTATTTCTACATTTTTTTGAAGGACCAGATCTATATTTTCGGCAAATATGAGGAACCAAAAACATATTATTTTTTTTCAAGAAAAAAGGTTAAAACCCATCCTAAGCTATTTTTAGTAGGCATAGTTCCTAAACCGGCCATAAATTTTGGCCATCTAAAGGAAACATGCTTGGCTATCATCCCGCAAAGAAAAAGCTTTTTGCAATGAAAATGGTAAACCCACAATCCTGTTTTAAGTGACACCAGAAAATCTTTTGCTTTTTTTTTATAAAACTTCCTGATATTTAAATTAGTAAACCCTTAGTCCATCTAGAAAATAACATTATATTTTAGGGGCAGATTCAAATACTTTTTAAAAATATCAATAACTTTTGAACCGTAACTTCAATTTTGACTTGTTATATATGAAAAGTTGATTAGAAAAATGTGTAGAATCTGAAAATGATGTTGTTTAGCTATGAAACATTTTTAAGTGTTTTATAGTATGCAACCTTAATCAATAGCTCACCATTCGTCTTTGTGTCGTACCGATGTACATCCAGATTGGAAATCAACACATCAACAAAACCACATTATGGACAAAACAATCTATAACCTCGCATGCACACCTCGACAAAAAGTTCTTAGGGGAAACCTTAGGATTGACCACATTCAAATGTGTTGTGCTTGTATGAGCACTGAGCCCACATTCAAACATTCTTTTTTTTTCAAGAAAAAGGGGTAAAAACCTATCCTAAGCTATTTTAGGCTATTTTTTTAAATAATACATTTTTTTATAAAATTTGGAAAATAATGCACGGCTTTGAAAATTTACATAAATAATACGGCGTCGGCTTGCTGGAAGCCGACTGGAACCAGTCGGCCACGGGGTAGCCGATTAGGTTCCAATCGGCTTACGAGAGGCTGACTGGTCCAATCGGCCTACAGGAAGCTGATCGGAACTAATCGGCTTACGGAGAGCCGATAGGTGCATGGCCCATGCAACGTACAGTACGTAGCGTTAGTTGTGCTAATCCCGTTTGATAAGCTAGCTAGCTAGCCTCTGCCCAATCGATCCACCAGCCTGCTAGAGTGCTTGTGATATACGTGCACGTTTCGCCGTATACGCTCGGCTCACCGGAAAGCTACGATCGACCAGAGGTTGTTTATCGTATGTGTCTCGTGAAAATTGTTCCGACCAGAAGTACTAGTAAGTACTAGTTCACGTCCATAGAAAGATCGATTGCTAGCTCTAGGGCTAGCTTTTACATTTGCGAGTGGTCGATAACAAGTCAACTTTGCTTTGTTCGTCGCGCTCGTTGTCGTCGTTCGTCGCCGTCGCCAAAAAGTACTCAACCTTGGAGGGACCTACGCCAACAATTGGCACATGCCTGACCTTGACGCCGCAGCCGTCGAGTACTTTCCGACGACTACGCACGTACAAGCTACAGCCGGGTACTTTCCGGCCGGTCGAGCGTATACAGCGAAACGTATTACTAGTGTAAAAGCTAGCCCTCTCATGATTAGTATACAACAGTTGCATGCACACACGCACAGAAAACTAGCTAGATCGATTAGTACATCAGCTGCATGCACACACGCACAAAGCTGGCTAGCAAATCAGCTCATGCACTTATCGACTTCGCGGAGGCCGACTGCATGCACACCTGGCTCGGGAGGCCGAGGCACTAAGAGCAACTACAATAGAGCTGAGTCAGCGGGCTGTAAGGAATAAACTAGTATATTTTTGCTTAGTTGGAGGAAAAAGAAGATGAGAGAGAAGGTAAGCGGGCTCTTCTTGAAGAGCCAACTCTAGCACGTGCTTCTAGGCACTTTATGAGAATGAAAGGTGGCCATATAATAAAAAAGTAATACACTCTTTTGATCTACTATTGTACATGTTGACTATAAGATAGGCTGTAGATGACATGGCACTGACTTATAGCCAACAGCTGGCTATACTATTAACCATGCTCTAAGACTAGCAACAATGGAGAGTAACATACACTAGTAACATACACATATTCCTAGACTATATTACTACCTTTATATAGTGGATAGTAACATAAGTGTGGTAACATGCAAAGCTTCATTTATTAGGTTATAGACTCATATTGCATATGGACATGTGATGTTACAGTAACTAGCTAAGTTACTCAAACTACCTCTCTCCTCATTAACTCATTGCCACATAAACAAATTTGCTGAGTTGGACTCGATGTTGCTGCTGAAGTTACTCCCACTGTGGCTAGTCTAATCGGCTTACTGGTGGCCGACTGGGCCTACTCGGCTTACCGGTGGCTGTTGGGCTCTACTTGGCTTACCGGTGGCCGACAGAAGCCAATCGGCTTCCCTAACGCCGACGCCATATTATTTTTGAAATAAATCTAAACAATGTAATATTTCTTAGATACTAAAAAAAGTGTATTATTTTAAAAAAAATAGCCTATTTTAGTAGGCGCAGTTGCTAAACCGGCCATGAATTTTGTCCACCTAAAGGAAACATGTATGACTACTTTTTAGGAAACAATATTGTCCTGGGAGACGAGAAGGCAGCCGAGATGAGGGACTGATCCAGACTAGAGCAGCTATAGCTGATTCAGGTTCGACAGATTTAATTGGAGGATTATGTGTTCTATATTCTTTTAAAGGATGATTGAATTATTTGTGTTCCGAACAGGGTTTATGATTGCACACACTTTATAGCTGCAGAATTTGGAATGCTATTGCAGGATATAAACTCCTATATTGCTGTTTCCATGGAACAGAACAAATCAGGAATACAAGCTAAAAATAATACGTAATACCCAGCGAAACTAGCTAGGTGCCGGTAGCACACTTGCAATGGAATCATATGACACGGGGGGACATCGCTACATTCATATAGATATCGCTAGTTTCCAGGGAAGACCTTGCGGGGCACGCGCTGCGAAACCGGGCCGGCCGGTCCTGCTTCCGGGGCGGCGGAGAATGGCGAAATGGGCGCCGCGGCTGTGACCGGGGGGCCGCAGCAATCGTACCCACAGCATTTGAGGTTGCAGCAGGGAGTCGGCAACACCTGGGCGTCGCTCTGGGTGAGCGCCAGCAGGAGGACCAGCAAGAGGGCGCCGACCATCTTGGAAGCCATCGCCGTCGAGCCTTTGCAGCTGGTTTTGTGATGAACTCGCTTGTGCTACGGGGCCAACGACCTTGTGACGGGAAAAACGAGTGTGGTATGGATGTCTTTGTTCCCTCCTATTTATAGTCCTGAGCAGCAGCTTTCCCGAATAACGCAGATGGAAGGAATTCAATTGGAGCATTAACAATGTGCCATATAAAATCCTGGTCAAATCATGATATCATCCGGATGACTCCTCGAAGATAAGGATGAGTTTTAAGACAGGCTCCCAAATTTTTAGAATAAGATTATTGGATTCCAAAGGCGGCTAATATAAGGATGCTAATTAGGAAATTATCCACGATGGCAAATCTTTGGTAGCAGGACATTAAAGATAAAATCTCACATGCTATAGAATTTTTTTTTTGAGATTACGCACATGCTCTATATCATCATCAGGATGAAACCTCATGGATAAAGATATTCTTTTAAGATGGATAGGATCGACCCTTGTTATCCCTCCATTCCAGATTTATTTGGCTGGCGAGCCGTTTGATTAGACAAAGGTAGAGCATGCATTTTTTTCAGTTTGCAAACCCACCCATAATTATGCCAATACTGAGAATCATTTTGTGGTTGGATGATTAGGCGGATGGTTGTACCCCTAGCACACCATCGATCAAACTACATGTTTGACATCTTGCCCAAGTGCAAGTGGTGTGTGTCTTTATAGGGTTATAATTGTACATTCATATATGTGAGTGTCTATGTGTGCGCATTGTGTTTCTGAAGAAAAAAAAACAAAGTTAATCACTTGATAATTCCAAATTTAAATTTGGTCAATCTCAAAGTGGAATTGAAAAGCTCCAATATAAATAATGGTACCAAAGGGATTTGCTAAATATTGCTCGGGTGATTTTTTTGGTTATGGCACTCAAGTTTCTGATTTCCAGAATTTATTTTCTGATTTGTGTTGGTTTGTGGAACAATCAGGACAGTGTGACGGGACTGGGACAAGAGTTTGTGGATTGCACAGCAATGTATCGCTGCATTAGGTTCATGTTGTGGTACTTCATCAGTGATGTCTTATTTGTGACTATACTATATGTAATAATGGGCAGACTATGCTACTTCAATTGGCTTGAAGATAAAGTTCCACAAGTCCACCTTAATACCACTGAACTGTGATCCAGACACTACGAGTGCATTGGCAAATATTTTTGGTTGCGTTGTTGGCAAGTTGCCGTTCACCTATCTCGGTCTCCCAATGGGCACTACTAAACCAACCATTCTGGATCTCATGCCCCTGGTTTGTCGTATGGAGAGACGACTGTCAGCCACCCTTAATATGATTTCATATGGAGGGAAACTCACACTTGTGAATTCAGTCATAACATCTTTGATAATTTTTGCTCTTTGCACGCTCAAACTCCCGGCTGGCATTCTTGAGCTCATTGACAAAATCAGAAGAAAGTGCTTATGGACAAAGAAAACAGACCAAGGTGACAAGTGTAACTCTCTGGCCTCATGGGATATGGTTTGCAAACCTAAAGAGTGTGGAGGACTTGGCATTCTTAATCTTCAGGTGCAAAGTGATGCACTACTCCTCAAATTCCTCCACAAGTTTTACGACCACTGGGACCTACCTTGGGTGGAGTTGATTTGGAGCACATACTACACCCATAAAATCCCACATGCAACTGATCCGTGCGGTTCCTTCTGGTGGCGCGACGTCACAAAACTCATGCCAGTATATAGAGGGATCACCAATGTGACTATTCGAAATGGATCTTCGGCTTTATTCTGGAAGGATGTATGGATTGGCGATGTCTTGGCTGAGACCCATCCCAGAGCCTTCTCCTTCGCGCTACAGGAGGATGTATCTGTGCGAGATTTCTTGGGCAGCACGTCTCTTACTGAAACATTCCACCTGCCACTCTCCATTCAAGCCCTCGGGGAGACAAGAGACCTACAGCAGAAAACCAGGCACATTGAACTTCTAAACCCCCCGACCAATGATGAATGGACATGCGTTTGGGGGACCAACTACTATTCAGCTAACAGGTTCTACGCTTTCTACTTCAAAGATGTTCATGCACACCGAACATACAAATGGATCTGGAAATCTAAAGCAACAATGAAGATCAAGGTATTTGGCTGGCTGCTACTCTCGGATAGACTCAACACTCGAGACATGCTCAAAAGGAGACACTATAACATTGACAATGATTTTGGGTGCCTCCTATGCACAAATTGCAACAACGAGACAGTGGAGCATCTCTTCTTACAATGCACTTTCAGCCTTCAATGCTGGGACAAGCTCCAGATTATGGGCCATGCGATGCCTACACGTCTAGATTGGGTGGAACAAGCTAAAACATCTTGGAATAAACCTCTGTTCATGGAAATCTTTATGCTTGCTGCCTGGAGCATCTGGAAGGAACGCAATAATAAGCACTTCAGGGGAGTGCTCCCATCTCAAGCCTCCTGGCTTGCTAGACTAAAGGAAGATCTTTTTCTCCTAACTTATAGAGTAGGGGATAGACACAAACCCTTTCTTTCATCCTTCATTAACTCCCTGTAGTAGGTTCCCCCCCCCTCTCTCCCCACCCTCATTCCCAAAGGGGATGACTTGTAAATGATCTCATGTAACATACTTGCATTCTTTTATTAAATTTGCAGTAGGAGGCTCTCCTACTGTTTCAGGTGTCAAAAAAAAATAATGGGCGTAGCTATGGTTAGGTTCCTGGTGGTGGAGTCAGCCCACAAGGGTTCAAGTGATGTACTTGGCACTGATGCTCACATTACAAGATGTTATGCCCTCAATATCTTGAAGCTGCTTATATGTGTAGGGTGTCCGTACATGTGTCCATAGGGGTGAGTGCATGTACTAGACTTCTCTTGGTGCACCCACACGTGTATATAGGTGGAGGGCTGAGGGTTCCATCCGACCTATGAAGGTGGAGTCCTGGTAGGAGCACATCCCTTTGGTTGGTTTGCACCCCAAGCAATAGCGGGGTCGGCCGACTTGGGCCCTATGGGCCGCCTTGCCCCCAAGGCAGGGGGTAGGTGGCATTAGGATCCTTCAAGAATTTTCAAGAGGTTTCTGGAACATATTGAAGCTTTCGCCACCTTCCAGAACATTTCGAGACACTGCGGGATATCACTCGGACGCTCTCGGGACCTCGAGGAACAATTTTGAGATTATCAAAATCACTTTCGGACCCCTTCTCTCTCGTTCTCTATTATCACATATTACTCCTACATGTTGCTAATCATTAAGCGTGTGCCTATAGGTTCAAGACTATGTGGACAAGTTTGTAACACATTCTAGTCAACAATAATTAATGAGATCTGGACACCCACAATAATCCCCACATACATTGAAGATCTTTATAAAAAAATCTTTTGTTATCGCATGCAATTCCCTTTCCCTCTCCATACGTTACCAAACATGAGAGGAGACATTGATGGTATCGTTGTAACAACTACTATATCAGTATACCTAGTTATCCTCATTACCGTTTTGTACTCTTTCCTTGTAATCGTATTTCGGGATACACATGACTAATTCCTTAGTCACAATACATGGTCAAGAGATGCCAGACAGTGTAATACAGTGTGGTCCGAGAGTGTATATATCCATCGCCGGAGGGGCAAGTTTAAGTCTTGAAATATCTAGTACCACAGCATACTTCCTTGCGTTACCGAAAGTTAACTTTATAATTACCCAGTTATGGAGTAACATACAACATATTGACGACATGATCTCACATTATACAATACGATGGATCTATCCAACACCATTATTACCCTAACAACATGTTCTGATAATTGTTTTCATCCTCGTTACATTAATTATGCACATGGCCATGAAAGCCGAACCATCAACAATACCTGAGCAAGTCTAGAGGTCTAACTCTATTTGGCATATCTATCTCTAAACATTTAGGTTTTCCTCTGAATCTGACTTTAAAAAACCAATGCAATTTTAGCATTGAATTATAAACTTAATTATGAACATGAAAATAAAACAACGGACATTTACATTTGTGTCCCTAATGGAAACTGAAAGTACGTTATATCGACTAGAGGGGGGTGAATAGGCAATTTTTATAAATTCGTCACTGAGGAATTTTTAGGTGAAGAAATTCCTAAACAACAACACACTAGTAGCGGAATAAGTACTCAGGTATATGCATAACAGAGCAACAACATAGTCATCATGATGAAATGAAAACAAGCATAGAGTACAGATAGCGTGTAAACAGGATAAGCAGGCCGAAGACTATGTGACTGAAGAATTAGGATTGAGGAAATAGAGAAAGTCTTCAGTCAAAGTCTTCAAACAGTGATGATCAAGTTCTTCAACACATGAATGAGGAAATGAAAGGGTTGAGAAAATAGAACCAGTTGGCTTGGTGAAGACAATGATTTTGTAGACCAGTTCCAACAGCTGTGACAGTTGTACGTCTGGTTGGAGCGGCTGAGTATTTAAACTCAAGGACACATAGTCCTCACCGTATTCACCTTGAGCTAAAGTCACACAGACCTCGCCCAACACTCGTGTTAAGTCTTCAGGTGACTTCCAAACCTTTAGTGACTTGGTCACTCGGCGATCCACAATTCCTCTTGGATACTCAGATCATGATGCCTAATCGTCTGGAGGATACACAGTCCTCAAAGGTAACAAGCATCGGTTCCATACAGGAACAATCTCTTCAGTGATGCTCAATTACTTTGGGTTTGTAGGTGTTTGGTTTTGGGTTTTGGGTTTTCCTCACTTGATGATTTTCGCTCAAAGTCCTCGGAGGATGGGATGCTCTCAATGACAAGTGCAGTTTCTCTCGAAGCAGCCAACCAGCTAGTGGTTGTAGGGGGCGACCATTTATAGCCTAGGGAGCAGCCCGACATGATAAGACATAAATGCCCTTCAATGATATGACTGTTAGGTGGGTAGATATTTTGGACAGCTGGTGCATAGCACAGCAACGGTCGGAAATATGAGGTTCAAATTCCTCAGGGCTATCATGTTCCTCACTGTGTAGGCAATCTGCACTGGCGAATTCCTAACTCCTCAGTCAGAACAAATTCCTCAGAGCAGAAGATCTTCGTCTGTGTCACTGAAGAAATTGACTGAACTGATATGAGATTTCCAATGGCTTCACTCGAAAGGATTGGGTAGGTGTTCGATTTTAAGATGAACATCACATGGAAATCAGTGTCCTTAGTATTACCTCGACCCCCTTTAATAGTACTGTGTTTGTTATGACTCAAGAAATAGAAAATGAAACTCCGAAAACAAAAGTATTCATGCTTCATAATCCTCGCATGAATATCCAAGTCTTCAAGGTTACACCAATTTCTTCACTTTCAAAATCTTCAGGAGAACCAAAGTCTTCAGCTGAAGACATACATTTTTAGGGGTCGACTTTCATCGTAAATATCAAACTCCTCATTGACTTATAGAGCTTGTGTACATTTGCAAACATATTAGTCCCTTAACCTATAAGTCTTCAATATACCAAAATCACTAAGGGGCACTAGATGCACTTACAATCTCCCCCTTTTTGGTGATTGATGACAAATAGGTTAAGTTTTTAACGCGGATAAACATATTAATTAAAAGTGCTAAGTATTGAGGATTTTGATTGCAAGATATAGAAGAACTCCCCCCGAAGATGTGCATACTTGAGGAATTTGCTTTGGATAGAAAATGCACATTGTAGAGTAATATCATGGAGATCTCCCCCTATATTTTGTAATTCATACACGTATTTAACATATCGAATGAAGAATTTGAAATGCATGATTAAATATGGTGTCTGACGAAATTCAGCATGCGTGCATTAAGTACTTGAGGAATTAAGCATGCAAAAGATAGTCAAAAGTATCAGACAACCATAGGACTTAAGTTTACAACTCGGCGAATCAAACACATCATAAGAACGAGAGTTGTAACTTAACAAAAAACGCCCATATAATAGACCCGCTTGAAGACTAACTCAAATTTCTCCCGTGTAACATCCCAAATTTTCAATTTGGAAAGTTATACAATAGATCATCATTGCATATCATATTTTATTTGCATGTTGGCTTGATCCTAAAAATCTCACGCAACTCAAGGACCCACGGAGAGAGTTGGAGATTTCGTTATTTTCATATTTGAGTTTTTCTCCAATTTTGAAAATAGGATCATTTGATTTTAATTATTTTATCTCCGAATATTTCTTATACAAAAATAAAAGAGAGGGAATAAAATGACTTTCCCAAAATAAATAAATATTGAGGATTTAATAATAAAATCAAATAAGTTTTATTTCGGATTTTATCGCTATTTTATTTGAATTTAGGAAAATTGCATGTTTTTTAAAATTGCATTTTAGGGCCAAGAAAATGTTCATCTCGTTCCAAATATTTTATTTAGACGGTGAAAATTTGTTTTGGCATTTTTAGAGTTTTATTTTATTTCCTAGGATTTATTTTAGTTTCAGTGGAATTTATTTATAAAAAAAATCTTTCCCCGCGGACCGAACTGGGCCGAAGGTCCAGCCAGCCCACCTGCCCGCGCCGCCTCGCCCGAGCGTGGCCGAGCCGGACTCCCGCCGGAGTCTGGGTCAGCGCCACCGCCGCCGCCCGGGGGTACCCCCTTCCCCAAGTCGGACACCCCCTCTCCTTAAATACCCCGCCACCCCCGCTGCTACACCCCGTCCCGCCCCGCCGCTAGCCGCACGCAGCAGCAGCAGCCGCCGCCGCCGTTGCCGCGGCGTCGCCGCCGTGTGCCTCGCCCGCCGCCGCCGACGCCCGACCGCGCGCCACCCTCCGCCGCCACCGCCGACGCCTCCCCG
The DNA here is from genome assembly GCA_963921465.1 of Triticum timopheevii. NCBI lineage: Eukaryota > Viridiplantae > Streptophyta > Magnoliopsida > Poales > Poaceae > Triticum > Triticum timopheevii. The sequence continues at coordinate 66,922,531 of OY997272.1, read as the reverse complement.
CCCCGCCGAACCCCGAGCTCCGCCGGACCCGACGAGGTAGCCGCCGCCGCTGTTTTTTTATTAAAACCGTTCATTTAAAAAAAAACTAGATCCGTTTTTTTAGATCGGTTCGTCGGATTTTCTTGGTTTAGTTATTTAACAGACGTTCGTCCATACGTTCGTTTTAACGAACGGTTTTCGTCGTTTAGCCGCAGACAGAGAACGTTCGTTCGTTAGCCTGTTCGTCCATTTTTCTTTTTCTCGGATTTTCCATGATTATTTTTGATCGCGATTTCTGATTCGATTTTCGTTCTAGTATAACTTTTCACTCGTTTATCGGAATCAGGCGATTCAAGCGCCTAGTGTTTCGTCTTGAAACCCTCTTTCCGTTTAACCAACTCAAACAAGTTTTTGTTACTGTAAAATTTGACTTAGGTCTAGATTAGTAAATGAAGCTTGTTTCTTTCGCCGTTTGATTTTTCATTGCTTCGTTTGATTTGATTCTTTTTGCAAACCGGACTTTTTAAGTTGAACTTTCTGGTTAGATCTCTTATTTGAGTTTTACCTGTGCATTAGATGAGTGCTTATTGAATGCTTGTTTGTTTGCGATAGAGTACCCGGAGTGCGCCGCTTGCTACTTCGAATCCCTAGGTTTCACGGATCATCAGCAAGGCAAGTAACACTTTGATCATACCTCTTTACTATCCAATTTTATTGCATTAGGTCAATCTTCAAACAACTGCATGATTAGAATCTGCTTAACATGTGGGTTTTGGGCGAGTAGATGAGGTAGAACCTATTACCTATTTATTACCAAACGTTTGGGAGTTACTTTTACGTTTGCTTATATTGCTATGCTATGCTATGCTAGTAGACGTGGATTGGATGAGTGTATACATATGCCTTATACCAAATTGCGGCCCCCAAAATCTACGGGCCCTATGTGGGCTGCACATCCCGCACAACTATGGGCCCAGCCCTGATGTCTATATACACCCGACTCAGTAAAAGTTCAAACATGGCGCCCCGGATCGAGAGAGAGTGAATATTTGGCAAGGTTGTATGCGTCTCTAGGCTCCGATTTGTATCCCACTTTCTGTGGACTTTGATGAATAAATTGGCTTTTTTCCCTAAAAAAGTGAAAGTTCAAACATCTTATATCCGTGAATAGAGACTACATATATGCTAAAATAAGAAAAATTACTAGCTGCAGCTGGTTGCAATACTTTGTTTTATTACTTAATGGTTTGAGATGCAAATATATTTTGGTCAAGTATTAGCTATAGATATTTGCAGACATATGCCGGTCTATCACTATATGGACGTACTCCTATATAATATCATCACACCCTGTCTTATGATTTGTTATATTTGATTTGAATTAACATTCATTACACATATGTACACTTATTTTTTACATTGTTTTTTTTGCGAGAAAAACTTTCAGTCTATTCATGAACTGTTAAAGTAGTACATAGTGCCAGAAGTAAAAAGTACACCTAGGTTTATAGACCACCTAGCGACGACTACAGGCACTGGAACAAGCCGAAGGCGTGCCGCCGTCATCGCCCCTCCCTCATGGGAGCCAGACAGATATTGTTGTAGTAGACAGTCGGGAAGTCATCATGATAAGGCCCCACAGGACCAACGCACTAGGTCAACAACCGCCGCCGATGAAGAGATGTGTAGATCAAAAGGATCCAACTTGTAGGCACATGAACACAAATGAATGAAGATCGTATCCACGTGGATCCATCGAAGACAAACACACTTAATCCCACGAGATCCGCCGGAGACAAACCTTCACATGCCCTTCGATGATGCTAGAAACACCACCGAGACGAGGGTTAGGCTGGGAGGACCTTATTCCATCTTCTGAGAGCCGTCGTCTCGCCTCTCTGAGTAGTACACAAAGCCTAACAAAACTCAAAAACCATCTGAAAAGAGAGCCCTCTTGCTGTCCACTGCGAGATCCACCGCGCTTCCATGGAACTAAGACCATAGAAGACGAGATCGATGGAAGCGCTTAGGGTGCCCTGGCGTACAAGAGCGTAGGGGTACTCAACCAGACTATCGCTTACACGGTTGTTATTTGGAAGGATTTTACTAGCAAATCTATGAAGCCTAATCAAAATTTCCTCACAGAAAAACAACCAAAATACTTTTATTTCTGGCAATTATTATTTCAATAATAAACAAAAAACACTTCTAAACTTTTTTTGAAGAAAAAAAGCACTTCTAAACTTGACTGGCGGCTGAGTATGGAATTTGGCGGGCGCCCACCAAATAGCACGCCCCTCGGAAAGTTGACCCTTCCAATGAACATGATTCATTTTACCAAAGATGCATGGTTTTCAAAAACAGGACTAGATTTTGGTCATATTTTAGTCTTTTGAATTATGTTTTCTAAAATTCTTTTCAAAATTTCGGATATTGGAGCGGCCCAAATTTCCAAACAGAAATTTGTAACATTTGGAACCAAATCCAAATCCATCTTTCTTTACGGTCAAATCCATCCTCCTAGGGCATTTACAACGCGGATGCTAACTATCGACACCAAGGTTGATTTCCCGGCGGTTATGCCCGACTCCCACCCGAGACAGGGAATCTCTCTTGCGTCAATGTCGCGCAAGGCGTCGAGCGCTCCAGCAATTATTTTCCGCTCGATGCAAACTCACTAGGCGTCAGCGCTATCCTAGACGATATAAGGCCTTGTACAATGAAAGGTTCTTAGGGGAGGTGCTTAGAAAAATAAACCAAGCTTTTCTTAAGCACCGGTGCTTATTTGTACAGGGTAAACGCTTAACTAAGCATCTCTCTTATGGAAATAGACACCAGTGCTTCAGAAATTTATTTTTCTAAGCACCTACATAAGCACCTAGCATTGTACAAGGCCCGAGCCTATAAAAAGGGCAATTACTAAGGACTTGCTTCAGTTTTCGACGTGGGCACTCCAAGCGTTATGGAGAATGGGCACTTCTGTTTTCTATTTTTCTTCTTCTTATGAATCATGGGCCATCTATAGATTGCTATTGCCATTGGAGGGATGGACACCCTACACAGTCGGCCCACGGATCTTTTTAAAAGATTTGCCGCCTTACAAGCCGTCAAATCTGGCGAATTGAGCGGCCAAGGTTAACCTTCTACCATTGCAACACATGTCGTGTTGGGGTTATGTTGCGGAAATTTTTATAACATAGCTCAAGTTGCCGATTATATTTTGCAACATATGTCTTGTTACAGTTTTTTTTTTGCAAAAGATGTCTTGTTGCAAATTTTTTTGGAACAAAGTCTTGTTGAAATCTATTTATTTTGCAACAAAGGTCTTGTTACAGTTTTTTTGCAACATACCTTATTGCAGAAACTGGTTGTAGAGAGCATCTACCATGTCGACCGAAGGAAAGGCTGGTGCTCCTTCGGGACGGCGGGGCGAAGGTGGACGGAACTCCCCGCCATGGACACAGATGCCGGTGCTCCCAGTGGGCGGCGGGATGCAGCTTGAGTTCGGGCGCACTAGGATGTCCGATATTCATGGTGTGGAGGTGGGCGGCAATGGCTGCGATCAAGCCCGCGACCTTGTCGGCGTGCTGCCGGCGGCGAACATCGATGACGGCGGTCGAAGCAGCACGAGACAGAGTTGGCTTGATGGGGATCTTGCGAGGAGCACAGGTGGTGGCTGATGTTGAGGGGATCCAGATCCAGATCCCACAACACACCAGTTGTTGCGGCGGGGGAGATTGCAAGAACGACTTTAGTTGCAAAAACTAGTCTAGGTAATACGTTGCTTCTAGCCATCTGATTAAAACCTGATCTAACGGCCACAGTGGCGGTGGATCACACGCGTCGTTATCCGCCGGCTGATCCCATTCATTTCCCGTACTTTTTTCCTATCATGTAAAAGCCTCAACAAGTGTTCACCATTGAAGATGCCCTTATCACCACTAGAAAGAGAATATCTTGATCTGAAAAAAAGAAAAAGAAAATATCTCCCCCTTGCTTTCTATTCTTTGTTCTCCCCTCACTTTCTCCTCGACTCTTCCAAATCGCACAAATCCATTCTCCCGTCTCATCTCCCCAAAATCTTTCCTCTCTCAAATCCGGCGCCTTATGCGGTCTCCTCGTCCTCCCTCACTCTCCTCCGGATCGAGTCCCCCCTCTTGGCCATCAGCTACGCGCGACCGTCCTCGTTCCTCGTGGCCATGGGCACGCGAAGTTTGGGCTGTTGGGTCTAACCCTAGACGAAGGTAGAAGAAGAAGTGCACGAGACAAGAGAAATTTTTCTGGCGACGTACGCCCGGCGCTCAAACACCCTAGTTTTTCTATTTCTCCGGCTTAACCAGCCTCCGCACGTCTCATCTGGACTTAGCAGACACCCCTATTTATCTGGACTAACAAGATCAACTGAGAGCTTTTATTCTTGGTAGAAATTTATTCACATCACCATCAGTTCTCCAATGTGGCTTTAAGGCTTATTGAATTAGATATATTTTTTCTAACCATTTAAATTTCTGACTAACTGAATTACTCGAAAAAGAACTGACGAACTGCGCTGCTAGCCTTGGAGAAGATAGGAAAGTAGCCTGTTTTTTCCCTTTGATGAATAGAAGAATATTAAATATTTTCTTTAAATATTTTAAATCCCAAAGTGAAACATACAGTCTTCTTATAAATCCCATATCTCCCATTTTTGCATTTTAAATATTTTTCTCTCTCCATGGAATAACTGGAGGGCATGAAGAGTGTTAAGGAAATGCTGCATCAAAACCATAAGGAAAAGAGGAAGGTGATGATTGATATTGATCACCTCAAGTGCCTCTGCATCGACCACTATTTCCAAAACGAGATCGATGATGGCATGGATGCATGCTTGAATCTTGTTGACAGTGATGATCTACTAGATGCAACACTTTCCTTTAGGCTACTGAGAGAAGATTGATATGATATTTCAGCAGGTTAGTACACTTATCATCTATGCATTTTGTTTACGATGTTCACGGGCCCAAGTCATTTTTTACTGTTCATGGTCTTCAAATTCAGTACAAGATTTATAAGATAGTTCAAAATCATAATTTACTATAAAAAGATAAAAAAACTTTGCCATGTGGGGCATGTTCCTTCTCGGTAATGGCTGCCACACCTAAAATCTTGGCTTGCTGGCACTCTCCTGTGGTGGTGCGTGGTGAGTGGTGGTGACTCACTTTGTCTAGAGGAATGACTGGTCTAGAGGATGCGGGAACTCTGAGGATTTGCGACCTTCTCGAGGGCTTTTGATTCATTGGTCATGAATTTGTCATGCAGGATAGTACGCTTTGTTTGTTAGGGTCCAGAAGTTGTTCTAGCTAGTTGTGACTAATCCACATGTCGAATTAAATTATTTTTTGCCATGTTTCCCTTTAACCTATTATTGCAATCACAGTTTATCTTCCTAAAAACCTTTATCCTTTATCCTCAAAAAATAAAAATAAAACCTTTATCCTTGATGTGGTAGATGAGGTTCTTCAAAAGTTTGTCAATGAAAACGAGGACTTCAACCTTGATCATACCAAAGACATCAGAGGGTTGCTCAGCTTGCAGGACATATCACACTTGAACATGGGAGAAGCATCACTATACAAGGCAAATGACTTCTCAAGGAAACACCTCACTTCTGCAATTAAACACATGGACCTAAACCTTGCAAGATATGTGAGGCATTCACTGGATCATCCCTACCATGTGAGCCTGATGCAGTACAAGGCTAGACACCACCTGAGCTATCTCCAGAGCTTGCCCACTCGGAACACTGCAATGGAGGAGCTGGCACTTGCAGACTTCTAGCTTAACAAGTTGCAGCATCAGATGGAAATGTTAGAGGTCAAGAGGTACATATATAAGTTTATTGCTGGCAAACTACTCCCTCCGTTCGGAATTACTAGTCCAAGAAATGAATGTATCTAGATGCATTTTAGTTGTAGATACATCCATTTTTGTGACAAGTAATTCCGAATGGAGGGAGTATATGTATTGTTTGTAAGTCCCAAAAGAGGAATCTAGATAGGGCATTTGTTTGTTCTCATGTCCATCACAAAGATCACTGAGTTGAAAATTAGTACCTAATCCGTCTTTCAAGTTGATTTTTCATCTTCGCATCGGATAACATTCTGCATTTTATACCTATCTTTGAGGGTATTGAGAAATTTCTCTTTTAACTTCTAATTATCATTGTGACAGGTGGTGGATGGGCCTTGGATTGGCCCAAGAAATACCGGCTACGCGTGACCAAATTCTTAGATGGTACATGTTTCCCATGACTATCCTCCAGGGGCAATCTTTCTCCAGATACCGGATTGAGATCACCAAAATCATCGCAATTGTCAGTATTGTGGATGACATCTTTGATGTTGTTGCAACACAAGAGGAGCTTTCTCGCTTCACCGAGGCAATCAAAATGTAGGCTTTTCCTTTTTTGGTTACTATAAATTCATCTTGCTGTTTATGATCGACAGTAACTGCCATATATTGACGGAGCCCACTTATACTTGATGTAGATAAATGGTGGTGTAACTTGACTTTCATGTCACAAAATGCATTTCTTACAGGTGGGATCTTGCAACTGCTGCATCACTTCCGAGCTACATGAGATCATGCTATAGTGCTCTTTATACAATCACAAATGATGTCGCAGATATGGCTGAAAGAGAACATGGGTTGAACCCTATTGATCATCTCAAAAAAGATGTATGTCTCTTAGAATATTTTTAGTCTTTTAGATTTCTTGCTTTGCCTAGATAATGAATTAAATTTATTGCAGGACGAGCAACATATGTATCTATCCAATATATAATATTTGAGAATATTTAAGTTCATGTATAAATATATTAAAAAAAGGAAAATAATAATCAACTGAAAATAGTGAATTCATTTTTTCTTTTGCAGTGGGCCATGCTTTTTGATGCATTTTTGCTTGAGGCGAAATGGTTGTCTGCTAATCATGTTCCTTCCCTAGATGACTACCTATCGAACGGCGTCATCACTACAGGAGGACCACTTGCACTTGTGCATCTCTTTTCCATGCTAGGACATGATCCAACAAGGGATGCTACAAACCTCACGGCCGGCCGTATCCCTCCGATAATCTCCTGCCCGTCAAAGATCTTGAGACTTTGGGATGACATGGGCAGTGCCAAGGTCAGATTCCAACTGCTGAAATTACCCCCCTGCTTAATTAGAAACCTAGAATTTCTAATGAATCTTAGCCCCACTGGTTTAAGATACCATAACATGATCACCATTCTTGTACCATGCAGGACGAAGCGCAAGATGGCCTGGACGGATCATACAAGGAGTTGTACCTGAAAGAGAACCCCGGTGGCGACGTGGAGGGGCATATGCTGGCGCTGATCGAGAGTGAGTGGGAGGAGCTCAACAGGGAGTGCTTCTCCAGGAGGGCCTTCCCGCCCAGCATGACCCGAATCTCGCTGAACCTCGCACGGATGGTGAGGGTCCTCTTTGCCTACGGTGAAGGGCAGACGCTCCCCGTCCTTGAGGAGTACATAAGGATGCTCTTGTTATGAATCATGCCCACACAATCAGGAATGCAGAGGATGACAGAACCAGAGGAAAGCTGGGGTTTCCCAATGAAAATCCTGCTTGAGGATTCTGCAGTTCCCCCTAAAATTCAGCCATATATTCGCCATAGTGAAAGAATATACTTTGTAGAATGGCGCAGTCAACCTTTTCTAACATTAACTACAATTTTTTAAATAGTGGTAAAGTGGAAATTGTATAATCTTCGAAGTTGATGCTCGCGTAGCTAGTGGGACCCGCCAGTCAGGTGGTCGACATGTGGCTGTTTGCTATTCGTTAGCTTTGCCGAGAGGAGCTCTCGGCAAAGCATCCACTCGGCATTGGACATGGGACATCGAGTGGCCTTTGCCGAGAACAATTCTCGGCAAAGACTTTGCCGAGTGTTTTAGGCCCTTGGCCGAGTTTTTATGGCACTCGGCATAGGTTGTGAATCCAGTAGTGTTCGCAGCTAGATATTCCCTACTCTCACGGATATGGAGGGACGTTCAGATTGAAGCCATATCGCACCATCTGCAAAATCCCATAGACTCAATACCTCAGAACTCCGCAAATATCCTGCCATAGTTGAGTATCTAACTTCATAGCAGGCAAAATTAAGGAAGTGCCGGTGTTCAAGTGAAGTTTCGAGCTGGGTTGAACAAAGCTAATATGGACCAAAGCGAATAAACGTTGATAAAGTTTATAAACAAATAAAGTGCCTGTGTGCAATAGAAGTTTCAAGCAAAGAAAAACAGTAAGGAAAAAACAGCCAAAAAAATATTAACATATACAATAACAAATTAATACCATTAGATTCATTATTGAATGTACTTTCACATCATATAGATTTGTTAAAGTAAAAGTTTATATTTTTCCCATAAACTTGGTCAAACTTTACGAAGTTTAACTTTAGTCAAACCTAATATGTAGAGTAAATAAAAACAGAGGAAGTACTTTGGTTTTCTACCATTCAAATTTCATCATGAATATTTGAGGCATGTGCCCATTTTAGTCTTATGGTGTGCCCGACTCTATCCACAAGAGAATTCATGCATGCAAAGGGTGATAACAGTAGATTCCCTCTACTTAATCAAATAAAGAAGAAGATTTCAAAAATTCACTTTGGCACATGGGAGCATATGCTCCTGGCATATGAGCACTTTTATTGAGATGAAGGAGCATCCTCTATTTGCCCGTATGCTTTTTATAACCAGAATAGTTATTACAAAGCCTATTGGACAGCGAATAGGGTCGCAATGCGTCAGGAGGAATACTAGTGTTTAGTAAGAAAATTCCGCAGAAGCTATATCTCACTTATAGCGAGATGGTAGTTCCCCTTGCCCACAACGCCCACGCGTATGCGTCGGCTAAGTACGTTCGTTCGGGCGTTGCTGTTTTCTCGGTCATGCGTTTCGCTTGGTCGCTGTTGTTTTGTTTCGATTTTTTCCTGCTTTGGTTTCTTTTTCCCTTTACTGGTTTTCTCGGTTTCTCTGTTGTTTCCTTACTGTTTGTCTTTGCTTTTGTTTTTTGGTTATTTTTCACTGCTTTTGCATCGTTTTCACTGTTTCAACTTTTTATCTTCGTTTTACTCCAGTTTTATTTGTTTCTTTGTCGGTTTTCTTTGTTGTTCTGTTTTTCTTTGTGGTTTACCATTTTGTTTGTTTCTTCGTTTTTTTGCTTTGTTCCTTTCTATTTTCCCCAAATTTTCTTATCTCCCTTTTCTTTTTTTTTTGCAATTTTATCCAATTTTCTCGTTTTCCTTTCCTTTTCTGTTTTCTTTGTTTCTCTTATTATTTTTATTTTTTAAACACATGTCTACATTTTTGTACATATTATACATTTTTATACATCAAAAACATTTTTAATGTATGAAAAACATTTTTAATATATGTTTAACATTTTTTCAAATAAATGATTACTATTGTTTCAGATATATGTTTTGATAACTATTGTTTTCATATATTGTACATTTTGAGTATACATCTAAAACATTTTACATATAGTTTTGACCTTTCTTATATACTCCCTCCGTCCCAAGAGGGAGTACATGATTAACTATTTTAACTTACATGTTTTATTTCTACATTTTTTTGACGGACCAGACCTATAGTTTCGGCAAATTTAAGGAACCAAAAACATATTATTTTTTTCAAGAAAAAAAGGTTAATACCCATCCTAAGCTATTTTTAGTAGGCGTAGTTCCTAAACCGGCCATAAATTTTGGCCATCTAAAGGAAACATGCATGGCTATCATCCCGCAAAGAAAAAGCTTTTTGCAATGAAAATGGTAAACCCACAATCCTGTTTTAAGTGACACCAGAAAATCTTTTGCTTTTTGTATAAAACTCCCTGATATTTCATTTAATAAACCCTTAGTCCATCTAGAAAATAACATTATATTTTGGGGGCAGATTCAAATACTTTTTAAAATATCAATAACTTTTGAACCGTAACTTCAATTTTGACATGTTATATATGAAAAGTTGATTAGAAAAATGTGTAGAATCTGAAAATGATGTTGTTTAGCTATGAAACATTTTAAGTGTTATTTAGTATGCAACCTTAATCAATAGCTCACGATTCGTCTTTGTTTCGTACCGATGTAGATCCAGATTGGAAATCAACACATCAACAAAACCACATTAGGGACAAAACAATCTATAACCTCGCATGCACACCTCGACAAAAACTTCTTAGGGGAACCCTTGGGATTGACCACATTCAAACGCGTTGAGGCCACATTCAAACATATTTTTTTTCAAGAAAAAGCTGTAAAAACCTATCCTAAGCTATTTTTAGTAGGCGCACTTGCTAAACCGGCCATGAATTTTGTCCACCTAAAGGAAACATGTATGACTACTTTTTAGGAAACAATATTGTTCTGGGAGACAAGAAGGCAGCCGAGATGAGGGACTGATCCAGACTAGAGCAGCTATAGCTGATTCAGGTTCGGCAGATTTAATTGGAGGATTATGTCTTCTATATTCTTTTAAAGGATGGTTGAATTATTTGTGTTCCGAACATGGTTTATCATTGCACACACTTTATAGCTGCAGAATTTGGAATGCTACTGCAGGATATAAACTCCCATATTGCTGTTTCGATGGAACAGAACAAATCATGAATACAAGCTAAAAATAATACGTAATACCCAGCGAAACTAGCTAGGTGCCGGTAGCACACTTGCAATGGAATCATATGCCACGAGGGGCATCGCTACGTTCATATGGATATCGCTAGTTTCCGGGGAAGACCTTGCGGGGCACGCGCTGCGAAACCGGGCCGGCCGGTCCCGCTTCCGGGGCGGCGGACAATGGCAAAATGGGCGCCGCTGCTGTGACTGGGGGCCCGCAGCAATCGTACCCACAGCATTTGAGGTTGCAGCAGGGAGTCGGCAACACCTGGGCGTCGCTGTGGGTGAGCGCCAGCAGGAGGGCCAGCAAGAGGGCGCCGACCATCTTGGAAGCCATCGCCGTCGAGCCTTTGCAGCTGGTTTTGTGATGAACTCGCTTGTGGTACGGGGCCAACAACTTTGTGATGCGAGAGACGAGTGCGGTATGGATGTCTTGGTTCCTCCTATTTATAGCCGTTTCCCGAATAACGCAGATGGAAGGAATTCAATTGGAGCATTAACAACGTGCCATATAAAATCGTGGTCAAGTCCTGATATCAGCCGGATGACTCCTCGAGGATAAGGATGAGTTTTAAGACAGGCTCCCAAAATTTTAGAATAAGATTAAAGGTGGCTAATATAAGGATGCTAATTAGGAAATTATCCATGATGGTAAATCTTTGCTAGCAGGACATTAAAGATAAAATCTCACATGCTATAGATTTTTTTGAGATTACGCACATGCTCTATATCATCATCAAGATGAAACCTCATGGATAAAGATATTATTTAAGATGGGTAGGAATGTAGGATTGGATCGTTGTTATCCCTCCATATAGATTTATTAGGCTAGCGAGCCGTTTGATTAGACAAAGGTAGAGCACGCATTTTTTTTTCATTTTGTAAACCCACGCATAACAAAAAAAAACTATGCCAATGTTGAGAACCATCTTGTGGTTGGATGGTTAGGATGGTTGTACCCTAGCACACCAGGGATCAAACCACATGTTTAACACCTATGCGCCGAAGTGCCAGTGGTGTCGTCTTTATAGGGTTAATTATAAGTGTACATGCATATATATGAGTGTCTATGTCTATATTGTTTCTCAAGAAAAAAACAAAGTTAATCACCCGATAAGTCCAAATTTAAATGTGGTCAATGGATTTGCTAAGAATTGCCTGGGTGATTTTTTTTTTTTTTTGGTTATGGCATTCGAGTTTCTGATCTCCGGAATTTATTTTCTGATTTGCGTTGGTTTGTGGAACAATCAGAACAGTGTGACAGGGCTGGGACAAGAGTTTGTGGAGTGCACAGCAATGTATCGCTGCACCAGGTTCATGTTGTGGTACTTCATCAGTGTTGTCTTATTTGTGACTATACTATAGATAATAATAAGGTCTACAAAGACCCTTGAATACACACGAACTGGGTGTAGCTCAGATGGTTAGGTTCCTGGTGGTGGAGTCAGTCAACAAGGGTTCAAATGATGTACTTGGCACTCGTGCTCACATTAGTCTCAAGATGTTATGTCCTCAATATCTTGAAGTTGCTTATACCTGTAGGTTGTTCGTATGCATGTATTGGACCTCTCTTGGTGCGCCCGCACCTGTATATAGGTGGAGGAGCAAGAGTTCCGTCCGACCTATGGAGGTGGAGTCCTCGTAGGATCACATCCCTTTGGTTGGCTTGTCCCCAAGCAATAGGGGGGTTGGCCGACTTGGGCCCTATGGGCCGCCTTGCCCCCATGGCGGGGGGTGGGGGGGGGGGGGGGGTGGGGGGTGGGGGGGAGGTGGCAGTGGGATCCTTCCAGAATTTTCAAGAGGTTGCTGGAACATATTGAAGCTTTCGTCATCTTTTAGAACATTCTGAGACACTACCGGATATCACTGAGACGTTCTCGGGACCTCTGGGAACAATTTTGAGATTATCAAAAACACTTTCAGACCCCTTCGCTCTTGTCCTCTATTATCACATAGTACTCCTACATGTTGCTAATAATTAAGCGTGTGACTCTATAGGATCCAGACTATGTGGACAATTTGTAACACCTTTCAGTCAATAATTATTAGCAAGATCTGGACACCCACAATAATTCGCACATAACATTGAAGATCTTTATTAAACAAACATTTTGTTATTGCATGCAATTCCTTTTGCCACTCCATACGTTACCAAACATGAGGGGAGGCTTTGATGGTATCGTTGTGATCAACTCCTTGATCACTGTACCTAGTTATCCTCATTACCGGTTTGTACTCTTTCCTTATAATCGTATTTCAGTATACACATGATTAACTCCTTAGTGGCAATACATGGCCAAGAGATGCTAGACATTGTAACACCATGTGGTCCGAGAGTGTATATATCCATCGCCGGAGGGGCAAGTCTAAGTCTTGACATATCAAGTACAACGGCATACTTCCTTGTGTTAGCGAATGTTAACTTTATAATTACCCAGTTATGGAGTAACATACAACATATTGACGACATGATCTCGCTTTATACCATACAATGGGTCTATGCAACACCATTATTACCCTAACAACATGCTCTGGTTATTGTTTTCATCCTTGTTACATTAGCTATATGCACGTGGTCATGAAAGCAGAACCATCAACAATCCATGAGCAAGTCCAGAGGTCAAACTATGTTAGGTATTTATGTCTCTACACAAGAAATTAGGTTTTCCTCCGTATCTCACATTCAAAAACCAATGCAATTCTAGCATTGAAATATGAACTTAATTATGAACATGTAAATAAAACAATGCCAACTTTTATTATTGCCTCCAGGGCATATTTCTAACACTCTAACACTTGCACTAGAGTCAGTAATCTAGTCAATGCTAACACGCCTAACATCTATGGCATTCCGGTCTTGTTCATGTTTTGTTTGTGGTTGAGGATTCGTCAATGGATCTGACACATTTAGTGTTGGAAACATGCCCTAGAAGAAATAACAAATGTATTATTATATTTTTCATATTCATAATTAAGTATATATTTATGTGCTATGATTGCATTGATCCTTAATACGAGATTTGGAGAAAAACTCAATTGCATGTGTGAAAAAATAAAGACCAATATGATCCCCAGTCGACACGCATCATCTAACCACCCCCACTCACTAAACCGGAATGGAAACCCACAAACCCGCTGACAGGTGGGACCAAACAGAGAACCTCCAGTTCCAAGGTACAAACTATAACAAGCCAATGGGACAGATATATCCACTGACACACCGAAAACCCACCTTCATTGTTTCAGGGAGAAGAGATCGAACACGATTTCATTCACAGGGTTCGCCCGCACTTTATACAGGGGGGCGAGCGCACGATCACCATCGTGGGCAAGGCCATGACGAGGAGTGGAGGACGTGCGTGTTGACAGGGAAAACCACACACACGTACTGCTATACTCACATACTACTCATTACAGTACATACATCAGTATTCTAACACCCCCCCGCAGTCTTGGCGTCGGGGTTGGAGACGCAAAGGCTGGAGCGGAAGTCGCCGAAGACAGGGCCAGGGAGGCCCTTGGTCATCACGTTGGCGAGCTGCTGCGAGGTCAGAACATGCATGAAGCGGAAGTCGCCGAGAGCCACGCGTACACGGATGAAGAGGATGTCGAGATCGATATGTTTGGTGTGACGGTGATGGACGGGATTGCTAGAGAGGTAGACGGTGGAAACATTGTCGCAGTAGACAACGGTCGCCGCGTTCATCATGCACCGCAGTTCGCCGAGGAGCTGCCGGAGCCAGATGCACTCGGCAACGGCATTGGCGATGCCACGGTACTCCACTTCAGCACTGGAGCGAGTGACAATCGCTTGTCTCTTGGAAGACCAGGAAACGAGGGCGTCGCCGAGAAAAACGCAGAACCCAAAGGTAGATCGCCTGGTGTCGGGGCAGCCGGCCGAGTCAGCGTTAGTGTAGGCGCGGAGGTCTAGCGACGACGAAGCTCGAAGATGAAGACCAAGCGAGATCGTCCCACGTACGTAGCGCAACACACGCTTGAGCAGCACGTTATGGCACTCACGCGGGTCATGCATGTGAAGACAGAGCTGCTGCACGGCGTAGGGTAGCTCCGGTCTCGTGAGAGTCAGGTACTGCAGGGCGCCGACCAAACTGCAGTATTGGGTGGGATCGGCGACGCGAGGCCCGTCAGCAGCAGGCAGCTTGGCCTTAGTGTCCACCGGAGTTGGAGAGGGCTTGCAATTGTCCATGCCGGCGCGCTCCAGGACATCCTCCGCGTATTGGGACTGCGAGAGGAAGAAGCCAGAGCGCGTTCGCGTGACATGGATGCCGAGGAAGTAATGCAGAGCGCCGAGATCCTTCATGGCGAACACCCCAGTGAGGCGCGCGACGACATATTGAAGAAGCGCGTCGGAGGAGGCGGTGAGGACGATATCATCAACGTAGAAGAGCAGATAGGCCGCGTCGGAGCCACACGCGAAGGTGAACAGAGAGCTGTCCGAGCGGGTCGCCGCGAACCCGATGGTGGCGAGGAAGCTTGCAAACCGAAGAAACCATGCCCGCGGGGCCTGCTTCAGTCCGTACAGGGACTTGGACAGGCGGCAGACATGATCAGGTCGGTCCGTGTCGATGAAGCCGGCGGGTTGCATGCAGTAGACCTCTTCCTTGAGCGTGCCGTGCAAGAAGGCATTCTTGACATCGAGCTGGTGGACAGGCCACTGGCGAGACGCAGCCAGCGTGAGGACGTTGCGTACAGTAGCAGGCTTGACGACGGGGGAGAAAGTCTCACCGTAGTCCACACCCGCGCGCTGGTGAAAGCCGCGGACGACCCATCGCGCCTTGTAGCGTTCAAGCGAGCCATTGGCGCACGTCTTGTGGTGAAAAACCCATTTGCCTATGATCACGTTAGCACGAGCAGGTCATGGAACCAAGTCCCAGGTGCGGTTGCTGACGAGAGCGGTGTATTCCTCCTGCATGGTGGCCACCCAGTTGGGGTCACGAAGAGCACCGCGAACGGAGCGCGGGAGCGGCGAGATGACCGACGAAGGGGTGGCTGCGGTGGTGGCGACGCAGACGTAGTCGGCGTCGTACTGACGATTCCGCTTGACTGTGCCAGTGCACGCCCGCGTGATGATAGGTGAGCGCGAGGAGGACGAAGGCGCTGCAGCAGTCGGGGGAGGAGCGGCCGCAGTGGAGGCTGGGACGCGATCGCTCGATGGAGAGACAGGCGCGCCGTTGGATGAAGATCCAGCGGACGCAGTCAAATCTCCGGAGCTCGCGCTAAGCGGTAAGGCTGAGGAATCGTGGGATGACGATCCGACGGTGGAATTTAAATCAGGGCGATGAGAAACAGACGTGGCGGGATCCACGGCGGGAGGAGCGGTGGGCATGGGAGCCAGACGCGGCGAAGCCACGGCGGGAGGAGCGACGGGCACGGGAACCAGTCGAGGTGGAGCCATGGTGGGAGGGGCGACTAGCTCGGCGGTGGCGGCGAAGGGGAAGACGTGCTCGTCGAAAAGGACGTGGCGGGAGGTGAGGACTCGGCGAGTAGTGGGATCGTAGCAGCGGTAACCGTGATGATCAAGTGGATAGCCAAGGAAAACACATGGAAGTGAGCGATGCTCAAATTTGTGGTGCGTCGTGGAGGTCGTGTTGGGGTAGCATAAGCATCCAAACACTCGGAGGAGGGAGTAGTCGGGAGCAGTGCCAAGTAGCAGCTCGTGTGGTGACCGCGGCGACGTGCCCGAGCAGGGTTTGTAGTTGAGAAGCAGAGTGGCCATGGCGAGAGCTTCAGCCCAGAAGCGGGCGGGCATCGAGGCGTGAAAGAGCAGCGAGCGCACGCTGTCGTTCAGTGTGCGCAGAACGCGCTCCGCCTTGCCATTCTGCTGGCTCGTGTAGGGGCAAGAGAGGCGGAAAACCGTGCCATGCTGCGTGAGCAGAGAGCGCAGAGGGAGGTTGTCAAATTCACGCTCGTTATCAGTTTGCATAGCGAGGATAGGGCGCTCAAATTGTGTCTGAACATAAGCATAAAATGCAGAGAGAATGGCAAGCACTTCAGATTTATTTCGAATTGGAAAGGTCCAGACATAACATAGTGAGTACAGCTATCAAGCACGACAAGATAATACTGAAAACCGGAAACGCTACTAACCGGTGATGTCCAAAGATCTAAATGCAGAATTTGAAAAGGAAAATAGCTACGATGGGATGATTCAGAGAATGGCAGGCATGCGTGTTTGCCCAGACGACACGCACGACAACCATGACTTGACGACGGGTAGCAGGTGAACTGGGTGTGACGGAGTGCTCGCCGAAGCGCTTCTTCTCCAGGATGCCTGAACCGTTGCTGCCAGAGCCCCACGGTGGCGACGCCAGCGAAGGGAGGAGCGGAGGCGGTGGGTGAGCCGGATGTCACACGGTAGAGATCACCAGTGGAATCACATCGTAGAATCGGCCGGCGGGTGTGGATGTCCTTGATAGAAAAGCCAAATTTGTCAAACTCAACAGTAACTGGGTTGTCGTGAGTGAGTTGATGAACAAACAGTAAGTTCTTAAGAATGGACGGCGACAGAAGAATATTACGGAGGCAGAGAGGGCTGGGGTGGTGATGAGGGAACCATAGCCAGTGTGAGTGACCGGAAGACAGTCACCACTGCCAACAATGATTTGGAGAGAATCAGAAGGACGGAGGGAGTGAAGATTACCCGCGTTGGATGTCATGTGCGCCGTCGCGCCGCTATCCATGTACCAGTCCGAGGTACTCCCTGACGGTGGAGAGGTAGTGGACGCAGTGTGGAGAGCGGTCTACAGTGGCCCCATGTTCCAGGGCTGCGGCGGCGGAGGTTGGGGCCCGGTGCTGGAGCTCGCGCCGGGGTCGCCATAAGAGAAGCCTGGTGCAGCGTAGGGGAAGTAGCCGTACGGCGAAGGCGTCGGGGGCGCGAGGCCGGTGAGGTACGCCTGCTGGTGCGGGATGCCAGGGCGAGGACCGAGAACGCCCGCGCCAGGGGCACGCCATGGCATGGGCCATGCCTGGACCATGCCCGTCCAGGAGTTGGCACCAGGTGCGGCACCGGGCAGGGCCGCCGGGGGCGCTGGCGACGCGGGGGAGGTAGATGCCCCCCAGAGCCCCGGCCACGGCGACGACCACGGCCGCGCCCGCGCCCAGAGTTAGTTGGTGAAGACGAGGCGGGCGCTGGGGCGGGTGGACGGGGCGCAGGCGATGTAGTCGGCGCGCGCGTGGCGAGCAGGGCGTGCGCGGATTGCTAGCGCGTGGACTGCTCCGCGCGATGCTCCTCCAGGAGAAGGAAAGAGCGGGCCTGCAGAAACGTCGGCAACGGCACACGGGAGGTGAGGTGGGGAATGGCATGGTGGTACCGTGAACTGAGCCCGCACAGTATGTTGAAGAGCTGCTGAGTGTCAGTGACCGACTGCCCGAGGTCGCGGAGCTGATCGGTGAAGGACTTGAGACGGGCGCAGTACTGCATGACAGTGAGATCGCCTTGGATGACGGCGTGGTACTCAGCGTCGAGGTAGACCGCGCGCGAGAGCTGGTTGTCGTGGAAGATGCTCTCGATCGCAGCCCAGAGAGTGGCCGCCGTGTCGTCTGGTTGCATTACGGCGTCGACGAGCTCCGGCAAAATGGTGGCGTAGAGCCAGTGGACGATGCAGTGATCGACCATGACCCACTCCGGATCACGGTTCCGGCGAAGAGGAGCAGCCTCGGCGAGGATGTGCTCGCGCACGCCAAACATCCCGACGACGGTGTTGAAGAACCGGCGCCACTGGGTGTAGTTGCCCCGTGGAGGTCCAGGGTGACAGGAACATGATGGCGAATGTCGATTGTCTGGAGGACCGACGAGGGGAACACGCGGAAAGCGAGCGGCACCGGGGCGACGACTGTGGCAGCGGCAACCGCTGCGGCGTCCGGGAGGATGGCATCGCGCAGGACGCCGGTGCCAGGGGCATTGCCAGCAGCGTCGCGCGGAACGCCGTCGCCATTATGGGAGGAACGGGGAGACGAGATGGGGTTGGTGTCCATGGCAGCGGAAGGGAGGTTGGGATCGGGTGCAAAGGGATTGTGCGGGTCCTCAGCATGTGATACCATGTTTCAGGGAGAAGAGATCGAACACGATTTCATTCACAGGTTCGGCCGCACTTTATTAAGGGGGGCGAGCGCACGATCACCATCGTGGGCATGGCCATGACGAGGAGTGGAGGACGTGCGTGTTGATAGGGAAAACCACACGCACGTACTGCTATACTCACACACTACTCATTACAGTACATACATCAGTATTCTAACATTCATAACAACCGTTTCACACCCAACAATGAGGGAACGGGATGCACCGACCTGAGCACCCGACGAAGATGGCATGGTATGCACCAAGTCGAGCATTGCCGACAAATGACAAACCGGCACAGCACACCCCGAGCACCCACCCACAGCTCCGAAGGAACAACCCCTTTCATGGCCAACGACCATGGCATGGCATGGCATGCATTACCGACTAACGACAAACCGCCAAAATACGCCCCGAGCACCCATCGACGGAGCTTACCGTCCCAGATAAACCAAGACGGGCCACCCATCTAGAGCCTGAACCCCGCCTCGACTACATCCACCATACGAGCATACTGCGGCCATGGAACACTCACAAGTTGGCCCGGGCGCATGCGCGTAACCGTCTTGCGCGAGCCAAACACGCACACGTTGCCCTGCTTCATGGGTGTACCCGGCTCACGCGAACTGAACATCCCAGTAGTAAATGAACCACACTGACATGCCGACCCGGAACGTGCGTACCCAGCTCCCACGAGCCAAACAACCCGGTAAGAGATGAACGACGCTGACATGCCGACGCAGGTGGAGCAACGCATGAGACGTTGCATGCAAGCGCAACGAAATCCCCCCACAAAGTTGGCCTCGAGCACGACCCATTCATCATGGACCCCCGAGGTAAAAAGACACGGTGCCCAGTGCCCAGGGAGATCGGACGGTCAAGAGCGTACCAAGCAGCCATCAACGAGAGGCGCGCCTAGATGACACTCGCGAGCGCCGATGCCCCCTGGAGGCGGGTACTCCAGCAGCCTGTTCGGCCATGCAATGCTCACGGGCTGACCCGGGCACACACGCATACTCGCCTCGCGCGAACCAGCACGCACAGGAGCGCGCTAGGAAGCCATCAGTGCTTGGCGTGTGCGGAACTGAGGGCCCTCGGGAGCGCCGATGTCCCCAGGAGGTGGGTACTCCCTCTATCTAAATATATATGCCCAAATACATTTTGCGAGGTTAATTTTGACCACGGGTTCTCCTAAATTATTTTTTTTGACCATGGGTTAGAGCAATAATACCACACAGGATCAATCCTTGGTGGGAAACTGAGAGCATGACTGAGCAGGAAGAATATACGGCTACAATCCTCAAGTCTACGTTCAGAAAGGAAGCACTGATTTAAGAATTAAGACACAGATTTTAATGTCACCAGAGCAGGCAAGTGGCATGCTGCTAGCCTGCTAGTAGCCAGTGAGTGAAAGAATGCGTGGAAGCGTATGCGTTTGGGCAGGGACGCGTGCGTGTTTATATAGGCAAGATAGATTACAAGATTGCGGTAGTTAGGTTTGTGGATTGATCCTCAAGAAAGCCTATACAAGAGATGAGGATAAACCCTAACAACCTAACTACCTAGATTACAACAGAAACACCCACGCACGCGATCTACCTATCTACGGGTATATACGGTTTATACAATACCGTATACCCCTATACATACTCTTTCTAACACGCCCCGTCAATCACAGCTTCACCAAGTTGAGATTGCCCTTGAAGTCTTCTAACTTCCTCCATGACAAAGCTTTGGTAAAACCATCTGCAACTTGATCACCTGTGGGAATGAAACGAATATCCAATAATTTGTTAGCTACTCTCTCACGAACAAAATGATAGTCCACTTCTATGTGTTTTGTCCTTGCATGAAATACTGGATTTGCTGATAGATATGTAGCACCAATATTATCACACCAGAGACATGCAACTGGTGAGTGCATGACTCCAAGCTCTCGTAGCAAACTTTGAACCCAAATAATCTCAGCAGTGGCATTGGCTAAAGATTTATACTCTGCCTCTGTACTAGACCGAGAAACAGTAGCTTGCTTACGTGCACTCCAAGAAATCAAATTTGGACCAAAGAACACACAAAATCCTCCTGTTGACCTTCTATCATCTGGACATCCTGCCCAGTCAGCATCAGAGAAAGCACTAACAATATTGAAATTTGACTTGGTAAATTTCAGACCCGTACTAATGGTACCCTTGAGGTATCTCAAAATTCTCTTAACAGCTGTCATATGTTGAGAAGTGGGAGAATGCAAGTACTGGCATACTTTATTAACAGGAAAACAAATATCAGGTCTTGTCAGTGTCAAATATTGCAAAGCACCGACCATGCTCCTGTATTTTGTTGATTCCTCGGCCCCTAAAGGGTCCCCTTCTTCTTTTGACAGCTTTTCTGACGTGGAGAGAGGCATGTTTGAAACCTTGCAATTTACCATTCCTGCACGCTTAAGTATATCCAAAACATATTTTTCTTGAGTAAGAAGTATTCCATCTTTTACCTTTCTCACCTCAATACCCAAGAAATAATGAAGATCATCCAAATCTTTCAAGGCAAAATCCTTCTTAAGATCTTCTAGCAATGCTACAGTTGCATCTTGTGATGAGCTAGCAACAATAATATCATCAACATAAACCAACATAAATATGGTGATATTTCCCTTTCTGTAAAAGAACAAAGAGGTATCTCCCTTGGATGATTTGAAACCAAGTACTTGGAGTTTTTTCACTCAACTTGGAATACCAGGCCCTAGGTGCTTGCTTTAGTCCATACAAAGCTTTATCAAGTTTGCAGAGATAATTCTCTTTTCCTTTTACCTCAAATCCAGGTGGTTGTTTCATATAGACTTCTTCCTCTAGAACGCCATGAAGAAACACATTCTGCACATCCAATTGCCTTAAGCTCCAATTTCTTGATACTGCAACAGAGAGAACAAGTCTGATAGTAGCTGCCTTTACAACAGGACTAAAGGTATCTTCATAATCTATACCATATCTCTGTTTAAAACCCTTGGCTACTAATCTTGCTTTATACCTATCAACTTGACCATCTGCTTTCCTTTTAATTCAATAGACCCATTTACAATCAATGACATTCTTGTTTCGTGTTGGTGGAACTAGATGCCATGTCTTATTTTTAATAAGAGCACCATACTCATCATTCATAGCTATTCTCCATTTTGTGTCACTTAAAGCTTCATGCAAGCTACTTGGCTCACCAGTAGTTGTTAAACCTCCAAACCGAGGTTTAAGCTTATCATACCTGACCGTACCATCTGTACGAACTTGCGGTTTTACAATACCATGTTGTGATCTTGTTCTGCGAGACGGCACATCAGGAACTGCATTGGGCTGCGCCGCAGAAGATCCAGTCGATGGAGTCACAGTCGCACGGGATCCCACGTCGATCCTGCCATCAGTTGCACGAGATCCCGAGTCGATCCCGCCGTCAGCGCCAGGGGATCCCATGTCCCCCGCACCAGGTTGGTCCACTTGGCGATCATCATGAGACGGCGCGGGGCGCGAGGGACCGGTCGGACCGGTCGGCTGGTTCTGCTCAATGTGGCCGTCGGTGGTTGGCCCACCTGGGGAACCGACGCCTGACGCGCCCACGCGCCCTCCTGGCCCACCTGGGGAGGCAGCGCCCGATGCGCCCACGCGCCCCTGGGAGGGGTGTGATCCGAGGAGGATTCCCGCGGACTACCGCCTGCAGCTGCGCTATCATCCTCGGGATCAGCGGCGGCAGCACCTGAATCTCCTCCGTGCTCCGCGCCGTTTTTGTCCTGTACTGCCTGCATAAAATGACGCATGGGAGCTGGATTTTCACCAGAATTAGCAGGAAATTTTGCATGTTGATCAAGCACGTTTTCACCCCCATGATCAATAGGCTCAGGTGAAGGAAATATGCCCTAGAGGCAATAATAAAGTTATTATTTATTTCCTTATTTCATGATAAATGTTTATTATTCATGCTAGAATTGTATTAACCGGAAACATAATACATGTGTGAATACATAGACAAACATAGTGTCACTAGTATGCCTCTACTTGACTAGCTCGTGAATCACTAGTATAGCCCATTTGATTAACGGGATCATATCATTATGAGAATGATGTGATTGACTTGACCCATTCCGTTAGCTTAGCACTTGATCGTTTAGTATGTTGCTATTGCTTTCTTCATGACTTATACATGTTCCTGTAACTATGAGATTATGCAACTCCCGTTTACCGGAGGAACACTTTGGGTACTACCAAACATCACAACGTAACTGGGTGATTATAAAGGAGTACTACAGGTGTCTCCGAAGGTACATGTTGAGTTGGCATATTTCGAGATTAGGTTTTGTCACTCCGATTGTCAGAGAGGTATCTCTGGGCCCTCTCGGTAATGCACATCATTATAAGCCTTGCAAGCAATGTGACCAATGAGTTGGTTACGGGGTGATGCATTACAGAACGAGTAAAGAGACTTGCCGGTGACGAGATTGAACTAGGTATTGGATACCGACGATCGAATCTCGGGCAAGTAACATACCGATGACAAAGGGAACAACGTATGTTGTTATGCGGTTTGACCGATAAAGATCTTCGTAGAATATGTAGGAACCAATATGGGCATCCAGGTCCCGCTATTGGTTATTGACCGGAGACGTGTCTCGGTCATGTCTACATTGTTCTCGAACCGTAGGGTCCGCACGCTTAAGGTTTCGATGACAGTTATATTATGAGTTTATGAGTTTTGATGTACTGAAGGAGTTCGGAGTCCCGGATGAGATCGGGGACATGAAGAAGAGTCTCGAAATGGTCGACACATAAATATCGATATATTGGACGACTATATTCGGAGTTCGGAAAGGTTCCGAGTGATTCGGGTATTTTTCGGAGTACCGGAGAGTTACGAGAATTCGCCGGGGAGAAGTATTGGGCCTTATTGGGCCCTGCGGGAAAGAGAGAGGGGCTGCCTAGGGCAGGCCGCGCCCCCCCCATGGCCTAGTCCGAATTGGACTAGGGGGAGGGGCCGCACCCCCTCCTTCCTTCCCTTCTCTCTTCCCCTTCCTTGTCTCCTACTCATAAAACATGGAAGGACTCCTAGTTGGACTAGGAAAAGGGGAATCCTACTCCCGGTGGGAGTAGGACTCCCCTAGGGCACGCCATAGAAGAGGGCCGGCCCTCCCCTCCTCCGCTCCTTTATATACGGGGGTAGGGGAACCCCATGAACACACAAGTTGATCATCGTGATCGTTCCTTAGCCGTGTGCGGTGCCCCCCTCCACGATATTACACCTCGGTCATATTGTAGCGGTGCTTAGGCGAAGCCCTGCGACAGTTGAACATCAAGATCGTCACCACGCCGTCGTGCTGACGGAACTCCTCCCCGAAGCTTTGCTGGATCGGAGCCCGGGGTGCGTCATCGAGCTGTACGTGTGTCAAGAACTCGGAGGTGCCGGAGTAACGGTGCTTGGATCGGTTGGACCGGGAAGACATACGACTACTTCCTCTACGTTGCGTCAACGCTTCTGCTTCGGTCTACGAGGGTACGTAGACAACACTCTCCCCTCTCGTTGCTATGCATCACCATGATCTTGCGTGTGCGTAGGAACTTTTTTAAAATTACTACGTTCCCCAACAGTGGTATCAGAGCCAGATTTTATGCGTTGATGTTATATGCACGAGTAGAATACAAGTGAGTTGTGGACGATATAAGTCATACTACCTACCAGCATGTCATACTTTGGTTCGGCGGTATTGTTGGATGAAGCGGTCCGGACCGACATTACGCGTACGCTTACGCGAGACTGGTTCTGCCGACGTGCTTTGCACACAGGTGGCTGGCGGGTGTCAGTTTCTCCAACTTTAGTTGAACCGAGTGTGGCTACGCCCGGTCCTTGTGAAGGTTAAAACGGAGTCTATTTGACAAACTATCATTGTGGTTTTGATGCGTAGGTGAGACTGGTTCTTGCTTAAGCCCGTAGCAGCCACGTAAAACTTGCAACAACAAAGTAGAGGACGTCTAATTTGTTTTTGCAGGGCATGTTGTGATGTGATATGGTCAAGACGTGATGAGATATAAGTTGTTGTATGAGATGATCATGTTTTGTTGAAGTTATCGACGACTGGCAGAAGCTCTATAGTTTTCTCTTTGTTGCATAAGATGCAAGTGCCAAATAATTGCTTTACTTTATCGCTATGCGATAGCAATAGTTGCAAGAGCAATAGTTGGTGAGACGACCATGTGATGACACATTGATATAGATCAAGATGATGAAGATCATGGTGTCGTGCCGGTGACGATAGAGATCATGACAGTACTTTAGAGATGGAGATCAAAGGCGCAAGATGATCATGGCCATATCATGTCACATATTTTTGCATATGATGTTTATCGGTTATACATCTTATTATGTTTTGTTTGATGGTAGCATTTTAAGATGATCTCTCACTAATTATCAAGAAGTGTTCTCCCTGAGTATGCACTGTTGCCAAAGTTCGTCGTGCCCAGACACCACGTGATGATCGGGTGTGATAAGCTCTACATCCATCTACAACGGGTGCAAGCCAGTTTTGCACACGCAGAATACTCAGGTTAAACTTGACGAGCCTAGCATATGCAGATATGGCCTCGGAACACGGAGACCCAAAGGTCGAGCGTGAATCATATATTAGATATGATCAACATAGTGATGTTCACCATTGAAAACTACTCCATCTCACATGATGATCGGTTATGGTTTAGTTGATTTGGATCACGTGATCACTTAGATGACTAGAGAGATGTCTATCTAAGTGGGAGTTCTTAAGTAATATGATTAATTGAACTTAAATTTATCATGAACTTAGTCCTGATAGTATTTTGCAAATTATGTTGTAGATCAATAGCTTGCGTTGTTGCTTTCATATGTTTATTTTGATATGTTCCTAGAGAAAATTGTGTTGAAAGATGTTAGTAGCAATGATGCGGATTGGATCCGTGATCTGAGGTTTATCCTCATTGCTGCACGGAAGAATTATGTCCTTAATGCACCGCTAGGTGACAAACCTATTGCAGGAGCAGATGCAGACGTTATGAACGTTTGGCTAGCTCAAAAGGATGACTACTTGATAGTTTAGTGCACCATGCTTAAACGGCTTAGAATCGGGACTTCAAAGACGTTTTGAACGTCATGGACCATATGAGATGTTCCAGGAGTTGAAGTTAATATTTCCAGCAAATACCCGAGTTGAGAGATATGAAGTCTCCAACAAGTTCTAAAGCTAAAAGATGGAGGAGAATCGCTCAACTAGTGAGCATGTGCTCAGATTGTCTGGGTACTTCAATCGCTTGAATCAAGTGGGAGTTAATCTTCCAGATAAGATAGTGATTGACAGAATTCTCTAGTCACCATCACTAAGTTACTAGAACTTCGTGATGAACTATAGTATGCAAGGGATAACGTAAACGATTCTCAAGCTCTTCGTAATGTTGAAATCGACGAAGGTAGAAATCAAGAAAAAAACATCAAGTGTTGATGATTGACAAGACCACTAGTTTCAAGAGAAGGGCAAAGGGAAAGAAAGGGAACTTCAAGTGGAAAGACAAGCAAGTTGTCACTCCTGCGAAGAAGCCCAAAGCTGGACCATAGCCTGAAACTGAGTGTTTACACTGCAAAGGAAATGGTCACTGGAAGCAGAAATGCCCTGAATATTTGGTGGATAAGAAGGATGGCAAAGTGAACAAGGGTATATTTGATATACAGATTATTGATGTGTGCCTTACTAGTGTTTATAGTAGCCCCTGAGTATTTGATACTTGTTCGGTTGCTAAGATTAGTAACTCGAAACAGGAGTTACAGAATAAACAGAGACTAGTTGAAGGGAAAGTGACGATGAGTGTTGGAAGTAGTTCCAAGATTGATATGATCATCATCACACACTCCCTATATTTTTGAGATTGGGGTTAAACCTAAATAAATGTTATTTAGCGTTTGCGTTGAGCATGAATATGATTTGATCATGTTTATTGCGATACAGTAATTCATTTGAAGTTAAAGAATAATTGTTATTCTGTTTACATGAATAAGACCTTCGATGGTTATACACCCAATGAAAATAGTTTGTTGGATCTCGATCATAGTGATACACATATTCATAATATTGATGCCAAAAGATGCAAAGTTAATAATGATAGTGCAACTTATTTGTGGCACTGCCGTTTGGGTCATATCGGTGTAAAGCGCATGAAGAAACTCCATAAAGATTTCGGAATCACTTGGTTATGAATCATTTGATGCTTGCGAACCGTGCCTTTTGGGCAAGATGACTAAAACTCCGTTCTTCAGAACAATGGAACGAGCTACCGACTTATTGGAAATAATACATACTGATGTATGAAAACCAATAAGTATGAAGGCTCGTGGCAAGTATCATTATTTTCTGACCTTCACAAGATGATTTGAGCAGATATGGGTATATCTACTTGATGAAACATAAGTCTGAAATAGTTGAAAGGTTCAAAGAATTTCAGAGTGAAGTGGAAAATCATCTTAACAAGAAAATAAAGTTTCTGCGATCTGATCGTGGAGACGAATATTTGAGTTACGAGTTTGGTCTTCAATTAAAACAATGTGGAATAGTTTCACAGCTCACGCCACCTGGAACACCACAACGTTATGGTGTGTCCGAACGTCGTAACCGCACTTTATTGGATATGGTGTGATCTATGATGTCTTTTACTGATTTACCATTATTGTTTTGGGGTTATGCATTAGAGACAGCTACATTCACGTTAAAAGGGCACCATCTAAATCCGTTGAGACGACACCGTGGTTTAACAGTAAACCTAAGTTGTCATATCTTAAAGTTTGGGGCTGCGATGCTTATGTGAAAAAGTTTCATCCTGATAAGCTCAAACCCAAATCGGAGAAGTGCGTCTTCATAGAATACCCAAAGGAAATTGTTGGGTACACCTTCTATCACAGATCCGAAGGCAAGTTATTCGTTGCTAAAAAGGGATCCTTTCTAGAGAAGGAGTTTCTCTCGAAAGAAGTGAGTGGGAGGAAAGTAGAACTAGATGAGGTAACTGTACCTTCTCCTCTAATTGGAAAATAGTTCATCACTGAAATCAGTTCCAGTGATTCCTACACCAATTAGTGAGGAAGCTAATGATGATGATCATGAAACTTCAGATCAAGTTACTACAGAACCTCGTAGGTCTTCCAGAGTACGGTCCGCACCAGTGTGGTACGATAATCCTATTCTGAAAGTCATGTTACTAGACCATGATGAACCTACGAACTATGAGGAAGCGATGATGAGCCCAGATTCCGCGAAATGGCTTGAGGCCATGAAATCTGAGATGGGATTCATGTATGAGAACAAAGTGTGGACTTTGGTGGAGTTGCCCGAAGATCGGCAAGCCATATTGTATAAATGGATCTTCAAGAGGAAGACAGATGCTGATAGTAGTGTTACTATCTACAAAGCTCGACTTATCGCAAAAAGGTTTTTGACAAGTTCAAGGTGTTGACTACAATGAGATTTTCTCAACTGTAGCGATGCTTAAGTCTGTCCGAATCATGTTAGCAATTGCCACATTTTATGAAATCTGGCAAAAGGATGTCAAAACTGTATTCCTTAATGGATTCATTAAAGAAGAGTTGTATATGATGCAACCAGAAGGTTTTGTCAATCCAAAAGGTGCTAACAAATTGTGCAAGCTCCAGCGATCCATCTATGGACTGGTGCAAGCCTATCAGAGTTGGAATATAAGCTTTGATAAGTTGATCAAAGCATATAGTTTTGTACAGACTTACGGTGAAGCCTGTATTTACAAGAAAGTGAGTGAGAGCACTACAGCATTTCTGATAAGTATATGTGAATGACATATTGTTGATCGGAAATAATGTAGAATTATTCTGCAAAGCATAAAGGAGTGTTTGAAAGGAGTTCTTTAAAAGAAAGACCTCAGTAAAGCTACTTACATATTGAGCATCAAGATCTATTGAGATAGATCAAGACGCCTGATAAGATTTTCAATGAGTACAAACCTTGACAAGATTTTGAAGGAGTTCAAAATGGAACAGTCAAAGAAGGAGTTCTTGGCTGTGTTGCAAGGTGTGAAGCTGAGTAAGACTCAAGAGCCGACCATGGCAGAAAATAGAAAGAGAATGAAAAGTCATCCCCTATGCCTCAGTCATAGGTTCTATAAAGTATGCTATGCTGTGAACCAGACATATTGTATACCTTGCTCTGAGTTTGACAAAAGGAATACAATATTGATCTAAGAGTAGATCACTGGACAGCGGTCAAGAATATCCTTAGTGAGGACTAAGGAGATGTTTCTCGTTTATGGAGGTGATAAAAGAGCCCGTCGTAAAAAGTTACAACGATGCAAACTTTTACACCAATCCAGATGACTCTAAGTCTCAATCTGGATACATATTGAAAGTGGGAGCAATTAGCTAGAGTAGCTCCGTGCAGAGCATTGTGGACATAGAATATTTGCAAAATACATACGGCTCTGAATGTGACAGACCGTTGACTAAGCTTCTCTCACGAGCAAAACATGATCACACCTTAGTACTCTTTGGGTGTTAATCACATAGATATGTGAACTAGATTATTGACTCTAGTAAACCCCTTGGGTGTTGGTCACATGACGATGTGAACTATGGGTGTTAATCATATACAGATATGAATATTGGTGTTAAATCACATGGCGATGTGAACTAGATTATTGACTCTAGTGCAAGTGGGAGACTGAAGGAAATATGCCCTAGAGGCAATAATAAAGTTATTATTTATTTCCTTATTTTATGATAAATGTTTATTATTCATGCTAGAATTGTATTAACCGGAAACATAATACATGTGTGAATACATAGACAAACATAGTGTCACTAGTATGCCTCTACTTGACTAGCTCGTGAATCAAAGATGGTTAAGTTTCCTAGCCATGGACAAAAGAGTTGTCATTTGATTAACGGGATCATATCATTAGGAGAATAATGTGATTGACTTGACCCATTCCGTTAGCTTAGCACTTGATCATTTAGTATGTTGCTATTACTTTCTTCATGACTTATACATGTTCCTGTAACTATGAGATTATGCAACTCCCGTTTACCGGAGGAACACTTTGGGTACTACCAGACGTCACAACGTGACTGAGTGATTATGAAGGAGTACTACAGGTGTCTCCGAAGGTACATGTTGAGTTGGCATATTTCGAGATTAGGTTTTGTCACTCCGATTGTCGGAGAGGTATCTCTAGGCCCTGTCGGTAATGCACATCATTATAAGCCTTGCAAGCAATGTGACCAATGAGTTGGTTACGGGGTGATGCATTACATAACGAGTAAAGAGACTTGCCGGTGACGAGATTGAACTAGGTATTGGATACCGACGATCGAATCTCGGGCAAGTAACATACCGATGACAAAGGGAACAACGTATGTTGTTATGCGGTTTGACCGATAAAGATCTTCGTAGAATATGTAGGAACCAATATGGGCATCCGGGTCCCGCTATTGGTTATTGACCGGAGACGTGTCTCGGTCATGTCTACATTGTTCTCGAACCGTAGGGTCCGCACGCTTAAGGTTTCGATGACAGTTATATTATGAGTTTATGAGTTTTGATGTACCGAAGGAGTTCGGAGTCCCGGATGAGATCGGGGACATGACGAGGAGTCTCGAAATGGTCGAGATGTAAAGATCGATATATTGGACGACTATATTCGGAGTTCGGGAAGGTTCCGAGTGATTCGGGTATTTTTCGGAGTACCGGAGAGTTACGGGAATTCGCCGGGGAGAAGTATTGGGCCTTATTGGGCCCTGCGGGAAAGAGAGAGGGGCTGCCTAGGGCAGGCCGCGCCCCCCCTCCCATGGCCTAGTCCGAATTGGACTAGGGGGAGGGGCCGCACCCCCTCCTTCCTTCCCTTCTCTCTTCCCCTTCCTTGTCTCCTACTCCTAAAACATGGAAGGACTCCTAGTTGGACTAGGAAAAGGGGAATCCTACTCCCGGTGGGAGTAGGACTCCCCTAGGGCGTGCCATAGAAGAGGGCCGGCCCTCCCCTCCTCCGCTCCTTTATATACGGGGGTAGGGGGCACCCCGTGAACACACAAGTTGATCATCGTGATCGTTCCTTAGCCGTGTGCGGTGCCCCCCTCCACGATATTACACCTCGGTCATATTGTAGCGGTGCTTAGGCGAAGCCCTGCGACAGTTGAACATCAAGATCGTCACCACGCCATCGTGCTGACGGAACTCCTCCCCGAAGCTTTGCTGGATCGGAGCCCGGGGTGCTCCATCAAGTTGTACGTGTGTCAAGAACTCGGAGGTGCCGGAGTAACGGTGCTTGGATCGTTTGGACCGGGAAGACGTACGACTACTTCCTCTACGTTGCGTCAACGCTTCCGCTTAGGTCTACGAGGGTACGTAGACAACACTCTCCCCTCTCGTTGCTATGCATCACCATGATCTTGCGTGTGCGTAGGAATTTTTTTGAAATTACTACATTCCCCAACATCAGGAGGTGTAGTTTCAGGTAGCAATAGGATCTCAGATCGAAGGGGAGTGCCTGCATTGGGGTTTAAAGCCTTGAACGGAAAAACCGTTTTGTCAAAGATGACGTCCCTAGAGATGTAGACTCGGCCAACAGCAACATCAAGGCATTTGAAACCTTTGTGAAGATTGCTGTATCCGAGAAAAACGCATTGTTTTGATCGAAACTCTAATTTTTTGGAATTATAGGGACGTATATTTGGCCAACAGGCACATCCAAAAACCCGAAGAGAATGATAGTTTGGTTGTTCATGAAACAAACGACCCACGGAGGTTTCATAGTTGATCACTTTACTAGGGGTGCGATTTATCAGATATGTGGCAGAGAGAAAAGCCTCATCCCAAAATTTGAGGGGCATGGAGGCATGAGCCAAGAGAGAGAGACCTACATCGACAATGTGTCGATGTTTTCTTTCAGCTGATCCGTTCTGCTGATGAGCATGTGGACAGGAGACATGGTGGGTGATCCCTAGTTGGCAAAAAAAGGAGTTTAAACGCTCATATTCGCCACCCCAGTCGGTTTACATGGTGATAATTTTCCTATTGAACAACCTTTCAACTAATGCTTGAAATTCATGAAAGATTTTGAACACTTCGGATTTATGCTTGAGAAGGTAGATCCATGTGAATTTGCTCTAGTCATCAATGAAAGACACATAATAGTTTTTCCTATTGATAGAATCACGGGAAGGCCCCCATACATCGGAGAAAATTTGCTCTAAAGGAGCTTTAGATACACTGATCGAACTAGGATAAGGTAGTTGGTGGATCTTGCCTAATTGACAAGCGTCACAAACACCTTCTTTGTTCAACTCACTACTTGAAAAGGGAATGTTGTTGTGGCTAAGGACATGACGAACTATGGTTGATGAAGGATGCCCTAGCCGACTATGCCACATGTCCGTGGACACTTTATTGACACCAAACGCCTGTTTGCTAGAGTTCAACGGAGCCGATGATAGGGGGTAGAGACCACGTCTACACCTGCCTTGGAGGAGGGTTCTCCTCGTTCCCTGTTCCTTAACGAAAAAGAAACGTGGGTGAACTTCAAGAAAAGTATTGTTGTCAATGGATAAACGATGAGCTGAAATAAGATTCTTGGTGGCATCGGGTACATGCAGTATATTTTTGAGATGAAGATCACGAGTGGGGGTTCGAACAGTGAATTGACCAATATGACAAATTTCCATACTTTCCCCGTTTGCAGTATGGACTTGCTCATTGCCATTGTACTTGTTTCGGACGGTCAACTTGTCGAGCTCGCTGGTGATGTGGTCCGTGGCCCCCGTGTCGAGGTACCAATTTGTGTCCACTCCATAGGACGAGGTGGTGGCCGATCCTGCACTTTTCTCATTCTTGGCGAAGGAGATGTCGAAGCGGCGATAGCACTCGAAGGCGGTGTGGTTCGGCTTCTTGCAGATCTGGCAAACAACCTCAGGGAGGTCATTTGCTCCTCCATTGCCGTTGCCACGGCCTCCATTGCCGCGGCCGCCGCCTCCGTTGCCGTTGCCACGGCCTCCATTGCCGCGGCCGCCTCCGTTTCCACGGCCTCCATTGCCACGGCCGCCTCCGCGACCGAAACCACCACGGCCACGAGACACGGCGTTGGCCGAAGATTGGGAGGACTGCTTTCCCCCTTCAAACATGGCAAGACGTTTTTCAAAACCAATCAGCTGAGAGTACAGTTCAGCTACCTTGATGGGCTCGGTTCTCGCAGCGCTGATGGACGAGACGAAGGAGATGTAGTCGAAGTCGAGTCCGGCGAGGATGTAGGAGACCATGTCATCATCGTCGAGCGGCTTCCCTGCTGAAGCCATCTCGTCGCCTAGCGCTTTCATGCGCCCGATGTACTCGGCGATGGTCGCGGTGCCCTTTTTGGTGGTCGAGAGGGCGATCCGCGTGTTGACGATGTTGGCCTGCGTCTGGGAGAGAAACATCTCCCTGATCGCGGTCCATGCCGCGGCGGCCTTGGTGTAGTGGGCGACTTGGATCATCACAGGAGCAGAGATTGAATTGAAGATGAAGCTGAGCACCTGAGAGTCTTGCGCCAGAGCGATGTGATGCGCCGAGTTCGGCACATCAGTGGGCTTGCCGTCCTTGTCGGCGAGCTTGGGCTTCGGGAACGGGTGATCGGGGTTGAGGTGGTCGATCAGTTGGGCTCCACGGATGGTAGCTAAGGCCTGCGCGCGCCACACGAGGTAGTTGCCGCGGTGGAGCTTGTCAACGATGGGAATGAGGGCATATGGAGCGGCGGCGGCTGAGCTGGAGCTGGCCATGGCTACTGCGATCTGCTAGGTTGGATGCGGTAGAGGAACTAGGCTCTGAATACCATGAAAGACTGCGTGGAAGCGTATGCGTTTGGGCAGGGACGCGTGCGTGTTTATATAGGCAAGATAGATTACAAGACTGCGGTAGTTAGGTTTGTGGATTGATCCTCAAGAAAGCCTATACAAGAGATGAGGATAAACCCTAACAACCTAACTACCTAGATTACAACAGAAACACCCACGCACGCGATCTACCTATCTACGGGTATATACGGTTTATACAATACCGTATACCCCTATACATACTCTTTCTAACAGTGAGTGCGGCGTGTTCATCCTTTGATCCTTTGATCTTTCTTCATCGCTCCTTTTCAGAGAAGAAACATCGACAACACTGTTATGCAAACATTATACGACGCCGTAAATCTGGGGAGCTTCGGAAACGTTTGCATGCTAACCAACTATCGAGTGTCAACCATTACAAAGATCTGTAGTAAAGTAGTAATAAAGAAAAAGAAATTAAGCCTTGCTTTCTCTTTTTTTTTTTGAAAGATCCAGCATCGCTGGCATTTCATTGATAATAACAGGAAGCAGCGGAAAACAACAAGGTGGTGAAGGTCCTAGGACCGGATCCGGAGATCAAAGAAAAAGAAAAAAAAAGAAAAGAACCAACAACCCTAATAACCGCAGGACAACACTCCATACAATCCACACTAGGCAGCGCAGCTTCGACGCCGATGATGAACTACTAAGGAAACAGGCAGGGGTGGCGTCACGGAGGATCACCGAACGAGCCATCTGTCACGCGTCATCGTATACCACCGGCCCCCACCGCAGCTTCGACTTCACAACAACAGGCAGTCGAGGCACACCCACGAACACGCCGGAGAAGAAGAGCCGACTACCACGACCAAGGCCACGCCTCCGACATTGCTCACCGCCGTCATCATTGCCACAGAAGCCACCGTGCACGTCCAACCGTAGGAAGCACCGATGGGATCAAGGTCTTGAAGACGGCGCCCTAAGGAGGGGAACGACGTTGAAGACGACGCCACCGCCCGACCCTACAACAGGATCTGGGCTTTCACCCGAAGAACTTGATCCGGGAGTAGAGGCTGTGAAGATTCCCGACGACGACTCCAAGGAGGATAGCGATGCCACGAGCATCGTCGCCGCCGGCCGGCTAGCAACGGCCAGGCTATTCACCCAGGGCAGCCACTCCCACGCAGCCGGCCGAGGCCAACCCGTACCTCCACTGTACCGTACACCCCTCACACAGCGAGCGCGCCAACGCTGTGCAGAGCCACCAGCAAGACTCCTCGTCGACGGCCTACAGAAAACCAGATCTAGTCCTGCACCACGCGTCCAAACCAAGGGCGAAGCCTTCCTGCTCCAGCAATCGCCACCTGGCACCACCAGCCCACGGCAGACCTGCCAGATCCAGGTCCCCCGCCGAACACCACACGCAGCCGCCCAGCCAAGAACCCATGCCGCGCACACCACGACGACCACCGTCGCCCAGCCGAGCCGCCGCGATCACCACGCGCGCCCGTGCATGCGACCCTCTCGCGACCACCACATGCCGCACCGCGCCAGATCCCACGGCTCGCAAACTGGCCGCGGTCAGCCCCCGCCGCCCCTCGCCAGATCTGCGCCCCTGGCGCCCCGCGCGCCTCCGTGCGTAGCCGCGACGGCCAGAAGCGCCGCTCCGAGCATGCGCTGCCGCTCAAGCTCCCCCGATGAGACCGGCCCGTGCCAGCCAGCCCCGGGCGAAGGAGGGAAAGGGCCCCGCCGCCGCCGAGCCGCGCGGGCTTTGCCCGGCGACCTCCGCCGGCGGCGGCGAGGGGAGAAGGGGAGGATGGGTGGGGTCGCTGGCGACGGCTAGGGTTGGCTCCCGAGCCGCTCGCGGGAGCGACGCGAGAGCCCCGATGCTCAGGATCTGGAGTGGCCAGTCATGGGTGGTTTTGTTCAAGCGCCCAGATGATAAGCCTGGCTTTCTCATTAGTCCAAAACTCTATGAAGAGATTGCTAACCAACTAGAAGCACAACCCTAGGGAGAAGCTGATGAGCACGATGTGTCCTAGTCTCCTAGAAGAGAGTTACAAAGATGATGCAGGCGAGGTGACGCGAATCAAGACGAGATGTTGGGGTTTTTTCCCGTAAGGGGAGAGATCATCTGACTCCTGAGAACCCAGATAGAAAAGGGGGCAAACTAATGCTTACAGCGCAATGTCACACAAGAAAGAAGCTGAACAAACACTGAATGCTCAGCGTCAAATGTGCTGCACACAAAAGCTAGTATCCATCTTCAATCCTGACATTAGCAAGGATATAGATCACAGTTCATAATTAAGAGACATGCAAATCAATAGAGCACACTAAGATAACTTGACACACACACACACACACACACAACTTCTTGGGCATAACATCGAACTTCGGTAGGTCCGACAGAAGGAACTAGCTAGCGGCAGATCAACAGATCTAGTACACTAGTAATATAAGATAGATCAACACACACCGAACATTTCTAGTAGACAGAGACAACACTGACTTCAGTAGATCGACGGAAGGGACATGCATGCATGCATGTGCTGCGCTTCCCTACTAAAGGAAGGCGGCGGTCGCTGCCTTGGGTCCGGCAGTGCGTGAGATGAGGAATCCGGCGGCGCCTGGGGCCTTCATCATGGCGCCGGCGGCCACACCGGCAGGCCAGAAGAAGTAGGCGCCGACGGCGCCGGCGACCACCGCCACGGCTCCCAGCACGCCCTCGCGCGTGTCGACCATGTCCTTCGCATTCTGCTTCAGCGCCTGTTTGGATACTCTAACGAAGGTTAGAGTTAGAGTTAGTTTCTAACTCTAGACTAACCCTGAACTAACTCTAACCTAGATGATTGTTTGGATCACAGGGTTAGATTGACAATAAATGCATTTTTTCTCACTTTCTAGCCGGATTTGGTGTGGCCTTGAATCATAAAAGGTTGACAAACAACAAATACTCACTTCACATCGCTCTTGAAGAAGCCTAGGCGCAATCAGTGAAGACTCCACGAATAAGTGAAGCCTAGCCGCAACGAGGGGCGCCGGTCGAGTGGCTTAACGGCGACGGGGGCGCAAGAGACGATGCCGTGGCTCGAGTGGCTGAACGGGGAGGGATGCCGCGGCGTCGGAAGGAGCGGGATGGGGCGGGGGAAGCGGTGGCGGGATGGGGGCGACGGGCGGGCGTGGCGGGGAGCTGCGGGACGGGGGCGGCGGGGGCTGCGGGAGCGGCGGCGGGGGTGGCGGGATTGGGGCGACGGGGCGGGGCGATTGGGGCGGCTGGCTGCTGCGGGAGGATGAGGTACGGGTGCAGAAGAGGATATTTTTTAATGGGACCAACCACATTTAACTCCAATTAGCACCTCCCCATCGGGTTGGATTGTTTTGCCAGGTTAGAGCAACTAAAAGCTATCTAACTCCACCTGTTTGGATCCTCTAGGGTTAGTTTAGCCTGAACTAACAACTCTAACTCTAACTGCAGCATCCAAACAGGGCCCTTGGCTTGCTCGCTGCTTCTTCTGTTGAAGATGTCGCCTGGCTACAGGTTGGGAGGGAGAAGGTAGGAATTGTTGGCGAGACAGGGCGAGGTGGGTGTGGGTTTATAGAGATGGAGGTGGTTGTGGTACCTTCTCGACCTAGTACTACTCGCTGATGAGCTTTGGTTTAGACTAGCCACAATGCATAGTAACATACACATATCCCTAGACTATGTTACTATCTTCATAGTGGGTAGTAACATAAGTGCGTAACATGCAAAGCTTCATTTATTAGGTTATAGACTCATATTACATTGGGACATGTGATGTTACAGTAACTAGCTCATTACCACATAAGCAAATTTGCTGAGTTGGACTCGATGTTACTGCTGAAGTTACTCCCACTGTGGCTAGTCTCAATGGTGTTCTGACGTTCTGTACCGCGCCGCGTCGTGCGCCAATCGGGCTATCCTCGGGAAGGATGGCAGCCGGAGACCCGCAGGCACGCATACTGCAATTCGTGGGCGCGTCTGAGGAAAAATAGTGCCTCGCACCGGTTGGAAGAGGCGCGCGACGGCATCGGGAGCTATCGACACTTGTCATCTCGCATGCGCGTCCTAGCGGCCGGTGCATGTCATGGGCCCGTTCTGTTCCAAGGCAAAAGCAATACTACTAGATGTGAATGGCAAATGAACTCTTGTATGGAAAAAAATTACACCCTCTATGTCTCGTAATGTAATGTCAAGAAACGTCTACATTTTAAGACAGATGGAGTACAATATGTTCGGAACAGATGTGAAGATACAAAGAAACGTCAATTCCTAGTCAAGAGACATCGCGTCTCTTCAGGTTGGTCATAGCGACAAGTAATTTATATTGGTAACATGCATGTGTTGCTAGTTTTTGTTAGTAACATACTCCCTTTGTCCACAAAAAACCGTACATTTCACGTTTGAAAATTTACACATAGATCAAGAAAATACCTCACTTACCCTAGAAAAAAGAGGTAAATACATCACATGTGCCTAAACTTGCAAACTGTGAAAAAATGGTGCCACAACTTGTCCATTTGGTGCATATACGGTGCCTCGCTCGTAGGCTGCCGTATTTGCTGGCCACGTGGCTTGACAGCTGGTGTGTGGCCCACGAGTTAGTGGCTGTGATCGTAGGCTGAGATCGATGCGACGCGCGCAATGGTTATTATATAGAAAACCCCCTGGGCTTTAAGTAATTATCGCATAAAAGTCCTTGGTTTGTATAACCCTTGATACCCAAATCCCCCAATTCAGAAAACACAAAGGCAAATCCCTAACCCTAGGTAGACGACGGCGCCGGCGCCGGCTGATGATGTCTTTGCTTTGTCGCAGGGCGGTGAGAAGTTGACCGAGAGTCGCTGCCCAGAAAAACTCAGAGATTGCATATTACTCTGTAATGCACTTAACAATTGCATTCATATTCAGATATAAATAAGACCTTGGCAAGAGCATTCTGAATGTTCAGAGATGAAAAAAGCTTGACAATTAATCAGGAGAACTTCACAGTGATTTCGA
Source organism: Triticum timopheevii (assembly GCA_963921465.1). NCBI lineage: Eukaryota > Viridiplantae > Streptophyta > Magnoliopsida > Poales > Poaceae > Triticum > Triticum timopheevii. Next base: position 66,883,930 of record OY997272.1, on the reverse strand, counting down.
ATATAACTTCATAGTGATAACATAAACAACAACATTTCAAATAGAACTTCATAGTGATAACATAAATAGCAGTATTTCAAACAGAACTTGACCAAATCCAGTACATCTGAAACGAGAGCAAAGCATAAAGCGTTTACTTGTCTCTTGGTCTCTAAACCCTAACAAAAGTAGCAGTTCATTCATGAACTCAACTAAGATGCATCACAAGTTCATTCATGAACTGAAACTAGGTGAGATGGACAAATGGCTATCACAGTGAGAGGAAATTATGAAGGTCATCAGGCCATCCATCATCATAGAGACCATGTGGTGCATTCTGGCTAACAAGAACCTCCTCTTCTGCTTGCATGAAGTGTGGCGCTTGGTGTGCACTTGCTCCATCATTTCCAAAGAGAAGGTTGTAGAAGCCAGGGGCAACAGCTCTAGCCCCTCTTGGAACACTTGTGCTATCTCCTGTTGCCATATGCGTTCTCCCTCCCCTTGCAGTACTTGCCCCTCTTGCACCCCTTGAAGTAGTTGTTCCCTCTCCCCTTGCAGCAGGTGTTCTGCCTCCCCTTATAACATGTTCCCCTCCTCTTGCAGCAGGTGTTCTCCCTCCCCTTGCAGCAATTGACCCTCTCTTGCCTGCTTCTTCCTGGGTCTTGGTGCAGCTCCTTGCTTAGATTTAGCTCTAGAACCTTCTGCTCTTCTCACCCTTCCAGTTGTCATTGCTGTAGTCACTGCCTACTGGGATTGAGTCTCTAGCATTAGCAATAAAGCTTGACTCAGGCAGTGGACCATAATCCCTAATTGTTGGGTATGTAAACCTCTCCTGCATTGAAGGAAATGAGCATTGCAAGGAGATTATCCAAAGCATTGGAATGAAATTATTCATAGTGTTGCAAGGAAACGATTCATAGTACAGAAGAAAATTACCCTTTCCTGCATCATGAACACCATGGAATCTTTAGTTTGTGTTGGATCCATCATGGGATGTACTCTATGTGGCATAATGTTTAAATCCACAATATATGTATTGTTCCGAGACAAAACCTGGAACACACCTTTCCCATACTCAGTAACCATGCAGTTCTTCGCCCATTCTATATATTTGTCTAGTTTCTTCTAAATTTTGGGGCACAGTCTGCCAGTCCACTTCTCAGATTCCTTTTGTTTGCCAACTATCATGTTTGCTAGTTTCTAGAAAATATAATCTAACATGGACTTTATTGGCAGATCTCTTCCATTTAGAATATAGCTACATAGAAAATTTAATCAATGTAAAAAGGTAGGGTATAAGTGGCATGTCGTTCAGAACAAAAAGAAGAAGAGATTGCAACATACCTGTTGAACACCTCAGACATATTTTTGAGGAGGATGTCACATTTTCCGAAAGGGTTAAAGAAGGCCTTTATCCATGTCCTTGGAGAGAACTTCTCAACCCACTTGTAAGCATCTAAACTGTGTCCCTTTATTTGCTCCATGTTTTTGTGGTAAGCAATTTGGTTTGTAGATCTTTCTATTGCCCATAAATCATTCTTCAATGTTTCACCCTTGTGTGCTTTGTGGAAATTCTGATATATGTGCCTCACACAATGTCTGTGTTCACCATGAGGGAACACTTTCTGCACTGCAACAATCAAACCCTGCAAAATTCATGTTAATTTAGACCAACTGGTGCAATCACAATATCATGAATCAAATTATACAGATAATAATGCTTACCTTTTGCTTGTCACTCATTAGTGTGTAAGGCGATGAGTTCGAAATGTTCAAGTCATCCTTCAATGAAGCCAAGAACCACTCCCAACTACTTGTCGATTCTACTTCACAAAGACCAAATGCAATGGGGAATATGCAGTCATTGGGGTCTACACCAACTGCTGTAAGCAAATTCCCTTTGTACCTAGTTTTAATGTGACAGCCATCAAGGAAAATTATTGGTCTACAAGCCTTAAGGAACCCTCTCTTACAAGCATCATATGACCAATATAGTGTAGAAAAGTGGTCTTTTTTCTCTTTAGTTTCATTGTCAAAAACCTCCGTGCACAAGAAAAACTTGCTTCCTGGGTTAGTCCTTCTAAGCTCTTGGCCATAATCCCACAACATCTTGTATTGGTCATCATCATCTCCTCTGATCTGCCTAACTGCTGCTCTTCTTGCCCTTCCTAGCTTACTTCTCTTAGCAATCATGTTAAATTCTGTCTCCACCTTCTCTGAAAACTTCCTCAAAGGCATTTTCTCATTATCTATGAATTCATTTCTGAATTTTACAGTCAGAAATGGGGCAGTGAGAGCTTTAAGGTCCCAAGCTTTGGTGCATGTGTGATTATCAAGATGTTTCTTGATCTGAATGCTACTACTCCTGTTATCCTTGCCTGCCTGCAAATACAAAGTACATCCAGGATTGCAAATAGCTTCTAATTTAGTGGTGGTGTTCCTTTTTTTCTTCATCTTCACTCTTTTTCTCGCACTATAGGCAACCAGTGCAAGCCTGAACTCTTTCGTGTCACCAAATACCATGCCAACTTTGAAAGCAGGAGCACTAAGATCAGTGGATGGATTTAATGTGTTGAACCTGTACTTGATCCAGCTTATCTTGCTCTTCTTTTGAAAGTTCCAAGTGACTATCATCTAGGACATCTTCAGGAAGTTCTCCTTCATAATCAGGTAAAATTTCCCTCTCTCTGTGATCATCAACATCTTTGTCTACATTACTATCAAACAGGTCATCATCACCATCTGCTACTTCATAATCACTCTCATAGAAGTCCTCATCTGTTACAACTACTTCAATATTCTGATCTGCATCATCATCATCATCTTCAGAGCTTGTATTATCACCATTCTCACAATTGTCAAATTCAGCCTCTAATTCCTCATTACCAACACCAGAACTAGAGCGTTCACCAAATGGGATGAACCTCTTTGCTCGGCTATAACAAATATCTCCTGCACTTTCTGGTATTTCAGACAAGCAAACATTTTCTTTGCCCTTTAGTGACTTAACTGGAGTTATTACTTTTGATGGTTCATTCAGTCCATGCAGAGTGTCACCATGGTCTACCAGCAGGACCAAGTTCTTGTGTTCTACTGTTGCAGCAATCATGAGCACTATATCTGCATCACATGACATCAGGTGAAGCCCATCACAAAATGTTTTACCAGGTTGGCACCAATACACATCCATCTTGGAGTTTGCTCTGTCATGGCCCAGTTGAAGAAGGAAATCATCTATACATAAATTAGACCAAGTATCACTCTGACAGTAGTCAAACCAGTCCACTTCATGATCTATATACTTCATGTTGCTACCAGATCCAGACAAAAAATCCCTTGTGATGGATCTGAACTGTGAACAGACTATCAAATAGCCCTGCATTATTAAAATAGAACAAATATTCAGATACTATTTTGCACATATATTCAGCACAAATTTCACTTGCTACAAAATAATAAGTTACCTATTCAGTATGCAACATCCATCTATGCAGCTAAGTATGTAGTTACACGTATAGCAGGTGCCACCAAAATTCAGTTTAAGTGTACATCAGGTGTCAACAAAATTCAATTTAAGTGTATAGCAGGTGTCACCAAAATTCAGTTAACTCTAAGATAGATAACTAAAGACAAAATTCAGTTACAAATCTTTTGAAAAAATTAGTTCGAACAATCCCCAAATCTGAGACGCGATGACCAAGAAGCCAAATGATCACATATCACCGGTATTATAGCCTAGTTAGTTCGAACAAACCCCCTGGGCAAACCCTACCCACCGTATACGTCATGGACGAGGAACAGAGAATCAGGATGAAGGGAAGACGAGAAGGGTGTGTCAGGCCCGCGCATGTCGACACTAGCTTAACTCCTTTAGTTATCGGACGACCTGGATGCAAGATGGACTAGCGCATCGGACGGCTCACGTGGCTCGCCGTCCACTGTTACTTTTCATTTGCCGTACTGTTCCGTTTTATCCATTTGCCTACTGAGGCTTTAAAGCCAGCAGCTACACCTTGTAATCGCTATGGAATTATGTTGAACCTATCTCCAAAACAATCATACATCTTATAGTGATATAAACCCTAGTTTAGCTCCTACTTTCCCCTTTCCTTCTTCGCACAAATTGAGAGAAATTTCGTTCGAATCCGCCCAGATCCCTTCTGGGTCGTGACAATTGGTATCATGAGCACAGGTTTTCCTCAGCGGCGCGACAGATCGGAGTACCTACCGTGATTTCCCTCCCTTCCCTCCCTTTCTTCTGTGGCGGCGGTGTACGGAGTGGGAGAGGACGGACCTCGGGTGGCGCAGGCGGCGGTGGACTCATTCGACGGCAGCTCACTGAGCACGACTGGTTGGGAGAGCAAATCGCCCTCTCAGTAAAATCCCAGGTCTCGCGGCGGGTGGTGCTGTTTTGGTGGCGAATCTCAACGGCGGCGGCAGGGTCCAGTGTTCAACTCGGGTTCCCGGCTCGATCCGGTGGTAAAATTCCTCTCTGACCACTTGACCACCATGGGAAGATCCAAGGCAAGTATCGACGAAGCAGATGTGACAGATCTGCTAGTGGTGAAGGGGGAATTTTTGCAACGTCGTGAAGAAACTGCAGAGCTGCGGGGCGAAATGGATGATTTGCGCAAGGAAGTACACACTATCAACACCAAGCAGGACACCATGGTTTCTGTGATGAGTGGGGTTCAGAAAGCGGTATAGTCCCTTAACTCGCAGTTAGCAGCCATGGCCGATGTGCTCAAAACACTCAGTGTATCTGATGCTTCCACATCAGCGCCACTAACTCCAGCAAATCCTGATCAGTTGCAACCACCACCACCACCAGTGAGCAAAGAAGCAGTGACAGAAGGGGACATGCCATTGACAGAGGAGTTACGGAAGCATCTCGCTCTTGAACAAGAAAAAACCAGACAAGTGGCCTCACAAATCCCTCCCCAGCTAGCACCGATCCAAGTTCCCAGATCCTCTGTTCCGCCAGGGTTTGCAATTGGTAACATCCTGGACATCCACTCGGGCAATGTTACGCCGACGGCTGCATACAAAACAGCGCGCGCACCTGGATTTCACAACTTTCAGCCTCCTAGAGCTCGTCAGAGTTGGGAAGATTTTTAGAAACAATATGAGCACAAAATGCGTACTCAATTCCTCAAGAGCATAACCAAAGGTCCACGAATGGATTTCCCTCGCTTTGATGGAGATAATCCAGCCGGGTAGATTCGTCAATGCGATAAATACTTCCAGATGGTAGGAGGTCCAGCTGAATACAAAGTGAGCCTCGCTCAACTTTATGTGGTGGGCAAAGCTGATGTGTGGCTATGTCGTTCTGGAATTCTCAAGAAACAACTTACTTGGCCACAGTTTTGTGCAGAAGTGCTTCACAGATTTTCTTCAGCCAATTCCTATGAGTTAACAGAGAAGTTCAACACTCTGAAGCAGAACACATCATCAGTCTCGGACTATACTGACCAGTTTGAGGAGCTCATGGCTGAAGTCCAAGCTGAAAACCCAATAATGGATGAAAATTGGTTCATCAGATGTTATGTAAATGGCCTCAGATCACAACTCAAGTATCAGCTACGACCATTAAAACCAGTATCTCTTACTGAAGCTTATTGGCTGGCTGTTGACGTGGAAAAAGGAGCTACTGAAAAGAAGCCCCACCCTTCTAAGTACAACTTAGCTAAAGGTTTTAGCAGTTACCAGAAACCCTACACGGCTGTTATAGAAAAACCTCCTGATCCTAAAACAGTTACTGTAATCCAGAGGGCTAGAGAACCTGGTAAGTGTTGGAGATGCAGAGATATTTAGTTCCATGGGCACAAGTGCAAGTTAGCACCAGTACTGAATGTACTAACTGGAGAGGACCCTACTGAGCAAGCACAAGAGCCGCAAGAGTTAGAAGAACAAGAGGTCACTGAGCAACCCCAAACTGAGGAACAGTGCATGACCATTTCAGCACAAGCCATGCAATCTAACAACAGCAACACCATCTCTATCCAAGTGAACATTGGAGGGAAACATGGCATTGCTCTAGTAGACTCTGGAAGTAACTCTACTTTCATCAGTCTCCAGTTTGCATTGCAAACTTCATGCACAATTCTCAAAGATGCAACTAGGGCAGTAACTGTAGCTAGGGGTGGCACCTTGTGGTCAGGATCATATGTACCCACAACAACTTTCACTGCTGGTCAAGCACAGTTCCAACAACAATTCAGAGTACTAGATCTACCTGGCCATGATATTGTACTTGTAAGTGATTGGATGGCCACACATAGCCCTGTAGCATTTCATTACAATCCCATGCAGATTACTGTTATGCAGAACAAACAAACACCAGTCACAATCAAGGCCTGTGATATGCTATCTGATGCTACTATCATTGATGCAGCAGAAGTGAACAACTAATGGCTGCTGGAGCCCCTGGTTATGTACTAAATCTCATCAGGGACACTACAATGAAGATACCACCCAAACAAGAAATCCCCCCACCAGTGGAAGAGGTATTGCAACAGTTTCCTACTGTGTTTCAAGAGCCAAAAGGATTACCCCCAAAGAGGGCTCATGATCACAAAATTCCCCTTAAAGAGGAAACAGTTCCCCCCAATTCAAGACCCTACAGAGTGCCCCACATGCAGAGGAATGAGCTTGAGAAACAAGTTGATGCAATGCTCAGAGACAAAATCATTAGGGCCAGTGAAAGCCCCTACTCCTCCCTAGCAATATTGGTTATGAAAAAAGGATGGAACATGGAGACTATGTATTGACTATAGGAAACTGAACTCTGCAACAATCAAAAACAAATTCCCAATTCCAGTAATTGAAGATTTATTGGATGAGCTCCATGGGGCAACTTACTTCACCAAGCTAGATCTCAGATCAGGCTATCATCAAGTGAGAATTGATGAAAATGATATACCCAAGACAACTTTCAGAACTTACTTTGGACACTATGAGTTCCTAGTCATGCCATTTGGTTTAGCAAATGCACCTGGCACTTTTCAAGCTCTTATGAACAACATCTTTGGACCTTACCTCAGAAAGTTTGTGTTATTGTTCTGTGATGACATCCTAATTTCAGCAAATCCCTTTCTGAACATATAGCTCATCTGAAAATTGTACTTCAACTGCTACAAGAACACCAACTGTTTGCCAAGCTCTCCAAATGTGTCTTTGCTGTTAAAAAGGTGGAGTATCTGGGTCATGTTATTACTGGCGAAGGAGTATCTACTTATCCTTCTAAGGTAGCTGCTGATGCTGAGTGGCCAGAACCTACCAACCCCACACAGCTGAGAGGATTTCTGGGACTATGTGGCTATTATAGAAGGTTTGTGAAAAACTTTGGGGTGATAGCAAGGCCATTACATGATATACTCAAGAAGGACAATTTTCAATGGACAGAAGCTCAGACACAAGCTTTTCAAGAACTCAAACAGGCTATGATCTCAGCCCCTGTTTTGGCCCTGCCAAATTTCTGTGAACCTTTTGTTCTGGAAACAGATGCTTCAGGAACAGGAATTGGGGCAGTTATGATGCAAGGAGGTAAACCACTAGCATACTACAGCTCTAGCCTATGTCCTAAAAATGCCTCTCTCTCCACATATGAGAAGGAAGCTCTGGCTATCATTGCATCCCTAAAAATGCCTTATAATCAGAACTGACCACCAAAGTCTGCAATTCATGACAGATCAAAAGATCACAACCAGTATCCAACATAAGCTGATGGTGAAACTGTTGGAGTTGAATTTCACTCTGCAGTATAAAAAGGGAAAGAAAACATTATTGCTGATGCCCTCTCTAGGAAACACTCCCTCATGGCAATATCTATGGCTACACCACAGTGGATCTCTGCAGTGGAAGACTCTTACAACAATGATCCTGCTTGCAAATCACTTTTGGAAAAACTCCTCTTATCTCAGAACCACACTGTCGATCAAAACACATTGCATTCAGGCATCATCAGACACAAGGGAAAAATTTATGTGGGCAAAGACTTGGAGCTCAGGAAGAAACTCCTCACTGCTTTACATGCATCTGCTCTGGGTGGTCATTCTGGCATGAAGGCAACTTACCACAGAATCAAACAAATCTTCTATTGGCCAAGTCTGAAACAAGAAGTAGACAAGTTTATAGCAGAATGCCCCACTTGCCAGAAGAACAAGGGGGAAACTTGCCCATATCCTGGCTACCTGGACCCCCTGCAACTGCCTGACATGGTCTGGACACATCTGAGTATGGATTTTGTCGAGGGACTTCCCAAGTCCAAGGGATATGATGTCATTTTTGTTGTGGTTGACAGACTGTCTAAATTCGCTCATTTCATCCCCTTAGCCCACCCCTACACAGTGCAGACAGTATCTCAAGCATTCATCGACAATGTACTCAAACTCCATGGTCCCCCGTTGGCAATTGTGTCTGACAGAGACACAATATTCACCAGCAAGTTATGGCAAGATATCTTCAAAAGCATGGGTTCGGAACTACGCTACAGCACTGCTTATCATCCAGAATCTGACGGTCAAACCGAGCGGGTCAACTAGTGCATTGAGAACTACCTACGCTTCCTGACATCCACTCAACCTAGAAAGTGGGCAACACACTTATATATGGCAGAATATTGGTATAACACATCATACCACTCATCGCTCAGGAAAACACCATTTGAGGCAGCCTATGGATATCCTCCTCCAAATATTGGTGAAAACATCCTACCTGCCCAATTGAGTGGCGATGCACATCAGCTCTTCAACGACAGAGAGGCCCTGCTCCAGCATTTAAAATCAAACCTAACAGCCGCTCAGGCACGCATGAAGAAATATGCTAATCGCAAGAGAACAGAACGCATCCTGGAAGTTGGTGACATGGTGTACCTCAAGATGCAACCATACCGCCTAAATGCGTTTGGATTACGCACGCACATCAAGCTCCAGAGCAAATATTACGGGCCTTTTCGGATCATCAAAAAGGTGGGAAGAGTCGCCTACAAACTACTCCTTCCTGAAGGGGCTAACATACATCCAGTTTTTCATGTCAGTCAGTTGAAGAAACATGTTGGTCCTAGAGCCGTTCCGTGTGCAGATCTTCCACTCGTCCGTTCTGACGGCATGATTCAGACAGAGTCGGTACTTGTCCCGGAAACGCGTCAAGTTCCCCGCAATAACCTACCCGTGGTTCAGTGGCTTGTGTAGTGGGCTAATCTACCTCCGGATGAAGCTTCACGGGAGGATGCGGCCTTCATGAAGAAAACATTTCCCGCATTCTTCAAGAGCACAATTGACAAGTGGTTCAACAGATCGACTCCTTGAGGACAAGTTCGTTTCTACCCAGGGGTATTGTCAGGCCCGCGCATGTCGACACCAGCTTAACTCCTTCAGTTATCGGACGGCCTGGATGCAAGATGGACTAGCGCATCGGACGGCTCACGTGGCTCGCCGTCCACTGTTACTTTTCATTTGCCGTACTGTTTCGTTTCATCCATTTGCCTGCTGAGGCTATAAAGCCAGCAGTTGTGCCTTGTAATCGCTATGGAATTATGTTGAACCTATCTCCAAAACAATCATACATCTTAGTGATATAAACCCTAGTTTAGCTCCTACTTTCCCCTTTACTTTTTCGCACAAATTGAGAGAAATTCCGTTCAAATCCGCCCAGATCCCTTCTGGATCGTGACAGGGTGCGACTTACCATACATAGGAGCTGCTGCGCATGGAAGACGGCGACGGGGGTCATCCATCGCATCCGCCGCCGACTGCCGTGGCGCACCACCTCTGCCACCTCCGCCTCGGATTGATCGCGATTGAGAAATTAGAGACAGGATATGAATCAGTGGGGAGTTAGAATGAAGTGGCACGGCCTTGTGGGTATCTATGCGTAAATGTAACAGGCAATCACTTCCCGCCGTTGGAGGGACTTTTCTGCGATAATTACTTAAAGCCTAGGGGGTTTTCTACATAATAACCACTGCGCGTCGCATCGATCTCAGCCTATGCTCACAGCCACTGACTCGTGGGCCGCACACCAGCTGTCAAGCCACGTGGCCAGCAAATACGGCCACGTACGAGCTAGGCACCGTATATGCACCGAATGGACAAGCTGTGGCATAATTTTTCCACAGTTTGCAAGTTTAGGCACTAAACTGACCACGCCGGACAAGTTAAGGCACCTGTAGTGTATTTACCTCTAAAAAAGAGCTAATTTTGCTCAATGGCATAATTAGCCCGGATAAGTAACACATGCGTGCTTGCAACCACTGAGAGAAGGCCATTAAATAACTGCAGCTTGCATGCAGTAATTAAGGTAAATACGAAAGGGACTCTTTTTTTGGCGAAGAAATACGAAAGGGACACAACTTAGTAAGCAACCAATAACTAGACCACATGTTGCTGCATGGGTCAAATGAGGACTGGATTAAAGACAATGTCTATTGGGTGTGTAGATTGACACTAGCAATTTGTGAATCCTAGATGTGCAGTCTTTCACAGACGAAGGAATTATGTGTGGTATCATGCAAGTCTTCATTTAGATCTAGACTCATTTTTCCTTGGACTGCGTTATGTTACCACAAACACATCTCTCCTTATTAACTACATGTCACATATGCAAACTTGTTTTAAGATGTATTATGTTACTATCTAAGTTATTCCCACTATGACCAGCCTTAGGAATGTAACCGCACGTCGGCTAGGATAAGGGTATATTCCTCTTTGGTTATACCTAGTTAACTAAATTCTAACACTTCCCCATTCTACACTTATCCAGATAGTATCATCATCCTGAAAGGTTCTTCAAATAGCATCATCAGCTTGAAAAGATCATCCCCTCCGAAAATATCTTCATTAAAATCCTTGATGAGAATCTAAAACATAAAACTCACAAAAGAAGAGTATACTCCATATGATGTTTTGAACAATAATAGTTTAAGAAGATGCTCCCTGATTCTTGCAAGTCGCGAAGTTGTCACGTACGAATCCATGAACATTTTTGAACACACTATAGACGAAGGTGCTCACACATACACACATACACTAACGCATATGTACACACGCATGCACACGCTACCTCTGTTTCTGGGATGAGGATAAATTGCTCTAAAAGTGATATCATCCCTAGAGGACTGTCTCGTGAGGAGACTATAGTATTTTTTTGCTTTACTCATGGGCTGCACTATAGGTGATTTCCTCCATTATGATAACCTGTGAAGAGGGGACATTCAACCTTTGATAGACAAAATCCTTAAGAAGATGACTAGCTGGAGGGGAAAATTATTTTACTACTCTACCAGATTAACTCTAATCAAAGCATGTCTATCTAGTATCCCTATATATTGTCCTTCTTCAAATTTCTCAAACGGTATTTAGATTTTAAAATAGCCAACTAGATGACTGTCTATGGAGTGATTTTAAGGGGGGCGGGAAGTTACACCTAGTTAACTGGCATCTAGTTTGTATAAAAAAGAGCATGGAGGCTTGGGGGTGCATAACATCAGAGAAGTAAACCTTTGCCTACTGCATAGCTGGGTTAAATAATATCTTAAGGCGGATGGTAACATCTAGAAGAGCATAGTCGATGTGAAATATTGAAAAACTCCCCAAACATTTTTGCCTGCAAAACATAGAAACATCTAGGTTTTGGCAAGGGGTCATGTGGGCTATTAAAACACTAAACTTTGGATATAGATGGGTTGTTGGAGATGGTAAAAAAAATCAGGTTTTGGGAGAATATATGGTTTGGTACCTTTCCCTTATTTGTGCAATTTTGGCCCCTATATATTATCTGCTACTGACAATCTGCATCTTTTTCTGAGGTATGGGACAAGAGTGAAATTATATTAACTGTTAGAAGGATCTTCACACCATCTATGATGGAAATCTGGTATTGTCTTGAACAAATAATCAAGGGTACGGTACTAACTTTCGAGGATGTGAAGAGTTTCCGATCTAGCAGTATGAGTCTAAAGTGGAATACACAACTAGATCTTTATATAGAATTATTAACTTTAGGGGGGTAGAACGTGTGTACATCCCTTCTATTTGTTTCATTGTTATCCCACCTAGGGTCTTGGTGTTCCGACGGTTGCTTTCTCACAATAAACTTATGACTAAAGATAAACCTAGCTAAGAGAGGTATTGAGAAACCACCTAGATATGTTTGCTACACTGGACAAGAGACCATAAAAAATCTCTTTTTCGGGTGTGTAGTTGTAAAGCAGATCTGGAGAACTGTTTCAGAGTTCTTCTACTATGATCTAGGTGTATATTTTCTCTCCGTTGCAAAGTTTTGGCCTGCCAATAAGAACCGTACAACATCAAATTCTATTTGTACTTGTGTATTATGGAGCATATGGATACATTGAAACTCTGATGTCTTTAATAATGTTGTAGGGGTTGATATGTACAGATATGGTGGCTGATTCTGGGGAGAATAAGAATTTTTTTTTTAGAAAAGGAGGATGACCCCCGGCCTCTGCATCTGGGAGATGCATACGGCTACTTTATTGATTATTCTCGAGGACTTTACAAAGTACTACAACAATGAGCCTGAATCCACCATCTTGGCAACACATGCCGCTACTCCTATCCAAAATGATGAAGGGGTGCTAGCTGGGCCACTATCCAAACCACTCACCTAATCCTAACATCAAAAGCCGAAAACTGAAACATATTCGAAAGCCCCAGCCGAGCCATATACCGGGTCTGGGGCACAATCCGGTCAGACGCACTCGTGTGTCATCGTCGCCGCCATCTTCCACAGGTCCCTCTTCAGATCATATTGAGGCTTCTACCTTGTCTGGCCACTTTGCCATCGACGTCACCATGACGCCAGACAGCAACCTCCTCCTGCGCGAGTCCATCTCCGCGCATCGGGCGGCGAGCCTCCACAGCGCCATGCCGCCGATCTTCGCCGTCATCAATGAGTGAGATGAAGTACCGCTCCACCACGGCATGTACAAGGTGAGGAAGGGTGAGGTTCCCATCGAAGACACGGCCGGAAGAGAAGCACCGCAGCCCCGGGACACTGCCCGAAGCTGCGACGCAGAAGATCAGGCGGGCCACCACCAGGAACCAGACCCAGACAAGATCGCCATGCACACCCAACATCCCCATGCCCAAGTCGGCGCCTTCAAGAAGGTGACGACGCTGTGGCGCCGCCGCTGCTTAGCCACCGGGGCTAGGGTTTTCACCCGGGCGCAGGGGAAGGAGGGAGGCAGGGGAGGTTTAGCCTCGGCGCCGCCACCAAAGAGGGAATGGCGTCCGGGACGCCATCAACGCCGTGACCGCCACCGGTGGCCAAGGGTTTCCCCCGGCCAAGCACCCTGCCGCCACCTCCGAACCAGCCACAACATCAGCAAGCGCATGTACGCCGGAGATCCAGGCCGGCCGGAGGTCATGCATCACGAGCGGACCAGGATCGCCTCCGATCTGACGAGGGAAGCCCGGGGCCTCCCCGCGCCATGACCTGCGCCCACCGGGACCTCGCTGCCCGCGCAGCCGAGGGGAACCAGCCTACCTCACCGACGAGCACTCCCCGCCGCCGGAGGAGCGCCGTCCGCACCAACAAGGCCGCCGCCTCAGATCCGGACCCTCACCACCGAAACAGAGCGGTCAGATTGGGGGGGGGGGGGAGTGCTAGATCCAGCCAAGTCTCCCCGCCGCCACCATTCCGGGAGCCGGCGCCGGCTTCGCCGGCCGTTCCTCCGGTGGCGGCGAGATGGGTAGGAAGGTGGGAAGGGTGTAAGGCCGCCGGATCTGGATTCCCCCGTCGCTGCCAGGGAGGGCGACGCGGGGGACGGGGGACGCGGGGGTACTCCTTAAAAATGGGGATATTTTCACTTCCCGGCCTCTGCACCAACTAAGGATGCATACGGCCATTTTAGTATGAGTACCAAGATAAACATGGTCCTCAAAATTTTTTAAATGAGTATCAAGATATTTCTTGATGAGTGGTTCCACCACACATCAAGCTTGATCCTCAATAAACGGGGGAAAACCCCTGTTCATCACCTGTCAATTCTGGGAATTGAACTCGGGTCTTTGGGAGAATAAGAAAATGGATGATACTATTCAAAGAGGCTGCTCTCTTGAGAGTAGAAGAATTTTCTATGGAAATTTCCTGTGTCCTCATATCTCCTTCCAGATTATAGAGTGGGTAGAAGTAATGGACAAAAAAACTGAAGGTGTTTTTAATCAAGTACTTCACACCAAACCCTGAGAAGTCGTCATACAAAATGTCTTTGTTCAGTCCTGTCACCCCGTGGAGCTACCTGGATCCCCAGTCCAACCGATGAAGAAACTTAGAGGCCTGACTTGGATCCTACCTATACGGTCTGTTGAGTATATTGTGCACGTGTATATGTGTGTGTAGGCCCCACCTCCTGTTTCCTTGTATAGTTGAGGTTGTGGCCCACCTCTGTACTTATATATACGTGCCTGATACACCGATCAATACATCAAGATTGCACAGCTCATATCTTGTCCTTCTACATGGTATCTATCGCAGCACGATCCTAACCCTAGCCGCCGCCGCCGCGCTTCCCCGCCGCCATTGCCGCCGCCTCTCCACGCCGCCATCACCAGCCGCCGCCGCTGCCGCCCTTCTTCAGGCCGCCGCCGCCGCCGCTGGTCACCGCCGCCTCGCCCTCCCTGCCTCGCTCGCCTCCGCCGCCACCTCCTCCCCGAGGCCGCCGCCGCCGCACCGAACCGCTTCCGCCTCCCTCCACCCGCGCCGCGCACCTCCCTCCCTCCCCGCGCCGCGCCGCCCTCCTCCCTTCCCTTCACCCGCGCCGCACCCCTCTCTCCCTTCAACCGCGCCGCACCCGCCCCGTCCTCCACCACCCGAGCCGAACCACCATGAGCTCCTCCTCCTCCACCGTCTCCAACCTGTTCGCCGGTCCCGATGTCACCCTCGTCCGCGACCTCAATATCCATGAGCGCGTCCCGGTCAAGCTCGATCACACCACCGCCTCCTACTCCACTTGGAAGCGGTATTTTTCGCTCTTGTTCCGTGAGTACCTCCTGCACGGCCACGTGGACGGCACCGTCGACTCGGCGCTCATGATCAACGACAAGGAGTGGATGATCCTCGACGCCACCATCATCCGCTGGTTCTACCTCACCATCTCCAGCAACATCTTCCGCACCGTAGTGAACGACGAGGACGACGCCTATGCGGTCTGGACCAAGCTCAACGGCCTCTTCAACCGACAATCGGCTACAGAGCAAGGTCCTCCTTTGTGGTGAGTTTTACGGGTGCCAGCAACTTGACTCGTCCATCGATGATTTTTGCATGCGCCTCAAAAAGCTCGCCGATGAGCTCCGTGATCTGGGGGAAAAGATCGGCGATGAGCTCCTCATCAGCACCCTCTCCGGCGGCCTCAACGAGGACTTCGAGAACGCCGCCTCCAACCTCACCCTCATCCCGGAGCCCACCTTCGCCAAGGTGGTTGCATTCCTCAAGCTGGAGGAGCGCTGGATGTGGGTGGCACGGACACGCGCAACCCACACCGCCCTCATCGCCAGCACCCGCGGGGTTTCGGCCCCGCCACCGCCCCGCCCGACACCACCCCAGCCGGCGGCGCCTGCCTTCCCGCCCGGCTTCCCGCCCGCCCCAGCCGCCCCCTTCCCGCCGCCCCAGCCGGCGACCAATGGGGGGGGGGGCGTCGCGGCGGCCTCCGGGGTGGCCGCAAGCAGGGGGCGGCGACGGTGCTCAGGGAGGAGCACCTTGCCCGCAGCAGTAGGCCCCTCCGCCGGCTCCGTGGTACGCCGGCCAGAACCCATGGACCGGCGTTGTCCACACCTACTGAGGGAGTCCTGGTGAGGGAGTCCTGGACTAGGGGGTGTCCGGACAGCCGGACTAACATCGTCCGCCGGACTCCAAGACTACGAAGATACAAGATTGAAGACTCCGTCCTGTGTCCGGATGGGACTTTCCTTGGCGTGGAAGGCAAGCTTGGCAATACGGATATGTAGATATCCTACCATTGTAACCGACTTTGTGTAACCCTAGCCTGCTCCGGTGTCTATATAAACCGGAGGGCTTTAGTCCGTAGGACACAACATACATTACAACAATCATACCATAGGCTAGCTTTAGGGTTTAGCCTCCTTGATCTCGTGGTAGATCCACTCTTGTACTACTCATATCATCAATATTAATCAAGCAGGACGTAGAGTTTTACCTCCATCGAGAGGGCCCGAACCTGGGTAAAACATCGTGTCCCTCGTCTCCTGTTACCATCCACCTAGACGCATAGTTCGGGACCCCCTACCCGAGATCCGCCGGTTTTGACACCGACATTGGTGCTTTCATTGAGAGTTCCTCTGTGTCGTCACCGATAGGCCTGATGGCATCTTCAACCAATGACGCTGTCTAGGGTGAGACTTTTCTCCCCGGACAGATCTTCGTATTCGGCGGCTTCGCACTGCGGGCTAATTCGTTTGGCCATCTGGAGCAGATCGAAAGCTACGCCCCTGGCCGTCAGGTCAGATTTGGAAGCCTAAGCTTCATGGCCGATGTCCACGGAGACTTGATCTTCGACGGACCCGAGCCACAGCCAAGCGCGCCGCACTGTTGCGATTGGCATGATCTAGCTCTGTCGCCGAACAGTGCCTTGGTGGCCGCACACGAATCCGCTCCGGCCATTGGTCCGGAGCAGACTTCCCAGATAGAGGATCGGTGGATGGACGCCGCCTCGGGGGCTTCAACTGCTACGGCGATGGAGCCGAACACCAATCTTGTCCCTGGAAAAACTCGTGATTCCGAGGTGCCGGACTCCTTGCCGGACTCCAAACCTCCCACACCCCTACCAATCAAACCGGATTGGGCGCCGATCATGGAATTCACCGCCGCGGACATCTTCCAATACTCGCCTTTTGGCGACATCCTGAATTCACTAAAGCATCTCTCATTATCAGGAGAGCCCTGGCCGGACTATGGCCAGGATGGTTGGGATGCGGACGACGAAGAAATTCAGAGCCCACCCACCACCCACTTTGTAGCCACTGTCGACGATCTAACCGACATGCTAGACTACGACTCCGAAGACATCGACGCTATGGACGACAATGCCGGAGACGAACAGGAACCAGCACCTACAGGGCACTGGAAGACCACCTCGTCATATGACATATACATGGTGGATACCCCAAAAGATGGGGACGGCGAAGAAACAGTGGAGGCAGATTCATTAAAGAAACAGCCCAAGCGCCGGCGTCAGCGGCGCCGCTCTAAATCCCGCCACAGCAAGAATGGAGATTCCAGCACAGGAGATAATAATACCCCAGAAAGTTCCGAAGACAACCCCCTCCAGCAAGACTCAGCGCAGGAGGATGCAGAAGCAAGCCCTCAGAAGAAGGCGGCGAACGAAGAGGTTGAGGATTACAACTATATGCCTCCCTCCGAAGACGAGGCAAGCCTCAACGATGACGAATTCATCGTTCCCGAGGATCCCGTCAAACAAGAGCGTTTCAAACGCAGGCTTATCGCCACGGCAAACAGCCTAAAGAAAAAGCAGCAGCAGCTTCAAGCTGATCAGGACCTGCTGGCCGATCGATGGACCGAGGTCCTCGCGGCCGAAGAGTATAAACTCGAACGCCCCTCCAAAAGCTATCCAAGACGCAAGCTGCTCCCCCGATTAGAGGAGGAAGCATACATACCTCCATCACCAGCGCACGATACGGCTGACCGACCACCCCGCGGTCGTGACAGAGAGGCATCCAGGCCCCCAGCCAAGATAGTACCCCGGCATCGCTCCAAAAGTACGAAGCCAAGAGGGAACGCGCCGGACTTGCGAGATATATTGGAGGACAAAGCAAGGCAATCCAGATCCATCTACGGATCACGTGGGCGCCCCACGACCCATGATGAATACTGTCGTATCGGATATAATAACCCCGGCCAGGCCGAATACGGCAGACAGCGCTCTCTCGAGCTGCGTCGTGATATTGCTCAATACAGAGGCGCCGCACACCCACTATGCTTCACTGACGAAGTAATGGATCATCAAATCCCGGAAGGGTTTAAACCCGTAAACATTGAATCCTACGATGGCACAACAGACCTCGCGGTTTGGATCGAGGATTATCTTCTCCACATTCCGTACAGGATTTTATTGGCCGACGGGCCGGGCAGATGCCCAGGACTTAGTCCAGAGATGCGTTGGTTGTCAGCTCTTTGCTAATCAGAGCCATATGCCGCCTACCGCCCTCAAAACTATACCCATTACCTGGCCGTTCACGGTCTGGGGGCTTGATATGGTTGGACCTCTTAAAGGGGGAACCCACAAGCAAAGGTACCTATTGGTCATGGTGGATAAATTCACCAAATGGATAGAGGCCAAGCCGGTCAAAACGGCAGAGTCCGGACCAGTGATAGACTTCATATCCGGGGTAGTACACCGTTACGGAGTCCCCCACAGTATCATCACCGACAACGGCACGAACTTCACAGCCGACGAGGTTAAGTCATGGTGCAAGAATATGGGCATCAAGCTCGACTACGCTTCAGTCTATCACCCTCAAACCAACGGTCAAGTGGAATGAGCAAATGGTCTAATAATGAGCGGCATTAAACCCAGACTAGTGCGGTCACTTACTAAATCTGACACGCACTGGGTCGAGGAGCTCGACTCCGTACTCTGGGGGCTGCGGACAACGCCTAACCGTACTACCGGATTCACACCATTTTTTATGGTCTACGGCGCAGAGGCAGTTCTGCCCTGCGACATTATTCATGACTCACCTCGAGTGCGCATGTATGAAGAAAGAGAGGCCGAGTTGGATCGGCAGGACAGCTTGGACACATTGGAGGAAGAACGCGATGTCGCCAAGGCTCGTTCCGCATTCTATCAGCAGCAGGCTCGAAGATATCAAAGCAGAGAAGTACGAGCCAAGACTTATAACGTTGGTGAACTAGTTCTACGCCTGCCGGACAAGAAAAAGGACAAGCTTAAGCCCAAATGGGAGGGCCCTTTCATTATCGATCAAGTCCTGACCGGCGGAGCATACCGTCTACGAAATGCGTCGGATAACCGACTCGAGCCGAACCCATGGAACGCAGCCCGCCTCCGAAGATTCTATGCCTAGCGCTGGACTAAGGGTTCGTCCCCTTCCTCCGTCCAAATTCTTATACTTTGGCTGTCTTTTTGTTTTTCTTTTCATAACCTTTTTATTAAAAAGCCCCTAAGGGCTTACTTTTGCATTTTTCGCATACACTTGATGTGCCATCCGCACTACTTATACCTGGGGGCTTCTTTTACAGAAGCTCAATTATAAGGGTTTCATGCCTAGCACATGTGTCAAGCTTCCACATGTACCTTTTACTCACCATTATATGCATGGATATGACTTAAGTTTTGGCCAAGCTGGGTTGCCTGGCTCCTGTGCTTACCCCTACGTTCCCGATTGTTCGGCCAGGAGGTAAAGGGAGCACCTCTGCGATTGCTACTGCCGGGTCAGCCGGATGTGTACCTCAGACTGGGTGAAGCCGAAAGCTAGCGTTCTTAAGGGAATATTCGGTCGGTGACTTAAAAGATGATTTTCTTTACCTACTTATTTATCTGCCCCCAGATGTTTTTCTGCTTTTTTCGCAGTCTGGACATGCACTTTAGGGCATGCCTCCCAGGGAAAGGAACCCTTAACAGAACTATTCTCCCTGGAAGATGTTTCTTACTAACCATGTAATATAACATAACTAGTTGGGCACTTGTCTGATAAAGCACTAATGACCCCTACGCCTAGTCTCCATGCATACCGCAGTTGTTTCTCATCCACAAAGGTATTTGGACACACTCCGGACTCTAGGGTCCCGAGGTCGAAGCGAAAAGGTCGGCAAAGACAAACGATCTACAATCCGGCTAGAAGGCATTTCACATGTCACTTCAAAGGAAAACATACATTGTCAAATTTATTGATTGTATTCCTCCTCAATCCCGTCTAACAGGCTCTCTAACTTACAGTCCCGTTGAGAAAACTTAGCAGCCAACTCTACTTGGCTATATACTAAACTCACAGGGATCTCCTTCCCATCGGGCCCCACCGGTCCAACTTCGGCCATATGGTTGGGATCCGCCTTCTTATAACGCGTCTTCACCATGGCCCAAGCCTCCCTGGCACCTTGACGGCAAGCCGAAACCTTCCACAAACGAAAGCGCTGCCGCACTCCCTGAAGCTTCTCCGCAAGCTCCTTCAGCTGGCGCAGTAATCCTTGCCTGTCCGGATCTTGTCCGGCGGTACCTACACAGTCATTATTAGACTTGCGCGCACGCCGCACAGCGCCTATATTTATTAATACAAATGTGTTACCAGGAGGGGTCTTTGAGTCTCCTCCTGTGGCAGTAAGTGCGGCCTCAAGTTGGGCCTTGCATTCTTGCAGCTCCTAAGACAGCTGGGCATTCTTCTCGGTAAGAGCCTGCGTTTCACATGATCCTTAAATCAGTTAACATAACTACTTTAAGTCTCGGGGGCTACTGGTATATACAACCATTAAAATTCCCTTACCCGTATGTCTTTCACATACTGCTCCGTGGCTCTGGTAAAACCATCTTGAGCGGCACGGAGATGCGCGTCCCCTGCGTTAAAGGCGTCCAATGCCTCAGGGGAGAAGCACGCTTCACGAAATACTGTCCGGCGGCGCCTATGGTTCATGGCGCTTTCCACCTCAGATTTGGTGGCGGACAGTCTGTCGGTGTCCTCCGTTGGAGAAGGATCCGGCCCGCGTCTTGCGCTTGCCTCCCCCTCCGGGCCGGGCGCTGGAGCCTGGCCGGTGTAGGTTGGATCAGCAACTTCTACGCCCGCAGTCCGACGAGCGCTTTTTCTCCTACAAAGATCATGAGCACTCAGACGCTTCCGAGGAACGTTGCTCTGAAAATTCAAATACGAGCTATACCTTTGCGGCGACGTTTCCGTCCGCACCGCGCTCCTTTTTCGCCTGCTGGTCCGGACTGACCTCTGTTGGTCAGCCGCCGCGGGCTCGGCTTCCTGCCGTAAAGGCGCTTCCTGTAACATACCATCGTTCGCGAAGGTTAGAAAGGAGAAATGAAGAGATAATGGTGTTCAGACCTCGGTCACGGTCACCTGGGAAGCCGGATACAGTCCGGGGTAGTCCGCCGTAATGGCGACCAAAGCATTATCCATGCTGAGCTGGTGAAATACCCCGTCGATCAGCTCCACCTTGATGTCCGGGTCCTCTTCGGAGGCCGGATCCAAGGATCTTTCTGGATCCTCGGGTTGCGGAGCAGGACTTACCATGTCCTCCACAGTCCGGCGTAGACCCTGCGCCGAAGACATAATGTAAAGAAGCTTAAACTTTGAGAGCATGGGTTAAGCCTTTAAAGGTGTTCGCTTACCCATCCTCTAGGGTTGATCATGGAAAACCCATTCAAAGGGTTCGTTCGAAGGAAGTCCTCCTTTTCCCCCTTGTACAGGCTGGAAAGGATCTCTACCAGATCCTCGGTCGAATCCAGCCCTTTGCGGCCATGACGGGTGGCATCGTCCTCCCCGTTGAAATCCCACATGGGGTAGCCTCTATATTGCAATGGCTGTACCCCCCGCATGATGCATGTCATCATGACTCCAATCATGGTCAACCCGGAATGGGCCAGTAATCTTATTCGGCCCATCAAGTAATGGACGCTCTTGTCTTCCTCCAATCGGGGGCTCCGTGGGCGCCAGCTGAGGCGTTTCTTCAGGGGAGCAGCACTAAACTCCGAGAGGCCAATCCGGACTGGGTCCGGCAGCAGAGCGTCTCCTATGTAAAACCACTCTGAGGGCCAGTCTTCGGACGCCTTCTTGGGAGTACCGGATGGGTATCCGGTCCCGGCGATGCGCCATATTTCGGCGCCGCCCACTTGATATATGGACCCCTCGTGAGAATGGGGTACGAGGCAGAACAGCCTCTTCCACAATGCAAAATGGGGCTCAATGCCCAGAAATAGCTCGCAAAGAGCTACGTAGCTCGCAATATGCAGGCAGAGGCGGGCGTGAGGTGGTGGAGCTGGAGTCCGTAGAACTCCAGGAGCCCGCGGAGGAACGGGTGTATCGGGAATCTGAGTCCCCTTATCAAATAAGGGACGAAGCATACTCGCTCCCCTTTATTGGGGCTTGGGGTAGCCTCCGCTTGCCTCCCACCTTGATAGGTGACCAGCCCGGCTCGAACCGGGACCATGAAGGCTGGAGGGAGATATCCCCCCGCTTGGAGCTTCACTAGCTCGTTGTGCGAAACAGAGCACCTCCTCCAATCCCCCGGCGGTGGGCTGGGAGTGCGTGAAGAAGAGCCGCGTCGACGGTCCATGATGGAATGGATTTTTAGGTCAAAGGCGCTCCGATGAAGTATTCACGGGAGGAAGATGGTGTGGTTTGGATCTAGATTTTTGCCTCTTTTGTAGGTGGATGACTCGCACGACTGGGGGGTGAAACATAAAAGACGCCCTGGCTTTTCGCATTCGTGCGACGCATGGAAAAATACCATTATTGGGCGTAGAGGCCGAGAAACACAGTATTTATGGTGAAGCCGGACACTGTTCGGCAGGTACATGGAACTTGAAGGGAGAACCCGCCTTGCAATGCCGAAGACTATATATGCGCTGGACTTATCATCATTGAAGCCTGGTTCGGGGGCTACTTAGGGAGTCCTGGACTAGGGGGTGTCCGGACAGCCGGACTAACATCGTCCGCCGGACTCCAAGACTACGAAGATACAAGATTGAAGACTCCGTCCCGTGTCCGGATGGGACTTTCCTTGGCGTGGAAGGCAATCTTGGCAATACGGATATGTAGATCTCCTGCCATTGTAACCGACTCTGTGTAACCCTAGCCTCCTCCGGTGTCTATATAAACCGGAGGCTTTAGTCCGTAGGACACAACATACATTACAACAATCATACCATAGGCTAGCTTTAGGGTTTAGCCTCCTTGATCTCGTGGTAGATCCACTCTTGTACTACCCATATCATCAATATTAATCAAGCAGGACGTAGGGTTTTACCTCCATCAAGAGGGCCCGAACCTGGGTAAAACACCGTGTCCCTTGTCTCCTGTTACCATCCACCTAGACGCACAGTTCGGGACCCCCTACCCGAGATCCGCTGGTTTTGACACCGACATTGGTGCTTTCATTGAGAGTTCCTCTGTGTCGTCACCGATAGGCTCGATGGCATCTTCAATCAACAACGCTGTCCAGGGTGAGACTTTTCTCCCCGGACAGATCTTCGTATTCGGCGGCTTCGCACTGCGGGCTAATTTACTTGGCCATCTAGAGCAGATCGAAAGCTACGCCCCTGGCCATCAGGTCAGATTCGGAAGCCTAAACTTCACAGCCAAAATCCGCGGGGACTTGATCTTCGACGGGCTCGAGCCAAAGCCAAGCGCGCCGCACTATTGCGATGGGCATGATAGCTCCGCCGCCGAACAGTGCCTTGGTGGCCGCACACGAATCCGCTTCGGCCCTTAGGCCGGAGCCGATCGCCCAGATCGAGGACCGGTGGATGGACAACACCTCGGGGGCTTCAACTTCCACGGCGATGGAGTCGAACACTAGCCTTGTCCCTCGCGAAACTCGTGATTCCGAGGTGCCGGACTCCTTGCCGGACTCCAGACCTCCCACGCCCCTACCAATCGAATCGGATTGGACGCCGGTTATGGAATTCACCGCCGCGGACATCTTCCAATACTCACCCTTTGGCGACATCCTAAATTTGCTAAAGCATCTCTCGCTATCGGGAGAGCCCTGGCCGGACTATGGCCAGGATGGTTGGGATATGGACGACGAAGAAATTCAGAGCCCACCCACCACCCACTTTGTAGCCACTGTCGACGATCTTACCGACATGCTAGACTACGACTCCGAAGACATCGACTCTATGGACGATGATGCCGGAGACGAACAGGAACCAGCGCCTACAGGGCACTGGAAGACCACCTCGTCATACGACATATACATGGTGGACACCCCAAAGGACGGGGACGGCGAAGAAGTAGCGGAGGCAGATTCCCTAAAGAAACAGCCCAAGCGCCGGTGTCAGCGGCGCCGCTCTAAATCCCGCCACAGCAAGAATGGAGATTCCGGCACAGGAGATAATAATACCCCAGAGAGTGCCGAAGATAATCCCCTCCAGCAAGACTCAGCGCAGGAGGACGCAGAAGCAAGCCCCCACGAGAGGGTGGCAGACGAAGAGGTCGAGGATTATAACTATATACCTCCCTCCGAAGACGAGGCAAGCCTCAACGATGACGAATTCGTCATGCCCGAGGATCCCGTCGAACAAGAGCGTTTTAAACGCAGGCTTATCGCCACGGCAAATAGCCTAAAGAAAAACCAGCAGCAGCCTCAAGCTGATCAGGACCTGCTGGCCGATCGATGGACCAAGGTCCTCGCGGCCGAAGAGTTTAAACTCGAACGCCCCTCCAAAAGCTACCCCAGAAGCAAGTTGCTCCTCCGATTAGAGGAGGAAGCATACATACCTTCATCACCAGCGCACGATATGGCCGACCGACCACCCCGTGGTCGCGATAGAGAGGCATCCAGACCCTCCACAAAGACCGTACCCCGGCATCGCTCCAAAAGTACGAAGCCAAGAGGGAACGCGCCGGACTTGCGAGACGTATTGGAGGACAAAGCAAAGCAATCCAGATCCATCTACGGATCACGAGGGCGCCCCACGACCCGCGACGAATACCGTCGCGTCGGATATAATAACCCCGGCTGGGCCGAACACAGCAGACAACGCTCTCTCGAGCTGCGTCGTGATATTGCTCAATATAGAGGCGCCGCACACCCGCTATGCTTCACTGATGAAGTAATGGATCATCAAATCCCTGAAGGGTTTAAACCCGTAAACATCGAATCCTACGACGGCACAACAGACCCCGCGGTTTGGATTGAAGATTATCTCCTTCACATCCATATGGCCCGCGGTGACGATCTCCATGCCATCAAGTACCTCCCACTCAAGATTAAAGGACCAGCTCGGCATTGGCTTAACAGCTTGCCCGCAGAGTCAATTGGGTGTTGGGAAGACCTGGAAGCCGCATTCCTCGACAATTTCCAGGGCACGTATATGCGGCCACCAGACGCCGATGACCTAAGCCACATAATTCAGCAGCCAGAGGAATCGGCCAGACAATTCTGGACACGGTTCTTGACAAAGAAAAACCAAATCATCGACTGTCCGGATGCAGAGGCCCTCGCAGCCTTCAAACATAACATCCGCGGCGAGTGGCTAGCCCGGCACCTGGGACAGGAAAAGCCAAAATCCATGGCAGCACTCACATCATTAATGACCCGCTTTTGCGCGGGAGAGGATAGCTGGTTAGCTCGCAGCAACAACCTCAATAAAAATTCTGGCAGTCCGGATACTAAGGACCACAACGGCAGGTCACGTCAAAACAAAAACAAACGCCGCATTAACGGCGACGATAAGGAGGATACGGCAGTCAACGCCGGATTCCGAGGCTCTAAACCCGGTCAGCGGAAGAAGCCATTCAAAAGAACCACTCCGGGTCCGTCCAACTTGGACCGAATACTCGACCGCTTATGCCAGATACATGGCACCCCCGAAAAGTCAGCCAATCACACCAACAGAGATTGCTGGGTGTTCAAGCAGGCAGGCAAGTTAATTACCGAAAACAATGACAAGGGGCTAAACAGCGATGACGAGGAGGAGACCCGACCGCCGAACAATAGAGGATAGAAGGGTTTCCCCCCACAAGTGCGGACGGTGAATATGATTTACGCAACCCATACACCCAAGAGTGAGAGGAAACGCGCACTAAGGGACGTCTATGCAATGGAGCCAGTCGCCCCGACGTTCAATCCATGGTCCTCTTGTCCGATCACTTTCGATCGAAGAGACCATCCGACCAGCATACGCCATGGCGGATTTGCCGCATTGGTTTTAGACCCAATAGTCGATGGATTTCACCTCACGAGAGTCCTGATGGACGGCGGTAGTAGCCTGAACCTGCTTTATCAGGATACAGTGTGCAAGATGGGCATAGACCCCTCAAGGATTAAACCTACAAAGACAACCTTTAAAGGTGTCATACCAGGTGTGGAAGCCAATTGTACGGGCTCAGTCACACTGGAAGTGGTCTTCGGATCCCCGGATAATTTCCGGAGTGAAGAGTTAATCTTCGACATAGTCCCATTTCGCAGCGGCTATCACGCTCTGCTCGGACGAACCGCGTTTGCAAAGTTCAACGCGGTGCCGCATTATGCATACCTCAAGCTCAAGATGCCAGGCCCTCGTGGAGTCATCACGGTCAACGGAAATACGGAATGCTCCTTCCGAACGGAGGAGCATACAGCGGCACTCGCGGCGGAAGTACAGAGCAGCCTTTTAAGGCAATTTTCGAGTCCGGCCGTCAAACGGCCGGATACAGCAAAACGCGCCCGAAGCAATACCAACCAAGACAACCTGGCACGATCAGAGCACGCGTAGCAATGCGGCCCTAACCCCCGCCCTCGCATGATTGCAAGAACAACCCTCCGCGTACATCATTACGCTTTGGAGATACCATGGGCGCAGGGGAAGGGGCACGATCACAATGGACCCAGAGTGCGGCTTGACCACACCAGGGGCTCGCAAGTGCGCACCCTGTCGGTGTCAAAACCGGCGGATCTCGGGTAGGATGGTAACAGGAGACGAGGGACACGATGTTTTACCCAGGTTTGGGCCCTCTCGATGGAGGTAAAACCCTACGTCCTGCTTGATTCATATTGATGATATGGGTAGTACAAGAGTGGATCTACCACGAGATCAAGGAGGCTAAACCCTAAAGCTAGCCTATGGTATGATTGTTGTAATGTATGTTGTATCGACCAGCCTGGCCTCGGTTTATATAATGCACTAGAGGCCTAGGATAACATGAGTCCTAGCCGAATACGCCGGTGGGGGAGGAGTCCTTGTCTTGATCGCCAAGTCTTGTGGAATCTTCCTTGTATGCGGCAACTGTCCGGACTGGCCCATGAGTATACGGCCATGGGGATCCTCGGCCCAATCCACCTGATCGGGAGACGACGTGGTGAGTACCCCCTGGTCCAGGACACCGTCAGTAGCCCCCTAAACTGGTCTTCAAGTTGGGGACGCTCCTCGATTCTTCCGAACTGTTCTTCATCTTCGGTCGTCGGTCTTGAAAACTGGTTCAACAAATCTTCTTTATCTTCGATCTTGAGGATCGCCGAAATGCATCCGACGGGTTTACACATCGGGTATCCGAGGAGCCCCTTTAAGTTTCTGGCCTTTATCAATGCTTTGTTATTTTTATGCCACACCTCAGGTTTGAAGTTGTTCCCGGGAGGCAGTTCCCTCTCGCGTCCGAGCTCTAATGCCGGACTGCATTCGAGGTGTTTTTTGCAGCCGAGCACCAATGCCGGACTGCTTCCCAGCTCTAACGCCGGACTATCTATCCGAGCTCCAACGCCGGACTATGTATCCGAACTCCAATGTCGGACTGTATCCGAGGTGTCGTAATTCACCTTGGTTCAAAGAAGTTTGAAGGAGTTTAGCCGAGCTTAATGCCGGAAATGCCCTCTATGGAGCCAGCCACTAGCGCCCGAGCTTTATGCCGGACTGCTTTTGAGGTGGTGCACCACCCTAAATGTGGGCCGATTTTTGTCAATATTTTTTGTTGGTGCAATTTATTCTCTGTCAAGATACATAGCCAGTAGCCCTCAAGGTGGGTATCGGTCTAAAACCCGAGATGCCCATGAAGGATGACATAAGACCGCTGATCCCCATAGCTGCTGAGACTCAGGTTGATTTGCAAAATCGGTCTGAGGATCAAGTCCTAGCTCGGCAGAATACTTCGGGACACAAAAAGCGGCGTGCTCAGTCCTCGAGACTCAGGTTGGGTGCGGCCGACCAACCTGAGGATCAAAATCTCCTCGGAAACTGTATTGCACTTAAAATTTTCTGCATTGGACAAGCAATGCAGTAGCCCCCGAGACACTGGTCGGGTGGCAACGCCAGATCAGGGGATCAATGTGCCCCTTTAATATGTTTAGATAATAAGCCTGAAGCCCAGTAGCCCCCGAGCCTTAATGCGGGCACGGGAGGCCGAATTAAGGATCAATATCCATAGTAAAATCACAAATTGTGTGTAATGACTCTATGTATCCAAGTACTTTACATCATTTAATGCTCGGATTCGCATTGTACAAAACTTTGTTGACCGAGCATTGGCTTTCACCTCCTCGGCCAGTAGCCGAGGAGTGTTTGTCTTACTTTATAAAGCCTTTATGAGGGCAAAGATTTACGACAAACAAGGCAATCTGGCCATACGGTTTTATAAACAAAGGTACGCGGAGAGATATGTTATATTACTGTTTAACAGAAGAAATGTCTTCCAAAGAAAATAGCCCGCTATCGGTTCCTTTCTTTGGGTTGTCATGCTAAGCATGATCATGAAACCTCAGCTCCAATGTAAGAGCGAAATATTGAGGATTTAGTTTGGGAGGTTAGTTACTAGCCCCCGGTAGTGTTCGGCGACAGTCGAGGTCAAGCCGGAAACACTTCGGCCAATGTTATGAATGGCCCGTCATTTAATATTGTCATTGGATCGCTGACCAGTTTACACCTATTGTGACAGTCAGTTTTCGGCTTTCTCCACTGAGGTGCTTGACCATGCGAGCTGGAAGCACAATCGTAGTGGTTCTCCCTTTGCACACCTAGCCGAACAAAGCGGAACGTAGGAGGCAAGCGCGGGAGCCGGGCAACCCAACTATTGACCGAAGACACAATTCGAAACCGATGCATATATAGCAATATCCGAGAATATTTTTGCCGAATCTATAAAGGTGTCCGGCATTGCACTGCGAGACTTGTGCTGAAAAAGCACAAATAGTTTAAAAGTGCTAAAGAGCTTGGAAAACCAAGAAACGTCAGTAAAAACATGAAGTCCGAACAATATCAAGTGTTCGGTGCCAACCCAAAAATTGGTCTTAGAAAAAAGAAGTGCTTCTGTCATGCTTTAACATGATACATCCTATCTCAAGACTTCGAGCGGGTCAGCCTACGGCTTCAACCTCCTATCCCGAGGACGGAGTACTTCTCATCAGGCCAGTTTAGCAAACTAAACTCTAGCGGCTTTTGAGAGAGAAATTAGGCTCCCCGGCGAGTGACCGCACACTCGTGTCAAAAAAAGGAGTGATAAATAATAATAACTTTGCAACGACTAAGAAGAAAACCACTTAGTATGAAACGGCTCAAATAAACATAAGA
The DNA here is from genome assembly GCA_963921465.1 of Triticum timopheevii. Taxonomy (NCBI): domain Eukaryota; kingdom Viridiplantae; phylum Streptophyta; class Magnoliopsida; order Poales; family Poaceae; genus Triticum; species Triticum timopheevii. The sequence continues at coordinate 66,854,736 of OY997272.1, read as the reverse complement.
GCCCCCATGTGACTTGGGTAAAAGTTGACTATATAATGTAAGGTGACATGTAGAATGCCTTCTAGCCGGATTGTAGATCGTTTGTCGTAGCGGACCTTTTCGCTTCAACCTCTGGACCCAATAGTCCGGAGTGTGTCCGAATACCCTCGCGGTTATAAAAACCGGGGCATGCGTGGAGACCAGGTGTAGGGGTCATTAGTGCTTTATCAGACAAGTGCCCAACTAGTTATGTTATATTAAATGGTTAGTAAGAAACATCTTCCAGGGAGAATAGTTCCGTTAGGGGTTCCTTTCCCTAGGAGGCATGCCCTAAAGTGCATATCCGAACTGCGAAAAGAGCAGAAAAACATCTGGGGGCAGGTAAATAAATAGGTAAGAAATCATCTTTTAGTTCACCGACCGAGTATTCCCTTAAGAACGCTAGCTTTCGGCTTCACCCAGTCTGAGGTACACATCCGGCTGACTCGGCAGTAACAATCGCAGAGGTGCTCCCTTTACCACCTAGCCGAACAATCGGGAACGTAGGGGTAAGCACAGGAGCCAGGCAACCCAGCTTGGCCAAAACTTAAGTCATATCGATGCATATAATGGTGAATAAAAGGTACATGCGGAAGTGTGACACATGTGTTGGGCATAAAGCCCGTATTAATAAGCTTCTGTTAAAGAAGCCCCCAGGTATAATGAGCGCGGGTAGCGCATCAAGTATGTGTGAACAAAGTTTGGACAAGAAAAAAATTTACAAGCAACTTTTTTTTTCCAAAAAAGTATAACGCTTGGTCGAACCGAACACAAGTTAGAAATTAAAGCTTTGAGCATGAGAGCGACTTAGCTGGTTAATGTGTTCGCAGTACGAGCTTGATGCGGGACAAGGTTCTATCCCCTAAGCCGGTCCCGAGGTGGCGGAGCGGAGAGCTCGACACGCCGAAGTGGTGACATAGCACGGTCGATGCAGACCGACAGAGTGACACCGAAGTCCCCGGATCATCTTCCTGTGCACAAAAATAGTGCAAACGGGAGATAATAGTAATAATGATAATTAAAAAAAAATTGTTGCATAATGAATAATTTATGCAAAGTGAGTAATAAAAGAAATATGGCCTGGTGCCGAGGTCGATGTCGATGCAGGGCGTCGGCGTGATGCGGTAAAGGCGTGGCAAAGCCTGAATTCACAGGTCGGTCCGTGCTCCGGATGCGGCGTTCGCCGGACTATGTACGGAGACTGACCAAACCATGATGCGACCGTTGTTAATGCGACCACCATTTGATAGACCTGTGAACATATGATGGACAAAACCAGAGTAATAATTCCTTGGGAAAAATGAACCCAAACAAACAAAAAATATTAGGATTAATAGCACCTGGTTTATTTGTTGTAGCAATCTTAAGGAGGATGATGCTGGCAAAGGTTGGCTTGCCGAGGCAAAGCCCTCAGTCCAGCTAATCGTGACGAAGCTGGTCGCCTGGTGACGCCGAAGTGTCCGGAGTAGGTTGTTGAAGAGATGATGAATCCTCCGGTCCAGCCGAGATGTCGAAGTAGTTCGGCGTGATGGACACCGGCTTGAAGGAGCAACAGTGCGGCCCTGCCGATGCAGGTCGTGACGTGATCGATGCCGGCTTGATGAAGCGACCGTGCGGTGATGCCGATATTCCCGCTCCGTGTAATCCGTGGGGCGGCGATGTTGATGATGATTTGTCCTTCGCGATGCCGGACTCTTGTTCGGCTTGCCGAGATGATGATCCGAAGAAGTTGAGCTCGGTTCAACAAAGTGACGACGTGTCTAGCACAGGTCGGCAGCCGTGGAACAATATTGCCGGACTGGTTTGACACCAGCAATGATGTTGAAGATCATGTTCAAAAGATCTTAAGGTTAGTGGGATGTGTTTGGGAACAATACACAATATCCCATACAAAACTTCATTCAAAAAGGATGTCCGAAATCCCGTTCATAAAAAAGATGAATTCGGATCGGATTCGTTCTCGCGCAGAAAATAGATCCGAAAAGTGATGCACTAATCGGAAGGTTCCCGGAGTTCTGACGGTTGGATCGAGCTGAAATTTGGAGGGTTGGTAGATGTAGGAATTCCGCAGCCGATCAACGGTTGGATCTTCCAAAGGACGTCCGAGCTAGAAGTTGGACACCACGCCCTAAACTCGTCCAGATTCCCGTCCAGATTTGACGGGGCTCCGGTATATCGTGGATTGCGAGAGATTTCTCCATCGGAAATCGACGAAATTTTCCAGGGTTGTTGTAGACTCAATTCCGCACAATTCCACCAAGGCGATCGTCAAAGTGATACTCGAGGAGGTGGTGGCAGCAGAAACGAGTTCGCTGTCCAGAAAAACAGCACGGTCGCTTGAGGGCAATGTTGACGTTGAGCCCCGGAGCTCCATGGATGATTCCTCCGTGATCTTGATAGAGATCGGAGTTGATGTTTGATGAAGGCCCTCATCCGAATATGGTGATCTGAACACGGGGCGTAATTCTTGGTCGAACCAAGGTGACCAATCGAGCTGGTGACGAAGATGCCGAAGTCGCAGTTGATCTGCAGGCGAGCCATCGATCCTTTTATCGATCACACAGTGGAACTCTCAATGAAAGCACCAATGTCGGTGTCAAAACTGGCGGATCTCGGGTAGGGGGTCCCGAACTGTGCGTCTAGGCGGATGGTAACAGGAGACGAGGGACACGATGTTTTACTCAAGTTCGGGCCCTCTCGATGGAGGTAAAACCCTACGTCCTGCTTGATTAATATTGATGATATGGGTAGTACAAGAGTGGATCTACCACGAGATCAAGGAGGCTAAACCCTAAAGCTACCCTATGGTATGATTGTTGTAATGTATGTTGTATCGACCAGCCTGGCCTCGGTTTATATAATGCACTAGAGGCTAGGATAACATGAGTCCTAGCCGAATACGCCGGTGGGGGAGGAGTCCTTGTCTTGATCGCCAAGTCTTGTGGAATCTTCCTTGTATGTGGCAACTGTCCAGACTGGCCCATGAGTATACGGCCATGGGGATCCTCGGCCCAATCCACCTGATCGGGAGACGACGTGGTGAGTACCCCCTGGTCCAGGACACCGTCACACCCCTTTTTTATTATTATTTTCCTTCTTTGTATACACAGGACCCCGTTTACCAGAGGCCCTGTCCGGCGGTGAACCTGCCGAACTCACGATGCAACAGCCAGGGAAGAAAGAAGGCTGCGACGAACACTCAGGTGCTCTCAATTACGAGCATTAAATTCGATTATATACACCAAGTCCGCAGATCATCCCTGGAGGGGGACATGCTTAATTAGTCCAAATCCCTTGCTTACCGCACTATTTGTATCAGTCCGCACTCACAGCAGACTTCCTTTAATAAATACTGCAGCACTTTTCGACTGCAATTACATTACTTTTTATATATATATGTTCATTACAGGACATCTTGCACCCGTAGTTTTTGGTACGGTCTAATACATCAGGGGCTTATGTTCCCCACATTATGGTGTGATAAGTCCGAACACTTTCATAAGTGCGGCACCCCGAACTTATAGCATTATATGAATCGGCTCCGAATCATGTCTTAGGTCAATAGTTGGGTTTGCCTGGCTCCCACGTTTTGGTGCCTTACGTTCCGTTCCGTCGGCTAAGGTGGCACTGGGAGAACCACTGCGATTGCGCCCCGATTGAGCCGGGCGAGCGCCTTAGTGGAGAAAACTAAAACTGACCGGCATGATAAGGCGAGAGACTGGTCGCTGTTCGAGAGGTCTTTTCGAGCCCTTAAAGACTCACGCCGCTTCGAGCGAAGTTCCGGATAAATGTCCGACGAAGGCATGGATAGCGCCTCGGATTCGGTCTTCCGAATACCAGGGGCTTCGCCGAAATTTAAAATTATAGAATTCTATGGCTAAGTGAGAGTGTTCAAGCATTACAAGTCCGGTTGCCTCGTTTGTTGTGTTGAGCGCCTCCCTAGATGGACCCAAAAATGGGAACAAGAGTGCTCAAGTTTATCCCGAACACCCCAGCACTTACGGCTCGAGGGCTGAAGCCAACGACTTGCCATCTCTCAGATTTTATAAACGGCCGCACAGAAGGTAATATTTTAAATTAAACAAGCGTTGCTAAATGCGCATATGAACAAAGTTTTCAGCGCACAGGATAATACATAGCGAGTTTACTCAAAAATTACATCTCTGGGGCATTCATCCGCAATATCGTGGGCTCCCTTCAGGACAGTTTTATAATACATTTCGGGCGTACGATACTCCTTGCCCGGTGGCGGCGGGTCAGTGAGAAGCTTCTCCGCATCCAGCCTGCCCCAGTGCACCTTTGTGCGGGCAAGGGCCCGACGAGCACCTTCAATACAGGCGGAGCGCTTGATGACCTCCACCCAGGGGCACGCATCCACCAGCCGCCGCACGAGGCTGAAGTAGCTCCCAGGCATGGCCTGTCCAGGCCACAGCCGGACTATAAGGCCCTTCATGGCCACCTCAGCTACCTTGTGGAGTTCGACCAGCTGCTTCAGCTGGTCGCTTGGGGGCACCGGATGGCCGGCCTCAGCGTACTAAGACTAGAAGGCCTTCTCCGTCGAGCTCCCCTCCTCGACACAATAGAATGCGGCGGCATCGGACACACTACGCGGCAGATCTGCAAATGCCCCTGGAGAGCTCCGAATGCGGGTAAGTGTCAGGTAGTTTACATTAACATGCTTGCTTTGCATGAAAAATGCCTTACCCGCCGCTATCTTCTTTACATCTTCAACCTCCTGAAGGGCCTTACGGGCCTCAGCCTTGGCGGACTTGGCACTTTCGAGAGCCGAGGCAAGCTCGGACTCTCGAGTCTTGGAGTCACGCTCCAAGCTCTCATGCTTCTCCATGAGAGCCTGGAGCTCTTGCCGTACTTCCGCCACCTGTGCCTCTTGCTTTTCTCGCTCTGCCCGTTCCGCGACCGCACTGCGTTCGGCCGCGGACACAACCTCCTTCAGGGCTGCCACCTCGTTCGTGGCCCCTGCAATACCCATATTATCCTTGTTAATTTTATTGCAACCAAAATCCTTTTCTGTAAGGTAACTATTCGAAATGGTGTTACTCACCTTCTTTGTCCTCGAGCTGCTTCTTGGCATGGCCGAGCTCTTGCTCGGACCTCTCGAGATCCTGCTTCAACGCACCGACCTCCGCAGTCAGTGCGGCAAAGGTCAGCAGCGCAGCCTGCAAACCCATATTGACATATTTTTAGCAACCCTGCATATATCTTCTTAGATCCTCAGTCCGGCTTTTCTTTCCGAACACCGGACTGAGCATCAGGGGCTACTGTCTATGCGGTATTACATTACATAATTATAACTTCTTACCTCAAAGCCTGTTAGAAGGCTGCTGCAGGCTTCGGTCAGCCCGCTCTTGGCGAGCTGAACCTTCTGAATCACCGCACTCATGATAGTGCGGTGTTCTTCCTCGATGGAAGCGCCTTTAAGCGCCTCCAACAACTTGTCCGGCGTCTCCGGTTGGACGGAGGCCGCCGGTGTCACAGTCTTGCCCTTCTTTTGAAGGGGCCGCCTGCCGGACTCTGGAACCGCCGCAGGTTCCGATGTAGAGTCCGGCGCAAAGTCCGGGAGGCTGCCTGGCGGCGCCTCCGGAGCCTCCTCCTGATGGGTCCCTCTCTGGGATCCCACCTCGGCGTCCTCATCGGCGTGGGGGGTAGATGCAGTCGGAAGTGAATCCACATCCGACGGGGCCAACGACCCGCTCGATGAAGCGGGGAGATCATCATCGGCCGGACTGCGGACCGAATGCGGCATTAGTAGGACACTAGGTGACGCGAAAGAAATTGCATATCAGGGATCCGGATACTTACGATCTCGCCGGAGGCCTGGCCCTTGAAGGCCACTCCTCCTCGCCAACGATGGTGTTGCCGGAACTGTCCGGGGGAATAGTTCTCCCCCTCTTGGACCCTTCGGCCTCCCCTATAGGGGAAGCCTTCCTCTTCCTCTCTCCCTCCTCCGGGAGAGAGTCTTCTTCCTCCTCCTCGCCTTAGGGGGAGGAGTCCGCCTCGTCGTCGGACACTTGATTACGGGAACTCTTTCGAGTCCCCATGGCCACCTTCTTGGCCTTCTTCTCCGGCACCACGTGCGGTGCCGGGACCAGCAGCCCTGCTAGACGGGCGTTCACTGGGTCTTCTGGCATGGGAGCCGGACAGATGAGCTGCCCGGCCTTCTCCATCCATTCCTGTCAAAGGAAAAGAGAGATTGAAGCCCTCTTAGAATCAATCTGTTTACCACAAGTGTCATGTAAAGGGGTTGAATCACTTACCTCGTCAGCTGGATGCTGCGAGCGAAATTCGTGATCTTCCGTCGCGGATGCGGGGGCTTCAGCGCCCTTAAACAGCACCCTCCAGGCGCCTTCGTACGTCGTGTCGAAGAGCCCGCTTAGCGCCTGGTGCTGTTCCGGACTGAACTCCCACAGATCGAATGCCCGTTCTTGGCATGGGAGAATCCGGCGGATGAGCATGACTTGGACCACGTCAACGAGCCTGAGCTTATTGTTCAGAAGCTTCTGGATACAGGCTCGGAGTCCCGTCAGCTCCTTCGGATTGCCCCACAACAAGCCCTTCTCTTTCCAGGAGGTGAGCTGCGTGGGGATGCCAGATCTGAACTCGGGGGCCGCCGCCCACGTGGGTTTGCGCGGCTCGGTGATGTAGAACCACCCCGATTGCCACCCCTAAACGGAGTCCACGAAGGCCCCTTCGAGCCAAAGGACGTTGGGCAACTTGCCCAACATGGCACCTCCGCATTCCGCTTGCGTGCCCTTCACAACCTTCAGCTTGACGTTGAAGGTCTTGAGCCACAGGCCAAAGTGGGGCTGGATGCAGAGGAAGGCCTCGCACACGATGATAAACGCCGAGATGTTGAGGATGAAGTTCGGCGCCAGATCGTGGAAATCCAGGCCGTAATAGAACATGAGCCCCCGGACGAAAGGGTGCAGTGGAAAGCCCAGTCCGCGGAGGAAGTGGGGAAGGAAGACGACCCTCTCATGGGGCCCAGGGGTAGGGACGAGCTGCCCCTCGTCGGGCAGCCGATGCGCAATATTGCTGGAAAGGTATCCGGTGTTGCGCAGCTTGGTGATGTGCTCCTCCTTGATGGTGGAAGCCAACCACTTGCCTCCCCCTCCGAACATGGTCGGGGAAGGTTAAGACGAGATGCGCGAGCTTGGGCGTTGGAGCTTGAGTGCGCGGAGGTGGATGAGCAAAGGAGGAAGAAGGCGTGGGTGAAAAGGTGAATCCTTATCCCTTATATAGGCAAGGCGAAAACTATGCGCTCCCCACCAGCCTGGTAAAACTCGCTTATCTCCCAAGCGCCACCATCAATGGCGCGGTTGGGTTACCCACGTCCGTATTGATGAGAATCCCGGAATAAGGGGAACACGATCTCTGCTTTGTCAGGACGTGCCAAGGAAACCACTTCGCTAAACGTGCTGGGGTGGTATAATAAAAAACGATTCAAATAAAGGCTTGGTAGCGGTGTGATGTCATGCCGCATAATACGTCAGCAGATTGGACCTGTGTACATTTTATTCTCTCTATGGTGGAATGTGGAATTTATTTTGCAGAGCCGGACACTATCCTGGTGTTCATGATCTTCTCTGGATTATTCAAGGGAGGAACCCGCCTTGCAATGCCGAACATTATGCGCGCCGGACTTATCATCATTGAAGCCTGGTTCAGGGGCTACTGAGGGAGTCCTGGACTAGGGGGGGTCCGGACAGGCGGACTATCATCGTCCGCCGGACTCCAAGACTACGAAGATACAAGATTGAAGACTCCGTCACATGTCCGGATGGGACTTTCCTTGGCGTGGAAGGCAAGCTTGGCAATACGGATATGTAGATCTCCTGCCATTGTAACCGACTCTGTGTAACCCTAGCCTCCTCCGGTGTCTATATAAACCGGAGGGCTTTAGTCCGTAGGACACAACATACATTACAACAATCATACCATAGGCTAGCTTTAGGGTTTAGCCTCCTTGATCTCGTGGTAGATCCACTCTTGTACTACCCATATCATCAATATTAATCAAGCAGGACGTAGGGTTTTACCTCCATCAAGAGGGCCCGAACCTGGGTAAAACATCGTGTCCCTTGTCTCCTGTTACCATCCGCCTAGACGCACAGTTCGGGACCCCCTACCCGAGATCCGCCGGTTTTGACACCGACACCTACTCCATGCCGGTTCCTCGGGCCCCTACTCCGGGCCTTCTCGGCACTCGGCCTCCGTCACACCTGGCGTACTACGCCGCGCCGCAGCCCTATGCAGCGCCCTACGGGCAGCAGCCGCCACCAGGTGCCCCTGACGGCTGCGCCGCCCCTCCCGCTGGCACCGTGGGACCCGACTCTTCTGGCGGCTCTCCACACCGCTCCTTCCCCGTCCAGCTACACCGGCGGCGGCGATTGGTACATGGACAGTGGCGCCTCCGCTCATGTGGCGGCGTATCCCGGTAACCTCCACACTGCCCATCCTGTCCACACCTCCAACCGCATCACCGTCGGTGATGGTTCTTCTCTTCCCATCACCCATATTGGACATAATTATTTTCCGTCTAACTCCACTCCTATATCCATGTCTAATATTCTTGTTTCTGCTGAACTTATTAAAAATCTTGTTTCCATTCGTTCTCTTACACGTGAAAATCTGGTCACTGTTGAATTTGACGAATGTGGTTTTTCTGTTAAGGACGCTCGCACGCGGATGGTGCTCCACCGATGTGACAGCCCCGACGAGCTCCACCCGGTTCACTCCGCCACCTCCACCACTTCCGCCGCCCCTGTCGCTCTCGCCACCGGAGTGGATCCCTGGCACGCTCGCTTGGGTCATCCTAATCCTGCCACACTTTGCCACATACTTCGGAGTTTTTCTTTCACGTGTAATAAGAACGAGGATCACTCGTGTCATGCATGTCGCCTCAGCAAACATGCTCGTCTTCCGTTTAGGCCTTCTTCCTTTGTTGCATCGTACCCGTTTGAGTTAATTCATAGTGATGTTTGGACATCTCCTGTTGCAAGTAATACGGGCTTTCTTTATTATCTTGTCATTCTTGACGATTTTTCGCATTATGTGTGGACCTTCCTGTTGCGCCGCAAGTCGGATGTTATATCCACGCTTGCCGCTTTCTATTCTTACGTTCTCACGCAGTTTGGTCGACCCATTCTTGCGTTGCAGACAGACAACGGGAAGGAGTTTTACAACACCGCTGTTCGTAATCTTCTCACCACACATGGCACGATTTTTCGTCTCACCTGCCCGTACACCTCGCAGCAGAATGGTCGTGCTGAGCGCATCCTTCGCACTCTTAATGACTGTGTTAGGACTCTTCTCTTTCATGCCAATGTGCCTCCACGCTTTTGGCTTGACGCTCTAGCCACCGCTTCTCTCCTCATCAACATCCGTCCATGTCGTACTCACGGGAACTTTACACCTCACCATCTTCTCTTCGGTACACATCCCTCTTATGAAGAGCTTCGCATCTTCGGCTGCCTGTGCTATCCTAGCATCGCCGCCACTGCGCCTCATAAGCTCGCACCTCGCTCCGTCGCCTGCATCTTTCTCGGCTACCCACCTAACACTAAGGGCTACCACTGCTACGATCCCGTCTCCCATCGTGTTTTTACCTCCCGACACGTTTACTTTGATGAGATGGTGTTTCCGTTTCAGCAGCAGGTACCCCTTGTCGTCTCGTCGCCGCCGGCCACCGGCGGCTCATCGACGACCTCGTCAGGTGGACGATCTCGTCTGGCTCGTGGACCGACTCCGGGCTTTGGCGGTCCCCGCGCCCTCCTGCTGGCGCCCACCCACTCGGCCTCCTCGGCCGGCTCCGACGGCGCGGCCGGCGCCCCGCCTTCACCCGCCGCCCCCGACTCGGGCGCCGCGGGGTCGGGCGCTGCCGGCTCGGCCGCCTCCTCCGCGGCCTTGACGCCGGCCGCCTCGCAGGCCCCGACGCCGGCCGCCTCGCCGGCTCCGTCGCCGGTCGCCTCGCCGGCCGCGACGCCGGCCGCCTCGCCGGTGGCTCCGGTGGCTCCGTCCGGCCCCGTCACCCGCGCTCGCGCCGGCATTCATCGTCCGAGTCTCCGGTACTCGCGTGACGAGTACGTCCTCGCCTCCTCCGCCGTGGAGCCGTCGCCCATTCCTGCGTCCGCTCGCGCCGCCCTCCGTGATCCTCACTGGCTTGTGGCGATGCAGGAAGAGTTCGATGCTCTTCAATGGAACCGCACCGGGACCCTAGTTCCCCGGCCTCCTCGCGCCAACGTCATCACCGGCAAGTGGGTCTTTCGCCATAAGACCCGCTCAGACGGTACACTTGAGCGCTACAAGGCTCGCTGGGTGGTCCGCGGTTTCTGCCAGTGTGCTGGAGTTGATTTCACGGAGACGTTTGCCCCGGTTGTCAAACCGGGCACGATCCGCACCATCCTCCAGCTCGCCGTCTCCCGCGGCTGGCCTGTTCACCAGTTGGATGTCTCCAACGCCTTTCTCCACGGCCATCTTGAGGAGCAGGTGTTTTGTGAGCAACCCACCGGCTTCGTCGACGCCTCACTTCCCGGCCATGTGTGCCTGCTGTCTCGCTCTCTTTACGGGCTCAAGCAGGCACCCCGAGCCTGGTACCAGCGGATCGCCGGGTTTCTTTAGACACTGGGCTTCAGCGTCACTCGCTCGGACGCCTCACTGTTTGTCCATCGCCACAGTGACACGACTGCATATTTGCTGCTTTACGTCGACGACATCATCCTGACAGCCTCCTCCGCAGCCGTTCTTCAGCAGATTACTCTCCGGCTGCGTGACGAGTTTGCTATCAAGGACCTGGGTGCTCTATATTATTTCCTTGGCATTGAGGTCGTTCGGCGTCCGGACGGTTTCTTTCTTCATCAGCAGAAGTATGCACATGAGCTTCTTGAGCGTGCTGGCATGCTCAACTGCCATCCAGTTGCTACTCCTGTGGACACGAAGGCCAAGGTCTCTGCTCTTGAGGGTTCACCTGCGTCGGATGCTCCTTTCTACCGGTCTATTGTCGGCGCTCTACAGTACTTGACTCTCACCAGACCGGATCTTCAGTATGCTGTACAGCAGGTGTGTCTCCACATGCATGCCCCTCGTGACTCTCATTGGACTCTCGTGAAGCGGATCCTTCGCTACATCCGTGGCACGATGTCCCTCGGGTTGACACTTACGGCGTCCACGTCTCTGGAGATGGTGGCTTACTCCGATGCAGACTGGGCCGGCTGCCCCAATACTCGTCGGTCCACCTCTGGCTACTGCGTCTGCCTCGGTCCTTCCCTCGTCTCGTGGTCGTCCAAGCGACTACCCACGGTTTCGCGCTCTAGCGCGGAGGCTGAGTACCGAGCTGTGGCCAACGCTGTCGCCAAGTGCACCTGGCTACGACAGTTACTTCAGGAGCTACATCACGATGTCTCCCAGGCTACGGTTATCTACTGTGACAACGTCTCTGCGGTGTACCTCTCCGCCAACCCCGTTCATCATCACCGGACTAAACACATCAAGCTGGACATTCACTTTGTGTGCGAGCAGGTGGCTCTTGGACGCATGCGGGTTCTCCATGTGCCGACCGCTCAGCAGTTCGCCGATGTGATGACGAAGGGACTGCCGACTTCTACCTTTGAGGAGTTCCGTTCCAGTCTCTGCGTCACTAGCGCCGCTTCGACTGCGGGGGAGTGTTGTGTATATTGTGTACGTGTATATGTGTGTGTAGGGCCCACCTCCTGTTTCCTTGTATAGTTGAGGTTGTGGCCCACCTCTGTACTTATATATACGTGCCTGGTGCACCGATCAATACATCGAGATTGCACAGCCCATATCTTGTCCTTCTACACGGTCGAGATGGTGATAGATGCTGACCAACAAATGATGATTTGCGCTTGATGATTGGGTGATGTTTCTCTCGCTATGGGGGTTACCCTAGATTTTCTTGTTTGCAAGAGCTTTAGCTTGCTCCCCCAGTAAAAAATGTAGAAGAATTTCGGTTCTAGTTTTACCTTCAATAGACATGGTAATTTTCCTTGTCGGCTTATAGACGTGCTGAACATGCCCTGCATGCTGTATCACATCTTCTCTAGTTTCATTAATGCAATGGAATCCTGGGGGCATTGCCCTCCTATTAGTCTAAAAAAACTAGAGCTTGGCCCAATAAGATTAAGATCAAGAAAAATACAATTAAGTCGAGGGTGCACCTTTTTTTTTAGAAACACCTATTACTTTATTCATACTCATAACTATTATAGGTACACTGATTTGGACCTAAGATCCAAGAAAATGCAAAGTAACTCCTATGACTAATAATTAGAATGAAATCTCTTCAAAACAACTTCTTCGCGGTATCAGTCTCTGCATTTGGACTGGAGCAACGATGTTGTCATTCTTCCACCGCATGAACATTACCAATAATGGTTTTTGAAAGCACCTTGAGTCGTCCATCCAAAAAGACGGGAAGCCTTGATCGATGAACGTACTTAGGCTGGGGAAGATCCCCTAGAAATACAGGTCGTCGAATCACTATATCTTCACCATGGTGTCTGTTGAAAGATTTCACCCCCACAAAGAATCAGACCAACAAAAAAAGCTTGACACAATAATATAAACTCATTAGATCCGAAAAATCGGATCTCCAAGGACAGAGACCTCTCTAATCTCATGGCACCGCCAGACGAAATTTGTTCTCACAAAAATTTCATAATCACTAGACGTTGACGAAAAACATAGATGTCTTGAAGATCTGAGGTCCCCCACCTCTCAGCGTCGAGATGACAGCCGGAGGCAAGGGTTCCTAAATTTCTCAAATGGCGACGTCGGCAACGGAACGAGAAACCCTAAATGCTGGGAAGCGGAAGGATAGATGTCGAGGGTGCACGTATGTCTTGCTTATAACGCGACATGGGGCGGCCTCGCGTGAACTGAACGCTATACTGGGCCAGCCCATCACGCAGGAGGCAGGTGAAGGAAATATGCCCTAGAGGCAATAATAAAGTTGTTATTTTATATTTCCTTATTCATGCTAGAATTGTATTGAATACATAAACAAATACCGTGTCCCTAGTATACCTCTACTAGACTAGCTCATTAATCAAAGATGGTTAAGGTTTCCTAACCATAGACATGTGTTGTCATTTGATAACAGGATCACATCATTAAGAGAATGATGTGATGGACAAGACCCATCCGTTAGCTTAGCATATTGATCGTTCAGTTTATTGCTATTGGTTTCTTCATGTCAAATACATATTCGTTCGACTATGAGATTATGCAACTCTCGGATACCGTAGGAATACCTTGTGTGCTATCAAACGTCACAAACATAACTGGGTGATCATAAAGATGCTCTACAAGTATCTCTGAAGGTGTTTGTTGAGTTGCCATAGATCAAGATTAGGATTTGTCCCTCCGAGTTTCGGAGAGGTATCTCCGGGCCCTCTCGGTAATACACATTATAAGCTTGCAAGCAAATGACTAAGGAGTTAGTTACGAGGTGATGTATTACGAAATGATTAAAGAGACTTGCCGATAACGAGATTGAACTAGGTATACAGATACCGATGATCGAATCTCGGGCAATTAACATACCGATGGACAAAGGGAATTACGTGTGTTGTAACGGTTTGACCGATAAAGATCTTCGTAGAATATGTAGGAGCCAATATGGGCATCTAGGTTCCGCTATTGGTTATTGACCGGAGAGGTGTCTCGTTCATCTCTTCATAGTTCTCGAAACCGTAGGGTCCGCATGCTTAACGTTCGTTGATGAGATAGTCTTATATGAGTTATATGTTTTGGTGACCGAATGTTGTTCGGAGTCCATGATGAGATCACAGACATAACGAAGAGTCACGAAATGGTCGAGAGGTAAATGTAGATATATAGGACGATGATATTTGGACACCGGAAGTGTTTCGGGACGTACTGGGAAGAAATTGGGTCACCGGAAGGGGTTCCGGGCAACGCCGGCATGTATATGGGCTTAATGGGCCAAGGGAGGGACAGACCAAGCCCACAGGGGACTGGTGCGCCCCTTTCCCTAGCCAAAGCCCTAGGAAAGGAAAAGGGGGAGGGCTAGTCCCTCCTACCTTTCCCTCTCATGGGAGAAAGGAATGGGGGTCGCCACCCTCCCCTGGCTTTCCCCGGTTCCTATACATGGTAGGGGGCGCCACCTTGGGAGAGACCCCAAGTAGGATTCCTCCTACTTGGGCGCCCTCCTTGGCTGCTCCTCCCTCCCTCCCACATATATATATGTGGGAAGGGGGCGCCTAGCACAAGACAAATAATTTCTTAGCCGTCTACGGCGCTCCCCTTCACCGTTTACACCCCCGGTTATATTTTTATAGTGCTTAGGCGAAGCCCTGCGGAAATCACTTCACCATCATCGTCACCTCGCCGTCATGCTGCCCGAACTCATCCACTACTTCGCCCGTCTTGCTGGATCAAGAAGGCAAGGACGTCACCGAGATGAATGCGTGCAGAACTCGGAGGTGCCGTACATTCGGTACTCGATCGGTTGGATCGCGAAGAAAGTTCGACTACATCAACCGCGTTGTGAAACGCTTCCGCTTACGGTCTACGAGGGTACATAGACACACTCTCCCCCTCTTGTTGCTATGCATCTCCATGGATAGATAATTGCATGTGCGTAATTTTTTTTTGTTTTCCATGCAACATTTCCCAACAGCAGGACACAACCTCATTTTTCTGTATTTTTACATTTTTTTGTTTTCACTTTTTCCTTTTTCATTGTTTGGTTTATACTCTCAAATACTCTAATTATATACTCCCTCTGTCTCAAAATGTGAGACGTTTTCCGACACTATCATAGGTAAAAACACTCTCACATAAAACATTTGAAAACATTAATCAAGCATTTGAAAAAAATTAAAACATGTATGGAAAAATATGTTTCGTGTGTATATGAAAATTTTATAAAGCGCTCGAAAAAAACAGAAAAAAAATATATAAGTTTTTGGAAATGTTAATTATGTACTTGGAAAATGCTAAAAGGGCATGGAAAAAAAATGTCTCCGATGTATACGAAAAATTTACAATTTGTATAGAAAATATAGACATCAAAATATAAGTTTTCCAAAGAAATTAATCATGTATTGGGAAAATGTTGAACGTGCATACAATTTTTTTAATGTGTACGGAAAATGTACAATGTGTATGGAAAAAATGGACATAAAAAGTATTCATTTAAGTATGTTACTAACGTATTTTAAAATTATTAAGCGTGTATACATAAAATGTTCCTCATGCATACAATTTTTTCAATGTTTATGGAAAAATCCGATATCAAAAATATATGTTCTAACAAACGTTAAACATATTTTTTTCGAAATGTAAAATGTGTATATAATTTTTTTTTCAGATGTATGCAGAAAATATGCAATATGTATGTAAAAATGTAGACATCAAACAAAATAAGTTTTCCAGAAAATGTTAATCATGTATTTGAAAGATATTAAACATGTGTATAAATAATGTTCTGGTCCATAAAAAAAATGGACAAAGGAAAGTGAAGAAAACGAATAAAAACCGAGAAAGAAAAACAAAGAAAAGTGAAGAAAGAAACAAAAACCAATGGAAACCGAGAAAGAAACATAGAAAATAAAAAAATATAGAAATAAAAACAATCATAAAATACCAAGAAAGAAATAAAAAAAGGGTGAAAACAAAGAAAACCATTTAGAAACATAGATAACCTAGAAGAAAACAAAAAACAAAGGCAATAGAAGAAACCCCGTAAAATACCAAAGTATAACGAAGAGAAAAAAACCGTGAGAAAGAAACAAAAGAACACCGAAGAAATAGAAAAACAGCACAAAAAACCATAAAGGGTCAAAAAAAGAACACAGAAAACGTAGAGAGAAAAACGTCACTCAAAAACCCGCTATGCAATTACATGAAATGGGCTGGCCTGTACTGTAGTTACCCAAAAAAGCATTAGGCCAGGCTATCTCGCTACATGCGAGATATAAGTAGCAATAAGTCAATGACAACTAGATTGATGATGGTTGTGGGCTCCGTTCATGTGGTCATGTCGATGGCCCAATAAGATTCACACGCCAATAAGATTCATGTCGGTGGCTTTCTTGTGAGAGCAACTAACTACATGGCTCCCGCAAGGGTCATTTTTATGGGTTGAGAGAGCATCAAATGGTGCATGCTGCTGCCGCCATATGTTACGTGCTGAACGCTCCGTCTAGATTTCGATTTTTATATTTCTGTACAAGTTTTCAGGTTTTAGATTGGTTTTTTGCGGTTTTTTTTGGCCTTTTGGCTTACGTGTTGATTTAGGTTTTAGAGGAAAAAAATTAGTGAATTATTTTTTGTGTGATTTTTTTCTTCCACGAGAAGCACATATTTGATTTTTGTGGAGGCACAAATTTGGTTCCACGAGAAGCATAGAGCACAACTGTGCTTCCCAAAAAAGGGAAAAAATCATGACTTTTTTTAGCGCGAATTCTGTTTGGTTTCCACGAGAAGCACAAATTTGCTTCTCATGGAGGTACATATTTGTTTCCACGAGAAGCATAACTATACATCTCGGAAAGGGAGAAAATTGTGATTTGTTTTTCTTGCACAAGAAGCACAAATTCGCTTCTTGTGTAGGCACAATTTTTTCCCAATGTACAGCCCAAGAAACAATTGACGATTTTTTTTTGCATGATTTTTATTTCTCCCACGATTTGCTTCTTGTGGACGCACATATTTGTTTCTGTGAGAAGTGCAATTGTGCTAACCAGAAAGAGAGATGAATCACAAATTTTGTTTGCGTGTTTTTTCTTGCTTCCATGAGAAGTACAAATTTGCTTCTTGTGGAGGCACAAATTTAGTTTCGCGAGAAAGCACACCTAGCTTCTTCGAAAAGTGAAAAAAATGCGGATATTTTAGAACTTTTTCTTTGTGCTTCCATGAAAAGCAGAAATTTGCATCTCGTGGAGGCACAGATTTGTGCCTAAAAAGGGAGAAAATAAGTGAGGAAAAAACCGAGCTCCCGGCTCTGTTTTTTATTTTATTTTTTTCGAGGAAAGAAAGTTCTTGGAAACTTAAGATGGGATCTAGTTTCGAAGACCTCTACGCGAGAAATCCAACGACGAAACTGGTTCGTGATTTGTACACATGGTTCACAAGATAAAATATTTTGGAAAATAGAATATACCAAAAAAGGAAAATAGTCTGGTTGCGACAAGTGGCGCACATGCAATGCACCACTCGTTAACGCCTGAGAAGGTGGGAGTGACATCTGCAAGTGGTACCCCTTCACTTGTGTTTGTTCCTACTATTTTCTTAGCAATTAATTAACTCTATACATATACATAAAATAATTCAGAGAAAAGTTAAGTAGGGTGAGCGCGCCACCTTACCCTGTTGAGTCCTATTGCCCCGTCGTGTAGCCGTGATGGTGGACACAATGGCGTCGTACGTTGGACTCCATGGCTGATCAACAATATATTTTGTTGAAGCGGATGCAAAAGATTTGCCTTATATATTAATTAAGCAGAGGATAGAGTTTCTTATAATTCACCGATAAATCCGAAAGGAATGATTACTCTCGCAAAACAATTGACCATAGCTTCTTTGCCTTTCGATGACAAAAGTTTCGCCTCTTCCAAGATGATATTTAACATGATCGGTGGGGGCGCGCTCTTGTGCTGGTACACTCGTGCATTCCACTCATTCCATATGTTCCCTGATACGAGCATAGTAGAGGCCATTGCTTTTCTACTGCATGTACGAATACTGGTTCGGCTTGCCCCCCCAATCCTCAACTGTGCCCTCCATCTGCCAGGTGGAGCTGTCCCAATCCTCAAGGAGAAATTTCTCAATGACCAAGTTCCAAAGCCTAAGAGACTAACGACATTTGAAGAAGATATGGGATCCACATTATTGCACCTCCAGCAAAGGGGGCAAAGGCCGAAGTTCAGACAACCTATCAGCGACCCAAATTTGATCTTGAAGGGCCAACCAAGCAAAGAGCATGACTTTTGGCGATGCCGAACCTTCCACTCCATTTGATCCACGGGAGAGAGGACCATGCCGAGGAATTGCCCTTTCTAGGCTGAAGCTACAGAGTAGTGTCCACTAAGTGTATGCTTCCGGATAATGTCATCCTCAGCAAGCTCATTAAGATGAATATAATGAACAATCATCCAAATGGTAAAAAAATTGACATATGTGCTCAACAGTAACAATGGGCGAGGGGTTAATCTTGAGAATCCACATGTTCTTTTGATGCCTACTGCACCTTAAAATTATTTACCGACGAGGCCTCAAAGATGAGTGGAGCAATATCTATGGGCTTACACCCAACTAGTCAGGGAGCGTCCCAAAATGGGGTCCTCGCCTTGTTGCCCGCTGTGATGATTATTGAGGCGTAGAAGAAGTTGAGATCCTCCTCGTAACACTGGTTTCCCATTCCCACCTAGATCTTACTTAGCTCATTCCATTCAAACCATGGCCACCTCAATTGTAATGCACACGCAAAATTTTCGGTGTTGAGGACCCCAAGGACTCCATATTCATGCGGTTGGCAAACAATCTCCCGATTCACCTTGCACTTTTTCTTGTTCGTCATATCGAAGCCGGGCGAAAGGAAATCTTGTTCTAGCTTATTGACATTATGTAGTGTGCTTGGTGTAATAACGAGGGAAGTGATGAAGTAGACCACTTGGAAGGTGCTCACGGACTTGACTAGGGACGTGCGACCAATGGTAGTGATGTTTTTCCCTTCGTGCATGACCAACTTAACTGCTACTTTTCCCTTAAGGAACTGGAGATCTACCTTGCTAAGTTGCCAAATGGAGAGAGGGAGCCCTAAGTGTCGCATAGGAAAAGATACTCAGATGCGGGCAAGCTTTGAATGATGAACTCCAAGTTTAGGTGGTTGCGCTTAATGGGTACCACCAAGCTCTTATGGGAGTTGGTGCTTAAGCTGGTGGCCTCTCCAAAGCTTCTCAAGATGACCGAAAGATTGTCAATATCCCTTTTGATAATAGCCATAAACACCATTGCGCCATCCCCATAGAGGGAGGTGCGCACCATGAGACCTCTTCCTTGGATCTTATGGAGGAACCCTCTTTGAGTTGCTAGCTCTAGGATTTTTTTGTAGGGGGTTGATGGCGATAACGAAAAGAAGATGGGAGAGGGTTTCTCCCTGCTGAAGGCCCCTCCCATGCTTGATTGGTGGGCCGGCTACCCCATTTAAGAGGACCCTCGAAAAGGAAGAGCAGAGGAGTGCCGCAATCCAATTTCTGAATTTGCTTGGGAACCCTCGCCGGTGGAGGAGATCAAGGACATACTCCCCACTTGACCGCATAAAAAGCATTATGAATATCAAGCTCGAAGAGGAGCTATGGAGTCTTTCCCTTAAGGAGCCGCCAAGCAAGATTCTGCATGTACATGAAGTTGTCATGAATACTTCTGTTGATGAAGGGACATTGGGAATTGGAAAAGAGGCATTCATGTGCAGGTCTACTCGAATAGAGAGCACTTTAGCAATGATTTTGCAACCACATGGATGGGATTAATGGCTCCATAGTCAGAGATCCCCTCTGCCCCTTCCCTCTTGGTTAAGAGCATATGTTTGCAGAGTTGAGCCAGTGGAGGTTTGCTGTGTACAACGAGTGAAATGAGTGCACCACACTCCTGAACATGTGCTTTATGATGCCCCAACACTTCTTAAAGAAGGCCCAGGAAAATCCATCTAGCCCAGGCGCCTTATCACTTGGTATGTCATTGATGGCCTCACGAACTTCCCTCTCGGTTATTGGGGATTCCAACTCTTACAAATCATGAGCCACCAAGTTGAGCTCCTCCCAATTGAAATCATGTGTGCTCGTGCACCCATTTTCCATGACGGAGAAGTGTATGTGTATTATACTCTCTTTTGCTTCATGCTCGGTGAGCCAACCTTGGTCATGCTTGATCGTGTGAATCTGATTTTTTTATTCTTCTAGCATTGATCCGTTGATGGAAGGATTTCGTGCTGGCATCTCCTTCCATGAGGTTTAAAACTTCCGCACATTGCTTCTTGAGAGCTTGCTCCAACACGACCAAACTTATGACCATTCTCTTGAGGCGATCCTGGAGATCATGCTCTTCGGGGAAGAGTTATTGCTCCTGTTGCACGACGTCGAGGCATAGGATGACCATGAGTGTAGCATGAAGATGAATTTTTGCCTTAGAGAAGAGGCCCCTAGTCCATTCTGTGAGATGTATTGTCGTATTTTTGAGCTTGTGGAACTATATATGGTATGGCTCAGTGTGCTCAACATGCTCCGTCCATGCTCTGTTAACCAAGTCACTGAAATCGGGCATAAATAACCTAAAGTTCTCAAATTCGAAGCTCCCAGGCCTCCTAGGCCCCTTGTCTTTGGCAATCAATAATGGACAATGTCAGGAGAGGGAGGATGAAAGGTCATGAAGCACGTAGCTGTTGAAGACGAGGTCACACTCACCGCTAAAGAACAAGCTGAGCTTACAAAGTTCGGTTTTCCCTCTCGCTGTTCCAAGTGTACAAGTGATTTTGAAGATGTATATCTTTTAGCTCATAAGCATGCAGTGTTGCACGAAACCGGTTGATTCTACTTCAGTTGACATTTCTCATGTTTTTATATCTACCACATTAGATTTGGTTAAAGTCCCCGGAGGCAAGCCAAGCCACTCCGGGTGACGGTTTTTAACCGCTGAGCTCGGCAAGGAACACGTCTTTGTGGGAGGCATTGGTTGGATCACAGACAGAGGTGATCTTGATTTCCACATTGGACTCATGGATGCGTACCATGGCGGAGAGGCAGAATGAGGTGGTGGTGAGGTTAAAACAAGTCCAACATGCTATTGTCCCACAACAAGAGGAATTCACCTCGGTTCCATCCACCTGTCTTAAGAAAAATTGCACAGCCGATCCCCCACCCCCAAGAAGGCAGTGGTGAACTGGTCGACATTGTCGAGCTTTGTCTCTTGGAGACACACTATATGGCGTAGCGATGTTAGCGTTGACCGTCGAGTGACGGTCTGAAAATTGAGGCCCCGAACATTCCAAATCACTATGTTGATAGTGTTCATTATAAAACCAGCGGATCTAAGGTAGGGGGGGGGGGGTCGCGAGCAGTGAGTCTAGGAGCAATGGTAACAGGAGACAAAGGAGACGATGTTTACCCAGGTTCGGACCCTCTCGAGGAAATAAAACCCTACGTCCTGCTTTGATAGTATTGATGTGACAGAGTACATAATACAGAATGATCTACCTCGAGATCATATGATTGAGTTCTAAAGCCTAATTCTTGTGATTGCCCCCCTACGGACTAAACCCCTCGGGTTATATACACACCGGAGGTAACTAGGTTACACGTAAGGTCGGTTGCCAACTAGGAAAAACCATGCTGAATATTGAGCTCTCCTTGAAGTACACGCTTAGTCTTCCGAAGTTTTCGTCCTTCTTACGCCGAGGGCCACAACGTTGGCAATCCTTCCTCCAATGGTTGGTGGATCATCGTCCCGGCCCATGGACGACAGGCTGTACAGGTTGATACCCCTTAGTTCAGGACACCCTCAGATAGGTTGTTCTAACATAATGAAACATGGCTCACCCTGATACATGGCACTCTGCCAAAGACAACAACTAACGAGACATGGTTCACCCTGATACATGGCACTTTGCCTAAGACAACAGCTAACACAGCGCTTACAACCAGACCAAGCTTGAGACACACCATCAAGCAAATGCACAGAATCAAATTACGATTCCAGCATAGCAACCCGAGCTGCAAACACCCCCTGGTACAAAATGTTGTACTAACATGGGAACCCTGGTAACCCTAGGACAGCAGCACCGCATCAGGTGGCCGCCGGCTGTGATGCAGCACCTCCAGCAGCCGTATCCAGGTCCAGCGGTGCAGCTCCCCCAGAGCAAGGAGAGCCTCCTCGACCTCAGTTGCCTGTCTGTCATCAAGCTTGAAAAAATATCGCATGGCTACGATCACCTCCAGTGAAAGCTTCTACTTGAACCGCCCTGTGAAAACGTCTAGGCTTTGCCTTCGTGACATCTTCTCCATCCTTGACGATTCCAAAACTACGGCAGACAGGGGCTGAGCAACCACATGTCTGTGCTGCTCCTGGCTAGCTTCCATGCCTTCCTGTGTACATGGCTTAGTGAGCTCTTGTAATCTCATGCTGTACAAACTCTTCTCCTATCAATGAAAAGATACACACCCTCTGCGTATTCGCGAAAAAAAAACTACGGCAGACAAGCACCTCTGCTGCCCTTTCCGCTGGCGTGGCCTTTGCATGCCCAGCAGCACTAATTCTGGCGTTTACTCTCTGTAGCGCGACGTACGAGCAGTCGAGCACTATATTCGACCATACCATTAGATGGGAGCCACGCCAAAACTTGTCCGTCGAGAGACTATTCATGTCTCCTGACCTCGAGGAATTGACGACACCTCCGGCATATCAGAGGAGGAACACGTACGCGCGTTACAAACGTGCCATCTGATGGCTACTCCGGTTGAGATTCTGGGCTAGATAGCTAGCTAGGCCGCAAAATGAGACCACTGGTCAGTTTCGCTACGACTGAAATAGCTTTGGACGCTCGCTCCGGGTCCCAGCTGTCTCCACTGCCCAGGATGGATGGATGGTTGGCCAAGAACGAAGGCAATATCAGCCACAGCATGCTCACCACAGACACAAGGCGCCAAATTATGTCGGTAGCAACGACGTACGTGGTCAAGCTAAACCACGCATATTCTTCACACATATGCTACGATGTTTATGTACATACTACATCGTACGTACCTGCTAATTAGAAACTAGATCCACGGGTGCATGCATGCCTTGCTAGCTAGCTCGCACTAGTAGATGTTGATCGGAACCCTAGATTCATTTCCCTAGCTCGCAAGTTTATTTTGATGACATATGTATGTGCCATATAGTTCTTTCCAAGATATAAATATCATTTCGATCACCCAGGGGCGCACCGAGCTAGCGAAACACCGTGATCTTCCGCTCTGAATAGCTCCTGCCGAATGCCATGGCCAGAAACACTCGCTGTGGAATTGCTCCTATGGCGTTGGCGCTGCTCCTCCTCCATCTACTAGTCTATCCTCAAAGCATGGGTGACCCCTGAATCTGATTGTGTTGAAGTGATCCATACGTACAATAACTAATGGATACGGCTGTGAACGCAGACATTTGAAATGCCAGATTTGAGGGCATGACTGTAGATGGTCAAGTATGGTAGCCCAACTTTAGCTCAAGTGGGAATGAAATCGAGTTCGTCAGCAGAGTGGACTCTTCATGGCTCTATAAAACTATTCATCAGGATAGTAACTCCATTTGTACTGTTTATTAATGATATCCTCTCGTTACCCTAAAAACATTCTTGTATAAATCTTTCAAGCCTACTCAAATTAAGTTCACTGTCTCAAATATTTATGCTCTCGTAAGTGTGGGAAGACTTATGTCCTAACTCCTAAGGGCAGCTCCAAGGAAGACCTCAGACCTCCTGTATATGTCTGGACCGCAATATTCGAATTAGTTTTGCCATCCTATCAAGTCTTCAAAATCTCTGTGTATCAGTCCGCATGCCCGAAATCTGGTATAGTGGAAGCAAATTTGTGGCTGGCTTATGGGCGTTCGGAAATTCCCAACGAAAAGTCCCCACGTGGTCCACCTCTCTTTTCTCTCTTCTCTATCCCTTCCCAACCGCACATCACACACACACACATATCCAACGAAAGGCAACCACATGCATGTCTCAGTTTCTCCTCTCTCTCCTCCTAACCTCAGAAATGTGGTTTATTGGTGAATAAGCGTTGGATGGCTCCCTCTCGCATCCCCGTCCACGACTAGTTCTATACGATGTCCGATTTGAAGGTCAGTGTTAGATATGCCCAGTCCTTCATCCATACCTATGTACGCAAGTCACGGAGTATACATGTGGCGCAATTATTAGCAGCTGGCAGACGACGTCATACACCACCCCCGTCGTCACTTGACACAAGTACACGGCCAACAGGAGTCTGGTGCCCGGCCAGCCATAGAGAGCTTCCCGTGTGAGCTTGGCCAGGGAAAGAGGATATCAAGCAACCAATAGTAAGAGAAGCTCCTTATCTTCACTCCGTATGTTCCTTTCCAACCTGGAATCCCCGTTTCTACAAGATGGAGAGATATCCGAGAATGAAAATGGCATATATGCGCAAGGACCAGAAAATGCAGGTGCATTCGGGTTTGTGGTTCAAGTTTTTTTTTCGTGGTGCAAGGGTGCACTACAGCAAGCTTAAAAATCAATAGAAAATGGGCATATCTCCATATCAAATATTTTTCACCGGCTTTTGGTACATCGATCCGCTACAAAAAATATCAAAGGCAACTTCTAGTATCTATAATAAATTCTGAAAAAAAAAAATCACTGCACGACATGTACCCACCGTGTCATAAAGTCCAGCCTTCTCCTTCCCCATTCCAGCACAGAGTTGTGGGAGGCTGGTCGGCTAGTCGATCGGGTGTACTCGCCGTCGTTTGTGGGCCGTACCGGAGCTATGCACCTTCCTATGTTTCGGTCTGCAAGGGCGGAGGCAATGGTTGCGCGGCACGGCCACTGCCATGTGATCAGTGGCGATTCCACTAGGGGGGCTTCAATCAGCCTACCCTCCAAATATCATATTTCAGCTAAACATACTACTTGACAATTTTACTAAGGTGTTTGACATCTAAATTGCAATGCATTTGCTAATTAGACTTAGAAACATGATGTTCTGAGCCTACCCTTCAATTTCGTGCTAGATTCGCCACTGCATGCGATAGCATCATCAGGAAGGCCCCATGCCAGTTTCTCGAATGCAGACCGAAACATAGGAAGGAGTTGTGCATCATAGAAGAAAGGCCCCATGTCAGTTTCTCGCCTAGGCCTAGGACGCGCCGCCCACGCTCCGTTCAAGAGCAAAGGTCTTGTTCTAATAGACCGAGTTGTTGAGTTGCTTCCAGTCTGTGCAGTTTGTCCTAACAAACCGAAATTCATCTTCTACTTTGCGAGCACAAATGAGCTTGCGATGAACAGTAAATTCCAAGAAAAAATTGAAAAAAATCAGAACTTTTTTTTGTGGTGAACTTTGACAGATGTTTACAGTGTTTGTAAAGTTTCATCATGATATGACATTCGTGGAAGTTGTGAAAAAATCAACACTCTAAAATGCTTTTGAAAATAGTACTTCTGGAGCATCTTCTTTTTTGCCACGACTTCGATGAATTCATTCCATGATGAAATTTTATGGCCACTCAAAATATTTGTCAATTTTTTCCAAAAACAATAGTTTATTTTTTGCATTCTTCCAGATTTTACTAGTCACCTGAGCTCATTTGAGCTTGAGCTTAGAAGCACCGCGTCCTTAACAAAACTTCTATGAGAACCAAACGAATTCCTTGGTGACGTCGACGGCAAGGACCTTGTTGCAAGGTGTGCTTGTTCTTTATTCCTTGTACATTCGTATGCCTACCACCTTTGTACTTTGTACTTGTACGCTTTCGTCGACTATCTGAGTAAGCGTATCCTTTCTGATGACAGGTCTTCCCCTCAATGGCGCTGAAATCAAGCTCGCATATGGCTCCCACCGCTGGTAGTCTACGGGATGGTTGGCCACTGAACGAACTGCACCGTGAGCCACATGCTGTCCAGAGTCCAAACAAGAATATATCTGAGGCAGCGACTCTAGTTGTGGCCAAACAGTACTTTAGTCGCCTAGTCGGATGCTTCATGCATGACGACCATACAGGTATATATCACCATGCTTTTCACGCACAGTTTGTCATGTCTTTATATGACGAAGGCCTTGCATGACATGCTAAACATACGAGATCCACAAGTGCCCAGCTAGGAGCTAGCTCGCCACTAGCTAGAAAGTAGAGAGAGCATTGGATGCCATAGAGTACATTTGTAGATTCCCGGAAATATCACTCGGGGACCAGCTAGCTAGCGACCCCTAGATATACCCCTCCATACCACAATATAAGACGTTTTTGCAAGCTAGCGTCTTATATTGTGCGATGGATGGAGTATATTTTAGAAAACAAAAGATTTTATTGTCTTCAACCTCACTTATTACAAGTTTAAGTTCATCTCACTAAATCATTAAATGAAGCCTAGTGGGAGTGCTTGATCCAATCCGGACATAATTTTCTTGTAAGTCGTTTCTTGGGGCCAAGATCCGTCTGAACTTTGATCTAGAAACGCCGTAGGATATCCCACGGTCATACCGAGACACAGTAGCAAAACCTGCATAGAGAGAGAACTTTTTCCCTGTCATCGGTTAAATCATTTTACATAAGCGATTGAAGATACTTTTTAACATGTTGAGCCAATGCCCAAAATTAAGGAGCATGCTAAGAAGAGGTGTAATAGTAAATGCAAAATAAACAATACACCAAGCAACTCACACCACAGGACAATGTGGAAATAGAAGATGAATAGTTCTTGTTCAAAACCAAATGAATAACTCATATACCCAAACCAGTAACAATTAGATGAATTTCTTTAGTGTGGATAATCTCCAGAGAGAGAAAACATAGGAATACTTTGATTTCAAAAGATAATTAAAGCCTCCGATGTCCGCCATACACTTAGCATCAGACATAGCTTCTTTCATATCTCTATCTCTATCTATATCTATATATGAGTGCTCCCTCTGTTCCATAATATAGTGCATATAGGTTTTTAAAAAGTCAATCATCACAAACTATGACCAAATTTATGGAGAAAAACATTTACATCTAGAATACAAAACTTATATCATTAGAATCATTATAAGATGAACTTGCATACTTTATATATTTGGTATTGTAGACATAATTAAATAGTTATCTCTGGAAACTTGGTCGAAGTTTATGAAATTTGAATTTTCAAATAATCTACATGCACTACATTATGGAACAGAGAGACTACTTAAAAAGAATGTAAGGTTCCTTGTTTTACTTTTCCTTTCACGACCCCTTCGTCCATCCTTTCCCATATGATAATCAATCACTTTAATTTACTTACTTTCTGAATCAATTCCACTTTAAACTACTTACCAAACCTCTCATCAAAATATAAGGTAAATCACGTACAGGATTTCATAAACATTTATTTACACAGTCGCATTGATATGGGCAGGTAAATCACAAGATAACATACTAAACTATTTATTTATATCTTGTCGCAATGCAGGGGCGTCATCCTAGTAATGTATAGAAAAGGCTTCTAAAGCACGAAGGTCCCAGGAAAAGATATCACACTCCAGAGAGCATATGGTATCCATGACCGTAAGCAAAATTTTGTGCCAATTAGTCAATTTTTTGCACTATTAGTGTTTGGCAGAACTATATACATAGAAGTCGGTCTGTTTACAAAATTTGGTGACCCGTGATATCTCTCCCAATACAATATGATGGAATATAATATGGCATAACCGCCTTAAACATAATAAGTACATGTTATTGTTTCCATATATACTTCGTGATGTGAATGTTGCCTTTTTCAATTCATGGGGGTTGTTCATAACAACACAAAATACAACAAGCTAAATGGAAGGTGAAGATCAGAATTTTCCTTGATTCTATGATACGATGAAATTCTTCAAACAATTTTTTTATTAATTACCATCAATGATATATAGAGTAGAAAACTTGTTTATAGTTGGCATTATTGCATTACATACCCAAACGAAATATATAAATTTTGCAGTAGCCCCCAATTTCTAGGTATAGCATCGAGGTGTGGTGGCCACCCATCGCAAAATTGCTCAGATCAGATCCAAGTAGCATCTAGAAGAAGATGCCATTGTCGGTCCAATTAACTTGCATCTATCATTTTCTACTTCCTAGTCATAGACCGCTCTCCTCTACATGTTTATATCCTCATATATGGAACCTCTCCCTCATACGAGATTCCTTTTCTTCTGGTAGAATGTCCTGAGACAGGGATGTCATTACCAAGGACCAATACCTTAACGAAGATGTGTGGTGTGACTTAAGGGTACATTAGTACCATTTTGGAAGCACCTAGGGCTCAGTCAATAGAGAATTAACATATCCTGACTTGATTTTACAAATTTGTTCATACAAGTCTGAAAAACTATTCACAGTTTCATAAACCTTTATCAATCTAGTGCGAAATAAATTACACCATTTATTTTGACAGCTCGAAAAAAATGCACAAATCTCAATGCCTTGCAAGAGGGACAAGAAGAGTCCCACTGGCACCGATCCCGCGTGGGCTTGTTGTGAAGGAGCCCTCCAGCGGTGGCCAGGGGAGGAGGGTGGGGTGGGGTGGTAGGCTGGTGACGAGGGTTTGCTCTTAGGCCGCCCGCTAGGGAGCGGCACCAGTAAGGAGTTGGTACAACAACACGGTAACTCTGCCAAGGCTTCATCTTATGATTGTGTTGTTTGGAATCTATATGTTTTAGAAACGGAGATGAGCATCTTTTCTTTGGTCGCCCATTTGCTCACTGTTGCGGGAGATATCTCTGCCCAGATGTCAACCTTCACGGCTTACAATTTCTTGATACTATCACCTTAAAGCAGGCACTCCGTGTTCTTTTTAATATGGAGATTATTACTGCTGTCCCTATGAGCATTTGGATCTGCCAGAATGATTTCATCTTCAAATGGATCCTTGCTGGCCCTATGTACGCGGGAGAACTTTCAAAAAATAATTCATATACGGTCTAATTGTTTCCTCTTTTTTTGCGTGTGACGGTCTAATTGCTTGGTTATGTAGGTTCATGTAACTTCTTTTCTTTTGCTCCAACATTTTCTACTTCACTAAAGTTTTGCACTAGATAATTAATTCACATAAGTACTCCACTGGTAACAATTTGGACGAAGAATTCGAGGAAGCTCCACGTACACGCGCATTGCCAGTGCAGTCGTGTACACACATGTTACATGTTTGGGGGTACTTTTTCTTTGTTGACCGCTGTTTATCAGTAGCTAGGTAGTAGTACGCATGTACTCCCTCCGTTCCTAAATGTAAGTTTTTTTAGATATTTTAAATGAACTACAACATACGGATGTATGTAGACATATTTTAGAGTGTAGATTTACTCATTTTGCTCCGTATGTAGTCATTCGTTGGAATATCTAAAAAGACTTATATTTGGAAACGGATGGAGTATATGGTTCTGGGGCAAACGTACGTAGTACTTACATTTTCGTGAGCTCGACGGGCTGCGAGCTAGGCAACAGCCGATCGAAAACTTGCCCATCGGTAGACTTTTCCATTGCTCGCTCGACCAACAAACTCTCTCTCTCTCTCTCTCCACGCGGCAGATCGAGACGTTCACGTGGCAGAACGCACCATGCGACAATGACCAGGACGTACGCATGCATTGCTGCAGGGACAAACCGTACGTGTACTGCAGTGTGCACGATGTGGCCATATTTGTCTGGTCCATCACGACCACACATACACACATCGTATGTACACGCGCTCAGAGCAAGAGGAAACCGAGTGAAGATATATGATGGACCTGTTGCTCCTAAACATACCAGAAGAATCCCCGCAAAAAAAAACATACCAGAAGAATGCTCATCGTAATTTCTTGACGCTTGTTGCTGCTGACAGCAAAGATGCATGGTGTGCCCGCCAAGCGAAGAATATATACTATGGCTCTAGACGAAAAACTAAATTTGATTAGTGCATGCATCACGTGACGCGCGTGAGCGAAGTGAATTACTAACTGATCAAGCATGACGTACGCTACAATCGTTCACGTTTAGTGAATTTTCCACATGGCTCACCTGGGGCGCAGCTGCAACCCCTCCTATCGCCCGGGATCGACGCAGCTGCAACCCTTCCTATCGCCCGGGATCGACGCAGCAGCAACCCCTCCTATCACCTCCCTATAAATCTAGAGGGCATGCCTGGATTGCTCATGTCCAAAGACATAGCAGCAGCTACTTGATTGTCTCATATCACCCAGGCCACACTTAGCCAGTTAGCCTACTTGGTCGATCTGTAACACACCATATACTAAGCCAGTCAGCCCCCATTAATTAACCAACCGATGGCTGCTGCGCATGTCTTCTTCTCCTTCTCCGTTCAGCCACTGCACCATTCGGCTTCACCGCTGGCCGGAAATGGTGGCCGGAGCGGACGCAACCGTGTCTTCTTCCGCCCATCAACGGTGATATGTCCCGGGCGGGAGCCTGCGTCACATGAGCTGTCAGATGATTTTGACCTCGAGGTATATATTGTTATCGCCCGTATATGCAATTAGCATGCGTGTTTATGTCCTTTTTCTAATTATTACACAAGGCACAAGGGCTCGAGTTCAAACCTATCAGAGCTATATAATGTTGAGCATAACACAAGCCTGTCGTCATAACTCATAAACGTCACCTTCCACGAAAAGGAAAGAAACGACTTGGTCTTAGGAGGAAATACGAACCAGATTATCCCATTAATATTTGAAATATGTTTATAAAATATATAAACAAACATTATTATGAAAGTATTTTTAATGGTAAATCTAAATATTGTAAGTGCTATCACCCAAAACCCTATATTAATAGTCAAAGTTCTGTAAACTTTGTATTCTTTTGAAGAAGAAGTTTGATGTCTCTGTGCAACACACCAGGAAAGCGTAACGAGTGTTCAAGCACTTCTGCGTCACCATCCAACGAGTCGACGAGGCTTATTGACCACTG
The DNA here is from genome assembly GCA_963921465.1 of Triticum timopheevii. NCBI lineage: Eukaryota > Viridiplantae > Streptophyta > Magnoliopsida > Poales > Poaceae > Triticum > Triticum timopheevii. The sequence goes on along the minus strand of OY997272.1, from coordinate 66,824,031 downwards.
TTGATCACCTCAAGCGCCTCTGCATCGACCACTATTTCCAAGACGAGATCGACACCATCATGGACTCGTGTGCAGATCTCATCCATAGTGATGAACTGCTTGATGCAACCCTTTCCTTGAGGCTGATGAGAGAAGCTGGATATTATGTTTCGGCAGGTCAGTAAAATACAAGTTTGGCGTCTCGAGACGGATAAGCTAACAAGCTTGGGAATCTTGAGTGCAATTTGGTCTATGAAATGAATTTTACGCGATAACTTTGCTAGAAAAATATCTTAGAGTAGCCAAGTCTAAACTAAGGTTTAATGTTTCATTGTGGACTGTTTAAAAACCTCCCTCGAGATATATTGTACTAATTATTTATGACATGTGCCTAACACCCCTTCTTAACGAGTTGGCATACGATGTTCTCCGGAAGTTCAGAAACGATAATGGCGAATTCAACCTTGGGCTCAGCAAAGACATTAGAGGGTTGCTCAGCTTGCAAGACATGTCAAACCTCAACGTAGGAGAATCATCACTCTACAAGGCAAATGAATTCTCAAGCAACCATCTTAGATTTGCAATTAAGTATCTGGAGCCAAACCTTGCAAGATATGTAAGGCGGTCACTAGACCATCCCTATCATGTGAGCCTGATGCAATACAAGGCAAGGCATCATCTGAGTTACCTCCAGAGCATGCACACTAGAAACATGGCGGTTGAGAATTTGGCACTTGCAGAGTTTACGATTAAGAAGTTGCAGCATCAGAGAGAAATGCAAGAGGTTAAGAGGTATAAATATAATAAAATACTAGCCGTCGATGATTAATTTTGTAAAAAGTGGAAAATATGTGCAATCTTATGGTAAGAGGGAACTAGAACTCTTGGCCAAATTTGATAAATTAACATTTTTGATTACTCACGTACTCCCACAATTAAAAGAGTGGTGGTTTTAGGTATATGAAAATTCCTTTTCACACAGATGGTGGATGGATCTAGGATTGGCTCAAGAAATTCCGTCCGCAAGGGACCAAGTTCTTAAATGGTACATGTGGTCCATGACCGTCCTCGAGGGTTTGTCTTTCTCTAGATATCGGATTGAGATCACAAAGATCATATCCATGGTCTACATTGTGGATGACATCTTTGATCTTGTCGCCACACAAGAGGAGCTTTCCCTCTTTACTGAAGCGATCAAAATGTGAGCATTGTTGTTTCCATAATATATAAGGGTAATACGATTAGGGAAGCAATATAGTTGCCTTTTCTGCAAGGAAATGATGTATTAAATATGTCCAGTCTGATATTCATACTTCTTTAACTTTGACGTATAATATATATATGCTGATGTTTTAATATTGGTTTGAAATCAACATTGTGTCTTTATGACAAATATTTTAAAATATTAATAGTTTTCTAGTTATTTATTCTACATAGCAAAAAACAAAAATATTTCATAGTACACATTGTTTAGGTCCAAAATGGCATCTACTTTGCTAGTGGAATAAAAACTCAATGATTACTTAAGCTTAAGACCATATAAATGCTATAAAAATATTGGTTTTATCAAAGTTTCACACAAAAATTGCACATTATTGACAGGTGGGATCTTGCAGCTATTGATTCACTCCCGAGCTACATGATATCATGTTACAAGGCTCTTTACACTATCACAATTGATATCGCCGATATGGTCAGAAAAGAGCATGGATTGAGTACTATCAATCATCTCAAGGAAGCAGTATGTCTACTAGAATGGTTCTTCATTTCTCTTTAATTTGAATTTTCCTAAGAAACTAAATATAATAACAGTACCACCGATGTTCCTATCTTCCGTCCATCTTCTCCATCCCCACACCACCTCCTCCGTTCCCTGTTTTACTGAATTTCCCAACCAAATTTCCTTGAACCGCCTTAACTATCCCATGTTTTATTGGCTTATCATACAAAATCACATTATTTTCTTTGGTAAGCCAGTAAGTAATAAGTACTGATTCAGTTATCAGCTAAAGTTTCTTTTTGGTATGTAGTTGCACTAACACTAAAATGGCATGTAAATCACGATGATTACATACAAAATATATGTGCCCCTGTTAGAACACTCACGCAGTTACCTAGTTGTATTTACAAAAATAATAGAAAGTAAATAATAGTGGAAAAATTAATCCGACCTGCGTGCCTTTTTCCTTCTTACAGTGGGCAACTTTGTTTGATGGATTCATGATCGAGGGAAAATGGTTATCTACTAATCATATCCCTACATCCGAGGACTATCTAGGAAACGGGATTGTCACTTCAGGAGCTCCACTTGTATTCATGCATCTTTTCTTCATGTTGGGGCATGAATTACTAGAGGGCAACAATGACGACATCCATCGGGTCATCTCTTGCCCTGCAAAGATCATGAGGCTCTGGGACGACATGGGCAGTGCAAAGGTCTGGACACACCAAGAACTTGATCACATAAGAACTTAGGATTAGCACTAACAATAATATTAGATAAATTCATTCAGTTCATAGCATGGCGGATCAACATCCACGTCAATATTGACCAAATAAGGCATGATCTAACATTTTCGTTCTTCGTCTCATGCAGGATGAATCACAAAATGGGCTAGATGGATCATATAAAGAGTTGTACCAAAGAGAAAATCCTCGTGCTGACGCAGAGAAGCACATGCTGGAGATGATCGGGAGTGAATGGGAGTGTCTGAACAGGGAATGCTTCTCTCGGACAAACTCAACACTATCGCATAGCTTCATCACAGCATCACTAAACTTTGCAAGGATGATCCGCGTCATGTATGGCTATGACAACGAGCAGAAGCTCCCCGTCCTTGAGGATTATACAAGGATGTTTCTCTTCTAAATCAATCGTGCAATCTATCACATTATATTGCATATAAATCTTATAAATGTAGTGCATTAGTTTTTGGTAGGGTCGTCACGTAGGATGTTGACTAACATCGTGCACAGTTCGTATATGTGTTTCACGTGATAAGATGATAAGCATACATGGAAAAAATCAGGAACAACCTACAACTCCATGCAGTGTTAAAATGGGAAGAATTGACGATAACCCCCCCCCCCCCCCCCCCCCCCCCCCCCCCCGCGCGTTGCACTGGTTTGATCATAACCCACCCTCCCACTGTGTTGCACTGTTTGGGCCCTCCCACAAAAGGGAGTTATATGCATATGAATTATAGGCACTGGACGCTGCGAAATACTTTGTATATGAAATTGTGAATGTATGAAAAGATTGTTGGCTTGTGCAACATTCTGATGATATGAAGATAGTTCTGGTGCTTGAGAGGGCTTGCATTCAGTTCTAGCAATGCTTAAGGCAGATGGATAAACACGAAAAAAACTACGAAAGGATACCAATCTCATAAGGGCAAAGGAAAACACCCATTCGCGGGAGACCCACATTGCAAACGGGGTTTTGGTTTTCCCAATTTATGACGGGGACCATTCACAAACAAGTGAAATAAAATTAAGAGCTGATACCCACGTCACTGACAGAAGTATGTTGGTAGATGCTAGAACCTCTTCTCCGGTGGAGTTTTTGTCTCATCAAAGACAGAATTACCCCACACGTAGCAAAGAAGTGTAAACCGGATGGTACACTTAAAATTCACTGGAGTGCAAATATATTATAGAGCAGATTACTTCATTTCTGTCTAACATTTCACACCAGCTAGCAATTATGGGTGCATCATTCAAGAGGGCGCAGAGATATTGGCAATATATTAAGACAGTATTTTTCCTGTAGCGGTGGCGGCGGGCACAGTCGCGTCGTAAGAAAAAGGGAAAGGCGTGCCGCTCGTAAGACTTCACGCCTGATCAGCAGTAACTGCCTACTAGCACAATATATTTGACCAGAACATCAGATGGGAGCCACTCCAAAACTTGCACATCAGAGACTATTCCAGTGTCCTAGACGAATTGACGACACCCGGCCCCATCAGTATTAATATAGAACTAGACCAGATCTCTGAAATATAGCCTAAAATGATGCTGTCATTCTCTAGCCTATCGCGGAGCATTCCATTGGGTAGGGCTTCGGTAACTAAACGTTGAAAGTTACTTTTGCTTCTCTCAGGTTTTTTTGTCTCACCTATTTTTTTCTGTCATATTCTTCTTCATATTTTTTTATTTTAATTTTCAAAATAGGAAGAGCGAGATAGAATTCTAGCACTATAAGGAGGGCCATTACCATAACATAAGATACCTCCCCCAATTTCGTTCCCACATATAAGAAGAGGAACACTTACGGGCCTTACAAACGTGCCATCTGATGGCGACTCTGGTTGTGATTCCACGGTGAGTAGTTAGCTAGGCCGCAAAATGAGACCACCGGTCACTCGCACTAGGACTAAAATAATTTGGACGATGGCTCCGTGTCCCAGCTTGTCCCAGTCTAGCCCCAGTGCATGGATGGATGGATGGTTGGCCAAGAACGAAGGGCAATATCAGCCGCAGCAGGGCTCGCCACACAGACGAGGCGCCAAATATGTCGGTAGGAACAACGTACGTGCTCAAGCTAAGCCATGCATATTTTTCAGACATATCTAGAGCGACCGCGCCAAGGTATATATTAATATATATATATATATATATATATATATAGACCTGCTAAAGTCAGCGTGCGCGCATTAAACCTAGCGTGCGCTCCGGCCGCCCATCAACCTACCGGTTGTACGCGCTAATTAGACGAAGCACGGGCTCGGTCATAAAAGCTTCCGTAATGAACTTACGACCAGGCCCGCACGCTTAACCAGGCTCGTTTCCTCGAAAAAAAATCAGTAGTAACAAGGTACGATGCACGCGCAAGTTAACGATCCCACGTATGCCTACACCTAGTTCAGTGTAATTGATGATCGTAAAACAACTCAGCCCAGCTACCATCTAGTAAACTGGGCTTGCAGTAGTAATGATGTTACCATCTAGTAATTGGATCTGCCCAAGTAGTAATGCAATACTGCCCTCGTTTTACTAGGTTTACCATCTAGTAATTGGACCTGTAGAAGTAGTAATGCATTACTACCCTAATTTTACTAGGCTAACCATTGACTCCATAGCGTAGTAATCCGTTACTTAATCCGTTACTACATTCAAGTGTTTTCTTTCCAACGAAGAGAGCTCTTGTAGTAATGCATTACTATCCTGGTTTTTCTAGGTTTACCATTGACTCCATCATAGCGTAGTAACCCATTACTACATGCTAGCAAGGTTTTACGCTTAGGTCTCCAACCAATGATTAGTAAGTACCTCGTAAATCATCCATTACCATCCCTACTATTCCCGTTACTACCAATAGATAGTCATCGCATAGACAGGATATATCTGATGGTAAAAAAATTAATTGCGTTACTATTTTACAAACCTCATTACCCTTCACTAGTATTGCGGTGGAGCGCAGCCTTCCCCGCGCGACCCACGCGCCTAAGCGGCCGGAGCGCACGCTAAGAAGAATGCGCTCTCGCTTACATTAGCGCAGCCGTATATATATATATATATATATATATATATATGCACATATCACACATTTTCTGATTAGCGTGATTTTTTTGAAGCGGCCGGCATTGCCGGCTTTTCATTTGTTTAAGGAGAAGGAAGAGTGACAAAGGATGATCAAGTGATCAAGAGCTGAGGCCGGAGAAGGGAAAATTACAACTGGTCCGGAGTTAGGAAAACTGCGGACTCATGATCTAGAGGGGATAATCTCACGTCACCTACCCGAAAGGTAACTCTAGGCACTTTGCACCAGCCATCCTCCACTGCTCCATGTCGTGCTTGCAAGCTTTGATGATGTGCCCTGCGTTCGCCTGATTTCTTATAATGAGTGTAGGATTAATTAAACCCATTAAGCATCGGGAGAAGGGTGGCCAACCAGCTATGCCATGTGACGCAAGCTGGTTGGCAGCGGTGAGAAAGCTTTTGTAAAAAAATTAGATGGAAGTGAGGATTTTGTTTGAAACGTTTTTCTGTTTAGATGGAGGTGAGGACCCCATGTTATTTTTTAAATGGAGGGCTATGCAAAGTGGCGTTCGCTGGTAACTAGGTTGTGGTGGTGATCTTTTCTTTTTTACTTTTTTTAAATGAAGGTGAGGATATTTTTTCTGAGAAGTTTTCTTAGATGTAGGCGAGGACCCCATGTATTTTTTAAATGAAAACGTGCGCACAACTTTTTTTCAAGAGACGCTACAGGATGGCGCACCAATCACTACCTAGCATACATAATAGACGGATAGACGCTCCATAACTAAGCATCATAGTCCAAATTAAACAAGATTCCACTTACTTGGAGCTAAAATGAGCTATATTAAAGTTAACAATACACTAATCCTAGATAAAGTAGAGGTTGATCACCGACAGCTTGTTAGAGCCTGATGCCCCTGCTTCATGGATGCCTTGCCATGGCACTGACGCGTCACCTGAGTCATCGGCGTCGAGCTAGTCAAAGAGGGCGTCACACAGTCGCGCCACCGCGATTAAGAACCGTCGGTCCGCCTCCACCTCGAGTTCTCGGTGATGGACCCTGCAAAAGTGAGCTAGAACATCATCACCTCCGGGTCAGTGGCAAGCCTCCTACGCAACCTCCTCTGTGATTTGCGCCTCCATCTTTCGGCACTCCTCCTCCTCGAGAAATGCTCGCTACTCCTGTTTCTCCTCCATCGTAATATGGTCGCCAGCAGGTCCTCCTCCTCGGCTTCCGCTCTGCTATGGTGCTACCAGCTGTGCCTCCTCGCATTATTGTCAAAATCGTCTTCTGAGGATGAAAAATTGATAGGGATGACATCCGCCATGAAGACATCCCACCACACTGCCCACAACAGACGAGCCATGGCGATTATAGTGGCGGCATCCAAGATTTTAATTTCGTAAACAAAATATTTGGGGCTCACCCAAATATGCAAAATTTCAAGAAAAAATAAAAAACAAAATTTGTGATTTCAAATTTCATTGGATTTTAGCCTAATTTAAATTTATTTTGAATATGATTCAAAATTTTGGGATTAAAAATAGTTCGGACCATACCTTAATATGCAAAAAAAAATAGAAATTTCAATGAAATTTCATTGAAATTATTAACCCTGGCAGTAACGACGGCGATTTGGGGCGTTGGCGCTGGCGAGTGGGGAGAAATGTGGGCACCGGGGAACGGCTAGGGTTTGGGTAGAGCACTGGCCTGATTTTATAACCGGGGGAGGGGTCAATTGGACGGCTTGTCGCTGGTTGGGCTATTTTTCCAGTGAGTGAAGCCGAGAGGAGATTTAATGAGAGAATGGATGTACATTGTTAAAAAAGGATAAATTTGAGAGCATCTCCAACAGGCGCCCAAAAAAAGCTCCGCGCACTAAAAAAATCGTTTTTTAGGCACCGAAGAGCTCCAGCAGAAGCTGTAGCACTAAAAGTTTTTGGGCGCGCGCAGAAAAACGCTGTTGTGCGCAGCATATTTTGAGCTCCGGATTGCTCGCGCTTCACAATTTGCATTGTGTGCTTTTTGGGCGCGCATTTTTGACGTCTGCTAAAGCATTGTTGATCCGGACGCATTAAAAATGCTACAGTGGCGCGCTATAACTTTTATTGGGCACGAATTTTTTGTGCAGCCATTGAAGATGTTCTAAGCTTCTCAAATTTAAGCAGAAAAGGCATTTATTGGGTTACCCGAGCCGAGCGGAACCATACAGGTCGTCGTCGTCTTCACGTCCCCTCTCCCCTGATTCTATTTTTCATGGCAACACATTGGCACGTATACACGTGGCTGAATTACAAGCAGCTGGCAACTGACGTCATACAGCACGTCCCAGCCCCATCGTCACTTGGGACGCAAATACACGGTTGACGACGGCCAGCCATCAGGGCATCTCCAATGATTGTAAGATAGTTGTTGGTAGACTTTGTCACATGGGATTTTTGATGATGTGTCATATAATAAATGAGAGAAGAGAGGAAGGTTGTATGTACATGAACCAACACCCCTTGCACAAGCTCCAATGTAGAATGAGAGAGCACCTTATTTATTATCTCACATTCTATTGGGTAAACTAGATACACCCCATTGAAGTTGTATGTTAAGGTGTTGGTTGATGACATGTCATATTTTACCAACAAGCTAACATACAAACTGTTGGAAATGCCCTCAGGGAAACGCTCTTCCCTTGTGGTCTGGGTTAAAAGAAGAAAACAAAGCAACCAATAGAAAAGGAGAAGCTCGATCCTTATCCTCACTCCGTGTTTTATTTCAAACCTGCAATCCCTAGTCCCTACAAGATGGAGAGATATATAGCCGAGGATGAAGATGGCATATGTATTGCGAAGGACGAGAAAATATCAGGTGTATCCGGGTTTGTGGTGCAACGTGCACTAAAGGCAATCTAAAATATCAGTAAAAATTGTGAAAAATATCAAAACTGGAGAAACAGCCAAGGATGGAGATGCCATATATTATCAAGGGCCAAAAAAATATCATGTGCATCTGGGTTTGTGATACAACCAGTTGTATCCTCCTCGAAAATCAATTAAAAAGTTGTTAAAAAATATTACACATTTTGGTGACATAAAGGCAATATAATCAATATAGAGTGGGTAAATTCCATATTTGTCACACAGCTAAGAAACAAAAATGACCGTTGACAGCGTGCATAGTTGTAAATTCATGATTGATCTGAACAACAATGGTTTGGTACTATAACAAGGAGGTTTTTTATTTTGTTGCTATTTCAGTTTTTTCTTAGAAAAAAAATCAGATGCAGACGCTCACACCACGCACATACTCATCCCTGTGAAAACACACATACAACCCTACGCATGACCATGTTAAAGAGACTGAGCTGACATATCTTAAGATTGATGAAGTCGTCATAGGCACCATGTAATCGACATCCACACCATTCCACTGAAAGAATAGCGACGAAGAGAATGAAATAATTCCATGAAATATGAGAGCACTCATGTCAAGTCTAGAACTTAAATCCGGATAGGCTACTTCCACCACAAAGAACTTAACCATCTAATATAGGCTCAGATTTAGTTCTGAATTTTATAACATGCGGGCGTGGTGTATACATGCCGTGCCATGTTTTTCTTTTCCAGAAAATTATATAGCTACTAGAAGTCGCCTTTTAAGATTTGGTGTACTAGATACCACAAGCCCCCCACAAACCATATCCAAGTGCTATCCCTTCCACTTTGGCCGCTACTTCGCTCTCTTGGGCCATAGGGAAGGGGATACCGTCCTTGCCATGGCTAAACTTAGTTATTTGGATGGTGACGGTAAGACAGCGGCAACGCCTCTATGTTGAAAAGCTTTCAGCTCAGGATGGTCCTCTTCTCTCTGATCCCACCGAGTATCGGAGCTATGCTGGTGCCTTACAGTATTTGACGCTCACGCGACCAGATATCGCGCATGCAGTTCAGCAGGTCTGTTTATACATGCATGCGCCCAGGGAGCCTCATATGCAGTTGGTTAAGCGCATTCTTCGGTACATAAAGGGGACCCTGGACCTCAGCTTGCACCTCTCGAGCTCCTCCTCTGCAGCACTTACTGCATACTCTGACGCAGATTGGGCTGGGTGCCCCGACACCCGCCGATCTACATCTGGCTACTGCGTCTATCTTGGTGACAACCTTGTCTCTTGGTCATCCAAACGTCAGACTACCGTGTCTTGCTCCAGTGCCAAGGCAGAGTATCGCGCGGTTGCTCATGTTGTTGCTGAGTGTTGTTGGATTCGTCAGCTTCTTGGGGAGCTTCATCACCCTCTGACGTCTGCCACTGTTGTCTTATGTGACAACGTTAGTACTGTCTACATGGCCCCTAATCCGGTCCAGCATCGTCGTACTAAGCACGCTGAGATTGATATCCACTTCGTCCGGGAGGTGTCGTACCAACCACGGCTACAAAAGCCTTTTTTGCAAAGTATACAAGATTATATTGCGCCCGGCTTCATAAAGAATGATGTGAAAACACTAAGACTAAGCCTGGCTTGGCCCTAAACACATGAGCATTGTTTTTTATTTAATTTAATTCTTTTTAGGACATAAAAAATATATAATTTAAATAAAATACTACTCCCTCCGTCCCAAAATAACTGTGTCAATTTTGTACTATCTCTAATACAAATTTGTACTAAGCTCAAAACACTTATTTTGGAACGGAGGGAGTACTTTTTAGCCATTTCAGTATAATTTTTTCGGGCTAGACTTCAGGTGGAAAAGAAGAGCTTGAGCTTGCCAGAAGCCAGGCTTCATGCCTACGCTGCCCATGCTTAGGTCTAGCGCGAAGGCCTGGTCTAATGGATCGAGTCATCGACTTACTTATGGTCTCTGCTGTTCATAATAAAATCAAACAGTCGGTGACATCGACGGCAACAAGGACCTTGTTCCTTTTTTTGTGAAACGTAGTACAAATGCAGGACCTCACATATACGTACATAGATTGAGCCCTATGGATGAAGAAATGCACACCCCCTTGCTTTCAATGGGCACGTCGCCCACCACTGAAAGAATATTCCAGCACAAATCCAAGAAAGTTCAAGCAGCTATGTCAAATCTAGGACATGAATCTGATTGGTAAGTTCTGCCACAAAAAAAACCTAATCGACTGTTTGCTCTTTGTTCCTAGTGTATCCCTATGTCTACCACCTTTCTACTTTGTACTTATAAGCTTTGGTTGCCTATTTACCTGAGCATATTTATTTTTTCAAGATAGGTGCTTCATTAAGTGGCGCTGAAATCAGCTCGGATATGGCTCTGCAGCCAGTTTCTAGGATGGTTGGCCACCGAACGAACTACACAGTGAACCACATACTATCTAGACAAGAGTATATCTGAGGTAGCGACTCTAGTTGAGGCCAAACAATACTTTCCGCACATAGGTAGCTAGTCGCCTAGTTAGATGTTTCGTGCATGATCACCATACATGTATACATCACTATACTTTTCACACACCGTTTGTCATCTTTGTACATGAAGACGACCGTAGCATGACATGCTAAATGTTGGAGAGTCACATGTGCCCAGCTAGCTAGCCACTAGCTAGAAATTAGAAACATCATCGGATGTCACGGAGTACTACATTTGTAGTGTACTACATTTGTAGTTTCCGCGAAATATCGCTTGGGGACCAGCTACTAGCGGCCATAAGGTATACTAGAACAGAGATGCGCGCTTTGCTGCGCCTGTCTATATTATGAAATATTAAAAGAAATTTGTATAAATATTGTACATATTATAGAGTAAAGCAAGTTTAGTACCTCGACTATAAAAAATATCTAGAGATTATAGAGTAAAGCAAGTTTAGCACATGGACTATAAAAATTATCTAGAGATCATATATTTGGATGTGGATTATGAAAAGTTTGGACATTAAAATCTGAATTCTAATGATCATACCATGAAGAAAACTAAAGTTTGAAATATAACAAAATGGCAAACAATCGTTAATGATGGAACCGAGGTTATTGTGTATAAGTGCCGGTCGTGTACGTGTACTAATATCAGAAATTCATTCTACTACACGTTAAATTTAACGGAAAAAACTGAAGGTTAAATTTTCGAAGCTTTGTAAAATTACATGGCATGTTTTTAGAATGCTAGATTGCTGGAGGAATCTCTAAACACATTGTCTAATTCACATCTAAATGTTTTTAAGGATGTCACATCTAAACTCCCACAAATATATAGTGCAGCAATAAGAAACAAAAAGTTTAGAATAAAAAAATAGACAACAAACAGAGTGGACATCAGATTAGATGTCACATCTAGACGTATCCTAGACAGATCCATCTCTAAATGGTACTAACATCTATTTAGAGCCAGTTGCCGAGAGCTATTAAGGTGTACCAACAGCTATCAATTTTTTTTTTAGAAACACTACTATTATCATTCATAAGCCCAAAAGTGGAGCTGTCTACTCACTGGAAGTCTCGATACACGGAGAAAGAAGAAAAAAAAGCAACGCAACCGAGAGATTGCTGTTTCTTATATTTGCTCTCTAAACTGTAATCATGTGACCCAAACAACTCAACACGGTGATTCATGTGCGTGTTGTGGCCGGCCGAACTCTCAGCACCACAGGGACGAATCGGCTACTTATTTATAGGGCGTACACTCGGTGTAAACCACACGGTCTGCCCAAATAGACGTACAGACCTAAGCGCAACGACCGGAGGGCTTGAAATCCCGAGCAGCAGCCCAACAACGTGGCGTCAAGCGGCAGGCCGCGCCGACACAGGCTTGCGACAAGTACAAAATATCTCATCGCTGAACGAGGCCCAATTAATGAGATGTAACCCTAGTCAGTTTCCGGAGCAGCTGCCCGAAAACGTTTACAGTGAAACGACCCACGGCGGTGCGGTGGATAGCCAAGAAATCCGAACCGTTGAACAATTGATCCAACAGTGTAGAGCGTCAAATCGCTGTGGATGGCCATAGGTAGCTCTGTTTTACCGTTTTGTAATTGTTTTTCAGAAATATAAACTTTTGTTCTCTTCAAACTAGCTTGAAAAGTTCCTACATGCAACTGCCGTATGGAACTCTAACAGATTCGATCAGATATATGATAGAAAGAGCGAGGGGCACACCCAAAAAACAGATTTTTTTTTTGAAAAATTAGAGCAACTCCAACGGGCCGACCCAAACGGACGGCGAATTTGTCCGCTTTTTGTCCGTTTGGGTCGGCCGCCCGCCCGGCGTCCGCCTTGTTTTAGATTTGGGTCGGCAGTGCACGCAACGCGCCGACCCATTCCATGTCCACAATCAACATAAAAAAGGCCAGCGGCCATGTCTCATACTGGCACCATGCCAGCTCCGGCATAGAATGCCGACTTCAAAAAATAACACCACAGTTCATGCTGGCGCACTCGCCAGCCGGCCGGCACACATGCCAGCACACAAAAAAAGGATGGGACTTGAGTTTGACCACGCCATCGCGGCCCCCGTTGTCATGCCAACACACCTGCCAGCATCCAAAAAAGATGGCGCTCGCCGCCATAGATCTCTCGTCGCCGAACTTGAGCATGTCGGCCTACATCTTCTCGAACCACGGCCTCTTCCTTGGCGACACGGTGTTGAGATCCACCTTCATGATCTCCACCCCGGTCATCATGATCGCGAGAGCCACTCCTTTTGCCTTGGTCGTGGCGTTGGCGGCCTCGATCTCTAGCATCTTGGCTTGCTTCTCCGCCTCCATCTGAAGCATCCGTGCTTGCTTCTCCGCCTCCATGTCAAGCCTCCTCCTTTGGATCTCCATGAAGGCGTTCATTTGCTCTTTCCTTTCTTGCCGGCGCTTCTCCTCCCTTGAGTCCTTCTTGGTGATCATGCCCTCCATTGTTGCGATCAAGGCGATCGATGCCGCATCCCGCTTGTCCTCCTTCTTGGAGTTGGTCTTCCCCCACGGCCTAGCCTTCTCGCCGTCCCCAACCTCCTGCACGGCTTGCTTCCCACCACGCGACTTGAGGGCGGCATATTGCGCCTTGAGCTTCTCCTCGTCTTTGATCACCCTAAAGCAATGGGAGAGGTTGAAGCACCTGCCATTGTGTTGGACCTTGAATGCCTCCAAAGCTTGAAATGCCTACAAATGTATTTCATGCAAGCATATTGGCAAAATGGTATGCAAACGAACACGCAAGCATAAACTTGATGACAAAAAAGAGGGCGGCTTGCTAGCATACCATGTCTTGCATGTCGATGCCGCTCACGGGGCGGGCCTTGACGCTCTCAAGAGTGGCACAAAACTTTTTGCAGTCTTGTTGGATCATCCTCCATCGCTTCGAAATGGACACTCACCCGCGCGTGCTTACTATTTGGTACGGCGGAAACTTCTTGCTCTCATGGAACTCATGGTGGACACGAATCCAAAAAATTGAATACTTTTGTTCGGTGCCCGTCTTGGGGTCTTGCCCAATGTATCTCCAATACTCACAAAGAAGTTTGTTCTCGGCCGCCGTGTAAGCCTTGGTCCGCTTGCTCTTGCGCTTCGGCTTCGGCCCGGCGGCTTGGTTGGCGAGCTCGTCCTCGAACAAAGGCTCCCCTTCCATGTCGCACTCGTCCTTTTCCTCTAGCCCGTAGTCCTCTGGAAACTCATGGTCCAGAAGGAAGCCGTCAAGGTCCAAGCTGACCTGATGACGCATGAAGGCCGCCTGATCTTCATTGTAGCCAGCGGACGGCGTGAACGCCCCTCGGCCATCCTGGCTTTGTGTCTCATCGGGATCGAAGCCAGTGGCCTGCGCACCATCCTCGAAGATCATGTTCTGCATGTAGTCGTCATCGCCGGTGGCCGGCATTCCGTCAAACAGGTTGCGTGCGCCCGGCAGATGGTCAGCTGGCGTCTGCCGCACGCGTTTCCTCGCGCCTCCCGCTGACAAGCCACCGGCCACCGGTGTGGCGTTGAGGTCGATGGGCGTGGGCGCGGGCGTGGAAGGCCCAACCACGCTCACATCGGGCGAGCACTCCCCGGAGAGGCGGGAGGCCTGCGGGTAGACGTGAAAGCCGGGCACCGGAGTGCAAGCCGGCGCGCGGGGCGAGTCGGGCAACACCGTCCGAGGGAAGGCGAATGAGACAGTGCTGACCGCGGCGGCCATGAAGGCGTTGACGAGGCCGTGCTGGCTATGGTTTAACCGCATCATGTAGAGGGCCTCCCTCGTTGCCGCCGCGAGGCGGGCGTTGGTGACCTCTTGCTGTGCCGCGGCGGCGACGGCGGCCGCCGCGATGGCTTCATCCCTCGCGTCCGCCGCGTGCCTCCGGTCCTTCCTCTTGGCCGACTCCTTTGCCTGCTGTTCAGGCATCAACACCTTCTTCAGCTTCGGCGCGGCGGTCTTGCTGGGGGCGCAAGGCTTGCCTTTGCCGGACGAGGCGAGGGAGGCGAGGCCGGCGGCAGCCTCGAGGTCGTTGTCCATGGTGAGGGTGGGGCGGGAGGCGCGCGGGCGGGAGGGTTTTTGGGTGGAATGGAGGGAAAATGGTGGAGGTTGCCACTAACCAGCGGGCCCGGGAAGAGGAGAAGGCGCGCGCAGGCCTGTCTTGTGTCCGCGCTGACGCAAATCCGGCTCAAAAATGGGTAGGAAATAGGCCGGCAGGCGGACGCCAAGCAGACCCGCGTCCGTTTGGGTCGGCGCGTTGGTCCGACTTTTGTATACGCGCCTACCCATACGGACGCCAGCGGACGAAATAGGTCGCTCCGTTGAAGTTGCTCTTAGTCTACATGTAATTGGCATATGGAGGGTGCTTCAAAAGGCAGCTCCGAGACGCCAAACACGAACACTGGGACGACAAGATAAGAAGGACGTTTCATAAATTATGGCGACTCTATTAGAGTGCCATTTTTGTCAAAAAATCGTCATATTCACGGTTATTGTGGCGATCGGGCCAATATGATGACTCTCCTAAATTTGCTCTAGGAAGCATAGTGGTACCACACGATCCTAACCGGGACATGTCGTACCTGCTAAGCCACACGAGTTTCTTAGGGTGAAGCTCCATTCATCATTTTGCTGGAAGTTTTGTATGATATCCCACAATCACAAAAAGAAAACGTTCCACAATGGCAATATCTGCATAGGAGAGAGAATTTATTTTCCTTGTCAAAGATTACTAAATCATTTGGACATAACTTTATAGACCTGAAGATCATTGTAGCACCAACAAACATAAGTGAGTGAAGAAACTTTTTTACACCCAATAGCTAATATAAAAAAAATGCAACATACTAAACTTGGGAGTAATATTTAATGCATGCCAGGAAACTCGACTGTAAAAAGGTAAATCATTTATAGTCTCTTGTTCAAAACCAAATGAACATCTCATACGTATGCACCAATTACGATTAGATAAAAACCGTAGGAAGATATTTGTTTTAAAAGGTACTTTAAGCATCAAAGTTCTCTTGGACCGCCATGAAACTTGAGCAGCAAACATAGCATTGTACATTCGATATATAGAAAGAAAAACCTTGAAGCACAAAGAGCCCATTAAAATATATCAAGCTCCGGACAGCGTAAGGTATCCACGACCATAAACACACTTTTCATGCTAGTGAAATTTTGCCGGACTAGCTAGACATAGCCCACTCCTAATATATATAGAAAACTAATATATTTTCTTTCAAAATGAGAAAAAAGTATAATTGTAGAGCCTGATGGACCCATGATATATATATATATATATCTCCACCAATGAAAATACAGTAGGATGGAAGGCAACACCGCACAATGGCGGAGATATATATCATTTTTGTTCAGTTCAAGGGCGGTTCAACGGAATTACCGCCCAAAATACAACATGCTAATTGCAAGGCGAAACTCAGAATTTTCTTCTGTTTTCTGATAAGATGTAACACTTTGAATAAGTTTATATTTATTGATTTTATGACATATAATTAACTTCTCCCTCCGTCTCATATTAGTTGTTGCTCAAATGGATGATCTAGCATTGAAATATGTCTAGACACATCCATTTTAGCAAAAAGTAATACGGGATGGTGGGAGTATTTTATAACTTACAACCCTTTACCAAAGGATTAACTTTAAATTTTGCACTAGCTCTCAATTTCTGGGTATAGCCTCGAGTGGTGTCCATGTTGGGGAACGTGGCAGAAATTCAAAATTTTCCTACGTGTCACCAAGATCTATCTATGGAGAAACCAACAACGAGGGGAAGGAGAGTGCATCTACATACCCTTGTAGATCGCTAAGTGGAAGCGTTCAAGAGAACGGAGTTGAAGGAGTCGTACTCGTCGTGATCCAAATCACCCGAGATCCTAGTGCCGAACGGACGGCACCTCCGCGTTCAACACACGTACAGCCCGGTGACGTCTCCCACGCCTTGATCCAGCAAGGAGAGAGGGAGAGGTTGAGGAAGACTCCGTCCAGCAGCAGCACGACGGCGTGGTGGTGGTGGAGAAGCGTGGCAATCCTGCAGGGCTTCGCCAAGCACCGCGGGAGAAGAGGAGTACTTGGGAGAGGGGAAGGGCTGCACCAGAACTTGGGGTGCAGCTGCCCTCCCACCCTCCACTATTTATAGGTGGGGGGAAGAGGGGGCCGGCCCCCTTAGATCCCATCTAGGGTTGGGGGCGGCGGCCAAGGGGGGAGGAGTGCCTCCCAAGTCAAGTGGAGGCTCTCCCCCTTAGGGTTTCCCCTTTCCCATGCGCATGGGCCTTGAGGGGGCTGGTGCCCCTGGCCCATTAAGGCTAAGGCGCCCCCTACAGCCCATGCTACTGTATTGGATGTGGTGGAACAATTTCTGTACCTCCGGACCCCTCCGGTATCCTCTGGAACCTTCTGGAAGCTTCCCGGTACAATACCGAAAAAACCCGAACTTTTCCCGAAACCCAAACAACAACTTTCCATATATAAATCTTTACCTCCGGACCATTCCGGAACTCCTCGTGACGTCCGGGATCTCATCCGAGACTCCGAACAACATTCGGTAACCACATACAAACTTCCTTTATAACCCTAGCGTCATCGAACCTTAAGTGTGTAGACCCTACGGGTTCGGGAGACATGTAGACATGACTGAGACGTTCTCCGGTCAATAACCAACAGCAGGATCTGGATACCCATGTTGGCTCCCACATGTTCCACGATGATCTCATCGGATGAACCATGATGTCAAGGACTCAATCGATCCCGTATACAATTCCCTTTGTCTAACGGTATTGTACTTGCCCGAGATTCGATCGTCGGTATACCGATACCTTGTTCAATCTCGTTACCGGCAAGTCTCTATACTCGTTCCGTAACACATCATCCCGTGATCAACCCCTTGGTCACATTGTGCACATTATGATGATGTCCTACCGAGTGGGCCCAGAGATACCTCTCCGTTTACACGGAGTGACAAATCCCAGTCTCGATTCGTGCCAACCCAACAGACACTTTCAGAGATACCTGTAGTGCACCTTTATAGCCACCCAGTTACGTTGTGACGTTTGGTACACCCAAAGCATTCCTACGGTATCCGGGAGTTGCACAATCTCATGGTCTAAGGAAAAGATACTTGACATTAGAAAAGCTTTAGCATACGAACTACACGATCTCTGTGCTAGGCTTAGGACTGGGTCTTGTCCATCACATCATTATCCTAATGATGTGATCCCGTTATCAATGACATCCAATGTCCATGGTCAGGAAACCATAACCATCTATTGATCAACGAGCTAGTCAACTAGAGGCTTACTAGGGACATGGTGTTGTCTATGCACCCACACATGTATCTGAGTTTCCTATCAATACAATTATAGCATGGATAATAAACGATTATCATGAACAAGGAAATATAATAATAACTAATTTATTATTGCATCTAGGGCATATTTCCAACAGTCTCCCACTTGCACTAGAGTCAATAATCTAGTTCACATCGCCATGTGATTAACACTCACAGGTCACATCGCCATGTGACCAACATCCAAAGAGTTTACTAGTGTCACTAAACTAGTTCACATCACCATGTGATTAAGACTCAATGAGTTCTGGGGTTTGATCATGTTTTGCTAGTGAGAGAGGTTTTAGTCAAGGGTCTGCAACATTCAGATCCGTATGTATTTTGCAATTCTCTATGTCATATTGTAAATGCTGCTTCCACGCTCCACTTGGAGCTATTCCAAATGGTTGCTCCACTATACGTATCCGGTTTGCTTACTCAGAGTCATTCGGATAGGTGTTAAAGCTTGCATCGACGTAACCCTTTACGCCGAACTCTTTATCTCCTCCATAATCGAGAAACATGTCCTTTATTTACTCCAAGGACAATTTAGACCGTTGTCCAATGATCCCCATTCCTGGATCATTCTTGTACCCCTTGACTAACTCATGGCAAGGCACACTTCCGGTGCGGTACACAGCATAGCATACTATAGAGCCTACGTCTGAAGCATAGGGGACGACCTTCGTCCTTTCTCTCTCTTCTGCCGTGGTCAAGCTTTAAGTCTTAACTTCATACCTTACAACTCAGGCAAGAACTCCTTCTTTGACTGATCCATCTTGAACACCTTCAAGATCATGTCAAGGTATGTGCTCATTTTGAAAGTACCATTAAGCGTTTTTGATCTATCATTATAGATCTTGATGCTTAATGTTCAAGTAGCTTAATCCTGGTTTTCCATTGAAAAACACTTTTCAAATAACCCTATATGCTTTCCAGAAATTCTACATCATTTCTGATCAACAATATTTCAATAACATATGCTCATCAGAAATTCTATAGTGCTCCTGCTCACTTCTTTGGAAATACAAGTTTATCATAAACTTTGTATAAACCCAAAATCTTTGATCATCAAATCGCACATTCCAACTCCGAGATGCTTACTCCAGTCCTTAGAAGGATCGATGGAGCCAGCATACCTTTTAGCATCCTTAGGATCGACAAAAAACTTTCTGATTGTATCACATACAACCTTTCCATACAAAGACTGGTAAGGAAACTCGTTTTGACATCCATCTGCCAGATTTCATAAATGCAGCTAATGCTAACATGAATCCGACGGACTTAAGCATCGCTATGGATGAGAAAATCTCATCGTAGTCAACTCCTTGAACTTGTGAAAAAACTCTTCGCCACAAGTCGAGCTTCATAGACGGTGACATTACTGTCCACATCCGTCTTCTTCTTAAAGATCCATTTATCTCAATAGCTTGCCGATCATCGGGCAAGTCCACCAAAGTCCATGCTTTGTTCTGATACATGGATCATATCTCGGATTTCATGGCTTCTAACCATTTGTCGGAATTTGGGCCCACCATCGCTTCTCCATAGCTCGTAGGTTCATTGTTGTCTAGCAACATGACCTTCAAGACAGGATTACTGTGCCACTCTAATGTAGTATGCATCCTTGTCACCCTACGAGGTACGGTAGTGACTTGATCCGAAGTTTCATGATCACTATCATAAGCTTCTACTTCAATTGGTGTAGGTGCCACAAGAACAAGTTCCTGTGCCCTGCTACACACTAGTTGTAGTGACGGTTCAATAATCATATCAAGTCTCCACCATCCTCCCACTCAACTTTTCGAGACAAACTTTTCCTCGAGAAAGGACTGAATTCAAGAAACAATCTCTATTGCTTTCGGATCTGAATTAGGAGGTATACCCAACTGTTTTGGGTGTCTTATGAAGATGCATTTTATCCGCTTTGGGTTCGAGCTTATCAACCTTAAACTTTTTCACATAAGCGTCGCAGCCCCAAACTTTTAAGAAATGACAGCTTAGGTTTCTCTAAACCATATTTCATACGGTGTCATCTCAACGGAATTACGTGGTGCCCTATTTAAAGTGAATGTGGTTGTCTCTAATGCCTAACCCGTAAACGATAGTGGTAATTCGATAAGAGACATCATGGTATGCACCATATCCAATAGGGTGCAAGTATGATGTTCGGACACACCATCAAACTATGGTGTTCCAGGCGGTATTAATTGTGAAACAATTTCCACAATGTCTTAATTGCGTGCCAAAGCTCGTAACTCAGATACTCATCTCTACGATCATATCATAGACATTTCATCCTCTTGTCATGATGATCTTCAACTTCACTCTGAAATTACTTGAACTATTCAATAATTCAGACTTGTGTTTCATCAAGTAAATATACTCTACATCTACTTGAATCATCTGTGAAGTAAGAACATAGCGATATTCACTGCATGCCTCAGCACTCATTGGACTGCACACATCAAAATGTGTTACTTCCAACAAGTTGCTATCTTGTTCCATTTTACTGAAAAACAAGGCTTTTTAGTCATCTTGCCCATGTGGTATGATTTGCATATCTCAAGTGATTCAAAATCAAGTGAGTCCAAACGATCCATCTGCATGGAATTTCTTCATGCGTATACACCAATAGACATGGTTCGCATGTCTCAAACTTTTCAAAAAACGAGTGAGTCCAAAGATCCATCAACATGGAGCTTCTTCATGCGTTTTACACCAATATGACTTACATGGCAGTGCCACAAGTAAGTGGTACTATCATTACTATCTTATATCTTTTTGGCATGAAAATGTGTATCACTACGATCGAGATTCAATAAACCATTCCTTTAGGTGCAAGACCATTGAAGGTATTATTCAAATAAATAGAGTAACCATTATTCTCCTTAAATGAATAACCGTATTGCGATAGACATAATCCAATCATGTCTATGCTCAACGCAAACACCAAATCTCGATGGTAGAGGGAGCGTGCGATGTTTGATCACATCAACCTTGGAAACACTTCCAACACATATCGTCAGCTCACCTTTAGCTAGTCTCCGTTTATTCCGTAGCTTTTATTTCGAGTTACTAACACTTAGCAACCGAACCGGTATCTAATACCCTGGTGCTACTAGGAGTACTAGTAAAGTACACATTAACATAATGTATATCCAATATACTTCTATCGACCTTGCTAGCCTTCTCATCTACCAAGTATCTAGGGTAATTTCGCTCTAGTGACTGTTCCCTTTATCACAGAAGCACTTAGTCTCGGGTTTGGGTTCAACCTTGGGTTTCTTCACTAAAGCAGCAGCTGATTTGCTGTTTCATGAAGTATCCCTTCTTGCCCTTGCCCTTCTTGAAACTAGTGGTTTTACCAACCATCAACAATTGATGCTCCTTCTTGATTTCTACTTTCGCGGTGTCAAACATCGTGAATACCTCAAGGATCATCATATCTATCCCTGATATGTTATAGTTCATCACGAAGCTCTAGCAGCTTGGTGGCAATGACTTTGAAGAAACATCACTATCTCATCTGGAAGATCAACTCCCACTCGATTCAAGTGATTGTTGCACTCAGACAATCTGAGCACAAGCTCAACGATTGAGCTTTTCTCCCTTAGTTTGCAGGCTAAGAAAATTGCCGGAGGTCTCATACCTCTTGACGTGGGCACGAGCCTGAAATCTCAATTTCATCCCTCGAAACATCTCATATGTTCCGCGACATTTCGAAAACGTCTTTGGTGCCTCAACTCTAAACCGTTTAACTGAACTATCATGTATTTATCAAAATGTGTATGTCTAATGTTCGCAACATCCACAAACGACGTTTGGGGTTCAGCACACTGAGCGGTGCATTAAGGACATAAGCTTTCTACTGTCCGCATAATCGCTACTGTCAACTTTCAACTATATTTTCTCTAGGAACATATCTAAACAGTGGAACTAAAGCGCGAGCTTACGACATAATTTGCAAAGATCTTTTGACTATGTTCAGGATAATTAAGTTCATCTTATGAACTCCCACTCAGATAGACATCCCTCTAGTCATCTAAGTGATTACATGATCCGAGTCAACTAGGCCGTGTCCGATCATCACGTGAGACGGACTAGTCATCATCGGTGAACATCTTCATGTTGATCGTATCTACTATACGACTCATGCTCGACCTTTCGGTCTCTGTGTTCCGAGGCCATGTCTGTACATGCTAGGCTCGTCAAGTTAACCCTAAGTGTTTTGCATGTGTAAAACTGTCTTACACCCGTTGTATATGAACGTAAGGATCTATCACACCCGATCATCACCTGGTGCTTCCAAACGATGAACTTTCGCAACGGTGCACAGTTAGGGGGAACACTTTCTTGAAATTTGAATGAGGGATCATCTTATTTACTACCGTCGTTCTAAGCAAATAAGATGCATAAATATGATAAACATCACATGCAATCAAATAGTGACATGATATGGACAATATCATTTTGCTCCTTTTGATCTCCATCTTCGGGGCTCCATGATCATCATCGTCACCGGCATGACACCATGATCTCCATCATCATGATCTCCATCATCGTGTCTCCATGAAGTTGTCTCGCCAACTTATTACTTCTACTACTATGGCTACCGGTTAGCAATAAAGTAAAGTAATTACATGACGTTGTTCAATGACACGCAGGTCATACAATAAATAAGGACAACTCCTATGGCTCCTGCCGGTTGTCATACTCATCGACATGCAAGTCGTGATTCCTATTACAAGAACATGATCAATCTCATACATCACATATCATTCATCACATTCTTCTTGGCCATATCACATCACATAGCATACCCTGCAAAAACAAGTTAGACATCCTCTAATTATTGTTTGCATGTTTTACGTGGCTGCTATGGGTTTCTAGCAAGAACGTTTCTTACCTACGCAAAAACCACAACGTGATATGTCAATTGCTATTTACCCTTCATAAGGACCCTTTTCATCGAATCCATTCCGACTAAAGTGGGAGAGACTAGCACCCGCTAGCCACCTTATGCAACAAGTGCATGTCAGTCGGTGGAACCTGTCTCACGTAAGTGTACGTGTAAGGTCGGTCCGGGCCGCTTCATCCCACAATGCCGCCGAATCAAGATTGGCAGCGGTGAGAAAGCTTTTGTAAAAAAATTAGATGGAAGTGAGGATTTTGTTTGAAACGTTTTTCTGTTTAGATGGAGGTGAGGACCCCATGTTATTTTTTTAAATGGAGGGCTATGCAAAGTGGCGTTCGCTGGTAACTAGGTTGTGGTGGTGATCTTTTCTTTTTTACTTTTTTTAAATGAAGGTGAGGATATTTTTTCTGAGAAGTTTTCTTAGATGTAGGCGAGGACCCCATGTATTTTTTAAATGAAAACGTGCGCACAACTTTTTTTCAAGAGACGCTACAGGATGGCGCACCAATCACTACCTAGCATACATAATAGACGGATAGACGCTCCATAACTAAGCATCATAGTCCAAATTAAACAAGATTCCACTTACTTGGAGCTAAAATGAGCTATATTAAAGTTAACAATACACTAATCCTAGATAAAGTAGAGGTTGATCACCGACAGCTTGTTAGAGCCTGATGCCCCTGCTTCATGGATGCCTTGCCATGGCACTGACGCGTCACCTGAGTCATCGGCGTCGAGCTAGTCAAAGAGGGCGTCACACAGTCGCGCCACCGCGATTAAGAACCGTCGGTCCGCCTCCACCTCGAGTTCTCGGTGATGGACCCTGCAAAAGTGAGCTAGAACGTCATCACCTCCGGGTCAGTGGCAAGCCTCCTACGCAACCTCCTCTGTGATTTGCGCCTCCATCTTTCGGCACTCCTCCTCCTCGAGAAATGCTCGCTACTCCTGTTTCTCCTCCATCGTAATATGGTCGCCAGCAGGTCCTCCTCCTCGGCTTCCGCTCTGCTATGGTGCTACCAGCTGTGCCTCCTCGCATTATTGTCAAAATCGTCTTCTGAGGATGAAAAATTGATAGGGATGACATCCGCCATGAAGACATCCCACCACACTGCCCACAACAGACGAGCCATGGCGATTATAGTGGCGGCATCCAAGATTTTAATTTCGTAAACAAAATATTTGGGGCTCACCCAAATATGCAAAATTTCAGGAAAAAATAAAAAACAAAATTTGTGATTTCAAATTTCATTGGATTTTAACCTAATTTAAATTTATTTTGAATATGATTCAAAATTTTGGGATTAAAAATAGTTCGGACCATACCTTAATATGCAAAAAAAATAGAAATTTCAATGAAATTTCATTGAAATTATTAACCCTGGCAGTAACGACGGCGATTTGGGGCATTGGCGCTGGCGAGTGGGGAGAAATGTGGGCACCGGGGAAGGGCTAGGGTTTGGGTAGAGCACTGGCCTGATTTTATAACCGGGGGAGGGGTCAATTGGACGGCTTGTCGCTGGTTGGGCTATTTTTCCAGTGAGTGAAGCCGAGAGGAGATTTAATGAGAGAATGGATGTACATTGTTAAAAAATGATAAATTTGAGAGCATCTCCAACAGGCGCCCAAAAAGAGCTCCGCGCACTAAAAAAATCATTTTTTAGGCACCGAAGAGCTCCAGCAGAAGCTGTAGCACTAAAAGTTTTTGGGCGCGCGCAGAAAAACGCTGTTGTGCGCAGCATATTTTGAGCTCCGGGTTGCTCGCGCTTCACAATTTGCATTGTGTGCTTTTTGGGCGCGCATTTTTGACGTCTGCTAAAGCATTGTTGGTCCGGACGCATTAAAAATGCTACAGTGGCGCGCTATAACTTTTATTGGGCACGAATTTTTTGTGCAGCCATTGAAGATGTTCTAAGCTTCTCAAATTTAAGCAGAAAAGGCATTTATTGGGTTACCCGAGCCGAGCGGAACCATACAGGTCGTCGTCGTCTTCACGTCCCCTCTCCCCTGATTCTATTTTTCATGGCAACACATTGGCACGTATACACGTGGCTGAATTACAAGCAGCTGGCAACTGACGTCATACAGCACGTCCCAGCCCCATCGTCACTTGGGACGCAAATACACGGTTGACGACGGCCAGCCATCAGGGCATCTCCAATGATTGTAAGATAGTTGTTGGTAGACTTTGTCACATGGGATTTTTGATGATGTGTCATATAATAAATGAGAGAAGAGAGGAAGGTTGTATGTACATGAACCAACACCCCTTGCACAAGCTCCAATGTAGAATGAGAGAGCACCTTATTTATTATCTCACATTCTATTGGGTAAACTAGATACACCCCATTGAAGTTGTATGTTAAGGTGTTGGTTGATGACATGTCATATTTTACCAACAAGCTAACATACAAACTGTTGGAAATGCCCTCAGGGAAACGCTCTTCCCTTGTGGTCTGGGTTAAAAGAAGAAAACAAAGCAACCAATAGAAAAGGAGAAGCTCGATCCTTATCCTCACTCCGTGTTTTATTTCAAACCTGCAATCCCTAGTCCCTACAAGATGGAGAGATATATAGCCGAGGATGAAGATGGCATATGTATTGCGAAGGACGAGAAAATATCAGGTGTATCCGGGTTTGTGGTGCAACGTGCACTAAAGGCAATCTAAAATATCAGTAAAAATTGTGAAAAATATCAAAACTGGAGAAACAGCCAAGGATGGAGATGCCATATATTATCAAGGGCCAAAAAAATATCATGTGCATCTGGGTTTGTGATACAACCAGTTGTATCCTCCTCGAAAATCAATTAAAAAGTTGTTAAAAAATATTACACATTTTGGTGACATAAAGGCAATATAATCAATATAGAGTGGGTAAATTCCATATTTGTCACACAGCTAAGAAACAAAAATGACCGTTGACAGCGTGCATAGTTGTAAATTCATGATTGATCTGAACAACAATGGTTTGGTACTATAACAAGGAGGTTTTTTATTTTGTTGCTATTTCAGTTTTTTCTTAGAAAAAAAATCAGATGCAGACGCTCACACCACGCACATACTCATTCATGTGAAAACACACATACAACCCTACGCATGACCATGTTAAAGAGACTGAGCTGACATATCTTAAGATTGATGAAGTCGTCATAGGCACCATGTAATCGACATCCACACCATTCCACTGAAAGAATAGCGACGAAGAGAATGAAATAATTCCATGAAATATGAGAGCACTCATGTCAAGTCTAGAACTTAAATCCGGATAGGCTACTTCCACCACAAAGAACTTAACCATCTAATATAGGCTCAGATTTAGTTCTGAATTTTATAACATGCGGGCGTGGTGTATACATGCCGTGCCATGTTTTTCTTTTCCAGAAAATTATATAGCTACTAGAAGTCGCCTTTTAAGATTTGGTGTACTAGATACCACAAGCCCCCCACAAACCATATCCAAGTGCTATCCCTTCCACTTTGGCCGCTACTTCGCTCTCTTGGGCCATAGGGAAGGGGATACCGTCCTTGCCATGGCTAAACTTAGTTATTTGGATGGTGACGGTAAGACAGCGGCAACGCCTCTATGTTGAAAAGCTTTCAGCTCAGGATGGTCCTCTTCTCTCTGATCCCACCGAGTATCGGAGCTATGCTGGTGCCTTACAGTATTTGACGCTCACGCGACCAGATATCGCGCATGCAGTTCAGCAGGTCTGTTTATACATGCATGCGCCCAGGGAGCCTCATATGCAGTTGGTTAAGCGCATTCTTCGGTACATAAAGGGGACCCTGGACCTCAGCTTGCACCTCTCGAGCTCCTCCTCTGCAGCACTTACTGCATACTCTGACGCAGATTGGGCTGGGTGCCCCGACACCCGCCGATCTACATCTGGCTACTGCGTCTATCTTGGTGACAACCTTGTCTCTTGGTCATCCAAACGTCAGACTACCGTGTCTTGCTCCAGTGCCAAGGCAGAGTATCGCGCGGTTGCTCATGTTGTTGCTGAGTGTTGTTGGATTCGTCAGCTTCTTGGGGAGCTTCATCACCCTCTGACGTCTGCCACTGTTGTCTTATGTGACAACGTTAGTACTGTCTACATGGCCCCTAATCCGGTCCAGCATCGTCGTACTAAGCACGCTGAGATTGATATCCACTTCGTCCGGGAGGTGTCGTACCAACCACGGCTACAAAAGCCTTTTTTGCAAAGTATACAAGATTATACTGCGCCCGGCTTCATAAAGAATGATGTGAAAACACTAAGACTAAGCCTGGCTTGGCCCTACACAAAACACATGAGCATTGTTTTTTATTTAATTTAATTCTTTTTAGGACATAAAAAATATATAATTTAAATAAAATACTACTCCCTCCGTCCCAAAATAACTGTGTCAATTTTGTACTATCTCTAATACAAATTTGTACTAAGCTCAAAACACTTATTTTGGAACGGAGGGAGTACTTTTTAGCCATTTCAGTATAATTTTTTCGGGCTAGACTTCAGGTGGAAAAGAAGAGCTTGAGCTTGCCAGAAGCCAGGCTTCATGCCTACGCTGCCCATGCTTAGGTCTAGCGCGAAGGCCTGGTCTAATGGATCGAGTCATCGACTTACTTATGGTCTCTGCTGTTCATAATAAAATCAAACAGTCGGTGACATCGACGGCAACAAGGACCTTGTTCCTTTTTTTGTGAAACGTAGTACAAATGCAGGACCTCACATATACGTACATAGATTGAGCCCTATGGATGAAGAAATGCACACCCCCTTGCTTTCAATGGGCACGTCGCCCACCACTGAAAGAATATTCCAGCACAAATCCAAGAAAGTTCAAGCAGCTATGTCAAATCTAGGACATGAATCTGATTGGTAAGTTCTGCCACAAAAAAAACCTAATCGACTGTTTGCTCTTTGTTCCTAGTGTATCCCTATGTCTACCACCTTTCTACTTTGTACTTATAAGCTTTGGTTGCCTATTTACCTGAGCATATTTATTTTTTCAAGATAGGTGCTTCATTAAGTGGCGCTGAAATCAGCTCGGATATGGCTCTGCAGCCAGTTTCTAGGATGGTTGGCCACCGAACGAACTACACAGTGAACCACATACTATCTAGACAAGAGTATATCTGAGGTAGCGACTCTAGTTGAGGCCAAACAATACTTTCCGCGCATAGGTAGCTAGTCGCCTAGTTAGATGTTTCGTGCATGATCACCATACATGTATACATCACTATACTTTTCACACACCGTTTGTCATCTTTGTACATGAAGACGACCGTAGCATGACATGCTAAATGTTGGAGAGTCACATGTGCCCAGCTAGCTAGCCACTAGCTAGAAATTAGAAACATCATCGGATGTCACGGAGTACTACATTTGTAGTGTACTACATTTGTAGTTTCCGCGAAATATCGCTTGGGGACAAGCTACTAGCGGCCATAAGGTATACTAGAACAGAGATGCGCGCTTTGCTGCGCCTGTCTATATTATGAAATATTAAAAGAAATTTGTATAAATATTGTACATATTATAGAGTAAAGCAAGTTTAGTACCTCGACTATAAAAAATATCTAGAGATTATAGAGTAAAGCAAGTTTAGCACATGGACTATAAAAATTATCTAGAGATCATATATTTGGATGTGGATTATGAAAAGTTTGGACATTAAAATCTGAATTCTAATGATCATACCATGAAGAAAACTAAAGTTTGAAATATAACAAAATGGCAAACAATCGTTAATGATGGAACCGAGGTTATTGTGTATAAGTGCCGGTCGTGTACGTGTACTAATATCAGAAATTCATTCTACTACACGTTAAATTTAACGGAAAAAACTGAAGGTTAAATTTTCGAAGCTTTGTAAAATTACATGGCATGTTTTTAGAATGCTAGATTGCTGGAGGAATCTCTAAACACATTGTCTAATTCACATCTAAATGTTTTTAAGGATGTCACATCTAAACTCCCACAAATATATAGTGCAGCAATAAGAAACAAAAAGTTTAGAATAAAAAAATAGACAACAAACAGAGTGGACATCAGATTAGATGTCACATCTAGACGTATCCTAGACAGATCCATCTCTAAATGGTACTAACATCTATTTAGAGCCAGTTGCCGAGAGCTATTAAGGTGTACCAACAGCTATCAATTTTTTTTTTAGAAACACTACTATTATCATTCATAAGCCCAAAAGTGGAGCTGTCTACTCACTGGAAGTCTCGATACACGGAGAAAGAAGAAAAAAAAGCAACGCAACCGAGAGATTGCTGTTTCTTATATTTGCTCTCTAAACTGTAATCATGTGACCCAAACAACTCAACACGGTGATTCATGTGCGTGTTGTGGCCGGCCGAACTCTCAGCACCACAGGGACGAATCGGCTACTTATTTATAGGGCGTACACTCGGTGTAAACCACACGGTCTGCCCAAATAGACGTACAGACCTAAGCGCAACGACCGGAGGGCTTGAAATCCCGAGCAGCAGCCCAACAACGTGGCGTCAAGCGGCAGGCCGCGCCGACACAGGCTTGCGACAAGTACAAAATATCTCATCGCTGAACGAGGCCCAATTAATGAGATGTAACCCTAGTCAGTTTCCGGAGCAGCTGCCCGAAAACGTTTACAGTGAAACGACCCACGGCGGTGCGGTGGATAGCCAAGAAATCCGAACCGTTGAATAATTGATCCAACAGTGTAGAGCGTCAAATCGCTGTGGATGGCCATAGGTAGCTCTGTTTTACCGTTTTGTAATTGTTTTTCAGAAATATAAACTTTTGTTCTCTTCAAACTAGCTTGAAAAGTTCCTACATGCAACTGCCGTATGGAACTCTAACAGATTCGATCAGATATATGATAGAAAGAGCGAGGGGCACACCCAAAAAACAGATTTTTTTTTTGAAAAATTAGAGCAACTCCAACGGGCCGACCCAAACGGACGGCGAATTTGTCCGCTTTTTGTCCGTTTGGGTCGGCCGCCCGCCCGGCGTCCGCCTTGTTTTAGATTTGGGTCGGCAGTGCACGCAACGCGCCGACCCATTCCATGTCCACAATCAACATTAAAAAAAAGGCCAGCGGCCATGTCTCATACTGGCACCATGCCAGCTCCGGCATAGAATGCCGACTTCAAAAAATAACACCACAGTTCATGCTGGCGCACTCGCCAGCCGGCCGGCACACATGCCAGCACACAAAAAAAGGATGGGACTTGAGTTTGACCACGCCATCGCGGCCCCCGTTGTCATGCCAACACACCTGCCAGCATCCAAAAAAGATGGCGCTCGCCGCCATAGATCTCTCGTCGCCGAACTTGAGCATGTCGGCCTACATCTTCTCGAACCACGGCCTCTTCCTTGGCGACACGGTGTTGAGATCCACCTTCATGATCTCCACCCCGGTCATCATGATCGCGAGAGCCACTCCTTTTGCCTTGGTCGTGGCGTTGGCGGCCTCGATCTCTAGCATCTTGGCTTGCTTCTCCGCCTCCATCTGAAGCATCCGTGCTTGCTTCTCCGCCTCCATGTCAAGCCTCCTCCTTTGGATCTCCATGAAGGCGTTCATTTGCTCTTTCCTTTCTTGCCGGCGCTTCTCCTCCCTTGAGTCCTTCTTGGTGATCATGCCCTCCATTGTTGCGATCAAGGCGATCGATGCCGCATCCCGCTTGTCCTCCTTCTTGGAGTTGGTCTTCCCCCACGGCCTAGCCTTCTCGCCGTCCCCAACCTCCTGCACGGCTTGCTTCCCACCACGCGACTTGAGGGCGGCATATTGCGCCTTGAGCTTCTCCTCGTCTTTGATCACCCTAAAGCAATGGGAGAGGTTGAAGCACCTGCCATTGTGTTGGACCTTGAATGCCTCCAAAGCTTGAAATGCCTACAAATGTATTTCATGCAAGCATATTGGCAAAATGGTATGCAAACGAACACGCAAGCATAAACTTGATGACAAAAAAGAGGGCGGCTTGCTAGCATACCATGTCTTGCATGTCGTTGCCGCTCACGGGGCGGGCCTTGACGCTCTCAAGAGTGGCACAAAACTTTTTGCAGTCTTGTTGGATCATCCTCCATCGCTTCGAAATGGACACTCACCCGCGCGTGCTTACTATTTGGTACGGCGGAAACTTCTTGCTCTCATGGAACTCATGGTGGACACGAATCCAAAAAATTGAATACTTTTGTTCGGTGCCCGTCTTGGGGTCTTGCCCAATGTATCTCCAATACTCACAAAGAAGTTTGTTCTCGGCCGCCGTGTAAGCCTTGGTCCGCTTGCTCTTGCGCTTCGGCTTCGGCCCGGCGGCTTGGTTGGCGAGCTCGTCCTCGAACAAAGGCTCCCCTTCGATGTCGCACTCGTCCTTTTCCTCTAGCCCGTAGTCCTCTGGAAACTCATGGTCCAGAAGGAAGCCGTCAAGGTCCAAGCTGACCTGATGACGCATGAAGGCCGCCTGATCTTCATTGTAGCCAGCGGACGGCGTGAACGCCCCTCGGCCATCCTGGCTTTGTGTCTCATCGGGATCGAAGCCAGTGGCCTGCGCACCATCCTCGAAGATCATGTTCTGCATGTAGTCGTCATCGCCGGTGGCCGGCATTCCGTCAAACAGGTTGCGTGCGCCCGGCAGATGGTCAGCTGGCGTCTGCCGCACGCGTTTCCTCGCGCCTCCCGCTGACAAGCCACCGGCCACCGGTGTGGCGTTGAGGTCGATGGGCGTGGGCGCGGGCGTGGAAGGCCCAACCACGCTCACATCGGGCGAGCACTCCCCGGAGAGGCGGGAGGCCTGCGGGTAGACGTGAAAGCCGGGCACCGGAGTGCAAGCCGGCGCGCGGGGCGAGTCGGGCAACACCGTCCGAGGGAAGGCGAATGAGACAGTGCTGACCGCGGCGGCCATGAAGGCGTTGACGAGGCCGTGCTGGCTATGGTTTAACCGCATCATGTAGAGGGCCTCCCTCGTTGCCGCCGCGAGGCGGGCGTTGGTGACCTCTTGCTGTGCCGCGGCGGCGACGGCGGCCGCCGCGATGGCTTCATCCCTCGCGTCCGCCGCGTGCCTCCGGTCCTTCCTCTTGGCCGACTCCTTTGCCTGCTGTTCAGACATCAACACCTTCTTCAGCTTCGGCGCGGCGGTCTTGCTGGGGGCGCAAGGCTTGCCTTTGCCGGACGAGGCGAGGGAGGCGAGGCCGGCGGCAGCCTCGAGGTCGTTGTCCATGGTGAGGGTGGGGCGGGAGGCGCGCGGGCGGGAGGGTTTTTGGGTGGAATGGAGGGAAAATGGTGGAGGTTGCCACTAACCAGCGGGCCCGGGAAGAGGAGAAGGCGCGCGCAGGCCTGTCTCGTGTCCGCGCTGACGCAAATCCGGCTCAAAAATGGGTAGGAAATAGGCCGGCAGGCGGACGCCAAGCAGACCCGCGTCCGTTTGGGTCGGCGCGTTGGTCCGACTTTTGTATACGCGCCTACCCATACGGACGCCAGCGGACGAAATAGGTCGCTCCGTTGAAGTTGCTCTTAGTCTACATGTAATTGGCATATGGAGGGTGCTTCAAAAGGCAGCTCCGAGACGCCAAACACGAACACTGGGACGACAAGATAAGAAGGACGTTTCATAAATTATGGCGACTCTATTAGAGTGCCATTTTTGTCAAAAAATCGTCATATTCACGGTTATTGTGGCGATCGGGCCAATATGATGACTCTCCTAAATTTGCTCTAGGAAGCATAGTGGTACCACACGATCCTAACCGGGACATGTCGTACCTGCTAAGCCACACGAGTTTCTTAGGGTGAAGCTCCATTCATCATTTTGCTGGAAGTTTTGTATGATATCCCACAATCACAAAAAGAAAACGTTCCACAATGGCAATATCTGCATAGGAGAGAGAATTTATTTTCCTTGTCAAAGATTACTAAATCATTTGGACATAACTTTATAGACCTGAAGATCATTGTAGCACCAACAAACATAAGTGAGTGAAGAAACTTTTTTACACCCAATAGCTAATATAAAAAAAATGCAACATACTAAACTTGGGAGTAATATTTAATGCATGCCAGGAAACTCGACTGTAAAAAGGTAAATCATTTATAGTCTCTTGTTCAAAACCAAATGAACATCTCATACGTATGCACCAATTACGATTAGATAAAAACCGTAGGAAGATATTTGTTTTAAAAGGTACTTTAAGCATCAAAGTTCTCTTGGACCGCCATGAAACTTGAGCAGCAAACATAGCATTGTACATTCGATATATAGAAAGAAAAACCTTGAAGCACAAAGAGCCCATTAAAATATATCAAGCTCCGGACAGCGTAAGGTATCCACGACCATAAACACACTTTTCATGCTAGTGAAATTTTGCCGGACTAGCTAGACATAGCCCACTCCTAATATATATAGAAAACTAATATATTTTCTTTCAAAATGAGAAAAAAGTATAATTGTAGAGCCTGATGGACCCATGATATATATATATATATATATCTCCACCAATGAAAATACAGTAGGATGGAAGGCAACACCGCACAATGGCGGAGATATATATCATTTTTGTTCAGTTCAAGGGCGGTTCAACGGAATTACCGCCCAAAATACAACATGCTAATTGCAAGGCGAAACTCAGAATTTTCTTCTGTTTTCTGATAAGATGTAACACTTTGAATAAGTTTATATTTATTGATTTTATGACATATAATTAACTTCTCCCTCCGTCTCATATTAGTTGTTGCTCAAATGGATGATCTAGCATTGAAATATGTCTAGACACATCCATTTTAGCGAAAAGTAATACGGGATGGTGGGAGTATTTTATAACTTACAACCCTTTACCAAAGGATTAACTTTAAATTTTGCACTAGCTCTCAATTTCTGGGTATAGCCTCGAGTGGTGTCCATGTTGGGGAACGTGGCAGAAATTCAAAATTTTCCTACGTGTCACCAAGATCTATCTATGGAGAAACCAACAACGAGGGGAAGGAGAGTGCATCTACATACCCTTGTAGATCGCTAAGTGGAAGCGTTCAAGAGAACGGAGTTGAAGGAGTCGTACTCGTCGTGATCCAAATCACCCGAGATCCTAGTGCCGAACGGACGGCACCTCCGCGTTCAACACACGTACAGCCCGGTGACGTCTCCCACGCCTTGATCCAGCAAGGAGAGAGGGAGAGGTTGAGGAAGACTCCGTCCAGCAGCAGCACGACGGCGTGGTGGTGGTGGAGAAGCGTGGCAATCCTGCAGGGCTTCGCCAAGCACCGCGGGAGAAGAGGAGTACTTGGGAGAGGGGAAGGGCTGCACCAGAACTTGGGGTGCAGCTGCCCTCCCACCCTCCACTATTTATAGGTGGGGGGAAGAGGGGGCCGGCCCCCTTAGATCCCATCTAGGTTTGGGGGCGGCGGCCAAGGGGGGAGGAGTGCCTCCCAAGTCAAGTGGAGGCTCTCCCCCTTAGGGTTTCCCCTTTCCCATGCGCATGGGCCTTGAGGGGGCTGGTGCCCCTGGCCCATTAAGGCTAAGGCGCCCCCTACAGCCCATGCTACTGTATTGGATGTGGTGGAACAATTTCTGTACCTCCGGACCCCTTCGGTATCCTCTGGAACCTTCTGGAAGCTTCCCGGTACAATACCGGAAAAACCCGAACTTTTCCCGAAACCCAAACAACAACTTTCCATATATAAATCTTTACCTCCGGACCATTCCGGAACTCCTCGTGACGTCCGGGATCTCATCCGAGACTCCGAACAACATTCGGTAACCACATACAAACTTCCTTTATAACCCTAGCGTCATCGAACCTTAAGTGTCTAGACCCTACGGGTTCGGGAGACATGTAGACATGACTG
Organism: Triticum timopheevii; assembly: GCA_963921465.1. Lineage (NCBI taxonomy): Eukaryota > Viridiplantae > Streptophyta > Magnoliopsida > Poales > Poaceae > Triticum > Triticum timopheevii. Next base: position 66,789,120 of record OY997272.1, on the reverse strand, counting down.
AGACGTTCTCCGGTCAATAACCAACAGCAGGATCTGGATACCCATGTTGGCTCCCACATGTTCCACGATGATCTCATCGGATGAACCATGATGTCAAGGACTCAATCGATCCCGTATACAATTCCCTTTGTCTAACGGTATTGTACTTGCCCGAGATTCGATCGTCGGTATACCGATACCTTGTTCAATCTCGTTACCGGCAAGTCTCTATACTCGTTCCGTAACACATCATCCCGTGATCAACCCCTTGGTCACATTGTGCACATTATGATGATGTCCTACCGAGTGGGCCCGGAGATACCTCTCCGTTTACACGGAGTGACAAATCCCAGTCTCGATTCGTGCCAACCCAACAGACACTTTCAGAGATACCTGTAGTGCACCTTTATAGCCACCCAGTTACGTTGTGATGTTTGGTACACCCAAAGCATTCCTACGGTATCCGGGAGTTGCACAATCTCATGGTCTAAGGAAAAGATACTTGACATTAGAAAAGCTTTAGCATACGAACTACACGATCTCTGTGCTAGGCTTAGGACTGGGTCTTGTCCATCACATCATTCTCCTAATGATGTGATCCCGTTATCAATGACATCCAATGTCCATGGTCAGGAAACCATAACCATCTATTGATCAACGAGCTAGTCAACTAGAGGCTTACTAGGGACATGGTGTTGTCTATGCACCCACACATGTATCTGAGTTTCCTATCAATACAATTATAGCATGGATAATAAACGATTATCATGAACAAGGAAATATAATAATAACTAATTTATTATTGCATCTAGGGCATATTTCCAACAGTCTCCCACTTGCACTAGAGTCAATAATCTAGTTCACATCGCCATGTGATTAACACTCACAGGTCACATCGCCATGTGACCAACATCCAAAGAGTTTACTAGTGTCACTAAACTAGTTCACATCACCATGTGATTAAGACTCAATGAGTTCTGGGGTTTGATCATGTTTTGCTAGTGAGAGAGGTTTTAGTCAAGGGTCTGCAACATTCAGATCCGTATGTATTTTGCAATTCTCTATGTCATATTGTAAATGCTGCTTCCACGCTCCACTTGGAGCTATTCCAAATGGTTGCTCCACTATACGTATCCGGTTTGCTTACTCAGAGTCATTCGGATAGGTGTTAAAGCTTGCATCGACGTAACCCTTTACGCCGAACTCTTTATCTCCTCCATAATCGAGAAACATGTCCTTTATTTACTCCAAGGACAATTTAGACCGCTGTCCAATGATCCCCATTCCTGGATCATTCTTGTACCCCTTGACTAACTCATGGCAAGGCACACTTCCGGTGCGGTACACAGCATAGCATACTATAGCGCCTACGTCTGAAGCATAGGGGACGACCTTCGTCCTTTCTCTCTCTTCTGCCGTGGTCAAGCTTTAAGTCTTAACTTCATACCTTACAACTCAGGCAAGAACTCCTTCTTTGACTGATCCATCTTGAACACCTTCAAGATCATGTCAAGGTATGTGCTCATTTTGAAAGTACCATTAAGCGTTTTTGATCTATCATTATAGATCTTGATGCTTAATGTTCAAGTAGCTTAATCCTGGTTTTCCATTGAAAAACACTTTTCAAATAACCCTATATGCTTTCCAGAAATTCTACATCATTTCTGATCAACAATATTTCAATAACATATGCTCATCAGAAATTCTATAGTGCTCCTGCTCACTTCTTTGGAAATACAAGTTTATCATAAACTTTGTATAAACCCAAAATCTTTGATCATCAAATCGCACATTCCAACTCCGAGATGCTTACTCCAGTCCTTAGAAGGATCGATGGAGCCAGCATACCTTTTAGCATCCTTAGGATCGACAAAAAACTTTCTGATTGTATCACATACAACCTTTCCATACAAAGACTGGTAAGGAAACTCGTTTTGACATCCATCTGCCAGATTTCATAAATGCAGCTAATGCTAACATGAATCCGACGGACTTAAGCATCGCTATGGATGAGAAAATCTCATCGTAGTCAACTCCTTGAACTTGTGAAAAAACTCTTCGCCACAAGTCGAGCTTCATAGACGGTGACATTACTGTCCACATCCGTCTTCTTCTTAAAGATCCATTTATCTCAATAGCTTGCCGATCATCGGGCAAGTCCACCAAAGTCCATGCTTTGTTCTGATACATGGATCATATCTCGGATTTCATGGCTTCTAACCATTTGTCGGAATTTGGGCCCACCATCGCTTCTCCATAGCTCGTAGGTTCATTGTTGTCTAGCAACATGACCTTCAAGACAGGATTACTGTGCCACTCTAATGTAGTATGCATCCTTGTCACCCTACGAGGTACGGTAGTGACTTGATCCGAAGTTTCATGATCACTATCATAAGCTTCTACTTCAATTGGTGTAGGTGCCACAAGAACAAGTTCCTGTGCCCTGCTACACACTAGTTGTAGTGACGGTTCAATAATCATATCAAGTCTCCACCATCCTCCCACTCAACTTTTCGAGACAAACTTTTCCTCGAGAAAGGACTGAATTCAAGAAACAATCTCTATTGCTTTCGGATCTGAATTAGGAGGTATACCCAACTGTTTTGGGTGTCTTATGAAGATGCATTTTATCCGCTTTAGGTTCGAGCTTATCAACCTTAAACTTTTTCACATAAGCGTCGCAGCCCCAAACTTTTAAGAAATGACAGCTTAGGTTTCTCTAAACCATATTTCATACGGTGTCATCTCAACGGAATTACGTGGTGCCCTATTTAAAGTGAATGTGGTTGTCTCTAATGCCTAACCCGTAAACGATAGTGGTAATTCGATAAGAGACATCATGGTATGCACCATATCCAATAGGGTGCAAGTATGATGTTCGGACACACCATCAAACTATGGTGTTCCAGGCGGTATTAATTGTGAAACAATTTCCACAATGTCTTAATTGCGTGCCAAAGCTCGTAACTCAGATACTCATCTCTACGATCATATCATAGACATTTCATCCTCTTGTCATGATGATCTTCAACTTCACTCTGAAATTACTTGAACTATTCAATAATTCAGACTTGTGTTTCATCAAGTAAATATACTCTACATCTACTTGAATCATCTGTGAAGTAAGAACATAGCGATATTCACTGCATGCCTCAGCACTCATTGGACTGCACACATCAAAATGTGTTACTTCCAACAAGTTGCTATCTTGTTCCATTTTACTGAAAAACGAGGCTTTTTAGTCATCTTGCCCATGTGGTATGATTTGCATATCTCAAGTGATTCAAAATCAAGTGAGTCCAAACGATCCATCTGCATGGAATTTCTTCATGCGTATACACCAATAGACATGGTTCGCATGTCTCAAACTTTTCAAAAAACGAGTGAGTCCAAAGATCCATCAACATGGAGCTTCTTCATGCGTTTTACACCAATATGACTTACATGGCAGTGCCACAAGTAAGTGGTACTATCATTACTATCTTATATCTTTTTGGCATGAAAATGTGTATCACTACGATCGAGATTCAATAAACCATTCCTTTAGGTGCAAGACCATTGAAGGTATTATTCAAATAAATAGAGTAACCATTATTCTCCTTAAATGAATAACCGTATTGCGATAGACATAATCCAATCATGTCTATGCTCAACGCAAACACCAAATCTCGATGGTAGAGGGAGCGTGCGATGTTTGATCACATCAACCTTGGAAACACTTCCAACACATATCGTCAGCTCACCTTTAGCTAGTCTCCGTTTATTCCGTAGCTTTTATTTCGAGTTACTAACACTTAGCAACCGAACCGGTATCTAATACCCTGGTGCTACTAGGAGTACTAGTAAAGTACACATTAACATAATGTATATCCAATATACTTCTATCGACCTTGCTAGCCTTCTCATCTACCAAGTATCTAGGGTAATTTCGCTCTAGTGACTGTTCCCTTTATCACAGAAGCACTTAGTCTCGGGTTTGGGTTCAACCTTGGGTTTCTTCACTAAAGCAGCAGCTGATTTGTTGTTTCATGAAGTATCCCTTCTTGCCCTTGCCCTTCTTGAAACTAGTGGTTTTACCAACCATCAACAATTGATGCTCCTTCTTGATTTCTACTTTCGCGGTGTCAAACATCGTGAATACCTCAAGGATCATCATATCTATCCCTGATATGTTATAGTTCATCACGAAGCTCTAGCAGCTTGGTGGCAATGACTTTGAAGAAACATCACTATCTCATCTGGAAGATCAACTCCCACTCGATTCAAGTGATTGTTGCACTCAGACAATCTGAGCACAAGCTCAACGATTGAGCTTTTCTCCCTTAGTTTGCAGGCTAAGAAAATTGCCGGAGGTCTCATACCTCTTGACGTGGGCACGAGCCTGAAATCTCAATTTCATCCCTCGAAACATCTCATATGTTCCGCGACATTTCGAAAACGTCTTTGGTGCCTCAACTCTAAACCGTTTAACTGAACTATCATGTATTTATCAAAATGTGTATGTCTAATGTTCGCAACATCCACAAACGACGTTTGGGGTTCAGCACACTGAGCGGTGCATTAAGGACATAAGCTTTCTACTGTCCGCATAATCGCTACTGTCAACTTTCAACTATATTTTCTCTAGGAACATATCTAAACAGTGGAACTAAAGCGCGAGCTTACGACATAATTTGCAAAGATCTTTTGACTATGTTCAGGATAATTAAGTTCATCTTATGAACTCCCACTCAGATAGACATCCCTCTAGTCATCTAAGTGATTACATGATCCGAGTCAACTAGGCCGTGTCCGATCATCACGTGAGACGGACTAGTCATCATCGGTGAACATCTTCATGTTGATCGTATCTACTATACGACTCATGCTCGACCTTTCGGTCTCTGTGTTCCGAGGCCATGTCTGTACATGCTAGGCTCGTCAAGTTAACCCTAAGTGTTTTGCATGTGTAAAACTGTCTTACACCCGTTGTATATGAACGTAAGGATCTATCACACCCGATCATCACCTGGTGCTTCCAAACGATGAACTTTCGCAATGGTGCACAGTTAGGGGGAACACTTTCTTGAAATTTGAATGAGGGATCATCTTATTTACTACCGTCGATCTAAGCAAATAAGATGCATAAATATGATAAACATCACATGCAATCAAATAGTGACATGATATGGACAATATCATTTTGCTCCTTTTGATCTCCATCTTCGGGGCTCCATGATCATCATCGTCACCGGCATGACACCATGATCTCCATCATCATGATCTCCATCATCGTGTCTCCATGAAGTTGTCTCGCCAACTTATTACTTCTACTACTATGGCTACCGGTTAGCAATAAAGTAAAGTAATTACATGACGTTGTTCAATGACACGCAGGTCATACAATAAATAAGGACAACTCCTATGGCTCCTGCCGGTTGTCATACTCATCGACATGCAAGTCGTGATTCCTATTACAAGAACATGATCAATCTCATACATCACATATCATTCATCACATTCTTCTTGGCCATATCACATCACATAGCATACCCTGCAAAAACAAGTTAGACATCCTCTAATTATTGTTTGCATGTTTTACGTGGCTGCTATGGGTTTCTAGCAAGAACGTTTCTTACCTACGCAAAAACCACAACGTGATATGTCAATTGCTATTTACCCTTCATAAGGACCCTTTTCATCGAATCCATTCCGACTAAAGTGGGAGAGACTAGCACCCGCTAGCCACCTTATGCAACAAGTGCATGTCAGTCGGTGGAACCTGTCTCACGTAAGTGTACGTGTAAGGTCGGTCCGGGCCGCTTCATCCCACAATGCCGCCGACTCAAGATTGGACTAGTAACGGTAAGCATATTGAACAAAACCAACGCCCACAACTACTTTGTGTTCTACTCGTGCAAAGAATCTACGCAATAGACCTAGCTCTTGATGCCACTGTTGGGGAACGTAGCAGAAATTCAAAATTTTCCTACGTGTCACCAAGATCTATCTATGGAGAAATCAGCAACGAGGGGAAGGAGAGAGCATCTACATACCCTTGTAGATCGCTAAGCGGAAGCGTTCAAGAGAACGGGGTTGAAGGGGTCGTACTCGTCGTGATCCAAATCACCGGAGATCCTAGTGCCGAACGGACGGCACCTCCGCGTTCAACACACGTACAGCCCGGTGACGTCTCCCACGCCTTGATCCAGCAAGGAGAGAGGGAGAGGTTGAGGAAGACTCTGTCCAGCAGCAGCACGACGGCATGGTGGTGGTGGAGAAGCATGGCAATCCTGCAGGGCTTCGCCAAGCACCGCGGGAGAAGAGGAGTACTTGGGAGAGGGGAAGGGCTGCACCAGAACTTGGGGTGCGGCTGCCCTCCCACCCCTCCACTATTCATAGGTGGGGGGAAGAGGGGGCCGGCCCCCTTAGATCCCATCTAGGGTTGGGGGCGGCGGCCAAGGGGGGAGGAGTGCCTCCCAAGTCGAGTGGAGGCTCTCCGCCTTAGGGTTTCCCCTTTCCCATGCGCATGGGCCTTGAGGGGGCTGGTGCCCCTGGCCCATTAAGGCTAGGGCGCCCCCCCCTACAGCCCATGCTACTGTATTGGACGTGGTGGAACAATTTCCGGACCTCCGGACCCCTCCGGAATCCTCCGGAACCTTCTGGAAGCTTCCCGGTACAATACCGGAAAAACCCGAACTTTTCCTGGAACCCAAACAAGAACTTTCCATATATAAATCTTTACCTCCGGACTATTCCGGAACTCCTTGTGACGTCCGGGATCTCATCCGGGACTCCGAACAACATTCGGTAACCACATACGAACTTCCTTTATAACCCTAGCGTCATCGAACCTTAAGTGTTTAGACCCTACGGGTTCGGGAGACATGTAGACATGACCGAGACGTTCTCCGTTCAATAACCAACAGCGGGATCTGGATACCCATGTTGGCTCCCACATGTTCCACGATGATCTCATCGGATGAACCACGATGTCAAGGACTCAATCGATCCCGTATACAATTCCCTTTGTCTAACGGTATTGTACTTGCCCGAGATTCGATCGTCGGTATATCAATACCTTGTTCAATCTCGTTACCGGCAAGTCTCTTTACTCGTTCCGTAACACATCATCCTATGATCAACCCCTTGGTCACATTGTGCACATTATGATGATGTCCTACCGAGTGGGCCCAGAGATACCTCTCCGTTTACACGGAGTGACAAATCCCAGTCTCGATTCATGCCAACCCAACAGACACTTTCGGAGATACCTGTAGTGCACCTTTATAGCCACCCAGTTACGTTGTGACGTTTGGTACACCCAAAGCATTCCTACGGTATCCGGGAGTTGCACAATCTCATGGTCTAAGGAAAAGATACTTGACATTAGAAAAGCTTTAGCATACGAACTACACGATCTCTGTGCTAGGCTTAGGATTGGGTCTTGTCCATCACATCATTCTCCTAATGATGTGATCCCGTTATCAACGACATCCAATGTCCATGGTCAGGAAACCATAACCATCTATTGATCAACGAGCTAGTCAACTAGAGGCTTACTAGGGACATGGTGTTATCTATGTACCCACACATGTATCTGAGTTTCCTATCAATACAATTATAGCATGGATAATAAACGATTATCATGAACAAGGAAATAAAATAATAACTAATTTATTATTGCCTCTAGGGCATATTTCCAACAGTCCATCCATCGCAAAAATGCTTCATTTTCCTGAGTGATACTCTGTGAGATGAAATATTCAACTAGCAACCAACATAAGATGTCATTGTTGGTCCACCTAACATGTATATACCATTTTCTATTCCCTAGTCATAAATTCCTCTGCCCTACAAGTTTATATCCTCACTAAACAATTGCCCGTGTGGTGCAACGGGAGTATAAACATTCTAGTAGATTAGCCCGTGACTGCTCATCTATTATTATAGTGATGCTCTAAGATATTATCAAGTTTTTGTATGTAATCATCATGATTTACCAGACATTTTATTGTTAAGCACTTATTTGGTAAGAATTTAATGAGTTGCCAAACAAAATATGTTTTTATTTTGGTAAGTTAATAACACAGGAGACAATTGATTCTATTTTAGGGAGAATGGATGGGAGAAAAATCAGAGATGGTGGGAAATAATCTAAGAGGAGAAGGAAAGAGTGGGAGGAAGGTTGGACGAAAGAGAGGTGAAATGGGAACATTACGTTCTTTTTAAGTAGTGTATAGATATATATATGGAATCTCTCCATCATACAAGATTACTTTTATTTTGGTTGAATCCTCCTGAGATGGGGATGGCATTACCAAAGGCCAAAACCTGACTGGAATTGCGTGGCATTAATTCTACATCTTCAAATCCACTATGCTGCCTCTTTAAATTCATCACGCTCCTTAATTTTGGAGATCTCTCTCATTCAATTGAGGTGCTCAATTTTTGATTTGGTTTACGATTTTCACTAGCTCTACAATTTCTTATGGATTATATCTCATTTGAAGCTCTCACATTGAATTGAGGTGTTCAATTTTAGATTTGGTTCATGATTTTGACTAGGTCAACAATTTCTTTTGGAGCTCTCCCATTTGATTGAGGTGTCCAACTTTTTATTTGGTTTATGAATTTTATTGGGTCAACGATTTCTCAAATCAAATTCACCATCCTCTCTAATCTTTAAAGTCGCTATGGTCTCCGTAATTTTTGCAGCTCTGTTGAATTGAGGTGTTAAATTTTGCATTTGGTCCACAATTTTGACTATGTCAACAGTTTCTTAAGGAGCTCTCCCTTTTCATCGAGGTGTCCAATTTTGCATTTCTCAAATCAAATTCACTATGTTCCCTAATTTTGGAGATTTCCTATTCAATTGAGGTGTTTAATTTTGGATTTGGGTCATGATTTTGACTGGGTCAACAATTTCTTATGGAGCACTCACTAGTATAAATAGGGCCTATTGTCCCGGTTCATAAGGGTATTTTCAAATTTCTGAATTATTTTAACCTCTAATCTCTAATCACCCTCATCACTGCTCAATTTAACCTCTAATCTCTAATCACCCCTCATCATTCCAAATCATCTAACTTCCCAGACGGTCACCCATCTCACTACTCCAGCATGAGCATGCTTAACTTCCGGGTTCTATTCTCCCTCGTTTTCAAGTCTGCACTTGTTGTTTTCCTGACAATAGTAAGATGTCAATCCTATTAACCCTCAGGAATTTAGCTTGAGCATGAAGTCACACATTTCACTGTTTGAGTTTTAAATTATTGTTCTAAAAAACAATAATTATTTTGTAACGCTAATATTTCTTGAATAAGTAGTTTGACCATAGTTTGACCATAATTTGACCATACAATTTGACCAGATTTGACCAAAATTCAAAAACACTGAAATAATTATTTAGTAACACTAATATTTCTTAAATAAGTTGTTTGACCACAGTTTGACCAGATTTGACCAAAATTCAAAAAAACTGAAATAATTATTTAGTAACACTAATATTCTTGAATAATTATTTAGTAACACTAATACTTCTTGAATAAGTAGTTTGATCATACTTTGACCAGATTTAACAAAAAATAAAAAAAATAAAAAAACTGAAATTTGAGCATAACTTTTTTTCCTTTTAGAATTTGAGGATTCTAAATATTTGCAAACAGGCCGTAGGCAGTCAAAATCGGATGCAGATTTTTGTGCTGAACATTTTGATATATTATACTTTTTTCTGACATAGTATGCAAAAGTTATAGCCGTTTTACATTTTCCCTACACTTTTTGCAAAATATGTCCAAATTTAAGTTTTTAAATTTTCCTAACTAGTAGATGTAGTAACATAACTACATCTCGAAGGATTTTAATTTTTGAAGTTTTTATCATTTTCTTTTGCTTTTTACAAAACTGAAAAGGCGATCCACGGAGGAGGGGGGTACAGTTTGAAAATGCGACCTTTAGTATCGGTTCGTGCCACGAACCGGTACTAATGCCTCAAACCCCGTTAGTACCGGTTCATGGCACGAACAGGTACTAAAGGTCTAAACCTTTAGTACCGGTTCGTGCCACGAACCGGTACTAATGGGCATCGCACCCATTAGTACCGGTTCGTGGCACCAACCGGGACTAAAGGTCCCATTTGAACCGCGACTAATGCCTTTACCGCATGAACCGGGACCAATGCTCACATTAGACCCGGTTCATGATTGAACCGGGACTAAAGGGCTAACCTGGCCTGGACCAAAGCCCTGTTTTCTACTAGTGACTCTCATTTGATCGAGGTGTTCAAATTTTTGACTTGGTTTATGATGTTGATCGAGTCAATAATTTCTCATATCAATCGGTAGCAACCACCCTATAAAACACATCAGTCCCTCACCCTTTCATCACATGGAAAAAAGGAAGCATGAAGGTGCAACATTGTATCATTAATATAGACATATAGTACATGCGGCCACCAGCACAACAAACTTTTTCACATACGTGTTAGTTGATTAGCAGATAACATAGAATCACACAACCAAAACACCGAATTATTAAAAACAAAACATAGCCCATCATCTCCCCAATGCGCCAGAAAATCATGAGATGTGAACAAACCAACAACACAGTAAAGCGCTTCCAAACTATGTAGTTTGTACCATTTTATAGTGACGCGACTAGCACTAAGTAAACTTAGAATTACTACATGCCTTTTATGAATTTTATTCTTACAACTTCAGAAATATGCTGCTATGTCAAAAAAAATATTGATCTAATGCGTAATAAATCTTACTTATGTCTCTATGTTAGATCGATGGTGCTTGGCATCGACTGAGATTTAACTGGTTCTTAGCTCATTGGAATTTATTATGGTAAAGCGTGACATATTGCCCACATGGATGTTTTCTAGGTTTTTCCTAACAAAAAATTGTAAAAGATGCATTGAATTTATAAACACAAACTGAGTTTTCATTTTGAGAAATTAAATTAATTGTAAGAGATGTCTGTACGGACAAATAGGAAATCAAAAATTGTTTGCTTAAAGATCATTTCATAAATAAATTATGTTTTAATTTATTCTTCACCCGAGGTAATCTTACGATCATTTCAAATCTTACCCAGGGTCCAGAATACGTTATTCTTCACCCGAGGTAATCTTACGATCATTTCATAAATAAATTATGTTTTAAATACAAATAGTTACAGTCATATTTATTCACTGCGTAAAATTTGGCATAAAAATATGTCAAAAGACCAGAAACTACATTTTACACTATGTTTTTACGTTTGAAATTTGCGTAACATAAAATATTTTTTACGGCGATTATATATTTTCTTACGTTCTTTTTTTACGTCTGAAATAAGACAAAATTTACGGAACATAAAATTACGGTGCATTCATGTTAAAATAGAGTGGGTGAAGAATAACTATTCCTCACCCAGGATGACGAATAGCACGACCCTGACCCAGGGTCCACAATACGTTATTCTTCACCCGAGGTAATCTTACAATCATTTCATAAATAAATTATGTTTCAAATACAAATAGTTACAGTCATATTGATTCACTGCGTAAAATTTGGCATAAAAAAACAAAAGAAGACCAGAAAAATTACATTTTATGTACATTTTACACTATATTTTTACGTTTGAAATTTGCGTAATATAAAATATTTTTTACGGCGATTATATATATATATATATATATATATATATATATATATATATATATATATATATATATATATATAGTGTTACTATTCATCACCCAGGGTGCAGAATAAGTTATTTTTCACCCGACGTAATTTTACGATCATTTCATAATTAAATTACGTTTATATTTCAAATAGTTACGTTCATATTGATTCACTACGTAAAATTTGGCATAAGAAAATAAAAATATAGGTCATAAAATAAGAAAATTTGCAGTTTATGTGTATTTTACACTATGTTTTTACGTTTGTAATTTTACATAACATAAAATATTTTTTATGACGATTATATATTTTCTTACGGTCTCTTTTTACGTTAGAAATAAGACAAAACTTACGGAACGTAAAATTACGGTGCATTTATGGCAAAATAGAGGGGGTGAAGAATAACTATTCCTCACCCAGGGTGACGAATAGTCAATCCCTATATATATATATATATATATATATATATATATATATATATATATATATATATATATATATATATAAGAGAGAGAGAGAGAGAGAGAGAGAGAGTATATTTCAACCTCACCCTTCCCCTCACGTATAGCCTCCTCCAGTCCAAGGACGTTAGACCGATGTAGGCCATAGATATTTAATTACCAATAGAGTGTTGGCCGGGTCTTAAACTTGAGACCTTCTTTTGTGGTGATAGCAGTCCTATGTGGAAGAACAACACCCTTGTACTTAAATAACAATGTAACTAGTAACAGTTTGGCTGAAGAATTTGGTGTGTACACAGTAGTCTGGACGCTGTGTGGAAAAAAATGTCGAGACCGATCAGCGGACAGATAGACCTATGATGGATGACAAAACGTGTCTGAACAGCCGGTCCATGTCGGAGATGCCCTTGTGCCATCCTACGGACGTTCTCTGTGCATAGCTAGGTAGCTAGGCACACCGGTCGACAATTCGCCCATTGGTAGACTTTTCAATGGCCCCCTCGACCAATCAAACTCCCCCTCCAGGAATCAGATCGAGACGTTCACGTGCCAGGTGACCGTGACTCAGCATCATTTGTTGTACTGCTACACGAGCGGGACGTACATATATATACGGAAACATGTGTGGCTCTAGGCTTTCAGGGACAAACCGTGTGTTGCGTGAAGGATATCGCGATATTTGTCTTCCGCATCACGACCATACACACACACATCGTATGTACACGCGCTCAGAGCAAGAGGAATCCGAGAAACATGATGGACCTGTTGCTCGTAAAAATACCAGAAGAATACCTTATTATAGTATACGTATGCATACTCAGACGTACTGGCTAAGCAATGCACGACGAATTAGTTGATACTACTACACTAACAGTTTCAAACTCTCCTATGGAATAGTTTCATTGCCGGAAACTTGCCAAGCGAAGAAGTGGATATTCTGCATGCGTGTTGTCTATAGATTTTTGCTGTTAGTTAGCTCTGCTTTAGCCTTTCCTGCTGACCAGCCTCCTGGCTGATTGTCTCGGGAATTCTTTTGTTTGAATAAAACTCTTTAAATTCCTCACCAAAAAAAAAAAAGATTCAGTGAACTTGTTGGCTTCATTTTCATTGGAACTGGTGAGGCCCTCCATGTTACTCTAAAAAAACATGGTTGGTGGATGCACGACGTGACGCGCGTGAGCGCGATGTATGCTACAATCGTGCACGTTTAGTGAATTTTGCACATGACTCACCTGGAGCAAACAGTCATCTCCTCTCCTCTCCCCTTCCTATAAATTTGGAGGGCATCTATGCATTGCTCATATCCTCCATCCATCCAAAGGTACAGCAGTAGCAGCTTGTTCATCTCATATCCTCCAGGCTTAGTTACCAAGTTAACTAGCCTACTTAGCCAATCTGTAACACGCCACACTACGCTAGCCAGCCACCATTAATTCAGAAACCGATGGCTGCTGCGCATGTCTTCTTCTCCTTCTCCTCGGTCGAGCCGGTGCTCCATTCGGCTTCACCGGTAGCTGGCAATGGTGGCCGGAGCGGCCGCAACTATGGCTTCTTCCGCCCCTCGATGGTGATATGTCCCGGGCGGGAGCCTGCGTCCCATGGGCTGTCCGATGATTTTGACTTCCAGGTATATATATTGTTATGACCGGTGAATGCAATTAGCACACATGTTTATGTCTTTTTTGGTACACCAGGGATCGATTTCAAACCCATCAGAACTAATGTTGAACCTAGCTTTGAATATCACCTGGCTGTCGTCATAAACGTCACCTTCCACGGAAAGAAAAATAAAAGAGACTTAGTCGTAGGAGAAACTAGTTAGTAAATCAGTCTTGTTAAGTCTCAATCGTCTGAGACGACTTTATTAAGTCTTAGTCGGTGCTATATTCGTGAGATCTTGCATTGAGATCCGTGCAAAAAATTTGTTTTTCTTTTTCTCTCTTTCGTGTTATCTCACTTGATAAGACCTGATTAAATCCTAGTCGACCGAGACCGTGCCACACCTTTAGTAAATAGAAGTGAGGCTTGAACCTTGGCTAGCCCACCACCTCATTTTCTATACCCTCACTTTAGAAGTCATTTTAGGATGTTGTGACTACTCAGAACGGAGGAGATATAGAAAATGTGTATTTCATTCATAAATTAATGATATCTCTTTTTTTGTGGTTGATAATGATATGTGTTTTGAATGAGGACAAATCTCAATCCTTACCTCTTCCTGTTATTTTTTTAAAGATGTTGATAAAATATAAACATACATTATCATGGAAGTATTTTAATAGAGAATCTAATTCTTTTAAGTCTTGTAAACTATGTATTTTTTTAAAAGAATTTTTCTCTTTGTGTGCAACAACAGGAAAGCCTAACGAATGTTCAAGCATTGCTGCGTCACCATCCGACGAGTGGACGAGGCTTATTGACCACTGTTGATCACCTCAAGCGCCTCTGCATCGACCACTATTTCCAAGACGAGATAGACACCATCGTGGACTCATGTGTGGATCTCATCCATGGTGACGATCTGCTAGATGCAACCCTTTCATTGAGGTTGATGAGAGAAGCTGGATATTGTGTTTCGGCAGGTTAGTAAAATACAAGCTTAGCATGTCAAGACAGATAAATACACAAGTTTGGGAAGCTTGATCGCAGTAATAGTCTAAAATGAATTTTGCGCGATAACTTTGTTGGAAAAAAATTAGAGTAGCCAAGTCTAATAGAATTTTTTTAATGTTTTCTTGTGGAGTGTACAAGCACCTCCCTTGAGACATATTCTTCTCATTATGTATGACCCTGTCTAAGAGCCCTTCTGCATGACTTGGCAGATGATGTTCTTCGAAAGTTTGCAAACGATAATGGTGATTTCAACCTTGGGCTCAGCAAAGACGTTAGAGGGTTGTTGAGCTTGCAAGACATGTCACACCTCAACATGGGAGAATCATCACTCTACAAGGCAAATGAATTCTCAAGCAAGCATCTTAGATTTGCAATTAAGTATTTGGAGCCAAACCTTGCAAGATATGTGAGGCAGTCATTAGACCATCCCTATCATGTGAGTCTGATGCAATACAAGGCCAGGCACCATTTGAGCTACATGCAGAACTTGCCCACTAGGAACATGGCAATTGAGAATCTGGCACATGCAGAGTTTCAGATTAAGAAGTTGCAGCATCAGAGGGAGATGCAAGAGGTTAAGAGGTATAAACATATAATATACTACCTTTCTATGATTAATTTTGTAAAAAGCAGCAACTATGTCCGCCGTCTTGATAATAGAAAAATGCTAGAACTCTTGGCCAGATTTTATAAATTAGTATTTTTTATTATAATGTATTCCCGCAATTGAAAGGGTGGTGGTTTTTACTATATGAAAATTTCCTTATCACACAGATGGTGGATGGATCTAGGATTGGCTCAAGATGTACCGGCTGCAAGGGACCAAGTTCTTAAATGGTACATGTGGCCCATGACTGTCTTAGAGGGTTTCTCCTTCTCTAGATATCGGATCGAGATCACAAAGATCATTTCTATAGTCTACATTGTGGATGACATCTTTGATCTTGTCGCCACACAAGAGGAGCTCTCTCTCTTTAATGAAGCGATCAAAATGTGAGCAATGATGTTCCCATGAAAATAAGATTGATAATTGTTAGTGAAGAAATGTAGTTGCATTTCTTTGTAACTAAATTGCATATTAAATTTGTCCAATCGCATATTCAAACTTCTTTAACTTTGAGCTACAATATAGAAGATGTTTTAAGATTGGTTTGAAATGAACATTGTGCCTTTAAGATAAACATTTACATATATTAATATTTTTATAATTATTTATTGTATATTCATACAAACTAGTGCACATTGCCATCGTAGCCCATTTGTAAGGTCTTAACTAGAATGGTATCTATCTGTTAATGGGATAATAAGACTCATGTGTTAGTTAAGACCTTATACATGATGTAAAAAATGTTGTTATAGAAGTTTCACACACAAATTGCATATTTTGACAGGTGGGATCTTGCAGCTACTAACTCACTTCCCAACTACATGATATCATGTTATAAGGCTCTTTACACCACTACAAATGATATTGCCAATATGGTCAGAAAAGAGCATGGAGCGAACCCTATCAATCATCTCAAGAAAGCTGTATGTCTACTAAAGTAGTTCTTCATTTCTCTTTAGTTTAATTTTCCTAAGCTACTAAATATAGTAAAAGTACAAGATAAAATATTTATGTGTATTGTATAATTTTTGAGTATTTTATCCTATGTATGATTATTTGTTGTTACTTTCTTTTGCCCGAGCTCTCCCTCCCCACACCACCTCCTCCTTTTCCGATTTTTCTGATTTTCTCAACCAAATTTCGTTGAGTAATCTCAACCGACCCATGTTTTATTGGCTTACCAAAAACTCATATTATTTTCTTTAGCAAGTCAGTAAGTAATAATAATTGATACAATTATCTAAAGTGCATTTTTGGTACCTAATCACACTAACACTAAAATGGCGAGTAAATCATGGTGATTACATACAAAATATGTGCACCCTTATTGCAATGCACATGAAATTACCTAGTTGTATGTACAAAAATAATAGATGGTAAAATAACACTTAAATAATTAATCTTTTCTCCCTGTCTTTTTCTTCTTACAGTGGGCAACTTTGTTTGATGGTTTCATGATCGAGGGAAAATGGTTATCTACTAATCATGTCCCTACATCCGAGGACTACCTAAGAAATGGAATCATCACTTCAGGAGCCCCACTTGTTTTCCTACATCTTTTATTCATGTT
The DNA here is from genome assembly GCA_963921465.1 of Triticum timopheevii. Lineage (NCBI taxonomy): Eukaryota > Viridiplantae > Streptophyta > Magnoliopsida > Poales > Poaceae > Triticum > Triticum timopheevii. The sequence goes on along the minus strand of OY997272.1, from coordinate 66,772,233 downwards.
GGGGCATGATTTAACAGAGGGTAACAAAGACAACATTCATCGGGTCATCTCCTACCCTGCAAAGATCATGAGGCTCTGGGACGACATGGGCAGTGCAAAGGTTAGAACATAGAAAGAATGTTATCAAATAACACATTAGGATTAACATAACAATATATTTTACATAAAATCATTCAGATCATATCTTAGTGGGTGCGCATCCATGTCGACATTGACCCAAATAGGCATGATCTGACATTTCTGTTGTTGTCTAATGCAGGATGAATCACAAGAAGGGCTAGACGGATCATACAAAGAATTATACCAGAGAGAAAATCCTCATGGTGATGCCGATGAGCACATGATGGAGATGATTGCGAGTGAATGGGAGTGTCTCAACAAGGAATGCTTCTCTGGGATGAAGACAACATTATCACATAGCTTCATCACGGCATTACTAAACTTTGCGAGGATGGTCCGCGTCATGTATGGCTACGACGACGAGCAAAAACTCCCCATACTTGAGGATTACACCAGGATGTTGCTCTTCTAAATCATGCATTCTAGAACATTGTATATAAATCTTAATGTAGTTCATCATTTATTTTGTAGGGTCGCCATCTAGGATGTTGACTAGCATTATACATCATTAGCATATGTGTTACAAGTATTAAGACGATAAATATACCCGGAGAAAAGTTCTGAACCGCCTGCAATGCCATACAGTGTTGCGGTGTGTGATAAGATCAATGCATATGATTTTATGGGAATTGGGCCCTATTAAATATTTTATAATGAAATATATGAACGTATGAGAATAGTATTGGGTGGTGCAGCTTTATGATGATGTGCATATTGTTCTAGTGAAATAGGTGGCTTAAATTCAGTTCCAGCAATGCTCTATATACATATCAAGGCAAATGGGTCAAAAACTCTACAATGGCACCAATCTCATGAAGGCAAAGCAAAACACTCAATTGTGGAAGACCTTCTTTGCAAACGGGTTTGTCTATTTCCTATTTTATGATGGGCGGCATGCATAGACAAGTGAAATAAAACCTAGAGCTGAAGCCCACCTAACCGACACACACGTGTTTATAATTTGTAAAACTTTCTATGGCGGGTTTCACTACAAGAAATATGTCAACTAGTGACCTTCTGTTAGTGACCCTGGAAGAATTGGTCATAGATCTATGATCATTTCAGACCAATTGGTTAAAAGCTGTTTGGGCGGCTCCAAACCCTAAACTATAACGACCATTTTGGTTAGAAATGTTGTAATTTCCTTACACAAAATGGTCATAAAGAAGATAGCACTGGTCCGCTGCCTTATTTCTAGCTGATCACGACCAATATAGATGGTCATAACCTTGTAAATTGTGGTGGGTTGCTATGACTATGCGCCACCTCATCAGTTTTGCCTATGTGTCATGTCCATGTGGCAATTTTTGCCCCAGGTTGTGAAGCAACCTATATTTCTGTCATTCCCAAAATTCCCAAAAAAATCTCATAAATTCTATGGGTCATATCTTCGTCAAATATGTAAAGAACATTCCTTGCCTAGTTTAAAAATAATTCAACAATATTCATTTTCCTATTCTGTTCAGAACAACACTTTGTGAAGGAAGTACCACTTTGGCATGTCCAAATAGTATCCATTTTCTACAGTGCTTTCCTATGCCCAAATAACCATCCTCCACCAAATGCCAACTCAATCCATTCATTATTTTGAGCCCAGCTTCAACATTCGTATTTATGTCCAGTGTGGTACTTTGCAAAGCAAGTACCACCTAGGCTTCACCTTTTGATCTAAAAATTTGTGAAGACGGTCTTCTTAGTAACTGATCATCCACAGCCAAAACTCACGCCCATTAGCCATGTGCATTTTTGGTACCGCTGATCAAACACTTGGTTGCTAATTCATGTTTGAGCATCGATCGGTCTCCTCGTGAGAATCTTATGTTGTAATTTTCTTCCTAGCACCTACCTGGGAGTGCGCAACCCACTAGACTTGCTTAGGCCGCCCAGAACACATGGCAACGCCACGGTCATGCGGTGACCACGCGGCGGGCATGCGAGTTTACACGCTCTAGAGTTGGGGCCCTCGGGCACCGTCCAAACCTCGACGTATCACCACCAAGCCATGTGTTTATGATTAAATAGCTACTTATGTAACTAGAAATGATTTTTGGAAAAAATAAATAGCAAACTATGAGGCAGTTGTAGTTAAAATTTGACCCGCTTCCTACTGAATCGACAGAAATTTGTCTTTTTCACGAGAGGTGGATCAAAACTTTTGACACCCAACCATTTTGTCAATTGTGCATTAAATATGTCCTACTATTTAGAAAATTGATTTGGTCCAATTTTGCAACAAATATATGGGAGGTGCTTCACAAAAAAAACTCCTTTTGGGCACTCAAAAAATGGAAAATAGTTTTTTCATCCAAAGAAAATGAAAACTTCCTTAGGCAACATTGCTTGTCATTCCAATATGCACCCTTGTGCACAATATAAGATCATTTTAATGAACTATGCCATGAATGTGGCCATAAGATTGATCATTTGGCTTAAAAGCCATTGATCTCCACACGTGATAGCTCGTTTCTAAGAACACTTTCTTAAAATAATTGTCGTATTACAAGTTTATTATTTTTCCTGTGAACTTGGCCACATATAATGACACAATGCGAAGGTTTCCCAATTTTTGAGTTTTTTTGAAATTTTTTTGCCCGTTTCAATATGCGGTCAAAACGGCGGGAATGACCGTTCCTAGCTAGTGATTGAATCTTGGAATTTTTTTGGTGTTTATCTGATTAAAAAGATACTTATGTACCTAGAAATGATTTTTGGAAAAAAAATAAAGAGCAAACTATGAGGCAGCTGCAGTTCAAATTTGACCCGCTTCCGACTGAATCGACAGAAGTTTGTCTTTTTCACTAGAGGTTGATGAAATCTTTTGACACCCAACCATTTGGTCATTTGTGCATTAAATATGGCCTAATATTTTAGAAAATTGATTTGGTCCAATTTTGCAACAAATATATGATAGGTTTTTCACAAAAGAAAACCCTCATTTTGGGCTCTCGAAAAATGGAAAATGATTTTTTCGTTCAAAGAAAATGAAAACTTCCTTAGGCAACATTGTTTGCCATTCCAATATGCACCGTTGTGCACGATATGAGTTCATTTTAACAAACTATGTCATGAATGTGGCCATAAGATTGATCATTTGGCTTGAATGCCATTGATTTCCACACATGATAGCTCGTTTATGAGAACACGTTTTAAAAATAATTATCGTATTACAAGTTTATTATTTTTCCTGGTAACTTGGCCACATATAATGACACAATGCGAAAGTTTTGCAATTTTTTGATTTTTTTTGAAATTTTTATACCCGTTTCAAAATGCGCTCAAAACGACGAGAATGGCCGTTCCTAGCTAGTGGTTGAATTTTGGATTTTTTTTGTGTTTTTCTGATTAAATAGATACTTATGTACCTATAAATGATTTTTGGAAAAAATAAAGAGCAAACTATGAGGCAGACGCAGTTCAAATTTGACCTGCTTCCTACTGAATCAGCAGAAATTTGTCTTTTTTACGAGAGGTGGATAAAAGTGTTTGACACCCAACCATGTGGTCTATTAAGCATTAAATATGGCCTAGTATTTTAGAAAATTGATTTGGCCCAATTTTACAACAAATATATGGTAGGTCCTCCACAAAACAAAACTCATTTTGGACACTCAAAAATTATTTTTAGTCAAGTACGACCAATTTAGATGGTTATAACGTCGTACTGCATTCTGATTGGTCCGTGGACGTATCATGCGGATCATGCATCAAACACCATTCGATGCTCGCGGATCCAACGGCCGTCCTCAACCCTTCCACACCAACCCCGAAACCCTGGATGGTCATTTTGCATCCACCCTCCCCCCCCCCCCCCCCCGCCGCCGCCTCCTTTCTTTCCAGTTTCAGATCCATCGATCCCATTCCAGACCCCTCATCTCCTCGCTGTCTCGCCCGATGGAGAGAGCTCGCCTCCTCCCTTCCAGATCCATCGCCGCCGCAGCCACCTCCCTTCGGCGGAGCTCGCCGTCGTTCATGGCCTCCCCCACGCCCCCTCCTCTCGCCCTCCCCTTCCCTCACCACCCAACCGAACCAACCAGACCACCACACACCCTCACCTCGTTACCAACGCGCCGCCGCCGTCCCCCACGATTTGGATCCCCATGAACTAGCCACTGGCGACTACATCCACTCCGCCGCCGGCGGCATCTCCACTCCACTACCCTCGCCTCCCCTTCCTGGGTAGAGATCCCCTCCTCTCCAATCCCACCCGCGTTCCACAGCCGAACCCTACATGCACGCACACGCCAGGGGCTGCCCCGATCTGTGGGATGTGGCGCAGCCGCGTGTCGCGGGGCCTCCGGGAGGCAAAGGCCGCCGCCGCTGCCGCCGCCGCATCCAAGCGCTTCTCCACCACCTCGGTATCCCCTCTTCCTCCTCCTGTGCCCCCAAATCCAGCCCCGCCGCCGAGCACATCTGCCTCGCCGCTGGCGACTCCGCCCTCTACCCCGCTGCCGGCTCCCCCACCATATGCTCCTCCCCTCCCCTCCCCTCCAGACCAGCTTGACCTAGGCTAGCCGTGTCCTCCAGATCCGTCGGCAGAGGAGGAGGAGGCGCATCCTCCCACTGCCACAGCGCCCTCCAACCTTCTCTCCTTCCTTGCGCGCGCCGGGAACCCTAGCCACGGCACTCGAGGAGTGCTGGTGGTGCACCGAGCGCTGCCTCGACTGGCGCGGCGGCGGCCCTGACCTCATCCTCGACGACGCCCCGCTGCTCATCCACCATGGTGTCAAGGCTGACGAGGAGTCTGGCATGGTCACTGACCCGGAGTCCACCGACAACCCCATGGTGCTCGCCATCATCCGCACAAGTACCGCAAGATGGAGGAGAGGCTCGTCGGCGTCTCCGAGGAGACCACCACGGCGTCAAGCAGATGCAGGAGTCCGGCACTCTCCTGTTCCACGCCATCAACGTCACCAAGAGCAAGGTATACTTCCATTCTTCCCATTTTTACAGAGTTTCAGATCTGATGTTGTAGTTGTTGGAAGTTGTTGTAGTTCTTGCTAGTTAGTGGCATCGAGCCCCAGTCTATTGCTTGTGATTTTGATGGACGTGCATAGCAGCCTGCTAATAAAGTGGGTCTCATCAATGGCTGCAGGGGATCCCGTCCTGATAACCTTGTGCGCCGGCATACTGCAGCGTGATTGCTGTCATGTGTGCGTTCCTTGAGCTACAGGTGAGACTTACTGTCGTTGCAATTAGACTTCTGTAGCGTGATTGCTGATCTCTGCATGTTTTTACCCATCCAACCCTCTAGTGATGAACTTGAATTTGCCCATTACTCGTGATGCATGCATGCAGCCGAACAACTGCCGGGCAAAATTGTGTAAACCGCTAGAAAATTCAAATCCAAAATCCAAATAAGCATCGAGAAACAAAAAGAGAAATCTTCATGTGAATAGTGTGTCCTTTTTTCTTTTGTCTTTTGTGACATTATTCATGCTGAATTTGTTTCTATTTTGTTTCTCAATGTTTGTTTCGAGTTTATATCTGAACTTTTAGAGGTCATGGCCACATGTCTTGGGAACATTCACAATTTTTTCGAAAATATTAAACATTTGAAATTGAATTTCAGCATAGCATAGCAGTATTGATTCACATGGTTCAAATTACGTTAAAAGCACCGCAACTATGGTTCAGATTTGTAGGTGGTGGTATAAGTTACTGTAGGTGGTGGTGGTATAAGTTACTGTATTTTTAGGTGGTGGCAGTATAAGTGAGCAATGGTCTCCCACCACTTTGAGGTTGTTATTCTCTGTTTTGGAAATATATTCATTCTGGGGATGCCATGTTTTTTCTTGCTGATGTTATTCTCTGTTTTGGAAATATATTCAGTATGGGAATGCCATGTTACACTGACACAACTTATTAGTTTGGCCCTTGTCTGATTTACTTGTTGCATCTGTCTTCATTTCCCCTGCCTCCCACCGAATCCTCGTGTGTTTGCTTTGGGTGCAGGTTGCTTTGATCTGTACAAGATGCTGCTGCTGCAGGTGGACAAGGAAGCCCTCATGGCTGCTGCTGCACTACAGTCTACTTTTCACTTTTTGAACAAGATGTATTAATGTTAAGTTGACATTACTATTGCCTTGAGCTACATACACTTACTAACATAGATCCTGGTATCCTGTTGTTTACTGTAAGACTTGCTGTTTAGCAAGGCTTGAGTAATTTAGTGTAATGCATGTTTAGTTTCAACTGAAATTTTTATCATGCTACTGTGACATCTACTGAAAATTTTGAACAAATGAAAGGAGTACTGTAGTTACAAATGGAGCCCACAAATTCTGTACATCTACTGTACTCATTTTTAGTTATCTGTAGTTACAAAACATTAATTGTAAGACTGTAACTAAATATATCTTCTTATCCTCTTTGATTTTAATCATACACATGCTTATGATCCTGTTAACAACATAGCATTTGTAATATGATCCTGTTTGTAATATGATTACAATAGCAGAGTTGACAACAGAGCGTTTGTAATGCGGCCTCATTGATGTTCTCTTTTTCATATGCAGTGCTTTTGTTATGTGTGTGATGCTCCAGCTCCATGCAAGCACTGGGGCAAAGGGCTCTGTTAAGCAGGTCTCCTGGTAAGCGTCTCATTTTTGCTCCATCCCCCATTGGCCTCTGTCTGTTCGTTCAAACTGGTGGTGCTGCGGGATGGGTTTTCTTGTGGATTCTTGTTTTGGTAGTAGTTTGCTTTGCTATGAGTAAAATGCTGGTACTTTGCTTGCCATGTCTGTTTCTTGTTTTGGTAGTAGTGTGCTTTCCTTATCCAGTAGTATCAGTCAATTTGCCAGCCTGGAGCAGCTTGCTGTTGTACATGATGGTGTTAACTGTGAAAATGCCAAGTGTGAGAAAATTAGACCAACTGTCCATTTCTTGCCTGAATGCATTCTTTAAATGAGATGATGTGCTAGAGACATGCTACTTACTATAAACAAGATGGTGTTTACTGTATTGTCTTTCATGCACATTTGGTGTATTATCTTCTGACCTGCTGGTGTCATATGTACTGTACACATAGAAGGTGAACTATCTTCACTGAAATTCAAGAACTATCTTCACTGTTTCTCCCTGCTGCATTGCCTCACCCATTCTCCTTCTATCTTAGTCTTGATATAACTCTGCAGTTTACTTGAATCTGTAGTTACTTTCAAAAGTATATGCAAAGTGTGTGTGTGTGTGTGTGTGTGTGTCCAGTGAGCAAATCTGTAGTAATTACTGAGTACACTATCTGCTTTCTTTTAGTGGATACTTTCTCCTCAGTTCTCTTTTGACATATAGTTTGTTCTCTTTGAATGTCCAGGTAGTATACTGTGCTGGTGATGTTTCTTCGTTGCTGGGATCATTTGAACCTGGATGTCATGTGTTATGTGATCTGAGCCATATGGCATATTGTAAAAAAATATGTATCATGTTTTTTCGTTGCTGGGATCATGTGAAGATGTGCGTTTGAAATGCTGCTTTGACAACAAACTTGTATTCCTGTGTACATCCTGCTTTGACAACAAAATTAAGAAAATTTCTCAACAATATATATTGGTTAAATATCTGTTTTCCAATTTCTATGCTTAAAGTTGTACTGCACCTAAAAAGGCCACATCCTAACTGATGATGTTGTTGTGGAATTGTTTATTTTATTTAAAATAGCGAAAATAATAATAATTCTGCCAAAAGTTATAAAAACAAAATGAAAAGGCCAGCAAGAACAAAATGAAAAGGCCAACAAAAAAAGAAATTTACTAGAAAAAGGAAAGGGCCCAGAAAAGAAAAAGGCCGTAAAATTTGGCTTGGCCCATTTAGTTGACCATGAAAAAAAACACAAATAGGCTGAATTGTTGGGCTCAGCCTATGTAAAACACTGAATCGGACCGGGCTGAATCTTATCAGTCACCTTTTCAATAGGTCGCAATTTTGTCACGTCAGATTGCCACGTCGGATCCGACGTGGCCTAGGCAGACAACCAATGACCAAAACAAAAGGTCATGGGTTCAACGACCTTCTGTTTTGGTCGTAAACGTCTATGACCTTCTCACAGAGAAGGTCGTTAATTTCAGTTTATGACTGTCAGCTTTTGACCTTCTGTTTTTGGTCACAAAAAGGTCGCAAATGAAAAACAATGACCTTTCAGTGACCAATAGTCAAGGTCACAAGTTGACATACTTCTTGTAGTGTTTTTTAGCTCACCAAAGATAAAATATGATTGAGATAGAAGCATCACAGACATAGCAAGGAAGTGTAAAACGGATGGTATACTTAAAATTCACTGGAGTGATATATTTTACAATGAATTACTTGATTTATGTCTAACATTTTACATCAACTAGCATTTATGGGTTGCATCCCTCAAGTAGTCGCGTCGATATTGGTTAAGTATTTGAACACAAATTTACATTTATATTACCCTAATTTACACTATTTACATGTATTATATGTACAAAAGTTAGTACCATGTCACAAACACGAGGCATATGGTGTTACTGTGGATATAAGTAAAATAGTAATAGACCAATAATTTCTTTGATAGCATGATATTTATGTGGTTATTGATTGCACCACATTAGAATATTTTTGTTAACTAGCATTCTCGCAGACCTATAACATGATGTGATCGTATCACACCTATAATCTTAACTATTTATCTGTCATAATTTTGTTTTTCAAGCAACAAGAGGAGAAGCTCTATGTTGCCTCCCACCCGCAACATCAAGCATCTATCCATGTATGCCTCTATCACCTTGTATGGTATGATCTTACTTGTTCAAGCGTGAGTAAAAATCATCTGAAAATGACATGGCAACAACGCCACATGTGTCATTAAAGAACTGGGGCCAAACCCATCATGCCGTAGGACGTGGTGTCCCTGACTATAGTGCCAAATGGATTATTTCGGGTCCTGAAGCACAAGGATTAGTAGTAAGCCCAAAGTATTTCCATAAGCTAGGAATTAGTGGTAAGCACAAAATATTTCCTCAGTTAAGGAACCAAGCCATTGAATATGTGAAACGGCAATTACAGTTCCAATGATCAACCATACACTCAACTAAGAAACATAACTTGTGTATCCAACTTTTCTAGTTATTAATCTCACTAGCTCTGCTAGTTACACAAGGAATAGCGCACCGAGTTTTTGGAATTATTTATATGAGTAGAATAATAAATGGCGCAGAAATGTATATAAAACTTTGTATTTATGAGGAAAATTGGACCGGGATCCATTACTAATGGCATCTAGCTCTCGGAATAGCATAGACATGGTAGATAAATTATGGTTGTGTATCGATTAAACTGTGGAAAATCATAAGTGTTATAACTACAAATCATAAGTGTTATAACTACATATAGGAATTACGTCCTAGTATATCCATTGACCCATATCCATCATGGATATATAGCTAATACTCCACTCAATGACTGATTTTCAACATGCATCTTGAGTAGTAAGTAAAAAAAGAATATTGCACTGAGAAAATTGACACAAGGTTAACAATTGGTTCTCTACACCACATCCATTGACGTGATAACAAGATCAAATGACCTCATTTTATCCTTAGTGGTGATGATACAAAAGCTTTGTACTCTTAGTATCGCAACATATAATCACTCAAAGAGATCGACCCTAATACGCACACCACTCCCTCTTGCATATCAGTCATCTAAATATGGCTACTGAGTAAAAAATATATATGTGGGCGTATTCATCTATAAATAATTCATACACAACCAAAATAAACCAATATATAATCTGGTAATAAAATGATGATTTCTCACATCACAATAAACACACCAAAGATTACATAAGATTAATCACAATCATGTTAGGTTGCTCATGTGATCTTTGTATTGAAGAACGTGGGGCGGCAGATGCCACATAGGTACTGTTACGGACTCATAGTACAATGAGAACTACTCACACATCATCGTGGGAGAAGCAATGTGGATAAAGAAGACATCTACGATGATTTGCTCCTGCGACAGAGTACCGGAACATAAATCCTAGTTGGATCATTCGGTTCGCATCCACGCGGGCGGTGGCAAAAACTATGTGGTTAATATGAGAAAAGCTTCTGAGGGAGAGTATGTAAAGCGGGACAAAGAAGCCATTGTTGTGGGACCCACATACTCCCTCCACACCCCTATGCCTAGGGCGTGTGGGCCCAGGCTGTTGGGAAATGTAGTAGAAAATTAAAAAAATCATCCTACGATCACCCATGATCCAAATGTAAGTGCATAACGAGTTGTGATCAACGATTATTACAGACTCCAGGAGTGAAGAGGAAGTAGACGAGTCGGGGTAGATCGTACTTGGAGTCCCTGGAACATCGATGACGATCCCGCAAACCTCCCACGAACGATCCCTCAATCGGAATACCGAAAGCCCGACCTGTCTACTTGGTTGCAAGCATACGGTCTTCAAGATCCGACAGCACTTCACCGTCCAGAGCTAATCGTCATCAGAGAATTAGAGGGGGGAGTTTAGAACCACACTGTGCTTCTAATTATGAGGATTAGAGGTGACTAGGGCTCACTCTAATTAGTCAACTAAGACCAACTAGAACGTGCACTAGATCAACTAGAGGATGCTCCAAAACTTGTGTTAACATAGGGTGGAAATCCTCTAGTATATATAGGTTAGAAGGGAGGGAGAGGGCAGCCACCAAGGGGGGAAAGTCCCCCTTGGGGCGCCGGCCATAGGGGAGGATTAGGACTCCTCCCCAAGTCCAATTCGGCGCCCCTACAAGGAAAGGGGACGACTTCCTACTTGGGCCCTTGTGTCCCAAGTCGCTCTCCACCTCTTGGCCTTTTAAGACCCGTTGATATTTAAATTAAATATAAAATATTCTCAACATTTTCAGAGGTTTAGACAGTATATATACTACTTTTTAGGTAGTATGTACCATATATTGAGCATACTCTTCTTTACGTACAAATATGTACGTATTTCACAAATATAACAAAAACTATAGGCTCATATACAATATTTTATGCAACTTGCTTTGAAATATCTTAGATATAGTATAGGAACATATTTAAAATGATAAATTAGTATATATACTACCACATGAGTACATACTACCATCCTTAACAGGTCTAACAAACTAACAAACACAAGAAAAACAGAACGAACCAATGCATACACTTCCTTCTAGCCAGCGTGTAACATGGAACTACTTTCCTTTTCACCAGCGCCTAGGTGCTTGATCCTGGATTTTTTTCGAGAGTACGCAAATTGCATACCATAGCTCTATAGAAGAAGAGAATGGCGAATACAAGACAACTATCACTCGTTGCGAACAACAAGCGTAGCACCACTCCACATCCAGCTAGTCCAAGGACAGCCAACAGCGACAACACAACTACAAGGCAAGAGCCCGCCCAAAACCGAAAACTACGCCGCGTCTCGACCAACGTCGATCGCACCGAAGAGCAGCAGCTTCCGCCAATCATCCCTTGCCGACACACCATCCCCCCTTAATGCCTAAAGGAGGTGGCAAGAGGATGGCAGGACTCGATCTGACTTGAGAAAGGCGCCATCTTGGAGTCACCAGCAACGACCGTTCATTGCGCGGAGAAGAACGATCATGGGCAGCGGCAAACACCGGAGGAGCGCAACATAAGACATCCAGACCATGCCTCCTGGCACGATGCTCTCAACTGAGGAACGGCGTTGAGGACGCCACAATCGTGTCGATCCAGCACGGAGTCAAGGCTTTCGCCCGGAGATAATAGCCAACAAGAGAAGGAGATGGCGACACACTCGGCAACGCCTCCAAGGAGGGTAACGACACCCACGGGTGCCATCGCCGCCGGCCTGGTCACAACCTGGCAAGATTTTCATCCGTAATGCCACCATCTCCACACCTCCAAGGTTTAGGCAGTACCGTCCATGAAGCCTCGCACCGCCGTCACCGCAGCAACTTGCCATCGAAGCCGCGCAGCCGAGGTCCTCCCACACCCGCACTGCCGAGAGAACGCGACCCAACAGCCACCATACACCCAGACGAGGATCCGCAGCAGCAGCCAACCACATCGTGCAAGAGCCAAATCCACCATGACGGCCTTCACCCGCACTAGGGAACTGCCGCGCAATGAAATCGGCCCCAAGGCCCAAATCGAATCTGAGGGGATTCAGATCTGACCCGCACCTCCTGACACCACTCCGGCGCCACCACCTCTGAGAGCACCCTAGCTTGATCCTGGATTTAAGGATGGGACCACGTGCTTATCCATACGCTATACCCCCCCCCCCCCCCCCCCAAAAAAAATTATTCCAAGTACATACCTTTAAGGGAAGTAGTATATGCATGCGAGGTATATACTAATTTTGTGCATTGTGGAATGCAACTTTTGTATTGAAGTACACACCATATTTTGTGATGGCGTGAAAACCATATATTTCCAATGAAGTGTATATTCACTTTTTGCAATGAAGTATATGCCACATGCTTGGAGATGGAAGTATATACTACATTTTTGTCCTGTGGTATGTTATTTTGCGACGGAGTATATGTATATAGATAGTATATACTTCACTGTGCATGCATGGTAGTATATACCACTTTTTATATCTCGTGATAGCAGTATATAATTTATTTGCATAGTGTAATAATATCATAGGACAAGAACCTAACTTTTCCAAGGGTATATGATGTTTTTCTTTTGCGGGGCTGGCGTACAATACTTAGTTTCCAAAGTACTTTTATGCATCTTTAGGTTGCATGAACAGATAATATACTTCGCTGTGTGTGGTCACCACTTCGTAAATCCCTTAATGGTTGTACTACCTCCGTCCGGGTTTTTAAGGCCGGCCGACCGATTCTCTAGGACCAAGGCGCCCTCTTTTTCTCCCCCAAAGCGTGCAGGCTTTCTCTGCCTTGCCCGCATGCAGCCAATGAATATCGACGCATGCACCAGCCTGTTTCTCTCCCTTGCATGCATGCATATGCATGCCCAATCAGCTCGCCGGAGATGTCACAGATTAAGAGAAAAACGCAGCAGCTTTAAGGCACGGGCCTAGCAAATGCGGACGGGGCAAGATGGCTGACCGGACTTCTAATCCCGGACGGAGGTAGTATATATTATTGATTTGCTTATCTTATATCACAAAGAAGTATATACTGGACGCGTTAAAAATGTATATACTGAATATATACAACAAAAGAAGTAGATATACCACTAATTACAAAAGAAGTATGTCCTGCACATTCGGAGTTGCAATAATCCAAAAGTATTATGTCAACTAGTAGGATTGTAACCGGTAAACATGTACAAGTTGTACAAAGTTTAACATGATAATAAGAAACTTGTACACCCACCAATCCCAAATGGACACTACAAAAATGAGTATATCTTCTATCATATGTATACCCCTGGGACATAATCAAACGAGAAGCTTGAATATATTCCTCTATCACATGAAAGAATAACGGTAATTGCATTGCATCCACGAATATCCCATGTAGAACGATCATCGACAATTTTCTCTAGCTGTATTTACAAACAGTTGGAGCACACGTTAATTAGTACTCCCTCCGTAAAGAAATATAAGAGCATATGGTACCGGTATTCTCAAGTAACCACAAGTATATACTTAAAGCAAAAAAAAAGACCAATGAGCAAGCGCCCCGTGACAAGACGATTTGATAAGGGGCGCTGATAGGCGCCGGCAGACCGGTCCAAATTTGGGCCGGTCCTACCCTGCCCGTGCGATTATTTCGCTCCCAGCCGTTCAGATCTGATCCCTTTTTCGTCTCTAACCTTCCGCCTCACACAGCGCATCAGGGGAAGCTCGCAGTCGCGCCGCACACCGTGCCTCCTTTGTCGGGCTGCTCCTTCACGAGGCGTGGTGGCCGCGTTCGTCGACATCGCTAGCTCAGGCAGCACCAGCACTGCTGTCAGCTTGCCGCCCCTCGTCTCATGACTGTCGGGATTGCAACACGAGCTCCGCTGTATGCCGGCTGCTGACGATGACTGTAACTCAAAGTGTGGCCGGTTCCAGCGCACGGTTGCCCTGGTTGTAGCAAAAATCTCCCAGGTCAACGGCTCCGGCTCGTTGCCGTTAACACAGCCGTGATCCAGCGAAAAGAATTCAGTAGCAAAAACCCAAAGGTCGATTGAAGCAAAAAAATAAGTCGGTTCCAGCTAAAATTAACACCCGTTGTAGCAAAAATGCCGCCGATCAAGCAGAAAATCTCGGTAGCAAAACCTCCAAAATGGTCAATTGAAGCAAAAGATTTTGCCGGTTCCAGCTAAATATGACACAAGTTGCAAAATAAAAGGAGCCACAACAACAAACTTCAAAGAAAAAAGTGTAGAAAAAAACTAGCAGGTTCCAGCAAAACATAATGCAGGTTCCAACACTCACCAGTCACCGCGTCCGATTCGAAAAAAAAAAGATGTTGCAAATAGCAAGACGATGTGCTGGAACCGGCACCCGCGTTTGCTGGAACCGGCGGTCCCATTTGCTGGAACCTGCCACGGCGATTGTGGTGACCGGCGTGCCTTCTTGCTCCGCCGGCGGGGCGTTGCAGCTTCTCCGCGCCGAGAATGAGCGGCGTTGCCGGTTGCAGCTCACCACGATGAGGATGTTCGGCGTCGGCCTTGAAGCTCCCGGCCTCGCCGGTTGCAGCTCCCAAAGACGAGGTTGCAGCTTCTGGCTTGGTTGTCCAGCATGTCTAGAAGCTAGTTGCAACGACGACGAGCGGCTTCGGCTCCACGACGGGCCGGCGAAGGTCCGCTCCCCCCATCCCCTTGTGCATCAATGGCCATTTGAGATGTAGAAGTGCCACCATGGGATGGGCAGTTCCATGGCAGAAGGTGGAAGACGCAGAAAAAAAGGATAGAGATGAAGACGAGCTGCGCGAGGAGAAAATGTGTGGATGAAAACCAACCATTCGTGTGAATAGGATAAGGAAGGGAGCGCGAGCGGTGCGTGGGTCCATTGCCGCGTGTTAGGCGAGCGAGGACCGGCGCAACGCTTCGGCCGGCAGGCCGGCACGAAACGTTTCCCATTTGATAATGATTTGTACGGAGACAAAATCAGGTAAGGGACACGATCTCATAGAAAATGTCCACATCTCAAAAGACTACTGCTATAAAAACTAGAAAGATCAGTATTAATCAATAGATGGAAACGTGACAACGTGCAGAATAGAGAGCAACGTACCATTGGCATTACTCGGTTGATCTGAAATTAACCAATAATACTGGAATGCATGCATCTAATAGTAAGTAGGAATAAACAATTTGTGATGACTAGTTGGCTTATGAACGCTCCGGTGGATCACACTGAAAACTAAAAGAAAAAACCTCCATCAAATATATATTCAAGAAGGATTCACGAAAATCTGGCATGTCGATCGTCGAGTACCTAGTCTTTTCTCATGAATCACGGTACACAAAGATGCATACAACTTGCTGCCGTGAAATGTGAGATCTAAATCAATTTAATTAGCTACTTGGGGCGAGACATATCAGTTTGGTACCTTGGGTTAGAGAATGGGTCCTCCTTCTCTTGCTTCCATTGACGCGGGAATTGTGGTGCGTACTTGATCCGACTTTGTACCACCGCAGATGCCAATGCACAAGGTCGCCGCTCAGTGCCGACACCCTGCACAAACTGGTGAACTGACGATGGATGCGGCCTTGTGTGCGAAGTGACATCCAGTTCCTAGAAGACCACATGCCTGTGATCAGATCTACAATCAAGCAACAAATTACAGTGAACAGAACTCCATGCGTGCATTTGATCTTGGGAAATATAAAATTTTGGAAAACCGTCGCTTCTACATGCATATGCCGTCGTCCTCGCCGTCGCCGCCACCCGGCCGCGATTGAGTTAAGTACGTATGCCGTTCGGGTGAGGTGGACGAGAGGATTAGACGGGAATCAAGAATTTAAGCACCTACTTCCTCCGTTTCTAAATATAAGTCTTTTTAGACATTTCAAATGGACTACAACATACGGATGTATGTAGACATATTTTAGAGTTTAGATTCACTCATTTTACTTTGTATGTGGTCATTTGTTGGAAACTCTAAAAAGACTTACATTTAGAAATGGAGGGAGTAACTTCTTTCTAGCTTGCATTATTGCATTACCTAATTTTTGCAATAGCCCCCGATTTCTAGGTATAGCGTCGAGGTGTGGTGGCCACGCATCGCAAAAATGCTCAGATCAGATCCAAGTAGCATCTAGAAGAAGATGCCATTGTCCGCCCAATGAACATGCATCAATCATTTTCTTCTTCATAGTCATATATCGCTCTCTCTCCTCCACATATTTATATCCTCATACTGCCTTCGTCCGGAAATACTACGCGGAGTAATGGATAAAAATGGGTGTATCTAGAACTATTATATGTCAAGATACATCCTTTATTCAACAAGTATTTTCGGATGGAGGAAGTATATGGAACCTCTCCCTCATACGAGAATCATTTTCTTCTCGTATAATGCCATTGAGACAGGCATGATATTACCAAGGACCAATACCTTACTGCAGTTGTGTGGTGTAACTTAAGGCTACATTAGTACCAAGGGCTCAGTCAACTGAGAAATAGAATTAGCTTATCCTCAGATGATTTTACAAATTTGTTCATACAAGTCTGAAATAATATTCATTGTGTTATAAACGTTTATTAATCTAGTGCGAAATAAATTATATTATTTATTTTCACAGGTCGGAAAAAAGTACAAATCTCAATGCCTTGCAGGAGGGAGAAGAAGAGTCCTGCTGGCACCAATGTTGTGCGGGCTTGTTGTGAAGGAGTCCTCTGGTGACGGCCAGGGGAGGGTGGTGGGGTGGGGTGGTTGGCGGTTGACGAGGGTTTGCTCCTGGGCCGACCATGAGGGAGCGGCACAAGAAAGGGGTTGGTACAACAACACGGTATCTCTGCCCAAAGCTTTATCTTATGATTGTGTTGTTCGGAATCTATATGTTTTAGAAATGGAGATGAGCATTTTTTTTTTCTTTGGTCGCCCATTTGCTCACTGTCATTGCCAGTACACGTCGAATTTGAGGAAGCTCCATGTACACGCGCATTGCCAGTACGAGTCGTTTACACACATGTTATATGTTTGGGGTTTTTCTTAATCACTCTTTATTATTAGTTAACTACCCCTCCGTCGTCTCAGAATGTAAATGTAAGACGCTTTTTAGTTTGAAAAAACGACTTAAATTTACTTGCATTGTCGTGAGCTCGACAGGATTTGTCTTTTTTATTTCTCCTTGTGTATTTCGATTTTCGATCTGAATTTTTTAGGGGTTGTCGACATATGTGTTGTGAGAATTCATGATTTTTTTCAGAATTTTTTGACATGCTTAAATTTGAGTTTTACAAGTTGGTATCATGGTATCATGTAAAGGCTGGTATCATGTGATACTTTCCCCTCTGGGGAAACAGCCGATGGAAAACTCGCCCGTCGGTAGACTTTTCCATGGCGCGCTCGACCAATCTACCCCCTCTCTCCACGCGGCAGATCGAGACGTTCACGTGGCAGAACGCGCCATGCAACAATGACCCAGGTTCCTTCGTGTATATATCTAGCTAGAGGACCAGGACGTACATGTGTGGCTCTACGCATATAACTAGTTATTGCTGCAGGGACAAACCGTACGTGTACTGCAGTGTGCACGATGTCGCCATATTTGTCTGGTCCATCACCAGTTCACCACCATACATATACACATCGTACGTACACGCGCTCAGAGCAAGACGAAACCGAGTGAACATGTAGTGGAGTTCGCGGCGTTGCTCGGTCTCACCTCGCCTTCATGAGCGCTCGGAGTAAAACCTCTCCCGGGCGTCACGGAACCACTTATCGCCCAGACGCTCGCCTTTCGCGAGGGAGTGATATTTGCCGTGCTCAGAGGCTATTCGCATGCGGAAATAGAGACATACTGCCCAGGGGTTGTAAACTTTTGCTCCTCGCGTAGCAATCATTGTTCAGCAGATTACTCCCTGCATTCCAAAATATATTGTTTTCTCTATTTTCGTGCTTCAACTTTGACCATCAATTTAACCAACGATACCGACTGCAGCGGGAGCAAAGGTTATACCAACGAATTTGTATTCAAAAAAAAGTTTTCTCGGTAGTTAAGTTTATGGTCAAAGTTGGACCTTGGGAAGTGCGGGCGAACTATATTTTGGAATGGAGGGAGTAGTACGGATGCGAATTCTGTAGCTGGTGCTAAGCTAGCTTAAACACTCGATTCGACTGAGTGGTAGCTGTATGAGAGCCCCGACTTCCTTGCTCACAGCCTAAAGGGGTAACTACAACACGCCGACCTAAATGGTCAGCGCGTGTCTGTTTGGACCAAAACAGACGAAAATGCCAGTCCAATGCACTGACACAAGCTCATTCGTCCGCTCGCTGTCCGTCTGAACGCATTCCCGGTTCATATGTGCGCTGGATTTGCGTCCACAAAGACACGAGACGGACGCACTGCGCGTCCGCTCGGTGGACACTCGCGTCCGTGTGTCGACCGCCCAACAACCCCACCCGGTTGTAGTCAATGCATTCACCTACTTTGGACCCGCATGGCAGCGACCGGAACCCTTGGAAGTCCATGTCTTTTTCAAATGCAAACGTGCGCAGGGGGTGGGGGTGGCACTTCTCATCCCACTCCCGTCCACATTTGGCCATCCTCGCTTCCTAACTAGCGCTCGCGTCCGCCGAGAGGTTCTTCAACAACAAGGACAAGGGCAAATGCAAGTTCGATACCGTCGCTGCCTCATCCCGCGCATTGTCGCCACCGGATGCTTTCACGCAGGTGCTGGGTGCGGGTAGGGGTCACCGGCCACGGGACCATCTCTACATCTTGGTGCACCGCACGTAGTAAGACGTGCCGTTGCCGTCGCCCGACATCAACCTCCCCCATGGCTGGCACCTTAACCTCCACCACATCCCAATGTCGTGATCACCGCGCGCGCATGCAAAGGAGGTGCGAAGCATTGTGCCCTCATGATGCCGAAACAGGGCCGCGATCCTGCACGCCAGACTCCCTCAACTAGGAAGTCACTTCGCCACTGAGCACGATGTCCTCCGCCAGCGCAGCATCCAGCTTGATGCCGGCTATGTACCGATGCCCCTGGTGGTTGCGAAGGAGGACAAGGCGGCGGAGGTGGCATACCAGGCCACACTAGAGGAGGCGCCCCAGCGCGCCTGGAGGAGTCCCATCGCAAGGAGGATTTGCACTGGCCAAGTATGGAGGATGCGCTGCAGCTGCCGGCGGTGGAGGAGGGCGTCTATCCTCCGCCACCGCACCCCTGCCTGAACCTGCGCCGGCCAAGCCCAAGGAGGAACCCACGGAGGCCAAGCCGGAGAGGTATGTGTGGACTAGCAACCTGCGTGAGTGGGTGAGCATGCCGGCCATCTGGCGGCCTACCGGAACGCCGACGCCCCTCAGGAACCTTGCTGGAATGTCGCCTGTCGCCCCACCACTGCCACCTCATACTGCCCCTCACCAGCAGCCAACACGCATCCGTGTCAGCGCCCGCCGGTGGCCATCGCACCGCGGCCTGCCAGTGGCCATCATGCGTGTCACTGACTGCCAAGCCTAGGCCCTTTAGCTAGTTTTGTTTAATGACAAAATAAAACAAAACTAGATTTAGGGGTAGAAATTTTTACTGGAATTGACAACAGTTTCTTCCAGAACACTTTCCCTAAAAGTTATCAAAAACCGAAAAAAACCGGTTTTACGGGAAGATCTTTAGGCAAACTGTCGGAGTTGCTGTATGAATATATAATATAGCTCTAGACGAAAAACTAAATTTCATCGGAAATGTTAACGCCCACACGTGTGTGCGTTCACCACCCCGTCCACACGCAAGCATCTCCGTTGGCTTCGGTACGCACGAATCTTGGAGCAAACATGCCGGTTTTCGGCGCCACGTAGGACGGGTGTCGTGTGCGGTGTGCGAGTTAGTTCGCCCGCACGGTGGTTGCCATCCCGTGGTCAGCGGTTGCCACTCGGAGGCGTGCGGTGGAACTGCCATGCGCCCGCACGCCACGCTCCGACCGCGGTTGACGTCAAACACGTCGCACACCCCTCCACCCTCTCCCTCACGGTTCCATTTACTCACCCACGACGCATTTACTGGCACAACCCACTCGCACTTCAAACCACTGGAGGAGAAGGCGAGGGGAGAAGGCGACGGCGGAGCGGAGCGGCTTCGCCGGAACCCGAGCGGGTTGAAGGTAATGCTTGCTTCATCTCTCGCAACCCCTTCCTGCATTTTTCTCCTTTCCCTCCCTGTTCGATTCCTAGATCGATTCCTAGAGATTCTGGCGATTCGGCAGTGCGTCGGTGTTCCCGCCGGCGCCGAAGTTGTCTGCTAGCCGTTTTTTGGTGGGACTGGGCAGTTTCATCGCCGCCGCCGCCGCGGCATCGTCGGTGCGGTTATGCCTGTTCGTAGGCACGCACTAGTCTTGCGTATGAATTTGGGAGGTGTCTGCCGGTTTGTTTTGATGCGCATTGGTTCGAAATTTGGGTTTGCAATCAGTTCGTGCGAGAATTTTTGAGGTTGATTTTGAAGTCGAAGTAGTTGCCATTGAAATCTAGATCTAGTTAGTTTGGTTTTGAAACTGTAGAATGAGGCGAACTTGGCAGAATGACTGAACGTGAACAAATGTGTGCCAACTAAACTCCCTGAACAAATGCGATAGTTGCCACAAACGTGTTTTCCTTTTGCGGCAACAGATTACTGAAAATGACTGTCATAGTTGCCACATTCAAGCTTTCACATAGGGCAACTAATTTTATTGAATTACTATGATAGTTGCCACACACACGCTCTTCCATGTGGCAAACTGAATTTTGCTGAATTTATATGATAAGTAACCATGAACATGCTTTTTCATTGTGAGATCTAATTTTCTTTGAATTATTTGTGATAGTTTCCACACTTTGATAGTTGCCACAATCGGTAGTGAATGCATTTTTCGGCATCCAGCCGCACTGGACGGAACTAATGTGCACATCGAGTGTGCGTGTTTGCCACTTGGATTGTATAATGATGTGGCAAATAGAATGTGAACACAATGTCTGTTGCCACAATGCAGATATGACAGTGTGGCAAATTGGCTGCATAATATGGCAACCACATTTGCGTACCAATTGCGCCAGATGCCATATCATGTCTATTGCCACATCATGTCTGTTGCCATGTTACAGTCAGTACAATGTGGCATTTTCATTGTACTACGGACGCAATTTTTTCGTTTTGCCACAATGACTTTTGTGATATCTGAACACACTGTGCCTGTTTTAAGGTTATCGATTCAGATGTGGTTTCATTGCTTTTTTGTACTACATTGGGCTAACATGGCAACTTCAACATTTTGTTTTCGAGTGCATTTACCAACGTGCTTACTTGCCACATTTCTGTTCTCGACAATCATAGGGGGGGGGGGGCGTGCGTGTTCATGCTATATTTTTGCATTCACTAGTTGACATTTTCTGTTAGGTGGCAAATGCTTACCTCTTGCATTTACATTTCCCCCCTTAACAATTTGGTCCATTCCTACATCAGCAGAATGGCTCGTGGGGATCATCAAAATGATGATGATGATTTCATGGATCCACCACAGCGTAACCGGGCAACTGGACGGAGAAAAGAGGGCGACGAGGTAACTGTCCACACACCTGCCCCATCTCCTCCCGATTTTTGTTACTGGTTGGCACCTGTATCTTTTGTACTCGTCTGTCATGAACTAAATTTTCATGACATTGCAAAACATGGCAACAGCTGATCACTTTTGTGTCTGTTTTTTGCAGAAGAAGAAACGTATTCGCAACAGAGCCTCCCAGGAACGTCTGACGGTGTTGATTGAAAAATTCACCGACGATCAAAAGGGAGCTGCTGCTGAGATGGGTATGCAGGCTCTGATGGATGTCCGGTGCACGAACCTCGTCAACCCTGTATGCGACTGGCTTGGTGAGATCTATGAGCCTGCCTCCAGGGAATTCGTGATTCCGGGACGCGGAAGACTTCCGTTGAACGAGGAATCCGTGTTCTGTACTTTGGGTGTGCCTCGTGGACATATCAAAGTCCCGTACGAGGTCAATAACGAGATCGAGGAAGCGCTGTTTGCCCGTTTGTTTCCTGGATTGGAGTCCATGTCGAACACGTCTGTACTGGCAGATTCGTTGCAGGCCATGACGACGCACGGAGAGGTTTTCAAGATGAAGCTACTCATGTACCTCATGTCAGCTGTTTTCGCGCCGACCACTTCCCTTCGCCCAAGCAACAAATGTTTACCCATCCTGGTGAATGATCCATCCTTACTACTTTATTTTTCCTTCAACCTTTTGGCTCCGATGTCACGTGTTAAGCTAATGACTGCCAGTGTTTTCGTTGTTTTTTTCCATTTGATTTCTGATGCGGCAAAGTTTTTGCCCTGAAATTTTGTGTGGTGCAGGCGAATCTGAAAAATGTGAAGAACATGAACTGGTGTAAGTTTATTGTCGACTTTCTCCACGATGCTTTCGCAAACAAGATGTACCAGAAGGGTTGTCGACTGCATTTAATGGTATTTATTTTACCAGATCTCTGTGTGAACTCTTGTTTATAACACAGTTTTATTCATGCATGGCAACCTGATCACAACAAGATGGCAACTGCCATATTGACAATGTGGCAACTGCCATAATGACAATATGGCAACTGCCATACTAACAATGTGGCAACTGCCATCATAATAGCATGGAAATTGCTATCACAGTATGATGGCAACTGCCAGCACACTATGATGGCAACTACCACATACATACTATCATTGTATCATACATTATGCTGCCCTTTTTTCCCAAATACAAAGTACCCATGATGGCAACTGACATTTCTTTCTTTGTAAAATTGTTACAAATCAGCTCATGTATGTCGACTGTCTTGATCTGTCCACCGTGGATTTCACTGGGGTAGGAGGCCCGCCGCCTACGCACAAGTTTGCTGTTTCTGCGTGGACCATCAACGCTGTCAAGGCTGTGCTTGCCGCAGACAGGGCAACTGATACCACATATGGAAAACTACAGGTTAGTTTATCTCTTCACATGGCATGCTTACAAATTTGACATGAGGCAACCGCCCGTGGTTTATAAGGCATGCTTACAATTTATTTTTGTTTTTCATAGCTGATGGCCAAGCATGCTATAGACTACAGCGTGTTTGGTGGGCCTCAAAAATTTGAAAAGTGGATGGACGTGCACTCAGTTTCGTCTTGCCCTTCTGAGGTAATCAAAATATCGACATCCATTGTTTGCCATGGATTAGTTGTTGATGTCGTGCAAGCGACTGCAATACGGGTTGTTGTTGATACTTCTTGTTTTCGTGCACAGGCGAGGGCACCAGTTGAGCATCTAATTGGGCAGTTTGCATCCGGAATGACCGGCTTGCTCGGTAAGTTGGTTGAGGGGTGGACGTCCCTCAGTGCCTCTGACAGCGACGCGGTTGCGAGGCAGTTCACTTCATTTGTCCCAGAACATACACATCGACCAACCGGTTGCGTGGCCGGTATGACTATAAAAGTTCCCAAGAGCCCGGTGACACACAAGATGATGTAGATGGAGACGCTGGCCTCAGCAAGGATGATGACGACGACATGGATAATGTGCATCAGGACACGGATGATGATGAACATGCTGAAGTTCGCACAGGCGGCAACAAGGGCAAGGATGCAACAGATGCCCCCCCACCGGAGAAAGTGAAAGAACATACGGCTGCGAGAGGCCAGGGGGTGTTGCCATCAAGGAGGGGGAGGGCTCCAGATGATGTTGGGCAGGGTTCTCATGGCAAGAGGTCTAAGACCGATCCCGTAGCTGCCAGGAGGAGGTTCGACTTTCAATTTTAGTTTTCTGCTGTGTCTATTTTATTGGAACAATCTCATCCATTTCTTTGCACTTTTTTTTGTCAAGCACGGCAATAGGTTTGTTGTCTGACAATTGCCACCTCCTTTTTCCCCTCCATCTATTACGTGCAGCGAGCCGACCGCTGGTGGACGAGCAGTTACGAAGAAACAGGCGCCAACGCCAACCCGTGTTTCTGCTCGCTTAAACAAAGGTGCCCCCATTGCCGTTGACACCCCTTCCACCAGGTCTTCTCCTCGTACGACGACGACCAACAGCGGGGATCCTGTCGTGTTGCCAGACCTGAGGAAGCCAGTCAAGAAGTATGTTTATGCATGTGCTTTCATTTACATAGTGGTTTTTTTCTTGAATTTCCAATGCTACTATTCAGCTTGTCACATGTTCTTCTGTCATCGTCCCCCACGCGGCAACCGCTGTTTTTCCAAATAATTTCTTCTTTCATTTTTTTAGTTTACGGCAACTCCTATTGGTCTTTACATGGCAACTGGCATCTAGGCCAACTGGCAACTACCCCTCTACCTAATGGCAACTGCCATCTTTTACCTTTGGCTTTGTGAGCTCATCCCACACACAGGTTTCAAACTGCATTCCTGACATAACATACATTTGTTTCATTCTTCAAGTTTGCTAACATGGCAACTGTTGCTGGATGGCAACTGCTAAGCATGACACATGGCAACTCATGTCCCCATTACATGGCAACTGCCATCTTTCCACTTGTTTTTCATTCTTTTTAAGATTTTTACCATTTGCAAACATATTTTTGATCATTTTTTCATACCTTCTCTCATGTTATTTTTTCCTTTTTGCAGGATGAAGAAGACTACTACGCGCGGGGCCAAGCATACTAGTAAGGACCCGCTCGAACGCCTACATTCAAAGTTGTCAACAGGGGGCAACTCAAATGTACATGAGGCACCCGACGACAATACTGCTGCTGCACCGATGACCGCTCCCACCAACTCTGATGCAAGTGGCCGACCATCTCCACCGGCTGCGGATGTCCAGGCTAGAACAACAGGCATCCGTACATCAGGGAGTGACGAGTCGGTATCTGCCAGGACAGCTGAAATATTGCCAACTCTTCTGGCAATGAAGGATGCTGCAGTGAGCCATGCCACCCCATCAGCAAGTGTTGAAGTGGACGCTCCCGAGACGAACCTTGGCAAGGAAGATTCCCGCTCTTCTGACACTGACTCCAAGCGCGTGCGTGGTGGCACACCTGTGTCCACGAGAGAAGCCGCTGAGGCGGCAGTTCATAAGGATATGCCATCTACAGGTGAGAGTCCTGGCACAACAGCTCCAGCCCCTGTCGGTGCAGATACCGCTAAGGTGACCGTGGCGCGTGCTGGTCTTCCACCTAGGCGTCGCAGCCCCCGCAAGCAACCAACAGTCATACCCAACGCACCGGCTGTATCTAGGAGCAGGAGAGATGAGTCTGGGTATGTTCCTGTGTCCACACTGTTCCCGCCAACTGCCAAAAGCAATGTGATGGAGAACCCGCAAGACCGGAGCACAACTAACGCAGGTGTCAAGCCGGGCACGAGTGACGCAGGTGAACGGCCGGAGCAGACTGCGCCTTTACCCGCAGTGGAAATCCCCAGCATAAATCTGCGCACTTCCAGGCTGCCAGTCAATGTCGGTGTCCCCTACAGCCCAAACAAGAAGATTGCCATGAAAGCTGCTGCTGATACCGCTAACTACACGCCCCGCCCTGCAAATAAGCCCGAACATTCTGTAGCGGCCGATTCAGATATGTTTGTTGATCTTTCACCATTGGATTCTGCCCCGCAAATCGTTCGTGGTCCGGCCAGTAGGAATGAGAGGCACCCAATGGCATTTACCCCACCGAGCTTCATCCTTGGCATCAGTCAAGATCAACTGGTGGTGCATGATCCTTTGCCAGTTGCCTTTGCTTTCCCAGGAGGCATGCCCGCAATCATGGCGCAGCCAATGGTCGAGGGCAGGAAGGCTGTCAAGTTCGCGGAGCCAATTGTGCAAGGTACACTTGTCATGTCCTTATGATTTTCCTGTATACATCTTTTGTAGTTTGAATTTTGTCCCAATCATATTCTTTTGTGGTGTTCTCACTTGTGATGGCAACTGCCATGTGATGACATGGCAAGTGGATTTTGATGCATCATGTCCTACATTTTTTGTTGTTGTTGCCATGCTGCATTTTGACATTTGGGTAAACACGTGGCAACTGAAGTTGATTCATCATGGCAATTGTATTTGCTGGCACATGGCAAATATAGTGCATTACATATGGCAACTGGATTTGCCACACCATGTCACCTGCATTTTTTTGTTACCATTCTGCATTTTTTCTGTACGGCAATCACATGGCAAGTGGAGTTGACACAACATGGCAACTACATTAGATGTGACATGGCAACCACAATCCATCCAGTTGTAATTCATCAAAACTTCATGGTAACTGTAGTTGCCATGACATGGCCACTATAGTTGCACCACACATGACAATTTCCGCACTATTTTCTACCTACATCTCACATCATACACCCTATTTTCCTCACAATCCATATTTTTTCTGACTTTCTCCTTATCCTAACACACTTTTTATTTTTTCAGTCATTGCAGGCACCCCTGAGGAAATTTCACCGTCACTTGACGAAGCTTACCGCAAGATCGAGGAGGAAGCATTGCAGAGGAGGACCTCGCGAGGGCAAGGGCAATCAAGTTCCAACTTGCCTGCAGAGACGGCAACTGAGGATACCATCAGAAGTGCGACCCCTGGTTCTGTGAGACAGCAGAGGGTAGTTCACCCACCTCCCGCGAAAGACTACGAGCCCGAATTCAGGGCCACTAAGGAACAGACTCAGCTGTACGACATCATCAAGCGGTTTGGAAATGTGAGGGCCAGCAGCAAGCACATGAAGGAGTTGAAAGCGTAAATGACCACACCCTATAAGCACTCATTTTGCTTTGTTCCTTTTTTAACATTTCATCTTTCTTCGTACTCTCTATACGTGATGCGCTGACGTTTTAGTTCTTTCATATATTTTTTAGTTAGCAGGCATGATTCTTTCATGTTATGTCGTTTTCATACAACTCATGTTTGGACAGAACCAAAGTCATTCAATACGGAGCGACGTACGTCGACCTAGGTGATCTCGCCGAGTCCGTGAGGCCAAACGGTAAAATGTCGACGAATGTAGTTGCATGCGGGATCGACTACATCAACAATCACATCGATGTGTGTGCCGACAAGATCATCATGCATTACAGCGTGACATGCAAAATATGGGATGGTGACTTCCACCACAAAATCCTGAGGAAGAATTTCGCTCAACACGGTGAATTTAAGCTAACACTGAAGAAATATGTGAGTACTCCTCCCTTGTCTGCACTGTTTTTTCATATGGTGTGGTTTTTGCCATCTTCTACACTTGTGATTGTGTGGCAGATGTTTTTCATGTGGCAACAGCTGCCGTGCACATTTACTTCTTTTGTTTTTTGCATCCCGTGCGAACTATGTGGCAATTTGATTGTAAAATTCACGGCACGTTTTGTTCATACATGGACGACAACTTTCCTTCAACTACCCCCACCCATAACCAAACATTCTACGTGATTCTAATTTTTTTGTCCCTCTGCTGTTCTTTATGTGATCTCTGCTTCTCATTTCTTCACTTTTTATATGCAGGTCATGTTCCCCATGTTCCAGGAGCTTTGCACGACATGACCAACACGACAAGTGTGGTCACCACTATGCGATCTGTCTTGACCTGAAGAACCAACACTTTGAGGTGCTTGATTCAATCCGTTCAGGAGCTGATTCAGATCTTACTACGCATGCCAAATTCTTCATCAACAACCTCAAAGAGACATGGAACCGTCACTACGAACATTCAAAGGTCCAGATCAAACATTTCCGGATTGAGTATGTGGCGACTGCGAAGCAAGGGAACACGTAATTTCTTTTCCCCCTCCTTTATGTGTCGTTTACATCAATGCAACCCCTCTTTTTGTTGTCACATCTGAATTGAAGTCTATCTTTGCTACATCTGTCCTTTCTTGCGTGTTCATCTGAGTCTTTTTCTCGTGCAGTACGGACTGCGGCTTTCAAGCGCTGGAATACTTTGCAAAGTGGGAAGGCAGAGTTGTCCCCGCTATCACAGCTGCAACGGTCGTTGAGCTTCGGAAAATCCACACATGGAACTGGTTGACAAATGAAGATTTCAACAAGCGGTCCGGAGCACGCGAGTTCGTGGAGGAAGCTGTCAAGAAAATCAACAAGAAGTACAAGTGATCACGTGGTGTTACACACCGGACGCATACCTTACATTCTGTCGCTGAGGAATGTAAGGTACTTATCTCTTTGTTATCGTCGAAAACTATGTTTGTGTGCTATGTTACGACTGCAACTCCGCGTATGCTACTATGTAGTGGTGGTATGTGAGCGATATTTTAGTAGTTTCTGTAATATATGTGTGGACGTGAACCTATTTTAGGCGTTAATGCATATATGTTTTTATGTTTTATCATTATTACAATGGTTTCATCGCATACAGCACTAGTTTGCTATTTTTGATTGCGTCTATGATGTTTTAAAACAGATGGAAAATGTAGTTCAACATACATGGGGTAGCACCGGCTAGCACGGGGTAGGGTTGATCATGCAGCCACAACCTTGGCTGCGGTTTATGCACGTTACGCCTTTGTCCAACTTGTTTCCCATACATTGCCCACAACACACTATGTTTCTCTAAACCGCGTGGTATTTGTCATGGAAATATATGTCATGCATAGTCATTTCAAATACCATGGCATATTTTCAGCATAGCTAACATGGCAGATACAGTTCAAACAACATGGCAGATCAAGCATAATTAACATGGCAGATACAGTACAACTAACATGGCAGATCCAGTACAACTAAAATGGCAGATCCTGTACAACTAGCATGGCATATTTAGTACAAAGTAGCATGGCATATTTTTAGTATAAAATAACATGGCATATATTTAGTACACATAACATGGCAGATTTAATATACATAACATGGCAGATTAAGTATCCATAACATGGCAACTGCATTTCTCCACTCAATGAATTTTTCCTTCTATTTCTGATGCTCCTCAATAGTTATTCTCCCAATTTAAAAAAAAAATTCTCATCGTCTACGGTACAAAAAAAAATGTCCACAAGGACCATGTCACATTGCCCCAATTTCTGCTCATGGATTGCCCGCCCCTTTCTTCGTTTTCTTGTGTTTTGCTTGAATCTCCAATCCTGACTTGTACCTTATCTCTCTTGGGCGACCCTTTGTGATGGAACGGGGTGGGTTCCTGACCTGGGTTTGTGTGCTTGCTGTTCCAGATCCTATCTCCGAGTTTTCAGATGATGGCCCCGTCGATGAAGGCACACTTGATGTGCGGGGGAACCGGTGTAAGGCTTCCTCAACTTTCCTCTTCTTGATCTCATCAAGCTCTCTTTTCAGCGCCTTCCTGTGTTTTTCTGCGACTCTTGCTGTCTCATCACTTTTGCACGCTTCATCTATTAGCTCAGCATAGTTCTTTGTCAGCACAACGTGCCTCACGGCTTCCATGGTTGACTCAGGTCTCTCGTCATGCACAGCCAGAACCGCGTGTGTTGTCTGCGGTGCCAACGCGTCGTCAGCGTCCCAAGTCCATCGTCACCTTATGAAATGGCGGGGCATCCGTGTCACAGCGTTCATGTCCATCACTTTTAGTATGTGACAACACACAATGCCGTCCCGTTCGAACTTGCAGCATTGGCAGTAGTACTCGCCTTCGCCTATCGAGGCTTTCACGAAGTAGTTCCTTCCTTTGTCTGGGTCTTCAGGTTTTGAATCCGACATGCCCAAAATAGAACACACCTTGAACGTATGTTCGTCCACCTGGAAAGCCGTGAACATGCTGGCATTCTTTATTTTTTCCTGGAATCTGCAAGTTTTGTGTGTTTTATGTTAATCTATCATGCGATCTTTTTTTTGTAGCACGTTACACTATCATGGGAATAGAAATAGATTTTTGTTTTGAATATGGCAATAATAGTATACTGAACATGGCAAACATAGCACACTGAACATGGCGATTGTAGTACATTGAACATGGAAACTGTAGCATACCAGACATGGCAACTGCAGTACACCAGACATGGCAACTGTAGTACACTGAACATGATAACTGTAGTACAGAAGACATGGCAACTGTAGTACAGCAGACATGGCAACTGCAGAACACCAGACATGGCAACTGTATTACATTTTCAACTGGCCATCGTCATTTCCACACCAATATTTCCCCCAATAGAAGCACATTGCATAAAACATGGCATCAACATTTGAGTAAACATGGCAATTGCATTTTCAACAAACATGGCAGTTGCATTTTAGTAAACATGGCAATTTGTATTTCAGCATATGTGTTGACAATATAACATTTTTTAGTTGACACTGGCATTTGCATACCAACATGCCCCAATGGAAGCACAGTTCATTAAACATGGCATCGGCACTTCATTGAACATGGAAAATGTATCCGAGTAAGCATTGTAAACAGAATTTTCACCGAACATGGCAACTGCAGCTGAGTAAGCATGGCAAAAAGTATTTCATTAAACATGGCAACTGCATATCATGGCAACTGCATTTGCACTCTACATGGCACCTACTGCCTTAGTGCTTTTTGCGCAAATAAGACTGTAACGCAACTGACTTACTTGTTAAAGATCTTGTTTGTGTATATCTTGCTCATTTGCCTCTCCATTGGTAAATACGTTAGCAATTTCGGCTGCTTTAGCGCGGTGGTAGCTTCTTGCTGCAGCTCAGATCCCAGAATTTTTTGTTGCAGAGCTGTGTACTGCTTGGCAAACTGTAGCAATGAGTTGCCATGGCTCATGTATCGTTTCAAAATAGCATTGAACCCCTCGCTGCGCTGCGTAGTCTGCAGAAAGGGGAAGAAGCACTGCATGAAGTAGGCGGGCACCCAGTACATTCGCTTCTCCCACAGACTAGCAAGCGTCTCGTTGTCTTGGACTTGATGTGTTTCAAGCATCGCCATCCAGCTCCTTTCAAACTCCTCGACCGTCAAGATGTGGTCCACGCACAGCTTGAATGCCTTGTGCAGCTCTGGACGATCAGCAAAGAACGGTCCTAGCGTCTCCTTATCCTTCTTTATTATGTGCCACCTGCAGTGCCTGTGCACTGCCAACGGAAAGACCTCCTCTATGCCTGCACGCATGCTAAAATCCTGGTCTGTTATTATGTTCATCGGAGCAAGTCCATCCATGCACTCCAAGAAGGTCTTGAACAACCAGACGTACCCATCCGTGTCTTCGTTCCGAACGAGCCCGCAGCCAAACTGCAACGACTGATTGTGGTTATTTATTCCTATGAACGGAGCACATGGCATCTTGTACATATTGGTGAGGTACGTCGCGTCGAATGAAATGCAATCTCGGAAATGTTTGTAGGCTCTCCTTGCAGCACCATCCACCCAATACATGTTCCTGACACGGTCCTCATCGTCCAACCTTATCATGTAGAAAAAATCTGGATCTTCCTTTGCTTTCTCATCGAAGTAGGCAATTGTAGCCTCTATGTCAGCCAGCCTGCTCTCTCTACGGTACTTGGCCTGTAGGTTTGTGACGTCAGCTGGTATGTAGGGCATGCTACTCAGTTTCCCCTTTTTGCTGTGGATGAGTGATAGTATCTGCACCATTCTCATTGGACCGACGTTACAATCATGTAGCAGCTTTACGAATTGCCTTTCGACGGGGGTGAATCCTCTGTGGGCGGTCAAAAATTTGACCAGGTCGAACTTCTTTATGAGTTTGTGGTTGTGCTCGTCAAAATATTCAGTGACCACATACTGTGTTCCATCTACATTTAGCTTACAACGGACAGGGCATCCCGTCTTAAGAATGATTCCTCTTTTTCGTTCCGGAACGACAGGCGCAACACCTTTCACCTTCTTGTTCCTCCGTGCCTTGTGGCACCTCATCTCACCTCTGCTGTACTCGTTAGTTTTCTTAATTTTTTCTATGGTACTCGGTGTTGACCGCAAATCCATGGAACTTTGCATATGTCTGGTAGTATTCCTTTGCTTCTTCGAACGATTCAAATCTCTGCCCAATGTATGGTGGCTGAGGTACCACGATCTCTGATTGCCCACCATCTTCATCCCCTTCTGCCTCGTCGTCAGTTTCATCATTCACTTCAGTATCGGCGGCAGTTCCTTCTACTTGAGTGTTAGTAGTGATTGTGTTCAAAGGGGTGCTTGTCGGTATTGCTGGAATGATTGCCATTCCCAACTGTGACTCGAAATTGTCTGCGGCATGAGTGTCTGCTGGCTGGTGCAACGCGTCTTCCGTGCGCTCAGAGCTCCCCGTAGTAGATGTCCCTGCGCCGCTGTTGACTGTAGTTGTAGGCCCTGTAATAGGAAAAATAGGTACGAGATTTAAGTTTTTTGTTTGAATAACATGTGTATCGCAACAGATCACACCATCTACGAGTGATTTGGCACGACATCATCTTCAAACAGCAAGCCGTAAGTCTGCTCGTGGACATGCACGGCAGTTATAGCTGTCCAGTGATGGCAGCTACTGTTCAACAAACATGGCAACTATTTGTTTTTGCATACAAAACTTCAAATAACAAATGTACTGCTGTTTTTGTGGTTCAGTTTTTTTCCCTTACCTTGTTGTGTTGCATTTGACCTTCTTGTGTGGTCTGTGACACCAAAATGACGTGCTCCACCTGCATTTTGTGAAGCTTGCCACGAGACGTTTGCCAGGTTACCACCAGCGTAATAACCTGTACGCACAGTAGTGGTTGGTCAATTCATAGCAAATGCATTTTGTGCTAGCACGGCAACTGCAGTTACCCCCTGATGTGGCAACTGCACTTTTATTGGCATGGCAAATGTATTTGCATAGGCATGGCAACCGCAGTCGTTCCTTCATGGCAGCTGCAGTTGCCATGACATGGCAAATGTAGTTGCACTGCCATGGCAACTGCAGTTGTTCTTCCCTGGCAACTGTAGGTGTCCATGGATGGCAACAACAGTTGTGCAGGGATGTCAAATGCAGTTTCTAATACATGGCAACTGTAGATGACCAGTCATGGCAATTGTAGTTGTCAACTATGCTCCTTCTGCTAATTGATCATCCGCAACTTCACCTTTTTTTATGGACTGACCTGTGTATGACGTCGATGGCAGGTACATTGGTGGTGCCTGATGCCACGCGCTGCATGAAGACTCTGCATTTTCACCCGTGGTAACTCGTGAGTCCTTTTGCCAGTTTTTTTGCATGTTCATTTTTCATGTCCACAGCAGTATGCGCTCTTTTTGTCGTTTTTGCATTACCTTGATTATCCATACAAGCTAGTTGAAGTTGGCCGCCCGTACATTTGTCAGTGTTAGCGCCTTGTGAGTGAACTTGCCACGGGGCCTCCCTAATTGTGTTTTGGCCATAAGAACCTGCTAAAAAATGACAGTGTACGACATAAGTAGAATGTCATCTTCATCGTCGCGAAGATGGCAACTGTTCTTTCTTTTATTAGCACGCATCATACCTACGCTTGCATATTGTTCTAGTAGTGGCAGCAACGGCCCTGAAGAGATGAGCTGACTGTACTCTGTTGCATCCCAAGGGGCTGTTTCTGGCCTTTGAGAACCCCAATCACCAGCGCCGCCTTCGTGATTCATTCTTTCCGTGTCTCCCTTCTTTTCCAGTGTGTTCTGAATCTCTGCATGAATAAGAAGGCATCAACAATTCACAAGAATTGTATTCTTCTGCTGCTTGCACACAGAAGATATGGATGGCAAGCGACGGGTCATAATAGGTGGCAGCTACTGACAACGAAAGGTGGCAACTGTCGTTATACACAAGTGGCAATTAATTTCTTCCAGCCCTCTTCATTCCAAAATTTTGCCCCTACCGTCCTTTCGTACCCAACTACTTGCGTCAATTAAACTAGGAAATTAAGTCAATTTCAAACGTTAGTACATGGCAGATCTGGTGTACTCTGCCTGGCAATTGCGACTACACACTGAACCATGTAGTGTTCTACCCCTATAGCATAGATCCAGCACAAGATCGGGAGATTTTCAGCCTTAAGGATGAGAAGGTTGAGATCGGGAGATTTTCACCTGGTTTTTAGATGATCGTCTCCGGAGGGCTTGGTTGGAGTTTGGGGCTGGGGTGGGGAGGGTTGGGGTGTGGTTTTGAGGTGGGAGTGCCCTACGGATCTGCTCTGTTTGCCATGGCAACCAGAGAAGGCCGGCGACGGAGGTCGGGGTTCGAGAGGTTGGGGACGATGGCGGCAGACGAGGGAGGGGATGGATCGGAGGCCGGGAACTGGTTGGTCGTGCGGGCAGCGGGTCGGCTTGCCCGGACGGGGCAGTGCGGGCGGGGTTGGCATGCAACGGACGTGCGGGCCGTGCGTTTGTGCGCGCGGACGTGGTCGTGCGGGCCGGTTCCCGTCCATGCCACACGAGGCGTGCGGGCGGGTTCCCGTCGATGCCACACGTGTGGCAGTTATTCGGACCCAATTTCATTAGAGCATCTCCAACAGTCGTGCCAAAAGACGCGCGCATGCGGTAAACTAACTTTTTAGCACGCGCCGGATGTTTTCGCACGCTCCAGCGGTGGCGGCAAACTAGCGCGCACGGGAAATTATTGCGCGTGCATGGAAAAAGGCGGCAGCTCGCGCGCTAGATTTGGCGCCCCGCGTCCGGCGCGCCTATAAAATTGCAGCGCCCTATGCCGCTCTCTCTCGCTGCCTCTACCGCTTTCTCTCCTCGCCGCCGACACGACACCACCGCGCCACCATGATGCCTCACCGCCGGGGACGTTCGGGCTACCGCAACGTCCGTGTGCATCCGTCCAGCACCTACTCCGCCTCGATTCGGTCGGACGGCAGCATGCACTGCCTCGGAACCTTCGACACCACCCAGGATGGCGCCCGCGCGTATGATGCTGCGGCATGGCGCCTCCGGCGGTCCCATTGGGACATGAACTTCACCGACGTGGCGAAGCGGGAGCGGGCACAGGAGTTGGCGCCTTTCCCGCGGCTTATCACTGACGAGGATCGTCGCAAAAAGTGGAGGCGGGAGCGCCGTCTCAGCCTGGCCGAGATGGACGAGGAAGCGATGGTGCTCTGGAGGCAACGCTTCCCGCAAGACATCATCAACGAAGAACAGTTCTTCACCGAGAGGAGGACAGAGAGGAAGGAGAGGAAGAAGGAGCGAGCGGCCTATTGCAAGGACAAGCGAATGCGGAAGCTCAATCACTAAATACGACATCACGCTAGGAGATGCGTCGTCCTGGGACTCCCGCGACGAACGGTTCCTTGACGCCTATGCTTAGACATCGGAGGAGGACATCGCCGAGGCAGAGTCCGAGTCGGAGAATGACGAGTAGTAGTAGTTTTTCGTTTTATTTTGTATCGTAGAAGCAGGCTATGTGACGAACTATGAACTCTGTATCGTTGGAGAAACCTAGATGTACGCATTTTGTATCGTAGAAGCAGGCTATGTGCCGAACTATCTCCATATTTGTATGCTCAGAACCAAATATGTATCGAATCGCGGTTCACAAAAGGAAAAAAAATGAAATATAGTGCGCCTGCTGGAGCGGCTCGGGCGCGCTTTTTTTATGGCGGCCGCTGGAGCTAGCGCACTGCCGCGTGCAAAACCTGGCTCACCCGACGCTGTATTCTGATTTTTAACGCGCCGCGTGTTGCCTGGCTGCTCACCCGGTGCTGTATTCTGATTTTTAGCGCGTCGCGTGTTGCGCGGCTGTTGGAGATGCTCTTAGTGCATGCATCCCGTGACACGCGTGAGCGATGCGAATATTAATCTGGCCTTCTCTTTCACTAGGGAGGCTTCAATAGGCTTAAGCCTACCCTTCAAAATCCTATTTAAGCTAAACATACTACTTGAGAAGTACATTCTGGTGGTTTACATGCAACAATTGCAATGCATTTGCTAATTAGACTTAAGAAATTTGTGTTTAAGCCTATCCTCCAATATCCTGCTAGATTCGCCAATGCATGTATGTACCTATGGAACTAGGACTAAGATCATGCATGCATGACGTATGCCACGATGGTACACGATTAGTAAAATTTGCACATGATCTGACTCGCCTGGGCGCATGCATAGTCCAACTTCACACAGCACTCACTCGTTGTAGGATAGATCGACGCAGCTGCAACCCCTCCTATCCCCCTTCCTCACGTAGCAATTATTGTTCCGTTGATGCACCTCGATCGGTTCGGCATGTTAGTAGGGAAGCAAATTCTTTTGGTGGTGCTAAGCTAGATTAACACTTGATTCGACTGAGTGGTAGTTGTGTGAGAGGCCGACTTCCTTGCTCACAGCCTAAGGCCTTGTACGAATAAATCAGACTCTCTTTAAGCATCAGTATTTATTTACAGGGTAGGGCTTAATTAATCGTCTCTCCTATAAAAAAAGATACTGGTGCTTTACAAAAAACCGTTTTATTTTTTAAACACCTCCCTAAGCATCTAGCATTGTACAAGGACTAAGGGCAACTCCAACGCGCCGACCGAAATGGTCGAGCATGTCCGTTTGGGTCGAAATAAAACAAAACGCAGGTCCAATGCGCCGACGCAAACTCATTCGTCCGTTCGCTGTCCGTCTGAACGCATTCCCCGCCCATATTTGCGCCGGATTTGCGCCCACAAGGACAAGAGCGGGATGCGCCACGCGTCCCCTCTTGGCCGCCCAACTACCCACGCGGTCGTAGTCAATGCATCCACCTACCTTGGCCCCGCATGGCAGCGTCTGGAACCTCCGGAGTTCATGAATTTTTATTTGCAAGCATGTGAGGGGGAGCTCATCCACTTCTCCTCCACTCCCGTCCGCATTTGATCACCCTCGCTCCCTAGCCCGACAAAAAACCCTAGCAAGCGCGCACTCTGCCAAGGGGTTCTTCAACAACAAGGGCAAGGGCAAGTGCAAGTTCGACGCCGGCGCTGGCTCATCCCGCGGCCACCGCCGCCGGATACCTTCTCACATCTGTCGCGTACCACTGGCAGTATCACGTGCCGCTGCCGTGGCCCGACATCAACCTCCTCCAGGGCTAGTACCTTGACAACTACCGCATATCGGTGTCGCGGTCGCCGCGCGCGCACGCGGAGGAGGTGCACAAGCATTGTGGCCTCATGACCCCGGAGCAGCGCTGCGACCCGGCATGCCAGACTTCCTCAACTGGGATTTTTTTTTTGCACTGAGCACGATGTGCTTCGCCGCGGCGGCGTCCAGCTTGACGATGGCTACGTACCGCCGCACCCAGTGGTGGCGCAGGAGGACAAGGCGGCGGAGGCGACATGCTAGGCCACAGCGGAGGAGGCGCCCCGGTGCGCCCTTGAGGAGTCCCA
Source organism: Triticum timopheevii (assembly GCA_963921465.1). Classification (NCBI taxonomy): domain Eukaryota; kingdom Viridiplantae; phylum Streptophyta; class Magnoliopsida; order Poales; family Poaceae; genus Triticum; species Triticum timopheevii. Next base: position 66,734,840 of record OY997272.1, on the reverse strand, counting down.
GGACGAGGAGGACGTGCGCTGGCTAGTTATGAAGGAGGCGCTGCAGCTGCCGGCAGTGGGGGACTGCATCTACCCTCCGCCACTGTCACCGCTGCATGAACCAGCGCCAGCCAAGCCCAAGGAGGAGCCCATGGCGGCTGATTCGGAGAGGTATGCGTGGACTGGTGGCCTGCCTGAGTGGGTGAGCGTGCCGGCCATCTGGTGGCCCACCGAAATGCCGCCGCCCTGCAGGAACCTCGTTGGAACGCCGCCACCGCCTCGTACGGCCCCTTGCTGGCAGCCACCACGCATCTGTGTCGGCGCCCGCCGGCGGCCACCGCATTGCTTCACGCCGCCGCCCGCCAGTGGTTGTCATGCCTGTCACTGACTGGCGAACCCTATACCATTTAGCTAGTTTTGTTCCAGCCAACTTCCCCTAAAAGCTACGAGAAACCTAAAAAAAACTGGTTTTACCACAATATTTTAGGGAAAACGTTGGAGTTGCTCTAAGAATATTTATTATAGCTCTAGACGAAAAACTATATTTGATTAGCGCATGCATCCCGTGACACGCGTGAGTGATGTGAATATTAATCTGGCCATGTCTACATTAATTAACTGTCCATGTACTTATGGAACTAGGACTAAGATCATGCATGACGTATGCTACGATGGTACACGTTTAGTGAATTTTGCACATGACTCGCGTGACTCGCCTGACTCGCCTGACTACGATGGAACTCAGGGCCGGCCCTGGGGTATGGCGGGAGGGGCGACGGCCCAGGGCCCAGGCCGGGAGGGGGCCCATGATGTAGGATATATATTATTATGGCCCGGCAAGAAATAGGTATGAAAAAAATTATACATGAGAAAAAAAACGAGGTGGGCCGGCCCTGCAGATAGCTAGCTAGCGATGGCGAAGCGTCACGCCAGCCAGACGCAAGGCACGGCGCCACGGCCGCTTGGTTTGCTTCTGAAAACAAATCAAAGATCTCGTCGCGTGCCTTCGTGCGCTCGTCAGTTCGTCTTCGCGACTTCGTCCTCTCGTCAACCGTCGACCTGTCGCTCGGCTTCTTGGCCGCCCTAGACGTCGTCGCTGCGCGTGCCGTGCGGCCATCCGGCAAGGCGGCAATACGTATACTAAATGGTACGTATCCATGAATCCATCCATGTACATGTTCCTGATGATCTGATCCATCCCCGATTCCCCCCCAAAGCCATACTTCAGTAGTTTTTTATATTCTTTAGTACATATTCAACTATTCATCCATCCATGATCCATCCCAATTTTCTGTTATTCCATCTACACGTCTAGGGTTTCAATAATCCGATGTTTAAATATGTAAATTTATGTATCCTCTTTCCTTCATAATTTTCTAGTCATCATTGACACTGCAATTCTTTCATTGACTAGTCTCTTTGAGCAGTTGAAGAAATTTGAAAAGGTATTTCGGTCTTTATTCAATTCAAAAAATCTGAAGTCCTTGGATGATAGCAATCTACGGGAATGCTGCACTACTTTTGCAAAAGCTTTTTCTGATGATAACTCATCTGATGTTGATCTTGATGAGACCGTTCAGCAACCGGGTCCATCGTATCCTCCCAACAGTGCATGTGTCTATAGCCTCAGCTGAAAGAAGTTTTCTAAACTGAAACTATTGGAAAATTATTTGAGGTCAACTATGTTGAAAGACAAATTGAATGACTTGGCTATGTGCTGCATTGAGAAGGATATATTGGACAACGTTGATCTTAATTGTGCACATCAAGAAACGCCCGAAGAAACTTTTTCTGAAGCACCGAAGTATTATTGTTGTCGATGGAGTCAACCGAATTTGGTTCTTATTTAAGGTAATCATGTCATGTTAGTTCCATTTTCGTATATTTTTAGTATTTGTGTCGTAAGATGACATTATCCAAAATTTATTATAGTCAAATCTCATACTAAAGACGTGTGGTTGAAAGTTTATTCTTAATATGTTTATGTATCTTGCACACGTATACATATATGTGGTCTTAGAACATAGGGGGCCCATGTCCTCGAGTTCGCCTAGGGCCTCCCGAAACATAGGACCGGCCCTGATGGAACTGCATATCACTCGTTGTAGGATGGATCGACGCAGCTGCAACCCCGTCTATCCCCCTTCCTATAAATCTAGAGGGCATGCCCGAATTTCATCTCACATCACCCAAAGACATAGCAGCAGCAGCTACTTGTTTATCTTATATCATCCAGGTGTTCATCTCATATCACCCAGGCCGCAGTTAGCCATTTAGCCTACTTAGTCGATCTGTAACACGCAACACTTAGCCAGTCAGCCCCCATTAATTAAGCAACCGATGGCTGTTGTGCATGTCTTCTTCTCCTTCTCCGTTCAGCCACTACACCAATCACCTTCACTGGTGGCCGGAAATGGTGGCCCAAGCGGACGCAACCGTGCCTTCTTCCGCCCATCAACGGTGATATGTCCTGGGCGGGAGCCTGCATCACATGAGCTGTCCGATGATTTTGACTTCCAGGTATATATGGTTATCGCCGTATATGCAATTAGCATGCGTGTTTACGTCCTTTTTATAAAATTTATTAGACAAGGGATCGAGTTCAAACCTATCAGAGCTATAATGTTGAGCCTAGCACAAGCTTGTCTCATAAACGTCACCTTCCACCAAAGGGAAAGAAACGACTTGGTCCTAGGAGGAACTACGAATTAACCAGATTATCCCATTAATTTTTGAAAGATGTTTATAAAATATACAAATATACAGTACATTATTATGAAAGCATTTTTAATGGTAAATCTCAATATTGTAAGTGCTATCACCCAAAACCCTATATTAATAGTCAAAGTTCTGTAAACTTTGTATTCTTTTGAAGAAGAAGTTTGATGTCTGTGTGCAACACACCAGGAAAGCCTAAGGAATGTTCAAGCATTGTTGCATCACCATCCGACATGTCGACGAGGCTTATTGACCACTGTTGATCACCGCAAGCGCCTCTGCATTGACCACTATTTCCAAGATGAGATTGACACCATCATGGACTCATGTGCAGATCTCATCCATAGTGACAATCTGCTTGATGCAACGCTTTCCATGAGGCTGATGAGAGAAGCTGGATATTATGTTTCGGCAGGTCAGTAAAACACAAGTTTGGTGTCTCGAGACAGATAAAAGAAACAAGTTTGCAAATCTTGAGTGCAATTTGGTCTATGAAATGGATTTTATGCGATAACTTCGCTAGAAAAATATCTTAGAGTAGCCAAGTCTAAACTAAGGTTTAATGTTTCCTTGTGGACTGTATAAGCACCTCCCTTGAGATGTATTGTATTCATTATTTATGACAGATGCCTAAGACCCCTTCTCAACAAATTGGCAGACGACGTTCTTCGAAAGTTCAGAAATGATAATGGTGAATTCAACCTTGGGCTCTGCAAAGACATTAGAGGGTTGCTCAGCTTGCAGGACATGTCACACCTCAATGTGGGAGAATCATCCCTCTACAAGGCAAACGAATTCTCAAGCAAGCATCTTAGATTCGCAATTAAGTATTTGGAGCCAAACCTTGCAAGATATGTGAGGCAGTCACTAGACCATCCCTATCATGTGAGCCTGATGCAATACAAGGCAAGGCACCATCTGAGCTACCTCCAAAACTTGTCCACTAGGAACATGGCAATTGAGAATTTGGCAGTTACAGAGTTTACGATTAAGAAGTTGCAGCATCAGAGGGAAATGCAAGAGGTTAAGAGGTATAAATATAATAAACTACTAGCCTCCAATGATTAATTTTGTAAAAAGGTGGAAAATATGTGCATTCTCATGATAAGAGGGAAACGCTAGAACTCTTGGCCAAATTTGATAAATTAACTTTCTTGATTACTCACGTATTCCCACAATTAAAAGAGTGGTGGTTTTAACTATATGGAAATTCTTTTTCACACAGATGGTGGATGGATCTAGGATTGGCTCAAGAAATACCAGCTGCAAGGGACCAAGTTCTTAAATGGTACATGTGGCCCATGACCGTCTTCGAGGGTTTATCCTTCTCTAGATATCGGATTGAGATCACAAAGATCATATCTATGGTCTATATTGTGGATGACATCTTTGATCTTGTCGCCACACAAGAGGAGCTTTCCCTCTTTAACGAGGCGATCAAAATGTGAGCATTGTTGTTTCCATAATATATAAGGTTAATATGATTAGGGACGCAATATAGTCTCCTTTTTTGTAAGCAAATGATGTATTAAATATGTCCAATCATATATTCAAACTTCATTAATTTTGACATATAATATACGCATATGTTTTAATATTGGTTTGAAATAAACATTGTGTCTTCATGAGAAATATTTTTAAAATATTGATAGTTTTCCTATTATTTATTGTATATTCAAACGAAAAGCAAAAATACTTCATATTAGAGATTGCTTATGTCCAAAATGGCATCTAGTTTGCTAATGGAATAAAAAATCAAGGATTACTTAAGCTTAAGACCTTACACATGATATAAAAATATTGTTTTTATCGAAGTTTCACACAAAAATTGCACATTATTGGCAGGTGGGATCTTGCAGCTATTGATTCACTCCCGAGCTACATGATATCATGTTACAAGGCTCTTTACACTGTCACAAGTAGTATCTCTGATATTGTTAGAAAAGAACATGGATTGAGCCCTATATATCAATCATCTCAAGAAAGCGGTATGTCTACTGACGTGGTTCTTCATTTCTCTTTCATTTGATTTTTCCTAAGCAACTAAATAGAACAACAGTACTACCTCAAATATTTATGTCTACTATATATACATTCCTGAGTAATCTCTTGTACGTAAGGTTCTGTGATGTTCCTATCTTCCGTCCATCATCTACATCCTCACACCACCTCCTCCATTCCCTGTTTTACTGATTTTCCCAACCGAATTGCCTTGAATCGTCTCAACTATCCCACGTTTTATTGGCGTATCATATAAGGTCACATGGTTTTCTTTGGTAAGCCAATAAGTAATAAGTACCGATACAGTTATCAGCTAAAGTTATGTTTTTGTATGTAATCGCACTAACACTAGAATGGCATGTAAATCACGATGATTACATACAAAATATATGTGCCCATGTTGCAACATACGTGCTATTACCTAGTAGTAGTTACAAAAATAATAGAAAATAAAATTACAGTGGAAGAATTAATCTTACTTGACTGCCTTTTTTCTTACAGTGGGCAACTTTGCTTGATGGATTCATGATTGAGAGAAAATGGTTATCTACTAATCAGATCCCTACATCCGAGGACTATCTAAGAAACGGGATTGTTACTTCAGGAGCTCCACTTGTATTCATGCATCTTTTCTTCATGTTGGGGCATGAATTACAAGAGGGCAACAATGACGACATCCATCGGGTCATCTCGTGCCCTGCAAAGATCATGAGGCTCTGGGACGACATGGGCAGTGCAAAGGTCAGAACACACCAAGAACTTTATCACATAAGAATATAGGATTAGCACTGACAATCATTTTAGATAAATTCATTCACTTTATAGCATGCTGGAACAAAATTCACGTCAATATTGACCAAATAAGGCATGATCTAACATTTTTGTTCTTCGTCTCATGCAGGATGAATCGCAAAATGGGTTAGATGGATCATACAAGGAGTTTGACCAAAGAGAAAATCCTCATGGTGATGTGGAGAAGCACATGCTGGAGATGATCAGGAATGAATGGGAGGGTCTGAACAGGGTATGCTTCTCTAGGACAAAGTCGACACTATGGCATACCTTCATCACAGCATCACTAAACTTTGCATGGATGGTCCGCGTCATGTATGGCTACGACGACGAGCAGAAGCTGCTCGTCCTTGAAGATTATACAAGGCTGTTGCTCTTTTAAATCATGCATTCTATCACATTATATTGTATATATATCTAATAAATGTAGTGCATTAGTTTTTGGAAGGGTTGTCACGTAGGATGTTGAGTAACATCGTGCACAATTAGCATATGTGTTCCACGTGACAAGATGATAAACAAACATGGAAAAAATTCAGGAACCGCCTACAACTCCATGTAGTGTTGCAATGTATGATGAGATGCATATGAATTTATAGGAACTGGATACTGTGAAATACTTGTCTATGAAATTGTGAATATATGAAAAGATTGTTGTGTTGTGCAACCTTGTGACGATATGCAGCTAGATCTGCTGTGAGAGATGGCTTACATTTACTTCTAGCAATCCGCTCTGTACACAACAAGGCAGATGGGTAAAAAAAAAAAAAAAAAAAAAACTATGAAGGACACCAATCTCATAAGGGCAAAGCAAAACACCTGTTTGTGGGAGACCCACATTGCAAATGGAGTTTTGTTTTCCCCATTTTATGACGGGGACCATTCATAGACAAGTGGAATAAAATTAAGAGTTGATACCCACATCACTGACAGAAGTATGTTGGTAGTTGCTAGAACCTTCTCCGGTGGGGTTTTTGTCTCTTCAATGACAAAATATATTTTAGACAAAATTACCCACACACACAACAAAGAAGTGTAAACCAGATGGTACACTTAAAATTCACCGAAGTGCAAATATATTGTTGAGCGGATTACGGGATTGCTGCCTAGCATTTCACGGGCTGCGTCATTCAAGAGGCCGCACATGTATTGGCTATAAATTAAGAATGTTTTTCCTGTAGCTATGGCGGCAAGCACAACCACGCCGTAAGAAAAAGGAAAAGGTGTGTCGTTTGTAAGACTTCACGCTTGATCAACAGTAACTGCGTACTAGCTGGAAAGTGCTTTTTGATCCTGAGCTCATATGCTCTCGCATGAACAGTAAAATCAAAAAAAATAGTAAAAAAGGTCAAAAGTCTGAATTTTTTTTATGACTAACATTGACGAATGTTCTAACCGCGTGCAAAGTTTCAGATCCAAAAGCATCGATTTTGTTATTTTTGCCCAGACCTCCACGAATGTCATTTCAGTCTGAAATTTTGCACGTGGTAAGAAATTTTGTCAATGTTCGTCACAGAAAAAATTCAGATTTTTTCGATTTTTTTTCTTTTCTTTTTGATTTTACAATTTATGCGGGAGCATATGAGCTTGGGATCAAATGCTCCATGTCCCGTAGTAGCACAGTATATTCGACCAGAACATCAGATGGGAGCCACGCCAAAACTTGCGCATCGGGAGACTATTACTTTGTCCTCGAGGAATTGACGACACCCCTTCAGTATTCGTATAAAACTGGACCGGATCTTCCGTGAAATATAGCCTAGGTTAATGGTGCCATTCTCTAGCCGAACGTGGAACATTTCATTGGAGTTAATTTTGCTTCCGTCACTTTTTATTTTCTCTCCTATTTTTCCTGTCATATTTTTCTTCTCCTATTTTCCGACTTGTATTTTCAAATAGGAAGGGCGAGATAGAATTCCTGCCGTCCAATTCCAATCTGATAACCATCCGATCTCCCCTGCATCATCTCGTCCTTCCTCACGTCCGTCCACCCCATCATAACACAACAGCTCCTTGACCACCAGTTGCAGCCAGAAAACAAAAGCACCCCTGATCTCTTCCCTTCCCGCATCAGCATCTACGGGTAGCGGCGTTGACTGCAGCATCAACACTCTCCCGGCGTTGGCTGCAGCGTCAGCATTTCGCTGGTGCTGCCACCAATGCTCCGCCAACGACTAGTATGCAGCCGCTACCTGCAGCATGGGTGCTCTCTCCGTCCAGCTACAACGCAACACTCCATGGCAGCGCAGACGCCCCGGCGAAGCTCCATGGCAGCATGGGGCGGCGCGGCAAAACTTTATCGCAGCACCGACGAACTCCCCGGCGTTGCTTCATTGTAGCTCCATGGCAGCCCGACGCGTGGCAAAGCTTCATCGCAACACCGACGAGCCCCCCGGCAATGCTTCTCTCCATGGCGGCACCGTGTGGCGTGGTAAAGTTCCATTGCAGCACCGGGCCCCCGTGATGCTTCATTGCAGCTCCATGGCGGCACCGAGCGGCGAGGCAAAGCTTCATCGCACCACTACTGATGTCATTGCATTGTAGCTTCCACCGCTGACAAAGAACCCTGCGGTTGAAGTGTTGGCCGCCGATTTTGCAGCAGCATGAGCATGTGTTGAGATGATACGCTGGTGTGTTTGAGGCTGGAGAGGAGAAAAGCGAGAGGAAGTGGGAGAGGACACCTGCATCAGTAGAGGCGCGATGGTGGCGTTCTTGCAGCAACATCGTGCGGCGAGTGGCGGCTCCAATGGTTGCCAGCCAGCCTGCAAGAGAGAGAGGCGAGAGAAAAGGGACGGAATAGGAGAGAAGAGGTAGGAGATGAAGAAGGGAAGAGAATGAGTGCTCTCCGTGACCGGTTGGAGATAAAGGAGAAGGTGCGTGGCCTGATGGACTCGTGGCGCTTGAGTGACGCAGTTGATTTCTCTAGAAATCAGTTGGATGTTTTTAACATTTCTCCAAAAAAGAAATCCTGGCAGTTTGTATCCGGTTTATCATGGCGAATCCTATTTGGTTCTCCAGGCGCCCATTAACGTGTATTGCGCAAACGGGCGCCTGCAACGCCCCGCGCTGGGCCGGCCCATGTAGCATTGTTTTCCCTGTGCTAAAGCACCTAAAAAAAGTCGCAGGGATAGAAGTCAAACTCAGGATCTGTGCACTCCTAAGGTCACAGCGCAAACCACTAAGCCAGCATCCCCAACTTGTGCAACGTGCGTTTTACTTTCTTTTATTATTACGTTCAACGGGTTTCCCCCTGTTCGCTGTTCAGTTTTCACACGTTTTTATTCTTTTTCTTTTTTCTTGTTCTTTTTCTTTGTTTTTCCATTTTTGTCTTCAATGCGCGGATTCTTTTTCAAATTTGATGAACATTTTTCCAAAATCAGTGAACTTTTCTTAAATTGAGTGAACTTTTTTCAAATTTGATGAACTATTTTTTCAAACTCAATGAGCTTTTTCAAAATTCCATTAACTTTTTTAAAATTTTGAACTATTTTCTCAAATGAATGAATCTTTTTTAAATTTGATGAGCTTATTTTCAAAGCTGATGAACTTTTTTCAAATTGGATGAACTTTTCTTCACCTTTGATGAACCTTTTTTCAAAATTAATGAAAAATTTCAAATGAATGAATATTTTTAAATTTGATAAGTTTATTTTAAAAATTGATGAACTTTTTTCAAAATCAGTAAACATTTTTTAAAATTCAATGAACTATTTTAAATTGGACAAACTTTTTTCAAATTTGATGGAAGTTTTTCAATTTCAATGAACATTTTTCAAAATTGATGAAATTTTTTCAAAACCATTGAAACTTTTTTCAAACTTCTGAATATTTTTTCATTTTTGTATTTTTCTCAAATTCATAAACTGTTTTTCATTGATTTTTTTCAAATAACTTCTTTTGAATTCATGCACTCTTTCATTTTGGTGAAATTTTTTGCATGTTTGTATTCTTCCTTTGAAATATGTGAGCATGTTTCAGATAATTGAAAAATCTGAATGAGACTATCGGAAAAAAAATTATATGAGACCAGGTCTCATATAAATCAGGTGAGACCCGTCCTGATGGATGACATGTGGCATTCACAAATCACAAAGCATCTAATCTCTCCCCCCCTGATTTCAGGTGGGGGGTGGGGTGGATGCTTTGTGATTTGTGAATGCCACATGTCATCCATCAGGATGGGTCTCACCTGCTAATCCGTGTGACCTGGTCTCATAGAATTTTTTTCCGATACTATCTAGTGCACAATAAATAGCGCGTATAGCATTAGTTCTTAAAGATTTTGCACTGTAAAGAGTTAGTTACAGATAGGTAGTGGTGTGGTTAGGCTTACAATATTGAAGGGCAACGGCCCTAGTTCGATTCCTCTCTGTAGCAATTTTTATGCCCCACATTTTCTTCTTGGGCCGGCCCACCCGAACGCGGCTGTGAACGCCAGTTGCGTTGCCGGGCACCGAAGGCGCGCAATAGGAGCTCCCGTTTATCATACGGCTTTCAAGTGATACATATCCCTTTTTCCCCAAGCCCATTATCTCTATCCCTCTCTTAATAAGGCCCACCAAATCTATCATGGCCACGCTCAATCTTAACCCAAAATAAGTAATATCAGGTAAAAAATCTCAAGATAAAAACATCTTTGCAGGAAAAAATTGTACATGATCCCACAAAAAAATATAGTCCTTTTCAAAATCTATTATATTATTAAAAAAAAGTCAAGCAAGCTACCATGTCAATCCACAAAACCTTAAAAATATGCTATGTTAATCTGCATAATAACGATTGAGATTAAAACATTAAAAAGTTAAGCATAATACCAACCATGTACAAACAAGACTCTTGTTAACACATTGATGTAAAATAAGAAGGGCATCATTGTCACGTATCATGGACGTGCCATTAAGAAAAATCTTATGTGGGCACGTCCATGATATATGCATGTACATGGAAGGCTCTTTTCGAGAAAAGAAACAGCCACAAAAAAGACATGCATGCGACATGCATACATAAATTGTTCACGTACAAACTGAGTTCAGTATGGGCCAGTATAAAGCCAGGCCACCTGTACACACCAAAAAACGTGGGCAGCTCCTTTTTGAGAAAAAATGACCCACCTAAGTATTTCAATCTATTAGGATTATACTACAAAATCAGATCACCAACACAAATTAAAAACCAACGCCAACTTATCAACACATCTTATACTATCAACGACACCAAATATATTGGAGCCAAGATAAACAGTGTAGCCAGAAAATATTTAATTTTAACCTAAAATCTATTTACCGGTTTATCAAGATTTCAAGTTGTACGAAAACTACACCACCATTTATGTATCAAGATCAAAATAATAAATAAGAAATTACTACCTCTCTCTCAGTTTACAGGGCGCGCGCGTACCCTTAGGTTGTCAACTTGACCAATCTAATACAAGTCATATATTACAAAAAATATACCAACATAAACTTCGGAGTTTCTACTTTCAAAAGGTATAATTTTTATGTTATATAGTTTATATTAGGGTGATAAAATTGGCAACCTAGGTATACGCGTAGGACTTGTAAACTGAGACGGAGGTAGTACCAGTTTTCATTTAAGGTTCAACCATGAGTCAATATAAATATAAAATTTCACAATACAACCAAATTTAATTTATTCCTCGCATGTATGACAATACAAAATTGTACCCACAACAATTGAACATCGCATTGCAGAATTAAACCAAACAGTTAACTAAACACCACAACAAATGAACCCAACATTAACTGAGCACCACATTGCACAATATATAACATACCAGAAAATCAGACAGTTTAGCAAACCAAGCATGCTTAACAACTTGGAAATGTAGTATTTGTTTCTCTTGTATTTTGTACAGTCAAATTCGATTTATTTCTTACATGGAAGACAATATGAAATTGCACCACAACAATTGAACATCGCGTTGCAGAACTTAACCAAACAGTTAACTAAACACCACAACAAATGAACCAAACATTAACTAAACACAACATTACACAATGTATAACATACTAGAATATCAGATAGTTAACCAAACCAAACATGCTTAACAACTTTAAAATATAGCAATTGTATTTATTTCACATGTATTTTGTACAACCAAATTCGAGTTGTTTCTTACATGCAAGATAATACAAAATTAAACCCACAAGAATTGAACATCACTTTGCAGAATGGAACCAAACAGTTAACTGAATAGAACAACAAACTAAACAAATAGTTAATAAGTGAGTACCACATTACACGACATATAGAATATATATACTAGAGGACCAGATTGCATGTTAACAGTATATAGGACAATTCAATAGAATTTGTTAAGGAAAGATAGGAACAACACATGGAACAGGTAAACCGAACATGCTTAACCGGTGTAGCTAGCTAGCTGAACATAGATTCTTATAGTAAGCTAATTAGAAGAGTTTCCGATCACCGGTCATACTGTTTTAGACTGGTATAGTAAATGCATTAAGAAGAGAAGATGTGAAATCATATATACGTCAATAAAACCACAAGCAAAGTATGGGTAATGACTAGGATGATGATGAAACACATAACAAGATATGGGTACAAGTAATCAATGTTTATAAATATATTATCAATGAAATTTCATACAAATATAGTAAGTGCAAAGATATATGTAGAGGGATGAGAAAAGAGCAAACAATACACTACTAGGGAAAAGGCTAGCAGCAGCGCGGGTTTTAGATGTATCAGTAGCGCGGGGATAGGCGCTACTAATAAGGCGCTACAGCTAACACATAGCAGTAGTGCGTGCTCACCGACGCTACTGCTACACAAGTGTAGCAGCAGCGCTGTTAGAGGAAGCTCGCCACTGCTAGTAGCTCTAGCGCGCTTTGCCTGGACGCGCTACTGCTACGCGGCGCTGCTGCTAACTTTTATACACTCGCTACTGCTAACTTAAGTAGTTTTTTTTGGCATATTTCTTTTGTATTTGAACAGGCTTTATAGAAGAATCTTTAGCACATAGAAATGTCATCATGATACACATACAAATGCCTGCAAGACCACAAATGTAATCATAGCATGTACATACAAATAGTCTCATCATAATCATCATCCAACACAGTGGTATCTTGTCATCATCTTGAAAATAGCGATACATGCAAGTCTCGTATACTTGCAAGTACAACAACGTCATCCATCTAAACAAAGATATACGCAAGAAGAGCTATCACTATGAGTGAGAGCGGAACTATGCAGTACATGAGGTGGCGGTTACGAGTCCTCTCTCGCGCTAGCGTGAACCTCAAGTAACTAACTTCTCCTTCTTGTCTGCTTTTGAAGCCTTTATGGCTGGCACCCGTGAACCCATTCACTTGCGCCTGACACTCATGCCACTCGTTGTACACCCCCGGAACCTTCCCTTTATACACAACATAGCAATTCCATCTCGCCATCAAGAAACTAGGTACCTGTTAGAGATGCATGTTCATGAAGAGGATGTACAATCATATATATGCAACAAAATATACTAGAGCAACACCGAAAAAGAAAGGGTTAGCAACTAGATGCAACATACAGTACGCAAATTAATTACCTAGAGGTACGCACGTCATCGTACGCAAACTAACAAAGTAGCGTTACGCAAGTTCGACAGGGACCATGGACATCACAAAGTTTCATCGCTACAAAAAGTATACAAGTTCAACCGACACATATCATCATCATCGGCATCATAAATCACTAGAAGTTCCATCCTTCCATATCATCGAGGATGAACCCTAGCTTCTTGAACGGCGTGAGGTCTAGATGTTGCATGCCTATGCGAGTTCGGACGTCAGCTCGCGATATAGGGCCGTGGTGGAACATCCCCTTCTCATCGACGACTTCTTTCATGATGATCGTCGCAATGTTGCTTTGGATGTGAAAGAAGTCATCTCTAAGTTTATAATCCGCTTCTCCATGAGATTCTAGCCACTTGTGGATATGATCATCATTTCTGCTGTTAATGCGAAGCTTTTGGTGATTCGTGTTGAACTGAATCATGAGATGGACGATGTAGAATCCATCCTTCTTGCTTGGTTTTGGGACATGGATGCAGGAGAAGTTAGTTTTATGCGCGAAACCCATCTTCTTATTCCTTTGTTTCTTGATCTGCACGTGGCCACCTCTAAAGCCGAAGCCTTGGAGAGCATCATCTAGAATATTCATTATGTGGGTGTAGTCTTTTTTCTTGTAGTCTCTGGAAGGGTCAAAATACACGGCGTGGGAGACTTGCGGGTAAAGAACGATAAGGACGGCGAGCCCGTTGCTGCGGGGAAAAGACACCTCAAATTATTCCCCATATGAGAGAGAAGGAATGATTGAAATGTACAAAAGGGTTGTCCGGAACTGACTTACTTTGGATGATAAGGCACGAGGATAATTTCCAGGTCCTTATTCTGTACCATGAAGTTTTGGAGGTACTCCCTAGCAGTTTCACGCTCAAAGTTGCCGAGACTCAAGAAATACTTGTGCATGCAGTACGGATCCGCCACACAGATTTGCGAGACTTCTTCACTCTTCATGACGGAGCTCATACGTAGCGCAAAAAGGCGGACGATTGTAAAATCGAGCCGCCTTGTTAGAAACATCTCAAAGATATGGTCAAATCGCAGGAAGAACACCTCCGCGGGCCGTGTGTTGATGTAGCACTTCCCCTCAGGCACACGAGCCGCGTATGTCGGATATCTTGGATCCTTTGAGTCTAGTAGGCTTTTCTCAGTCGACAGCACATGGTCGTGCAGTCTCCTGAGATCCCCTGATAGTGCCTCCAGCAGTTTCGGCGGTAGCATCGGCTCGCCCGTGAGATGGTACATGATCGCACCTTTCACGGGTACATGCTCTTCAGAATGCATCGTCTGGCTGCTATGTGTTCTGGCTTGTTTGGAGGCAGTTATCTTCCCCGATCTGTTCCTCTCCTTTTTCTTGGGCACACCTTCTAGACCCTTCCTTAACCCCTGCCCCGGTGTTCCCGGGCTAAGTACTATACGACCCTCGCGCCCGGCTAGTTGAGCCTGTGTGGAGGCGACATCTTCAGGCGTGTCCTGTGAGGATTTCATGAAGAGAGACTTTTTGCAATCCTTGCTACGACCCTGCCTGGGCATATCATCCATATCCTCATTAGCAAGTTGATAGCCTGATTCGTCATATGGTTGACTCATCATATCTATGTCACAGTCATACGCGTTTGTATTGAGGAAATCCATAGGGTCGACCTCCGTCTCATCATCCATTCTCTGTTCTATAGGAGAAATTACATCAGCCAGTACTATTGCACCCCCTTCATCATGTCGTTCGCCGCTCTCACCCGGCACTACAGGAGCTGGTAATTGCGTAGGCGGGGTGGTGGTATCCGCACATACTTGTTGATGTGTGGTTATTGGTGTGCTGTCGGCCGGCTCCAGACGAATAAGATTCTTTGGCCATAGCAGCACCCAACCCTTGCAGCTTCCAATCCGCGGTGGGGTCTCGTCGTCCGCTCCCACATGCTGTACTGGAGGAGGCAAATCCTGGTGCCCCGATTTCATACTGGTCAAGCTATCCCTGAAGTGCCCAGCGGGGATCGGTTGGTTGTGGAACATGGCTTGTGAGGGGTCCATTATCATCCCCTTTCCCACGTCCACCTTCTGGCCTTTGATCAAGTAGAGTATGGTGCACGGGGTTTCTTTCGCCTGCAAACACATATGTCTGTGGCGTAAAACAACCGAAAGGCAACAAAAATGAAATATTATATATATATATATATATATATATATATATATATATATATATATATATATATATATATATGTTGGTGCGACATGTAATTACCGTGACGGCGTCGAGCTCAGCCAAAGACGAAGGCCCACCTAGCGCGCCTGAGGCTGAGGACGAGCTGCTATGAGCGGGAGCGGCTGCGAGAGGAGGCCCGGTTGCGTGAGCAAGTGATGGTGTGATGGTGTTGTTGTTCATGGAGTTGCTCCGGACGAAACTAGGCAACGGGAAATCATGTACCGTCTTGTCTGGATTTTCCTTTGTCTAGTTGATGATAACTGGAACCAAGTTAGTAGCGAAATCATTTCTGCAGGCAGTTACAGCTGCATTGACTGCCTACTCTAGCAACTCATATTTGTCCTCGGCTGCTTTTTTCGCATCCTCAGCTGCTTTTTTCTCGACCGCAAGCTTCACCTTCGCGTCGATGTCCGCCTGACTAAACTTCTTTTTCTGCTTCTTGGGCTCCGGGCCCTCGTTGTAAAACACCTTCCACGTGGCGCCGTCTCCAGCGCCGTGCACACGACCATATTGCGGCCACTGGCCCAAAGGGAGTCCCTTAAGTTCGTTCAAGGCCCGGTTGAGAGGGGTGTCCCACTTGGGCCTTATCGGAGAAGTAGGGCTTTCGGTTGCAAGCTGGTGTTGCTTCTCCAGTAGTCTAATCAATTTCCTCGCGATCTTGTCCGTGTAAAACACCTTTTTCTCCTTGTCCCACTTGTAGCGGGCCCTGATGAAGTCATGCTCCAAGGGGTTGGTGAACTTCGCGAAGGGGTCTGGGAGACCCGCAGCTTCACGTTCCGCGTCCTCCTTATCCCATATGGGCCTTTTACCGAGGTAGCCATGGCTTCCGAGGCGATGCTTCCCCGTGTTCCTTTGCTGAAGGCTCTTGAATTTCGCAGCCTTAGCCTTGGCTACCTCGGTAGCACAAGTGTCCTTGAACTTTTCGAACTCCTCTTCCGTAAGTGTCGGATTTTCCTCCAGAATCTTGGACAGGGGTCATCAGCCTCAATAGCTCGTTTCACCCTCCCTTTCCAGGAGGCCAAATCATTGCTGAACATGCCCATGGCGTGATTGTTAATCTTTTTCATCTTCGGATCATCCCACGGTTGTTCTATGTTATCATCCCGGTCGGGAAACTTGAATCTCTTGTGCAACTTCGTTAGGAGCAACTACGTCAAATGTTCTTTACTCCTTAAGTCATCGTCGTTGATGCTCGTGCATTCCCGTAGGATGCATCCTACTTGGTTCCCATAGCACTTGCGAGGTTCTTCAGGCTCTAACGGCTCAAACTTGCCAGGTGCCATCTTTGTGATCACAAGTCGTCCAATCCCTAGTTTGTTAGGTTTTTGTATCCTCTGCTTCTTATGCGTCCTCTTTTCGGTAGCGGCATCGGGGCCGGTACCATCCCCGTCGGTATCTTCCCAGCCGGTACCTTCCCCATCGGTCTCGGCGGCGCCATCGGTGCCGGTGCCATCGGTGTTGATGTCGGCGTCAGTACCATCATCGAGGCCGACCTGCAAACCTTGCTTAGCAGTCAAATAGTCGAGGTACTCTTGTTCACCCTCATAATCCATCTCGTCTGCATCTTGGTCAGAAGGTCCAGTTTCTTCGTTGTTCGACATGTTTCCTATGATTAAGTGTCCTCATTTATTTCTAAAAGTATGAATAAATGAGAAATGAAATAAAAAGAAATCTATGTGCCAGCACTCGATATGCCAACTATGTAGCACAAATCATGCCTCTATTCACGGGAAATTTCGGCATGACTTTTGCTAAAAAATGGACATATCGAGCGCCTGAAATTCACCGGAACGGAAATGAATCAACATTCCGGCGTAACATAGGCCACTCGGATCATTTTCCAAACATGACATGTCCAAAACATGACATATCCACATATCACATGTCCAGTTCAAATATGCATATAAATTCAGCTAATTTTGAAACCTAGCTAAATTCATAACTAAATAGATAACCTAATTAACAGACTGCCTTAACTAAAACCTAAGTAAATTAACCGAAGAACCCTAGCAGAGATAGGGGGGTTTACAGAGGGTGCAGGGGCGAGGAGGAAGGCCCGACGACGGCTGAGGTTGGGAGGGGAGGAGGCAGAGGAGGGAGGCGAGGGGCGACGGGTCGGGGACGAGCGCGCCGGGGTCGGGGGCGAGCGCCTGGGTCGGGGGCGAGCGCCGGGGTCGGGGTCGGGGCGAGGGCCGGGTCGGGGGCGAGCGCCGGGGTCGGGGGCAAGCGCCGGCGCCGGGGTCGGGGGCCAGCGACGGGGGAAGAGAGAGAGTGGGGATTTGGGGGGAAAAGGCGGGATGAAGTAGGGATAGTGAGAATTTTGGGTTAAGTGGATGTAGCAGCAACGCGTATGGACAAAACACACTGCTACTACCTTCAGTAGCTGTAGCGGTTTATATGAAATGCGCTACTACTACCTTCAGTAGCTGTAGCGGTTTATACCAAATGCGCTGCTACTACTACTGCCAGTTTTCCTTTTTCTTTTCCTATATTTTCTCCCACTTTTATTTCCCGAGAGCAGTGAACGAAGGGAGGGCGATATATATTGCATCATTTGACGGTTAAATATGTATGCAAAATAGGAACATATATATTACATCATTGGACCCATGCATAATAATGGCTAAGTGTGTATACAAAATAGGAACACACACACATATATATATATATATATATATATATATATATATATATATATATATATATATATTACATCATTTGACCGATAACAAAAGATTCCTCAGCGCTGACGTTTTCGTTTTTGAGTCAGCTTCTTTCCCTTCTTGTTCGTCGAAAAATAATTGAGCCCCTCATTGTGACTTTGCCTTTTCCATGGAGTACGATTTTTCTTAGGTAATGTAGTATTGATTCTTCTTTTGACGTATACTTCATCATCATCGTCATCTTCCCTCATTGGGTTGCCGTACTGATCATAGTCTTCCTCGTTGGCGACTCCATCCATTCCAATGATATTCCTTTTGCCCCTCCTCACGACAACACGACTGGGATTGCATGGGTCGGTTATGAAGAAGCATTGTGTCACGTGCTTAGCGTGTACCCATGGCTCGTTTTTTGCGATAGCGTTCACGGTAGCGCTCTTGGCGTTGGGTATACTCATGGTAGTGAAAATCCGGTTTTCTCTTTCGACATTCTTTGTCCATTTGTTTTTAGCCTTCGTCTTCAGGAGTTGGAGCGTGAAACTCAAGCGGGTCACCTCAGGATTGCAACCATCATACAATGGAGTGTTCGAGTCTATCACCAGTTGCTCCAGCTTAGCCTCCTCTCTAGAAGAAGCTCTCTCAGTACTCGTCTCCTTGCGAAGCAATTCTTGAACATGAGGGTCCCGCACGATTGAACTTAGTACCGACGAACTCTGCTGCGTGGAGTCCATGTCGTTCTCTCCGCCGCCATGTCCGTCCCCTTCTCCTCCGCCATGTCCGGCCCCTTCTCCGCCGCCATGTCCGGCCTCTTCCCCGCCGCCATTATCGATCATCTCTTCGTCTTGCCCCGTGTCATCATTGCCTGCCCCGTCGGCATCCTCAACATCGTCATCCTCATCTTCAATTATCCACCGAGTATAGCCATCCATGAAACCAATCATGAGCAGGTGCGCTTCGACACGACCATCGTCATGGGAGTCGATCCAAACTATTCCTTTGCATTTTCGACACGGACATAAAACCTCTGTCTGGTTATTTTCTTTCATGTCCTGCACCGCCGACCGCAACCACCTGTCCACCATCGTTCCACTGACCATCGTCAACTCTGCACGGTAATAATAAACAAATTGATTATAAAAATGCATGCATGCATCAAAGTCATACAAAAATTCGGCATGACTTTCCCTAAAAATATGACATATATGGATCTAGAGTTTGCCCGGAATTCGCCGAAACGGAAATAAATCGACATTTCGGCAAAACATAGGCAACTCAAAAGCACAATTTGGCGTCAACTCATGCCACACACACAATTTCCACAAACATATCACACACACATAAACATATTTCCATTTTGCAAAAGCATGAAATTTTCATCACCTCTATCTCGAGATCGAGCACACGGTGGAGATGATGTTGTAGGGAGATCAAAAGTGCACAAAGCTCTTCTTGACAAAGATAGATCTAGTTAGGGGGCAAATAGGTCACTTGACTAAATCCTACATCTACCTAGCTACCTAATTTGGGAGGAGATAACTTCAACTAGTGAAGGGGAAAGGGAAAAGAGAAAGGAGATGCATTAACGAAGGTGGTGTAGTTAGGTAGAAGTAATGAAGAGAGAGAAAGGTGGATAGAAGAGAGAGAGTAATGGGGGAGAAGTATTGAGGAGGAAGAAGAAGAGTGAGAGTGGGAGCATGTGGGGGAGGTAGGGGAAAGGGAAGAGAGGAGGGGGAGGGGGAGGGACGGGTGAGGAAAAGGTGGTGGGTTGGTGCGGATTAGCAGTAGCGCGGGAGTTAAAATGCGCTGCTGCTAAGGAATTAGCAGCAGCACGCTTTGGGAGACGGCGCTACTGCTAACAGGGACAAAAAAGTGTGCCAATTTGAAATTTCGTAGCAGCGATCTCAGAAAAAGCGCGCTACTACTACATCCATAGCAGTAGCGCGGTTCGCGCCACCGCGCTACTGCTAAATGGAGTTATGTGGACACCGCCGGTCGATATTTGTAGCAGCGCGGTTTACACCGAGCGCGCTACTGCTAAAAACTTATCAGTAGCGAGTTTCCCGCACACGCGCTACTGCTAAAAACTTATCAGTAGCGAGTTTCCCGCACACGCGCTACTACTAATTAGCAGCAACGCTCCTTTTTGAGCCGCGCTGTTGCTAAGATTCTGTGTATTGGCTTTTCCCTAATAGTGATACTACAAAAGTATTTTGCATGGCGGGACACATACTCTGATTCTCTTGGTCTTCCAAGTCTTTGCTAACAACTTTATACATATGATGGAAATATTTATACCCAAGTTTAATCACACTTTCATGTCTTCCAAGTCTTTTGCATGGCTATAAGTTTCTATGTAAACAATGATTAATAAAATAAAAGAACATAGGAAGAAAAATTAACCAAAACATAAATATACACATCATGTCACCTCCCCCAATTCTGTTCCGGCACATCAGAGGAACACGTACGTGCGTTACAAACATGCCATCTGATCGTGAAATAAGGGAGCATTGTGACCGTTTCGATGATCGTGACCATCGTCGGAGCCGTGATCTTGATGCTGAAAGGTACCGCTTCTTGATTTCTGTGATGCCACTATAGGACAATAATAGTGTAGGCCGATGAATCAAAATTTTGAAGCATCTTTGTATTTCCTACTCTCCTGCTTCAATTGGCAGCCAATTAGGCTGCAACTTGTATTACCCTCCAAGTTCCTCGCACTTGAACCGGCATCTCTCTGTAGTTTTCGTTAGATTGCCTAGGCTGAATTGAACTCCGTGTCGTGAGGATTAGATAAAGTTCCATCTACTCCATAGATATGTTTCCCGTTAATATGTGTTTGTATGATTCTGTTCTGCATATTCGTCTTAATGGATAATTTTAAATTGAAACAATAGTTATTAATTATTGGCCCGCCATCCATAGAAACAAGTTGTGTACTGTGGAGGTTAACTGAAGAATTGTTCACCCAAAACAATTGAACTCAAAGGAGCAGAGGAGAGATGTGAGAAACTTGAGAGAAAAGTGACAAGGAATTGACCCATTGTGGTACAATCAGGAACTTTTGGTGGTGCGATTGGATCATGCGGAGATAAATGGATCTGCTCCACAAGAGAAAGAGAACATAGAGAAGAGAGGAGGAGACGTGCGTGAGACGGGGCCTTGTAGTTATTTCTTTGCATGTTCCCAATGTAGTTTTTTTTTCCTTTTTTCTTAAATTTTTGTTAAACTGATTTAGATTTTATGCCTGCTTTATGTATTGCGTTTCTTCTTAAGTTGACTCAAATTCTGATATTACCTACACCCGGGAACAATGATGAATTCTACGGAGGATGCTCGTGGTACACAACATCCTTACTTCATATTCACGTATGTCAATGGTGCACAACATCAATGCTTTGTTAATGCTAAGTCCCTTGATTGATTTTTTGTGCAGGAAGGAAAGGCTCTGTTGTCTTAACAAGGATGGAAAGTATAACAACATACACAAACCAACGTGGACAACCCAAATCTGGTAAATTGTTTATGTTCATTCAAGTTGTCTCTAGCATTTGTTATAATGCATAAAATCCTGGTATGGGTTAAATTGCTAAACCTTCAAGACTGCTCATTGGAGTGAGGACGTGGTCGGACATTCACCCTACCATCCATCGACTCATTGTTGTTGATATCATAGTGCATACAACCTTTTTCACATGTGTTATCTTATTTTACCATTGATAATGCACTGCTTATGTATATTCATTTGTTGTATGCTTTATAGGACTGATGGGACCTGGAAGATACACCAGAAACTAAAGAATAAGTTCTCAAAAGTGCGGAAGAGCGATATAGAGGCTGGCGACCAACTCTAAGCTCCACTTACAAGGCATACAAAACAGATGCAGCTAGATTGGCTAATCTGCTAGAAGATTTACAACCAGAAGAGTGGGAATGGATGATTGAGTACTTTGGCAATGATTCAAAATTTCAAGTTATCTCACAGATCATTCTTTGTCTACTATGTGTTAACATGAAATTGCTTTTCTGTCTGGTTATATTTGGTTTCGATGAATTGATAGGAACGCAGCCAAAAGAACACCGATAGTCGTAAGAAACAGAAGACAAAGTGCATATTTGGATCAAAATCTTACTCGCAACTAAGTTTCGAGAAGGTATGAGTCTAACTAAATATGATGCCTCGCTGCTAACTATGATTTCATGTTTTAAGCATCTCATTGCTATATTACTTGCAGAGAAACTTCGAAACTGGAGAAGAGCCAGATTGTATTGCTCTGTGGGAACTCACCCACACGAAGAATGTAACATGGTCTGACACTGAGTCCCGGGATGTTTACGTGAGTACACTGACTTTTTATTATTCTATAGTTATTCAACGATGTGCATTCGGCATGCTTCTGCATCAGCTTGGATTATTCATGCGTTGGATCGTGTTATTCTTGTTTCATCTTTTATAGTGTCAATATTGATGCCACACCTATAATTGTTCTTTCCATCTTTAGGACAAAGCACATCTAAGATGTTGAAAAAAAGAAACTGAGACTCATGGTCCACTTTCAAGTGAGCATGTCATTGGCCTTCATAATTAGCTAGCTGCTTCTTCTCTTTCACCATGCATTGTTGTTGCATGGAGTCACAACTTAAAAAATGAATATGTGCTAGCTAGGACATGAACTTAACTGAAACTATAGATCGAGCCACAACTTAAATCAATAGTGGAATATTTTAGTACATGTACTTGTGCTTATGCTTTAGACATTTACACTTGTAAAATTGTTCTGATCCCTCAGTTACATGCTTGCTAACACAGTATCATCAGGTTAGTTTGACGACCGTTCTTTTTAACAATGGAGATGGAATAATTGTTTGACGCATGTTATATTGGACTCATTAACTAGACCTATTTTTTTCCTTGATTGCAGGATCCAAAGAACTAGCTCGACTGGACTCTAGATCGCGGACAATTTAGTCTTGGCACTTAATTAGGATGCCTAATTTACATTTGAGTTTCATTTGATGGATATTTGCTATGAGAATTATGAATTTTATGAATCTACATATTATACGTATGGTTTTGAATATTGTAATTGAATGCCTGTATTTTTATTTGGGAAGCAATAGGCTATTGCCACAACCCACTTTTCGTTGCCACATGTTAGCACCACGAAATTTAAATTGTCGCAATAGTTTCTCTCTACAAACATTTCACTCGTTGTGATACCTATTTATCACCGCCAAAACTAGTATGTTGCAATTTCCTATTACGACTATTGAAATATTTGTTGCCATAACTTAATGCCACAAGTGTAGCGGTTCGTGGCAAAATATCTAATGCCACAAAAACAAGGATTGTTGCCATAGTTTATTGCCACAGTTAACTATTGCCACGGAACAACATGCACCACGAAACGAGGGTCGTTGGCATAGGTTGTTGCAACAAATGTCTATCGCCACGAGTTATCAGTCGCCATGATTCGTTACATGTTGCATTAAATCTATCTCCACAAAGCAAATTGTGGCATTAGATGAGTGTTGTCACGAGAAAACATGTGGCCACTTCCCACATGGCTGTTGCAATAACCTATTACCATGCGTCCAGTCGCAACGGCTGCCAACGAATGTTGTTTCGTGGCAATAGATACTTATCGCTACAAATCGGCATGTATTGCGATGAACAATTTTGTTGCAATAGACCCGGATCCTTGTAGTGTTACTAACAACTTTATACATATGATGGAAATATTTATACCCAAGTTTAATCACACTTTCGTGTCTTTCAAGTCTTTTGCATGGCTATAAGTTTCTATGTAAACAATGATTACTAAAATAAAAGAACATAGGAAGAAAAATTAACCAAAAGATAAATATACACATCATGTCACCTCCCCCAATTCTGTTCCGGCACATCAGAGGAACACGTACCTGCGATACATACATGCCATCTGATGTAACTCGTCTTTGGGCTTTTGAGTAATATATTCAGGTGGGGACCCTCTCCACCATGATTGTTAAAAGAAATGTCCGTAGCAACAATGTATGTTGCTCAAGCTAAGCCATACATATTTTCACACATATCTAGAGCCACCACGCCAAGGTATATATACACACATATATCACACATTTTCTTATTAAAGTGATTTCTTATAAAGAGTGTAGAATTAATATAGATAATAGAGGAGTAGATGCTCCATAACTAAGCATCATAGTCCATATTAAACTAGATTCCACTTGAATGGAGCTAAAATGAGCTATATTAAAGTTGACAATACACTAATCCAAGTCGAAGTCGAGATTGATCACCGACACCTTGTTAGAGCCTGATGCCCCTGCTTTGCGGATGCCTTGCCATGGCACCGACGCATCGCCGGAGGCATTGGCTTGGAGCTAGTCAAAAGAGCGTCACACACACGCCGCCTCGATCAAGAATCGTCAGTTCGCCTCCACCTCATGTTCTCGGTGATGGACCCCTCGAAAGCGAGTTCGAACGTCATCACCTCTGTTTCAGTGACAAGCTGGCCGGGCAACCTCCGATGTGATTTGTGCCTCCATCTTTTGGTGCTCCGCTCCTCGAGCACGCTCTCTAATACTCCATTTCTCCTCCATTGCACTATGGTCGCCAGCGTGTCCTAGTTCTCAACTCTGTCGTCGTCTCATCTCCTCCTCTGCCTCCTCGGCTTCCTCTGTTATGGCGCTGCCAGCTGTGCCTCCTCGCACTCATTGTCGGAATCGTCGTTCGAGGATGAAAAAACGATAGGGATGACATCCGTCATGGCGACACCCCCACCGCAATGCCCACAGTAGGCAGCGAGCCATGGCGATTATAGTGGTGGCTGCCATTGTTTTTAATTTCGTAAACAAAACATTTTTGGGCCCTACCGAAATATGAGAAATTTTGAAAAAAAAAACAATCAGATTTTGACATTTCAAATTTCATTGGATTTTAACCCAATTTAAATTTATTTTGAATCTAGCTCAAAATTTCAGGACTAAAAATAATTTGGACCCTACCAAAATATGCAAATTTCAGAAATTTCAAAAAAGTTTTGTTGAATTTTTAACCCTGACAACAGTGACAATGATTTGGGGCATTGGCGCTGGCGAGTTGGGGATAATGTGGGTACCGGGGAAGGTTTAGGGTTTGGGTGGGGCACCAGCGTGGTTTTATAACCAGGGGGAAGGGTCAATTGTATGGCTTGCCGCGGGTTGAGCCATTTTTCCGGTGAGTGAAGCCGAGAGGAGATTTGATGAGAATGGATGTACACACTCATTCCTATGAAAACACACATACAACCCTAATTCATTCTTAAATTTAAGCAGAAAAGGCATTTTTTGTGTTACCCGAGCGGAACCATACACGTCGTCATCGTCTTCACGTCCCCTGATTCTATTTTTCTTCCCAACACATTGGCATGTATACACGTCGCTGAAAGCAGCTGGCAACCGACGTCATACGCCATGTCGCCGTCCTGTCGTCACTTGAGACGCAAATACACGGTTGACGACGGTTGACGATTCGGGGCCACCTATCAAAGAAGATATCAAGAAACCAATAGAAGAGGAGACGCTCCTTATCCTCACTCCGTATGTTTATTTCCAACCAGGAATCCCCAGTTCCTACAAGATGGAGAGATATATAGCCCAGGGTGAAGAGACCACATGTGTATTGCCAACGACTAGAAAATATCAGGTGTATCCGGGTTTGTGGTGCAACGTGCACTAAGGCAAGCTAAAATATCAGTAAAAGTTGTGAAAAACATCAAAACTAGAGAAACAGCGAAGGATGGAGATGCCATTTATTACCAAGGGCAAAAAAATATCGGGTGCATCTGGGTTTGTGGTACAACCAGTTGTATAATCTGACATATTTTAGTGACAAAAAGGCAATACAATCAATATAGAGTGTGTAAATTCCAAATTTGTCGCACGGCTCAAGAAATAAAAATGACCATTGACAGCGTGCATAGTTGGAAATTCATGGCTGATCTGAACAATAATGGTTTGGTACTATAACAAGCTGGTTTTTTATTCTGTTGCTATTTTATAATTTTTTAGAAACAAAATTCAGATGCCGATGCCCACACCATGCACGCACTCATCCCTATGAAAACACACATACAGCCCTACCCTATGACCACATCTGAGAGACTGAGCCGGCATATCTTAAGATTGATGAAGTCGTCATAGGCACCATGTAGTTGACATCGCACCATACCACAGAAAAAATAGTGACGAAGAGAGTGAAATAAATCCAAGAAATATTAGAGCACTCATGTCAAGTCTAGAATTTAAACCCGGATGGGCTGCCACTAGTGCAGAACCGGGCATTAGCACCGGTTCGTAAGGCTCTATAGTGCCGGTTACATAACCGGCACTAATTTGTGGTCACTAAACCCCCCCCCCCCCCCCTCCTTTAGTACCGGTTCAGCACGAACCGGTGCTAAAGGGCAACCACGTGGCACGAGCCAGCTCCGGGGACCTGGAGCCCTTTAGTACCGGTTGGTAAGACCAACCGGTACTATAAGGTTTGGGGTTTTTTTAGTTTTATGATTTCTTTTTCATTTAATTTTGTGTTTCCATTTTAATTCTTTTTCGTTTGCTGGTATTTTACGATACTACACATTGTACACGTTATATATATATATATATATATATATATATATATATATATATATATATATATATATATATATATATATATATATATATATATACGGTGACGCTAAACTGAGCGAGAGCGCAAAGCTCTTATTCTGCGCGCCGGTCGCTAACCACCCGCATACCACGGCACTAAGCCAGTGCAGTCCCACCCCGCTAACTAATTGTGTGAGGGTAAAAGGAAGTAGAAAATATAGTAATGGATTTAATTTTGGTTACCACTCCACACGCCCCACGTCCGTCTCGCTAATCTTATGAGGGTAAAGAGAAGAGGAAAGTGATTTGTATTGCTTACCACGGTAATACCACATGCAAGAAAAAGTAACGGGTTTAAATTGGTTACGACTCCACGACGCCCCACTCCATAGATGAGTTGTTCTTCTAATCAAGGTAAAGTAGCAACGAAATATAGTAATATAATTTAATCTATTACTACGTGCCATGCACCATTCTCCGTGAGGAAAACCAACCAATCTTCTAACCTGGTAAAAAAACTGGAAATATAGACTATATTACATTTTACTTTACGTTGTAGTAACAGAATAGACTTTGTTACTATATTTTAGAGTACTCTATATTTTACACCAATTTTACTACGAAGCGGATAATTATGTAGGGAGCAGGAAGAATAGGTGCAACAGTAACATATTTTGTTTCGTTACTACTTTTCCCATGGCTGATTACTATGTATCATGTGGACTATTTCTTTTTAGGTTTACCATGTGGACAAATTATGTGGTCTTGGCGAGGCGGGGAATAGATGGGTCCAGTCGTAATGAAATCAATTCAGTTACTATAGTGTCCATCAATTTTACCACCATGCGGGAGAAAAACTGCTGATTTTTTCAACGACCTGTGCGACACGTGCGTAGCCTAGGGTGTGGTGTCCAGCCGGAGCGTAGAATTAGCGCTTTGCGCTCCGGCTCACATTAGCGAGCCTATATATACGGTGACGCTAAACTGAGCGAGAGCGCAAAGCTCTTATTCTGCGCGCCGGTCGCTAACCACCCGCATACCACGGCACTAAGCCAGTGCAGTCCCACCCCGCTAACTAATTGTGTGAGGGTAAAAGGAAGTAGAAAATATAGTAATGGATTTAATTTTGGTTACCACTCCACACGCCCCACGTCCGTCTCGCTAATCTTATGAGGGTAAAGAGAAGAGGAAAGTGATTTGTATTGCTTACCACGGTAATACCACATGCAAGAAAAAGTAACGGGTTTAAATTGGTTACGACTCCACGACGCCCCACTCCATAGATGAGTTGTTCTTCTAATCAAGGTAAAGTAGCAACGAAATATAGTAATATAATTTAATCTATTACTACGTGCCATGCACCATTCTCCGTGAGGAAAACCAACCAATCTTCTAACCTGGTAAAAAAACTGGAAATATAGACTATATTACATTTTACTTTACGTTGTAGTAACAGAATAGACTTTGTTACTATATTTTAGAGTACTCTATATTTTACACCAATTTTACTACGAAGCGGATAATTATGTAGGGAGCAGGAAGAATAGGTGCAACAGTAACATATTTTGTTTCGTTACTACTTTTCCCATGGCTGATTACTATGTATCATGTGGACTATTTCTTTTTAGGTTTACCATGTGGACAAATTATGTGGTCTTGGCGAGGCGGGGAATAGATGGGTCCAGTCGTAATGAAATCAATTCAGTTACTATAGTGTCCATCAATTTTACCACCATGCGGGAGAAAAACTGCTGATTTTTTCAACGACCTGTGCGACACGTGCGTAGCCTAGGGTGTGGTGTCCAGCCGGAGCGTAGAATTAGCGCTTTGCGCTCCGGCTCACATTAGCGAGCCTATATATACGGTGACGCTAAACTGAGCGAGAGCGCAAAGCTCTTATTCTGCGCGCCGGTCGCTAACCACCCGCATACCACGGCACTAAGCCAGTGCAGTCCCACCCCGCTAACTAATTGTGTGAGGGTAAAAGGAAGTAGAAAATATAGTAATGGATTTAATTTTGGTTACCACTCCACACGCCCCACGTCCGTCTCGCTAATCTTATGAGGGTAAAGAGAAGAGGAAAGTGATTTGTATTGCTTACCACGGTAATACCACATGCAAGAAAAAGTAACGGGTTTAAATTGGTTACGACTCCACGACGCCCCACTCCATAGATGAGTTGTTCTTCTAATCAAGGTAAAGTAGCAACGAAATATAGTAATATAATTTAATCTATTACTACGTGCCATGCACCATTCTCCGTGAGGAAAACCAACCAATCTTCTAACCTGGTAAAAAAACTGGAAATATAGACTATATTACATTTTACTTTACGTTGTAGTAACAGAATAGACTTTGTTACTATATTTTAGAGTACTCTATATTTTACACCAATTTTACTACGAAGCGGATAATTATGTAGGGAGCAGGAAGAATAGGTGCAACAGTAACATATTTTGTTTCGTTACTACTTTTCCCATGGCTGATTACTATGTATCATGTGGACTATTTCTTTTTAGGTTTACCATGTGGACAAATTATGTGGTCTTGGCGAGGCGGGGAATAGATGGGTCCAGTCGTAATGAAATCAATTCAGTTACTATAGTGTCCATCAATTTTACCACCATGCGGGAGAAAAACTGCTGATTTTTTCAACGACCTGTGCGACACGTGCGTAGCCTAGGGTGTGGTGTCCAGCCGGAGCGTAGAATTAGCGCTTTATATATATAGAATTTCTAGTAGAACCAATCATGCATATATATATATCACATCAATGTCTCACAAATTAAACCACCATATTAATTAATTCACACATACACACATGTATAGCTATATACAATTTCTCCTACATATGAATGTTGCCTTCGGAGCCAGTGGCATTAGCCTAATTGATGCCTTGGGAGCACGATGACAATTGAAAGTGGTTTTCATGAGGGCGGTAGCGGGTAATAGAATTCTCCATTCGGATTTATGACCTGGTCGAGCAAAAAACCCGCTATTTCCTCTTGAAGTGCTTCTACGCGCTCCCTTTCTATGAGCTTCTCCCGCACCTCTTTGAACTGTTAAGAAGGAGATCAATATGCATGTGTATTAGTTGTGTGACTAGCTAGATATCGATAATGGTTTAAAAATTGTGAATAGTGTTCTGACAAGCGTACCCATTGCTGTCTTTGAGATCTGCTCCTTTCGGACGCCATCATGCGAATGTTTTTGCAAACGCAGAATGCACACAGATCAGTCCCCTGCGCCTGCTTCAAGGCCTTTACGAGAATGTAATTTGATCAGATAAAAATTAATCAAGCATGATAATTAAAGAGATGGCAGCTAGCTAGCTAGCTAGTACTACTTAATTACTTAACTTGGATCGAAACCATTGAAGCTTTTGTTTCCATTCACCTTCCGTGACGCTGATGAATCTTGCCCAAGCCCTGTCCGCCGACAAAGAAAATGAATAAAGGGGTTATTAAATAGTTCATATCATGAAATGACGAACTAAATAGGCTGAGATATATAGTTAATAATGATTGAAATTACCTGTTGACTATCCGATACAAGATGTTAAAGTCAGTGTTTTTTGAGATTAGTGAGTCCAGTAATTCAACTGTTCCGGCGTCAACTTTAATGATACACAAGACCCAGTGAAATCTGCATGCACACACGTTTACATGTCTTAATTAAGCGGGCACATATAAGCAAAAGCATGTAGCTAGCTAGTAGGCAAAAACAGAGAATTTATAGTACAAGACAGTGTGACTCACCCAAAGTGGTAAGGAAGTACTATATCTTCATTGTATTTGAGGCGCTTCAAGAACTCTTGCATGCTGTCCTCTACTTCCTTTGCATGATGTTCATTTATCTTCCATGTATATTCATTAACGGTGTTTGGGTCAATGAACCCAATGCCAAAGCGTCCACCTTTTCTCATTTCATATATCTTCATCCTGCAAAATACCACAGAAAAGAATATAGTGAGGATAATTACAGGTAATGATTGATCAAAAGGATCACTACAGCTAGCTTGAGACATAAATTATAGAAAGAAATCACTTACAGACAATAGCAAATGACGATAGATTTGTCGAGTGCATCTTGATTGTATAACTGAAACAGTTCTGAATACTCAACGGACCCAGCTTTCTCATGGTAGTAATGGTCCTGCTTGACACTCACCATGAGGGACACTCGCTCTGAAATCTTGGTAATGTTCATGTACCATTGATGCAATTCATACATTCTCGTTGGGAGGTTCTTGACCTTGTCTGGTGCGACCAAAGGTTGGCCCCGGACATATTTCCGTTTTACTTCATCCTCTCTAAGCAAAGGCATGGGCTCGATCTCGAGGAGTTGTCCAACAGTGATGTTGAGAACTTCAGCCTGCATTATATGCTCCTCCGTTATTACCACATTGCCCACCTCGGGAACATGCACTGTTTGCCCACAATAATATTGGGGGCGCGTACTGTCACCTGTTGTTGGCACAACAAGTGAGGGGATCGATTGCGCCGCTTGTTCTCCCAGCTGGGGAATGGTTTTCCCGCATTTTTTGGCAGCTGCTTCTTGTTTGCTCAATCCCGATGTAGACGTGCTCGCCTCCCTTTGCAGACGTGCTCGATTTAACTTCCTGATGTGGCGCTCATAGTCTGTGTCAACAGGCTTGGAAGCTGGTGGTTGAGCCATACGAATGAAGTGGTCAATCGTTTCCTCAGGCACTTTCTCCCTTGGCGGCGGTGGCGGTTTCGGTGCAAAATGGGCTTCCACCTCGGCCTTCGATATGGCTGTGATTTCCTCCTCGGACCTGTCATAAGACCTCTGTGGAAGAGGCTTGAGGCTTGGACCATATTTATATCGCTTGCCTCCGCCTGTACTTCTTGTACTACCTCGACTCGTACCGCTACGCACCATAGCTGTGGGGTGTCTCTTCTGCGATTGCTGAGGCGGCGGAGACGGCTGACGGGACTGAGTTGGACGAGGAGGAGTGGCCTGAGGTTGTGCCGGACTTGGAGGAGGAGTGGACGTCTGATGCTGTGGCGGACTTGGAGGAGGAGGATTGTCCTGACACTTTGCCGGACTTGGAGGAGGAGGATTGTCCTGACACTTTGCCGGACTTGGAGGAGCGGGAGTCTGCTGACTCGGTGGCGGACTTCGACGAGGACTCAGGTGACGCGGTGTTGGTGGCCTTGGAAAGATGATGCAATCCTTTTTCCATAGGATGATATGATGTTTGGCCTCTCCGAGAAAGCGCTCGCCGTCACCTCCAGCAATGTCAAGCTGTAGCCCCGAATATGGTGGGTCCACCACCTCATCAACCAAGACACGAGCATAGCCCGCTGGAATCGGGTTGCAATGGAAGGTTGCCTCGGGGGGATTTGTGAAAGCACAGCCGTCCGCCACCTTCATGGATATGTTCTTCATTTTTATGTGTAGCTCGCAGTTAGTGTTCTCCGTGATGTCATCCACGGGGTATCTACCCAGCATTGCGTCGTCCGGGACGGAACCCACGCTGCTTCTCGGCATGGATGGGCTAGTGCTATCCAATGATGGATCATCCGCTAGCTGCTGCAGCTGCTGAGACCCCCTTGGATGGGTAAGTGAGTCGATCTGCTCCTGTTGCCGCTGGAATTTGACTGCCAATTCCGCTTGACTTGCTTCTAGGCCTTGAAGGCGTTCATAGTCCCGCTTCCTCTGCTCCTCCTCCATCTTCCTCTTCTTCTCCTCCACAATCTTCTTTCTCGCGCGGGTTCTGTAGTCGTTGTTCCAGTCTGAAAACCCCTCATACCACGGCATAGCGCCCTTGCCTCGTGTTCTGCCCGGGTGTTCAGGATTTCCCAGGGCACGCGTAAGCTCGTCGTTCTCTCTGTTGGGCTGGAACACCCCCGTTCGTGCCTCTTCTATTGCAACAAGTATCGCATCGTCGGCTCCCTTCAGACTTGCCCTCATCAAAACATTGCCTGTCTCCCGGTCCAACTCCCCCCCATGCGCATAGAACCAAGTCCTGACCCTGGGGGGCCAGCTCTTAGTAGCCGGAGTGACACCTGCATCCTCCATCTCTTTCTCAGACTTATCCCACTTAGGCATTGCCACCGCATAGCCACCTGGCCCCAGCTTATGGAACTTATCCTTTTTTCGGCATTCTTCTTGTTTATTCTCGACCGTTCCTTAGCTAATTCCGAATCCTTGAATTTCACGAAATCGTCCCAATGATCATGTTGGTTCTCCAGTGTTCCCTTGAATACCGGAGTCTTCCTTCCTCCGTTGACGTACTTGTTCCATTCACCATTCTTGTAGTTCTTGAATGCAGTTGCCATCATCCTAAGAGCAGCCTCTTTGACTTTCTGCACATCTGCTTCTGTGAAATGATCTGGTAGGGTGAAATGTTCCATGAGAGTATCCCAAAGCAGATCTTTTTGATTCTTGTCGACAAAAGTAACATCTGGATGTGGCTTTGCTGACGCTCTCCATTCTTGAAGTTTGATCGGGAGTTGGTCCTTCACAAGAACTCCGCACTGACGAACGAACTTGTCCGCAATCTTCTTAGGCGCTATTGGTTTGCCAGTAGGGCCGCATGCCTCGATATTGTACTTTACGCCCGGCTTCAACTTTTTGTTCGGGCCTCGTTTCGTCCTTTTGCCTGAAGATTTGCTCGATCCGGATGGCTGAAAGAACAAAGATCGATTCGTTAATATATCTTCAAGTCATTTAAAACATGTGATGATCACCAGATGCCTGCTTATATAAATATATATACCTCGTCGGTGTTTGTTGTTTCAGGATCAACATGTTCTTCGTCATCGTCATAATCATGAGTTCATGACTTTGTCGCGATCGAATATCATATCACCCTCTCCGGTGTTGTTTAGAAATTCGGAGCCGTCATAATCTTCTTCATTCCGATTATCATCTGCCCCGCGTATCATATCGAACATGGTCTGTTCTCCCTCTCTGTCGGTATTGTCTGCCATAGCTTTTGTTTAACTAATCCAAAAAAATATAAAACAATTTAGTATTCAAATCTCGAATAATAGATATAATCTCGAATACATCGTCCAGAATAATAGATATAATCTCGAATACATCGTCTCGAATAATATATAATATTGAATAGTACATCACTGGCTATTAGCTAATAAAGATCGAATACTACAGAAGAATCTAGGACACTCGCGGTTCCTCCGGCGCAGGCGGTGGACACCCAAAGAGAAGGAACCCTCACAGGATCATAGCTGAAGTGAGATCCCCGAAGATACTGCCACGTATTGGATAACCTGCCGCCCTCTAACGCAACCATGTAGCAATGGACGTGCTCGTCCTCCTCCCTGACACGGCGACGTACCACCTCCGGCGGGGCCGGGTCCCTCCG
Source organism: Triticum timopheevii (assembly GCA_963921465.1). Lineage (NCBI taxonomy): Eukaryota > Viridiplantae > Streptophyta > Magnoliopsida > Poales > Poaceae > Triticum > Triticum timopheevii. Next base: position 66,700,907 of record OY997272.1, on the reverse strand, counting down.
CATCGAAACTGGCCCACACGAACGCCACCAAACGAGATCAGGGTCGACGACGGGACCCGCGGCCGGGTTCCTCTTCAAGCGGCGCGCCCCTCCAAGCAGCACCTCCCAGTGCCAGCCCGACGGAGCCCAGTCCCGGACATGGGTCGGCTGGACGTCGTCGCAGACGGGTCGACGGTGAGGATGCGGGCCGGGCATCGTCGAGAACAAATACTAGCTATATGCCTGCAAAAAGTAACATTTTTTTAATGATTGGATTTTGATAACTAAAATTTCTAATATTTCTATATAACTAACATTTCTATAACATTTCTAACAATGCTATATATAACTAACATTTCTATAACATTTCTAATATTTCTATAACTAAAAAACAGAAAAAAAATTATAACATTTCTATATATATAACTAACATTTTTATAACTATTTCTATAACTAAAAAACAAAAAAATTTCTAACAATTCTAACTTTTTTATAACTATTTCTATAACTAAAAAACAGAAAAATTTCTAACAATTTCTAACATTTCTAACATTTCTAACAATTCTAACAATTCTAACATTTCTAACTATTTCTAAAAAACCGAAAAATGTCTAACAATTTCTTAAAAACAGAAAAATCTATACCTAAAAATGTATGTGTGTGTGTGCGCGCTAACCGGTCGGCGAGGCGAGAGGCGACGGGGGGCGCGCGGCGACGGGGACGGCGACGGGCGCGGCAACGACGGGGACGGGGACGTACGTACGGGCCAGGGCGGCGACGACGGGGACGGGGACGTACGGGCCGGGGCGGCGACGACGACGGGGACGGTGACGACGCGGCCGGGACGGGGCGGCGGTGACGACGGGGACGACGGGGACGGGACGATGGGGCGGCGACGACGGGGACGGGGCGGCGACGGGCCGGGGCGGCGTCGAGGGATATGGAGACGGCGGCGACGCCGGGCGACGGTGCAGAGGAGAATAAGCAGAGGGAGAGATGAGAAACTGACGAAATTTTGAAGTGTTTTCTTATATAGAAGGCACCTTTAGTACCGGTTGGAGCCACCAACCGGTACTAAAGGTCTGTTTTGGCCAGGCCAAGCGGCGGGAAGCGACCCGCTTTAGTACCGGGTGGTGGCACAAACCGGTACTAAAGGCCCCCCCTTTAGTACCGGTTGGAGCCACGATCCAGTACTAAAGGGTGTGCGCTGCCAGGCGAGGGGCGCAGAAGTTTAGTCCCACCTCGCTAGTTTAGGAGCGCCAGGACCAGTTTATAAGCCCCGGCGCGGGCACTGCATTGAACTCCTCTCAATAGCAGGCCTTCTAGGCCTACCTCTCCTACCCTGCCTGTGGGCCTACTGGGCTTGCGGGCCTGCATCCTGGCCCAACTACAGGTTGGGTTTCTAGTCGTATGCAGGCCGCTATGGCGCAGTAGGCGGACTTTTTTATTTTCTTATTTTTTTTGATTTATTTATTTTTGATTTATTTATTTTTGAGTTTTTTTGCTGTATTTAGAGTTTCTTTGTGAATATTTTTGCTTTAGGTACAAAAAATTACAAACTTTCTGTTAGTGCCGGTAGATTTCAAATTTGAATAGTTTAAATTTTGAATTATTTGAAATTTGTGTGAATCACTAGTTTGTGAATAACTTAACTTTGAAAAAAGTTTTTTCAGTGATTCTTTTTTCTTATGTTTAATATTAGTGTGTTTTATCATTATATTCAATTTAGTAATGCTTAGGTTATTTAAAAAATGAAATGCCTTTGTAACAGTTCAGTTTTCATCGGAAACCCTGATACTTCGAAAGAGATTGTCCATTCTGTACACGAACTGCATCCAGTTTTTGCCGTAACCCTCTCTACTTTCTTGCACATGCTATTTGTATGAAATTATGATACCATGCCAACTTTCAACCTTTTCTGAGTTCATTTGAATTGCTTTTCAATTTCAGGGTCATTTAGCTGGAAAAAAATCAGTAAATGCATGAAAAGAATTTGTTTGCACATAAAATTTCTTCGCGTTTCAAATGCCAAAACACATAACTACCCTAACTATTACAGACATTCCCTCCTGGGTGTGAAACACAGAAGAAAGTGATGATAGTGAAGCCGATCACATCCCAGATCTTTGGGTGTGAAACTTTTTCTTCGCGTGTGTCCCTTTGCGCCGTAACCATGGAAAATCTTCATCATTTAACGGGATGCTCGGGTCAATATTCACTGTGAATGGAGCAATTTCATCAAACATTTCATAATCTTCTGACTTGTCTGTCTTGTTATCCACTCCCACGATGTTCTCTTCCCAGAAAGAACTATGTGCCGCTTTGGCTCATCGTATGATGCATTCGCTTCCTTCTTTTTTCTTTTTCTTGGCTTGGTAGACATGTCCTTCACATAGAAAACCTGTGCCACATCATTGGCTAGGACGAATGGTTCGTCTGCATACGCAAGATTGTTGAGATCCACTGTTGTCATTCCGTACTGCGGGTCTTCCGTTACCCCGCCTCGTGTCATATTGACCCATTTGCACCGAAACAAAGGGACCTTTAAACCACGTCGATAGTCAAGTTCCCATATGTCATGTATATAACCATAATATGTTTCCTTTCCCGTCTTGGTTTCTGCATCAAAGCGGACACCACTGTTTTGGTTGGTGCTCTTCTTATCTTGGGCGATCGTGTAAAATGTATTACCATTTATCTCGTACCCTTTGAAAGTCATTATATTCGAAGATGGTAACTGGGACAGCAAGTGCAGGTCATCTTCAATAGAGGTGTCATGCATGGTACGTGTCTGCAACCAGTTGGCGAAACTCCTGGTTTGTTCACGTGTAATCCACTCATCAGACCGCTCCGGGTGTTTGGAGCGTAGCAAATTCTTGTGTTCATCCATATACGGAGCCACCAAGGTGGAATTCTGTAGAACTGTGTAGTGTGCTTCAGTGAGAGAATGTCCGTTCATACATATTATTTGTTCCCCTCCTAGCGTGCCTTTTCCATCCAGTCTGCCCTTATGCCGCGATTCAGGAACACCAATCGGCTTAAGGTCAGGAATAAAGTCAATACAAAACTCAATGACCTCCTCATTTTGATGGCCCTTGGAGATGCTTCCTTCTGGCCTAGCACGGTTATGAACATATTTCTTTAAGACTCCCATGAACCTCTCAAAGGGGAACATATTGTGTAGAAATACAGGACCCAAAACGTTAATCTCTTCGCATAGGTGAACTAGGACGTGCTTCATGATGTTGAAGAAGGATGGTGGGAACACCAACTCGAAACTGACAAGATATTGCACCAAATCATTCTGTAACCTTGGTATGATTTCTGGATCGATTACCTTCTGAGAGATTGCATTGAGAAATGCACATAGCTTCAAAATGGCTAATCGAACGTTTTCCCGTAGAAGCCCCCTCAATGCAACCGGAAGCAGTTGCGTCATAATCACGTGGCAGTCATGAGACTTTAGGTTCTGGAACTTTTTCTCTGCCATATTTATTATTCCCTTTATATTTGACGAGAAGCCAGAAGTCATGAGACGTGGCAGTCAAAGAAGATTTCCTTCTCTTCTTTGGTAAGAGCGTAGCTTGCATGACCCTGATGTATGCCGTCTTCTCCGTGCATACGTTGCTGGTCCTCCCGTGCCTCAGGTGTATCTTTTGTCTTTCCATACACGCCCAAGAAGCCAAGCAGGGTCACGCAAAGATTCTTCGTCACGTGCATCACGTCGATTGCGGAGCGGACCTCTAGGTCTTTCCAATATGGCAGGTCCCAAAATATAGATTTCTTCTTCCACATGGGTGCGCGTCCGTCCGCGTCCTTCGGAACAGGTTGTCCGCCAGGACCCTTTCCAAATATCACCTTCAAATCCTTGACCATATCATGTACATCAGCACCAGTACGGTGGCGAGGCTTCGTCCGGTGATCCGCCTCACCTTTGAAATGCTTGCCTTTCTTTCTTACGGGATGCCTGCTCGGAAGAAATCGACGATGTCCCAGGTACACATTCTTCTTACAACTATTCAAATATATACTGTCGGTATCATCCAAATAGTGCGTGCATCCGCGGTATCCCTTGTTTGTCTGTCCTGAAAGGTTACTGAGAGCAGGCTAATCATTGATGGTCACGAACAGCAATGCCTTGAGGTCAAATTCTTCCCCCATGTGCTCATCCCACGCACGTACACCTGTTCCATTCCACAGTTGTAAGAGTTCTTCAACTAATGGCCTTAGGTACACATCAATGTCGTTGCCGGGTTGCTTAGGGCCTTGGATGAGCACTGGCATCATAATGAACTTCCGCTTCATGCACAACCAAGGAGGAAGGTTATACAAACATAGAGTCACAGGCCAGGTGCTATGGTTGCTGCTCTGCTCCCCAAAAGGATTAATGCCATCTGCGCTTAGACCAAACCATACGCTCCTTGCGTCATCTGCAAACTCCTTCCCGTACTTTCTTTCGATTTTTCTCCACTACGACCCGTCAGCGGGTACTCTCAACTTTCCGTCTTTCTTACGGTCTTCTCTATGCCATCGCATCGCCTTGGCATGCTCTTTGTTTTGGAACAAACGTTTCAACCGTGCTATTATAAGAGAATACCACATCACCTTGGCAGGAATCTTCTTCCTGGGGCGCTCGCCCTCGACATCACCAGGCTCATCGCGGCTGATCTTATAGCGCAATGCACCACATATCGGGCAAGCGCTCAAATCCTCGTACTCACCGCGGTAGAGGATGCAATCATTAGGGCATGCATGTATCTTCTGCACCTCTAACCCTAGAGGGCAGACAACCTTCTTTGCTTCGTACGTACTCTCGGGCAATTCGTTGTCCTTTGAAAGCATATCCTTTATCATTACCAGCAACTTTCCAAATCCCTTGTCAGATACACCATTCTTTGCCTTCCATTGCAGCAATTCCAGTGTGGTGCCCAGCTTTTTCTTGTCACCTACGCAATTCGGGTACAACAATTTTTTGTGATCCTCTAACATGCGCTGCAACTTCTTCTTCTCCAAATCACTTGCGCAGTTTCTCTTTGCATCGGCAATGGCCCGACCTAGATCATCAACGGGCTCATCTGATGCCTCTTCTTCAGCTTCTTCCCGCATTGCCGGCTCAGCTTCTTCCCGCATTACCGGCTCAGCTTCTTCCCCCATTGTTGTATCATCGTATTCAGGGAATCCATGGCCAGGATAGCTGTCGTCGTCCTCTTCTTCTTCATTGTCTTCCATCATAACCCCTCTTTCTCCGTGCTTGGTCCAAACATTATAGTGGGGCATAAAACCGGACTCAAACAGGTGGACGTGAATGGTTCTTGACGTAGAGTAATTGCGACCATTCTTACAGACAGCACATGGACAAGGCATAAAACCATCCGCCCGCTTGTTTGCCTCAGCCGCAAGCAGAAAAGTATGCACGCCCTCAACGAACTGGGGAGAGCATCGGTCATCGTACATCCATTGCCGGCTCATCTTCATTACACAACACCGAATAGACCAAATTAATACAAGTTCATACATAAAGTTCATACAACACTTAAATGCAACAAACAAATAACTCTCTAGCTAAAGCATTTAAATGCAACAACAAATGCGATCAAGATCGCAACTAAGGTAACAATTGATCCAACAGCATAATGATACCAAGCCTCACTATCGATGGCATATTTTCTAATCTTTCTATTCTTCAAGCGCATTTTCTCCATCTTGATCTTGTGATCATCGACGACATCGGCAACATGCAACTCCAATTCCATCTTCTCCCCCTCAATTCTTTTCAATTTTTCTTTCAAGTACTCGTTTTCTCTTTCAACTAAATTTAACCTCTCGACAATAGGGTCGGTTGGAATTTCCGGTTCACATACCTCCTAGATAAAAATATCTATGTCAACTTGATGGGCATAATTTGTCATAAACACGAAATGCAACTAATAGTTTTAAAAGAGAATATACCACATCCGAATCATAACAAGGACGAGGGCCGACGGGGACGGATATCAAAACCATGGCACTATGTATAACAAACAACGTACGGGTAAGATAATTATTACATGATTAACTATATATCCAAATCACACAAACATCAATTTTTTATATAAAATTACATGAACAAGAGGCTCACCACAAGGTGGTGCCGGTGACGGGACGGTGCGGGCGATCGACGGTGGTTACGATGGAGATTTAGAAGGCACTAAGTAAACCACACCTACATATGCAAACTAAGTGTTATTTTTGACCTCAAATTGCATATAAATCAAATACTAGCACATATATATATTTCCTCCCAAATTACTAAACTCACAAATTAGTAACTATACAAAGAATGGGAAGAGCTAATCTAGCAATGATAGTTGAAAGGACAAAGTTGCTAACCTTTGTGATCATTTGAATGGATGGGGGCCTTCAAATCTTGACAAATTTTGGGCAAAATTTGTGAGGAGCTCGAGGGGATAGGGGAAGAACAGAGGAGAAGTGAGGGGAAAGGGGAAGAACAGAGTGGCTCGGGTGGACGAAGGGTTTATGTACGTCGACCTATAGTACCGGTTCGTGGCACGAACCGGTACTAAAGGTGCTGGAGGGGGCCCAGACTGACAACATCCTGCCACCATCCTCATTAGTACCGGTTCGTGGCACGAACCGGTGCTAAAGGTTAGCCACGAACCGGTACTAATGAGAGCGGCCCGGCTAGCCGTTGGAACCGGCACTAATGTATACATTAGTGCCGGCTCTAATACAAACCGGCACTAATGTGCTGCACGTTTGACCCTTTTTCTACTAGTATGCTTCCACCACAAAGAACTTAACCATCTAATATAGGTTCAGATTTGGTGTATCATGAGCCCGCCACAAACCATATCCAAGCACATGCCCTCGAAATATGCTGGCCTCACATGGTTTTGGATTCGGCACGACTAAGATCAGGTCTTCCCTCTATGATGCAACCACATGGAAGCGGCGCGCCAAGATCGGTTTGAATTCAGCACATATGGTAGTTGACCACCGATTTTGTGCTCCCACCTCTCATGGTGGGCTCCGCACAAAACACATGAGCATTGTAATTTTTATTTAATTTAATTCTTCTTAGGACATAAAAAATATCTATTTCAAATAAAATACTATTTTTATCCATTTCAGTATTTTTTGGTTTTGGGCTAGACTTCAGGTGGAAAAGTACAGCTTGAGCCCGTCGGAAGCCAGGCTTCATGCCTATGCTGCCCATGCTTAAGTCTAGTGTGAAGGGCTGGTCTTATGGATCGAGGCGTCGAGTTACTTATGGTCTCCGCAGTTCATAATAACAAAGCTGAGAATCCGACAGATGCCTCGGTGACGCCAATGGCAAGGACCTTGTTCCATTAGTTGCGAAACGTAGTACAAATGTAGGCCTTCACATTTACGTACATAGATTGAGCCCTATGGACGCATAAATGCACACCCCCTTGCTTTCAATGGGCAAGTCGCTCACCACTGAAAGAATATTCCAGCATAAATCCAAGAAAGTGCAAGCAGCTATGTCAAATCTAGGACTTGAATCTAACTGGTAAGTTCTGCCAGAAAAAAAAAATCTAATTAGGACTTGAATCTGACTGGTAATAAGTTCTTCCACAAAAAACCTAATCGACTGATGTTTGCTCTTTGTTCCTAGTGTATCCCTATGTCTAACACCTTTCTACTTTGTAATTATAAGCTTTCGTCGACTCTACGTGAGCGTATCCTTTTTCAAGAAAGTTTTTCACTCAGTGGCGCAGAAATTAGCTCGGATGTGGCTCTGCAGCCAGTTTCCAGGATGGTTGGCCACTGAACGAACTGCACAATGAACCACACACTGTCCAGACAAGAATATATCTGAGGTAGCGAGTAGCGACTCTAGTTGAGGCCTAGTCAGATGATCTATGCATAATCACCATACATTACTATACTTTTCACACACCGTTTGTCATCTTTGTACATGAAGACGACCGTCGCATGATCACCATACATGTATACATCACTAGTTAGAACGTAGAAACATCATCGGATGTCACGGAGTACTACATTTGTAGTTTGCGGGAAATATCGTTTGGGGACCAGCTAACCAGAAAACATCCACCTGGGCAATATTTCAGGCAATCTTTCAAAAACTCCTTTCCTATGATTGTCTTCTTCGTAATCTATACATGTTTCAGAAACGGAGGCTGGCAAGTTTTCTTTGACTACCTATGTGCTCAGAGTTTATTAAGTTATGTCTATCACCTTAACAAAGGAGGCGCCAGTTAATCCTTTTCCTATGGAGATTATTGCTTTTGTCACCTCGAATATTTCGCTGCCCCCGAATGACTTCATCTTCAAGGGATTCGTCCTGGACAAAAACTTTCGTTCCCTCCAGCCCCTCCCGCGTCACCTCTAACTGGCGACGAGGAGTCGAGGAGGGAACCCTAGCGCGCCACCGTTGTTCTCCTCTCCTCCTCCCTCCATTTCCCTCGCCGTCGCTCCGTAGGGAAAAGCTCGGCAGGAGCCGGCGGTGAAGGGGCTGCTCCGTCCCCTCGCATTCGGGGTGCCTTTTGTGGATCAGCACGTGGAGCATGCACTGGTTGCTGTGGCACAGTGGCGCACAGGCGCGGAGGTGATGTAAAGGTGCGGCGTCTGGGTGTTGGGTGGTGCAGCTGGTGCCGGGGCATGTTGGTGGTGGCGTTGGCGATAGTGTGGGCATCATCCTGATCTGCGTTGTGGCAGCCATTGGCGATGAGGGTTGCGGCGCACGCTGCTAGCCCATGGCTGCTTCTATGCCTTCGGCATTGGTGGCCGGCCACGGCAGTGGTCTTGGGCCCACAGTAGTTCAGATCTGGGGTGAGACGGGTCGGTGCAGTGTGGTGGTCATGTGGTGGCTACAACGTCGTAGCCATTGTCTTGTTGGAAGCACATGGTATTGTTTGCGATCTTCCTTCTTCTGGGTCTGAGCCGGCGATGGCAGTGGTCTTGGGCCCGCACTTGCTCAGATATGGGGTGAGACGGGTAGGTACAGTGCGGCAATTCTGTGGTGGCTACAATGTCGTGGTTGTTGTCTTGTTGGAGGCACATGGCAGTGTTTGCGGTCTTCCTTCTCTTGGGTTTGAGCCGGCGGCGTGCGGGTGTGCATGCAGCGGTTGTGGCTTTGACCTAGGGTCCGTGCTTGGACAGCCAGATATGGGCCCGGGGTAGCCAGATAAATAGCGATTCAAAACGGACACGCCCGACACTGACCAGGTGCGCATTCGCAAACGTTTTGGGGGGGGGGGGGGGGGTGCAGATTTGCTAAATCCATTCCCATGAATCAAAGGGTTCCGAAGAAAATTTTCCTATAAAATTTCTATCCTTTACAATTTCTATAAATTTCCTGTAAAGCAAATTCATTGCACCAACTCCCTCTAACCAAAAATCGTTAGCATTGCCTACGTCTAAGGAATAGAATAATAATATGTGCGCTTGGTGATTGAAAACTGAATGCTCCAAAAGGTTGAACAAAAGATTATTTTTCTGGATGTGGATAGTGATTAGATGTAGCAGCTGGGCCACTCCTTAGAGGCTTAGGTCTAGTGTGAATGGCTGGTCTTATGGATCGAGGCGTCGAGTTACTTATGGTCTCCGCAGTTCATAATAACAAAGCTGAGAATCAGACACATGCCTCGGTGACGCCAATGGCAAGGACCTTGTTCCATTTTTTGCCAGACGTAGTACAAACACAGGCCTTCACATTTACGTACATAGATTGAGCCCTATGGACGCAGAAATGCACACTCCCTTGCCTTCAATGGTCATGTCGCTCACCACTGAAAGAATATTCCAGCATAAATCCAAGAAAGTGCAAGCAGCTATGTCAAATCTAGGACTTGAATCTAACTGGTAAGTTCTGCCAGAAAAAAAAATCTAATTAGGACTTGAATCTGACTGGTAATAAGTTCTTCCACAAAAAACCTAATCGACTGATGTTTGCTCTTTGTTCCTAGTGTATCCCTATTTCCAACACCTTTCTACTTTGTACTTATAACTTATAAGCTTTCGTCGACTATCTACGTGAGCGTATCCTTTTTCAAGAAAGTTTTTCATTCAGTGGCGCACAAATTAGCTCGGATATGGCTCTGCAGCCAGTTTCCAGGATGGTTGGCCACTGAACGAACTGCACAATGAACCACATACTGTCCAGACAAGAATATATCTGAGGTAGCGAATAGCGACTCTAGTTGAGGCCAAACAATACTTTCCACACAGAGGTAGCTAGTCGCCTAGTCCGATGCTCCATGCATGATCACCATACATGTATACATCACTATACTTTTCACACACCGTTTGTCATCTTTGTACATGAAGACGACCGTCGCATGATCACCATACATGTATACATCAGTAGCTAGAACGTAGAAACACCATCGGATCTCACGGAGTACTACATTGTAGTTTCCGGGAAATATCGCTTGGGGACCAGCTAACCAGAAAACATCCACCTGGGCAATATGCAATATTTCAGGCACTCTTTCAAAACCTCCTTTCCTATGATTGTGTTCTTCGTAATCTATACATGTTTCACAAACGGAGGCTGGCATGTTTTCTTTGACTACCCATGTGCTCAGAGTTCATTAAGTTATGTCTATCACCTTAATAACGGAGGCGCCAGTTGTTCCTTTCCCCATGGAGATTATTGCTTTTGTCACCTCGAATATTTAGCTGCCCCTGAATGACTTCATCTTCAAGGGATTCGTCCTGGACAAAAAAACTTACGTTCCCTCCAGCCCCTCCCGCGTCACCTCCAAATGGCAACGAGGAAGGAACCCTAGCGCGCCACCGTTGTTCTCCTCTCCTCCTCCCTCCATTTCCCTCGCTGTCGCTACAGGGCTTCGTAGGGACAAGCTCGGCAGGAGCCGGTGGTGGAGGAGCTGCTACTTCCCCTCGCATGCGGGGTGGCTTTTTTGGATCAGCACGTGGAGCATGCGCTAGTTGTTGTGGCACAGTGGCGCACAGGAGCGGTGGTGATGCAAAGGTGCGGCGTCTTGGTGTTGGGCGGCGCAGCCGGTGCCGGAGCATGTTGGTGGTGGCGTTGGCGATAGTGTGGGCATCGTACCGATCTGCGGCGTGGCAGCCATTAGCAATGAGGGCTGCGACGCACGCTGCTAGCCCGTGGCTGCTTCTATGCCTTCGGCATTGGTTGTCGGCAACGGTAGTGGTCTTGGGCCCGCACTTTGTTCAGATCTGGGGTGAGACAGGTCGGTACAGTGTGGCGGTCATGTGGTGCCTACAACGTCCTGTCCATTATCTTGTTGGAATCACATGGTAGTGTTTGCGATCTTCCTTCTCCTGGGTCTAGCCAACGATGGCAGTGGTCTTGGGCCCGCACTTGTTCGGATATGGGGTAAGACGGGTCGGTATAGCGCGGCGGTTCTGTGGTGGCTACAATGTCGTGGTTGTTGTCTTGTTGGAGGCACATGGCAGTGTTTGCAGTCTTCCTTCTCCTGGGTTTGAGCCGGCGGCGTGCGGGTGTGCATGCAGCGGTTGTGGCTTTGACCTAAGGTCCGTGCTTGGACAGCCAGATATGGGCCCGGGGCAGCCAGATAAATAGGGATTCAAAATGGACACGCCCAACACTGACCAGGAGCGCGTTCGCAAACGTTTGGGAAGGGGGCGGGGCAGATTTGCTAAATCCATACCCACGAATCAAAGGGTTCCGAAGAAAATTTTCCTATAAAATTTCTATCCTTTACAATTTCTATAAATTTCCTGTAAAGCAAATTCATTGCACCAACTCCCTCTAACCAAAAATCGTTAGCATTGCCTACGTCTAAGGAATAGAATAATAATATGTGCGCTTGGTGATTGAAAACTGAATGCTCCAAAAGGTTGAACAAAAGATTATTTTTCTGGATGTGGATAGTGATTAGAGGTAGCAGCTGGGCCACTCCTTAGAGGCTTACTACATTGCAAGCAAAATAAATAAAATTAGAGACAAACATATGAAACCCACCTTAGAGGCAGGTTTAGATGTACAACCTGCATCATTGAATCCTTCTTAAAGCGTATGCGGACCCCCCCGGTCAATGAAAAAAGTGAGACAATTGGATCCATCGTACAATCACGTCCGGATTGTCCACGAATCCCCATATTAAGGACAAATGTAGGGAGGATATGAACGCTCGCGGACGTGCCCGGTCGGTCCGCCATGTAGGACGCGGCTCACCCTGAACCACTTTCTCTCTTTATTTTTTCATTCTTTTATTTCTCTCTCTTCATCTCCAGCAGTCATGTGCAAGTGACTGGATATATGAGGAAAAAAAATGAGAAGTGTGGTTGCATAAATAAACAAATAGGGGCTCAAAACAGAAACGTCCGGGATAGACGTAACGGGCGCATCGACAGACGTTTAGAGGGCTAGATTTGCTAAATCCGGCGGTAGATACTATTACACACCGATGATGCTCTTTTGTCAATTATTCTCTTTATTAAAAGTAATAATTCACCTCATGTTTCCCAAATAAAACGAATTAACCAGGTGCTCCACCAATAATAGTTTGGCACCACACGAGAAATTTGAGTGTGTTGATCTATTTTTTTTTTGTGAGGAAGGTATAGGTACACTCGCATTGCCAGTGCCAAGCGTGTGCACACATGCTACATATGTTTGGGGAATTCTTTTTATTTGACCGCTCTGTTAGTAGCTCGTTAGTAGCATTCACGGTTCAGACGAAACCGACCGGCCTAGATGGGGTCAAATTAAGTTGCCCTAGGGCATCTCCAATGCCGACCCCCAAATTACAGTATCCATTATGGACTGGTCTGAACCATTCCATGAACAGTGATATGGAAGCAGGCAATCCAACTGTGTCCACATACTTTTCAAATCGGATTTCAATAAACCGAACGAATTACATGCAAATCGAATGATTTTCATATAAGGCGGACAAAAAAAATTACATTTCCGACATATTTCTACTAAACTATAGCGGACTAGACTATTTTTACCTAGTCTAAATGATTGCAGGCCGCGACGGCGCCCGTTTCCCGCAACATTTCTTCCCAAGGTTTTGCAGCAAGCTCACCGGCCGACTGTGAACCCCGGAAGTGGAGCTCCAGCGGGAGGGAAAGAATAGTAGTTGCCTCCTTGAAGATCCGACAAGCTCTTCGGCTGTGAGGCCCGACAATGTCTGCCTAGGACCCAAGCAGTGGCGGTCGTGGACATGTCGGCCTCGTCGTTGTGGAGGCACGGTGCGAACGGCGGCGGTGGCGCGGCCGATGCGCAGCTGGCGGCATTGTCGGTGTCGTCCTCAAATCCCTCCGCCGCCATGTCGATGTCCGTAAACAGAGCGTCTTTCTCCGCTCGCAGGATGCGCAACCGCGATCGTTCACAGATGATCTTGCAGCGTTGCGGTCAGACATGAACAACACTTTCTTCCCTTCCACGTCCGCTACCATGGCCATGAAGGCCTTTACGAGAATGTAATTTGATCAGATAAAAATTAATCAAGCATGATAATTAAAGAGATGGCAGCTAGCTAGCTAGCTAGTACTACTTAATTACTTACCTTGGATCGAAACCATTGAAGCTTTTGTTTCCATTCACCTTCGGTGACGCTGATGAATCTTGCCCAAGCCCTGTCCGCCGACAAAGAAAATGAATAAAGGGGTTATTAAATAGTTCATATCATGAAATGACGAACTAAATAGGCCGAGATATATAGTTAATAATGATTGAAATTACCTGTTGACTATCCGATACAAGATGTTAAAGTCAGTGTTTTTTGAGATTAGTGAGTCCAGTAATTCAACTGTTCCGGCGTCAACTTTAATGATACACAAGACCCAGTGAAATCTGCATGCACACACGTTTACATGTCTTAATTAAGCGGGCACATATAAGCAAAAGCATGTAGCTAGCTAGTAGGCAAAAACAGAGAATTTGTAGTACAAGACAGTGTGACTCACCCAAAGTGGTAAGGAAGTACTATATCTTCATTGTATTTGAGGCGCTTCAAGAACTCTTGCATGCTGTCCTCTACTTCCTTTGCATGATGTTCATTTATCTTCCATGTATATTCATTAACGGTGTTTGGGTCAATGAACCCAATGCCAAAGCGTCCACCTTTTCTCATTTCATATATCTTCATCCTGCAAAATACCACAGAAAAGAATATAGTGAGGATAATTACAGGTAATGATTGATCAAAAGGATCACTACAGCTAGCTTGAGACATAAATTATAGAAAGAAATCACTTACAGACAATAGCAACTGACGATAGATTTGTCGAGTGCGTCTTGATTGTATAACTGAAACAGTTCTGAATACTCAACGGACCCAGCTTTCTCATGGTAGTAATGGTCCTGCTTGACACTCACCATGAGGGACACTCGCTCTGAAATCTTGGTAATGTTCATGTACCATTGATGCAATTCATACATTCTCGTTGGGAGGTTCTTGACCTTGTCTGGTGCGACCAAAGGTTGGCCCCGGACATATTTCCGTTTTACTTCATCCTCTCTAAGCAAAGGCATGGGCTCGATCTCGAGGAGTTGTCCAACAGTGATGTTGAGAACTTCAGCCTGCATTATATGCTCCTCCGTTATTACCACATTGCCCACCTCGGGAACATGCACTGTTTGCCCACAATAATATTGGGGGCGCGTACTGTCACCTGTTGTTGGCACAACAGGCGAGGGGATCGATTGCGCCGCTTGTTCTCCCAGCTGGGGAATGGTTTTCCCGCATTTTTTGGCAGCTGCTTCTTGTTTGCTCAATCCCGATGTAGACGTGCTCGCCTCCCTTTGCAGACGTGCTCGATTTAACTTCCTGATGTGGCGCTCATAGTCTGTGTCAACAGGCTTGGAAGCTGGTGGTTGAGCCATACGAATGAAGTGGTCAATCATTTCCTCAGGCACTTTCTCCCTTGGCGGCGGTGGCGGTTTCGGTGCAAAATGGGCTTCCACCTCGGCCTTCGATATGGCTGTGATTTCCTCCTCGGACCTGTCATAAGACCTCTGCGGAAGAGGCTTGAGGCTTGGACCATATTTATATCGCTTGCCTCCGCCTGTACTTCTTGTACTACCTCGACTCGTACCGCTACGCACCATAGCTGTGGGGTGTCTCTTCTGCGATTGCTGAGGCGGCGGAGACGGCTGACGGGACTGAGTTGGACGAGGAGGAGTGGCCTGAGGTTGTGCCGGACTTGGAGGAGGAGTGGACGTCTGATGCTGTGGCGGACTTGGAGGAGGAGGATTGTCCTGACACTTTGCCGGACTTGGAGGAGGAGGATTGTCCTGACACTTTGCCGGACTTGGAGGAGCGGGAGTCTGCTGACTCGGTGGCGGACTTCGACGAGGACTCAGGTGACGCGGTGTTGGTGGCCTTGGAAAGATGATGCAATCCTTTTTCCATAGGATGATATGATGTTTGGCCTCTCCGAGAAAGCGCTCGCCGTCACCTCCAGCAATGTCAAGCTGTAGCCCCGAATATGGTGGGTCCACCACCTCATCAACCAAGACACGAGCATAGCCCGCTGGAATCGGGTTGCAATGGAAGGTTGCCTCGGGGGGATTTGTGAAAGCACAGCCGTCCGCCACCTTCATGGATATGTTCTTCATTTTTATGTGTAGCTCGCAGTTAGTGTTCTCCGTGATGTCATCCACGGGGTATCTACCCAGCATTGCGTCGTCCGGGACGGAACCCACGCTGCTTCTCGGCATGGATGGGCTAGTGCTATCCAATGATGGATCATCCGCTAGCTGCTGCAGCTGCTGAGACCCCCTTGGATGGGTAAGTGAGTCGATCTGCTCCTGTTGCCGCTGGAATTTGACTGCCAATTCCGCTTGACTTGCTTCTAGGCCTTGAAGGCGTTCATAGTCCCGCTTCCTCTGCTCCTCCTCCATCTTCCTCTTCTTCTCCTCCACAATCTTCTTTCTCGCGCGGGTTCTGTAGTCGTTGTTCCAGTCTGAAAACCCCTCATACCACGGCATAGCGCCCTTGCCTCGTGTTCTGCCCGGGTGTTCAGGATTTCCCAGGGCACGCGTAAGCTCGTCGTTCTCTCTGTTGGGCTGGAACACCCCCGTTCGTGCCTCTTCTATTGCAACAAGTATCGCATCGTCGGCTCCCTTCAGACTTGCCCTCATCAAAACATTGCCTGTCTCCCGGTCCAACTCCCCCCCATGCGCATAGAACCAAGTCCTGACCCTGGGGGGCCAGCTCTTAGTAGCCGGAGTGACACCTGCATCCTCCATCTCTTTCTCAGACTTATCCCACTTAGGCATTGCCACCGCATAGCCACCTGGCCCCAGCTTATGGAACTTATCCTTTTTTCGGCATTCTTCTTGTTTATTCTCGACCGTTCCTTAGCTAATTCCGAATCCTTGAATTTCACGAAATCGTCCCAATGATCATGTTGGTTCTCCAGTGTTCCCTTGAATACTGGAGTCTTCCTTCCTCCGTTGACGTACTTGTTCCATTCACCATTCTTGTAGTTCTTGAATGCAGTTGCCATCATCCTAAGAGCAGCCTCTTTGACTTTCTGCACATCTGCTTCTGTGAAATGATCTGGTAGGGTGAAATGTTCCATGAGAGTATCCCAAAGCAGATCTTTTTGATTCTTGTCGACAAAAGTAACATCTGGATGTGGCTTTGCTGACGCTCTCCATTCTTGAAGTTTGATCGGGAGTTGGTCCTTCACAAGAACTCCGCACTGACGAACGAACTTGTCCGCAATCTTCTTAGGCGCTATTGGTTTGCCAGTAGGGCCGCATGCCTCGATATTGTACTTTACGCCCGGCTTCAACTTTTTGTTCGGGCCTCGTTTCGTCCTTTTGCCTGAAGATTTGCTCGATCCGGATGGCTGAAAGAACAAAGATCGATTCGTTAATATATCTTCAAGTCATTTAAAACATGTGATGATCACCAGATGCCTGCTTATATAAATATATATACCTCGTCGGTGTTTGTTGTTTCAGGATCAACATGTTCTTCGTCATCGTCATAATCATGAGTTCATGATTTTGTCGCGATCGAATATCATATCACCCTCTCCGGTGTTGTTTAGAAATTCGGAGCCGTCATAATCTTCTTCATTCCGATTATCATCTGCCCCGCGTATCATATCGAACATGGTCTGTTCTCCCTCTCTGTCGGTATTGTCTGCCATAGCTTTTGTTTAACTAATCCAAAAAAATATAAAACAATTTAGTATTCAAATCTCGAATAATAGATATAATCTCGAATACATCGTCCAGAATAATAGATATAATCTCGAATACATCGTCTCGAATAATATATAATATTGAATAGTACATCACTGGCTATTAGCTAATAAAGATTGAATACTACAGAAGAATCTAGGACACTCGCGGTTCCTCCGGCGCGGGCGGTGGACACCCAAAGAGAAGGAACCCTCACAGGATCATAGCTGAAGTGAGATCCCCGAAGATACTGCCACGTATTGGAGAACCTGCCGCCCTCTAACGCAACCATGTAGCAATGGACGTGCTCGTCCTCCTCCCTGACACGGCGACGTACCACCTCCGGCGGGGCCGGGTCCCTCCGCATCGAAACTGGCCCACACGAACGCCACCAAACGAGATCAGGGTCGACGACGGGACCCGCGGCCGGGTTCCTCTTCAAGCGGCGCGCCCCTCCAAGCAGCACCTCCTAGTGCCAGCCCGACGGAGCCCAGTCCCGGACATGGGTCGGCTGGACGTCGTCGCAGACGGGTCGACGGTGAGGATGCGGGCCGGGCATCGTCGAGAACAAATACTAGCTATATGCCTGCAAAAAGTAACATTTTTTTAATGATTGGATTTTGATAACTAAAATTTCTAATATTTCTATATAACTAACATTTCTATAACATTTCTAACAATGCTATATATAACTAACATTTCTATAACATTTCTAATATTTCTATAACTAAAAAACAGAAAAAAAATTATAACATTTCTATATATATAACTAACATTTTTATAACTATTTCTATAACTAAAAAACAAAAAAATTTCTAACAATTCTAACTTTTTTATAACTATTTCTATAACTAAAAAACAGAAAAATTTCTAACAATTTCTAACATTTCTAACATTTCTAACAATTCTAACAATTCTAACATTTCTAACTATTTCTAAAAAACCGAAAAATGTCTAACAATTTCTTAAAAACAGAAAAATCTATACCTAAAAATGTATGTGTGTGTGTGCGCGCTAACCGGTCGGCGAGGCGAGAGGCGACGGGGGGCGCGCGGCGACGGGGACGGCGACGGGCGCGGCAACGACGGGGACGGGGACGTACGTACGGGCCAGGGCGGCGACGACGGGGACGGGGACGTACGGGCCGGGGCGGCGACGACGACGGGGACGGTGACGACGCGGCCGGGACGGGGCGGCGGTGACGACGGGGACGACGGGGACGGGACGATGGGGCGGCGACGACGGGGACGGGGCGGCGACGGGCCGGGGCGGCGTCGAGGGATATGGAGACGGCGGCGACGCCGGGCGACGGTGCAGAGGAGAATAAGCAGAGGGAGAGATGAGAAACTGACGAAATTTTGAAGTGTTTTCTTATATAGAAGGCACCTTTAGTACCGGTTGGAGCCACCAACCGGTACTAAAGGTCTGTTTTGGCCAGGCCAAGCGGCGGGAAGCGACCCGCTTTAGTACCGGGTGGTGGCACAAACCGGTACTAAAGGCCCCCCCTTTAGTACCGGTTGGAGCCACGATCCAGTACTAAAGGGTGTGCGCTGCCAGGCGAGGGGCGCAGAAGTTTAGTCCCACCTCGCTAGTTTAGGAGCGCCAGGACCAGTTTATAAGCCCCGGCGCGGGCACTGCATTGAACTCCTCTCAATAGCAGGCCTTCTAGGCCTACCTCTCCTACCCTGCCTGTGGGCCTACTGGGCTTGCGGGCCTGCATCCTGGCCCAACTACAGGTTGGGTTTCTAGTCGTATGCAGGCCGCTATGGCGCAGTAGGCGGACTTTTTTATTTTCTTATTTTTTTTGATTTATTTATTTTTGATTTATTTATTTTTGAGTTTTTTTGCTGTATTTAGAGTTTCTTTGTGAATATTTTTGCTTTAGGTACAAAAAATTACAAACTTTCTGTTAGTGCCGGTAGATTTCAAATTTGAATAGTTTAAATTTTGAATTATTTGAAATTTGTGTGAATCACTAGTTTGTGAATAACTTAACTTTGAAAAAAGTTTTTTCAGTGATTCTTTTTTCTTATGTTTAATATTAGTGTGTTTTATCATTATATTCAATTTAGTAATGCTTAGGTTATTTAAAAAATGAAATGCCTTTGTAACAGTTCAGTTTTCATCGGAAACCCTGATACTTCGAAAGAGATTGTCCATTCTGTACACGAACTGCATCCAGTTTTTGCCGTAACCCTCTCTACTTTCTTGCACATGCTATTTGTATGAAATTATGATACCATGCCAACTTTCAACCTTTTCTGAGTTCATTTGAATTGCTTTTCAATTTCAGGGTCATTTAGCTGGAAAAAAATCAGTAAATGCATGAAAAGAATTTGTTTGCACATAAAATTTCTTCGCGTTTCAAATGCCAAAACACATAACTACCCTAACTATTACAGACATTCCCTCCTGGGTGTGAAACACAGAAGAAAGTGATGATAGTGAAGCCGATCACATCCCAGATCTTTGGGTGTGAAACTTTTTCTTCGCGTGTGTCCCTTTGCGCCGTAACCATGGAAAATCTTCATCATTTAACGGGATGCTCGGGTCAATATTCACTGTGAATGGAGCAATTTCATCAAACATTTCATAATCTTCTGACTTGTCTGTCTTGTTATCCACTCCCACGATGTTCTCTTCCCAGAAAGAACTATGTGCCGCTTTGGCTCATCGTATGATGCATTCGCTTCCTTCTTTTTTCTTTTTCTTGGCTTGGTAGACATGTCCTTCACATAGAAAACCTGTGCCACATCATTGGCTAGGACGAATGGTTCGTCTGCATACGCAAGATTGTTGAGATCCACTGTTGTCATTCCGTACTGCGGGTCTTCCGTTACCCCGCCTCGTGTCATATTGACCCATTTGCACCGAAACAAAGGGACCTTTAAACCACGTCGATAGTCAAGTTCCCATATGTCATGTATATAACCATAATATGTTTCCTTTCCCGTCTTGGTTTCTGCATCAAAGCGGACACCACTGTTTTGGTTGGTGCTCTTCTTATCTTGGGCGATCGTGTAAAATGTATTACCATTTATCTCGTACCCTTTGAAAGTCATTATATTCGAAGATGGTAACTGGGACAGCAAGTGCAGGTCATCTTCAATAGAGGTGTCATGCATGGTACGTGTCTGCAACCAGTTGGCGAAACTCCTGGTTTGTTCACGTGTAATCCACTCATCAGACCGCTCCGGGTGTTTGGAGCGTAGCAAATTCTTGTGTTCATCCATATACGGAGCCACCAAGGTGGAATTCTGTAGAACTGTGTAGTGTGCTTCAGTGAGAGAATGTCCGTTCATACATATTATTTGTTCCCCTCCTAGCGTGCCTTTTCCATCCAGTCTGCCCTTATGCCGCGATTCAGGAACACCAATCGGCTTAAGGTCAGGAATAAAGTCAATACAAAACTCAATGACCTCCTCATTTTGATGGCCCTTGGAGATGCTTCCTTCTGGCCTAGCACGGTTATGAACATATTTCTTTAAGACTCCCATGAACCTCTCAAAGGGGAACATATTGTGTAGAAATA
Source organism: Triticum timopheevii (assembly GCA_963921465.1). Taxonomy (NCBI): domain Eukaryota; kingdom Viridiplantae; phylum Streptophyta; class Magnoliopsida; order Poales; family Poaceae; genus Triticum; species Triticum timopheevii. The sequence continues at coordinate 66,680,244 of OY997272.1, read as the reverse complement.
CAGGACCCAAAACGTTAATCTCTTCGCATAGGTGAACTAGGACGTGCGTCATGATGTTGAAGAAGGATGGTGGGAACACCAACTCGAAACTGACAAGATATTGCACCAAATCATTCTGTAACCTTGGTATGATTTCTGGATCGATTACCTTCTGAGAGATTGCATTGAGAAATGCACATAGCTTCAAAATGGCTAATCGAACGTTTTCCCGTAGAAGCCCCCTCAATGCAACCGGAAGCAGTTGCGTCATAATCACGTGGCAGTCATGAGACTTTAGGTTCTGGAACTTTTTCTCTGCCATATTTATTATTCCCTTTATATTTGACGAGAAGCCAGAAGTCATGAGACGTGGCAGTCAAAGAAGATTTCCTTCTCTTCTTTGGTAAGAGCGTAGCTTGCATGACCCTGATGTATGCCGTCTTCTCCGTGCATACGTTGCTGGTCCTCCCGTGCCTCAGGTGTATCTTTTGTCTTCCCATACACGCCCAAGAAGCCAAGCAGGGTCACGCAAAGATTCTTCGTCACGTGCATCACGTCGATTGCGGAGCGGACCTCTAGGTCTTTCCAATATGGCAGGTCCCAAAATATAGATTTCTTCTTCCACATGGGTGCGCGTCCGTCCGCGTCCTTCGGAACAGGTTGTCTGCCAGGACCCTTTCCAAATATCACCTTCAAATCCTTGACCATATCATGTACATCAGCACCAGTACGGTGGCGAGGCTTCGTCCGGTGATCCGCCTCACCTTTGAAATGCTTGCCTTTCTTTCTTACGGGATGCCTGCTCGGAAGAAATCGACGATGTCCCAGGTACACATTCTTCTTACAACTATTCAAATATATACTGTCGGTATCATCCAAATAGTGCGTGCATCCGCGGTATCCCTTGTTTGTCTGTCCTGAAAGGTTACTGAGAGCAGGCCAATCATTGATGGTCACGAACAGCAATGCCTTGAGGTCAAATTCTTCCCCCATGTGCTCATCCCACGCACGTACACCTGTTCCATTCCACAGTTGTAAGAGTTCTTCAACTAATGGCCTTAGGTACACATCAATGTCGTTGCCGGGTTGCTTAGGGCCTTGGATGAGCACTGGCATCATAATGAACTTCCGCTTCATGCACAACCAAGGAGGAAGGTTATACAAACATAGAGTCACAGGCCAGGTGCTATGGTTGCTGCTCTGCTCCCCAAAAGGATTAATGCCATCTGCGCTTAGACCAAACCATACGCTCCTTGCGTCATCTGCAAACTCCTTCCCGTACTTTCTTTCGATTTTTCTCCACTACGACCCGTCAGCGGGTACTCTCAACTTTCCGTCTTTCTTACGGTCTTCTCTATGCCATCGCATCGCCTTGGCATGCTCTTTGTTTTGGAACAAACGTTTCAACCGTGCTATTATAAGAGAATACCACATAACCTTGGCAGGAATCTTCTTCCTGGGGCGCTCGCCCTCGACATCACCAGGCTCATCGCGGCTGATCTTATAGCGCAATGCACCACATATCGGGCAAGCGCTCAAATCCTCGTACTCACCGCGGTAGAGGATGCAATCATTAGGGCATGCATGTATCTTCTGCACCTCTAACCCTAGAGGGCAGACAACCTTCTTTGCTTCGTACGTACTCTCGGGCAATTCGTTGTCCTTTGAAAGCATATCCTTTATCATTACCAGCAACTTTCCAAATCCCTTGTCAGATACACCATTCTTTGCCTTCCATTGCAGCAATTCCAGTGTGGTGCCCAGCTTTTTCTTGTCACCTACGCAATTCGGGTACAACAATTTTTTGTGATCCTCTAACATGCGCTGCAACTTCTTCTTCTCCAAATCACTTGCGCAGTTTCTCTTTGCATCGGCAATGGCCCGACCTAGATCATCAACGGGCTCATCTGATGCCTCTTCTTCAGCTTCTTCCCGCATTGCCGGCTCAGCTTCTTCCCGCATTACCGGCTCAGCTTCTTCCCCCATTGTTGTATCATCGTATTCAGGGAATCCATGGCCAGGATAGCTGTCGTCGTCCTCTTCTTCTTCATTGTCTTCCATCATAACCCCTCTTTCTCCGTGCTTGGTCCAAACATTATAGTGGGGCATAAAACCGGACTCAAACAGGTGGACGTGAATGGTTCTTGACGTAGAGTAATTGCGACCATTCTTACAGACAGCACATGGACAAGGCATAAAACCATCCGCCCGCTTGTTTGCCTCAGCCGCAAGCAGAAAAGTATGCACGCCCTCAACGAACTGGGGAGAGCATCGGTCATCGTACATCCATTGCCGGCTCATCTTCATTACACAACACCGAATAGACCAAATTAATACAAGTTCATACATAAAGTTCATACAACACTTAAATGCAACAAACAAATAACTCTCTAGCTAAAGCATTTAAATGCAACAACAAATGCGATCAAGATCGCAACTAAGGTAACAATTGATCCAACAGCATAATGATACCAAGCCTCACTATCGATGGCATATTTTCTAATCTTTCTATTCTTCAAGCGCATTTTCTCCATCTTGATCTTGTGATCATCGACGACATCGGCAACATGCAACTCCAATTCCATCTTCTCCCCCTCAATTCTTTTCAATTTTTCTTTCAAGTACTCGTTTTCTCTTTCAACTAAATTTAACCTCTCGACAATAGGGTCGGTTGGAATTTCCGGTTCACATACCTCCTAGATAAAAATATCTATGTCAACTTGATGGGCATAATTTGTCATAAACACGAAATGCAACTAATAGTTTTAAAAGAGAATATACCACATCCGAATCATAACAAGGACGAGGGCCGACGGGGACGGATATCAAAACCATGGCACTATGTATAACAAACAACGTACGGGTAAGATAATTATTACATGATTAACTATATATCCAAATCACACAAACATCAATTTTTTATATAAAATTACATGAACAAGAGGCTCACCACAAGGTGGTGCCGGTGACGGGACGGTGCGGGCGATCGACGGTGGTTACGACGGAGATTTAGAAGGCACTAAGTAAACCACACCTACATATGCAAACTAAGTGTTATTTTTGACCTCAAATTGCATATAAATCAAATACTAGCACATATATATATTTCCTCCCAAATTACTAAACTCACAAATTAGTAACTATACAAAGCATGGGAAGAGCTAATCTAGCAATGATAGTTGAAAGGACAAAGTTGCTAACCTTTGTGATCATTTGAATGGATGGGGGCCTTCAAATCTTGACAAATTTTGGGCAAAATTTGTGAGGAGCTCGAGGGGATAGGGGAAGAACAGAGGAGAAGTGAGGGGAAAGGGGAAGAACAGAGTGGCTCGGGTGGACGAAGGGTTTATGTACGTCGACCTATAGTACCGGTTCGTGGCACGAACCGGTACTAAAGGTGCTGGAGGGGGCCCAGACTGACAACATCCTGCCACCATCCTCATTAGTACCGGTTCGTGGCACGAACCGGTGCTAAAGGTTAGCCACGAACCGGTACTAATGAGAGCGGCCCGGCTAGCCGTTGGAACCGGCACTAATGTATACATTAGTGCCGGCTCTAATACAAACCGGCACTAATGTGCTGCACGTTTGACCCTTTTTCTACTAGTATGCTTCCACCACAAAGAACTTAACCATCTAATATAGGTTCAGATTTGGTGTATCATGAGCCCGCCACAAACCATATCCAAGTGCTATCCCTTCCACTTTGGCCGCTACTTCGATATCTTGGGCCATAGGGAAGGGTATTACCGTTGTCTTGTTTAGTGCGTTCGTTAGTCCTTGCCATAGCTAAACTTAGTTATTTGGATGGCAGCGGTAAGATAGCGGGGTGATGGTGGCACATGCCCTCGAAATATGCTGGCCTCACATGGTTTTGGATTCGGCACGACTAAGATCAGGTCTTCCCTCTATGATGCAACCACATGGAAGCGGCGCGCCAAGATCGGTTTGAATTCAGCACATATGGTAGTTGACCACCGATTTTGTGCTCCCACCTCTCATGGTGGGCTCCGCACAAAACACATGAGCATTGTAATTTTTATTTAATTTAATTCTTCTTAGGACATAAAAAATATCTATTTCAAATAAAATACTATTTTTAGCCATTTCAGTATTTTTTGGTTTTGGGCTAGACTTCAGGTGGAAAAGTACAGCTTGAGCCCGTCGGAAGCCAGGCTTCATGCCTATGCTGCCCATGCTTAAGTCTAGTGTGAAGGGCTGGTCTTATGGATCGAGGCGTCGAGTTACTTATGGTCTCCGCAGTTCATAATAACAAAGCTGAGAATCCGACAGATGCCTCGGTGACGCCAATGGCAAGGACCTTGTTCCATTAGTTGCGAAACGTAGTACAAATGTAGGCCTTCACATTTACGTACATAGATTGAGCCCTATGGACGCATAAATGCACACCCCCTTGCTTTCAATGGGCAAGTCGCTCACCACTGAAAGAATATTCCAGCATAAATCCAAGAAAGTGCAAGCAGCTATGTCAAATCTAGGACTTGAATCTAACTGGTAAGTTCTGCCAGAAAAAAAAAATCTAATTAGGACTTGAATCTGACTGGTAATAAGTTCTTCCACAAAAAACCTAATCGACTGATGTTTGCTCTTTGTTCCTAGTGTATCCCTATGTCTAACACCTTTCTACTTTGTAATTATAAGCTTTCGTCGACTCTACGTGAGCGTATCCTTTTTCAAGAAAGTTTTTCACTCAGTGGCGCAGAAATTAGCTCGGATGTGGCTCTGCAGCCAGTTTCCAGGATGGTTGGCCACTGAACGAACTGCACAATGAACCACACACTGTCCAGACAAGAATATATCTGAGGTAGCGAGTAGCGACTCTAGTTGAGGCCTAGTCAGATGATCTATGCATAATCACCATACATTACTATACTTTTCACACACCGTTTGTCATCTTTGTACATGAAGACGACCGTCGCATGATCACCATACATGTATACATCACTAGTTAGAACGTAGAAACATCATCGGATGTCACGGAGTACTACATTTGTAGTTTGCGGGAAATATCGTTTGGGGACCAGCTAACCAGAAAACATCCACCTGGGCAATATTTCAGGCAATCTTTCAAAAACTCCTTTCCTATGATTGTCTTCTTCGTAATCTATACATGTTTCAGAAACGGAGGCTGGCAAGTTTTCTTTGACTACCTATGTGCTCAGAGTTTATTAAGTTATGTCTATCACCTTAACAAAGGAGGCGCCAGTTAATCCTTTTCCTATGGAGATTATTGCTTTTGTCACCTCGAATATTTCGCTGCCCCCGAATGACTTCATCTTCAAGGGATTCGTCCTGGACAAAAACTTTCGTTCCCTCCAGCCCCTCCCGCGTCACCTCTAACTGGCGACGAGGAGTCGAGGAGGGAACCCTAGCGCGCCACCGTTGTTCTCCTCTCCTCCTCCCTCCATTTCCCTCGCCGTCGCTCCGTAGGGAAAAGCTCGGCAGGAGCCGGCGGTGAAGGGGCTGCTCCGTCCCCTCGCATTCGGGGTGCCTTTTGTGGATCAGCACGTGGAGCATGCACTGGTTGCTGTGGCACAGTGGCGCACAGGCGCGGAGGTGATGTAAAGGTGCGGCGTCTGGGTGTTGGGTGGTGCAGCTGGTGCCGGGGCATGTTGGTGGTGGCGTTGGCGATAGTGTGGGCATCATCCTGATCTGCGTTGTGGCAGCCATTGGCGATGAGGGTTGCGGCACACGCTGCTAGCCCATGGCTGCTTCTATGCCTTCGGCATTGGTGGCCGGCCACGGCAGTGGTCTTGGGCCCACAGTAGTTCAGATCTGGGGTGAGACGGGTCGGTGCAGTGTGGTGGTCATGTGGTGGCTACAACGTCGTAGCCATTGTCTTGTTGGAAGCACATGGTATTGTTTGCGATCTTCCTTCTTCTGGGTCTGAGCCGGCGATGGCAGTGGTCTTGGGCCCGCACTTGCTCAGATATGGGGTGAGACGGGTAGGTACAGTGCGGCAATTCTGTGGTGGCTACAATGTCGTGGTTGTTGTCTTGTTGGAGGCACATGGCAGTGTTTGCGGTCTTCCTTCTCTTGGGTTTGAGCCGGCGGCGTGCGGGTGTGCATGCAGCGGTTGTGGCTTTGACCTAGGGTCCGTGCTTGGACAGCCAGATATGGGCCCGGGGTAGCCAGATAAATAGCGATTCAAAACGGACACGCCCGACACTGACCAGGCGCGCATTCGCAAACGTTTTGGGGGGGGGGGGGGGGGGTGCAGATTTGCTAAATCCATTCCCATGAATCAAAGGGTTCCGAAGAAAATTTTCCTATAAAATTTCTATCCTTTACAATTTCTATAAATTTCCTGTAAAGCAAATTCATTGCACCAACTCCCTCTAACCAAAAATCGTTAGCATTGCCTACGTCTAAGGAATAGAATAATAATATGTGCGCTTGGTGATTGAAAACTGAATGCTCCAAAAGGTTGAACAAAAGATTATTTTTCTGGATGTGGATAGTGATTAGATGTAGCAGCTGGGCCACTCCTTAGAGGCTTAGGTCTAGTGTGAATGGCTGGTCTTATGGATCGAGGCGTCGAGTTACTTATGGTCTCCGCAGTTCATAATAACAAAGCTGAGAATCAGACACATGCCTCGGTGACGCCAATGGTAAGGACCTTGTTCCATTTTTTGCCAGACGTAGTACAAACACAGGCCTTCACATTTACGTACATAGATTGAGCCCTATGGACGCAGAAATGCACACTCCCTTGCCTTCAATGGTCATGTCGCTCACCACTGAAAGAATATTCCAGCATAAATCCAAGAAAGTGCAAGCAGCTATGTCAAATCTAGGACTTGAATCTAACTGGTAAGTTCTGCCAGAAAAAAAAATCTAATTAGGACTTGAATCTGACTGGTAATAAGTTCTTCCACAAAAAACCTAATCGACTGATGTTTGCTCTTTGTTCCTAGTGTATCCCTATTTCCAACACCTTTCTACTTTGTACTTATAACTTATAAGCTTTCGTCGACTATCTACGTGAGCGTATCCTTTTTCAAGAAAGTTTTTCATTCAGTGGCGCACAAATTAGCTCGGATATGGCTCTGCAGCCAGTTTCCAGGATGGTTGGCCACTGAACGAACTGCACAATGAACCACATACTGTCCAGACAAGAATATATCTGAGGTAGCGAATAGCGACTCTAGTTGAGGCCAAACAATACTTTCCACACAGAGGTAGCTAGTCGCCTAGTCCGATGCTCCATGCATGATCACCATACATGTATACATCACTATACTTTTCACACACCGTTTGTCATCTTTGTACATGAAGACGACCGTCGCATGATCACCATACATGTATACATCAGTAGCTAGAACGTAGAAACACCATCGGATCTCACGGAGTACTACATTGTAGTTTTCGGGAAATATCGCTTGGGGACCAGCTAACCAGAAAACATCCACCTGGGCAATATGCAATATTTCAGGCACTCTTTCAAAACCTCCTTTCCTATGATTGTGTTCTTCGTAATCTATACATGTTTCACAAACGGAGGCTGGCATGTTTTCTTTGACTACCCATGTGCTCAGAGTTCATTAAGTTATGTCTATCACCTTAATAACGGAGGCGCCAGTTGTTCCTTTCCCCATGGAGATTATTGCTTTTGTCACCTCGAATATTTAGCTGCCCCTGAATGACTTCATCTTCAAGGGATTCGTCCTGGACAAAAAAACTTACGTTCCCTCCAGCCCCTCCCGCGTCACCTCCAAATGGCAACGAGGAAGGAACCCTAGCGCGCCACCGTTGTTCTCCTCTCCTCCTCCCTCCATTTCCCTCGCTGTCGCTACAGGGCTTCGTAGGGACATGCTCGGCAGGAGCCGGTGGTGGAGGAGCTGCTACTTCCCCTCGCATGCGGGGTGGCTTTTTTGGATCAGCACGTGGAGCATGCGCTAGTTGTTGTGGCACAGTGGCGCACAGGAGCGGTGGTGATGCAAAGGTGCGGCGTCTTGGTGTTGGGCGGCGCAGCCGGTGCCGGAGCATGTTGGTGGTGGCGTTGGCGATAGTGTGGGCATCGTACCGATCTGCGGCGTGGCAGCCATTAGCAATGAGGGCTGCGACGCACGCTGCTAGCCCGTGGCTGCTTCTATGCCTTCGGCATTGGTTGTCGGCAACGGTAGTGGTCTTGGGCCCGCACTTTGTTCAGATCTGGGGTGAGACAGGTCGGTACAGTGTGGCGGTCATGTGGTGCCTACAACGTCCTGTCCATTATCTTGTTGGAATCACATGGTAGTGTTTGCGATCTTCCTTCTCCTGGGTCTAGCCAACGATGGCAGTGGTCTTGGGCCCGCACTTGTTCGGATATGGGGTAAGACGGGTCGGTATAGCGCGGCGGTTCTGTGGTGGCTACAATGTCGTGGTTGTTGTCTTGTTGGAGGCACATGGCAGTGTTTGCAGTCTTCCTTCTCCTGGGTTTGAGCCGGCGGCATGCGGGTGTGCATGCAGCGGTTGTGGCTTTGACCTAAGGTCCGTGCTTGGACAGCCAGATATGGGCCCGGGGCAGCCAGATAAATAGGGATTCAAAATGGACACGCCCAACACTGACCAGGAGCGCGTTCGCAAACGTTTGGGAAGGGGGCGGGGCAGATTTGCTAAATCCATACCCACGAATCAAAGGGTTCCGAAGAAAATTTTCCTATAAAATTTCTATCCTTTACAATTTCTATAAATTTCCTGTAAAGCAAATTCATTGCACCAACTCCCTCTAACCAAAAATCGTTAGCATTGCCTACGTCTAAGGAATAGAATAATAATATGTGCGCTTGGTGATTGAAAACTGAATGCTCCAAAAGGTTGAACAAAAGATTATTTTTCTGGATGTGGATAGTGATTAGAGGTAGCAGCTGGGCCACTCCTTAGAGGCTTACTACATTGCAAGCAAAATAAATAAAATTAGAGACAAGCATATGAAACCCACCTTAGAGGCAGGTTTAGATGTACAACCTGCATCATTGAATCCTTCTTAAAGCGTATGCGGACCCCCCCGGTCAATGAAAAAAGTGAGACAATTGGATCCATCGTACAATCACGTCCGGATTGTCCACGAATCCCCATATTAAGGACAAATGTAGGGAGGATATGAACGCTCGCGGACGTGCCCGGTCGGTCCGCCATGTAGGACGCGGCTCACCCTGAACCACTTTCTCTCTTTATTTTTTCATTCTTTTATTTCTCTCTCTTCATCTCCAGCAGTCATGTGCAAGTGACTGGATATATGAGGAAAAAAAATGAGAAGTGTGGTTGCATAAATAAACAAATAGGGGCTCAAAACAGAAACGTCCGGGATAGACGTAACGGGCGCATCGACAGACGTTTAGAGGGCTAGATTTGCTAAATCCGGCGGTAGATACTATTACACACCGATGATGCTCTTTTGTCAATTATTCTCTTTATTAAAAGTAATAATTCACCTCATGTTTCCCAAATAAAACGAATTAACCAGGTGCTCCACCAATAATAGTTTGGCACCACACGAGAAATTTGAGTGTGTTGATCTATTTTTTTTTTTGTGAGGAAGGTATAGGTACACTCGCATTGCCAGTGCCAAGCGTGTGCACACATGCTACATATGTTTGGGGAATTCTTTTTATTTGACCGCTCTGTTAGTAGCTCGTTAGTAGCATTCACGGTTCAGACGAAACCGACCGGCCTAGATGGGGTCAAATTAAGTTGCCCTAGGGCATCTCCAATGCCGACCCCCAAATTACAGTATCCATTATGGACTGGTCTGAACCATTCCATGAACAGTGATATGGAAGCAGGCAATCCAACTGTGTCCACATACTTTTCAAATCGGATTTCAATAAACCGAACGAATTACATGCAAATCGAATGATTTTCATATAAGGCGGACAAAAAAAATTACATTTCCGACATATTTCTACTAAACTATAGCGGACTAGACTATTTTTACCTAGTCTAAATGATTGCAGGCCGCGACGGCGCCCGTTTCCCGCAACATTTCTTCCCAAGGTTTTGCAGCAAGCTCACCGGCCGACTGTGAACCCCGGAAGTGGAGCTCCAGCGGGAGGGAAAGAATAGTAGTTGCCTCCTTGAAGATCCGACAAGCTCTTCGGCTGTGAGGCCCGACAATGTCTGCCTAGGACCCAAGCAGTGGCGGTCGTGGACATGTCGGCCTCGTCGTTGTGGAGGCACGGTGCGAACGGCGGCGGTGGCGCGGCCGATGCGCAGCTGGCGGCATTGTCGGTGTCGTCCTCAAATCCCTCCGCCGCCGTGTCGATGTCCGTAAACAGAGCGTCTTTCTCCGCTCGCAGGATGCGCAACCGCGATCGTTCACAGATGATCTTGCAGCGTTGCGGTCAGACATGAACAACACTTTCTTCCCTTCCACGTCCGCTACCATGGCCATGAAGGCGTTATCGTTTGCCAGGTCACCAGAGATTTGCTCCTCTGCAAGCCAGTCCTCGTTGAGGAGCCAGAGATTGTACCTGTGCTTGGCCTGCGCCAGCCGGAACGCCACTTCCCTCTTGCGCCATCATGTCGGTGAAGTGCGTCTGGGCCTCGCCCATGGTGATGCCGAGCCTGACAATGTAAAAATAGCGGGCGTGGCTAGGCCAAGCGATGGGGTGTTTAATGTCGGCCAGGAGTCGAACAAATGGGTGACGTTCACATGCGGGCACGGAAGTGGGTCTCTCGACAACCACGTTTTGTTTAATGGACGGAGGCGGATGGACAGGTGGCGTTTGAATACGGAGAGAAGACAAGTACACCGAGACGCGACGTGGGTGGCGCTCTCGTCCGCTGTCGGCAGTCATAAATGTGGCGCTGACACTCTGGAGCAGAGCTGACCGGCATGAATGCGAGGCAACTGCTTCACGCTGAAATGGGCGCGGGCGAGGAAGAGAATTCGGATAAGACCGGGGTGTCCGATGCGTGCGTGGCAGTGGTCTGGACGCTCAGAAAGCCCCTCGTCTTTCGGTTTGCAGACAAAGGAGGCCCCAATCGGTCAACAGATGGATAAAGTACCGCGTTGAATAGCAAAACATGTCCGGACCATCTGATCCACATGAATATCGGGAAATTTAAAGGTGGAGATGCACCATCATACATAGTACGTCCTTTTTCTATTTTTTGCGGGACATTAAACCCACTAAGCTACGCGTGAAGGGCGGCCAACCAGCTATGCCATGTGGCGCAAACTGGTTGTCCGCAGTGAAAAATCTTTTGTAGTTCTTATTAGATGAAGGTATGGATTATTTTTTAAATGTATTTATTTTTTTAGATGAAGGTGTGGACCTCTGGTATTTTTAAATGGAGGGTTATGCAAAGTGGCACTCGCAGGTAGGCTGCGGTGGTAATTTTTTCCTTTTTACTTCTTCTTTTGATGAAGGTGAGGATTTTTTTTAGATGTGTTTTTAGACGAAGGTAAGGACTCTATGTATTTCTTTTAAATTGAAAGATGCACACATTTTTTTATGAAGCGGCGCCACAGGATGGCGCCCCAACCACTAGTACATAGTAGGTTCTGCGTGCATCGCTAGGTAGCTAAGCAACAACCGGTCGAAAACTCGCCCATCGGTAGACTTTTTCATGCCCCTCTCGACCAACCAAAACCCCCTTCCACCGGCCAGATCGAGACGCTCACGTACCCGTGACTCAGCATCATTTGTGGTGCTGCTACAGGAGCAGAATGCTGGAGTGTACGTATATACATATACATTATCTTTTTGTGAAAAATATGCATATACATGTGTGGCTCTAGGACAGCAGGGACGAACTGAAAAACCGTGCTGTGTGCAGGATCTCGCGATATTTGTCGTCTCCATCACTACCATACACACACACACATCGTACGTACACGCGCTCAGAGCAAGAGGAAACCGTGTAAACATGACGAACATTTTGCTCCTAAAAATATCAGAAGAATACATATCTCTTTTTTTTTAACAAGTCCTTATAAACACATCCATACAAAAATGATTCAAATTCTTGGGATGCCGTAGTCTTCTTCATCTTGCATCCGTTGACTTTTTATTAGTACGTATATGTGCATACTTTGAGGTAAAAAGATACATACATATACTTCATCATAATTTCTTCACGCTAGTTGCTGCTCATAGCAAGATGCATGGTGTATGAGGATGCAAGTGTGGTCCCGCTAGACCCACAAAGCACGATGAGTTAATTGATATACTGCACTAAACAGTTTCAAATTTTCCTAACGAACAATTCGAATGCTGGAAGCTAAAAAGCATGCCGGATCTTGCATCCAATGGTGTACCGGTCAAGCGAAGGATATAGTGAACATAGTGGATATTCGGCATGTGTGTTACTTGAATATTCTCTTGTAGTTAGTAAACTCTGCTTTATTCTTCTTAGTTGAATGTTTTGGCCTCTGGCACTGACAGATTCTGTGAACTTGTTGGCTTCATTTTCAGTGCAACCGGGGAGGCTCTCTCTGTTACTCTAAAAAAACATGCTTAGTGTGCACGCATGACGTGACGCGCGTGAGCAACGTGAGAAGTAATAAACTTGTCTTTGTATACATTATTAAGTAAATGACTACGAGAAATTGACTTAGCATAGAGTATCTAGCTAGCTAGTTCACTAGATAACAGACGTATTTTGTATACATTAAGTAAATGAATTTTGCACATGACTCGCCTGGGGCGAACAGTCCACTCCTCGGTGGAGGATGGATCGACCCAGCGGCAACCTCTGCTCTCCTCTTCTCTCCCTATAAATCTAGAGGGCATGTATGAATTGCTCTTCCATCCATCCAAAGACACGCAGCAGCAACAGCTGCTTGTTCATCCCATATCGTCCAAGCTAGTTAGTTATCCAGTTAGCTAGCTTAGTCGATCTGTAACACGGCACACTTAGCTAGCCAGCCACCATTGATTCAGCAACCAATGGCTGCTGCGCATGCCTTCTTCTCCTTCTCCTCGGTCGAGCCACTGCTCCATTCGGCTTCATGGGTAGCTGGAAATGGGGGCCGGAGCGGCCGCAACTGTAGCTTCTTCGGCCCTTCGCCCGTGATATGTCCCGGGCCGGAGCCTGCGTCCCATGAGCTGTCGGATGATTTTGACTTCCAGGTATTGAAGTATATATTGTTGTCGTACAAACAAAGAACATACATGGCAACAAAGGTACATGAATGCCATTTGAGAACATGCATGCTTATGTCCCTTTTGAATTAATTTGGGGATCAGTTTCATACATATTGGACGTAATGCCGAGACTAGTTCTCACCATAGATGCCTAGCCCTCAATATAAACGTCGCCTTCCACCAAAAGAATCTTTTAACCTGAGTTTAGAGATTCATTTTCTTATCTTGGAAAGAGTTTGGCACCTCAAGGTAACTTTGAATATCTTGTGGTGTGCTGGTTGTTCGTGCAACATCCTAGAATGACATGTACTCAGGAGCCAAGGAGACATAGAAAATATGTGTACTTCATTCATAATCTAATGTCGTTTTTTCAATCAGTACAACAAACTCTATCTTTGATTGTTGATTGTCATAAGATGTTAATATATAAAATACTCCGTCCGTCCGAAAATACTTGTCGGAGAAATGAATGTATCTAGACGTATTTTAGTTTTAGATACATTCATTTTTACCTATTTCCCCCACAAGTATTTCCATACAGAGGGTGTATAAACCTACCACACAATGAAAGTAATTTTAATATGTTTTCATACATTGATAGTAAGATTTGGAGAAATTCGGGTTCATACTTCTTTAGGATGTCATAGACGACAACATTAGCATGTACTGTCGGTCATGGAAAAACCAAAGGTACTTGAATGTAATTAGCATGCATGTTTATGTCATTTTTCTAATTAATTAATTCGGGGTTTCGATTTCACACCTATCAGAGCTGATGCCACATTTGAGTCTCACCATGGATGTTCATTGTCGACATAAATATCGCATTCAACCCAAAAAAAAAACTCTCTTTTTTTGCGGGAGAAAGAAAAACTCTCTTAACCTCAATTTGGCAATTTGTGACTTGCTTTTAAGGATAACTTTGAATATTGTGTGTTGTGCTGGTAGTTTGCGCAACATCCTAAAGTGTCATCTATGGAGATAATGATGAGAAAAACAAGTTATACACTTCATTAGAAAATTATTCACATATTTTGGATAGACCACAGTTTTAGATATACATATATATCTTTGATGTTAATTTCGATAAGATGTGAACAAAATATAACCTACGGCATCACTGGTATTTGTATTGAAAAAAAATTATTGTAAGAGCTATCACCAGGCCAGCCTGAGTATTTTATTCATATATTAATAGTCAAACTTGAAGAATTTTGGATGCATATTGTTTATGGCGTCATCTACTTTCAAACTTAGATAATATATGGTATCTATTGCACTTCTGTAAACTCTGTATTTTTTATAAAAGAAGTTAGCTCTCTCTACAACGCCAGGAAAGCCTAAGGAATGTTCAAGCGTTGCTGCAACAACATCCGAAGAGTAGAGGAGGCATGTTGACAACTGTTGATCACCTAAAGCGCCTCTGCATCAACCACTATTTCCAAGACGAAATTGACACCATCATGGCCTCATGTGTGGATCTCATCCATAGTGATGATCTGCTTGATGCAACCCTTTCTTCGAGGATGATGAGGGAATCTGGATATTATGTTTCGGCAGGTCAGTAACATACACGCTTAGTATGTTGAGTCAGATAAAAACAGAAGTATACAAAGGTTGGGTGCAATTTGGTCTATGAAATGAATTTACACGATAACTTTGCTGGAAGAAAATCTAAGATTAGCCAACTCTAATATTTAACTTTAAAGGTTTCCTCGTGGAGCATTTAAGCACCTCCCTTCAGATGTATTGTTCTCATTATGTATAACATGTGCCTAATACCCTTCTCCACGATGTTCCAGAAGATGTTCTACGGAAGTTCATGAACAATAATGGTGATTTTAACCTCGGGCTCAGCAATGACATTAGAGGGCTGTTGAGCTTGCAAGACATGTCACACCTCAACATGGGAGAATCATCACTCTACAAGGCAAATGAATTCTCAAGCAAGCATCTTAGATTTGCAATTAAGTATTTGGAGCCGAACCTTGCAAGATATGTGAGCCAGTCACTAGATCATCCCTATCATGTGAGCCTGATGCAGTACAAGGCAAGGCACCATCTGAGCTACCTCCAAAACTTGCCCACTAGGAACATGGCAATTGAGAATCTTGCACTTGCAGAGTTTCAGATTAAGAAGTTACAGCATCAGAAGGAAGGGCGGGAGGTTAAGAGGTATAAACATAATAAACTAGTGTCCTTCCATGATTAATTTTGTACAAGATGGTCAATATGCGCATCGTCTTGATAAGAGCGAAATGCTAGAACTAGTGGTCAAATTTACCGGTTCATATTTTTTATTGCTCATGTATTCCCACGATTAAAAGGTTGGTGGTTTTTACTATATGAAAATTTCCTTTTCTCAAAGATGGTGGATTGATCTGGGATTGGCTCAAGAAATACCGGCTGCAAGGGATCAAGTTCTTAAATGGTACATGTGGGCCATGACTGTCCTTGAGGGTTTCTCTTTCTCTATATACCGGGTTGAGATCACAAAGATCATCTCCATGGTCTACATTGTGGATGACATCTTTGATCTTGTCGCCACACAAGAAGAGCTCTCCCTCTTTAATGAAGCGATCAAAACGTGAGCACTGATGTTCCCTTAACAAATAAGCTTAATGCATTTTGTAGAAGCAACTTAGTTACCTTTGTTCATCAAAAGATGAAGTATTAAATATGTCCAGTCAAATATACAAACTTATTTAACATTGATGTATAATATGTGCAGATTTGTTAAGATTGTTAC
Organism: Triticum timopheevii; assembly: GCA_963921465.1. Classification (NCBI taxonomy): domain Eukaryota; kingdom Viridiplantae; phylum Streptophyta; class Magnoliopsida; order Poales; family Poaceae; genus Triticum; species Triticum timopheevii. The sequence goes on along the minus strand of OY997272.1, from coordinate 66,664,419 downwards.
AAAATAAGCATTCTATGCAATATTTTCATAGATTAATAGTTTGCTAATTATTTACTGCATATTCCTACAAAAAAAGTGCAAAGCATTGCATGTTAGAGATTGTTTATGACCAAAATGTCATAACTTTGCTAATGGAATTAAAGAATCATGGATTAGTTAAGACCTTATACATGATATAAAAAATTTGCTTTTATTGAAGTTTGAAACATAAATGCACATTTTGGCAGATGGGATCTTGCAGCCATTGATTCACTCCCAAGCTACATGATATCATGTTACAAGGCTCTTTACACAGTCACAAATGACATCTCCGACATGGTCAAGAAAGAGCATGGATTGAACCCTATCAATCATCTCAAGAAAGCTGTATGTCCACTAAAATGCTTCTTCATTTTGTTTAATTTGATTATCCTGAGCACCAAAATATTAACCCTAGAACCTCACATATTTTTACGTATTACATAAATTTAACTATAATCTCTGATAATTAAAAAACATGTGAGGATTTGTGTTAAGTTCCTTATTTTTTTGTATGTAGTCTCCCTTCCTACCCCCACCTCCTCTGTTTCTGATTTCGAAGGTCATCCCGAATGGTTTCCTTTAAAACCGTTCGAACCCCCAATCTTATTGGATAACTAAATAAAATAATGTGTTTACTGATAAGTCAATAAGTACTGATTAAATTACTAACTAAAGTTATCTTTTTCTACGTAATCATAGTAACTAAAATTATAGGTAAATCATGGTGACTACATACAAAATATGTGTGTCCTATTGCAATGCAAGGAAATTATCTAGTTGTATTTACAAGAAAAATAGATAATAAAATTATACTCAAAGAATTAATCTTACCTTTCTTCATTTTTTCTTGTAGTGGGAAACTTTGTTTGATGGATTCATGATCGAGGGGAAATGGTTATCTACTAGTCAGGCCCCTACATCCAACGACTATCTAAGAAATGGCATCGTCACTTCAGGAGCACCTCTTGTATTATTGCATATTTTCTTCATGCTAGGCCATGATTTAACAGAGGACAATAGAGACCACATCCTTCGAATAATATCTTGCCCTGCAAAGATCATGAGGCTCTGCGACGACATGGGCAGTGCAAAGGTGATAACACACCAACAATTTGTCATACATATTCGTCTGGGCACCACCAATAATTTTACCTGAATAAATTCCATACATGTCAACATTCAACAATTTTGGCATGATCATACTTTTTTTTTCATCATGCAGGATGAATCGCAAGAAGGGCTTGATGGATCGTACAAAGAGTTGTACCAGAGAGAAAATTCTCAAGGTGACGTGGAGGAGCACATGTTGGAGATAATCGCGGGTGAGTGGGAGGATCTGAATAGGGAATGCTTCGCTGGAACAAATTCAACACTATCTCATGCATTTCTCGGCGCGTCACTCAACTTTGCGAGGATGGTCCGTGTCATGTATGGCTATGATGATGAGCATAGGCTCCCCATCCTTGAGGATTACACCAGGATGTTGCTCTTGTGAATCATGCATGCTACCACGTACGAACCCAATTTCGGTAATAGAATTGGAGAGGAAGCCTATCATAGAAAAATGCATGCTAGCTCATTGTTTGTAAGTCCATAAATGTAGTGCAACATCTTTTTCTACGGTTGCCACGTAGGATGTTGACCAGTATCCTACACCATTAGCATATGTGTTCCCAGTGATAAGACAATAAATATACTTTGCAGAAAATCCTAACCTGCATGCAAGCTCATGCATGTGTTGCAATGTACGACGAGATGCATATGAAAGTGTTGGAACCAAACATATTGAAATACTTATTTGTCTATGAAATTGTGAATGTATGAGAAGATTGTTGGGCTGCACAACTTTATGACGTTCTGCATGTTGCCTTAGTGCAAGAAGTGGATTAAATTTAGTTACATATATGCTCTCTATATAAAACAAGGAAGATCGATAAACATGGGAACACCTGGGATAGACATCTATCTTAGACGGGCAAAGAAAAACACCCATTTGTGGAAGACCCACATCGCAAATAGGTTTTTGATATTTTTTTCTGCACCAATATATGAAAGCCTACTACTAGCGTGTGTTGATAGTGCCCATTAATGATGTGTAGATCGCATGCCACTAGTATCGTGCTACCGACGTGTGGGTTACCAAGCATGTGCGCTTCCCATTAGTGGTGTGTAGCCCGCATGCCACTAGTATCATGCTGCTTGTAAGTGGTTACTAGTGGCATGCGAAGTGCAGGCCACATGTACCCAAATATCAGTGGCGTACTCACCGGTGTGCACCCTTAGTAAGTAATGTACTAGTGGCATGCCCTACATATCACACGCCACTGATAACTTAGATACTAGTGGTGTAGACCTCTACCCACATGCCATGAGTAATTATTTACATTTGAAATAAACATCGCCATACCAACGCTTTATTCAAAATAGTCCACATTATGCCCTACAACCTACCCTGCAACAATGATGGCTCCCGTAGAACAACAATTGTTCACCACATTATGAAATCTCTTATATACATTACTTGCTACCAAGTACTACAAACACAATGACGTACTGATGAGTCAAATTTTTGTGATGTTTTTACTCTTTGTTTTGCGCCTACATAGTAGGCTTTGTCGGATTTAATCGTGTTCGTGCACTTCTTTTTACCTATTTTCTCCAGGATGCCATTTTCGGATGCCTTTGGGAGTTTAAGGAAACAACGCCAAGAAATTGTGATGAAATCATGTCAATCAATGTCAGAGTCAATCACCATAAAAGAATAAGTATAAGGGAGAATAAAGGAATCGTGAGGAGGCAACTAGAGCACTCGACGGCACATGGTACAAGTGTGCCCACTCGTACCGCGCTCATACCGTGTGCTGCTGCGCCGCCGGCCAACTACTTCACCCCTGTGTGATCGGTTCAGGGAACATACGCCCAGAGACTCCAAAAACACGTCGAGAATAGAGAACCCTAGCCTCTGGATGGCATTTAGAGGATGAATCAGCAAGGAGGTGATCTCCATCACGACCACCTCATGCAAGGGTACGGTGACATCAAGCATCTTCACTATGATCCTCACCTCAATCCATCTCCATCTCGTTGTTATACCAAACCCTTGTGGATCACTACGTGTATTACCCATTTGTTCCATCCATGTTTACCACCGCTATTCGTATGATGTTTGCCGTCTCCAAGTGTGAGTAGTTCCCTTAGCTCTCGAGGATATGGATGAAGCCTCGTATGTATAGGAGATGAAACGTTAATAAGATTATGAGATTCTCTGCTGAATGTTTTATTTAATAGCCTTCATTAATTTTGTGAAGGGTCCCCACTCAGCATTTCCACCGCAAGGCCACGAAGCATATTACAATCATTGTAAAGGTCATGTTATTGAGGTAATTTGAGGTGACAGTAAAAGCCTCTCTACATCGCCTTTGCAATTGATAGGGAAATAACGGAGAACCCTTGGTGAGGCCACATCCATGGGGAAGCCCTTAATTACCATAGTGGGAACTGGGGCATGGAAACTATAGTAGTGGTGTGCATGGTATGAAGTCTACCTCGAGTAGAGCATATTCTGTATCCGGATCTGCCCAATCACAAATATCAAAAGTGACTCAAGTATCCAAGTTAGAATTATGTAGTGGCATATGTTATGTTAGACACGTACCAATGGGTATTATGGACTCCCTAGGAAGACTTTAACCCTTTGTCAATTTCAACGCCTTATTCACCCTGTTGAGCTCTTTTAATTATTTTGCATTATTTCTTTAGTTCACACCCAACTTCAAATTCATTACAATCTTACACCTTCAGTTTGCTTTGCATCTGCAACTAACTTACAGGCACATCTCCATAAATCTCTATAAGGGAAAACTTTGATTCATGTGGTCCCTGTGGGATTGATACTCTTACTTCGAAAAGGTTACAAATAAACCCTATGCACTTGCAGGCCATCAAGCATTTTCTGGCGCTGTTGCGGGGAGCTGAACACTTTTGGGCTTTGTTTTGATATTTTTTTCTGTTCTAATAGTTTTTGTAGGTTCTGAGCAACTATGGTTGCATATGAACGATTTCACCAGCTTGCCGCTATAAAAGTATCTGGCCCCTGTTTTGGGGGTACTTCTATATCTTTGGGGCCAAGACCCACTAGTGAATTGGTAAATTACCCTCGGCTACTCAGTATGTTGCAGGCTAAATAGTTCATAGGAGATGGTATGGAAGATCCGTACAAACATGCTCAACTTTTTGATGAAATATGTGGATATTTAAACTTAATGCTTTCTATTATGATGAAATGAAACTTAAGTTATTTTCTCATACTTTAACTGATCAAGAGAAATCATGGTTATGTGATTAGCCTGCTGGTAACTTTGACACTTAGGAGAAATTATCCACTGCATTTTCACCTACTATTATCCCAAAGGTAAAACTTATGAAGTAAGGCAAAAAATTGGGAGCTTCGCACGAAGACCAGGTGAAAGCTTAGTCAAAATATATATAAGGTGTCACGCTCTTCTTGAAGAATGTCCACATCCTTACTATCCTTCATTGATGGTGTTACATTTCTTTTATGCAGTACTTGATAATCGACGTAACAAAACCATTGACCTCACATCTGGCGAAGCTTTTATGAAGTATGACATCACCAATGAAATTTAACCATGAAACTTGGAGGTTAGATAAAGGAGATAATTAAAGAGGTGTTGAACTTGATTAGATTGCAACAAAACATTCTCCAAGTCTAATGAGATGAAAGATATTAGTAGTGAACTACACTTGGATTGACGTGGTTTTACAAGTTTGGAAGATTTTTTTTCAGATTATATAGGTTCCCATAGAGAATTTGCAACATTACACTAAGAAGGCCAAATCAACCAGATTGGTGTCGGCAATAAATAAAAGTTGTAAAATTGCTAATATTCTATGTCCTACACTTCCTCGGAAGAAACCACAGGTGAACGAAATGGACCTTCCGCGAAAGCATAGGAAGAATGTAGAGGTGAAGCATTGTGGGATCAAACCCCACATAAATATCATGAAGGAACTTTTTGTACGAACAATGATAATGAATAATGATATCCAACTTGAAAAAGAAACTACCTTTTACATCATTGGTTGCATGGAAGGTAGGAATGCAGGTAAACCAATACTATCGTGTTCCTTTGGAAACACGTCATATTTTGGCTTATGTGATCTTGGTTCTTCAATTAATATTATTCCTTACAGTCTCTATGCTAGAATCTTCAATGATATATACCCTTCTGCCTTTGAGCAAACTGACATTGTCATTAAGCTTGCTTGAAATTGATAGGGAACTGTATGGCAACCTTAGAAATGTCCTAGTAGAAAAACCCCCATTCGTCCCGGTTGGTTAGGTCCTTTTGTCCCGGTTCTTGAACCGGGACTAAAGGGTCATTACTAATGCCCTAGACCTTTAGTCCCGGTTCTAACACGAACCGGGACAGATGGGCCTCCACGTCGCCGGTGCGCCGAGCCTAGGCAGGAGGGCCTTTGGTCCCGGTTGGTGGCACCAACCGGGACCAAAAGACATCCACCACTACTAGGAAAAGGGCTATAGATAGGATTGATTCTAATGGCGCACTGTGAAAGCAGTGCGCCACTACTATATACTAATGGCGCACCTGTTTGTGATACGCCATTAGTGTGGAAGACACTAATGGCGCACCGTAAACAGGGTGCGCCACTAGTATGATTTTTTTTTCATTTTCCTATACATACTAATGGCGCATCAGGTCCATAATGCGCCATTACTATCTATAACTACTAATGGCGCACGAAGCAGGCAGTGCGCCATTACTGTAAATTTTGTTTTATTCTTTTTTTTTGCAAAACTACTAATGGCGCATCGTCGCATAGTGCGCCATTACTAGTTTAAACTAGTAATGGCGCACTCAGAGGAGATGCGCCATTAGTATATATACTTATTATTTTTACTTTTTTGCAAAACTACTAATGGCGCACCGTCTGCTGATGCGCCATTAGTAACCAGGGTTACTAATGGCGCATTTTCCTACGGTGCGCCATTAGTAACCTGGGACCAACAAGATATTTTGGACAGCCCACACCTACCCACTCACTTTCCCCACTTCATTCCATCCACCTCCTTCTCCAAGCTTTCGGCCATCTCCTCCTCCTCACCTCATTTCCACCATAGATTCAACAAAATTAAGTGGTGAAATTACCTTTTTTTGATAGGTAAGTAAGGGAAAGCTATCTTCATGATATAGATCTACTTTTTTTTCTCCCTAGCTCGCTCCAACAACGTGCACATGCACTTTTTGTGGCCTAGCTAGATCTATGTATGTTTGTGGTGTTGCATGTGTTTGTGGTGTTGCATATTGTTTGTGTTTGAAGGTACCGGTATTTGAAATATGCGATAGTTGCCAATATTTTGCCGGAATGTTTTGATTCATTTCCGTTTCGGCGAGAATTTTGGCACTATGCATTCTTTTTGGTCCTATTTTTAGGGAAGGTCATGCCAATTTTTTTCTTGGTTCTAACATATCGTTTTGCTCTACCCCGCAGGCGACCATGGTCCGCACGATGACTGAAGGCATCGTGAATAGGTTTTTGAGCTCCGCGAAGGCCGAGATGCTTCAAAAGAACGAGACGGAGATAATATGTCCATGTCGAAGATGCAAGCTGAAGAGCCTTATTGCGGACCCGGATTCCGGGCAGGTGCGGGACCACCTGCTCTTGCGTGGTTTCATGGATGGCTATCGGTGGCAAGGTGATGAAGATGACTATCAAGTCATCCATGGCCGGGGCCGGGCAAGAAATGAGGAAGGGCAACAAGACAAGTACCACCGCGGCGAGGGCGGGCGAGAAGACGAAGAATCTCCAGGACATGATCACGACGGTGATGCTGTACACAGTCATCATGTAGAAGATGTCGTACATGATGATGAGGAAGATCAAGACGAAGGGCATGATCATGAAGATGAAGATGCCGGAGCAGATGACGATGGAGGCTGGGTGCAGGACCCTCATATTCAAGAGCTGCTTCTCAAGCAGACGGATAACGCAAGAGCTGCCGCCCGAGAGAAAGCCAAGCTGGATCAACTGGAGATAGACGCGGTTACTCCATTGTATGAAGGATGCAGGCCCGAGGATACCCGCCTGAAAGTAACGCTCATGGCTCTGGAGATGAAGGTAAAACACAAAATGACCGACGCATGCTTCGACGAGAACATGTCATTCTGGCACGAACGTCTTCCCAAGGGGAACAAGTGCCCGACCAGTTTCGAGGAGGCGAAGAAAATCGTTTGTCCTCTGGATTTACCGCACGTGAAATACCATGTGTGCATGAACAATTGCATCATTTATCGGGACGAGCACGCGGAGTCTACCATATGTCCGGTGTGCGGCGTCACTCGATACAAGAAGAGGAAGAAAGCTCCTCGAAAATCCGTATGGTACTTTCCGATCACTCCTCGTCTGCAGTGGTATTTCGCGGACCCTAAGGTAGCAAAGCTCCTGCGTTGGCACGCGGATAGGGAGGAGAAGAAGCGGGAAGATGACGGAAATGATCCGGAGATAAATAAAAAAGACAAGATGCTGAGTCACCCTAAGGATGCGAGCCAGTGGCAAGCGTTGAACTTCGAAGACCCAGAATTTGGGAAGGATCCAAGGAACATCGTGATGGGCGCGAGCACCGATGGAGTCAATCCGTTTGGCAGCCAGAGAAGCACACATAGCACCTGGCCTGTGTTTGTGTGGATGTACAACCTTCCCCCCTGGTTGTGCATGAAGAGGAAGTACATTCACATGAGTATGCTAATTGAAGGGCCGAAACAACCAGGGAACGACATCAATCTGTATCTGGGGCTGCTGAAGGAGGAGCTAGACACACTGTGGAAAACGCCAGCCAATACGTGGGACGCCGCAGAGAAAGAATATTTCCCTATGAGAGCCGCACTGCTCACGACGGTGCACGACTATCTCGGTTACGGATATCTCGCGGGGCAGGTAGTCCACGGATGTTCTGGATGCATAAGGTGCATGGATGACACAACGTATCGCCAGCTAGATAGAGATCCCGGGTCATCGAAAACCGTGTTCATGGGACATCGAAAGTGGCTTCGCGACGATGACCCGTGGAGGAAACGCAAGGATCTGTTCGATGGTGAAACCGAACCCCGAAAACGCCCGTGTACGAGGAGGGGCGAGGAAATAGACAAGTTGTTGAAAAATTGGAAAGACTGCCCACTGCCGGGAAAGAAGCGAAAGGCGTCAGAGCCGCTGCTGAAGGTATGGAAAACGAGGTTTGTTTTCTGGGACTTGCCGTACTGGAAGATCCACCATGTGCCTCACAGCCTTGATGTCATGCATATCACGAAGAACGTGTGCGAGAGTCTGCTTGGTACCCTGCTCAACATGCCAGAGAGGACCAACGATGGGCCGAAAGCAAGGGCAGACTTGAAATCAATGGGCATCAGGCAGGAGCTTCACGCTAATGATGATGATGATGATGATGAGGCGAAGCAGGACACGGAAAGTCGTCGCAAAGGCAAAAAGGGCAAGAAGACCGGAAATGACTACCCTCCCGCGTGCTTCACTCTAAGTCAGGAGGAGATCGAGCAGTTTTTCACCTGCCTCCTAGGAGTAAAACTTCCTTACGGTTACGCGGGGAAGATAAGCAGATACCTAGACCCAGCGAAGCAGAAGTTCAGCGGGATGAAGTCTCACGACTGTCACGTGCTGATGACGCAGATACTTCCAGTTGCAATCCGTGGGATCATGGACGCGCACGTCAGTGAAACGCTATTTGGCCTATGCAACTTTTTCGACGTCATCTCTCGGAAGTCGATTGGCGTGAGGCAACTCAGAAGGCTACAGGAAGAGATCGTGGTGATACTATGCGAGCTTGAGATGTACTTCTCGCCCACATTCTTCGACGTTATGGTGCATCTGCTGGTCCATATAGTGGAGGATATCATCCAACTCGGGCCGACGTTCCTGCACAGCATGATGCCATTCGAAAGGATGAATGGTGTCATCAAAGGATACGTTCGCAACATGTCACGTCCAGAGGGAAGCATAGCCAGGGGCTTTCTGACCGAAGAGTGCATCTCCTACTGCACGAATTATCTAGGCATCGAGAACCCCGTTGGTCTGCCCGTCAACAGGCACCTCGGCAGGCTCGCTGGATGGGGTCACCATGAGGGTCGCCGCGAAATGCATGTCGACTTCGAGGGTCGATTCGCCGACTTTGAAAGAGCAAACCTAGTCGCGCTACAACACATAGACGTGGTCGATCCTTGGGTGGTAGAGCACAATACCTTTATTAAGAAGACGTACAATGACCGAGGCCAACAGAGGACGGACGGAGATATACTCAAAGAGCACAACTCATGTTTCACGCGTTGGTTCAAGCAGAAGCTTCTGTCGTACCCTTTACATGAGGATTCTTCCGCGGAAGAACAACTCATATTCGCCTTGTCACAGGGCGCCGAGCACAACCTGATGACCTATGAGGCGTACGATATCAACGGCTACACATTCTACACCGAGGACAAGGACATGAAGAGCGATGGTTATCAGAACTCCGGGGTAACGATGGAATCCTACACCGGTAACGAAAAGGACAGATACTACGGAAGGATCGAGGAGATCTGGGAGCTGAGCTACGCTGGAGAGAAGGTCCCGATGTTACGTGTCAGATGGGCCAAAAACGTCATAAAAGAAGACCGGTATTTCACCACCATGGTTATACCCGAAGCCAAATCCAAGACCGCGGGCGCAAACGTCACCGCAAAAAATGAGCCATGGGTACTGGCTTCCCAAGTGGACCAATGCTTCTTCATTACCGACCCGCCAAAGCCCAGTCGTGTTGTCGTGAGGAGAGGCAAAAGGAAGATCATCGGAATGGATGGAGTAGCCAATGAGCAAGACTTCGACAAGTACGGCGACCCGAAGATCGAACATGACGACGACGATGAAGTAGCAGCACACACCACAAGAAGAAGCAGGACCACCCTACCTAAAGGACGTCCGTTCCACAGAACAACTCCGTTTGCGAAAAAGAAGGGCAAGAAGATTGTGAACAGATAGCTAGCTAAGACCGATTGTATTTAAATCGTAGTCTTCATTTCTCGATTGTATTTCATGGGCACTTTTTGATATCATGAATATTTTTAAATTTCATGGGCACTTTTTGAATTCATGAGGACACTTGATCTCGATTCCCCCTCCATCTCGATCTCGATCCCCCTCCATCTCGATCGCACCCGCACCCTCCCCCGCTAGCTCCACCCATCGCAACCCTCCCCCGCTCCACCGCCGGAGCACCCGACCCCCCGCACCCGCACTTTTTGAACATATTTTTTAATTTTTTTTTACTATTTTTATAAAAAATATTACTGTTATAATTTAAACAAGTTTGAACATATTTAAACACAAATAAATATAAAAAAACATTTAAAATGCATAAAAAATATTACTGTTATGATTTAAACAAGTTTGAACATATTTAAACACAAATAAATATAAAAAACACCATTTAAAATGCATAAAAAAATATTGGGGATCCTGGGAATCAAACTCAGGACCTCCTGGTGTGTGTGCTGCGTGCTGACCAGTCGGGCTAGTGGGTGGGTTCTGTTGTAGATAGGGTTGGGCTGTAGATATGGCTACTGGGCTAGATTAAAACAAAATTCTAATGGCGCACCGAGGGGTGGTGCGCCATTAGAACAGTCGTACTTATGGCACACCGGCATGTGGTGCACCATTAGAAAGCTTCCCTCCACCTATTCCCCTCTGGCCTCTCTCCCTCCCTCGCCAGATCCCCCCCCCCACTCGACCTAACTTTGCCCCCGCGCCGTCGCCCCTGCGCCGTCGCCCCCCGAGCTAGAGGAGACGACGACCGCCTCTACCTCAGCTTAGCCAGGCCACGCGACGCCGAGCCGAGCGCCGCCTACCTCGCCGTCCCCCCTCCGCCCGCGCCCGCGCCCTCGACGTCCTCCGCCCAAGCCGAGACGCAGAGACAGGCGAGTGGAGGAGCCCACCGCGTGTCACCGGAGCTTCAACGCCCAGCTGCTGCCGGAGCTTCAACACCGGCGTCTTCCTCCATTCCTCTATCCCCTCCCCCAGGTGATTCCTCCCTTCTCCTCCACCCCCTCACCTGCAAACCCTAGGGCCATGGCGGCAGGCTTCTTGCTCCCTTGTAAGAACATCCTCTCTGTTGGCCTGCATGTATTTCAGAGAACAAATTCGTTGTTCATTTCATTCTGTTGGCCTGCATTAGCTAAGCATCAAGTGGCTTTAACTATTTTAGACAGTTTCAGTTAACTGTTTTGCGTTTCCTAAAGAGGTTCACCTATAGTTTCAAAAATCCAGTCACTGGATATATGCAATAATTTACAAAGAGCAAGTGATGTAGAGCAAAAATTCAGCAAATGATGTATAGTTTCAAAAATTCAGTGAAACTGAACCTACCCTATTGCTTCATGTAGCAAAGGCGGCAATGCAAGCAAGATCATGCTTGGCTTAGCCAAATTCATGTTACTGAATTTTTTTCAACATGATAAAATTGTCATGCTACTAAATGTTATAGAAATGCAAGGGAACATAGAAATACTAGGGCACACAACATTTAGAGTACTCTGAAATTCAGTTCTGAAATTTTTTGTTAGATAGTGGCTACACTAATCTAGAGTAGTATCCCAATCTGATGGAGTACTCGATTTAAAACTCCTAATCTAGACTAATATCCTAAAATCATTCCTGGAATTGCTGGAGTATAAATCATTAATCATTGATCATTGATGTTTGAGTATAAATAATGAAGAGCAATATCCATGTAACTGTACCTGCAATCTCCAGAACAAATTCAACATTTCAATAACATTTCGCTACCTTCTGAACCCACATAGGCTGCAGGTAAAACAAGTTCCAGAACTTCTTCCCTGATCCATCACAATAACCTTGCACACGTATAACTAGTAGTACTTGCTTGATTAAACACAACTCACTTTGGATTACTGCAACAGACAAGTGCCTTTGAACAGTACCGAAAGACCTTGCCAAATATCTGCTTATTTTCTCCTTGATACAGAAGATGTGCCTTGCATGCTTGTGAGTCTTGCAACACATTGCGGTTGTGTGTAAGATGGAATTGACATAACCGTTTAGAGAAGATATTGCATCATACTCAGCTGAGTCAGTAAGCTATAATAGATGTGCTTCTCTCCAAATTGTTTTTTATTCAGAGTTTGAACAATGTTCAGTAGAAAGAAAAGGGTAACGTGCTTGATGTCCAACAGTAACCGACAGTACCGTGCTATGGTAGCTGGTCGAGGATGTGGTGGGGGATCTTTGCATGCCTAACACTGATTTTTGTGACAGTACCCGATTATTACTGATGGACTCTTTCTATAGATGCTGCATATGTAGAGTGTAATGAGATCTTAGTGTCATTTATGACACATATTAGATAGTGTGCAGCTTTGTCATTTATGACACATATTAGACAGTGTGCAGCTTACCAGATGTATTGAAAGAAATCATTTCTTTATTTTTGTTAAGTGGGGCGAACAAAATCATTTATCTGGTTTTATTATTTCGCATACCCACTTGGAACTGCAATTTCATTTATGTTGTTATAAATTTGTTGCTGTCAGCATGAGTTAACTTGCTGTCATTTATCGAAATTCAGAATGTGCTGGACTATATGTTCATTGGTACTACTTGTGATGCTGCTGCTGTACTACTTGGAAATTTTGTCAACTTGTGATGCTGCTGCTGTACCCCGAGAGGCCCTTGAGTTTGCTGGAATGTCGATTAACTTCCGTTCTGGCAAATTCGGGTACTCCATATGTCCTATTTTCAGCAAAGGTCATGCTGAAATTTTCCGTGAATTTTAGCATGACTTTGCTAAAAATAGGACATATGGGGTACTTGCGACTAATGCATGGGCCGGGGTATCTTAGTACTTAGTTAAGTAGGACTGCCCTGCCATTCTTGCTGCATTAAACCATAGGTGGCAATAGAGCCAAGTGATTAGGCCCAACTTAGAATTATCCTTAGCATCGATAAACCCTAGATGATAAACCCAACATAGGTGGCAATAGAGCCAAGTGATTAGGCCCAACCTAGGGTGCCTCGGCATCGATAAACCCTAAATGATGAAAACTTAACTTGGCTGCCCCGGATGCCTCGGTGTCGATGAGAACCTAAATGATGAAAGCTTAGGCTTTTAGGGTGCCTCGGTGTTGACAAACCCTAAATCATGAGACCATGATCTTGTTCCTTGACAATAACCATCTTTTTGACCAAACTTTTTTCCTATTTAGAGAGAAACATGGCCCACAACGATGAGGCCGGTGGTTCGGGCGGCAAGAAATTCTGGGAGCTGTCCCAAGAGATGGAGGAACAACCTCACCGCTATGATGACGCCGCGGAAGACACCGATCCTGATTACACAACCCCTAGTGGCGTCGGGGATGACACCACTGATGGTGCCGCCGAGGATGCCACCACTGATGATGGCGGCGCACACACAGATGGTGGCGGCGCACACACAGATGGCAGCCAACCGAAGAAGCAAAGGAAGGACCGGCGCCCGAATGCGCTCCGCACCGTCAAGGAGGAATTCACTCAAGTGGACTCTGACAGGAATCCAACGGAGCCCAAACATATAGTCAAGGGGTACTCGGTTCAGCTCGGGTGCATTCTCCGGAGCACCGTCTCGATCAACACCGAGAACCTTAGGCATAAGGACCGAGGGAATTTGCGCAACCTCCTCTTCACGAAGCTGCACGAACGATACAAGTTCCCCGCCGAATTTGAAAACACACGCCTCTAGGGAATAAAGTGAACAGTGCCGCCCTCACAAAGATGAGCACGGCCCTGTCTACTTGGAGAAGCGCGATGAAGAGAATGATTGATAAAGGTGATAGTTATGACAAGATCAAGGCGAAATATCCTTTGATGAGCGAAGATGAGTACAAGGAGTTCAAGATCAAGTGCCAGAGCCCCGCAACCTCCGAATCAAGTCAGTGGGGGAAAGAAATGTGGGAGTTCAACTTAGGGGAACACAAACTCGGTCCCGGCGGTTATAGAGTGGCGGAGCCTATATGGGACAAGGAGGACGCGGAGCGTGCCGAGCAAGGCCTACCGCCCCGCTTCGAGAAATATAGCGGTGACAAGCAGACCAGGAACTATGTCAGGGCCCGGTACAAGGAGGACCCAATAACAAAGGAGCTTACCACGAATCCGAAGACCAGGGCGCTTGAGCTTGTTCTGGTAAGGAATACACCCCCGCGTAATTAGCTCCATATGGTTGCACTCTAATTAATCCCCAATATTTCTAAATGGTTCATGTTCCTTTCGCAGGACAATGAAATCAGTAGCGCGGGGTCGTCTAAGAGCTCCCCTTTTGACACCCCTTTAAATAGGCCGTTGAACAAAATGAAAAAGAAGGATAAGCTCGATAAGCCGACATCAGCTGGTCGTGTGGCCGGCAAAGGCTTGTCCACAAAATGGGGGTCATACTATACCGCTGGTGTGCGGAAGGAGAAAAAGACCAGCTCGGAAAGCCAGACGCGCAAGGTTGAAGAACTCAAGGCACAAGTGGCGCGGATTCCGGAGCTTGTCCATGAGCAAGTGCAACAACAACTTGGAACGACGCTCAACGCCATGGTGCCTACGTTGATTCATGGGCTGACGACGTGGATTGCGGGCGGCCAAAAGGGGCCTCCCCCGGTTCCCAGCTTCACGGCCAGCAACTCGCACAGCGCGGGGGCGACACCATTGGTGTCTCCGGCGGCGGCGCCATTGGTGTCTCCGGCGGCGGCGCCATTGGTGTCTCCGGCGGCGGCACCATTGGTGTCTCCGGCGGCGGCGCCATTGGTGTCTCTGGCGGAGGCGGTATTCGTGTCTCCGGCACCGGCACGGGCATTGGAGCTTAATGCACCCGGGTGTACGCCGACCGGCACCTCGCCAGCAAGCGCCCCCTCCGTCAGTTGCACGCCCGCCGTTGGCGGTGCCTCGACATTAGCCGAGCTCGACGGCATCACGGTAACTAAGCCTCTCGGCCGATGACTTCATCTCCTTGCCTTTGACTGGGCATCCCTGACGCCCTATACATGTTTTCGCAGGGCACCGCCGACGTTCCTTGCACTCTTCTGCACTTCGTGGGTGCCGAGTTGGTCGATGTCGCCAAGGGCAGAATCGTTCAACCGGGCAACCCCATGTTCCACGGTAATCCGATGCCAACCACAATGTATATGGTTGAAGTGGTCCGGGTGCTGCCAGGCTGCGATGAGCTGTTACCTCCAATTCGACCCGCTGGGGCCGACGAAGAAGATGAGATGACCCTCGGCACCTGCATAAACTGGCCCCTGCTATGGCCGAAGAGCCAGATTCGTTCGGGGGCAGGGGACACCACCCCACAGACAAGACCGCCAGTCGTGCCGGCGCCAAGCCATGGCAAGAACGCCGCAACGCTACCGGACCTGCCGGACATCCCTATGGCACAGGATCCGGACAGCCCTATGGCACAGGATCCGGACGGCGACGACAACGACGACGGTACATTTACCAAAGTTGATAAGTACTTTGCCGAACATGGGTATGCTGACGAGTTCTGCGGGCCTCTTTCTCAAGAACCCAACCAAGACCACCGCGATCTAGCTGGTACGGCGGAGAAATCCAATTGCAACAAGCGTCGTCTGGCGTTCAGTTCTCAGGACACGCCTCCAGCTCCCGCCTTCACCGAGCCTCAGATAGCTGAGGCGCGAAATATTATCAGCCCCAACACGCTGAAGAAGGCGGTCTGTGAGCAGAACTCGGTCCCATTACAGGAGATCAAGAAGAAGGGCCGGAAACGAAAGACTAACAAGGGCGCCGGTGCGAGCCAGCCGGCACCGAGTTCGATCCGTGCTCAGGACGGGCCACCTTCACCTAAGGATATCTCGAGGAGGGTGCATGTGGCGGGTAGGGCGATGCTACTGCCAAATATGCTGAATGCTGCAACCGGTGCTATGCGGAGTCTGCACGACAGTGTTCTGATTTTGGAGAAGCGGCGTCTCAGAGAGAAGGATGTGGCATACCCGGTTTTCGTGGCCAAGGTGCCAGAGAGCAAGGGCTTTGTGGATGGCGACATCGGGGGTATGATTGTCCTGCGGTTTGATGACATCTTTGCTATGTTTAACCTTCATCCGTTGCACTACACCTTCGTTCGGCTGTTTTCGCTGAGCATGCAGATGCGGATCATTAGAGACAATACCCCGGACATCGTGATAGTCGACCCCTTCTACATGCATGCCAAGCACTTGAGCAGCGCTGGGGACCGCCAAGTTGCGAGTTCACACCTCGAAGGCGTCATTCTGGCAAACGCAGATAAGGATAACTTCCTTGTGCCTTACTTTCCCGAGTAAGTCATCCCTTAACCGCCCCGTAACATATGATTTCTTAGATTTTGATCGTTCTTTTTTTTCTAACATTCCGTGTTCTGTGCAGTGACACACATTGCACACTCATCCTCTTAAGCCCGAAATATTCCATGGCCACGTATTTCGACCCGAACCGTAACTCCATGATAGACTACACAAATGTCAAGAAAGTTCTTGATGATGTTCTCCCCTGCTACGCCAAATCTGGAGGCACCTTCACCAGGCCAGTTCGTAAGTACGGCAAGCACATCTTCTCACACAATACGAAGTTCTGCTGCGTCAAGCAGCCGCCTGGCGGTCAGAAGGATGCCTACTACGCCCTCCATCACATGCGGGCGATCGTAAGGGACCATCATCACCTTCTGCTACCAGATAATCTCAAAGATTGGGCCACAAGCTTGTCGGTAGTCCAGGACGTGGACCTCAGACAAGAATTCTTTCGCATCCAGTCGGAGTTTGCGGACATCATCCATCAAGATGTCCTTCATACCACGGGGCAGTTCTTCCTCAGATATCAACCGTCCAACAGTGAGATAGATGAACGCTACAAATGCAGGGTGACAACGACCGTGATTTCATGACCATCACGATAGACGGCGGCTTCACCCACGCTCCTGTCCGATGAGTTGAGTCGAAAGTAGTGATGTGTAGTTCTGAAACATTGATTGGCTCATGTTGTAATTAAACTTTAATGAATTCGTATGTCTCTTTGGTTTGGACGGTTGTTCAACTTAGATGTAATCGATGCTATTTATTAGTAGGACCATGAATCGTGCTATTAATGTCTTGCTTTTCTCTTCCGATCCTTTTGTTGCATACTTACACATTGCTTATGTATTGTCTGTTGTTTGGCTTGTGCATAGAGATGCCGTCGTATGTCGTGTACAAGGGTAAGGTTCCCGGAGTCTACGATGACTGGGAGGAGTGTCAGAGACAGGTTCACCATTTCAGCGGTAACAGTTACAAAGGGTACACCACTAGGGCGGAGGCCAAATCTAGATACGCCCGCTATCTAGCGGGAGAGAGGAGGGAGCGTTGGAGGAACCGGATGAAGACCAGTTTGATCGCGATGATGCTCATCGTGATGACCACAGCTCTCTTCTATGTGATGGTAGTTTAGATGATCGATATCGACTTGTAATGTGAAGGCAAACTCGATACTCGCGGTCTTGAGACTTGTAATGTTTTATATTTGTCCGGTCTTTTGAATCCGGAAAATAATATGATGAATTGTATTCGGAGACTAATCTTCTATTGTATTTGATGAATCTGATGTTGCTGTGTGCTGCTGTCTATATTCTATGCAATAATATATTTTGTAACCTGTGCAAAAATCAGAAAAGCAAAAAAAATAAAACCTAATATTCATACTAATGGCGCACCACACAAGACACTAATGGCGCACTGTGATCATCACACTAATGGCGCATTAGCTGCTGGTGCGCCATTAGAATGCCAAAGCACATTTGTACATATGGCCCCTGGGAGGCATTCTAATGGCGCACGGCAGGCTATACTAATGGCACACTACGTGGTGCGCCATTAGAACACCAGATACTAATGGCGCACCAGTAGTGCGCCATTAGAATTTAATTCTAATGGCATGATGCCAGTGGCGCACCAGTAGTGCGCCATTAGAAGGCAAATTCGATGCGCCACTAGCATGCCTTTTCCTAGTAGTGCACGCGTCAGCATTTCAGGGGCTGGGGTTTTTGTTTATTTTTTGAAAGGGGGGAGGGGGGTTGGGGGTTTTGGGGGGGGGGGGTTAATTTAGGTGTTTCATATATTGTGTTAGCTAGCTAATTAATAGAGAGAAGTGTCCTTTCTTATGTCCGCGCTTGGTCGACGCTACGTATTATACATAGAGAGGCCCTCGACACGCTAGCTAGTAAGAAAATGAAGGAAACCATTAAGTACAGAAGTTCGTCATGCATACCGAGAGAAGTGATCAATCTACCTCTCCTTCTCCGAGAGATTGGTCGAACAACAAGTTTTCGTATTATCTATCCGACGCTACTGGCTACATACATATACAATATGTAAGATCTCTTACAATCCCCTAGCAATTGAAATCAACTTCCACATGGTATTCTCCGGCTTTATTGATGACGTGGTCAAGAAAGAATCCTGCCAATTCCTCTTGAATTGCTTTCATGCGATCTTGTGGTAGGAGTTCATTCTGCATCTACCACGTCTAATTTGAAGAAGGGGGTTAATAAATATATATGAATGAAACTCAACAGAAATGATGGTGTAATAAAATGAAATTTTGAATATTATTGCTTACGCACTTCATATTGTCTTTTAGAGTAGCCCCGCTTATTTTTCAAAGTCGCGTTGTAGATAAACTCGCACACGTAGTATCCACAGTAATCATTCCCTTGTTCCTGCCACAAGCACTTTACGAGAAATAGAGCTCAATCAAACTGATAATGAAGCATTATAAATGGAATTGATGAAAGTATAGCTATAGAATCAACGGGAGATGCACGCAACTAGCTAGCTAGTAGTATTTACTTTCGGGTGTGTATATCGCACCTCCTTCGGCAGTCCCAGAGCTTCTGCGGTGAACTGTTTCCAAACCCTGCAAGACAAAGAAAATAATTATTATTACTTGAGATATCAAAAAATGAACAAAAACTTGCCGATATGGTGCGATAATGATCGATTGAGCTTACTTGTTGAGCATTTTAGTCATGTCCGCATAGGTTTCGGGATCTTTTCGTCTCGAGTCTAAGACGGTTACTAGTCCCCGCTCAAGCTTAATCTCCAGAAGAACATAGTGGAAGCTGCGCATGCATGCATAACTCATCAATTACATTACTATAACCTCGCTCGAGTAATAAGGGAAACCGAATATGCACACGACAGTAACACTCACTCGAAGTTCTAAGGAAAGAGTTGAAGGAAATATGCCCTAGAGGCAATAATAAAGTTATTATTTATTTCCTCATATCATGATAAATGTTTATTATTCATGCTAGAATTGTATTAACCGGAAACATGATACATGTGTGAATACATAGACAAACATATAGTCACTAGTATGCCTCTACATAACTAGCTCATTAATCACAGATGGTTATGTTTCCTAACCATAGACATGTGTTGTCATTTGATTAGTGGGATCACATCATTAGAAGAATGATGTGATTGACATGACCCATTCCGTTAGCCTAGCACTTGATCGTTTAGTATACTGCTATTGCTTTCTTCATGACTTATACATGTTCCTGTAACTATGAGAATTATGCAACTCCCATTTACCGGAGGAACACTTTGGGTACTACCAAACGTCACAACGTAACTGGGTGATTATAAAGGAGTACTACAGGTGTATCCGAAGGTACATGTTGAGTTGGCGTATTTCGAGATTAGGTTTTGTCACTCCGATCGTCGGAGAGGTATCTCTGGGCCCTCTCGGTAATGCACATCATTATAAGCCTTGCAAGCAATGTGACCAATGAGTTGGTTACGAGATGATGCATTACAGAACGAGTAAAGAGACTTGCCGGTAACGAGATTGAACTAGGTATTGGATACCGACGATCAAATCTCGGGCAAGTAACATACCGATGACAAAAGGGAACAACGTATGTTGTTATGCGGTTTGAACGATAAAGATCTTCGTAGAATATGTAGGAACCAATATGGGCATCCAGGTCCCGCTATTGGTTATTGACCGAGAATAGTTCTAGGTCATGTCTACATAGTTCTCGAACCCGTAGGGTCTGCACGCTTAACGTTACGATGACAGTTTTATTATGAGTTTATAAGTTTTGATGTACCAAAGTTTGTTTGGAGTCCCGGATGTGATCACGGACATGACGAGGAGTCTCGAAATGGTCGAGACATAAAGATCGATATATTGGAAGCCTATATTTGGATATCAGAATCGTTCCGGGTGAAATCGGCATTTTACCGGAGTATCGGGAGGTTACCGGAACCCCCCGGGGGGTTATTGGGCCTACATGGGCCTCGAGGGAGAAGAGGGAAGGAGGCAGGAGGGGGCCGCGCGCCCCCCTTTCCTTCCCCTCTTCCTCCTCTTTCCCCCCTTCTCCTATTCCAACTAGGAAAGAAGGGAGTCCTACTCTCGGTGGGAGTAGGACTCCCCCCTTGGCGCGCCCTCCCTGGCCGGCCGCCTCCTCCCCCCTGGCTCCTTTATATACGGGGGCGGGGGGCACCCCATAGACACACAAGTTGATCTATGGATCATTCCTTAGCCGTGTGCGGTGCCCCCCTCCACAATATTCCACCTCGGTCATATCGTCGCGGAGTTTAGGCGAAGCCCTGCGCCGGTAGAACATCATCATCGTCACCACGCCGTCGTGCTGACGGAACTCATCTCCGGAGCTTTGCTGGACCGGAGCCTGGAGACGTCATCGAGCTGAACGTGTGCTGAACTCGGAGGTGCTGTACGTTCGGTGCTTGGATCGGTCGGATCGTGAAGACGTACGACTACATCAACCGCGTTGTGCTAACGCTTCCGCTTACGGTCTACGAGGGTACGTGGACAACACTCTCCCCTCTCGTTGCTATGCCATCACCATGATCTTGCGTGTGCGTAGGAATTTTTTTGAAATTACTACGTTCCCCAACAGTGGCATCCGAGCCTAGGTTTTATGCGTTGATGTTATATGCACGAGTAGAACACAAGTGAGTTGTGGGCAATACAAGTCATACTGCTTACCAGCATGTCATACTTTGGTTCGGCGGTATTGTGAGATGAAGCGGCCCGGACCGACATTATGTGTGCGCTTACGCAAGACTGGTTTCACCGTTACGAGCACTCGTGCTTAAAGGTGGCTGGCGGGTGTCTGTCTCTCTCAGTTTAGCTGAATCGAGTGTGGCTACGCCCGGTCCTTGCGAAGGTTAAAACAACACCAACTTGACGAACTATCATTGTGGTTTTGATGCGTAGGTAAGAACGGTTCTTGCTAAGCCCGTAGCAGCCACGTAAAATTTGCAACAACAAAGTAGAGGACGTCTAACTTGTTTTTGCAGGGCATGTTGTGATGTGATATGGTCAAGACGTGATGCTATATTTTATTGTATGAGATGATCATGTTTTGTAACCGAAGTTATCGGCAACTGGTAGGAGCCATCTGGTTGTCGCTTTATTGCATGAAATGCAAACGCCCTGTAATTGCTTTACTTTATCACTAAGCGGTAGCGATAGTTGTAGAAGCAATAGATGGCGTAACGACAATGATGCTACGATGGAGATCAATGTGTCGCGCCGGTGACGATGGTGATCACGACGGTGCTTCGAAGATGGAGATCACAAGCACAAGATGATGATGGCCATATCATATCACTTATATTGATTGCATGTGATGTTTATCCTTTATTTATCTTATCTTGCTTTGATTGACGTTAGCATTTTAAGATGATCTCTCACTAAATAATCAAGAAGTGTTCTCCCTGAGTATGCACCGTTGCGAAAGTTCTTTGTGCTGAGACACCACGTGATGATCGGGTGTGATAGGCTCTACGTTCAAATACAACGGGTGCAAAACAGTTGCACACGCGGAATACTCAGGTCATACTTGACGAGCCTAGCATATAAATATATGGTCTCGGAACACGGAGACCGAAAGGTCGAACGTGAATCATATAGTAGATATGATCAACATAGTGATGTTCACCATTGAAACTACTCCATCTCACGTGATGATCGGACATGGTTTAGTTGATTTGGATCACATGATCACTTAGATGACTAGAGAGATGTCTGTCTAAGTGGGAGTTCTTAAGTAATATGATTAATTGAACTTAAATTTATCATGAACTTAGTACCTGATAGTATTTTGCTTGTCTATGTTTGTTTGTAGATAGATGGCTCGTGCTGTTGTTCCGTTGAATTTTAATGCGTTCCTTGAGAAAGCAAAGTGGAAAGATGATGGTAGCAATTACACGGACTGGGTCCGTAACCTGAGGATTATCCTCATTGCTGCACAGAAAAGTTACGTCCTGGAAGCACCGCTAGGTGCCAGGCCTGCTGCTGATGCAACTGACGACGTTAAGAACGTCTGGCAGAGCAAAGCTCACGACTACTCGATAGTTTGGTATGCCATGCTTTACGGCTTAGAACCGGGTCTTCAACGACGTTTTGAACGTCATGGAGCATATGAGATGTTCCAGGAGTTGAAGTTAATATTTCAAGCAAATGCCCGGATTGAGAGATATGAAGTCTCCAATAAGTTCTATAGCTGCAAGATGGAGGAGTATAGTTCTGTCAGTGAACACATACTCAAAATGTCTGGGTATAATAATCACTTGATTCAACTGGGAATTAATCTTCCTGATGATAGTGTCATTGACAGAATTCTCCAATCACTGCCACCAAGCTACAAGAGCTTCGTGATGAACTATAACATGCAAGGGATGAACAAGACTATTCCCGAGCTCTTCGCAATGCTAAAAGCTGCGGAGGTAGAAATCAAGAAGGAGCATCAAGTGTTGATGGTTAACAAGACCACCAGTTTCAAGAAAAAGGGCAAAGGGAAGAAGAAGGGGAACTTCAAAAAGAACGGCAAGCAAGTTGTTGCTCAAGAGAAGAAACCCAAGTCTGGACCTAAGCCTGAAACTGAGTGCTTCTACTACAAGCAGACTGGACACTGGAAGCGGAACTGCCCCAAGTATTTGGCGGATAAGAAGGATGGCAAAGTGAACAAAGGTATATGTGATATACATGTTATTGATGTGTACCTAACTAATGCTCGTAGTAGCACATGGGTATTTGATACTGGTTCTGTTGCCAATATTTGCAACTCGAAACAGAGACTAAGGATTAAGCGAAGAATGGCTAAGGACGAGGTGACGATGCGCGTGGGAAATGGTTCCAAAGTCGATGTGATCGTGGTCGGCACGCTACCTCTACATCTACCATCGGGATTAGTTTTAGACCTAAATAATTGTTATTTGGTGCCAGCGTTGAGCATGGACATTATATCTGGATCTTGTTTAATGCGAGACCGTTATTCATTTAAATCAGAGAATAATGGTTGTTCTATTTATATGAGTAATATCTTTTATGGTCATGCACCCTTCAAGAGTGGTCTATTCTTATTGAATCTCGATAGTAGTGATACACATGTTCATAGTGTTGAAACCAAAAGATGCAGAGTTGATAACGATAGTGCAACTTATTTGTGGCACTGCCGTTTAGGTCATATCGGTGTAAAACGCATGAAGAAACTCCATACTGATGGGCTTTTGGAATCACTTGATTATGAATCACTTGGTACTTGTGAACCGTGCCTCATGGGCAAGATGACTAAAACGCCGTTCTCCGGAACTATGGAGCGAGCAACTGATTTGTTGGAAATCATACATACTGATGTTTGTGGTCCAATGAATGTTGAGGCTCGCGGCGGGTATCGTTATTTTCTCACCTTCACAGATGATTTGAGCAGATATGGGTATATCTACTTGATGAAACACAAGTCTGAAACATTTGAAAAGTTCAAAGAATTTCAGAGTGAAGTGGAAAATCATCGTAACAAGAAAATAAAGTTTCTACGATCTGATCGTGGAGGAGAATATTTGAGTTACGAGTTTGGTCTACACTTGAAACAGTGTGGAATAGTTTCGCAACTCACGCCACCCGGAACACCACAACGAAATGGTGTGTCCGAACATCGTAATCGTACTTTACTAGATATGGTGCGATCTATGATGTCTCTTACTGATTTACCGCTATCGTTTTGGGGTTATGCTTTAGAGACGGCCGCATTCACGTTAAATAGGGCACCATCAAAATCCGTTAAGACAACACCTTATGAACTGTGGTTTGGCAAGAAACCAAAGTTGTCGTTTCTTAAAGTTTGGGGCTGCGATGCTTATGTGAAGAAACTTCAACCAGATAAGCTCGAACCCAAATCGGAGAAATGTGTCTTCATAGGATACCCAAAAGAGACTATTGGGTACACTTTCTATCACAGATCTGAGGGCAAGATTTTCGTTGCTAAAATCGGATCCTTTCTAGAGAAGGAGTTTCTCTCGAAAGAAGTGAGTGGGAGGAAAGTAGAACTTGATGAGATAACTGTATCTACTCCCTTATTGGAAAGTAGTTCATCACAAGAACCGGTTCCTGTGACAACTACACCAATTAGTGAGGAAGCTAATGATATTGATCATGAAACTTCGGATCAAGTTTTTACTAAACCTCGTAGGTCTACCAGAGTAAGATCCGCACCAGAGTGGTACAGTAATCCTATTCTGGAAGTCATGTTACTTGACCATGATGAACCTATGAACTATGAGGAAGCAATGATGAGCCCAGATTCTGCAAAATGGCTAGAGGCCATGAAATCTGAGATGGGATCCATGTATGAAAACAAAGTATGGACTTTGGTTGACTTGCCCGATGATCGGCAAGCCATTGAGAATAAATGGATCTTTAAGAAGAAGACTGACACTGATGGTAATATAACTGTCTATAAAGCTCGACTTGTTGCGAAAGGTTTTCGACAAGTTCAAGGAGTTGACTACGATGAGACTTTCTCACCTGTAGCGATGCTTAAGTCTGTCCGAATCATGTTAGCTATTGCTGCATTTCATGATTATGAAATTTGGCAAATGGATGTCAAAACTGCATTCTTGAATGGATTTCTAGAAGAAGAGTTGTATATGATGCAGCCAGAAGGTTTTGTTGATCCAAAAGGTGCTAACAAAGTGTGCAAGCTCTAGCATTCCATTTATGGACTGGTGCAAGCATCTCGGAGTTGGAATAAACGCTTTGATATTGTGATCAAAGCATATGGTTTTATACAGACTTTTGGAGAAGCCTGTATTTACAAGAAAGTGAGTGGGAGCTCTGTAGCATTTCTGATATTATATGTAGATGACATATTGTTAATTGGAAATGATATAGAATTTCTGGATAGCATAAAGGGATACTTGAATAAAAGTTTTTCAATGAAAGACCTCGGTGAAGCTGCTTACATATTGGGCATCAAGATCTATAGAGATAGATCAAGACGCTTAATAGGACTTTCACAAAGCACATACCTTGATAAAATTTTGAAAAAGTTCAAAATGGATCAGGCAAAGAAAGGGTTCTTGCCCGTGCTTCAAGGTGTGAAGTTGAGTCAAACTCAATGCCCGACCATAGCAGAAGATAGAGAGAAAATGAAAGATGTTCCCTATGCTTCAGCCATAGGCTCTATCATGTATGCAATGCTGTGTACCAGACCTGACATATGCTTAGCAATAAGCTTGGCAGGAAGGTACCAAAGTAATCCAGGAGTGGATCACTGGACAGCGGTCAAGAACATCCTGAAATACCTGAAAAGGACTAAGGATATGTTTCTCGTATATGGAGGTGACAAAGAGCTAGTCGTAAATGGTTACGTCGATGCAAGCTTTGACACTTATCTGGACGATTCTAAATCGCAAACCGGATACATGTTTTTATTAAACGGTGGAGCTGTAAGTTGGTGCAGTTGTAAACAAAGCGTCGTGGCGGGATCTACATGTGAAGCGGAGTACATAGCTGCTTCTGAAGCAGCAAATGAAGGAGTCTGGGTGAAAGAGTTCATTTCCGATCTAGGTGTCATACCTAGTGCATCGGGACCAATGAAGATTTTCTGTGACAATACTGGTGCAATTGCCTTGGCAAAGGAATCCATATTTCACAAGAGGACCAAGCACATCAAGAGACACTTCAATTCCATTCGGGACCAAGTCCAAGTGGGAGACATAGAGATTTGCAAGATACATACGGATCTGAATGTTGCAGACCCGTTGACTAAGCCTCTCTCGCGAGCAAATATGAAGGAATCATTACTATGTAATCTAGATTATTGACTCTAGTGCAAGTGGGAGACTGAAGGAAATATGCCCTAGAGGCAATAATAAAGTTATTATTAATTTCCTCATATCATGATAAATGTTTATTATTCATGCTAGAATTGTATTAACCGGAAACATGATACATGTGTGAATACATAGACAAACATATAGTCACTAGTTTGCCTCTACTTAACTAGCTCATTAATCAAAGATGGTTATGTTTCCTAACCATAGACATGTGTTGTCATTTGATTAGTGGGATCACATCATTAGAAGAATGATGTGATTGACATGACCCATTCCGTTAGCCTAGCACTTGATCGTTTAGTATACTGCTATTGCTTTCTTCATGACTTATACATGTTCCTGTAACTATGAGAATTATGCAAATCCCATTTACCGGAGGAACACTTTGGGTACTACCAAATGTCACAACGTAACTGGGTGATTATAAAGGAGTACTACAGGTGTCTCCGAAGGTACATTATGAGTTGGCGTATTTCGAGATTAGGTTTTGTCACTCCGATCATCGGAGAGGTATCTCTGGGCCCTCTCGGTAATGCACATCATTATAAGCCTTGCAAGCAATGTGACCAATGAGTTGGTTACGAGATGATGCATTACAGAACGAGTAAAGAGACTTGCCGGTAACGAGATTTAACTAGGTATTGGATACCGACGACCTAATCTCAGGCAAGTAACATACCGATGACAAAAGGGAACAATGTATGTTGTTATGCGGTTTGACCGATAAAGATCTTCGTAGAATATGTAGGAACCAATATGGGCATCCAGGTCCCGCTATTGGTTATTGACCGAGAATAGTTCTAGGTCATGTCTACATAGTTCTCGAACCCGTAAGGTCCGCACGCTTAACGTTACGATGACAGTTTTATTATGAGTTTATAAGTTTTGATGTACCGAAGTTTGTTCGGAGTCCCGGATGTGATCACGGACATGATGAGGAGTCTCGAAATGGTCGAGACATAAAGATCGATATATTGGAAGCCTATATTTGGATATCGGAATCGTTCCGGGTGAAATCGGCATTTTACCGGAGTATCGGGAGGTTACCGGAACCCCCCGGGGGGTTATTGGGCCTACATGGGCCTCGAGGGAGAAGAGGGAAGGAGGCAGGAGGGGGCCGCACACCCCTCCCCTTCCTATTCCGAATAGGACAAGGGAAGGGGGGCGGCGCCCCCCCTTTCCTTCCCCTCTTCCTCCTCTTTCCCCCCTTCTCCTATTCCAACTAGGAAAGAAGGGAGTCCTACTCCCGGTGGGAGTGGGACTCCCCCCTTGGCGCGCCCTCCCTGGCCGGCCGCCTCCTCCTCCCTGGCTCCTTTATATACGGGGGCGGGGGGCACCCCATAGACACACAAGTTGATCTACGGATCGTTCCTTAGCCGTGTGCGGTGCCCCCCTCCACCATATTCCACCTCGGTCATATCGTCGCGGAGTTTAGGCGAAGCCCTGCACTGGTAGAACATCATCATCGTCACCACGCTGTCGTGCTGACGGAACTCATCTCCGGAGCTTTGCTGGATCGGAGCCTGGAGATCGTCATCGAGCTGAACATGTGCTGAACTCGGAGGTGCCGTACGTTCGGTGCTTGGATCGGTCGGATTGTGAAGAGGTACGACTACATCAACCGTGTTGTGCTAACGCTTCCGCTTACGGTCTACGAGGGTATGTGGACAACACTATCCCCTCTCGTTGCTATGCCATCATCATGATCTTGCATGTGCGTAGGAATTTTTTTGAAATTACTACGTTCCCCAACAAGAGTATGGTATCTTTGTTTTTATTTTTGATCAACGATTGTAGAAAGTTGGCCTAGGCCTCTTCGGCGTGCTTTTTAACCTGAATTGCATCTATGATATTTGTGTTAATGTACCCAATATCATACATTTCTTGTTTTCTGCACTCGACGATCTTCAATCTGCATAATATAGTGAGGATAATTAATTATAAATACATGCAATGAAAGAGCTGAGCTATATATAGAGACTTAATGACGGAAATAGTACTTACAGACAGTAGCAAAAGACCGTTAATTTATCGAGGGCCTTTTGATTGAAGAACTCGAAGAACTCCTCAAATGGAATAGGCAACAGATCATTTCCAACGAGGTCGTGCTGCTCTTTAATTCTCAGATACAAAGTATTCGTCCCCCCAGACTCTCTGCAGGTTTTCATGTACCAATTATGGAATCTTCGCATCATCATTGTTAGAGATTTTTCATCTTTGACGAGAGGCTTCCCATACTCGTATATGTGTTCGTCCACCTCCAAGAAATCAAAATGTACATCGTCAGGCAGGTAATCTCTAAGATTGCTATAACCGGGCACCATCCCCGGATCATTAGCGACGATGTCGCTAGATACATTGAGTGGGGGGCACGATTGCTTTGCTTGTTCGCCGAGCTGGGCAATTTTTTTCCCAGCTGCTCGTTCTTTTGACCTTTGATGTCTGACAGTACTTCCCGACCTCTCCGCTTCGAGATATGCCTTTTCAGTAATGCGCTCATAGTTGGTTTTCGGCAGAGACTTTGGTGGTTTCCTCAGGGCATCGATAGTGCGCTTTGCTTTCACCGGATCTTCCTTCTCCTCCGGAGGTGGATGTCTCTTTGCTTTCAACCCTTCAAAGAAGTCCTTCACTTCGGTCCGCACGATCTTCGCGTTTTCCTCCTCGGTCCTCTCATACGGTAACTTCTCTAGAGGTTTGAGAGGTGGACCGTATCTGTATTGCCTCCCGCCTCTGGCTGTACTGCTATACGCTGGAGCAGACGGAGCGGCTATGGCTGTCTTCTTTCGTGCTTGCTTATGAGGCGGAGGAGAAGAACTACGACGTGCCGGAGCAGCCGGGGCGGCGGCGGGTCTCTTCCGCCCTTGCTGGCGAGGCGGAGAAGGAGGAGGCTGCTGGCTGCTCAGGCGCGCCAACGCAGGCGGAGAAGGAGGCGGTGTGCCGCCACGCACCGGAGAAGGAGGCTGAGTGCCCTGATCGTCACACGCCAGAGGAGGAGGCGGTGGAGGAGGCGGAGTACCCTGACTCGCCGGAGGAGGAGGAGGAGGCGGAGGCGTCCAGTTCGGAAGGTTGATGAACTCCTTCCGCCATAGGCATGGAGCCTTCAGAGCAGAACCCAACCGAGTCTCCCCTTCAGCGGTAGGGTGGTCAAGCTGGAGGTCCTCAAATCCCTCTGAGGGAGTCCTGGACTAGGGGGTGTCCGGACAGCCGGACTATCATTATCCGCCGGACTCCAAGACTACGAAGATACAAGATTGAAGACTCCGGCCCGTGTCCGGATGGGACTTTCCTTGGCATGGAAGGCAAGCTTGGCAATACGGATATGTAGATATCCTACCATTGTAACCGACTCTGCGTAACCCTAGCCTCCTCTGGTGTCTATATAAACCGGAGGGGGCTTTAGTCCGTAGGACAACATACATTACAACAATCATACCATAGGCTAGGTTCTAGGGTTTAGCCTCCTTGATCTCGTGGTAGATCCACTCTTGTAATACCCATATCATCAATATTAATCAAGCAGGACGTAGGGTTTTACCTCCATCAAGAGGGCCCGAACCTGGGTAAAAACATCGTGTCCCTCGTCTCCTGTTACCATCCGCCTAGACGCACAGTTCGGGACCCCCTACCCGAGATCCGCCGGTTTTGACACCGACATTGGTGCTTTCATTGAGAGTTCCTCTGTGTCGTCACCGATAGAGCGGATGCCTCCACCCGTCTTCAAAGACGGTGTTTTCGCCGGAGGGGCCTTGGCCGCCGGCCAAACTATCCGGCTTGGTGGTTTTCTCATGACCGCCTGTCCGGCCGCCGCTTCGGCAATGACTTCTCAAGTCGTCGGAAGCAATCTTCGTGTCAGCCCTAAAGCTGCCGAACAGTTAGATCCAATAGAGCTCTCGTCTGTTAACGAGCTCTTGGATTGCTTCGCCGCCCTGGGAGTCGCTACGGACTACAACCAGATTGGGCTTAAAACCGATCTGAGAGAGATTAACTCTCCCCAGACCACCCACCACGTCGCAGTGGTAGAGGAGCAATACGGCAACTCTTTGCCAGTGTTGAAAACAATTTATGTCCGGATTCCCGAACCCTCCATGCCGGATTCCCGCGGAGGGATGGACTTCGATCAAGCATTGAACATAAAATCATGCATCGCCCCGGACTCGCTGGATTGTGCCCAGCAAACCAAACTTCCGAATTCGGAAACCCCTTGGCCTTTGAGCCTCAAGATGGGCAGGGATCCGGATTTTATTCCACCCACCCGCCTAGACATATGCGATCTATCTCTAATACGGCAAGAGCCTACTGAAACAATACATCACTACTGGGCCAGATTCCTCCTGGTTATGGATAGGATAAAGGACTGCCGAGAGGAAAACGCAATATCAATCTTCTGCAATAACTGCACGGACAAGGGAATAAGTAACGCCATTGATCGTCGCAAAATTACGCGCTTTACAGATCTGGCATCCATTGTACGAAAGTACAGTGCGATGGAGAGTTTCCGGAAAACCGAAAATCAATTTTGGAATAATCCGGCCCCAAACCCAGTCCGCAGTAAAAGGGCGCCATACACTCAGGCCCCAGATGCAAAAACGAAAAAACAAAAACCCAATAAGGGAAACGGAACCGTGCTGGAGGGATGGCTCAATGGACCCTGTAAGCTCCACAGTACAGAGGGAGCCATCCCAACACATAGCCTTCGAGCATGTTGGATATTACGGCAGGTGGCCAAAAGAGGCGAAGAGCTTCTAGCTCCGGGAAACCACTCCAACAATACCAGCACGGTATCAACAGTCTTCGAGACTTTCACATCAAATAATATGCGAAAACGAACAATCTGCGAACTCGCCGAAGTCTACCAAGTAGCAACAGCAAATCCATGGAGCGACACAGCTATTACCTTCAATACCAGCGAACAACCAGAGCCCCAGCCGCACTGGTACTTAGTCCCATAGTGGACGGCTTTCGACTGACAAAAGTCCTCATGGATGGCGGTAGCGGACTTAACCTCATTTATGAGGAAACTCTGCGAAAAATGGACATCGATTGGAGCCATATTGAGTGAAGCAGCACAACCTTTAGAGGAATAATCCCTAGCCGGGAAGCGCGCTGCACCGGAAAAATCACACTCGATGTGGTGTTCGGCTCTCCGGACAATTACAGATCTGAAGAAGTCACGTTCCAGGTGGCCTCGTTCAGCAGTGGGTATCACGCCATATTAGGACGAGAGGCATTCACAATTTTTCAAGCAATACCTCATTATGGGTACATGAAGCTCAAAATGCCTGGGCCCAACGGAATAATCACTCTCGCTAGTGATCCGGACATAGCACTCCGCGCCGAAAACAAGACAGCCGCACTAGCCCTCGAGGCACTATCCGAAGCCTTAGCGGCAGAGGAACTCACTACGCTGCGCTCTACGGTGAACAGGGACGATGTGATACTCGATAAAAGATCCAAGTCCACCTCCTTCAAACCAGCAGACGAGATAATAAAATTCCAGGTCCATCCAATGGACCCAACAAAGACGGCCTCCATTGGGGCACAATTGAACCCCGAAGTAGACGCCGCACTGCGCGAATTCCTTCGGGAAAATTGGGATATCTTCGCCTGGCATCATTCGGACATGCCCGGAATCCCTCGCAGGTTGGCAGAACACAGCCTAAACATCCTAAAAGGATTCAAGCCAGTCAAACAGGCTCTTCGACGATTTTCCGAGCCCAAAAGACAGGCAATGGGAGAAGATCTAGCCAAACTATTGGAAGCCGGATTCATTAGAGATATCAAACATCCGGACTGGCTAGCAAATTTGGTGATGGTACCAAAGAAGGATAAATCCTGGCGCCTCTGTGTCGATTGTAAGACCTCAATAAAGCTTGCCCAAAGGATCCCTTCCCTCTCCCCCGCATCGATCAGATTATCGATGCTACAGCAGGGCACGATTCGTTGTGCTTCCTGGACGCATACTCTGGCTATCATCAAATCAAGATGGCGGAAGCAGACCAAGCCGCAACGGCATTTCTCACTCCATATGGACCATTTTGCTTCAACAGGATGCCCTTCGGACTCAAAAACGCTGGCGCAACATATCAGCGCGTGATTCAAACATGTCTGGCAACCCTGATCGGCAAAACAGTCGAGGCATATGTAGACGACGTAGTCGTCAAAACAAAACACGTCGAAACTTTAGTAGACGATTTGAGGCTCACATTCGACAACCTCAGAGCATATGACATGAAGCTGAATCCGGAAAAATGCTTTTCGGCGTACCAGCCGGAAAGCTGCTGGGCTTCATTGTATCCGGTAGAGGAATTGAAGCAAATCTGGCCAAAATCCGAGCTCTGTCACAGTTGGATATTCCAAAAGACCTCAAACAAATACAAAAATTAACAGGATGCGTGGCAGCCCTAAGCCGCTTTATCTCCCGTTTAGGAGAAAAGGCGCTGCCCCTCTATCGCCTCCTCAGGCGCACCGAACACTTCGAGTGGACGGATGCCGCCACTGCCGGACTCGAAGAAATAAAGGCCATATTGGCAACAAATCCGGTCCTGGCTGCGCCCACTTTGGGCGAACCAATGTTGTTATACATCGCAGCAACGCATCAAGTTGTAAGCGCGGTCCTCGTCGTCGAACGAGTGACAGAAGGGCATAAATTCCCTCTTCAAAAACCAGTGTACTATGTATCCACTGTGTTAACCCCCTGCAAATCCCGTTACCCACACTATCAGAAGATAGCATATGCGGTGTTCATGGCGTCCCGGAAACTCCGGCAGTACTTTCAAGAGTGTTCGATAACAGTGGCCTCTGAAGTACCACTCAATGACATTATAAATAACCGCAACGCAACGGGCAGGATTGCAAAATGGGCCATTGAGCTCTTACCATTCGACATAACTTATAAACCTCGACGAGCTATAAAGTCACAAGTTTTGGCAGACTTCATCGCCGAATGGACTGAAGACGAACTCCCTAAAGAGTACGGCGCATACTCCAATTGGATTATGCATTTCGACGGCTCCAAAATGTTGGCCGGACTGGGGGCTGGCGTCGTACTGACGTCCCCAACCGGAGATATAGTCCAGTATGTACTTCAAATAATGTACACGAACTCCAACAATGCAGCCGAATACGAGGCCCTGTTACATGGTCTCCGGATGGCAGTCTCCATGGGCATTCAACGCCTAGAAGTGCGCGGGGATTCAAATCTTGCAATATCCCAAATAAATGGAGACTTTGACGCCAAGGATCCGAAAATGGCAGCATATCGCAACGTTGTCCTAAAAATGTCAGCTCGGTTTGAAGGACTGGAATTCCATCACATAGCTCGAGATAATAACCAGGCGGCCGACGTACTGGCACACATCGGTGCGAAGCGTGATGCCGTCCCTCCTAATATCTTCCTGGAACGGCTCTTCAAGCCATCCGTACTATGGGAAGAGGAGCCCGGTAGTGACAAACCGGAGAAAACCGCACCAACCGGTGATTCGGCAGATGACATAACACCCTCCGCCCACGTCATAATGGCAATAATCGCCGCGTGGACAGAACCTTTCCTAGCCTACTTACTTAGGCAGGAACTTCCCGAAGACCAAAATGAGGCCCGCTGCATAGTCCGGCGATCGAAGGCCTACAAGGTCCATGAGGGAGAACTTTATAAGAAAAGTACCACCGGAGTCCTTCAAAGGTGTATCTCCGAAGAAGGGCGAAACCTCCTGGCTGAAATTCATGCCGGACTAGGCGGACACCACGCAGCAGCCCGGGCCCTTGTAGGAAAGGCATTCCGTACAGGATTTTATTAGCCGACGGCTCGGGCAGACGCACAGGACTTGGTCCAGCGATGCATTGGTTGTCAGCTCTTTGCTAATCAGAGCCATATGCCACCCACCGCCCTCAAAACCATACCCATTACCTGGCCGTTTGCGGTCTGGGGGCTTCACATGGTTGGACCCCTTAAAGGGGGAACCCACAAGCAAAGGTACCTATTGGTCATGGTGGATAAATTCACCAAATGGATAGAGGCCAAACCGGTCAAAACGGCAGAGTCCGGACCAGTGATAGACTTTATATCAGGGGTGGTACACCGTTACGGAGTCCCCCACAGCATCATCACCGACAACGGCACGAACTTCACAGCCGACGAGGTTAAGTCATGGTGCAAAAATATGGGCATCAAGCTCGACTATGCTTCAGTTTATCACCCTGAAACCAACGGTCAAGTGGAAAGAGCAAATGGTCTAATCATGAGCGGCATTAAACCCAGATTAGTGAGGTCACTTACTAAATCCGACACACAATGGGTCGAGGAGCTCGACTCCGTACTCTGGGGGCTGCGGACAACGCCTAACCATACTACCGGATTCACACCATTTTTTATGGTATACGACGCAGAGGCAGTCTTGCCCTGTGACACTATTCATGACTCACCTCGAGTGCGCATGTATGAGGAAAGAGAGGCCGAGCTTGATCGGCAGGACAGCTTGGACACATTGGAGGAAGAACGTGATGTCGCGAAGGCTCGTTCCGCATTCTATCAGCAGCAGGCCCGAAGATATCAAAGCAGAGAAGTACGGGCCAAGACTTACAACGTTGGTGAACTAATTCTACGCCTGCCGGACAAGAAAAAGGACAAGCTCAAGCCCAAATGGGAGGGCCCCTTCATTATCGATCAAGTACCACTACTAGGAAAAGGGGTATAGATGGAATTGACACTAATGGCGCACCGGACACGTGGTGCGCCATTAGTATATACTAATGGCGCACCACCTTCTGATGAGCCATTAGTGTTGAAATTACTAATGGCGCACCATGCCCACGGTGCGCCATTAGTACCAATTTTTTTTGAACTAGTGCGCCTGTCCAAACATACTAATGGCGCATCCGCTGGTGGTGCGCCATTACTAGTTGTAACTAGTAATGGCGCACCAGCCAGAAGGTGCGCCACTAAAGTTATTTTTTTTATTATTGTTTTTATTCTTTTTTTGCAAAAGTACTAATGGCACAATCACACGCGGTGCGCCATTACTAGTTCAAACTAGTAATGGCGCACCGTGGCAGAGTGCGCCATTAGTATGTTTTTTTTTCAAAACTACTAATGGCGCACCACCAGGGGGTGCGCCATTAGTAACCTGGATTACTAATGGTGCATTTGTTGCTGGTGCGCCATTAGTAAGTGGGCAGCAACAAGATATTTTGGACAGCCTCTCCTCCCACACTCACTTTCTCCCCACTTCATTCTCTCCACCGCCTCCTCCTTGTCTCGGGTGCCTCCTCTTTTTCACCTCATTTCCACCATAGATTCATTCAAATTAAGTGGTTAAGTTACCTTGTTTTGCTAGGTAAGTAAGGGGGGAAGCTATATTTATGTTGTTCTCCCTACAACAATGTGCACATGCACTTTTTATGGCCTAGCTAGATCTATGTATGTTCGTGGTGTTGCATATGTTTGTGGTGTTGCATATGTGTTTGTGTTTGGAGGTGTACCGGTATTTGAAATGCGATAGTTGCCAATATTTTGCCGGAATGTTGATTCATTTCCGTTTCGGCGAGAATTTTGGCATTAAGCATTCTTTTTGGTCCTATTTTTAGGGAAAGTCATGCCAAATTTTTTCTTGGTTCTAAAATATCGTTTTGCTCTACCCCGCAGGCGACCATGGTCCGCACGATGACCGAAGGCATCGTGAATAGGTTTTTGAGGTCCGCGAAGGACGAGATGCTTCAAAAGAATGAGACGGAGATAAGATGTCCGTGTCGAAGATGCAAGCTGAATAGCCTTATTGCGGACCCGGATTCCGGGCAGGTGCGGGACCACCTGCTCTTGCGTGGTTTCATGGATGGCTATCGGTGGCAAGGTGATGAAGATGACTACGAAGTCGTCCATGGGGGCCGGGCAAGAAATGAGGAAGGGCAGCAAGATAACCACCGCGGCTCGGGGGGGCGAGAAGACGAAGAATCCCCAGGAGATGATCACGACAGTGATGCTATGCATAGTCATCATGTAGAAGATGCAGGACATGATGATGATGCCGGCGGAGCAGACGACGCTGGACCATCGATGGGCTGGGTGCAGGACCCTCATATTCAAGAGCTGCTTCTCAAGCAGACGGATAACGCAAGAGCTGCCGCCCGAGAGAAAGCCAAGATGGATCAACTTGAGTTAGACGCGGTTACTCCATTGTATGAAGGATGCAGGCCCGAGGATACCCGCCTGAAAGTAACGCTCATGGCTCTGGAGATGAAGGTAAAAAACAAAATGACCGACGCATGCTTCGACGAGAACATGTCATTCTGGCACGAACGTCTTCCCAAGGGGAACAAGTGCCCGACCAGTTTGGAGGAGGCGAAGAAAATCGTGTGTCCTCTGGATTTACCGCACGTGAAATACCATGTGTGCATGAACAATTGCATATTTTATTGCGACGAGCACGCGGAGTCTACCATATGTCTGCTGTGCGGTGTCACTCGATACAAGAAGAGGAAGAAAGCTCCTCGAAAAGTGGTGTGGTACTTTCCGATCACTCCTCGTCTGCATCGGTATTTCGCGGACCCTAAGGTAGCAAAGCTCCTGCGTTGGCACGCGGATAGGGAGGAGAAGAAGCGAGAAGATGACGCAAATGATCCGGAGATAGATAAAAAAGACAAGATGCTGAGTCACCCTAAGGATGCGAGCCAGTGGCAAGCATTGAACTTCGAATACCCAGAATTTGGGAACGATCCAAGGAACATCGTGCTGGGCGCGAGCACCGATGGAGTCAATCCATTTGGCAGCCAGAGAAGCACACATAGCACCTGGCCTGTGTTTGTGTGGATGTACAACCTTCCCCCTGGTTGTGCATGAAGAGGAAGTACATTCACATGAGTATGCTAATTGAAGGGCCGAAACAACCAGCGAACGACATCAATCTGTATCTGGGGCTGCTGAAAGAGGAGCTTGACACGCTGTGGAAAACGCCAGCCAATACGTGGGACGCCGCAGAGAAAGAATATTTCCCTATGAGAGCAGCACTGCTCACGACGGTGCACGACTATCTCGGTTACGGATATCTTGCGGGGCAGGTAGTCGACGGATTTTCTGGATGCGTAAGGTGCATGGATGACACAACGTATCGCCAGCTAGATAGAGATCCCGGGTCTTCGAAAACCATGTTCATGGGACATCGAAGGTGGCTTCACGATGATGACCCGTGGAGGAAACGCAAGGATCTGTTCGATGGTGAAACCGAACCCCGAAAACGCCCGTGTACGTGGAGCGGCAAGGAAATAGACAAGCTGTTGAAAAATTGGAAAGACTGCCCACTGCCGGGAAAGAAGCAAAAGGCGCCAGAGCCAGGAAAGAAGCAAAAGGCGCCAGAGCCGCTGCTGAAGGTATGGAAAACGAGGTCTGTTTTCTGGGACTTGCCGTACTGGAAGATCCACCGTGTGCCTCACAGCCTTGATGTCATGCATATCACGAAGAACGTGTGCGAGAGTCTGCTTGGTACCCTGCTCAACATGCCAGAGAGGACCAAAGATGGGCCGAAAGCAAGGGCAGACTTGAAATCAATGGGCATCAGGCAGGAGCTTCACGCTATATATGATGATGATGATGATGATGATGATGATGATGATGATGATGATGATGATGATGAGGCGAAGCAGGACACAGAAAGTCGTCGCAAAGGCAAAAAGGCCAAGAAGACCGGAAATGACTACCCTCCCGCGTGCTTCACTCTAAGTCAGGAGGAGATCGAGCAGTTTTTCACCTGCCTCCTAGGAGTAAAACTTCCTTACGGTTACGCGGGGAAGATAAGCAGATACCTAGACCCAGCGAAGCAGAAGTTCAGCGGGATGAAGTCTCACGACTGTCACGTGCTGATGACGCAGATACTTCCAGTTGCAATCCGTGGGATCATGGACGCGCACGTCCGTGAAACGCTATTTGGCCTATGCAACTTCTTCGACGTCATCTCTCGGAAGTCGATTGGCGTGAGGCAACTCAGAAGGCTACAGGAAGAGATCGTGGTGATACTATGCGAGCTTGAGATGTACTTCCCGCCCGCATTCTTCGACGTTATGGTGCATCTGCTGGTCCATATAGTGGATGATATCATCCAACTCGGGCCGACGTTCCTGCACAGCATGATGCCGTTCGAAAGGATGAATGGTGTCATCAAAGGATACGTTCGCAACATGTCACGTCCAGAAGGAAGCATAGCCAGGGGCTTTCTGACCGATGAGTGCATCTCCTACTGCACGAATTATCGAGGCATCAAGAACCCCGTTGGTCTGCCCGTCAACAGGCACCTCGGCAGGCTCGCTGGATGGGGTCACCGTGAGGGTCGCCGCGAAATGCATGTCGACTTCGAGGGTCGACTCGCCGACTTTGAAAGAGCAAACCTAGTCGCGCTACAACACATAGACGTGGTCGATCCTTGGGTGGTAGAGCACAAAACCTTTATTAAGAAGACGTACAATGACCGAGGCCAACAGAGGACGGACGGAGATATACTCAAAGAGCGCAACTCATGTTTCACGCGTTGGTTCAAGCAGAAGCTTCTGTCATACCCTTTACATGAGGATTCTTCCGCGGAAGAACAACTCATATTCGCCTTGTCACAGGGCGCCGAGCACAACCTGGTGACCTATGAGGCGTACGATATCAACGGCTACACATTCTATACTGAGGCCAAGGACATGAAGAGCGATGGTTATCAGAACTCCGGGGTAACGATGGAATCCTACACCGGTAACGACAAGGACAGATACTACGGAAGGATCGAGGAGATCTGGGAGCTGAGCTACGCTGGAGAGAAGGTCCCGATGTTCCGTGTCAGATGGGCCAAGAACATCATAAAAGAAGACCGGTATTTCACCACCATGGTTATACCCGAAGCCAAATCCAAGACCGCGGGCGCAAACGTCACTGCGAAAAATGAGCCATGGGTACTGGCTTCCCAAGTGGACCAATGCTTCTTCATTACCGACCCGTCAAAGCCCAGTCGTGTTGTCGTGAGGAGAGGCAAAAGGAAGATCATCGGAATGGATGGAGTAGCCAATGAGCAAGACTTCGACAAGTATGGCGACCCGAGGATCGAACATGACGACGATGATGAAGTAGCAGCATACACCACAAGAAGAAGCAGGACCACCCTACCTAAAGGACGTCCGTTCCACAGAAGAACTCCATTTGCGAAAAAGATGGGCAAGAAGATTGTGAATAGATAGCTAGCTAAGATCGATTGTATTTAAATCGTAACCTTCATTTCTCGACACGGTCAAAAAAAAACCTTCATTTCTCGATTGTATTTCATCGGCAGTTTTTGAACTATCATGAATATTTTTAAATTTCATGGACACTCGATCTCGATCCCCCTCCATCTCGATCGCTATCCCACCTCGCCAGATCCGGCCGTCCCCCTCGCCGCCGAGCACCCCCCGGTCCACCGGCCGCCGCCGCCGACCCCCCGCACCCTCAATTCCCCTACTCAACCACCGCCGCCGACCCCCCGCACCCCTCCCCTACTCAACCGCCGCCGTCGACCCCCTGCACCCCCCGCACCCTCCCCCGCTCCACCGGCATTACTGTTTGATGATATTTTTTAAAAAAATTATTACTGTCTTATAAAAAAATATTACTGTTATTATTTAAACAAGTTTGAACATATTTAAACACAAATAAGTATCAAACAACTTTTTAAATGCTAAAAAAAATTGTGGAGCCTGGGAGTCGAACCCAGGACCTCCTGGTGTGAGAACTGGCTGCTGACCAGTCGAGCTAGTAGAGGGGACTTGATGTGGATCAGTTCAGGTGGAATGTAACCTGTTGGCTCGAGCAGAATTTTTTTTTACTAATGGCGCACCAGGGTGAGGTGCGCCATTAGTGTGGATGTACTTATGGCGCACCGAGGGGTGGTGCGCCATTAGTATTGTGCCTCCATCCATCCATAGTCCTCCCCGGCGGCCCACCTCTCTCCCTCGCCCTCGATCCCGTCTCTCTCCCTCGCCCTCGTCCTCGATCCCCTTCCCCGACGCCGCTGCCCCGCCGCCTCGACGCCGCCCCGACGCCGCTGCCCCGCCGCCTCGACGCCGCCCCGACGCCGCTGCCCCGCCGCCTCGACGCTGCCCCGCCGCCTCGCCGCCCCGACGCCGCTGCCCCGCCGCCCCGACGCTGCCCCATCGCCTCGACGCCGCCCCGACGCCCCGACGCCGCCTCGACACCCCGACGCCGGCGAGCGACCAGGATCAGATTAGGTACCCGTCTCTGCTCCTCCGCTCCCCCCTCTCCTCTGTGAATTGTCCATGCGACCTTCGAATTGAACTCAAATCCTTAGAATCAAGTTCGAATGATCGATTATGTTAAATGTATATAGAAATTTGTTATGCTCTTTGGTGGATCTGTTGATCATAGATAAATGCCACTCTACTGTTTTAGTGTTCGTGTCTGCTCTGTCAAAAAAATTGGGGAAAATCCTGCCAGTTAAGCTGGCTGATTAGTATATATTTAGTCATTTTTAGTGTTAATATATGTCACTCCGTGTGCATGATTTCTTCTCAACAAGTTCCAGAAACTTTGTGAAATACTATAATATACCACTTTTTATCCATGTATTAGAACTCTGTCCAAAGCTCAAAATACGAAAACAAATTGTTGTTTACTTGTGATGTTGATACAACTGTAATGGTCTGCGCAATTGGTGATTTTTTCAAAATGTTTTCTATTTCCATGGGGATAAATTTATCTTATGCCTTATGTTCATGCGATTCAGTTCATTTGTTTTGAGTTGCGCAGTAGGGCAAAGCCCCACACCCCCTGTTATATTTATTTAAATTAAGATTACAAGGCTACATGTAGAAAATAAAATGCACATTAGAACTATACATGGAAGCAGGTGCCTTTGTGTTCTGGTAGTCCTTTAGAACTATACATGAAAACATAATCTTCCTTATCAAGACAAACATATCAGAAGCAGGTGCAGGAGCTGTAGTACTCCATTTGGAGACTTTAACTGGATCAGATTAGGTACTCCATTTGCTGTAGTACTCCAGTTAACTGAAACTAGTGACATCACTTGAAGAAACTTAAGTCTGGATAATCAAATTCATCATACACTATTACTTGAATCAAAGATCAGGTATTCCATTACAGTAGCAAGTGTACCAGTATTATTGGAGTAAAAAAATTCAGTTAAATTGTGCAGTAGTGTACTCCTGCTTGCTCTTCTCTGAAGCTTGTGGAATGATATACTTGCACTGATAAACTGAAAGAAATATTGCATTATAACTCTTGCTAAGTATTGAAACATAATACGATTCTGCTTATGTGTTGCTTATTTTGGAACTATATTTATCATTACCATTTCAAGGAATCTGCACTTCATGTGATGTTCGACCTCAACTTCGGCTTGAGAAATAAGCAAAATAACGGTTATCATGGTCCGACTCATGTTGAAGATTGTGCACCCCGGTTGAAAGCAGATTGCCTCAAGCAGGAAATCACTAGGAATTGTGCTTCTGGATGTATTATGTGCCATTGGTCTTTTTTATAAGAAAAAACAATTGTTAGCTTTTAGATGTTGTGGTGGTTCACTTGGTGGTATATTGTTTGGACTTACACTTGTTAGCTTTTTTATAAGCAAAAACATGCCAATGTATTTTCCATGCTATGATGGAGGCCTTTTTTTGCCTTGTCCACCCGAGAGGCCCTTGAGTTTGCCGGAATGTCGATTAACTTCTGTTCCGGCAAATTCGAGTACTCCATATGTCCTATTTTCAGCAAAGGTCATGCTGAAATTTTCCGTGAATTTTAGCATGACTTTGCTAAAAATAGGACATATGGGGTACTTGTGACTAATGCATGGGCCGGGGTACTTGTGACCAATGATGAAAGCTTAGGCTTTTAGGGTGCCTCGGCATCGAAAAACCCTCAATGATAAATGCTTAGCTTTTAGGATGCCTCGGTGTCGACAAACCCTAAACAATAACCAACTTTTTGACCAAACTTTGTTTCTATTTAGAGAGAAACATGGCCCACAACGATGAGGCCGGGGGTTCGGGCGGCAAGGCATTCTGGGAGCTGTCCCAGGAGATGGAGGAACAACCTCACTTGTATGAGGCCGCTGCCTTCCCCACCGATCCTGAGACCACTGATGGTGCCGCCGAGGATGACCACACTGATGCCACCACTGATGGTGCCGCCGAGGATGCCACCACTGATGATGGCGGCGCCCGCACAGATGGCAGCCAACCGAAGAGGCAACGGAAGGACCGATGCCCGATCGTGCTCCTCACCCTCAAGGAGGAAGTTACTGAAGTGGACTCCAACGGGTATCCAACGGCGCCCGAACGAATAGTCAAGGGGTACTCGCTTCAGCTCGGATGCATTGTCCGGAGCACCGTCTCGATCAACACCGAGAACCTGAGGCATCCTGACCGAGGGAATTTGCGCCACCTCCTCTTCACGAAGCTGCACGAACGATACAAGTTCCCCGCTGAATTTGCAAACACAAGCCTCAAAGGGAATAAAGTGAACAATGCTGCCCTCACGAAGATGAGCAAGGCCCTTTCTACTTGGAAAAGCAATGTGAAGAAAATGATCGATAAAGGTGAGAGTTATGAGAAGATCAAGGAGAAAAATCCTTCGATCACCGACGATGACTACAACGACTTCAAGATCAATTGCTCGAGCACCGCAAGCTCCCAATCAAGTTAGTGGGGGAAACAAATGCGGGAGCTGAACATAGGGGAACACACACTCGGTCCCGGCGGTTACAGAGTGGCGGAGCCTATATGGGACAAGGAGGAGGCGGACCGTGCCGAGCAAGGCCTACCGCCCCTCTTCGAGAAATACAGCGGTAACAAGCAGACCAGGAACTTTGTTAGGGCCCGGTACAAGAAGGACCCGAAAACAAAGGAGCTTACCACGGATCCGAAGACCAGGCAGCTTGAGCTTGTTCTGGTAAGGAATACACCCCTGCGTAATTAGCTCCATATGGTTGCATTCTAATTAATGAAGCCAAATTTCTAAATGGTTCACATTCCTTCCACAGGCGACTGAAAGCAGTAGCGCGGGGTCGACTAAGAGCAACCCTTGGGACACCACTCTAAATAGGGCGTTGAATGTAATGAAGAAGAAGGATAAGCTCAGTAAGCCAACGTCAGCTGGTCGTGTGGCCGGCAAAGGCTTGTCGACAAAATGGGGGTCATACTATACCGCTGGTGTGCGGAAGGAGAAAAAGACCAGCTCGGAAAGCCAGGCGCGAGAGGTTCAAGAACTCAAGGAACAGGTGGCGCGGATTCTGGAGATTGTCCAAGAGCAAGTGGAA
Organism: Triticum timopheevii; assembly: GCA_963921465.1. Taxonomy (NCBI): domain Eukaryota; kingdom Viridiplantae; phylum Streptophyta; class Magnoliopsida; order Poales; family Poaceae; genus Triticum; species Triticum timopheevii. The sequence goes on along the minus strand of OY997272.1, from coordinate 66,620,879 downwards.
CAACGACTCGGAGCGACGATCACCGCCATTGTGCCTACCTTGATCTCGGGGTTGAGTGCGTGGATTGCAGGCGGCCAACAGGGGCCGCCCCCGATTCCTAGCTTCACGGCCAGCAACTCGCATAATGCGATGGCAGGGCCATTGGTGCCTCCGGCGGAGGCAGCATTGGTGTCTCCGACGCCGGCACGGGAGCTTAATGCACCCGGGTGTACGCCGGCCGGCACCTCTGCAGCAAGCGGCCCCTCCGTCAATTGCACGCCCGCCGTTGGCGGTGCGTCGACATTAGCCGAGCTCGACGCCATCATCACGGTAACTAATTAAGCCTCTCTCGGCCGAGGACTTCATCTCCTTGCCTTTGACTGGGCATCCCTGACGCCCTACATGTTTTCGTAGGGCGCCGCTGACGTTCCATGCACTCTCCTCCACTTCGTGAACAACGAGTTGCTCGATGTCGCCAAGGGCAAAATCGTTCAACCGGGCAACCCCTTGTTCCACGGTACCCAGATGCCACCCAACTTGTTTAGGGTTCAACTGGTTCGGGTGCTGCCAGGCTGCGACAACTTGTTACCTCCGATTCGACCCGTCGGGGCCGACGATGAAGACGTGATGACCCTCAGCGCCTGCCTGAGCTGGCCCCTGGTTTGGCCGAAGAGCCAGATTCGTTTGGGGGCGGGGGACTCCACCCCAAAGACAACACCGCCAGTCGTGCCGGCGCCAAGTCGGCCCCATGGCAAGACTGCCGTAACGGTGCCGGACATCCCTATGCCACTGGATCCAAACATGCATATGGCACAGGATCAGAACGACGACGACGACGACGATGATACATTTGGCAACGTCGATCAGTACTTTGCCGATCATGGGTACGATGGCGACTTCATGGGGCCTCCTTCTCAAGAACCAAACCCAACAAAAGACGTGTGCGATCTAGCTGGTACCGCGGAGAAGCCAAGTTGCAACAGGCGCCGTCTGGCGTTCAGCTCTCAGGAGACGCCTCCAGCTGCCGACTTCACCGTGCCTCAGATAGGCGAGGTGCGAAATATTATCAGCCCCAACACACTCAAGAAGGCGGTCTGTGAGCAGAACTCGGTCCCATTACAGGAGAAGAAGAAGGCACGCAAAAGAAAGACTAAGAAGGGTGCGAGCCAGCCGGCACCGAGTACGATCCGTGCTCAGGACGGGCCACCTTCACCGCAGGATATCTCGAGGAGGGTGCATGTGGCGGGTAGGGCGATGCTACCGACAAATATGCTCAATGCTGCAACCGGTGCTATGCGGAGTCTGCATGACAGTGTTCTTGCTTTGGAGAAGCGGCGTCTCAGAGAGAAGGATGTGGCATACCTGGTTTTCGCGGCCAAGGTGCCAGAGGGCAAGGGATTTGTGGATAACTCCATCGGGCGTACGATCGTCCTGCGTTTTGATGACATCCACGCTATGTTGAACCTTCATCCGCTGCACTACACCTTCGTTCGGCTATTTTCGCTGAGTATGGAGATGCAGATCATTCGCGACAAGACCCCGGACATCGTGATAGTCGACCCCTTCTACATGCGTGCCAAGATCTTGGGCAGCGCTGGGGACCGGCAAGTCGCGAGTTCTTACCTCGAAGGCGTCATTCTGGCAAACCAAGATAAGGATAACTTCCTCGTGCCTTACTTTCCCGAGTAAGTCCTCCCCTCAACTGGCCCGTAACATATGAATTCTTACATTTCGATCATTTTTCTTTTAACATTCCGTGTTTTCTGCAGTGACACACGTTGCACGCTCATCCTCCTAAGCCCCAAATATTCCATGGCCACGTATTTCGACCCGGACTGTCAGTCGAACGTAGACTACACAAATGTCAATAAGGTTCTTGATGATGTTCTCCCCAGCTACGCCAAATCTGGAGGCACCTTCACCAGGCCTAATCGTAAGTACGGCAAGCATGTGTTCTCCCACAATACGATGTTCTGCTGCGTCAACCAGCCGCCTGGCGGTCAGAAGGGTGCCTACTACGCCATCCATCACATGCGAGCGATCGTAAGGGACCATCATCAACTTCTGCTACCGAGTAAACTCAAAGATTGGGCAAAGAGCGTGTCGGCAATCCAGGACGCGGACCTCCGACAAGAATTCTTTTGCATCCAGTCGGAGTTTGCGGAAATCATCCATCAAGATGTCCTTCGTACCTCGGGGCAGTTCTACCTCAACAATCAACCGTCCAACAGTGACATCGACACAATGCTACAAATGCAGGCTGTCAACGACCGTTATTTCATGACTCCCACGATAGACGGCGGCTTCATCCACGCTCCGGTCCCTTGAGTCGAGTCGAAAGCAGTGATGCTGTGTCTAGTTCTGAAACATCGATTGGCTCATGTTGTAATTAAACTTTAATGAACTTGTAGTATGTCTCTTTGGTTTCGAGAGTCGTTCAACTTAGATGTAATCGATGCTATTAATGTCTTGCTTTTCTCTTCCGATTGTTCTGTTGCATACTTATATATTGCTTATGTATTGTCTGTGAATTGGTACTAACGTTTCGTTTGGCTAGTTCATAGCGATGCCGACGTATGTCGTGTACAAGGGTATGGTTCCCGGAGTCTACGATGACTGGGAGGAGTGTCGGAGACAGGTTCACCGATTCAGCGGTAACAGTTACAAAGGGTACACCACTAGGGCCGAGGCCGAATCTAGATACGCCTGCTATCTAGCGGGAGAGGGGACGGAGCGTTGGAGGAACCGGATGAAGACGAGTTTCATCGTGATGATGCTCATCGTGATGACCGCAGCTCTCTTCTATGTGATGGTAGTTTAGATGATCGATATCGACTTGTAATGTGAAGACAAACTCGCTACTCGTGGTCTCGAGACTTGTAATATAATGTTCTATCTTTGTTCGGTCTTTTCAATTCGGAGACTAATATGATGAATTGTATTCGGAGACTAATATGATGAATTGTATTCAAAGACTAATCTTCTATTGTATTCGATGAATCTGTTGTTGATGTGTGCTGTCTATATTTTGTCAAATTATACATTTTGTAACCTGTGCAAAAAACAGAAAATAAAAAATAAAAAAACCTAATATTCATACTAATGGCGCATCACATGACAGTGCGCCATTAGTATGACAGTGCATACTAATGGCGCATCACTGGGCAGTGCGCCATTAGTATGCCGCGGTTACTAATGGCGCATCCAGTGGTGGTGCGCCATTAGTAAGCCAAAGCACCTGGGTATACATGGCCCCTGAGAGGCATACTAATGGTGCACCCTGGCCTATACTAATGGCGCACCCGCGGTGCGCCATTAGTAAAAATTACTAATGGCGTGCTATTAATGGCGCACCAGAGATGCGCCATTAATGGCCATTTTAGGTGCGCCATTAGTAGGGGTTTTTCTAGTAGTGTACTGACCGGCGGAGCATACCGTCTACGAGATGCGTCGGATAACCGACTCGAGCCGAACCCATGGAACGCAGCCCGCCTCCGACGATTCTATGCCTAGCGCCGGACTAAGAGTTCGTCCCCTTCCCCCGTCCAAACTTTTACACTTCGGCTGTCTTTTGTTTCTCTTTTTATCCTTTTTACTTAAAAGCCCTTCCGGGCCTATTTTCGCATTCTTTGCATACGCATGATGTGCCATCCGCACTCATTATTCCTGGGGGCTTCTTTTACTGAAGCTCAATTATACGGGTTTCATATCCAGCACATGTGTCAAGCTTCCACATGTACCTTTTACTCGCCATTATATGCATCGATATGACTTAAGTTTTGGCCAAGCTGGGTTGCCTGGCTCCTGTTCTTACCCCTACGTTCCCGATTGTTCGGCTAGGAGGTAAAGGGAGCACCTCTGCGATTGTTACTGCCGGGTCAGCCGGATGTGTACCTCAGACTGGGTGAAGCCGAAAGCTAGCATTCTTAAGGGAATATTCGGTCGGTGACTTAAAAGATGACTTTTTACCTATTTATCTATTTGCCCCCAGATGTTTTACTGCTTTCTTTGCAGTCCAGACATGCACTTTAGGGCATGCCTCCCAGGGAAAGGAACCCTTAACGGAACTATTCTCCCTGGAAGATGTTTCTTACTAACCATGTAATATAACATAACTAGTTGGGCACTTGTCTGATAAAGCACTAATGACCCCTACGCCTGGTCTCCATGCATACCACGGTTGTTTCTTAACCAAAAAGGTATTCGGACACACTCCGGACTCTAGGGTCCCGAGGTCGAAGCGAAAATGTCGGCAAAGACAAACGATCTACAATCCGGCTAGAAGGCATTTCACATGTCACTTTAAAGGATAACATACATTGTCAAATTTATTGATTGTATTCCTCCTCAATCCCGTCTAACAGGCTGTCTAGTTTACAGTCCCGTTTGGAAAATTTAACAGCCAACTCTACTTGGCTATACACTAAACTCACAGGGATCTCCTTCCCATCGGGCCCCACCGGTCCAACTTCGGCCATGTGGTTGGGATCCGCCTTCTTGTACCGCGTCTTCACCATGGCCCAAGCCTCCCTGGCACCTTGACGGCAAGCCGAAATCTTCCACAAACGGAAGCGCTGCCGCACTCCCTGCAGCTTCTCCGCAAGCTCCCCGAGGCCCTCGGGTACGGTGAGGGCTGGCCATAAAGCCTGAACGACGCCGCTCATTGCCTGCCGAACTCGTTCGAGTAGCTGCAACAGTTCGGGAAGTTGATCACCCATTGATATGGGCATCTCCTCTGCAGGACGACCCGTGAGTATACCTACAAGACATATCATGTCAAAATACTTCCTCGCTGAACTCTTCTTTTCAAAAGAGTTCGCTCAAGCACTTACTATAAATGCCGCGACGAAGCCGCTAATTCTCCTTAACGGAGCCGGACAGCTCGGCCTGAGCGCCTTTCAGCTCTTCTTCGAGCTTGGCGTTGGCATCCTGGAGCTTGTTCCTTTCCTCCTGAACCCTGTTCAGCACACTCTCGCCGGCCTTTAGCTGGCGCAGCAATGCTTGCCTGTCCAGATCTTGTCCGGCGGTACCTGCAATGTCATTATTAGACTCGCGCGCACGCCGCACAACGCTTATATTTACTAATAAACATGTGTTACCAGGAGGGGTCTTTCCGTCTCCTCCTGCGGCAGCAAGTGCAGCCTCAAGTTGGGCCTTGCAATCTTCCAGCTCCCGGGACAGCTGGGCGTTCTTCTCGTTACGTGCCTGAAATTTCCAATGATCCTTAAATCAGTTAGCATAACTACTTTAAGTCTCGGGGGCTACTGGTATATACAACCGTTAAAATTCCTTTACCCGTATGTCTTTCACATACTGCTCCGTGGCTCTGGTAAAACCATTTTGAGCGGCACGGAGATGCGCGTCCCCTGCGTTGAAGGCATCCAATGCCTCAGGGGAAAAGCACGCTTCATGAAATACTGTCCAGCGACACCTATGGTTCATAGCGCTCTCCACCTCAGACTTGGTGGCGGACAATCTGTCGGTATCCTCCGTTGGAGAAGGATCCGGCTCGCGTCTTGCGCTTGCCTCCCCCTCCAGGCCGGGCGCTGGAGCCTGGCCGGTGTTGGTCGGATCGGCAATTCATGCGCTCGCAGTCCGGCAAGCGCTTTTTCTCCTACAAAGATCATGAGCACTCAGACGTTTCCTCGGAACGTTGCTCTGAAAATTCAAATACGAGCTATACCTTTGCGGCGACGTTTCCGCCCGCACTGCGCTCCTTTTCCGCCTGCTGGTTCGGACTGACCTCTGTTGGTCAGCCGCCGCAGGCTCGGCTTCCTGCCGTAAAGGCGCTTCCTGCAAAATACCATCGTTCGCGAAGGTCAGAAATAGGCAGAGATGAGATAATGGTGTCCGGACTTCCGTTGCGGTCACCTGGGAAGCCGGACTTAGCCCGGGGTAGTCCGCCATAATGTCTGGGTCCTCTTCGGAGGCCGGATCCAGGGATCCTTCTGGATCCTCGGGCTGTGGAGCAGGACTCACCATGTCCTCCACAGTCCGGCGTAGATCCTGCGCCGAAGACATAATATAAGAAGCTTAAACTTCGAAAGCATGGGTTGAGCCCTTCAAAGTGTTCACTTACCCATCCTCTGGGGTTGATCATGGAAAACCCATTCAAAGGGTTCGTTCGAAGGAAGTCCTCCTTCTCCCCCATGTACAGGCTGGACAGGATCTTCACCAGATCCTCGGTCGAATCCGGCCCTTTGCGGCCGTGCCGGGTAGCATCGTCTTCCCCGTTGAAATCCCACATGGGGCGGCCTTGTATTGCAATGGCTGTACCCCTCGCTTGATGCATGTTGCCATGACTCCGATCATGGTCAAACCGGAATGGGCCATTAATCTTATCCGGCCCATCAAGTAATGGACGCTCTTGTCTTCCTCCAATCGGGGGCTCCGCGGGCGCCAGCTGAGGCGTTTCTTCAAGGGAGCAGCACTTAACTCCAGGAGGCCGATCCGGACTGGGTCTGGCAGCGGAGCGTCCCCTATATAAAACCATTCCGAGGGCCAGTCTTCGGACGCCTTCTTGGGAGTACCGGATAGGTATCCGGTCCCGGCGATGCGCCATATTTCGGCTCCGCCCACTTGATATATGGACCCCTTGTGAGATCGGGGTACGAGGCAAAACAACCTCTTCCACAATGCAAAATGGGGCTCGATGCCCAGGAATAGCTCACAAAGAGCTACGTAGCCCGCGATATGCAGGACAGAGGCGGGCGTGAGGTGGTGGAGCTGGAGCCGTAGAACTTCAGGAGCCCGCGAAGGAACGGATGTATTGGAAGTCCGAGTCCCCTTATCAGATAGGGAACAAAGCATACTCGCTCTCCCTTATTGGGGTTTGGAGTGTCCTCCGCCTGCCTCCCACCTTGATAAGTAACCAGTCTGGCCCGGACTGGGACCATGAAGGCCGGAGGGAGAAATCCCCCCGTTTGGAGCTTCACTAGCTCGTTGTGCGAAATAGAGCACCCCCTCCAATTCCGCGGCGGTGGGCTGGGAGCGCGTGAAGAAGAGCCACGTTGACGATCCATGATGGAATGGATTGCTAGGTCAAAGGCGCTTCGATGGAGTATTCGCGGAAGGAAGACGGTGTGGTTTGGATCTGGATTCTTGCCTCTTTTGTAGGCGGACGACTCGCACAATTAGGGGGTGAAATGCAAAAGACACCCTAGCTTTTCGCATTCGTACGACGCGTGGAAGAGGGCCATTATTTGGCGTAGAAGCCGAGGAACACAGTATTCAAGATGAAGCCGGACACTGTTCGGCAGGTACATGGAATTTGAAGGGAGGACCCGCCTTGCAACGCCGAAGACTATAAACACGCTGGACTTATCGTCATTGAAGCCTGGTTCGGGGGCTACCGAGGGAGTCCTGGACTAGGGGGTGTCCGGACAGCCGGACTATCATTATCCGCCGGACTCCAAGACTACAAAGATACAAGATTGAAGACTCCGTCCCGTGTCCGGATGGGACTTTCCTTGGCGTGGAAGGCAAGCTTGGCAATACGGATATGTAGATCTCCTACCATTGTAACCGACTCTGTGTAACCCTAGCCTCCTCCGGTGTCTATATAAACCGGAGGGGGCTTTAGTCCGTAGGACAACATACATTACAACAATCATACCATAGGCTAGCTTCTAGGGTTTAGCCTTCTTGATCTCGTGGTAGATCCACTCTTGTAATACCCATATCATCAATATTAATCAAGCAGGACGTAGGGTTTTACCTCCATCAAAAGGGCCCGAACCTGGGTAAAAACATCGTGTCCCTCGTCTCCTGTTACCATCCGCCTAGACGCACAGTTCGGGACCCCCTACCCGAGATCCGCCGGTTTTGACACCGACACCCTCCGTTATTTCGTCCACCGTCACCCTAGCATATCCTTCTGGAATTGGACGACAGTGAAAAGTTGCGCTGGGTTCAGAAGGTCGAACAGAGCCGACAGCCGCCTTGACTTTTAAGTTCTGCCATTGCGTCATAAGGTGGCAATTTTGAGACTCCGTGATAGCATCCACAGGGTAGCTAGTAGGAGCCGTCAAGACATGCTCCGGCTGAAGTAGCTCAGTGGAAGCCACGCTGCTTCTCCGCTGAGATGGCGGGGTAGCTTCGGGGGAAGCTTCGGCAGTTCGTTTGTTGTGATTTGCTTCTCGTTCCTCTATCGCTTGAACCCTTGCGTGTAGCGCCTGCAGTTCGGTCTGCTGCACTTTCTTCCTCCTCTCCTTTAATTTGTAACCGCCTGCGTCCCGAAACCCAGCCTTCCATGGAACGGAGCCTGGCGTGCCTCGTGTCCGTCCAGGGTGCTCAGGATTACTGAGGTACATTGTGAGCTCGTCATTCTCTCTGTCTGGAACGAACGTCCCTTCCTGCGCTGCATCGATATAGTGTTGAAGCCTCTTGACTGGTATTTTCATTTGCTCATCCGTCCAAAGGCACTTCCCTGATACAGGGTCCAAGGTTCCGCCGGCCCCGAAGAACCAAGTCCGGCAATGGTCTGGCCAGTTCATTGTCTCTGGTTCTATCCCTTTATCAAGCAGATCATTCTCAGCCTTGGCCCACTTAGGTCGGGCTTTGAGGTAGCCACCTGACCCCGTGCGATGGTGAAGCTTCTTCTTCGCATCATTTTGCTTGTTTGTCGCCGACATCTTCTTACTCTTTTCAGATGTCTTGTGGGCCACAAATGCGGGCCAGTGATCTCTGATCTTCTCATATTTGCCGATGAATTCTGGTGTCTCTTCTTTGTCGACAAACCTTTTCAGCTCATTCTTCCACCTCCTGAATAGGTATGCCATCTTCTTAAGAGCATGAGACTTGATTAATTGCTCTTTAACTGGCTTCTCCAGATCCTCCTCTGGCGGTAGGGTGAAATTTGCCTTCAGCTCAGTCCAAAGATCATCTTTCTGCATATCATTGACATAAGACACCTTAGGGTCTTCGTTCTTAGGCTTATACCATTGGTGGATGCTGATCGAGATCTTGTCCCTAACAAGAACCCTACACTGAGCAGCAAATGCTTCCTTTGTCCGCATGGCTTCAATTGGTTGGCCGTCGCGCGCGATTGCTGTGATCTCAAACCTTTCATCCGAGCGCAACTTTTTCTTCGGGCCTCGTCTCTTTACCGAAGTTGTGCTCGATCCGGAGGGCTAGAAAAAAGAAGAAAGATGAGAGTTAATTAATATGTGTACATATACCAAAAGAATGAATGCATCAATTAGCTAGTCAGCACAGGCCTAACTAATAGATATACCTGGCCGGACTTGGTTCGGTCACCGGAGCCTTCATCACGGTCTCGTTCTTGCACCTTCATTGGGTCACCGGAGCCATCATAATCATGTCTTTCCTCCTCCATTCTTCGATCACCGTAGACTACTTCTTCACCCTGTTCTTCTAGACCATCATTGTCATTAAGATACGACAAGATATCACCTCCGGCTAAGATTATGTCCCCCAACACCTCTTCTGCTTCCTCGTCTCGCATGTGCTCCATTGTTTCTGCAAATATTACAACATGGCAATTATTACACAAACATGACAGCAGGTGGATATATTAGTGGCAAACATAGACCGAGCTTATTCCGGGTTTGGGGTGGCCTCGGCAACGCTTCAAGGGTAGGGGTGCGATGGGAGGGGTAGGAGACCGGCATCGTTTATTTTCTAGGGTTTGGGTGTCCTCGAGTGTTTTGGTCAAGCAAGAGGGGGTGGCCTCGAGAGAGTTTGTCGGGTAGGGGCGCGGCGGGAGGGGATAGGAGACCGACATCATTTTTTCTAGGGTTTGGGTGTCCTCGAGAGTTTTGGTATAAATTATCACAGTAGAGAGGGGGTAATATCGACAACAATGACATACATACATGGGAAAATAATTTTATCGGGGAGGGGGTATATCGACCTCCCCCCATGTGTTGAAGTTATCGGGAGGGGGTTATATCGACAACGACGACATACGTACATGGGAAAATAATATTATCGGGAAGGGGGTATATCGACCCCCCCCCCCCTTGTGTTGAAGTTATCGGGAGGGGTATATCGACGACGACAGACCCGATAAAACATAAGAAAACGAAGAAGAAATAAGAAGAGGAGAAGAAGAAGGGAATAGAGGAGAAGATCGAAGAAAAAAAACGAAGAAAAAAAGAGGAAAAGAAGAAAGGAATAGAGGAGAAGATCGAAGAAAAAAAGAAGAAAAAAAAAGAGGAGAAGAAGAAAGGAATAGAAGAGTAGAAGAAAAAATAGAATATTTTCTATTTTTTCTTCTACTCTTCTATTCCTTTCTTCTTCTCCTCTTCTTTTTCTTCTTTTTCCTCTTCTTATTTATTTCTCCTCTTCTTCCTATCCTCTTCTTCTCCTTTCTTCCTCTTCTTATTTTCCTTTCTCCTTCTCGGTCTATGCACGATAGATAGTTCTGAAAAAATACATCTACGATCCCTCATACATACATACAAAAAATACATCTAAAAAATACCTATATGATCCCTCATACATACAAAAAACATCTGAAAACAACATATAAGAACATCTAAAAAAATAAATATATGATTCCTCACATATACATACCTGCATCTAAATTTCTTTTATGAACAACTAAAAACATCTGAAAACAGCATATAAGAACATCTAAAAACATCTAAACAAATAGCATATATATATATATATATATATATATATATATATATATATATATATATAGAAAAAAAAGAAAGCTAGGGGCCGGGCAGAGGGGCATGGCGGCGGCGGCGGCGGCGGTGGGGCAGGGCAGGGGCGCAAGTTCGCGAGGCAGGGCAGGGGTGCGGGAGTGAGGCAGGGCAGGGGCGCAAGGCAGGTGCTCACAGGGGGTGGTGGGGCACGGCGGGCGCCGTCGGGGCAGGCGCAGGGGCGCGGGGAGCGGCGCCGGCGTCGGGGCAGATGGTGTCGAGGGCGGCGGCGGCGGCGGCGCAGGGGCGCGGGGAGCGGCGTCGGCGTTGGGGCAGATGGCGTCGGCGGCGGCGGCGACGGTGACGCGGACCAGCCTGACGGCGTCGGGGCAGGCTCGGCGTTGGGCGGAGAATGTGATGGATTTGGAGAAACTGCTAAGTCCTGCTTATATACATAGCGCACTGGTCCCGGTTCGTGGCACAAACCGGGACGAATGCCCCCTTTGGTCCCGGTTCGTGCCCCCTTTGGGCTGCTGAAAAGAGACCTTTGGTCCCGGTTGGTGGCACCAACCGGGACTAAAGGGGGGGCCTTTAGTCCCGGTTGGTTCCACCAACCGGGACCAATGCGCCCCTTTAGTCCCGGTTGGTGCCACCAACTAGGACTAAAGGCCTTGTGATGCCCGCGTCGCTGCACGAAAGTTTAGTCCCACCTCGCTACCTGAGAGAGCTCGAGAGTGGTTTATAAGCGCTGCTGCGCCCACCCTCTCGAGATCCTCTCAATTGTAGGCTTTCGGGCCTAACCGTACGCTGTGTGCCTGTGGGCCTACTGGGCCTCCTGCGGGCCTGAATCCTGGCCCATGGTAGGGTTTCTAGTCGTATTCAAGACGTGGGGGCCCAGTAGGTGGCACTTTTTTTGTTTTTTTGTTTTCTTTGTTGCTTTATTTATTTTATTTTGTTTCTACTTACAACAAAATACTTATTGTTGCTATTTTTATTTATTTTATTAAAGTTTATTTTACTTATTTTTCTTTTAGGTCACAAAAATTATAAACTTTCTGTTAGTGCCATTAGTTTTCAAATTTGAATAGTTAAAATTACTGTGTTTAAAATTCAAAGTTTTTTTTCCAGTTTTTTGTTTTGTTTTTTGCATTATTTATTTTATTTTGTTTTCTTCTTTATTTTTAATTCTTTTTGCTTTTAGGTCAGCAAAATTATAAACTTTCTATTAGTGCCATTAGTTTTAGAAAAAATATTTTGTTTTTTTGTTTTCTTTGTTGCTTTATTTATTTTATTTTGTTTCTACTTACAACAAAATACTTATTGTTGTTATTTTTATTTATTTTATTAAAGTTTCTTTTTAATTATTTTTCTTTTAAGTCACAAAAATTATAAACTTTCTGTTAGTGCCATTAGTTTTCAAATTTGAATAGTTAAAATTTGAATTCTTTGAAATTTGTGTGAATCACAAGTTTGTGATTAACTTTACTAAAAAATGAGCATAGATGCGCCTATAGAGAAAATTCAACCTCAATTCATAATAAATCTCTATGAATTTCAGAGAAATTCAGTATGAATTTAGGTGAAATTCCCTGTATAAGGGCATCTATTTTCACTTTGAGAGGAGCTCAAGGCAGAGAGGGAGGGGCTTATAAACCGGTGTGAGCGCCCTTCGGTTGGCGAGGTGGGACTAAACTCTGACCGCAACGAGGACCAACCCTTTAGCACAAACCGGGACTAATGGTCATGGGCCAGGGGCGAGGCGCATTGGTCCCGGTTCGTGCATGGAACCGGGACCCAAAGGTCCAGACGAACCGGGACCAATGTCCCACGTGGCTGCCCTCTTGAGTCTTCTTGGTGAGAACATAGTTGACAAGGAGCGAACCGGGATTAATGGTATTACGAGGGCCGAACCATAAGACATTAAAGCATTTCAAATGAACTCTGAAAAAGTTGAAAGTTGGCATGGTATCATAATTTTTCCCACATAGCGTGTGCATGTATAAAACGGACAATGGTATCATACTCGTCTGTTACAAAGTTGGCATGGTATCATCATAATAGTTGCGGGAGAAAGTCTTCACTTTTTCTTCGCTTGTGTCATTTGCTTATTGCGCCGTAACCATGGATAATCTTCATCGTTTATCAGGATGCTTGGGTCAGCCTTGACTTTGAAGGGAGGAATTTCATGAAACTTTTCATAATCTTCAGACATGTCTGTCTTGCCCTCCACTCCCACGATATCCCTTTTTCCTGAAAGAACTATGTGGCGCTTTGGCTCATCGTATGATGTATTCACTTCCTTAGCTTTTCTTTTTCTTGGTTTGGTAGACATGTCCTTCACATAGGTAACCTGTGCCACATCATTGGCTAGGACGAACGGTTCGTCACTGTACCCAAGATTTTTCAGATCCACTGTTGTCATTCCGTACTGTGGGTCTACTTGTACCCCGCCTCCTGACAGATTGACCCATTTGCACTTAAACAAAGGGACCTTAAAATCATGTCCGTAGTCAAGTTCCCATATGTCGACTATGTAACCATAATATTTGTCCTTTCCCCTCTTTGTTGCTACATCAAAGCGGACACCGCTGTTTTGGTTGGTGCTCTTTTGATCTTTTTCAATCGTGTAAAATGTATTCCCATTTATCTCGTATCCTTTGTAAATCAATACAGTCGAAGATGGCCCCCTGGACAACAAGTACAACTCATCACAAACAGTCTTGTCACCTCTGAGACGTGTTTCCAACCAACTCCTGAAAGTCCTGATGTGCTCACATGTAATCCAGTCGTCGCACTGCTCCGGGTGTTTGGAGCGCAGACTATTCTTGTGTTCATCGACATACGGGGTCACCAAGGTAGAGTTCTGTAGAACTGTATAGTGTGCTTGAGACCAAGAATATCCGTCCCTGCATATTATTGAGTCCCCTCCAAGCGTGCCTTTTCCAGTCAGTCTCCCCTCATACCGCGATTTAGGGAGACCTATCTTCTTAATGCCAGGAATAAAGTCAACACAAAACCCAATGACATCCTCTGTTTGATGGCCCATGGAGATGCTTCCTTCTGGCCTAGCTCGGTTACAGACATATTTCTTTAGGACTCCCATGAACCTCTCAAAGGGGAAAATATTGTGTAGAAATACGGGCCCCAAAATGACAATCTCGTCGACTAGATGAACTAGAACGTGCGTCATGATATTGAAGAAGGATGGAGGGAACACCTGCTCGAAACTGACAAGACATTGCGCCACATCACTCCTTAGCCTTGGTACGATTTCTGGATCGATCACCTTCTGAGATATTGCATTGAGGAATGCACATAGCTTCAAAATGGCTAATCGGACATTTTCTTGTAGAAGCCCCCTCAATGCAACCGGAAGCAGTTGCGTCATAATCACGTGGCAGTCATGAGACTTTAGGTTCTGGAACTTTTTCTCTGGCATATTTATTATTCCCTTTATATTCGACGAGAAGCCAGTCAGGACCTTCATACTGAGCAGGCATTCAAAGAAGATTTCTTTCTCTTCTTTCGTAAGAGCATAGCTGGCAGGACCTTCATACTGCTTCAGAGGCATGCCATCTTTTTCGTGCAAGCGTTGCAGGTCCTCCCGTGCCTGAGGTGTATCTTTTGTCTTCCCATACACGCCCAAGAAGCCTAGCAGGTTCACGCAAAGGTTCTTCGTCACGTGCATCACGTCGATTGAAGAGCGGACCTCTAGGTCTTTCCAGTAGGGTAGGTCCCAAAATATAGATTTCTTCTTCCAGATGGGTGTGTGTCCCTCAGCATCATTCGGAACAGCTAGTCCGCCGGGACCCTTTTCAAAGATTATGTGTAAATCATTGACCATAGCAAGTACGTGATCACCGGTACGTATGGCGGGCTTCTTCCGGTGATCTGCCTCACCTTTGAAATGCTTGCCTTTCTTTCGGCATTGATGGTTGGTCGGAAGAAATCGACAATGGCCCAGGTACACATTCTTCCTGCATTTGTCTAGGTATATACTTTCAGTGTCATCTAAACAGTGCATGCATGCATGGTATCCCTTGTTTGTCTATCCTGAAAGGTTACTGAGAGCGGGCCAATCGTGATGGTCATGAACAGCAATGCCTTTAGGTCAAATTCCTCCTGTTTGTGCTCATCCCATGTACGTACACCGTTTCCATTCCGCAGCTGTAAAAGTTCTTCCACTAATGGCCTTAGGTACACATCAATGTCATTGCTGGGTTGCTTAGGGACTTGGATGAGAACTGGCATCATAATGAACTTCCGTTTCATGCACATCCAAGAAGGAAGGTTATACATACATAGAGTCACGGGCCAGGTGCTGTGATTGCTGCTCTGCTCCCCGAAAGGATTAATGCCATCCGCGCATAAAGCAAACCATACGTTCCTTGGGTCACTTGCAAACTCATCCCAGTACTTTCTCTCGATTTTTCTCCACTGCGACCCGTCAGCGGGTGCTCTCAACTTCCCATCTTTATTACGGTCCTCACTGTGCCATCGCATCAACTTGGCATGCTCTCCGTTTTTGAACAGACGTTTCAACCGTGGTATTATAGGAGCATACCACATCACCTTCGCAGGAACCCTCTTCCTGGGGGGCTCGCCGTCAACATCACCAGGGTCATCTCGTCTGATCTTATACCGTAATGCACCGCATACCGGGCATGCTTTAGATCCTTGTACGCACCGCGATAGAGGATGCAGTCATTAGGGCATGCATGTATCTTCTGCACCTCCAATCCTAGAGGGCATACGACCTTCTTTGCTGCGTATGTACTGTCGGGCAATTTGTTATCCTTTGGAAGCTTCTTCTTTAATATTTTCAGTAGCTTCTCAAATCCTTTGTCAAGCACAGCATTCTCTGCCTTCCACTGCAGCAATTCTAGTTGGTACCGAGCTTTGTGTTGCCATCTTCGCAATTGGGGTACAACCCTTTTTTGTGATCCTCTAACATGCGATCAAACTTCAGGTTCTCCTTTTGACTTCCGCATTGCGTCCTTGCATCGACAATGACCCAGCAGAGATCATCATCATCGGGCACATCGTCTGGTTCCTCTTGATCTTCAGCAGCTTCCCCCGTTGCAGCATCATTAGGCACATCATCTGGTTCCTCTTGATCTTCAGCAACTTCCCCGGTTGCAGCATCACCGTATTCAGGGGGCACATAGTTGTCATCGTCTTCTTCTTCTTCGCTGTCTTCCATCATAACCCCTATTTCTCCGTGCCTCGTCCAACCATTATAGTGTAGCATGAAACCATTGTAAAGCAGGTGGGTGTGAAGGATTTTCCGGTCAGAGTAAGACTTCGTATTCCCACATTTAGGCATGGACAACACATAAAACCATTCTGCTTGTTTGCCTCAGCCACTTCGAGAAAATCATGCACGCCCTCAATAACTCGGAGGTGTGTCTGTCACCGTACATCCATTGCCGGTTCATCTGCGTGCATTATATATAATTAAGTGTGTGAAAAACCATTACAGAGCATCATGAATAGATAACTAAGTGACCAAATTAATAGAAGTTCATCATCACATTAAAACCAAAGTACATACATAGTTCTCATCTAACAACATAAAGCTCTCCATAGCATCTAAATTAATTAAACCATACATTGAAACTATGTAAAACATTTCAATGCGAAAACAAATGCGATCATAATCGCAACCAAGTTAACAATTGATCCAACGGCATAATGATACCAAGCCTCAGTATGAATGACATATCTAATATTTCTAATCTTCAAGCGCATTGCATCTATCTTGATCTTGTGATCATCGACGACATCCGCAACATGCAACTCCAATATCATCTTCTCCTCCTCAATTTTTTTTATTTTTTCCTTGAAGAAATTGTTTTCTTCTTCAACTAAATTTAACCTCTCGACAATAGGGTCGGTTGGAATTTCTGGTTCACATACCTCCTAGATAAATAAAATCTATGTCACGTTGGTCGGCATAATTTTCATAAACAATAAATGAAGCAATAGTTATAAAGATAATATATACCACATCTGAATCATAGATTGGAGGAGGGCCAACGGGGGCGGATACCAAAACCATCGCACTATAAAATAACAAGCAATAAAATAGTAAGAAAATTAGACAATTATCTATCTAAAGCAAGAATTTTTTTTCTTTCAGAAAGAAGATAAGAACAAGAGGCTCACCATGGTGGTGCCGGCGACGAGATCGGCCCGGGTGATCGACGACAGTGAAGACGGGGACGGGGCGTGACGGGCCGCTAATATAAACCTAGACAAATCTCGGGAAAAATAGAGTTCGGAGTCGTGCTTCGAGAGGAGAAAGCTTAACTAGTGTGGCTCGGGCATTTCATCGAACACCTCATGTGCATAGGAGGTGAGCTAGAGCACCACAAAGCCCTTCGCTCCCCGGCCAGAGAAAAACAGAGCAGTGGAGTGCTTAGCTCGCGGGCGAGGGGTATATATAGGCACCTCAAGCGTCCTGGTTCGTGGCACGAACCGGGACTAAAGGGCAGCCCGTTGTCCCGGTTCAAGCCACCAACCGGGACCAATGGTGGTGGGCCAGGAGCCAGGCCCATTGGTCCCGGTTCGTCCCACCAACCGGGACCAAAAGGTCTAGACGAACCGGGACCAATGGCCCATGTGGCCCGGCCGGCCCCCTAGCTCGAACCGGAACCAATGCCCCCATGGGTCCCAGTTCTGGACTGAACCGGGACTAATGGACTGACCCAACCTGAACCAAAGCCCTGTTTTCTACTAGTGTGTTATTGTTGGCTCATTTATTTAATTACCTCATTAAAATCTTTGTCTTGGGGTTCATTGTCAGATATTATTCGGGACAACTTTTTTGAATGGTGCAGGTGCAGAGATCCATCGAATCAAGAATACTGAATCTCTCAAGTTCGGACAAGAAAGGGTAGAATTTCCCTTTCTACCATAATAAATAAACCTTATCTACCGGAATATCAAGAAGAAGAAGAGGGAGAATTAACTGAACTTGTCGAGATACACCTTCAAATCCTGAGAATGAGATAGAAAGCATAGTCGAAAATGAAGAGATAGCGGAAGTTGAAAGAACTATGGGATGAAGAGCAAAATGTGTCAACCACCAAGAACACAATGAGTCCGGTTTGGTGAACCTATACAACGTGTCACACATTTGTTCCTTTAACCTCATTATATATATATTGTTGGGATCGAGGAAAATCGATCATCATTGTTGCAGCCCGATCCCTTTCTCGTTCTAGTGATGCCGAAATCAAACCCGTATTATCTCATAATCCTTATCGCATGGCCATGCTTGTCTAGGTCGGATCATGTGAGGGGGACGAGATTATATCTCTCAAGATCAAATGGGCAAATCCCATCTAGCTCGACAGTCTCTCATGGTGTGAGTCTGGACAAGCCAGAAACTGATCTTTGTAACTACCCAATTACGGAGTACCGTTTGGTCGGCCCAAAGCAGGTGGGTCACCATGCTGAGTCCATGCGCCAGCTCAGCTCTTAGGGCATGGAACATATGTTTTACTAGAGACTCACAAAATGACCTATCGATGTGTATCATGGTTGGGTTTATCTGGCCTGATATCCATCCATCGGAGCTCGAATCCGATCAGGTCCATGCATTCTAATTAACATCCAATGCTCCAAGGCTAGTGAGATTAAGCCATCCACCTATTGCATGACGGTCTAATCCAATGTGAGCCCAAATACCACTTTCTCATCAGGGACCTTTTAGAACATACCATACAATGTAAGATGTCATAGGCAAGTCATGTACCTGCCGACATACATCATTGATATCGTCCAAGGGTTATATTGATTCATAAACACATAGGAAATATCATTATGCATGATTGCCTCTAGGCATATCTCCAACAAAGTTAATTATCCATACCCTTGATTGATGAAATATTGGAAAGGATGGCCAACCACTACTAGGGAAAACCTTATACACAGAGGTATAGCAGTAGCGTTGGTCAAAACTCGGCGCTAGCGCTACTTAGTAGTAGCGCTTGTTACAAAAGCACGCTACAACTATTGTTTTAGCAGTAGCGCGTCTGGACAGAAAAGCGCTACTATTTAATTCCCTCACTAGTGCCGGTAGGCTAGGAACAGTAGTAGCGGTTCTTCCAGAAGCACGCTACTGCTAAAAACTTTGTAGCAGCGCATTTATGATCTAGAGCGCTACTGCTATGAAAAAAATAGAAAAATAAGTAGAAAAGTAAATGAAAATGAAAGAAATAGAAAAAGGAGAAATGAAAAAAGAAAATGTAAAGAAAACAAAAGAAAAAGAGAAATAAAACAGAAAGGAATAGCTGTAGCGCGTTTCGCTGAAAAACGCTATAGCTAGCTTAGCTATAGTGCGTTTCGGCAAAACGCGCTACTGCTAGTTTGACTTAAATCCCGGCAGCACGGGCTCAAAATTTCGCTAAGTCCTTTCCCCCCTCTCTACTCCCCCTGTCCCCCAACTGCTCCATTGTCGCCGTTGCCCTGCCGCCTTCGACCACACCGCCACTGCCTGAGGCCACCTTCGACCACACCGCCACCGCCCGAGGCAGCCCTCGACCTCACAGCCGCCGCCCGAGGCCGTCGTCGACCTCACTGTCGCCTCCCTCGAGCTCACCGCCGCCGCCCTCGACCTCACCGCCGCCACCTGAGCCCGCTCAGGACCTCCGCCGCCCGTGACAGAGCCTGCCCTCGCCGCCGACCGTAAGGCTCTGCCTCTCCTGTCCCCTACCCTCCTCTCTCTCTCTCTCTCTGCTAGTGCAATTCATATATATGTTCATACTGTGTTGATGTTCATATGAACCCTAGGTGTTCATATGAACCCTATATTTTTTTAGGGCAGTAGGCATTTTATAGAATTTAGGAAAAATGATTAGCAATTTTTTTTGGAAATTAGCTAGGGCAATTTTTATGAAAATGCGTAAACAGTAATTCCATTTAGCTTTAAACTAATAGAGGGTATATAAATAATAGTAGCATTTAGATTTAAATTAACAGAGACTATAAACAAAAAACAGTTAGCTATAAAAAAATATTTGGAGTACGGACCTGAATTTGTTCCAAATTTCATTCAAATGAAATTTGAATCGTTCGGACTATGGACCTGAATATTTTTGAAGAAATTGGGTGTAGGTACTAAGGTCTTGCTGTGGAAATTTTGGTGAGGTCAGAAGGGTTAGAGAAAATGGAGTTCCTAGACTTTTAGCTTTAGACAAAAAACAAAACTATTTAGCTATAAATAAAAAACAGTAGCTATGGCATTTAGCTATAAACAAAAAACAGAATTATTTTTCTTTTCAAAAACTTGGTCAAACTAATTGTTGCTATGTAAA
Organism: Triticum timopheevii; assembly: GCA_963921465.1. Lineage (NCBI taxonomy): Eukaryota > Viridiplantae > Streptophyta > Magnoliopsida > Poales > Poaceae > Triticum > Triticum timopheevii. The sequence continues at coordinate 66,600,961 of OY997272.1, read as the reverse complement.
CAAAAAACAAATTGTTGTTATATGATATATGTCATTGATGTTCATTTGCATATTCCTTTATTGTTGATTATATCTTTTCATTGAAGTGGCCATGTTATATGCAAATTCCTCAACAGTGTTTGAACATGTTATATCTTTTTATTGAAGTGGTTCAATTGTGCCGAAGTGGCTTTGTTGTTTCCAGGGAATGAAGCTGAGTGGCCTATGTTTTGCCGGAATATTGATTCATTTCTGTTCCGGCAAATTTTAGGTTCTCGATTTGTCCACTTTTTAGCAATGGTCGTGCCGAAATTTTCCGTGAATTTCGGCATGACTTGTGCTACAAGCTAGGACACATCGAGTTCCCGGGATTTGCCGCACCAGGAAGGAGTCAACGTTCCTGCAAAACAATAGACCTTTTTTATGTCATTATTCATTTTACTAGGTCTAGAATTAATTGACTAGATTTAATCATAGGAAACATGGCTAGCAACGATGAAGGACAGGGTTCTGGTGATTGCGACGACGTCTACCGGGCGGCAGACGAATTTTTGAGCCTTGCCGACGATCAACCAATGTTGTTGCTGGGCCCACCAGTTGCATCGGGGACTGAGACCTACACGTAGACCGGTGCTGAGACTGAGACCGACGTTGAGACTCAGACCGGCATCGAGACCGGCGTTGAGACTGAGACCGGCACTGCCTCGGGGAGCGGAGCCGGTGTAGAACCGAAAGCAAAGAGGCAACAGCTTCCTAACAAACTCAGGACTACTAGACTGGTGGTCACGGAGGTGGACGACGGTAATTTTGAGCCAAAGGCGCCCGAGGAAGTTCATAGATCATAGATGGCGAAGAAGTGCTATGCCAGGAGTATATATACGACGAGTGGCCGGAGTGTCACGCCCAGGTGTACCGTTTTCCGGTTTCCGAGCGACAGACAATAGTTAGTTCAGGTTCACGCTAATGCGAGAGAGGGATACGAACTCATGTACTCAAAGTGATAGCTTTTCTCGCGTATATCATTGTTTAGATGGATGACGATGTATTTGCAAGTAATCGAGACTTGTATCGCTATTTTCGAGATGATGACGAGAGACCACTTTGTGTTGGATGATGATTATGATGATGACATGATTTGATGAGACTAATTATATGTATATGCTATGATTACATTTGTATGTGTATGATATGCTAAAGATTATTGTATAAAGCCTATTCAAATACAAAACAATACAAAACAAATATGGAGAGAAAAAAAACTAATAAAACTAGTAGTAGCGAGGGGGGAAATTTAGCAGTAGCACCGCCTTACCAGTAGCGCTTCCTTGTAAATAGTGCTGCAGATAATATCAGCATCGCTCTTCTCTAAAGCATGCTACAGCTATTCATGTATAGCAGTAGCGTGGGACGGCAGGCGCTGCTGCTATACGTTAGTTGTAGCGCCTTATTAGTAGCGTCGGTCCCCGCGCTACTGATAGGCCTAAAACCCGCGCGGCTGCTAGGCTTTTCCCTAGTAGTGAACCGTTCTTATTTCTGCTATCTCGATGGATCAGATATTTTTTTCAAATACCCATTCGATAGGAAGATCAATAGAAAACTATGTCACATGTCCTTACGGTAAGTATGCATATCCAATGATGCCGTTGTGGAATGCATAACATTTTTTGATACATATTGAGCATTTATCAAATACATGATGAACACTTATTTTAATACATGTTTAAACATTTTTTAAATAAATGTTAAACTTAGATACACGTTGAACATTTTTTGGAGGACCAATGTGCGAACATTGTTATTGTTTTTACATTATATTAAAAACTTTGAAAACATGACGAGCATATTTTTGAAACACTTGAACATTTTGTTAAAATGACACGTACATTATTTGAATATACTACACCCTCCGATCCAAAAAAAGTGTTGTGGCTTATCAATGGATGCCGTTGCGGATTATACCTGTTGAGCATTTATCAAATACATCATGACCATTTATTTAATACATGTTTAAAAAAATCAAATAAACGTTCAATCTTTTCCAAATACATGTTGAACATTTTTTTTTGGAGTATCAATATGCATTTTTTTACATTATATAAACAACTTTTAAAACATGGCCAGCATATTGTTGAAACATTTGAACATTTTTTCAGATGTCACATACACTTTTTGAATATACTACTCCATCCGATCCAAACAAATTGTTGTGTCTTTAGTTCAGATTTAGTTTAAGTTTGAACTAAAGCCATGACATTTTTTTCGGCGGGGGTAACATTTAAAAACTTACTTAAACATTTAATTGCATTGCGACGTCGGTGTTTCTTTGTTTTCTCGTCCGCGGCCATCACCGTTCGATCCTTCGCTCGAGACGGCAGGACCAGGAATCAATTCGATCTTGAAACTTGGACGTGCATCGGCAGCCATAGCTGAAGCCTCAAGGACCGGTGACCCCATAGCTTGGCTACTACTAATTTTGTTATTTTCATCTTCCATCTTTTGTATACTATAATTAAGCATCTAGTGTTCCAAGATCAAAGTCATCATCTATAAAATGTGAATCTAGTTGCCAAAAACGTAAAAACGAAGAAGCAAGCAATAGAGAATTCAAGTCAATCTCAAAGATAGGCTCCGTTAGAGTTTGACACAGGGCTCCTGATTTTCCTTGTGAGCAGTGCTGTTGTAGAAGGATTTCCTCCCTTGCTTGCGTCCCTGCCCTTGGAGGAGCTCCGCGCCTCCGCCGCTGCTTCTATCGGTGGCATAAGGGATCTTTGCCACCACCTCGGTTCTATGTGGGCGTGTTGCTGCTGTCTCCTTCCTCCGATGTGCCGCTGTTGGTACAGCGTGGTACATTTTTGTTCCCCCTCTATTTAATTGAGTGATTCCATAAATTTATTTATTGAAAAGTTGGGATCGACAAACTTCAAGGAGCTTGTGAAGCGGCAGCCATGGATTTCCACCTCAAAGCTGGTTATCAAGCCTGACATGATGTTTAGGAAGCATGGATGGAGTGTCACTTGTGATCATCAACCTAGCCAATGCTCAAGTCAAGGAGTTTGTGCATTAGCACTTGGGAATCTGAGGTATTTTAGGATCACAATAATCATTTATGTGCTTCCGCATGATGTTATTTGTGATCAATCTTGGCATTTGAATTTATTAAGACTGAGATGGGTGGCTGTGAGGTAGACATCTTTACCTTTTGTTCTCTTGCCGAAGTTTCTATTGGAAAGATGTTTCTTTCACTTGACCAAACAATTTGATTTCTCATTGCATTGTCTTGCAATGATGCTAATCATTATGTCATTGTCTTATAAGATATTATTCATACAAGAATTATTCCACTCCTCTCATATGTCTGTGCTTCCAATACAATGTTGTAATTCGCCCACAGATCGATCACAACAAACTAGTCAAACACGCGCGCACGAAAACAAATCTAGCCAAAGGCCTTGTCGTCGTGGCCAAATTTTCTCTTTATTTCTTCTCTTGTTTCCCCACGTTACAAATATCATGACCTTAGGAATGGTTATATTTTTAACCACATCACCCAAGCTTGTATGCCTGCAGAAGGAGGTTCAAGGAGGAGTTGCACTGGCCGACTTTCAGGGTCAAAAGGAAATCTTTTGAACCTCTCACTGATTGGGTCCAAAATGTCAGACGAGGCACAATTGACACCCACACCTTGTGGCTGTCCTGGATATGCAGAGGCCCTTGTTTTTTGAACAGGCCATATCCTTTTCCTTGTTGTATCAATAGTTTTTCCTCTTTTCTTTTCTTTTTATTCTCTTTTGTACAAACTTATATCAAAAAAGATAAATCTATCCACCAGTCGACTGGTGGTTTGCTACAAATCCGCACGACTCGATAGCCGTTCGATCCGGATCCAACGGCCCGCATCGTCCCTGGTGTGCGCAGCGCGGGTGGCGGTAGCCGTTACGATCGCTGTCTGTCGCTGACTAGTGGGTCTACTCGAAACCGCCCATATCGCCCAATGCCACGATCCCCACTCGCCCCCTCTCCCCGTTCGCCCGCACTACTTCTTCCTCCTCTACTCCGGGCGTTCCATTCGAATCTCCTCTCGCTCCCCTCCCCCTCGTGCGCGACGGTTGCTGCTGGTGGCGTGTTCCGGTTCGCGGCGAACGGCGTCTGAATCCGCGGTGAGGAACGCATTCCCCGCCCCTGTTTCCTTCCTCTTTTTGCTCCGCCGCTGGTCCGCCATTGATTTAGATTGGAGTCGTCGAATCTGGTAGTTTGTTGTTCCCATTAGGTTAGATTAAGGCCGGCTTCTAGTTTCTGAGTCGACGTTGAGCAGCGCATCCCCCATTCCCCCACCCATCCACCCGCCCCGCTTTGTATTTCCTGTTGCTCCGCCTCCATGATTCGCCGTTGATTTTTGGTGCTCGGACTCTTTGATTCTGGCCGTAGTTGTTGCTATTAGGCTAGGTTATGTCGCCTTCTAAGTTCAGTTGAATATGGTTCGGACATCTGGGTTAATTTTGTGGTAATCGTGGGTGTGGATAGGTCTTAGTGGTGGTAAGTGTGGTTGGTTCTAATAGGGATTTTGTTATGGTGTTACTGTTGTGGATGTGGTTGTTTAGGACATCCAATAATGTTTGGTGTTTATGGATTTCAAGTTGTGCATCACTGGATGAGGATTTAAAAAGCAACCCTAAGTTTTTTCACATAATGTTGTTTTTTGTTGGTTTTGTCAGATGCGGTTTGTCTATTGATTAGGCTTTTGTGGTGCTCCAATTTGATTGTTTACAATGCTTGATTTGCTTGTTATGTCTTGTTCTGTTCAATTATCGTGATGTCTATATTGAACTTACCAATGATATTGCATTCAAATTACCAGATGCTTAAACTCTGTTATTTATCAGTGTTGTCTTGTTATGGTTGAATTATCATGGTGATGGTTTTACACTTACCACTGTCATCTTACCGTAGTTACCAGAAGTTTTTTCTAGAGTAACTATATGCAGCACAATGCTGATTTCTCATTCATTTTGTTTTGGTTGGGTTATTAATGAGCATGTGTGAATGCTATTTCTTATCACTGGTAATTTGGTTGTAACTTACCAATTGCATTGTGCCTCAATTATCAGTCACACATGCTTTTTATATACATGTGCTATCTGTTTTACTTTTTTAGCATGTGCGATGGACCAATTGCAGTTTGCTTGTTTCCTTTTATCAGCTGTATTATTGCTTTGTCAAACACCGGTTTTATAAATGTTACAGTTTATTGTGATATCAGTTTTTCAAAGTCATCTAATGGTTTCATTCGCTTTGCTTTTTTTTCCTATGTGTCAGGGAGACAATGCCGAGGAAGTGTAAAGGAGATGATGATGGAATCGATGAGGTTCCTTCAAAAAAGGCGAAACGCCCTCCTCCGCGGAACAGAGCCTCACCCAGTTCGCTTCTTCTAGCATGCAAGGACATGAATGATGACAGGAAGGGTGCCATTGATGATATGGATTTAACTAGCCTTCACAATATCCAATGTGACCATCTATTCAACAATCTCAGTGTGTGGCTTGCTGATCTCTAAGACCCCAATTCGCGTGAGGTGGTCGTACCAGGCCGAGGCAGGCTTCCGGTCAATGAAGAATACGTGCATCGTGTTATGGGTGTCCGCGTGGAGGGAATGATGTCCCTTACAACCTCCCATCTGAAACTGATATTGAGTTAGGGCTTGAGTTGTTTGGCGAGCTCAGATATGCCCCAAAAATGACTGATCTTGTTGATCTCATAAAGGGTTCTGAAAATTCTGATGACACTTTCAAGCGTATGTGGCTTCTGCTTGCGGGGAATACAGTCATTGCCCCGACCACCTCCAACAAAGTTAGCCCCCGTTGGTATGCTGTGCTGGGAAGTTTTTTTTGTAAATATGTCATTTTCTTTCTTGTGTGCCTGATAACTTTACTATATGTCAGTGTGGTAACTTTCATATTTTTTTGTGATGCATCCGGTGAACTTCAGTTTCTTGCTGTTTTTTATCTTGCAGCGTGACATCAATGGTGTTAAAAATTTCAATTGGTCCAAATTTATTGCTGATGAACTGCACAAGGCGCTATTGAAACGCAAGCCTACCAGGAGTTGCCTTCTTTTCTACAATGTAAGTGACGATGCTTTCCTGTTACCTTCTCTTTTGTCATTTGTCATTTTCTTTGTCATTTTGTGTCTGATTTTTGTAAGTGTTTACCATGGCGCTTGTGTTTTGCTTATCAGCTATTGTACATTCATGCGATTGATCTTTCTGGACTTGGCATCGAACTGCCTGATGGTCCTTTTCCCATCAATGTATGGACAAAGAAGCTGATAACTCTTGTCCTCAACAAGGATGTTCAGGCTGACAAAGTTTCTCTCGGGAAACTACCGGTAATATATATCTATGTTTTTTAGTTCACAGTCTTCTTTGCAACTGCATTTTATTTTCATTGTTTTTTGTTGTTACTTATCTGTGATGGCTACATTTTTTTCCAGTTGAAGCCTGAGTTTGGCATGAATTTCTGTCTGTTTGGTGGTCTGGAAGGTCTTGACAAGTTTATGCGTGTTCATACTGCCCCAAGATGTAGTGAAGAGGTGAGCATGTAACCTAGTTTCTTGATTTTTTTTGCTATTTTATGTTCTTTCATTGGCTGATAAATTATTTTTTGCACCCATTGTGGTTACCCTGTTTTCATGCCAACTTGACACTCTTTACTAATTTGGATGATTTCCATTGTGGCATATCCTCTATAGAAGATAATAATTATGATGCAACCATGTGATAATTATTAGTGTAATGCCTTGATAACTTTAGAGCATTCCTATGATAACTTGATATCATGATAACTTTTGGTTGCATTTATTATGATGATTGTATCATTCCTGTGATAACTTGATATTCATGATAACTTTTGTTGCATTTTGGTGATAACTTACTAGTTATTTTCATTCTTTTTTCATTTTTTTATGTTGAACAGAGATTTTTCAAATCAACTCAGATAGTTGCTCGATTCACGTTCGCCATGGCTGGCATCCTAGGCAATCTTGTGGAATCATTCACCGCTTTAGATGATGAGGGCCATTCAGATGCATCCCGTCAGCTAGATGCTGGATTGAACGTTATCTCCTCTGCCGCCCATACGACGTCAAGGACTATGCGCTCATCGCAAGGCAGGCGGCCAGAAAGTGCTGGAAAGAATGTGGCTGAAGATTCTAACAGCGATGACGAGTATCACGGAGGCGATGATTCTGATTCTGACGCTGACTCCGATGATGATGGTGACTATCGAGTTGTTCGTCTTCGCCCTAAAGATCCTTTTGTTGCTTCAGGCAGTGGTACCATGGATGTAGACATGGGCAGCGGTCCAGCTGATGATGACACCACACATCTTGATGGTGCAACTGTCAAAGCCCATGATGGCACAGGACCAAATGTTGAAGACACCCTTGTCCGCCCTGTCGATGATAACCTCATTGAGTCTCAGATCTTACTCACCGGAACATCTCATGCAGCATCGTCGAATCAGCTGATGGAGGGCTTAGCCAACAAGGTCTGACAGACACACAAGCTGAGGCGGCCACTGACTCTTCAGTCAAGCGGTGCAGTGCTCAGCTTTTGAAAAAGTTGGCTTACCAGCGCGCAAGAAACTGAGGCTACCATCACCCCCCCTCCCCCCGTTCAGCTTCACCAACTGTGCCATCACCCCCCCCCCCCCCGTCCAACTTCACCAGTTGTGCCTACCATCCCATCGCAAAGGCCGTCTTCACCAATTGCACTGTCAGCATCTGAGATTCATTTAGCTGTGAAGAAAGTTGTGGTCCAGGAGCTTGGTATACGTGTGGCTGAAAAGGGAACCGGTGCCTCCGTCCCACTGTCCACCTTGCGGAAGGAGGCCCCACGCAGGTGAATTATTATTTTCCAATGTCCTTCTTATCAATTATGTGCCTGAAACAACATGGTAAATATAGTTGTTTGAGTAAGGTAGTTTGGGAAATTTCATGTTGGTGATCAACTTGCTCATTTTTCATATGCAGGGCCCCCGGCAAACAATCTGTTGCTGCTAAGGATTCAGGGATTGCACCAGTGAAAAGGTATTCAAATTGTTACTTTCGTTTATGTTCAGCAGTTATTTTGTTCTTGTTGTCTGATAACTCATTTTGATGAACATTGATAACTCAACTTTGCCCCCCTGGTAATTTAGAGTTACCAATCTTGATAGTTGTATGTGCTTGTAACATTTGGTTATTTTTTTCATTCAGTGCACCTATGAAACAAGTTGCTGCTGCTAAGGGTTCTCCAAGTGTACCAGGAAAAAGGTGTTCACATACCTTTCTAGTTTGTACTTATTTGAAAATAATTGTTGGTTTTTTTGTTCATATGATTTGATAACTTTATATTTCTAGTCCTTGATAACTCTGTAATTTTTTCCCTAGGTGCTACTTATACCTGAAGTATGTGACATCCTTTTTTGATTTAAGCATGTGGTAACTTAGGTTTAACAACATGTATAATCTCACTACTACCCTTGTGTACCGATTTTTTCAGTCGTTCAAAAGATAAAACTGCAGTGAAAAAGGTGAAATTCGCCAAGACCAGATCCTCTCCACGACTGAGGGCAACATTGTCGCAGACAACGTCATCGGAGACAACAGAAGTTATCCATCTTGATGAATCTCCCACGGCGACATCTCCGTCTGAAAAAGCAGCAGCATCTAGCGAGCGCGCATCTGATGCTGTTGCGGAGACATCGGCTGATGTTTCTGATGACGCTATTTTTCAGCTAGCTGCAGCGGCAACTGTTACTACTGCTGTTGAAGATATCGCCAGCGTGGCTGTAGCTATTGAATGTGAAAATGAAGTCGTCCCGAATATAGTGCATGATGGAAGTGAAGGTAGTTCTGTTCGCCATCACATTTGTTTTTTGTTTCTTGTATTTTTATGATGTTTTTTTTGACGATGTGTTTAATCTTTTTCCGCTGTAGCTGAGAAAGTTGTGGGAAGTACCAGAGACAATATGCCTACTGATACGGCTACAGCTGGAGGTGAAAATAATGATGCCAATAATCCTGTTGTCACAGGTTGGTAACTTAATTTTCTTATGTTGATAACTTGTCTGTCTAATCCATGATAACTCAAGATATTGTTTCTGGCACTAACAAATACAATGTCATCTACATGTTTTCCTGATGCATTTTTTCCTTATTTGTGTGTTACTTGTGATGTTTTGAAGCAGTAGCTGACCCTGCATTGGAGTTGAGCACCCCTGGAGCTGGAAACTACGATGGTAATTTTACGCCACCCAACTGCTCTCTTGGGCTGGATGCCATCTTTGGTGCGAGTCCACAAGCGCCACCATCTACTGAAGCAACTGCAACGGCTCAAGCTGCACCAACGGTGGCTCAAGTACCACCTGCAGCACCAGAAGCACCTGCGGCGGTGCCATCTGCTCAAGTACCACCTGCAGCACCAGAAGCACCTGCGGCGGCGCCATCTGCTCAATTACCACCTGCAGCACCAGAAGCACCTGTGGTGGCGCCATCTGCTCAAGTACCACCTGCAGAACCAGCTACTGGTCATGACGCCGTTCTAGGGCTCGTAGCTCCTTTTGATGTTGACTCGAAGGGTAAGGCAGTGATGAAAGTTACCAAGGCTCAACCGGTTGCTTGGGCTCCGCCACCCAACAACTCTGGTAAGTGAAGACCTTGTGTCTTTGCTTTTATGCCGCGAGAGTGATGGATTGAGATATGTCAGTGTTCATCGTATTGTTTTGTGCCTTGGTGTGCTCTTTTTATTTATGTGTTTGGAACTTTCTATCATTTCGTGTGTATGGATGAATGTAATACTACTTCTATGCTTTGTGTGATGTAAATGAACATTTGTTCTTTCAGTACCCCTAATATATATTTCTGTTGTGTCCGCTACAATATTTTGTACAATACTAGCATAATCGATAAGTCCATCCTCCCCCCCCCCCCCCTAGTAACTTTGTCAGTTTTGAAAGCCGATGTTATCTGTTACTGACTTTTACTAAGAGCGTGATACGTACATCTCCTATCATTGCCTATTTATTATCCTTAATTCATTGTCATGCTTACAAAACAATACTGCACTCGTAGTTATTCATCTGAACTTTGTCATTATTCCTTCAATTTTTTCTAATCACCCTGATAACTCTATATGACATATCATGGTAACTCAAATGTTCAAATCCTGTCAATTTATGATCCATTGACACCATAACTGCAGCCATATATGCATTCATTACCAATTCTGGGCTATACAATTCTTTTTGGTCTTCTTTTTAACATGTTATGATTATTAGTTTATATCACAGCTGTTCCTCGTTATGCACCAGTGTTATCTAATTTGTTCCTTAAAAGGCCCATACATGTGTGCTGGTAATCCACATTCACATTACCTGGTATCTTCTATATTGTGTTCCTGATAACTTCTTGTATCTTGTCTCAATTTTTAATACCTGATTTCTTTTGCAACAATTTATGTTGTTTATCACTACTGTTCATGTCCTCATCGCTCTTTTTTTATTTAAGTAACACCGGAAGCTGGTCGTGTGCAAGTGTATGATGTTGAGATTGACGATGATGAGGTTCTCATGTGGTGGGAAGAATTTGAACATGGCAATCAAGCATTAAAAGGGAAATCTAATGTTCAAATAGGTGATTTTTTCTGCTACATGAAGATTGCAACCCTTGCACAAAGCACTTTCTTTGTTTTTTCAATTATGGACCACCACTTGATAATCAAAACATGTGGTAATTGATATGTTTTGACCCATCACTTGATAATTCTTTCTCCCATCTGATGATAATTCATGGTTTTCTATTTTTTCTGTTTCTACCAGACAACCCCCAAAGTCCAACATTTGTTACACCAGAGTTACCAGCTCGCATAGAGCATTTAGTACGCAGTTCAACACCTAAATCCTTTATTCGGAAAGTTAGGGTCACCCACCCGTCCAAATACCTGCTCCCGCCTTTTGCCACCCTCACACCGAGCGAGGAGGAAGAGTATGTTTACAATGAAGTTATCAAGCATACTACTGATTCTAACTCTAAGATTAAAGAGTATGTTTCCATCCTTTTTCTCATCTTTCTTAACACAAATCATTATTTGTGCCCATTTTTTGAAATGTATTTTTAAAATCTTTTTTTTGTTTTTTGTTTTTTTGTAGTGTTAGGGTCATCAACATTGATGGTAGGTGGGTCACCCTTGGTGAGCTTGCCAATTGTGTGAAGGGAGTTGGGCAACTATCAACCAGCATTGCCGAGTTACATGTTCGCGTTCTCCAGTATAAGGAAACGCCAAACAGGCTCATCTTCCCTTGGGTGCTCTCTGTGTATCTGTTGTTAGGAGACTTCAAATCCAAGTGTTTACTGAAGTATTTTCGACGGGACAAGTTTAACATTCTTAGTCACCAGGATCAGGTATGTTATGTTTGCTGGATTTGGTAACTGTACAGTTAGTGTCTTGGCAACTTGCTGTTAATATCATGTAACTTCCTGTTATTTGCGGATATTGTTTGTTCTTCATGTCATGATAACCTGTTTCATGCACACTGGTAACTTTTGACTTTTCTGTCCTGATAACTTCTTTTTCTAATTGCCTCCCATGACCATTTGCTATCTTGGTAATTTTGTTTCTTTTCCAACTACTTTTATGCTTAGTGCCTTCTAATTTTTTGCAGCTGCCATTCCCTGCTTTGCAAAAGTTCGGCCGCGGTCCAGATGATGGGCATTGGTATGTGTTGTCACTAAATCTTAGGGCGAAGCGGTTTGAAGTTCTAGATTCATTGCGTGACCAAGATAGTCCTTCTCTTCTCGAGCATGCGACAAGATACATGAACGCAATAAAGAAGGCCTGGTTGATAAATTACAAGGACTCGCATAAGCAGATCGAGGACTATGAACTTCTGTACATTGATGTGTTGAAACAGGATAATGGGTTAGTTGTGGATTACTCACTCTCTTTTTAACATCCCAACTACATGTTTCTCATCCCTGTTTATTTGACCCGGTCCGAAACTCTAATTAAACTGATTTTGTGTTGTTTTTTGCATCACAAATGTTTCAGCATTGATTGTGGATTTTTCGCCTGCACGTACCTTGAGGTGTGGGATGGCAAAAATGTTCCAGCCTTAACTCATGAACAAATTCCATCTCTCCGGAAAATTATGACATTGAGGTGGTTAGATCATTATCAAAACAAATGCAAACAGTGGCGCTATCATCTGTTCGACAGTGGGTGATGAGGTGATATTTTTTTACTACCGTGTGATAACTTCTACCAAACTGTGATGATAACTTTTTTATATGAATCTGTCATGACAATGCCATGGAGCAAAATGTTGACATGCTGTTTTACTATAGTATACACAGTCCAAAATCACTAACTGTATGATATAATTCACTACTGTGATTATAATTTGTTCATAAGCAATTTTTAGAAGTGCAAGGAAGACTAATTTTTTGTTGATAAGTAATGCAGTGTTGCTAGCCTTCAAAAAATGTAGATATAAAAACATTGGCTTTTACAAATCCATGTCAATTCCATCATACATTGCTGGTAACTGGCATAATAATGTACTGATAGCTTGGTTAAGATATACAAATTTTGGATTTACAAATCCATGTCAATCCCATCAAACATTTGCTGGTAACTGGCATAATAGGGTACTGATAGCTTGCTTAAATTATAGAGATACACATGTTTTGCATTACAAAACCATGATAAAATCTACGATACAATGCTGATAACTGGAATGTTATGGGGCTTGTAGCTTGCACATTATGGTCCATGAAAAAAAATGCAGCCACCATCTTCCATTTTAATAGCACCTTCTTCATTTATCTTGCTAGGGGAGATTTGCATGTGCGTTTGTCATGTTCCAGACTCCCGCACACACCACATTTCCTTTTTGTCTTTGGTTTTGCAATCTCAAAATTTGATTGCTTTCTTTTTGACTTTGGCCGCCCCTTCTCGTTATAGTCTTGGGAGGGTCTAGTATCAACTTTGTGTTTGAGGACGGAGCTGCATCAAGATGTGGGGGCTGGATGACAAAAGCGTGATTGTTTTTGCTAGCATGTTTCGTCACCCGCACACTTTCTTGCTGTGTGGCAGGGTTACCCTATCGCTGCACATTAGTAGCACTTTCTTGTTGTGTGGCGGTGTTCTCCTGTTGATTAACATTAGTGGCACTTGTTTGCTGTGTGGCTGGGTTCTCCGGATGTCTTGCATCGGGGGCGTTTTGGTGATGTGTGACAGGGTTGTCTTCATTCATCCGCCCCACAGGTATCGAGCAGGGATCCGACTGTCCTAGAAACGTTCCTTTTGCTTCTTCCTTTTCCTTTCTTGCTTTTTTTAAGTTGATTATTCTTCAGTATTTCAAGCTCCTCCTTGAAATTATACAGGTGTTTTCTTGCCAATCTGGTTCCGTCATCTGTTAGGCAAGCATATTTGTCCGATGCCTTAAATTATTTAAGAATTGACGTGTATCGCATGACGCTTTTCCCCTCCTCTGGCATCGACTTCTTAACTGTCGGCTGTTCGAAATCAGGTTGAATAAGATCCTCTTCTGGATACCAGGTCCACCTCTTTAGGATGTACTTTTCAGGTATCTCGTATACCCCAATCTGGTCCATAACTCGTAGTACGTGCGCGCATAGTAGCCCGTCACGATCAAACTTGCAGCAACTACACGAGTATGTCTCTTCAACCATGTTTGCTTGCACATGGTAGTCCGTGTCTCCATGTTTCGGTATTATCCCCCGCACTGAGCTGACCTTGAAAGTACCATCATCCAATGCGTCACATCTGTATGCTGATTTCACCTTCATCTCCACCTGGAACTTGCAAAACAAGTTATGTGTGTATAGCCCCCGCACCTGCATCTCCAGCGGGTTCATCGCGTACATTTCGGTTTCTTTGTACACTATTTCCAACTGCTCTTTTGACACGCTAGCCATCACCTTATCCTGTATCGCAGTATACTGTTGTGGGAATTCGACCAGTGAGTTGTTTCGGTTGACATACTTCTTGAGCACAGAGTTAAATCCCTCGCTTCTTGCCATGGTCTGCAAGAACGGGAAAAAGTCGTGCATGTAGTATACCGGGACCCAACACTTCCTGTTCTCCCACAGCCATTGGAAATGCTCGTTGTCAGTCTGGCCATACGCTTCCATCATCACCCACCACTTGTGCTCAAACTCCTCAACTGCATTCATAATATAAACATGGTAACATCAAGTATTGTAGGATGGTAACATCTGTTCAAACATATCTGGTAACTAGGAACACCAATGCTGTTGATAATTATGTCACACACACATGGTTACTTTAGTTGAAGGATCATGGTAAGTACTTTGCAGACAGGATAAGATTTTCTTTCCAAAGCGAATACCACCCTGTGTGTAGTACAAGCAACATTTTTAACTAGCAACAAAAAGATACTCATATCAATCAGCACTAGCTAGTGATTGAAAAGTTTTGTTGTAACTAGTGGGGTGAACAACTGAAATGTGTACATCAAACATGGACATTATAGGCGTAGTACAGAAAGCAACTAATGTAGGTAATTTTGTTATAATCCTCTGGTAACTTGTCACTTTGTTAGATGGTAACTGTTGTTATCATGCAACTAATGTATTCTATGTGCCCATTTTTCTGTGTTTTAAGCTGGTGATGGGTGGGAAGTAAAATACCAGTCAGGCTATTGTCAACACAATCCTTGAATGCATTGTTTAGTGGGTCATTGTCAGTCATCAGCTTCCCAAGCTTCTCTTGTGCTTTTTTCATTATATGCCAGCGGCAATTCCTGTGTACTATCCCGATGAACACCTCATCAATAGCACTCCTCATTGCAAAATCTTGATATGTTATTATGTTTTTTGGCGCAATTCCACCCATTGCATGCAAGAATGCATTAAACAGCCACACAAAGTTACCAGATAGTTCGTTTCGAACAAACCCACAACCAAATTGGATCGACTGCCCATGGTTATTAATGCCAATGAAGGGTGCACAGGGCATTTTGTACATGTTTGTCATGTATGTTGTGTCAAATGAGATGACATCATTGTATCTAGCATATGCCCTGCGTGACGCACCATCTATCCAGAATAAATTTTCCACTTTGTCCTCATCATCAAGCTTTATTCTCCAATAGAAATCTGGATCTTGTGCCTTCATATCTTGGAAGTACGAGATTGTGCTCCCCACATCAGCATGGCGGTACTCCATCCGGAATTTAGCTCGCTGGTTTGCGATGTCCTTTGTTGTGTATGGTACATCTTTAGGATTCCCGTAGAACCATTTCATTAGTTGCATCTGTCTGGCTGTCTCTATGTTGCATCCATGCAATATCTACAAGAAGTCCTGCTCATCTTTTGGAATGTTCCTATGTGATGATAGGAACTTTGTCAAGGACGGCTTTCTTATTAGAGGGTGGTTGTGGTCGTCGTTGAAGCGTTTGACTCTCCACCACGCATCCGTGTGGGTGATGTAAAGGTGGGCCGGACATCCCGACCTCACAACCTTCCCTCTTTTCCTCTTCTTCACGATGCCTTTTGGGTCCTGCACATCCTCTGTCTCTTCCTTGTTTGTTTTTGGCTTGCCGTATTTCCCACAAACCAGGAGGACTCTGCTTACAGTATTGTCTTTGATTGTTTTTCTGTATTCCAGTCTCATTCCAAACCCATGTCTTTGTGCATATTGCCTGTAGTGTTCATAAGCTTCCTCAAAAGTATCAAACTTCATCGTTTCATTAGGAGGTTTCGGTGTGGAGTATGTCTCGGTATTTTTGTCTTCCTGTTCAGCATTCTCTCCCCCTGTTTCTGGACTCGCTGGCTCGCTGACTGAATGATCAAAGAAGCTTTCTCTCCCCCCTATGCTGCTAGTAGTCGGTTCTTTGCTTGTTTCTCGAACCATCGGGTTGCTTCTAGAAGTAGCACCTGTAATGTTTTTGAAAGTTGTTATTTTTGTGTTATATTTTCTGCATGCCAAAAATAGTGGTAACTTGTACTACAGTTGCTTGGTAAAGTTTGCATGCATTAAGATGTTTTTTTGTAGCTGTAAAGTGAAAGCATGTAATTCCAATTGCAATACAGATTGCATGATAATTCGTATGCAGTAAGTGAGGTAATTGTACCTAAATTCATGGTAACCAGTGAAAGCATGTAATTCCAATTGCAATACAGATTGCATGATAATTTGTATGCAGTAAGTGTGGTAATTATACCTAAATTCATGGTAACCTGTGTGCATCAAGCTACGTGATTTGTCAACTGTTTCATGGTGAATGTGATAGTTGTAAATAACATAGGGTGGTAGTTGCAATTCAAGTACGATGGTAACAAATTTGTGTACAAAATTGTGGTAGCATGGTAAATGTTTTACCTTCATCTGTTTTGGCAGAACCAAAGCTTGCCATGTGTGCATATTCACGCTGTTGGTTTGTCCCCACACCACTCATCATGACATCCATATTACCCCCGTTGTCATGCCCCATTTTCTTGTGTCGTAGCACCTGCTGGTACATATGATTGCACCAATTAATTTTCCACAATTACTAGCAATCTTGATTATTTTTTCACAACAACTATATTTTTTTCCTTTTAATGTGCTGATTACTTCTGTTTTATAACAGGTATCGTTTTGGCACTAACCAGCATATGGGAGTATGACAGCGACAGTTTCTATCAACCTCATTTCATGAACATCATTTTTTATCAAAAAAGAATGGTGGCAACAATGTAAATCAACACATGGTATTCTTGTAGTGTCTTTAGCACCTTTGGTTCTGAGTTTTCCTGGTAATTTGTAATGAATTAGCATGATAACTTGTTCTGACATGGGTGTGTTCAATATATAAAGGAAGAAAGGAATCTTTTTTTATGTTGAATAAGTCTTACAGGATGCCGATTACTTAATGCACACACTCTGGTAATCTATTTTCAATCGAGATGGTATGTCAGTTTTAATGAGAAAATTCATACATGTATTTTTTCCAACTTGCCTGTAAAAGATGAAATTTAGTCAATCTTTTTGTTGGTAACCTGACTGAATTTGAGTGGTAACTCAATTTGAACAGAGGAAACACACACACATGTAGTAAAAGTACTACCTTTTTTTGCATACTTTAGTTCTTGTTGTTTCCCCCCCCCCCCCATGTTTTTTCCCCTTGATTTTATTGGTATGAAATGCAAATGCAGCATGTGTATAGAGGTTGAATCACTTACCTCCTTTCTTTTTTGCCTGATTATGACGAAATTTGGATGAATCGATGATAACCCTTGTGATGTTCTTGTGGTAAACCGGGGCCCTCCCTCAAATCCTTGTGTTTTTGGTGGTGTTTTTTCGTGATTACCTTTTTTTGGTGGATCTGATCTGGCGTCGATGTTGCCGGCGATGGTGGCGCGTTGGGGAGAGAGGAGAGAACTGATCGGGGCAGGTGGTTGTTTCTTGCGATGGAGGTAAGAAACTAGGTTTTGGGTTGGTAAGTCACGTGCAGGAAGGGGGAGGTGGGCCAAATGGGCTGTGTTAACTATCTTGGGCCTCGATGCGTTGCGCGGGGAAGGACGCAGTAGGGGGGAGATGGGCCTCGCAAGAGAAGTCTGGGTCGTGGGTGGAGCTGCCGAAGTGGAGCACGCGCGGGGAGGGACACAGGTTCACGATCGTGCGGATCTGTCGCTAACCACCAGTCGGCTGGTGGTTAGTCGCGTCCATCAAAAAATTATAAAATTTCACTGTGGGAAGAAATTCTCATAGATTCGGGTAAAAAAACAAATATCATAACCTGCTTCATATGTATACCGCAACCAGACCGGTGGCTAGCAAACTGACTCAGACGGACCATAGTACAACCCGGACTCGAACTAGTACTAAACAGCTAATCCATCCTGGACTATACTTTGATGTAAGCACGTAAGACAACACTCCCACAATTCACTATCACGCTCATATGGGACTAGTTTGGATTATTTCCAACATATGCCATGTTTTGCCGGAGATTTAATTTTCTTTGCTTAGAATATCTCTTGTAGATATGTGATCCCATCTTATAATATATTTAGGCCTTGTTCGTTTAAAACTCTCTTGGAGGGGGGGGGGGGGGGGGGGGGGGGCAGTATTTGTAGTGCTTGTTTTCATGTGTTACTAAGGAAATGATGGCATCTTAAGTGGCCCTACTGATTAATTTCCCCTTCTCTAATTACCTCTTCACCAACTTGTTTCCACCAAACAATAAATTATATGTTAGCAACACGGCATCAGCTTGGAGCGAATAGCTGTGATTAGGGATTATGAAAGTTTAACTTTGGTAATTTGGAATATCATTGGAATACGATGTGCCTAGATTTAGAATTATAAACAAGCTGGTTAGCCTTTCTGACCTTCCATAACTTTCATGTGATATTGCATTATTAAGTCCCGTGATGTGTAAAGGTGTTGACAATAAGCCATGCCCGTGCCGGTGCCGTGGTGACCGGCGTCGACGCGACAGTTCATGCATGTGCGTGTGTTGATCTGGCCAGGTCGTGTGTTCAGTTGTGCAGACCGGCGGACGTGGTGCATGCATTAGATGGATATGCGCGTGGACTCTCGGCCGTGGCTGTTGGTTAGTCCAACGCGTAGTACTTGGTCAAGCGGTTAGTTGGTTAGCTCGCTTCATGGCGTGATTGCATAGTCATGCATGAGTTAGTGGGTGAGCCAGCCGTGAGTACGTGCTAGTGGTGGCCCAGTTAGTGGTGTGTGTGTGAACTGTGTATAAAGCTCCCTCGCGTGTACTCTTGTAAGTACCGGTGTTGTAGCGATGTAGCCAGTGTAAAGAGGAAAAAGATTTCGGCGTTTTGTGCGCCCGTGGCGGCGTTCGTACACCGGCTGGAAAATCTCTCGTGTCCACTGTTCTTTTTCTTCCACCTCCGTTCGAGTGAGAGGAGAGGTAGCTAGAGGACTGTGGTTCCAACAATTGGTATCAGAGCTGGTTCATCTTGGGTGTCGTCCCCTTGCCGGAGGCGGCCGCGGAGGACCTGCGTGGTGGTGGCTGCAACGACACACAGCGGCATGGGGGCATGGAGGTGCTGCGCTGCGGTTGAGGCCGCAGCGGTGCAGGGCAATACGCCGTGGCGGCGAGCCGGACGCGACCGGTGCGTGTTATGGGTGCGCACTGGACGCGTCGGGCGCGTGGGACCGCGAGCGCGCGTACGACCGTGTGGTTGACGTTGAGAGGAGGTGTATGTCGCCGTTGTGCTCGAGTCCGTGCTCGAGTTCGGCTACATCCTTCCGGCGTTTGTCGCTGGCGGCTGCCATGGCAGACGTGGAGGCGGCACGCGGTGAGCGTTTGGTGCGGTCGGGCTCGTCGGGCGCGTCGGATGCGCACGGGTAGTGCGGGACGCACTGGTGTGGTCGGGCTCGTCGGGTGCGCACGGGACGTGCAGGACGCACTGGGGCGGTCGGGCGCGTCGGGTGCGCGCGGGACGTGCGGGGCGCCGAGGGACGTCAGGCGTGTGTCGCCGGTGGAGGAGCTCGGCGTGTGTCGCCGGAGTCGTGATGGAGCACGGTGCGACCCGCATCGTTGTGCCAGGTCGGGTCCGCGGGCTAGGTCACGCTCGTGACGACGTCAACGATGGGAGCTGCAACAACTCCGACGATGGCGAGGTCATGGCTTAGGGGGTGAGTGTTGACAATAAGCCATGCCCGTGCCCGTGCGGTGGTGACCGGCGTCGACGCGACAGTTCATGCATGTGCGTGTGTTGATCTGGCCAGGTCGTGTGTTCAGTTGTGGAGACTGACGGACGTGGTGCATGCATTAGATGGATATGCGCGTGGACTCTCGGCCGTGGCTGTTGGTTAGTCCAACGCGTAGTACTTGGTCAAGCGGTTAGTTGGTTAGGTAGCTTCATGGCGTGATTGCATAGTCATGCATGAGTTAGCGGGTGAGCCAGCCGTGAGTACGTGCTAGTGGTGGCCCGGTTAGTGGTGTGTGTGTGTGAACTGTGTATAAAGCGGTGTGTGTGTGAACTGTGTATAAAGCTCCCTCGCGTGTACTCTTGTAAGTACCGGTGTTGTAGCGATGTAGCCAGTGCAAAGAGAAAAAAGATTTGGGCGTTTTGTACACCCGTGGCGGCGTTCGTGCGCCGGCCGGAAAATCTCTCGTGTCAACTGTTCTTCTTTTTCCATCTTCGTTCGAGTGAGGGAAGAGGTAGCTAGAGGACTGTGGTTCCAACAAAAGAAAGTACATTTTCAGGCTCCT
This sequence comes from Triticum timopheevii, assembly GCA_963921465.1. Lineage (NCBI taxonomy): Eukaryota > Viridiplantae > Streptophyta > Magnoliopsida > Poales > Poaceae > Triticum > Triticum timopheevii. The sequence continues at coordinate 66,580,727 of OY997272.1, read as the reverse complement.
TATCAGCACATGTTACTAGCATTGTTTTGTTATTGCATCTGAATGTTTTGCATGTATGATATTACCAGAAGCGCAAGATTGTTTTGACTAGGTCTTCTTTTTGTAGACAACAATAAAGCATGCATTTCTCTTGAACAAGTACCCAAACACTGGTTGCTTTGCACTCGCTAGGAGAATGTGTAAAGATGACAAAATGCATACAGAAACGAAACAAGCCATGGCCAACCAAACAAACAAATGAAAAAAAAAGAACCAAGGCTACTACATAAACAACAATCGTTAAAAAGCAAGAGTCGTCACATCTACCTAGCCATGGTACAGACGAGCGTTTGACAGCCTTGTGTGCCCACTTAAATACTCTTTTTTGCAGGAGTTCTGTGTAAATACTTGAATGAATCCTTTTTGACAAATCTTCTCTGCATAACTATTTTGCAGGATCATTCTAGTATGCTTGTGATATTTAATTATGTTTTCTGGTAGTAATAAATTGAAGGGATGCAGATATTAACTGAAATGGCAACACTAATTATAGGTTTAAAAGAAGGCAAGTGCCAGGTCTGTTGTCAAGACTGGCATGACCCACTTTTGCTTGAGAAGGAGCTGGTTGTGATAAATAATGCAAGAGAAGGAATTTTCTATTGGCAACAATTTCTCCAAAATCTCCAATTTCCTTTAGCACAAGACAAATACTCATGCAATATAAATCCGCCAAAGGAAATTTCTTCGACTCACAAAGGTTAAACCAGAGGAGATTCAGAGGCCAAAGTAAACAACAACTGTATAATCAATCAGAACACGGACTGTGCAGCGAAGTGCGCTTTTGCTTCTAGAGTAAGCCTGAATATGGCTCACTGTCCGAACTGCAGCCAATCTCAGAAGTAATTCGTTGAACCAACAGGCTCTCCACACAACAACACAGCTGAGGCAGCGACTCTTGTTATGTCCAGCCAAATAATACTTTTCACACGTAGTACATAGCTAGTCGCATACTTCATGCATGACGACCATACATGTATATATATCACGATACTTCACCATGTCTGTATATCTGTATTGTAACATTGTATTGTACCCCTTAGGTACCTCTATATAATAAGATAGCCACACCCTGGGTTAGGGATGTCGAGTAGTTCCCAAATCATATGTCTTACATGGTATCAGATTAGGTTACGATGTCTTCCGCTGCCGCCGCCACCAGCGCCCACTGGTAGAAAAAGAGGCTTCCATACGCCCCCATTAGTCCCCAAAACAACCGAACCGCGACCAAAGGGGTCTTTAGTCGCGGTTCGGGAGAAGACCCGCGACCAACTATCTGGGCCCAGCGCGCTCGGTCGACAGCTGGCGGACGGGAGGGGCTTTAGTCCCGGTTGGCCTGGCCAACCGGGACTAAAGGTACCCGAAGGCCTTTAGTCACGGTTGGCCAGGCCAACCGGGACTAAAGGCCCATCCCTATATATAGGACTCAGCTCACTTCACTTCACTCAGCTCACTTCACAATTTTCAGAAGGTGGTGGTGGGTTTGCTTTTGGTTTCTCCTATGCACACAAGGTGTTTGATGAAATGCCTGAGAGCCTGAAACAAACATGATATGAAGTGTCCGAGCCACACTTGAGCTTTCTCATTTATTTTTCCTCCGCGATCGCGGTTAGCAACTTGAACCTTTCATGTGTCATTGATAAAATACGCATGTGTGTAGTTCATTGTTTAATTTGTATTATTTCTAGCTAGTTAGTTTAACAAATGCATCATGGTTAATTATATACTTTATATAATAATAATGCAGATGAATCGGCAATGGATGTACGGTCCCCGACTCTCCGGCGAGTTCACTACGGGTTTGAAAGATTTCCTCGTAGTGGCAAATGCGAACAAGCAGCAAGGTTTTATTATCTGTCCATGTGCTGTCTGTAAGAATCAGAAGGGTTACTCCTCCTCAAGAGACATTCACATGCACCTGCTTCGGCATGGTTTCATGCCAAGCTATAATTGTTGGACCAAGCATGGAGAAAGAGGGGTTAGAATGGAAGAAGATGAAGAAGGGGATGATATCGATGACAACTATCATGATCATTTCGGTGATACTTTCATGGAGGATGATGCTGAAGGTGGGGAAGGGTTAGGTGAAGGTGAAGAAGAGGCACATGATGAGCCCGCTGATGATCTTGGTTGGACCATTGCTGATGCACGGAGACGCTGCAAAACTGACAAGGAGAGGGAGAATTTGGATCGCATGTTAGAGGATCACAAAAAGTCGTTGTATCCAGGATGCGATAATAGTCTGAAAAAGCTGGGCTGCACACTGGATTTGCTAAAATGGAAGGCACAGGAAGGTGTAGGTGACTCATCATTTGAAAATTTGCTGAAAATGTTGAAGAATATGTTCCCGAAGAATAACGAGTTGCCCACCAGTATGTACGAAGCAAAGAAGGTTGTCTGCCCTCTAGGTTTAGAGGTTCTGAAGATACATGCATGCATTAATGACTGCATCCTCTACCGCGGTGAATACGAGAATTTGAATGAATGCCCTGTATGCACTGCATTGCGTTATAAGATCAGAGGCGATGACCCTGGTGACGATGTTGAGGGCGAGAAACCCAGGAAGAGGGTTCCCGCCAAGGTGATGTGGTATGCTCCTATAATACCACGGTTGAAACATCTGTTCATGAACAAAAAGCATGCCAAGTCGTTGCGATGGCACAAAGAGGACCGTTAGTCCGACGGGGAGTTGAGACACACCGCTGATGGAACGCAATGGAGAAAGATCGACAGAGTTTTCAAAGATTTTGCAGCTGACGCAAGGAACATAAGATTTGGTCTAAATACTGATGGCATTAATCCTTTTGGCGAGCAGAGCTCTAGCCATAGCACCTGGCCCGTGACTCTATGCATCTACAACCTTCCTCCTTGGTTGTGCATGAAGCGGAAGTTCATTATGATGCCAATTCTCATCCAAGGCCCTAAGCAACCCGGCAACGACATCGATGTGTACCTAAGGCCATTAGTTGAAGAACTTTTACAGTTGTGGGCCAGACCTGGTGTACGTGTCTGGGATGAGCACAAAGGAGAGGAATTTGACCTACGAGCGTTGCTTTTTGTAACCATCAACGATTGGCCTGCTCTCAGTAACCTTTCGGGACAGACAAATAAGGGATACAATGCATGCACGCACTGCTTACATGAGACTGAAAGTGTACGTTTGGTTAATTGTAAGAAGAACGTGTACCTGGGTCATCGTCGATTTCTTCCCCGAAATCATAACGTAAGAAAGAAAGGCAAGCATTTCAACGGGAAGGCAGATCACCGGCCGAAGCCTGCGGAACGTACTGGTGCTGAGATATTTGATATGGTCAAGGATTTGAAAGTCATCTTTGGAAAGGGTCCTGGCGGACAATCAGTTCCGCGGGGAGTTGACGGGCACGCACCCATGTGGAAGAAGAAATCTATATTTTTGGAGCTAGAATATTGGAAAGTCCTAGATGTCCGCTCTGCAATCGACGTGATGCATGTTACGAAGAATATTTGCGTGAACCTGCTAAGCTTCTTGGGCGTGTATGGGAAGACAAATGATACAAAGGAAGCACGGCAGGACCAGCAACTTTTGAAAGACCCAGATGACCGGCATCCGAAATGGTTTCAAGGTCGTGCCAGCTACGCTCTTACCAAAGTATGAAGGTCCCGTCTGGCTTCTCGTCGAATATAAAGGGAATAATAAACATGTCGGAGAAAAAGTTCCAAAACCTGAAGTCTCACGACTGCCACGTGATTATGACGCAATTGCTTCCGATTGCTTTGAGGGGGCTCCTACCGGAAAATGTTCGAGTAGCCATTGTGAAGCTATGTGCATTCCTCAATGCAATCTCTCAGAAGGTAATCAATCCAGAAGATCTACCACGGTTACAGAACGATGTGGTCCAATGCCTTGTCAGTTTCGAGTTGGTGTTCCCACCATCCTTCTTCGATATTATGACGCACCTCCTGGTCCACCTAGTCGAAGAGATTTCCATTCTCGGTCCTGTATTTCTACACAATATGTTCCCCTTTGAGAGGTTCTTGGGAGTATTAAAGAAATATGTTCGTAACCGTGCTAGGCCAGAAGGAAGCATCGTCAAGGGCTATGGAAATGAGGAGGTAATTGAGTTCTGTATTGACTATGTTCCTGACCTTAAGCCGATTGGTATTCCTCAATCGCGGCACGAGGGGAGACTAAGTGGAAAAGGCAAGATCGGAAGGGAATCCACGATATGTATGGACGGTCATTCTATGACTGAAGCACACCACACAGTTCTGCAAAATTCCAGCTTGGTGGCTCTGTACTTCGAGCAACACAAGAATATTTTACGCTCGGACAACCCGGGGAAGCCTGAATCCTGGATTAGAAAGGCCCACATGGAGACTTTCGGCAGTTGGTTGCGAAAACATTTAATGAATGACAATGATGTTGGAGATCAGCTGTACATGTTGGCCAAGAAACCATCTTCGACTATAACGACTTTCCAAGGGTACGAGATAAATGGGAATACATTTTACACCATCGCCCAAGATAAAAAGAGCACCAACCAAAACAGTGGTGTCCGCTTTGATGCAGCAACCGAGAATGGGCAAAAGGTCACATATTATGGTTACATAGAGGAGATATGGGAACTTGACTATGGACCCTCCTTTAAGGTCCCTTTGTTCCGGTGCAAATGGTTCAAGCTAACAGGAGGTGGGGTAAAGGTGGACGAGCAATACGGAATGACAATGGTGGATTTCAACAATCTTGGTTACCTTGACGAACCATTCGTCCTTGCCAAAGATGTCGCTCAGGTTTTTTATTTGAAGGACATGAGTAGCAAACCGAGGAAACGGAAAGATAAGAAAACGATCAGTACATCATGCGATGATCCAAAGCGCCACATTGTTCTTTCAGGGAAAAGAAACAGCGTGGGAGTGGAGGACAAGACAGACATGTCAGAAGATTATAATATGTTTGGTGAAATTCCGCCCTTCAAAGTGAACACTGACCCAAGCATTAAGTTAAATGATGAGGATGCTCCATGGATACGGCACAATCGTAAGCAAGCAGGGACACAAGGGAAGAATTGATGTGTAATAATTTATTGTACCAAACTTTGTATTTGGTCGATGAACTGAATGATGTATCAAACCTTTTGTCAAACCTTCAAGGGGTTTTAAAATGAATTAGTTTTATTTTTCTGATTTTTTTGATATATAATTGTATTTTTAAGATTTTAAAATGAATTAGTTTTATTTTTCTGATTTTAAAAGGAAAAAGGAAGAAGAAGAAAGAAGGAAAAAGGAAGAAAAAAACAGAAGAAAAAAACAGAAGAAAAAAGGAAAAACAGAAGAAAAAACAAACAGAAGAAAAACATAAGAAAAAAACGAAAGAAAAAAGGAAAAAGGAAAAAAGGAAGAAAAAAGGAAAAAGGAAGAAAGGAAGAAAAAAAGAAGAAAAACAAAACAAAATAAATAAAGCAAAAAAGAAAACAAAAAAAAGAAAAAATGCCACCTACTGGGCCACCACGGCCTGAATACGACTAGAAACCCATTAAAGGGCCAGGATTCAGGCCCGCAGAAGGCCCAGTAGGCCCACAGGCACATAGTGACAGAATAGGCCCGTAAGCCTGCAATTGAGAGGAGCTCGAAGTGGTGAGCGCAGCCGCGCTTATAAACCACTGTCGAAGCCTCTCGGCTAGCGAGGTGGGACTAAACATCCCACCGCACCGCGCCAGTTCTAGCACAGACCTTTAGTCCCGGTTGGGGAGGCGGACCGCGACTAAAGGGTACCCTTTAGTCACGGTTGTTGTCCCCAACCGCGACTAAAGGGTCTTTCTGCGCGGGAACGAAAGCGGCGCCAAAACCCTTTAGTCCCGGTTGGGGAGGCGGACCGCGACTAAAGGGTACCCTTTAGTCCCGGTTGGGGAGGCGGACCGCGACTAAAGGGTACCTTTAGTCGCGGTCCGCCTCCCCAACCGCGACTAAAGGTGCGTCTATAAATAGCATCTCCTCTCTCTCGACGCCGAAGCGCTGCCCCGACGCCGATCGACGCCGAAGCCCTGCCCCGACACCGACGCCGAAGCCCTGCCCCGACGCCGAAGCCCTGCGCGCCGCCGCCCCCGTCCCCAGTGAGCGCCGCCTCCGCCCGTGCCCTGCCCTTGCCCGCCGCCCGTGCCTTGCGCCCTTGCCCGCCGCCAGCCGCCCGCCGCCCGACGCCCGACGCCCTGCCGCCCGCCGCCCGCTGGCCCTGCCTGCCGTCCTCCGCGCGCCGGCAGAAGAAGAAGAAGGAAGAAGAAAAAGGAAGAAGAAGAAGAAAGAAAAAGGAAAAAGGAAGAAGAAGAAAGAAGGAAGAAGAAAACAAAAGAAAAACAGAAGAAAAACAAGAAAAAGGAAGAAAAAAGGAAAAAGGAAGAAAAAAAAGAAAAAGGAAGAAAACAACAGAAGAAAAAAAGAAAGAAGAAAAAAAAGGAAGAAGAAAAAAAGAAAGAAGAAAGAAAGAAGAAAGAAAAAGGAAGAAGAAAAAACAAGAAAGAAAAAGGAAGAAGAAGAAAGAAAGAAGAAGAAAACAAAAGAAAAACAGAAGAAAAACAAGAAAAAGGAAGAAAAAAGGAAAAAGAAAGAAAAAAAGAAAAAGGAAGAAAACAACAGAAGAAAAAAAGAAAGAAGAAAAAAAAGGAAGAAGAAAAAAAGAAAGAAGAAAGAAAGAAGAAAGAAAAAGGAAGAAGAAAAAACAAGAAAGAAAAAGGAAGAAGAAGAAAGAAAGAAGAAGAAAACAAAAGAAAAACAGAAGAAAAACAAGAAAAAGGGAGAAAAAAGGAAAAAGGAAGAAAAAAAGAAAAAGGAAGAAAACAACAGAAGAAAAAAAGAAAGAAGAAAAAAAAAGGAAGAAGAAAAAAAGAAAGAAGAAAGAAAGAAGAAAGAGGAAGAAGAAAGGAAGAAGAAGAAAAGAAGAATTTTTACTTAAAGAATCCTATTTTTTAATTCCTCCTCCTCTATGTCCCCTTAATCTTATTTTTTAATTCCTTTATACTTAAAGAATTTTTACTACATGCAGGAGTGACATATGACGGATGATAGAACCGAGCCGCTTAGGGATCCGGAGGCTGAACGTTATTTAATGGGCATCATCAACAACGAGATTCCTTATGTGCTGGGCTCAGAATATGAGCAACAAGAGGATGTAGTCTCTTCTTATCTGAACCTCGACGGTGGAACAGAGATTGTCGATGATCAAGAAGGTGAAGGAACGGACATTGTCGACGGAGGTCAACCGTCAACAACCGACGATCTCGAATTGCAAGTAGCAACCACCTCCGGCGAGGTATATATATACATTGAGCCTCTCGTGATACAAACTTACTGAAATGTGAATACATATGTATTAACGCGCGCGACTCTCTTTCTTTTTTTAGCCCTCCGGATCGAGTACGATAAAGCGTGGCAAATCCAAGGCGATGAAAACAGGAGAAACATATGCTATTGAGTTTGTGAGTGAAACCGGCAAGCTCCTACAACACACCTCAAAGTTTATCAACCAATGCGGAGTCGTTGTTAGAGACAACGTCCCGATCACCGTCCAGGAATGGAAGGAGCCAAAGAAGGCACGTCTTGGTTTCAGTTTTGTCGACAAGAGAACGAAAAAGGATTGCTGGAGAAAGCTTATGGAACATTTCATTCTACCTCCGGAATACAACAAAGTCGATGAATTCGGTAACGAGGTTCCGGGTGGACGTCAGAGGAGGAGGCTAGTTAAAGAGTTCGCTCTTCAGAAGATGGGCGAAGCATTCCGGAACTTCAAGAAAAATTTAACCCGTGACTATGTCAACAAGGGCAAGACTCCGGATTTCAATGGACAACATGAGAAACTGAAAGATGATTGGCCAGAATTTGTGAGGCAAAAGCAATCGGAGCATTTCAAGGAAATATCAAAAAAAATAAGGATAATGCGAGTAAGAAAAAGTACCATCATATTATGGGGCCAGGAGGATACCTCCTTTCGGAGCCTAGGTGGCAGAAGATGGAGGAGGACCTGAGGGTGCGAGGAATCCCTCTAGGTACAGAGGGATGGGACCCAAGGGCCAAAAGCTGGTGGTACGGGCATGGGGGATTGCTAGACCCGGAGACAGGGGTGTGTGTTCACCAGCAGAGACAGTTTGCTCCCACCCAAGCCCTTATTGACGCAATGACCCAAGCTCAAGAGGGCTTGATCAAGTTCTACAGAGAGAAAGACGCACTGACAATAGCCCTCGGGAATGATGAACACGGAGGACGTATACGAGGCAAAGGCAAAGTTCCGTGGAAAGTAGGGTTTTCCCAGGACAATGACCCGTACTGTTACAGAAGCCGTAAGAGAAAGACGGACCGGGATGCAGATCTTATGACGAAGTTAGCATCGGAACTCCATGAATTGAAGCAGACCGTGCATGAACTAGTGAGAGAAAAATCGGCTGCAGGGCCGCATGAAGATCATGAAGCGGATCGCGGAAGCCAGCAGCGGAGAAGCAGTGTGGCTTCCACGGATGCCCCGCCTGGTGCTAGTGCACCGATGATCGAGATTCATGCACCGGAGCCTCACTATCCCGTGGATGATGTAAAGGAGATGAAAGAATGTGATCTGCATTATCCCGTGGGGAACGTTTCCACGAAGGTAGCTAGCGGCAGTGCTTTACCCTGTACACCTGGAGCACTCCACCACAACAACCCCATTGCATATGGCTATGCTCGTGTCATGGTGGAAGACATAGTCCAAGGGTTTGAGGACCTGGAGATTGTCAAACCTACACCCGAAGGGGAGAGAAGACTTGGAGATGTCAAGCGCCAGTTCATTCTATGGAAAAAGAAGTACATAGTGTTTCAAGGCGAGGCGCCAAGGCTAGCAAGTCCACCCCCCTCCGATGGTGGTGGTGGTGGTGGCGGTGGTGGCGGTGGTGGTGGTCGTGGTGGTTCACCTACACCTCCTTCACGCCATTCGACGCCGTCCCCCGATCCACAACCTCCGGCGGGTACGACGCCCCCCAATCCTCCTCCGGCGGGTACGACGCCCCCCAATCCACCTCCGGCGAAGAAGCAGAAGCAGGCGGACAGCAAGGAAACCCGCTCCTGGACTATTAACCCAGACCCTTATGTACCTAAGACCACAAGGGTACCGGAGCCATCACTGAAGCCTCTCCTCCCAAGGCCTGGGGAAATTAGTGAAGCTGAAATCAAATTGGCCGCGTCTGCTGATTATGAGAAATGGAAGGCGGATATGAAGGCGAAAAAAGAGCCTGAGCCCAAGCAAGTATTCACTGAGAAGCAAAAGAAGTGGGCTAAGGATTTTTTGACGACACCGTCCCAAGCCGAGCTGAATGTGCCTGATGACTATGGACATGAACTTCGTAGGCAAGCAAAAATATTGAAGGAGGAGAAAGAAGAAAGTAAAAAAAGAGGGAAACAAGTTGACCAGCTCGGGATGCAGAAGAAACAATTGATCCCCCCACTCATAGTGAAAGCCGGTCCGGAAGAGGACCCCAAGATCATAGCAGCTGCGGCAGCACTTGGATTGACTGTAGTGGGTGCCATGAAACAAGCGTCCGAGATGGGTTTGACTCTTCGTGCCTTCTTAGACCTTGAGGATGCGCCAGTATGTGAGATAGCATTACAATATGTGCAGAATGGGCCTCTCGTCGAGCCTGCGCAGGAAAAGAGTCTACCACCACAAATGCGAAATCTGCTACGTTGGTACAAGCAATTCATAACATGGGCCGACAAAGAATATGTTTATGCGGATGTTACAGATGAGCATCACACCAAACGGTACTCTGTTGAAGTTCATATGAGTGAATTGTTCCAGCTGTTCAATCTGCGCGACCTCGACAAATCTATGCTGAGTTGCTACGTTCTGTAAGTGATTTATTTCTACCTCATCTCGTTCTTTATTGCCTGCACTATATATATATATTGTCCTAACTATATTGTTGCGTGCGCTATTATGCAGATTGAAGATTTGGGAATGCAAAATAAGAAACATCCATGATGTTGGGTTCATTGACCCACATATCGTTAATGGACATGTGTTACAACATCACCCCGAAGACGTGGAGAAAGACCTGTACAAGTTTCTTAGAAAGCATCAACTCAAAAGTCATATTCTATTTCCTTACCATTTTGGGTGAGTGTTTCTCTCTTGTGCCCATTCTCTTTTGTTTACTCCATGCATGGTATGTCTAATCGATGAGTTATGCATGACTGTGCATGTAACGTGTCCGCAGGTTCCACTGGATTCTGCTAAATATTGAACTTCACACCTCCAGAGTTCTAATCATGGACTCTATGGATTCGGATCCAAAGCGTTGGGCCGACATGAGAAAAATGCTGCAAAAGTAATTATTTTCAATCATTTGAGCTCTATATCGATCGGTCTCTTTCGTTCATTTCCTAATATCAAGTAACTAATAACTCCCTTATTCATTTAATTTTCTTTGCCCTGTAGGGTTTGGAGACGGTTCTCAGAAGAAATTGTCGGTGAATTCAAACATGAACTAGATTTCAGAAGGTTAGTTAATGTGGATAAGCAGCCACCGGGGACCAATCTATGTGGATACTATGTTTGTGAGAACATCCGGAGACACACGACTGAGCGAAAGGCATCAGATAGCGTGCGGAACGCGATGGATAACTTGCGGAGGAGGCTTAGTCCAGAAGCTCACTTCCGACCAATTCAAGAAGAATTAGCAGGATTTTTTATGAGGGAAGTCATCAATCCTAAAGGAGAACACTATACCGAGGACGAAGAAATTTATATGCATACCCGAGATTGAAACTTGTTCGAAGTTGTATATGGTCATCCATCCTAATTGTGTATGGAAACTTGTTCGAAGTTGTATATGGTCACCCGAGATTGAATATATATTATATATTCCTCTTGAATTCTTCTTGTTTGAAATTTCATATGCATGTATATAGTAGCGTAGAATATGTGTACTGAAACTTCATCAAAAATAAAATAAAACACAAAATAAAATATAAAACAAATAAAACACTACAAATTAAAAAGAAACCAGGTTTAGGGGGGCTGAAACCCTAAACCTGCGGAGGAGGCCTTTAGTCCCGGTTGGCCACGAGAACCGGGACTAAAGGTCCTCCGCCCCGACGGACCACGGGCGCCCACGTGGACGGGCCTTTAGTCGCGGTCCGTAAGGGGCGCGACTGGGTTTTTAGTCGCGCATATTTAGTCCCGGTTGCACAGCCGGGACTAAAGGCTGTTGCGAACCGGGACTAAAGGGCTTTTTTCTACCAGTGGCCGTCGTGTCGACCTCGGTTCCTCCCGCCGCCGCCGCGGTGCCGGCTCTCGCTACTGCCTTGCCATTCCTTGCCTCGCAGCCTCTCGCGATGGCCTACGGCGTCTCGGCGTCGCCTCGCTCCCCGATCGGATCGGGAGACCGCGGCGCCACCCTGCTCGGTGCTCCCTCTGGCGCTGCTCCTCCTGCCGGCGGCCTTCCCGTGATCCATGGTGGGCCGTCGCCGCCCCAACCCTATGGCATGCCGCCCCTGCAGCAGCCCTACGGCGCCCCGCCACCTCATCACTACTACGGCGCGCCGCCGCCGCCGCCCTACTCGGCACCCGTGCCGCCCCAACCCTACTTGGCGCCCGCGCCGCCCCAACCCTACTCGGCGCCTGCGCCGCCTCAACCCTACCCGACGTCCTCCCCGCACCCGCACGGAGATGCGGCTGCATCGCCGCACGTGGCTTCGGCCGCGGCCAACCATGGTGCCCCCGCGGCACCCTATCACGGTGCCCCTGCGGTACCCTACGGCGCCCCCGTGACACACTACGGCGCTCCCGGGGCGGCTTCCCCCGGCTCCTACCCGCCCTACTCAGTGTATCCCGTACATCCTGGGGTGGCCTCGTCGGTGGGCATGTATGCATCGCCGCATGCCCATGCTGATTCGGCCACGGTGCCTGCACCGTTCTACTTCTCGCATCTGCTGCCGGTGAAGCTCGCGCCGGACAACTACCTGTCCTGGCGTGCCCAGGTGCTCCCTCTTCTGCGGAGTCGCTATCTGGAGGGCTACGTTGACGGATCCATCCCGTGTCCGCCCCCTCACCACCCGGCGTACCACACCTGGGTGGCTCAGGATCAGGCCATCCTCTCCGCCATCCAGTCCTCGCTCACCCCGAGCGTCTCGTCGTTGGTCATCTTCGCCGCTACGTCCCGGGAGGCGTGGGCGGCGCTTCACACCAGTTTTGCCTCTCAGTCTCAGGCGCGTGCTCACTCTATACGCACCGAGCCGGGTGAGACGAAGCTTGGTGACCTCAGCATCACCGACTACTTCAACAAGATGCGGGGTCTCACCGACATGTTGGCCTAAGTTGGCCAGTCGCTGCAGGATGAGGAGTTCACCACCTTCGTGCTTAATGGGCTTGATGATGATTATGAAAATCTCATCGAGAATGTTCATGGCCGCGATGACCCGCTTCCACCACGTGAGCTCTATGCACGTCTGCTTGGCCGTGAGCAGCGCATTAAGGCACGCCCGAGCCTCCCCAGTTTTGCCTCCGCCAATGTCGCAACTCGCGGCAAGCCCAAGCGGTCATCATCTTCAGGAGGCAGACCGGTGCTGCCTTCTCAACCGGCCTCGAGGGGCAGTACTCCGACCATCACAGGTGGTAACCGGCCGGTGGCGTGTTGTTCTTCTTGTGGTGCCCAACAGGCCTGCCAGTTATGTGGCCTGGAGCGCCACATTGTCTCTCGCTGCCATCGTCGCTACAAGAAAGATTTTCTGGGCCTCGGCAACAATGGCAAAGGGAATGACAAACAGGCCGCCGCTGGCGTGACGAGTCATGATCATGGCCCTACTCCGTCTTACTCCGTTGATCCTGCATGGTACATGGGCACTGGAGCTCTCTACTCAGGAGCCATATCGTGGTCATGATCAGGTGCACACCGCCAGTGGAGCAGGTATGCGCATCTCCCATGTTGGTCAGGCCTCTCTCCTTGCACATAATTTTCGCACATTGCATCTCTCTAATGTCCTTCGTGTTCCTTCTGCTACGCATAGTTTGTTGTCCATTCCTCAACTTACTCGTGATAATAATGTCCTTGCTGAGTTTCACCTTTTCGTTTCTTTATCAAGGATCGGGACACGAGGGCCGTTCTACTTAGCGGTCGTCTTCGCCATGGCCTGTATGCACTTGATGTGCCGCGCCCACCTTCCATGCCGCCTTCTCCTCAGGTGTTCAGTGGTGTTCGTGTGTCGCCTGCACACTGGCATGCGTGCCTTGGTCACCCGGTGGCTCCCATAGTTCGACATGTTTTGCATCGACATGATCTACCAGTTGTTTCCAATAAAACTACTGAAACTATTTGTGATGCCTGTCAGCAGGGCAAGATTCATCAACTTGCTTTTTCAGAGTCTAGTCGTGTTGTGAAACATCCTCTTGAGCTTGTGTTTTCTAATGTATGGGGTCATGCCCAGACATCCATTAGCGGTCACAATTATCATGTCAGTTTCATTGATGCTTACAACCGTTTCACTTGGTTATATCTTATTAAATGTATGTCTGATGTGTTCGATGTCTTCATTCAGTTTCAAGCACACGTTGAGCGTCTTCTTAAGCAGAAAATCATCCATGTCCAATCCGACTGGGGGGTGAATACCACAACCTCAACTCGTTTTTTAACAAACTTGGGATTTCGCACCGCGTGTCATGTCCTCATACACATCAGCAGAATGGTACTACCGAGCGTAAGCATCGCCACCTTGTTGAAACTGGTCTAACTTTGCTCGCTCATGCCTCCGTCCCGTTTCGGTTCTGGAGTGATGCTTTCTGAAAGTGCGTTATATCAACTAGAGGGGGGTGAATATGCGATTTTTATGAATTCTTCACTGAGGAATTTGCCGGTGAGGAAATTTCTTAGCGAAGAACTACTAGCAGCGAAATAAGTACTCAAAAGTAAGCATAACAGAATATAAGCATGGTCATCATGATGAAATGAAGACTAGCACAGAGTACAGAAAGCGTACACACAGGATAACACAGGATGAAGACAAACAGACTGAAGAAATTGAACTGAGGAATTTGAGAAAGTCTTCAGTCAAAGTCTTCAAGCACAGATATGAACAAACACTCAACACAGTAATGAGGAAATGAAAGGGTTGAGGAAATAGAACCAATTAGTTGGTGAAGACAATGATTTGGTAAACCAGTTCCAACTGCTGTCTCAGTTGTACGTCTGGTTGGAGCGGCTGAGTATTTAAACTCGAGGACACCCAGCCACTGAGCACGCAGCTCAGGACACCCAGTCCTCACCGTATTCTCCTTGAACTAAGGCCACGCAGACCTCGTCCAATCACTCGTGGTAAGTCTTCAGGTGACTTCCAAACCTTCACAGACTCGGTCACTCGGCGATCCACAATTCCTCTTGGATGCTCTAGACCATGAGGCCTAACCGTCTGGAAGAAGCACGGTCTTCAAAGGTAACAAGCGTCGGATCCACACAGGATCAATTTCTTCAGTGATGCTCAATCACTTTTCGTTTGTAGGGGTTTGGTTTTGGGTTTTCCTCACTTGATGATTTTCGCTCAAAGTCCTCGGAGGATGGGTTGCTCTCAAATGACAAGTGTCAAGTTCTCTCGGAGCAGCCAACCAGCTAGTGGTTGTAGGGGGCGGCTATTTATAGCCTAGGGAGCAGCCCGACATGATAAGACATAAATGCCCTTTAATGATATGACTGTTAGGTGGATAGGATATTTTGGGACAGCTGGCGCGCAGCACAGCAACGGTCGGAAATTTGACTCTCAAATTCCTCAGGGCTATCATGTTCCTCAATGTGTAGGCAATTCGCACTGGCGAATTCCTAACTCCTCAGTCAGAACAAATTCATCAGCGACCAGAAGAACTTCGTCTCTGTCACTGAAGAAAGTGACTGAACTGTATGAGATTTCCAAAGGCTTCACTCGAAGGGATTGGTACGTGTAGGATTTTGAGTTGAGCATCACATGGAAATTTTTCCTTAGTATTTCCTCGACCCCCTTTAACAGTACGGTGTTTCCTATGACTCAAGAAAGAGAAAATGAAACTACGAAAAACAAAAGTCTTCACGCTTCATATTCCTCAAATGAATATCAAGTCTTCAAGGTCACACCAATTTCTTCACTTTCAAAGTCTTCAGAATATCAAAGTCTTCAGTCGAAGAACTTCATTTTTAGGGGTCGACTTTCTCTGTAAATATCAAACTCCTCATAGACTTATAGACCTATGTACACTCACAAATGCATCAGTCCCTTAACCTATAAGTCTTCAATACACCAAAATCACTAAGGGGCACTAGATGCACTTACAATCTCCCTCTTTTTGGTGATTGATGACAACATAGGTTAAGTTTTCAACGGGGATAAACATATGAAGTGTAAATACTGATATTGAGGAATTTGATTGCAAGATATAGAAGAACTCCCCCTGAAGATGTGCATAGTGAGGAATTTGCGTTTGAGGCAATGCACATTTGAAGAGTTGAATCATGGAGAACTCCCCCTATATCTTGTAATTCATACACGCATTTGATATATAATATGAAGAATTTGAAATGCATGATGAAATATGGTGCCTGATGAAATTCAGCATGCGTGCAATGTTATTAACGAGGAATAAGCATGCCGAAAGCATCAAAAGTTTCAGAGCATAATGCAACAAACGTATCAGCGCACCATCGGGTTTAAGATTACAAATCGATCCAATAAAGTTTCAGAAGAACGAGAGTTGTAACTTAGCAAAAAAATGCCCTTGGTCATTTGACGAGGAAATTGGTGCAGCTGAGAAACTTGCTGAAACACCAGAGGCAGTCGAGAAACCCGTAGTCCTTTTACATGTAGCCAGATGCACATGAGCTGAGGACTTTGATGGAGCTGCTGAGGGCTTTGGTGGAGCTGTAGCAGTCTGAGGAATTTGCCGTGAGGGCATAGTTGAGGAACTTGGCCGTGAGGGCGCTGTTGGTGAAGCACTTGGCTTACGAGCAGGCTTCTTTAGCATTGATTTCCTCGGTTTGACCGAGGTCTCAGTAGCAGCAGTAGTGGCAGAATCCTCATTGAATTTCTTCACTGCCTCCTTGGCTTGTCTTGCCAATTTGGCTTGGCGCTTAGCCCATTCTTCAGGAAAGTCCTCACCACTCTTGATGCTGGTGAGATCAGCTACTTGGCCAGGTGCCAATGGAGTTTTTGGGCATGGAGGATTGAGGGCGAATTTCTTCATGTACTTTGGAGTCACATATCTGTACTCCCTCAATTCCCTTGCCCATCTCCGTTCAATCTTCTGTATGCGCACCTTGTGCTGATTTTTGGTTTCTTTGCCAAATTTTGCTTCATCAGGTGTGCAATAGCTAGCATAAATTTCCTCAGGGATTTCAAATGCAGTCATAACCTCAGGTTTCTTTCCTCCTTTCTGCGGTCTCTTACCTTCAGCCATATTCTTCAGATGAGGAATTTCAACAATTGAACACTCTGAAGAAGTATGCAGTTTTTCTTCGAGGAACGCTGCAAATGAGTTAAGTTGATGAGAACCTAGTGATTCAGCAGCGGACATGTGTACCTGTGAACAGAGTGTAGGTGCGAGGAATTTGGAGAGGTCATATGCGTTCTCAGAAGGTTTTTCGAAAAGACAAGTTTTGAGGAATTTGACCAGATGAGCCTTGAGGAATTGCACTAAGCGTTCTTTGTCTTAGGTTCCAGAGTTGTACAGATCGAAGATCCACACAATTGAGGAATCTTGAAGAAAATGATTGCTTAGAGAAATGGATCAAGAGCATATAATGTGTGAGGTGTTAATATGTGTGAAGATTTGAAGAATAAAACACCTTTGAAGATTTTCAGGAAAGTTTAAGAATCAAAGTGAGTAATAAAAGTAACTTTTAATTACCCGAAGTGAAGAATACGACGAACTGAGATGAACAGATGTGAAGTTCGCCAGGTTAGATCTCCCACACCCTAACTTGGCAGCGGGAAACAGCTACGGCGGCGGCGGAGTGAAGATTTCCGCAACCGGCGCGAGTACGACGGCGATGAGGTCGAGGCAGCGAAGCTCTTCCTCACCGGCGACGATGGAGTAGCGGCGGCGCTAGGGTTTGAGGAGCTCGAGCGAGAGACAGCGGTCGAGCGGAGTAAATGAAGTGAGGAAGGGGAGAGGGGTATTTATAGCCACGGTGATAAACTGTTCGCCCGAAGATTTTGGGACGAACATGTCCCTGCCCTTTCTCCTTCACGCGACATGTGTCACCCATGTACTAAGTAGTTGAGATCGTGTAAGATCGTGGGTGAATATAATAATGCATCGTGGGATGCGGAACGGTTTGAGCGGCAAAACCGAAAATCTGGATAAGATTTGTTTTAAAGTTTTGTTCGCAATTTCTTCAGCTGACAAGGACACAGTGAAGATTTTGAACGAGTCTCAATTAGAATGCACATGAAGAATTTGTGAATAGATTGGGTTGAGTATAGCACAGAAGGGAAGGGTCCGATCACATTCACTTAGCAAAGAAAAGCAACTTGAAGAAATAGCCATAAGTGAATGCTGTAGAGGACATAAACTCATATATATGTATATAGCCAATCAAGAAAAATGACGGAAACAGTGAAGATTTTGCAAAGTTGAAGAATTTGAAAAATTGAAGAATTTCAAAAATGAGGAAAAACTCAAATTGAAGATTTTCAACTTTTTGTGGTGGCGTGACCCACCGTATAAGAATGATGATTTCAGACACCGCGTACAATTGTCGTAGGGTTCTGAGAATCAAATTCTTCATTAATTTCTTCACACTTAGAGTGTTATTCTTCATTGATTGAAGAAAAACGTTTCTTCATGTGTTGCACATCTAAGTCATCAATTTTGCATAAGTGTTAGGATGTGTGTCCTTTTCAAAGAACATTCGAAGATTCTAAGATATTTAGCTCACACCGCAACTTGCTAAATCTCTTCTCATCCATGGACTTAGTGAAGATATCAGCTAGCTGTTCTTCAGTCTTCACGTGCTCGATGGAGATGTCGCCCTTCAACACATGATCACGAAGAAAATGATGACGAATCTGAATGTGCTTTGTCTTCGAGTGCTGAACTGGGTTGTGAGCAATCTTGATGGCACTCTCATTGTCACAGAGGAGAGGCACATTCTTCACGTTGACGCCATAGTCCTTGAGGGTTTGCTTCATCCAAAGCAGTTGAGCACAGCAAGAGCCAGCAGCAATGTATTCAGCTTCTGCAGTAGACAGTGATACGCAGTTCTGTTTCTTCGAGGACCAACAGACCAAAGATCGTCCGAGGAAATGACAAGTGCCAGAGGTTGACTTGCGGTCCACACGATCACCAGCATAGTCAGAGTCAGAATATCCAATGAGATCAAAAGCAGAGCCCTTGGGGTACCATAATCCTAGTGTTGGTGTGTGAGCTAGATATCGAAGAATATGCTTCACAGCCTTATGGTGTGATTCCTTCGGTGCAGCTTGAAATCGGGCACACATGCAAACACTAAGCATTATATCTGGCCTAGATGCACATAAGTACAATAAAGAACCAATCATGGAGAGGTATACCTTGTGATCGAAGTCAATACCATTTTCATCAGTGCATAGATGGCCATTTGTGGGCATAGGAATTTTGACGCCTTTGCAATCTTGCATGCCGAATTTCCTCAGTACATCTTTGAGGTATTTCTCCTGAGATATGAATATGCCATTGCGCTGTTGACGAATTTGAAGACCTAAGAAGAATTTCAACTCTCCCATCATAGACATTTGATATTCCTCACTCACCATATAGGCAAATTCATCACTATAACGTTGGTCAGTACAGCCAAAGATAATATCATCAACATATATTTGGCACACAAACAGTTCACCATCATAAGATTTAGTAAAGAGAGTAGGGTCGAGTGAACCGGGTGTGAAGCCATTCTTCATGAAGAATTCCTTCAATGTATCATACCACGCCCGAGGGGCTTGCTTGAGGCCATAGAGGGCCTTATTAAGTCTGAAGACTTTGTCAGGATTCTTTGGATCTTCAAAACCTGGGGGTTGAGCAACATATACTTCTTCCTCAAGCTTACCATTGAGGAATGCACTTTTCACATCCATTTGATATAAGATGATATCATGATGGTTAGCATAAGCAAGTAATATCCGAATAGCCTCAAGTCTAGCAACAGGTGCAAAAGTTTCATCGAAATCAATTCCTTCAACCTGTGTGTAGCCTTGAGCTACCAGTCGTGCCTTCTTCCTCACCACAAGGCCATTTTCATCTTGCTTGTTGCGGTAGATCCACTTTGTGCCAATGATATTATACTTGCGAGGATCTGGACGATTGACCAGTTCCCAGACATTGTTAAGCTCGAACTGATGTAATTCTTCTTGCATAGCCTGAATCCACTCCGGCTCCAGAAATGCTTCATCTACCTTAGTGGGCTCTGTGATAGAGACAAAAGCATAGTGCCCACAAAAGTTAGATAAATGTGAAGCTTTTGAGCGTGTGAGAGGATCTGGTGCACTAATGTCATCGATGATCTTCTCCACTTGCACTTCTTTTGCAACGCGAGGATGAGCTGGTTGTCACTGAGGAATTTGATCAGCATTTTCTTCAGCACCATTTTCCTCAGGATTTTCTTCAGGTGCATCAGCCCGACGTTCTTCATGAACTGGAATGAATTCTTCAGCAGATTCTTCAGTAGGAATGACATCCTTAGTTGCCTTGAACTTGGTAGAATCCTCAGGTGCTGGTTCATCTAACACAGAAGGTAGGTTCTCTCTTTGCGAGCCATTAGTTTCATTGAACCGCACATCTAAAGTGTCAACAATCTTGTGAAGAACAATGTTGAAGACTCTGTAGGTGTGAGAGTCCTTTCCGTAACCAAGCATAAAACCTTCATGTGCTTTCGGTGCAAATTTAGAGTTGTGGTGATGATCTCTAATCCAACATTTAGCACCGAAGACTTTGAAATAACTCACATTGGGTTTCTTGTCAGTGAGGAGTTCATAGGCCGTCTTCTTGAAGAATTTGTGAAGATATACTCTATTGATGATGTGGCATGTAGTATCAATTGCATCAATCCAAAAACGCTGAGGCGTTTTGTATTCATCAAGCATAGTGCGAGGCATCTCAACAAGAGTTCTGTTCTTGCGCTCCACGACGCCATTTTGCTGAGGAGCATAGGGAGCAGATAACTCATGAGTAATACCAAGTTCATCAAGATAGGCATCAAGACCGGAATTCTTGAACTCAGTTCCATTGTCACTTCTGATGTGCTTGATCTTCACACCAAAGTTGGTTGAAGCCCTCGAGGAAAATCGTTTGAAGACTTCCTGCACTTCATGTTTGTAAGTAACAATGTGTACCCATGTATATCGAGATTAATCATCAACAATGACAAAACCATATAGAGATGCATCATTAGTGACTGCTGAGTAATGATTAGGTCCGAAGAGGTCCATGTGAATCAATTCGAATGGACGAGTAGTGGTCATGATAGTCTTCGCTGGATGCTTGGCCTTGGTCATTTTTCTAGCTTCACAGGCTCCGCATAAGTGATCCTTGAGGAATTTGACATTCTCAATGCCAATGACATGCTTCTTCTTCGCAAGCGTGTGCAAATTCCTCATGCCTGCGTGACCAAGTCGTCGATGCCATAGCTAGCCTTCTGAAGCTTTTGCAAGTAGACACACGGCTGGTTGTGGTCCTGTAGAGAAATCAACAATATACAAATCTCCTCTCCTAAAGCCTTCGAAGACTTTGGAATTGTCAGCTTCCATAATCACAACACAGCGATACTTGCCAAAGACAACAACCATATCAAGATCACAAAGCATTGAGACTGACATGAGGTTGTATCCTAAGGACTCAACAAGCATGACTTTGTCGATGTGTTTATCCTTAGAGATTGCAACCTTACCAAGACCCAATACCTGACTTTTGCCTTTGTCAGCAAAGATGATATGCTTCAGATGTGACGGTGATAAGGGAGCATCCATCAATAGATTCATGTCACCAGTCATGTGATTCGTACATCCACTATCGAGGACCCACTCTGTAGTTTTGGGTTGATCATCCTGCAGATGAATTAGTGTAGCTTACAATCTCATATGCTTCATCAGTGAAGAATATGATATCAAGTTCATCAGATGAATTTCATCAAGCAATAAACAGGTATAGCAGTATGAGGACGTGTGAAATGAAGGTTCATTTCATCATGATTCGCCTGCGTCCTTTCAGGCATTTTTGTCAGGTCCCCAGCAAATTCTTTAGACGTTAAAGCATGTCTGGAAACTTGACCCTGCAGAAGAGATTAGTTCTTTTTCTTCACCATCCACATCTGGAGGGGTGGCAAAGAATTCATCATTCTGCGAGCACCATATGAGAAAGGTGGCAAAGATGCCAAACCATTTCGTTTCACATAAGAGGGGTTAGGGTAAGCATATGAATAAGGAGAGAAATTCTTCGAGGACTTATGAACATAATGGTTTGAAGAATAATGCACATATTCATAGCCCTTAGCTCTACCCTGCGAGACAGAGTTGTTAGCACGATGATAATCATATGAGGACTTTGATCCTTTTGAGGAATTTGATCCACGTGAGGAATTTGGTCCGTATGAGGACTTGGATCCATATGAAGAATTTGGTCCATATGAAGAATTTGATCTGGGGTTCTTGTTCTTCACAGGTGGTGTCATGAGGACATTCACCTGAAGACTTTCAACACAACTTTTGGGAACCCAGATTTTCTTCATAGGGGAACCGTTCCTGCAGTTAGTGCCAACATATCTAGCAAATACTTCACCATTCTGATTTTTGAACAGTTTATAGTTGGAGTCAAATGACTCATCAGAAGAATGAGGAGATTCACATGTAAAGCTAGATAAGTTAGATGGATCAACTGGAGGTCCCTTTGCAGCAACCCATGAGGTTTTGGGGTACTGCTCAGGCTTCCAATATGTTCCATCAGCATTGAGTTTCCTCTCAAAGGCAATACCCTCTTTCCTAGGGTTCTATTGAGGATCTACTTTTTAAGCACATCACAAAGAGTCTGATGCCCTTTGAGGCTTTTGTACATGCCTGTCACGTACAATTCCTTCAGCCCTGCATTGTCAGTGATACTAGCAATGTCCTCAGATGAGGAATTAGTGATAGCAGAGGCAAGTGAAGAATTTGTAACAGTTGAAGCATTTGAACATTCAGGTGAAGAATTAGCAGATTCACGTTCAATGCACTTTAAGCATGGAGGAACAAATTCTTCCTGAGAAGCGCTGATTTGTTGAGCTAGTAATGAATCGCGCTCCTTCTGAAGATCTTAATAACACACTCTTAGCTTCTCAAGATCTTGCTTTCTTTGAAGAAATTCATAAGAAAGTTTCTCATGATCAGATAAGAGAGTGTTATGATGACCTTGAATGTTATCAAACCTAGACTGAAGTCTCTGAAGACTTTCAGTCAGGGCTTTGGTGCGATCCATTTCTTCACCCAACATATCATCACTTTTGTCTAGCATGTTTTGAACCTTTTCAAAAGCCCTTTGTTGTTTTACAACAATCTTAGCAAGTTTAGAGTAGCGGGGCTTGAGATCCTCATCAGATTCATTTTCACTAGATTCAGAGGAGGTGTATTTGAGTACCTTTGCACCTTTTGCCATGAAGCAATAGGTGGGAGCGTAGTCATCATTATCTTCATCAGGCTTGTCGGTGGGGTCAGTTTCTTCAGTGTTGAAGATGGACTTGCTAACGAAAGAAGTAGCGAAGGCCAGACTCGCCACACCAGATTCGGATTCTTCAGACGCCTCCTCTTCCTCATTTTCCTCAGATTCAGCTTCAGAGTCCATTTCCTTGCCAATGAATGCCCGAGCCATCTTGGAGCTGCTCTTCTTGTGAGATGAAGACTTCGAGGATTTTGATGACGAAGATTTTGACGATTTCTTCTTCTTCTTCGCATCATCAGAACTGTAATCCTTGTATTTCTTCTTCTTCATTTCCTTTTCCCACTGAGGACAATCTTGGATATAGTGACCAGGTTTCTTGCATTTGTGACACAGCCTTCTCTTATAGTCACTCGATGAGGAATCACTGCTTCTTGAGGATTTTCCAAAGTGACCACGTCTTGAGAACTTCTGGAATTTCTTCACGAGCAGTGCTAGCTCCTGGCTCAATTCTTCAGGATCGCCAAGGCTACTACTAGAATCCTCACATTCAGAGTCAGACACAGCCTTGGCCTTGAGGGCACGTGGTTTGCCATAGCTTGAACCATAGAGATCTCTCTTTTCAGCAAGCTGGAACTCGTCAGTATTTAGCCTTTCGAGGATATCGGCAGGATCAAGAGACTTGTAGTCAGCCCGTTCTTGTATGATCAGTCCCAGAGTATCAAATGAGGAACCAAGTGATCTCATCAGTTTCTTCACCACTTCATGGTCAGTGATGTCAGTGGCACCGAGGGCTTGAACCTCATTTGAGATGTCAGTGAGGCGATCAAAGGTTTGTTGGACATTTTCATTGTCGAGTCTTTTGAAGCGGTTGAAGAGATTCCGAAGAACATCAACTCAAGAATCATGCTGAGTTGAGACTCCTTCATTCACTTTGGACAGCCTATCTCCGATAAGCTTAGCAGTTTCCAAAGCACTCACTCTTCCATACTGTCCTTTACTCAGATGGCCACATATGATATTCTTCGCTTGAGAATCGAGTTGCTTGAATCTCTTCACATCGGTAGCGTTCAGTGAGGGTGAGACAGAGGGAACACCATTTTCCACAACATACCAGAGATCGTTGTCAATTGCCTCAAGATGCATTCGCATCTTGTTCTTCCAGTAGGGGTAGTCCGTCCCATCAAAGGTAGGACACCCAGCCGAGACCTTGATCATACCTGCGGTCGACATAACTAAAACTCTAGGCGGTTAAACCAAAATCACACAGAACAAGGGAGTACCTTGCTCTGATATCAATTGAAAGTGCGTTATATCGACTAGAGGGGGGGTGAATAGGCGATTTTTATGAATTCTTCACTGAGGAATTTGCCGTTGAGGAAATTCCTTAGCGAAGAACTACTAGCAGCGGAATAAGTACTCAGAAGTAAGCATAACAGAATACAAGCATGGTCATCATGATGAAATGAAGACTAGCACAGAGTACAGAAAGTGTACACACAGGATAACACAAGATGAAGACAAACAGACTGAAGAAATTGAACTGAGGAATTTGAGAAAGTCTTCAGTCAAAGTCTTCAAGCACAGATATGAACAAACACTCAACACAGTAATGAGGAAATGAAAGGGTTGAGGAAATAGAACCAGTTAGTTGGTGAAGACAATGATTTGGTAAACCAGTTCCAACTGCTGTCTCAGTTGTACATCTGGTTGGAGCGGCTGAGTATTTAAACTCGAGGACACGCAGTCCCGGACACCCAGTCACTGAGCACGCAGCTCAGGACACCCAGTCCTCACCGTATTCTCCTTGAACTATGGCCACGCAGACCTCGTCCAATCACTTGTGGTAAGTCTTCAGGTGACTTCCAAACCTTCACAGACTCGGTCACTCGACGATCCATAATTCCTCTTGGATGCTCTAGACCATGACGCCTAACCGTCTGGAAGAAGCACAGTCTTCAAAGGTAACAAGCGTCGGATCCACACAGGATCAATTTCTTCAGTGATGCTCAATCACTTTGGGTTTCTAGGGGTTTGGTTTTGGGTTTTCCTCACTTGATGATTTTCGCTCAAAGTCCTTGGAGGATGGGTTGCTCTCAAATGACAAGTGTCAAGTTCTCTCGGAGCAGCCAACCAGCTAGTGGTTGTAGGGGGCGGCTATTTATAGCCTAGGGAGCAGCCTGACATGATAAGACATAAATGCCCTTCAATGATATGACCGTTAGGTGGATAGGATATTTTGGGACAGCTGGCGCGCAGCACAGCAACGGTCGGAAATTTGACTCTCAAATTCCTCAGGGCTATCATGTTCCTCACTGTGCAGGCAATTCGCACTAGCGAATTCCTAACTCCTCAGTCAGAACAAATTCATTGGCGACCAGAAGAACTTCGTCTCTGTCACTGAAGAAAGTGACTGAACTGTATGAGATTTCCAAAGGCTTCACTCGAAGGGATTGGTTGGTGTAGGATTTTGAGTTGAGCATCACATGGAAATTTTTCCTTAGTATTTCCTCGACCCCCTTTAACAGTACGGTGTTTCCTATGACTCAAGAAAGAGAAAATGAAACTACGAAAACAAATGTCTTCACGCTTCATGTTCCTCAAATGAATACCAAGTCTTCAAGGTCACACCAACTTCTTCACTTTCAAAGTCTTCAGAAAGTCTTCAGAATATCAAAGTCTTCAGTCGAAGAACTTCATTTTTAGGGGTCGACTTTGTCTGTAAATATCAAACTCCTCATAGACTTATAGACCTGTGTACACTCACAAATGCATCAGTCCCTTAACCTATAAGTCTTCAATACACCAAAATCACTAAGGGGCACTAGATGCACTTACACTTTCTCCATAGCTTGTTTTCTCATAAACAGGCTGCCCTCGAGACTTCTAAAAATGCAAACCCCTCTTGAACTTCTGCTTAATGAGATTCTAGACTGCACTTTTTTCAAAGTGTTCGGTTGTGCATATTGGCCTCACTTACGTCCATACAACAAACGCAAGCTAGAGTTTCGGTCTAAGAAGTGCGTTTTTCTCGAGTATAGTTCTCTTCACAAAGGGTACAAGTGCTTGCATGTTCCTACCAACCGTGTCTACATATCGTGACGTGGTGTTTGATGAAAATGTTTTCCCTTTTAGTGCACTTCCGACTAACTTTACCACTTCTACACCACCGGTGCCTGTGTCCACACATACGCCTGGTCAATTTGTGGATGTTGCATATGGCCCTGCGTTGCTTCCTAATCATGCTGCAGGTATTGGACGCGGTGCCCGGCTCGAGGTACTTGATGAACAGGTCACCGATGAGCTTCCTGGTCGGGACGTGCATGCACCATGCATGACGGGCGGCACCCGCCAACCCATCCCCGTCTCGCCCGACTGCCTCGCGGGTGCCGGGTCAGCCTGGCCCCACGCTGGCCCCACGGGTGCTGGGCTCGCCAGTGCTAGCCTCGTCAGCACCAGCGGCCTCGCCAGTGCCCGCTTCGCCCGGCTCGCAGGCCTTGCCAGCGCTAGCTTCACGTGGCTCGCCCGGGCACTGGCGGGTCTCTCGCCCGGGCCGACTGCTGCTACCGCTAGCCCGGAGGCCCCGTCACCTGCTACGGCCCAGTCCACCTTGGTGCCAGGGTCGCCGAACAGCCCTGCTTCGGTCACCAGTGATCCCGACTCGCCGGTCTCGGTGCCGGCCTCGTCAACATCCTCTGCTGCACCCTCTTTGCCAGCTGAACTTGTTGTCACTCTTCGTCCTCGCACACGGAGCCAGTCCGGTGTCTTTCGTCCGAAGGAGTGGACAGATGGCACGGTTGTGTGGCTTGCTGCGTGCATGGCTCACACTACTGGCGATCCCACTGCAGAGCCTCGTCACTTTCAGGCTGCACTGAGTATTCCTCATTGGCGTGCTGCAATGGAACAAGAGTTTCAGGCCCTCCAACAAAACGATACTTGGCGTCTTGTTCCTCCAGTGTCTGGCGTCAACGTCATTGATTCCAAGTGGGTTTTCAAAGTCAAGAGACATGCTGATGGCTCCATTGAACGCTACAAGGCACGGTTAGTTGCCAAGGGCTTCAAACAGAGGTATGGTCTTGATTATGAAGACACTTTCAGTCTAGTCATCAAACCCACTACCATTCAATTACTACTGTCTCTTGCGGTTACTCGCGGATGGTTCCTTCGTCAGCTTGATGTGCAGAACGCTTTTCTACATGGCATTCTGGAGGAGGAGGTTTATATGCGTCAGCCACCTGGTTTTGTTTATCCGACACGACCTCATCATCTCTGTCATCTGGTTAAGGCACTATATGGACTCAAACAGGCTCCTCGTGCATGGCATGCTCGCCTTGGATCTGTTCCTCCACTGCTGATACGTCACTATTTCTCCTCCAGTGCCCTGAGGTTACGATGTATATCTTGGTTTATGTTGATGATATCATCCTCATCAGTTCCTCTGCTGCAGTTGCTGATCGCCTTGTGATTGCTCTTCGTGATGATTTTGCTTTCAAGGATTTAGGTGCTCTTCATTTTTTTCCTTGGTCTTGAGGTTTCACGGTCCTCTGCTGGTTTGACTCTCACTCAGAAGAAGTACTCCTTGGACTTGTTGCGTCGTGCTGGAATGCTCAAATGCAAACATGTTAACACTCCGATGTCTGCAACTGATCGGTTGTCTGCTCTTGATGGTGACTCTCTCTCGTTTGATGATGCTACTGAGTATCGCAGTATCGTTGGTGGTCTGCAATTCCTTACTATTACCAGGCCTGATATCTCCTATGCAGTTAACCGTGTCTGTCAGTTTTTGCATGCACCCAGGACGTCTCACTGGTTAGCTATGAAGCGTATTTCGCGCTATGTCAGTCTTACTGCTTCCTATGGTTTGCTTCTTCAGTCTGCACCGTCGTATGAGCTCTCGGCTTTCTTTGATGCAGATTGGGCTGGTAGTCCGGATGACAGGCGATCCACGGGGGGTTATACGGTATTTCTGGGTCCTAACTTGATCGCCTGGAATGCTCGCAAGCAAGCAACTGTGTCTCGCAGTAGTACTGAGGCTGAGTACAAAGCTGTTGCGGATGCAACTGCTGAGATCATATGGGTACAGTCTCTGTTGAGAGAGTTGTGTGTTCCTCAAGCTCGTCCTCCGGTCCTGTGGTGTGACAACATCGGTGCTACATATCTTTCTTCTAACCCGGTGTTTCATGCAAGGACAAAACACATTGAGGTGGATTATCACTTTGTTCAGGAACGTGTTGCACAGAAGCTACTCTGTATCAAGTTCATCTCGTCAAAGGATCAACTTGCTGACATCTTCACGAAGCCTTTTCCACAACCACAGTTTGTAGGCTGTAGGCGCAATCTTAACTTGTTTTGTACTTCAGGACATAGTTAAGATTGAGGGAGGGTGTTAGACTGTATATACGTAGCCTCTGTATATCTGTATTGTAACATTGTATTGTACCCCTTGGGTACCTCTATATAATGAGATAGCCACACCCCGGGTTAGGGGTGTCGAGCAGTTCCCAAATCATATGTCTTACACACCACACACGGTCTCTCATGTCTGTACATGAGACGACATCCATCGAATAACTGTACGAGATCCACAAGTGCAGTGCCAGCTAGCCAATAGCTAAAAGGTAAAATTGTTATTGGATGTCAATGTCATGGAGAACATTTGTGTTTTCCAGGAAATATCCCTTCGGACTATCTAGCTACTAGCGACCCCATGATATATTTCTCTAGAAGGAAGTTCTTATCATCTCCGTTCTCCGTATCAAGGATGCATATAACCAACGCACTTATCACAAAACTTTAATACGTACGGTCACAAGTCACAACAAATGTAGCCAGATTATAAAAGTGCGGCAGGCTACACTGAGAAGATATCAACAGTATGAAGTCCACTGGCAGCACGCAACCCAAACCAGAACATAAATTCCCTAGTAAGCCACTTGAGTTTCTTGGCGCAAAGTGCCAACTGATACAGAATAGTAGCAAACACATGCACGCAAAATGTATTTCACCGCTTAGGGTGTAGATTAAGTTATTTTCAAACCATCATTTTATTATGTCCTTGCATTTCGAATATACAAATACTTACATACAAGCTGACTCACAACAAAAAATCAGCATCAGAAACGCAAGATACAAGTCATAACCATGGTTTTGGATTCCGAATGCACATATTTTCTTGTGGGGGGCCTAGTCTCGGCTACCACGGTTACCGAGAAATACCGAACATATTTTGAACGAAATTTATAATTGAATTTTGAATTCAAATTATTCTAAACTAGATATTGAAATAATTTGAACGAATATCAATCATAAAAGAGGTATTAGCTCAGTGGAAATTCTACTACGTGCGTGCTAAGTGGTGCGAGGTTGCTTGTACGAGTCTTCGGGCCATTTCTTTTATTTTCCTACTTACGTGTTCTGAAAAATAAACAAAGAAAAAGTGCGAGAACACAAATCCAACCAGCAACCTCTCGTGGCACAAAATAGTAGGTTACCACCACACCACAACTAAGAATTTTGATGTAACTGAGAGCTACAGTGTTTTACTATACTTGGAGTGTTTAAATTTGAAAAATTGTAATTTTTTTTTGCTCGGGATGGGTATTTCCCGTGGGGCCGTGAGAAACGTGGATGCCGCCTGGTATCCAAATTTATCGGGCGGTACCCAAAACCTTGGTCATAACCATGTAAAACCGCACCAAAAAATGGCGTTATTTACATTTTATGTCGTCTTATTACATTTCTGATTTTAGGGCACGTAAGTATACATTTTCTTATGTTCTTTTTGACTTCCAACGTATGCAATGACGTATAAGTAGAAAGGGTGTGGAAAAATAACAATTAATTCCTCATGGTTAACGTTGGTACTGAATAGCATGAACCTACTGTTGTTTGTTTCCTCGTAGTCAAAGGTCACTCTCCTCTATATGTTTGTTTCCTTGTATATGGAAAATCGATCTTTGATACGAGATTCTCTTTCTTTTGGTGGCATGCTCCTATGAGATATCGATGGGAACTTTTTGTGGTGTAAGTTGATGCTATATTTGTACCACCATTTTATAATGCTGAGAAAGCTGAAATACTACCCACGTGGATGTCTTCTATGCATAGTCTGCTTTCTAGAAGACTGTAAAAGGTGCATCGGCGTTATAATTTTTTTGTGGGTGATATGGAGAGTCTAAACATAACTGAGCGTTTTTCTAATCTGCAAGAAAGTTACATACAGACCGATAAATAGCTAGAAATACAAATTTGCGTCGAGGAAAAGCTTGTCTTTAGATTGTGAAATGGTATATTCACTTAATTAAGTGGGCTGAGAGAGCGGCAATTCGGTGTCCAGGCTTAGCTGCACCCGCGATGAACAAAACACACACACACACACACACACACACACACACACACACACACACACACACACACACACAAAGTACCAGAATTAAAAAAATCTGATTTTTTTTGCATGGAAGATAATTTGGTGCGCGAGGTGCGGTCCAAATTACAGACCATCTGGACATCTGAGTATCTCTTAGAAAAAAAGACAAATTTAGGGTATGTGTAATTTTTTACTGTTCATTTATTTTTCTCACCCAATTTGTATTATTTTTTTGCTGAGAGCTACTCATATGTCCAAATGATCTGAAATTTGGAGCGCATCTCGGGCACCAAATTATCTTCCATTAAGAAAAACAATTTTCTTTTTAAAATTGTTTCAGTATTTTTTGTGAATTTCCTTTTCACCGGGTGCACTAGGCTTAGAAATGGATATTCGTGCTTCTGTAGGTGTGACGCCGCTCCTCTAAAAAAAAAGTCCCTCATGTAGGTTGCTGGTATTGAAGCAGTGCCGAGGGGTACACTGGATCTAGAGCTTTGACTCATTGTGGAGTGAGTCTCCGTGACCGTGAAGAGTCTCCACCCTTTCTGTCCCTTTTCTACTTTTTCCGTCTATCTGCTGTTCAACATCAAATTTACGTGGATGAACAGTACTCTTTGTATGTAACAAACCAATAGTAAATAATAACAATTTGACCCAAGAATTCGAGAAAGCGCCACTTACACACGAGACAATGCCAGCTGTACCGGTCGTTGTACACACATGTTACATTTGGTGGGGTAAATGTTTTTTGACCGCTCTATTAGTAGCTAGCTACTGTGCATGCATGGTTCAGCTGGGGGTCAAAGTTGATAATAGCAGCAGTGGTTGTCCAGGTGTCAGACCGAGACGTTCACGCGGCAGGACGTACAAATATACGTATATAGAGTACGTACGTGTGTGGGCTCTTGCCATTGTGGGTGCGGTGCAGGGAGAAACCGTGTGCACGATGCATGTCGCGGTATTTTGTCTGGGAACGACGACCAGACTAGACATCAGAGTTCAGTCTTCAGAGCAAGGTGGATGCATGCATGGTTCACTCTCCAAACAAAGAATGGATGGTGCACTAGCCCTAGACGAAAAACAAAACTTGATTAGCGCATGCATGACGTTTAGTAGTAAGTTTTCCACATGGCTCCCCTAGGTCGCATGCATAGTCTTCACTCGGTGGAGGATCGACGCGGCTGCAACCTCGTCTCCTCCCCTCCCCCTATAAATCTGGAGGTCATGCATGCATTTCCCATATCCCCCATCCATCCCAAGACATAGCACAAGCAGCAGCCTGCTACGTACTCTTGTTCATCCCATATCATCCACGCTAGTTAGTTACCTAATTAATTAGGTAGCCTGCCTAGTCGATCAGCTGTAACACACATCACATTATTTAAGTACGCTAGTGATGGCTGCTGCGCATGTATGCTTCTCCTTCTCCTCCTTCGCGCCGTTGCTCCATTCGGCTTTGCCGGTGGCCAGAAGTGGTGG
The DNA here is from genome assembly GCA_963921465.1 of Triticum timopheevii. Classification (NCBI taxonomy): domain Eukaryota; kingdom Viridiplantae; phylum Streptophyta; class Magnoliopsida; order Poales; family Poaceae; genus Triticum; species Triticum timopheevii. The sequence continues at coordinate 66,549,237 of OY997272.1, read as the reverse complement.
CCAGAGTGGCCGAAACAGTGGCTTCTTTCGCCCTTCGCCGGTGATATATCCCGGGCGGGAGCCTGTGTCCCATGAGCTGTCCGATGATTTTGACTTCCAGGTATATATTTTTACGGTACAAACATATATAGACCGCAACATTAGAATGTACTTTGAATGCAATTAGCATGTTTGTGTGCCTTTTTCTGGCTAATTATACTGTCTCCGTCCCTAAATTGATGTCGTATAAATCGAGTCAAAAATTTAATCCTTCCTCAAGAATCTTATAACCACAGTCTAGCAATTCATGGATTGCCTTTTCAAGATAACTTTGAATAATGACTCCTCTTCAGGAACCAGCGAGACATAGAAAATGTGTGTTTCATTAAATAATTAATGATGTTTCTGGAATGAGCACAATTTCAATCTCTATCTTTTATTGTTAATTTCTGAACTATGTTAATAAAATATAAACCTACATTAGATGCACTATTTTCCTATGATATTGCCTATTGTTGAATGCAAATAATATATGATATATATTGCACTTATCTAGACTTTGTATTCTTTTTAAAAAGAAGTTTGCTCTATGTGTAATACCAGGAAAGCCTATTGAATGTTCAAGCGTTGCTTCATCAACATCCTAAAAGCAACAAAGGAATGTTGAGCACGGTTGATCACCTCAAACGCCTCTGCATTGACCACTATTTCCTGGATGAAATCGATAACGTAATGGAGTCGTCTGTGGATCTCCTCCATAGTGATGATCTATTTGACGCAACCCTTTCCTTAAGGCTGATGAGAGAAGTTGGATATTATGTTTCGGCAGGTCAGTAAAATACTCGTTTAGTGTGTTGGGTTAGATAAACACACCAGTTTGGAAATTTGAGTGCAATTTTTTCAATGATGATTTTATGTGATAATTTTGCTAATAATAAATTAGCCTTAGAGTAACCAAGTTTAATAATAAAGCATAGAAGCACCTCTCATGAGACGTATTATTTTCATTATGTATGACATGCACCTAAGACCCCTTCTTGTCGGTGTATGGCAGACGATGTTCTTCAGAAGTTCACAAACGATAATGGTGATTTCAACCTTAGGCATAGCAAAGACCTTAGAGGGTTGCTGAGGTTGCATGACATGTCACACCTCAACATGGGAGAAGCTTCACTCTACAAGGCAAAGGAATTCTCAAGCAAGCACCTGAAATTTTCACTTAAGTATTTGGAGCCAAACCTTGCGAGATATGTGATGAAGTCACTAGACCATCCCTACCATGTGAGCTTGAAGCAATACAAGGCTAGGCATCATTTGAGTTACCTCCAGAACTTGCCTACCATGCACACTGCAATTGAGAAGCTGGCACTTGCAGAATTTCAGATGAAGAAGTTGCAACATCAAAGTGAAATGCAAGAGGTTAAGAGGTATGAATATAATAAAATACACTCCTTCCATTATTAGTTGTTGCGGACATTGGCCCACCTGCATATTGATAAGAGAGAACTCACTTGGAATTAATAGATTAACATATTTTTTCGCTCATGTATTGGCACAATTAATGGTGTGGTGGTTTTTTTACTATGAAAACTTCATTTTCACACAGATGGTGGATGGATTTGGGATTGTCTCAAGAAATTCCAGCTGCAAGGGACCAAGTTCTGAAATGGTACATGTGGTCCATGACTATCCTCGAGGGTTACTCCTTCTCAAGATATCGGGTTGAGGCCACAAAGGTTATCTCAATGGTCTACATTGTGGATGACATCTTTGATCTTGTCGCCACACAGGAGGAGCTCTCTCTCTTTAATGAGGCAATCAAAATGTGAGCATTGATGTTCCCGTAATAACAACAACATTGAATTTTAGGAATGAAGTATAATTACATTTGTTTGTAAATGAATGACATCTTAGATATGTCTAATTGCACAATAAAAATTCTAGAACTTTGACACATCATGTATAAAGAGGTATTAGGATTGGTTTGACATAAACATTAGGCCTTTGCGAGAAATATCTTGATATACTAATACTTTTATAATCATTCATACAAAAAGAGAAAGCATTGCATACTCAAGGCTGCTTATGCCCAGAATGGCATATTTTTGCTAATGGTATAATCAAACTCATTGGTTAGTCACGACCTTATACATCAACACATAATATTAAATTTGTATTACAAAAGTTTCACATGCAAAGTGCATATTTTGACAGGTGGGATCTTGCAGTTGCTGAGTCACTGCCGAGTTACATGATATCATGTTACAAGGCTCTTTACACCATCACAAATGATATCACTGATATGGTCATAAAAGAGCATGCACTGAATCCTATCAATCATCTCAAGCAAGCAGTATGTCTACTCGAATGTTTTTTCATTTTCTTTAGTTTCATTTGTCTAAGCAACTAACAAATATATTAATAGTACCACCTCACGTATTTCTGTGTACTATATAATTTGTGATTAATTGTAATGAAATAAAATATAAGAAAATAACAATGGAAGAATTAATATTACATTGATGCCTTTTTTCTTGCAGTGGGCAACTTTGTTTGATGGATTCATGATCGAGGGAAAATGGCTATCTACTAATAAGGTTCCTACATCGGAGGACTACCTAAGAAATGGTGTCATCACTTCAGGAGCACCACTTTTATTTATGCATCTTTTATTCATGCTTGGGCATGATTTAACAGAGGACAACAACGACCACATCCTTAGGGTCATCTCCTGCCCTGCAAAGATCATGAGGCTCTGGGATGACATGGGGAGTGCAAAGGTCAGCACACACCGAGAAGTTTATCGCACGACTATGTGATTAGTAATACTAATTATTTACATGATTTATTTCGTACCATATCCTAGTGGGTGTGCATTCAAGTTGACATTGACAACATTAGGGATGATCTGAAAAGAAATTATGTGTCCCATGCAGGATGAGTTGCAGGAAGGGCTTGACGGATCATACAAGGATTTGTACCAGAGAGAAAACCCGCATGCTGATGCGGAGAAGCACATGTTGGATATGATAGCGGGTGAATGGGAAGATCTAAACAGGGAATGCTTCTCTCAGACAAAGTCCACACTACCACCTAGTTTCATCGGGGCGTCTCTCAACTTTGCAAGGATGGTCAGCATCATGTATGGCTATGACGATGAGCAGAGGCTCCCCGCCCTGGAGGATTACACTAGGATGTTGCTCTTTTGAATAATGCATGCTACCGTTGTGTATGTAAGTCTTATATATGTAGCACACCAATTTTGTAGGGTTGCCCTATTGAAACGTGGACTAGTATGATGCGCCATTAGCTAATGTGAAACTGCTCCACAAACGGTACTTGTGCCCGAGCTGTGCACAACTTGCAAATCCAGCGGCTAGTGCCCTTCTCACTCATATGCATGTCAAGCAGTATTCAATCTTTGTGTGTGAATCGTTCAAAATTTGTCCTGTGCATAGCACGACTCTAGCGGATGTGTTCCTACTTGCTAGTGGTTAATTATATAAATATACTACCTCCGTCCAGAAATACTTCTCATCAAAATAAATAAAAGGGGATGTACCTAGATGTATTTTAGTTATAGATACATCCATTTTTATCCATTTTGATGACAAGTATTTTCGGACGGAGGGAGTACTTGTCAAAAGCCATGAGCCGCCTGCAAGGTCATGCACGTGTTGCAATGTATGTGATGCATGTGCAGTTTTGCACTCTAGGAAATAGATTTTGTATTCAAAATTCACTAGAGTGCAAATTTGTTATACCATTTGGCATCAGCAGGCAATTACGCGTTACATCCTTCAAGCAAACGTAGATGTACTGGCTAATCGTTTGAACATAAGCATTATTTCTTATGTCCCCTGATTTAGACTATGCACCTCTATCTCGTGTATTTTTTTAATGTTAGCATTACTGCTAAATTCATTGAACAGGAGAAGAAGATTGGTCCAGTTTATGAGGGAAACCGGACCCAAAAACCATACAAACAACGCCTTTTGGCAAACAACACACACACATCTACACGACCCATAGATCCCTCTGACCGGATCCACCTCCAGGACGATGCCCCCAAGAGGGAATGTGACGCCGGATAGAGCCGCCATCGTCTGGTCTAAACTAGATCAAGGGTTTCCCCCGAGCACGGCAAGAAAGCTAAGGTGGAGCAGCTACATCGATGCCTCCAGCGAGGGAGTGACGCCAGAAGGCCCCATCGACGACTCCGGCCACAACCAGAGTACGACTTTTGTCGACCGTCTCACCTACACAGTTCGAGCCCTGGATCCGATTAACCTACACAACAAGCCACTACCCCTGCCTCCACGGCAATCCACACATCCCCGGCAAGCTCGACATGCTTCCAACCTTGCATCCACGTCCCCCACTAGGCGGAGGATGCAACCCGCAGCGGCGCCATTCTTCTCCCATCGGAAGGATGCAACCAAGCACAACGCCATTCGTCTCCTCAAGGATGCAACGCCTCCGGGCCGTTCTTCTCCCGATGAAAGATGCAACAACCACAACAACGCCATTCATATCCCTCCAGCCACCACCATCTTGTCCTCCCACATGCAGCAGCGTCAAGCTTTCCGGACCATCATCAGGAGGATGCAACACCGAGTGAGGGTGCCATTCCTCTCCCACTGTTGGGAATCATTGCATGGAAAAAAATTCTAAGCACACGCAATGATCTATCCATGGATATGCATAGCAACGAGGGGGAGAGTATGTCTACGTACCCTTGTAGACCGAAAGCACAAGCGTTTGACAACGCGGTTGATGTAGTCGAACTTCTTCTAGCTCCAGGCGATCAAGTACCGAACGTACGGCACCTCCGAGTTCTGCACACGTTCAGCTCGATGACGTCCCTCGTCCTCTTGATCCAGCAAGATGTCGAGGAAGTAGATGAGTTCCGTCAGCACGACGGTGTGGTGACGGTGATGGGGTGAAGTAATCCGCACAGGTCTTCGCCTAAGAACTGCGAGAATATGACCGGGGTCTTCCGCAATTCGGCCTCCCCCCATCCATAGTTGCTGGAGGGGGAAAGGGAAGGGGAAAGAGAGAAGGAAAGGGGGGGGGGGTGAACCCCTTCTTTCCCTTCTCCCACTTGGCCTCCTTCCATAGGGGGGGGGGGGTGCGCCACCCCTTGCGGGCAGGTGTGCTCCCCTCTCATGGCCCATATGGCCCATATATTCCCCCGGGGGCTTCCACTAACACCTCCGGTACTCCGATAAATACCTGATACACTCTGGAACACTTCCAGTGTCTGAATACTATCGTCCTAAATATCGATATTTACGTCTCGACCATTTAGAGACTCCTCGTCATTTCCATGATCTCATCCGGGACTCCGAACAACATTCGGTCACCAAATCACATAACTCATATAATACTAAATCATCATTGAACGTTAAGCGTGCGGACCCTACGGGTTCGAGAACTACGTAGACATGACCGAGACACCTCTCCGGTCAATAACCAATAGCGGAACCCAGATGCTCATATTGGCTCCTACATATTCTACGAAGATCCGGTCGAACCGTTATGACAACATACATAATTCCCTTTGTCTATCGGTATGTTACTTGCCCGAGATTCGATCGTTGGTATCTTCATACCTAGTTCAATCTCGTTACCGGCAAGTCTTTATACCCGTTCCATAATACATCATCCTGCAACTAACTCATTAGTCACTTTGCTTGCAAGGTTTCTTATGATGTGTATTACCGAGAGGGTCCAGAGATACCTCTCCGATACTCAGAGTGACAAATCCTAATCTTGATCTATGCCAACTCAACAAACACCTTCGGAGATACCTTTAGAACATCTTTATAATCACTCAGTTACGTTGTGACGTTTGATAGCACATAAGGCATTCCTCCGATATCCGGGAGTTGCACAATCTCATAGTCGAAGGAATATGTATTTGACATGAAGAAACCAATAGCAATAAAACTGAACCATCAATATGCTAAGCTAACGGATGGGTCTTTTCCATCACATCGTTATCCTAATGATGTGATCCTGTTGTCAAATGACAACCCATGTCCATGGTTACTAAATCTTAACCATCTTTGATCAACGAGGTAGTCAAGTAGAGGCTCACTAGGGACACAGTGTTTTTCTATGTATTCACACATGTATTTAGGTTTCCGATCAATACAATTCTAGCATGAATAATTAACCTTTATCATGAATAAGGAAATATAAAATAAAACTTTATTATTGCCTCTAGGGCATATTTCCTAATGGCTCCCACTTGCGCTAGAGTCAATAATCTAGTTTACATCGCCATGTGAATAACACCCATAGTTCACATCAATTAACACCTACAGTTCACATCGCCATGTGACCAACACCCAAAGTGTTTACTAAAGTCAATAATCTAGTTCACATCACCGTGTGATTAACACCCAAAGAGTAATAAGGTGTGATCATATTTTGCTTGTGATAGAAGTTTAGTCAACGGGTCTGTCACATTCAGATCCGTATGTATTTTGTGAATTTATATGTCTACAATGCTCTGCATGGAGATACTCTACCTAATTGCTCCTATGTTTAATATGTATTCAGACTGAGACTTAGAGTCATCTAGATTAGTGTCAAAACTTGCATCAACGTAACTCTTTACCACGAACTCTTTATCACCTCCATAACCGAGAAACATATCCTTAGTCCTTTTCAGGTACTTCAGGATGTTCTTGACCGTTGTCCAGTGATCCACTCCTGGATTACTTTCGAACCTCCCTGCCAGACTTATGGCAAGGCACACATCAGGTATGGTACACATCATTGCATACATGATAGAACCTATGGCCGAGGCATAGGGAATGACTTTCATTTTTTCTCTATCTTCTGCAGTGGACAGGCATTGAGTTTGACTCAATTTCACACCTTGCAACACAGGCAAGAACCCTTCTTTGACTGATCCATTTTGAACTTCTGCAAAACTTTGTCAAGGTATGTGCTTTCTGAAAGTCCTATTAAGCGTCTTCATCTATCTCTATAGATCTTGATGCCCAATATATAAGAAGCTTCACCGAGGTCTTTCATTGAAAAACTTTTATTCAAGTATCCTTTTATGATATTCAAAAATTCTACATCATTTCCAATCAACAATATGTCATCCACATATAATATTAGAAATGCACATCGGCAGAAATGTCGAGTTCTCTTGTGCACAGCAGATTTCTCACTGGCCCTATCAACAAAAGCACAAGTGCGTGCGGCCGTCATGGGTGCCTGACGGGACGGTGTCCAACGACCTGCAACAACGCAAGCCCATTCAGGCGGGTCATGCTCACTAGGTCTGGCCCGGATGTTGTGCCATTCATGGCCTGGATCGTGGACTAAGATAATCAACAAATATGATTCGTACTACCTCCATCCTGGTTTATTAGTCCCCTCTGTATTCTATACCAAATTTTGACTTTAAATTTAACTAACAAAATGCTAATGCATGTCATAAAAATAATATAATTAGAAAATATATTCTAATACGAATTCAACAATATAATGTTTGGTAACATGCATTAATAATTTGTTAGTTAAATTTATTGTCAAAAATCTGGCACAACATACAAAGGGAGGTAGTAGTACTTAATTCATGTATTAATCGCCACTAATTCTAGGCAATGTTGACTGCGAGTTGAGCCTTTTTACAATGAATCGAGCCTTCTCACCATGAAATCAGATTGACTAAACTGCCCTTTTAACCGCGGGGTGATACGTCTCCAACGTATCTACTTTTCCAAACACTTTTGCCCTTGTTTTGGACTCTAACTTGCATCATTTGAATGAAGCTAACCCGGACTGACGTTGTTTTCAGCAGAACTGCCATGATGTTGTTTTATGTGTAGAAAACAAAAGTTTTGGAATATCCTGAAAATCCACAGAGGCACTTTTTGGAAAATATAAAAAATACTGGCGAAAGAATCAAGACCAGGGGGCCCACACCCTGTCCACGAGGGTGGGGGGCGCGCCCACCCCCTCGGCGCGCCCCTGTCTCGTGGCCCCCTGAGGCTCCGCCGACCTCAACTCCAACTCCATATATTCCGTCTCGCGGAGAAAAAAATCAGAGAGAAAGTTTCATCACATTTTACGATACGGAGCCGCCGCCAAGCCCTAATCTCCCTCGGGAGGGCTGATCTGGAGTCTGTTCGGGGCTCAGGAGAGGGGCATTCGTCGCATTCGTCATCATCAACCATCCTCCATCACCAATTTCATGATGCTCACCACCATGCATGAGTAATTCCATCGTAGGCTTGCTGGACGGTGATGGGTTGGATGAGATTTAGCATGTAATCAAGTTAGTTTTGTTAGGGTTTGAGCCCTAGTATCCACTCTGTTCTGAGATTGATGTTGCTATGACTGTGCTATGCTTAATGCTTGTCACTAGGGCCCGAGTTCCATAATTTCAGATCTGAACCTATTATGTTTTCATGAATATATGTGTGTTCTTGATCCTATCTTGCAAGTCTATAGTCACCTATTATGTGTTATGATCCGACAACCCCGAAGTGACAATAATCGGGATACTTCTCGGTGATGACCATAGTTTGAGGAGTTCATGTATTCACCATGTGCTAATGCTTTATTCCGGTTCTCTATTAAAAGGAGGCCTTAATATCCGTTAGTTTTCGCTAGGACCCCGCTGCCACGGGAGGGTAGGACAAAAGATGTCATGCAAGTTCTTTTCCATAAGCACGTATGACTATTTACGGAATACATGCCTACATTACATTGATGAATTGGAGCTAGTTCTGTGTCACCCTATGTTAGAGCTATTACATGAGGAATCGCATCCGACATAATTATCCATCACTGATCCATTGCCTACGAGCTTTTCACATATTGTTCTTCGCTTATTTACTTTTCCGTTGCTATTGTTACAATCACTACAATACCCAAAAATATTACTTTTGCTATTGTTACCTTTATTATCATACTACTTTGCTACTAAATATTTTGTTGCAGATACTAAGTTATCCAGGTGTGGTTGAAGTGACAACTCAACTGCTAATACTCAATAATATTCTTTGGCTCCCCTTGTGTTGAATCAATAAATTTGGGTTGACTACTTTACCCTCGAAAGCTGTTGCGATCCCCTACACTTGTGTGTTATCAAGGGGTAAGTTGTAATCTTGACCATTGATCTGCACGATAAGTTGTATACTTTTCTTTTGGGGGGACGCGGGGGGGGGGGGGTGTAGCTCGGTCCTTGCGGTGGGAGGGCTCCTTGAGGGAGTCCTGGACTAGGGGGTGTCCGGACAGCCGGACTATGAATATCCGCCGGACTCCAAGACTACGAAGATACAAGATTGAAGACTCTGTCCCGTGTCCGGATGGGACTTTCCTTGGCGTGGAAGGCAAGCTTGGCAATACGGATATGTAGATCTCCTACCATTGTAACCGACTCTGTGTAACCCTAGCCTCCTCCGGTGTCTATATAAACCGGAGGGCTTTAGTCCGTAGGACAACATACATTACAACAATCATACCATAGGCTAGCTTCTAGGGTTTAGCCTCCTTGATCTCGTGGTAGATCTACTCTTGTACTACCCATATCATCAATATTAATCAAGCAGGACGTAGGGTTTTACCTCCATCGAGAGGGCCCGAACCTGGGTAAAAACATCGTGTCCCTCGTCTCCTGTTACCATCCGCCTAGATGCACATTTCGGGACCCCCTACCCGAGATCCGCCGGTTTTGGGGGCACTCATCGCAGGCTCCCTTCAGGACAATTTTATAATACTTCTCCGGCGTGCGATACTCTTTGCCCGGCGGCGGTGGGTCCGTGAGAAGCTTCTCCGCATCCAGTTTGCCCCATTGCACCTTTATGCGGGCAAGGGCCCGACGAGCGCCGTCAATACAGGCGGAGCGCTTGACTACATCCAGCCTGGGGCATGCATCCACCAGCCGCCGCACGAGGCCAAAGTAGCTACCAGGCATGGCCTGTCCAGGCCACAGCCGGACTATGAGGCCCTTCATGGCCTCCTCAGCTACCTTGTGGAGTTCGACCAGCTGCTTCAGCTGGTTGCTTGGGGGCACCGGATGGCCGGCCTCAGAGTACTGAGACCAGAAGACCTTCTCCGTCGAGCTCCCCTCCTCGCCACGATAGAATGCGGCGGCATCAGACGCACTACGCGGCAGATCTGCAAACGCCCCTAGAGAGCTCCGTATTCGGGTAAGTGTCAGGTAGTTCACATTAACTTGCCTGCTTTCCATGAAAAATGCCTTACCCGCCGCTATCTTCTTTATGTCCTCAACCTCCTGAAGGGCCTTATGGGCCTCGGCCTTGGCGGACTTGGCGCTTTCGAGAGCCGAGGCAAACTCGGACTCTCGAGTCTTGGAGTCACGCTCCAAACTCTCATGCTTTTCCATGAGAGCCTGGAGCTCTTGCCGAACTTCCGCCACCCGTGCCTCTTGCTTTTCTCGCTCAGCCCGTTCCGCGGCCGCACTGCGTTCGGCCGCGGACACAGCATCCTTCAGGGCTGCCACCTCGTTAGTGGCCCCTGCAATTCACATATTATCCTTGTTAATTTTATTTGCAACCAAAATCCTGTTCTGTAAGGTACTTATTCAAAGCGGTGTTATTCACCTTCTTTTTCCTCGAGTTGCCTCTTGGCATGGCCGAGCTCTTGCTCGGACCGCTCGAGATCCTTCTTCAGCACCTCGACCTCCGCCGTTAATGCGGCAGAGGTCAGCAGCGCAGCCTGCAAAGCCATATTGACATATTTTATACAACCCTGCGTATATCTTGTTAGATCCTCAGTCCGCCTTTTCTTTCCGAACACCGAACTAAGCATCAGGCGCTACTGTCTATGCGGTATTACATTACATAATTTTAACTTCTTACCTCAAAGCCTGTTAGAAGGCTGCTGCAGGCTTTGGTCAGCCCGCTCTTAGCGAGCTGAACCTTCTCAATCACCGCACTCATGATAGTGCGGTGTTCTTCCTCGATGGAAGCGCCTTTAAGCGCCTCCAACAGGTTATCCGGCGCCTCCTGTTGGACCGAGGCTGCCGGCGTCACGGTCCTGCCCTTCTTTCGAAGGGGCCGCTTGCCGGACTCTGGAACCACTGCGGGTTCCGACGTAGAGTCCGGCACAAAGTCCGGGAGGCTACCTGACGGCGCCTCCGGAGCCTCCTCCTGATGGGTCCCTCTCTGGGATCCCACCTCGGCGTCCTCGTCGGCGCAAGGGGTAGAGGCAGTCGGGATGGAATTCACATCCGACGAGGCCAATGACCCGCTCGATGAGTCGGGGAGATCATCATTGGCCGGACTACGGGCAGAATGCGGCGTTAGAAGGATACTACGCGACATAAAAGAAATTACACATCAAGGATCCGGATACTTACGATCTTGCCGGACGCCTGGCCCTTGGAGGCCACTCATCCTCGCCAACGCTAATGTTGGCGAAACTGTCCGGTGGGATAGTTCTCCCCCTCTTGGACCCTTCGGCCTCCCCGATGGGGGAAGCCTTCCTCTTCTTCTCTTCCTCCTCCGGGAGAGAATATTCCTCCTCCTCGTCTTCAGGGGAGGAGTCTTCGTCGTCGTCAGACGCCTGATTGCGGGAACTCTTTCGAGTCCCCGCGGCCACCTTCTTGGCCTTCTTCTCCGGCACCATGTGCGGTGCCGGAACCAGCAGCCCTGCTAAGCGGGCGTCCACTTGATCTTCTGGCATGGGAGCCGGGCTGATAAGCAGCTTGGCCTTCTCCATCCATTCCTGTCAAAGGAAGAGGCAGAATGAAACCTCACTAGAGTCAATCTAATTATCACAAGTGTCCCATAATGGGGTTGAATCACTTACCTCGTCAGTTGGATACTGCGAGCTGAATCCGCGGTCTTCGGTCGCGGACGCGGGGGCTTCGGCGCCCTTGAACAGCACCCTCCAGGCGCCTTCGTATGTTGTATCGAAGAGCCCGCTTAGCGCCTGGTGCTGTTCCGGATTGAACTCCCACAAATTGAATGCCCGTTCTTGGCATGGGTGGATCCGCCAGATGAGCATGATTTGGACCACGTCGACGAGCCTGAGCCTATTGCTCACCATCTTCTTGATACATGCTCAGAGTCCCGTCACCTCCACCGGATTGCCCCACTGCAAGCCCTTCTCTTTCCAGGAGGTGAGCTGCGTGGGGATACCAGATCTAAACTCGGGGGCCGCCGCCCATGTGGGTTTGCGCGGCTCGGTGATGTAGAACCACCCCGATTGCCAACCCTTGACGGAGTCCACGAAGGTCCCTTCGAGCCAAGGGACGTTGGGCAATTTGCCCAACATGGCGCCTCCGCATTCCGCTTGCGTTCCCTTCACAACCTTCGGCTTGACGTTGAAGGTCTTGAGCCACAGACCGAAGTGTGGCTGGATGCAGAGGAAAGCCTCGCACACGACGATAAACGCCGAGATGTTGAGGATGAAGTTCGGCGCCAGATCGTGGAAATCCAGGCCGTAGTAAAACATGAGCCCCCGGACAAATGGATGGAGCGGAAAGCCCAGTCCGCGGAGGAAGTGGGGGAGGAAGACGACCCTATCATGAGGCCCAGGGGTAGGGATGAGCTGCCCATCGTCGGGCAGCCGATGCGCGATATCGCCGGAAAGGTATCCGGCGCTGCGCAGCTTGGTGATGTCCTCCTCCTTAGCGGTGGAGGCCAACCATTTACCTCCCGCTCCGGACATATTCGGAGAAGGTCGAGCGAGATGCGCGAGCTCGGGCGTTGGAGCTTGAGTTCGCGGGGATGGATAAGCAAAGGAGGAAGAAGGCGTAGGTGAGAAGGTGAATCCTTATCCCTTATATATAGGCGGACAAAACTATGCGTCCCCCACCAGCCTCGTAAAACTCGCTTATCTCCCAAGCGCCAACATCAATGGCGCGGTTGGGTTACCCACGCACGTATTGATGAGAATCCCAGAATAAGGGGAACACGATCTCTGCTTCGACAAGACGTGCCAAGGAAACCGCTTCGCTAAACGTGCTGAGGTGGTATAGTAAAAAACGATTCAAACAAAGGCTTGGTAGCGGTGTGATGTCACGCCGCATAATACGTCAGCGGATTGAACTAAGTGTACATTTTTATTCTCTCTACGGTGGAATTTGGAATTTATTTTGCAGAGCCGGACACTATCCTGCTGTTCATGATCTTCTCTGGATTATTCAAGGGAGGAACCCGCCTTGCAATGCCGAACATTATGCGCGCCGGACTAATCATCATTGAAGCCTGGTTCAGGGGCTACTGAGGGAGTCCTGGACTAGGGGGTGTCCGGACAGCCGGACTATCAATATCCGCCGGACTCCAAGACTATGAAGATACAAGATTGAAAACTCCGTCCCGTGTCCGGATGGGACTTTCCTTGGCGTGGAAGGCAAGCTTGGTAATACGGATATGTAGATCTCCTACCATTGTAACCGACTCTGTGTAACCCTATCCTCCTCCGATGTCTATATAAACCGGAGGGCTTTAGTCCGTAGGACAACATACATTACAACAATAATACCATAGGCTAGCTTCTAGGGTTTAGCCTCCTTGATCTCGTGGTAGATCTACTCTTGTACTACCCATATCATCAATATTAATCAAGCAGGACGTAGGGTTTTACCTCCATCGAGAGGGCCCGAACCTGGGTAAAAACATCGTGTCCCTCGTCTCCTGTTACCATCCGCCTAGACGCACAGTTCGGGACCCCCTACCCGAGATCCGCCGGTTTTGACACCGACACTCCTCCGTTTTTAGATGTCCTTTGTGTTCGTTTAGGGCTTGTGTCCTGCTTTGGAAGACGAGGAGGTGGGTCCCTGAAGATGGAATAAAGTTCTCCCCACCTAGCCCCCGTCCTGGCGCTACAACTAGCGTCGTCGGAGGGCATGTGGAGGTATGTTTCCGACGAAGCTCACGAGATTCGGTCGGTGGTTGTCTTTGCTGGATCCGATCGAATTCGATCTTCGCTCGTCTATCTCTATGTGTCTTCAAGTCAGATCCTTCCGATCTATGTTTATTTTCATCGGTGGTTGTTGTTATTCTGGTGTGTTGGTCCTATGAGGTCTTAGCACAACGTCTCGACTATTTACTAAAACAAGTTTTACCCGGCTCCAGCGAGAGAGGGGTGATGGCGGCGGTGCGCCTTTAGCTCGCTTCAATCCTTGTAGGCGGCTCCATGTGGTCTACGGATCTGGATGTAGTTTTTACTATTTTTAGTGTTCATAGTGTTGCCATGATTGATGATGAATAGATTGAAAGATTTCCAAAAAAAATCAAAGGAGCACCAAACAAGGCGAGGGAGTCCTGGACTAGGGGGTGTCCGGACAGCCGGATTATCAATATCCGCCGGACTCCAAGACTACGAAGATACAAGATTGAAGACTCCGTCCCGTGTCCGGATGGGACTTTCCTTGGCGTGGAAGGCAAGCTTGGCAATACGGATATGTAGATCTCCTACCATTGTAACCGACTCTGTGTAACCCTAGCCTCCTCCGGTGTCTATATAAACCAGAGGGCTTTAGTCCGTAGGACAACATACATTACAACAATCATACCATAGGCTAGCTTCTAGGGTTTAGCCTCCTTGATCTCGTGGTAGATCCACTCTTGTAATACCCATATCATCAATATTAATCAAGCAGGACGTAGGGTTTTACCTCCATCAAGAGGGCCCGAACCTGGGTAAAACATCGTGTCCCTCGTCTCCTGTTACCATCCGCCTAGATGCACAGTTCGGGACCCCCTACCCGAGATCCGCCGGTTTTGACACCGACATTGGTGCTTTCATTGAGAGTTCCTCTGTGTCGTCACCGATAGGCTTGATGGCATCTTTAACCAGCAACGCTGTCCAGGGTGAGACTTTTCTCCCCGGACAGATCTTCGTATTCGGCAGCTTCGCACTGCGGGCCAATTCACTAGGCCATCTGGAGCAGATTGAAAGCTACGCCCCTGGCCATCAGGTCAGATTTGGAAGCTTAAACTTCACGGCCGACGTCCGCGGAGCCTTGATCTTCGACGGACTCGAGCCACAGCCAAGTGCGCCGCACTGTGACGACGGGCATGATTTAGCTCTGCCACCGAACAGTGCCTTGGTGGCCGCATACAGGTCCGCTCCGGCCATTGGCCCGGAGCCGATCGCCCAGATCGAGGGCCGGTGGATAGACGCCGCCCTGGGGGCTTCAACATCCACGGCGATGGAGCCGAACACTAATCTTGTCCCCTGCGAAACTCGTGATTCCGAGGCGCCGGACTCCTCGCCTGACTCTGGACCTCCCGCGCCCCTACCAATCGATCCGGATTGGGCGCCGGTTATGGAATTCACCGCCGCGGACATCTTCCAATACTCGCCTTTCGGCGATATCTTGAATTCATTAAGGCACCTCTCGTTATCGGGAGAGTCCTGGTCGGACTATGGCCAGGATGGTTGGGATGCGGACGACGAAGAAATTCGGAGCCCACCCACCACCCACTTTGTAGCCACTATCGACGATCTAACCGACATGCTAGACTACGACTCCGAAGACATCGACGCCATGGATGACGATGACGGAGACGAACAGGAACCAGCGCCCACAGGGCACTGGAAGGCCACCTCATCATATGATGTATACATGGTGGATACCCCAAAAGATGGGGACGGCGAAGAAACAGCGGAGGCAGATCCCTTAAAGAAACAGCCCAAGCGCCGGCGTCAGCGGCGCCGCTCCAAATCCCGCCACAGCAAGAATAGAGATTCCGGCACAGGAGATAACAATACCCTAGAGAGTGCCGAAGACAATCCCCTCCAGCAAGACTCAGCGCAGGAGGATGCAGAAGCAAGCCCTCACGAGAGGGCGGCAGACGAAGAGGTTGAGGATCATAACTATATGCCTCCCTCCGAAGACGAAGCAAGCCTCAATGACGACGAACTCGTCGTGCCCGAGGACCCCGTCGAATAAGAGCTTTTTAAGCGCAGGCTCATTGCCACAGCAAGAAGCCTGAAGAAGGAAAAGCGGAAGATCAAAACAGTGGAAGACACGCTCAGAATGAGATGGAGAAAAGTGCTCAAAACCGCAGATAAATACGGCAATGGCCACCAATCGAAGAGCTACCCGAAGTGTAAGCTGCTACCAGAATTCGACGAGGAGGCCATAGAGCCTCCACCGTCAAATGGCCCAGCCAGGTCCATCTACGGACCCAAAAAGAAGGCCCCAGGAAGCAAGGTAACACGTCAAGTGTCCGATGATAGCGGCACACACAAGTACAGGGGCGCCGCACACCCACTATGTTTCACCGACGAGGTGCTGGACCATGAATTCCCAGCAGGATTTAAACCCATAAACATAGAGGCCTACGATGGAACAACAGACCCTGGAGTCTGGATAGAAGATTATATACTACATATACAAATGGCCAGAGGAGACGATCTCCACGCCATAAAATATCTACCCCTCAAGTTCAAAGGGCCAGCCCTTCATTGGCTAAAAAGCCTCCCAGAAAACACTGTTGGAAGTTGGGAAGAGCTCGAGGACGCGTTTAGAGCAAATTTTCAAGGGACTTGTGTCCGTCCTCCGGATGCAGATGATCTAAGTCATATAACCCAACAGCCCGGAGAGTCAGTGCAGAAATTCTGGAACAGGTTTCTTACGAAAAAGAACCAAATAGTCGACTGTCCGGACGCCGAAGCCTTAGCAGCTTTCAAGCACAATGTCCGAGACGAATGGCTCGCCAGGCACCTCGGTCAAGAGAAACCGAGGACAATGTCCGCACTAACAAGCCTCATGACCCGCTTCTGTGCGGGAGAGGATAGCTGGCTAGCAAGAAGCAGCACCAGCGACCCAAGTACATCCGAGATAAGAGATGGAAACGGAAAATCACGGCGCAGAAAAGAGCAGCGCCGGAATAAAGAGAAAAGCCCAAAGAGCACGGCAGTCAACGCCGGATTCAAAAGCTCGCGGCCCAACAACAAAACACAGCCTCTCAAGGATGACAGTGACGAATTGTCCAACTTAAACAAGATTTTGGGTCGGATATGTCAAATCCACAGTACCCCCGGAAGGCCTGCAAATCACACCCACAGGGATTGTTGGGTTTTCAAACAGTCCGGCCGGCTAAATGCCGAACACAAGGGGCTCGACGCGTCAAGCGAAGAAGATAAACCACACCAGCAGAGCACCGAAAAACAAAAGACTTTGCCACAAGGGGTCAAAGCAGTAAACTCACTTCATGTGATAATACGGAGAAATAGTGCGGCACTTTCTAAAAAGAGCTTCGCACGGTCCAACCCAGCATACCGTAAAGATTGGATATCAAAACCAATCACTTTCGACCACCTGGACTATTCCAGAAGCGTTCGAACTGCGGGACGGACTCCCCTGATATTGAATCCCATAATAGATGGATTACAATTTACTAACGTCCTAATGGACGGAGGCAGTGAGTTAAACCTGCTATATTCAAACACAATCCTTCGGATGGGGATAGACCCTACCAAAATCCGACACAGCCGCACTTCCTTCAAAGGAGTGACGCCAGGCCCTTACGCCAAGTGCACAGGCTCCATATTACTCGAAGTCGTGTTCGGATCGCCGAACAATTTTCGACGTGAAAATTTAATTTTTCACATCGTCCCATTTGAAAGTGAATATCAAGCACTCTTGGGACGAAAGGCTTTTGTCCGCTTCAACGCCATACCGCATTACGCGTCTCTTACACTCAAGATGCCCGGTCTGCGCGGTGTCATTTCAGTGCGAGGGTTACACAAAGACCCCGGACTCGGATAGACGAATCCGGCTTCAGCAGGCTAGGGGCTCCCTAGCCGCATACCTCTTCACAGGGGGCTGCGCACCGCGGGTTCATACAAACCCCGCTTTAATTATTTATATTTCTTCTTTTACACATATTTTTCGCATGATTTATTTTCAAACTAAGCGTTCCTCTATTTTTACAGATGAACAACGTGCATACCCATCCAGGATAACGGCACAACGGGCGACACAGGCGAAGACGTGCAGTAGGGACCAGTTGCGAGGATTCTTTTCAGATTAAGACCCTGTGTAGACCTTTTTTACTGTCTCTTGTTGTTACTCTCCCTTGGTTTCTTCCTATAGCCAAAGCGGAGCCTGACGTTTTGGCATCGGCCGCGTCAGAAGACCATCCCCGTACCTGGACACTAGGGGCTTAGGGCATCTCGGCCCATTATTATAAAGACCGAACACCTTAGGGAGTGTTCGGCCTCTCGAGTTAGGCATTATATGCATTAGCTCCGAATCATGTCTTTGGTCAAATTTTGGGATTGCCCGGCTCCTGTGTTTTGCTGCCTTACGTCCCGTATCACCGGCTAATGCGGCACCAGGAGAACTACTGCGATTGTGCCCCAGTTCGGCTGGGCGAGCACCTCAGTAGAGAAAGCCGAAAACTGACTGTCATGATACAGCGAGAGACTGGTCAACCACTCGATCGACTACCGGAATGTTTAGATTTCCCCGCTTTGACGAAGCACCGTTTCCCGGTCAGGCACATACGCACCCCGAATACGGAGATGTGCGGTGCCACCAGGGGCTATATCAAAGCCCCACCCTCGAGCTCCACTGGCTAAGTGAAAGTGATAAAGCATTATAGTCCGGATTGCCTAGTTCGCTACGCTACGACCTCCTTAAACAGGACTGAGACGTCGGATTAAGTGTCAAAACGCGCTATTTTTGCGAACACCCCCGCACCCTGTGCGTGGGGGCTGAAGCCGAAGACTGCAATCTTTCAAGTTATACAAATGTATACGTAAACGGCCGCACAGGAGAAGTTTTACTACTTGGACGCACAAGTATAAAAAGCAGTTATAACATAATCATCATTTTACAAGCTAATACGTTCATTTGAACGTGATATTTTTCGAGCACTGCGACTCTATTACACGAGCGCCACGCATAACTTCCCCGAAGTAGTGCTCGGCAGGGAGCCGGCTTTCATCCGAACCCTGGGAGGCAACAGCGGTGGCATCCATCTCCGGACAATGCGCCTTCACACGGGCAAGAGCCATCCGCGCGCCCTCGATGCAGGCCGACCGCTTCATGTCCTTTATATGCGGCACCGCTCCAAGGAATTGATGCAGTAAGTCGAAGTAGCTCGTCGCCTTGGACCTCTCTGGCCAGACATGGGCCACGATGTCAGTCATGGCAAGTCCGGACAATCTATTTAGCTCGGCCCATTCGGCCAACCGGTCTGTCAACGGAAGTGAGCGATCCGGACTGTGGAATTGAGACCAATATAGCTCTTCCGTCTCGTGATCCTCCTGGCTCCGGAAGTGCTTAATGGAATCGGCCGCACTTGCAGCCAAGTCCATATACGGATCCTCCGGACTCCACAGCCGCTCAAATTGAGCATACTTTCCATCCATAAACTGGCGACGCAGCAGAAAAGGCTTGCCAGCCACGATCTCTCCGGCCTGGCGCAGTTCCTCCTTCATAGCCCGCATTGCAGAGCGGGCATCCTTGGCTTCGGCGGTGGCCTTCTTCAGGTCTTCCCGCTCCGATAAGCGCTCCTTTTCAAGAGCCTCATTACGGTCGGTAGCATCCTTTACTTTCATGGCCAATTCGGCCACCTCAGCCCTGCTTAGGCAGTGCGCAGCCTTTTCGGCTTGCAAATCTTCGGCTGTCCTCGAGGCAGCCGCGTCACTCCTTCGGGCTTGCTCCTTAGCTCGAGCAATTTCAGCCCAAAGGTTCTCCACAGCAGCAGCACCGTCTGTACAACAGCATACAATTTATCAGAGTAGGGCTTCGACCCCCTTAAATAAAGCGACTGCGGAGAATTTATTTACCTTGCGACTCGTCAAGTCGCTGGTTGACAAGTGCGATATGAGCATCCGCCATGTCAAGTTGCTGACTTAATTCGGCAAACTCATTAGTCCGGCTGGCCCTCGGACTATCCGCCACCTGCATAGGGACCGCGGTATTAATTACTTGAGATTTTGATCCTCGGCACGCTGTCGTTTCCGACAACCTACCGAGTCCCAGGGGCTACTATCTATACAGGGCGCATTTTTATGTGCGAAACTGTTAAAAGACGAAAGGGTGTGTCATTCTCGCATACCTCAAATCCCGCCAGCAAACTCATGGCGGCATTACGTAATCCGCTCTCAGCGGACGAAATCCTTCCAACCACCATACGCATCAACGCACGGTGATCTTCTGAAATGGACGCCCTCTCAAGCAGATTTTTTAGTTCTCCCGGCCGAATAGTGTTGGGTGCCGAACTCACTGGCCCCTCCGGACTCGGGGATACCCTCCCTGACGATACTTCAGGCTCGCCCGCCTTATCTGACGGCGCTGCAGACGGAGGTGTATCACTCTCCATCATCTCCGGAAGAAGGTCCCCCGAAGATGAACTCATCTGAGAAGGCTGCAGATCTGAACTGCGATATAAATATTTCAGTTACCTACAGAAGAACAAATGAAGGTATTTCCTTACTAATTAACTCCCTATTCTATACTCACGGCTCGCTGGAGGGCCGATCCTTTGGCGATGATTGTGCGTCCGGATTCTTTCCGGACGCCGGACCCCCCGGTGAAGATCTCTTCCCACGCTTAGGGGCTTTGGCCTCCGGATCTTCAGAGGCGGTCCTCTTCTCTCCCTGAAGAGAGGGGTTCTTGATTCCCCCCTCTTCAGTTACCCCTTTGGGCGAAATATTAGCTCCTCTATTTTCCCCATCGCCCCCTTCTGTGGGCGCGACCTCCAACATTCTGACCAGCACGGGCTCCAGTGCGGTCTCTGGGAGGGGGGCCGGACACCTTATCAGCCTTGATCGCGCCACCCATTCCTGTAAAGAATAAGGGGTCAGGAGGCGAACTCTAGAAAGGCATATAAACAGAATGTCCGGACTCTGAGCTATTTACCTGAGTATCCGGGCGATCGCGGCTTAGGCCTGCTTCCTCGGCTAAATCCGGACACGCCACCTGCGGTCCGAAGAACAGCTTGTACATCTCCACGGGTGTCGCACCCATAAAGTGTTGGAGAATACGAGGTCCCTCCGGGTTGAACTCCCATAGACGGAGAGGACGGTGTTTGCAGGGCAGAAGATGCCTGATTAGCATAACCTGCATCACCTGGATCAGGTCGATCTCCCTCGCTTGGAGGTCTCGAATCCGGCCCTGCAGTGAGGGCACGTCTTCGGACGGCCCCCAGTTGAGCCCTTGGTTGACCCACGACATCAGTTGGCGTGGAGGTCCCGGGCGGAATAAGGGCGGCGGCTTTTGCCTGCTGCCCCTTGGAGCGGTGATATAGAACCACTCCTGCTGCCACAGCCCAAGTTCCTCTTGGAAGGAACCCTCAGGCCACGGGGCATCGACCTTTTTGCTTATGGTCGCCCCGCCGCACTCCGCTTGACGCCCCCCGATCATCTTCGGCTCCACCTTGAAGGTCTTCAGCCATAGGCCGAAGTGGGGGATGACGCGGAGGAAGGCTTCGCAGACGATAATGAATGCGGAGATATGGAGGATGGACTCCGGAGCCAAGTCATGAAAGTCCAGCCCATAGTAGAACAGGAGCCCTCTCACGAAGGGGTCCGTCGGGAAGCCTAAACCCCGACGGAGGTGGGATACGAAGACGACGTATTCACCGGGCTCGGGGCGGGCACGGCCTCCCCTTGGGCAGGCAACCTGTGCGAAACCTCGTAGGCCAGGTACTTGGCTTCACGTAACTTCAATATGTCCTCCTCCGTGACGGAGGAGGGCATCCACCGACCCTGGAGGTCGGAGCCGGACATGGTTGAGGATCCGAAGCGCTCGAATATGAGGCTCTGGGTGTTGGAACTGGGAGCGGGGAAGAGATTCGATGCGAGATTAAAGAACAAGGACGAGCCTTGGTCCTCTTATAAAGGGGATGAAATACCAAGGGCCGTCTCCGTGACCGTTTGAGATTCACCTTCAATAGAGGAGGCGTGGCGACGGGAACGGTTGGGTTACCCATGCACGTATTGATGAGAATCCCGGAATAAGGGGAACACGATCTCTGCTTCGACAAGACATGCCAAGGAAACCGCTTCGCTAAACGTGCTGAGGTGGTATAGTAAAAAACTATTCAAACAAAGGCTTGGTAACGGTGTGATGTCACGCCACATAATACGTCAGCGGATTGAACTAAGTGTACATTTTATTCTCTCTATGGTGGAATGTGGAATTTATTTTGCAGAGCCGGACACTATCCTGGTGTTCATGATCTTCTCTGGATTATTCAAGGGAGGAACCCGCCTTGCAATGCCGAACATTATGCGCGCCGGACTAATCGTCATTGAAGCCTGGTTCAGGGGCTACTGAGGGAGTCCTGGACTAGGGGGTGTCCGGACAGCCGGATTATCAATATCCACCGGACTCCAAGACTACGAAGATACAAGATTGAAGACTCCGTCCCGTGTCCGGATGGGACTTTCCTTGGCGTGGAAGGCAAGCTTGGCAATACGGATATGTAGATCTCCTACCATTGTAACCGACTCTGTGTAACCCTAGCCTCCTCCGGAGTCTATATAAACCGGAGGGTTTTAGTCCGTAGGACAACATACATTACAACAATCATACCATAGGCTAGCTTCTAGGGTTTAGCCTCCTTGATCTCGTGATAGATCCACTCTTGTAATACCCATATCATCAATATTAATCAAGCAGGACGTAGGGTTTTACCTCCATCAAGAGGGCCCGAACCTGGGTAAAAACATCGTGTCCCTCGTCTCCTGTTACCATCCGCCTAGACGCACAGTTCGGGACCCCCTACCCGAGATCCGCCGGTTTTGACACCGACACAAGGTAAGCAAAGTCTAGCATCTGAATAGGATCATGACGGTTTTTATGATTTCATCAAGGGTGGCGTTGACCTTTGGCCGAATATTTGAGATCAGAGCGCACACTTGAGGATGACAGAGACGTGCTACTCAGCCAACAGGGAGATGGAGACACTGACGCAAGCTCCATGCACACGCCGAAATAGATGCCATGGCTTTTTTTTAAATGCCGATGGACATATATTAAAAAAAACCCAGTTCTTAAAAGAACTTTCTACAAAATGAAGAAATTACCTGCAAGTCCTTGAAAATATCAGTACCGTCTTTCTTTTGCATCCACCGACGGCGTATCGTGAGTAAATATTGTTGCCGCCTCCGGGCACGGTCTTATCACTCATTGGAAGGGTTTGTTCAAGTGTTTTTGCACCCGCAAAAAAAAAAGATCCATTGCTACCGAGATTATACACATGATACATGCATGCACAGATGATGGACGTACGCATAGTCTCTGATTATGGATGGTTCAATTTGTCCTACCTAGGTCAAATGATGAACCCAATGACGAATCTACTAACCCATGAACAAACAAGCAAAGTTCAACTGACTACACGAGGCAAACAAAATTGATCGGGCGGCAAAGCCAACAACGGTTAACACGAAAAAGGGATGGCGTACGATATATATACGTATGTGGGTGAATATGTTTTTCACAGAAGTTAATTACATCCGTGCTCTAAGAAGGCTACGTGCAAATCTATAAATAAGAAAGCTATGTCCAAATAGATAAATAAGAAAGGTACGTACGAATCGATAAATTGCTAGAAATACAAATTCGCGTCAAAGAAGAACTTTAATTTTTAGGTTGCAAAATGGAATATTCACTTAAGTGGGCTGATCAATCCCTTCTGTAGGTGTGACGCCTCTCCTATGAAAAAAGTCCATTCTTTCGAGCATCTACAGTCTGACTTGGCAAATCCTGTAAGTGCATCTAGTGCCCCTTAGTGATTTTGGTGTATTGAAGATTTATAGGTTAAGTAACTGATGCGTTTGTGAGTGTACACAGGTCTATAAGTCTATGAGGAGTTTGATATTTACAGAGAATGTCGACCCCTAAAAATGAAGTTCTTCGACCAAAGACTTTGATTTTCTGAAGAGTTTGAAAGTGAAGAAATTGGTGTGACCTTGAAGACTTGGTATTCATTTGAGGAACATGAAGCGTGAAGACTTTTGTTTTCGTAGTTTCATTTTCTCTTTCTTGAGTCATAGGAAACACCGTACTGTTAAAGGGGGTCGAGGAAATACTAAGGAAAAATTTTCATGTGATGCTCAACTCAAAATCCTACATCTACCAATCCCTTCGAGTGAAGCCATTGGAAATCTCATACAGTTCAGTCAAATTCTTCAGTGACAGAGACGCAGTTCTTCTGGTCACTGAGGACTTTGCTCTGACTGAGGAGTTAGGAATTCGCCAGTGCGAATTGCCTACACAGTGAGGAACATGATAGCCCTGAGAAATTAGAGAGTCAAATTTCCGACCGTTGCTGTGCTGCACGCCGGCTGTCCAAAATATCTTATCCATCTAACGGTCATATCATTGAAGGGCATTTATGTCTTATCATGTCGGGCTGCTCCCTAGGCTATAAATAGCCGCCCCCTACAACCACTAGTCGGTTGGCTGCTCCGAGAGAACTTGACACTTGTCATTTGAGAGCAACCCATCCTCTGAGGACTTTGAGTGAAAATCATCAAGTGAGGAAAATCCAAAACCAAACCCCCACAAACCCAAAGTGATTGAGCATCACTGAAGAAATTGATCCTGCGTGGATCTGACGCTTGTTACCTTTGAAGACTGTGCTTCTTCCAGACGGTTAGGCGTCAAGGTCTAGAGCATCCAAGAGGAATTGTGGATCGCCGAGTGACCAAGTCTGTGAAGGTTTGGAAGTCACCTGAAGACTTACCACGAGTGATTGGACGAGGCCTGCGTGGTCTTAGTTCAAGGAGAATACCGTGAGGACTGGGTGTCCTGAGTTGCGGCTCAGAGACTGGGTGTCCGGGACTGTGTATCCTCGAGTTTAAATACTCAGCCGCTCCAACCAGACGTACAACTGAGACAGCAGTTGGAACTGGTTTACCAAATCATTGTCTTCACCAACTAACTGGTTCTATTTACTCAACTCTTCCATTTCCTCATTACTGTGTTGAATGTTGTTCATATCTGTGCTTGAAGACTTTGACTGGAGACTTTCACAAATTCCTCAGTTCAATTTCTTCAGTCTGTTTGTCTTCATCTTGTTATCCTGTGTTTACGCTTTCCGTACTCTGTGTTAGTCTTCATTTCATCATGATGACTATGTTTGTATCCTGTTATGTTTACTTCTGAGTACTTATTCCGCTGCAAGTAGTTCTTCGCTAAGGAAGTTCCTCATCAGCAAATTCCTCAGTGAAGAATTCATAAAAATCGCCTATTCACCCCTCCTCTCGCCGATATAACGCACTTTCAATTGGTATCAGAGCAAGGTACTCCCTTGTTCTATGTGATTTTGGTTTAACCGCCTGGAGTTTTAGTTATGTCGACCGCAGGTATGATCAAGGTCTCGGCTGGGTGTCCTACCTTTGATGGAACGGACTACCCGTACTGGAAGAACAAGATGCGAATACATCTTGAGGCAATTTATAACGATCTCTGGTATGTTGTGGAAAATAGTGTCCCCTCTGTCACTCCCTCACTGAACGCTACCGATGTGAAGAGATTCAAACAACTCGATTCTCAAGCAAAGAATATCATATGTGGTCATCTGAGCAAAGGACAGTATGGAAGAGTGAGTTCTTTGGAAACTGCTAAGCTTATCTGGGATAGGCTGTCCAAAGTAAATGAAGGAGTCTCAACTCAGCGTGACTCTCGAGTCGATGTTCTTCGGAATCTCTTCAACCGCTTCAAAAGACTCGACATGAGAATGTCCAACAAACCTTTGATCGCCTCACTGACATCTCAAATGAGCTTCAAGCCCTCGGTGCCACTGACATCACTAATCATGAAGTTGTGAAGAAACTGCTGAGATCGCTTGATTCCTCATTTGACACTCTGGGACTGATGATACAAGAACGTGCTGACTACAAGTTGCTTGATCCTGCTGATATCCTCGAAAGGCTAAACACTCACGAGTTCCAGCTTGCTGAAAAGAGAGATCTCTATGGCTCAAACTATGGCAAACCACGTGCCCTGAAGGCCAAGGCTGTGTCTGACTCTGAATGTGAGGACTCTGGTAGTAGCCTTGGTGATCCTGAAGAACTGAGCCAGGATCTAGCACTGCTTGTGAAGAAATTCCAGAAGTTCACAAGATGTGGTCGCTTTGGAAAATCCTCAAGAGGAAATGATTCCTCATCCAGTGACTATAAGAGAAGACTTTGCCACAAATGCAAGAAGCATGGTCACTATATTCAAGATTGTCCTCAGTGGGAAAAGGAAATGAAGAAGAAGAAATACAAGGATTACAGTTCTGATGATGCGAAGAAGAAGAAGAAATCGTCAAAATCTTCGTCATCGAAATCCTCGAAGTCCTCATCTCACAAGAAGGGCAGCTCCAAGAAGGCTCGGGCATTCATTGGCAAGGAAATGGACTCTGAAGCTGAATCTGAGGAAAATGATGAAGAGGAGGAGTCTGAAGAATCTGAGTTTGGTGTGGCGAGTCTGGCCGTTGCTACTGCCTTCGTCAGCAAGTCCATCTTCAACACTGAAGAAACTGACTCCACCGACAAGCCTGATGAAGATAATGATGGCTACGCTCCCACCTATTGCTTCATGGCAAAAGGAGCTAAGGTACTCAAATACAACTCCTCTGACGCTAGTGAAAATGAATCTGATGAGGATCTCAAGCCCAGCTACTCTAAACTTGCTAAAATTGCTGTGAAACAACAACGGGCTCTTGAAAAGGTTCAAAACATGCTAGATAAAAGTGATGATATGTTGGGTGAAGAAATGGATCGCACTAAAGCCTTGACTGAAAATCTTCAGAGACTTCAGTCTAGGTATGATAACCTTCAAGGTCATCATAACTCTCTCTTGTCTGATCGTGAGAAACTTTCTTATGAATTTCTTCAAGAAAAGCAAGATCATGAGAAGCTTACTCTTGAATCTCTTCAAAGAAAGGAAGATCTTGAAAAGCTAAGAGTGTGTTATGAAGATCTTCAGAAGGAGCGCGATTCATTACTAGCTCAACAAATCAGCGCCTCTCAGGAAGAATTTGTTCCTCCATGCTTAAAGTGCATTGAACGTGAATCTGCTAATTCTTCACCTGAATGTTCAAATGCTTCAACTGTTACAAATTCTTCATCTGCCTCTGTTATCACTAATTCCTCATCTGAGGACATTGCTAGTATCACTGACAATGCAGGGCTGAAGGAATTGTACATGACAGGCATGTACAAAAGCCTCAAAGGGCATCAGACACTTTGTTATGTGCTCAAAAAGCAAATCCTTAACATAAACCCTAGGAAAGAGGGTATTGCCTTTGAGAGGAAACTCAATGCGGATGGAACATACTGGAAGCCTGAGCAGTACCCCAAAACCTCATGGGTTGCTGCAAAGGGACCTCCAGTCGATCCATCTAACCTATCTGGCTTTACATGTGAATCTCCTCTTTCTTCTGATGAGTCATTTGACTCCAACTATAAACTGTTCAAAAATCAGAATGGTGAAGTATTTGCTAGATATGTTGGCACTAACTTCAGGAATGGTTCTCCTATGAAGAAAATCTGGGTTCCCAAAAGTTGTGTTGAAAGTCTTCAGGTGAATGTCCTCATGACACCACCTGTGAAGAGCCAGAACCGCAGATCAAATTCTTCACATGGATCAAATTCCTCAACTGGATCAAAGTCCTCATATGATTATCATCGTGCTAACAACTCTGTCTCGCAGGGTAGAGCTAAGGGCTATGAATATGTGCATTATTCTTCAAACCATTATGTTCATAAGTCCTCGAAGAATTACTTTGCTTATTCATATGCTTACCCTAACCCCTCTTATGTGAAGCGAAATGGTTTGGCATCTTTGCCACCTTTCTCACATGGTGCTCGCAGGATGATGAACTCTTTGCCACCCCTCCAGATGTGGGTGGTGAAGAAAAAGAACTAATCTCTTCTGCAGGGTCAGGTCTCCAGATGTGCTTTAACGTCTGAAGAATTTGTTGGGGACCTGACAAAAATGCCTAAAAGGACGCAGGCGAATCATGATGAAATGAACTTTCATTTCACACGTCCTCATACTGCTATATCTGTTTACTGCTTGATGAAATTCATCTGATGAACTTGATATCATATTCTTCACTGATGAAGCATATGAGATTGTAAGCTACACTAATTCATCTGCAGGATGATCAACCCAAAACCTCTGAATGGGTCCTCGATAGTGGATGTACAAATCACATGACTGGTGACAAGAATCTATTGATGGATGCTCCCTTATCACCGTCACCTCTGAAGCATATCATCTTTGCTGACAAAGGCAAAAGTCAGGTATTGGGTCTTGGTAAGGTTGCTATCTCTAAGGATAAGCACATGGACAAAGTCATGCTTGTTGAGTCCTTAGGATACAATCTCATGTCAGTCTCAATGCTTTGTGATCTTGATATGGTTGTTGTCTTTGGCAAATATCGCTGTGTTGTGATTATGGAAGCTGACAATTCCGAAGTCTTCGAAGGCTTTAGGAGAGGAGATCTGTATATTGTTGATTTCTCTACAGGACCACAACCAGCCATGTGTCTACTTGCAAAAGCTTCAGAAGGCTGGCTATGGCATCGACGACTTGGTCACGCAGGCATGAGGAATTTGAACACACTTGCGAAGAAGAAGCACGTCATTGGCATTGAGAATGTCAAATTCCTCAAGGATCACTTATGCGGAGCATGCGAAGCTGGAAAAATGACCAAGGCCAAGCATCCAGCGAAGACTATCATGACCACTACCCGTCCATTCGAATTGCTTCACATGGACCTCTTCGGACCTAATCATTATTCAGCAGTCACTAATGATGCATCTCTATATGGTTTTGTCATTGTTGATGATTACTCTCGATATACATGGGTACACATTGTCACTTACAAACATGAAGTGCAGGAAGTCTTCAAACGATTTTCCTCGAGGGCTTCAACCAACTTTGGTGTGAAGATCAAGCATATCAGAAGTGACAATGGAACTGAGTTCAAGAATTCTGGTCTTGATGCCTATCTTGATGAACTTGGTATTACTCATGAGTTATCTGCTCCCTATACTCCTCAGCAGAATGGCGTCGTGGAGCGCAAGAACAGAACTCTTGTTGAGATGGCTCGCACTATGCTTGATGAATACAAAACGCCTCAGCGTTTTTGGATTGATGCAATTGATACTGCTTGCCACATCATCAACAGAGTATATCTTCACAAATTCTTCAAGAAGATTGCCTATGAACTCCTCACTGACAAGAAACCCAATGTGAGTTATTTCAAAGTCTTCGGTGCTAAATGTTGGATTAGAGATCCTCACCACAACTCTAAATTTGCACCGAAAGCACATGAAGGTTTTATGCTTGGTTACGGAAAGGACTCGCACACCTACAAAGTCTTCAACATTGTTCTTCACAAGATTGTTGACACTGTAGATGTGCGGTTTGATGAAACTAATGGCTCGCAACGAGAGCACCTACCTTCTGTGTTAGATGAACCAGCACCTGAAGATGCTATCAAGCTCAAGGCAACTGAGGATGTCATTCCGACTGAAGAATCTGCTGAAGAATTCATTCCTGTTCATGAAGAACGTCGAGCTGATGCACCTGAAGAACATGATGAGGAAAATGGTGCTGAAAAAAATGCTGATCAAAATCCTCAGCGACAACCAACTCATCCACGCGTTGCAAAAGAAGTGCAAGTGGAGAAGATCATCGATGACATTAGTGCACTAGGTCCTCTCACACGCTCAAAAGCCTCACACTTATCTAACTTTTGTGGGCACTATGCTTTTGTCTCTATCACAGAGCCCACTAAGGTAGATGAAGCATTTCTGGAGCCGGAGTGGATTCAGGCTATGCAAGAAGAATTACATCAGTTTGAGCTGAACAATGTCTGGGAATTGGTCAATCGCCCAGATCCTCGCAAGCATAATATCATTGTCACAAAGTGGATCTACCGCAACAAGCAAGATGAAAATGGCCTTGTGGTGAGGAATAAGGCACGACTAGTAGCTCAAGGCTACACACAGGTTGAAGGAATTGATTGCGATGAAACTTTTGCACCTGTTGCTAGACTTGAGGATATTCGCATTTTACTTGCCTATGCTAACCATCATGATATCATCTTATATCAAATGGATGTGAAAAGTGCATTCCTCAATGGTAAGCTTGAGGAAGAAGTATATGTTGCTCAACCCCCACGTTTTGAAGATCCCAATAATCCTGACAAAGTCTTCAGACTCAATAAGGCCCTCTATGGCCTCAAGCAAGCCCCTCGGGTGTGGTATGATACATTGAAGGAATTCTTCGTGAAGAATGGCTTCACACCCGGTTCACTCGACCCTACTCTTTTTACTAAATCATATGATGGTGAACTGTTTGTGTGCCAAATATATGTTGATGATATTATCTTTGGCTGTACTAACCAACGATATAGTGATGAATTTGCCTATATGATGAGTGAAGAATATCAAATGTCTATGATGGGAGAATTGAAATTCTTCTTAGGTCTTCAAATTCGTCAGCAGCACAATGGCATATTCATACCTCAGGAGAAATACCTCAAGGACGTTCTGAGGAAATTCGGCATGCAAGATTGCAAAGGCGTCAAAATTCCTATGCCCACAAATGGCCATCTATGCACTGATGAAAATGGTATTGACTTTGAACACAAGGTATACCGCTCCATGATTGGTTCCTTATTGTACTTATGTGCATCTAGGCCAGATATAATGCTTAGTGTTTGCATGTGTGCCCGATTTCAAGCTGCACCGAAGGAATCACACCATAAGGCTGTGAAGCATATTCTTCGATATCTAGCTCACACACCAACACTAGGATTATGGTACCCCAAGGGCTCTGCTTTTGATCTCATTGAATATTCTGACTCTGACTATGCTGGTGATCGTGTGGACCGCAATTCAACATCTGGTAGTTGTCATTTCCTCGGACGATCTTTGGTCTGTTGGTCCTCGAAGAAACAGAACTGCGTATCACTGTCCACTGCTGAAGCTGAATACATTGCTGATGGCTCTCGCTGTGCCCAACTGCTTTGGATGAAGCAAACCCTCAAGGACTATGGCGTCAACGTGAAGAATGTGCCTCTCCTCTGCGACAATGAGAGTGCCATCAAGATTGCTCACAACCCAGTTCAGCACTCGAAGACTAAGCACATCCAGATTCGTCATCATTTTCTTCGTGATCATGTGTTGAAGGGTGACATCTCCATCGACCATGTGAAGACTGAAGAACAACTAGCTGATATCTTCACTAAGCCCTTGGATGAGAAGAGATTTAGCAAGTTGCGGTGTGAGCTAAATATCTTAGAATCTTCGAATGTTCTTTGAAAAGGACACACATCCTAACCCTTATGCAGAATTGATGACTTAGATGTGCAACACATGAAGAAACGTTTTTCTTCAATCAATGAAGAATAACACTCTAAGTGTGAAGAAATTAATGAAGAATTTGATTCTCAGACCTCTACGATAATTGTACGCGGTGTCTGAAATCATCATTCTTATACGGTGGGTTACGCCACCACAAAAAGTTGAGAATCTTCAATTTGAGTTTTTCCTCATTTTTGAAATTCTTCAGTTTTTCAAATTCTTCAACTTTGCAAAATCTTCACTGTTTCCGTCGTTTTTCTTCATTGGCTATATATATATATATATATATATATATATATATATATATATATATATATATATATATATATATATATATATATATATATGAGTTATGTCCTCTACAGCATTCACTTATTGCTATCTCTTCAAGTTGCGATTTCTGCTAAGTGAATGTGATCGGACCCTTCCCCCTCTATGCTATACTCAACCCAATCTAATTCACAAATTCTTCATGTGCGTTCTGATTGAAACTCGTTCAAAGTCTTCACTGTGTCCTTGTCAGCTGAAGAAATTGCGAACGAAACTTTAAAACAAATCTTATACGGATTTTCGGTTTTACCGCTCAAACCGTTCCGCATCCCACGATGCATTAGTTTATTCACCCACGATCTTACACGATCTCATCTGCACAGTATGTGGGTGACACATGTCGCATGAAGAAGAAAGGGCAGGGGCATGTTCGTCCCAAAATCTTCGGGCGAACAGTTTTTACCGTGGCTATAAATACCCCTCTCCCTTCCTTACTTCATTTACTCCGCTCGGTCGCCGTCTCTCGCTCGAGCTCTCCTCCAACCCTAGCGCCGCTGCTATTCCATCGCTGTCGGTGAGGAAGAGCTTCACTGCCTCGACCTCGTCGCCGTCGTACTCGCGCCGGCTGCGGAAATCTTCACTCCGCCGCCGTCGTAGCTGTCTCCCTCTCCCAAGTTAGGGCGTGGGAGTCTAACTTGACGAACTTCACCATGGTTCATCTCTGTTCGTCGTGTTCTTCAGTTCAGGTAATTAAAAGTCACTTTTATTACTCGCTTTGATTCTCAAACTTTTCTGACAAACTTCAAAGGTGTTTTATTCTTCAGATCTTCACACATAAACACCTCACACATTGTATGCTCTTGATCCATCTCTCTAAGCACTCAATTCTTCAAGATTCCTCAATTGTGTGGATTTTCGATCTGTACAACTCTGGAACCTAAGACAAGAATGCTTAGTGAAATTCCTCAAGGCTCAACTGGTCAAATTCCTCAAAACTTGTATTTTCGAAAAACCTTCTGAGAACGCATATGACCTCTCCAAATTCCTCGCACCTACACTCTGTTCACAGGTACTCATGTCCGCTGCTGAATCACTAGGTTCTCATCAACTTAACTCATTTGCAGCGTTCCTCGAAGAAAAACTGCATACTTCTTCAGAGTGTTCAATTGTTCAAATTCCCCATCTGAAGAAAATGGCAGAAGGAAAGAGACCGCAGAAAGGAGGAAAGAAACCGGAGGTCATGACTGCCTTCGAGATCCCTGATGAGATATACAAAGATTATTGCACACCTGATGAAGCCAAGTTTGGCAAAGAAAACAAAAATCAGCGCAAAGTGCGCATTCAGAGGATAGAACGAAGATGGGCACGAGAATGGAGGGAATATCGCTATGTTACTCCAAAGTACATGAAGAAATTCACCTTAAACCCTCCATGCCCAAGAGCTCCATTGGCACCTGGCCAAGTCGCTAATCCCACTAGCATCAAGCGTGGTGAGGACTTTCCTGAAGAATGGTCTAGGCGTCAAGCAAAACTGGCAAGACAAGCCAAGGAGGAAGTGAGGAAATTCAATGAGGATTCGGCTGCTGCTGCTGCCACTGAGACCTCCGTCAAGCTGAGGAAATCAATGCCGAAGAAGCCTGCTCGCAAGCCAAGTGCTTCACCATCAGCGCCCTCACGGCCCAGTTCCTCAGCCGCACCCTCACGGCAAATTCCTCAGTCTACTACTGCACCACCAAAATCCTCAGCAGCTCCCTCCAAGTCCTCAACTCCTGTGCATCTGGCAACATGTCAAAGGACTCAGGGTTTCTCGATTGCTTCTGGTGTCTTAGCAAGTTCCTCAGCTGCACCAATGTCCTCATCAGGCCCCTCTCTGCTGAAGACAAAAGCAACAGCTGGACGCGGTCCTCGGCCAAGTCCAAGAAAGAAACAGGTTGCTTTCCACGTGCCCTCTGATGATGAGGCTTCTGATGACGAACTTGCAGAAATCATCAGAGACAGACAAGCAAAGGCCGCTAGAGCCAAAGGAACACCTGTGCCTCTGCTTTTGGATCCGAAGAAGATCCTTGATTTCATCGACTTATGGCATCAGGATCGAAACACTCCAATGCCTGATCTACCTCTGACTCCTGGTCAAAGTCACATGCTGACCCATTTCATCGCTGAAGAGAAATGGAAATTTGAAAAGGCTCATGAGAACAAGAGAGCACAAGCTAGAAAGGAGAAGCTTCTGAAGAAGAACATCATCAGACTGACTCCTGAAGAACTTCTCAAGGCTCAATCTGAGGTCCAAGCCCTCAGCAAGGATTTCGATGCATACAATGCTGATTGGCAAGGAGCCAAAGTAAGATTCGTCAATTTGACGAAGAAAATGACAACTGTTGCAGCCCCATCGCAACAAGAAAATCCTCAGGCTACAGACTCTGCTCAGCCTGCTGAAGAACATGCCAGCACTGCTGATGACTTTCAGCCTGCTGATGAGAATACAAGTTCCAGGGCTGATGACTCCATTCCAGCCGCTGAAGAAATTCCCAGGGCATCCACTAGTGGTGCGCCTGAAGAAACTGAAGAGATCAGGGCAACTGCACCAGTTGCGCCTGAAGAAACTGAACCACAGTCCTCAGCTCCTCCTGCGCCAACACCAACTCCAATTCTTCCTTCTGCCTATGAAGTGAAGAAGACTAAGGCTGCAGAGCGAGCTGCAGTGAAGAAGAGGAAGGCATCAGCTGCATCAAATTCTTTGGCCGCGAAGAAAATGAAGCCAATGACCAGCTCGCTTGAAAATCCCATTGATGCCGTTCCCATTTCCTCCATGTCGTGTAAGGAAATTGTTCCTTATGGAGAAGACTACAAGATCCCAAGCGGATCTGATGAAGAAAATCATTCTGTTGCTACCTCAGAACAGTTTGATGAAGAAATTGAAGTGGAAGCATTCCCTTCAACGCTAGTCATTTCCTCACCTATGCCTCAGTTCACAGCTGAAGAGGCTGGTGTTGAGGAAATTGAAAAGGAAGAAGAAGACGTGGATATTGGATGCACTACACCAGTGATGAACGATGACTTTTGGGAAAGTCAGCATCCCCATTCAACAAATTATTCAGTCCCCGGCTACAACTGTTCAAATGGGCTCTGAAGAAACTCATCCCACATTGCCTGTTCATGAAGAAATTCCAGCCGCTAGTGCTGAAGAACCTGCTGCTGATCCCCAAACTGCACAAGAAGAGGAACCAGAACTTCCTCAGCCTGAAGCACCTGAGATCGTGATTCCTGAGGTTGTGCTGCAAATCACTGACACACCTCTGCCCAAACCGAAGAATCCGTTCTCGAGCAAGCAAAAATTCAAGGCTGAAGACTTCTTTTCTGAGCATGTGTTCTTCACTGATTACAATCCATATGACTCTGCTCGCATAAGGAAAAGACGTTTCTGGACTGCTACTCAAGCCAACTTCTATTCCTCAGTGCTCTTTGACAGGGACAAAATCTTTGATCATGAGCATATTCCTCATGTGGATATGGAATCTCTGCCGTGCTTCGAGCCAGTCCTCAGAGTTATTCACGATGCAGGACTACTGAACTTCTGCACTGATATCTATGATTGGAATGAAGAACTCATTCTTCAGTTCTATGCCACTTTGCATATCATCGGAAATGCTGAAGATGTCAATTTATGGGTGCTGGATTGGATGACAGAAAACACTCACTACAAGGTACCAGCAACTGAATTGCTTCGTGTCCTTCCTCTTGATCCTCCACATGACAGTGCACGTTGCATCTACAATGACCGCGAACTGACTGATCATTATATGCAAGTGCTCATGAAGCCTTTGAAGCCAGGGTAGGCCCCTCGAACCAAATTCCTCGTCAAGGAACTGTTGTATGTGCCTCGGACTGTCTATCGAATCCTGACGAAGACAATGAGTCCCATCAAAGGCCACGACTCAAATGATGAATATGTCGTTGGCATCATGAAGAACATGCTTTTCAACATCATTCATGGCGTTCCTGTCAACTTCCATGATTTCTTCATGAGGACTCTGGCTAATGTTGCAATGTCACCTTTTGAGCTGAAGCCCTATGCGCCTTGGATTATGAGATTCATAAGGGCAAGATCTTCACTGAATTACAAGGCTAACACTCTGAACCATGGTAGCTACTTGCCGCCCATTGAAGTCCTCAAGCGACCAGTTTCATCATCTGATGATAAGGGCAAGGCAGCTGTTGTGATTGATGAAGGCACTCGTCCATTGGATGGTCAATTCCGTCTAGCTACATCTTACTCCACCAATGACGATTCTGCAACAGATGACACTGTCGCAAATACCTCAGCTAAGCAAAATCATCAAGCCACAGCACCCAGGGTGATGACTGACCGTGAGTTACTCCTCAGTCTTCATCAGAAGGTTGATCGCAATCACAAATGGGTGAAGCGTCAATTTTCTGCAATTCTTCACAACATGACCTCAACCCATAATGCAGTGAAGAAAAATCAGTATCACCTTCATGAAACCCTCAACCGCACCTGGGCTGTTCTCACTCATGTATATTCCGCGGAAGAACTGAAGACTATGGGTCTCCAGGAAGCATTTGACCGGTCTGCACCACCTCCGAAGAAATTCAAGAGAGTCAAAGTTCCTGATCTGGTGGCCAGTTCTTATTCTTCATCGCGTGAAACTGATGAACATGAAGATTTGAACGACACTGCGGTAGGCCCTACTTCAACGACCAACCCCGACAACGCTGGCGCTCCTCCATCAACTTGAAATTCTTCAGGGGTGTTAGTCCTCAGTTTCAATCCTTTTGGTCATTTGATGACAAAGGGGGAGAAATCTGAGTTAGTCTTCAAGCGGGTTTATACTACGGGCGTTTTGTTAAGTTACAACTCTCGTTCTTCAGAAACTTTTTATTGGATCGAGTTGTAATCTTAAATCCGATGGTGCCTTGATACTTTTGGTCGTGCTCTGATGCTTTGATGCACTGAGCTCTGAAACTTTTAAGGCACCATATTTCATCATGCATTTCAAATTCTTCATATTATATATCAAATGCGTGTATGAATTACAAGATATAGGGGGAGATCTCCATGATTCAATTCTTCAAATGTGCATTGCCTCAAAAGCAAATTCCTCACTATGCACATGTTCAGGGGGAGTTCCTCTATATCTTGCAATCAAATTCCTCAATATCAGTATTTACACTTCATATGTTTATCCCCGTTGAAAACTTAACCTATGTTGTCATCAATCACCAAAAAGGGGGAGATTGTAAGTGCATCTAGTGCCCCTTAGTGATTTTGGTGTATTGAAGACTTATAAGTTAAGTAACTGAGGCGTTTGTGAGTGTACACAGGTCTATAAGTCTATGAGGAGTTTGATATTTACAGATAATGTCGACCCCTAAAAATGAAGTTCTTCGACCAAAGACTTTGATATTCTGAAGACTTTCTGAAGACTTTGAAAGTGAAGAAATTGGTGTGACCTTGAAGACTTGGTATTCATTTGAGGAACATGAAGCGTGAAGACTTTTGTTTTCGTAGTTTCATTTTCTCTTTCTTGAGTCATAGGAAACACCGTACTGTTAAAGGGGGTCGAGGAAATACTAAGGAAAAATTTCCATGTGATGCTCAACTCAAAATCCTACATCTACCAATCCCTTCGAGTGAAGCCATTGGAAATCTCATACAGTTCAATCAAATTCTTCAGTGACAGAGACGCAGTTCTTCTGGTCACTGAGGGCTTTGCTCTGACTGAGGAGTTAGGAATTCGCCAGTGCAAATTGCCTAAACAGTGAGGAACATGATAGCCCTGAGGAATTTGAGAGTCAAATTTCCGACCGTTGCTGTGTTGCGCGCCGGCTGTCCAAAATATCTTATCCATCTAACGGTCATATCATTGAAGGGCATTTATGTCTTATCATGTCGGGCTGCTCCCTAGGCTATAAATAGCCGCCCCCTACAACCACTAGTCGGTTGGCTGCTCCGAGAGAACTTGACACTTGTCATTTGAGAGCAACCCATCATCTGAGGACTTTGAGCGAAAATCATCAAGTGAGGAAAATCCAAAACCAAACCCCCACAAACCCAAAGTGATTGAGCATCACTGAAGAAATTGGTCCT
This sequence comes from Triticum timopheevii, assembly GCA_963921465.1. Lineage (NCBI taxonomy): Eukaryota > Viridiplantae > Streptophyta > Magnoliopsida > Poales > Poaceae > Triticum > Triticum timopheevii. The sequence continues at coordinate 66,511,583 of OY997272.1, read as the reverse complement.
GCGTGGATCCGACGCTTGCTACCTTTGAAGACTGTGCTTCTTCCAGACGGTTAGGCGTCAAGGTCTAGAGCATCCAAGAGGAAATGTGGATCGCCGAGTGACCAAGTCTGTGAAGGTTTGGAAGTCACCTGAAGACTTACCACGAGTGATTGGACGAGGCCTGCGTGGTCTTAGTTCAAGGAGAATACGGTGAGGACTGGGTGTCCTGAGTTGCGGCTCAGAGACTGGGTGTCCGGGACTGTGTGTCCTCGAGTTTAAATACTCAGCCGCTCCAACCAGACATACAACTGAGACAGCAGTTGGAACTGGTTTACCAAATCATTGTCTTCACCAACTAACTGGTTCTATTTCCTCAACTCTTCCAGTCCTTATTACTGTGTTGAATGTTGTTCATATCTGTGCTTGAAGACTTTGACTGAAGACTTTCACAAATTCCTCAGTTCAATTTCTTCAGTCTGTTTGTCTTCATCTTGTTATCCTGTGTTTACGCTTTCCGTACTCTGTGTTAGTCTTCATTTCATCATGATGACTATGTTTGTATCCTGTTATGTTTACTTCTGAGTACTTATTCCACTGCAAGTAGTTCTTCGCTAAGGAGTTTCCTCACCAGCAAATTCCTCAGTGAAGAATTCATAAAAATCGCCTATTCACCCCCCCCTTAGTCGATATAACGCACTTTCAAATCCAACCCTTCAAACGCCCGCGGGCACTGACCGGGCACCCCTTAAATAATGGTGTACACATCCGGACACCTCACTTACCATATATCAAATCCATACAAACTCATGCAACTACATCAATGCACACACATCGTCCGGCTACTCCATCAGTACTAACTAACATGCCATCGGACTACCAATATTCGGCATGTTTGGCTATGGTCGAGTTCACCCACGGCTGCCCTTGCCGACCTTCTCGCCAAAGTACCTGTCGAAGACGTAGAACGGATCAAGCCGGATTTGTCCTCGCCGTAGATGTCTTCCATCTCCACCTTCGGTGGCAGTCCGGTCATGGCATAGATCGCCCGATTCTGCTCAAGGGCGAGGGCGCGCGTGTTTCTCCGCTGCCATTTCTTCATAATGCGGCCGCGGATGGCTTCCTCCTCTTCAGAGGCCCTTATCCTCTCCTTCCCACGGCGGGCCGCCCATTCCCGGTGGGACTCATACTCTACCCGACCGGTGATAGGGAAGGAGAGGTGTTCCAGCCAGGACCACAAGGATCCCGTACCAGAGGACCCGAGCGCCTGGTGAGCCGACGCTATGGCGTAGCGGCGGACGGATCCGTCCGTCGGTCGGTCCTCCCGAGATCGGCGGAGTGCAATGCGGATTGCCATTGCCTCCTCCAACCCGCACGGGATGACACCCCAGTCGATGGATCCGGAGTGGTCGGAATCTGATCCGCTGCCTGCCATGCTGGAGACGACAGGAACTTGCCGGAGACGAGCTCGAGTGGCGGAGGGGAGGGGAGGGGAGTGAAGTGAAGTGGTTAGCGTTTGCTCCGTCGAGCGGATGGGGACAATATATGTGGATCGGGTGAGCCAGAATGGGCCGGGTCCGATGTGATAGGCGTGCCCGGTGCCCAATATTCGCCCCATACTTAGGCTGGATATGAGGGGTGCCGGTTAACCCGTGCGTTTGAGGCCCGTTTGCGGCGTCCATTTGGTCAAAAAACGTGACCGGTCAGTGACCGGGCTGCCCACCCGAGCGTATAAGACGGGTTTGAGGCGTCCGGCTGTAGGTGCCCTTAGTCTGCTGGTAATGAAGCAGTTCCGAGAGATCCACTGAGCATTGACTCACTGCGGAGCCATGATCAAGTCGCCGTGAAGAGTCTCCACCTTTCTGTCCCTTTTCTACTTCTGTCGCCTATCTTCCGTTCAACATCAAATTTACGTCGATGAACAATACTCTTTGTATGTAACAAACCAAAAGTAAATAATGACAATTTGATCCAGAAATTCCAGAAAGTGCCACTTACACACGAGACAATGCCAGCTGTACCAATCGTTGTACACACACATGTTACATTTGGGGAGCCGGGAGGGGGGTACATGGTTTTTGACCGTTCTGTTAGTAGCTAGCTACTGTTCATGCATGGTTCAGCTGGGGGTCACGTTGGTAATGCCGGCAGTGGTTCAGTACGTACGTAGGTTATATACATTGTCGTGAGCTGGACAGGCAGCAACAGATGGAAAACTGGTCAATCGGCAAACTTTTCGATGGCCCTTTTAATTTCTCCAGGTGTCAGATCATGGTGCAGCGAAATGCGCTTTTGCTTCTAGAGTAAGCTTGAATATGGCTCCACTGCAGCCAGTCTAAGGGATGATAGCTAGGTCACTGACCGAACTGCAGCCAATCTCAGAAGTAATTCGTTGAACCAACAGGCTCTCCAGACAGCAACATAGCTGAGGCAGCGACTCTTGTTGTGTCCAGCCAAATAATACTTTTCACACGTAGTACATAGCTAGTCGGATACTTCATGCATGACGACCATACATGTATATATGTCACGATACTTCATCACACGGTCTCTCATGTCTGTACATCGGACGACAACTTGAGATCCACAAGTGCATTGCCAGTTTGTCAATAGCTAGAAAGTAAAAAACATCACTCAATGTCAATGTCGTGTACATTTGTGGTTTCTGGGAAATATCCTTTCGGACCATCTAGCTAGCGACCCCATGATATATTTTTTCTAGAAGGAAGTTCTTATCGTCTCCGCTCTCCGTATGAAGAATGTATATAACCAACGCACTTATCACAACCTTAATATGTATGGTCACAAAAAATGTAGCCAGATTATAAAAGTGCGACAGGCTACAATGAGAAGATTTCAGCAGTATGAAGTCTACTGACAGCACACAATCCAAATCTGGACATAAATTCCCTAGTAAGCCACTCAAGTTTCTTAGGGTCAAGTTCCACATTATCCCATGATCACCATCGACTGATACAAAATATAGCAGCAACGCATACGCACACCAAATGCTATTCAGTGCCTACGGTCCGGAATACGTTATTTTTGAACCATGATTTTGGTATGTCATTGCATTTAGAATATACAAATAGTTACATAAATCCTGACCCCTGACGAAAAATCGGCATCAGAAATGCAAGGTACAAGTCATAACCATGTAAAACCACAAAAAAATGTCTATATTTATATTTTATGTCATATTTTTACGTTTGCAGTTTTACGCCACGTATACAGTTTTATCAGTTTATAGTACACATTTTCTTATGTTCTTTTTGACTTCCAACGTATGCAATGACGTATAAGTAGAAAAGGTGTGGAAAAGTAACAATTTATTCTTCGTCGTTAATGTTAGTACCGAATAGCATGAACCTACTAGTGTTTGTTTCCTCGTAGTCAAAGGTCACTCTCCTCTACATGTTTGTTTCCTCATATATGGAAAATATCTCATTGATACGAGATTCTCTTTGTTTTGGTGGCATGCTTGTTGGAATTTTGCCCACAGGGTCAATCATATCAAATCACGATGAACACGCGCACGCAAAACTTTGTGGCCAAGGGCACGTGTCGTACCCGTATTTTCTTTATTCCTCTCAATATTTTCCACGGTACAAAAGCCATGGCCTGCCCGTGTATATATATACACGCAGGGACCAGCCGACCAAACAACCTAAACTTACACGGCTAACCAATCCTACTAAGACTCCTACTAAAAACCTAGACGGACTACTAGACGTACTAACTCAGCCAAAGCTGAGTACTACTAGGACTCAATATGGACACGTACTGCTAATCCTAACCAAACTAACATGGACACAGCCAAGACTTCCTAACGTACAGAACCGGCCTAATCACCGGCCACACCGATCAGGATTAGCCTAGACCTAGTCTACTTTAGACTCCAACTCAACCAGCTAGCTAGACTAGTACGGACATGTACTAATTAAACTACTCAAGATTACTGCTAACAATGCTCCTACCAGATATCGATGGGGACTTTTTGTGGTGTAACTTGGTGCTATATTTGTACCACTATTTCATAATGTTGAGAGAGCGTGAAATACTACCCACCTGGATGTCTTCTAGCTATAAGCTGCTTTCTAAGAGAAAGAGTGTAAAAGATGCATGAACGGTATAACATTTTTGCGGGTGACATGGACAGCATAAACATAATTAAGTGTTTTGTCTAAAACTGTAAGAAAGCCACATACAGATCGATAAATAGCTAGAAATATGAATTCACATCGAAGAAAAACTTTATTTTTTTAGGTTGTGAAATGGTATATTCACTTAAGTGGGCTGATCAATCCCTTTTGTAGGCGTGACGCCTCTCTTCTGAAAAAAAGACCCTTCTGTAGGTTGGTAATGAAGCAGTGCTGAGGGATTCACTGGGCCATTGACGCATTGCGGAGTCATGAGTCTCCGCGAAGACTCCGCCATTTCTGTCCCTTTCTCTAGTTTTCCCGTCTATCTTCTGTTCAACATCAAATTTACGTGGATGAACAATGCTCTTTCTATGTAACAAACCAAAAGTAAATAATTACATTTTTTTCAAATTTAAATAATAACAATTTGACCCAAGAATTCGAGAAAGCGCCACTTACACACGAGACAATGCCAGCTGTACCAGTCGTTGTACACCCACATGTTACATTTTGGGGGGTAAATGTTTTTTGACCGCTCTATTAGTAGCTAGCTACTGTGCATGCATGGTTCAGCTGGGGGTCAAAGTTGATTATGGCAGCAGTGGTTCAGTAGTACGTAGGGTGTCTTCTACGTATACCTATAGGCTGCTTTCTAAGAGAAATAACGTAAAAGATGCATCAACAGTATTTTTTTTTCGGGTGACATGGACATAACTGAGTGTGTTTCTAAATTTGTAAGAAAGCTAACTTCGGGTCGATAAATGGCTAGAAATACAATTTCGTGTTGAATAAAAACTTTCTTTTAGGTGCTGAGAGATACACTGGATCTAGAGCTTTGACTCATTGCGGGGCCACCAGTCTCCGTGAAGACTCCATCCTTTCTGGCCCTTTTTCTATTTTTCACGCCTATCTTCCGTTCAACATCAATGTTACGTTGCTGAACAGTGCGCTTGTATGTAACAACCAAAAGTAACAATTTGACCCAAGAATTCGAGAAAGCGTCACTTACACACGAGACAATGGAAGCTGTACCAGTCGTTGTATTGTACACACACTTTACATTTTGGGGGTGTGGAGGTGGGGTAAATGTTTTTTGACCGCTCTATTAGTAGCTAGCTACTGTGCATGCATGGCATACTTACATTGTCGTGAGCTTGACTGGCAGCAACCGATGGAAAACTGGTCAATCTGCAGACCTTTCGATGGCCCCCTCTACTACCTAGACCCTTTTGTCCAGGTGTCAGAGTACTTACGTGTGTGGCTGGACGTACAAATATAGGTATATAGAGTAGTACTTACGTGTGTGGCTCTTGTGGGTGGAGTGCAGGGAGAAACCGTGTGCACGTACGATGTCGCGGTATTTGTCTCCTAACGACGACCAGACTAGACATCAGAGTCCAGAGCAAGCTGCATGGTGCGTGGCGCATGCATGGTTCACTGTCCAAACAAAAGAATGGATGGTGCACTAGCCCTAGACGAAAAACAAAACTTGATTAGCGCATGCATGACGTTTAGTAGTAAATTTTCAGCATGGCTCGCCACTCGGTGGAGGATCAACGCGGCATTGCTCAACCTCCCCTCCCCCTATAAATCTAGAGGGCATGCATGCATTTCCCATATCCCCCATCCATCCCAAGACATAGCACAAGCAGCAGCCTGCTACGTGCTCTTGTTCATCCCATATCATCCACGTTACCTAATTATTTAGGTAGCCTGCCTAGTCGATCAGCTGTAACACACATCACATTATTTAAGTAAGCTAGTGATGGCTGCTGCGCATGTATGCTTCTCCTTCTCCTCCTTCGCGCCATTGCTCCATTCGGCTTTGCCGGTGGCCAGAAGTGGTGGCCAGAGTGGCCGAAACAGTGGCTTCTTTCGCCCTTCGCCAGTGATATATCCCGGACGGGAGCCTGTGTCCCATGAGCTGTCGGATGATTTCGACTTCCAGGTATATATTTTTACGGTACAAACATATATAGACCGCAACATTAGAATGTACTTTGAATGCAATTAGCATGTTTGTGTGCCTTTTTCTGGCTAATTATACTCTCCGTCCTTAAATTGATGTCTTATAAATCGAGTCAAAAATTTAATCCTTCCTCAAGAATCTTATAACCACAGTCTAGAAATTCATGGATTGCCTTTTCAAGATAACTTTGAATAATGACTCCTCTTCAGGAACCAGCGAGACATAGAAAATGTGTGTTTCATTAAATAATTAATGATGTTTCTGGAATGAGCACAATTTCAATCTCTATCTTTTATTGTTAATTTCTGAACTATGTTAATAAAATATAAACCTACATTAGATGCACTATTTTCCTATGATATTCCCCGCAAAAAAATAATATATGATATATATTGCACTATCTAGACTTTGTATTCTTTTTAAAAAGAAGTTTGCTCTATGTGCAATACCAGGAAAGCCTATTGAATGTTCAAGCGTTGCTTCATCAACATCCGAAAAGCAACAAAGGAATGTTGAGCACGGTTGATCACCTCAAACGCCTATGCATTGACCACTATTTCCAGGATGAAATCGATAACATAATGGAGTCGTCTGTGGATCTCCTCCATAGTGATGATCTACTTGACGCAACCCTTTCCTTAAGGCTGATGAGAGAAGTTGGATATTATATTTCGGCAGGTCAGTAAAATACTAGTTTAGTGTGTTGGGATAAACACACCAGTTTGGAAACTTGAGTGCAACTTTGTCAATGATGATTTTATGTGATAATTTTGCTAATAATAAATTAGCCTTAGAGTAACCAAGTTCAATAATAAAAAAGAACAGTCCCTTGTGTAGCATAGAAGCACCTCTCATGAGACGTATTATTTTCATTATGTATGACATGCACCTAAGACCCCTTCTTGTCGGTGTATGGCAGACGATGTTCTTCAGAAGTTCACAAACAATAATGGTGATTTCAACCTTAGGCATAGCAAAGACCTTAGAGGGTTGCTGAGCTTGCATGACATGTCACACCTCAACATGGGAGAAGCTTCACTCTACGAGGCAAAGGAATTCTCAAGCAATCACCTGAAATTTTCACTGAAGTATTTGGAGCCAAACCTTGCGAGTTATGTGATGAAGTCACTAGACAATCCCTACCATGTGAGCCTGAAGCAATACAAGGCTAGGCATCATCTGAGTTACCTCCAAAACTTGCCTACTAGGCACACTGCAATTGAGACGCTAGCACTTGCAGAATTTCAGATGAAGAAGTTGCAACATCAAAGTGAAATGCAAGAGGTTAAGAGGTATGAATATAATAAAATACACTCCTTCCATTATTAGTTGTTGCGGACATTGGCTCACCTGCATATTGATAAGAGAGAACTCACTTGGAATTAATAGATTAACATATTTTTTTGCTCATGTATTGGCACAATTAATGGTGTGGTGGTTTTTTACTATGAAAACTTCATTTTCACACAGATGGTGGGTGGATTTGGGATTGTCTCAAGAAATTCCAGCTGCAAGGGACCAAGTTCTGAAATGGTACATGTGGTCCATGACTATCCTCGAGGGTTTCTCCTTCTCAAGATATCGGGTTGAGGCCACAAAGGTTATCTCAATGGTCTACATTGTGGATGACATCTTTGATCTTGTCGCCACACAGGAGGAGCTCTCTCTCTTTAATGAGGCAATCAAAATGTGAGCATTGATGTTCCCATAGTAACAACAACATTGAATTTTAGGAATGAATTATAATTACATTTGTATGTAAATGAATGACATCTTAGATATGTCTAATTGCACATTAAAAATTCTATAATTTTGACACATCATGTATAAAGAGGTATTAGGATTGGTTTGACATAAACATTAGGCCTTTGCGAGAAATATCTTGATATACTAATAGTTTTATAATCATTCATACAAAAAGAGAAAGCATTGCATACTCAAGGCTGCTTATGCCCAGAATGGCATATTTTTGCTAATGGTATAATCAAGCTCATTGGTTAGTCACGACCTTATACATGAACACGTAATATAAAAAATTTAGTACAAAAGTTTCACGCGCAAAGTGCATATTTTGACAGGTGGGATCTTGAAGCTGCTGAGTCACTGCCGAGTTACATGATATCATGTTACAAGGCTCTTTACACCATCACAAATGATATCGCTGATATGGTCATAAAAGAGCATGGACTGAATCCTATCAATCATCTCAAGCAAGCAGTATGTCTACTCGAATGTTTTTTCATTTTCTTTCGTTCATTTGTCTAAGCAACTAATAAATATATTAATAGTACCACCTCACGTATTTCTGTGTACTATATAATTTGTGATTAACTGTAATGAAATAAAATGTAGGAAAATAACAATGGAAGAATTAATATTACATTCATGCCTTTTTTCTTGCAGTGGGCAACTTTGTTTGATGGATTCATGATCGAGGGAAAATGGCTATCTACTAATCAGGTTCCTACATCGGAGGACTACCTAAGAAATGGTGTCATCACTTCAGGAGCACCACTTTTATTTATGCATCTTTTATTCATGCTTGGGCATGATTTAACAGAGGACAACAACGACCACATCCTTAGGGTCATCTCCTGCCCTGCAAGGATCATGAGGCTCTGGGATGACATGGGGAGTGCAAAGGTCAGAACACACTGAGAAGTTTATTGCACGACTATTTGATTAGTAATACAAATTATTTACATGAGTTATTTCGTACCATATCCTGGTGGGTGTGCATTCAAGTTGACATTGACAACATTAGGCATGATCTGAAAAGAAATTATGTGTCCCATGCAGGATGAGTTGCAGGAAGGGCTCGACGGATCATACAAGGATTTGTACCAGAGAGAAAACCCTCATGCTGATGCGGAGAAGCACATGTTGGATATGATAGCGGGTGAATGGGAGGATCTAAACAGGGAATGCTTCTCTCAGACAAAGTCCACACTACCACCTAGCTTCATCGGGGCGTCTCTAAACTTTGCAAGGATGGTCAGCATCATGTATGGCTATGACGATGAGCAAAGGCTCCCCGCCCTGGAGGATTACACTAGGATGTTGCTCTTTTGAATAATGTATGCTACTGTTGTGTATGTAAGTCTTATATATGTAGCACACCAATTTTGTAGGGTCGCCCTGTTGAAACGTGGACTAGTATGATGCGCCATTAGCTAATGTGAAACTGCTCCACAAACGATACTTGTGCCCGGGCTGTGCACAACATGCAAATCGAGCGGCTAGTGCCCTTCTCACTCATATGCATGTCCAGCAGTATTCAATCTTCGTGTGTGAATCGTTCAAAATTTGTCCTGTGCATAGCACGACTCTAGCGGATGTGTTCCTACTTGCTAGTGGTTAATTATATAAATATACTCCCTCCGTCTGGAAATACTTGTCATCAAAATGAATAAAAAGGGATGTATCTAGATGTATAGATACATCCTCTTTTATTCATTTTGATGACAAATATTTCCGGATGGAGGGAGTACTTGTCAAATGCCATGAGCCGCCTGCAAGGTCATGCACGTGTTGCAATGTATGTGATGCATGTGCAGTTTTGCACTCTAGGAAATAGATTTTGTATTCAAAATTCACTAGAGTGCAAATTTGTTATACCATTTGGAATCAGCAGGCAATTACGTGTTACATCCTTCAAGCAAACGTAGATGTACTGGCTAATCGTTTGAACATCAACATTATTTCTTATGTCCCCTGATTTAGACTATGCACACAACTTATATGTAAAAACAATAACCATACAGAAATACGAGGTGTATAAGATCCCAATCCGCCTCTATCTCAGGTATTTTTTTGAATGTTAGCATTACTGCTAAATTCATTGAACAGGAGAAGAAGATTGCTCCAGTTTATGAGGAAAACCGGACCCAAAAACCATGCAAACATCGCCTTTTGGCAAACAACACACACACATCCACACGATCCACAGATCCCTTTGACCGGATCCACCTCCAGGACGATGCCCCAAAGAGGGAATGTGACGCCGGATAGAGCCTCCATCGTCTAGTCTAAACTAGATCAAGGGTTTCCCCCGGAGGACGGCAGGAAAGGTAAGGTGGGAGCAGCTACATCGATGCCTCCAGCGAGGGAGCGACGCCAGAAGGAGCCATCGACTACTCCGGCCACAACCGGAGTACCACTTTCGTCGACCGTCTCACCTACACAGTTTGAGCCCTGGATCCGATCAGCCTACACAACAAGCCACTACCCCTACCTCCACGGAAATCCACACATCCCCGGCAAGCTCGACATGCTTCCAACCTTGCATCTGCGTCCCCCACTGGGCGGAGGATGCAACCCACAACGGCGCCGTTCTTCTCCCATCGGAAGGATGCAACCAAGCATGATGCCATTCGTCTCCTCAAGGATGCAACGCCTGCGGGCCATTCTTCTCCCGATGAAGGATGCAACAACCACAGCAACGCCATTCATCTCCCTCCACCCACCACCATCTTGTCCTCCCACCTGCAGCAACGTCAAGTTTTCCGAACCATCATCAGGAGGATGCAACACCGAGTGAGGGTGCCATTCCTCTCCCACTGTTGGGAATCATTGCATGGGAAAACAAAAAAATTCTAAGCACATGAAATGATCTATCCATGGAGATGCATAGCAACGAGGGGGAGAGTATGTCTACGTACCCTTGTAAACTGGAAGCACAAGCGTTTGACAACGTGGTTGATGTAGTCGAACTTCTTCTAGCTCCGGTCGATCAAGTACCGAACGTATGGCACCTCCGAGTTCTGCACACGTTCAGCTCGATGACGTCCCTCGTCCTCTTGATCGAGCAAGATGTCGAGGAAGTAGATGAGTTCTGTCAGCACGACATCGTGGTGACGGTGGGTGAAGTGATCCGCGTAGGGCTTCACCTAAGCACCGCGATAATATGATCGGGGTGTAAACTGTGGAGGGGGGCGCCGCACGTGGCTAACAATTGATGTTGTGTGTTCTAGGCGCCCCTTCCCCAATATATATAGGTGGGAGGGGAGGAAAGGCAGCCAGGGGGCGCCCCAAGTAGGCCGAATCCTACTTGGGGTCTTCCCCAATTCGGCCTCCCCCCTTCCATAATTGCCGGAGGGGGAAAAGGGAAGGGGAAAGAGAGAAGGAAACGGGCGGGGGGGGGGGGGGGGGGGGAAGGGGGCGAACCCCCTCTTTCCCTTCTCCCACTTGGCCTCCTTCCATAGGGGGGCGCGCCACCCCTTGTGGGCTGGTGTGCTCCCTTCTCATGGCTCATATGGCCCATATATTCCCCCGGGGGTTCCGGTAACCCCTCTGGTACTCCGATAAATACCTGATACACTCCGATACACTTCCGGTGTCTGAAAACTATTGTCCTATATATCAATCTTTACCTCTCGACCATTTAGAGACTCCTCGTCATTTCCATGATCACAACCGGGACTCGAACAACATTCGGTCACAAAATCACATAACTCATATAATACTAAACCGTCATTAAACGTTAAGCGTGCGGACCATACGGGTTTGAGAACTATGTAGACATGACCGAGACACCTCCCTGGTAAATAACCAATAGCGGAACCCGTATGCTCATATTGGCTCCGACATATTGTACGAAGATCTTTATCGGTCGAACCGTTATGACAACATACGTAATTTCCTTTGTCTATCGGTATATTACTTGCCCGAGATTTGACCGTTGGTATCTTCATACCTAGTTCAATCTCGTTACCGGCAAGTCTCTTTACTCTCCTTCCCTAATACATCATCCTACAACTAACTCATTAGTCACTTTGCTTGAAAGGCTTCTTATGATGTGTATTGCCGAGAGGGCCCAGAGATACCTCTCCGATACTCAGAGTGACAAATCCTAATTCCGATCTATGGCAACTCAACAAACACCTTTGGAGATACCTGTAGAGCATCTTTATAATCACCTAGTTACATTGTGAAGTTTCATAGCACACAAGGCATTCCTCCGGTATCCAGGAGTTGCATAATCTCACAGTCGAAGGAATATGTATTTGACATGAAGAAACCAGTAGCAATAAAACTGAACGATCAATATGCTAAGCCAATGGATGGGTCTTGTCCATCACATCATTCTCCTAATGATGTGATCCCGTTATAAAATGACAACCTATGTCCATGGTTAAGAAACCTTAACCATCTTTGATCAACGAGGTAGTCAAGTAGAGGCTCACTAGGGACACAGTGTTTGTCTATCTATTCACACATGTATTTAGGTTTCCGATCAATACAATTCTGGCATAAATAATTAACCTTTATCATGAATAAGGAAATATAAAATAACAACCTTATTATTGCCTCTAGGGCATATTTCCTAATATCTCCCACTTGCACTAGAGTCAATAATCTAGTTCACGTCGCCATGTGAATAACACCCATAGTTCACATCGATTAACACCTATAGTTCACATCGCCATATGACCAACACCCAAAGTAGTTTATTTTAGTAAGTACTACTTTTTTTATTTATAGTAAGTGCTTAGTAGTTGAACTAGTTGATTTAATTAATAAAACTACTTTGTTTTACTATATATAGAAGTAGTTCTCGCATCGACGTCGACAATGCCTATCCTGCATCCTCGTCGTCGACTCGGCGGTGGAGGCCTGCTTGATCAGGGCCATGTCCGGGACTGGGCTCCGCCGGGCTGGTATTCGGAGGTGCTACCTTCCGGGGGACGTAGGTTGGTGAGGAGCCAGCCCGTTGTTGACCCGATCCTTATTTGGTGGCGGTCGCATGGGCCAGTGATGGTGCCGAGGCTTCCGGACACCGCGGAGGTGGTACGTCACCGTGTCAGCGAGGAGGACGAGCACGTCCGTCGCTACATGGTTGCGTTGGAGTGCAGGTTCGACAATACCTGGCAGGTTCTTCAGGGATCTCACTGGAGCTATGATCCTATGATGGTTCCTTATCTTTGGGTGTCCACCGCCCGCGACGATACCCGTCGGGCGCTACAGTTCTAGTTGTATTAGCGATGCTATATGTATGATAGTATTCGAGGAGTATTAGTGATAATATTCGACGATGTACGGACACAAGAGATGATGTACTTTTGGTTATAATTGAATGCATGCTAATTTGAATAGTACTTTATTTTATGATTTGATTTTGCTTATTGAATGCTCATATTGGAAAAGTACTCCTACTTTGAATGCTAAAATTGAGGAGCACTCTATGCAGAAATTTAGGAGCCCCCTCCATCATCCACGCCGTCGTGGGGGTAGCTTCTCCTTCATTCCCATGTGCTAGACAATTTGGTGTAATAATACACTCGGGAATGAAAGGAGGAGCTACCATCACCGATAGTCAACCCGTGATTAATAATAATGATCTAATTTAGGTTTTTTAATACATATATTTAATTGTACAAGTTTAATATTTGAATTATGAACATAGGCCGGAAATGTCGTACTCGGACGACGAAAACCGCCCGGGGGAGTGCGACTGGTGCCACGACGACCGAGGTATGTGCGACAGGTTCCTTGAGTTGGACAAAGATCGGCGCTTCAGCATTAAGCTCGAGGAGACCTTCGATGTTTATACGGTACACAACAACGACAATAGTTTTTTTCGTAATTAAGCAGGACTTCAACTATTTTAACATGTATTTTTCATCTTTTCCAATTCGACTAGCTTATCCCATGCTATGCAAGACGCTATGTCTTGGATAGGATGGGTTTTGAAGACCATGAAAGTATGGAAACCAAAAAAAATCACCTAAGGACCCATCATGGTGTGGATTTTGAAGTAAAGCTGTACAATGCTGAGAGTGTAACCCATTTTGGTTGCAAAAATTGGGAAGCACTTTGCAAGGTGTATGGTTTTGATGAGGTTATGCTTGTCACCATGGATCTTGATGATCCTACAATCGAGCAAGACAATATGGGCATTTGGGTCCTTGTGGATACACTTCCAATTCTTCCACCATGTGAGCTTCTCAAACATAGTTATTAAGTAATTTATATTGTTTATTTCAAAATAGTTGACAGCTTATTTCCATTGACAACTTATTTTCATTCTTTAAAGAATGTGCGGAAGATGGTAGACAAAACCCACTACACCGATGTCTCCGAATTAACTTATAAGGAGAAAAATCATCTGATCGCATTTTGTACTAATCTTGAGAATTACAATATCTACAATCGAACTCCTCAACATTATGGTCAATACGTGTCACTAGTGCACGTGTTGAACTACGGTAACTACCATGAAGATACCCTGGTAAGATTTTTTACTATTACGACATTCGTGCATCATTTTGCATACTTCTAAAACTAGTACATCATTGCTAACTACGAAGTTATTACTATGTTTTTCAACAGATAATCCCGAATGATTGTGTGTCTCATCTGATGTATACGCACGGTCACCTTGATGTTTTGAACATACAACCAGGTCGTCCTATGAATCTCAACTGTCCATACCGGATTTCTAAAAGAAGTGGAGACATGACAATCAAAGAGTGGAAAAAATGTATGGACAGTCGTAAGGAGCTTCTTAGAAGCAAAAGGAAGTGAAGCGCAAGAATTGAAGACATGATGATCTCCATTCTTCATAATGGAGAGTCAGGGTCTATATTGTTTTATGCTATTTTACCTTAAGGGTGTTTAGGTCCTACCAGATACTGATGATCATGTGCTAAGAACAATTATGTAGGGTTGGGTTCGATGACTATGAGGATGATGATCGTATGACCTGTTATTAATAACGAGTAGAAGTTGTATGATGATGCATGATTAGTAGGACTTGTTATTATATATGATGATGTATGATGCGAGCATGAGTTATTATATATCAGCGGGTGAAATGAATATAGCAGTAGCGTTGGTAAACCAAGGATGAAGATATAAGAGAAGACACTTCTCTCTATTAGCTAGCTAATAACAACCTAAATTAACCCCCCAAACCCCTAAACCAGCCACATTTTTTTAAAAAAAAAGAAAAACCTCAGCTCCAGCCAGCTGCTGACGCGTGGAAGCCTTTTGGTCCCGGTTCATGTCACCAACCGGGACCAAAGGCCCCCTTGCCCGGGCTGCCCGCAGTGGCCACGTGGAGGCCCATCTGTCCCGGTTCGTGTAAGAACAGGGACTAAAGGGGGAGGGCATTAGTACCGACCTTTTTGTCCCCGTTCTTAAACCGGGACAAAAGGCCCTTACGAACCGGGACAAATGCCCTGTTTTCTACTAGTGTAAAGTTAGTATAAAGTTGAATCATTTATTTTGGAACGGAGGGAGTGCGTGCTAAGCGGTTTGAGGTTGCGAGTACGACTCTTTGGGTCATTATTATTTTTCCTTTTCTTACTTACCAGTTCTGTAAAATAAACAAGAAAAGTGCAAGAATGCAACTCCAACCAGCTACCTCTGGAGGCACAAAATAGTAGGTTACCACGACACCACAACTAAGAATGTTGATGTAACTGCGAGGTAGAGTGTTTTACTATACTTGGAGTGTTTAAATTTTAAAAAATGATTTGTTTTTCTTTTTTGCTTGGGATGGTTATTTCTTGTGGAGCGGCGAGAAACGCGGATACCGCCCGGTATCCGGATTTTTTGGCAGTACCCAAAACCTTGGTCATAACCATGTAAACCATACCAAAAAATGTCATTATTTACATTTTATGTGTTGTCTTTTTACGTTTGTGATTTTAGGATGCGTGTACAATTTTATTAGTGTATAGTAATACATTTTCTTTTGTACTTTTTGACTTCCAACGTATGCAATGACGTATAAGTAGAAAGGGTGTGGAAAAGTAACAATTAATTCCTCGCCGTTAATGTTAGTACCGAATAGCATGAACATACTGCTGTCTGCTTCCTCATAGTAAAAGATCACTCTCCTCTATATGTTTATTTCCTCGGATATGGAAAATCTCTAATTGATACGAGATTCTCTTTCTTTTGGTGGCAAGCTCTTATGAGATATCGATGGGAACTTTTTGTCGTGTAACTTGATGCTATATTTGTACCACCATTTCATAATGCCGAGAGAGCTGAAATACTACCCACGTCGATGTCTTCTATCTATAGGCTGCTTTCTACAAGAAAGACCACAAAAGATGCATCGACAGTTTTGAGTATAATGTTTATTAGAAAAGACAAGATAGATTAGGATTTGTTCTGGCTTGTATTGTACTCTAAGTAGATGATTGTACTCCTATATATATGCCCACGAGGCTCAAGCAATAAATAAAAAAACTATTCCACCAATCCCCTTTTTCCCTTCTAACATGGTATCTATCGCAGGTCGATCCTAAACCCTAGCCGCCGCCGCTTCCGCACCTGCGCGCCGCCCCCGGGGCGGTCGGCCTCCATGACCGCCGCCGGGGGCCGCGCCACCCGTATCTAGGGTTCGTCTGTCGGTCGTGTTAACCGGCTGCCCTCACTACAGAAAACAGGTAATTTGCCGTCTGTGGATCACAGACGGCAAAGACCTAAATCCAGACGGCAAAGACTTTGCTGTCAGGAAGCAGACGGCAAACTCAGACGGCAAAGATTAGCCGGAAAAGAATAATTTGTCGTCAGCTTTTTTACAGGGAAGAGGGCAAAGACTTTGCCATCTGCCAACCCCAATAACACACGGCAAAGCAATATCTTTGCTGTCAGCCGAAACACAATCTTTTCCGTCAGCCAATCTACTTTCCAGACGGCAAATATATTTTTTTAAATATAAAAAATTCACAGGACCACTAAACATCAAAACATTTTCCCTGGCATTCTTTATAGGTCGTTTTACACAACAAATCTACCACAATCGGTTCTCAAGACACAATTTTTTTACAGTGAAAAACTGACGGCAAAGACGCCTCCTGACGGCAAACTAGCTGTTTCCTGTAGTGCCTAGAGAGTCTTTTCCCCGAGCCTTGCTCCGGGGTTTTCTCTCTCCCGTCGGTCATCTTGATCATGCGGTTTCTTTTTGGTTTTCCGATCTGTTCTTGATTGGTTTGCGTCGCCCACCGCCGCCGTCGACCCCGAGCGCCTCTACTCCGACCCCGGCGCGACCAGCCGGCCTCTCCACCGACCTGGCGGCCACGCGCGCCGAGGCGGCCCTTCGTCGCCGCCGTTCGCGCGCCGGCCCGCCCGTCAACCTATGCCGGCCGTTACTGCCCTGCTCCGACCGGGACTCCTGCATCACCCGACCCGGCAGCCTCGAGCCATGCGGCGGCCAATCATAGCCGCCCTGCCACCCGTCGTCGCCGGCTTCATCTCGGACACCGCCGCCACCCCGTCTCCACCGAGCGGCGTCCCCGACCTCGCGCGCGATCGGATTGATCACCCGCCCGCCGCCGCGATCCGCCTCATCTACGTCGTGCGACCGACCTGGCGCGTCAGTTGCGCGCGCCTCCGCAGGTCCCTTGATGATCGTCCCCGAGTTCAGTGCGTCCCTCCACTGATCGACCAACGGGCTGCCGCTGCGGCGCCCCGTCGGGCCACAGCGCTGCCGCCCCATGGTTCTTCTCCCGGCTGCACCGACCCGCGTCACTGCTGCGTTGCCCCTTCGGGCCGTAGTGCCGCGGCCCGCGGTCCACCGCCGCCCCGAGGCCGTCTGCACCTGGTCATCCTTGTGGCCGCACCGACCCTCGCGCCGCCGCTGCGTCGCCCCGTCGGGCCGTAGCGAGCGTGGCACGCAGTCCACGCAGCCGTCCCGAGGCCATCCCCGTGGTTGCACCAACCCGCACTCGTCCGCCGCACCGCCCCTTCGGGCTGTCGCGCCGCGGCCCGTGGTCTTCGCAGCCGCCCCGAGGTCTTACCGCTGTTGCCCCGACCTGCCCGCCGTCGCTGCGTCGCTCCTTCGGGCCGTAGCGCCGCGGCCCGCGGCCCACTCCGCCGTCACCGCGCGTCGACCTCCCATGGTATGTGCCGCGCCGTCTCCCGTGGCGTGGGAACACCACCCTCCGCGCCGGTCTTTGTCACGCTGTCAGGGTTCTTCCCCTACTTCGAGCACCGCCGCCGCACTCCTAACCTAGCCGCCGCCGCTGCCGTCACCGCGCGTCGACCTCCCATGGTATGTGCCGCGCCGTGGCGCGGGAACACCACCCTCTGCGCCGGTCTTTGTCACGCTGTCAGGGTTCTTCCCCTACTTCGAGCACCGCCGCCGCACTCCTAACCTAGCCGCCGCCGCCGCCGTCAGGCCTCCGCCGCCACTCTTCTTTGGTCGTTGCCGCCGCTACCTTCGTAGCCGCCGCTGCCGCCCGTCCACCCCCTTCGTCTTCATCCAAGCGCCAGCCCGTCGCCAGCGTCGCTGTCATCTACCCCGGCCACTTTGTCTACTCCGACCACCGTTGGTGACATCGGCCCCGCGCCGATGGACGCCGCAATCATCGTTGAGTTCTTCTCTGCTGGCCCCTCCGACTTCTCCGACATGGCATACTGCTCGTGCAGGTCCCTCGTCTACGCATGTCCGGTGCTGGCAACACCGATGCGTGCCTTCGTCCACGACGTGTCCCCGGGCCTGGCAAGCCTGGTGCGGCACTTCGTCAACTTCGTCTTGGTCCGTCTACGCATGCCCGGTGCTGGCAACACCGATGCGTGCCTTCGTCCACGATGTGTCCCCGGGCTTGGCAAACCCGCCGCGACGCGTCGTCAACAACATCTTTTTCCTGGCGCACCACTACTTCGACACCACTGCGCCCATGACTAACTCGGCGCCACCTTGCGCCCGCGGCTCCACGGCGACTTCCTCGACACCGGCCACCTCGACTCGACATCGACCACGGCATTCTTCGCACGGCTACCTCGACCACGGCTTCACCACCCACGCTCTCGGCTACCTCGACAATGACACAAAGGGCTACCGCCTGCTTGAGCAACCTCGTCGGTTTTAACTCCAGCCACGACTCCGCGATGCGTCCACTGTTCCGACTGTGGGGGTTGTCCGTCGGCTTGCCTTCGAATTCTTCTCCAGTCTCACCGTCTGCGTCGCTACCGTTGTGACTGCGGGGGGGGGGGGGGGGGTGTGTTGAGTATAATGTTTATTAGGAAAGACGAGATAGACTAGGATTTGTTCTGCCTTGTCTTGTACTCCAAGTAGATGATTGTACTCCTATATATATGCCCACGAGGCTCAAGCAATACATAAAAAAACTATTCCATCAATCCCCTCTTTCCCTTCTAAGAGATAGTATAATTTTTTTGCGAGTGACATGGACAGTCTAAACATAACTGAGTGTTTTTCTAAATTTGTAAGAAAGTTCCATGCAGACCGATAAATAGCTAGAAATAAAAATCTGCGTCGACGAAAAACTTGTTTTTTAGGTTGCAAAATGGTATATTCACTTAAGTGAGCTGATCAATCCCTTCTGTACGTGTGACGCCTCTCTTCTGAAAAAAGAGCCTTCCGTAGGTTGGTAATGAAACAGTGATGAGGGATCCACTGGATCAAGCGCATTGAGCCATTGACTCATTGTGGAGTCATGAGTCTCCACGAGGAGTCCACCCTTTCTGTCCCTTTTCCAATTTTTTCCGTATGTCTTCCGTTCAACATCAATCTTACGTTGCTGAACATTGCTCTTGTATGTAACAAACCAAAAGTAAATAATAACAATATGACCCAAGAATTCCAGAAAGCGCCACTTACGCACGAGACAATGCCAGCTGTACTAGTGGTTGTACACACATGTTACATTTGGGGATGGGGATTGGGATTGAGCATCGCAAGATCGAACCCATTGCAAAGCACCTCTCCCATTGCAAGAAAAATCAATCTAGTTGACGAAATCAAATCAATAGATCGGAGAGAAATATAAAGCTATAATAATCATGCATAAAAGTGTTTAGAGAAGACTCAAATAATACTTGTAAATAATCTGATCATAAACTTATAATTCATCGGATCTCAACAAACACACCATAAAAAGTGATTTCATTGAACAAATCTCTAAGAACATCAATGTGAACATTGTATTGAAGATCAAAGAGAGAGAAGAAGCCATCTAGCTACTAGCTATGGACCCGTAGATCTGTGGTTAACTATCACACATCATCGGAATAGCGGCAAGGTTGATGTAGAGCCCCTCCGTGATCGATCCCCCTCCGGCAGAGTGCCGAGTAAGGCCTCTAGATGGGATCTCGCGAGAACCGTAACTTGCGGCGGCGGAAAAGGTATTTCGGGTGACTCTTTGATGTAGGGGGAATATTTCAGAATTTATAGTGCTAGAATTAGGCGAAGAGGAGCCACGAGGGGCCCACAAGCCTGGGGCGTTCCTCCCAAGCTTGTCGCACCCTCGTGGCTTGTCAAGTCTTCTCCCGAAGCTTTTAGGGTCCCCTCTGGTCCATAACCCAAAAAAATTCTCCATTTGGACTCTTTTTAATATTGATTTCCTGAAAAGCTAAAAATATGAAAAAAAATTGCAATTGGCACTGGGCACTAGATTTATATGTTAGTCCCAAAAAATGATATATAGTTACATATAATTGCATAATAAACATCCAAGATTGATACTATAATAGCATGGAACAATCAGAAATTATAGATACGTTCGAGACGTATCACTTGATGCTATATATTATTACCCAATGATGTATGACCATCCTATGATGTTTGAGTAGATTCATTTTATCGTATGGGTTGATTGATGATCGTGATTGGTTTGAGTTGTATGTTTTATTCCTATCTCCTATTCAACAGCAATCTTACGTTGCTGAACAATGCTCTATTAGTAGCTAACCACTCTATTAGTAGCTAGCCACTTGCATGCATGGTTCAGCTGGGGGTCAAAGTTGGTAATGGCACCAGTGGTTTAGTACGTAGGTTGCCTTTTATATATAGCCTGCTTGCTAAGAGAAATAATGTAAACTAGCAAGATGCTCGTGCATTGAACGGGACATGAAGATACTTTTTTTACAAAACACCTATTGTGATTGACCTATGTGAGAGTAATCTCATGTGTAAAACTAATGATATCTCAAGAAAGAGAAGAGATAAGGTGACGAGGAGTGGGGCGTGGTGGTGATTGGTGGTCGGACTGAGCGGAGGCATGGGGATGGACGACGCCGGCATCGGCCGCCATGCCAGATTGTTTCAGATGCTTTCTTTTGTAATTGCTCAATAATGAGGTTGTGAGAGATAAGGATGAACGAGGAAAGTATCTGTAAATGTGAAGAAAGGTGCGGGTATCTTTTTATAAAATTGCCATAGTTTACTTTCTATCCGTCAGATATAGATCGGACGGTCTATATTGCAAGATGGTAGGCACACCATTATCACCAACTTAATTTTTTATAAGAGTAGAGAAGATGCATCAACAGTATAATTTTTTTGCGGGTGACATGGACATAACTGAGTGTTTTTTAAATATGTACGAAAGCTACCTTCAGGTCGATAAATGGCTAGAAATGCAATTTCATGTTGAATAAAAACTAATTTTTAGGTTGTGAAATGGTATATATTCACTTAGGTGGCCTGACCAGTCTCTTCTGTAGGTTGCTAGTAATGAAGCAGTGCGGAGGGATACACTGGATCTAGAGCTTTGACTCATTGCCAAGCCACCACTTTCCGTGAAGACTCCATCCTTTCTGTTCCTTTTTCTATTTTTCACGTCTATCTTCCGTTCAACATCAATCTTACGTGGATGAACAGTACTCTATCTACGTAACAAACCAAAAGTAAATAATAACAATTTGACCCAAGAATTCCAAAAAACGCCACTTAAACACAAGACAATGCCAGCTGTACCAGTCGTTGTACACAAATACTTCCTCCTTTTCTTTAGTCTGCATATAACTTTTGTCTGAAGTCAAAATATCTCTAGTTTGACCAAACTTATAGAAAAAAGGATCAAACATTTACAATGCCAAAGGAATATTTTTAGATTCATTATGAAATGTAGTTTCATATTATGTATATTTGATGTTGTAGATGTTGATATATTTTTATACAAATTTGGTCAAAGTTTCAAAAGTTTGACTCGACAAAAATCTTATACGTGGAGTAAAAAGGAACGGAGGGAGTATTACATTTGGGGAGGGGGGTAAATGGGTTCTGACCGCTTTATTAGTAGCTAGCTACTACATATGCATGCATAGTTCAGCTGGGGGTCACGTTGGTAATGCCGGCAGTGGTTCAGTATACGTAGGTTATATATGTGGCATGCGTACATTGTCGTGAGCTTGACAGGCAGCAACCGATGGAAAACTGGTCAATCGGCAAACTTTTCGATGGCCCTTTTAATTTCTCCAGGTGTCAGATCGAGACGTTCACATGGCAGGACGTACAAATATAGGTATATAGAGTACTTACGTGTGTGGCTCTTGCCAGTTGTGGGTGCAGTGCATGGAGAAACCGTGTGCACGATGCATGTCACGTTATTTTGTCTGGGAACGACGACCAGATTAGACATCAGAGTTCTGTCTTCAGAGCAAGGTGCATGGTGCATGCTGCATGCATGGTTCACTCTCCAAACAAAGAATGGATGGTGCACTAGAAAAACTCTCTCATGCAATATAAATTCGCCACAGGAAATTTCTTCGACTCACAAAGGTGAAACCAGAGGAGATTCAGAGGCCCAAAGTAAAACAAGTGTACAATCAATCAGAACACAGACGGTGCAGCGAAGTTCGCTTCTGCTTCTAGAGTAAGCTTGAATATGGCTCCACTCCAGCCAGTCTAAGGGATGATAGCTAGGTCACTGACCGAACTGCAGCCAATCTCAGAAGTAATTCCTTGAACCAACAGGCTCTCCAGGCAGCAACATAGCTGAGGCAGCGACTCTTGTTGTGTCCAGCCAAATAATACTTTTCACACGTCGTACATAGGTAGTCGGATACTTCATGCATGACGACCATACATGTATATATGTCACGATACTTCATCACACAGTCTCTCATGTCTGTACGTCAGACGACAACTTGAGATCCACAAGTGCATTGCCAGCTTGTCAATAGCTAGAAAGTAAAAAACATCACTCAATGTCAATGTCGTGTACATTTGTGGTTTCTGGGAAATATCCGTTCGGACCATCTAGCTAGCGACCCCATGATATATTTTTCTAGAAGGAAGTTCTTATTGTCTTCGCTCTCCGTATCAAGAATGTATATAACCAACGCACTTATCACAAACTTAATATGTATGGTCACAAAAAATGTAGCCAGATTATAAAAGTGCGACAGGCTATAATGAGAAGATTTCTGCAGTATGAAGTCTACTGAAAGCACTCAATCCAAATCTGGACATAAATTCCCTAATAAGCCACTCAAGTTTCTTAGGATCAAGTTCCACATTATCCCATGATCACCAACAACTGATACAAAATATAGCAGCAAACACACACGCACACCAAATGCTATTCAGTGCCTAGGGTCCGGAATATGTTATTTTCGAACCATGATTTTGGTATGTCATTGCATTCAGAATATACAAATAGTTACATAAATCCTGACCCCTGAAGAAAAATCGGCATCGGAAATGCAAGATACAAGTCATAACCATGTAAAACCACAAAAAATGTCTATATTTATATTTTATGTCATATTTTTACGTTTGCAGTTTTACGCCACGTATACAGTTTTATCAGTTTATAGTACACATTTTCTTATGTTCTTTTTGACTTCCAACGTATGCAATGACGTATAAGTAGAAAAGGTGTGGAAAAGTAACAATTTATTCTTCGTTGTTAATGTTTGTACCGAATAGCTTGAACCTACTAGTGTTTGTTTCCTCGTAGTCAAAGGTCACTCTCCTCTACATGTTTGTTTCCTCATATATGGAAAATCTCTCGTTGATACGAGATTCTCTTTGTTTTGGTGGCATGCTCCTACCAGATATCAATGGGGACTTTTTGTGGTGTAACTTGGTGCTATATTTGTACCACTATTTCATAATGTTGAGAGAGCGTGAAATACTACCCACCTGTATGTCTTCTAGCTATAAGCTGTTTTCTAAGAGAAAGACTGTAAAAGATGCATCAACGGTATAACAATTTTGCGGGTGACATGGACAGCATAGACATAATTAAGTGTTTTTCTAAAACTGTAAGAAACCTACATACAGATCGATAAATAGCTAGAAATATGAATTCATGTCGAAGAAAAACTTTATTTTTTAGGTTGTGAAATGGTATATTCACTTGAGTGGGCTGATCAATCCCTTTTGTAGGCGTGACGCCTCTCTTCTGAAAAAAAGACACTTCTGTAGGTTGGTAATGAAGCAGTGCTGAGGGATTCACTGGGCCATTGACGCATTGCGGAGTCATGAGTCTCCGCGAAGACTCCTTCATTTCTGTCCCTTTCTCTAGTTTTCCCGTCTATCTTCTGTTCAACATCAAATTTACGTGGATGAACAGTGCTCTTTCTATGTAACAAACCAAAAGTAAATAATAACAATTTTTTCAAATTTAAATAATAACAATTTGACCCAAGAATTCAAGAAAGCGCCACTTACACACGAGACAATGCCAGCTGTACCAGTCGTTGTACACCCACATGTTACATTTGGGGGGGCGGGGGGTTAAATGTTTTTGACCGCTCTATTAGTAGCTAGCTACTGTGCACGCATGGTTCAGCCGGGGATCAAAGTTGATAATGGCAGCAGTGGTTCAGTAGTACGTAGGTTGTCTTCTTCGTATACCTATAGGCTGCTTTCTAAGAGAAATAACGTAAACGATGCATCAACAGTATAATTTTTTTGCCGGTGACATGGACATAACTGAGTATTTTTCTAAATTTGTAAGAAAGCTAACTTCAGGTCGATAAATGGCTAGAAATACAATTTCGTGTTGAATAAAAACTTTCTTTTAGGTGCTGAGAGATACACTGGATCTAGAGCTTTGACTCGTTGCGGGGCCACCAGTCTCCGTGAAGACTCCATCCTTTCTGTCCCTTTTTCTATTTTCACGCCTATCTTCCGTTCAACATCAATGTTACGTTGCTGAACAGTGCGCTTGTATGTAACAACCAAAAGTAACAATTTGACCCAAGAATTCGAGAAAGCGTCACTTACACACGAGAAAATGGAAGCTGCACCAGTCGTTGTATTGTACACACACTTTACATTTTGGGGGTGTGGAGGTGGGGTAAATGTTTTTTGACCGCTCTATTAGTAGCTAGCTACTGTGCATGCATGGCATACGTACATTGTCAATCTGCAGACCTTTCGATGGCCCCCTCTACTACCTAGACCCTTTTGTCCAGGTGTTAGATATAGGTACTTACGTGTGTGGCTGGACGTTCACGTGGCTGGACGTACAAATATAGGTATATAGAGTAGTACTTACGTGTGTGGCTCTTGCCAGTTGTGGGTGCAGTGCAGGGAGAAACCGTGTGCACGAACGATGTCGCGGTATTTGTCTCCTAACGACGACCAGACTAGACATCAGAGTCCAGAGCAAGGTGCATGGTGCGTGGTGCATGCATGGTTCACTGTCCAAACAAAGAATGGATGGTGCACTAGCCCTAGACGAAAAACAAAACTTTATTAGCGCATGCATGACGTTTAGTGAATTTTTCACATGGCTCCCCTAGGTCGCATGCATAGTCTTCACTCCGTGGAGGATCGACGCATGCATAGGCTCCCCTAGGTCGCATGTCTCTCCTCCTCTCCCCCTATAAATCTGGAGGGCATGCATGCATTTCCCATATCTCCCATCCATCTCAAGACATAGCACAAGCAGCAGCCTGCCTAGTCGATCAGCCTTGTCCATCCCATATCATCCACGCTAGTTAGTTTTTTTTTTAATTAGGTAGCCTGCCTAGTCGATCAGCTGTAACACACATCACATTATTTAAGTACGCTAGTGATGGCTGCTGCGCATGTATGCTTCTCCTTCTCCTCCTTCGCGCCATTGCTCCATTCGGCTTTGCCGGTGGCCAGAAGTGGTGGCCAGAGTGGCCGAAACAGTGGCTTCTTTCGCCCTTCGCCAGTGATATATCCCGGGCGGGAGCCTGTGTCCCATGAGCTGTCCGATGATTTTGACTTCCAGGTATATAATTTTACGGTACAAACATATATAGACCGCAACATTAGAATGTACTTTGAATGCAATTAGCATGTTTGTGTGCCTTTTTCCAGCTAATTATACTGTCTCCGTCCCTAAATTGATGTCGTATAAATCGAGTCAAAAATTTAATCCTTCCTCAAGAATCTTATAACCACAGTCTAGCAATTCATGGATTGCCTTTTCAAGATAACTTTGAATAATGACTCCTCTTCAGGAACCAGCGAGGCATAGAAAATGTGTGTTTCATTAAATAATTAATGATGTTTCTGGAATAAGCACAATTTCAATCTCTATCTTTTATTGTTAATTTCTGAACTATGTTAATAAAATATAAACCTACATTAGATGCACTATTTTCCTATGATATCGCCAATTGTTGAATGCAAATAATATATGATATATATTGCACTTATCTAGACTTTGTATTCTTTTTAAAAAGAAGTTTGCTCTATGTGCAATACCAGGAAAGCCTATTGAATGTTCAAGCGTTGCTTCATCAACATCCGAAAAGCAACAAAGGAATGTTGAGCACGGTTGATCACCTCAAACGCCTCTGCATTGACCACTATTTCCAGGATGAAATCGATAACATAATGGAGTCGTCTGTGGATCTCCTCCATAGTGATGATCTACTTGACGCAACCCTTTCCTTAAGGCTGATGAGAGAAGTTGGATATTATGTTTCGGCAGGTCAGTAAAATACTAGTTTAGTGTGTTGGGTTAGATAAACACACCAGTTTGAAAACTTGAGTGCAATTTTGTCAATGGTGATTTTATGTGATAATTTTGCTAATAATAAATTAGCCTTAGAGTAACCAAGTTTAATAATAAAAAAGAACAGTCCCTTGTGTAGCATAGAAGCACCTCTCATGAGACGTATTATTTTCATTATGTATGACATGCACCTAAGACCCCTTCTTGTCGGTGTATGGCAGGCGATGTTCTTCAGAAGTTCACAAACGATTATGGTGATTTCAACCTTAGGCATAGCAAAGACCTTAGAGGGTTGCTGAGCTTGCATGACATGTCACACCTCAACATGGGAGAAGCTTCACTCTACAAGGCAAAGGAATTCTCAAGCAAGCACCTGAAATTTTCACTTAAGTATTTGGAGCCAAACCTTGCGAGTTATGTGATGAAGTCACTAGACCATCCCGACCATGTGAGCCTGAAGCAATACAAGGCTAGGCATCATTTGAGTTACCTCCAGAACTTGCCTACCATGCACACTGCAATTGAGAAGCTGGCACTTGCAGAATTTCAGATGAAGAAGTTGCAACATCAAAGTGAAATGCAAGAGGTTAAGAGGTATGAATATAATAAAATACACTCCTTCCATTATTAGTTGTTGCGGACATTGGCCCACCTGCATATTGATAAGAGAGAACTCACATTGAATTAATTGATTAACATATTTTTTTTGCTCATGTATTGGCACAATTAGTGGTGTGGTGGTTTTTTACTATGAAAACTTCATTTTCACACAGATGGTGGGTGGATTTGGGATTGTCTCAAGAAATTCCAGCTGCAAGGGACCAAGTTCTGAAATGGTACATGTGGTCCATGACTATCCTCGAGGGTTTCTCCTTCTCAAGATATCGGGTTGAGGCCACAAAGGTTATCTCAATGGTCTACATTGTGGATGACATCTTTGATCTTGTCGCCACACAGGAGGAGCTCTCTCTCTTTAATGAGGCAATCAAAATGTGAGCATTGATGTTCCCGTAATAACAATAACATTGAAATTTAGGAATGAAGTATAATTAGATTTGTTTGTAAATGAATGACATCTTAGATATGTCTAATTGCACATTAAAAATTCTATAATTTTGACACATCATGTATAAAGAGGTATTAGGATTGGTTTGACATAAACATTAGGCCTTTGCGAGAAATATCTTGATATACTAATAGTTTTATAATCATTCATACAAAAAGAGAAAGCATTGCATACTCAAGGCTGCTTATGCCCAGAATGGCATATTTTTGCTAATGGTATAATCAAACTCATTGGTTAGTCACGACCTTATACATGAACACATAATATAAATCTTTTATTACAAAAGTTTCACGCGCAAAGTGCATATTTTTACAGGTGGGATCTTGCAGCTGCTGAGTCACTGCCGAGTTACATGATATCATGTTACAAGGCTCTTTACACCATCACAAATGATATCTCTGATATGGTCATAAAAGAGCATGGACTGAATCCTATCAATCATCTCAAGCAATCAGTATGTCTACTCGAATGTGTTTTTATTTTCTTTAGTTTCATTTGTCTAAGCAACTAATAAATATATTAAAAGTACCACCTCACATATTTTTGTGTACTATATAATTTGTGATTAATTGTAATGAAATAAAATATAAGAAAATAACAATGGAAGAATTAATATTACATTCATGCCTTTTGTCTTGCAGTGGGCAACTTTATTTGATGGATTCATGATCGAGGGAAAATGGCTATCTACTAATCAGTTCCTACATCGGAGGACTACCTAAGAAATGGTGTCATCACTTCAGGAGCACCACTTTTATTTATGCATCTTTTATTCATGCTTGGGCATGATTTAACAGAGGACAACAACGACCACATCCTTAGGGTCATCTCCTGCCCTGCAAAGATCAAGAGGCCTTGGGATGACATGGGGAGTGCAAAGGTCAGAACACACCGAGAAATTTATCGCACGACTATGTGATTAGTAATACTAATTATTTACATGAGTTATTTCGTACCATATCTTGCTGGGTGTGCATTCAAGTTGACATTGACAACATTAGGCATGATCTGAATAGAAATTATGTGTCCCATGCAGGATGAGTTGCAGGAAGGGCTCGACGGATCATACAAGGATTTGTACCAGAGAGAAAACCCTCATGCTGATGCGGAGAAGCACATGTTGGATATGATAGCGGGTGAATGGGAGGATCTAAACAGGGAATGCTTCTCTCAGACAAAGTCCACACTACCACCTAGCTTCATCTGGGCGTCTCTCAACTTTGCAAGGATGGTCAGCATCATGTATGGCTATGACAATGAGCAGAGGCTCCCCGCCCTGGAGGATTACACTAGATGTTGCTCTTTTGAATAATGCATGCTACTGTTGTGTATGTAAGTCTTATATATGTAGCACACCAATTCTGTAGGGTTGCCCTGTTGAAACGTGGACTAGTATGATGCGCCATTAGCTAATGTGAACCTGCTCCACAAACGATACTTGTGCCCGAGCTGTGCACAGCATGCAAATCCAGCGGCTAGTGCCCTTCTCACTCATATGCATGTCCAGTAGTATTCAATCTTCGTGTGTGAGTCGTTCAAAATTTGTCCTGTGCATAGCACGACTCTAGTGGATGTGTTCCTACTTGCTAGTGGTTAATTATATAAATATACTCCCTCCGTCTGGAAATACTTGTCATCAAAATGAATAAAAGAGAATGTATCAATACATCTAGATACATCCCCTTTTATTCTAGATACATCTCCTTTTATTCATGCACGTGTTGCAATGTATGTGATGCATGTGCAGTTTTGCACTCTAGGAAATAGATTTTGTATTCAAAATTCACTAGAGTGCAAATTTGTTATACCATTTGGCATTAGCAGGCAATTACGCGTTACACCCTTCAAGCAAACGTAGATGTACTGGGTAATCGTTTGAACATCCACATTATTTCTTATGTCCCCTGATTTAGACTATGCACACAACTTATATGTAAAAACAATAACCATAAAGAAATACGAGGTGTATAAGATCCCAATCTGCCTCTATCTCGTGTATTTTTTTAATGTTAGCATTACTGCTAAATTCATTGAACAGGAGAAGAAGATTGGTCCAGTTTATGAGGAAAACCGGACCCAAAACCATACAAACATCGCCTTTTGGCAAACAACACACACACATCCACACGACCCACAGATCCCTCTGACCGGATCCACCTCCAGGACAATGCCCCCAAGAGGGAACGTGACGCCGGATAGCGCCGCCATCGTCTGGTCTAAACTAGATCAAGGGTTTCCCCCAGAGCACGGCAGGGAAGGTAAGGTGGGTGCAGCTACATCGACGCCTCCAGCGAGGGAGCAACGCCAGAAGGCGCCATCGACTACTCCGGCCACAACCAGAGTACCACTTTCGTCGACCGTCTCACCTACAGAGTTTGAGCCCTGGATCCGATCAGCCTACACAACAAGCCACTACCCCTGCCTCCACGGCAATCCACACATCCCCGGCAAGCTCAACATGCTTTCAACCTTGCATCCGCGTCCTCCACTGGGCGGAGGATGCAACCCGCAGCGGCGCCGTTCTTATCCCATCGGAAGGATGCAACCAGGCACGACGCCATTCGTCTCCTTGAGGATGCAACGGCTGCGGGCCATTCTTCTCCCGACGAAGGATGCAACAACCATAGCAACGCCATTCATCTCCCTCCAGCCACCACCATCTTGTCCTCCCACCTGCAGCAGCGTCAAGTTTTCCGGACCATCATCAGGGGGATGCAACACCGAGTGAGAGTGCCATTCCTCTCCCACTGTTGGGAATCATTGCATGGGAAAGCCAAAAAAATTCTAAGCACACGCAATGATCTATCCATGGAGATGCATAGCAACGAGGGGGAGAGTATGTCTACGTACCCCTTTAAACCAAAAGCGCAAGCATTTGACAACGTGGTTGATGTAGTCGAAGTTCTTCTAGCTCCGACCGATCAAGTACCAAACGTATGGCACCTCCGAGTTCTGCACACGTTCAGTTCGATGACGTCCCTCGTCCTCTTGATCGAGCAAGATGTCGAGGAAGTAGATGAGTTCCGTCAGCACGATGGCGTGGTGACGGTGATGGGGTGAAGTGATCCGCGTAGGGCTTCACCTAAGCACCGCGAGAATATGACCGGGGTGTAAACTGTGGACGGGGGCGCCGCACACGGCTAACAATTTATGTTGTGTGTTCTAGGCGCCCCCTTCCCCAATATATATAGGTGGGAGGGGAGGAAAGGCAACCAGGGGGCACACCAAGTAGGCCGAATCCTACTTGGGGTCTTCCCCAATTCGGCCTCCCCCCTTCCATAATTGCCGGAGGGGGGAAAGGGAAGGGGAAAGAGAGAAGGAAACGGGGGGGTGGGGGGGCAAACCCCCTCTTTCCCTTCTCCCACTTGGCCTCCTTCCATAGGGGGGCGCGCCACCCCCTGTGGGCTGGTGTGCTCCCCTCTCATGGCTCATATGGCCCATATATTCCCCCGGGGGGTTCCTGTAACCCCTCTGGTACTCCGATAAATACCTGATACACTCCGGAACACTTCCGGTGTCTGAAAACTATTGTCCTATATATCAATTTTACCTCTAGACCATTTCGAGACTCCTCGTCATTTCCATGATCACATCCGGGACTCCGAACAACATTCGGTCACCAAATCACATAACTCATATAATACTAAATCGTCATCGAACGTTAAGCGTGCAGACCATACGGGTTCGAGAACTATGTAGACATGACCGAGACACCTCCCCGGTCAATAACCAATAGCGGAACCTGGATGCTCATATTGGCTCCTACATATTCTACGAAGATCTTTATCGGTCGAACCATTATGACAACATACGTAATTCCCTTTGTCTATCGGTATGTTACTTGCCAGAGATTCGATCGTTGGTATCTTCATACCTAGTTCAATCTCGTTATCGACAAGTCTCTTTACTCCTTCCCTAATACATCATCCTACAACTAACTCATTAGTCACTTTGCTTGCAAGGCTTCTTATGATGTGTATTGCCGAGAGGGCCCAGAGATACCTCTCCGATACTCAGAGTGACAAATCCTAATTTCGATCTATGCCAACTCAACAAACACCTTCGGAGATACCTATAGAGCATCTTTATAATCACCTAGTTACATTGTGAAGTTTCATAGCATACAAGGCATTCCTGCGGTATCCGGGAGTTGCATAATCTCACAATCGAAGGAATATGTATTTGACATGAAGAAACCAATAGCAATAAAACTAAACGATCAATATGCTAAGCTAACGGATGGGTCTTGTCCATCACATCATTCTCCTAATGATGTGATCCCGTTATAAAATGACAACCCATGTCCATGGTTAAGAAACCTTAACCATCTTTGATCAACGAGGTAGTCAAGTAGAGGCTCACTAGGGACACAGTGTTTGTCTATCTATTCACACATGTATTTAGGTTTCCGATCAATACAATTCTAGCATAAATAATTAACCTTTATCATGGATAAGGAAATATGAAATAACAACTTTATTATTGCCTCTAGGGCATATTTCCTAATGTCTCCCACTTGCACTAGAGTCAATAATCTAGTTCACATTGCCTTGTGAATAACACCCATAGTTCACATTGATTAACACCTATAGTTCACATCGCCATGTGACCAACACCCAAAGGATTTACTATAGTCAATAATCTAGTTCACATCGCCATGTGATTAACACCCAAAGAGTAATAAGGTGTGATCATGTTTTGCTTGTGAGAGAAGTTTAGTAAACGGGTCTGTCACATTCAGATCCGTATGTATTTTGTGAATTTCTATGTCTACAATGCTCTGCATGGAGCTACTCTAGCTAATTGCTCCTATGTTTAATATGTATCCATATTGAGACATAGAGTCATCTAGATTAGTGTCAAAACTTGCATTGACGTAACTCTTTACCACGAAACTCTTTATCACCTCCATAACCGAAAAAAATATCCTTAGTCCTTTTCAGGTACTTTAGGATGTTCTTGACCGCTGTCCAGTGATCCACTCCTGGATTACTTTGGTACCTCCCTGCCAGACTTATGGCAAGGCACACATCAGGTATGGTACACAACATAGGATACATGATAGAACCTATGGTGAGGCATAGGGAATGACTTTCAGTTTCTCTCTATCTTCTGCAGTGGTCGGGCATTGTGACTCAATTTCACACCTTGCAACACAGGCAAGAACCCTTTCATTGACTGATCCATTTTGAACCTCTTCAAAACTTGGTCAAGGTATGTGCTTTGTGAAAGTCCTATTAAGCGTCCTTATTTATCTCTATAGATCTTGATGCCCAATATATAAGCAGATTCACCGAGGTCCTTCATTGAAAAACTTTTATTCAAGTATCCCAATATGCTATCCAAAAATTCTACATCATTTCCAATCAACAATATGTCATCCACTTATAATATTAGAAATGCACAGTGGCAGAAACGTCTAGTTCTCTTGTGCACAGCAGATTTCTCACTGACCCGATCAACAAAAGCACAAGTGCATGCGGCCGTCATGGGTGCCTGACGGGACGGCGTCCAGCGACCTGCAACAACGCAAGCCCATTCAGGCGGGTCATGCTCACTAGGTCTGGCCAGGATGTTGTGCCATTCATGGCCTGGATCGTGGGCTAAGATAATCAACGAATATGATTAGTACTACCTCCATCCTGGTTTATTAGTCCCCTTTGTATTCTATACCAAATTTTGACTTTAAATTTAACTAACAAAATGCTAATGCATGTCATAAAAATAATATAATTGGAAACTATGTTCTAATACGAATTCAACAATATAATGTTTGATGACATGCATTCATATTTTGTAAGTTAAATTTATAGTAAAAAATTTGGCACAACATACAAAGGGAACTTATAAACCAGGATGGAGGTAGTAGTACCTAATTCATGTATCAATAGCCATTGATTCTACGCAATGTTGACTGCGAGTTGAGCCTTTTTACTACGAATCGAGCCTTCTCACCAGAAATCAGATTGACTAAAGTGCCCTTTTAACCGAGGGCTAAGTAGTAATCTCGACCACTGATCTGCATGGTAAGTTGTATACTTTTCTTTGGGGGGGGGGGGTGAGGGAGTCCTGGACTAGGGGGTGTCCGGATAGCCGGACTATCATCATTGGCCGGACTCCAAGACTATGAATATACAAGATTGAAGACTTCGTCCCGTGTCCGGATGGTACTTTCCTTGGCGTGGAAGGCAAGCTTGGCGATACGGATATGTAGATCTCCTACCATTGTAACCGACTCTGTGTAACCCTAGCCCTCTCCGGTGTCTATATAAACCGGAGGGTTTTAGTCCATAGGACGAACAACCATTACAACAATCATACCATAGGCTAGCTTCCTTGATCTCGTGGTAGATCCACTCTTGTACTACCCATATCGTCAATATCAATCAAGCAGGAGTAGGGTTTTACCTCCATCGAGAGGGCCCGAACCTGGGTAAAAACATCGTGTCCCTTGTCTCCTGTTACCATCCGCCTAGACGCACAGTTCGGGACCCCCTACCCGAGATCCGCCGGTTTTGACACCGACATTGGTGCTTTCATTGAGAGTTCCTCTGTGTCATCACCGATAGGCTTGATGGCTTCTTCAATCAACGACAACGCCGTCCAGGGTGAGACTTTTCTCCCCGGACAGATCTTCGTGTTCGGCGGCTTTGCACTGCGGGCCAATTCACTTAGCCATCTGGAGCAGATCGAAAGCTACGCCCCTGGCCATCAGGTCAGATTTGGAAGCCTAAACTTCACAGCTGACATCCGCGGGGACTTGATATTCGATGGGTTTGAGCCGCAGCCGAGCGTGCCGCACTGTCATGATGGGCATGACTTAACTCTGCCGCCGGACAGCACCCTGGAGGCCGCACACAAGTCCGCTCTGACCCATAGTTCGGAGCCGACCGCGCAAATCGAGGACAGGTGGTTGGACACCGCCTCGGGGGCTGCAACTTCTACGGCGATAGAGCCGAATACCGACCTTGTCCCTTACAAAGCTTGTGACTCCAAGGTGCCGGACTCCTTGCCGGACTCCGAACCTCCAGCGCCCCCGCCAATCGAATCCGATTGGGCGCCGATCATGGGGTTCACCGCTGCGGACGTCTTTCAGCACTCACCCTTTGGCGACATCCTGAATTCGCTAAAGTACCTCTCGCTATCAAGAGAGCCCGGGCCGGACTGCGGTCAGGATGGTTGGGATGCGGACGACGAAGGAATTCGAAGCCCACCCACCGCCCACTTTGTAGCCACTGTCGACGATCTAACCGACATGCTAGACTACGACTCCGAAGACATCGACGGTATGGACGACGATGCCGGAGACGATCAAGAACCAGCGCCTACAGGGCACTGAAAGACCACCTCGTCATACGACATATACATGGTGGACACCCCAAAACGATGGGGATGGCGAAGAAGCAGCGGAGGCCGATTCCTCGAAGAAACAGCCAAAGCGCCAACGTCAGCGGCGCCGCTCTAAATCCCGCCACAGCAAGAATGGAGATTCCGGCACCGGAGATAATAACACCCCAAAGAGTGCCGAAGACAACCCTCTCCGGCACGATTCAGCACAGGAGGACGGAGTAGCCAGCCCTCAGGAGAGAGCGACTGACGAGGTGGATGAAAATTACATGCCTCCGGAGACGAGGCAAGCCTCAATGACGACGAATTCGTCGTGCCCGAGGATCCCGTCGAACAAGAGCATTTTAAACGCAGACTAATGGCCAAGGCGAACAGCCTAAAGAAAAAGCAACAACAACTTCAAGCTGATCAAGACCTGCTGGCCGACAGATGGACCGAGGTCCTCGCGGCCGAAGAGTATGAACTCGAACGCCCCTCCAAAAGCTACCCAAAACGCAAGTTGCTCCCCCGACTAGAGGAAGAAGCATACAAACCTTCGTCACCAGCGCACAATACGGCAGACCGACCACCTCGTGGCCGCGACAGAGAGGCATCCAGGCCCTCCGCCAGAGCCGTACCCCGGCACCGCTCGAAAAGCACGAAGCCACGGGGGAACGCGCTGGACTTGCAGGATATATTGGAGGATAAGGCAAGACAAACAAGATCTATCTACGGATCACGCGGGCGCCCCATGACCCACGACGACTACCGTCGCGCCGGATACAGCAACTCCGGCCGGGCCAAACACAGCAGACAAAGCTCTCTTGAGCTACGTCGTGATATTGCTCAATATAGAGGCGCCACACACCCACTATGCTTCACAGATGAAGTAATGGATCATCAAATCCTTGAAGGGTTTAAACCCGTGAACATTGAATCCTACGATGGCACAACAGACCCCGCGGTTTGGATCGAAGATTATCTCCTTCATATCCATATGGCCCGCGGTGACGATCTCCACGCCATCAAGTATCTCCCACTCAAGCTTAAAGGACCAGCTCGGTATTGGCTTAACAGCTTGCCAGCAGAGTCAATTGGGTGTTGGGAGGACCTGGAAGCCGCATTCCTTGACAACTTCCAGGGCACATATGTGCGACCACCAGAAGCCGATGACCTAAGCCATATAATTCAGCAGCCAGACGAATCGGCCAGACAGTTCTGGACACGGTTCTTAACAAAGAAAAATCAAATTGTCGACTGTCCGGATGCGGAGGCCCTCGCAGCCTTCGAACATAACATCCGCGACGAGTGGCAGGCCCGGCACCTACGACAGGAAAAACCGAAATCCATGGCAGCCCTCACATCACTCATGACCCGCTTCTGTGCGGGAGAGGACAGCTGGCTAGCTCGCAGTAACAACCTCAGCAAAAATTCTGGCAGTCCGGAAAGCAAGGACCGCAATGGCAGGTCGCGTCGCAACAAAAACAAACACCGTGTCAACGGTGATAACACTGAGGATATGGCAGTCAATGCCGGATTCATAGGCTCTAAACCCGGTCAGCGGAAGAATCCATTCAAAAGAACCACTCCGGATCCGTCCAATTTGGACCAAATACTCGACCGCTCTTGCCAGATACATGGCACACCCGAAAAGCCAGCTAACCACACCAACAGGGATTGTTGGGTATTCAAGCAGGCAGGCAAGTTAATTGCCGAAAACAATGACAAGGTGCTGCATAGCGATGACGAGGAGGATACCCGGCCGCCGAACAGTAGAGGACAGAAGGGTTTCCCCCCACAAGTACGGACGGTAAACATGATATACGCAACTCACATACCCAAGAGGGAGCGGAAGCGTGCACTTAGGGACGTATATGCGATGGAGCCAGTCGCCCCGAAGTTCAATCCATGGTCCTCTTGCCCGATCACTTTCGATCGAAGGGACCATCCCACCAGTATCCGCCATGGCGGATTCGCTGCATTGGTTTTAGACCCAATCGTTGATGGATTTCACCTCACTAGAGTCCTCATGGACGGCGGCAGCAGCCTGAACCTGCTTTATCAGGATACAGTGCGCAAGATGGGCATAGACCCCTCAAGGATTAAACCTACAAAGACGACCTTCAAAGGCGTCATACCAGGTGTCGAGGCCAATTGTACAGGCTCAGTCACACTGGAAGTGGTCTTCGAATCCCCGGATAATTTCCGAAGCTAGGAGTTAATCTTCGACATAGTCCCGTTTCGCAGTGGCTATCACGCCCTGCTCGGGCGAAACGCGTTTGCAAAGTTCAACGCGGTGCCGCACTATGCATACCTCAAGCTCAAGATGCCAGGCCCTCGTGGAGTCATCACGGTCAGCGGAAACACTGAACGCTCCCTCCGAACGGAGGAACACACAGCGGCTCTCGCGGCAGAAGTACAGAGCAGCCTCTTAAGGCAATTTTCGAGTCCGGCCGTTAAAAGACCGGACATGATTAAACGCGCCCGGAGTAACATACATCAAGACCACCTGGCACGTTCCGAGCACGCATCGCAATGCGGCCCCCAACCCCAGCCCTTGCATGATTGCAAGACAAGCTCTCTGCGTACATCATTACGCTCTGGAGATACCTTGGGCATAGGGGGAGGGGCACGACCACGACAGGCCCAGAGTGCGGCTCAACCACACCAGGGGCTCCCAAGTGTGTCGCTCTTTTCTTTTCCTTTTTTATTTTATCCACAGGACTCTGTTTACCAGAGGCCCTGTCCGGCAGTAGATCTGCCGAACTCACGATGCAACAGCCAGGGAGGAACAATGGCTACGACGAACACTCAGGTGGTCTCCATTATGAGCATTAAATCTGTTTATTACACCATTCCGCAGCCTACCCCTAGAGGGGGGCATGTCTAATAGTCCAAACCCTTGCTTACCGCACTATTTGCATCGTTCTGCACTCATAGCAGAATTCCTTGAATAAACAATGCATCATTTTTCGTTTATAATTGCATTCCTTTTCTTTATATATATGTTCATTTATGACATCTTGCATTCGTACAATCTAGTACGGCCGAATACACCAGGGGCTTATGTTCCCCGCATTATGGTGTAAAGTCCGAACACTTCCACAAGTGCGGCACCCTGAACTTATAGCACTATATGCATCGGCTCGGAATCATGTCTTGGGTCAATAGTTGGGTTTGCCTGGCTCCCATGTTTTGGTACCTTATGTTCCGTTCTATCGGCTAAGGTAGCACTAGGAGAACCACTGCGATTGCGCCCCGGTTGAGCTGGGCGAGCGCCTCAGTGGAGAAAGCTAAAACTGACCGTCATGATAAGGCGAGAGCTGGTCGCTGTTCGACAGGTCTTTTCGAGTCCCTAAAGACTTATGCCACTTAGAGCGAGGAACCGGCTGTGCCCGGCCCAGGCGTGGATAGCGCCCCGAATTCGGTCTTCCGAACACTAGGGGCTTCACCGAAATTTAAAATTATAGAATTCTATGGCTAAGTGAGAGTGTTCAAGCATTATAAGTCCGGTTTATCCTGAACACCCTAGATGGACCCAAAAATGGGAACAAGAGCGCTCAAGTTTATCCCGAACACCCCAGCACTCGTGGCTTGGGGGCTGAAGCCGACGACTTGCCATCTCTCAGATTTGATAAATGGCCGCACAGAAGGTAATATTTTAAATTAATAAGCGTTGCTTAGCGCATATGAACAAAGTTTTCAGCGCACAGGATAACACATTGCGAGTTTACTCAAAAAATACATCTCTGGGGCACTCACCCGCAATCTTGCGGGCACCCTTCAGGACACCCTTATAGTACATTTCGGGCGTACGAAACTCCTTGCCCGCTGGCGGCGCGTTCATCAGAAGTCTCTCAGCATCCAGCTGCCCCAGTGCACCTTTGCGCGGGCAAGGGCCCGACAGGCACCTTCAATACAGGAGGAGCGCTTGATGACCTCCACTCAAGGGCACGCATCCACCAGCCGCCGCACGAGGCCGAAGTAGCTCCCAGGCATGGCCTCCCCAGGACACAGCCGGACTATGAGGCCCTTCATAGCCAGTTCGGCTACCTTGTGGAGCTCAACCAGCTGCTTCTACTGGTCGGTAGGGGGCACCGGATGTCCGGCCTCAGCATACTGAGACCAGAAGACCTTCTCCGTCGAACTCCCCTCCTCGGCCCGGTAGAATGCGGCGGCATCGGATACGCTGCGAGGCAGATCTGCAAACGCTCCTGGAGAGCTCCGAATCCGGGTAAGTAACAGGTAATTTACATTCACATGCTTGCTTTGCATGAAAAATGCCTTACCCGCCGCTATTTTCTTCACCGCCTCAATCTCCTGGAGGGCCTTGTGGGCCTCGGCCTTAGCGGCTTTGGCACTTTCAAGAGCCGAGGCAAGCTCGGACTCTCGAGTCTTCAAATCGCGCTCCAAACTCTCATGCTTTTCCATGAGAGCCTGGAGCTCTTGCCGCACCTCCGCCACCCGCGCCTCCTACTTCTCTCGCTCCGCTCGCTCCGCGGCTGCATTGCGTTCGACCGCGGACACGGCCTCCTTCAGGGTCGCCACCTCGTTCGTGGCCCCTGTAGTACCCACGTTATCCTTGTTATTTCTATTGCAACCAAAATCCTTTTTTGTAAGGTACAAATTTAATACGGTGTTCCTCACCTTCTTTGTCCTCGAGCTGCTTCTTGGCAAGACTGAGCTCGTTCTCGGTCCGCTCGAGGTCCTGCTTCAAAGCACCGACCTCCGCAGTCAATGCGGCAGAGGTCAGCAGTGCAACCTGCAAACCCATATTGACATAATTTTTAGAACTCCTACGTATATCTTTTTAGATCCTCAGTCCGGCTTTTCTTTCCGAACACCGAACCGAGCATCAGGGGCTACTGTCTATGCGGTATTACATTGCATATTTTAAAACTTCTTACCTCAAAGCCTGTTAGAAGGCTGCTGCAAGCTTTGGTCAGCCCGCTCTTGGCGAGCTGAACCTTCTGAATCACCGCACTCATAATAGTGCGGTGTTCTTCCTCGATGGAAGCGCTGTTGAGCGCCTCCAACAAGTTGTCCGGCGCCTCCGGTTGGACGGAGGCTGCCGGTGTCACGGTCTTGCCCTTCTTACGAAGGGGCCGCCTGCCGGACTCCGGAACCACTGCGGGTTCCGGCACGGAGTCCGGCACGAAGTCTGGGAGGTTGCCTTGTGGCACCTCCGGAGCCTCCCCCTCCTGGCAGGTCCCCTCCTGGGACCCCACCTCGGCGTCCTCAGCATCGCGAGGGGTGGAGGCGGTCCGAATGGAATCTACATCCGACGGAGCCAAGGACCCGCTGGATGAAGCGGGAAGATCCTCCTCGGCCGGGCTACAGGTAGTATGCGGTATTAGAAGGACACTACGTGGCACAAAAGAGAAATTACAAATTACTCAGGAATCCGGATACTTACGATCTTGCCAGGGGCTTGGCCCTTGAGGGCCACTCCTCGTCGCCGTCGTTGGCGTTGGCGGAGCTGTCCGGAGGAAGGGTCCTTCCCCTCTTGGACCCTTCGGCCTCCCCCGTTGGGGAAGCCTTCCTCTTCCTCTCTCCCCCCTCCTGGGGAGAGTCTTCTTTCTCCTCCTCGCCTTCGGGGGAGGAGTCCGCCTCGGAGTCATCGGACGATGTGTCCGATACCACCTGGCGTCGGGAACTCCTTCGGGTTCCCGTGGCCTTCTTCTCCGGCACCACATAAAGTGCCGGGACTAGCAGCCCCGTTAAACGGGCATCCGCTGGTTCTTCGGGGAGGGGAGCCGGACAGTTAACCTATCCGGACGTCCTCTGCCAGTCCTGTTAAAGGCATTGGGAATTTTAGATCCCACATAGAGTCAAACTATGAAAGAAATATGTGCCCCATAAAGGATAACTTACCGCACCGGCCGGGCGTTTCGTGCTGGATCCGCGATCTTCAGTCGCGGATGCGGGGGCTTCTCCCCCCTTGAACAGCACCCTCCAGGCAGCTTCGTACGTTGTGTCGAAGAGCCCGCTAAGGGTCCGGTGCTGTGCTGGATCGAACTCCCACAAATTGAAGGCCCGTTGTTGGCAGGGGAGAATCCGGCGGACGAGCATGACCTGGATCACGTTGACAAG
Source organism: Triticum timopheevii (assembly GCA_963921465.1). Taxonomy (NCBI): domain Eukaryota; kingdom Viridiplantae; phylum Streptophyta; class Magnoliopsida; order Poales; family Poaceae; genus Triticum; species Triticum timopheevii. Next base: position 66,470,360 of record OY997272.1, on the reverse strand, counting down.
CTTGAGCTTCTTATTCACCAAGGTCTGGAGACAGGACTGGAGTCCGGTCAGCTCCTCCAAACTGCCCCATAGCAAGCCCTTCTCTTTTCAGGAGGTGAGCTGCATGGGGGAACCAGATCTGAACTCGGGGGCTGCAACCCATTTAGGGTCACGCGGCTCGGTAATGTAGAACCACCCCGATTGCCACCCTTTGATGGTTTCCACAAAGGCGCCCTCGAGCCAGAGGACGTTGGGCATCTTGCCCACCATGGCGTCTTCGCACTCCGCTTGGACGCCCTTCACTACCTTCGGCTTGACATTGAAGGTTTTCAGCCACAAGCCGAAGTGGGGCTGGATGTAGAGGAAGGCCTCACACACGACGATAAACGCCGAGATGTTGAGGATGAAGTTTGGCGCCAGATCGTGGAAGTCCAGGCCGTAGTAGTACATGAGCCCCGGACGAAGGGATGAAGTGGGAAGCCCAGTCCGCGGAGGAAGTGGGGAAGGAATACGACCCTCTCATGGGGCCTGGGGGTGGGGATGAGCTGCCCCTTGTCGGGCAGCCGGTGCGCGATGTCCCTGGATAGGTATCCGGCGCCGCGCAACTTCTCGATGTGCTCCCCCGTAACGGAGGAGATCATCCACTTGCCTCCTGCTCCGGACATGGCTGGAGAAGGTTGAGACGAGGTGTGCGGGCTTGGGCGCTGGAGCTCGAGTGCGCGGAGATGGATAAGCAAAGGAGGAAGAAGGCGTAGGTAAAAGAGGTGGATCCTTATCCCCTTATATATGGGCGGACGAAAACTATGCGTCCCCACCGGCCTGGTAAAACTCGCTTATCTCCCAAGCGCCACCATCAATGGCGCGGTTGGGTTACCCACGTCCGTATTGATGAGAATCCCGGAATAAGGGGAACACGATCTCTGCTTCGACAAGACGTACCAAGGAAACCGCTTCGCTAAACACGTTGAGGTGGTATAATAAAAAATGATTCAAGTAAAGGCTTGGTAGTGGAATGACATCATGCCACGAAATACGTCAGCAGATTGAACTTGTGTAAATATTATTCTCTCTACGGTGGAATGTGGAATTTATTTTGCAGAGCCGGACACTATCCTGGTGTTCATAATCTTCTATGAATTATTCGGAGGAGGAACCCGCCTTGCAATGCCGAACAATATGCGCGCCGGACTTATCGTCATTGAAGCCTGGTTCAGGGGCTACTGAGGGAGTCCTAGACTAGGGGGTGTCCGGATAGCCGGACTATCATCATCGGCCGGACTCCAAGACTATGAAGATACAAGATTGAAGACTTCGTCCCGTGTCCGGATGGGACCTTCCTTGGCGTGGAAGGCAAGCTTGGCGATACGGATATGTAGATCTCCTACCATTGTAACCGACTCTGTGTAACCCTAGCCCTCTCTGGTGTCTATATAAACCGGAGTGTTTTAGTCCGTAGGACGAACAACCATGACATTATTCATGTTGCCACCAAAACATGACACACTTGCTAGGCATGGAAGTCAAAGGACACATGTGTGCTCTCGCGAGGCAGGCAGACTAGGGTTTCTTGCCTCCGGCCGGTGGCGCCGTAGTTCTACCTTGTCTCGTATGGCCTTAGGCCAGGGAGGCATGGTGTATCTTGGTCCTTGCGGTGGGAGGGCTCCTTCTCCGTTTTTAGATGTCCTTTGTGTTCGTTTAGGGCTTGTGTCCTGCTCTGGAAGACGAGGAGGTGGGTCCCTGAAGATGGAATAAAGTTCTCCGCCTAGCCCCCGTCCCGGCGCTGCAACTAGCGTTGTCGGAGGGCATGTGGAGGTATGTTTCCGACGAAGCTCACGAGATTCGGTCGGTGGTTGTCTTTGGTTCGATCGAATTCGATCTTCGCTCATCTATCTCTATGTGTCTTCAAGTCAGATCCTTCCGATCTACATTTATTTTCATCAGTGGTGGTTGTAATTCTGGTGTGTTGGTCCTGTGGGGCCTTAGCACAACGTCTCAACTGTTTACTAAAACAAGTTTTCCCCGGCTCCAGCGAGAGATGGGTGACAACGGCGGTGCGCCTTTAGCTCGCTTCAATCCTTGTATGCGTCGCTATGTGGTCTACGGATCTGGATGTAGTTTTTACTATTTTTAGTGTTCATAGTGCTGCCATGATTGATGATGAATAGATTAAAAGTTTTCCAAAAAAAAATGAAGTCAAAGGAGCACCAAACAAGGTAAGCAAAGTCTAGCATCTAAATAGGATCATGACTATTTTTATGATTTCATCAAGGGTGGCGTTGACCTTTGGCGGAATATTTGAGATCAGAGCGCACACTTGAGGATGATAGAGACGTGCTACTCAGCCACCAGGGAGATGGAGACACTGACGCAAGCTCCATCCACACGCCGAAATAGATGCCATGCCTTTTTTTTCAAATGCCGGTGGACATATATTAAAGAAAACCAGTCCTTAAATCTACAAAATGAAGAAATTACCAGCAAGTCCTTGAAAATATCAGTACCGTCTTTCTTTTGCATCCACCGACGGCGTAACGTGAGTAAATATTGTTGCCGCCTCCGGGCACGGGCTTACCACTCATTGGTAGCACTACTAGAAAAAGGCCTACTAATGGCGCACCGGTTTTGCCTACTAATGGCGCACCACCGGTGCGCCATTAGTACCACGCCATTAGTATTTATTACTAATGGCGCACCGATGATGCGTCATTAGTATCTGGTATACTAATGGCGCACCAGGCAGTGCGCCATTAGTATAGGCCACGGTGCGCCATTAGTATAGGCCACCGGTGCGCCGTTAGTATAGGCCACCGGTGCGCCATTAGTATTTTTGAATTTTTTGAATTTTGAATCTGGATCTGGATCTAGATCTGGATCGTGATTTTTTGCCCATTTTTTGCTCGTTTTTTTTTGCTCATTTTTTGGCACGACATTATTTCAAATTTTGTTCCTATTTTTGGATCTTGTACATTCTTTTGCCGTGTTCTTTTGCCGGAGAGGAGTTCGCTGGAAAGGAGTTCGCCGGAGAGGAGGAGGAGGAGGTCACCGGAGAGGCTCTCGCCTACATCGCCGGAGAGGAGGAGGAGGCGGTCGCTGGAGAGGAGTTCACCGGAGCATCGGAGAGGAGGAAGGAGAAACCATGAGGGGATGGGAGGAGAGGAGGGAGGAGGAGCTCACCGGAGAGGAGGGAGGAGGAGCTCACCGGAGAGAAGGGAGGAGGAGCTCACCGGAGAGGAGGGAGGAGGAGCTCACCGGAGAGGAGGGAGAAGAAACCGTGAGGGGAGGGGAGGGGAGGGAAGGAGAGGAGGGAGGAGGAGGTCGCCGGAGAGGAGGAGGGTAGTATGGTGGAGGAGAGAAGGGAAGATGGAGTGGAGGAGAGGAGGAGATGGAGTGTAGGAGAGGTGGAATGAAGAGATAAGGAGGAGAGGACCACGGCCAGCCATATATACGGCATACTAATGGCGCACCGCGGGCAGGTGCGCCATTAGTAACTTTTTTTTTATTTTTTTGATTTATTTTGAATTTTGAAGGCGGGAAGATACTAATGGCGCACCATGGGCAGGTGCGCCATTAGTATTTTTTTTATTTTTTTGACTTATTTTGAAGTTTGAAGGAGGGAAGATACTAATGGCGCACCATGGGCAGGTGCGCCATTAGTAACTTTTTTTTTTATTTTTTTGACTTATTTGGAATTTTGAAGGCGGGAAGATAGTAATGGCGCACCATGGGTAGGTGCGCCATTAGTAAGTTGTAATTTTTTTGCCTCTCCAGATCTTAAAAGCCCCGTATCTTTTTTTCTGTTAGGTTTTTGAGGATTTTGAAAATGTTTAATGGAGTTACCCGAGTTAAATTTGAAAGTAACTTTTCGAGTAGATGATTTTTCATATAATTTTTTTTTTCATCCGAGTTAGTATGCAAAAGTTATGCCCATTTTTATAAATTCTCGCGAGATTTTGCAAATGAAGTCAAAATTCATATTTGCAAATTTTCCCAACAACTAAACCACATATCACATGGGAAACTTATTTTCTTTTATTTTTTTGACATTTTCTTCATTTTTTTATTTTTTTAAACTGAAAAGGCGATCGGGGGGGGGGGGGGGGGGGGTGCATTCGGTGGAAGTGGTGGCCAAGTTACTAATGGCGCACCGTGGCATGGTGCGCCATTACTAGTTGCGCCATTACTAGTTCAACTAGTAATGGCGCACCACTCCCATGGTGCGCCATTAGTAGTTTTGAATTTTTTTAAAATATATATATTTTTACTAATGGCGCACCGTGGATGTGGTGCGCCATTAGTATTTGGACACTAATGGCGTACCAACACATGGTGCGCCATTAGTATATAGTAATGGCGCACCACATGTCTGGTGCGCCATTAGTGTCAATTTCATCTATAGCCCTTTTCCTAGTATTGTAGGGTTTGTTCAAGTGTTTTTGCACCCGCAAAAAAAATCCATTGCTGGCGAGATTATACACATGATACATGCATGCACAGATGATGGACGTACGCATAGTCTCTGATTATGGATGGTTCAATTTGTCCTACCTAGGTCAAATGATGAACCCAATGACGAATCTACTAACCCATGAACAAACAAGCAAAGTTCAACTGACTACACGAGGCAAACAAAGTTGATCGGGCGGCAAAGCCAACAACGCTTAACACGAAAAAGGGATGGCGTACGATATAGTATATACGTATGTGGGTGAATATGTTTTTCACACAAGTTAATTACATCCGTGCTCTAAGAAAGCTACGTGCAAATCTATAAATAAGAAAGCTATGTCCAAATCAATAAATAAGAAAGGTACGTACGAATCGATAAATTGCTAGAAATACAAATTCGCGTCAAAGAAGAACTTTAACTTTTAGGTTGCAAAATGGAATATTCACTTAAGTGGGCTGATCAATCCCTTCTGTAGGTGTGACGCCTCTCCTGTGAAAAATGTCCCTTCTTTCGAGCATCTACAGTCTGACTTGTCAAATCCGACCCTTCAAACGCCTGCGCGCACGCGGGCACCCCTTAAATAATGGTGTCCACATCCGGACACCTCACTCACCATATATCAAATCCATACAAACTCATGCAACTACATCGATGCACACATATCGTCCAGCTACTCCATCAGTACTAACTAACATGCCATCGGACTACCAATATTTGGCATGTTTGGCTATGATCGAGTTCACCCACGGCTGCCCTTGCCGACCTTCTCGCCAAAGTACCTGTCGAAGACGCAGCACGGATCAAGCCGGATTTGTCCTCGCCGTAGATGTCTTCCTTCTCCACCTTCGGTGGCAGTCCGGTCATGGCATAGACCGCCCGATTCTGCTCAAGGGCGAGGGTGTGCGTGTTTCTCCGCTGCCATTTCTTCACAATGCGGGCGTGGATGGCTTCCTCCTCTTCAGAGGCCCTTATCCTCCCCTTCCCATGGCGGGCCGCCCATTCCCGGTGGGACTCATACTCTACCCGACCGGTGATAGGGAAGGAGAGGTGTTCCAGCCAGGACCACAAGGATCCTGTACCAGAGGACCCGAGCGCCCGGTGAGCCGACGCTATGGCGTAGCGGCGGACGGATCCGTCCGTCGGTCGGTCCTCCCGGGATCGACGGAGTGCAATGTGGATTGCCATTGCCTCCTCCAACCCGCACGGGATGACACCCCAGTCGATGGATCCGGAGTGGTCGGAATTTGATCCGCTGCCTGCCATGCTGGAGACGACAGGAACTTGCCGGAGACGAGATCGGGTGGCGGAGGGGAGGGGAGGGGAGGGGAGGGAAGGAGAGGAGGGAGGAGGAGGTCGCCGGAGAGGAGGAGGGTAGTATGGTGGAGGAGAGAAGGGAAGATGGAGTGGAGGAGAGGAGGAGATGGAGTGTAGGAGAGGTGGAATGAAGAGATAAGGAGGAGAGGACCACGGCCAGCCATATATACGGCATACTAATGGCGCACCGCGGGCAGGTGCGCCATTAGTAACTTTTTTTTTATTTTTTTGATTTATTTTGAATTTTGAAGGCGGGAAGATACTAATGGCGCACCATGGGCAGGTGCGCCATTAGTATTTTTTTTATTTTTTTGACTTATTTTGAAGTTTGAAGGAGGGAAGATACTAATGGCGCACCATGGGCAGGTGCGCCATTAGTAACTTTTTTTTTTATTTTTTTGACTTATTTGGAATTTTGAAGGCGGGAAGATAGTAATGGCGCACCATGGGTAGGTGCGCCATTAGTAAGTTGTAATTTTTTTGCCTCTCCAGATCTTAAAAGCCCCGTATCTTTTTTTCTGTTAGGTTTTTGAGGATTTTGAAAATGTTTAATGGAGTTACCCGAGTTAAATTTGAAAGTAACTTTTCGAGTAGATGATTTTTCATATAATTTTTTTTTTCATCCGAGTTAGTATGCAAAAGTTATGCCCATTTTTATAAATTCTCGCGAGATTTTGCAAATGAAGTCAAAATTCATATTTGCAAATTTTCCCAACAACTAAACCACATATCACATGGGAAACTTATTTTCTTTTATTTTTTTGACATTTTCTTCATTTTTTTATTTTTTTAAACTGAAAAGGCGATGGGGGGGGGGGGGGTGCATTCGGTGGAAGTGGTGGCCAAGTTACTAATGGCGCACCGTGGCATGGTGCGCCATTACTAGTTGCGCCATTACTAGTTCAACTAGTAATGGCGCACCACTCCCATGGTGCGCCATTAGTAGTTTTGAATTTTTTTAAAATATATATATTTTTACTAATGGCGCACCGTGGATGTGGTGCGCCATTAGTATTTGGACACTAATGGCGTACCAACACATGGTGCGCCATTAGTATATAGTAATGGCGCACCACATGTCTGGTGCGCCATTAGTGTCAATTTCATCTATAGCCCTTTTCCTAGTATTGTAGGGTTTGTTCAAGTGTTTTTGCACCCGCAAAAAAAATCCATTGCTGGCGAGATTATACACATGGTACATGCATGCACAGATGATGGACGTACGCATAGTCTCTGATTATGGATGGTTCAATTTGTCCTACCTAGGTCAAATGATGAACCCAATGACGAATCTACTAACCCATGAACAAACAAGCAAAGTTCAACTGACTACACGAGGCAAACAAAGTTGATCGGGCGGCAAAGCCAACAACGCTTAACACGAAAAAGGGATGGCGTACGATATAGTATATACGTATGTGGGTGAATATGTTTTTCACACAAGTTAATTACATCCGTGCTCTAAGAAAGCTACGTGCAAATCTATAAATAAGAAAGCTATGTCCAAATCAATAAATAAGAAAGGTACGTACGAATCGATAAATTGCTAGAAATACAAATTCGCGTCAAAGAAGAACTTTAACTTTTAGGTTGCAAAATGGAATATTCACTTAAGTGGGCTGATCAATCCCTTCTGTAGGTGTGACGCCTCTCCTGTGAAAAATGTCCCTTCTTTCGAGCATCTACAGTCTGACTTGTCAAATCCGACCCTTCAAACGCCTGCGCGCACGCGGGCACCCCTTAAATAATGGTGTCCACATCCGGACACCTCACTCACCATATATCAAATCCATACAAACTCATGCAACTACATCGATGCACACATATCGTCCAGCTACTCCATCAGTACTAACTAACATGCCATCGGACTACCAATATTTGGCATGTTTGGCTATGATCGAGTTCACCCACGGCTGCCCTTGCCGACCTTCTCGCCAAAGTACCTGTCGAAGACGCAGCACGGATCAAGCCGGATTTGTCCTCGCCGTAGATGTCTTCCTTCTCCACCTTCGGTGGCAGTCCGGTCATGGCATAGACCGCCCGATTCTGCTCAAGGGCGAGGGTGTGCGTGTTTCTCCGCTGCCATTTCTTCACAATGCGGGCGTGGATGGCTTCCTCCTCTTCAGAGGCCCTTATCCTCCCCTTCCCATGGCGGGCCGCCCATTCCCGGTGGGACTCATACTCTACCCGACCGGTGATAGGGAAGGAGAGGTGTTCCAGCCAGGACCACAAGGATCCTGTACCAGAGGACCCGAGCGCCCGGTGAGCCGACGCTATGGCGTAGCGGCGGACGGATCCGTCCGTCGGTCGGTCCTCCCGGGATCGACGGAGTGCAATGTGGATTGCCATTGCCTCCTCCAACCCGCACGGGATGACACCCCAGTCGATGGATCCGGAGTGGTCGGAATTTGATCCGCTGCCTGCCATGCTGGAGACGACAGGAACTTGCCGGAGACGAGATCGGGTGGCGGAGGGGAGGGGAGGGGAGTGAAGTGAAGTGGTTAGTGTTTGCTCCGTCGAGCGGAAGGGGACGAATATATGTGGGATCGGGTGAGCCAAAATGGGCCGGGTCCGATATGACGGGCGTGCCCGGGTGCCCCATATCCGCCCCATATTTAGGATGGATATCAGGGGTGCCGGTTAACCCGTGCATTTGAGGCCCGTTTGCGGCGTGCATTTGGTCAAAAAACGTGACCGGGCTGCCCGCCCTGACGTATAAGATGGGTTTGAGGCGTCCGACTGTAGATGCCCTTAGTCTGCTGGTAATGAAGCAGTTCCGAGAGATCCACTGAGCATTGACTCACAGCGGAGCAATGATCAAGTCGCCGTGAAGAGTCTCCACCTTTCTGTCCCTTTTCTACTTCTGTCGCCCATCTTCCGTTCAACATCAAATTTACGTGGATGAACAGTACTCTTTGTATGTAACAAACCAAAAGTAATAATAAAAATTTGATCCAGAAATTCCAGAAAGCGCCACTTACACACGAGACAATGCCAGCTGTACCACTCGTTGTACACACACATGTTACATTTGGGGAGCCGGGAGGGGGCTAAATGGTTTTTGACCGTTCTATTAGTAGCTAGCTACTGTTCATGCATGGTTCAGCTGGGGGTCACGTTGGTAATGCCGGCAGTGGTTCAGTACGTACGTAGGTTATATATGTGGCATACGTACATCGTCGTGAGCTTGACAGGCAGCAACCGATGGAAAACTGGTCAATCGGCAAACTTTTCGATGGCCCTTTTAATTTCTCCAGGTGTCAGATCGAGACGTTCACATGGCAGGACGTACAAATATAGGTATATAGAGTACTTACATGTGTGGCTCTTGCCAGTTGTGGGTGCAGTGCAGGGAGAAACCGTGTGCACGATGCATGTCGCGGTATTTGTCTAGTAACGATGACCAGACTAGACATCAGAGTTCAGTCTTCAGAGCATGGTGGATGGTGTCTCCAAACAAAGAATGGATGGTGCACTAGACAAACACTCATGCAATATAAATTCGCCAGAGGAAATTTCTTCGACTCACAAAGGTGAAACCAGAGGAGATTCAGAGGCCCAAAGTAAAATAAGTGTACAATCAATCAGAACACAGACGGTGCAGCGAAATGCACTTTTGCTTCTAGAGTAAGCTTGAATGTGGCTCCACTCCAGCCAGTCTAAGGGATGATAGCTAGGTCACTGACCGAACTGCAGCCAATCTCAGAAGTAATTCGTTGAACCAACAGGCTCTCCAGACAGCAACATAGCTGAGGCAGCGTCTCTTGTTGTGTCCGGCCAAATAATACTTTTCACACGTAGTACATAGCTAGTCGGATACTTCATGCATGACGACCATACATGTATATATGTCACGATACTTCACCACACACGGTCTCTCATCTCTCTACGTGAGACGACAACTTGAGATCCACAAGTGAATTGCCAGCTTGTCAATAGCTAGAAAGTACTCCCTCTGTCTCATAATGTAAGACGTTTTTTGACTCTAGTGTAGTGTCAAGAAACGTCTTACATTATGGGACGGAGGGAGTAAAAAACATCACTCAATGTCAATGTCGTGTACATTTGTGGTTTCTGGGAAATATCCGTTCGGACCATCTAGCTAGCGACCCCATGATATATTTTTCTAGAAGGAAGTTCTTATTGTCTTCGCTCTCCGTATCAAGAATGTATATAACCAACGCACTTATCACAAACTTAATATGTATGGTCACAAAAAATGTAGCCAGATTATAAAAGTGCGACAGGCTACAATGAGAAGATTTCAGCAGTATGAAGTCTACTGACAGCACACAATCCAAATCTGGACATAAATTCCCTAGTAAGCCACTCAAGTTTCTTAGGATCAAGTTCCACATTATCCCATGATCACCATCAACTGATACAAAATATAGCAGCAAACGCATACGCACACCAAATGTTATTCAGTGCCTAGGGTCCGGAATACGTTATTTTCGAACCATGATTTTGGTATGTCATTGCATTTAGAATATACAAATAGTTACATAAATCCTGACCCCTGACGAAAAATCGGCATCAGAAATGCAAGATACAAGTCATAACCATGTAAAACCACAAAAAAATGTCTATATTTATATTTTATGTCATATTTCTATGTTTGCAGTTTTAGGCCACGTATACAGTTTTATCAGTTTATAGTACACATTTTGTTATGTTCTTTTTGACTTCCAACGTATGCAATGACGTATAAGTAGAAAAGGTGTGGAAAAGTAACAATTTATTCTTTGTTGTTAATGTTAGTACCGAATAGCATGAACCTACTAGTGTTTGTTTCCTCGTAGTCAAAGGTCACTCTCCTCTACATGTTTGTTTCCTTATATATGGAAAATCTCTCGTTGATACGAGATTCTCTTTGTTTTGGTGGCATGCTCCTATGAGATATCGATGGGAACTTTTTGTGGTGTAACTTCATGCGATATTTGTACCAGCATTTCATAATGCTGAGAGAGCTGAAATACTACCCATGTGGATGTCTTCTATCTATAGGCTGCTTTCTACGAGAAAGACAGTAAAAGATGCATCGACGGTATAATTATTTTGCGGGTGACATGGACAGTCTAAACATAACTGAGTGTTTTTCTAAATCTGTAAGGAAGCTACATGCAGACCGATAAATAGCTAGAAATACAAATTTGTGTCGAAGAAAAATTTGTTTTTTAGGTTGCGAAATGATATATTCACTTAATTAAATGGGTGATCAGTCGCTTCTGTAGGTGACGTCTCTCCTCTAAAAAAAAGGTCCTTCTGGTATTGAAGCGGTGCTGAGGGATCCACTAGATCAAGACTCAAGAGCGTTGACTCATTGCGGAGCCATGAGTCTCCGTGAAGACTCCACCCTTTCTGTCCCTTTTCTACTTTTTCCGTCTGTCTACCGTTCAACATCAAATTTACGTGGATGAACAGTGCTCTTTGTATGGAACGAACCAAAACTAAATAAACATATAGAGGAGAGTCTCCACCCTTTCTGTCCCTTTTCTACCTTTTCCGTCTATCTACCGTTCAACATCAAATTTACATGGATGGACAGTACTCTTTGTATGTAACAAACCAAAAGTACATAATAACAATTTGACCCAAGAATTCCAGAAAGCGCCACTTACATAGAGACAATGCCAGCTGTACCAGTCGTTGTACACACACGTTAATTCCATTTTGGGGGTGGAGTAAATGGTTTTTGACCGCTCTATTAGTAGCTAGCTACTATATATGCATGCATAGTTCAGCTGGGGGGTTCGGGGTCACGTTGGTAATGCCGGCAGTGGTTCATTACGTAGGTTATATGTGGCATACGTACATTGTCGTGAGCTTGACAGGTAGCAACCGATGAAAAACTGGTCAATCGGCAGACTTTTCGATGGCCCTTTTAATTTCCCCAGGTGTCAGATGGAGACGTTCACGTGGCAGGACTTACAAATATAGGTACTATATATATAGAGTACTTACATGTGTGGCTCTTGCCAGTTGTGGGTGCAGTGCAGGGAGAAACCGCGTGCACGAACGATGTCGCGGTATTTGTCTCCTAACGACGACCAGACTAGACATCAGAGTCCAGAGCAAGGTGCATGGTGCGTGGTGCATGCATGCATGGTTCACTCTCCAAACAAAGAATGGATGGTGCACTAGCCCTAGACGAAAAACAAAACTTGATTAGCGCATGCATGACGTTTAGTAGTAAATTTTCCACACGGCTCGCCACTTCGTGGACGATCGACGCGGCTGCAACCTCGTGGAGGATCGACGCGGCATTGCTCAACCTTGTCTCCTCTCCTCCCCTCCGCCTATAAATCTGGAGGGCATGGATGCATTGCTCATATCCCCCATCCATCCCAAGACATAGCAGAAGCAGCAGCCTGCTACGTACTCTTGTTCATCCCATATCATCCACGCTACAACATCAGCTGTAACACATCACATTAATCAAGCAAGTGATGGCTGCTGCGCATGTATGCTTCTCCTTATCCTCCTTGGCGCCGTTGCACCTTCCCGCTTTGCCGGTGGCCAGAAATGGTGGCCGGAGTGGCCAAAACCGTGGCTTATTTCGCCCTTCCACGGTGATATATCCCGGGCGGGAGCCGGTGTCCCATGAGCTGTCCGACGATTTTGACTTCCAGGTATATATTGTTATGGTACAAACATATTTATAGGACCGCAACATGAGCACGTACTTTGAATGCAGTTATCATGCATGTCTGTTTGCCTCTCTTTTTTTTGCTAATTATACTTCCTCCGTCCCTAAATAACTGGCGTATAAATCGAGTCCAAAAATTAATGCTTTCTAAATTTGATAAATCATATATACAAACAAAATCTGGTAATGCTGAATGTCAGGTACGAGCACATGGCAAATCGAACATTTTCACAAATTTAATGACGTGAGGATGGCAACTTTAGTTGCCAAGGTGGCAACTTCATGCGTCAGTTTTTTTAACAGAAAATTGTCGTGTGTGTCAACTAACTTGCCATCCTTGCGTCATTGGAATGAGCACAATTTTCGATCTCTATTTTGTTTGTTAATTAGTTTTGAAACTACGTTAATAAAATATAAACCTACATTATATGCATGATTTTCCTATGATGTCATCTAGTAATGAAATCAAGTAATATATGATATATATTGCACTTATCTAGACTTTGTATTCTTGCTAAAAAGAAGTTTGCTCTATGCGCAATAATAGGAAAGCCTATCGAATGTTCAAGCATTGCTTCATCAACATCTGAAGAGCAGAAAAGGAATGTTGAGCACGGTTGATCACCTCAAGCGCCTCTGCATTGACCACTATTTCCACGATGAAATTGATAACATAATGAACTCGTGTGTGGATCTCATCCGTAGTGATGATCTACTTGACGCAACCCTTTCCTTAAGGCTGATGAGAGAAGCTGGATATTCTATTTCGGCAGGTCGGTAAAATACTAGTTTAGTGTGTTGAGTTAGATAAACACACATGTGTTGGGAAACTTGAGTGCAATTTGGTCTATGATGATTTTATGCTATAATTTTTCTAATAAGAAATTAGTCTTAGAGTGGCTAAAAAAATAGCCTTCCTTTGTGGAGCCTAGAAACACCTCTCGTCAGACGTATTATTTTCATTATCTATGACATGCGCCTAAGACCCCTCCTTCTCGGCATGGCAGACGATGTTCTTCGGACGTTCACAAACAATAATGGTGATTTCAACCTTAGGCATAGCAAAGACCTTAGAGGGTTGCTGAGCTTGCAAGACATGTCACACCTCAACATGGGAGAAGCTTCACTCTACAAGGCAAAGGAATTCTCAAGCAAGCACCTTAAATTTGCAATTAAGTATTTGGAGCCAAACCTTGCGAGATATGTCATGAAGTCACTGGACCATCCCTATCATGTGAGCTTGATGCAATACAAGGCTAGGCATCATCTGAGTTACCTCCAAAACTTGCCTACTAGGCACACTGCAATTGAGACGCTAGCACTTGCAGAATTTCAGATCAAGAAGTTGCAGCATCAGAAGGAAATGCAAGAGGTTAAGAGGTATAAACATATTAAACTACACCCCTTCCATTATTAGTTATTGGGAAATTTCCCACCTACCTATTGACAAGACTTGGAATTTATAGATTAATATTTTTGGTCATGTATTCGCACAATTAATGGTGTGGTGCTTTTTTACTATGAAAACTTCATTTTCACACAGATGGTGGATGGATCTGGGACTGGCTCAAGAAATACCAGCTGCACGGGACCAAGTTCTGAAATGGTACATGTGGTCCAAGACTATCCTCGACGGTTTATCCTTCTCTAGATATCGGGTTGAGGCCACAAAGGTTATATCAATGGTCTACATTGTGGATGACATCTTCGATCTTGTCGCCACACAAGAGGAGCTCTATCTCTTTAATGAGGCGATCAAAATGTGAGCACTGATGTTCCCATAATAAACAACAACACCGCACTTTAGGAATGAAGTATAATTACATTTATTCATAAATAAATGACATCTTAAATATGTCCAATTGAACATTAATAATTCTTTAATTTTGAGAGATCATGAATATAGAGATGTTAGGACTGGTCTGACATAAACATTAGGTTACGAGAAATAATTCCATATATTGTTAGCTTTATAATTATTCATATATATTCATACAAAAAATAAGATAAAGCATTGCATATTGAAGGTACTTTTGCACAAAATGACATATTTTTTCTAATGGTATAACCAAACTCATGGGTTAGTTGAGACCATATGCATAATAAAATATATTGTTATAGAAGTTTCACACACAAAGTGCACATTTTGACAGGTGGGATCTTGCAGCTGCTGAGTCACTACCAAGTTACATGATATCATGTTACAAGGCTATTTACACCATCACAAATGATATTGCCGATATGGTCAGAAAAGAGCATGGATTTAACCCTATCAATCATCTCAAGAAAGCAGTATGTCTAGTTGAATGGTTTTTCATTTTTCTTAGTTTAATTTGTCTAACCAACTAAATATATTAATAGTACCACCTCACATATTTCTTTGTACTATATAACTTGTGACTAATTGTATTAAAAATAAAATATAAGAAAATAACACTGGAAGAATTGCATTCGTGGCCTTTTTACCTTGGAGTGGGCATCTTTGTTTGAGTAATTGCATTCATGCATTTTTTTTCCTTGCAGTGGGCATCTTTGTTTGATGGATTCATGATCGAGGGAAAATGGCTATCTACTAATCAAATCCCTACATCAGAGGACTACCTAAGAAATGGCATCATCACTTCAGGGGCACCACTTTTATTTATGCATCTTTTATTCATGCTAGGGCATGATGTAACAGATGACAACAACGACCACATACTTAGGGTCATCTCCTGCCCTGCAAAGATCATGAGGCTCTGGGATGACATGGGGAGTGCAAAGGTCAGAATACATCAAGAACTTTATCAAACAAGACTATATGATTAGTAATACTAATATATTTACATGAATTAATTCGTACCATATCCTGGTGGTGTGCATCAGAGTTGACATTGACAAAATTAGGCTGATCTGAAAAGAAATTATTCGTCCCATGCAGGATGAGTTGCAAGAAGGGCTCGATGGATCATACAAGGATTTGTACCAGAGAGAAAACCCTCATGCTGATGCGGAGAAGCACATGTTGGATATGATCGCGGGTGAATGGGAGGATCTAAACAGGGAATGCTTCTCTCAGACAAACTCCACACTACCACCTAGCTTCATCGGGGTGTCTCTCAACTTTGCAAGGATGGTCAGCATCATGTATGGCTATGACGATGAGCAGAGGCTCCCCTCCCTGGAGGATTACACTAGGATGTTGCTCTTTTGAATAATGCATGCTAGCTCTGTGTATATAAGTAGTATATATGTAGCGCACCATTTTTCGCAGGGTTGCCCAGTTGTATCGTGAACTATTATCATGCACCATTAGCGAATGTGTTCCTACTTCCTAGTGGTCATATAATAAATTTACTTGTCAAAAGCCTTGAGCCGCCTGCAAGGTTATGCACGTGTTGCAGTGTATGTGATGCATGTGAAGTTATGGAATCAAATAATACTATCTATATGAAAGTGTCAATGCACGGATTACTAGTTAGATCCTAATCCACTCTATCTCATTGTCTCATCATCGGCGGGAACGTCTAGTTCTCTTGTGCATAGCGAACTTCTCACATAGCCTATCGGCAAAAGCACAAGTGTGTGTGACCATCATGGGCGGCCAGCGGTACGGCGGCCAACGATCTGCAACAATCCAAACCCATTCAAGGGGTCATGCACACTAGGCCCGGACAGGATGTTGTGGCATTCATGACTTGGATCGTGGACTAACATAATCAGGAAATTTGATTAGTACATGATTCATGTATCAATAGCCACCGATTCTTTGGTTCAATCTTGTTCTGTTCTGCTTCCAGGAAATACTTTTTTTACAATAATATGACTTTATTTCTCAAATAATAGATAGGTCATTTACAAGCATATGAGGAATACAGTCTGGAGGGGTAAAATCTCAAAATGAGGAAGCTCTAGAGCTGAAGCAATGTTTTGCTTAAGATTCTGCTATCTGATTTGCTTCATGAAAGCAGTGATCATACAAAACTGTCCCAAAATCATTAGCAAGGTTATGGCATTCCCTTACTATCACAACTTCAAGGCCGAAGTAGTCCTCGCGCTGATTCAAGGTTTGCACCGCAAATGTACTAGATGATTCAACAATCACTCAGGTACCTCCAACGTTTGCTGTAGATAGAGCCCACTATGAATAGCACTCAATTCTGCACAATCAACATTGTTAACATGTGGTAAAAACCAGTTAGCTGCAGCCAGAAAATCCCCCTTATTATCACGTGCAACAACTCCTGTGGCACCTGATTAGCTGTCATGATGAAATGCAGCATCCACATTGACCTTAACGAAACCCTAAGGCGGTCTAATCCATATGTGGTCACGCTTTCGAACTGGTTAATTGGGAGACGCTGCTCTTATAAAGTTTGTAGCCAATACTTTGATAGAAACACTTGTACGATCCGGCAATTGGACAGTCTCACGCTTCACAAGACTGGCGCCGTTGCCACCAGATATACCACGCTGCGACGACAATCAGCTCTGCCATTGGTAGGTCCCCACAGTTTGTGTGGTTTCTTTCTAAAATTTCCATACTAATAGATCTCGAGCAATATTCCGTCACAGCCTTCATAATGACTTCCTCCAGCCTAGAGCAGCCCAAACTTCCAGCGATCTAGTGCAAGTGAACAAGCAATGTTGTATATCCTCCAAACCGATTCTGCACATTAGGCATTGGCAAATAACAGGAATATATCGACTAGCTAGCACACCGTAACATGGAACTACTCCATGCAATACCTTCCATACAACATGCATTTTTGACTTTACCAGGGACTTTTAACACCTGCTAGGTATCCTTCGAAATTTTGTTTACTTGAATGCTTCCAGCACCATCAATAAGTAATGTCCGCTGACCATATTGATGGGATGGGTGCCGAAGAAAGTTTATGACTTACGTGCACAATTATTGTAATGTGACCATTTTTTGTCAAAAAAATTTGTAATGTGACCACTGATCTTTTGCGATTAAATCTCCAACATTGATCAATATTGTAATGTGACCATTGATATTTTGCGTTAATTATCTATGGTCGCATTATAATATTTTGTTAACCTGAATTCTCCTATAAAATGATGTTATTGTCCAAGACATATAAAAATAAGTATTTGTCTATCACAATTTTGTTCTTCAAGCAACAAGAGGGGGAACACTATGTTTGCCTCCTAGTTGCGACATATGCCTCCATCCAACTTTGCCTCTATCATCGTGTAAAATACAATTTTATCTTCAAGCAAGAGTAACAAATATCCAAAGAGGACAGGACCAGCTATGCCCTTGGCGTGCTTCAAGAGTACGTGGCCGAACCCGTCAGGCCCCGGGCCACATGGCAAATATCCTTTTGTGAGCTCCTCTAACGTGAAACGAGATTATACGGACATTGCTTGGGTGATGTCCAGAGTGGCTATGTTAATGAGGCAGCAAAGGTAGATGTCACTGGCGAGGAAGGTGGGTAGGGTGGGGTTAGTACCCAGCAGGGTGGCTTAGAAGTAGTGCTGAATGATGGCCTTGGCACCATGGGCAGAGACATATATACATGCCTTTGATTTCTAGCCCGTGACATGATTCTTACGGATGTATTTTTTTTAAAAAGGGGGAATACCCCGGCCTCTGCATCTGGACGATGCATACGGCCACTTTATTGATTATTAACACAAGACCTTACAAAGTCGTACAACAGTAAGACCAAAGACACCATCTTCGCAACCTCTGTCGCTACTCCTATCTAACTGATGAAGGGGCGCTGATGGTCTGGGCCTAATACCAAACAGACCTCGCAGCCAAACCTAACATCTTAGACCTGAGGTCCCAACCAGGACTCCTTCCGGGTATGGGCACCCACCAGTCCGGCGTGCTCGTCAACCAGGCCCCCTGCCGGGTATGAGGCCGCCGCAGCCACGTACCATCAATCCATCTTCAGAGCTGAACTGTTGCATGAACCGTGCCAGGCCTCACTGCCATCGACGTCACCACAACGCCAGACAGCGCCACCATCCTGCACTCGTCCATCATCACACGCCCACCGGCGAGACCCCCGCTGCTCCATGCCGCTGAGACCCGCCGTTGTCAACGTGCCAGATGCCACGCCGCTCCTCCTCTTGTCCCCTCCAGCCAACACTTGCTCCAAAACGATGCCCCCCGGGAGGGAGAACGACATCGAAACGTCGCCATCGTCCGATCCGGTAGATCCAGATCAAGGGTTTCCCCCGGAGCCTTTCGATCAGGTTGACGTGACCTGCAACGACGATGCCTCGAGAAGGGAACGACGTCCGAGACGCCGCCATCGTCCGCCATGACCGCAGTCAGACGCGATTTTCACCGGAGGCCACGGCGTCCCGATCTCGCTGTTGGCTGGAACGGAGCCCTCCGCCGAACCGGTGACGTTGCCGCCGATCCGATCCCACCGCTGTGCGACGCCCCGATGGAGAACCCGATCTAGATCGAAGACGACCTCGACCGAAACCCTGCCACCAGCACCGCCACACCGCGCCATCTCCTCCTAGCCCAGTCGCTGCCGGATCCAGCCGTCCCCGCCTCCGGGAGACCAGCCGGACGAGGCGCCCCTTGTCCCCGATCTGACGGCCCGCGCCGCCGCCACTAGGGCCAGAGGCAGGAGGGAATGCCCCGCCGCCGCCCGCGCCGAGCGGGCTTCGCCCGGCTGGCGCACTCCGGCGGCGGCGAGGGGGAGGCGACGCTAGGGAGGCGACGGCGGCGGCCGCCGATCGATCTCCTGAGGCGCACGCGCGGAGCGCGCCGCGGGAGCGGGAGAGACGGGAGATGGGAGGCACAACGTGTAAATACAACATGCTCTTGTCCCCAGTGTGACAAAGTTTCAACATTCATGTTGCCGCCAAAATACGACATCCATGCAAGGTGTGCAAGTCAAAGGAGTGGCGCCAGACAAGGTCAACAAGATCTTGCATCTGAATAGGATCACGGCGGTTTTTACGATTTCATCGAGGGTGGGGTTCTCCTTTGGCCGAATATTTGAGATTAGAGTGCACCCTAGAGGATGATGGAGTCCTGCTGGTCAGCCAACAGGGAGTCGGAGCCAATGACGCAAGATCCATTCACAACTGAGTTGAACACAGGGAAACAGAACAAATGGCTTTTTTTTTAAAATGCCGGTGGACATATATTAAATAAAACCAGCCTTTACAAGAACTTTCTACAAAACAAAGAAATTATCAGCAAGTCCTTTGAAAAATTAGCACCGTCTTCCGGCATCGACCGAGGCGTGCCGTGAGCAAACACTGTTGCTACCTCTGGGCACGGTCCTATCACTCGTTGGACAGGTTTGTTCAAGTGTTTTTGCCCTCAACCATTGTTGCCGAGTGTACACACATGGTACATGCATGCACATATGATGGACGTATTCGCATAGTCTCTGATGGTTATGATGAAAAAGGGTTTCCCTGTTTCTCTACTATTTAAAAGAAACGTAGTGTTTCGTTTTCCCTCTTACGTTCCCCCTTTTCGTCCAACCCCTTCGTACGACCCCTCCTCCTCCCCTCCAGCGATTTTATTTTCTCCCTCCACCGGTTTTCTCCCCACCGGTTTTCTCCCTGCCGATTTTCTTTTGTCCCTCCAATCGGACTCTATCTTCGGTAAACAAATAATTCATATAAGGTAACCAAGCGCAATCAATCCAAACACAATCAATTCATGCATGGCAATCAATTCATTCATGACAGTGATCAATCTCCTTCCTTCTTTCAATCCGACGGTGATCAATCTCCTTCCTTCTTTCAATCACTTCCTTTCTTCTATCACCATGCTGGTTTTCAATTTATAATTGTTTCCATCTGGCCGGACAAACCCATTCAATTTTTGCTAACACAATTAATTCACGTATGGTAATGAATCTGTTACTATTTGGTAACGCATAATGTAATCAATTAACGCATGGTATCCAGTCTCTATTTGGTAACGCAATAAACGCAAATAGGCAATCAATTCATGCATGATCACAGAAAAAATCGTGACTCAACCCCATGAGCCTCTTATCAGATTAGATTCTGTTTTTTTACGTCCCCCGTCTTTCCCTCTACCTATCTCTCCCGTCCCACACACGACCTCGTGTCTCTCGACCAAACCCTATTCCCTCCCTCTTATCGTTTCTTCTCTTGTAGCAGAATGCTTCTTTCCCTCTACCTATCGGCAGCGGTCCTAAGTGGCATTCGAAGCAGAGTGATGCCTTCGTTTCCAGTGTGAGAATCTTATCTTCTATGCATGTACCTCTCCTCCTTTGGTGTCTAGGGCTTGAAGGTTTTTGGGATGCTATCCTTACCACTCTGGAAGTTACGTCGCCACTAGCATCTTCTTGCCACCGTGGGTCATTGGACCTTTTTGTGCCCAACGTGTTCTTCCTTGGAGCACCTCCCGTAATTTATGATTAGTTAAGCAACGCTCTAAACTGTTTTGCCCCCACACCCGGTTATTACGTGTGCATGTTTATCTTTTTGAGATTGCGACCCATTAGTTGATTGGGACATTTACATCTATGCCCTTAACTCGAACCCACTACTCAGTTTTGCCCCTAATTTTTAGGTATGCTCAGTTTTGCCCTTCCGCCATTAGTGTCACTTATAGAAATGCCCTTTTGCGCCGTTACCGTCCGGTCAAAGGACTTTGACCACCCAGAAAAAATAGCAAAAAAATTCAAAAAAATCTGAAATTTTGTGGGATCGAAGATAGTCATGTCCACAAGGCGCGTGCAAATTTGTGTGCCGTTCCGACACTCTGAGAGCTCGTGGCAAAGGAAATCATAAATTTTGTACGCATATGAACAGTAAATTCGAAAAAATAGAAAAAAAATCAAAAAAATATGAAATTTTGGGGAACTGAAGATACTTAGGTGCACAAGATGCGTGCACATTTTTGTTGTGTTTGGACATCGTAGGAGCTCGCGGAGAAAAAAATAAAGTTTAGCTCCTACGAGCTCGTACGGGCTCATGCGATGTCCAAACACAACAAAAATGTGCACACATCTTGTGCACCTAAGTATCTTCAGTTCCCCAAAATTTCATATTTTTTTGATTTTTTTTCTATTTTTTTGAATTTACTGTTCACATGCGTACAAAATTTATGATTTCCTTTGCCACGAGCTCTCAGGGTGTCCGAACGGCACACAAATTTTCATGCGCCTTGCGGACATGACTATCTTCGATCCCACAAAATTTCAGATTTTTTTGATTTTTTTTGCTATTTTTTTCTGGGTGGTCAAAGTCCTTTGACCGGACGGTAACGGCGCAAAAGGGCATTTCTATAAGTGACACTAACGGCGGAGGGGCAAAACTGAGCATACCTAAAAATTAGGGGCAAAACTGAGTAGTGGGTTCGAGTTAGGGGCAGAACTGGAATTGGCCCTAGTTGATTCTTCTTTTTTACGTTCTTCAAATAGCATTTTTTTTAACAGAGAGGACATTTTAATGATGGATAAGTTTATCTTGACCTGCACTACTTAGGTCTTGTATGCGTGTGTTTTGTTGCGGAGCTCATTTTTGTGTATATGACCATGCATCCATCTATGCCGTGTTCTATACCTTGTGCGATCTCCGTGATGATAACTCCATGCCATGCTGCCATTGTGTCAGAGATATAGAGAGAGAGTGGACGAAGGGTCTAGGGAGAGAGAGTATACATGGGTGTAACTAAGAGAGAGAGAGAGATTCATGGGAGACAAATATTTTCACGAGAGTAAATGAAAGAGAGAGAGAGAGATTTACACCGGGGTAACTAAGAGAGAGAGAGAGATTCATGGGAGACGAATATTTTCACGGGAGTAAATGAGAGAGAGAGATTCATTGGAGACAAATATTTTCACGAGAGTAAATGAAAGAGAGAAAAAGAGAGAGAGACATTTACAACGGTGTAACTGAGAGAGAGAGAGAGAGATTCATGGGAGACGAATATTTTCACGGAGTAAATGAGAGAGAGAGGGGGGAGGGAGAGAGGGAGAGAGAGAGAAGTTTTAACCGGAGTATTTGACAGCGAGAGATTTTCACGGTAGAGATTTTTTTTGAGATGCTCTCATGGGAGGAACTACTTATGCATAGAAAGGTTGTTGTAATAATAGTTGCATAGTATTGTTTCTCAGGTTTGTTATAGCCATGCGGAGGGATATTCTGATATGATAATTCAGTATATTTTTGTATAATATGGTCGAGAACTATTGGTTTTCTGCCACAAATGCTATGGTGGCGGTTTCTGCGATATATCAGTTCCGCCCCCATGGCAATATTAAAACTATGTATCCCCGTTGCAACGCACGGGCAATTTCCTAGTTATATTACAAAGCAACCATTCGATACAATCAACTTGTTGGGGCCGTAGCACAAATAAGTCTAAAAAAATGAGAAAAAGAAAGAGAAATAAATGTCGACAACGGCAGATCAACAAGCGAAGATGACCCGCAACCGTTACATCCTCCAGAGAAGTTCCACCGCACTCCAAGCACTCTGAAGCGTCGCATACCGAGCAACACCTTCATGAAGGAATGTGACGACGACGACGCTGCTGCCCGGACTAGTCCTAAGGTTTCCCCCAATACGTGGAGGGCAGTGGGGGAGGGGTGTACCTGACGCCCATCAGGAAGGCCCGGCGACGCTTGCAGGCGTCGCCGCGTCGGAGCCGGATGAGCCGCCAATGATTTCTCCCGACCCAAACACCCACCACCACCCCGGAGAATCCAAGTGTACCGCCCAACCTGCCACCCACCAGCCTGTGCCACCACGGTCACCGAACCAACTTCGCGTCTCACTGAGGCCACCGACACGAGACCTGGAGGACGGGAGAGGAGACAATGGGCTTAGGGCATCCGCAACACAACCGACGGGAGGGGACAACCTCCACCGTTGTTGCGGAGCCGACGGGACGTGATGACATGGACCTACCAGACCCCTACTGGCCCAGCCGGACCCAAATGGGTCCGGACAGCCCCTGTCGCACGTACGCTGCGGCTCGCCGGCCGACGAAGCCACCACCGCCTCCTTTCCACCACCATGAGGGAGCAACACTGTTGAATGCCAACCCACCGGCCCGCCCAACCCAGATGAAGCCCAAAAGGGGCCAGACTTAGGCCGCGCGGGCGCCACCAGCACTACCACGCCGCCCCACGACCAACGGTCGCGCGATCACATCAAAGGCACCTGAGGCCCGCGGAATCACGGGCTTTTTCACCAGTCTCCCATGATTGTCGATGGCTCAATTTGTCCTACCTAGGTAAAACGATGAACCCAATGATGGATTAACTAGCCCATGAACAAACAAGCAAAGTTCAGCTGACTAAACGAGGCAAGCAAAGTTGATCGGGCGGCAAATCCAACGACGCTTCACCAATGGGAGCGTATGTATATATAGGAGTACGTATGTGGGTGAACGGATCCATAGCCATAACTGAGCGGATCAAGATGAGCAGATCCGGAGGCACCAACGGTCCTGGGGAGTGGCCGTCTCTAGTGGGCGTCCCGGCGGCGACGGCCATGAGGAAGATCCGCCACGACAGGCCGGACGTCGCGGTGGAGGTTATCCCGGACGGCACCCCGGTGCCCGCAGAGTACAACCCCAGGCGCGTCCGCGTCTTCTACGACTCGCAAGAGCCCGACGCGCCCGTCGCCAAGATCCCCGTCATCGGCTAGCTGGCCCGGACCGATCACCAGCGCATGCTTTTCCTCTTGAGAGCTCAATAAATAAAGGGAAATGTTTACGGACGGTGCGCCGGCCGAACGCTCGGCCGGTCTTATCGCGAGCGTTCGATCTACTGGGATCCTATGTCTATCCCACGTCCTCCTGCGTCTATTTTTTTTTCTTTTTGCCTTATCTTCTTTCACCTCGACCCATCCTCCCTTTTCCTCTTTCTCCGGCAACACCACCGGCTAGCGGACTCGCACCCAGCTGTGCGTCCCCCTCGCGCGCCCAATCCCGCTGCCTTTTTTGCTGCAACCTCATCGCCATGGTCGCACCCCTCGCATGGCAGCGCCCTCGCGCCGCTCCTGTCGCCATGGCCGCGCGTGATGGGGTGTGGAAGATGCGGCGGGGGCAGACCTCGGGGTAGATGCAAAGATGACCGGCGGAGCTGCAACCAGCATGGCACGAGCTGCAAACCGTCGCGAATAGATGCTACGAGCAGCGAGGTGGAGCTCAGCGACAAGCATCAACCGGAGGTGACTGGTGCTGCAAACAGTGTGATTTTTAGCTCGAACCGGCCGGAAAAAAAGCTGCATCCAGCGTGAATTTTTGCTAGAACCAGCAATGAGGAATTTTCCGACCGACGACGGGCATAATGTTGAAAGCTTCAACCGGCATGTAAAAAGGCTTCAACTGCCATGAAAAAAGCTACAATCGTTCAACAAAAAAGCTACAACCACGTTCATCAGAGCTGCAACCCGAGTTCGCCGGAGTTTTGTAGCCACTATGATCCAGCGATATTTGCTACAACTGGTGTTGTGTTTTGCTACAACCGGTGTCTCATTTTGCGGCATTGCCATAGCCGGCGTCGGGATTTTTTGCTACAATGCTGTCACGTCGTGCTACAACCAGCACTTCAAATTGCTACAACCGGCACACGAGAATGCTACCACTGCTGAGAAAAAAAGCTCCAACCAGAGATACATGGAAACCGAGGCGGGGCGCCATGGAAGCTGCAATCGGCACCTGTGAAAGGTACAACTGTTGATGGGAAAAGCTCCAACTGACAAACAAAAATGCTTCAACCGGAGGTGAACAGAAGCTATGGTCGGAGGACGAAAGCTGCAACCGGCTATGGAAAAGCTACAACCAGCGTTTGCAGAAGCTTCCACCATGTATGATGATGACCATGACGAGTTTTCGACTCGACACGCCGGCGGGCTGCAACCAATGTCGCCGACGACCATGACGGCGGCAACTGAGGGGCCCCGGTGAGCGTCGACCACCATCGCTGCGACCGCAGGGCGATGGCCTCGTGGCTATGGAGGGCAAGAGCTGCGGGGAGGGGGGTTGCGGTGTCGCGGCTGTAGCAACACATCCAACGGCGGCGGGGAGCGAGCACTGGGCGGCCGGGGGCGAGCGCGCGGCGGCCGGGGGCGCATCCAACGGCAGCCGGGAGCGAGCGCGCGGCGGGCGGGGCTAAGCGCATGGCGAATCTGATGTAGGAGGGAAGGAGGAAGAGGATGATGACGTGGGAGAGGGGTGATCGAACGGCTCTAATCCCACGCATCGGGTGGCTGGGGCTAGACCGGCCGAACTGCTCGGCCGGTGCGCCGGCGCCTAACAGTCGCCATAAATAAAGCTAGCACCGTGTTATACCTGCATAGCATAATCCGCCAGCATTATTTTTTTTAAATGATAAGTGCCACACGTGTTGGCACAAAGTAACACCGTCCTGGCGTTTTTTACACTAAAGTTGTCATCCGAAAAAAAAACAAAAAAATTGAAACTTATCATCCAAACAGAAAGTTGACATGCTTCACAACTAAACTTGTCATCCTCTTGTAACTAAACTTGCCATAAAAAATGTCAGAGCGGAATTGCTTCGTTCCACATGTGTGGCATTTATCAGGGACCATTTTTTCGTTGTTTACAAGGCACACCAGGCCTGTATGAAAAGAGACAGGTTCTCCAATGGCCATCAAAATGCACTGGTAGAGGAATCGACAAATCAAGTCGATCAAAGGTTGCCTACGGTTTGGCGGAGCCTGCGCCCAGTCATGCATATGTAGGTCGGAGAGGTCCTATTTGACGCCTTCTGCACTATAGATAAGGAAGTGGCACTCACGCGCCAGATCTGATGGGCTGGCCCAGTGCAAGAGTTTTTCACTCACTCAGTTCCACTGCTTGATCAGCCGACCGTTGACCAGTTGAACATTGACTTTTGAAACAAATCATTGATACGAAAAAATCATAAAATTGAAAAAGTTCATGAATTGGAAAAAATTTCGTAAATTTGAAAAAATTCACGAAATTAAAAAAAGATGTGATTGACCGCCTGAAGGTAGCAAACCATGTTCTAGTCCTAAGCCTAATGGCAAGTAGCACATTACTCTGAACTTCACCACCCTCAACAAAGCATGCACCAAACATCAAACACCTTCAAATGGATTGATGAGATAGTAGAGTACATATATGGGTGCATGAAGCAGTACAAAGGTTGTGGAGGAGCAACTCCACCTTGCTGCTACAATGTGTACAGCACAAGTGTTGAAGGAACAGCTTCAACGTGCTGCGCTAGATATCGCTCTAGAGGCGAATGTAGGCTGATAGGGCAGCAAGAGTTCAATCTAGAACTCCTAGGGCACAAGATCTACTCCAAGATCTTAGATAAGAACAACAAGTTCTATTATAGATAGGGTACATAGTCTAGGTACAAAGTAGAGGTGAGGACCTCTATTTATAGGGCTTTGGGAAGCCTTCACATACTTCTACTTATAGCTAGAATACTCTAGAAACATTATTTAAGGTTCACCATTCTAATCATAGCTACTCACAACTAGAAGACTCTAGAAAACAGTAGGTAGGATAAAGAAAAGAAAAGAAATACTAGACCACAACAGAAGTATCTAGAAATAGCCAAACAGATTTGACATATGATTATATTTTTCATGTTCCTCATCTACTGTTCCTCATCATTCTCCCCTGGTTGTTTGGACCCTCATAGAGCGCTTCTTCTGGATGGTAGAGAGTCAAGTCCGCAACATTGAAAGTGTTGGAGATACCCATATCGCTTGGAAGATCTATTACATAGGCATTATCATTTATCTTCCTCATGATAGAGAAGGGCCCATACCTTCGCTGCCTAAGTTTCCCTTTAACACCTAAAGGCAGCCTCTCTTTTCGAAGGTAGACCATCACCTTATCACCGGCTTGGAATGATTTTAGCCTCCTTTTGCAATCAGCAAGTTGTTTATATTTCTGATTTTGTGCTTGCAAAGCACCGCGAATCTCTTCAAATAACTCGGTGTAATTATCAACAAAGGACAATGCTGATTTTGAGTTTCCCCTTGATGGTAGCTTCACTAGGTCCACCACATGTGATGGAACTTTAGTGTAGACAATGGAAAAAGGGCTCCTTCCTGTGGATCTATGCTTGGAGTTATTGTAGGAGAATTCTGCAAGAGATAAAGCCAAATCCCATTGTCCCTTTCTTTCTCCACAAATGCAACGGATCACATTACCCAAAAACTTGTTCACCACTTCCGTTTGTCCATCTGTTTGTGGATGAGCAGTGCTAGAAAATTTCAATTCAGTGTTGAATTGCTTCCAGAAAGTGAGCCAAAATGAAGCAAGAAACTTGCTATCACGGTCTAAGACGATGGACCTTGGTACTCCATGAAGTCTGACCACTTCTCGAAAGAATAGGTTTGCCACATGATGAGCATCCGTTGTTTTGCGGCATGGGATGAAATGAGCCATCTTAGAAAATCTATCCATGACCACAAATACAACATCACTTCCTCGTCTTGTTCTTGGCAAGCCCAAGACGAAGTCCATAGAAATGTCCTCCCATGGAGCGACAGGAATAGGCAAAGGCATGTATAACCCTGTGTTCTGGACTTGGCCTTTGCAGGTTTGACATACGGGGCACCGTTGAACGAACTTTCCAGCATCTCTCTTTAGTTGTGGCCAAAAGTAGCGAGCTTCCAGGTTAGCGATAGTCTTGTCCCGTCCAACATGGCCACTAAGATCACTTGAATGGAGCTCTCTAACCAGCTTGTCACGTAGAGAACTTCTTGGAATGCACAAACGATCATTTTTGAAGAGATATCCATCTTGCATCAAATAGCCATCACCTAATGGTTGGCCCCTTGCGTGCTTTATCCAAACGTGGCCAAAGTCTTCGTCACCCTCATACAACTCCTTTATTTGATCCATGCCCGGAAGTTCAGCTTCAAAAGAAGTCAAGAGGCATGCATGACGACTCAAAGCATCGGCCACTCTGTTAGTTATTCCAGATTTATGCATGATGAGATAGTTAAATCTCTCCAGATATGCTGCCCATCTTGCTAGCATGCGGTCAACATGCCTTTGATTTCTAAAATGCTTCAAGGATTGATGGTCGCTATAAACAATGAACTCTTTAGGTAGCAAATAGACTTCCCAAGTTTTCAACGCTCTGAAAACGGCGTATAATTCTTGCTGATAGGTACTCCATTTCTGTCTAGCTTCACTTAACTTCTTGCTAAAGAAAGCAATGGGCTTCCTTTCTTGAGATAGGACAGCTCCAATGCCTACTCCACTTGCATCACACTCCAACTCAAAAGTCTTGTTGAAATCAGGTAGTACCAAGACAGGAGCTTGTGATAGCTTTTGTTTAATCTCATTGAAGCTAGCTTCAGCTGCTTCTGCCCAATGGAACTTTCCTTTCTTCAAACACTCGGTAATTGGTGCCATGATAGTACTGAAATTCTTAACAAATTGCCTATAGAAAGTTGCAAGGCCATGAAACACTAGTGCAGAACCGGGCAATAGCACCGGTTCGTAAGGCCCTTTAGTGCCGGTTCCATAACCGGCACTAAAGTGTGGGCACTAAAGCCCCCCCCCCTTTAGTACCGGTTCAGCACGAACCGGTGCTAAAGGGCAACCACGTGGCACGAGCCAGCTCCGGGGGCCTGGAGCCCTTTAGTACCAGTTGGTAAGACCAACTGGTACTATAAGGTTTGGGGGGTTTTTAGTTTTATGATTTCTTTTTCATTTAATTTTGTGTTTCCATTTTAATTCTTTTTCGTTTGCTGGTATTTTACGATACTACACATTGTACACATTATGCATATATATATAATATATATATATATATATATATATATATATAGAGAGAGAGAGAGAGAGAGAGAATTTCTAGTAGAACCAATCATGCATATATATATCATCAGTGTCTCACAAACCACCATATTAACTAATTCACACATACACACATGTATAGCTATATACAATTTCTCCTACATATGCATGCTGCCTTCGGAGCCAGTGGCATTAGCCTAATTGGTGCCTTCGGAGCACGATGACAATCGGAAGTGGTTCATGGTAGCGGGTAATAGTATTCTTCCTTCGGATTTATGACCTGGTCGAGCAAAAATCCCTCTATTTCCTCTTGAAGTGCTTCTACGCGCTCCGTTTTTAGGAGCTTCTCCCGCACCTCTTTGAACTGTTAAGAAGGAGATCAATATGCATGTGTATTAGTTGTGTGACTAGATATCGATAATGGTGTAAAAATTGTGAATAGTGTTCTGACAAGCGTACCCATTCCTGTCTTTGAGATCTGCTCCTTTCGGACACCATCATGCGAATGTTCTCGCAAACACAGAATGCACACAGATCAGTCCCCTGCGCCTGCTTCAGGGCCTTTACGTGAATGGAATTTGATCAGATAATAATTAATCAAGCATGATAATTAAAGAGATGGCAGCTAGCTAGCTAGCTAGTACTACTTAATTACTTACCTTGGGTCGAAACCATTTAAGTTTTTTTTTCCATTCGCCTTCCGTGACACTGATGAACCTTGCCCAAGCCTGCCCGCCGACAAAGAAAATGAATAAAGGGGTTATTAAATAGTTCATATCATGAAATGACGAACTAAATAGGCCGAGATATATAGTTAATAATTATTGAAATTACCTGTTGACTATCCCAAACAAGATGTTATAGTCAGTATATGCTTTGAGTAGTGAGTCCAGTATTTCAACTGTTCCGGCGTCAACTTTAATGATACACAAGATCCAGTGAAATCTGCATGCACACACGTTTGCATGTCTTAATTAAGCGGGCATATGTAAGCAAAAACATGTAGCTAGCTAGTAGGCAAAAATAGAGAATTTGTAGTACAAGACAGTGTGACTCACTGGAAGTTGTAAGGAAGTAGTATATCTTCATTGTATTTGAGGCGCTTCAAGAACTGTAGCATGTTGTCTTCTACGGCCTTTTCTTGATGTGGATTTATTAGCCATGTGTATTCATTAACGGTGTTTGGGTCAATGAACCCAATGCCAAAGCGTCCACCTTTTCTCGTTTCATACATCTTCATCCTGCATAATACCACAGAAAAGAATATAGTGAGGATAATTACAGGTAATGATTGATCAAAATGATCACTACAGCTAACTTGAGACTTAAATTACAGAAAGAAATCACTTACAGACAATAGCAACTGACGATAGATTTGTCGAGTGCGTCTTGATTGTATAACTGAAACAGTTCAGAATACTCAACGGACAGAGCTTTCTCATGGAAGTAATGCTCCTCCTTGACATTCACCATGAGGGACTCTCGATTGGAAATCTTGGTAATGTTCATGTACCATTGATGCAATTCATACATTCTCGTTGGGAGGTTCTTGACCTTGTCTGGCTCGACCAAAGGTTGGCTTCGGACATATTTCCGTTTTATTTCATCCTCTGTAAGCACATGCATGGGCTCAATCTCGAGGAGTTGTCCAACAGTGATGTTGAGAACTTCGGCCTACATTATATGGTCCTTGGTTATTACCACATTACCCACCTCAGGAACGTAAACTGTTTGCCCACAATAATATTGGGCGCGCGTACTGTCACGTGTTGTTGGCACAACAAGCGAGGGAATCAATTGCGCCGCCTGTTCTCCCAGCTGGGGAATGGTTTTCCCGCATTTTTTGACAGCTACTTGTTGTTTGCTCGATCCCGAGCTCTCCTCCTTACGTAGACGTGCTCGATTTAACTTCCTGATGTGGCGCTCATAGTCTGTGTCAACAGGCTTGGGAGCTGGTGGTTGAGCCATACGAATGAAGTGGTCAATCGTTTCCTCAGGCACTTTCTCCCTTGGCGGCGGTGGCGGTTTCGGTGCAAAATGGGCTTCCACCTCGGCCTTCGATATGGCTGTGTTTTCCTCCTCGGACTTGTCATAAGGCCTCTGCGGAACAGGCGTGAGGCTTGGACCATATTTATATCGCTTGCCTCCGCCTGTACTTCCTTTACTACCTCGACTCGTACCGCTACGCACCATAGCTGCGGGGTGTCTCTTCTGCGATTGCTGAGGCGGCGGAGACGGCTGACGGGGCTGAGTTGGACGAGGAGGAGTGGCCTGAAGCTGTGCCGGACTTGGAGGAGGAGTGGCATGAGGTTGTGCCGGACTTGGAGGAGGAGTGGACGTCTGACGCTGTGGCGGACTTGGAGGAGGAGGAGTGGCCTGACACTTTGTCGGACTTGGAGGAGGAGTGGCCTGACACTTTGCCGGACTTGGTGGACTTGCAGGGGCGGGAGTCTGCTGACTCGGTGGCGGACTTCGATGAGGAGTCGGCTGACACGGTGTCGGTGGCCTTCGAAAGATGATGCAATCCTTTTTCCATAGGATGATACGATGTTTGGCCTCTCCGAGAAAGTGCTCGTCGTCACCTCCAGGAATGTCAAGCTGTAGCTCGGAATATGGGTCCACCACCTCATCAACCAAGACACGAGCATAGCCCGCTGGAATCAGGTTGCAATGGAAGGTTGCCTCGGGGGGATTTGTAAAAGCAACGGCGTCCGTCACCTTCATGGATATGTTCTTCATTTTGACGTGTAGCTCACAGTTAGTGTTCTCCGTGATGGCATCCACAGGGTATCTATCCAGCATTGCGTCGTCCGGGGCGGAACCCACGCTGCTTCTCGGCATGGATGGGGCGGTGCTATCCAATGCTGGATCATCCGCTAGCTGCTGTAGCTGCTGAGACCCCCTTTGCTGGGTAAGTGAGTCGATCTGCTCCTGTTGCCGCTGGAATTTGACTGGCAATTCCGCTTGACTTGCTTCTAGGCCTTGAAGCCGTTCATAGTCCCGCTTCCTCTGCTCCTCCTCCATCTTCCTCTTCTTCTCCTCCGCAATCTTCTTTCTCGCATGGGTTCTGTAGTCGGTGTTCCAGTCTGAAAATCACTCATACCACGGAATAGCGCCCTTGCCTCGTGTTATTCCCGGGTGTTCAGGATTTCCCAGGGCACGCGTAAGCTCATCGTTCTCTCTGTTGGGCTGGAACACCCCCGATCGTGCCTCTTCTATTGCAACAAGTATCGCATCGTCGGCTCCCTTCAGACTTGCCTTTGTCGAAACATTGCCTGTGTTCGGGTCCAACTCCCCCCCATGCACATAGAACCAAGTCCTGCACCTGGGGGGCCAGCTCTTAGTAACTGGATTGACACTTGCATCCTCCACCTCTTTCTCAGACTTATCCCACTTAGGCATTGCCACCGCATAGCCACCTGGCCCCAGCATATGGAACTTATCCTTTTTTTCGGCATTCTTCTTGTTTATTCTCGACCGTTCCTTAGCTAATTCCGAATCCTTGAATTTCACGAAATCGTCCCAATGAGCACGTTGGTTCTCTAGTGTTCCCTCGAATACTGGAGTCTTCCTTTCTTCCTTGACGTACTTGTCCCATTCACGATTCTTGTGGTTCTTGAATGCAACCGCCATCTTCCTAAGAGCAGCGTCCTTGACTTTCTGCACATCTGCTTCTGTGAAATGATCTGGTAGGGTGAAATGTTCCATGAGAGTATCCCAAAGCAGACCTTTTTGTCTGTTGTCGACAAAAGTAACATCTAGACGTGGCTTTGCTGGCTCTCTCCATTCTTGAAGGGAGATCGGAAGTTGGTCCTTCACAAGAACTCCGCACTGACGAACGAACTTGTCCGCAATCTTCTTAGGTGCTAATGGTTCGCCATTAGGTCTGATTGCCTCGATATTGTACTTTACGCCCTCCTTCAACTTTTTGTTCGGGCCTCGTTTCGTCCTTTTGCCTGGAGATTTGCTCGATCCGGATGGCTGAAACAACAAAGATCGATTCGTTAATATATCTTCAAGTCATTTAAAACATGTGATGATCACCAGATGCCTGCTTATATATATATATACCTCACCGGTCTTTGTTGTTTCAAGATCAACATTTTCTTCGTCATCATCATAATCATAGTTCATGACTTCATCAATTCGGTCGTCGCGATCGAATATCATATCACCCTGTCCGGTGTTGTTTAGAAATTCGGAGCCGTCATAATCTTCTTCATTCTGATCATCATCTGGCCCGTAAGGATGGCGTATCATATCGAACATGGCCTGTTCTCCCTCTCTGCCGGTATTGTCCGCCATAGCTTTTATTTAACTAATCCAAAAGAAATATAAAACAATTTAGTATTCAAATTACATCGTCTCGAATAATAGATATAATCTCGAATACATCGTCTCGAATAATAGATATAATCTCAAAAACATCGTCTCGAATAATAGATATAATCTCGAATACATCATCTCGAACAATAGATATAATCTCGAATACATCGTCTCGAATAATAGATATAATATCGAATACATCACTGGCTAGGTAGCTAATAAAGATCGAATACTATAGAAGAATCTAGGACACTCGCGGTTCCTGCGGCGCGGGCAGTGGGCACCCAAAGAGAAGGAACCCTCACAGGATCATAGCTGAAGTGAGATCCCTGAAGAAACTTCCAGGTATTGGAGAACCTGCTGCCCTCTAACGCAACCATGTAGCGATGGACGTGCTCGTCCTCCTCCCTGACACGGCGACGTACCACCTCCGGCTGGGCCGGCTCCCTCCGCGCCAAAACTGGCCCACGCGAACGCCACCAAACGAGATCAGGGTCGACGACGGGACCCGGGGCCGGGTTCCTCATCAAGCGGCGCGCCCCTCCAGGCAGCACCTCCCAGTGCCAACCCGGCGGAGCCCAGTCCCGGACATGGGTCACCCGGACGTCGTTGCGGACTTGTCGACGGCGAGGATGTGGGTCAGGCATCGTCGAGAACAAATACTAGCTATATGCCCGCAAAAAGTAACATTTTTTTAATGATTGGATTTTGATAACTAAAATTTCTAACATTTCTATATAACTAACATTTCTATAACATTTCTAACAATGCTATATATAACTAACATTTCTATAACATTTCTAATATTTCTATAACTAAAAAACAGAAGAAAAAAATTATAACATTTCTATATATATAACTAACATTTTTATAACCATTTCTATAACTAAAAAACAGAAAAAATTTCTAACAATTCTAACTTTTTTGATAACTATTTCTATAACTAAAAAACAGAAAAATTTCTAACTATTTGTATAACTAAAAAACAAAAAATGTATGTGTGTGTGTGTGTGTGCGCTCACCGGCGAGGCGAGGGACGACGGGGGGTGGCGACGGGGACGGCGACGGGCGCGGCGACGACGGGGATGACGACGACGGGGACAGGAACGGGGCGGCGATGACGGGGACGGGGACGGACGGGCCGGGGCGGCGACGACGACGGGGACGTACAGGGCGGCGCTGACGACGGGGACGGGGACGACGCGGGACGGGCCAGGAAGGGGCGGCGGTGACGACGGGGACGATGGGGACGGGGACGATGGGGCGGCGACGATGGGGACGGGGCGGCGACGGGGGCGGCGACAAGGGATGGAGACGTACGGGGGCGGCGGGCGACGATACAGAGGAGATGAAGCCAGATGAGAAACTGAAATTTTCGTAAGTGTTGTTTATATAGGAGGGGCCTTTAGTACCGGTTTGTGCCACCAACCGGTACTAAAGGCCAGTTTTGGCCAGCCCAAGCGGCGGGAAGCGACCCACTTTAGTACCGGGTGGTGGCACAAACCGGTACTAAAGGCCCCACCTTTAGTACCGGTTTGTGCCACGACCCGGTACTAAAGGGGGTGCGCTGGCGCAGGTGTGGTGCGGCAAGTTTAGTCCCACCTCGCTAGCCGAGGGGCGACCGCACTGGTTTATAAACCCCCGTGCGGTCGCTCTCTCGAGCTCCTCTCCAAAGCAGGCCTACTGGGCCTACGTGTTCTTTGCTGCCCTGTGGGCCCACTTGGCCTTTGCGGGCCTGCATCCTGGCCCAACAACAGGTTGGGTTTCTAGTCGTATGCAGGCCGCTCTGGCCTAGTAGGCGGGCTTTTTTTTGCTTTATTTATTTTTGTGTTGTTTTTTTTGTGTATTTAGAGTTTCTTTGTGAATATTTTTGCTTTAGGTACAAAAAATTACAAACTTTCTGTTAGTGCCCGTAGTTTTCAAATTTGAATAGTTTAAATTTTGAATTATTTGAAATTAGTGTGACTCACTAGTTTGTGAATAACTTAACTTTAAAAATCAGTAAAGGCATGAAAGAATTTGTGTGCACATAAAATTTCTTTGCGTTTCAAATGCCAAAACACATAACTACCCTAACTATTACAGAGATTCCCCTCTGGGTGTGAAACACAGAAGAAAGTGATGATAGTGAAGCCGATCACATCCCAGATCTTTGGGTGTGAAACTTTTTCTTCGCGTGTGTCCCTTTGCGCCGTAACCATGGAAAATCTTCATCATTTAACGTGATGCTCGGGTCAATATTCACTATGAATGGAGCAATTTCATCAAACTTTTCATAATCTTCTGACTTGTCTGTCTTGTCATCCACTCCCATGATGTTTCTCTTCCCAGAAAGAACTATGTGCCGCTTTGGCTCATCCTACGATGCATTCGCTTCCTTATCTTTTCTTTTTCTTGGCTTGGTAGACATGTCCTTCACATAGAAAACCTGTGCCACATCATTGGCTAGGACGAATGGTTCGTCTGCATACGCAAGATTGTTGAGATCCACTGTTGTCATTCCGTACTGCGGGTCTTCATTTACCCCGCCTCGTGTCATAGTGACCCATTTGCACCGAAACAAAGGGACCTTTAAACCACGTCGATAGTCAAGTTCCCATATGTCCTGTATATAACCATAATATGTTTCCTTTCCCGTCTTGGTTTCTACATCAAAGCGGACACCACTGTTTTGGTTGGTGCTCTTCTTATCTTGGGCGATCGTGTAAAATGTATTACCATTTATCTTGTACCCTTTGAAAGTCATTATATTCGAAGATGGTAACTGGGACAGCAAGTACAGGTCATCTTCAATAGAGGTGTCATGCATGGTACGTGTCTGCAACCAGCTGGCGAAACTCCTGGTTTGTTCACGTGTAATCCAGTCATCAGACCGCTCCGGGTGTTTGGAGCGTAGCAAATTCTTGTGTTCATCCATATACGGAGCCACCAAGGTGGAATTCTATAGAACTGTGTAGTGTGCTTCAGTGAGAGAATGTCCGTCCATACATATTATTTGTTCCCCTCCTAGCGTGCCTTTTCCATCCAGTCTGCCCTTATGCCGCGATTCAGGAACACCAATCGGCTTAAGGTCAGGAATAAAGTCAATACAAAACTCAATGACCTCCTCATTTTGATGGCCCTTGGAGATGCTTCCTTCTGGCCTAGCACGGTTATGAACATATTTCTTTAAGACTCCCATGAACCTCTCAAAGAGGAACATATTGTGTCGAAATACAGGACCCAAAACGTTAATCTCTTCGCATAGGTGAACTAGGACGTGCGTCGTGATGTTGAAGAAGGATGGTGGGAACACCAACTCGAAACTGACAAGACATTGCACCAAATCATTATGTAACCTTGGTATGATTTCTGGATCGATTACCTTCTAAGAGATTGCATTGAGAAATGCACATAGCTTCACAATGGCTAATCGAACGTTTTCCGGTAGAAGCCCCCTCAATGCAACCAGAAGCAGTTGCGTCATAATCACGTGGCAGTCATGAGACTTTAGGTTCTGGAACTTTTTCTCTACCATGTTTATTATTCCCTTTATATTCGACGAGAAGCCAGACGGTACCTTAATACTGAGCAGGCATTCAAAGAAGATTGCCTTCT
Source organism: Triticum timopheevii (assembly GCA_963921465.1). NCBI lineage: Eukaryota > Viridiplantae > Streptophyta > Magnoliopsida > Poales > Poaceae > Triticum > Triticum timopheevii. The sequence goes on along the minus strand of OY997272.1, from coordinate 66,433,304 downwards.
CTTCTTTGGTAAGAGCGTAGCTTGCATGACCCTGATGTATGCCGTCTTCTCCGTGCATACGTTGCTGGTCGTCCCGTGCCTCAGGTGTATCTTTTGTCTTCCCATACACACCCAAGAAGCCAAGCAGGGTCACGCAAAGATTCTTCGTCACATGCATCACGTCGATTGTGGAGCGGACCTCTAGGTCTTTCCAATATGGCAGGTCCCAAAATATAGATTTCTTCTTCCACATGGGTGCGCGTCCGTCAGCGTCCTTCAGAACAGGTTGTCCGCGAGGACCCTTTCCAAATATCACCTTCAAATCCTTGACCATATCATGTACATCAGCACTAGTACGGTGGCGAGGCTTCGTCCGGTGATCCGCCTCACCTTTGAAATGCTTGCCTTTCTTTCTTACGGGATTCCTGCTCGGAAGAAATCGACGATGTCCCAGGTACACATTCTTCTTACAACTATTCAAATATATACTGTCGGTATCATCCAAACAATGCGTGCATCCGCGGTATCCCTTGTTTTTCTGTCCTGAAAGGTTACTGAGAGCAGGCCAATCATTGATGGTCATGAACAGCAACGCCTTTAGGTCAAATTCTTCCCCCATGTGCTCATCCCACGCACGTACACCTGTTCCATTCCACAGTTGTAAGAGTTCTTCAACTAATGGCCTTAGGTACACATCAATGTCGTTGCCGGGTTGCTTAGGGCCTTGGATGAGCACTGGCATCATAATGAACTTCCGCTTCATGCACAACCAAGGAGGAAGGTTATACAAACATAGAGTCACAGGCCAGGTGCTATGGTTGCTGCTCTGCTCCCCAAAAGGATTAATGCCATATGCGCTTAGACCAAACCATACGCTCCTTGCGTCATCTGCAAACTCCTTCCCGTACTTCCTTTCGATTTTTCTCCACTGCGACCCGTCAGCGGGTACTCTCAACTTTCCGTCTTTCTTACGGTCTTCTCTGTGCCATCGCATCGCCTTGGCATGCTCTTTGTTTTGGAACAAATGTTTCAACCGTGGTATTATAGGAGAATACCACATCACCTTGGCAGGAATCTTCTTCCTGGGGCACTCGCCCTCGACATCACCAAGGTCATCACGGCTGATCTTATAGCGCAATGCACCACATATCGGGCAAGCATTCAAATCCTCGTACTCACCGCGGTAGAGGATGCAATCATTAGGGCATGCATGTATCTTTTCTGCACCTCTAACCCTAGAGGGCAGACAGCCTTCTTTGCTTCGTACGTACTCTTGGGCAATTCATTGTCCTTTGGAAGCATATCCTTTATCATTACCAGCAACTTTCCAAATCCCTTGTCAGATACACCATTCTCTGCCTTCCATTGCAGCAATTCCAGTGTGGTGCCCAGCTTTTTCTTGTCACCTACGCAATTCGGGTACAACAATTTTTTGTGATCCTCTAACATGCGCTGCAACTTCTTCTTCTCCAAATCACTTGCGCAGTCTCTTTGCATCGGCAATGGCCCGACCTAGATCATCAACGGGCTCATCTGATGCCTCTTCTTCAGCTTCTTCCCGCATTGCCGGCTCAGCTTCTTCCCGCATTACCGGCTCAGCTTCTTTCCCCATTGTTGTCTCATCGTATTCAGGGAACCCATGGCCAAGATAGCTGTCGTCGTCCTCTTCTTCTTCATTGTCTTCCATCATAACCCCTCTTTCTCCGTGCTTGGTCCAAACATTATAGTGGGGCATGAAACCAGACTCAAACAGGTGGACGTGAATGGTTCTTGATGTAGAGTAATTGTGACCATTCTTACAGCCAGCACATGGACAAGGCATAAAACCATCCGCCCTCTTGTTTGCCTCGGCCGCAAGCAGAAAAGTATGCACGCCCTCAACGAACTGGGGAGAGCATCAGTCATTGTACATCCATTGCCGGCTCATCTTCATTACACAACACCGAATAGACCAAATTAATACAAGTTCATACATAAAGTTCATACAACACTTAAATGCAAGAAACAAATAACTCTCTAGCTAAAGCATTTAAATGCAACAACAAATGCGAACAAGATCGCAACTAAGGTAACAATTGATCCAACAGCATAATGATACCAAGCCTCACTATCGATAGCATATTTTCTAATCTTTCTAATCTTCAAGCGCATTTTCTCCATCTTGATCTTGTGATCATCGACGACATCGGCAACATGCAACTCCAATTCCATCTTCTCCCCCTCAATTCTTTTCAATTTTTCTTTCAAGTACTCGTTTTCTCTTTCAACTAAATTTAACCTCTCGACAGTAGGGTCGGTTGGAATTTCCGGTTCACATACCTCCTAGATAAAAATATCTATGTCAACTTGATGGGCATAATTGTTGGAAATATGCCCTAGAGGCAATAATAAATGTATTATTATATTTCATTGTTCATGATAATTGTCTTTTATTCATGCTATAACTGTATTATCCGGAAATCGTAATACACGTGTGAATACATAGACCACAATATGTCCCTAGTGAGCCTCTAGTTGACTAGCTCGTTGTGATCAACAGATAGTCATGGTTTCCTGGCTATGGACATTGGATGTCATTGATAACAGGATCACATCATTAGGAGAATGATGTGATGGACAAGACCCAATCCTAAGCATAGCACAAAGATCGTGTAGTTCGTTTGCTAGAGCTTTGCCAATGTCAAGTATCTCTTCCTTCGACCATGAGATCGTGTAACTCCCGGATACCGTAGGAGTGCTTTGGGTGTATCAAACGTCACAACGTAACTGGGTGACTATAAAGGTGCACTACAGGTATCTCTGAAAGTGTCTGTTGGGTTGACACGGATCGAGACTGGGATTTGTCACTCCGTATGACGGAGAGGTATCTCTGGGCCCACTTGGTAATGCATCATCATAATGAGCTCAAGGTGACCAAGGTGTTGGCCACGGGATCATGCATTACGGTACGAGTAAAGTGACTTGCCGGTAACGAGACTGAACAAGGTATTGGGATACCGACGATCGAGTCTCGGGCAAGTAACGTACCGATTGACAAAGGGAATTGTATACAGGGTTTGATCGAATCCTCGACATCGTGGTTCAACCGATGAAATCATCGAGGAGCATGTGGGATCCAACATGGGTATCCAGATCCCGCTGTTGGTTATTGCCCGAGAGTCGTCTCGGTCATGTCTGCATGTCTCCCGAACCCGTAGGGTCTACACACTTAAGGTTCGGTGACGCTAGGGTTATTAGGAAGACTAGTATGTGACTACTGAATGTTGTTCGGAGTCCCGGATGAGATCTCGGACGTCACGAGGAGTTCCGGAATGGTCTGGAGGTGAAGTTTTATATATGGGAAGTTGTCATACGGACACCGGAAAGTTTCGGGGGCTTATCGGTATTGTACCGGGGCCACCGGAGAGGTTCAGGGGGTCCACCGGGAGGGGCCACCCCTCCCGGAGGGCCACATGGGCTGCAAAGGGGAGGGAGCCAGCCCCTGGAGGGCTGGGCGCGCCCCCCACCTTGGGCCCATGCGCCTAGGGTTGGGGGGGAAACCCTAAGGGGGGCGCCCCCCTTGCTTGGGGGGCAAGCCTCCCCTCCCTGGCCGCCGCCCCCCCTCTAGATCCCATCTATAGGGGTCGGCCTCCCTTGCCCCTTCCCCTATAAATAGAGGGGTGTGGGGAGGGCTGCTGTACACATCTTCCAGGCACAGCCCCTCCCCTCCCCAACACATCTCCTCCTCCGTTACGTGCTTGCGAAGCCCTGTCAGAGTATTGCTGCACCAACACCACCACGCCGTCGTGCTGCCGTTGGAGCGATCTTCTTCAACCTCTCCTTCCCCCTTGCTGGATCAATAAGGAGGAGACGTCTCCCGTCCCGTACGTGTGTTGAACGCGGAGGTGCTGTCCGTTCAGCACTTGGACATCGGTGATCTGAATCACGTCGAGTACGACTCCATCATCACCTTGCAAGCTTCCGCACGCGATCTACAAGTGGTATGTAGATGCAAACTCACTCCCTTTACTCGTTGCTTAGATGAACTCATAGATGGATCTTCGTGAAACCGTAGGAAAATTTTTAATTTTCTGCAACGTTCCCCAACAGTGGCATCATGAGCTAGGTCTATGCGTAGTTCTCTAATGCACGAGTAGAACACAATTTTGTTGTGGGCGTGGATCTTGTCAACTTGCTTGCCACTACTAGTCTTTTCTTGCTTCAGCGGTATTGTGGGATGAATAGGCTCGGACCAACCTTACACGTACGCTTACGTGAGACCGGTTCCACCGATTGACATGCACTAGTTGCATAAGGTGGCTGGCGGGTGTCTGTCTCTCCCACTTTAGTTGAAGCGGAATCGATGAAAAGGGTCCTTATGAAGGGTAAATAGAAGTTGACAAAATCACGTTGTGGTTATGCGTAGGTAAGAAAACGTTCTTGCTAGAACCCAATTGCGGCCACGTAAAAGATGCAACAACAATTAGAGGACGTCTAACTTGTTTTTGCAGCGATTGATCATGTGATGTGATATGGCCAGAAGTTGTGATGAATGATGAATTGTGATGTATGAGATCATGTTCTTGTAATAGGATTCACGACTTGCATGTCGATGAGTATGACAACCGGCAGGAGCCATAGGAGTTGTCTTTATTTTTTGTATGACCTGCGTGTCATTGAAGAGCGCCATGTAAACTACTTTACTTTATTGCTAAACGCGTTAGCCATAGAAGTAGAAGTAGTCGTTGGCGTGACAACTTCATGAAGACACGATGATGGAGATCATGGTGTCAAGCCGGTGACAAGATGATCATGGAGCCCCGAAGATGGAGATCAATGGAGCTATATGATATTGGCCATATCATGTCACAACTATATAATTGCATGTGATGTTTATTATGTTTATGCATCTTGTTTACTTAGGAGGACGGTAGTAAATAAGATGATCCCTTACAACAATTTCAAGAAGTGTTCTCCCCTAACTGTGCACCATTGCTACAGTTCGTCGTTTCGAAGCACCACATGATGATCGGGTGTGATAGATCCTTACGTTCACATACAACGGGTGTAAGACAGTTTTACACAGCAAAAACACTTAGGGTTAACTTGACGAGCCTAGCATGTGCAGACATGGCCTCGGAACACGGTGACCGAAAGGTCGAACACGAGTCGTATGGAAGATACGATCAACATGAAGATGTTCACCGACGATGACTAGTCCGTCTCACGTGATGATCGGACACGGCCTAGTCGACTCGGATCGTGTAACACTTAGATGACTACAGGGATGTCTAATCTGAGTGGGAGTTCATAATTTGATTAGATGAACTTAATTATCATGAACTTAGTCTAAAAACCTTTGCAAATATGTCTTGTAGATCAAATGGGCAACGCTCATGTCAACATGAACTTCAATGCGTTCCTAGAGAAAACCAAGCTGAAAGATGATGGCAGCAACTATACGGACTGGGTCCGGAACCTGAGGATCATCCTCATAGCTGCCAGGAAGCAATATGTCCTAGAAGGACCGCTAGGTGACGCTCCCGTCCCAGAGAACCAAGACATTATGAATGCTTGGCAAACTCGTGCTGATGATTACTCCCTCGTTCAGTGCGGCATGCTTTACAGCTTAGAACCGGGGCTCCAAAAGCGTTTTGAGCATCACGGAGCATATGAGATGTTCGAAGAGCTGAAAATAGTTTTCCAAGCTCATACCTGGGTCGAGAGATATGATGTCTCCGACAAGTTCTACAGTTGTAAGATGGAGGAAAACAGTTCTGTCAGTGAGCACATCCTCAAGATGTCTGGGTTGCACAACCGTATGACCCAGCTGAACATTAACCTCCCAGATGAGGCGGTCATTGACAGAATCCTCCAGTCGCTCCCACCAAGCTACAAGAGCTTTGTGATGAACTACAACATGCAAGGGATGGTGAAGACCATTCCTGAAGTGTTCTCGATGCTGAAGTCAGCAGAGGCCGAAATCAAGAAAGAACATCAAGTGTTGATGGTCAATAAGACCACTAAGTTCAAGAAGGGCAAGGGCAAGAAGAACTTCAAGAAGGACGGCAAGGATGTTGCCGCGCCTGGTAAGCCAGTTACCAGGAAGAAGTCAAAGAATGGACCCAAGCCTGAGACTGAGTGCTTTTATTGCAAGGGGAAGGGTCACTGGAAGCGAAACTGCCCCAAATACTTAGCGGATAAGAAGGCCGGCAACACCAAAGGTATATTTGATATACATGTAATTGATGTGTACCTTACCAGTACTCATAGTAACTCCTGGGTATTTGATACCGGTGCCGTTGCTCATATTTGTAACTCACAGCAGGAGCTGCGGAATAAACGGAGACTGGCGAAGGACGAGGTGACGATGCGCGTCGAGAATGGTTCCAGAGTCGATGTGATCGCCGTCGGCACGCTGCCTCTACATTTACCTATGGGATTGGTTTTGAACCTTAATAATTGTTATTTAGTGCCAAGTTTGAGCATGAACATTGTATCTGGATCTCGTTTAATACGAGATGGCTACTCATTTAAGTCCGAGAATAATGGTTGTTCGATTTATATGAGAGATATGTTTTATGGTCATGCTCCGATGGTCAATGGTTTATTCTTAATGAATCTTGAGCGTAATATTACACATGTTCATAGTGTGGATGCCAAAAGATGTAAAGTTGATAACGATAGTCCCACATACTTGTGGCACTGCCGCCTTGGTCACATTGGTGTCAAGAGCATGAAGAAGCTCCATGCTGATGGACTTTTAGAGTCTCTTGATTATGAATCGTTTGACACATGCGAACCATGCCTCATGGGCAAAATGACCAAGACTCCGTTCTCCGAAACAATGGACCGAGCAACCAACTTGTTGGAAATCATACATACCGATGTGTGCGGTCCAATGAGCGTTGAGGCTCGCGGAGGATATCATTATGTTCTCACTCTCACTGATGACTTGAGTAGATATGGGTGTGTCTACTTAACACAAGTCTGAGACCTTTGAAAAGTTCAAGGAATTTCAGAATGAGGTAGAGAATCAACGTGACCGAAAGATAAAGTTCCTACGATCAGATCGTGGAGGAGAATACTTAAATCACGAATTTGTTACACAGTTAAAGAAATGTGGAATCGTTTCACAACTCACGCCGCCTGGAACACCTTAGCGAAACGGTGTGTCCGAACGTCGTAATCGCACTCTATTGGATATGGTGCGGTCTATGATGTCTCTTACCGATTTACCGCTATCATTTTGGGGATACGCTCTAGAGACAGCTACATTCACATTAAATAGGGCACCATCTAAATCCGTTGAGACGACACCGTATGAATTATGGTTTGGGAAGAGACCTAAGCTGTCGTTTCTAAAAGTTTGGGGATGCGATGCTTATGTCAAGAAACTTCAACCTGAAAAGCTCGAACCCAAGTCGGAAAAATGCGTCTTCATAGGATACCCTAAGGAAACTGTCGGGTGTACCTTCTACTTAAGATCCGAGGGCAAGATCTTTGTTGCCAAGAATGGATGCTTTCTGGAAAAAGAGTTTCTCTCGAAAGAAGTAAGTGGGAGGAAAGTAGAACTTGATGAAGTACTACCTCTCAAACGGGAAAGTGGTGCAGCTCAGGAAAATGTTCCTGTGATGCCCACACCAACTGAAGAGGAAACCAATGATGATGATCAAGGTACTTTGGATCAAGTTGCTACGGAACTTCGTAGGTCCACAAGGACACGTTCCGCACCAGAGTGGTACGGCAACCCTGTCTTGGAAATCATGTTGTTAGACAACGGTGAACCTTCGAACTATGAAGAAGCGATGGCGGGCCCAGATTCCAACAAATGGCTTGAAGCCACGAAATCCGAGATAGAATCCATGTATGAAAACAAAGTATGGACTTTGACAGACTTGCCCGATGATCGGCGAGCGATAGAAAACAAATGGATTTTTAAGAAGAAGACGGACGCGGATGGTAATGTTACCATTTATAAGGCTTGACTTGTCGCTAAGGGTTATCGACAAGTTCAAGGGATTGACTACGACGAGACATTCTCTCCCGTAGCGAAGCTGAAGTCTGTCCGAATCATGTTAGCAATTGCCGCATACTATGATTATGAGATATGGCAGATGGACGTCAAAACGGCATTCCTTAACGGACATCTTAAGGAAGAGCTGTATATGATGCAGCCGGAAGGTTTTGTCGATCCTAAGAACGCTAACAAAGTATGCAAGCTCCAGCGATCCATTTATGGGCTGGTGCAAGCATCTCGGAGTTGGAACATTCGTTTTGATGAGATGATCAAAGCGTTTGGGTTTATGCAGACTTATGGAGAAGCCTGCGTTTACAAGAAAGTGAGTGGGAGCTCTGTAGTGAAGGAAATATGCCCTAGAGGCAATAATAAAGTTATTATTTATTTCCTCATATCATGATAAATGTTTATTATTCATGCTAGAATTGTATTAACCGGAAACATGATACATGTGTGAATACATAGACAAACACATAGTCACTAGTATGCCTCTACTTGACTAGCTCATTAATCAAAGATGGTTATGTTTCTTGACCATAGACATGTGTTGTCATTTGATTAAAGGGATCACATCATTAGGAGAATGATGTGATTGACATGACCCATTCTGTTAGCCTAGCACTTGATCATTTAGTATACTGCTATTGCTTTCTTCATGACTTATACAAAGTTCCTGCAACTATGAGATTGTGCAACTCCCGTTTACCGGAAGAACACTTTGTGTGCTACCAAACGTCACAACGTAACTGGGTGATTATAAAGGTGCTCTACAGGTGTTTCCGAAGGTACATGTTGGGTTGGCATAATTCGAGATTAGGATTTGTCACTCCGATTGTCCGAGAGGTATCTCTGGGCCCTCTCGGTAATACTCATCACCTAAGCCTTGCAAGCATGTAACTAATGAGTTAGTTATGAGATGACGTATTATGGAACGAGTAAAGAGACTTGCCGGTAACGAGATTGAACTAGGTATTGAATACCGAAGATCAAATCTCGGGCAAGTTACATACCGATGACAAAGGGAACACAGTATGTTGTTATGCGGTTTGACCGATAAAGATCTTCGTAGAATATGTAGGAACCAATATGGGCATCCAGGTCCCTCTATTGGTTATTGACCGAGAATGGTTTTAGGTCATGTCTACATAGTTCTCGAACCCGTAGGGTCCGCACGCTTAACGTTTCGATGACAGTTTTATTATGAGTTTATAAGTTTTGATGTACCGAAGTTTGTTCGGAGTCTCGGATGTGATCACGGACATGACGAGGAGTCTCGGAATGGTCGAGACATAAAGATTGATATATTGGAAGCCTATGTTTGGACATCGGAATGGTTCCGGGTGAAATCGGCATTTTACCGGAGTACCGGGAGGTTACCGGAACCCCCCGGGGGGGTTAATGGGCGTACATGGGCCAAGAGGGAGAAGAGGAAGGAGCAAGGAGGGGGCCGCGCGCCCCTCCCCCTCCTAGTCCGAATAGGACAAGGGAAGGGGGGCGGAGCCCCCCCCCCCTTTCCTTCTCCTCTTCCTCCTCTTTCCCCCTCTCTCCTACTCCAACTTGGAAAAGGGGAGTCCTACTCCCGGTGGGAGTAGGACTCCCCCCTTGGCGCGCCCCCTTAGGCCGGCGGCCTCCTCCCCCCTGGCTCCTTTATATACGGGGGCAGGGGGCACCCCATAGACACACAAGTTGATCTACGGATCATTCCTTAGCCGTGTGTGGTGCCCCCTTCCACCATATTCCACCTCGGTCATATCGTCGCGGAGTTTAGGCGAAGCACTGCGCCGGTAGAACATCATCATTGTCACCACGCCGTCGTGCTGACGGAACTCATCTCCGGAGCCTTTGCTGGATCGGAGGGCCGGAGATCGTCATCGAGCTGAACGTGTGCTGAACTCGGAGGCTCCGTACGTTCGGTGCTTGGATCGGCCGAATCATGAAGACGTACGACTACATCAACCGTGTTGTGATAATGCTTCCGCTTTCAGTCTACGAGGGTACGTAGACAATACTCTCCCCTCTCGTTGCTATGCCATCACCATGATCTTGCGTGTGCGTAGGAAATTTTTTGAAATTACTACGTTCCCCAACAGTGGTATCAGAGCCTAGGTTTTATGCATTGATGTTATATGCACGAGTAGAACACAAGTGAGTTGTGGACGATATAAGTCATACTGCCTACCAGCATGTCATACTTTGGTTCAGCGGTATTGTGAGATGAAGCGGCCTGGACCGACATTACGCGTACGCTTACGCGAGACTGGTTTCACCATTACGAGCACTCGTGCTTAAAGGTGGCTGGCAGGTATCTGTCTCTCTCACTTTAGTTGAACCGAGTGTGGCTACGCCCGGTCCTTGCGAAGGTTAAAATGAAGTCTATTTGACAAACTATCGTTGTGGTTTTGATGCGTAGGTGAGAACGGTTCTTGCTAAGCCCGTAGCAGCCACGTAAAATTTGCAACAACAAAGTAGAGGACGTCTAACTTGTTTTTGCAGGGCATGTTATGATGTGATATGGTCAAGACGTGATGCTATATTTTATTGTATGAGATGATCATGTTTTGTAACCGAAGTTATCGGCAACTGGCAGGATCCATATGGTTGTCGCTTTATTGTATGAAATGCAAACGCCCTGTAATTGCTTTACTTTATCACTAAGCGGTAGCGATAGTCGTAGAAGCAATATGGCGTAACGACAACGATGCTACGATGGAGATCAAGGTGTCACGCTGGTGATGATGGTAATCATGACGGTGCTTCGAAGATGGAGATCACAAGCACAAGATGATGATGGCCATATCATATCACTTATATTGATTGCATGTGATGTTTATCCTTTATGCATCTTATCTTGCTTTGATTGACGGTAGCATTTTAAGATGATCTCTCACTAAAATTATCAAGAAGTGTTCTCCCTGAGTATGCACCGTTGCCAAAGTTCGTCGTGCCGAGACACCACGTGATGATCGGGTGTGATAAGCTCTACGTCCATCTACAACGGGTGCAAGCCAGTTTTGCACACGCAGAATACTCAGGTTAAACTTGACGAGCCTAGCATATGCAGATATGGCCTCGGAACACGGAGACCGAAAGGTCGAGCGTGAATCATATAGTAGATATGATCAACATAGTGATGTTCACCATTGAAAACTACTCCATCTCACGTGATGATCGGTTATGGTTTAGTTGATTTGGATCACGTAATCACTTAGATGACTAGAGAGATGTCTGTCTAAGTGGGAGTTCTTAAGTAATATGATTAATTGAACTTAAATTTATCATGAACTTAGTACCTGATAGTATCTTGCTTGTCTATGTTTGTTTGTAGATAGATGGCTCGTGCTGTTGTTCCGTTGAATTTTAATGCGTTCCTTGAGAAAGCAAAGTTGAAAGATGATGGTAGCAATTACACGGACTGGGTCCGTAACCTGAGGATTATCCTCATTGCTGCACAGAAGAGTTACGTCCTGGAAGCACCGCTGGGTGCCAGGCCTGCTGCTGATGCAACTGACGACGTTAAGAACATCTGGCAGAGCAAAGCCGATGACTACTCTATAGTTCAGTGTGCCATGCTTTACAGCTTGGAACCGGGTCTTCAACGACGTTTTGAACGTCATGGAGCATATGAGATGTTCCAGGAGTTGAAGTTAATATTTCAAGCAAATTCCCGGATTGAGAGATATGAAGTCTCCAATAAGTTCTACAGCTGCAAGATGGAGGAGAATAGTTCTGTCAGTGAACACATACTCAGAATGTCTGGGTATAACAATCACTTGATTCAACTGGGAGTTAATATTCCTGATGATAGTGTCATTGACAGAATTCTCCAATCACTGCCACCAAGCTACAAAAGCTTCGTGATGAACTATAATATGCAAGGGATGAACAAGACTATTCCCGAGCTCTTCGCGATGCTGAAAGACGCGGAGGTAGAATCAAGAAGGAGCATCAAGTGTTGATGGTCAACAAGACCACTAGTTTCAAGAACAAGGGCAAAGGGAAGAAGAAGGGGAACTTCAAGAAGAACGGCAAGCAAGTTGCTGCTCAAGAGAAGAAACCCAAGTCTGGATCTAAGCCTGAAACTGAGTGCTTCTACTGCAAGCAGACTGGACACTAGAAGGCAACTGCCCCAAGTATTTGGCGGATAAGAAGGATGGCAAAGTGAGCAAAGGTATATGTGATATACATGTTATTGATGTGTACCTAACTAGAGCTCGTAGTAGCACCTGGGTATTTGATACTGGTTCTGTTGCTAATATTTGCAACTCGAAACAGGGACTACGGAATAAGCGAGCACTGGCCAAGGACGAGGTGACGATGCGCGTGGGAAATGGTTCCAAAGTCGATGTGATCGCGGTCGGCACGCTACCTCTACATCTACCTTCGGGATTAGTTTTAGACCTGAATAATTGTTATTTGGTGCCAGCGTTGAGCATGAACATTATATTTGGATCTTGTTTGATGCGAGACGGTTATTCATTTAAATCAGAGAATAATGGTTGTTCTATTTATATGAGTAATATCTTTTATGGTCATGCACCCTTGAAGAGTGGTCTATTTTTATTGAATCTCGATAGTAGTGATACACATATTCATAATGTTGAAGCCAAAAGATGCAGAGTTGATAATGATAGTGCAACTTATTTGTGGCACTGCCGTTTAGGTCATATCGGTGTAAAACGCATGAAGAAACTCCATACTGATGGACTTCTGGAATCACTTGATTATGAATCACTTGGTACTTGCGAACCGTGCCTCATGGGCAAGATGACTAAAACACCGTTCTCCGGAACTATGGAGAGAGCAACAGATTTGTTGGAAATCATACATACAGATGTATGTGGTCCGATGAATGTTGAGGCTCGTGGCGGATATCGTTATTTTCTCACCTTCACAGATGATTTGAGTAGATATGGGTATATCTACTTGATGAAGCACAAGTCTGAAACATTTGAAAAGTTCAAAGAATTTCAGAGTGAAGTGGAAAATCATCGTAACAAGAAAATAAAGTTTCTATGATCTGATCGTGGAGGAGAATATTTGAGTTACGAGTTTGGTTTACATTTGAAACAATGTGAAATAGTTTCGCAACTCACACCACCCGGAACACCACAACGAAATGGTGTATCCGAACGTCGTAATCGTACTTTACTTGATATGGTGCGATCTATGATGTCTCTTACCGATTTACCGCTATTGTTTTGGGGTTATGCTTTAGAGAAGGCCGCATTCACGTTAAATAGGGCACCATCTAAATCCGTTCAGACGACGCCTTATGAACTGTGGTTTGGCAAGAAACCAAAGTTGTCGTTTCTTAAAGTTTGGGGCTGCGATGCTTATGTGAAGAAACTTCAACCAGATAAGCTCGAACCCAAATCGGAGAAATGTGTCTTCATAGGATACCCAAAAGAGACTGTTGGGTACACCTTCTATCACAGATCCGAAGGCAAGACATTCGTTGCTAAGAATGGATCCTTTCTAGAGAAGGAGTTTCTCTCGAAAGAAATGAGTGGGAGGAAAGTAGAACTTGATGAGATAACTGTATCTACTCCCTTACTGGAAGGTAGTTCATCACGAGAACCGGTTCCTGTGACGACTACACCAATTAGTGAGGAAGCTAATGATATTGATCATGAAACTTCAGATCAAGTTTCTGCTGAACCTCGTAGGTCTACCAGAGTAAGATCCGCACCAAAGTGGTACGGTAATCCTGTTCTGGAAGTCATGTTACTTTACCATGATGAACCTACGAACTATGAGGAAGCGATGATGAGCCCAGATTCCGCAAAATGGCTAGAGGCCATGAAATCTGAGATGGGATCCATGTATGAAAACAAAGTATGGACTTTGGTTGACTTGCCCGATGATCGGCAAGCCATTGAGAATAAATGGATCTTTAAGAAGAAGACTGACGCTGATGGTAATGTTACTGTCTATAAAGCTCGACTTGTTGCGAAAGGTTTTCGACAAGTTCAAGGGGTTGACTACGATGAGACATTCTCACCCGTAGCGATGCTTAAGTCTGTCCGAATCATGTTGGCTATTGCTGCATTTCATGATTATGAAATTTGGCAAATGGATGTCAAGACTGCATTCTTGAATGGATTTCTAGAAGAAGAGTTGTATATGATGCAGCCGGAAGGTTTTGTTGATCCAAAAGGTGCTGACAAAGTATGCAAGCTCCAGCGTTCCATTTATGGACTGGTGCAAGCATCTCGGAGTTGGAATAAACGCTTTGATAGTGTAATCAAAGCATATGGTTTTATATAGACTTTTGGAGAAGCCTGTATTTCCAGGAAAGTGAGTGGGAGCTCTGTAGCATTTCTAGTTTTATATGTTGATGACATATTATTAATTGGAAATGATATAGAATTTCTGGATAGCATAAAGGGATACTTGAATAAAAGTTTTTCAATGAAAGACCTCGGTGAAGCTGCTTACATATTGGGCATCAAGATCTATAGAGATAGATCAAGATGCTTAATAGGACTTTCACAAAGCATATACCTTGACAAAATTTTGAAAAAGTTCAAAATGGATCAGGCAAAGAAAGGATTCTTGCCTGTGCTACAAGGTGTGAAGTTGAGTCAAACTCAATGCCCGACCACAGCCGAAGATAGAGAGAAAATGAAAAATGTTCCCTATGCTTCAGCCATAGGCTCTATCATGTATGCAATGTTGTGTACCAGACCTGACGTATGCTTAGCAATAAGTTTGGCAGGAAGGTACCAAAGTAATCCAGGAGTGGATCACTGGACAGCGGTCAAGAACATCCTGAAATACCTGAAAAGGACTAAGGATACGTTTCTCGTATATGGAGGTGACAAAGAGCTAGTCGTAAATGGTTACGTCGATGCAAGCTTTGACACTGATCCGGATGATTCTAAATCGCAAACCAGATACGTGTTTTTATTAAACGGTGGAGCTGTAAGTTGGTGCAGTTCTAAACAAAGCGTTATGGCAGGATCTACATGTGAAGCGGAGTACATAGCTGCTTCTGAAGCAGCGAATGAAGGAGTCTGGATGAAGGAGTTCATTTCCGATCTAGGTGTCATATCTAGTGCATCGGGACCAATGAAGATCTTCTGTGACAATACTGGTGCAATTGCCCTGGCAAAGGAATCCAGATTTCACAAAAGGACCAAACACATCAAGAGACGCTTCAATTCCATTTGGGACCAAGTCCAAGTGGGAGACATAGAGATTTGCAAGATACATACGGATCTGAATGTTGCAGACCCGTTGACTAAGCCTCTCTCACGAGCAAAACATGATCAGCACCAAGACTCCATGGGTGTTAGAATCATTACTATGTAATCCAGATTATTGACTCTAGTGCAAGTGGGAGACTGAAGGAAATATGCCCTAGAGGCAATAATAAAGTTATTATTTATTTCCTCATATCATGATAAATGTTGATTATTCATGCTAGAATTGTATTAACCGGAAACATGATACATGTGTGAATACATAGACAAACACATAGTCACTAGTATGCCTCTACTTGACTAGCTCATTAATCAAAGATGGTTATGTTTCCTGACCATAGACATGTGTTGTCATTTGATTAAAGGGATCACATCATTAGGAGAATGATGTGATTGACATGACCCATTCTGTTAGCCTAGCACTTGATCGTTTAGTATACTGCAATTGCTTTCTTCATGACTTATACAAAGTTCCTGCAACTATGAGATTGTGCAACCCCCGTTTATCGGAAGAACACTTTGTGTGCTACCAAACGTCACAACGTAACTGGGTGATTATAAAGGTGCTCTACAGGTGTTTCCGAAGGTACATGTTGGGTTGGCATAATTCGAGATTAGGATTTGTCACTCCGATTGTCGGAGAGGTATCTCTGGGCCCTCTCGGTAATACTCATCACCTAAGCCTTGCAAGCATGTAACTAATGAGTTAGTTATGAGATGACGTATTATGGAACGAGTAAAGAGACTTGCCGGTAACGAGATTGAACTAGGTATTGGATACCGACGATCAAATCTCGGGAAAGTAACATACCGATGACAAAGGGAACAAAGTATGTTGTTATGCGGTTTGACCGATGAAGATCTTCGTAGAATATGTAGGAACCAATATGGGCATCCAGGTCCCGCTATTGGTTATTGACCGAGAATGGTTTTAGGTCATGTCTACATAGTTCTCGAACCCGTAGGGTCCGCACGCTTAACGTTTCGATGACAGTTTTATTATGAGTTTATAAGTTTTGATGTACCGAAGTTTGTTCGGAGTCCCGGATGTGATCACGGACATGACGAGGAGTCTCGGAATGGTCGAGACATAAAGATTGATATATTGGAAGCCTATGTTTGGACATCGGAATGGTTCCGGGTGAAATCGGCATTTTACCGGAGTACCGGGAGGTTACCGGAACCCCCCGGGGGGTTAATGGGCCTACATGGGCCAAGAGGGAGAAGAGGAAGGAGCAAGGAGGGGGCCGCGCGCCCCTCCCCCTCCTAGTCCGAATAGGACAAGGGAAGGGGGGCGGCGCCCCCCCCCCCCCCTTTCCTTCTCCTCTTCCTCCTCTTTCCCCCTCTCTCCTACTCCAACTTGGAAAAGGGGAGTCCTACTCCCGGTGGGAGTAGGACTCCCCCCTTGGCGCGCCCCCTTAGGCCGGCGGCCACCTCCCCACTGGCTCCTTTATATACGGGGGCAGGAGGCACCCCATAGACACACAAGTTGATCTACGGATCGTTCCTTAGCCGTGTGCGGTGCCCCCTTCCACCATATTCCACCTCGGTCATATCGTCGCGGAGTTTAGGCGAAGCACTGCGCCGGTAGAACATCATCATCGTCACCACGCCGTCGTGCTGACGGAACTCATCTCCGGAGCCGTTGCTGGATCGGAGGGCCGGAGATCGTCATCGAGCTGAACGTGTGCTGAACTTGGAGGCTCCGTACGTTCGGTGCTTGGATCGGTCGAATCGTGAAGACGTACGACTACATCAACCGCGTTGTGATAACGCTTCTGCTTTCGGTCTACGAGGGTACGTAGACAATACTCTCCCCTCTCGTTGCTATGCCATCACCATGATCTTGCGTGTGCGTAGGAATTTTTTTGAAATTACTACGTTCCCCAACATGTAGCATTTCTCATATTATATGTAGATGACATACTCTTGATGGGAAATAATATAGAACTTCTGGACAGCATTAAGGCCTACTTGAATAAGTGTTTTTCAATGAAGGACCTTGGAGAAGCTGCTTATATATTAGGCATCAAGATCTATAGAGATAGATCGAGACGCCTCATAGGTCTTTCACAAAGCACATACCTTGATAAGATTTTGAAAAGGTTCAAAATGGATCAGTCCAAGAAAGGGTTCTTGCCTATGTTACAAGGTGTGAGATTGAGCTCGGCTCAGTCACCGACCACGGCAAAAGATAAAGAAGAGATGAGTGTCATCCCCTATGCTTCAGCCATAGGATCTATTATGTATGCCATGCTGTGTACCAGACCTGATGTAAACCTTGCCGTAAGTTTGGTAGCAAGATACCAAAGCAATCCCGGCAAGGAACACTCGACAGCGGTCAAAAATATCCTGAAGTACCTGAAAAGGACAAAGGACATGTTTCTCGTTTATGGAGGAGACGAAGAGCTCGTCGTAAAGGGTTACGTCGACGCTAGCTTCGACTCAGATCTGGATGACTCTAAGTCACAAACCGGATACGTGTATATGTTGAATGGTGAAGCAGTAAGCTGGTGCAGCTGCAAGCAGAGCGTCGTGGCGGGATCTATGTGTGAAGCGGAGTACATGGCAGCCTCGGAGGCAGCGCATGAAGCGATTTGGGTGAAGGAGTTCATCACCGACCTAGGAGTCATACCCAATGCGCCGGGGCCAATCAAACTCTTCTGTGACAACACTGGAGCTATTGCCGTTGCCAAGGAGCCCAGGTTTCACAAGAAGACCAGGCACATCAAGCATCGTTTCAACTCCATCCGTGAAAATGTTCAAGATGGAGACATAGATATTTGCAAAGTACATACGGATCTGAATGTCGCAGATCCGTTGACTAAACCTCTCTCGCGAGCAAAACATGATCAACACCAGAACTCTATGGGTGTTTGATTCATCACAATGTAACTAGATTGGTGACTCTAGTGCAAGTGGGAGACTGTTGGAAATATGCCCTAGAGGCAATAATAAATGTATTATTATATTTCATTGTTCATGATAATTGTCTTTTATTCATGCTATAACTGTATTATCCGGAAATCGTAATACACGTGTGAATACATAGACCACAATATATCCCTAGTGAGCCTCTAGTTGACTAGCTCGTTGTGATCAATAGATAGTCATGGTTTCCTGGCTATGGACATTGGATGTCGTTGATAACGGGATCACATCATTAGGAGAATGATGTGATGGACAAGATCCAATCCTAAGCATAGCACAAAGATCGTGTAGTTCGTTTGCTAGAGCTTTGCCAATGTCAAGTATCTCTTCCTTCGACCATGAGATCATGTAACTCCCGGATACCGTAGGAGTGCTTTTGGTGTATCAAACGTCACAACATAACTGGGTGACTACAAAGGTGCACTCAGGTATCTCCGAAATTGTCTGTTGGGTTGACACGGATCGAGACTGGGATTTGTCACTCCGTATGACGGAGAGGTATCTCTGGGCCCACTCGGTAATGCATCATCATAATGAGCTCAAGGTGACCAAGGTGTTGGCCACGGGATCATGCATTACGGTACGAGTAAAGTGACTTGCCGGTAATGAGACTGAACAAGGTATTGGGATACCGACGATCGAGTCTCGGGCATGTAACGTACCGATTGACAAAGGGAATTGTATACAGGGTTTGATCGAATCCTCGACATCGTGGTTCAACCGATGAAATCATCGAGGAGCATGTGGGAGCCAACATGGGTATCCAGATCCCGCTGTTGGTTATTGCCCGAGAGTCGTCTCGGTCATGTCTGCATGTCTCCCGAACCCATAGGGTCTACACACTTAAGGTTCGGTGACGCTAGGGTTATTAGGAAGACTAGTATGTGACTACCGAATGTTGTTCGGAGTCCCGGATGAGATCCCGGATGTCACGAGGAGTTCCGGAATGGTCCGGAGGTGAAGTTTTATATATGGGAAGTTGTCATACGGACACCGGAAAGTTTCAGGGACTTATCGGTATTGTACCGGGGCCACCGGAGAGGTTCAGGGGGTCCACCGGGAGGGGCCACCCCTCCCGGAGGGGCACATGGGCCGCAAAGGGGAGGGAGCCAGCCCCTGGAGGGCTGGGCGCGCCCCCCACCTTGGGCCCATGCGCCTAGGGTTGGGGGGGAAACCCTAAGGGGGCACCCCCCTTGCTTGGGGGGCAAGCCTCCCCTCCCTGGCCGCCGCCCCCCCTCTAGATCCCATCTAGAGGGGTCGCCCCCCCTTGCCCCTTCCCCTATAAATAGAGGGGTGAGGGGAGGGCTGCTGTACACATCTTCCAGGCGCAGCCCCTCCCCTCCCCAACACATCTCCTCCTCCGTTACGTGCTTGCGAAGCCCTGTCGGAGTACTGCTGCACCAACACCACCACGCCGTCGTGCTGCTGTTGGAGCGATCTTCCTCAACCTCTCCTTCCCCCTTGCTGGCTCAAGAACGAGGAGACGTCTCTCGTCCCGTACGTGTGTTGAACGCGGAGGTGCTGTCCGTTCAGCACTTGGACATCGGTGATCTGAATCACGTCGAGTACGACTCCATCATCACCTTGCAAGCTTCCGCACGCGATCTACAAGTGGTATGTAGATGCAAACTCACTCCCTTGACTCGTTGCTTAGATGAACTCATAGATGGATCTTGGTGAAACCGTAGGAAAAATTTTAATTTTCTGCAACGTTCCCGAACAATAATTTGTCATAAACACGAAATGCAACAAATAGTTTTAAAGGAGAATATACCACATCCGAATCATAACAAGGACGAGGGCCGACGGGGACGGATATCAAAACCATGGCACTATGTATAACAAACAACGTACGGGTAAGATAATTATACGAGTAACTATATATCCAAATCACATAAACATCAATTTTTTATATAAAATTTCATGAACAAGAGGCTCACCACAAGATGGTGCCGGCGACGGGGCGGTGCGGGCGATCGACGGTGGTTACGACGGAGATTTAGAAGGCACTAAGTAAACCACACCTACATATGCAAACTAAGTGTTATTTTGACCTCAAATTGCATATAAATCAAATACTACCACATATAATTCCTCCCAAATTACTAAAACCCACAATTAATCACTATATAAACCAATGCAAGAGCTAATCTAGCAATGAGAGATGAAAGGACAAAGTTGCTAACCTTGGTGATCATTTGAATGGATGGGGGCCTGCAAATCTTGACAAATTTGGGGCAAATTTTGTGATGAACTCGAGAGGAAGAAGGGAAGAACAGAGGAGAGGGAGAGGAGAAAGGGGGAAGAACAGAGTGCGGGTGGACGAAGGGTTTATATAGGACGACCTTTAGTACCCCACTCTGGTGCTACTAAAGGTGCTGGAAGGGCCCCACTCTGACAACATCCTGCCACCACTTTCTTTAGTACCGGTTCGTAGCACGAACCGGTGCTAAAGGTTCGCCACAAGCCGGTACTAAAGAGCTCCTCCCGCCTAGCCGTTGGAACCGGCACTAATGGACACATTAGTGCTGGTTCTGTTACAAACCGGGACTAATGTGTCTCACATTTGACCCTTTTTCTACTAGTGAAAGCTTCTTACCTCAAAAATGGTCTTAGGAGTTGGCCATTCTCGGATTTCTTCAACCTTAGAATCATCAACACGAATGCCGTCACATGTTATGACAAATCCTAGGAAAAGAAGTTGTGTTCGCAGGAAAACACATTTCTTCAAGTTGACGTAGAGCTCATTTTTCTTTAGTACTTCTAGCACCTTCCGAATGTGATCAAAGTGTTCATCCTCATCCTTGCTATAGACCACAACAAAGTGGGATAAGAAGGGTTTAAGGACTTGATTCATTAAGTGCATAAAGGTACTTGGTGCATTTGAGAGTCCAAATGGCATGACTAGCCATTCAAACAACCCTTCCTTTGTCTTGAAGGCGGTCTTCCATTCATCCCCGGGTCTTATACGGATTTGATGATATCCACTTCTTAAATCTAGCTTTGTGAACACTCTTGCTCCACTAAGCTGATCCAACATATCATCCAGACGGGGAATAGGGAATCTATACCTTACGGTGATCTTGTTAACGGCTCTACTGTCCGTACACATGCACCAAGATCCATCTTTCTTTGGCGCGAGTAGGGCTGGTACAGCACATGGGCTAATACTTTCTCGAATGTGCCCCTTTTGCAACAATTCCTCCACTTTCTCCTTCAATATATCATGCTCCTTTGGGCTCATTCGATAGTGTGGAAGATTAGGAAGAATTGCTCCCGGAATTAAGTCAATTCTATGTTGAATCCCTCTCATCGGTGGCAAACCATGTGGCTCCCCAAGTATGTTCTGAAATTCTGCCAATAAACCATGTACCTTTGCCGGAATTTCAACAGTCAGGTGCTCTTCTCCCTTTACAACAAGTGCAGCACACAAATCTGCCTCCTTCAAGTCCTCCATAAACTCATGAGAGGTATGGGAGATAGTTAACATAGTTTTCCCCTCCTCCTTAGAGGTATTACCTTCGGTTTTGTTTGGTAAGATAATGATCCTTCTCTTGTTCCAAATGAAAGAGTAAGAATTTTCCTTGCCCTTGTGTGTAGTATCCACATCAAATTGCCAAGGCCTCCCAAGAAGAACATGGCTGGCATCCATGTCAACCACATCACACAACACATTTGAGCAATAATGCTTACCCAAAGAAAGTGGCAGGTTGCATTGTTTGGTGATCCTCATATTCACTCCTTTCTTGATCCATCCAATAGTGTAGGGATTTGGATGATCATGGGTTTCAAGCTTTAAATGGTCCACCAACTTCTGGGAGATAAGATTCTCGCAGCTGCAACTATCAATCACTAGTTTGCATACCTTTCCATTCACCGTGCATTTGCTCTCAAATATTTTCTTCCGTTGTGTGTCATCGAGTTGTGGTGTGGAACATAGGACACGCTGGATCACACATACCACCTCTTCACCTTCTTCTTGACAAACCTCTTATCCGTCTACATCTTCAGATTCGTATTCTTCCTCATCGCTTTCACCATCATGGATAGTCGTGTTAACAAATTTCCTTAGTGGGAAACCGCTGGATATGTGTCCCTCTTTACCACATTTATAGCACTTTGGGCCTTCATTTGCCTTACCCTTGCCTCTAGTTTGCTTCAGGATGGGCTGTTTTGTCTTTGGTGGAGTGGTCTTTTCTTCCACTCTATTAGGTTGGCTCCTAGATGAGCCTTCGGTATGAGGATATGGAGGATATGGAGCCTTAGTTATCTTTCTCATCCTCACAAACCTCTCGGCCTTTAAGGCTAGAGCTTGTGCTTGATCAACAGACCAGATTTGTTGCATCATCAATCGATCTTGAATAGCATCATTGAGACCATTGATGTACCTTGCAACTTGTTGCTCTTCAGTTTCAGCAAGGTTGCACCTCACTTGTAGCCTTAGAAACTCCTCCGTGTAATCTGAAACAGTCCTATTTCCTTGAGCACAATTTTGAAATTGGATAAATAGGATCTGGTCATAATCAGCGGGCAAAAATCTCCCTTTCAAGAGGCCTTTCATTTGTCGCCAAGTTCTAACACGAGGTTCTCCTCTCAAACTGCGCTCCTCTTGAACACGATGCCACCATGCACCGGCTCCTCCTTTCAGCTTGTATGCGACCAAAGGAACTCTACAATCTTCCAGAACCTCCATGACCTCAAAGAAAGTCTCCACTTCATATAACCAATCCAGGCACCCTTCAATGTCAACATTTCCATTAAAACTTGGGATCTCAGCTTTCACCTTGTATGTATCTCTTGCATATGTAGGGTTGGGTGCTCTCCGATATGCGTAGAGATTTGGTTCTTCAAGGGCATCATCATATTCTTCACCTTCAGAAGCCTCAACATAAATTGGCCTTCTTGAAGCACGTTGAACAACATGTTATCGTGGCGGTCTTGCTCCAAGATTGCCTCTCCTTCTTCCTTGATGAACATCTTCCTCTTCTTTAGAGGAATCTCCTTCATTGGTAGCAGGGGGGGCACCCTTTCTTATCATCTCAACCAGCTGGTGAAATCTCCTATTTAGATCTTCACGCAGCCCTTTTATTTGTTGTTCAGCAGCATCCACCCTCTTCTCCAATTGCTCCATTGCTTGCTGCAACTTGCTCTTGAAGAGGACAGCAAGAACAATTATGGGTCAACCTGGCTCTGATACCACCTGAAGCAGCACAAAGGTTGTGGAGGAGCAACTCCACCTTGCTGCTATAATGTGTACAACACAAGTGTTGAAGGAACAACTTCAACGTGTTGCGCTAGATATCGCTCTAGAGGCGAATGTAGGCTGATAGGGCAGCAAGAGTTCAATCCAGAACTCCTAGGGCACAAGATCTACTCCAAGATCTTAGATAAGAACAACAAGTTCTATTATAGATAGGGGTACATAGTTTGGGTACAAAGTAGAGGTGAGGACCTCTATTTATAGGGCTTTGGGAAGCCTTCACATACTTCTACTTATAGCTGGAATACTCTAGAAACATTATTTAAGGTTCACCATTCTACTCATAGCTACTCACAACTAGAAGACTCTAGAAAACAGTAGGTAGGATAAAGAAAAGAAAAGAAATACTAGACCACAACAGAAGTATCTTGAAGTAGACAAACAGATTTGACATATGATTATATTTTTCATGTTCCTCATCTACTGTTCCTCATCAGTGCACATACTTATGATTCATGGACGCCTACTGTGGGTATCAACAAATTATCATGAATCACGGGGATGGGGGGAAATGTTCTTCAAGGCCCCCTGTAGGGCATTCTGCTATCTCAAAATGCATATCATCTTCGAAAAAGCGTAGCAGGAACGTTACAAACGTGCCATGAGGAACGCCTTGGATAGACAAATTGACCGAAGCAAGGAAGCTTGCACGTATGGCTAGTGGATAAAATAAAGTATAAGAGGCCTCATACCCCAACCTACACAAGATGTCTTGCAACTTGAGGAAGCCCCGGTTCATGCTCAACCCCGAGAAATGTGTCTTCAGGAAGTAAACTCCTCTGGTTTATGCTATCCCACTGGGGCATTTTAGTGCAACTCACAATGATAAAAGCAAGCACCAACATGTAATCCACACCATCTATGTGGTCGTGATCAACCATTTTATATCTTAGGTAAGAGACCAAGGGCTTCCATATTTGAAGCTCCTACGAAGGGTAAAAAGTTTAAGTGGACTGAGGAGGAGGATGTCATGTTCCCTGAACTCAAAACCTACTTGACCAGTGGAGCCATTCGTTCTCTATGCTGCCACTAGTCTAGGGGCTATGAGCTATGTCTTGTTGGTGAAACACGAGGAGGAAGAAGATTTAGAGGCATGTGATATCAGGCCCAAAAAACGATATCTAGTTGCGCAAAAGTTCCTCTACACGTTGTTTCTACTGTTCAAGAAGCTATATCACGATTTCAACGCTCACACAATAGTTGTCCCAAAAAACTACGCCCTCGGGTAGATCATGTGTCCTTCTGAAGAATACCAAAGTGAAGAATCAAATTTAGCCAATTCTACATCTATTGTTCATCTCGTGCGCTCAAATTAAGTTGCATGCTCTCGTGGACATTGTTTCAAATGTATGTGACCAGTTGAGACACACAAAGGTATCAATCACAATGTTTCAATCCTCATGTTTGATGGATATTTGGCTATCCAGCACTATGTCAAGTTGATATCTTGTTGGTCTTGCACAAAGGCAATTAGCTACGATGTACCAGCGCTTTCTAAACATGATGTGACAATCTTTTTGAAACATATGTAGTTCTTAATAACACATGTAATATGTTGCAACAACTTCTTAGACTTGTATCCAACATTGCTCTATTTTTCTTCTTATGCACAAGAGCTAATGTGCACAATAACCAACTACTTTTAAGTTTCACAAAACCACCTTGCTTCCTGCACAGCTAAACAAAGTTTCTATTACACACTAATAATACTTCCATGACACCTGAATAAAGTTCTCTATCTGAAATAAAGTTTCTATTAGGACACTACCAATGCATTGGATCTTAACGTGTCATCCTAGGTGGTGGAATATTTCCAATAACAACCACGCCAATGCATTATCTCTTAGGAATTGTATGTAACTGATGTTGCATTTAATTAGTTTAGTGGTCACGTTTCCATCTCAATAGTGTATCTAGTAGTGGGGAGAAGGGAATGAGAGAGAAATAAGAAGAGAAGTCACATACGATCAAATACTTAATATCACTTCATAGGGAACCATTCTAGGAGTCGTATCTCCACTAACATACAACTCCACTTTCTGTCTTCTTTAATATATTTTTTGACACTGTGTCTTCTTTAATTGTTGTCCCACCTCGGCATTTTACCTATGAAACTGTGCTAAGAGCCAAGCACTAGCTAGGACTGTGCACGAGGGAGGCTAATTGGCAGGTGCCTGCCAACGAAACTGTGGTGTTCAAATTTCGACCGTCTGTGTTTGTAAATTACCAATTTGGTAATTGCAACTTTCCATTTTTAGTGTCTTTCAGATATTGCAACACTGGCTTTCAAAATATCTTGCTTGGGCTTTCAAAATAGTTTCAACATTTCAATGTTCAGAATTCGATCAGTACTTCTAAAATAACTAAAAATTGAAGTACTTTCAGAGCAAACAAAATTGTGAAAAAAACACATGTATGTGGCCCACATCAAGAATGAGAAAGGATGAAATAGAAAGTGGAGAACCGAGCATGGCGTTTCAGCTCTCTGGTGCGCGCGCACACACACACCAGCATGAACAACAAATTATGGAGAGAAAAAACTTAATTTGTTGTGAAAAACATTGATTAGTGTTTCACCTACGTGTAGCATTTCGTGAAGTAAAAACATTTGTAATGCTCTAGGAAAAATAAACATTGTCCTAAAAAGACAACTTTTGAAAAATAATTTGGAGCACAAATTAGTTATTTAGACCTCCTAGACTATCATTCCATCATGATATGTCTGTACGTAGGAGAAACAATGTTGATGTCATAAAGTTTCATAACCATTTGTATTTTCCTGCTATTCTTTTGAGCTGTACTATTCATTGTAGGAGAAACAGAGAAACCCCATGTGTGGCTAGGACTCCAATCATGGCTGGCCAGGCTCTCCTGCGCACGAGTGTTGACCATGGCGAGCTCCTATGCGGCGCTTAGAGCGCCTGCTAGGGAAGCTGGTGGTCACTACGACACTAGATGAGCAGCGACCCATGATACCACTAATCTTTGACTTTTGGCCCTCACTATTAACTCTAGACACTTGGCCCTGACCATTGACCATTGACCATTGACCATTGACTTTTTGGAAGAAGAAAAACCTAAATTTGTAAAGAGTTCACAAAATTGTAAAGGAAGTCTGAATTTTAAAAGTTCATAAGTTTGGAAAAGTTCGTACCTTGAAAAAAGTTCAAAAAATAAAAAAATTCCATAAATTTGAAAAAAGATACAAAATAATTCATGAATTTTGAAAATTTTATGAGTTGGAAAAAGTTTGAGGACATGGAAAAAATCAAGAAATTTGAAAAGTCTTAAAATAAGTATAACAAATCATGAATTTTGGGGAAAAATATGAATTAAATAAATATTTTGAATCCAGAAAAAATTAATGAAATTGAAAAAGGTAAAAGGAAAAAAAAGACGAAAGGGAAATAAAATGAAAAAGAAAAATAAGATAACCAAAAGTAAAAACACCCAGAAAAAAATGGTGGAACCTTCTAGAAGGTTCCCAAAAGCTGTAAAAAATGTTGTACAGGTCGGCCCACTACACTTGCTGTCTCTAGCCTCTACAGGCACCGCCTATGCGGTGCTTCTAATCGGCAGGCGACCGCTACAGATTGGCCCCATTAATACTTTCACCACTCACCTTTCTTCTGGGTCTAGCAAAAAAAATATCCAACAATTTGAAAAAAAGAGTTCACGAATTTAAGAAAAGTTCATGAATTTGAAAGGAATGTTAAAAATTTGAAACTATTCACGAATTTAAAAAAATCACGACTTAAAAACAGTTCATGAATCTGAAACCAAGAAAAAGATTCAGGTTTTCTTGTTTCTTTTTCTCTTCTTTTATTCCTTTGTATCTTGACGTTTTTTTTCCTGTTATTCGTTTTTTCACACTTTTATAGTTTAATTTTTTCCTTTCTTTCTTTTTGTCTTCTTTTTCTCTGTTTCTTTCTTGCTTTCACTCTTTTGTTTGCTTTCCTTTCTATTTTCCTTAATTTCTTTGTTTTTTTCCCTTTTTTGCTCTTATTTCATTTTTCCTTTGTACATTTTTTTATGGATCAGGAACACTTCTTATGTACATGTTTAACATTTGCCAAATACATGATTAGCTATTTTGCAAGAATATATATTTTTTCTTTCGATTTTTTCATACATATTTTACATTTTTTGTATACATCAGGAATATTTCTTATGTAACCCTAGAAAATTTTGTCAATGTATGATTAACAGTTTTCTAAAAATGTTTTTTGTCTACGCTTTCCATAACACTGTACATTTTTGTATACATCAAGAAACTTTATATATACATGTTTAAAATTTTCCAATACATAATTAACATTTTTATAAACATATATTTTTTGAAGACTACTTTTTCCATACACATTTTACAGTTTTTATACCCATAAAAAAATTGTACACAGGTTTAACATTTTCCAAATAAATGATTAAAATTTTCAAAAACCTACTTTTTATGTCTATTTTTTACATACACAATGTACATTGTCCATATACATTCAAAAAAATGGTATACACATTTAACATTTCTGAATACATTGTTAGCATTTTTGAAAATTTGTAATTTTTGTGTCTATTTTTTCTATACACATTGTAATCTTTTGGATACATCGAAAACATTTTGTATATACATGCTTAACATTGTCCAAATACTTGATTAATTTTTTTTGAAGACTTATAGTTTTTTATGTCAACTTTTCTCATACACTTTGTAAATTTTTTAATACATCGGTCACATTTTTCCTACACATATTTAACATTTTCAAATGCATGATTTATGGTTATCAAATCTTTTTTGTAAAGTGTTTTTTTTTTGCAAAATTTGTAGTTAGAATATTTTCGAGTATGAAAAAAGATAAACAAAAAAGGAAAAGGGAATAAAATGAGGCTCTACGTCGGCGTTGTCTCGCCCTCGTCCAAGCGGCAACTCTTCGTCTGACAATAAGCTAGACATAGGCGCACCATGTCGGCAAGGAATCTGTGTCGCTTTTTTTGCTGGGACACTAGGATCCTTTTTATAACACGGTATAGACACACGCGCTCATACATATGCACATAAACTAACCCCTATAAGCACCACCGAGAGACTGAGCTGGCACATCATTTTGAGATTGATGAACTCGTCTCAGACATCTTCGTAGTCGACAGGAACATCTCCTCCAACGAAATGCACATAGCCGAAAGACCTGAAATAAATTCAGGAAAATACAACCACCAGTGTCAAGTTTATGATTTAAAGCCTGGTGGGCTAGGAATGCCACTGTCCTTCCCAATCACAGGTTGATTCGCTAAGACACGAGCTCCTAAGTTATAACCGTACATATGTGGGTAACGAGTAAATTGCAGAAAACCACCACTTTGAGGGCTAGGTTTTAGAAAACACTAGGTTATAGTTTCTTGACAAATTGCACCTTGTCTTGTGTAATCTTTTTGCAAAAACTACTGATTGGCGGATCTGGCTCGGTTAAGTGCGTTTATGACAGATGGGGCCCCTATTTTGCCGATGTGGCATAGCATTTTACCAAAGACAGCATTAGATGGGTACAAAAGCGAAAACACCCCCAACACTTTTGCCAAAAAGTGAAAACAACCTCCCCGATTCAGATCGGGATCTGTCTCTCCCGCACACCATCGCCGGCCTCCTTCCGCTGCCGGTGCAGCCGTGCTGTGGTGCTCGAGCAGGACACATCCTCCGCCGTGGTTGAGAGTAAAAGCAGCGCGAGGAAGCTGCTAAGGCAGGAGTTGTCGTAGGAGTCGTAGGAGGGCATGGGCTCGGGCTTGACGGCCGCGAAGGAACCGTCGGGGAGCTAGCCGCAGGAGAAGGCGTTGCGGAGGGCGCCGTAGACGACCATGTCGTCGGCGTCGTTTGGCCGGAACGGGAGCGACTCGCTCCACTGGTCCGCCACGAGGTTGCCGAAGCTCGCGCTCCAGCAGTACACCAGCCGCGCCGGCACCACCAGCTCCTCCAGGAGCTACTGCCGGATGTTGTCCAGCGCCACCGCCGCCGCCGCGTTGGACGACCAGCCACCTGGCCTTCCTCACCTTCTTCCGCCGGTGCGGCCGTGCTGCTCGAGCAAGGACGGCGGCAGCGCAATGGCCGACCCGCGGCGCGACCGCTGCTCTGCTCCGTCAGCGCCATCGCCGCTTTGCTCGCTCGGCGGCGCCGCGCTCCGCGCAGGGAGGAGACGGGAGTCTGCACTCCGCGGCCACCGAGGACAGAGAAGGAGAGAGGAGGCCGCGGCATCTCACGCGAGGGAGTGGCTGCCCGGCCTCCTGTGCATCGGCGCCTTGCGAAGGATCTGGCGGCGAAGAGAGAAATGGGTATCGAAGGGAGAGATGGGATCGAAGGGAGTGGGGCTAATTGCATTTTTTTCTTTTTGATTCAGGGGTGTCTGTGTAAAATGTAAGGACTAGTTTGTAAATTCATATTAAAATTGATCTGGCACAAAATGTTACGCCACATAGGCAAAAAAGGGCCCCACCTATCACAAGCGTGATCAAACGAGGCTTATCCGCCGATCAGTGGTTTTTGCAAAATGTTTACGAGAGACATGGTGCAATTTGTCAAGAAACTGTAACCTAGTGTTTTCTAAAAACCTAGCCCTCAAAGTGGTGGTGTTGTGCAATTTACTCGTGGGTAACACACGGGAAAGTTGTGGTCTGCCTGGTAATTCGAAGGGCCGTTGGCCGATCTTTATTAGAAGGAGAAGAAAGGGGCATACAGAATAGTTTCACAGTTCAGTTCAGGAAATCTTGAACTGTTAGAACATGGGTTATCCCCAGAACATGCGGGGTAACACACAACACCTCTAACTCCCCAGATCGGACACACACCCTGCCGATCTCCATACACCTATGTCCTCCCTGATGAGGTCTAGGACTCGATCAACGTCGCACGCCGTTTGCTGAAAAATTCTAGCGTTCCGCTCCCTCCAGACCCTCCAGTGTATCAGGATGACCATGGTGTCGAAGTTCCGACGCGAATGTTTTGGAATAGCCCTTCTCGCCTCCAGCCACCAGGCTTCAGTGCTTCCGGATCTCCTCTGTGGTCTGCCTGGTAATTGGTTGTAAGTTTTTTTTTTTTTTTGCGGTTGAATTGGTTGTAAGTTGATCAGTCACTGGCCGAATGCATACGAGCATATGCTGGCAGGCGATCTGTTGGTTGGTCAATTTGCGCTTGTAGTGATTAGTTCAAGAATTGTCATTTGATCAAATCAATGTATGCATGCAGACAATCAACATCAAGACAGTGGCAAAACCGTCCTGAGCCGGCCATGCATGAGTTCCACCAATGGAGGGGCGGTGTACGCTATGCCCGCTCGTCGTCACCCTAGGTATTACCTTGAATTGATCGTATATATTTCCGGCAGCAAATCCTACAAATACCATCGACTCATGGAGTAAGTATACACGATACTCCTACAGCCAGCCCCCTATATCCATCACAAGTTCACCTGTGATTTCACTAAATTCTCGCAAGGAGCTGAGCGAGGAGGGGTTGATGGCGAAGACGTCGTGGCCTGAGGTGGTGGGGTGGCCGGAGCTGAACGCGGCGGACCAGATCAACATCGACCGGCCGGACGTGTCG
Source organism: Triticum timopheevii (assembly GCA_963921465.1). Taxonomy (NCBI): domain Eukaryota; kingdom Viridiplantae; phylum Streptophyta; class Magnoliopsida; order Poales; family Poaceae; genus Triticum; species Triticum timopheevii. The sequence continues at coordinate 66,402,348 of OY997272.1, read as the reverse complement.
GTGGGGTTCTACATGGAGGGCTCCCCTCTGCCGTCCGGGTACGACCCCCGGCGCGTAGTCATCATCGTCAACGCGTCCGGCGTGGTCATCAGGACCCCCGTCGTCGGCTAGCTGCTGGCCTTCAGTCCGGCTGGGTACGTACATGCGGCGGTGTGCATGCTAACACTCCCTGCGACCTGAGTACACTAGAGCTGTTGTGTTCCATGTACGAACGTGCATATGTATCCCAACTGTTGGGGGTTCTGTGTGTGGCCTGTAATCTCTTGATCATGAGATGCACAGGAATAAGTTTCAAGGAAACTCCATTTTGATCTTCTTTTTTATATGAGCAAATCTATATACAAGGAGGCAGCCCTCAATGCAATAATTATTATACCATTCACATTGTTAGACTTTTGTGATGCTAAAATTGGATATCACCAAAGCCTTTGACACGATGGGCTGGGCCTTGTTACTCGAGATCCTCACCAAGGTAGGGCTCCTGTCCTCGGCCTCCATGAGGTGGCTTCCTGTCCTCGGCCTCCACGAGGGTGCTTCTAACCGGTGTCCTCGGCCTCCACGAGGGTGCTGCTAACCGGTGTCCTCAGCCTTCACGAGGGTGCTTCTAACCGGTGTGCCTGACAAGTTGATTTTCAGCCGGCGGGGGGCCTTCCCCCTGCTTTTTGTCATTTCCATGGACGGACTTCACTATCTTTTTTGAAAGGCCGAGGAGATGGGTTTGCTATCGAAGCTTGCTCATTTGGGATTGCGCAATCGTACCTCCATATATGTTGATGACGTTGGCACCTTCGTCGAGCCAAATATGCTCAGCCTCAAGGCATGCACGGCGCCGATCCTCGAGGATTTTGGGGTGGCCTTTGGGCTTTACACCAACTTTGCAAAATGCTGAGCCTACTCCATTAGATTCCCCCAAGCAGATAGGGAGGGTGCGGCAACAACTATAATGTCATGTTCTTCAATTCCCTAGCCAGTACCTTGGGTTGCCTCTCGACCTTCGTAAGACTTCGGCGGCGATCTTGTAGCGCTAGTGGATAGATTGCTAGGCTGCATAGCTTCCCTTCTATATCGCGGTGGACGTATGAACCTGCTAAAACCCATGCTCTCGGCAATGCCGATGCATTCCATTCTTGCACTTGATATGTGAAAGATCAAGGATGTCGCCTAGAGGGGGGGGGGGGTGAATACGTGCTTTAAATTAATTACGGTTAAGGCTTGAACAAATGCGGAATAAACCTAGCGGTTAATTTGTCAACCACAAAACCTAAAAAAACTACGCTCACCTATGTGCACCAACAACTTATGATAAGCAAGATAAGCAACTATGTGATAGCAAAATATATTACAAAGAACAATATGGCTATCACAAAGTAAAGTGCATAAGTAAAAGGCTCGGGAGAGAGATAACCGAGGCACGCGGAGACGGCGATGTATCCCGAAGTTCACACCCTTACAGATGCTAATCTCCGTTTGGAGCGGTATGGAGGCACAATGCTCCCCAAGAAGCCACTAGGGCCACCGTAATCTCCTCACGCCCTCGCACAATGCAAGATGTCGTGATTCCACTAAGGGACCCTTGAGGGCGGTCACCGAACCCGTACAAAGGGGCGGTCACCGAACCCATACACTTTGGCAACCCTTGGGGGCGGTCACCGGTACCCGTCAAATTGCTCGGGGTGATCTCCACAACCTAATTGGAGACCCCGACGCTTGCCGGGAGCTTTACACCACAATGATTGAGCTCCGAACAACACCAACCGTCTAGGGCACCAAGGCACCCAACAGGAAAAGGGTGTCCAAACACCCAAGAGTACCAAGCTCAAGGGTACCAAGCACCCAAGAGTAATAAGCTTCTCAACTTGTAACTTCCACGTATCATGTGGAGAACTCAAACCGATGCACCAAATGCAATGGCAAGGGCACATGGAGTGGCCAAGTCCTTCTATTTCAAATCCCACCGAAGCAACTAATGCTAGGGAGGAAGATGAGAGGAAGAACAAAAAAGAGAACACCAAGAACTCCAAGATCTAGATCCAAGGGATTCCCCTCACATAGAGGAGAAAGTTATTGGTGGAAATGTGGATCTAGATCTCCTCTCTATTTTCCCTCAAAAACTAGCAAGAATCCATGGAGGGATTGAGAGTTAGCAAGCTCGAAGAAGGTCAACAATGGGGGAATAACACGAGCTCAAAGCATAAGGTTCAATGGGGAAGAAGACCCCATTTTATAGGTGGGGGAAAATCCAACCGTTATGCTCACAGCCCGCACAGAGCGGTACTACCGCTAGGGCGGTAGTACCCCTTCGAAACACAACAGCGAGGAGGCAAAAAGGCCAGTAGAACCGTCGGAGCGGTAGTACCGCTTGACCTCACGGTACTACCGCAAGGGGTAGCGGTACTACTGCTAAGGGTAAAGGTACTACTGCTTGCGAGCGGTACTAAAAAATTACATCCGGGCCTACCACCGCAGGACTAGGGACGAGTTTTTGGTCCGGAGCGGTACTACTGCTGTAGGAGCCGCGGTAGTACCGCTCTGGAGCGGTAGTAAAAAATTACAACCGCTCCAATTCGCGGTAGTACCGCTGCAGCCTTTTCAGAACACCAAAACTGCCACAACTTTTGCAAACGGACTCCGAATTCGATGAAACCAAGTTTGTTGGAAAGCTAGCGACAAGGGATAACACAATCTTGAAAGAAATATCAATAATAAGAAAATTAGAAAAGGACCATATGAAAATGATGAGAACCCTTCCTCGGATAAGACCGGTAAAACCTTCAATACCGAAAACATCATAGAAGACGCATGCGAACTTCATTTTCGATGAACTCAAGCTTGTCATCAAGATGACCATAAGCTCTAAGACTCACAAAGAGAACCAAACAAGAACCAAGAAACAAGATGCAAGTATGCAATGGTTTGAGATCTCTACTAACGATACGATCAAGCTACCTACTTGAGAGCCCCCCTTGATAGTACGACAAACGATCCTATAACCCGGTCTCCCAACTACCACCACGAGACCGGTAAAATAGAAAACCTATCAAGGGCAAACCTTTGCCTTGCACATGGTCCACTTGAGCTAGATGATGAAGATCTTGACTCCCTCAAGTTGTACCATCTTTCTTGATCGCGTTGGCTCGATGAAGACTAGATGATTGCTCGCCCATAGTCCAGTATGGGTGAGCCACTCTTCGGCACATCTTCACAAGTCCATTGACACCACAATGGACGGCAAGCTTCAAGCACTTGATCTCTTCATGATGCATCACTTGAACTTGCACACCGCATCCTAACCCCACAAAGAACTCTCACGAAGACCATGGGTTAGTACACAGAGCGTAATTGACAATTCTTACCATACCATGGGATCACTTGATCCCTCTCGGTACTTCTTCTACGCTTTGTGAGTTGATCAACTTGATTCACTCTTGACTTAGTCTTGATCAACTTTGAATCTTTCCAACTCTCTTCATTTGGATGATGTCTTGAAGGTAAACATGAATGATCACACAATCTTCTTCTTCAAAACATGCTTGCAATAAGCTCAACACTCACATGACCAATCATTGGGTAATTCCTTAATAGCACCTTGGTCAACTCATAAACTCCTTGAAACCAACACATGGACTTCAAGAAAAGCCTATGGACAAAACCTTCAAATATAACTCAAGGCAACCATTAGTCCATAGAGATTGTCATCAATTAACAAAACCAAACATGGAGGCACCGCATGTTCTTTCAATCTCCCCCATTTTAGTAATTGATGATAATCACTTTCAAGAGAGTTTATACAGGGAGTTATGTTCGAAATATGCCCTAGAGGCAATAATAAAATGGTTATTATTATATTTCCTTGTTCATGATAAATGTCTATTGTTCATGCTATAATTGTATTAACTGGAAACCGTAATACATGTGTGAATACATAGACCACAACATGTCCCTAGGGAGCCTCTAGTTGACTAGCTCGTTGATCAATAGATGGTTATGCTTTCCTGACCATGGACATTGGATGTCATTAATAACGGGATCACATCATTAGGAGAATGATGTGATGGACAAGACCCAATCCTAAGCATAGCACAAGATCGTGTAGTTCATTTTGCTAGAGCTTTTCTAATGTCAAGTATCATTTCCTTAGACCATGAGATTGTGCAACTCCCGGATACCATATGAATGATTTGGGTGTACCAAACGTCACAACGTAACTGGGTGGCTATAAAGGTGCACTACAGGTATCTCCGAAAGTGTCTGTTGGGTTGGCACGAATCGAGACTGGGATTTGTCACTCCGTATGACGGAGAGGTATCTCTGGGCCCACTCGGTAATGCATCATCATAATGAGCTCAATGTGACTAAGTAGTTAGTCACGGGATCATGCATTATGGAATGAGTAAAGTGACTTGCCGGTAACGAGATTGAACGAGTTATTGGGATACCGACGATCGAATCTAGGTAAGTAACGTACCGATTGACAAAGGGAATTGCATACGGGATTGCTTGAACCCCCGACATTGTGGTTCATCCGATGAGATCATCGTGGAATAAGTGGGAGCCAACATGGGTATCCATATACCACTGTTGGTTATTGGCCGAAGAGATGTCTCGGTCATGTCAGCATGATTCCCGAACCCGTAGAGTCTACACACTTAAGGTTCGGTGACGCGAGTTGTTATGGGAAATAGTATGTGGTTACCGAAGGTAGTTCGGAGTCCCGGATGTGATCCCGGATGTCACGAGGAGTTCCGGAATGGTCCGACGGTGAAGATCGATATATTGGACGAAGGGTATTGGAGTCCGGAAGTGTTCCGGGGGTACCAGGCTATGGCCAGCATGACCGAAAGGTGTTTCGGGAGCCCCGGCAAGTGTTGGAGGGCCTCATGGGCCAAAGGGGAAGGGGAAAACCAGCCCACTAAGGGGTGGTGCGCCCCCACACCCTTTCCCACGTTATTTGGGGAGGTGGGGCGCCTCCACCTGGCTTGGGAGGCAATGCTCCACCTGCTTGGCTTGGGGGGCAAGTCTCCCTAGGATTTTCCCTAGGAGATCCAATCTGCTTGGCCGCCGCCCCATAGGGGAAACCCTAGGGCGCCTCCCCCTCTCCCCTTGCCCTATATATAGTGTAGGGGTGGGAGGGCAGCTGCACCTCTTCCCTGGCGCAGCCCTCTCCCTCCTCCAACACCTCCTCCTCCTCCGTAATGCTTGGCGAAGCCCTGGAGGAGAACCACAAGCTCCACCACCACGCCGTTGTGCTGCCGGAGCTCTCCCTCAACTTATCCTCTCCCCTTGCTGGATCAAGAAGGAGGAGACATCCCCGGGCTGTACGAGTGTTGAACGCAGAGGCACCGTCCGTTCGGCGCTAGATCGGATCTTCCGCGATTTGAATCGTCGCGAGTACGACTCCATCAACCGCGTTCTTGTAATGCTTCCGCTTAGCGATCTTCAAGGGTTTGAAGATGCACTCCCCTCTCTGTCGTTGCTAGTATCTCCATAGATTGATCTTGGTGATGCGTAGAAAATTTTGAATTTCTGCTACGTTCCCCAACAATGGTATCAGAGCTAGGTGTATGCGTAGTTTCTATGCACGAGTAGAACACAAGTTGTTGTGGGCGTCGATTTTGTCAATTTACTTGCCACTACTAGTCTTATCTTGATTTGGCGGCATCGTGGGATGAAGCGGCCCGGACCGACCTTACACGCATGCTTACGTGAGACAGGTTCCACCGACTGACATGCACTAGTTGCATAAGGTGGCTAGCGGGTGTCTGTCTCTCCCACTTTAGTCGGATCAGATTCGATGAAAAGGGTCCTTATGAAGGGTAAATAGCAATTGGCATATCACGTTGTGGTTTTGACGTAGGTAAGAAACTTTCTTGCTAGAAACCTATAGCAGCCACGTAAAAAACTTGCAACAACAATTAGAGGACGTCTAACTTGTTCTTGCAGCATATGCCGTGTGATGTGATATGGCAAAAGGATGTGATGAATGAAATATATGTGATGTATGAGATTGATCATGTTCTTGTAATAGGAATCACGACTTGCATGTCGATGAGTATGACAACCGGCAGGAGCCATAGGAGTTGTCTTAATTTATTGTATGACCTGCGTATCATTGAATAACGCCATGTAATTACTTTACTTTATTGCTAAACCGTTAGCCATAGTAGTAGAAGTAATAGTTGGCGAGACAACTTCATGAAGACATGATGATGGAGATCATGGTGTCATGTCGGTGACGATGATGATCATGGCGCCTCGAAGATGGAGATCAAAAGGAGCAAAATGATATTGGCCATATCATGTCACTATTTGATTGCATGTGATGTTTATCATGTTTTTACATCTTCTTTGCTTAGAACGACGATAGCATAAATAAGATGATCCCTTGCTAAAATTTCAAGAAAGTGTTCCCCCTAACTATGCACCATTGCGAAGGTTTGTTGTTTTGAAGCACCACGTGATGATCGGATGTGATAGATTCTAACGTTCAAATACAACGGGTGTAAGCCAGATTTACACAAGCAAAACACTTAGGTTGACTTGACGAGCCTAGCATGTACAGACATGGCCTGGGAACACAAGAGACCGAAAGGTCGAACATGAGTCGTATAGCAGATACGATCAATATGAAGATGTTCATCGATGATGACTAGTCCGTCTGACGTGATGATCGGACACGGCCTATTTGACTCGGATCATGTATCACTTAGATGACTAGAGGGATGTCAATCTAAGTGGGAGTTCACACTACTAGGAAAAGGGCTATAGATAGGATTGATTCTAATGGCGCACCGTGGAAGCAGTGCGCCACTACTATATACTAATGGCGCACCTGTTTGTGATACGCCATTAGTGTGGAAGACACTAATGGCGCACCGTAAACAGGGTGCGCCACTAGTATGAATTATTATTTTTTTCCATTTTCCCATACATACTAATGGCGCATCTGGTCCGTAATGCGCCATTACTATCTATAACTACTAATGGCGCACCAAGCAGGCAGTGCGCCATTACTGTAAATTTTGTTTTATTCTTTTTTTTGCAAAACTACTAATGGCGCATCGTCGCCTAGTGCGCCATTACTAGTTTAAACTAGTAATGGCGCACTAAGAGGAGATGCGCCATTAGTATATATACTTATTATTTTTACTTTTTTGCAAAACTACTAATGGCGCACCGTCTGCTGATGCGCCATTAGTAACCAGGGTTACTAATGGCGCATTTTCCTACGGTGCGCCATTAGTAACCTGGGACCAACAAGATATTTTGGGCAGCCCACACCTACCCACTCACTTTCCCCACTTCATTCCATCCACCTCCTTCTCCAAGCTTTCGGCCATCTCCTCCTCCTCACCTCATTTCCACCATAGATTCAACAAAATTAAGTGGTGAAATTACCTTTTTTTGATAGGTAAGTAAGGGAAAGCTATCTTCATGATATAGATCTACTTTTTTTTCTCCCTAGCTCGCTCCAACAACGTGCACATGCACTTTTTGTGGCCTAGCTAGATCTATGTATGTTTGTGGTGTTGCATGTGTTTGTGGTGTTGCATATATGTTTGTGTTTGAAGGTATCGGTATTTGAAATATGCGATAGTTGCCAATATTTTGCCGGAATGTTTTGATTCATTTCCGTTTCGGCGAGAATTTTGGCACTATGCATTCTTTTTGGTCCTATTTTTAGGGAAGGTCATGCCAAATTTTTTCTTGCTTCTAACATATCGTTTTGCTCTACCCGCAGGCGACCATGGTCCGCACGATGACTGAAGGCATCGTGAATAGGTTTTTGAGCTCCGCGAAGGCCGAGATGCTTCAAAAGAACGAGACGGAGATAAGCTGTCCATGTCGAAGATGCAAGCTGAAGAGCCTTATTGCGGACCCGGATTCCAGGCAGGTGCGGGACCACCTGCTCTTGCGTGGTTTCATGGATGGCTATCGGTGGCAAGGTGATGAAGATGACTATCAAGTCGTCCATGGCCGGGGCCGGACAAGAAATGAGGAAGGGCAACAAGACAAGTACCACCGCGGCAAGGGCGGGCGAGAAGACGAAGAATCTCTAGGACATGATCACGACGGTGATGCTGTACACAGTCATCATGTAGAAGATGTCGTACATGATGATGAGGAAGATCAAGATGAAGGGCATGATCATGAAGATGAAGATGCCGGAGCAGACGACGATGGAGGCTGGGTGCAGGACCCTCATATTCAAGAGCTACTTCTCAAGCGGATGGATAACGCAAGAGCTGTCGCCCGAGAGAAAGCCAAGCTGGATCAACTCGAGATAGACGCGGTTACTCCATTGTATGAAGGATGCAGGCCCGAGGATACCCGCCTGAAAGTAACGCTCATGGCTCTGGAGATGAAGGTAAAACACAAAATGACCGACGCATGCTTCGACGAGAACATGTCATTCTGGCACGAACGTCTTCCCAAGGGGAACAAGTGCCCGACCAGTTTCGAGGAGGCGAAGAAAATCGTGTGTCCTCTGGATTTACCGCACGTGAAATACCATGTGTGCATGAACAATTGCATCATTTATCGGGACGAGCACGCGGAGTCTACCATATGTCCGGTGTGCGGCGTCACTCGATACAAGAAGAGGAAGAAAGCTCCTCGAAAATCGGTGTGGTACTTTCCGATCACTCCTCGTCTGCAGCGGTATTTCACGGACCCTAAGGTAGCAAAGCTCCTGCGTTGGCACGCGGATAGGGAGGAGAAGAAGCGGGAAGATGACGGAAATGATCCGGAGATAAATAAAAAAGACAAGATGCTGAGTCACCCTAAGGATGCGAGCCAGTGGCAAGCGTTGAACTTCGAAGACCCAGAATTTGGGAAGGATCCAAGGAACATCGTGCTGGGCGCGAGCACCGATGGAGTCAATCCGTTTGGCAGCCAGAGAAGCACACATAGCACCTGGCCTGTGTTTGTGTGGATGTACAACCTTCCCCCCTGGTTGTGCATGAAGAGGAAGTACATTCACATGAGTATGCTAATTGAAGGGCCGAAACAACCAGGGAACGACATCAATCTGTATCTGGGGCTGCTGAAGGAGGAGCTAGACACACTATGGAAAACGCCAGCCAATACGTGGGACGCCGCAGAGAAAGAATATTTCCCTATGAGAGTCGCACTGCTCACGATGGTGCACGACTATCTCGGTTACGGATATCTCGCGGGGCAGGTAGTCAATGGATTTTCTGGATGCGTAAGGTGCATGGATGACACAACGTATCGCCAGCTAGATAGAGATCCCGGGTCTTCGAAAACCGTGTTCATGGGACATCGAAGGTGGCTTCGCAACGATGACCCGTGGAGGAAACGCAAGGATCTGTTCGATGGTGAAACCGAACCCCGAAAACGCCCGTGTACGAGGAGCGGCGAGGAAATAGACAAGCTGTTGAAAAATTGGAAAGACTGCCCACTGCCGGGAAAGAAGCGAAAGGCACCAGAGCCGCTGCTGAAGGTATGGAAAACGAGGTCTGTTTTCTGGGACTTGCCGTACTGGAAGATCCACCGTGTGCCTCACAGCCTTGATGTCATGCATATCACGAAGAACGTGTGCGAGAGTCTGCTTGGTACCCTGCTCAACATGCCAGAGAGGACCAAAGATGGGCCGAAAGCAAGGGCAGACTTGAAATCAATGGGCATCAGGCAGGAGCTTCACACTAATGATGATGATGATGATGATAATGAGGCGAAGCAGGACACGGAAAGTCGTCGCAAAGGCAAAAAGGCCAAGAAGACCGGAAATGACTACCCTCCCGCGTGCTTCACTCTAAGTCAGGAGGAGATCGAGCAGTTTTTCACCTGCCTCGTAGGAGTAAAACTTCCTTACGGTTACGCGGGGAAGATAAGCAGATACCTAGACCCAGCGAAGCAGAAGTTCAGCGGGATGAAGTCTCACGACTGTCATGTGCTGATGACGCAGATACTTCCAGTTGCAATCCGTGGGATCATGGACGCGCACGTCCGTGAAACGCTATTTGGCCTATGCAACTTTTTCGACGTCATCTCTCGGAAGTCGATTGGCGTGAGGCAACTAAGAAGGCTACAGGAAGAGATCGTGGTGATACTATGCGAGCTTGAGATGTACTTCCCGCCCGCATTCTTCGACGTTATGGTGCATCTGCTGGTCCATATAGTGGAGGATATCATCCAACTCGGGCCGACGTTCCTGCACAGCATGATGCCATTCGAAAGGATGAATGGTGTCATCAAAGGATACGTTCGCAACATGTCACGTCCAGAGGGAAGCATAGCCAGGGGCTTTCTGACCGAAGAGTGCATCTCCTACTGCACGAATTATCTAGGCATCGAGAACCCCGTTGGTCTGCCCGTCAACAGGCACCTCGGCAGGCTCACTGGATGGGGTCATCGTGAGGGTCGCCACGAAATGCATGTCGACTTCGAGGGTCGACTCGCCGACTTTGAAAGAGCAAACCTAGTCGCGCTACAACACATAGACATGGTCGATCCTTGGGTGGTAGAGCACAAAACCTTTATTAAGAAGACGTACAATGACCGAGGCCAACAGAGGACGGACGGAGATATACTCAAAGAGCACAACTCATGTTTCACGCGTTGGTTCAAGCAGAAGCTTCTGTCGTACCCTTTACATGAGGATTCTTCCGCGGAAGAACAACTCATATTCGCCTTGTCACAGGGCGCCGAGCACAACCTGATGACCTATGAGGCGTACGATATCAACGGCTACACATTCTACACCGAGGACAAGGACATGAAGAGCGATGGTTATCAGAACTCCGGGGTAACGATGGAATCCTACACTGGTAACGACAAGGATAGATACTACGGAAGGATCGAGGAGATCTGGGAGCTGAGCTACGCTGGAGAGAAGGTCCCGATGTTCCATGTCAGATGGGCCAAAAACGTCATAAAAGAAGACCGGTATTTCACCACCATGGTTATACCCGAAGCCAAATCCAAGACCGCGGGCGCAAACGTCACCGCGAAAAATGAGCCATGGGTACTGGCTTCCCAAGTGGACCAATGCTTCTTCATTACCGACCCGCCAAAGCCCAGTCGTGTCGTCGTGAGGAGAGGCAAAAGGAAGATCATCGGAATGGATGGAGTAGCCAATGAGCAAGACTTCGACAAGTACGGCGACCCGAAGATCGAACATGACGACGACGATGAAGTAGCAGCACACACCACAAGAAGAAGCAGGACCACCCTACCTAAAGGACATCCGTTCCACAGAAGAACTCCGTTTGCGAAAAAGAAGGGCAAGAAGATTGTGAACAGATAGCTAGCTAAGACCGATTGTATTTAAATCGTAGTCTTCATTTCTCGATTGTATTTCATGGGCACTTTTTGATATCATGAATATTTTTAAATTTCATGGGCACTTTTTGAATTCATGAGGACACTTGATCTCGATTCCCCCTCCATCTCGATCTCGATCCCCCTCCATCTCGATCGCACCCGCACCCTCCCCCGCTAGCTCCACCCATCGCAACCCTCCCCCGCTCCACCGTCGGAGCACCCGGCCCCCCGCACCCGCACTTTTTGAACATATTTTTTAATTTTTTTTACTATTTTTATAAAAAATATTACTGTTATAATTTAAACAAGTTTGAACATATTTAAACACAAATAAATATAAAAAACAGCATTTAAAATGCATAAAAAATATTACTGTTATGATTTAAACAAGTTTGAACATATTTAAACACAAATAAATATAAAAAACACCATTTAAAATGCATAAAAAAATATTGGGGATCCTGGGAATCGAACCCAAGACCTCCTGGTGTGTGTGTTGTGTGCTGACCAGTCGAGCTAGTGGGTGGGTTCTGTTGTAGATAGGGTTGGGCTGTAGATATGGCTACTGGGCTAGATTAAAACAAAATTCTAATGGCGCACCGAGGGGTGGTGCCCATTAGAACAGTCGTACTTATGGCGCACCGGCGTGTGGTGCGCCATTAGAAAGCTTCCCTCCACCTATTCCCCTCTGGCCTCTCTCCCTCCCTCGCCAGATCCCCCCCCCCACTCGACCTAACTTTGCCCCCGCGCCGTCGCCCCCGCGCCGTCGCCCCGTGAGCTAGAGGAGACGACGACCGCCTCTACCTCAGATCAGCCAGGCCACGCGACACCGAGCCGAGCGCCGCCTACCTCGCCGTCCCCCCTCCGCCCGCGCCCGCGCCCTCGACTTCCTCCGCCCAAGCCGAGACGCAGAGACAGGCGAGTGGAGGAGCCCACCGCGTGTCACCGGAGCTTCAACGCCCAGCCGCTGCCGGAGCTTCAACGCCGGCGTCTTCCTCCATTCCTCCATCCCCTCCCCCAGGTGATTCCTCCCTTCTCCTCCATCCCCTCACCTGCATGTATTTCAGAGAAGAAATTCGTAGTTCATTTCATTATGTTGGCCTGCATTTGCTAAGCATCAAGTGGATTTAACTATTTTAGACAGTTTCAGTTAACTGTTTTGCGTTTCCTGAAGAGGTTCACCTATAGTTTCAAAAATTCAGTCACTGGATATATGCAATAATTTACAAAGAGCAAGTGATGTAGAGCAAAAATTCAGCAAATGATGTATAGTTTCAAAAATTCAGTGAAACTGAACCTACCCTATTGCTTCATGTAGCAAAGGCGGCAATGCAAGCAAGATCATGCTTGGCTTAGCCAAATTCATGTTACTGAATTTTTTTCAACATGATAAAATTGTCATGCTACTAAATGTTATAGAAATGCAAGGGAACACAGAAATACTAGGGCACACAACATTTAGAGTACTCTGAAATTCAGTTCTGAAATTTTTTGTTAGATAGTGGCTACACTAATCTAGAGTAGTATCCCAAACTGATGGAGTACTCGATTTAAAACTCCTAATCTAGACTAATATCCTAAAATCATTCCTGGAATTGCTGGAGTATAAATCATTAATCATTGATCATTGATGTTTGAGTATAAATCATGAAGAGCAATATCCATGTAACTGTACCTGCAATCTCCAGAACAAATTCAACATTTCAATAACATTTCGCTACCTTCTGAACCCACATAGGCTGCAGGTAAAACAAGTTCCAGAACTTCTTCCCTGATCCATCACAATAACCTTGCACACGTATAACTAGTAGTACCGTGCTATGGTAGCTGGCTCGAGGATGTGGTGGGGGGTCTTTGCATGCCTAACACTGATTTTTGTGACAGTACCCGAATATTACTGATGGCCTCTTTCTATAGATGCTGCATATGTAGAGTGTAATGAGATCTTAGTGTCATTTATGACACATATTAGACAGTGTGCAGCTTTGTCATTTATGACACATGTGCAGCTTACCAGATGTATTGAAAGAAATCATTTCTTTATTTTTGTTAAGTGGAGCGAACAAAATCATTTATCTGGTTTTATTATTTCGCATAACCACTTGGAACTGCAATTTCATTTATGTTGTTATAAGTTTGTTGCTGTCAGCATGAGTTAACTTGCTGTCATTTATCGAAATTCATAATGTGCTGGACTATATGTTCATATATCGCCACTTAACGGACTGACAGCGCAATTATTGCCGTCCCCACTCTTTGCCGTCTGCGGCGGACGGCAAAGGGCCTTTGCCGTCAGCCGCCTGCAAGCAGACGGCAAAGTAGCTGTTTACCGTAGCCTACTTTGCCGGAGCCTTTTGCCGTCCGCGGCTGATGGCAAAGTCCTTTGCCGTCCGCCGTTCGTGCCTTTGCCGTCCGCCGTGGCAGACGGCAAAATAGCTGATTCCTGTAGTGATTGGTACTACTTGTGATGCTGCTGCTGTACTACTTGGAAATTTTGTCAACTTGTGATGCTGCTGCTGTACCCCGAGAGGCCCTTGAGTTTGCCGGAATGTCGATTAACTTCCGTTCCGGCAAATTCGGGTACTCCATATGTCCTATTTTCAGCAAAGGTCATGCTGAAATTTTCCGTGAATTTTAGCATGACTTTGCTAAAAATAGGACATATGGGGTACTTGCGACTAATGCATGGGCCGGGCTATCTTAGTACTTAGTTAAGTAGGACCAACTGCCCTGCCATTCTTGCTGCATTAAATCATAGGTGGCAATAGAGCCAAGTGATTAGGCCCAACTTAGAATTAACCTTAGGATCGATAAACCCTAGATGATAAACCCAACATAGGTGGCAATAGAGCCAAGATTAGGCCCAACCTAGGGTGCCTCGGCATCGATAAACCCTAAATGATGAAAACTTAACTTGGCTGCCCCGGATGCCTCGGTGTCGATGAGAACCTAAATGATGAAAGCTTACGCTTTTAGGGTGCCTCGGTGTCGACAAACCCTAAATCATGAGACCATGATCTTGTTCCTTGACAATAACCAACTTTTTGACCAAACTTTTTTCCTATTTAGAGAGAAACATGGCCCACAACGATGAGGCCGGTGGTTCGGGCGGCAAGCAATTCTGGGAGCTGTCCCAAGAGATGGAGGAACAACCTCACCACTATGATGACGCCGCGGAAGACACCGATCCTGATTACACAACCCCTAGTGGCGTCGGGGATGACACCACTGATGGTGCCGCCGAGGATGCCACCACTGATGATGGCGGCGCACACACAGATGGTGGTGGCGCACACACAGATGGCAGCCAACCGAAGAAGCAAAGGAAGGACCGGCGCCCGAATGCGCTCCGCACCGTCAAGGAGGAATTCACTCAAGTGGACTCCGACGGGAATCCAACGGAGCCCAAACATATAGTCAAGGGGTACTCGGTTCAGCTCGGGTGCATTCTCTGGAGCACCGTCTCGATCAACACCGAGAACCTTAGGCATAAGGACCGAGGGAATTTGCGCAACCTCCTCTTCACGAAGCTGCACGAACGATACAAGTTCCCCGCCGAATTTGAAAACACACGCCTCTCAGGGAATAGAGTGAACAATGCCGCCCTCACGAAGATGAGCACGGCCCTGTCTACTTGGAGAAGCGCGGTGAAGAGAATGATTGATAAAGGTGATAGTTATGACAAGATCAAGGCGAAATATCATTTGATGAGCGAAGATGAGTACAAGGAGTTCAAGATCAAGTGCCAGAGCCCCGCAACCTCCGAATCAAGTCAGTGGGGGAAAGAAATGCGGGAGTTGAACTTAGGGGAACACAAACTCGGTCCCGGCGGTTATAGAGTGGCGGAGCCTATATGGGACAAGGAGGACGCGGAGCGTGCCGAGCAAGGCCTACTGCCCCGCTTCGAGAAATACAGCAGTGACAAGCAGACCAGGAACTATGTCAGGGCCCGGTACAAGGAGGACCCGATAACAAAGGAGCTTACCACGGATCCGAAGACCAGGGCGCTTGAGGTTGTTCTGGCAAGGAATACACCCCCGCGTAATTAGCTCCATATGGTTGCACTCTAATTAATCCCCAATATTTCTAAATGGTTCATGTTCCTTTCGCAGGACAATGAAAGCAGTAGCGCGGGGTCGTCTAAGAGCTCCCCTTTCGACACCCCTTTAAATAGGGCGTTGAACGTAATGAAAAAGAAGGATAAGCTCGATAAGCCGACGTCAGCTGGTCGTGTGGCTGGCAAAGGCTTGTCCACAAAATGGGGGTCATACTATACCGCTGGTGTGCGGAAGGAGAAAAAGACCAGCTCGGAAAGCCAGACGCGCGAGGTTGAAGAACTCAAGGCACAAGTGGCGCGGATTCCGGAGCTTGTCCATGAGCAAGTGCAACAACAACTTGGAACGACGCTCAACGCCATGGTGCCTACGTTGATTCATGGGCTGACGACGTGGATTGCGGGCGGCCAAAAGGGGCCTCCCCCGGTTCCCAGCTTCACGGCCAGCAACTCGCACAACGCGGCGGCAGCACCATTGGTGTCTCCGGCGGCGGCGCCATGGGTGTCTCCGGCGGCGGCGCCATTGGTGTCTCCGGCGGCGGCGCCATTGGTGTCTCCGGCGGAGGCGGTATTCGTGTCTCCGGCACCGGCACGGGCATTGGAGCTTAATGCACCCGGGTGTACGCCGACCGGCACCTCGCCAGCAAGCGCCCCCTCCGTCAGTTGCACGCCCGCCGTTGGCGGTGCCTCGACATTAGCCGAGCTCAACGGCATCACGGTAACTAAGCCTCTCGGCCGATGACTTCATCTCCTTTCCTTTGACTGGGCATCCCTGATGCCCTATACATGTTTTCGCAGGGCACCGCCGACGTTCCTTGCACTCTTCTGCACTTCGTGGGCGCCGAGTTGGTCGATGTCGCCAAGGGCAGAATCGTTCAACCGGGCAACCCCATGTTCCACGGTAATCCGATGCCAACCACAATGTATAGGGTTGAAGTGGTCCGGGTGCTGCCAGGCTGCGACGAGCTGTTACCTCCGATTCGACCCGCTGGGGCCGACGAAGAAGATGAGATGACCATCGGCACCTGCGTAAACTGGCCCCTGCTATGGCCGAAGAGCCAGATTCGTTTGGGGGCGGGGGACACCACCCCACAGACAAGACCGCCAGTCGTGCCGGCGCCAAGCCATGGCAAGAACGCCGCAACGCTACCGGACCTGCCGGACATCCCTATGGCACAGGATCCGGACAGCCCTATGGCACAGGATCCGGACGGCGACGACAACGAAGACGGTACATTTACCAAAGTTGACAAGTACTTTGCCGAACATAGGTACGCTGACGAGTTCTGCGGGCCTCTTTCTCAAGAACCCAACCAAGACCACCGCGATCTAGCTGATACGGCGGAGAAATCCAATTGCAACAAGCATCGTCTGGCGTTCAGTTCTCAGGACACGCCTCCAGCTCCCGCCTTCACCGAGCCTCAGATAGCTGAGGCGCGAAATATTATCAGCCCCAACACGCTGAAGAAGGCGGTCTGTGAGCAGAACTCGGTCCCATTACAGGAGATCAAGAAGAAGGGCCGGAAACGAAAGACTAACAAGGGCGCCGGTGCGAGCCAGCCGGCACCGAGTTCGATCCGTGCTCAGGACGGGCCACCTTCACCTAAGGATATCTCGAGGAGGGTGCATGTGGCGGGTAGGGCGATGCTACCGCCAAATATGCTAAATGCTGCAACCGGTGCTATGCGGAGTCTGCACGACAGTGTTCTGATTTTGGAGAAGCGGCGTCTCAGAGAGAAGGATGTGGCATACCCGGTTTTCGTGGCCAAGGTGCCAGAGAGCAAGGGCTTTGTGGATGGCGACATCGGGGGTATGATCGTCCTGCGGTTTGATGACATCTTTGCTATGTTTAACCTTCATCCATTGCACTACACCTTCGTTCGGCTGTTTTTGCTGAGCATGCAGATGCGGATCATTAGAGACAATACCCCGGACATCGTGATAGTCGACCCCTTCTACATGCGTGCCAAGCACTTGAGCAGCGCTGGGGACCGCCAAGTTGTGAGTTCACACCTCGAAGGCGTCATTCTGGCAAACGCAGATAAGGATAACTTCCTTGTGCCTTACTTTCCCGAGTAAGTCATCCCTTAACCGCCCCGTAACATATGATTTCTTAGATTTCGATCGTTCTTTTTTTTCTAACATTCCGTGTTCTGTGCAGTGACACACATTGCACACTCATCCTCTTAAGCCCGAAATATTCCATGGCCACGTATTTCGACCCGAACCGTAACTCCATGATAGACTACACAAATGTGAAGAAAGTTCTTGATGATGTTCTCCCCGGCTACGCCCAATCTGGAGGCACCTTCACCAGGCCAGTTCGTAAGTACGGCAAGCACATCTTCTCACACAATACGAAGTTCTGCTGCGTCAAGCAGCCGCCTGGCGGTCAGAAGGATGCCTACTACACCCTCCATCACATGCGGGCGATCGTAAGGGACCATCATCACCTTCTGCTACCAGATAATCTCAAAGATTGGGCCGCAAGCTTGTCAGCAGTCCAGGACGCGGACCTCAGACAAGAATTCTTTCGCATCCAGTCGGAGTTTGCGGACATCATCCATCAAGATGTCCTTCATACCGCGGGGCAGTTCTTCCTCAGATATCAACCGTCCAACAGTGAGATAGATGTAACGCTACAAATGCAGGGTGACAACGACCGTGATTTCATGACCATCACGACAGACGGCGGCTTCACCCACGCTCCTGTCCGATGAGTTGAGTCGAAAGTAGTGATGTGTAGTTCTGAAACATTGATTGGCTCATGTTGTAATTAAACTTTAATGAATTCGTATGTCTCTTTGGTTTGGACGGTTGTTCAACTTAGATGTAATCGATGCTATTTATTAGTAGGACCATGAATCGTGCTATTAATGTCTTGCTTTTCTCTTTCGATCCTTTTGTTGCATACTTACACATTGCTTATGTATTGTCTGTTGTTTGGCTTGTGCATAGAGATGCCGTCGTATGTCGTGTACAAGGGTAAGGTTCCCGGAGTCTACGATGACTGGGAGGAGTGTCGGAGACAGGTTCACCGTTTCAGCGGTAACAGTTACAAAGGGTACACCACTAGGGCGGAGGCCGAATCTAGATACGCCCGCTATCTAGCGGGAGAGAGGAGGGAGCGTTGGAGGAACCGGATGAAGACCAGTTTGATCGCGATGATGCTCATCATGATGACCACAGCTCTCTTCTATGTGATGGTAGTTTAGATGATCGATATCGACTTGTAATGTGAAGGCAAACTCGATACTCACGGTCTTAAGACTTGTAATGTTTTATCTTTGTCCGGTCTTTTGAATCCGGAGACTAATATGATGAATTGTATTCGGAGACTAATCTTCTATTGTATTTGATGAATCTGATGTTGCTGTGTGCTGCTGTCTATATTCTATGCAATAATATATTTTGTAACCTGTGCAAAAATCAGAAAAGCAAAAAAGATAAAACCTAATATTCATACTAATGGCGCACCACACAAGACACTAATGGCGCACTGTGATCATCACACTAATGGCGCATTAGCTGCTGGTGCGCCATTAGAATGCCAAAGCACATTTGTACATATGGCCCCTGGGAGGCATTCTAATGGCGCACTGCAGGCTATACTAATGGCGCACTACGTGGTGCGCCATTAGAACACCAGATACTAATGGCGCACCAGTACAGCGCCATTAGAATTTAATTCTAATGGCGTGATGCCAGTGGCGCACCAGTAGTGCGCCATTAGAAGGCAAATTCGGTGCGCCACTAGCATGCCTTTTCCTAGTAGTGTCATTAAATAATCAGATGAACTTAATTATCATGAACATAGTCAAAAGATCTTTGCAAATTATGTCGTAGAATACGCTTTAGTTCTACTGTTTAAGATATGTTCCTAGAGAAAATTTTAGTTGAAAGTTGATAGTAGAAATTATGCGGACTGGGTCCGTAAACTAAGGATTATCCTCATTGCTGCGTAGAAGGCTTATGTCCTTAATGCACCGCTCGGTGTGCTGAACCTCGAGCGTAGTCTGTGGATGTTGCGAACATCTGACATACACGTTTTGATGACTACATGATAGTTCAATGCGTAATGTTAAACGGTTTAAAATTGAGGCACCGAAGATATTTTGAAACATTGCGGAACGTATGAGATGTTCAAAGGGCTGAAATTGGGATTTCAGGCTCATGCCCACGTCAAGAGGTATGAGACCTCTGACGAGTTTCTTAAGCCTGCAAACTAAGGGAGAAAAGCTCAATCATTGAGCATGTGCTCATTGTCTGAGTACTATAATCACTTGAATCGAGTGGGAGTTAATCTTCCAGATGAGATGGTGATGGTTCTCCAAAGTCATTGCCACCAAGCTACTAGAGCTTCGTGATGAACTATAACATATCAGGGATAGATATGATGATCCTTGAGCAATTCGCGATGTTTGACACCGCCAAAGTAGAAATCGAGCAGGAGCATCAATTGTTGATGCACTACTAGGGAAAATCCTATACACAGAATCTTATCAGCAGCGCACTCCAAAATAACTCGCTGCTGATAACTAGTATTAGCGCGTACGGATGAAACTCGCTGCTGAGACAAATATAGCAGTAGCGCGTCACCCAAAAGACGCGCTGCTACTATAATTCCTACAAGGCCGCCGCGAGGCTAGTTATAGAAGCAACGCGTTAGCGTGATGCACGCTACTGCTACGTGGCATAGTAGCAGCGCTTTTCCCGGATAAGCGCTACTGCTATGTTTCCTACAAAAATTTAGTCCCACCTCGCTCCGTGAAGAGAGTTTCTACCGCCTTAAATATGTTACTTCTCACACTTTGACAAGCACTTGATCTTCATTGAACTCTATGTGTAGAATTTGTGGCTGCAATATGAGTCTTCACCTGTTCCTAAACCGGAGAGGACTCATATTGTCAAATCAGATTGTACACAAAAAGATCGTTGATGATCAATGTGTTTTTGATATATTGAACAAAGTCTATTTTTGCATGCTGACACATAGCAGTAGCGCTTTACTGTGAAAAGCGCTGCTGCTAGATAGCTTAGCAGTAGCGTGGTTTCCTGAAGAGCGCTACTACTAAGCCATCCATCTCCCTCGATCATTTCCTCCCTTCGAATCCACTCACACACAGCCACTCAAAATCCTCTCCGATCCGTCTGCGTCGTGCGCCCCCGTCGCCCCTCCTCCGTCTGCGCCGCGCGCCGTCACCTCCTCCTCCTTGCTGGACTCGGTACCGGCCTCCTCCTCCGTCCTCCCTCTCCACTCGCCGCTGGCCGGCCCCTCCTCGCTCCGCCTTCCTCCTCCGTCCTCCCTCAACTGGCCGCGCCGGCCGGCCCCTCCTCGCTCCGCCTTCCTCCTCCGTCCTCCCTCAACTGGCCGCGCCGGCCGGCCCCTCCTCGCTCCGCCTTCCTCCTCCATCCTACTCTCTTCTCCCTCCTCGAGTCGCCCTCCTTCTCCCTCCTGCTCATATGCAACATTTTGATTTAGTTGATATAATTTAGTTGACTTAGTAGGCTAGTTGATTTAGTTGACTTAGAACATTTAGATTTAGTTGATTTAGTTGACTTAGAACATTTTGATTTAGTTGATTTAGTAGGCTAATTCATTGAGTTAATTTAGTTGACTTAGAACATTTTGATTTAGTTGATTTAGTAGGCTAGTTGATTTAGTTGACTTAGAACAATTTGATTTAGTTGACTTAGTAGGCTAGTTGATTTAGTTGACTTAGAACATTTTGATTTAGTTGATTTAGTAGGCTAGTTGATTTAGTTGACTTAGGAACATTTTGATTTAGTTGATTTAGTAATCCTTTGCTCATATTGCTTTAGGAAGAATGGCGCCACCACCACCACCACTATGTAAACTGTGCAAGTCAAGATGCGCCAGCGGCCTTGCAACTGGCAAGCTGTTCTGCATCAACTTCCAGCCGAGTTTTCGTCATGCGGCGGTAAGAAATTAGATGAAATGTAATAACTATTTTATTTTTAGTGTTGGCATTACTGCATTGTGTCATTTTGCTTATTTTACACAGATCGTCCCATGCAATGTGAGGTTGAAATTCAACAAGCTGACAGGAGACACTGTGACATTTGAGGCTCCTGGGGGGACGTACACTATGGAGGTCGAGAAAGGACGCAATATGTCGCAGATTGGAGGAGATGGATGGGCCCGTTTCGTCGCTCGCATGCATCTTACTGGTGGTGAGTTGATCAGCTTCAACTTCCAAGCAGAAAGACCCAAGCTAGCTGTCATTTATCTCAACCTGGTGGAAGATGATGAAGATGACGAAGATGATGAAGATGATGAAGATAATGAGGACCCACTCGATGAAGATGATGAGGACCCACTTCATGAAGCCATCATAGCTCAAAGAACAAGGCTGAGTGAGGAGGAGGTGTCCAACCTGTGGGACATAATTCCGCCACGTGCTGACTTTGTCGGGGTGCCATTCGTGACCCGCTTGACAAATACCATGGTTGATCGACATGATATGGTATGTTATACTTACAAATGCAAATTAATAGTGTGAATTACTTAGTGTACAGTCCAATGATATGGTATGTTGTGTGGAATATAGTCGATGATATATATGTTTTAGTGTAGAGTTTGATCACATGCTTATTAATTGATATGTTTTTCTTATTCAGAAATTGGCAAAGAGCATATCTGTGAGTTATGGTATCGATCCTGATGAAGAAGGCTCAGCTGGACTACGCCTTACTGCAAGGGGCTCCATCACAACCTGTACTTACCGCGTGGACACGGACGGTCGCACACACTTAAGCTCGGTTGGGTGGAAGAAATTCCTCGATGGCAAAAATCTTCGTGTTGGACAAGCCATTCTAATTACTATCAGGAACACCAACCACCCAGGCTTGAGGATGATGATTGTCTTCGATATCATCTAGAACTACATATGTGTGTGTGGCTATATCATCTAGAACTACATATGTGTGTGTGGCTATATCATCTAGAACTACGTACATATGTGTGTGTGGCTATATCATCTAGAACTACATATGATGATCGTCGTCGATCTCATCTAGAACTACATATGATGATGGCCATTGATATGACCTTGTACTGCTTGAGGATGCATGTTTGCTATGCATGAAATTGTTATCTAGTACTCCCTTCATTCCAAATTACTCGTCGTGGTTTGAACTAAAACCACGACGAGTAATTTGGAACAAAGGGAGTACTACCGTACCTAGTAATGGTTTATGAATTTGATATCTACTAGCAGTACCTAGTATGTAGTATCTGAAAGGAGAACTGAAAGTGAAAGGAGAACTGAAAGGGAATGCTGCAGGGGGAAAATGATGAAAGATATAGCAATAGCGAGGGATGATGAAACCGCTACAACTAGTTAATAGTAGCGCGTTCGCAGCGCGTTCACAAAAAGCGCTGCTGATATCGTCAACAGTAGTAGCGTGGGTTGGGGCCGCGCTACTACTATGAGTTAGCTGTAGCACCTTATTAGTAGCGCGGCCACCCGCGCTGCTGCTAGCCTGAAAACCCGCGCTGCTGCTAGCCTTTTCCCTAGTAGTGATGGTTAGTAAAACCACTAGTTTCAAGAAGGGCAAGGGAAAGAAGGGATACTTCATGAAACGGCAAATCAGTTGCTGCTCTAGTGAAGAAACCCAGGGTTGAACCCAAACCCGAGACTAAGTGTTTCTGTAATGAGGGAACGGTCACTGAAGCAGAACTACCCTAGATACTTGGTAGATGATAAGGCTGGCAAGGTTGACAGAAGTATATTGGATATACATTGTATTAAATGTGTACTTTGCTAGTACTCCTAGTAGCACCAGGGTATTAAGATACCGGTTCGGTTGCTAAGTGTTAGCAACTCGAAATAAAAGAGCTACGGAATAGACGGAGACTAGCTAAAGGTGAGATGACGATGTGTGTTGGAAGTGTTTCCAAGGTTGATGTGATCAAGCATCGCCTGCTCCCTCTACCATCGGGATTGGTGTTAAACCTAAATAATTGTTATTTGGTGTTTACATTGAGCATAGACATGATTGGATTATGTTTATCACAATGCGGTTATTCATTTAAGGAGAATAATGGTTATTCTGTTTATTTGAATAATACCATCAATGGTCGTGCACCTAAAATGAATGGTTTATTGAATCTCAATTGTAGTGATACACATGTTCATGCCAAAAGATATAAGATAGTAATGATAGTACCACCTACTTTTGGCACTACCATTTGTGTCATATTGGTACAAAACGCATGAAGAAGCTCCATGTTGATGGATCTTTGGACTAACTCGTTTTTGAAAAGTTTGAGACATGCGAACCATGTCTATTGGTGTATATGCATGAAGAAACTCCATGCAGATGGATCGTTTAGACTCACTTGATTTTGAATTACTTGAGACATGCAAATCATACCACATGGGCAACATAACTGAAAGGCCTCATTTTCAGTGAGATGGAACAAGAAAGCAACTTGTTGGAAGTAATAAATTTTGATGTATGCAGTCCAATGAGTGTTGAGGCACACAGTGGATATCGTTATGTTCTTGCTTCACAGATGATTTGAGTAGATGCTAAGTATATTTACTCGATGAAACACAAGTCTGAATTATTGAAAGGTTCAAGTAATTTCAGAGTGAAGTTGAAGATCATCATGACAAGAGGATAAGATGTCTATGATATGATCATAGAGATGAATATCTGAGTTACGAGTTTGGCACACAATTAATACATTGTGGAAATTGTTTCACAACTAATACCTCCTGGAACACCATAGTGTGATGGTGTGTCCGAACGTCATAACTGCACCCTATTGGATATGGTGCATACCATGATGTCTCTTATCGAATTACCACTATCGTTTATGGGTTAGGCATTAGAGACATCCGCATTCACTTTAAATAGGGCACCACACAATTCCATTGAGACGACATCGTATGAACTATGGTTTAGAGAAATCCAAGCTGTCGTTTCTTAAAAGTTTGGGGATGCAACGCTTATGTGAAAAAGGTTTCAGGCTGATAAGCTCGAATCCAAAACGGATAAATGCATCTTCATAGGACACCCAAAACAGTTGGGTATACCTCCTGTCTCAGATCCGAAAGCAAAAGGGATTGTTTCTAGAATCGGGTCCTTTCTTGAGAAAAGTTTCTCTCGAAAGAATTGAGTGGGAGGATGGTGGGGACTTGATGAGGTTATTGAACCATCACTTCAACTAGTGTGTAGCAGGACACAGGAAGTTGTTCCCGTGGCGCCTACACCAATTGAAGTGGAAGCTGATGATATTGATCATGAAACTTCGGATCAAGTCACTACCAAACCTCGTAGGTCGACAAGGATGCGTACTGCTTCAGAGTGGTACGTAATCCTGTCTTAGGAGGTCATGTTGCTAGACAACAATGAACCTACGAGCTATGGAGAGGCGATGGTGGGCCCGGATTTCGACAAATGCCTCGAGGCCATAAAATCCGAGAGAGGATCCATGTATGAAAACAAAGTGTAGACTTTGGAAGAACTACTTGATGGTCGTAAGGCTGTTGGGTACAAATGGATTCTGAAAGGGAAGACAGACAATGATGGTATGTGTCACCATTAAGAAAGCTCGACTTGTCGCTAAGATATTTTCCGCCAAGTTCAAGGAGTTGACTACGGTGAGACTTTCTCACTCGTAGCGATGCTAAGATTCTGTTGGAATTGTATTAGCAATTACTGCATTATTTATGAAATCTTGTAGATAGGATGTCAAAACATTGTTTCCTCGACAATTTTCTTGAGGAAAGGTTGCATGTGATACAACCAGAAGGTTTTTGTCAATCCTAAAAGATGCTAACAAGTATGCAAAGCTCCAGCAATCCTTCTAAGGACTGGAGTAAGCATCTCGGAGTTGGAATATACACTTTGATGAGATGATCAAAGATTTTGGGTTTATACAAAGTTTATGAGAAACTTGTATTTCCAAATAAGTGAGTGGGAGCACTATAAAATTTCTGATGAGTATATGTTGTAAACATATTGTTGATCAAAAATGATGTAGAATTTATGGAAAGCATATAGGGTTATTCGAAAAGTGTTTTTCGAGGGAAAACCTGGATTAAGCTACTTGAACATTGAGCATCAAGATCTATAAGGATAGATCAAAATCGCTTGATAGTACTTTCAAATGAGTATGCACCGTGACAAGATTTTGAAGGAGTTCAAAATAGATCGGCAGAGAAGAAGTTCTTGGTTGTGTTATAAGGTGTGAGTATTGAGTAAGACTCAAGACCTGACCACGACAAAAGAGAGAGAAAGGACGAAGGTCGTCCCCTATGCTTTAGATGTAGGCTCCATAGTATGCTGTGCTGAGTACCGCACCTGAAGTGTGCCTTGCCATGAGTCAGCCAAGGGGTACAAGTGTGATCTAGGAATGGATCACAGGACAACGGTCAAACTTAACCTTAGTAAGTAGTGGACTAAGGAATTTTCTCGATTATGGAGGTGGTAAAAGAGTTTGTCGTAAAGGGTTACGTCGATGCAAACTTTGACACTAATCCGGAAGACTCTAAGTAGTAAACCGGATTCGTATAGTAGAGCAGTTATTTGGAATAGCTCCAAGTAGCGCCTGGTAGCTGCATCTACAAGATGACATAGATATTTGTAAAGCACACACGGATCTGAAAGGTTCAGACCCGTTGACTAATAAACCTCTCTCACAAGCGAGATATGATCAAACACCATGGGTGTTGGATTCAATACAATCACATAATGATGTGAACTAGATTATTGACTCTAGTGCAAGTGGGAGACTGTTGGAAATATGCCCTAGAGGCAATAATAAAATGGTTATTATTATATTTCCTTGTTGATGATAATTGTCTATTGTTCATGCTATAATTGTATTAACTGGAAACCCTAATACCTGTGTGAACACATAGACCACAACATGTCTCTAGGGAGCCTCTAGTTGACTAGCTCGTTGATCAATAGATGGTTATGGTTTCCTGACCATGGACATTGGGTGTCATTGATAACGGGATCACATCATTAGGTGAATGATGTGATGGACAAGACCCAATCCTAAGCATAGCACAAAATTGTGTAGTTCATTTTGCTAGAGCTTTTCTAATGTCAAGTATCATTTCCTTAGACCATGAGATTGTGCAACTCCCGGATACCATAGGAATGCTTTGGGTGTACCAAACGTCACAACGTAACTGGGTGGCTATAAAGGTGCACTACAGGTATCTCCGAAAGTGTTTGTTGGGTTGGCACGAATCGATACTGGGATTTGTCACTCCGTATGACGGAGAGGTATCTCTGGGCCAACTCGGTAACGCATCATCATAATGAGATCAATGTGACTAAGTAGTTAGTCACGGGATCATGCATTATGGAACGAGTAAAGTGACTTTCCGGTAACGAGATTGAACAAGGTATTGGGATACCGACGATCGAATCTCGGGTAAGTAACGTACCGATTGACAAAGGGAATTGCATACGGGATTACTTGAATCCCCGACATCGTGGTTCATCCAATGAGATCATCGTGGAACATGTGGGAGCCAACATGGGTATCCAGATCCCGCTGTTGGTTATTGGACCGAGAGATGTCTAGGTCATGTCTGCATGATTCCCGAACCGGTAGGGTCTACACACTTAAGGTTCGGTGACGCTAGAGTTGTTATGGGAAATAGTATGTGGTTACTGAAGGTAGTTCGGAGTCCCGGATGTGATCTCGGACGTCATGAGGAGTTCCGGAATGGTCCGGAGGTGAAGATCGATATATTGGACGAAGGGTATTGGAGCCGGAAGTGTTCCGGGGGTACTAGGCTATGGCCAGCATGACAGAAAGGTGTTTCGGGAGCCCCGGCAAGTGTTGGAGGGCCTCATGGGCCAAAGGGGAAGGGGCAAACCAGCCCACTAAGGGGTGGTGCGCCCCCACACCCTTTCACATGTTATTTGGGGAGGTGGGGCGCCTCCACCTGGCTTGGGAGGCAATCCTCCACCTGCTTGGCTTGGGGGGCAAGTCTCCCTAGGATTTTCCCTAGGGAGATCCAATCTGCTTGGCCGCCGCCCCCTAGGGGAAACCCTAGGGCGCCTCCCCCTCTCCCCTTGCCCCTATATATAGTGGAGGGTGGGAGGTCAGCCGCACCTCTTCCCTGGCGCAGCCCTCTCCCTCCTCCAACACCTCCTCCTCCTCCGTAGTGCTTGGCGAAGCCCTGCAGGAGAACCACAAGCTCCACCACCACGCCGTTGTGCTGCCGGAGCTCTCCCTCAACTTCTCCTCTCCTCTTGCTGGATCAAGAAGGAGGAGACGTCCCCGGGCTGTACGTGTGTTGAACACGGAGGCGCCGTCCGTTCGGCGCTAGATCGGATCTTCCGCGATTTGAATCGCCGCGAGTACGACTCCGTCAACCGCGTTCTTGTAACGCTTCCGCTTAGCGATCTTCAAGGGTATGAAGATGCACTCCCCTCTCTCTCGTTGCTAGTACCTCCATAGAAATATCTTGGTGATGCATAGAAAATTTTGAATTTCTGCTTTGTTCCCCAACAAGTTATGCATCACCATGCAATGCAACAACCAATGATGCATGAGAATGGGATGCAAATGCTTAGGAACCAAAACCAAAGCAAGGAGAAAACTCTGAAGACTTCTCCACAAAACTCTCTGAAACTCCTCCCCCATTGGCATCGATTGCCAAAATGGGTGAAAAGCTTAGAAGGCCAATATAAAGAGTGTTCCTCCATAAATTGTGTATCTCTCAAAAAGAGAGTGGAATGCAATACACATATCCCATGGTAAATACTTGGAGGAAGACAAACTATATTGAGGCCCAAAGATTGCAAAAGAATGATATGCCACAAAGACATAACAAAGAGAGAAACAAGAAATCGAGCAATCAAAAGATACCAATTGAAGCAAGCAATCAAAGGATATCAATTGGACAAACTAGACCAAAGATCCTATGAGCCACATGAATACAGGATATTATGATATGAGCAAAGGAGTATTCTAAATAAGCTAGAGAAGCTCCCCATGATTTGTGCACACATAATAATTTTTGTATTTGGATACAAAGTGCACAAAATAGGATCATAGCTCCCCCAAAATCAATAGAAACAAACAACAAGTGCAAGTGAGCATAAAGGAAACTAAGCCTAGCACTTGCAACAAACACATGGTTGAGCAACATGTAAAAGAGGCAACTTAAGAATAGGCTCAACCAAAATGATGTGTGTGAGTCATGGAAAAGCACATGAGAAGACTAATATACGGATGAGCATAAGCATCAACATAGTCTCGAATGGATGAGATACATGGTGCAAAGCCTTTCATTCTCACAAACAACTAAGCAAATGGGTTCACAAGAACACTAAATATGCAAAATGAATAACCAACACTTGTGACAACCCAAGGTGAAGATAGAAAGCATAAGCATCATCAAGACAGGGGATACCAATTAAGATGGCAAAGCCTCGTCAATATAAGCATGAGGAAAATAATCTTCACCACACAAGAGTGCATCAAGATGCAACGAGATAAGACACGCACTCAAGGCAAAAGCTTTCACAGAGCCACCAAAGAAATAACATAAGAAAGACAAGGTGGACGTGAAAGAAAGGATATCATCTAGAGATGTAATTTCTCTCAAGTTTATAAGGGTCTAGGTAGACGAAATCATGACGATATATATCTACAAAGAAGGATGTACACCCGAAATAGTTACAACACGAAGGAACAAGATATCCAAAAGGAAGTCATACATATACCAATAAGATATGTGCTTGGAAGCATAACCCAAGGCTAGATATGGTTTTATTGTATATAAATGAATTCCTACCACACAACCATCAAAGACATCACAACTAGCAACAAGAGATCATTGTTGGGATGCTTTGAGAAAGGAAACAAGTATCACAAGAAAGAAAGAATAACATGCCATGATACAATCTACACACGATTGATGCAATAATGTGTGCATGTAGTAGATGATGATACTTGTTACCGAGATAGCATTGGAAGGATGTAGTAGATACCAATTGAAGGTATAAAGTAGTTCATTGATCATCCTAGCTTGACTCCAATAAGCACATGGTGACAACACCTTCCTTTTGAATGAGCCGAGTATCCAATGCATCTCCAATTGTTCCTAGAACAACGACGCAAACAAAATGGTACCCAAACTCATTGGGACCAAAGAGTTAGAGAACCAACAATACATAGGACAAACTCCACATAGATGTGTGCATATAGATATGAAAATGAATCTCATGCACATCTCATCCAATTTGAGACTTGGTGGAGTTTCCCCTGTATATTGGGTCAAAGAAAGAAAACATGCCAAAGGAACTACATGAAGTTAAAATGCATGCTCAAGACTTTCAAGAATCGATACCAAAATAAAAGGAAAAACCAAGTGAAAAGGATACCAAATGGAGAAATCATCACTTGGAAGATATCATTAAAAGATACATCAAGGAATGAGATATCCATTGGAACACACAAAAAAGATGTCAAACTCCAAAGGAGAGGATGGTTCCAAACAAACCAAGCTCTCTACAAAGTTTCATGTTGGCACAAAGTACCAAAAGAAACGACTTGCCATCCACCAACACACACTTAATATGGATCACGAGATGAGTGTTTTATAGAAAATAGGATAGCTCCCCCAAGACTAGTGCATTATAGATAATTTGCATTTGAATACAAAATGCATAAGGTGGGATCACCACTTTCACTATATCTAGAAAAAACTAAACAAGATAAAGAAAATAACAAGATCCACAAGTGGTCTGGAAAACAATGGGAGTTGACACAATCCTAGGCACGAGATAAGGCAAATAAAAGCAAAGGCCAATGTAAAGATGATCAATAATTTCTACCACACATAAGTGAGTACCAATTGTCATAAGACAAAAAGTATTTGGAAATAATTCCCGTTGGTAGATAGCAAGGATATCCAACATCATCTTCACACCAAACACAAGCAAATTGCAACTTGTAGAGCTAACATGCCACCTAGGAACAAGATAATCTACAATATCAACACTAGGAGACAAAATCTCAAATGTACAAATTTTCTAGGCTAGTAATATACATAGCATATTACTCCCCCATAATGTGATACCAATGAAGAAAACTTAACAAGAGGCAATAAGAGGATCCAACAAGAGATAATTAATGGACAATTTAGAATTTGAATTTCTCATGAGAAGACATACCACATAGCAACTAGATAATCTTGAAATATCAATACTAGATTGTGAGGTTCACAAAGCACATCACTCCCCCATAATGGGATATTCCATTAATCTCTCACAAGAGCCAACTAAGAAATAAACAAGATGCAAAAGGCTCAATGCATGACACACACATACATGATGTGCAAACCAACACACACATACTTGATTGCTCAAGATAATCAAGTTGGAAGCACAGTATATACAGAGACATGCAAGGAACAAAACCAAAACATGCAAGTGGGCAAGTAACTTTCAATATAAACAATTTAAGCACAAGTTGTCGCAAGGGGGAACATTGGATATAAGATAGAAACTTGATAATCCGAATGACTTGGCTTGAGACAATATGAATGATGAAGACCCCTTAATTCTTCATAATGTAGCAAAGTCTCCAATGACCTCCATCAACACCTATTGATCAAGTTTTAGCTTGTTGGTCCCCAACCAAGTTGGGTCCTAAGAGGTTAGTCACAATAGGCTTGGCCACCCTAATGGTTCTTTTCTTGACACCACTTTGAGTACCAACAAACTTTGCAAACACATTGCCAACATTATCCTTCCCAAGAGAATAGACATCATCAATAATAATTGGGTTGGATACTTTACCACTTGTGCATGAAGAAGCGAGGTGACCTTTCTCACGACATAGGTAGCAATGTCTACTCTTCACTTTATTCTCACTTGATTTCTCAACTTGAGAAGCATTAGCTCGAGTTTTCTTGGGAAGAGGCCTTTCTTCAACTTGAGGTTGAGCATGAAAGTGAACTTGTGGCCACTTCCCTTGTTGCTTGTCACTAATGGGCTTCTTCTTCAATGGGCAAGATCTAACATGATGCCCTTCTACTTTGCACTTGAAGCAAACAATCTTGGCCGAATTCTTGACTTGTTCTTGGCCCTTCTTTTTGTTCATCTTGGACTTCTTCTTCTTATTGGAGTTGAATCCAAGTCCACCTTTGTCATTGGGGGATTTTTGCACACTCAAGATATTGTTGAGTGTGGATTTCCCTTCATGACTCTTTTCCAAGTCGTTCTTAAAAGAAGTGACTTGGGCCTTGAGCTCTTTGATTTCCTCTACATGGTTAGTCTCAACACAAGTACTAGAGGAAGTATAAGCTTCATCATTAGAGCAACAAGGCAAGGAAAGCAATTCATCACAAGATGTACCAATGTTATGCATAGACGAATTACGAGGACTAGCACAAGGCAATATAGCATTTTGACTAAAAGTGGTGCTAATGTCCACATGAGGATCACTAGATGTTACCTTAGCAATCATAGCCTCATGAGCTATTTTTAGCACATTACGGGATACAAGAAGATCATCATGAGAGCTAGAAAGCTTTTCATGACTTTCTTCCAATTTCCCATACTTTACGAAAAAGGGTTTCCCCCCGCTTTATATTATAAAGCACAACCACAACCACAACAACGAGCATCCGATACAAACACACGCCACACTGACCCAAGGCAAGATACATGAATGCCGGGCACCGACATGCAACCTCAACGACACAAAGCATCTAAAATATAAGCAAAAAAGGATCCGCTAAGAGTCAACCGAGACCACCAACAAGGAGCGATCGTCCGGGAGGATGCGCGCCGGACTCGCCGGACCGAGGACTCCAAGACGGTGACTCCAGGAAGGGCACGACGAAGAACGCTGCCACCGTCTGATACAAAGATCAAGTTTTCACCCAGAGTAAGATGGAGGGAGAAGAAGCACCACGACGGAGCCTGCAAGGAGGAACACGAAGTCCACGGACGCTGTCACCGTCGACCAGAACGGGACTGGGTAGGTGATGAACCCCGGTGCTTCAGCTCCCCCGCCGCCACCCCGGTCCACCAACGCCCACAATCATGCCGCCCGAGCGGCCATGGTTGCCTGCCCACATTCGAGTCATGCGATCCGCCCACGACCAACGCGACTCGCACCGCCAGGGCCGCCGCCCCGCCAAGGACCTCCCTGAGGCCCCCAAAGGCCACGCCTTTGTCAAGATCCACAACCCCGACAACCTCCAGACCCGCCGCCGGCCAAGCTGCCTCGAGAAGGGCCGCGACCATATTGATCGGGGGAAGGGGAAGGCGGAGAAGTGGCACATGGGCACGACCGACACCCGTGTCGGCTCCAACTTCCCCCCGAAACCGAGTTTCGCCCCCGCTTCGAAGGCCCAGAGCATCAGGAGGCATCAGCCGTCGCCAGAAGCCAGAGTTGGAGGGTTGCGGAGCCGTCGCCGTCGCCGCCTGAAGATGCCACAAGGGGATCCACCCGAGCCGAGCGCCACCACCCAGCCACGAGGGCCCGACTAGGTGGGAGCAACCCACCACCTCCGCTGTCGCGCCGACCCCCCACCAAAGCACCACGGCGAGAGGGCCGCCCGCGACCCGGTCAACCGTGACCTGTGGCGCCGGAGGCGATGCCGAAGCACTGCCGGAAGCACCGCCGCTGACTCCACCACCGGCCCGCACCACCACCATGCCGCCCGCCGCACGTCGAACGCCACCATCGCCGGCCTGCTCCGGGGCGCCACCGCGCCCGGCACCGAGCGCCGTGCCCAGCTGCGAGATCTGGCCCGTGCCATACCCCACAAGCGGGGGCCGAAGGAGCCCCGCCACCGCCGGTGACGCCCGGGCTTCGCCCAGCCACGCCCCTTGGCGGCTGCGAGGGAGGAGGAGGTAGGAGGAGGGGGTGCGGTGGCGGGGATCTGGAGCCCTCCCCGGCGCCTCGTGGGTGGCGGCGGGGGAGGGAGGGAGGGAGTCTAGGTCCCCGAGTTTTGGAGGTTTGAGTATATCATTTCCCATACTTGCTAGATAGCAACTCAAGTTGAGCCCTTAGCTCAACATTCTCCTTTAAAATGGATGCTTCACAAGAAATAGAGTTAGTAGCACAAGCATCATCATTAATAACAAGAGGAGAAGGCGACTTGGGAAGCTCTTTTAAATAAGAAGCTTCAAGTTGAGCATGAGACTCGGTGAGTTTGATGAGCTCACCCTTGATGACCCTTGAGCCATTTTCGAGGTGTTCAAAATCCTCAAGGAGTCTAGCATGAGCAACTTCAAGCTTAGCATTTTTAGTTTCAAAAACATTGGCCACCTCAAGAGCTCTATCATTAGATTCCTTCACTCTAGATAATTCTCGAGCAAAAGTCTCCTCAAGAAATTCGGAGGTGGTTTGTTCATGTTCAAGAGCTTGAGATAGCTCCGCGATCTCATTTGCGTAATCACGCTCATGAGCTTACATTTTCTCAATGGTGACCTCATGCTCCTCTAGATGAGATTCCAACTCCTCAATGTATTTCTTGCCATCAATGGCAATGGACATTATTTCCATGAAGTTGGAACGAGCAATTTTATTTTTTTGAAGAGCTTTAAAAATCATTTTCCCCTTAGTTTTTAAGGAGGCAACATTATCATTCTCTTCATCATTATCCTCATCATCATTAGCATCAACATCATCATCAAGAGACATATTGGGGTACAAAGTAGGAGATACCTTTGACGCCTTAGCCATAAGGCAAAAAGCAATAGATGATGATGTAGGATCCCTTGAGGCACCATTAAACACCACATCTTGTTCCATGGAGTGTTCGGTTTCCTCTACATTGTTAGCACAACAATTTGATGAAATAGATGCATTTTTATCATGGCAACAAGACATAGCAAGCATATCATCATGAGGTTTAGTCAAGAAATTTCTACATTATATGGAAGGACTATCAACACAAGCATGTGAAACATTTGGAGTGCTAGAAGTGTTAAAGTCCAAAGATGAAGCATTGCAATAAGAAAGTGATGAAGGATTATCAACAATAAGCCCATTATCATCATTGCAATGAACACCACTACTCACCATGTCATTACCTTGTGGAAAACCACATGTAGGTGAAGTAGAAGAAGTTGAGAATACAACACGGCCGGAGGTGGAGGGAGAACAATCATCCTTACAAATCTTGGACACGCCATATTTATCTTGAAGCTTTGTCCACAACTCATGAGCATCCCGGAACGGCATGAGTTGAAATATAACTACATTGCTCAAAGCATCGAAAAGCACATTAGAAGATTGAGCATTGAGATAACAGTTTTTCTCATCCTCTAAAGATAATTTTTGGGGATCCTTTGGAGGAGAAAAACCCATATCTATAATTCACTCTAAATTTGGGTCCATGACCCTAAAGAGATTAAGCATGCGAATTACCCAAACATCAAAATTTGTGCCATCAAAACTAAGAGTGTCAGAGAATCCTAATCCCCTAGTCGACATCTTTACTCTCTAGGCAGTTAAGCCCAACAAAGAGAGACGAGGCTCTGATACCAATTGAAATATCGAGGATGTCGCCTAGAGGGGGGGTGAATAGGTTCTTTAAAATAATTACGGTTAAGGCTTGAACAAATGCGGAATAAACCTAGCGGTTAATTTGTCAAGCACAAAACCTAAAACAACTAGGCTCACCTATGTGCACCAACAACTTATGCTAAGAAAGATAAGCAACTATGTGATAGCAAGATATATGACAAAGAACAATATGGCTATCACAAAGTAAAGTGCATAAGGAAAGGTCTCGGGAAAGAGATAACCGAGGCACGCGGAGACGATGATGTATCCCGAAGTTCACATCCTTGTGGATGCTAATATCCGTTTGGAGCGGTGTGGAGGCACAATGCTCCCCAAGAAGCCACTAGGGCCACCGTAATCTCCTCACACCCTCGCACAATGCAAGATGTCGTGATTCCACTAAGGGACCCTTGAGGGCACTCGCCGAACCCGTACAAATGGCGACCCTTGGGGGTGGTCACCGAACCCGTACACTTTGGCAACCCTTGGGGGCGGTCACCGGTACCCGTCAAATTGCTCGGGGCGATCTCCACAACCTAATTGGAGACCCCGACGCTTGCCCGGAGCTTTACACCACAATGATTGAGCTCCGAACAACACCAACAGTCTAGGGCACCAAGGCACCCAAGAGGAACAAGCTCTAGGGTGTCCAAACACCCAAGAGTAACAAGCTCAAGGGTACCAAGCACCCAAGAGTAATAAGCTTCTCAACTTGTAACTTCCACGTATCACGTGGAGAACTCAAACCGATGCACCAAATGCAATGGCAAGGGCACACGGAGTGCCCAAGTCCTTCTCTTTAAAATACCACCGAAGCAACTAATGCTAGGGAGGAAGATGAGAGGAAGAACAAGAAGGAGAACACCAAGAACTCCAAGATCTAGATCCAAGGGGTTCCCCTCACATAGAGGAGAAAGTTATTGGTGGAAATGTGGATCTAGATCTCCTCTCTCTTTACCTCAAAAACTAGCAAGAATCCATGGAGGGATTGAGAGTTAGCAAGCTCGAATAAGGTCAACAATGGGGGAATAACACGAGCTCAAAGCATAAGGTTCAATGGGGAAGAAGACCCCCTTTTATAGGTGGGGGAAAATCCAACCGTTATGCTCACAGCCCGCACAGAGCGGTACTACCGCTCCAAGGAGCGGTACTACCCCTTCGAAACACAACAGCGAGGAGGCAAAAAGGCCAGAAGAACCGTTGGAGCGGTAGTACCGCTTGACCCCACGGTACTACCGCTAGGGGTAGCGGTACTACGGCTAAGGGTAGCGGTACTACTGCTTGCGAGCGGTACTAAAAAATTACATCCGAGCCTACCACCGCAGGACTTGGGACAAGTTTTTGGTCCGGAGCGGTACTGCCGTTGTAGGAGCCGCGGTAGTACTGCTCTGGAGCGGTAGTAAAAACTTCCATCCGCTCCAATTCGCGGTAGTACCGCTTCATCCTTTTCAGAACACCAAAACTGCCACAACTTTTGCAAACAGACTCCAAATTCGATGAAACCAAGTTTGTTGGAAAGCTAGCAACAAGGGCTAACACAATCATGAAAGAAATATCAATAAGAAGCAAATTAGAAAAGGCCCATAATAAAATGGTGAGAAGCCTTCCTCGGATAAGACCGGTAAAACCTCCAACACCGAAAACATCATAGAAGACGCATGCGAACTCCGTTTTCGATGAACTCAAGCTTGTCATCAAGATGACCATAAGCTCTAAGACTCACAAAGAGAACCAAACAAGAACCAAGAAACAAGATAAAAGGATGCAATGGTTTGAGCTCTCTACTAACGATACGATCAAGCTACCTACTTGAGAGCCCCCCTTGATAGTACGACAAACGATCCTATAACCCGGTCTCCCAACTACCACCACGAGACC
Source organism: Triticum timopheevii (assembly GCA_963921465.1). Lineage (NCBI taxonomy): Eukaryota > Viridiplantae > Streptophyta > Magnoliopsida > Poales > Poaceae > Triticum > Triticum timopheevii. The sequence goes on along the minus strand of OY997272.1, from coordinate 66,365,590 downwards.
GGTAAAATAGAAAACCTATCAAGGGCAAACCTTTGCCTTGCACATGGTCCACTTGAGCTAGATGATGAAGATCTTGACTCCCTCAAGTTGTACCACCTTTCTTGATTGCGTTGGCTCGATGAAGACTAGATGATTGCTCCCCCATAGTCCACTATGGGTGAGCCACTCTTCGGCACATCTTCACAAGTCCATTGACACTACAATGTACGGCAAGCTTCAAGCACTTGATCTCTTCGTGATGCATCACTTGAACTTGCACACCACATCCTAACCCCACAAAGAACTCTCACGAAGACCATGGGTTAGTACACAGAGCGTAATTGACAATGCTTACCATACCATAGGATTAGTTGATCCCTCTCGGTACATCTTCTATGCTTTGTGAGTTGATCAACTTGATTCACTCTTGACTTAGTCTTGTCAACCTTGAATCTTTCCAACTCTCTTCATTTGGATGATGTCTTGAAGGTAAACATGAATGATCACACATCTTCTTCTTCAAAACATGCTTGCAATAAGCTCAACACTCACATGACTAATCTTTGGATAATTCCTTAATAGCACCTTGGTCAACTCATAAACTCCTTGAAACCAACACATGGACTTCAAGAAAAGCCTATGGACAAAAACTTCAAATATAACTCAAGGCAACCATTAGTCCATAGAGATTGTCATCAATTACCAAAACCAAACATGGGGGCACCGCATGTTCTTTCAATCTCCCCCATTTTGGTAATTGATGACAATCACTTTCAAGAGAGTTTATACAGGGAGTTATGCATCACCATGCAATGTAACAACCAATGATGCATGAGAATGGGATGCAAATGCTTAGGAACCAAAACCAAAGCAAGGAGAAAACTCTGAAGCTCCACAATACCAAAGCAATTTGCCGCAAAGAGCGGCAGACGGGACCTCCCGCCATATGTCTCGCTATAAGCATGCCATAGTTTCGCCAGACGCTTGGGCACCCCTATTTATCACCTTACCCAATCAAACGGGGACGCCTCGTGTCGGGGCAAGCCCAGATGGGCCGGCCCAGCCAAGCGGGAGGCAAAGGCTTTTTTTTTCTTTTTTCTTTTTTTATTCACATCTTTTGCTTTATTTTTATAATTTTACTTATATTATAAAATATTCTTCATATATACACAATAAAAGGTATTTAGAAACACATTAATTTTTTTTTGAAAATGTTGAATAAGTATTAGAAAAAGTTAAAAAAGTATTTGAAAAATGTTGAACAATTATTTGAAAATTTTGAATAAGTTTTAAATTTTTTGTTTAAGTAATAATAATTGTTGAATGAGTATTTAAAACTGTTGAATAAGTATTTGAAATATTGAACAGGTATTTGAAAATGTTGAATAATTACTAAAAAATGTTGAATGAGTACTCAGAAAATGTTGAGCATGTATTTGAAAAATGTTTAATAATTATTAGAATGTTGAGAAAGTATTTTAAAATGTTGAATGAGCGTTCGGACAATGTTGAACATGTATACAAAAAATGTTGATCATTTATTAAAAAAATGTTTTTGATGTATACGAAAATGTAGAGTCAAAACGAAAACAAACATTCAAAAAAGCCAAAATGAAGAAGAATAAAGAAAGCCAAACAAAAAATGGAGGAAGACCAGGGTTCGAATCCCCATTTCTCTTCTCTCTTCTCTTTTTTCTTTCATTAGCTGCACATGAATGGGCCGGCCCAATTAGTAGACCCCTTCAGCGATACGTCTCCTTTTTCTCTCATTAGCTGCACACGAATGCGTCGGCCCAATTAGTAGACCCCTTCAGCGATACATCCCCGTGTGCTCGCATAAGGCGATAAATAGTCGCCGCGTAGATGCTTCGTTCGTGCAAAGGCTATATCTCGCTTCTTGCGAGATAGAGCACCACATCTTGTCAAGTGTTTTTGCTACCGTGTTCTATTGGGCCGTCCAACAACACATTTCAGCAATTATCGGTTTGGGGAACCTTCCATGCGGTTGTAGGAGTATTCTAGGCCACTTTTTTCTTTCCTTTCTGTGATTTACTTGACGTTTTTATTAGTTTTCACAATACCAAAATGGTCATTTTCCGTTTTTAGTTTTTTTATTTACAAATCTTCTTCTCCTTGTTTTCTTTTTCAGATATGTTTCAACTTCTTTTATTGGATGTTGAACATTTTCTGGATCCCCACTGAACATTTTTCAAATACATGTTGAATATATTTGTAAATACATGTTAGAGCATTTATCGCATGCACGTTGAGCGCTTTCAAATACACATTGAACATTATTTAAACACATGTTGTACATTTTTCAAATACAAGCCAAATATTTGTCAAAATATATGGTGAACATTTTTCTCAAAATACATTGAAATTTTTCTAAAATACAGCATGTCATTTTCCTAATACATGACAAACATTTTGTAAACACATGATTAGTATTTAACACAAGATGAATATTTAAGTAAACTCATGGCGAACATTTTTAAGTACATCAAGAACAATTTTTAACTCATGATGGACATTTAAATACAAGATGAACATTTATATAAATTAAGGAAATTAAAATATTTTATTTCATTTATATATAAATTTACATTCAAATATTTCTGATATATATATGTAAAAAAAGAAAATACGATAAAACTACAAAAAATAAAAAGGACAAAATCTTCAAAGCTACGTAACCTAGCAATCATCCAAAAAAACTTGGTAAACACAAGATGCACATTTGATTGAAGGCGAGTGCTCAATGATGGTCGTAAGCAAGTGGGTCTTTTTAGGGAAGTGAACAGATGCTACTGCCGCTGCCATTCCATGCTCAATGATGACAATTTGTGCGCACAATGTGATTTTGAGAGTCGTTTCTTATTCGTTGATGATGATAAAACTCATATATTCTACTTAGTTAATTTATGCAGTTTTACAACTAATAGTTTAGTCCAGTGGTGTTGATCCTGTTGTTTGTTTGCGTCTGTCATCTCTCTTTGCATTCTCTGTGATTACACGATGTGCGAGAGATAAAGTGACGTACTTGGTACTCCCTCTGCCTCAAAATAAGTGTCTCAAACTTAGTACAACTTTGTCATGTTAATAAAATAAGTAGCATATGATCCACGCGTGTAATACCCGAGGAAACATATAAGTCGGAAAGTGTTATACTTACCTATAGAGTATTGATGGAACTCAGGTCTACTTCTCATGTTAATGTATGCCAACCTTTCGATGCAAATTTTGACGAATAAGTTTACTACAAGAAACTTGTTAATAGATGACAGTCCTAGTCCATCACAGATTAGCCAAAACTGTCATGCATGTCCAGCCCCGACGGATTTAAAATCCGCCATTTATATCGCGTCATAATTTGACATCGTACCTTCCATGATGGTTCTTGGGCATCGTGGATCTGCCCCAGCCCGCGGAGCCCAAATTAGGCTGTGACGGAACAAACCGTCACCGATTTACATGACGTGGAAGCAATGTGGGCGTCTACATGGTTCTGACATGGAGGCCAACATGACCCGTTTAGTAATGAGTGCAATTAGGGTTTTGGCCCAATAATTTTAGTCATGTCCAACCGATTAGTTGCTTATTTGTTTACTTTTGTCCCGCCAATTAGCCTACCTGTCTTTTTAGTCCAACCCATTAGCCTCTTTTCAAATCCAGCCTGCTTTCTTGGTGCGGCCCAATTTACAACCAGACAAACAAATTATAGTCATTTAAAAAATAGCATTGTTCATATGACAATTCAGACTTCCAACAACCTAACCTGATTTCAAAAACAAAGCTTAATATCAAAACATCAACATATCTAGAAAGTGCTATAAGCACATTTTTTTTAAAAACAAAATCGAGTAACATGACTTCGTTGATAATGATCTGCTAGCTAATTTTAATCTCCACCCAAGTATTTCCTGCTAAAAAACTTCAATATTTAGTAACACAGACTAACAGCCAAACCTGCATAGAATCCATAACACATACAAAATTATAATAAGTTATAACAGCCAGGTCCCAGCGAATTTGGAGAGTAATAATATTAGTTGATTTTCCAAGCAATCATCTGATGGACACACCACTACTATATTAAGGTACCATGAAAATGTGGGAAACTCACGCTAAAAAAGCAAACTAGTTACAAGTTACAAAAAAAATTCTAGAAATGTGACATTGTATCATCCCAACATAGAAAGGCCAACAACATTTTAGAACAAGGATGGACATGTAATTTCATATTCATCAAGCACAACAAGTTTATATGCACGTGACAGGGCTTGTATATCAAAATGCATGATTCACTCAAAATGGATTATGCACGTGACAGGGCTTATATGTAGTTCATAGTTAACAAAACATGAAAATAGTAATAGCGGAGGCATACTTTCATCTGTTAAAGCTATTTTCTGTCAATAAACTTGCTTTTTGCATGTAATGTAAAATAAAAACACTCAAAGGCAAGATCATTTTAGGTAATTAAATGACCCACTTAGTGATCTTATTATGCTATACAAAGACCAAATATTTGCAAGCATTAGACCATAACCTTCACTAGATTTAGTCTAATCCTTTCACATCTAGATTAACCACACATGGGAATTGTGAAGAAGAATAACATATGTTGGAAGAAAAAAATGATGCATTCTCCCATTTATTGATTAGCCTTCATGGCATACAAGGTACATAATTATATCTACCACACTTCAATATGAGATGCAATAAAGAATTGAGACATAGCATATGTTGAAATTTTATACATGCAATTTCCTGATTATTCTCTTTACAGTAAAATGAATATAAGGGAAAGTATTATAAAATAGGGTACATGACAATGAACCAACTAAACTAAAATCATGTTAACAATGTAACTATTAGTTAATGATGTGTAAAAATATTAACATGATTTTCTAAATGAATACCAGTTGCTTTCTGTAGAGAGCTCTCACATGAAAATGTATGAAGTAAATAATTCAAGGGAATATATGCGATCTCTTTTTTTAGTTCTGATTGTGTACATAAACATTTTTGTTTAACTTAGCACACCGTTGATTAATTATTCTTTCCAGTAGGCTTTAACCAATGACGTGATGTGAATAATACCAAGAAATAGCGAATATGCTAGTAATAACACTGAAATTTTGAGACTGAACAAACGCACGATGTAGCAAATCGAACACTCCTAAATCTGAAGCAAAAATAATATACCATCTATTAGTAATCTTAAAGAAAAGCATGCAATCTTCACTTCCATCGCTCCTTCATATTGCAATTTTGTGTAGATGCATTTCCAAAAATACAATAGGATAGAATCCATCACCTTTGCTGTAATAAGCAAAAAAAACTCAGCATCAACTAAACTGTTAGCTTGCAAATCCAAAGAAGAAAGAGAAACAGAATGATTATTTATACAACTATATTAAGAAGTCAGGTAATAATTGAATAAGACATCAAGGCAGTAATGAGTTCATTTCAAGGGTTTCACTTTGTGTCACCTATTTGAAGCGCCAAGAAGACGTAGGACTATGGAAGTCCCTGCAGAATTCAGATGCATACTTTCTGGTGCAACAACAAGCGTTGGAGGATTTTAACACCAAACAAAAGAAAGCTAATAAGCTTGCTAAGCTTATTTTGAGCATCATGGGTATCCAAGATATCATTTCTTGATCTTTTTTGAAGTGGTTTCAATTCTGAACTTATTATGGTGTCGTGTTTATTTGCACTAGTGGCCAACTTTGACGCCTAGTCTATGTAAAATACTGCTTTGTTGCTGCCTATATTTGCATCGGCGGCAAACTTTGGTGCCTAGTGGATGTAATATGTGTAATAGCTATAATAGCCTAGCATTTGTTGCTTGCTTGTTTATTTTTGTATAGTCTTGTTTATTTATTTCCTTATAGTCACTGCATTTATTTTTCTTGGTTTTATAATGGCCGCAATAACCATGGGCCCACATACGCTCCGTGGTAACCATGGCCTCCTACGGGTCGTATGATCCATGGCCCACATGTGGGTCGTACTAATCATGGGCAACACCTGGACAGCAATATGGGCGATAAAAAGGCTAAAAGCGGGCGGTATGTTTATGGACCAGTACATAATGGACCGTTAATTAGCCGGAAGACATCAAAGGCTTAATACAATCGACAGGCATAATGGGCCATTAATGGGCCAAAATACACGATGAGATGAAACAGCCCAAAGGATTAACAGGCCACAAATAGGCCAAATGTAACCTCGACTTAATTTGGCCCAGAAGCAGAATAGGTCGGTAACAAACCGAAAGTAATTGAGGGCCAAAACTGAGCCCAAGAATTTATGGGCCTTTAAAAGGCCGAAAGATAACACGTGTTGTAGATGGTCCAATTGTATGATGGGTCGTTAGTGGGTCCATAGCCATTTACTATTCTTTATGGGCTAAAATCACCACGTGTCGTTAATTGGCCGAGAGATACAGAAGGCCTCATATGGGCCGAAAGACATCACGAGCCACACATGAGTCGAAAGTGTGAATGAGCTGGAATCAAATTGGATGGCCCAAATGACCCATGCCGTAACAGGTCATGCGTACCCAGGCCATAAATGGGCCATATGCGAATAGGCCATTAACATGCTTTGAATGGGATGGCTTTCTAACTTTTGACCAAGTCAAGTGAGCCAACCTTTTTAATCTAAATGGGCCACTATTGGGTCATGCCACATGTTGACGTTTCATAGGCACACCTTGTCCAATGGATGGATGACATATGTCGCAACACATAGCTGGCACACGGTTCCGTTAGCGAATGATAATTTGACACGTGGAAAATCATCATTGGCCGGGCTTTTAGTGGGTGTCTGATCCAAAACCGGCACCCGATAGCTTAATGGCGACTTGCTATGGTAGATGCCATGTGGCGGTTACCCTTTGACGAAAACACTTTCATGATGCACCATTTATCATCACTGAAGTGAACACTTTCGTGACAATAAATTGAGTATTGTCATAGAACACTTACGCGACAACACATGTATGATTATCTTGATTCTGTCATAAAATCGTCACGGATGTACATGCGTGATAGAAACGTGACCTACTGTGACAAACATGTATTATCACGGAAGTGTTTTTTATAGTGCCTCCTCCTGGCTTTGAGGAGAAAGGTAAATATATTACAGGGAATTTGAATAATTTATCTTCAGATGCTGATTCTCTCTTACAAGATGATGCTTCAGAACCTACACGTATGGGCCTTCAAGTCTGGAAAAACCACTTTGAAACTGATATGGGCAACTCTTTAAAAGTCCAGGTACCTATGGAATGGGTTTTCTTGATCTGTAACATTCTTATAACTCTAGACAAGTTTGAGTGGGCCTCATCCTTTCTGAAATTTCAAACGTGGTCCATTATTATATCTGCCTCTCATCGGTTGAATCTGGTTGATTTTTTCATCCCTCAGTTCCGCCCCTCTTCTTAGGCTATTGTATGTGTGTAAGATGGGAACTTGGAGCATCATGACACAGTTTCTTGCTCCACCCCTCAAGGTCACTCCTCCTCTATAGTGGCTTTCACTACTAGTGCTCTTTACCTGAAAGGCAAGAGGAAGGACGGAATCCCCATCATGGAGACTGAGGTGAGAAGAAGTGTGGGACTTCAACATCTTGCAAATGTATTCAGAAGGAAATCTTGTAAAGATAAAAACTGCATCGCCTATTATGTTGACCCTCCAAAAATTTCTAATAAAGTAGTTAAGAACTTGAATGTTTGTAACTGCAAAGTTGATCCCGAGGATACTACTGAAGACATCCTAGAAAAAAAGAAGGCCAAGAGAGGAGGCAAGGGAGCTACAAAGAAGGGAGGTGCTTCTGGTTCCTAGTAGACAGGGCAATTCAAGTCGGAAATCTTCTCCTGTGATGGTGGACATTAGAAACAAAATTGAGAGCAGTGTCTCTAGATGCACTAGCTTTTATGTAACAATGGGGAAGTGTACTGTTGCTAGTTTGGTAACTTCCAGTGGTTGGTCCTCCTTTTGTGTTCTTTTTGATCGAGATCATCAGGAGAAAGTGTCTTTGCTCCAAAACTTTTCTGGATAGAAAATGGAACATCTTAAACTAGAATTGTAGGGGTCTTAATTCTCATGATAAATGGCTTGCCCTCACCAACAAGATTGAAGAATCTGGTTGCTCTATTGTCTGCCTTGAAGAAACATAAAGGAAGCTTTTTGGCAGTGGTTACATTAAAAACTTTTTCCCAAGAAGATTTTCTAAGTTTAGTTTTGTGCCCTCTCTTGGGGCCTTAGGAGGGCTTCTCATTTGTTGGAATGATAACCTCTTTCAAGGGCACACTCTTTTTAAAAATGAATTTGTCATATCCATCTAGTTTACCTCCTCTCTTACTGGTGCTCAATGGATTCTCACTAATATTTATGGTCCCTGCCATGAGGAAGCTAGAACAAATTTCATTGATTAGTTTAAAAATATTTAGATGACAGATGATGCTGACTGGATTATTGTTGGGGACTTATTTAGATATCCCAGTAATAGAAACACGGGCTTAGGTGACATTAATAACATGATGAATTTTAATGAGGCTATCAGTAATTTAGCTTTGGTTGAAATACCTCTCAAAATAAGAAACTTCACTTGGTCTAATATCCAAGATGTCCCCTTTTGGAAAGACTTGATTGGTTCTTCACCTCTGAGAATTGGACAACCAACTATCCCAATACTTTAGCGCTTCCTCTATCAAGACCTATCTCTGATCACATCTCATGTGTTATCCAAGTTGGTACTTCCATCCCTACAACACCTCTTTTCAGGTTTGAAAGTTTTTGGCTTGAACATCATGACTTCAAAATGGTGGTTAAGAATCTTTGGGACCGAGATGTCCAAGAAGTGGATAGTTCTAGAGTTATTAGAACAAAGCTCAAGAGGCTCAGAAAGGGTTTAAACTTTTGTCAGTGAACCTCCCTAACCTATCTGCAAACATCAAGGCTACTAATGAGCTCACCTTCTTTTGGGATTTCAATGAGGAGTTTAGAGATTTGAGTCTAGGGGAAGGCCAATGGTAGAGATATTATTAATTCTCATTTTCTTGAACTTCTTTCTCACCCAAGAATTTATTGGAAGTAGGGAGCCACAATTAGATGGGTCAAATTTCGAGATGAAATGACTGAATTATTCAAAGCTAAAGCAACCATCAAGCTAAAGCAACCATCAGGCATAGACATAACATGATTTCCATGCTTCAAGATGAGAATGGGGATGAACATTTTTATCACATTGCCAAAGCTTCCCTTCTGTGGAGAGACTTCAAGGCCAGATAGGGGACCTCCCTTCCTACCAGCAGTCTTCTTCAGCTCAATGGTTTAATCTCCCAACAGGAAGACTTGAGTTGCCTACAGGCCCCCTTCTCCAAAAATGAAATTGATGATGTCATTCTCAATCTTCTCAGTGATAAGTGCCCTGGCCCTGATGGTTTCAATGGTGCCTTCATCATGTCTTGTTAGGATATTATTTGCAAGGATTTCTATAGGATCGTTGAAGATTTCTATTTTGGCAGAGTTAATATGCAGAGTATTAAGTGCCTCCTATCTTACCATAATCCCTAAGAAGGATGCTCCTCTGGATTCCAGTGATTACAGGCCAATCTCTTTGCTGAATTGTTCCATAGATATCATCACCAAGCTCTTGGCCAACACACTCCAGCAAATCATTCTCAAACTAGTCCACACAAATCAATATGGATTTCTTAGAAGCAGAGTCATTCAAGACTACTTAGCTTGGGCCTTTGAATATTTGCATCAAACCCATCAGCCATAAAGAGAACTTCTGGTCCTTAAGTTGGACTCTGAGAAAGCTTTTGATCTTATTGAATAGCACTTATCCTAGAAATTGCACAGCCTAGATGTTTGGGACCCAGATGGATGTTATGGATGAAAATGATCTTCTCCTCTAGTCCATCTTCAGTCCTGCTAAATGGGGTCCCTGGTAAAATGTTTCTCTGCAAGAGAGGAGTCATACAATGAGATCCTTTTTCTCCTCTACTATTTATGGTTGCAATTGACTTATTGCAGTCTATCTTCAATGAGGCTTTATCCCATCGGTTGATTAAAAATCCTATTCCAGTGGACTCTTGCCCATATTTCCCTATTATACAGTATGCTAATGATATTGTGATAGTTCTGCAAGCTGAGGATACACAACTTCTTCACATCAAATACCTCATTTTGCACTTTGGTGAGCATATTGACCTCAAAGTTAATTATCAGAAAATCCATCATGGTACCTATCAATGTGAGACCTGAAAAAGTTCTAAGATTGACTGTCATCTTTGGTTGCCAACAAGGACCATACCCCTTCACTTATTTGGGTTTGCCACTTTGTCTATCCAAGCCAACAATTGAGGACTTTCTCCCTATTGTCCAAAGAATAGAAAGAAGGCAACTGGGGTGTTCCACTATGCTCTCCTATGATGGAAGAATTCTCATGTTTAAGTATGTGTCCTCTGCCGTACCCATCTTTTTCATGTGTTGTCTCATGCTGCCAATGTCTATAGTGGATTAGATCAGCAACTACTTGAGGCACTGTCTATGGTGGAAGTTTGGTATGGAGGATAAAGGATCTGCTAATTGCATGGGATAAAATTTGCAAGCCAAAACACCAAGGAGGGATGGGAATAAAAGATGGTCACACTCACAACAAAGCCTTATTCATGAAAAATCTTCATAAGTTTCTGAATAAAGAAGACCTACCTTGGGTCAAACTCATATGAGAAAAATACAATGCCTCAGACACCCCTGGTAACAAGTTGGAAGGCACTTTTTGGTGGAAGGCTCATCTTAAACTTCTTCCTCTTTATAAGGAGTTTGCAAAATGCAATATTGGCAAGGGTGACTCTATTTTTCTGGCTTGATAAATGGACTAATGTTTCCCTCTCTACTAAATTTCGAGAGCTTTACTCCTTTGCCCACAATGACTCTATCTGAGTGGCCTCTGCTTCATCTGCTGAAAGCATTCTGAATCTCTTTCACACTCCCCTTTCCATTCAGGCGTATGATCAGTTTATAGAGCTTGTTGAAATTATTCCTGACACTCACACTGCTGAAAATGACTGCTGGTTCTTTAGTAGCCCTAAAAAGAAGTTTTCTGCCACTCAAATATACTCTTCCTTATGGCGTGCGTTTGTACTAGGTGTTGCTGATCTTTGCTTTACATGTAAAGCGGGGCGAAAGCCTTTTTCGGTAATATACTCTTCCTTAAGAGTAATCACATGGCTCATGTTTTGTTCCAGAACCTGTGGAGGACTGCCTGCAGGCTAAATCACAAAATCTTTTTTTGGTTGACCCTGCATGACAGAGTTAATAATAGAGTCTTGCTAAAAAGAAAAGATTTCTTCCTCCCCAGTTACAGTTGTGTTTTATGTAATCTGGATACTGAAGAAACTCACATGCATGCATCTGTTGTGGGACTCTGATTTTGCTCTGAACTGTTGGACTCTATGGTTGCTAATAGAAGAAGGGGCACCTCGGTTTATGATGATTCACTTCTGCTTGGAGCGTCTCTCACTACAGAGATTAGACTGGAGGTGATCATCCTTGGGTGCTGGCATATTTGGCAGCAACGAAATGGACGTATTTTCAGAAACATCCAGCCATATTTGGCTTCTTGGAAGATCTGCTATAGAAGGGATTTAGAGCGACTCCTTTTCAGAGTTAAAGACAAGTATGTTACTCCCTATGTTCCAAAATAAACGTCTTAACTTTGTACTAAAATTAGTACAGAGTTGTACTAAGCTTGAGACCCTTATTTTGGGACGAGGCAGTACTTGGCTTCAGAATTGGATCCATAGCACGTTCTAAATGATGGTTATTTTTCTCAGGACTGGTGTAGGCTAACTTGGTTTCCCCCTGTTTTTGGATAGCTATTTTTTTGTTCCTTCCTTTTCTTCCTTCCTCCTTGTACTATACTTTGATATTAATGAAAATTTACCGTGGAACAATTGTTCTACGGTGTGAGGCTTCAAAAAGAAAAGAAAAAAGGGGGCTCAGGAGGGACCATGAAATAATTCGTAGGAACCCACACCGGCTCAAGGTCACGGGAGAAAAAGACTCGCTCCAATGTGACAGCGAGTCCAGTACTATGTGGCTCGGACGTACGTGTCGTCATGATGTGGGGGTTACCGACACAGCTGCTCTCTCTCGCTGCTGCTGCAGCTGCTGATCCACCATACATTTCGCTTCCAGGACTGGGGCCGGCCGGCCGGCCACGCCCTCGATGATGCCGAAACAGCTTGGATGGCAACGGATTGCACCATGGCAGCGACGTCTCTGGCAAGCCATTTTTTCGCACAAGATTGCGTCATCAGTTTTGACGTGCGCAATGACGATCATACATCGTAGTACATGCACAAGTGCCGTGCTAGCTATGAGTATATAAAGAACTGGCCGATGTAGCTAGCGACCCGAAAGCTAAGGAGAAGCAAAAAAAAAAAAAATCCCCCTGAAAGAGTGTATTTTCAACTTTGTTGAAAAGTCAACATTTTTTATGTTTGACCGTATTTACATAATAATACATCAACATTTATGCCATCAAATTAGTTGCATTAGATTCATGATAAAATATATTTTTATCATATACCTATTTGGTTTCACAAACATTGATATATTTCTGCACCAACTCGATAAAACTTTGAGATAGTTTGACCCTCCAACAAAGTTGGAAGTCCACTCTTTTAAGGACGGATGGAGTAAACTCAATTAAACCCCACGCATCGGTTCTATTGAAAAATAGATATTAACCATGAGTTGTAAAGCTTGTTTTTTTTATTGCGTGGAATATGAGAGAGCTTTATTTGTTTTATTTATGTGGAAACATCGTATCTATTATAAAAGTTCATCGGAAGTACAAAACATCTTAAACATAACAAAAATTACATCGAGATTCCGAGACCACTAATGCCGCTAGAACAAGCCGCCGATGCGCCGCTGTCGCCATTCCCCTACCGGAGTCGGCTTGATCTTGTCAATAATAGCCGTGAAGTCTTCGTGCACATGCACCGGCACACTGGAGCCGCAGTCGTCGTCGTTGAACCCTTGCATAAATTTGAAGCATCTGACAACAAATCTCATCACATGCCGAGAAACCCTAACCTCACCGCTCCACGAAGACAGCAGGAATCTACGTTGGAGTTTCATTGACTACGTCCAGACGGATGAACCCGAGCAGGATCGAAGCCCGAAAGGCAAACTCGAAGAAGAAGCACCGCCATCCGCCTGAGCGCCACACTTGCGAGGAGTAAAAAAACCCTAACCTAAACTACTAACTGGAGCAGAGGCACCGAAATTCTCCTCCCCGCCAACGGCCGTCAGAGCAGTAGGCAGAGATGGGGAGGGGGGCAAATCTAGCTCACCGATGAAGTCTGGAGAGAAAAGTTTGCCCTAGCTGCCAAGAGAGAGCTTTATTCATTAAAGGCATTTCTAGAACAATCATCTCACCAATGAAGTTAAAAACAGATGCCTTCTTAGTAAGTGGTTGTGGAAGCTTTCTTCCGGGACAGAGGCCATGTGGGCGCAGATCCTCCGCAACAAGTACCTCCAGACTAAAACATTGTCCCAGGTCGTCGTCAGTCCGACTGATTCGCCTTTCTGGAAAGGACTAATGAAAGTCAAACAATCTATGTTCAACAGGACGAGATTTGTTATTGGAAATGGTACAAGTACACGTTTCTAGGAGGATACTTGGCTTCGAGACTCACCTTTAGCCATTCAATATCCGTCTTTATATCGGATTGCTCAACGACGTGAGGTGTTCGTGGCAATGGTATTTCAATCTGTCCCCCTTAATATTCAGTTTAGACGGTCGCTAGCGGGCAATCGTTGGGAAGAATGGCTCCATCTAGTTAGGAGACTGATGGAGGTTCAACTTTCTCGCCAACCCGATGTATTACGCGGGAAGTTGACTAGTTCTGGAGTTTTTACAGTTAAATCAATGTATATTGATGTTATTAATTCGAATGCTATTCCAACTTCCAAGTATGTTTGGGCTGTCAAAGTTCCTTTAAAAATTAAAGTGTTTATGTGGTTTGTCCATAAACAAGTTATTTTAACAAAGGACAACTTGATTAAGCGTAATTGGACAGGACCTACTAGGTGTAGTTTCTGTGATCGGGATGAGACGATTAAGCATTTATTCTTTGATTGCCTGTTGGCCAAAGTTCTTTGGCGGACGGTCCATATTGCTTTTAATATTACTCCACCGACTTCGGTCAATGCATTATTTGGGACATGGCTTAATGGGGTTGAGCCTGACTTAGCAAGACATATTCAGGTTGGAGTTTGCGCTTTGTTATGGACTATCTGGAATTGCAGAAATGATTTAGTTTTTAACAGAACATCACGGTTTCATTTCTTGCAGGTTATTTTCCGAGCTACGGCACTGATCCGTTCGTGGTCGCTACTCACTCCGATGGAGGTCAGGGAGTATTTGGTTACTGGATCTATCCGTTGGGAGATGGTAGCTCGGGATATCTTCAACCGGTTTGGATGACGGTCATGTAATAGGATAGGCAATTAATTTCCCTATCTATTTTTAGCCAGCCGGTTGTGGCACCTTTTCCTGGCTAGTTTGTGTTTAGCCGTTTGTCGCTCTGTGTGAGCTGCATTTATCTTTTTCTTTTTCTTTCGCTGGAGACTGTGGAACCTTGTTGGCACTTTTTGTTATTTGGTTAATAAGATGGCCATATGCATCATTCTGATGCAGAGGTCGGGGAGCCCCCCTTTTCGAAAAAAAGAACAATCAACCAGAATACTGTTGCACAGGAAGTTAAGAGTTTCTACGAGTCAACTCTCATTCATATTGACAGTACAGGCGAACTTAGCAAAGATGTGAGCTAGGAGATCAGTCGATCTGTTTCCTCCTCTCCCTCTTCGGAAGAGTGGGGGGCGGCGCTGGGGCTGGCGTGCGGCGTGCCTGTGGGTTCGGCCGTGAGGACGGCGAGCCGTAGGCGTGCCAGATCTGGAGGTATTGCCCCTCTCCCTTCCATTCATCCCTTTCCAGTCCCCGGTTCGGTTTGGATCTTGCCGGATCCACCTCCTGTGTGTTCTGGTGGAGCAGATCGGTGTCCGAGGGAAACCTTGGCTGCCTTAGGCTGACCGGCAGCGGCGACACCGATTTTTGGCGCCGCTTTCCTCCTTGGGGGCGTTGCTGAGGGCACCATCTCTCCTCTCCAACCCATGTCCGGGTGAAAGCCCAAGATCCGATGCGGATCGGGCGTCGGCGGCGCCCTGTGCACCGTAACCTTCCTGGAGGCGACGCCAAGGACATTGGGATCGGATGGAAGGGTCTGCAGGTGAGGGGTGGGGGTGTGCTGCCTCCCTTCGGTGGAGTGGTGTTTCGTTCTACATATTCTTGGCGGCGGCTCTTGGCGGCATGGAGCTGCGGAGGCTTGGCGTCAGATGTGTGGTGACGGACACGCGCAGGAGGTCGACGCTGTCTGGCGTCGTGGTGGCGTCGGCGGCAGCGAGACCAGGCAAGGCCGTTACAACAGTACAGCTCAGAAGATGGATATGTGGTAGGTGGTTGTGGCGGCCTCATACCCGGCGGGCGGCCTGGTTGAGGAGCATGCCGGACTGGTGGGTGCCCATACCCGGCAGGCGTCCAGGTTGGGACCTCAGGTCTTAGATGTTAGGTTTGGCTGCGAGGTCTGTTTGGTATTAGGCCCAGACCATCAGCGCCCCTTCATCAGTTAGATAGGAGTAGCGACAGAGGTTGCGAAGATGGTGGCTTTGGTCTTACTGTTGTACGACTTTGTAAGGTTTTTTGCTAATAATTAATAAAGTGGCCGTATGCATCGACCAGATGCAGAGGCCGGGGTATTCCTCCTTTTCGAGAAAAATCTAGTAGAGCATGACAGGGCCCAGTAAGCCACAGATCAACGAGCTCCTTGCAGTCCGATTTCATCATCACATGTCTGAAGCCTCGGAGCTGTGCAAATACAACATCATAACCGGTATGTGTGAATATTACAAGTATCCTTCTTTTCTAGACATACAAGAAATGGGCAATTTTTACAAGGAACCGCATATACGGTTGTATCGTATACAGATACAATTTGGTCCCCGGAAAAGAAATACAATTTGATCATCCACTCTACACCCTCCCTAAGTCAAAAACGGGTGTCTTGCGACTACTAAGACTATCCCAAACATCCAAGAAGAGTGGAGCTGATAAGCCCTTGGCAAAAATAAGCATGATAAGGTACGGTGCCGGAGCCTCACCCATGGCCACGCGATCTCGAAGAAAGTGTGGATCAATCTCTACGTGATTCACTCTTTGATGGTTAGCTCGACCCCGAGTCATGAATACCGAACTGGCGTTATCGCATAACACTATTGTGCGCTAGTTAGATTCTTAGAGTCGGTCCACTATCTCCTGTATAATAGGCATAGGCATAGTGTTGATCATTTATGGCTTTACTGTTGTAGTTATGTCGGTTTTGTTTTTTAACTTTTGTATGGCTGTAGCTGTATGCATCCTAACTATGGCCCTGTTTGGATCCCTATGTTAGAGTTAGTTTTAGTTAGTTGGGGCTCAAATAACCCAAAAGTATCCAAACATGATGGGTTAGTTTGGGTTAGTTGGATCTAACCCACCCTAAAAAACTAGCCCACACTAGAGGAGCTTATTTGGGTTAGTTCTCTTGGACCCACTAGGAAAAATTAGTAAAAAAAGTTACCCCTCCCATTCAAACAAGGTCCAAAGTAGTCAAATGATTGAGAAAGAATATTTTATTGTCAATCTAACCCTACCATCCAAACAGCTTTTTGGTTAGAGTTAGTTTAGGGTTAGTTTAGAGTTAGAATTTAACTCTAACCTCTAACTGAGTTAGAGTATCCAAACAGGGCCTATACAGAGATCGGGTATTGTTTATTATGCTTAGTATCCACTTGGTGCTATATTTTAAGTTAATAAAAACGTCAACAAGATTCGCAACAACTCTATATTCAGTCTTTGCACTCGAGCGTGAGACATCATGTTGGCTCTTGGCAGGCAGGACACCAAATTGGCAAACGCGTCCTCATAGGATACCTCTTGGACCATGTCCCAATCCGTCAACAACAATCTCACATGACATGACAAAAATTCAGTCACGTAATGCGCTGTACCCCCGTATGTAACCAAGTAGTAACAAAAACCTGACCGGCCGGAGCATGGGTGGAAGCTCCACAGCTCTTGACTTGACTAGTGAAAGTGACAAAAGTGCACATGTTACACGAATGTCTACGTTCATGAATCAGTGTCTAGCTTCCCTACATACAGATTGTCAAAGTTGTTGATTACGCCAGTCGCCAGTCAGTCCTCTATTTTGGCATACGTACATTTTGAGGAGCTGTCACCTGTATTGTCTACTAGCTATAGCTTAGCTAGTGTACAAGACTAGGTATTCCATGTCCCCCTCAACCCGGCCAATTCTCCCGGCCTATAGCGCCGTGGTGATAATTCGTGCCCTCCGAGGCAGAGACACCTCAGCTAGTTGCGGCTGCCAGAGAAACCGCGAGCGCGTACATGTCAATGTCCCAATGAATATCCGTGATACCTAGCGCGAGCGCGTACATGTCAATGTCCCAATGAAAATCCGTGATACCTTTCACACACAATTCTCCGTGTCTGCTGCCTGGACAACGTACGACGACCGGCCTCGAAGACGACTTTTACCCGGCTTGAAATGGGTTCAGTGAAATAGCGAACTCTGGACTACCTTGCTGACTTTTCGGCCGATGCTTCAATAAACCTGCGAGTTTTAACAAGTTTGCTCCCTTAAGATGAAAACACAGAGATGACAACGTGCTTGGCTCATGGCGCACCGCCTGTGGATGTAGGAGGAATAAGATTTCGACACCCACATAGATGCATTTTCAGTTCATTTAATTGTGTTTATCATATACTAAAGCATAATATAGGTCAAAAATAGAGAAACATGTTAGAAAATCCAACAAAAAATAGGAAGTTTGTAAAACATTGAAACTTTTTCTTTGCGGGAGGTAAAACTTTGAAACTTGATACAGAATGAGGGATAAATTCACCAAGTTTCAAATTTTAAAACCCTAAACCCTGAACAAAAAATTAATATTACAAATTAAGCTGATTCATATGAAACTTGCATTGGTAAGACTTGGTAAAAACTTAATATTTCAATTATCAAGTTTCAGTACTTGAAACTTGGTAGAAAAATAGCTTGTAAAAAAAACGTATTCAAGAGTGGTCTTGTTAGCTCTCATCGCAAGGAATATGCACATGCAACTTGAAACATAAATTCAACTCTCGGTTCAAAGATATACTTCCTCCTTCTCAAAATAAATGTCTCAACTCTAGTACAACTTTATACTAGAGTCAGTACAAAGTTGAGACACTTATTTTGAGACTCGGATGGCGGCATCTTCGCCGCGTGGGTTGGCGGCATCTTCGCCGCGTGGAAGGGCGGCATCTTCGCCGCGTGGTTTGCTGAGGCGGCCGTTTCAGGGGCGCCGATTTCTGTTTGGCAACGATGATGGCGTCAAGAGGAGCTTGGGTCGCAGCTCGGGCTTTGGTAGTCGGATCTTCCCGGCGTGCCCGAGGTGCTCTTTAGGGCACGGTCGGCGCAAGTCCTGCATATTTCCCTTGTGAGGCTCGTCGTCAAAGTCGAAGTTGTCGGTTGTTGGCGCGTGTGGCCATCTGTTGGCATGTGCCGTCATTGCTCTGTGCAGCTGTTTGTGAGGGCGACTTGTTGGTGGAGCTCTATGGTGAAGTCGGAGTCGCCCGTTCGGAGATAACCGGTGATGACGATGACGCTTGCGACTCCCCGGCGGATGTCTTTCTTCTTTGCAGCTCATGTTTCATGTCGGTGGCCAGGTTGGCCGGTGGTGCCCATGTTATATGGGTTGGGTTGTATCGGTTTTAGCCCGGTTTTCCGTCAATTAACCGGGCAATTCTTACTTCTTCTTAATCAATGAAAATGGCAAGTCTTTTGCCTCGTTTCAAAAAAAATATATAATATAAGAACGTTTTTCATGTTGTGTTAGCTTGAAAAACGGAGTCTGCACAAAACTGTTGGCATAGTGTGTTACCAAGAAAAAAACTATGAATTTCCTCCTCAGATGATATTGAGCTAATTTTCCAGCTTCTTGCTAAGGGCATTGCTATGGAGATTATAATTCAAGGTTGCTGGACCACTTGGTGTCAAAGGAATGGAAAAAAGTTCAGAAAAGAAGCACCAAGTACAAGATGTTGGAAATATAGGCTAAAAGAGGATTTGAGATTGTTGGCTCACAAGATAAAAGCAAAGCATTTTAACACCCTTCATAAGTGGATCAGGGATCATCTGGAGTGATTCCTTGCTAGGAACCTTAGTTACTCTTCTGTTTCTATGTTAGAAAAAAACTGGCATAGGATAAAGACAATTGGTCTTCTTTTTTCCGTAAATATTGTAACCTTGTTCTTTTAATAGAAAATACCATAGACCTATTGTTCTGCTGTTGGGGCTTCAAAAAAAAAAAGGCACGAGAAATGGGGTGGGCGGAGCATGCAGTGTCTGCTAAAAGCTGCATGCATGGACCCTCCTCCTCCCCCCTCCCCCGTTCATTTTTTTTTGTTTCTCCTCCCCCCTCCCCCGTTCAATTATTATTTTTTGTTTAAAGAGCCAAACACTTGCAGGCTCCCAACCAAGTTTACATATCGTGAGGTAAACACGCGGCCGACCAAGTGTGCCACTACGGATTTCTCGTGGGAATCGAATCGTTCAGGGTTCAAACCCCAAGTATTCTCCATATAGTGTGAAATAAGCATCTGACGCAGTGGCAGAGTTTTACATTCAAAGTACCAAATTTCTCTTTCTTCTAACTAATTCAGCTCAGACATCAGCTTTCTTTTTTGTACATGACATCCTTTTAGATAATACAGTTGGGGGTGTACCATTGGATATGGCTTTTATACCCTTGTATATATGCTCAGTGCAACGATGAGATCAATAAAAGCTTCAACTGCGAACCAATCTGTGGTTGGATAGTTAGGAGGACAGTGGTATCCCCAGCCCATCAGGGTTCAAATACTGGTGCTCTCATTTATCCTGGATTTATTTCAGGATTTCCGGCGATGCGCGTTCAGTGGGAGGAGACGTTCCCGTCGATTACTGAGGCGCCTACGGTGACTTCGTAAAATCTCAAGATGATATGCCGGCTCAATTTCTCGGAGGTGCGTGTGTATGTGTTCATAGGAATGAGTGTATACGAATGTATATAAGCGCTTGCGTCTATACTGCGTTTAAAAAAAAAAGCTTCAACTATCTAGTGAAAATGCACCAGTGAATTTTGCGCGTGGCTCGTCCGTGAGACCGCGACACTTTGCTTTGTGCGGCGGTTTCCCGGTTCACACACCAGACACCACTCAACTCACTCACACATCAGGGAATCGATGCTGCGATCGAGCTCTCCTCCCTATAAATTCGCGGGGCATCCTTGCACAGCCCGTATCATCCATCCGAAGACCTGCCTAGTAAAGAGCCATTTGCATCAAGGAACTGATGGCTGCTGCCCATATCACCTCCTTGTCCTTCTCCATCCACCAAATAATGTTCCATTCGCCGGTGGCCCCAAATGGTGGCCGGAGAGGCCGTCCAAATGCTTTCTTCTGCACTTGGGCCCCGGTGATCTGCCGTGGGCGACGGGAGGCCACGTCCCGTGCGCTGTCCGATAACTGTGACTTCCAGGTATATATAGTCTTTTTCGCAAAAACAAAGGTATATATAGTTCTGGTACAACACAACAGTTAACATAAATATTTTGTCACTGAAAATGCACGCTTGTTGTGTGTACTCTCTCTCTCTCTCTCTCTCTCTCTCTCTCTCTCTCTCTCTCTGTTTTGTTAAGTCTAAGTTATAATTGCATTTTTCTAAATCAAAAAAGACTTATGGAGATCTCAATAAATTCAGAACAGAATGAGGCTTGCACTTTTGTAGAAGTGTAGGTTGCATTTTTCTAAATCGACAAAGACTTAAAGAAAATCTCAATTGATGGGGACATAGATGAACCGTAATTTTATAGGACGATGTATAACAAACATTAAAAGCTTACGATATTTTGGAAGTAATTTTGTGAGAAATTCGATGGTCAATATAATAGTATATGACTCGGCAATCTAAATAATTTTCATACATTAAAAGTCAAAGTTCGAAATATTTGAATGAATGTTATCAAGATTGTTGTTAACTCACAGTGGTTAGTAGTTTATGATATAATACATGTCTCTAAATCTTGTTTTCTTGTTACAAAGGATTTGCTCTCCGTGCAACACCAAGAGGGCCTAACAGGTGTGCAAGCGTTGTTCCTTCGGCACCCAAAAAACAGTAGTGGCATGATGACCATTGTTGATCACCTCAAACACCTCTGCATTGACCAATATTTCCAAGACGAGATCAGCAATGTCGTGGACTCGTGCATGGATCTCACCCATAGTGATAATCTCCTTGATGTAACCCTTTCCATGAGGCTGATGAGGGAAGCTGGATATCATGTTTCGGCTGGTCAGCAAACTACATTTTATATATTTTTACAAAATAGTGTGAGTGGTATAATAACATATAGGTGTAGCCAACTCCAGAATAAAATATGTTGTCTTCTTTAAGCAGATTTTTCTCAGATTTTTTTTTCATTGTATGTACTTGCCTGAAAACCCTTCTCCTCACCGCGGCAGATGAGGTTCTTCAAAAGTTTGCAAATGGTAATGGTGATTTCAGCCTAGCTCATAGCCAAGACATCGGAGGATTGCTGAGCTTGCATGATGTGTCACACCTCAACATGGGAGAAGCTTCACTCTACAAGGCAAAGGAGTACTCGGGCAAACACCTTAGATCTACGCTGAAGTACTTGGAGCCAAAGCTTGCAAGATATGTAAGGCAATCACTAGACCATCCATATCATGTCAGCCTCATGCAGTACAAGGCCAGGCACCACCTGAGCTACCTCCAGAGCTTGCCCACTAGGAACACTGCAATTGAGAAGCTGGCACTTGCGGAGTTTCAGATTAACAAGTTGCAGCATCAGAGGGAAATGCAAGAGGTTAACAGGTACTCTCCTTCCATTATTTTTGTGGAGATTGTCTAATCTACTCATTCTTTTGATAAGAGAAATGCTAGCACTCTTGCAATCTATAAATTAATAATCTTAATTGCTCATGTACTCCCACAATTAAAAGTTGGGTGATTTTTACTATGAAATGTTCATTTTTCACACAGATGGTGGATGGATCTGGGATTGGCTGAAGAAATACCGGCTGCAAGGGACCAAGTAGTGAAATGGTACATGTGGCCCATGACTATCCTCGAGGGTTACTCCTTCTCTAAGTATCGAATTGAGATCACAAAGATCATCTCAATGGTCTACATCGTGGATGACATCTTCGATCTTGTTGCCACACAAGAGGAGCTCTCCCTCTTTAATGAGGCAATCATAATGTGAGCATGCATGTTCCCATTATAGATTAATGCATTTAGACTCACCGCATAATTCCGTCCTGCACACAAATAAATCGCCTCCTAAAACGTTCACTCAAACAATCATACTTTTTCTAACATTGACATGTTGCCACGGGAATTGTGTTAAAACAAGTGCATAAATAGCTGCTTAAAAACAACCAAAACTAATGGAAAAAACAATGTGAGATTGTTCTTGGTTTACATTTTAGAAACAAAAAAACATATGAATATCTGACAAAATTATGTATAAAAAGAGAGAGAAAGCTGAACTGCACTTAACGTGGCACATCTTTTAACAAAAATGTGAAGCATGAACTATATAAGTTTGCTCCAAGTGTCCAAAACATATATATCGTCCATGCCCACACAACAAATTAATGCAAAAGATTTATCTTGTGATTAACATGCATGACTTGATTCCTCTGGAAGAGAATGACTTCATGTGGCATGTTTTACGTGGATAGATTAGTGCAAAAAATGTATCTACGAGTATATTCATGACTTTCTAATGCCACACGATTTTGATCGGACGGCTATCCGATCAATAATTGAGGTCGCATTGAAGCATGCATGTCCATAGAAATCTAGTAATGGGGGTTATTTATTTATATATAGAAGATATGTTAGTTAGACATCCGAGGCTTGTGAGTATTTTTTGTAGATTTATACTTTTATTGTTTTAAATGGAAATAGGATATGGTAGAATTTTTTGCCAATAGTGCCATCTATTTGCTAATGGAGGGAAAAACTGTGGTTTAATTAAGGCCTTATACGATGATATATAAGTACATGTTCTTATGATAAAAGTTTCACACACAACATGCACATTTTGACAGGTGGAATCTTGAAGCTGCTGATTCACTCCCAAGCTACATGATATCATGCTACAAGGCTCTTTACAATATAACAAATGATATCGCTGACATGTCCATGAAAGAGCATGGACTGAACTCAATCGATCATCTCAAGAAAGCTGTATGTCTTCTGGAATAATTCTTCATTTTCTTGCCTAAGAAATTAAATATATTAATAGAATCACCTCAGATATTTGTATTTATGTATGGCCGTGTGCATCTCTTGATGCAGAGGCCATGAGTAATCCTCCTTTCAAAAAATATATATTTAAATTTACGTACTACAATTTTTATTGATTACTTTTAAATCTTAGGAATATAACACTAGAGCTTCCTTGGAGAAAGCTTACCTTTTTTCCTTTGTCTTGCAGTGGGAAACTTTGTTTGATGGATTCATGATTGAGGCAAAATGGTTGTCTGGTGGTCAGGTCCCTACACGGGAGGACTACCTGAGAAACGGCATCATCACCTCGGGAGCACCACTTTTGTTTATGCATCTTCTCTTCATGCTAGGTCATGATTTAACGGAGGAAAATAACGACCACATGTCTCGGATTATCTCATGCCCTGCAAAAATCATGAGGCTCTGGGACGACATGGGCAGTGCAAAGGTCAGAACACACCAAAAACTTTGACACAACCATGAAATGCATGTACAGCTGCACATGCACATATATACATCATATTTTAAAAAGGATTACTACTAGGAATTTTATGTGAAATAATTCACTCCATAACATCAACACTAGCTAAGCGTGATCTTAAAAAATATATGTCCCATACAGGATGAAGCACAGGAAGGGCTCGATGGATCGTACAAGGAGCTCTACCTAAAAGAGAGCCCTCATGGCGACGCAGAAGAGCACATGTTGGAGATGATTGCAGGTGAGTGGGAGGGTCTCAACAGGGAGTGCTTCTCCAGGACGAGGTCATCACTATGCCCTACCTTCATTCGAGCATCACTCAATTTCGCAAGGATGGTCAGCGTCATGTATGGCTACGACCACGAGCACAGGCTCCCTGTCCTTGAGGATTACACCAGAATGCTACTCTTCTGAATCATACATGACCAGTACATTAATTGTACAAAAGTCTTGTACATGTAGTGTATTCTTGTTGTGGTCGTTACATATATTGGAGTTAATACTATGAGGGAGGCTAATTGATGGGTGATCATGCGGACGCTCTCTTCCCTACAAACCCCGTGGTTCCGGAGCTCTTCTCGAACTTTACCTTCCGCTGATCTCATCCTGACACCGTTCACCCGCCTTCCATCTTGTTAGACAGGAGACTTGGTCCACCCTGTCTCCCCACGATCTGCGCACGACTAGGCGCACGTATTCCCTTCTGTTGGGCGATGCCCTCATATATGTAAGTCTGAATCAGTTAATGAAAGAACTCAATCAGTTTTCATGGTAACAGATTACCACCCCCCGCGCCATGACCAACTCCGGTGCCGGCAACCCCTCCCAGCCTGCCGCCGGCAGCCAAACCCTTCCGGCTCCTCCTCCACCACCACTCTGACTATCCCCTCCTCTCTCTCTTTCAGTGACACAATCACCGATGTTACGCCATTCATACCCATCGTCCTTGATCTTCACAGCCGGAACTACTACCACTAGCGCCATTTGTTTGAGATCCACCTCAGCCGCTGCTCTCTGCTCCACCATCTGTCTGATGCTTCACCTCCCGAGCCGCACAACCCTCGCCGGCTCAAAGATTATCTCGCCGACAAGGACGGCGCGACGGCGCGCGACATCTGGGCGGAGCTTCGCCATCTTTTTCAAGACAATCGGGATGCTCGCATCTCCGCCCTCACCCGGTGGGTGTCTTCTGCCAGCAGATCAAGGCCATCGGCGACGAACTCCGTGAACTCAGGGAAACGTTGCTGATCGCGCACTTCTTCACGTACTCATGGGCGGTTTGGACGAGTGGTTCACCCAGCAGGCGTCTCTGATTCCGCTCCTCTGCCATCTGCCGACCCAGTCAGAGGCCCGTTCGATGCTGCAGCTCGCGGAGCAGACCCAGGCCCGCAAGACGGGAGCCCCGCGCCTCTTCCACACCACGACACGCTCCGCTCCACCACCGGTGGCGTCTTCGTCGGCGCTGTCGGCCACACAACTGCCACCAGGATGGCGCCCCAGCCCCAATTACAAGGGTAAGAACCCAGTTTACCGTCCACCGAAGCAGGGCTCATCGGCTCCCTCGTCTTCCTCTGCGCCTCCACCTTCGGCACCCGCGGCGTCACCAGCACCTCTGTCGCCTCCGGATCGACAGAGGCCACTGATGGAGCTGCTGCTCCTGCCCATCTGTGGAAGGGGGGGTGTTGGTCCGAATCTGGAGCCGTATTGGTCTCCGGGACGGTGTTCGGCGAGGTTCCGAATTGTTGAGGCCCCCCACCCTCGGTGGTCATGGGGGTGGCCGTGCCCCGCTCTACAGCGTCCAAAGTGTTATCCTCGGGCGCCTTCTGGACGGCCTCGCCCGCTCCTCCTCGTACAGGAGATGTCCTTTGGGATGACACCTCGGTGTCCTCCATGGCAGGGGGGAGAAGGCGTGCGATGGTCCGTCGCTCTCCACCTCTTCAGGTGCCAGAGAGTTCCCCTCCGAAGAAGAGGGAATCGGGATCTCAGGCGGAGGGCTGAAAGGCAAAGAAAAGACTTGATTCATATAACAAAGGCAAATTTAAGCGATAACTAAACAGGTAAGTTTTCGACACTTACATTTCGGCTAGGGGCTTCTCCCTTTGGATCCTCTTCGGGTTGTGTTCGGACTCTGAATCCGAACTATCCGAGAGGACTACCCTCCCCTTCTTCGGCGTCACTCCCTCCAGGTTCTCGGAGGCTGTCCTCTTTCCCCTCCTCGTCTTGAGTGGGGAGTCGCTCTCCACTTCCTCCTCTTCCTCATCTTCGTCCTCGTGAGAGGAGACGGCCTCGGTCTCTCCGGACAATATGTCCGAAGGACCTTTGCGGTAGGGACTGTCCTTGGGCCCGTTGCCCTTCTTCTTGATTTTCTTCTCCAGCGCCTAGTAGGGCGCCGGTACCATCATCTCCTCCAGCTTAAGAGTGACTGGGTCTTCGGGCAATGGAGCCGGACTCTTAATCCGCTCCGACTTCTTGGTCCAGCCCTGCAAAAAGGTGGGCTGATGAGTTTCGTATTGATCGAATACATAAACCAGATATATCTTCGGAAAATTAAATACTTACAGGAGTGGCCGGATTCTTGGCATTGAGGCCAACGTCTTCCGTATCCATGGGCCAGCTCTTCTGCGCCTTGAAGAGCAGCTTCCACATTCCCTCGTGCGTTGTGCCCAGGAAATGCTGCAGAGTCCGGGGCTCCTCCGGATTGAACTCCCACATGGGGCAAGTCCAGCGCTGGCAAGGGAGGATGCGGCGGAAGAGCATAATTTGCACTATGTTGGTTAGACCAACGTTTTTGCTCAGCACGTTGGTGATACGCATTTGCAGCGTTTGCACCTTCGTTTGAGACCCCCAGTTGAGGCCCTTGGTGGTCCAGGAGACGAGCCTCATGGGGGGTCCGGATCTGAATTCCGGGATCGCCGCCTACTTAGTGCGGTGCAGCTTAGTGATATAAAAGCACTCTTGTTGCCAGATCTTGATGGTCTCCACGAACGCCCCTTTGGGCCACGTGGCATTTGGAAGCTTGCTGATCATAGCTCCACCACATTCCGCGTGCTGCCCGTTGACCAC
This sequence comes from Triticum timopheevii, assembly GCA_963921465.1. Classification (NCBI taxonomy): domain Eukaryota; kingdom Viridiplantae; phylum Streptophyta; class Magnoliopsida; order Poales; family Poaceae; genus Triticum; species Triticum timopheevii. The sequence goes on along the minus strand of OY997272.1, from coordinate 66,338,564 downwards.
CTTGGGCTTCCCATTGAAGACCTTTAGCCACAGGCTGGAGTGTGGGTGGATGCGGAGAAGGGCCTCACGCACGATGATAAACGCCGAGATATGGAGGAAAGAGTTCGGGGCTAGATCATGGAAATCTAGCCCGTAGTAGAACATAAGGCCGCAGACGAATGTGTGGAGTGGAAAACCTAACCCTCTAAGGAAATGGGGAAGGAAGACGACCCTTTTGCCGGGCTCCAGAGTGGGAATGATCTGACCCTTGGGAGGGAGCCTATGCGCGATGGTGGCGGCGAGGTATCCCGCACTCCGGAGATCCTTTATCTCCTTCTCCGTGATGAAGGAGGCAGAGGGAGTCCTAGATTAAGGGGTCCTCGGACAGCCAGACTATATGCATATGCCGGACTGTCGGGCTATGAAGATACAAGATAGAAGACTTCGTCCCGTGTCCGGATGGGATTCTCCTTTGCGTGGAAGGAAAGCTTGGCGATTCGGATATGAAGATTCCTTTTGCTGTAACTGACTCTATGTAACCCTAGCCCCCTCCGTTGTCTATATAAACCGGAGGGTTTATTCCATAGTACAACAACAATCATAATCATAGGCTAGCTTCTAGGGTTTAGCCTCTACGATCTCGTGGTAGATCAACTCTTGTAATACTCATATCATCGAGATCAATCAAGCAGGAAGTAGGGTATTACCTCCATCGAGAGGGCCCGAACCTGGGTAAACATGGTTCGAACTTAAATCCACCCACCCAGGCAGATACAAGCGATCTTCCCCACATCAGACAACAGTCCCAGGAGACGGTATATCTCTTTTGGACCAGATTCCTCCTTATCAAGGACAAGGTCAAGGACTGTCGCGATGAAGACGCAATCTCATTATTTGGCAAAAATTGCACGGACAAGGGGCTCCTTAACGCCATAAATCGCCGTCATGTATCACGCTTCGATGACTTGGCGACCATAGTACAGAAGTACCGCGCGATGGAAAGCACCTGGAAAACTCAGGCAGCCTTTTGGGACCCACTGGCTCTCACTAAACCCCTCGTCCGAACAAAAAGGGTGTACCCTCGTAGGTCATCTGATTCAATCACGAAGAAATCGAAGCCCACTACAGGGCGCGGAACCGTTTTGGAAGGGTGGCTCGATATGCCATGCAAAATACACACTACACCGGATACCGTACCAACAACACATCCTTAGAGCATGTTGGATACTTCGGCAGGTGGCCAAGAGCGGCGAGGATCTCCTCATAAAAACACCGTGGCGCAACATCCCACAGAACACAACACTACAGTATTGACAGTCTTCAAGACTTTTGCCTCAGATAACAGGCGCAAGAGAGCACTCCGCGGCCTTGCTGAAGTCTGCCAAGTTGCAACAATAAACCCCTGGAACGACACGGCCATAACTTTCAGTGCCAGTGACGAACCGCAATTCGGAACAGTCCGGGCACCAGCTACTTTGGTCCTCAGTCCAATCATGGAAGGCTTCCGGCTTACCAAAGTGCTCATGGATGGCGGCAGCGGACTAAACCTCATTTACGAGGAAACTCTCAACAAAATGGAAATAGACAGGAGCCGCATTGAGCAAAGCAGCACAACCTTCCAAGGAATTATTCCCAGCCGGGAGGCAGATGTGCAGGAAAAATCACACTCGATGTGGTATTCGGCACGCCGGAGAATTATCGGTCCAAAGAGATAACCTTTCAGGTGGCCCCTTTCACTAGGGGATATCACGCCTTGTTAGGGCGGGATGGGTTTGCGAGCTTCCAAGCTATACCCCATTACGGGTACATGATGCTCAAGATGCCTGGGCCCAACGGAATTATAACTCTTGCCAGTGATCCGGACATAGCACTCCGCGCCAAAAATAAAACAGCCGCCGTGGCCCTCGAAGCATTGTCCGAAGCCCTCGCGGCCGAAGAATTAACTGCATTACGCTCCACAGTGGATAGGGACGACGTGATACTCGATAAGCGATCCAAGTCCACCTCCTTTAAACCAACGGATGAAATAGTCAAATTCCAAGTCCACCCAACGGACTCCACGAAGACAGCATCCATCGGGGCACAGCTGGACCCCATAACCGACGCCGCGCTGTGGGCATTCCTATGCGAGAACTGGGATACCTTCACCTAGCACCCTTCTGATATGCCAAGGATCCCATGAAGGCTGGCCGAACACAGCCTTAACATACTGAAGGGATACAAGCCGGTCAAGCAAACACTATGGCACTTTTCAGAACCCAAACGACAAGCTATGGAAGAAAAACTAGCCAAGTTACTTGAGGTCGGATTCATCAGAGAAATAAAACACCCGGGTTGGCTAGTAAACCTGGTGATGGTACCAAAAAAGGATAAATCCTGGCGCCTATGCTTCGATTTCAAAGACCTCAACAAGGCTTGCCCTAAGGATCCCTTCCCTCTCCCGCACATCGATCATATTATCGATGCTACCGTGGGACACGACTCATTGTGTTTCCTCGACGCATACTCCGGATACCATCAAATCAAGATGACGGAGTCCGATCAAGCTGCAACGGCATTTATCATCCCATACGGGCCTTTCTGCTTCAACACTATGCCTTTCGGGCTCAAAAACACTGGTGCCACCTACCAACGCATGATTTAAACATGCCTAGAGAAACAAATCGGCAAAACAGTTGAAGCATATGTCGACGACGTGGTCATCAAGACCAGACATGTCGAATCTTTAATAGACGATCTAAGGCTCACATTGGATAACCTCCGAACATATGACATTAAGCTCAATCCGAAAAAATGTGTTTTCGGCGTTCCCGCCAGAAAGCTGCTGGGCTTCATCGTTTCCAATAGAGGAATTGAAGCAAACCCAGCTAAAATCCGAGCTTTGTCACAGTTGGCTACCCCAACAGATCTCAAACAAATCCAGAAACTAACTGGATGCGTGGCAGATTTAAGCCGCTTTATCTCCAGATTGGGAGAAAAGGCATTGCCACTCTATCGCCTTCTTCGACAAACCGAACACTTCGAGTGAACGGACGCGGCGACGGCCGGACTGGAGGAAATAAAGGCTCTTTTAGCAAGCAACCCAATCCTACACTACTAGGAAAAGGGCTATAGATGGGATGGACACTAATGGCGCACCAGAGAAGTAGTGCGCCACTACTATATATTAATGGCGCACCATTTGGTGATGCGTCATTAGTGTGGAAGACACTAATGGCGCACCAGACATAAGGTGCGCCACTAGTAATATTTTTTTTTTCATTTTTCCATACATACTAATGGCGCATCCGAGCGAAGTGCACAATTACTAGTTCTAACTAGTAATGGCGCACCAGCCACAGAGTGCGCCAGTACTGTATTCTTTTTTTTATTCTTTCTTTTTTGCAAAACTACTAATGGCGCACCGTGTCACAGTGCGCCATTACTAGTTTAAACTAGTAATGGCGCACTATGACACGGTGCGCCATTAGTATATATATATATATATATATATATATATATATATATATATATATATATATATACATACATATATATATATATATATTTATTTATTTATTTTTACTTTTTTGCAAAACTACTAATGGCGCACCACTTGCAGGTGCGCCATTAGTAACCAGGGTTACTAATGGCGCATTTGCATGGTTACTAATGGCGCACCTGGTGGTGCGCCATTAGTAACCTAGGACCCCAACAAGATATTTTGGACAGCCACACCTACCCACTCACTTTCCCCACTTCATTCCCTCCACCTCCTTCTCCAAGCTTGTCGGCTGCCTCCTCCTCCTCACCTCATTTGCACCATAGATTCATCAAAATTAAGTGGTGAAATTACCTTTTTTTGATAGGTAAGTAAGGGGAAAGCTATCTTCATGTTGTAGATCTACTTTTTTTCTCCCTAGCTCGCTCCAACAACGTGCACATGCACTTTTTGTGGCCTAGCTAGATCTATGTATGTTTGTGGTGTTGCATATGTTTGTGGTGTTGCATATATGTTTGTGTTTGCAGGTACCGATATTTGAAATGCGATAGTTGCCAATATTTTGCCGGAATGTTGATTCATTTCCTTTTCGGCGAGAATTTTGGCACTATGCATTCTTTTTGGTCCTATTTTTAGGAAAGGTCATGCCAAAATGTTTCTTGGTTCTAAAATATCGTTTTGCTCTACCCCGCAGGCGACCATGGTCCGCACGATGACCGAAGGCATCGTGAATAGGTTTTTGAGCTCCGTGAAGGCCGAGATGCTTCAAAAGAACGAGACGGAGATAAGATGTCCGTGTCGAAGATGCAAGCTGAAGAGCCTTATTGCGGACCCGGATTTCGGGCAGGTGCGGGACCACCTGCTCTTGCGTGGTTTCATGGATGGCTATCGGTGGCAAGGTGATGAAGATGACTATGAAGTCGTCCATGGGGACCAGGCAAGAAATGAGTAAGGGCAACAAAACAACCACCGCAGCGAGGGCGGACGAGAAGACGAAGAATCTCCAGGACATGATCACGATGGTGATGCTGTACACAGTCATCAGGTAGAAGATGCCGTACATGATGATGAGGAAGATCAAGACGAAGGGCATGATCATGAAGATGAAGATGCCGGAGCAGACGACGATGGAGGCTGGGTGCACGACCCTCATATTCAAGAGCTGCTTCTCAAGCAGACGGATAACGCAAGAGCTGCCGCCCGAGAGAAAGCCAAGCTGGATCAACTTGATATAGACGCGGTTACTCCATTGTATGAAGGATGGAGGCCAGAGGATACCCGCCTGAAAGTAACGCTCATGGCTCTGGAGATGAAGGTAAAACACAAAATGATCGACGCATGCTTGGACAAGAACATGTCATTCTGGCACGAACGTCTTCCCAAGGGGAACAAGTGCCCGACCAGTTTCGAGGAGGCGAAGAAAATCGCGTGTCCTCTGGATTTACCGCACGTGAAATACCATGTGTGCATGAACAATTGCATCATTTATCGGGACGAGCACACGGAGTCTGCCATATGTCCGGTGTGCGGCGTCACTCGATACAAGAAGAGGAAGAAAGCTCCTCGAAAATCGGTATGGTACTTTCCGATCACTCCTCGTCTGCAGCAGTATTTCGCGGACCCTAAGGTAGCAAAGCTCCTGCGTTGGCACACGGATAGGGAGGAGAAGAAGCGGGAAGATGACAGAAATGATCCGGAGATAAATAAAAAAGACAAGATGCTGAGTCACCCTAAGGATGCGAGCCAGTGGCAAGCGTTGAACTTCGAATACCCAGAATTTGGGAAGAATCCAAGGAACATCATGCTGGGTGCGAGCACCGATGGAGTCAATCCGATTGGCAGCCAGAGAAGCACACATAGCACCTGGCCTGTGTTTGTGTGGATGTACAACCTTCCCCCCTGGTTGTGCATGAAGAGGAAGTACATTCACATGAGTATGCTAATTGCAGGGCCGAAACAACCAGGGAACGACATCAATCTGTATCTGGGGCGGCTGAAAGAGGAGCTAGACATGCTGTGGAAAACGCCAGCCAATACGTGGGACGCCGCAGAGAAAGAATATTTCCCTATGAGAGCCGCACTGCTCACGAAGGTGCACGACTATCTCGGTTACGGATATCTCGCAGGGCAGGTAGTCCACGGATTTTCTGGATGCGTAAGGTGCATGGATGACACAACGTATCGCCAGCTAGATAGAGATCCCGGGTCTTCGAAAACCGTGTTCATGGGACATCGAAGGTGGCTTCGCGATGATGACCCGTGGAGGAAACACAAGGATCTGTTCGATGGTGAAACCGAACCCCAAAGACGCCCGCGTACGAGGAGCGGCGAGGAAATAGACGAGCTGTTGAAAAATTGGAAAGATTGCCCACTGCCGGGAAAGAAGCAAAGGGTGCCAGAGCCGGGAAAGAAGCAAAAGGTGCCAGAGCCACTGCTGAAGGTATGGAAAACGAGGTCTGTTTTCTGGGACTTGCCGTACTGGAAGATCCACCATGTGCCTCATAGCCTTGATGCCATGCATATCACGAAGAACGTGTGCGAGAGTCTGCTTGGTACCCTAATCAACATGCTAGAGAGGACCAAAGATGGGCCGAAAGCAAGGGCAGACTTGAAATCAATGGGCATCAGGCAGGAGCTTCACGCTAATGATGATGATGATGATGATGAGGCGAAGCAGGACACAGAAAGTCGCCGCAAAGGCAAAAAGGCCAAGAAGACCGGAAATGACTACCCTCCCGCGTGCTTCACTCTAAGTCAGGAGGAGATCGAGCAGTTTTTTACCTGCCTCGTAGGAGTAAAACTTCCTTACGGTTACGCGGGGAAGATAAGCAGATACCTAGACCCAGCGAAGCAGAAGTTCAGCGGGATGAAATCTCACGACTGTCACGTGCTGATGACGCAGATACTTCCAGTTGCAATCCGTGGGATCATGGACGCGCACGTCCGTGAAATGCTATTTGGCCTATGCAACTTTTTCGACGTCATCTCTCGGAAGTCGATTGGCGTGAGGCAACTCAGAAGGCTACAGGAAGAGATCATGGTGATACTATGCGAGCTTGAGATGTACTTCCCGCCCGCATTCTTCGACGTTATGGTGCATCTACTGGTCCATATCATGGAGGATATCATCCAACTCGGGCTGATGTTCCTGCACAGCATGATGCCGTTCGAAAGGATGAATGGTGTCATCAAAGGATACATTCGCAGCATGTCACGTCCAGAGGGAAGTATAGCCAGGGGCTTTCTGCCGAAGAGTGCATCTCCTACTGCACGAATTATCTAGGAATCGAGAACCCCGTTGGTCTGCCCGTCAACAGGCACCTCGGCAGGCTCGCTGGATGGGGTCACCATGAGCGTCGCCGCGAAATGCATGTCGACTTCGAGGGTCGACTCGCCGACTTTGAAAGAGCAAACCTAGTCGCGCTACAACACATAGACGTGGTCGATCCTTGGGTGGTAGAGCACAAAACCTTTATTGAGAAGATGTACAATGACCGAGGCCAACAGAGGACGGACGGAGATATAATCAAAGAGCAGAACTCATGTTTCACGCGTTGGTTCAAGCAGAAGCTTCTGTCGTACCCTTTACATGAGGATTCTTCCACGGAAGAACAACTCATATTGGCCTTGTCACAGGGCGCCGAGCACAACCTGATGACCTATGAGGCGTACGATATCAACGGCTACACATTCTACACCGAGAACAAGGACATGAAGAGCGATGGTTATCAGAACTCCGGGGTAACGGTGGAATCCTACACCGGTAACGACAAGGACAGATACTACGGAAGGATTGAGGAGATCTGGGAGCTGAGCTACGCTGGAGAGAAGGTCCCGATGTTCCGTGTCAGATGGGCCAAGAGCGTCCTAAAAGAAGACCGGTATTTCACCACCATGGTTATACCCGAAGCCAAATCCAAGACCGCGGGCGCAAACGTCACCACGAAAAATGAGCCATGGGTACTGGCTTCCCAAGTGGACCAATACTTCTTCATTACCGACCCGTCAAAGCCCAGTCGTGTTGTCGTGAGGAGAGGCAAAAGGAAGATCATCGGAATGGATGGAGTAGCCAATGAGCAAGACTTCGACAAGTACGGCGACCCGAACATCGAACATGACGACGACGATGAAGTAGTGCACACACCACAAGAAGAAATAGGACCACCCTATCTAAAGGACGTCCGTTCCACAGAAGAACTCCATTTGCCAAAGAGAAGGGCAAGAAGATTGTGAACAGATAGCTAGCTAAGATCGATTGTATTTAAATCGTAGTCTTCATTTCTCGATTGTATTTCATTGGCACGTTTTGATATCATGAATATTTTTAAATTTCATGGGCACTTTTTGAATTCATGAGGACACTCGATCTCGATCCCCCTCCATCTCGATCTCGATTCCCCCTCCATCTCGATCTCGATCCCCCTCCATCTCGATCCCACCCGCACCCTCCCCCGCTAGCTCCACCGCCGCCGATGACCCACCGCAACCCTCCCCCGCTCCACCGCCACCGACGAGCACCCGGCCCCCCGCACCCTCCCCCGCTGCACCGCCGCCAACAGGCACCCCCCGCACGCTCCCCCGCTCCACCGCCGCCACCGATGATATTTTCAAGTAACAAATTTTTTGATATTTTTAAAAAAATTATTACTGTTTTTATAAAAAATTATTACTATTTCATATTCCTATTCATTTTCTAAAAAATAATAATAAAAAAGTGTTGACTACAATTGTTGTTAAACAACAATTATTACTGTTTTTATAAAAAAATATTACTGTTTCATATTCATATTCATTTTTAAAAAAACATACTAATGGCGCACTGACGGGGGGTGCGCCATTGCTATCTAAAAAAAGATTTCTAATGGCGCACCGACGGGGGGTGCGCCATTGCTATTATAAAAAAAGATTTCTAATGGCGCACCAACGGGTGGTGCGCCATTAGTAAGCTTCCCCCCTAGCTATCCTCCCTCTCCCTCGCCAGATCCCCTTCGACCCTCTCTCCCTCGCCACCAGATCCACCCGTGCGCTGCCCCGACCCACGACGCCGCCGCCCCGGCCCTCGCCGGACTCCACCCCCGCCGACCCCGCGCCCCCGCGCCCCCACCCCCGCCGCCCTGAACCTTGTCGGACTCCACCCCCGCCGCCCCCGCGCCCCCGCGCCCCCACCCCCGCCTCCCCGACCCTCGCCGGACTCCACCCCCGCTGCCCCCGCGCCCCCGCACCCCCACCCCCGGCGCCCCGGCGCCCCCGCTGCCCTACCCCCGCCGCCCCGACCCTCGCCGGACTCCTCCTCGCCGTCGGCGCCGAGCAGCGACGCAGCACCGTACGCCCCCCGACCCTCCTCCTCCCCTTGCCCCTCCTCCTCCTCACCTTGCCCCCCGCCTGCGCAGCTGACGGCCCCTTCTCTGTCTCGCAGGGCAAGGTCTCCGGCGCCTCTACGACACCGACGCCTCCACCGTCTACGACATCTGCGACTTCTTCCACCTCCGGCCACCGCGGCCTCACCATTGAGTAGTCGTCAAATTCGTCTCCGTTTAACCGTCCCCGACCACGCCGTCTACTCCTCTGCGACCACTGTGAGATGCTCTTCAGTTTCCCCTCCTCCCCTTGGTCGTTTGCTTCCCGTAGCACCGCCCCTGTGATTAATGCTTCATATGATGTTCAATTTTTGCATAAGTTGAAGAAACAATAGTTCTACTGACAAGCAGAAGAAAGGATTGGGCTCTGGCCCAAATGATGTTTAACATGAATTTAACTAAACAAGAATTTTATGTTGTTGCTGCTGAAGATGAGTAGTTGTAGGAAGATGATGCATAGTAGTTTTATGTTGTTGTAGTAGTTGTAGGATGTTATTGTAGTTGAAGTTGCAGGAGTAGATAATGGAGTACTGCCAATCTACTGTTAGTAAAGATGTTGAACACACAACTGTTGTTTACTCTAGTGATAGGAGTAGTAGTGGTGGCCATCTAGTTGGACTACTACTGCTAGGACTTGCTCCAGATTTTAGGATTTCTTTTCTTTTAGGATTTATTTTCTTCTAGGACTAGGTTTTTTATTATTTTTCTGTTGTGATTGTTTTTTGAGCTCTTTCTTTTTCATTTCCTACTATCCTTATCCTAATTATCTTAAATTGTTATGATGTGTGTAACAGGATTAGATCTTAGATTTGCTAGTGGACTTTGGGAGTTTCTTAGCCAGCTTGGTGACACCATATTTTTCACTATTTCAACAAGTCTTTTGTAAGCATTAAACTTTCAGCACTACATTTTTATCTTATGTGTACATCTGTTTGCTTCCAATTGCTATATATGTATTGTTGTTACTAAAAATGATGAAGCTCCTGTCAATTGCTATACATATATATGTGTATGATGATCCTCCTTTCCTGCAGTAGTATAGAACTTGCAGTAGTATGGCACTTGCAGTAGTATGGCACTTGCAGTAGTGGTGCCTACGCAAGATACAGTTCAGATTTGATTAGCTCCATAAATTTGTATGACCACAGATTTGTATAGTTTCAGAGATTTGTATGACCAAAGATACAATTCAGATTTGATTAGTTCCATAAATTTGTATGACCAAATATATATTTCAGATTTGTATAGTTTCAGAGATTTGTATGACCAAAGATACAGTTCAGATTTGAATTGTTTCAGAAATTTGTATGACCAGAGATACAGTTCAGATTTGAATTGTTTCAGAAATTGGTATGACCAAAGATGCTATTGTATATAAATGGGCTGCTGTAGAACTGTTCTTCATCTTTACAGTGCTGTTGTATAGAAATATGCTGAATTTTCTGCTCTGATTGTTGCTCAAAGAAATTTAGCAAAAAAAAGGGGTCCTGGGAGACGCCGCTGCTGCTTGAGGCCCTTGAGAGGCCCATCGCGTCGTGATGATTTTGCAGGTACCCCAAGAGGCCCTTGAGTTTGCCGGAATGTCGATTAACTTCTGTTCCGGCAAATTCAGGTACTCCATATGTCCTATTTTCAGCAAAGGTCATGCTGAAATTTTCCGTGAATTTTAGCATGACTTTGCTAAAAATCGGACATATGGGGTACTTGCTACTAATGCATGGGCCGGGGTATCTTAGTACTTAATTAAGTAGGATCAACTGCCCCTTTATTCTTGCTGCATTAAACCATAGGTGGCAATAGAGCCAAGTGATTAGGCCCAACTTAGAATTCTCCTCAGCATCGATAAACCCTAGATGATAAACCCAACATAGGTGGCAATAGAGCCAAGTGATTAGTGCCAAGTGATTAGGCCCAACCTAGGGTGCCTCGGCATCGATAAACCCTAAATGATGAAAACTTAACTTAGCATTTAGGGTGCCTCGGCGTCGACAAACCCTAAATGATGAAACCTTGGCTTTTAGGGTGCCTCGGTGTCGATGAGAACCTAAATGATGTACGCTTAGGCTTTTAGGGTGCCTCGGCGTCGACTAACCCTAAATGATAAAAGCTTAGATTTTAGGATGCCTCGGTGTCGACAAAACCTAAATGATGAGACCATGATCTTGTTCCTTGACAATAACCAACTTTTTGACCAAACTTTTTTCCTATTTAGAGTGAAACATGGCCCACAACGATGAGGCCGGCGGTTCGGGCGGCAAGCAATTCTGGGAGCTGTCCCAGGAGTTGGAGAAAGAACATCACCGCTATGAGGACGCCGCGGAAGACACCGGTCCGGACTACACAACACCTAGTGGCGTCAGGGATGACACCACTGATGGCGCCGCCGAGGTTGCCACCACTGATGATGGCGGCGCACACACAGATGGCAGCCAACCGAAGAGGCAACGGAAGGACCGGCGCCCGAACGTGCTCGACACTGTCAGGGAGGAATTTACTAAAGTGGACTCCGACGGGAATCCGATGGCGCCCAAACAAGTAGTCAAGGGGTACTCAGTTCAGCTCGGGTGCATTCTCCGGAGCACCGTCTCGATCAACACCGAGAACCTAAGGCATAAGGACCACGGGAATTTGTGTAGCCTCCTCTTCACGAAGCTGCACAAACGATACAAGTTCCTCGCTGAGTTTGCAAACACACGCCTCTCAGGGAGTAAAGTGAACAGTACCGCCCTCACGAGGATGAGCACGACCCTGTCTACTTGGAGAAGCACGGTGAAGGAAATGATTGACAAAGGTGGTAGTTATGACAAGATCAAGGCGAAATATCCTTTGATGAGCGAAGATGAGCACAAGGAGTTCAAGATCAAGTGCGAGAGCAGCGCAACCTCCAAATCAAGTCAGTGGGGGAAAGAAATGCGCAAGTTGAACTTAGGGGTCCATCAACTCGGTCCCGGCGGTTACAGAGTGGCGGAGCCTATATGGGACAAGGAGGACGCGGAGCGTGCCGAGCAAGGCTTACCGCCCCGCTTCAAGAAATAACGTGACAGGCAGACCAGGAACTTTCTCAGGGCCCGGTACAAGGAGGACCCGGTAACAAAGGAGCTTACCACGGATCCGAAGATCAGGGCGCTCGAGCTTGTTCTGGTAAGGAATACACCCCCATGTAATTAGCTCCATATGGTTGCATTCTAATTAATCCCCAATATTTCTAAATGGTTCACGTTCCTTCCGTAGGACACTGAAAGCAGTAGCGCGGGGTCGTCTCAGAGCTCCCCTTTCGACACCCCTTTAAATAGGGCGTTGAACGTAATGAAAAACAAAGATAAGCTCAATAAGCCGACATCAGCTGATCGTGTGGCCGGCAAAGGCTTGTCCACAAAATGGTCATCATATTATACCGCTGGTGGGCGAAAGGAGAAAAAGACCAGCTCAGAAAGCCAGTCGCGTGAGGTTGAAGCACTCAAGGCACAAGTGGCATGGATTCCGGAGCTTGTCCAAGAGCAAGTGGAACAACATCTGGGAACGAAGCTCAACGCCATGGTGCCTACGTTGTTTCATGGGCTGATGACGTGGATTGCGGGCGGCTAACAGGGGCCTCCCCTGGTTCCCAGCTTCACGGCCAGCAACTCGCACAGCGCGCAGGCGGTGCCATTGGTGTCTCCGACGGCGCCATTGGTGTCTCCGGTGGAGGCGGTATTCGTGTCTCCGGCGCCGGCACGGGAATTGGAGCTTAATGCACCCGGGTGTACGCCGGCCGGCACCACACCAGCAAGTGGCCCCTCCGTCAGTTGCACGCCCGCTGTTGGCGGTGCCTCGACATTAGCCGAGCTCAACGGCATCACGGTAACTAAGCCTCTCGGCCGATGACTTCGTCTCCTTGCCTTTGACTGGGCATCCCTGACGCCCTACATGTTTTCGCAGGGCGCCGCCGACGTTCCTTGCACTCTTCTGCACTTCATGGGCGGCGAGTTGGTCGATGTCGACAAGGGCAGAATCGTTCAACCGGGCAACCCTATGTTCCACGGTAATCCGATGCCACCCACAATGTATAGGGTTGAAGTGGTTCGGGTGCTGCCAGGCTGTGACGAGCTGTTACCTCCGATTCGACCCGCTGGGGCCGATGAAGAAGATGAGATGACCCTCAGCGCTTGCGTAAACTGGCGCCTGCTTTGGCCGAAGAGCCAGATTCGTTTGGGGACGGGGGACACCACCCCACAGACAAGACCGCCAGTCGTGCCGGCGCCAAGCCATGGCAAGAACACCGCAACGCTACAGGACCTGCCGGACATCCCTATGCCGGACATCCCTATGGCACAGGATCCGGACATGCATATGGCATAGGATCTGGACAACGAAGACAACGACGACGGTACATTTACCAACATCGATAAGTACTTTGCTGAACATGGGTACGCTGACGAGTTCTGCGGGCCTCTTTCTCAAGAACCCAACCAAGACGACCGCGATCTAGCTGGTACGGCGGAGAAATCCAATTGCAACAGGAGTCGTCTCGCGTTCAGTTCTCAGGAGACGCATCTAGCTCCCGCCTTCACCGAGCCTCAGATAGCTGAGGTGCGAAATATTATCAGCCCCAACACGCTCAAGAAGGTGGTCTGTGAGCAGAACTCGGTCCCATTACAGGAGATCAAGAAGAAGGGACGGAAACGAAAGACTAACAAGGGCGCCGGTGCGAGCCAGCCGGCACCGAGTTCGATCCGTGCTCAGGACGGGCCACCTTCACCTAAGGATATCTCGAGGAGGGTGCATGTGGCGGGTAGGGCGATGCTACCGACAAATATGCTCAATGTTGCAACCGGTGCTATGCGGAGTCTGCACGACAGTGTTCTTTCTTTGGAGAAGCGGCGTCTCAGAGAGAATGATGTGGCATACCCGATTTTCGTGGCCAAGGTGCCAGAGGGCAAGGGCTTTGTGGATGGCGACATCGGGGGTACGATCGTCCTGCGGTTTGATGACATCTTTGCTATGTTTAACCTTCATCCGCTGCACTACACCTTCGTTCGGCTGTTTTCGCTGAGTATGGAGATGCGGATCATTAGAGACAAGACCCCGGACATCGTGATAGTCGACCCCTTCTACATGCGTGCCAAGCACTTGAGCAGCGCTGGGGACCGCCAAGTCGTGAGTTCACACCTCGAAGGCGTCATTCTGGCAAACCCAGATAAGGATAGCTTCCTTGTGGCTTACTTTCCCGAGTAAGTCATCCCTTAACCGCCCCGTAACATATGATTTCTTAGATTTTGATCGTTCTTTTTTTTCTAACATTCCGTGTTCTGTGTAGTGACACACATTGCACACTCATCCTCTTAAGCCATAAATATTCCATGGCCACGTATTTCGACCCGAACCTAACTCCAAGATAGACTACAAAAATGTCAAGAAAGTTCTTGATGATGTTCTCCCTGGCTATGCCAAATCTGGAGGCACCTTCACCAGGGCAGTTCGTAAGTACAGCAAGCACATGTTCTCACACAATACGAAGTTCTGCTGCATCAAGCAGCCGCCTGGCGGTCAGAAGGATGCCTACTACGCCCTCCATCACATGAGGGCGATCGTAAGGGACCATCATCACCTTCTGCTACCAGATAATCTAAAAGATTGGGCCGCGAGCTTGTCGGCAATCCAGGACGCGGACCTCAGACAAGAATTCTTTCGCATCCAGTCAGAGTTTGCGAACATCATCTATCAAGATGTCCTTCATACCTCGGGGCAGTTCTTCCTCATATATCAACCGTCCAACAGTGAGATAAACGGAACGCTACAAATGCAGGCTGACAACGACCACGATTTCATGACCATCACGACAGATGGCGGCTTCATCCACACTCCTGTCCGATGAGTCGAGTCGAAAGTAGTGATGTGTAGTTCTGAAACATTGATTGGCTCATGTTGTAATTAAACTTTAATGAATTCGTATGTCTCTTTGGTTTGGAGAGTCGTTCAACTTAGATGTAATCGATGCTATTTATTAGTAGGACCATGAATCGTGCTATTAATGTCTTGCTTTTCTCTTCGGATCCTTTTGTTGCATACTTACATATTGCTTATGTATTGTCTATTGTTTGGCTTGTGCATAGAGATGCCGTCGTATGTCATGTACAAGGGTAAGGTTCCCGGAGTCTACGACGACTAGGAGGAGTGTCGGAGACAGGTTCACCATTTCAGCGGTAACAGTTACAAAGGGTACACCACTAGGGCAGAGGCCGAATCTAGATACGCCCACTATCTAGCGGGAGAGAGGAGGGAGCGTTGGAGGAACCGGATGAAGACCAGTTTGATCGCGATGATGCTCATCGTGATGACCGCAGCTCTCTTCTATGCGATGGTAGTTTAGATGATCGATATCGACTTGTAATGTGAAGACAAACTCGATACTCGCGGTCTTGATACTTGTAATGTTTTATCTTTGTTCGGTCTTTTGAATTCGGAGACTAATATGATGAATTGTATTCGGAGACTAATCTTCTATTGTTTCGATGAATCTGCTGCTGCTGTGTGCTGCTGTCTATATTCTGTCCAATAATATATTTTGTAACCTGTGCAAAAATCAGAAAAGTAAAAAAACCTAATATTCATACTAATGGCGCATCACCTCAAGGTGCGCCATTAGTATGCCAAAGGATACTAATGGCGCATCACTACAAAGTGCACCATTAGTGTGACAAAGCACATGGTTACGTATGCCCCCCTGGGAGGCATACTAATGGTGCATTTTGTTCCATACTAATGGCGCACTGCATGGTGCGCCATTAGTAAAAAATACTAGTGGCGTGATACTAATGGCGCACCAGCAGTGCGCCATTAGTAGGCAAAACTGGTGAACGTTGGCCTTTTCCTAGTAGTGCTAGCCGCGCCGAACGTTGGCGAACCCATGTTGTTATACATAGCTGCAACACAACAAGTTGTGAGTGCGGTGCTCGTCGTCGAACGAGAGGAGGACGGACAAAAATTTCCGCTTTAGAAGCCGGTATACTACGTATCTACTGTCCTCACACCATGCAAGTCCCGGTACCCACATTATCAAAAAATAGCATACGCGGTCTTCATGGCATCCCGGAAACTACGACACTACTTTCAAGAGTGTTCAATCACGGTGGCCTCTGAAGTACCACTCAATGACATAATAAACAACCGCGATGCCACGGGCTGGATTGCCAAGTGGGCCATCGAGCTCCTCCCATTCGACATCATATATAAACCACGGCGAGCAATTAAATCCCAAGTACTAGCGGACTTCGTCGCCGAATGGACAAAGGCCGAACTCCCTAAAGAGTACGGCACATACTCCAATTGGATCATGCACTTCGACGACACTAAAACGCTGGCAGGTCTGGGAGTAGGTGTTGTCCTAACATCCCCCACTGGAGATACAGTCCAATACATACTCCAAATATTATACACAAACTCCAACAATGCAGCCGAATACGAGGCTCTGTTGCATGGTCTTCGGATGGCCGTCTCCATGGGCATTCGGTGCCTGGAAGTGCGTGGGGATTCAAACATTGCAATATCTCAAATAAATGGAGACTTCGATGCCAAAGATCTGAAAATGGCAGCCTATCATAATGCCATCCTTAAAATGTCAGCTCGGTTCGAGGGGCTTGAATTTCATCATGTGGTTCAAGAAAACAATCAAGTGGCGGACGTGCTCACCCGCATCGGTGCTAAGCGCGACACCGTCCCACCTAACATCTTTCTGGAAAGGCTTTTCAAGCCATCCGTGGCGTGGCAAGGGAAGACCGGCAACATCAGTCCGGATCCGACCACAACCCCAGATTCCGAACACTCTTACATAATCGGGGGCTCTGCCACCGAAGTAGCACCTTCGGCCCATCTCATCATGGCTGTAATCGCCCCATGGACCGAACCCTTCTTGGCCTACCTTAATAGGCAAGAACTCCCCAAGGATCAAAATGAGGCACGCTGCATTGTGCGGCGCTCCAAAACCTACAAAGTCCATGAGGGAGAGCTTTATAAGAAAAGCGCTACCGGAGTACTTCAAAGATGTATCTTCGAGGAGGAAGGGCGGCAGCTCTTGGCTGAAATTCAGGCCGGCCTCGGCGGTCACCATGCCGCAGCTCGGGCCCTTGTAAGCAAGGCCTTCCGTATAGGTTTCTACTGGTCGACGGCCCGAGCAGACGCACAAGACCTTGTCCAACATTGCGTCGGATGCCAGCTTTTAGCCAACCAAAGCCATATGCCACCCACCGCTCTACAAACAATTCCCATCACTTGGCCTTTTGCGGTCTGGGGGCTTGATATGGTCGGACCCCTTAAAGGAGGAAGCCATAAGAAAAAATACCTGTTGGTCATGGTGGACAAATTTACCAAATGGATAGAGGCCAAACCAGTCAAAACGGCCGAATCCGGACCCGTGGTAGACTTCATATCGGGTGTTGTGCACCATTATGGTGTCCCCCACAGCATCATCACTGACAACGGCTCCAATTTCACAGTCGATGAGGTGAAAACTTGGTGCAGCAACATGGACATTAAGCTCAATTACACCTCTATCTATCACCCTCAAAGAAACGGTCAAGTCGAGCGAGCGAATGGTCTTATTATGAGAAGCATTAAACCCAGACTAGTGCAATCTTTAAAAGAATCAGACACGCACTGGGTTAAGGAGCTTGACTCCGTACTCTGGGGGCTGTGGACCATGCCAAATCACACTACCAGATACACACCCTTCTTCATGGTGTACGGCGCAGAGGCTGTGTTGCCCTGCGATATTATTCATGACTCACCTCGAGTACGCATGTACGAGGAGGGAGAGGCTGAGTTCGATCGGCAGGACAGTTTAGATGCCCTAGAAGAGGAGCGCGACGTTGAAAAAGCCCGTTCCACATTTTATCAACAACAGGCTCATAGGTATCAAAGCAGAGAAGTACGGGCCAAGACTTATAATATTGGCGAACTCGTTCTACGTCTACCAGAGAAGAAAAAGGACAAACTCAAGCCCATGTGGGAGGGTCCCTTCATCATTGACAAAGTTCTCACCGGAGGAGCGTACCACATGCGTGATGCATCAGATAATCGCCTCGAGCCGAACCCATGGAACGCGGCCAGACTCCGAAGATTCTACGCCTAGCGCCGGAATCTTTGTTTGTCTCCTTCCCACTGTTCCTTTTTATTTACTTTTTAGCTCTCTTCTCGCTTTTTCTTTTGTAGCTCTAAAGCTTTCAATGTATCTAGACTACACACTTGTGATGCACTAATCTCCAAGTATGTGCGCTCATTATACCTGGGGGCTTCTTATACAGAAGCTTAATATAATTATCTACCGGGCATCAAGCTCATTGCATATGTGTCGTTTTTTCCATATGTACCCTTTTTCGCCATTATATGCATTGATATGACTTAAGTTTTGGCCAAGCTGGGTTCACTAGTAGAAAAGGGGCCATTTGTCCCGGTTGGTTAGGGCCTTTTGTCCCAGTTGTTGAACCGGAACTAAAGGGTCGTTACTAATGCCCTAGCCATTTTGTCCCCATTCTTACACGAACCGGGACAAATGGGCCTCCACGTGGCCGGTGCACCGAGCCCAGGCAGGAGGGCCTTTGGTCCCGGTTGGTGGCACCAACCGGGACCAAAAGGCATCCACGCGTCAGCATTGTAGGGGCTGGGGTTTTTTTTTTGAAAGGGGGTGGGGGGTGGGGGTTTTGGGGGGTTAATTTAGGTGTTTCATATATTGTGTTAGCTAGCTAATTAATAGGGAGACGTGTCCTCTCTTATCTCCGTGCTTGGTCGACGCTACGTACTATACATAGAGAGGCCCTCGACACGCTAGCTAGTAAGAAAATGAACAAAACCATTAAGTACAGAAATTCGTCATGCATACCGAGAGAAGTGATTGATCGATCTCTCCTTCTCCGAGAGATTGGTCGAACAACAAGTTTTCGTATTATCTATCCGACGCTACTGGCTACATACATATACAATATGTAAGATCTCTTACAATCCCCTAGCAATTGAAATCAACTTCCACATGGTATTCTTCGGCTTTATTGATGACGTGGTCAAGAAAGAATCCCACCAATTTCTCTTGAAGTGCTTTCATGTGATCTTGTGGTAGGAGTTCATTCCGCATCTGCCACGTCTAATTTGAAGAAGGGGGTTAATACATATATATGAATGAAACTCAACAGAAATGATGGTGTAATAAAATAAAATTGTGAATATTATTGCTTACGCACTTCATATTGTCTTCTAGAGTAGCCCCGCTTATTTTTCAAAGTTGCGTTGTAGATGAACTCGCACACGTAGTATCCACAGTAATTATTCCCTTGTTACTGCCACAAGCACTTTACGAGAAATAGAGGTCAATCAAACTGATAATGAAGCATTATAAATGGCATTGATGAAAGTATAACTATAGAATCAACGGGAGATGCGCGCAACTAGCTAGCCAGTAGTACTTACTTTCGGTTATGTATATCACAGCTCCTTCGGCAGTCCCGGAGCTTCTGCGGTGAACTATTTTCAAACCCTGCAAGACAAAGAAAATAATTATTATTACTTGAGATATCAAGAAATGAACAAAAAGTTGCCGATATGGTGCGATAATGATCGATTCAACTTACTTGTTGAGCATTTTAGTCATGTCCGCATAGGTTTCGGGATCTTTTCGTCTCGAGTCTAAGACGGTTACTAGTCCCCGCTCAAGCTTAATCTCTAGAAGAACATAGTGGAAGCTGCGCACGCATGCATAACTCATCAATTACATTACTATAACCTCGCTCGAGTAATAAAGGAAACCGAATATGCACATGACAGTAACACTCACTTGAATTTGTAAGGAAAGAGTATGGTATCTTTGTTTTGATTTTGATCAACGACTCTAGCAAGTTGGCCTCGGCGTCTTCGGCGTGCTTTTTAACCTGAATTTCATCTATGATATTTGTGTTAATGAACCCAATATCATACATTTCCTGTTTTCTGCACTCGACAATCTTCAATCTGGATAATATAGTGAGGATAATTAATTATAAATACATGCAATGAAAGAGCCGAGCTATATATAGAGACTTAATGACAGAAATAGTACTTATAGACAGTAGCAAAAGACCGTTAATTTATGGAAGGCCTTTTGATTGAAGAACTCGAAGAACTCCTCAAATGGAACAGGCAACAGATCAGTTCCAATGAGGTCGTGCTCCTCTTTAATTCTCAGATACAAAGTATTCGTCCCCCCAGACTCTCTACAGGTTTTCATGTACCAATTATGGAATCTTCGCATCATCGTTGTTAGAGATTTTTCATCTTTGACGAGAGGCTTCCCGTACTCGTATATGTGTTTGTCCACCTCCATGAAATCAAAATTTACATCGTCAGGCAGGTAATCTGCAAGATTGCCATAACTGGGCACCATCCCTGGAGCATTAGCGACGATTTCACCGCTAGACACATTGAGCGGGGGGCATGATTGATTTGCTTGTTCACCGAGCTGGGCAATTTTTTTCGCAGCTGCTCGTTCTTTTGACCTTTGATGTCTGACAGTACTTCCCGACCGCTCCGCTTCGAGATATGTCTGTTCAGTAATGCGCTCATAGTTTGTTCTCGGCGGAGACTTTGGTGGTTTCCTCAGGGCATTGATAGTGCGCTTTGCTTTCACCGGATCTACCTTCTCCTCCAGAGGTGGATGTCTCTTTGCTTTCAACCCTTCAAAGAAGTCGTCCACTTCGGCCCACACAATCTTCGCGTTTTCCTCCTCGGTCCTCTCGTACGGTAACTTCTCTAGAGGCTTGTGAGAAGGACCATATCTGTATTGCCTCCCGCCTCTGGCTGTACTGCTAGACGCAGGAGCAGATGGAGCGGCTGCGGCGTCTGTCTTCTTTCGTGCTTGCTTACGAGGCGAGGAGAAGGACTATGACGCGCCGGAGCAGCCGGGGCGGCGGCGGGTCTCTTTCGCCCTCGCTGGCGAGGCGGAGAAGGAGGAGGCTGCTGGCTGCTCGGGCGCGCCGGCGCAGGCGGAGAAGGAGGCGGAGTGCCGCCACGTGCCAGAGAAGGAGGCCGAGTGCCCTGATCGTCACTCGCCGGAGGAGGAGGCGGTGGAGGAGGCGGAGTGCCCTGACTCGCCGGAGGAGGAGGAGGAGGCGTCCAGTTCGGAAGCTTGATGAACTCCTTCCGCCATAGGCATGGAGTCTTCAGAGCATAACCCAGCCGAGTCTCCCCTTCACCGGTAGGGTGGTCAAGCTGGAGGTCCTCAAATCCCTCCGTTATTTCGTCCACCGTCACCCTAGCATATCCTTATGGACTCGGACGACAGTGAAAAGTTGCGTCGGGTTCAGAAGGTCGAACTTGGCCGACAGCCGCCTTGACTTTTAAGTTCTGCGATTGCGCCATAAGGTGGCAATTTTGAGACTCCGTGATAAAATCCACGGGGTAGCTAGCAGGAGCTGTCAAGACATGCTCCGGCTGAAGCAGCTCAGTGGAAGCCACGCTGCTTCTCCGCTGAGATGGCGGGGTAGCTTCGGGGGAAGCTTCAACAGGTCGTTTGCTGCGATCTGCTTCTCGTTCCTCTAGCCCTTGTACCCTTTCGTGCAGCGCCTGCAGTTGCCTATGCTCCACTTTCTTCCTCCTCTCCTGGGTTTTGTAACCCCCTGCGTCCGGAAAACTAACCTTCCACGGAATGGAGCCTGGCGTGCCTCGTGTCCGTCCAGGGTGCTCAGGATTCCCTAGGGCCATTGTGAGCTCGTCGTTCTCCCTGCCTGGAACGAACGTCCCTTGCTGCGCTGCATTGATATAGTGCCGAAGCCTCTTGACTAGTATTTTCAGTTGCTTGTCCGTCCAACGGCACTTCCCTGATACAGGGTCCAAGGTTCCGCCAGCCCCGAAGAACCAAGTCCGGCAACAGTCTGGCCAGTTCATTGTCTCTGGTTCGATCCCTTTATCAATCAGATCATTCTCAGCCTTGGCCCACTTAGGCCGGGCTTTGAGGTAGCCACCTGACCCCGTGCGATGGTGAAACTGCTTCTTCGCGGCATTTTGCTTGTTTGTCGCCGACATCTTCTTACTCTTTTCCGATGTCGTGTGGGCCACAAATGCGGGCCAGTGATCTCTGATCTTCTCATATTTGCTGATGAATTCTGGTGTCTCTTCTTTGTCGACAAACTTTTTCAGCTCTTTCCTCCACCTCCTGAATAGGCCTGCCATCTTCTTAAGAGCAAAAGACTTGATTAATTGCTCTGTAACTGGCTTCTCTGGATCCTCCTCTCGCGGTAGGGTGAAATTTGCCTTCAGCTCAGTCCAAAGATCATCTTTCTGCATATCATTGACACAAGACACCTCAAGGTCTTCGTTCTTAGGCTTATACCATTGGTGGATGTTGATCAGGATCTTGTCCCTAACAAGAACCCCGCACTGAGCAGCAAATGCGTTCTTTGTCCGGATGGGTTCAATCGGTTCGCCGTCGCGCGTGATTGCTGTGATCTCAAACCTTTCATCCGAGCTCAACTTTTTCTTCGGGCCTCGTCTCCTTACCGAAGTTGTGCTCGATCCGGAGGGATAGAAAAAAGAAGAAAGAGGAGAGCTAATTAATTAATATGTGTACATATACCAAAACAATGAATGCATCAATTAACTAGTCAGCACAGGCTTAACTAATATATATACCTGGCCAGACTTGGTTCGGTCACCAGAGCCGTCATCACGGTCTGCTTCTAGCACCGTCATTGGGTCACCGGAGCCATCATAATCATGTCTTTCCTCCTCCATTCTTCGATCACCGTAGCCTGTGATACGTCTCCAACGTATCAATAATTTTTTATTGCTCCATGCTACTTTATCTACTGTTTTGGACTATATTGCGATTTATTTTCCACTTTTATATTACTTTTGGGACTAACCTATTAACCGGAGGCCCAGCACAGAATTGCTGTTTTTGCCTTTTTCAGTATTTCGAAGAAACAGAATATCAAACGGAGTCCAAACGGAATGAAACCTTCGGGATCGTGATTTTCCAACCGAACGTGATCCAGGAGACTTGGACCCTACTCCAAGAAGTCTCCGAGGAGGTCACGGGGGTGGAGGGCGCGCCCCCCCTGGGCGCATCCCCCTACCTCGTGGTCCCCTCGGAGCTCCACCGATGTACTCCTTCCTCCTATATATACCTATGTATCCCCGAACGATCAGAACAGGAGCCAAAAACCTAATTCCACCGCCGCAACCTTCTGTATCCACGAGATCCCATCTTGGGGCCTGTTCTGGAGCTCCGCCGGAGGGGGCATCCACCACGGAGGGCTTCTACATCATCACCATAGCCCCTCCGATGAAGTGTGAGTAGTTTACTTCAGACCTTCGGGTCCATAGCTAGTAGCTAGATGGCTTCTTCTCTCTTTTTGGATCTCAATACAATGTTCTCCCCCTCTCTCGTGGAGATCTATTCGATGTAATCTTCTTTTTGCGGTGTGTTTGTTGATACCGATGAATTGTGGGTTTATGATCCAGTATTATCTATGGAAAATATTTGATTCTTCTCTGAATTCTTTTATGTATGATTGAGTTATCTTTGCAAGTCTCTTCGAATTATCCTTTTTGGTTTGGCCAACTAGATTGGTAGTTCTTGCAATGGGAGAAGTGCTTAGCTTTGGGTTTAATCTTGCGGTGTCCTTACTTAGTGACAGAAAGAGTTGCAAGGCACGTATTGTATTGTTGCCATCGAGGATAAGAAGATGGGGTTTTTATCATATTGCATGAGTTTATCCCTCTACATCATGTCATCTTGCTTACGGCGTTACTCTGTTTTTTACTTAATACTCTAGATGCATGCTGGATAGCGGTCGATGAGTGGAGTAATAGTAGTAGATGCAGAATCGTTTCGATCTACTTGTTTGGGACGTGATGCCTATATACATGATCATTACCTAGATATACTCATAACTATGCTCAATTCTGTCAATTGCTCAACGGTAATTTGTTCACCCACCGTAGAATACTTATGCTCTTGAGAGAAGCCTCTAGTGAAACCTATGGCCCCCGGGTCTATTCTCATCATATCAATCTATATCACTTTATTCACTTGCTTTGTTTTTACTTTGCTTTTACTTTTTACTTTGCATCTATCTATCAAAAATACCAAAAATATTATCTCTATCAGATCTCACTCTCGTAAGTGACCGTGAAGGGATTGACAACCCCTAAGCGTTGGTTGCGAGTTGCTATCGTTTTGTGTAGGTACGAGGGACTTGTGCGTGGTCTCCTACTGGATTGATACCTTGGTTCTCAAAAACTGAGGGAAATACTTACGCTACTTTACTGCATCATCCTCTCCTCTTCGGGGAAATCCAACGCAGTGCTCAAGAGTTAGCAAGAAGAATTTCTGGCGTCGTTGCCGGGGAGGCTCACGCAAGCAAGTCAACTATACCAAGTACCCATCGCAATCCCTATCTCTTGCATTACATTATTTGCCATTTGCCTCTCGTTTTCCTCTCCCCCACTTCACCCCTGCCGTTTTATTTTCCCTCTCTTTCCCAATCTCCTCCTCTCTTTCTCGTTTGCCTTTTTTTGCTCGTGTGTTAGTTTGCTTGTCTTTATGTCTAATTCCTTATCCACTCCTATGTCTCCCGAGTTTGAAGTTCTTCACTTCAAGCAAAGGCAAGGAGAAAACTTAAAAGATGCTTGGTATGATGGAATCTTATCGTAAGTGCACCCTAGAGGTGAACTTTAGAATTCTTCTTCGCAATTTTTATGTTGGGTTAAATATGACGCATAGACAACTCTTGGATTGCATTGCCAATGGAAATTTCATTGAGATTGATCCCAGTATTGCGCATGAAATTATAGTGGGAATACTAGGAACACTACCCCAAAAGGGAGGATCTCATCCTACCCAGGAAGAAACCCAAGTGTTTGAGAAGATTTGCGAAGTAACAAATTTTTTACAAAAGTCTCTTGAGCCTCTTAAAAGTGTTAGCCGACATCTTCACCGCATGAATATGTTGATTACTCTTTGTAATAAGCGGTTGGATTCTTTAGATCTAAAAATTTCCGAATATGAAGGGAAGCGGAAAGAACCTCCCGGATTCAAGCATGACTCCGCCAAAAAAATGAAAATCAAAGATGGCAATACCTGGATCTATCCTTGCTTTTATGCCTAGCTAGGGGCGTTAAACGATAGCGCTTGTTGGGAGGCAACCCAATTTTATTTTCTCTTTTTTGTTTTTGCTTCTGTTTAGGAATAAATAATCCATCTACCTTCTGATTGGATGTGGTTTTATGTTTTAATTAGTGTTTGTGCCAAGTAGGACCTATAGGATAACCTACGATGATAGTTGATTTGATTCTGCTGAAAAACAGAAACTTTGCGCGCACGAATTTAGTTATGATAAAACACAGGAATGTGATTTTGCGTTGATTCTTTTTGCTTCTGATCAATAAACAAATTGTCCAGGACTTCCTATTTTGGTAGAATTCTTAGAGTTCCAGAAGTTTGCGTTAGTTACAGATTGCTACAGACTATTCTGTTTTTGACAGATTCTGTTTTTCGTGTGTTGTTTGCTTATTTTGATGAATCCATCGCTAGTAAATTAGTTTATAAACCATAGAGAAGTTGGAATACAGTAGGTTTAACACCAATATAAATAAAGAATGAGTTCATTACAGTACCTTGAAGTAATCTTTTGTTTTCTTTCTCTAACGGAGCTCACGAGATTTCTGTTGAGTTTTGTGTTGTGAAGTTTTCAAGTTTTGGGTGAATTCTTTTGATGGATTATGGACAAGAAGTGGAAAGAGCCTAAGCTTGTGGATGCCCATGGCACCCCCAAGATAATCCAAGGACACCAAAAAGTCAAAGCTTGGGGATGCCCCGGAAGGCATCCCCTCTTTCGTCCACTTCCATCTGTAATTTACTTGAAGCTATATTTTTATTCACCAACATGATATGTGTTTGCTTGGAGCGTCTTGTATTATTTGTGTCTCTGCTTGTTAGTCTACCACAATCATCTTTGCTGTACACATATTTTGAGAGAGCCATACATGAATTGGAATTTGTTAGAATACTCTATGTGCTTCACTTATATCTTTTGAGCGTGATAATTTTTGCTCTAGTACTTCACTTAGATATTTTATAGCATGGTGGTGAATCTATCTATCTATTATATTATTAAAACGATAGAAAACGAATGGCCGAGATATAACAATAGAAAAAGAACGAAAAGAACGGTCGTGATATGTAGGCAAAAAAGGTGCGTATACATGAATCCTGGTGCCATACGTGTCCAGCCAGGCTATCAAAAAGAGGAGTCCAAATAAATCTTGCACTTTCTTATCCACCGTAGAGAAAGTGACGTATACAATTAGGATCCTTGAGGTTACTTAATGTGAATGTAGGGAGACCTATACAGTCCCAACTATGCATCCGTAGATGAATTGATTACGAGCAAGAACGAGCATGCATGATTCCGGGCAACACGTGCATAGGCAAGTAGAGAACCACATGTACACGTACCTGCAAGTCTACACAAACTAGACATACTATAAGGACACACGAAGCATGCTCCGGTAGGCAATCGGACACCCGGCAGGCGCACAACATCGATCATGATGCTCGGCGGATTGAAGCAGGCACGAGACAATGCGTCCAAAGATGGATTCATTCCCGGCATGAACGTGCGGTAGGCACACGGATGCCGGCAGGCGCACAACATCGACCATGATGCTCGGCGGATTGAAGCAGGCACGAGACGATGCATCCATAGATGGATTCATTCCCGGCATGAAAGTACACACATAACACAAGTAAAGAACCACATGGAAGCTCTACACAAACTACTATCTCCAAACACTCAACGACATTAGGACGAACAAAAGATACTCCAATTCGAACTCGGACGACCCGCCAGAGGATGACAGCGGCAATGATGCTCAGCGGATTGAAGCAGGCACAAACATCGTCTAATACGCACTTGGACGCTTGGTGGGAGAACGACAGCGGCCATGATGCTTGGCAGATCGAAGCAGGGCACCGTACAGGGCATTAGGGCGAATTGGGAAGCCATGGCTTTCGGTGACAGAGCAGCGATGAAGCAACGGATGATAGGCGACAGCAAAGCCAACAACTTTTGGTACTACCTGTGTACACTCTTGATAGCTTCCTTTACGTACAACATAACTCACAGCTTACTTACGTACGACCAGGGTCTGAACGTATGGACTCTAATAAAGAGAAAACAACTTAAGAAATCCAACAGGGGTCGTGGGGGATCCTTATGACCCAGTACATACGTACATTTCTCTTGCCTTAAGGTTGCACATATACTTGCCCGAATAACCTGAATGGAAAAGCTAATATGAGCATGGAATTATTATATTTCAATTGTTTATATCCACCCATCAAATTGGCATGGGAGCTTCTAACAATGATATAATTTTTTATCATATGAGACATCAAACTTTTTTCTATACACCAGTTATCGATTTGTGTATATAAAAAGTTATTTTTTTGTGGGAACTCAGTTTTGTTGATTTACCATCACTGAATATTTGCATATCTCAAATACCTTAAACATCACAGTCACAATAATAATAATAATAATAATAATAATAATAATAATAATAATAATGATGATGATGATGATGATGATGATGACGATGATGATAATAATAAGAATGATGATGACGATGAAATTCAAGCAAATGTACAAGGTCTACAAAATGTTAGTTCGTTCATTTCCAACTCATATTATTTTGTATTTTAGTGACATATATCAGTGTTACATTAATTAGCTATACAAATAAATAGGATAAAGGTGAACATCCTAGGAAGCTATTTCGAAAGGGTGGAAATATATTGTTAAAGGAATGTTGTTTAATAAAATTTAGACAACCTAGGAATAAAAATATATCCATGAATTCATGCATTTACTATGTTAATGAAAACACTTCTTTGTCTTCACAACTTAATTAAAATTTTAGATGCCACTTTATGTCCAAGTGATTAGATGCACATGCTTGAGCTCAGTAAAGGCCTCCCATCGATGGAAAAGAAACATAAATCCAACATGGTGATATGCATGTTCGATTACAAAGATTGCTTTAACACTCGCAAGAAAATGTTTTGATGAATGGTAGCTAGAGTATAATTTGTAATATCAACACTAAAGAAGCCACCATTTAAGACACACATGCTAGAATAGCGCCATGTTGGATCATTTTGTGGGCCGATATTATTGTAATGTAGCAAAATTCTTTGATTATAGAGGTCAATAATAAATACAACAATTATTATGTGGATAAGGACATTACTAATCTATTTTAGAAATTAATACCAAAATATTATGGTTACAAATACTACTATCGAATAGTATCATGTTTAAGGAAAAAGTATCTTTGGATGTAGCATAAATTCTATGATGATTATCATATAAAAGGCCAAATTTGAGGTGAAATATAGTCCAACAACAATTAACAGTAGGTGACTGGCCAACAAAATGATACCAACTATGACAATATGCAATATATCTAGCCGCGCAAATGCGCGGGTTGCCCCGCTAGTTTGTTTTAAAGAAACTATTGATCTCTCATGCTTCACTTAGATTATTTTGAGAGTCTTTAATAGCATGGTAATTTGCTTAATGTTAATATACTTGGTGTTCAAGATATGTGAAACTTTCTTTTGAGCGAATTGAATACTAAGATAAGTTTGTTGCTTGATAATTGTTTTGAGATATGGAGGTGATAATATCAAAGTCGTGCTAGTTGGGTGATTATGAATTTGAGAAATACTTGTGTTGAAGTATGCAAGTCCCGTAGCATGCACGTATGGTTAAAGTTGTGTAACAAATTTGAAACATGAAGTGTACCTGGCTTGTGCATCCTTATGAGTGGCAGTCGGGGACGAGTGATGGTCTTTTCCTACCAATCTATCCCCTTAGGAGCATGCGCATAGTGCTTGAATTTTTGATGACTTCTAAATTTTTGCAATAAGTATATGAGTTCTTTTGACTAATGTTGAGTCCATGGATTATACACACTCTCACCTTTCCGCCTTTGCTAGCCTCTTCGGTACCATGCATTGCCCTTTCTCACCTTGAGAGTTGGCGCAAACTTCGCCGGTGCATCCAAACCCCGTGATACGATACGCTCTATCACACATAAACCTCCTTATATCTTCCTCAAAACAGCCACCATACCTACCTATCATGGCATTTCCATAGCCAT
Source organism: Triticum timopheevii (assembly GCA_963921465.1). NCBI lineage: Eukaryota > Viridiplantae > Streptophyta > Magnoliopsida > Poales > Poaceae > Triticum > Triticum timopheevii. The sequence goes on along the minus strand of OY997272.1, from coordinate 66,309,578 downwards.
TCCGAGATATATTGCCATGCAACTTCTACCATCATCATCATGACATACATTACTTTTGTCATATTGCCATCGCGTGATCATGTAGTTGACATCGTATTTGTGGCAAAGCCACCATGCATTATTTTCCATACATGTCACTCTTGATTCATTGCACCATCCCGGTACACCGCCGGAGGCATTCATATAGAGTCATATCTTGTTCTAAGTTTCGAGTTGTAATCCTTGTGTTGTAATTAGGGGTGGGCATAAAAACCTATGAACCGAAGACCGAACCGAAGCCGAAACCGAAAAGACCGAGTTTTTGGTTTTTATCACTGTTAAAGAAAAATTCGGTTTCCATCTGTATAAACTGAATTAATTCGGTCAGTTCAGTTTTATACCGATTTATCGAAACAAAAACTGAAGTTACATGAAGAAGTGGCGCCGAGCTAGCTTCGCTGCACACATCGCTCATGTACGAAGTCTGTAGCCTGCGTGGCTGCGCAACCAATGCCTCCCAGGAGTCACGCCCACGAATCGGGAGTCACGCCCATCATCGCAACCAACGCACGTCGCTATCACATAATGTGGGTGGTGGGCCTACCTAAGCATAGTGCATGCAAGGCCCAGCTCGCGTGGGATTTTTTTGGTGGAGTGTGTGCCTGCGTGTGCGATTCTGCGAACAGCCCGTGAGGTCATTTGGTTCCTTCAGTCCCACCTCGCCCGACTGAGAAGATGTGGAAGATATCTTTGCCTATATAAGAGGGTACCGATGTTGTTGTCTAAGCAGAAAATAATGTGGCACTTCGGTATAAAACTGAAAACCGGACCGAATTTTCGGTTAATTATTTTTAGCCACCATTTTCGGTTTCTAGTTTTCCAAACCGAATTTAAGAAAAAACCAAATGGTAGAAACCGAATTTTCGGTTTATACTGAATGCCCACCCCTAGTTGTAATCAATAGAAGTGTGATGATCATCATTATTAGAGCATTGCCCAGAAAAAAAAGAGAAAGGCCAAAAAAAGAAAGGCCCAAAAAAAGGGCAATGCTACTATCTCTTTTTCCACACTTGTGCTTCAAAGTAGCACCTTGTTCTTCATGTAGTGAGTCTCATATATTGTTCTTCAAAGTAGCACTTTGTTCCTCATGTAGTGAGTCTCATAAGTTGTCTTTTTCATACTAGTGGGAATTTTTCATTATAGAACTTGGCTTGTATATTCCTACGATGGGCTTCCTCAAATGCCCTAGGTCTTCGTGAGCAAGCAAGTTGGATGCACACCCACTAGTTTTCTTTTGTTGAGCATTCATAGCTCTAGTGCATCTGTTGCATGGCAATCCCTACTCCTCATGTTGACATCAATTGATGGGCATCTCCATAGTCCATTGATTAGCCTCGTCAATGTGAGACTTTCTCCTTTTTTGTCTTCTCCACACAATCCCCATCATCATATTCTATTCCACCCATGGCTCACGCTCATGTATTGCGTGAAGGTTGAAAAAGTTTGAGATTATTTAAGTATGAAACAATTGTTTGGCTTGTCATCGGGGGTATAGAAGTTGGGAACATCTTTGTGTGACGAAAATGAAGCATAGCCTAACTATATGATTTTGTAGGGATGAACTTTCTTTTGCCATGTTATTTTGAGAAGACATGATTGCTTTGATTAGTATGCTTGAAGTATTATTTTTTTGTCAATGTGAACTTTTGTCTTGAATCTTTCGGATCTGAATATTCATATCACAATTAAGAAGATTTACATTAAAATTATGCCAAAGTATCACTCCGCATCAAAAATTCTTTTTTATCATTTACCTACTCGAGGACGAGCAGGAATTAAGCTTGGGGATGCCTGATACGTCTCCAACGTATCTATAATTTTTGATTACTCCATGCTACTTTATCTACTGTTTTGGACTATATTGGGCTTTATTTTCCACTTTTATATTACTTTTGGGACTAACCTATTAACCGAAGGCCCAGCCCAGAATTGTTGTTTTTTGCCTTTTTCTGTATTTTGAAGAAACAGAATATCAAACGGAGTCCAAACGGAATGAAACCTTCGGGATCGTGATTTTCCAACCGAACGCGATCCAGGAGACTTGGACCCTACTCCAAGAAGTCTCCAAGGAGGTCACGAGGATGGAGGGCGCGCCCCCTACCTCGTGGGCCCCTTGGAGCTCCACCGACGTACTCCTTCCTCCTATATATACCTACGTATCCCCGAACGATCAGAACAGGAGCCAAAAACCTAATTCCACCGCCGCAACCTTCTGTATCCACGAGATCCCATTTTGGGGCCTATTCCGAAGCTCCGCCGAAGGTGGCATCCACCATGGAGGGCTTCTACATCATCACCATAGCCCCTCCGATGAAGTGTGAGTAGTTTACTTCAGACCTTTGGGTCCATAGGTAGTAGCTAGATGGATTCTTCTCTCTTTTTGGATCTCAATACAATGTTCTCCCCCTCTCTCGTGGAGATCTATTCGATGTAATCTTCTTTTTGCGGTGTGTTTGTTGAGATTGATGAATTGTGGGTTTATGATCCAGTATTATCTATGGAAAATATTTGATTCTTCTCTGAATTCTTTTATGTATGATTGAGTTATCTTTGCAAGTCTCTTCGAATTATCCTTTTTGGTTTGGCCAACTAGATTGGTAGTTCTTGCAATGGGAGAAGTGCTTAGCTTTGGGTTCAATCTTGCGGTGTCCTTACTCAGTGACAGAAAGAGTTGCAAGGCACGTATTGTATTGTTGCCATCGAGGATAACAAGATGGGGTTTTTATCATATTGCATGAATTTATCCCTCTACATCATGTCATCTTGCTTACGGCGTTACTCAGTTTTTACTTAATTCTCTAGATGCATGCTGGATAGCGGTCGATGAGTGGAGTAATAGTAGTAGATGCAGAATTGTTTCGATCTACTTGTTTTGGACGTGATGCCTATATACATGATCATTGCCTAGATATCCTCATATCTATGCTCAATTCTGTCAATTGCTCAACAGTAATTTGTTCACCCACTGTAGAATACTTATGCCCTTGAGAGAAGCCTCTAGTGAAACCTATGGCCCCCGGGTCTATTCTCATCATATCAATCTATATCACTTTATTTACTTGCTTTGTTTTTACTTTTCTTTTACTTTTTACATTGCATCTATCTATCAAAAGTACCAAAAATATTATCTCTATCAGATCTCACTCTCGTAAGTGACCGTGAAGGGATTGACAACCCCTAAGCGTTGGTTGCGAGTTGCTATCGTTTTGTGTAGGTACGAGGGACTTGTGCGTGGTCTCCTACTGGATTGATATCTTGGTTCTCAAAAACTGAGGGAAATACTTACACTACTTTACTGCATCATCCTCTCCTCTTCGGGGAAATCCAACGCAGTGCTCAAGAGGTAGCAGCCTGCTTCTTCACCCTGTTCTTCCAGACCATCATTGCCGTTAAGATACGACAAGATATCACCTCCGGCTAAGATTATGTCCCCCAACACCTCTTCTGCTTCCTCGTCTCGTATGTGCTCCATTGTTTCTGCAAATATTACAACATGGCAATTATTACACAAACATGACAGCATGTGGATATATTAGTGGCAAACGTAGACCGAGCTTATTCCGGGTTTGGGGTGGCCTCGGCAACGCTTCAAGGGTAGGGGCGCGGCGGGAGGGGTAGGAGACCGACATCGTTTTTTTTCTAGGGTTTGGGTGTCCTCGAGAGTTTTGGTCGAGCGAGAGGGGGTGGCCTCGAGAGATTTTGTCGGTTAGGGGCGCGGCGGGAGGGGGTAGGAGACCGACATCGTTTTTTCTAGGGTTTGGGTGTCCTCGAGAGTTTTGGTATAAGTTATCACTGTCGAGAGGGGGTAATATCGACAACGACGACATACATACATGGGAAAATAATGTTATCGGGGAGGGGGTATATCGACCCCCCACGTGTTGAAGTTATCGGGAGGGGGTTATATGGACAACGACGACATACGTACATGGGAAAATAATATTATCGGGGAGGGGGTATATCGACCCCCCCCCCTCGTGTTGAAGTTATCGGAAGGGGTATATCGACGACGACAAACCCGATAAAACATAAGAAAACAAAGAAGAAATAAAAAGAGGAGAAGAAGAGAGGAATAGAGGAGAATCGAACAAAAAAAAGAAGAAAGGAATAGAGGAGAATCCATCTTCTTCTCCTCTATTCCTTTCTTCTTCTCCTCTTCTTTTTCTTCTTTTTTCTTCTTCTTATTTATTTCTCCTCTTCTTCCTCTTCTTATTTCCTTTTTCCTCTCATTCTTTTTCTTCCTCTTCTTATTTCCCTTTTTCCTCTCATTCTTTTTCTTCTTCTTCCTTTCCTAGATAGATATATAAAACTTTTCTAAAAATGTAACTTTTGCATATATACATGGGAAAAAATGTTATCAGGGAGGGGGTATACCGACCCCCCTCGACCCTCTTTTCCTTCTTCTTCCTTCTTCCTTCTTCCTCTTTTCTTCTCCAACACAAAACACATCTCATCTCATCTCATTTCATCCAAAAATAATTCTTTGCATATGAATATACATACATTTACTTTTTTCTTAAATGTTACATATGAACATTTTCTTAAATGAGCATATGAATGCGACCCTATCCTAAAGGAACTCGAAGGTCCCACCAAGGATAGAAGCGCATCTTGAAGACGCTTTTGCAAGGTGGATATCATTACATCAACATTACATAATAGATGGGGATACATACAAAAGGCATACAATGCCACACGAATACAACATCATCTTACATAAGAGCAAAATCCGACTACGGATGAAACACAAACAGAAACTCAAATGACATCCACCCTGCTAGCCCAGGCTGCTGACCTGGAACCTATCCCCTGATCGAAGAAGAAGCAGAAGAAGAACTCCAAGACAAGCAAACATCGCTCTCGCGTCATGATCATCGCATAATCTATACCTGCAACTTTTGTTGTAGTAATCCGTGAGCCACGAGGACTCAGCAATCCCATTACCATGGGTGTCAAGACTAGCAAAGCTTAATGGGAAAGGAAGGGGTAAAGTGGTGAGGTTGCAGCAGCGACTAAGCTTAATATGGTGGCTAACATACGCAAATCAGAGCGAGAAGAGAAGCAAAGGAACGGTCGTGAAGCTAGCAATGATAAAGAGGTGATCCTGAACACCTACTTACGTCAAACATAACCCAAAACCGTGTTCACTTCCCGGACTCCACCGAAAAGAGACCATCACGGCTACACACACGGTTGATGCGTTTTAATTCGGATCAGGTGTCAAGTTATCTACAACCGGACATTAACAAATTCCCATCTGCCACATAACCGCGGGCATGGCTCTCGAAAGTTTATACCCTGCAGGGGTGTCCAAACTTAGCCCATGATAAGCTCTCGCGATCAACGAAGGATATACCTTCTCCCAGGAATACCCGATCAGTCTCGGAATCCTGGTTTACAAGACATTTTGACAATGGTAAAACAAGACCAGCAAGACCGCCCGATGCGCCGACAATCCCAATAGGAGCTGCACATATCTCGTTCTCAGGGCAACACCGGATGAGACAGGCTACGAGTAAAACCAGACCTCGAGTTGCCCCGAGGGGTCCCGCAGGCGGCTCGGTTCGGACCAACACTTAGACAAGCACTGGCCCGGGGGGGCTAAAATAAAGATGACCCTTGGGTTGGTCGACCCAAGGGAAGGGTATAGGTGGTGGTGAGGCAAATGGTAAAACCAAGGTTGGGCCTTGCTGGACAAGTTTTATTCAAAGCGAACTGTGAGGGGGGTCCCATAAATCACCCGACCGCGTTAGGAACGCAAAATCCGGGAACATAACACTGGTATGACAGAAACTAGGGCGGCAAGAGTGGAATAAAACACCAGGCATAAGGCCGAGCCTTCCACCCTTTACCAAATATATAGATGCATTAATAATATAAGAGATATTGTGATATCCCAACATAACCCTGTCCACCATGGAGCAATCTTCAACTTCACCTGCAACTAGCAATGCTATAAGAGGGGCTGAGCAAAGCGGTAACATAGCCAAGCAACGGTTTGCTAGGAAGGGTGTCAAAGGTTAGAGGTTCATGGCAATTTGGGAGGCTTGATAGAACAAAATGATAGGTAACGCAGCATAGCGATAGAACGAAGCAACTAGCATAGCAATGATAGTAGTGAGATCCAGGGTAGCGGTCATCTTGCCTGAAATCCCGCAAGGAAGAAGAATGAGTCCATGAAGAAGATGAAGCCACGTAGATGAACCAAGCGTAGACGAACGAATCCTCACGATCGCAACGAAACGGGAACTATCGAGAAGAAGCACACAACATAGTAAACACTCCACACATAGACAAGACATGATGCACAACAAGCATGATGCATGACAAAGCTACATGAGGCTACCCATGGCAAGAGATGATGCAAACAAGAACAACATATCAAGGCAAGTTTAAATGAGGCCGGGAACAACATATAACAATTCCGGTAAGTCCTCATATGCATATTTCGAAATTGGTCCAGAACTGAATAAACATTAAGTTGAAGTTGTTAAACAGCAAGTTAAAGAGCACCAAGAGGATCTACACGAAATTCTAGTCAAGTTACATATAAAGTTCATTAGATTCGGAGCTACGGCCTAGAAGATATGAGCAAAACAAGTTAAACATGGCATTGATGCAAAATGCACCCAAACATCAAGCAAACACCTCAAAACAAGGACGCAACATGATAATATGAAGCTACATGCAAAAACAAGAAAGTTTCATATAGAGCACACTCAAAACGGAGCATCGGTGCAACACATACACTCTATACAAGTCATAGCAACAATCTGTCCATAACAGCAACTAGGCATCTTACAATCATCAAAACAACAAGCTACAGCACCCCAACATAAGAACAAAAGGCATGAGCATGAAGTACAGGTAAAGCATGACAAGACATGAACACTGAGCTATCTCCAGAAACAACTAGAACATGCTCAAACACACATGGTAAGATTGCAAATAATAACAGTTTCAGACTTTAGCAGAAATAACATCAGGTTGCAATGTTTAGAGCTATCAAACAACATGTTACAGGAACTTAACATGGCAAACAAAAGCATGGCATGAATCTACTAATTGCATAGAACAAGAGTCCCTTACTGGCCATGAGCCAAAAAGGCATAGAAAATATGATGGCACCCATGTAAACATGGCAAGTTATATTACAGATTCATACATGACAGGAACAACAATAAGTAGGCATGTTGGTGAGCTTGAACCACTCACCACAGAGCAATACATGGTATGTCAAGACAACCAACAGTAAGAAGACATGTTTATGAAGCTAATCATGGCAAGAGAAAGGTCATAGGATGCATGGATCACTAGAAAAGCACATGGCCAAAACTGAACTTCATGTTAACAGGTTGACAGCAACATTATTTAGCAACTTTGGAGCAAGATAAAAACATGTTACAACAGGCTATAAATGCAACCATGGGCATGAATGGATAGAGCAAGACATGTATAACAAAACATCCTTAGTGAAGAATCTCCAGATTATGCATGGAATCACTTGTAGGAGCAGGTTTACAATCAACAAAATATAACAGAGTAGTCAGGAAAACAGCAACAACAAGTACCCTAGTTAACAAGCTTGATGCACTCACTACACAAGTCACAAAAATACATGGATAGCACCCCTGGAAAGATGGCATGTCATAGATCAAAACACATGTAGACATCAACCTCATAGGATGCACACATCAAACATGGCAAAAATGACAAATGAGCATGTTATAACAGTTTCAGCAGATTAACAGCAACATGCACTCTTCCAACAGCATTTCGGGCATAAAGATGAGCTCAAATGAGAATGATGCAATGGAGTGAAATGAAGTACTCGTCGAGGCGAACAATTTGACATATTACGCGCACGAAACGGAGCAGTATGCACAGAGTTGTGATGCGATGAACATGGCATGATTATGTTAAAATATCTCGGGACTTAGGCAAATTTCGGGGAGGGGAAAGTCAACCTTCGCATGGAAAACGAGGTTCGACGGAGACGTGCGTGGAGGAGGACGCCGGAGGTCGGGGAAGTCGCCGGAGATGGCCGGGGAGACGGATCCGAGGCGGGTCCGGCCGGATCTCGCCGGATCCGGGCGCGGACCCCGAGGAGCGGCCGGAGGCCGGGCGCGGGGGTGGCGGAGCTCCTGCCGGAGGCGGCGGCGGCGGGGCAGCTCGGTGTTGGAAATATGCCCTAGAGGCAATAATAAAAGTATTATTATATTTCTTTGTTCATGATAATTGTCTTTTATTCATGCTATAACTGTATTATCTGGAAATCGTAATACACGTGTGAATACATAGACCACACTATGTCCCTAGTGAGCCTCTAGTTGACTAGCTCGTTGTGATCAATAGATAGTCATGATTTCCTGGCTATGGACATTGGATGTCGTTGATAACGGGATCACATCATTAGGAGAATGATGTGATGGACAAGACCCAATCCTAAGCATAGCACATAGGTCGTTTAGTTCGTTTGCTAGAGCTTTGCCAATGTCAAGTATCTCTTCCTTCGACCATGAGATCGTGTAACTCCCGGATACTGTAGGAGTGCCTTGGGTGTATCAAACGTCACAACGTAACTGGGTGACTACAAAGGTGCATTACAGGTATCTCCGAAAGTATCTGTTGGGTTGACACGGATCGAGACTGGGATTTGTCACTCCGTATGACGGAGAGGTATCTCTGGGCCCACTCGGTAATGCATCATCATAATGAGCTCAAGGTGACCAAGGTGTTGGCCACGGGATCATGCATTACGGTACGAGTAAAGTGACTTGCCGGTAACGAGACTGAACAAGGTATTGGGATACCGACGATCGAGTCTCGGGCAAGTAACGTACCGATTGACAAAGGGAATTGTATACAGGGTTTGATCGAATCCTCGACATCGTGGTTCATCCGATGACAACATCAAGGAGCATGTGGGAGCCAACATGGGTATCCAGATCCCGCTATTGGTTATTGACCTGAGAGCGTCTCGGTCATGTCTGCATGTCTCCCGAACCCGTAGGGTCTACACACTTAAGGTTCGGTGACGCTAGGGTTATTAGGAAGACTAGTATGTGACTACCGAATGTTGTTCAGAGTCCCGGATAAGATCCCGGACGACACGAGGAGTTCCGGAAGGGTCCGGAGGTAAAGATTTATATATGGGAAGTTGTCAAATGGGCACCGGGAAGTTTCGGGGTCATACCGGTATTGTACCGGGGCCACCGGAAGGGTTCCGGAGGTCCACTGGGTGGGGCCACCCCTCCCGAGGGACCACATGGGCTGCGTGGGGCAGGGATCCAGCCCCTAGTGGGCTGGGCGCGCCTCCCCACCCAGGCCCATGCGGCTAGGGCAAGGGGAGGGGAAACCCTAAAGGGGGCGCCCCCCTGGCTTGGGGGGCAAGCCACCCTCTCCCCCTCTCCCTTTGGCCGCTGCCCCCCCCCCCCCCCTAGGTTTTTCCCTAGAGGGCCGGCCCCCCTTGCCCCCTTCCCCTATATATAGAGGGGTGAGGGGAGGGCTGCAACACAACCTCCAAGGCGCAGCCCCTCCCCTCCCCAACATCTCTCCTCCTCCGCGTGTGCTCGGCGAAGCCCTGTCGGAGTACTACTGCACTAACTGCACCACGCCGTTGTGCTGCCGTTGGAGCAATCTTCCTCAACCTCTCCTCCCCCCTTGCTGGATCAAGAAGGAGGAGACGTCTCCCGTCCCGTACGTGTGTTGAACGCAGAGGTGCTGTCCGTTCAGTACTTGGTCATCGGTGATCCGAATCACGTCGAGTATGACTCCATCATCACCATCCCCTTGCAAGCTTCCGCACGCGATCTACAAGTGGTATGTAGATGCAAACTCACTCCCTTGACTCGTTGCTTAGATGAACTCATAGATGGATCTTGGTGAAACCGTAGAAATTTTTTTAATTTTCTGCAACGTTCCCCAACAGTGGCATCATGAGCTTGGTCTATGCGTAGTTCTCTTTGCACGAGTAGAACACAATTTTGTTGTGGGCGTGGATCTTGTCAACTTACTTGCCTCTACTAGTCTTTTCTTGCTTCAACGGTATTGTGGGATGAAGTGGCCCGGACCAACCTTACACATACGCTTACGTGAGACCGGTTCCACCGATTGACATGCACTAGTTGCATAAGGTGGCTGGCGGGTGTCTGTCTCTCCCACTTTAGTTGGAGCGGATTCGATGAAAAGGGCCCTTATGAAGGGTAAATAGAAGTTGACAAAATCACGTTGTGGTTATTCGTAGGTAAGAAAACGTTCTTGCTAGAACCCAATTGCAGCCACGTAAAAGATGCAACAACAATTAGAGGACGTCTAACTTGTTTTTGCAGCGATTGATCATGTGATGTGATATGGCCAGAAGTTGTGATGAATGATGAATTGTGATGTGTGAAATCATGTTCTTGTAATAGGATTCACGACTTGCATGTCGATGAGTATGACAACCGGCAGGAGCCATATGAGTTGTCTTTATTTTTTGTATGACCTGCGTGTCATTGAAGAACGCCATGTAACTTACTTTACTTTATTGCTAAACGCGTTAGCCATAGAAGTAGAAGTAGTCGTTGGCGTGACAACTTCATGAAGACACGATGATGGAGATCATGATGATGGAGATCATGGTGTCAAGACGGTGACAAGATGATCATGGAGCCCCGAAGATGGAGATCAATGGAGCTATATGATATTGGCCATATCATGTCACAACTATATAATTGCATGTGATGTTTATTATGTTTATGCATCTTGTTTACTTAGGACGACGGTAGTAAATAAGATGATCCCTTACAAAAATTTCAAGAAGTGTTCTCCCCTAACTGTGCACCGTTGCTACAGTTCGTCGCTTCTAAGCACCACGTGATGATCGGGTGTGATGGATTCTTACGTTCACATACAACGGGTGTAAGACAGTTTTACACAGCGAAAACACTTAGGGTTAACTTGACGAGCCTAGCATGTGCAGACATGGCCTCGGAACACGGAGACCGAAAGGTCAAACATGAGTCGTATGGAAGATACGATCAACATGAAGATGTTCACCGACGATGACTAGTCCGTCTCACGTGATGATCGGACACGGGCTAGTCGACTCGGATCGTGTAACACTTAGATGACCAAAGGGATGTCTAATCTGAGTGGGAGTTCATAATTTGATTAGAACTTAATTATCATGAACTTAGTCTAAAACCTTTGCAAATATGTCTTGTAGATCAAATGGCCAGCGCTCATGTCAACATGAACTTCAACGTGTTCCTAGAGAAAACCAAGCTGAAAGATGATGGCAGCAACTATACGGACTGGGTCCGGAACCTGAGGATTATCCTCATAGCTGCCAGGAAGCAATATGTCCTAGAAGGACCTCTAGGTGACGCTCCCATCCCAGAGAACCAAGACATTATAAATGCTTGGCAAACTCGCGCTGATGATTACTCCCTCGTTCAGTGCGGCATGCTTTACAGCTTAGAACCGGGGCTCCAAAAGCGTTTTGAGCATCACGGAGCATACGAGATGTTCGAAGAGCTAAAACTAGTTTTTCAAGCTCACGCCAGGGTCGAGAGATATGATATCTCCGACAAGTTCTACAGTTGTAATATGGAGGAAAACAGTTCTGTCAGTGAGCACATACTCAAGATTTCTGGGTTACACAACCGTATGACCCAGCTGAATATTAACCTCCCAGATGAGGCGGTCATTGACAGAATCCTCCAGTCGCTCCCACCAAGCTACAAGAGCTTTGTGATGAACTACAACATGCAGGGGATGGAAAAGACCATTCCTGAAGTGTTCTCGATGCTGAAGTCAGCAGAGGCTGAAATCAAGAAAGAACATCAAGTGTTGATGGTCAATAAGACCACTAAGTTCAAGATGGGCAAGGGTAAGAAGGACTTCAAGAAGGACGGCAAGAAGGTTGCCGCGCCTGGTAAGCCTGTCACTGGGAAGAAGTCAAATAATGGACCCAAGCCTGAGATTGAGTGCTTTTATTGCAAGGGGAAGGGTCACTGGAAGCGGAACTGCCCCAAATACTTAGCGGATAAGAAGGCCGGCAACACCAAAGGTATATTTGATATACATGTAATTGATGTGTACCTTACCAGTACTCGTAGTAACTCCTGGGTATTTGATACCAGTGCCGTTGCTCATATTTGTAACTCACAGCAGGAGCTACGGAATAAACGGAGACTGGCGAAGGACGAGGTGATGATGCGCGTTGGGAATGGTTCCAGAGTCGATGTGATCGCCGTCGGCACGCTGCCTCTACATTTACCCACGGGATTAGTTTTGAACCTTAATAATTGTTATTTAGTGCCAAGTTTGAGCATGAACATTGTATCTGGATCTCGTTTAATACGAGATGGCTACTCATTTAAGTCTGAGAATAATGGTTGTTCGATTTATATGAGAGATATGTTTTATGGTCATGCTCCGATGGTCAATGGTTTATTCTTAATGAATCTCGAGCGTAATGTTACACATGTTCATAGTGTGGATACCAAAAGATGTAAAGTTGATAACGATAGTCCCACATACTTGTGGCACTGCCGCCTTGGTCACATTGGTGTCAAGCGCATGAAGAAGCTCCATGCTGATGGACTTTTAGAGTCTCTTGATTATGAATAGTTTGACACATGCGAACCATGCCTCATGGGCAAAATGACCAAGACTCCGTTCTCCGGAACAATGGAGCGAGCAACCAACTTGTTGGAAATCATACATACCGATGTATGCGGTCCAATGAGCGTTGAGGCTCGCGGAGGATATCGTTATGTTCTCACTCTCACTGATGACTTAAGTAGATATGGGTATGTTTACTTAATGAAACACAAGTCTGAAACCTTTGAAAAGTTCAAGGAATTTCAGAATGAGGTGGAGAATCAACGTGACCGAAAGATAAAGTTCCTACGATCAGATCGTGGAGTAGAATACTTAAGTCACGAATTTGGTACACACTTGAGGAAATGTGGAATCGTTTCACAACTCACGCCGCCTGGAACACCTCAGCGTAACGGTGTGTCCGAACGTCGTAATCGCACTCTATTAGATATGGTGCGGTCTATGATGTCTCTTACCGATTTACCGCTATCATTTTGGGGATACGCTCTAGAGACAGCTACATTCACTTTAAATAGGGCACCGTCTAAATCCGTTGAGACGACACCGTATGAATTATGGTTTGGGAAGAAACCTAAGCTGTCCTTTCTAAAAGTTTGGGGATGCGATGCTTATGTCAAGAAACTTCAACCTGAAAAGCTCGAACCCAAGTCGGAAAAATGCGTCTTCATAGGATACCCTAAGGAAACTGTCGGGTATACCTTCTACTTAAGATCCGAGGGCAAGATATTTGTTGCCAAGAACGGATGCTTTCTGGAAAAAGAGTTTCTCTCGAAAGAAGTAAGTGGGAGGAAAGTAGAACTCGATGAAGTACTACCTCTCGAACGGGAAAGTGGTGCAGCTCAGGAAAATGTTCCTGTGATGCCCACGCCAACTGAAGAGGAAATCAATGATGATGATCAAGGTACATCTGATCAAGTTGCAACTGAACTTCGTAGGTCCACAAGGACACATTCCGCACCAGAGTGGTACGGCAACCCCGTCCTCATGTTGTTAGACAACGGTGAACCTTCGAACTATGAAGAAGCAATGGCGGGCCCAGATTCCAACAAATGGCTTGAAGCCATGAAATCCGAGATAGAATCCATGTATGAAAACAAAGCATGGACTTTGACAGACTTGCCCGATGATCGGCGAGCGATAGAAAACAAATGGATCTTTAAGAAGAAGACGGACGCGGATGGTAATGTTACCATCTATAAAGCTCGACTTGTCGCTAAGGGTTATCGACAGGTTCAAGGGATTGACTACGACGAGACATTATCTCCCGTAGCGAAGCTAAAGTCCGTCCGAATCATGTTAGCAATTGCCGCATACTATGATTATGAGATATGGCAGATGGACGTCAAAACAGCATTCCTTAACGGGCATCTTAAGGAAGAACTGTATATGATGCAGCCGGAAGGTTTTGTCGATCCTAAGAACGCTAACAAAGTATGCAAGCTCCAGCGATCCATTTATGGGCTGGTGCAAGCATCTCGGAGTTGGAATATTCGCTTTGATGAGATGATCAAAGCGTTTGGGTTTATGCAGACTTATGGAGAAGCCTGCGTTTACAAGAAAGTGAGTGGGAGCTCTGTAGCATTTCTCATATTGTATGTAGATGACATACTCTTGATGGGAAATAATATAGAATTTCTGGACAGCATTAAGGCCTACTTGAATAAGTGTTTTTCAATGAAGGACCTTGGAGAAGTTGCTTATATATTAGGCATCAAGATCTATAGAGATAGATCGAGATGCCTCATAGGTCTTTCACAAAGCACATACCTTGATAAGATTTTGAAGAGGTTCAAAATGGATTAGTCCAAGAAGGGGTTCTTGCCTATGTTACAAGGTGTGAGATTGAGCACGGCTCAGTCACCGACCACGGCAAAAGATAAAGAAGAGATGAGTGTCATCCCCTATGCTTCAGCCATAGGATCTATTATGTATGCCATGCTGTGTACCAAACCTGATGTAAACCTTGCCGTAAGTTTGGTAGCAAGATACCAAAGCAATCCCGGTAAGGAACACTGGACAACGGTCAAGAAAATCCTGAAGTACCTGAAAAGGACAAAGGACATGTTTCTCGTTTATGGAGGAGACGAAGAGCTCGTCGTAAAGGGTTACGTCGACGCTAGCTTCGACTCAGATCCGGATGACTCTAAGTCACAAACCGGATACGTGTATATGTTGAATGGTGGAGTAGTGAGCTGGTGCAGCTGCAAGCAGAGCGTCGTGGCGGGATCTACATGTGAAGCGGAGTACATGGCAGCCTCGGAGGCAGCGCATGAAGCGATTTGGGTGAAGGAGTTCATCACCGACCTAGGAGTCATACCCAATGCGTCGGGGCCAATCAAACTCTTCTGTGACAACACTGGAGCTATTGCCCTTGCCAAGGAGCCCAGGTTTCACAAGAAGACCAGGCACATCAAGCGTCGTTTCAACTCCATCCGTGAAAATGTTCAAGATGGAGACATAGAAATTTGCAAAGTACATACGGATCTGAATGTCGCAGATCCGTTGACTAAACCTCTCTCGCGAGCAAAACATGATCAACACCAGAACTCTATGGGTGTTCGATTCATCACAATGTAACTAGATTGGTGACTCTAGTGCACGTGGGAGACTGTTGGAAATATGCCCTAGAGGCAATAATAAAAGTACTATTATATTTCTTTGTTCATGATAATTGTCTTTTATTCATGCTATAACTGTATTATCCGGAAATCGTAATACACGTGTGAATACATAGACCACACTATGTCCCTAGTGAGCCTCTAGTTGACTAGCTCGTTGTGATCAACAGATAGTCATGATTTCCTGGCTATGGACATTGGATGTCGTTGATAACGGGATCACATCATTAGGAGAATGATGTGATGGACAAGACCCAATCCTAAGCATAGCACATAGGTCGTTTAGTTTGTTTGCTAGAGCTTTGCCAATGTCAAGTATCTCTTCCTTCGACCATGAGATCATGTAACTCCCGGATACCGTAGGAGTGCCTTGGGTGTAACAAACGTCACAACGTAACTGGGTGACTATAAAGGTGCATTACAGGTATCTCCAAAAGTGTCTGTTGGGTTGACACGGATCGAGACTGGGATTTGTCACTCCGTATGACGGAGAGGTATCTCTGGGCCCACTCGGTAATGCATCATCATAATGAGCTCAAGGTGACCAAGGTGTTGGCCATGGGATCATGCATTACGGTACGAGTAAAGTGACTTGCCGGTAACGAGACTGAACAAGGTATTGGCATACCGACGATCGAGTCTCGGGCAAGTAACGTACCGATTGACAAAGGGAGTTGTATACAGGGTTTGATCGAATCCTCGACATCGTGGTTCATCCGATGACAACATCGAGGAGCATGTGGGAGCCAACATGGGTATCCAGATCCAGCTGTTGGTTATTGACCTGAGAGCGTCTCGGTCATGTCTGCATGTCTCCCGAACCCATAGGGTCTACACACTTAAGGTTCGGTGACGCTAGGGTTATTAGGAAGACTAGTATGTGACTACCGAATGTTGTTCAGAGTCCCGGATGAGATCCCGGACGACACGAGGAGTTCTGGAAGGGTCCGGAGGTAAAGATTTATATATGGGAAGTTGTCAAACGGGCACCGGGAAGTTTCGGGGTCATACCGGTATTGTACCGGGGCCACCGGAAGGGTTCCGGAGGTCCACCGGGTGGGGCCACCCCTCCCGGGGGACCACATGGGCTGCGTGGAGCAGGGAGCCAGCCCCTAGTGGGCTGGGCGCGCCTCCCCACCCAGGCCCATGTGGCTAGGGCAAGGGGAGGGGAAACCCTATAGGGGGCGCCCCCCTGGCTTGGGGGGCAAGCCACCCTCTCCCCCTCTCCCTTTGGCCGCCGCCCCCCCTATGTTTTTCCCTAGAGGGCCGGACCCCCTTGCCCCCTTCCCCTATATATAGAGGGGTGAGGGGAGGGCTGCAACACACCCTCCAAGGCGCAGCCCCTCCCCTCCCCAACATCTCTCCTCCTCCGCGTGTGCTCGGCGAAGCCCTGTCAGAGTACTACTGCACTAACTGCACCACGCCGTTGTGCTGCCGTTGGAGCAATCTTCCTCAACCTCTCCTCCCCCCTTGCTGGATCAAGAGGAGGAGACGTCTCCCGTCCCGTACGTGTGTTGAACGCGGAGGTGCTGTCCGTTCAGTACTTGGTCATCGGTGATCCGAATCACGTCGAGTACGACTCCATCATCACCATCCCCTTGCAAGCTTCCGCACGCGATCTACAAGTGGTATGTAGATGCAAACCCACTCCCTTGACTCGTTGCTTAGATGAACTCATAGATGGATCTTGGTGAAACCGTAGGAAAAATTTTAATTTTCTGCAACGTTCCCCAACACTCGGGAGGCCGGGCGGCCGGGCGGAGAAGGGGAGGGGCGGCGCGGCGGCGCCGGTCGAGGCGGCCGGGCGCGGGGCGCGGGCGCGGCTCGTGCGCCTCGGTGGCGGGGCGACGGGCGGCAAGGGGCGGCGAGGAGGCGGCGGCCGGCGGGGACCCGGCGCGGCGGCGCGGGTCGCGGCGGCGGGGAGCCGGCGAGGGCGGTCGGTGGTACGCGGAGCTCGGGCCACTCGCACGCCGCCGCTCGGCGGCCTTTGGTCCCGGTTGGTGGCACGAACCGGGACTAAAGGAGGGGCATTGGTCCCGGTTGGTGCCACGAACCAGGACCAAATGGTGGCGTTGGTCCCGGTTCGTGCCACCAACCGGGACCAATGGCCTTGCACAGCGGCGTGGTGGTGGGAGTTTAGTCCCACCTCGCTAGTTGAGAGGGTCGACCACCTGCTTATAAGCACTGCTGCCTCCTCTCTCTCGAACTCCTCTGAACTTCAGGCCTATGGGCCTAATCTGACACTGCTTTGCCTGTGGGCCTGCTGGCCCTTCTGCGGGCCTCAATCCTGGCCCATGGTAGGGTTTCTAGTCGTATTCAGGCCGTGGGGGCCCAGTAGGAGGCACTTTTTTGTTTTTTTGTTTTCTTTACTTATTGTTGCTATTTTTATTTTTTTCCAGTTTTTTTGTTTTGTTTTCTACATTATTTTTTTTGTTTTTTGCTTTATTTTTTAATTCTTTTTGCTTTTAGTTTTAGAAAAATTATAAACTTTTTGTTAGTGCCATTAGTTTTCAAATTTGAAAACACTTTTTTTTGTTTTTTTGTTTTCTTTCTTGCTTTATTTATTTTATTTTGTTTCTACTTACAACAAAATACTTATTGTTGTTATTTTTCTTTTTTTCCCACTTTTTTTGTTTTGTTTTCTGCATTATTTATTTTCTTTTTTTTCTTTATTTTTTAATTCTTTTTTGCTTTTAGTTTTAGAAAAATTATAAGCTTTCTGTTAGTGCCATTAGTTTTCAATTTTTTTTGTTTTTTTTGTTGCTTTATTTATTTTATTTTGTTTCTACTTACAACAAAATACTTATTATTGCTATTTTTATTTTGTTTCCAGTTTTTTTGTTTTCTTTTCTACATTATTTATTTTCTTTTGTTTTTTGCTTTATTTTTTATTTTTTTTGCTTTTAGGTCAGCTAAATTATAAACTTTCTGTTAGTGCCATTAGTTTTAGAAAAACTATAAACTTTTCTGTTAGTGCCATTAGTTTTCAAATTTGAATAGTTAAAATTTGAATTCGTTGAAATTTGTGTGAATCACAAGTTTGTGATTAACTTTACTAAAAAAGTGAACATAGATACGCCTATAGAGAACATTCAACCTAAATTCATAATAAATTTTGATGAATTTCAGAGAAATTCACTATGAATTTAGGTCAAATTCCCTGTATAGGGGCATCTATTTTCACTTTGAGAGGAGCTCAACAAGGCAGAGAGGGACGGGCTTATAAACCGGTGTGAGCGCCCTTCGGTTGGCGAGGTGGGACTAAACTCTGAGCGCAACGAGGACCAACCCTTTAGTCTCGGTTTGTGGCACAAACCGAGACTAATGGTCATGGGCCAGGGGCGAGGCGCATTGGTCCCGGTTCGTGCGTGGAACCGGGACCAAAAGGTCCAGACAAACCGGGACCAATGGCCCACGTGGCTGCCCTCTTGAGAGTGTTCTTGGTGAGAACATAGTTGACAAGGAGAGAACCGGGATTAATGGCATTACGAGGGCCGAACCATAAGACATTAAAGCATTTCAAATGAACTCTGAAAAAGTTGAAAGTTGGCATTGTATCATAATTTCACCCACATAGCATGTGCATGTACAAAACGGATAATGGTATCATACTTGTCTGTTACAAAGTTGGCATGGTATCATCATAATAGTTGTGGGAGAAAGTCTTCACTTTTTCTTTGCTTGTGTCATTTGCTTATTGCGCCGTAACCATGGATAATCTTCATCGTTTATCAGGATGATTGGGTCAGCCTTGACTTTGAAGGGAGGAATTTCATGAAACTTTTCATAATCTTCAGACATGTCTGTCTTGCCCTCCACTCCCAGAATGTCCCTTTTTCCTAAAAGAACTATGTGGCGCTTTGGCTCATCGTATGATGTATTCGCTTCCTTATCTTTTCTTTTTCTCGGTCTAGTAGACATGTCCTTCAGATAGATAACCTGTGCCACATCATTGGCTAGGACGAACGGTTCGTCAGTGTACCCTAGATTTTTTAGATCCACTGTTGTCATTCCGTACTGTGGGTCTACCTGTACCCCGCCTCCTGACAGATTGACCCATTTGCACTTAAACAAAGGGACCTTAAAATCATGTCCGTAGTCAAGTTCCCATATCACTACTAGGGAAAAGCCTAGGAGCAGCGCGGGTTTTAGGCCTACCAGCAGCGCGGGTACCCGTGCTACCAATAAGGTGCTACAGCTAATAGTTAGTAATAGCGTGGGTTGAACCCGCGCTACTACTAACAAAGTTAGTAGTAGCGTGTGCCACCCACGCTACTGCTATTTAGTACACGCGCCACTACTAACAAAATAGTAACAGCGTGTCCATACTACCAATGCTACTAGTATCCTAAATACTAGTAGCGCGCAGTCTTTTCCCATGCCACAACTAACTAATTTATAATTAAAAAAATAAAATCGACCAATTCCATTTTATGCATACAGTTCCCAGTAAACACAACAATAGTGAGCACTGCTGGGATCCTATTTCATGGTTAACTAGAAACCGAAGGAAATAAATCAGCCAAAAAACCTCATTATGCATTGCAACTCACAAATGACCACTTCAAAGAACATGCAAGTATCTATGTCATTAACAATTGCAAACATAAGTTTCTTTTTACTACAGTTATTGTATGTACTATCACACAGTTCCTCATTCTGTTCTCACTCAATAATAATAAAAATGAAAAGAAAAGATAGAGATAATCTGCCGCAATTGCACTTCGGTGTCATGGATTCAATATGCCGCTTCAACATCTCATTATCCGGCAGCACTCTGTCGCTATCTTCTTCCTATGAATAAAAATAGACCTTGTCAGAGAAGCAAATGTGAAACCTTATTACAACATGTATGCTAAGTCGCTAACCCATAGAGACAGCTAGAACAAATGTGGAAACTTTCCATGTTGCCGCGTAAGTATATTAACTAGACAGAGTTAGATGACAGTGAAGCTTAAAGCTGCAGTAAGAAATATTAGATATACACATTTTGAAAATCAACCTCATAAGTGGATACTCTAGTAGACCTGCAAGAGCAGATATGGTAGTAACCAAAATCCAATAAAGATTTGAGGTTAAAGATTATAAATCCAATTTGTCATTAGCATAAAAATATTAGTTCCATGAAGAAGTTTGTCAAGAGATATTTTCTAGTGTTTCTAAGACAGTGACTGAAACATAATGAAAGAAAACACGTTTCTGCATTTTAATTAGTGGGAGCTTTAGTTCTAAAATACAGGAACTGTGACTGAATGATCATATATACTATTAGAAAAACAGACCAAAATCCCCGCAGAACAAAACAGACCAAAAAAATTAACTTCCTACTTACAGTGGCAAGAAAATCTTATATGAATGTCTTATAATAAATAATGCTAACCATGAAGTGTTCTTCCATATAACAAAGGAGTGACGAAACCAAAAAACCTATAATTCATGTACGACATGCAGTTAGTTAATTATTTGCATGTCAACAGTTCCAACGTCTAGCTACAGATCTTGAAAGTAAAGATTGTGAACTCTATTAGACATGATTATATCAATTAGACCAAATAGAAAATAATTCAATATGTTGTATATCCATTAAACGAAGTTCAATCTATCTTCTGATTATTAGTGTTTCAGTTAGGTGATTAGTCCTTCTAGGGCCGCCGGTTAAAAGGCAACCAACATCTCGCAATATTGCTCATGAATGGGCTATCATCCCTAACTAATTTGGTTAAACTACATTAATCTACATGCGGAAAAATAGGAAGAGAGTTAACTCCCATCTACAGGTCTGAAGTTTATGTAGATGAATTTCAGAAAAGCATCTTCAATACTTGCTTTAGTGTTCATGATATTTTTTTGTAAAAAATACTGAAACTCTATGTCCCGTACAAACAGGAGTGCCTACTAATTTCCCTGCTATAGTCAAAACATAGTTCCATGACCATATCCAGGACTGATTTTGTCATATCAAACCAATGTGCTCTCTCATTCTCTTTTTGATTAGTAGTATCTATCCATTGGAAGCATATATTGGCAAAGGGATTATTGTTCCCTTGATAATCTGATCTATGCATCGTGCTTTCTTCTTTTTCTTAAAAAAAGGCAGTAGGCTTCATGAGTACCATTGGGAAGGAAATTGCTACATGGGTACTCTAAGCAGCTCTTGGGAAGGAAATTGCTACATGGGTACTCTAAGCAGCTCTTGATCCATAGAAAACATCTCTTTCTCTCTCTCCCTGTACCAACAGTGTTAAAATTAGATTGGCTTCTTGTTTTGTCTGTAATTGACTAGACTGCGGCCTTGTATTCTTTTACTGACCTATTGCTTATTTTCAGATGTATGGTGTGGTGGACAATGATGCACGTCCTTGTGTGATACTTCCTGTAATTGAAACTGACTTTTACTTCTGAATTAAAATATTAAGATTGTGTAATGCAAATCAAATTAGTGTGTTTTTCACTACAATGCAGCTGTATTCTAACTGTTTAATCACTTTGGCATCAACTGACCCTATATTCAGTGTTAAAAGGCTGGATGACTCCCGTTGTGCTGGCATCATTGTACAAAGATATCTTTTATGTGATTCAATCCCAACATTCTATCTCATTTTTCTCAGTACAGCCGATGAACACACTAAAAATGGCAGCGAGCTGAGCCCGTGGATGTGCCTGCTTACCAGGTCGTAGGTGGTCGGCTCGACGTGGACGGGGGACCCCTCCTCGCCGGTGTGCAGCGGGGTGCCGCAGCCGTAGCAGCAGGCGATGCCGGAGGGCGTCTTCTTGGCCAGGATGACCATATTGAAGCCGGCCTGCACAAATCCAAGGAATCAGATCAGATCAGATGTGGGGAGGAAGGAAAGCAGAGGGAGGAAGAGGAACAACGCAAGGGGAGGGGAGGGGAGGGGAGGGGAGGGGGCCTGACCTGACCTGACCTGCGGCTAGGGTTTCGGGAGAGCTACAGCGGCGCTCGCTCCCTCCTCTGGCGCTGCTTGGTCGCGGAAAACGGCGCCAAGGGTTTCAGGAGAGCTGCAGAGGCGCTCCATGGCGGATTCCAGGGAGAGGCGAGCTCCCTGCTCTGCCGTTGCTTGATCTCCTCTAGTGCGCGCGGGGGCGCCCGCCGCGGCCGCGGCCACGAGCTGCCGCCCCAGGTACACATCGCCCCTCGTCGTCGCCGTGGGGCCAACCCTGTCCGCCAGAGGATACGACGAGGGGGGCGGGGCGCTAGGGGAGGCAGCACGCGCAGGTGGAGAGGGAGAGGGAGGTGGTGGCGGTGGCGGACGGGTGGTGCTTGGTGGGGACGGCGGGCAGACGAAGGAGAGGAGGTGGAAGGGAGGCCAACGGCGAGTGCGTTGGGAGAGGAGAGGAGGTTGGAGATCTGGATCGGGCTGCGTGGTTTTTTTCTGAGACAGATGGGGGGTGGTGTGGGACGGTTGGTGGGAATGGATCGGGCCGGGGTGGACACGCGTAGTAGTAGCGTGGGGGTCTTACCTGCGCTACTACTACTTACTTAGTAGTAGCGCCGGTTTTATACCCCTCGCTACTACTATAGCCTATCCCGGGGGTTGGAGACCATTTAGTAGCAGCGCGGGTTTATACCCCTCGCTACTACTATCAACTTAGTAGTAGCGCGGTTTTTATACCCCTCGCTACTACTAATTAGCAGTAGCGCCCATTTTTAAACCGCGCTACTGATAAACTTCTATGTATAAGGTTTTCCCTAGTAGTGTATGTCCACTACGTAACCATAATATGTGTCCTTTCCCCTCTCGGTTGTTGCATCAAAGCGGACACCGCTGTTTTGGTTGGTGCTCTTTTGATCTTGGTCAATCTTGTAAAATGTATTCCCATTTATCTCGCATCCTTTGTGAATCAATACAGTCAAAGATGGTCCCCTGGACAAAAAGTACAACTCATCACAAACAGTGTTGTCACCTCTGAGACGTGTTTCCAACCAACTGCTGAAAGTCCTGATGTGTTCACATATAATCCAGTCATTGCACTGCTCCGGGTGTTTGGAGCGCAGACTGTTCTTGTGTTCATCGACATACGGGGTCACCAAGGTAGAGTTCTGTAGAACTGTGTAGTGTGCTTGAGACCAAGAATATCCGTCCCTGGATATTATTGAGTCCCTTCCAAGCGTGCCTTTTCCAGTCAGTCTCCCCTCATACCGCGATTTAGGGAGACCTATCTTCTTAAGGCCAGGAATGAAGTCAACACAAAACCCGATGACATCCTCTGTTTGATGGCCCGACTACAAGAAATATGTCAACTAGTGACCTTTTGTCAGTGACCCTGGAAGAATTGGTCATAGATCTATGACCATTTCAGACCAATTGGTCAAAAGCTGTTCGGGGGGCTCCGAACCCTAAACCATTGCGACCATTTTGGTCAGAAAGGTCATAATTTCCTTACACGAAATGGTCACAAAGCAAACAGTGCTAGTCTGCTGCCTTATTTCTAGTTGTTAATGACCAATATAGATGGTCATAGCCTTGTAGATTATGGTGGGTTGTGATGACTAGGCGCCATCTCATCAGTTTTGCCTATGTGTCATGTCCATGTGGCAGTTTTTGCCCTAGGTTGTGAAGCAACCTATATTTCTGTTATTCCAAAAATTCCCAAAAAAATCTCATAAATGTTTTTGATCATATCTTCATCAAATATGTCAGAAACATTCCTTGCCTAGTTCAAAAATAATTTGAAAATATTCATTTTCCTATTCTGTTCAAAGCAGCACTTTGTGAAGGAAGTACCACTTTGGCATGTCCAAATGGTATCCATTTTCTACATTGCTTTCTTGTGCTCAAATATCCATCCTCCACAAAATGCCACCTCAATCCATTCATTATTTTGAGCCCAGCTTCAACATTCGTATTTATGTCTAGTGTGGTACTTTGTAAAGCAAGTACCACCTAGGCTCCTCCTTTTGAGGTGAAAATTTGTGAAGACGGTCTTCTTAGTAACTGATCATCCTCAGCCAAAACTCACGCCCATTAGCCATGTGCATTTCCCGTACCGCAAATCAAACACTTGGGTGCTTATTCATGTTTGAGCATCGATCTGTCTCCTCGTGAGAATCTTATGTTGTGATTTTCTTCCTAGCACCTACCTGGGGAGTGCCCAACCCACTAGACATTCCTAGGCCGCCCAAAACACATGGCAACGCCACGGTCACGCGGTGACCACGCGGCGGGCATGCGAGCTTACGCGCTCTAGAGTTGGGGCCCTCGGCCACCGTCCAAACCTCGATGTCTCGCCATCAAACCATGTATTTCTGATTAAATAGATACTTATTTACCTAGAAATGATTTTTGGAAAAAAATAAAGAGCAAACTATGAGGCAGCTGCAGTTCAAATTTGACCCGTTTCCAACTGAATCGACGACAATTTGTCTTTTTCACCAGAGGTGGATCAAAACTTTTTTCACCCAACCATTTTGTCAATTGTGCCATTATATATGGTCTAGTATTTTACAAAACTGATTTGGTCCATTTTTGCAACAATTATTTGGTAGTTCCTTCACCAAAAAACCTCCTTTTGGGCACTCGGAAAATGAAAAATGAATTTTCCGTGCAAAGAAAATGAAAACTTCCTTAGGCAACATTGTTTGGAATTCCAAGATGTACCCTTGTGCACAATATGAGATCATTTGAACAAACTATGCCATGAATGTGGCCATAAGATTGATCATTTGGCTTGAAAGCCATGAATCTTCACGCATGATAGCTCATTTCTGAGAACACTTTTTTAAAATAATTACCATATTACAAGTTTATTATTTTTCCTGGAAACTTGGTCACATATAATGACACAATGCGAAGATTTTCCAATTGTTTGAATTTTTTTGAATTTTTTATGCCCGTTTCAAAATGCGGTCAAAACTGCGGGCTTGACCGTTCCTAGCTAGTGGTTGAATCTTGGAATTTTTTTGGTGTTTATCTGATTAAATAGATACTTATGTACCTAGAAATGATTTTTGGAAAAAATAAAGAATAAACTACGAGGTAGCTACAGTTCAAATTTAACCCGCTTCCAGCTGAATCGGCGAAAATTTGTCTTTTTCACGAGAGGTGGATCAAAACTTTTTACACCCAACCATTTGGTCAATTGGTCATTAAATATGGCCTAGTATTTTATAAAAATGATTTGGTCCAATTTTGCAATAATTATTTGGGAGGTTCTTCACAAAAAGACCTCCTTTTGGGCACTTGAAAAATGGAAAATGGTTTTTTCGTCCAAAGAAAATGAAAACTTCCTTAGGAAACATTGTTTGCCATTCCAATATGCACCCTTGTGCAGAATATGAGATCATTTGGACAAACTATGCCATGAATGTGGCTATAAGATTGATCATTTGGCTTGAAAGCCATCGATCTCCACACGTGATAGCTCGTTTCTGAGAACATTTTTTTAAATATTTGCCGTATTACAAGTTTGTTATTTTTCCTGGGAACTTGGCCACATATAATGACACAATGCGAAGGTTTTCCAATTTTTTGAAATGCGGTCAAAACGGCGGGAATGACCGTTCCTAGCTAGTGGTTGAGTCTTGGAATTTTTTTGGTGTTTCTCTGATTAAATAGATACTTATGTACCTTGAAATGATTTTTGGAAAAAATAAAGAGCAAATTATAAGGCAGCTACTATTTAAATTTGACCCGCTTCCAGCTGAATCGGTGAAAATTTGTCTTTTTCACGAGAGGTGGATCAAAACTTTTTTACACCCAACCATTTGGTCAATTGTTCATTAAATATGGCCTAATATTTTATAAAAATGATTTGGCCCAATTTTGCAAGAATTATTTGGGAGGTTCTTCACAAAAAGACCTCCTTTTCGGCACTCGAAAAATGGAAATTCGTTTTTTCGTCCAAAGAAAATGAAAACTTCCTTAGGAAACATTATTTGCCATTCCAATATGCACCCTTGTGCATAATATGAGATCATTTGGACAAACTATGCCATGAATGTGGCTATAAGATTGATCATTTGGCTTGAAAGCCATCGATCTCCACACGTGATAGCTCGTAAAATAATTGCCGTATTACAAGTTTGTTATTTTTCCTAGGTACTTGGCCACATATAATGACACAATGCGAAGGTTTCCCAATTTTTTGATTTTTTTTGAATTTTTTATGTCCGTTTCAAAATGCGGTCAAAACAGCGGGAATGACCGTTCCTAGCTAGTGGTTGAATCTTGGAATTTTTTTGGTGTTTCTCTGATTAAATAGATACTTATGTACCTAGAAATGATTTTTGGAAAAAATAAAGAGCAAATTATAAGGCAGCTACAGTTCAAATTTGACCCGCTTCCAGCGAAATCAGCGAAAATTTGTCTTTTTCACGAGAGGAGGATCCACACTTTTTACACCCAACCATTTGGTCAATTGTGCATTAAATATGGCCTAGTGTTTTAGAAAAATGATTTGGTCCAATTTTGCAATAATTATTTGGTAGGTTCTTCACAAAAAAACCTCCTTTTGGACACTCGAAATGGAAAATGGGCACTTGAAAAACCTCCTCAATTATTGATGAGAGGTGGATAGACAGCTATTGAGACACAAGCATTTGGTCAATTGTACTTAAAATATGATCTAATATTATTGAAAAATAGAGTGGTGCCATCTTGCAACAAATATTGGTAAGTGCTTCAAAAAATGTATACCATTTTCGACACTCCAAAGGTAGAAAATGTTTTTTTGCAAATAAAACTCATTATTTGAGATCAATTTTTAAAGATATTTTTATTATTCCAGGTTTGTTATTTTTCTGAAAAACAAGTCTCACTTGTGACACGATGCTATTTTTCTTTTCTTTCTAATTCTATGATGTTATAAAATAGGTGACATGATTTAGCATATTATTTCATTGATTACGACCAATTTAGATGGTTATAAAATCGTCAAAGTGTGTACTACATTGTGATTGGTGGAATCGTTTGTGGCACGGATCGATGAGATGGCAGACATCCTACCATCCATTGCTAGCAATCCAACGTCCATCCATCCGTCCATGCAAAGAAAGGGAAAAAAACCACCGCACCAAACCCTACCTCTCTCTCACCTCTTGTCCCTTCCTTCTGCCCGCCGCCTCCCTCTCTCTGTCCCCGATCCAAATCGGCCTCTCCCTCACCCCTCGCGCCTCGCCCTCCTTCCCTCGCGCTGGCACCGGCGGCGCCCTCCTTGCTTTCTGTCACCAGCGGCGCCCTCCTTCCCTCGCGCTGCACCCGAACCTTGCTACCGCTCCCAGCTCTTCTTCCTCCTTTGCTGCAGCTAGGGTTTTGTCTCCCCGATCCCCAATCCCCGAAGCTCGGATCCAGCAGCAGGATCAGCGATGGCGGCCGTGGGAGATCCTCTCCAAGGTCAAGCATGTCTAGGCCAAGCCTGCCGGCCGCCCTCGCGGGTGACTGCCTCTGCGGTGACGATGGCGGCCTCGTCGTCCCCGGAGGCCACGACGCCCCTCAAGGCCGACCTCCGCCACGTGAGTGATCCGTCGATCTCGTCTCTCCAACAGTTCGGTTCTCGCCGCTTCGATTCCTTCGATTCAACACGATATTGTGTACCACTTCGGTACATGTGTGCGTGTGAGCTGACTCTTCTTATGCGTGGTTCGTAGGTGTTCCGGATGCACGCACGAGTTTGACCTGGACAAGCTGCCGGTGCTGCAGGAGGTGGCGGATTTCTTCAGTGGCCACGGAATCGAGGACTTCACCTTCAGCAGGGGCAGGCCGGTGAGTGCGGCTCCCATGAATCTCTAGCAGGAAATGTGTGGGATAATGTGTCTATTTGGTTTCCACTAAATTAGTTTGCATAGCTTCTGGTCACCTGATCCAGTAACGGAGAAGAATTTTAGGTTCAAAATGTTCCCACTGCCTAGTAAATGTTTTAGGTGCATAAGCAATTGATGTGATTAGTTGGTGGATTTGCTTTGTCGCTAAGTCTGAATGTGGGAACCTTGTTTTTAGTCAGAATGGCGTTGCCAATGGCATCTCTATCCTCTTACAACTAATAACATTTTTTAACTTCTTTTGGCCATGCTTTCGCTTTCACTACAGATCAGATCAGTGGTGAACGAAAGAAACAAGTGCACAACTAGTATCAGTGAGCTTGTATTTTTCTTGTGTAGCTGCTCTGCACTTGTTGTACAACAAGTTGATCACTATCTACCCTGCTGGGAATTTTCACTTTATATAAAAATTTGAGAGACAAATGCTGGGAGTTCCAGTCTTGTCTGATGGGTAGGAACTCAACTCTGCTTCTTGTTGTTGGAGTTTCAGGCTTGTTGCATAGTTCGTAGCTTCAAGTTTACTCTGGCTTCCAGCCACAGTGCACTACAAATTATTATAGAATTATAAAGTGTACACAACATTGCACCTTACACATTCTTCTCTTGTGAAATCAAATGGCATGACTGGGCATTCTTTTATCAACTTGTTGTACACTTGCTCTGCTTTAGGCTACTGTATAACTTGTGCCTTTTAACTTGATGTACATAGCATGCAATTTTTTACTGTATCACATTCACACATGATACTCTTAATATAGAGTTGTTTTCCGAGCTAGTTCTGTTTACTCTTAATATAGGTCTATTTGTCACCAATACTTGCCTTCTAGACCTTGTTCATATTTATTAGCTAAGTTTGCTTGTCCTTGGTATCTATATGCATGCCATTTGTGTTTCAGGCTTTCTCTAAAATGAAATAATATGTCTATTAGTCACCAATACTTGAGTTAAGCTAACTCCTTACCTGCTATGCTATAGTAGGCCTTGTTAATATTTATTAGCGAAGTTTGCTTGTCCATAGTGATCCATATACATGCCATTTGTGTTTAACGTTCTCTGAAATGAAATAATAAGATTCACACTCCATGGACCAGGACGACCACTGGGACCTCCACGCCGATGTTGAAGCCTGCACATGGTCGAGCTCGATGGAACAACAGTGCCTCAGTGTGGTGCAGCCAAGTTGGGCCACTCCACTGCATCAGGAACTCTGCATGCTGCTGTCCTTTGTCTCATCATCTTAACTACTACATTAGTAGGAGTATTTTATATGCTGTTCATTTCTTGGCCACCCAGCATGTTTGCTAATCATCCATATGCCTCATGTTATATGATCCCTACCTAGTAACTTCATTGTATGCAGACTTGTGGTGTTGGTTCAGTTTAGTCAAATTAATATATATACTGCTATGCTACTACTACTACTACTACTACTACTACTACTACTACTACTGTTGTCTGCATTTAATCCTGATTAGTAGCTTCATCAATAAGTGGCAAACAAAACAATGTTGATTTTCATCTTATCTCTATGACAACCAATGGAGTTGAGTTGCAGCATGCATGTCAAAGCTGGGTTCAATTCTTGGGCAATATATGGTAGTTTCCACTCTTCACGCCCAAGATTAGTATGCTGCAGCTCTCCCTCCTCACTCCATACATCCAGGTACTAGTTACCAAACGAGCAGCCCTGCACCTCGCTGGATCTCGCCCAAACCCCGCTCATCTTGCTGCTTGTGGCAGGGAATACTTTCTATTGACTATTTTGAGGAATGAATATCTGTTAAGTATGGAGTTAGGATTATCTAATAAAATTTCTGCTATATATATATATGTGTGTGTGTGTGTGTGTGTATATATATATATATATGCATAAAATTGAGATTGCTAGCATCATTTACACAAGATACACCCTCTGAATAGAATTGATTGGTTCAGTTTCGTATATTCTTCACCCAGACTTCAATCATGCTTGTAACTAGTGCTCTGCTCATGTTGTTAGACATGATTTTCACTTCCTTCCATCCCAGCCTTCTATCATGCTTACAAGATTTTTCTTTGCACGGCAGTAGCACCAGTACCTTGCTGTTGTTGGGAACGGAAGGGAGCTATTCCATGCGCTGAATCTGGGGAGAAAATCACCTTCGGCATGTACACCATTACCTTGGGCATGCTTGTGGCGCTGTTGCTCGGCCTCAACATGTCTTGGAGTGCCATTAGCGCTGCCCTCACGCTCATCTTCCTCGACTTCAAGGACGCTCGCCCCTGCCTCAAGAAGGTAATTGTCTGTCCATCCGTCTGCAGTTAACTAAGTTGTGCCCCATTGGTTTATTTGGTTTCAATTCTGCATGACATGAAATAGATATTTACAGTGTTTTTCTCAACTTGTTTTCACTGTCACTTGATATATGGGTTAATGTTGGTGGTTTTGTTCTACTTGGATGCATTGGTACCCATCATCGAGCGAATGGATGCAACAACGGCAAGAAGCTCATGGCTGTGTGCATCTAAAGCACACCATGGACACCATCCACTTCCTCATCAATGCTAACTCAATCCAGATCATTGTCGACACTATCATCCACATGTATCTTCCTTGGTTCCCTTTATTCTCTCCTGCCTTTGTGATGTTAGTTTGCGTGTGCTGACGAGTATTGTTAGATCTTGCCAGTTGAATGTATGGTCGTGATAGTAGAATGGTATTTTGTTTTAGGCGCAATGTGTTGTAGTGCAGTTTTTTGCACAACCTGCATATGTGCCATGCATATTCATATTGTGTCTCTGTTTCTTATATGAACTACTATCTCATTTTAACTAGCTCGACAACAAAAAGCATGGTACTACCTGAATTTGTGTTATCATTCTAAATACATGTCCTTTTCTTGAATGGTCTGTTCATAATATATTTGCCCCAGTTTTTCTCATTCTTCTCTGATTCATGTAACAAGATGACAGATGAAGCCATGTTGCTGTTTTGTTTGGTCTCAGCCCTGACTATCGCCGTCGAGCGAGTCCGGCGTGTTGTTCATCTGATTATGGTTCCAGCCCTGACTACCGAAGTTTTTGTCCTCTTGAAGTTGCATAGAAATATGAGAGAGTCCAGCGAGTCCAGGAGCTTGTGAAGTAGTACTATATTACACTTGTAGAGCTTGTAAAGTATTGTATTATACATGGCCCTTTGTAATGGCACGGATAGAGCTTTATTATATGATCTGGTTGCACTTGTTTAAGTATTATGTGTGTTTTTTGTCTCTGCCAATCCAAATACTGCTTGAAATATGAAGAATATGAGTCTGATACATGGGACCCACTTACCTAACAAATGGAAACCTGTTACCAGAACCTAACAATTGGGACCCATCTGACTAGTGGACCCATTTAATAAAAAAAGAAATGAAATTGTTCAGCCAAAATGGCCGCGACCCAACAATAAAAAAGGCTGCCATATTGGGCTTGGCCCATGATCCCTACCAAAAATTAATGGAAAAATATATAAAAAAGGCCGAATTGTTGGGCCTGGCCCATCTAAAACACCAAATTGGACCGGGCTGAATCTTGTCAGTGACCTTTTCAATTGGTCGCAATTTTGCCAAGTCAGATTGCCACGTCGGATTCGACGTGGCCTGGGCAGACAACCAGTGACCAAAACAAAAGGTCATGGGTTCAACGACCTTCTGTTTTGGTCGTAAACGTCTACGACCTTCTCACAGAGAAGGTCGCTGTAGTCAGTTAACGACCCCCAGCTTTTGACCTTATGTTTTTGGTCACAAAAAGGTCACAAATTGAAAACAATGACCATTTAGTGACCAATAGTGCTGATCACTAGTTGACATATTTCTTGTAGTGCCCATGGAGATGCTTCCTTCTGGCCTAGTGCGGTTACGGACATATTTCTTTAGGACTCCCATGAACCTCTCAAAGGGGAATATATTGTGTAGAAATACGGGCCCCAGATTGACAATCTTGTCGACTAGATGAACTAGGACATGCGTCATGATATTGAAGAAGGATGGTGGGAACACCAGCTCGAAACTGACAAGACAATGCGCCACATCACTCCTTAGCCTTGGTACGATTTCTGGATCGATCACCTTCTGAGAGATTGCATTGAGGAATGCACATAGCTTCACAACGGCTAATCGTACGTTTTCTGGTAGAAGCCCCCTCAATGCAACCGGAAGCAGTTGCGTCATAATCACGTGGCAGTCATGAGACTTTAGGTTCTGGAAATTTTTCTCTGGCATATTTATTATTCCCTTTATATTCGACGAGAAGCCAGTCGGGACCTTCATACTGAGCAGGCATTCAAAGAAGATTTCTTTCTCTTCTTTCGTAAGAGCGTAGCTGGCAGGACCTTCATACTGCTTCGCAGGCATACCGTCTTTTTCGTACAAACGTTGCAGGTCCTCCCGTGCCTCAGGTGTATCTTTTGTATTTCCATACACGCCCAAGAAGCCTAGCAGGTTCACGCAAAGGTTCTTCGTCACGTGCCTCACGTCGATTGTAGAGCGGACCTCTAGGTCTTTCAAGTAGGGTAGGTCCCAAAATATAGATTTCTTCTTCCACATGGGTGCGTGTCCCTCAGCATCATTCGGAATAGCTAGTGCACCGGGACCCTTTCCAAAGATTACATGTAAATCATTGACCATAGCAAGTACGTGATCACCGGTATGCATGGCGGGCCTCTTCCGGTGATCTGCCTCGCCTTTGAAATGCTTGCCTTTCTTTCGACATTGATGGTTGGTCGGAAGAAATCGAAGATGGCCCAGGTACACATTCTTCCTGCAGCTTCCCAGGTATATACTATCGGTGTCAAGTAAACAGTGTATGCATGCATGGTATCCCTTGTTTGTCTATCCTGAAAGGTTACTGAGAGCGGGCCAATCGTTGATGGTCACGAACAGCAACACCTTTAGGTCAAATTCCTCCTGTTTGTGCTCATCCCACATACGTACACCGTTTCCATTCCACAGCTGTAAAAGTTCTTCAACTAATGGCCTTAGGTACACATCAATGTCGTTGCCTGGTTGCTTAGGGCCTTGGATGAAAACTGGCATCATAATGAACTTCCGCTTCATGCACATCCAAGGAGGAAGGTTATACAAACATAGAGTCACGGGCCAGGTGCTATGATTGCTGCTCTGCTCCCCGAAAGGATTAATGCCATCCGTGCTTAAAGCAAACCATACGTTCCTTGGGTTACTTGCAAACTCATCCCGGTACTTTCTCTCGATTTTTCTCCACTACGACCCGTTAGCGGGTGCTCTCAACTTCCCGTCTTTCTTACGGTCCACACTCTGCCATCGCATCAACTTGGCATGCTCTCGTCTCTGAACAGACGTTTCAACTGTGGTATTATAGGAGCATACCACATCACCTTCGCAGGAACCCTCTTCCTGGGGGGCTCGCCGTCAACATCACCAGGGTCATCTCGTCTGATCTTATACCGAAATGCACCGCATACCGGGCATGCGTTCAGATCCTTGTACGCACCGCGGTAGAGGATGCATTCGTTAGGGCATGCATGTATCTTCTGCACCTCCAATCCTAGTGGGCATACGACCTTCTTTGCTGTGTATGTACTGTCGGGCAATTCATTATCCTTTGGAAGCTTCTTCTTCAATATTTTCAGTAGCTTCTCAAATCCTTTGTTAGGCACAACATTATCTGCCTTCCACTGCAGCAATTCCAGTACGGTACCGAGCTTTGTGTTGCCATCTTCGCAATTGGGGTACAACCCTTTCTTGTGATCCTCTAACATGCGATCAAACTTCAGCTTCTCCTTTTGACTTTAGCATTGCGTCCTTGCATCGACAATGTCCCGGCGGAGATCATCATCATCGGGCACATCGTCTGGTTCCTCTTGATCTTCAGCAGCTTCGCCCGTTGCAGCATCATCGTGCACATCGTCTGGTTCCTCTTGATGTTCAGTAGCATCACCGTATTCAGGGGGCACATAGTTGTCATCGTACTCTTCTTCTTCTCCATCTTCCATCATAACCCCTATTTCTCCATGCCTCGTCCAAACATTATAGTGTGGCATGAAACCCTTGTAAAGCAGGTGGGTGTGAAGGATTTTCCGGTCAGAGTAAGACTTCGTATTCCCACATATAGGGCATGGAACACATAAAACTATTCTTCTTGTTTGCCTCAGCCACTTTGAGAAAATCATGCACGCCCTTAACGTACTCGGAGGTGTGTCTGTCACCGTACATCCATTGCCGGTTCATCTGCGTGCATTATATATAATTAAGTGTGTCAAAAACCATTACAGAACATCATGAATAGATAATTAAGTGACCAAATTAATAGAAGTTCATCATCACATTAAAACCAAAGTACATGCATAGTTCTCATCTAATAACATAAAGCTCTGCAGAGCATCTAAATTAATTAAACCATACATTGAAACTATGTAAAACATTTCAATGCGAAAACAAATGCGATCATAATCACAAACAAGGTAACAACTGATCCAACGGCATAATGATACCAAGCCTCGGTATGAATGGAATATTTTCTAATCTTTCTAATCTTCAAGCGCATTGCATCCATCTTGATCTTGTGATCATCGACGACATCCGCAACATGAAACTCCAATATCATCTTCTCCTCCTCAGTTTTTCTTATTTTTTCCTTCAAGAAATTGGTTTCTTCTTCAACTAAATTTAACCTCTCGACAATAGGGTTGGTTGGAATTTCCGGTTCAACAACCTCCTAGATAAATAAAATTTTTTTCACGTTGGTCGGCATAATTGTCATAAAAAATAATTGAACCAATAGTTATGAAAAGATAATATATACCACATCCGAATCATACACAGGACAAGGGCCGATGGGGGCGGATACCAAAACCATCGCACTATATAATATGCAATAATAAAAGTAAGAAAATAATACAAGTATCTATCTAAACATGCAAGTAAGAATATTTTCCTTTCAGAAAGAAGATAAGAACAAGAGGCTCACCACGGTGGTGCCGGCGATGAGATCGGCGCGAGTGATCGACGACGGTGAAGACGGGGACGGGGCGTGACGGACCGCTAAACCTAGAAAAATATTGAGGAAAATGGAGAAAGCTTAAGTAGTGTGGCTCGGGCATTCCATCGAACACCTTGTGTGCATAGGAGGTGAGCTACAGCACCACCAAGCCCTCCCCCCCTCGGCGGCCAGAAAAAACAGAGCAGTATGCTCTGCTCTTATGCGAGGGGGTATATATATAGGCACATCATTGGTCCCGGTTGGTGGCATGAACCGGGACTAAAGGGCAGCCTTTGGTCCCGGTTCATGCCACCAACCGGGACCAATGGTGGTGGGCTAGGAGCGAGGCCCATTGGTCCCGGTTCGTCCCACCAACCGGGACCAAAAGGTCCAGACGAACCGGGACCAATGGCCCACGTGGCCTGGCTGGCTCCTGGGGCTCACGAACCGGGTCCAATGCCCCCATGGGTCCCGGTTCTGGACTGAACCGGGACTAATGCGCTGACCCGGCCTGGACCTTTGCCCCCTTTTCTACTAGTGGTTTCCTGGCTGCTGTGCTTATGCCCTATGTTCCCGTTAGTTCGGCTAGGGCATAAGGGAGCACCTCTGTGATTGTTACTACCGGGTACTCCGGATGAGTACCTCAGACTGGGTGAAGCCGAAAGCTAGCGTTCTTAAGGGAATATTCAGTCGCTGGACTAAAGACGTTTTTACCTATTACAATATGAACCCGCAGATGTTACATATACTGTGCTTTTTTTATCGCAGTTCGGACATGCACGTTAATGCATGCGTACCCAGGGAAAGGAACCCTTAACGGAACTATTCTCTCTGAAAGATGTTTCTTACTATCCATGTAATATAACATAGCTAGTTGGGTACTTGTCTGTTCAAGCAACTATGACCACTACGCCCGGTTTCCACGCGTACCCCGGGTTATATTACCTAGTGGGTATTCGGAAACACACCGGACTATCAGGGTCCGGAGGCTGAACCGAAAAGGTCCGCCATGACAAATGTTTTACAATCCGTCTAGGGACAAATATGTTAATTGAAGTACATAGTCACTTAGACTCAAATGCTTCTTCTTCTATGCCATCCAACAGGTTGTCTAGCCCACAATCCTGTTGGGAATATTTTGCGGCTAATTCTACCTGGTCATATAGCAGACTAACTGGAATTTCTTTCCCATCTGACCCTAAAGGTCCGACCCGGGCCATATGATTCGGATCGAGCTTGGTATACCGTGTTTTCACCATGGCCCAAGCTTCCCTCGCACCTTCTTTACAGGAAGATATCTTCCATAGTCGGAAACACCACCACGCTCCCTTGAATAGTTGTACAAGCTCCCCCATACTTCCTGGTAGGGAGGCAGACGGCCACAAGGCCTTGGCGACACTCCGCATGACCTGCCGAACTTGCTCGTGCAGTTGCAAAAGCTCTTGTAGCAGATCGCCTGAGGATTCGGGCATCTCCTCTTCGGGACGGCCAATCACCATACCTACAGACATAACTTTGTTAGTTCCTTTCTTTACCAAACTATATAAATGTTTGTTTGAGCACATACTAAAAATGCCGCATTGAAGCCTCTTATTTTACTTCACGGAGTCAGCCAGCTGGGCCCGAACATCTTTCAATTCCTCGCCCACTTGGGTATTTGTCGTGGATTTGTCACGACAGATGTCCTTGTGAAAGGACTTAGTCATGGAGCCACCGCTACGGGTTAACTTGAAGGGGTTAAAGCGGACACAAAGACACAAGGGTTTATACTAGTTCGGCCCCTTCGATGAAGGTAAAAGCCTACGTCTAGTTGTGATGGAATTGATGTGGTCTCGATGACTAGGGAGCAAACAAGCTTCGCCTAGGCCTCGAGTTGTTGTTGTCTGTCCTTGAACCGCCGCCGGGTCGTCCCCTTATATACACGGGTGACGCCCGTCGGTCCACAGAGTCCCACACCGGTTCATACTCGTATCCCGGTTGGTCTCTCTCTATTCCTAACTTACAATGCAAGTTTACATATCAAGCCGGTTTACGGCTACAGGTTCTAAACCGACTATAGGCCTTGGGCCTTCATCTGTTTAATCACCTTTAAACTACTAATGAAGCTAACCCGGCCCAGGTAGGACGGTTCACGCCCAGTGGTAATATCCCCAACATTAGGCCCCAGATTGATTTGAACTGGTTCATGTCAATCCTTCACAAAAATCTTTGTCTTCAACATCTTCTGGTAATTGGTAAACCGCCATGTCATCATCATCTCTGGTTGCTGTAAACCGGCATGACGTCATCATGAAATTAACATTTATGACGCCTTCTTTTATTAATAGATCTGCGATACCCAAAGCAGCAGCTCCACTTCCGAATTTTGTGGCTCCTGGATCCGCGCGCCTGACACACGTCCTTTGCCTTATAAATAGGACCGAAGGGTCATTTCCTTTTCTCCCCTTCGTCTCTTTCTCTTCGTCTTCCTCGCGTCGCCAGCCTCGGAGCTCCGCCGCCGCTGTTCACCTCTGCACCGTCTTGGGCCGCTGCATCAACCTGAACGCACCAGAGCACCGCGGCAGCCTTCCGCGTCTTCCTCGATTCTGGTAAGCCCTCTGTTCTTCTTAACATAGATCTGTTCTAGGGTTTCGTGTTCTTGCCGTGTTCATCACTTGTTCATGCTCGTACCCAGACTCCTGGATAGATCTGTGAAACCCTGCTCTGACTAGCAGTAGCTTTTTAGCATCCGCCTGTAGTTTCACGCTCAAGTCTATAGATCTCATCCTCATACCTGCCCATTGATTTACTTCCGTTCTGCTTTAACCTTTTGAATATTTTCTGTTTTTCTGAACTTACTTCAGATCCATTGCTGCAATAAGACCTTGTGAAACCTGTTTCTACATACTTAGCCATCCGCAACCTCAATTGCTTTTAATGTTTAGATCAGGCGGTTTAACTTAATATAGAAAAGGTTAATAAACCGGTATATACCATTAGTCCACTTGTTGAACCGCCAGAACTCTCTAGCCATATGAGGCCACTTCATAGAAATCCGGTTTAAATATACTGCCTCCGGTTTAGCATTCTTGAACCGAAATCACCTGTTTCTTGTAGATCTCACCATGGCCAAACAAGTATATGAATGCAACTGGGTTCCTTCTCGTGTCACAGAAACTCAGTTGGATAATTTAGTCTCGATCGACGCTATAGACAGCAAAGAGACTATCCACTGGAGGGTTCCTAGTGATGAATGTCCTCCCACCCCTCAAGAGGGAGAGGTTGTGATCTTTGCGGATCATTTAGCCCGGGGCTTCAAACCGCCCGGCTCTAAATTTTACCGGGATGTGTTAGCCAATTTTCAACTCCACCCGCAAGATACTGGCCCCAATTCTGTTACCAACTTATGTCACTTCCAAGTCCTCTGTGAGGTATACCTTCAAGAGGAACCCACAGTTGAATTGTTCAGAGACTGCTTCCACTTAAACCGCCGCACAGAATTCACTGATGGTCCCAATACCGAATTGGGCGGTATGGCAATTCAGAAAAGGAAAGAAATCACTTATCCCCATGCCAGACTACACAGTCACCCCAAGGAGTGGAATGCAACATGGTTTTACTGCAAAGATACTTCCCCTGATGATGAAAATCCTTTGCCTGGCTTTCGTCCGGAGCGGCTCAGCAATACACACCCCTTCCCACAAAGGTTAAGTGCCAAAGAGAGGAGTAAATACGCTCCGCAATTATCCAAGCTCCGAGCCTTCATGGCCAACAGTTTAATAGGAGTAGATCTCGCACGCTGTTGGATATCATGGAGCATACTGCCTCTCAGCCGGCGCTCCAGTTTAATGTGCAAGTATACTGGTAGCGTTGATGACCCACTCTGACACACCAACATCCAGCTCTCTGATGATGAAGTCACAGATGCTGTGAAGAAAATGCTGAACGAACCGGAACACCTCTGCGCTCAAACCGGCCTGCTCCTTTTCTGTGCTACCAACAAACCGCCAGCTGTAACATTTTGATTGTACTTTTTACTGAACATGTTATTGCTATCTCTGTCTGACATCAATTGCTGCTTAACCAGGGTGATAATTCGTTTTGGAGCAAGAAGCTTCCACAAGACAAACCGGAGAAAACAGAACGGTCAACCCGGCCAAAGACCAAGGTTATCAAGAAGCCTGCTAAAAAGAGGAAAACCACTGCTTCATCTGATCCGGCTGTTGATGATGATGTGGGTAATTCGGACCTTGAGGTAGAACTCGATTCACTAGGCTTACTTTTTACACGCCTTATTGATGATGATACTTGTCAGGACGACGCTGAAGCCAGTAATGCTGATGTCGCTGAGGTAACTATTCTCTCTTCCGATTCAGATCCTTTGCCTTTGCCAAAATTTCGCCAGGCAAACCGGAAAGTTAAAATTTCTCATCCTATTGCTTACTTGGACCCCAAATTTCTTATGAAGACTCAGCAACATGAAGCTCGCCACACAACCCGGCACAGCGGCTAGGTAGTTACCTCCGCCGGTTTACCAACCAGTCCGGTTCGAAAACGCCGCTCCAAGGTCTCCGACCTTTTTATTAATTTATATCCTAAAGCGGGTTTCATCCGTCAACCTCTTAATCCGTCCGACTCCGATTATCAGGTTACTTCTCATTATTCCTCTGGTGAATCATCATCCACTTAGCTGCCGCCACTGAAAACGGTTCTTGGGTAAGCTAGGCTGAACATATGCTTCTGGTATATTGTGTTATAACTTATGCTGTTCCTTGACTCTTTGTTTCTCTTTCAGGGCTAAACCTAAACCGAACAAGAAAGCCCGCCTGGATAAAGCGGCCGAGGAAGACGTCGCCCCTGAACAGGATAAAGCACCAGATCTTGAAGCGTTCGTTCATGAGGATATTCCCAGTGATCCTCCCTTGCAAGATGATGCTATTCCTGAGAAAAGGCCTATCAATACCTCAGTCCCTGTTGACCAGCCTGCCAGCTCCTTCCGGATTGAAAGATCCCATAGTCCTTCAAAGCCTGCCGATAAACCGACCGCACCAACGCAAACCGGCGAGTCCAAGGATGATGACATTGTAATTACCGGCGTAGGTCGCTTTGAACCAGGGAATCCTGTCGCTTTGGCCAAGCATGCTGTGAAAGAAGATTTTTCTGCCATGAACAAAGGCAAATGGGATGTTGATCTGGAAACATATGCTGCTCTGAGTGCCCAAGATCTTCATTCTGGTTACTTGAACCGGCTATATACTAGTCGTGACTGTGAAGCTGGCCTGGTAAAGATGATGAGAGATAAATTTGAGGTAACTTCCTTGTGCTTCTTCTTTCTTTAATTACTGCCACTGTATTAATCCTCCTAGCCCCCAAGGGCCGGTTTGTAACCTTCTTCAAACCGGGACTTGAATATAGTCCTCAATACTTTGAAATCCATCAATGTAGCCCCCAAGGGCCGGTTCAACTTAGTATAGTTAAACCAGGACTTCAATAAAGATTCTAACATCAGAACATAACTGAGCAAATAGCCATTAGCCCCCAAGTGGCAAGTTGAATACCTATATTGAGCTTGGGACTTTGCGATTTAGCAATAGATGAAAATTGAAGGTGCACTAGCCCCCAAGTATCAAGCGTATAACTTTATATGTGGTTGGTACTTCAAATTATTGTACCGTTTTTTTAAAGCCAAGCACTGTCTTTATGCAGGCTGAAGTGAGGATCAAAGAGGACCGGATTACTGATCTGCAGGAAACTTTGAAAACCCAACAAGTTGAAACTGACAAGGCAAGGGAAGAATTAACCGGCGCTTTGAGCATCACAGAACAGCTGAAGGAGGGCTTCAAGAAGGAGCGGGCTGATTGGGCCACTGAGAAGGCCGCTTTAATAAAAAGAGCTGAAAACACTGAAGCTGCCCTTAAACTGGAGGTAGATGAGCTGACCGCCGTAAAGTGGCAAATACATTCCATGACCGCTGCTATCTTTGGTAAGCTCCTTTTGGTTTCTTTGTCAACTCTGGCCTGCTTATAATAGATCTGATTTGTGATCTTTCCTGTACTGTTGCAGGTACACGCATTGGTCACTTAGGGTCGGATGTTCGGAAGAAGTGGAAGGCTGCCTACACTTTAATTGAACAGCTGTATACCGAAGCGCAGCGGATCATCACCACTGCATCTCATAACAATCCGGCACCCACTTTAATCCAAGACACTCTTAATAGGTTGTCAATGCTTCCTGCTCGGATTGAAGAACTGAAAAAATTTGCTGCTCGAACCGGAGCCATTAATGCCTTGATCCGGGCAAAAGCATGGGTGCCGGATTTCGATCCTGTCGAGGCAGCTCAAGGCTATCCCAGCTTGAAGGAAGACGGCTCAGAGTTCAATGAAGATGATTTGAGGGCGATAAACCTTGCACTACGCCCACTGGCTTGTCAATTGGCTGAAGAGGCAGACTTGTCGCATTATCAAGCTCAGTACAATGATCAGAACAAACGAGTGCCTGCACCAACTCCTGAAGCGGAGAATCTGATTCCTCCAATCCGTAAGCATACTTATGCTCCTCATATTGAACCGTCTTCTCTGATCCACGAAGAAGCTGTCTTTCAAGCTTTAATGGGAATCGACTCAACCATTGTTGATTTCCAGCCAATGGATAGAGATGAGGAAGCTGAAGCGGCGCAGGACGACCCACAACCATCAGACCGGGGCGATGAACAGGCTTGAACCGGAAGCCGGTTTAAGTAGCTGCTTTATTATGATCCGCTAGAACAACAATGATCTTATTTGGGCACCGCGTTGCCGTGTAATAGGATAGTCAATACTTCTGCCTTGAATATGCCTTCGTGCATAAGTACTGATGCTTTTGCTTGAAACCCTCAATTTATATTTCCTGCAATCAGAAAATCTTGAATTTCGGTGGCGGTTATACCTCCAGCCGGTTTATGACCTTTATATATATATCATCAATGTATTTAAGACATATAATCAAATATGTGCTACAAAATACCTGCCATTGCTGGGCATTAAGTTGGCTTAGCCAGGCTTGAAACGGAGTATTTATAAACCGTTACGATCAAAGGGGAGAAAACAACTCCCATGTAAACCATGCTAGGTCATTATGAGCCCCCCCCCCCCCCCCCTGCTACTTCATGATGTTAACAGGAAAGTTAAACCGGGCATATTTCTCCGGATTACAAATGAACCGAATCCCATCAGCTGAACCGGTAAAAAAGTGTTGTTGGTTTAAAGGAAACACAACAAAAATTGAAGAATAGTCATAAAAGAATTATGGAAGCAAAGGCAATGATAAAAACCGTTTGCAAAAACATGCTTTACTGAGCTGATCAGATGGTGTTACCATGGTCGGACAGGACCAACCCCCAATAGGAGTGACAATGGTTCAAGTCAGCCAGGTCCCCAAATGAAACCGTGGCATTTATGCCGATCAAAAGGCGTGGCAATGGTTCGGGTTCGACCAAGCCCCCAAGTGATTCTGTGGCCTTAGGCCAATCAAGAGGCGTGACTGGTTCAGACTTGACCATGTCCCCAAGTGATCTGGTGGCTTTCGCCTATCAAAAGGTGTCGCATTGGTTCGGACACGACCAAGGCCCCAAGTGATATCACAAAGCTTTTTTTCTTGAAAAGCAAATTTCAAGGGGTAAACCGGAGGCTGCTTTAAAACAGAACCACTCCATGTAACCACACATGATATGAAAGGACAGAGACCCCGCTTTAGCTGAGGCTCCGGTTTTATTATATCAATGATAATAAATACACTGTCATGATATGTACATAGATAGAGCCGATGGCTCAAGTGTAGTAAGGCCGAAGATGAGCTATGTTCCACGGCCTATTGGTCTCCTCCTCTGATGTGCGTGACTCTTTATGCTCTCGAATATCGATCAGATAGTACGACCCGTTGTGCAGATTCTTGCTGACCACGAAAGGTCCCTCCCAAGGTGGGGATAACTTGTGCATATCCGTCTGGTCTTGGATGAGCCGAAGCACCAAATCTCCTTCTTGAAAAGATCTGGTTCTGACCCGGCGACTGTGATAGCGATGAAGATCTTGTTGATAAATCGCCGAGCGGGCAGCCGCTATGTCACGCTCCTCATCTAATAGGTCCAAAGCATCTTGCCGTGCTGTCTCATTGTCCACTTCAACATAAGCCGCCAAACGAGGCGAATCGTGCCGGATATCACTAGGGAGAACCGCCTCTGCTCCGTAGACCATGAAAACGGCGTGTATCCTGTAGATCGGTTGGGCGTAGTATTGATGCTCCATAGCACAGACGGTAGCTCTTCAACCCAACAACCCGATGTTCTTTGCAATGGAACCATAAGCCGGGGTTTGATGCCTCGCAAAATCTCTTGATTAGCCCGTTCTGCCTGCTCATTGGACTGGGGGTGAGCCACTGATGATACGTCAAGTCGGATGTGCTCACGTTCACAGAATTCCTTCATAGCACCCTTGGATAAATTGGTACCATTGTCAATGATACTATGTGGAAAGCAAAACCCGAAAATCACCTTTTTAATGAACTGCATCGTTGTAGCTGCATCACACTTGCTGACAGGCTCCGCTTCAACCCACTTGGTAAACTTGTCAACTGCCACCAAAAGGTGGGTTTTCTTATCCTTGGATCTTTTAAAAGGTCCGACCATATCCAACCCCCATGTTGCAAACAGCCAAGTAATTGGAATCATCCTCAATTCTTGAGCCAGCACATGAGCACGCCTTGAAAATTTTTGACAGCCATCACACCGTT
This sequence comes from Triticum timopheevii, assembly GCA_963921465.1. NCBI lineage: Eukaryota > Viridiplantae > Streptophyta > Magnoliopsida > Poales > Poaceae > Triticum > Triticum timopheevii. The sequence goes on along the minus strand of OY997272.1, from coordinate 66,265,814 downwards.
TAACCAAGTCCTCCGCATCAGCATGAGCTGTCAACGAGTAGAAACCGTGACGAAACGCCTTTGCCACCAGAGACTTTGAACCGGTGTGGTGACCACAATCCCCTTCATGGATTTCACGTACGATTTCACAGCCTTCCTCAGGAGAGACGCAGCGTTGAAACGCCCCTGATACACTGCAATGATGCAATTCGCCATTGACAATTGTCATAGACTTGGATCGCCGGCCTATCTGCCTGGCTAGAGTCTCATCCTCTGGCAACTCTCCGCGGTTCATGTACGCAAGATAAGGAAATGTCCAATCTGATATAATATGCAGGGCCGCCACCAATTGAGCCTCCAAATCAGGAATAGCCAAATCCGCTTCACCCGGGAGCTTGACTGACGGGTTGTGCAACACATCAAGAAAGACATTAGGCGTGACCGGTTTACGCTGAGAGCCCAACCGGCTTAAAGCGTCCGCCGCTTCATTTTTTCGACAATTTACATGATCCACCTGATAACCTTTGAAGTGACCCGCAATCATATCCACCTCACGACGATATGCAGCCATAAGTGGGTCTTTAGAATTCCAAGTGCCAGACACCTGTTGAGCCACGAGATCCGAGTCACCGAAACACTTAACCCGACTTAGGTTCATCTCCTTAGCCATCCGGAGACCATGGAGCAAAGCTTCATACTCAGCTGCATTATTAGTACAAGGGAACATTAAGCGGAGAACATAACAAAACTTATCACCTCGTGGGGAAGTTAATACGACTCCAGCCCCCGAGCCCTCCAATTGCCTGGATCCATCAAAATGGATAGTCCAATATGTGTGATCCGGCTTCTCCTCTGGTGCTTGCAACTCTGTCCAATCATTGATGAAATCAACAAGTGCTTGAGACTTCACCGCCGTCTGAGGCACGTACTTCAATCCGTGCGGCCCAAGTTCTATGGCCCACTTGGCAATCAGGCCAGTCGCCTCCCGGTTCTATATGATATCGCCCAAGGGAGCTGAACTGACCACTGTGATGGGGTGCCCTTGGAAATACTGCTTCAACTTCCGGCTTGCCATGAAAACTCCATATACCAGCTTCTGCCAATGTGGATATCTTTGCTTGGATTCAATAAGCACCTCGCTGATATACTAAACTGGCCGCTGAACTGGATACTCCTTGCCTGCCTCCTTGCATTCTACCACAATGGCCACGCTAACTGCACGAGCATTGGCTGCAACGTATAACAATAACGGCTCCTTGTCGACCGGAGCTGCAAGAACGGGCGGATTGGCTAATTGCCGCTTCAAGTCCTCCAACGCTTCATCAGCAGCCGGACTCCAGATGAATTGATCTGTCTTTCTCAGCATCTGGTATAAAGGGATGGCCTTCTCTCCGAGGCGGCTGATAAACCGGCTCAGTTCGGCGATCCGACCCGCCAAACGCTGAACATCATTGATACACTTCGGTTTAGCCAGGGAGGTGATAGCCGTAATCTTCTCCGGATTAGCCTCAATTCCTCTGTTGGACACAAGAAAGCCCAGTACTTGCCTGCCGGAACACCAAAGACACATTTGGCCGGGTTAAGCATCATCTTATAAACCCGCAAGTTGTCAAAGGTTTCCTTCAAATCATCAACCAGCGTCTCCTTCTGCCTTGACTTGACTACAATATCATCCACATAGGCGTGCACATTGCGGCCGATCTGTTTATGCAGGCAATTCTGTACACACCGTTGATAAGTGGCTTGGGCGCTCTTGAGCCCAAAAGGCATAGATACATAGTAGAAGGCTCCAAAGGGAGTAATAAACTCCATCTTCTCCTGGTCCTTAACCGCCATTTTGATCTGATGATACCCAGAATATGCATCCAAAAAACTCAAATGCTCACAACCCGCCGTGGCATCAATAATCTGGTCAATGCAGGGGAGGGCAAAAGGATCCGCTGGGCAAGCCTTGTTAAGATCCGTGTAATCCACACACATACGCCAAGTGCCGTTTTTCTTAAGAACCAGCACCGGATTAGCAAGCCACTCTGGATGGAACACGTAAATGATAAAACCAGCTGCTAAGAGCCTGGCCACTTCCTCTCCAATGGCTTTGCGCCTTTCTTCGTTAAACCGGCGGAGAAATTGCTTTACCGATTTATACTTAGGATCAACATTAAGAGTGTGCTCAGCGAGTTCCCTCGGTACACCTGGCATGTCAGAAGGCTTCCATGCAAAAATGTCCCGATTCTCACGGATGAACTCGATGAGCGCGCTTTCCTATTTAGGGTCCAAGTTGGCACTGACAGTGAACTGTTTGGACGAATCGCCGGGCACGAAGTCAACAAGCTTGGTCTCAGCCGCCGATTTGAACTTCAGATCTGAATCATGCTCCGTAGTCGGCTTCTTCAAAGGGGTCATGTCCGCCGGATCAACATTGTCCCTATAATATTTCAACTCCTCCGTGGCACAAACCGACTCTGCATAGGCCGCATCACCTTCCTCACATTCCAAAGCAATCTTGCGGCTCCCATGAACCGTTATTGTTCCTTTGTAACCCGGCATCTTGAGCTGCAAATAGATATAACAAGGCCGTGCCATGAATTTGGCATAAGCTGGCCGCCCAAACAAGGCGTGATACGGGCTCCGGATTTTCACCACCTCAAAGGTTAGTGTTTCGGATCGGGAATCATGCTCGTCCCCAAAAAGCCACTTCCAGGGCTATCTTACCAACAGGGTATGCTGATTTTCCAGGCACCACACCATGGAACACTCTATTAGACGGTCTGAGATATTTGTTCGTTAGCCCCATGCGGCGGAATGTCTCATAGTACAGGATGTTAATACTGCTCCCTCCATCCATGAGCACCTTGGTGAATTTATAACCTCCCACCTGAGGGTCTACCACTAATGCCAACTGGCCCGGATTGTCAACCCGGGGGGGGGGGGGGGGAGGTGATCCTCCCTGCTCCACACGATAGGCTGCTCCGACCATCGTAAGTAACGTGGTACGGCCGGTTCAACAGAGTTCACCGCTCGCTTGTGAAGCTTCCGGTCGCGCTTATCCAAGCTAGTTGTGAAAACGTGATACTGCCCATTGTTCAGCTGTTTTGGCTGGCTCTGATAACCCGACTGCTACTGCTGCTGCTGCTGGTTGTAACCCCCTTGACCGCTCTGATTATTCTGGTTATTATTACCGCCCTGATTGAAACCTGAACCGGAAGCTCCATCGTGACCCGGCCCATGGAAACCGGATCCTGAGCCACCACCTGACCCACGGTCATACCGGAAGGCATTAGAGTTTTTAAATTCCTGCATAATGTAACAATCCTTCCAAAGGTGGTTAGCCGGCGCCTCCTTCGTCCCGTGTTTTGGACAAGGCTGATTCAACAAATAGTTTAAGCGATCCGGGTTAGGATTTGGAGCCCTATTACGATTCGCCGCTTTACCTCTGCGCCGCTGACCCTTGTCCTGCGCATTAGTGTTAGCCACAAAGTCCATGCTGCCATCCGCTTTACGCTTGCCTCCGTTTCCATGGCCCGCCAGTTTGTACTGATGCCCCTTGGAGTTGCTATTCTTCTTTCCCTTCCCTGCTTCGTCATCGTCAGTCTCGGGATCCTTGGTACTATCAGAATCGGCATACTTCACTAAAGCGGCCATGAGAGTTCCCATGTCATTACAGAACCACTTCATACGCCCCAACTTCAAATTTAAAGGCTTAAACCGGCTGTTGCCCTCCAGGGTTAAGATCGAAGAGTCAGCATTGATCCTGTCAGACGAGTGCAAGACTTCCGAAACGCGGCGTACCCAATGGGTTGTTGACTCTCCGTCCTCCTGAACACAAGCCGCCAAGTCTACTATGGACTTAGGCTGCTTACACGTATCTTTGAAATTCTGGATAAACCGGGCCCGCAACTGGGCCCATGAACTGGTAGAATTAGGCGGCAGGCTCTTCAACCAAGTACGGGCCGTGCCTTCAAGCATCATGGTGAAGTACTTTGCACACGCGGTCTCATCCACTTCCAGCATCTCCATGGCCATCTCATAACTCTCTACCCACGCTTCTGGAGATAAATCAGCGGTGTAATTCGGCACCTTGCACGGACCCTTGAAGTCTTTGGGCAGGCGTACATTGCGTAAAGCGGGGACTAAACAGGGCACTCCCAAGCTAGATGCGACCCCTGGCCCGGCTGAGGTGGTAGGACGAACCGGTGTGAGCTGATCCGCCTCGTTCTGTGCTGCTAACTCGACCTCCCTTCGTGCCCGGGCCCGGTCCACTACATCCTGAGCATCGGAACACCACCTGTCGGGCTATTGCCACAGGCTGCTTCACGGTTCCGCGCATTGCTTGACACGGCCGGTTCGTCCATGCGCCTACTATAGCTCCGGCTTGGACGAGGCGTGGAATGAATCCGATCGCGACTGTATGAGTATGCCTCCTGCTGAATCAAAGCGGTCCGGAGAAGTTCCTTAACCCGGCGTGTCTCTATTGCTTGCGGAGAGTCTCCTTCGACCGGGATAGCTTCTAATCGCGCAGCAGCTACGACAAGATTGTCCATAGGATTAGAATAATGACCCGAAGGTGTCTGGACCGGTGGAGGAATCACAATGTTCTGCCGAGTAGGTTCCATCAGGCGGGGTTGGACCGTCGCTCCTGGCCCTGGTGCCTCGACCCGGTTTACCTCCAGGTGCCCCGATGGATTACTGGTTCCTGCTCGCGGAGTGTGAAAGAGATTTCGAGGGTCGAACCCTAACGGCAGGCGTGATTTGTGCTTCCGCTTCAAGACCTCCTGTGATGCATTCTGGACGAGCATGAGCTTATAGGCCTGGGCGTCCAAAGCGGCCCGCTCTGCATCCATCTTGTACTTCTCTGCTGCCAGGTCGGCTTTGGCCTGTACGATCTGCTCTCTCACCTTTGCAACCTCCGCATCATGGGCCTCCTGATCCGCCGGATTGATCTCTGCCATAAGTACCGCTAGTGCGTCAAACAGGTCAGACAGAACTTGAACCGGTGGGCGCACAAGGCCTCCTGCCCCTGCTGCCGATGCCGCTGCTGATCCGGAGAGCATTGCTGCTTTGGTCGAAGAGTGATTCGCCGCCTGCGTGCCGGCCATGAATATTCCAACACGGTTGATCTGATCTGGGGGGTCTGGAATACTGTCGCCATCGGAACAGCCCCTAACATGGTCGTCTTGCAACTAGTACAATGATTCGGTCTCTCCGATTGAGGACTCGTCGCCGGAATAGACGACGGTCTCGCTACCGTATTCTGACTCGTCCTCATGCTCTCCTCCGTGGATGACTCCCACGAAGGCACGCTTCACGGCCGGTTTAACCTGGGTAGATCTCGCACGCTGAGCCGTCTCGACGAGGTCGGTGCGGATGTCCGGCTCAGGCCCAGGCTCACCAATCTTGCTGATAAAAACGTGTATACCACCAAAGGGGACCCGGTACCCATACTCGATCGAGCCGGCTTCGGGACCCCATCCTGCATCGTCGATGTAGAGCTTGCCGCGACGACTCTTGGTCATCCGGCCCACAGCATAGCCTTCGAGTCCTTTGAGCTTGCCCTCCAAGATCATCAAACCGTCGTGCGATAGCCCCACGGTGGGCGCCAACTGTCGTGGATTTGTCACGGCAGATGTCCTTGTGAAAGGACTTAGTCGTGGAGCCATCGCTACGGGTTAACTTGAAGGGGTTAAAGCGGACACAAAGACACAAGGGTTTATACTAGTTCGGCCCCTTCGATGAAGGTAAAAGCCTACGTCTAGTTGTGATGGAATTGATGTGGTCTCGATGACTAGGGAGCAAACAAGCTTCGCCTAGGCCTCGAGTTGTTGTTGTCTGTCCTTGAACCGCCGCCGGGTCGTCCCCTTATATACACGGGTGACGCCCGTCGGTCCACATAGTCCCACACCGGTTCATACTCGTATCCCGGTTGGTCTCTCTCTATTCCTAACTTACAATGCAAGTTTACATATCAAGCCGGTTTACGGCTACAAGTTCTAAACCGACTACAGGCCTTGGGCCTTCTTCTGTTTAATCACCTTTAAACTACTAATGAAGCTAACCCGGCCCAGGTAGGCCGGTTCACGCCCAGTGGTAATATCCCCAACAGTATTGGCATCTTGGAGTTTGTTTTTCTCCTGAATGACCCATGTAAGTACACGCTTGCCAGCGGCCGATTGCCTTTCAGCTCCTTGTTCACCCTCTCATGGGATTCTCGGATTCTGTTCCGGATTATCTGAGGATTTTCTCATCAGATATGGTTAGCGTTACTGTTCTATACATATAATGTTGTTTTTTCTCAATTTGGGAATACATACCAGTGGATGCCTTTTCGGACTTGACAGCTCGGCCGTAGCGGCCGTTAGCTGGGTTCGACACTTTTCCCGCTCTTGAGACAACAAGTTGTTCTTCTCTGTATTAATACAATGATCCTTAAATCAGTTGTACCAACTATTTCAAGTCTTAGGGGCTACTGATATACATAATTATCAAATTTTCATACTTACCCGTATATCTTCCAAATACTGGTTTGTGGCTCTAGCAAGCCCATCCTAAGCGGCTTGGATGTATGCATGACTTGAGTTGAAGGCATTGAAAGGCTCTTCTGAAAAATCAGGGTCGCGGAGTGCGGCCCGCCGGTGCCGATGATTCATAGTGCTCTCCACTTCAGAATTTGTAACGAACATTCTATCCGAATCCTCTGTATGAGGGCAGTCCGGTGTCACTTCCGTGTTAGCCTCCGTCCTTAAGACCGGGTCCGGATTCCGGCTTGTAGAGGCACGGCTGGCAGGATCCCCGGACATAGTCCGGCGGATGTTCTTTCTGCCAAACCACAACGAATAGTGTCATACTTTAAGATGACAACTACAGAGCGTGTTTAAGACCATACCTCCTTGATGACGGCTCGGCCATGTTTCTGTTCGCCTTTCCTTTTGAAGGCCTACCCGGCACGGGCGCCCCTTGTTGGCGAGTCGCCTCGGGTTCAGCATGGCGCACCGATCGTCTTCCCTTTAGAGCATAAGAATTGTGCGGTGGGTGAGACGGAAGGAGTAAATCCTTTTTGGAAGGTAAGTCTCATGTTTACTTACATGCGATGCAGGGAGGAGGCCGGGATAGTCAGCAATGATGGCCACTTCTATGCTGTCACAGCTCACCTGGTAAAACACCCCTTCCACGAGCTCCACGAATATATCCAGATCCTCTTTGAATCCGGGGTCGAGGGCCCGGTTATGGTCTTTGGCTGTGGTGCCGGGCTATGGAACTCCCTGGTTATTTTCGCCATTCCTGTTATAAATGGACGGAGTGAACATTTATGAAAGAAAAGACTCAGGGAATGAATAGAGTAGAGTAATGGAGGGCAGCTCACCCAATTGGGAGGGTTGTACATGGAAAATCCATCCCGTGGCTTAATGCGGATGAACTCCTCTCTTTCCCCCTTGTATAAACTGGATAGTATTTTCACCAGAGCGGTGGCGGAGTCTGGACCCTTTCGGCCGCAGCGGGTGGCGTCGTCTTCTCCATTGAAGTGCCACATGGGACGCCCTCGGCATTGTTGTGGCTGAACCCCCCGCATTATGGATATCGCCATAACCTCGACTATTGATAGTCCGGACTGAGCGAGCATTCTTATCTTGCTCATCAATTGAAGGACCTCCCTGCTATCTTCCTCTCTGTAGCTCCGGGGACGCTAGTTGAGGCGTTTCTTCAGCGGAGAGTTTGTGAACTCAGGAAGACCCATTCGGATTGGGCCAAGAAGGGAGACGTCCTTAATATAAAACCACTCGAAAGGCCATTCTTCGGATGCCTTCTTCAGTGTGCCGGATAAGTATCCGGTCCCGGCAATGCGCCATATCTCGGCTCCACCCACTTGGAATATTGATCCTTCTTGATTACGGGGGACGAGGCAAAATAGCTTCTTCCATAGCTCGAAATGGGCTTCGCAACCCAGAAATAGCTCGCAAAGAGCGACGTAACCTGCAATGTGCAGGATGGAGGCAAGTGTGAAGTTGTGCAGCTGGAGGCCATAGTACTCCAGAAGCCCGCGAAGGAATGGATGGATTGGAAATCCAACACCCCTCAGTAAGTAGGAAACAATGCAAACTTGCTCCCCCTAGATGCGTTGGGAAAGTTCTCCGCTTGCTCCACGCCATCGAAGGAAGCCAATCCAGCTCGAACGGGGATTAGATATGCAGGAGGTAGAAACCCTTGGGTCTACAACTTCACTAATTGGCCATGGGATACGGTACACTTCTCCCAAATGCCCGGCTTGGTGCTGCGAGGGCGGGAGGAAGAGCTGCGAGTGCCAGCCATGTTGGAGTGGTTTTTTCAAGCACGCTCTGATGATTCCTCGCTTGGGGAAGATGGTGTGGATTGGATCTGAAGATCTCCGTCTCTTTAATAGACAATTTATTTACATGCTTAGGGTGGCAAGTGTAAAATTGCCCCGACTTCTCGCATTCATTCGACACATGGAAGCTGAGACTATTAAGGTATAGAAGCTGATGAGCGTAACATTAAATGGGAAGCCAGACGCTGCTCTTTACAACAAGTACTTTAAAGAGTTTGGAGAAGGAACCCGCCTTGCAATGCCGAAGACAATCTGCGCGCCGGACTCATCGGCATTGAAGCCTGGTGTCGGTGTCGAAACCGGCGGATCTTGGGTAGGGGGTCCCGAACATAGCGTCTAAGGCTAATGGTAACAGGAGGCGGGGGACACGATGTTTACCCAGGTTTGGGCCCTCTCGATGGAGGTAATACCCTACTTCCTGCTTGATTGATCTTGATGATATGAGTATTACAAGAGTTGATCTACCACGAGACCGTAGAGGCTAAACCCTAGAAGCTAGCCTATGATTATGATTGTTGTTGTCCTACGGACTAAACCCTCCGGTTTACATAGACACTAGAGGGGGCTAGGGTTACATAGAGTCGGTTACAGAGAAGGAGATCTACATATCCGAATTGCCAAGCTTGCCTTCCATGCAAAGGAGAGTCCCATTCGGACATGGGACGAAGTCTTCAATCTTGTATCTTCATAGTCCAACAGTCCAGCCAAAGTATATTGTCCGGCTGTCAGAGGACCCCTTAATCCAGGACTACCTCAGTAGCCCCTGAACCAGGCTTCAATGACGATGAGTCCGGCGCGCAGATTATCTTCGGCATTGCAAGGCGGGTTCCTTCTCCGAATACGCCATAGAAGATTTTGAACACAAGAATTGTGTCCGGCTCTAAAAAAACAAATTCCACATACCGCCGTAGAGAGCACAATATTCCACAAATCTAATCTGCTGACAGCTTTTTATAGCATGACATCACGCCATGGTCCGGTCATTATTCGAACCGTTTTTCACAACCAGCAACAGCACGTAATGCGAGGCGGTTTCCTTGACACGTCTTGTCGAAGCAGAGATCATGTCCCCTTATCGCGGGATTCTCATCAATACGGGTGTGGGTAACCCAACCGTGCCATCAATCGTGGCGCTTGGGAAATAAGCGATTTTAGCGGGCAAGTGGGGAGGCGCAGGATCTCTGATGCCTTTATAAGGGGATAAGAACTCCCTTTTTCACCCACGCCCTTCTCTACTCATCCGTTCCTTTTTGCTCGAGCCCTAGTGCCCAAGCGCTCCTCTTCTCCGCCCAAAAAGGCTTCCCGAAAATGTCCAGATCCAGAGCAGGAGGAAAGTGGATGGCCTCTACCGTCCGAGAGAAGGATATCAAAAAGCTTCGGGGGGCCGGGTATCTGGCCAAGAGAATTGGCCACCATCTTCCGACGGTGGGACAGATCATCCCTACTCTGGAACCCCACGAGAGGGTGGTATTCCTTCCTCATTTTATCCACGGGCTAGGGTATCCCCTTCATCCCTTCTTTTGCGGCATCATGTATTATTACGGGATTGATTTTCATGATCTATCCCCAAATTCCTTCCTCAACAACTCGACATTCATCATCATGTGCGAGGCCTTTCTCCGCGTCCCGCCGCACTTCCGCTTATGGCTAAAGGTTCTGAATGTGAATCCCAAGGTAGTAAGCGGCGAGCATGCCAAATGCGGAGGCGCTATGGTGAGCAAGATGCCCAACGTTACATGGCTAACAGGTAGCTTTAATGATTCCATCAAGGAGTCAGCAGCAGTGGTTTTACATCACCGAGCCACGTGGCAAGGAATGGGCCGCTGCTCCCGAGTTCAGTTCCGGTGCCCCCCTGCGACTTACGTCCTGGCACAAGAAGGGCCTGAACTGGGCTTCATCTGAAGAGCTATCGGAGCTCCAGACGCGCGTCCAAGACATGGAAGACAAGAACATCAAGCTCGTCAATGTAGTCCAGGTGATGTTGGTTCACCGGATTCTACCATGTCAACACCGAGCTTGCAATCTATGGGAGTTCGACCCGGCCAAGCACCAGACCCTGCTAGAGCTCTTTGGCTCTATGAACAAGGACATCTGGAAGGTGCTTTTTAAGTCCGGTAAACCGTGGCCGGACTCCGCCGAGGACCGCGGGTACCAACTGTCCCGCCCCGCAAGTTCGGTAAGTAACTGTACGTTGACAATTCATGTTTTTTATCTGCACATCCTCAGGAAAATATTTAATGTATTTCCTATCAATTTTCTAGGGCTGGGCGAAGAAGGCGGGGCGGATCTACTGTCCGGCCCCGCTACAGAAGAACCGGCCGGCCCACTTCTGATGAATATGTTGGTCCCAGCGCCTTATAAGGCGCCGAAGAAGAAGGCCTAAAAGGAGGCCAAGAAGACCAGGGGCGGCCTCCGGCACCGTGGAGCCTCGGACACAAAATCTGAGGACTCCAATGCCCATTCTTCCTCCGAATAGGACGAGGAGGAGGAGGAAGACGAATCCCCCGCGGGGAAAAAAACAAAAGGACGGCCTCCACATCCGTGGAGGCCGATTCGCCTAAGAGGGGGGAAACACCTCTTCAAGAGAAGTCCACCGCCGCCGCCGTTAGCAGCCTGGAGTGGGATCCCAGGGCCGAGCCCCTGGTGAACTCATGAGTATAAAATCTGAACACGCTCATGTGTCCCGACTTGTCACGGCGTGATATTTTAATCTGAGCCGTACTTTTTTCAGTCCGGCGAGGTCCCGCGTCAAACAATCCTTGTCGGAGGATTTGCTGGGTTCGGATGCAATGGAGAGTGGGACACCCCCGAAGGATCTCTCCCCCAAACATATGACTGAAACCAAGGTTTCGTTCCAGAAGGACCAATGCCACGGGGGGGGGGGGGGGGGGGGAGATCGCGAAGGCGGTGCCAGGAGGCCGGACTTCGGGGTTCGGATATACGAGAGAGAAGGCTCCCGTGAATGTTGACGGTGGGGGTTATCTTGAATCCGCCCCCAGCCGGACACAATTCTGGAGACCTATAAGGATGTAGGGTCAGGCAGGCAACCTCTGCAGTTGGAGGAGGTGTATGTTCCACCGGTGACCTCTGTCCAACCAGAGGTGCCGGATGCTTTATTGGCGGCACTGAAGGGTGCCTCCATCGTTGATGAACACCGTACCCTTATGGGTGCGGTGATTGAGAAGATTCAGTCTACTGAGAGTGGACTGAATGAATCCTGTACCAGCATCATAAGAGGCTTTGAGGTATGTTTTATGAAGTTTGGAAGAGTGTCATGGTATAGATAGCAGCCCCTGATACACTGTTCGGTGAAAGAAAGAACCGGACAGAGGATCAATTTTATGTTCGCAGGAGACTCATTTGATGACATCTATCACTCTTTTTTAATAAGCAGGCGTCTGTAGCGACTGTCGCCTCTCATGATGCGGAAGTATCCGGACTGAGGCATAGTCTGGAGCGGGCCGAAGGAGAACTTGGCCAAGTGAAGAAACAGCTGGAGGGTAACCAAGGTATGCAGAAACCTTGTTTATTTAGCACCAACGAATAAGTGTGCATGATGAAAATATTTTTATAATGTGCTCTAGGGGCGACGGCCGAAATTGAGGCTCTTAAGAAGGCTGTGGCCGAAGCCGAGAAGAAGGCAGCCGCAGAGCAGGCTCTCTGTGAGAAGCACGAGGCCAGAGTTATTGAAGCTGACCGGGAGCCTCAGGAGGCCGTAAAGAAATGTGAGTCCTTGGAGCAGAGCTTATGAGGGAAAGAATCCGAACTCTCCCAGGCTCGCCAAGCCGCTAGTGATGCCCAGGGGGAAGCCCAAGGTGCCCTGAAGGAAATTCAGGTGGCGAGGAAGATTGCCATTGGTAAGGTTTTTTCTATACAAAGCGGGTATTTGAGAGGAGACAATCAAGTTTGATAGCTTGAATTTTGATTTCTACAGGGGTATTCGCGGAGCTGCTGCGCAACATATCTGATGCGGCCCAATTCTACCGAGCCGAAGAGAGGAGTACTATGGATAAGCTCTTCTGGATGCAGTATCTGGCGCCGAATTATCCAGTGCCTTTCTCCGATCAACTGAAGCAGTTGGTCGAACTGCATAAGGAGGCCGAGCTAGCCATGAAGGATTTACTTATCTGGCTGTGGCCCACTGAGCCGATTCTGAGCAGTTACTTCGGGCTCGTGAAGCGGTTTATGAGTGCGTGCCCTCGACTCAAAGTCATCAAGCGGTCGGTCTGCATAGAGGGTGCGCGAATGGCCTTCGCCCATGCAAAGGTGCATTGGGGGAAGATGGATGCGGAAAAGTTGATGACCGAGGGACCGCCGAAGGGGAAGGAGCACCGCAAGCCCGAACTGTATTATGAAGGTGTCTTGAAAGGAACCTGCCTTGCGGCGGAGCAATGCACCAAGGACATTATATTTCCATGAATACGATCATGTTTGTCCTTTGTAATGTTTGAACAAGGTCATTTTCTATTATGTAGTGCTTGTTGTTTGAAAGTTTTTCCTCCTGTGCGGCTATTTTATATACTAATCCTGAGAGTCGGCCAGTCGTCGGCTTCTGCCCCCACCAGTTTTTGGTCCCTAAAGGAGGTGTTCTACACAGCGAACCAGGCAATCGGACTATAGGGCTTTATCGCTCTCACTTAGCCATAGGAGTTTTTGCAAGGAAGGTAGGCGCAACCCCTGGTGTTTGGAAGACCGCACGAGGGGCTCTATAAGCGCCTGATCGGAAAAGGCCAATCCATCGCACACTGCATTGGTTATGGAATTATGCGGAAGAAGTCCTTAAAGATTTTAGAACCTCTCGAATAGCTGACCAGCTCTCGCTACATCATGACAGTTAGTTTTCGGCTTTCTCTACTGAGGTGCTCGTTCGGAAGAACCAGGACACAATCGCAGTAGTTCTCCCAGTGCTACCTTAGCCAATATAGAGGAACGTAAGGTACCAAAACATAGGAGTCGGGCAAACCCAACTATTGACCCAAGACATGATTCGGAGTTGATGCATATAATGGAATAAGTTCAGGGTGCTGAACTGCCGTGAAGGTGTTCGGACTTTTTTGCCGTAGTATGGGCATGATGAAGCCCCTGGCATATTAAGGCATATCGCAATAAGCAGTCGCCTTTTAAAAAAAGAGTTTTAAATAAGAAATAGCAGCAGATGAGCATCGCATAAATTCACAAGTTGTATCTGAATGATATGTCAATGCGTATGAGTACAGATGATGTGATAAAAAGAAATATGATTGCAGAACCTGCTGATCCTAGGCATGAGGAAGTTGTGTTCGGATCCGGGGTGTAGTCGGGTAATCATAGAGGGGAATATCTGGAGATTCCCTTATGGGCTTGAACTGTTTCCACGCCATCCATCCTGGCCTATGTAAAGGTGAACCTCCAGAGAAAATGCAAGAAATGGTTTTGTGCCACAGAGCGGTTGAGCCGCGGTATGTGGCTTGTATTATCTTTTTCCGGAGTGTTTTTAATTAAGCTCCGGGTGAGCCGGGCTATCCTGCCGTGCAGTAGTTCGGACCCCTTTGGCGGTGTCCGGGAGCTTGGCCGTCGACTCGAGGTTCGACTGGAAGGTGCCATCCGTTGCTCTTGCTGTTAAAGCGGTGGTAGACCCTTCGGCAGTGAGGGGGAGTTCAGACCTGTCATTAACCGTGATGACGCCGCGCGGACCGGGCATCTTGAATTTACGTTAGGCATAATGTAGCACCGCGTTGAACCGAGCGAACGCGGTTCGTCCGAGCAGTTCCTGATGGTCACTATAGAAGGGGACGATGCCAAAGACTAAATCTTCGGTACGGTGATTGTCCGGAGATCCGAAGACCACTTCCAGTGTGATTGAGCCCGTGCAACAGGCCTCTACACCTGGTATGATACCTTTAAAGGTGTTTTTTGTGGGCTTGATCCTTGAAGGGTTGATGCCCATTTTGCGCACTGTATCCTGGTATAGCAGGTTTAGGCTACTGCCTCCGTCCATAAGGACTCGTGTGAGGTGGAATCCATCAATGATGGGGTCGAGGACCAATGCGGCCAAACCGCCATGACGGATACTGGTAGGATGGCCCCTGCGGTCGAAAGTGATCAGGCAAGAGGACCATGGGTTAAACTTTGGGTCAACTGGCTCCATTGTATAAACTTCCCTTAGTGCATGTTTGCCCTTGGGAATGTGGCTTGCGTATATCATATTCACCGTTTTCACCTGGGGAGGGAATTTCTTCTGTCCTCCCGTATTCAGTGGTCCGGGCTCCTCGTCGTCATCATTGCTTCGAGACCCCTTCCCCTTATTTTCGGCATCTGACTAGCGGGCTTGTCTGAAGACCCAGCATTCTTTGTTGGTGTGGTTGGCTGGTGTTCCTGGGGTGCCATAAATTTGGCATGGACGGTCGAGTATGCGGTCCAAACTGGACGGGCCTGAATTGTTTTTGTTAAATGGCATTTTCCGTTGACCGGACTTTGAGCCACTGAATCCGGCATTGACTGACGTGTCTTCGGCACTATCACCATTTTTGCGGCGCTTGTGTTTCTTGCGCCGTGGTTGGTCATTGCTATCCTTGGCTTTCAATGTGGCAGGATTGCTTGTTGTGTTGTTGCTACGAGCCAACCAGCTATCCTAGCCCGCACAAAAGCGGGTCATGAGTGTTGTGAGGGCTGCCATGGACTTTGGCTTTTCTTGGCCGAGATGTCAGGCGAGCCATTCATCACGGATGTTATGCTTAAAGGCCGCTAGGTCTTCGTCATCCGGACATTCGACAATTTGGTTCTTCTTGGTTAGGAACCGGGTCAAAATTTCCTGGCTGACTCTCCGGGCTGTTGGATTATGTGACTTAGATCATCAGCATCTGGTGGTTGCATATAAGTGCCCTGGAAGTTGTCAAGGAATGCATCTGCCAGGTTCTCCCAACTCCCGATGGAGTTTTCTGGCAAGCTGTTCAGCCAATGCCGAGCCGGTCCCTTGAGTTTTAGTGGGAGGTACTTGATAGTGTGTAGATCATCTCCGCAGGCCATGTGAATATGGAGGAAAAAATCTTCTATCCATACCGCGGGGTCTGTGGTACCATCGTATGATTCAATGTTCACGGGTTTAAACACTTCTGGGAATTCATGATCCATTACTTCATTAGTAAAGCATAGGGGATGTGCGGTGCCTCTGTGCCGGGCTTTACTGTATTCGGCCCGGCCGGATTTGTTAGTGTATCCGGCGTAACGGTCCTCGTCACGCTTTGGGGCGCGCCCCCGTGATCCGTACATCGATCTTGATTGTCCTGCTTTGCTTTTCGATTTGTCTCGCAGGTCATGCATGGAGCCCCGGGCCTTAGTGTTACTGTTTGTTTGGCGCCGGGGTGCGGGCTGGACTTCCGGATGGTATGCCGCTTTGTCGCGGCCACGGTGTGGCCGGTCAGCCGCATCATGCGCTGGTAGTGTTGGTTTTAATGCCTCCTCCTCGAGTTGAGGTAGCAACCTGCACTTTGGGTAACTTTTGGTAAGGCGCTCGAGTCCGTATTCCTTGGCAGCCAGGACCTCGGTCCATCTATCAGTTAGTAGATCTTGATCAGCTTGAAGCTGTTGCTGCTTTTTCTTCACGCTTTTTGTAGTGGCTATAAGCCGGGCGCTTGAAGCGCTCATGCTCGATGGGATCCTCGGGCACGATGAGTTCTTCGTCGCCAAGGCTCACTTCGTCTTTGGAGACAGGCATCTAATCATCCTCTGATTCTCCATCTGTCACTTGTTCCTTACAGCTAGCTTGCCCGTCTTCTTGCCCGGCCTACTCGAAGCCTGGCTGGGCAGGATTGTTTTCGTATTTGGCACCATCCGGATTGTTATCTCTTGTGCCGGAATCACTATTTTTGCTATGGTGAGGCTTGGAGCGGCTCCTATGACGCCGGTGCTTAGATTGCTTCTCCAAGGGGTTATCATCCGTTGCCTCATTACCATTGCTTTCTTTGGGGGTGTCCATCATATATATATCATATGATGAGGTGGCTGTCCAGAGCCCTATAGGCGGTGGTTCATGTTCTTCTCCTGCATCGTCGTCCATACCGTCGATGTCTTCGGAGTTGAAGTCAAGCACGTCGGTTAAGTCATCGACAGTGGCTATTAAGTGGGTGGTGGGTGGGGAACAAAGTTCTTCGTTGTCCGCTTCCCCCTCGAGCCAGACTTAGTTCGGCCAAGGATCTCCGGACAAGGAAAGTGAAAGCACAAGTGCTCCCTGGGTGATTTTCGTAATTAATGTCAACATATCTCTTGTTGGACTAACACTTCTACCTAGTATGTTTCAGACAATTTCAGCAATGGAGTGGCATGGACTAAAGTATGTGGGACCCCTTCAAGATACTAAGGACAAAGGATTGGCTCAAGCTCCAAGATCAAGACTCTACATTTTCTATTTTAGTGATCCAAGATCACATTGAGTCTATAGGAAAAGCCAATACTATCAAGAGGGGATGAGGTGTTGCTTAATGGCTTACTTGCTCAAGTGCTTAGTGATATGCTCCAAACCCCTCAACTACTTTCGCATATCCACATATGTCCTAAACCAAAAGTCTAACTCGGCCCTACCGATTCTTTCTATCCGGCGCCACCGAGTTCAGATGTCATAGCCACTGCCACAAACCCTAGGCAAATTGGTTTCACCGATAGGGATCTCGGTCTCACCGAGATGGAATTGTAATCTCTCTGTGTATGTCCATTACCAAAATCGGTTTCACCGAGTTTGAGCAATCAGTACTACCTGATTACAATGCAAACTCTCTGGTTAGCTTATTACCAAAATCGGTCTCACCGAGTTTGTGTAATCGGCCCTACCGAGTTTGCCTGACCAACTCTCTGGTTAGCTTATTACCAAAATCGGCCCCACCGAGTTTGTGTAATCGGTCTCACCGAGATTACGTTATGCCCTAACCCTAACCATATCGGTCCTACCGAGTTGCATGTCGGTCCCACCGAAAATCCTAACGGTCACTAGATTTGCTGAATCGGTCCGACCGAGTTTCTCAATTCGGTCCCACCGAGTTTGGCAAGTTGTGTGTAACGGTTAGATTTTGTGTGGAGGCGATATATACCCCTCCACCCACTCTTCATTCGTGGAGAGAGCCATCAGAACGAACCTATACTTCCAGCATACATTTTCTGAGAGAGAACCACCTACACTTGTATTGAGGCCAAGATATTCCATTCCTACCATATGAATATTGATCTCTAGCCTTCCCCAAGTTGCTTTCCACTCAAATCTTCTTTCCACCAAATCCAAATCCTGTGAGAGAGAGTTGAGTGTTTGGGACACTATCATTTGAAGCACAAGAGCAAGGAGTTCATCATCAACACACCATTTGTTACTTCTTGGAGAGTGGTGTCTCCTAGATTGGCTAGGTGTCACTTGGGAGCCTCCGACAAGATTGTGGAGTTGAACCAAGGTAAGGGCAAGGAGATCGCCTACTTCGTGAAGATCTACCGCTAGTGAGGCAAGTCCTTAGTGGGCGACGGCCATGATGGGATAGACAAGGTTGCTTCTTCATGGACCCTTCGTGGGTGGAGCCCTCCATGGACTCGCGCAACCGTTACCCTTCGTGGGTTGAAGTCTCCATCAACGTGGATGTACGATAGCACCACCTATCGGGACCATGACAAAAACATCCATGTCCCCAATTGCGTTTGAATCCTCCAAACCCTTCCCTTTACATACTTGCAAGTTGCATGCTTTACTTTCCGCTGCTCATATACTCTTTGCATGCTTGCTTGTTATGTATTGTGATTGTTAAACTTGTGCCTAAACTCCACTCCAACTTAAAGAAGTTAAAAACTGCAACTTTTGGCACTTAGTGTCTAATCACCCCCCCTCTAGACACCTCTTCTCGATCCTTTCAATTGGTATCAGAGCTTTGGTCTCCATTGATTTGGTTTAAACACCATTGGAGGAAGATGGATGAGTCTACAATTGGGAGTCTTAGACATAGAGTGCCAATACTTGATGGAGAGTACTTTCAAGAGTGGAAAAATGAAATGCTTGTGATTTTCAATCAATATCATTTGAACAAGTACATTGCTAGCCCTTGTGCACCTCATGTTGATCCTATGCATCCTCTCTTCATGAGTCAATTGACATGATTCGCAATCTTAGAACTGTTGAACTTATCACTAGAGGTTTGCCTAGAAACTTGATTAGATGTTTGCCTACTCTTAAGTGTGCCTACACCATATGGAAATTTCTTGAGGAACGCTTTCCAAATTATTCCTTGAAAACTCTAGATGAAATTCTCCATAAGTCTATTGCCTTGAGTAAGATGAATTCCAGTGATCCTATATTTAGTGATTATCTATTTGAGCTTACATACCTTATGCGTGCCAAAGGAGATGTTGGAATCATTACCGACATTATTTTCGAAGCTATTAAAATTCATAAACAAGATCATTGTCAAACTCACTCTAACGAATCACCCTCTCTAGGATTTGATCCACCACTTGACAATGTTGAACACGGATACTATGACGAGGATGATGATAGTGACTTTGATCTTGAAGATGCAATGAGACATTTTGGTCTTATGGCAAATCTTCGGGGATATATGGCAGGAGGAAAGGAATGGTTTCTTGATAGTGGATGTACCGATCACATGACCGGAGATAAAGATATGTTTCATGAGCTTGCTGAAAACGATGGTCCTCGAAAGTATGTCACTTTCGGTGAAAACTCAAAGGGTAAGGTGGTTGGCCTCGGTAAGGTGGCCATATCACATGATAGCTCCATACAAAATGTCATGCTTGTTGAATCTCTTGGCTACAACTTACTTTCAGTATCTAGACTTGCTGATTTCGGTTTCAATGTCCTATTTACTGAAGTAGATTGCCAAGTGTTTCGTAGAGATAATCATAAAATGGTCTTTACCGGTGTACGTAGAGGTGATCTATACATTGTTGATTTCACTAAAAAGGCTCAACCTAGAACTTTCTTTATTGCTAAATCTTCTAAAGGTTGGTTATGGCATAGACGATTAGGTCATGTTGGCATGTGAAACCTTGACAAGCTTATTAAAGGAAATCATATCCTTGGCGTCAACAATGTCATATTTGATAACGATAGACTTTGCAGCACTTGTCATGCAGGTAAACAGGTCGGAGGGAGGCATCATGTGAAGAACATCATGACCACAAGGAGGCCACTAGAGCTACTTCACATGGATCTTTTTGGTCCCAACGCCTACAAAAGTCTCGGTGGAAATTCTTTTGGTCTAGTTATAGTTGATGATTTTTCAAGATTTATGTGGCTGTTCTTTCTTGATGATAAATCGCAGGTCCAAAAGGTCTTCAAAAACTTCGCTAGGAAGGCCCAAAATCAATTTCAAGTGAAGATCAAGAAGGTTCGCAGCAACAATGGAACGGAGTTCAAGAACGCAAATGTGGATACCTTTCTTGATGAAGAAGGTATTTCACACGAGTTCTCGGCTACGTACACACCTCAAGAAAATGGAGTTGTTGAGAGGAAGAACCGGACACTCATGAAAATGGCGAGAACGATGCTTGATGAGTACAAGACGCTGAATCACTTTTGGGCGGAAGCGGTTGAGACAGCTTGTCATGCAACAAATCACTTGTATCTTCACAAGCTACTCGGCAAGACGGCATACGAGCTTCTCACCGGTAACAAACCACAAGTTGGATACTTTCGAGTATTCGGCTCAAAGTTCTACATTCTTGATAAGCATCATCATTCTAAATTTGCTCCTAAGTCTCATGAAGGTTTCCTACTTGGTTATGGGTCAAACTCTCACACATACCGCGTCTACAACAATTTCACCCGAAAGGTTGAAGAAACGGTAGATGTGAAGTTTGATGAATCTAACGGCTCGCAAGTAGAGCAATTGCCAATTGATGTAGGAGACAAAGATCCCTCAAAAGCAATCCAAGACTTGTCTATTGGCAATATTCGTCCAACGGAAGTGAAGGAGAGTACCTCGTCCATCCAAGTGGAAGATTCTACCTCACGACAAGGTGAACCAAGAGTTGATACGGAAGCATCCACAAGTGGGACACACCAAGATGAAGAAAAAGAGGAAGTGCACCAAGATGAACATCAACAACCTCCTTCTCCACCATAACAAGAGAACGACAACGTCAACAATGAAGAAGGCCAAGAAGAAGAACAAGATGAAGAAGATGTTCAACCAAGACCAAAGAAAATTTTCACGAGTTCGAGCAAGAATTACTAAAGATCATCCCGTTGAGCAAATCTACAAAGATATCCAAACCGGGAGAATCACTCGCTCTAAAACTCGTTTAGCTAACTTTTGTGAACACTATTCATTCATCTCTAGCATTGAACCTATGAAGGTTGAAGAAGCATTGGAAGATCCGGATTGGATAAACGCTATGCATGAAGAGCTACACAACTTTGAGAGGAATCAAGTTTGGACATTGGTTGAGAAGCCCGACAACAACCACAACATCATCGGTACCAAATGGGTGTTTCGCAACAAGCAAGATGAAGATGGACAAGTAGTTTGCAACAAAGCATGTCTCGTCGCCCAAGGCTACACACAAGTCGAAGGTATGGATTATGGTGAGACTTATGCTCCCGTTGCTAGACTTGAGTCCATTCGCATCTTACTTCCCTATGGTAATCACCATGATATCCCCTTGTACCAAATGGACATTAAAAGTGCTTTTTCTAAATGGTGAAATAGAGGAGGAAGTTTATGTTAAACAACCTCCCGGCTTTGTTAATCCTAAGAAACCTAATCATGTTTACAAACTTCACAAAGCTCTTTATGGTCTTAAACAAGCTCCTAGAGCATGCTATAAATGCTTGACCAAGTTACTTGTTGAAAAAGGCTTTGAAATTGGAAAAATAGATTCTACTCTTTTTACTAAAAGGGTCAATGGAGAACTATTTGTATGCCAAATCTATGTTGATGATATTATATTTGGTTCCACTAACCCTCATTTTAGTGAAAAGTTTGGAAAGCTAATGTCGAAGAAGTTTTAGATGTCTATGATGAGTGAACTCAAATTCTTTCTTGGTTTGCAAATCAAGAAAACTAAGGAAGGTACCTTTGTCTCTCAAACAAAGTACACCAAGGACTTATTCAAGAAGTTCAATATGCAAGAATGCAAAGGTATGACTACACCCATGCCTACTAGTGGACATCTTGATTTAACCAAAGATGGTGAACCGGTTGATCAAAAGGTTTATCGCTCTATGATTGGTTCATTGTTATATCTATGTGCTTCACGTCCTGATATCATGCTAAGTGTGTGCATGTGTGCACGATATCAAGCTGCTCCTAAAGAATGTCATCTTTAGGCCGTGAAAAGGATAGTGAGATACTTAATCCATACACCAAACTTTGGCATTTGGTATCTAAAGAGGGCCTCTTTCGATCTTGTTGGCTACTCCGACTCGGATTATGCCGGTGACAAGGTTGATAGAAAGTCCACTTCGGGTACTTGTTAATTTCTTGGTAGATCTCTTGTGTCTTGGTCTTCCAAGAAACAAAACTCAGTATCCTTATCCACCACCGAAGCGGAATACATTGCCGCTGGTTCATGTTGTGCTCAATTACTTTGGATGACCCAAACTCTTAAAGATTATGGTATATATGTGAAACATGTTCCATTACTTTGTGACAATGAAAGTGCTATCAAGATTGCTCACAATCCCGTGCAACACTCTCGAACTAAGCATATTGAAGTTCGTCATCATTTCATTCGAGATCATGTTGCCAAAGGGGACATTAATCTTAAGCATGTTCACAGCGAAAAGCAATTAGCAGATATATTCACTAAACCACTTGATGAGAGAGTGTTTTGCAGGTTAAGGGGTGAATTCAACATCATTGATGCTTCAACTTGGAGTAGAAACTCTATTGGATACATGCAAGACATGATCCTATGACTAATCATTGATATTTCTCTTATGATGATAATCTTATGTCTTGGATACATTTGCACCTTGCATGTTATCTAACCCATGTAGGTACTTGGATGAATCTAAATCTATGAGATTGCAACTCACTCACATCTTGAGCAATCTCTACATCACCAAGTCTCTACACAACGGTGGTTGAAGACAAGGAAGCACGGAACCATTCAAACATATCATTTGACAAATTCTATGTTAAGCTTCATGATTGTCATTTTGGATACACAAGTGCTCTTCCTTGCAAAAACTAACCCATGTAGGTAGATGAACTCAAATTCCAAGTGGTGCTCCCAACTCTTGATGAGCTACATCAATCTTGAGCAACCCACACAAGTTCAACTACATGATCACGATCAACACCACCACCCAAGGTATGTTATTCCATCTTAGAGAAGCTTTACTCCAAGACATGAGTCAAAGCAACTCGACAAGATGTGAATACTCAAAGATGCTTAAACGAAAAATGGTAACCCCATTTTGAGCTTAAACGATGAGTATGACCTATGATCAAGTGATCTCACTTGACTCCTAATTAAGTCAATATACTCTAACATAGGTGACATTGTCGCCGACCAATTCTAGATGAAGTTGTCTTGTGTTCTTTTCTGTGCTCTTGCATTTGTCCCATGCATCTTTGTTTCCCCTTTAAAAAAACTCCATCTAGATTTCTTTTCTTCTCTATTTGTTCTGCATTCCCTGCATCTAATTCATTGCAAATCCTTCAGTTAAATTCCTTGCAAATCGTTGTGAGATCTTACGTGTCTAGTGAGCTCAGGTGACAAGTGTTTTCTCTGTGATGAACTCGGTCACACCGGTCTCTTGTTTTCGGTCTAACCGAATTCTTTCGGTGCAACCGAAGCATACCACTCGGTGCCACCGATTTCACTACAGGAAAGACATTTTGCCATTTATTCCTGCATTACTCTTGATCCAGCTCCACTCAATGAATCTTGTCCTCTACAAGCATCACATTTACCTTAGTGCTTTGTGCTGTGACTCAAGGACCAAACCCATTCACAACAAATTCCAGAAGTCCCTTCTTGGAAATTGATGTCAAAGGGGGAGAGAGAGATCAAATCAAAGCTTAATCATATCTCTAGGGGGAGAGAATACTCAAGGAGAGAGTAATCTTCAAGGATCCCAGATGCTTGGTATTCAAGAGGAGAGATGCCACATGTCTTCTTGAGGGGAAAGACATGTTCATATGTGCTTATTTGCATTAGCTCTGTTCATTTGTTTCTTTGAGCTCTGATTTTCTGTTCCCTATCTTCTCCCAGTATCCCATGCTAGATTCAGGGGGAGCAAGACATCTAAGGGAAAGAAATTCTTTAAATTCATTGCACATCTTTACCTTTGGGGACATGTCTATGTTAAATGTGGTACTTAGTACTCACTCTCTACATGTCATCCCAATCTTGGTACTCTTGTGGCTTCTTTCTGTTTGCTCTGGCTAGTAGGTGCATCTGTGTTATCTAACCTTATTTTCACAGGTTCATTCCATCCTAAGCCAACTCAAGACCACAAGGTAAGTATATGCATCACAATCATGTGTATGAGGAATTCTTGTTGATGTACATACTGTTTGCAAGAAGGACTCATGAGCATGAAGGTACATTTCCCATATTCACATCTATTGCTCTGATGCATATAGCTAAGATACATGTAACACATTGCCTACTCTATCATGGTTATGCTCTCACATGCTTCTATATTACATATTCACATGATTGCATACGTGTAGGGGGAGCCTATGCTTGATACATGTCTTTCCAAAGCTGTACTTGCTATTCTCTATATCTTTATCTAAAGCTTTGATGTATGTTGTCCTCAATTACAAAAAAGGGGGAGATTGAAAGCACAAGTGCTCCCTGGGTGATTTTGGTAATTAATGTCAACATATCTCTTGTTGGACTAACACTTCTACCTAGTATAATTCATACAAGTTCAGCAATGGAGTGGCATGGACTAAAGGATGTGGAACCCCTTCAAGATGCTAAGGACAAAGGATTGGCTCAAGATCCAAGATCTTGACTCTACATTTTCTATTTTAGTGATCCAAGATCACATTGAGTCTATAGGAAAAGCCAATACTATCAAGAGGGGATGAGGTGTTGCTTAATGGCTTACTTGCTCAAGTGCTTAGTGATATGCTCCAAAGCCCTCAACTACTTTCTCACATCCACATATGTCCTAAACCAAAAGTCTAACTCGGCCCTACTGATTCTTTCTATCCGGCACCACCGAGTTCAGATGTCATAGCCACTGCCATAAACCCTAGGCAAATCGGTTTCACCGATAGGGATCTCGGTCTCACCGAGATGGGATTGTAATCTCTCTGTGTATGTCCATTACCAAAATCGGTTTCACCGAGTTTGAGCAATCGGTACTACCGAGATTACAATGCAAACTCTCTGGTTAGCTTATTACCAAAATCGGTCTCACCGAGTTTGTGTAATCGGCCCTACCGAGTTTGCCTCACCAACTCTCTGGTTAGCTTATTACCAAAATCGGTCCCACCGAGTTTGTGTAATCGGTCTCACCGAGATTACATTATGCCCTAACCCTAACCATATCGGTCCTACCGAGTTGCATGTCGGTCCCACCGAAAATCCTAACGGTCACTAGATTTGTTGAATCGGTCCGACCGAGTTTCTCAATTCGGTCCCACCGAGTTTGGCAAGTTGTGTGTAATGGTTAGATTTTGTGTGGAGGCTATATATACCCCTCCACCCACTCTTCATTCGTGGAGAGAGCCATCAGAAAGAACCTACACTTCCAGCATACATTTTCTGAGAGAGAACCACCTACACTTGTGTTGAGGCCAAGATATTCCATTCCAACCATATGAATCTTGATCTCTAGCCTTCCACATGTTGCTTTCCACTCAAATCTTCTTTCCACCAAATCCAAATCCCGTGAGAGAGAGTTGAATGTTTGGGAGACTATCATTTGAAGCACAAGAGCAAGGAGTTCATCATCAACACACCATTTGTTACTTCTTGGAGAGTGGTGTCTTCTAGATTGGCTAGGTGTCACTTGGGAGCCTCCGACAAGATTGTGGAGTTGAACCAAGGAGTTTGTAAGGGCAAGGAGATCGCCTACTTCGTGAAGATCTACCGCTAGTGAGGCAAGTCCTTCGTGGGCAACGGCCGTGGTGGGATAGACAAGGTTGATTCTGTGTGGACCCTTCGTGGGTGGAGCCCTCTGTGGACTAGCGCAACCATTACCCTCCGTGGGTTGAAGTCTCCATCAACGTGGATGTACGATAGCACCACCTATCGGAACCATGACAAAAACATCCGTGTCTCCAATTGCGTTTGAATCCTCCAAACCCTTCCCTTTACATACTTGCAAGTTGCATGCTTTACTTTCCGCTGCTCATATACTCTTTGCATGCTTGCTTGTTATGTATTGTGATTGTTAAACTTTTGCCTAAACTCCACTCCAACTTAAAGAAGTTAAAAACTGCAACTTTTGGCACTTAGTGTCTAATCACCCCCCTCTAGACACCTCTTCTCGATCCTTTCAATTGGTATCAGAGCTTTGGTCTCCATTGATTTGGTTTAAATACCATTGGAGGAAGATGGATGAGTCTACAATTGGGAGTCTTAGACATAGAGTGCCTATACTTGATGGAGAGTACTTTCATGAGTGGAAAAATGAGATGCTTGTGATTTTCAATCAATATCATTTGAACAAGTACATTGCTAGCCCTTGTGCACCTCATGTTGATCCTATGCATCCTACTCTTGATGAGTCAATTGACATGATTCACAATCTTAGAACTATTGAACTTATCACTAGAGGTTTGCCTAGAAACTTGATTGGACGTTTGCCTACTATTAAGTGTGCCTACACCATATGGAAATTTCTTGAGGAATGCTTTCCAAATTATTCCTTGAAAAATCCAGATGAAATTCTCCATAAGTCTATTGCCTTGAGTAAGATGAATTCTAGTGATCCTATGTTTGGTGATTGTCTATTTGAGCTTACAAACCTTATGCGTGCCAAAGGAGATGTTGGAATTATTAGCGACATTATTTCTGAAGCTATTAAAATTCATAAACAAGATCATTGTCAAACTCACTCTAACGAATCACCCTCTCTAGGATTTGATCCACCACTTGACAATGTTGAACATGGATACTATGACGAGGATGATGGTAGTGACTTTGATCTTGATGATTGAGGGAGTCCTGGACTAGGGGGTGTCCGGATAGCCGGACTATTATCGTTAGCCGGACTCCAAGACTATGAAAATACAAGATTGAAGACTGCGTCCCGTGTCCGGATGGGACTTTCCTTGGCGTGGAAGGCAAGCTTAGCAATACGGATATGTAGATCTCCTACCATTGAAACCGACTCTGTGTAACCCTAGCCCTCCCCGGTGTCTATATAAACCGGAGGGTTTTAGTCCGTAGGACAACAACCATGACAACAATCATACCATAGGCTAGCTTCTAGGGTTTAGCCTCCTTGATCTCGTGGTAGATCCACTCTTGTACTACCCATATCATCAATATCAATCAAGCAGGAGTAGGGTTTTACCTCCATCGAGAGGGCCCGAACCTGGGTAAAAACATTGTGTCTCTTGTCTCCTGTTACCATCCGCCTAGACGCACAGTTCGGGACCCCCTACCCGAGATCCGCCGGTTTTGACACCAACATTGGTGCTTTCATTGAGAGTTCCTCTGTGTCGTCACCAATAGGCTTGATGGCTTCTTTAATCAACAACAACGCAGTCCTGGGTGAGACTTTTCTCCCAGGACAGATCTTCGTATTCGGCGGCTTCGCACTGCGGGCTAATTCACTTGGCCATCTGGAGCAGATCGAAAGCTACGCCCCTGGCCATCATGTCAGATTTGGAAGCCTAAACTTCACGGCAGATATCCGCGGGGACTTGATCTTTGATGGATCCGAGCTGCAGCCGAGCGTGCCGCACTGTCACGATGGGCATGATCTAGCTCTGCCGTCGGACAGTACCTTGGAGGCCGCACACGAGTCCGCTCCGACCCATAGTTCGGAGCCGATCACGCAGATCGAGGACGGGTGGCAGGACACCGCCTCAGGAGCTACAACTTCCACGGCGATGGAGCCAAACACTGACCTCGTCCCTTATGAAGCTCGTGACTCCGAGGTGCCGGACTCCATGCCGGACTCCGAACCTCCTGCGCCCCTGCCAATCGAATCTGATTGGGCGCCGATCATGGAGTTCACCACTGCGGACATCTTTCAGCACTCACCCTTTGGCGACATCCTAAATTCGCTGAAGCATCTCTCGCTATCCGGAGAGCCCTGGCCGGACTACGGCCAGGATGGTTGGGACGCAGACGACGAAGAAATTCAAAGCCCACCCACCGCCCACTTTGTAGCAACTGTCGACGATCTAACAGACATGCTAGACAACGACTCCGAAGACATCGACGGTATGGACGACGATGCCGGGGACAATCAAGAACCAGCGCCTACAGGGCACTGGAAGACCACCTCATCATACAACATATACATGGTGGACACCCCAAAAGATGGGGACGGCGAAGAAGCAGCGGAGGCAGATTCCTTAAAGAAACAGCCCAAGCGCCGACGTCAGCGGTACCACTCTAAATACCGCCACAGTAAGAATGGAGATTACGGCACAGGAGATAATAACACCCCAAAAAGTGTCGAAGACAACCCCCTCCAGCAGGATTCAGCACAGGAGGATGCAGAAGCAAGCCCTCACGAGAGAACGGCAGACGAAGAGGTCGAGGATGATAATTACATACCTCCCTCTGGAGACGAGGCAAGCCTCGACGACGACGAATTCGCCGTGCCTGAGGATCCCGTCAAACAAGAGCGTTTCAAACGCAGCCTAATGGCCATAGCAAATAGCCTAAAGAAAAAGCAGCAGCAGCTTCAAGCTGATCAAGACCTGCTGGCCGACAGATGGACCGAGGTCCTCGCGGCCGAAGAGTATGAGCTCGAACGCCCCTCCAAGAGCTACCCAAAACGCAAGTTGCTCCCCCGATTAGAGGAGGAAGCATACATACCTTCATCACCAGCGCACAATACGGCCGATCGACCACCCCGTGGTCGCGACAGAGAGGCATCCAGGCCATCCATCAAGACCGTACCCCGGCACCGCTCAAAAAGTACGAAGCCACGGGGGAACGCGCCGGACTTGCGGGATATATTGGAGGACAAGGCAAGAAAATCCAGATCTATCTATGGATCACGTGGGCGCCCCACGACCTATGACGAATACCGTCGCACCGGATACAACAACTCCGGCCGGGCCGAACACAGCAGACAACACTCCCTTGAGCTACGTCGTGATATTGCTCAATACAAAGGCGCCGCACACCCGCTATGCTTCACTGACGAAGTAATGGATCATCAAATCCCTGAAGGGTTTAAACCCGTAAACATCGAATCCTACGATGGCACAACAGACCCCGCGGTTTGGATCCAAGATTATCTCCTTCATATCCATATGGCCTGCGGCGACGATCTCCACGCCATCAAATATCTCCCGCTCAAGCTTAAAGGACCAACTCGGCATTGGCTTAACAGCCTGCCCGCAGAGTCAGTTGGGTGTTGGGAGGACCTGGAAGCCGCATTCCTCGACAACTTCCAGGGCACATATGTGCGACCACCAGACGTCGATGACCTAAGCCACATAATTCAGCAGCCAGACGAATCGGCCAGACAATTCTGGACACGGTTCTTAACAAAGAAAAATCAAATCGTTGACTGTCCGGATGCAGAGGCCCTCGCAGCCTTCAAACATAACATCGGCGACGAGTGGCTGGCCCGGCACCTAGGACAGGAAAAGCCGAAATCCATGGCAGCCCTCACATCATTAATGACCCGCTTCTGTGCGGGAGAGGATAGCTGGCTAGCTTGCAGCAACAACCTCAGTAAAAATGTTGGCAGTCCGGATACTAAGGACCACAATGGCAGGTCGCGTCGAAGCAAAAATAAACGCCGCGTTAACGGCGACAACAATGAGGATACGGCAGTCAACGCCGGATTCCGTGGCTCTAAACCCGGTCAGCGGAAGAAACCATTCAAAAGAACCACCCCGGGTCCGTCCAATTTGGACCGAATACTCGACCGCTCTTGCCAGATACATGGCACCCCCAAAAAACCAGCTAACCATACCAACAGAGATTGTTGGGTATTCAAGCAGGCAGGCAAGTTAATTGCCGAAAACAACGACAAGGGGCTGCACAGCGATGACGATGGAGAGACCCGGCCGCCGAATAGTAGAGGACAGAAGGGCTTCCCCCCACAAGTGCGGACGGTAAACATGATATACGCAACCCACATACCCAAGAGGGAGCGGAAGCGTGCACTGAGGGACGTATATGCGATGGATCCAGTCGCCCCGAAGTTCAATTCGTGGTCCTCTTGCCCAATCACTTTCGATCGAAGAGACCATCCGACCAGTATCCGCCATGGCGGATTCGCCGCATTGGTTTTAGACCCAAACGTCGACGGATTTCACCTCACGAGAGTCCTGATGGACGGCGGCAATAGCCTGAACCTGCTTTATCAGGATACAGTGCACAAGATGGGCATAGACCCCTCAAGGATTAAACCTACAAAGACGACCTTCAAAGGCGTCATACCAGGTGTTGAGGCCAATTGTACAGGCTCAGTCACACTGGAAGTGGTCTTCGGATCCCCGGATAATTTCCGAAGCGAGGAGTTAATATTGGACATAGTCCCGTTCCGCAGCGGCTATCAAGCTTTGCTCGGACGAACCGCGTTCGCAAAGTTCAACGTGGTGCCGCATTATGCATACCTCAAGCTCAAGATGCCAGGCCCTCGTGGAGTCATCACGGTCAACGGAAACACAGAACGCTCCCTCTGAACGGAGGAACATACAGCGGCTCTCGCGGCAGAAGTACAGAGCAGCCTTCCTAGGTAATTTTCGAGTCCGGACGTTTAACGACCGGACACGGCCAAACGCGCCCGGAGCAACATCAATCAAGACCACCTGGCACATTCCGAGCTCGCGTAGCAATGCGGCCCCAACCCCAGCCCTCGCATGATTGCAAGACCAGCCCTCCGCGTACATCATTACGCTCTGGAGATACCATGGGCATAGGGGGGGGCACGACCACAACTGACCTAGAGTGCGGCTCGACCACACCAGGGGCTCCCAAGTGTGTCGCTCTTTTTATTTTTATTTTCCTTCTTTTTATACACAGGACTCCGTTCATCAGAGCCCCTGTCCGGCAGCGAACCTGCCGAACTCACGATGCAACAGCCAGGGAGGGACAGAGGCTGCGCCGAACACTCAGGTGGTCTCCATTACGAGCATTAAATTTGTTAAAAACACCATTCCGCAGCCCACACCTGGAGGGGGACATGCTTAATTAGTCCAATCCCTTGCTTACCGCACTATTTGTATCGCCCTGCACTCATTGCAGAATTCCTTGAATAAACAATGCATTACCTTTTGCCTATAATTGCATTACCTTTTTTACATATATGTTCATTAATGACATCTTGCTCCCGTATATTTTGGTACGGCCGAATACACCAGGGGCTTATGCTCCCCGCATTATGGTGTGATAAGTCCGAAGACTTTCACAAGTGCGGCACCCCGAACTTATAGCATTATATGAATCGGCTCCGAATCATGTCTTGGGTCAATAGTTGGGTTTGCGCGGCTCCCATGTTTTGGTACCTTACGTTCCGTTCTGTCTGCTAAGGTAGCACTGGGAGAACCACTGCGATTGCACCCCGGTTGAGCTGGGCGAGCGCCTTAGTGGAGAAAGCTAAAACTGACAATCATGATAAGGCGAGAGACTGGTCGCTGTTCGAGAGGTTTTTTCGAGTCCATAAAGACTTACGCCGCTTCGAGCGAAGAACCGGATAATGTCCGGCCAAGGCGTGGATAGCGCCCCGAACTCAGTCTTCCGAATACTAGGGGCTTCGCCGAAATTTAAAATTATAGAATTCTATGGCTAAGTGAGAGTGTTCAAGCATTATAAGTCCGGTTGCCTTGTTCGTTGTGTTGAGCACCTCCCTAGATGGACCCAAAAATGGGAAAAAGAGTGCTCAAGTTTATCCCGAACACCCCAGCACTCGTGGCATGGGGGCTGAAGCCGACGACTTGCCATCTCTCAGATTTAATAAACGGCCGCACAGAAGGTAATATTTTAAATCAATAAGCGTTGCTTAGCGCATATGAACAAAGTTTTCAGCGCACAGGATAACACATTGCGAATTTACTCAATAATTACATCTCTGGGGCACTCATCTGCAATCTTACGGGCACCCTTCAGGACAGTCTTATAGTACATCTCGGGCATACGATACTCCTTGCCTGCTGGCGGCGCGTCGGTGATAAGCCTCTCCGCATCCAGCCTGCCCCAATGCACCTTTGCGCGGGCAAGGGCCCGACGAGCACCTTCAATACAGGCGGAGTGCTTGATGACCTCCACCCAGGGGCACGCATCCACCTGCCGCTGCACGAGGCCGAAGTAGCTCCCAGGCATGGCCTCTCCAGGCCACAGCCGGACTATGAGGCCCTTCATGGCCTGCTCATCTACCTTGTGGAGTTCGACCAGCTGCTTCAGCTGGTCGCTAGGGGGCACCGGATGTCCGGCTAAAGCATACTGAAACCTGAAAACCTTTTTCGTTGAGCTCCCCTCCTCGCCACGGTAGAATGCGGCGGCATCAGACACACTGCAAGGCAGATCTGCAAACGCCCCTGGAGAGCTCTAAATTCGGGTAAGTAACAGGTAATTTACATTAACATGCTTGCTTTGCATGAAAAATGCCTTACCCGCCGCAATTTTCTTCACCGCCTCAATCTCCTGGAGGGCCTTATGGGCCTCGGCCTTAGCGGCTTTGGCACTTTCAAGAGCCGAGGCAAGCTCGGACTCTCGAGCCTTCGAGTCACGCTCCAAACTCTCATGCTTTTCCATGAGAGCCTGGAGCTCTTGCCGCACCTCCGCCACCCGCGCCTCCTGCTTCTCTCGCTCCGCTCACTCCGTGGCCGCATTGCGTTCGGCCGCGAACGCGGCCTCCTTCAGGGTCGCCACCTCGTTCGTGGCCCCCGCAGTACCCACGTTATCCTTGTTATATACATTGCAACCAAAATCCTTTTCTGTAAGGTACAAATTTTAAAGTGGTGTCACTCACCTTCTTTATCCTCGAGCTGCTTCTTGGCAAGGCCGAGCTCTTGCTCGGACCGCTCGAGGTCCTGCTTCAAAGCACCGACCTCCGTAGTCAGTGCGGCAGAGGTCAGCAGCGCAGCCTGCAAACCCATATTGACACAATTTTTAGCACTCCTGCGTATATCTTTTTTAGATCCTCAATCCGGCTTTTCTTTCCGAACACCGAACCGAGCATCAGGGGCTACTATCTATGCGGTATTACATTACATATTTTTAAACTTCTTACCTCAAAGCCTGTTAGAAGGCTACTGCAGGCTTCAGTCAGCCCGCTCTTGGCGAGCTGAACCTTCTGAATCACCGCACTCATGATAGTGCGGTGTTCTTCCTCAATGGAAGCGCCTTTGAGCGCCTCCAACAAGTTGTCCGGTGCCTCCGGTTGAACGGAGGCCGCCGGTGTCACGGTCTTGCCCTTCTTGCGAAGGGGCCGCCTGCCGGACTCCGGAACCACTGCGGGTTCCGGCGTGGAGTCTAGCGCAAACTCCGGGAGGCTGCCTTGTGGCGCCTCCGGAGCCTCCTCATGATGGGTCCCTTCCTGGGATACCACCTCGGCGTCCTCAGCGTCGCGAGGGGTGGAGGCAGTCGGGACGGAATCTACATCCGTCGGAGCCAACAACCCGCTCAATGAAGAGGGGAGATCATCATCGGCCGGACTGCAGGCAGTGTGCGGCATTAGAAGGACACTATGTGACACAAAAGAGAAATTAAAAAACATTCAGGAATCCAGATACTTACGATCTTGCCGGAGGCCTGGCCCATGAGGGCCACTCTTCGTCGCCAACGTTGGCGTTGGCGGAGCTGTCCGGGGGAATAGTCCTTCCCCTCTTGGATCCTTCGGCCTCCCCCGTTGGGCAAGCCTTCCTCTTCCTCTCTCCTTCCTCTGGGAGAGAGTCCTCTTTCTCCTCCTCGTCTTCGGGGGAGGAGTCCGCCTCGGAGCCATCGGACGATGAGTCCGATATCACCTGGCGTCGGGAACTTCTGCGAGTTCCCGTGGCCTTCTTCTTGGCCTTCTTCTCCGGCACCACATAGACTGCCGGGACCAGCAGCCCCGTTAAGCGGGCGTCCGCTGGGTCTTCGGGAAGGGGAGCCGGGCAGTCTACCTGTCCGGACGTCCTCTGCCAGTCCTGTCAAAGGCATTGGGAGTTTTAGATCCCACATAGAGTCAAACTATGAAAGAAAACAACTGTCCGATGGAGGATAACGAAGCTTACCTCACCGGCCAGGCGCTTGGTGCTGAATCCGCGATCTTCAGCCGTGAACGCGGGGGCTTCTCCGCCCTTGAACAGCACCCTCCAGACGGCTTCATACGTCGTGTCGAAGAGCCCGTTCAGAGTCTGGTGCTGTGCCGGATCGAACTCCCACAGGTTGAAGGCCCGTTGTTGACAGGGGAGAATCCAGCGGATGAGCATGACCTGGATCACATTGACAAGCCTAAGCTTCTTGTTCACCAGGGTCTGGAGACAGGACTGGAGTCCTGTCAGCTCCTCCGAACTGCCCCATAGCAAGGCCTTCTCTTTCCAGGAGGTGAGCTGCATCGGGATACCAGATCTGAACTTGGGGGCCGCCGCCCATTTTGGTCACGCGGCTCGGTGATGTAGAACCACCCCGATTTCCATCCCTTGATGGACTCCACGAAGGCCCCTTTGAGCCAGATGACGTTGGGCATCTTGCCCAACATGGCGCCTCCGCACTCCGCTTGGATGCCCTTCACTACCTTCGGCTTGACGTTGAAGGTCTTGAGCCACAAGCCAAAGTGGGGATGGACGCAGAGGAAGGCCTCGCACACGATGATAAACGCCGAGATGTTGAGGATGAAGTTTGGCGCCAGGTCATGGAAATCCAGGCCATAATAGTACATGAGTCCCCGGACGAAGGGATGCAACGGGAAGCCCAGTCCGCGGAGGAAGTGGGGAAGGAATACGACCCTCTCATGGGGCCTGGGGGTGGGGATGAGCTGCCCCTTGTTGGGCAGCCGGTGCACGATGTCGCCGGAAAGGTATCCGGCACTGCGCAGTTTTGCGATGTGCTCCTCCATAACAGAGGAGGCCAACCATTTGCCTCCCGCTCCGGACATGGTCGGAGAAGGTCGAGACGAGATGCGCGGACTTGGGCGCTAGAGCTCGAGTGCGCGGAGATGGATAAGCAAAGGAGGAAGAAGGCGTAGGTAAAAGGGTGGATCCTTATCCCCTTATATATGGGCGGACGAAAACTATGCGTCCCCACCAGCCTGGTAAAACTCTCTTATCTCCCAAGCGCCACCATCAATGGCGCGGTTGGGTTACCCACGTCCGTATTGATGAGAATCCCGGAATAAGGGGAACACGGTCTCTGCTTCGACAAAGACGTGCCAAGGAAACCGCTTCGCTAAACGCGCTGAGGTGGTATAATAAAAAACGATTCAAGTAAAGGCTTGGTAGTGGCATGACGTCACGCTACAAGATACGTCAGCAGATTGAACTTGTGTACATAATATTCTCTCTGCGGTGGAATGTGGAAATTATTTTGCAGAGCCGGACACTATCCTAGTGTTCACAATCTTCTATGAATTATTCGGAGGAGGAACCCGCCTTGCAATGCCGAACAATATGCGCGCCAGACTCATCGTCATTGAAGCCTGGTTCAGGGGGCTACTGAGGGAGTCCTGGACTAGGGGGTGTCCGGATAGCCAGACTATCATCGTCAGCCGGACTCCAAGACTATGAAGATACAAGATTGAAGACTTCGTCCCGTGTCCGGATGGGACTTTCCTTGGCGTGGAAGGCAAGCTTAGCAATACGGATATGTAGATCTCCTACCATTGTAACCGACTCTGTGTAACCCTAGCCCTCCCCGGTGTCTATATAAACCGGAGTGTTTTAGTCCGTAGGACAACAACCATCACAACAATCATACCATAGGCTAGCTTCTAGGGTTTAGCCTCCTTGATCTTGTGGTAGATCCACTCTTGTACTACCCATATCATCAATATCAATCAAGCAGGAGTAGGGTTTTACCTCCATCGAGAGGGCCCGAACCTGGGTAAAAACATCGTGTCCCTTGTCTCATGTTACCATCCGCCTAGATGCACAGTTCGGGACCCCCTACCCGAGATCCGCCGGTTTTGACACCGACAATGATGCAATGAGACATTTTGGTCTTATGGCAAATCTTCGGGGATATATGGCAGGAGGAAAAGAATGGGTTCTTGATAGTGGATGTACTGATCACATGACCGGAGATAAAGATATGCTTCGTGAGCTTGCTGAAAACGATGGTCCTCGAAAGTATGTCACTTTCAGTGACAACTCAAAGGGTAAGGTGGTTGGCCTCGGTAAGGTGGCCATATCACATGATAGCTCCATACAAAATGTCATGCTCGTTGAATCTCTTGCCTACAACTTACTTTCAGTATCTAGACTTGCTGATTTCAGTTTCAATGTCCTATTTACTTAAGTAGATTGCCAAGTGTTTCATAGAGATAATCATAAAATGGTCTTTACCGGTGTATGTAGAGGTGATCTATACATTGTTGATTTCACTAAAAAGGCTCAACCTAGAACTTGCTTTATTGCTAAATCTTCTAAAGGTTGGTTATGACATAGACGATTAGGTCATGTTGGCATGCGAAACCTTGACAAGCTTATTAAAGGAAATCATATCCTTGGCGTTAACGATGTCATATTTGATAAGGATAGACTTTGCATCACTTGTCAGGCA
Organism: Triticum timopheevii; assembly: GCA_963921465.1. Taxonomy (NCBI): domain Eukaryota; kingdom Viridiplantae; phylum Streptophyta; class Magnoliopsida; order Poales; family Poaceae; genus Triticum; species Triticum timopheevii. The sequence continues at coordinate 66,229,714 of OY997272.1, read as the reverse complement.
GGTAAACAGGTCAGAGGGAGGCATCCTGTGAAGAACCTCATGACCACAAGGAGGCCACTCGAGCTACTTCACATGGATCTTTTTGGTCCCAATGCCTACAAAATTCTCAGTGGAAATTCTTTTGGTCTAGTTATAGTTGATGATTTTTCAAGATTTATGTGGTGTTCTTTCTCGATGATAAATCGCAGGTCCAAAGGGTCTTCAACAACTTCGCTAGGAAGGCCCAAAATCAATTTGAAGTGAAGATCAAGAAGGTTCGCAGCGACAACGGAATGGAGTTCAAGAACGCAAATGTGGATACCTTTCTTGACGAAGTTCTCGGCTACGTACACACCTCAACAAAATGGAGTTGTTGAGAGGAAGAACTGGACACTCATCAAAATGGAGAGAACAATGCTTGATGAGTACAAGACGCCGAAGCACTTTTGGGCGGAAGCGGTTGAGACAGCTTGTCATGCAACAAATCGCTTGTATCTTCACAAGCTACTCGGCAAGACGGCGTACAAGCTTCTCACCGGTAACAAACCCCAAGTTGGATACTTTTGAGTATTCGGCTCAAAGTGCTACATTCTTGATAAGCATCATCGTTCTAAATTTGCTCCTAAGTCTCTTGAAGGTTTCCTACTTGGTTATGGGTCAAACTCTCACACATACCGTGTCTACAACAATTTCACCCGAAAGGTTGCAGAAACGGTAGATGTGAAGTTTGATGAATCTAACGTCTCGCAAGTAGAGCAATTGCCAATTGATATAGGAGACAAAGATCCCTCGGAAGCAATCCAAGACTTGCCTATTGGCAAGATTCGTCCAACGGAGGTGAAGGAGAGTACCTCGTCCATCCAAGTGGAAGCTTCTACCTCACGGCAAGGTGAACCAAGAGTTGATACGGAAGCATCCACAAGTGGGACACACCAAGATGAAGAAAACGAGGAAGTGCACCAAGACAAACGTCAACAACCTCCTTCTCCACCATGACAAGAGAACGACAACATCAACAATGAAGAAGGCCAAGAAGAAGAACAAGATGAAGAAGATGTTCAACCAAGACCCAAGCAAAATCTTTCATGAGTTCGAGCAAGAATTGCTAAAGATCATCCCATTGAGAAAATCTACAAAGATATCCAAACCGGGAGAATCACTCGCTCTAAAACTCGTTTAGCTAACTTTTGTGAACACTATTCATTCATCTCTAGCATTGAACCTATGAAGGTTGAAGAAGCATTGGAAGATCTGGATTGGATAAACGGTATGCATGAAGAGCTACACAACTTTGAGAGGAATCAAGTTTGGACATTGGTTGAGAAGCCCAACAACAACCACAACATCATCGGTACCAAATGGGTGTTTCGCAACAAGAAAGATGAAGATGGACAAGTAGTTCGCAACAAAGCACGTCTCGTCGCCCAAGGCTACACACAAGTCGAAGGTATGGACTATGGTGAGACTTATGCTCCCGTTGCTAGACTTGAGTCCATTCGCATCTTACTTGCCAATGCTAATCACCATGATATCACCTTGTACCAAATGGACATTAAAAGTGCTTTTCTAAATGGTGAAATAGAGGAGGAAGTTTATGTTAAACAACCTCCCGGCTTTGTTAATCCTAAGAAACCTAATCATGTTTACAAACTTCACAAAGGTCTTTATGGTCTTAAACAACCTCCTAGAGCGTGGTATAAATGCTTGACCAAGTTCCATATTGAAAAAGGCTTTGAAATTGGAAAAATATATTCTACTCTTTTTACTAAAAGGGTCAATGGAGAACTATTTGTATGCCAAATCTATGATGATGATATTATATTTGGTTCTACTAACCCTCATTTTAGTGAAAAGTTTGGAAAGCTAATGTCGGAGAAGTTTGAGATGTCTATGATGAGTGAACTCAAATTCTTTCTTGGTTTGCAAATCAAGCAAAATAAGGAAGGTACCTTTGTCTCTCAAACAAAGTACACCAACGACTTATTCAAGAAGTTCAATATGCAAGAATGCAAAGGTATGACTACACCCATGCCTACTAGTGGACATCTTGATTTGACCAAAGATGGTGAACCGGTTGATCAAAAGGTTTATCACTCTATGATTGGTTCATTGTTATATCTATGTGCTTCACATCCCGGTATCATGCTAAGTGAGTGCATGTGTGCACGATATCAAGCTGCTCCTAAAGAATGTCATCTTAAGGTCGTGAAAAGGATAGTGAGATACTTAATCCATACACCAAACTTTGGCATTTGGTATCTAAAGAGGGCCTCTGTCGATCTTGTTGGCTACTCCGACTCGGACTATGCCGGTGACAAGATTGATAGAAAGTCAACTTCGGATACTTGTTAATTTCTTGGTATATCTCTTGTGTCTCGATCTTCCAAGAAACAAAACTCAGTATCCTTATCCACCGCCGAAGCGGAATACATTGTCGCTGGTTCATGTTGTGCTCAATTACTTTGGATGACCCAAACTCTTAAAGATTATGGTATATATGTGAAACATGTTCCATTACTTTGTGACAATGAAAGTGCTATCAATATTTCTCACAATCCCATGCAACACTCTCAAACTAAGCATATTGAAGTTCGTCATCATTTCATTCGAGATCATGTTGCCAAAGGGGACATTAATCTTAAGCATGTTCGCCGCGAAAAGCAGTTAGCAGATATATTCACTAAACCACTTGATGAGAGAGTGTTTTGCAGGTTAAGAGGTGAATTGAACATCATTGATGCTTCAAACTTGGAGTAGAAACTCCATTGGATACATGCAAGACATGAGCCTATGACTAATCCTTGATATTTCTCTTATGATGATAATCTTATGTCTTGGATACATTTGCACCTTGCATGTTATCTAACCCATGTAGGTACTTGGCTGAATCTAAATATATGAGATTGCAACTCACTCACATCTTGAGCAATCTCTACATCACCAAGTCTCTACACAATGGTGGTTGAAGACTAGGAAGCACGGAACCATTCAAACATATCATTTGACAAATTCTATGTTAAGCTTCATGATTGTCATTTTGGATACACAAGTGCTCTTCCTTGCAAAAACTAACCCATGTAGGTAGATGAACTCAAATTCGAAGTGGTGCTCCCAAATCTTGATGAGCTACATCAACCTTGAGCAACCCACACAAGTTCAACTACATGATCACGATCAACACCACCACCCAAGGTATGTTATTCCATCTTAGAGAAGCTTTACTCCAAGACAGGAGTCAAAGCAACTCGACAAGATGTGAATACATCAAGATGCTTAAACGAAAAACAGTAACCCCATTTTGATCTTGAACGATGAGTATGACCTATGATCAAGTGATCTCACTTGACTTCTAAGTCAATATACTCTAACATAGGTGACCTTGTCGCCGACCAATTCTAGATGAAGTTCTCTTGTGTTTTTTTCTGTGCTCTTGCATTTGTCTCATGCATCTTTGTTTCCCCTTTCAAAAAAAACTTCATCTAGATTTCTTTTCTTTTCTATTTGTTCTGCATTCCCTGCATCTAATTCATTGCAAATCCTTCAGTTAAATTCCTTTCAAATCATTGTGAGATCTTACGTGTCTAGTGAGCTGAGGTGACAAGTGTTTTCTCTGTGATGAACTCGGTCACACCGGTCTCTTGTTTTCGGTCTAACCGAATACTTTCGGTGCAACCGAAGCATACCACTCGGTGCCACCGATTTCACTACAGGAAAGACATTTTGCCATTTATTCCTGCATTACTCTTGATCCAGCTCCACTCAATGAATCTTGTCCTCTACAAGCATCACATTTACCTTAGTGCTTTGTGCTGTGACTCAAGGACCAAACCCATTCACAACAAATTCCAGAAGGCCCTTCTTGGAAATTGATATCAAAGGGGGAGAGAGAGATCACATCAAAGCTTAATCATATCTCTAGGGGGAGAGAATACTCAAGGAGAGAGTAATCTTCAAGGATCCCAGATGCTTGGTATTCAAGAGGAGAGATGCCACATGTCTTCTTGAGGGGAAAGACATGTTCATATGTGCTTATTTGCATTAGCTCTGTTCATTTGTTTCTTTGAGCTCTTATTTTCTGTTCCCTATCTTCTCCCAGTATCCCATGCTAGATTCAGGGGGAGCAAGACATCTAAGGGAAAGAAATTCTTTAAATTCATTGCACATCTTTACCTTTGGGGACATGTCTATGTTAAATGTGGTACTTAGTGCTCACTCTCTACATGTCATCCCAATCTTGGTACTCTTATGGCTTCTTTTTGTTTGCTCTAGCTAGTAGTTGCATCTGTGTTAGCAAACCTTATTTTCACAGGTTCATTCCATCCTAAGCCAACTCAAGACCACAAGGTAAGTATATGCATCATAATCATGTGTATGAGGAATTCTTGCTGATGTACATACTATTTACAAGAAGGACTCGTAAGCATGAAGGTACATTTCCCATATTCACATCTGTTGCTCTGATGCATATAGAGAAGATACATGTAACACATTGCCTACTCTGTCATGGTTATGCTCTCACATGCTTCTATATTCCATATTCACATGATTGCATACATGTAGGGGGAGCCTATGCTTGTTACATGTCTTTCCAAAGCTTTACTTGCTATTCTATATATCTTTATCTAAAGCTTTGATGTATGTTGTCATCAATTACCAAAAAGGGGGAGATTGAAAGCACAAGTGCACCCTGGGTGATTTTGGAAATTAATGTCAACATATCTCTTGTTGGACTAACACTTCTACCTAGTATGTTTCAGACAAGTTCAGCAATGGAGTGGCATGGACCAAAGGATGTGGAACCCCTTCAAGATGCTAAGGACAAAGGATTGGCTCAAGCTCCAAGATCAAGACTCTACATTTTCTATTTTAGTGATCCAAGATCACATTGAGTCTATAGGAAAAGCCAATACTATCAAGAGGGGATGAGGTGTTGCTTAATGGCTTACTTGCTCAAGTGCTTAGTGATACGCTCCAAAGCCCTCAACTACTTTCTCACATCCACATATGTCCTAAACCAAAAGTCTAACTCGGCCCTACCGATTCTTTCTATCCGGCGCCAGCGAGTTCAGATGTCATAGCCACTGCCACAAACCCTAGGCAAATCGGTTTCACTGATAGCGATCTCAGTCTCACCGAGATGGGATTGTAATCTCTCTATGTATGTCCATTACCAAAATCGGTTTCACCGAGTTTGAGCAACCGGTACTACCGAGATTACAATGCAAACTCTCTGGTTAGCTTATTACCAAAATCGGTCTCACCGAGTTTGTGTAATCGGCCCTACCGAGTTTGCCTGATGAACTTTCTGGTTATCTTATTACCAAAATCGGTCCCACCGAGTTTGTGTAATCAGTCTCACCGAGATTACGTTCTGCCCTAACCCTAACCATATCGGTCCTACCGAGTTTCATGTCGGTCCCACCGAAAATCCTAACGGTCAATTCGGTCCCATCGAGTTTGGCAAGTTGTGTGTAACGGTTAGATTTTGTGTGGAGGCTATATATACCCCTCTACCCACTCTTCATTCCTGGAGAGAGCCATCAGAACGAACCTACACTTCCAGCATACATTTTCTAGAGAGAACCACAAACACTTGTGTTGAGGCTAAGATATTCGATTCCTACCATATGAATCTTGATATCTAGCCTTCCCCAAGTTGCTTTCCACTCGAATCTTTTTTCCACCAAATCTTAATCCTGTGAGAGAGAGTTGAGTGTTGGGGAGACTATCATTTGAAGCACAAGAGCAAGGAGTTCATCATCAACACACCATTTGTTACTTCTTGGAGAGTGGTGTCTCCTAGATTGGCTAGGTGTCACTTGGGAGCCTCCGACAAGATTGTGGAGTTGAACCAAGGAGTTTGTAAGGGCAAGGAGATCGCCTACTTTGTGAAGATCTACCGCTAGTGAGGCAAGTCCTTCGTGGGCGACGGCCATGGTGGGATAGACAAGGTTGCTTCTTTGTAGAGCCTTCATGGGTGGAGCCCTCCGTGGACTCGCACAACTGTTACCCTTCGTGGGTTGAAGTCTCCATCAACGTGGATGTACGATAGCACCACCTATCGGAACCACGACAAAAACATCTGTGTCTCCAATTGCGTTTGAATCCTCCAAACCCTTCCCTTTACATACTTGCAAGTTGCATGCTTTACTTTCCGCTGCTCATATACTCTTTGCATGCTTGCTTGTTATGTATTGTGATTGTTAAACTTGTGCCTAAACTCCACTCCAACTTAAAGAAGATAAAAACTGCAACTTTTGGCATATAGTGTCTAATCATCCCCCTCTAGACACCTCTTCTCTATCCTTTCAGAAAGAGACCTTAATGAATTTAACACATCACCCAAGGGCGAGTGCTGAAAAATATCTGCGGCGATGAACTCCATGACCGGTGCCCAATCAGATTCGATAGGCACAGATGTACGCGGTTCGGATCCTGTAGCCGGAGACGAGTCCGAGGGTCCGATGACACCACCTTCATAGGAGGTGGGATCAGTGTTCGGCTCCAACGCCGATGAGTGAGCGGCCTCTGTGGCGGGGTCCATCCGCCCGTCCTCGGAAGGCATGATCTGCTCCGAATTGATTCTTGGTGCCACCGGAGGCGCGATCTCCCGAACACTGTCCGATGTCAAATCTAAGTCATGCTCGTCGTGACCATTGGCGCACCTGACATGGGCACGAATCCATCGAAGATCAAGTCTCTGTGGATGTCGGTAGTATAGTTCAAGCTTTCAAACCTGACCTGATGGCCAGGGGTGTATCTATCGATCTACTCCAGATGGCCAAGCGAGTTGGCCCGCAGTACGAAGCCACCGAATACGAAGATCTGTCCGGCAAGGAAAACCTCCCCCTGGACCGCGTCACTGAAGATTATTGAAGGAGCCATCAAGCCTAATCGTGACGGCACAGTGGAACTCTCAATGGAAGCACCAATGTCGGTGTCAAAACCGGCGGATCTCGGGTAGGGTATCCCGAACTGTGCATCTAAGGCTAATGGTAACAGGAGGCGGGGGACACGATGTTTAGCCAGGTTCGGGCCCTCTCGCTGGAGGTAATACCCTACTTCCTGCTTGATTGATCTTGATGATATGAGTATTACAAGAGTTGATCTACCACGAGATCGTACATGCTAAACTCTAGAAGCTAGCCTATGATTATGATTGTTGTTTTCCTACGGACTAAACCCTCCGGTTTATATAGACACCGGAGGGGGCTAGGGTTACACAGAGTCGGTTACAGAGAAGGAGATCTACATATCTGAATTGCCAAGCTTGCCTTCCACGCAAAGGAGAGTCCCATCCGGACACGGGACGAAGTCTTCAATCTTGTATCTTCATAGTCCAACAGTCCGGCCAAAGTATATAGTCCGACTGTCCAAGGACCCCTTAATCCAGGACTCCCTCACCTGGTTCGGGGGCTACTGAGGGAGTCCTGGATTAAGGGGTCCTCGGACAGCCGGACTATATACATTTGCCGGACTGTTGGGCTATGAAGATACAAGATAGAAGACTTCGTCCCGTGTCCGGATGGGATTCTCCTTTGCGTGGAAGGCAAGCTTGGCGATTCGGATATGAAGATTCCTTTCTCTGTACCCGACTCTATGTAACCCTAGCCCCCTCTGGTGTCTATATAAACCGGAGGGTTCTGTCCGTAGGACAAGAACAATCATAGTCGTAGGCTAGCTTCTATGGTTTAGCCTCTACGATCTCATGGTAGATCAACTCTTGTAATACTCATATCATCAAGATCAATCAAGCAGGAAGTAGGGTATTACCTCCATCGAGAGGGCCCGAACCTAGGTAAACATTATGTCCCCCGCCTCCTGCTACCATTAGCCTTAGACGCACAGTTCGGGACCCCCTACCCGAGATCCGCCAGTTTGGACACCGACAGAGGCCTCCCACTTGCCTTTGGAACCGGATCCGGCCATGGTCGGAGGAGGTGGTGGTGGTGGTTTAGAGAAAGACAGAAACTTTTTGGGCGCTAAGAGCTTGGGATATTGGAAGCCCGAGGAGACTGGAAAGCGTGGGGAAGAAAAGAGAAGTTCACTGCCCTCTTATAGGCGGTAAAAATGCCAACCGTCCACCCCACTTGGGCCTTGAAGCTCACCTATTCCCAATGAAAGTGTGCACCGTAAACGGTTGGATTACCCAAATTTTATTGATGAGCAATCTCGTATTAAGTGGGCACGATCTCTATTTCGACAGGACGGGCCAATGGGGCTTGGCCTCGAAACACGGAACGTGGGATGTTAAAACGGTTCAAAACATCGAAGGGTCAAGCCTGACGCTTCGCCCAAAAAGTTGTAAGTAAAAGACACTATTTTTATTTTTATATATATCCTGCCTTCGCGGCTAAGGGTTGTGTTATCTATGCAAAGCCGGATACAGTCCTCTTGTGGAGGAAAACTGATGTGTATTATTCAAGGAACCCGCCTCGCAATGCCGAAGATAATCCGCGCGCCGAACACGTCATCATTAAAGACTGGTTCAGGGGCTACTGTGGGAGTCCTGGACTAGGGGGTCCTCGGGCGTCCGGTCTATTGGATATGGGCCAGACTAATGGGCCGTCAAGATATAAGAAAGAATATCACCTCTCATGTCCGGTGGGGACTCACGTATACGTGGATGGCAAGTTAGGTGTCCGGATATGTTATTTCCTTTCTGTTAAACCGACTTTGTACAACCCTATGTCCTTCCGGTGTCTATATAAACCGGAGGGTTAGATAGGAGGCATGATCACAACATTATTAAGCTAGCCGAATTAGGGTTAGCCAATACGATCTCGTGCTCGATCAACTCTTGTAACCCCTATACCCTTCGAATATAATCAAGCAGGAGTAGGATTTTACCTCCATTAAGACGGCCAGAACCTGGGTAAACAATGTGTCCTTTTTATCATAGTTACCATCGATCCTCAGACATATATCTTGGGGCCCCCTACTCGTGATCTGCCGGTTTTGACATCGACATCAGGCTTCACTTAAGCACCGCGAGAATATGACCGGGGGTGTAAACTATGGAGGGGGGCGCCGCACACGGCTAAAAATTGATGGTGTGTATTCTAGGGGTGCCCCCCACACATATATATAGGTTGGAGGGGAGGAGAGGCAGCTAGGGGGCTCCCCAAGTAGGATCCGAATCCTACTTGGGGTTTCCCCAAGTGGCGCCCCTGCCTTATTTTACCGAAGAAGTAAGTGAAGGGGGAAGAGAGAAAGGAAGGGGGGCCAAACCCCCCTTCTTCCTTCTCCAATTCGGCCACATGCCTAAGGGTGGGCGCGCCACCCCTTGTGGGCTGGTGTGCTCCCCTCTTATGGCCCATATCTTCTCCTCGGGGGTTCCGGTAACCCCTCCGGTACTCCGCCATGTGCCCGGTACCCTATGAAACACTTCTGGTGTCCGAATACTATCATCCTATATATCAATATTTACCTCTCGACCATTTTGAGACTCCTTGTCATGTTTGTGATCCCATCCGGGACTCCGAACAACATTCGGTCACCAAATCACATAACTCATATAACACAATATCGTCATCGAACGTTAAGCATGTAGACCCTACGGGTTCGAGAACTATGTAGACATGACTGAGATACCTCTCCGATCAATAACCAATAGCGGAACCTGGATGCTCATATTGGATCCCACATATTCTACGAAGATCTTTATTGGTCGAACCGTTATGACAACATACGTTATTCCCTTTGTCATCGGTATGTTACTTGCCTGAGATTTGATCGTTGATATCTTCATACCTAGTTCAATCTCGTTACCGGCAAGTCTCTTTACTCATTCTGTAATACATCATCCTGCAACTAACTCATTAGTCACTTTTCTTGGAAGGCTTCTTATGATGTGTATTACCGAGAGGGCCCAAAGATACCTCTCCGATGCTCGGAGCGACAAATCATAATCTCGATCTATTCCAACCCAAAAAACACCTTCGGAGATACCTATAGAGCATCTTTATAATCACCCAGTTATGTTGTGACATTTTCTAGCACACAAGGCATTCCTCCGGTATCCGGGAGTTGCGTAATCTCATAGTCGAAGGAATATGTATTTGACATGAGAAAAGCAATAGCAATAAAACTGAACGATCATAATGCTAAGCTAACGAATGGGTCTTGTCCATCACATCATTCTCCTAATGATGTGGTCCCATTTATGAAATACAACATATGTCTATGGTTAGGAAACTTAACCATCTTTGATCAATGAGCTAGTCTAGTAGAGGCTTACTAGGGACATGGTATTTTGCCTATGTATCCACACATGAATCAAGTTTCCGGTTAATACAATTCTAGCATGAATAATAAACATTTATCATGAAATAAGGAAATATAAAATAACAACTCTATTATTGCCTCTAGGGCATATTTCCTTCAATACTGTCATGTACGATAACCTAAAAGAAATAGCAACACGCTGCACAAAAAAATTCTGGTGAAAGACTCAACAGTGAGTTTCATGATTTATATGGGACCTTTTCCTAAAAAAATTATAGAAAATGAGATTTTGTTCACTCACATTTTATCTTTCTAGTGCAAGATATATTTTATGGAATGCACAAGAATAGTTGTTATAATTGTTTTAGGTTTTGCAAAGGGGTGAGATGTCTCTGTTGTCTCTACTTGACGAGTTTCATGGTCACCGTCGGTGTCAAAACTGGCAGATCTCTGGTAGGGGGCCCAAGCTATATGTCTGAGGATCGGTGGTAACTATGATCAAAAGGACACAGTGTTTACCCAGGTTCGGGCCCTCTTAATGGAGTTAAAAACCCTACTCCTGCTTGATTATATTCGAAGGGTATAGGGGTTACAAGAGTTGATCTACCACGAGATCGTATTGGCTAACCCTAATTCAGCTAGCTTAATAATGTTGTGATCCTGCCTCCGATCTAACCCTCCGGTTTATGTAGACACCGGAGGGGCTTAGGGTTGTACAAAGTCGGTTTAACAAAAAGGAAATAACATATCCGGACACCTAAAATTGCCATCCACGTATATGGGAGACCCCACCGGACAAAAGAGGTGATCTTCTGTCTTGTATCATGACGGCCCATCAGTCCGGCCCATATCCAATAGACCAGACGCCCAAGGACACCCTAGTTCAGGACTCCCACAGTAGCCCCTGAACCAGTCTCCAATGACGACGTGTTAGGCGCGCGCATTATCTTCGACATTGCGAGGCGGGTTCCCTGAATAATACACATCAGTTTTCCTCTACAAGAGGATTATATCCGACTTTGCATAGATAACACAACCCTTAGCCATGAAGGCAGGATATATAAAAAAAGAATAGTGTCTTTTACTGACAAATTTTTTGGTGAAGCGTCAGACTTGACCCTTCGATGTTTTGAACCATTTTTACATCCCGCGTTCCGTGTTTCGAGGCCAAGCCCCATTGGCCCATCCTGTCAAAACAGAGATTGTGCCCACTTAATACGAGATTGCTCATCAATAAAATTTGGGTAATCCAACCGTTTACAGCGTTCGCTTTCATTGGGAATAGGCGAGCTTCAAGGTGCAAGTGGGGGACGATTGGCATTTTTACCGCCTATAAGAGGGTAGTGAATTTCTCTTTTCTTCCCCACGCCTTCCAGTCTCCTCTGCCTTCCAATCTCCCAAGCTCTCAGCGCCCGAAAAGTTTTTGTCTTTCTCACCACCACCACCACCACCTCCTCCGACCATGGCCGGATCTGGCTCCACTGGCAAGTGGGAGGCCTCCTCCGTCACGAAGAAGGAGATAAAGGATCTCCAGAGTGCGGGATACCTCGCCGCCACCATCGCGCATACGCTCCCTCCCAAGGGTCAGATCATTCACACTCCGGAGCCCGGCGAAAGGTTCGTCTTCCTTCCCCATTCATCTGTGGCCTTATGTTCTACTATGGGCTAGATTTCCATGATCTAGCCCCGAACTCTTTCCTCCACATCTCGGCGTTTATCGTCGTGTGTGAGGCCCTTCTCCGCATCCACCCACACTTCGGCCTGTGGCTGAAGGTCTTCAATATGAAGCCCAAGGTGGTCGATGGGCTGCATGCGGACTGTGATGGAGCTATGATCATCAAGCTGCCCAATGCCACGTGGCCCAAAGGGGCCTTCATGGAGACCATCAAGATCTGGTAACCAGCGTGGTTTTATATCACTCAGCCGCGCCGCACTAAGTGGGCGGCAATCCGGGAATTCAGATCCGGACCCCCCATGAGGCTCATCTCCTGGACCACCAAGGGCCTCGACTGGGGGCCTCAAACGTAGGTGCAGACGCTGCAAATGCGTATCACCAGCGTGCTGAGCAAAAATGTTGGTCTAACCAACGTACTACAAATTCTGCTCTTCCGCCGCATCCTCCCCTGCCAGCGCCGGATTTCCCCCATGTGGGAGTACAATCTGGATGAGCCGCGAGGGAATGTGGAAGCTGCACTTTAGGGCGCAGAAGAGCTGGCCCATGGAGATGGAAGACGTTGGCCTCAACGCCAAGAATCCGACCACTCAGGTAAGTATTAATTTTCAGAAGATATATCCGATTTATTTATTCGATCAATACGAAACTCATCAGCCCACCTTTTTGCAATGCTGGGCCAAGAAATCGGAGCGGATTAAGAGTCCGGCTCCGTTGCCCGATGACCCAGTCACTATTCAGCTGGAGGAGATGCTGGTCCTGGCGCCCTACCAGGCGCCGGAGAAGAAAATCAAGAAGAAGGGCAAGGGGCCCAAGGACGGGCCTCGCCGCAAAGGTCCTTCGAACGTAGTGTCCGGGTAGACTGAGGCCATCTCCTCTCACGAGGAAGACGAGGATGAAGAGGAGGAGGAGGAAGTGGAGAGCAACTCCCCACTCAAGGCGAGGAGGGGAAAGAGGACAGCCTCCGAGAACCTGAAGGGAGCGATGCCAAAGAAGGGGAGGGTAGTCCTCTCGGATAGTTCAGACTCAGAGTCCAATAGCCCGAAGAGGAATCAAAGGGAGAAGCCCCTGGTCGAAACATAAATATCAAAAACTTACTTGTTCAGTTATCGCTTAATCTACCTTTGTTATATGAATCAAGTCTTTTGTTTGCCTTTCAGACCTCCGCGCGAGATCCAGATTCCCTCTTCTTCGGAGGGGAACTCTCTGGCACCTAAAGAGGTGGAGAGCGACGGACCATCGCACGCGTTCTCCCCCTGCCATGAAAGACACCGAGGTGTCATCCCAGAGGACATCTCCTGGCCGAGGAGGACCAGGCAAGGCCGTCCAGAAGGCTCCCGAGGATAACACCTCGGACGTTGTAGAACGGGGCACAGCGACCCCCAAGCCACTACAAAAAAATACACTTCCGTGATGAAACGTGTTTGTCATAGTAGGTCACGTTTTCTGTCATGCATGTACATCCATGACGATTTTATGACAGAATCAAGATAGTCATACCTATGCTGTCGTAGAAGTGTTCCATGACATTACCAAAATTATCATCACGGATGTGTCCACTTCCATGACGATAAATCGCACGTCATAGAAGTGCTTTCGTCAAGCGTGACCCACACGTGGCATCCACCATAACAGGAGGCCGTTAAGCTATCGGGTCCGGTTTTGGATCCGATAACCCGTTAACAACCACGACCAATACTGATTTTCCACGTGTAAAATTCTCATTGGCCGACGGAACCACCTGTTCGCTCCGCGTTGGCACAAGTGTCGCTCATCCAATGTGCAAGATGCGCCTATGATATGTTGACACGTGGACCGGCCCAAAAGTGGCCCATAAAGATTAAATGGGCTGGCCCAACTAAAGGCCCACAAGATTTTGCGGACCATAATGGGCCGGCCCAGCTAAAGGCCACAAGATTTTGCGGACCATAATGGGACGGCCCACCTAAAGGCCCACAAGATTTTGAGGACCATAATGGGCCGGCCCAGCTAAAGGCCCATGAGATTTCGTCGACCATAATGGGCGACCCTGCTAAAGGCCCACAAGATTCTGAGGACACTACTGGTCGGCCCATTAACAGACTGCCAAGTTTTGGGCCAAATGCCAGCCCATATTTGATCCGGTCCATTAACAGCCTGCCACGTTCCGGGCCTAATAAAGTCACATATGAGATTTGTCCCTTTAAAACCCTACCATGTTCTAGGCCAAATTATGGCACATATCAGATCCGGCCCATTAAGAGGCTTTGGGCTAAATTATGGCCCATATCAGATTTGGCCCGTCAACTAGACGCTATGCTTTTGGGCCCACTTGCTCAAGGACCATTTAGTAATTTGGCCTGATATTAGTTTCAGCCTATTAAAGGCCCGTTTAATATTTTGGCCCTATATTTATTTCAGCCTGTTAAAAGCCCGTCATATAGTTGGGCCTAACTACGGCCTGGTTTGCATTCGGCCTGCTCACAGCCGATAATCTGATTGGAACAAACAAGGACCGAGACAATTTTGGCCTGTTAACGTCCCGTGATGTGATTGGCACAATCATGGGCTACGGTCTATTTCGGCCTGCTGTCGGCCCCTGAGCTGTTCGGCACGTTTCAGGCCCAACCTACTTTTCAACCTCCTAAAAGCCCATTGAGTTTTCTTGAGAAAATAGAGCTGGCGGTTTACTCGGCCTATTAAAGGCCCGAATCTACTAGTGGGCCAGTTTACATTTAGGCATGTTAACAGACCAAGATGATGGGGCCCATGATGCGGATCATACATAGTGATTTGCAAGATAGCCCAATTATGTACCGTAATTTTACGGTTGGGCCGGTTTACTGCAAAGACATGATATATATATATATATATATATATATATATATATATATATATATATATATATATATATATATATATATATATATTATTGTAGCATCGTGAATAAGAAAAAACCTAGACTATACAATAAAGAAATTATGGCATATTACAACCACTAGGAATCAAAGTTTGCCACTATGATAATAAAGCACAAGCAGACATCAGATTACATACACTGGGCATCAAAGATCGCCACCAGTGCAAATAAACACGCCGAGAAAATAATATACAAAACTGACAGCACTTAAATAGAGTTCAAGAAAGGTTAGCCCTACTCGGGAGCTGCAGCGCAAGCAGCTGAGCAAGCTGATGAGACTGCGCTTGTTTGACACTTATATCCTTCTCACTCTGAAAGATAAACAAGCAGACAGATGACAGGTTTTGCACATATAAGTGTTCCCCCCTAGTGAGGAAGACCCTCCTGCAGATGGAAATCCTCATCCACTCTTTGGTCCTGATATGACTGCTGAGCAGCTCTACCAACAGCAGGT
Organism: Triticum timopheevii; assembly: GCA_963921465.1. Classification (NCBI taxonomy): domain Eukaryota; kingdom Viridiplantae; phylum Streptophyta; class Magnoliopsida; order Poales; family Poaceae; genus Triticum; species Triticum timopheevii. The sequence continues at coordinate 66,214,483 of OY997272.1, read as the reverse complement.
GCATAACTGGCTTGTGCAAAATGGAGCTCCCAATGCTGGCAATGTCAACCAGGGCAATGCACCTCCTCATGACAATGCGGGTTGGGGCCAATGGGCAGCTCCTCCGGCTCATCCTCTGCCCCCCCCCCCTCCCTGAGCACCTTGTCAATTACCAAGCATGGCTTGCAGCTCAAGGACTTACCTTCCAGCATGGTGTTGTGCCAGAGGATAATATTTCTGATAATCCCATGGAGGCTTGGAATGACACCTTCTCCTCCTCTGATGACAGCTCTGCTCCTTCTGACCATGCTCTGTTGGTGTTTCCTAACACTGAACCTGCCCCGTTTGCAGCTCAAGATACTCTGAATATTACTGTCAACATGCACAACACTGGCATTCAGTTTGGCCTTTCGGCTAATGGATCAGAGCTGCTGAACCTTCTGCTTTCGGACCCTATTCCCAGGCAGCGGTTGAATAGCTTCATTTTTCACGCTCTACGCCCTGCTTTAGCCACCATTGGCCCTTGGAGTTCAGGTTATGGTATGCAGTCTGCAAATGTGCAAGTCACTGTGCTAGTTTCTTCTGATGTCAATGGCATTGCTCTGTCTCAGCTGCTAGATCCTCCACGGTCTTCTGTGGTACTGGAAGATATATCTGAAGATCCTACACAGAACAATCAGCTTCTGTTGCCTGCTCCAGATGCCCCTTTGCACTCTGAACCTACCCCGCTGGCTGCTTTTCACCATGTGCCCCTAAACACTGAACTTGACAGTTCCAATGGCAGGGCTCTGCAGGGCTTACCTACGTTTGTGATCAACTCCTCTGCCGAGCCTGCTGGCCTTGCTGCTATCAACTCCATCATGGCACCAGCTAGTCCCTCTGTTGTGACTCGTGGTCGTCGGGCTCGGGCACCTGCTCCTATCTCCACTGTGGAAGTGCGTCGAAGCAATCGTTCAAACAAATATAATGGCTTCAAGGTCAACCAGGTGATTGAAACCCGCACCGCCAACTCCAAGGTTAAGCCCAGGCTGGTGCCCTCGATTGGATTCTCTTCTTCGGCCATGGAACCAAACTCTGAAGATGTTCCTCACACTCCTGTCCATGTCCTGCAGTCTATTGGTATTAACAAATGTGTTGTTCCTGCGGCTGAACTGACTGAAGAGATACTCACGGCTGCACCTGCCCCATCTACTACTGCATCCACTCCCCCAGGTTCTCCTGCCAATGCTGACCTCCCTGATGAGGAGGGGCCCTCCAGGGCCTAGTTTGTTTCCTCCTCATGCCACTTTTGCGTAGTTGGGATGTGCTCTGTTGGAACATACACGGCATCAACTCTGACGATAAACAGCTTGCACTGAATAATGCCATTAGAGCCAGTGGCTGCTCGGTTGTTTGCATCCAAGAGACAAAGAAAACCACTTTTGATTTATCGTTTATTAAGTCATGTTGCCCTAGACAATTTGATCAATTTTCCTATGTCCCCTCTCAAGGAGCCTCAGGTGGCTTGCTTACCATTTGGAAAAGCTCTCTGTTTACTGGCGCTGTGGTTTTCTCGTCTGATTTTGCCTTGGTCATTAATTTTACTAGCACGTTATCGTCTCATTCATGGACGCTCGCTAATATATATGGCCCTTGTTCGGGTGACGCGCGTATTACGTTTACCAATTGGCTTTATAATCTGGATATACCCAGCTCACAGGACTGGCTCCTAGTTGGCGATTTTAATTACATTCGTGCGCCTGATAATAGAAATAAGCCAGGGGGGTGCTCGTCAGACATGTGCACATTCAATGATATTATCCGCAAGCAAAGCCTTATTGAACTCCCTATCAAGGGTCGATTGTACACTTGGAGCAATATGCAACAAGACCCACTGCTTGAACAACTTGATTGGTTCTTTACTTCATTACATTGGACCAACGTGTACCCCAACACCATGGTCAAGCCTCTTGGTAAGCCTGTCTCCGACCACGTACCTTGCATTATCTCCATCCAAACTTGCATCCCTCGCAGCAAGGTTTTTAGATTTGAGCCTTTCTGGATCCTGCACCCTAGCTTCATGGATCTTGTACAAGATGTCTGGAATAGACCGGTGAGAGCGCAAAACGCTGCGACCATTCTCTGTCGCAAATTTAAAGCTTTACGCCATGCCCTAAAAATCTGGAGCAAAAATCTATCCTGACTGTCTGTAGCCATTGCTAATTGCAACGAGTCCCTGGCGCACCTAGATGATCTTGAGAATAACAGAGCCCTTTCTATTCCTGAAGCAAACTTTCGGAATATCATCAAGAAACACCTCTTGCGCCTCCTTAAATACCAAAACCAATACTGGAAAAAACGATGCACAATTCGATGGATCAAGTTTGGGGACGAGAATACCAAATTCTTCCAGGCTGTTGCCACAGAAAGGTATCGGCGCAATAACATTGCAACCTTCAAAACAGAGGATGGTTCAATCATTGACAATCACGATGGAAAAGAGGCACTCCTGTTTCGTACATACACTGATCACCTGGGTACTTCATGGCCTGCACAAATGAAATTTAATTTGCCTAATATACTGCAGCACCATGATGACCTTGACCAGCTGACTACGCCTTTTACCCATGAGGAGATTGATGCAGTTATCAAAGAAATGCTAGCCGATCGTGCTCCAGGCCCGGATGGATTCAGTGGTGCATTCCTTAAAGCTTGCTGGCCTGTTATCAAACACGATTTTTATAACCTCTGTGAAGCATTCCACCAAGGAGACTTGGACCTCACCAATATAAATGATGGCCTCATCACACTGATTCCAAAGACCATCTCACCAGAAACGGTTAATGATTACCGCCCGATCACCCTTCTCAATTGCTGTCTTAAGCTAATTACAAAGCTGCTTGCTAATCGTCTGCAACGAGTAATCTTAAAGGTTATCCACAAGAACCAATATGGTTTCATAAAAGGGAGGACGATACAGGATTGCCTGGCCTGGGCATTTCAATATATACATCAATGCCATGCATCGAAGAAGCAGATTATCTTGCTGAAACTGGATTTCGCTAAAGCCTTTGATACAATCGAACACGCTCCCATGTTGACCATCATGAAACACCTGGGATTTAACGACAAGTGGCTGTCTTGGATTAATTGCATCTTCTCGACAGGGCGATCATCAGTTCTACTTAATGGTGTCCCCGGCCGACAATTTCACTGCCGCACAGGTGTACGACAGGGGGACCCTCTCTCCCCATTGATCTTCGTCATTGCGTCTGATCTCCTACAAGCTGCTATTAATGACGCATTTAGAGAAGGGAAAATCCAACTGCCCTTTCCCTGCATCGGCCAAACGGACTACCTAGTAATCCAATACGCCGACGACACCATCTTGGCCATGCCTGCATGCCCTCGGCAAGCTGCAGTCGTCAAACAAATCCTTGTGGACTATGCTTCTTCCATCGGCCTCCGAATTAATTTCCACAAGTCAACACTAATCCCAATCAACATGACTCAAGAGGCTGCCTTGGTGCTTGCGACCCTTTTTGGATGCTCAGTCGGATCCATGCCCTTTACTTATCTTGGATTGCCTCTCGGCACGTCTAAACCGACCATCCTTGATCTGATGCCCCTAGTCTGCAGTGCTGAACGGCGACTCACCTCCACGATTTCAATGATGTCATATGGGTGCAAACTCTCTTGGCTAAACGCTACCGTCACATCTCTACTCATCTACGCCATGTGCACTCTCAAATTTCCGCTTAAGTTAATTGAGATGCTTGACAAAATCAGAAGGAGATGTCTCTGGACGAAAAAGATGGAACATGGGGACAAATGCAACTCCCTTGCCGCGTGGGAGATGGTGTGCAAACCCAAAAAACATGGCGGCCTTGGGGTTATCAACATTAAGGTGCAAAATGATGCGCAACTCATGAAATTCCTACACAAGTTTTACAACAAGCTTGATGTCCCCTGGGTACAGCTCATTTGGAACACATACTATACAGATAAAGTTCCTCACGCCACTGACCCTGTGGGCTCTTTCTGGTGGCGCCAAATCCTCAAACTTACGCCTGTATTTCGAGGGATTTCACAGGTCCGAATCGTATCGGGCGATACTGTTCTGGCTTGGAAAGATCTCTGGGCGCCGGATATTCTGCAGGTTTCTCACCCCCATGCATTCTCCTTCGCCATACACGAGGACGAGACTGTCAAGAATTTCTTGGAGAGCACGGCATTATCAGAAACCTTCCACCTACCACTCTCCCCGCAGGCCCTGGATGAAGTTCGAGACATCCAGCAGATCTCCACGCACATCCACCCATCCACGTCTGTTAATGACATCTGGTACTATACCTGGGGGAAATCTGTCTACCGGCCGGCTGACTACTACAAATTCTTCTTCCGAGACGCCAACGCCCACCCAGCCTTCTCCTTGCTCTGGCGCTCTCGTTGCATCATGCGGATCAAAGTCTTTGGTTGGCTGCTGATGGTCGACCGTCTAAACACACGAGACATGCTCAAGCGTCGAAATTTTGACATAGGTGACGACCACAGCTGCCTGCTCTGCGGCAATCATGACGAAGAAACTGTGGATCATATGATATTTACTTGCACATTCAGTCAAGCTTGCTGGCGTAAACTTGGGATCAGCTGGCCACCCTTCACCTGCCGCCTGCAACTACTTCAACAGGCTAAACACTCCTGGGGACGTCCATTATTCTTTGAAACCTCCCTGGTGGCAGCCTGGAGTCTCTGGAAGGAAAGAAACAATAAACATTTCAGGAGGATTACGCCAACTGTCGGTGGGTGGCTGAAAAGATTCAAGGAAGATTTTGGTCTCCTCCAACATAGGACTAGGGGGAGTCATCCTGCTTTTATTTCTTCTTTTGTTTCTAAATTGAACTAATAATACCACTGCTCGACCACCTGCCCCCTTCTGGAAGGGCAGGATGGCAGATAGGGCAACTACATATGTACTAACTCTTGTAACACCCTATCTATATATACATATATGAAAACACAGTAGGAGCCTTTCCTACTATTTATCCTTCAAAAAAACATATAAGTGTCAGTGCTGACAATTCATCACATTTCTTACTGATGAATAACGTGACATAGTTTAAAATAGCATGAACACGATATGGTATTGTTCAGGTCAAGACATGGCAGGAAATGACATTGTGAAGGAGTTGGCAGCTTCACGACACCACCGGATTACAGATCAAGAACTCATAAGTAACAATGGTTAGTGTGCTGTCAATTTATCCCATTTTAGATTGGCCAATAAAGAGACAGTTTAAATAATAGTAGAATGATATGACATTGTTCATAGTTAAGACATTGCAGAATATGACACTGTGTTGTAGTGGGTAGGTTCACCACACCACTGGATTACGGATAAAAAAAAGAAGCATACATGTAGTGCAAAAGAACATCACTTGCTCTGTAAAGTTTAATTTACATGGTATGAAGAAGGAACTTGGTTGTACAACTGAAAACTTAAATTGAGAAGGACCAAATTTTGTTTATGAACTACATAATAAACTTTAAACATGCAATTTGATGCAAACACCAAAAATAAACATATGTTGCACTCATGCCTAACCAAATATACACAACAAAGTTTGAAGGCTTGAGAAGGACAAACTTACATTATTGGTGAAGACAGGCTCTATAAAGCCCTTGTCCATGCTGATGGGGGGGGGGGGCAATTCAAGAAGTTCACCACAGAATCTTCTTCATAAGCATTGCCTTTATTCTACATTTTGTTAAGAGTAAATATAGATGTGATAATATAAGAAAAAATGGAGAATATTTAAGATAAGATGAAGAGTGATGCTACATAACCAAGTAGCTATAAATGTAAGTACAGCGATACAGGAAAAAGGTACAGCCAAGAGCAATGCAGAGCTAAACTTCTTCAGTACCATCGGTGTTATCCAACCTTATGGTAAGGGTAAATATAGATCTGATGTGTAGAAAATGGAGGGCAAAGGAAAATAAGGTGCAGAGTGATGGTATATGAACAACTACCTGTCAATATAAGTACACTGATAAAGGACAGCAGGCACTTACAAGAACAATGCAGAGCTAAAAAATTTCATTGGCATTGGATATATTCTACACTAATGTAGCCATTCATACAGATCAGATAATTTGGAGCGAACAATTGATAAGCAAGCTATCATGCATACTGCTGTCACATAATGAACCAGGTATGTATGCAAGTACAATGATACGGGACAACACATACTAACAAGAGCAAAGCAGCGGGCAGCATATTTGCGATATCCTGTCGTTCTTTTCAAACCGGAATTCTTCTTCGAGCAGATTTCCTGCAAAAAAGATCCATAAGGCACATGCGGAAAAGTAGAAGTTCAAATTGTCATGTGATATCATAGACAGTACCTCATCCTAGGAACGAGACCAGTGCATAACAAGGTTTTTCCATTCAATGTCTTCTAACTATAGCACAGGAGACTTCACCGGAAATTCATTTATAGACTTGCCATCAAAGTGTGATTTCCTCAGGTAACACCGATACTGTTGCAATGCTTCCTTGAAAAGCGCAAGCAAGCTTTGCTTGTCATGACTATGCAGATTGACCCTTGCCTACTTACAACAATGTAATGTAAATCTTTGATGTGTTCAATCAGCCGAAAACAGGAAAATAATCACCATGAATAATAGCACTTACACGTAAGTGGGATAGGAAGATGTGAAATTGTGTTTGTCTTCACTATAATCTCCCCATGCTGGGAACATATGCACGTAGTCCCTAACAACATTGAAAGCATTGTCTTTTAAATTGGGAATAACTGGAATGGGGTTCCAATCTGCGGGAACTGGCCGTCTCTGCAGTTGGGGTAGGTCTTCGGCCGGTGGACTTGCTGTACTTTTTGCTGGAGTGGGATTTTTCTGTGGTACGGCTGGTGCTATGGCAACTGAAATCGTCATACCTTTTGCTGGAGTGCAGGTCCTGTGTGGTGGGGCTAGTGGTGTGGCCAGTGAACACTACTAGGGAAAAGCTTATACATAGATGCTTACTAGTAGCGAGGGTTAAAAACCCACGCTACTGGTACTTACTAGTAGCGCAGGTTTTTAAACCTCGCTACTACTAAGTTGATAGCAGTAGCGCGGGTTTTTAACACTCGCTACTGTTGGGGAACGTAGTAATTTCAAAAAAATTCCTACGCACACGGAAGATCATGGTGATGGCATAGCAACGAGAGGGGAGAGTGTTGTCCAAGTACCCTCGTAGACCGTAAGCGGAAGCATTAGCACAACGCGGTTGATGTAGTCGTACGTCTTCACGATCCGACCGATCCAAGCACCGAACGTACGGCACCTCCGAGTTCAGCACACGTTCAGCTCGATGACGATCTCCGGGCTCCGATCCAGCAAAGCTCCGGAGATGAGTTCCGTCAGCACGACGGCGTGGTGACGATGATGATGTTCTACCGGCGCAGAGCTTCGCCTAAACTCCGCGACGATATGACCGAGGTGGAATTTGGTGGAGGGGGGCACCGCACACGGCTAAGGAACGATCCGTGGATCAACTTGTGTGTCTATGGGGTGCCCCCCCCCCACCCACCCCCGTATATAAAGGAGCAAGGGGGGAGGCCGGCCGGCCCTTGGAGGGCGCGCCAAGGAGGAGGAATCCTCCTCCTAGTAGCAGTTGGACTCCTCCTTTCCTACTCCTACTAGGAGGACGAAGGAAGGGAGAGAGGGGGAAGGAAAAGGGGGGGCGCCGCCTCCCCCCCTCCTAGTCCAATTCGGACCAGAAGGAGAAGGAGGGCGCGCGACCCATGCTGGCCACCCCTCTCTCCTATCCTCTAAGGCCCATAAGGCCCATTACTCTCCCGGGGGGTTCCGGTAACCCTCCGGCACTCCGGTTTTCTCCGAAATCACCTGGAACACTTTCGGTGTCCGAATATAGTCGTCCAATATATCAATCTTTATGTATCGACCATTTCGAGACTCCTCGTCATGTCCGTGATCACATCCGGGACTCGAACAAACTTCGGTATATCAAAACTTATAAACTCATAATAAAACTGTTATCGTAACGTTAAGCGTGCGGACCCTACGGGTTCGAGAACTATGTAGACATGACCTAGAACTATTCTTGGGCAATAACCAATAGCGGGACCTGGATGCCCCTATTGGTTCCTACATATTCTACGAAGATCTTTATCGGTCAAACCGCATAACAACATACGTTGTTCCCTTTGTCATCGGTATGTTACTTGCCCGAGATTCGATCGTCAGTATCCAATTCCTAGTTCAATCTCGTTACCGGCAAGTCTCTTTACTCGTTACATAATGCGTCATCTCATAACCAACTCATTGGTCACATTGCTTGCAAGGCTTATAGTGATGTACATTACCGAGAGGGCCCAGAGATACCTCTCCGACAATCGGAGTGACAAAACCTAATCTCGAAATACGCCAACTCAACATGTACCTTCGGAGACACCTGTAGTACTCCTTTATAATCACCCAGTACGTTGTGACGTTTGGTAGTACCCAAAGTGTTCCTCCGGTAAACGGGAGTTGCATAATTCTCATAGTTACAGGAACATGTATAAGTCATGAAGAAAGCAATAGCAATATACTAAAAGATCAAGTGCTAGGCTAACGGAATGGGTCATGTCAATCACATCATTCTTCTAATGATGTGATCCCATTAATCAAATGACAACACATGTCTATGGTTAGGAAACATAACCATCTTTGATTAATGAGCTAGTCAAGTAGAGGCATACTAGTGACTATATGTTTGTCTATGTATTCACACATGTATCATGTTTCCGGTTAATACAATTCTAGCATGAATAATAAAAATTTATCATGATATGAGGAAATAAATAATAACTTTATTATTGCCTCTAGGGCATATTTCCTTCGGCTACTACTAAGCGGTCTCTACCGTGCCCCCCGGGACATGCCATAGTAGTAGCGCGGGTTTTAACCCTTGCTACTACTAAGTTGATAGCAGTAGCGTTGGTTTTTAACCCTTGCTACTACTAAGTGGGCTCTACCGTGCCATTGGACCATGCCATAGTAGTAGTGATGGTTATAAACCCGCGCTACTACTAAGTTTATAGTAGTAAAAACCCCTCGCTACTACTAATCGTCTGCCATAGTAGTAGCGCGGGGTATGGCCTGTTTGCAAATTTTTCAACTCTACCCCCCCGCCCCTGTGGATCGCCTTTTCAGTTTAAAAAAAAGGAAAATGATGAAAATGTCAAAAAAAATAAGTTTCCCATGTGATATGTGGTCTAGTTGTTGGGAAAATTTGCAAATATGAATTTCGACTTTATTTGCAAAATCTCTCGAGAATTTGTAAAAATGGGCATAACTTTTGCATACTAACTCGGATGAAAAAGTTTTTTATATGAAAAATCATCTACTCGAAAAGTTACATCCGAATTTAACATGGGGAACCCTGTTAAACATTTTCAAAATCCTCAAAAACCTAACAGAAAAAAGTTAGGGGGCTTTTAAGATCTGGAGGCAAAAAAATCATCATATTTCAGTTTTTTTTATTTTTGTTAAATCTGGTCAAACTAATTATTCAAGAATATTAGCGTTACTAAATAATTATTTCAGTTTTTTGAATTTTGGTCAAATCTGGTCAAACTATGGTCAAACAATGGTCAAACTAATTATTCAAGAAATGTTAGTGTTACTAATTTTTTAGAACAATAGTTTCAAACTCAAACAGTGAAATGTGTGACTTCATGCTCAAGCTAAATTCCTGAGGTTAATAGGATTGACATCTTACTAGTGTCAGGAAAACAACAAGTGCAGACTTGGAAACGAGGGAGAATAGAACCCGGAAGTTAAGCGTGCTCAGGCTGGAGTAGTGAGAGGATGGGTGACCGTCTGGGAAGTTAGATGATTTGGAATGATGAGGGGTGATTAGAGATTAAATTGAGCAGCGATGAGGGGTGATTAGAGAATTGAGGTTAAAATAATTCAGAAATTTGAAAATTAGGGGAAAAAATCAAAAAAAAATTCAAAAATAATAATCACAGATTAGAGATTAGTAGTAGTAGTAGTAGTAGCGCGGGTTTTTACCCACGCTACTACTAACGGACGTAGTAGTAGCGCGGGTGGCACCCGCGCTACTGCTATACGTTAGCTGTAGCGCCTTATTAGTAGCGCCGACCCCCGTGCTACTAATAGGCCCAAAACTCGCGCTGCTGCTAGGCTTTTCCCTAGTAGTGGAAGTATGGGTATAGTCTGCCAGGGTCGGTCCTACATTTTGTGTCATTGGTTGTACAGCCAATATAAGTGGGGTGCTATCTGATTTCTCCGGCACCACCATGTTTTTCAAGGACTTTGTTGGTGCTCCTTCAGGTTCGGCAATCATCCTCTTCCTTTTTGATATCTGATGCACAAAAACAGCATTTGAGTGAAAAAATATGGTATGATGATAGATGGAATATGTGTTGATAATGGATGGGCATGGCATCTCGACATATATGATGTGTAAACTAAGCATATGGCGGTGCAACAAAGTAGAAGAAATGCCAGACAACATATGCAAGATATGCGCAATCATCAAAACCTTGCCAAATTAGAACAAGCACCTTGATGGGTGAACAAGAAAGGCCATCTGCCTTTGATTCCTCGAGGTTAGAATAGTCATTAGGATAATATTCTGAGCAAGAATCTGCAGGTGGTAGTGTATGAGTTTCATTGCATCCAGAATGGCACTCAATGCCTTGGTGCCACTTTTGTAAGTCATTGCAGTGTTCCACAATATTCTTCTGATGAGCGAATTCTGATATTCACTATAATTACGTATAATATCTGAGAACCATGAAAACATAAATAGTAGTGAGATTATCTTTGTAATGCAGAGGATATTCTAATATAGGGGCGCCCCTGTAAACCCTTGTGTGCTATCACTGGATTCTGATGAGAGAGCTCATGTGTGCTGTAATATGGTGCGTGCATTAATATAATCTGGCACAAGTACACGAAAAATAGGGTCCAAAAGTAAGGATAGTTGGCAGATGATAGGTTCATAATATACTGTATAGAGAGTTTATTGCCAAACCATGATAACAAGAGCACACATCAACTAAACAGATCGTAGTGTACATAAGAGTGGTACACCATAACCACGATATATAAATCGCGAAAGTGGAACTGACTGGAAAATACGGTGTTGTATTGTTGCTACTAATTGAAAGCCTATCGATCACATACAGGCCAGCTCTATCATCTGTTGACTGTAGATGTCCCTGCTCCCCTTCCTGACAAGGAACATACACGTACTAAATACAGAATAACAAAAGAGGAACATGTTAAAGAACAGAAGAGGAAGCATATTCTTGAGGTTCCGCTTCATTGCATACAATGTTGGTTGCCCACTCATGATGAATCACAGCGCCCAAAGAAATGCAATTCCATGTTGTCTCTCTATATGTGGCCACGTGCATTTGGAAAATCAAGTGGGAGCATTACCTGACCAATTAAATGTGTGTCTATTAACTAATATCAGCATCATATCACAATCCATATTTGAAGAAGTAAACTTTGGACTTATGATTGGTGTGTTTAGTTTCAAGAGTGGACTGCTGCTAGTGCGACACAAAGCAGCTACACAGATCATAGTGTAGATATAACGGGAAAATCGTAAGCATCAGAGTAAAATCAGCAAAGTGGAACTTGCTGGAATATATGTGCTAATATTGCCGGTACGGCTAGAAAGGCTTCGGATACCAGCTCTCTTCAACTAAAGGTGCGTTATTGTTAATATCAGTGTAACTCTCAAAGGCGACACAGCTCCCCGCATTTCCTTGCTATTCTTATAGGATTCAAGTGGGCAGGCCACTACAAATCATATTCCTATGTTTACAAAATCCTATGAATCAAAGAGGCTTGAAGATTTCAAAGTGTTCATCACAACCGACCGTATAAACCTCTACACTGCAAATGTCCCTGCTCATCTTCACTACAAGGAACATATTGTACTACTATCATACTCCCTCCTTTCAAAAATATAAATCTTTGTAGAGATTTACACTATGGATCACATACAGATGTATACAAATACATTTTAGAGTGTAGATTCACTCATTTTGCTCCATATGTAGTCCATGGTGGAATCTATACAAAGACATGTATTTAGGAACAGAGAGAGTACTTATTAAAGAAGAACGAAAGAGGAACATGCTAAAGAAGAGCAAGAAGACTTTGGATAATAAAATGTTCGTTGTGCAGTGCCCACACATGATGAACTAGAGCGCATTAAGAATGCAACTCCCTGTTGTCTCTCTATATGTGGTGCACGTGCTTTTCAAAACTGAAGTACGAACATTAGCTAACCAATTAAACGTTATCTGTTTAGTAATATCAGCATCATATCAGATTCGTATTTGAGCAACAAGTTTGGAATTATGAGTGGCACGTTGTTTAGCTTGATGGATTCAGGAGCAGTGCTAAGCTGGTATGATGATGGTACTGAATATAAAGGCATGTCTGCATGCAAGTCGTGTGACTTTTGTCATTTGGGTCAGTCGACCATTTCAGGCGGTTGGATGAAGATCCTACGTCTCCTAACCCTTCTTCTTCCTCGTCTCTAATTCTTCCCATATAGAACATCGCATGGGCCGCCGGCCGAACCACCGGCCCCCACCGCCTGTGTTCCTCTGCCACCCCCACCCCCCCACCACCGCCCCCACCCGTGTCAAGTTTTCTTCGTTCAGCGAGGCCCCACCACCACCTCCCACAACCACCGTCCCAACCCGAGCCCCTTCCTTCGCACCGGCGAACTCTGGCGAGCTCTGAAAAATCGACTGACCCAATTTTGAAATTTAGTCTACTGTCATTTAACTAGTGTGGAATATAAAAGGGGAAAACCATAAGCATTGCGAGTACAGTGTTGAGCGTGCTATGGCGGATCTGAAGGTGCAAGCCAGACATAGGCAACTTCGCAACCAATGTTTGCTTTCAACTAGCAAGTAAGTGATGGACAAGAAATCAGAGTAAAGCAGTGGTGATCTATTTTCTTGCTGCGATAAATAAGTTGAGCAGATACGAAAGAGTACCGCCTCTGGTGCGGCGCCGTGTATGCATCTGATGAGAATTTGACGGTGCTGCGGTAGCGATGGATGTCGATGATGTGGAAGCAGATCTAGGAGGGTAGACGGTGGCGGCGGGGTGCAGTGGATGAGACGGTCGTAGGAGCGGCGCCGACAAGGTGGACGACGGCCGGGATGAAGCGAGAGGACGGGATGCAAGGATCTCGGTCCGAAGCCGTGGATGAGAGAGGTCGATCTCTTGTAATGGAAGACGGCGTCGGGATATCAGCTCCGGCATGGTGGAGGAGGACGACGGTGGATGGGGTGGCGGACGGAGGAGGCTGGGGTGGAGAGGTTGTTTTGGCGCCCACGGAGTATGAATGGGGAAATGGAGGGAGAGAGGAAGGGGGAACCATGTCTTCAGGGCGCGCTTGTCTCAAATGCGAGGAAATTTACAAACTTAGCCCCCGTCTCAAATTTCCTACATTACAGCAATATTAGTCAGTTGGGGATAGGACGGTAATCTTGCATACACCGAATATTTGCTGACGAGAGTTTGTTTTTGGTGCCCATCGTGTATGAATCAGGGAGGGAGTCGATTTCGGTCGAGGAGACACTGTGTTTTGGTGCCCACCATGTATGAATCCGGGTAAGAGGCGGTTATGTCACGTTTGAGTGAAATTACAAACCTACCCCTATTGAAACCTATAGAATCAAGCCGATAGGCTTTGCATGGCAGGGATAGGCAATAATTTCCATCTCGCAGATTTTGGTTTCCGGCGGTTACTGAGACTTTCCTCGCTTCGTTCAAATTTTTGCAGAGTGCATGTTTACCACGCCAACTCAATTCGAATCTCGTTTGTATTCTATTTTTGTTCGGGCAGTATCCATTCTCTATTGGAATAAAATTCTATATACATCATTTTTTTATATATACTTTCAAAAGCACAACACCCTTTATACATAAATATGGTTTACAAATGGCATGATCTCAGATTCATAAGGCTGTATACATCTTAATTTGGATTTTCAAATATTTGAAACCACTTTATGATGAAATCCAATGTATGCATTCCTCGCTAACTGTCTCCAATTAATGTGTGCTTCATGCGTGGTTTTTTTACTTCTCAAACATGTATAATGTGTTTCACACACGCAACATAAAGTGTAATTCCGTTTAGACATTAATTGCATATAAACCATGCATTGTCTATAATTAAAGAATCTATGGATCACTAATATTGATAAACTATATAACATTACACGTGTCCCCAAATTCAAATAAATATGCATGTTTGATACACCAATTTGCGTTATGATATTATCGATGTTGTGATCTCTTGTTTTAATATTTGAATCCCCTTTAATCCAGATATTCGTCCCATATAGCTATCACTCATGCTTATATCGGAGTATCTCTCTAGACCTATACGCGTTCATCGTCTCTCGGGTATATATCTCTCATGCTACATGTATGTCAACAATGATCTTTTATCTTCGTAACACACTGAGTGTACTCTCTCCCTCGACCTTCATCACTTTATCTCTCTCTAAGTATATCTCGCTCCCTGCTATGTGTCTCTAACTATGATTCTCCATGTGAAATCTCTTTCTCTCACACAAACACAAACTTCATCTCCCGGGGTCTCATTTCTCTCTACTATTCCCCTGTGTGCCACTCGCACACCCCCTCTCACACAGAGATGTCTTTCGCTCCTTAGGTATGAGAAGCTACGACTCTTCCTCTTAAACATCTCTTTCTCACACCAAACACAAACTCTGTCTCCCAGGGTCTCATATCTCTCCACAATTCTCTTGTATGTCATTCACACACACACTCTCTCCCTAGAGATATCTTGCGTTCCCTCGTATGTCTCTCTAGCTATCACTCTGGTTGTGAAGTATCTTTCTCTCTCGCAGATACAAAACTCCGTCTCTCGGGATCTCATTTCTCTCTGATATTTGTTTGTATGTGACTCACATGCTCCTCTATCTATCTATCTCACACCCACACACATAACTCATCCTTCTGATCCACTCGACTTCTATCTCTAATGCACACTAGATAGCATCTTTATCTTTCTATTTATTTGTTTCTCCATCAACCTTCTTTCTCTCCCTCACTCTTGCTTCCTATCACGCACACTACATATGTTTCTCTCTAGATGCAGTCAAGTGCCCTCTTTTTATCTTTATCTCACACACACATAACTTCACCCTCTGAACCACCCGGCGGTCATCTCCAACACTCAAACTAGCCAATTTCCCTCTAGCTAGCATCTCCATCTTTGTATCTATCTATAGTTTCTCTGTCAACATTTCTTTCTCGCACGCACTCTTACTTCCTATCACACACACTTCATATGTCTCTCCATACATGCATTTATAGGTTCATCTCTTTTGCACAATCGTTGTGTCTCACTCCCTCTTCTCGCCATAGATGCATGCTCCAGCCCACGCCACTATCTCTTAAAGACAAAAACACATGCTCAATTGTTGGGCCTTCTTCCCTGCACTCTAACATGCATGCATATTGTCATACCGACCCGTCTCTCCCATGTCGTTGATCTTATGACTTATGTCTTCTTTCTTTTATCTTGATCATGCACGCGCACACACACACATCCCACGTATACATGTATACCTCTCGCACATGCACGTTCAAGGTCTCTATGTCTCCATACATAGTTAATTACCCTCAACCCTAATGCCACATCGAATCATTCTCTTCTTGTGTGCACATAACTTCCGCCTGGATGGGTAAAACACACACTCACACTTAACAATCTCATTCTAGCTACCCCCCCCCCCCCCCCACTCTTCCCCTATATCCCCGAAACCAAGACCATCCCTTCGTTTAATTCCCGCCTACATGCACCATCGATATATAGTAGTCTTCCTCGGCGTCTCTAGAAAAAACACGTTCTCTCTATGTCGACTCCTCTCACGCGCACACACCTTCTCTTCCCTCTCTACGGGCCTTTTCTCTCTCGCACCCCATGGTTGGTGGCCTCTGCCATACACATCACCTCTTTATGATGAAGCCACGCACACTTATATTACATCTGCCACCAAGGACCCCGCGTCACACACACAAACGCACACGCACCCCCCCACACACACACAAACACATGCACGCACCCACCCGCACACACACACACTAAGACTCCATCTCACACACACATGCTCTAGGTGGAGCATTTGTTCCTACCACCCTTCGTCCAACCTTACCCGTATGATAAACAATCACCTTAATTTACTTGTATAACATGGATGAATTCCACATTACTTTAGTAGTTAGCAAACTTATCATCTCGACTCTTATAAAAAAACCAAGTTGGTGATGATGGTGTTCCTGCCATCTTGTAATACAGACCGTCCGATCTATATCTGACGGATAGAAAGCAAACTATGATAATTTTACAAAAGATACCCGCACCTCTCTCCACATCCTTATCTCCCACAACCTCATTGCTAAGCATTTAAAAAAGGAAGTCTCTGGAACAATCTAGCATGGTGGCCGCCTGCCGCCTGCCGGCGCCGTCCATCCTCATGCCTCCGCCCAGTCCGACCACCAGTCACCACCACACTCCACTCCTCCTCACCTTATCTCTCATCTTTCATTTTTTTCGATGAAAATCTCGAAATACTAGTTTTCCGATAAAATTCTGAAGATATCATAGTTTTTACACATGGGACTACTCCTGCATGGGTCAATTACAACAGGTGTTTTGTAAAAAAATGCATATTGATGTTCCGTGCATTGCACGAGCATCTTTTTTGTAATTATATAACGCAAATCACGAGCAGGAAGTGACATTTTTTTACACAACCACGTTAACATGGCCACGTAAATTACTTGCTAAAGTGTAATACCATTATACTTATATCCCGATGCAAAAGGTTGAGTACATGTCTGAAGAGTAGAGTCGCACACACGCACTCTGTCTCTCAGAATCTCCCACACACACCAGTTACGTGATGCCTACTTAAGCAAACACGTATGTTACAATTTGTGCACCCGCGGGTACACGTGATGGTGTGCATTTATTTAAGGCGGACGGCGAACCAAAACAGTAGCTGCATTCATTCCCATCCCGCCGCCTCTTCTCTGGTCGCCGTCGCCCGGTAGCCATGGCCCATGTCGGTGTCAAAACGAGCGGATCTCGGGTAGGGGGTCCCGAACTGTGCATCTAAGGCTAATGGTAACAGGAGGCGGGGGACACAATGTTTACCCAGGTTTGGGCCCTCTCTATGGAGGTAATACCCTACTTCCTGGTTGATTGATCTTGATGATATGAGTATTACAAGAGTTGATCTACCACGAGATCGTAGAGGCTAAACCCTAGAAGCTAGCCTATGATTATGATTGTCGTTGTCCTACGGACTAAACCCTCCGGTTTATATAGACACCGGAGGGGGCTAGGGTTACACAGAGTCGGTTACAGAGAAGGAAATCTACATATCTGAATTGCCAAGCTTGCCTTCCACGCAAAGGAGAGTCCCACCCGGACACAGGACGAAGTCTTCAATCTTGTATCTTTATAGTCCAACAGTACGGCACAAGTACATAGTACGGCTATTAGAGGACCCCCTAATCCAGGACTCCATCAGTAGCCCCTGAACCAGGCTTCAATGACGATGAGTCCGGCATGCAGATTGTCTTCGGCATTGCAAGGCAGGTTCCTTCTCCGAATACTCCAAGGTAGATTTTGAACACATGAATCGTGTCCGGCTCTACAAAACTAATTCCACGTACCACCGTAGAGGGCACATTATTCCACAAATCTAATCTGCTGACAACTTTTCATAGCGTGACATCACGCCGCGTCCCGGTCATTATACGAACCATTTTTTCCAGCCTGCTACTGGACATATTGCGAGGCGGTTTTATTGGCACGTCTTGTCGAGGCAGAGATCGTGTCCCCCTATCACGGGATTCTCATCAATACGGGTGTGGGTAACCCAACCACACCATCAACGCGGCGCTTGGGGAATAAGTGAGTTTACCGAGCAAATGGGGAGGCGCAGGATCCCTGCTTCCTTTATAAGGAGATAAGGACACCCCTTTTTCACACACGCCTTCTCCTTCCTCTGCTCATTCATTCTCTCTCACTCGAGCTCCAGCGCCCAAGCATTCATCTTCTCCGCCCACAAAGGCCCTCCGAAAATGTCCGGATCCGGAGCAGGAGGCAAGTGGATGGTCTCTACCGTCCGGGAGAAGGATATCAAAAAGCTTCGGGAGGCCGGGTATCTGGCCAAGAAAATCAGCCATCATCTCCCGACAGCGGGACAGATCGTCGCTACTCCAGAACCCCACGAGAGGGTTGTATTCCTCCCTCACTTTGTCTACGGGCTAGGGTTTCCCCTCCACCCATTCGCTCACGGCATCATGTATTACTACGTGATCAATTTTCATGACATATCCCCCAATTCCTTCCTCAACATCTCAACATTCATCATCGTGTGCGAGGCCTTTCTCCGCATCTCGCCACACTTCGACTATGGCTGAAGATTTTTAAAGTGAAGCCCAAGGTAGTGAGCGGCGAGCACGCCGAGTGCGGAGGTGCCATGGTGAGCAAGATGCCCAATGTCACATGGCCATCAGGTACTTACAATGATTCCATCAAAGGGTGGCAACAACAGTCGTTCTACGTCACTGAGCCGCGCGGCACGAAATGTGCCGCAGCTCCCGAATTCCGATCCGGAGCTCCCCTGCGGCTTACGTCCTGGCCCAAGAAGGGCCTGAACTGGTCTTCGTCCGACGAGTTGTCGGTGCTCCAGACACGCTTCAAGGATATGGAAGACAAGAATATCAAACTTGTCAATGTAGTCCAGGTGATGTTAGTTCACCGGATTCTCCCTTGTCAACATAGGGCCTGCAATTTATGGGAATTCAACCCAGCCAAGCACCATCCCCTGCTAGAGTTCTTTGGCTCATCGCACAAAGACATCTGGAAGGTGATCTTTAAGTCCGGAAAATCATGGCCGAACTCAGCCGAGGACCGCGGGTATCAACTATCCCGTCCTGCAAGTTCGGTAAGTCATTGTACGTTGGCCAGTTATACGTTTTATTTACATAATCCAAGGGAAATGCTTAATGTGTTTTCCACAACTCTCCGAGGGCTGGACGAAGAAGGTGGGGCGGATCTACTGTCCGGCCCCACTGCCAGAAGAACCATCCAGCCCACTTCTGACGAAGATGCTGGTTCCGGCGCCTTACAAGGCACCGAAGAAGAAGGCTGAGAAGGAGGCCAAAGAGACCAGGGCGGCCTTCGTCGCCACGGCACTTCGGACACAATATCCGAAGACTCCGATGCGCGCTCTTCCTTCGGAGAGGACGAGGAAGAGGAGGAAAACAAATCCCCCCCCCCCAGCGAGGGGAAGAAAGAAAAGGACGGCCTCCACACCCTTGGAGGCCGAGTCGCGTAAGAAGGGAAAAACTCCCCTTCCGGAGGAGTCCACCGACGCTACCGACAGCAGCCCGAAGTGGGATCCCAGGGCCCAGCCCCTGGTGAGATCGTGAGTAAATAAAACATGGACACGTTACGCATCAAGACTTACTATTGTATGACGTTTAATCATTGAGCCACACCTTTTTTTACAGTCCGGCGAGGTCCCACACCGAACAATCCTCATCGGAGGATTTACTAGGCTCGGATGCTATGGACAGCGGGACACCCCCGAAGGCCCCCTCCTCAAAACACGTAAGTGACACCGAGGCATCGTCCTAGAGGGACCTAGGCCGAGGGGGCGAAAAGACCGTCAAGGCGGCGCCAGGGGGTCAAACCTCGGTGGCCGGACACACGGAAGAAAAGGCTCCCATGGATATCGACGGCGGGGGCTATCTCGAATTCAACCCCCAGCTGGACACAATTCCGGAGACCGATACGGCTCTGGAATCAGGCAGGCAGGCTCCCTCGACATGAGGGGGTGCACCTGTTCCACCGGCAACCTCTGCCCAACCAGAGGTGTCGGATACCTTATCGACGTCGCTGAAGAGCGCCTCCATCATTGAAGAACACCGTGCCCTTATGGGTGCGGTGATTGAGAAGATTCAGTCCGCTGAGAGTGGGCTGAATGAGGCCTGCATCAGCCTTATAACGGGCTTTGAGGTATGTTTTGTGAGGTTTCCAAGAGTGTTATAGTATAGGTAGTAGCCCCTGATACACTGTTCGGCGAATGAAAGAACTGGACAAAGGATCAAATATATGTTATATGTTCCCAGGAGACTCACCTTATGGCATCTCTCCCTCTCTTTTTTATAAGCTGGTGTCTGTAGCGCTACCGCCTCTCACACTGCGGAAGTCTCCAGACTGAAGCAGAGTCTGGAGCGGGCTGAAGAAGAACTTGGCCAATTGAAAAAGCAGTTGGAGGATAACCAAGGTACGTAAAAAACCTTGCTCACGTTTAGCGCGAATGAATAATTTAGTATGATAAAAATATGTTCATTGTGTGCTCTAGGGGCGATGACCGAAGTCGAGGCTCTTAAGAAAGATGTGGCCGAGGCCGAGAAAAAGGCAGCCACAGAGCAGGCTCTTCGTGAGAAGCACGAGGCCAGGGTTATTGAAGCTGAGCAAGAGCTCGAACTTGTGAAGAAATGCGAGACCTTGGAGCAGAGTTTAACGGAGAAAGAATCGGAACTCACCAAGGCTCATCAAGCCGCACGCGATGCCCGGGGGGAAGCCCAAGGCGCCCTGCAAGAAATCCAGGAGGCGAGGAAGATCGCGGCGGGTAAGGTTTTTTCTATGCAAAGCAAGTATTTGAGGAGAAAATCACATTGCTAATTTGTATTCGGATTTCTCCAGGGGTATTTGCAGAGCTGCCACGCAGCATATCTGATGCCGCACAATTCTATCGATCCGAAGAAAGGAGCACTGGGAGAAGCTCTTCTGGTCATTGTATCTGGCGCTGGAGTAACCAGTGCCCTTTGTCGATCAACTGAAGCAGCTTATCGAACTGCATAAGGCGGCCGAACTAGCCATGAAGGATTTAATTATCCGGCTATGGCCTGCCGAGCCGATTCCCAGCAGTTACTTCGGGCTCGTAAAGCGGCTTGTGTGTGCCTGCCCTCGACTTGAAGTCATCAAGCGGTTGGTCTGTATGGAGGGTGCGCGAATGGCCTTCGCCCGCGCGAAGGTGCACTGGGTGAAGATGGATGCTGAAATGATGATGACCGAAGGACCGCTGGAGGGTAAGGAGCACCGCAAGCCTGAGTTATATTATGATAGTGTCCTGAAAGGATCCCGCCTTGTGGCGGAGCAATGCGCCAAGGACATTATATTCCCATGAATACAGTCATGTTGTCCTTTGTAATGTGAAACAAGGTCATTTCTATTCTTTATTGCCTGTTATTTGAAAGTTTTTCCTCCTGTGCGGCTGTTTTATATATTAATCCTAAGAGTTGGCCAGTCATCGACTTCTGCCCCCACGTAGGAAGTATGGGGGTGTTCGGGATAAACCTGAGCACTCTTTACCCTAGTTTTGGGTCCTTGAAGGAGGCGTTCAGCGCAACGAACCAGGCAATCGGACTATAAGGCTTTGTCACTCTCACTTAGCCATAGGAGTTTGACAAAAGAAAGGTAGGTGCAGCCCCTGGTGTTCGGAAGACCGCACTAGGGGCTCTATAAGCACCTGATCGGAAGAAAAGCCAATCCATCGGACGCTGCATTAGTTATCGCATAATGCGGAAGAAATCCTTAAAGATTTTGCAACCTCTCGAACAGCTGACCGGCTCTCGCCGTATCATGACAGTCTGTTTTTGGCTTTCTCTACTGAGGAGCTCGTCTGGAAGACCCGGGACACAATCGTAGTAGTTCTCCCTTTACTACCCTAGCCGATATAGCGAAATGTAGGGTAGCAAGCACAGGAGCCGGCAACCCAACTATTATCCCAAGGCATGATTCGGAGCCGATGCATATAATGCTATAAGGTCGGGGTGCCGGACGACCGTGAAGGTGTTCGGACTTTATTGCTGTATTATGGGTACGACGAGGCCCCTGGCATATTAAGGCATATCGCAGTGTACGGATGCCACTTGACAAAGAGTGTCAATAAGAAACAACAGCAGATAAGCATCATATAAAGCCACATGTTGTAATTGAATAACACGTCGATGCATACGAGTACAGGTAATGTGATAAAAAGAAATATGACTTCGGAACCTGCTGAGACCAGGCGGGGGGATGCTTTGTGCGGATCCGGATTGTAATCGGATGGTCATCGAGGGGAATATCTAAGGATTCCTTTATGCGTTCGAGTTGTTTCCCTTCTTGGTATATTCGTCCGTTCATGGGTTTGGTCTCCATGTCGCCAGTCCTGGCCTACACAAAAGTGGACCTGCAAAGAAAATGCAAAAAACGCTTATGTGCCACGGAGCGGTTAAGCCGCATTTTGTGGCCTATCCTAGCTTTGCCTCCATTTACTGCCGGAGTGTTTTAATTGAGCTCCTGACGAGCTGGGCTATCCTGCCGCGAAGTAGTTTGGACTCCTTTGACGGTGTCCGGGAGCTTGGCCGTCGACTCAAGGTTCGATTGAAAGATGCCACTTGTTGCTTCTACTGTTAAGGCGACGGTGTACTCTTCGGCACGGAGGGAGCGTTCGGCCTTGCCATTAACTGTTATGACGCCGCGCGGACCGGGCATCTTGAGCTTAAGGTAGGCATAATGTGGCACCGCATTGAATCGAGCAAACGAGGTTTGTCCGAGCAGTGCATGATAGTTACTGCGAAAAGGGACGATGTCGAAGATTAACTCTTCGGTACGGTAATTATTCGGTGGTCCAGAGGCTACCTCCAGAGTGACAGAGCCTGTACAACAGGCCTCCACACCTCTGGTATAACACCTTTAAATGTGGTTTTAGTGGGTTTGATCATTGAAGGATCGATACCCATCTTACGCACTGTGTCCTGATACAGTAGGTTCAGACTGCTGCCTCCGTCCATCAGGACTCGTGTGAGGTGGAATCCGTCAATTATTGGGTCCAGGACTAGTGCGGCCGAATTGCCTTGACTGGTATTGGCCGAGCTATCCGTACAGTGAAAGGTGATCGGGTCGGACGACCATAGGCTATATTTTGCGGCGACTGGCTCCATTGCGTCGTCATCCCCAAGAGGGCACATCCGCTCCCGCTTGGGAATATGAGTAGCGTTTATCATGTTCACTGTTTTGATTTGCGGGGGAAATTTCTTTTGTCCTCCTGTGTTCGGTGGCCAGGGCTCCTCGTCGTCGTCATCGCTTTGCGACCCCTTCTCCTTGTTTTCGGCACCTGACATTCTGGCTTGTTTGAAGACCCAGCATTCTCTGTTGGTATGATTGGCTGGTGTTCCTGGGTGCCATGAATTTGGCATGGACGGTCGAGTATGCGGTCCAGACTGGATGGGCCCGGATTGTTCCTTTTGAATGGCTTTTTCCGCTGACAAGACTTAGAGCCACTGAATCCGGCATTGACGGCCGTGTCTTCGGTGTTATCACCATTATTGCGATGCTTGTGTTTGTTGCGTCAGGGCTTGCCATTGCTATCTCTGGCGTCTGAGGTGGCAGGATTGCTTACAGTGCTGTTGCTACGAGCCAACTAGCTATCCTCGTCCGCACAAAAGCTGGTCATGAGTGTCGTGAGGGCTGCCATGGACTTCGGCTTCTCTTGTCCGAGGTGTCGGGCAAGCCACTCGTCATGGATGTTATGCTTAAAGGCCGCTAGGGCTTCGGCATCCGGACAGTCGACAATTTGGTTCTTTTTAGTTAGGAACCGAGTCCAGAACTTCCTGGCTGACTCTCCGGGCTGTTGGGATATGTGACTTAAATCATCAGCATCCGGTGGTGGCACATAAGTGCCCTGGAAGTTATCCAGGAATGCGTCTTCCAGGTTCTCCCAACTTCCAATGGAGTTTGCCGGCAAACTATTCAGCCAATGCCGAGCCAGTCCCTTGAGTTTTAGTGGGAGGTACTTGATGTCATGTAGATCATCGCCGCGGGCCATGTGAATGTGGAGAAGGAAATATTCTATCCATACCGCGGGGTCTGTAGTCCCATCATAGGGCTCGATATTCACGGGCTTAAACCCTTCTGGGAATTCATGCTCCATTACTTCGTCAGTGAAGCATAGGGGTGTGCGGCGCCTCTATGCCGGGCTATGTCACGACGTAGTTCAAATGTGTCTGGTCTGTTGTATTCGGCCCGGCCGGATTTGCATTTAGAATATCTGGCGTGGCGGTCATCGTCACGCGTTGGGGCACGCCCCCGTGATCCGTAGATCGGTCTTGACTGCTCCGCTTTGTTTTCCAATTCGTCTCGCAGGTCATGCATGTAGCCCCGGGCCTTCATGTTTTTGCTTGTTTGGCGACGGGGTGCGGGCTGGTGTTTGGGCTGATACGCCGCTTTATCTCGGCCACGAGGTGGCCGGTCAGCCGCATCAAGCGTTGGTAGTGTAGGCTCTAGTGCCTCCTCCTTGAATTGAGGTAACAACCTGCGCTTTGGGTAACTTTTGGTTGGGCGCTCGAGTCCGTATTCCTCGGCTGCCGGGACCTCAGTCCATCTATCGGTTAGCAGATCTTGATCATCTTGAAGCTGCTGTTGCTTTTTCTTCAGGCTTTTTGCAGTGGCTATAAGCCGGCGCTTGAAGCGCTCCTGCTCGACGGGATCCTCAGGCACGATGAATTCTTCGTCGCCGAGGCTCACCTCGTCTTTGGAGAGGGGCATGTAATTGTCATCCTCTGAGTCTCCATCCATTGCCTATTTATCAGGGCTAGCCTGCCCATCCTCCCGTCCGGCTTGCTCGAAGCTTGGCTGGGCGGGATTGTTTTCGTCTTCGGCATCATCCGGAGTACTATTCTTTCTTGTGCCGGTATCGCTATTTTTTCTATGACGGGGCTTAGAGCGGCACCGCTGACGCCGGCGCTTAGATTGCTTCTCAAGGGGATTATCCTCCGTTGCCTCATCGCCATTGCTTTCTTTGGGTGTGTCCACCATATATATATCATATGATGAGGTGGCTGTCCAGCGCCCTTTGGGCGGTGGTTCCTGTTCTTCTTCGGCGTCGTCGTCCATACCGTCGATGTCTTCGAAGCCGAAATCAAGCATGTCGGTTATGTCATCGACAATGGTTATTAAGTGGGTGGTGGGTGGGGAACGAATTTCTTCGTCGTCCGCTTCCCACTCAAGACGGACATAGTTCGGCCAAGAGTCTCCTGACAGGGAGAGAGATTTTAATAAATTTAGCACGTCGCCCAAGGGCGAGTGCTGAAAGATATCCGTGGAGCTAAACTCCATGACCGGTGCCAGTCAGGTCCGATGGGCACGGATGGACACGGTTCAGAGCCCCTGGTCGGAGACGAGTCCGAGGGTCTGAAGACACAGATCTCCTTAGGAGTGGGATCTGTGTTCGGCTCTATCGCCGCTGAGTGTGCGGCCTCTGTGGTGGGGTCCATCCACCCGTCCTCGGATGGCACGATCTGCTCAGGATTTAAAGCTAGGGCAGCTGCAGGTGGGTTCTCCTGAACACCGTCCGACGGCAGATCTAAGTCATGCTCATCGTGACTGTATGGCGCACCTGTCATGGGCTCGAATCCATCGAAGATCAAGTCTCCGCGGATGTCGGCAGTGTAGTTCAGGCTTCCAAACCTGACCTGATGGCCAGGGGCGTAGCTATCGATCTGCTCCAGATGGCCAAGCGAGTTGGCCCGTAGTGCGAAGCCGCCGAATATGAAGATCTGTCCGGGGAGGAAAACCTCACCCTAGATCGCATCATTGTGGATGATTGAAGGAGCCATCAAGCCTTACCGTGACGACACAGTGGAACTCTCAATGAAAGCACCAATGTCGGTGTCAAAACCGGCGGATCTCGGGTAGGGGGTCCCGAACTGTGCGTCTATGGCTAATGGTAACAAGTGGCGGGGGACACAATGTTTACCAAGGTTTGGGCCCTCTCTATGGAGGTAATACCCTACTTCCTACTTGATTGATCTTGATGACATGAGTATTACCAGAGTTGATCTACCACGAGATCGTAGAGGCTAAACCCTAGAAGCTAGCCTATGATTATGATTGTTGTTATCCTATGGACTAAACCCTCCGGTTTATATAGACACCGGAGGGGGCTAGGTTACACAGAGTCAGTTACAGAGAAGGAACTCTACATATCCGAATTGCCAAGCTTGCCTTCCACGCAAAGGAGAGTCCCACCCGGACACGGGACGAAGTCTTCAATCTTGTATCTTTATAGTCCAACAGTCCGGCACAATTACATAGTCCGGCTGTCTGAGGACCCCCTAATCCAGGACTCCCTCAGCCCGGCCGAAGGTAACGACATACGCCATACTCCCGCCGGAGTGGCGCTTTAAGCTGGAAATTTTAGTGGTCATGCATGCATCTTTTTGTGCTAGCAATCCTATATAAGGGTTGACCGGTCGCTTCCCGCGGACATGCGCGGGTGGTGGAAGAGGAAGGAAAAGGGAAGCGGGCTGTGGAGTAACGTTTTTTACCACAATTTCTTAGGAAACTGAGTGCTATAACTGAGTAGTTTTGCAAACTACCAGTACTCCCTTGCCAGCGGGCTTCCTGCGTGAAACGTTCATCATCGCCCTGGAGCATCAGTGCTGCATTAATGCCCGGCCAGAGCGGAAGCGACCTCTCACTGGCGCCGGCTTTGAAGCAGCGCGACGGCCTAGAGAGCGCCGCTTCTCGGTGCACGCGACTACTCCGCGTCAAGGTTGGCCATAGTTTGGATGAGTCTCCATCATGGGGAGACACACTAACTGCGATGATATGGATCGTTCCATCTATGAAGAACACGTGGGACTAGAACTACGAGACGGACATGTACCCAGGAGTGGACGTACGAACCTGAGTAATGTAGCGCAGTAAGTGAAGTAGAAAGGCACAAATAGTATGAACATGCATGGCATATAGGCGTTTATCTGTTACTACGTACCACTAAATGTTGTACGTGCAATGCACGGTGATGTTATGGAGTACATGCCTAAGTACTCTACTACTACTATATTAATTGGAGGCACATATTAGGTTTTATATTTGTTTACGTGTATGCCCCGAGACCTTCCAACTAGACGTGTCTTTCTCTCCGGCTGGCACTGTGTATCGTTCATACCACTAGTACTACTATGTGTGGTCTCCGACCCAGAAGCAGAAGAAGTGGACACGCTCTACCATGTTGTTCATGTCCCACTCCTTTCGCTGAAGTGTGAGACATCCAGCACATGCCGTGTTTGGCACTCCTTCGTCGTAAGAGTTGACACACTAGCATTCATCAGAAATAAAAAATAAATATAAATTAGCAGTCATACTATACCACGCGGTTTCCTTGCTCCTTGATATCGGAAAGAATACTTCCATTCGCCAACATGTCGGACGTCGACCATCCTGGTCCACTTGCCATGCATGAAGAACTCCAAGGGAGAGTCACCCCGGTCGTCGCGCTGCAGTAATAATGACTAATGAGCCGTCAAATCACAGGCCCAACCTTTCCCACTGTGAAGTTGCTCGGACGAAGGAACCATCATGACTTCGTTGAATTCCGCTTCTTGAAGAAAACTATTGTACAAGCAGTACTACTAGCTACAGTAGTTACTCGAGCAGAGGCGTCCTTTCATTCATAGGATAGGAATTTTATAGGAATATGAAAATCATAGGAAATGAGATGACATGCATCTCAATTCCTATAGAGAAAGAGATGCCATTTGATGCATAGAATAGGAATTTTTCCATTGAGTCTAGGCTAATGTACTGGTAATTTGCTCTAAAAACTACAGTTGTAACTAGTAGTGCTGGTACATGCTCGTACTCAGACACAGACAGACACACTAACTACTAGTACTACTACTTCTCACATGCTGGCCAGACGTTGTCGTTCTCCTTCCCGGCTTTGTCAGCGACACCCCACCATGCTTGGATCTCCGCCGACCTCTCTGCAGTAGCGCATGCATCCTCTTCTTTCTTCCGGCAGCAGGCCTCTCTTTTCTTGAGTGCTTTCTGACTATTCTGCTCCCTCTGCGCGGCTTTGGCCGCCTCTTGCTCTACCGCCCATTCGGCCTTGGCAGCTTCAAATTCCGCCCACGTAGGTGTGAGATCACGAGCGGCGATGAACTCGGCACGGCAGGATGCCATCGCTTCCCTACCATTTTGTGTGCAGTCGTGGGCGGCGAGGAACTCGACGCGGTGAGATGCCATCGCTTCCTTACCGATTAGTGTGCGGCGTGGTGGCATGAACGACGCTTGGTGAGAGCTCTAGGGTGGAGTGGCCGGACAATCGTATAGTGCATTGGTTTGTCAAGAGCTCAAGGACAGAAGACGAAGGAAATTTGGATTCCCCTTCAATCCTGGTCATTTATTACCGAGTAAAATGCTTGCCGGTCATCGAACTTGTCTTGATAGCGCACTTTGATCATTGTATGCGAGATATGGTGATTATACGGTCACTGGCTCAGCGTATAGCTCCGTATTTGTCTTGTTGACCAGTCAAACAGTTCGCATGCACCTCATCAGCTCGTGTTCTTTATCTATCCATCTATGCGGGCCTACCTGTCAGTGGAGAAAGAAATAAAAACCAAAATTTTGCATATGTGAGGATTCAAACCATGGACTCGTCGCTGCAACGCACACTCGTCAGCCAAATGAAAATGAAATACTTTGCGTTAAATGCACAAACAGATTTTTTTATATTATATGCACACATTAGCGCACACCGTCCATAGAGGCAAGTAGCATGTACGCGTGCAGACACTCACGCTCACGCTGTCAAACCATGCTAATGCATGCACGTCGTCCTCTCAATCAAAGTCCTGCTCATGGCGCAATGCAAACGGCGAGCCCGTCACCTACGCGCCCCGGCGGTGCCTGACATTACTGCTTAGACGTATGATGGAGGCCTCCGCGAACGCCGAGCATGTATTCACCTGGCTCAACATCAACGATCATACTCGGGACTCGGCGCCTTGCTCATGTATATCGTCCATCACAACGACAATCTATAAAACAGCCTAGCTAGAGAGGGTACTATGGTACGGAGTATGTACTACCGTAAGCTACCGATCATAGTGCCACTGCACATGAGTGTGTGTCTGATCGATTCATCCATTATTCGTAAGTTATGCATGTTGTGTGGTGTCTAATGGTGGTCGTCGAAGGCTAGCTGGCGACAAGAGCGGTTGCATGGACGCCTGGTTGTCAGTACGTGCCGCATATGCTTCAAAGGCTCGTCATCCATGAGTTCACATTTTACCACCACGCCAGCGTCTGACCGCCCTGGCCTACCGAAACCAATTCCATCGCTAGCACGCGCTTCCCGCCTGAAACGGTCATCGTCTCTCCAGAACGCCAATGCCGCATTCACCAGACTTAACTGCAGGTGCAGTTGGTGTGTCACTGATATGCGGGCTAGATGCCCGTTGGGCCCACATGTCAGTGACCCAACGCACTTGCAGTTAAGTCACTGAAGCAGCATCCGCATTCACGCCTAACGAAACTACTCCGGCACCAGCCGTCTATCCGTTTGTCGTGGCTCATTGCCATTCGCCCGCTATATTAACTTGAGCCCCAGCTCCCAGCCATAGCCAAAGACCCACACTCATTCCCCTCTGGTACCTTCCTTCTGTCAACACCACTCCAACCATGGCCTCCTGGCGCTCCAAAGCTCTCTTGGATGTACTGTCGCAGGAGCAGACGAAGGACATCAGCGGCTCCGCTCCGGGCGTGCTCCAAAGCTCTCTTGGACGTACTATCACAGGACCAGACAAAGGAGATCGTCGACTCCCCTGCCCCCCTGGCCACCCTCCGCTGCCATGACCATGAATACGGCACACGTGCGCGGGCACAACCGACAGCGAGGAAGAGTAGTACACGGTAGGACCCCACCGCTCTGGTGCCGGGAAGACCACCGCTCCTCCACTTAGTCGACGCCAAGCTTGGTGGGATAAACATCGGCGGCTGATTAGCCGCTTGACGGTGATGTGGAGGCGGAAATCTTCAGAACCTTGTGCTCCGGAGGAGGAGGTTATCGAGGCGGATGAGGAGGAGGAAAAGGCAATGGCCGGCTTTCTTGGGTTCATGGCCGGACATGGTGGTCAGGCGCCGGCTTATCATTTAGATTAGGTTTATAGTAGGTTTTAGTATGGTTTGTGCGAAATATGTAATGAATTTCGTCCAGTTTGTAGGAAACAATTTCGAAAGGAAATGAATTTCATCCGGTTAATTTGAAATTTGCTTTGTTTGCACGAATTTTGTCCGGTTAGTTCATATAGTTGTCGAAAGGTATGCGGGCAGCATTGGATGGCATCCATCAGTGTCCTCGGACAGATGCCGGTGTAAATTTGTGGGCCAGCACTGGAGATGCCCTAACTATCATGCTATAATCGCTAACAGTGCTCCGTTATTTGGCAGGGAACAGTTATCCCTTGATCAAAATCAGATACTTTGTATTTCGCACTCCTCCCACGTAAGAGTGTAAACTCGTGCTTACATAAAAATGGAGCAAGTGGACGGCACTGTAGCACGTCATATCACTCAAACTAGCCCGCCTAATGTGCAGGAAAGCACCACCCTCGTCATTTGTTCTGGATTTCTATCAATCGATCGCACAAAAATGTTACGCTTTGCAAGTTCAAAAGGAAAAGGCAGCACACTTACGACTAATACGCGTCGCACCCCCGACAGTCCGGCTCGCAAGCCGCTCACCAGAGGGGACACGCATTGTCTTGCAATTTCACTGACATGTGGGACTGCAATTGAATAAACCGTCGATAGCCGAAATCTAATCGCTCGGCGGGCATCGGCTGAGAAGAGAGAGACAGGGGAGGGAGAAGAGATCACCCGCCCGGCGCGCACAGACTCCAAGAAATGTATGGTGATAATGTGAGGTGGGCCATGCGGGAGTCTGGACCGCTTCCAAGCTTGCTTCTGAATGCCCTAGCCCACCAGAACCCCCCCCCCCCACCTCCCCGTGCGCGCTCCCCCCTCAGACGCCAGCTGCCCACATTCATAACAATAGTACCAGCAAAATACTGGGCTATAAGCTCGCTTATGTGGAGGAGAGAGAGGCATTGACAAAGTCAAGGAGTTGGCTCTGCAAGAGCCCGTCTCTACACGTGCTCCTAGGTATAAAAAACTAATTCTAAAAAAAGAGGCATAAAAAAATTGTGTCTAAAAAAAGAAAGGTAAAAAATATTTGAGAGGAAATAGATAGAGAGCAAGTGAGAAAAAGTTGTAACCTTATAGACAACCTTATAGTCAACACCATGGTAGTATTACATGAGGAAGGAGGGAGTGGTGCACATGCCAAGTTCACTGGGCTACCGTGTTTCACACTCCTTCGTCGTAACAGTGGAGACAATAGCTTTCATTAAAAATAAACATGAATACTCGTTGCTCATCCTCTATATCAGAAAGAATACTTTCATTCACTGACATGTGGGATGTCGACCATCCTGGTCCACCTGCCATGCACAAAATTATCCCGGTCCACCCCGGTCGCAGCGCAGGCCCAACCTTTCCCACTATAAGTTGGTCGGACGAAGGAACCATCATGACTTCGTTAAATTCCGCTTCTTCAAGAAAACTTGCTATACCCGCAATAGTGCTACCACATGCGAAGACTGGACGGCACTGTACCACGTCACATCACTGAAACCCACTAGGCCAAACTAGCCCGCCTAGGATTTGTACTCCCTCCGTTTCAAAGTTAGTAGTACAAAGTTGAGTCATCTATTTTGGAACGGAGGGAGTATGCCTCTGTACTGCTATGATTTTGTGTTGTACGTCTCTGTACTTTTGCTACGATTTTCCTACCCTATGAACCAAATGAGGCCTGAATGTATCTGTGTCGACTATTGTATGATCGATCGCTAAGCCTACAATTTTAGGAGCTTGGGCTATTGGCCGATCGACAACGGATAAGTATGAGTGTACCACGAGCTCATCAGCCCCAACATTTCTCTTCGGTGAGTGTTTTGCAGGTACTATAGCTCGCACAGTAGCTAGCCTACTAACACCAAGAATCATCAAACAAGCCCTTCTGATATGATAAACAGTTCAAAGTTATATCTAAGCATGCCATATATTGCATCAAAAGCGGGTGAGGATACATCTGTTTCCATACCTCAGAGAGGGTTCACATGATTCACTATCAAACAAAAGTAGCAAGTACCGCCCACACAAGACAGTGCACTAGCCCTAAGATGGTTTGATAACACGCTTCGTTCTGGTAATTAAACACAGGGCAATGCAAACTACCCTGAAGGATTAGCGCGACCAACTATTTCTTCTCATCGATCTCTCAAGCAATGACCACAGCACGGATAGCGGCATGGGAATCATTCTCTGGGGCGATGTCCATAGGACTGACCGCGACGTCGGAATCGATCTCTGGGGCAATGTCCACAGGATGGACAGTGGCACCGAAATCGATCTCCGGGGCGATGTCAACAGGACGGACCACGACATCAAAAATGATCTCTGGGGCGTTGTCCATAGGACGGACCACGACATCGGAATCATCAAGGACGTCCACCGGCACCTGCACAACCCTAACATATTAGCAAGAACATTGCAAATAATCAAAAATCACAACTATGGTAAGCCATTATTTTTTACCTTGTGAAGCTCACCGGGGATCCCATCCCTCGGGGGGGGGGGGCCATCTCCTCATCCTCGATGGGGGCCATCACCTTGCTAGGGGAATACTGCTTCTCAACGGAGACTATCCCTCAAACTCGGCCTTGAGCCTCGCATAGGTGGCCATTAGAGTTTCTGGGGTAGGCACGATGGGGCCCTTGATGTTCTTCCAACTTTCTTTGAGGAGTTCGTCCGTCAATGTCGTCAACTCTTTGGCCAGTGCTTGTTTCTTGGAGTTCTTCATCTCCATGGGTTGGCCCGCCAACATGGTCAACTCGTTGGTCGGTGCTCGCTTCCTGGAGATCGTTATCTCCAGTGGTTGTCCGCCGGCAAATCTTTTCCTAGTGCTCCAGGATCCATCAATGAACTGACAAACAAAAAGAAATCATCAGGAAACTACAATTGCAATGAAAACGGGAAAAGAATAGGCTGTGAGAATCGGTCGGTGCTTTGCAAAAAGAAGATTCTTGGAATGAAAATATAGCTGCATCACTGATTCTCCCACCTTTCCTTCGTCGGTACAGAAGAAAACTGGCAGAAGTGAGTAGCCTGGAGTGAGGTTTTCTTCAAGAAAGGGGAGAAAGGGCTTCAACGAGCGTTCCAGTGAAATGATGGTTGCTTCGTCCAGTCCAACTTCGAGGCCACTTCACCACTGCTGGTAAAGGTGTGGGTTTTGTGATATGACGGGTCATGATGGCCACACCGGGGTGACCGGTGAGTCTCGACTGTAGCACCTCACTGTGATTTGGTGGATGGCATGTGGGCCCGGATACTTTGATGTCCCGAATTAGAAAGAGCGGCTAGTCACATATAGGAGTTCTCAATATTGTGCACCGCGACCAAGGCAGAGAGGAAAACGAGAGAACTACGTAATTAATGCATGAGTTTAATTAGGGTAGTTTTGTAAAGTACGAGATACATTCCTCCAATCACAAAATGCCTTGGTCGATGAGATTTGAGATTTGAGCCCTATAAACCGGAAGGGGGGGAGTACTGCACGGGGTGTAGTCTAGTCACTTGTTGAATCTCTAGAAAGGCAAATACTCCTTTCCGGTTTACAGGGCTATACTAGCAAGTACTAGTACTAAAATAGTGGGCTCAAATAGCAATTTTGTCTCATGCAAGAGCCTGGCTATATGCGTGCTCCAAGGCACCGCGCCACGCCCCACCCCTACACAAGGACTGGCACGCGAGCGTTCGCAACTGCCATGTTTGGGTTGCGCTTGGCTCTTCGCCTCTTCAAGAAGACGAACAATGATGTTACTACTACTTCTATATTATCGAATCCAATGCTGCATGTCCGTCCACCGCGTGCGGGAGGGATAGCCATCGTGCGCATGGGCGAGGGAGAAGGCGTGTAGTAGCAAAATCAAGCTTCTCCTCGTTCTACGAGTTGACGCCACACATCATTGCACTGGCCCCACATGCTTGCCTCTAAACTTGGCTGAAAGACCCGCAGTGTACAATATATTTGCTGCAACCTCTAACATTTACCCCACCACAAATGAAAATATATATTCCTGTCTTGACCAGATGAGCGTGCAAACTACAATCACCAGGATGACAGGTAGGGCCAGAAGATTATTTTAATCAAAAAAAAGCTTCGAGGTGGCCTCATAGCATGGAGCCGACCCCAACGATTTTAAGCTTACAGGCACAATACACACTATCCTACACTAATCTACACATGAAACTGCCACATGAGCATCCGGGTTGTGCTTGGCTTGTTGCCTCTTCGGGAAGTCGAACAATGATGGAGTACTACTTCAGTGGAGGAGCACTACAGTACTCCCTCCGTCCTTGAAAGAGTGTACTTCCAGCTTTGTTGGAAGCCAAAGTTTTTTATGTTTGACCATATTTATACAATAATAGACCAACATTTATGCCATCAGATTAGTAGCACTAGATTCATGATAAAATATATTTTTGTCATATACCTATTTGGTTTCACAAGCATTGACATATATTTGCACAAACTCGGTCAAACATTGAGATATTTTGACCCTCCAACAAAGTTGGAAGTACACTCTTTCAAGGACGGAGGGAGTATGCCTCTGGCTCTCTGACACCGATTGAACTGCTGCATGTCCATCGCGTGCGGGAGGGAGAGCGTGTAGCGAAAGCTTCTCCTAGTCCTGCCAGCCACCACGCTCAAGCGCGAGGGAGGGACGCAGCTTCATTGACTTACTGCTCCTGCCTTTGCATTAATGACAGGTGGGCCCAACAGGTGGGTGGCCCACCTATCATGCAGCCAAAGGCAGGTGCAGTTAAGGCACCAGAGCTCAGTCCGCGAGGGAGAGGGCGTTGTAGTAATCAAACTTCTCGGTCTTGTATGAGTTGACGCGACACATCAAAGCACTGCACTCGATATATTTCAATAATTTGCGTTTACTGATGCATTAATTACTCCCTCTGTTCCTAAATATAAGTCTTTTTAGACATTTCAAATGGACTACAACATACGGATGTATGTAGACATATTTTAGAGTGTAGATTCACTCATTTTGCTTCATATGTAGTCACTTGTTGCAATCTCTAAAAAAGACTTATATTTGGAGATGGGGGGAGTCCAGCGCTTGCATGCATGCCGTGACTTTCCTTTTGATACTTGCATGTGTTGATTTGATGCACCATTCCAAATTTTGACTATTTTAACTAACCAAATGTTCATGCATGTCACAAAAAAATACGCGGCAGTTTGGATTGTGACTATCTTTGCCATATATTGCCACATGATTTTTGCCACACTTGCCTTAGTTGAGTTGCTCAAATTGTTAGCCACACTTTGGCTTGCCTAAGGGAATCTTGCCATACTTTTTGTGTCTATGACATGTGGGGCTCACTGCTTATAAAAAACATCCTTGTCTTAGGTGTGGCTAGAACCAAACACCTACCTAACTTGGTCAAACTTGCCTAATGTTAGGTGTGGCAAAGTGTGGCAAGGTGTGTCTAGGAACCAAACAGCCCCTATGCTTGTCTTATGTTGCCACATTATTTTTGCCACACTTGCCTAACTTAAGTTTCTCAAATAGTTAGGCACACTTTGGCTTGCCTAAGGGAATCTTGCCACACCTTTTGTGTCTATGACATCTGGGTTTCACTACTAATAAAAAATTCTTGTCTTAGGTGTGGCTAGAACCAAACACCCACCTAACTAGGTCAAATATGCCTAAGGTGAGGTGTGGCAAAGTGTGGCAATATGTGACTGGAAAGCAAACAGCCCCTACATCATTGAAAACTATGTTCAAATACGAATCAAACGATATAATTTTTGTTAACATGCACTAACATTTTGTCAGTTAAATCTTTGGTCAAAATTTAGCACCAATTACAAAGGAGCCCAATAAATATTGTACTCTCACATTTTGTTTTGAGGATACTCCCACATAGAAAATATAATAATAATGCATGTTGGGGCACCCCACGTTTCCGATAATTTTAGTCGTGGGCTTGTTCACAATTTTTATGAGGGGGTGGTTGTTCATTCAATGGAGGGTCTTGTACCAGACTTGAACGATACAAAGTGCGAGTTGGCACACCGTAACACCAATTGGAATAAGTGGGTAGCTATCTCAAAACACAATCAACAACTAAAAAACGGTGACCTGACACGTACACAATTTTAAAAGATTGTTTTGATGGAGTGAAAAAGGAAAACTACCGACTACGTATATATAGGTCGGAGCCTCCACGCTTGCTTGCTAGGGTTTCTCTATTCACACACTCTCATCCTCTCCAGATCTAAACAAGATAGCAGTGGTAACACTGTCTTTCTCCCTTCAAAAAACATTGTCTTTCTATCCTCACCGCTGGTTATAGATCCGGACGTATCCCCCTCCGCCGGTGAAGGGGAGGAGGGGCAGCGTTTAGGCCGTCGTCGATAGCGTGGGAGGAGACCCACTGTCGGCCGTACCGTTATCTCTGGCTGAGCGCCGGTGCGGGAGGTCCTCCGATCCCTTCTCGTTGCACTAGTGTGGGCGGATCCGGACTCCCGCCGCCCACCTATCCACATCCCAATGACCTTCAGGTATATCTTCCTTTGAAACCGCCTTAGCTCTACTTCCCAAGCTCGCTACGTTGCTGCATGTGCATAATTTTCTACCTCTCAGCCCCTCTCGATCAGATGGACCAACGTCACCTTTTTTTCTTCTTTTGTTAGAGGTAAAGCTACTTCATGGAGTCGAATCTTGTATTTGGTTCAAACAAGAAATAAAGTGGGGGTGGGGGAATTTAGTATGTACATCAGACTTGGTACAAATAGGAAGGAAAGGGGGTGAAACTTGAAAGAAGTACCGACTGGTCATCCAACCGGTCTCTTGGTTGAAAAGCGAAATATAGGGGTAATGATGTACACAGTGGTATGACCAGGACTAGATTTGTTATCCACACATAGGAGTAGGTGGCTAGAGTGAATAAAAATGGGACCAACCCAGATATGTTTCTTGGATGTTTGTTTCTCGGGGCAACAAACTATGAATCACCACTTTATGCCCATGTTTAGGTACATGGTACTAGACTGCTGGTGCACCCACTGTCCCATGCCCTTATACCAAATATTTAGTTGTTCTTAATCTAATGCCCCTGGTAAAATGAAGCCATGCCACTGTTATAAGCCATGACAAGTTTAGCCAAATGTTTTTGCCTATAATTGTTTGAGACTCTGACTATTTCCTCTGTAGCTTTTTGTGCAAACAGGGATATCCATTTCACCTGGTTGTTGTTGTGACCTTTTGGTGCACTGAACAAAACACTTCTTAAAAGAAGTGACTTTTGTGTTGTTTAACTGGAATGTCAGAATCGAACAGTTGGTTCATTTCGGTGGAACTGCACAAAGGGAGATTTGTGTTCCAATCCTCATCATCCATATTGGCACCATAACCTTCCTTTAGGTAAGAATGATATTTAATGCATGTGTTCATCTCTATTTTGCGACTGCCATGAGAAAATAATGCTATTTTTTACTAGTACACTTGTACTCCCTCACTAAAAACCCAATTCTAAAATAGAAGATCAATCATGTACTTGGTTTCACCAACTGATGAGGAGAAAGAGAAACAGAGCATGAAGAGGAAGAAGAAGAAGAGTAAACAGTGCCAAGGTGATATTGCTGAAGCCAGAGGCCTCAGTCGAGGCTATTCAAGGGCTCCGGCAACGTCTACCTTACATGTTAGACGATCCTCCAGGGAGCCCTTCCACTTATGTTGTCTCTCCTGCAAGGTCACTTAATTAATTAGGAGTACCTAAGTACCACTAATTTATTGTTGCCTAATTTTCCAGTTGGAGTTAAACAAATCTTTAGTAGAACCCTATGCTGAATCATGTACGTGTGTATGTTTGTCTATGGAGGTGAATCATGTGGTGGAGCATGGAAGGAATATTATTAGTGTCATGACATAATAGTGCTATTGTTTTGCATGTCAATTTATTGCCATTGGTTCAATGAGGCAATGTTTTGCGTATTGTCCATCATGAATTTGATGCTACTGTTAGAGTAATATGCTAATGTATTTCTATCCTTTCACACTAAGCTAATGCAGGTTTCACCTTGTTCCTACTTGTGCAAACAGGGATCATGTTGTGCCAATCATACATTTTAGTGGAACTGCACAAGAGAATACAATGAACTGTATCCCTGCCAGTGCTTTAACTCTACTAGAAGTTCTTGATAATATTTCGATATAATCTCACCACTGGTAAACAAGAGTTATTTCAACCATACATTTGAAGTGCAAAAAAATATTATACTATTGAGTGTCGGTGGGAAACGACACCTATGGGATCACTGGAATCCCTTCTACGGTTGCAGGGCGCGGGGATCGTGAGAAGAGCAGGACTAACAAACAACACAAAGGGGGATTTACCTAGGTTTGGGCCGCAATGATGCATAAAACCCTACGATCCTTCTTTGGTGGATGTATTAGTGTTCTTGAGCTCTCGAACTACCTATGGGTGCTGTGGGGTTCGAAAGAGCCGAATCCTTTCTCTATGTGCCATGGGCCTCCTTTTATAGGCGAAAGGGGCTGCCACAGTGGCACACAGGAGGTGGAAAGTGATACAGTAGCACGAGCTTATCGCCCGTATTACAGGACAAGGTTCATTAAATGCGAGGCTTAGGTGTCCCTCCACTTTATCGGGGACGGGGGCGGGGCTCGTCCCGTCCGTCGCCGCTCCCCCTTGCTTCAACACGCGCCCTAGCCAGCGATGCATGCGGTGACATGTAGGTAGGCAGGCACCTGAGGTGGCGCGGTGGTGGAGCCTCCACGAAAGATCGCATGCTTCTACGTGGGTGCCTGCCCAGCTGGTTGGGTCGGCAGCTGTATGCGAACGGCGGTGAAGACTTAGCTGGCGCGGGCCTGGCAGCGGCCCTGCCGGTGCGCTTGGCGAGAGCCTTGTCGGGTGGCCCGGCAAGGGTCTTTCCGGGTGGCCCGGCAAGGGTCTTGTCGTGGCGCTCTAGCGTCCCCGGCAAGGGTCTTGTCGGGGGTCTTGTGGGTTCCTTTGGTGAGGATGGTTGCTTCCTATCCTTACTTGATCTCGAGCATTCTATTTCTTCACAAAGATCTGCATGCCACCACAGAGGTGCCTCCCGAGCCTTGTCCCGACACGTTTGCCAAGTGTCGGTGGGCTCAAGGGTGGCTCACTCGGTTGGCGTGGGCGAGCTGCCCCGGCAAGGGTCTTGCCGGGAAAACCTGCTTCGCCCAACTGATCTTCGTGGCCTTGGTCCTTGTTGTTGCTTCGTTCGTTTTGTGGCTTCGGCTCCTCTCCGGTTTCCCTTTCTTGCCGTGTCTGTGCGTGGCCGTGGCGGGAGGCTCTGACTGCCCCTGCACAAGTAAAGGGCTCAAAAGCAGAGCCCCTACTTTTGTACCCCGACAGGAGCCTCCGGGCATGGGCTACACATAAGCGCAGCACATTGTTGGGCCAGGCCCAGAACGGTGCGCGAGCAGTTGGGGTGGATTTTTACCGCGGCCTCTGTTCCGTCCGCTGCGCTTCCCACGACCCACGTTGAACGCGCGACGTGGGGTCGTGCACGTGCATGATGTGGGAGGCATGCGTGGGATAGCGCCCGCACGCATGCGTCGCATCGCAGTTAATGGGAAAGGAGGCGGCCCGCACCTTCCCCTTAAAAAGGAATAACCGCGGGCGCGCTGCTCACTGTACCCCTCCCCTGCGCCCCCCTGCAATCTCAGAACCGCCGCCCCCTTCTCCTCGAGCCCCTCTATTCTTGTCTATCACCGTCGCGCTTCTGCCATCCTCTGCCTTTTCGCTTCCCGCAACTGCCATGGCGCCTAAGTCCACCAAGAGCAAGGGAGCGGCGAAGGATGTCGGCGTGTCGGAGCGGCCAGAGAGCGTCTTGGTGGTGTGGCGGGCGCAGTTCGCCAACTTCCTCCCCTCGACAGTCGGCGTGCCCGAGCTTCGGGAGATGTTCAAGTGTCTGTGGGGCGTGAAGACGGTGGGAGAGAAAACCGGGCACCCGGCCACGACTGTCGTCCCCACCAGTGCCGGGCCCTCCCCTCACCGGTATCCTGTTTCGTCGATTATTTCTCTTGCGGGCTCTGTCCCCCCTTCTCCGATTTCTTCAAGGACATCATGCACACCTATGGCTTCCGCCTCTTGGATTTCACTCCGAATGCCGTGGCGTGTATGGCCCTCTTCGCCCATCTCTGCGAGGGCTTCGTCGGGGTGTACCCTAGCACGGTGCTCTTCCGACATTACTTTTCCCCTCGGATCCAAAAAGGGGGCGCCATTACTGGCTGCGTCGCCTGGATCCCGAGGGCCAAGGGGGTGTACCCGTACGACGCCAGGAAGGAGAGGTGGGAAGAATGGCGGGGCCCATGGCGCTGGATTGAGGAGAAGGACCCGCCAGCATTCTGCGAGTTTCGCCAGAAGCCGCCGGTCCGTGGCGACGATTGGGGCAACGTCGACGCTGACGACGCGAAGCTCACGATCGCCACCATCTGGATTAATCGGCTCACCCAGGCCGGGCTCACCCTCGAGATGAGTGGGGCGGACTTCATCCGCCGCCGGATTGCCCCTCTGCACGACAAGGGGAGGCCGGCCTGGCTCTACATGAATGCCGCTGACATCATGAGGCTCCGTCCCGGACTCGACAATGACCTGATGGTGCTGCAGCATGCCCATCTTTGCCAGTGAATCTTCCAGCTCGAGATCAACAATGCGGGCGAGGTCGAGCGGTCCGGCAAGCTTGCCAGGACCGTCGCGAAGGCCGACAAGGTCAACAAGGAGCCTGGGTGGTCCCGCTGAGCAACAACTCTCGTCGGAACGAGATCATCACCATGATGCCGCTCTTCAACGTGCACGGCCTCGACACAAACTAGGTTTAGCTGAATGAGCACGTGGTGCAGGAGTTCTTTGACACTCTGCACGAGATATACATCACCGACGAGCCGCGGCTCATTTAGGACACCTCCCCGGCAGAGCTAGATTATATTGCAGCCAGGGTGGAGGAGGCGAGGCTTGCCGAGGAGGAGGCAAAGCTCGTCAAGGCGGCTGGCAGCGCCGGCGGAGTGGTGGACAAGGCCGCGGCGGAAGCGGAGGAGAGGGAGCTCGCCCAGTGGGCTGCAGCCGCTGGGGAGGCCAGCAGCGCCGACACCGGGGCTCCTCTCATTGAGGACGTCGCCGACGGGTCGTCGGAGGAGGAGGGCGAGGAGGACAGGGCCGCGACCGCCGATCCCCCGATCACCAGAAAAAGGCGGGTCCTGTGGCGGGCCACCTCCGGTGAGACGGTCCGCCCCGACTAGGCCGTGCAGCTGCGTCCAACCCAGGAAGCGTCCATGTGCCAGACGAGGGCGGTGACGATGAAGAAGACGGCGAAAGCCGTGGCATCGAAGAAGAGGACACCTGCCTCTTCGTCGTCTAGGCGCGTCCGGACGCCATCGCCTCCCCCCTCGCTGGCAAACATTGGCGTGGGGGTTGGAAGTGATTTGTTTGATTTCGGGCCTCTCAGCCCGGAGAGAGAGACCGGGCCTCTCAGCCTGGTGCGGAAGAGGAAGACAACAGCGGAGGAGGAGGAAGAGAACAAAGAGTAAGCCTCCACTTTTCCTCCCTCATTCCTTACACTCCTCCCCGATGGCGTTGCTTACTTGTCTTCATCTTGCAGGGATGTGGAGACGTTGGCCCAGAGGATCTAGAGGGCCAGGATTCGGCAAGCGGCCAGCCCTTGGTAGGCACCTCCAATACGCCAGTGGTGGTGTCGAGCAGCCCGGACAGCAGCCCCCGGCCCAGCCCCCAGCGTAAGTCCACCATCTGCCCTCTATTAACCTGCCACATGGTCGATGCTTCGGTGTTAGCGTGCCATGGATGCAGGAGAGGAGTAGCACCAAAGGGAGCCACAGGGGGCCTCTCCGATCGGGCCACCCCCATCGACCACACCGCCCCAAGGGGCGTCCCCGGCAAGGACACCAAGCACCAAGGCCGTGCACACGGGGGAGGGGGAGGAAAATGCAGGCGCCGGCGGCTTTGCCTCGACGCTGGACCTTGGCGGAGAAGGGGCTTCCGCCTCTCGGCCCGGCACGGGTAGGCTACTCGCCCTTCTTTTCTGTTTGCATTCTTCCTTTCCTCTTTCCCTCAATGGCTTTCGATCTTGTCCTCGCCCCGTCTCTTTCTTGGCGCCCAGGCCCCTCTTCGGAGGACATCGACACCACCATCAAGGACGTTGCCGCAGAGGCCGTGGCGGAGGCGGAGAGGATTGCTGCCGAGGAGAGTGCCAGGGGTGCCGCCGAGGACGCCGCCAAGGGGTCTGCCGAAGAGCCCGGCAAGGGGCCTCCCGGGGATCCCGGCAAGGCCGCCGCCGAGGAGGGGGCGTTCAACGACCTGCCCTCCTCCTCTGCTTCCTCTGGCTTCGGCAGGTACCTGAGGGTCAGCGACGACCTCTTCGTCCACCTTCTTGGCGCATCGAGCACCAGGGCTCCCTTCGAGGGAGAGGTGTTTGACGAGGAGGCGCTAGCCACCGCCGGGCTCGAAGTTGTTGACGAGCCGGGCGCTGGTGGTGCCGGCTCCCAGGAGGAGCAGCTGCTCCAAGCCATGGGCGCCATCTTTCATAAGCTCCAGGCGCTCCATTGCACTCGCCTGGACAAGGCCAAGTCCCGGACGGCGGTGGTGGAGAAGACGGAGGAGGACTTTGGGGGGCGCGTCGCCGAGGCGCAGGACTGGTTCCGCCAGGCCCAGGACGAGTTGAAGGCCGCCCAGGGTGAGCTGGCCAACCATGAGGTGGAGCTTGCCCTGAAGCTGGCCGACATCGAGAAGGCCCAGGAGACGGCGAAGAAATTGGCCGATGAAGCCGAAGCCGTCCGGTCCCAGCACGAGGCCGCCCTGAGGACCCAGGTGGAGGACCTTGCCGAGCGCGAGGAGAAGCTTGCTGCCACGCTCCGTGGCAAGGATGAAGAGGTGGACAAGCTCATCCTGCAGCGGACCCAAGAGCTGGAGCGGGGGCACCAGGAGGCGCTCAACACTCTGGCTCAGGTCCACGCCGGCAAGGTGAAGGAGCTGGAGGAGCAAGCCCTGAAGCTGGCCCAGGAGAAGCACACACTCAATGGTGCTCTGACGGCGGCGCAGGGCGAGATTATCAGCAAGTCTGGAGAGCTCTCTATCGGTGTCAAAACCGGCGGATCTCGGGTAGGGGGGTCCCGATCTGTGCGTCTGATGGTAACAGGAAGCGAGGGACACAGATGTTTACCCAGGTTCGGGCCCTCTCAATGGAGGTAAAACCCTACTTCCTGCTTGATTAATATTGATGATATGGGTAGTACAAGAGTAGATCTACCATGAGATCGAAGAGGCTCAACCCTAAGACCTAGCCTATGATGGTATGATTGTAATTGTGATCGGCCTTCTAAGGACCAACCTCTCCGGTTTATATAGATACCGGAGAGGGCTAGGGTTTACATGGAGTCGGTTACAAGGAAGGAAAGATAATATCCAGATCGCTAAGCTTGCCTTCCACGCAAAGGAGAGTCCCATCCAAACACGGGCCGAAGTCTCGAGTCTTGTATCTTCACGCTTCAATAGTCCGGACGTTGTACACAGTCCGGCTGTCCGGATACCCCCTAATCCAGGACTCCCTCAGTAGCCCCTGAACCAGGCTTCAATGACGATGAGTCCGGCGCGCAGTATTGTCTTCGGCATTGCAAGGCGGGTTCCTCCTCCGAATACTCCAAAGTAATCATCGAACACCTAGACCGTGTACGGATCTGCGGGATGATCTTCATATGCCACCGTAGAGAGAATGATATTTCACAAATGCAATCTGACAACTTTTTCTGATGACGTGACATGTTATTACGGTCGGATCATTATTCGATCCGTTTTCCCACAACCAGCTACAGCGCACATTGCGAGGCGGTTTCTTTGACACGTCTTGTCAAAGCAGAGATCGTGTCCGCTTATCACGGGATTCTCATCAATACGGGTATGGGTAATCTCACCACGCCATTAATCGTGGCGCTTGGGAAACAAGCGATTCTCAATGGGCAAGTGGGGAGGCACACCGCTTTTGGCTCCTCTATAAAGGGATAAGATCTCCCCATTTTCACCCACGCCTTCTTCCTCCTTTGCCTACTCTTGCCCCCTTGAGCTCCAGCGCCCAAGCCCAAGTCTTCTCCGCACAGCTAAACATGTCCGGAGCAGGAGGCAAGTGGGTGGCTTCCATCGTCAAGGAGAAGCACATCGCAAATCTTCGGGTGGCCGGATACTTGGCCGCGGACATAGCGCACCGTCTATCAGACGCCGAGCAGGTCATTCCAACCCCAGGACCCCACGAGAGGGTCGTATTCGTCGCCCACTTCGTCCGTGGACTGGGATTTCCACTCCATCCCTTCGTCCGTGGGCTCATGTTCTACTACGGGCTAGATTTCCATGATCTAGCCCCAAATTTCATCCTCAACATCTCGGCGTTCATCGTCGTATGCGAGGCCTTCCTCCGCATCTGGCCTCACTTCGGCCTATGGCTGCAAACTTTCTGCGTGAAGCCGAAGGTTGTAAGCAGCCAACAAGCAGAGTGCGGAGGGGCCATGGTGGGCAGAATGCCCAATGTCACATGGCTCGACGGCTCCTTTGCGGAGACCGTAAAAGGATGGCAATCGGGGTGGTTCTACATCACCGA
This sequence comes from Triticum timopheevii, assembly GCA_963921465.1. Classification (NCBI taxonomy): domain Eukaryota; kingdom Viridiplantae; phylum Streptophyta; class Magnoliopsida; order Poales; family Poaceae; genus Triticum; species Triticum timopheevii. Next base: position 66,169,748 of record OY997272.1, on the reverse strand, counting down.
GCCGCGCGGCGCCAACTGGCCGGCGGCCCCCGAATTCAGATCCGGAGCCCCCATGCGGCTCACCTCCTGGGAAAGGAAGGGCCTGTCCTGGGGCGATTCTACGGAGCTGACCGGACTCCAGACATGCATCAAAAGCATGAAGGTAAAGAACATCAAGCTTGTCAACGTAATCCAGGTCATGCTCGTTCGCCGGATCCTGCCCTGCCAGAGGTGGGCAGTCAATCTGTGGGAGTTTGTCCCGACCAAACACCGGACGCTCTTGAAGCTCTACAACATGACGCACAAAGGCGCATGGAAGGTGCTATTCAAGGCCTCTAAAGTACCTCCTCCCACATCCGAGGACCGCGGGCTTCATGCCGCGTGGGCTCCTAGTCAGGTGAGTTCTCAAACTACCACCGGACCCGGTTCTTTCCAATATATTCATGGGAGAGCCTTAAGTAATTATGCATGTTTGCTTCAGGATTATGTGGAGACAGCGGAGCAGGTTTACTGTCCGGCTTTGCTGCCAGAAGGCCCAGCTGATGCTCTCCTGACGGAGATGCTAGTCCCGGCACCGTATAAGGTGCCGGAGAAGAAGGCCGAGAAGAAGGAGATCTGAAAGGGTCTCCGGCGTAAGGTCGTGCTGGAAGCCTCGTACGAAGACAATGAGGCGGACTCCTCCCATGAAGGGAGGAGGAAGAAGAAGAAGACGCCCCATCCGGAAAGGATGAGGGGCCCGGGGAGGCGGACCAGGGGGCCGGAAAAGGCCCATGCCGCAAGGCCGTCATACCCCTGTCGTTTGACGATGATGAGACAGATTCCTCCCGTGGAGGCGGGGGGAATCAGGAAGAGATTCTACCTCCCCACACTGGGGGGAGAAGAAGAGGAAATCCGCCTCGGGAGGGAAGGCTGGGACGTCCAAGAAGGGGAAGGTGCCCCTTCCGGACTACTCCGCCACGGCCGCTCTCAGCGAGGAGGGGTGGCTGCCGAGGGGGAAGCCCCCAGTGCGATCGTAAGTGTCCGCCGAACATATGTGAAGTCCGACTAGGGATCACCCCGAGGTATCTTCCTCCGGGTCCCTGAGCAAACCGGAGATGAATTCGCTTCCGACAGCCACTACTCCTCAACCCGTGGACGACACGGAGGTGTTATCCCAAAGGCTCCCGGAGCGGGGGGAGGTGACTCTGGAGACGCCCCGAGGCGGGGTCCCAGACGTCGGACACACGGGGTTCAAGATCCACGCGGATCGTGTCGACGGGAGCCATGGCCAGCCGGGCTCTCAGCCGAACACAATTCCGGAACCTTCAATGGTTCCGGACTCAGGCGGGCGACCCCTCGTTAGGGAGGGCGAGCCGTCTGTATCGAGGACTTACGTTGCGCATGAGGCGCAGGACTGTCCGCTGGAAGCGCTTCGCGGCGCTTCCATGGATGAAGAGCTCCGTACTCTCATGAGTACGGTGATTCGGAAGGTTTTGTCCGCCAAAAGCGGACTAACCGAAGCTTGCACGAGCCTCCTGACAGGCTTTGAGGTAAGTAATAAATATGTGCAAAATTACCACCCGATAGGTAGTAGCCCCTGATACTCTGTTTGGTGTTCGGAAAGAAAAGCCAAATGGAGGGTCAATTATAATCCGCAGGAGTCTAATGATAAGTATTATTGTGAATAAGCAGGTTGTGTTGCTTGCTGCTGCTGCCCGTACCGCCGAGGTTGCCGAGCTAAAGCGGGACCTGGAGCAGGCGCAGGGAGAGCTAGACCTCATGAAGAGGCAGCTCGAGGAGAACAAGGGTAAGTGATTCCCACTCTTATGTATTTAAGGATAGGCAGAATTGGTGAGTCTAACACCTAAGTGTCATGACTTTGTAACAGGGGCCACCGCCGAAGTGGCATCCCTGAAAAAGGCGCTGTCCGAGGACGAAGACAAGGCGGCCTCGGAATGTAAGGAGCGCAAAAAGCAAAGTGCTAGGGTAGGTGAGGTACATCAAGAGCTCCAGGACCTTGGCAAGAAGTACGAGTCCGTGGAGCATGATCTGAAGGCGAAAGAGGCCGAGCTTGCGAAGGCCCCTGTGAATTTAAAAGACGCCAAGGCCGAAGCCGAGAAAGCACAGCAGGAGATCCAGGAGGCCAAGAAGATAGCAGCGGGTAAGAAGTTCTTTATGCAAAGCAAACTTGTGGAGGAGGCGTTTCTTTTGATTACTCAAATTCGGAGCTCTCCAGGGGCGTTCGCAGATCTGCTACGCTGCGGAGTTCTACCGTGCCCAGGAGGGGAACTCAACAGAGAAGCTGTTCTGGTCCCAGTATGCTGGGGCCGAACACCCGATGCCTCTGAGTGACCAACTGAAGCGGTTGGTCGATGTAACGCCCCGAGACCGATGCTCGAGTTGCCTTCCATTTATTTTTAGTTGTTGTTGTGTGTTTATTATGTTTGTTGCATTATCATAATTATTTTTGCATATTTCATTCCTATATGTTTGCCATGATCATGTGGAGTGCCTTGTCATTTTGCTTCTTGCATCATGTTCATCTTTTATTATATTGCATTGTGCTATCCTTGTTTGTTTGCCATGGTCATCTCACTTGCTTTGGTTCATGCTTCATGATGTGATGTTGCCTTTGTCATTTATGTTGCATTTGCATCATGATCATCATTGTAGTGTGCATATTTCTCGTGGGTATAGTTGTAGTGTGCTTGTTATATTTGTGAACTCCTTCTCCTCATCTTCTTTGTTGTTCCATCTTGCCCTTCCATCTAAACCATCATCAAGTGCAACACCCCATCTCTAGCTTCTTTCTTTCAATTCTCACCCATTTATTCAAGTGGCATTATTTCTGTTCGTATAATGTTCATTCTTTTCCTACAAATTCTCAACCATGCCTTCAACCTCTCTGCCAAATTTCAGATCATTTGGACTTGTTTTGGTTGGGTTTAAAAATGGCTCAAGTTTGAATTTAATTCAAACTTGAATTATTTTTATATCTCTAAAAAATGTCCAAATCATTTTATTCAAATTGTTCATAAATCCAGTATCTCAGATCTATTTCTGTATCAGTCTACTTCCTTCTAGATCTCCCTGTGCATTTCTGCCCTTGTTATTCTGTCTGAAGAATTAAAGAAAAGAAATGAGGGAGAAAGGAAGAGCAGCCCAGCGAAGCCCACCTATCTTACCTGTTCACTGCAGCCCACATCGCACAGCCAGCCCATCTCCACAGGAGCTTCGTCCTCCTTCTGTACGGCGCACATCCAGACCTCCACGTCGGCAGCCGGCTTGATTTGACGGCCGGGACAGCCCCCCTGCCTCCTATAAATCATGCCCCGATGCCCTAGGTCTCTCCTCCTTCCATTCCTCCCTCCTCCTCGTCTAGCCGCCGCAAGGTAAGCTCTCCACGCCATAGCCGACGCCATGTCCGAGTCGAGTTTGAGCTCGTGCTCGGCTTGATCCTTCCAGTGGCCACCCTCTTCTTCCTCGGGAGCGTCAAGATCGTCGTCTTCGTCTTCCTCACCTCGTCCAGGGGATTCGCCCAGTCCCTCTACTTCCCCTGCGTCCTCTACTTCATGCCGGGAGCCAACGCCGCGAGGGTCTTCTTCCCCGACGTCGGCCACTTCCTGCCTTCGGCGCCATCCGGTCGTCTCCGACCACCTCTCGGCAATCCAAGCACGCCCGCGTGTTTGTGGTGAGCACCCGATTCCTCCCCATGCCTCGTCTTCTCGATTGCTTCTTGTCCCTCCTGATTCCTCCCGGCCGAGCGCGTCGCCGCGCGTCGTTGTCGCCGGAGCTCCTCCGGTGGCATCCTGCCCGTTTTCATTGCATCGCTAGGCTTAGGCTCCTCTGTAGGTGCGTTTTCTTCCAGCTAGTAACCGTTTCACCCCGCCGTCCGCCGTGTTGGGTTGGTCTCCGCCGCCTCTGTCCTCCCGATGTCGGCGATGTCTCTGTCGTCGTTTGGTGCCGTGAGTGGATCGCGGGAGTGCGGGTTTGTCCTGTGCATCGATCTCGCCCCTCCGCCGTAGCCTTTGGTCGTCGGAGTTTCCTCTGAGGAGCTCGCCCGCTAACCTACTCGCACGCGCACCCTGTTTGCTCGCTGCCTCGCCGCGTCTCGCCATGGCCAAGGAGCTCCAGCTCCATGCACACGGCCGCCCCCTGCTTGCACTTGCGCCTGTAACTCCCGCACACGCCTCGCAACACACGCGCATCTCACTCGCGAGCTCCGTTGCCTGCTTCGACCTGTAAGGCTGTAACCACCATGACCGAGACAAGCTCCCGCTCGTCCTCGGTTTGCAGTACCCATAGCCTTGTGCGCATGCCCGCAGCAGCCGCCGCTTGGTTCATCCGTACGCACATCCTTTTCCGCACACCCGCCGATGCCTAGCAGCAGAGATCGGCGCCGCGTTCGCTCACCGCTGCCGTGAGCTTTCTCGGCGTAGCCATGGCTGAAGCTCGCCACTTCTGTTCCTTTCCTATGAAGGAACCACCTCCTAGTGCACACAACACACTGTCCAGCCCAACTGGTTAGTCCTCCCCTTTGTCACCCAGGCGACCAAGGATCGAATCCCCACGGGCGTAATATTCTTTCCATCAATTTTTGCCTTACCAGATCAAGCTTTGTTCTTGTACATGTATGGTCAAGTCCTAAATCCATCACAAACACCGTCCACGCGAGATGGTCAGCCTGCTCTGCTTTCAACCGTGAGGTGCTGGCTGTTGGGTTCAATTCCCAGGCACCCCAATTTTTGCCCTGTTTTTCATTCTGCACACCCACTGTCACTCGGGCCAAATCCTCGTGGGCCGCTGCAGGATCCTGCAATTCGGCCCGATTGTGTTTTTTTATTAGTCTTGCGTTTTGCTATTTGTCTACTGCATTGCATATTTACAGAATTGCCTTTGTCTTAAATTGTTTATAGCTAAATATCCATGCATCCAAATGAAACATGCTATATATGCATCTTGCTCAGTTTTTCATGTTCTTTAACAGTATGCAACTTTCATCCATGTTTAGAATGTTTAAATTGTTGTTTGCAATTAATTTGCTCTAATGCCATGTTAAAATGATTTATTTCATAACTAAATAACCGTAGCTCGGTTTTAAATAAACTTTATATGTAAATGGGGTGGAAAAATGCCTAGTTTAACATGGTGCACTTTATTTTCCTGTTTAACAACTTTAAAATATGGTTTAGGTCAGAACAGTACCAAATTCGAAATATGCACATGGGGATTTTCCGGAATTGTTGTTTGTTGTTCCGGCCTCATTTAAACTTGCCTAGTTAGGTAGTTTTCTTATGCTTCACCTCTTGCCATGTTTAACAACATTTAATATTGATGAGTAGCATAAACGAGAGTGAACTAAATACTTGAATGTGGTGTTCCGTCAATATGCAACTCGTTGCATATTGAGCTCCACTTAATTGTAGTGTTGTTTGTTGCACTTTGCCATGCCATGCCATGCCTCATTAAACCGGTCATGCATCATACTTGTTTGTGCATCATGCCATGTTTATGCTTGTGCATTTACCATGTTGTTTGTTTCTTTCCGGTGTTGCTTTTTAGTTCCGGTAATGTTGCGATTGTGAGGATTCGTTCGACTACGTCCGTTTGTCTTCTTCATGGACTCGTTCTTCTTCCTAGCGGGATTTCAGGCAAGATGACCGCTACCCTGGATCTCAAGTCTATCATTGCTATGCTAGTTGTTTCGTTCTATCGCTATGCTGCGCTGCCTATCACTTGTTCTTCAAGCCTCCCAAATTGCCATGAACCTCTAACCTTTGACACCCTTCCTAGCAAACCATTGCTTGGCTATGTTACCGCTTTGCTCAGCCCCTCTTATAGCGTTGCTAGTTGCAGGTGAAGTTGAAGATTGCTCCATGGTGGACAGGGTTATGTTGGGATATCACAATATCTCTTATATTATTAATGCATCTATATATTTGGTAAAGGGTGGAAGGCTCGGCCTTATGCCTGGTGTTTTGTTCCACTCTTGCCGCCCTAGTTTCCGTCATACCGGTGTTATGTTCCCGGATTTTGCGTTCCTAACGCGGTCGGGTGATTTATGGGACCCCCTTGACAGTTCGCTTTGAATAAGACTCCTCCAGCAAGGCCCAACATTGGTTTTACCATTTGCCTCACCTATTACCTTTTTCCCTTGGGAGTCGCGCATCCCAAGGGTCATCTTTATTTTAGCCCCCCCGGGCCAATGCTTGTCTAAGTGTTGGTACAAACTAGAGCCACTTGCAGCGCCACCTCGAGGAAACTTGAGGGCTGGTTCTAGTTGTACGTACTGCTCATCCGGTCGTGGCCTGAGACGAGATACGCGCGGCTACTATCAGGATGTCGACACGCCGGGAGGTCTTGCTGGTCTTGTTTTATTACTGTCGAAATGTCTTGTAGCCGGGATTCCGAGACTGATCGGGTCTTCCCGGGGAGAAGGAATATCCTTCGTTGATCGCGAGAGCTTATCATGGGCTAAGTTGGGACACCCCTGCAGGGTATAAACTTTTGAGAGCCGTGCCCGCGGTTATGTGGCAGATGGGAATTTGTTAATGTCCGGTTGTAGATAACTTGACACCAGATCCGAAATAAAACGCATCAACCGCGTGTGTAGCCGTGATGGTCTCTTCTCGGCGGAGTTCGGGAAGTGAACACGGCCTTTGGGTTATGTTTGACGTAAGTAGGAGTTCAGGATCACCTCTTGATCATTGCTAGCTTCACGACCGTTCGTTTGCTCTCTTCTCGCTCTCATTTGCGTATGCTAGCCACCATACATGCTTAGTCGCTGCTGCAACCTCACCACTTTACCCCCTTCCTTTCCCATTAAGCTTTGCTAGTCTTGATACCCATGGTAATGGGATTGCTGAGTCCTCGTGGCTCACAGATTACTACAATAACAGTTGCAGGTATAGGTTATGCGATGATCATGACGCGAGAGCGATGTTGCTTGTTTTGGAGTTTCTTCTTCAGCTTCTTCGATCAGGGGATAGGTTCCAGGTCGGCAGCCTGGGCTAGCAGGGTGGATATTGTTTGAGTTTCTATTTATGATTCATCCGTAGTCGGATGTTGTTCTTGTATGTTGCATTGTTGTATTCATGTGACATTGTATGTATTGGATGTATCCCCACTATTATGTAATGTTGATGTAATGATATCCACCTTGCAAAAGCGTCTTCAAGATGCGCTTCTATCCTTGGTGGGACCTTCGAGTTCCTTTAGGATAGGGTCGCATCTTGGGCGTGACAGTCGAACTCCACAGGGCTGCCGAACTGGCTATGAAAGGTTTCATATTCTAGATGCGGCCTAGTGAGCTCATGCCCAATAGCTACTTTGGCCTGATCAAGCGGATGGTGGATGCCTGCCCGTGGCTGGAGGTGATCAAGCGCTCCATTTGTATCGAAGTTGCCCGCCGGGCCTTTGCCCGCGTCAAGGTGCATTGGGGCAAGCTGGATGCGGAGAAGCTGGTCAAGAACGGGCCGCCGGAGGGCAAGGCGCATCGCTATCCCGAGATGTACTATGATGGCATTATGAAGGGTGCTCGTCTCGTGGCTGACGAATGTACCAAGGACACCATTTTTGAATGAATTCACTTATTTCATGTTTGTATTTTAAGGACGAAGTTACTTGTGCTATGTAGCGCTTTTGTTATTTAAAATATTACCTTCTGTGCGGCTGTTTATAAAATTCTGAAAGTAGGCCAGTCGTTGGCTTCCTCCCCCACATAACTAGTACTGGGGTGTTCGTGGAAGATCCGGACACTCTTTATCCAAATGTTTGGTCCCTTAAGGAGGTGTCCGGCGCAGCTAACAAGGCAATCGGACTATGCGGCTTTATAACTTTCACTTAGCCATAGAAGTCTACAATTTTAAATTTCGGCGAAGCCCCTAGAATCCGGAAGGCCGAATCGGGGAGCTATACACGCCTAGATCAGACGAAGCCGATATATCGCCTAAAGCGGAAAATCTTTAAGGATTTTAAGACCTCTCGAACAGCGACCAGCTCTCGCCACATCATGCCGGTCAGTTTTTGGCTTTCTCTACTGAGGTGCTCGTCCAGAAGAACCGGGACACAATTGCAGTAGTTCTCCCTGCGCTACCTTAGCCGATATAACGGAGCGTAAGGCACCAAAACAAGGGAGCCGGGCTATCCCAACTGTAGACCCAAGACATGATTCGGAGCTGATGCATATAGTGATATAAGTTCGGGGTGCCGCACTGTCAAAATTGTTCGGACTTTATTTGCCATATTATGTGGCGCCGTGAGAAGCCCCTGGCAAACTGACCGTACCAAGGTGTACGGATGCAATACCAAATAAACATTTATAAGAGAAGAAAATGCTCAAATAAGGATAATAAGCTAACGCTATATATAATCTCCCATTGACGAAAAATACGTTTAAGCGTATGTTTACAATGGATGCATGAAGCAGAGATGAAATAGGACTATTTGACATATCCTATCCAAGGGCGGGCTGTGTGCAGATAGATAAAGCAGGTATAATGATCGTAAATAGATTCCACCTGGGTATTTCCTTCTGTGCACAATGTCTGTTGCCTCCTTGGATGTCTCTCCCATATAAGTCCGGCAATTCGGCTCTTCTAAGGATGCTGCACTAACGCGGTGTCCTGAAATGTAAGAGGAAAAGAGTATGAAGGTATTTGGCGGTTACCCGCACTATTGACTGAGCCGTTGATGCGCCTCCGCCTATGCCCATGGTATCTTGAGTGCGTAATTGTGTACGCGCAGCGCGAACGCTGCTTTGAAGGGGCTTGGGTGGAGGCCGGACTGCTAATCACGCTCTTGGCGTTCCTGATGATCCTGTTGCGGGGTGCTCCGGACTCGCTTGACTGTGCTCGAAGTTGTCGCCGGGATGGTTTGTCGGAGTAGGCCGCATTGTATTTCTGTCGCGTGGGTTGCCGTATGTTCTTCTGTTCGAAGGGAGCGGTCCATATTTCCATTGATAGTGACCCCGCGTGGTCCTGGCATCTTGAGCATGAGATATGCATAATGTGGTACCGCATTGAATCTAGCGAATGCGGTTCGTCTGAGCAGTGCATGGTAGCCGCTGCAGAAAGGGACGATGTCGAAGATTAGCTCTTCGCTCCTGAAGTTGTCCGGGGATCCGAAGACCACTTCCAGTGTTATAGAGCCCGTACAGTGGGCCTCTACTCCAAGAATAACACCTTTAAAGGTGGTTTTAGTGGGCTTGATCCTTGAAGGGTCAATGCCCATTTTGCACACTGTGTCCTGATAAAGCAGGTTCAGGCTGCTGCCGCCGTCCATAAGGACTCGCATGAGGTGGAATCCGTCGATGATTGGGTCTAAGACCAATGTGGCTGAGCCACCATGACGGATGCTAGTAGGATGATTCCTACGATCAAAGCTGATCGGACAAGCTGACCATGGGTTGAATTTGGGGGCGACTGGCTCCATCGCATAGACGTCCCGTAGTGCTCGCTTCCATTCCCGCTTGGGGATGTGAGTGGCGTAGATCATATTGACCGTTTTCACCTGGGGGGGATTTCTTTTGTCCCCCCGTATTCGGACGCCGGGGCTCTTCGTCATCGTCGTTGTGCAGCCCCTTGTCCTTGTTTTCGGTGTTTATCTTACCGGCCTGTTTGAACACCCAGTCGTCTCTATTGGTGTGGTTGGCTGGCTTGTCCGGGGTGCCATGAATTTGGCACGAATGCTCCAGTATGCGGTCCAGGCTGGACGGTCCCTGATTATTTCTTTTGAACGGCTTTTTCCGCTGACTGGACTTAGATCCGCTGAATCCGGCGTTGACCGCTGTGTCTTCAGTGTTGTCGCCGTTGTTATGTATCTTATGTCTGTTACGCCGTGGCTTGCCGTTAGCATCGCGGCTGTCCGAAGTGCTGGAATGTGGCGTGGTGCCGCTGCGAGCCAACCAGCTATCCTCACCCGCACAAAAGCGGGTCATTAGGGTTGTGAGAGCTGCCATAGACTTGGGTTTTTCCTGGCCGAGGTGTCGAGCGAGCCACTCGTCACGGATATTATGCTTGAAAGCCGCCAGGGCTTCGGCGTCCGAACAGTCGACTATTTGGTTCTTTTTAGTAAGGAACCGAGTCCAGAATTTCCGGGCTGACTCTCCGGGCTGTTGAGTAATGTGGCTCAGGTCATCGGCGTCTGGTGGTCGCACATATGTGCCCTAGAAGTTATTGAGGAATGCGTCTTCCAGGTTTTCCCAACTGCCAATGGAATTTGCTGGCAGGCTGTTTAACCAGTGCCGGGCTGGTCCTTTGAGCTTAAGGGGAAGATACTTGATGGCGTGTAGATCATCTCCGCGGGCCATGTGAATTTGGAGAAGGAAATCTTCGATCCATACTTCAGGGTCTGTTGTGTCATCGTATGATTCGATGTTTACGGGTTTGAACCCTTCTGGGAATTCATGATCCATTACTTCGTCAGTGAAGTAGAGGGGGTGTGCGGCGCCTCTGTGCCGGGCTATGTGGCTACGCAGCTCGAATTGGTCTGGGTTGCAGTGTTCAGCCCGGCCGAACTTGTTGATGATGTATCCGGCGCGACGATCATCATCGCGCGCTGGGGCGCGCCCCCGCGATCCGTAAATCGATCTTGGCTGTCCTGCTTTGTTTTCCAGAATATCTTGCAGGCCTTGCTTGTTGCCCTGGGACGTAGTATATCGGCGTGGGGGTGCGGGCTGGTATCCGGGCTGATATCCCGTTTTATCCTGGCCACGGGGTGGCCGGTTAGCTGTTTGGCATTCGAGTCCATATTCCTCGGCTGCCAGGACTTCAGTCCATCTATCTGTGAGCGGATCTTGATCATCTTGGAGTTGCTGCTGCTTCTTCTTCAGGCTCCTCGCAGTGGCTATAAGCCTACGCTTGAAGCGCTCCTGCTCCACGGGATCCTCAGGCACGCCGAATTCGTCGTCGCCGAGGCTAATCTCGTCTTCGGAGGGGGCATGTAGTTGTCCTCCTCCGGGTATACGTCTGTCGCATGTTCTTCTGGGCTGACCTGCTCATCTTCCTGTTCGGCCTGCTCGAAGGCGGGCTGGTCAGGGTCATATTCTTCTTCAGCGCCATCCGGATTATTTTCGTCTCCGGGGCCGGTATTGCTGTGGCGGGGCTTGGAGCGGCGCTGACGACGCCCATGCTTTGTTTTTCTTCCCGAGGGGTTATCCTTTGTTGCCTCATTGCCATTTGTTTCCTTCAGAGTGTCCACCATATATATATCGTATAAGGAGGTGGCCATCCACCGCCCGGTGAGCGGTGGCTCCTGTAATTCTCCTACACCATCGTCCATACCGTCGATGTCTTCGGAGTCGAAGTCAAGCACGTCGGTTAGATCATCGATCATGGCGATGAAGTGGGTGGTGGGTGGGCAACGAATTCCATCGTTGTCTGCTTCCCACTCAAGCCAGACACAGTTCGGCCCGAAGTCTCCTGGCAAAGAGAGAGACTTCAATAAGTTTAGCATGTCGCCAAAGGGCGAGTGCGGAAAGACGTCCGCCGCGGTGAACTCCATCACCGGAGCCCAACTAGGCTCAGCGGGTTCGAGGACGCGCGGACTGGAACCTACAACCGGATACGAATCCGGGGGTCCGGAGTCACAGGCTCTCTCAAAAGTGAGGCCTGTGTTCGGCTCCATCGCTGATGAGTATACGGCCTGCGGGGCGGGGTCTAGCCCTCCGTCCTTAGGCAACGCAGCCTGCCCCGGACTCAGCTCCGAGGCTTCTGCCGGGATGATGTCCCGAGTATTGTTTGACAGCAGGTCTAAGCCGTGCTCCTGTTCGGAGCTCCTGGTGCTGGCCCGAATCTGTCGAAGATCAAGTCTCCGCGGATATCCGCCGTGTAGTTCAAGTTTCCGAACCTGATTTGATGGCCAGGAGCGTAGCCGTCGATCTGCTCCAAATGGCCAAGCGAATTGGCCCGCAGTGTGAAGCCGCCGAACATGAAGACCTGTCCGGGAAGGAAAGCCTCACCCTAGACTGCGTCGTTGATGACGATTGAAGGAGCCATCGATCCTGACAGTGACGACATAGAGGAACTCTCAATGAAAGCACCAATGTCGGTGTCAAAACCGGCGGATCTCGGGTAGGGGGGTCCCAATCTGTGCGTCAAGACTGGTGGTAACAGGAAGCGAGGGACACAGATGTTTACCCAGGTTCGGGCCCTCTCGATGGAGGTAAAACCCTACTTCCTGCTTGATTAATATTGATGATATGGGTAGTACAAGAGTAGATCTACCACAAGATCGAAGAGGCTAAACCCTAAGAGCTAGCCTATGATGGTATGATTGTAATTGTGATCGGCCTTCTAAGGACCAACCTCTCCGATTTATATAGACACCGGAGAGGGCTAGGGTTTACATGGAGTCGGTTACATGGAAGGAAAGATAATATCCGGATCGCTAAGCTTGCCTTCCATGCAAAGGAGAGTCCCATCCAAACACGGGCCGAAGTCTTGAGTCTTGTATCTTCACGCTTCAATAGTCCGGACGTTGTACACAGTCCGGCTGTCCGGATACCCCCTAATCCAGGACTCCCTCACTCTCCGACGCCAACGCCTCCATTAAGGATCTCAAGCTGAAGCTGGGAGAGCTCGAGGAAATGCTATCGGGAGCCTTGAGCCTGGAGGGGCTCCTAACAAAGGAGCTGGAGACGAAGAAGCAGCTGCTGAGGAACGAGACCGCCAACCTCAAGGATTACAAGGCGGGCAAGAAGCGCTGGCTCGGGCACCTTGTTGTCGTTGCAAACTCGGCCGCCGATCAGCTGGCCACTATGGGGATGTCGGGGATGGCGTACGCCCCTGAAGCGAGCCTGAGCCCCAACGCCAACTTGACCATATACTTCGAGAAGGTCGTCGGCGTGCTGAAGTGGCTTCACTCCAACCGGGCGGCGTCCCTGGCCGAGGAATCCCAGATACTCTGTCGGGGGACCATGACTAGGGTGCTCACCAAGATCGCGCACTGGCATCCCGACCTCGACTTCGGAGCTGTGCTGAAGAGCTTGCCGGAGGGTGTCAACACCGCGGCGCTCAATGAGCGTATCCAGCCCATCCTCAGCCGCATCGACAAAATCAAGAGGGTGGAGGGCCAGCGCCGGGACTAGGCATCCCGTTCTCCGTCGCTGCTGCAGGTTCATGACCAAGACAAAGCTATCTTTATTTAGAACTGTGGCGGCAATTTGTGTAATATAACTCTGTGATGCCCCTGAAACTATGCATGTTATTTTCCTGTTTGATTTTTCTTTGTATGTTCACCCCACGTCAACTGGGAAAACTTGCCGGCACGTAGACCCAGGGCGGCGTTTTGAGGACGGATCCTCATTGGCCCGCCGGGTGTGCTTGTTGCTGCGCAAAGCACCTTGCCGCCCTTGGCGCGGCCGCTCGTCCTGTCGAGCTTGACTCGAGTCAGAACTGAGAGCATTGCCAATGGCGAAAGGCTACCCTGCCGCTCTCGACGCGGCCGCTTGAACCGTTGAGCGGACTCAAAACATAACAAGGGTGTTGCCGATCGCAGGAGGGCCCCTCTGCGTACAGGCTTCCCATACATAGGCCAAACCATCGAGCATAATAACTTTGTATCTTAGGAAACAGACTCAACGTTCAGCATGACTTAGCTCTCTCGTCGCTGCCTCGGCGTCCTTCGTGCCGACAGGTAGTGTCGCCTTCTTGGTCTCCTTCTCCGCTCGAGCTGTGGCGATGGAGAGCAGCTAGGCCAACTGCTAGACCAGATTCCCACAATAGTGCCCCCTACCTGGCGCGCCAAAGATGTCGGTGGGAAAGGACACCTACGGGATCACTGGAATCCCTTCTACGGTTGCAGGGCATGGGGATCGTGAGAAGAGCGGGACTAACAGACAACACAAAGGGGGATTTACCCAGGTTCGGGCCGCAATGATGCGTAAAACCCTACGATCCTGCTTTGGTGGATGTATTAGTGTTCTTGAGCTCTCGAACTAGCTCTGGGTTTTGTGGGGTTCGAAAGAGCCGAATCCTTTCTTTGTGTGCCATGGGCCTCCTTTTATAGGCAAAAGGGGCTGCCACAGTGGCACACAGGAGGTGGAAAGTGATACAGTAGCACGAGATTATCGCCCGTATTACAGGACAAGGTGCATTAAATGTGAGGCTTAGGTGTCCCTCCACTTTATCGGGGACGGGGGTGGGGCTCGTCCCGTCCGTCGCCGCTTCCCCTCGCTTCGACACGCGCCCTGGCCAGCGATGCATGCGGTGCCATGTAGGTAGGTAGGCAGCTGAGGTGGCGCGGTGGTGGAGCCTCCACGAAGGATCGCATGCTGCCACGCGGGTGCCTGCCCAGCTGGTTGGGTCGGCAGCTGTATGCGAATGGTGGTGAAGACTTAGCTGGCGCGGGCCTAGCAGCGGCCCTATCGGTGTGCTTCGCGAGAGCCTTGTCGGGTGGCCCGACAAGGGTCTTGCCGGGTGGCCCGGCAAGGGTCTTGTCGTGGCGCTCTGGCGTCCCCGGCAAGGGTCTTGTCGGGGGTCTTGTGGGTTCCTTCGGTGAGTATGGTTGCCTTCCTATGCTTACTTGATCTCGAGCATTCTATGTCTTCACAAAGATCTGCATGCCACCACAGAGGTGCCTCCCGAGCCTTGTCCCGACGCGTTTGCCAAGTGTCGGTGGGCTCAAGGGTGGCTCACTCGGTTGGCGTGGGCGAGCTGCCCCGGCAAGGGTCTTGCCGGGGCCGCTGAAGCTGCCCTGGCAAGGGTCCTTGCCGGGAAAACCTGCTTCGCCCATCTGATCTTCGTGGCCTTGGTCCTTGTTGTTGCTTTGTTCATTTTGTGGCTTCGCCTCCTCTCCGGTTTCCCTTTCTTGCCGTGTCTGTGCGTGGCCGTGGCGGGAGGCTCTGACTGCCCGTGCACAAGTAAAGGGGTCAAAAGCAGAGCCCCTACTTTCGTACCCCGACATTGAGTGATCCCAGTGAGTGCTTTATCATCTCTTCTGGGACTACTTGAATAAGATTTTGTGCTCAGTTTGGTACCGGCCTAAGGCCTTCAACCATATTAGTTTGTTGTACCCATATGTGTATTGTGCTACTGTGTTGATAGTGTCATGAGAAACTCCTTTATGTTTGCACGTTAAAGTTTTGCAACCTATGATACATGGCAATGCTTTGATTGTTGAGCTAATTGGCACGGATTAAATAAACTAATACCTCTCTTTAAGCAAGACTACTATGTTGCTAACTTTACCCATTAAGATTATGAGGGTGCTTCTATTTGTTAGTGTATGTTTCATCAACTAGTCCCACTATTACTGTAATCTCACTCTCTCAATATATGTGCCAACAGGGATGCTCGATTTTGGTGGAACTGCACAAAAACTCTGGGTGCTTCTTGCCTCGACAGCTTCCTTCCTTTCCTGTCAGTCGCTAATCTGGGCTTGCTTCCTTCCTTTGCTGTCAGTCGCTTCGCTTATCTAGACTTCTAGTCAAAGGAAATAGTAATTTATATGCTACCTCACACAGATTGGTACTGGTCTTTATCCTGATTATTGTTCTTGTCATATGTACTGGTAATTTGGTATTGTGCTATTGTTTGCCGATTTTATAAAGGAGTAACTTGGAGCCTGAACTCGCAGGAAAATCATTACATTGGGTGATTTCAGTAGAACTGCACAAAAAGATCAGATGGACAGATACTTATGCTGCTGCTATGTACTCCAAAGTTCACTCAGACAAGCATCGATGTTGACAAGAAGTGCCTATATTCATTTGAGTATCAACTAGCATCAACCAGGTGCCAAACTCCAAGTATTAGGAGAGTGAACGCCAAAAATATTGCTTGGCGCATAGCCCAGAAAAACACAGTTCAGTCTTTGGTCCCAACTTGTGCCTTTTGGTTATTGGCACATATGGTAGCGAACTGTATGGCATGGAGTCTAATGATTCCAGACAAGTTGGTTGACGTGTATATTCATCTAGCACTTTATCAGTCTGCATGCTAGGGATGCTACATTTCAGTTGAACTACACAAAAAATTTGGGTGGTTCATTTTCTCAACCGCCTTCTTTCTTGTCTACAATGTAGAGTTTTGGCGAGCTACAGGACTAAGATGAGCCAGTAAACTAGTTGGATGAAAGTAGTGGCCAAGTTGCTCACACCTCCCTCGGCACAAGGCCACTATTTGAGGATAAACCTACATGAAAAGTTCAGATTGTCTATGCTACCTCTTATGTACTCGAATGTTTACTCGTACAAGCATTAATTTTAGCAAGAAGTACCTCCGACTGAACACCATTTACCAGTTTGTACCCTAGGTAATTAAAGTTCGTCCATGGATGATATTGGCTGTGATCTCAATCATTTGGATGCATAAACATACTGAACATGTGTATATATGAATCTTTTTGTGAATTATCTATGAATATTGTCGTGTGATCTATCAATCATTTGGATGCATAGACATGATGAACTTGTGTATATATGAATCTTTTGAGTTGTTGATTGTGAATGTTGGCTATGAATATGAACGTGTCCTATGAACCTGAGTTTGATACGAATGTTTACCTTTTCTGTTGTACTTGTGTGTGAACTTGTTAGTATGCCTACTGTGGGATTTGTGACGTGTGGGTGTCAACGGCACACCTTCTTCCCGAGAAGAATTGCACCTGCTTTGTTAGGGTAGCAACGGCACATCAGCTCTTTTTATTCTTTTTGCTCTGTCTTCCCCCTCCCCCGCTCAACCCCTATCGTAATGTTTTCGGCCTCAAAACAAACATAGTATTGCGATGTTTTGGGGCTTGATGAAAAATCGAGTGCCGGTTTCTGTAGGTTGGCCCGCCCAGCAAATGGGATGCTGGTCCACCACAGACTGGGAGGCTAAAAATACAAGTTGTATGGTGCAGAGGCAAGTAAAAAAACGCCATCGAGAGTCATCCACTAAAGAAAAAAATCGCTCCTGATGTGCTTCTTCAGTCGCGCCGCCGGCCCCCTCTTTAATCCAGTTCGCTCGGGGATCTAGCTGGTACCATTTTTTTCCAGAGGGAGAATAAGTATCAGCTAGGCCTAGGTTTTGTTTTTTAACATGCGTAGCTCACGACATACGAAGACAGTGGTTTCAACTTATTTTTTGAGGTCCATATGAACCTATGGGCTTTTTCTTAAAGATTGGCAGCCCAATGTATGTTTTTTAATAAAACGCAAATCTCTATTCTATTTATCTATATATAAGAATAATAGTGATGTGTCCAGTTTATGTTTTCCCTTCTAACCACATTATATATATTTATATTATTACTATTATCGTATATTTTATAGAGACTAATATATACATTATAAAAACATCTCATGTGTTATTAACTTATAAAAGTAAATGTTTAACAGAAGTTGCAAGGAAAATCCTGGTTGTTTTTGACTCACAAGCAAGGAAAATCCTGGTGATTGCGTACAAAAGCTTGCGAAGATTTTAAGGACCAATGTAATAATAACGCGCTCATTTTTATTTTGAGAAATAACTCGCTAATTTGTTAATTTATATATATATATAAAATGTGTCGCTTTGGTTTATTTTTTGATATTAATTGCTCCTTCTAACCTAACATTATATATAGAACGAGCCCAGCTAATTTGTGTATTTCAAGAAAGTGCAAATGGGCTAGGATTTCTTAGAAAATATAAATGGGTCGCATTGACGCGAAATTATTTGTTCGCCCAGCCCAGTAAATGGACTGTACATTCTAGAAAACATGGGTTAAATGTATGCCACATTTTTGCAGGCTGACATGTGGGCCAATAGGTCAACAAATGATTATGACATGCACATTCATTGGATTTATATCCAACGGCTGGCATGCACCTTCAATCTCTCGTCTTCTTCCTCTAGCATCGTCGGGACCGCCTGGTCCAGCCTCCGGCAGCTAGCGGCACTGCTTAGCACGCATCGCTGCAAACAGCTAACCCACCACCAGCCAGGCTATCCCTCCACCCCTCCACACCTCATGTTATTCTCCACCGACTGCAGCCCCATGCCGCACTAGAACCAGTTATAACCCTTCTCCTCCTCTCAATCTACGACTCCACTGCCGCGTCTTCCCATCTCCGGGTCGTTCCCGTCCGGGGCCTCGGCGTCATCCACCGCCTCGCTGCGCTCGGTGCGGCATAGTCAACAAACAAGAGTCATCGGAAGAGGACTATACGTGGAGAGCCTGATGGCTGGGACCCACGAGGTCCATGGTCACATGCAAGGAAAGTTCCTCCTTATTAATCTGAAAAAAATGTTTCCTCCCCTGACAGCTGGGACCCACCGGTTGTGTCTTCGCACGGAAGGAAGTGCCTCCTTGTTATGCGAAAAAAATTATTCCTCCCGTTGACAGCTAGGACCCGTCAGATTTGGTGGCTGACTTGTGGGCCTACTAAGCGGACATGTACATAGGGCTTTGTCAACTTAATCAACAAATGATTCTAGCAGCTGGACTGTTGGATGTTAATCCAACAGCCGTGCTCCTTCTTCAACCTTTGTTCTTACTCCTGTCTCCCGTGGGTGGCGGTGCTGTCGCACACCCGAAACAATCAAGTTTCCCACTCCTCTCCATCTGCGACTCCACTTCCGCGTCTTCCCCATCTCCGGGTCATTCCAGTCTGGGGCCTCGCCGTCGTCCACCGGCCTTGGTGCGCTCGACACGGTGTGGTCAACGTGGTCAACAACCAAGAGTCATCGGAAGATGACTGTACGTGAGAGGCTGACAGTGGGGACGCACCACGCCCATGGACACATGCATGCAACTGCATCCTTTTTACCCTGAAAAATAATGTTTTCTCCCCCTGACTGTTGGGACCCACCAGCTACATGTTCGCATGCAAGGAAGTGCGTCCATATTACGGGCAAAAAACTGATTCGCCCCCTGACTACTAGGACCCACCAGCTACATCTTCCCACGCAAGGAAGTTCCTGACAGTCGGGACCCACCTGGTCGAAGCATATGTAGCGTTGTCATTCTGGTCACGAACGTGTACGTACATACTGGTCATTGTAGAGGCGCTCACGTGTCGTAGTAGAGGCGCACATGTAGCATGTACACGTGCATACAGCGGCCAAGGTGCAAGAAAGTAAATACGCCACGTACGTACATACGGGCGGGGTCTTGAATGCCTACTCGCGCATAAGTACGGCCAGGGCTCGTGCACATGGCTGGGTCAGAACAGAGAAACTGCATCGTCATCGTGTTCATGGGGAGGCAACGGAAACCGTCGTGTTCATCTGGAGGCAATGGAACGCGTGCTATTCATCGGGAGCCAACCGGCTTGGATGGAACAGCCGATGGAAACGAGGCCTGGCGTACCACAGAATGGAGGAAACGGCCTTGTGTTCACCCGGCCACGGTCGAAACGGGATCCAACTCATCGGAAGGGGTCTGGCATACCACAAAACGGAGGAAATGGACTTCTCTTGGACCTCCTACGGTTGAAACAGAGTCCTGTTGACCGGGAGGGGTCTGGCGTACCACAAAACGGAGAAAACAGACTTGTGTTCGAGCGCTACGGTCAAATCAAGGGTCCTGTTCATCGGGAGGGGTGGCGTACCGCAAAACGGGACTCCACGGGATACTGTTCATCTCCACCGTCGACCTCCTCCAGCCTCCATGGGCTATTGTTCATCCACCGTCGACCTCCTCCAGCCTCCACCTGCAACTATTCATCATGAGCTCCTATTCATCCAGCCTCCACCGCGCGCTCCTCCACCGGCTACTGTTCAACAGGCCCTCTCCACAGGATCCTGTTCAACCACCCCTCCATGAGATACTATTCATCCAGCCCTCCACCGGCTACTATTCAACCTTCCCTCCACGAGGTCCTGTTCATCCAGCCCTCCACGGGGTCCTGTTCATCCATGCCCAACCGGCTCGATTGATCAGGGACCTGTTCATCCAGCGACAACACCACGGGGTCCTGTTCATCCAACCCCCCACCGGGAAATGTTCATCCACCCCCCCCCCCCAAACAACGCTCACTGCTCATCCAGAGGCAGCATCGATCGGCTTCAATTAGCAGCAGTAGTGAAGGAATCGCTCGACCGGGTTCAGTTAATAGCCTTCGATCGATCGCTCGGGTTCAGTAACGCGTAGCCTGCAGTGCAATCGCTCAGGTTCAGTTAGAGCCCAACAACTCGCACCCACGCGCGTACGTGTACGAGAGAAACGCACATCGCTCGGTCCCTAACCACCCACCATAACCGGGAACTCCCTGATATTTTCCTTGCCCTCGCTTCTACCACAGTTTTTTCCGTCATGCACGGCCCAAAGAATGTCAAGCAGCTGCGTCTCCGGCCCACCTAGGACGAAAAGCCCATTTGCTGTCATGATTTTTTTTCATAGAAGTAGGATCCCACCACATCTATGATGATACCGGGTTTTGTCACAATTATCATCATAGAAGTGTCATAAGTATGACAAAAAAAATTCGTTTGGCCCAAAATGGCACGGATGTGTCTATTTTTGTAGTGTGACCACCGAGGGTGGGGGCCTCAACAGTTCGGGCCCTCGCCGAACACCGTCCCGGAGACCAATACAGCTCTGGATTCGGACCAACACCCCCCTTCGACAGAGGAGGGAGAAGCAGCAGCTCCATCGGTGGCCTCTGTCAATCCAGAGGCCGCTGACACTCTGCAATGTGCGTCCATCATGGAGGAACACCGCACACTATTGGGTGTGGTTATGGAAAAGGTACGGTACGCGAAGAGCGGACTAACCGAAGCCTTCAATGGCCTACTGACAGGCTTTGAGGTATGCGATGTAATAGTCTTTACAAGTTTTTTTGTATATATATATAAGGCTGAGCCTATATATAGACAGTAGCCCCTGAGACTCTGTTTGGATTAGAACAATCCGGATAGAGGATCAAAAACAAATTGATAATGTATCATACTATGTTGTTGGACATGATTCTATGCTGGCGGCTGCTGCCCTGGCCGCAGAGGTTGCCAAGCTCAATCAGAAGCTTCGGCTATCTGATGAGGAACTTGACCGCATCAACAAGCGGTTTAACGAAACCCAAGGTATGCGACATTACTACATACCCGAAAGTGATATGTGTGTTAATCTTTTAAACTGGCTAAATGTTATGACTATACTCATAGTTGGCGCAGCCGAGGTCGAGTCCCTCAAGAGCACCCTCGCCCAAGCCAAGAAGGAGGCGGAGGTGAGCAAGGTGGCCGCTGACAAAGCAGCCAAGGAGTTAGAGGTGGAGCAAACCACTTGCCGAAGACATGAGGCACGGGTGCGGGGTCGAACAAGAGCTCAAGGACACCATTGCCAAGTGTGAGTCCTTGGAGCAGAAGAGTTCAGAACAAGCCTCCGAGCTCACCAAAGCGCTGGAAAGCATGAAAGAAGCCCGGGTTAAGGCCCAGGGCGCTCGCCAAGAGATCCAAGAGGCAAGGCAAATAGCGGCTGGTAAGGCCTTTCTTATGCAGAGTAAATTTACAATGAAGAGATACATTTTGCTGACCCGGGTTTGGAGTTCTCCAGGCGCATTTGCGGATTTACCGAGGAGTATTGCTGACGCCACTGAGTTCTTCCGCGCCGAAGAGGGGAGCTCAATGGAGAAGCTATTCTGGTTGCAATAGCTTGTGCCAGAGTAATGGAGCTGCACAGGGTGGCCGAATTAGCTATGAAGGACGTGATAGTCTGTCTTTCGCCAGCCGAGCCCATACCCAGCAGCTACTTCGGACTTCTGAAGCGGCTGGTCGAGGCGTGTCCTCGGGTTGACGCCATCAAGCGGTCGGCCTGCATAGAAGGTGCCCGGATGGCCTTCAACCGAGTCAAGGTACAATGGGCGAAGATCAAGACCACCGAGATTGCCACCGCGGGGCCGCCTGAAGGCAAGGATCACCGGCGGCCTGAGAAGTACTTTGACGAGGTCCTCAAGGGAGCCCGCATCATAGAGGGACACTGCTCAAAAGATATCATATTTGATTAGTAGAGTCCAGCTTGTAAGGATCGTGTAATGAACTTATGGTGTGAAATATTTATGCTTGCGCTTGATGATTAGTTTATCCTCCTGTTTGGCCGTTTTAATTTATAAGTCTGAAAGTTTACCAGTCGCCGGCTTCTTCCCCCATGTAAATATTACAGGGGTGTTCGGGAACGCATGACTGCACTTTATCCAACATCTTGGTCCAATGTAGGAGGCCTCTTGCGAGGTGAACTAGGCAATCAGACTATGCGGCTTTAGTACTTTCACTTAGCCATAAGAGTCCATTGGTGGCGCTAAGTACTAGCCCCTTGTCTCATATAACACGGCATAAATCGCGAACGATTTGTAGTATAACACTAAGTCACTGGATCGCTGACCCGCTCTCGCATATCATGACAGTCAGTTTTCGGCTTTCTCTACTGAGATACTTAACCGGACGAACCAGAAATATAATCGCAGTAGTTCTCCCTTTACTACCTTAGCCGAACTTGTGGAACGTAAGGTGGCAAACATCGGAGCCGGGAAACCCAACTATAGACCTATGACATGATTCAGAGCCGATGCATATAGTGCAATATCCGGGTGGCTGAAGAGTTCCCTAGAGGTGTTCGGACTTAAGAGTTTGCGGGGCCGAATACAGCCCTTGGTATGATGGCCGTGCCGAAGCATGTATGTCAGTCGAACACAAGAGGGAATGTGGATGACAAGATAATGCAATAACCCAACCAAAAAGGTGATGACCATCTACTTCCTTTATATCCTTATTAATACATCGAGGCGTGTTCCAACAGACAATGCCATTAATGGTAAGCTCATGTTACATGCCCAAAAAGAAAGAAAGAAATTTACATAAGGGAAAGTTTAACATAGGGCCTAAAAATAATAGTTCAAAAACTCTAGTGATGCCCTATCGCACGTCTGCGTCGTTTCTCCTTAGAAATAAGTCCTTTGATAGGAGTATTTGATGGTTGAGAAACACTAGCTTTAAAAGGATCTCCTGAAGCAGTACTATGGACCTTTTCCGCAATGTGCCTACGATGCTGCCCAAGGTATTTTTAGTGCGTAGTTATGTGCACGCGGTACGTAAGCCGCAACCTTATGGGGCAGTCAGCGGAGGCTGGACTGCTAATCAAGGTCCGGATCCGTTGATTTATTGCAATTATGGGTGGACCGGACTCATTTAGGCACGTCGTTGGCTTTATTGCCCGATGAACTATTTGGCTTTATAAGGCCATCGTACACCTTGGCTGCAAGGGCCGTGGTGTGCTCTTCAGTATGGAGGGAGCACTCCATATTTCCATTGACTGTAATAATGCCATGAGGTCCAGGCATCTTGAGCTTCAAGTAAGCGTAGTGCGGGACTGCATTAGAGCGGGCGAAAGTAGTTCGTCCGAGCAGTGCATGATAGCCACTGCGGAAAGGGACGATGTCGAAGATTAACTCTTCACTGCAAAAGTTGTCTGGGGAGCCGAATACTACCTCCAGTGTCAATGAGCCCGTGCAACGGGCCTCCACGCCTGGTATCACGCCTTTAAAGTAGTGTTACTAGGCTTGATTCTTGATGGGTCAATGCCCATCTTGCGGACAGTCTCTTGATAGATCAAGTTAAGACTGCTGCCCCCGTCCATCAGGACTCTAGTGAGCTGGTATCCGTCAATAATTGGATCGAGTACCAGGGCGGCCGAATCCCCGTGACGGATACTAGTTGGGTGATCCCTGCGATCAAAAGTGATCGGACAGGCTGACCATGGGTTAAACTTTGGGGCGACAGGCTCTACAACGTAGACATCCCTTAGTGCGTGCTTGCGCTCCCTTTTGGGGATGTGAGTGACATAGATCATGTTCATTGTTTTCACCTCGGGGGGAAACTTCTTCTGACCCCCGGTGTTCGGCTGACGGGGCTCATCATCGTCTTCACTTGGAGATCCCTTTCCCTTGTGTTCAGTATTTAGCTTACTGGCCTGTTTGAAAACCCAACAATTCTTGTTGGTATGGTTGCCAGGCTTATCGGGTATGCCATGAATCTGGCAGGGCCTCTCAAGGATTTTATCCAAACTGGATGGACCGTCCCTGTTGCCTTTAAAAGGTTTCTTCCGTTGACCAGATTTAGAACCACTGAATCCGGCATTGACTATTGTATCATCTGCGTCGTCATTGTTGTTCCGACATTTGTTTTTATTGCGGCGAGGTTTACCGTTGCCATCCCTGGCCCCCGAAGTGCCAGGGTCGCCCGAGCTGTTGCTTCTACGAGCCAACCAGCTATCCTCACCCGCACATAAGCGGTTCATAGGTGCAGTTAAGGCTGCCATCGTTTTTGGCATTTCCTGCCCGAGCTGTCGGGAGAGCCATTCGTCCCGGACGCTATGTTTGAAGGCCACTAAGGCTTCAGCATCCGGACAGTCCATGATCTGGTTCTTTTTAATTGGGAACCGATTCCAAAGCTTGCGAGCCGATTCGCCTGGTTGCTGGATTATGTGACTCAAGTCGTTAGCATCCGGTGGCCGGACATAAGTGCCCTGAAAGTTGGCCCGAAAAGCATCTTCCAAGTCTTCCCAGGTTCCAATGGAGTTTTCTGGGAGGCTGTTCAGCCAGTGTACTGGTCTTTTCAGCTTTAGAGGAAGATATTCAATGGCATGGAGGTCATCTCCGCGAGCCATGTGGATGTGGAGAAGAAAATCTTCAATCCAGACGGTCGGATCCGTCGTTCCATCGTACTGTTTGATGTTTACGGGTTTAAACCCTTTCAAAAATTGGTGCTGCATTACCTCATCGGTGAAGCATAAAGGGTGTGCAGCCCCTCTGTATCGTGCAATATCATGGCGAAGGTCGGCTGACATCTGAGTTCAGTTCTGATCCCGAGTATAGTAATGGTCGTCACGCCAGGCTTCATAGTCGTTATCTCGCGTCGGGGCACGGCCTCTTGATCCATAGATTAATCTAGTCTGGCCAGCTTTATTGGCTAGGTCATGTTGCAAGTCATATGTGTATCCAGCGGCTGTCGTTTCCCTGCCTCTTTGGCGAGGGGGTGCGGACTGGTGTTCGGCTTGATACGTCGCTTTATCCCGTCCACGTGGTGGTCGGTCTGGGTGATCTGCCTAATTGTGTTTCAACGGTATTGGCTCAAGGGCTTCATCGTCGAATTGTGGCAGTAGCTTGTGCTTGGGGTAACTTTTTGTATGTCGCTCATGGCCGTACTCCTCAGCGGCCAGGACCTTGGTCCACCTTTCATTGATTGTATCATGTTCAGCTTGGATCTACTACTATTTCTTTTTCAGGCTCCGTGCTGTGCCGATGAGCTGTCGCTTGAAGCGCTCTTGTTCGAGGGGTTCCTCTGGGACGATAAAGTCTTCATCACCGAGGCTAACGTCCTCTTCGGATTCTGGCATATAGTTGTTGTCTTCCAAATCTTCATGATTACCATGTTTGGGACTATATTGACCCTCTTTCCTTTCATCCTGTTTGGATGTGGGCTCGACGGGGTATTCGGGATCTTCGGCATCATCCGGAGTCTCATTGTCTCCGATGCCGGTATTACTATCCTTCGCCCGACGTGATCGTGAGCGGTGCCGCTGACGTTGACGCTTTGGTGGTTTATCGGCGGGTTTGTCCTCCTCGGGGTTCTGATTATCCTCGTCGTCCTTTTTATCAGGAGTACCACCATGTATACGTCATAAGTTGAGGTGGCCGTCCAATGCCCTGTGATGGGTGGGACTTGGCTTGGTTCGGCGTCGGGATCGTCGTCCATACCATCGATGTCTTCGGACGTGTAGTCCAGCATGTCGGTTAAATCCTGGATAGTGGCTACTAAGTGGGTGGTGGGTGGGGCGTAAAATTCCCCACTCTCAGCCCCCAGTCCGAGCTAGGTACAATTCGGAGGCAGAGCCTCCGTGATCGCGAGAGACTGCATTAATCCCAATGCTTCCTCTAGGAGCGAAAGCTGGACCGGAAAATATGGATCTACAGGGCTGAGTTCAGCATGGGGCACTTGATCGGACCCAATGAGCGCAGATCTCGAAAGTTCGAAGTGATCGTACAGAGGCAAGTCCGAGATTGCATCTGGGTCTTCGCTCAGGAGCTCCATGAGGGGAAGGAGTCCGGTGGGGCTAACGCTCCCGTCTTCGGATGATACTGTCGGATTTCGGGTTCCGGCAGACCCTTGAGGTTCAAACACCGGGGTGCGCGCGAAGATTTCGCCCTCTACGTACTTGTTCCTCTCCGAATCGCTAGGACCTAAACTACGAAAAGAACAGCACAAGGGACACAGGGTTTATACTGGTTCAGGCCACCATTGTGGTGTAATACCCTACTCCAGTGTGTGGTGTGGTGGATTGCCTCTTGGGCTGATGATGAACAATACAAGGAAGAACAGCCTCGCGAGGGTCTGTTCTTGGCTGGTGCGATGAACTGCTAGGAGGAGTCCAGTCGCTCTCTCTCTCTCTATGCTAGATGTATGCCAGATACTCGATCCCCCCTACCCTAGGGGTGGCTAGTCCTATTTATAGGCAAAGGCCCTAGGCCTCTCCCCAAATATTGAGCGGGAAGGGCGCCAACAATTGGCCATTTTGAAGGGGAACAGCGGGTACACTTATCCTGACTAAAGTTGGTCCTCGCCTGTCAAAGGCTCTGGTGGTGACGCCTGCCTGGGCTCCACGATGACTTACCCGCTGGACCATTTCAACACATTAGCACATCAAACCATAGTCATCCTATATATTGTGCAGAATTTCAGCTCCATTTGATCCAGCAGCCATGGTTGTGCCTAGAAGCATAAGAACTCGGGGTATTAGTAACAGCTCCGTGGAAAAGGCAAATGGGTAATACTGGAAGGCAACAGTGTGTCAGTCACTAATGAGCTGACGAATCCACCTTGACCAAATAACTCACTTCCGTAACTCACACTTTACAGATGATTTATAGCTCACTTCCGAACTAGCAATATACAAAATAAAACATCTATTGTAAATACAAGGAATGTTTCTAAAAATTGTATGCTTAGCCACTTCATGGAAAAATAAGTTGATAATAACATGTAAACTCATCCTTGTGTCATGCCAAGCATAGAAAACTATACATAAGCTAAAATATTCTAGCAACAAAAGTGACTTTGGATATGCAGCTTCGAATGAATTGAGTGTGATTGGAGCCAAGAAATGCAATTTCTTTTCCTACAAATTTATAGTCACTTACATGAGGGTCTTCGACAATTGATTAAAAATATCATTTGGGTTCGAAGAAAACAAATATCATTTCAAAAGGTATGGATTCAGTGAAAGTTGTTATTGTTTAGTTAAAGAAAGTATTGTACACAATATATAACTAGCGTTGAGATTACAAACATGCCCAGTTAAGTTACCAAGTGACATTTGATTTTACATTTCTACTCATTTGACATTTGATTTGGATCTCCCAAGAATGAAGACACCTACTGGAAAAAAAAAGCACAGCTACAAGTTAAGTTCTCAGTCCAACAATTGGAAAAATGTTGATTAAATGTAAGTTGGTAGTTACTCAAGAGGCACAATGATGATGTCTGAGCAAAAGTTTATTGTACAAAAAAATGAATTAGGTTGCTCCTGCAATACAAGTACTAAAGATGAGCAATTACCTGTTGTATAGAAACTTGTGAAAGGATACCAACCATGATTACTTTTCATATCAACATTCTTGGCATGCATGGGCTTGAGTTGAACCATGTACTTATTGTTGGGAGCACCAACAATAAAAACTTCTAAAACCATTGTATCAGAATCCTCACAATATCCCATTATGATAGCTGGTGCAATGGTGTGTGGAGAGAATTGACGAATGTTATTAATTTCAACGCTCTTCCACATCGAACATGTAGCAACACCATGACCATTAACTTTCTGCCGCCACATTTGGAAGCGAGGAAAGAATAGTATAGCAAAGCCAACATCACCATCATCAGCGAGTATCACATGTTGGCGGCCATTTCGCAATTCGCCTCTAGCCTGAGGCGCCATGCTCACCACTAGGTTGTACTCGTCCAAAGTAAACTCTAGATACGGTTACAACTGGACACCCAGTAGAGCACATTACCAACAAGAGTAGCACGAACTATACGCTCTAGATAACCCTGAAGTGCAGGCTGTGGCAAGGTGATATTGATATTCCTAAATAAGTCAGTCTCTGAGGAGTAAACAAATGTTGTGGAACAAGTTGTGCAAGCGGGCATCAGAACCACTTTGAAGGGGCGTGAGTAGCAGCTGCCGTGCACATGGCCCTGGTCGCTAGCTGCGCAGACCACTGCATAGTGGAGCAAAATCCCCCTCGTTAACTTCGCGGAACAGGCACGCCTCGCTGCTCGCCGGTGATGGGGTCCCACACAAAATAAACCCCCTCCCCCGGCAAGATTTAACTGGCGAGAACGAGACCATGGTGGATATCGTGCACATGGTACCTGTCGTGGAATTAACACGTCAGATGTCCTAGTGTGAGGACTTAGTCGTGAGGCCAACGCATCTGTGTGGTAGCTTGAGAGGGGTTGAGCGAAATCGAGAGACGCAACACGCAAGACAAAGATTTAGACAGCTTCGGGCCCCGGGAAACATCATCCGGTAATAACCCTACATGTTGTTTGAGGCTAGATCTCATTATCATCACGAGGGAGTCGCCGTAAACCGGCTCTCCTCTAGTTGTGTCTAGCCCTAAAGATTGTTTCTTGCTTCTCTCTCTTTGGGGAGCCCTGCCCCTCCTTATATAAGTTAAAGGGGCGGGTTACATGTGGAGTCCATCTCGGACTAAGACTTAAACTATTTTGACTTCCTTTCCTGGGCTTCTTAACGTCTGCCGGTTTAACATTGTCTGTCGGTTTAACATTGTCTGTCGGTTTAACATTGTCTGCCGGTTTAACATTGTCTGCCGGTTTAACATTGTCTGCCGGTTTAACATTGTCTGCCGGTGCTACCATCTGCCTTAACTCTGCCGGTTTAACACTTGCCGGTTTACCGTCTGTCTTAGCCATCTGCGGGTTTAACACCCACCGGTTTACCGTCTGACTTAGC
Source organism: Triticum timopheevii (assembly GCA_963921465.1). Classification (NCBI taxonomy): domain Eukaryota; kingdom Viridiplantae; phylum Streptophyta; class Magnoliopsida; order Poales; family Poaceae; genus Triticum; species Triticum timopheevii. The sequence continues at coordinate 66,140,861 of OY997272.1, read as the reverse complement.
CATCTGTCTTAACTGTCTGCCGGTTTACCATCCGCCGGTTTACCAAGTCTCGGCCGGTTTACGACTCCGGCCGGGTCATACCACCGGGTATATCCCCGACATTAGCCCCCAGTTTAATTTGGATTTATCCATGTTAAACTGATCCTGATCATCCTTAAGTCCTTGTCACTTCCTTCTTATAGAAAATCCGGTTTAATAGGCCAGCTTCATAATCAACTTGCTGACACTGGTTTCTCATAGAAAATATATTGTGAAGAATAACTCCTTTGATTCAGCTCCCAATGCTTAAAAACAATAGTGGTCCTTGAAATACTCATCTAATCTTCAGCCGGTTTAAGGACGTAGAACTTGCCGGTTTATCATTGCCAAGATCACCGGTTTATAAATATTGACAGCACCGGGTCATACTTGTAGTTATCATCCAGCTTGAAAATATACCTCTTATATGCCTATCACTTGTAGCCCCCAAGTCTTAAGAAGGTAGCATAGCAACAGCTTAAGACTTGCTTCAATATAAATATCACAATCTTGAAGAAATCCAGGTTGTTCATCTCAATCACTAGTCAGAATTGAGTATTCCACATATGCAACCCCCAAGTGCCGGGTTGTCATGCTTGCAGCAACCTGGGACTTGTAATTTCCTGATGCTCATAAAAACTTCAACCAGTGTAGCCCCCAAGGGCCGGATCATTATGCAATAATGAGCAGGGACTTTGTAAATATAATCATGTAAACTTTGAACAGCAACGGTGTAGCCCCCAAGGGCCGGCTCGATAAGATAATATTGAGCTGGGACTTTGATATATACTTCAATGAAAATAACATCATATGATGTAACCCCCATCATGGGGCTTGAATTCACGTCCATAAGGTTAAGAGCCTTGTGCTTTACCAACTGAGCAGGGACTTTTGTAAATACAATGGATAAAAAACTTTATATCTTAAATTGTTGACAGAGGCAATATGTAGCCCCCAAGGGCCGGATCATTATAATGTGATGAGTCGGGTCTTCAATAGGGTGAGCAAAAAATGGCTTTGCATTAGCCCCGAAGTGTCATGGTGCATGCTTGCAGCGACATGAGACTTGTGTATTTGATGTAATATAGCCCTCAAGTGTCGGGTTGTAAGCCTGCAGCAACTCGGGACTATTCTTTCAATTGTAGAATAAATCATATCCATTGATAATATGATAACCATTGCGCTAAAGCGACTTTGAAAACCTTAATCATAATACTGGTGATTAATAACCATAATAAAAATCCAGCCATGTTGGCTATTAAAGATTTGAATAATATACCCAATGATTTATGAGCGCATGATTCCAATAGCGCAATCCAAATATATACTGGCGACTTATAGTCAAAAACCAGGCCGGGTCAATAAACACCGGATTATAAGTGATTATGTACTGACAACTTGTAGTTGAAAGTCGAGCCGGGTTAATGAACACCGGGTTAACTTGATGACTGATAGTCATGCCGAGTCAATAGACACCGGTTCAACATAAAATTTATCAATAGCAAAGTGACAAACACAAATAAAACCGTGTAGTCGAGGCTTTTTGAGGGCTGCCAGGCCCAAATTCGAGGCTTTTCATGGGCTGCCAGGCCGCTAAGTTGAACCATTTAACAAAGCCTTTTAAGATGGACCTCCAACTAACCAAGCACCGTTTTAACTTTGACAAGTGCAGGGTCTCAATGAGAGTAACTGTCAAACGTTCAGAGGGTCATGCCAGGATGACCTGGATAGGAGTGTCTTACTTGATGAAGGCAGGTTAACCCGGGGTTTTAGGTGAATACACCAGGCTTCCAAGCCGTGGGTCGATACCCAGCTACAAGGGTCCATTCAAACTCCTTGGTATTTGACACAAGGAGCCCCCAAGTAACATGATGAGCTGTGCTCAGTGGGTGCCTATGTTTGAGTTGTGCATAGCAACAAGACTCTCTTTGGCCCCTTGGGTGTGAAGCTCCCAAGCTTTGTTGTGGCGTGACAGCCGGATTAATGGACAGAACTCCGCTTTGTCAGCTGAAGCCCCCATGTAACCAATAATATGATAAGCCAATAAGGCGGGATACCCATGTTTGAACCGCGCGTTAGGGCAACAGGTCCTCTTGAGCAACCTTTAACTTTTTGCAAGAGATAAATTCTTCTTGAACTGGTATTTTGAACCGGATATCGAAAGCTTTAAAGCATTGTGGGAGATAGCTTTCCCTTGAGCCGTATTTTAAACCGGAATTCTTCTTCTTACGACCGAAATTTTCTGACGGCTTTAAACTCAAACTTGCGAGAGATTAATCCTTTTTGAACCGGAATTTCTTAAACCGGATTTGAGAGCTTCAGAGCTGTGGGGGAACAGATTTTCCTTGAACCGGCATTCTTCGTTTTGAACCGGAAGATTCTTCAGACGACTTTTAAATTTCCGCCAATAAGACAGTAGCCTCCGGGACCGGGTTATCTTTCCCTCCAACGTCCTAGAGTTCTTGACTTCACTGAAAACTGGTCAAGTCTTGCTGAATCATATCATCATAGCCCCCGAGTCTTAAGATGACTCAAGGAGTTGTCTTGAGATTCTCCGTGCTTGACCATAGCAGAAGGTATACATATCATCGGTGTTGATAGCATGATATGGATTCAGAGAAGGTTGAGGTGACTGCGGCAGGTTTTAATTTATCCCGTATGAGCCATGTCAGCAACTCGGCCAATGGTTCCTTCCAACTAGGTATTTGAAGTTAACCAAACTGTAGTGACAGCGATTGATGCACATGTCCATTGAACCATCCAACGCAGACAGCAACTAATGATAACTTGCCTCCAATTTGTTGGAAGAAAAAACCGGGCTACCCAAGCAGTGACTGGCTTTTTACTCAATAAAATAGCTCATGCGGACAGGCGAGTCAATCATGGACATAGTTCCGGCGAGTCGATGTAGATCGAGCTGCACGGGTGGCAACTTGTGCACACCCAATCAATAGAAAGTAAGTGCGTACGCCAGTGCATGACGACGCTAATACATGCTCCATAAGCACACCATGGCACCACCCTTATAATTAATCACGGTCCTGCACAAAATATATGACAGACCAAAGTAATTGCTTCTCGACAAAAATTATATGTGCCAAAAATATACTTAAATGGGTATCACCTGGCTTGTTTTGTCGGATGAACGCCGATGTTGGTGCCATATATTACCAAATAGTATATGAACGTTGAATTCCACTGATGTGATGTAACATAACATCCACGTGACCCTCTGTTTTTTTTCTTCTGTTTTTTTTTCTTTTTTTTCAACACGCAAGACAATCCCTCCAATCAATCTCCTCTTATCCAACACTCCCCACTTCCCTGTTTTCTTCAGGTGGCGTCAGGCGCAGGAGGTCAGAAGGCAGGATGACTCGGCGGCCAAGGCGGAGGAGGCGGGTTGCAGGGGGTGGTTGTAGGAAGAAACTGAGCCGGCAAGGGCGCCTCGTGGCAGAGCCGCCGGCGCGGTGGAGGAGATAAAGCGGGACACAGCCGCGGCGGCCGTGGGAGCGACAGGGCGGAGGAGACGGCCGAGGAAGGGTCCAGGTGTGCGGTGGTGGAGGCGTAGGACAGCAGCGGTGCTCGGGATCGAGCGTAGCGGCGACAGAGGAAACACAGGGGCGCGGCCTCGGGCACCAGACGAGGCGCGTATGGCTCTCAGCGGAAGAGAAACCGGCCCGGCGAAGGCGGTTTGCCAATCGAGTCTGCAACGACGGCGGTTCAGCAGCTCGGCGACGGCGGTTTGCCAATCGAGTCTGCAACGACGGCGGTTTAGCAGCTCGGCGGATTGAATTGGCGCGGCAACTTTTGAGGATATCGTGCGAGGCCGCGGCGACTCACGGCGCAGGGGACGGCTGTGACCCGGTGGGGAGTCGCGGCGGTTTTGAGGCAGCGGAGGCGAAGATCGCGGCGAGTCACGGTGACGGGAGGTCGCGGCGGGTTGGGCAAATCCACGGCGGCCCGGTGGCGATTCAGACAGAGGTGAGGCGCGATTGGATCCGGTGTCGGGTTGGGGAAGCGCGGCTCCGGGTTGGTGATGGCGAGTTGGGCGCCGGACAGGGCATGCCGCATAGAGCCGGCACAAGGCCGGGTCGCGCGCGTGGTCGGCGAGGTGGCGAACGAGGCCGGCCGGACTGCGGGGAAGCCGGCGCGGACCCGGCAGGGGCGAGCGGGACGACTGTCGACTGACGCGCAGGAGGCCGCGGCATGAGGCCGGACGCGGCCAGGCTCGGGGCGGGTTGAATTGGCGCAGCGACGAAGAGCAGAGGAAGGACGGGCGCAGCGACGGCAACGAATGTTGCTTGACGGGTCAAACGTGGGCGTCTTGAGTGGTGTTGCGGCAGAGGTGGCGGTTGACGGAGGTCCAAGCGCATCGATGGAGGATGCAGGAGCCGGCTGGCTCATCGAAAACGGCGAGCGTGCGGGAGGCAACCCGGCGTTTGACCCGGTTTTAGGACCGAACCTGACCCGGAGTTTGACACGGAGAACGGTGGAGAGGACGCCGGCGAGGGGGGGTTAGCGCCCGGCGATTAATACGCAGGCGGTTCGGAGGCGAAGCAGAGGCGCCTCAATCTCGGCGGATTGATAGAGCAGAGGCCAGCGGCTCACTGGGCGTTGACTTGGTGATACTTCGGCGGCGGAAAGCGACTTGAGGCCGAAACCGAGGCAGATATTGGCTGAAACAGGCCGGCCTGGTGCTGGTGAACCGGTGAAATCCACTTCAAGGTCGTTAGAGGTTGTTTGTTTCCAGGGACTTATAGGTTTAGGGACTTAAAAAAGTTCCTATAAGTCTCATCCAAATCAAACAGGAGGGACTCATTGGGACTTATTGGGATAATTAGGGAATTATCAAATAAGCTTCTCAGGGAGGAGCTTATTGGGACTTATCTGGACCCGCACCGCTCGATCCCCTCGTCGCCTCGCGTACCGCATCACCCCTCCGCTCGTTCGCCTCGTACGCATCGCCCCCTCGGTTCCCCTCGTCGCCTCGCTCGCGTCGCACAGATCGCCGCCGCCGGCGGCAGCTTCAACAGCCGCCGCCATGGCCAACGAGGAAAACGAGATCCCCTTCTTCTCTCAATTCCCCTCGTCTCATGAGGCACCCGAAGGCTCATCCGTCGGTGGAAATCTCGGGGGGGGGGGGGGGGGGGGAATGGGTTTCTTGGATCTCAACAACAACACGGACGTCTTCCCGGAGTTGGGCTCGTACCAGCAACTTCTCTTTGACCAGTCGACCGGTCATGGCCTTCCTCCGGTTGGACGTGGTCGTGGGAGGCCCGTACCCCAGGGCGGAGGAGGCCGCAGCCGGTCTCTGAACATCGGAGGCCGAGGCGGCTCTAACCTGCGTCCGTTCGTAATGTTCTTTTATCTCGGTTGATGGGTTGATGGGTTGTGGTCCTTGAAACAACAATGATATGAACAAGTGTTGTTCGCTTGTAATTTCTTTTATCTCGGTTGTTATGTACTCTCTGTTATTTTGGTTCTTATCAACAAGTGTTAATTGTTTGTATGAACAAGTGTTATGAACAAGTGTTATTTCGGTTGTAACTATTCTGTAATTCGTTTGTATGAAAAATGATTATCAACTTATAAGTCCCTGTAAACAAACAGGCAGGGACTCGGGACTTATAAGTCGATGTAAACAAACAGGCAGGGACTTATGACTTATAAGTTGGGACTTAAAAAAGTCCTGGGACTTATGAAATAAACAGGCCCTTACTGTATCTACTTCCGGATCACGATTGATTTTTCCTCCCAAAGCGAAAATTAGTCGGTCTCGGCGATTTGTTCGCATGCAGAACTCCTGTTGATCTTGATCCGGCTTCGAATTGTTGTACTTTGAAAGAAAAACACCAGTAGCTACGACCGGGTCTTGTAATGTGTCCGATTAGACTTCAACAGAAGTTGATGGTCTTAGCGATGTAGCGAATTGACAGTTTGATATATACTTGTCTTCAAACCGCCGAGAAAAGTCGTACATGGTCAAACTTCCTTTGAAGTTGATGCAAATCCTTTCAAATCAGCTCATCCGGAAAATTGCAGACTTCTCGGTTCCTGGAAGAAATTCCTCCAAGAACTCAACACCACCGTTCGCGACCCCACGGTGGGCGCCAACTGTCGTGGAATTAACACGTCAGATGTCCTAGTGTGAGGACTTAGTCGTGAGGCCAACGCATCTGTGTGGTAGCTTGAGAGGGGTTGAGCGGAATCGAGAGACGCAACACGCAAGACAAAGATTTAGACAGCTTCGGGCCCCGGGAAACATCATCCGGTAATAACCCTACATGTTGTTTGAGGCTAGATCTCATTATCATCACGAGGGAGTCGCCGTAAACCGACTCTCCTCTAGTTGTGTCTAGCCCTAAAGATTATTTCTTGCTTCTCTCTCTTTGGGGAGCCCTGCCCCTCCTTATATAAGTTAAAGGGGCGGATTACATGTAGAGTCCATCTCGGACTAAGACTTAAACTATTTTGACTTCCTTTCCTAGGCTTCTTAACGTCTGCCGGTTTAACATTGTCTGCGGGTTTAACATTGTCTGCCGGTTTAACATTGTCTGTCGGTGCTACCATCTGCCTTAACTCTACCGGTTTAACAGTTGCCGGTTTACCGTCTGTCTTAGCCATCTGCCAGTTTAACACCCGCCGGTTTACCGTCTGACTTAGCCATCTGTCTTAACTGTCTGCCGGTTTACCATCCGCCGGTTTACCAAGTCCCGGCCGGTTTACGACTCCGGTCGGGTCATACCGCGGGGTATATCCCCGACAGTACCGATGCCCATCACCGTACTGGCCGAGCCTGGAGAGGCTAGGTATCCGGTCGGGAGCGACGAGGAGTGAGTTGAATCTGGCTCCCCGATGAAGCCGAGTAGAGGCGGCTTCCGGTGGTGGGCTCAGAAGCTACTGATGAACTTTGGGTCAATGATGAGGCCTCGCCATCTCTTGCGGACAGCGGAGGCGCGGGGAAGCAAGGATGGCTGCAGCGGGAGACGGATGAGGATCTCCCGGAGCGAATAATCACTCTCCGGTAGGGAGGGCGATGTGCGGCGGCAGCGTCGATGGGTCACTCGGCGCCATCCCCACTCGTGTGGACTTGGGGGTGGAGGCGCGGGTTGCGGCGGAGGGCGCCATCCTCACTCGCGTGGATTTCGGGGTGGAGGCGAGGGCTGCGGCGGCGGGCGCCATCCCCACTCGCGGGGATTTGGAAGCGAGGAGCCATTCCGGCGTGGCTTTGGATATGGAGCCTCTTGAGAAACTAGATAATACCCCGCGCATTGCTGCGAGAATCGGTAATAAATAACTGATGTTTAAAAACATGAGATCTTTATTAAGTACATGATGATGACAAAGAATTTTGTCTAAAATAATTATTTTTTAAATTAAGCATCTAAAGAATACATGATGAAAATTCAAATATGTGTGTATGTGAAATTATCTATTAATTCCTTACCTTCACTGTTTATCATCAAGGTGATCACGAAAAAACATCAAGTAGAGACAGCAGAGACATCTCACCCCTTTGCAAAACCTAAAACAATTATAACAACTATTCTTGTGCATTCCATAAAAAATATATCTTGCACTGGAAAGATAAAATGTGAGTGAGCATAATCTCATTTTCTATAAAAAAATTAGGAAATGGTCGCATATAAATCGTGAAACTCACTGTTGAGTCTTTCACCAGAATTTTTTTGTGCAGCGTGTTGCTATTTCTTTTAGGTTGTCATCCATGACAGTATACCTAGGTACCTATGATTTGTTTTTCGTGTGCCTTCTTTGATACAAAACTGTGCAGGCTTATGCGTTCTATAAAGCTTAGTTCCACTCCTAAAAATGAATAGCTTGATCATGAGGTAGTGTGTGTGTGCAATGGAATCACAGATTAGAAAGCTGCAAACTGACAGCAAGAGGGAGAAACACAAAACATCATACTAACCAGAGAGCCAGCTACGTGATGCATAAGATAGAGATGAAGGGAGACCTAATCATCACCATGTCCCGGAATCTGGCGAAGTTGATTTTTCTTTTTTTTTTGAAACGAGGCAAAAGATTTGCCATTTTCATTGATTAAGAAGAAGAGAGAATTGCCCGGTTAATTCGCGGAAAACCGGGCTAAAACCGATACAACTCAACCCACATGACATGGGCACCACCGGCCAACCTGGCCACTGAGATGGAACACAAAGCTGCAAAGAAGAAAGGCATTCGCCGAGGAGTCGCAAGCGTCATCGTCATCACCGATTGCCTCGAACGAGCAACTCCGACTTCACCATAGAGCTCCAACCTCGAAGCCAACCTGCAAACAGCTGTATAGAAGCCACGACGGCACATGCCACCGGGTGGCCACACGCGCAAGCAACTGACACCTCCGACTTTGACGACGAGCATCACCAGGGAAATATGCAAGACTTGCGCCGACCGTGCCCACAGAAGAGCACCTCGGACACACCGAGAAGAACCGACTACCGAAGTCCACGCCGCGACCCGAGCTCCTCTCGACGCCATCATCGTTGCCAAACAGAAACCAGCGCCCCGCCTGAGCAAACCACGCGGCGAAGATGCCGCCATCCACGGCGAAGATGCCGCAGTCCACCAGTCTCCCAGTCGTAGCCGGCTCCGAGACGATGCCCCCAAGGAGGAGAAAGACGCGAAGACGCCTTCATCGCCCGACCCAACGGATCTGAGGTTTCCCTCCGGAGCCAAAGCCGTGGGGAGGAGGAGCACACCTCCACGACAACGCTTTCAAGAAAGATCACGGCACCCGCAGGCGCCGCTGTCGCCGGCTCCGAAGAAGGTCGAAGCAAAGATTTTTTCTCCTGGAAATGCGCCGACCACCTACCACCACCGACCACCGCCCACCAGCCACCACCTGCTGAGGCCGACCTCATTCAGGCCACGGGATCCCACGATCCACCGCGACATGACATGCACCACCCCCTGGCCGAAGCCGCCGTCCACCACCGCAGCACCACCGTGGCCACCACCACCGCAGCAACCCACGCCGCATCGCGAAGCGCAGCACCCAGATCGATGCACCTCGCACCAGATCCAATCGGAGCTGCACATGTTCAGATAAAAAAAAATGCATGTGGTGTAATTAAGTTACATAGTAGCTTGCCCAGAAGACTAAAAGTATAAACTGAACCGAACAAACACATCTGAACAGAGAAAAGCATGTACAAAGGCTATGGTAACCTACAGTCATACCATGATACCATCAGTCATCGTGAAGGAGAATGTTGGAGCAATTTTAATCACCTCTCTTTTGACTAATAATCAGTTGCTGCTGATTTGGGATACCTCCACGGCCAGCATCACTCCACAACTGAGACCGATGCCTGTTAGGATGCCTCGACGACGTCGGGCGGACGGACAACAGAGTGTCATGGTATTGAAGAAGGACGGGGAGAGAGGTTGGCTCTGTCAAGATCGACATGAGGGAGTGCGCGGTGGCTATACCTTTAAGCATGGCCCTCGATCAGGGAGGCGTCGACCCCGCGAGGTGCAGACGGACGGAAGCACAGATGAGCATGTGGCAAGGATCCAAGAAGAGAAGAAAGGGAGGCAGGTGGATTTTCCACTGGATGGGAAGGAAGGCGAAGAGATGATGTCGATCACAGAAAGAACAGACAAACTTAAGAGGAGATCAACTCCATCTTTGCATCTATTCGGCGGAGAAGACGAAGTGAAACTCGTGCACTATTTGGTGGAGAAGATGAAGTGATAGAAAATCAACCGGTGGGGGAGTTACCAACTGGGGAGATGAGAGGGCTGTAGCGTTCCAGCCGGAGCTCCCATTTCTTTTTAGAACGAAAAATGGAAAAAGAAAATGATGACTTGGATGGCTGAGGGCAGAATTGCTGAGGCTACGTTTACACAGCCGTACTCTTTTGTGGACAAATGGATATTATTCCGCGGTTGATTTTGTTGTTTACATGGCGCTCGCGGACCTTGTCGGCCTACAAGAATGGTTCAGCAGCCGCATCTTCGCCACCGTTGCAATCTTTGCCTGTGTGGTTAGCGCTGGTTCTCTCTTGGGGCGTGTTTGGTTACATTGCCGATTCAGCCTGGCCTGGCGAGCCTGGCTCTATTGAGCCGGTTTGAGGGGATGCAGGCCAAAAAATCCCAGATGCACATAGTTTGGTTGCCTGCATGCCCCTAGTTGCATGAGACAACCATTTTTGACCCGGCGTTTGGTTGTCTTTATTGCATTAAGCGCACATTTGACATGGTGTTTGGTTGCAACTGTGAAAAGTGCGAGAGGTTTGGGGTTTGGCTCGATGCTACCCAAGGGTGCCGGCCGTGGTGCTTATATAGCCATCAGGGGAATGGTTGTTGCGTCCACAATCTGGGGCTAAAACTTATAGAATCTCAACATACTACAACTTGTTTTACACGTATAGCTAACTACCAGAATCTTATCTGTACAGCCTATACGTTTATCTTAACAGCAACCTGCATAAGGTGTTGTCACCACTTCTAACTAGTGGTGACCTTACCACACACAATCTGAACATAGTGCCAGCTAGTTAAACAAATGACATTTCATCCTAACTACTATCAAATGACAGTTCAAATTATTAAGAGCCATTGGCTAAATAGGGGATAGTTCATCGGTGTTGCTGCTTCATCTTCCTCTTCTTCTGCTTCTGCTACTGCTGCTTCTTCTTCCTCTTCTTCTGTGCTTCTACTGTTGCTGCTTCTTCTTCCTCTTCTTCAAATCCTGCACTGACCTCTGTTAAGCCACATTGCCTCTGTCCATTCCAACCTTTTGTTCTTCCAAGCGTCATTGTCAAATGCCTCCACACCATGACCAGAGCTAACAACATCGTCAGGCTCGACCTCTTCCTCCTCGGGCACGTGTTCATCAAAGCCCCACTGAAGGATCCAGTTATGCAGAATGCAACAAGCATGAACTAGCTTAACATGAGTGGAGTATGGTTGGAATGGCTTCTGGTCCAGGATCTTAAACCTATTCTTCAGAGCTTCAAATGCCCTCTCAACAGTTACTCTAAGGCTGGAGTGTTTGAGATTAAACAACTCCTGTGTAGTCCTAGGAAAGTTCCTACCAAAGAACTCGTTGAGATGGTACCTTGTTTTCCTGAAGGGTGGAAGAATACCCGGCCGACATGCATAGCCAGCATCTTCAAGGTAGAACTTGTCGTCGGGGATGTTGATCCCATCAGGTCAACTCATGCTGTCAGTAAGAATGTTGGCATCATGCGCTGACCCCTCCCAGCCAGCCAGCACATATGTGAACTTCAGATCAAAGTCAACAGCAGGAAGCACATTCTGGCTTGTGTAGTGCTTCCTCCCCCTGTATGCTGCAGACTGTGACCTAGGAACTCTGGCGGTGACATGAGTACCATCTATTTGCCCCAATGCAATCTTGAAAATGGCATCACTAGCCTGTGTTAGTGCTCAACTTGAACAATACAAGCATATCAAGCCATGAAAAGTGTATATTGTCAATGCTCACCTTGAAGTATGGATACCATCTTGGGCTTCTGCAAATCTTGGGTGGAGTATGGCCAAATGGTCTCCTGATCATCTCTCCTCTAAGCTCCCCAACAGCAAAAAGCACCTACTTGAAGTACCTAGAGATGGTCTCCATTGATCTCCTGAACGTGTTGTGAATGACCCTGAACCTCTGGTTATGGCCAACAACATGGAGGAACATGGCCACTTGCTCTTCGACACTGGTGTTGATGCTATCTTGTAACAGGCCCCTGCTCCTGGAGGTCTCGACAAGCCTGGCAAATGGTGCTCTTTTCATTCTAAGCATCCACAGAGCCTCGACGTCATTGTAGTTGTAGATGTAGTTCAGATTTTGGATCCTCTCCTGTTCCCGGGGAAACAATGGACCATAGCGGATCAAAGGTCTCCCAGCACGACGAACAGCTCTCTGGTGCATGAACATGACCCATGCCTGAATCACACTAATCAGTGTTGTTGCCTGGATTATCAGCCTCATCTGTGCGTCCATAACCTAGTCGACATCGACGGTTCGTTCAGTGGGAAATTGATCCTACACCTAGCTTAAGGGCCTAACCACTGAGCTAACAAAGGGGAGAGGGGGTGCTTCTTACCGGCATCGGAGACGAGGACGGCGTAGGGGGAGCCATGGCACAGACTAGGTCGACCAGACGGTGGCCAACAGCAAGGGGAGCACCAGATCCGCCGCAAACGCTGCCGCCTCTTCCACCGCCGCCGCAGCCTATAGCGCAGATCTGAAATCGCAGCGGCCGCCGGTGGTGAGGCAATAGGGAAGAAAGGGAGGCAGTGGCTATGGGTGAGTGAGTGAAAGGGGTGAGGCTAATTTGGCACCGGGACGGCGCGCCAGATCTCCATCTCCCGCCATCCCCCCTCGCCCTCGCCTCGCTCCCGCCCGTGCGACCTCGCGCCGCACTCAGTATGGCTCGCGAGAAACTGCCGATCTGAGTGTTTCCAGCGAGCCAGGCTTTGGGTTGCTTTGATAAGCGTGCGATGTAGGCCCAACAGGAAAACCAGGCAACCAAACGGGCCTCTCCCTTCCCGCGCGGGCATGGTTGGGCTCGATGCGGGCAACCAAACACGCCTTTGATTGTTTTAGCTCTTGAAAATTTTGGATCTTTTCATATCTGACGACTAATCATATGAGTAGTACTCTTTCTGATAAAATTGATAAACGTGCACCAATCAGTTCATTTCTTGGATCGCCTCAGTAGTTAATTTTAAGTCAAGATTGAAGTTTAAGTACAGACCTAAAGATGGCACATCTTGGTTCAGTTATAGATTAAGAGTATTGTACAGCCTTACAACATTCTGAAACCTATGGTTACATATACAGGATAATCGATGCGCTCGCAGAAATCTGGATTTCCCCTTGAGCCTGTTGGTTCCTTCCTCCAACCATCACGACATCCGATTCTTATCAGGTCATTCCTGATTCCTCCATGGCTCTATTCATAATCCTCACCTTCTATATTGATACTCATTTTCACCGAAAAAGGCTTTCGCCCCACTTTATATATAAAGCAATGACCAGAGATACACACTCGGATACAACACGCCACCAACATACACCACTCACCCAAGGCAAGATACAAGGGTGCCGACACACCGCCACGCTACCCAATCAACCACCAAGCACACTACAGATGAGCAAAACAAGAACTGCTTGGAGCCAACGAGAACCTCCCGAGGACTAGCCACCGAGAAGAAGTGAAGCGGGACACTGACAGAGCATGGACTCCAGTGCCTTCAAGAAGGGCACGACAGCGAATTGCCGCCATCGCCCGATCCTGGAGATCGAGTTTTCACCCGGAGCAACGAGAGGTAGAGGAAACACCATGACGGGGCCTTCATGGAGGAAACGACGCCCGCGGACGCCGCCGGCAAGTGGTGTACTTCGGTGTTAACCCCTCCGCCCATCATGCATGCCTGACATCACCAACCATGCCACCCGCGTGACCATGGTTGCCAGACCGCACCCAATACGCGCGCTCCGCCCACGAACATCGCGTCTCTCACCGCAAGGGTCGCCGCCCTGCATCCAAGCAACTCCGTGAACCCCCAAAGGCTTTGGCTTCGGCCTGACCGGCCTCCCTCGACCGACAGAGTAGCCAGTAGCCGCCCTGCCTCGAACATCGCCAGAACCATGCAAGCAGGCACACGGCCGAGGAAAGGGGGAGGAGGAGCAGAATCATCCGGACTGGTGCACCCCCACCCCCTACCGGCAACGAGTGGCCTGACATCGGGGCCTCCCATCCCTCCTGAGAACTCCCCACAGGACACAACCCTGTGTCGCCTCACCGTGGCGGCCTACGTAGCCCGAGGCGAGGCCACCAACACCTGCTCTCCCATCGACAAGGAGGACCAGGCCACCCCTCACCCGCAGCCGAGAAAGCTCACCGGAGGGCCAGCCCACACCGCCCGCCGTCGTCCAGGACCCAGACCAGGGAGGACCGGGCTGGAGCTTAGGCCAGCACGCACTGCCAGGTCAAGATCCCGCACAGCCGCCGCGCCGCCCAGAGCCGACCCGGACGACGCAGTCGCTCCGCCATCTCCCCACCATGCAGCCACGTCCACTGCCAGAGCAGCCACCCTGCCAGGCCACTGTCCCTGCCCCGCGCCGCCGGCCGGGATCCCAGCGCCAGATTCGGCCGGCACGCATCCACCCGGTGCCAACCACCGCCGCACGCAGCCGCTCGCGCCTATCCGCGCGCAACGCTCCCCGCCACCGCCGCGACATCCAGCACCGCCGCGCCCAGGCCGAGCCAGATCGACCCGCGTCGACCTCACCAGGCGAGGAGAAGAAGACTCCCCTCCGCGTCCCACGCCAGGCAGGCTTCGCCCGCCGGCGCGCCCCGGCGGCAGCAAGCGAATAGGAGGATGAGACGGGGCGGGGGCCGGCGGCGGCGAGTAGCCTCCTCTGTTGCCCGCGGGAGCGCCACAGGAAGGTGTCAGGTCCCGTACTTTTCGCTGAGGTATGCTTAATAATCATGAATATTCCATTGATACTCATTTTGCCATGCATTCTCTAATTATGTTCATAGATGAATGTATGTATTATTGGCCATCCTAACAATGCATGTTTATCGTTTGCTCTTTCCTATTGATCTGAAATTGTGTTATCTGATTTGATACAGCGCTGGAGTTCCGTAAAAAAATTCATGCGCAATATCAAAACTACAAAATTGATTATGTTAGGTTGTCGAGCAGCTACTAAGCACTGCAGATTGTTTCCCTGGCTATATCTATCCTGTACATAGTTCATGTTAAAAAAAATTCCTTCCAGTTGTGCAAGCACATGTTATCTCACCGCCATGGCTCGCTTACCAGGAGATCTTGCAGCCTCTACCCATTGCCAATCTGAATGGTGTGGTTATGAAACAAAATATCCGGAGTGAATAGAAGATTCCATTCTCCAAGTGTTTTCAACGGTTTTTCCTAAATTTAGTCCTCATTTCAGTATCTTTCAGGAATCAAGAATGCCGAGGACAAACCACAATTCTAATTGTTGCTTCACTAGGATTAGAAAAGGTAGAAGAATCTAAATAGGAGATTTTTCTAGACAAACTACAACCTACAGGTATAAACCTTTCCGAAATACTCCCTTTGTAAATGAATATAAGACGTTCTATATCACTTATATTTAGTTTACAAAGGGAGTAGTAGTTATCATGGTAAATATTTTATCTCTACTCCTAATGGACCAATTGGTTGAATAGCCCCCCCCACTTTCAACCGGTTTATTTTCAACCGGTTTTTTTTTTCAACCGGTTTTTCTTCGTCCCACCTCCCACCACCCCCCTCCCACCGGTTTTTCTCTTTCTCGTCTAGCCGACAATAACCAACGTATTTATGGTAATCAATCACAATTATCAATCACAATTAATCCACGTATAGTAATAAATCAATCCAGGTATGGTAAGGTCATAACTCAGGAAATTTTGAATATGGTAATTATATGGTAATAAATTTAAATTACCCCAAAGGCTATCAATCAAGGTATGGTAAGGCCATAACTCGGGAAATATCGAATATGGTAATACATTTAAATTACCACCAGATATGGTAAGGCTATCCACGTATAGTAATAAATCATATAGTAATAAATCACAATTAATCCACGTATAGTAATAAATCAATCCAGGTATGGTAAAGTCATAACTCAGGAAATTTTGAATATGGTAATTATATGGTAATAAATTTAAATTACCCCAAAGGCTATCAATCCAGGTATGGTAAGACCATAACTCGGGAAATATCGAATATGGTAATCTCTACTCCTAATGGACGAGTTGGTTGAATAGTCCCACCACTTTCGTCTGGTTTTTTTTTCGTCTCCCCTCCCACCTCTCCCGATCAGATCCGATTGAAAAATCAGACAACGATGCTGTAGCGATTTCCCTCCCACCAATCCCCTCAATCCCACCCTCCATAGATTTTATTCCAATCGAACTCCACGTTGTTTTCACTCCGTCCCCGATCTCCTCCCTTCAATCGCGCCCTGCTCCATTCCGATCTCCTTCCCTCAATCGCTCCAGCTGATTTACTCTTTCCAAACCTAACCCCTGCCTGATCTAGATAAAGAGGCTCTCTCCTGCCCGTCTCATCCCTCCCTTGTGCCAACCATGGAAGAGAGGAGGGAGAGCACAGAGGAGCGCGCCGGCGATGCGCCGATGCTCGCTGGTTGAGGCATGGTCGGCGTGTGAGTCAAGAGGATCCCTGCATCTGTGGTGGTAGGCGATCCAAGGAAGAGTAGTCGAACATGAAAGCGATGGGAGGGACAACACCCTGCTGCCGGGCTCGTCCGCCTCTTCGTGGCCGACGACCGCGTTGGATGTGGCCGAGGGTGGGCGATGATGGAGGGAGCCGCTGGCGCTGGCCAGGCTCCCGACCGAGTCGCTGCTCCTCAGTGCCAGCCCTTTCCGCCGCGCCGGATCGCTCGTCATCTTGGGGACCCCGAAGGGATGCCGCCGGTGTGGGAGGCGCCCACGACAGTGCGGGCTGGGGACCGAGCGGCGGGGGACGTTACGGGTTCCGTTCTAGGGCTAGGTCGGGCTGCCGTGAGCCGCCGCCGATGTATTTCTGGCAGGTTGGTTGCATGTTGCTTTAGATTTGGTACTATCCCCGTCTCTTTCTCTCGCAGATACATGTACACACACCACTCTATATCTGTCTCATAGTGTGTATGTGCGTGTGCGCGCGAGCAGTTCACACCAGTAAGCCCTAACACTAAATGAAATCAGTCCATCGGTAGACCAAGTGTATGGGGACAGAACTCATGTAATGTGTCTGTGTAATATATGTTTGTTCTGGTCTCAACTCTCAACATATAAGTGAGGCATGCACCGAAGGAAATAAGTTAAGGACTGCAAGATTACTTCTAGCAAGTCTTTTCAGACTCCTCGTTACTGATTTTCTCAAGTCTTTCTATCAATTTAAATGAAAGATTACGATTTTGTTCCTTCATCATAATATTTTCTCTGAATCTACAGCTTAAATTTTGACCCATGCCCGCAACTATTGTTTCTTTGGCCTGCGATCAAGTTCCAGAGTTTTGAAAAAAAATGAAGTTTCAAAGTTACTTTCTAATTAAATGTCTTATGCATCTCAAACTCTGTTTCTTTGCTGCTGAATGATGAAGACGAAAAGGAAAGGGTGGAGGAGCTCAAAGGAAATAAAAGGAGAGGAAGGGAGATCACAGCCTCCAGGCCAACAGCAAGGTAAGTCATCACCCTTACTATGCAACGCCAGTAAATATATGGACTTCCTTTTTGTAGGAGCAGCTTGACTGAAACCAGTATATCTGTTTTACTCCATATTGCTGCAGTTTCATCACCAGTCCATATACACCTTCACAATGTTGTTAAAATCAACATCTGTTGAGATATGAAATATCTTACTACTGATAAAAAACATGTTGAAACTCAAGTAGAAGTAAGCAGATTTTTGAGGAGTCATGTCTCCTATGATGAAACTCAAGTAGAAGTATCTACATAACCATTAATGTTTTATTTACTTCCGGTTATAACACTTCAGCTCATGTTTTGCTAATTTGTGATCCTTCTTATAATGTTGTATGTGAAAAGAACATATGCACATTTATTTTGCAGGACTGTTGGTGAAAGTGTAAAATGGTAGTAAAATCAGTGTTTGACTTTGTACATCTGAAATATTTGTCAACAGAATCTGCTTGGTCGTATGCTCTTTCTTATTGAAGATTATTTGTGCACTGATGAATAGTTAGATGTGACTGAGTTTTTGCCTCGTTGTGTAATGCATGCTGATGTATTTTTTTAGATATTTTTCTCCTCTCTATAGAAACATAAGGTCAACTTATATATCCCAAGTTTTTGTTATTATGTGCTCAAGGTGCACACAACTCCAGTTCATTTTAGTTATATCTGCATGTATATTGTAGCCTAAAAGTTATAGTTTTGGTGAAGGTTTGATGTCTTAAATTCCAGCTGAAACATTAGTAAATTATAGATAGATGAGGAGTAGCCCATAAGTAAGATCAATATAAAACTATGGCCATAGCATCAGATTGTTCGACAGCTTTTTTTCCTGATGAAAACAGATCGAACGGTTTACACATGCATAGGGAGGAGAGGTAAATACATTTCGTGTCTCGGCCAAGTGTGTCGTCATCATATTGAGTATCGACCATGGGGCTTCTGGCGCTAGAGTGTTTCATCTCCATGCAGTGGAAGTGGAGCAGCGGCGCCGGCAAATGCGAGCCTATAGTAACAGCTGCCTCTCTCTCAGCTCCCTTTTCCTCTATTGATATCCCCTGTTCGAGAAGTGAGTAATCTTATTCAATATTACTCCACGGTTGACATGCCAGATTCGTCTTTTGGTTCCAATGCCCCCATGTTTGTTCATACAAGAACATCTCATTTGTTTTGAGACCAACTCACAATGTACCTAAGAAATAATGTTCTGTTTGCTTTGGTCTCTCTAACTCTAGAGTCATTACTGTAAAACATATAAAATTTGGGTTTTCAACAACAACAAAGGATGTTACTAAGATCATTACTACTGTTGACCAAAAATAAGTTGGGTGAGAGAAACAAAATGAATTTCGTTATTCATGCGTGTTTAAGCTTGTTGTTTTCTTTTATAAGTGTGTGTGATGTATATGACCATCGTCATGTGTTGTAGAGGCCAAGCTGGGAGGATTAGAGGGGTTGGTGTCCCACCGAACTCTAGCTTTCAGTGAGCAGTGCAGTGTAGGGCTTCTTAATTTCGTGATTTCTGCTTGCTTCTAGAATGATTCAGTCGTATATGCAGATTCATGTATAAGCATTAGGTTATGTTGGAGCACTACTCTTTGTCCCCGTACTCGCGGTTGGTAGGATCAAGTACTCTACCAGGTCTAGGGCGTAGGTGGTAAGGGAAGGATGGAGGAAGACGTGGCGAGGATCGGGCGCGCCGGCGGCAGGGCGCCGTCGCGGCTAGGAGAAGGGCGGCGGCTAGGGCTGTTGGCGGCTAGGGTTCCGGCTCCTCAGGGAGCCGGGCAATAGGAGATAATATTCTTCTTATTGCTTGCCTTCAAAAAGAGTCTTACAACCTATATTTATATCCTAGATAACTTGTAGAAGAATCAACCTAAGATAACTTGCCTAAGATAACTTGCCTAATCTGAAAATAAAAACTAAGATAACTTGCGGGCCTAAGCCGGCCGGCCATAACACTTCTCCCCGCCTGCACAAACAGCTCGTCCTCGAGCTGCAAGGTGGGGAAGCGCTTGCTTGAACTCTTCGAGGTAATCAACCAGCGTCAAACACCTTCTCGACATCTGGGGCGGCCAGGTCAGCGGCGACGACGTCCTCCGGAATGTAGTCTGCCACCTCCAGGTAGAAGAGTCGCGGGCAGGCGTGGCCGGGCTTGTAGGGTTCATCGCAGTTGAAGCACAACCCTTGGCGGCGACGCTTGAGTATCTCAGCTGGGGTGAGCCGGCAGAACGGGCGCCCCGCGGTCGCGGCGAGGGGTGCCGCAGAAGCCTGCACAGGCCGACCCTGCGCGGAATCCGGTCCGGGTAGCGACCCAGTAGTCTGGGACGGTGATTCCTGCTGGATGGCCACCGTGCGGCACTCGAACGCGCGGGCGTAATACATGGCCGACTGGAGATCCTGGGGTCCCCGAAGCTCCACGTCCATGCGGATATGGTCCGATAGACCGCCCACAAATAACTCGGCGCGCTGAGTGGCGGAGACGCCCGACGCGTGGCACGCCAGGGCCTGGAAGCGGTCGGCGTAGTCCTGCACCGTGGATGTGAAAGGTAAGCGGCCGAGGGCCGCCAGTCGGCTCCCGCGGATAGGAGGCCCGAACCGGAGGAGATAGAGCTCCCGGAAGCGCTCCCATGGTGGCATGCCGCCCTCGTCCTGCTCGAGGGCGTAGTACCAGGTCTGCGCTGCGCCTCGAAGATGATAGGACGCGAGCCAGGTGCGATCCGAAGCAAGCGTCCGCTGCCCTCGAAAGAACTGCTCGCACTGGTTGAGCCAGTTGAGGGGGTCCTCCGTGCCCTCGTAGGTGGCGAAGTCCAGTTTGGCGAAGCGAGGGGGTGTCGGCCCGCCGTGCCCGGGGGCGGCCGTAGTTGCCGCCGGCGCGTATGCTGGGTCGGGAAGCGCCGGGGCGTAGTTCGCCGAGCTGGAGGGGTGATCAAACCGCAGGGAGGGCGTCGGGTGTTCCGGTGCCGTGGAGTAGACCGGCCCCGAAGACTAGCCGGTCGCCCAAGCGGGGATCGGCGATGGTGACGGTGGAAACTGCACCTGGTGCAGGGGCCGACCCGTAGCCCTAGGCGCGGGTGGTGGTACTGTCGATGGCGGCGGCGCCTGGTGGAGCTGCACCGACGCCTGCGGCGTGGGGGCCGGCGGTGACGCCTGAAGAAGCTGCTGGGTCTGGCCCTGCTCCGAGGCGCCGGTGCCCAGGTTAGGGCTGGGCGGGGCCGGTGGAGGACCCTGCTCCGAGGCCGCTGGAAGGTAGGGCGCGACGGAGGACGGCGCGGCCGGCGCGGTCCAGGTGGGCCACTGCGGCCCCGTGGTGGCGAGAAGTGGCGGGGCTGCCGGCGCGATCTGCGGCGGCCACTGCGCCCAAGGCGGCGGTGCGGCCGCTGGGGCGGGGAGCGCCGGGTAGCCTCCGGTGACGGCCCCCGGTGCCGAGTACCACGGAAGCGCCTGCTGACCTGCGGCCATGGCTGGATGGAGTCCGGTGATGGCCCCCGGTGCCGAGTACCATGGAAGCGCCTGCTGACCCGCGGCCATGGCTGGATGGAGTGGTGGGGGCGGCCCGTACGGACCTGCCAGGTAGAGGCGGATCCCTTGAACCGCGGTGACGAGGTCGTTGAGGACGCCCGCCATGGTCTCCGGCGTCAACTGTTGCGGCTGCGGGGGAGGTGATGGTGGCAGCGAGTGTTGGACGGGGGCCTGTGGCTGCCCTTGGCCCGGCGTGGTGCCGGGTGCCGTTAGGACCGGCGCTGAGAGCGACACAGTGGTGCCCGCCGAGAGCGAGGCCGTGACGCCCGGAGCAGAGGCGGCGGTGGTGGAGGAGTTGGCGGGCAGTGGTGGTGGTGGCGGTGGAATTGGTGGAGACATGGTCGAAACCCGGTTACCTGATACCAAATTGATAGGATCAAGTACTCTACCAGGTCTAGGGCGTAGGTGGTAAGGGAAGGATGGAGGGAGACGTGGCGAGGATCGGGCGCGCCGGCGGCAGGGCGCCGTCGCGGCTAGGAGAAGGGCGGCGGCTAGGGCTGTTGGCGGTTTCTACCAAATTGTGTTGTGGTTGAACATTGCGTGCAATATGCTCGTTTCTGAGGAGGAAAATGAGCATTGTTTACACAATTTCATTTGTTGGCCCGTGGCAACGCACGGGCATTCTACTAGTATCCTTTAGTTTTGTTTGTATGCAATACATGTTCCTTACCAATTTTAAGAGCTACTCCCTCCGTCCCATAATGTAAGAGAACAGTTAGCGTTGTTGGATATTCCATTGAAGCGGGCTTTAGTATTGTCGGGCCATGGGTGAAGCCCCTATATGTGGACACCGTCAAGATCAATACAGATGCTGCAATTAGTCCAGAAGACGATCGTGCAAGAGGAGGTGGGGTTGCGCGAGCAGCCGACTCCTTTCTAGGAGCATGGTGTAAACCCTACGAGGGGCGACCGACCCGGTGATTGTTGAAGCTATGGCAATGCATGATGGAGTAATTTTTGCCAAGCTCAGAGGTTTAAAGAACGTCGTTCTCGAGACGAACTGCGTGGAGGTTGTGAACCTCTAAAACACTTGCCACGATTCTCATTTAATTATGGCTCCTATTTTCGAAGAAGTTGAAGAACTTACTAGTAGTTTTAAATTCTTAGTTATCCAATATGTAATAAGATCGGCCAATGGTCCAACGCATATATGTGCAAAGCATGATAGCACGATCGTTGTTATCGAAAGTTGGATCAACGAGACCCCTAGCTTCCTCATCAGTAGCCGGCGGTCGAACCTATTCGGCGAATGCTTTTAGTTGAATAAAGCTCTCATAATTCTGCTGCAAAAAAAATAGACTGAACTAATAAGATTTTCGTAAAATCATATAGGAGTTCATAAGAATAACATCACTCGTTAAGATTTGTATAGTACTACTACTTGAGTGTCGTGGGAAGTCGTATGCATTTTATACGCTGCCACGCTGACCAGTTGTAATGGGGACGGCAGGGAAGCCGCCGGCGCAGCCGGAGCCCGCGTCGGTGGCGGCGGCGAGGAAGCTGCACCTCCTCCTCCGCTCCCGCGACCTGCGCCCGGCGCTCGAATACCTCAGCTCCCTTCCCTCGCCGCTCACCCTCCTCCCCAACCACGCCCTCAACGCCCTCCTGCGCGCGCTCGCCGCCGCCGGCCGCGTCCGCGCCGCCACCGACCTCTTCCGCCGCATCCCCGCCCCCACCGCGCACTCCTTCAACTCCCTCCTCGCCGCGCTCCTCCGCCGCGGCCGCACTCGCGCGGCCAACGCCGTCCTGGCCGCCTTCCTCCGCTCCCCGCGGGCCACGCCCGACGCCGCCACCCTCAACACCCTCCTCCACGGCCTCTCCACCGCCTCCCCGCGCCCGTCGCCTCCCGCGCTCTTCAGGCTCTTCCGCTTCCTGCCGGAGACCTACGCCTTCGCGCCCGACGCCATCTCCTACAACTCGCTGCTCTCCGCTCTCTGCCGCGCCGGTGACCTGCACGCCGCGCGCAAGCTGTTCGACAAAATGCGCGTCGGGGAAAAGGACTGCAAAGCTTCTGTGTCTCCTAATGTCATCACTTACACGACCATGATCAAGGCGTACTGCGTAAGGGGCCTGGCCAACGAGGCGCTCGCGGTCTTCAACATGATGGCTGCGGATGGTGTGGCGCCGAACAGGATCACCTACAACACGATGATCCAGGGGTTCTGCGAGGCCGGCAGGATGGAGCTGGTGAAGGGGTTGCTGGAGACAGACTCGTTTAAGCCAGACACGTGCACATTCAACACACTGGTGGCCGCGCATTGTGGCGAAGGGCGGATCAAGGAGGCGATGGAGGTGTTCGGCCAAATGGCGGAGCTCCGTGTGAGTCATGATTCTGCAAGCTATAGCACGGTGATCAGGGCGTTGTGCGAGAACAGGGAGTTTGTGAAGGCCGAGGCACTTGTGGATGAGCTTTTGGAGAAGGAGGTGCTCACGAAACGAGGGGGCTGTGTGCCGCTCATTGCGGCATACAACCCAGTTTTTGTGTACTTGTGTGAGAATGGGAAGGCAAAGAAGGCAAGGGTGCTGTTTGGGCAACTACTGGATCGGAGGAGCAAGGTCGACTTTGCTGCATTCAAGACAATAATTCTAGGGCATTGCAAGGAAAGAGATTTTGAAGAAGGGTACCAGCTGGTGCTCTCGATGTTGAAGAGGGATCTCGTGCCTGATGATGAATGCTACATTGCCATCGTAGAGGGATTTTCACAGAAAGGAAGGATGAAGGTTGCGTGGGAGGCCCTACACAGGATGCTGAACAGTGGTCTCCGGCCTAGCACAAGCACGTTCCACTCGGTTCTCTTGGGACTTCTGAAAAAGGAAGGTTGCGCAAAAGAAGCCGCAGATTTGATTGAGATAATGCTAGAGAGGAAGATCCGCCAGAATTTGGATCTTTCGACCAATACGATTGACACATTGTTCAAAAGCAACCTAAATGACCGTGCTTACAAAATCATCACATCTCTGTATGACCAAGGCTATTACATCAAGATGGAAAAACTAATCGGGGACCTCTGCGAGGAAAAGAAGTTCACAGAGGCAGCCGAACTCACCTTGTTTAGCTTGCAGAAGCGTCATGATTTGGGTGTATCAGTGTCCAGTACGGTTCTGGATGGCCTTTGCGCAACTGGTAGAGCTTCAGATGCGTTCCGGCTTTTCTACGAGCTCATCGAGAGCGGAAGCAGTTCTGCTGCTGTTGAACCTCGCAGTTTGGTTGCGCTTCATCATGCGCTTGATGAAGATGGGAAAACGAAAGAAGCTGATTTTGTTGCTAAACAAATGAGGCGTGCGGCTGCCAGAATTAGGGAAATGGTCTAAGAATTATCATTTTCCCAGGAACCAATTCGAACTCTATGATGATCCGCACACACTCGGACTTGATTGAACAGAAAGCAGGATGCTGAAGCTGGACTTCCAAGCGCTCGCCTTGATCAACTGCATGACAAGAAATGGATCGTCGAGGGGTGTTTGATGTTGTAAGAACGCAGACAGCAAATCAAATCAATATATGTTCGTTAACCATCCTTAGAATGGTTTGCTTGGGCCATTGGATGGTCAGACTTCGAGACAGAAAGAACCCTCTGCATCTGTGAGATCATGAGCTTGTCAAGGCCGTCTGATCTGGTATGTTTCTTCTCGAGGGCTGCCATGTCCATCTTCCAGATGAAATGAAGTGATTGGAAACAAGACGGCAAGCTTCTCTGACTTTGAAGAGCAAATTCGCTGGAGATCAAAGTGTGTGTCCACGCTATAATCGCATTGGCAAAAGGTCCATATGAGCTGTGTTGAACTTGGTGAGTTTATAGTAATGGCTGTCAGACACATTTGCCACGAAATGTAGAGGCATTGCCAGAAATAATGTACACAGTTGTTTGCAGTGTGCAAGTCATCACCCATGGCTCTCCTTTTATCTTGCGGAAAGTACCCCTGTCATTGCGAGATTCTCCCCATGCAATTATTTTTAGGGACCTATAAACATGGATGTGTGGAAGTGATTTCATCATCTTCCAGTGCTCTTGCTCTGAAGATCCGTTGTGCAAGATTGGCCGAAGACCCAGCCTTGTTCGGTACGACATCAACAGGAGTGACATCAACAGGAGTATATTAGTCTGTCTCCAAATTCTGACATCTTGAGACAGAGAGAGTAGATCATTAGTTAGAATGCCTGAGAACTCCTTTATTCATTTACCAGAATTGTTGCATCGTTTACAAGCATAGGAATTAGTCTACAAACAGATGGCAAACAAGAATGCCTGGGAACTTGCTTTCAGTGCCGAGATACAAGTTATTTTTTATAGGCAGAAACGGTAATTTACAGAATCCTACGAAATTAGATTGCGATGCCCATCATCTGAGTTCACAACTTATCTTGTTTAGTTGCATCAGGTGTTAACGGTAACGATTGTACAACTAAATATCTCATCATTTATTGGGTAAATTCAGTCTCAAAAGTGCTGTGCCGCATCTATGTTTACATATGTTCTGGAAATATTAGGTTCAAAGAGTACTCTCGTTCAGAGTGACAACCACAAAGAACAGGTACATAGCAAGCAATCACATCAAATGTCTCAAGCGTCAAGTCTCAAATACTAGTTTGAAAGTCGCCACTCTTACAGACAGTAAAGGTTCCAGTTCCCTACCAGGCGACCACTAAGGAGAGCTTCATCCCTCGCACGCACAGCTCAAGATAATAATAGCGCAGCAGGAAAACTATTCTGCTTGGTGTGCAGCAAACACACTATTTTGCAAGATGGCACGGCTCACATGATCGACACGCTCAAGTAATCACCTATCTGCAAACCAAGGTAGCATGATAATAAATAACAGGTGTCAACAAAGAAGACGGAATGAAATGCTAGCATAATACAGCACTTATGCATACCTGGAAGCCAAGATCCCCAAGAGATTTGGCATCATCCCCTCTTCCATGACCATAAGAAAAGGTCGAACCCACCTTCACAATGTCCAACAAGATGAGTTATCACGGGTTGAAACTTCAACGGTAATGATTTATGAATGCAAGAGAACATAGGTTGTACAATGAAAATTTGTGGATGTAACTAGCAGTTTAAGCACGATGCTCAATGGACTAGTAATAAGCGTCAATTTTAGTATGGAACTGGTGATTACCAGACTGTCTGAAACATTTTGTAATGGTCATATGGCCTAGGGTTATGTTGTTGCCCATTGTTAGGAACGAGTAGTTGAAACATAATTGCTTAACGGCACAAGCTGCAACTAGGCCAAACCAAGAATAAGGAGACACCGCTAGAGACTTTTAATATCAAAGGGGATTATACAAGATTATGAGCTCATGAACAGCAAGGAGAACCAGAGCTAATAGTTAATGTATCCTGGTATTGATGTAACTCGTTCCTGAAAGTAGAACTAACATCTCATGACATCCATAAAGGAGTTAATGAGGTATCAGGAATTTAGGATTTAGGACAGGGTGCTCTGCATTTGTAAATTACGAGTAGCATTGAAGAAACAACTAATTTGCTAGCTTATCACAATTGGGTACCGTGATATATGGAGCAACAATTAATTTGGTTGGCATTTGTAAATTGGTATTGAAGAAACAAATCAGACAAGATCTTACCTGTTTGACAACAAAACGACCATTCTTATCCGGATATACAAAAGCAAAAGATAACCTAGCGTTTCTTTTCCTTGCTGGAAGAGCAACCTCTTTGACCTGAAACATGATCAAAATTGTGCTGATTAGACTCTCATCCAAGCACTTGGGATTACCATGCTGTCACACACTCAGTGGTATTTTATGACATGGGATGTGATTGACATGGACGCCCAAGCACTACTTATAGCTGTCACACACACCCAGTGGTATTATATGAAATTTCAATCTAAATTATGTTTCCCAAAAATGTCAAAAGTATAAGATACGTATGTAATATTACAAGATCAGTGAGCTCCCGGAGTGTGGCATCCTTCCACGTATAAATCTGAACTTCATCTTTTGGCTCCTTCCCTCTCTCAGAAAATTCTTCATTTAAGTGATGGCCACCAACCTGGAAAGAAATAAGCAGGATCAGTTTTCTGTATGACTGTGTGTTTATTCACAAATCTGCAGTCTGCACTGAGAAGACATTGTTCAGAACTGTTACAGAAGATAAAAGTTGGAGAGTGTAAGGATCTCTATTTGTCTATTTTCCAGATCGCCACAACAAAAAATTCTCAGATTTCTTAAGCACTACATGCTTACTACCATTCTTTCTGGCAAGGATTAAGAATAGCCATAGCTGGCTTGAAAATCAAAATGGAATCCAGTGCGTACATGAATAGCATCCATATTCCTAAAAAATAGCATCCACTGTTCCAGCCAAAGATGGTGAGCCCAACATTGGCAGCTAAGTACTTCCCCTTAAATTGAGCTCACAGTTCCAACACCAACAGATACCCCTTGAGCAATGAACATATGTGGTGTATAAATTGTCAGGCTTTAAAATTGTATGACATGTAGTGACTTAGAATGCTCGTAAATAATGGAATTTGTGAACTGCATGTCTGTCAGCCATGACAAATAGGCTAGTGCTGAGCTGCTGATGGCCTTCACAAAATTTTGTTAAGATTTAATAAGACATCCAAAATGTGTGATTTATATGTTCAATCCTTAGTTTATTACGGATAAATGGGTCTAGCTATGTTTACACGCCTTTTGGCCCCTGATTAGCCAGGTTTCATGTTGAACTAAAACTATAAGGCCTCAAACAAAACCAACATTTTGACAAATAAGTTTTGGGATCCTCCGCTGTATTACAGAGTCATGCTAGTTATTTGCCAAAACTACAGTTAAACACCTAATCATGAGCTGCTCAACTACAGGCGCCATACGGTAGAACCGATCTACACGGCACCATCCAGGAACAGAACTTATACATCCTTAAAAATGCAACAACGTGAGCACAGTGGTAATGGATCGTGTTTTAGTAGCATCATTCGGACAGCACCATACGTTTCAGATTACTTCAACACTGACCACCCATGCACCAGAAGATCCAATCAAATATTGCACAAACCAAGCGAATTGAGGATATCATAAGGCGCTCTCGACCATAATAAGTGTGCTAAAAGGAACAAGAAAGAGTATATAGAAGAAAAGAGATCACTGGGCCTTACCTTGGTGAAAACCCGGAGCAGGAGAGGGCAGGTCTGCACAAGAAGAATTCAGTCAATCAGTCCTCGCAATCCTCTAAATGCAAAACCTAATAACATGCCTAAATACAGTGCTTGCTGAACTGCACACTAGCATCTGCCCGCACACTAGTATAACAAGTAAAACTGTTAGGGTTGCGGAGGCCTGGCTGACCTTCTCGCGGTCGATGGGTTCGGGGCGGGGGCGCGCCATGGGGGGCGGGCCGCGGTGCATCGGCGGGCCCGGCCGCGGCCTCATCTGCATATCGCCCATGCCTGCCATCTCCCTCCTCGGAAAGCTAGAATCCCCCGCCCTGCTCCGACTCTGGCGAGATCGATGCGGCAGGAACCAAGGAGACGCGTCAATCCACCAACCTTTTTCAAGCCAAGAGAGCGAGAACGGGGAACCAAGGAAGCCGCGCTGACCTGCTCCGCCGCCGCTCGCCGCTCGCCGCTCGCCGTCCGCCGTCCGCCGCCGGATTCTTCACGGGGTGGTGGGTGTGGAGGAAGGCGGAGGGAAGAGTCCGCAGCGTGGATGTCTCTGGAACAAACCCTAAGCTTTTGTGGTTTGCACCCTTGCTTTGACGGAAATTCTTACCCAACCGCGAAATCGTTGTGTTTATAAGGTGCTTTGCAGAAGTTATCACGGTGGTACATCTAGACCGCTCGCTCAGGGGCCAACGGCTGAGGATCTCCTAAGGGTGGCACACTTTTCACCTCCATCTTTGCTTTTGCATTCTTCCTAAATCATACTCCCTCCGTCCGGAAATACTTGTTATCAAAATGAATAAAAAGGGATGTATCTAGATATATTTTAGTTTTAGATACATCTCTTTTTATCCATTTTAATAACAAGTATTTTTGGACGGAGGGAGTACTACTACTTGGCCTTGCCTCTTATTTTTTCATTGTAGAGGTGATCTTTGGATTTAAAGAAATTATTAAAAACCAATTGAAGGATTTATTTATCGGGGGAAGTCGAACGAATACCATGCAAATTTCTATAGTTTGCATTCATACACCACCATGATTTGTTAAGATTTCTAAGAACGGGTTAGGCCTCACGGGGTTTTCTACCTGCCTTACATGCCAGTGGCGGATCTAGAATTTGATCAATGTGGGGGCAACATTACAAAGGGTAGCAGGTTTTTTTGTCAAAACACATTACAAAAAGGGAAATACTATGGTTGAACTGGTTGAAAACACAGTCCGCGTGAAGAAAATATGCCCTAGAGGCAATAATAAAGTTATTATTTATTTCCTTATTTCATGATAAATGTTTATTATTCATGCTAGAATTGTATTAACCAAAAACTTAGTACATGTGTGAATACATAGACAAACATAGTGTCACTAGTATGCCTCTACTTGACTAGCTCGTTAATCAAAGATGGTTAAGTTTCCTAACCATATACATGAGTTGTCATTTGATTAACGGGATCACATCATTAGAGAATGATGTGATTGACTTGACCCATTCCGTTAGCTTAGCACTTGATCATTTAGTATGTTGCTATTGCTTTCTTCGTGACTTATACATGTTCCTATGACTATGAGATTATGCAACTCCCGTTTACCGGAGGAACACTTTGTGTGCTACCAAACGTCACAACATAATTAGGTGATTATAAAGGAGCTCTACAGGTGTCTCCGAAAGTACATGTTGAGTTGGCATATTTCAAGATTAGGATTTGTCACTCCGATTGTCGGAGAGGTATCTCTGGGCCCTCTCGGTAATGCACATCACTATAAGCCTTGCAAGCAATGTGACTAATGAATTAGTTGCGGGATGATGCATTACATAACGAGTGAAGAGACTTGCCGGTAAAGAGATTCAACTAGGTATTGAGATACCGACGATCGAATCTCGGGCAAGTAACATACCGATGACAAAGGGAACAACGTATGTTGTTATGCGGTTTGACCGATAAAGATCTTCGTAGAATATGTAGGAGCCAATATGAGCATCCAGGTTCCACTATTGGTTATTGACCGGAGACGTGTCTCGGTCATGTCTACATAGTTCTCGAATCCGTAGGGTCCGCACGCTTAAAGTTTCAATGACAGTTATATTATGAGTTTATGAGTTTTGATGTACCGAAGGTTGTTCGGAGTCCCGGATGTGATCACGAACATGACGAGGAGTCTCGAAATGGTCGAGACATGAAGATTGATATATTGGAAGCCTATATTTGGATATCGAAAGTGTTCCGGGTGAAATCGGGATTTTACTGGAGTACCGAGGGGTTACCGGAACCCCCCTGGGGCTTAATGGGCCATAGTGGGCCTTAGTGGAGAAGAGGAGAGGCGGCCAGGGCAGGGCCGCGCGCCCCTCCCCCCTAATCCGAATAGGACAAGGAGAGGGGGGCGGCGCCCCCCCTTTTCCTTCCTCTCTCTCCCTCCTCTTTCCTCCCTTCTCCTAATCCAACAAGGGAGGGAGTCCTATTCCCGGTGGGAGTAGGACTCCTCCTGGCGCGCCTCCTCCTAGCCGGCCGCACCTTCCCCCCTTGCTCCTTTATATACGGGGGCAGGGGGCACCCTAGACACAACAATTGATCATTGATCTCTTAGCCGTGTGTGGTGCCCCCCTCCACCGTAGTCCTCCTCGATAATATCGTAGCGGTGCTTAGGCGAAGCCCTGCGTCGGTAGAACATCATCATCGTCACCGCGCTGTCGTGATGACAGAACTCTCGCTCGACACTCGGCTGGATCGGAGTTCGAGGGACATCATCAAGCTGAACGTGTGCAAGAACTCGGAGGTGCCGTGCTTTCGGTGCTTGATCAGTCGGGCCGTGAAGACATACGACTACATCAACCGTGTTGTGCTAACGCTTCCACTTTCGGTCTACGAGGGTACGTGGACAACACTCTCCCCTCTTGTTGCTATGCATCACCATGATCTTGCGTGTGCGTAGGAAATTTTTTGAAATTACTACGTTTCCCATCAGGGGTATCAGAGCCTAGGTTCTATGCCTTGATGTTATATCATGAGTAGAACACAAGTGAGTTGTGGGCGATACAAGTCATACTGCTTACCAGCATGTCATACTTTGGTCCAGTGGTATTGTTGGATGAAGCGGCCTGGACCGACATTACGCGTACGTTTACGCGGGACTGGTTCTACCGACGTGCTTTGCACACAGGTGGCTGGCGGGTGTCAGTTTCTCCAACTTTAGTTGAACCGAGTGTGGCTATGCCCGGTCCTTGAGAAGGTTAAAACATCACTAACTTGACGAACTATCGTTGTGGTTTTGATGCGTAGGTAAGAACGGTTCTTGCTCAACCCGTAGCAGCCATGTAAAACTTGCAACAACAAAGTAGAGGACGTCTAACTTGTTTTTGCAGGGCATGTTGTGATGTGATATGGTCGAGACGTGATGCTATATTTTATTATATGAGATGATCATGTTTTGTAACCAAGTTATCGGCAACTGGCAGGAGCCATATGGTTGTCGCTTTATTGTATGCAATGCAATCGCCCTGTAATTGATTTACTTTATCACTAAGCGGTAGCGATAGTCGTAGAAGCAATAGTTGGCGAGACGACAACGATGCTACGATGGAGATCAAGGTGTCGCGCCGGTGACGATGGTGATCATGACGGTGCTTCGGAGATGGAGATCACAAGCACAAAATGATGATGGCCATATCATATCACTTATATTGATTGCGTGTGATGTTTATCCTTTATGCATCTTATTTTGCTTTGATTGACAGTAGCATTATAAGATGATCTCTCACTAAATTTTAAGGTATAAGTGTTCTCCCTGAGTATGCACCGTTGCGAAAGTTCTTCGTGCTGAGACACCACGTGATGATCGGGTGTGATAGGCTCTACGTTCAAATACAACGGGTGCAAAACAGTTGCACACGCCGAATACTCAGGTTAAACTTGACAAGCCTAGCATATACAGATATGGCCTCGGAACACTGAGACCGAAAGGTCGAGCATGAATCGTATAGTAGATATGATCAACATAGTGATGTTCACCATTGAAAACTACTCCATCTCACGTGATGATCGGACATGGTTTAGTTGATTTGGATCACGTGATCACTTATATGATTAGAGGGATGTCTGTCTAAGTGGGAGTTCTTTAGTAATATGATTAATTGAAATTAAATTTATCATGAACTTAGTACATGATAGTATTTGCTGGTCTATGATTGTTGTAGATAGATGGCTCGTGTTGTTGTTCCGTTGAATTTTAATGCATTCCTTGAGAAAGCTAAGTTGAAAGATAATGGTAGCAATTACACGGACTGGGTCCGTAACTTGAGGATTATCCTCATTGCTGCACAGAAGAATTATGTCCTAGAAGCAC
The DNA here is from genome assembly GCA_963921465.1 of Triticum timopheevii. Lineage (NCBI taxonomy): Eukaryota > Viridiplantae > Streptophyta > Magnoliopsida > Poales > Poaceae > Triticum > Triticum timopheevii. Next base: position 66,108,624 of record OY997272.1, on the reverse strand, counting down.
CGCTGGGTGCCAGGCCTGCTGCAGATGCAACTGACAACGTTAAGAACGTCTGGCAGAGCAAAGCTGATGACTACTTAATAGTTTAGTGTGCCATGCTTTACGGCTTAGAACCGAGACTTCAACAACGTTTTGAACATCATGGAGCATATGAGATGTTCCAGGAGTTGAAGTTAATATTTCAAGCAAATGCCCGAATTGAGAGATATGAAGTCTCCAATAAGTTCTATAGCTGCAAGTTAGAAGAGAATAGTTCTGTCAGTGAACATATACTCAAAATGTCTGGGTATAATAATCACTTGATTCAACTGGGAGTTAATCTTCCTGATGATAGTGTCATTGACAGAATTCTTCAATCACTGCCACCAAGCTACAAGAGCTTCGTTATTAACTATAATATGCCAGGGATGGACAAGACTATTCCCGAGCTCTTCACAATGCTAAAGGCTGCGGAGGTAGAAATGAAAAAGGAGCATCAAGTGTTGATGGTCAATAAGACCACCAGTTTCAAGAAAAAGGGTAAACGGAAGAAGAAGGGGAACTTCAAGAAGAACGGCAAACAAGTTGCTGCTCAAGAGAAGAAACCCAAATCTAGACCTAAGCCTGAGACTGAGTGCTTCTACTGCAAGCAGACTGGTCACTGGAAGCGGAACTGCCCCAAGTATTTGGCGGATAAGAAGGATGGCAAGGTGAACAAAGGTATATGTGATATACATTGATGTGTACCTTACTAATGCTTGCAGTAGCACCTCAGTATTTGATACTGGTTCTGTTGCTAATATTTGCAACTCGAAACAGGGACTACGGATTAAGCGAAGATTGGCTAAGGACGAGGTGACGATGCGCGTGGGAAATGTTGGGGAACGTTGCAGAAAATAAAAAAATTCCTACGGTTTCACCAAGATCCATCTATGAGTTCATCTAGCAACGAGTGATAGGAGTGCATCTACATACCCTTGTAGATCGCGAGCGGAAGCGTTCAAGAGAACGAGGTTGAGGGAGTCGTACTCGTCGTGATCCAAATCACCGATGACCAAGTGCCGAACGGACAGCACCTCCGCGTTCAACACACGTATGGAGCGGATGACGTCTCCTCCTTCTTGATCCAGCAAGGGGGAAGGAGAGGTTGATGAAGATCCAGCAGCACGACGGCGTGGTGGTGGATACAGCAGAGTTCCGGCAGAGCTTCGCCGAGCTTCTGCGAGAGGGAGAGGTGTAGCAGGGGAGAGGGAGGCGCCAAGACTTCAGGGTGCGTCTGCCCTCCCTCCCCCTCCTTTATATAGGCCCCTAGGGGGGCGCCGGCCCTAGAGATGGGATCTCTAGGGGGGCGGCGGCCAAGGGGGTGGAGTGCCCCCCAAGGCAAGTGGAGGCGCCCCCTCCCCTAGGGTTCCCAACCCTAGGCGCAGAGGGGGGCCCAGGGGGGCGCACCAGCCCACCAGGGGCTGGTCCCCTCCCCACTTCAGCCCACGGGGCCCTCCGGGATAGGTGGCCCCACCTGGTGGACCCCCGGGACCCTTCCGGTGGTCCCGGTTCAATACCTGTGACCCCCGAAACTCTCCCGATGACCGAAACTGCACTTCCTATATATTATTCTTTACCTCCGGACCATTCCGGAACTCCTCGTGACGTCCGGGATCTCATCCGGGACTCCGAACATCTTTCGGTTTGCTGCATACTCATATTCATACAACCCTAGCATCACCGAACCTTAAGTGTGTAGACCCTACGGGTTCGGGAGACACGCAGACATGACCGAGACGGCTCTCCGGTCAATAACCAATAGCGGGATCTGGATACCCATGTTGGCTCCCACATGCTCCTCGATGATCTCATCGGATGAACCACGATGTCGAGGATTCAATCAACCCCGTATACAATTCCCTTTGTCAATCATTACGTTACTTGCCCGAGACTCGATCGTCGGTATCCCAATACCTCGTTCAATCTCGTTACCAGCAAGTCACTTTACTCGTACCGTAATGCATGATTCCGTGACCAGACACTTGGTCACTTTGAGCTCATTATGATGATGCATTACCGAGTGGGCCTAAAGATACCTCTTCGTCATACGGAGTGACAAATCGCAGTCTCGATCCGTGTCAACCCAACAAACACTTTCGGAGATACCTGTAGTGCACCTTTATAGTCACCCAGTTACATTGTGACGTTTGGTACACCCAGAGCACTCCTACGGTATCCGGGAGTTACACGATCTCATGGTCTAAGGAAAATATACTTGACATTGGAAAAGCTCTAGCAAAACGAACTACACGATCTTGTGCTATGCTTAGGATTGGGTCTTGTCCATCACATCATTCTCCTAATGATGTGATCCCGTTATCAACGACATCTAATGTCCATAGTCAGGAAACCATGACTATCTGTTGGTCAACGAGCTAGTCAACTAGAGGCTTACTAGGGACATATTATGGTCTATGTATTCACACGTGTATTACGATTTCCGGATAATACAATTATAGCATGAATAAAGACAATTATCATGAACAAGGAAATATAATGATAATCCTTTTATTATTGCCTCTAGGGCATATTTCCAACAGTCTCCCACTTGCACTAGAGTCAATAATCTAGTTACATTGTGATGAATCGAACACCCATAGAGTTCTGGTGTTGATCATGTTTTGCTCGCGAAAGAGGTTTAGTCAACGGATCTGCGACATTCAGATCCGTATGTACTTTGCAAATATCTATGTCTCCATCTTGAACATTTTCACGGATGGAGTTGAAACGATGCTTGATGTGCCTGGTCTTCTTGTGAAACCTGGGCTCCTTGGCTAGGGCAATAGCTCCAGTGTTTTCACAGAAGAGTTTGATCGGCTCCGACGCATTGGGTATGACTCCTAGGTCGGTTATGAACTCCTTCACCCAAATTGCTTCATGCGCTGCCTCCGAGGCTGCCATGTACTCCACTTCACATGTAGATCCCGCCACGACGCTCTGCTTGCAGCTGCACCAGCTTACTGCTCCACCATTCAACATATACACGTATCCGGTTTGTGACTTAGAGTCATCCAGATCTGTGTCGAAGCTAGCGTCGACGTAACCCTTTACGACGAGCTCTTCGTCACCTCCTTAAACGAGAAACATGTCCTTTGTCCTTTTCAGGTACTTCAGGATATTCTTGACCGCTATCCGGTGTTCCTTGCCGGGATTACTTTGGTACCTTCCTACCAAACTTACGGCAAGGTTTACATCAGGTCTGGTACACAGCATGGCATACATAATAGATCCTATGGCTGAAGCATAGGGGATGACACTCATCTCTTCTTTATCTTTTGCCGTGGTCGGGCATTGAGCCGAGCTCAATCTCACACCTTGCAATACAGGCAAGAACCCTTTCTTGGACTGATCCATTTTGAACTTCTTCAAAATCTTATCAAGGTATGTGCTTTGTGAAAGACCTATGAGGCGTCTCGATCTATCCCTATAGATCTTGATGCCTAATATGTAAGCAGCTTCTCCAAGGTCCTTCATTGGAAAACACTTATTCAAGTAGGCCTTAATGCTGTCCAAAAGTTCTATATCATTTCCCATCAAAAGTATGTCATCTACATATAATATGAGAAATGCTACAGAGCTCCCACTCACTTTCTTGTAAACGCAGGTGTCGGTGTCAAAACCGGCGGATCTCGGGTAGGGGGTCCCAAACTGTGCGTCTAGGCGGATGGTAACAGGAGACAAGGGACACGATGTTTTTACCCAGGTTCGGGCCCTCTCGATGGAGGTAAAACCCTACTCCTGCTTGATTGATATTGATGATATGGGTAGTACAAGAGTGGATCTACCACGAGATCAAGGAGGCTAAACCCTAGAAGCTAGCCTATGGTATGATTGTTGTAATGGTTGTTCGTCCTACGGACTAAAACCCTCCGGTTTATATAGACACCGGAGAGGGCTAGGGTTACACAGAGTCGGTTACAATGGTAGGAGATCTACATATCCGTATCGCCAAGCTTGCCTTCCACGCCAAGGAAAGTCCCATCCGGACACGGGACGAAGTCTTCAATCTTGTATCTTCATAGTCTTGGAGTCCGGCTGATGATGATAGTCCGGCTATCCGGACACCCCCTAGTCCAGCACTCCCTCAGTAGCCCCCGAACCAGGCTTCAATGACGATGAGTCCGGTGCATATATTGTCTTCGGCGTTGCAAGGCGGGTTCTCCTTGAAATTCCACGTACCTGCCGAACAGTGTCCGGCTCCCTTACAAATGTTGCGCTCCTTGGCTTCCACGCCCAATAATGGCCTTCTTCCACGCGTCGCATGAATGCGAAAAGCCAGGGTACCTTTTATGTTTTACCCCCTAGCTGCGCAAATAATCTGCCTATAAGAGAGGCAAGAATCCAGATCCAAATCACACCATCTTCCTTCCGCGAGTACTCATCAGAGTGCTTCTGACCAAAAATCCATTCCATCATGGACCGTCAACGCGGCTCCTCCTCTCGCGCTCCCAGCCCTCTGCCAGGAGATTGGAGGAGATGTTCTGTCCCGCACAACGAGCTGGTGACGCTCCAAGCGGAGGGATATCTTCCTCCGGCCTTTATGGTCCCGGTTCGAGCCGGGCTGGCCACCTACAAAGGTGGGAAGCAAGCGGAGGCCACCCCTAGTCCCAATAAAGGGGAGCGGGTATGCTTCGTCCCCTATCTGATAAGGGGGCTTGGATTTCCTGTACATCCGTTCCTCCACGGGCTTCTGGAGTTCTACGGACTCCAGCTCCATCACCTCACGCCCACCTCTATTCTGCATATCGCAGGTTTCGTAGCTCTTTGCAAGCTATTCTTGGGCATCGAGCCCCACTTTGCGCTGTGGAAGAGGCTATTCTGCCTCGTACCCCGCTCTCACGAGGGGTCAATATATCAAGTGGGCGGTGCCGAAATATGGCGCATCGCCGGGACTGGATATCCATCCGGAACCCCTAAGAAGGCGTCAGAAGACTGGCCTTCAGAATGGTTTTATGTAGAAGACGCTCCACTGCTGGACCCTGTTCGGATCGGCCTCTCGGAGTTCAGCAATGCTCCTCTGAAGAAACGCCTAAGTTGGCGCCCGTGGAGCCCTCAGCTGGAGGAAGACAAGAGCGTCCATTATTTGATGGGCCGGATAAGGTTACTGGCCCATTCCGGATTGACCATGATTGGAGTCATGGCCACGTGCATAATGCGGGGGGTGCAGCCACTGCAATACAGGGGCCACCCCATGTGGGATTTCAACGAGGAAAATGATGCCACCCGTCATGGCCGCAGAGGGCCGGGATCGGCCGAAGATCTGGTGAAGATTCTGTTCGGCCTGTACAAGGGGAGAAGGAGGACTTCCTCCAGACAAGCCCATTGAATGGGTTCTCCATGAATAACCCTCGGCGCTGGGTAAGCGGACATTTTGTTTATCCGACCCATGCTTTCAAAGTTAAGTACCTCACTTTACGATTTCGACGCAGGAGCTGCATCGGGATGTGGAGGGCATACATAGTCCGGCTCCACAACCCGAGGATCCAGGAAGATCCCTTGATCCGGCCTCCGAAGAGGATCCGGACATAAAGGTGGAGCTAATCGACGGGGTGTTCCACCAACTCAGCATGGACAATTCTCTAGTCGCCATTACGGCTGACTACCCCGGCCTATCTCCGGCTCCCCAGGTGATTATGATCGAAGTCCTGACACCATTATTTCGTCCTTGCGCATTTCTGACCACCGCATACAATGGTGTCTCGCAGGAGGTACCTTCAAGGCGGGAAGCCGAACCCGCGGCGGCTGACCAACATGGGTCAGTTCGGCCCCGCAGGCGGAAGAGGGGTGCGGTGCGAATCGAAACGTCACCGCAACGGTATAGCTCGCGACCATCATTTAGGGCAAAGTTCCTAGGAGGTGTTTGAATGCTCATGACTTTTGCAGGAGAAAGAGTGCTCGCCGGACTATGGGCAGAGAGGTTGCCAACCAAGCCTCTGCCAGCCAGGCTCCAACACCTGGTCTGGAGGGGGAGGCGAGCGCAAGGCGCGAGCCGGATACTCCACCAACGGAGGATGCCGACAGGCTGTCCGCCACCAGGTCTGAGGTGGAGAGCGCCATGAACCATAGGCGCCGCCGGACAGTTTTTTGTGACGCGTGCTTCTCCCCTGAGGCGTTGGATGCCTTTAACGCGGGGGACGCGCACCTCCGTTTGCTGCTCAAGATGGTTTGACCAGAGCCACGGAGCAGTATGTAAAAGACATACTGGTAAGAGATTTTAATAGTTGTATATGCCAGTAGCCCCCGAGACTTAAAGTAGTTAGAGTAACTGATTTAAGGATCATTTGATATGCAGGATCTTACAGAGAAGAATACCCAATTGTCCCAGGAGCTACAAGAGTGCAAGGCCCAACTTGAGGCCGCACTTGCTGCCGTAGGAGGAAACACAGAGACCCCTCCTGGTAACACATTATTTCAAAAAGATAAGCAGTGTGCGGCGTGCATGTAAGTCTGACAATGATATTGCAGATGTTGTCGGACTGGATCCGGACAAGCAACAACTATTGCACCAGCTGAAGGCCGGCGAGAGGGTGCTGACGAAGGTTCAGCAGGAAAGGAACAAACTCTAGGATGCCCACGCCCAGCTTGGAGAAGAGCTGAAAGGTGTTCGGGCCGAGCTGTCTGGCTCCGTGAAGGAGAATCAGCGGCTTCGTCGCGGCATCTATAGTAAGTGCTTGAGCAAACTCCTTTGAAAAGAAGAGTTCGACGAGGAAGCCAATTGACAGAAATATGTCTGTAGGTGTGCTCATAGGTTGCCCTGCGGAGGAGATGCCCGTCTCAACGGGTGATCAACTTCCCGAGCTGGTGCAACTGCTCGAACGAGTTCGGCAGGTGATGAGCGGTGTCGTCCAGGCCTTATGGCCGTCCCTCTCCCTACCCGAAGGCCTTGGAGAGCTTGCGAAGAAGCTTCAGGGAGCACGACAGCGCTTCCGTTTATGGAAGATATCGGCCTGCCGCTAAGGTGCCAGGGAGGCCTGGGCCATGGTGAAGACGCGGTACAAGAAGGCGGATCCCAACCACATGGCCGAGGTCGGACCTGTGGGGCCCGATGGGAAGGAGATCCCTGTGAGCTTAGTGTACGGCCAAGTAGAGTTGGCCGCTAAATATTCCCAATGGGACTGTAAATTAGACAGCCTGTTAGACGGGATTGAGGAGGACTACAGTCAGTCGATTTGACGATGTATGTAAAATGACATGTTAAATGCCTTCTAGCCGGATTGTAGATCGTTTGTCTTTGCCGACCTTTTTGCTTCAACCTCGGGACCCTAGAGTCCGGAGTGTGTCCGAATACCTTCTCGGTTAAAAAAAACTGGGGCATGCATGGAGACCAGGCGTAGGGGTCATTAGTGCTTTATCATACAAGTGCCCAACTAGTTATGTTATATTACATGGTTAGTAAGAAACATCTTCCAGGGAGAATAGTTCCGTTAAGGGTTCCTTTCCCTGGGAGGCATGCCCTAAAGTGCATGTCCGGACTGCGAAAAGAGCAGGAAAACATCTGGGGGCAGATAAATAAATAGGTAAAAAATCATCTTTCAAGTCACCGACCGAATATTCCCTTAAGAACGCTAGCTTTCGGCTTGACCCAGTCTGAGGTACACATCCGGCTGACCCGACAGTAACAATCGCAGAGGTGCTCCCTTTACCTCCTAGCTGAACAATCGGGAACGTAGGGGTAAGCACAGGAGCCAAGCAACCCAGCTTGGCCAAAACTTAAGTCATATCGATGCATATAATGGTGAATAAAAGGTACATGTGGAAGTTTGACACATGTGCTGGGCATGAAGCCCGTATAAGTAAGCTTCTGGTAAAGAAGCCCCTAGGTATAATGAGTGCGGGTAGAACATCAAGTGTGTGCGAACAATGCGCAAATAGGCCTCTAAGGGCTTTTATGAAAAAGGTGAGAGAAAAGAGAGAAATAAAAGATGGCTGAAGTGTAAAAACATGGACAGAGGAAAGAAACGAACTCTTAGTCCGGCGCTAGGCGTAAAATCTTCGGAGGCGGGCCGCGTTCCATGGGTTCGGCTCGAGTCGGTTGTCCGATGCGCTTCGCAGACGGTATGCTCCGTCGGTCAGGACTTGGTCAATGATGAAGGGACCCTCCCATTTGGGCTTGAGTTTGTTCTTTTTCTTGTCCGGCAGGCGTAGAACTAGTTCGCCAATGTTGTAAGTTTTAGCCCGTACTTCTCTGCTTTGATATCTTCGAGCCTGCTGCTGATAGAATGCGGAACGGGCCTTTGCCACATCGCGTTCTTCCTCCAATGCGTCCAAGCTGTCCTGCCGATCCAGCTCGGCCTCTCTTTCTTCGTACATGCGCACTCGAGGTGAGTCATGAATGATGTCGCAGGGCAAGACTGCCTCTGCGCTGTATACCATGAAAAATGGTGTGAATCCGGTAGTACGGTTGGGCGTTGTCCGCAGCCCCCAGAGTACAGAGTCAAGCTCCTCTACCCAGTGCGTGTTAGATTCCGTAAGGGACCGCACTAGTCTGGGTTTAATGCCACTCATTATTAGACCATTTGCTCGTTCCACTTGACCGTTTGTTTGAGGATGATAGACTGAAGCGTAATCGAGCTTAATGCCCATATTTTTGCACCATAATTTAACCTCGTCGGCCGTGAAGTTTGTGCCGTTATCGGTAATGATGCTATGGGGGACGCCATAACGGTGTACTACCCCGGATATGGAGTCTATCACTGGTCCGGACTCTGCCGTTTTAACTGGCTTGGCCTCTATCCATTTGGTGAATTTGTCCACCATGACCAATAGGTACTTTTGCTTGTGGGTTTCCCCTTTAAGGGGTCCAACCATGTCAAGCCCCCAGACCGCGAACGGCCAGGTGATGGGTATAGTTTTGAGGGCGGTGGGTGGCATATGGCTCTGATTAGCAAAGAGCTGACAACTGACGCATCTTTGGACTAAGTCCTGAGCATCTGCCTGGGCCGTCGACCAATAAAATCCTATATGGAATGCCTTGCCTACAAGGGCCCGAGCTGCGCGTGGTGTCCGCCTAGTCCGGCATGAATTTCAGCCAGAAGGTTTCACCCTTCCTCTTCGGAGATACATCTTTGAAGGACTCCGGTTGTGCTTTTCTTATAGAGTGCTCCCTCGTGGACCTTGTAGGCTTTAGATCGCCAAACTATGCAGCGGGCCTCGTTTTGGTCTTCGGGAAGTTCCTGTCTAAGTAAGTAGGCTAGGAATGGCTCCGTCCACGGGGCGATTACTGCCAGTATTTCATGGGCTGAAGGTGTTATTTCATCGGCTGAGTCGCCGATTATGTCAGATTGTTCTGTGTTGGGTGGTGCGGCTGCTTCCGGGTTGTTATTTCTGGACTCCTCTTCCCATAGTACAGATGGCTTAAAGAGACGTTCCAGGAAGATGTTTGGAGGGACAGTGTCGCGTTTCGCGCTGATGCGTGCCAATACGTCGGCTGCTTGGTTATTATCCCGGGCTACGTGGTGGAATTCGAGTCCTTCGAACCGAGCTGACATTTTTAGGACAGCGTTACGATAGGCTGCCATTTTCAGATCCTTGGCGTCAAAGTCTCCATTTACTTGGGATATTGCCAGGTTTGAATCCCCACGCACCTCTAGGCATTGAATGCCCATGGAGATTGCCATCCGGAGGCCATGTAGGAGGGCCTCGCATTCGGTTGCATTGTTGGAGTCCGTGTACATTATCTGAAGTATGTATTGGACTGTGTCCCCGGTTGGGGACGTCAATAGCGACGCCAGCCCCCAAGCCGGCCAACATTTTGGAGCCGTCGAAATGCATAATCCAATTGGAGTATGCGCCGTATTCTTTAGGGAGTTCGGCTTCGGTCCATTCAGCGACAAAGTCAGCCAGGACTTGCGACTTTATAGCTCGCCGAGGTTTGTAAGTTATATCGAATGGTAAGAGCTCAATGGCCCATTTTGCAATCCTGCCCGTCGCGTCGCGGTTGTTTATAATGTCGTTGAGGGGCACTTCGGAGGCTACAGTTATCGAACACTCTTGAAAGTAGTGTCGGAGCTTCCGGGAGGCCATGAACACTGCGTACGCTATCTTTTGATAGTGCGGGTAACGGGACTTGCAGGGAGTTAAGACAGTGGATACGTAGTACACTGGTTTTTGAAGAGGGAATTTATGCCCTTCTGTTTCTCGTTCGACGACGAGTACCGCGCTTACAACTTGATGTGTTGCCGCGATGTATAACAACATTGGTTCGCCCATGTTAGGCGCAGCCAGGACCGGATTTGTTGCCAATATGGCTTTTATTTCTTCGAGTCCGGCAGTGGCAGCATCCGTCCACTCGAAGTGTTCGGTGCGCCTGAGGAGGCGATAGAGGGGCAGTGCCTTTTCTCCCATACGGGAGATAAAGCGGCTTAGAGCCGCCACGCATCCAGTCAATTTTTGTATTTGTTTGAGGTCTTTTGGAATATCCAGCTGTGACAGAGCTCGGATTTTGGCTGGGTTTGCTTCAATTCCTCTACCGGATACAATGAAGCCCAGGAGCTTTCCGGCTGGTACGCCGAAAATGCATTTTTTCCGGATTCAGCTTAATGTCATATGCTCGGAGGTTGTCGAATGTGAGCCTCAAATCGTCTACTAGTGTCTCGACGTGTTTGGTTTTGACGACTACGTCGTCTACGTATGCCTCGACTGTTTTGCCGATCTGGGTAGCCAGACATGTCTGAATCATGCGCTGATATGTTGCATCGGCGTTTTTGAGTCCGAAGGGCATCGTGTTGAAGCAGAATGGTCCATATGGAGTAATGAATGCCGTTGCGGCTTGGTCCGCCTCCACCATCTTGATTTGATGGTAACCGGAGTATGCGCCAAGGAAGCACAATGAATCGTGCCCTGCAGTAGCATCGATTATTTGGTCGATGCGGGGAAGGGGGAAGGGATCCTTTGGGCAGGCCTTGTTGAGGTCTTTAAAATCGACGCATAAGCGCCAGGATTTGTCCTTCTTTGGTACCATTACCAGGTTTGCTAGCCAGTCCGGATGTTTGATGTCTCTGATGAATCCGGCTTCCAGCAGTTTGGCTAGCTCTTCTCCCATTGCCTGTCTTTTGGGTTCGGAAAATCGCCGAAGAGCCTATTTGACTGGCTTGAATCCTTTTAGGATGTTTAGGCTGTGTTCTGCCAATCTGCGTGGGATTCCTGGCATATCTGAAGGATGCCAGGCAAAGACGTCCCAATTTTCCCGAAGGAATTCTCGCAGTGCGGCATCTACATCAGGGTTCAACTGTGCCCCGATGGAGGCCGTCTTTGTTGGGTCCGTTGGATGGACCTGGAATTTGACTATTTCATCCGCTGGTTTAAAGGAGGTGGACTTGGATCTCTTATCGAGTATCACATCGTCCCTATTCACCGTAGAGCGCAGTGCGGTGAGTTCCTCCGCCGCTAGGGCTTCAGATAGTGCCTCCAGGGCTAATGCGGCTGTCTTGTTTTCGGCGCGGAGTGCTATGTCCGGATCACTAACGAGAGTGATTATTCCACCGGGCCCAGGCATCTTAAGCTTCATGTACCCGTAATGGGGTATGGCTTGAAAAATTGTGAATGCCTCTCGTCCTAATATAGCGTGATATCCGCTACTGAACGGGGCCACTTGGAGCGTGACTTCCTCGGACCTGTAATTGTCCGGCAAGCCGAACACCACATCAAGTGTGATTTTTCCTGTGCAGCGTGCTTCCCGGCTAGGGATTATTCCTCTAAAGGTTGTGCTGCTTCGCTCAATGCGGCTCCGGTCTATTTCCATTTTTTGAAGAGTTTCCTCGTAGATGAGGTTTAATCCGCTGCCGCCATCCATGAGTACCTTCGTAAGACAAAAGCCGTCCACTATTGGACTGAGGACCAATGCGGCTGGTGCTCGGGCTGTTCGGAATTTAGGTTCGTCGCTAGCGTTGAAGGTGATGGCCGTGTCGCTCCATGGATTTGTTGTTGCTACTTGATAGACTTCGGCGAGGCTGCGGATTGTTCGTTTTCGCATATTATTTGATGCGAAAGTCTCGAAGACTGTTGACACTTTACTGGTACTGTTGGAGTGGTTTTCCGGGGCTAGAAGCTCCTCGCCACTTTTGGCCTCCTGCCGCAGTATCCAACATGCTCGAAGGCTATGTGTTGTGGTGGCGCCTTCTGTACTATGAATTTTACAGGGTCCGTGTCGGTGTCAAAACCGGCGGATCTCGGGTAGGGGGTCCCGAACTATGCATCTAGGCGGATGGTAACAGGAGACATGGGACACGATGTTTTTACCCAGGTTCGGGCCCTCTCGATGGAGGTAAAACCCTACTCCTGCTTGATTAATATTGATGATATGGGTAGTACAAGAGTAGATCTACCACGAGATCAAGGAGGCTAAACCCTAGAAGCTAGCCTATGGTATGATTGTATGTTGTGTATGTTGTCCTACGGACTAAAGCCCTCCGGTTTATATAGATACCGGAGAGGGCTAGGGTTACACAGAGTCGGTTACAATAGTAGGAGATCTACGTATCCGTATCGCCAAGCTTGCCTTCCACGCCAAGTAAAGTACCTTCCGGACACGAGCCGGAGTCTTCAATCTTGTATCTTCGTAGTCTTGGAGTCCGGCGGACATTGATAGTCCGGCTGTCCGAACACCCCCTAGTCCAGGACTCCCTCAGTAGCCCCTGAACCAGTCTTTAATGACGATAAGTCCGGCGTGCATAATGTTCGGCATTGCAAGGCGGGTTCCTCCCTTGAATAATCCAGAGAAGATAATGGACACCAGGATAGTGTCCGGCTCTGCAAAATAAGTTCCACATTCCACCGTAGAGAGAATAAAATGTACACTTAGTTCAATCTGCTGACGTATTATGCGGCGTGACATCACACCGCCACCAGGCCTTTGTTCGAATCATTATACCACCTCAGCATTAGCAAAGCGGTTTCCTCGGCACGTCCTATCGAAGCAGAGATCGTGTTCCCCTTATTCCGGGATTCTCATCAATACGTGCGTGGGTAACCCAACCGTTCCCGTCGCCACACCTCCTCTATCGAAGGGGAATCCCAGACGGTCACGGAGACGGCTCTTGGTATTTTTCCCCTTTATAAGAGGACCAAGGCTCGCCATTGTTCTTCAATCTCGCATCGAATCTCTTCCCCGCTCCCAGTTCCAACACCTAGAGCCTCAGATTCGAGCGCTTCGGATCCTTAATCATGTCCGGCTCCGACCTCCAGGGCCGGTGGATGCCCTCCTCCGTCACGGAGGAAGACATATTGAAGCTGCATGAGGCCAAGTACCTGGCCTACGAGATTTCGCACAGGTTGCCTGCCCAAGGGCAGGCTGTGCCAGCCCCCGAGCCCGGTGAATACGTCGTTTTCGTATCCCACCTCCGTCGGGGTTTAGGCTTCCCGACGGATCCCTTCGTGAGAGGGCTCCTGTTCTACTATGGGCTGGACTTTCACGACTTTGCTCCGGAGTCCATCCTCCATATCTCCGCATTCATTATCGTCTGCGAAGCCTTCCTCCGCGTCATTCCCCACTCCGGCTTATGGCTGAAGACCTTCAAGGTGGAGCCGAAGATGATCGGGGGGCGCCAAGCGGAGTGCGGCGGGGTGACCATAAGCAAAAAGGTCGATGCCCCGTGGCTCGAGGGTTCCTTCCAAGAGGAACTTGGATTGTGGCAGTAGGAGTGGTTCTATATCACCACTCCAAGGGGCAGCAAGCAAAAGCCGCCGCCCTTATTCCGCCCGGGACCTCCACGCCAACTGATGTCGTGGGTCAACCAAGGGCTCAATTGGGGGCCGTCCGAAGATGTGCCTTCACTGCAGGGCCGGATTCGAGATCTCCAAGCGAGGGAGATTGACCTGATCAAGGTGATGCAGGTCATGCTAATCAGGCATCTTCTGCCCTGCAAACGCCGTCCTCTCCGTCTATGGGAATTCAACCCGGAGGGACCTCGGATTCTCCAACACTTCATGGGTGCGACAGCCGTGGAGATGTACAAGTTGTTCTTCGGACCGCGGGTGGCGTGTCCGGATTTAGCCGAGGATGCAGGTCTAAGCCGCGATCGCCCGGATACTCAGGTAAGTAGCTCAGAGTCCGGACATTCTGTTTATGTGCCTTTCTGGAGTTCGCCTTCTGACCCTTTATTCTTTACAGGAATGGGTGGCGCGATCAAGGCTGATAAGGTGTCCGGCCCCCCTCCCAGAGACCGCACAGGAGCCCGTGCTGGTCAGAATGTTGGAGGTTGCGCCCACAGAAGGGGGCGACGGGGAAAATAGAGGAGCTAATATTTCGCCCAAAGGGGCGACTGAAGAAGGAGGAAGCAAGAACCCCTCCCTTCTGGGGGAGAAGAGGACCGCCTTCGAAGATCCGGAGGCCAAAGCCCCTAAGCGTGGGAAGAGATCTTCCCCGGGGGGTCCGGCGCCCGGAAAGAATCCGGACGCACAATCATCATCAAAGGATCGGCCCTCTAGCGAGCCGTGAGTATGAAAGAGAGAGTTGATTAGTAAGGAAATACCTTCATTTGTGCTTCTGTAGATAACTAAAATATTTATATTGCAGTTCGAATCTGCAGCCTTCTCAGATGAGTTCATCTTCGGGGGACCTTCTTCCGGAGATGATGGAGAGCGATACGCCTCCATTCGCAGCGCCGCTAGATGAGGCAGGCGAACCCGAAGTGTCATCACGGAGGGTATCCCCGAGTCCGGAGGGGCCAGAGAGTTTGGCGCCTACTAGTGTCCGGCCGGGAGAACTGGAGAATTTGCTCGAGAGGGCATCTATTTCAGAAGATCACCGTGCATTAATGCGTATGGTGGTTGGAAGGATTTCGTCCGCTGAGAGCGGATTGCGTAATGCCGCCATGAGTTTGCTGGCGGGATTTGAGGTATGCGAGAATAACGCACCCCTTTGTCTTTTAACAGTTTTGCATATAAAAATGCGCCCTGTATAGATAGTAGCCCCTGAGACTCGGTAGGTTGTCGGAAACGACAGCATACCGAGGATCGAAATCTAAAGAAATGAATTCCGTCGTTCCTATGCAGGTGGCGGATAGTCCGGGGGCTAGCCAGACTAGTGAGTTTGCCGAGTTAAATCGGAAATTGGACTTGGCAGATGCGAACATCGCACTTGTCAACAGGCGACTTGACGAGTCGCAAGGTAAAAGAGTTCTCCGCAGTCGCTTTATTAGGGGGGTCAAAGCCCTCCTCTGATAAATTATATGCTGTTTATACAGACGGTGCTGCTGCTGTGGAGGGCCTTCGGGCCGAACTTGCTCGAGCTAAGGAGCAAGCCCGAAGGAGTGAAGCGGCTGCCTCGAGGGCGGCCGAGGAGTTGAAAGCCGAAAAGGCTGCGCACTGCCGAAGCAGGGCCGAGGTGGCCGAATTGGCCATGAAAGTAAAGGATGTTGCCGACCGCAATGAGGCTCTTGAAAAGGAGCGCTTATCGGAGTGGGAAGACCTGAAGAAGGCCACCGCCGAAGCCAAGGATGCCCGCTCTGCAATGTGGGCTATGAAGGAGGAGCTGCGCCAGGCCGGAGAGATCGTGGCTGGCAAGCCTTTTCTGCTGCGTCGCCGATTTATGGATGGAAAGTATGCTCAATTTGAGCGGCTGTGGAGTCCGGAGGATCCGTATATGGACTTAGCTGCAAGTGCGGCCGATGCCGTTAAGCACTTCCGGGGCCAAAAGGATCACAAGACGGAAGAGCTATATTGGTCTCAATTCCACAGTCCGGATCACCCACTTCCATTGACAGACCAGTTGGCCGAATGGGCCGAGCTAAATAGATTGTCCGGACTTGCCATGACTGACATCGTGGCCCATGTCTGGCCAGAGAGGTCCAAGGCGACGAGCTACTTTGGTTTATTACAGCAATTCCTTGGAGCGGTGCCGCATATAAAGGAGATGAAGCGGTCGGCCTGTATAGAGGGCGCGCGGATGGCTCTTGCCCGTGTAAAGGCGTATTGTCCAGAGATGGACGCCATCGTTGTTGCTGCCCAGGGTTCGGATGAAAACCGGCTCCTGCCGAGCACTATTTCGGGGAAGTTATGCGTGGCGCTCATGTAATAGAGTCGCAGTGCTCGAAGAATGTAACGTTCAAATGAACGCATTAGCTTATAAATTGGTGACTATGTTATAACTGCTTTTTATACTTGTGCGTCCAAGTAGTAAAACTTCTCCTTTTCGGCCGTTTATGTATACTTGTTTATAACCTGAAAGATGCAGTCTTCGGCTTCAGCCCCCACGCACAAGGTGCTGGGGTGTTCGCAAAAATAGCGCGTTTTCACACTTAATCCGACGTCTCGGTCCTATTATAAGGAGGTGGTAGCGTAGCAAACGAGGCAATCCGGACTATAATGCTTTATCACTTTCACTTAGCCAGTGGAGCTCGAGGGTGGGGCTACGATATAGCCCCTGGTGGCATCGCCCTTCTCCGAAGTCGGAGTGCGTGTGCCTGACCGGGAAACGGCCCTTCGTCAAAGCGGGGAATTCTAAACATTCCGATAGTCGATCGAGGGCTGACCAGTCTCTCGCTGCATCATGACAGTCAGTTTTCGGCTTTCTCTACTGAGGTGCTCGCCCAGCCGAACTGGGGCACAATCGCAGTAGTTCTCCTGGTGCCGCGTTAGCCGATGATACGGAACGTAAGGCAGCAAAACACAGGAGCCGGGCAAACCCAACATTTGACCAAAGACATGATTCGGAGCTGATGCATATAATGCCTAACTCGAGACGCCGAACACTCCCTAAGGTGTTCGGTCTTTATAATAATGGGCAGAACGATGCCCTAAGCCCCTAGTGTCCAGGTACAGGCATGGTCTTCTGACGCGGCCGATGCCAAAGCGTCAGGCTCCGCTTTGGCTATAGGAAGAAACCAAGGGAGAATAACAACGAAAGACAGTGAAAAAGGTCTACGCAGGGTCTTAATCTGAAAAGAATCCTCACAACGGGTCCCTACTGCACGTCTGCGCCTGTGTCTCCGTTGCACCGTTATCCTGGACGGGTATGCACGTTGTTCATCTGTAAAAAGAGAGGAACGTTAGTTTTAAAAACAAATTGTGCGAAAAAATATTAGAAATATAGATAATTAAAGCGGGGTTTGTATAAACCCGCGGTGATTTGTGCGCGCAGCCCCCTGTAAAGGGGTATGCGGCTAGGGAGCCCCTAGCCTACTGACGCCGGATTCGTCTATCCAAGTCCGGGGTCTTTAAGTGACCCTCGCACTAAAATTACGCCACGCGGTCCGGGCATCTTGAGTGTAAGAGATGCATAATGCGGTATGGCGTTGAAGCGGACAAAAGCCTATCGTCCCAAGAGTGCTTGATATTCACTTTCAAACGGGACGATATGAAAAATTAATTTTTCGCGTCGAGAATTGTTCGATGATCTGAACACGACTTCTAGTAGTATGGAGCCTGTGCACTTGGCATAATGGCCTGGCGTCACTCCTTTGAGGGAAGTGCGGCTATGTCGAATTTTGGTAGGGTCTATCCCCATCCTACGGATTGTGTTCGAATATAGCAGGTTTAAGTCACTGCCTCCGTCCATTAGGACGTTAGTAAATTGCAATCCATCTATTATGGGATTCAATATCAGGGGAGTCCGTCCCGCATTTCGAATGCTTCTGGAATAGTCCAGGTGGTCGAAAATGATTGGTTTTGATATCCAATCTCTACGGTCTGCTGGGTTGGACCGTGCGAAGCTCTTTTTAGAAAGTGCCGCACTATTTTTCCGTATTATCACATGAAGTGAGTTTACTGTTTTGACCCCTTGTGGGAAAGTCTTTTGTTTTCCGGTGCTCTGCTGGTGGGGTTTATCTTCTTCGCTTGACGCATCGAGCCCCTTGTGTTCGGCATTTAGTCGGCCGGACTGTTTAAAAACCCAACAATCCCTGTGGGTGTGATTTGCAGGCCTTCCGGGGGTACTGTGGATTTGACATATCCGACCCAAAATTTTGTTTAAGTTGGACAATTCGTCACTGTCATCCTTAAGAGGCTGTGTTTTATTATTGGGCCGCGAGCTTTTGAATCCGGCGTTGACTGTCGCACTCTTTGGGCTTTTCTCTTTATTCCGGCGCTGCTCTTTTCTGCGCCGCGATTTTCTGTTTCCATCTCTTATCTCTGATGTACTTGGGTCGCTGGTGCTGCATCGTGCTAACCAGCTATCCTCGCCCACACAAAAGCGGGTCATGAGGCTTGTAAGTGCAGACATTGTCCTCGGTTTCTCTTGGCCGAGGTGCCTGGCGAGCCATTCGTCTCGGACATTGTGCTTGAAAGCTGCTAAGGCTTTGGCGTCCGGACAGTCGACTATTTGGTTCTTTTTGGTGAGGAACCTGTTCCAGAATTTCCGCGCTGACTCTCCGGGCTGTTGAGTTATATGAATTAGGTCATCTGCATCCGGAGGGCGGACATAAGTCCCTTGTAAATTTGCTCTAAACGCATCCTCGAGCTCTTCCCAACTTCCAACAGTATTTTCTGGGAGGCTTTTAAGCCAATGACGGGCTGGCCCTTTGAGCTTGAGGGGTAGGTATTTTATGGCGTGGAGATCATCTCCTCTGGCCATATGTATATGTAGTATATAATCTTCTATCCAGACTCCAGGGTCTGTTGTCCCATCGTATGCTTCTATGTTTATGGGTTTAAATCCTGCTGGGAATTCATGGTCCAACACCTCGTCAGTGAAACATAGTGGGTGTGCGGCGCCCCTGTATTTGTGTGTGCCGCTATCATTGGACACTTGACGTATTGTCTTGCTTCCTGGGGCCTTCTCCTTTGGCCCGTAGATGGATCTGGCTGGGCCATCTATCCTTCTAGGTTCGTTGGTTGGTTTATGTGGGGCGCCGCTGTCAGAATTTGGCCTATCATCTGGCCGTCTATCCAGCCAGGCAGCCTCTTTATTTTTGGACGGTGGGGGCTCTATGGCCTCCTCGTCGAATTCTGGTAGCAGCTTGCGCTTCGGGTAGCTCTTTGGTTGGTGGCCATTGCCGTACTTATCTGCGGTTTTGAGCATTTTGCTCCATCTCATTCTGAGTGTATCTTCCGCTGTTTTGAGGGCTTGCTTCTGCATCCTCCTGCGCTGAATCTTGCTGGAGGGGATTGTCTTCGGCATTCTTTGGAGTATTATTGTCTCCTGTGCTGGAATTTCCATTCTTGCTGTGGCGAGATTTAGAGCGGCGCCACTGACGCCGGCGCTTGGGCTGTTTCTTTAAGGGATCTGCCTCCGCTGTTCCTTCGCCGTCCCCATCTTTTGGGGTATCCACCATGTATACGTCATACGACGAGGTGGCCTTCCAGTGCCCTGTGGGCGCTGGTTCCTGTTCGTCTCCGGCATCATCGTTCATAGCGTCGATGTCTTCGGAGTCGTAGTCTAGCATGTCGGTTAGATCGTCGACAGTGGCTACAAAGTGGGTGGTGGGTGGGCTCTGAATTTCTTCGTTGTCCACATCCCAACCATCCTGGCCATAATCCGGCCAGGACTCTCCTGATAATGAGAGATGCTTTAGTGAATTTAAGATATCGCCGAAAGGCGAGCATTGAAAGATGTCCGCGGCGATGAATTCCATAACCGGCGCCCAATCTGGATCGACTGGTAGGGGCGCGGGAGGTTCGGAGTCCGGAGCCTCGGAATCACGAGTTTCGCAGGGGACAAGATTAGTGTTCGGCTCCATCGCCGTGGATGTTGAAGCCCCCGGGGCGGCGTCCATCCACCGGCCCTCGATCTAGGCGATCGGCTCCGGGCTAATGGCCGGAGCGGATTCGTGTGCGGCCACCAAAGCACTGTTCGGCGGCAGAGCTAGATCATGCCCATCGTTACAGTGCGGCGCGCTTGGCTGTGGCTCGAGTCCGTCGAGGATCAAGTCTCCTCGAACATCGACCGTGAAGTTTAAGCTTCCAAATCTGACCTGACGGCCAGGGGCGTAGCTTTCGATCTGCTCCAGATGGCCAAGTGAATTGGCCCGCAGTGCGAAGCCGCCGAATACGAAGATCTGTCCGGGGAGAAAAGTCTCACCCTGGGCAGCGTTGTGGGTTGAAGATGCCATCAAACCTATTGGTGACGACACAGAGGAACTCTCAATGAAAGCACCAATGTCGGTGTCAAAACCGGCGGATCTCGGGTAGGGGGTCCCGAACTGTGCGTCTAGGCGGATGGTAACAGGAGACAAGGGACACGATGTTTTTACCCAGGTTTGGGCCCTCTCGATGGAGGTAAAACCCTACTCCTGCTTGATTAATATTGATGATATGGGTAGTACAAGAGTAGATCTACCACGAGATCAAGGAGGCTAAACCCTAGAAGCTAGCCTATGGTATGATTGTACGTTGTGTATGTTGTCCTACGGACTAAAGTCCTCCGGTTTATATAGATACCGGAGAGGGCTAGGGTTACACAGAGTCGGTTACAATAGTAGGAGATCTACGTATCCGTATCGCCAAGCTTGCCTTCCACGCCAAGTAAAGTACCTTCCGAACATGAGCCGGAGTCTTCAATCTTGTATCTTCGTAGTCTTGGAGTCCGGCGAACATTGATAGTCCGGCTGTCCGAACACCCCCTAGTCCAGGACTCCCTCAGTCCGCTGAGCCATCCCTCCAGTACGGTTCCCTGCCCTTTATGGGGTTTTTGCTTTTTGGTTTTTGTACCTGGTGCTTGAGTGTGATGCACCCTTTTGTTACGGACTAGGGTTGTATTCGGGGCCGGATTGTCCCAAAACTTAGTTTCGGTTTTCCGGAAACTCTCCATCGCACAGTACTTTCGTACTATGGACGCCAGGTCGGCGAAGCATGTAATTTCACGACGGCTGACGGCGTTCAAGATTCCCTCATATGTGCAATTATCGCAGAAAATTGAAATTGCGTTTTCCTCTCGACAATCCTTTATCTTGTCCATAACCAGGAGGAATCTGGCCCAGTAATGATGTACTGTTTCAGCGGGCTCTTGCCGGATTAGAGATAGATCGCATATGTCTGGGTGGGTGGGTTTAATTGAGTCCGGAACCCAACCCATCTCGAGGCTCAAGGGCCGAGAAGTTTCTGAATTTGGAAGCTTGGATTGCTGGACGTTGTCCAACGAGTCCGGTCCGATGCCTGACTTTAGGTTTAGTGTTTGATCGAAGTCCATCCCTCTGCGGGAATCCGGCATGGAGGGTTCGGGAGCCCGGACATGACTAGTTTTCAATAAAGGAGAAGAGTCGCCGCGTTGTTCCTCTACCACCGCAACGTGGTGGGTGACCTGGGGAGAATTAATCTCTCTCAGATCAGTTTTAAGCCCAATCTGATTGTAGTCTGTAGCGACTCCCAGGGCGGCGATGCGATCCAAGAGCTCGTTTACGGATGAGAGCTCTATTGGATCCAGCTGCTCGGCGAATTCCGAGTTGACGTGAAGATTGCTTTTGATGACCCGAGGGGTCATCGTCGAAGCGGTGGCCGAACAGGCGGTCATGAGAAAACCACCCAGCCGGATAGTTTGGCCGGCGGCCAAGGCTCCTTTCGCGAAGATATCATCTTTAAAGACGGGAAGAGGCATCCTTCCTATCGGTGACGGCACAGAGGAACTCTCAATGAAAGCACCAATGTCGGTGTCAAAACCGGCGGATCTCGGGTAGGGGGTCCCGAACTGTGCGTCTAGGCGGATGGTAACAGGAGACAAGGGACACGATGTTTTTACCCAGGTTCGGGCCCTCTCGATGGAGGTAAAACCCTACTCCTGCTTGATTGATATTGATGATATGGGTAGTACAAGAGTGGATCTACCACGAGATCAAGGAGGCTAAACCCTAGAAGCTAGCCTATGGTATGATTGTTGTAATGGTTGTTCATCCTACGGACTAAAACCCTCCGGTTTATATAGACATCGGAGAGGGCTAGGGTTACACAGAGTCGGTTACAATGGTAGGAGATCTACATATCCGCATCGCCAAGCTTGCCTTCCACGCCAAGGAAAGTCCCATCCGGACACGGGACGAAGTCTTCAATCTTGTATCTTCATAGTCTTGGAGTCCGGCTGATGATGATAGTCCGGCTATCCAGACACCCCCTAGTCCAGGACTCCCTCAGCAGGCTTCTCCATAAGTCTGCATAAACCCAAACGCTTTGATCATCTCATCAAAGCGAATGTTCCAACTCCGAGATGCTTGCACCAGCCCATAAATGGATCGCTGGAGCTTGCATACTTTGTTAGCATTCTTAGGATCGACAAAACCTTCCGGCTGCATTATATACAGTTCTTCCTTAAGATGTCCGTTAAGGAATGCCGTTTTGACGTCCATCTGCCATATCTCATAATCATAGTATGCGGCAATTGCTAACATGATTTGGACGGACTTCAGCTTCGCTACGGGAGAGAAAGTCTCATCGTAGTCAACCCCTTGAACTTGCCGATAACCCTTAGCGACAAGTCGAGCTTTATAGATGGTAATATTACCATCCGCGTCCGTCTTCTTCTTAAAGATCCATTTGTTTTCTATCGCTCGCCGATCATCGGGCAAGTCTGTCAAAGCCCATACTTTGTTTTCATACATGGATTCTATCTCGGATTGCATGGCCTCAAGCCATTTGTTGGAATCTGGGCCCGCCATCGCTTCTTCATAGTTCGAAGGTTCACCGTTGTCTAGCAACATGATTTCCAGGACAGGGTTGCCATACCACTCTGGTGTGGAACGTGTCCTTGTGGACCTACGAAGTTCAGTAGCAACTTGATCTGAAGTACCTTGATCGTCATCATTAATTTCCTCTCTAGTCGGTGTAGGCACCACAGGAACATTTTCCTGAGCTGCACTACTTTCCGGTTCAAGAGGTAGTACTTCATCGAGTTCTACTTTCCTCCCACTTACTTCTTTCGAGAGAAACTCTTTTTCCAGAAAGGATCCGTTCTTGGCAACAAAGATCTTGCCCTCGGATCTTAAGTAGAAGGTATACCCAATGGTTTCCTTAGGGTATCCTATGAAGATGCATTTTTCCGACTTGGGTTCGAGCTTTTCAGGTTGAAGTTTCTTGACATAAGCATCGCATCCCCAAACTTTTAGAAACGACAGCTTAGGTTTCTTCCCAAACCATAATTCATACGGTGTCGTCTCAATGGATTTAGACGGAGCCCTATTTAAAGTGAATGTAGCTATTTTTAAAGCGTATCCCCAAAATGATAGCGGTAAATCGATAAGAGACATCATAGACCGCACCATATCCAATAGAGTGCGATTACGACGTTCGGACACACCGTTACGCTGAGGTGTTCCAGGTGGCGTGAGTTGTGAAACGATTCCACATTTCCTTAAGTGCGTACCAAATTCGTGACTTAAATATTCTCCTCCACGATCTGATCATAGGAACTTTATCTTTCGGTCACGTTGACTCTCTACCTCATTTTGAAATTCCTTGAACTTTTCAAAGGTCTCAGACTTGTGTTTCATTAAGTAGACATACCCATATCTACCCAAGTCATCAGTGAGAGTGAGAACATAACGATATCCTCCACGAGCCTCAACGCTCATTGGACCGCACACATCAGTATGTATGATTTCCAATAAGTTGGTTGCTCGCTCCATTGTTCCGAAGAACAGAGTCTTGGTCATTTTGCCCATGAGGCATGGTTCGCATGTGTCAAATGATTCATAATCGAGAGACTCTAAAAGTCTATCAGTATGGAGCTTCTTCATGCGCTTGACACCAATGTGACCAAGGCGGCAGTGCCACAAGTATGTGGGACTATCGTTATCAACTTTACATCTTTTGGTATTCACACTATGAATATGTGTAATATTACGTTCGAGATTCATTAAGAATAAACCATTGACCATCGGGGCATGACCATAAAACATATCT
Organism: Triticum timopheevii; assembly: GCA_963921465.1. Taxonomy (NCBI): domain Eukaryota; kingdom Viridiplantae; phylum Streptophyta; class Magnoliopsida; order Poales; family Poaceae; genus Triticum; species Triticum timopheevii. Next base: position 66,084,846 of record OY997272.1, on the reverse strand, counting down.
CTCATATAAATAGAACAACCATTATTCTCGGATTTAAATGAGTAGCCATCTCGTATCAAACGAGATCCAGATACAATGTTCATGCTCAAACTTGGCACTAAATAACAATTATTGAGGTTTAAAACTAATCCCGTAGGTAAATGTAGAGGTAGCGTGCCGACGGCGATCACATCGACCTTGGAACCATTCCCGACGCGCATCGTCACCTCGTCCTTCGCCAGTCTCTGCTTATTCCGCAGCTCCTGCTGTGAGTTACAAATATGAGCAACGACACCGGTATCAAATACCCAGGAGTTACTTATAAGGTACACATCAATTACATGTATATCATATATACCTTTAGTGTTGCCGGCCTTCTTGTCTGCTAAGTATTTGGGGTAGTTCCGCTTCCAGTGACCCTTCCCTTTGCAATAAAAGCACTCAGTCTCAGGCTTGGGTCCATTCTTTGACTTCTTCCCGGCAACTGGCTTACCGGGTGCGGCAACATCCTTGCCGTCCTTCTTGAAGTTCTTCTTACCCTTGCCCTTCTTGAACTTGGTGGTTTTATTGACCATCAACACTTGATGTTCTTTCTTGATTTATACCTCTGCCGACTTCAGCATTGATAATACTTCAGGAATAGTTTTCACCATCCCCTGCATATTGTAGTTCATCACAAAGCTCTTGTAGCTCGGTGGGAGTGACTGAAGGATTCTGTCAATGACCGCCTCGTCCAGGAGGTTAATGTCCAGCTGGGACAAGCGGTTGTGCAACCCAGACATTTTGAGTATCTGCTCACTAATAGAACTATTTTCCTCCATCTTACAACTGTATAAATTGTCGGAGACTTCATATCTCTCGACCTGGGCATGAGCTTGGAAAACCATTTTCAGCTCCTCGAACATCTCATATGCTCCGTGTTGCTCAAAACGCTTTTGGAGCCTCGGTTCTAAGCTGTAAAGCATGCCGCACTGAACGAGGGAGTAATCATCAGCACGTGACTGCCAAGCGTTCATAACGTCTTGGTTCTCTGGGATGGGTGCTTCACCTAGCGGTCCTTCTTGGACATATGCTTTCTTGGCAGCTATGAGGATGATCCTCAGGCTCTGGACCCAGTCCGTATAGTTGCTGCCATCTTCTTTGAGCTTGGTTTTCTCTAGGAACGCGTTGAAGTTCATGTTGACATGAGCGTTGGCCATTTGATCTACAAGACATATTTGCAAAGGTTTTAGACTAAAGTTCATGATAATTAAGTTCATCTAATCAAATTATTTAATGAACTCCCACTCAGATTAGACATCCCTCTAGTCATCTAAGTATTACACGATCCGAGTCGACTAGGCTGTTGGGGATATGACTATTTGTGTAAGCCGCCCAGGAGGGGCCGAGTTACGCAAAGAGTACTCATCAGAGGAAGCCCAAGGCCAAGCATGAAGATGGCGGTTCAATAAAGAGCTTAAGGCCCACGGGTGGCTTAAGCCCGTTATAGTAAACCGCCATGATGGCATGACTTGTAATGTAAGGTAGATTTAACTGGTCACTAAGCCGGACTCTGTTTATAAGCCGGCCGGGACTCAGTAAGCCGCAGGTGTCAACCCGTGTATATAAGGGGATGACCTGCGGGCGACTTAGGGCAAGAAACAACTCATCGAGAGCCGGGCATAGCGTACCTCGCTCCCTGGTCATCGAAACATCAATACCAACCCAACTAGACGTAGGCCTTACCTTCACCGTAAGGGGCCGAACTAGTATAAACTCTCTCGTGTCCCTTGTCCCGATTTAACCCCTTCAAGCTTCCTAGTTGCGATGGCTCCACAACTAAGTCCTTTCACGAGGACATCTGACGTGACTATTCCACGACAGTTGGCGCCCACCGTGGGGCCAGCGCATAGTGGATTTGAGTTCTTGAAGGGCAACTTCGAAGGGCTCAAGGGGTACGTAGTGGGCCGGATGACCAAGAGTCGTTGCGGCAAGATCTACATCGACGATGAAGGCTAGGGCCCCGACGCCGGCTCAATTGAGTACGGGTACCGGGTCCCCTTCGGTGCAATCCATGTCTTCATTGGCCGGATCGGTGAGCCAGGCCCTGAGCCGGACAACTGCACCGACCTCGTCGAGACGGCTCAGCATGCGAGGAAGACCCGGACTCGGCCAGTCATGAGGCATTCCTTCGTGGGCTGCATCCACGGAGAGGAACTTTCTGGATCTGAAGACGGGGGTGAGCCGGCCGTCCTCTCAGACGGTGACTCGTCCGCCGGCTCAACAGACTCGTTGTATCAGGTACAAGACGGCGCGCTCGGGGGCTGTTCCGATGGCATCAGTATTCCGGACCCCTATGAGCCGCCAAGATGGGCCGGAATCTTCATGGCTGGGACTCAGCCCGGTTTAAACTCCACGACAGCCACAGCGGTCACGTCCGAGTCAGGAGCATCCGGGGCAGGCGGCCCCGTGCGCCCGCCGGCTCAGGTGCTGATGGATCTCATGGACAAGCTTATGGCCCTGTTAACCACTACAGTTATTCCTACTGACAAGGATGAGCATGACGCAGCAGTAGCTCAGGTGTGTGAGGAGACAGCTCAGGCCAAGGAGGCCTTGGCAGCTGAGGATACAAGACTAGCTGCAGAACGGGCGGCTCTCGACGCCCGGGCACAGCGCTTGCAGTCAGAAGCTTACCAGCTCACGATGAGCTTAAACGCATCCAACGAGGTAATGAGGAGGAGACATCAGAAAACGCAGTCCCGTCTACCTCCGAATTACGACCCTCGGGTTCTCTTTGCTACACCCGGAGCCGGCCCCAGTAACCCGCCAGCGGATGATCGGCTTATGACAGCCAGAACAGGAGGACCGGCTCAGCCTAGGGATATGGTGCCGCCTCACGTGAGCATGCCACCGCCGCGTTATGTACCGATTCCACCGGGTCACTTTTCCAACCCCATGGAGAACTTGATTGCAACCTCAGCATGTTTAGCGGCTCTTCCTATGGAAGGAGATGACCCGACGGCGGTGGAGACTCGGAGGGTCAGGGAGCTCCTCCAGACAGCCCTGGCTCAGCAGGAGAACTATTCTTACAGCCGGGACATGATTCATTCGACTCCCCCGCCCTGGGTAGCACCGCCTCGCCAGAACTGGAGCCTGAGTTACAGTAGACACATGGAGTCGGAAGCTTTGTCAAGCAATGCCCAACGGCGTAACCAACCTGGGGGCTATAACCCGGCGCAGGACCAAGTACATCAGGAGAATGATCACCCGGAGTATCCAATGACATCGGTTGAGGCGGGAGTAGCCACTAGAACTGGCGGTGTCCCTGGTGCCGGCTCTACATGACGTACGTCTGCCCAAGGACTTCAAGGGACCTAGAAAGGTGCCAAATTACACGACCGATTTATAGCCCGCGGCGTGGATCGAGAGTTATGAGATGGCCATGGAGTTGCTGGAAGTCAATGACGCGGCAATGGCTAAGTATTTCACCATGATGTTGGATGGAACAGCCCGGTCTTGGCTAAAGGGCTTACCACCCAATTCCATTGGTTCATGGGGCGAGTTAAAGGCCCGGTTCATCCAGAACTTCAAGGACACATGTAAACAATCTATGTCGATTGTGGACTTGAAGGATTACAAGCAGGAGGAAGGAGAATCCACCACCCATTGGGTACGCCGGGTCAAAGAGATAATTCATTCCTCTGATAAGATGGATGCTGGCTCTGCAGTTCTTATGCTGGAGAAAAATTGTCGTTTCGAGCCGCTAAGGATGAAACTGGGGCGCCTTAAGCGTGACCTCACAGATATGGGTACGCTGATGGCAGCTTTAGTCAAATACGCCGATTCTGATAGTACCAAGGATCCCGCGTCTGACGATGAGAAGACAGGGAAGGGAAAAAGGAACGGCAATGGAAAGGGTCAGCAGCATAACCCGGGGGCTCAAGGCGGCAATAAGCGTAAGGCGGACGGTAACCCGGAGTTTGTGGCCAATGCCAACGTACGAGGCAACAATCAGAGACGTAAGGGTAAGCCGCCTCGATCCGGCGGGTCAGGCCCATCTCTTGAACAGCTACTCAATGAGCCCTGCCCGAGACATGGCACCAGGGAGTGGCCTGCCACACATCTGTGGAAGGATTGCGCCATCATGAAAGCATTTAAAAATTCCAACACCTTCGACGGTGGTCAAGGATCTGGTGGCGGCTCAGGGGCCGGCGGCTTTCATGGCCCAGGCGGCGGTTCAAATTCCGGTTTCCAGGGGCATCTGGGTGGCAACAGTCAGTAGCAGTCTGGTCAAGGCGGACAGCAGCAGCAATAGTCGGGTTATCAAAGCCATCCGAAGCAGTTGAGTGGTGGACAGTATCACGTGTTTACTACTAGCTTGTGCAAACATGACCAGAAGGTTCATAAGAGGGCTGTGAATTCCGTTGAGCCGGCAATCCCTCGTTATTTAAGGTGGTCAGAGCAGCCCATCATATGGAGCAGGGAGGATCATCCTCCGCGGGTCGATAACCCGGGTCAGTTGGCTTTGGTAGTGGCGCCTCAGGTTGGTGGGTATAAATTCACCAAGGTGCTCATGGATGGGGGTAGTAGCATCAACATCCTTTACTACGAGACCTTTCAGCGCATGGGATTGACTGATAAACATCTGAGAACATCCAACACTGTTTTCCATGGAGTTGTCCCTGGTAAGTCGGCTTACCCAGTTGGCAGGATTGAGCTGGAGGTGTCTTTTGGAGACGAACATGACTCCCGAGCTGAGAAGTTGATGCTTGAAGTGGTCAAAATCAGGAGCCCATGCCACGCTCTGTTTGGACGGCCGGCTTACGCTAAGTTTATGGCCCGGCCGTGTTACGTTTATCTACAGCTCAAGATGCCGGGTTACAAGGGCACCATCACTGTACATGGCAGTCGTAAGGTGGCATTGGAGTGTGAAGAAGGTGATGCGGCTTATGCTAGTCGGCCTGCGCCTCAGAGGAGCTGAAATTTTATCAAGATAATGTTGACCCGGCGGATATGACATCCCTGAAGAAGCCAACTATAGAGCATGACCCGGCGCTGAAGTTTAAGTCGGCGGCTGAGACGAAGCTTGTTGACTTTACCCTGGGTGATACTTCTAAACAGTTCAGCATCAGCAGCAACTTGGATCCCAAATAGGAAAGCGCGCTCATCGAGTTCATCCGTGAGAACCGGGACATCTTTGCATGGAAACCTTCTGACATGCCGGGTGTACCGAGAGAACTCGCTGAGCACACTCTCAATATTGATCCAAAGTATAAGCCGGTCAGGCAGTTTCTTCGCCGTTTCAACAAAGAGCGACGAAAAGCTATTGGAGAAGAAGTCGCCCGGCTCTTAGCAGCCGGGTTTATCATTGAAGTTTTTCACCCGGAGTGGTTGGCTAACCTGGTGCTCGTCCTCAAGAAGAATGGCACCTGGCGGATGTGAGTGGACTACACGGACTTAAACAAGGCTTGTCCAGCGGACCCTTTTGCTCTCCCCCGTATTGATCAAATCATTGATGCTACGGCGGGTTGCGAGCGTTTGAGCTTTTTGGATGCTTACTCCGGTTATCATCAGATCAAGATGGCAGTTTAGGACCAGGAGAAGACGGCTTTCATCACTCCGTTTGGAGCCTTCTGCTATGTATCTATGCCATTTGGGATGAAGAGTGCCCAGGCGACTTATCAGCAGTGTGTGCAGAACTGTTTGCACGACCAAATTGGGCGTAACGTCCATGCGTATGTGGATGACATTGTGGTGAAGTCTAGAGAAAAGGAGACTTGATATCCGACTTAAGGGAGACCTTCGATAATCTCCGGGTCTACAAGATGATGCTTAACCCGGCCAAATGCGTGTTTGGTGTCCCTGCAGGCAAGCTTTTGGGTTTTCTGGTGTCCAACAGAGGCATCGAAGCTAACCCGGAGAAGATCAAGGCGATTACCTCTCTGGCTAAGCCGGCGTGCATCAATGATGTTCAGCGACTGGCGGGTCGGGTCGCCACCTTAAGTCGGTTCATAAGTCGGCTCGGTGAGAAAGCCCTCCCATTGTATCAGATGATGAAGAAAACTGACACTTTTGTTTGGAGTGAGGCTGCAGATGCTTCTTTTGAAGACTTAAAGAGACAATTGTCTGAGCCGCCGGTTCTTGCGGCTCCAATTGACAAAGAGCCTTTGCTATTATATGTGGCTGCCAATTCACGAGCCGTCAGCATTGCCATCGTGGTGGAGCGTAAGGAAGCCGGTAAGGAGCATCCGGTTCAACGGCCGGTTTACTATATCAGTGAGGTGCTCATTGAATCCAAGCAAAGGTACCCGCATTGGCAAAAGCTTGTTTATGGGGTATTCATAGCAAACCGGAAGTTGAAGCAGTATTTTCAAAGCCATCCTATAACTGTGGTAAGTTCTGCTCCTTTGGGAGACATTATTCAGAACAGGGAAGCCACAGGACGAGTCGCCAAGTGGGCTATTGAGCTTGGGCCTCATGGCTTGAAATACATGCCCCGGACGGCTATTAAATCTTAGGCCTTGGTGGACTTCATCAATGATTGGACAGAGTTGCAAGCCCCTGAGGAGAAGCCGGATAACACATACTGGACTATTCACTTTGACGGGTCTAGGCAGCTAGAAGGCTCGGGGGCTGGAGTGGTGTTAACTTCCCCTCGAGGAGACAAATTTTGTTATGTACTCCGGCTTATGTTTCCATGTACTAACAATGCAGCTGAATATGAGGCGTTACTTCATGGTCTCCGAGTTGCTAAGGAGATGAGCTTAAGCCGGGTACGATGCTTGGGCGACTCAGATTTGGTGGCTCAACAAGTGTCAGGCAAGTGGGATTCCGAAGACCCCCTCATGGCGGCTTATCGTCGTGAAGTAGATGTTGTGGCTAGTCACTTCACGGGTTATCAAGTGGAGCACATTGATCGAAGGAAGAATGAGGCGGCTGATGCTTTAAGCCGGTTGGGATCCCAACGTAAGCCGGTGCCGCCCAACACCTTTCTTGATGTGTTACACAACCCTTCTGTCAAGGTACCAACCGAGGAAGACTTAGCAGTGCCAGACCCGGAGGCACAGCTGGTGGCAGCTCTTCATGTTATCCCGGATTGGACGGTGTCGTACTTGGCTTATATGACCCAGGGTGAGTTGCCGGAGGATGAGACGTTGGCGAGACAAATCGTCAGGCGTTCCAAATCCATGACAATTGTTAACGGCGAGTTACATCACCTCAGCGTCACAGGGGCGTTTCAACGCTGTGTGTCACCTGCAGAAGGCCAAGAAATACTCCGTGAGATCCATGAGGGAGATTGTGGCCATCATGCCGGGTCAAAATCCCTCGTGTCCAAGGCTTTTTGTCATGGTTTCTATTGGTTGACGGCTCACGCTGATGCGGAAGATCTGGTCAGTAAATGTGACGGGTGTCAAAAATTCTCACGACGAGCTCATGTGCTGGCTCAAGAGTTGAGGATGATCCCAATTACTTGGCCGTTTGCAGTCTGGGGGCTTGACATGGTTGGACCTTTCAAAAGGTCCAAGGATAAAAAGACACATCTGCTAGTGGCAGTGGATAAGTTTACCAAGTGGGTTGAGGCAGAGCCGGTCAGTAAATGTGATGCAGCCACGGCGGTTCAGTTCATTAAAAAGGTGATCTTTCGTTTTGTTTTTCCACATAGCATCATAACTGATAATGGCACTAATCTCTCTAAGGGTGCCATGGAAGAGTTCTGTCAAAGAGAACATATCCGGCTTGATGTTTTGGCTGTTGCTCATCCTCAATCCAATGGTCAAGCCGAGATAGCTAATCAAGAGATCCTAAAAGGTATCAAGCCCCGGCTCTTGGTCCCTTTACAACAAACTCCGGGTTGTTGGGTAGAGGAGTTACCCTCCGTGTTATGGAGCATCAACACTATGCCTAACAGATCTATGGGATATACACCTTTCTTCATGGTTTATGGAGCAGAGGCGGTCCTGCCAAGTGACATCCGACATGACTCACCCCGTGTGGCGGCTTACGTCGAGGCGGATAACGAAAAGGCTTGTCAGGATGCACTTGACTTGTTGGACGAAGAGCGAGACTTGGCAATAGCCCGCTCGGCGATTTACCAGCAAGACCTGCGCCGCTATCACAGCCGCCGGGTTAAGAGCAGAACCTTTCAGGAAGGTGAGTTGGTGCTCCGGTTCATCCAGGATCAGTCTGATATGCACAAGCTATCCCCGCCTTGGGAAGGACCCTTTGTGGTCAGGAAGAATCTGCACAACGGGTCATATTATCTCATCGATATTCGAGAGTGCAAGGACTCATTTAAATCGGAGGAGGAGACCCGCCGACCATGGAATATAGATCATCTCCGGCCTTACTATACTTAAGTTACTTCTTAATATACTTTCTATAATGTACATATTATATAAACCAATAAAGCAGGACCTCTGTCCTTTTTTCCCCATAAAGAATGTTTCATGTTTTCTTTATCAGGTGATGGACACTGCCAACAGGGGACGGATCATATCTGAATCCGGCTTTCCCTTTGGTCCGGCTTATGATCATATCTGAATCTAGCCTTGGTCACTTGGGGGCTTCCTGTTCAAACATAGGTCGTATTCGAACCAAAGAGAACATAGCTGTTGATACCCACTTGATGGGCATATTGCCAAACCCACTTGGGGGCTTCCTGATCAAATTTGAATCATAGCTTAACCCCTTTGGGTCTGACGTGGATCGTATTCGAATCAGCGTCATTAAACAACTCTTATGTTCACTTAGGGGCTTCCTGTTCAAACATAGGTCGTATTCGAACCAAAGAGAACATAGTTGTCGATACCCACTTGATCGGCATCGCCAAAGCCACTGGGGGCTATCTGATCGTATCCGAATCTTAGCTTAACCCCTTTGGAACGGTTCTCTGATCGTATTCGAATCAGGAGCCTATGAACATTTGCAAGTATGAGTATTTTTCATTATCATTGAAACCTTCTTGAGGAGATGGTTCTTGATCTTTCCGGCTTTATATTAGTTACTTCAGGTTCTAACAAGTGCCAAGTAAAACTTATATGAGCCGGAGAGGTTATCAAAAAGGGTTGCAGGTATGCTGTTATGATTATGTTTTAACTAATCATGAACCAGTTTATACATATGATTTTTGATCATGTCCGGGTTATCAATATTCTATAACCCGCTGGTGCAGTGAATCGTCCAGGAAAGCCTTGCCTGTTTTACGTGCAGGTTAAAACGGAGCAAGGTGAAGGATCAAGGCAACACTTGATTAATATAAGCAAGGTGAATTTGGTACTGGCGGCTTAACAAAAGCAATAAGTACCATAAGGCATGACAGGCATTAAGGAGTTTTTCTATCCTATTACAAGACTCCCCGAGTCTGAATAAGTGAAACATTGTTTTTTGCCAAGTTGTAACCCGGCGGGCGGCTCATTCCTCCGGCTGGCTTGATGACTCCGGGTTATCCTTCCCCGCCTCTCCTTCGGTTGTTTTGTCCTGGAAGGTGGACGAGGCCTGGTCAATGTCGCTCAAAGCTTCAAATTCATCTTCATCATCTATTAAACTGGCTGGGTCCACTTCAAGGGCAAAGGTATGCTTACGCGTTGGAGGGAGTAGGCTGACTTGGTCATATGGGGCATTGGGGATTCTCCGATTCTCACTATCATAACCCGGCGAATACTTGGTGAGATCAGTGTCCTCCCCAATGAGAGTCGCCAGAGGGCGTACGACCTTAACACAGGCAGTGAAGTCCTGTTCGCCAAAAGCAGTGCCGTCCTCCTTAAGACTTGGATATCCAAGAGAGAGGTCAGCAAGGTCAAGCTCTGGCACCCATGCATTTGCCCGACTCAACGCAGCCACGGCTCCGGCTCTTGCAGATGCCCGCCTTAAGTCTTGAATGCGTTGAGGTAGCATCGACAGATGTCTCAACATGTCTTGCAGAAGCTGGGGAGAGGTATTTGATAAAGCCACAGCGGTCAACGCACGCTGTGACCCGGAATACAGCTGCTCTGTCAAGGTGTACACTGCCTTAAGCTTGACAAGCATGTTTTCCTTCAGATTGGTACTCCTGGGGCCTGCATATTCACAGGTATAACAGTAAGCCGGAGGCAACTATTACAATAACTCTTGAAGGATTACAACGTTTATGAGCGGCTTACCAAAGATAGCTGAGACCATTTGGGATATGTGCCGCTTTAAGTCGGACAGCTCATTTGTTGCTTCGGCAAGAGATGCCTCCGCTGTCTCAGCCCGGGTCACCAATGAAGCCCTCTCATCAACCCAAGCCTTCTTTTCCGATTCAAAATTCTTCTTCAGCTTCTCTTGTTCAGAGATACTGAATTCAAACTTGGAATTGGCTTTCTGAGCTTCGAGCTCTTGGGTTTTCAACTGGCTCTTCAAATCAGCAATCTCCGCCTCAAATTGACTTACGGTGGCCTGCATTGACATCAGGTTATGGTAAGAATCTTGGTAAGATAACATTTAAGTCCCAAGTATTTTACAAGTAAAGATACTTGGCACTTGGGGGCTAATGTATGTTTAAAGCATTTTTAGGTCTATTTTACCAAGTTATACATATTAAGTCTCAAGCACTTTACAAGTAAAATTACTTGACACTTGGGGGCAAATGTGACCCAAATTTAACGTTTCATGTTATCTCCGGGTTAAACATATTCAATTTAAACCGGACAAAACTAATAGCTAGCAGATTATTAAGTCTACAACATATTCATTCATAAGCAATAGACTTGGGGGCTGGTACAGTAAGTAAGATTCAGAGTGAAAGCTTAAATTTTACCTCGGATTTATGCTGGATTTGCTTCACCATGTCAATTTCCAGGTCACGACTACTATGTACTTGGTTCAGATAGCCTGAGACTATATCACCAATACTTAGGTGAGAATAGTCAGTGAGGTCTTGTTTGGACTTACGGCGCTGGGCAAAGTCCTCCTTGGCGGTGCATTGGGCAAGGGCAGTAGGCCGGCCCGGTTCAACATATTGGCTCTTCACAATTTCAACCTCCGGGTCAGCTGTCTTGGCCGTGCTAGGAACTTCCGGGTCATTCGAGTTATGAATCACGTCTTCTGCAGGCGGGTCAGAAGATGGCTCCGGAATGTCAGAAGCCGGTTTAGGCGGTGGCTGATGAGCGGAGCTATCTGGAATGGATGAGTCAAGCACCGGTTCAGTAACCACCGGGTCTTGGGACGGCTTATTTTTCTTTGCCTTCTTGTTGGGCTTTACTTGTCCGCTGTTGTCGGTGTCAAAACCGGCGGATCTCGGGCAGGGGGTCCCGAACTGTGCGTCTAGGCGGATGGTAACAGGAGACAAGGGACACGATGTTTTACCCAGGTTCGGGCCCTCTTGATGGAGGTAAAACCCTACGTCCTGCTTGATTTATATTGATGATATGGGTAGTACAAGAGTGGATCTACCACGAGATCAAGGAGGCTAAACCCTAAAGCTAGCCTATGGTATGATTGTTGTAATGTATGTTGTGTCCTACGGACTAAAGCGCTCCGGTTTATATAGACACCGGAGAAGGCTAGGGTTACACAGAGTCGGTTACAATGGTAGGAGATCTACATATCCCTATCGCCAAGCTTGCCTTCCACGCCAAGGAAAGTCCCATCCAGACATGGGACGGAGTCTTCAATCTTGTATCTTCGTAGTCTTGGAGTCCGGCGGACGATGATAGTCGGCTGTTCGGACACCCCCTAGTCCAGGACTCCCTCAGCTGTCAATCAAAGTGGAAGGGTAAGTATCAAAGCATAAGTATGGATAAACTCAAAGTAAGAAAGGTTATATTACCCGAGAGCCGTTTTGAAAGCCGGCATGTTCGATTGCATTGACTCATCAGAAGAAGGGGAGGTATCCTGATAGTTGGAGTCAGATGAATTGAGAGGTTGGCGAATCAAACCCATCAAGGGTAAAACAAAACATAAGTCGGAGATAACCTCAGTCCGACGCTTCGTAGTTACATCGGGTAAGCCGGAGGAAAGCTCTGCGTCCTGGTTGGCCCGAGTCTGTCGCCAGTTCTCAAGCTGCTGTTGCTTCAAAAGAAATTGAGGATCTTGGTAAGCGAGAGGGTGTGAAAACCTTACTTTCCGGGTCACCCTTCGGATTCTTTGTGTTGGCAAAGGCTCTGAGTCGGAGGAAATTATAGTTACCTCTTCGCAAGCTGCTTGGCTGTTCCCAGTATCCTCCTGAAAGGATCTAAATGTCAGTAAGGTAACGGTGAAGGAATTAAAGAAAATTTAAAAGATTACCTCTTCCTCATCTGAAGAAGAGTCATCCAATCTCATCATATCAGAGGCGCTGGGGTTCTTCTTTTTAGAGGTACCCATCCTGGCGGCTTTCCTTTCGGTCTTCTTGGTCGCCCGGGCCAGTTTTGCAGCCTCATGATCATACTTGACCTTCCAAAAGTTGTCATCGGCCTGTGGAAAAAGACAAGGAATCATAAGTACCAGAAGGTAACATATTAAAGAGTATTTGTGAAGATTAGTAACTTACTGCAGGAGTCGGATTCTTCTTGCAGAAGGGAAGCAAACTAAAAGTATTACTGGTTATAGTGCCTTCCTTCAATAGTGATTGGACTGTAGCATCTACCACATCGTCTGGTAAGTCCTCAGGATTATGACGCATTGAGTCATCCTTTTCGCCTGTGTAAGAACACATTAAGCCGGAGCGGCGGCTTAATGGTAATATCCGCTAGGTGATCCAGACCAGGACCAAATCAATGCCAGTTAACCCGTTGCCTAAGAGGGCCTTGATCTTTCTGATGGTGGGGTTAAGAGGCAGGCGCTCAACAGCAGATAACTTGTTCGGCAGAGGATGTTTGGATTCAAGGCGCAGGGCGCGAAAGCCGGGCAGAGGCTTCTCGTTAGCAGGAGAGGTGTCTTGGCAGTAGAACCACGTCTGGTTCCAGTCTTTGGGATGACTCGGCAGCTCAGCGTAAGGAAAAAGGCAATCTCTCCGCCGTTGGATTGAGATGCCGCCAAGTTCAAGACTAGGCCCGCTGGCGCGCTCATTCTGCCGGTTTAAGTAAAAAAGCTCCCTGAACAACAGCAGACTTGGTTCCTCTCCTAAATATACCTCGCAGAAGACTTGGAAATTACACAGATTGGACACGGAATTGGGTCCAATGTCTTGAGGCCTCAGGTCAAATAAATTCAGAACTTCCCTGAAGAATTTTGAGCCGGGAGGGGCAAATCCCCGGTTCATGTGGTCTGTGAAAACTACTACCTCTCCGTCTTTGGGTTGAGGTATCTCTTCAGACGGGTGAGGGGCACGATAGGACATGACCTCCTTTTTGGGAAGATGGCCAGATGCTACAAACTCGGCAAGCTTGCTTTTAGTGACTGTGGATGGAACCCAGTTGCAAGTCACAGGGGGCTTGGCCGCCTTAGGAGCCATAATGACAGTGGCCTATGACAAAGTAAAAAGTTCCGGTTTAAATTTAACCCGGGAGAAATATTCAAATTTATTCAAATGGCGGCTTAAGCAAGGGGCCTAATGATATAAGGGTGATTGTGCAGTAAAGTTTAAGCCGCTATCAGGATCAACAATTGTTCAAGGATTTTTAAACTGGACACCTAGACAGTGGTGATAAAAGTAAGTTTTCCAGAAGAAGCTTTCCGGGTGATAGAAACAAGTTTCACGGACAACAGCCTTTATTATGAATCAAAATACTGCTCTGAAGGAGAAAAATTTCTAGACCTAGAAGCAGGGCAGAGAAGTTCATGCATTCAAAGGAGGTCTCCAAAAAAGAAAAATGAGATCTATTTCTATACAAAGTCAACGCGAACAACTACCACAGCAGTTCTGCACAGTTTTTACAATCTAAAACAGGCCGCGGAAGTATGAACTATCAAGGGTTTGCGTCCGGCGGTGATGAACCCGACGAACTTGGCAGAGCATCAAGATAGATCTAAGGAAAGAGAAGAAAGGAACTCACGGATGAAGATGAACCGCGGAGGCTCGCCATCGATCTCTGGTCGAAAGTCAGGTCGATGCAGCGGCCTGAGTCGACGAAGACGAGGGGGTCGAAGGTGACGGCGGCGGAGCTGGAGCGGCAGAGAGGAGAGGAAGAAGACGACTGAAAGGGTAAAAGAGAAATGACCTAAGTTGTAGCTATTTATAAGGAGAAGATGACTGAGACGGCGCAAGAAACGAGGAGATAACAATTATTATCCAGCGGCCCTGACGCCTCGGTTTTCGGAACAGTCAATAAAGAAAAGATCCGTTGAAGGATTCGGTGGAATAAAAAATGAGTTGAAGGAAGGATGACATCACGCCGAGTTAAGACGGAACCAGAAGATGACGTCATGGCGGGTTACCAAAAACCCTCTATATAGTCAGAAGACTGAAGATTTAATTCTTTAAAAATATTCTTTAGACTGACATGAACAGGTTGAAATCAGTCTGGGGCCTAATGTTGGGGATATGACTATTTGTGTAAGCCGCCCAGGAGAGGCCGGGTTACGCAAAGAGTACTCATCAGAGGAAGCCCAAGGCCAAGCATGAAGATGGCGGTTCAATAAAGAGCTTAAGGCCCATGGGTGGCTTAAGCCCATTGTAGTAAACCGCCATGATGGCATGACTTGTAATGTAAGGTAGATTTAACTGGTCACCGAGCCGGACTCTGTTTATAAGCCGGCCGGGACTCTGTAAGCCGCAGGTGCCAACCCGTGTATATAAGGGGACGAACTGTGGGCGACTTAGGGCAAGAAACAACTCATCGAGAGCCGGGCATAGCATATCTCGCTCCCTAGTCATCGAAACATCAATACCAACCCAACTAGACGTAGGCCTTACCTTCACCGTAAGGGGCCGGACTAGTATAAACTCTCTCGTGTCCCTTGTCCCGATTTAACCCCTTCAAGCTTCCTAGTTGTGATGGCTCCACAACTAAGTCCTTTCACGAGGACATCTGACGTGACTATTCCACGACATAGGCCGTGTCCGATCATCACGTGAGACGGACTAGTCATCATCGGTGAACATCTCCATGTTGATCGTATCTTCCATATGACTCATGTTCGACCTTTCGGTCTCTGTGTTCCGAGGCCATGTCTGTACATGCTAGGCTCGTCAAGTTAACCCTAAGTGTTTTTGCATGTGTAAAACTGTCTTACACCCGTTGTATGTGAATGTAAGAATCTATCACACCCGATCATCACGTGGTGCTTCGAAACGACAAACTTTAGCAACGGCGCACAGTTAGGGGAGAACACTTTCTTGAAATTATTATAAGGGATCATCTTATTTACTACCGTCATTCTAAGTAAACAAGATGCATAAACATAATAAACATCACATGCAATTATATAGTAGTGACATGATATGGCCAATATCATATAGCTCCTTTGATCTCCATCTTCGGGGCTCCATGATCATCTTTGTCACCGGCATGACACCATTATCTCCATCATCATGATCTTCATCATCGTGTCTCCATGAAGTTTCTCACCAACTATTACTTCTACTACTATGGCTAACGGTTTAGCAATAAAGTAAAGTAATTACATGGCGTTAAATCATTGACACGCAGGGCATACAATAATTAAGACAACTCCTATAGCTCCTGCCGGTTGTCATACTCATCGACATGCAAGTCGTGATTCCTATTACAAGAACATGATCTCATACATCACAATATATCATTCATCATTCATCACAACTTTTGGCCATATCACATCACAAAGCAATTGCTGCAAAAACAAGTTAGACGTCCTCTAATTGTTGTTGCATCTTTTACGTGGCTGCAATAGGGTTCTAGCAAGAACGTTTTCTTACCTACGAAAAAACCACAGCGTTATTTGTCAACTTCTATTTACCCTTCATAAGGACCCTTTTCATCGAATCCGCTCCAACTAAAGTGGGAGAGACAGACACCCGCTAGCCACCTTATGCAACTAGTGCATGTCAGTCGGTGGACCTGTCTCACGTAAGCGTACGTGTAAGGTCGGTCCGGCCGCTTCATCCCACAATACCGCTGAAGCAAAATAAGACTAGTAGCGGAAACAAAGTTGACAACATCTACGCCCACAAAAAATTTGTGTTCTACTCGTGCAATAGAGAACTACGCATAGACCTAGCTCATGATGCCATTGTAGGGGAACGTTGCAGAAAATAAAAATTTTCCTACAGTTTCACTAAGATCCATCTATGAGTTCATCTAGCTGAAGGAAATATGCCCTAGAGGCAATAATAAAGTTATTATTTATTTCCTCATATCATGATAAATGTTTATTATTCATGCTAGAATTGTATTAACCGGAAACATGATACATGTGTGAATACATAACAAACACATAGTCACTAGTATGCCTCTACTTGACTAGCTCATTAATCAAAGATGGTTATGTTTCCTGACCATAGACATGTGTTGTCATTTGATTAATGGGATCACATCATTAGGAGAATGATGTGGTTGACATGACACATTCCGTTAGCCTAGCACTTGATCGTTTAGTATACTGCTATTGCTTTCTTCATGACTTATACAAAGTTCCTGCAACTATGAGATTGTGCAACTCCCGTTTGCCGGAAGAACACTTTGTGTGCTACCAAACGTCACAACGTAACTGGGTGATTATAAAGGTGCTCTACAGGTGTTTCCGAAAGTACATGTTGGGTTGGCATAATTCGAGATTAGGATTTGTCACTCCGATTGTCGGAGAGGTATCTCTGGGCCCTCTCGGTAATACTCATCACCTAAGCCTTGCAAGCATGTAACTAATGAGTTAGTTATGAGATGACGTATTACGGAACGAGTAAAGAGACTTGTCGGTAATGAGATTGAACTAGGTATTGGATACCGACGATCAAATCTCGGGCAAGTAACATACCGATGACAAAGGGAACAAAGTATGTTGTTATGCGGTTTGACCGATAAAGATCTTCGTAAGAATATGTAGGAACCAATATGGGCATCCAGGTTCCGCTATTGGTTATTGACCGAGATTGGTTTTAGGTCATGTCTACATAGTTCTCGAACCCGTAGGGTCCGCACGCTTAACGTTTCGATGACAGTTTTATTATGAGTTTATAAGTTTTGATGTACCGAAGTTTGTTCGGAGTCCCGGATGTGATCACGGACATGACGAGGAGTCTCGGAATGGTCGAGACATAAAGATTGATATATTGGACGACTATATACGGACACCGGAAAGGTTCCGGGAGTTTTCGGAGAAAATCGGAGTGCCGGGGGGGTTACCGGAACCCCCCGGGAGAGTTAATGGGCCACATGGGCCTAGGTGGGAAGAGAGAGGGGCGGCCAGGGTAGGCCGCGCGCCCCCTCTCCCTCTGGTCCGATGGACTAGGAGGGGGGGGGGCGGCACCCCCGTTTCCTTCCCCCTCTCTCCCCCTTCCTTCCCCCTCCTAGTAGGAGTAGGAAAGGAGGAATCCTACTCCTACTAGGAGGAGGATTCCTCCTCCCTTGGCGCGCCCAAAGGGGCCGGCCGGCCTCCCCCTCCCTCCTTTATATACGGGGGCAGGGGGCACCCCATAGACACACAAGTTGATCTACGGATCGTTCCTTAGCCGTGTGCGGTGCCCCCTTCCACCATATTCCACCTCGGTCATATCGTCGCGAAGCTTAGGCGAAGCCCTGTGCCGGTAGTACATCAAGATCGTCACCACGCCGTCGTGTTGACGAAACTCTCCCTCGACACTCGGCTGGATCGGAGTTCGAGGGACGTCACCGAGCTGAACGTGTGTTGAACTCGGAGGCTCCGTACATTCGGTGCTTGGATCGGTCGGATCGTAAAGACGTACGACTACATCAACCGTGTTGTTCTAACGCTTCCGCTTACGGTCTACGAGGGTACGTGGACGAACACTCTCCCCTCTCGTTGCTATATCATCACCATGATCTTGCGTGTGCGTAGGAAATTTTTTGAAATTACTGCGTTCCCCAACAGTGGCATCCGAGCCAGGTTTTATGCGTTGATGTTATATGCACGAGTAGAACACAAGTGAGTTGTGGACGATATAAGTCATACTGCCTACCAGCATGTCATACTTTGGTTCAGCGGTATTGTGAGATGAAGCGGCCCGGACCGACATTACGCGTACGCTTACGCGAGACTGGTTTCACCGTTACGAGCACTTGTGCTTAAAGGTGGCTGGCGGGTGTCTGTCTCTCTCACTTTAGTTGAATCGAGTGTGGCTACGCCCGGTCCTTGTGAAGGTTAAAATGGAGTCTATTTGACAAACTATCGTTGTGGTTTTGATGCGTGGTTCTTGCTAAGCCCGTAGCAGCCACGTAAAATTTGCAACAACAAAGTAGAGGACGTCTAACTTGTTTTTGCAGGGCATGTTGTGATGTGATATGGTCAAGACGTGATGCTATATTTTATTGTATGAGATGATCATGTTTTGTAACCGAAGTTATCGGCAACTGGCAGGAGCCATATGGTTGTCACTTTATTGTATGAAATGCAAACGCCCTGTAATTGCTTTACTTTATCACTAAGCGGTAGAGATAGTCGTAGAAGCAATAGATGGCGTAACGACAACGATGCTACGATGGAGATCAAGGTGTCGCGCCGGTGACGATGGTGATCATGACGGTGCTTCGAAGATGGAGATCACAAGCACAAGATGATGATGGCCATATCATATCACTTATATTGATTGCATGTGATGTTTATCCTTTATGCATCTTATCTTGCTTTGTTTGACGGTAGCATTTTAAGATGATCTCTCACTAAAATTATCAAGAAGTGTTCTCCCTGAGTATGCACCGTTGCCAAAGTTCGTCGTGCCGAGACACCACGTGATGATCGGGTGTGATAAGCTCTACGTCCATCTACAACGGGTGCAAGCCAGTTTTGCACACGCAGAATACTCAGGTTAAACTTGACGAGCCTAGCATATGCAGATATGGCCTCGGAACACAGAGACCGAAAGGTCGAGCGTGAATCATATAGTAGATATGATCAACATAGTGATGTTCACCATTGAAAACTACTCCATCTCACGTGATGATCGGTTATGGTTTAGTTGATTTGGATCACGTGATCACTTAGATGACTAGAGAGATGTCTGTCTAAGTGGGAGTTCTTAAGTAATATGATTAATTGAACTTAAATTTATCATGAACTTAGTACCTGATAGTATCTTGCTTGTCTATGTTTGTTTGTAGATAGATGGCTCGTGCTGTTGTTCCGTTGAATTTTAATGCGTTCCTTGAGAAAGCAAAGTTGAAAGATGATGGTAGCAATTACACGGACTAGGTCCGTAACCTGAGGATTATCCTCATTGCTGCACAGAAGAGTTACGTCCTGGAAGCACCGCTGGGTGCCAGGCCTGCTGCTGATGCAACTGACGACGTTAAGAACGTCTGGCAGAGCAAAGCTGATGACTACTCTATAGTTCAGTGTGCCATGCTTTACGGCTTGGAACCGGGTCTTCAACGACGTTTTGAACGTCATGGAGCATATGAGATGTTCCAGGAGTTGAAGTTAATATTTCAAGTAAATGCCCGGATTGAGAGATATGAAGTCTCCAATAAGTTCTATAGTTGCAAGATGGAGGAGAATAGTTCTGTCAGTGAACACATACTCAGAATGTCTGGGTATAACAATCACTTGATTCAACTGGGAGTTAATCTTCCTGATGATAGTGTCATTGACAGAATTCTCCAATCACTGCCACCAAGCTACAAGAGCTTTGTGATGAACTATAATATGCAAGGGATGAACAAGACTATTCCCGAGCTCTTCGCGATGCTGAAAGCCGCGGAGGTAGAAATCAAGAAGGAGCATCAAGTGTTGATGGTCAATAAGACCACTAGTTTCAAGAAGAAGGGCAAAGGGAAGAAGAAGGGGAACTTCAAGAAGAACGACAAGCAAGTTGCTGCTCAAGAGAAGAAACCCAAGTCTGGACCTAAGCCTGAAACTGAGTGCTTCTACTGCAAGCAGACTGGACACTCGAAGCAGAACTGCCCCAAGTATTTGGCGGATAAGAAGGATGGCAAATTGAGCAAAGGTATATGTGATATACATGTTATTGATGTGTACCTAACTAGAGCTCGTAGTAGCACCTAGGTATTTGATACTGGTTCTGTTGCTAATATTTGCAACTCGAAACAGGGACTACGGAATAAGCGAGCACTGGCCAAGGACGAGGTGACGATGCGCGTGGGAAACGGTTCCAAAGTCGATGTGATCGCGGTCGGCACGCTACCTCTACATCTACCTTCGGGATTAGTTTTAGACCTGAATAATTGTTATTTGGTGCCAGCGTTGAGCATGAACATTATATCTGGATCTTGTTTGATGCGAGACGGTTATTCATTTAAATCAGAGAATAATGGTTGTTCTATTTATATGAGTAATATCTTTTATGGTCATGCACCCTTGAAGAGTGGTCTGTTTTTATTAAATCTCGATAGTAGTGATACACATATTCATAATGTTGAAGCCAAAAGATGCATAGTTGATAATGATAGTGCAACTTATTTGTGGCATTGCCGTTTAGGTCATATCGGTGTAAAATGCATGAAGAAACTCCATACTGATGGACTTGTGGAATCACTTGATTATGAATCACTTGGTACTTGCGAACCGTGCCTCATGGGCAAGATGACTAAAACACCGTTCTCCGGAACTATGGAGAGAGCAACAGATTTGTTGGAAATCATACATACAGATGTATGTGGACCGATGAATGTTGATGCTCGTGGCGGATATCGTTATTTTCTCACCTTCACAGATGATTTGAGCAGATATGGGTATATCTACTTAATGAAGCACAAATCTGAAACATTTGAAAAGTTCAAAGAATTTCAGAGTGAAGTTGAAAATCATCGTAACAAGAAAATAAAGTTCCTACAATCTGATCGTGGACGAGAATATTTGAGTTACGAGTTTGGTTTACATTTGAAACAATGCGGAATAGTTTCGCAACTCACATCACCTGGAACACCACAACGAAATGGTGTGTCCGAACGTCGTAATCGTACTTTACTTGATATGGTGCGATCTATGATGTCTCTTACCGATTTACCGCTATCGTTTTGGGGTTATGCTTTAGAGACGGCCGCATTCACGTTAAATAGGGCACCATCTAAATCCGTTGAGACGACGCCTTATGAACTGTGGTTTGGCAAGAAACCAAAGTTGTCGTTTCTTCAAGTTTGGGGCTGCGATGCTTATGTGAAGAAACTTCAACCAGATAAGCTCGAACCCAAATCGGAGAAATGTGTCTTCATAGGATACCCAAAAGAGACTGTTGGGTACACCTTCTATCACAGATCCGAAGGCAAGACATTCGTTGCTAAGAATGGATCCTTTCTAGAGAAGGAGTTTCTCTCGAAAGAAGTGAGTGGGAGGAAAGTAGAACTTGATGAGATAACTGTATCTACTCCCTTATTGGAAAGTAGTTCATCACGAGAACCGGTTCCTGTGACGACTACACCAATTAGTGAGGAAGTTAATGATATTGATCATGAAACTTCAGATCAAGTTTCTGCTGAACCTCGTAGGTCTACCAGAGTAAGATCCACACCAGAGTGGTATGGTAATCCTATTCTGGAAGTCATGTTACTTGACCATGATGAACCTACGAACTATGAGGAAGCGATGATGAGCCCAGATTCCGCAAAATGGCTAGAGGCCATGAAATCTGAGATGGGATCCATGTATGAAAACAAAGTATGGACTTTGGTTGACTTGCCCGATGATCGGCAAGCCACTGAGAATAAATGGATCTTTAAGAAGAAGACTGACGCTGATGGTAATGTTACTGTCTATAAAGCTCGACTTGTTGCGAAAGGTTTTCGACAAGTTCAAGGGGTTGACTACGATGAGACTTTCTCACCCGTAGCGATGCTTAAGTCTGTCCGAATCATGTTGGCTATTGCTGCATTTCATGATTATGAAATTTGACAAATGGATGTCAAGACTGCATTCTTGAATGGATTTCTAGAAGAAGAGTTGTATATGATGCAGCCGGAAGGTTTTGTTGATCCAAAAGGTGCTGACAAAGTGTGCAAGCTCCAGCGTTCCATTTATGGACTGGTGCAAGCATCTCAGAGTTGGAATAAACGCTTTGATAGTGTGATCAAAGCATATGGTTTTATACAGACTTTTGGAGAAGCCTATATTTACAAGAAAGTGAGTGGGAGCTCTGTAGCATTTCTAGTTTTATATGTTGATGACATATTATTAATTGGAAATGATATAGAATTTCTGGATAGCATAAAGGGATACTTGAATAAAAGTTTTTCAATGAAAGACCTCGGGGAAGCTGCTTACATATTGGGCATCAAGATTTATAGAGATAGATCAAGACGCTTAATAGGACTTTCACAAAGCACATACCTTGACAAAATTTTGAAAAAGTTCAAAATGGATCAGGCAAAGAAAGGATTCTTGCCTGTGCTACAAGGTGTGAAGTTGAGTCAAACTCAATGCCCGACCACAGCAGAAGATAGAGAGAAAATGAAAAATGTTCCCTATGCTTCAGCCATAGGCTCTATCATGAAAAATAAACTCTGGAAGTCATGTTACTTGACCATGATGAACCTACGAACTATGAGGAAGCGATGATGAGCCCAGATTCCGCAAAATGGCTAGAGGCC
This sequence comes from Triticum timopheevii, assembly GCA_963921465.1. Classification (NCBI taxonomy): domain Eukaryota; kingdom Viridiplantae; phylum Streptophyta; class Magnoliopsida; order Poales; family Poaceae; genus Triticum; species Triticum timopheevii. Next base: position 66,062,317 of record OY997272.1, on the reverse strand, counting down.
ATGAAATCTGAGATGGGATCCATGTATGAAAACAAAGTATGGACTTTGGTTGACTTGCCCGATGATCGGCAAGCAACTGAGAATAAATGGATCTTTAAGAAGAAGACTGGCGCTGATGGTAATGTTACTGTCTATAAAGCTCGACTTGTTGCGAAAGGTTTTCGACAAGTTCAAGGGGTTGACTACGATGAGACTTTCTCACCCGTAGCGATGCTTAAGTCTGTCCGAATCATGTTGGCTATTGCTGCATTTCATGATTATGAAATTTGACAAATGGATGTCAAGACTGCATTCTTGAATGGATTTCTAGAAGAAGAGTTGTATATGATGCAGCCGGAAGGTTTTGTTGATCCAAAAGGTGCTGACAAAGTGTGCAAGCTCCAGCGTTCCATTTATGGACTGGTGCAAGCATCTCAGAGTTGGAATAAACGCTTTGATAGTGTGATCAAAGCATATGGTTTTATACAGACTTTTGGAGAAGCCTATATTTACAAGAAAGTGAGTGGGAGCTCTGTAGCATTTCTAGTTTTATATGTTGATGACATATTATTAATTGGAAATGATATAGAATTTCTGGATAGCATAAAGGGATACTTGAATAAAAGTTTTTCAATGAAAGACCTCGGGGAAGCTGCTTACATATTGGGCATCAAGATTTATAGAGATAGATCAAGACGCTTAATAGGACTTTCACAAAGCACATACCTTGACAAAATTTTGAAAAAGTTCAAAATGGATCAGGCAAAGAAAGGATTCTTGCCTGTGCTACAAGGTGTGAAGTTGAGTCAAACTCAATGCCCGACCACAGCAGAAGATAGAGAGAAAATGAAAAATGTTCCCTATGCTTCAGCCATAGGCTCTATCATGAAAAATAAACTCTGGAAGTCATGTTACTTGACCATGATGAACCTACGAACTATGAGGAAGCGATGATGAGCCCAGATTCCGCAAAATGGCTAGAGGCCATGAAATCTGAGATGGGATCCATGTATGAAAACAAAGTATGGACTTTGGTTGACTTGCCCGATGATCGGCAAGCCACTGAGAATAAATGGATCTTTAAGAAGAAGACTGACGCTGATGGTAATGTTACTGTCTATAAAGCTCGACTTGTTGCGAAAGGTTTTCGACAAGTTCAAGGGGTTGACTACGATGAGACTTTCTCACCCGTAGCGATGCTTAAGTCTGTCCGAATCATGTTGGCTATTGCTGCATTTCATGATTATGAAATTTGACAAATGGATGTCAAGACTGCATTCTTGAATGGATTTCTAGAAGAAGAGTTGTATATGATGCAGCCGGAAGGTTTTGTTGATCCAAAAGGTGCTGACAAAGTGTGCAAGCTCCAGCGTTCCATTTATGGACTGGTGCAAGCATCTCAGAGTTGGAATAAACGCTTTGATAGTGTGATCAAAGCATATGGTTTTATACAGACTTTTGGAGAAGCCTATATTTACAAGAAAGTGAGTGGGAGCTCTGTAGCATTTCTAGTTTTATATGTTGATGACATATTATTAATTGGAAATGATATAGAATTTCTGGATAGCATAAAGGGATACTTGAATAAAAGTTTTTCAATGAAAGACCTCGGGGAAGCTGCTTACATATTGGGCATCAAGATTTATAGAGATAGATCAAGACGCTTAATAGGACTTTCACAAAGCACATACCTTGACAAAATTTTGAAAAAGTTCAAAATGGATCAGGCAAAGAAAGGATTCTTGCCTGTGCTACAAGGTGTGAAGTTGAGTCAAACTCAATGCCCGACCATAGCAGAAGATAGAGAGAAAATGAAAAATGTTCCCTATGCTTCAGCCATAGGCTCTATCATGAAAAATAAACTCTGGAAGTCATGTTACTTGACCATGATGAACCTACGAACTATGAGGAAGCGATGATGAGCCCAAATTCCGCAAAATGGCTAGAGGCCATGAAATCTGAGATGGGATCCATGTATGAAAACAAAGTATGGACTTTGGTTGACTTGCCCGATGATCGGCAAGCAACTGAGAATAAATGGATCTTTAAGAAGAAGACTGGCGCTGATGGTAATGTTACTGTCTATAAAGCTCGACTTGTTGCGAAAGGTTTTCGACAAGTTCAAGGGGTTGACTACGATGAGACTTTCTCACCTGTAGCGATGCTTAAGGCTGTCCGAATCATGTTGGCTATTGCTGCATTTCATGATTATGAAATTTGACAAATGGATGTCAAGACTGCATTCTTGAATGGATTTCTAGAAGAAGAGTTGTATATGATGCAGCCGGAAGGTTTTGTTGATCCAAAAGGTGCTGACAAAGTGTGCAAGCTCCAGCGTTCCATTTATGGACTGGTGCAAGCATCTCAGAGTTGGAATAAACGCTTTGATAGTGTGATCAAAGCATATGGTTTTATACAGACTTTTGGAGAAGCCTATATTTACAAGAAAGTGAGTGGGAGCTCTGTAGCATTTCTAGTTTTATATGTTGATGACATATTATTAATTGGAAATGATATAGAATTTCTGGATAGCATAAAGGGATACTTGAATAAAAGTTTTTCAATGAAAGACCTCGGGGAAGCTGCTTACATATTGGGCATCAAGATTTATAGAGATAGATCAAGACGCTTAATAGGACTTTCACAAAGCACATACCTTGACAAAATTTTGAAAAAGTTCAAAATGGATCAGGCAAAGAAAGGATTCTTGCCTGTGCTACAAGGTGTGAAGTTGAGTCAAACTCAATGCCCGACCACAGCAGAAGATAGAGAGAAAATGAAAAATGTTCCCTATGCTTCAGCCATAGGCTCTATCATGAAAAATAAACTCTGGAAGTCATGTTACTTGACCATGATGAACCTACGAACTATGAGGAAGCGATGATGAGCCCAGATTCCGCAAAATGGCTAGAGGCCATGAAATCTGAGATGGGATCCATGTATGAAAACAAAGTATGGACTTTGGTTGACTTGCCCGATGATCGGCAAGCCACTGAGAATAAATGGATCTTTAAGAAGAAGACTGACGCTGATGGTAATGTTAATGTCTATAAAGCTCGACTTGTTGCGAAAGGTTTTCGACAAGTTCAAGGGGTTGACTACGATGAGACTTTCTCACCCGTAGCGATGCTTAAGTCTGTCCGAATCATGTTGGCTATTGCTGCATTTCATGATTATGAAATTTGACAAATGGATGTCAAGACTGCATTCTTGAATGGATTTCTAGAAGAAGAGTTGTATATGATGCAGCCGGAAGGTTTTGTTGATCCAAAAGGTGCTGACAAAGTGTGCAAGCTCCAGCGTTCCATTTATGGACTGGTGCAAGCATCTCAGAGTTGGAATAAACGCTTTGATAGTGTGATCAAAGCATATGGTTTTATACAGACTTTTGGAGAAGCCTATATTTACAAGAAAGTGAGTGGGAGCTCTGTAGCATTTCTAGTTTTATATGTTGATGACATATTATTAATTGGAAATGATATAGAATTTCTGGATAGCATAAAGGGATACTTGAATAAAAGTTTTTCAATGAAAGACCTCGGGGAAGCTGCTTACATATTGGGCATCAAGATTTATAGAGATAGATCAAGACGCTTAATAGGACTTTCACAAAGCACATACCTTGACAAAATTTTGAAAAAGTTCAAAATGGATCAGGCAAAGAAAGGATTCTTGCCTGTGCTACAAGGTGTGAAGTTGAGTCAAACTCAATGCCCGACCACAGCAGAAGATAGAGAGAAAATGAAAAATGTTCCCTATGCTTCAGCCATAGGCTCTATCATGAAAAATAAACTCTGGAAGTCATGTTACTTGACCATGATGAACCTACGAACTATGAGGAAGCGATGATGAGCCCAGATTCCGCAAAATGGCTAGAGGCCATGAAATCTGAGATGGGATCCATGTATGAAAACAAAGTATGGACTTTGGTTGACTTGCCCGATGATCGGCAAGCCACTGAGAATAAATGGATCTTTAAGAAGAAGACTGACGCTGATGGTAATGTTACTGTCTATAAAGCTCGACTTGTTGCGAAAGGTTTTCGACAAGTTCAAGGGGTTGACTACGATGAGACTTTCTCACCCGTAGCGATGCTTAAGTCTGTCCGAATCATGTTGGCTATTGCTGCATTTCATGATTATGAAATTTGACAAATGGATGTCAAGACTGCATTCTTGAATGGATTTCTAGAAGAAGAGTTGTATATGATGCAGCCGGAAGGTTTTGTTGATCCAAAAGGTGCTGACAAAGTGTGCAAGCTCCAGCGTTCCATTTATGGACTGGTGCAAGCATCTCAGAGTTGGAATAAACGCTTTGATAGTGTGATCAAAGCATATGGTTTTATACAGACTTTTGGAGAAGCCTATATTTACAAGAAAGTGAGTGGGAGCTCTGTAGCATTTCTAGTTTTATATGTTGATGACATATTATTAATTGGAAATGATATAGAATTTCTGGATAGCATAAAGGGATACTTGAATAAAAGTTTTTCAATGAAAGACCTCGGGGAAGCTGCTTACATATTGGGCATCAAGATTTATAGAGATAGATCAAGACGCTTAATAGGACTTTCACAAAGCACATACCTTGACAAAATTTTGAAAAAGTTCAAAATGGATCAGGCAAAGAAAGGATTCTTGCCTGTGCTACAAGGTGTGAAGTTGAGTCAAACTCAATGCCCGACCACAGCAGAAGATAGAGAGAAAATGAAAAATGTTCCCTATGCTTCAGCCATAGGCTCTATCATGAAAAATAAACTCTGGAAGTCATGTTACTTGACCATGATGAACCTACGAACTATGAGGAAGCGATGATGAGCCCAGATTCCGCAAAATGGCTAGAGGCCATGAAATCTGAGATGGGATCCATGTATGAAAACAAAGTATGGACTTTGGTTGACTTGCCCGATGATCGGCAAGCCACTGAGAATAAATGGATCTTTAAGAAGAAGACTGACGCTGATGGTAATGTTACTGTCTATAAAGCTCGACTTGTTGCGAAAGGTTTTCGACAAGTTCAAGGGGTTGACTACGATGAGACTTTCTCACCCGTAGCGATGCTTAAGTCTGTCCGAATCATGTTGGCTATTGCTGCATTTCATGATTATGAAATTTGACAAATGGATGTCAAGACTGCATTCTTGAATGGATTTCTAGAAGAAGAGTTGTATATGATGCAGCCGGAAGGTTTTGTTGATCCAAAAGGTGCTGACAAAGTGTGCAAGCTCCAGCGTTCCATTTATGGACTGGTGCAAGCATCTCAGAGTTGGAATAAATGCTTTGATAGTGTGATCAAAGCATATGGTTTTATACAGACTTTTGGAGAAGCCTATATTTACAAGAAAGTGAGTGGGAGCTCTGTAGCATTTCTAGTTTTATATGTTGATGACATATTATTAATTGGAAATGATATAGAATTTCTGGATAGCATAAAGGGATACTTGAATAAAAGTTTTTCAATGAAAGACCTCGGGGAAGCTGCTTACATATTGGGCATCAAGATTTATAGAGATAGATCAAGACGCTTAATAGGACTTTCACAAAGCACATACCTTGACAAAATTTTGAAAAAGTTCAAAATGGATCAGGCAAAGAAAGGATTCTTGCCTGTGCTACAAGGTGTGAAGTTGAGTCAAACTCAATGCCCGACCACAGCAGAAGATAGAGAGAAAATGAAAAATGTTCCCTATGCTTCAGCCATAGGCTCTATCATGTATGCAATGTTGTGTACCAGACCTGACGTATGCTTAGCTTTGGCAGGAAGGTACCAAAGTAATCCAGGAGTGGATCACTTGACAGCAGTCAAGAACATCCTGAAATACCTGAAAAGGACTAAGGATATGTTTCTCGTATATGGAGGTGACAAAGAGCTAGTCGTAAATGGTTACATCGATGCAAGCTTTGACACTGATCCGGACGATTCTAAATCGCAAACCGGATACGTGTTTTTATTAAACGGTGGAGCTATAAGTTGGTGCAGTTCTAAACAAAGCGTCGTGGCAGGATCTACATGTGAAGCGGAGTACATAGCTGCTTCTGAAGCAGCAAATGAAGGAGTCTGGATGAAGGAGTTCATTTCCGATCTAGGTGTCATACCTAGTGCATCGGGACCAATGAAGATCTTCTGTGACAATACTGGTGCAATTGCCTTGGCAAAGGAATCCAGATTTCACAAGAGGACCAAGCACATCAAGAGATGCTTCAATTCCATTCGGGACCAAGTCCAAGTGGGAGACATAGAGATTTGCAAGATACATACGGATCTGAATGTTGCAGACCCGTTGACTAAGCCTCTCTCACGAGCAAAACATGATCAGCACCAAGACTCCATGGGTGTTAGAATCATTACTATGTAATCTAGATTATTGACTCTAGTGCAAGTGGGAGACTGAAGGAAATATGCCCTAGAGGCAATAATAAAGTTATTATTTATTTCCTCATATCATGATAAATGTTTATTATTCATGCTAGAATTGTATTAACCGGAAACATGATACATGTGTGAATACATAACAAACACATAGTCACTAGTATGCCTCTACTTGACTAGCTCATTAATCAAAGATGGTTATGTTTCCTGACCATAGACATGTGTTGTCATTTGATTAATGGATCACATCATTAGGAGAATGATGTGGTTGACATGACCCATTCCGTTAGCCTAGCACTTGATCGTTTAGTATACTGCTATTGCTTTCTTCATGACTTATACAAAGTTCCTGCAACTATGAGATTGTGCAACTCCCGTTTGCCGGAAGAACACTTTGTGTGCTACCAAACGTCACAACGAAACTGGGTGATTATAAAGGTGCTCTACAGGTGTTTCCAAAAGTACATGTTGGGTTGGCATAATTCGAGATTAGGATTTGTCACTCCGATTGTCGGAGAGGTATCTCTGGGCCCTCTCGGTAATACTCATCACCTAAGCCTTGCAAGAATGTAACTAATGAGTTAGTTATGAGATGACGTATTACAGAACGAGTAAAGAGACTTGTCGGTAACGAGATTGAACTAGGTATTGGATACCGACGATCAAATCTCGGGCAAGTAACATACCGATGACAAAGGGAACAAAGTATGTTGTTATGCGGTTTGACCGATAAAGATCTTCGTAAGAATATGTAGGAACCAATATGGGCATCCAGGTCCCGCTATTGGTTATTGGCCGAGATTGGTTTTAGGTCATGTCTACATAGTTCTCAAACCCGTAGGGTCCGCACGCTTAACGTTTCGATGACAGTTTTATTATGAGTTTATAAGTTTTGATGTACTGAAGTTTGTTCGGAGTCCAGGATGTGATCACGGACATGACGAGGAGTCTCGGAATGGTCGAGACATAAAGATTGATATATTGGACGACTATATACGGACACCGGAAAGGTTCCAGGAGTTTTCGGAGAAAACCGGAGTGCTGGGGGGGTTACCGGAACCCCCCGGGAGAGTTAATGGGCCACATGGGCCTAGGTGGGAAGAGAGAGGGGCGGCCAGGGTAGGCCGCGCGCCCCCTCTCCCTCTGGTCCGAATTGGACTAGGAGGGGGGCGGCGCCCCCCTTTCCTTCCCCCTCTCTCCCCCTTCCTTCCCCCTCCTAGTAGGAGTAGGAAAGGAGGAATCCTACTCCTACTAGGAGGAGGATTCCTCCTCCCTTGGCGCGCCCAAAGGGGCTGGCCGGCCTCCCCCCTCCCTCCTTTATATACGGGGGCAGGGGGCACCCCATAGACACACAAGTTGATCTACGGATCGTTCCTTAGCCGTGTGCGGTGCCCCCTTCCACCATATTCCACCTCGGTCATATCGTCGCGAAGCTTAGGCGAAGCCCTGCGCCGGTAGTACATCAAGATCGTCACCACGCCGTCGTGTTGACGAAACTCTCCCTCGACACTCGGCTGGATCGGAGTTCGAGGGACGTCATCGAGCTGAACGTGTGCTGAACTCGGAGGCTCCGTACGTTCGGTGCTTGGATCGGTCGGATCGTAAAGACGTACGACTACATCAACCGCGTTGTTCTAACGCTTCCGCTTACGGTCTACGAGGGTACGTGGACGAACACTCTCCCCTCTCGTTGCTATATCATCACCATGATCTTGCGTGTGCGTAGGAAATTTTTTGAAATTACTGCGTTCCCCAACACTAGCAACGAGTGATAGGAGTGCATCTACATACCCTTGTAGATCGCGAGCGGAAGCGTTCAAGAGAACGGGGTTGAGGGAGTCGTACTCGTCGTGATCCAAATCACCGATGACCATGTGCCGAACGGCCAGCACCTCCGCATTCAACACATGTACGGAGCGGATGACGTCTCCTCCTTCTTGATCCAGCAAGGGGGAAGGAGAGGTTGATGAAGATCCAGCAGCACGACGGCGTGGTGGTGGATGCAGCAGAGTTCCGGCAGAGCTTCGCCGAGCTTCTGCGAGAGTGAGAGGTGTAGCAGGGGAGAGGGAGGCGCCAAGACTTCAGGGTGCGGCTGCCCTCCCTCCCTCCTCCTTTATATAGGCCCCCAGGGGGGCGCCGGCCCTAGAGATGGGATCGCTAGGGGGGGGGGCGGCTGCCAAGGGGGTGGAGTGCACCCCAAGGCAAGTGGAGGCGCCCCCTCCCCTAGGGTTCCCAACCCTAGGCGCAGAGGGGGGCCCAGGGGGGCGCACCAGCCCACCAGGGGCTGGTCCCCTCCCCACTTCAGCCCACGGGGCCCTCCCGGATAGGTGGCCCCACCTGGTGGACCCCCGGGACCCTTCCGGTGGTCCCAGTACAATACCGGTGACCCCCGAAACTCTCCCGATGGCCGAAACTGCACTTCCTATATATTATTCTTTACCTCTGGACCATTTCGGAACTCCTCGTGACGTCCGGGATCTCATCCGGGACTCCGAACAACTTTTGGTTTGCTGCATACTCATATTCATACAACCCTAGCGTCACCGAACCTTAAGTGTGTAGACCCTACATGTTCGGGAGACACGCAGACATGACCGAGACGGCTCTCCGGTCAATAACCAACAGCGGGATCTGGATACCCATGTTGGCTCCCACATGCTCCTCCATGATCTCATCGGATGAACCACGATGTCAAGGATTCAATCAACCCCGTATACAATTCCCTTTGTCAATCGGTACGTAACTTGCCCGAGACTCGATCGTCGGTATCCCAATACCTCGTTCAGTCTCGTTATCGGCAAGTCACTTTACTCATACAGTAATGCATGATCCCGTGACCAGACACTTGGTCACTTTGAGCTCATTATGATGATGCATTACCGAGTGGGCCCAGAGATACCTCTCTGTCATACGGAGTGACAAATCCCAGTCTCGATCCGTGTCAACCCAACAAACACTTTCGGAGATACCTGTAGTGCACCTTTATAGTCACCCAGTTACGTTGTGACGTTTGGTACACCCAAAGCACTCCTACGGTATCCGGGAGTTACACGATCTCACGGTCTAAGGAAAAGATACTTGACATTGGAAAAGCTCTAGCAAAACGAACTACACGATCTTGTGCTATGCTTAGGATTGGGTCTTGTCCATCACATCATTCTCCTAATGATGTGATCCCGTCATAAACAACATCTAATGTCCATAGTCAGGAAACCATGACTATCTGTTGGTCAACGAGCTAGTCAACTAGAGGCTTACTAGGGACATATTATGGTATATGTATTCACACGTGTATTACGATTTCCGGATAATATAATTATAGCATGAATAAAGACAATTATCATGAACAAGGAAATATAATAATAATCCTTTTATTATTGCCTCTAGGGCATATTTCCAATAGGAAATGGTTCCAAAGTCGATGTGATCGCGGTCGACACGCCACCTCTACATCTACCTTCGGGATTAGCTTTAGACCTAAATAATTCTTATTTGGTGCCAGCGTTGAGCATGAACATTATATCTAGATCTTGTTTGATGCGAGATGGTTATTCATTTAAATCAGAGAATAATGGTTGTTCTATTTATATGAGTAATATCTTTTATGGTCATGCACCCTTGAAGAGTGGTCTATTTTTATTAAATCTCGATAGTAGTGATACACATATTCATAATGTTGAAGCCAAAAGATGCAGAGTTGACAATGATAGTGCAACTTATTTGTGGCACTGCCGTTTGGGTCATATTGGTGTTAAACGCATGAAGAAACTCCATACTGATGGACTTCTGGAATCACTTGATTATGAATCACTTGGTACTTGCGAACCGTGCCTCATGGGCAAGATGACTAAAATGCCGTTCTCCGGAACTATGGAGCGAGCAACAGATTTGCTGGAAATCATACATACTGATGTATGTGGTCCAATGAACATTGAGGTTCACAGCGGGTATCGTTATTTTCTCACCTTCACAGATGATTTGAGCAGATATGGGTATATCTACTTAATGAAACACAAGTCTGAAACATTTGAAAAGTTCAAAGAATTTCAGAGTGAAGTGGAAAATCATCGTAACAAGAAAATGAAGTTTCTACGATCTGATCGTGGAGGAGAATATTTGAGTTACGAGTTTGGTTTACATTTGAAACAATGCGGAATAGTTTCGCAACTCACGCCACCCGGAACACCACAACGTAATGGTGTGTCTGAACGTCGTAATCGTACTTTACTAGATATGGCGCGATCTATGATGTCTCTTACTGATTTACCGCTATCTTTTTGGGGTTATGCTTTAGAGACGGCCGCATTCATGTTAAATAGGGCACCATCAAAATCCATTGAGACGACGCCTTATGAACTATGGTTTGGCAAGAAACCAAAGTGTCGTTTCTTAAAGTTTGGGGCTGCGATGCTTATGTGATGAAACTTCGACCAGATAACCTCGAACCCAAATCGGAGAAATGTGTCTTCATAGGATACCCAAAAGAGACTATTGGGTACACCTTCTATCACAGATCTGAAGGCAAGACTTTTGTTGCTAAATTCGGATCCTTTCTAGAGAAGGAGTTTCTCTCGAAAGAAGTGAGTGGGAGGAAGGTAGAACTTGATGAGGTAACTGTACCTGCTTCCTTATTGGAAAATAGTTCATCACAGAAACCGGTTCCTATGACGACTACGCCAATTAGTGAGGAAGCTAATGATATTGATCATGAAACTTCGGATCAAGTTACTACCGAACTTCGTAGGTCAACCAGAGTAAGATCCGCTCCAGAGTGGTACGGTAATCCTATTCTTCAAGTCATGTTATTTGACCATGGTGAACCTACAAACTATGAGGAAGCGATGATGAGCTAGATTCCGCAAAATGGCTTGAGGCCATGAATTCTGAGATGGGATCCATGTATGAGAACAAAGTATGGACTTTAGTTAACTTGCCCAATGATCGGCTAGCCATCAAGAATAAATGGATCTTCAATAAGAAGACTGACGCTGATGGTAATATAACTGTCTACAAAGCTCGACTTGTTGCGAAAGGTTTTCGACAAGTTCAAGGAGTTGACTACGATGAGACTTTCTCACCCGTAGCGATGCTTAAGTTTGTTCGAATCATGTTAGCAATTGCCGCATTTTATGATTATGAAATATGGCAAATGGATGTCAAAACTGTATTCCTGAATGGATTTCTGGAAGAAGAGTTGTATATGATGCAACCAGAAGGTTTTGTCGATCGAAAAGGTGCTAACAAAGTGTGCAAGCTCCAGCGATCCATTTATGGACTGGTGCAAGCCTCTCGGAGTTGGAATAAACGCTTTGACAGTATGATCAAAGCATATGGTTTTATACCGACTTTTGGAGAAGCATGTATCTACAAGAAAGTGAGTGGGAGCTCTATAGCATTTCTAATATTATATGTAGACGACATATTGTTAATTGGAAATGATATAGAATTTCTGGATAGCATAAAAGGATACTTGAATAAAAGTTTTTCAATGAAAGACCTCGGTGAAGCTGCTTACATATTAGGCATCAAGATCTATAGAGATAGATCAAGATGCTTAATTGGACTTTCACAAAGCACATACCTTGATAAAGTTTTGAAAAAGTTCAAAATGGATCAAGCAAAGAAAGGGTTCTTGCCTGTATTACAAGGTGTGAAGTTGACTCAGACTCAATGCCCGACCACAGCAGAAGATAGAGAGAAAATGAAAGATGTTCCCTATGATTCAGCCATAGGCTCTATCATGTATGCAATGTTGTGTACCAGACCTGATGTATGCTTAGCAATAATTTTAGTAGGGAGGTACCAAAGTAATCCAGGAGTGGATCACTGGACAGCGGTCAAGAATATCCTGAAATACCTGAAAAGGACTAAGGATATGTTTCTCGTTTATGGAGGTGACAAAGAGCTAGTCGTAAATGGTTACGTCGATGCAAGCTTTGACATTAATCCGGACGATTCTAAATCGCAAACCGGATATGTGTTTATATTAAACGGTGGAGCTGTCAGTTGGTGCAGTTCTAAACAAAGGGTCATGGCGGGATCTACATGCGAAGCGGAGTACATAGCTACTTCGGAAGCAGCAAATGAAGGAGTCTGGATGAAGGAGTTCATATCCGATCTAGGTGTCATACCTAGTGCATCGGGACCAATGAAGATCTTCTGTGACAATACTGGTGCAATTGCCTTGGCAAAGGAATCCAGATTTCACAAGAGGACCAAGCACATCAAGAGACGCTTCAATTCCATCCGGGACCAAGTCCAGGTGGGAGACATAGAGATTTGCAAGATACATACGGATCTGAATGTTGCAGACCCGTTGACTAAGCCTCTTCCACGAGCAAAACATGATCAGCACCAAGGCTCCATGGGTGTTAGAATCATTACTGTGTAATCTAGATTATTGACTCTAGTGCAAATGGGAGACTGAAGGAAATATGCCCTAGAGGCAATAATAAAGTTATTATTTATTTCCTTGTATCACGATAAATTTTTATTATTCATGCTAGAATTGTATTAACCAGAAACATAATACATGTGTGAATACATAGACAACATAATGTCACTAGTATGCCTCTACTTGACTAGCTCATTAATTAAAGATGGTTATGTTTCCTAACCATAGACATGAGTTGTCATTTGATTAACGGGATCACATCATTAGGAGAATGATGTGATTTACTTGACCCATTCCATTAGCTTAGCACTTGATCGTTTAGTATGTTGCTATTGCTTTCTTCATGACTTATACATGTTCCTACAACTATGAGATTATGCAACTCCCGTTTACCGGAGGAACACTTTGTGTTCTACCAAACGTCACAATGTAACTAGGTGATTATAAAGGATCTCTACAGGTGTCTCCAAAGGTACATGTTGAGTTGGCGTATTTTGAGATTAGGTTTTGTCACTCCGATTGTCAGAGAGGTATCTCTGGGCCCTCTCGGTAATGCACATCACTATAAGCCTTGCAAGCAATGTAACTAATGAGTTAGTTACAGAATGATGCATTACATAACGAGTAAAGAGACTTGCCGGTAATGAGATTGAACTAGGTATTGAGATACTGATGATTGAATCTCGGGCAAGTAACATACCGATGACAAAGGGAACAACGTATGTTGTTATGCGGTTTGACCGATAAAATCTTCGTAGAATATGTAGGAGCCAATATGAGCATCCAGGTTCCGCTATTGGTTATTGACCGGAGACGTGTCCCAGTCATGTCTACATAGTTCTCGAACCCATAGGGTCCGCACGCTTAAAGTTTCAATGACAGTTATATTATGAGTTTATGAGTTTTGATGTACCGAACGTTGTTCGGAGTCACGGATGTGATCACGAACATGACAAGGAGTCTCGAAATGGTCGAGACATGAAGATTGATATATTGGAAGCCTATATTTGGATATCGGAAGTGTTCCGGGTGAAAATCGGGATTTTAGCGGAGTACCGAGGGGTTACCGGAACCCCCCGGGGGCTTAATGAACCATAGTGGGCCTTAGTAGAGAAGAGGAGAGGCAGCCAGGGTAGGCCGCGCGCACCTCCCTCTAGTCCGAATAGGACAAGGAGAGGGGGGCGGCACCCCCTTTTCCTTCCTCTCTCTCCCTCCTCTTTCCCCCTTCTCTTAATCCAACAAGGAAGGGAGGGAGTCCTACTCCCGGTGGGAGTAGGACTCCTCCTGGCGCGCCTCCTCCTGGCCGGCCGCACCTCCCCCCTTGCTCCTTTATATACGGGGGCAGGGGGCACCCTAGACACAACAAATGATCATTGATCTCTTATCCGTGTGCGGTGCCCCCCTCCACCATAGTCCTCCTCGATAATATCGTAGCGGTGCTTAGGCGAAGCCCTGCGTCGGTAGAACATCATCATCGTCACCACGCCGTCGTGCTGACGGTACTCTCCCTCGACACTCGACTGGATCGGAGTTCGAGGGACGTCATTGAGCTGAACGTGTGCAAGAACTCAGAGGTGCCGTGCTTTCGGTGCTTGATCGGTCGGGCCGTGAAGACGTACGACTACATCAACCGCGTTGTGCTAACGCTTCCGCTTTTGGTCTACGAGGGTACGTGGACAACACTCTCCCCTCTCGTTGCTATGCATCACCATGATCTTGCGTGTGCGTAGGAATTTTTTTGAAATTACTACGTTTCCCAACAGGTGCAGCCCCCTTTTCCTTCTCCCTCTCCCCCTCTTTCCTTCTCTCCTACTCCAGAAAGGAAAGGGGAATCCTACTAGGACTTGGGAGTCCTAGTAGGACTCCCCACACTTGGCGCGCCCTCCTCTAGGGCCGGCCTCTCCCTCCCTCCTTTATGTACGGGGGCAGGGGGGCACCTCTAGACACAACAATTGATCTCTTCTCTTAGCCGTGTGCGGTGCCCCCCTCCACCATATTCCACCTCGGTAATATCGTAGTGGTGCTTAGGCGAAGCCCTGCGTCGGTAGCATCATCAACACCGTCATCACGTCGTTGTGCTGACGGTACTCTCCCGCAAAGCTCTGCTGGATCGGAGTTCGTGGGACGTCATCGAGCTGAACGTGTGCTGAACTTGGAGGTGTCGTACGTTCGGTACTTGATCAGTCGGATCGTGAAGACGTACGACTACATCAACCGTGTTGTGCTAACACTTCCGCTTTCGGTCTACGAGGGTGCATGGACAACACTCTCCCCTCTCGTTGCTATGCATCACCATGATCTTGCGTGTGCGTAGGAATTTTTTTGAAATTACTACGTTCCCCAACACCGCGTCTACCACCTTGTTTGTGCTACACGTGGCACTGTGAGTACACCAAGCTTATCCCCTCCTCTTTCTCAAGATTATCTCCTCTTCCACCCCGTGCGCCACTTTTTCTTCTTCCTTGGTCTCCATCCAATTCATCCCCGGCCTCCGGCCCATCCCCAACCAACGCATCATCGCCGGCGGGTGTGTATATATATATATATATATATATATATATATATATATATATATATATATATATATATATATATATATATTATCTTGCGCAAGTTCCTCCACCGCTGCATCTGGAAAAAGACCTCGAGCCGCATCTGACGGGGAGCACCGGCGTGGCCATCTTCTCGAGCCCAGTTTCCCGCAACAAATTTTCTACAATAATGGTGCTGCTGCAAATGGCAGCAGTGGGCAGCGTCGAATGGCTACTCTTCTAGTGCCCATGACACATCAAAGCCACCCCCGCCAGCCGCGCTCGCCTCCCTTATCCATGGCTGCACTCACTTCCCCATCCATGGCCGCGCTCTCCTTTCAGCTGTAGGAAAAGTTTTTTGCAACATGAGTCTCGTTGTGAAAGGCTCTACGGAAAATAGCTCCTGTTACAGAGATCAAATGAAAAAATGGTCAGGAAATTTTTTGCAACAAAGTTGTTGTTGCAGAAGGCTCATTTTGCAGATATCTGAGGAAAAAATGGTTATTTTTTTGTAACAAGGTCCTTGTTGCAGAAACCCGAGCGCAACAAGGCTTCTGCTGCAAAAATCTAAGGAAAAAAACGGCTAGGGAAGATTGGAACAAGTCCGGTGTTTCAGAGAGATGAAGCGCAACATTGAGCTTCTCGCAGAGATGCTTACTCGACACTCCATCCAACGGTTGCTGAGGCGGCGGATATTTTCAGATTATCCACCAGCCGGCGTGTAGCGGCGCCCTACAAAAAGTTAATGAAGTACTGAATATACATATGAATGCACTAGTAAAAAATTATGCAAAATATTGGGGGGGGGGGGGGGGGGGGGGCATTGGCCCCCACCACCCCACCGGCTAGATCCGCCATTGGAGCAATGGTACTTCGATGATTTACAACTGGGTGGCCCATGTGTTGGAGCAATGTCTGTCTTTTTTTAGGGGAGTGTGGGCATATGCCTTGTTCATGAATGTCCAACTGGACGGTGCCGAGCGCTATTCTATTTTTGGGAATACTTGCTTGACTGTGGCGCGGGGAGTTGCGGGCTTCATTTAGTGAAATCCAATCAAATCATTAAATCTATCCCTTCGCCCGTCGGCGACCCTGATGGAGCAATGCAGTGGAGGATTTAGAATTTGACCAATGCGGGGGCAACATTACAAAGGGTAGCTGTTTTTTATCAAAATACATTACAAATAGTTAATAAAGTATTGAATATACATATGCATGCACTAGTAAAATAAATTATGCAAATTGTTTGTGGGGGCCATGCCCCCCCCCCCCCATCACCCCACCCCTAGACCCGCCATCGCTTACATGCATCTTCTATGTTTTCAAAACTCTCAGAAAAAAATCTTGTAGAACACACAAAGAGCTTTACACGTAAATCCAAGTGTGTTGATTTCTCGAAAAGTTGTAAAATTCAAAAGGTAGTGTCATTTTCAATCGTGCATTTTATTAATTGTCTTATGAGAATTTTCAATCGTGCATTTGATTACTTGTCGTATGAGAATTTTGCGCTCCAGTGGTTATGTTACTCTAGTGGAGGAGTACTTCCGTTACAAAACTCAGGTCCCCTTTGATTCTTCAAAGGCACATGTGTCGCCTCATGTATAAATATTTGCAAAGACGATATTAGTTACGAGAGGATGAGGGGGCCTACGTTAGCAAATTATATACCGAGAAACTGAAAGATTTCTAAAGGAACTTTACAGTATCATGATACGGAAGAAATTTTCCTACGTAGCCTGCTTGGACCTAAGATCAAGACCAGCAAAACATGCATATGAATGTCATCCTACATGAAATTCCACGGGATTCGAGGCCCCGCGTGAGGAAAATCTTTTGCTTTGCAGACATATCCTCTCCCTTTTATCGATTTTAAAAATCACGTGAAACATCCATAATTTTTTTCAAGGACTTGATTATTGATTTTCTTGCACTGAGAAAACCATGACATATGGGTTATGCATTTTTCTCTACTACTACCATGTGTTTCCAAGAGATGAAATGTCAATACTAATATATGTATGTGTATAAACTCCTATATAAGAAACTACATAGAGTTTCTTAATGCATAAAGTATACTTCCCTTTGAAGCGTAGAACAAACGGGTTGCTGGGTGGCTAGCGAAGGTATTGTATCCACAGTCCATAAGGGGTCAAACTCTAGGCATAGCAAAGTAGCAACCAAGGTCATGTGATAGACTCTGGCTCAATACCATATAGGGATCTCGAAATTTCTGCCCAGGCACCTTTAGGAGCAAGTGCCACATTCTCATAATAGAAGAAAGGTGCCCTCATACTATGTGCAGGAAGCCATCTGCCCACTGACCGTGATCGGCATGGGGATACAATTCCTGGAGCTTCTCGGGTGAGGGATGGAGCAGACGGACGGCAACACGCGATGGCACGCCACGTTCGTCCCCGACTTCGTCACGGCGCGCACGCTCACCGCCAACGACGGCGAGATCCTCCTTCGTCATGGCGCGCTCCGGATGGTGTTGCTTGACAAGCGAGGCGTGACGGTGGACGTGCGGTACATGCGCGAGGGCGAATGCATCGAATTCGGGCAGGCGATCTCGTTTCCTTGTCACGTGGCTAGGGTTGGACAGCGCATTCAGTCGCCGTGCGCGTCCTCGCTGCATGCGGGGCCTGGTACACAGCGCGCGGAGGAGCGGCATGCAGCGGCGGGATGCGCGACATCTGGCACGGGGAGCGCTGCCGGATCAGATCCATGGCCGCCCCACCGACATGCGGGGCCCAGCAATGGCGTCGAGGTACTTAATGGCCACCGAGGGGGCGCGGGCGCACCCAATTCCCCACCTACCACCACTACCAGATCCGACTCGCATCTCGCCTATCTCTTCGGGCACCTGTGGGAGCGATCTAGGGTTTCCTCCTCTTCTCCACCCCCGCCGCGTGATTCCTTCGGTTGGTGGCGTGGCAAGGTCGGCGGTGACGACCGCTCCTTTGCGCAAGTCGCAGAGGGCTCGAAGATCCGTCTCGATCCGTCCAAGGCGATGGGGGATCAAGGTGGGGGAAGATTCAGCGGGCGGCGCGATTTCGCTGGCCGTGGTGGGTTCGGGGGTGGACGCCGACCACCGCCACCCAACCATACGCGGAACATGGTGTGGCAGCGGCCAGATCCATCGACGGCCGCGGCCGGGAGCTCCAGATCTGCGGGCGGCGGCGTTGGCGACAAGTGGGAGGCGGCGGCGCGGGCGATGGGAGGAGGGGCCAAGGAGTGGGAGACTCAGAAGACGGTGGCCCCCACGGACGCGATTCCTCCTCCTACTGCAGATTCGACCACAACCCCGGCCCCCAAGAGCTCCGAGGAGCGATGCCTCAACTGCAACAACTCAGGTCATTTCACTCCACGTTGCCCTACTATTCGTTGCGAGAAATGCAACAAGCTTGGTCATATGGCTCAGTTATGCCAATCACTCAGGCCGTGGGAGTGTGTTCCTATGTTGTGCGGGTTTCAATCACCTGGACAGGGCTTTTTCTATATCCCTGATTTGTGTGCTGCTAAACAGAGTTCTGAGAAAACTAATACTGTAGTTATCACTGTCATAGAGGGGGTTGCTACTGTGAAAGAGATAGAACATGAATTCAACTGCATTTTTGCTCATAAACCTGGAAAGAAAAAATGGCGTTGTACTGCTCGTTCCATTAGTCCAACCCAATTTGTCATGCGGTTCCCGAATGCCAGTGAAGTAGAAAGGGCATGTTGCTATGGTAAACGTCTTCCTTTGAAGGATGGTTCTATCATTGTGTGCATAACTCCATGGTCTGCATCTGTGGGGGCTAAGGGGAGTATGGAAAAAGCATGGGTTCGTGTTAGAAATGTTCCACTGGAAAAAAGATGCCCGGAACATGTTGCATATGCTGGGGCTAGTTGGTATTACTTTGGAAGTGGATGAGGCAACATTACATAAACCTGAGTATGCCAGGATATTGCTTGGATGCAGGGAGGTTAAGAAAATTCCTCCTTCCACAGAAGGGATGTTGGGTGAACAATTCTATAATTTTTTCTATGAGGTTGAGAAGGTGGTATCTGTTGGGGGAGAGAAAAATCAAACTTCCATTGCTGTTGACAGTGGTGCATCCCCATCAGTTCCAAAAAAAGCTAGGGTGGACTCATGCCCAGCTTCCTCTATGGAGCAAGGGGATACTGATGCTTCTATGGTGGGGAATCAGTCATCGCAAAACTATGATAAGAATTATCAGAGATTAGCTGTTGTGTCTGAGAATGAGGAAGAGGAGGACAGTGACGAAGGGAATCATACTGAGTTGCTTATTGAATCTATGGCCAGAGAGCATGATAAAGGAAATGTGTCATATTATGATTCTCCTGTCAACAACACGGTTGCTGGGAACATTTATGATGAGATGAGTTGTGAGGATGGGGGTATACTGCCTGCCAACAGAAAAGGTGCTTGGGAAATTATCCAAACCCATGTTCCTCCTTCTCCCATGTTTATGCCTCATTATGAAAATTCTCATGGGCCTGTGTACCCTCCCTTGCTAGATTATGTGAGCTGGCCCTCTCTGCCCCATATAGTCCCTCTTGAAGAAGGTTCGACAGAGGGGGGAGGGGATTGCAGTGCTTACACTGTTGAATCGCCCAATGGTTCTCCTCTCAGGGAAGTGGTGATGTCTGAAGAATTGACTTCACGAAGACAGTTTGAGAAGCTGGAAAAGATGGAGGACAGGGCTACTAACAGAATGAAGAAGCGTGACCTTGAAGGTGAAAATATGCTCAACACAAAAAATCAATTCTCTGTGTTATCTAATACTGAAATTGTCTTGCGTGCTTCCCTTATGGGAGTTCAAATTCCTGATGACAATTTTGTTACTGTTGATGTTATCCGTGAACTAGAAATATCTAGGAATTTACTTCTAGACAAGAAAAATGAAAGAGATCCCCCAGAGATTGTTATTAATGATGGGTTGGGCAACAGTGTTCCATTATCCTTAACTTGGGAAGAAGATAAAGAAGAGGAGGAACCTTTTATTCTTGTCCAATCCAAACAAAAAAAGAAAAGAAACCAGAGAAGACGAACAGTGGTCATTTCGCCCCATAAAGACCCTGTTAGACCCATGACTAGAAGTCAGAAGAAGGAGGGGGAGGGCAGGGCTGCTAAGAATCATGGCAGACCTGCCAGGGTGAGAGAAAAACCTGATCGTTATAAATGATTGGCCTTTTTTGGAATTGTAGGGGGGCAAGTAAGAAGGGAATGTCTACCTGTCTCACTGACCTGATTAATGCCAATGAGGTGGATTTCATTGGGTTGCAGGAAACTATGAAGAGTAGTTATACTCCTTCCTTTTTTAGAAAATTGGATCCACACCAAAGATTTATGTGGGAATGGAATCCCTCTAGGGGGAAATCTGGGGGCATCCTTTGTGGGGTCAATAGGGATAAGTTTGACATCATAGAAGTGAAGCATGGGAGGTACATTTTGCAAGTTGCCCTCTTTGATAAGAGCAGAAGCTGTAATTGGGCCCTGATGGTAGTTTATGGGGCGGCTCAGGATGAGAATAAACCGGAATTTATAGCAGAGATGTCATCTATGTGCCATAAAATCTCTGTTCCTTATATAGTTGGAGGGGATTTTAACATCCTTCGTCACAGTGGAGAGAAGAACAAAAGAACCCCTTTGTCTCATTTCTCTGATGTCTTTAACTCAGTTATACACCTGCTGGGGCTGAGAGAGATTCATATGTCAGGTGGCTGCTACACCTGGTCAAACAAACAGGAACACCCTACTTTGGAAAAGCTGGATAGAGTTTTAATGTCTTCAGACTGGGAGGACCTTTATCCTCTTATTTCTGTTAAAAAGCTAGTTAAAGAGATCTCTGACCATAATCCCCTACTCCTGGATGGGGGGGTGGCTTCTCCTAGAGCCCCTGGTAGTAGGTGCTTTAAGTTTGATAACGCTTGGCTGAACAATCCTGAGTTTTTTCCTCTAGTAGCTGCAATTTGGGCGCAGCCTGTTTATACTAGTGATCCTATTGATGTTTTGAATATCAAGTTGAAAAGAATTAAGAAATTCTTCAAAGGATGGGGATCCAACATTTTTGGTCAGAATAAGATTAGGAGAAATCTTATCAGGCTCGAGCTTCAGGAGCTGGAGAAAATGGAAGAAGAAAATGACCTGTGTGGGGAGGCCTATACTAGGAAGCTGAATATCCTAGTAGAACTTAATAACATGTATACCGAGGAAGAGACCCATTGGCACCAGTTTTCGAGTGGGAGATGGCTCCTAAAAGGGGACAACAACACTGGCTTCTTTCACAGGGTAGCCAATGGGCGTCGTAGGAAAAATTCCATGGTTTCATTGAAGTGTGGTTCTGTGATTATTGAAGGGACCAAAAACCTGCTATCCCATGCTACCAATTACTACAGAGAGTTTTTTGGACCAGCCCCTGGCAACATTTGCCAAATTGATGCTTCATTATGGTCCCAGGATGAAAACATCATGCCTGAGGATAACGAGTACCTGACCCGCCCTTTCTCTCTTGAGGAAATCAAGACGGCACTGTTTGCGATGAAACCTAATCGCGCCCCTGGACCGGACAATATTCCTGCAGAATTCTATCAACATTGCTGGGACGTTGTGAGTCCGGAGCTGTTCAATCTCTTTGAGTGGTTCTATGAGGGAAAATTAGATGTTTAACGCTTGAACTATGGGGTTATCACGCAGCTCCCTAAATCTGCGGAGGCAAATAGAATACAGCAGTGTCGACCTATTTGCTTGCTGCGATGCCCATACAAATTGATCACGAAAGCTATGGATCTTAGAGCTGCGAAAGTTGCTAACAAAATATTTAGCATCCAGCAGAATGCCTTCATTAAGGGGAGACACATTGTGGATGGCATCCTATCCTTGCATGAGGTTATACACTATACTCATGTGAAAAAAGATGCGGGAGTGATATTTAAGATTGACTTTGAGAAAGCTTATGACAAAGTCAACTGGGAATTCCTTCTGGATTGCCATGTTAAACGGGGCTTTAACTCAAAATGGTGTGGGTGGGTGTCTCAAATCCTTAAGAATGGCACGGTTAGTGTTAAGATCAATGATGAGATAGGGCCCTATATCCAGAGCGCTAAGGGGGTGAGACAAGGTGACCCACATTCTCCGTTCCTTTTTAATCTTGCGGCAGAATGCCTGACTAAGATGGTCATTTCAGCCCAGAAAAATAATCTCATTAACGGGCTAGTGTCAGTGTCAAAACCGGCGGATCTCGGGTAGGGGTCCCGAACTGTGCGTCTAGGCGGATGGTAACAGGAGACGAGGGACTCGATGTTTTACCCAGGTTCGGGCCCTCTCGATGGAGGTAAAACCCTACGTCCTGATTGATTAATATTGATGATATGGGTAGTACAAGAGTGGATCTACCACGAGATCAAGGAGGCTAAACCCTAAAGCTAGCCTATGGTATGATTGTTGTAATGTATGTTGTCCTACGGACTAAAGCCCTCCGGTTTATATAGACACCGGAGGAGGCTAGGGTTACACAGAGTCGGTTACAATGGTAGGAGATCTACATATCCGTATCGCCAAGCTTGCCTTCCACGCCAAGGAAAGTCCCATCCGGACACGGGACGGAGTTTTCAATCTTGTATCTTCGTAGTCTTGGAGTCCGGCGGACGATGATAGTCCGGCTGTCCGGACACCCCCTAGTCCAGGACTCCCTCAGTAGCCCCTGAACCAGGCTTCAATGACGATAAGTCCGGCGCGCATAATGTTCGGCATTGCAAGGCAGGTTCCTCCCTTGAATAATCCAGAGAAGATCACGAACCCCAGGATAGTGTCCGGCTCTGCATAATAAATTCCACATTCCACCGTAGAGAGAATAAAATATACACCAGTTCAATCTGCTGACGTATTATGCGGCGTGACATCACACCGCTACCAAGCCTTTACTTGAATTGTTTTTTATTATACCACCTCAGCATGTTTAGCGAAGCAGTTTCCTTGGCACGTCTTGTCGAAGCAGAGATCGTGTTCCCCTTATTCCGGGATTCTCATCAATACGTGCGTGGGTAACCCAACCGTGCCCGTCGCCCCGCCTCCTCCATCGAAGGTGAATCCCGAACGGTCATGGAGACGACCCTTGGTATTTTTCCCCTTTATAAGAGGACCAAGGACCGTTCCTTTTCTTCAATCTCGCATCGAATCTCCTCCTCGCTCCTAGTTCCAGCACCCAGAGCCCCAGATTCGAGCGCTTCGGATTCTCAATCATGTCCGGCTCCGACCTCCAGGGCCGGTGGATGCCCTCCTCCGTCACGGAGGAGGACATATTGAAGCTACGTGAGGCCAAGTACCTGGCCTACAAGATTTCGCACAGGTTGCCTGCCCAAGGGCAGGCCGTGCCCGCCCCCGAGCCCGGCGAATATGTTGTCTTTGTATCCCACCTCCGTCGGGGTTTAGGCTTCCCGACAGACCCCTTCGTGAGAGGGCTCATGTTCTACTACGGGCTGGATTTTCACGATTTGGCTCCGGAGTCCATCCTCCATATCTCCGCATTCATTATCGTCTGCGAAGCCTTCCTCCGCGTCACTCCCCACTTCGGCCTGTGGCTGAAGACCTTCAATGTGGAGCCGAAGATGATCGGGGGGCGTCAAGCAGAGTGCGGCGGGGCGGCCATAAGCAAAAAGGCCGATGGCCCGTGGCCCAAGGGTTCCTTCCAAGAGGAACTCGGACTGTGGCAGCAGGAGTGGTTCTATATCACCGCTCCGAAGGGCAGCAAGCAAAAGCCGCCGCCTTCATTCCGCCCGGGACCTCCACGTCAACTGATGTCGTGGGTCAACCAAGGGCTCAATTGGGGGCCGTCCGAAGACGTGCCCTTATTGCAGGGCCGGATTCGAGACCTCCAGGCAAGGAAGATCAATCTGGTTATGGTGATGCAGGTTATGCTAATTAGGCATCTTCTGCCCTGCAAACGCCGTCCTCCCCGTCTATGGGAGTTCAACCCGGAGGGACCTAGGATTCTCCAACACTTCATGGGCGCGACACCCGTGGAGATGTACAAGATGTTCTTCGGACCGCAGGTGGCGTGTCCGGAATTGGCTGAGGACGCAGGCCTAAGCCGCAATCGCCCGGATACTCAGGTAAATAGCTCAAAGCCCGGACGTTCTGTTTATCTGTTTTTCTAGAGTTCGCCTCCTGACCCATTACTCTTCACAGGAGTGGGTGGCGCGATCAAGGCTGATAAGGTGTCCGGCCCCCCTCCCAGAGACCGCACTGGAGCCCGTGCTGGTCAGAATGTTGGAGGTCGCACCCATAGAAGGGAGCGATGGGAAAAATAGAGGAGCTATTATTTCGCCCAAAGGGGCGTCCGAAGAGGGGGGAATCAAGAACCCCTCCTTCCAGGGAGAGAAGAGGACCGCCTCCGAGGATCCGGAGGCCAAAGCCCCTAAACGGGGGAAGAGATCTTCCCCGGGGGGTCCGGCGTCCGGGGAGAATCCGGACGCACAATCATCGCCGAAGAATCAGCCCTCCAGCGAGCCGTGAGTATGAAAAGGGGATTTCATTAGTAAGAAAATACCTCCATTTGTGCTTCTGTGGGTGACCGAAATTTTTATCTTGCAGTTCGGATTTGCAGCCTTCGCAGATGAGTTCGTCTTCGGGGGACCTTCTTCCGGAGATGATGGAGAGCGAAACGCCCCCGTCTACTGCGCCATCAAATAAGGTAGACGAGCCTGAAGTATCATCACGGAGGGTATCCCCGAGTTCGGAGGGGCCGAAGAGTTCGGCGCCCGCTGGTATCCGGCCGGGAGAACTGAAGAATCTGCTTGAGAGGGCGTCCATCTCAGAAGATCACCGTGCGTTGATGCGCATGGTGATTGGAAGGATTTCGTCCGCCGAGAGCGGATTGCGTAATGCCGCTATGAGTTTGCTGGCGGGATTTGAGGTACGCAAAAGTGACGCACCTTCTATTTTTGACAGTTTTGCACATAAAGGGTGCCCTGTATAGATAGTAGCCCCTGAGACTCGGTAGGTTGTCGAAGACGACAGCGTGCCGAGGATCGAAATCGCAAGTAATGAATGTCACCGTTCCTATGCAGGTGGCGGATAGTCCGAGGGCTAGCCGGACTAGTGGGGTTGCCGAGTTAATGCGGCAACTTGACGCGGCGGATGCGGACATCGCACTTGTCAACCGGCGACTTGACGAGTCGCAAGGTAAATGAGTTCTCCACGGTCGCTTTATTAATGGGGTCAAAGCCCTCCTCTGATAAATTATATGCTGTTATACAGACGGTGCTGCTGCTGTGGAGAGCCTTCGGGCCGAACTTGCTCAAGCTAAGGAGCAAGCCCGAAGGAGTGCGCGGCTGCCTCGAGGGCGGCCGAGGAGTTGAAAGCCGAAAGGGCTGCTCACTGCATAAGCAGGGAAGAGGTGGCCGAATTGGCCGTGAAAGTAAAAGATGCTGCCGACCGCAATGAGGCTCTTGAAAATGAGCGCTTATCAGAGCGGGAAAACCTGAAGAAGGCCACCGCCGAGGCCAAGGATGCCCGCTCTGCAATGCGGGCCATGAGGGAGGAGCTGCGCTAGGCCGGAGATATCGTGGCTGGCAAGCCTTATCTGCTGCGTCGCCGGTTTATGGATCAAAAGTATGCTCAATTTGATCGGCTGTGGAGTCCGGAGGATCCGTATATGGACTTAGTGGCAAGTGCGGCTGATGCCGTTGAGCACTTCCGGAGCCAGAAGGATCACAAAACGGAAGAGCTATTTTGGTCTCAATTCCATAGTCCGGATCGCTCACTTCCGTTGACCGACCGGTTGGCCGAATGGGCCGAGCTAAATAGATTATCCGGACTCGCCATGACTGACATCGTGGCTCATGTCTGGCCAGAGAGGCCCAAGGCAACGAGCTACTTCGGCTTACTGCAGCAATTCCTTGGAGCGGTGCCGCACATCAAGGAGATGAAGCGGTCGGCCTGCATCGAAGGCGCGCGGACGGCACTTGCCCGCGTAAAGGCGCATTGGACAGATATGGATGCCACCGCTGTTGCCGCCCAGGGTTCGGATGAAAGCCGGCTCCCCGCCGAGCACTATTTCGGGGAAGTTATGCGTGGTGCTCGTGTAATAGAGTCACAGTGCTCAAAAAATGTCACGTTCAAATGAACGTTTTAGCTTGTAAAACAATGAGTATGCAATAACTGCTTTTTATACTTGTGCGTCCCAAGTAGTAAAACTGCTCCTGAGCGGCCGTTTTCGTATACATTTGTATAACCTGAAAGATTGCAGTCTTCGGCTTCAGCCCCCACGCACAAGGTGCGGGGGTGTTCGCAAAAATAGCGCGTGTTCACACTTAATCCGACGTCTCGGTCCTGTTTAGGAGGTGGTAGCGTAGCAAACGAGGCAATCCGGACTATAATGCTTTATCACTTTCACTTAGCCAGTGGAGTTCGAGGGTGGGGCTACGATATAGCCCCTGGGGGCACCGCACTTCTCCGATTTCGGGGCGCGTGTGTGCCTGACCGGGAAACGGTCCTTCGTCAAAGCGGGGAATTCTAAACATTCCGGTAGTCGATCGAGTGGTTGACCAGTCTCTCGCTATATCATGACAGTCAGTTTTCGGCTTTCTCTACTGAGGTGCTCGCCCAGCCGAACTGGGGCACAATCGCAGTAGTTCTCCTGGTGCCGCGTTAGCCGATGATACGGAACGTAAGGCAGCAAAACACAGGAGCCGGGCAAACCCAACATTTGACCAAAGACATGATTCGGAGCTGATGCATATAATGCCTAACTCGAGACGCCGAACACTCCCTAAGGTGTTCGGTCTTTTATGATAATGGGCAGAATAATGCCCTAAGCCCCTAGTGTCCAGGTACGGGCATGGTCTTCTGACGCGGCCGATGCCAAAACGTCAGGCTCCGCTTTGGTTATAGGAAGAAACCAAGGGAGAATAACAACAAGAGACAGTAAAAAAGGTTTACGCAGGGTCTTAATCTGAAAAGAATCCTCGCAACGGGTCCCTACTGCACGTCTGCGCCTGTGTCTCCGTTGTGCCGTTATCCTGGACGGGTATGCACGTTGTTCATCTGTAAAAAGAGAGGAAAGTTTAGTTTGAAAACAATTCGTGCGAAAAAAAGGTATGTGTGAAGGAAAAAATATAAACAAGCAAAGAGGGGTTTGAATGAACCCGCGGTTGAGTGTGCGCGCAGCCCCTTGTGAAGGGGTGTGCGGCTAGGGAGCCCCTAGCCTACTGATGCCGGACTCGTCTATCCGTGTCCGGGGTCTTTGGGTGACCCTCGCACTGAGATAATGCCACGCGGACCGGGCATCTTGAGTGTAAGAGACGCGTAATGTGGTATGGCGTTGAAACGGACAAAAGCCTTTCGTCCCAAGAGTGCTTGATATCCACTTTTAAATGGGACGATATGAAAGATTAGTTTTTCACGCCGAAAGTTGTTCGGTGGTCCGAACACGACTTCTAGTAATAGGGAGCCTGTGCACTTGGCATAAGGGTCTGGCGTCACTCCTTTGAAGGGAGTGCGGCTGTGCCGAATTTTGTTAGGGTCTGTCCCCATCTTGCGGATTGTGTTTGAATACAGCAGGTTTAAGTCGCTGCCTCCGTCCATTAGGACTTTAGTAAATTATAATCCGTCGATTATGGGATTCAATATCAGGGCAGTCCGTCCCGCGTTTCAAACACTTCTGGAATAGTCCAGGTGGTCGAAAGTGATTGGATTTGAGATCCAATCTCTATGGTCTGCTGGGTTGGACCGTGCGAGGCTCTTTTTAGGAAGTGCCGCACTATTTTTCCGTATTATCACATGAAGTGAGTTTACTGCTTTGACTTCTTGTGGGAAAGTCTTTTGTTTTCTGGTGCTCTGCTAGTGGGGTTTATCTTCTTCGCTTGACGCGTCGAGCCCCTTGTGTTCGGCGTTTAGTCGGCTGGACTGTTTGAAAACCCAACAATCCCTGTGGGTGTGGTTTGCAGGCCTTCCGGGGGTACTGTGGATTTGACATATCCAACCCAAAATCTTGTTTAAGTTGGACAACTCGTCGTTGTCATCCTTAAGAGGCGGTATTTCGTTGTTTGGCCGCGAGCTTTTGAATCCGGTGTTGACTGCCGTGTTCTTTGGTCTTTTCTCTTTATTCCGGCGCTGCTCTTTTCCGCGTCGTGATTTTCCGTTTCCATCTCTTATCTCGGATGTACTTGGGTCGTTGGTGCTGCATCTTGCTAGCCAGCTATCCTCTCCCGCACAGAAGCGGGTCATGAGGCTTGTTAGTGCGGACATTGTCCTCGGTTTCTCTTGGCCGAGGTGCCTGGCAAGCCATTCGTCTCGGACATTGTGTTTAAAAGCTGCTAAGGCTTCGGCGTCCGGACAGTTGACTATTTGGTTCTTTTTGGTGAGAAACCTGTTCCAGAATTTCCGCGCTGACTCTTCGGGCTGTTGAGTTATATGACTTAGGTCGTCTGCGTCCGGAGGGCGGACATAAGTCCCTTGAAAATTTGCTCTAAACGCGTCCTCGAGCTCTTCCCAACTTCCAACAGTGTTTTCTGGGAGGCTTTTAAGCCAATGACGGGCTGGCCCTTTGAGCTTGAGGGGTAGGTATTTTATGGCGTGGAGATCATCTCCTCTGGCCATGTGTATATGTAGTATATAATCTTCTATCCAGACTCCAGGGTCTGTTGTTCCATCGTAGGCCTCTATGTTTATGGGTTTAAATCCTGCTGGGAATTCATGGTCCAGCACCTCATCGGTGAAACATAGTGGGTGTGCGGCGCCCCTGTATTTGGGTGTGCCGCTATCTTCGGACACTTGACGTGTTGCCTTGCTTCTTGGGGCCTTCTTCTCTGGCCCGTAGATGGACCTGGCTGGGCCATCTGTCCTTCCAAGTTCGTTGGTTGGTTTATGTGTGGCGCCGCTTTCAGAATTTGGCCTGTCATCTGGCCGTCTATCCGACCAGGCTGCCTCTTTATTTTTTGACTGTGGGGGCTCTATGGCCTCGTCGTCGAATTCTGGTAGCAGCTTGCGCTTCGGGTAGCTCTTTGATTGGTGGCCATTGCCGTATTTATCCGCGGTTTTGAGTACTTTGCTCCACCTCTTTCTGAGTGTGTCTTCCGCTGTTTTGAGCTTCCGTTTTTCTTTCTTCAAGCTTCTTGCAGTGTTGATGAGTCTTTTCCGAAGGTTTTTACCTTCCGGCGGCGTGTCCGGCGTGAGATCGTCCGAACCGTCGTTTTCGCCGGGCCTGGACTGATTATCTGACTCGTCCTGTTCGGACGGTTGCTTATCTACATGCTCGTCGTCCACTTTTGTGCCCTTCTGTAATGCGGGGTCCTTAGGAGCGTTGTTGTTGTCGAGGCGGGGGTTAGGGCGGCGTCTGCGCCACCGTTTTGGTTGTTTATCGGCGGGGTTATCCTCTGCCGCGGCCCGTTGGTCCTCGTTAACGCTCTCTTTTGGGGTATCCACCATGTATATGTCATATGACGAGGTGGTCCTCGCGTGCCCTATAGGCGCTGTTTCTTGTTCGTCTCCGGCGTCGATGTCTTCGGAGTCGTAGTCTAGCATGTCGGTTAAGTCGTCGACAGTGGCTACAAAGTGGGTGGTGGGTGGGCTCTGAATTTCTTCGTCGCCCGTATCCCAACCATCCTGGCCATAGTCCGTCCAGGGCTCTCCTGATAACGAGAGATGCTTTAGTGAATTCAGGATGTCGCCAAAAGGCGAGTATTGGAAGATGTCCGTGGCGGTGAATTCCATAACCGACGCCCAATCCGATTTGGTTGGTGGGGGCGCGGGAGGTTCGGAGTCCGGCAGGGAGTCCGGCACCTCGGAATCACGAGTTTTGCGAGGGACGAGATTAGTGTTCGGCTCCATCGCCGTGGTAGTTGAAGCCCCCGAGGCGGTGTCCATCCACCGATCCTCTATCTGGGCAATCGGCTCCGGACTAATGGCTGGAGCGGATTCGCGTGCGGCCACCAGGGCACTGTTCGGCGGCAGAGTTAGATCATGCCCATCGCAACAGTGCGGCGCGCTCGGCTGTGGCTCGGGTTTGTCGAAGATCAAGTCTCCGCGGACATCGGCCGTGAAGTTTAGGCTTCCGAATCTGACCTGATGGCCAGGGGCGTAGCTTTCGATCTGCTCCAGATGGCCAAGCGAATTAGCCCGCAGTGCGAAGCCGCCGAATACGAAGATCTGTCTGGGGAGAAAAGTCTCACCCTGGACAGCGTCGTTGGTTGCAGATGCCATCAAGCCTATCGGTGA
This sequence comes from Triticum timopheevii, assembly GCA_963921465.1. NCBI lineage: Eukaryota > Viridiplantae > Streptophyta > Magnoliopsida > Poales > Poaceae > Triticum > Triticum timopheevii. The sequence goes on along the minus strand of OY997272.1, from coordinate 66,031,824 downwards.
CGACACAGAGGAACTCTCAATGAAAGCACCAATGTCGGTGTCAAAACCGGCGGATCTCGAGTAGGGGGTCCCGAACTGTGCGTCTAGGCGGATGGTAACAGGAGACGAGGGACTCAATGTTTTACCCAGGTTCGGGCCCTCTCGATGGAGGTAAAACCCTACGTCCTGCTTGATTAATATTGATGATATGGGTAGTACAAGAGTGGATCTACCACGAGATCAAGGAGGCTAAACCCTAAAGCTAGCCTATGGTATGATTGTTGTAATGTATGTTGTCCTACGGACTAAAGCCCTCCGGTTTATATAGACACCGGAGGAGGCTAGGGTTACACAGAGTCGGTTACAATGGTAGGAGATCTATATATTCGTATCGCCAAGCTTGCCTTCCACGCCAAGGAAAGTCCCATCCGGACACGGGATGGAGTCTTCAATCTTGTATCTTCGTAGTCTTGGAGTCCGGCGGACGATGATAGTCCGGCTGTCCGGACACCCCCTAGTCCAGGACTCCCTCAGCTAGCTTCTGGGTTGATAGAAGGAGGGGTAGGCATCCTTCAATACGCGGACGATACCGTCCTGTGCTTTGAGCATGACGTTGACAAAGCTGTCAACATCAAGCTGTTGTTGTATCTTTTTGAACTCATGTCTGGTCTAAAAATTAACTATGATAAGAGCGAAGTGTTTGTGGTGGGAGGGGATAATGACACGGACAGCATATATGCTGACCTGTTTGGCTGTCGTGTGGGATCTTTACCTATGAAATATTTGGGAGTTCCAGTTACTTATTCCACTCTTAAGAACATTGAGTTGGATTCCCTGGATGTTAAAATGGTTAAGAAATTGGATGCATGGGTGGCATATGCAGCCTCCTCTGGTGCTAGGCTCACTTTGCTTGACTCCAGTTTGGATGGTATTCCATCTTACTTGATGTCGATGTTTCTTTTCAACAAAACCTTTATAGAAAAAATAAACAAACATCGCAGACGTTTTTTTTGGAGGAGGAAGAATAAGAAGCGAGCTTATCATATGGTTAAATGGGCGAGAATTTGCCAATCGAAAAATATTGGTGGCTTGGGTATAAAAGACCTTCACAAACAAAATATCAGCTTGCTTGTGAAGTGGTGGTGGAAGCTGGAAACTGGTGATGGACTATGGCAGCGCATCGTACGGGCAAGATATTTCAGAAACAAAACGGCCGCAAACATTCGCAGTCGTTTTTCTGATTCTCCCTATTGGAAATCTATCATGAAGGTCAAAGGCGTTTATATGGCCGGGAGAAAAGTCAACATTAACAAGGGGGACCTGGCAAGGGTTTGGCATGACCCATGGATGGATAATGATATCCTGCGAGAACACTTTCCTGTTCTGTATGACATCTGTCAAGATCAAGACTGTTCTATCGCCTCTTTTGTAGACAATGACTATAATCTTCCCTTCAGACGTAGGCTCTTTGGAGAGCTGGAGGAACAATGGAAATGGATAGTGTGTGAGGCTAAGAAGATGCATCTGAATGGGAACCCTGATGCTATCTCCTGGTCTTTGAATAGTGGAGGTAGATTCACCACTAAATCTGTATATAAGTGGCTGGAGAGAGACCTATCTGGCCCTAACTATAAATGGGTGTGGAAAGCGGCTATCCCATTGAAAATAAAAATATTCCTATGGCAATTATTCCAAGATGCTGTTCTCACGCGCGATAACATGCGACGGAGGAAATGGCCAGGAAATCCGGTGTGCTCTTTTTGTACTAATGTGGAAACTGCTAACCATCTCTTTTTCACTTGCTCTCTCGCCCGCACAGTTTGGGGGGTGTTGGGGTTGACTGTTGGGGCTTCCTGCGCTCCCAGATCAATCTGGCAAAGTCTGGTCTGGATGTATAATTTGTTTCCTGGAGGCAAAAAATTCTATATGATGATCCTTGCTGCAGTATGCTGGGGGATTTGGTGCCTTCGCAACAAAAATACTTTTGATAATTATAATGCTCATTCTTCGCTGGAGGCTGTCTTCACCGCTTGCTCTTTTATGTTATACTGGGCAGGGCTGCTTAAGGAGGATGACAGGAGGAAATTCCAGGATGGTGTGAAGAGACTGGCTCATGTGGCAGCGGCGCTGGCAGACAGGCCCTATGCACGTGGCAGACTTCTTCTGGGAGATGGAGATGGCATACAGATTGGTTAGATCGTGTTAGTCCCATCTTAACTTGGCCTATATCCACTGGGGTTTGATGCCCGTTGGATCGCTCTTTTGTGGCGTTGGTTGTCCTATCCTTTGAAGGCTAGACTCTGGTTAGGTTAAGTATGTAGCGAACTTTGGTTGATTGTGTCGCCAGGTTTTCGCCCCACGGCTGATAGTCCGTTACAGGGCTATCATGCAGTGGGTTTCTTGACGATGCACCAACTCGCTCTCCCCTTTCAGTCTCCTTCGCTTGGCAGTTGGTCCTATTCGGCTTGATGTTCATTTTGCGTTACTCTTCCAAAAAACAGTGACAGACTGATGTATTTCCGTTGATTGCAAAATTAATGAAAAGGGATGTGAGCCCGGTTGGAAAAAAGGTCATGTGATATATATAGGCTGGGTTTTCCCCTCTGTTTCTTACTTCCTTTTTTACGACTGCTATATGAGTGTGTATAACTAAGCTTAAATCTTGGAGTGGCCTGGGCCTTACCTTTCACCCACCTAGCACGTCACGTGTGTCTCATTAAGACGGATTTATATCATTACAACACCAAAGAAAATGATTATTGCCACAAAAATGACTGAATCGATGTGAGATGTGTCGAAAGGATCGTCGACATTGATCCCCCTGAGTTCGGTCTACGGTACCGCCAGTATACGCTGTATGAATGCGCGCGCACGTGTGTGATGGTGTATGTCTACATTGTACTCGATGTTTCTTCTGAAAAAATATCTACTCCCTCCGTTCTTAAATATTTGTCTTTCTAGACATTTTAAATGGACACGACATACGGATGTACATAGACATATTTTAGAGTGTAGATTCACTCATTTTGCTCCGTATGTAGTCACTTGTTGAAATCTCTAGAAAGACAAATATTTGGGAACGGAGGGAGTATATGCAAACTATTTTTTACATTATGTTTTCTTTTCTTTTTGAACATCAGTCACCGTAGACGCCTCGTCATCGACGGAAACGTCTCCTTCCACTGAAAGCGTATCGCGGAAAGACTTGAACCCTGGTGGGCTGAGGATACCACATTCCCTCTAATCATCCAACCACAGGTTGGTTCGTTTTTACATTATGTTTTCACTTATCATCTTGCGGTAAAAACATGGACACGGTTCTGTTTCCATCGATAGAGAGGGGGTTGACCCGCAGCCCGGCAACCCACCCACACGGTCAGTCACGCCACGCTGCGTCGAAGAGGCGAGGCGCTCCCGCACTGACACACTCCACGACCGACCTCACGCCTCCCTCGCTCGCTCGCACGCTCTCGGGAATCGCGAACCACCACCGCCACCACCACCCCAGCCGCCTCGCCTCGCCGCGCCGCGCGCCATGGCCGGCGGCGACGCCAGGCCACTCGCCGACGCCGCCTTCCTCCGCTTCCTGCTCCCGTCCCCAAAGCCCGAGCCCGCCGCTCCCGCCCGCCTCGCCCCGCCGCACTGCCTCATCGCGCCCGCCCAGCCGGACCCGCCCCCCGGCGCCAGCCCCGACGAGCGCCTCTTCATCGTGCCCCCCACGCGCCCCGCCTGGCTCCCTCCGCAGCCGCCGCCCCCTTTCCCACTCCCTCCGGCGCGGCGCGTCCACCCGGCCGCCGGCGCCGCGCGCAATGCGGGCCGCTTCGCCGCCGGCCGGGGCGGCCAGGCGAGGCGGAGGGCCGGGGATTTCGCCGGGAACAGGGGCCGCGCGGGCCCCGATAGGCGGAGGGCGGGCGGGGGCCTCCCCGTGAAGGCCAACGGGGGCGAGGACCGCGCCGGGGCCAGAAGGGCTGCGGCGGCGGCGGCGCGGAGGGAGAATAGGGTGTGGGTTGCCGTGGAGAGGAAGGGCGGGGGTGGCGGCAGCGACGCCGACGACCAGGCGGCCGTGGGCGGGGGCTACGCGGGCGGAGACGAGGCCGGAGGGAGCATCGAAGGGGAAGAGCCGCTGGAACCGGACGACGGCGAACAAGACGGCGATGGCCGGCGTCTTGGGGAGGAATTGGAGGATTCTCTCCTCATCGCCGGTGACCAAGAGCACCATGAAAGTGACGGCGGCCGGCAGTCAAGCGAGGTAGTGGAAACACCCCCCCCCCCCCCCCCCCCCCCCAAAAAAAAAAACATCCGCCTTTTCATATCCACACCTGATTTGAAACAAACTTAGCTTAATTTGTCATTTTTCTTCCCTCTGCAGAACACCATGGCGCAAGCACGGCGCCTGCAGATCAGAACACACACAGGATGGATGGAATGCCGCCATGACATCGGCACCTTCGCCTCCGGCTTGCTCTCCATCTACGAATCCCTCAAGCCGTCAGAGGAGCACATGTCCAAGCAGAGCCGGCTCATAGACTCCCTAGCAAAGTCAGTGAGCAAAGAATGGCCCAACGCCCAGCTGCATCTCTACGGATCATGCGCCAATTCCTTTGGAACTTCCCACAGCGACGTCGATGTCTGCCTCGAGATCGAGATCGGCACGGGCAGCGAGGTGGAGCTTCTTCTGCGGCTGGCTGAGATCCTGCGCGGCGATAATTTCGACAGCGTGGAGGTAAGCAAGCCTTCACTACACGGAGCTTTGCAATTTGTAAAATTCTGTTGTAAAAAATTCACTGTAATTTATACTACATGGAGCTGTGCATGATCGTTGTTTCAGAATTTGCTGTGAAGTGAGGCTGTTGGTTTGATCCTCTATCATCCTTGCAGGCGATTACCAGTGCTAGGGTGCCCATTGTGAGGATGTTGGATGCAGGGAGTGGCTTCTCTTGTGACATTTGCATCAACAATCTACTTGCTGTCGCCAACACGAAGCTTCTCAAGGATTATGCCCAGATAGATGGTAGATTGCTTCAGCTGGCCTCCATTGTCAAGCACTGGGCCAAACTGAGGGGTGTCAATGAGACATACCGCGGAACCCTCTCCAGCTATGCGTGAGTTGAACGATTATGATGGATTCATCTCAGATAATTATGTTTATATGAATTCTCAAAAGAATGGGGACTCACTTGTTTATGTAAAATTGTAGATATGTGCTTATGTGCATCAGTTTCTTACAGCTGAGGGAGCCCAAGATCCTTCCCTGTTTGCAGGTATGTACCTTCTGTTGCATCAACTTCTTCATAAATCATCTTATTTGTGCCAATGCAGAAACTACTGAAAGTGCCGAGTGCACTTTGTAAAATTTATCAAAATTTATAAATCCACATTTTCCTATTTATTAATTTTATTTTTAAAATGATATTTTCTCTTTCTTTCATTTATGGTAGAATTATGTGCTCTAGTGGTCATGGATTTGCCCCATTTGACACTGTGCATGCATGTGATATGGATGACTGTATTTGGATGGCTCATCACCATCATTCAGTTATGGTTGGTCAATTTTCTTTTCTTCTTTTCCTTTTTCTTTTCATTTTTCTTAGTGGGTTATTTTGCCATATATTTCATCATTTTTGGTTTGCTGTATTTATAGTTACCAGGTAAGTCAGAAGGGAGCATGAAAGTTCTTGTCCATGCTTTCAGCTTCATGATATGCGTCGGTCTGGTCCATTTCATCCTGATGCAACTAATGTTTCCACCTTTCCCCACATTTTCAGGCTATGGAGCCTACATATACCATGGTTGTTGATGGCACTGAATGCGCTTACTTCGACGAAGTTCATCAGCTTCGTGATTTTGGGGCTGAAAACAAGGAGACCATTGCGGAGTTACTCTGGGCATTTTTCCATTACTGGGCATTCCAGCATGATTACAGGAAAGATGTCGTCTCCATCCGCATGGGGAAGATAATCAGGTGATTAAGGACCAGCATTCTTCTTCTAATCCAAGAGTTCAATATCGATCTAATTTCATCTAGCTTATAAGAGTTTAAACATTTTTTTTTCTCACCTGGTGTGATGTTGCAACGGCATATAGCAAGAAGGAGAAGAACTGGACGACTCGCATCGGGAACGACCGCCATCTGATCTGCATCGAGGACCCTTTCGAGACCGGCCATGACCTAGGCCGTGTAGTCGACAGGCAGACAATCAGGATCATCAGGGAGGAGTTTGAGCGGGCCGCTGCCGTACTGCAGCATGACGATGACCCTTGCATGACCCTTTTCGAGCCCTACAATTATGAGAACTAAACACCGAAAACACCTGAAAATTCATCAAACATTTCTGCCAGGAAGGTGAAGGTACAGATGATGAACTGTTTGAACATTCTGGTAAACGGAATAAATGAATGAACTGGGTTGCATTAAAGAAAAGATGAAATTTGGGTCAGGTGCATTCACCTGCCAGAAGATGGGCCGTGATTCGTCGCAGAGAAAACTGATTTGGTAGGACTATGCTCTGCTGGAAGATGAGCTGTGCCAGCTGCAGGCTGCAATGAGTTCCCCGTGACCGGTACACTCTCATGTTCTGTGCTCTGGTCACCTGAAAAGAGCAATCTCAAACCTTCTTTATGGCATGGAACTGCATGGATTCACAATAGGGAAACTTAATGATCTCACTTTCCAGGATATTTTTTCAACATCCATATTCTTTCATCTTGTGTAACAAAAAAATTTGGACATTTTCAACCATTTTATAATTCTTAAACCAACAAAAATTCTTTACATGCTTGCGTAACTGCACTTTTACAGTCACGGGTGTTGGACAATGTAACCTTCTCTGCAGCTGTAAAGCGTGAGATGAAGGTCCCTAGGACAAAAGGATACCACAGGAGACTGAATTCTACCCTAGAGCCAAATGGACTTTCCTAGTCCTGAAGAAATCGAGCAGGTCTCGACTCGCAAAATAAAAAAATAAAAAATCGAGTAGGTCTTGAACTTTGTTTCCAATATTATCATGTGCAGTTCCTGCTCTAATCATAGACACTGCTGAATGATGTTTACGGGATTGCAAAACATGCATGCCCTCTCTCAACCATCCTCTTATGTTGCCTTCACTTTGACTTGCTCAGGCTGGTTGAAATTTTCATTATACAACATGCCCGTTGGAGAAACAAGCCGTTGTAGAGCGCTTCCAAACCGACTCTGTAATGGAAACATTGTTCAAAGAGACCAAATTAGGGCTATCGTAAGATGCTGCATTTCTAAATACAACGCATTTTGTAGAAATGAACATACCCACTGGAAGAAGACAAGTACCCACCAGCATAGTGTCAAGCTACTAAACTTGTCACGGACAAGCTTTAAAGACAACAAGAAAAGAGAAATCATCTTTATCAGACGAGTATTCCATCGCAAAAAATAAGAGTAATTAACATAAAACTTATATACTAAAAAGAATAACCGGAAAAAAAATGAACTATTCAAGACGGCATCTGATTTTTTGTTCTTTTACTTGCTGGGCAGTGATTTCACAGCTTTATCAACCAACAAAGTGTACAGAGGTAGATAGTTATCAGTACATAGCAAATTGTGGTCCTATTTTTTCATGGTTCAGACCTGGTATTCAAAATATTCAGATCCTTCTTTCTTTCTCAAGTTGGCATATCCTTTATCAATGTTATCATTATTTAAATTAGCAAAATAAAAATTGAAAGCCCAATGAGGTCTCACAGAAAAAAAGAAATAAGGAAACAGACATTACCAATAGAAGAAGGGTTCCAACGCAGAAGCATGCACCCATTGATTGACTCAAATACCTGAGATCCCTTCCAGCCTGAGGACAGAAAGAGAACCATCAGACATTTCATCAAATCCTCCAGCCAATGCTAGGTATTCAGCCATTGATCTTATAAACTTAGCAGAATAGGCCCTTTATTCTGTTCTAATTGTCAATGTAGTATCATAGCAAGTCAAGATGGTTTACCGCATTAACTATCACACTGCTGATGGCCTATTGTCAGGTGGGTATGTTAGGATCAGCCAAATGAATTATACCAACTTACCAGTAATGCTCCTTCAAGGCTGTGTACTGAAGGTGTCACCAACAATGCAGTGAAATATGGAATCAGCACTTTGTGCATCTGTTAAAAATAGTGCAGTGGAACTATTAGTTTCTCACACAAAACTCTGGTAGTCATGGATTAATAGTAGCATTAAACTTTCTGCAGAGAAACCAAGTTAATTCTCCAAAGAGTACATCAAACAATTCCTAACAGACTGATATGACGAAGACAGCCTTTTAAAATCAAAATCAGGATTAGCAATAAATTAGTAAGCAGATTCGTATATGCCATAGACCAGAGTTAGATGGCCCTGGATCTGGGTGCAAGCATGCCATGATGGAAGCCATAGTGAAGGGGCGAGGAGGAAAATAGGACTAGATTGATATATTTTTCTATTGCTTCCTCAATCTATAAGAGGTCCAATGGGATCCCTCGGATAGGAGCGCTGAGTATTCAACAATGCACGAATTAAAAATGTCGATTCTAGAGATAGGATACTATATATGGCGAAGATAGCCTTCACAACAAGTTATAGACACTTGGAAACAACATGTACATAGACAACTGGCATACTGATTGTTTCTGAGGAGCAATCCGTATCTGAAGTACTTCCAGAACATGTAAAAATTAAAGCAGTACATCATACCTGTTGTACAACCATTTGATCATTGGTAAACAGACTAGGAAAAAGCCACGGGACAATCGTTCCAGCTGTCCCCACAGTCAGTCCAGCTATAGCTCCAATAACTACGAGTGACTTGAGTAGCATCCTTGCCTAGATTAAAGGTACCTTCAGTATCATTCAGAGTAATGAACATAATATTCATACAGATTGATGTAGAAACAACTACGGTAAAATGCAGCCACTACTTAAGTCAATCAAAGCACCATCAGTGCAGCACATGTTGCTTCAAGCATGCATAGTGGTGCTGGGTCCACCAGCAGCTTTTGCTCTGTTACAGGGAAAAGAAGGCAGGTGTGTACCAATTAAACATATGAAACCTGTTACACAACATGCACAGGTCAGAACTCAAATATTTGTGTCAACATTCAACAGTCAAGACACTTCATGTCCTAAGAAATAATAATCTACCAAAAATGTAACAGTATCAAACTTCTGATAGATTCTATCGAAATAAGATTATTAGAAATCTTAGATGAACTCCTTTTTTCATTTCTAGGCTTTCAAAATGTCTTGTCAATGGCATAAGTCTTAAGTCACATTCAGCTCTGTTTTGACCAGATGAGCCTTCCCCCTAATACAATTGATGATTACTTGTTGGCTTATCTCGGCATTTTCATGCAAAATATTTTGAAGAAAACTGAAAAGGAAGCTCCTTGTGAAATTAATCTGCTGAACCGATGAAAAGACGGTCTGCATGTCAGTTGATAAATTTAACCAAACAAAAGAAAAGTCTGAAAAATACAAGTGTCCAAGCATACATGTTCATCAAACACAACTTTGCACAGATTCTTGGATATGTACTGATATTACTGCTAAAAGTACGGCAAAGTAAAATGGTATGATATTCACAGGAAAATGAGCACTGTTGATAGGTACCTTCATCAAATTGCGGTTAGCTCCGTATATCATCTCCGGCATAAACGACTGTGCAGTTTGTGACAGGGGCTCACCCCAAACAGTGCACATGCATAATATATTAACCATAACCTTCACAAGATAAAGTAAACAATATATGTTGTCACGTTTTTATCGGTATGTCTTCATAGGGAAGCATTCCATAAGCTAAAAAGTATGAACCTGATGGCCTGCAAGAGTTATTGCTCCCATAGAAGTCGCGGAGTATGTAAGCAACGCATAAAATGCTACCTGAAGAAGATTGAAACAATTAGTTACAGTAAAGTCAAGGAAAGGACGCAGATCATTACACGCCAAAAGAATGATACCTTGGATGTCATTGTCACAAAAACAGGAGCTGCGATTTCGAATATCTGCAGAAGCTCTCTTGTCGATGGGATTGTGAATGAGAATGCTCGAAAACCTCTACTGTTTAGATTTTGCATCATCATAAAAGCTGCAACAATCTGAGCATGTGTCAAAAGCTAGCTACTTATACAAAAATATGTGAGCAGAGAACTCAAACCTGCAAAGAAGTTTGCAGTGTGAGCAACATCACAAAAAGCTAGATGTGGAGGCTATTTGTGTAGTGCAATTGCAAATCATAAAGAGTGGAGAAATGGATAACGAGATGCTGGGATTTCTGGAACATGAAATACTACTGACAACAGAGGTGCATGTGATTCCATCTGGACAGGGTGCAGTGTGCATCGATGAATAATATATTTGTACAAAATATGAGTTAACCAGGTATTGTTGCTTAAGTGAGGACGTGAAAACTTGATTTTCAGCAATGTGGAGACATGTTCAGGAGAATGGAAATATGTGTACCTGTGAAACCATAGTAGCCCAGGCGGCACCAGCAATTCCATAGCCACATACAGAGCAAAGAAATATATCGCCAACGGCATTTATAACACTAGCTGCTGCCAACGCCTTCAGAGGACCCCAAGAATCTTTCATGCCTAGACTGATTTACAGCAAAAGATGTAACATAATAAGAGAAGCATCCAATAAAATATACTGTAATATGGTTAATTGTTTACTGTTGCATGTACTATTGTACTCATGTAGGTATGTAATCCATACCCGTTTACTCACTGGCAATTATAATGATTGAACTAGCATATAGCAATTAATGGCAAAAACATACTTAGAAATATAATTGTCGAAGACATTTGAGGCTTAAAACAGATGTCTACTAACATTCCAAAGAAATATAATGCAGCGCCCCTAACGACATGAATTCAAATAAAGGCATTCAAACAAGTATATCCAAAGCAATAAGGGAACAGGAATGTGCCCAGTTTGTACCTAGCACTTTGGGCAACTAAGCCAACGAGAACTGCAGGCCATGCAAAACCTCGAATCTGAAATTGAGTTTCTGTTATTTCACATGAAACAGGGAAATTCAATTTCATATCCTATAATAGAAGGTACTTGAACAGCACTACAAGCATTCAAAATAAGATTCCGCAATAAGCCTTGAAGTCAGAACTACAAGATTGTCCAATCACTTAATAAGGCAAAGGACCTATGCAAGCTGTCCAACCACTTAATAATCAAATTAGTATAACAGAGACCAAGTAGATAAATTCAAAAAATAGCTGTATCTATGAGATTATGGTGATAAGCAATTTCAGAGCTAACTGAGCACACCGCATGGGATTCACAATATGAAAGATGCACATTTTCACACCTCTAGTTACGTTTCGATGAGCATGATCGTTAGGTAACCTCCTTTCCTTTCTCATGTTTCATAGTTTCTTGCGCAGAGCTATTACATTGTATTTCAGATACAGCACGGTATTGAAGTATTCAGCCATATCCATTTATCTTATCAAATGTTTAACTGGATATACTCGAGTAGAGAAAGGGCAAAAGCATAAAGTGTCAGTTATACATCAGAGGAACATTACTGCCCTTCGTCGGTCAATTGGAACTACCGAGAAATAGCCTACAAGGTGAAACTATTAAAACACAATTAACATATACAGACCTGTGCATATGTATTGGCAGCAGAAATAATCTCATGATTTTTGGATCCAGTGAAAGCTGAAAAGAAATTTAATAAATCACAAGTTAAGGTAAAATTAAGTACCAAATACAAATTTTCAACAATGTAACCGATAGAACCACATCATGCATGTGAAACTCTAAACTGGTAGAACAAATACAGGAGCATCTTTTTCATAAATACGTGCCCTAATCAGGTAATGAAGTCAAAACAAGCCAAACTGTTGGGATAAAAGCATTACATGACCCCAATTTTAAACAGCACTTGCAAGCTTAATTGAGTCTAAGGTGAAGGCTAAAGTGACTTTTCAAGTGACATAGCAGGAAATTACAGAATCTAATGACAAAAGTAGTCCTCCAGCACTTTGTTAGAAAATACAAAATATCCAACACTTCAAATAAGATGATAGTTTCAAGCCCATTGAACATTTTGTTTCAAAGACTTACCAGTCAATACTTGGACCCCAAAAATCTTAGTGAACAAAAACATTCCTATACCAAAAGTAAGAGCTAAAAATAGCAGCATAGACACTTGATGCTGTGCAAGTTCTTCATCCTGCATATAGTAGCTGTAACTGGATTAGATTACATATAGAGCAAGAAGGTGCATATAGGTGCCAAGTGGCTGCAACAACAAGACAAATATCTGAAGAAGCTTCAATTTCTGATTATCTATAAATCATTAAATTGGCAAGTAAGTAACATCTTATATTTGAACGAAGTTCTTTTCATTTTGGGCAGCAAAGCAAATGTATAGTTCATGAAGAAAACACAAACATATATCGACCTACTACTGTGCCAAATTTCTTCTGTAGAGTTCGTACTTCGGAAAGAATTAGCCAGCTTACTTTTGTCTCAACAAAATATTAGCCAACAAGCAACGCAAGGCCATACTCTATAGCTAAGGAGATAATCCCTGTCTCCCACTATTGCCGAAGCAGTCATAGTACACATCCCCGCAACTTTGCAAGTTACTAATCTAGCACGAGCTGCACGCACCTTGTTAGCTAAGGAGGTGGCCACCATGTTGGAGGTTGCGACTGACAGGAACATGAATATGTAGCACAGATAGTCGCAGAACACGGTCCCAGGTCCTGAAACCAGAGTTGAAATAAGCGTACATCATTACACTTAAACTGAGGCGCAGCATGATGAGCCGATACATCACGTTCATGCATTTACAAGTACGTAATACTCCCTCCGGTCCTTTTTACTCCACATATAACATTTGTATGAAGTAAAACTTTATAAAGTTTGACCATATTCATATAAAAAAAAAATCAACATCTACCATACTAAATTTATATGTACTATAGGAAAACTAAATCCATGACGATTCTAATGATATTGATTTCGTATTGTGAATGCTGATATTTGTTTTCCTATAAAGTTGGTCAAACTTTATGAAGTTTGAATTCAGACAAATTTTATATGCGGAGGCAAAATGACAGGACGGAGGCTAAGATGATGAGGAAACTGCACAAATCCTTCAATCCGAAGATGCTACGTACTCCCTCCGTCCGGAAATACTTGTCGTAGAAATGGATGAAAATAGATGCATCTAGAACAAAAATACGTCTAGATACATCCATCTCTCCGACAAGTATTTCCGGACGGAGGGAGTATTTGTTAAGACTTAAGAGCATCATACTGTCAATGAGCTGGCACCAGAAATGCGGCGTTCAGTCGATCGGTTTAGTCAGACGAAGGAAAATAATGGCGGCGTGTTTGCGCAGTTAGGATTCTCACCCAACTAATGGCGCGGCGCGGGCAACATTACCCGAAGAGCGGAGAGAGTGGAGCACTCCAGTATAGTACGTATTAAGGTAGGTACGGGTACGGCGCGCTGCAAAACACACCTAGGGCTGCGAGCTGGAGGGAGGAGGTCTGGCCGATGACCATGGTGTCGATGAGGCTCATGAGCGGGCCGCAGATCCAGAGCCCGAGCGCGGGCCCCGCGAACACCACCACGTCCCGCACCTGCGCCCATATCCCCGCGCCCTCCGCCGCCATCGCCTCCACCGCCACCTCCCGCTCGCCCCCGTCGGCCGCGCCCGCCGCGGCGGCGCATCGGACGACGCGGACGGCCGCGCGCGGGGAGAGGCCGCGCCGGCGCGGGGCGGTGAGTCGGGCGGAGGGGAGCGGGGGCGCGGGCGGGAGCAGCCGCGCCCGCCGGAGGGAGGCGGGCGCGGGCGCCGGGAGCGCGGCCGCGGCGGAGAGGAGGCGGAGGTGGGCGGACATGGCTGCCGATGATGCCGAGCGTGCACTGCGCGCGCGGGCGGCGGAGTGGGGCGGGTAATAGTGTCTGTCTGCAGTGGGCGGATGGAGAGGGATCGTGTGGACTGGATCGCTACGCGGCCGACGGAGGCCGTTGCTGTACCTGTACCTGTCACCGCTGCGCACCGTACGCCCTGTTTGTCCGAGCTCCATGAGCAGAATCTAATCTAAAATCTAAAACAAGCAGCTATTTTCAACCAGTTTTGTCACTGAAGTTGAACCTGGATTCAAGCCATTTTGGGTGCATTGAAGCCAAATCCACAGGTGATTCAGGCCGTTTTCAGGGCAATGAATCCAATCAAAGCTGAGACAAGCATGGTCTTATATCGCTACGAATCAGGGTTTGCCAGCTCAAGTGAATCCACAGGCGATTCGAATCCAATCAAAGTTGAAACAAACAGGGCCTACGTCTCGTACAAGTATAATACTCAAATATTGTTCCTACTACTGTACTGCCTCTGTTTCTATTTTATACTTCATTTTATCTCAAGACAATCTATGTGAAGTTTGATCAAAATTATATTACTCCCTTCGATCCATATTAATTGACGCTGGTTTAGTACAAAATTATAGTATAATTTTGACATCTACAACGCTGAGTAAATGCAATATGAAAATATTTTTCATGCTGGATCTAATGACATTTATTTAATATTGTGAATATTAATATTGAGTATATACTTTTCTTTAAATAAACTTGGACAAACTTCAAATAATTTAACTCATGACAAACTAATATACATAGTAAAAACAAAGAAAATATCATCTTCTTCTCCCTGGGTAAAAACCGGTACAATGTAGCTTGTATAACGAGACTCGTCCCAGACACATCACCAAGTAACGTTCTCTCTAGATGTAAAACCGTCTTCAACTAGACAGTAGACATACTTTTCATCCATGATGCGCATGGAGTGTCACCACTCCATCGTCATACTAGTGATGCTCGCTTTTTCAATAGGGAAAGGCGCATGAAGTATCAAATTTTCATTCAACTCAGTAGCATCTTACAACATAAAGTACATAGCCCTAAAATGAAATTAGAGAGAGAAAGTATAGGGCAAGACAAGTTCATGTGAGCTAAGGCAAAACAACTAATGTGAGCCTCTGAAGAGGGATTCACAACCTGTTTGCAAAGAGGCGGCGTAGATCGATAAACACATATAAAAAATATATGGGCAATCAATGTTTTCCTAGAACACCATCACTATCGATGTACTAGTTGAATGCCCGTGCATTGCCACGAAATAAAAAACAATTCATGAAAAAAAACATGCATGAACAACTGACATAGCCCACCCTCTCGTCATCCCCTCCTATTCTCGCGTGTTTCCTATCAACCTCTTCAATCTTCATGACATCGTTTTTGTATACTTGTTCTTTTTCTTTAGCTCTGATGACTTCGGTTAGAATGGTCATACAATAAGATAGTCTCCAAGACACAATATAAACCTTTGGTGGGAGGGGGGTCCCTTACTTTTTTTGTCCGCTAATAAAAATAACTTGTTTGTTTGAAATTCATTTTTCACACAACATGGTGTGGTATTTCAAACTCATTTTCTCCGTGTCCTCTTCCCAACCGGCGTTAGGAATGTCAACGAGTGTCTTTTTTTGGATTTTGGTCGAGGGTGGTGGATTGGAAGCTGCGCCAGCACATTTGACCCGATTTGGCAATGTATCAACATAGTTTGTGATATTTCTAAATGCAGAACCCAAGAGAGATTTTCTCTTCCAAAAATTATTCAACCTTACAAGATATCAAATTTAGTGTGCATACTCCACTTACGAAACTACGTGCATGGGTATTTCTCTAGTAACTTGAACATACAGGAACGAAACATGGACTGGTCGGATACTTCTGTGAGAAAACGCATACTCGCAAATCTTCTCTAACATAAGGCTTTTGTTTCACCCTTTCCTTCGTCCAACCATCTTATGTATGTTCCCCATCCTTCCTCTTTTTTATTTGTTCCTCCCATCTCTGATTTTTCTCACATCCGTTCCCTAAAAAGCAACTCAACCCTCCCAACAACACCAAAATGAGAATCACGAGGCATGTGATGTTTACAAAGTTTGACTTCAGACAAATCTAATAAGCGAAGCAGAAAGAAAAGAAGGGAGTATATAAGAACACTATTGTCATTCTCATTTTCGTGCTAGTTGTCGTCAACATCACATGCCTTAAAGGAAGGACAACCTACTATATATCTTGTTATGTTGTGATCCAAATTCAAGTATAAAGAGAAAGGCTAATTTCTGATGAGCGAGCGGAGCGAGGCCATATGTTGTTCCTTTGATGAATAGTAAATTAAAAGCAAATAACAAATCAATTTAGAAAAGAATAAAAAAAATCATGTCCATTTTAGCGTCCAAAAGATCTATCATGGAACAAATTTTCATACTGCAATTAATTGGTATTGTAGATGTCCATATTTTAAACTAGATGACACCCCGCGCGTTGCTGCGGAGACATGTTGGAGTAGTTTTTTTACCATGAAGTGAGACAAAAGTTGCATTTGGTAGACATGAAAAGGCTCGGGGTAAGCAAAAGGACAGTACATCATGCCATAATAGCACATTTGAAAAATATGTGACATGGTAAATAGATAAAATGTAATGAAAGATCATCTAGAAATATTTTACTTTGCTTGTCACAATATTAAGTGCACGACTAACACGATAATCAATAGTGCCTGAGTTAGAGTAAAGCTTGCTTCAGAATATAACACCAAAATCATTGAATTAGTCGACTAAGCACTCCATATTTCTAGAATATGTTTAATGGTTGTCTTGGACTTTACATCAACATGGAAGAGATTATTCATCAAGATTACCTTTCAAAGGAAAGGAATGGAAGCAATATATTTCAATCTTTCAACCTGAAAGGACCTATGAAAGATTAACCAAGAAGGAGAGATTGTCATTCCACAGCGAAGGTCCCCAATCAAAAATTTACAATAGACTACAAATCTAATAGCTTGTATTTACTCTCTTCCTAAAGCTCGGCATTAGACCAATACAATAAATAAATAAATATGTGGAAGATTAACCAAGAAGTTATGAAAGATTGTGATACCACACTGAAGGTCCCCAATCACAAATTTACAATAGACCATAAATCTAATAACTTGTATTTACTCTCTTGCCAAAGCTCAGCCTTAGAACAAAACAGTAAATAAATAAATATGTGACACTGGATAGATATTTACAGTTGTCCAGCAACAAAAATCATTTTAAAAATGGGTAATCAACATACTGTAGTTAATGGAAAATCAAAGATAAACTTCCAGCATTACTTAAGATCTGTATGTCAAAAAAGTTGCAACCCTTTGGAGGCAAAGATATACCTGATATAGTGATGATCGATAATGGTAAATTTCCAGCATAAACTTAAGATGTGCAAGTCAGAAAACGTGTGACCCTTTGGAGGCAAAGATATACCTGATATATAGTGATCACTGATAACAAATTGTAACCCTTTTAATATATAATCCTGAATTCCTGATGGTCACTTGTTGAGATGGTTATATATCAAAAAACTTTGTCACTACCATATTAGAACTGAATAGTTAAACATGTTTGCACTCTTGAAACAACAGGTGTGTAAGCTGGCAGCAGCACCTTTGGAGGCCGATACCTTGAAACAACAGGTCAGGTTTAGCCTTTTTTGGTATATATACACAAAAGAGTAAAATCGCCTTTTCATACATAAAGTCACCCTGATGGAAACATAATCTGTTTAAGGGGGACTGGAACATACTTCCGTTGCCGTCCCAACGTCGACAATTTTAACAATACCATTCGTCAGTCGTCTCGTCACCAACATATTTTCTGAAAGAAAAGAATTCTCTTTAAATTTTGTCATATTATAGGTATTCAGGCATAATATAGTCCACCAAATTACCAGGTTTCATGTGGCGATGAAAATATCCATTATTGTGCATGTACATATATCTCACAGAACCATCTCGTACTGACTATATAAACTACACTAAGAGCACCTTACCTGCAACATTTTACTTCTGCTAATTCAGAATAAAGCTTCAATCTGGGCAAAGACAATGGTAAATGTACAACAAAACAAAATTGATTCATAATTGCGAGCTTAAAAAAAATAATTGTGACACTGCATATGTGAATTTGGGATAGTAATGCATAATATGAGGTGGCGTATGTGAGGTTCAGAATATCCATACCCGTAAGTGTTGGAGCATCGAAGGGGTTTGGTCGTCCTAGAACTGCAGGACTGTGGCGGCCAGCAGTCGGATTCATTTGTTCTTGAGGTTCCTGACCAGAGTGGCGGAATCCACATGAACCAACGCACCTGGCCTTACGCGAGGATAGGTAAGGGAGATTGGACGGATTTGGCAGCTGGCCTTATGGTGGTTGTTGCGATCCAGATCTTGGTAGCGTGGTGTCCTGACATCTTTCGTTGCAGGTTACGGGCAGCGGCAAGACGGAGGGAGGGAGAGCAAGACTGCAGCAGGAC
Organism: Triticum timopheevii; assembly: GCA_963921465.1. Classification (NCBI taxonomy): domain Eukaryota; kingdom Viridiplantae; phylum Streptophyta; class Magnoliopsida; order Poales; family Poaceae; genus Triticum; species Triticum timopheevii. The sequence continues at coordinate 66,013,435 of OY997272.1, read as the reverse complement.
GCAGGTAGACCTAGGCAGGGCGAGGCGACCGGAGGCAGCCGGACAGGCGATCATGCCGGAGGAGCTCCCTGATGAAGAGATCAGTTTCCATCTGCTCCACCCTATTGTAGACAGGAGAAACGACTTGATCGCTTCGTTTCTTAATTACTACGGAGGAGGGGAACGGTCTGAGCTTTACGGAAACGAAGAGATGATGATCGTTGCGTTCCCTGCGCTGCGCTGGTAACAAAACGTCCGAAAATGAAGAGCAAATTAAATAAAAATGTATCAAGTGATTTGTTGGGAAAAAAATTTGAGGTGGCATTTGTGGGCCATGTATGATGATGTGGATAGGCTGCATGTCAAGAAAAATAAGATAGTGGGGATGAACTATTTAGGTATTATAGATTATAATTTTGATAAACTTCACAAAGTTTAACTTCAGACAAACCTAATACATGGAGCAAGAAGAAATGGCGGGAGTATATAAGAACACTACTGTGATTCTCATTTTTCTACTAGCTGCCAACAACATCACATGCCTTAAAGGAAGGACAACCTACTATATATCTGAACTGAACATGGATATGGCATTTTGGGCTCCGGGGAGCATAAACTAAAAACAAATAGCAAACCAATTTAGAAAATTATAATTTTCTTTTCATATCCATGTTAATGTCCAAAACACGCATGACAATTTTCATGTGAAACAGAGCAATAGTTTTTCGTCAGTGAAAAAACAAAGAATAGTAAACTAAAAACAAATAGCAAACCAATTAAAAAAATTATAATTTTCTTTTCATGTCCATGTTAATGTCCAAAACATGCATGCAAATTTTCATGGGAAAGAGAATAATAGTTTTTCGCCAGTGAAAAACAAAGTTAAGTAGCCGAGAAATGCCAAAAAAATGTCATACAACTTTCTTTTTACACAGATTGAAATGCTTGGGAATTCCACCTAAACATTTGCAGATAACATTCAGACATGAATATGTGCATGACTATTTTTTCACATTTTTGACATTTATGAAACTATTTTTGGTGAACATGATCAAATGGTCCCTAGAGCCGAATTGAATATCCGTAACATATACCAAAATTCAAAGGCTCCGACTTTTACATTGCCTGCAAGAGGCCAATGACACATAGCTCATCCAACTTGATTCATCGACACATGTCATAACATGGACAAATCACCCACTGAGCTAACAATTAGACCTATGATCAACACTGCTATGTAAGATAATTAACTGACAATTACGCACAACAAGTCAGCTGATCATAATAAACCACGTACAAAATAAACATACGAGACTTAATTCGCGACGGAAAAACAACGCGGCAAAGCGCGTGTCACACTCTAGTATAGTTCATACCCCCTGCCCTTCCGGTGGTGCTGCGGGCTTTTTACGGAGACGGGTTTTTGGTTTCCTCATGCGAGGACCAAACGGTGCGAGGGGTAACCACGGCGGGAGGGGCTGAGTCGGCCGGCGACCGTCCTCCCGCGGCGGCTCCGGCCGTGTGACTTGCACAACGGTTCGCTCCTGCTCCTGCCGCTGCTGCCACGAGGAGGAACCGGCATCCATGTGAATTGGTGCCGTGAGTGTCTGCTGCCCAGTCGGCCGAGCAGGTTGTGGCTGACACCCCGGGCCACGCGGACGTTTAGGCGAAGGTGGAGCCGCGTGGCATGCCTCCCTAGCACGGTGCAGGGAGGGGTACTGGGGATGGTGTGCTCCGCCACTAGGCGCAACGTACCCCGAAGGGCGCCTCAAGGTCTGGAAGATCCTCCGTAGCTGACTGTCGACGCGCCGCCACGCGGACATATTGTCGGACGGGCTCATCGTGATCCCCATGCTGAGCCTGTTGATAACAGCGGCAACCTCTTCCTGAGCCTCCAACGCCGTATGGGCCTGCAAACGCCAATCATGAATCAGTAAACATCAGCACTGCCATTCTATCATGTTTGAATAACCTTAAATTGGTATGCTATACTTACTGCATGCTGCCTGGTGCTAAAAACAGAATACGCGAGGTCTGACTGCGCCTCGTCGCCGCTATCTTCATCACTGTTGTCTATATCAATAGCCCTTCCATATTCCCCTTCTTCTGTCAGATTGTGCATGTGACCTGATTGCTTATCTCTATCAACCGGATGACTGCCATGGACGGGCTCATGCCCACCGCTGCCTTCTAACAAAGCATTCTCCTTTGGCTCAGGGAGCACTAAAGCGACGGGGTGAGTCCTCCGACGCTTGCACAATGCTAACCAGGTCAGCCACTCATGCGTTCTATCTACCCGCCTCAGGTCCCATAAAACGTTTTTACAGGATTTCGTCCACACCGCCTCAACACTGACAGTGCACACGTTGGGATCAAGAGAAAGATGTGTTGTCAACCAGTGTTTCAACTGACTAATGTTCATTTTTTCTGGTTCCGATAACATGAGGTCCACGCATTTAAATTCACTCAGATCAAACCCCTTCTCGTTTGTTCGGACACTGCCAGGACCATAGTAAGCAACGAATTTCAATGATTCAGACATGCCTCCTGCCATACAAAATTCATCCATCAAAACAAAATGAAGCAATATTCACTCCTAACACTGCATAGGCACAATTGTATACCACGGGCACCGAAATTTTTTAACACGCAAATGCGTATCTACCAACACCAGAGGGCATATTCGTTGCCGCGGCCCTTGAGCACTGGCCTTTTCGTTGCAGGTTGCAGCCTGAGTCAACAACCCATTCTTCGTTACTGCTAGCAAAGACGAGGTTATTCTCGCTGCGTTGCGAGTAGAATGATAGGGTCATAGTTCTGCAATTCCTAGGCTGGCAATCATGGTTCTGAGATTTCATTTAAAAAAAAGAGAACCTCCTAATTTCCTAGTGCCCTAAGTTCTGAACATTTACATACAGATCCGTAGTGCCCTAAATTCTGAGCATTCACAAAATCTCCTAATTAAACCCTAGATAGACTGGTACCACGAAAAAGCTCAAGAAAATGTTACCGGAGATTGTCAGGCTTCTTCAGTTCTTGATGCGCTGCCTCTCTCCTCTCCTCTCCTCTCCCCCTCCTCTCCTGCGCTCTTCGCCTCCTCTGCCCCCGAGCTCTTGCACGGCCGCTCCCCTCTCCCTGTCTCCTCCCCCTGTGCCGCCTCCTCTCAGCCGCTCGCGCGGCGGCACAGGGGGTCGGCCATGGCTGCCACCGCTCGCCAGATCTGGGGACGCATATGGGACGGGGAGAGAGATGGATGGAGTGGAGAGACAGGACGGCTCTTGCTCTGCTTACCCGTGCCGTGCGCTATAAAAGACAGCTCCAGCCCCGCCGGTCATGCGGGATGAGGGCGGGGCACGCTGGGTACAGCGGGGAATCGGACGGCGCAGCTGGCGGTTTACTCTTCGATGGCACTTCCTTCATTGTGCTCAGATATTCTTGATCCATCGGGTTATCGTTTAGTCACGGAGATTAAGCATCTCTCAGCTGGTAGAGAGTTTTTTCCTATGAAAATTTCTAGAGATCAAAACAGAGTAGCAGATCGCTTGGCGAACCATGGAAGAGTAGAGTGTATCATGGCTTGTTGGCTATAAAATTGTCCCCCTTATACCGCTGAACTTTTGCCAGCTGACTGTAACTCTGCTTCTAAGGAATACTAGTAAGATGCCCGTGCTACGCTACGGAATCACAAAATATTAGATGAGCTTAAGTTATAATCAAGCGCATGTACATGGTTATGGAATAATATGAAAAGTACCAATACATTCATCAAAGCGATGTTATATTGTTGATAGGTACACATCAAGCACAATCAAACATACTGTTTCCAACCAATAAACCCCATCCTTCAAGCCAAACATTTCCTTCTCAATCTTAATCTTATAGGAAGACTTATTCTTCTCACTACTCAGCTTTCTCATTGCTCACTCTATGTTATATCGAAGGGACATACATGCGGCAGATAGAAAATCCATCTACAACTATGACGACACTGACCAGCTTTATCTCTAAATCCAAATCGGTCTATGTCGTAGGATTCTCTTAGCTTAACATGTGCTTCACCTCATGCCCATGAATTTGTAACACATTAAGCACTTCACTTTAACCTACCTTAATCTATATATATATTTGTCAGAATAATACATGAACATTGTAAACCCTCAAATTCAAGTGTGGCTCACAAGGATACCAGTGCACCAACTAAGAAGCCAGAATTTTTCATTGATCAAGGATCAATTGAAGAGTATACTCTAAAAGAAAATTTAGTTCAAGAAAAAGCCATGCAAAGATATTCGATCAGTAATCTGAAGAAAATTTATGAAAATTAAGCAGGTTACTCCTAATCAGTAATTTCATTGCAGGAAATGGAGATTTAGCTGTCAAAGAAAAACTGGCAGACATTTTATAGAATCCCTCTTAGTATGTCTCCCCCATCCACAAGCTGCTTGGTTAGTCAAAGCTCACACAACCTTAAGTTGAGCCTTGCTAAAAGCCTAAAGCAGAGACTTGAGAAATAAAATGAAAATATAAGCATGAAACAGGACAAAGGGAATGCTATAAGCTGAAAAATAAAGAAACTACTACAGAATGTAGAGGCCTTGGTTACTACCTTTAGCGAAAGAAAACAATGCTATATGGACGACACATCTTTAACGATTCACACACGACGTCTAGATCCAGCCCGGGAATCTCGTACCCAGCCTAGCAACCAACCGCTTTATAAGAAGGTTGTCCTTGACTTTTTTGTCCATGTAGCAGTTTCGCTAATGAAAATTGAACACCGACCTACTCTGAAGTATTTAACACAAAGAACACTGATAAAAGCAAGACTGACAAAACTCATCGATTTGAAACCGCATTTGGTTTGCAATACTGAAGATTGACAAACCAAATGACTGAAGATATAGGTGTGGGTGTGTGTTGGGGGGGGGGGGGGGGGTTCAGGACAGCTAGCAACAAAAGGATATACTGAGATTCTGAATCCTAACGAATTAAGTACTAAACCTGTCGGTGTCAAAACCGGCGGATCTCGGGTAGGGGTCCCGAACTGTGCGTCTAGGCGGATGGTAACAGGAGACGAGGGACACGATGTTTTACCCAGGTTCGGGCCCTCTTGATGGAGGTAAAACCCTACGTCCTGCTTGATTAATATTGATGATATGGGTAGTACAAGAGTGGATCTACCACGAGATCAAGGAGGCTAAACCCTAGAAGCTAGCCTATGGTATGATTGTTGTAATGGATGTTGTGTCCTACGGACTAAAGCCCTCCGGTTTATATAGACACCGGAGAGGGCTAGGGTTACACAGAGTCGGTTACAATGGTAAGAGATCTACATATCCGTATCGCCAAGCTTGCCTTCCACGCCAAGGAAAGTCCCATCCGGACACGGAACGGAGTCTTCAATCTTGTATCTTCGTAGTCTTGGAGTCCGCGGACGATGATAGTCCGGCTGTCCGGACGCCCCCTAGTCCAGGACTCCCTCAGTAGCCCCTGAACCTGGCTTCAATGACGATGAGTCCGGCGCGCATAATGTTCGGCATTGCAAGGCGGGTTCCTCCTTTGAATAATCCAGAGAAGATTGTGAACACCAGGATAGTGTCCCGCTCTGCAAAATAAATTCCACGTTCCACCGTAGAGAGAATAATATATACACAAGTTCAATCTGCTGACGTATTTTGCGGCATGACGTCACACCACTACCAAGCCTTTACTTGAATCGTTTTTTATTATACTGCCTCAGCGCGTTTAGCGAAGCGGTTTCCTTGGCACATCTTGTCGAAGCAGAGATCGTGTTCCCCTTATTCCGGGATTCTCATCAATACGGACGTGGGTAACCCAACCGCACCCGTCGCCACGCCTCCTCCATCGAAGGCGAGTCCCGAACGGTCACGGAGACGACTCTTGGTATTCTCCCTCTTTATAATAGGACCAAGGCTCGTTCCTTTTCTTCAATCTTCCACCGAATCTTCTCCTTGCTCCAAGTTCCAACACCCAGAGCCCCATATTCGAGCGCTTCGGACCTTCAACAATGTCCGGCTCCGACCTTCAGGGCCGGTGGATGCCCTCCTCCGTTACGGAGGAGGACGTGCTAAAGCTGCGAGAAGCCAAGTACCTGTCCTACGAGATTTCGCACAGGTTGCCCGCTGAAGGGCAGGCCATCCCCACCCCCGAGCCCGGCGAGTATGTCGTCTTTGTATCCCACCTCCGTCGGGGTTTAGGCTTCCCGACGGATCCTTTTGTGAGAGGGCTCATGTTTTACTATGGGTTGGAATTCCACGACTTGGCTCCGGAGTCCATCCTCCATATCTCCGCATTCATCGTCGTCTGCGAAGCCTTCCTCCGCGTCACCCCCCACTTTGGCCTGTGGCTGAAGACCTTCAATGTGGAGCCGAAGATGATCGGGGGGCGTCAAGCAGAGTGCGGCGGGGCGGCTGTAAGCAGGAGGGCCGATGCCCCGTGGCCCGAGGGCTCCTTCCAAGAGGAGCTCGGCTTGTGGCAGCAGGAGTGGTTCTATATCACCGCTCCAAAGGGCAGCAGGCAGAAGCCGCCGCCTCCATTCCGCTCGGGACCTCCACGACGGTTGATGTCGTGGGTCAACCAGGGGCTCAATTGGGGGCCGTCAAAGGACGTGCCCCTGTTACAGGGTCGGATTCGAGACCTCCAAGCGAGGGAGATCAATCTGGTCGTGGTGGTGCAGGTCATGCTAATTAGGCGTCTCCTGCCCTGCAAACACCGTCCTCTCCGGCTATGGGAGTTCAATCCGGAGGGACCACGGATTCTCTAACACTTCATGGGTACGACACCCGTGGAGATGTACAAGTTGTTCTTCGGATCATAGGAGGTGTGTCCGGAATTGACCGAGGATGCCGGCCTAAGCTGCAATCGCCCGGATACTCAAGTAAGTAGCTCAGTGTTCGGACGTACCATTTGTTTGCCTTTCTACAATTCGCCTTTTAACCCGTTATCCTTCGACAGGAGTGGATAGCGCAAGCAAAGCTGATACGGTGTCCGGCCCCCCTCCCAGAGACCGCACCGGAGCCCGTGCTGGTCAGAATGTTGGAGGTTGCGCCTTCAGAAGAAGGCGAAGGGGAAAACAGAGGAGCTACCGCCTCGCCCAAGGGGGCGCTTGAAGAAGGGGGGATCGAGAATCCCTCCCTCCAGGGGGAGAAGAGGACCGCCTCCGAAGACCCGGAGGCTAAAGCCCCTAAGCGGGGGAAGAAATTTTCACCAGAGGGTCCTGCGTCCGGGGAGGCCCCGGCCACACAGTCTTCTCTAAAGAATCAGCCCTCCAGCGAGCCGTGAGTAAAAAAGGGGGAGTTTGTTAATAAGAAACATCCCTATTTGTGCTTCTGAGGATAACCGAAATTTTTACCTTGTAGTTCGGACCTGCGACCTTCTCAGATGAGCTCGTCTTCGGGGGATCTTCGTCCGGAGATGATGGAGAGCGAGACGCCTCCGTCTGCTGCGCCGTCGGATAGGGCGGACGAGCCTGAAGTGTCGTCATGGAGGGTATCCCCGAGCCCGGCAGAGCCGAAGAGTTCGGCGCCGACTAGTGTTCGGCCGGGGGAGCTGAAGGATCTGCTTGAGAGGGCGTCCATCTCAGAAGATCACCGTGCATTGATGAGTACGATGATTGGAAGGATTTCGTCCGCCGAAAACGGATTGCATAATGCCGTCAGGAGTTTGCTGGCGGGTTTTGAGGTATGAAAAAACGATGCGCCTTTTTGACAGTTTTGCACATGAAAGTGCGCCCTGTATAGATAGTAGCCCCTGAGACTCGGTAGGTTGTTGAAAGCGACAGCGTGCCGAGGATCAAAATCGCAGGTATTGAGTGTCGCCTTTCCTATGCAGGTGGCGGATAGTCCGGGGGCTAGCCGGACTGATGGAGTTGCTGAATTAATGCGGCAACTCGATGTGGCGGATGCAGACATCGCGCTAGTCAACAAGCGACTTGACGAGTCGCAAGGTAAATTGATTCTCCGCAGTCACCTATTAAGGGAGCTAAAGCCCACCTCTTACAATATTTATGCTTGACGCAGATGGTGCTGCTGCTGTGGAGAGCCTTCGGGCAGAACTTGCTCAAGCCAAGGAGCAAGCCAGAAGGAGTGATGTGGCTGCCTCGAGGGCGGCCGAGGAGTTAGAAGCCGAAAGGGCTGCACACTACCGAAGCAGGGAAGAGATGGCCGAATTGGCCGTTAAATTGAAGGATGCTACTGACCGCAGTGAGGCTCTTGAAAAGGAGTGCCTATCGGAGCGAGAAGACCTGGGGAAGGCCACCGCCGAAGCCAAGGATGCCCGTTCTGCAACGCGGGCTATGAAGGAGGAGCTGCGTCAGGCCGGAGACATTGTGGCTGGCAAGCCTTTTCTCCTACGCCGCAGGTTTACGGATCCAAAGTATGCCCAGCTTGGCCAGCAGTGGGGTCCGGAGGATCCATATATGGACTTAGCGGCGAGTGTGGCGGATGCCGTTGTGCACTTCCGAAGTCAGAAGGATCACAAGACGGAAGAGCTATTTTGGTCTCAATTCCATAGTCCGGATCGTTCACTTCCGCTGACCGATCGGTTGGCCGAATGGGCTGAGCTGAATAGGTTGTCCGGACTTGCCATGACGGATATCGTGACTCATGTCTGGCCGGAGAGGCCCAAGCCGACGAGCTATTTTGGTTTATTGCAGGAGTTTCTTGGGGCGGTGCCGCATATCAAGGAGATGAAGCGGTCGGCCTGCATAGAGGGTGCGCGGATGGCCTTGCCTGTGTGAAGACACATTGGACATAGATGGATGCCACCGCTGTTGCAACCCAGGGTTCGGACGAAAGCCGGTTACCCGCCGAGCACTATTTTGGGGAAGTTATGCGTGGTGCTCGTGTAATAGAGTCACAGTGCTCGAAAAATGTCACATTCAAATGAACGTTTTATTTTGTGAAACAATGGTTATGATGTAATCGCTTTTTATACTTGTGCGTTCCAAGTATTGAAATATCTCCTATGCGGCCGTTTATGTATACGTGTGTATAACCTGAAAGATGGCAGTCTTCGGCTTCAGCCCCCACGCACAAGGTGTGGGGGTGTTCACAAAAATAGCGCATTTTCACACTTAATCCGACGTCTCGGTCCTGTTGAGGAGGTGGTAGCGTAGCAAACGAGGCAACCGGACTATGATGCTTTATCACTTTCACTTAGCCATTGGAGTTCGAGGGTGGGGCTACGATATAGCCCCTGGGGCACCGCGCTCTCCGAATTCGGGGCGCGTGTGTGCCTGACCGGGAAACGGTCCTTCGTCAAAGCAGAGGAATTCTAAACATTCCGGTGGTCGATCGAGTGGTTGACCAGTCTCTCGCTGTATCATGACAGTCAATTTTCGGCTTTCTCTACTGAGGTGCTCGCCCAGCCGAACTGGGGCACAATCGCAGTAGTTCTCCTGGTGCCGCGTTAGCCGATGATACGGAACGTAAGGCAGCAAAACACAGGAGCCGGGCAAACCCAACATTTGACCAAAGACATGATTCGGAGCTAATGCATATAAGGCCTAACTCGAGACGCCGAACACTCCCTAAGGTGTTCGGTCTTTATAATAATGGGCAGAACAATGCCCTAAGCCCCTAGTGTCCAGGTACGGGCAAGGTCCTCTGACGCGGCCGATGCCAAAACGTCAGGCTCCACTCTGGTTATAATGAGAAACCAGGGGATTATAGCAACAAGAGACAGTAAAAAAGGTTTACGCAGGGTCTTAATCTGAAAAGAATCCTTGCGACGGGTCCCTACTGCACGTCTGCGCGTGTGTCTCCGTTGTGCCGTTATCCTAGACGGGTGTGCACGTTGTTCATCTGTAAAAGAGAGGAACTTAGTTTGAAAGGAAATCGTGCGAAAAAAAGTATATGAAAAATATTAATAAGTAAAGCGGAGTCTATATTAGCTCATTGTTGCTTATACGCACAGCCCCTTGTGAAGGGGTGTGCGGCTAGGGAGCCCCTAGCTTATTTATGCCGGACTCATCTAGCCGTGTCCGGGGTCTTTAAATGACCCTCGCAATGAAATGATGCCACGTGGACCGGGTATTTTAAGTGTAAGAGACGCTAATGTGGTATGGCGTTGAAGCGGACAAAAGCTTCACGTCCCAATAGTGCTTGATAGCTACTTTTGAAAGGGGCGACATGAAAGATTAGTTTTTCGCGTCGGAAGTTGTTCGGTGACCCGAACACAACTTCTAGTAATAAGGAGCCTGTGCACTTGGCGTAAGGGCCTGGCGTCACTCCTTTAAAGGAAGTGCGGCTATGTCGAATTTTAGTAAGGTCTATCCCCAACTTGCGGATTGTGTTTGGATATAGCAGGTTTAAATCGCTGCCTCCGTCCATCAGGACTTGTGTAAATTGTAGTCCGTCGATTATAGGATCCAATATCGGAGCAGTCCATCCTGCATTTCGAACACTTCTGGAATAATCCAGGTGGTCAAAAGTGATTGGTTTTGACATCCAATCTCGAGGTTCCGCTGGGGTGGACCGTGCGAGACCCATCTTAGCGGGTGCCGCATTGTTTTTTCGTATTATCACATGAAGTGAGTTTACCGCTTTGACTTCTTGTGGGAAAATCTTTTATTTTCCGGTGCTCTGCTGGTGGGGTTTATCATCATCCTCGCTTGATGCGTCGAGCCCCTTGTGTTCGGCGTTGAGTCGGCCGGACTATTTGAAAACCCAACAATCTCGGTGGGTGTGGTTTGCAGGCCTTCCGGGGGTACTGTGGATTTGACATATCCGATCCAAAATTTTGTTTCAGTTGGATAGCTCATCACTGTTATCCTTAAGAGGCAGCGTTTTGTTGTTTGGCCGCGAGCTTTTGAATCCGGCGTTGACCGCCGTATTCTTTGGGCTTTTTTCTTTATTCCGGCGCTGATCCTTTCTGCGCCATGATTTTCCGTTTCCATCTCTAATCTCAGATGTACTCGGGTCGCTGGTGCTGCATCTTGCTAGCCAGCTATCTTCCCCCGCGCAAAAGTGGGTCATGAGGCTTGTTAGCGCGGACATTGTCCTCGGCTTCTCTTGGCCGAGGTGTCTGGCGAGCCATTCGTCTCGGACGTTGTGTTTAAAAGCTGCTAAGGCTTCGGCGTCCGGACAGTCGACTATTTGGTTCTTTTTAGTAAGGAACCTGTTCCAGAATTTGTGCGCTGACTCTCCGGGCTGTTGAGTTATATGACTTAGATCGTCTGCATCCGGAGGGCGGACATAAGTCCCTTGAAAATTTGCTCTAAACGCGTCCTCAAGCTCTTCCCAACTTCCAACAGTATTTTCTGGGAGGCTTTTGAGCCAATGCCGAGCTGGCCCTTTGAGCTTGAGGGGTAGGTATTTTATGGCGTGGAGGTCATCTCCTCTAGCCATGTGTATGTGTAGTATATAATCCTCTATCTAGACTCCAGGGTCTGTTGTTCTGTCGTAAGCCTCTACGTTTATGGGTTTAAACCCTGCTGGGAATTCATGATCCAGCACCTCATTGGTGAAACATAGTGGGTGTGCGGCGCCCCTGTATTTGGGTGTACCGCTATCTTCGAACACTTGCCGTGTTGTTTTGCTTCCTGGGGCCCTCTTTTTTGGCCCGTAAATGGACCTGGCTGGGCCATCTGTTTTCCCAGGGTCATGAGTCTGCTTGTGTGCGGCACCGCTTGTAGATTTTGGCCTATCATCTGGCCGTCTATCCGGCCAGGCGGCCTCTTTGTTTTTTGACTGTGGGGGCTCTATGGCTTCCTCGTCAAATTCTGGCAGCAGCTTGCACTTCGGGTAGCTCTTTGATTGATGGCCATTGTCGTATTTGTCTGCGGTTTTGAGCACTTTGCTCCACCTCATTCTGAGTATGTCTTCCGCTGTTTTGAGCTTCCGTTGTTCCTTCTTCAAACTTCTTGCAGTGGCGACAAGTCTTTTCCGAAGGCTCTTATTCTTCGGTGGTGTGTCTGGCGTGAGGTCGTCTGGACTGTTGGTTTCGCCGGGCATGGATTGATTATCCGACTCGTCCTATTCAGACGGTTGCTTGGCTGCATGTTCGTCGTCCACTGGTTTGCCCTGCTCTATTGCTGGGTCATTAGGAGCGCTGTTGTTGTCGAGGCGGGACTTAGGGCGGCGTCTGCGTCGCCGTTTTGGTTGTTTATCGGCGGGATTATCCTTTGTCGCGCCCCGTTGGTCCTCGTTATCGCTTCCTTTTGGGGTATCCACCATATATACGTCGTGTGTTGGGGTGGTCTTCCAGTGTCCTGTAGGCGCTGGTTCTTGATCGTCTCCGGCATCATCGTCCATGCCGTCGATGTCTTTGGAGTCATAGTCTAGCATGTCTGTTAGATCGTCGACAGTGGCTACAAAGTGGGTGGTGGGTGGGCTTTGAATTTCTTCGTCGTCCGCATCCCAACCATCCTGGCCATAATCCGGCCAGGGCTCTCCGGATAGCGAGAGATGCTTTAGCGAATTTAGAATGTCGCCAAAGGGCGAGTGCTGAAAGATGTCCGCAACGGTGAACTCCATGATCGGCGCCCAATCGGATTCGATTGGCAGGGGCGCAGGAGGTTCGGAGTCCGGCAGGGAGTCCGGCACCTCGGAGTCACGAGCTTTATAGGGGACAAGGTCAGTGTTCGGCTCCATCGCCGCGGAAGTTGCAGCCCCCGAGGCGGTGTCCAGGCACCGGTCCTCGATCTGGGTGATCGGCTCCGGACTGAGGGCCGGAGCGGATTCGTGTGCGGCCACCAAGGCACTGTCCGGCGGCAGAGCTAAATCATGCCCATCGTGACAGTGCGGCACGCTCGGCTGTGGCTCGAGTCCGTCGAAGATCAAGTCCCCGCGGATATCGGCCGTGAAGTTTAGGCTTCTGAACCTGACCTGACGGCCAGGGGCGTAGCTTTCGATCTGCTCCAGATGGCCAAGTGAATTAGCCCGCAGTGCGAAGCCGCCGAATACGAAGATCTGTCCGGGGAGAAAAGTCTCACCCTGGACGGCGTTGTTGTTGATTGTAGAAGCCATCGAGCCTATCGGTGACGACACAGAGGAACTCTCAATGAAAGCACCAATGTCGGTGTCAAAACTGGCGGATCTCGGGTAGGGGGTCCCGAACTGTGCGTCTAGGCGGATGGTAACAGGAGACGAGGGACACGATGTTTTACCCAGGTTCGAGCCCTCTTGATGGAGGTAAAACCCTACGTCCTGCTTGATTAATATTGATGATATGGGTAGTACAAGAGTGGATCTACCACGAGATCAAGGAGGCTAAACCCTAGAAGCTAGCCTATGGTATGATTGTTGTAATGGATGTTGTGTCCTACGGACTAAAGCCCTCCGGTTTATATAGACACCGGAGAGGGCTAGGGTTACACAGAGTCGGTTACAATGGTAAGAGATCTACATATCCGTATCGCCAAGCTTGCCTTCCACGCCAAGGAAAGTCCCATCCGGACACGGGATGGAGTCTTCAATCTTGTATCTTCGTAGTCTTGGAGTCCGGCGGACGATGATAGTCCGGCTGTCTGGACACCCCCTAGTCCAGGACTCCCTCAGAACCCTTCACTCTCAGTGCTTGAATCCCGAAAAAAATCTACCTACAAATCCACTGCCCCACTCCCAGGCTAGCAGACCAGAACATCCGACACAAATTAGGATTTAATCCACACACACAAAAATCAGTCTCATGCCGTCGAAATACCCCCACTTCCCACAAAAAAAGAAATACCCCCACTTCCACACACACACACACACACACAAAACATAAAACCGCAAGTCTCGAACTGGAATACTTCAAATATAACTCGTTTCCCAATTCCCATCATTGATCGAATGTTTAGTGTATAATTACGAAAACAAATCATATGTGGGGGCGCAAGGACTGAACCGAATAACACAGAAAAAAATACTGTAGGGGAAGCCGATGGGGAATCATATAGGGCACACTGAAGTGGAGCTAACCAGGGATTCGACGGAACGCCTGGATCGCCGGCGGAGGCTGCGCGGACGAGAAAATGAAAACTGAAGAAAGGAAGAAGCGGGGTGTGGCTTACCTGTATCGCCAACGGCACCCTCCCCTACTGCTTCCGCTGGGGCACATGCGAATGGGTCTCCCTGCTGACCTTGCCGCCATGCCTATCCCGTCCATTGCTCCCTACAACAGCTCGTCTACTCATGGTTGTGACTGATGGACACGAGAAACGAGTCCGAGCCTCCGAGGAGGCCTATATTCGTGCCTTCCATCGGACTGGGAAGGAGAGGCAAAAGCAGAGCATAGTGCAGGTGTGGACCTCCTGGGTGGCGCTTCAGTTGTAGAAGGCATGGAGGTCCTAGGGGAGCAGTAGATGCTTGAAGGCGATGGCCCTGGAGTGTGTCGGCGCGAAAGGAATAGTAGGTGGCAACGCCGTCGCCGAGGATGAGTAGTGGATAGCGGAGTACATGGAGGTCGGCGAGGACGAAGGGGAAGTGGTTGGCAGTGGGGCTCCTGCATCAGAACCTCAGATGAGGAAGCAGGAGAGTCCTCGCGGACTCGAAGGACGAACGGTGCCGCAGCGTACTTGCCAACGTGGTCGTCGAAGGTAACGGAGTAGGGGGAGGAGGAGACGGCGGTGAGGAGGAAGAGGTGGCTAGTCTGCTGCATCAGAAGAGTAGGCAAGACGGCACGACGGATGAACAACACCGGCGGCATACTTGCCGATGTTGGCGTTACAGGAGATGGGGTAGGGAGGAGGAGACGACAGGGAGGAGGGGTGTGTGGAGGTGGATCTGGTGGCGGACGGTAAGGCTGCGGTGGAAGAGAGGAGTTTTTTTTGACATGAGAAGAGAGGAGTTGGGGCGGACGGTTCCGGCGGCACCGGTCGCTACCAGTTCGCTTCCATTTTTCTCTAGAATGATCGATTGCTTAATTGGATAAGGTGGGACTAGAGGGAGCTGGACGAAGAGAATGAGGGTTTGGTTGCAAATGTGAAGTGGGGTGCCTCCATGCATCGGATGTAGATCCGACGGTCGAAAACGACAGATGGCAGGCACACCATCACCACCAACTGTGTTTTTTTATAGGAGTAGAGAAAACTCTTTTACCCTCGAAAAAAAACAATGAACCAAAACTCGTTTTCTGATCCCGAGCTCAAATGCTCAGTTATGAATAGTAAAATAAAAAAGGGATAAGTATATTTTTCGTCCTCGAACTCTTCCGAGAGTTTAGAAATCGTCCCTCAACTCTAAACCGGAGAGTTTTCGTCCCTCAACTATCAAAACCGGATAGTTTCGTCCCTCGTGCCACTTCGGGCGGTTTTAGTCCGGGATGAACAGTAAATCAGTGATCAATAAAATCGAAAAAATAGCAAAATAAATAAATAAAAAGAATCTGAAATTTTACAGCATCGAAGATAATCTGGTGCGCAAGACCCATGGAAAATTTCGTGGTGTTTGTACATTCAAGCAGCTCGTGGCAAACAAAAAACTATAAATATGTACGTCGGTGAACAGTAAATTAAAAAAATAGCAAAAGAAATTCAAAGAAACATGAAACATTTTGGCATCAAAGATGCTCAGGTACGCAAGATGCATGCAAAATTTTGTGATCAAATGACATACGAGGAGCTCTAGCCAAAAAAATAGCGCACTTTTTTTTAAAATAAATCTGAGCCAAATTTTGTTTCTTTTTGTCACGAGTTCGTACAATACCCAAACATCACGAAAATTTGCACGCACGTTGGGCACCCAACCCTCTTTTATGCCAAAAAAATTCATATCACTTTGAATATTTTTTTGATATTTATTTTGAATTTACTGTTCGCTGACGTACAAATTTATAGTTTTTTGTTTGGCATGAGCTGCTCGAATATCAAAACATCACAAAATTTTGCACGTGTCTTGCGCACCAAAATATCTTCGATGCTCTAAAATTTCAGATTTTTTTTATTTTTGTTGCTATTTTTTTTTATTTTACTGTTCACCCCGGACTAAAACCGCCCGAAGCGGCACGAGGGACGAAAACTATCTGGTTTTGATAGTTGAGGGACGAAAATTCTCCGGTTTAGAGTTGAGGGACGATTTCTAAACTCTGGGAAGAGTTCGAGGACAAAAAATATACTTATCCCAATAAAAAAATAATAGTAAAAAGATCTACCACAAATCTTTTTTTTTGGTAAACTTTGATAGATGTTTTGTATGCTTGACAAATTGCAGCATGAAATAACTTTCGTGGAAGTGATGGGAAAAAAATCAACACTCCCATAAATGTCATTTCGTGTTGAAATTATCAAGCATACAAAACATTGTCAAAAATTACCACACAAAAGTCAGATTTTTTATTTTTTTATATTTATTTTAATGTTCATAAGGGAGCATTCAAGCTAGGGAGCAGATAGTTCGCGTACGACAATGGAACAACTCGTCTACTCTAGGCATAGCATAACACAATCCCCTCCTTTTACGTCAAAAGAAAAAGAGAAAGAAACATGCCCGACCTACCTAGCTAGCTTAATATGAGACTGCCAATGGGCTGCACCTGGCATAAAGTATTTACCTGCAAAAAGAAAACAGAAATGTTAACGCCCACACGTGTGGGCGTTCACCACCCCGACCACACGCAAGCATCTCCGTTGGCAACTGTGTGCACGAATCTTGGAACAAACCGGCCGGTTTTCTGCGCCACAGGCGCGTGTGCGGTGTGCGAGTCAGTTCGCCCGCACGTTGGTTGCCATCCCTTGGTCAGCGGTTGCCACTCGGAGGCGTGCGGTGGAACTTCCATGCGCCCGCACGCCACGCTCCGACCGCGGTTGACGTCAAACACGTCGCACACCCCTCCACCCTCTCCCTCACAGTTCCATTTACTCACCCGCGGCGCAGTTACTGGCACAACCCACTCGCACTTCAAACCACTGGAGGAGAAGGCGATGGGAGAAGGCGACAGCGGAGGCGGAACAGTCGACGGTGTTCGCGGCCGTCGGTGGTGCTCGCCGGAACGGAGCGGCTTCGCCGGAACGCGTGCGGGTTGAAGGTAATGCTCGCTACATCTCTCGCAACCCCTTCCTGCATTTTCCCCCTTCCCTCCCTGTTCGATTCCTAGATCGATTCGTAGAGATTCTGGCGATTCGGCGGTGCGTCGGCGTTCCCACTGGCGCCGAAGTTGTCTGCTAGCCGTTTTTGGTGGCACTGGGCAGTTTCGTCGCCGCCGCCGCGGCGGCATCGTCGGTGTGGTTATGCCTGTTCGGAGGCACGCACTAGTCTTGCGTATGGATTTGGCAGGTGTCCCCCGGTTTGTTTGATGCGCATTGGTTCGAATTTGTGTTTGCAGTCAGTTCGTGGGAGAATTTTGAGGGTGAATTTGAAGTCGACGTAGTTGCCATTGAACCCTAGATCTAGTTAGTTTGGTTTTGAAACTGTAGTATGAGGCGAACTTGGTAGATTGATTAACTATCATGATTGTGTGGCAACTAACTCCCTAAACAAATGTGATAGTTGCCACAAACGTGTTTTCCCTTGCGGCAACAAATTACTGAAAATGACTGTCATAGTTGCCACATATAAGCTTTCGCATGGGGCAACTAATTTTATTGAATGACTATGATAGTTGCCACACACACGCTCTTCCATGTGGCAACTGAATTTGCTGAATTACTATGATAGTAACCACAAACATGCTTTTTCATTGTGACATCTAATTTTTTCTGAATGATTTGTGATAGTTACCACACTGTGATAGTTGTCACAATCGGTAGTCAATGCAGTTTCAGCAGCCAGCTGCACTGGACGGCAACTAATGTGCACATCAAGTGTGCCTGTTTGCCACTTGGATTGTATAATCATGTGGCAAACAGAATGTGAACACACTGTCTGCTGCCATACTGCAGATATGACAGTGTGGCAAATTGGCTGCATAATATGGCAACCAAATTTGCGTACCAATTGTGTCAGATGCCATACATATGTTTTTGCATGTGGCAAGTTTTTTGGCTGACCACATCATGTCTGTTGCCATGTTACAGTCAGTACAATGTGGCAACTTCATTGTACTGCGGGACGCAATTTTTTTGTTTGCCACAATGACTTTGTGATATCTGAACACAGTGTGCCAGTTTTCAGGTTATTGATTAGATGTGGTTTCATTGTTTTTTGTAGTATGTGTTGCATTTCAGCATGGCAATTTCACCCTAGCACTTTTGCGCCGCTGAACAGGTGGCATTTGATTGGTGTATTTTTAGGACAGTGTGTGAGCTGCCACAACTTAGTTTCTGTGATGTGGATGATTTTGTGACTTTCTATCGTACTATCTTGGGCTAACATGGCAACTTCAACATTTTGTTTTCAAGTGCATTTACCATATGTACTCTTTTTTTTACTTGATAGTGCAACCAACGTGCTTACTTGCCACGTTTATGTTCTCGACAATCATAGGAGGGCCGTGTGTGTGTTCATGCTATATTTTTGTATTCACTAGTTGACATTTTCTGTTAGGTGGCAACTGCTTACCTCTTGCATTTACATTTCCACCATGACAATTTGGTCTGTTCCTATCTCAGCAGAATGGCTCGTGGCGATCATCAAAATGATGATGATGATTTCATGGATCCACCACAGCGTAATCGGGCAACTGGACGGAGAAAAGAGGGTGATGAGGTAACTGTCCACACACCCGCCCCCTCCTCCTGATTTATGTTACTGGTTGGCACCTCGATCTTTTGCAGTCGTCTGTCATGAACTAAAATTTCATGACATTGCAAAACATGGCAACAACTGATCACTTCTTGTCTGTTTTTTGCAGAAGAAGAAACGTATTCCCAACAGAGCCTCCCAAGAATGTCTGACTGTGTTGATTGACAAATTCACTGACGATCAAAAGGGAGCTGCTGCTGAGATGGGTATGCAGGCTCTGATGGATGTCCGGTGCACGAACCTTGTCAATCCTGTATGCGACTGTCTTGGTGAGATCTACCACCCCGCCTCCAGGGAATTCGTGATTCCGGGACGTGGAAGACTACCGTTGAACGAGGAATCCGCGTTCTGCACTTTGGGTGTGCCTCATGGACATATCAAAGCCCCGTACGAGGTCAATAATGAGATCGAGGAAGCGTTGTTCGCCCGTTTGTTTCCTGGATTGGAATCCATGCCGAACACGTCTGCACTGGCAGATTCGCTGCAGGCCATGACGACGCATGGAGATGTTTTCAAGATGAAGCTACTCATGTACCTCATCTCAGCTGTTTTCGTGCCGACCGCTTCTCTTCGCCCAAGCAACAAATGCTTCCCCATCCTGGTGAATGATCCATCTTTACTACTTTATTTTTCTTCAATCTTTTTGGCTCCGATGTCATGTGTAAAGCTAATGACTGCCAGTGTTTTCGATGTTTTTTCCGTTTGATTTCTGATGCGGCAAACCTTTTGCCCTGAAATTTTGTGTGGTGCAGGCAAATCTGAAAAATGTGAAGAACATGAACTGGTGTAAGTTTATTGCCGACTTCCTCCATGATGCATTCTCAAGCAAGATGTACCAAAAGGGTTGTCGGCTGCATTTAATGGTATTTTTTTACCAGTTCTTTTTGTGAACACTGTTTTTAACACACTTTTTATTCATGCATGGCAACCTGATCATAACAAGATGGCAACTATCATAATGACAATATGGCAACTGCCATCATATTAGCATGGAAATTGTTATCACACTATGATGGCAACTAGCACATACAGAAGGCAACTTCTTCTTTTTATTCCATTCTTTTCATGCACATCAACTTGATTATCATGGGAACATAGATTATCCTGTTTTTTCCAACTAAAAAGTACCCATGATGGCAACTGACATTTCTTTCTTTGTAAAATTGTTTTAAATTAGCTCATGTATGTCGACTGTCTTGATCTGTCCACCGTGGATTTCACTGGGGTAGGAGGCCCGCCGCCTACGCACAAGTTTGCTGTTTCTGCATGGACTATCAACGCTGTCAAGGCTGTGCTTGCCGCAGACAGGGTAACTGATACCAAATATGGAAAACTGCAGGTTAGTTTTGGTTTCTCTCTCCACACGGCATGCTTACAAATTTGACATGAGGCAACCATCCCGTGGTTTATAAGGGATGACTACATTTTGTTATCCATGGGTGTCTGCGTATTGTATCCATGTTTCACTCCACATGGGAACTCTTTTCATCCGTGCTGAAACTTACCTACTATCTCTTACATCCTTGCTATTTCTTTTTGTTTTTCCTAGCTGATGGCCAAGCATGCTATAGACTACAGCGTGTTTGGGGGCCTCAAACTTTGGAAAGTGGATGGACGTGCACTCAGCTCCGTCTTGCCCTACTGAGGTAATCAAAATATCTACATCTATGGTTTGCCGTGGATTACTTGTTGATGTCGCGCAAGTGACTGCAATATGGGTGGTTGTTGATGCTTCTTGTTTTCGTGCACAGGCGAGGGCACATGTTGAGCATCTAATTGGGAAGTTTGCATCCGGAATGACCGGCTTGCTCGGGAAGTTGGTTGAGGGGTGGACATCCCTAAGTGCCTCTGACAGTGACGCGGTTGCGAGGCAGTTCACTTCATTTGTCCCAGAACGTACACATCGACCAACCGGTTTCCGTGGCCGGTATGACTACAACAGTTCCCAAGAGCCCGGTGACACACAAGATGATGTAGATGGAGACGCTGGCCTCAGCAAGGATGACAACGATGACATGGATAATGTGCAACAGGACACCGATGATGATGAACATGCTGAAGTTCGCACAGGTGGTAACAAGGGCAAGGATGCAACAGATGTCCCCCCACCGGAGAAAGTGAAAGAACATACGGCTGCAAGAGGCGAGGGGGTGTTGCCATCAAGGAGGGGGAGGGCTCTAGAGGATGTTGGGCAGGGTTCTCCTGGCAAGAGGTCTAGGACCGATCCCGTAGCTGCCAGGAGGAGGTTCGACTTTTAATTTTAGTTTTTTGTTGTGTCTATTTTCTTGGAACAGTCTCATCCATTTCTTGCACTTGTTTTTTGTCAAGCACGGCAATGAGTTTGTTGTTTGACAATTGCCACATTTTTTTCCCTCCATCTGTTACGTGTAGTGAGCCGACCGCTGGTGGACGAGCAGTTACAAAGAAACAGGCGCCAACGCCAACCCGTGTTTCTGCTCGCTTGAACAAAGGTGCCCCCATTGCCGGTGACACCCCTTCCACCAGGTCTTCTCCTCGTACGACGACGACCAACACCGGGGATCCTGTCGTGTTGCCAGACCTGAGGAAGCCAGTCAAGAAGTAGGTTTCTCCATGTGCTTTCATTTACATAGTGGTATTTTTTCTTGAATTTCCAATGCAACTGTTCAGCTTGTCACATGTTCTTCTGTTATCGTCCCCCACGCGGCAACTGCTGTTTTTCCAAATGATTTCTTCCTTCATTTTTTAGTTTATGGCAACTCCTATTGGTCTTTACATGGCAACTGGCATCTAGGCCAAATGGCAACTATTACTGTACCTAATGGCAACTGCCATCTTTACCGTTGGCTTTGTGAGCTCATCCCACACCTAGGTTTCAAATTGCATTCCTGACAGATCAGACATTTCTATCATTCTTCAAGTTGGCTAACATGGCAAATGCTGCTGGATGGCAACTGCTAACTATGACACATGGCAACTCATGTTCCCATTACATGGCAACTACCAGCTTTTCCACTTGTTTTTCATTCTTTTAAGATTTCTACCATTGCAAACATATTTTTGTTCATTTTTTCATACCTTTTGCATGTGCTTTTTTTCTTTTTAGGGTGAAGAAGACTACTATGCGCGGGGCCAAGCATATCAGTAAGAACCCGCTCGAACGCCTACATTCAAAGTTGTCAACGGGGGGCAACTCAGATGTACATGAGGCACCAGGCGACAATACTGCTGCTGCACCGTTGACCGCTCCCACCAACTCTGATGCAAGTGGCCGACCATCTCCGCCGGCTGCAGATGTCAAGGCTAGAACAACAGGCATCCGTACATCAGGGAGTGACGAGTCGGTATCTGCCAGGACAGCTGAAATATTGCCAACTCTTCTGGCAATGAAGGATGCTGCTGTGAGCCATGCCACCCCATCAGCAAGCATTGAAGTGGATGCTCCCGAGACGAACCTAGGCAAGAAAGATTCCCGCTCTTCTGACACTGATTCCAAGCGCGTGCGTGGTGGCACACCTGTGTCCACGACAGAAGCGGCTGAGGCGGCAGTTCACAAGGATATGCCATCTACAGGTGAGAGTCCTGGCACAACAGCTCCAGCTCCTGTCGGTGCAGATACTGCTAAGGCGACCGTTCCGTGTGCTGGTCTTCCACCTAGGCGTCGCAGCCCCCGCAAGCAACCAACAGTCATACCCAACGCACCGACTGTAGCTAGGAGCAGGAGAGACGAGTCTGGTTATGTTCCTGCGTCCACACTGTTCCCGCCACCTGCCAAAAGCAATGTGATGGAGAAACCGCAAGACCGAAGCACAACTGATGCAGGTGTCAAGCCGGGCACGAGTGACGCAGGTGAATGGCCGGAGCAGGCTGCGCCTTTACCCGCAGTGGAAATCCCCAGCATAAATCTGCGCACTTCCAGACTCCCAGTCAATGTCGGTGTCCCCTACAGCCCAAACAAGAAGATTGTCATGAAAGCTGCGGCTGATACCGCTGACAACACGCCCCGCCCTGCAAATAAGCCCGATCATTCTGTAGCGGCCAATTCAGATATGTTTGTCGATCTTTCACCCTTGGATTCTGCCCCGCAAGACCGTTCGTGGTCCGGCCAGTAGGAATGAGAGTCACCCAATGGCATTTACCCCACCGAGCTTCAGCCTTGGCATCACTCAAGATCAACCGGTGGTGCAAGATCCTTTGCCAGTTGCCTTTGCTTTCCCAGGAGGCATGCCCGCAATGATGGCGCAGCCAATGGTCGAGGGCAGGAAGGCTTTCAAGTTCGCGGAGCCGATTGTGCAAGGTACACTTGTCATGTCCTTATGATTTTCTTGCATACATCTTTGTAGTTTGACTTTTGTCCCAATCATATTTTTTGGGTGTTCTCACTTGTGATGGCAACTGACATGTGATGACATGGCAACTGGATTTGATGCACCATGTCACCTACATTTTTTTTGCTGCCATGCTGCATTTGACATTTGGGCAACCACGTGGCAACTGAAGTTGATTCAACATGGCAACTGTATTTGCTGTCACATGGCAAATACAGTGCATTACACATGGCAACTGGATTTGCCACACCATGTCACCTGCATTTTTTGTTACCATGCTGCATTTTTTCATACGGCAATCACATGGCAAGTGGAGTTGACACAACATGGCAACTGTAGTTGCTGTGACATGGCAACTACAATCCATCTAGATGGTAACTACAGCGCAACTACATGGCAACTGTAGTTGCCATGACATGGCCACTGTAGTTGGACCACACATGGCAACTGCCTCACTTTTTCTACCTACATCTCACATCATACACCCTATTTCCTCACAATCCATCTGTTTTCTGATTTTCTAGGTATCCTAACACACTTTTTATTTTTTAAATCATTGCAGGCACCCCTGAGGAGATTTCACCGTCACTTGACGAAGCTTACCGCAAGATCGAGGAGGCAGCATTGCAGAGGAGGACCTCACGAGGGCAAGGGCAATCAAGTTCCAACGTGCCTGCAGATACGGCATCTGAGAATACCATCAGGAGTGCCACCCCTGGTTCTGTGAGGCAGCAGAGGGTAGTTCACCCACCTCCCACGGAAGACTATGAGCCCGAATTCAGGGCCACTAAGGAACAGACCCAGCTATACGATATCATCAAGCGGTTTGGAAATGCGAGGGCCAGCAGCAAGCACATGAAGGAGCTGAAAGCGTAAATGACCACACCCCATAGTCTCTCATTTTGCTTTGCTCCTTTTTTACCATTCATCTTCTTCGTACTTTCTATACACGATCCGCTTACGTTTTAGTTCTTTGATATATTTTTTACTTAGTAGGCATGATTCTTCCATGTTATGTCGTTTTCATACAGCTCATGTTTGGACAGAACCAAAGTCATTCAATGCGGAGCGACGTACGTCGACCTGGGTGATCTTGCCGAGTCCGTGAGGCCAAACGGTAAAATGTCAACGAATGTAGTTGCATGCGGGATCGACTACATCAACAATCACATCGATGTGTGTGCTGACAAGATAATCATGCATTACAGTGTGACCTGCAAAATATGGGATGGTGACTTCCACCACAAAATCCCGAGGAAGAATTTTTCTCAACACGGTGAATTCAAGCTCACACTGAAGAAATATGTGAGTACTCCTTCCCTGTCTGCACTGGTTTTTCACATGGTGTGGTTTTCCGCCATCTTCTGCACTTGTGATTATGTGGCAGATGTTTTCATGTGGCAATAGCTCCCGTGCACATTGACATCTTGATTTTTGCATCCCGTGCGAACTATGTGGCAACTTGATAGTAAAATACACGGCACATTTTGTTCATACATGGACGACAACTTTCTTTCAACTACCCCCACCCATAACCAAACATTCTACGTGATTCTAATTTTTTTGTCCCTCTGCTGTTCTTTTTGTGTAGTCTGCTTCTCATTTATTCACTTTTAAATGCAGGTCATGTTCCCCATGTTCCAGGATCTTGCACCACATGACACACACGACAAGTGTGGTCACCACTATGCGATCTGTCTTGAACTGAAGAACCAACGTTTTGAGGTGCTTGATTCAATCCGTTCGGAAGCTGATTCAGACCTTACTACGCATGCCAAATTCTTCATCAACAACCTCAAAGAGACATGGAACCGTCACTACGAACATTCAAAGGTCCAGATCAGGCATTTCCCGACTGAGTATGTGGCGACTGTGAAGCAAGGGAACACGTAATTTCTTAACCCCCTCCTTCATGTGCCGTTTACATCAATGCAACCCCTCTTTTTGTTGTCACATCTGAATTGAAGTCTATCTTTGCTACGTCTGTCCTTTTTGCGTGTTCATCTGAATCTTTTTCTCGTGCAGGACGAACTGTGGCTTTCACGGGCTGGAATACTTTGCAAAGTGGGAAGGCAGAATTGTCCCCGCTATCACAGCTGCAATGGTCGTTGAGCTCCGGAAAATCCACACATGGAACTGGTTGACGAATGAAGATTTCAACAAGCGGTCCGGAGCACGCGAGTTCGTGGAGGAATCTGTCAAGAAAATCAACAAGAAGTACAAGTGATCACGTGGTGTTACACACCGGACGCATACCTTACATTCTGTTGCTGAGGAATGTAAGGTACTATCTCTTTGTTATTGTCGAAAACTATGTTTGTGTGCTATGTTACGACTGCAACCCCGCGTAGCCTACTATGTAGTGGTGGTGTGTGAGCGACATTTGAATAGTTTCTGTAATATATGTGTGGACATGAACCTTTTTTAAGCGTTAATGCACATATGTGTTTATGTTTGTCATTATTACAATGGTTTCATCGTTTATAGCACCGGTTTGCTGTTTTGAATGCGTCTACGATGTTTTAAAAAAGATGGCAAATGTAGTTCAACAGACATGGTAGTGAAAGTCATCGTCGTTTTTCATTTTGGCTGTTTTGCTTCTTCTTTTTCATCGCTAACTGCACTGGCTAGCATGGTAGGTTGATCATGTAGCCACAACCTTTGATGCGGTTTATGCACGTTACGCTTTTTCCAACTTGTTTCCCATACATTGCCCACAACACACTATGTTTCTCTAAACCACGTCGTATTTGTCATGGAAATATATGCCATGCAGAGTCATTTCAAATACCATGGCATATTTTCAGTACAGCTAACATGGCAGATACAGTAGAAACAACATGGCAGTTCCAACATAATTAACATGGCAGATACAGTACAACTAACATGGCATGTCCAGTACAACTAAAATGGCATATCCAGTACAACTAGCATGGCATATTTAGTATAAGATAGCATGGCATATCTTTAGTATAAAATAGCATGGCAGACTAACTACACATAACATGGCAGATTAACTACACATAACATGGCAGATTAAGTACCCATAACATGGCAACTGCATTTATCCACTCAATGAATTTTCCTTCCACTTCTGATGACCCTCAAGAGTCATTCTCCTAATTGTAAAAAAAATAATTTCTCATCATCTAGGGTACAAAACAAAATTTCCACAAGGACCATGTCACATCGCCCCAATTTTTGCTCATGGATTGCCCGCCCCTTTCTTCGTTTTCTTGTGTTTTGCTTGAATCTCCAACCCTGACTTGTACCTTATCTCTCTTGGACGACCCTTTGTGATGGAACGGGGTGGGTTCCTAACCTGGGTTTGTGTGCTTGCTGTTCCAGATCCTATCTCCGAGTTTTCAGATGATGGCCCCATCGATGAAGGCACACTTGATGTGCGGGGGAACTAGTTTAAGGCTTCCTCAGCTTTCCTCTTCTTGATCTCATCAAGCTCTCTTTTCAGTGCCTTCCTGTGTTTTTCTGTGACTCTCGCTGTCTCATCACTCTTGCATGCTTCATCAATTAGCTCAGCATAGTTCTTTGTCAGCATAACGTGCCTCACGGCTTCCATGGTTGACTCAGGTCTCTCGTCATGCACAGCCAGAACCGCTGTGTTGTCTGCGGTACCAACGCGTCGTCAGCGTCCCAAGTCCATCGCCGCCTTATGAAATGGCGGGGCATCCGTGTCACAGCGTTCATGTCCATTACTTTTAGTATGTGACAGCACAAAATGCCGTCCCGTTCAAACTTGCAGCATTGGCAGTAGTATTCTCCTTGTTCGATCGAGGCTTTCACGAAGTAGTTCCTTCCTTTGTCCGGGTCTTCAGGTTCTGAATCCGATATGCCCAAAATAGAACACACCTTGAACGTATGTTCGTCCACCTGGAAAACCATGAACTTGCTGGCACGCTTTATTTCTTCTTGGAATCTGCAAGTTTTGTGTGTTTTCTGTTAAACTATCGTGTGATCTTTTTTTGTAGCACGTTATGTTGTCATGGAAATAGAAATAGATTTTTGTTTGAACATGGCAAACATAGTACACTGAACATGGCAAACATATTACACTGAACATGGCAACTGCAGTAAACTAGACAAGGCAACTGCATTGCATTTTCAACTAACCATTGTCATTTCCACACCAACATTCCTCACTGGAAGCCCTTTGCTTAAAACATGGCAACTGAATTTTTATTGAACATGGCATCTACAGTTGAGTAAACATGGCAATTGCATTTTTCAACAAAACATAGAAGTTTGCTTTTTTAGTAAACATGGCAACTGCATTTCATCAAATGTGTCTAGAATATAATGTTTTTCAGTTGACATTGGCATTTACATACCAGCATGCCCCAATGGCAGTACAATACATTAAACATGGCAACTGCACTTCATTGAACACGACAAACAAAATTTTCATTGAACATGGCAACTGCAGTTCAGTGAGCATGTCAAACAGTATTTCCTTAAACATGCCAAAACAGAATTTTCATTGAACATGGCAACTGCAGCTGAGTAAGCATGGCAAACAGTATTTCATTAAATATGGCAACTGCATATCATGGCAACTGCATTGCACTCTATAAGGCACACTACTGCCTTAGTGCTTTTTGTGCAAATAAGATTGTAACACAACTGACTTACTTGTTAAAGATCTTGTTTGTGTATATCTTGCTCATTTGCCTCTCCATCGGTAAATAAGTTAGCAATTTCGGCTGCTTTAGCGCGGTGGTAGCTTCTTGCTGTAGCTCAGATCCTAGAATTTTTTGTTGCAAAGCTGTGTACTGCTTGGCAAACTGTAGCAATGAGTTGCCAGGGCTCATGTACCGCTTCAAAATAGCATTGAACCCCTCGCTGCACTGCGTAGTCTGCAGAAAGGGGAAGAAGCACTGCATGAAGTAGGCTGGCACCCAGTACATTCGCTTCTCCCACAGGCTAGCAAGCGTCTCATTGTCTTGGACTTGATGTGTTTCAACCATGGCCATCCAGCTCCTTTCAAACTCCTCGACCGTCAAGCTGTGGTCCACGCACAGCTCGAATGCCTTGTGCAGCTCTGGACGGTCAGCAAAGAACGGTCCTAGCGTCTCCTCAGCCTTCTTTATAATGTGCCACCTGCAGTGCCTGTGCACTGCCAATGGAAAGACCTCCTCTATGCCTGCACGCATGCTGAAATCCTGGTCTGTTATTATGTTCATCGGAGCAAGTCCATCCATGCACTCCAAGAAGGTCTTGAACAGCCAGACATACCCATCCGTGTCTTCGTTCCGAACGAGCCCGCAGCCGAACTGCAACGACTGATTGTGGTTATTTATTCCTATGAACGGAGTTCATGGCATCTTGTACATATTGGTGAGGTACGTCGCGTCGAATGAAATGCAATCTCGGAAATGTTTGTACGCTCTCCTTGCAGCACCATCCACCCAATACATGTTCCTGACACGGTCCTCATCGTCCAACCTTATCCTGTAGAAGAAATCTGGATCCTCCTTCGCTTTCTCACCAAAGTAGGCCATTGTAGCCTCTATGTCAGCCAGCCTGCTCTCTCTATGGTACTTGTCCTGTAGGTTTGTGACATCAGCTGGTATGTAGGGCATGCTACTCAGTTTCCCCTTTTTGCTGTGGATGAGTGATAGTATCTAGACCATTCTTGATGGACCGACATTACAATCATGTAGCAGCTTTACGAATTGCCTTTCGACTGGGGTGAATCCTTTGTGGGCGGTCAGAAATTTGACCAGGTCAAACTTCTTTATGAGTTTGTGGTTGTGCTCATCAAAATATTCAGTGACCACATACTGTGTTCCATCTACGTTTAGCTTACACCAGACAGGGCATCCCGTCTTGAGAATGATCCCTCTCTTTCATTCCGGAATGACAGGTGCAACACCTTTCCCCTTCTTGTTCCTCCGCGCCTTGTGGCACCTAATCTCACCTCTGCTGTACTCGTTAGTTTTCTTAATTTTCCTATGGTACTCGGTGTTGACCGCAAATCCATGGAACTTTGCATATGTCTGGTAGTATTCCTTTGCTTCTTCGAACGATTCAAATCTCTGCCCAATGTACGGTGGCTGAGGTACCACGATCTCTGATTTCCCACCATCTTCATCCCCTTGTGCCTCGTCGTCAGTTTCATCATTCACTTCAGTATCGGCAGCAGTTCCATCTACTTGAGTGTTGGCAGTGATTGTGTTCAAAGGGGTGCTTGTCGGTATTGCTGGAATGATTGCCATTCCCGACTCTGACTCGAAATTGTCTGCGGCATGGTTGTCTGCTGGCTGGTGGAACGTGTCTTCCGTGCGCTCAGAGCTCCCCACAGTAGATGTCCCCGCGCTGCTGTTCACTGTAGTTGTAGGCCCTGTAATAGAAAAAACAGGTACGAGAGTAAGATTTTTGTTTGAATAACATGTGTATCGCAACGGATCACACCATCTACGAGTGATGTCGCATGACATCATTTCAAACAGCAAGCCGTGAGTCTTCGCGTGGACATGTATGGCAGCTGTAGCTGTCCAGTCATGGCATCTACTGTTCAACAAACATGGCAACTATTGTTTTGCCTACAAATAACTACAAATAACAAATGTAGTGCTGTTTTTGTGGTTCAGTTTTTTCCTTACCTTGTGGTGCTGCATTTGACCATCCTGTGTGGTCTGTGACACCAAAATGACGTGCTCCACCTGCAATTTGTGAAGCTTGCCATGAGACGTTTGCCAGGTTACCACCAGCGTAATAACCTGTAAGCATAGTAGTGGTTGGTCAATTCATGGCAAATGCATTTTGTGCTAGCACGGCAACTGCAGTTGCCCCTGATCTGGCAACTGAAGTTTTACTGGCATGGCAACTGTAGTTGCATCTGCTTGGCAACCGCAGTTGTTCCTTCATGGCAACTGCAGTTGCCATGGCATGGCAAATGTAGTTGCACTGGCATGGCAACTATAGTTGTTCCTCCATGGCAACTGCAGGTGCCGAGGGATGGCAACAACAGTTGTCCAGGGATGTCAAGTGTAGTTTTTAATTCATGGCAACTGTAGATGTCCAGTCATGGCAATTGTAGTTGTCAACTATGCTCCTTCTTCTAATTGAGCATCCGCAACTTCACTTTTTTTATGGACTCACCTGTGTATGATGTCGATGGCAGGTACATTGGTGCTGCCTGATGCCACGCGCTGCATGAAGGCTCTGCATTTTCACCCATGATAACTCGTGAGTCCTTTTGCCAAATTTTTTTGCATGTTCATTTTTCATGTCCACAGCAGTATGTGCTCTTTTCTCGTTTTGCATTACCTTGATTAGCCATACAAGATAGTTGAAGTTGGCTGCCCGTATATTTGTCAGTGTTAGCGCCTTGTGACTGAACTTGCCACGGGCCCCCCTAAGAGTGTTTTAGTCATAAGAACCTGCGAAAAAATGATAGTGTACGGCATAAGTAGAATGTCATCTTCATCATTGCGAAGATGGCAACTGTTCTCTTCTTTTGTTATCACGCATCATACCTACGCCTGCATACTGTTCTAGTAGTGGCAGCAACGTCCCTGCAGAGATGAGCTGACTATACTCTGGTGCATCCCAAGGAGGCGTTTCTGGCCTTTGAGAACCCCAAGCATCAGCGCCATCTTTGTGATTCATTCTTTTCGTGTCTCGCTTCTTTCCAATGTGTTCTCAATGACTGCATGAACAAGAAGGCATCAACAATCCATAATAACTGTATTCTTCTGCTGCTTGGACATAGAAGATATGGATGGCAAGCGACGGGTCAAAATAGGTGGCAGCTACTGACAACGAAAGGTGGCAACTGTCGTTATACACAAGTGGCAATTAATTTTTTTAAGCCCCTTCATTCCAAAATTTGTCCTTCCTGTCCTTCTTTAGGGATTCCTACTCATCCATTTTCATACCCAACTACTTGCGTCAATTAAACTAGGAACTTAAGTTAATCTCAAACGTAGTACATGGCAGATCTGGTGTACTCTGCCTGGCAATTGCGAATATACACTGAACCATGCAGTGTTCTACCCCTATAGCATGGACCCAGTACAAGATCGGGAGATTTTCAGCCTTAAGGATGAGAAGGATGAGATCGGGAGATTTTCACCTGGTTTTAGATGATTATCTCTGGAGGGCTGGGTTGGAGTGTGGGGCTAGGGATGGGGAGGGTTGGGGTGTGGTTTTGCGGTAGGAGTGCCCTACGGATCTGCTCTGGTTGCCATGGCAACCAGAGAAGGCCGGCGACGGAGGTCGGGGTTCGAGAGGTGGGGGACGATGGCAGCAGACGATAGAGGGGATGGATCGGAGGCCGGGAACTGCTGGGTCGTGCGGGCAGCGGGTCGGCTGGCCTGGATGGGGCAGTGCGGGCGTGGTTGCCACACAACGGACGTGCGGGTCGTGCTTTTGTGCGCGCGGACGTGCTCGTGCGGGCCGGTTCCCGTCCATGCCACACGAGGCGTGCGGGCGGGTTCCCGTCGATGCCACACGTGTGGCAGTTATTCAGACCCAAAGAAAAAGGGCATCAAGGACTGGACCACACCTTCTTTGCGAGTCCGACACCGGTCTCTTCTCCCTTTACTCCGGTGACGACTCGGGGTTTTTCCAAATTAAAAAATTATTTATTAATTTATTTTTCCATCATCATTACATCATGAGCGTCGGCAACATGTTTTTTGCGATAAAATTTTGTTCTATTTGTCTATCATGGTAGTACAACAAACATCAGAAACAACAAAAATTATATCTAGATTCATAGATCACCTAGCGACGACTACAAGCACTGAAGCAAACTAAAGGTGCACCGCCATCATCGCCCCTCCTGGCCAAAACTTGTTGCAGTAGATAGTCAGGAAGTAAACGTGCTAAGCAACCATAGGACCAACGCACCAGAACAGCAACCACCGCGATGAAAAGTAGTCTAGATCGGAAGGATCCAACTTGAAGACACACGAACGTAGACAGACGACTACCAAATCTGAGCAAATTCACCAAAGACAGATACGATGTAGACACACCTCCACATGTCCACTGATGCTGCTAGACGCACCACCGGGATGGGGCTAGGCGGGAAGAACCCTATTCCATCTTTGGGGAGCCACCGCCATCTTGCCTTCCTGAGCAGGACAAAAAAACCTAGAAAAACTCGAAGAGACCTCTAAAACCGGAGCCCTCTAGCTGGCAAGGCCCGGGATACATCGTGCCTCCATGCTCCTAGGATCACAGGAGACGAGGCAGATCAGCGGTGACATTGGTGCGAGGCTCGAAAAACCCTTTGGGTCATTGGAGCGAAGGCGTGCTTGTGGTTTGGGTCATTCAGATGTTTTGCAATACCTCTAGCTATATTATATTTCGCCAGAAGGTGAATAGTACTGGTAAATGGGAAATGCATGTTCTCAATTGAGTCAGAAGTTTGCGTGTGGTCTTCTTATATAGTATATCGAGGTCACACATCAGATTTCATCTAATTCTAAGTATATTTGATACCCAAACAACCGAATATGTAGGCACTACTAGCCGGTTAAATAATCAATTGGATTGCTTAAAAGACCTTGCAAACATGGCTCTATTCCCTCTTTTTTGACCTAGCCCACCTAACCTAGCTACCACATCAAAACTTAGCCCAAAACAACCCATAAAACCTCCCACAGCCATTGCCTATTTAAGCAAATGCTCCCTTGCCGTTTTTGGCAGCAATTGTAGACAATCCCATCAAACTCTTTCCCTGCCGCCACTTGGCACACCCACATCGGGTGCGTTACCGCCGTCAGAGTCGTTGTCGCCACGCTTGGATCTGTTGATCCAGATCATTTGTGGATGATTCAAAGGACACTAACGCCACATGTGTGCCACCTCCGCCTCCAGTCCGTACGAGCCCGCTCCCGGCCTCAGGAGCCAATCATGGCACAAGAGAAGTGTTGGGGAATGCAGTAATTTCAAAAATTTCCTACGCACACGCAAGATCATGGTGATGCATAGCAACGAGCGGGAGAGTGATGTCCACGTACCCTCGTAGACCGTAAGCGGAAGCGTTATGACAATGCGGTTGATGTAGTCGTACGTCTTCACGATCCGACCGATCTCAGTACCGAAAGTACGGCACCTCCATGATCTGCACATGTTCGGCTCAGTGATGTCCCACGAACTCACGATCCAGTAGAGCGTCGAGGGAGAGTTTCGTCAGCACGACACCGTGATGACGGTGATGATGAAGCTACCGGCACAGGGCTTTGCCTAAGCACTGCAACAATATGACAGAGGTGATTTATCACTAGTAGAAAAGGGGGCAATGGTCCAGACCGGTCCAGCCCATTAGTCCCAGTTCAATCCAGAACCAGGACCAATGGGGGCATTGGACCCGATTCGTGAGCCTCGGGGGCCGGCCGGGCCACGTGGGCCATTGGTCCCGGTTCGTCTGGACCTTTTGGTCCCAGTTGGTGGGATGAACCGGGACCAATGGGCCTCGCTCCTGGCCCACAACCATTGGTCCCGGTTGGTGGCATGAACCGGGACCAAAGGCAACCCTTTAGTCCCGGTTCATGCGACCAACCGGGACCAATGGTGGTGCCTATATATACCCCCTCGCGCAAGAGCAGAGCACACTGCTCTATTTTTTCTGGCCGAGGGGGAGAGGGCTTGGTGGTGCTCTAGCTCACCTCCTATGCACACAAGGTGTTCGATGGAATGCCCGAGCCACACTACTTATGGTTTTTCCTCTCCAAGCTCGACCGCCAAGCTCCATTTTCCTCAATATTTGTCTAGGTTTAGCGGTCCGTCACGCCCCGTCCCCGTCTTCACCGTCGTCGATCACCCGCGCCGATCTCATCGCCGGCACCACCGTGGTGAGCCTCTTGTTCTTATCTTCTTTCTGAAAGGAAAAATATTCTTGTATGTTTAGATAGATACTTGTATTATTTTCTTACTTTTATTATTGCATCTTATATAGTGAGATGGTTTTGGTATTCGCCCCTGTCGGCCCTCGTCCTGTCTATGATTCGGATGTGGTATATATTATCTTTTCATAACTATTGGTTCATTTATTGTTTATGACAATTATGCCGACCAACGTAACATAGATTTTATTTATCTAGGAGGTTGTTGAACCGGAAATTCCAACTGACCCTATTGTCGAGAGGTTAAATTTAGTTGAAGAAGAAAACAATTTGTTGAAGGAAAAAATTAGAAAAATTGACGAGGAGAAGATGATATTGGAGTTGCATGTTGCGGATGTCGTCAATGATCACAAGATCAAGATGGATGCAATGCGCTTGAAGATTAGAAAGATTAGAAAATATGCCATTCATACCGAGGCTTGGTATCATTATGCCATTGGATCAGTTGTTACATTGGTTGCGATTATGATCGCATTTGTTTTCGCATTGACATGTTTTACATAGTTTCAGTGTATGGTTTAATTAATTTAGATGCTCTGCAGAGCTTTATGTTGTTAGATGAGAACTATGTATGTACTTTGGTTTTAATGTGATGATGAATTTCTATTAATTTGGTCACTTAATTATCTATTCATGATGTTCTCTAATGATTTTTGACACACTTAATTATATATAATGCACGCAGATGAACCGGCAATGGATGTACGGTTCAAGACACACCTCCGAGTACATTAAGGGCGTGCATGATTTTCTCGAAGTGGCTGAGGCAAACAAGCAGAATGGTTTTATGTGTTGTCCATGCCCTCTATGTGGGAATACGAAGTCTTACTCTGACCGGAAAGTCCTCCACACCCACCTGCTTTACAAGGGTTTCATGCCACACTATAATGTTTGGACGAGGCACGGAGAAATATGGGTTATGATGGAAGACGGCGAAGAAGAAGAGTATGATGACAACTATGTGCCCCCTGAATACGGTGATGCTCCTGAAGATCAAGAGGAACCATACGATGTGCACGATGATGCTGCAACGGGCGAAGCTGCTGAAGATCAAGAGGAACCAGACGATTTGCCCGATGATGATGATCTCCGCCGGGTCATTGTCGATGCAAGGACGCAATGCGAAAGTCAAAAGGAGAAGCTGAAGTTCGATCGCATGCTAGAGGACCACAAAAAAGGGTTGTACCCCAATTGCGAAGATGGCAACACAAAGGTCGGTAACGTACTGGAATTGCTGCAGTGGAAGGCAGAGAATGCGTGCCTGACAAAGGATTTGAGAAGCTACTGAAAATATTGAAGAAGAAGCTTCCAAAGGATAACGAATTGCCCGACAGTACATATGCAGCAAAGAAGGTCGTATGCCCTCTAGGATTGGAGGTGCAGAAGATACATGCATGCCCTAATGACTGCATCCTCTACCGCGGTGCGTACAAGGATCTGAACGCATGCCCGGTATGCGGTGCATTACGGTATAAGATCAGACGAGATGACCCTGGTGATGTTGACGACGAGCCCCCCAGGAAGAGGGTTCCTGTCAAGGTGATGTGGTATGCTCCTATAATACCACGGTTGAAACGTCTGTACAGAAACGGGGAGCATGCCAAGTTGATGCGATGGCACGGTGAGGACCGTACGAAAGACGGGAAGTTGAGAGCACCCGCTGACGGGTCGCAATGGAGAAAAATCGAGAGAAAGTACTGGGATGAGTTTGCAAGTGAGCCAAGGAACGTATGGTTTGCTTTAAGCACGGATGGCATTAATCCTTTCGGGGAGCAGAGCAGCAATCACAGTACCTGGCCCGTGACTCTATGTATGTATAACCTTCCTCCTTGGATGTGCATGAAGCGGAAGTTCATTATGATGCCAGTTCTCATCCAAGGCCCTAAGCAACCCGGCAACGACATTGATGTGTACCTAAGGCCATTAGTTGAAGAACTTTTACAGCTGTGGAATGGAAACGGTGTACTTATGTGGGATGAGCACAAAAAGGAGAAATTTAACCTAAAGGCGTAGCTGTTCGTGACCATCAACGATTGGCCCGCTCTCAGTAACCTTTGAGGACAGACAAACAAGGGATACCACGCATGCACGCACTGTTTACTTGACACCGATATTATATACCTGGCAAGCTGCAGGAAGAATGTGTACCTGGGCCATCGTCGATTTCTTCCGACCAACCATCAATGTCGAAAGAAAGGCAAGCATTTCAAAGGCGAGGCAGATCACCGGAAGAAGCCCGCCATGCGTACCGGTGATCACGTACTTGCTATGGTCAATGATTTACACGTAATCTTTGGAAAGGGTCCCGGCGGACTAGCTGTTCCGAGTGACGCTGGGGGACACACACCCATGTGGAAGAAGAAATCTATATTTTGGGACCTACCCTACTGGAAAGACCTAGAGGTCAGCTCTTCGATCAACGTGATGCACGCGACAAAGAACCTTTGCGTGAACCTGCTAGGCTTCTTGAGCGTGTATGGGAAGACAAAATATACAGCTGAGGCACGGGAGGACCTGCAACGTTTGCACGAAAAAGACGGCATGCCTCCAAAGCAGTATGAAGGTCCTGCCAGCTATGCTCTTACCAAAGAAGAGAAGGAAATCTTCTTTGAATGCCTGCTTAGTATGAAGGTCCCGACTGGCTTCTCGTCGAATATAAAAGGAATAATAAATATGGCAGAGAAAAAGTTTTAGAACCTAAAGTCTCATGACTGCCACGTGATTACGACACAACTGCTTCCGGTTGCATTGAGGGGGCTTCTACTAGAAAATGTCCGATTAGCCATTGTGAAGCTATGTGCATTCCTCAATGCAATCTCTCAGAAGGTGATCGATCCAAAAATCATACCAAGGCTAAGGAGTTATGTGGTGCAATGTCTTGTCAATTTCGAGCTGGTGTTCCCACCATCCTACTTCAATATCATGACGCACGTCCTAGTTCATCTAGTTGACGAGATTGTCATTCTGGGCCCCGTATTTCTACACAATATGTACCCCTTTGAGAGGTTCGTGGGAGTCCTAAAGAAATATGTCCGTAACCGCGCTAGGCCAGAAGGAAGCATCTCCATGGGCCATCAAACAGAGGATGTCATCGGGTTTTGTGTTGACTTCATTCCTGGCCTTAAGAAGATAGGTCTTCCTAAATCGCGGTATGAGGGGAGACTGACTGGAAAAGGCACGCTTGGAAGGGACTCAATAATATGCAGGGACGGATATTCTTGGTCTCAAGCACACTACACAGTTCTACATAACTCTACCTTGGTGACCCCGTATGTCGATGAACACAAGAACAGTCTGCGCTCCAAACACCCGGAGCAGTGCGACGACTGGATTACATGTGAACACATCAGGACTTTCAGCAGTTGGTTGGAAGCACATATCAGAGGTGACAACACTGTTTGTGATGAGCTGTACTTGTTGTCCAGGGGACCATCTTTGACTGTATTGATTTGGAAAGGATACGAGATAAATGGGAATATATTTTACACGATTGACCAAGATCAAAAGAGCACCAACCAAAACAGCGGTGTCCGCTTTGATGCAACAACCGAGAGGGGAAAGGACACATATTATGGTTACATAGTGGACATATGGGAACTTGACTACGGACATGATTTTAAGGTCCCTTTGTTTAAGTGCAAATGGGTCAATCTGTGAGGAGGCGGGGTACAGGTAGACCCACAGTACAGAATGACAACAGTGGATCTGAAAAATCTTGGGTACACTGACGAACCGTTTGTCCTAGCCAATGATGTGGCACAGGTTATCTATGTGAAGGACATGTCTACCAGACCGAGAAAGAGAAAAGATAAGGAAACGAATACATCATACGATGAGCCAAAGCGCCACATAGTTCTTTCAGGAAAAAGGGACATCGTTGGAGTGGAGGACAAGACAGACATGTCTGAAGATTATGAAAAGTTTCATGAAATTCCTCCCTTTAAAGTCAAGGCTGACCCCAGCATCCTGATAAACGATGAAGATTATCCATGGTTACGGCGCAATAAGCAAATGACACAAGC
Source organism: Triticum timopheevii (assembly GCA_963921465.1). Taxonomy (NCBI): domain Eukaryota; kingdom Viridiplantae; phylum Streptophyta; class Magnoliopsida; order Poales; family Poaceae; genus Triticum; species Triticum timopheevii. The sequence goes on along the minus strand of OY997272.1, from coordinate 65,975,627 downwards.
GAAGAAAAAGTGAAGACTTGCTCCCGCAACTATTATGATGATACCATGCCAACTTTGTAACTGACGAGTATGATACCATTGTCCGTTTTGTACATGCACATGATATGTGTGGGTCAATTTATGATACCATGCCAACTTTTAACTTTTTCAGAGTTCATTTGAAATGCTTTAATGTCTTATGGTTCGGCCCTCGTAATAATTAAAAATAGCAACAATAAGTATTTTGTTGTAAGTAGAAACAAAATAAAATAAATAAAGCAAGAAAGAAAACAAAAAAAACAAAAAAAGTGTTTTCAAATTGAAAAGTAATGGCACTAACAAAAAGTTTATAATTTTCCTAAAACTAAAAGCAAAAAGAATTAAAAAATAAAGCAAAAAACAAAAGAAAATAAATAATGCAGAAAACAAAACAAAAAACAGGAAAAAAAATTAAAAATAGCAACAATAAGTAAAGAAAAAGTAGAAACAAAATAAAATAAATAAAGCAAGAAAGAAAATAAAAAACAAAAAAGTGTTTTCAAATTTGAAAAGTAATGGCACTAACAAAAAGTTTATAATTTTCCTAAAACTAAAAGCAAAAAAGAATTAAAAAATAAAGCAAAAAACAAAAGAAAATAAATAATGCAGAAAACAAAACAAAAAAACAGGAAAAATAAAAATAAAAATAGCAACAATAAGTAAAGAAAAAAAATGCCTCCTACTGGGCCCCCACGGCCTGAATACGACATGAAACCCTACTATGGGCCAGGATTCAGGCCCGCGGTAGGCCCAGTAGGCCCACCAGGCAAAGTTTAGCAAGTAGGCCCGAAAGCCTGCGGTCGAGAGGAGTTCGACAGGGGTGCGGCAGTGGGGCTTATAAACCACTGCACGCCCCTCTCAACTAGCGAGGTGGGACTAAACTTTGGCCCCGACCCGGGCAGCACAGGGACCTTTGGTCCCGGTTGGTGGCACCAACCGGGACTAAATGGGGGGGGGCATTGGTCCCGGTTGGCGCCACAAACCGGGACCAAAGGTCTCCGCTTCCCGCCCTTTGGGCTGCCGAAAAAGAGGCCTTTGGTCCCGGTTGGTGGAACCAACCGGGACTAAAGGGGGCATTGGTCCCGGTTGGTGCCACGAACCGGGACCAATGCTCTTGCTATATATACAGAACTTAGCAGTTTTCGCCAAAAACCATCTCTTTCTTCTCGCCCCGACGCCTCTGCTCCTCATCGCCGTCGCCGCCGAGCCCTGCCCCGACGCCGTCAGGCTGGTCCAGCTCGCCGTTGCTGCCGCCGAGCCACTACCCCGACACCGTCGCCGCGCCCGCCGCCCCTGTCGGCCCCGACACCATCGTCGTTGCCGCGCGCGCCACCGGCCGTTCCCCGACCCCGTCGCCGTCGCCGCGCGCGCCGCCCCTTCCCCGACCCTGTCACCGTCGCCGCGCGCGCTGCCCCTTCCCCGACCCCGTCGCCGTCGCCGCACGCGACGCCCCTTCTCCGACCCCGTCGCCGTCGCCGCATGCGCCGCCCCTTCCCCAACCCCGTCGCCGTCGCCCCGACCACACTCCGCCGCCTTCGATCCGGCCGCCGGCGCCCTTTCCTCTTTTTTTATATATGCAGAAGTTTATATATGCAAAAATTTATATATGCAAAAATTTATATATGCAATAATTTATACATATATGCAAGTATATATGTATTTTTTTTCATAAGTGTATTTTTTTGTTCATTGCATTTTTTTCATATATATATAATGTATAAATGTATGTGGTAGCTATATATATGATGAATGGATGTGGCTATATATGTATGTATGAATATAATGTTCATAGCATTTTTTTTGTTTATATATGTTTTTTTCGTATATGTATTAATTTTATATTTAGGTTGTTAGTGGATATCGATTTTAGGTTAGTGCATTTTAGGTTAGTGTAGAGGAGAAAGTAAAATAAGGAAAAGGAAGAAAAGAGGAAGAAGGAAGAAGGAAGAAGAAGAAGAAAAAGAATGAGAGGAAAAAGGAAAATAAGAAGAGGAAGAAAGGAGAAAAAGAGGAGAGGAAGAAGAGGAGAAATAAATAAGAAGAGGAAAAAAGAAGAAAAAGAAGAGGAGAAGAAGAAAGGAATAGAGGAGAAAGAAGAAAAAAAATAGAAGAAAAAAAATTCTATTTTTTCTTCTTCTCCTCTATTCCTTTCTTCTTCTCCTCTTTTTTTTCTTCTTTTTTTTTTCTTCTTCTTCTTCCTTCTTCCTTCTTTCTCTTTTCTTCCTTTTCCTTAATTATTTTCCTTTCTCGAGGGAGAAGAAGAAAGAAAGGAATAGAGGAGAAAGAAGAAACTTCAATACGAGCTAGGGGGTGGTACCGATACCCCCTCCCCGATAACATTATTTTCCCATGTATATGTATGTCGCGTCGTTGTCGATATAACCCCCTCTAGATAACTTCGACATGAGGGGCGGTCGATATATATACCCCTCTCGACCGTGATAACTTATACAACTGCAGCAGCCCCCTCGGCCCTCTCGCTCGACCAAAACTCTCGAGGACATCCAAACCCTAGAGGGAAAATGATGTTGGTCTCCTACCCCCTCCCGCCGCGCCCCTACCCGACAAATTAACTCTCTCGAGGCCACCCAAATTTATCAAGTTAAAAGACCGTTGTCGTCGAGGCCACCCCAAACCCTTGAAGCGTTGTGTCGAGGCGACCCCAAACCCTAGAGAAGCAGCGTCGAGGCCACTAACATGATTCCTTATTGTGATTAGCTAGCTAGTTCTATGTTTGCCACTAATATATATATATATATATATATATATATATATATATATATATATATATATATATATATATATATATCCATCTGTACCATGTTTGAATAATAATTGACATGATGTAAATATTTGCAGAAACTATGGAGCACTCCCGACACGAAGAAACAGAAGCGATGTTGGGGGACATAATCGCATAAGGAAGTGATGAAGTTGCATCATTTCTCAACGAGACCGATGGTCAGGAAGGACTGGGTGAAGAAGAGGGCTATGTTCATGATGGCTTCGACCCATTAATGCCGGTACAAGAAGAGGACTATGTTCATGATGGCTCCGGTGACACAATGGAGGTACAAGAAGGAGACCGTGCCGACTGCTCCGGTCACCGAACCGAGTCCGACCAGGTATATATATATATATTAGTTAAGCCCGTGATGACTAGTTAATTGATGCATCCATTGTTTTGGTATATGTACACATATTAATTACTGTCGTCTTTCTTCCTTATAATTTCTAGCCCTCCGGATCGAGCACAACTTCGGTAAGGAGACGAGGCCCGAAGAAAAAGATGAGCTCGGATGAAAAGTTTGAGTTCATAGAAATCGCGCCCGACGGCGAACCGATTGAACCCATTCGGACAAGGAAGGCATTTTCTGCTCAGTGCGGGGTTCTTGTTAGGGACAAGATCTCGATCAGCATCCAGCAATGGTATAAGCCTGCTAAGGAGGAAGACCCTGAGGTGTCTTATGTCAATGATATGCAGAAAGAAGATCTTTGGACTGAGCTGAAGGCAAATTTCACCCTACCGCCAGAGGAGGATCCGGAGAAGCCAGTTAAAGAGCAATTAATCAAGTCTTGTTCTCTTAAGAAGATGGCAAGCCTAATGAGGAGGTGGAGGAAAGAGCTGAACTAGTTTGTTGAGAAAAAAAAGACACCAGAATTCATCGGCAAATATGAGAAGATCAAAGATCACTGGCCCGCATTTGTGGCCCACAAGACATCGGAAAAGAGTAAGAAGATGTCGGCTACAAACAAGCAAAATGCTGCGAAGAAGAAGCTTCACCATCGCACGGGGTCAGGTGGCTACCTCAAAGCCCGACCTAAGTGGTCCAAGGCTGAGCATGATCTGCTTGAAAAAGGGATCGAACCAGAGACAATGCACTGGACAGACCGTTGCCGGACTTGGTTCTTCGGAGCTGGCGGAACCTTGGACCCTGTAACAGGAAAGTGTTAGTGGACGGATGAGCAACTGGAAACACCAGTCAAGAACCTTCGACACTATATCGATGCAGCGCAGCGAGGGACGTTCCTTCCAAACAGGGAGAAGGACGAGCTCACAATGGCCCTTGGGAATCCTGAGCACCCTGGACGGACACGAGGCACGCCAGGCTCCATTCCGTGGAAGGTTGGTTTTCCGGACGCAGGGGGTTACAAAACCCACAAGAGGAGGAAGAAACTGGAGCAGGACCAAATGCAGGCGCTGCACGAAAGGGTAATGGGGCTAGAGGAACGAGAAGAGGTACGAGAAGCAGCAGATCGCAACAAACGACATGCCGAAGCTTCCCCCGAAGCTACCCCGCCATCTCAGCGGAGAAGCAGTGTGGCTTCCACCGAGCTGCTTCAGCCGGAGCATGTCTTGACGGCTCCTGCCAGCTATCCCGTGGATGGTATCAGGGAGTCTCAAAATTGCCACATTATGGCGCGATGGATGAATTTGAAGGTCAAGGCGGCTGTTGGCCAAGTTTATCCTAGTGGACCCAACACAACTTATCACTGCCATCCGATTCCAGAAGGATTTGCTAAGGTGATGGTGGATGAAATAATGGAGGGATTTGAGGACCTCGTGCTTGAGCACCCTACCGGTGAAGGGGAGACTAGGCTGGGTTCTGCTCTGAAGACTCCATGCCTATGGCGGAAGGAGCTCATCAACCTTCTGAACTGGACGCCTCCGCCTCCTCCTCCTCCTCCGGCGAGTCAGGGCACTCCGCCTCCTCCACCGCCTCCTCCTTCGGTGAGTGACGATCAGGGCACGCGTGGTGGCACTCCACCTCCTCCACCGCCTCCTCCTCCGGCGAGTGACAATCAGGGCATGCGTGGCGGCACTCTGCCTCCTTCTCTGGCGCGTGGCGGCACTCCGCCTCCTTCTCCGGCGCGTGGCGGCACTCTGCCTCCTCCTTCTCCGCCTTGCCAGCAAGGGCGGAAGAGACCCGCTGCCGCCCCGGCTGCTCCGGCGCGTCGTAGTCCTTCTCCTCCGCCTCGTAAGCAAGCACGAAAGAAGACAGACGCCGTAGCCGCTCCGTCTGCTCCGGCGTCTAGCAGCACAAGAAGAGGAGAGAGGCAATACAGATACGGTCCACCTCTAAAGCCTCTAGAGAAGTTACCGTACGAGAGGACCAAGGAGGAAAACAATACGATTGTGCAGGCCCACGTGAAGGAGTTCTTTGAAGGGGTGAAAGCAAAGAGACATCCACCTCCGGAGGAGAAGGTAGATCCGGTGAAAGCAAAGCGCACTCTCGATGCCCTGAGGAAACCACCAAAGTCTCCGCCGAGAACCAACTATGAGGGCATTACTGAACAGACATATCTCCAAGCCAAGCGGTCGGGAACTACTGTCAGTGATAAAAGGTTAAAAGAACGAGCAAAGGGGAAAAAAATTTCCCAGCTCGGCGAACAAGCACAACAATCGTGCCCCCGCTCAATGTGTCTAATCCTCCGGGGACGGTGGCCGGTTATGGCAATCTTGAAGATTACCTGCCTGACGATGCACTTCCTGATTTCATGGAGGTGGACGAATTCAGATACGAGTACGGGAAGCCTCTCGTCAAAGATGAAAAATCTCTGACAACAATGATGCGAAGATTCCATAGTTGGTACATGAAAACCTGCAGAGAGTCTGAGTGGAAGAACAGTTTGTATCTGAACATTAAAGAGGAGCACGACCTCGTTTCAAATGATATGTTGTGTGTTCCATTTAAGGAGTTCTTCGAGTTCTTCAATCAAAAGGCCCTCGATAAATTAATGGTCTTTTGCTACTGCCTGTAAGTACTATTTTTGTCATTAAGTCTCTATATATAGCTCGGCTCTTTCATTGCATGTATTTATAATTAATTATCCTCAATATATTATGCAGATTGAAGATCGTCGAGTGCAAAAAACAAGAAATTTATGATATTGGGTTCATTAACACAAATATCATAGATGTATTTCTGGTTGAAAAGCACGTCGAAGAGGCCGAGGACAACTTGCTACAATCGTTGATCAAAAATCAAAACAAAGATACCGTACTCTTTCCTTACAACGGCCCGTGAGTGTTACTGTCGTGTGCATATTCGGTTTCCCTTATTACTCGAGCGAGGTTATAGTAATGTAATTGATGAGTTATGCATGCGTGCGCAGGTACCACTATATTCTTCTGGAGATTAAGCTTGAGCGTGGACTAGTAACCGTCTTAGACTCAAGACGGAAAGATCCCGAAACCTATGCGGACATCACTGAAATGCTCAGGAAGTAAGTTCAATCGATCATTATCGCACCATATCGGCAACTTTTTGTTCATTTCCTGATATCTCAAGTAATAATAATTATTTTCTTTGTCTTGCAGGGTTTGGAATAAGTTCACCGCACAAGCTCCGGGACTGCCGAAGGAGCTGCGATATACATACCCGAAAGTAAGTACTACTGGCTAGCTAGTTGCGCGCATCTCCCGTTGATTCTATAGCTATACTTTCATCAATGCCATTTATAATGCTTCATTATCAGTTTGATTGACCTCTATTTCTCGTAAAGTGCTTGTGGCAGGAGGAAGGGAATGATTTCTGTGGATACTACGTGTGCGAGTTCATCCACAACGCGACTTCGAAAAACAAGCGGGGCTACTCTAGAAGACAATATGAAGTGCGTAAGCAATAATATTCACAATTTCATTTTATTACACCATCATTTCTGTTGAGTTTCATTCATATATATGTATTAATTAACCCCCTTCTTCAAATTAGACGTGGCAGATGCGGGATGAACTCCTAGAACCAGATCGCATGAAAGCAATTCAAGAGGAATTGGCGGGATTCTTTCTTGAACACGTCATCAGTAAAGCCGGAGAATACCATGTGGAAATTGATTCGAATGCTAGGGGTTTGTAATTAAGAGATCTTATACATGTTGTACATGTATGTAGCCAGTAAAAAACTTGTTGTTCGACCAATCTCTCGGAGAAGGAGAGGTCGATCAATCAGTTCTCTCGGTATGCATGACGAACTTCTGTACTGAATGGTTCTCTCGATCACTTATGTATATATACTACGTAGCGTCGACCAAGCACAGACATAAGAGAGGACACTTCTCTCTATTAATTAGCTAGCTAACACAATATACGAAACACCTAAATTAACCCCCCAAAACTCCCAACCCCCCTCCTTTCAAAAAAAAACAAAAACCCCAGCCACTGGAATACAGACGCATGGATGCCTTTTGGTCCCGGTTGGAGCCACCAACCGGGACCAAAGGCCCCCTGAATGGGCTCGGCGCGCAGGGCCACGTGGAGGCACATTGGTCCCGGTTCATGTTTGAACCGGGACTAATGGGTGGAGGTATTAGTAACGACGCATTAGTCCCGATTCATGAACCGGGACTAAAGGCCCTTACGAACCGGGACTAATAGGTGTTTTTCTACTAGTGTATGGTGGAGGGGGGCACCGCACACGGCTAAGAGGTCAATAATCAACTTGTGTGTCTATGGGGTTCCCCCCTCCGTATATAAAGGAGTGGAGGAGGGGGAGGGCTGGCCCTCCTATGGCGCGCCCCATGGGGAGTCCTACTCCCACCGGGAGTAGGATTCCCCCTTCCCTAGTTGGACTAGGAGTGGAAGGAAGGGGGAGAGAGGGGGAAGGAAAGGGGGGGCCCACCCAATTCGGATTGGGTTTGAGGGGGGCACGCCCCCTCCTATTCCTCACTCTCTTCTCTCCCACTATGGCCCAATAAGGCCCATATACCTCCCGGGGGGTTCCGGTAACCTCCCGGTACCCCGGTATATGCCCGAACTCACCCGGAACCATTCCGACATCTAAATATAGTCGTCCAATATATCGATCTTTATGTCTCGACCATTTTGAGACTCCTCGTCATGTCCGTGATCATATCCGGGACTCCGAACTACCTTCGGTACATCAAAACACATAAACTCATAATACCGATCGTCACCGAACGTTAAGCATGCGGACCCTACGGGGTCGAGAACTATGTAGACATGACCAAGACATGTCTCCGGCCAATAACCAATAGCGGAACCTGGATGCTCATATTGGCTCCCACATATTCTACGAAGATCTTTATCAGTCAAACCGCATAAGAACATACATTGTTCCCTTTGTCATCGGTATGTTACTTGCCCGAGATTCGATCGTCGGTATCTCAATACCTAGTTCAATCTCGTTACCGGCAAGTCTCTTTACTCGTTCCATAATGCATCATCTCTTAACTAACTCATTAGTTACATTGCTTGCAAGGCTTATAGTGATGTGCATTACCGAGAGGGCCCAGAGATACCTCTCCGATAATCAGAGTGACAAATCCTAATCTCGATCTATGCCAACTCAACAAACACCATCGGAGACACCTGTAGAGCACCTTTATAATCACCCAGTTACGTTGTGACGTTTGGTAGCACACAAAGTGTTCCTCCGGTATTCGGGAGTTGCATAATCTCATAGTCATAGGAACATGTATAAGTCATGAAGAAAGCAATAGCAACATACTAAACGATCAAGTGCTAAGCTAACGGAATGGGTCAATTCAATCACACCATTCCCTAATGATGTGATCTCGTTTATCAAATGACAACTCATGTCTATGGTTAGGAAACTTAACCATCTTTGATTAACGAGCTAGTCAAGTAGAGGCATACTAGTGACACTCTATTTGTCTATGTATTCACACATGTACTAAGTTTCCGGTTAATACAATTCTAGCATGAATAATAAACATTTATCATGATATAAGGAAATATATAATTAACAACTTTATTATTGCCTCTAGGGCATATTTCCTTCAGTCTCCCACTTGCACTATAGTCAATAATCTAGATTACATTGTAATGATTCTAACACCCATGGAGTCTTGGTGCTGATCATGTTTTGCTCGTGAGAGAGGCTTAGTCAATGGGTTTGCAACGTTCAGATCTGTATGTATCTTGCAAATCTCTATGTCCCCTTCCGACACTTGATGACGGATGGAATTGAAGCATCTCTTGATGTGTTTGGTTCTCTTGTGAAATCTGGATTCCTTCGCCAAGGCAATGGCTCCAGTATTGTCACAAAAGATTTTCATTGGACCCGATGCACTAGGTATAACACCTAGATCGGATATGAACTCCTTCATCCAGACTCCTTCATTTGTTGCTTCCGACGCAGCTATGCACTCCACTTCACACGTAGATCCCGCCATGACGATTTGCTTAGAACTGCACCAACTTACAGCTCCACCGTTCAATATAAATATGTATCCGGTTTGTGACTTAGAGTCATCCGGATCAGTGTCAAAGCTTGCATCGACGTAACCATTTACGACGAGCTCTTTGTCACATCCATAAACAAGAAACATATCCTTAGTCCTTTTCAGGTATTTCAGGATGTTCTTGACCGCTGTCCAGTGATCCACTCCTGGATTACTTTGGTACCTCCCTCCTAAACTAATAGCAAGGCACACATCAGGTCTGGTACACAGCATTGCATACATGATAGAGCCTATGGCTGAAGCATAGGGAACATCTTTCATTTTCTCTCTATCTTCTACAGTGGTCGGGCATTGAGTCTGACTCAACTTCACACCTTGTAACACAGGAAAGAACCCTTTATTTGCTTGATCCATTTTGAACTTCTTCAAAACTTTATCAAGGTATGTACTTTGTGAAAGTCTAATTAAGCATCTTGATCTATCTCTATATAGATCTTAATGCCCAATATATAAGCAGTTTCACCGAGGTCTTTCATTGAAAAACTCTTGTTCAAGTATCCTTTTATTCTATCCAGAAATTATATATCATTTCCAATCAATAATATGTCATCCACATATAATATTAGAAATGCTACAGAGCTCCCACTCACTTTCTTGTAAATACAAGCTTCTCCAAAAGTCTGTATAAAACCATATGCTTTGATTACACTATCAAAACGTTTATTCAAACTCCGAGAGGCTTGCACGAGTCCATAAATGGATTGCTGGAGCTTGCACACTTTTTAGCATCTTTTGAATTGATAAAACCTTCGGGTTGCATCATATACAATTCTTCTTCGAGAAATCCATTCAGGAATGCAGTCTTTACATCCATTTGCCAAATTTCATAATCATAAAATGCAGCAATTGCTAACATGATTCGGACAGACTTAAGCATCGCTACAGGTGAGAAGGTCTCATCGTAGTCAACTCCTTGAACTTGTCGAAAACCTTTCACAACAAGTCGAGCTTTGTAGACAGTAACATTGCCGTTAGCGTCAGTCTTCTTCTTGAAGATCCATTTATTCTCGATGGCTTGCCGATCATCGAGCAAGTCAACCAAAGTCCACACTTTGTTCTCATACATGGATCCCATCTCGGATTTCATGGCCTCAAGCCATTTTGCGGAATCTGGGCTCATCATCGCTTCCTCATAGTTCGTAGGTTCATCATGGTCAAGTAACATGACCTCCAGAACAGGATTACCGTACCACTCTGGTGCGGATCTTATTCTGGTTGACCTACGAGGTTAGATAATAACTCGATCTGAAGTTTCATGATCATTATCATCAGCTTCCTCACTAATTGGTGTAGGGATCATAGGAACTAATTTCTGTGATGAACTACTATCCAATAAGGGAGCAGGTACAGTTACCTCATCAAGTTCTACTTTCCTCCCACTCACTTCTTTCGAGAGAAACTCATCTCTAAAAAGGATCCATTCTTAGCAGCGAATGTCTTGCCTTCGGATCTGTGATAGAAGGTGTACCCAACAGTTTCCTTTGGGTATCCTATGAAGACACATTTCTCCGATTTGGGTTCGAGCTTATCAGGTTGAAGCTTTTTCACATAAGTATCGCAGCCCCAAACTTTCAGAAACGACAACTTTGGTTTCTTGCCAAACCACAGTTCATAAGGCATCATCTCAACGGATTTAGATGGTGCCCTATTTAACGTGAATGCAGCCGTCTCTAAAGCATAACCCCAAAACAATAGCGGTAAGTCAGTAAGAGACATCATAGATCGTACCATGTCTAATAAACTGCGGTTACGACGTTTGGACACACCATTATGTTGTGGTGTTCCGGGTGGCGTGAGTTGTGAAACTATTCCACATTGTTTCAAATGAAGACCAAACTCGTAACTCAAATATTCTCCTCCATGATCAGATCGTAGAAACTTTATTTTCTTGTTACGATGATTTTCCACTTCACTCTGAAATTCTTTGAACTTTTCAAATGTTCCAGACTTATGTTTCATTAAGTAGATATACCCACATCTGCTCAAATCATTTGTGAAGGTGAGAAAATAACGATACCCGCCGCGTGCCTCAATATTCATCGGACCACATACATCAGTATGTATGATTTCCAACAAATCTGTTGCTCGCTCCATTGTTGCGGAGAACGAAGTTGTAGTCATCTTGCCCATGAGGCATGGTTCGCAAGTACCAAGTGATTCATAATCAAGTGATTCCAAAAGTCCATCAGAATGGAGTTTCTTCATGCGCTTTACACCAATATGGCCCAAACGGCAGTGCCACAAATAAGTTGCACTATCATTATCAACTCTGCATCTTTTGGCTTCAATATTATGAATATGTGTGTCACATATTACTCATATAAATAGAACAACCATTATTCTCATATTTAAATAAATAACCGTCTTGCATCAAACAAGATCCAGATATAATGTTCATGCTTAACGCTGGCACCAAATAACAATTATTCAGGTATGAACCTAATCCAGAAGGTAGATGTAGAGGTAGCGTGCCGACTGTGATCACATCGACTTTGGAACCATTTCCCACGCACATCGTCACCTCGTCCTTACCCCATCTTCGCTTAATCCGTAGTCCCTGTTTCGAGTTGCAAATATTAGCAACAGAACCAGTATCAAATACCCAAGTGCTACTGCGAGCATTAGTAAGGTACACATCAATAACATGTATATCACATATACCTTTGTTCACCTTGTCATCCTTCTTATCCGCCAAATAATTGGGGCAGTACCGCTTCCAGTGACCAGTCTTCTTGCAGTAGAAGCACTCAGTCTCAGGCTTAGGTCCAGACTTGGGCTTCTTCACTTGAGCAGCAACTTGTTTGCCATTTTTCTTGAAGTTCCCTTTCTTCCCTTTACCCTTTTTCTTGAAATTGGTGGTCTTGTTGAGCATCAACACTTGATGCTCCTTCTTGATTTCTACCTCCACAGCCTTTAGCATTGCGAAGAGCTCGGGAATTATCTTGTTCATCCCTTGCATATTATAGTTCATCATGAAGCTCTTGTAGCTTGGTGGCAGTGATTGAAGAATTCTGTCAACAACACTATCATCAGGAAGATTAACTCCCAGCTGAATCAAGTGGTTGTTATACCCAGACATTTTGAGTATATGTTCACTGACACAACTATTCTCCTCCATCCTGCAGCTATAGAACTTATTGGAGACTTCATATGTCTCAATTCGGGCATTTGCTTGAAATATTAACTTCAACTTCTAGAACATTTCACATGCTCCATGAAGTTCAAAACATTGTTGAAGTCCCGGTTCTAAGCCATAAAACATGGCACACTGAACTATCGAGTAGTCATCAACTTTGCTCTACCAGACGTTCACAACGTCCGGCGTTGCTCCTGCAGCGGGTCTTGCACCTAGCGTTCCAGGACGTAATTCTTCTGTGCAGCAATGAGGATAATCCTCAAGTTACGGACCCAGTCCGTGTAATTGCTACCATCATATTTCAACTTAGCTTTCTCAAGGAACGCATTAAAATTCAAAGGAACAGTAGCACGGGCCATTGATCTACAATAACATAGACATGCAAAATACTATCAGGTACTAAGTTCATGATAAATTAAAGTTTAATTAATCATATTACTTAAGAACTCCCACTTTGATAGACATCCCTCTAATCATCTAAGTGATCACGTGATCCAAATCAACTAAACCATGTCCGATCATCACGTGAGATGGAGTAGTTTTCAATGGTGAACATCACTATGTTGATCATATCTACTATATGATTCACGCTCGACCTTTCGGCCTCAGTGTTCCGAGGCCATATCTGCATAGGCTAGGCTCGTCAAGTTTAACCCGAGTATTCTGAGTGTGCAAAACTGGCTTGCACCCGTTGTATGTGAACGTAGAGCTTATCACACCCGATCATCACGTGGTGTCTCAGCATGACGAACTATCGCAATGGTGCATACTCAAGGAAACACTTGTACCTTGAAATTTAGTGAGAGATCATCTTATAATGCTACCGTTGAACTAAGCAAAATAAGATGCATGAAGGATAAACATCACATGCAATCAATATAAGTGATATGATATGGCCATCATCATCTTGTGCCTTTGATCTCCATCTCCAAAGCACCATCATGATCACCATCATCACCGGCGTGACACCTTGATCTCCATCATAGCATCGTTGTCGTCTTGCCAACTATTGTTTCTACGACTACCGCTACCGCTTAGTGATAAAGTAAAAACAATTACAGGGCGATTGCATTGCATACTATAAAGCGACAACCATATGGCTCCTGCCAGTTGCCGATAACTCTGTTACAAAACATGATCGTCTCATACAATAAAATTTAGCATCATGTCTTGACCATATCACATCATAACATGCCCTGCAAATACAAGTTAGACGTCCCCTACTTTGTAGTTGCAAGTTTTATGTGGCTGCTACGGGCTTAGCAAGAACCCTTCTTACCTACGCATCAAAACCACAACGATTTTTTGTCAAGTATGTGATGTTTTAACCTTCAACAAGGACCGGGCGTAGCCACACTTGATTCAACTAAAGTTGGAGAAATAGACACTCACTAGCCACCTGTGTGCAAAGCACGTCGGTAGAACCAGTCTCACGTAAGCGTATGCGTAATGTCGGTCTGAGCCGCTTCATCGAACAATACCGCCGAATCAAAGTATGACATGCTAGTAAGCAGTATGACTATTATCGCCCACAACTCACTTGTGTTCTACTCGTGCATATAACATCTACGCATAGACTTGGCTCTGATACCACTGTTGGGGAACGTAGTAATTTAAAAAATTTCCTACACACACGCAAGATCATGGTGATACATAGAAACGAGTGGGAGAGTGGTGTCAACGTACCCTCATAGACCATAAGCGGAAGCATTATGACAACGCGTTTGATGTAGTCGTACGTCTTCACGATCCGACCGATCTTAGTACCGAAAGTACGGCACCTTCGCGATCTGCACACGTTCGGCTCGGTGCCATCCCACGAACTCATGATGTCTACCACACAACCTTCTTCTTGTAGACGTTGTTGGGCCTCCAAGTATAGAGGTTTGTAGGACAGTAGCAAATTTCCCTCAAGTGGATGACCTAAGGTTTATCAATCGGTGGGAGGCGTAAGATGAAGATGGTATCTCTCAAACAACACTGCAACCAAATAACAAAGAGTCTTTTGTGTCCCCAACACACCCAATACAATGGTAAATTGTATAGGTGCACTAGTTCGGCGAAGAGATGGTGATACAAGAGCAACATGGATGGTAGATATAGGTTTTTGTAATCTCAAATTATAAAAACAACAAGGTAACTAATGATAAAAGTGAGCACAAACGGTATTGCAATGCTAGGAAACAAGGCCTAAGGTTCATACTTTCACTAGTGCAAGTTCTCTCAACAATAATAACATAACTGGATCATATAACTATCCCTCAACATGCAACAAAGAGTCACTCCAAAGCCACTAATAGCGGAGAACAAACGAAGAGATTATGGTAGGGTACGAAACCACCTCAAAGTTATTCTTTCTGATAGATCTATTCAAGAGTCCGTAGTAAAATAACACGAAGCTATTCTCTCTGTTCGATCTATCCTAGAGTTCGTACTAGAATAACACCTTAAGACACAAATCAACCAAAACCCTAATGACACCTAGATACTCCAATGTCACCTCAAGTATCTGTGGGTATGATTATACGATATGCATCACACAATCTCAGATTCATCTATTCAAACCAGCACAAAGTGCTTCAAAGAGTGCCCCAAAGTTTCTATTGGAGAGTCAAGACGAAAACGTGTGCCAACCCCTATGCATAAGTTCACAAGGTCACTGAACCTGCAAGTTGATCAACAAAACATATATCAAATAGATCATGTGAATATCCCATTGGCACCATAGATAAGCACATGCAAGACATACATCAAGTGTTCTCAAATCCTTAAAGACTCAATCCGATAAGATAAATTCAATGGGAAAACTCAATCCATTACAAGAGAGTAGAGGGGGAGAAACATCATAAGATCCAACTATAATAGCAAAGCTCGTGGTACATCAAGATCGTGCCAAATCAAGAACACGAGAGAGAGATCAAACACATAGCTACTGGTACATACCCTCAGCCCCGAGGGTGAACTACTCCCTCCTCGTCATGGAGAGCGCCGAGATGATGAAGATGGCCACAGGTGAGGGATCCCCCCTCTGGCAGGGTGCCGGAACAGGGTCCCGATTGGTTTTTGTGGCTACAGAGGCTTGCGGAGGCGGAACTCCCGATCTATGGTGCTCCTGGATGTTTTCGGGGTATATGGGTATATATAGGAGAAAGAAGTCGGTCAGGGGAGCCACAAGGGACCCACGAGGGTGTGGGGCGCGCCCTGGACCCTCGTGGCCACCTTGTTGCTTCCCTGACGTTCACTCCAAGTCTCCTAGATTGCGTTTGTTCCAAAAATGATTCTCCCGAAGGTTTCATTCCGTTTGGACTCCGTTTGATATCCCTTTTCTGCGAAACACTGAAATAGGCAAAAAACAGCAATTTGCACTAGGCCTCCGGTTAATAGGTTAGTCCCAAAAATAATATAAAAGTGCATAATAAAGCCCATTAAACATCCAAAATAGATAATATAATAGCATGGAACAATAAAAAATTATAGATACGTTGGAGACGTACCAAGCATCCCCAAGCTTAATTCCTGCTCGTCCTCGAGTAGGTAAATGATAAAAATAGAATATTTGATGTTGAATGCTTCCTAACATATTTATCAATGTAATCTCTCTTTATTGTGGCATGAGTGTTCAGATCCAAAAGATTCAAGATAAAAGTTTAATATTGACATAAAAATAGTAATACTTCAAGCATGCTAACCAAGCAGTTTATGTCTTATCAAAATAGCATAGCCAAAGAAAGCTTATCCCTACAAAATCATATAGTTTGGCCATGCTTCATTTTCGTCACACAAAATGCTCCCATCATGCACAACCCCGGTTTCAGCCAAGCAATTGGTTCATACTTTTTAACGCGCTTCAGCCTTTTCAACCCTCACGCAATACATGAGCGTAAGCCATAGACATAGCACTATGGGTTGAGTAGAGTATGATGATAGGGATTATGTGAGAAAACAAAAAAGGAGAAAGTCTCACATTGACGCGGTTAAACAACGGGCTATGGAGATGCCCATCAATTGATGTCAATGCGAGGAGTAGGGATTGCCATGCAACAGATGCACTAGAGCTATAAATGTATGAAAGCTCAAAAAGAAACTAAGTGGGTGCGCATCCAACTTGGTTGCTCACGAAGACCTAGGGCATTTTGAGGAAGCCCATAATTGGAATATACAAGCCAAGTTCTATAATGAAAATTTCCCACTAGTATATGAAAGTGACAACATAAGAGACTCTCTATCATGAAGATCATGGTGCTAATTTGACGCACAAGTGTGGAAAGAGGATAGTAACATTGTCCCTTCTCTCTTCTTCTCTCATTTTTTTCTTTTTTTCCTTTTATTTTTTTATTTTTTTGGTGGGCTTCTTTGGCCTTTTTTTTATTTGGGCTTCTTTGGCCTCTTTTATTTTTCATAAAGTCCAGAGTCTCATACCGACTTGTGGGGGAATCATAGTCTCCATCATCCTTTCCTCACTTGGGACAATGCTCTAATAATGAAAATCATCACACTTCTATTTATTTGCATCTCAAGAATATGACTCTATGTGAATGCCTCCGGCGGTGTACCGGGATATGCAATGAATCAAGAGTGACATGTATGCAAGAATTATAAAGGTGGCTTTGCCACAAATACGATGTCAACTACATGATCATGAAAAAGCAATATGACAATGATGGAACGTGTCATAATAAACGGAATGGTGGAAAGTTGCATGGCAATATATCTCAGAATGGCTATGAAAATGCCATAATAGGTAGGTATGGTGGCTGTTTTGAGGAAGATATAAGGAGGTATATGTGTGATAGAGCGTATCATATCATGGGGTTTGGATGCACCGGAGAAATTTGCACCAACTCTCAAGGTGAGAAAGGGCAATGCACGGTACCGTAGAGGCTAGCAAATTGCAGAAGGGTAAGAGTGCGTATAACCCATGGACTCACATTAGTCATAAAGAACTCATATACTTATTGCAAAATTTATTAGCCCTCAAAGCAAAGTACTACTATCCATGCTCCTAGGGAAAGGGTTGGTAGGAGTTAACCATCGCGCGATCCCGACCTCCACTCATAAGGAAGGCAATCAAAGAACACCCCATGCTTCAAATTTGTCACACAACATTCACCATACGTGCATGCTACAGGACTTGCCAACTTTAACACAAGTATTTCTCAATTTCATAATTACCCAACTAGCATGACTCTAACATTACCATCCTCATATCTCAAAACAATCATCAAGTATCAAACTTCTCTTAGTGTTCAATGCACTTTATATGAAAGTTTTTATTATATCCCTCTTGGATGCCTATCATACTAGGACTAAATTCATAACCAAAGCAAATTACCATGCTGTTTAAGACTCTCAAAATAATATAAGTGAAGCATGAGAGATCAATAATTTCTAAAAAATAAAACCACCGCCGTGCTCTAAAAGGATATAAGTGAAGCACTAGAGCAAATGACAAACTACTCCGAAAGATATAAGTGGAGATCAATGAGTAGTCGAATAATTATGCAACTATGTGAAGACTCTATAAAATTTAAGAATTTCAGATCTTGGTATTTTATTCAAACAGCAAGCAAAACAAAAGAAAATAAAATGACGCTCCAAGCAAAACACATATCATGTGGTGAATACAAATATAGCTCCAAGTAAAGTTATCGATGAACGAGGACGAAAGAGGGGATGCCATCCGGGGCATCCCCAAGCTTAGGCTCTTGGTTGTCCTTGAATATTACCTTGGGGTGCCTTGGGCATCCCCAAGCTTAGGCTCTTGCCACTCCTTATTCCATAGTCCATCGAATCTTTACCCAAAATTTGAAAACTTCACAACACAAAACTCAACAGAAAACTCGTAAGCTCCGTTAGTATAAGAAAATAAATCACCACTTAGGTACCGTTGTAAACTCATTATAAATTCATAATGGTGTAATATCTACTTTATTACAACTTCCCTATGGTTCATACCCTCCGATACTACTCATAGGTTCATCAAAATAAGCAAACAACACATAGAAAACAGAATCTGTCAAAAACAGAACAGTCTATGGTAATCTGTATCATTTGAATACTTCTGTAACTCCAAAAATTCTTAAATAAATTGGTGGACCTTAGTAATTTGTCTATTAATCATATGAAAAAAGAATAAACCCCTAAAATCACTCTCTAGTAAAAAATGTCAGCTAATCTCGTGAGTGCAAACGTTTCTGTTTTTTTAGAGCAAGATCGCATAGACTTCACCCAAGTCTTCCCAAAGGTTCTACTTGGCACAAACACTAATTAAAACATAAAACCATATCTAAACAGAGGCTAGATGAATTATTTATTACTAAACAGTAGCAAAAAGCAAAGGACAAAAGTAAAATTGGGTTGCCTCCCAAAAGCGCTAAAGTTAAACGCCCCTAGCTAGGCATGATGATTTTAATGATGCTCACATAAAAAAGATAAGAATTGAAAAAGGGAGCATCATGAAGAATATGACTAGCACATTTAAGTCTAACCCACTTCCTATGCATAGGGATTTTGTGAGCAAACAATTTACGGGAACAATAATCAACTAGCATAGGAAGGCTAAACAAGCATAACTTCAAAACTTTAAGCACATAGAGAGGAAACTTGATATTATTGCAATTCCTACAAGCATATATTCCTCCCTCATAATAATTTTCAGTAGCATCATGAATGAATTCAATAATATAAACATCACATAAAGCATTATTTTCATGATCTACAAGCATAGAAAATTTACTACTCTCCACATAAGCAAATTTCTTCTCATGAATAGTAGTGGGAGCAAACTTAACAAAATAATTATCATGTGAGGCATAATCCAATTGAAAACTAAAATCATGATGACAAGTTTCATGGTTATCATTATTCTTAATAGCATACAAGTCATCACAATAATCATCATGGATAGCAACTTTGTTCTCATAATCAATTGGAAACTCTTCTGAAATTGTGGATTCATCACTAAATAAAGTCATGACCTCTCCAAATCCACTTTCATAATTATCACAATAATATTCAACATCCTCCGAAATAGTGGGATCATTACTTCCTAAAGTTGACACTCTTCCAAACCCACTTTAATCAATATAATCATCATAAATAGGAGGCATGCTTTCATCATAATAAATATTCTCATCAAAACTTGGGGGACTAAACATATCATCTTCATCAAACATAGCATCCCCAAGCTTGTGGCTTTGCATATCATTAGCATCATGGGTATTCAAAGAATTCATACTAACAACATTGCAATCATGCTCATCATTCACATATTTTATGCCAAGCATTCTATGTAATTCTTCTTCTAGTACTTGAGCACAATTTTCCTTCCCATCATTTTCACGAAAGACATTAAAAAGATGAAGCATATGAGGCAACCTTAGTTCCATTTTTTTTTGTAGTTTTATTTTATAGACTAAACTGGTGATAAAACAAGAAACAAAAAGATTTGGTTGCAAGATCTAAAGATATACCTTCAAGCACTCACCTCCCCGACAATGGTGCCAGAAAAGAGCTTGATGTCTACTACGCAACCTTATTCTTGTAGACTTTGTTGGGCCTCCAAGTGCAGAGGTTTGTAGGACAATAGCAAATTTCCCTCAAGTGGATGACCTAAGGTTTATCAATCCGTGGGAGGTGTAGGATGAAGATGGTATCTCTCAAACAACCCTGCAACCAAATAACAAAGAGTCTCTTGTGTCCCCAACACACCCAATACAATGGTAAATTGTGTAGGTGCACTAGTTCAGCGAAGAGACGGTGATACAAGTGCAATATGGATGCTAGATATAGGTTTTTGTAATCTGAAATTATAAAAACAACAAGGTAACTAATGATAAAAGTGAGCACAAATGGTATTCCAATGCTAGGAAACAAGGCCTAAGGTTCATACTTTCACTAGTGCAAGTTCTCTCAACAATAATAACATAACTGGATCATATAACTATCCCTCAACATGCAACAAAGAGTCACTCCAAAGCCACTAATAGCGGAGAACAAATGAAGAGATTATGGTAGGGTATGAAACCACCTCAAAGTTATTCTTTCTGATAGATCTATTCAAGAGTCCGTAGTAAAATAACACGAAGCTATTCTTTTCGTTCGATCTATCCTAGATTTCGTACTAGAATAACACCTTAAGACACAAATAAACCAAAACCCTAATGTCACCTAGATACTCCAATGTCACCTCAAGTATCCGTGGGTATGATTATACGATATGCATCACACAATCTCAGATTCATCTATTCAAACCAACACAAAGTACTTCAAAGAGTGCCCCAAAGTTTCTACCGGAGAGTCAAGACGAAAATGTGTGCTAACCCCTATGCATAAGTTCACAAGGTCACTGAACCCGCAAGTTGATCACCAAAACATACATCAAATAGATCGCGTGAATATTCCATTGTCACCACAGATAAGCACATGCAAGACATACATCAAGTGTTCTCAAATCCTTAAAGACTCAATCCGATAAGATAACTTCAAAGGGAAAACTCAATCTGTTGGGGATATAACTATTAGGTATGACCCGCCCAGGAGGGGCCGTGAGGGAGTCCTGGACTAGGGGCTGTCCGGACAGCCGGACTATCATCGTCCGCCGGACTCCAAGACTACGAAGATACAAGATTGAAGACTCTGTCCCGTGTCCGGATGGGACTTTCCTTGGCGTGGAAGGCAAGCTTGGCGATACGGATATGTAGATCTCCTACCATTGTAACCGACTCTGTGTAACCCTAGCCCTCTCCGGTGTCTATATAAACTGGAGGGCTTTAGTCCGTAGGACACAACATACATTACAACAATCATACCATAGGCTAGCTTCTAGGGTTTAGCCTCCTTGATCTCGTGGTAGATCCACTCTTGTACTACCCATATCATCAATATTAATCAAGCAGGACGTAGGGTTTTACCTCCATCAAGAGGGCCCGAACCTGGGTAAAACATCGTGTCCCTTGTCTCCTGTTACCATCTGCCTAGACGCACAGTTCGGGACCCCCTACCCGAGATCCGCCAGTTTTGACACCGACATTGGTGCTTTCATTGAGGGTTCCTCTGTGTCGTCACCGATAGGCTCGATGGCTTCTTCAATCAACAACGCTGTCCAGGGTGAGACTTTTCTCCCCGGACAGATCTTCGTATTCGGCGGCTTCGCACTGCAGGCTAATTCACTCGGCCATCTGGAGCAGATCGAAAGCTACGCCCTTGGCCGTCAGGTCAGGTTCGGGAGCCTAAACTTCACGGCCGACATCAGCGGGGACTTGATCTTCGTCGGGCTCGAGCCACAGCCAAGCGTGCCGCACTGTCGCGATGGGCATGATCTAGCTCTGCCGCCGAACAGTGCCTTGGTAGCCGCACAAGAATCCGCTCCGGCCCCTAGTCCGGAGCCGATCGCCCAGATCGAGGACCGGTGGCTGGACACCACCTCGGGGGCTGCAACTTCCACGGCGATGGAGCCAAACACTAACCTTGTCCCTTGCAAAGCTCGTGACTCCGAGGTGCCGGACTCCCTGCCGGACTCCAAACCTCCCGCGCCCCGGCCAATCGAGTCTGATTGGGCGCCGGTTATGGAATTCACCGCCGCGGACATCTTCCAACACTCGCCCTCTGGCGACATCCTAAATTCACTAAAGCTTCTCTCTCTATCCAGAGAGCCCCGGCCGGATTATGGCCAGGATGGTTGGGAAGCGAGCGACGAAGAAATTCAAAGCCCACCCACCTCCCACTTTGTAGCCACTGTCGACGATCTAACCGACATGCTAGACTATGACTCCGAAGACATCAACGGTATGGACGACGATGCCGGAGATGAACAAGAACCAGCACCTACAGGGCACTGGAAGACCACCTCGTCATACGACGTATACATGGTGGATACCCCAAAAGGAAGCGATAACGAGGACCAACGGGGCGCGGCAGAAGATAATCCCGCCAACAAACAACCAAAATAGCAACGCAGACGCCACCCTAAGTCCCGCCTCGACAGCAACAACGCTCCTAATGACCCAGCAGTATAGCAGGGCAAACCAGTGGATGACGAACACGCAGACAAGCAACCGTTCGGACAGGACGAGTCAGATAATCAGTCCATGCCCGGCGAAAACAACAGTCCAGACGACCTCACGCCGGACACATCACCGGAAAATAAAAACCTTCGGAAAAGACTCATCGCCACCGCAAGAAGTTTGAAGAAGGAAAAACGGAAGCTCAAAACAGCGGAAGATATACTCAGAATGAGGTGGAGCAAAGTGCTCAAAACCGCAGACAAATACGGAAATGGCCATCAATCAAAGAGCTATCCGAAGCGCAAGCTGCTGCCAGAATTTGACGAGGAGGCCATAGAGCCCCCACAGTCAAAAAAACAAAGAGGCCGCCTGGTCGGATAGACGGCCAGATGATAGGCCAAGATCTAAAAGCGGCGCCGCACATAAGCCGACTAATGACCCTGGAAAAATAGATGGCCCAGTCAGGTCCATTTACGGGCCAAAGAAGAGGGCCCCAGGAAGCAACGCAACACGCCAAGTGTCCGAAGACAACGGTACACCAAAATACAGGGGCGCCGCACACCCACTATGTTTCACCAACGAGGTGCTGGATCATGAATTCCCAGCAGGATTTAAACCCATAAACATAGAGGCTTACGACGGAACAACAGACCCTGGAGTCTGGATAGAGGATTATATACTACACATACACATGGCTAGAGGAGATGATCTCCACGCCATAAAATACTTACCCCTCAAGCTCAAAGGGCCAGCCTGTCATTGGCTCAAAAGCCTCCCAGAAAACACTGTTGGAAGTTGGGAAGAGCTCGAGGACGCATTTAGAGAAAATTTTCAAGGAACTTATGTCCGCCCTCCGGATGCAGATGATCTAAGTCATATAACTCAACAGCCCGGAGAGTCAGCGCGCAAATTCTGGAACAGGTTCCTCACCAAAAAGAACCAAATAGTCGACTGTCCGGACGCTGAAGCCTTAGCAGCTTTCAAACACAACGTCCGAGATGAATGGCTCGCCAGACACCTCAGCCAAGAGAAGCCGAGGACAATGTCCGTGCTAACAAGCCTCATGACCCGCTTTTGCGCAGGAGAGGATAGCTGGCTAGCAAGATGCAGCACTAGCAACCCAAGTACATCCGAGATCAGAGATGGAAACAGAAAATCACGGCGCAGAAAAGATCAGCGCCAGAATAAAGAGAAAAGCCCAAAGAACACGGCGGTCAACGCCGGATTCAAAAGCTCGTGGCCAAACAACAAAACACCGCCTCTTAAGGATAACAGTGATGAGCTATCCAACTTAAACAAAATTTTGGGTCGGATATGTCAAATCCACAGTACCCCCGGAAGGCCTGCAAACCACACCCATCGAGATTGTTGGGTTTTCAAACAGTCCGGCCGATTAAACGCCGAACACAAGGGGCTCGACGCATCAAGTGAAGATGATGATAAATCCCACCAGCAGAGCACCGGAAAACAAAAGGCTTCCCCACAAGAGGTCAAAACAGTAAATTCACTTCATGTGATAATACGGAAAAACAACGCGGCACCCGCTAAAATGGGTCTCGCACGGTCCAACCCAGCGGAACATAGAGATTGGATATCAAAACCAATCACTTTCGACCACCTGGATTATTCCAGAAGCGTTTGAAATGCAGGATGGACTGCCCTGATATTGGATCCTATAATCGACGGACTACAACTTACACAAGTCCTGATGGACGGAGGCAGCGACTTAAACCTGCTGTATCCAAACACAATCCGCAAGTTGGGGATAGACCTTACTAAAATTCGACACAGCCGCACTTCCTTTAAAGGAGTGACGCTAGGCCCTTACGCCAAGTGCACAGGCTCCTTATTACTAGAAGTTGTGTTCGCGTCACCGAACAACTCTCGACGCGAAAAACTAATCTTTTATGTCGTCCCATTTAAAAGTAGCTATCAAGCACTCTTGGGACGAGAAGCTTTTGTCCGCTTCAACGCCATACCACATTACGCGTCTCTTACACTTAAGATGCCCGATCCACGTGGCATCATTTCAGTGCGAGGGTCATTTAAAGACCCCGGACACGGCTAGACGAGCCCGGCATAAATAAGCTAGGGGCTCCCTAGCCGCACACCCCTTCATAAGGGGCTGCGCGTATAAGCAACAACGAGCTCACATAGACTCCGCTTTACTTATTTATTAATATTATTTACTTCATATATATTTTTCGCACGATTTCCTTTCAAACTAAGTTCCTCTCTTCTTACAGATGAACAACGTGCACACCCGTCCAGGATAACGGCACAACGGAGACACAGGCGCAGACGTGCAGTAGGGACCCGCCGCAAGGATTCTTTTCAGATTAAGACCCTGCGTAAACCTTTTTTACTGTCTCTTGTTGTTATAATCCCCTGGTTTCTCATTATAACCAGAGTGGAGCCTGTCGTTTTGGCATCGGCCGCGTCAGAGGACCTTGCCCGTACCTGGACACTAGGGGCTTAGGGCATTGTTCTGCCCATTATTATAAAGACCGAACACCTTAGGGAGTGTTCGGCGTCTCGAGTTAGGCCTTATATGCATCAGCTCTGAATCATGTCTTTGGTCAAATGTTGGGTTTGCCCGGCTCCTGTGTTTTGCTGCCTTACGTTCCGTATCATCGGCTAACGCGGCACCAGGAGAACTACTGCGATTGTGCCCCAGTTCGGCTCGGCGAGCACCTCAGTAGAGAAAGCCGAAAACTGACTGTCATGATACAGCGAGAGACTGGTCAACCACTCGATCGACTATCGGAATGTTTAGAATTCCTCCGCTTTGATGAAGGACCTTTTTCCGGTCAGGCACACACGCGCCCCGAATTCGGAGAGCACGGTGCCCTCAGGGGCTATATCGTAGCCCCACCCTCGAACTCCAATGGCTAAGTGAAAGTGATAAAGCATCATAGTCCGGTTGCCTCGTTTGCTATGCTACCACCTCCTTAACAGGACCGAGACGCCGGATTAAGTGTGAAAACACACTATTTTTTGCAAACACCCCCGCACCTTGTGCGTGGGGCTGAAGCCGAAGACTGCCAGCTTTCAGGTTATACAAACATATACATAAACGGCCGCATAGGAGATATTTCAATACTTGGGACGCACAAGTATAAAAAGCGGTTACATAATAATCATTGTTCTACAAGATAAAAACGTTCATTTGAACGTGACATTTTTCGAGCACTGCGACTCTATTACACGAGCACCACGCATAACTTCCCCAAAATAGTGCTCGGCGGGTAACCGGCTTTCGTCCGAACCCTGGGTTGCAATAGCGATGGCATCCATCTCTGTCCAATGTGTCTTCACACGGGCAAGGGCCATCCGCGCACCTTCTATGCAGGCTGACCGCTTCATCTCCTTGATATGCGGCACCGCTCCAAGAAATTGGTGCAATAAGCCAAAATAGCTCGTCGCCTTGGGCCTGTCTGGCCAGACATGAGCCACGATATCCGTCATGGCAAGTCCGGACAACCTGTTCAGCTCAGCCCATTCGGCCAACCGATCGGTCAGCGGAACTGAACGATCCGGACTATGGAATTGAGACCAAAACAGCTCTTCCGTCTTGTGATCCTTCTGACTCCGGAAGTGCACAACGGCATCTGCCGCACTTGCCGCTAAGTCCATATATGGATCCTCTGGACCCCACAGCTGGCCAAGCTGGGCATAATTCGGATCCGTAAACCGGCGACGCGGCAGAAAAGGCTTGCCAGCCACAATGTCTCCGGCCTGACGCAGCTCCTCCTTCATAGCCCGCATTGCAGAACGGGCATCCTTGGCCTCGGCGGTGGCCTTCCCCAGGTCTTCTCGCTCCGACAGGCGCTCCTTTTCAAGAGCCTCATTGCGATCGGTAGCATCCTTCAATTTCATGGCCAATCCGGCCATCTCTTCCCTGCTTAGGCAGTGTGCAGCCCTTTCGGCTTTTAACTCCTCGGCCGCCCTCGAGGCAGCCGCATCACTCCTTCTTTCTTGCTCCTTGGCTTGAGCAAGCTCGGCCCGAAGGCTCTCCACAGAAGTAGCACCATCTGCGTCACAACATAAATATTGTAAGAGGCGGGCTTTGGCTCCCTTAAATAAGTGACTGCGGAGAATTCATTTTCCCCGCGACTCGTCAAGTCGCCGGTTGACAAGCGCGATGTCCGCATCCGCCACATCAAGTTGCCGCATTAACTCGACAACTCCATCAGTCCGGCTAGCCCTCGAACTATCCGCCACCTGCATGGGAAAGGCGACACTCAATACCTGCGATTTTGATCCTCGACACGCTGTCGTTTTCGACAACCTACCGAGACTCAGGGGCTACTATCTATACAGGGCGCACTTCTATGTGCAAAACTGTCAAAAAGGTGCGTCGTTTTTACGTACCTCAAATCCCGCCAGCAAACGCCTGACGGCATTACGCAATCCGCTCTCGGCGGACGAAATCCTTCCAATCACCATGCTCATCAATGCACGGTGATCTTCTGAGATGGACACCCTCTCAAGCAGATCCTTCAGCTCCCCCGGCCGAACACTAGTCGGCGCCGAACTTTCCGGCTCTGCCGGGCTCGGGGATACCCTCCATGACGACACTTCAGGCTCGCCCGCCCTGTCCGACGGCGCAGCAGACGGAGGCGTCTCGCTCTCCATCATCTCCGGACGAAGATCCCCCGAAGACGAACTCATCTGAGAAGGCCGCAGATCCGAACTGTAAGGTAAAAATTTCGGTTATCCTCAGAAGCACAAATAGGGATATTTTCTTATTAATGAACTCCCCTTTTCCTACTCACGGCTCGCTGGAGGGCTGATCCTTTAGAGACGATTGTACGGCCGGGGTCTCCCCGGACGCAGGACCCTCTGGTGAAGATTTCTTCCCCCGCTTAGGGGCTTTGGCCTCCGAGTCTTCGGAGGCGGTCCTCTTCTCCCCCTGGAAGGAGGGATTCTCGATCCCCCCTTCTTCAAGCGCCCCCTTGGGCGAGGTGATAGCTCCTCTATTTTCCCCATCCCCTTCTTCTACAGGCGCGACCTCCAACATTCTGACCAGCACGGGCTCCGGTGCGGTCTCTGGGAGGGGGGCCGGACACCTTATCAGCTTTGCTCGCGCTACCCACTCCTGATGAAGGATAACGGGTTAGAAGGCGAATTATAGAAAAGCAAACAAACGGAACGTCCGGATGCTGAGCTATTTACCTGAGTATCCGGGCGATTGCAGCTTAGGCCTGCATCCTCGGTCAATTCCGGACACATCGCCTGCGGTCCGAAGAACAACTTGTACATCTCCACGGGTGCCGTACCCATGAAGTGTTGGAGAATTCGTGGTCCCTCCGGGTTGAACTCCCATAACCGGAGAGGACGGCGTTTGCAGGGCAGAAGACGCCTGATTAGCATGACCTGCATCACCACTACCAGATCGATCTCCCTCGCCTGGAGGTCTCGAATCCGGCCGTGCAATAGGGGCACGTCTTCTGACGGCCCCCAGTTGAGCCCTTGGTTGACCCACGACATCAACCGTGATGGAGGTCCCGGGCGGAATGAAGGCGGCGGCTTTTGCCTGCTGCCCTTCAGAGCGGTGATATAGAACCACTCCTACTGCCACGAGCCGAGCTCCGCTTGGAAGGAGCCCTCGGGCCACGGGGCATCGGTCCTCCTGCTTATGGCCGCCCCGCTGCACTCTGCTTGACGCCCCCCGATCATCTTCGGCGACACATTGAAGGTCTTCAGCCACGGGCCGAAGTGGGGGGTGATGCGGAGGAAGGCTTCGCAGACGATAATGAATGCGGAAATATGGAGGATGGACTCCGGAGCCAAGTCGTGAAAATCCAGCCCGTAGTAGAACATGAGCCCTCTCACGAAGGGGTCCGTCGAGAAGCCTAAACCCCGACGGAGGTGGGACGCGAAGACGACGTACTCACCGGGCTCGGGAGTAGGTACGGCCTGCCCTTGAGCGGGAAACCTATGCGAAATCTCGTAAGACAGGTACTTGGCCTCACGCAGCTTTAACACGTCCTCCTCCGTGACAGAGGAGGGCATCCACCGGCCCTGAAGGTCGGAGCCGGACATTGTTGAAGGTCTGAAGCGCTCGAATCTGGGGCTCTGGGTGTTGGAACTCGGAGCAAGGAGAAGATTCGATGGAAGATTGAAGAAAAGAAACGAGCCTGGGTCCTCTTATAAAGAGGGAAAATACCAAGAGCCCTCTCTGTGACTGTTCGGGATTCACCTTCGATGAGGAGGCATGGCGACGGGCGCGGTTGGGTTACCCACGCCCGTATTGATGAGAATCCCGGGATAAGGGGAACACGATCTCTACTTCGACAAGACGTGCCAAGGAAACCGCTTCGCTAAACGTGCTGAGGTGGTATAATAAAAAACGATTCAAGTAAAGGCTTGGTAGTGGTGTGACGACATGCCGCAAAATACGTCAGCAGATTGAACTTGTGTACATTTTATTCTCTCTACGGTGGAATGTGGAATTTCTTTTGCAGAGCCAGACACTATCCTGGTGTTCATGATCTTCTCTGGATTATTCAAAGGAGGAACCCGCCTTGCAATGCCGAACATTATGCGCGCCGGACTTATCGTCATTGAAGCCTGGTTCAGGGGCTACTGAGGGAGTCCTGGACTAGGGGGTGTCCGGACAGCCGGACTCCAAGACTACGAAGATACAAGATTGAAAACTCCGTCCCGTGTCCGGATGGGACTTTCCTTGGCGTGGAAGGCAAGCTTGGCGATACGGATATGTAGATCTCCTACCATTGTAACCGACTCTGTGTAACCCTAGCCCTCTTCGGTGTCTATATAAACCAGAGGGCTTTAGTCCGTAGGACACAACATACATTACAACAATCATACCATAGGCTAGCTTCTAGGGTTTAGCCTCCTTGATCTCGTGGTAGATCCACTCTTGTACTACCCATATCATCAATATTAATCAAGCAGTACGTAGGGTTTTACCTCCATCAAGAGGGCCCGAACCTGGGTAAAACATCGTGTCCCTTGTCTCATGTTACCATCCGCCTAGACGCATAGTTCGGGACCCCCTACCCGAGATCCGCCGGTTTTGACACCGATAGGCTGTGTTATACCTATGGAGATTCATGAAGCCCAAGAAGGCACTGGAAGATGGCGGTTCAGTTAAGGGCCCAAGGCCCAAAGGTGACTTAAAGCCAGTAGAGATAAACCGCCATATGTATGTAACTTGTATTGTAAGGCAAGAATAGAGAGAGACCGAGCCGGACACTGTTTATGAGCCGGCCGGGACTCTGTGAGCCGCGGGGCGTCGACCTCTGTATATAAAGGGACGACCCGACGGCGGTTCAGGGCAAGTAAGATTAGATCAAGAACTATGTCAAGCGGATTCGCTCCCTGGTAATCGAGACATAAGAAATCCCACCTCAAACTAGATTAAGCCATTACCTTCTGCTCAAGAGGCCAAACGAGTATAAACTCCCGTGTCCTTTGTCCCGTTTTAACCCCTTTAAGCTTCCTAGTTGCGATGGCTCCACGACTAAGTCCTTTCACTAGGACATCTATCATGACAATTCCATGAGAGTTGGCGCCCACCGTGGGGCCAACGCACGGTGTATTTGAGTTCTTGAAGGGCATCTTCGAAGGGCTCAAGGGATACGCTGTGGGCCGGATGACTAAGAGTCGTCGCGGCAAGCTCTACATTGACAATGCAGGCTAGGGCCCCAACGCCGGCTCAATTGAGTATGGGTACCGGGTCCCCTTTGGTGGAATCCACGTCTTCATCGGCAAGATCGGCAAGCCGAGCCTTGAGCCAGACATCTGCACTGACATCGTCGAGACGGCTCAGCGTGCGAGACCTGCCCGGGCTCAGCCTGCCGTGAAGCGTGCCTTCATGGGATGCATCCATGGAGGGGAACTCTCTGAAGGATCTGTGTCTGGCGGTGAGACGGCCCATCTACTCTGATGGCGAGTCGTCCACGGGTGAGACGGATTTGTTGTATCAACTGCAAGACGGCGGGCTTGGGGGCCGTTCCGATGGCAGCAATATTCCGGGCCTCTTTGAGCCGCCGAGCAGAGTTGGGATCTTCATGGCTGGCACGCAACCCATTCAAAACTCTACGGCTGCAGCAGCGATAACCTTCAGGTCAGTGGCAGCCGGGGCAGGAGGCCTTGTGCGCCCACCGGCTCAGGTTCTGATGGATTTGACGGATAAGATGACAGCTCTATTAACCGCCATGGTCAACCCGGCGGATCAAGCTCAGCATGATGCGGAAGTGGCGTAGTTAAAGCAGGATATAGTGCAAGCTAAGGAAGACCTGGCGGTGGAAGACGTCAGGATGACCGTAGAGCGGGCGGCTCTGGACGCTCAAGCTCAGCGGATTCAGTCGCAGGCTTTCCAGCTCACGATGGATCAGAATGCGTCAAATGAGGTCATGAGGAGAAGTTACCAAAAGACTCAATCCCGTCTGCCTCTGGTTTATGATACTCGAAACCTCTTCCGTACACCTGGTGCAGGGCCGAGTAACCCGCCGGAGGTAAACCGGGTTGCAACGCCCGGGGCTGGGATGCCGGTTCATCCACGGGTGATGGAACCTCCACGTCTGAATACTACTCCACCTCACTATGTACCAACACCACCGGGTCATTATTCTAACCCTTTGGAGAACATGATCGCCGCGGCGGCACGATTGGCGGCTCTCTCGGTGGATGGCGACTCTCCAACGGCGGTTGAAACACGAAGGGTCAGAGAGCTTCTTCAGACGGCTTTGGCGCAGCAGGAGGCATACTCTTATAGTCGAGACATGATTCATTCGACCCCTCGCCCAAGCCGGAGCCGGAGTTATAGCAGGCACATGGGTTCAGCGGCCGTTGCAAGCAACGCCCGACGCCGTGACCAGCTGTGCGGGCATGACCCGGCGTGTGATGGAGCTCCTAACTTGGTTGATCAGGACAGGATACGTCAAGAGGCTGAGCGGGCGACTCAGCAGACGGCTAAGTAGGCGGCTCAGCGGGCAGCTTATCAGTCTTTTCCTGTTTATCCGATGACTTCTATTGAGGCAGGCGTGACCACTAGGACTGGAGGTGTCCCTTGTCTGGTGCCGGCTCTGCGTTATGAGCTTTTGCCCAAGGATTTTAAGGGGCCTCGAAAGGTGCCTAATTACACGCTGACTTACAGCTTGGGGCATGGATTGAAAGCTAGGAGATGGACATGGAACTATTGGAAGTCAGCGATGCTGCAATGGCCAAGTACTTTACCATGATGTTGGATGGAACGGGACGCACTTGGTTGAAGGGGATGCCACCTAATTCCATCGGTTCATGGGCAGAATTAATAGCCCAGTTTATTCAGAACTTCAAAGATACATGCAAGTAGCCCATGTCAATTGTGGATTTGACTAATTGCAAGCAAGAGGAGGGTGAGTCTATGACCCATTGGGTGCGCCGGGTCAAGGCCATAATACATTCATCTGATAAGATGGATGCCGGCTCTGTAGTCTTAATGTTGGAGAAAAAATGCCATTTTGAGCCTCTGAAACAGAAGCTGGGGCGGCTCAAGCGCGATTGTAATGGCATGGGCCAGCTGATGGCATCTCTAGTCAAATATGCCGACTCTGATAGTACCAAGGATCCCGAGTCTGACGAAGAGAAGGCAGGGAAGGGAAATAAGAAGGGCAACGCCAAGGGTCTGTCGGATGTTGGGTTCCGGCAGACCCTTAAGGTTCGAACTCTGGGGTGCGCACGAAGATCTTCCCCCTACCGATCCACGTCCAATCGCCTCGTGAAGATCTAAGCTAAAACGATGAACACAAGGGACACGAGATTTATACTGGTTTCGGCCACCGTTGTGGTGTAATACCCTACTCCAGTGTGTGGTGTGGTGGATTGCCTCAGGGGCTGATGATGAGCAGTACAGGGGAAGAACAGCCTTGCGAGAGGTGTTCTTAAGCTGGTGCGATGAACTGCCTGGGTGAGTTCGATCGCCTCTCTCTCTAATTAGGACTCTATGAGATCTCCAGATGCCCTCTACTGTGGTGGCTAGCTCTATTTATAGAGGCCCTGGTCCTCTTCCCAATATCGAGCGGGAAGGGCGCCAACAATGGCCATTTTGAAGGGGAACATCTAGTACAAGTTATCTTGACTAAAGTTGGTCTTCGGCTGCCAAAGGCACTGGCGATGACACTGTCTTGGGCTCCACGGTAACCTCCATCCTGCCGCTCTGCTGGTCTTGGTCCCGTTGCAATGAAATGGCAACCTTTGCCTGATGCCTTGGTACTCCACGTCTGTGCTTGCCTCCTTTGCACCAAAGAGGAAATAAGGACACTGCACAGGCCGGCGCCCGCTTGGCGCCCGCCTGGTCTCGATTGTCATGGCTTGCGTCACAAGCACCTCGCGAGGTACCCTGCCTTGATCTCTCCGCCTCCTCGCGAGCCTGCCTGGCGAGGCCGTTCCTGAAGAAGTCTTGTGTCGTCCGCCCCGCGTGGCTTGGCCCCTCGCGAGGGTCTTGAGTCTTGAGCTGATGAAGATAGGCCGTACTGGGCCACCACTTGAGCCACGCCGCAGGCCGCAGGCAGGAAAGTGTGGCACCTCGGCTCAGAGAAACCGGAACGCCCCGTATTCCAGCCCAGAGATCGAGGAGAAGTCTTCTGGAATACGGCATTGCTTAGCATAGAACAAACCAGCCTTCTATTATTACACGAATATGAATACAAGATCTCTGATATTACAATGAATAACATCGGTATGGCGACACTACGCCATCCTCAGTTGCTCTATGCAAGCAGCAGAACAACTCGAAGCAGCGGAATAACTCTAGCAGAGGAACAACGACGACGGTGGTGAACTCCACTCCGCAGGGACTCTGGCTGGAACGCTTATCCTAGCTCGCACGAACGGAAACCACGACAAGAAAGCAATAAAATCCGGCATGACCTGCAAACTGGCATGACACGCCAGGTCAGTACATTAAATATACTTGCAAGCTCACAATAAACCAGAAGCATTCAAGACAGACAACAGCATGGCAATTACAGGTTAAGCAGGAATTAACAGGATATCATCATCTCAAAATAACATGGCATGACCAACATAAACTTGATACATCTATCACAACATGAACTTATTAATCCAACATCATGATAACCCACAAGTATAGGGGATTGCAACAGCTTTCGAGTGTAGAGTATTCAACCCAAATTTATTGATTCGACACAAGGGGAGCCAAAGAATATTCTTGAGTATTAGCAGTTGAGTTGTCAATTCAACCACACCTGGATAACTTAGTATCTGCAGCAAAGTGTTTAGTAGCAAAAGTGGTATGATAATAAAGGTAACGGTAGCAAAAGTAAAGATAATTGTTTTGGGGTTTTTGTAGTAGTTGTAACAGTAGCAACGAAAAATTAAATAAGTGAAGAACAATATATGAAAAGCTCGTAGGCAATGGATCAGTGATGGATAATTATGCCAGATGCGATTTCTCATGCAATAGTTATAACATAGAGTGATATAGAACTAGCTCCAATTCATCAATGTAATGTAGGCATGTATTCCATAAATAGTCATACGTGCTTATGGAAAAGAACTTGTATGACGTCTTTTGTCCTACCCTCCCGTTGCAGCGGGGTCCTTACGGAAACAAAGGGATATTAAGGCCTCCTTTTAATAGAGAACCGGAACAAAGCATTAGCACATAGTGAATACATGAACTCCTCAAACTACGGTCATCACCGAGAAGTATCCCGATTATTGTCACTTCGGGGTTGTCGGATCATAACACATAATAGGTGACTATAGACTTGCAAGATAGGATCAAGAACACACATATATTCATGAAAACATAATAGGTTCAGATCTGGAATCATGGCACTCGGGCCCTAGTGACAAGCATTAAGCATAGCAAAGTCATAGCAACATCAATCATAGAACATAGTGGATACTAGGGATCAAACCCTAACAAAACTAACTTGATTACATGGTAAATCTCATCCAACCCATCACCGTCCAGCAAGCCTACGATGGAATTACTCACGCACGACGGTGAGCATCATGAAATTGGTAATGGAGGATGGCTGGTGATGACGATGACGATGAATCCCCCTCTCCAGAGCCCCGAACGGACTCCAGATCAGCCCTCCCGAGAGAGATTAGGGCTTGGCGGCGGCTCCGTGTCGTGAAACGCGATGATACTTTCTCTCTGATTTTTTTCTCCCCGAGACGGTATATATGGAGTTGGAGTTGAGGTCGGGAGGTGTCCAGGGGGCCCACGAGATAGGAGGGCGCGCCCTAGGGGGGCGCCCCCCTGTCTCGTGGATAGCCCGTGGGCCCCCTGGCCTTGATTCTTTCGCCAAAAATTCTTATTAATTCTGAAAAGTGCCTCCGTGGATTTCCAGGACATTCCGAGAACATTTCTTTTCTACACATAAAACAACATCATGCCAGTTCTGCTGAAAACAGCGTCAGTCCGGGTTAGTTTCATTCAAATCATGCAAGTTAGAGTCCAAAACAAGGGCAAAAGTGTTTGGAAAAGTAGATACGTTGGAGACGTATCAACTCCACCAAGCTTAAACCTTTGCTTGTCCTCAAGCAATTCAGTTGATAAACTGAAAGTGATAAAGAAAAACTTTTACAAACTCTATTTGCTCTTGTTGTTGTAACATGAAAATCCAGCATTCAAGTTTCAGCAAATATTATGAACTAACCATACTAACAATAACACATAGGTCTCACAATTACTCATATCAATAACATAATCAGCTAGCGAGCCATAATAATAAAACTCGGATGACAACACTTTCTCAAAATAATCATAACAAGATATAACAAAATGGTATCTCGCTAGCCCTTTCTGAGACCGCAAAACATAAATGCAGAGCACCTTTAAAGATCAAGGACTGACTAAACGTTGTAATTCATGGTAAAAGAGATCCAGTCAAGTCATACCCAATATAAACCAATAATAATGAATGCAAATGACAGTGTGCTCTCTAGCGGGTGCTTTTAATAAGAAGTGTGATGACTCAACATAAAAGTAAATAGATAGGCCCTTCGCAGAGGGAAGCAAGGATTTGTAGAGGTGCCAGAGCTCGATTTTAAAATAGAGAGTGAATAACATTTTGAGCGGCATACTTTTGCTGTCAACGAAACAACTATGAGATGGCTGTATCTTCCATACTACATGCATTATAGGAAGTTCCCAAACAGAATGGTAAAGATTCATACTCCGCCAACCACCAACAAGCATCAATCCATGGCTTGCTCGAAACAACGAGTGCCTCCAACATACAACAGCCCTGGGGGAGTTTTGTTTAATTATTTTGATTTGCTTTGATATTTTTGGATCATGGGACTGGGCATCCCGGTTACCAGCCCTTTCTCATGAATGAGGAGCGGAGTCCACTCCTCTTGAGAATAACCCACCTAGCATAGAAGATATAGGCAGCCCTAGTTGAAACATGAGCTACTCGAGCATGCAAAACAGAATTTCATTTGAAGGTTTGGAGTTCGGCACATACAAATTTACTTGGAACGGCAGGTAAATACCGCATATAGGTAGGTATAGTGAACTCATATGGAACACCTTTGGGGTTTAAGGAGTTTGGATGCACAAGCAGTATTCCCGCTTGGTACAGGTGAAGGCTAGCAAAAGACTGGGAAGTGACCAACTGAGAGAGCGACAACAGTCGTAAACATGCATTAAAATTAATTCACACCGAGTACAAGCATGAGTAGGATATAATCCACCATGAACATAAATATCATGAAGGCTATGTTGATTTGATTCGACTACATGCGTGAACATGTGCCAAGTCTAGTCACTTAATACATTCAAAGGAGGATACCATCCCATCATACCACATCATAATCATTCTAATAGCATGTTGGCACGCAAGGTAAACCATTATAACTCATAGCTAATCAAGCATGGCACAAGCAACTATAATCTCTAAATGTCATTGCAAATATGTTTACTTCATAATAGCTGACTCAAGAACGATGAACTCATCATATTTACAAAAACAAGAGAGGTTGAGTTCATACCAGCTTTTCTCATCCCAATAAGTCCATCATATATCATCATTATTGCCTTTCACTTGCACGACTGAACGATGTGTATAATAATAAGAGTGCACGTGCATTGGACTAAGCTGGAATCTGCAAGCATTCAACTCAAGAGACAAGACAAGTAATATGGGCTCTGAGTTAAATAAACAATCATGCATATAAGAGCCACTAAGCAATTTCAATATAGTCTTCTCGACCCCCAAAGGAAAGAAAAGAAAAGAAAACTATTACATGGGAAAGCTCCCAACAAGTAAAAGAAGAACAAGAAATCTTTCTGGGTTTTCATTTTAATTTCTACTACAGGCAAGGAAATTAAACTAACTAATTTTTTTCTAAAGGTTTATCAAACACACAAGAAGAAAACTAGAAAAAGAAATTTAAACTAGCATGGATAATACAATGAAAGAGTGTGAGCACCGACGACTAGTGTGTGAACATGAATGTAAAGTCGGTGAGAAATACGTACTCCCCCAATCTTAGGCTTTTGGTCTAAGTTGGTTTAATACCAATGACCGCCTGGCTGATATCCAAAAGTGAAACTGGGGTAGTACTGAGATGAAGAGGCGACCGCCTCCTGAGCAGCAGTGTGTCGGCGAGCTGCCTCCATTCCCCTCTCATATTCAGTTGCTTCTTCCCTGGTGACAACATATCTTCCTTTTGTCTGATAATCAAAAAGGTAGGGAGCAGGAAGAGTAACAGGGACGACGTTGCGTCTGTTATAGGTTAGTCGATAATGGAGGAATTGTTCATTCCTCTCAAGAAAATGATGATCAAACATAGCTTCTTTATCCAAATAAACAGGAGGTACAAGCATATCCCCCTCTTGTGGAGCTATATTAAGAAAATTAGCCACACGGGTTGCATAAATTCCTCCAAAGAAATCTCCCTTTTTATTATTATTATGCAACCTATGTGCAACTATTGCCCCCAAGTTATAACCTCTATAACCTAACAAAGCACTCTTGAGGACACAAAGATCAGGGGCACACATGTGACATACTTCGTCCTTACCGTTAATGCGTCTACCAATAAAGAGAGCAAAGTAATGTATAGCAGGAAAATGGATGCTCCCTATGGTAGTTTGTGTTACGTCCCTAGATTCTCCCACAGTCATACTAGCAAGAAAATCTCTAACTTCATATTTGGGAGGATTATTAATATTACCCCACTGCGGGAGTTTGCAAGCAGTTGTGAAATCCTCTAAATCCATGGTATAAGATGTGTCATAAATATCAAACATAACACTAGGAGAACTACGCGAAGAAATATATTCGAACCTCCGCACAAAGGAATCAATCAGTTGATAATATTGAGGACACTTATCTTGTAAGAAGTCCTCCAGCTCGGCATTACGCACATACGCGTCAAATTCATCCTTGAAGCCTGCTTCGACCATAAAATCATCGGATGGCCACTCACAAGCCCGAACATTTGCATCCCTCGGCAAATTAACATCTTGTTCATGTATAGCAATCCTTGGCCCTTTCTTTGCTGAGGAACCACCTTGGTACATTCTTCTAAGCATATTTCTTTTTCTGAAAATTTCTGAAATTTTATTAACTTCAAAATAAAAGTGAATAAAACTAAAAAAGATTTGTAGCAACTACTCCTACAAGTGCCTAGAGCCTATATCATGCATTGGAATTGCTTGGGACCTCAAAAATTTAACATGCAAGATCAAGAACATGGTCACCTATGCAGCAAAAATTTGCAATGAATAAAGCACTAGAACAAAAACAAATTGCACCAATGGAGGAGTCACATACCAAGCAACAATCTCCCAAAGCAGTTTTGCGAATGGAGCTTTGAGCTAAGAGATTGAAAATCGCAGCAAAACAAGCTAGAACTCGGGCTTGAGCTGGATGGGGATTTTTTTGGGTAGAAGATGAAGTGTGTGGGTGCTGGCATAAGTGGAGGGGGCCACCAGGGGCCCACGAGACAGGGGCGCGCCCTACAGGGGGCGCCCTCCTCTCTCGTGGCCTGGTACTTGCCCCTCCTGTAGTGTTTTCAGTGCCTAAAATCATCAAATATTGCAGAAAAAATCATACTAAATTTGCAGGGCATTTGGAGCACTTTTATTTTCGGACTATTTTTTTAATGCACAAATAATTCAAAAAACAGACGGATAATGCTATTTTTGCTTTATTTATTCTAAATAACAGAAAGTAAAAAGAGGGTACAGAAGGTTGTGCCTTCTAGTTTCATCCATCTCGTGATCATCAAAATGAATCCACTAACAAGGTTAATCAAGTCTTGTTAACAAACTCATTCCGAATAACACAAAACCGGAGAAATTTCGAATAACACTAAGTTACCTCAACGGGGATATGAAAATCCCCAACAATAAGAATATCATACCTTTTCTTGACAGTAGGGAGAGGAAATTCAAAACCTCCAAAAATGATAGTTGGAACTTTTTCAATAGAATTGACGCTATGAACTTGAGATTGTTTCCTCGGAAAGTGTATCGTATGCTCATTACCATTAACATGAAAAGTGACATTGCCTTTGTTGCAATCAATAACAGCCCCTGCAGTATTATGAAAAGGTCTACCAAGGATAATAGACATACTATCGTCCTCAGGAATATCAAGAATAACAAAGTTCGTTAAGATAGTGACATTTGCAACCACAACAGGCACATCCTCACAAATACCGACAAGTATAGCAGTTGATTTATCAGCCATTTGCAAAGATATTTCAGTAGGTGTCAACTTATTCAATTCAAGTCTACAATATAAAGAGAGAGGCATAACACTAACACCGGCTCCAAGATCACATAAAGCAGTTCTAACATAATTTCTTTTAATAGAGCATGGTATAGTTGGTACACCCGGATCTCCAAGTTTCTTTGGTATTCCACCCTTTAAAGTGTAATTAGCGAGCATGGTGGAAATTTCATCTTCCGGTATCTTTCTTTTATTTGTGATGATATCCTTCATATATTTAGCATAAGGATTTACTTTAAGCATATTAGTTAAGCGCATACGTAAGAAAATAGGTCTAATCATTTCAGCAAAGCGCTAAAAATCCTCATGATCCTTTGACTTGGATGGTTTAGGAGGAAAGGGCATGGGTTTCTGAACCCATGGTTCTCTTTCTTTACCGTGCTTCCTAGCAACAAAATCTCTCTTATCATAACGTTGATTCTTTGATTGTGGGTTATCAAGATCAACAGCAGGTTCAATTTCTACATCATTGTGTTTGCTAGGTTGAGCATCAACATGAACATTATCATTAACATTATCACTAGGTTCATGTTCATCACCTGATTGAGTTTCAGCATCAGAAATAGAAATATCATTGGGATTCTCAGGTGTGTCTACAGTAGGTTCACTAGAAGCATGCAAAGTCCTATCATTTTTCTTTTTCTTCTTTTTAGAATAACTAGGTGCCTCTAAATTATTTCTCTGAGAATCTTGCTCGATTCTCTTAGGGTGGCCTTCAGGATACAAAGGTTCCTGAGTCATTCTACCAGTTCTAGTAGCCACTCTAACAGCAAAGTCATTTTTATTATTCAATTCATCAAGTAAATCATTTTGAGCTTTAAGTACTTGCTCAGCTTGAGTAGCAACCATAGACGCATATTTGCTAACGCGGTGAAGTTCATCTTTAACTCTAGCCAGATTATACCTACGCGTCCTATCTCGAAAGCATTATTCTTTAACTCTCTACCAACATAAGCATTAAAACTTTCTTGTCTAGCCATAAAGTCATCAAATTCATCTAAGCATGGGCTATGGAATTTAGTAGAGGGTACTTCAACTTTATCATATCTATAGAGAGAAATTACCTTTACTACCTGTGACGGGTTATCAAGACAGTGTGGTTCTTCAGGCGGTAAATTAAGACTATGTATTTCTTCAATAGGAGGTAAATTCTTAACATATTCAGCTTTAATACCTTTTTCTTTCATTGATTTCTTTGCCTCTTGCATATCTTCAGGACTGAGAAATAAAACACCTCTCTTCTTCAGAGTGGGTTTAGGAATAGGCTCAGGAGTTGGCTCAATTGGTTCAGGAATTACTTCAGGAACTGGCTCAGGAAGAGTCCAATTATTTTCATTAGTCAACATATTATTCAATAGTATTTCAGCTTCGTCGACTGTTCTTTCCCTGAAAATACAACCAGCACAACTATCCAAGTAGTCCTTGGAAGCATCGGTTAGTCCATTATAAAAGATATCAAGTATCTCATTTTTCTTAAGAGGATGATCAGGCAAAGCATTACGTAACCGGAGAAGCCTCCCCCAAGCTTGTGGGAGACTCTCTTCTTTGATTTGCAGAAAATTATATATTTCCCGCAAGGCAGCTTGTTTCTTATGAACAAGGAAATATTTAGCAGAGAAGTAATAAATCGTATCCTGGGGACTACTCACACAACCAGGAGCAAGAGAATTATACCAAGTCTTAGCATCACCCTTTAATGAGAACGGAAATATCTTAAGGATATATAAATAGCGAGACTTCTCATCATTAGTAAACAGGGTAGCTATATCATTCAACTTGGTAAGATGTGCCACAAACAGTTTCAGATTCAAGGCCATAAAAAGGATCAGATTCAACTAAAGTAATAATAACAGGATCAACAGAGAATTCATAATCCTTATCGGTAACACAAATGGGTGAAGTAGCAAAAGTAGGATTGGGTTTCATTCTAGCATTAAGAGACTGTTGCTTCCATTTAGCTAATAATTTCTGAAGATCATTTCTATCATTGCAAGCAAGAATTTCC
This sequence comes from Triticum timopheevii, assembly GCA_963921465.1. NCBI lineage: Eukaryota > Viridiplantae > Streptophyta > Magnoliopsida > Poales > Poaceae > Triticum > Triticum timopheevii. The sequence goes on along the minus strand of OY997272.1, from coordinate 65,934,494 downwards.
ATAGCAGCTATTTCATGCATAACATAACCCTTAGGAACAACAGGTAATACATAATCATTTGGGGGACCTTCATCATCACTATCATCAGTAATAGGATCTTCAGTAATTTCATTCCCCCTAAATCTAGCAAGTTGTTCATCAAGAAATTCACCTAATGGAAAAGTAGTATCACGCATAGAAGTAGTTTCATCATGCATAGCAGAAGTGGCATCATCAATAACATGCGACATATCAGAATTCATAGCAATAGTAGGTTTACGTGTAGCAAGCCTACTGATAACAGAAGGAGAATCTAGTGCAAGGCTAGATGGCAGTTCCTTACCTCCCCTCGTAGTTGAGGGCAAAATAGTAGTTCCATCGTCTTTCAAGTTCTTCATAGTAATCAACAGATATAAATCCCAAGTGACTCATAGAATAGAGCTATGCTCCCCGGCAACGGCGCCAGAAATTAGTCTTGATAACCCACAAGTATAGGGGATCGCAACAGCTTTCGAGGGTAGAGTATTCAACCCAAATTTATTGATTTGACACAAGGGGAGCCAAAGAATATTCTTGAGTATTAGCATTTGAGTTGTCAATTCAACCACACCTGGATAACTTAGTATCTGCAGCAAAGTGTTTAGTAGCAAAAGTGGTATGATAATAAAGGTAACGGTAGCAGAAGTAAAGATAATTGTTTTGGGGTTTCTGTAGTAGTTGTAACAGTAGCAACGAAAAAGTAAATAAGCGAAGAACAATATATGAAAAGCTCGTAGGCAATGGATAGAACTAGCTCCAATTCATCAATGTAATGTAGGCATGTATTCCGTAAATAGTTATACGTGCTTATGGAAAAGAACTTGTATATCGTCTTTTGTCCTACCCTCCCGTTGCAGCGGGGTCCTTACGGAAACTAAGGGATATTATGGCCTCCTTTTAATAGAGAACCAGAACAAAGCATTAGCACATAGTGAATACATGAACTCCTCAAACTACGGTCATCACCGAGAAGTATCCCGATTATTGTCACTTCGGGGTTGTCGGATCATAACACATAATAGGTGACTATAGACTTGCAAGATAGGATCAAGAACACACATATATTCATGAAAACATAATAGGTTCAGATCTGAAATCATGGCACTCGGGACCTGGTGACAAGCATTAAGCATAGCAAAGTCATAGCAACATCAATCTCAGGACATAGTGGATACTAGGGATCAAACCCTAACAAAACTAACATGATTACATGGTAAATCTCATCCAACCCATCACCGTCCAGCAAGCCTATGATGGAATTACTCACGCACGACGGTGAGCATCATGAAATTGGTAATGGAGGATGGCTGGTGATGACGATGACGATGAATCCCCCTCTCCAGAGCCCCGAACGGACTCCAGATCAGCCCTCCCGAGAGAGATTAGGGCTTGGCGGCGGCTCCGTGTCGTGAAACGCGATGAAGCTTTCTCTCTGATTTTTCTCTCCCCGAGACGGTATATATGGAGTTGGAGTTGAGGTCGAGAGGTGTCCAGGGGGCCCATGAGATAGGAGGGCGCGCCTTGGGGGGGGGGGGCGCCCCCTGTCTCTTGGACAGCCCGTGGGCCCCCTGGCCTTGATTCTTTCGCCAAAAATTCTTATTAATTCTGAAAAGTGCCTCCGTGGATTTCCAGGACATTCCGAGAACTTTTCTTTTCTACACATAAGACAACATCATGGCAGTTCTGCTGAAAACAACATCAGTCCGGGTTAGTTTCATTCAAATCATGCAAGTTAGAGTCCAAAACAAGGGCAAAAGTGTTTGGAAAAGTAGATACATTGGAGACGTATCACATCACTAGCATGCAACATGATGACACTATATGCACCACTTAATCTGCTCGGGTTAGCTCGTAACCAACTCATGCATCACTTACCAACCTCGGACATCACACGATCATCTCAGGATCAAATCAAGCTTGGTATAAACAATACCGTAGCGATCAGTAAATGAACACAAGGAGCTTGATCTTTACCCACGATTCTCGTACAACATCACGAATATACCACAACTCTGTATCCTCGATACCACCGTGATCCTTACGACGATCACAACCACGACCAACGTTGGGTCCCAAACTGTGATCCTTATGGCGATCACAACCCGACCACTACATGGCCCATGATCCTCACGGCGATCACCACCCGACCAACACATGGCCCGCCTCATTGTTATTAAACACATTATTCTTATTACTGTTGACTCATGGTGTGACCTTCTCTCGACCTGGGCCCTTATCCGCGGGCGCGGCTAACGATAGATTAATATACACTCTGCAGAGGTTAGTACACTGTACCCACACTACGGAACCCATGGCCTCGCACTCCCATTCGGGTGGACCAACGGCGTTCCAACAAAACCGTCCTACTGCCATGACACTCTCCCGGCCACTCCAACTCACTCCTCACTGAGCTAAGACATGGGTGGCCCCGTGCCTACCTAACACAGCGACCACCGTCGTGGCCCCAAACATAAACGATCCCACACGGGGATCCGCCGGCTATAATAACTACGGGCACACAAGGCTATGCTCCGCCTACCTGATCAGGGTAGCACGCGCCCATAACCTTCCCTCGTTGGAGGCACCGGTGAGAGGCACAACAATAGACCCAGTTAGGACCGTCCCATACCGGTAAGCGTGGTTGCACTGGTCAGCATCGATTCAGCGGCACCATTACTCAGCCAACAGGTGTTCAAGTTCAATTTAATCTGGTTAAACTTGAATGCAAATATGCTGAGCCATGATAAAATAACATGATGCCAACTATAACACATGACATCATATCAACATCATCATGAGAGTATCACATAACTTTCCACCATATCAACAATAAATCATATCCACTGAGCATCACATACTGACTAGTATGACCATCTCCAACATCAACATGTACTACTAGCAAGCATAAACATATGAAAGGTAATACTAGCAGGTATAACATGATCATAGAGTATAAGACAACATAGCACAAAAGCGAACATGCAAATCTGAACATCACCGGAACAACGATAGCCATCTTTTCAACAAGCAAATATTTAATAAAGATTCAAGTTGAAAACCATGGCTACTGCATGACTATAATGCAAGTGGGTATTGTGGTTTGCCTAGGGATGAAGAAGGCACCGGGGAGAAGTGCGGTGAAGCCGCGGAACGAAACGCCGGAAAACGTTCTCTCTCAAAGGGGGCTGAATAAGGGCAAGGGCATAAAGGTCATTTTCACAGTGTCAAACCATAGTGAAAGCATGACCAACAGAATGGGCTCGACGAAACGAAGAAGTGAGCGTTGATTTCACCTCAAACGGAGTTACGGATAAAAAGATATAAGGGTTTAACTGCCAGGGACCTATCTGTAAACAGTTATTTTACAGACTGGGCCAAAACAGAAAAACGGAAAACGTATTTTGGGGATTACGTCTCCACTTACGCTGACGTGGCGTGGATTGGTCAAAAGGGTCAGAGGCGTGGCCGGCTCGTGTGGCTAACAGGTGGGGCCCGTGCATCTTCTCTCTCCTCCCACGCCTCTTTCTTCTTCCTCCCGTGCCTGGCCACGACAGAGAACAGACGAGGAGGGCAGGGGCGCTGCCGGCGCTGGCCCCGCCGACTCCGGCCGCTCTAGGCCAAGGCGAGGACACTGGCGGCTTCAGGGTGGCGCGCCGCCTCCGTCCCAGGGCAGAGGGAGCGCCGGGGAGGGGTGTGGCCGCAGCACCGTGCGGTGGCAGGAGCTACAGACGACGGCGGCTAAGGTTGGGGACGGCGGCAACAGAGGCTCCGGCAACGAGTTAATGGGTTGGGGAGGCCCTACGGGAGGTGGGGAAGGCGATGATGGTGGCTAGAGGTGGCGGGGGGCTCGGCTTTGGCCAAATTTAAGCCGGAGGGGGCGGCGGCCATGGCGGCTATGGGAGGGCAGGAGAGCTCCTGGAGCTCGGGCAAGGGGCTGGGGAGAGCTAGTGGAGTGTGGGGGGTCCTCTGGTGTGCTTGAGGGGCTAGGGGAAGGCTTAAATAGCCGCGGGCGAGGTGTTCGTGCTGGCACCGCCGTGGACGCGTTCCCGCGCGCATGGGCTCGGGGGCAAACGACGGGGGGGGGGGGGGGGGGGGGGGGGGAGTGTTGGAGAGAGCTCACGAGGAGGAGGAGGCCAAAGGAGGGGCAGAGGAAGAGGCCGAGCGCCATTAAAACATGTCGGAGCACTGTGCTCCCGTGGGCGCTCGTCGGCGAGCGTCGGTGAGCTAGGTTCCGGAGGGGGAGAGGGGTCCATCGGAGCGGCGACGACGAGAGATACCTACTGGACATCATCACGGGATCTAAGACGATGAGAGGAGGAGGGGGTCCAGCGCAAACAGTGCTCTGGACGCGGCCACAGCACACAGAGCGTGCCTACAGGCATGCCAAAACGGTAGTCACCACGAAACATGGAATATCAAAGGCTCTACCGCACCCAAAACGGTGTCTAGTGGTAAGTCCTTCCTGGGTATATATCAACTGAGGTGGTAACTAAGTGAAAACGTCTCTGGTTAAATAGTTAGTGAGCTCTGAAGTTTACTGCAGTAAACTTTACCAGCTCAATAAGGTCAACAGGGATATGCTTGAGGCCAAAGAGTTTGTCTGGGAGATTGAGGTAAATAAGGAATTATATACTGGTAACTATGGATGGGTTTGGATTAAGATTTAACAGAGTTGCTTTGGAACTGCCAAATATGGTCCAGAAACTAGATCATGATGGTGCACTCACATGGAGTGTCCACTTCAGATAAGATTGGTTAAGGCTTAGTCATTTGGTCATATTAAGATGCTATAAAAATCTCATGCCAAATGGACCAACCAAAATAACACTTGCTTCACAAACATCTCTGCTGACCAGACACTTGAAATAATTATGGTGGTCACATGGCTCATTTAAATGATGCCAAAATGGGTGGAGATATGTTTTATGGGTATAAGAATGATCTGGTAATTTATCAGTATTTTTGAAGCAATGTAAAATATACTTGCTTCACAACCTGAAAATATTGCCAGAAACAAAGATTTTCTCCTGTGATCACATAGATGATTGGATGGGGATGAAATTTGGTGTGGGGGATTAATATGAGCACATTAATAAGTTTGAAAAATTTCAACTCATTTGGGTACCCCTATATAGTACTTCCTTCACAAAGCTTTCTGTTTGACAGAAACTTTGAAAGTTCACTGAGGAAGATTGGCTTGGCAAATAAATTTGAACTTGTGCATGGGGCAATTATTTGGACATATAAACATGCCCAAAAAGGTTGGGAGTCAATAGGAGAAATATAAATGACACTTCCTTCACAAAGTGCCATTCAGGGCAGAATAGGAAATGAATTATTGGAGGATTATTTTTGAACATGACAATGCAAAGTTTTGCCATATTTGATCAAGATATGACACAAAAAATTTATTAGAATTATTTGATAATTTTAGGAGTGAGGGAAATATAGGTTGCTTCACAACCTAGGGCAATTTGAGTTATTCCTTTAATAGAAAAGGAATATTCCCAATAAAAAGAATATTGGGATTTGGGCTAGGATGGAAATGACGGGGTCTAGGGAAGGATTTGGGAATGACAAGCTGCTACCTCTTGAGCACTGCGTTGGATTTCCCCGAAGAGGAGAGGATGATGCAGCATTGTAGCGTAAGTATTTCGCTTAGTTTTGAGAACCAAGGTATCAATCCAGTAGGAGACCACGCACAAGTCCCTCGTACCTGCACAAAACGATAGCTACTCGCAACCAACGCGATTAGGGGTTGTCAATCCCTTCGCGGTCACTTACGAGAGTGAGATCTGATAGAGATGATAAATAATATTTTTGGTATTATTGATAGATAGATGCAAAGTGAAAAGTAAAAGGCAAACTAAAAACAAAGCAAGTAAATAAAGTGATAGAGATTGATATGATGAGAATAGACCCGGGGGCCATAGGTTTCACTAGTGGCTTCTCTCAAGAGCATAGATATTCTACGGTGGGTGAACAAATTACTGTTGAGCAATTGATAGAATTGAGCATAATTATGAGTATATCTAGGTAATGATCATGTATATAGGCATCACCTCTGAGACAAGTAGATCGAAACGATTCTGCATCTACTACTATTACTCCACTCATCGACCGCTATCCAGCATGCATCTAGAGTATTAAGTTAAAGACAGAGTAACGCCTTAAGCAAGATGACATGATGTAGAGGGATAAATTCATGCAATATGATAAAAACCCCATCTTGTTATCCTCGATGGCAACAATACAATACGTGCCTTGCTGCCCCTGCTGTCACTGGGAAAGGACACCGCAAGATTGAACCCAAAGCTAAGCACTTCTCCCATTGCAAGAACTACCAATCTAGTTGGCCAAACCAAAAAGGATAATTCGAAGAGACTTGCAAAGATAACTCAATCATACATAAAAGAATTCAGAGAAGATTCAAATATTTTCCATAGATAAGTTGGATCATAAACCCACAATTCATCGGTCTCAACAAACACACCGCAAAAAGAAGATTACATCGAATAGATCTCCACAAGAGAGGGGGAGAACATTGTATTGAGATCCAAAAAGAGAGAAGAAGCCATCAAGCTACTAGCTATGGATTCGAAGGTCTGAAGTAAACTACTCACACTTCATCGGAGGGGCTATGGTGTTGATGTAGAAGCCCTCCATGGTGGATGCCCCCTCCGGCGGAGCTCCGAAACAGGCGCCAAGATGGGATCTCATGGATACAGAATGTTGCGGCGGTGGAATTAGGTTTTTGGCTCCCCTTCTGATCGTTTGGGGATATGTAGGTATATATAGGCGGAAGGAGTACGTCGGTGGAGCAACAGGGGGCCCACGAGGTAGGGGGCGCGCCCGGGGGGGGGGGCGCCCTCCACCCTCGTGACCGCCTCTGGCACTTCTTGGAGTAGGGTCCAAGTCTCCCGGATCATGTTCGGTGAGAAAATCATATTCCCGAAGGTTTCATTCCGTTTGGATTCCGTTTGATATTCCGTTTCTTCAAAACACTGAAATAGGCAAAAAAACAACAATTCTGGGCTGGGCCTCCGGTTAATAGGTTAGTCCCAAAAATAATATAAAAGTGGAAAATAAAGCCCAATATAGTCCAAAACAGTAGATAAAGTAGCATGGAGCAATCAAAAATTATAGATACGTTGGAGACGTATCAGGCATCCCCAAGCTTAATTACTTCTAGTCCTCGAGTAGGTAAATGATAAAAAAGAATTTTTGATGCGGAGTGACACTTTGGCATAATTTCAATGTAAATCTTCTTAATTGTGATATGAATATTCAGATCCGAAAGATTCAAGACAAAAGTTCATATTGACATAAAAAAAAATACTTCAAGCATACTTAATCAAAGCAATCATGTCTTCTCAAAATAACATGGCCAAAGAAAGTTATCCCTACAAAATCATATAGTCTGGCTATGCTCCATCTCCCCCACATAAAATATTTAAATCATGCACAACCCCGATGACAAGCCAAGCAATTGTCTCATACTTATGACATTCTCAAAACTTTTTCAATCTTCACGCAATACATGAGCGTGAGCCATGGATATAGCACTATGTGGAATAGAATGGTGGTTGTGGAGAAGACAAAAAGAGGGAAGATAGTCTCACATCAACTAGGCGTATCAATGGGCTATGGAGATGCCCATCAATAGATATCAATGTGAGTGAGTAGGGATTGCCATGCAATGGATGCACTAGAGCTATAAGTATATGAAAGCTCTACAAAAGAAACTAAGTGGGTGTGCATCCAACTCGCTTGCTCACGAAGACCTAGGGCATTTTGAGGAGGCCCATCATTGGAATATATAAGCCAAGTTCTATAATGAAAAATTCCCACTAGTATATGAAAGTGACAAAATGAGAGACTCTCTATCATGAAGATCTTGGTGCTACTTTGAAGCACAAGTGTGGTAAAAGGATAGTAGCATTGTCCCTTCTCTCTTTTTCTCTCATTTTTTTTAATTTGGGCCTTTCTCTTTTTTTGGCCTTTTTTTTGTCCGGAGTCTCATCCCGACTTATGGGGGAATCATAGTCTCCATCATCCTTTCCTCACTTGGGACAATGCTCTAATAATGATGATCATCACACTTTTATTTTTCTTACAACTCAATAATTACAACTCGATACTTAGAACAAAGTATGACTCTTTATGAATGCCTCCGGCGGTGTACTGAGATATGCAATGAATCATGAGTGACATGTATGAAAGAATTATGAACGGTGGCCTTGCCACATATACGATGTCGTCTACATGATCATGCTAGCAATATGACAATGATGGAGCGTGTCATAATAAACGGAACGGTGGAAAGTTGCATGGCAATATATCTCGGAATGGCTATGGAAATGCCATGATAGGTAGGCATGGTGGCTGTTTTGAGGAAGGTATATGGTGGGTGTATGATACCGTGCGGTATTAGAGAGGCTAGCAAAGGTGGAAGGATGGGAAAAAGTGCGTATAATCCATGGACTCAACATTAGTCATAAAGAACTCATATACTTGTTGCAAAAATCTAGAAGTTATCAAAGCAAAGTATTACGCGCATGCTCCTAGGGGGATAGATTGGTAGGAAAAGACCATCGCTCGTCCCCGACCGCCACTCATAAGGAAGACAATCACTAAATAAATCATGCTCCGAGTTCATCACATAACGGTTCACCATACGTGCATGCTACGGGAATCACAAACTTCAACACAAGTATTCTTTGAATTCACAACTACTTAACTAGCATGACTCTAATATCACTATCTTCATATCTCAAAACAATTATCAAGCATCAAACTTATCTTAGTATTCAACACACTTGAGGGAGTCCTGGATTAGGGGGTGTCCGGATAGCCGAACTATCACCTTTGGCCGGACTCCTGGACTATGAAGATACAAGATTGAAGACTTCGTCCCATGTCCGGATGGGACTTTCCTTGGCATGGAAGGCAAGCTTGGCAATACGGATATGTAGATCTCCTACCATTGTAACCGACTTTGTGTAACCCTAACCCTCTTCGGTGCCTATATAAACCGGAGGGTTTTTAGTCCGTAGGACGAACAACAATCATACCATAGGCTAGCTTCTAGGGTTTAGCCTCTCTGATCTTGTGGTAGATCTACTCTTGTACTACCCATATCATCAATATTAATCAAGCAGGAGTAGGGTTTTACCTCCATCTAGAGGGCCCGAACCTGGGTAAAAACATCGTGTCCCTTGTCTCCTGTTACCATCCGCCTAGACGCACAGTTCAGGACCCCCTACCCGAGATCCGCCGGTTTTGACACCGACATTGGTGCTTTCATTGAGAGTTCCTCTGTGTCGTCATCTTTAGGCCCGATGGCTCCTCCGATCATCAACAACGATGCGGTCCAAGGTGAGACTTTTCTCCCCGGACAGATCTTCGTATTCGGCGGCTTTGCACTGCGGGCCAATTCGCTTGGCCATCTGGAGCAGATTGAAAGCTACGCCCCTGGCCATCAGGTTAGATTTGGAAGTTTTAACTATACGGCTGACGTCCGCGGAGACTTGATCTTCGACGGGTTCGAGCCACAGCCAAGCGTGTCGCACTGTCACGATGGGCATGGTCTAGCTTAGCCGCCGGACAGTGCCCTGGAGGCCGCACAAGTGCCCGCTCTGACCCTTAGCTCGGACCGACTGCGCCGATCGAGGACGGGTGGCTGGACACCGCCTCGGGGGCTGCTATCTCTACGGCGATTGAGCCGAACACCAACCCTGTCCTTTGCGAAGCTCATGACTCCAAGGTGCTGGACTCCTCTCTGGGCTCCGAGCCTTCCGCGCCCCTGCCAATCGAATCCGATTGGGCGCCGATCATAGAGTTCACCACCGCAGACATCATTCAACACTCGCCCTTTGGCGACATCCTGAATTTACTGAAGTCTCTCTCTTTAGCAGGAGAGCCCTGGCCGAACTATGGTCAGCAAGGTTGGGATGCGGACGACGAAGAAATTCAAAGCCCACCCACCACCCACTTCGTAGCCACTGTCGAAAGTTTAAACGACGTGCTCGATTTCGACTATGAAGACATCGACGGTATGGACGACGATGTAGGAGATAAGCATGAACCAGCACATATAAGGCACTGGACAGCCACCTCATCTCACGATGTATACATGGTGGATACACCTAAAGGAAGCGACAACGAGGAACAACGGGATGCCACGAGGGATCATTCCCTCGAAAAGCAGTCAAAACGGCGACGTAAGCGCCGCTCAAAATCCCGCCTCGACAAAGACAGCAGCCATACAGACCCAGCCATAGAGCAGGGCAAACCGGTGGACGACAAACATGCTATCAAGCAACCGTCCGAACAAGACAATATGGATAAACAATCTGTCCCCGGCGAAGATAACAGTCCGAACGATCTCACGCCGGACAAGTTGCTGGAGCAGAAGAACCTCCACAAAAGGCTCGTCGCCACTGCGCGTAGCCTGAAAAAGCAGAAGCGGAAGATGCGCTCAGAATCAGATGGAGCAAAGTACTCAACACGGCAGACAAATACGGCGATAGTCACCGAACAAAGAGCTACCCAAAGCGAAAACTACTGCCTGGATTTGATGAGGAGGCCGTAGGGCCCCCGCAATCAAAGAACAAAGAGACCACCCGGTCGGATAGACGACCCCATGGCAAGCATAGAGCGGCAAACGGCGCCGCACACAAGCCGGCATGCGATCCGCACACGGATTTGCATCAAAAAGATGGCCCAATTAGATCTATCTACGGGCCAAGAAAGCAAGCTTTAGTAAGCAATGCAACACATCAAATATCTGAATATTACGGTACACCTAAATATAGGGGTGCCGCATACCCCCTATGTTACACTGATGAGGTCCTGGATTATGAATTTCTAGCGGGATTCAAGCCCGTAAACATAGAGGCGTACGACGGAACAACAGACCCTGGAGTCTGGATTGAGGATTACATCCTCCACATACACATGGGTAGAGGAGATGACCACCACGCCATAAAATACTTACCCCTCAATCTCAAAGGGCCAGCCTGGCATTGGCTCAAAAGCCTCCCCGAAAACACCATCAGAAGTTGGGAAGAGCTCGAGGATGCTTTTCGGGCAAATTTTCAAGGGACCTATGTCTGACCTCCGGATGCAAACGATTTAAGTCACATAACTCAACAACCCGGAGAGTGAGCCCGAAAATTTTGGAACAGATTCCTTACTAAAAAGAACCAAATAGTCGACTGTCCGGACGCCGAAGCCTTAGCAGCTTTCAAACACAACGTCCGAGACGAATGGCTCGCCAGACACCTCGGCCAAGAAAAGCCAAGAACAATGGCCGCATTAACAAGCCTCATGACCCGCTTTTACGCGGGAGAGGATAGCTGGCTGGCAAGATGCAGTACCAGCGACCCAAGTACATCCGAAGTCAGGGATGTAAACGGGAAACCATGACGCAGCAAGGACCAGCGCTGGACCAAGGGAAACAGCCTGAAGAGCACGGCAGTCAACGCCGGATTCAAAAGCTCTCGGCAGAATCATAAAAAACTGCCCCTTAAGGATAATAGGCATGAGCTATCTAACTTAAACAAAATCTTGGACAAGATATGCCAAATCCACAGTACTCCCGGGAAGCCTGCAAACCATACCCACAGAGATTGTTGGGTCTTCAAGCAGTCCGGCAAACTCAACGCCGAACACAAGGGGCTCGACACACCAAGCGAGGACGATGACGAACCCCACAAGCAGAGCACCGGAAAACAAAAGAATTTCCCACAAGAAGTCAAAACAGTTAACTCACTTCACGTGACAAAAGGGAAAAATAGAGCGGCTCCCATAGAGGTACGCGCCATACGGCCTATCCCAAAGGAGTCTCGCCACTGGCTGTTAAATCCAATCACCTTCGACCATCAGGGTTACTCTAGAAGTATCCGAAATGCAGGATGGACTGCCTTGATATTAGATCCGATAATTGACGGACTCCAATTTACACAAGTCCTAATGGACAGCGGCAGTGATCTAAACCTGCTATACAAGGACACAATCCGCAAAATGGGGATAGACCCAACGAAAATTCGCCATAGCAAAACTTCCTTTCAAGGGGTAATGCCAGGCCCATATGCCCATTGTACGGGCTCTCTACTGCTAGAAGTTGTGTTCGGCTCACCCGACAACTTCCGCCGTGAAAAGTTAACCTTCCACCTCGCCCCATTTACAAGTGGCGACCAAGCACTACTAGGACGCGAAGCTTTCGCCCGCTTTAACGCAATACCGCATTATGCATCCCTTACACTTAAAATGCCCGGTCCGCGAGGCATCATCTCCTTAAAGGGAAATATCGAGTGTTCCTCGAGCGCGAAAGATTGTGTGACTGCCTTGACAGCCACACACTAAATCGGCTTCACTAATCAAAGCACATAAACAGGTCATCCAGACCCCGGACACGGTTAGACGAGTCCGGCGTAAACATACAAGGGCTTACTAGCCGCATCCCCCGCACTAGGGGCTCCGCGCCTGTACAACAAGAGACAATAAAGCTCAATCTTATTCATTTTTTGGATCGTACTTTGTTTATTTAATATAACGTACATTTTCGCACGATCTTGTTCAATTAAGTTCCTCTCTTTTACAGATGAACACTGTGCTACACCCATCCAGGATACGGCACAACGGAGACACAGGCGCAGACGTGCAGTAGGGACCCGTGACAAGGATTCTTTTTAGATTAAGACCCTGCGTAAACCTTTTTTACTGTCTCTTGTTGATACACATCCCCTGGTTTCTTGCCATAACCGAGGAGGAGGCTGGCGTTTTGGCACGGGCCACGTCAGAATTTTGCGCGTACCTGGACACCAGGGGCTTATTACCAAGGGCGTTGTTCGTCCCGTTTCCATAAAGACCGAATACCTTAGGGAGTGTTCGGTGTCTCGAGTTAGGCCTTATATGCATCAACTCCGAATCATGTCTTTGGTCAAATGTTGGGTTTGCCCGGCTCCTGTGTTTTGCTGCCTTACGTTCCGCTCTATCGGCTAAGGCGGCACCAGGAGAACTACTGCGATTGTGCCCCGGTTCGACCAGGCGAGCACCTCAGTAGAGAAAGCCGAAAACTGACTGTCATGATATAGCGTGAGACTGGTCAACCACTCGACGACCCGCCGGAATCTATAGGAATCCTCCGCATTGACGAAGGGTCGTTTCCCGGTCAGGCACATATGCGCCCCGAATTCGGGTGAGCGCGGTGCCCCTAGGGGCTATATAGTAGCCCCACTGTCAAACTCCTATGGCTAAGTGAAAGTGATAAAGCATTATAGTCCAGTTGCCTAGTTTGCTGCGCTACCACCTCCTTTATAGGACCAAGACATTGGATCAAGTGTGAAAATGCGCCTTTTGCAAACACCCCCGCATTATATGCATGGGGGCTGAAGCCGAAGACTGCCATCTTCCAGGTTATATATACATATACATTAGCGGCCGCACAGGAGGTATTTTAGTTCTTGAAAGGCACAAGTATAAAAAGCTTTTTCCATCGATACATTGTTTCACAATAATACATGTTATTCGAACATAATATCCTTCGAGCACTGCGTCTCTATTAAACGAGTGCCCTGCAGAACTTCCTGAAAATATTGCTCGACAGGTACTCTGCTTCCGTCCGAATCTTGGGATGCAACATCGGTGGCCTTCATCTCCGCCCAGTATGTCTTGACACAGGCAAGAGCCATCCGCGCACCCTCTATGCATGCTGCCCTCCTCATTGCATTGATATGCGGCACCGCACCAAGGAACTGCTGCACCAAGCCAAAATAACTCATCGGCTCGGGCCTTCTCGGCCACAAAAGACTCACGACATCCTTCATGGCAAGTCCGGATAACCTATTCAGCTCCGCCCATTTGGCCAAGCGATCGGTTAATGGAAGAGTGCGCTCTGGGTTATGGAACTGCGACCAAAAAACCTTTTCCATTTCGTGATCCTTTTAATCTCGGAAGTGTTCGGCTGCGTCCGCGGCACTTGCCGCCAAGTCCAGATAAGCATCCCCCGCACTCCATGGCCAGTACAACTGAGCATATTTAGGATCCATGAACTTCCTCCGCAGCAGGAAGGGCTTTCCAGCCGCGATATCTCCGGCCTGACGTAGCTCCTCCTTCATAGCTCTCATCGCAGAGCGAGCATCCTTGGCCTCGGTAGTGGCCCTCTTCAGGTCCTCTTGCACCGCTCGATCTTCCTTTTCAAGAAGCTTGCAGCGGTCGGCAGCATTCTTCAAATTCACGGCCATCTCGGTCATTTCCTTCTTGCTTCGGCAGTGAGCAGCATGTTCAGCTTTTAGCTCTTCGGCCACCTTTAAGGCAGCCGCATCACTTTTTCTGGCCTGCTCCTTGGCTCGGGCGAGCTCTGCCCGAAGGTTCTCCATGGCAGCGGCACCATCTGCATCAAGCATACATGTTGTAAGGCACGGGCATCAAGCTCCCTTACCAGGTGTCCGCGGAGAAATCACATACCTTGTGACTCGTCAAGCCGCTTATTGACAAGCGCGATGTCGGCATCCGCCACGTCAAATTGCCGCTTTAGTTCGGCAAATTCATCAGTCCGGCTAGCCACCGGATACTTCGCCACCTACATAGGAAGGGCGACATATTATACCTGGGATTATGATCCTCGGCGCGCTGTCATTTTTGACAACACACCGAGCCTCAGGGGCTACTATCTACACAGGGCGCATCTTATATGCAGAACTGTCAGAAGGTACATCATTTTGCGTACCTCAAAACCTGTCAGTAAACTTCTGACGGCTTCGTGCAAACTGCTCTCCGCAGATGAAATCCTTTCAATCACCGTACCCATTAACGCATGGTGATCTTCTGAGATAGATGCTCGCCCGAGCAGATCCTTCAGCTTCTCCGACCGTACACCAGGTGGTGCCAGACTCGTCCGATGGCCTTTTTCGAAGGCCGGACGCAGAGGGCTTGGAGGGGACATACGACTGCCTTCCGGCTCCGCCGGACTCGGAGAAACCCTCCGCGACGACACCTCAGGGTCGCCCGCCTCGCAAGATGGTACGACAAGGGGAGGCTTTTCGCTCTCTATCATCTCCCGATGAAGATCCCCCGAAGATAAGCTCTGCTGAGAAGGGCTGAGATCCGAACTACAAGGTAAAATTTCGGTTATCTTCATCAGAAGTAGGGCAGGGATATCCTTTATTTTAAAAAAACTCCCCTTCTTACGGCTCGGTGGAGGGCTGATCCCCTTGGGGGCATAATGCGGCCGAGGCATCTCTCGGCGCAGGACCCTTTGACGAAGATTTCTTCCCCCGCTTTGAGATCATGGTCTCCGAGTCTTCAAAGGCGGTCCTCTTCTTCCCTTGGAGGGAGGGATTCTCGATCCCCCCCTTTCCTGACAGCCTCCTTTGCGGAGGCGGTAGCTTCCTTGTTCCCCCCTTCACCTTCTTTCGAAGGCGCAACCTCCAGCATCCTGGTTAACACGGGATCCGGCGTGGTCTCATGGAGGGGGGCCGGACACCTGATTAACTTTGCTTTCGCTATCCACTCCTGTTCAAGGGACAACTCTTTTGAGGGCAAATTCATGATAAATATGGGATAGCATGTCCGGGTACGGGGCTACTTACTTGAGTATTCGGGCGATTGCAGTTCAGACCTGCGTCCTCGGTCAAGTCCGGACACATCGCTTGTGATCCGAAGAAAAGCTTGTACATCTCCACGGGCGTCGCACCCATAAAATGTTGGAGAGCTCGTGGTCCCTCCGGGTTAAATTCCCACAGGCGGAGGGGGCGACGTTTGCAGGGCAGGGTGCGACGAATCAGCATGACCTGCGCTACTACAACCAGAGTGATCTCTTTCATTAGGAGATCTTGAATGCGGCCCTGCAACAAGGGCACGTCCTTGGATGGCCCCTGGTCAAGTTCTTTATTGACCCATGACGCCAGCCGCGGTGGAGGACCCGAGCGAAAGGCAGGTGGCGCCACCCATTTGGTGCCCCTGGGAGCTGTGATATAAAACCACTCTTGTTGCCATAAGCCGAGCTCCTCTTGAAAAGAGCCCTCGGGCCACGGAGCATCAGCATTCTTGCTTATAACAGCCCCTTCGCACTCTGCCTGCTGCCCCTTGATCATCTTCGGCTCCACTTTGAAGGTCTTGAGCCACAATCCGAAGTGAGGGGTAATGCGGAGGAAGGCTTCGCATACGACAATGAACAATGAGATGTGGAGGATGGACTCCGGATCCAAGTCATGAAATTCCAACCCATAGTAAAACATGAGCCCCCTCACGAAGGGGTCTGTCGGGAAGCCTAGCCCCCGAAGGAAGTGAGACGCGAACACTATGCTTTCGCCAGGCTTGGGAGTGGGAATAACCTGCCCTTGGGCAGGCAGCCTATGCGAAATTTCGCCGGTTAGATACCTGGCATCTCTTAGCTTTAGCACGTCTTCTTTCATAACGGAGGAAGGCGTCCACCGGCCTTGCAGGTCGAAGCCAGACATCATAGAAGGTCCGAAGCGCCTAAATCTGGAGCTTTGGGTGTTGGAACTCGAGGCGAGGGGCGGATTCGATTGAGATTGAAAGAAAGGAGTGGAGTCTTGGTCTCTTTATAAAGAGGTTGAATACCAAGAGCCTTCCCCGTGACCGTTCGGGACTCGCCTTCGATAGAGGAGACGTACCAACGGGCACGACTGGGTTACCCATGCCCGTATTAATGAGAATCCTGGAATAAGGGGACACGATCTCTGCTTCGACAAGACGTGCCAAGGAAACCGCCTCGCTAAACGTGCTAAGGTGGGATAGTAAAAAGGATTCGAATAAAAGCATGGCCGTGGTATGATGTCACGCCACGGAATACGTCAGCGGATTGAATTTGTGTAAATATTATTCTCTCTACGGTAGTATGTGGAATTTATCTTGCAGAGCCGAACACTATCCTTGTGTTCAAAATCTTCTATGAAGTATTTGGAGGAGGAACCCGCCTTGCAATGCCAAAGACAATATGCGCGCCGGACTCGTCGTCATTGAAGCCTGGTTCAGGGGCTACTGAGGGAGTCCTGGATTAGGGGGTGTCCGGATAGCCGAACTATCGCCTTTGGCCGGACTCCTGGACTATGAAGATACAAGACCGAAGACTTCGTCCCGTGTCCGGATGGGACTTTCCTTAGCGTGGAAGGCAGGCTTGGCGATACGGATATGTAGATCTCCTACCAATGTAACCGACTCTGTGTAACCCTAACCCTCTTCGGTGCCTATATAAACCGGAGGGTTTTTAGTCCGTAGGACGAACAACAATCATACCATAGGCTAGCTTCTAGGGTTTAGCCTCTCTGATCTCGTGGTATATATACTCTTGTACTACCCATATCATCAATATTATTCAAGCAGGAGTAGGGTTTTACCTCCATCGAGAGGGCCCGAACCTGGGTAAAAACATCATGTCCCTTGTCTCCTGTTACCATCCGCCTAGACGCACGGTTCGGGACCCCCTACCCGAGATCCGCCGGTTTTGACACCGACAACACTCAAAAGAAAGTTCCGCATATCTTGAACACCAAGTATATTAACATTAAGCGAATTACCATGCTATTAACGACTCTCAAAAATAATCTAAGTGAAGCATTAGAGATCAATAATTTCTTTAAAACAAATCCACCACCGTGCTCTAAAAGATATAAGTGAAGCACTAGAGCAAAAATTATCATGCTCAAAAGATATAAGTGAAGAACTATGAGCAAAACTATCAAGCTCAAAAGATATAAGTGAAGCACATAGAGTATTCTAACAAATTCCAATTCATGTATGGCTCTCTCAAAGGTGTGTACAGCAATGATGATTGTGGTAAACTAACAAGCAAAGACGCAAATAATACAAGACGCTCCAAGCAAAACACATATCATGTGGTGAATAAAAATATAGCTCCAAGTAAATTACCGATGGAAGTGGACGAAAGAGGGGATGCCTTCCGGGGCATCCCCAAGCTTTGACTTTTTGGTGTCCTTGGATTATCTTGGGAGTGACATGGGCATCCCCAAGCTTAGGCTCTTGCCACTCCTTGTTCCATAATCCATCAAAAGAATTCACCCAAAACTTGAAAACTTCACAACACAAAACTCAACAGAAATCTCGTGACCTCCGTTAGAGAAAGAAAACAAAGAACTACTTAAGGTACTGTAATGACCTCATTCTTTATTTATATTGGTGTTAAAACTACTTTATTCCAACTTCTCTATGGATTATAAACTATTTTACTAGCCATAGATTCATCAAAATAAGCAAACAACACACGTAAAACAGAATCTGTCAAAAACAGAACAGTCTTTAGCAATCTGTAACTAACGCAAACTTCTGGAACTCTAAAAATTCTACCAAAATAGGAAGTCCTGAAAATTTTGTTTATTGAACAGCAGAAAAAAGAATCAACGCAAAAGCACGTTCCTGTGATTTAACAAAATTATATTCGTGCATGCAAAGTTTCTGTTTTTCAGCAGAATCAAATCAACTATCATCGTAGGTTATCCTATAGGTTCTACTTGGCACAAACACTAATTAAAAGATAAAACCACATCCAAACATAGGCTAGATGGATTATTTATTCCTAAACAGAAGCAAAAACAAAAAACAAAAATAAAATTGGGTTGCCTCCCAACAAGCGCTATCGTTTAACACCCCTAGCTAGGCATAAAAGCAAGGATAGATCTAGGTATTGCCATCTTTGGTAGGCAATCCATAAGTGGCTCTCATGATAGATTCATATGGTAATTTATTTTCTTTCTAGGGAAGTGTTCCATGCCCTTCTTTAAGGGAAATTGGAATCTAATATTCCCTTCCTTCATATCAATAATTGCACCAATCGTTCTAAGGAAAGGTCTACCAAGAATAATAGGACATGAAGGATTGCAATCTATATCAAGAACGATAAAATCTACGGGCACATAATTCCTATTTGCGACAATAAGAACATCATTAATTCTTCCCATAGGCTTTTTAATAGTGGAATCCGCAAGATGCAAGTTTAGAGAGCAATCATCAAAATCACGGAAATCTAGCAAATCACATAAAGTTTTGGGAATAGTAGAGACACTAGCACCCAAACCACACAAAGCATGAAACTCATAATCTTTAATTTTAATTTTAATAGTAGGTTCCCACTCATCATAGAGTTTTCTAGGGATAGAAACTTTCAACTCAAGTTTTTCTTCATAATATTGCATCAAGACATCAACAATGTGTTCGGTAAAGGCCTTATTTTGACTATAAGCATGAGGAGAATCTAGCACAGATTGCAACAAGGAAATACAACCAATTAAATAGCAACTTAAATAATTAAATTCCTTGAGATCCAAAATAGTGGGTTTAGCAACATCTAGGTTTTTATTTCTTTCAATCCCACTTTCATCAAATTCATCTTCAAGATCTAGAAACTCTGAATTCTTAGAACGCCTTCTAGGTAAAGGAAGATCATATTTAGTTTCATCAAGATTCATATTGCAAAACAAAGATTTGATAGGGGCACATCAATAACTTTTAGATCTTCATCTTGATTTTCATAGGAATTGGAAGAACACACTTTAATAAAGGCATCTTTGGAAGCACGCATCCTTGCGGTTCTTTCCTTGCACTCATCAATGGAAATTCTCATGGATTTGAGAGACTCATTGATATCATGCTTAGGAGGAATAGATCTAAGCTTTAAAGAATCAATTTCAAGAGAAATTATATCAATGTTCCTAGCCAAATCATCGACTTTGAGCAATTTCTCTTCAAGCAAAGCATTAAAGTTCTTTTGTGAATTCATAAACTCTTTAACACTACTCTCAAATTTAGAGGGCATCTTATTAAAATTTCCATAAGAGTTATTGTAGGAATTTCCATAATTATTAGAAGGATTACTAGGATAAGGCCTAGGATTAGAATCCCCTCTATACGCGTTGTTTCCAAAACTATTCCTACCAACAAAATTCACATCCATAGATTCATTATTATTCTCAAGCAAAGTAGACAAAGGCATATCATTGGGATCAAGAGGAGTATTTTTAGGAGCAAACATCTTCATAAGTTCATCCATCTTTTCACCCAAAAAATTGATTTCTTCTATAGCATGCACTTCTTTACTAGAAGATCTTTCGGTGTGCCATTGAGAATAATTAGCCATAATATTATCAAGCAATTTGGTAGCATCTCCTAACGTAATTTCCATAAACGTGCCTCCCGCGGCCGAATCTAAAAGATTTCTAGAAGCAAAATTCAATCCGGCATAAATTTTTTTTATGATCATCCATAAATTCAAACCATGAGTAGGCAATTGCGAAGCATCAATTTCATTCTTTCCCAAGATTGGGCAACATGCTCATGATCAAGTTGTTTAAAATTCATGATATCGTTCCTAAGAGTGATGATCTTAGCGGGAGGAAAATACTTAGAGATAAAAGCATCTTTGCACTTGTTCCAAGAATCAATACTATTTTTAGGCAAAGACGAAAACCAAACTTTAGCACGATCTCTAAGCGAAAACAGAAATAACTTTAACTTGACAATATTGTTATCTGTATATTTCTTCTTTTGTATATCACACAAATCAACAAAATTGTTTAGATGAGTAGCGGCATCTTCACTAGGAAGGCCGGCGAATTGATCTTTCATAACAAGATTCAGCAAAGTGGTATTGAT
This sequence comes from Triticum timopheevii, assembly GCA_963921465.1. Taxonomy (NCBI): domain Eukaryota; kingdom Viridiplantae; phylum Streptophyta; class Magnoliopsida; order Poales; family Poaceae; genus Triticum; species Triticum timopheevii. Next base: position 65,913,842 of record OY997272.1, on the reverse strand, counting down.
TTCACAAGACTCATCATTATTAAGAGGATCAATCGGAGTACTAAGGAAATCATTATTATTGGTATTCGAGAAGTCACACAATTTGGTATTATCTTGCGCCATGGCAACAAGTAATCCAACACACAAGCAAACAGAAAGGCATTGAGAAAAGGCAAACGGGAAAGAGAGGAGGAGATTGGGAAAGAGAGGGTGAATAAAACGGCAAGGGTGAAGTGGGGGAGAGGAAAACGAGAGGCAAATGGCAAATAATGTAATGCGAGAGATAGGGATTCTGATGGGTACTTGGTATAGTTGACTTGCTTGCGTGAGCCTCCCCGGCAACGGCGCCAGAAATTCTTCTTGCTACCTCTTGAGCACTGCGTTGGATTTCCCCGAAGAGGAGAGGATGATGCAGCAAAGTAGCGTAAGTATTTCCCTCAGTTTTTGAGAACCAAGGTATCAATCCAGTAGGAGACCACGCACAAGTCCCTCGTACCTGCACAAAATGATAGCTACTCGCAACCAACACGATTAGGGGTTGTCAATCCCTTCACGGTCACTTATGAGAGTGAGATCTGATAGAGATGATAAATAATATTTTTGGTATTTTTGATAGATAGATGCAAAGTGAAAAGTAAAAGGCAAAGTAAAAACAAAGCAAGTAAATAAAGTGATAGAGATTGATATGATGAGAATTGACCCGGGGGCCATAGGTTTCACTAGTGGCTTCTCTCAAGAGCATAGATATTCAACGGTGGGTGAACAAATTACTGTTGAGCAATTGATAGAATTGAGCATAATTATGAGTATATCTAGGTAATGATCATGTATATATGCATCACGTCCGAGACAAGTAGATCGAAACGATTCTGCATCTACTACTATTACTCCACGCATCGACCGATATCCAGCATGCATCTAGAGTATTAAGTTAAAAACAGAGTAATGCCTTAAGCAAGATGACATGATGTAGAGGGATAATTCATGCAATATGATAAAAAACCCATCTTGTTATCCTCAATGGCAACAATACAATACGTGCCTTGCTGCCCCTGCTGTCACTGGAAAAGGACACCGCAAGATTGAACCCAAAGCTAAGCACTTCTCCCATTGCAAGAACTACCAATCTAGTTGGCCAAACCAAAAAGGATAATTCGAAGAGACTTGCAAAGATAACTCAATCATACATAAAAGAATTCAGAGAAGATTCAATATTTTCCATAGATAAGTTGGATCATAAACCCATAATTCATCGATCTCAACAAACACACCGCAAAAAGAAGATTACATCGAATAGATCTCCACAAGAGAGGGGGAGAACATTGTATTGAGATCCAAAAAGAGAGAAGAAGCCATCTAGCTACTAGCTATGGACCCGAAGGTCTAAAGTAAACTACTCACACTTCATCGGAGGGGCTATGGTGTTGATGTAGAAGCCCTCCATGGTGGATGCCCCCTCCGGCGGAGCTCCGAAACAAGCCCCAAGATGGGATCTCGTGGATACAGAAGGTTGCGGCGGTGGAATTAGGTTTTTGGCTCCCCTTCTGATCGTTTGGGGATACGTAGGTATATATAGGAGGAAGGAGTACATCGGTGGAGCAACAGGGGGCCCACAAGGTAGGAGGGCGTGCCCAGGGGGGCGCCCTCCACCCTCGTGATCGCCTCTGGCACTTCTTGGAGTAGAGTCCAAGTCTCCCGGATCACGTTCAGTGAGAAAATCACGTTCCCGAAGGTTTCATTCCGTTTGGACTCCGTTTGATATTCCGTTTCTTCGAAACACTGAAACAGGCAAAAAACAACAATTCTGGGCTGGGCCTCCGGTTAATAGGTTAGTCCCAAAAATAATATAAAAATGGAAAATAAAGCCCAATATAGTCCAAAACAGTAGATAAAGTAGCATGGAGCAATCAAAAAGTATGTATACATTGGAGACGTATCACAAGCCACTCTGGAAACGAAGAAGAGGGCATCTTCTTCAGTTTCCAGACCACAAAGCCATGGAAAAAGAAAACTCAGGCAAAAACCTCGGGAAAACAAAATAAAAAGAAAGGGCCAAAAATCAGGCTGTCACAGCAAGTCTGGGGACCCCCGTTCCCAGAATGCCAACAGTAGCCCCCGGGCCCAAGGCGCGCTCGGACTTGGCTTAGCGGAGAAGCGAAGGGGCAAGTGCGGAGTGCCGCGGGCCCCATCAGCCTGCGGCCTTGGGCGCCGTGTGGCAGCTGATTGGACGTGGGCATCTCCGCTTCCCCATGCTGCCTCGGCAACTGCTCGACTTGACAAGTCCCTGCATGCAGAAATGGGTCATGATTACCTGTGATCATGGAGGCCGACGGTTGGCCTCCTCCGGACTATAAGTACGGACGGGCGAGAGCCCCCACAGTCCATCTCTTCCTGCTTCTCTCGTTCTTCTTCTTCCTCGACCTTGCTTCACCCTACTCCAATGGCGCCATCCGCCGGTTTTCAGCGGAAGAGAAGGGGAAGGCCCCCCGAGAGGGTCCCAATCCGCTTCCGCCGAAGAAGTGGCCTGTCCCCGGCCGCTGCGACGTGGTCGCATGGCAGGAGACGTCGAGGCCCTGGTACGAGCGGCCGCCGCCTGGGTTCCTGCTGCCCTTATACGCCCGAATCGAGGGCCCTGGAGAAGAAGATGTCGAGCGACACCGACGGCGCCGCTGGCGAGTCACGGTGGTGCATGTCGTCACCCTTGGAGTCCATGCCGAGGGCTCTTCTCGCGAGCTTGTGCTCCATGCCGCCATGCCTCCATGCTCTTGGATCCGCCTTCCTCCCTCCTTCGCCTTCGAGATGCCGCCGAGTGGGTCGCTGGAGCTCTGGCTGCAGCATGCTGACTGCAGCACCCTTGCGACCGGAGCAGACGTCACAGTCGTCGCTCCGGGCAAGGTCTACATGACCCAGGGCTGGGGCAAGATCGCCCGGGTCTGCCGGACAGGGGGTGCCCTTGTAATTCATCTTGAATACGATGGCACCTCCTTGATGTTCTTCAAGGTCTTCGACGCGGAAGGACGCCGGCTAGAGTGCTGCCCCAAGGAAGGCGGCCGGGGCATTGAAGTGGAGAGGACCAGGTCTGCCAACCGCTTCCCCATCGGCTCCTCAGGCAGCAGCGGAGGAGCCAGAGAATCCAGCGACCCCCCCCCCCCCCCGAGCTTCACGCGACTCCGGAGATGAGCGACGACAGCTACGAGCCCCCGAGCTCGCGTCGCGCTCGGAGCAGGGCAGCTGCATCAGGCTGCCGACGCCATTGATCTGGATGGGGTTGGCGCCGGCACCTGATGGCCCATTGTTGATGATGGCGTCTCCTGCGGAGGCGCGCATAGTTGGCGCTCCTTAGGATTAGCACTTTTGTTCCCTGCGAGGAATCGAAGAAACACCCCGCAGGGGTATGTAAGGCGCCGGCCATGTCTTCTGTGAATATCATATCCTTATTATGAATCGTGCAAGATGCTTGTCCTGTCCCGGCTCGGCTCCCCCTTTCTATCCTCACGAGGGCTTGGTGCTCTACGCTGACAGGTCCCGGTCCCCAGGCAGGCTTCAGCCGTCCCTGGTATGCCAGGTCGCGATGTCGTGGTCAAGGCCAGGAGGTGAGCGGCCCAAGGTCCAGTAAGAGCCCCTGAGTCACGATGCCTAGGAGGTCCCGTTTAGCGCTCAAGCAGCCTCCGCTGGGCGAGAAAGGAAGGCAACGTCGCTGTGACAGAACCGCACTAGGCGAGGGCTTAGCGTCGCATTGATTTAGCCTTCGCCGAGGCGTGACTTATCTCATGAGTTTGGAGTAGTTCTTCGGCGAGGTGCCGGGCCTGCGTGCCGGCAGCTAGGGTGTTGCTGGGTCAGGCCCTCGCGAGCTTCTCCCCTCTTCCCCACACTTTCCTTCATGCTCTAAGTCCTCAAGTCCCGGACCTCGAGCAAGCTCAGCCGCCGCTGGTATGACAGGTCGCGATGCCATGGGTCAAGGCCAGGGGGTGAGGGCTGGAGAGCCAGTAAGAGCACGTGAGTCACGATGCTCAAGCACCCCCCTTTTAACGCGCGAGCAGATTGTATGGGAGAGAGAGAGAGGGAGCTCACGACGCTCCCCACGCTATTCCTTGGGCGGATCCTGTACACCAACACAAGGAAAACAAGGACTGCCATTACGGTCGCCAGCCAGCCATTGGTTGCTCCGAGGGAGTGATTGAGGCACTGAGGGCCTGGTGAGGTAGCGCTATGCGGGGCTGCTGCGGCCAGAGCTCAACCACTCAGATTTGTCGGTGTTGCAGGGACGGACCCATGCGCAAGCGCCGTGCCAGAGCAAGCGGCTCAAAAGGTAGGTGTCAATCGAGCAGGCGATTAACTCAAGTAGGTTAAGCATGAAGAAGCAAATCAACTTAGATAGATGCAAAGAAAGGAAAACGCCACTGGGTTAGGCCCGAATGGCTTTGGGATGATGCAGCCCGAGGGGCGCCCCCAACAAGGTAAGCTGAAGACGAAAGCAAAACGGATACATGCCGCGGGGACAGACCCACGCGACCTGGGAATGATGCGTCCCTGAGGGTGCTCCCAGCTGAAATGAAACTTGAAAGAAGTCACCTGATACCATTGCAGCGCGAGTTTCAGAGTAGCTGACGGTGCGTGGTGAAGAAGCCAATCCTCACGAGCCCTAGGAGCTCCGAGCCTCGGGAGGCTCGCGAGGTCCAGGCGGCTCGACGAGGTCCATCTTCATTTCCTCCAGGAGCGCACGATGCTGAGCTTCCAGAATGCTTCTCATCAGGCGCTGGTGAGCAGCAGCCGCGTTCGGCAGGCCGAAGGGCATGCGGACGTAGCTGTGCGGTGGACCCTCGCAACGTCCCACGCGCGAAGGCCAGAAGCACTCCTGAGATGCGACTCGATTGAGCCATGGGTAGTCGATGCAGACGTGTAGCCCGCCATCCTCGCCTGGGTAGGGAGCTACGCCGGGTAGGCGGCGGTTGCCGCGCATGACTCTTGATTCCTGCAACTCCTGAGCGACCTTGGTGATGAACTCCTGAGGGTTGGGCCCTCCTTTCCTTACGCCTTCCTGAGGGAAACGTGCTGCAAAGCACGCCTCCAAGTGGTGCCCGAGCGCCTCCCTCGTGACCTTGGCAAAGTCAGTGGCTCCCCAGGAGAGAGCCCCCGAGCCTTGTCCAAGGAGGGCATCGGGCGCGCCTTCCTATGCGACAGAGGGTGGCGCCCCTTGGATGGGCGCGAATCCCGATGTGGCGCCTCCAGAGGTGCCTGCCTCCTAAGGCCCTGAGCCAGGTGATGTCTTCTTCTTCTTGGGAGCTGCTTCAGGAAGGTTTCCACTCTTGCTGTCTGGGTCCTCGATTGACGCGGCTTGGAAGGTGCGCTCGTGGGAGCACACCGCATCCTTCTCTTCACAGGGGACCGTGATGACTCCGCCACTTCCTGGCATCTTGAGGACATTGTAACCATGGTGAGTCACTGCCATGAACTTTGCCAGGGCTAGATACCCGAGGATGGCATTGTATGGAAGGCGAATGTGGGCGACGTCGAAGTCAATGAGCTCGGTACGGTAGTTCTTGCACTGTCCAAAGGTGACAGGGAGGCGGACCTGCCCTATCGGGACAGTGGAACCATCAGTGACTCCTAAGAAGGGCTTGGTTGGTTGAAGCTGATCATACAACACTTGAAGATTGTTGAATGTCTCGACGGACAGGACGTTGAGCCCTGCTCTACCATTGATGAGGGTCCTGGTAACTTGCACATTGCTGATGACTGGGGAGCAGAGCATAGGGAGGACACCGGCCGTTGTCGTGCACTTGAGTTGATCCGCTGAGCTGAACGTGATGGCGCATGTGGACCACCTGAGAGGACGCGTGGCCTCGAGCTTGGGGAGGACTGCATTCACTTCGCGAGCAAACTGCTTGAAGATGCAAGCGATCGCACGTGGTTCCTGGAAGCCCCCAGCCCCCTCGTCCTGATGATGGTCTTCATTCCTTCTTGGTGGTGGTGGCAGAGGAGGAAGTCCTGCGTTGCCTTGCGGGTGATCCTCACGAGAATGATCCCTCCAAGCCCTCTCACGAGGCTGGTCCTGCCAGCGGACCTCGCGAGGCCGGTCACGCCACCCTTGGCGAGGGCCACGGTCGTCCCATCGTCCTCCACCTCTTGCTCCGCCTCGGCCATAGCCCCGATCGTTGCACTCGGGGCGTCGACCGACACGGCCTTTTCGCACGGCCCAGAGCTCTTGGCATTCGTTGGTGTTATGGGTATGGACATCGTGGTACACGTAGTACCGGCTGCCCTTGGACGACTCCGGCTGGTCCCTGCCGTGCTTCATGTCCGGCTCTGCTGTGAGCATAGTTGCTCCCTTGCGCTTCACATCCTTGGCCTTGGCTTTCTTCTCTTCTGGGTCCGCTGCTGGGAGCTCGAGAAGGGAGAGGCGTCCTTCCTCAGCCTTTGCGCACTTGGTCGCCAGGTTGAACAGCTCCAGAGATGTACACAGATCTTCATGGATCGCTAGCTCCTCCTTCATCTTGACGTCGCAGACGCCATCAGAGAACGCCGAGATGATGGCCTCCTCGGTTACCCTGGGAATCTTGAGGCGAGCGCTGTTGAAGCGCTGGATGTACTTCTGCAAGGTCTCTCTGGGCTGCTGCTTGATGCGGCGCAGGTCACCCACGGCCGGTGGACGATCGCGAGTGCCCTGGAAGTTGGCAATGAAGCGAGTGCGCATCTCGTCCTAGGAGGAGATAGTGCCAGGAGGCAGGTTCAGGAGCCAGGTGAGGGCGCCGGCCTTGAGTGCCATGGGAAACCAGTTCGCCATGACCCTCTCGTCCCCATTGGCGGCTTCGATGCCCGACTCGTAGAGCTGTAGGAACTCTGCGGGGTCGGCAGTGCCGTCGTAGCGAGGAGGCAGGTCAGGCTTGAACATGCCTGGCCAGGCGACACTACGCAGCTCGGTGGTGAAGGCACGGCAGCCTGCGGTGGCCACCGGAGCTCTCTGCTGATGTGGGGGTTGCTCCTGGGGGTTCCCGCGCGCCGCTGCCTGGAGAAGCACGGGATCTTGACGTGCTGGCGCAGGGATGCGGTCGTGGCGCACCGGTGCCAAGAGCATGCGAGCACCTTCTTGAGGACGAGGGATTTCTTGGCAGCTCCTTTCTTGTCGCGCGGGCGCCGGACGAGGTGGATCTTGTCCTTGGGCCGCGCGCCTTGGAGCCAGGGCGCCGTCTTGGGAAGGAGGTGGCAGAGGCACCTCCTAATCTGTGCCTCCTGCGCAGGACGGAGGGCAAGGCAGCGAGAGGGATGGCGCAGGGGAGCCCCCTGCGGCGCTGACGAGCTCGGTGATGCGAGCGAGCCACTCCTCGTAGAGGTCGTCGACGGGACGGTAGTGCAGGAGCTCACGCGCCAGGAGCAACGCGGCGTGCGCGTCCGTGGGGGCGCGACGGGCATGGGACGACGAACCAGCTGAAGTCAGCGACGGGGTGGCGGTGCGGCCTTCCCGTCGCACCAAAGGATGCAGCGATGAGGCCTGCTGCTCGTTCCCCGCCGGGCCGGTGGCGGCGTTGGCGGCAGGCAATGGGGAACGACGGGGACACCCACCAACGGGAGCCGTCTGGGCGACGCGGGCGGCAAGAGCAGCCCGACGCTCGGCGCGAGCCTGGCGAGTGTCAGGCATGGATACGACGGAAGATCGAACGCAAGACATCGGAAGAAAGATTCTGGCGCACCCCTACCTGGCGCGCCAAATGTCGGATGTTGGGTTCCGGCAGACCCTTAAGGTTCGAACTCTGGGGTGCGCACGAAGATCTTCCCCTACGGATCCACGTCCGATCGCCTCGCGAAGATCTAAGCTAAAACGATGAACAACACAAGGGACACGGGATTTATACTGGTTCGGGCCACCGTTGTGGTGTAATACCCTACTCCAGTGTGTGGTGTGGTGGATTGCCTCAGGGGCTGATGATGAGCAGTACAGGGGAAGAACAGTCTCGCGAGAGGTGTTCTTGAGCTGGTGCAATGAACTGCTTGGGTGAGTTTGATCGCCTCTCTCTCTGATTAGGACTCTATGAGATCTCCAGATGCCCTCTACTATAGTGGGCTAGCTCTATTTATAGAGGCCCTGGTCCTCTTCCCAAATATCAAGCGGGAAGGGCGCCAACAACGGCCATTTTGAAGGGGAACATCTAGTACAAGTTATCCTGACTAAAGTTGGTCTTCGGCTGCCAAAGGCACTAGCGATGACGCTGTCTTGGGCTCCATGGTAACCTCCATCCTGCCGCTCTGCTAGTCTTGGTCTCGTTGCACTGAAATGGCAACCTTTGTCTGATGCCTCGGTACTCCACGCCTGTGCTTGCCTCCTTTGCACCAAAGAGGAAACAAGGACACTGCACAGGCCGACGCCCGCCTGGCACCCGCCTGGTCTCGATCGTCATGGCTTGCATTACAAGCACCGCGCGAGGTACCCTGCCTTGATCTCTCCGCCTCTTCGCGAGCCTGCCTGGCGAGGCCGTTCCTGAAGAAGTCTTGTATCGTCCGCCCCGTGTGGCTTGGCCCCTCGCAAGGGTCTTGAGTCTTGAGCTAATGAAGATGGGTCGTACTGGGCCACCACTTGAGCCACGCCGCAGGCCGTAGGCAGGCAAGTCTGGGGACCCCCGTTCCCAGAACACCGACAGGGTCATCAGTATAACCCGGCAAATCAATGAGGCAATAATAAACGTAAGGCTGACGGTAGCTCGGAGTTTGTGGCTAACACCAATACGCAGGGCAACAATCAACAACGTAAGGGGAGACCACCTCCTCGGTCCGGCGGGTCAGGTCCCACTCTTGAGCAGTTTCTAAATGAGCCCTGTCCAAGGCATGTCACTCAGCAGAAACCGGTTACTCAGCTGTGGAAGGATTGTACGATCATGAAGGCTTTCAAGAACTCCAACATGTTTGACGTCAATCATGGGCCGGGCGGCGGCTGAGGTGGCGGCGGTTTTCATGGCCCGGGTGGCGGTTCGAATTCCAACTTTCAAGGCCCTCAAAGTAATCAAGGTGGTTATAATCAGCAATCTGGCCAGGGAGGTCACCAGCAGCAGCAATCTAGATATCAGAGTAATCCGAAGCAGCTGAATAGTGGACAGTATCATGTGTTTACCACCAGTTTGTGCAAACGAGACTAGAAACTTCATAAGAGGGCTTTGAACGCTGTTGAGCCGGCAGTTCCTCGTTATTTGAGATGGTCCGAGCAGCCTATTCTGTGGAGTAGGGAGGATCACCCTCCCCGGGTTAACAATCCGGGTCACTTGGCTCTGGTGGTGGCGCCGCAGGTTGGTGGATATAAGTTCACTAAAGTGCTCATGGATGGAGGCAGTAGCATCAACATCCTTTATTATGAGACCTTTCGTCGCATGGGGTTGACTGATAAAAACCTTAAGACATCCAACACTATTTTCCATGGGGTGGTGCCTGGTAAATCGGCGTACCCAGTGGGTAAGATTGAGCTGGAAGTGGCTTTCGGAGATGAGCACGATTCTAGGTTGAGAAGTTAACTTTTGAGGTGGTTAAAATCAAGAGCCCGTATCATGCCCTGTTTGGACGGCTGGCTTATGCAAAGTTCATGGCACAACCGTGTTATGTTTATCTGCAGCTCAAGATGCCGGGTCATAAGGGAACCATCACAGTGCATGGGAGTCGGAAAATAGCCCTGGAATGTGAGGAAGGCGATGCTGCTTATGCGGAATCTGTTTGTGCAACAGAGGAGTTGAAGTTCTACAAGGACAATGTTAACCTAGCGGACATTATGACGTCTTTGAAGAAACCAACCACGAAGCATGAGCCGGTGATGAAATTTAAATCGGCCGATGACACCATGCTGGTTGATTTTGTTCCGGGCAACTCATCTAAGCAGTTCAGTATCAGTGCTAACCTGGATCCCAAATAGGAAAGCACGCTCATCGAGATCATCCATGAGAACCGGGACATCTTTGCATGGAAACCTTCTGACATGCCAGGTGTACCAAGAGAACTCGCTGAGCACACTCTCAATATTGATCCAAAATTTAAGCCGGTCAAATAGTTTCTTTGGCGGTTTAATGAGGAGAGGCGTAAGGCCATTGGTGAGGAGGTGGCCCGGTTCTTAGCGGCCGGGTTCACTGTTGAGGTTTTTCATCCAGAGTGGTTGGCTAACCCGGTGCTCGTGCTTAAGAAGAATGGCACCTGGCGTATGTGTGTGGATTACACAGACTTAAACAAGGCTTGTCCGGCTGATCCTTTTGTTCTCCCTCGTATTGATCAAGGCCATTGGTGAGGAGGTGGCCCGGTTCTTAGCGGTCGGGTTCACTGTTGAGGTTTTTCATCCAGAGTGGTTGGCTAACCCGGTGCTCATGCTTAAGAAGAACGGCACCTGGCGTATGTGTGTGGATTACACAGACTTAAACAAGGCTTGTCCGGCTGATCCTTTTGTTCTCCCTCGTATTGATCAAATCATTGATGCTATGGCGGGCTGTGAGCGTTTGATCTTTTTGGATGCTTATTCCGGCTATCATCAGATCAAGATGGCAGTTAAGGACCAGGAGAAGACGGCTTTTATTACCCCGTTTGGAGCCTTCTGATATGTGTCTATTCCTTTTGGGCTTAAGAGTGCCCAGGCGACTTATCAGCGATGTGTGCAGAACTGTCTTCACAGTCAAATTGGGCGCAATGTTCATGCGTATGTGGATGACATTATGGTGAAGTCCAGAGAGAAGGAGACATTGATAGATGATTTGAAAGAAACCTTTGATAATCTCCGGGTCTACAAGATGATGCTTAACCCGGCAAAGTGTGTTTTTGGAGTACCAGCAGGCAAGCGTATGGGTTTTCTGGTTTCTAACAGAGGTATTGAAGCTAACCCGGAGAAGATCAAGGCCATCACCTCCTTAGCTAAACCGGCATGTATCAATGATGTTCAACGTTTGGTGGGTCGTATTGCTGCTTTAAGCTGGTTCATAAGCCAGTTAGGTGAGAAGGCCATACCATTGTATCAGATGATGAAGAAGACAGATGACTTTGTCTGGAGTGATGCTGCTAACGCTGCCTTTGAAGATTTGAAGAGGCAGCTAGCTGAGCCGCCGGTCCTTGCTGCTCCCATTGATAAGGAGCCATTATTGCTATATGTGGCTACTAACACACGTTCTGTCAGTGTGGCCATTGTGGTTGAGCGCAAGGAGGCTAGCAAGGAACATCCGGTTCAATGACCGGTTTACTACATCAGTGAGGTGCTTACTGATTCCAAGCAAAGGTATCCACAGTGGTAGAAGCTCGTTTATGGGGTGTTCATGGCAAGCCGGAAGCTTAAGCAATATTTCCTGGGTCATCCCATCACTGTGAACAGTTCTGCTCCTTTAGGAGATATCATTCAAAACAGATAAGCCACAGGACGAGTCGCCAAGTGGGCCATTGAACTTGGGTGTCGGTGTCAAAACCGGCGGATCTCGGGTAGGAGGTCCCGAACTGTGCGTCTAGGCGGATGGTAACAGGAGACAGGGGACACGATGTTTTACCCAGGTTCGGGCCCTCTTGATGGAGGTAAAACCCTACGTCCTGCTTGATTAATATTGATGATGTGTATTACAAGAGTAGATCTACCACGAGATCAAGGAGGCTAAACCCTAGAAGCTAGCCTATGGTATGATTGTTGTAATGGATGTTGTGTCCTACGGACTAAAGCCCTCCGGTTTATATAGACACTGGAGAGGGCTAGGGTTACACAGAGTCGGTTACAATGGTATGAGATCTACATATCCGTATCGCCAAGCTTGCCTTCCACGCCAAGGAAAGTCCTATCCGGACACGGGACGGAGTCTTCAATCTTGTATCTTCGTAGTCTTGGAGTCCGGCGGACGATGATAGTCCGGCTGTCCGGACACCCCCTAGTCCAGGACTCTCTCAGTAGCCCCTGAACCTGGCTTCAATGACGATGAGTCCGGCGTGCATAATGTTCGGCATTGCAAGGCGGGTTCCTCCCTTGAATAATCCAGAGAAGATTGTGAACACCAGGATAGTGTCCGGCTCTGCAAAAATAAATTCCACGTTCCACCGTAGAGAGAATAATATATACACAAGTTCAATCTGCTGACGTATTCTGCAGCATGACGTCACACCACCACCAAGCCTTTACTTGAATCTTTTTTGTTATACCACCTCAGCGCGTTTAGCGAAGCGGTTTCCTTGGCACGTCTTGTCGAAGCAGAGATCATGTTCCCCTTATTCCGGGATTCTCATCAATACGGACGTGGGTAACCCAGCCGCGCCATTGATGGTGGCACTTGGGAGATAAGCGAGTTTTACCAGGCCGGTGGGGACGTATAGTCTTCGTCCGCCTATATATAAGGGGATAAGGATCCACCTTTTCACCTACGCCTTCTTCCTCCTTCGCTTATCCATCTTCGCGCACTCTCGAGCTCTAGTGCCCAAGTCCGTGCGTCTCGCCTCAACCTTCTCCGATCATGTCCGGAGCGGGAGGTAAATGGTTGGCCTCCACCGTTAAGGAGGAGCACATCGCCAAACCGCGCAGCGCCGGATACCTTTCCGGCGACATCGCGCACCAGCTGCCCGACAAGGGGCAGCTCATCCCCACCCCCAGGCCCCATGAGAGGGTCGTATTTCTCCCCCACTTCCTCCGCGGACTGGGCTTTCCACTTCACCCGTTTGTCCGGGGGCTCATGTTCTACTACGGCCTAGATTTCCATGATCTGGCGCCGAACTTCATCCTTAACATCGCGGCGTTCATCGTCGTGTGCGAGGCCTTCCTCTGCATCCAGCCCCACTTCGGCTTGTGGCTCAAGACCTTCAACGTCAAGCCGAAGGTAGTGAAGGGCACGCAGGCGGAGTGTGGAGGCGCCATGTTGGGCAAGATGCCCAACGTCCTCTGGTTCGAAGGGGCCTTCGTGGAGTCCGTCAAGGGGTGGCAGTCGGGGTGGTTCTATATCACCGAGCCGCGCGACCCTAAGTGGGCGGCGGCCCCCGAGTTCAGATATGGTATCCCTGTGCAGCTCACCTCCTGGAAAGAGAAGGGCTTGCTATGGGGTAGTTCGAAGGAGCTGACGGGACTCCAAGCCTGTATCCAGAAGCTGGTGAACAAGAAGCTCGGGCTAGTTAATGTGGTCCAAGTCATGCTCGTTCGCCGGATTCTCCCATGCCAAGAACGGGCATTCAACCTGTGGGAGTTTAATCTGGCATAGCACCAGGCGCTGAGCGGGCTCTTCGACACGACGTACGAAGGCGCCTGGAGGGTACTGTTTAAGGGCGCCGAAGCCCCCGCATCCGCGACGGAAGATCGCGGATTTCACTCGCAGCGTCCAGCTGATGAGGTAAGTGATTCTACCCCTTTACGGGACACTTGTTGTTAATAGTTCGACCCTAAGCGGGTTTCAATCTCCCTTTTCCTTTGACAGGAATGGATGAAGAAGGCCGAGCAGCTCATCTGCCCGGCTCCCATGCCAGAAGACCCAGTGGACGCCCGTCTTGCGGGGCTGCTGGTTCCGGCACCGCATGTGGTGCCGGAGAAGAAGTCCAAGAAGGTGGCCACGGGTACTCGAAAGAGTTCCCGTTTTCAGGTGTCCGACGACTCCGAGGCGGATTCCTCCCCCGAAGATGAGGAGGAGGAAGAAGACTCTCTCCCAGAGGAGGGAGAGAGAAAGAGGAAGGCCTCCCCAACAGGGGAGGCCGAAGGGTCCAAGAGGGGAAGAACTATTCCCCCGGACAGCTCCGCCAACACCAACGTTGGCGATGAAGAGTGGCCCTCAAGGGCCAGGCCTCCGGCGAGATCGTAAGTATCCGGATTCCTGATTGATCTGCAATTTCTCTGTCACATAGTGTCCTTCTAATACCGCATACTGCCTGCAGTCCGGCCGACGATGATCTTCCCGCTTCGTCGAGCGGGTCGTTGGCTCTGTCGGATGTGGATTCCATTCTGACTGCCTCCACCCCTCGCGCTGCTGAGGACGCCGAGGTGGGATCCCAGGAGAGGACCCACCAGGAGGAGGCTCCGGAGGCGCCGCAAGGCAGCCTCCCGGACTTTGCGCCGGACTCTACGCCGGAACCTGCAGTGGTTCCAGAGTCCGGCAGGCGGCCCCTTCGCAAGAAGGGCAAGACCGTGACACCGGCGGCCCCCGTCCAACCGGAGGTGCCGGACGACTTGTTGGAGGCGCTCAATGGCGCTTCCATCGAGGAAGAACACCGCACTATCATGAGTGCGGTGATTCAGATGGTTCGGCTCGCCAAGAGCGGGCTGACCGAAGCCTGCAGCAGCCTCCTAACAGGCTTTGAGGTAAGAAGTTCAAATTATTTAATGTAATACCGCATAGACAGTAGCCCCTGATGCTCGGTTCGGTGTTCGGAAAGAAAAGCCGGACTGAGGATCTAAAGAAGATATACGCAGGGTTGCTAAAAATTATGTCAATATGGGTTTGCAGGCTGCGCTGCTGACCTCTGCCGCACTGACTGCGGAGGTTGGTGCATTGAAGCAGGATCTCGAGCGGTCCGAGCAAGAGCTCGGTCGTGCCAAGAAGCAGCTCGAGAACAAAGAAGGTGAGTAACACCACTTTGAAAATTTACCTTACAGAAAAGGATTTAGGTTGCAATAAAAATAACAGGGATAACATGGTTACTGCAGGGGGCACTAACGAGGTGGCAACCCTGAAGGAAGCTGTCTCCGCGGTCGAACGCAATGCGGCCGCGGAACGGGCAGAGCGAGAGAAACAGGAGGCGCGGGTGGCGGAAGCGCGGCAAGAGCTCTAGGCTCTCATGGAAAAGCATGAGAGTTTGGAGCGCGACTCAAAGACTCGAGAGTCCGAGCTTGCCTCGGCTCTCGAAAGTGTCAAAGCCGCCAAGGCCGAGGCCCATAAGGCCCTTCAGGAGGTTGAGGATGTGAAGAAAATAGTGGCGGGTAAGGCATTTTTCATGCAAAGCAAGCATGTTAATGAAAACTACCTGACACTTACCCGAATTGGGAGCTCTCCAGGGGCGTTTGCAGATCTGCCTCGCAGTGTATCCGATGCCGCTGCATTCTACCGTGGCGAGGAGGGGAGCTCAACAGAGAAGGTCTTCTGGTCTCAGTACGCTGAGGCCAGCCATCCGGTGCCCCCTAGCGACCAGCTGAAGCAGCTGGTCGAGCTCCATAAGGTAGTCGAGCAGGCCATGAAGGCCTCATAGTCCGGCTGTGGCTTGGAGAGGCCATGCCTGGGAGCTACTTCGGCCTCGTGCGGCGGCTGGTGGATGCGTGCCCCTTGTTGGAGGTTGTCAAGCGCTCCGCCTGTATTGAAGGCGCTCGTCGGGCCCTTGCCTGCGCAAAGGTGCACTGGGGCAGGCTGGATGCGGAGAAGCTTATCACTGACGTGCCGCCAGCGGGCAAGGAGTATCGTATGCCCGAGATGTACTATAAGACTGTCCTGAAGGGTGCCCGCAAGATTGCGGATGAGTGCCCTAGAGATGTAATTATTGAGTAGACTCGCTATGTATTATCCTGTGCGCTGAAAACTTTGTTCATATGCGCTAAGCAATGCTTGTTTGATTTAAAATATTACCTTCTGTGCGGCCGTTTATAAAATCTGAGAGATGGCAAGTCGTCGGCTTCAGCCCCCAAGCCACGAGTGTTGGGGTGTTCGGGATAAACTTGAGCACTCTTGTTCCCATTCTTGGGTCCATCTAGGGAGGCGCTCAACACAACGAACAAGGCAACCGGACTTATAATGCTTGAACACTCTCACTTAGCCATAGAATTCTATAATTTTAAATTTCGGCGAAGCCCCTAGTATTCGGAAGACCGAGTTCGGGGCGCTATCCACGCCTTGGCCGGACATTATCTGGTTCTTCGCTTGACGCGGCATAAGTCTTTAGGGACTTGAAAAAACCTCTCGAACAGCGACCAGTCTCTCGCTTTATCATGACAGTCAGTTTTAGCTTTCTCCACTGAGGCGCTCGCCCAGCTCAACCGGGGCGCAATCGCAGTGGTTCTCCCAGTGCCACCTTAGCCGATAGAACGGAACGTAAGGTACCAAAACGTGGGAGCCGGGCAAACCCAACTATTGACCCAAGACATGATTCGGAGCCGATTCATATAATGCTATAAGTTCGGGGTGCCGCACTTGTGAAAGTGTTCGGACTTATCACACCATAATGCGGGGAACATAAGCCCCTGGTGTATTCGGCCGTACCAAAATATACGGGTGCAAGATGTCATTGATGAACATATGTGTAAAGTAATGCAATAACAGGCAAAAAATGTTGTATTATTTATTCAAGGAATTCTGCTATGAGTGCGGAATGATACAAATAGTGCGGTAAGCAAGGGATTGGACTAATTAAACATGTCCCCCTCCAGGGGTGGGCTGCGGACTGGTGTATATAATCTAATTTAATGCTCGTAATGGATACCACCTGAGTGTTTATCGCAGCCTTCTTTCTTCCCTGACTGTTGCATCGTAAGTTCGGCGGGTTCACCGCCAGACAGGGCCTCTGGTGAACGGAGTCCTGTGTATACAAAAAAGGAAAATAATAGTAAAAAATAGTGACACACTTGTGAGCCCCTGGTGTGGTCGAGCCGCACTTTGGGTCTGTTGTGGTCGTGCCCCTCCCCCTAGGCCCATGGTATCTCCAGAGCGTAATGATGTACGCGGAGGGTCGGTCTTGCAATTATGCAAGGTCTGGGGTTGGGGCCGCATTGCTACGCGTGCTCGGATCGTGCCAGGTGGTCTTGGTTGATGTTGCTTCTGGCGCGTTTGGCCGTATCCGGCCGTTTAACGGCCGGACTCGAAAATTGCCTTAGAAGGCTGCTCTGTACTTCTACCGTGAGAGCCGCTGTGTGTTCCTCCGTTCGGAGGGAGCGTTCCGTATTTCCGTTGACCATGATGACTCCACGAGGGCCTGGCATCTTGAGCTTGAGGTATGCGTAATGCGGCACCGCGTTGAACTTTGCGAACGCGGTTCGTCCGAGCAGAGCATGATAGCCGCTGCGGAACGGGACTATGTCGAAGATTAACTCCTCGCTCCGGAAATTATCCGGGGATCCGAAGACCACTTCCAGTGTGACTGAGCCTGTACAATTGGCCTCAACACCTGGTATGACGCCTTTGAAGGTCGTCTTTGTAGGTTTAATCCTTGAGGGGTCTATGCCCATCTTGCGCACTGTATCCTGATAAAGCAGGTTCAGGCTACTGCCGCCGTCCATCAGGACTCTTGTGAGGTGAAATCCATCGACGATTGGGTCTAAAACCAATGCGGCGAATCCGCCATGGCGGATACTGGTCGGATGGTCTCTTCGATCGAAAGTGATCGGGCAAGAGGACCATGGATTGAACTTAGGGGCGACTGGCTCCATCGCATATACATCCCTTAGTGCACGCTTCCGCTCCCTCTTGGGTATATGGATTGCGTATATCATGTTTACCGTCCGCACTTGTGGGGGGAAACCCTTCTGTCCTCTACTGTTCGGTGGTCGGGTCTCTTCCTCGTCGTCGCTGTGTAGTCCCTTGTCATTGTTTTCAGCAGTTAACTTGCCTGCCTGCTTGAATACCCAACAATCTCTATTGGTGTGATTGGCTGGCTTTTCGGGGGTGCCATGTATCTGGCATGAGCGGTCGAGTATTCGGTCCAAATTGGACGGATCCGGAGTGGTTCTTTTGAATGGCTTCTTCCGCTGACCGGGTTTAGAGCCTCGGAATCCGGCGTTGACTGTCGTATCCTCCTTGTCGTCGCCGTTAAAGCTGCGTTTATTTTTGCTTCGACGCGACCTGCCATTGTGGTCCTTTGTGTCCGGACTACCAGCGTTTTTGCTGAGGTTATTGCTGCGAGCTAGCCAGCTATCCTCTCCCGCACAGAAGCGGGTCATTAATGATGTGAGGGCTACCATGGATTTAGGCTTTTCCTGTCCTAGGTGCCGGGCTAGCCACTCGTCGCGGATGTTATGTTTGAAGGCTGCGAGGGCCTCTGCATCCGGACAGTCGATGATTTGATTTTTCTTTGTTAAGAACCGTGTCCCGAATTGTCTCGCCGATTCGTCTGGCTGCTGGATTATGTGGCTTAGGTCATCGGCGTCTGGTGGCCGCACATATGTGCCCTGGAAGTTGTCGAGGAATGCGGCTTCCAGGTCCTCCCAACACCCAATTGACTCTGCGGGCAGGCTGTTAAGCCAATGCCGAGCTGGTCCTTTAAGCTTGAGCGGGAGGTATTTGATGGCGTGGAGATCGTCGCCGCGGGCCATATGGATGTGAAGGAGATAATCTTCGATCCAAACCGCGAGGTCTGTTGTGCCATCGTAGGATTCAATGTTTACGGGTTTAAACCCTTCAGGGATTTGATGATCCATTACTTCGTCAGTGAAGCATAGCAGGTGTGCGGCGCATCTGTATTGAGCAATGTCACGACGTAGCTCAAGGGAGCATTGTCTGCTGTGTTCAGCCTGGCCGGAGTTGTTATATCCGGCTCGACGGTATTCGTCGTGGGTCGTGGGGCGCCCACATGATCCATAGATAGATCTGGATTGTCTTGCCTTATCCTCCAATATGTCCCGCAAGTCCGGCGCGTTCCCTCGTGGCTTTGTACTTTTTGAGCGACGCCGGGGTACGGTCTTGATGGAAGGCATGGATGCCTCTCTGTCACGACCACGGGGTGTTCGGTCGGCCGTATTGTGCGCTGGTGATGAAGGTATGTATGTTTCCTCCTCTAATCGGGGGAGCAACTTGCGTTTTGGGTAGCTCTTGGAGGGGCGTTCGAGTTCATACTCTTCGGCCGCGAGGACCTCGGTCCATCTATCGGCCAGCAGGTCTTGATCAGCTTGAAGCTGCTGCTGCTTTTTCTTTAGGCTATTTGTTGTGGCCATTAGCCTGCATTTGAAACTCTCTTGTTCGACGGGATCCTCGGGCACGACGAATTCGTCGTCATTGAGGCTTGCCTCATCTTCGGAGGGAGGTATGTAATTATCATCCTCGACCTCTTCATCTGCCGCTCTCTCGTGAGGGCTTGCTTCTGCATCCTCCTGTGCTGAATCTTGCTGGAGGGGATTGTCTTCGACACTTTCTAGGGTGTTATTATCTCCTGTGCTGGAATCTCCATTCTTGCTGTGGCGGGATTTAGAGCGGCGCCGCTGACGTCGGCGCTTGGGCTGTTTCTTCAAGGAATCTGCCTCCGCTGCTTCTTCGCCGTCCCCATCTTTTGGGGTGTCCACCATGTATATGTCATATGACGAGGTGGTCTTCCAGTGCCCTGTAGGCGCTGGTTCTTGTTCGTCTCCGGCATCGTCGTCCATACCGTCGATGTCTTCGGAGTCATAGTATAGCATGTCGATTAGGTCGTGACAGTGGCTACAAAGTGGGTGGTGGGTGGGGTTCGAATTTCTTCGTCGTCCGCATCCCAACCATCTTGGCCATAATCCGGCCAAGGCTCTCCGGATAGCGAGAGATGCTTTAGCGAATTTAGAATGTCGCCAAAGGGCGAGTGCTGAAAGATGTCCGCAGCGGTGAACTCCATGATCGGCGCCCAATCGGATTCGATTGACAGGGGCGCAGGAGGTTCGGAGTCCGGCAGGGAGTCCAGCACCTCGGATTCACGAGCTTTATAGGGGACAAGGTCAGTGTTCGGCTCCATCGCCGCGGAAGTTGCAGCCCCCGAGGCGGTGTCCAGCCACCGGTCCTCGACTTGGGCGATCGGCTCCGGACTGAGGGCCAGAGCGGATTCGTGTGCGGCCACCAGGGCACTGTCCGGCGGTAGAGTTAGATCCTGCCCATTGTGACAGTGCGGCACGCTCGGCTGTGGCTCGAGTCTGTCGAAGATCAAGTCCCCGCGGATGTCGGCCGTGAAGTTTAGGCTTCCAAATCTGACCTGACGGTCAGGGGCGTATCTTTCGATCTGCTCCAGATGGCCAAGTGAATTGGCCCGCAGTGCGAAGCCGCCGAATGCGAAGATCTGTCCGGGGAGAAAAGCCTCACCCTGGACGGCGTTGTTGTTGATTGAAGAAGCCATCGAGCCTATCGGTGACGACACAGAGGAACTCTCAATGAAAGCACCAATGTCGGTGTCAAAACCGGCGGATCTCGGGTAGGGGGTCCCGAACTGTGCGTCTAGGCGGATGGTAACAGGAGACAGGGGACACGATGTTTTACCCAGGTTCGGGCCCTCTTGATGGAGGTAAAACCCTACGTCCTGCTTGATTAATATTGATGATGTGTATTACAAGAGTAGATCTACCACGAGATCAAGGAGGCTAAACCCTAGAAGCTAGCCTATGGTATGATTGTTGTAATGGATGTTGTGTCCTACGGACTAAAGCCCTCCGGTTTATATAGACACCGGAGAGGGCTAGGGTTACACAGAGTCGGTTACAATGGTAGGAGATCTACATATTCGTATCGCCAAGCTTGCCTTCCACGCCAAGGAAAGTCCTATCCGGACACGGGACGGAGTCTTCAATCTTGTATATTCGTAGTCTTGGAGTCCGGCGGACGATGATAGTCCGGCTGTCCGGACACCCCCTAGTCCAGGACTCCCTCATTGGGCCTCATGGTTTAAAGTATGTGCCACGCACTGCTATCAAGTCTCAAGCACTGGTGGTCTTCATCAACGATTGGACAGAGCTGCAGATGCCTGAAGAGAAGCCGGACAACACATATTGGACTATTCACTTTGATGGGTCCAGACAATTGGAGGGCTCGGGGGCTTGAGTTGTTTTAGCTTCCCCTCAAGGTGACAAATTTTGTTATGTGCTAAGGTTGATGTTTCCCTGTACTAGCAATGCAGCTGAGTATGAGGCCTTGCTCCATGGTCTTCGGATGGCTAAGGATATGAGTTTAAGCCGGGTAAGGTGCTTTGGTGACTCAGATTTGGTGGCTCAGCAAGTCTCAGGCAAGTGGGATTCCAAGGATCCCCTCATGGCGGCTTATCGCCGTGAAGTTGATGCCATTGCTGGACACTTCAAGGGTTACCAAGTGGAGCACATTGATCGCAGAAAGAACAAGGCGGCTGATGCTTTAAGCCAGCTGGGGTCTCAGCGTAAGCCGGTGCCACCTAACACTTTCTTGGATATTCTACATAACCCTTCTGTGAAGTTGCCTACAGAGGAAGACTTGGCTGTTCCTGACCCGGAAGCACAATTGGTGGCGGCTCTTCATGTCATCCCATATTGGATAGTGCCATATTTGGCTTACATGACCCGGGCCGAGTTGCCTGAGGATGAAACCTTGGACAGGTAGATAACCCGGCGGTCTAAGTCAATGACAATTGCCAATGGCGAGTTGCATCATCGTAGTGTCACTGGGGCGTTTCAGCGTTGTGTGTCTCCCGAGGAAGGTTAAGAAATTCTTCGTGAGATTCATGAAGGAGATTGTGGCCATCATGCCGGTTGAAAGTCCCTTGTGGCCAAGGCTTTTCGTCATGGATTTTATTGGCTGACGGCTCATGCTGATGCGAAGGATTTGGTCAGTAATTGTGACGGTTGTCAGAAATTCTCAAGACGAGCTCATGTGCCGGCTCAAGAATTGAGGATGATTCCAATTACTTGGACGTTTGCAGTCTGGGGGCTTGACATGGTTGGGCCTTTCAAAAGGTCCAAAGATAAAAAGACCCACCTCTTGGTGGCGGTTGACAAATTCACAAAGTGGGTTGAGGCAGAGCCAGTTAGTAAGTGTGACGCAGCCACGACGGTTCAATTCATGAAAAAGATGATCTTTCACTTTGGCTTTCCACACAACATTATAACTGACAATGGTACTAATCTGTCCAAGGGTGCTATGGAGGAGTTCTGTCAACATGAGCATATCCGGCTTGATGTGTCATCAGTAGCTCACCCTCAATCCAATGGTCAAGCTGAAAGAGCCAATCAGGAAATCTTGAAAGGCATCAAACCCCAACTTATGGTTCCTTTGCAACGGACGCCAGGTTGTTGGGTGGAGGAGTTACCTTCTGTGATATGGAGCATCAATACTACCCCCAATAGGTCTACGGGTTACACACCTTTCTTCATGGTTTACGGAGCAGAGGCGGTTCTACCTAGTGACATCTGTCATGACTCGCCCCGTGTGGCGGCTTATGGATAAGGAACAAGCCCGTCAGGACGCACTTGACCTGTTAGATGAGAATCGTGACTTGGCAGCAGCCCGCTCGGTGATTTACCAATAGGACCCGCGTCGTTATCACAGCCGCCGGGTTAAGTCCAACCTTTCAAGAAGGTGATTTGGTGCTCCGGCTCATCCAGGATCAAACTGATGCACACAAGTTATCCCCACCTTGGGAAGGACCCTTTGTGGTCAGCAAGAACTTGAACAATGGGTCGTACTACCTTATCAATGTTCGAGAGCATAAAGACTCACGTAAGTTGGAGGAAGAGACCCGCCAGCCGTGGAATATCGCTCATCTTCGGCCTTACTACACTTGAGCCGCCGGCTCTCATGATGTACATATTTTGACGATGTATATATTATGATAAGTAATAAAGGAGGACCTCTATCCTTTTCATCCTCAATGATCATATGTCTTCATCATCATCATTTCAAATGACCAATTGGGGGCTGATCGTATTCGAATCTAGCTTAACCCTCTTGGTCTGGCTCATGATCGTATTTGAATCTAGCCGTTAAACCTCATGATAACTAGGGGGCTTCCTGTTCAAACATAGGTCGTATTCGAACCAAAGAGAACATAGCTGTCGGTACCCTCTTGATCGGCACAATGCCAAACTCACTAGGGGGCTTCTTGATCGTATTCAAATCATAGCTTAACCCCTTTTGGGTCCGACTTTGATCGTATTCAAATCAGAGTCGTTAAAAACACTCAAGGTCATTTGGGGGCTTCCTGTTCAAACATAGGTCGTATTCGAACCAAAGAGAACATAGCTGTTGGTACCCTCTTGATCGGTGCAACGCCAAAGCCACTTGGGCCTACATGATCGTATTCGAATCCTAGCTTAACACCTTTGGAGCGGTTTACTGATCGTATTCGAATCAAAGCCTCGATTTTTTCTTTTTATTTGGCTTAAGTTTTTTGAAAGCAATCTTTGTTTTTGTCTTGTGGCTTTTTTTCAGATCTAAGTATAAGTGTGGTTTAAATTTAACCTGACTTGTTTTTGGACGATAAGTCGCCAGCACATGACAATCATCATACATTTAGAAGTGTTGGCTTCTAAGGATTGGGTTATCCCCCTTACTGTTCCGGTCACATAAACCGGCAGTACAAATTCAAAATCACAGGTATGATATTATAGTTGTGTTTCAAAGCTATAATTCATAACAGGCTTATCTGTGACTCTTTTTTATATTAGGGGTCATATGTAAGATATTATGACCCGCCCTGCGGTAAGCCGCCAAGGGTTTTTGTGATCTATTTGTGTGTGCAGGACAGTTCAAAAACTTTCTTAAGCATAAGGAAAACAAATGATAAGTATAAAAAGGGGTGAATATAAGACGGCGGCTTAACAACGTTGAGCACCAAAACGTGCACGATGGCACGACAAAGCAAAGTCATTTCTACCCTATTACATGACTCCCCGAGTCCAAATGATTAAATTGTTTTTCAGCATGCCACAAATATGAGCCGCCCGGCGGATCAATTCTCTTATTGACCTGAATCTTCCGGGTCAGCCCTCTCCGCTCCTTCGTCCTGTTCCCTGTCCTGGAAGGTTGATGATGACTAGTCAATGCCATTCAAAGCTTCAAATTCTGCTTCATCATCAATTAGTCCGGCCGGGTCAACTTCAGGGGCGAAGGTATGCTTACGGATTGGTGGAATCAGGCTAGTCACATTATAATGCGGCATTGGCATCCTCCGATTCTCCGCGTCATAACCCGGCTGGTACCTGATGAGATCCGCCTCATTAGTAATCAGGGTGGCCACAGGGCGTATTTCCTTCACACAAGCGGCGAAGTCCTCCTGTTCAAATGAAGTGCCATCCTCCTTAAGGTTTGGATACCCAATGGCGATGTCAGCCAGGTCTAATTCCGGTAGCCAAGCTTTGGCCCAGCTTAAGCCAGCCACGGCTCCGGCTCTCGCAGATGACCACCTTAATTCATTGAACCGCTGGGGCAGCACAGAAAGCTTCTTTAGCACATCCACCAGGAGTGTGGGGACTTCCTTTGACAGGGCAACTGTGGCTAAGGCACGCTGAGATCCGGTGTAAAGTTGTTCCATGAGCGTATAAACCGCCTTCAGCTTCACCAGCATGTCTTGATTGAGATTTGAGCTCCTGGGGCCTACATAGCAATGTCAGGTGAGTTAATGACAATTTATATGATCACTAGAAAGATTCAAATATTTGACACTTGCAGGGAAACTTACCAAAGATTGCTGAGACCATCTGAGATACATGGCGTTTTAAGCCGAATAATTCGACGGTCACCTCTTCAAGAGCCGCCTCTGCTTTCTCAGCTCGATTGGTCAAGGCGATCTTTTCTTCAGCCCATGTGTTTTTCTCCACTTCAAAGTCTTTTTTCAGTTTCTCTTGTTCACACACACTGAATTCAAATTTGGAGTTGGCTCTTTGGGTTTCAGTTTCCTATGCTTCCAGGAGGTTCTTCAATTCAGACAGTTCTGATTGAAGTTGAGTAGTGGTGGCCTGTATAAATACCGGGTCAAAATCATGAATATTAGTATACAATATTAAGTCCCAAGCCTTTTGCAAGCAACAACACTTGGCACTTGGGGGCTAATGTCTACCGAAGGATTCTATCTAAGTGGCGGTTCATGAGAGTAAGTCCCAAGCACTTGGGGGCTAATGCATATTGCTGTTAAATCTACACAAGTACTATTTTTACACAGGCATGTGAAGGACCGGCTCATTCATGTTGATTAAACCAGCCCTTGGGGACTACGGATTAAGCCGGATTTTTTTACAGGTTTGACCAAAGGATATTACTGATGCTTATACATTTGTTCTAAGTCTACATCATATTCATCATAAGCAATAGACTTGGGGGCTGGCATAGTAAGGATAAATCAGTGAAGGGAAGAGTTTATACCTCAAATTTCTGGTGCATTTGCTTCACCATATCAACTTCGACGTCACAGCTGTTGTGCACTTGGCTAAGATAGCCAGAAAACACTTCCCCAATGCTCATGTGAGAATAATCAGTAATGTCAAATCCGACCTTATGACGTTCCAAGTGCTCCTCCTTGGCAGAACACTTGGCTAGCATAGTAGGTCATCCCGGCTCAGTGTAGCAGGTCTTGGTAATTTCAACATCATCATCTTGTGGGTTGTCTGTCTTGACCAGGCTAGAAACTTCAGGGTTTTCAGAGCCGTCGGCGGCTTGATTAACAGGCAGGCCAGTAGTTGACGTTGGCGTATCATGCGCCGGTTCAAGCAGCGGCTCAGGAACAGGGCCTCAGGCGCAGCCGTCTGGAGTTCCGGCTCTTTGAAGATTGGCTCTTCGGCCGGCTTGTTCTTCTTCGCCTTCTTGCTAGGCTTTGCTTTTCCGCTGCATAAGATCAAAAAGATCAGTACAAATATAAAGAATTGAAATGAATACAGGATAAGTAACTCATCATTACCCTGGAGCGGTCTTGAAAGCCGGCAAGTTGGACTGGATTGAGTCGCCGGAGGAAGGTGAAGTTTCCTGATAATTTGAATCAGAAGAGTTGAGTGGTTGACGAGTGAGACCCGCCAAAGGATAAAAATGATTTAAGTCGGAGGTGACCTTGTTCCGACGCTTCCTTGGTGTGTTTGGTAAGCCGGAGGAGAGTTCCGCGTCCTTGATGGTCTGGGTCTGCCTCCGGCTCTCCTGAATCTGTCGCTTCAAAAGAAATTGAGGATCCTGATAAGCTAAGGGATGTGAAAATCTTACTTTCTAGGTTACTCTTTGGATTTTCTGTCTTGGCAAAGGCTCGGAGTCGGAGGAAATAATAGTTACCTCTTCGTCCACTACGCGACTCATTCCCGTGTCACCCTGATGATAATCAGTGTCAATAAGGTGGTTAAAAAAGGAGCCAAGAGAGTCAAGAGCTACCTCTGACTCAGAGGTATCTTCTAGTCGAATCAAGTCAGAGGCGCTGGCCTTCTTTCCTTTCTTCTTGGCGGCAACTTTCCTGGCAGCTCTCTTGGCCTTCTTGGCTCTCTTTGCAGCCTCATGATCATATTTTTTCTTCCAAAACTGGTTGTCAGCCTGTGAAAGTCAGCAAAGGTTTAAGTAAAGACAAAACATCAAGGTTGAAGGTGAATTTATTCAGTCTGGCGGCTTACCGCTGGAGCCGGGTTAGCCTTATAGAAAGGGCTTAAGCCCACCTTGCCACAGTCTATTAGGCTCTCATTCAAGAGTGACTTTGTCATATCATTAATGATGTCGTCAAGTAAATCGTCAGGGTTGTGCCGCAGAGGGTCATTCATCTCGCCCGTGTAGGTGCACATCAAAGCGGAGCGGCGGCTCAACGGAATGATCCGCTAGGCAACCCAAATCCGGACCAAGTCAATACCGTTTAAGCCGTTCCCCAAAAGAGCCTTGACTTTAGCCATGGTGGGGGCAAGTTTCTGGCAATCAGCGGCTGATAACTTGTCTGGAAGAGGATGATTAGACTCCAGGCATAGGGCGCGAAAGTCGGGCAGAGGGTCCTCATCAGCCGAAGAAGTATCTTGGCAGTAGAACCATGTCTGGTTCCAGTCTTTTGGGTGGCTTAGTGGATTGGCATAAGGTAAAATGGCGTCTCTCCATCGTTGGATCGAGACCCCGCCAAGCTCCAAACTAGGTCCGTTGGCACATTCATTCTGGCGGTTCAAATAAAACAACTCTCTGAAGAGTAGCAAGCTAGGCTCTTCTCCAAGATATACCTCACAGAACACTTGAATGTTGTAAATATTAGACACGGAATTGGGTCCGATGTCTTGAGGACGGAGGTCGAAGAAGTGCTAAACATCTCTGAAGAATTTTGAGCCGGGTGGTGAAAAGCCCCGGATCATGTGATCAGTGAAAACGACGACCTCCCCTTCTTTGGGTTGAGGCTTTTCCTCTGTTGGGTCAGGAGCACGGTAGACTTCCTTCTTTGGCAGATAGCCAGTTTTCACAAAATCATCAAGGGTACTATCAGTGCTGATGGAGTGGACCCAGTTGCATGAAGTGCTTGTTTTGGGCGGCATTGTGAAAAAGAAGCCTAACAAAGAGTAAAATTGCCGGTTATAATTTAAGCCGGAGGAAAAAAACATTACATTACATATTCAAGATGGCGGCTTATAAAGGGGCCTAATGGTATATGGCTAATTACGTCAAGTTACATAAACCGCCATGAAGCAGTGCAGGTTATTTAAGCCGCCATGATAAATTGGATGATGTCTATTGAGCATTGCAATTTAAGTCGGCAGTTTGAGCCGCCATGGCTAGACGGATCTAACAAAATGCAGTTTTTGGCTAAGTGTTATACAAACAAGTTTCACAGGCTACAGCTATTATTTTGGATCAACGGCTGTTCAGGAAAAGAAAATAAATCTAGACCTAAAAACCCGTACAGATGAGTTCATGGGCTCTTACAAGATCTTTTCTTCAAGAAAGGGGATCTACTGGTATCAAAAGTGGAAACAGAACAACTACCGCATTGGTTATACACCATTTTCAGATCAAAGGGGCTCACGGTACGAGCGTTGAAGATGAACTACGATGAACTTCGAAGAACACAGAGAAGCTTGCAAACCCTAATGCGGATCTGAGGTACGGGAAGGCAGAAACTTACAGCTGTAGATCTACTGTGGAGGGTCGCCGTCGTTCTCTGGATCGACTCAGGTTGATGCAGCGGCGGAGGTTGAGGAAGACGAGGTGCTCTGCAGCGGCGGCGGAGCTCGAACCACAGAAGGGTTGCGAGAGGTGGAAGACACTAGAAAGGGGGAGAATGAGAAAAGACTAGGTCGTGGCTATTGGTAAGGGAAAGACTGATAAGTGGGCGCAAAAAACGAGGAGGCCGAAAATATGGTTATCCAGCTACTAGGATGCCTCGATTCTCGGGATGGTCATTAAGATAAGGAGCCGTTGAGATATGTTGGACAAAGTGTGAATTAAAGACAGATGATGTCATGGCGGGTTACCACAAATCCAGAGGATGACGTCATGGCAGGTTATAAAACCTCTATACAAATGAAGAGCGGAAGATTCTTTTTCTAAGTGTTGAAGATTGACATGAACCCGTTCAAATCAATCTGGAGCCTAATGTTGGGGATATAACTATTAGGTATGACCCGCCCAGGAGGGGCCGAGTTATACCTATGGCGATTCATGAAGCCCAAGACGGCACTGGAAGATGGTGGTTCAGTTAAGGGCCCAAGGCCCAAAGGCGACTTAAAGCCCGTAGAGTAAACCGCCATATGTATGTAACTTGTATTGTAAGGCAAGAATAGAGAGAGACCGAGCCGGACACTGTTTATGAGCCGGTCGGGACTCTATGATCCGCTGGGCATCGACCTTTGTATATAAAGGGACGAGCCGGCGGCGGTTCAGGGCAAGTAAGATCAGATCGAGAACTAGGTCAAGCGGATTCGCTCCCTAGTAATCGAGACATAAGCAATCCCACCTCAAACTGGATTAAGCCATTACCTTCACCGCAAGGGGCCAAACCAGTATAAACTCCCGTGTCCTTTGTCCCGTTTTAACCCCTTTAAGCTTCCTAGTTGCGATGGCTCCATGACTAAGTCCTTTCACTAGGACATCTGCCGTGACAATTCCACGACACAATCCATTACAAGAGAGTAGAGGGGGAGAAACATCATAAGATCCAACTATAATAGCAAAGCTCGCGGTACATCAGGATCGTGCCAAATCAAGAACACGAGAGAGAGAGAGAGAGAGAGATCAAACACATAGCTACTGGTACATACCCTCAGCCCCGAGGGTGAACTACTCCCTCCTCATCATGGAGAGTGCCGGGATGATGAAGATGGCCACCGGTGAGGGATCCCCCTCCAGTAGGGTGCCGGAACAGGGTCCTGATTGGTTTTTCGTGGCTACAGAGGCTTGCGGCGGCGGAACTCCCGATCTATGGTGCTCCTGGATGTTTTTGGGGTATATGGGTATATATAGGAGAAAGAAGTCGGTCAGGGGAGCCACGAGGGGCCCACGAGGATGTGGGGCGTGCCCAGGGGGTAGGGCGCGCCCTGGACCCTCGTGGCCACCTTGTTGCTTTCCTGACGTCCACTCCAAGTCTCCTGTATTGCGTTTGTTCCAAAAACGATTCTCCCGAAGGTTTCATTCCGTTTGGACTCCGTTTGATATTCCTTTTCTACGAAACACTGAAATAGGCAAAAAAAATAGCAATTTGCACTGGGCCTCCGGTTATTAGGTTAGTCCAAAAAATAACATAAAAGTGCATAATAAAGCCCATTAAACATCCAAAACAGATAATATAATAGCATGGAACAATAAAAAATTATAGATACGTTGGAGACGTATCAACTTACCATCCAGCAGATTGTCGAGGGAGAGCTACGTCAGCACGACGGCGTGATGATGGTGATGGTGAAGCTACCGGCACAGGGCTTCGCCTAAGCACTGGAACAATATGACTGCGGTGGATTATGGTGGAGGGGGGCACCGCACACGGCTAAGAGATCAATGATCAACTTGTGTGTCTATGGGGTGGCCCCTCCTCCGTATATAAAGGAGTGGAGGAGGGGGAGGGCCGTCCCTCCTATGGCGCGCCCCATGGGGAGTCCTACTCCCTCCCACCGGGAGTAGGATTCCCCCCCTTCCCTAGTTGGACTAGGAGTGGAAGGAAGGGGGAGAGAGGGGGGAGGAAAGGGGGGGCGCCCCCCCCCCCACCCAATTCAAATTGGGCTTGAGGGGGGGGGCGCCCCCTCCTATGACTCCCTCTCTTCTCTCCCACTATGGCCCAATAAGGCCCATATACCTCCCGGGGGGTTCCGGTAACCTCCCGAACTCACCTGGAACCATTCCGACGTCCAAATATAGTCGTCCAATATATCGATCTTTATGTCTCGACCATTTTGAGACTCCTCGTCATGTCCGTGATCATATCCGAGACTCCGAACTACCTTCGGTACATCAAAACACATAAACTCATAATATTGATCGTCACCGAACGTTAAGCGTGCGGACCCTACGGGTTCGAGAACTATGTAGACATGACCGAGACATGTCTCGGGCCAATAACCAACAGCGGAACTTGGATGCTCATATTGGCTCCCACATATTCTGCGAAGATCTTTATCGGTCAAACTGCATAACTACATACATTGTTCCCTTTGTCATCGGTATGTTACTTGCCTGAGATTCGATCGTCGGTATCTCAATACCTAGTTCAATCTCGTTACTGGCAACTCCCTTTACTCGTTCCATAATGCATCATCTCCTAACTAACTCATTAGTCACATTGCTTGCAAGGCTTATAGTGATGTGCAGTACCGAGAGGGCCTAGAGATACCTCTCCGACAATCGGAGTGACAAATCCTAATCTCAATCTATGCCAACTCAACAAACATCATCGGAGACACCTGTAGAGCACCTTTGTAATCACCCAGTTACGTTGTGATGTTTGGTAGCACACAAAGTGTTCCTCCGGTATTCAGGAGTTGCATAATCTCATAGTCATAGGAACATGTATAAGTCATGAAGAAAGCAATAGCAACATACTAAACGATCAAGTGCTAAGCTAATGGAATGGGTCAAGTCAATCACATCATTCCCTAATGATGTGATTTTGTTTATCAAATGACAACTCATATCTATGGCTAGGAAACTTAACCATCTTTGATTAACGAGCTAGTCAAGTAGAGGCATACTAGTGACACTCTATTTGTCTATGTATTCACACATGTACTAAGTTTCCGGTTAATACAATTCTAGCATGAATAATAAACATTTATCATGATATAAGGAAATATAAAAATAATAACTTTATTATTGCCTCTAGGGCATATTTCCTTCAAGAAGAGCTCCCCAACAACAAAAATAAAACTCGAATATGTCACAAAATCACCGAGTTCCACTGGCCAAAGACTCAGGAGTGTCCTGACAAGTGGGGCCCACCAACGACCAGGAGATGGGGATGTGATGGCGCTCTAAGTTTTCCGGGATTTGACTAAGAAAATCGGCAATCTTTTTGGCCTTTTTCCTTTTTATTTTTTATATTATGGAATTCCAGGGCCACCTCGATGTCGAGCTCCTATGAAAAAATTCGGCAAAGACCTGACAGGAGGGCCCACAGGGGACATGGAAACGACTACTAGACGATTGGGCTTCTTGCACCGAGATTCGTAACTCAGCAAAGGGTACACCCTTCATCACCGACGCGTGCATATAATCGTGGGCGCGGGAGTGGACTCGGTAAACGGAAGAATCCTAACCCGACCCCGTCTCCCTGCTTGGCCGCACCGCCACCGCCACGCTGCCTCCACTCATTCTCCCCGCCGTCGCCATGGAGTCGGCAACTCCCATGGGTGCCGTGGCCACGGGCGCTGCCACCATCGTAGCTGGCTGCCCGCTCCGTTTTGCACCGGCACCGGCGTCTGCATCGTTAAGGAGGAGTGCGCGAGGTGAGCTTCTTCGTCACTTTTTTCTTTTTTTCTTTTGATGAAATGCATGCATGTTTATTTTTTAAAATAAGTTAGATATGGTGTTTAGTAGAGTCTAGCAACATTGTTAAAAAAAGTAAGCTAGTAGCACATGTTAGTTCTATATAGTTTGTTAATTGTTAGATAATTAGCTAGATATTTGCAACTACTAATTAGTGTTGCTCATCTATGTCCTGTAAAGGGCCATGAAATGTTGACTCCTCTAGCGAAGTTGACACCCACAGTCCCGCTATAAGTGAGGGTTTGGGTGCGCTGACGTAGCCCTCCCGCCCCTACACTTCCCATGACCCTAACTTTATCGAGGTCTTGGAAGGGTCGAAGGACCCCTCGGAGACCGACCCAGAGTTGGAGTATCCAGAGGAGGAGGAGGAGGAGGAGGAGGAGGAAGAGGAGGACAAGGACAACAGTGACGGCGACAACGACAACCAGCCGACTGTGTGCGGAAAGCGTCCTCGCCCATATGATGGCGTAGAGGTGGCATTCAAGAAGAAGGACAAGACGCCTAATACTGCAGCTAGTCTTAATTTGAGAGTACATAAAATCCCGGCTCATGGTCTTACTTAACTTGCAAGAAATGTAGGTCTTTTTTGTCCCGACGAACGTCCTCGAAGGATCAGAAGAGATTTTGTACTACAACTGTAACCCAGTTGTTTTGATCGATTTATTGATAATTTTGCTCAAACAAAAAGAATATTTTTTTATCAGTAAAAGGAAGAGAAAAATATGAAGAAAAACCTTCATTTCAATATGCCCAAAGATAAATTGTTTTTTGAGACATTGCCCAGAGAGATAAAAGAAATCGTGTATACGAGTGAGTCCATCCCATCCCAGCCCATCATAGGAGCGAGTGACGCGTGGGGTCATCTTGTCATCGTCAAGGTCCAACCAGACCAGACCACACTAATCTTCTCGCTCTCGCACCGGGCCGTCGTCATTCCCTCGCCGCCGGGCCATATAGAAATTATGATTAAAATATGACTTTTTTAGGGTGGCAGAGGGGGCGGGCGCGTGTCGGGGGGAGCTCCTAACGGGCGCCTTCTGCGCCGGTTACCATACCTGGCGCCTACAGGGATGGTTAGTGGGCTGCTGTTTCGAAGCCCAGTTGAAAGCTGAATGTCGAATAGAATTCAAAAAATTACGCTCCCGTTAGGAATCGAACTCGTGCCCTTCGCTACCTACAGCGTTCGGCTAACCCCTATGGCATGTCGTTACTAGTGATAGAATGCAGCTCCGACACTTTAAAAACTATTATCCCATACATGATTTTCTTTTAAAAATAATTGAAACTTCACAGATTTCGGAAAAAAGTTTGTGAACATGCAAAAAACGTTGCTCCTATTCAACGAAAGTCCATTGAATTTGAAAAACGTTCATCAATTTGAAAAACGTTTTTACTAAATGTTGAATGCGTATTCAAAAATTGTTCGACACATATATTCATATTGTTTCAAAAATGTTCATCATACATTATTTAAAATGTTCAATGGATATAAAAAATGTTCAGGATACATAATTGGTTTTGGTTATTCAATGGATATAAAAAATGTTCATCGTGCATTATTTAAAATGTTCAATGGATATAAAAAATGTTCAGGATACATAATTGGTTTTGGTTATTCAATGGATATAAAAAATGTTCATCGTGTATTATTTAAAATGTTCAATGGATATAAATAATGTTCATCGTGTATTCTATTTTGGTTTTGGTTATTCAATGAGTATACAATTGTTCAGTATGTTTCTTAATTTTGTTCAGTATATATTACACAATGTTCAATGTGTATTCGCAAATTGTTCAACGTATTTTCACAAAATGTTCAGTACGTGTCCGAAAATTCTGTGTATGGTGAACAATATTCAAATACACGTAGAACATTTTTTTTAAATACGATGAACTCATTTTGAATGCACGCTGAACAAAAATTCTATACATGATGAACATTTTTTATACACACTGAATATTTTTCAAAGTTCATCAAATTTGACAATAGTTCATCAATTTTGAAAAATGTTCATCAATTTTGAAAGAAAGTTCATCGACATGAAATAAAGTTACCAAATTGGAAAATAAATCTCGCGCTTAGCAAAAAAGAAACATAGTTCATCGATTTTGATTAAAGTTCATTGAATTCGAAAAGTTCACAAATTTGATAAAGAGTTTGCATGTTTAAGGAAAGAAAGAAAAGGAAATGAGAAAAGAAAAAGGAACAAGGAACAAGAAGAAAAACGTCCAGAAAATGACCAGCGAACAACATAGGTAAAGATTAAATGAAAGGAAAGAAGTTTACTAGCAAAAGTGTGTCGTTGTCCTGGTGGTTAGGGTGCTGCACTCTCAATCCAGCGGCCCTGTGTTCGATCCCTGCCTCTCGCACGGAGATTTTTTGCTTTGATGATATTATTGGGCCGGCCCAGGGCAGCGAGAAGGTGCGGCGGGGGGTGTGCGCCCGTTTGCGCCGATGCCTGGAACGGGCGCAACGGGCGCCGTTTAGAAAATGCCCGTGTCGGGCTGTTGAGTTTAGGGTGGCAGGCCGCACCGCTCAATTGATTTGGGCCAACCCCACAACTAACTTAGCTGTGGCGGTTGCTAGCAGCTGCCTGCCACAGGTAAAATATGCATAAATAATTTTTTTGCTACCGGTTGCAGCCACTAAATTATGGCGAGCATTACTGTACGCTCGCCAATGGTGCCTCGTAGAGCAGTGGCGAGCAGTTCTACACAACCACCATTGATCACATTCATCACGTGCCCACCCTCAGCAGCGCTTGTTTGTGGCGGCTCATGTGCGGCATCCGCCACCGTTATTTTTGCTAACTAGCAGTGCCGGGTGGCCCACCACACCCGCCACTCGTTGGTGTTGGTTCACCTATAAGCCCTTTCCCGATAATGTTTGACGGGCCGGGCGTCGTCACCATTGGCGCCGACCTGGGAGAGTTTAGGGTGGCAGGCCGCACCGCTCAATTGATTTGGGCCAACCCCACAACTAACTTAGCTGTGGCGGTTGCTAGCAGCTGCCCGCCACAGGTAAAATATGCATAAATAATTTTTTTGCTACCGGTTGCAGCCACTAAATTATGGCGAGCATTACTGTACGCTCGCCAATGGTGCCTCGTAGAGCAGTGGCGAGCAGTTCTACACAACCACCATTGATCACATTCATCACGTGCCCACCCTCAGCAGCGCTTGTTTGTGGCGGCTCATGTGCGGCATCCGCCACCGTTATTTTTGCTAACTAGCAGTGCCGGATGGCCCACCACACCCGCCACTCGTTGGTGTTGGTTCACCTATAAGCCCTTTCCCGATAATGTTTGACGGGCCGGGCGTCGTCACCATTGGCGCCGACCTGGGAGAGCGGGGGGGGGGGGGGGGGGGGGGGGTTGAGCAGTTAAGGTTGCCCCTCCGACGCCGCTCGCGCAAGCGGCTCGTGGGGCAGATGGAAAAAGGGGTGAGTGACTTTTGATTTTCAGTCGGTCAACCTGAATTAAAATTATGAATGTATTTTCACAATTCAAATCTACTCCCTGTGTACCGAAATACTTGTAGTAGGTACAGAAAGAGTATATATTTTTATGGTGTATGACGTGGCATGTGAGACTGACCGGTGGGAGCCCACTTGGGTCTGGGTTGGGACGAACCAGATCAGAGATCAGACCAGACCCACGCAACCCACTCCACCATCGGCCATCGCGCTTTTCCCATTCCCTCGCCGCCGGCGCCGCCGCCCCCGCCAATCTCCTTCTCCGCGGCGCCGCCATGCACCGGCTCAGGTGCTACCTCCTCACCCAGCTCCTCTCGTCTCCCTCCGCATCTCCCGCCTCCCAGCTCCGCCGCCTCATATCCCCCGCCGCGCCCGCCATCTTCCCGAACCCTAGCTTCGACGTGGAGGGGTACCTCGTCTCCACCTGCGGCCTCACCCGAGCACAGGCCCTCAAGGCCTCCGCCAAGCTCTCCCACCTCAAGTCCCCTTCCAAGCCCGACGCCGTGCTCGCCTTCCTCGCCGGCCTCGGCCTCTCCGGCGCCGACGTCGCCGCCCTCGTCGCCAAGGACCCGCTGTTCCTCTGCGCCAGAGTGGAGAAAACCCTGGCCCCCGTCGTCGCTGGGCTCGCCGGCCTCGGCCTGTCACGTTCTGACATCGCGCACCTCGTCTCGCTCTCCCGTGACAAATTCCGATGTAGATCCATCGTCTCCTATCTACAATACCACCTGGACCTCTTCGGCTCCTTTGAGAACCTCCTCCCTGCTCTCAGGCGCGGCTTATGCCTTCGCTCGGCCGACCTCGAGACAGTGGTCAAGCCCAATGTTGCGTTCCTCAAAGAGTGCGGGATAGGTGATTGCGACATTGCCAAGTTGTGTATCGTTCAACCATGGCTGCTCACCTCAAACTTAGAGTGCGTCCGGGCAGTGGCGGCACGAGCCGAAGGTATTGGTGTGCCCTGTGGCTCTGCGATGTTCAGGCGCGCGTTGTTGGCTGTTGCACGCCTCAGCAAGGAGAAGATCGACGCCAAAGTGGAGCACTTGAAGAAGACGTTCAGGTGGTCAGATGCTGAGGTGCGCATTGCTTTGTCCAAGTCTCCAGGGATGCTGAGTTTTTCTAGTGACAGGCTGCAGCGCATCTCAGAGTTCCTCTTCTCCAAGGCAGGGTTGGAACCAGCATACATTGCTCATCGGCCGGCAATGCTCAATTATAGCCTGGAGGGCCGGATCAAACCCCGTCACTATGTTGTAAAGTATCTCAAGGAAAATGGATTTCTAGATCATGACCGGGACTACTATAGTACACTCTGTATCAGCGAAAAGGTATTCATGGAGAGGTTCATATGTCCTCACAAGGAAGCTGCACCCCACCTCGCTGAAGACTATGCCGATGCTTGTAGAGGGGAAGTGCCTTTCAGTTTCAGATTTACATAAACCAAGAACGGGCTATGAGAATTGGTAACTGTGTATGGCGCAGCAGTGTATACACTCTGTGCAGTGAGCTAGTAATTTCTGTTTCGGTGTTCTTTGCCTAATTGGATGTTGGTTGTCTGCTCTATTATGTCTGGTACATGTCAGTTTAGTGTCACTAATTCCATATGAAACTGATAATTTGATTGTGACTTCTTTGTATGTCCATCACACCATTCCAGTAGAGAAGGAAGCATCGCACTGTGGTGAACATGTCCATCCTCATATCATATTGACACACATAATGGAACCAAGAGTGTGTGAGATCTGGGTATTTCTGCAAATGGTTTCAAATATCAGTGATAGAGTATGCCTGGATACTCTATCGTTATGTTCTCAACGACCATTGCAGTTTTCAGTGCAATCCTTAACTATCTTTCCATGAAAAATGTTCTCATTTTGGTCATTATTAATTGAAGTCTCAAAATTTCCCTTTGGATGGCGGAAACAATTGTGGAATTGTTGATGGCCACAATGTGTAGATCACTGCCGAGGATGCAGTTTTGAACTAGTTTGTTGGTTCCTTCCTCTTAGTTCTTCTAAGGTGAAAGTCTTTGTTTTCCTGCAGTTGCTCTGTTTATAAGATATTGACTGTACAAGAAAGCAGGTCATTGTTTACTAGTAGTAGTTTGTATAAGCTTTTTTCCCCCGCTCTATGTTTTTGGATGGCCTATTGGCTTATACTTTTTTTTAGGGACATCTGATCTCAAAATTGAATAATGTTGTTCGCGTTCTGAAAATACTTGGCAATTTTACGGCTGCTTCAGAATTTTTATCACCTTTCGAAAGCCTTATACTCCCTCCGTCCGGAAATACTTGTCATCAAAATGGACAAAAGGAGATGTATCTAGATGTATTTTAGTTCTAGATACATCTCTTTTTATCCATTTTGATGACAAGTACTTCCGGACGGAGGGAGTATTACTTATAAGTTTTATCAAGCACAAAAAGATAGGCCATGTTGTTTCCTTCACAATATTAATTATAATGTTAAATGTATTATATATCTGGATGACTGTTAGGACTGAAGTTCGAGAGCCACTGGGTCCATTTTAGGCCACACAAGTAAAACCGAATGTATCCACACACACAGTGTAAACATGAACTCTTGGAGTTATCAGGTTGTTGCTGCAGTTAACACTAGTTATTTTCCCTTCTTTATTTGCTTCAAGGATTACTGATGGTAGTGCACTTATTTACTTCCTGGTCCTCTTGTTGGTGGAAGTGCTGCATGAAAGAATGTAAACAATTGGCTCGATGAGATGATTACATGGTATGAATCTTCCACCAGTTTTCTGAGAGGTGGTCCTTGCAAGTTGCTTGTCTCCTGGTTGAAGATACTGTGTCAGCAAAATGGGAAACCACACACCATTTGGGTCAGACCCATCACAGGAGGTACTTTGTTTCATGCTTTATGTTGTTGCAGTCATAGTTGTAGTTACATTACCGTTCAATTGTGTGCCTTCTCCCCTTTGCTATAATTATTCGTTTCGAAATTTTCATCAGAAGGAAGATGGCCATAATGCTTGTTCTACTTTAATCCACCCTTGTGTTGTGATGATGTCATATATTGCAAGCAAACTAATACTTTTGATGTGATTACCATTTCTGAACGGCTATGACGGATGCATTAGACTTGTTTTTTTTAATAATTATTATGTTTGGTATTATTGCCTGGACATATCATAGGTTCTGATTCTACATTTCCCCTCCGTTGATCTGTACTGGTTCTGAACTGAACTATTACCTGCAACTACCGGCTACTGGTTTCAACCTGTTTCACGGTCCTCATTTAGGCTACAATTTAAAACGGTTCCTTTCAAGGATTCAGAAGATTACCGAGTTTGCTTATACCCAGTGCGAGTAGTATCTCAAATTATAGATTGGTATTATGAGGTAGCTGAATGTCTAACTCGTCTTCTGGCAATATGAGACCGTGGAACGTTGCAAAACTTACTTTTCCTTCTTTCGTTGAGCAACATAAATTAGACCTGCCATTTTCGTAGCACCATTTATGGGATGATTTTGACTATTTCTGATCAAGAAGAGCTTGCCTGAGTTCTCGTACTCAGACCCAGTCTCAGTTTGCTTCTGTAGCGACTCCTTCTCCTGACTGTACTCGCTTCCTGCAGTTCGGCAAATATATATTTTCGAGACTAAGTCGAGTGAATACTAGGGAAATAGGTGCAGTGTGTCAATAGTTGGGTTAGCTGATGGAGCAGCTAATCCATTTTTTTTTATAATTATTTGATGGGTAGAGGGTGCCCGGAATGGATATACTGGAAGGTGGGGCCCTCTACATATGGCTAGTATATTAAGATTAAATAACTTTCACTCGTTTTATGCGCCGTACTACAACCGTATCAACCATGGTCTCGTCTAAGACGGGTTGAGCCCATTACCCAACAAGTTATTATACTCTCCACATGGGTAAGTAGTAGTAGGATGGGCGATGAGTTCCCAAGCTAATGCCAGATGGGTGCATTAGCAAACGCTATATATTAAGCATTGGTGGAGTGCGGGTTCCGAAACCCGACACAACGGCTAGTGACACTAGCCGGGTGGAGATATAATATACATAAACGGGGAAAAGCTTTATGTTCTGAACCATGTCTCGCATCTAAGGAAATGCATATGGCAATTATGGTTTCGAGCTCTGTGGGTAAAGTGATACAAGCTCTGCAGAGTTAAAGTAAAACATGAATTCATGCCAGTCTCTTGGATTGGGGATTACGGGGACCTATTGGTGGTCTATCTCGCAATACGAGTGTTTGATTGCTTTTATAAATTGAAATAAACTTCCTGCAACAAATGTTTATTTTGAAAGGTGTTGAGTTGAGGTAGGACTTGTTGATTTATATTGAGCTATCATGAGTGTTGCATTTTGCTATTTGAGCTTGCTGAGTACTTTGTACTCACTCTTGCTATTAATCATCTTTTTCTTAGAGCAAAGCTTGTATGAGAATCCTACTGGACCAAGTGAGGAGAGCAATGGTGATGGCTACAACTACACACGGGAACTAGATGTGGATCCATCTAGTGCTATGTATGATCTGGATGCCACATATGGGGGCTGGGATGAATAAGTAACTATGATCTAGCTATGTAATCCAGGAACTATTTTATCACCATCTATCTGGTACTGCTAGTTGGAACTCCAGTGTTAGGAGATGTAATAATTTGGTGAACAAGTGAGAAGCCTACCTGGGACTTTTAGCCCTGCGTGGCATGGTATTGTAATATAAATTACCATCTCTAGCTATTCCCTGTTGCAAATCTCTGACATGGATTATTATTTGACAAAACAAGATTTTGTCAAGAAATAATCCAAGGACTAGTGTCATTATCTATAATAATGACACGGGTCGTCACAGGTAACCTTTGCACATCTGACTCTCGTTTGAATTCTTGGTAATAGGATACTGACGGTCCAGAGATGGCAGTAGCTAAGCTGTTTTCATCTTGTAAGAGAAGTGGCGCTCATATTGGGGGGATTTTGAATCCAATGTTCGTTTCGGGGAAAATATCCCCTCTTGAAGTCAGATGCAGGTTCTTCTTATATTCCGTGTCATTGCCATAGTTAACCAAGTGCCTAGGGGCGGAGCTACAGGGTGGCCAGGGTGGGCTGCGGCCCACCCTGGGATTTCTGATATGCCTTGCACACTGCAGGCGCATATTGCAGTCAGCCGGCTAGACTCCCAAAGTTTTTGATTATGACTTGCTTGCGGATTATTGAGAGCTATGTGCCACGAGATCGCGGTTGTTTAGAAGAGAGCAGTTTTTTTTTTAGCGGGTGAAGATGGCACCCAATATATGTTCGGTTAATTTATTTTAGATGGGAGTGTGTTGGCCGTTGGATGAACAAATTCTTACGTGTTCTGTGACGGCCTCCACTTTTCTGTTGCCCCCATGATACATACGCTTGCCGCTGCCTGCTGCTGTAAAACTCTCTTATTTTACTCACTGCAATTGGGTACATTTCATCAGAAAACAGAGGTCGGCGGTACATGCTACTGCTGCGGGATGGGTCGGGATGGTCCTCAGGAATCCGCATGGAAGCTTGATCCTTTGCTGCTTATCGACACCTCTTCTTTTGCAACGATGCCCTCAAAGTGAAATTACATGCAATTAGGGAGGGTCTAGTGCTAGCTTTGGAGCGATCAGACCTTCCTGTCGTAATCCAATCCGACTCTTCGACGACACTTTCTTCATTGTCCTCGGATATTCTTGATCGGACGACACTTTCTTCATTGTCCTTAGATATTCTTGACCGACCGGCTTATGGTCATTTAGTCACGGAGATTAAGCACCTCTTAGTTGCTAGAGAGTTTTTTCCTATGAAAATTTCTAGAGATCAAAACAGAGTAGCAAATCGCCTCGCGAACCATGGGAGAGTAGAGTGTAGCATGGCTTGTTGGCTACAAAATTGCCCACCTTATATCGCTGAGCTTTTGCCAGCTGAAACTCTGCATCTATCTAAGGAATAAAACTCTTTTTAACCCCTCAAAAAAAAAATGAAACCGAAACTCCTTTTCTGATCCTGAGCTCAAATGCTCATTGATGAACAGTAAAATATAAAATAATAGTAAAAAGATCTACCAAAAATCTTTTTTTGGTAAACTTTGATAAATGTTTGTATGCTTGACAAATTTTAGCATGAAATATCTTTTACGGAAGTGATGGCAAAAAAATCAACACTGCAAAATGTTTTCAAAACATTTTTTGAACATCAAATATGTTTTTGCCACGACTTCCACGGATGTTATTTTGTGATGAAATCTATCAAGCATACAAAGCATTTGTCAAAATTTACCACACAAAAATCAGATTTTTTTTAATCTTATTCTTCATAAGGGAGCATTCAAGCTAGGGAGCAGATACTCCGTGTACAACAATGGAACAACTCGTCTGCTCTAGGCATAGCACGCCACAATCCCCTCCTTTTACATAAAAATAAACAGGCCTAACCTACCTAGCCTAGCTTAATGTGAGACTGCCAATGGGCTACACCTGGCATCAAGTTTTTTTAAGGGGTA
The DNA here is from genome assembly GCA_963921465.1 of Triticum timopheevii. Taxonomy (NCBI): domain Eukaryota; kingdom Viridiplantae; phylum Streptophyta; class Magnoliopsida; order Poales; family Poaceae; genus Triticum; species Triticum timopheevii. The sequence continues at coordinate 65,872,420 of OY997272.1, read as the reverse complement.
CCTGGCATCAAGTATTAACCTGCAAAAAGAAAATGGGCAAATCCTAAACAACGCTTAGAGCGCCTGTTATAGTGTTAACGGTACAGGGCATACAGACGCGCTAACCACCCCAGCCGCTCCTTTTGTGATAACGTACAACTTCTTATCTGTTTTATTCTTTCCTTTTCTTTTTTCCATTTCTTTTTCTTTTAGTTTTCCTTTTTCCTTTTCCTTTTTTCTTTTTCAATTTGATGCAAAAAGTTCATCGTATTTTATGAATGTTTTTTAAAATTTGATGAACTTTTTTTAAAATTGATGAATGTTTTTCTAATTGATGATCATTTTCCGAAATCGGTGAACCTTTTTTCAAATCGGTGAACTTTTTTCAAATTTGATGAACTTTTTTCAAAATATGTGCACTTTTTTTCAAATTTGATGAACTTTTTTAGAATTTGTGAACTTTTTTTGAAGTTTATGAACTTTTTTTTCAAAACCAATGATCTTATTCAAAATTGGTGATTTTTTTTCAAATTTCATGAACTTTTTGTGAATTGATGAACTATTTTTGAAGTTTGTGTACTTTTCTTTCAGAATTCATGAACATTTTTTAATTTATGATTTTTTTTCAAAAGTCAATGGTTGACCGGTCAACCGCGAGGAGCAAATGAGGTGACGCGCGGGAGGAGCGCACGAGGCGATTATTTTTTTGAGAAACGAGAGAACGAGGCGATGTGCGGGAGGAGCGAACGAAGGCAACCTGGGCCGGCCCAGTACGCAGGCGTGTAGGCGCTAGCACCTCGAACCGGCGCTGAAGGCGCCCTATAGGGGCTCCCAAGAAAAAGGGCATCAAGGACTGGACCACACCTTCGTCGCTTGCTTCATGAGTCTCGCACCACTGGCAACCATCGTTCGGTCATCATCGGTGCCACCATGCTCCGACACTGACTCTCTTCTCCCTTTGCTCCAGTAAAGGCTCGGGGTTTTTCCAAATTAAAAAAAAACTATTTATTAATTTGTTTTTGCATCGTCATGACATCATCAGCATTGCGTCGGCAACATGCTTTTAGCAATATAACTTTCGATCTATTCATCTATCATGGTAGTACAACAAACATCAGAAACAATAAAAACTACATCCAGATTCACAGATCACCTAGTGACGGCTACAAGCACTGAAGTGAACCGAAGGCGCACCGCCGTCATCGTCTTTCTTGGCCAAAATTTGTTGTAGTAGACAGTCAGGATGTAAATGTGCTAAACCCCATATGACCAACGCACCAGAACAACAACCACCGCGATGAAGAGTAGCGTAGATCTGAAGAATCCAACTTGAAGACACACGAACGTAGACGAATGACTACAAAATCTGAGCAAATCCACCAAAAATAGATACGCCGTAGACACACCTCCACATATCCATCGATGATGCTAGACGCACCAGCGGGATGGGGCTAGGTGGGAAGAATTCTATTCCATCTTCAGGGAGCCGCGGCCATCTCGCCTTCCTGATCAGGATAAAAATACCCTAAACAACTCGAAGAAACCTCTGAAAACGGAGCCCTCTAGCTGGCAAGGCCCGGGATCCACCGTGCCTCCATGCTCCTAGGATCACAGGAGACGAGGCGGATCAGGGGCGGTGCCGGTGGGAGGCTCAAAAAGCCCTAGCGGAGCGCCTTTGGGTCATTGGAGCGAAGGGGTGCTTATGGTTTGGGTCATTCAGATGTTTTGGTACCGCCTATTTCTTTGACCATCTGATCGGAGAGCACCTGGACACTTGCACATGCCCACCCGTTATCACTTGAAAAATATTTGGTAAATGGGAAATGCATGTTCTCAATTGAGTCGGAAGTTTGTGTGTGGTCTTCTTATAGTATATCGAGATCACACGTCAAATTTCGTTCGATTCTCAGTATATTTGATACCCAAACAATCGAATATGTAGGCATTAGTAGCCGATTAAATAATTAATTGGATTGCTGAAAAAACCCTGCAAACAAGGCTCTATTCCCTCGCTTTTGACCTAGCCCATCTAACCTAGCTACCACATCAAAACTTAGCCCAAAACAACCCACAAAACCTCCTGCAACCATTGCCTATTTAAGTAGATGCTTCCTTGCCATTTTTGGCAGCAATTGTATACAAATCCCATCAAACTCCTCCCCCGCTGCCACTTGGCACACCCACATCGGGTGCATTGCCACCGCCAGAGCCGTTGTGGCCACGCTTGGATCCGTCGATCCAGATCGTTCATGAACGATCCAAAGGACACTAGCGCCACACGCGTCGCCACCTCTGCCTCCAGCCCGTACGAGCCTGCTCCCAGCCCCAGGAGCCGACCGTGGCACAAGAGAAGAGCTCCCCAACAACAAACTAAACTCGGATATGTCACAATTTCGCCGAGTTCCTCTCGTTAAAAATTCGGTAGTGTCCTGACAAGTGGGGCCCACCAACGACCAGACGATGGGGACGTGACAACGGTCTAAGTTTTCTGGGTTTTGACTAAGAAAACTCGACGATCTTTTTGCCTTTTTTATATTATGGAATTCCAGGGCCACCTTGATGTCGAGCTCCTACGAAAAAACTCGGCAAAGACCCGACAGGAGGGCCCACAGGGACGTGGAAAACGTCTATTATACGTTTGGGCTTCTTTTGCCGAGATTCATTACTCAACAAAGGGTACACCCTTCGTCGCCGCCGCGCACATATAATTGTGGGCGCGGGAGTGGACTCGGCAATAGCAAAAACTCGAACTCGTCTCCCTGCTTCACCGCACCGCCACTGCCATGCCGCCTCCTCTCACCCCCCCCCCCCCCCCCCGCGTTGCCATGGAGTCGGCAACACCCATGGGTGCCGTGGCCACGGGCGACGCCACCATCGTAGCTGGCCGCCCGCTCCGCTTCACACCGGCACCGGCATCTACATTGTTAAGGAGGAGGGCGCGATGTGAGCTTCTTCATCACCTTTTTCTTTTCTTTTTTTCTTTTGATGAAATACATGCATGTTTATTTGTTAAAATAAGTTAGATATGGTGTTTGCTAGAGTGTAGCAACATTATTAAAATAAGTAAGTTAGTAGCAAATGTTAGTTCTATATAGTTAGTTAATTGTTAGATAATTAACTAGATATTTGCAACTACCAATTAGTGCTGCCCGTCTATGTCCCGGAAAGGGCCATGAAATATCGACTCCTCTAGCGAAGTTGACACCCACAGTCCCGCTATAAGCGAGGGTTCGGGTGCACTCACGTGGCCCTCCCGTCCCTACACTTCCGATGACCCTAACTTTATTGAGGTCATGGAAGAGTCGAAGGACCCCTCGGAGACCAACTCAGAGTTGGAGTATCCCGAGGAGGAGGAGGAGGAGGACAAGGACAACAGTGGCAACGACAATGACAACGAACCAACGGTGTGCGGAAAGCGTTCTCGCCCTGATGATGGCGCAGAGGCGGCATTCAAGAAGAAGGACCAGACGCCCAATACTGCAGCTCACCCTGTGCGTTCGGTTTATTCGGTTTACATGGTTTGATTTATACAGGTTTTTGGTTTGTACGATATTAATACTTCGGTAAATACGGTTGGTTTTGGTATATACCAAATTATTTCGGTATGGTTTCGGTATATATCATAAAAATCCAAAGTTGACGCGAATTTGAAAATGACGTAATAATAATTTGCAAATTTATGTACAAAAGGGGATGTATAGATACATCCCCTTTTGTCCATTTTGATGACAAGTATTTCCGGACGGAGGGAGTAGTATATAACTAAATATATAAGTATAGATGCATGCATTGATTCATGTGTTGATGGTTATGGACATGCTTAGCATTTTAAAAAGAGAAAAATGACTATGTTACAAGAGAAATTTACGTGCTTAGTAGTGAATTTGACTCATGTACGAGAAAAATGACAACTTGTATGGTTGTTCATCTCAAGAAATATAATTTTATTTTTCACTTCGGTTTATTTGGTTAACCGTTCGGTTTTTCGGTATATACCATAAAAAGCCAAAGTTCAAATTAGTATGAAAAGTTCGTACCATATCTAAACCATAAACCATCAAACCATAAAACTGGTTCGATTCGGTTTATTTTTGGTACGGTTTTTCGGTTCGGTTTTCAAATGTACAGAGTGAACTGCAGCTAGTCTTAATTTGAGAGTCCACAAAATCCTGGCACATGATCTTACTTAACTTGCAAGAAATGTAGATCTTTTTTGTCCTGGCGAACGTCCCTGAAGGATTAGAAGAGATTTTGTACTACAACTGTAACCCAGTTGTTTTGATCGATTTATTGATCATTTTGCTCAAAGAAAAAGAAGATTTTTTTATTGGGAAAAGGAAAAAAATATGAAAAAACCCTTCATTCCAATATGCCCAAAGATAATATTTTTTGAGACATTGCCCCAGAGATAAAAGAAAATTGTGTGTACAAGTGACTCCATCCCATCCCATCCGGAACCGGATTCTCTAACATTGAGAAGGAATGTTAGAGAAGTTATTATAGTACCCTAACTTTCCTTCTTTCTATTCATATGATTATGGCTAAAATGATTTAAATTAATTTGCAAACTGATGATCTACCGTGTACATTTATAGTAATTACACGCAAACAAATTGATGGTGAAATAAAATTAAATTTAAATTATTTATATCTATAGTAAATACCAACACTAAGCAACGTATTAACTATCTACTAACAGTTTCTAACTTTCCTTCTTCATTTTACACTAAGCTAATACTGTAGCACCATGACATTCCTTCTCAATGTTAGATGACGCGGTTCCAGCCCAGCCCATTATCAGAGGAGCGAGTGACGCGTGGGGTCACCTTGTCATCTCCAGTCTCCATACCACGCTAATCCTCTCGCTCTCGCATCGGGCCGCCGTCGTGCCCTCGCCGCCGGCTCCACGCGCCGCCGGGGCGCCATGCTCAGGGTGCGTAGCCGCGTCCTCGACCATCTCCTCTCATGTCCAGCAACCTCCCACGCATCCCCTGTCCGCCGCCTCCTCACCGCCGCGGCGCCCGCAGTTTCCCCCATCCGTACTAGCTTCGTCGTGGAGGAGTACCTCGTCTCCACCTGCGGCCTCACCCGACCCCAGGCCGTCAAAACCTCCTCCAAGCTCTCCCACCTCAAATCACCATCCAGGCCCGACGCAGTCCTCGCCTTCCTCGCCGGCCTCGGCCTCTCCGGCGCCGACGTCGCCGCCCTCGTCGCCAAGGACCCGCTGTTCCTCTGCGCCAAAGTGGAGAAAACCCTGGCGCCCAACGCCGCCGGGCTCACCGGCCTCGGACTCTCGCCTTCTGACATCGCGCGCCTCGTCTCGCTTTCCCGTCACAGATTCCGGTGCAGATCCATCGTCTCCAGGCTGCACTACTACCTTACTCTCTTTGGGTCCTATGACAACGTCCTCCGGGCACTCACGAGGAGCTTCTACCTGCTCACCTCTGACCTCGAGGGGGTGGTCAAGCCCAACCTGGCGTTGCTGCGGGAGTGCGGGCTAGGTGCTTGTGATATTGCCAAGCTATGCACCAGCCGACCAGGTCTGCTCAGCACCAACCCGGAGCGCTTCCGGGGCATGGTGGCATGCGCCGAAAACATGGGTGTGCCCTGTGGTTCTGGGATGTTCGGCCACGCGCTGCATGCTGTTGCATGTTTCAGCAAAGAGGAGATCGCAGCCAGAGTGGACTGCTTGAAGAACACGTTCATGTGGACGGATGCTGAAGTGGCCATTGCCGTTTCCAAGGCTCCATTGATGCTGACGAGGTCCAAGGAGTCGATGCAGCGTAGCTCTGAGTTCCTCATCTCCGAGGTTGGCTTGGAACCGGCATACATTGCTCGTCGGCCGGCAGTGCTCACTTACAGCCTGGAGGGCCGGCTCAAGCCCCGGTATTACGCTGTAAAGTTCCTCAAGGAAAATGGATTGCTCAATCATGACCGGGACTACTATTCTCCTGTTTTAGTGAGCAATAACGATTTCATGAAGAAGTACATATGCCCTCACAAGGATGCTGCACCACACCTTGCTGAAGACTATGCAGCAGCTTGCAGAGGGGAAGTGCCCGCGAGATTCATATTTGCATGAACCAAGACCGGTATGAAAATTGGTATGTTCATTATGTCATTCGGTTGAGAAGAAAGCATCGCACCACTATGACTTGTCCTTCCTCATATTGACACACATATTGGAACCAAGAGTGTAAGATCAGAGCATCCCTCGAGTGCTTTGAAGTATGAATGAGCAGTATTTCTGCACACTCTGTATCTTTATGTTCTAAAATGGCTGTTGCAGTCTTGAATGTAATCCTCAATCTATTGTTCCATGAAAGAATGTTCTCATTTTGGCCATGAAGATGATATGAAGTCTCAAACTTTATTTTGGATGGAAATTTTGGACTTCTTTTTCTGTGTGAAACAATTTGGGATTCATTGATGGTCACTTGGCGGCAAGGTGCTGATCACTGCTGAGAATGCAGTTTTGATCAAGTTATTCTAAGCAGGCCATTGTTGACTAGTAGTTTTATCGATTTTCGTTTATTTCCCTTTTAGTTTTGGATGGCCTTCTTGTTGATACTTTTCTAGGGGCTAGTCACATTTCTGTTGACGGCCTACTTGTATATCACTACGTAAACGGATATTTCTAATGCCCTGGTATTTGTACTGGAGAAGCAAACTGATGTGTGTATGCCATGGTGCTGAAAAACAGAGGGCATTTCATACGACAAGGGAACCTATGTTATGGTAACCTTAAAAAAGGTTGTGGCATTACCATGTTAATTTCTGCTATACCTTTAGCTAATTTTATTCCATAATAACACTATCCATATAGGTAGCGAGGGCATATTTATCCCTTAGAATATTTGTTTAGTGGGTCTTATGTACCATCATTTTTGCAAATTTCTATCTGGAAAGTGGTAAAAGGAAAAGGAAGAAAAGCCGGATGGGATGCCATGTAGCATAGAGTCTTGCAGAATTTCATACATAGGATTTACTATGTACCTCAGTGTACGAACCAACCTTTTTTTTTTCCTGATGTGAGGCTGTAGAAGTTGGAACAAATGAGATCTCTGGTGTGTGCTTGTAGTAAGGCAAAGGAGAGGTCCATGATATATTGGTGAAGAGATGTGATTTAATGATCAGCTCTGTGTCCCTTCTCTGGTGCTTGTTGTAATTATAGAAACAAGATTAATGAAATATGAGCAAGGGGATTGGGAATGGATCGATCATGAAGTGGATTACCACCAGGTGAGATGATGTCGAGTTTCCCTCAAGAAAAAAGTGGCTGGGAAATAGGAGCATACTGATTTACTGAATGTGGATGGTGTTTTCCTTCTTCCAGGTGAAGATGTGCTGAAACTGGATGGTGTTTTTTTCTTCTCCCAGGAAACAAGATGAAACATGGCGGCTATGACTTTGCTGTACTATACATGATTCAGAAGGCTTCTGTGACAAGTATGGCCTGATGCTGGCGTGAGTTTTATTCAGGGAAGCTCCTACTTTTCTCTTTTTTGAATCTTGCAAGTTAAGTAATCCTTCTAGTATTGTACTACAGATTTGAATAAACTGGCAGCATCTGGTGCTTTAATCAAATTTGTACATTTTGTTTCAGGAGCCAAGTTGACTCGAATGAGAGCTGAAAAATAGAGGTCCTACAACAAAGTTTTCTAAACTACATATGTGGCTAACTTTTACTTGTGATTTGCTTCAGAAGCTTCATGGCCACAACTATTTTATCAGTATTTCCAATTATCACAGCCCCATCTGTATGAGTTCTTATGTTTTCAGAACATTGGGACTGGGCTTAACTAATTATGATGAGAAATCACTTTCTTATCTTGAATACATCAGTGATTAGAGGATTTTGAGCAAAAGGTTCTCCTGTCGTTTTCATAAATGTCCACTTTAGTATATTAAAATAGTCATATTTTCATACAGGTTCGCCAAAAGCAAAATGACATAGTGTCAGCGGATAAACTGTTTTAGCTTGAAGTGCAAAGCGTACATTTGTAAATAATGTACTGAAGGCATGTGATGAAATCCAAATTGCAAATGGTAGCTGATCTGCATCATTCTTATTTCTGGAATTTATTTCTCCAACATTTATGCATATTCATTTAGAGTAGATAAACAAACTTCACTAGTGAACTTACTACATGAAGGCAATGATAATAAAATACAGCTCCTGAATTAATCCCGAAATTATAACAATTATCTCTATGAAGCAGAGATGAAGAAAACACACACAAGAGGCCATGATGAGCATGATGAGGCCACCCCGACCGTGAGGACGACTAGGAGAGCAACATCAACTGGGGAATGATGTAGTACTGGTAATTCTGTTTCCAGCGCTAGCTCAACAAGGTTGTATACCAACTGAAGTTTACACGAAAAGGAGAGCCTTGTAATCAGAGATTCGTTCAGGCGATTGGGCATGACTGTAAATTGACGAGTCTAAATAAACGGTTGGTTCTGTTGCCAATTGGCCTCGGCTGATTGTTGTTTGAGGAATCTCTTCCTAGTGGGGAAATGGAAGTGCCGACTGTTGGGGTCGCTGGGACACCTTGGGGGTCCGGAAGGCAAAAAAAAAAAGGGCCCGTTTTGAGTTGCGACCCCAGTTGATTGGTCTTTCACCTTTGCTACTACTGGATTAACAACCGTTGGAGCTGCTTGGTGCAGGCGATGGAGGGAAAAAGGGAGGCATCGCAACGGCGCGCAAAGCTCATGGCATCTGAGGTGTTGGTGTTCCAATCCATGGAGGCAGGAGCTTTTCTGGGTGGCTATATTGGTATTGCTCTTATCTTTTAATTTGTATCTCTTGCGCGCCGAGTCTCTACACCTGCGCGCATATATGTAGCTTCTCCTTTCTTACTTGGGGAGAGCCCCGGGCTTTGTTCTTGGTTTTAAGCTTGTTGGCGGTTGCTGTGTGCGGCGGATGTTGTAGTATGTATTGGTGCCTGGGTAAGTGCCACAATCCAAGTGTATGTGCGCGCTACAAACTACAAGAAGAGCTGCAAAATGCAAACAAGGTTTTGGGTATGTATGTATATGCAGGTAGTAGAAGCAAAGTTGTGAATCGCATGGCCACCCTTATGCTTAGGGTTGTTTGTTTGGCTCGGGCTGGACACGTGCACCTCGCTTGGTCATGAGCGTGCCCTAATTCTAAGGGTGGCCACGGCGGTTCTTTGACAGCACAACTACGTACCGGCTGGTTCATATGTGGTTAATTTTTTTTCCATTACTGATGTAGTGCATGTTACAGTGAAACCCTGAAAAATAACATAATAAACAACTCTGCTTCCAGGATTGCAGAAATAGGCTTAATTGCAAAATTCTGTTGAAAGCCTATTTGTACTAGTAAGGTACACGTGCATCACACGTATGAGATTTGGCAATCCAAGCTAGCTGCCTGCTCATCGCGTCCTTCCCCGTGGTCCTCGTCTTGCTCCACGGCGGCGTTGTCACCGGCAAGACGTGTGGGCCCAGTTGTAATTTATCAGACGCTTTTTAGGGGGGTTTGTGCAATTTTACCGGGCCATAAAATATTTTACGGGATTTATTCTACCAGAACAAAAGTCATACCATAAAAATGCGAAAAAACTTTCTGCGGTATTCTTTAAACCGATTTTTGGGGGACGGGGCATACGGGATCTGCTAGAGATGCTCTAATGCAGTCTAACCTGACAACCTTGTCGAAAATCGCCCTTGAGAAGGGCTTCAATCAGATTGTTACGCACAATCGTATCGTGCATACAAAATCTACAACACGTGCAAATGAGACGGATTTGGAGACCTATTAGATGCTTCTATCACGTGACTTCGTAAAATCTCAAGATGATATGCCGGCTCAGTCAGAGGTGCTCATACGGGTAGGATGTGCGTGTGTGTGTTTATAGAGGTGAGTGTATGCACGTTTACATGAGCGCTTGCGTCTGTACTGCGTTAAAAAAAAGATGGTTCTACCACCATCAGTCAGCCACAATCAATAATGACACGTGTCCCTTCTTGGGACTCCCTGTGGGTCAATGATAAGAGAATGAAATGAATTGATATTATTGTTTAGCTTGATTTTAACAAAGAGAGTACAACGACGACCATTGATAAAAATAAATACACATGAAATTTCTGCGAAATTGTCATCTGGAGCTCTCCTCTTTGCATCTTCATGTTGTTCCAAGCCTCCGACAAATCAAATCGTTATACATGACCGAGGACTTCATGCCGGGCCAGACTTTAGTCTTTTGCTCTTTCGACCTCGAGGTCGACAATCGGGGCATGCTTTACAACGTAACGCCAACCTCCTTCGTTGACATGATCTTCTTCAGAAGCCTCTGTTTCTAGTTTGACCAACACGGTGATATCGTGTGCTTCAACGCCACTCCATCACCACTGGCAAGGAAGACAGGGCCGATCTCGGCCGACCTCCGGGCGGTTGGGCTTCATCAACCCACCAGCCCCCCCAATCGGTAGGCATCAACATGATCTTCCAAGCTGCCGATACACGTCGGGCTCAGAAGCTCACCTGACACGCGGTCTACGTAGTCGCGATGACCCCAAAAGAGCTCCTGGAGTGGTCCAACTCCACGATCGCCTTCGATCACACCGACCATCCGGCCTACGTTCCCCACCCAAGCAAGTTGCCCTGGTGGTAGATCTGATCATTGAGTGGGGATGTCGAGGGGTGATTCGATTGATGGGAGAGGGAGACGAACGAACGACGACCTACGGATTGCTCAGTAGAGATAAACTTACCACGTGGTCGGATGAATATTTGAACATAAGTTCGACACATACCTAAAAGCCATACATGAAACTTTACAATTGCCATGCATGAGAAACTAAATCTACCATATCGTAAAAATAAACGGGAAAACTAAACAGTTATGTTTGAACCTAAGTAGCCATTGTTTCATAAGATGATGGCAGTTTTTTTTTGAAAAATAAAAGTTATGAAATAGTCTTATGAAAAAAACTGCCACCCTCTAGTATATTAAGAACGAATTTGTGCTTCGAGCCTGGATTTCGTCACGAATGCCATTCTATAGTCCAATGTGTGGCTTTTTTTTTTACATGAAATGAATTGATACTATTGTTTATAACCTGATTAAACAAAGAGAGTACAACTAAGACCATTGATAAAAATAAAGCTAGATAAGACTCTTGTGAAATTGTCATCCGAGCTCTGCTCTGCGCAACTTCATGTTGTTCCAAGCATCCGACAATGAAAACATCAAACCCCATTATTTGGTTTCTAAAAAACATCCACAAATGAGAGAATCGATTCAACCATTGCAGCAGCCGGCGAGATCTTAGGTGGAACGTATATAACATTCCAGGTGCAAGTCGCAAAAAGCAACGTCGCCCAAATGGTTACCCGGAAGATCCGCCAAGTGTGTGCATGTCCCATTGAGCGGATCGTAGACTTGTAGCGTCGGAGTTGGTCCATTAAGAAAGCAATAGCACATTAGCTTTCCACCATGATGCATCACCCTGAAAGGTATCACTAGATCAATGGTTCGAGCCATCGGGATCATATACGCCTCGACCCAAGTGCCCTCGGCCAAATCAGTCAGCAGCCATATGGTTGTGCAAGCATGTTTGGTCCCACGTCCCTCTGGGTGAGCCATACAAAGGGTGCCATTGAGCTCGACCATACGGGTCTCTGATCTCAGCTCTTGTAGCCTCACCGGGGCCTTGATGGACCTCTTCCATTCCTCGGTCTCGAGGTCAAGGCAGAGGACACAGTACCCGCCCACCTGCGGTGGCACCGAGTTGTAAGTGTAAAGGAAGTAGAGCACACCATCTATGGTGACCATAGAGTTTTTGTGAAAGCGGACACGGTCTTTAATTGGTGGTGACCCCCTCCGCCACCATGTTCTGGCGCCGTCCTCCAACGTGAGAACATCGCAGGTGTACTCCGGTGGATCAGCATAAAAGTACATGCTCGTGAGGCGGACCACCTTGAACTTGCCTGACGGGGCAGCGTAGCCGATGCCAAAGGCGCAGGACGCTCCGCCGTCGTCCATCTCCGTGGAGGTCATGAGCACGTCCCCGGTGGCCAGATCGATCACGTTGAGGACGCGCACTAGTGGAAAAAGGGCCTTTGGTCGCGGTTCGCAACTGCCATTAGTCGTGGTTGCGCAACCGCGACCAAATAGGTGCGACTAAAGGACCCCCACTTAAGAACCGCGACTAAAGGCCCGTCCACGTGGGCGCCAGGCGGCCGTCGGGGCGGAGGACCTTTAGTCGCGGTTCTTCTGGCCAACCGCGACTAAAGGCCGCCACAGGTTTAGGGTTTTAGCCCCCCCTAAACCTGTTTTCTGTTTAATTTGTATTGTTTTATTTCTTTTGTGCTTTATTTTAATTTTGAAGGAGTTTCACATATTCTACGGTACTACATACATGCATATGAATATACAATTTCAAACAAATTTGAAATTAGAACCAAAAAGAATTCAAGAGGAATATACAATATATATTCAATATCATCGGATGACCATATACAATTTTGAACAAGTTTCCATACATAATTTAATGCATATAAAGTTCTACGTCCTCGTAATGATGTTCTCCTTTAGAATGGAGGACTTCCCTGCTGAACCATCCAGCTAGTTCCTCTTGAAGTGGTCGGAAGCGAGCTTCTGGACTAAGCATCATCCGGAGGTTATTCCTCTGAGCATTGGTATCACTCGGAACCCGCTCAGAGGTGTATCTCCGGATCATCTCACAGACATAGTATCCACATAGATTGGTCCCCGCTGGCTGAATATCCCCAGCATTCTTAGCCTTTGACCTTTTGAATTCTAGCTCTTTTTTGAATTCACCGACCTTTGTATCTACGAACCGTCTCCAAACCCTACGAGGCAAAGAAAATTAAATGAACAAGAGAGTTATTAGTTACTTGATATTAGGAAATGAACGAAATAGGCCGATCGATATAGAGTGCAAATGAATGAAAATAATTACTTCTGCAGCATTCTTCTCATGCCGCCCCAAAGCTTTGGATCCATATTCAGAGAGTCGTGGACGAGACATTCTGAGGTGTCAACTTTAATTACTAGCAGAATCCAGTGAAACCTGCGGACACGATACATGCACAGTACGTCATGCATAACTCATCGATTAGCCGGCCACATACCATGCATGGAGTAAACAAAAGAGAATGTGCTCAAGACAGAAACACTCACCCAAAATGGTAAGGAAATAGAATATCACTTTTGAGTTCCTGCTTTGTAAGAAACTGCCACAGGTCTGCCTCCATGTCGGCGGGGTGATGCTCCAACACATATCCATTAACGATGTGTGGGTCAATGAACCCAACATCATGGATGTTCCTTACTCTGCATTCCTTAATCTTCATTCTGCATGTATAATAGCGGACACAACAATATAGTTAGGACATATATATAGTGCAGGCAATATGAACGAGATGGGGTAGAAATAAATCACTTACAGAACGTAGCAACTGATGATAGATTTGTCGAGCTCGCGCAGATTGAAAAGCTGGAACAATTCACTCAGATGAATTTGTACATAGTAATGTTTGAAGTGATGCTCATATCTAACTTCCGCATAAATATATTCTTTGGCGTTTTTATTTTTTATGTAACCCTTATACCATTTCAGCAGACCTTTCATTTGTGGAGGTAGATCCTTTTCCTGCGCAGGCTCGACGAGAGGCCCATTCTTCACATATGTAATTACTACCTCCTTCACTGGCGCCTCATCAAGGCCTAACAGTTCACGAAGAGTAATACCTAAGTTGGCCGCTTGTTCTCTGGCACTCGTTACAGTCAATCCATGTGCTGCCGCAGCTGCTATGATATCGGGGTCATCCGGACCGGTGGCTTTCACTATAAGCGGGGCAATCGATTGTTTACTTTGTTCCCCGAGCTGGGCAACTCGTTTCCCGCTTTTTTTACTTTCTAATTCCGTTTTCTCGGCCTCCTCCAAGGCTTTGTTCTCCTGGTTCTCCGCCCGCTCTTTCTTCTCCTTCAACATGAGTGCCTGCCTACGAAGTTCACGTGCATAGTCGTCAGGCAGATTCTTCGCGGCTTGGGACGGTGTGCTCAAAAATGACTTAGCCCACTTCTTTTGCTCATCAGAAAATACTGGCTTGGGCTCGGGCTCTCTTTTCTTCTTGCAGTCCGCCTTCCATTTGTCATGATCAGCAGCCGCGGCCGCGGCAGTTTCCTCGGCACTACGTTCCCAAGGCCTTGTGGGGAGAGGCTTCAGTGATGGCTCCGGTACCTTTGTGGTCTTAGGTACATAAGGGTCCGGGTTAATAATCCAGGACTGCTTCTGCTTCTTTGCCGGAGGTGGATTGGGGGGCGGCGTCTGATCACCCGCCGGACGAGGACTGGGGGGCGGCGTCTGATCACCCGCCGGACGTTGTGGACTGGGGGGCGTCGGCTGACGTGACGGAGGTGTAGGTGAACTGCCACCACCACCACCACCACCACCACCGCCACCACCACCACCGTAGGGGGGTGGACTTGTTGTCCTTGGCGCCTCGCCTGGAAACTTGATAAACTTCTTTTGCCATAGAATGAAATGGCGCTTGACATCTCCAAGTCTTTTCTCCCCTTCAGGTGTAGCAATGTCAATCTCCAGGTCCTCAAACCCTTGGACTATGTCCTCCACCGTGACACGAGCATAGCCATCTTGAATGGGGTTGTTGTGGTGGAGTGCTCCAGGTAAACATGGTAAAGCACTGCCGATGGCTACCTTCATGGACATGTTCCCGATAGGATAATACAGATGACATTCTTTCATCTCCTTTATATCGTCCACGGGGTAGCGAGGAGGCTCCGGTGCAGTAATTTCGACCACCAGAGGCTCCGGTGCAGTAATTTCGATCGTCGGTGCATCTGCACCAGCCGGTGGGGCCTCCGTGGAAGCCACGCTGCTTCTCCGCTGCTGGCTTCCGAGATCCGCTGGATGATCTTCATGCTGCGCCCGAGCTGCATCTCTTTCGGCTACTAGTACACTCACGGTTTTCTTCATCACATCCATTTCCGATGCCAACCGCGCCACAACATCTGCTTCCCGATCCATCTTTCTCTTACGGCTTCTGTAACCGTACGGGTCATCGTTCTGGGGGAACCCTATTTTCCACGGAATGTGCCCCATGCCTCGTACACGTCCTCCGTGTTCAGGATTCCCGAGGGCTTTTGTCAGCGCGTCGTTCTCTCTGTTGAACTTGATCTTCCCCTCTTGAGCATCCCTCATTGCGTCAATAAGGGCTTGGGTGGGTTTAATTATTTTGCCCCGGTAAACACACTCCCCTGTCTCCGGGTTCAGCGTTCCCCCATGCCCGTACCACCAGCTTTTGGCCCTTGGGTCCCATCCCTCCGTACCTGGACGGATTCCTCGCGCCCTTAGCTCGTTCTCCATCTTCTCCAACCTAGGCACCCAAAGGCGATACCCTCCTGGCCCCATAATATGATTGTACTCCTTCTTAGCCGCATTTTCCTTATTTTTTTTCGATATTTGAATGAACTGCTCCGATTTCTTTTGCTTCACAAATTCTGGCCAATCATGTTTCAGTTTCTCATATTGTCCTTTGAAATCCGGAGTCTTGTTCTGCTTGACAAAGTCACGGGCTAGATTTTGCTTGAATTTCCGGAATGCGTCGGCCATCTTATGAAGAGCGAACTGTTTGACTAGCCTCCTCCTCTCCTTGTTTTCCTCAATCTTGTTACCCTCCTCATCGAATTTGTTGTATTCCGGAGGTAGAACGAAATGTTCCATAAGCTTCTTGAAGCAATCTTTTTTTGTTCTCTTATCGACAAAAGTGAAACCAGCAATTCGTGCCTTCTTTGGCTTATTCCACTCCTGGACGGTGATCGAGACGTTGTCTCTAACAACGGCTCCGCATTGGTTGACAAACTTGGTGGCGTTCTTGCGGGGCTCCAGCGGCCTGCCGGTTGCACTGTCGACAACCTCGATGGTGCATGTTTCTCCTTGTTTCATCGTCTTGGTTGCGCCACGCTTTGACGACGTACTCGATTGTTTCGACGATCCGGCCGAGGGCTAAAATAAGAAAGAGAGTCGCGCATGTTAGTACACACATATTTATTCAAATCAGTTAGTTTGTATCACCAGAGGCTCAATGTATATATATACCTCGGCGCCGGAGGTGGTTGCTACTTCCATTTGAAGATCGTCGTTTATCGACGTTTGTTCGGCATCATCTTGCTGACGGCGCCCTTCATCTTCACCGTCAAGGTTCAGATAAGAAGAGATATCATCTTCTTCTTGTCCGGTCGGCACATATAGAATATCGCTGTTTATGATGCCGAACATATGTGCTTCACCGTCCGGATCATAGTTGTCCATAATCGGGTCAGCTCTATCGTCCGCCATTATGTCAGTCCTGAAAACATGTAGTAAAAACAAATTAATTAAGTGAAGAAGGGGGGCGGTGGCGGTGGCGGTGGCGGTACCATAACGCGGTACGAGGTGGTACCGGTGAAGGGGGGAAACATCCGGGAAAGTATTCCCAGTGTTTCGCGTTTTCAGACAGATGGGTCGGAGGGGGAAAGTTGCGTGTTCGCTATGCTAGGGATGCGTGATGGACGAACGGGCTGCGTATCCGGATTCGTCTCATCGTTCTGAGCAACTTTCATGTACAGAGTTTTCCCATCCGAGTTACGGTTTATTTTCTATTAATTTTCAAAGTTTTGGTTCATTTTCTAATATCCTGATTTAATTTAATTCAAATTATTAAATACAGAAATTGCTATGGGTACACGGAAGTGCACCCAGCAGTGTGTTCATGTGTATATACGTTGAGCGGCGGGCGGCGGCGGGCGGCGTCGAGGGCGAGGGCGACGGCGGGCGGCGTCGAGGGCGACGGCGGGCGGCGTCGAGGGCGAGGGCGACGGCGGGCGGCGTCGAGGGCGACGGCGGGCGGCGTCGAGGGCGACGGCGGGCGGCGTCGAGGGCGAGGGCGACGGCGGGCGGCGTCGAGGGCGAGGGCGACGGCGGCAGGCCTTCGGCGCGGCAGTCGGAGAAGACGAGAAATGGAGGCGAAGGTTCGGGCGCTTGTATTTATAGCCCCCCCCCTTTAGTCACGGTTGGGGAGGCGACCCGCGACTAAAGGGTAACCTTTAGTCGCGGTTGGCCAGGCCAACTGCGACTAAAGGTATTTTTGGCGGGTTTTTGCGTTCCCGCGCGGAACGACCTTTAGTCGCGGTTGGTCAGGCCAACCGCGACTAAAAGTATTTTTCAAAATACTTTTTCTTTTTCAAAATCTTAGAAATACAAATAATATATCAAAAAATTCAGAAAAATAAAACTAATTCAATTCAATATGTTAAAAACACAAATATTATATCAAAAAATTAAGAAAAATAAAACTAATTCAATTCAAAATGTTAAAAATACAAATAATATATCAAAAAATTCAGAAAAATAAAACTAATTCAATTCAAAATCTTAAATATTCCAAATTTCATATTATACGCCTAGGCAGGAGTATGACTAAATCACTCCAAATTTCATGTATCATCAATGGTATCTCGAAATATTCGAAGATGGACACCAAACACATCACGGGTAATAAATTATTACACATCATTTCTTCCCTTGTGTCCCTGCTTGCTTACGATTGTGCCGTATCCATGGAGCATCCTCATCATTTAACTTAATGCTTGGGTCGGTGTTCACTTTGAAGGGCGGAATTTCAGCAAACATATTATAATCTTCTGACATGTCTGTCTTGTCCTCCACTCCCACGATGTTTCTTTTCCCTGAAAGAACAATGTGGCGCTTTGGATCATCGCATGATGTACTGATCGTTTTCTTATCTTTCCGTTTCCTCGGTTTGCTACTCATGTCCTTCACATAGAAAACCTGAGCGACATCTTTCGCTAGGACGAATGGTTCGTCAAGGTAACCAAGATTATTGAAATCCACCATTGTCATTCCGTATTGTTGGTCCACCTTTACCCCACCTCCTGTTAGCTTGAACCATTTGCACCGGAACAAAGGGACCTTAAAGGAGGGTCCATAGTCAAGTTCCCATATCTCCTCTATGTAACCATAATATGTGACCTTTTGCCCATTCTCGGTTGCTGCATCAAAGCGGACACCACTGTTTTGGTTGGTGCTCTTTTTATCTTGGGCGATCGTGTAAAATGTATTCCCATTTATCTCGTACCCTTGGAAAGTCGTTATAGTCGAAGATGGTGTCTTGGCCAACATGTACAGCTGATCTACAACATCATTGTCATTCATTAAATGTTTTCTCAACCAACTGCCGAAAGTCTCCATGTGGGCCTTCCTAATCCAGGATTCAGGCTTCCCCGGGTTGTCCGAGCGTAAAATATTCTTGTGTTTCTCAAAGTACGGAGCCACCAAGCTGGAATTGGTCAGTACAGTGTGGTGTGCTTCAGTCAGAGAATGGCCGTCCATACATATCGTTGATTTCCTTCCGATCGTGCCTTTTCCACTTAGTCTCCCCTCGTGCCGCGATCGAGGAAGACCAATCGGCTTAAGGTCAGGAACAAAGTCAACACAAAACTCAATTACCTCCTCATTTCCATAGCCCTTGGCGATGCTTCCTTCTGGCCTAGCACGGTTACGAACATATTTCTTTAATACTCCCATGAACCTCTCGAAGGGGAACATATTGTGTAGAAATACAGGACCGAGAATGAAAATCTCTTCGACTAGGTGAACCAGGAGGTGCGTCATAATATTGAAGAAGGATGGCGGGAACACCAACTCGAAACTGACAAGACATTGGATCACATCGTTCTGTAACCGTGGTAGAACTTCTGGATTGATTACCTTCTGAGAGATTGCATTGAGGAATGCACATAGCTTCACAATGGCTACTCGAACATTTTCCGGCAGGAGCCCCCTCAAAGCAATCGGAAGCAATTGCGTCATAATCACGTGGCAGTCGTGAGACTTCAGGTTTTGGAACTTTTTCTCCGCCATGTTTATTATTCCCTTTATATTGGACGAGAATCCAGACGGGACCTTCATACTGCTCAGGCATTCAAAAAAGATGACCTTCTCTTCTTTGGTCAGAGCGTAGCTGGCACGACCTTGAAACCATTCCGGATGCCGGTCATCAGGGTCTTTCAAACGTTGCTGGTCCTGCCGTGCTTCCTTTGTATCATTTGTCTTCCCATACACGCCCAAAAAGCTTAGGAGGTTCACGCAAATATTCTTCGTAACGTGCATCACGTCGATTGCAGAGCGGACTTCTAGGACTTTCCAATATTCTAGCTCCCAGAATATAGATTTCTTCTTCCACATGGCTGCGTGCCCGTCAGCTCCCTTCGAAACTGATTGTCCGCCAGGACCCTTTCCAAAGATGACTTTCAAATCCTTGACCATATCAAATACCTCAGCACCAGTGCGTTCCGCAGGCTTCGGCCGGTGATCTGCCTTGCCGTTGTAATGCTTGCCTTTCTTTCTTACTGGATGAATTTTCGGAAGAAATCGACGATGCCCAAGGTACACGTTCTTCTTACAATTTGGCAAATGTACACTTTCAGTCTCATGTAAGCAGTGCGTGCATGCATTGTATCCCTTATTTGACAGTCCCGAAAGATTACTAAGAGCAGACCAATCGTTGATGGTTACGAAAAGCAACGCTCGTAGGTCAAATTCCTCTTCTTTGTGCTCATCCCACACACGGACACCAGGTCTGCCCCACAGCTGTAAAAGTTCATCAACTAATGGCCTTAGGTACACATCGATGTCGTTGCCGGGTTGCTTCGGACCTTGGATGAGCACTGGCATCATAATGAACTTTCGCTTCATGCACAACCAAGGAGGAAGGTTGTAGATGCATAGAGTCACGGGCCAGGTGCTATGGCTGGAGCTCTGCTCGCCAAAAGGATTCATGCCATCTGTACTTAGACCAAATCTTATGTTCCTTGCGTCAGCTGCAAAATCTTTGAACTCTCTGTCGATCTTTCTCCATTGCGTTCCATCTGCGGTGTGTCTCAACTCCCCGTCCGACTTACGGTCCTCTTTGTGCCATCGCAACAACTTGGCATGCTCTTTGTTCCTGAACAGACGTTTCAACCGTGGTATTATAGGAGCATACCACATCACCTTGGCGGGAACCCTCTTCCTGGGTTTCTCGCCCTCAACATCGTCACCAGGGTCATCGCCTCTGATCTTATAACGCAATGCAGTGCATACCGGGCATTCATTCAAATTCTCGTATTCACCGCGGTAGAGGATGCAGTCGTTGATGCATGCATGTATCTTCAGAACCTCTAAACCTAGAGGGCAGACAACCTTCTTTGCTTCGTACGTACTGGCGGGCAACTCGTTATTCTTTGGAAACATATTCTTCAACATTTTCAGCAAGTTTTCAAATGCCGAGTCAGCTACACCTGCCTGTGCCTTCCATTTCAGCAAATCCAGTGTGCAGCCCAGCTTTTTCAGACCATCATCGCATCCGGGGTACAACGACTTTCTGTGATTCTCTAACATGCGATCCAAATTCTCCCTCTCCTTTTCAGTTTCGCAGCGTCTCCGTGCATCAGCAATGGTCCGACCAAGATCATCAACGGTCTCATCACGTGCCTCTTCTTCACCTTCACCTTCCCCTTCACCTTCAGCATCCTCCATGAAAGTATCACCGAAATGAGCAAGATAGCTTTCATCGATGAAATCATCCCCTTCTTCATCTTCTTCCATTATAACCCCTCTTTCTCCATGCTTGGTCCAACAATTATAGCTTGGCATGAAACCGTGCCGAAGCAGGTGCAGGTGAACTTCTCTTGAGGAAGAGTAACCCTTCTGATTCTTACAGTCAACACATGGACAGATAACAAAACCCTTCTGCTTGTTCGCATTAGCCACTACGAGGAAATATTTCAAACCCGTAGTGAACTCGCGGGAGAGTCGGTTACCGTACATCCATTGCCGATTTATCTGCATTATTATAATATAAAATATATAATTAACCATCATGCATTTGTTAAACTAACTAGCTATAAACAATAGAAATTAAACAATGAACAACACACATGCATATTTTATCAATGACACACATGCATGAAAGGTTCAAGTTGCTAACCGCGATCGAGGAGGAAAAAATAAATGAGGAACCTCAAGTGTGGCTCCAACACTTCATATCATGTTTGTTTCACGCTCTTGGGGCATTTCATCAAACACCTTGTGTGCATAAGAGGAACCAAAAGCAAACTTACACCCCCTTGTGAAGCTTGCGAAGAGAAGTGGCACCAAATGGCTAAGTGAGTGTGCTGAACTGGTATATATAGGGGAGGAGCTTTAGTCGCGGTTGGCCTGGCCAACCACGACTAAAGGCCTTTGGGCACCTTTAGTCGCGGTTGGCCTGGCCAACCGCGACTAAAGCCCCTCACGTGCACCAGCTGGCCACCGAGCGCCCTGGGCCCAGGCATTTGGTCGCGGTTCGTCTGCCGAACCGCGACTAAAGACTTCATTAGTCGCGGTTCCTACAATTTCACGACTAATGGGGCTGGACGGAAGCCTCTTTTTCTACCAGTGGCGGCCGACGCGGGTGGCGCAGACGGGGCCGCGAGGTCCGGAGGTGATGGTCCATAGGTCACCTGCGGACTTGACCACCCTCACGACGCTGCCGTCCGTGTCCAGCAGCCGCAGGTCACGGCGGCGGCGCCGCCCTCCGCTGGCCACGCCATGGAAGGAGTTGGCGACGATGAGGAGCTGCGGCTCCGTGCGGGCCTTGTGCGCCGCGACGAACGCGGGGTCGGAGATGAGCGCCCGCCACCCCGTGGACGCGCACCGGAACCGGCACGCCGACTTTACCGGCGCCCAGGAGAGTATCTCGGAGACAACGTCGTTGGGTACCGACGTCGGCATGGTCGATCGGTGGCCGGAAGGAACCGCCCGCGAGCCGCGAGTCGTCGCGAGGCGGAAAGATCGGATCTGCAGGCAGGATGGTACCCCAAATTTATAACCCCGTTAGTTTGTTACAACTTACAACCTGGAAAGGTATTGTATGGTAACACTCGCATACAAATTGGAAATGTTATACTGTACTAATAGTATTAATAGTTATACCTTTTTTAAATCCCGACATTACATGGAACAAGATATTGTTGTTAGTGGAAGTTTTTTCTTTTGCGAGAGCAGAAAATGCCATATATTAATTATCAGAAACCCTTACAAAAACACTTATACAGAAATTTGAAAATACATCCAAAATTTTGGGTGTCGAAGTCTTCCTCTTACTGCATTCATAGGCAGAGCCATGAGCAAAAACTCTGTGCCGCAAGCTCGTTGTCGTCTCTGGTCCTCCGTCTCAGCGGAGCAAACTTGCTAAAAGCCAGGAGCTTGTAGAAAGCGGCTGTTGTTGCGAGTTAAATATGTTGTTGTTTGATGGTGCAATTCACCGGAGTGGCTTATCGAGGGGAAGCATGACAACATGCCTACCACAGGGCGACGATCATCTTGGAGGGAGCCTGACGATAGGGGGGAGTCCGGGAGCATGACGATCATCATGGAGTGCAAGCCACAGATGGGGACGGCTTGTAGTCGGTTAGATCCTTGTGTGAATCCTAGCCCCCATCGTCGATATTAGGCGGGGGTAGGCATCGGCCAGGTCCATCTATTCTCGTAGAAACACACTCACGATAGTCATGCGTCATCCCCAATTGTAATCCCTTGCATGAGGAACTCCACCATGAATACATATCAGAAGCAGACCGCAGGGAATTACCTCTCCCAAAGGGCCCAAACCTGGGTAACACTTGTGTGAACCCCGTTATGTTACTTCCTGCCGCACTCGCCACCCTACTGAGGGAATTCACGGTTTACGTACCCTCTATTGCTGTGCCATGCATGGGCTAAACTAGTCGGAGAACAAACCCAGATCAAATCGTTATACATGACCGATGACTTCATGCTGGGCCAGACTTTAGTCTTTTGCTCTTTCGACCTCGAGGTCGACAATCGGGGCATGCTTTACAACGTAACGCCAACCTCCTTCGTTGACACGATCTTCTTCAGAAGCCTCTGTTTCTAGTTTGACCAACACGGTGATCACTACTAGGAAAACGGTTTTTAACGATGGTATATGTGGTCGTTAAAGGTCGGATCGTGGTCGCTAAAGGTCATTAACGACCACAATCTCTTGGTCGTAGTAGGCTCCGTCGTTAAAAGTATAACGACCACAATCATGATATTGTGTGCTTCAACGCCGCTCCATCACCACTGACAAGGAAGACAGGGCCGATCTCGGCCGATCTCCGGGCGGTTGGGCCTTCATCAACCCACCAGCCCTCCCAATCGGTACGCATCAACATGATCTTCCAAGCTGCCGATACACGTCGGGCTCAGAAGCTCACCTGACACGCGGTCTACGTAGTCGCAATGAACCCAAAAGAGCTCCTAGAGTGGTCCAACTCCATCATCGCCTTCGATCACACTGACCATCCGGCCTACGTTCCCCACCCAAGCAAGTTGCCCTGGTGGTAGATCTGATCATCGAGGGCTTCCACCCCCTAGTTCTGATGGACGACGGTAGTGGCGTAAACATCATTTTGTGGACACTAGCCAAGATGGGGATCTCTGCAGCCCTGGCCCGCCAGCTTCCATGGTTTCGTTCCAGGCGAGAAGGTGCACCCATCGAAATTAAAAAATCAGCAAGTGGGGATGTCAAGGTGTAAACCGATCGATGGGAGGGAGACGAACAAACGAACGACGACCTACGGATTTCTCCTTTAGTAGTAGAGATAAGCTTACCAGGTGGTTGGATGAATGTTTGAACATAAGTTTGACACATACCTAAAAGCAATACATGAAACTTTACAATTACCATGCATGCGAAACTAAATCTGCCATATCGTAAAAATAAACATCAAAACTAAATAGTTATGTTTGAACCTAAGTAGCCATTGTTTCATAAGATGATGGCAGCTTTTTTTTTTGAGATTTTTTTTATGAAATAGTCTTATGAAAACAAAGTGCCATCCTCTAGTATATTATGAACGAATTTGTGCTTCAAGCCTGGATTTCGTCACGAATGCCATTCTACAGTCCAATGTGTGGCTTCTTTTTTACATGAAATGAATTGATATTATTGTTTTTTTCGCGAATACGCAAAGGTTGCATATCATTTCATTGATAGAAGAAGATAAGAGTGAATACAGGTGGTGGTACAACACATGACACGAACACAACAGGCGTGAACATAGTGCCCGGAGCAGAGAGGCATGGGATGCTCCGCCCAGAGAAAAAACAACACAACGAAAACTCGCCTCGCGGGAAGCACCCAAACCAAAACACCATGACGACCAACATCTCAAAAACCACTGCCAAGGACACCGCGAGCAAACAAGACAGCGCCTTCACGAAGGAGAACGACCCGTCGCCACCCGATCCGGATAGTCGAATCTAGGGTTTCCCCTGATGCTTGAAGAGGGGCACATACGCTGGCCATAGCAGCGCCTCCAAGAAGGGGACGGCACCCGCGGGTGTCGCTGCTCCTAGCGTCGAAGGGTCGAGCAAGGATTTCTCCTGGCCAAAGTCTGAGCAATCCCAAGCCGTCGGAGCAAGATTCAGAGAAGAGGAAGCCAAGTCATTGGTCGGAACCGCCACCGCGAGAAAGGGAGCCACGGACGCTGCCAAATGAAGCACCGGACGCGTGAGCAACGGATCACGCGGAAGGAGGTTTGGCGAGGTTAGGCGGCTGGGCAGAAATGGGAAGCAATGCAGGGGAAGCGGAGGTGGACGAGGACCCGGACAAGCCAGGATCTAGAGAGGAGCGCAGATCCGGGGCGTCCGGACCGGAGCCGCAAAGACGCCAACGAGCCAAGGAGTCGGAAAAGAGGAGTAGCTCCAGGAGCAAGCTGGAGCCAGAGCTGCGCCGGGGTGGATGCCGACCAACCGAGAACACCTGCAGGGGATGGTGCGGAGCCGCCAAAAAGCCGGCGAACCGGAGGAGCCGGAAGGGACGCTACACACGCGGAGCACCGGTTCTGGAGCTGCATTAGCCAACCATGGGGGGGGGGGGGAGGTGGACGGGGCGTGTCCATGGCTGCCGAGCTGAAGCCGCACCTGCAGGGGAGGCGGGGAGGGGGGGGGGGGGGAGGGGTAGGGAGCTCGCGCCAGTCCCGCTCCCGGCCGGCGCTACGGGAGGCAGCCGCCGCCGGGCAACCTGTTCCACCAGGTGATGGGGATCCATAGCTCGGGGGCATGGCGCCGCAACGCAGGATGGGAGATCGAGGGCCTAGCGCGGCCGCGCCGGCCAGCTGTCCGCCGTCGGGGACGATGGAGTGGTCGGATGGGGGTGGGGGGAGCCCCAAGCAGCAGCGGGTCGGAGAAGAAAGGCCCCGCGGCCACCATCCCAGAGTCCGGCGCGGCTTCGCCGGCCAGCCGTCCGGCAACGGCGGCGCGGGAGTGGGCAGAGGGGAGGCTTCGGGCAGCGGCTAGGGTTCCCCTGTGTCGCCCGAAGCCGGCGACGTGGGGGTCGGGCGAGCGCGGACGAAAGAGCACTTATGGTTGTGGCTTGCATCTTTCTTGTTGATATTTTTGTTTATAACTCGATTAAACAAAGAGAGTACAACTAAGACCGTTGCTAAAAATAAATCTAGATAAAATTCCTGGAAAATTGTTGTCTGGAGCTCTGCTCTTCGCATCTTCATGTTGTTCCAAGCATCTGACAACGAAAACATCAAAACCATTATTTGGTTTGTCCAAAAACACTCACAAATGAGAGTCGATTCAACCGTTGCAGCCGCCGGTGAGACCTTAGGTGGGACGTACATAACATTCAATTCCAAGTGCAGGTCGCAAAAACCAACGTCAGCCAACTGGTTCCCCGGAAGACCTGCCAGGTGTGTGCATGTTTCATTGAGTGGATCATAGACTTGTAGCATCGGAGTTGCTTTGTCACTAAGTAAGTAATAGCTGTAATAGCACATTAGCTTTCCATCATGACGCATGACCTTTAGAGGGATCACCAGATCAACTGTTTCAGGCATCGGGATCATGTACGCCTTGACCCAGGTGCCCTTGGCCAAATCAGACAGGAGCCATATGGTCGTGCAACCATGTTTGGTCCCGCGTCCCTCCGATTGAACCATGGAAAGGGTGCCGTTGAGCTCGACCATATGAGGCGTTGTATATCTCATCTCTGGGGCTTTGATGGACCTCTTCCATTGCTCGGTCTCGAGGTCAAGGCGGAGGACATAGTCCCCACGCAACAAGCTGTAAAGGAAGTAGAGCACACCATCTATGGTGACCGTAGAGTTTTTGTGGAGGCCGAAATAGCTTGCAATTGGTGGTGATTGCATCCGCCTCCACCCTGTGGCGCCGTCTTCCAACGCGAGAACCCAGCAGGCGTGCACCGGCGGATGACCATGACTGATAGTGGCCATGAGGCGGACCACCTTGTACTTGTCCGACGGGGCAGCGTAGCCGATACCCAAGGTGCAGAACGCTTCGTCGTCGTCCATCTTCGTGGAGGTCACGAGCACGTCCCCGGTGGCCAGATTGATCACGTTGAGGACGCGGCCGACGCGGGTGGCGCAGACGGGGCCGCGGGGGCCGGAGATGATGGTCCAGAGGTCACCTACGGACTTGACCACCCTCACGACGCTGCCGTCCGTGTCCAGCAGCCGCAGGTCGCGGCGCCCTCCGCTGGCCACGCCATGGAAGGAGTTGGCGACGATGAGGAGCTGCGGCTCCGTACGGGCCTTGTGGGCCGCGACGAACGCGGGGTCGGAGATGAGCGCGCCCCACCCCCTGGACGCGCACCGGAACCGGCACACCGACTTTACCGGCGCCCAGGAGAGTATCTCGGAGACGACGTCGTTGGGTACCGACGTCGGCATGGTCAATCGGTGGCTGGAAGGACCCGCCCGCGCGCGAGTCGTTGCGAGGCTGGAAGGATCGCTCCGGTGTTCACCTGCCAGGCACAATGGCATCGTATTGTACACGACGACGTGGGCGTCGTCCTCCTTTTCTTGGCAACTGTCGGCATCGTGGATCGCAAGGAACCACCCGCGCGCGCGTTGGCGTGCAAGTAGCCCCTTCCTTCCTTGTTGGAATTCCGCGTGAGGAGTTGAGTCATGGATCGACGCGCGCGCGTACGTGTTTGTGTTTGTTGAGATGAGAGAGAAGGAAGAGAAAGGATGGCTTCGCTTCTCTTCGTGTTTGTGTTGTGGAACTGGAGTATGGCATAAATTATGTACAAAGATTGGGCCCCTACATCTATGGCCATAAACTGTAGAATGAATTTTGGACAATTCACCAAAATTCATTCTATAGTACATTGATATTTGAACGGCAAAATAGAGTATTAACTGTAGAAAAACATAGATTCAGCCTCAAATATTGTAAGGAGGAACCAACCTATACCACTTACAATTATGTTTTTTTTAAAGGTCTCATACCGGAGAATATTTAACCTATTCGTTTAAGCAACAAGAAAATAGGAAGGTAACCTCTTCATTTAAGCAATTCCTGACTAAACATAGATTGACCGCTTTTTCAGAAAATAAAGGAAAACTCAGGGTGATGTAGCAGATTATTTTCCAAGAAAATATAGATTATCCGCTTTTTTCAGATCTGAACAGCAGATTATTTTCTGAACATAGAAATATCCAACTGAACAAATGAGTATATCATCGTAGCATATAGGTATTAGGTCGTAGTCGGGAGTCGGGACATCATGAGCGCTTGAATTTAGCACTACCATCGAATTCACAACTGAACCATTGTATACAGGAGATGGTTGGACAGAACCTGACCATGAAAAAAATATCCACAAAATGACTGGGAACTAAACCTCGTATATCATCATAGTGGATATAAAATGGACGCGAATTTTTAGGACATGCAGCCACGCGATGCCGCTATCCTGGACGTCCGCACGCGCATCGTGATTCTTACTTAATATAGCCCCATTAGCAATACACATCGTGTTAATCATTTGTCCTTCGAACACGTCACGGTATACATCACAGGAGCAGGTCGTACCGCATTTATGATTCGTAGGGATAAATGCAAGTCTGCCAACACTGCCACGGTTCTGGAGATGGCATAACTTCTGTGTTGACGTGGGGCAGTCATCATTTAGCACCACCCTCCATAGACCGGGCCCTTTAGATCTTCTTCAAGCCGCGGCCTGTAGTAAAACAGAGGGAGGGAATGAAAAAGATATAGGAGAGAGGACATGGCTTTTGCACAAACGGAGCTCAATAGGTTACTCAATACAAAAAGTCGTTGATTCCATCGTTTTTTGTTTATTTCGGTATAAGCCTGCGAGCTGGGTGTCATGTTGGGCTGTGCAGACTACAGGAGAGCTGGGAGAATTGATGGGCGTAGAAGAGGTGGGTCTCATTAAACGCTTGTCTATTCATGATTTATGGACTGTCGGTGGCTGTCGTGCACATGTAAATGGTGGTATTAATGACGTCCCTGTTGTTTGGTGTATTAGGATTTGTTTTGCCATGATGTTGTTGCATGCACACAAACGTTTGGAGATGTATTATTGATAGGCCAGCAATCTACCCGCATGAAAAAGCAACGCGCACTAGCTGATACATGCATTACAGAGCACAGAAAGAAAAAGAAATACATATGAAAACTACTGCAGTGCCTTTGCAGAGCGGCTAAGCTTCAGAGTTTGTGCATGAAGATCATGGCCATGGCTCGCAGCTTCAGGAGCCCCATGATAAAAATGTTCTTCAAAATGCTTGATTCTGTTCGAGAAGAGATACGTGGCGATGGACCGATGCATGCGAAATCAGATGTCCAGCACGCTGAAGTATTGTATGTACTTGTTTGCCCACTTCCAGAAACTGCATCCTCCATGCTGCAACGAAAGAAAAAGAGATTAGTCTGGAATGAAGAACATGGATGGAAAGGAACTTCAGAAACGTACTCAATGCCGTAGCCCGCGTTGCATTCAGGAAACGAGGGAGAGGGGGAAACTGGTTGGTGGTGTGGTGTGATGCAGGTGGTGTGGAACTGCGCTGGGACTGGGAGCCACGGACATGGATGAACACATGCTTGTCAGCTGAGGCAAGGATTAGAGGAATGCAGAAGGAGAACAGCGAAAAAATATGCACAAATTATTCATACTATTTGCACCATTTGCATAACTATTTTTCCTACCTACTGATTCCTTCATTTCCATAAGCTAGCAAAGTGTTCTGGACAGATCACACATATCCATGCTAATCACCAACCTCACGTAATATAAAAACAACCCAGCCATCTCTAATCCATAGGGGAAAGGGAGGTTAGTGACATATCTGAAGTTCTGAACCTACATACAAAAGGGAGAGGGGAGATAATGGCAAAAGGATGCATCGGTGATAGCCACGCCCAGCTGGAGACGAGTCCCTCTTTCCTGTCCATGACCAGAGGAGGCTGCTGCTTCACCCATCCGCATCAGAGAACAAGCACGACCAACGCAGCGTGAGTGGCAGAGAGCTGGGGATGGGAGGGAGGAGAGAGGGATGGGGACAGATGGGAGAGGGAGGGGAGGAGAGTTCTACCTCCGCAACAGCGAGGATGCCCGCCGGCGATGTAGACAGTGGCGACGAGGCTGCGAGATCCGATGTCGCAGGAGAGAGAGGGGAGCGAGGAGAGCGGCGTGACCTATTCCCTCGCTGGTTTCCGCGTGGTGCAGCGATCCGTCAGGTGCACAAAGAGGTCTCGTTTAAATGCACGAGCCTGTCTTGTGGGCCATCTGCTGGACATGGACAGAGGTAATACGGGAGCTATACCAGCTTGTCTACGGTGCCTGGATAAGGCTATACGCGCTCGATGTATTTAAGTCGCACCAATCACGAGGAAATCACCGGTGTTGATAACGACCTCGCGTGGCTGCATGTGCACACGCGATTTATCGATATAAAATGGCACTATAAATTTGATGTGTCTACATAATATGGGGTTTGACTTGTACATAATATGATAGGTATGGTGCCACGTACATGGATCAATCCAACTGTGTATTCAGAGGAGCGAAAAGGAGAGAGAGCAGCTAGCGCAAGATAGTGCAGACTGCTACAGCCACATCAAATACAGTGCTTAGAGCAACTCCAGACGCGCCCCCAACACGCCCCCCTCAGGCGACCTTTTACGCGCTGGCGCCGAAAAAATGCCCCAGTCTCGCCCCCAAGACGCCGAATCCCGCCGGCTCGGCCCGTTTTTGGGCCCGGCGATCGCAGGCCGAACCCGGCGCGCGTGAGGAAAAAGCACACCTGGGGCCACACTGTCAGGCGAAAAGTCAAGCCGACCGTCCAGATTCTCCTCCCACCCTCCCGCGCTCGGCAGCCACCCTGTCGATCCCGGCGCCGCCCACACACACAACAGCTAGATAGGCCATTCCTCACTGGAAAAGAGAAGAGGTTTCGCCACGGCAGTCTCTCCACCACCGTCCGGGTGATTTTTTGGCGTTTCGGCCGCCCAGGGGCAGTGCACCGGCAGGTGTGCGCCCACCACGCCGGCAAGGTGTTCGGCGATTTGTCTGCCCGGCCCGGCGATGGACTCGGACGACGAGGAGGCGCGCGCGGCGTTGCTGGAGGAGGAAGCCGAAGCCGACGTCTAGGAGCATCTCATGGTGCTCTCCGCCTTCGCCGGCCTGCTCGCGAGCAATGAAAAGCCGCGGCGAGGTGGCTCGGCGCCGGGGCGGGTGAAAGCAAAGAACCGGCATCAACAACTGCAGCACGATCTGATGGAGCACCTACGAAGGATTAAGGGCGACGCCTAGCTCGACGTGTGATGAAATATGAGTTTTTATTTGTTGAACTATATAATTTATATTGAACTATTTTGTTGAACTATTTGATTTCTATTGATTTTCTATGACGAACTATGTGATAAAAAATTATTTATGTTGAGAATTCACGCCGAACCACGCCGAATACGGGCTGATTCGCGCCGATATCGGGTCATTTTTCGCCGAAAATGGGCCGACATTGGCGCCTGGGGGCGACGGCTGGGTGCCCAACTGCCCCCAGAGCCGATTATACCACCGGCTCGTCCCCAGGCGGCGATTTTTACGTCTCTTGGGGGTGCCAACGGCCGAAGATGCTCTTAGGGCATTTTCAACGCCAGGCGCTAGGTGAGGGCGCTAGGGAAAATTTCCCATCCGATTGTCAGTTGCATCTTCAATTCCTGGCGTCCGATGCCGCAGGGACGCAAAACAAGGCAGCGAGTGCTTGTCCTTTTTTCTCCGCGAGATGAGGCAACCAGCGATGTTTCAATCCGTACTTAGCGCTGATGGTTAGCGCCCAGCATTGGACCAGATAACGCTTAGAGCTTTTAAAATCTTTTTTTATTTATTTCTTCCAGTTTAAGCGCCTAGATAAGAATCCACCATTGTAGCATGGGCGCCAGGCTCAAATTCCCGGCCAATTAGCGGTTATTTTACTGAATCCCGATGCAAGGTTAAGCATCCGTGCAAAACTGTGCACCGAGCGCTAGGCTTTTTTTCTTTCTACGTCAAGCGCCCAGATAGTTAAATTAACCCACGAAATTAGGCGGCTGCCATTGTAGACACGGGCGCTTAGATGCCGATTTAATTTTTTGATATTTATTTTTATCTGTGTTAGCGCTTACACAATCGGCTTGCATTGTTGATGCCCTTAGAGCATCTCCACTAGGCTCCCCAAAAAGCCCCCCAGAGGCACTTTTTCAGCGCCGGCGGGCGAAAAAACCCCAGTCGCGCCCCCACGATCTTAAAAAACGCCGGATTTGGCCAAAAACAGTGCTGGCGGTCTCGGGGCGATCCCAGGGCACCGGGGGGCTGTTGGGGGCGGAGAGAGAAGATTTTGCATGTCAATGGCCCACTGTCAGCCTCTCACTCGTCTCTCCATACTTTTCCTCCCGGTCCCCACCCACGTGCTTACCGTTCCCCACATACTCGCCCCCTCCCCCCGTGCTGGTCGCGGCCGACTCCTCGCCGCACGTTGGCCTCTGCCTCCTCACCGCCGCCTTCTGCTCACACAGCTCCGCCGCGCCGCCCTACTCACAGCGCGCCGCCGTCGCCGCCCTGCTCGTCGCGCACCGGCCCGGGCTCGAGGAGCGGTGGCGCTGGCCGGATCTGGCGAGGCCGGGGCAGGTGAGGCCGGGGCTGGTGAGGTGGGGGCGTGGCCGGAGCGCGCGTGGCCGGGGCGGAGGAGGAGCGCGTGTGGCCAGGCGGAGGAGGACGGGACGGGGTGGCGAGCGGACGGGGCCTTCCGCGCCAGCGTCGATGGGGGCGCGCGCCCGGCCTTCAGCCCCGTGGACCTCGGCCGCGGCTTCGGCTTCGTGGAGGTCGAGCTCTACGGCGACGTCGTGCTCCTCTTCGTCAGCCACCCGGATGCATGCTTCCTATTCTTGCTGCTTCTCCGTGCAAAGAGGCGGATGCATGCTTCCTATTCTTGCTGCTTCTCCGTGCCAGCGTCGACAGGGGCGCGCGCCCAGCCTTCAGTGTGGAGCGGCCGTCGCGCGAGCCGGGAGGAGGTCGCGGTTCCCTGCTCTGCCTCGCTGCGCCGGAGGTCCAGCCGCGCGCGCAGTCGCAACCGATGCCGCGGTCCGGCCGCCTCGCGGAACTGCTCAGGGCGGAGCCGTCCGAGTGCGGCGACGACGAGGGCGAGGCGGACGCGGCCATGCGTGGCCGGGCATGGTGCGCCTCGAGGTGGAGCACGGGGGCGTCGTCGAGGCCACGACGAGGAGCCGGGAGGAGGCCGCGGCAGCCAGCCGTTGTCGTGCGTGCGCCGCGATGCAGCCTGTGCGGCGTGGGGAGGACGTCGGCGGCGGCACCGTGGGGCGCGCCGAGCTCGAGCAGCGCGTCGCCGGCGGCGGAAGACGAAGACGCGGCCGAGGGAGTCGCCCGGTCGGCTGGGGTTGTCGCCGACGAGCTCGAGCTTGCGTGGCCCGTCAGTGCTCACAACATGTTTGTTGTAATGACAAAGCGAAAAAAAATTAAAACACAATCTGGGAAGCACAACGGCTGGAATTTTTTTGCACCCAGACGCAAAGTTAGCGCCGGGGCCTCCCAAGGAGGCCGAAAAAACACCTCCTGAAGGCACAACGGCTGGAGATACTCTTGGGGCATCTCCAATTTGAGGCGCTAAGCCAGGGCGCCAGGAAATAAATCCCTGTAGATCATCGGTTACACTGTTTATTCCTAGGGCCAGGTGTGGCATCGATGCAAAGGAAAGCATCGAGCGCTAGGCTCTTTCCTTCCTCGTACGAGAGGCTGGGTCCTTTCTTCTAATCGGCAATTAAAGTCTGCTATTAGCGCCTCCCACTGAAAGAGTGGGCGCCAGATCCCTTTTTATTTTTTGGATATTTTATTTTTGGCCGATGCTAGGCGCCGGCCGACCGGCGAAAGCGCGCGCCGGTCAGCTAATGACCGTTCGATCAAACTAATTTAATCCGTCCGATCGTACGTTACGTGGGCCGGTCGTCCTTTTTTCTTGCTTAAACCGTTATTACTGCATAATTCATGCGTTGCCGTACTTGACACCAGAAAATAAGGAGATCGTTTACTCCTCCCGCACTCAATGCTGGACGCCGACCCTTGTGTGCGTCACCGGCCCAACGCCTCCAGTCATGGCCGCTCGTACGTCGCGGCATAGGTGTCGGTGGCGTCCAACCAGCCGTCCCATGGTCTCATAACTTCGAGCATTGCGTGTCGCAGGAGTCGTCGCTCGTTGTAGCACCTAGTCGCCGCAGTAGTAGCATACCACACGGCCGTTCCAACAGCACCATGCACCACCGCGCAGCTCCTTCGGCGTCACCACTTGCACCATGGTCAACCCTGCCATCTCCGGTTGAAGCTTTTTTTTATCGCTGATTGTAGCTTTTTTGGATGCCCGTTGTAGCTTTCTTTGGCCTTGGTTGCAGCTTTCCTCACCGCGCTCGCAGCTTTCCCTATCACTGGTTGCGGCCGTCGCGTCACCAGTTGCAGCTCCATGGTGGGACGGTTGCATCTTGTCGTAGCAAGGTTGCAGCATTCCCCATGGTGTTGTAGTGGTCGGAAGCCATCATCGCCAGTGGTTGCCGTTCGCAGATCCGCCCTTGCTAGTCCAGCAGGAAGTAGTCGCCCCGTAGAAAAATGCCGCCGTCTGGTAGCAGGCCAACACCTATGTCGCTGCAGGACGTAGCAGCCGCCATCGTAGCACATCCGTCACTGCATCGGCGTGCCGCCGGCCACAGCGCTCAACGTCGCCGCTCACACCATTGGCGCGTTCAGTTGAAGTTTTTTCTCACACCGGATGAAGCTATTTCCATGCCAGTTGAAGCATTTTTCACAAGTTGAAGCTTTCCACCGTCCCGATTGAAGCTTTTTTCATCTATGGTTGAAGCTTGTTCTGTGAACGCTTGCAACTCCTTTTGTTTTGCAGTGCCCGATTGAAACTTTGTATATCTTTCGGTTGAAGCTTTTTTTCATCTATGGTTGAAGCTTTTTAAGTAACGGTTGCAGCTTTTTCAGTTTAGCAATGGCTGGTTGAAGCTTCCGTTGTCGATGAATGAAGCTTTTTGATCTAGACTTGAAGCTTTTTTTGTCAATGGTTGTAACACCCATATCGGTGGTTTCAACATCTCCGTCGCCCCTATGTTTTTATTCATCAGTACCAGCTTCTGGATTCATCGGTTGCAGCGTCTGTACATTTGGATGCAACAATTTTATAGTAGGAGTACTCAATGCAGGCGGGAGGTAGAAGAAAAGTAGAAGATAAGGCAAATGATAATTAAGGAAAAAAAGAACCGTCACGCAGGGTTCGCCACGTATATTTTTCTTCAACCATTGTTCAATTTTGCTAGGACCGGTGACAGGAATCGCTACAACCATTCATGTCGACAGTAACAGCGACGACCACGATTTGATTCAACCTTCGTCGGTTGTAGCTTTTCCCGCTGTCGGTTGCAGCAAAAATACTAGCGCCGTCGTCGCCACCACAAACTTCGTCGTGGCCGTTGCAGCAAATCACATATCCGATTGTAGCTTTTTCATTGCCGTTTATAGCAAAAATGACCGCCGGTGGTAGCTTTTCATGCTTCCGGTTGTAGCAAAAAATCGCAACACCTCGGTCGCCACCACAAAACTTCGGTGTTGCCATTGCAGCAAATCACGTCATCGAAGGTAGCTTTTTTTTGTTGTCGGTTCCAGCAAGAACAAGTGCTGGTTCCAGCAAAAAATTCAATGAAGCAAAAAAACGCCTGACCCGGTTCCAGCTCGTCTCCGCGGTTCCAGCTTTTCTGCAGATGCTCCAGCAAATCTTGAACATGTTTGCAGCTCTGTCGTCGACTGGTTCTAGCAAATCTTGAGCACGACGCCTGCTCGGCTTGGAGCTTGAACCATGGCGGGGCGGCCGTCGCGCACGGGGGCGTCATCGCCGGCGAAGTCGTCCCAGCCGTTGTCTTGGCCAACCCCTACAGCTTCGTGGGTCGTCGTACCAGAAAAGCACGTGAGCAGCAGAAAAAAGAAAGTGGCAGCACGGGATGGGCCAAATCACGATTTGCGGCGAACTTCATGGCGTCCATGTTGCTTCTTGCCGGTAGGGAGCTTTTGCGAGGAGAGAGTGCGCTATCAGGAGGGATTTGGGGGAAAACCGTGGAGGGTGAAGGGATAAGGCCGCTTTTTTTTAGAGAAAAGGCATCAACCGAGCCCGAGATGGGGCTCGAGCCTAGCCCGGCTTTGAATTAACAAAGCCATCAACCGGCCAGGATTACAGATCACAAGAACCAAAGAAAGAAAAACAACACGGTAAGATACATAGACGCTGGAAAGCAGCTAACTAGCCTCAAAGCTACAAGCTAGAAGATAAAACAGATAAGCACACAGCTGCAGACATCGAGGCCCTCCTCCGAGACCAAAGCACCAGGGAGCTAGACCAAGCTGGCACCGAGGAGAAGGGGATGACCGGCATCACAGGGAGTGTGGTCACCAAACAGCTATGGACCCCGACACGGCACAACCATCCAATTCCATTTCCGAAGAAGGCCACAACCTCCTCGCCTGGCTCGAAAGGCGCCGCACCGTCGGAAGATAGAATGCTCCACCTAGAACTAGAATGGTTGTCGCCGGAGGATGGCCACATAGAGAGGATCCCCGCATTCCCGACGAGCCGCAAGAGCTTCCCACAAGAAGAATTGCCCATGGCCCGGCTGCAGAGGAGGGATAGCACCAAGCTTGGACGAAGAAGACACACCACTGACGTCGCCGAATGCACCCCAACAGCGCACACCAACCAAACAGCTCCCAAAGGCGGCGCCTTCAAGAAGGAGTACGACGCCGAGAGCGCCGCCGCCGCCCACCGAGGTTAGGGCTTTCACCCGGGAGGCTAGAGGAGGGCGGGTGGAGGGAGTCAGACCTGACAAACGCCTCCAAGGGGGAAGAACGGTGCCCTCGGGCGCCGCCGCCGTCGCGGCCAGCCATGGCCGGCCATGGATTTCTCCTGGTTTGGCTCCACACCACCACCCCACCCGCAACACGGAGACCGAAGATCGAAGAAGAACGCCGACCCAGGCCCGGAGGGGAGGGATCGCACCGCGTCGGGGAAAGCAGGGAACGCCAGATCTGGTGCCGCCGGCCGCCAGGACCGCGCAAGGTCCGCGCCCAATGGATCCCCGCCGTCCTCACGGCCAGGGACACCGCCACCACGCCCGCGCCACCGCTCGCCGCAGAGCCGGTGGCGCCACTCCGACCGAGGCCGCCGCCCCAGATCCCGTGGCTCCCTGCGAAAAGCAGAGCAGCAGATGCCCCGCCGCCACCTTCCTCGGCGGCGCCCCGGGCTTGCCCGGCAGTGGCCTCAGGCGGCGGCGAGGGGGTGGGAGATGGGAGGGGGAGGACTCTACCGCGATCTAGGGTTTCGTCCCCGAGACGCCCTGAAGGGGCGGCGCGGGGGTCAGGAGGGGGGGGGGGGCCTCAAGGGATAAGGCCGCTGGGTGTCGGTGGGCTGGGCCCCGCATATGATACACATGACGCTACAAGCAACGATGGATCCAAGTGAATCCGACGACGCACGAGCAACCGGCACGTTGTTTCGGCCGTTCCCGCCGGAAGCCAACGTTTCCCTTTATTTTTCTTGCCCCAAGCGCTTAGATAGGAGCCCAACATTGGAGATGCACTTAGAGGAAAATAGAGTTTGTACCAAGATCTCAAAACAACGAGATTACCCTTGTGAAATTCGCAATCGGGGCGATTTTACCAATGAAAAGCACCGGCAAGTCTTGACCTCGCCGATGGAAGAGTGACGCTTCAAAACTGTCTCGCGCTATTATGCAAAGACACATGGAGTAAGCAACTACTTCCTCCGTGCGAAAATACTTGTCATGAAAATGAATAAAAAAAGATGTATCTAGAACTAAAATACGTCTAGATACATCTTCTTTTATTTATTTTGATGACAAGTATTTCCGGACGGAGAAAGTAGGTGCCACCATGTTTCCTACTCATTTTCCCTAAGTTGAGGGGAAAAAACTGTCACAGTCGTGTTTTCTCGACATTGAGAAAAAAACTGCCTCCCGCAGGGAACGAAGTGCCCACAGCGGCGTGTTGCTCCAAGCCCAATCCAATATCGACCACCTTCCATCTAAAAAAAAATCAAAAAATTGGTCAGCTTCCCGTAAAAAAGTACACGTACGCACATATGTATTCCACCGCAACGTATCATCATGAAACCCCTAGCCAACCAGGATCAAAACCCATGTTTAGCATTTTGGTGTCTCATTGATGTGAATTATTTTTCCAGTGTGAGACGATGTGCGAACTCACATGATGACTTTGCCAATCCTGAAACATCGCAATTCCAATCCGGTCTTGGATAGGGGTTGTGTGAGTGCATATGTATGGTGATGTGAGTATGTGCATCTACATTTGTAGTCGGTGTTTTCTTAGGAAAGAAAACCTAAAGAAAAGAAAAAGAGGGAAAATTATGCTCAACCGTGGACGGTCGCTAAGCTCGGGTGTACATTTATTTGTTTGTGCACTGTGAGTACGTGACATATATTTCGTGGGGAAACGTTTCCCTACGGTGCGCCGGCCGAGCGTTTCGGCCGGTCGCGAGCGAGTCGGGGCGCGTGGAATCGGATCGTGCTGGATCCTTTACGCATGGGGTGCCACGACCACGGCCCACGTGGGCTGGCTGGCCCACGCCCGCGTCCCGCTAGCCTTATCCTCTCATGCGGGTGTCTCTACTTTCTCCGTCTCTCGATCCCATTTTTTCTTTTTGCTTCATGGCGACGGCGAGCCGCGGCGACCTCGGTGATGAGCGATGGAGGCAAGGCGATGTGCATGGGGGAGCCACCACGCATCTGGTTGCAACCGCAGCTTTGGCGAGCTCCGCCATGGCCGTTGACGCCGCGTGCTGGAACCAACGCCCATCCATGCTGGAACCAGCCACTGTGGTTGCTGGAACCGGCATCAATTTTTGCTACAACCGTTGAGGCTTTTTGCTGGAACCGGCATCCCGTACAGACTCTTCTCGTCCACTCATTCATCCCCTTTCTCATCCCCTACCTTCAGCGAGCGGCCAAAGCAAGCCGCCGAAGAAATCACCTCCGCTTCCTCCCGCAGAACCCTGCATCTCCGGTGCCTTGCAACTCCGGTGACCCTCGACTGGACGGTGGCGGAGGCATTGCAGAACCTGCTGCACGCGCTTATGCTACAACCACTAACCAAAAAGCTTCAAACTAGATGAAAAAAGCTTCAACCAGAAATATGAAAAGCTGCAAGCAGTCATTGCCATGGCGGAATGCTACAACAGTTGACATAAAATGCTAAAACCCTTGATGAAAAAAGCTTCAACCGAAACGATAGAGAAAGCATTAACTAAGACTGCTACAAAGAAAAATAGCTGCAACCGTTGATAGAAAAGTTTCGAACGTAGACGAAAAAAGCTACAACCATTGAAAGAGAAAGCTACAACCATACACTACATAATCAGAAAAGTTGCATCCATTGTAGAGAAAGCTTCAATCATATGTGCGAAAAGCTTCAACCGGCGTGCGTTGCCACCGGAGCTGCAATCACAGTTGATGGCCTGGTAGCCGTAATCGACGCAATTTCGTGCAGCGATGAGCATCAACGGTGAGCCGCGGCGGCGGAGCTACAACCAGGGAGAGCTACAAGCATCACCGCTGCAAGCTGCAACCGCAGATGTAGTTGTTTCATGCGTCACGGCGACGATGAGGACGAGCGGGGAGGGTTGGAAGCGGCGGCGAGGGTGGGGACCAGCAACGGGGATGGCCGACGAGGGTGTGGACCGGCGACGAGGACGGCTACCAGAAGGGATAGGTATTCCTTTGTTCTGCAGGAGTTCATTTACTGCCTAGGCAGTGTTAGGTATTCCTTTGCCCACACATAGCTGGCGGCGGACATGAGGTGAGGGCGACCACCGGAGGCGCCGCCGGGATCTTCTTCGGATCCCGCTGATCTGACGCCGCCGTTGCGGATCGCCCCGGCCTCGGCACCCTCCTCGGCTCAGCCCGATCCCATCCATCGGGATGTTCGGTTTCTCTCGTCGCCGGATGAAGCTGGGAAGGTCAAATTTTGGTTCCCTTCTATCAGAACAATGCCCCTAGCGGCGGACATGAGGCGAGGGCGACCACCGGAGGCGCCGTCGGGATCTTCTTCGGATCCCGCTGATCTATCGCCGCCGTTGCGGATCGCCCCGGCCTCGGCACCCTCCTCGGCTCAGGCCGATCCCATCCATCGGGATCAGATCGAGGCTGGGTGTGAGGCGGACGGGCGTGCGGAGTGGGGGTTGCGCTGGGCTGTGCGTTTCCGCGATGGCCATGGGGATTGGATCAGCTGACATCTGCATCATTCGCCGACATCTCGATGGACGACGCTGCTGGATTTGGACAATGACGTCCGCACCGACGATTATGTAGCGATCGGTGACCAGGTGATGGTTGGTTCTAATTTGCGGATTGATTTCTATGACGTGGTTGTGGAGCATCGTATGCAGATGGTTGCGGATGTGGCAAGCCAGATCGAGCTTCTCGACTCGTCCTCGCAGTCTGACGACGGGGAGCTCAGTCGGCGGGGGGAGACTGGGGGTGCGACCGCCGTGATCCATGCGGGGCTGTCGCCTGACCCCTCCGGAGATCGAAGGCGGGTGGGGGGCGGTTTTGGGCACTCGCTAACGCTGATGATGAAGACGAGGATGAGGAGGCCGAAGCGGCGCAACCTTCTCCACCTTCGCCGACCCCTTCCGATTTGCTGTGTGAGATTTTGTGTGCAGAGTACGATGAAGATGAGGTCGCTTCTACGGTCAACAACATCTTGCCCGTTGATGATCCAGCTCGGGTCGGGCTTCATGCGGGGGAGACCAAGGAGATGTTGCGTCGGGTTGTTCACCGGAGAACGGCGGCATCAGTGATCCGGCCATGGAAGGGTCCCCTACCTAAGGTATGTCTACCGAACTTAATGTTATTTGATCTGATACGACTGGAATCATGGACTAAGGTGACTAGGAGAAAGAATGCTCACCGGGAAGGGCCCCGATCGGCACCGGAGGTGGCCACGGCTTCGTTGTCGGCGGCCACGGCGATCCCGATCCATGGCGCTCGCCAGGAGCGTTTGAATCAGCTCCTGGGCTGAGTTGTGCCGATGCCTGTTGGGCCGGTGGGTTCGTTTGGGCCGGTGTCTGGTGGGTATGAGGCCCAGCCAGACGAGGCTCCAAACGCTATCGAGAGGAGGGGCGCATGCACGTCGTCTTCGTCATCTCCTACTCCTCCACCGCACATTAGGGTTTCACGGCATCGCGTGCCGCACCTTCGCTCCGCCGGACCTGGCCGGGCTCGCCGCATCCCTTCCCTTGGTGCGATGGCGGGGTCGGGTGGTGCTCCTCCACCTGGGAAGCGACCGCTCCCGCCCAACGGGGCTTCTCAGGCCTTCGGGGCGCCGCCGCCAGGCCAGGGCAATGGCCGGGGCATGCCGCCGCCGGGCCAAGGCAATGGCCGGGGCGCGCCGCCGCCGGGCCAAGGGAGTGGCAGGGGCGGTCTGCCGGCGCCTGCTGCGGCTGTCGGCCGTGCGGCTGTGAAGCCACCCAAGGACACTATGGGGCGCGGGTCAGGGGGCTAGGCTGCGGCGCTATCGGCTGGCGGGGTTGCTGTGGGGAGGCCGCCGGCTCCGACTGTGTCGTTGGGCGGGCGAGGGGGACCAGGCTTCGGCCCTCGATCAGTCGTCCAGGGCAATACTGCGGTGGTAGCTGCGGGTCGGGGAGTTGCACCACCAAGGCCACCGGCCCCTCCTCCCCATATCGTTGCTCGCCCGCCCGCGCCGTCGCAGTCCAGCGGTACTGTGGCTGCGCCTCGAGGTCAATGGGGGGATGACGGCTACGATGCCTATGGGACTGGCCAGCACCGTGGCTCTTCGTCCACGGGTGGCAGTCGTGGTTATGCTTGGCAAAGTGATGGGTCAGTTGAGAGGCCTTTCTTGGGTCCTTCAGGCGGCTTCGTTGAGGGGCCTTCTGATCCGGGTCTTCGGCAGCAAGGAGGTTTCCGAGGCCATCATGGTGGTCGGGACGGCCGGGGGGGGGGGGGGGGGCGGTACCGTCCATGTCCTCCGCCACCTCCTGTTGTTGTCGACCAGATGGCAGTTGACGGGACTGCCGAGGAGCCTGTACTGACCGGTCACGCAATGGAGGTGGTGACGGCTCTTGCTACGGTTCAGGTTCCTGAGAAGGAGGTTATGACCGATGTGTTTGCGGAGTTGACAGATATGGCTGAGGCTGATAGGGCGTGCAAGTGGGCGCGCAGGAAGGAAAAGATGCTTTGTCATCGTTGCAGCGAGAAAGGCCACTTTATTGCGGAGTGTCTGGCTCTGTTATGTGATACCTGCGGTAAACTGGCACATGACTCTAGGAGTGTCCGTTACTGCGAGATCAGGCACCGTCACTCATGATGTATGGAGTTTACTGTGTTGAGCTAACTTTTTTCGAATCTCCGAAAGAGCGAGAGGTGTCTGATGAGTCCACGAGTATGACCACGGGGATTGTCAAGTTCACCAGAGGGGAGGTGTCTGAGATACAGATCATGCAGAGGCTCCGAGAGTTGGCCCCTGGGGATTTCCAGTGGGACCTTGTCAGTCTCGCTGATAAGATGTTCAGAGTTGAATGTCCTTCCATGGAGGATCTGTAGATGTTGTTGAGTTTTGGGATGTGTAAGGTGCTGGGAACGGATGGCATCCTTGAGTTTCAGGAGTGGAAGCATATTGAGCCTCAGGGCGTGCCGCTTACTCAAGCGTGGTTGCGATTTTCAGGGGCTCCCTCTAAGCCACTGTAGGATGCTCGGGTTGTGGCCAGCATGGGCATTTTAGTAGGGAAGCCTGAGCGTGTGGACATGGAGTTCACCAGAGCTCATGGGATTGCTTGGGTTCTAGTTAGTATTTTGAACATTGAGTATGTGTCGGAAGTGGTTAAGTGAGCTTACGAGGCAGGATTTATAATCTGGTTATTGAGTTTGAGGATGAGAGCCTTCTGGTTGCGCCGGCTCATGAGTCTGACGTGGATATGCACGAGGGTGATGGC
Source organism: Triticum timopheevii (assembly GCA_963921465.1). Classification (NCBI taxonomy): domain Eukaryota; kingdom Viridiplantae; phylum Streptophyta; class Magnoliopsida; order Poales; family Poaceae; genus Triticum; species Triticum timopheevii. The sequence continues at coordinate 65,829,974 of OY997272.1, read as the reverse complement.
AGCGCGGGAGCGCAGGAGCCGCCGGTCGAGGACTCTGGACGAGAGTTGTCCAAGGGGCCGGGGTCCGAGACCGCGACGACCGGGGATGGAGTAGCCCCACCCTCCTTAGTGCCTTCGACGACTCTGAGATTTGGGTCTTTCGAGCCCTCCTCTGCACCTCCGAGGCTGTGGAGTGATCGGTTCGAGTCTGAGGAGGCTTTTGAGCTCGAGTTGCCTGCTTTGGGGTTTGAGAGTGTTGTAGATACCATTCCTGGGGATCTTGGGGGTTCTTCGATCTCGATCTGGGGGGTGAGGAGGTGAGTCAGCAGGTGGCCACTCCCCCTCGCGCTCAGCGCACGGTACCTCCTCAGGAGGTGACGCAGCTTGTCGTGCCCGGCTCGTCGGGTGGAGCCCTGGGGAAGGCGGCCTTGGGTTGCTCCCCTTCTGTTGAGGAAGGGGACTCGGGGCAGGTGGCTCCTGTGTCCTTTTCTTCGTTGGGAGGGGGTCTGGGGCAGGAGGCCTCGGATACCTCATCTCCCGTCGCGTCTACCATTCGGTTCATGGCGCCTTCGGGAGAGGGCTCGGGGCAGGTGGCCTCGGAGGCTTCTCCTCCTACGGCGCCTGTGGGGGTGGCTTCTCCGGTGCTGGGTGGGGTGCGAGGGCAGGCGGCCCTTGTACTGCCACCACCACCCTCCCTGCCGGCCCCATCCTGCGGGGCGCGCCAGAAGTCTGAGATCTTGGTGAGTGCCGGTCCACTTTCTAGCGAGGTTGTGGGTGAGCCTGTGCAGATGGATCGGCCTGCTGGTTGGGGTGAGGCAGGAGGCCGGACCCCGACCGCGATCTCTCGGGTCATTGCATTTGGAGGGATTCAGGATCCGATGTCTGAGGGGCGACGGGTGAGTGGCCGTCTCCAAGCACAGCGGGACGTGGACGACATTCAGCAGCGGTGCGCCATGAGGGCGGCCAAGCTTCGTGACGTCGAGGTCACTACTGGTATGTCGGTCAATACTTATAATTCCATTCTGTATTTTTCAAATGATGAGATTGTTGAAAGTGCAAATCAACTAGGAGTTTTGCTGGGTAGTAATGACACTGAAATCTCTATTTCGGTTAATGATTTGCTTGATCTAGGGGCTGAGCGAGCCTTAGAGATGATTCGTAATATTGCGGCTGTTAAACCCATGAGTGATTCTGAGGTTGATGCGCTCGGGGTCAGGGTGCTTGACAATTTTTGTGCGGATCTTATGCAACCTATTACTGAGGGGGATGTAGAGGATGATTCTACTGAGATACTTTTGGCTAGCCCCTCTGAGACTGGTTGTGAGGACCAGTTGCAGCGTCAAACTGTCCCCAAGCGCAGGTGGAAACGGAAGGTGTACCCGGTGTCCGCAGTGTGTAGGAGTGCTAGGATTCGTACGGCAAAAAAATTCCATGATGAACTATGAAAGGAATCTTTGGGAATAGCAGAGGTCTAAAGGACTTGGCTAAAAGAAGGTTTCTTGTTGAGGCGTTTGTCGAGCATCGTTTAGATTTTATCGCTCTATCGGAGACGGGTAGAGATAATTTTGCGCCTCAATTTCTAAATACTTTGTTGGGGGGGGGGGTCTAGATTTTGATTGGCATTGCTTGCCGCCGAGAGGGAGATCGGGTGGAATCTTACTCGGCGTTAGGTGCGAAACGCTTGAGGTTCGCAGTGTGGTTATGGGTGACTTTACAGTCAAGTTCCGGGTGCGGTTGAAGGAAGATGGGTTTAATTGGGCTCTGGTTGCGGTATATGGGGCTGCGCAGCCCGAGCTCAATCCCGAGTTCTTGGCTGATCTCGTTCGGATTTGTGGTTACGAGCAGTTGCCTATCCTGGTGGAGGGTGATTTCAATATAATTAGAAGGCGTGAGGATAAGAACAATGATAACTTTGATGGTAGATGGTCGTTCATGTTCAATACTATCATTGAAAGTTTGGACCTGAGAGAAATTGAGCTCTCGGGTAGAAAATTCACCTGGGCTAACGCGCTGCCAAATCCGACGTATGAGAAGTTGGATCAAGTGTTGGCCAGTGTCGATTGGGAACAGAAGTTCCCTCTAGTAATAGTCCAGGCCTTGTCCCGTGGTATTTCTGACCACACGCCGTTATTTGTGGACTCTGGTGAGCCCTCCCACCTGGGGAACAAGAATGTGTTCTTCTTTGAGATGGCTTGGTTTGAACGTGAAGGCTTCCTTGATCTCGTGGCTAGAGAGTGGGCTAAGGATTCAGGAGGGAAGACTGCGCTTCAGCGCTGGTAGAATAAGATTAGGCATTTGAGGAGTTTCCTGCGTGGATGGGCTAAGCATCTTAGCGGGATTTATAAGGTTGAAAAGGAAAGGCTCCTTTCCCTTATTCAATCCCTGGATGTAAAAGCAGAAACCATGATACTGCCAGCCGCGGAGCTTCATGCCAAGCTTGACGCGGAATTGAGGCTGAAAGAACTTCTTAGGGAAGAAGAGTTGAAGTGGGCGTTGCGGTCCAAGGTCCGACGAGTAGTCCAGGGGGACGCGAACACTCAATTCTTTCACATGATCGCTAATGGTAAGCATCGAAAGAAGAGGATCTTTCAGCTTGAGCAAGATGAGGGTACAATTGTGGGACAGGAAAACCTAAAATTGTACATTACCGAGTACTATAAGCAGCTATTTGGCCCTCCAGAAAAGAACTGTGTGTCTCTGGATGAGTCCAGGGTTGAGGATGTTCCTTAGCTCACAGCGATGGAGAATGATATTCTTACGGCTCCTTTCTCTGAGAAAGAGGTACTTGAGGCCATTTCGCAAATGAAAAATAACAAGGCGCCGGGCCCTGATGGATTTCCAGCGGAGTTTTATAAGAAATGCTGGCATATCATTAAAGGGGATTTGTTGCCTTTGTTCAATGATCTGTTTGCTGGACAGCTTCATCTTTTTTAGCTCAATTTTGGAACGATCACCCTTCTTCCTAAGAAAACAGAGGCTGTGAGAATTGAGCAATCCAGGCCAATATGTCTTCTTAATGTTAGTTTCAAAATTTTCACCAAGGTCGGGTGAGGGAGTCCTGGACTAGGGGGTGTCCAGATAGCCAAACTATCATCTTTGGCCGGACTCCAAGACTATGAAGATACAAGATTGAAGACTTCGTCCCGTGTCCGGATGGGACTCTCCTTGGCGTGGAAGGCAAGCTTGGCAATACGGATATGTAGATCTCCTACCATTGTAACCGACTCTGTGTAACCCTAGCCCTCTCCGGTGTCTATATAAACCGGAGGGTTTTAGTCCGTAGGACGAACAACAATCATACCATAGGCTAGCTTCTAGGGTTTAGCCTCTCTGATCTCGTGGTAGATCTACTCTTGTACTACCCATATCATCAATATTAATCAAGCAGGAGTAGGGTTTTACCTCCACCGAGAGGGCCCAAACCTGGGTAAAAACATCATGTCCCTTGTCTCCTGTTACCATCCGCCTAGACGCACAGTTCGGGACCCCCTACCCGAGATCCGCCGGTTTTGACACCGACATTGGTGCTTTCATTTAGAGATCCTCTGTGTCGTCACCTTTAGGCCCGATGGCTCCTTCGATCATCAACAACGACGCGGTCCGGGGTGAGATTTTTCTCCCCGGACAGATCTTTGTATTCGGCGGCTTTGCACTATGGGCCAATTCACTTGGCCATCTGGAGCAGATTGAAAGCTCGCCCCTAGCCATCAGGTCAGATTTGGAAGTTTAAACTATACGGCTGACATCTGCGGAGACTTGATCTTCGACGGGTTCGAGCCACAGCCAAGCGCGCCGCACTGTCACGATGGGCATGATCTAGCTCTACTATCGGACAGTGCCTTGGAGGCCGCACAAGTGTCCGCTCCGACCCTTAGCCCGGAGCCGATCCCGCCGATCCAGGACGGGTGGCTGGACACCGCCTCAGGGGCTGCTACCTCTACGGCGATAGAGACGAATACCAACCCTGTCCTTCGCAAAGCCCGTGACTCCGAGGTGCCGGACTCCTCTCCGGACTCCGAACCTCCCGCGCCCCTGCCAATCGAATCCAATTGGGCGCCGATCATAGAGTTCACCGCTGCGGACATCTTTCAGCACTCGCCCTTTGGCAACATCCTGAATTCACTAAAGTCTCTCTCTTTATCAGGAGAGCCCTGGCCGGACTATGGACAGGAAGGTGGGGATGCGGACGACGAAGAAATTCAACGCCCACCCACCACCCACTTTGTATCCACTGTCGATGATTTAACCGACATGCTCAACTTTGACTCCGAAGCCATTGACGGTATGGACGACGATGCTGGAGACGACCAAGAACCAGCGCCTACAGGGCACTGGAAGGCCACCTCAACTCACGGCGTATATATGGTGGATACACCTAAAGTAAGCGATAACGAGGAACAACGGGACGCTGCGAAGGATAATTCCCTCGAAAAGCAGTCAAAACGACGACGTAAGCGCCACTCAAAGTCCCGCCTTGACAAAGACAGCACCCATACAGACCCAGCCATAGAGCAGGGCGAACTGGTGGACGACGAACACGCCCTCGAGCAACCAACCAAACAGGATAACTTGGATAAACAATCCGTCCCCGGCGAAGATAACAGTCTGGACGATCTCACGCCGGACACATCGTTGGAGCAGAAGAAGCTCCACAAAACACTTGTCGCCACCGCACGTAGTCTGAAGAAGCAGAAACGGAAGCTCAAAACAACGGAAGACGCACTCAGAATGAGATGGAGCAAAGTACTCAACACCGCAGACAAATACGGCGATAGTCGCCAAGCAAAGAGCTACCCGAAGCGCAAACTACTGCCCGAATTTGACGAAGAGGCCGTAGAGCCCCCACAATCAAAGAACAAAGAGGCCGCCCGGTCGGATAGACGACCACACAACAAACACAGAGCGGCAAACGGTGCCGCACATAAGAAGGCACACGATCCGCATAAGGATTTGCCCCAAAAGGATGGCCCAGTTAGGTCTATCTATGGGCCAAGAAAGAAAGCTCTAGAAAGCAATGCAACACGTCGAGTATTGGAACATCACGGTACACCCAAATACAGGGGCGCCGCACACCCCCTATGTTTCACCGATGAGGTGCTGGATCATGAATTTCCAGCGGGATTCAAGCCCGTAAACATAGAGGCATACGACAGAACAACAGACCTTGGAGTCTGGATTGAGGATTACATCCTACACATACATATGGCTAGAGGATATGACCTCCACGCCATAAAATACTTACCCCTCAAGCTCAAAGGGCCAGCCCGACATTGGCTCAAAAGCCTCCCAGAAAATACCATTGGAAGTTGGGAAGAGCTCGAGGATGCGTTTCGGGCAAATTTTCAGTGGACTTATGTCCGCCCTCCGGATGCAGACGACTTAAGTCACATAACTCAACAACCCGAATAGTCAGCCCGCAAATTTTGGAACAGGTTCCTCACCAAAAAGAACCAAATAGTCGACTGTCCGGACGCCGAAGCCTTAGCAGCTTTCAAACATAACATCCGAGACGAATGGCTCGCCAGACACCTCGGCCAGGAAAAGCCAAGAACAATGGCCGCATTAACAAGCCTCATGTCCCGCTTTTGCGCGGGAGAGGATAGCTGGCTGGCAAGATGCAGTACCAGCAACCCAAGTACGTCCGAAGTCAGGGATGGAAATGGGAAACCACGACGCATGTTGGAGTAATGGGCCACGGGTAGGCTAACCCGAGTCCCAGAACCTTTCAAGACATCGGGGCAGGCCGCACCCCTCGAGTCCCAGAGGCGACTCCAAGATAAGCCGAGTCCCAGAGGCGACTCCAAGATAAGCCGAGTCCCAGAGGCGACTCCAAGATAAGACGAGTCCTAGAGGCGACTCCAAGATAAGCCGAGTCCCAAAGGTGACTCCAAGATAAGCCGAGTCCCAGAGGCGACTCCAAGATAAGCCGAGTCCCAGAGGCGACTCCAAGATAAGCCGAGTCACAGAGGCGACTCCAAGATAAGCCGACTCCTGGCCGGCGACTTCCGAAGAGGCCGGCTATAGGGAGTCGTCCTGCAACTCCAACCACCCCGTTTATTGAGGGCAGGTATGGCCACAGTGCGCCGTACCGACGGAGATCTCCGTCCGGCGCGGCACTGTTGCCATGCCAGCCCTGACATCGGCCCTTGGGGGCGGAGCCCTGTGCCCACGATGGCCTGTCTGTACGACCCAGAGACGGCGGGTCCCACTAGTCAACGAGAGTACAGAAGACGGCAAGAGCGCCACAAGACGGACCCATTGGGAGTCGGCCTCCAGGAGTCGGCTGGCCCCTCCCACGGGCCCCACACGCCATTAACCAGACACGACAGGGAATGGCAACAGTGATCGCCCGTCAGGCGGCGGCACTGTTGCCACGACCCCATGACCAAGCCCGCGTCATTAGAAGCACGGGTATAGTGATTCGCGGCCGACAAGACCTGCCCGCGGAGGACAAGGGCTGACACCCTCGTACCAGGCCAGTCGGCGGGACCCACCAGTCGGCGGGCCTGAGTAGTCGGCGGAGAAGACGGCGGCCTGAGAGACAGACGGCTGGGACCCGCGCCCAGCCGGTTTTACCATTGTACCCCTGGGGGGTAGGCCTATATAAACCCCCTACAGCACCCATGCAAAGGGTTAGAATCCATTAGCACTACCAGATCATATAGGAAGGAGAGAGCTAGCCTTGCCTTCTCCTACCTCCAGAAACAGCTCAAGGAGCAACCTTGTACTCACTTTGCCTTAGTGATCATGCGGAGACCCCGCAGAGCAGCAGTAGGGGTGTTATCTCCTCGGAGAGCCCTGAAGTTGGGTAAGATCCGCCGGCGTGCATGTCTTCGCCTTATCCCGTTTCCAGGCACCGGTGACGTTCTACTCGCCCCCACCATGATAAGCCATCCTTTGGCATATGTCGCACCCAACCCCTGACATTTGGCGCCCACCGTGGGGCCTGGTGCACCGTTGTCCGGAGATCTGTTCTAGACGGGAACCCTTTTCCTCCCTGGCGAGCGCGGCCAGCCAGGCTCGCCAGATGGTGTCTGCATCGACGCGCTGCGCGGCGCTGAGGCCGCTTGCGTAGCCAGCTGCCTCGCCGAACTTGTCGGTGAGGTTTGCCTCTCCGACGAGCCTGCATCTGACGCAGGCACGGGCGGCCCCGAGAACCTCCTCGCGGGCCTCCTCGACCAACTCCACGTCACCGGCGAGCCTGCCGTGGACTTGGAGTCCGTAGGCTCCACCGACCCGATGCTGGTCGACTCCGACGCCGCGTCGCTCGACGCATTCCCCACCAACGTGGTGGTCTACGACGAGCCGCTCCCTCACGAGGAGAGCAGCAGAAGCGCTGTCACGGGGGTGCTCGTCATCAGTCATGATGAGCGTTCCGGTGAGGGAGCTCATGACCCACTCGACACAGCTCTACAAGACCTGACCTCGCCTATTCCAGAAGACACAAACACCGAGACGCTGGAGGTGTGCCGCCTTCAGATCATCGAAGGCGCAAAGAAGCTGGCAAGCATGAGGCGCTTGTCAGAAGCCTACCAGCGTGAGATGGATCGCGCCGTGGGCGGCTCGCCGGCTCCGACTGGGCCTAGCCGCCTAGGCGCGGTCCGGCAGTGCGGCGTGGCCATTGCCAACCTGTTCGGGGCCAATTGCCCCGTGTATGCCACGCCTATGGAGAACATCCGCGCCGCCCAGGCGGCGACGGACGAGCTAAAAAACTTTGAAGGAGAAGAGCGCTGCCTGATGACGGAGCAGTCCAGTAGCTCCTCGATGCGGCTGCCGCGCAGAACGCAGCCGGCGGCCGCACGGAGGCGCCGCAGCAACCAAATGACGACCTGCTCCCCCGCCGAGATCAAGGCGCGACGTCTCGGACGCCGACTGGCGGTGTTCGCGGAAGAAAAGACAAAGAGCCGGCTGGCTGCCGCAGTCGGACTCGCATCACCATCGAGCGCGACCAAGACGGCCGCCCAAGAGCAGTGGAACGGCAGGGCGACTATCTGCCTCCCCCACCGCGAAGAGAAAGGCGAGTCTCCCCGCCACCTATTGAGCATCCGACTCTCGGTGGCCGCCTTGGCTGCCGAGAAGGAGTCGGAGAGAATGACGCCCGCCACCGGATCGACCGACTCCACCGATCCCTGGCGCTGGAAGAAGAAGACGAGTTGGGTCCGCCCTGCTTCAGACCTCGCATCCGAGACGAGCCCTTTCCCAAAGGGTTCACGCTCCCCCGAGACACGCACAAGTATACCGGCTCCGTGAAGCCGGAGGACTGGCTAGTTGACTACTCCACAGCTGTCAACATAGCGAATGGCAACAAGCGTGTTGCCGTGAAGTATGTTCCACTCATGCTCTAGGGCACGGCCCGGACATGGTTGAATAGCCTGAAGCCTCACAACATCAACAGCTGGGTCGACTTCACCGAGGCCTTTATCCGCAACTTCACGAGCACGTACAAGCAACCTCCCAAGCCTTGCCAGCTTTCCTTGTGCGTGCAAGGCCTCGACGAGTCAACACGCGACTACTTCACGCGCTGGGCCGAGCTTCGGAACTCCTGCGAGGGTGTGCACGAGGTGCAGGCTATCGAATACTTCACCGCCGGGTGCAGAGAAGGCTCCCTCCTCAAGCACAGGCTCCTCTGCGACGAGCCGGAAACCCTCGATGAGCTGCTGATCATAGCAGACAAGTATGCCACGGCCGACTCCTCCATGAAGACGGAGATTCAAGTTAGTGCGACTGGCAAAGCGGCCCCTCAGGCTCCCAGAACTCCGGCTGGAGACGCCAGTCGGCAATAGCAACAGAATGATAACAAGCGCAAAGCCCCACAGCCGGCTTCCAGCAGTCGGCAGGTTGCGACAGTTGAAGACCAGCAGCCGGAGGGGCTGCCTCCGACCAAGCGATAGAAAGGCAGCAAGTCCAACTGGTTGCCGGCCTTCTCTTACGAGTAGACTCTGGATGGTCCCTGCAAGTTCCACAGCGGCGCGAAGCCGTCAAACCATACCACCCGAAAGTGCCACTGGCTCACCAGAATCGCCAAGGGAGACGGCCTCCTTCCTCCCCCGCCTGCTGGGCCGCCGCCTCCACCGCCGCCCCAGCAGCCGGCTGCCAGGCCAGTCGGCGCAGTAAGAGATGAGTACCCAGAAGAGCATGGAGCCTATGTGGTATTCACCAGTGTGGCTGATGATCGACGCAGCAGACGGCTACAGCAGCAAGAAGTAAATGCGGTAGCATCAGATGCTCCAGAGTTTATGCATTGGTCCGAGAAGCCTATCAGTTGGAGCAGAGCTGATCACCCAGAGGTGATGCCGAATCCAGGCTCTTACACCCTGGTTTTGAGTGCCACCTTGGCCACAGATAGGCGGGCCGCTCGCTTCTCGCGAGTACTGATAGATGGAGGCAGTAGCATCAACATCCTGTACAAGGATACCATGGAGAAGTTAGGAATCAAGCAAAGACAGCTTCAGAGCAGCCGGACTATGTTCCACGGCATTGTACCTGGCCTTTCCTGCTCACCGATCAGCAAGATCCTGATAGACGTCCTCTTTGGAGACAACGATCACTTCCGCCGAGAGCCAGTTTGGTTTGAAGTAGTGGACCTCGAAAGCCCGTACCATGCGTTGCTTGGCCGACCTGCTTTGGCCAAGTTCATGGCGGTCCCCCACTATGCCTACCTGAAGATGAAGATGCCGAGTTCAAAGGGAATTATGACCATAGCCAGCGACTACAGAAGGTCGTCCGCTTGCGCGGCCGAGAGCAGTCGGCTGGCCGAGTCTCTGGTGATCGCAGCTGAGAAGCGGCTTCTTGATCGGGTTGTGGCGATGGCTGGCAAGCAGCTAGAGATGTCGCCCGACCCCAAGGAGTCGGAGGCTGAGGGTTCGTTCAAGCCGGCCAAAGAAACAAAGAAGATACCCTTGGACCCGGAGCACCCGAAGAGGTACGCTATCGTAGGTGCAAACCTTGACAGCAAATAGGAAGGCGAGCTCGTCGATTTCCTCCGTGAGAATCGAGACATCTTTGCATGGTCCCCTAAAGACATGCCAGGTGTACCGACGGGATTCGCCGAGCACAAGTTACATGTCCGACCTGATGTGAAGCCCGTCAGGCAGCCCTTGCGCCACCTGTCAGAAGAGAAGAGAAGAGTTGTTGGAGAGGAGATAGCCCGGCTCCTGGCAGCCGACTTCATTATGGAAGTGTTTTTTCCGGAATGGTTGGCAAACCCGGTCCTGGTGTTGAAGAAGAACAAGCAGTGGCGGATGTGTATTGACTACACAAGTCTCAACAAAGCTTTCCCCAAGGACCCATTTGCTCCGCCAAGAATTGATCAGGTGATAGACTCCACAGCCGGATGCGAGCTGTTGAGCTTCTTAGATGCATATTCAGGATATCACCAGATCAAACTGAACCCGGCAGACAGACTAAAGACTGCCTTTATCACGCTGTTTGGAGCCTTCTGCTACCTGACCATGACGTTCGGCTTGAGGAATGCCGGCGCCACCTTTCAGCGTTGCATGCAGAAGTGCCTCCTCAAGCAACTCGGCAGAAACACCCACGTCTACATAGACGATGTGGTGGTGAAGACGGAGAGGCGTGGAATACTTCTGGAGGACCTCAAGGAAACGTTTGAGAACCTGCGCCGATTCCAGATCAAGCTCAACCCTGAGAAGTGCATCTTCGGAGTACCAGCCGGCCAACTCCTTGGCTTCCTGGTCTCTGAACGCGGTATAGAGTGCAACCTTGTGAAGATCAAGGCCATCGAAAGGATGGAGGTACCCAGCCGACTGCTAGATGTGCAAAAGTTCACCGGCTGCTTGGCGTCCATCAGCCGATTCATCAGTCGGCTGAGCGAGAAGGCTCTCCCTTTGTACCAATTGATGAAGAAGACCACCTTCTTCAAGTGGAACCACAAGGCGGACGAGGCATTCCTCCAGTTGAAGAAGATGTTGGCTACTCCCCCTGAGCTGGCGGCTCCAACTCCTAAAGAGCCCATGCTCCTGTACATCGCCGCCACCAGCCGGGTAGTCAGCACAGTCATTGTAGTGGAGCGCAAGGAGGAAGGCAAGGCACTACCTGTCCAGAGACCAGTCTATTACTTGAGCGAGGTATTGTCGACCTCCAAGCAGAACTACCGCCACTACCAGAAGATGTGCTACGGCGTGCACTTTGCCGCCAAGAAGTTGAAGCCTTACTTTCAAGAGCATCCAATCACCGTGGTTTGCACAGCCCCACTGGCCGAGATCATCGGAAGCCGAGATGCTTCTGGCCGAGTGTCCAAATGGGCCATAGAGCTGGCTCCCTACACCATCTACTACCGGCCCCGCACCGCCTTCAAGTCGCAAGCACTGGCCGACTTCCTTGTCGACTGGGCCGAGACCCAGTACCTGCCGCCAGCGCCCGACTCCACCCATTGGCGGATGCATTTCGATGGCTCCAAGATGCGCACCGGGTTGGGAGCCGGCGTTGTCCTCACTTCCCCTAAAGGAGACAAGCTCAAGTATGCGCTGCGGATCCATTTCGCCGCCTCCAACAATGTTGCCGAATACGAGGCGCTCATTCACAGGCTCCGGCTTGCCAAAGAACTTGGCATTCGCCGGATCCTGTGTTATGGCGACTTCGATTTGGTGGTCCAGCAGTCATCTGGCGACTGGGACGCCAAAGATGCAAACATGGTGAGCTACCGCTTCCTGGTGCAGCAACTCAGCGGATATTTCGAGGGGTGCAAGTTCCTTCACGTACCAAGAAATGACAACGACCAAGCAGACTCCCTGGCACGAATCGGCTCCACCCACCAAGCAATCCCGTCCGGCGTCACCCTTCAGCGCCTCCTCAGCCGTCCATCAAGCCTTCACCAGAATTAGACTCCATCTTTGTGCCGGCTCCCCCCGAAGAAGTCGGGTCCGACTCAAGAGCCCCAGCAAACGGCACAAGGATTCCTACAGATGGCTCCAAGAACGCCGCAGTCGAAGTTGGCCCGGCGACTTCAGATCCCGGCCCGGGGACTGCGGCGACTAGCCCGAAGACACCAGAGCTCGGCCCGGGGACTGTGCTAGTCGGTTCGGGGACTGCGCCAGTCGGCCCGAGGACTTCATCAATCCAGCAAGCGGCCGCGGACTCCAGCCCTCCGCCTCCCAGCCCAGCCGCCCTTGTCCAAGTCGCAGTGGTGGCGATTGAAGAAATAGCAGCACCCTCATGGGCACAACCCATCCTCAAGTTTCTAGTGAGCAAAGAGTTGCCCACCGATGAAATCTTGGCCCGGCAAGTGCAACGCCGAGCGGCAGCCTACACCATAATCAACAAAGAGCTGGTCAGGCGCAGCGTCACTGGTATCTACCAGCACTTTGTTGAGCTAGAGCAAGGCCAAGCAATTCTCAGAGATATCCATCAAGGTGAGTGCGGCCACCATGCAGCTTCAAGAGCACTCGTCGCCAAAGCCTTTCGGCACGGTTTCTTCTGGCCAAATGCCCTAGAAGAGGCCAAGGAATTAGTCCAAAAATGCAAGGGGTGCCAGAAGTTCCGCTCCAAGCCGCTTCAGCCGGCTTCTGCACTCAAGACCATCCCCATCGCCTGGCCCTTTGCCGTTTGGGGCCTGGACATGGTGGGACCATTCAAGATGGCACGAGGCGGCCTAACTCATCTACTTGTCGCGGTGGACAAGTTCACCAAGTGGATAGAAGTAAAGCCCATCAAGAAGTTGAATGGTCCGACTGCAGTGACTTTCATCTCCGACATCATAGTTCGGTACGGCATACCACACAGCATCATCACCGACAATGGCACAAATTTTGCCAAAGGCGCCTTGGCCCGTTTCTGCGCGACGCAGGGCATCCGACTAGACTTAGCGTCCATTGCCCATCTGCAGTCAAACGGCCAGGTGGAGCGAGCAAACGGCCTCCTCCTATCTGGCATCAAGCCTCGACTGGTCGAACCACTTGAGCGTTTGGCCGGCTGTTGGCTTGAAGAGCTGCCAGCCGTCCTCTGGAGTCTGCGCACGATTCCAAACAAGTCAACCGGCTTCACGCCTTTCTTCCTCATCTACGGTGCCGAAGCCGTCATCCCAACGGACATAGAGTTCGACTCCCTGCAAGTCACCATGTACACCGAGGAGGAAGCAGAAGAAGCACGTCAAGATGGCGTCGATCTGCTGGAAGAGGGCCGGCTGTTGGCACTCAGCCGGTCCAGCATCTACCAGCAGAGCCTACGCCGATACTAGAACAGGAAGGTCAGGCCGAGATCTTTCCAAGAGGGCGACCTTGTGCTCCAACTGATCCAGCGAACAGCCGGCCAGCACAAGCTGTCGGCACCTTGGGAAGGCCCCTTCATCATCAGCAAAGTGTTGGGCAACGACTCCTACTACCTGATCGACGCTCAGAAGCCCCGAGCACGCAAGAGAGATGACTTCGGCAAAGAGTTAGAACGGCCATGGAACGCAAATCTTCTCCAAAGATTTTATAGTTGATGCAGTATGTATCACGCTATCCTTTGTATTAAAGTACCAAGACTTCGGGCCCCCCGAGACGAGCTCGGGGACTGCCCTTTTTGTTATCTGTATGATAAGAATTATGCCTTCGAATATGCTACTCTTTGTTACGCCGCTTGGCACCGGGTTCGACTAGTCAGCCTGGGGACTCGCCATCTTGCGCTATGAAATGCTTCCTGCAGTCGGACAAGTAGTGTGCGGTGTCTAAGCCGTCTCCTGCCAGAAGCCGCAGTTCGCAGAGCGACTGTTTGGCGGGCAGAGAGTAAGGAAGAATGGGTGCCCACACGAAAAATGGCTAAGGACTCAAAGCATAAACATAGCCCAAGCCGGCTTCCAGCCTCCCTTCGAAGAACCGACTCTTGAATAGTCGGCTTGCCGCCTTCTATCCAACTTGTTAAAAGACTCTAAAAAAGGCCAAGTACTTACCTTCCCTAAGGTAGCCAAGCATTTGACCCAGCGGCAGTCCGCAGAGCGGTTGTCCGTCTGGCAAGGCGGCGACTCAGGAAAGGCGGCAAAGGAAAAAGCCAAAAGAGCGATGAGCAAGGAAAGATAGAAGTCGGATAAATATTTACATAACATAGGCCCTTGCCCGAATCTTCAAACAGAAGTTCAAAATACACCCAGCGGGTGGAATTGTGCAAATTAACAAGTTTTTTCAAAGACTATTAAAACAGATAAAATAAAGGCAAGACGGCAGCCTAAGAAGTGGCAGACAGGTTCGAAGGGTCGGAGGAGACGGCGGTGTCAGGCGCCGGGGCGGCCGGCTGGGCAGTCTCGGCTTGATCGCCTCCGGCGGCAGCCGGCACAGTTGGACGCGGCTCGTTGCTGGAGGCGCGGTCGAGCTGAGGCTGGTCGCCCGCTCCGTCTTCTGGCACCTCCGTCTCGCCTCCGTCCTCCGCCTCGCCTTCCTCCTCGGTGCTGGAGCCGATCACCTCCGCCGAGTCCTCGTCGTAGTCCGGGTTCATCCCGAACCACTCCGGCGGCACCTCCTCACCGTTTGCGGCCCGCTCAGGAACGAAGACGCTGGTATCTGTGTAGTCGGCAATCGCCACCGCACGCTCGACGAGGGCGCCTTCCACAGCCACCAGCTCTGCCTGGGCCACTGACCGGAACGCGGCCAGCCGGTCCAGGTCCAGCCCCGGATACCAAGCCTTGACGAATTCCAGGGCCCGTCGCGCTCCAGCCCGGGCCGAGGAACCCTTCCAGGCCTCAAGATGGCCAGCCGCGACCTCCAGCCAGTCGGCAGTCCGGCTGGGAGTGCGCAGAACCGGCATGTCTGGCCACAGGGCGGCAATCGCCTGAGCACCAGCACATTGAAGCCGCGCAGTAGTTGATGGGCCGGCCGCAGACGAGTCTCGATTCTCAGGAGCTACTCGTTGATGGTCAGGGGGAGTTGGCGGCGATCTCCGCGCCATTTGCCCTCCGCGCCTCGCGTTCAGCCTCAATGGCTCGAGTGACCGCCTGCGAGTGGCCAGGGAAGAAGTCTGCCAAAACAAAAAAGAAGCAAGACAAAGAGTCAGGAGTCGGCCTGACCTACAGTCAGCGGCTCAAAGAATGAAACAAAGAAACTCACCATCAATGATGTCTTCGATCTCATGGAAGCCAGAGGTCAGCATCGCCTCCTTGTCAGTCCAGGAGGAGCGCTCGCTCTCGAACTTGGCCAGGAGAGCGGTCTCTCTCTTCTCCGCCTCGTCCTGCGCCTTCTTGAGCAGCTCCTTCTGCTCTGCCAGCTCGCGGCCAGCAGGTCGCGCTCCGTGGCCAGCCTACTGCACTCCTCCCCCTTGGCATGCAAGGCGGTATTGGCCTCGCTCAGCCGCTGCTGAAGAGTGGTGTTGGCCTCTGAAGAATGAAAAAGGAAAAAAGACGTTAAGTCGTCAACAAGAAAGGTTGTCGGGAAGATCCGGCCCGACTGCTCAGCAGTCGGCCCGAATCTCGGGGACTACAGCCCGCGGGTGCGCCAGCGGGCCCCCGCGGAAAAGAAGAAGGACTCACTCCGACTCTCCGACAAGTCAGCAGTCCGCTTGCCCAGCTCCTCAACGTTGCGGTTGAAGGCAGTGACACGGAGGTTGTGATACCCCTGTAAAAAGCGTTTCATACGAAGATAAATGTGTGGAACTCGCCAGATGGAGTTCCGCAGGCGGCCCGAAACTCGGGGACTACACCCAGTGGGTGCGCTGGCACGCCCCCACAAAGAAAGCATACCCGGACGGCTGCTCGCGACGCCAGATGCGCCTTGGTGCAGCTCTGGATGGCATCACCCTCAGCTCGCAGCTTCGCCTGGACGTCCAGGAGCGCCTGGTTCAGCGGGCCTGTGCTGCCTCCTCGCACCCACCCAACAGGTGCGGCGCTTGTTGCCTCGGCGTCTGGGATGGCCGAGCTGGCGGCGCCGGCCTCCAAGGGGCGTGGCGCCGAAATCGCCTTCTCAAGGCGGCGGCGCGCTGGCGAGGCAACTTGAAGGAGCAGCTTCGCCACGGCCTCGTCTTCAGTCGGCGGCACCGGCGGGCCCGCCGGCTGCTTACCATGCGCGCTCCCAGACGGCAGCGGTGGCGGCGCGGCCGTGTCCGACGTGGAGGCCTCGCCGCCGTCCTTCTCCACAATGGGGTTCTCCCCGCCAGCTTCTCCATTCTGCCCCGTGACCTCCGGGGGCGGCGGTGGGGAGTTCAGCGGGATGACAAGCAACACCGATTGGCGGTGCACGGTCTCCTCAGCCTGCTGTCTGGCTGCGACGGCGGCTTCGGCCTCTTCTAGTTTCTTCTGGGCTGAGGCCGCCACCTTCTCGGCCTCCGCCTTCTCCAGACGGCCAGCTCCTCCTCGTCGCGCTTCTCCTGCGCGTTTCGCTCCGTCGCCTCCCGGAGGTCGGCGGCGGGGTCAATCCGCCGAGTATTGGCAGACGTCTTGGCCGACCCCATGACGGAGGGGACAGCGACCCTCTCAAGGGAGAGGGGGGCCCTGAAGCGGAGAAGGCATATAAGAAATTATGACGAGATTCGACAGAAGAAAGCAAGTCAAAGACAGAGCACTTACGCAGAAACGAGTGACGGCCGTTTTACTTCCTTACGGAAGCGGTTGGCCTTAGCGACCGCCTCTTCCCGCTTGGTCGCGGCGGCCGCCCCCTTGAACTTCTTCGGCCTGCCGCCGAGCGAACTCGGCCCGGCCCGACGCTTCTTCGCGCCGACTTGACCAGCCAAGCCGGCGGAGGAACTCGCGCCTGGATGGCCGACCTTCAGTTGGTGGCGCGGGGCGACTTCCCCTTTGGCGTCGTCATCAGGCCAGTCGGCAAAGGTGGCCGAGGGCCTAAAGCCGCCTTCCTCTCCTCCTCCTCCGCATTCGGCGTCGGCCTCCATCGCCGCCGCCCCCAAGTCGGGATCGTCGACGCCGCTCTCCGCTCGGTCGGGGACGAACTCACGGGGCGGTCCCGAGGCGCCGGCCGCAGGCTGAATGAGGAGGTTCTGACTCGAAGAACAAAGAAGATCAGAAGTCGGACTCGGCTGCAAAAGAAAACAAAGTAACAAAAGATACGACTTACCACTGGCGGGGGGTTGGCGCGCGAGTACGGCTCTTTGCCGAACTGCCAGTCCGCCGCAAGCTCGCAATTCGCGATGTGGTTCACCATGTTCACCACCTCCGCGTGGGGCATGTCCCTGGTGCACATCCGACTCGGCTCCTGGTGGTCGCTCATCTGACTGATCAGATGAGGTCGGCCTTGGAGAGGAAGGACTCGGCGCGCCACAAAGGCGGCCAGCAAGTCGGCCCCGACCAAGCCCTCCGACTGCGTCAGCACTTGGAGTCGTGCGACGGTAGTGGCACCTCCGGGAGTCAGCGTCTTGACCCGGTGGGACCAGCTGGGAAGCGTTCCAGCCGGCGCGCCGGCTTTGTAGGGCGGTAGATTAACCCAGTCGCCTTCCGGGGCGACGTTCTTCACGTAAAAGTACGACCGCTGCCACATCTTCACCGACTTAATCAGCGGGATGGAGGGGAATGGATTGTCAGCGGTCGACCTTCGCATCGCGATGAAGGTGCCGCACTGAGCTGGCACGCCGGCGACGTGCGTGCCGAGCTTGGATTGGAAGAATTCTCCCCACAGCTTGATGGTGGGGAGAACGCCGAGGAAGCCCTCGCACAGGGTGGCGAAGGCAGCCAGCAGCACCACCGTGTTCGAAGTGAGGTGGTGCGGCTGGAGCCCGTTGAACTCCAAGAAGGAGCGGAAGAAACCGCTCGCCGGCAGCCCTAGGCCGCGCATGAGGTGCGAGCGGAATATGACCCGCTCGCCCTCCTCCGGCGCCGGCATTATCTCCCTCGCCGGTGCGGCACGGGCTCGCACCAGGTTCACGCCGGGGAGCCGACGCGTCTTACGGAGGAGCTCTATGAGGTTGCCGTCCACCTCGGAGCCCTCCCACATGCCGGAGCGCACGGCAGGAGTCGCGGCGGCGGAGGAAGAGCTCATCACTGCGGGCACGGCGTGGTTTGGGGGCGACGACGGCAAGAGGCAGCAAGAGGAAGCAAGAGGAGGCGGGGGAGCGGGGAAGATGGGCGCGCATGCTTCGCCGCTCCTCTCACCCCCGCCTACTTATAGCCTCGTGGGCTGAGAAGCCGATGGGGCGGGCGTGGGATTAACTGCGCGCAGGACCCCACGCCCCCCACGATTTACCCCACGAAGTTATTGCATGCAGTAACGACGTGGGAACCCCAACCGTCCGCTCGGCCGCAACGGATCCGTTCGCGTGCCGAGGCGCGGTAGTGGCGGGCCCCCCCTGACGGCCTGTCCCGTCGCGCGCGTGGGTGGGCAGACTGTCCCTGCCGCATGGCGTCGCGCGATGGGTCCACGATGGGCGACCGCGGGGAAGCATATCAGGCACGCCGCCTGGTTCCTGCCGTGACTTTCAAACTCCTTAGGGGGCAAGACGGCCCTCTACGAGTCCGGATCTAGATAGTCGGCCTGAAGGAAGACGGCAAGCAAAGCCCAGATTCCACCACCAGAAGAATTAAACTGTTGAGGCCCCACGACGCATCACCCTCGGAGCCTCACCAGCTTCGGGGACTGCTGTCGGAGTAATGGGTCACGGGTAGGCTAACCCGAGTCCCAGAACCTTTCAAGACATCGGGGAAGGCCGCGCCCCTCGAGTCCCAGAGGCGACTACAAGATAAGCCGAGTCCCAGAGGCGACCCCAAGATAAGCCAAGTCCCAGAGGCGACTCCAAGATAAGCCGAGTCCCAGAGGCGACTCCAAGATAAGCCGAGTCCCAGAGGTGACTCCAAGATAAGCCGAGTCCCAGAGGGGACTCCAAGATAAGCCGACTCCTGGCCGGCGACTTCCGAAGAGGCCGGCTATAGGGAGTCGGCCTGCAACTCCAACCACCCCGTTTATTGAGGGCAGGTATGGCCACAGTGCGCCGTACCGACAAAGATCTCCGTCCGACGCGGCACTGTTGCCATGCCATCCCTGACATCGGTCCTTGGGGGCGGAGCCCTGTGCCCACGACGGCCTGTCTGTACGACCCAGAGACGGCAGGTCCCACCAGTCAACGAGAGTACAGAAGACGGCAAGAGCGCCACAAGACGGACCCGTTGGGAGTCGACCTCTAGGAGTCGGCTGGCTCCCACGGGCCCCACACGCCATTAACCAGACACGATGGGGAATGGCAACAGTGATCGCCCATCAGGCGGCGACACTGTTGCCACGACCCCATGAACAAGCCCGCGTCATTAGAATCACGGGTACAGTGATCCGCGGCCGACAAGACCTGCCCGCGGAGGACAAGGGCTGACGCCCTCGTACCAGGCCAGTCGGCAGGACCCACCAGTCGGCGGGCCCCAGTAGTCGGCGGAGAAGACGGCGGCCTGAGAGACAGACCGCTGGGACCTGTGCCCAGCCGGTTTTACCATTGTACCCCTGGGGGGTTGGCCTATATAAACCCCCCACGGCACCCATGCAAAGGGTTCGAATCCATTAGCACTAGACCAGATCATATAGGAAGGAGAGAGCTAGCCTTGCCTTCTCCTACATCCAGAAACAGCTCAAGGAGCAACCTTGTACTCACTTTGCCTTAGTGATCATGCGGAGACCCCGCAGAGCAGCAGTAGGGGTGTTATCTCCTCGGAGAACCCTGAAGCTGGGAAAGATCCGCCGGCGTGCATGTCTTCGCCTTATCCCGTTTCCAGGCACCGACGATGTTCTACTCGCCCCCACCATGATAAGCCATCCTTTAGCATATGTCGCACCCAACCCCCGACAACGCAGCAAGGACCAGCGCCGGACTAAGGGAAATAGTCCAAAGAGAACATCAGTAAACGCCGGATTCAAAAGCTCTCGGGAGAACAACAAAAAACTACCTCTTAAGGACAACAGCGACGAGCTGTCCAACCTAAACAAAATCTTGGACAAGATATGCCAAATCCCCCGGGAAGCCTGCAAACCATACCCACAGAGATTGTTGGGTCTTCAAACAGTCCGGCCGACTTAACGCCGAACACAAGGGGCTCGACACACCAAGTGAGGACGATGACGAACCCCACAAGCAGAGCACCAGAAAACAAAGGAATTCCCCACAAGAGGTCAAAACAGTAAACTCGCTTCAAGTGACAACGGGGAAAAATAGAGCGGCGCCCATTGAAATACGTGCCGCACGGTCTACCCCAGCAGAGTCCCAACACTGGTTGTCAAAACCAATCACCTTCGACCATCAGGATTACTCCGAAAGTATCCAGAACGCAGGATGGACTACTTTGATATTAGATCCTATAATCGACGGACTACAATTTACACAAGTCCTAATGGACGGCGGCAGTGATCTAAACCTGCTATATCAGGACACAATCCGCAGAATAGGGATAGACCCAACCAAAATTTGCCGTAGCAACACTTCCTTTAAAGGAGTGATGCCAGGCCCATATGCCCATTGTACGGGCTCTCTACTACTAGAAGTTGTGTTCAGCTCATCCGACAACTTCCGTCGCGAAAAGTTAGTCTTCCACATCGCCCCATTTAAAAGTAGCTATCAAGCACTATTGGGACGCGAAGCTTTTGCCCGCTTTAATGCAATATCGCATTATGCATCTCTTACACTTAAAATGCCCGGTCCATGCGGCATCATCTCATTAAAGGGAAACTTCAAGTGTTCCTCGAATACAGAAGAACGTGAGACTGCCTTGACAGCCACACACTAATCCGGCTTTGCCGATCAAAGCACCTAAACAGGTCATTCAGACCCCGGACACGGTTAGGCGAGTCCGGTATAAATAAACAAGGGGCTTACTAACCGCGTACCCCCTTACAAGGGGCTCCACGCATGTACAACAAGAGACAATAAAGCTCAATTTTATTCATTTTTTGAATCATACTCTGTTTATTTTAAAATACATTCTTCGCACGGTCTTTTTCCTTCCCAACTAAGTTCTTCTCTTTTACAGATGAACACCGTGCTACACCCGTCCAGGATACGGCACAACGGAGACACAGGCGCAGACGTGCAGCAGGGACCCGTTGCAAGGATTCTTTTCAGATTAAGACCCTGTGTAAACCTTTTTTACTGTCTCTTGTTGATACACATCCCCCGCTTTCTTGCTATAACCGAGGAGGAGGCTGGCATTTTGGCATCGGCCGCGCCAGAAATTTTTGCATGTACCTGGACATTAGGGGCTGAGGTCATTGTTCTGTCCGTTTTCACAAAGACCGAATACCTTAGGGAGTGTTCGGCGTCTCGAGTTAGGCCTTATATGCATCACCTCTGAATCATGTCTTTGGTCAAATGTTGGGTTTGCCCGGCTCCTGTGTTTTGCTGCCTTACATTCCGCTCTATCTGCTAACGCGGCACCAGGAGAACTACTGCGATTGTGCCCCGGTTCGTCCAGGTGAGCACCTCAGTAGAGAAAGCCAAAAACTGACTGTCATGATATAGCGAGAGACTGGTCAACCACTCGATCGACCACCGAAATGTTTATAATTCCTCCGCTTTAACGAAGGACCGTTTCCCGGTCAGGCACATACGCGCCCCGAATTCGGAGAGCGCGGTGCCCCTAGGGGCTATATAGAGCCCCACCATCGAACTCCTATAGCTAAGTGAAAGTGATAAAGCATTATAGTCTGGTTGCCTAGTTTGCTACGCTATCACCTCCTTCACAGGACCAAGACGTTGGATTAAGTGTGAAAATGCGCTTTTTTGCAAACACCCCCGCACTATGTGCGTGGGGGCTGAAGCCGAAGACTGCCATCTTTCAGGTTATATACATATATACATTAACGGCCGCACAGGAGGTATTTCAATACTTGAACGCACAAGTATAAAAAGCCCTTATATTATATTTTAAACATGGTTTCAAAAATCATACATGTCATTTGAACATAATATTCTTCGAGCACTGCGTCTCTATTAAACGAGCGCCCTGCAGGACGTCCTCAAAATAGTGCTCGGCAGGTACTTGGCTTCTGTCCGAATCCTGGGATGCAACGTCGGTGGCCTTCATCTCTTCCCAGTATGTTTTGACACGGGCAAGAGCCATCTGTGCACCCTCTATGCATGTCAACCATTTCATTGCATCGATGTGCGGCACCACATCAAGGAACTGCTGCACCAAGCCAAAATAACTCTTCGGCTCGGGCCTTTTCGGCCACAAATGAGTCATGACATCCTTCATGGCAAGTTCGAACAACCTATTTAGCTCAGCCCATTCAGCTAACCGATCGGTTAATGGAAATGGACGCTCTGGACTATGGAATTGCAACCAAAAAAGCTCTTCCATTCCGTGATCCTTTTGGTCTCGGAAGTGTGCAACCGCGTCTGTGGCACTCGCCGCCAAATCCAGATAAGCATCCTCCGCACCCCATAGCTGGCCCAACTGAGCATACTTCGGATCCATGAACTTCCTCCGCAGCAGAAAGGGCTTTCCAGCCGCGATATCCCTGGCTTGACGTAGCTCCTCCTTTATAGCTCTCATCGCGGAGCGGGCATCCTTGGCTTCGGCGGTGGCCTTCTTCATGTCCTCTTGCTCTGCTCGGCGTTCTTTTTCAAGAAACTCGCAGCGATCGGTAGCATTCTTCAGCTTCATGGCCATTTCCTCCCTGCTTCGGCAGTGAGCAGCCTGTTCGGCTTTTAGCTCTTCGGCCGCCTTCAAGGCAGCCGCATTACTTCTTCTGGCTTGCTCCTTGGCTCGGGCGAGCTCCGCTCGAAGGTCCTCCATAGCAGCGGCACCATCTGCATTAAGCATACATGTTGTAAGGCACGGACGTCAAGCTCCCTTACCAGGTGTCCGCGGAGAGGCCGCATACCTTGTGACTCGTCAAGTCGCTTATTGACCAGCGTGATGTCCGCATCCGCAACGTCAAGTTGCCGCTTCAGTTCGGCAAATCCATCAGTCCGGCTGGCCACCGAACGCTCCGCCACCTATATAGGAAAGGCGACATCTTACAACTGAGATTATGATCCTCGGCACGCTGTCACCTTTGACAACATACCGAGTCTCAGGGGCTACTATCTATACAGGGCGCATTCTATATGCAAAACTGTTAGAAGGTATATCATTTTCGCGTACCTCAAACCCCATCAGTAAACTTCTGACGGCTTCATGCAATCCGCTCTCAGTGAATGAAATCCTTTCAATCACCATACCCATTAACGCACGGTGATCTTCTGAGATAGACGCTCGCCCTAGCAGATCCTTCAGCTCCTCCGACCGTACACCAGTTGGTGCCGGACCTTCCAGCCCCGCCGGACTCGGGGAAACCCTCCGCAACGACACCTCAGGGTCATCCGCCCCGCCTAATGGTGCGGCAGATGGAGGCGTTTCGCTCTCCATCATCTCCGGACGAAGATCCCTCGAAGATGAGCTCTGCTGAGAAGGGCTGAGATTCGAACTACAAGGTAAAACTTCGGTTATCTTCAGAAATAAAAACAGGGATGTCCCTTATTACAAAACTCCCCTTTCTACTTACGGCTCGCTGGAGGGCTGATTCCCTTGGGGAAATAGTGCGGCCGGGGCTTCTCCTGGCGCAGGACCCTCTGGTGAAGATTTCTTCCCCCGCTTTGAGGCCTTGGCCTCCGGATCTTCAGAAGCAGTCCTCTTCTCCCCCTGGAGGGAGGGATTCTCGGTCCCCCCTTCTTTGCAAGCCTCCTTCACGGAGTCAGTAGTTTCCTTGTTCCCCCCTTTGCCCTCTTCCAAAGGCACAGCCTCCAGCATCTTGGTTAACACAGGATCCGGCGTGGTCTCAGGGAGGGGGGCCGGACACCTTATTAGTTTTGCTTTCGCTATCCACTCCTGTTTAGGTACAACTCTTTAAAGGGCAAGTTTATGATAAATGTGCGGATAGCGTGTCCGGGCACAGGACTACTTACTTGAGAATCCGGGCGATTGCAGCTCAGACCTGCGTCCTCGGTCAAGTCCGGACACATCTCTTGTGATCCGAAGAACAGTTTATACACCTCCACGGGCGTCGAGCCCATGAAGTGCTGGAGAGCTCGCGGTCCCTCCGGATTGGATTCCCACAGGCGGAGGGGGCGACGTTTGCAGGGCAGAAGGCGTCGAGCCAGCATGACATGCGCCACTACTACCAGATTGATCTCCCTCTCTTGGAGATCTCGAATACGACGCTGCAACAGAGGTACGTCCTTGGACGGCCCCCAGTCAAGCCCTTTGTTGACCCATGACGCCAGCCGTTGTGGAGGACCCGAGCGAAAGGCAGGTGGCGCCACCCATCTGGTGCCCCTGGGAGCGGTGATGTAGAACCACTCCTGTTGCCACAAACCAAGCTCCCCTTGAAAAGAGCCCTCGGGCCATGGAGCATCAGCACTCTTGCTTATAACAGCCCCTCCGCACTCTGCCTGCTGCCCCTCGATCATCTTCGGCTCCATATTGAAGGTCTTGAGCCACAATCCGAAGTGAGGGGTGATGCGGAGGAAGGCTTCGCATACGACAATGAACGATGAGATGTGGAGGATGGACTACGGATCCAAGTCGTGGAATTCCAGCCCATAATAAAACATGAGCCCCCTCATGAAGGGGTCCGTCGGGAAGCCTAAACCCCGAAGGAAGTGAGACACGAACACCACGCTCTCACCAGGCTCGGGAGTAGGAATAACCTGCCCTTGGGCAGGCAACCTATGCGAAATTTCACCGATTAGATACCTGGCGTCTCTCAGCTTTAGCACGTCTTCTTCCGTGACGGAAGAAGGCATCTACCGGCCTTGCAGGTCAGAGCCAGACATTGTCGAAGGTCCGAAGCGCCTGAATCTGGAGCTTTGGGTGTTGGAACTCGAGGCGAGGGGCCGATTCGATTGAGATCGAAAGAAAGGAGCAGGCCTTGGTCTCGTTATAAAGAGGTTGAATACCAAGAGCCCTCCCCGTGCCTGTTTGGGACTCGCATTCGATAGAGGGGGTGTGCCAACGGGCGCGGTTGGGTTACCCATGCCCGTATTCATGAAAATCCCAGAATAAGGGGACACGATCTCTGCTTTGACAAGACATGCCAAGGAAACCGCTTCGCTAAACGCGCTGAGGTGGAACAGTAAAAGCAATTCGAATAAAGGCTTGGCCGTGGTGTGACGTCATACCATGAAATACGTCAGCAGATTGAACTTGTGTAAAAATTATTCTCTCTACGGTGGTACGTGGAACTTATTTTGCAGAGCCGGACACTATCCTGGTGTTCAAAATCTTCTATGAAGCATTCGGAGGAGGAACCCGCCTTGCAATGCCGAAGACAATATGCGCGCCGGACTCGTCGGCATTGAAGCCTGGTTCAGGGGCTACTGAGGGAGTCCTGGACTAGGGGGTGTCCGGATAGCCGAACTATCATCTTTGGCCGGACTCCAAGACTATGAAGATACAAGATTGAAGACTTCGTCCCGTGTCCGGATGGGACTCTCCTTGGCGTGGAAGGCAAGCTTGGCGATATGGATATGTAGATCTCCTACCATTGTAACCGACTGTGTGTAACCCTAGCCCTCTCCGGTGTCTATATAAACCGGAGGGTTTTAGTCCGTAGGACGAACAACAATCATACCATAGGCTAGCTTCTAGGGTTTAGCCTCTCTGATCTCGTGGTAGATCTACTCTTGTACTACCCATATCATCAATATTAATCAAGCAGGAGTAGGGTTTTACCTCCACCGAGAGGGTCCGGACCTGGGTAAAAACATCGTTTCCCTTGTCTCCTGTTACCATCCGCCTAGACGCATAGTTCGGGACCCCCTACCAAAGATCCGCCGGTTTTGACACCGACATCGGGACCAATAGGCTCACACAGATCGCGCATACTGTTGTGCAGCCTACCCAAACTGCTTTCATGCCGGACAGGAATATCCTTGAGGGGGTAGTGGTCCTTCATGAAATGCTCCATGAAATCCACACGAAAAAGCTGGATGGGGTTGTTTTCAAAGTCGATTTTGAAAAAGCGTATGACAAAGTCAAATGGCCATTCCTTCAACGGGCCTTACATATGAAGGGTTTTGATGAGGCTTGGCGACGCCAGGTAGAATCCTTTACACAAAAAGGAAGTGTTGGAATTAAAGTAAATGATGATATAGGGCATTATTTCCAGACACACAAAGGCCTAAGGCAAGGAGATCCAATGTCCCCTATTTTGTTCAACATTGTGGTTGATATGTTGGCAATTCTCATAGGTAGGGCAAAGGAGGCCGGTCAGGTGGGTGGCTTGGTGCCCAACCTAGTTGATGAGGGTGTGTCCATTCTGCAGTACGCTGACGATACAATCATCTTTATGGAGCATGACCTGGCAAAAGCGAGAAATATGAAGCTGGTGTTATGCTTATTCGAACAATTGACCGGGTTAAAGATTAACTTTCATAAAAGCGACTTGTTCTGCTTTGGTAGAGCCAAGGAGGAACAAGAGGCTTATAGGCAATTGTTTGGATGTGAATTAGGGGCTCTACCTTTTACTTACCTAGGTATACCCATTCACCATCGTAAGCTAACGAACAGAGAGTGGAAATGCATCGAAGATCGGTTTTAAAAGAAACTTAGTTGCTGGAAGGGCAAACTTATGTCATATGGAGGCCGGTTAATTCTTATTAATTCGGTGCTTACGAGTATGCCGATGTTCCTACTATCTTTCTTTGAGGTTCCAGTTGGGGTTAGGAAAAGGCTGAACTTCTACCGATCGAGATTTTTTTGGCAGAGTGATGAACTTAAGACAAAGTATAGACTCGCCAAGTGGGATGTTATTTGTCGACCTAAGGACCAAGGGGGCTTGGGTATCGAGAATCTTGAGGTCAAGAATAGATGCATGCTTAGCAAGTGGCTGTATAAGCTTTCAGGTCAGACTGACGCAACTTGGACGCAGATTCTCCGCAAAAAGTATCTGCATTCCAAAACTTTGTCACAGGTGATAGTGAGACCAATTGATTCGCCGTTTTGGAAGGGGCTTATGAGAGTTAAGGCAGCCTTCTTTAATAGAACAAAGCTTATTGTCGGTGATGGCAATGATACATGGTTCTGGGAGGATACTTGGTTGGGTGATACACCATTGGCACTACCACTACAGGAATCAGCTACTTTGCCATCAGCCACGGCGGACGGCAAAATCATGGATGGCGAACGGCAAAGGTCTTTGCCGTCCGCCGCGGACGGCAAAAGTGGACGGCAAAGTACAGGACGGCAAAGAGCTACAATGCCGTCCGCTTCGGGCGGCTGACGGCAAAGGGTCCTTTGCCATCAGCTGCCGACGGCGAAGTATGCTGACGGCAATAAATGCGATGTTACTCCGTTTTGTCCAGCGACGTGATACTTGCAACGATCATGCAGTCAATTCCCCTTAATATTCAATTTTGGAGGGTGCTTGTTGGTGATAGATGGGAAGCTTGGCTTCATCTGGTGCGTAGACTGATGGACGTCCAGCTAGCTCATCAGCCCGATCAGTTGTGTTGGAAACTTACTAGGTCTGGACAATTTACTGTTAAGTCGATGTACATCGATGTTATTAAATCGACTGTCATTCCTAGTTCCAAACATGTTTGAAAAGTAAAAGTTCCTTTGAAAATTAAAGTATTTATGTGGTTTGTCCATAAACAGGTTATTTTAACAAAGGACAACTTGGTTAAGCGCAATTGGATAGGATCTACTAGGTGTAGTTTCTGTGATCACGACGAGACCATTAAGCATCTCTTCTTTGAGTGTTTGTTGGTGAGAATTTTGTGGAGTACCGTGCAAATTGCCTTTAACATTACTCCTCCGAGTTCGGTCGGGTCGTTATTTGGAACGTGGCTAGATGGGATAGAGTCAGATACAGCTAGACATATTCGTGTAGGAGTTTGTGCGTTGTTATGGGCAATTTGGAACTATAGAAATGATTTGGCTTTTAACAGAATAACTACTATTCATTTTTTGCAGGTTGTATTCCGTGCTACGGCGCTGATCCGTATGTGGTCCTTCCTCACTCCGACGGAGGCCAGGGAGCGTTTGGTTACTGGATCTGTCCGGTGGGAGATGGTAGCGCGGAATATTTTCAACCGGTTTGGATGGCGGTTATGTAATAGGATAGGCAATTAGTTTTTCTATCTTTATTTTGCCAGCCTGTTGTGGCTTTATGGCCTTCTCTTGTTTTAGCGTCGAGGCTCTATGTGAGCTCGCCTTTATTTTGTTTCAAGACTCTATGACATTGTTGAACCTATTTTATTTATTTAAGTGGCCGTATGCATCGTTATGATGCAGAGGCCGGGGAGTCCCCCTTTTCAAAAAAAAGGAGGCGCGGCGCCGCCACTGGTAGAAAAAGAGGCTTCCATACGCCCCCATTAGTCCCCAAAACAATCGAACCGCGACCAAAGGGGTCTTTAGTCGCGGTTCGGGAGAAGACCCGCGACCAACTATCTGGGCCCAGCGCGCTCGGTCGACAGCTGGCGGACGGGAGGGGCTTTAGTCTCGGTTGGCCTGGCCAACCGGGACTAAAGGTCCCCAAAGGCCTTTAGTCACGGTTGGCCAGGCCAACCGGGACTAAAGGCCCATCCAGCTAGCGGACGGGAGGGGCTTTAGTCCCGGTTGGCCTGGCCAACCGCGACTAAAGGCCCATCCCTATATATAGGACTCAGCTCACTTCACTTCACTCAGCTCACTTCACAATTTTCAGAAGGTGGTGGTGGGTTTGCTTTTGGTTTCTCCTATGCACACAAGGTGTTTGATGAAATGCCCGAGAGCCTGAAACAAACATGATATGAAGTGTCCGAGCCACACTTGAGCTTTCTCATTTATTTTTCCTCCGCGATCGCGGTTAGCAACTTGAACCTTTCATGTGCCATTGATAAAATACGCATGTGTGTAGTTCATTGTTTAATTTGTATTATTTCTAGCTAGTTAGTTTAACAAATGCATCATGGTTAATTATATACTTTATATAATAATAATGCAGATGAATCGGCAATGGATGTACGGTCCCCGACTCTCCGGCGAGTTCACTACGGGTTTGAAAGATTTCCTCGTAGTGGCAAATGCGAACAAGCAGCAAGGTTTTATTATCTGTCCATGTGCTGTCTGTAAGAATCAGAAGGGTTACTCCTCCTCAAGAGATGTTCACATGCACCTGCTTCGGCATGGTTTCATGCCAAGCTATAATTGTTGGACCAAGCATGGAGAAAGAGGGGTTAGAATGGAAGAAGATGAAGAAGGGGATGATATCGATGACAACTATCATGATCATTTCGGTGATACTTTCATGGAGGATGATGCTGAAGGTGGGGAAGGGTTAGGTGAAGGTGAAGAAGAGGCACATGATGAGCCCGCTGATGATCTTGGTCGGACCATTGCTGATGCACGGAGACGCTGCGAAACTGACAAGGAGAGGGAGAATTTGGATCGCATGTTAGAGGATCACAAAAAGTCGTTGTATCCAGGATGCGATAATAGTCTGAAAAAGCTGGGGTGCACACTGGATTTGCTAAAATGGAAGGCACAGGAAGGTGTAGGTGACTCATCATTTGAAAATTTGCTGAAAATGTTGAAGAATATGTTCCCGAAGAATAACGAGTTGCCCGCCAGTACGTACGAAGCAAAGAAGGTTGTCTGCCCTCTAGGTTTAGAGGTTCTGAAGATACATGCATGCATTAATGACTGCATCCTCTACCGCGGTGAATACGAGAATTTGAATGAATGCCCTGTATGCACTGCATTGCATTATAAGATCAGAGGCGATGACCCTAGTGACGATGTTGAGGGCGAGAAACCCAGGAAGAGGGTTCCCGCCAAGGTGATGTGGTATGCTCCTATAATACCACGGTTGAAACGTCTGTTCATGAACAAAAAGCATGCCAAGTCGTTGCGATGGCACAAAGAGGACCGTAAGTCCGACGGGGAGTTGAGACACACCGCTGATGGAACGCAATGGAGAAAGATCGACAGAGTTTTCAAAGATTTTGCAGCTGACGCAAGGAACATAAGATTTGGTCTAAATACTGATGGCATTAATCCTTTTGGCGAGCAGAGCTCCAGCCATAGCACCTGGCCCGTGACTCTATGCATCTACAACCTTCCTCCTTGGTTGTGCATGAAGCGGAAGTTCATTATGATGCCAATTCTCATCCAAGGCCCTAAGCAACCCGGCAACGACATCGATGTGTACCTAAGGCCATTAGTTGAAGAACTTTTACAGTTGTGGGCCAGACCTGGTGTACGTGTCTGGGATGAGCACAAAGGAGAGGAATTTGACCTACGAGCGTTGCTTTTTGTAACCATCAACGATTGGCCTGCTCTCAGTAACCTTTCGGGACAGACAAATAAGGGATACAATGCATGCACGCACTGCTTACATGAGACTGAAAGTGTACGTTTGGTTAATTGTAAGAAGAACGTGTACCTGGGTCATTGTCGATTTCTTCCCCGAAATCATAACGTAAGAAAGAAAGGCAAGCATTTCAACGGGAAGGCAGATCACCGGCCGAAGCCTGCGGAACGTACTGGTGCTGAGATATTTGATATGGTCAAGGATTTGAAAGTCATCTTTGGAAAGGGTCCTGGCGGACAATCAGTTCCGCGGGGAGTTGACGGGCACGCACCCATGTGGAAGAAGAAATCTATATTTTGGGAGCTAGAATATTGGAAAGTCCTAGATGTCCGCTCTGCAATCGACGTGATGCATGTTACGAAGAATATTTGCGTGAACCTGCTAAGCTTCTTGGGCGTGTATGGGAAGACAAATGATACAAAGGAAGCACGACAGGACCAGGAACTTTTGAAAGACCCAGATGACCGGCATCCGGAATGGTTTCAAGGTCGTGCCAGCTACGCTCTTACCAAAGAAGAGAAGGTCATTTTTTTGAATGCCTGAGCAGTATGAAGGTCCCGTCTGGCTTCTCGTCGAATATAAAGGGAATAATAAACATGTCGGAGAAAAAGTTCCAAAACCTGAAGTCTCACGACTGCCACGTGATTATGACGCAATTGCTTCCGATTGCTTTGATGGGGCTCCTACCGGAAAATGTTCGAGTAGCCATTGTGAAGCTATGTGCATTCCTCAATGCAATCTCTCAGAAGGTAATCAATCCAGAAGATCTACCACGGTTACAGAACGATGTGGTCCAATGCCTTGTCAGTTTCGAGTTGGTGTTCCCACCATCCTTCTTCGATATTATGACGCACCTCCTGGTCCACCTAGTCGAAGAGATTTCCATTCTCGGTCCTGTATTTCTACACAATATGTTCCCCTTTGAGAGGTTCATGGGAGTATTAAAGAAATATGTTCGTAACCGTGCTAGGCCAGAAGGAAGCATCGTCAAGGGCTATGGAAATGAGGAGGTAATTGAGTTCTGTATTGACTATGTTCCTGACCTTAAGCCGATTGGTATTCCTCAATCGCGGCACGAGGGGAGACTAAGTGGAAAAGGCAAGATCGGAAGGGAATCCACGATATGTATGGACGGTCATTCTATGACTGAAGCACACCACACAGTTCTGCAAAATTCCAGCTTGGTGGCTCCGTACTTCGAGCAACACAAGAATATTTTACGCTCGGACAACCCGGGGAAGCCTGAATCCTGGATTAGAAAGGCCCACATGGAGACTTTCGGCAGTTGGTTGCGAAAACATTTAATGAATGACAATGATGTTGGAGATCAGCTGTACATGTTGGCCAAGAAACCATCTTCGACTATAACGACTTTCCAAGGGTACGAGATAAATGGGAATACATTTTACACCATCGCCCAAGATAAAAAGAGCACCAACCAAAACAGTGGTGTCCGCTTTGATGCAGCAACCAAGAATGGGCAAAAGGTCACATATTATGGTTACATAGAGGAGATATGGGAACTTGACTATGGACCCTCCTTTAAGGTCCCTTTGTTCCGGTGCAAATGGTTCAAGCTAACAGGAGGTGGGGTAAAGGTGGACGAGCAATACGGAATGGCAATGGTGGATTTCAACAATCTTGGTTACCTTGACGAACCATTCGTCCTTGCCAAAGATGTCGCTCAGGTTTTTTATTTGAAGGACATGAGTAGCAAACCGAGGAAACGGAAAGATAAGAAAATGATCAGTACATCATGCGATGATCCAAAGCGCCACATTGTTCTTTCAGGGAAAAGAAACATCGTGGGAGTGGAGGACAAGACAGACATGTCAGAAGATTATAATATGTTTGGTGAAATTCCGCCCTTCAAAGTGAACACTGACCCAAGCATTAAGTTAAATGATGAGGATGCTCCATGGATACGGCACAATCGTAAGCAAGCAGGGACACAAGGGAAGAATTGATGTGTAATAATTTATTGTACCAAACTTTGTATTTGGTCGATGAACTGAATGATGTATCAAACCTTTTGTCAAACCTTCAAGGAGTTTTAAAATGAATTAGTTTTATTTTTCTGATTTTTTGATATATAATTGTTTTTGATATATAATTGTATTTTTAAGATTTTAAAATGAATTAGTTTTATTTTTCTGATTTTAAAAGGAAAAAGGAAGAAGAAGAAAGAAGGAAAAAGGAAGAAAAAAACAGAAGAAAAAAACAGAAGAAAAAAGGAAAAACAGAAGAAAAAACAAACAGAAGAAAAACATAAGAAAAAACAGAAGAAAAAACAGAAGAAAAAAGGAAAAAGGAAGAAAAAAAGAAGAAAAACAAAACAAAATAAATAAAGCAAAAAAGAAAACAAAAAACATGCCACCTACTGGGCCACCACGGCCTGAATACGACTAGAAACCCATTAAAGGGCCAGGATTCAGGCCCGCAGAAGGCCCAGCAGGCCCACAGGTACCCTTTAGTCGCGGTTGTTGTCCCCAACCGCGACTAAAGGGTCTTTCTGCGCGGGAACTTAAGCGGCGCCAAAACCCTTTAGTCCCGGTTGGGGAGGCGGACCGCGACTAAAGAGTACCCTTTAGTCGCGGTTGTTGTCCCCAACCGCGACTTAAGGGTCTTTCTGCGCGGGAACGAAAGCGGCGCCAAAACCCTTTAGTCCCGGTTGGGGAGGCGGACCGCGACTAAAGGGTACCTTTAGTTGCGGTCCGCCTCCCCAACCGCGACTAAAGGTGCGTCTATAAATACTGCACTTAGCAGTTTTGCCACTTCCCATTCTCCTCTCTCTCGACGCCGAAGCGCTGCCCCGACGCCGATCGACGCCGAAGCCCTGCCCCGACGCCGACACCGAAGCCCTGCCCCGACGCCGACGCCGACGCCGAAGCCCTGCGCGCCGCCGCCCCCGTCCCCAGTGAGCGCCGCCTCCGCCCGTGCCCTGCCCTTGCCCGCCGCCCGTGCCTTGCGCCCTTGCCCGCCGCCCGCCGCCCGACGCCCTGCCGCCCGCCGCCCGCTGGCCCTGCCTGCCGTCCTCCGCGCGCCGGCAGAAGAAGAAGAAGGAAGAAGAAAAAGGAAGAAGAAGAAGAAAGAAAAAGGAAAAAGGAAGAAGAAGAAAGAAGGAAGAAGAAAACAAAAGAAAAACAGAAGAAAAACAAGAAAAAGGAAGAAAAAAGGAAAAAGGAAGAAAAAAAAGAAAAAGGAAGAAAACAACAGAAGAAAAAAAGAAAGAAGAAAAAAAAAGGAAGAAGAAAAAAAGAAAGAAGAAAGAAAGAAGAAAGAAAAAGGAAGAAGAAAAAACAAGAAAGAAAAAGGAAGAAGAAGAAAGAAAGAAGAAAGAGGAAGAAGAAAGGAAGAAGAAGAAAAAAAGAATTTTTACTTAAAGAATCTTATTTTTTAATTCCTCCTCCTCTATGTCCCCTTAATCTTATTTTTTAATTCCTTTATACTTAAAGAATTTTTACTACATGCAGGAGTGACATATGGCGGACGATAGAACCGAGCCGCTTAGGGATCCGGAGGCTGAACGTTATTTAATGGGCATCATCAACAACGAGATTCCTTATGTGCCGGGCTCAGAATATGAGCAACAAGAGGATGTAGTCTCTTCTTATCTGAACCTTGACGGTGGAACAAAGATTGTCGATGATCAAGAAGGTGAAGGAACGGACATTGTCGACGGAGGTCAACCGTCAACAACCGACGATCTCGAATTGCAAGTAGCAACCACCTCCGGCGAGGTATATATATACATTGAGCCTCTCGTGATACAAACTTACTGAAATGTGAATACATATGTATTAACGCGCGCGACTCTCTTTCTTTTTTTAGCCCTCCAGATCGAGTACGACAAAGCGTGGCAAATCCAAGGCGATGAAAACAGGAGAAACATATGCCATTGAGTTTGTCAGTGAAACCGGCAAGCCCCTACAGCACACCTCAAAGTTTATCAACCAATGCGGAGTCGTTGTTAGAGACAACGTCCCGATCACCGTCCAGGAATGGAAGGAGCCAAAGAAGGCACGTCTTGGTTTCAGTTTTGTCGACAAGAGAACGAAAAAGGATTGCTGGAGAAAGCTTATGGAACATTTCATTCTACCTCCGAAATACAACAAAGTCGATGAATTCGGTAACGAGGTTCCGGGTGGACGTCAGAGGAGGAGGCTAGTTAAAGAGTTCGCTCTTCAGAAGATGGGCGAAGCATTCCGGAACTTCAAGAAAAATTTAACCCGTGACTATGTCAACAAGGGCAAGACTCCGGATTTCAATGGACAACATGAGAAACTGAAAGATGATTGGCCAGAATTTGTGAGGCAAAAGCAATCGGAGAATTTCAAGGAAATATCAAAAAAAAATAAGGATAATGCGAGTAAGAAAAAGTTCCATCATATTATGGGGCCAGGAGGATACCGCCTTTCGGAGCCTAGGTGGCAGAAGATGGAGGAGGACCTGAGGGTGCGAGGAATCCCTCTAGGTACAGAGGGATGGGACCCAAGGGCCAAAAGCTGGTGGTACGGGCATGGGGGATCGCTAGACCCGGAGACAGGGGTGCGTGTTCACCGGCAGAGACAGTTTGCTCCCACCCAAGCCCTTATTGACGCAATGACCCAAGCTCAAGAGGGCTTGATCAAGTTCAACAGAGAGAAAGACACACTGACAACAGCCCTCGGGAATGATGAACACGGAGGACATGTACGAGGCAAAGGCAAAGTTCCGTGGAAAGTAGGGTTTTCCCAGGACAATGACCCGTACTGTTACAGAAGCCGTAAGAGAAAGACGGACCGGGATGCAGATCTTATGACGAAGTTTGCATCGGAACTCCATGAGTTGAAGCAGACCGTGCATGAACTAGTGAAAGAAAAATCGGCTGCAGGGCCGCATGAAGATCATGAAGCGGATCGCGGAAGCCAGCAGCGGAGAAGCAGCATGGCTTCCACGGATGCCCCGCCTGGTGCTAGTGCACCGATGATCGAGATTCATGCACCGGAGCCTCACTACCCCGTGGATGATGTAAAGGAGATGAAAGAATGTGATCTGCATTATCCCGTGGGGAACGTTTCCACGAAGGTAGCTAGCGGCAGTGCTTTACCCTGTACACCTGGAGCACTCCACCACAACAACCCCATTGCATATGGCTATGCTCGTGTCACGGTGGAAGACATAGTCCAAGGGTTTGAGGACCTGGAGATTGACAAACCTACACCCGAAGGGGAGAGAAGACTTGGAGATGTCAAGCGCCAGTTCATTCTATGGAAAAAGAAGTACATAGTGTTTCCAGGCGAGGCGCCAAGGCTAGCAAGTCCACCCCCCTCCGATGGTGGTGGTGGTGGTGGCGGTGGTGGCGGTGGTGGTGGTCGTGGTGGTTCACCTACACCTCCTTCACGCCATTCGACGCCGTCCCCCGATCCACAACCTCCGGCGGGTACGACGCCCCCCAATCCTCCTCCGGCGGGTACGACGCCCCCCAATCCACCTCCGGCGAAGAAGCAGAAGCAGGCGGACAGCAAGGAAACCCGCTCCTGGACTATTAACCCGGACCCTTATGTACCTAAGACCACAAGGGTACCGGAGCCATCACTGAAGCCTCTCCTCCCAAGGCCTGGGGAACTTAGTGAAGCTGAAATCAAATTGGCCGCGTCTGCTGATTATGAGAAATGGAAGGCGGATATGAAGGCGAAAAAAGAGCCTGAGCCCAAGCAAGTATTCACTGAGAAGCAAAAGAAGTGGGCTAAGGATTTTTTGACGACACCGTCCCAAGCCGAGCTGAATATGCCTGACGACTATGGACATGAACTTCGTAGGCAAGCAAAAATATTGAAGGAGGAGAAAGAAGAAAGTAAAAAAAGCGGGAAACAAGTTGACCAGCTCGGGATGCAGAAGAAACAATCGATCCCCCCGCTCATAGTGAAAGCCGGTCCGGAAGAGGACCCCGAGATCATAGCAGCTGCGGCAGCACTTGGATTGACTGTAGCCGGTGCCATGAAACAAGCGTCCGAGATGGGTTTGACTCTTCGTGCCTTCTTAGACCTTGAGGATGCGCCAGTATGTGAGATAGCATTACAATATGTGCGGAATGGGCCTCTCGTCGAGCCTGCGCAGGAAAAGAGTCTACCACCACAAATGCGAAATCTGCTACGTTGGTACAAGCAATTCATAACATGGGCCGACAAAGAATATGTTTATGCGGATGTTACAGATGAGCATCACACCAAACGGTACTCTGTAGAAGTTCATATGAGTGAATTGTTCCAGCTGTTTAATCTGCGCGACCTCGACAAATCTATGCTGAGTTGCTACGTTCTGTAAGTGATTTATTTCTACCTCATCTCGTTCTTCATTGCCTGCACTATATATATATATATATTGTCCTAACTATATTGTTGCGTACGCTATTATGCAGATTGAAGATTTGGGAATGCAAAATAAGAAACATCCATGATGTTGGGTTCATTGACCCACATATCGTTAATGGACATGTGTTACAACATCACCCCGAAGACGTGGAGAAAGACCTGTACAAGTTTCTTAGAAAGCATCAACTCAAAAGTCATATTCTATTTCCTTACCATTTTGGGTGAGTGTTTCTCTCTTGTGCCCATTCTCTTTTGTTTACTCCATGCATGGTATGTCTAATCGATGAGTTATGCATGACTGTGCATGTAACGTGTCCGCAGGTTCCACTGGATTCTGCTAAATATTGAACTTCACACCTCCAGAGTTCTAATCATGGACTCTATGGATTCGGATCCAAAGCGTTGGGCCGACATGAGAAAAATGCTGCAAAAGTAATTATTTTCAATCATTTGAGCTCTATATCGATCGGTCTCTTTCGTTCATTTCCTAATATCAAGTAACTAATAACTCCCTTATTCATTTAATTTTCTTTGCCCTGTAGGGTTTGGAGACGGTTCTCAGAAGAAATTGTCGGTGAATTCAAACATGAACTAGATTTCAGAAGGTTAGTTAATGTGGATAAGCAGCCACCGGGGACCAATCTATGTGGATACTATGTTTGTGAGAACATCCGGAGACACACCACTGAGCGAAAGGCATCAGATAGCGTGCGGAACGCGACGGATAACTTGCGGAGGAGGCTTAGTCCAGAAGCTCGCTTCCGACCAATTCAAGAAGAATTAGCAGGATTTTTCATGAGGGAAGTCATCAATCCTAAAGGAGAACACTATACCGAGGACGAAGAAGTTTATATGCATACCCGAGATTGAAACTTGTTTGAAGTTGTATATGGTCATCCATCCTAATTGTGTATGGAAACTTGTTTGAAGTTGTATATGGTCACCCGAGATTGAATATATATTATATATTCCTCTTGAATTCTTCTTGTTTGAAATTTCATATGCATGTATATAGTAGCGTAGAATATGTGTACTGAAACTTCATCAAAAATAAAATAAAACACAAAATAAAATATAAAACAAATAAAACACTACAAATTAAAAAAAAACCAGGTTTAGGGGGGCTGAAACCCTAAACCTGCAGAGGAGGCCTTTAGTCCCGGTTGGCCACGAGAACCGGGACTAAAGGTCCTCCGCCCCGACGGACCACGGGCGCCCACGTGGACGGGCCTTTAGTCCCGGTCAGCCACAAGAACCGGGACTAAAGCCTTTAGTCGCGGTCCGTAA
The DNA here is from genome assembly GCA_963921465.1 of Triticum timopheevii. Classification (NCBI taxonomy): domain Eukaryota; kingdom Viridiplantae; phylum Streptophyta; class Magnoliopsida; order Poales; family Poaceae; genus Triticum; species Triticum timopheevii. The sequence continues at coordinate 65,792,176 of OY997272.1, read as the reverse complement.
GAGGCGCGACTAAAGGGGGGGGGGGGGGTCTTTAGTCGCGCATATTTAGTCCCGGTTGCACAGCCGGGACTAAAGGCTGTTGCGAACCGGGACTAAAGGGCTTTTTTCTACCAGTGCGCGCAGCCCGAGCGAGAGGATCGAGCCCGAGGAAGAAGAAGTTGGGGCAGTTTTTTTTTGCTCCAGATCCAACCGCTGCGTGGCTCAAATCGAGCGGCTAGGGCTGGACCGGCCGAAGCTTTCGGCCGGTGCGCCGGCGCCTAGCGGTGCCCATACGAAAACTATAATCCCACTACTGGTTTTGCCACAATTTGGAAAGGTATTTGAAGGTAAATCTCACATATTGGAAACCAAACTTATTTCTCGCTTATAGCAGACCTAGCATGTTCTCCACCAGAGCTGTGTCTCACATTAAGCAAGACTGAAGGTTATCTCTCGTCGAGCGAGAATAGTATCAGGCCCGCACAAACTTTAAAACCAGGAAGAAATGGGGGGCGCCGAGGGATCAATCCCTGGTCTCTCGGCTGACCACGCGTGCTGGTAGCCACTCGGCTCGCCAATCGTTTTGTGATTAGCTAATCCGGTGCGACATAATTTAGGCGAAACGAGCTGTTTTTTCACTGGGGTTTCCCAGGCTTTTCTATTTTCCATGCTTTTTCATCAGTTTTCTTTCTTTCCGGTTATATTGTTTTTATTTGTTTATTTTCTCATTTGCATTGGCTTTTTTGCTTTTCTTTCTTTCTTGCATTTTTATTAATTTCCTTCCTGGTGTTCATCAGTTTTCATTTGTTTTGCATTTCTTCCTTCTTTTTTATTTTATTGTGTTTCTTTTTTTCTTTAATTTTTTGTTCTCTTTTGTCTACATTTTTGTATATGTCAACAACATTTTACGAATACACATTTAACACTTTTCTAAATAAATTTAACTTTTCTAATACATGGACAACATTTTTCTCTAATACACATTTTTAACATTTTTAAATGCTTGATTACCATTTTTCAAATACAAGAATAAAAAAAATTGAATAATTGGTCATTATTTTTCCTATACACACTTTTAACTCTTTTCAAATGCTTGATCAATAATATTCCAATAAAAAGATTTAACATTTTTGAATACATGTCAAAAAAATCTTTACGCATTTAAATTTTTTTAAACACTAGGTTAACATTATTCAAAATCTTGTTCAATTCCTTTTCCAAATGCTTGATTAACATTACTATATACATGATCAAATTTTTTAAAATAAAATATAGTACATGGTCAACATTTTTTCTATACACATTTAATAATTGTCAAATCCTTGTCTAACATTTTTCAAATACTTGTTCAATTTAAAAAATCTTGATTAACATTTTTACATACATGATTTAAAAAATATAATTTTTTTAATGAACGATCAACAATTTTTCAATACACATTCAACACTTTCCGAATGCTTGATTAACATTTTTTAAATAATTGTTCAACATTTTCTGAACGCTTAATCAACATTCTTTAAATAATTTTTCAACATTTTTTGAATACTTGTTCAACATTTTTCAAATATTTGTTCGTGCTTTTCTAAATGCTTGATTAACATGTTTTTATATATTTGTTCAACATTTGTCAATTAGTTGTTCAACATTTTTCAAATGTTTTTGTAGAGCGATTTTTGTAGTATATATATTTAGAATACTTTAAAGTATTAAAAATAGTGCAAAATAAATAAATAAACGAAAACAGAAAATGTAAAAAAAAAACAGAAACAGGCGGTGGCCTCCCGCGCGTGTAGCTGGGCCCACCTCGCTCGCCCCGAGTCACATGTTAGTCTCGCTAAAGCCGAGATTTTTGTTTATGAGGATTCGCTCAAGGTAAGATATAGGGGCGCAACATGCTCTCGCCTAAACCTCCTACGAAAATGAGTCGGCCCACGCGCGTGGGTGACACGGCCTCGTTTTTGTTCATGTTTTCTGTTTTCGATTCTTTTTTCTTACCTTTTTACTTTCGTTTATACCTTCAAATATTCAAAAATATATTGCAAGAAACAGTTAAGATGAAATATTTCAAAATTTTGTTAACTGACAATTTGAAAAATGTTAAATTTGTGAAAATGACACTAATTTATACAAAAAATATACATAAAGAATATACAATGTGTGGAAAGAGTAGATCATGTATTTTAAAAAATGTTAATAAAACATTTGAAAACATATTAAACAAGTATTATAAAATTGTTAATCAAGCATTTGAAAAAAAAATGTGTATAGAAAAAATGTTGACCATGCATTCATAAAATGTCAAACTTTTATTTCAAAACTTAAATCAAGCATTTAAAAATCTTAAAGGTGCATATGATAAAATGTTGACCATGTATTTTAAAAATATTAAAAATGTGAAAAAATGTCGACCATTTATTAAAAAATAACCAAGCATTTGAAAAATGGTAAAATGTGTATGCAGAACATGTTTAACATGTATATGAAAACAGGTATACGAAAAATGTAGTGTGTGTGAATAAAGTTGATGATGTATTTCGAAAATATTAATCAAGCATTTAAAAATATTCTATAAGCATTGAAAATTGTTAATTAAGCATTTCAAAAGTATTAAATGTGCATACAAATCTACTTGACCATGTATTAAAAAATGTTAATCTTGTATTTATAAATGGTAATCAAGTATTTATAAATGTTAAATTGTGTATATAAAAATTATTGACCAGGTATTCGAATATTTTAATCTTGTATTTGCAAAATTTTAATCACACATTTTAAAAATATTAAAATATGAATAGAAAAAATGTTAACCATGTATTAAAAAATGTTAAACTTATAATCAAAAATTTCAAACACACGTTAGGATCTTAACATATACAAAAATTTAGAATGAAAACAAAAGAAACAAAGAAAAACGAGAAAACAATAAAAACTAAAACTGAAAAATTAAAACAAAGAAACCAAAGAAACAAGTGCAAAAAGAAAGAAGAAGTGTGAAAACGACAAAGAATTAAAGAAACATGTAAAACCGAAAACGAAAAAGACTGAAACAAAAGTAGGAAAATGAGATAGAAAAGAAAACATAGTAAAAACAATGAAAGAATAAAGAGAAATCAAATAAAAATGGCATAAAAATATAAAAATTGAAATATAACAACAATAAAAAATAAAACCAAAGAAAATCGGAGAAAAAAAATTAGAAAATCGAAACAAAAAGAAAAGAAACAGAAAAATGCATGAGCGAACGATGACGAAGGAACGAAATGAGTACACTCTATTGGCCCGACCCTTACGCTCGCGCTGTGTAGGAAAAGCTTCAGTGAGGCGGATGCTAGTCTCGCTATAAGTGAGGCATAGCAATCGCGTATACATGTATGTTTTTGTTCGATGATAAACCCCCTGCAAACCCGGCGGCATATATGCCCTTTGGTCGGCCTGCTGGCCCAGTTATCATTTGCTTGTGCAGAAAAAAAAATAAAATGTAAACAACAGATTTGCCATGCTGTAGGTAAAAAATAGACAGTATTAAAAAATAAAAATAAAAGTAAACTACTAATTTTCCATGTTATAGAGCATAAAATCGCCGCATATTTGGATAGATAATCATATATAAACATAAAAACAACAAAACAATGTTGAGTAAAAATTCTCATGGGAAAATTAGATAGTTGCTGTTCTCTAGAAAACATTGCAAATTTATAAAAACAATGTAGTGCACACATGTCAAATTCTATGTTGCAAAAAAAGGTTTATCTTGTGAGGAAGGCAAAAATTTGTCATCTCAATAAATTTTATAGCTTATAAAGAAAGAATTTTCCATTGTATGTTAAAATAATTTGCCATGGTATAAAGACGAGAAAAATTGTCATGTGTGAATAAATAATAAAATTACCATGCTACCTGCAATAAAATTGCCATGGTGTAATTAATGAAATTGCCATGTTCTAAATAATGAAATTGCCAAAAAAAACTACCATGCTCAAATTAATAAATTTGCTATGGTCTAAATATTAGAACTGTGATGCCAAATTTATGAAGTCCGCTCTCTAAAAATACATGGCAAGTTACGGGAATTTGTAATGGGCACATAGCAAAGTTAGGAATTGTGTACTTCAAAAAAAGATGTCAAATTTTAGGAATTTTCTACGGATGCATGGCAAATTTAGGTATATAGTTCTCTAAAAACATGGAAATTTTGTGAATTGAAAATTTTGCTATGGTTGAAAAAAAATTGCCATGGTACAGTTTTTTGCCATGGTCCAAAAATCATGGTAAATTACCTCCATAGATCATGCTAAATGGGGATAAATTTTTTTTACTTGTATCAGGACAAGACATATCATGGCAAATGTACTACCCCATTATCAAAGGCAAACGTTGTATTGTCTGGGTTTGATTAAAATCATGGTATTAGCTGAAAGAAATAATTTAGCATGTAGTCATTAGAAAATGTTTTACAATTTGACATGCGTCTTGAAAAAACAAAAAAAACAGTTTATATATTTCCATCAAAATCATTGCAAAAAATGCCATGTACTAGAGGACACAATTACGCTAAAATTGCCATGTATGTGTGCACGCGCGCACACAATCTTATCCTTGTCCTTCCAACTACTAGTACAATGCCCGTGCGCTGCCACGGGCTAGAATGCATATAAATAGATCGAATAAATGATTAAATCCGTCCTAAGGTCGAAACTCATTTACTCCTCCTGTTCGTGTGTGTTCGGATAAACTTGTGCCCAGCTGGCTCCTCAAAATTCAACTGTCTGTACAGTCCGAGCTCCCCAAATCCAGCCCATATGTGTGTGTGTGTGGGGGGGGGGGGGGAGGGGGTGGGACTATCCACCATGTTATCTCCAACATGTGGTCCTAACACAAAACCCTTCCATTTTTCTGTGGGACCCTCCCTTTTGTGCTCGGTTTCCCGTCATAGCGGGACAATTCTCGCTTGAGCCCTCTACCTTTAAACCGATGTTACGTATCTCACATTTGCCATGGCACCCTCACTTCTTCACATCGCACTTCCCCACGGATCATCCAGAAGGAGTCTTCTACCAACCACCCATCTATCCGCTCTAATCCCTTCCATCCGTATTCGTGTCGACCCGGCACCGCCATCAAGGGGGCCGAAGCGTCCATCACTCGTGACGCCTTCGAGCCAAGAAGACACATCCAATGTCTCCTGAGCCATTGTCACGTTGTAACATGAAGTTGAATGTCGTCCAAGACCACGAAACAAAAATATAATGTCCATTGTCAGGCATGGAACTGATACACCGGTGTGTCCATTATTGACTCTTGAAGTAACCAACCAATGAATTTAACCTTCTACTCTAAACAGAAAATTCTATGACTCGATGGAAAAAACAAAAGAACCGCTCGCTCATGCAATTTGTTGCAAAGCCATCTCTAATGAAATGCTATTTGCTACATTTTTTAAATAAGAAAATTATTTCGATCAGCCAGCCATAACTCAACAGTCCAATCTCTAATGAAATGCTATTTGCTACATTTTTTAAATAGGACAATTATTCCGATCAGCCAGCCATAACTCAACAGACCAATCCGAACCCACATTTTCTAAAGTAAAGAAATTATTTCCCTTGATTGATCAAGATGCCAAAGTGTCGTTTGCCCGACTATTATGTTCCTACACACGCAGAGTGAATTATTTTTCAAATCAAGGAACTAAGAAAAGGAAGAATATCATGATGTTCGTGGCACTTGCCAGGTCTGCCATGCTACCATGGCATCGTCTTTTTAGTCTCTACCCAGATGCCGAGTTGAGAAATAATCTTCAGATATACCCACTGCTAACACACTCACGTACATAATGGCCCTTGGCTGATTGATTTGGTTGGCTGTTAACACAAGCACACAACACACAAAATCAGTCAATGGCCACACGTATGCATTGTTTACTTTATTCCAATTGTGATGCAATCGTGACACCTACTCGCCCCGTCTGCTCGCCCGTCACGGTAATTGCCTACTCGCCGCTGGTGCCAACCGCTCGACCTTGCCACCGCCGCTCACCACTCAGTCTCCACCGGCTGCCCATTGCCTCTTGCGCCACCCGCACGCTCGCTCGGCCCAATGTTGTTGTTTGGAATGCTGGACTGAAGGTAATTCATGGACAGGTTTTAGTTTTGCTTGGCATCAATCTTTGGTACTTGTCAATCCATCTAACGCACAAAAAAATCAACTCTCAGACAGAAAAGTGATCTAACTCATTTTTCAAGTACCCTGCTCTAAAAACTCTGTGACAAATGAATCTAGTAGAAGTAAAAATGGTAAGAAGCCCTCAGCTCAAACTATAACATAGCTAAAATTAATTAATTTAACAATTGTGCTTCAATAGTTGGAACACTGCAGTTTTCTTTATATGGACTTATACTAAAGACAATTTAGGCATGGAAGAGAAAAACATCACCTCCAATCATTAACATCCTAATATTCTGACGTAGATTTGGCACTGACTTCTCTAGATGAACAATGATCTCAATGTCCCTCTTACTGGATAGCAAGTCCAATGTCAACGGCAATACACAATAGGGAGCGACATCTTGTGGTCCATAGCAATTAGAGTCCTTCTCAAGAACTTATCCTGCTTCGATAACCACATATGAACCAACCATAGAAGCGTGAAAAGTGAATGCATTATTGGTGCATATAGAGGACTACATATCACATTCTCTTGCCATCTCTCAAACTTAATGGTCACATCTCGTTACTTCTGATTCCACGATGTTCTCTCTCAAATTAATTAGTGATTGCATCACAACACAGCGGATTATCTTGATCAACTCCTAACAGGATTCAAGTCAGCATTGAAATCTACAGGAAGACCATGGATCAGTAATCTGAGAAAGGAAAGTCATGACAGAAATAATCAAGATGCTATAATCACTTGATATATATAAGTGTGCTGATTACATAGTAGTGTAAAAACAAATGATTGGAACAATACAAACAGAACTGAAAATTTCCTGTTAAGTGAGGAAATCAACACTATTGTTCAGCTTACTAAAAATCAGGCTTCATTTAACAACATAAGAGCTCAAACTAAGTTCATATGGCTTCTGTTCAAGAAAGAGTTCAGTAGTATAGTGATCATGAATTGTTCAGCACAAGAAAAAGAAGTGCATGGCGGTTTTACCAGACAACGCGGCACAACCGCACAACTGCAAACACATGCTGATCAGCAGCAGCAAGCACACAGCGTCACAGCGATACATAGCGGCAGGGGCATACCACGCACACATGCGCAGCAGCAACAGCCACACGCACACATCAGCAAGCAAGTGCGCATGCCAGCGGATATAAAAATCTCAATGGCGGCCTGTCTCCCTCAAACCTCCTCGGCAACCCCACTGGACTTGTCACCTCATGCCCCTCCTGTCTCTCTCACTCTCCCTTTCATCCAACAACGGCCTGCCTTCCAGCCATCATTCTCGTCTTTCTCGGATTGATAAAAAAAAATAGGGTAAATAATTGGATGCTTACTTAGCATGTTGTAGCAACCTTGTAAGTGACTCAATGGGACAAGCGCGTGAAACATTTCAAAACATGATGTGAAGAGCTGCCAACTGTAGTAATTTTCTTAATGTATGTACTATTAGTTGGCAAAGGAAATTGATTTTGTGCCACCAAATGAATGCACATCATCTCGTCCGCTTATTCTGGATGGCTAGAGATATGCAATCCTTTTGCCGGCCAATTGACAATAATGGTTGAAGCAAGTTTATACAGATACATAGCAATGGACATAAAAAAATGATATAAAGAACTAAAGCTAAGAGTACCCCCACCCCCCCACCCCATTTCTTCAGTTTCGGCAGATTCCTCATCTTCAGCATCTTGACCATATTTGTCAAGTCGTCATCAGGCCTAAGCCTGGCTCTGTTGTTGGCTTGGTTGCGGCATGCCACGACCATTATATAGATTAGAGCAAACAGAAGCAGGCCCTAATTAGTCCGGAGAAAAAAAAACTAGAGGTAACACAAACCAGAAGTCCAGCCACAACCACAACCAGAGATAAGATATCATGGCAAGCGGATATCAAAAGAACATGATCCACAGCCAGAGGCTCCGGATAGACCAAATGCAGCGACCATTAACAAATCCAAATTCAGTGTTAACAACAACCACTTATACATATTTGGACGTACATAGAAATTAGATATTTCCTAATTGTTTGCATAACAAAAACATACTGGCTGCAAGAGAATGAAAGACTAATCTATTGATGAGCACAACAGTACATACCATCCCATCATGATGTTGCCATCTCTCACACTTGATGATTGCTTCTAACATATACACCATCAGGCAATTGCTTTATTAGAAATATATTTACATAATATGATCAGAGCAACATCAAGGAATCGGATGCTGGTGCACAGATTCTCCTCAAATTCCACATGCAACCCTTGTAGAGAAGAACGACATATTTTTCTTAGGTGATTTTTGATCGAGCTCCTACAGAAAAATTCAAAGAAATCATGAGGAGCATGGAGCCAAGCAAACTAATCAGAGTAAATCATGAGAGGAGAAGCCTCTCAACCTACTACAGGGAATCGAGTCAACATTAATTCATGTAAGAATTAAACCGTAATGTAGATCAACAACCTAGTAGTTGATAAAATAACCCTACCGAATGCCAATTGGATTATATAAGTAAGATAGAGACATCGAAAAAAAGAAAAGATAATTCAAAGAGTATATATTCTATTTTCTTAGTTGACATCACAGAGAATGCAAGTCAAAGATATTGTGATACATCTTACCCTTCTATAAATTGACTGCAAGGCACAATCCCCAGCAAAATATAAATGAATTGCTCCTATGGTCCAAGTATTGCATAAATAGTTATATACAGACTATTCAACAGTGAGCATAAACATGGCATGTACTACCAATATCCCTTTGCTATGGAGCTTAGTTTGCATGTCTATTCGTCTTTTTGTAAATCAGTTGTGGCCAAGATGTGCTACAGCTCACCAGCCTCTCCCCGTTTACCAATAAAATCAAAGCAGCTCAAAGCAAAAAAAAAAGAACATAGATATATCTACCTGATTTAATTGCTTCTAACTCCAGAGTGTTGGTAGAGTCGAGAAGAGAACACCCAACCAATGTTACAGCAGATCGATCTGCAGTCTTTGTTAGGGACGGCACCTGTCGGTGTCAAATACGGCAGATCTTGGTTAGGGGGTCCCGAACTGTGCGTCTAAGGCTAATGATAACAGGAGGCGGGGGACACAATGTCTACCCAGGTTCGGGCCCTCTCGATGGAGGTAATACCCTACTTCCTGCTTGATTGATCTTGATGATATGAGTATTACAAGAGTTGATCTACTACGAGATTGTAGAGGCTAAACCCTAGAAGCTAGCCTATGATTATGATTGTTGTTGTCCTACGGACTAAACCTTCCTGTTTATATAGACACCGGAGGGGGCTAGGGTTACACAGAGTCGGTTACAGAGAAGGAGATCTACATATCCGAATTGCCAAGCTTGCCTTCCACGCAAAGGAGAGTCCCACCCGGACACGGGACGAAGTCTTCAATCTTGTATCTTCATAGTCCAACAGTCCGGCATAAGTACATAGTCCTGCTATCCAAGGACCCCCCCTAATCCAGGACTCCCTCAGTAGCCCCTGAATCAGGCTTCAATGACGATGATTCCGGCGCGCAGATTGTCTTCGACATTGCAAGGCAGGTTCCTTCTTCGAATACTCCAAAGAAGATTTTGAACACAAGGATCGTGTCCGGCTCTGCAAAACAAATTCCACATACCACCGTAGAGAGTACAATATTCCACAAATCTAATCTGCTAACAACTTTTCACAGCGTGACATCACGTCACGACCCGGTCATTATTCGAACCGTTTTTCTTAACCAGCCGCCGCGCATATTGCGAGGCGGTTTCCTTGGCACATCTCGTCGAAGCAAAGATCGTGTCCCCTTATCACGGGATTCTCATCAATACGGGTGTGGGTAACCCAACCGCGCCATCAATCGCGGCGCTTGAGGAATAAGCGATTTTACAGGGCAAGTGGGGAGGCGCACAGTTTCTACGGCCTTTATAAAGAGATAAGGATTCCTCTTTTTCACCCACGCCTTCTTCTTCCCCTGCTCATCCATTCTCGCACGCTCGAGCTCCAGCGCCCAAGTTCTCACCTTCTCCGTAAAGCCATTCCAAACATGTCCAGAGCGGGAGGCAAGTGGATGGTCTCCTCCGTTACGGAGGAGGACATTACGAAGCTCCGGGAAGCCGGATACCTGGCCGCAAACATCGCGCACCGGCTCCCGGATGCAGGGCAGATCGTCCCTCCTCTGGAACCGCACGAGAGGGTTGTATTCCTTGCTCACTTTGTCCGCGGACTGGAATTCCCCCTCCACCCATTTGTCCGCGGGCTCATGTTCTACTACGGGATGGACTTCCATGATCTGGCCCCCAATTTCATCCTCAACATCTCGGCGTTTATCGTTGTGTGCGAGGCCTTCCTCCGCATCAAGCCCCACTTCGGCCTGTGGCTGAAGACCTTCAACGTGAAGCCGAAGATGGTGGTCGGCCAGCAAGAGGAGTGCAGAGGCGCCATGGTGGGCAAGATGCCCAACGTCACCTGGCTCGAAGGCTCCTATGTGGAGACCGTGAAGGGGTGGCAATTGGGGTGGTTCTATATCACCGAGCCGCGCGACGCCAACTGGGCGGCGGCCCCCAAATTTTGATCTGGCATCCCCATGCGGCTCACCTCCTAGAAAGAGGAGGGCTTACCCTGGGGTTCATTGGTGGAACTGACCGGACTCCAGACCTGTATCAAAAATATGATAAGCAAGAAAATCAAGCTTGTTAACGTGGTCCAGATCATGCTCTTCCGTCGGATCCTTCCGTGTCAAAGACGGGCTTTCAATATGTTGGAGTTCGACCCGGCCGAACACAAGACGCTGCGAGAGCTCTTCGACATGATGCACAAACACGTCTGGAAGGTGATGTTCAAGGCTGCCGAGGTACCTCCTCCCATCACCGAGGATCGCAGACTCAGCGAAAAGCGCCCCACCAATCCGGTAAGTTTTTTATACTTTACAAGATGTTCCTTTCCCCAGTATATTTGTGGGAGGAATCTAGGCCTCCACGCCAATTTAACAAGACTGGGTAGCGATAGCGGAGCGGATCGACTGTCCAGCTCCACTACCTGAAGATCCAGCAACGGCTCTCTTAACGGGGATGCTGTTTCCGGCACCCTATGAGGTGCCACAGAAGAAGGCCTCGGGGACCAGGAAAGGTCTCCGGCGCAAGGTTGTATCAGACTCATCGTCCGAAGACACCGAGGTGTGCTCCTCCAATGAAAACGAGGAGGAGGAAGAGGAAAGCCCTCCCCCCCAAACCGGGGGGGGGGGGGAAGAAAAGTAAGGCCGCCCCGTCTGGGGAGGCCGAAGTGAGGGAGTCCTGGATTAGGGGGTATCCGGACAGCCGGACTATATACTTTGGCCGGACTGTTGGACCGTGAAGATACAAGACTCAAGACTTCGTCCCGTGTCCGGATGGGACTCTCCTTTGCGTGGAATACAATCTTGGCGATCCGGATATTAGATTTCCTTCTTTGTAACTGACTCTATGTAAACCCTAGCCCCCTCCGGTGTCTATATAAACCGGAGGGTCTGGTCCATATAGGGACAATCATAATCATCATAGGCTAGCTTCTAGGGTTTAGCCTCTACGATCTCGTGGTAGATCAACTCTTGTAATACTCATATCATCAATATCAATCAAGCAGGAAATAGGGTTTTACCTCCATCAAGAGGGCCCGAACCTGGGTAAAACATCGTGTCCCTTGCCTCCTGTTACCATTAGCCTTAGACGCACAGATCGGGACCCCCTACCCGAGATCCACTGGTTTTGACACCGACATTGGTGCTTTCATTGAGAGTTCCTCTGTGTCGTCACTGCAAGCATCGATGGCCCGTCTTGTTGTCAAGGACAACATCACCTCTGGGGGAGCGCTGGCTGTAGGCCAAACTCTCCGACTAGGCGGCTTCGTCATGGTCGCCCAATCGGCTGTCGCACCGACGATGACCTCTCGGGTCATCACGAATAGCCTCCACGTCAATTCGGAACTCGTCGAACAGATGGATCCAATGGAGCTCTCCTCCCTTAATGAGCTCTTGGATCGCATTGCCGCTTTGGGAGTTGCTACAAACTATGACCGGATTGGGCTTAAACCCGACCAAAGGGATATTAAATCCCCACCGGCCACCCACGAGATAGCGGTAGTGGAAGAGCCTCATATGGATTATCCCTCTATTCTGAGGACTAACTATGTCCGGATCACCGAGCTCTCTGAGCCGGATACCCATTCGCGGGAGGACACGACCCAGACCCCGAACTTAGAATCGGGCAATGGGCCAGAAAAATTGGGCAACATCCGGGAGCCCGAGCCGTCAAGCCCGGAAGCTCCTCTGCCCCTGGGCGCTAGATCGGAACAGAATCCAGATTTAACAACGCCCACCCACCCAGACTTAAGCCGTCTCTCCCATATTAGACAAGAGCCACATGAGACAGTACATCGCTACTGGGCCAGATTCCTCCTTGTGATAAACAAGGTCAAGGACTGTCGCGAGGAGGACGCAATCTCACTTTTTTGCAAAAATTGCACGAGCAAAGGGATCCTTAATGCTATAAGTCGTCATGACATAGTACACTTTGCCAACTTAGCAGCCATAGTACAGAAGTACTGTGCGATGGAAAGTACCTGGAAAACCCAAATAGACTTTTGGGATAATCCGGCTCTCACTAAACCCTCCCTCCGAGCTAAAAGGGCAAACTCTCCTAAGTTACCCGATCCAATTCCCAAAAAGCCAAAGCCCACTCCAGGACGTGGAACCGTATTGGAAGAATGGCTCAATGGGCCATGCAAAATTCATAGCACGCTGGATACTAAGCCAACACATAGCCTTAGAGCATGTTGGATACTTCGGCAGGTAGCAAAAAGCGGCGAGGATCTTCTTGTAAATAAAGCAGAGCAACATCCCGCCGAATACCACAATGCGGTATTGACAGTCTTCGAGACTTTCGCCTCAAATAAGAGGCGCAAGCGAGCTCATTGAAATCTTGCTGAAATCTGCCACGTGGCAAAAATAAATCCGTGGAACGATACAGCTATAACTTTCAGTGCCAGTGACGAACCCCAATTCCAGACAATTCGGGCACCTGCCGCTTTGGTCCTTAGCCCAATCGTGGACGGCTTTCGGCTCACTAAAGTACTCATGGACGGCGGAAGTGGATTAAACTTGATCTATGAAGAAACACTCAGCCAGATGGAAATTGATAAAAGCCACATTGAGCAGAGCGGCACAACCTTCAGGGGAATCATCCCTAGTCGGGAGGCACGGTGCACGGGAAAAATCACACTCGATGTGGTATTCGGCACCCCAGAGAATTACAGGTCCGAAGAAATCACCTTCCAAGTGGCTCCTTTCAGCAGCGGATACCACGCCCTTTTAGGGCGGGACGCATTCACAAGCTTTCAAGCTATACCCCATTACGGTTACATGAAGCTTAAAATGCCTAGACCCAACGGAATCATCACTCTAGCCAGTGATCCGGACGTCGCACTCCGCGCCGAAAATAAAACTGTAGCACTAGCCCTGGAAGCATTATCCGAAGAACTAACAACGTTGCGCGCAATAGTGGACAGGGATGACGTGATACTCGACAAACGACCCAAATCCACATCATTTAAACCCGCAGACGAGATAGTCAAATTCCAGGTCCATCCAACGGACCCCACGAAGATAGCTTCCATCAGGACACAGTTGAGCCCCATAATGGACGCCGCACTACGAGAATTCCTACGCTAGAATTGGGACATCTTTGCCTGGCATCTTTCAGACATGTCGGGCATCCCACGCAGGCTGGCCGAACACAGCCTCAATATACTGAAAGGATACAAGCCAGTCAAATAGACTCTTAGGCGCTTCTCAGAGCCTAAACGGCAAGCCATGGGAGAAGAGCTAGCCAAGCTACTTGAGGCCGGATTCATCAGAGATATCAAGCATCCGGATTGGCTAGCAAACCTGGTAATGGTACCAAAGAAGGACAAATCCTGGCGCCTATGCGTGGATTTCAAAGACCTCAACAAGGCTTGCCCCAAGGATCCCTTTCCCCTCCCTTGCATCGACCAAATCATAGATGTCACCGCAGGACACGATTCACTATGTTTCCTCGACGCATACTCCGGATACCATCAAATAAAGATGGCAGAGTCCGACCAACCCGCAACGGCCTTCATAACGCCATATGGCCCTTTCTGCTTCAACACTATGCCTTTCGGGCTTAAAAATGCCGGCGCAACCTATCAACGCATGATTCAAACATGCCTGGAGAAGCAAATCGGCAAAACAGTGGAGGCATATATGGACGACGTGGTCATAAAAACAAGACACGTTGAAACCCTAATAGATGACTTGCGACTTACATTCGATAACCTTCGAACATATGACATCAAGCTAAACCCGGAAAAATGTGTTTTCGGCGTACCCTCCGGGAAGTTGCTCGGCTTCATTGTTTCCAATAGAGGAATTGAAGCAAATCCAGCAAAAATCCGAGCTCTGTATCCCAACAGACCTCAAACATATCCAGAAACTAGCTGGATGCGTGGCTGCCTTAAGCCGCTTTATCTCCCGATTAGGAGAAAAGGCACTACCCCTTTACCGCCTTATTCGACGCACCGAACACTTCGTGTGGACGGACGCAGCCGCGGCCGGACTGGATGAAATAAAGACCTTATTGGCCAGTAATCCAGTCCTGACAGCACCAAATATTGGCGAACCTATGCTACTATACATAGCTGCGACACATCAGGTTGTCAGTGCAGTGCTCGTCGTCGAATGAGAAACGGACGGATACAAGTTCCCGCTTCAAAAGCCAGTATATTATGTGTCCACTGTCCTCACTCCATGCAAATCCCGATTCCCACACTATCAAAAGATAGTGTACGCGGTCTTCATGGCATCCCGGAAGCTACGACACTACTTTCAAGAGTGTTCGATTACGGTGGCCTCCGAAGTACCACTCAACGACATAATAAACAACCGCAACGCCACGGGACGGATTGCTAAATGGGCCATCGAGCTCCTTCCGTTCAACATAACATACAAACCACGGCGGGCCATTAAGTCGCAAGTATTGGCCGACTTCGTCGCCGAATGGACAGAAGCCAAACTTCCTAAAGAGTACGGCGCGTACTCCAACTGGATCATGCACTTTGACGGCTCCAAAATGCTGGCCGAATTGGGAGCGGGTGTAGTCCTGACCTCCCCCACCGGAGACACGGTCCAATACGTACTCCAAATATTATACACGGACCCCTTAAAGGGGGAAGCCATAAGAAAAAATACTTATTGGTCATGGTGCAAAAATTCACCAAATGGATAGAAGCCAAACTAATTAAAATGGCCAATCCGGACCAGTGATAGACTTCATATCAGGGGTTGTACATCGTTACGGCGTCCCCCACAGCATCATCACTGATAATGGCTCAAACTTCACAGCCGATGAAGTGAAAACGTGGCGCGGCAACATGGGCATTAAGCTCGATTACGCCTCCGTCTACTATCCCCAAACAAACGGTCAGGTCGAACGTGCAAATGGTCTCATTATGAGCGGCATCAAACCCAGACTAGTGCGGTCCTTGACAGAATCGGACACGCACTGGGTCGAGGAGCTCGAATCCGTACTCTGGGGGCTGCGGACCACGCTGAATCGCACCACCAGATACACACCATTTTTTATGGTGTACGACGCAGAAGCAGTACTACCCTGCGGCATAATACACGACTCACCTCGTGTGCGCCTGTACGAAGAGAACAAAGCCGAGTTAGATCGGCAGGACACCTTAGATGCCCTGGAGGAGGAGCGCGATGTCGCTAAAGCCCGTTCCGCATTCTATCAACACCAGGCTCGACGATATCAAAGCAGAGAAGTGCGGGCCAAAACTTATAATATTGGCGAACTCGTTCTACGCCTACTGGAGAAAAAGAAGGACAAGCTCAAACCTAAGTGGGAAGGTCCCTTCATTATAGATAAAGTTCTCACCGGAGGAGCGTACCGCCTGCGTAATGCATCCGATAACAAACTCGAGCCGAACCCATGGAACGCGGCCAGACTCCGGAGATTCTACGCCTAGTGCCGAACACAGTGTTCGTCTCCTTACCCCCCGCTCTTTTCATTATGCTCCCCCTCCCCCTTTTTTTCTCCTTTCTCACCCTTTTTTCCCTTCTTCACACAAAGAACTCAATATAGTGCGGATGCTCGGATCACTCCGGCCGCACTATGTGTGTACACCATCCCTGGGGGCTTCCTATATGGAAGCTAAATATAATTACTTTCATGGCTTCTTGCCTATCACATATACGTTCTTTTTCCATATGTGCCTTTTCTTCACCATTATATGCATCGATATGACTTAAGATGTGGCCATGCTGGGTTGCCTGGCTCTTGTGTTTATGCCCTACGTTCCCGTTAATTCGGCTAGGGCATAAGGGGAGCACCTCTGCAATTGTTACTGCCGGTTCAGCCGGATGTGTACCTCAGAGTGGGTGAAGCCGAAAGCTAGCGTTCTTAAGGGAATATTCGGTCGATGAACAAAAGATGTTTCTTTTGTTTATTACAACGTGAATCCCCAGAAGTTTTGTATCCTGCGTTTCTGATTCGCAGTCCGGACATGTACATCGATGCATGTGAACCCAGGGAAAGGAACCCCTAACGGAACTATTCTCCCTGGAAGATGTTTCTTACTACATGTAATATAACATAACTAGTTGGCTACTTGTCTGTTCAAGCACTTATGACCCCTACGCCTGGTTTCCACGCATACCCAGTTTTTCATAACTGAGCGGGTATTCGGATACACCCCAGACTGTCGGATCCGGGGGCTGAAGCGAAAAGGTCCGCCATGACAAATGATTTTTAATCCGGCTAGGGACTACATATGTCCATTAAATTACATAGTCACTTGGACTGACTGTATTCTTCCTCTATACCGTCCAACAGGCTATCTAGCTTGCAATCCTGTTGGGAATACTTTGCGGCTAACGCTACCTGGTCATACACCAGACTCACGGGAATTTCTTGCTCATCTAGCCCCGCCGGTCCGACTTCGGCCATATGGTTCGGGTCAAGCTTGGTGTAGCGCGTCTTCACCATGGCCCAGGCTTCTCTTGCACCTTGTCGGCAGGCTGACATCTTCCACAATCGGAAACGCCGCCGTGCTCCTTGGAGCATATCCACAAGCTCCCCCATGCCTTTTGGCAGGGAGGTGGATGGCCACAAGGCCTGGGCAATACCATGCATCACCTGCCGAGCTCGCTCGTGCAGCTGTGAGAGGTCTTGCAGTAAATCACCTGCGGACGCGAGCATCTCCTCTTCAGGGCGGCCCGTCAACATACCTACTGATATAAACTCTTTCAATATGCTTCCGTGCCGAGTTGTACTACAGTTCGTCTAGGCACTTACCATAAATGCCGCGATGAAGCCTTCTGTTCTCCTTCACGGAGTCCGCCAGCTGAGCACGAACATCTCCTAATTCGACGCCCAGCCGGACATTGGCATCTTGAAGATCGTTCTTCTCCCGCCTAACTTGCGTAAGAACACGCTCGCCAGCTTTTAGCTGCCTTTGGAGATGTGACTCGCTATCTCTTACGATCTCAGGATTCTCCTCGGGATTGTCTGCAGAATTTTCTGTTAGACCTATCAAACAAGCCAATTACTAGCTGGTACATTTCCATAAAATTTTGTTATTAAAGACGAATGTTACTAGGGGAGGCCTTTTGGGATTCCTCTAGTTTGGCAACCACAGCCCTCAACTGGGTCTTGCACTCCTCCAGCTCTTGAGACAATTGGGTATTCTTATCTACAAGGACATGTGCATAAGTTGATCCTTAAAACAGTTGTTCCAACCGTTTCAAGTCTCAGGGGCTACTACTATATATGCCTATCAAATTTTCTTACCCGTATATATTTCGCATATTGGTCCGTCGCCCGGGCGAGCCCGCCTTGAGCAGCTCGGATGTATGCGTCTCCCGAATTGAAAGCATTAAATGCCTCTTCGGAAAAGATGTTATTGCAAAGTACGGCCCGTCGGCGCCGGTGATTCATGGCACTCTCTACTTCGGAACTCATGGTGGAGAGCATATCCGCATCCTCTGTCGGAGGACAATTCGGCATTGGCCCCGCATTGGCCTCCTCTCTCGAAGCCGGTTCCGGGATCCGGCTGGTAGAGGCGTGATCGGCAGGATCTCCAGATATAGTCCAGCAATTCCTCTTTCTGCCAAGACACAAAGGATGCCGTTACATTTCAAACACAATGATCACATAGCAGGTTTTTACCATACCTCTGTAACGGCATTTCGGCCCTAACCGCCTTCCTCTTAAGCCTTCCCGATCCGGACGGCCTTTGCCGATGAGCCCCCAGGGGCTCGGCGCCACGTTCCGATGGTCGTCTCTACAAAAATACGATATTTTAGGCATAAGGCATGGTATCAGGAAGGAGTCCTCTTCAGAGGATAAGGTTTCGGCTTTGCTTACACACGATGCAGGTAGCAGACCAGGATAGTCGGCGACAATAGCCACCGAGGCGCCATCGCAGCTGGCCTGATAAAATGTCCCGTTGACAAGCTCCACAGTAATATCCGGATCTTCTTCGAGTCCTGGATCGAAGGCCCTTCTGGGGTCCTCTGGCTGCGGGGAGGGGCTGTTGAATTCTTCTACGGCCCTCCTCAGTTCCTGCTCAGAAATATCGAGGTAAATAATCGTGACAAAGGACACCAGGATGAATGGAGCGGGGGGAAAAGTGACGACTTACCCAGCTTGGGGGGTTGTACATAGAAAACCCATCCTGTGGTTTAATATGAAGGAATTCTTCTTCTTCTCCTTTATACAAATCGGACAATATCCTCGCCAGAGCCGTGGCGGAGTCCGGACCTTTACGGCCACAACGGGTGGCATCATCTTCCCCGTTGTAATGCCACATGGGCTTCCCCCGATATTGAAGCGGTTGCACTCCTCACATTATGCATATTGCTATAACCTCGCCTATTGTCAGCCCTGATTTGGCCAGTATCTTTATCCTGCTCATCAGGAAGTGTACTTCTCTGGTATCCTCCTCTTGGGGGCGGAGCGCTACTGAACTCAGGGAGACCCGTCCGGACTGGATCCGGAAGGGGAACGTCATCAACATAAAACCACTCTGAGGGCCAGTTTTCAGGTGCCTTCTTGGGAGTACCGGACAGGTATCCGGTCTCGGCGACGCGCCATACTTCGGCTCCGCCCACTTGACATATGGATTCCCCCTAGTTGTGAGGGATGAGGCAGAACAACTTCTTCCATAGCCAGAAGTGAGCCTCACAGCCCAGAAATAGTTTGCAAAGGGCAACGTATCCTGCTATGTGCAGCACGGAGGCAGGGGTGAAGTTGTGCAGCTGGAGGCCATAGAACTCCAAGAGCCCGCGAAGGAATGGATGGATTGGAAACCCGACGCCTCTTAACAGATGTGGGATGAGGCATATTCGCTCCCCCGGAGATGGATTAGGAGATCTCTCCGCTTGCTCCCCGCCATTATAGGTGGCTAGTCCAGCTCGGACGGAAACCATGAACGTCGGTGGAATAAACCCTTGGGTCTGTAACTCTATTAGACGGCTTTGAGGAACTGAACACTCTTCCCAGTCGCCTGGCTTGGAGCGAAGGGAACGAGAAGAAAAGCTGTGGCGACCGGCCATGTTGGAATGGTTTTTTTCGGAGCACTCTGTTGGTTGCTTGCTCAAGGGAAGAAGGTGAGGTTTGGATCTGAGGATCCCCGTCCCTTCAAATAGACGGTTTGCTTGCAGGGCCGGGGTGGCAAATGCAAAAATACCTCGGCTCCTCGTATTCGCTCGACACGTGGAGATGGTCATTATTGAAGCACAGAAGCCGAGGAGTACAACATTGATGGGAAACCGGACACTGTTCATTGCAACAGGTACTTTGTCGTATTCGGAGATGGAACCCACCTTGCAATGTCAAAGACAAAACTGCGCGTCGGACTCATCATCATTGAAGCCTGGTTCAGGGGCTACTAAGGGAGTCCTGGATTAGGGGGTATCCGGACTATATACTTTGGCCAGGCTGTTGGACCGTGAAGATACAAGACTCAAGACTTCGTCCCGTGTCCGGATGGGACTCTTCTTTGCGTGGAAGACAAGCTTGGCGATCCGGATATTAGATTTTCTTCTTTGTAACTGACTCTATGTAAACCCTACCCCCCTCTGGTGTCTATATAAACCGGAGGGTCTGGTCCGTATAGGGACAATCATAATCATCATAGGCTAGCTTCTAGGGTTTAGCCTCTACGATCTCGTGGTAGATCAACTCTTATAATACTCATATCATCAATATCAATCAAGCAGGAAGTAGGGTTTTACCTCCATCAAGAGGGCCTGAACCTGGGTAAAACATCGTGTCCCTTGCCTCCTGTTACCATTAGCCTTAGACGCACAGATCGGGACCCCCTACCCAAGATCCGCCGGTTTTGACACCGACACGAAGGGTCCAAGAAGGGAAAGACCCTCCCTCCGGACCACTCCACCACAGCCGCCTGTAGCGACGAGGAGTGGTTGCCCAGGGACAATCCCCTGGTGAAGTCGTAAGTATCCGGACACTATAATACTTCCGGTACATATTGCTTTATTGCTTCTTATCATGTCAAATATGATCGTGTAGTCCGTCCAAAGCCCACATCGACGTATCCTCCTCGGATGGGTCTTTGGGCCAGTCGGCGATGAACAGCGGTTCACTCCCGACGGCCACCTCCCCCCGGCCCGCGGACGACACCGAGGTGTTGTCTCAGAGGATACCAGACCAAGGGGAGACAGTTCTGGAGACGCCCCAAGGCGAAATCCCAGACGCCGGGCACATGGGGGGAAGACCCCCATGGATTCTGATGACGGGGGCGCAGCAAGTTTGGCCCCCAGCCGGATACTGCGCCGGAACCTCCCGTGGTTCCGGATTCAGGCAGGCAGCCCCTCCCTAAAGGGGGCGAGCCACCTGTGCCGATGACCTCTGTCCAACCAGAGGCATCGGACAACATGCTGCAAGCGCTTCAGGGCGCTTCCATTGATGAAGAACACCGTACTCTTATGAGTATGGTGATTGAGAAGGTCCGATCCGCCAAGAGTGGATTGACCGAAGCCTGCGCCAGCCTCCTAACAGGCTTTGACGTAAGTAACAAAATTGTAAGGAAGTGTCAAAGTGTAGACAGTAGCCCCTGATGCTCTGTTTGGTGTTCGGAAAGAAAGGTCGAACAGAGGATCAAATAACATCCGCATGAGTCTAATCAGAATATGTCTATGTGAATAAGCAGGCGTTGCTGCTAGCCATTGCCGCTCGTACTGCGGAGGTCTCCGGACTAAATCGGGACCTGGAGCGGACCAAGGAAGAGCTTGGCCTCGTGAAGAGGCAGCTCGAGGAAAACAAAGGTACACAATACTCCGTCTGTATATTTATAAAGAAAAAATTGTTGACGCTAATAGGAGCATCATGAATTTGAATAGGGGCCACGATTGAAGTGGCGGCCCTTAAGAAGGCGTTGACCGAGGCTGAAGACAAAGCAGCCAAGGAACGTGCCGAGCGCGAGAAACAAGAGGCCCGAGTCGACGAGGTCCAGCAAGAGCTCCAGGATTTCGTCAAAAAAATACGAGTCCTTGGAGCGTGACTCTAAGACGCAAGAGTCTGAGCTTGCGAAGGCCCTCCAGAGCGCACAAGATGCCAAGGACGAAGCCCAAAAGGCCCTGCAGGAGATTCAGGCGGCCAAGAAGATAGCGGCGGGTAAGGCATTCATTATGCAAAGCAAGCATGTGAAGGAGATTTTCCTTTTACTTACCCGAATTCGGAGCTCTCCAGGAGCGTTCGCGGATCTGCCGCGCAGCATATCGGATGCCGTGGAGTTCTACCAGGCCAAAGAAGGGAGCTCGACGGAGAAGTTGTTCTGGTCTCAATATACTGGGACCGAACATCCGATGCCCTTGAGCGACCAGCTGAAGCGACTGGTTAAATTGCACAAGGCGGCCGAACTGGCCATGAAGGACCTTATAGTCCGGATGTGGCCTGCCGAGCCCTTGCCCAGCAGCTACTTCGGCCTCGTGAAGCGGCTTGTAAATGCCTACCCACGGCTTGAAGTCATAAAGCGGTCAGTCTGCATTGAAGGTGCGCGCAGAGCCTTCGCCGGCGTGAAAGTGCACTGGGCGAAGAATGCCGAGAAGCTGGAGACGGAGGGGCCGCCGAAGGGCAAGGAGCACCGCCACCCCGAAAAGTATTATGACGGTATTCTGAAGGGCGCCTGCCTTGTGGTGGAGGAATGTGCTAAGGATGTAATATTTGAATGAATGTAGTCATTTGATCCTGTAATATGAAAACAAGTTCATGTGCGCTATATAACGCTTGTTAATTTAAAATATTACCTTCTTTGCGTCCGTTTATAAAATCTAAGAGTTGGCCAGTCGTCGGCGTCTGCCCCCATGTAAGCAGTACTGGGGTGTTCGGGATAAATCTAAACACTCTTTATCCAAATTTTGGGTCCTTTAAGGAGGTGTTTAGCGCAACGAACAAGGCAATCGGACTATACAGCTTTATCACTCTCACTTAGCCATAGAAGTCTATAATTTTAAATTTTGGCATAGCCCCTGGTATTCGGAAGGCCGAACTTGGGGCGCTATACACGCCTAAATTGGACAAGGTTGATTCCTCGCCCAAAGCGAAAAAAATCTTTAAGGATTTAAGACCTCTCGAACAGAGACCAGCTCTCGCCGCATCATGACAGTCAGTTTTCGGCTTTCTCTACTAAGGTGCTCGTCCGGAAGAACCGGGACACAGTCGCAGTAGTTCTCCCTGTGCACCTTAGCCGATGTAGCGGAATGTAAGGAAGCAAAACATGGGAGCCGGGCAAACCTAACCATTAACCTAAGACATGATTCGGAGCTGATGCATATAATGCTATAAGTTCGGGGTGCCGCACTATCGAAAGTGTTCGGACTTTTCTTTGCCGTGTTATGGGGTACACTGAAGCCCCTGGCGGACTGAACGTACCAGAATGTACGGGTGAAATTTGTAATAAATAAGCAGTCAAGGAAAAATATAAAGAAATGTAATAATAAGCTAACATTGTACATTATTTTCCATTGTTATTTAAATAATACGTCAAGGCGTATGTATACAAGTAGTGCGATAAGCAAAATAGGACTATTTGACATGTCCTAACCAAGGGCAAGCTGCGTGCGGGTATGTAAAACAGGTATAACGATCGTTATCAAAGACCACCTGGGGATTTCCTTGTACATCAAATCTCCTTGCCTCCTTGTTTCCGTCCCGTGATGGGTCCGATAATCAGGCTATCGGAATATACGGGTCCTGGGGTGGTTGAGCCGCATTGTGGACCGCATTATAGCTGTGCCTCCTCCTATGTCCATGGTATTTTAAGTGCGTAATTATGTACGCGCGGAACGAAATTCTCCGCTTGACTGGGACTAGGGCGGAGGCCAAATTGCTAGGCAAGCTCAAGGCGTGCCAGACGATCTTGTTGCAGAGTACTCCGGACTCGCTTGGCGGTGTCCGGGGGCTTTATTGCCGAATTGGAGATCTGCCTAAGAAGGCTGCTCTGTACCTCTGCTGCGAGGGCTGCAGTGTGCTCCTCTGTACGGAGGGAGCGCTCTGTGTTTTCATTAACTGTTATAACCCCGCGAGGTCCTGGCATCTTGAGCTTGAGGTATGCATAGTGCGGCACCGCATTGAATCTGGCGAATGCGGTTCGTCCGAGCAGTGCGTGATAGCCACTGCGGAAGGGGACGATATCGAAGATTAACTCCTCGCTTCGGAAGTTTTCTGGAGATTCGAAGACTACTTCCAGTGTGATTGAGCCCGTGTAACCAGCCTCTACACCTGGTATGACACATTTAAAGGTGGTTTTGGTTGGTTTGACCTTGAGGGATCGATGCCCATTTTGCGCACTATATCCTGATAGAGCAGGTTCAGGCTGCTACCACCGTCCATAAGGACTCTTGTAAGGTGGAATCCGTCAATGATAGGGTCGAGGACCAACGCGGCCGAACCGCCATGACGGATACTGGTCAGATGGTCCCTGCGATCGAACGTGATCGGACAAGAAGACCATGGGTTGAACTTTGGGGCGACTGGCTCCATCGCATAGACGTCCCTTAGTGCACGCTTTCGTTCCCTCTTGGGAATATGGGTTGCGTATATCATGTTTACCGTTTTCACTTGGGGAGGAAATTTCTTCTGTCCTCCTGTGTTCGGCGGCCGGGGCTCCTCGTCGTCGTCGCTATGCGGCCCCTTTTCCTTGTTTTCGGCATTCAACTTGCCGGCCTGTTTGAACACCCAGCATTCTCTGTTGGTGTGGTTGGCTGGTTTATCGGGGGTGCCGTGAATTTGACACGAACGATCGAGTATGCGGTCCAGACTGGACGGGCCCGGGTTGTTTCTTTTGAATGAATTTTTCCGCTGACCGGACTTAGAGCCACTGAATCCGGCATTGACTGATGTGTCTTTGTCGCTGTCGCCATTGTTGTGATGCTTGTGTCTATTGCGTCGGGGCTTGCCGTTGCTATCCCTGGCATCTGAAGTGCCATGATTTCTTGATGTGTTGTTGCTACGAGCCAGCCAGCTTTCCTCGCCCGCACAAAAGCGGGTCATGAGTGTCGTGAGGGCTACCATGGACTTCGGCTTCTCTTAGCCGAGATGTCGGGCGAGCCACTCGTCGCGGATGTTATCTTTAAAGGCCGCTAGGGCTTCGGCATCCGGACAGTCGACAATTTGGTTCTTTTTAGTTAGGAACCGAGTCCAGAATTTCCTGGCTGACTCTCCGGGCTGTTGGATTATGTGACTTAAGTCATCAGCGTCCGGTGGTCGCACATAAGTGCCCTGGAAGTTGTCAAGGAATGCGTCTTCCAGGTTCTCCCAACTGCCAATAGAGTTTGCCGGCAGGCTATTCAGCCAATGCCAAGCTGGTCCTTTGAGTTTTAGTGAGAGATATTTGATGGCATGTAGATCATCGCCGCGGGCCATGTGAATGTGGAGAAGGAAATCTTCAATCCGTACTGCGGGGTCTGTTGTACCATCGTATGATTCAATATTCACGGGTTTAAACCCTTCTGGGAATTCATGATCCATTACTTCATCAGTGAAGCATAGGGGGTGTGCGGCGCCTCTATGCCGGGCTACGTCACGACGTAGTTTGAATGAGTCACGCATTGGGGCGCACCCCCCGTGATCCGTAGATCGATCTTGACTGTCCTGCTTTGTTTTCCATTTTTTCTTGCAGGTCATGCGTGTAGCCCCGGGCCTTCGTGTTTTTGCTTGTTTGGCGACAGGGTGCGGGCTGGACTTCGGGCTGATACGCCGCTTTGTCTCGGCCATGAGGTGGCCGGTCAGCCGCATCATGCGCTAGTAGTGTAGGCTTTAATGCCTCCTCCTCGAGTTGAGGTAGCAACCTGCGCTTTGGGTAACTTTTGGTTGGGCGCTCGAGTCCGTATTTCTCGGCAGCTAGGACCTCAGTCCATCTATCAGTTAGCAGATCTTGATCGGCTTGAAGCTGTTGCTTCTTTTTCTTCAGGCTTTTTGCAGTGGCTATAAGCCGGCGCTTGAAGCGCTCCTGCTCGACGGGATCCTCAGGCACGATGAATTCTTCGTCACCGAGGCTCACCTCGTCTTCGGGGAGGGGCACGTAATTGTCATCCTCTGATTCTCCATCCATTGCCTGTTCCTTAGGGCTAGCTTGCCCATCCTCCCGCTCGGCCTGCTCGAAGCCTGGCTGGGCGGGATTGTTTTTATCCTCGGCGTTATCCGGAGCGTTATTGTCTCTTGTACCGGTATCGCTATTTTTGCTATGACGAGGCTTAGAGCGGCGCCGATGACGCTGGTGCTTAGATTGCTTCTCAAGGGGATTATCCTCCGTTGCCTCATCGCCATCGCTTTCTTTGGGGGTGTCCACCATATATATATATATATATATATATATATATATATATATATATATATATATATATATATATATATATATATATATATATATATATATATATCATATGATGAGGTGGTTGTCCAGCGCCCTGAGGGTGGTGGTTCATGTTCCTCTCCGGCATCGTCGTCCATACCGTCGATGTCTTCGGAGTCGAAATCAAGCATGTCAGTTAAGTCATTGACAATGGCTATTAAGTGGGTGGTGGGTGGGGAACGAATTTCTTCGTCGTCCGCTTCCCACTCGAGCTGGACATAGTTCGGCCAAGAGTCTCCGGACAGGGAGAGAGATTTCGGTGAATTTAGCACGTCACCCAAGAGCGAGTGCTGAAAGATATCCGCGAAGGTAAACTCCATGATCGGTGCCCAATCAGATTTGATAGGCACGGATGCGCGTGGTTCGGAGCCCATTGCCGGAGACGAGTCCGAGGGTCCGATGACACATACCTCATTGGAAGCGAAGTCTATGTTCGGCTCTATCACCGATGAGTGTGCGGCCTCTGAGGCGGGGTCGATCCACTCGTCCTTGGATGGCACGATCTGCTCCGGATCTAAGGCCGGGGTAGCTGCAGGTGCGTTCTCCCGAACGTTATCCGATGAAAGATCTAAGTCATGTTCATCGTGATTGTACGGCGCGCCTGTTATGGGCTCGAATTCGTCGAAGATCAAGTCTCTGCGGATGTCGGCAGTGTAGTTCAAGCTTCCTAACCTGACCTGATGGCCAGGGGCGTAGCTATCAATCTGCTCCAGATGTCCAAGCGAGTTGGCCCGCAGTACGAAGCCGCCGAATATGAAGATTTGTCCTGGGAGGAAAACCTCACCCTGGATCGCGTCGTTGCAGATGATTGAAGGAGCCATCAAGCCTTATCGTGACGACACAGTGGAACTCTCAATGGAAGCACCAATGTCGGTGTCAAAACCGGTGGATCTCGGGTAGGGGGTCCCGAACTGTGCGTCTAAGGCTAATGGTAACAAGAGGTGGGGGACACAATGTTTACCCAGGTTCGGGCCCTCTCGATGGAGGTAATACCCTACTTCCTGCTTGATTGATCTTGATGATATGAGTATTACAAGAGTTGATCTACCACGAGATCGTAGAGGCTAAACCCTAGAAGCTAGCCTATGATTATGATTGTTGTTGTCCTACGGACTAAACCTTCCAGTTTATATAGACACTGGAGGGGGCTAGGGTTACACAGAGTCGGTTACAGAGAAGGAGATCTACATATCCGAATTGCCAAGCTTGCCTTCCACGCAAAGGAGAGTACCACCCGGACACGGGACGAAGTCTTCAATCTTGTATCTTCATAGTCCAACAGTCTGGCATAAGTACATAGTTCGGCTGTCCGAGGACCCCCTAATCCAGGACTCCCTCAGCACCATCATTGGAGGTCCCAATTGTAAATCAATCTGCAAGAGATGGAGATGCGACTGGAAGCTTACGGATTCGATGCATCAGAACAGCCATGGCCCATGGGAAGAGGAGAAGTGCCGGCAGCTGGGGATCCGACGTGTCACAGACAGCATGGGAAGAGGAGAGGCGGTGGCAGATCAAGCCTTGGGCGTGGCAGGCGGAAGCACACTCACCCCTATTGCACCCTTCCACTTCCCGGTCCTTCTTCTCCTACACTCCTCCTCTGGATCCTCCTCTGTCTCTCTTTTCTACAAGAAAAATTGAAGCCCCGCCATGACCTTAAGCTCCCCCTGCCAACCATGGAGGCCCACCTCCACCTGAAGGACTTCGCGCTGCTGCGCCGAATCCATCCTTCTTCTGCGCCCGCTGGATCCCGCGGCCGCCGTTCTTCATCGAGCAGATGTGTCACCCCCAGCTGCTCGAGCCGCCGCATTGACCTAATCCAGAAGCTACTTTCGAGCGCTGAGGCGAGGGCGGCGAGCGGGCAGAGGTGCGGCTGCGGCGGCGGGCGCGTTGAGGTCGGCCGTGGAGGCGAGCGGTGCGGCGGCTAGGGGGATTTGGCTCGGCCTGGGCGTGGGTCAGGGTCGAAGCGAGGAGGCAGATGTGTACGGTTATTTTTTTCTAGTGAAACATTTTTCTGGCAGATTAATGATGGAACCCGATGAAAAAAACCGACAAAACTAGGAGGTGGGATCGTTACTGCGGGGGAATTGGGAGGTGGGAGGGAGGACGAAAAAAACCAGGAGATGTGGGATGAAAATTAACCATGAAACGGAAACTACCAACTGAGACATTAGGAGTAGAGACTATTCACAATTAACTACAAGGAGATTGAAGAAGGAATACATGCATTAATTCATTTTATCTAAACATAAACCTACACAAATCATATGGAGAGCAACTGTACTAGAGGCTTGCCAGTTTAACGCAAAGGGCGGCTCGCTTCCCCACCGCTCATTAGAGGGGAACCACTGCCTGATGCTTCAGCCGGAGGGGAAGGGTCCCTACCCTGGATGAACCAAAGTTGGTTCTTGGGTAAGGGGACGACAGTGGCTGGCGAGAGGGCAAGACACCGGCTGTGTATGCGGCAATGCCTCGGCGGTGGCCTTCCTGGGACCCAAGCGGCGGCGGCCTCTCATATTCTACATCTGCTCGATGATGGCGGACGTGTTGGCCGCCACCTCATCGCCATCCATGTAGCTGGTTTCTTTCTCTGCGTGCATGGCGCGGCTACGCGCGTGTCGGCAGCGGATGGCGCGGTCGAAGACACTGGAGGCATGTAGCTGGTTTCTTTCTCTGCGTGCATGGCGCTGCTTCAATGGCGGAGGCAGTGAGAGGTCACATCCATCCTGAGCCGCCTACAATGTGGAGCGGCACGCTCTACAGCGGCATGAATTCGGGCAGCTGGACGACGGGTGGAAAGCACGAGCGGGTGGAGTGAGAGGTTTTTGGTGGGGTGGAGCGGTCAGAAGCGGACGTGATAGTGGTCCGGACTTCCGTAAACCTCCCCCATGTTTCTCACCGGTTTGCGAAAGAAAACGTGTTCAGACCATGTCGCGGACCGATACAGAATAGCGTTGGATGGCTTCCACGGTCCGACGGTTGCAGGAGGTTTGCGGGTCGGCGTTGGAGATGGCCTTAGAACAAGGTCTTTTATTGTAGCTCCAATGTTGTCTTTTAGGAAGATTATACAATTAGGAGGACTTATGCACTTTTCTCCTGCCCGGCGGCGCATCTGGCGTGGTTGGAGCTACAAGATGGAGCCTTTGATGATGTCGCAGTGTTAAAAAAAAGAGACCAATCCAAGGGCTAACCCTTGTTGGCATTTTTTTATAGGAGAAACTCCATGAGCTCTGCGTGTTCAAGCCGGGACTCGAACTTGGGTGGGCTCGCGGCAACCTCAGCTGCCCAACCAACGGGTTGACAACCCGTTCTCACGATGTCGCGGTGTTAAGGGAGAAGAGCTGACCAGAGATGGGTTTGGGAGGTTTAAATCAGGTAAACATTTTTCCACAACAATATTACTATTAGCGACTATTTCAGCTCTCTCTACTTTCTCCATCCTCAAATTCACCGGTATTACAAAATTAATATCTACTATCATTATTATGCTTTTATCACCATCTCTTCACCGAACTAGTGCACCTATATAAATTACCATTATATTTGATGTATTAGGGACACAAGAAACTCTGTCTTTAGTTCGCCCTCTCTGTGGTGCAACGATGTCTAGTAGTTTTCGGTCGTTAGATCGATCATCATTTTGAGTTACCGCTCTCCGGGTCAAAGTGGGGGAGGGGATGGGGCATAGGAAAGATGGGTTTCATTTGGATTCTACTAACAAAGCTTATCCGGCTCACTCCTGTGTTTGTGGTTTATGAATCTGATTGTAATTTTTTTTATGACAGATCATGAATAGTAAGCAAAAAAATTAATAAAAAGGGATTCTATTACAAATCATTCTTGCATTATCGGAGCTTGGGAGGTAAAAAAAATACCGATATACACATGAACACTGCCTCGTGCCTCAGGACCGAAAATGCTAGTTGTTAGAGCATCTACAACTAGACTTGACAAATCCGTCCCTCTATACGCATGCGGACGCGTTCGTGGATAGCGACGGGTTGCATCTTAAGTTTTTCTTCGCACAACCGGACACCTTAGTTAGCAAACCTTAAATCCATACAAAACACATGCAATGTACGTAAACGATGCAACACACATCATCCGGTTATTACATCATGACATCTATCAAACTTTGGCATGTTCTACCTACATATTAGCTATGGAGAAGCTCATCCACGGTTGCCCTTGCCCTTCCCGGCGCCTTTGCCATCTTTATCCCGGAAGTACCGGCCAAAGACGCCAACGGATCCAACCGGACTTGAGCAATCCGTCGATGTCTTCCTTCTCAACTTTCGGGGGCAGTCCAGCCATGACACAGACCGCCCGGTTTTGCTCTCGGAGAACTTCCTCATATGTAGAGCGCGCGCCGCCGCATCTGTCGCCGCCATATCGACAACAAGGCAGGCCTCAGGCTTATCCTCTTCTTCCAACGGCCCGGAGATGGGGAGGCTACCGGACCGCGAAGATCCTACCCCGATAGATCGAGTGTCCTCTGCGTCAACACAATGGATTCGCACCGAAAAGATCCCCCGTCGGTCGGGCGCAGTCCTCCCAGGAGCGCCGAAGGGCAATGCGGACGGCCATAGCATCCTCCAACCCTCACTGGACGACACCCCAGTCGACGGATCCAGACTAAAGTCTTCTGGAGAAGGCCAGACAGGAGCTTGGGTGGCAAAGTGGAGTGGTTAGGTTTTGGTCCACGGAGAGAACAGGGACAAATGTGGTCCCTGTAGACCGCCACTAATGTGGTCCCGAGCCACTCCATATTCGCACTAGATGCTCTTAGGAGGCCGCAGGACGAACATGACAGAGAACAGCGACCTCTTTTTCTGCAAACGAGCCTGCCTACGTGCAACTTGTCCTGAGCACTATGCAGCATACGACTTGAGACACTCACAGATTCAGAGCCATGCCAAATAAAAATGCTGGAATAACCAGATATTCTCTTTCAAAGCACACTCTAAATAAGTCGAGAATTTAACAGAGGCAACCACCAAAATTTACTTGCATGACTCCAATATAACAAGAAACACGTTATAGTACAGTTGGCCAAAAAGGAACAGATCCCAACCCACAGAACAAGAGTAAAAAAACACAAACAGGTCTTGAACAAGAAAAACGCCTCAGGGAGCCGCAAGCGTTCTTCTTATTCACCGAGTGTCAAAATCAACCTCAAATAGATAAGACATGTTCCCACGCAGTTCCGAGTGTCCAGGTGCCTCTGAAGGGAATACAGACCGCCGCAAACCCTAATCTCTGCTTTTGCCTCAAAGGTATTACACGGAAGAGGCTATTCCCCTCCCAGCCCATCACATGAAGTCGAACTCGTCGGGGTCATCAAAAGATGCACCCGGTCGGGCAACAAAGTCCTCCTCTCCTTTCTCTATATGGAGCTGCTTCTTCTTTGCTCCTGGAGATTTATGGCAAACATCAGCATAGAAGGCATATGGTAGTAACAGCATTCCCATCCTAGGGCTACATATTATGTTTGGCTAGAAATAGAAAGTGCCTAGATTAGGTCCAAGAATCTCACCTCCTTTCTTTTTGCCTGCTGCAGCTTCTTTCTCAGCCTTGATCTTTTCATTAGCAATTGCCGTGACGGAGGAGGATATTTCTTTCGCATCCGCACCTTTCAACGGTGTCATGGAAAGTCTCATGACATTCTTAAGTAGACCCATGTAGTGAAAGCTTTTCTGTATACATGAGCCAAGGATGTCAGTTCCTGAAGGAAAGGGAGTCCCAATGCAAACCAAACAGAGAGCTCTGCAAAACGTTGAACATACCTCATAGGGGCGAATTTTGTTTGCGATAAGCTCAGCATATTCCGCAAAGTCGCTCTCAGACTTCGGGATGAAAGTCTCTAGTGACTTTTCACTGCCGTCCTTCTTTGCAAAAAGCTCTGCTGTTGCCTTAAAGTCAGCTTCTTCCACTAACCTGTAATAAGTAAAGAATAAGAGTGAACAAACTGAATGGTACGCACATCGTACCAGAAGGTCACAGTAAGAAAAGAAATAGCAATACCTTTGTTGGCGAAGCTTCTCTGAAATAGGATCGTCAAGAACATCATCTTCCACTACTTCAGTACTCGTTGAGGGCTGTTTGCCTTTTTTCACAGCAGCTTTAGCACTAGGTTTTGGAGCAGGCTTTTCTACAGGTTGTGGCTTAGGTTTCTGCATTGTATGTATTTCAGAACCAGTGTTGAATCAATGACAATTCAATATTAGTAGCACATATCCAAATAAAAGCTTACTACTGACAGCATAGCATAAACATGAAGCTTTTGGTAATGAATTTGCACATCAGAACCAGTCATACACAAAAGAGCATATAAGGTCACTGTTAAACAATTCACCAAGCATATACTTGTTGAGGCAAAATGAATAAACCACGCGAACAGACAGAACACAGTGCAAGGACACAGCAGTTTGAAATTGAAATTCATGGCGACAATGAACACCAAGGATTACTTGGCGGATTTCCAGCAACAGTACAAAATCATTGGGGTGGAATTAATATTTGGTAAGTGGGCACATGCCACACATGTGTCCCTGATAACCCTCAAACTGGATGTTACTTTCTAGTTTCACATATTTGCAGTGCTAATAATGCCCAGAAATAATTGAAAAAATCTGAAAAATAACCAGGTGATTCCCTTTTTAAACTTTCTATAAAATGAAGAGCTACAAAAATGTGGGCCAGGGGGGAAGGGGGGTTATGTGCACTAAAAGGTGTGCAAATCTTTCCAGTACCTCTTCCTCCTCTTCCCATGATTCTTTGACATCATCTTCATCCACATCTTCATCTTCCCAGTTACTTTTAAGAGGTTGAGCTTTCACAACAGGTGCGATTGGTTGAAAATCATCATTCTCTGTAGATACCCAAAAAAAATACTAAGTGTTAGAACAAACAAGCACCATAGATTCAATAACAAAAAGTGACGATTTCAAGGCTTCCTACAACCTGTTCTGATAATGTACTAAACTTGTCTTTAATAAAATGTGGCAAGCACCATCGGATATCACTCAACCTCCCAAAATAAATAAATTGTACAAACAGGAATTCGGCGAATTCCTAGGTCAAAAACCCGCAACAGCGCATTAACAATCAAAATACTGCGTGTGCAATGATTTGGCTAACAAGTCCAAACTACACGGAACACATTTTGTAGCATAACTAAGAACAGTACATACCATCGCAATAATACAACCTATCAATGGCTGCTCTAAGCAAGCATAGTTGCACATGCAAATTCAACTGTCTAGTTTCTACGACTAAAATAAGAACCCGCACTAAATGCTCTACAGGTCTTCTAAATTGCTCGACAGATAAAAGCAGCACAAAATACTTCACGAAAGCACGAAATCAAACATTGTAGTACTGAAACAGAAACATGCAGAGGGCCAACTGATTAAGGGCGGTGCCAGGGCTCAGAAA
The DNA here is from genome assembly GCA_963921465.1 of Triticum timopheevii. Taxonomy (NCBI): domain Eukaryota; kingdom Viridiplantae; phylum Streptophyta; class Magnoliopsida; order Poales; family Poaceae; genus Triticum; species Triticum timopheevii. The sequence continues at coordinate 65,758,662 of OY997272.1, read as the reverse complement.
ATAACACGCAGCGTTCTCTTATAACTGATCCATGTACTCCACAGACCTGAGAAACAAGTATATCGTAGAAATACCAAAAACCCAAATTCCTAACGATTGCTCCCAGAATCCTAAACGCACTAGATTTCAGCAGCAACGTGGCCCGATCTCACGCGCAATCACAGCGCCCAAAATTCGAGATAATCATCGCACGCAAGCGGCCCATCAGGTCCGCCAATCGCCCGACGGACTGGTCGCGCTGACGAAACACCCTACGCCTACGATTCGGCGGCTCACGGGAGGCTCGTCGGTCGCGAAAACGAACTGCCCGCGTCGGGAACGAATCGAGCATCGGCTCCCACGCAGATCGGGAGGCGCGGGAGGGAGAGAGGGATAGGGGGGAGAGGGAGGCGCTCACCCCAGTCCTCCATCGCGGACGGAAGTCCTCGAGATCTGAAGCGGGTGGCGGCGACGACGGAGCGGGTGGCGGCGACGACGGAGCGGCTGGCGGGCGGGAGGAGGGGGAGGGGTCTAGGGTTTCCGCGGCGAGGCGGCGGCGGCGGCTGGTGGCGGGGGAGGGGAGGGGAGGAGAGGGGGCAGGAGGGTTCTGGAGGGGAAAGGATTGACGGGTCGGGCTCTGCCTAGCTGGCTCTGTGTGCGTGCTTGCCTGTTTGGGTCGCCTTCTCGGCCTGCCTGGCTGGCTCGTGGCTCGTGCTGCGTTGGTGTGGGGAGTGGCGGCTTTCGCACCGGCCGATGCGTAGCGTATATACGACGCGTGCGAGGAGGCGGAATGGAACGGAACGGATGCGGTCACCAGTTACGTCCGGGCGTCCGGTTACTCTTCCATGAACTTTGATTGGAAAATTCGTAGGGTTTTATTCAAATCTTGGGAGTGTTTGTCTTTTTTTTTGTAAGTTACAAGTATTCCCTCTAAAGAAATATAAGATGTTTTAGCTCGGTATTTTTCTTTGTTATTCAGGCGGGAAGAACTCACACTTTAGTGTCATTCCCTTACTAAATGCGTTGTAGTTGAATGGTTCAAAAAAATGTGTTGCAGTTGAAGAACTCATCGTGCGTGTGATGTTACGAGATGGTTGGTGTGGATATGATCATTCCCTTGCAAAAAAAAAAGAGAGGATATGATCGTTGTTGTAGCTTATCCAATGCTATGTGTCCCGTGAGGAATTCACCTGTCTAATCTAGTCAGAGGCCCTTGTAACATTTTTTGATACATAATTCAATGGTCGTGTACATCATTCTTGTGATCGTGTGTCGCAAAGGGAGCCCCTGACATTCTCCTCAGCATGGGCAGATATGTGATGATATATGTTGTAAGACTTCATTTCATATGGGCCATAAGAAGAATGGCAACTTTTTGGTCAGATGTACTTATCATTGTGCTTGGGACTATCAGCACGAGAGAAAGCTAAATAGGACCAGTAACATTGGCTTGTTGTCCAGGAGCCCAATTTGCAAGTTGCTATGGTTTTGAAATTTGAATGTTACCATCAGAGGTAAAGACCTTTGTTCGCATGGCTCTAAAGGGTGCTATCCCGTGCGAAGGAATTCTTGCCAACAGACATAACAGTTTGAGTTGTCAATGTTCTCTGTGCTCTATTGATTGTGAGAGTATTAACCATGCTCTATTTTCGGTGCCCTAAGATGCAAATGATGAGGCTTATGTGCAAAGTGGGAGAGTATCTATGTTGGAAATATCATTTCATGAGCAGCGATGTGGTCCCACGCTACCCCTAGAGTTGGCTGGTGTGAACTTCTCGCGGTCACCAGTTGGGGCCAAATTTAGTGTTTTGACCCTTTGTGCAAAGTTTAGCCGGATTTGACCCCGATTTCAAAAAAAATCGGGATCTGATCCTTTTTCCTACCGCCGGGGTCGCTGGCGGTAGGGTATAACGGCCTACCACCGAGGACCCTGGTGGTAGGCCACTTATCCATGTTAGCGCCAGTAAAGGGCATGTCGCCTCTGTCGTCAATCCTACCGCCGAAGCCCCCAGTGGTAGGTTGTTATACCCTACCGCCAGCAAGCCTGGCGGCAGGCTTTGAACGGTTATAAGTCGCGCGCGCGGGGGGGGGGGGGGGGCTGGCAAGGCCCACCCACCAAGTCAGTCCCCATCTTCATCGTACCGCCCGAAGGAATAGAGGAGTGGCGGTTCTCTCATCCCCTCCACTCCCCCTCCTATCTCTGTTTCTCCACCGTTTTGCAGATCGAGATGGCCCCACGACAAGAGAAGTAGGCTCCTTCAATCCCTCCAAGTAGTTTTAGTCAAAATGTTTTTGTTTTGATGCATTATTTGGCACAAGATGAACCCTAGTTCATCTAGTAGTTTTGATTTTTGTTGATCCTATGTTTATTTAGTTTGATTCAATATGATGGATGTGTTGAAGATGAACTCTAGTTCATATTGTAGTAACTAGTTTATTGGTTTTGTCTAGTTTGAAGGTGAACCCTAGTTCATGCTATAGTTTTATTTTGAATGGTTCATTGATATTTGATAAATATGATTGATGTGGTTCAATATGATGGATGTTGCTAAATGATTCATATGCATCTAGTAGAATGGTTGAGTATGATGGATTTTGGTAAATGATTCATATGCATATTCCAATATTGTTGATTATATCTTTATTTACAAATATTGAATACGATATGATTGATGTTGGTTGAATATGATTGATTATATACTTATTATGATTTATTTAGAATCTTTGATATGATGGATAAATATAATGGATGTTGGTTCAATATGGATGTTGATAAATAATTCATATGCATATATGCATATTTGAATGTTGTTGTGAATGAATCTTGTTGAATGTTGAATGAATGTTGCTGAATGAATATGATAGATGTTGGTTGAATATGTTGATAAATAATTCTTTAGTTAGTACTATATTAGTGGATTATATGTTGATAAATAAATGTTGTTTCCAAAAATTTAACTTGAATTGGCAATTGTTTTAGGAGAGCCCCCCTTGCTCCGAACATCGGCACTAAGTATACCATGCTTGACCCTCGTTTGAGAATGGTCATCACGCCCGTTTTATCGAGAATGGAGTGGTAATAACTATGATCATGTTCTTACAAAAAATATGGCTTCCTTTGCAAAAGTAAGGTACTTATAATTTTCATCTACATTTTGGCAGATGCTACCGCCATTGCGTATGAGAGGTCACACGAAGGCCTGTCAAATGCAATACAACCGTCGCTTCGAGCCGTACTTTAGGAGAGTCGGGCTGCTGTCGTTTGTGCTTCAGTTCAAGTGTGTCCTGCCGACGCTCGTCCCCTTAGCTCTCACAGCTTTGTTGGACTGTTGGCGGCCTGAGATGCACACATTACATCTCCCATGCGGTGAGATGATGGTGACCCTCGAGGACTTTGGCATGATCACGACCCTACCGCTCTAGGGTCGGGCTCTTACCGGGCGAGTGAAGAGGAACAACTGGCTAGAGAGGGTTGTCGTGCTCATCAGTGATTTCCCTGCTGATACGTCTCCAACGTATATACTTTTCCAAACACTTTTGCCCTTGTTTTGGACTCTAACTTGCATGATTTGAATGAAACTAACCTGGACTGACGTTGTTTTCAGCAGAACTACCATGATGTTGTTTTATGTGTAGAAAAGAAAAGTTCTCGGAATGTCCTGGAACTTCACGGAGGCACTTTTTGGAATTAAGAAGAATTTTTGGCGAAAGAATTAATGCCAGGGGGCCCACAGCCTATCCACGAGAGAAGGGAGCGCCCCCCCCCCAGGGCGCGGCCTCCTATCTCGTGGGCCCCCTGGACCTCCACCGACGTCAACTCCAACTCCATATATTCACGTTTGGGGAGAAAAAAATCAGGGAGAAAGTTTCATCGCGTTTTACAACACGGAGCCGCCGCCAAGCCCTAATCTCTCTCGGGAGGGCTGATCTGGAGTCCGTTCGGGGCTCCGGAGAGGGGGATTCATCGTCGTCGTCATCATCAACCATCCTCCATCACCAATTTCATGATGCTCACCGCCATGAGTGAGTAATTCCATCGTAGGCTTGCTGGACGATGATGGGTTGGATGAGATTTACCATGTAATCAAGTTAGTTTTGTTAGGGTTTGATCCCTAGTATCCATTATGTTCTGAGATTGATGTTGCTATGACTTTGCTATGCTGAATGCTTGTCACTAGGGCCCGAGTGCCATGATTTCAGATCTGAACCTATTATGTTTTCATGAATATGTGTGTGTTCTTGATCCTATCTTGCAAGTCTATAGTCACCTATTATGTGTTATGATCCGACAACCCCGAAGTGACAATAATCGGGATACTTCTCGGTGATGACCATAGTTTGAGGAGTTCATGTATTCACTATGTGCTAATGCTTTGATCCGGTTCTCTATTAAAAGGAGGCCTTAATATCCCTTAGTTTCCGCTAGGACCCCGCTGAACACGGGAGGGTAGGACAAAAGATGTCATACAAGTTCTTTTCCATAAGCACGTATGACTATTTACGGAATACATGCCTATATTACATTGATGAACTGGAGCTAGTTCTATATCACCCTATGTTATAACTATTGCATGAGGAATCGCATCCGGCATAATTATCCATCACTGATCCATTGCCTATGAGCTTTTCACATATTGTTCTTCGCTTATTTACTTTTCCGTTGCTACTGTTACAACTACTACAAAAACCCAAAAACATTTAGCTTTACTTTTGCTACCGTTACCTTTATTATCATACCACTTTTGCTACTAAACACTGCTGTAGATACTAAGTTATCCAGGTGTGGTTGAATTGACAACTCAACTGCTAATACTCAAGAATATTCTTTGGCTCCCCTTCTGTCGAATCAATAAATTTGGGTTGAATACTCTACCCTCAAAAGCTGTTGCGATCCCCTATACTTGTGGGTTATCAAGACTAATTTCTGGCGCCGTTGCCGGGGAGCATAGCTCTATTCTCTGAGCCACTTGGGATTTATATCTGTTGATCACTATGAAGAACTTGAAAGACGCTAAAACCAAGATTTTGCCCTCAACTACGAGGGAAGGTAAGGAACTGCCATCTAGCTCTGCACTAGATTAGCTCTGCACTAGATTCTCCTTCCGTTATTAGTAGGCTTGTGACACCTAAACCTGCTACTGCTATGAATTCTGATATGTCGCATGTTATTGATGATGCCACTTCCGCTATGCATGATGAAACTACTTCTGTGCGTGATACTACTTTGCCATTAGGTGAATTTCTTGATGAACAACTTGCTAGAGTTAGGGGGAATGAAAATATTGAAGAACCTATTATTGATGATAGTGATGATGAAGGTTCCCCCAATGATTATGTATTACCTGTTGTTCCTAAGGGTTATGTTATGAATGAAACAGCTGCTATGGAAATTCTTGCTTGCAATGATAGAAATGATCTTAAGAAATTATTAGCTAAATGGAAGCAACAGTCTCTTAATGCTAGAATGAAACCCGATCCTGCTTTTGCTACTTCACCTATCTGTGTTACTGATAAGGATTATGAATTCTCTGTTGATCCTGATATTATTACTTTAGTTGAATCTGATCCTTTTTATGGCCTTGAATCTGAAACTGTTGTGGCACATCTTACCAAGTTGAATGATATAGCCACCCTATTTACTCATGATGAGAAGTCTCACTATTTATACATCTTTAAGATATTTCCATTCTCATTAAAGGGTGATGCTAAGACTTGGTATAATTCTCTTGCTCCTGGTTGTGTGCGTAGTCCCCAGGATATGATTTATTACTTCTCCGCTAAATATTTCCCTGCTCATAAGAAACAGCTGCCTTGCGGGAAATATATAATTTTGTGCAAATCAAAGAAGAGAGTCTCCCACAAGCTCCGGTTACTTAATGCTTTGCCCGATCATCCTCTTAAGAAAAATGAAATACTTGATATCTTTTATAATTGACTAACCGATGCTTCCAAGGACTACTTGGATAGTTGTGCTGGTCGTGTTTTCAAGGAAAGAACAGTCGACGAAGCTGAAATACTATTGAATAATATGTTGAGTAATGAAAATAATTGGACTCTTTCTAAGCCAGTTCCTGAAGTAATTCCTGAACCAATTGAGCCAACTTCTAAGCCTATTCCTAAACCCACTCCGAAGAAGAGAGGTGTTTTATTTCTCAGTCCTGAAGATATGCAAGAGGCAAAGAAATCAATGAAAGAAAAAGGTATTAAAGCTGAAGATGTTAAGAATTTACCTCCTATTGAAGAAATACATGGTCTTAATATACCACCTGAAGAACCACATTGTCTTGATAACCCGACATAGGTAGTAAAGGTAAATTCTCTCTATAGATATGATAAAGTTGAAATACCCTCTACAAAATTTCATAGCCCATGCTTAGATGAATTTGATGACTTTATGGCTAGACAAGAATGTTTTAATGCTTATGTTGGTAGAGAGTTAAAGAATAATGCTTTTGAGATATGACACGTAGGCGATAATCTGGCTAGAGTTAAAGATGAACTTCACCGCGTTAGCAAATATGCTTCCGTGGTTGCTACTCAAGCCGAGCAAGTACCCAAAGCTCAAAATGATTTGCTTGATGAATTAAATAATAAAAACGACTTTGCTGTTAGAGTGGATACTAGAACTGGTAGCATGACTCAGGAACCTTTGTATCATGAAGGCCACCTTAAGAGAATCGAGCAAGATTCTCAGAGAAATAATTTAGAGGCACCTAGTTCTTCTAAAAAGAAGAAAAAGAAAGATGATAGACCGAGCAAAAACAATGATGTAGAAATTGAACCCGTTGTTGATCTTGATAACCCACAATCAAAGAATCAACGTTATGATAAGAGAGATTTTGTTTCTAGGAAGCACGGTAAAGAAAGAGAACCATGGGTTCAGAAATCCATGCCTTTCCTCCTAAACCATCCAAGTCAAAGGATGATGAGGATTTTGAGCGCTTTGCTGAAATGATTAGACCTATTTTCTTACGTATGCATTTAACTGATATGCTTAAAGTAAATCCTTATACTAAGTATATGAAGGATATCATTACAAATAAAAGAAAGATACCGGAAGCTGAAATTTCCACCATGCTTGCTAATTACACTTTTAAGGGTGGAATACCAAAGAAACTTGGAGATCCGGGTGTTCCAACTATACCTTGCTCCATTAAAAGAAATTATGTTAGAACTGCTTTATGTGATCTTGGAGCCGGTGTTAGTGTTATGTCTCTCTCTTTATATCGTAGACTTGAATTGAATAAGTTGACACCTACTGAAATATCTTTGCAAATGGCTGATAAATCAACTGCTATACCTGTCGGTATTTGTGAGGATGTGCCTGTTGTAGTTGCAAATGTCACTATCTTAACAGACTTTGTTATTCTTGATATTCCCGAGGACGATAGTATGTCTATTATCCTTGGTAGACCTTTTATTAATACTGCAGGGGCTGTTATTGATTGCAACAAAGGCAATGTCACTTTTCATGTTAATGGTAATGAGCATACGGTACACTTTCCGAGGAAACAATCTCAAGTTCATAGCATCAATTCTATTGAAAAAGTTCCAACTATCATTTTTGGAGGTTTTGAATTTCCTCTCCCTACTGTCAAGAAAAAGTATGATATTCTTATTGTTGGGGATTTTCATATCCCCGTTGAGGTAACTTAGTGTTATTCGAAATTTCTCCGGTTCCGTGTTATTCAGAATGAGTTTGTTAACAAGACTTGATCAACCTTGTTAGTGGGTTCATTTTGATGATCACGAGATGGATGAAACTAGAAGGCACAACCTTCTATACCCTCCTTTTACTTTCTGTTATTTAAATAAATAAAGTAAAAATAGTATTATTTGTCTGTTTTCTGAATTATCCGTGCATTAAAAAATAGTCCGGAAATAAAAGTGCTCCAAATGCCCTGCAAATTTAGTATGATTTTTTCTGGAATATTTGAGGATTTTAGACACTGAAAACACTATAGGAGGGCCAAGCACTAGGCCACGAGAGAGGAGGGCGCCCCCCCTGTAGGGCGCGCCCCTGTCTCGTGGGCACCTGGTGGCCCCCCTCCACTTATGCCAGCACCCACACAGTTCATCTTCTACCCAAAAAAATCCCCATCCAGCTCAAGCCTGAGTTCTAGCTCGTTTTGCTACGATTTTCGATCTCTTAGCTCAAAGCTCCATTCACAAAACTGCTTTGGGAGATTGTTGCTTGGTATGCGACTCCTCCATTGGTCCAATTAGTTTTTGTTCTAGTGCTTTATTCATTGCAAATTTTTGCTGCTTAGGTGACCATGTTCTTGAGCTTGCATGTTAAATTTTTGAGGTCCCAAGCAATTCTAATGCATGATATAGGCTCTAGGCACCTGTAGGAGTAGTTGCTATCAATCTTGTTTAGTTTTACTCACTTTTGTTTTGAAGTTACTAAATTTTAGAAATTTTCAGAAAATGTTAAGGAGGCTCTTTAAAGGCTCTTCTAGTCAAAGCTCTAAGGAAAAACAAGACAAAGAGAAGGAAAACCCCAAGTATAATCTTCCTCGCTTAGCGGAAGTACGGTCGTGTGAATGGCCGTGTGAGGATTTCTTGAAAGAAGCCGAAATTCATGAAGACTTTTATACTCTAATCGAGACTGCAGGCTTCACCGGTTTCATCAACGACCGAATCGATCAGTATCTCTTACTTACCAATACTTTCGTTTAAAACTTTTATTATTATCCTAAGAAGTCACTGCCTGCAGTATCATTTCATTTATATGATGAATTCAAAGAAATGTCTTTACGTCATTTTTGCGCGGTATGTAGGATACCTTATGAGGGAGAATTAGGGGAACCCCATTGTGAAGATGTGGATGTCTTCATTAAAACTATTGTTGTAGAAGAGCCAAAGAAGGGCTCTGAGGCAAAAGTCTCTAGCATACACTTTCCTGTTTTACGCTACTTTGCCATATTTTCTAGTAGATGTTTGATTGGTCGTGGAAATAGTGGAAATTTGAGCGTTCCAGATATTATTATTCTTCAACATGCTTTGCTGGGAGACAACACTTTTAGTATGGGTGTCGTCGTTGCTAAACGGCTAGCCCTGAATCGTACAAAAGGCCCCATATTTGGAGGTATCTATGCTGCACGTCTTGCTGAATATTTTCATATACCCATTAGGCACTATGAGGAGGATGAGACAAAATTACCTCCTCACATTTTAGATTACAAGAGCATGGTAGCACACAAGTTTATTGTTGACAACGAAAAAAAGATGCTCTTGTATAAACTTAGATTTAATAAGAAACACATTGAGATTATTATTTTGCCTGCGCCTCTGTTGTTTTATTTGCTTGCAGATAATCGTCTTGTCACGCCGGAAGCGGTGAACAACCATCTAGCCCAAGCTTTTACTCCAGAACCTGAGCCGGAACCTGAACTGGACCCTTATCGTGCATCATCTGTCTAGTGGGATCCGGAGATGACCAGCCAGTGGTATCCTGATTTCACCTCCCACTACACCGGGGAGAGTAGCGGCGGTCCTTGGTACTGGACCAACTTAGGCCAAAAGCCTAAGCTTGGGGGAGTACGTATTTCTCACCGATTTTACATTCATGTTCACACACTAGTCGTCGGTGCTCATACTCTTTCATTGTATTATCCATGCTAGTTTAAATTTCTTTTTCTAGTTTTCTTCTTGTGTGTTTGATAAACCTTAAGAAAAACCAAAAAAATTAGTTAGTTTAATTTCCATGCTTGTAATAGAAATTAAAATGAAAACCCAAAAAGATTTCTAGTTCTTCTTCTTACTTGTTGGGAGCTTTCCCGTGTAAATAGTTTTCTTTTCTTTTCTTTTTTTTGGGGGTCGAGAAGACTATATTGAAAATGCTTAGAGGCTCTTATATGCATGATTGTTTATTTAAATTAGAGCCTATACTATCTTGTCTTCTCTCGAGTTGAATGCTTGCAGATTCCAGCTTAGTCCAATGCACGTGCACTCTTATTATTATACACATCGTTCGGTCGTGCAAGTGAAAGGCAATAATGACGATATATGGTGGACTTATTGGGATGAGAAAAACTGGTATGAACTCGACCTCTCTTGTTTTTGTAAATATGATGAGTTCATTGTTCCCGAGTCAGCTATTATGAAGTAAACATATTTGCAATGCCATTTAGAGATTATAGTTGCTTGTGCCATGCTTAATTAGCTATGAGTTACAATGGTTTACCTTGCGTGCCAACATGCTATTAGAATGATTATGATGTGGTATGATGGGATGCCTCCTTTGAATGAATTGAGTGACTCGACTTGGCACATGTTCACGCGTGTAGTTGAATCAAATCAACATAGCCTTCACGATATTTATGTTCATGGTGGATTATATCCTACTCATGCTTGTATTCGGTGTGAATTAATTTTAATGCATGTTTACGACTGTTGTCGCTCTCTCAGTTGGTCGCTTCCCAGTCTTTTGCTAGCCTTCACCTGTACTAAGCGAGAATACTGCTTGTGCATCCAAACTCCTTAAACCCCAAAGTTGTTCCATATGAGTCCACTATACCTACCTATATGTTGTATTTACCTGCCGTTCCAAGTAAATTTGTATGTGCCAAACTCTAAACCTTCAAATGAAATTCTGTTTTGTATGCTTGAGCAGCTCATGTTACAACTAGGGCTGCCTATATCTTCCATGCTAGGTGGGTTATTCTTAATAGGAGTGGATTCCGCTCCTCGTTCACGAGAAAGGGCCGGTAACCGGGATGCCCAGTCCCATGATCCAAAAAGATCAAAGCAAATCAAAATAATTAAACAAAACTCCCCCAGGGCTGTTGTATGTTGGAGGCACTCGTTGTTTCGAGCAAGCCATGGATTGATGCTTGTTGGTGGTTGGGGGAGTATAAACCTTTACCATTCTGTTTGGGAACTGCCTATAATGCATTTAGTATGGAATATACAGCCATCTCATAGTTGTTGCGTTGACAGCAAAAGTATGCCGCTCAAAATGTTATTCAATCTCTATTTTTAAAATCGAGCTCTGGCACCTCTACAAATCCCTGTTTCCCTCTGCGAAGGGCCTATCTATTTACTTTTTATGTTGAGTCATCATCCTTCTTATTAAAAGCACCCGCTGGAGAGCACACTGTCATTTGTATTCATTACTATTGGTTTATATTGGGTATGACTTGACTGGATCTCTTTTACCATGAATTACAATGTTTAGTCAGTTCTTGATCTTTAAAGGTGCTCTGCATTTATGTTTTGCGGTCTCAGAAAGGGCTAGCGAGATACCATTTTGTTATATCATGTTATGATTGTTTTGAGAAAGTGTTGTCATCCGAGTTTTATTATTATTGCTCGCTAGTTGATTATGCTATTGATATGGGTAATTGTGAGACCTAGGTGTTATCGTGAGTATGGTTAGTTCATAATATTTGTTGAAACTTGAATGCTGGCTTTTCATGTTACAACAACAAGAGCAAACAGAGTTTGTAAAAGTTTTTCTTTATCACTTTCAGTTTATCAACTGAATTGCTTGAGGACAAGCAAAGGTTTAAGCTTGGGGGAGTTGATACGTCTCCAACGTATCTACTTTTCCAAACACTTTTGCTCTTGTTTTGGACTCTAACTTGCATTGATTTGAATGAAACTAACCCGGACTGACGCTGTTTTTAGCAGAACTACCATGATGTTGTTTTATGTGTAGACAAGAAAAGTTCTCGGAATGTCCTGGAAATCCACGGAGGCACTTTTTGGAATTAATAAGAATTTTTGGCGAAAGAATTATTGCCAGGGGGCCCACAGCCTGTCCACGAGACAGGGGGCGCCCCCAGGGCGCGGCCTCCTATCTCGTGGGCCCCCTGGACCTCCACCGACGTCAACTCCAACTCCATATATTCACGTTCGGCGAGAGAGAAATCAGGGAGAAAGTTTCATCGCGTTTTACGACATGGAGCCGCCGCCAAGCCCTAATCTCTCTCGGGAGGGCTGATCTGGAGTCCGTTCGGGGCTCCGGAGAGGGGGATTCATCGCCGTCGTCATCATCAACCATCCTCCATCACCAATTTCATGATGCTCACCGCCGTGCGTGAGTAATTCCATCGTAGGCTTGCTGGACGGTGATGGGTTGGATGAGATTTACCATGTAATCAAGTTAGTTGTGTTAGGGTTTGATCCCTAGTATCCATTATGTTCTGAGATTGATGTTGCTATGACTTTGCTATGCTTAATGCTTGTCACTAGGGCCTGAGTGCCATGATTTCAGATCTGAACCTATTATGTTTTCATGAATATATGTGTGTTCTTGATCCTATCTTGCAAGTCTATGGTCACCTATTATGTGTTATGATCCGACAACCCCGAAGTGACAATAATCGGGATACTTCTCGGTGATGACCATAGTTTGAGGATTTTACGTATTCACTATGTGCTAATGCTTTGATCCGGTTCTTTATTAAAAGGAGGCATTAATATCCCTTAGTTTCCGCTAGGACCCCGCTGAACATGGGAGGGTAGGACAAAAGATGTCATACAAGTTCTTTTCCATAAACACATATGACTATTTATGGAATACATGCCTACATTACATTGATGAACTGGAGCTAGTTCTATATCACCCTATGTTATAACTGTTGCATGAGGAATCGCATCCGGCATAATTATCCATCACTGATCCATTGCCTACGAGCTTTTCACATATTGTTCTTCGCTTATTTACTTTTCCGTTGCTACTGTTACAACTAATACAAAAACCCAAAAACATTTATCTTTACTTTTGCTACCATTACCTTTATTATCATACCACTTTTGCTACTAAACACTTTGCTGCAGATACTAAGTTATCCAGGTGTGGTTGAATTGACAACTCAACTGCTAATACTCAAGAATATTCTTTGGCTCCCTTTGTGTCGAATCAATAAATTTGGGTTGAATACTCTACCCTCGAAAGCTGTTGCGATCCCCTATACTTGTGGGTTATCACCTGCCTCTTCGGATAATCAAACTTCCAGTGTACCACTCATATGGATCCAGAACAACCGGTCTGGATGCACGCAAGATGCCGACGCGTGGACCATGGAGCAGTACGCAAGGGCCTACTTGTGGTATCTTCGGACATAGGTGGTGTTTCCAGACTGCTCAGGGTAACTTGCCCAATGGATGTATCTAGACTTTCTGGCCAACTGGGAGGCAGAATACAACTTGGGATCTGCCAGCCTCGCGTACCTATATCGTTCGGTAAGAATATATCTTAATATTCATTCATGGATGTGCGTATGCTTCTTTGAGTTGTGTCATCTAATCATGAATTGGCATTTGTAGTTGGATGATGCAACGAAGAGGACTGAAGCTACGTCTGGTATGTGTGGATTTTCCTAGGCCCTCTCGATTTGGATGTGGGAGCGGTTGCCGGCGGATCATCCTGAGAAACTTAGATGGCATCAAGGATTATGGCGAAGAAGGCGACAATACTCGATACCCGACCGTTGCGTACTCTTGGGACAAGGTTAAAGTCTTCATGGGCAAGGCCACCGCGTTGTATAAGGCCTTCACCAATGAGCTGGACAATCTGACAATTCACCAGGTAAATTACTTGCATCCTATGAATTTGAGCCAATGGTTTTCTTATTGTTTTGATGCTATGAACTTGAACCCTACATGAACCAAAACCAAATGTCATGATCTTTATATGTTTCTTTTTAAGTTTGATCTTTGGGCTTACCATTTTGCAGGTTAACTAGTGTCCGTATCGAGAAGCAAACCGGAGTTTCGAGCTGAACATGATGTGCACTTAGGACATGCTTATCTGGCGGTGTATTGTCCCATTGATATGTGTGTATGTTGTCGAGTGGCACTTACCCACAACGCGTGGCCTTGCAATTTTGTAAATTCCAACACATCCCACCAAAGCATAGCGCCACTGGTAGTTTCAACCTTCACTGGTGAGATGGCACTAATCTCTAATCTCATGTTTTTGTATGGTCTGTTGTTTTATGTTTTGTTGTTTCTTATGCCTTGCAGGAAGAGTAGGAAGAATTGTCAGTCGATATCAGACTAGGGGAATGAGCACGCAAAGCACGTGAAAGCGTGGGACGAAATGAGGTATCGCAAAGATGGAGAGGATAGGGTTGTTGACTGGGAGGAGTATGATCGACATCTGCAATGGTATGATGATGGCGTAAAGTACCATGTGCGTCTGAGGCCACAGTGGACGGCAACGGATATCGCATCACTACAACCGGCCGACCCCGAGGATGAAGCCTACAATGCCAACATTAGAGAGAACGAAGGTGAATTTAGGGAGTATGTGCACCCCCGTTGAGGGAGTCCTGGACTAGGGGGTATTCGGACAGCCGGACTATCATCGTCCGCCGGACTCCAAGACTACGAAGATACAAGATTGAAGACTCCGTCCCGTGTCCGGATGGGACTTTCCTTGGCGTGGAAGGCAAGCTTGGCGATACGGATATGTAGATCTCCTACCATTGTAACCGACTCTGTGTAACCCTAGCCCTCTCTGGTGTCTATATAAACCGGAGGGCTTAGTCCGTAGGACATAACATACATTACAACAATCATACCGTAGGCTAGCTTCTAGGGTTTAGCCTCCTTGATCTCGTGGTAGATCCACTCTTGTAATACCCATACCATCAATATCAATCAAGAGGGCCCGAACCTGGGTAAAACATCGTGTCCCTTGTCTCCTGTTACCATCCGCCTAGACGCACAGTTCGGGACCCCCTACCCGAGATCCGCCGGTTTTGACACCGACATTGGTGCTTTCATTGAGAGTTCCTCTGTGTCGTCACCGATAGGCTCGATGGCTTCTTCAATCAACAACAACGCTGTCCAGGGTGAGACTTTTCTCCCCGGGCAGATCTTCGTATTCGGCAGCTTCGCACTGCGGGCTAATTCACTTGGCCATCTGGAGCAGATCGAAAGCTACGCCCCTGGCCGTCAGGTCAGGTTTGGAAGCCTAAACTTCACGGCCGACATCCGCGGGGACTTGATCTTCGACGGGCTCGAGCCTTAGCCGAGCGTGCCGCGCTGTCACGATGGGCATGATCTAGCTCTGCCGCCGGACAGTGCCTTGGTGGCCGCACACGAATCCGCTCCGGCCCTCAGTCCGGAGCCGATCGCCCAGATCGAG
Source organism: Triticum timopheevii (assembly GCA_963921465.1). Classification (NCBI taxonomy): domain Eukaryota; kingdom Viridiplantae; phylum Streptophyta; class Magnoliopsida; order Poales; family Poaceae; genus Triticum; species Triticum timopheevii. Next base: position 65,743,577 of record OY997272.1, on the reverse strand, counting down.
GACCGGTGGCTGGACACCGCCTCGGGGGCTGCAACTTCTGCGGCGATGGAGCCAAACTCTGACCTTGTCCCCTACAAAGCTTGTGACTCCGAGAAGCCGGACTCCCTGCCGGACTCCGAACCTCCTGCGCCCCAGCCAATCGAATCCGATTGGGCGCCGATCATGGAGTTCACCGATGCGGACATCTTTCAGCACTCGCCCTTTGGCGACATCCTAAACTCGCTAAAGCATCTCTCACTATCCGGAGAGCTCTAGCCGGATTATGGCCAGGATGGTTGGGATGCGGACGACGAAGAAATTCAAAGCCCACCCACCACCCACTTCGTAGCCACTGTCGACGATCTAACCGACATGCTAGACTATGACTCCGAAGACATCGACGGTATGGACGACGATGCCGGAGACGAACAAGAACCGGCGCCCACAGGGCACTGGAAGACCACCTCGTCATATGACATATACATGGTGGACACCCCAAAAGATGGGGACAGCGAAGAAGCAGCGGAGACAGATTCCCTAAAGAAACAGCCCAAGCACCGACGTCAGCGGCGCCGCTCTAAATCCCGCCACAGCAAGAATGGAGATTCCGGCACAGGAGATAATAACACCCCAGAAAGTGCCGAAGACAATCCCCTCCAGCAAGATTTAGCGCAGGAGGACGCAGAAGCAAGACCTCATGAGAGAGCGGCAGATGAAGAGGTCGAGGACGATAACTACATACCTCCCTCCAAAGACGAGGCAAGCCTCAACGACGACGAATTCGTCGTGCCCGAGGATCCCATCGAACAAGAGCGTTTCAAACACAGGCTAATGGCCACGGCAAATAGCCTAAAGAAAAAGAAGCAGCAGCTTCAAGCTGATCAAGACCTGCTGGCCGACAGATGGACCGAGGTCCTCGCGGCCGAAGAGTATGAACTCGAACGCCCCTCCAAGAGCTACCCAAAACGCAAGTTGCTCCCCCGATTAAAGGAGGAAGCATACATACCATCATCACCAGCGCACAATATGGCCGACCGACCACTCCGTGGTTACGACAGAGAAACATCCAGGCCTTCCATCAAGACCGTACCCCCGGCATCGCTCGAAAAGTACGAAGCCACGAGGGAACGCGCCGGACTTGCGGGACATATTGGAGGATAAGGCAAGGCAATCCAGATCTATCTATGGATCACATGGGCGCCCCACGACCCACAACGAATACCGTCGGGCCGAACACAGCAGACAACGCTCCCTTGAGCTACGTCGTGATATTGCTCAATACAGAGGCGCCGCACACCCGCTATGCTTCACTGACGAAGTAATGGATCATCAAATCCCTGAAGGGTTTAAACCCGTAAACATTGAATCCTACGATGGCACGACAGACCCCGTGGTTTGGATCGAAGATTATCTCCTTCACATCCATATGGCCCGCGGCGACGATCTCCACGCCATCAAATACCTCCCGCTCAAGCTTAAAGGACCAGCTCGGCATTGGCTTAACAGCCTGCCCGCAGAGTCAATTGGGTGTTGGGAAGACCTGGAAGCCGCATTCCTCGACAACTTCCAGGGCACATATGTGCGGCCACCAGACGCCGATGACCTAAGCCACATCATACAGCAGCCAGACGAATCGGCCAGACAATTCTGGACATGGTTCTTAACAAAGAAAAATCAAATCGTCGACTGTCCGGATCCGGAGGCCCTCGCAGCCTTCAAGCATAACATCCGCGACGAGTGTCTAGCCCGGCATCTAGGACAGGAAAAGCCGAAATCCATGGCAGCCCTCACATCATTAATGACCCACTTCTGTGTGGGAGAGGATAGCTGGCTAGCTCGCAGCAACAACCTCAGCAAAAATGCTGGTAGTCCGGACACTAAGGACCACAATGGCAGGTCGCGTCGAAACAAAAATAAACGCCGCGTGAGGGAGTCCTGGACTAGGGGGTGTCCGGACAGCCGGACTATCATTATCCGCCGGACTCCAAGACTACGAAGATACAAGATTGAAGACTCCGGCTCGTGTCCGGATGGTACTTTCCTTGGCGTGGAAGGCAAGCTTGGCAATACGGATATGTAGATCTCCTACCATTGTAATCGACTCTGTGTAACCCTAGCCCTCTCTGGTGTCTATATAAACCGGAGGGCTTTAGTCCGTAGGACAACATACATTACAACAATCATACCATAGGCTAGCTTCTAGGGTTTAGCCTCCTTGATCTCGTGGTAGATCTACTCTTGTACTACCCATATCATCAATATTAATCAAGCAGGACGTAGGGTTTTACCTCCATCGAGAGGGCCCGAACCTGGGTAAAACATTGTGTCCCTTATCTCCTGTTACCATCCGCCTAGACGCACAGTTCGGGACCCCCTACCCGAGATCCGCCGGTTTTGACACCGACATTGGTGCTTTCATTGAGAGTTCCTCTGTGTCGTCACCGATAGGCTTGATGGCATCTTCAACCAACAACGCTGTCCAGGGTGAGACTTTTCTCCCCAGACAGATCTTCGTATTCGGCGGCTTCGCACTGCGGGCCAATTCACTTGGCCATCTGGAGCAGATCGAAAGCTACGCCCCTGGCCGTCAGGTCAGATTTGGAAGCTTAAACTTCACGGCCGATGTCCGCGGAGACTTGATCCTCGACGGACTCGAGCCACAGCCGAGCGCGCCGCACTGTGACGATGGGCATGATCTAGCTCTGCCGCCGAACAGTGCCTTGGTGGCTGCACACGGATCCGCTTCGGCCATTAGCCCGGAGCCGATCGCCCAGATCGAGGGTCGGTGGATAGGCGCCGCCCTGGGGGCTTCAACATCCACGGCGATGGAGCCGAACACTAATCTTGTCCCCCGCGAAACTCGTGACTCCGAGGCGCCGGACTCCTTGCCGGACTCCGAACCTCCCGCGCCCCTGCCAATCGATCCGGATTGGGCGCCGGTTATGGAATTCACCGCCGCGGACATCTTCCAATGCTCGCCTTTCGGCGATATCTTGAATTCACTAAAGCATCTCTCGTTATCAGGAGAGTCTTGGCCGGACTATGGCCAGGACGGTTGGGGAACGGACGACGAAGAAATTCAGAGCCCACCCACCACCCACTTTGTAGCCACTGTCGACGATCTAACCGACATGCTAGACCTTGACTCCGAAGACATTGACGGAATAGACGACAATGCTGGAGACGAACAAGAAACAGAGCCTATAAGGCACGGGAGGACTACCTCGTCACATGACATATATATGGTAGACACCCCAAAGGAGAGCGATAACGAGGATCAACGGGCCGCGGCAGAAGATGACCACGCCGATAAACGACCAAAACGGCGGCGCAGGCGCCGTCCTAAGTCCCGCCTCGACAACAACGCTCCCAAAGAGCCCGCAATACGGCAGGGCTCACAAACGGACGACGAACACGCAGATAAGCAACCGTCCGACCATGACAAGTCAGATAATCAGTCCAGGCCAGGTGAAAACAACAGTCCGGACGACCTCACGCCAGACACACCGCCGGAGAGCAAGAACCTTCGGAAAAGACTCGTCAGTACTGCAAAAAGCTTGAAGAAGGAAAAAAGGAGGCTCAAAACAGCGGAAGACACACTCAAAATGAGATGGAGCAAAGTGCTCAAAACCGCAGATAAGTACGGCAATGGCCACCAATCAAAGAGCTACCCGAAGCGCAAGCTGCTACCAGAATTCGACGAGGAGGCCATAGAGCCCCCACCGTCTAAAAATAAAGGGGCTGCCTGGCTGGATAGACGGCCAGATGATAGGCCAAATTCTGACAGCGGCGCCACACATAAACCAACCAACGGACTTGGAAGGATAGATGGCCCAGCCAGATCCATCTACGGGCCAAAGGAGAAGGCCCCAGGAAGCAAGGCAACACGTCAAGTGTCCGATGATAGCGGCACACACAAATACAGGGGCGCCGCACACCCACTATGTTTCACTGACGAGGTGCTGGACCATGAATTCCCAGCAGGATTTAAACCCATAAACATAGAGGCCTACGATGGAACAACAGACCCTGGAGTCTGGATAGAAGATTATATACTACATATACATATGGCCAGAGGAGATGATCTCCACGCCATAAAATACCTACCCCTCAAGCTCAAAGGGCCAGCCCGTCATTGGCTTAAAAGCCTCCCAGAAAATACTGTTGGAAGTTGGGAAGAGCTCGAGGACGCGTTTAGAGCAAATTTTCAAGGGACTTATGTCCGTCCTCTGGATGCAGATGATCTAAGTCATATAACTCAACAGCCCGGAGAGTCAGCGCGGAAATTCTGGAACAGGTTCCTTACGAAAAAGAACCAAATAGTCGACTGTCCGGACACCGAAGCCTTAGCAGCTTTCAAGAACAATGTCCGAGACGAATGGCTCGCCAGGCACCTTGGTCAAGAGAAACCGAGGACAATGTCCGCATTAACAAGCCTCATGACCCGCTTCAGCACGATGCAGCACCAGCGACCCAAGTACATCAGAGATAAGAGATGGAAACGGAAAGCCACGGCGCAGAAAAGAGCAGCGCCGGAATAAAGAGAAAAGCCCAAAGAGCGCGGCAGTCAACGCTGGATTCAAAAGTTCGCGGCCCAATAATAAAACATAGCCTCTTAAGGATGACAGTGACGAATTGTCCAACTTAAACAAAATTTTGGGTCGGATATGCCAAATCCACAGTACCCCCGGAAGGCCTGCAAATCACACCCATAGGGATTGTTGGGTTTTTGAACAGTCTTGCCGACTAAATGCCGAACACAAGGGGCTCGACGCGTCAAGCGAAGAAGATAAACCCCACCAGCAGAGCACCGGAAAACAAAAGACTTTCCCACAAGGGGTCAAAGCAGTAAACTCACTTCATGTGATAATACGGAAAAATAGTGCGGCACTTTCTAAAAAGAGCTTCGCGCGGTCCAACCCAGCAGACCGTAGAGATTGGATATCAAAACCAATCACTTTCGACCACCTGGACTATTCCAGAAGCGTTCGAAATGCGGGACGGACTCCCCTGATATTGAATCCCATAATAGACGGATTGCAATTTACTAACGTCCTAATGGACGGAGGCAGTGACTTAAACCTGCTATATTCAAACACAATCCGTAGGATGGGGATAGACCCTACCAAAATTCGACACAGCCGCACTTCCTTCAAAGGAGTGACGCCAGGCCATTACGCCAAGTGCACAGGCTCCATATTACTAGAAGTCGTGTTCGGATCGCCGAACAATTCTCGACGCGAAAAATTAATTTTTCACATCGTCCCATTTGAAAGTGAATATCAAGCACTCTTGAGACGAAAGGCTTTTGTACGCTTCAACGCCATACCGCATTACGCGTCTCTTACACTCAAGATGCCGGGACCGCGTGGCGTAATTTTAGTGCGAGGGTCACTTAAAGACCCCGGACTTGGATAGACGAATCCGGCGTCAGTGGGCTAGGGGCTCCCTAGCCGCATACCTCTTCACAGGGGGCTGCGCGCACAAATAACCACGGGTTCATACAAACCCCGCTTTAATTATTTATATTTCTAATATTTTCCGCACGAATTGTTTTTAAAACTAAACGTTCCTCTCTTTTTACAGATGAACAATGTGCATACTCGTCCAGGATAACGGCGCAACGGAGACACAGGCGCAGACGTGCAGTAGGGACCCGTTGTGAGGATTCTTTTCAGATTAAGACCCTGCGTAAACCTTTTTTACTGTCTCTTGTTGTTATTCTCCCTTGGTTTCTTCCTATAGCCAAAGCGGAGCCTGACGCTTTGGAATCGGCCGCGTCAGAAGACCATGCCCGTACCTGGACATTAGGGGCTTAGGGCATCGTTCTGCCCATTATTATAAAGACCGAACACCTTAGGGAGTGTTCGGCGTCTCGAGTTAGGCATTATATGCATCAGCTCCGAATCATGTCTGTGGTCAAATGTTGGGTTTGCCCGGCTCCTGTGTTTTGCTGCCTTACGTTCCGTATCATCGGCTAACGCGGCACCAGGAGAACTACTGCGATTGTGCCCCAGTTCGGCTGGGCGAGCACCTCAGTAGAGAAAGCCGAAAACTGACTGTCATGATACAGCGAGAGACTGGTCAGCCACTCGATCGACTATCGGAATGTTTAGAATTCCCCGCTTTGATGAAGGGCCGTTTCCCGGTCAGGCACGCGCGCTCCGACTTCGGAGAAGGGCGATGCCACCAGGGGCTATATCGTAGCCCCACCCTCGAGCTCCACTGGCTAAGTGAAAGTGATAAAGCATTATAGTCCGGATTGCCTCGTTCGCTACGCTACCACCTCCTTATAACAGGACCGAGACGTCGGATTAAGTGTGAAAACGCGCTATTTTTGCGAACACCCCAGCACCTTGTGCGTGGGGGCTGAAGCCGAAGACTGCCATCTTTCAAGTTATACACAAGTATACGTAAACGGCCGCACAGGAGAAGTTTTACTACTTGGACGCACAAGTATAAAAAGCAGTTATAACATAATCATCGATTTACAAGCTAATGCGTTCATTTGAATGTTACATTCTTCGAGCACTGCGACTCTATTACACGAGCGCCACGCATAACTTCCCCGAAATAGTGCTCGGCAGGGAGCCGGTCTTCATCCGAACCCTGGGCAGCAACAGCGGTGGCATCCATCTCTGGACAATGCGCCTTCACACGGGCAAGAGCCATCCGCGCGCCCTCTATGTAGGCCGACCGCTTCATCTCCTTTATATGCGGCACCGCTCCAAGGAATTGCTGTAGTAAGCCAAAGTAGCTCGTCGCCTTGGACATCTTTGGCCAGACATGGGCCACGATGTCAGTCATGGCAAGTCCGGACAATCTATTTAGCTCGGCCCATTCGGCCAACCGGTCTGTCAATGGAAGTGGGCGATCCGGACTGTGGAATTGAGACCAATATAGCTCTTCCGTCTCGTGATCCTTCTGGCTCCGGAAGTGCTTAATGGCATCGGCCGCACTTGCAGCTAAGTCCATATACGGATCCTCCGGACTCCACAGCCGCTCAAATTGAGCATACTTTCCATCCATAAACCAGCGACGCAGCAGAAAAGGCTTGCCAGCCACGATCTCTCCGGCCTGGCGCAGTTCCTCCTTCATAGCCCGCATTGCAGAGCGGGCATCCTTGGCTTCGGCGGTGGCCTTCTTCAGGTCTTCCCGCTCCGATAAGCGCTCCTTTTCAAGAGCCTCATTGCGGTCGGCAGCATCCTTTACTTTCATGGCCAATTCGGCCACCTCGGCCCTGCTTAGGCAGTGCGCAGCCTTTTCGGCTTTCAACTCCTCGGCCGCCCTCGAGGCAGCCGCTTCACTCCTTCGGGCTTGCTCCTTAGCTCGAGCAAGTTCGGCCCGAGGGCCCTCCACAGCAGCAGCACCGTCTGTACAAACAACATATAATTTATCAAAGGAGGGCTTCGACCCCCTTAATAAAGCCACTGCGGAGAACTCTTTTACCTTGCGACTCGTCAAGTCGCCTGTTGACAAGTGCGATGTCCGCATCTGCCAAGTCAAATTGCCGATTTAACTCGGCAAACTCACTAGTCCGGCTAGCCCCCGGACTATCCGCCACCTGCATAGGACCGACGGAATTCATTCCTTTAGATTTCGATCCTCGGTACGCTGTCGTTTCCGACAACCTACCGAGTCTCAGGGGCTACTATCTATACAGGGCGCATTTTTTATATGCAAAACTGTTAAAAGACAAAGGGGTGCGTCATTCTCGCATACCTCAAATCCCGCCAGCAAACTCATGGCGGCATTACGCAATTCGCTCTCAGCGGACGAAATCCTTCCAATCACCATACGCATTAACGCACGGTGATCTTCTGAAATGGACGCCCTCTCAAGCAGATTCTTCAGTTCTCCCGGCCGGACACTAGTAGGTGCCGAACTCTCTGGCCCCTCCGGACTCGGGGATACCCTCCGTGATGACACTTCGGGTTCGCCTGCCTCATCTGGCGGCGCTGCGGACGGAGGCGCATCGCTCTCCATCATCTCCGGAAGAAGGTCCCCCGAAGATGAACTCATCTGAGAAGGCTGCAGATCCAAACTGCAATATGAATATTTCGGTTACCTACAGAAGCACAAATGAAGGTATTTCCTTACTAATTAACTCCCTCTTTCATACTCACGGCTCGCTGGAGGCCCGATCCTTTGGTGATGATTGTGCGTCCGGATTCTTTCCGGGCGCCGGACCCCCCGGGGAAGATCTCTTCCCACGCTTAGGGGCTTTGGCCTCCGGATCTTCGGAGGCGGTCCTCTTCTCCCCCTGAAGGGAGGGGTTCTTGGTTCCCCCCTCTTCAGTCGCCCCTTTGGGCGAAATATTAGCTCCTCTATTTTCCCCGTCGCCCCCTTCTGTGGGCGCAACCTCCAACATTCTGACCAGCACAGGCTCCTGTGCGATCTCTGGGAGGGGGGCCGGACACCTTATCAGCCTTGATCGCGCCACCCATTCCTGTAAAGAACAAAGGGTCAGGAGGCGAACTCTAGAAAGGCACATAAACAGAATGTCCGGACTCTGAGCTACTTACCTGAATATCCGGGCGATCGCGGCTTAGGCCTGCATCCTCGGCTAAATCCGGACACGCCACCTGCGGTCCGAAGAACAACTTGTACATCTCCACGGGTGTCGCACCCATGAAGTGTTGGAGAATCCGAGGTCCCTCCGGGTTGAACTCCCATAGACGGAGAGGACGGCGTTTGCAGGGCAGAAGATGCCTGATTAGCATAACCTGCATCACCTTGATCAGGTCGATCTCCCTCGCTTGGAGATCTCAAATCCGGCCCTGCAGCGAAGGCACGTCTTCGGACGGCCCCCAATTGAGCCCTTGGTTGACCCACGACATCAGTTGGCGTGGAGGTCCCGGGCGGAATAAGGGCGGCGGCTTTTGCCTGCTGCCCCTTCGAGCGGTGATATAGAACCACTCCTGCTGCCACAGTCCAAGTTCCTCTTGGAAGGAACCCTCGGGCCACGGGGCATCGACCTTTTTGCTTATGGTCGCCCCGCCGCACTCCGCTTGACGCCCCCCGATCATCTTCGGCTCCACCTTGAAGGTCTTCAGCCATAGGCCGAAGTGGGGAATGACGTAGAGGAAGGCTTCGCAGACGATAATGAATGCGGAGATATGGAGGATGGACTCCGAAGCCAAGTCGTGAAAGTCCAGCCCATAGTAGAACAGGAGCCCCCTCACGAAGGGATCCGTCGGGAAGCCTAAACCCCGACGGAGGTGGGATACGAAAACAACGTATTCACCGGGCTCAGGGGCTGGCACAACCTGCCTTTGGGCAGGCAACCTGTGCGAAACCTCGTAGGCCAGGTACTTGGCCTCACGCAACTTCAATATGTCCTCCTCCGTGCATCCACCGGCCCTGGAGGTCGGAGCCGGACATGATTGAGGATCCGAAGCGCTCGAATCTGAGGCTCTGGGTGTTGGAACTGGGAGCAGGGAAGAGATTCGATGCGAGATTGAAGAACAATGGCGAGCCTTGGTCCTCTTATAAAGGGGAAGAAATACCAAGGGTCGTCTCCGTGACCGTTTGGGATTCCCCTTCGATAGAGGAGGCGTGGCGACGGGAGCGGTTGGGTTACCCACGCACGTATTGATGAGAATCCCGGAATAAGGGGAACACAATCTCTGCTTCGACAAGACGTGCCAAGGAAACCGATTCGCTAAACGTTCTGAGGTGGTATAGTAATTCAAACAAAGGCCTGGTGGCGGTGTGACGTCACGCCGCATTATACGTCAGCAGATTGAACTAAGTGTACATTTTATTCTCTCCACGGTGGAATGTGGAATTTATTTTGCAGAGCCGGACACTATCCTGGTGTTCATGATCTTCTCTGGATTATTCAAGGGAGGAACCCGCCTTGCAATGCCGAACATTGTGCACGCCGGACTTATCGTCATTGAAGACTGGTTCAGGGGCTACTGAGGGAGTCCTGGACTAGGGGGTGTCCGGATAGCCGGACTATCATTATCCGCCGGACTCTAAGACTACGAAGATACAAGATTGAAGACTCCGGCTCGTGTCCGGATGGTACTTTCCTTGGCGTGGAAGGCAAACTTGGCAATACGGATATGTAGATCTCCTACCATTGTAACCGACTCTGTGTAACCCTAGCCCTCTCCGGTGTCTATATAAATCGGAGGGCTTTAGTCCGTAGGACAACATACATTAAAACAATCATACCATAGGCTAGCTTCTAGGGTTTAGCCTCCTTGATCTCGTGGTAGATCTACTCTTGTACTACCCATATCATCAATATTAATCAAGCAGGACGTAGGGTTTTACCTCCATCGAGAGGGCCCGAACCTGGGTAAAACATTGTGTCCCTTGTCTCCTGTTACCATCCGCCTAGACGCACAGTTCGGGACCCCCTACCCGAGATCCGCCGGTTTTGACACCGACACCGCGTTAACGGCGACAACAAGGAGGATACGGCAGTCAACGCCGGATTCTGAGGCTCTAAACCCGGTCAGCGGAAGAAGCCATTCAAAAGAACCACTCCGGGTCCGTCCAACTTGGACCGAATACTCGACCGCTTATGCCAGATACATGGCACCCCCGAAAAGCCAGCTAATCACACCAACAGAGATTGTTGGGTATTCAAGCAGGAAGGCAAGTTAATCGCCAAAAACAATGACAAGGGGCTGCACAGCGACGACGAGGAAGAGACCCGACCGCCGAACAGTAGAGGACAGAAGGGTTTCCCCCCACAAGTGCGGACGGTGAACATGATATACGCAACCCATATACCCAAGAAGGAACGGAAGCGTGCACTAAGGGACGTATATGCGATGGAGCCAGTCGCCCCTAAGTTCAATCCATGGTCCTCCTGCCTGATCACTTTCGATCGAAGAGATCATCCGACCAGTATCCGCCATGGCGGATTCGCTGCGTTGGTTTTAGACCCAATCGTCGATGGATTTCACCTCACAAGAGTCCTGATGGACGGCGGCAGTAGCCTGAACCTGCTTTATCAGGATACAGTGCGCAAGATGGGCATAGACCCCTCACGGATTAAACCTACAAAGACGACCTTCAAAGGCGTCATACCAGGTGTGGAGGCCAACTGTACAGGGTCAATCACACTGGAAGTGGTCTTCGGATCCCTGGATAATTTCCGGAGTGAGGAGTTCATCTTCGACATAGTCCCGTTCCGCAGCGGCTATCACGCTCTGCTCGGACGAACCGCGTTCGCAAAGTTCAACGCGGTGCCGCATTACGCATACCTCAAGCTCAAGATGCCAGGCCCTCGTGGAGTCATCACGGTCAACGGAAATACAGAACACTCCCTCCGAACGGAGGAACACACAGCGGCTCTCGCGGCAGAAGTATAGAGCAGCCTTTTAAGGCAATTTTCGAGTCCGGCCGTTAAACAGCCGGATACGGCCAAACGCACCCGAAGCAACATCAACCAAGACCACCTGGCACGATCCGAGCACGCGTAGCAATGCGGCCCCAACCCCAGCCCCTGCATAATTGCAAGACCTACCCTCCGCGTACATCATTACGCTCTGAAGATACCATGGGCCTAGGGGAAGGGGTACGACCACAACAGACCCAGAGTGCGGCTCAACCACACCAGGGGCTCACAAGTGTGTCACTCCTTTTTGTTATTATTTTCTTTCTTTGTGTACACAGGACTCCGTTCACCAGAGGCCCTGTTCGGCGGTGAACCCGCCGAACTCACGATGCAACAGCCAGAGAAGAAAGAAGACTGCGATAAACACTCAGGTGGTCTCCATTACGAGCATTAAATTTGATTCTATACACCAGTCCGCAGCCCATCCCTGGAGCGGGACATGTTTGATTAGTCCAATCCCTTGCCTACCGCACTATTTGTATCATTCCGCACTCATAGCAGAATTCTTTGAATAAATAATGCAGCATTTTTTGCCTGTTATTGCATTACTTTACACATATGTTCATTAATGACATCTTGCACCCGTATACTTTGGTACAGCCGAATACACCAGGGGCTTATGTTCCCCGCATTATGGTGTGACAAGTCCGAACACTTTCACAAGTGCGGTACCCCGAACATATAGCATTATATGAATCGGCTCCGAATCATGTCTTGGGTCAATAGTTGGGTTTGCCCGGCTCCCATGTTTTAGTACCTTACGTTCCGTTCTATCGGCTAAGGTGGCACTGGGAGAACCACTGCGATTGCGCCCCGGTTGAGCTGGGCGAGTGCCTCAGTGGAGAAAGCTAAAACTGACTGTCATGATAAGGCGAGAGACTGGTCGCTGTTCGAGAGGTCTTTTCGAGTCCTTAGAGACTTATGCTGCGTCAAGCGAAGAACCGGATAATGTCCGGCCAAGGCGTGGATAGCGCCCCGAACTCGGTCTTCCGAATACTAGGGGCTTCGCCGAAATTTAAAATTATAGAATTCTATGGCTAAGTGAGAGTGTTCAAGCATTATAAGTCCGGTTGCCTTGTTCGTTGTGTTGAGCGCCTCCCTAGATGGACCCAAGAATGGGAACAAGAGTGCTCAAATTTATCCCGAACACCCCAGCACTCGTGGCTTGGGGGCTGAAGCCGACGACTTGCCATCTCTCAGATTTTATAAACGGCCGCACAGAAGGTAATATTTTAAATCAAACATGCGTTGCTTAGCGCATATGAACAAAGTTTTCAGCGCACAGGATAATACATAGCGAGTCTACTCAATAATTACATGTCTGGGGCACTCATCCGCAATCTTGCGGGCACCCTTCAGGACAGTCTTATAATACATCTCGGGCGTACGATACTCCTTGCCCGCTGGCGGCGCGTCAGTGATAAGCTTCTCCGCATCCAGCTTGCCCCAGTGCACCTTTGCGCGGGCAAGGGCCCGACGAGCACCTTCAATACAGGCGGAGCGCTTGATGACCTCCAACAAGGGGCACGCATCCACCAGCCGCCGCACGAGGCTGAAGTAGCTCCCAGGCATGGCCTCTCCAGGCCACAGCCGGACTATGAGGCCCTTCATGGCCTGCTCAGCTACCTTGTGGAGTTCGACCAACTGCTTCAGCTGGTCGCTAGGGGGCACCGGATGGCCGGACTCAGCGTACTGAGACCAGAAGACCTTCTCCGTTGAGCTCCCCTCCTCGCCACGGTAGAATGCGGCGGCATCGGATACACTGCGAGGCATATCTACAAACGCCCCTGGAGAGCTCCGAATTCGGGTAAGTGTCAGGTAGCTTACATTAACATGCTTGCTTTGCATGAAAAATGCCTTACCCGCCGCAATTTTCTTCACATCCTCAACCTCCTGAAGGGCCTTATGGGCCTCGGCCTTGGCGGCTTTGGCACTTTCGAGAACCGAGGCAAGCTCGGACTCTCGAGTCTTTGAGTCGCGCTCCAAACTCGCATGTTTTTCCATGAGAGCCTGGAGCTCTTGCCGCAATTCCGCCACTCGCGCCTCTTGTTTCTCGCGCTCTGCCCGTTCCGCGGCCGCATTGCGTTCGGCCGCGGACACAGCCTCCTTCAGGGTAGCCACCTCGTTCGTGGCCCCTGCAGTACCCACGTTATCCTCGTTATTTTTATTGCAACCTAAATCCTTTTCTGTAAGGTAAATTTTCAAAGTGGTGTTACTCACCTTCTTTGTCCTCGAGCTGCTTCTTGGCACGGCCGAGCTCTTGCTCCGACCGCTCGAGATCCTGCTTCAATGCACCAACCTCCACAGTCAGTGCGGCAGAGGTCAGCAGCGCAGCCTACAAACCCATATTGACACAATTTTTTAGCAACCCTGCGTATATCTTCTTTAGATCCTCAGTCCGGCTTTTCTTTCCGAACACCGAACTGAGCATCAGGGGCTACTATCTATGCGGTATTACATTACATAATTTTAACTTCTTACCTCAAAGCCTGTCAGAAGGCTGCTGCAGGCTTCGGTTAGCCCGCTCTTGGCGAGCTGAACCTTCTGAATCACCGCACTCATGATAGTGCGGTGTTCTTCCTCGATGGAAGCGCCTTGGAGCGCCTCCAACAAGTTGTCCGGCGCCTCCGGTTGGACGGGGGCCGCCGGTGTCACGGTCTTGCCCTTCTTGCGAAGGGGCCGCCTGCCGGACTCTGGAACCACTGCAGGTTCTGGCATAGAGTCCGGCGCAAAGTCCGGGAGGCTGCCTTGCGGCGCCTCCGGAGCCTCCTCCTGATGGGTCCCTTCCCGGGATCCCACCTCGGCGTCCTCGGCGGCGCGAGGGGTGGAGGCAGTCGGAATGGAATCCACATCCGACGCAGCCAACGACCCGCTCGACGAAGCAGGGAGATCATCATCGGCCGGACTGCAGGCAGTATGCGGGATTAGAAGGACACTATGTGACACAAAAGAAATTATAGATCATTCAGGAATACGGATGCTTACGATCTCGCCTGAGGCCTGGCCCGTGAGGGCCACTCTTCACCGCCAACGTTGGTGTTGGCGGAGCTGTCTGGGGGAATAGTTCTTCCCCTCTTGGACCCTTCGGCCTCCCCTGTTGGGGAGGCCTTCCTCTTTCTTTCTCCCCCCTCTGGGAGAGAGTCTTCTTCCTCCTCCTCATCTTCGGGGGAGGAATCCGCCTCGGAGTCGTCGGACACTTGAAAACGGGAACTCTTTCGAGTGCCCGTGGCCACCTTCTTGGCCTTCTTCTCGGCACCACATGCGGTGCCGGAACCAGCAGCCCCGCTAGACGGGCGTCCACTGGGTCTTCTGGCATGGGAGCCGGGCAGACGAGCTGCTCGGCCTTCTTCATCCATTCCTGTCAAAGGAAAAGGGAGATTAAAACCCGCTTAGAATCAAACTATTAACAACAAGTGTCCCGTAAAGGGGTAGAATCACTTACCTCGTCAGCAGGACGCTGCGAGTGAAATCCGCGATCTTCCGTCGCGGATGCCGGGGCTTCGGCGCCCTTAAACAGCACCCTCCAGGCGCCTTCGTACGTCGTGTCAAAGAGCCCGCTCAACGCCTGGTGCTGTTCCGGATCGAACTCCCACAGATTGAATGCCCGTTCTTGGCATGGGAGAATCCGGCGGACGAGCATGACTTGGACCACGTCAACAAGCCTGAGCTTCTTGTTCACCAGCTTCTGGATACAGGCTTGGAGTCCCGTCAGCTCCTTCGCATTACCCCACAGCAAGCCCTTCTCTTTCCAGGAGGTGAGCTGCGTAGGGATACCAGATCTGAACTCGAGGGTCGCCGCCCACGTAGGGTCGCGCGGCTCGGTGATATAGAACCACCCCGACTGCCACCCCTTGACGGATTCCACGAAGGCCCCTTCGAACCAGAGGACGTTGGGCATCTTGCCCAACATAGCGCCTCCGCACTCCGCCTGCGTGCCCTTCACTACCTTCGGCTTAACGTTGAAGGTCTTGAGCCACAAGCCGAAGTGGGGCCGGATGCAGAGGAGGGCCTCGCACACGACGATAAACGCCGAGATGTTGAGGGTGAAGTTTGGTGCCAGATCATGGAAATCCAGGCCGTAGTAGAACATGAGCCCCCGGACAAAGGGGTGAAGTGGAAAGCCCAGTCCGCGGAGGAAGTGGGGAAGGAAAACGACCCTCTCATGGGGCCTGGGGGTGGGGATGAGCTGCCCCTTGTCGGGCAGCCGGTGCGCGATGTCGCCGGAAAGGTATCCGGCGCTGCGCAGCTTTGTGATGTGCTCCTCCTTAACGGAGGAAACCAACCACTTGCCTCCCGCTCCGGACATGGTCGGAGAAGGTTGAGACGAGATGCGCGAACTTGGGCGTTGGAGCTCGAGTGCGTCGAGAAGGATAAGCAAAGGAGGAAGAAGGCGTGGGAGAAAAGGTGAATCCTTATCCCTTATATATAGGCGGGCGAAGACTATGCGTCCCCCACCGGCCTGGTAAAACTCGCTTATCTCCCAAGCGCCACTATCAATGGCGCGGTTGGGTTACCCACGTCCGTATTGATGAGAATCCCGGGATAAGGGGAACACGATCTCTGCTTCGACAAGACGTGCCGAGGAAACCGCTTCGCTAAACGCGCTGAGGCGGTATAATAAAAAAACGATTCAAGTCAAGGCTTGGTAGTGGTGTGACGTCATGCCACAAAATACGTCAGCAGATTGAACTTGTGTACATTTTATTCTCTCTACGGTGGAATGTGGAATTTATTTTGCAGAGCCGGACACTATCCTGGTGTTCACAATCTTCTTTGGATTATTCAAGGGAGGAACCCGCCTTGCAATGCCGAGCATTATGCGCGCCGGACTTATCGTCATTGAAGCCAGGTTCAGGGGCTACTGAGGGAGTCCTGGACTAGGGGGTATCCGGACAGCCGGACTATCATTGTCCGCCGGACTCCAAGACTACGAAGATACAAGATTGAAGACTCCGTCCCGTGTCCGGATGGGACTTCCCTTGGCGTGGAAGGCAAGCTTGGCGATACGGATATGTAGATCTCCTACCATTGTAACTGACTCTGTGTAACCCTAGCCCTCTCCGGTGTCTATATAAACCGGAGGGCTTAGTCCGTAGGACATAACATACATTACAACAATCATACCGTAGGCTAGCTTCTAGGGTTTAGCCTCCTTGATCTTGTGGTAGATCCACTCTTGTAATACCCATACCATCAATATCAATCAAGCAGGACGTAGGGTTTTACCTCCATCAAGAGGGCCCGAACCTGGGTAAAACATCGTGTCCCTTGTCTCCTGTTACCATCCGCCTAGACGCACAGTTCGGACCCCCTACCCGAGATCCGCCGGTTTTGACACCAACACCCGTTGAATAGGGTGGTAAGTTGTGTTCAATTGTTTTGAGCCAACATTTATATGAGAATCTACTTTAGTCATTGTCACTAACTTATTCATGATGCTGATATTTGCAGGCTTCAGAGTTGAACAGAAGCATTTTCGAAGGCTCGGATGCGCTACTCTACGACCCTGGGACGACGGAATCTAACAACAAGCTGAGGGAAGTGATGAAGGTAAGTTTGAGCCTCCTAGCCATATGTTCGAGTAACCACAACATTGGTCCATGTCATGTTTTTTCACTTACTTTGAGCCTACTGGTCATAATCTTAATCTAGTATAGTATTTGTCACTACTATATCCATAACCACAAACTTGATCCATATCATGTTTTTGTTTATTTGTTATTGCAGACGTTCGCGAACCGTTGTCGCAAACTAGTGGGCATGCTTGGGTGCGCTAGCTCGGTTGATGTGCATGTTCTGTCAACACGTACCCTTGCTTCATCTAGCTGTGTCGGTGGAGGTTCCTCTAGCCATGTTGCCTCGTCGTCTCACATTGCTAAGGAGGACGAGGAAGAAGAGGATGAGCAGCAAGCCGAAGGAGAAGCGGAGGGAGAAGAGGAAGGGGGTGACGAGGAAGAGTACTACGAGGATGACAGACCTCCACCCACTCAGCCAACCTAGGGCAAGAGGGTATCTCAACCACACAAGGATGTTTTGAGCCCATCACCTTTCCATAAAAGAGCGTCCTCGTCGCCGAGCAACAAAGCAAGACCCGCTCAAAGAGAAACGAGGAGTGTACCACTAAGAGGGGGAGGAAGACCAAGTGATATGGTCATATGTCGAACTACTCGCTTTGTGTTGAGCTCAAGGAGAACTTGTTGGCTATGTTCAAGTAGTTGCTATCGTGGATTTGTTAAACAATTTGCTATGTTGAACTAGTTAAACTATTTGCTATCATGGATTTATGAAACTATTTGCTATGTTGAACTACCATTTATATCGATGTGTGATGCATTTTATGATGTGTGAGATCGTAATATTTTGATTTGCAAAATATATTACTATGTGATGAATTTTTTGAATTGAAATGATTAAGTTTTGAAGAAAGAGAATAAAAATTTAAATGGGACAACACCCTACTGCCATAGTACCTGGCGGTAGGGTTGCATGCCCTACCGTAAAAGAAGTTCCGTTTCCAGATACAGTAGTTTTACCCCTACTATGCCACCCCACAGCCGTAGTCCCCGACGGTAGTCATGAACAGCCTATCGCCGAGCATCCTGGTGATAGGGTTGCACTGCCTACCGCATGGATTTCCCCTACCTAGGTAGGGTAGGGTTTTTTGGATGGTTTTGAGTGGGGTTTTGAATCCTACCGCCTGCCATATGGGCGGTAGGTAAACCTACCGCCAGCCATATCAACGGTAGGAGGTTTAGTCCACGTCATCCCAGACATCCACTTAACGGAGCCTGCTGTTACCCTACCGCCAGCAACGAGCAACCCCGGTGATAAGGAGAAGGTCAGATTCGATTTTTTTAAAAATCGAGATCAAATCCGGCTAAACTTTGCACAAAAAGTCAAAACACTAAATTCGACCACCCGTTTTCAGGCCCCGCCCGATCAGCACAGGCTCTTCTAGCACTCTGCATGACTTAGGCCCAGATTTTTTGAACAGATTGTGAAGAATCTCGTCCTGGAAAATCCTGAGCGAAAAGAACTCGATTTGCCTTCCAAAATCTCGAGTGGATTATGCAGAATCCTAGTGCAACTCAAAATCCTCGAAAAACGTAAATTTTCGCAGAATCCCAGGATTCTGGTAAGTCCCACCAAAGAAAACGTTTCGGATATGAGAGTACCCCTATTGGAGGGATAATTTACAGCCAAACTGCCCCTTTTGCACGACCGAACGGCCCAGCAACCGCTCGATCCCGACGAGCGCTAGCCGCCGCTCCGCCCGACGCCGCCGGACGGGAGCTCCACCAGCCCGCCACCGGACACCCCCTGGCCGCCTAGCCTACACGTCGGTTCTCGCCTCGGGGCGGCCCCTCTCCTCACAACGGCCCGCCTCGCCGCCGTCGGACGGGAGCTCCGCCAGCGCCCCTTCTCACGCCGCCGCCGGACGGGAGCTCCGTCAGCCTCGCTCCTCGCGACCCCGCTGGACAGGCAGCCCGCCGCCTCTGGTCGCCTCTGGCCGCCCTGCCTAGACGCCCGACGGGAACTCTTCTTCTCTGTCTCGTCTCTCTTCTACCTATGTATTCTTCCCTGTTTCTCTGTCAACATCTAGGTGAATAGATGGATGGATAGATGCATGTATTGATGAATAAATGGTACTGCTAATGCATTGATGTATGTCTAAATTTGTATCTGTCGCTTGACAATTTCAATTTGGTAATTGCCAATTTGGTACTGCTACTTGGTGCTTGGTAATTTTGGTATGTGCTGATGAATAGATGCGCTGATGGCTGTATGTTTTAGATGGAGAAAGTCGGTGCAGCTAAAGCTAAAGTGTTAATTCATCAAACATTTTCTGTCTAAGGGCAGTACAGACATTTCGCCACACAACTGAATCTACAATCTCAAACTACAATCTCAGAAAAGAACTGGGCGGCAGATTCTATGAGAAATTTCTAGAATCTTGATTCTGCAGAATCCACCACGGAAAGAACTGGGCATTATAGCAGGGCTAGAAAAGCAAGCTCGGGAATTGCGCTATTCCAGCATGAATTATATAGCAGGGCTAAAAAATCAAGCTCAGGCATTGCACGCCACGGATGGGAAAATCCGCAGGCAGATTTCGTTGCAATGACATAGCGAGGAGCTACATGAGTGGTTATGACAGCTGATCATGGCAATGTCATTGCAGCCAATAGAGGAGCAATTGAATTCGTCGATGATGCCCTGACAGCTGAGGCCTTTGCTCTGAGAGATGGATGGACTCGTAGCTTCAGACATTGGATGCACGAGGTTGCTGGTGCAGTCTGATTGTATGGAGGAGGTGACAACAATGAGAGATGGGAGGAAATTCCATAGGGGTCACAACTATTTATTTATGAAGACCGTACTTTTGAACCCTTTTTTTTCAGAGGAATGGCAGTTGTGATCGATTTGCATGACAGTTTTTGTTGTCCGTGGATGACAAATTTAGTTGACAAGCATGGCAAATCCTTCCAGTTCAATTTTTTTTTTTTTGCCAGGATTTCCCATGCTTACTAACTAAGTTTGTCATCCTCGTGGCAACTAATTTGCCATAAAAAACCTTACGTTTTGCCATGCCTTCCCAAGGAAGGTCAGCACATTCCCCTATTTTTTTTGTAGGGGTTTTGTAAAAGATCAAAGACAATTTCAGCGGCAAACCCAGCACTATGTTTCTCTTATCCCCAACTCAAGGATCTTCTAGGCTAGCGATAATCCGAATACAACACAGGGAAGAACAAAGCTCATCGCTGATCGCACGTCAGACTAACCAAACTATCTCCAACTTCCAAACTGAAAAGGGCCTAGACTGCTTATTTACACACCGAAAAGAACACGGGAGGAATCAATCAACAAAGGTCTACTGCACACCGAACGCCCTATGACGACTTGAGGACCGCACCTTCTGTTATCTTCCACCCTCCTGGCCCAGCGAAGGCCATCTCGTACCGGGTGGTGTACTTGGTGTCGTACAAATCGTTGTTCCTGGGGTCGGTTGCATCGGTGAGCTGGCCCGCCTCCTCGATCGTCGCCTCCACGGTCGCCCGTCGTCCGTCCAGGGAGACGGTGATGCTGTCGATCGCCACGTCGGACAGCGTGTAGTCCCAGAACCAGCCTTTGCGCTCGATCTCCGCTGCTCGGTCCCTCCATACCTTCAGCATGTTGCCATCAAGAACCTGTGGGAAACATGGAAATACCAGTTTTCAGTTACCGTCGTAAGGGCGATAAGTTGGCAGTGGAAATAACTCTCGAGAAATTATGCCGTGACAGGATTACTATCACTCAAGCATACTTATGAACAGTGTAACCTATATGACTATCTGAAGTGTCTCCGGTTGCATAAGGTATCTTGTCAGTGGAAACACAGGACCAGCAACAGAGGCCAGCCAGCCAAAGTTTTGAACCTCACCTCTTGCAATGATTCCACAGCATGATCTGATCCGAAGGCCTTGGATTTGATACTCTGCCACTTGCGAACAATACCTTCTGCCAGATTCGCATCCATTCTAGGAATCTGTATTGACTCATCTGGTGCATCATCTTCAATAAATAAATACATAATTAATACTATATAAGCACTATGATTTCAAAAACAAATTTGTATATGGATCAAACATTTCGTACACAGCTTTGTTGAAAACGTCAACCCGAAGCTACAATCTCAAAAATGTAATGTCATTAGACATCAAGCATGACCAGTAGTAACACATGAGAGTTTCTTTTTCCTTTTTTACTAGTTGGAAAGTAAAGGAGTGTCTACTTACCATCAACTGAGTCAACAACATTAGCAACTGTCATGGACTCATGCTCGTTTTTAATAGCAGGGAGCACCTTGTTACGAGGCAAGTACTTCAGGCCTATTACTGTCATCAGAGCAAATAATGCACTGGCAGCAACAATCTTCAGGGCAGCATTTTTGGAATCACGGATATCAAATCCCATAATAGTTTTCTGGTCAAATTTATTGACAGATTCCTCAAGGCCAACATTAGGATTCTCCATGGCTGATCGATCTAGCTGTTCTATCAATGGAAAAATCTTGTTGAATGCTTGGATAGCACTTGATTTCACGGTACCAAGCGCAGCTGTAGCTTGAGCACCGAGTTTTGCTATAGCAGCAGCAGCAGCCAAATGAGAAGCACCACCACCTTCCATCATTTCTAGGTAGCTTAAAACTTTTGGATCATCGTAGTAGTCTCCAAGTGTAAACTGCATGCCTCGAGTATCTCTGCTCCTAGGGAAAACCTCTGAGACAAGCCAAGTCTCCAAAAGCTTACACAGGCCTGGAAGAAGATCATTCTCCTGGTGGTCGATGCTAGAGTTGTTCACAATAAACTCTACAATTTTGGGGTCTCTATGTGGTGAGGATTCATTATCAATCGCAAGCCAAATTCTGCAGCTGCTAATGTCTCCCACAAGCAGTGAACAAAGTGCCCTTTCCAACGCAAGATCCATCTCATTATCATAAGCATATTGAGAACCTATATTGAACTTCTGGAGCTGTTCAAAAAGATCATCTGCCACCATGATGAGCTCTGGCCTTTTACTTACAATTGCTTGAGCAACATTTGCGAGTGCCACACTATAGATTTCAAACCATTCAGGCGGTATGCTATTCGGTGTTTTTGAAAAGAAATCCATCTGTGATTTGTAATACAAATGAATCAACACATTCTCAAAAGATTGCTGCAGCAACATGAAAAGGCTACTGCCTCATGAAAACTGGTGATAATTACAAACCTGCTCCGCTGATGTCATCTGCAGGAAGGCCTCATTCATGTAGGCTTCACGCGAAAATCCTCCTCCAACAGTACCAATACCTCCTCTGCCAACACTCCACAAAATGTTTCTCACACCACGAAGACCTTCTTGGCGTTCATTCTGATGTTTTTCATCAAGAGGAAGGGCAAGAAGCTCCAAAACACAACGAGGTGTGATCTCCTCCAGAGTTTCATCAATTTGTGAGAGCAGACCAGGTGCGAGATTGATTGCCCCATCCTCCTAAAGGATAATATATATCTTAGTACTGCTTCCAGAAGATCTTTCTTAGCAACATACAGCACATGCATTCATGCTGGTCTTCACATATTTATCCAAATCTATCCAATTCCAATATCGTCCGAGTGAAAATATAATTGCAAAGACCATTGTTTTATTGAGTCTCCTTTTTATACATTTATCTTATATAGCTAGACTGCTAGGCCTGTACACCCTCCGTCCCATAATGTAAGACGTTTTTTTGACATACACTAGTGTCAAAAAACGTCCTATATTATGGGACGGAGGGAGTACGTTTTATTATACTTCTTATAAAAACTTATTTAGTAGGATCTGTCCCTGCTCTTATACATGGAAGTAGAAGTTTGATACATCCTAACTAAAAGAAACCACATACGGAAATACTAAAGGAAAAGGTGCTGCATCTTATGTTTACCATAAAGGGACTTACTTAGCCAAATAAAATCAGAATTAATACTCAGCATTAACACCAATTAGATCAATCAAGACTACATAGTATATACAGCAGTAAAAAAAGAAAAAGAAAAAGTTTTAATCTAAGTCAACATGTAACACTGGGATTCATAAATACTCCACTGTAAAGAAATATAAGAGTGTTTAGATCACTACTTTACTGATCTAAACGCTCTTATATTTCTTTACAGAGGGAGTAGGTGTTTGTGTAAAGCCACCATACACATGTTAAATCTGCAATACTGTTTGATGGTAAAAAACAGCTGACCTGCAAGAGCTTGAGAGCCCTTTCAAGCACCTCACAGCAGCGGATTACATCTGGAGGGCTAGCCGCCATTGCGTCCCTTGATAGATCCACATAAGCGAGCGCCATTGCCAGCACCACATCCTGCTTGAACCGCTTGGGCGGGCGGTCCTCCAGCAAGTGCTCTCCAATTGCGAGCACTGCCTGTGTCTCCCCAGCCTCCTGAAGGGCACACAGCACACCCGGAACCTGCTTGGCAAGACACCCAGTTTAAGCAGAGACAACAAGTACATGCCAGTGCTATCTGAAATCCTGCAAGATCCAAGTGCACCGTTTACTGCCCCTACAGCCTCACCTTGTCCCAAGCAACATCCAATGTGAGCGCCGCGTCACGGTCCTCAGAGAGCGCGCGGTCATACTCGGTGCGGGAGCCCTGGTTTGTGAGAGTATCATGTGCAAGCTGCAGTATTTGCCGACGGCCAACAAGGGTATCTGTGGTGTAGCCGTACTGCGGTGGCTTGGCCGCCCGCGCCTCGAATGCCCGCCTGACGCCGTCGCTGAGGAAATGCGGCTCGGCGCCGAGAACCTGAACAGAACAAGCGAACCAATCATTTCCCAAACCAATTAAATGTTTGAGCAATTCCATCCTTAGTCAATTTATCAGGTAAAAATTGGTCATGTTTTTATGGGATCGAGTGAGAAATTGGTCACATAACCTAGAGAGAAGTCTTAAAAATGGAAATTCTAGGCACAAAGCTGGATGATACGGCTTTTCGGCGACAAATTACCATCACGTTTCAAGACTGGTACATCTATATCTATCAGATGTAATGTTACCAGGTTCAGTTAAATCACGCGAGATGCCTGTGAAGTAATGCTGTACGGGCCTAACCTTGTAGAAGTCGACCTGGAGGGGAAGGGAGCGGTCGGCGGCGTCGGGGAAGAGCGGGACGCAGGGGGGCGCGGAGACGCCGGCGGGGGCCGCGGCCGGCGGCTCGGGCGCGGCGGCGGCGGCGGGGAGGAGGTGGAAGTCGGCGAAGAGGCGGTCGGCCCAGCGGCTCGCGGCGCGGCAGGCGGCGGCGGGCGGCCTGCGGCGCGGGCGCGGGAGGGAGAAGGCGAGCGGCGCGGAGTTGGGGCGCGCGAGCAGGTTGTGGAGGCCGTCCATTGCCGGCGGCGGCGGCGGCGGCGGCGGAGGGGGAGGTGGGGTTTAGAAGGGTGGGAGACAGACAGCGGCGTGCGCTGCGCTGCGCCCGCGGCCTGGCTGTGCGCGTCTGCTGTCGACCTGTCGTTGTTTCGGCTCGGATGCACTGAGGTGACTGACTGATGGTGAAGGACTGAAGGCCGTTCTGCCTGAACCTTTTACCTACAAGGTTCATGTGAAATCCTTGTAGAGTTAACAAATTTTGTCATTGTTTGATAATACCTTTTTGCCATTGTTTGATCTACCTTTTTGTCACACTTGTTTTTTTTTGTCACACTTGTTTAAGGTTAGGCGGTCACAATCGACGCCGCATTTGAGATAGCTTCCCCACACTTTCTATGAGTCGGTGACATGTGAGGTATGGTTCGCATGGAAAGAATGTTTGCCACAATGTGACTTCAAACCAAACAGGGGTTAAACCAATCAAGTTTGTCTGGCTTGTGACGTGGCAAAAGACGGGAAGCTTAGTATGCCCATCAAACATGCCCTCTGTCTAGAGTCTAGACCCTTCAATGCAGTCATGGCTAAGATAGACACATGTGCCCTACAGAGTTATACCTTCTACTTACAACATTATACAAATACACTTTTAAGAATAGGAATACCTAGAACTCATCTAGATGAGATATAATTTGGTCCCATTCACTTTAAAAACAAGAATAGATACAACTCACGTCAGCACACACACATCTTATAGCACCATATTCAATGGCTATAAAAGGTGAATGAAACCAAATTATATCTCAACTAGATGAGTTCTAGCAAAACTGTTTAAGAATACAACTTACTTGAAAAAAATGTAGCAGGAGAGACTATCACGAGCAACTTTTGTGTGTTTTGGCCTTTTACATTCAGTGTCATGCTAGAATATGTGTGCGTGCTGCAGTGCCTCTACTTCACTCCCGTAAATTTCTGTCCATCCAAAATGTGGAAGCACACCAAGAGACCTCACAAATCACCAAAAGATAAGCAAAGGGTGGTGACGATGCCGAGCCCGAGAAGCATCTTCCTCGTTGTTCTTGCAGGTATTCTAGCTAGTGCATCTACCAACTACAACAACAATGTATGCCACATCGGCAAGTACTCCCCACAATAGGTTGGGCACATGCATGGTTAGGCTCATATACAAAAAGGATTATTTCATAGTTTCTTTCATATCTCATTCTCTCACTAAATGCCTTAATTTATCTTTCATATCTAAACACATAAAAAAACTTCCACGGTTCCACTTTCTTTCAGCCAACGACCACGCTTACGGCCGAGCCGTCGGCCCGTCGCAAGGGCATCGTATTCCTGCTTGTCTTTGTGGTCAGCCCAAACTTCGGAATCTACCATGGTTGCAGTTGTTGCTGCAAAATACATGCAAACATGCAACAAGGACGACGTGACAGTGAACTTTACAGGCGTGTGCCGTAGAGGGCCATATGGGGAGTACAATATTTTCATGATGAGCAGGCACGACTTCTCCTTGATGGCCCAACCGACTAAGGATGTGGGCACAACCATAGTGACACAT
Organism: Triticum timopheevii; assembly: GCA_963921465.1. Taxonomy (NCBI): domain Eukaryota; kingdom Viridiplantae; phylum Streptophyta; class Magnoliopsida; order Poales; family Poaceae; genus Triticum; species Triticum timopheevii. The sequence goes on along the minus strand of OY997272.1, from coordinate 65,717,791 downwards.
GAAGAAACCCATGCCAGAGCTTAGTGCAAGTAAGATGGCCACAAACCTCGGGGGAGGGGGACGGTCACATCTGTTAAGTTTTTTTTTAAGAGATCATAGATTAGAGAAAATAATGCCCCACCCCACCGCAACCCCCCACCACCAAAATTCATATTTTGATTGAACGCCTCTTCGCCTGCATACATGGTAGATCCTGATGCGACAATGGAAGAGATCAAAGTTATAGTGTTGTACGTTCTAGGTATATTGTTGCCGAACGTCATTACCATCCTCTTCAAAGATGTGAGGATCAATAACTATGACTAGTCGATGTTTTTTAGGAAGGCGCTACCTTGAAAGTCCATCAATTTTTTCATAGGAAGATTTGGGCACCAGGTTCTTTGATGGTGTTCGGTATGTCTTCATCATCGTCGTACCCATGCAATTTTATAGCCAAATATCTCATCCCAGTCGGGTGGAAGTCCGAGATGACTTACTATCTAGTTTGAGGCTGCTGAGGGTGCGTGTTATGGTGCAGACTATAATATCTACTCTTGCGTAAATTGAGATATCTAAGAAGTACAAATTACTTAAAGAAATATAGCACAACAAAGTTATAACGCAATTGTGGTTTCTTCCTTTTGCTTTCAGTTTCGTAATCAATGGACTCAACCGTTTCTAAACTAGACACTCATATCCATTAGAATTTCTTTGTCGTAAAAAAGTCCATTAGAATTTCTTATGATGGTACTACATGTAAGATTGCAGTGTCCACAATAGAACTACACATTAATATATCTAAGGTACTAAAATGACCCCTAACACATAGTCTATGCAACACATTACAGTTGCATCCTAGGTACACATAATAATGTATGTATATGAAACATACCTCGTTCCTATTGCCCCATTTTTTATTTTTAGTTTAAACCAAACATAGCATTACTTTTTGTTAGAATAACTCCCTACGTAATTATCTTATATATTTTTTTATAGAAAAGGAGGATGACCCCCGGCCTCTGCATCTGGGCGATGCATACAACCACTTTATTAATTATTCTCACAAGACCTTACAAAATCAATACAACAGTAAGACTAAAGCCGTCATCTAAGCAACAAACTGTCGCTACACCTATCCAGTTGATGAAGGGACGCAGATAGTCTGGGCCTAATACCAAACACTTACTTACTAAGCAATATTAAATTTTTTCATTAAGTATTTATTATGTAGATCTTTCTGATACTATAGTGGTCAAACCCACGTCGTCTTCCTTGTGCTTTGCTTACGATGGTCGCCTCCAGTGACCCAAACAGTAAGGTAAAAGAAGCGAAAGAAGAAACGTAATCTAAGGAGAAGAAAGGTAATTCATACACAACACAAGGATATGAGACCATAGAAGAAGAGAAAAGGGGGAAACAAAATTATGTAGGAGGGGATAAAAAATGAGCGATGTCACAACATTAGTGTCGGCGAGATCACCAACTTCACGAATTCAAGAGAATCACAACATGGTCCGCCACCGGCTCGGGTGGGTGTCTTGGTGTTCATCAACGGCGGCTGGGTGTGGCTGGTCTAGCACCTTGCGTCATTGGGCGGGTTGCTGGGCTGGACATGTGTGGATCCGGACAGGGAGCCATGGTAGGGCGTCACAGGGGGTGGCGTATGGAGCGGTGGCGGGGCGGATGGGTGGTTCCGATGAGGTTGGGCCACTCGTCACTGGCATAGGGGGTGCATGTTGTGGACGAGTTCTACTCCTGCACTTTCACCTCTCCCTCGGCCTAGTTGCTCCTGGTCCGTGATCGCCATGGCCATGTCGGTCGGGGTATGTTGATCAATGCGGGGCAAGAAGCCTTTTTGGTTATCCCGTGGCCTTGGATGGGCTTGAGTATGCCCGGTCTCCTGGATGACGGCCCTGGTGGTGGGAGCCGCGGTGCTCGTGGGCTGACACCGGCGCTCGGGTGCATGCTAGTTACCATGGTCATGGGGGTGGCATGGTGGTTCGTAGTTGGCGCTCCGTGATGGTGGTATGGCGGAGATTTCGTTATTTGCCGCTCACTGACTGATTGTGGAGCGTGCCAGGTTGAAAACCTTGTCTGCCGTTGGCTAAGCTGATGGAGGTGACGTCCGTGGACGTCATCTACTTCTTGAAGTCTCTGTCGTGGTTGCTCCGGATCATGCGTCGTGTTCCAGATGAAAATCTTGATCTTTTGGATCGAGCAGTGGTGGCGCTCCGGTGTCATGATCTTCTTGAAGGCACCGCCTTCGAGCTCACGGCTTGTCGACGTTCAACTTCGCCTCTTCACGGTGTCTTTCACGGTCGAGGGATCCATCGGCTTTGTAGTGTTGCTTAGTGTCTATTTGTGGACTACTCAGAGTTGTACAGGGCGTTGTGGTTGATCTTTGGCACCCTTGTATCTTGCATTGTGTGTGTTGTGGCGTCGTGTTTGGTGCTGGTTCGCGTTGGGTTGTGACGTTTGGTCGTTGCTTTATATCTAAAGCGGGGGGAGAAGCCTTTTTCCGTTATCCGGCAAAGGAACACAAAAAGCACTGCAAATTCGTTTTTATTTACTCGTGACAGCAACAAAACTTCACACTCCAAAGTCAGCTACGATCTTATGAACAGAGAGAGACGAATCAAACAACCCAGAGCTCGAAGACCATGCCGACGATCATGGCCTGCTTAAGTGGAGCTCATGGCCAGTTGGTGAACTCGAAGACCTTGCCGACGATCTCGAGCCCCGTGGGGATCTGCCAGATGAAGAGCAGGACGTTGATGGTGTTGAGCGCGATGTGCAGGCTCCTGGCCGTCTCGTTCCCCTTCTGCATCGCCGGCACCAGCGCTGCGGCCGCCGCCCAGAGCACGGTGATGGCCGCCCCCGCGAACAGGTGCGGGCCCGGGAAGAGCTTGCCGGTGCGGAGCCAGGTGTTGAGCGCGCCGCCGACGGACTCCGTGACGCCCAGGCCCAGCAGGATCGACCCCGCGTTGAAGTGCCGGTCCCGGAACCCGCCCTTCACCAGCTTCTTCCTCTCCTGCGCCGTCCATGTCGACGGGACAGAGCAATCAATCACGACGCCATTGTAAGTCGAACGAGCTCGAAGGCGAGTGTTATGCTAGTCACTTACCTCGCTGAGCTCCTCGATCTTGATCTCGGTGGGGGACTTGGCGGCGGGGGGCGGGGGCGGGGCGGCGGAGTCCCCGGCGCCGACCGCGGCGGGGGTGGCGGCGACGGCGGGGCGGACCTGCTTCTTGAGCTCGGTGATCTCGTCCTGGACGGTGCGGACGCGGCGCCACTGCCAGCCGAGGTAACCCGCCCAGAGCGTGTAGGCGAAGAGGCCGCCCATGATGGCCGGGTGCAGCAGCGCGACGGTCCGGCCCTCGATGATCCCCAGCTCGCCGCCCACCGCCAGCGCGTCCGGCGGCGGCAACGCCGCCAGCAGCGGCACCGCCCCCGCCAGCGCCACCGCCGCGGACCTCAGCGACGGCACAGCAGCAGCAGCCTGATGCTGTGAAGAGGACGATGACGACGACGACTGTTTGGAGTTCTTGGGGGAGGAGGAGGAGCAGGAGACGGGGTGGAGGCGGGCGGCGCGGGCGACGGCCGTGAGCGGCGAGGCCATCGGCGCGGCCATGGGCGTTCGAGCTGCGTGCGTGCGTGCGTCCTGGACTGGTGGTGGGGGTGGAGGGAGGAGCAGGAGAGGAGATAAGGAAACGAACGGACGGACGAGCTGGCTGGCTGGTGTGCTTTGGCGAGCTGAGCGAGCGTGAGCTCGGTGTGGGTGGGGGAGACGACAGGCGGCGTGGCGTCCACGCGCGCGGCCAGCGCTTTTGGCTGGGCCTCGTTTCCGGCGTCTTCCGGGCCGACGGCGACGGGTATCGTCGGTGTCAAGGCGTCCCTGTCCGTTGGGCTTTTCCGGGCCGATCGCCTCGATGGGTAAGCGAGTGTTGCGTGGGACTGACACGTTAAGACTGGTCGGTCTACACAGTCTACACCTCTACGGTGCCGTGGTGCTTGCTCAGCTCAGTCGCGCCAAGCCCTTCCTAACTAGACGCTCCTTTTCGTTCCTTTTTGAGTTTCGCCTCGCTGTCTCAGTTCTCACCCCTCTACACCAATTTGGTATTAGTGGTATGAACATTGTATGAACAAAGAGTACGCCAGAGATCTAACCGCTCTTATATTTCTTTACGGAGGGAGTAGATTTTATGGGTTCAGAATGAAGCGTCAAAGGGTACAGACAGACATAATAGGCCGATACTAGTTGTCAGTCGACCGGTGCAAGTGGGATCAAGAGCCGTCTGATTGCCTTCCCCGCAAACCGTTCGATTCACTTAGATCCATCATTGTCATCGACCTCTCTACCGGCTGACGACGTAACGCTAGCTGGATTCTAGCGATGAGAGAGTCGAGGGCTCTTCCACACTGCTGGAGAAACCATCCGATGCACGTTGCGGACCATATCATGACTTCTAGAATCTCCAGACCCATGGGAAATTATTCGTTCCCTAGGGGTATTCTCCTGTAATCCAAGGGAAACAAAGATTTCCCCATCACCCTAGGGCATTTCTCATAGAGTATGCAATAGGGAAATCTTGTCAACTAGGGTTTTGTAGTGAAAATCCATAGCTAGACACGAGCATATCTAAAAAAAAATAAAGTAAGATAGCAAAAAATCTGAAAAATTATACATTGAAGATGAACAAGTTTTATGTGGGCGTGCAAAGTTTCATGGCAGTGTGACATGGGAGGAGGTCGGGACAGGAAAAACAAAATTAGTGCTCCAAATCAAAAAATTGAACCTCTCTCAATACTCTGTTTTTTTTGTCCAGATCTCCTATGATGTCATACCGCCACAATTTTTTGCATACACCTAGAAAACTTGTGCAACTTTTGTGCAAATTTTTTTATAAATGTTTTTCTATTTCTTTTGATTTTACTGTTCATCAGCAAAATCAGATGCTCTCCGGCACCAAACACCGTCCTCGGTTTTTAGCCTTTTCCTTAGGGTATCTGGCCACAAAAATTGCCAATATAGCCCGTATTTAAAATACATTTTTCAACAGTGCAGAAGAAATTGAACTTTTTTTTGTACATACACAAATGCATATATAACACATTCGAATTTTTTTCCGTTACATTATAAGTTCATACGTAACGTAGACAAAAAAGACAAATACATACAGGAAAATGGGCCAACTTTTTTTGTTGTGGGCCAGGATATTTTTTTCATAGATTGCAAATCATAATATTTTTTAACAAAAAATTACAAACCCGCCACAAATATGTAGTATAACTTTTCACAGGATTTTTTTTATTTTTTAAATCTTGGAAATATCATTTGACATTAAAAAAAAATAGCGGGCTAGAAGTAGCCCGTCCTACACAAGTGCACTCTCTATCTGGCCATGGCTACTTGCAGTGCTGCTTCCGTTCACTGCTTCGAGCAATATTCCAATGTAGATCTATGTTTTTTTTTTCTAACAGTTTTGCACTCAATGTTAAAAAGAAGTACTCCCTCCGTTCCCAAATATAAGTCTTTCTAGAAATTTCAACCAGTGACTACATACGGAGCAAAATGAGTGAATCTACACTCTAAAACATGTCTACATACATCAGTATTTTATAGTCAGTTTGAATGTCTAAAAAGACTTATATTTAGGGACGGAGGGAGTATTGAACATTTTGTGGGGGTGGACATGCTACAGCTTGACTGTTTGTCAAATAAAAAAAGGCATAAGTTGTGATGCTTTTGGGTGAAAATTGGATGTGTTCATGTCATAAGAGTACCCACAGCTACTATTCTTTTGTTAACAGTTTCAAAAATAAAATAAAATTAGAAGCCCTCAACTCAATGTGCCGCAGATGGAATAGCTTTCTTCCTCAAACAATGTATCGCATATTCTCGTTTCACTTTGTTCTCCTGATGAGCTTCAGAGCAAGGTCTTTGAGTGCTTGCCTGGAGATCAGCGCAACTCTGTCCCTAACCTCGGGAAGAGCATCGATTGCGCGTGCTGCCAGTTTTGCATGTTCAGTAGCAAGCAACCTTGTCCTCTCGATTCCCTCGCTTTTCGCAAGGTATTCGAGGGCCTGAAATGTAGAAGTGATCACTACTGGCATTGATCATTTCAGAGCCAAATGTCTTCATTATATTACTTGAAAGAAAAAAAAGGAGTTTTAACACTGACAGTAGCAACATCTGAAGGGTCATCGAATCCACGCTCTACACTCTCACGTAGTTCGGGGAACTCTTCCATTGCAAACAATACAGGAGCGGTCACGATTCCCTGTACATGTAAAGGCATATATATCATTTCTTGCATATTCATATCTGAAGAAAAAAAAAAATCCTAAAAAGGAGACACCTGAAATTCGAAACCCGAAACAGTTGGCAATTTCATTTGTGCTAACTAAACAATAATGCTTTGAGGAACACCAGCAAAACAGCTCAAGACCTGTGCTTGAGCCCACTCTAGTCATAACATGGTAGCTCAGGTGGAATAACCACTCAGCAGTAGAATGTTAAACAATTTTCAGTGCGAAAGTGGCCAAGAGAAATGCTATTACTTGATGGATATCAGACAAGGAGCCTTTGCCTAGTGAAGCAGACGTGCCCGTGAAATCAAGGATGTCATCGATCAGCTGATACGCTATACCCTGACAGAGTGACAGGGGATATTAGAACATAGCTTGTCTCAGTAGCTCATTTTTCGAAAAGGTGTCTCAGTAGCTCATGCATGGTTCGCATGCAAAAGAAGAGATTGTGGGCACGAAAAATTCAACCAACCAAGTGCCTGCCATACTGATAAGCAAGGGCTGCAACATCTGCTGCTTGGCCAGCGATAACCGCAACGGCTTTGCAGCTATTTGAAATCAGTGCAGCTGTCTTGTAGTATGTCTTCTGCAAATAGTAATCCATGCTGTGCGTGCATCGTGAACAAGAAGTCAGGTGTCAAATTAAGTAAAAGACCAGATACAAGTGTTGGATGGACCCATCTTAAGTTCATAATTTAGCACCAGTGAGATATTTTTCAGGGCAGATATGAGTGCTACAAGTACGAGAAATGGTTCCACACTCTTTCGGATTTGCTGGTGTCTGATACATATAGATGATACTATACAGAAGTTAGTTACAGATGATACTACAAAGAAGTAGGCCACATCGATCAATCATATTGATGTTTGGCGTTGATAAGTAGCATTCTCGTTCTCGCTCTTTGTGTGATTCATCACTAGTAATAACAATACTGGATATATATGCTAGAAAATCAAAAAAATTGAATTGCATATCTACCTGCAGCGTTGTGCTGGAGTTACGTTCATCTGCATCAGCTCACCGGTCACAAGGTTGTTTAGAGCTGTTGCTAGTAACGATACAACCTGTAGCGAAAAATAAAAAACAAAGAGGGAAAGAAAGATCATGGGTATCTTAATGCTATCAGATTTGAAATAACCTTTTCGCAAAAAAAAAACTCTGAAATACCCATTGTGAAAAACAACTCATAAAATCTGTTGTTAAAAGAAGTGGAGAAAGTCGCAGGGTGTCATGAGAGGTGATATGCTAAAAGAATACTCCCTCCGTTCCTAAATATTTGTCTTTCTAGAGATTTCAATAAGTGGCTACGTAAGGAGCAAAATGAGTGAATCTACACTCTATAATATGTCTATATATATCCGTATGTGGTAGTCCATTTGAAATCTCTAAAAACAAAAAAAATTAGGAACGGAGGGAGTACTTTTTTTTCTCCTTTGTGGATGTCCTTGATTTTATTAGCATTCACAGGTCACTTTATCCTATCTAACATCATCAACTGAATTAAGCAAGCAATTATTGGGCTATGAAAAAAATGGATAAACATCACACCTCAGCATTGTCAAGAGACCCGGCAGCAGAAAATGCCCTGAAAAGTAGGAAATCACCAGCCAATATCGCAAGCTGCAAGATAGCATCAGTTTTCCTAATTGTTTGGAAGGCACTGTAGATATGAGAATTAAACATAATTTGAGTTGCAGGCCGCAAAACTGATAGCTAGGCTGGTTCAGTATCAGTCAAATTGTTTGTTTTTGAAGCACACAGTCTGTATTTATGAACATTTACTGAATAAAAAGGTCTGCTTGCATATGTAAGACTACAAGAGATTGCTATAATATTTTTCTATTTGAGAAAGTCTAGATAGCTAAAATGAAGGAATACAATCGAAGCTACTGAACAACAGTCTTATGAAATTGAATCCCCACCTACTTACTCGCCCATAATAAGCCAAAAACAGATTTATTGCCATATCATGCTCTCTCTGTAAAAATGGAACGGAATGCGAATCGGAACATCTGGAGACAAATTGCCCAACCTATGGAGCAGAGTGACGATACAATGGATGATAAGAGTTTTCTTCTATCCTGTAGCTCTGTAGCAACGCACGGGCGCATTACTAGTATACATGAAATGTTTGGTTACCTTGTTTCCCACTGCAGAGTTCAGGGAGTCCATACCACGTCTGGTATCAGCAAGATCCAAAACATCATCATGGATAAGGCTTGACACCTAACATGGGAAAGAAGTTAAGTCATTCAAATAAATAATCCTGTTATCTTAGAGAGCTCAAGGAAATAAGATAGGTTATGATGTGTACATGAATCATTTCAGTTATCTCAGCAATGCGCATCTGTCTTGCACGAAGCTCGTTCCTTGAACCAACAATGTACTCAGGAGTGTCTGTTCGTATAGCTGAGGCCATCAGTAGTAGAACCTGACACGCCGATTATCAATAACTTACATGGATGCGAGTAGGACCGGTACATACATCATACTCCCTCCGATCCAAAATAAGTATCGCAGTTTTGAACTAAGGTTGAACGGTTTTGCCCTAAGGTTAGTTCAACACTAGTTCAAAACTGCGACACTTACTATGGATCGGAGGGAGTTCATACTTATATGCCTAAGAAAACAGCAACACGAGTCTTGATGTAATGACAGGATATTAATTATTAAGTACCACCCTGAGGTCTGGTCTTACAGTAGGGCATGTTCTTTTCCCTTCAGCTCCAGCTCTGAAGAAGTATCCAGCTGCTGATGCCAATTCAGGAACCTGCAGCCATACATGTTGGAGATACAAGATTAACAAAGCACACAGCGCGCTCGGTGTAATTGAAAATAAGGGTGCAGTTTAGAGCATGCACCTCTGATACCACCGTCGAACGCAGTCTGTTTGAGACTTCGGACACTTCATCTTTAACCAGTGCAAAGGGATCCAGCATCTCCTCTTATGCAGAAAAAGAAGAGGTTTCTGTCAGGAGAACAGAGTTTTGTGCATATATGCATGAACTGTCTTCAGAATAATGCTCAATAGGATCAAATCTTTCATATTTCAGTCCAAGAGTTTGTTTATCTCTACCTTAGCTGTTGACTCTGCTCCTCCAGAAGTCTGATGCCTAGTGCTATCAGAATAACACGAACTTGAAAGCAACCTTTCTCTGACATTCTGTGAAGCAAGAAGGCGATTTCAGCGCATTATACTGTACATGAATTTACTGGTTTCTGTGACACCTAAAAACATTACTATTACAGTAGACCTGCACGCGTACATGTGAGTGGACCCAAGCAAGAAATCAAAGTACATTGTGAAGAAAACGAATTACAGGTTAACTGCAGCGTGATCTACGCCAAAGAAATAACAAATTCTGGAGGCATAGTTTAAGCACAAAAACAGGCCTAGAACTAGGTGGCCAATGACCGGCTTACTTTTCACATTAAAAAAGCATAGCGCTGGCCGCTAGGTAGCAACCGCAACTGCAGATCCAGATCGTACAGCATGATGAACAGATGAAAGGTTGACCAAATCATGAGCTACGAGGAGCAGTATCGTCTCACCTCTGGCCTTGGGTAAGCGGGGGAGGTGGAGGTTGAGCGCAGGAGGCCGGCGACGAGAAGACGCCTCGGCAGCATCACGGCAGCAAGCTTGGGGCACCGCCGCCGTCGAGATTCGTTGCCCGGAGCTGGACTGGCGGAGCGGAACGGTCTGAGGAAGCTGAGCCAGTGGCAATTTTAGAAAGGAAGATGAAAAAAAGGGAGCGGGTGAAGTGCGGTCTGGTCGTTTTCTTGGCTCCGATAGGAAGCGTTTTTGGCTGGCCGCCGTCGCGATCAAGACAATTTCAGTCGTTAGATTTGTTTTTTTAGGAAACAATAGGACTCTGCTGAGCTTTTTTTTTTATTGATTTTCAAATAAATGTGAGTACATGGAAAAGTTAAAGAAGAAATAAGAGCTACACAAGCAAAGCAAAAAGGTAAAAAAAGAAAAGAACAAACGCAGAAAATACAATAGTTACAACAAAGCTGTCTAAAGTCCTATCTGAAAGCCTGAACCCAGTCCATGAGACCAGCGAGCTCCTTTCTCTTAGCCCTGTAGGTAAGCCACTTGAGTCCCTCCTTAAATCGACGCCTGCAATTGTAAAGATTTGGAGGAATGTGCTTGAAGATGAAGTCGTTCCCTTGTGGTCCAAATTGCCCATGAAATCAGAATAATTATCTCCATAGCAAAAGGCAGGTTCAGCAACTGCTTGAGCTGGGAAATTTCATCCTGGATTCCTGTTCCAATAGGGTTCCACGAAGGGCAAACATACTGCCAACAATATTTTTCAAATGGGCAGAGGAAGTACAAGTGATCTCTGCAATCGGCAAGGTAGAGATAACTTGGCACGCTGCAATCGGCAAGGTAGAGATATTTCTCTGGTTTCTGAATAGAAGCGGCATCTTAACTGGAGATAACTTGGCACGTTGCAATCTGTAAGGTAGAAGACATGTATCTTTTACCCACATGACAAGTCTATTAAACATGTATTTTTTGTGTAAGTTTGCTTGTGTGGTGTGGACCATTGTTCAAGTAGATTCAAATCCTTACCCCATGTAGTGCACGTATGTTCGGCAATTGGTTGCGGGGTATCGACAAACAATTTTCTGCATATATTTTTGTGGGGCCGCTGCCTTATGTTGGGCATTGTGGCCTACCATGAATGATGTGGTTTTTAATAACAATGTGTTTCATCTCTTATGCAGATTATTCATGCATGCGTGATGGCTCCGTACTTGGTTTATCCTACAGAAGCTGAAGGCCAGAGACCTTCCTATGATGGTGTGTACACGGCTGGAGCATACAACCAAGGAGGTTTTCTTCATGGCTGGCAGTATAATCTCCGGATAGGATTTACCCCACCTTAGGCTGGACTTTTTATTATTGTTGTAAAATGATATTTTATTTTCGATTGTGTTGGCTATGTGCATCATGCTAGGCAGAGTTTGGGTTTTCTTTTATTGTGGTTGTATCACATTGATATATCAATTGAATGAAATGACCTTTATCAAAAAAAAAATGTATATGCCACATTGATTAGTATAAGAAGAGCATGATTATTCTTCCAATTAATTCGGAGTTCTCAATAATCCTGCAATATCAACCAAGAGTCAGGCGAGAGACAAAGGGCATCATCTTCCAAATATCTATACCTAATAACTATAACAAAGGACGATGTGTCTCTTTGATTTTTTGGTCCTTTCACTTACCCTAAACTGCTCATAAAATTGAAGTAAATTACCGATCATGCCATCTGTATGTGAGAAAACCTCTTTGTTTCTCTGATTTTTTTTGTTTGTCTTCAAAACTTTACTAAAGTTGAAGTAAATTACCCACCCCGCCATCTGTAAGTGCAAAAACTCTTCGTTAATTGTTTCTTTTCCGATTTTTTGGTCCGTCCCCTTACCCTAAGCTACCTATAAAGTTAATGTAAATTACCCACCATGCCACTAGAAGTGAAAAAAAGCTCTTCGTTAATTGTTTCTCTAAGTTTTTTCGTCTGTCAACGAAACTCCCCTGATGTTGAAGTAAATTACTCACTCCGCCACCCGTAAGTGAAAAAACTCTTTGTTAATTGTTTCTCTGAATTTTTAGCCTGTCGTCGAAACTACCCCTAAAGCCGAACTATATTACCCACCCCACCACCCATAAAAGTGAAAAAAATAACTGTCCCTCTTAATTATTCGTAGAGCCCTTCAGTTTTTCATCCATTGTGAGACTGGCCTTTTCCTTTCTTTCTTATACACACATCGAGGATGTACTCAGAAAAATTATATACGCATCAAGGATCAAGTCCAACATCGATCCATTGTGAGCATGTTAGAATCCACATGTCTTACATCCGCATGCGCCGGTTGGCAGTAGCACCTTGTTCACAGTGTCCAACTTGTAGACCATGGGGTAGGCATTGTAATCCCAACTCATCACAAACAAAAATGGAGCATATCTCATCCGACTCCATGAGGTAGAAGGAATTGTGCCACATGCTCGTGGCAAAGTTGGGGCCTTGGTGCACATAGAGTCGTTGTCGTCTACCTTGGGTGCCTTCCTCGCCAGCAGTAACTATAGTAGTTGTGGTGGTGTCGTTGGGCGAGATGATGAATCCGTCTATATCAGTGACATACACGTCGCCGACGAAGGGGCATCATGCCCCAAAGACATCGATGCCATATTGTGACGGCCTAAACTCTCCTTCGTGAAAGCTCTCTTTGCTTTGATCAATCCACCTCACGAAGTTGATGGGTTGACCAGAGACTAACACCCCTCGGGGACATCTTCATGGCGATTGTGCCTACCTCTTCCGTGGGTATCCGTGCCCTAAAGTGGATCATGACACACGTGAAGGGGTTGAGCACCCTAGTATGGTACGACTCCTCTCTTGCCCAACATGGGGTTGAGCACCCTAGTATGGTACGACTCCTCTCTTGCCCAACATGAAGAAGTTGCATGTCATGATGCTGATGAAGAAGTACATGGAAATCACATGAGATATGTTCCTACGTATGAAGTGGCTAGTGTTGAGGTTGACGATGGTGACGTTTCTATCTTGGAACATGGAGTGATGTACCAGGACCCACTTGCTCGGAAGGAATGTGGGGTGCATGACATCCCCGTTGGTGTTGTGGGTTGCTTGGCACCAATCGTGGCAGGCGACCAAGAAGTCGACCTCACAATTGAGGTCATTCATCACTAGAAAGCATTCCCTAATCTTCTTGATGAAGTCATTTGAGAAGGTGGAACATTACTCCTCCATACTTTGCTTTCGGTCGACGATGAATTGTCAAGGGCTTTGTTTTGTGTTGCACTTGAGAACTTGTACAAGGTGGCGGTGCTAATTAAGGGATCTTATGCTTTATGTGGTGATGATGATCGATGGATATGTATATACATCAGTTGGGTGCATCTCTTTCCACATGAAAAACTTTCAATCTTTCGAGTACAAAACATTGGGTGTGTGCAATGGTAGCGACATTCCATATATTTTGAAGATTAATATGTACGAAACTTACCAAGAACTGGCTTAGTGGTATTTTTGGAAGACATAATTTTTTTACTTTCAAAAATATCACCTGACCAAATCTTGGTTATTTTCATATTAGTTTCCGATCTACTATTTTGCAATCGTTTATTTCAGATCTATAAACCAAAAACACAAACAAAATTTATCTTTTGCTTATCTATCTCTATCAGATCTCACTTTTGCAAGTGACCGTGAAGGGATTGACAACCACTTTATCGCGTTGGGTGCAAGTTATTTGATTGTTTGTGCAGGTATTGGTGGCTTGTGCGTTGTTTCCTACTGAATTGATACATTGGTTCTCTAACTGAGAAAAATACTTATCTTTACTTTGTTGCATCATCCTTTTCTCTTTAAAGAAAAAACCAACGCAAGCTCAAGAAGTAGCAACAGCCATGTGAATAGCCGGACGGCAAAAGAAAGAGGGCCAATGACGACATGATAGCAATGGCCAATGGCCAACGACTGAATGGCTGCACGACTCAAGATCGCAAGAGTAGCCAGCAGGCTGCAGCGGCAACCGGCTGGGCCCTGAGTGGCGGAAAGAATTGTTGAATCAGGAGTGACCGCTAAGTGACGAACAGAGGAAGAGATAAAGAAGCGATTGCGATTTTTTTAGAACTAGCGATTGTGATGATTGGATGCATGGGAGATGCGGCAGATGCTTGACTTTTTCCTAGCGCAAGCGATCAGCCACTTGTTCCAAGCCCATCAAGCTTCTCATTTTCTCTATTTTTACTGGGATATACATATACATGCATACCCGATCATGCCCCCCAGACCTGGGCCCTAGTCCGCCGCCCCTCTGCCCCGTGGGCGAGAAACCAAAATCTGTAGTTGGTCAGGCAGCATCTAAGACCTTGTGGGATTATGAAGGTGAGCACTCTCATTGGAAAAATAAGGCTTGGGGTTATCTTCTGCTAAACCCTCTAATCAAATGCTTTATATAACATCTTAATTAATGAACATACTTGGAAAGGTTTTCCCCAGACTTCCTAACTAGTGGAGGTTCAAGGGTATTGAAGGCTACTCCATTTTCCAATAGTTGCTGCTGGTGCAGGCTGGAATTCCCTCATGGCTGCAGTTACATTATATGTTAGAGTTGTGTCGAATATAATGTACAAGGTAGGTTACAGTTGGACTATGAGTTGTATTGTGTTTACATAGGATGTGGAGTCGTGTCCTAGTAAGACACTTGTATCCTATGCCTCTCTTATATAACGAGGGTAGACATACGATGTAACCTATGCCAACATAATAGCACAGACGCGCAAGGGGGAGCTGGCGGCGTGTGCCGGCGCCCGGGTGGACCATGGTGTCATCGGATAACTCCACCTTGGCGAATATACTCCACCACCTTGAATTCGTCAATGCGTCAAACTTCCATGTACATTGGACTTGAGCTTATCCCATGAGCACCGCTGCTACTCCAAAGACTCCACGTGACTCCACCTGCAACTTGTAGTCCCTTCTTTTCTTGACCACAGTCAACACTCGAGCGAAATTAAGTTCCACATTACTCTAGTTTGGGCTCCCAACTTCCAGAGTATCAATCCAACGCAATAACACACTGATCACTGACCTGCGTGAAAGTGAACAACTCACATATTGGGTGTCACACATAAGAGTTACCTGAACTCAACATCACCGCTCCTTTCTTGACCGCCTGTCTGAAACTTGAAGGAATTTCACCATTGCTTGTAGTCATCCCGAGTCAAATTTGCAGTTGTCTCACCACATGTATGACCACCAGAGCCCTGGCCCGTCTCCATGTCCCATGCATACCGCATGCCTCGCCGCTATTACCACGTCGAGCCTCCACTGTCCTGGTCGAGTCTCAAGGTCGCGAACCCACACCACTCAACCTCCATTGCAGAGTACACCGATCATCACTGACCGATGACGAGTTTCACGCTTCCATCAGACCACTGGGCTCCAGTCCGAATTGCGTGTCACTCGCTTTTTCCCCCTTGCTGAATAGGCTTTGATTCCCTGGATCCTTACATCATAGCCCCTCAATCCAGCTCCACCTTCAACATGACTCCATGGTGGTTGTACGTGCCACCCCGCGCCCCGTCGACTCCAAGGTCTCATGTGCACCGTCTTGAATCAACCCCGCGTCATAGTCTTGTCGAAGCCACACAAGCCCTCAAGCCTGCGCCACGTGTTTCCACGCCCAGAAGTCGGTCACATCGGCATCACGCTCCTATGTCGTCGTCGCCGATCCCACCACCGTCTTCTGTACCAACCGACTTACGCCGATCTCGTCAGACCGCCCAGTCCGACCCAGCCGAACTCGTTCGACTGTATGACACGCTCAAGGCTCCCAAATCGTCTTCCGCGAATTTCCATCCATCACATGATAATTCCATCTTAGCTGGCTTGGCTTCCTGCAATAACACCTTCAAGCATCCCTATTGTGCTAACAAATCTTTCATCCATGTCTGCCATAACCCAAAGCTTCCAGTTCCGTTGAACTTCTCCACCTCAAACCAGGTACCTGTTGGCGCCATGATTCTTTGTATGGCTGACCCTGTGAAAAATAACCGAGCAGTCTTCCTGTGATCCCCAAGTACATGAACGGAACCTCCGCGTACTACTAGCGATTCAACTAGCTGGTCTTCACGTGACGTAGCTCCTGCCCTGGCTCAACTCTCGATTGCTAAGCTAATTGCTTTTTTCTGCCAAAGCCTCTTGCTCTCCCTGATGGATGCGAGTACCATGATGGATTTTCTATTCTGCCAATCTGATCTGCCTCACCTCTACATCGTCTCTCGTACGTGAGTACGTCTTGCATGCACTTGCACGTATTCGCCACGGAGACAAGGCCCCTTCGCGACTCGGTCCTTTTTTCTCAAAACAAATCTCTGTCCAATTGCTCTCGCCAGTACGTGTACGTGACTCCGCCGCCTGCAGCCGTGCGGCTTTCTGCCACCTGGGCCACTGCCCACGCGGTTTTCCGCAGCCATCGAACGATCGATCTGCTGCCTTCCTGCCCGTGCGCTGCGCCGCTGCCGCTGCCTGTACGCTCGCCCGACTGACCCGCGATCACCGCACGTCTAGCCCTCGCACACGTATCTTCTATCGAGAACTTTGCCTGCTTCCAATTGCTTCACCGAAGATTACAACCCCACCAACTCTGCTTTAGATCGCAACTCGCCAACGTCCTTCGTCCCGCATCACGACCACATCATGCAGATTTCTATCGATATTCTTCCTCCTCTAGACCAACTCTCGTCGCCTCCGAACAACCTAGCTCATGATACCACTTGTTAGAATAAATCCGAGGCATACCGTTGATCATCCGAGGACCAAGCAATCATACGAGCACGACACCGAGATTTGTTAACGAGGTTCACCGATATGGCTACATCCCCGGGGCCTGACTACAGGCTCTCCTCCCCGTGACACCGTCACAATACCGCACACCGGCCACCCGGGCGCCGGCACACGCCGCCAGCTCCCCCTTGCGCGCCTGTGCTATTATGTTGGCATAGGTTACATCGTGTGTCTACCCTCGCTATATAAGAGAGGCCTAGGATACAAGTGTCCTACTAGGACACGACTCCACATCCTATGTAAACACAATACAACTCATAGTCCAACTGTAACCTACCTTGTACACTATATTCAACACAACTCTAACATTATATCCTTTTGGTGTGCCTATATATGTGCCCGCTGATAATATAGCTTTGAACACTATAGTGCTTCTTACTGTCTGTGTGGTCCCACAAATGTTTATACTTTCACGAACCACTGATGCTGTCAGGTGTGTTGTATGTGGTTGATGATAAGGAACAATCTGGGAATTTATCAGGTTTTGTTCCGAGAGGTTTGAAAATATTAGATTGCTAATAAGAAACAATCTATGAATTTCTCATAGAGGGTTGAAGATATCCATTTACAATTTGAAGTGAAGACAGTCTGCTGAGAATTTGTGACGATCAAGATCATGGGCATCCAAAGGGAACGTTGCTTGCTTTTTTCAAATAGGTACCATTCATGCTTTTAATATTCTCTTTTCGAAATTTATAATTTTAATTCTATTGATGACGAATAGTTAGTAGAGGTCTTGCTTTTAGACCAAAATATACTGAGGAGTCAATAAATAGCCAACTTGAGTCAAGGGAGAAATGCTCTCTCAAGTAAAGGTCATGATTTGTTTTTGCCCCTCCCCTAGACCCTGCCCAACGCTGACAATCACCCTTCTCCCCTTAGCATTACAGAAGGAAGAAACACATTCCCAGTTCACATTTCTGCACGACGGACGCCGTCGGCGAGACTATAGCCCTCCTCCATCGCCTGGGCCTGCCCCTCCACCACTGCCACATGCCGGAGCCTGTGGCCCCATACTTGCGTCACCACTTCTCCTCCAAACCGACGATTTCTCCACTCCACGCGAGCGATGAAGGCGATGATATGATGCTCGTCCTCATATCGCCGGCGATGGAGGCGCTGGGCAAAGATGAAATCCTCGTCAAGATGCTCGCCCATGTCTCCCGTAGATGTCCTTGATCTTGCACACCTCCATCATCTCCAAGAGCCAGGGTCTCCTTTCTGCATCCACCGCTGCTTGCGCGACCACCACCGTAAACCCCTATCCTTGACGTCTTTGAGAGGGACGGAAAGAAGCTCCTATTCATCCCCACCCTCGACCCTCCAGACCGCATCCCCGCGGAGAGGTTCTCTCTGCAGGTCTGCATCGGCATCATCGTGAATGACCACTGGGGTGTGCTCAAATGTCACCAAGGGTGCGTCTCGTTGTCAACCGAACGTGGCGTGAGCTCGTGGTGTTTGAACTGCTGGATCATGGACTGCTGGATCGTGGCGTTTCCGCTGGATTTCGACAAGCACCCGTACAATGCCAATAGAGTTGTGATCGGCGGCGAGAACACTCTAGTCCAGTGCATTTCAGTTGGTCTTGATAGGATTTTCTAACAATGGCCACACAGGACTTTTCATGGCCGTGTCTACTCTTTGGAGACCGACAAGTAGGGAGAACTCATTTGTTGCAGCGAGACCATGTGTTGTTGGCCATCTCACCTGCACACTCATTGGCAAAAAAGGCTCTACTGGTTGCTAATAGAGTGTGACCATGGAATACTGGAGTTCAATTTGTAAAGCAAGAGCCTAGCTGTGATCATGGAGAAATGTGATGTCCCCTTTCCGTTACAGAAGAAGGAAACACATTCCAGATCATTTTTGCATGATCACAACTAGGCTCTTGCTTTCCAAATTGAACTCTAGTATACCATGGTCATGTTTTCTTAGCCACCAGTAGAGCCTTTTGCTAATGAGTGTGTAGGGGAGATGGCTAACAACACATGGTCTCGCTACACCAATGGGTTCTCCCCACTCGTTGGTCTCCAAAGAGTAGACGCGAGCCGTGACAACTCTTGCGTGACCATTGTTAGAAAAGCCTATCAAGACCAACTGAAATGCATTTGACTGAAGTGTGCCTGTCGTCGATCACAGTTCCGTTTGAATTTTACACGTGCTTGTAAAATTCTGGTGGAAACTCCATGATGCAGTGGTCGCCGGAGATGGGGTATAACAGCGCGAGCTCACACCACTTCGTTTAACGATGAGGACACCCCTGTGGCGGCATCCAAGCATGCTCCAGAGGTCATTGGTGGTGTTATTGGTGCAAACCTGCAGGGAGAACCTCTCCATGGGGATGTGGTCTAGAGGGTCAAGGGCAGGGATGGATAGGAGGTTCTTTACATCCATCTCAAAGGCTCCAAGGGCAGGGGTTTGCGGTGGTGGTCACTCAAGCAACAACAAATGTGGCAAGGTGGCCCCAGCTCTTGGAGACGATGGCGGTGCGTAGGATCAAGGACAACTGCGAGGGGAGACGGGCAAGGATTTTGACGAGGAGATCATCTTTGCCCAATGCAACGTCTCTGTCATCGGCAAGATGAAGTAGGGCATTGTCTCATCACCTTCATCTCTCGCATGGAGGTGGAGAGGCAAGTACGAGGTCACAGCTCCAACGTGGTATAGGGGTGGAGGGGCAGACCCACACGGTGGAGGTCCACACTCTCACCGTCGGCGTCCATCATGCAAAAATGTTATCTCAAAATGTGCTTCCTTCTTCTGTAATGGAAAGAGTAGAATGGTGATTATCAGCGTTGGGTGGGGCCTAGGGGGCATAAAAGATGATTTTTCCCCCTGATCTAGGTAGACCTAAGAGTTAAGTATATCCTGAAGGAAATATGCCCTAGAGGCAATAATAAAGTTATTATTTATTTCCTTATTTCATGATAAATGTTTATCATTCATGCTAGAATTGTATTAACCGGAAACATAATACATGTGTGAATACATAGACAAACTTAATGTCACTAGTATGCCTCTACTTGACTAGCTCATTAATAAAAGATGGTTATGTTTCCTAACCATAGACATGAGTTTTCATTTGATTAACGAGATCACATCATTAGGAGAATGATGTGTTTGACTTGACCCATTCCGTTAGCTTAGCACTTAATCGTTTAGTATGTTGCTATTGCTTTCTTCATGACTTATACAAGTTCCTATAACTATGAGATTATGCAACTTCCGTTTACCAGAGGAACACTTTGTGTGCTACCAAACGTCACAACGTAACTGGGTGATTATAAAGGAGCTCTACAGGTGTCTCCAAAGGTACATGTTGAGTTGGCGTATTTTGAGATTAGGTTTTGTCACTCTGATTGTCGGAGAGGTATCTCTGGGCCCTCTCGGTAATGCACATCAATATAAGCCTTGCAAGCAATGTAGCTAATGAGTTAGTTACGGAATGATGCATTACGTAACGAGTAAAGAGACTTGCCGGTAACGAGATTGAACTAGATATTGGATACCGACGATCGAATCTCGGGCAAGTAACATACCGATGACAAAGGGAACAACGTATGTTGTTATGCGGTTTGATCGATAAAGATCTTCGTAGAATATGTAGGAGCCAATATGAGCATCCAGGTTCCGCTATTGGTTATTGACCGGAAACAGTTCTAGGTCATGTCTACATAGTTCTCGAACCCGTAGGGTCCGCACGCTTAACGTTACGATGACAGTTTTATTATGAGTTTATAAGTTTTGATGTACCGAAGGTTGTTCAGAGTCTCGAATATGATCACGGACATGACGAGAAGTCTCGAAATGGTCCAGACATAAAGATTGATATATTGGACAACTATATTCGGACACCGGAAGTGTTCCGGGTGATTTCGGAGAAAACTGAAGTGCCGGAGGGGTTACCGGAACCCCCCGGGGAAGTATCGGGCCTTAGTGGGCCTGAGGGGAGAGAGAGGGCAGCAGCCCAGGAGGTGGCGCCCCCCCCCATGAGGAGTCCGAATTGGACAAGGGGAGGGGGGCACGGCCCCTCTTTCCCTCTCCTTCCTTCCCCCTTCCTCTTTCCTAGTTGGACTAGGAA
This sequence comes from Triticum timopheevii, assembly GCA_963921465.1. Lineage (NCBI taxonomy): Eukaryota > Viridiplantae > Streptophyta > Magnoliopsida > Poales > Poaceae > Triticum > Triticum timopheevii. Next base: position 65,697,036 of record OY997272.1, on the reverse strand, counting down.
AGGGGAGTCCTACTCCCACTAGGAGGACTCCCCCCTCCTTGGCGCGCCCCCTAGGGCCGGCCAGCCTCCCCCCTTGCTCCTTTATATACGGGGGCAGGGGGGCACCTCTAGCCACACAAGTTGATCTTCGTGATCGTTCCTTAGCCATGTGCGGTGCCCCCTCCACCATATTCCACCTCGGTCATATCATAGCGGTGCTTAGGCGAAGCACTGCGTCGGTAGAACATCATCACCGTCACCACGCCGTCGTGCTGACGGAACTCATCCCCGACACCCTGCTGGATCGGAGTCCGGGGATCGTCATCGAGCTGAACTCGGAGGTGCCGTACGTTCGGTACTTGGATCGGTCGGATCGTGAAGACGTACGACTACATCAACCGCGTTGTTATAACGCTTCCGCTTTCGGTCTACGGGGGTACGTGGACAATACTCTCCCCTCTCGTTGCTATGTATCACCATGATCTTGCGTGTGCGTAGGAATTTTTTTGAAATTACTACGTTCCCCAACAGTGGCATCCGAGCTAGGTTTTATGCGTAGGTGTCATATGCACGAGTAGAACACAAGCGAGTTGTGGGCGATACAAGTCATACTGCTTACCAGCATGTCATACTTTGGTTCGGCGGTATTGTTGGATGAAGCGGCCCGAACCGACATTACGCGTACGCTTACGCGAGACTGGTTTTACCGTCGTGCTTTGCACACAGGTGACTAGCGGGTGTTAGTTTCTCCAGCTTTAGTTGAACCGAGTGTGGCTACGCCCGGTCCTTGCGAAGGTTAAAACAGCACTAACTTGACGAAATATCGTTGTGGTTTTGATGCGTAGGTAAGAACGGCTCTTGCTCAGCCCGTAGCAGCCACGCAAAATTTGCAACAACAAAGTAGAGGACGTCTAACTTGTTTTTGCAGGGCATGTTGTGATGTGATATGGTCAAGACGTGATGCTATATTTTATTGTATGAGATGATCATGTTTTGTAACCGAAGTTATCGGCAACTGGCAAGAGCCATATGGTTGTTGCTTTATTGTATGAAATGCAAATGCCCTGTAATTGCTTTACTTTATCACTAAGTGGTAGCGATAGTCGTAGAAGCAATAGATGGCGTAAATGACAACGATGCTATGATGGAGATCAAGGTGTCGCGCCGGTGACGATGGTGGTCACGACGGTGCTTCGGAGATGGAGATCACAAGCACAAGATGCTGATGGCCATATCATATCACTTATATTGATTGCATGTGATGTTTATCCTTTATGCATCTTATCTTGCTTTGATTGACGGTAGCATTTTAAGATGATCTCTCACTAATTATCAAGAAGTGTTCTCCCTGAGTATGCACCGTTGCGAAAGTTCTTCATGCTGAGACACCACGTGATGATCGGGTGTGATAGGCTCTACGTTCAAATACAACGGGTGGAAAACAGTTGCACACGCGGAATACTCAGGTTAAACTTGACGAGCCTAGCATATACAGATATGGCCTCGGAACACGGAGACCGAAAGGTCGAGCGTGAATCATATAGTAGATATGATCAACATAGTGATGTTCTCCATTGAAAACTACTCCATCTCACATGATGATCGGACATGGTTTAGTTGATTTGGATCACGTGATCACTTAGATGACTAGAGAGATGTCTGTCTAAGTGGGAGTTCTTAAGTAATATGATTAATTGAACTTAAATTTATCATGAACTTAGACCTGGTAGTATTTTGCAAATTATGTTGTAGATGAATAGCTCACGTTGTTGCTTTCATATGTTTATTTTGATATGTTCCTAGAGAAAATTGTGTTGAAAAATGTTAGTAGCAATGATGCGGATTGGATCCGTGATCTGAGGTTTATCCTCATTGCTGCACAGAAGAATTATGTCCTTGATGCACCGCTAGGTGACAGGCCTATTGCAGGAGCAGATGCAGACGTTATGAACGTTTAGCCAGCTCAATATGATGACTACTTGATAGTTTAGTGCACCATGCTTAACGGCTTAGAATCGGGACTTCAAAGACATTTTGAACGTCATGGACCATATGAGATGTTCTAGGAATTGAAGTTAATATTTCAAGTAAATACCCGAGTTGAGAGACATGAAGTCTCAACAAGTTCTATGGCTAAAAGATGGAGGAGAATCGCTCAACTAGTGAGCATGTGCTCAGATTGGCTGCGTACTACAATCGCTTGAATCAAGTGGGAGTTAATCTTCCAGATAAGATAGTGATTGACAGAGTTCTCTAGTCACCATCATCAAGTTACTAGAACTTCGTGATGAACTATAGTATGCAAGGGATGACGAAAATGATTCCCGAGCTCTTCGTGATGTTGAAATCGACAAAGGTAGAAATCAAGAAAGAGCATCAAGTGTTGATGATTGACAAGATCACTAGTTTCAAGAAAAGGGCAAAGGGAAAGAAAGGGAACTTCAAGTAGAATGGAAATCAAGTTGTCACTACCGAGAAGAAGCCCAAAGCTGGACCAAAGCCTAAAACTGAGTGCTTACACTGCAAAGGAAATGGTCACTGGAAGCGGAAATGCCCTGAATATTTGGTGGATAAGAAGGATGGCAAAGTGAACAAGAGTATATTTGATATTGATTTGTACCTTACTAGTGTTTATAGTGGCCCCTGAGTATTTTATACTTGTTCGGTTGCTAAAAATTAGTAACTCGAAACAGGAGTTACAGAATAAACAGAGACTAGTTGAGGGTGAAGTGACGATGTGTGTTGGAAGTGGTTCCAAGATTGATATGATCATCATCGCACACTCCCTATGCTTTCGGGATTAGTGTTAAACCTAAATAAATGTTATTTGGCGTTTGCTTGAGCATGAATATGATTTGATCATGTTTATTGTGATACGGTTATTCATTTAAAGTTAGAGAATAATTGTTATTCTGTTTACATGAATAAGACCTTCGATGGTCATACACCCAATGAAAATAGTTTGCTGGATCTCGATCGTAGTGATACACATATTCATAATATTGATGCCAAAAGATGCAAAACTAATAATGATAGTGCAACTTATTTGTGGCGCTGCCGTTTGGGTCATATCTGTTGGGGAACGTAGTAATTTCAAAAAATTTCCTACGCACACGCAAGATCATGGTGATGATATAGCAACGAGAGGGGAGAGTGTTGTCTACGTACCCTCGTAGACCGAAGCGGAAGCGTTGATGCAACGTAGAGGAAGTAGTCGTACGTCCTCCCGGTTCAACCGATCCAAGCACCGTTACTCCGGCACCTCCGAGTTCTTGACACACGTACAGCTCGATGACGCACCCCGAACTCCGATCCAGCAGAGGCACGGGGAGGAGTTCTGTCAGCACGACGGCGTGATGACGATCTTGATGTTCTACTGTCACAGGGCTTCGCCTAAGCACCGCTACAATATGACCGAGGTGTAATATCGTGGAGGGGGGCACCGCACACGGCTAAGGAACGATCTCAATGATCAACTTGTCTGTCCATGGGGTGCCCCCTACCCCCGTATATAAAGGAGAGGAGGAGGGGAGGGCCGGCCCTCTACTATTGCGCGCCCTGGGGAGTCCTACTCCCACCGGGAGTAGGATTCCCCCCTTTCCTAGTCCAACTAGGAGACCTTCCATGTATTAGGAGTAGGAGACTAGGAAGGGGAAGAGAGAAGGGAAGGAAGGAGGGGGTGCGGCCCCTCCCCCTAGTCCAATTCGGACTAGGCCATGGGGGGGGGGGCGCGGCCTGCCCTAGGCAGCCCCTCTCTCTTTCCCGCAGGGCCCAATAAGGCCCAATACTTCTCCCCGGCGAATTCCCGTAACTCTCCGGTACTCCAAAAAATACCCGAATCACTCGGAACCTTTCCGGACTTCGAATATAGTCGTCCAATATATCGATCTTTACGTCTCGACCATTTCGAGACTCCTCGTCATGTCCCCGATCTCATCCGGGACTCCGAACTCCTTCGGTACATCAAAACTCATAAACTCATAATATAACTGTCATCGAAACCTTAAGCGTGCGGACCCTACGGTTCGAGAACAATGTAGACATGACCGAGACACGTCTCCGGTCAATAACCAATAGCAGGACCTGGATGCCCATATTGGTTCCTACATATTCTACGAAGATCTTTATCGGTCAGACCGCATAACAACATACGTTGTTCCCTTTGTCATCGGTATGTTACTTGCCCGAGATTCGATCGTCGGTATCCAATACCTAGTTCAATCTCGTCACCGGCAAGTCTCTTTACTCGTTCCGTAATACATCATCTCGCAACTAACTCATTAGTTGCAATGCTTGCAAGGCTTAAGTGATGTGCATTACCGAGAGGGCCCAGAGATACCTCTCCGACATTCGGAGTGACAAATCCTAATCTCGAAATACGCCAACCCAACAAGTACCTTTGGAGACACCTGTAGAGCATCTTTATAATCACCCAGTTACGTTGTGATGTTTGGTAGCACACAAAGTGTTCCTCCGGTAAACGGGAGTTGCATAATCTCATAGTCATAGGAACATGTATAAGTCATGAAGAAAGCAATAGCAACATACTAAACGATCGGGTGCTAAGCTAACGAAATGGGTCATGTCAATCAGATCATTCAACTAATGATGTGATCCCGTTAATCAAATAACAACTCTTTGTCCATGGTTAGGAAACATAACCATCTTTGATTAACAAGCTAGTCAAGTAGAGGCATACTAGTGACACTCTGTTTGTCTATATATTCACACATGTATTATGTTTCCGGTTAATACAATTCTAGCATGAATAATAAACATTTAGCATGATATAAGGAAATAAATAATAACTTTATTATTGCCTCTAGGGCATATTTCCTTCAGTCTTCCACTTGCACTAGAGTCAATAATCTAGATCACATCACCATGTTATTCACATCGATAGTTCACATCATCATGTGATTAACACCCATAGTTCACATCGCCATGTGACCAACATCGAAAGGGTTTACTAGATTCAGTAATCTAGTTCACATCGCTATGTGATTAACACCCAAAGAGTACTTAGGTGTGATCATGTTTTGCTTGTGAGAGAATCTTAGTCAACGGGTCTTTCACATTCAGATCCGTTATGTATTTTGCAATTTTTTATGTCTACAATGCTCTGCACGGAGCTACTCTAGCTAATTGCTCCCACTTTCAATATGTATCTAGGTCAAGACTTAGAGTCATCCAGATCGGTGTCAAAACTTTCATCGACGTAACCCTTTACGACGAACCTTTTGTCACTTCCATAATCGAGAAACATATCCTTATTCCACTAAGGATAATTTTGACCGTTGTCCAGTGATCTACTCCTAGATTGCTATTGTACTCCCTTGCCAAACTCAGTGTAGAGTATACAATAGATCTGGTACACAACATGGCATACTTTATAGAACCTATGGCCAAGGCATAGGGAATGACTTTCATTCTCTTTATATCTTCTGCCGTGGTCGGGTTTTGAGTCTTACTCAATTTCACACCTTGTAACACAGGCAAGAACTCTTCCTTTGACTGTTCCATTTTGAACTACTTCAAAATCTTGTCAAGGTATGTACTCATTGAAAAAACTTATCAAGCGTCTTGATCTATCTCTATAGATCTTAATGCTCAATATGTAAGCAGCTTCACCGAGGTCTTTCTTTGAAAAACTTCTTTTAAACACTCCTTTATGCTTTGCAGAATAATTCTACATTATTTCCAATCTACAATATGTCATTCACATATACTTATCAGAAATGTTGTAGTGCTCCCACTCACTTTCTAGTAAATACAGGCTTCACTGCAAGTCTGTATAAACTATATGCTTTGATCAACTTATCAAAGCGTATATTCCAACTCCGAGATGCTTGCACCAGTCCATAGATGCACATTTTGTTAACACCTTTAGGATCGACAAAACCTCTTGGTTGCATCACATACAACTCTTCTTTAATAACTCCATTAAGGAATGCAGTTTTGTTTATCCATTTGCCAGATTTCATAAAATGCGGCAATTGCTAACATGATTCGGACAGACTTTTAAGCATCGATACGAGTGAGAAAATCTCATTGTATTCAACATCTTGAACTTTGTCAAAAACCTTTTTCGACAAGTCTAGCTTTGTAGATAGTAACACTACTATCAGCGTCCGTCTTCCTCTTGAAGATCCATTTATTTTCTATGGCTTGCCGATCATCGGGCAACTCCACCAAAGTCCACACTTTGTTCTCATACATGGATCTCATCTCAGATTTCATGGCCTCAAGCCATTTCGCGGAATCTGGGCTCATCATCGCTTCCTCATAGTTCGTAGGTTCATCATGGTCTAGTTACATGACTTCTAGAACAGGATTACCGTACCACTCTGGTGCGGATCTTACTCTGTTTTACCTACGAGATTCGGTAGTAACTTGATCTGAAGTTACATGATCATCATCATTAGCTTCCTCACTAATTGGTGTAGTAGTCACAGGAACAGATTTCTGTGATGAACTACTTTCCAATAAGGGAGCTGGTACTGTTACCTCATCAAGTTCTACTTTCCTCCCACTCACTTCTTTCGAGAGAAACTCCTTCTCTAGAAAGGATCCATTTTTAGCAACGAATGTCTTGCCTTCGGATCTGTGATAGAAGGTGTACCCAACAGTCTCCTTTGGGTATTCTATGAAGACGCACTTCTCCGATTTGGGTTTGAGCTTATCAGGATGAAACTTTTTCACATAAGCATCGCAACCCCAAACTTTAAGAAACGACAACTTTGGTTTCTTGCTAAACCACAGTTCATATAGTGTCGTCTCAATGGATTTAGATGGTGCCCTATTTAACGTGAATGCAGTTGTCTCTAATGCATGATCCCAAAACGATATTGGTAAATCGGTAAGAAACATCATAGATTGTACTATATCCAATAAAGTACGGTTATGACGTTCGGACACACCATTATGATGTGGTGTTCCAGGTGGCATGAATTTGTGAAACTATTCCACATTGTTTTAATTGAAGACCAAACTCGTAACTCAAATATTTGTCTCCGCGATCAGATCGTAGAAACTTTATTTTTCTTGTTACGATGATTTTTCCACTTCACTCTGAAATTCTTTGAACCTTTCAAATATTTCAGACTTATGTTTCATCAAGTAGATATCCCCATATCTGCTCAAATCATCTGTGAAGGTCAGAAAATAATGATACCTGCCGCGAGCCTTAACACTCATCGGATCGCATACATCAGTATGTATTATTTCCAATAAGTCAGTTGCTCGCTCCACTGTTCCGGAGAACAGAGTCTTAGTCATCTTGCCCATGAGGCATGGTTCGCAAGCATCAAGTGATTCATAATCAAGTGATTCCAAAATCCCATCAGCATGGAGTTTCTTCATGCGCTTTACACCGATATGACCTAAACGGCAGTGCCACAAATAAGTTGCACTATCATTATTAACTTTGCATCTTTTGGTTTCAATATTATGAATATGTGTATCACTACAATCGAGATCCAATGAACCATTTTCATTGGGTGTGTAACCATATAAGGTTTTATTCATGTAAACAGAACAACAGTTTATTCTCTTACTTAAATGAATAACCGTATTGCAATAAACACGATCAAATCATATTCATGCTCAACGCAAACACCAAATAACATTTATTTAGGTTCAACACTAATCCCGAAAGTATAGGGAGTGTGCGATGATGATCATATCAATCTTGAAACTACTTTCAACACACATCGTCACTTCACCCTTAACTAGTTTCTGTTTATTCTGCAACTCCCGTTTTGAGTTACTACTCTTAGCAACTGAACCAGTACCAAATACCGAGGGGTTGCTATAAACACTAGTAAAGTACACATGAATAACATGTATATCAAATATACCTTTGTTCACTTTGCCATCCTTCTTATCCACCAAATACTTGGGGTAGTTCTGCTTCCAGTGACCAGTCCCTTTGCAGTAGAAGCACTTAGTCTCAGGCTTAGGTCCAGACTTGGGCTTCTTCACTTGAGCAGCAACTTGCTTGCCGTTCTTCTTGAAGTTCCCTTCTATCCCTTTGCCCTTTTCTTGAAACTAGTGGTCTTGTTAACCATCAACACGTGATGTTCTTTCTTGATTTCTACCTTCATTGATTTCATCATCATGAAAAAACTCGGGAATCATTTTCATCATCCCTTGCATACTATAGTTCATCACGAAGTTCTACTAACTTGGTGATGGTGACTAGAGAATTCTGTCAATCACTATCTTATCTGGAAGATTAACTCCCACTTGATTCAAGCGATTGTAGTACCTAGACAATCTGAGCACATGCTCACTAGTTGAGCGATTCTCCTCCATCTTTTAGCTATAGAACTTGTTGGAGACTTCATATCTCTCAACTCGGGTATTTAGTTGAAATATTAACTTCAATTCCTGGAACCTCTCATATGGTCCATGATGTTCAAAACATCTTTGAAGTCCCGATTCTAAGCCATAAAGCATGGTGCACAAAACTATCAAGTAGTCATCATATTGAGCTAGCCAAACGTTCATAACATCTGCATCTGCTCCTGCAATAGGTCTGTCACCTAGCGGTGCATTGAGGACATAATTCTTCTGTGCAGCAATGAGGATAAACCTCAGATCGCGGATCCAATCCGCATCATTGCTACTAACATTTTTCAACACAATTTTCTGTAGGAACATATCAAAATAAACATATGAAAGCAACAACGCGAGCTATTGATCTACAACATAATTTGCAAAATACTACCAGGACTAAGTTCATGATAAATTTAAGTTCAATTAATCATATTACTTAAGAACTCCCACTTAGACAGACATCTCTCTAGTCATCTAAGTGATCACGTGATCCAAATCAACTAAACCATAACCGATCATCACGTGAGACGGAGTAGTTTTCAATGGTGAACATCACTATGTTGATCATATCTACTATATGATTCACGCTCGACCTTTTGGTCTCCGTGCTCCGAGGCCATATCTGCATATGCTAGGCTCGTCAAGTTTAACCTGAGTATTCCGCGTGTGCAAAACTGGCTTGCACCCGTTGTAGATGGACGTAGAGCTTATCACACCCGATCATCACGTGGTGTCTGGGCACGACGAACTTTGGCAATGGTGCATACTCAGGGAGAACACTTCTTGATAATTTTTAGTGAGAGATCATCTTAAAATGCTACCGTCAATCAAAGCAAGATAAGATGCATAAAGGATAAACATCACATGCAATCAATATAAGTGATATGATATGGCCATCATTATCTTATGCTTGTGATATCCATCTCCGAAGCACCATCATGATCACCATCGTCACCGGCGCGACACCTTGATCTCCATCGTAGCATCGTTGTCGTTTACGCCATCTATTGCTTCTGCGACTATCGCTACCGCTTAGTGATAAAGTAAAGCAATTACAGGGCGTTTGCATTTCATAAATTAAAGCGACAACCATATGGCTCCTGCCAGTTGCCGATAATTTCGGTTACAAAACATGATCATCTCATACAATAAAATATAGCATCATGTCTTGGCCATATCACATCACAACATGCCCTGCAAAAACAAGTTAGATGTCCTCTACTTTGTTGTTGCAAGTTTTACGTGGCTGCTATGGGCTTAAGCAAGAACCAATCGCACCTACGCATCAAAACCACAATGATAGTTTGTCAAGTTGATGCTGTTTTAACCTTCGCAAGGACCGGGCGTAGCCACACTCGGTTCAACTCAAGTTGGAGAAACTGACACCCGCTAGTCACCTGTGTGCAAAGCACGGCGGTAAAACCAGTCTCGCGTAAGCGTACGCGTAATGTCGGTCTGGGCCGCTTCATCCAACAATACCGCCGAACCAAAGTATGACATGCTGGTAAGCAGTATGACTTATATCGCGCACAACTCACTTGTGTTCTACTCGTGCATATAACATCAAACCATAAAACCTAGGCTCGGATGCCACTGTTGGGGAACGTAGTAATTTAAAAAAAATTCCTACGCACACGCAAGATCATGGTGATGATATAGCAACGAGAGGGGAGAGTGTTGTCTACGTACCCTCGTAGACCGAAGCGGAAGCGTTGACGCAACGTAGAGGAAGTAGTCGTACGTCCTCCCGGTTCAACCGATCCAAGCACCGTTACTCCGGCACCTCCGAGTTCTTGACACACGTACAGCTCGATGACGCACCCCGAACTCCAATCCAGCAGAGGCACGGGGAGGAGTTCTGTCAGCACGACGGCGTGGTGACGATCTTGATGTTCTACTGTCGCAGGGCTTCGCCTAAGCACCGCTACAATATGACCGAGGTGTAATATCGTGGAGGGGGGCACCGCACACGGCTAAGGAACGATCTCAATGATCAACTTGTCTGTCCATGGGGTGCCCCCTACCCCCGTATATAAAGGAGAGGAGGAGGGAAGGGCCGGCCCTCTACTATGGCGCGCCCTGGGGAGTCCTACTCCCACCGGGAGTAGGATTCCCCCCTTTCCTAGGCCAACTAGGAGACCTTCCATGTATTAGGAGTAGGAGACTAGGAAGGGGAAGAGAGAAGGGAAGGAAGGAGGGGGTGCGGCCCCTCCCCCTAGTCCAATTCGGACTAGGCCATGGGGGGGCGCGCGGCCTGCCCTAGGCAGCCCCTCTCTCTTTCCCGCAGGGCCCAATAAGGCCCAATACTTCTCCCCGGCGAATTCCCGTAACTCTCCGGTACTCCAAAAAATACCCGAATCACTCGGAACCTTTCCGGACTCCGAATATAGTCGTCCAATATATCGATCTTTACGTCTCGACCATTTCGAGACTCCTCGTCATGTCCCCGATCTCATCCGGGACTCCGAACTCCTTCGGTACATGAAAACTTATAAACTCATAATATAACTGTTATCGAAACCTTAAGCGTGCAGACCCTACGGTTCGAGAACAATGTAGACATGACTGAGACACGTCTCCGGTCAATAACCAATAGTGGGACCTAGATGCCCATATTGGTTCCTACATATTCTACGAAGATCTTTATCGGTCAAACCGCATAACAACATACGTTGTTCCCTTTGTCATCGGTATGTTACTTGCCCGAGATTCGATCGTCGGTATCCAATACCTAGTTCAATCTCGTTACCGGCAAGTCTCTTTACTCGTTCCGTAATACATCATCTCGCAACTAACTCATTAGTTGCAATGCTTGCAAGGCTTAAGTGATGTGCATTACCGAGAGGGCCCAGAGATACCTCTCCGACATTCGGAGTGACAAATCCTAATCTCGAAATACGCCAACCCAACAAGTACCTTTGGAGACACCTGTAGAGCACCTTTATAATCACTCAGTTACGTTGTGACGTTTGGTAGCACACAAAGTGTTCCTCCGGTAAATGGGAGTTGCATAATCTCATAGTCATAGGAACATGTATAAGTCATGAAGAAAGCAATAGCAACATACTAAACGATCGGGTGCTAAGTTAACGGAATGGGTCATGTCAATCAGATCATTCAACTAATGATGTGATCCCGTTAATCAAATAACAACTCTTTGTCCATGGTTAGGAAACATAACCATCTTTGATTAACAAGCTAGTCAAGTAGAGGCATACTAGTGACACTCTGTTTGTCTATATATTCACACATGTATTATGTTTCCGGTTAATAAAATTCTAGCATGAATAATAAATATTTATCATGATATAAGGAAATAAATAATAACTTTATTATTGCCTCTAGGGCATATTTCCTTCAATATCGGTGTAAAGCGCATGAAGAAACTCCATAAAGATGGATTTTCGGAATCACTTGGTTTTGAATCATTTGATGCTTGTGAACCGTGCCTTTTGGGCAAGATGACTAAAACTCCATTCTCCGAAACAATGGAACGAGCTACTGACTTATTGGAAATAATACATACCGATGTATGCGATCCAATGAGTGTTGATGCTCATGGCAAGTATCGTTATTTTCTGACCTTCACAAGATGATTTGAGTAGATATGGGTATATCTACTTGATGAAACATAAGTCTGAAATAGTTGAAAGGTTCAAAGAATTTCAGAGTGAAATGGAGAATCATCGTAACAAAAAAAATAAAGTTTCTACGATCTGATCGTGGAGGAGAATATTTGAGTTACGAGTTTGGCCTTGTTTTTAAACAATGTGGAATAGTTTCACAGGTCACGCCATATGGAACACCACAGCGTAATGGTGTGTCCGAATGTCATAACCGCACTTTATTGGATATGGTGCGATCTATGATGTATCTTATCGATTTACCACTATCATTTTGGGGTTATGCATTAGAGATAGCTGCATTCACTTTAATAGGGCACCATCTAAATCCATTGAGACGACACCGTATGAACTATGGTTTAGCAGTAAACCTAAGCTGTCGTTTCTTAAAGTTTGGAGTTGCGATGCTTATGTGAAAAAAGTTTTTCAACCTGATAAGCTCGAACCAAAATCAGAGAAGTGCGTCTTCATAGAATACCCAAAGGAAACTTTTGGGTACACCTTCTATCACAGATCCGAAGGCAAAACATTCATTGCTAAGAATGGATCCTTTCTAGAGAAGGAGTTTCTCTCGAAAGAAGTGAGTGGGAGGAAACTAGAGCTTGATAAGGTAATTTGTACCTTCTCCCGAATTGGAAAGTAGTTCATCACAGAAATCAGTTCCAGTGATTCCTACACTAATTAGTGAGGAAGCTAATGATGATGATCATGAAACTTCAGATTAAGTTACTACAAAACCTCGTAGGTCTTCCAAAGTACAGTCCGCACCAGAGTGGTACGATAATCCTGTTCTGGAAGTCATGTTACTAGACCATGATGAACCTACAAACTATGAGGAAGCGATGATGAGCCCAGATTCCGCGAAATGGCTTGAGGCCATGAAATCTGAGATGGGATCCATGTATGAGAACAAAGTGTGGACTTTGGTGGAGTTGCCCGATGATCGGCAAGCCATATTGTATAAATGGATCTTCAAGAGGAAGACAGACGCTGATAGTAGTGTTACTATCTACAAAGCTCGACTTGTCACAAAAGGGTTTTCGACAAGTTCAAGGTGTTGACTACAATGAGATTTTCTCAACTGTAGCGATGCTTAAGTCTGTCCGAATCATGTTAGCAATTGCCACATTTTATGAAATCTGGCAAATGGATGTCAAAACTGCATTCCTTAATGGTTTTCTTAAAGAAGAGTTGTATATGATGCAACCAGAAGGTTTTGTCAATCCTAAAGGTGCTAACAAAATGTGCAAGCTCCAGCGATCCATCTATGGACTGGTGCAAGCATCTCAGAGTTGGAATATACGCTTTGATAAGTTGATCAAAGCATATAGTTTTATACAGACTTGTGGTGAAACCTGTATTTACAATAAAGTGAGTGGGAGCACTACCGCCTTTCTGATAAATATATGTGAGTAAATCAGAAATGATATAGAATTTTTCTGGAAAGCATAAAGGAGTATTTGAAAGGAGTTCTTTAAAAAGAAAGTCCTCAGTAAAGCTACTTACATATTGAGCATCAAAATCTATTGAGATAGATCAAGATGCTTGATAAGTTTTTCAATAAGTACATACCTTGTCAAGATTTTAAAGTAGTTCAAAATGGAACAATCAAAGAAAGAGTTCTTGCCTGTGTTGCAAAGGTGTGAAATTGAGTAAGACTCAAATCCCGACCACGGCAGAAAATAGAAAAGAGAATAAAAGTCATTCCCTATGCCTCAGTCATAGGTTCTATGAAGTATGCTATGCTATGTACCAGACCTATTGTATACCTTGTTCTGAATTTGGTAAGGAAATATTTCTCGATTATGGAGGTGATAAAAGAACCCGTCGTAAACAGTTACATTGGTGCAAGCTTTTACACCGATCCAGATGACTCTAAGTCTCAATCTGGATGCGTATTAAAAGTGGGAGCAATTAGCTAGAGTAGCTCCGTACAGAGCATTGTACACATAGAATATTTGCAAAATACATACGGCTCTAAATGTGACAGACCCGTTGACTAAGCTTCTCTCACGAGAAAAACATGATCACACCTTAGTACTCTTTGTGTGTTAATCACATAGCGATGTGAACTAGATTATTGACTCTAGTAAACCCTTTGGGTGTTGGTCACATGACGATGTGAACTATGGGTATTAATCATATACAGATATGAATATTGGTGTTAAATCACATGGCGATGTGAACTAGATTATTGACTCTAGTGCAAGTGGGAGACGGAAAGAAATATGCCCTAGAGGCAATAATAAAGTTATTATTTATTTCCTTATTTCATGATAAATGTTTATCATTCATGCTACAATTGTACTAACGGAAACATAATACATGTGTGAATACGTAGACAAACTTAATGTCACTAGTATGCCTCTACTTGACTAGCTCATTAATCAAAGATGGTTATGTTTCCAAACCATAGACATGAGTTGTCATTTGATTAACGAGATCACATCATTAGGAGAATGATGTAATCACTACTAGAAAAAGGGCTATAGATGGGATTGACACTAATGGCGCACCAGACAAGTGGTGCGCCATTAGTATATACTAATGGTGCACCACCTTCTGGTACGCCATTAGTGTTGAAACTACTAATGGCGCACCTGGCCCAAGGTGCGCCATTAGTATCAATTTTTTTTGAATTAGTGCGCCTGTCCAAACATACTAATGGCGCATCCAGGCGAAGTGCGCCATTACTAGTTGTAACAAGTAATGGCGCACCTGTCGGGAAGTGCGCCACTAACGTTGTTATTTTTATTATATTTTTTATTCCTATTTTTGCAAAACTACTAATGGCGCACTTTTCCACCGTGCGCCATTACTAGTTTAAACTAGTAATGGCGCACTGTGTAGCAATGCGCCATTAGTATGTTTTTTTTGCAAAACTACTAATGGCGCACCACCGGATGGTGCGCCATTAGTAACCTGGATTACTAATGGCGCATTTGTGGTTGGTGCGCTATTAGTAAGGGGGCAGCAACAAGATATTTTGGACAGCCTCTCCTCCCACACTCACTTTCTCCCCACTTCATTCTCTCCACCGCCTCCTCCTTGTCTCGGGTGCCTCCTCTTTTTCACCTCATTTCCACCATAGATTCATTCAAATTAAGTGGTTAAATTACCTTGTTTTGATAGGTAAGTAAGGGGGGAAGCTATATTTATGTTGTTCTCCCTACAACAATGTGCACATGCACTTTTTATGGCCTAGCTAGATCTATGTATATTCGTGGTGTTGCATATGTTTGTGGTGTTGCATATGTGTTTGTGTTTGGAGGTGTACCGGTATTTGAAATGTGATAGTTGCCAATATTTTGCCGGAATGTTGATTCATTTCTGTTTCGGCGAGAATTTTGGCATTAAGCATTCTTTTTGGTCCTATTTTTAGGGAAAGTCATGCCAATTTTTTTTTTCGTTCTAAAATATCGTTTTGCTCTACCCCGCAGGCGACCATGGTCCGCACGATGACCGAAGGCATCGTGAATAGGTTTTTGAGGTCCGCGAAGGCCGAGATGCTTCAAAAGAACGAGACGAAGATAAGATGTCCGTGTCGAAGATGCAAGCTGAAGAGCCTTATTGCGGACCCGGATTCCGGCCAGGTGCGGGACCACCTGCTCTTGCGTGATTTCATGGATGGCTATCGGTGGCAAGGTGATGAAGATGACTATGAAGTCGTCCATGGGGGCCGGGCAAGAAATGAGGAAGGGCAGCAAGACAACCACTGCGGCTCGGGCAGGCGAGAAGACGAAGAATTCCCAGGAGATGATCACGACGGTGATGCTGTACACAGTCATCATGTAGAAGATGCAGGACATGATGATGAGGAAGATGCCGGAGTAGACGACGGGCATGATCATGAAGATGATGATGCCGGCGGAGCAGTCGACGCTGGACCATCGATGGACTGGGTGCAGAACCCTCATATTCAAGAGCTGGTTCTCAAGCAGACGGATAACGCAAGAGCTGCCGCCCGAGAGAAAGCCAAGATGGATCAACTTGAGTTAGACGCGGTTACTCCATTGTATGAAGGATGCAGGCCCGAGGATACCCGCCTGAAAGTAACGCTCATGGCTCTGGAGATGAAGGTAAAACACAAAATGACCGACGCATGCTTCGACGAGAACATGTCATTCTGGCATGAACGTCTTCCCAAGGGGAACAAGTGCCCGACCAGTTTGGAGGAGGCGAAGAAAATCGTGTGTCCTCTGGATTTACCGCACGTGAAATACAATGTGTGCATGAACAATTGCATCATTTATCTGGACGAGCACGCGGAGTCTACCATATGTCCGATGTGCGGCGTCACTCGATACAAGAAGAGGAAGAAAGCTCCTCAAAAAGTGGTGTGGTACTTTCCGATCACTCCTCGTCTGCAGCGGTATTTTGCGGACCCTAAGGTAGCAAAGCTCCTGCGTTGGCACGCGGATAGGGAGGAGAAGAAGCGAGTAGATGACGCAAATGATCTGGAGATAGATAAAAAAGACAAGATGCTGAGTCACCCTAAGGATGCGAGCCAGTGGCAAGCGTTGAACTTCGAATACCCAGAATTTGGGAACGATCCAAGGAACAACGTGCTGGGCACGAGCACCGATGGAGTCAATCCGTTTGGCAGCCAGAGAAGCACACATAGCACCTGGCCTGTGTTTGTGTGGATGTACAACCTTCCCCCTGGTTGTGCATGAAGAGAAAGTACATTCACATGAGTATGCTAATTGAAGGGCCGAAACAACCAGGGAACGACATCAATCTGTATCTGGGGCTGCTGAAAGAGGAGCTTGACACGCTGTGGAAAACGCCAGGCAATACGTGGGACGCTGCAGAGAAAGAATATTTCCCTATGAGAGCCGCACTGCTCACGACGGTGCACGACTATCTCGGTTACGGATATCTCGTGGGGCAGGTAGTCCATGGATTTTCTGGATGCGTAAGGTGCATGGATGACACAACGTATCGCCAGCTAGATAGAGATCCCGGGTCTTCAAAAACCGTGTTCATGGGACATCGAAGGTGGCTTCGCGACGATGACCCGTGGAGGAAACGCAAGGATCTGTTCGATGGTGAAACCGAACCCCGAAAACGCCCGTGTACGAGGAGCGGCGAGGAAATAGACAAGCTGTTGAAAAATTGGAAAGACTGCCCACTGCCGGGAAAGAAGCAAAAGGCGCCAGAGCCGGGAAAGAAGCGAAAGGCGCCAAAGCCGCTGCTGAAGGTATGGAAAACGAGGTCTGTTTTCTGGGACTTGCCGTACTGGAAGATCCACTGTGTGCCTCACAGCCTTGATGTCATGCATATCACGAAGAACGTGTGCGAGAGTCTGCTTGGTACCCTGCTCAACATGCCAGAAAGGACCAAAGATGGGCCGAAAGCAAGGGCAGACTTGAAATCAATGGGCATCAGGCAGGAGCTTCACGCTAATGATGATGATGATGATGATGATGAGGCGAAGCAGGACACAGAAAGTCGTCGCAAAGGCAAAAAGGCCAAGAAGACCGGAAATGACTACCCTCCATTAGCTTAGCACTTGATCGTTTAGTACGTTGCTATTGCTTTCTTCATGACTTATACAAGTTCCTATAACTATGAGATTATGCAACTTCCGTTTACCAGAGAAACACTTTGTGTGCTACCAAACGTCACAATGTAACTGGGTGATTATAAAGGAGCTCTACAGGTGTCTCCAAAGGTACATGTTGAGTTGGCATATTTCGAGAGTAGGTTTTGTCACTCCGATTGTCGGAGAGGTATCTCTAGGCCCTCTCGGTAATGCACATCAATATAAGCCTTGCAAGCAATGTAGCTAATGAGTTAGTTACGGAATGAAGCATTACGTAACGAGTAAAGAGACTTGCCGGTAACGAGATTGAACTAGGTATTGGATACCGACGATCGAATCTCGGGCAAGTAACATACCGATGACAAAGGGAACAACGTACGTTGTTATGCAGTTTGACCAATAAAGATCTTCGTAGAATATGTAGGAGCCAATATGAGCATCCAGGTTCTGCTATTGGTTATTGACCGGAAATAGTTCTAGGTCATGTCTACATAGTTCTTGAACCCGTAGGGTCCGCGCGCTTAACGTTACGATGACAGTTTTATTATGAGTTTATAAGTTTGATATATTGGATGACTATATTCGGACACGGAAAGTGTTCCGGATGATTTCGGAGAAAACCGGAGTGCCGGAGGGGTTACCGGAATCCCCCGGGGAAGTATTGGGCCTTAGTGGGCCTGAGGGGAGAGAGAGGGCAGCAGCCCAGGAGGTGCCCCCCCCCCCCCCATGAGGAGTCCGAATTGGACAAGGGGAGGGGGGCGCGGCCCCTCTTTCCCTCTCCCTCTCCCTCTCTTTCCTTACCCCTTCCGCTTTCCTAGTTGGACTAGGAAAGGGGAGTCCTACTCCCACTAGGAGGAGGACTCCCCCTCCTTGGCGCGCCCCCGAGGGCCGGCCGGCCTCCCCCCTGCTCCTTTATATACGGGGGCAGGGGGGCACCTCTAGACACACAAGTTGATCTTCGTCATCGTTCCTTAGCCGTGTGCGGTGCCCCCCTCCCCCATATTCCACCTCGATCATATCGTAGCGGTGCTTAGGCGAAGCCCTGCGTCGGTAGAACATCATCACCGTCACCACGCCGTCGTGCTGATGGAACTCATCCCCGACACCCTGCTGGATCGGAGTCCGGGGATCGTCATCGAGCTGAACTCGGAGGTGTCGTACGTTCGGTACTTGGATCGGTCGGATCGTGAAGACGTACGACTACATCAACCGCGTTGTCATAACGCTTACGCTTTCGGTCTACGAGGATACGTGGACAATACTCTCCCCTCTCGTTGCTATGCATCACCATGATCTTGCGTGTGCGTAGGAATTTTTTTGAAATTACTACGTTCCCCAACATATCCTTCTTTGCTTCTCAAGATAGCTATGTTGAGTGAAACCGACAAGGCCATTCTCACAGGTCTGGCCGTCATGAAGCATCATCTGCTCGATATAGGCCAGTTGGTTGTTCCTTGACGCAAGTTCTCGATATATTTCGGTCTAACAACAAGACCTCTACTCATTAATACTATTAAAATTATAAAGTTCAAAAAGAGAGTATTACAAATATGATTAATACATGTTAGAAAAAAGCAGCAACATTCCCTTTGGACGCCCGTATCGTAAATTGTCACTAATTCTCGGCAGTTGTTTCAGTTCAAATCAATCATGGATATCTTCAACGCTCTCTGAGAAATTCATAGACTGTTCCTTATTAACAATCTGATATTTTCAACCCTCTCGGAACAAACCCTGGCAAATTCACATATTGTTCCTTATCAAGAATCTGATAGAAAAAACTTGACAGCATCGGTGGTTCATGAAGGTATAAAATTATACGGGACCACACAAACAGAAAGATGCAATGCAGTATTCAAGGCTATTGTATCAGCTCACACATATATAGGCACAACAAAAGTAAATAATATAACCGCAACCATGAGGGAATTCCTGCCTACACTAGCAGCAAGTATTAGAAAATAGAGTAGCTTTTATTTCCTGGGAACCTCCACTAGTTAGGTAAACTTAGAAAACTTTTGCAGGTATGTTCATTAATTAAGGTGTTCTAGAAAGCCGTTGATTAGAGGGTTTAGCAGAAGATAACCCCACGCCTTATTTTTCCAATGAGAGCGCTCACCTTCATAATCCCACAAGGTCTTAGATGCTTGCAGACCAACTACAGATTTTGGCCTCTTGCCACGCAAAGCAACCAAGGATCCAACAACCACCCCATGGTCCATGCATACCTAAATCATAGGGACATAGTTCTTGCCCGTATCACATTAGAGATATGGTAAGGGAAGCAAGTAAATCTGAATTAACAAGTTGGATGGAAACAAGAAAATGGACTATCCTGATTATATTCAAGAAAACAATGTGAAAGTAAAAGGAATATCACAAAATCCTTGAGAACATAGTCCTTGCTTGACAAAAAAGGCCATTATGAATGAAAAAATTGCAACTAGTCAAATATAAAGGTAATTCAAAGCTAGCTCTAAAATCATCAGATTTGGAGACTGAAGCGAGGCAAGTGTGGAGAGGTAGTGAAGTTACCTAACTTAACCAAAAGAGGAGTTCTTTATTTGCGGGTAGAGGAGACAATTATATTTCAATAGCTTAAACAAAAGAGCTAGTCAACTGAAATTCGGAAAACATTCTAAATACCAAACCATTTGAAATTAATACAATAAAAGTAATAGAAAACATGGACATTAGGGAGTGTGTTGTTCGTTGTTCTTTTATAGATAGCTTTCTGATGAGAGAAAAACTAATCCTGAAGTAAATCGACTGAAAGCACTTTATAGTGCGGGCATAAACAAATTCACTGCCCACAAGTTCATTCCACAAGAGTTGTTCACCTAAACCAAACATATGTTTGTGATTGCATAGCTCTAAAATAAATATAACAACATAGCCAAATATCAATGCATGATTGTAATAGAATAATACCATAGTAATACACTATAGCGTGGGTGGGTATGTTAACTTGCCAACATCATGTGCAGAATGGAATTATAAACGAGAACAGGAAGGCAATAAATAAATTTGAGCCAACACACAGAAGTGAAAAGAATAAAGAGAACTACCAGAACATGGATACATCATATAAGCTTAGCTAGCATGTAGCAAACAATAACAATTATGTTGCAACAAGAATTGGATAAACATAACGTTAAATAATTTACAATTGTACCAAATGCCAACTATATGGCGATGCAACAATGATGTTGTCGCCAATGGATGTGCCATGCAAGTAAAAAATGACATTCCACAATTAACCAAATATACACACTTGTTGGCCTAAAATACATGAATAAATAAATCGTGGACTATAGGCTATTGATATGATCTGGAAGACTGATCCATGAGACGCTTGTGAGTTATGGGAAGCACAAGGTTGTGAGTATTGATGTATAATTATGGGTGGGTATGTTAACTTAGCAGCAATATTGCGTAGCTCTTTTCTTCAAGCATTACCAAATCTATAAATTCATCTGAAAATAGATAATAGCTATTTTATTTAAGCATTACCTCAAACACATGAGCAAGTCCAAGTGTCTAACAGGTAGAAGAACCTTGAGAGAGGCGCGTGCTCACAGATCTGCACTCAAGAAGAAGAAGAGACCTATTACGTTGGATGTTGGGACTCGGGATGACGGGTTTGGTGGGATATAAGCAGCTTCCTTAATCCAGGGAAGGAATCAGCCAAAGTCTGTCCATAGGATAAGGACACAATGAATTGTCTCACGATCATGGATCCTTATTTTGCAGGGAGCATATATGTTCCTTTTTTTTCCTTTCTTTTGACATTGCCTATTATTTTTTATCGAAATATGTATCTGGCACACGTGAGTTTTTCTGCAAAACGACCATACTGTTTTGTTGCTGTTCGTTTTTAGATCGTGCGGTCGCCATCTCGCCACCTGATTCTCAAAACGTGGAAGATAGAGTTGCGACATATTTACACAGAACGCCACCGCTTAGTGAGTTCAGCGTACCGGTTCGACGGGACTTGCTCGCCATGCCCGTGTAAGAGCTGGAGGCTGTTCGGGGTAAAAAAAAAGAGTACAGGCTATGCTTGCCAGATCCATGGGGCCGAGGCTCTCCCCGTCGTCATAGCCGCAGAAGCAGGAGCAGCGGGCGGGGATCTGTGATGCCGTGGCGGAGCAGGCGCCGAACGCGCGGGGGGGGGGGGGGGGGGGGGGGGGGGGGGGGGGCGCCCCTGCAGGGCGTGTCATGACCAAACATCGGCCACTGTGTCCGAGTAGTTCCTCTTCGCGGCGGTGGTGCGCTCGAGGACGGTGCGCACACGGCTGCCCAGGCCTCGCTGCCCTACGTGGAGGGCGATGGGCTCACCAAGTACTCGTCGTGGAGGACCCCCTCGGCCGCGTCTTCCTCTTCTCCGCGGCCGGTGATGCGCTGCTCGAGCTTGGGTTCCCTGACGAGGCCTCCAACTCACAAGAACTACTCACCGTACATGAAGGAACGGGAGAAATAAGTGTTGACTACCAAGTGTAGGAGCATCTGTGGTGCTGCTGCTTCTCCTGTCTACTGTCTAGCGAAAATCAAGTCTCCGTTTCTATTGATAATCTCTGTTTCTCAAGCTCCTCCTCCTGTCTATTGTCATGGTGTGCGTAAATCGGACCAGATCGATCACCTGCAGTTCGTCTATTCCCACATCGTCTACCTACAAGCAGGAGGATGACGGTGCCGAGGAGGAGGGCGCTGAGCAGAGCAAGATAGAGGAGGTCAACAAAATTATCATTTCTAGAGAGGAAGATAAACAGTTGGGTCAGTTAGTGTCGTGTCATCGGAGTCTTGTTGACTGTTCGGTCGAATGTATGTGTTGCTTGGTGTCGTGAGCTTGTAGAATGTGAGAAGTGAAGATGGCCGAATTCTGAAGAAAAAAGAGAAGAATTTAAAGTCTGAAACTTTTTTGTTTTTTGTGTGAACTAAATTGCATCTACCTTAGTTGATCAAATTCAGACTTTGGGATGTGACTTCCCTCTTCTTCAAATTCAGAGATACTGAAAGGTGTATTAGGTTGGAAAAGGCAGTAGGCGTAAGCGAGGCGGTTGGCCTTCGCCTAGTGCCTAGGCGGTGCCTAAGCGCCCTAGGCGCGGCCTAGGCGATAATATAGTTTTTACTCGTAGTGTATTTGTTATTATTATATGGGTGTTGATATTAGTTTATGGCATATAAGTAAAATAAATTAATTTCCGTCTACTGCCATTGGAATATAACCAGTTTCGCATATTAGTGCAGTATGTGGCATGATTTCTTGCTTGGGTAGGCAATTCCTTGTTTGCCGTGCCTAGACCTCCATTTATGCCCTAGGCGAGGCATTTGGCCATTGCCTAGCGCCTAGGCGTGCCTAAGCGCCTCCTAGGCACTGCCTTTTCCAACAGACTAAGGCGCGGTTCTCGAAATTTCTGAATTCGAATCATTCTAAAGCATGAAGAATCTTTGTTTGTGCCTGAACTGGAAAGTTTATTTTTGTAGGCAGCGAGGAACAGCTCCGACTGAATCTCCGAGTGTTGTTTGCCTCAACTGAATCTCCATCTATCTACGCGTTCTTGGTGGTGGATGGTACGGTACAGTTGGATGAGGAACTTATATTGCAACCTGGCGTTTCTTTCGCATGTCCCGTGTGTGAGATGTGAGAAGTGAAGGGAGTAATCTGGTTGAATTCTCAACCTTTTTGTGTTCTCCTGTGATATCTTGGAACTGAAACCGAAACGGTCTTTGATGACCAAATCTAGTGTTTGGTCTTTCTTCACCGGGTAACATTCATGTTGTTGAATATATTCTCAAGTGTATCTATACAGCAAAGATTCGATCTCATGAATTGACGCTTTGGTACGTACACATTTTGTGACTAGATCTTGTAACTTTGACCCTGACAATAGACAGACCATAGACCTAATAAATTAGGTAAAAACAAAATGGTAACTTTAATCATGGGGAAGAAATTTCTTGAAAAGATACCTCGGTAACTTTTGTGTAAATAGCATAATAATATATGCACCGTAGACCTGAGAACCTAGGTGAAAACATCATGGTAATTTGGACCAGAGCTATTTTTTTGTTGAAACTTACCCTCGACAATTTCTATGTAAATAGCTTGATAGTATATCCACCACTCACCTGATAACTTACGTCCAAAACACTACGGTAACTTTTTTGAACTGTGTGATTTTTTTATTGAAACATACGCCCCCTAACTTTTGCTTAAATAGGATGATATTTTAAGCACCGGGTACCTGGTAACTTACCTACAAACACCATGATAACTTTTTGACCTAGAAATAAAGTTTCTCAAACATACACTGGGTGATTTCTGTGTAAATAACATGGTGACATAAGAACCTTATAATCGATAACTTACATAGAAACACCATGGTAACTTTTATCCTAAGGAAATTGAAAAGAGGTATGATAACCAACGAACGTTCTGGAGTTAAGTATGGCAATACGAACGGGTTTAGATGGCAAATTTAGTTTGCGTGAGATTAAGGAAACATGGCAATTTTTTTGAAAAAAAACCGAAAAAGGACGAAGTTGCCATCCCCACTGAACTAAAGTTGCCATCCCCTATGAACTAAAGTTGCCATGTAAAAACGTTCGCGACGAAATGCTCAAAATCCGAACGTTCGGCAGTTATTGGATTCCATTGAAAAATATATCCATCGGTAACTTATGTGTAAATGGTATGGTAATATACACTCCACAGATCTGGCAACTTACATGCAAACACCGTAGTAACATCGACCACAGGAAACAAAACATAAGCCCAATAACTTATGTGAAAACAATATGGTAATATACAAGCCGCATACCCAATAACTTACGTACACAAACCGCGATAACTTTGACCATAGGAAAAATTGTTAAAAAATATACCTTGGTAACTTATGTGAAAATAGCACGGTAATATACAAACCACATAACCGATAACTTCCATACAAACACTGCAATGACTTTGACCAAGAAAAAAGTTGTTGAAAAACATAACCCCGGTAACTTATGTCAAAATAGCACGATAATATACGAACTGTATACCCAATAACTTACGCAATTTTTTGACCAAGAGGGGAAATTTGTTGAAAAATATAACCCCAATAACTTATGTAGAAATAGCATCGTAACTAGCATACCACAAACGTAGTAACTCATGTAGCACAAACATGGTAATTTTTGACCCGGAAAAATGTCAAGGAAACATAACATGGGTTCTATTCAAAGATTTCGTCGTGGTGAATATTTTATGTGAAAATGATTTTTGCATCGGATCGACATTTTGAGTCATGAACATTTTGAATATAAGAAGAATTTAAGATGACATCAGCTTTTTTTGTCCTCTAGTACATACATGCATGAGCATGTGAAGAAGGTGAGAGAACCTTATTTATGACCCCCGATAACTTATGTGAAAATAGCATGGTAAATTGAATATCACAGACGTGGTAACTTATGTAACTGGGGCGTGGTAACTTTTGACATGAAAAAAAAGTCATCGAAACATAACAACATGGGATCTAGTTTTGAAGATCTCGCCGCAGTGAATCTTTTATGTGAAAACATTTTTGGCATCGGATCGACGCTTTGAGCTACAAAACATTTTTGAATTTTCAAAATAAGAAGAATCTATGATGACATCATCTTTATTGTCCTTTAGTGCATGCATGTAATTAGAGAAAAGAATGCATGTGGAAGAAGGATGATTCATCCTAATTAATGCAATCATGCATGTAATTAGATGGAAGGAAGAAGGTGTGGTAGTTTTAGCTATATGGCACATGTGTGCCAAATATCACGGTCCTTTATATAGTTACAGATGTGGTATGCACTTTTTTACATCAAAGTACTCTTTATTGCAAGGTGATCACCATATTATCTTTTATAAGAGTATCAACAATCTCTGCAGGTGGATCTTTCATCCACCTTCACACACCTTACTTCTAGCTAGTTTAGCTAAATCATGGGCAACACAATTAGTCTCTCTAAGAGCATGCTAAAAAATAATATGCAGGAAATCACGCAAGGTGATATATATCATCAAATACTATTAGTCAATAAACTGAAAGAGCTACCTTCATCCTTCATTCCCTCTATCACCTCAATGTTGTCGGAGTTCACCTCGATGTGGTATGCACTTCTTTTATTGTGTGATCAAAGGCTATATGAGTTAGATGCATAATAGGTATACCTAATATTGTCGTAAAAAAATTAATCTCGACCGTCAAAAATTTAAATCAACCAATCATACATTTTTAACCTATCTGGAAAAATATGGTGTCTTGTTTGCCTTTTGTTTTAATAATACTCCCTTCGTCCAGAAATAATTATAGCTCAAACGGATGGGACAATTATTTCCGAACAGAGGAAGTATAATACTCCCTCCGTCGGAAAAAGCATGTAGAGGTGTAGATTTTGCAAACGAACCTCCAGCTTCCCCTACACAATCCACACCCCATGCCACCCATTCTCTCCCCTCTCTCCCCCATTCTTTTGATGCTTGCTCATCCGCGACGCCGTGATGCTGCGCGGCCTTGATCCCCTCCTCCCCCTCATTCGTCTACCGCCTCGTTGGCCTGGCCTCTTCTCCTCGCCGAGGTGCTCCCCCCGTCTCCGCTCTTCATGCCTTCCCATCTCTGCTCCTCCCTCCCCGTCGGCACCTACCACCTCGCCGTCAATGGCATAGATGAGGTAATCTCTGAGACCGTAGAGGCCAAGGAGAAGCTAGTCTCTAAGACCGCCGTCACCCGTCTAAGAGCTACTCTCTGAACTAATTTCAGACAGTTTAAGTTGCAGACCTCCACTTCCTATCATAGATGGTCCATGGTTGTGAGTTTCTTATTCAGTAGAGCTGGATCTTTAAACTCACAACATGTCCTTTGTTACTGAATGTGGAGGCATCTATTGTTACTAAAATTGTTTCAATTGCCCAGACATTTTTACTGAAATTGGTTGGTTACTGAAATTGTTTCAGCCAATTAGATGCCTCCTTACTGGACTTGTTTCATCTAACAACCAATTGCCCGGACATTGTTACTAAATTCAGTTAGATAAATCCATGCTTAGCTATCTATATATACTCTCAAGTTATTAAGTGAGGAGCACCAACTAAATTTAGCTAGCAGGTTACTCTGAGACCTACAGATTCGCCGTTCTGGAAAGGGCTTATGAGGGTCAAAGCCGCTTTCTTTAACAGAATGAGATGTATTCTCGGTAATGATGTTAATACGCGATTCTGGAAGGATACGTGGCTTGGTGACGCGCCTTTGGCTACACAATATCCGACACTTTATCGTATTGTTCAGCGTAGGGACGCTCTCGTTGCCACGGTTATGCAGTCTATCCCTCTAAACATTCAGTTTAGGAGGGTGCTTGTCGGGCCTCGATGGGAAGCATGGCTTCACTTGGTCCGTAGGCTGATGGAAGTTCAGCTAAATCCTCAGCCCGACCAGTTATGTTGGAAGCTAACTAGATCTGGGGTGTTCACAGTTAAATCGATGTACATTGATATCATTAATTCTACTGTGATACCTAGTTCCAAAGAGGTCTGGAAAGTTAAGGTACCTTTGAAGATTAAAGTGTTTATGTGGTTTGTACATAAACAAGTTATTCTTACAAAGGACAATCTAGTTAAGCGCAACTGGACAGGATCTATTAGGTGTAGTTTCTGTGATCGGGATGAGACTATCAAGCATTTATTTTTTGACTGTCCGTTGGCACGAGGGTTGTGGCGCTTCGTACAAATTGCCTTTAATATTACTCCTCCGAGATCGGTTAACACGTTATTTGGGGCGTGGCTTGTTGGGATTGAGTCCGAAACAGCCAGACACATTCGTGTAGGAGTATGTGCGTTATTATGGGCAATTTGGAATTGCAGAAATGATTTGGTTTTTAACAGAATAACAAATACTCATTTTTTGCAGGTGTTATTCCGAGCTACAGCACTGATCCGTACGTGGTCCTTACTCACTCCGACGAAGGCCAGGGAACGCTTGGTTACTGGATCTGTCCGGTGGGAGATGGTAGCGCGGGATATCTTCAACCGGTTTGGATGGCGATCATGTAATAGGATAGGCATTTAGTTTACCTATCTGTTTTTATGCCAGCCGGTTGTGGCTTTTGGGGTTTCTGCTTTGCAGTTGACGCTCTATGTGAGCTAGCTACTGCTTTTGTTCCATAACTGTAAGACCTTGTTGAGACCTTGTTTACTTTTTAATAATAGAGGCCGTATGCATCGATCTGATGCAGAGGCCGGGGAATCCCCCCTTTTCGAAAAAAAAACTAAATTTAGTTAGCAAACAAGTATTGTCCGACTAAATTAAGTGAGGAGTACTAAACATTTTCCACTTTACTCCAATGTTTATTGACATGATGTTCAAGATAAACACATCATGTCAGGATTCTTGTTGCCTGCTTAGAACTGCAATAAAATGCATCAATGGAGATCTAAGATCAACTCTAATGTTTGGATATGTAGCATCTTTTTATTTGGTAGCAATTTAGTATTGGTACCCAACCAGTTCAATTTCTTCCCCTGCTTCGTCATGTTTTTGTTCCGTGACACAATACAGGACAAGCGATCTATATGTCCTCTTCAATCCTCTATAAGCAGTACTCCTTGGGATATCTTTTGCCAATATGCGGGGCGACATTAACTTGCTTTAACTTATGTGTTTTCAGACGGCAGCAACCAAGAAGACATTAGTGACTATGCATCCAATAGAGGCGCTGCTGCGCCGGTGAATTCAGTGTCTGTGGAAGAGACATGCATAACCGATGAATTCATTGTCCATGGAAGAGATACGCATACACAATTTACGTATGAATTCAATGTCTGCGTCGGTGAATTCAGTGTCCGGATCCATTCTAGATAGGGAGTTGTTTGTACTTTCTGAATTTAAAATAAAGTGTGACATTATCTTCCTAGTCTATTTTACTCTTCAGCTTTGGTGTCTGTTTACTTATCAAAAATTCATGTTTACTCCTCAGCTTTGTTGTTTGTTTACTTGTCAAAAATTCAGTTAGTTGTCACATGTGGATCTTGACACTTATATTCATTCTCTCTGTATTCCATTAACACTTATATTCTCTCTTTATTGGCAGTTAGTTATTGACAAAATTCATTCCATTGACACTTATATTCTCTCTTTATTTAGTTAGTTGCTGACACTCATATTAGCGTCATACTCCTGACCATTTGTCACATGTGAATATTTACAAGGAGAGAGGAACAAAAAGAGAATATAAGTGGTCAATGGAGAGAGCAATAAAATAGACACCAAAGCTGAGGAGTAAACAATAATTTTTGAGAAGTAAGCAAACACCAAATCTGAGGAGTAAAGCAGACTAGGAAGATAATTTCACACTTTATTTTAAATTCATAAAGTACAAACAACTCTCTATATGGAAGGGATCTAGACACTGAATTCACCAGCGCAGACACTGAATTCATTGGTAAATTGGTTATGCATACCTCTTCCACAGACAATGAATTCATTGGTTATGCATATCTCTTCCACAGAAGGTGAATTCACCAGCGCAGTAGTGTCTCTATTGTATGCAGAGTCACTGATGTCTTCCTGGTCGCTGTCGTCTGAAAACACATAAGTTAAAGCAAGTTAACCTCTCTCCTCATATTGGCAAAACATATTCCAAAGAGTACTACTAAGAGAGGATTGAAGGAGACATATTGATCCCTTGTCCTGAATCCTGGCATGGAAGAAAAACATGACGGGGCAGGAGAAGAAACTGAACTGGCTGGGTACCAATGCTAAAAGTTGCCAAACAAAAAGATGCTACATATCCAAACATTAGATTTTATCTTAGATCTCCATTGATTCATTTACTGCAGTTCTAAGCAGGCAGCAAGAATCTTGACATGACAGGTTTATCTTGAACATCATGCCAATGAACATGAGAGTAAGCTGAAAATTTTTAAGGTACTTTAGTAAACTGAATCAATGTCAGTACTCCTCACTTAATTTAGTCAGCTTAAAATTTGTTTGCTAACTAAATTTAGTTGGTACTCCTCACTTAATAATTTGAGAGGATATATAGATAGCCTAAGCATGGATTTATCTAATTGAATTCAATAACAATGTCTAGGCAATTAGCTATTGGCTTAAACAAGTCCAGTAAGGAGGCATCTATGACAGGGGGAATTGGCTGAAACAATTCAAGTAACCAACCAATTTCAGTAAAAATGTCTGGGCAATTGAAACAATTTCAGTAACAATAGATGCCTCCATATTCAGTAACAAAAAAATGTTGTGAGTTTAAAGATCCAGCTGAATAAGAAACTCACAACCATGGATCTATCTATGACACGAAGTGGAGGTGTGCAACTTACACTGTCTGAAACTAGTTCAAGACTCGTTCAGCGATGGGTGACGGCGGTCTTAGGGACTAGCTTCTCCTTGGCCTCCACGATCTTAGAGACTACCTCATTTGTGCCGGCGACGGTGAGGTGGTAGGTGTCAGTGGGTAGATATAGGAGGAGCGGAGGCGGGGGGCGCCACGGTAAAGAGAAGAGGCCAGGTCAATGAGGCGGTGGACGGAGGAGGGGAGAGCTAGACATGGACGGCGGGCGCCATGGCCAAGGTCCTCGGATATGGATGCCTAGCTCAGCTGCCATGCAAAAATCCAAGCTTCAGGCAAAAGTCCAAGTTTTGAACAAGGCATGGGGGAAGAAGGCGTTGCCGGCATTGGGCTGGATGGGGGAGGGAGGGGGATCAAGGTGGCGCGATGTCTCTGCCGAGAAAGCGGTGAAAGAATGGGGGGTGAGGGGAAAGAATGGACAGCGTGGAGTGTGGATTGTGTCGGGGGAAGCCAGAGGTAATTTTCTTGCAAAATGTACACCGCAGCATGCTTTTTCAGACAGAGGGAGTAGTTTGGAGTACTTAATGGTCGCGTATTAATCAATCAAGAGTTGGGTGATAGACAAAGGATGGACACTACCTTCCAATTATGGTCTTATAAGTCATTTGGCTTCTCTTACTATGCGCCACCAGCGAGATTCCCATAATCGTACTACCTCCGTCCTGGTTTACTAGCCCCCACCCCCCTAATTGGGGTTATATTTTTATCATTATTTTAACTAATAAATATAATTTATTAGAATAAATAATATCATTGGAAACAATATTCAAATACGAATCCAACAATACAATTTTGGGTGACATGCATTAATATTTTACTAATCAATATGTGGTCAAAGTTTGAACCAAAATACGATGGGAACTAATGAATCTAGACTAAGGTAATAAGTTCTAATCATGGAGCCTTCGACATGTGGAACTTTCTAGCGTCAACAAATTGGCACTGGTTTGAGTGGATGAACATGGTGCAACCGCCAATACTGATGACCGGCAGGAACACCTTGCACATGGTGTCCAACTTGTAGGCCATGAGGTAGGCATTGTAATTCCAACTCATCATGAACAACAATGCAACATATCTCCATCCAAATCCATGAGGTCGAAGGAATTGTCGCCACATGCTCGTGGCAAACTTTGGGGCCTCAGTGCACATGGAATTGTTGTCGTCAACCTCGAGTGCACTCCTCGCCAACAATAGTAGTCGCATTGGCGTCGGTGAACAAGATGATGGATGTGTCTATATCAGTGAAAGACACGTCGCCAACGGAGGCCTCATGGCCCCAAGACGTAAATGCCATAATGTGATAGCCTCGACCCTCCATCGTGAAAGCTCCCGTTTCTTTGATCGATCCACCTCACAAAATCGATGATCATCCGGAGATGAACACCCCCATTTTTCCCATGAGGAGTATGCCCACCTCTTCCGTGGGTATCGGTGCCCTAAAGCGAAACATTTGTTCTAGGTGGACTGCGGGTTAATTACCATAAAAGACATGGTGTTTTATGTAAAAACGCAAAAAACAATCTGTTTTTCACTTAAAAGTAAACTACGGGTCAATTATCTTAAAGTGTAGAGGTTTTCTATAAAATCAGAAAAACGATTAGTTTTGCACTTAAAATAGGATTGCAGGTTGATTATTTGAAAGTTAAGGGGGTTTTATGTAAAAATGCATGATGGGCGGGTAGAAGCACTAATCCTTTTATTGGTAAACATGTATATATGGGTGTCAAACAATGTGTGAGTTTATATCTATACCTATTAATAAAGACTGATACATCGATTTTTTGGTCCATCCACACATGTATATAAGACATTTCTTTATTTTGTTACCAGTCCACCCATATGTAAGGAAATTTTTGTATGTTGCCGTGGGAAGTCGAGAACTCACGACCGTAGGCCATGCTGACACCGCAAAAATTAAGTTACCATCAGGGAATAGATCATGACCTTCTCTAGGTCTCTTGACTCCAACAAACAACTGAGCTATGAATCTTCATAGTTGCGAACCAACCTATGGTTGGATGGTTAGAGGAATTGTGATATCCCCAGACCACCAGGGTTCAAGTTCTGATGCTCGCATTTGTTTCTGGACTTATTTCAGGATTTCTGGCGATGCGCATTTAGTGGGAGTAGACGTTCCCGTCGATGACGAGGTACCTACGGTGACTTCGTAAATTTCAAGATGATATGCCGACTCAGTCTTTCGAAAGTGCTCATAAGGGTAGAGTGTGCGTGTGTGCATTTATAGGGATGAGTGTATGCGCGTGTATATGAGCGCTTGCGTATGTACTACGCTAAAAAAATATCTTCATAGTTAAATTTTCCCGCCTCGCTCTTGTAAGGGATTCGCACCGGTTAATAAACCGCGACAGGAATAAACAAACATACAGCACGCTCGTGATTGGGGCGAGCTCATTCAAAGTATGGGCTAATTAAAGAAATGATTATATGGGCTTAAAGGAAGGATTATGATAAGCAGGTGGGCTGCTTGTGGGCGTATCATTGTTGAGGAGATATACTTTCCTTTCTTTTTCCACTAAAAAAAATTCCCTTTCTTTCCTTAGAAAGGAAAGAATTTAAAGGAATAAACTCCATCCCGCCTCAGGAAGAAAAAAGTTAAAAGGATGAATTAAACTCCGATGTGCCTCGGGAAGGAAAAAAAACTAACCTGATCATATCAAAGAAGAAAGGTTGGTCGCACATATGTGTAACCTGATCACTTGTTACACTCCAAATCCAATACCATGTAGTTAACTCACGAAAAGTGTTCACACATTTTTTTGTGTGTATCATTTAAAATGTGTTTGTGCCTTTCGAAAGATGTTATGTAAATTTTAAGAATCATTCATACATTTTAAAATGTTTGTATAGTTTTAAGAAAAGTGTTCATGTATTAGAATAATGTTCATATAATTTGAAAAATATTCACCCTTTTCTAATTTTTTTATGTAATTCTAAAAAGTGTTCACGTGCTTAAAATATATTTAATTTTAAAAATATCCATGCGCTTTACAACGGTCCATGTGGTATGAAAAGTATTTATGAGTTTTAAAAAGAATGTTGATGCATTTAAATAAATAAATAAATATACAATTTAAAAGTGAGTGGGCGTATGCAGGATGATGTCGGTCGAAGCTCGGGAAGCGCGGACGTAACGTCCAGCTCACGAGATTAGTTTTAAAACTATTAGACATTCACTTGCAATGGCGTGGTTTAGTGACAATTATGTGTGCGGTGGTCGAGATCATCACATTGGAAATGGACACCGCGACCGTGCTCGATGAAGGCGGGAAGGAGGATAAACGGTAAGAAGGTTGAGGCGCTATGTTGAAAAAGATAATGTGGACATGGGGGGGGGGGGGGGGGTCGCTGAGTCGTGCTTATTATCATGGAAGCATGCGATTCTTTCTCTCCCATTGCAATGCATGAGCATGTTTGGTAGTAATGTTCAAAATGATGTTTAGGTGTCAAAACTAAAATGAGGCTCACCAGATCTTTGCATCATGCATGGCTCCGTAAAAGGGCGGGCGAGGCAGCTCTAGCCCAAGTTGCTCCCTCGTAGATCTGGCCTGCAAATGTCATACATATCGAACCATTTTAATTAATCGAAACTATAGCACATGTCATCTCTTTCATTTTTCAAAGCATGATTTTGCGAATGCTCTTAGGATCTTTGAAGTAGATACCTGGTTTGTCACGATTGATCTCTCTCGGTTGTTTTTGTTCTGTCCAGTTGGTCATCAAGATCCATCTTGGTCATTAGGTTTATGTAGTAGGAATTTGCAAAAGCCCGCCTAGTCCCGGTGTGAGACAATGGTATGATGATTGGTGGGGGTGATAATGAGTGCCCAGGCTGTTTCCATCCATAGATCTTGGCCGTACGATCACCTTGTCATAGAAAAACCATGAAAATAAGCATAACTTTGCATGTCTTTTAGGATATGCTAGTTACATACCTCATGTTCTTTTTTTGTTAGATTTACACCATGGAGAACCACTTATGCCCACCGTAGATCTAGTGATTGATGATGGTACAACAACAGGAGGTGGGTAGAAAAGAGAATCGAGGGTGTTACCATCCATAGATCTGGTAGCTTGCAATGAGCTCAGTGTTAAAACTCTGAGCGCGCGCGCGCACCCACCCACACACACACACACACACACACCTTTTCAATGCATGATTTTGCTGATACTTGTTAGATCTACTAAGTAGGTACCTGATTGTTGTGCTTCATCTTGTGGTTTCCAGGTGATATGACCAAGCCTCGTGATCCGTCTTTATCATTTGATCTACACCATGGGCATTCATCAAAGCCCACCTTAGATCTGGTGAGGGGTGGTGGTATGATGCTATGAAGTTGTTGATAATTGTATTGATGATGCTACCATCTATCTAGATCTGGTGGCTTGCGGTTAGGCAAACGCTAAAACTATGAGTAAGGGCTTGAGGCATTGAGATGGTAACAACGAGTTGATGTCAAGGCCACAATCTGACCATAGGTTATGGGGGTGGCAAGGAGGATGTGGAGGCTATATGAGGACTCAAAGTATAGTGCATAGAGTCTTTAGAAGCATTGGAGAGATGTGAAGGGGGCGGCGGAGGAGGAGGAGGAGCAAAGTGAGACGTGGTGAGTATTTAGGGTTGGACCAACTCTTATACTAGTTCAGCCAGATATTTTTGGAAATTCTATGCATGTTTTTTCTAAATAGTCCTTTCGACACTATAAAATTTTAAAATTACATTAATCATAGGAAATGGTAGGCTTGCTAATGCTGTTTTTATGAGAAGATTCTTATGGGGCATATATACTATTTTTTTAAGATTTAATATTGCCTGTAGTCATGAAGGATATGATATGTGAATTGACTATACAATATTTCCCGTGCAAAATATATATTTCTTACTCGTGCATCCCAAATTAAAAATCCTATAATATTACCAAAGTTGAAAACATTATGGGACAGAAAAGAGCACATACCACATCATATATAACCCAAATGTCTTAGAAACATAGATAAGAAGTTTGCTACAACTACATTTCCAAGATACTCATAAACTAGGTGATGGTATGTCCAAGAAAAATCACATAGTGCTAGAACAGCTAGTTATAGGAAACTTTAGGGTGCTCTCACCCCTATATAGACTTTTGTGCGATGGCACTTCAATATAGACCACTAATTTTGCATGGTTCACAATACCAAGCTTAACATGGACTTTTGAGTGAAAACAAAAGCATGCCATATTTCGGCAATTAAACACAATAATGATGGCATTATTAGAAATATATCGCGTAGCAATGAAGTAAAATTGTGAAAGCATTTGATTTTTATAATTAATAGCATTATTGTTGACGATCCTTCCGCGATCTCCAAAATTGTGTTGTCACAAGATTTGGTCATCAATTCATTGATACATGAAATCTTTAGCATATTATTCATGCCAACGTCACTAATTTTGGAGTTTTAGCAAATTACTCATGCCCAAGGAAACAAGAAATGTTTTAAATAGGTCAAATTATAACACGGTGTAAATTTTAACCTAATTTGTAATTCAATCTCTTCTATTAGTTTACCTGCTGCAAAAGAAATGTATTCTAAACTTTTGAAAAAAAACATGGAAAAAATTGTATTTTGTATAATTTTGCTTTGCATCTATTCGAAGGATGAAGTAGTGTCAAGCTTCTATCGTTCTCTGTGACAAAAGAGTGCCACAAAAGCTAAAAGGCAGGTTTTATAGGACGGCGATTCGACCCACAATGTAGTATGGCGCTGAGGTGTTGGCCGAGTAAAAGGCTATATGTTCAATAGTTAGGTGTGGCAGAGGTGCGCATGTTGAGATGGATGTGTGGCCACACTAGGAAGGATCGAGTCAGGAATGATTATAAAGAGATAGAGTTGGGTAGCACCAATTGAAGAGAATCTTGTCCAACATCATCTGAGATGATTTGGGCATATTCAGCGCAGGCCTCCGGAAGTGCATAGCGGATGACTAAAGCGTGCTGATAATGTCAAGAGTGATCGGGGTGCAGTGAACTTGACATGGGAGGAGTCCGTAAAGAGATATCTGAAGGACTTGGTATCACCAAAGAACTAGTCATGGACAGGGGAGCGTGGAAGCTTGCTATCCATGTACCATAACCATGAGTTAGTTGCGAGATCGTATGGGTTTCAACTTTAGCCTACCCCAACTTATTCGGGATTAAAGGCTTTGTTGTTGTCTGTTTGTTTGTTTGCATCTATCTGGATCTCGTTTGTTTAAACTCTGTAACCATAGGCTCAACTCACGATTGCTAAAGCTGTGTAAACCTTATTTGATAGTCAGATGTCAAAAATAGTCTTAAAAATTAGAAGTTCACTAGCTAAACAATAAAATGTGCAAACCCTATTTAGATGAAGTTGTATGGTACCACAATCCACGACAACATCAAACAAATCCTTCATAACTCCAATAGCACATGCATCCAAACAGTAAACGGCCGATTCGGCCGTTCTTAGTGGGCTAGTCTGAGGGATGTTTTGAGGTTCGTGGTATGCGGGCCAAACAGTAAACACATACATCCAAGCAATTCATTTTAATCTCGCACGGCCCTCGCTGGGCCTAATGCAGGCTACCAAATGCGTCCTAGAGCTTCCGAGATGCCATAAAAATGCGTACGCAATCTTCTGATAATAAAAGCACCTCATTTTACACGGAAATGACACCTTGGAAACATAGTAGACCGGCCTCTGCACCTTGTAGGTGCGGCCGTCCTGTTCCCGCTCCACGACCAGTACGGTGCTGACCATCTGATTATTGGCCGAGACGTACAATAACATCGCTCCCTAACGGGTGGTGCTGCAAGGATTATGTTGCTCACCGAGTAAAAATAAGAGTCAGAGTGGATAATTTTTACTCCTCCAAAGTTTTTAAGGAATCGGTCGGATCTAGTTTAAAGACGGAAAAGTGATACTTTACTCTTCTTCAGCTTTTAGAAGATCGGTTAGAGATGTTCTTACACCGTACCAGACTAAGAGCATCTCTAGCAGACCCCTTAAAAATGCTAAACCTGTAAAATTGTGACGAGTTTACGGTTTCGGACCAATTTTGTGTCCAGAATAGACCACGTAAAAGTTCGAGAAACCGTAAATGTTTTACAGGCCATCGAAAACGCGAGCCTTCGAACCCTAGTTCTATAGGTCCGAGGACAATATATAGGCCACGAATCGGGTCCTTCCGTCGCCTCTCCCGCACGCCGCTGTCCGTACCATCCGTCTCCAGCCGTCGATTTCTTCCTGCTCCAACAAAGTTCTGCACTGCAAAAGGATCGAGCGCATGTCTGCGGCCATGGCTGATCCCGTTTCGTGCTCGACGAGAGTAAGACGAACGGGATGCGGCGGCTCCGTGACACCGGTGTCTCCGTATTTGACAGCTACGGCAACGGGAGCTAGCTAGCTAGTTTATGGATCGATTGGCCACGGCGACGGGAGCTAGCTCCTGGACCGATTCGACGCGCTAGCTAGCTTCTGGACCAATTCAAGCAGCGACGGCGACGCTGGGGTGCTTCGTGCGAGCTGTCCTGGACACCGGCGGCACCGTATTTGGCCACTTTGTGCGCTGTCCACCTGCTTACGTAGGAGCGAGCTAGCTGGCCGTGGACACAAGCGAGAGAAGAAGAAGACATGGGAAAGAATATACGCGAATATTTGGTTGTACAGTCTAAGTTTAAGGGTCTGCTCAACCGCCGCTCAAACCAACCCTTAAAACGTGTTTCTCATGAACTGAAAACGCGGCGTTTTCAGTTTCGCGATTTAAGGGGTCTACTGGAGATTCTCTAAGCAATGGGACCAGTAAAAAAACCAAAGGGTAGAAGATTCAACAACCCCATAGAGAGAACGTCATGATTCCCCAGATCCCAGGGTATTATTTTTGTCAACTCCTGAACGACCTGGAAAACTCTTCGAAAAGTATGATATCAGGGCATCTTCAGCCGTTGGCCTCCCAGGAGGACCAAAAAATCGCCCCCTGGGGGCGCACCGGCGCTAAATGGCGCACTGGGGGCGTGATGCCCCCCAGTCGCGGCGCCCACGGTATTTCAAAAAATTTGAAGACGGCACAAACATGGCGCAAACATGGCACAAACATAGCAAACTTCGGCGAGTTCGTTCAAACATAAACATATTTTACAAAAAAAAAACGGCGGGCTAATCCCGCCGTCTCCCTCGCCGCCCGCCTCGCCGCCCGCCTCACCGCCCGCCCAACGCGTCTACAAGCCGAGGAGGCTGTAGAACCGCGTGTAGTCGCCGCCGCCGCCGTCGTCGTCGTCGTCGTCGTCGTCGCCGCTGCCGCCCCCGCCTCCGCCGTCCCTGCTACAGCCCTCCCCCGGTTGGCGCGGCGGGTTGGAAGGCCCGGGGGCGTCGTCGTCGTTGTCGAGGATCACGACGCCGTGCTCGTCCTCGCGCCCGCGCTTGCGGGCGGCGATTTCCTCCAGGGCCCGACACTGCCAGACCGTCTCCTCGCGGAGGTAGTCCTCCCGCGCCCATCGCATGGCGTCCTCGTCGGAGAAGCCGCGCCGGGCTATCTCCTCGTACTCCGCGGGAGGCCGGGCTCCTTCTTGGGCTCGACGAGGCCGGGCTCCGGCTTGGGCTCGACGAGGACAAAACGGCCGGCGGGGCTCCGGCTTGACGGGGCGCCGATACGGACGCCGGAGCTGCGGGTGCGCGCGGCCACAAGCATGTCCTGGGGCTCCGGCTTGACGGGGTGGAGGCAGGGCGAGCCGCCGGACGAAGAGGAGGACCCCCCGGTCTCCATGCGCCTCGGGGTCCAGGAGCTTCCCCGGCGGCGTGAAAAGGAAGGGGGGGGCTGGGTAGTCGAGGCGCGGCGTGTTGCCGCCCTCGATGTACTCGAGGACGGCGTCCAGCGTGCGTCCTGGCACGCCCCACCATCGACGCCGGCCGGCGGAGTTTTGCCTGCCGGAGGGCACGACGCCGTTGGTGGCCTCGAGCTGCTGGGCGTGACGGCGGCGGAAGTAGGACTCCCACAGCGGGCTGTTGGGGGCGTACCGCGGCGCATCCCTCGCCGCAGGCGGCAGATTCGACCGGATGCGGGTGATCTCCGCGCGCCGCACCGCGCCTGAGGGCACCGGGGGCACCGGCACGCCGCCGGCGCTGATCCTCCACGCCCCGGGCACCCGCATGTCCGGCGGGACCGGGTACTCGGCCTCGTAAAGGAGGCGAGCTTCGTCTTCATGGAGATGGCGCCGGCCGAAGCCGTTCGCCGCCGCGCCGTCGCCTGGGAAACGTTCGGCCATTGGAGGAGAGGAGAGGGAGGAAGGAGCGACGGCGGAGGGAAAGGAGTGACGGCGAAGGGGGAGTGTGAGCGACCGAGTGCGCCGGGGCGCGGCATATACAGGCCGACGCGCCGCCCACACGCGTGGCACCGTGCGTACGCGTGGCGGGCGAGGCGAGGGCGAGGGACGCGCGTCGTCCGGCCTTCACTGCGCCGCCCGTGAAGCATCAATGGCGCAGGCTGGCCGGCGCGGCAGCGCGGCATTGATTCGCCACGGGAAACGAGGCGATGAGGACGACGAAGGGCCGAGAAGTAAACTGGCCGCTGACGCGTCGGGCCCGCGGTTTCTTCGCGCCAAAAAACTTCGCCCGGCGCCCCCGAGCGCCCCCCAGCGCGCCGGGTTCGGGCTGGGTCCGCCGGCGTTGTTTTCGGCCCAAGCCGGCGAAAATCGGGCTCCTGGGGACGCGACTGGGCCGTTTTTTCGGCGCCGGCGCGAAAAAAAACGCCTGAGAGGCCTTTTTGGGGGCGCGGCTGGAGATGCCCTCAGCCACTCTGTTTCGAACCACACTTGGCCTGCTTCTACCCCAGATTGGGATGTTCAGAAGATCGGAGGTAAGTGTGACCACGATCGAGCCAGGATTGCTGGCTGAACTAAAAAGTCCATGCACGAGCTAAATTAATCAACAAAGCAAAGCTCAAAGAGCATCACCATGTACGTACGAACACTCAAACAACGGTGACTACACGGGGCGATACAACAAACATACAGAGTCAGTAGCGATGCAAGTAGTAGTACATAACAATCAAGATGGCTAGCTATGCCGGTGACCGCTCAGGCGGCCGGCGCGGGCGGCGCCGGCGCCGGCGGGAGCAGCTCGTCGGCGATGGCCTCCTCGAGCCAGCCCTCGGCGTCGGCCATGATGCCGGGGCTGAGCCGCACCATGAGCACGCAGAATTCCTGCTCGCTGAGCGCGCCGTCGCCGTCGTGGTCGCCCTCGCCCACCATCGCCTGCGCCTCCTCGGCCGTCATCCCCGCCACGCCCAGCACGGCCCCCGCGCTCCGCCGCAGGCTCTCGGCCGTGATGGCGCCCCGCGCCGGGTCCGCCAGCAGCCGGAACCCGGCCCGCAGCTCCGACAGCAGTCCCGCCGTGCCCAGCCGCCCCGCCATCACCGGCAGCAGGTCCTCGTACGCCTCAGCGCCGTCGTCCGCCATGCTCCGACGATCAAGCAGCGACCGGCCGGGAGTGGATCGATGAAGAACCGTCGCCGCCGTCGTTGTATCTGCGTCGACGGGGCGCAAGAAACCGAGCGCTGGCTGGCCTCTTGTATAAAGCGGGGAGGGAGGGGGAGGTGAGGACGGATGATCATGGATAGGACGGTACGATCGAGAGGATGATGACGGCGACCCCATGTCGATCTCGGGGGAGAAGCTTCCGGGAAGCTGCGCGGGTGGGGAGGAGATATCTGGACGGCCGGTCGGCACCCGTGGTAGTGGTTGTACACACGAGGGGACGAGTGAGCTCTGAGCAGGCCAGAGCACGGGATGATGTGACGGGGCTGGGACGGCGGAGGGAGGATCTGACGTGACGCTGGCCCGGTCGTGCAGCGCTTGTCGTCGGAGGAAGCTTCCTGGGAGGAGCCGGCCGGCCGGGTGTATAAATGCAGGGTGGACCCTTTCATTATGCCTTTCGATTGTGAGCTCGGCCGGCTCGGTCCATATGGGAGATCTGGTGGTGGTTTGTGGCAAATAGTACACTTTTCGTTGAAAAGGTTGTGCCCGACCTCTCCGTCGATGCGCACGCAGCTATTCTTTTGTACTGTACTAAGTTTTCTGGGTGCATTTACAAAATGATATAAAAAGGGTCATGCCATGTAAACAATGAAAAAAAATTGATATAACACTTGTGCAATTATTTTTGTGAGCAGGACCAGAACTAGAAAGGTTCACCAGAAGTACAAAGCATCCCAAAACATAATGAAAATTATATCGAAGTCTTTGGACCATCGAACGATCATTGCCTCCGCTAGAATGAGCCATCGACGCACCGATATCGGCAATCCTATGCCGGAGCCGGCCCGACCTTGTCGATGACAGCTGGGACGTCTTCGTGCACATGCCACTAAAAACCAGCAGCTTAGAGCTGCAGTCATTGTTGTTGAACCCTTAAACTGATATGAAGAATCTGAAACAATATCTCGTGATACCCTAACCTCGCCACCCTCAAGGAATGAACGGGAATCTTGCCGGAGCTTTGTCTAATACACGCCGACTGAAGAACTTGACAAGAATCGAAGCTTGGAAGACCAACTCGAAAATGAACCGTCGCCATTCGCCAGAGTGTTGCCCCAGTAATGACTAAAAATCTAACCTATCTACTAGGCGGAGCACAGGGGCCAAGATTTCCCTCCCCTCCACTAGCCACCAGCGCAACATGCTGAAGGGAGGTGAATCCATGCGCTCGCCCGCAGAATCAAGGGAAGAAAGATTTTTTCCTACTCGATTTGCGAGAGGAGAATTAAAAACTAATAAGCTCACGAAAATGATTGAGTTACAAGCAATGTGTAGTATAGATTTTCCGAAACTCTTGAAAATTTTAAACACAGTCTTGTACGATCATATATCAAAACCCTATGCCAAATATTCATATTTTAGAAAAAAATTATATTTTATAAAAAACTAAAACCTCATTTAGACCATATTTTTTTTAGAAAAGGAGGATGACCCCCGGCCTCTTTATCTGGGCGATGCATACGGCTTTATTAATTAATCTCACAAGACTTTACAAAGTAATACAACAGTAAGACTAAAGCCGCCGTCTAAGCACCTCTATCCAACTGACGAAGGGGCGCAAATAGCCTGGGCCTAATACCAAACAGACATCGCAGGCAAACCTAACATCTAAGACCTGAGAACCCATCCAGGACGCCTGCCGGGCATGGGTCTCACCGGTCCGGCGTGCACTCAGATGCCGCCGCCGCCGCCAACTGCCATCGCTCCATCTTCAGAACTGTACTGATGCATCAACCTTGCTCGGTCTAGCTATCGTCGACGCCACCACGGCGCCAAACAGCACCTCCTCCCTGCGGCAAACAGCTGAGCACGTCACAGTCGCCACTGATACACCTCAGCGCCATGCTGCCAGGTATCACCAGCCGACACAGCTTGAAGTCCTTGGAAGATCTGTCGTGCGTAGCACCTGCCGACCAGGCATGACAAAGCGTAGCACCTGTCGGTCAGGCATGACTTGACATCACCCCCGAAGCTCCGTGCAAGACGAAGCCACTCCACCTCCTGCCTCTGACATCCAGCGCTGCTCCGCAAACGATGCTCCCAAGAGAGAAACGACACCGCACTGCCGCCATCGTCCGATCTGGAACACCAGATCCTGGGGTTTCCCCCGGAGCAGCACGAGTGGTCGACAATAGTTACACGACGATGCCTTCATCAAGGTAACGGCGAGAACGCCGCCATCGCCAGCCGTCGGCTCGGTTTTCACCGGCAACCATGTCTCCCCTACTCGCAGCCGGGACAAGATGATGGATCTCGAGATCCGATCACCAAGCCTTTGGCCGGCCATCTCGGGAAGAAGATGACCACCACGTCCAGCAGTCTCACCATGCCGGGCACGCGTCGCCGCCGGCACCCCCATGGTGCCTAGAGGCCAACAAGCCCCGACGAATCCCATGCCTCGCCAGCCGCCATGGCCCAGACCCCAGCACCACCTGATCCAGATCGGATCGGGGTCCAGGGCCCCAAGCCGCAACCGCCGTGGAGGCAGCACCACTGGACGGTGCCTAGCCCTCCAGCCCGCCGCCGAATCATCGCCGGAGCTCCGCCGCGCCACGCCGCCAAGCCGCCGCCGGGAACTCGCGCCGCCGCCAGAGAAGCCACAGCCGCCGCGCGTTGGAGAGGCCTCAAGCCGCAGCTGCACCGCCGCCAGGCAGGGCCGCCGCCACCCAGCACGCCCTCCGCCACGCCGCTAGGCCCCGCCCAGCCTAGCGCCGTCCCGCGCCGCGCCGTCCCGCGCCGGAAGCCAACCGCGAGAAGAGGGGCAAGATCCCCGCCGCCACCAATGCCGGCCGGTCTTTGCCTGGTGGCGCTGTGCGGTGGCGGTGGGGGGAGAGAGATCGACGGGGAGGGGGGACGAGGGGCGGCGGCTAGGGCTTCCCCCGAGGACGCTCGCGGGAGCGACTCGGGGGTCGGGTGCTTTGTCTAAAAATGG
Organism: Triticum timopheevii; assembly: GCA_963921465.1. Classification (NCBI taxonomy): domain Eukaryota; kingdom Viridiplantae; phylum Streptophyta; class Magnoliopsida; order Poales; family Poaceae; genus Triticum; species Triticum timopheevii. The sequence goes on along the minus strand of OY997272.1, from coordinate 65,653,680 downwards.
GAGAGATTTTCACTTCCCGTCCTCTGCACCAACTAAGGATGCATACGGCCATTTTAGTATGAGTACCAAGATAAACATGGTCCTCGTAATTTTTTAAATGAGTATCAAGATATTTATTTATGAGTGGTTCAACCATACACCAAGCTTGATCCTCAATAAACGGGGGAAAACCCCTGTGCATCACCTGTCAATTATGAGAATTGAACTCGGATCGTTGGGCTGCACAACCGCATACCCAACCACTGAGCCAAGGTTCTCTCTGCAACATTTGTATTCATATTTCAGAACAAGTTAATATTTTATAAAAAATTTGAAACCTCATTTAGACCATATATCATAACTCCATGTCAAATATTCATATTTCGGAACAAGTTAATATTTTATAAAAAAAAATCTGAAACCTCATTTAGACCATATATCATAACTCCATGTCAAATATTCATATTTCGGAACAAGTTTATATTTTGTAAAAAAAATCTAAAACCTCATGTAGACCATATATCATAACCTCATGCCAAATTTTCATATTTAGACCAATTTTATATTTTATGAAATCCAAAACCACATCTGGAGCATATATCACTGACTGGCCCATCAGCGATATCTATGACACCATGTATCATTATTTCCCATATATGGTTGTTTTGGTTCACGACAAGCTCACGACAACTTCGTCACCACTAAACCCAAAAAATATCACACTAACCCTAACCACGCAACCCTCCATATCCTCTCCGTTGACCCATCATGTTCGCATCCAATCTTCTCATACTCTCACTCGGCAGCCCTGCTTTACCTAACGCCCCGTTCATCTCGCCTTCATGGCCCGTCTGTTCATAATGTGTGTCTTCCTCCCCCCCCCCCCCCCCCCCCCCCACTCTTTTTATTGGCTACATCAATTATAATTTATTTTATAATTTTTTCTTATTCATGTGCATTCTAGTGAGAATTTTATTATGCATGTGACCGCTCCTTAATAACAATAGTTAGTCGGTGTGCATGTATGTCATACATAGTTGTACCTTACGCATGACCTTGAAACAGTGGCGAATCCAGAAAGAAAATGTAGGGTGGGCTCAAAGTTAACCGCATAAAAAATAAAACATTCGATTGAAGAAAAACAACATCATCTCCTGGTACATTTGTCCAAATGTGCTACAACTTTCTCAGAATACTATTGGAAACATGTAGTATTTCCTGGAATTTTCCTGAATTTTTTTAAAAATATTAAATTTTGAACTAAATTTTGAAATCGCTTAGCTAAATAGCCATTATCTCCTAGGCCATTTGTCCAAATGTGCTCAAACTTTCCCAGAATGCTACTGGAAACATGTAGTATTTACTGGAAATTTTTTGGAATTTTTCAAAAATATTGAATTTGAACTAAATATTTGGTATTGTGAATTTAAACAGAGAATATTTGCCAAACCAGTGCTCAAAATAACATGAAATTTTTCACAGAAATACTAGTAACATGTTTAGCCATAGAAAGGTTAATACAATTCACACACCAAAGCATCAAAGTACTAGAGAAGCAACAACAAAAGACAATGAGATGTTGCTTCTTACTAAGTGATATTGTAGTCACAGAACACCTCCTCACCAAAATATAGAAATGTATGCCCAAGTCACCAACCACAAGCCATCTGTCCAAATTAGCACATTTATTAGCGAGACAACAATAAGTCATGCACAACCAGTACTAGGTATTAAATTATTAACACTGACATCTATACCTCTAAGAAATCACATTGAACTCATGAGGCAAATGTCCCTTCCGATCCCTCATTTTTTGGAATTGTATCATGATCTGGTCATCATGAACGCTTCTAAATATCTCTTTATCACAGTAGCAAACCATGAAATTCCAACATATCAACCAAAGCTTCTTTAATTCCAGCAGATGTACAATCTGTGATGTGCTTAATGTGCTTAATGTCAACAAATAAGCTCTTCGCACATCACTTCTAATTTTAGGGGCATAATCTTCTATAGGAATTCTAAGTCCTGGATCAGCAATAATTTGACTTGGATGAAACTCTAGTATAGGCATTCTTGGTTGGTTTGTACTTTCATCAAATGTGGTGTCATTTCTATCATCCCTTGGGGTTGAGGGATCAGTTCTCTCATTAGTTGAAGGAGGAACTATGGTCACTACAATCAGGGGAAAGGGATCTGGGTTCACATTCTCTAGGATCAGTGGACTGGCTGGGATAGGATCAGGTTCGACACGAGGAGTGATTGAACTACTTGCAAGAAAACCGTTTATGCTCATATTTTTTCTCTTCATTTCTGTAAATCTGCAAATAGAACAATCCATAACAAGGCAATTCAGTAGTACTTCAACATCTAGTAAATATCATTCACTAAAATGAAGAAGAACATTTCTCTATATCATGAACAATAAAATCATCTGCAGTACATTTGGTCAAACAACCAATTAGCAGAAGAAGAACAATAACATTTCTCTATATCTGCGACTCGTTGGCTGCTGGCGAGTCCTTACCAATGCCCACGATGGGTTGGCTGTTGGCGCGTCTCGTGGGCGCGTGCGCGCCTCGCTGCTGGCGCGAAGCGGCGGACTAGGGAGTCGGGGTCGGAGCAGCACGCAGGCAGGGCGCAGCCGCGATGGGTTGGCTGTTGGCGGCTTGGCACGGCTCGTCGGTGGGCGCGTGAGCACCTCGCTGCTGGCGCGGAGCTCCGGCAGTCCGCCGCCCCCGCCGGCTCCCTGGTCCGCCGCTCCGGCAAGCTCCCTTCTCGGCTGGTCCGCCGCCGGCGCTAGGTCTGGTCGCGGGAGTGTGAGACGGCTTGGTCTCGTCCCTGATGGCTTGTTCGCTGCGTGTGTGCATTGGGCTGTTGGTTGTGTCTCCTTGTTGGGCTGCTGGGCTGAGACGAATAGCAGTAGTAAAAAAAATTCTTTTTTTCTGAGGGTAGGCTAGAGCCTGTTGAAGCCTGGCTACCGGACTCGCCACTGCCTTCAAATATGAAGGGTCCACTAAGAACTAGAGTGCATGATACATTTATGATAATATGTATAAACATGGCTGATTAAACTATCCAATATTTGTCAAAAATATTTATACTGAACATTTTTATTTTTTATATATTATCTTGTAATTAAATTTGAATTGTTTTTATTGATATGGAACTCTGGTGTGCAACTTTAATATTTTCATGTTGTATCTATAAGCATTAACGACGTGAAACATTACAACGACGTTCAATATTATATTATATACAAATGATTATCAATACAAATATAAAAATATTAAATATAACTCTTGTGCAAATTATGCGATTTCCTAGACATTAGTTTGAGATTTTTTGTTGATCTAAAATCCATCTAATTATAACAAAATTAGAAAACATATCAAAATCACATTTGTCTTATGAATAATCTGGGCACACATGTGTACCACTGTATCCTTATATGTGTGTCTATTTTCAGATCTCTTAAATCTTGTTATGAGTAACAAATATCCTAGTAGAGGTTTGTAGAGTGAGATTCTGGTGTGTATGAGGCGAAGGTAGAGAAAATAATGTACGAGGTCTTGTCCCGAAAGTTCTCTTCTGCTTCCGAGCTCAGATGCTCTCTAAGAGCATCTCCAACACTGGCCCTTAACCCCTTTGCATCCGTTCGTTTTCTCGCAAACCGGAAGTAAGCCAGGGGGCTTTGCGGGCATCCGGACCGATGTGACGCATGCGTCCGACCCCTCGGACCCACCCAAACCCTCTGCCGTGCTTTCTCTCATTCCCACTCGAAGCGGTTAGTGCCGCTCCAGAGCGTCAATGCCACATTCATGCCGACCCAGAGCATACGCGACCATGTTGGGGCACGTTGCATGGAAAACTAAAAAAATTCTACGCACATGCAAGATCTATCCATGGAGATGCATAGCAACGAGAGAGGGAGAGTGTGTCTACGTACCCTCGTAGACCGTAAGCGGAAGCGTTTAGTAACGCGGTTGATGTAGTCGAACTTCTTCGTGCTCCAACCGATCAAGTACCGAACGTATGTCACCTCCATGTTTAGCACACGTTCAGCTTGGTGACGTCCTCCGCCTTCTTGATCCAGCAAGACGGCGAGGCAGTGGATGAGTTCCGGCAGCACGACAGCATGGTGACGGTGACGGTGATGCTATCTCCACAGAGCTTCGCCTAAGCACTATGAAGATATGACCGGGGGTGTAAACGGTGGAGGGGGCGCCGCACAGTGCTAAGACAATGTTCTATTGTGCTAGGCGCCCCCCCTCCTTATATATATAGGTGGGAGGGAGAGGGGAAAGGCCGAGGGGCGCCCCAAGTAGGTCTGAATCCTACTTGGGCTCCTACCCTAGGCCCCCCTTCCTACTTTTGGCGCCAAGGGGAAGGAAGGAGGAGGTGGCGCCCCCCCTCCCCCGTTCCTTTTTCCCACAAGGAGGAAAGGCAGGAGGAGGTGGTGCCCCCTCCTTTCCTTCTTCTAGGGCCGGCGGCCAGGGAGAGGGTGCACCAACCCCTTTGTGGGCTGGTGTGTGCCTCTTCTTGGCCCATTAGGCTCATAGACCTCCTGGGGCCTCCGGGAACACCTTCCGGTGATCCGATGACTACCTAGTGCACTCCGAAACTATTCCGTTGTCTAAATACCATCGTCCTATATATCAATCTTTACCTCTCGACCATTTCGAGACTCCTCTTCATGTCCGTGCTCTCATCCGGGACTTCAAACAAGATTCAGTCACCAAAACATATAACTCATATAACATTATATTGTCAACAAACATTAAGCGTGTGGACCCTATGGGTTCGAGAACTATGTAGACATGACCGAGACACCTCTCCGGTCAATAACCAATAGTGGAACCTGGATGCCCATATTGGCTCCTACATATTCTACGAAGATCTTTATCGATCGAACCATAACGACAACATACATAATTCCCTTTGTCCATCGGTATGTTACTTGCCCGAGATTTGATCGTTGCTTTCTTCATACCTAGTTCAATCTCGTTACCAGCAAGTCTCTATACTCGTTTCGTAATACATCACGTCGTGACTAACTTCTTAGTCATTTGCTTGCAAGCTTATGATGTGTATTACCGAGAGGGCCCAGAGATACCTCTCCGATACTCAGAGTGACAAATCCTAATCTCGATCTATGCCAACACAACAAACACCTTCGAAGATACCTGTAGAGCATTTTGATGATCACCTAGTTACGTTGTGATGTTTGATGGAACACAAGGTATTCCTATGGTATCCAGGAGTTGCATAATCTCATAGTCGAAGGAATATGCATTTGACATGAAGAAAGCAATAGCACTAAACTAAACGATCATCATGAAGAAATCAATTCCAGCCGCCGGAAGTTCCAGAACCACCAGATCCATCATCCTGATTGGTGCCTCTACGATGATGCATGAGTAGTTCATTGTAGACCTATGGGTCCCTAGTTAGTAGCCAGATGGGTCTCTCTCTCTCCCTCCCTCCCTCTCTCTCTCTCTCTATTGATTCTCAATGCAATGGTGTCTTGGAGATCTATTTGAGGCAACTCTTTTTTTGCGGTGTGTTTGTTGGGATCCGATGAATTTGAGTTTATGATCAGATCTATGTTTTTATATATAAGAGTTATTTGAGTCTTTTGATCTCTTATATGCATGATTAATTATAGACTCATATTTCTTCTTCGAATCTTTGGTTTAGTTAGGCCAACTAGGTCGATTTTTCTTGCCATGGGAAGAGGTTCTTTGTGATGGGTCCGATCTTACGGTGCTTGATCCCAGTGACAGAACGAAACCGACACGCATGTATCATTGCTATTAAGGATAACAAGATGGGGTCTATTTCTACATAAATAGATCTTGTCTACATCATGTCATCGCTCTTATTGCATTACTTGGTTTCTCCATGAACTTAATACACAAGATGCATGCTGGATAGCGGTCGATGTGTGGAGTAATAGTAGTAGATGCAGACACGAGTCGGTCTACTAATCTTGGACGTGATGCCTATATAATGATCATTGTGTGGATATCGTCATGATTATTTGAAGTTCTATCAATTGCCCAACAGTAATTAATTTGTTTACCCACCGTATGCTATTTTTCTCGAGAGAAGCCACTATTGAAATCTACGTCCCCCGGGTCTCTTCTTTATCATATTTGCCTTTGAGATCTATTTTTATTCGTTTTTTCAGATCTATTAATCCAAAAATACCCTGCTGTAATTTTTATTTATTTATTTCGTCTCGCGTTTCCGCGAGATCTATTTATCCAACCTACTACAATTTACCTATCTTTTTACCTGTGAGGGGTTGACAACACCTCTCTTACGTCGGGTTGCAAGTATTTGTTCTTTGTGTGCAGGAGCTATTTACGTGGTGTTGCGTGGTTCTCCTACTGGTTCGATAACCTTGATCTCATCACTGAGGAAAATACCATAAGGAAATATGCCCTAGAGGCAATAATAAAGTTATTATTTATTTCCTTATTTCATGATAAATGTTTATTATTCATGCTAGAATTGTATTAACTGGAACTTAGTACATGTGTGAATACATAGACAAAACAAAGTGTCCCTAGTATGCCTCTACTTGACTAGCTCGTTTATCAAAGATGGTTATGTTTCCTAACCATAGACATGTGTTGTCATTTGATGAATGGGATCCCATCATTAGGAGAATGATGTGATGGACAAGACCCATTCGTTAGCTTAGCATTATGATCGTTATAGTTTCATTGCTACTGCTTTCTTCATGACTTATACATGTTCCTCAGACTATGAGATTATGCAACTCCCGAATACCGGAGGAACACCTTGTTTGCTATCAAACGTCACAACGTAACTGGCTGATTATAAAGATGCTCTACAGGTGTCTCCGAAGGTGTTCGTTGGGTTGGATTAGATCGAGATTAGGATTTCTCACTCCGTGTATCGAAGACGTATCTCTGGGCCCTCTCGGTAATGCACATCACTATAAGCCTTGCAAGCAATGTGACTAATGAGTTAGTTGCGGGATGATGCATTACAGAATGAGTAAAGAGACTTGCCAGTAACGAGATTGAACTAGGTATGATGATACCGACGATCGAATCCCGGGCAAGTAACATGCCGATGACAAAGGGAACACCGTATATTATTATGTGGTTTGACCGATAAAGATCTTCATAGAATATGTGGGAGCCAATATAAACATCCAGGTTCGAGACGTAAAGATCGATATATTGGAAGGCTATATTCGGACATCGGAAAGGTTCCGAGTGATTCGGGTATTTTTTGGAGTACTGGAGAGTTATGGGAATTCGTATTGGGCCTTAATGGGTCATACTGGAAAGGAGAGAAAGGCCTCAAGGGTGGTCGCGCCCCTTCACCATGGACTAGTCCGAATTGGACTAGGGAAGGGGGCCGGCCCCTTCCTTCCTTCTCCTTCTCCCTTCCCCTTTTGCTATTCCATGTGGGAGGTGGAATCCTACTAGGACTAGGGAGTCCTAGTAGGACTCCACACTTTGGGCACGCCCTATGAGGGTCGGCCTCCTCCTCCCTCCATCCTTTATATACATGGCCAAGGGGAACCCCATAGACACACAAGTTGACATTGTTTAGCCGTGTGTGGTGGCCCCCCCCTGCACAGTTACACACCTCAGTCATATCGTCATAGTGCTCGCGAAGCCCTGCGCGGTAACTTCATCATCACCGTCACGACGCCGTCGTGCTGACGAAACTCTCCCTCGGCCCCAACTGGATCAAGAGTACGAGGGACGTCCACGAGCTGAACGTGTGCTGATCGTGGAGGTGCGGTACGTTCGGTGCTAAGATTGGTCAGATCGTGAAGACGTACGACTACATCAACCGCGTTGTCATAACGCTTCCGCTTTCGGTCTACGAGGGTATGTGGACACACTCTCCCCTCTCGTTGCTATGCATCACATAGATAGATCTTGCATGATTGATGACCCACAAGTGTAGGCGATCTATTGTAGTCCTTTCGATAAGTAAGAGTGTCGAACCCAATGAGAAGCAGAAGAAAATGATAAGCAGTTTTCAGTAAAGTTTTCTCTGCAAGCACTGAAATTGTAGGTAATAGATAGTTTTGTGATAAGATAAATAGTAACGAGCAACAAGTAAATAAAGTAAATAAAGTGCAGCAAGATGGCCCAATCCTTTATGTAGCAAAGGATAAGCCTGGACAATTTCTAATAATGAGAAAGGAGCTCCCGAGGACACATGGGAATTATCGTCAAGCTAGTTTTCATCACGTTCATATGATTTGTGTTCGGTACTTTGATAATTTGATATGTGGGTGGACCGGTGCTTGGGTACTGCCCTTACTTGGACAAGCATCCCACTTATGATTAACCCCTATTGCAAGCATCCGCAACTACAAAAGAAGTAAGGTAAACCTAACCACATCATTAAACATATGGATCCAAATCAGCCCCTAACGAAGCAACGCATAACCTAGGGTTTAAGCTTTTGTCACTCTAGCAACCCATCATCTACTTATTACTTCCCCATGCCTTCCTCTAGGCCCAAATAATGGTGAAGTGTCATGTAGTCGACGTTCACATAACACCACCAGAGGAAAAGACAACATACATCTCATCAAAATATCGAACGAATACCAAATTCACATGACTACTAATAGCAAGACTTCACCCATGTCCTCAGGAACAAACGTAACTACTCACAAAGCATATTCATGTTCATAATCAGAGGAGTAATAATATGCATTAAGGATCTGAACATATGATCTTCCACCAAGTAAACCAATTAGCAGCAACTACAAGGAGTAATCAACACTACTAGCAACCCACAAGTACCAATTTGTGGTTTTGATACAAGATTGGATACAAGAGATGAACTAGGGTTTTTAGAGGAGATGGTGCTGGTGAAGATGTTGATGGAGATTGACCCCCTCCCGATGAGAGGATCGTTGGTGATGATTTCCCCCTCCAGGAGGGAAGTGTCCCCGGCAGAACAGCACCGCCAGAGCCCTAGATTGGTTCCGCCAAGGTTCCGCCTCGTGGCAGCGGAATTTCGTCCCGTAAGCTTGCCCACGATTTTTTCCAGGGTAAAAGCTCCCATATAGCAGAAGAAGGACACCGGGGGCCCACCAGGGGGCCCAGGAGACAGGGGCGCGCCTAGTAGGGGTGGGCGCGCCCCCCACCCTCCTGGGCAGGGTGTGGGCCCCTGATGTATTTCTTTCGCCCAATAATTCTTATTAATTCTAAAAACATGTTTCGTGGAGTTTCAGGATTTTTGGAGCAGTGCAGAATAGGTTTCCAATGTTTGCTCCTTTTCCAGCCAGAATTCCAGCTGCCGGCATTCCCCCTCTTCATGGTAAACATTGTAAAATAAGAGAGAATAGCCATAAGTATTGAGATATAATGTGTAATAACAGCCCATAATGAAATAAATATTGATATAAAAGCATGATGCAAAATGGACGTATCAACTCCCCCAAGCTTAGACCTCGCTTGTCCTCAAGCGGAAGCCGAAACCAAAAAATATGTCCACATGTTTAGAGATAGAGGTGTCGATAAAAATAAAATACGGACATGAGCGCATCATGATCATTCTTATAACATCAACATAAATAAATTTTATCATATGATTTCTTATGCTCAAGTAAAAATCAATTCACAATGTCAAGTATGGTTCAAAAACTTCATTGAGGACTAACAAACTATAATCTCAGTTATTGAAGCAATTGCAATTTATCATAACATCAGAAAGAGTCATCAATAGAGCTTTTCAGCAAGTCCACATACTCAACTATCATGTAGTCTTCTATAATTGCTAACACTCACACAATACTTGTGTTTATGGAGTTTCAGCCGGACACTAAGAAAGATAGGGGCTTATAGTATTGCCTCCCAACGTATTCACCTTTAGGTGATGTCAACAATAATAACCCATGCTAACTTACATCCAATTGGATATATATATCATGATCTTTCAAACACGAGGAGCTTGCCAAAAGGATAAAATGAAAAAGGGAAAGGTGAGGATCACCTTGACTCAAGCATAAAGTAAAAACATAAAGTAAAAGATAGGCCCTTCGTAGAGGGAAGCAGAGGTTGTCATGCGCATTTAGGGTTGGAAGCACAAAATCTTAATGCAAAAGAACATCACTTTATATTGCCCCTTGTATGTGGAGCTTTATTATGCAGTCCGTCGCTTTTATTACTTCCACAACAAGATCTTACAAAGCTTATTTTCTCTGCACTAATAAGTCATACATATTTAGATAGCAATTTTTATTGCCTGCAACATGACAACTTACTTGAAGGATCTTACTCAATCCATAGGTAGGTATGGTGGACTCTCATGGTAAAACTGGGTTTAAGGATATTTGGAAGCACAAGTAGTATCTCTACTTGGTGCTAGGAATTTGGCTAGCATGAGGGGGAAAGGCAAGCTCAACATGTTTGGAAGGTTAGTGACAATATACTTTAACTGAGATGTGCGAAAACATAAACCATTACGTTGTCTTCCTTGTCCAACGTCAACTCTTTTAGCATGTCATACTTAATGAGTGCTCCCAATCATAAAAGGTGTCCAAGATAATATATTTATATGTGAACCCCTCTTTCCTTATCACTTCCTATTAATTGCAATGATGACCAAAACTATGTTTATTAACTCTCAACAACTTTTATGCCGCATACTTTCTATGTGTGAAGTCATCACTTACCATAAGATCAATATGAACTCTTTTATTCTTTCTACTTTCTCAAGATCATAGCAACGTAGCAAAGCCCTTGACTCAACACTAATCTTTATTATAGATAGCTCACAGACTCGATTACAAAAAGAGATCACAAAGCAAGACTTAAAACTATTTGATATCAAAAACTTCAATCTACTAGATCAAGATACTACTAAAGGATCAAACTAAATAAAACGGTAAAGATAGGAATGTGATGGTGATACGATACCGGGGAACCTCCCCCAAGCTTGGCAGTTGCCAAGGGGAGTGCCCATACCCATGTGATTATGTCTCCTTCTTCACGGTTGGAGTTATGATCTTCTTGGCGATGACGCCCCTCAGGATACAGTTCTCCTCCTCGAGCTTATTGACTTGTTGTTTGAGATCCATAATTTCTTTACGGAGCTTGCCCGTAACGGCCAAAGCTCCCTTTACCCAAGGATGCTGCATAGCTTCTAGAGAACAAGTAAAGCTCTTTTTCATATTTTCATAAGAAAGGAATCTAAAGTTGGAAGGGAGGACCGAAGTTGGAATAGCCAAGCTAGGTAGTTCCCCCATCATGGATTCTGCTTGGAGACGAGAGGTAACTTCTTGATCCTCCTCCATGGCATCTATCCTTTTCAAATCAGCCTCCATCTCATCCTCTGTTGATGGTCCAAAGTGATAAGCATCGCTATTTGCTCCTGGACCTGGTGTTGGATGGGACACCCGACTCTCCCCGACTGACTCTTGAGAGGACTGTTGCTCTAATCTGCAGCAAGAACAGCTCGAAACAAAAACAGAGGATATTTGCGTGATATGGTGGTCAAAACCTTCAGGAGTATATATAATGAATTTTTACCAACCAAAATACATAACTTGCAAGAAAACGGAGTCCGGGAGGCACACGAGGTGTCCACGAGACAAGGGGCGCGCCTAGTAAGGGTGGGTGCGCCCTCCACTCTCGTGGGGGCCTTGTGTCCCTTTCGGACTACTTCTTTCTTCCTAAAATTCTTAAATATTCCAAAACTGATAAAAATTGCCATTGGAGTTGTTTTGGATTCGGTTTACTTACCGTATCACATACCTATTCCTTTTTGGAGTGTGGAACGTTCTGGAAAGTGTCCCTTATGTATTCCTCTGGGGTTACGTTTTCAATAATATTAGTTTCAACATTGATAGGATTACTTGAAATATAATGTTTAATTCTTTGACCGTTCACCACCCTCGGACTTGTGCCTTCGAAGTTATTGATTTTTATGGCACCAGAATGGCTCCTCGATAACGTAAGGACCTTCCCATTTAGAGAGAAGTTTTCCTGCAAAAAATCTTAAACGAGAGTTGAATAATAACACATAATCTCCTACATTAAACTCACGCTTTTGTATCCTTTTATCATGCCAGCGTTTGACTTTTTCTTTGAATAACTTGGCATTCTCATATGCTTGGGTTCTCCATTCATCAAGTGAGCTAATCTCAAACAACCTCTTCTCACCGGCAAGTTTGAAGTCATAGTTGAGCTCTTTAACAGCCCAATATGCTTTATGTTCAAGTTCAAGAGGTAAATGACAAGCTTTTCCATAAACCATCTTATAAGGAGACATACCCATAGGATTCTTGTATGCAGTTCTATAGGCCCATAATGCATCATCGAGTTTTTTGGACCAATTCTTTCTAGATCTATTCACAGTCTTTTGCGAAATTAATTTGAGCTCTCTATTGCTCAGCTCTACTTGACCACTAGACTGCGGATGATAAGTAGATGCGATTCTATGATTAACATCATACTTAGCAAGCATCTTACGGAAAGCACCATGAATAAAATGTGAACCACCATCAGTCATAAGATATCTAGGGACTCCAAACCTCGGAAAAATAACTTCTTTAGGCCTTGTTCGGTTACGCCCAGCCCGGCGAGGTTTTGGGTCCAATCCACGCGGGTCCACAGGGATTACCCCCGCCGGGGAATAAACCCGGCCCATCCAGTTTTTCTCGTTCGGTTAAGCCCCGCGTTGTATTTCCCCGGCCCAAACCTCTCCAAACCCACGCGGAAAAAATCATCCACTAGCACCCCGTGGAAGGAATCCCTGAGCGAGGCGCTCGTCTCATCTCTCTCGAGCGACAGAAGCGGCGGCAAGGAGGCGGCGGGGACGAGTGGACGGCGGCGGCGCAACCTACCCGGAGGAGGAGGGTGCCCTCCTGCTTCGACGACCTGCCACGAAGCCCGCTGGAACCCTAGCCTCTGATTGTCCCATCTCCCCTGCCGCCCCCTTGCCGCGGGCCCGCGGCCGGAACCCTAGCTCCGGAGAAGTGGTTGCTGCAGGCGAGGAGATCTCTGGTTAGTTCTCTCCCCCTCCCTTCCACCGCCTTTCTCTCTAGCAGCACTAATTTGCCCCCTCCATGAAAACCTAGACAAATATTGATCTGTCTTCCCAAATGTGGTCGTCAAGGTCGAGACTTTTCTTGGGGTTTCCTAGGAACTAGCATCAATTGTTATTTCATCATTTGTCTTCCCGAATGTGGTCGTCAAGATCTGTCTTCCCGTTGTTAGTAATTTGTACTGGAGTCAGCAGTACAATTTTGTGTTAGTAAATGGAGTCAGCAGGTTACTCTGTATTGGAGTCAGTAGTACAATTTGGTGTTAGTAATTTGGATTTGTTTTATTTTTCTTGACATAATTATTGTAGTAGTAGTATAATTGTTAGTCTATCTCTTGGTATAAAGAAGGACTATCTAATCTGGAGGAACAACAATGCATGTTGTTTTTGTTGCTGACTGCTGATAGTACAATATGATGTTCGTCCCAAAATGTAGTATGTGAACCTAATCTCTGTTAGCAGCAGAGCACATACTTCCAAAGATTTTTTATGTCCGAACAAAAGATACTTCGGGTATTATCATTGGTAGATTATATAATTACTTCGGGTATGATCATTGGTAGATTATATAATTGTTCTGTTCATGGTGTGTGATCATCATCTGTTCTTCATTGGTACACATTGCAGTTGTCCTTTTTTCTAGTGTTGTCCTTTTTGTTAGATGATGTTCCAATGCCAGATATTTTGATGATGCCAGATATAAGCTAGCTTCGCCGCCTGACAGCTGCAGCAAGACCCTGAATTGGGCAGCATCGTGAAGGACAAGGTAGATTAATCCTCTTGTTTTAATCTTCTCCTTATTCATGTACTATTGGTTATTATTGCTTGGTCGATAGATCTGTGTTACAAACTGTTTTTTTGGTAAGCTGAGAGCTATGTTAGTATCTTACATTACTAGACATTGTAGTTGTTGAAGAATTTTTGCTCTTACTTCAGTTGTTTTTTTGGTAAACTGTTTGTTTGTACAACTTGCACTCTTACTGATTTGGTGTAGTAGTAATAACTAGCCAAAATTTTCTTCTTTAGACTTGGAATGGATCCTGAAATGAGGGATCGTGTTAGGAAGAGGGAGGAGGAGGATGACGAAATGGTGTTATTTGTTTTCCCTGCACTACATTTGATAGAGACCGATGGAGTTTCTCTTAGGGAGCGGAGGATTCCGCGTCATACATCATCGCTAACAGGCGAGATGTTTGTTAAGGAGTTACTCGAAGGGCACGTCAAAAACTGTCGGGTAGCATTTAGGATGGAGCCGCGTATCTTCAAATCTTTGGCTAATTATCTTTGAAGGGAGAAGTTGGTGAAAGATACCAGAATTAAAGTCAAAGAGAAACTAGCATCATTTCTGTGGATGTTATCCCATAATTCTTCATTTGAAGACCTTCAAGTTCGGTTTGGTCACAGTGGGGATACTTTCCATTGGCAAATGAAGAATTTCTTTGACATCATCCCTATTCTCTCCAAGCATTTTTTGAAGCCTCCAAATCCCAGTCAAGTGCATCCGAAGATTCAGTCGGACACGAGATTCTTTCCTTATTTTTAGGTTTTTGCTTCGCCAACTTTGATCCACATCGATAACTTACTCTTCATGTTATAGGTGCTAAGTTATAGTATTTCGTTGCAGAACTGCATTGGGGCAATTGATGGGACACATGTTCCCATAACAATTTCAGGAGAAAAAGCCGCACCATTCAGAAATAGGAAAGGGACCCTAAGCCATAATGTTATGGTCGTGTGCGACTTCGACCTGAACTTCACCTTCATTTCTTGTGGCTGGGAGGGATCTGCTACCGATGCTAAAGTTCTCCGGTCAGCACTTAATAGTGGGTTTCATGTACCTCCGGGCAAGTTTTATCTGGTTGAAGGTGGTTATGCCAACACACCTTACTTGGCACCGTATCGTGGTGTTCGGTACCATCTGAAGGAGTTTGCACGCGGTCGCCGTCGACCCCAAAATCACAGGGAGCTATTCAATCTCCGTCATGCCGTGTTACGAAATCACGTCGAACGGGGATTAGGAATCTTGAAGAAGCGGTTCCCAATCCTAAAAGTGGGCACGCATCATCGAATAGAGAACCAAGTCAAGCTACCAGCAGCGGCGGCAATCTTACATAACATCATCCGATCTGAAAAAGGAGATGAGCGTTGGTTAGATAACCAACCAAACAATATACCTGTCATGAATTTTGTTGATCTTCCTGACGGTGATATTCCTCAAAATCATCAAATCAACCATGAAGGCGACAACCTTAGAGATGCCATTGCTCATCAAATGTGGGCTGATTATCGACATGCATAACTTGCCATTTGTAGTGTAGTAGTAATAAGTATAGTGTAGAAGTTTATGTTTTTTTCTATTGTTCATGTCATGAATATTGTTCAAAAGTCACTATGATGACTGCTCGAGGGTCACCAAGGTTGGGCCTCCTCAAAAAAGCTGTCGAAAGGGATAGAGCATCACCTCCTACAAGCAGTGTGACAAAGAGGAGGAGAGGGTCTCCCAAAGGTAATAAACTAGCCATGACTTTATTTCTCTTGTCGGGACTTTATTTGCTTAAAACCAAAATAGTTAAGATAGAAAAAGGTACATTAACATACAATGTGGAAATGCAGAAGATAGAGCACAGTGGAATGCAAGCCTTGAGAAAGATCTTGTGGACTTGCTTTGTGAGCATGATACACCTGAACATAAGGGTCAAAATGGATGGAGCTCAGAAGCATGGAATACGATAGTGAAGAAATTCCACCAAAAGAATCCTTATGCTAGGTACGAGAAGAAGAAAATCCAAGAAAAGGAAAAAAGAGTTGAAAAAAGAATACAAGATGATCAAAGAGATAAGGAAGCAAAGCAGCGTTTCATGGGATGACCGGCAGTGCAGGATTCCAGCGGATCCACCACTTTGGAAAAACATCATCATAGTAAGAATGTCATTGTTATTCCGTAAAAGTTTCATTACTTGTTTCATGCTCTAATATCATTTTCTTGTCAACTATGTAGTCACACCCTAAAGCTGGAAAGTTCAAGACAAAAGCCTTCCCTCTTTTTGAAGCTTTGGGAGAATTGCATGATGGTTAGTTATCAACTTCATTCATATACTCATGTCATTGTTTTATGTTTGTTTACTCTTCTAGTTTGAAATCTTATATTTGATTGTCACTTTAACTTGTAGGCCAAACTGCAGAAGGGACATATAACTTCACCTCTATCGAGTCATCACATTGCTCAACCCAATCACATCTCGAGAATCTTGGAGGAGCTAGCAAGAATCAAGGAGAAACATGAGCTGATGGTGAGAATCTTGGAGGAGAAAGGGTGCAGATTGATGAAGATGTTGAGGAGGTTTATGTGCAAGAAAACATTGCTGTGGAGCCCCAGCAAACTCAACCAAATTTGGCTACTGCACCCTCAAGAAATGGAGAAGAGAAAGAACCAAAGAGAAGGAGGGGGGCGAATGGTGATGTGGCTGCAATGATGGAGAAGTACTTGGAAATAAGGACGAAGCAGGTGGAGGATGAGAGGAATAAGCCAAGGGTCGTGGATGAGTACTCTATCAAAAACTGCATTGATCTGCTGAAAACAATGGAGATCACACTTGAAGAAGAAGTTAAGGCTTTCCGAGTCTTCAAGATCCTCGAGAACCGAGAGATTTTCATGAGTGCCAGACCGGAGACTGCTCTTATGTGGCTGAGAGCTGAAATGGAATAACTCAGGTACTCCTCTTTTCAATTAGTCCATGTTACTAAACTCCTTGCTAGCCATTTAGTCCATGCTGTTGTTGCTGCTGCTGCTGTAAAGACATTATTTTCTGCTGAAATGGATAGTTGTTTTAAATATATTTATTAAGTTCTTTTGCAAACTATTAGACTGACTGGTTATAGGAATACTTTGCTTGAATAATACAACCTTTTTTCAAATGATTGCTTGATGTATCGACACAGGTTGACAAGTGCTTGTGTTGTAGCTAGTCTAGGCTGATTTTCTTGTAGTTGTAGTCATTGTCTATTTCTAAACTGCTATGATGCCTTGTCCCTAGAAAATAAAAAGGGATGCTTTTAACATAGATCAGAGGATAGAGATTGATTTACCTACTGTTTATGTATGTTTTTCTCATTGTTTCCATTCCTGGAAATAAAACTGCCAAGTATTTCACTCTCAAACTAATTTTGGGTTTGAATGGTTTCAAAAAGCAGGAGTTCTACATAAGAAGGCTCCAGAAGAAGAGCGAAGGTGCCGCGACTTGGATCTATTTGTGTGTGCTTTTCAGTGGAAGGCTTCATATCTATTCGCTGGGTTTTGTCCATGTAATATTTGTAGAGAAACTAAACACTATTTCTGAAACGACTGACTGTAGCGTGGAAGAATTTGGGAGGAACTGATAATTAAGCTCTTGTGGTCTATTCAACATATTATATATTATGCATGCTCCAAATTGCTATTATTTTTGTTAGTATTTGTGCCCTGTTCAAATCTTAGAATTGTTGTTATTGTTGGGATAATAAGTGTTTTAAACTGTCAGTGTTATTGTCACTTCAGTCTGCATCTGTGTCATTACTGCATGAGAATTGTTGTTATCTATATGTACCACTTCATCTATGTCAATACTGTTTTCCCTGTGGTCCAGTGCCCTTGGGGACTAACCGAATGCATGAGAGTGGCGTGGATTGCATACTGGCAGGGATTTGGTCCCCAAGTGGTTTTGGTGTCAAGCGGGGATCACCCAATCCTCTAGAGGATTAAATCCACTAGAGGATTAATTCTGCTACAACCGGACAGGGCCTTAAGCATTTTAATAGAAGTGTTATGATCAACACTACTAGTTGGAATATCTTCTACCCACTTAGTAACATAATCAACAGCAACTAAAATATGTGTATAACCATTAGAGGCAGGAAAAGGTCCCATATAATCAAAGCCCCAAACATCAAATGGTTCAATAACAAGAGAGTAATTCATAGGCATTTCTTGATGTCTACTAATGTTACCTATTCTTTGACATTCATCACAAGATAAGACAAACTTACGAACATCTTTGAAGAGAGTAGGCCAATAAAAACCAGATTGTAGTACCTTATGTGAAGTTCTATCTCCAGCGTGGTGTTCTCCATAGGATTCAGAGTGACACTTGCGTAGGATCTGTTCCTATTCATGCTCAGGCACACAACGTCTAATAACACCATCTACTCCTTCTTTATAAAGGTGTGGGTCATCCCAGAAGTAATGTCTTAAATCATAAAAGAACTTTTTCTTTTGCTAGTATGTGAAGCTAGGCGGGATAAATTTAGCAACAATGTAATTAGCATAATCAGCATACCAAGGAGCAGTATGAGAAGCATTAACGACCGCTAATTGTTCATCAGGAAAGCTATCATCAATAGGCAGTTGATACGTCTCCGTCGTATCTACTTTTCCAAACACTTTTGCCCTTGTTTTGGACTCTAACTTGTATGATTTGAATGGAACTAACCTGGATTGACGCTGTTTTCAGCAGAATTGCCATGGTGTTGTTTTTTGTGCAGAAAATAAAAGTTCTCGGAATGACCTGAAACTCCACGGAACACCTTAGAAAAAACAATAAAAAATCCTCTCAAAAGATGAAGACCAGGGGGCCCACACTCTATCCACGAGGGTGGGGGCGCCCCCCGGGTGCGCCCCCCAACCTCGTGGGCCCCCTGGTGGCCCTCCGACACCAACTCCAACTCCATATATTGGCTTTCGGGGAGAAAAAAATCAGAGAGAAGAAATCATCGCGTTTTACGATACGGAGCCGCCGCCAAGGCCTAATCTCTCAGGAGGGCTTATCTGGAGTCCGTTCGTTGCTCCGGAGAGGGGCATTCGTCGCCGTCGTCATCATCAACCATCCTCCATCACCAATTTCATGATGCTCACCGCCGTGCGTGAGTAATTGCATCGTAGGCTTGCTGGACGATGATGGGTTGGATGAGATTTGTCATGTAATCGAGTTAGTTTTGTTAGGGTTTGATCCCTAGTATCCATTATGTTCTGAGATTGATGTTGCTATGACTTTGCTATGCTTAATGCTTGTCACTAGGGCTCGAGTGCCATGATTTCAGATCTGAACCTATTATGTTTTCATGAATATATGTGTGTTCTTGATCCTATCTTGCAAGTCTATAGTCACCTACTATGTGTTATGATCCGGCAACCCCGAAGTGACAATAATCGGGACCACTCCCGGTGATGACCATAGTTTGAGGAGTTCATGTATTCACTATGTGCTAATGCTTTGTTCCGGTTCTCTATTAAAAGGAGGCCTTAATATCCCTTAGTTTCCAGTAGGACCCCGCTGCCACGGGAGGGTAGGACAAAAGATGTCATGCAAGTTCTTTTCCATAAGCACGTATGACTATATACGGAATACATGCCTACATTACATTGATGAACTTGAGCTAGTTCTGTGTCACCCTATGTTATGACTGTTACATGACGAACCACATCCGGCATAATTATCCATTGCTAATCCGGTGCCTACGAGTTTTCCATATACTGGTTTACACTTATTTACTTTTCCGTTGCTACTGTTACAATCATTACAAAATACCAAAAACATTACTTTTGCTGTCTTTACTTTTGTTACCGTTACCACCACTATCATATTACTTTGCTACTAAACACTTTGCTGCAGATACTAAGTTTCCAGGTGTGGTTGAATTGACAACTCAGCTGCTAATACTTGAGAATATTCTTTGGCTCCCCTTGTGTTGAATCAATAAATTTGGGTTGAATACTCTAACCTCGAAAACTGTTGCAATCCCCTATACTTGTGGGTTATCAAGACCTTTTTCTGGCGCCGTTGCCGGGGAGCATAGCTCTATTCTTTGAGTCACTTGGGATTTATATCTGCTGGACACAATGAAGAACTTGAAAGATGATCGTGTTGGAAATATGCCCTAGAGGCAATAATAAATTAGTTATTATTATATTTCCTTGTTCATGATAATTGTCTTTTATTCATGCTATAACTGTATTATCCGGAAATCGTAATACACGTGTGAATACATAGACCCCAATATGTCCCTAGTGAGCCTCTAGTTGACTAGCTCGTTGTGATCAACAGATAGTCATGGTTTCCTGGCTATGGACATTGGATGTCGTTGATAACGGGATCACATCATTAGGAGAATGATGTGATGGACAAGACCCAATCCTAAGCATAGCACAAAGATCGTGTAGTTCATTTGCTAGAGCTTTTCCAATGTCAAGTATCTCTTCCTTAGACCATGAGATCGTGTAACTCCCGGATACTGTAGGAGTGCTTTGGGTGTATCAAACGTCACAACGTAACTGGGTGGCTATAAAGGTGCATTACAGGTATCTCCGAAAGTGTCTGTTGGGTTAGCACGAATCGAGACTGGGATTTGTCACTCCGTGTAAGTGGAGAGGTATCTCTGGGCCCACTCGGTAGGACATCATCATTTGCGCAATGTGACCAAGGAGTTGATCACGGGATGATGTATTACGGAACGAGTAAAGAGACTTGCCGGTAACGAGATTGAACAAGGTATAAGGATACCGACGATCGAATCTCGGGCAAGTAAAATATCGCTAGACAAAGGGAATTGTATACGGGATTGATTAAGTCCTTGACATCGTGGTTCATCCGATGAGATCATCGTGGAACATGTGGGAGCCAACATGGGTATCCAGATCCCGCTGTTGGTTATTTACCGGAGAACGTCTCGGTCATGTCTACATGTCTCCCGAACCCGTAGGGTCTACACACTTAAGGTTCGATGACGCTAGGGTTATAAAGGAAGTTTGTATGTGGTTACCGAATGTTGTTCGGAGTCCCGGATGAGATCCCGGACGTCACGAGGAGTTCCGGAATGGTCCGGAGGTAAAGATTTATATATGGGAAGTCCTATTTTGGCCACCGGAAAATGTTCGGGATTTTTCGGTATTGTACCAAGAAGGTTCTAGAAGGTTCCGGAGTGGGGCCCACCTGCATGGGGGGACCCACATGAACGTGGGTAGTGGGGGCAAGGCCCCACACCCCTGGTCAAGGCGCACCAAGATCCCCCCTTAGAAGGAATAAGATCATATCCCAAAGGGATAAGATCAAGATCCCTAAAAAGGGGGGATAGCAATCGGTGGGGAAGGAAATGATGGGATTTCTTTCCTCCCACCTTTGCCAACGCCCCAATGGACTTGGAGGGCAAGAAACCAGCCCCCTCCACCCCTATATATAGTGGGGAGGCGCATGGGAGCTTCACCCTTGCCCCTGGTGCAGCCCTCCCTCTCCCAAGTGCTCCTCCTCTCTCGCGGTGCTTGGCGAAGCCCTGCAGGATTGCCTCGCTCCTCCACCACCACCACGCCGTTGTGTTGCTGCTGGACGGAGTCTTCCTCAACCTCTCCCTCTCTCCTTGCTGGATCAAGGCATGGGAGACGTCACTGGGCTGTACGTGTGTTGAACGCGGAGGTGCCGTGCGTTCGGCACTTGATCATCGGTGATTTGAATCACGACGAGTACGACTCCATCAACCCCGTTCACTTGAACGCTTCCGCTTAGAGATCTACAAGGGTATGTAGATGCACTCTCCTTTCTACTCGTTGCTGGTCTCTCCATAGATAGATCTTGGTGATACGTAGGAAAATTTTTGAATTTCTGCTACGTTCCCCAACAGATCGAACTACTATGTTGCCCTCAACTACGAGGGGAGGTAAAGGACTGCCATCTAGCCTTGCACTAGATTCTCCTTCTGTTATGAGTAAGTTTGCGACACCTAAACCTGTTACTGCTGTGAATTCTGATATGTCGCATGTTATTGATGATGCCACTTCTGCTATGCATGATACTTATGATGAAACTACTTCTATGCTTGATACTACTATGCCCCTTGGTGAATTTCTTGATGAGCAAATTGCTAGGTCAAGAGAAAGAGAAATTATTGAACCTGAACACGATGATGTTAGTGATGATGAAAATATGCCTACTATTCCTGAGGGTTATCTTTTTGATGCGGAATCTTCTGGAGCTATTCTTGCTTGCCAGGATAGACATGAACTTAAGATGTTGCTAGTTAAATGGAGTAAAGAATCTTTTAGAGATAGGATGAAACCCGATCCTGCTTTTGCTACTTCACCTATCTGTGTTCCTGATCAGGATTATTATGATTTTTCTGTTGATCTAGATATAATTACTTTGGCTGAATCTGATCCTTTTTATGGTTATGAATCTGAAACTGTTGTGGGACATCTTACTAAGTTAAATGATATAGCTGCCCTGTTTACTAATAATGAGAGATCGCACTACCTTTATTTACTCAAAATCTTTCCGTTCTCATTAAAGGGTGATGCTAAGATATGGTTTAATTATCTTGATCCTGGTTGTGTGCAAAGTCCCCAGGATATGATTTATTATTTCTCTGCTAAATATTTCCCCGCTCATAAGAAACAAGCTGCCTTGAGGGAAATATACAACTTTGTGCAAATTGAAGAAGAGAGTCTCCCACAAGCTTGGGGAGGCTTCTCAAGTTACTTAATGCTTTGCCTGATCATCCTCTTAAGGAACCTGAAATGTTTGATATCTTTTATAATGGACTAACTGATGCTTCCAGAGATTTCCTGGATAGCTGTGCTGGTTCTCTTTTCAGGGAAAGAACACCGGATGACGCTGAAATTCTATTGAATAATATGTTGGCAAATGAAAATAATTGGGCACCTCCCGAGCCACCTCCTAAGCCAGTTCCAGAGCCAATTACTGAGCCTATTCCTAAACCAACTCCGAAGAAGAGAGGTGTTCTATTTCTCAGTCCCGAAGATATGCAAGAGGCAAAGAAATCTATGAAAGAAAAAGGTATTAAAGCTGAAGATGTTAAGAATTTACCTCCTATTGAAGAAATACATGGTCTTAATTTACCGCCTGCTGAAGAAGTATATGATCTCAATTACTTATTTACTGAAGAACCTCCTGATATCCCGACACAGGTAGTAAAGGTAAATTCTTTCTATAGATATGATAAAGATGAAGTCCCTCCTACTAAAATTGCTAGTCAGTGCTTGGATGAGTTTGATGACTTTATGTTTAAGCAAGAGGACTTTAATGCTTATTTTGGTAGACAATTAAAACAGAATACCTTTATGATTAAACGCTTGGGTGATTATATGGATGATATTAGAGGTGAACTTAAACTTGTTAGCAAACATGATTCTATGGTTACCACTCAAGTAGAACAAGTACTTAAAGCTCAGAAAGAAGTGCTTGATGAAATGAATAGTAAGAAAAATGATTACTCTGTTAGAGTGGCTAGTAGAACTGGTAGAATGACTCAGGAACCTTTGTATCCTGAAGGCCACCCTAAGAAAATCAAGCAAGATTCTCAGAGAAATAATATTGATGTACCTAGTTCTTCTAAGAGGAAGAAAAAGAAAAATGATAGGACTTTGCAAACTTCTAGTGAACCTATTGCTGAACCACCTGAGAATCCGAATGATATCTCTATTTCTGATGCTGAAACACAACCAGGTGATGAACATGAACCTAGTGATAATGTTAATGATAATGTTCATGTTGATGCTCAACCTAGTAATGATAATGATGTAGAAGTTGAACCTGCTGTTGATCTTGATAACCCACAATCAAGGAATCAACGTTATGATAAAAGAGACTTCGTTGCTAGGAAACATGGTAAAGAAAGGGAACCATGGGTTCAGAAACCCATGCCTTTTCCTTCGAAACCATCCAAGAAAAAGGATGATGAGTATTTTGAGCGCTTTGCTGAAATGATTAGACCCATCTTTTTGCGTATGCGATTAACTGATGTGCTCAAAACAAATCCTTATGCTAAGTATATGAAGGATATTATTACTAATAAAAGAAAGATACCTGAAGATGAAATTTCCACCATGCTTGCTAATTATACTCTTAAGGGTGGAATACCAAAGAAACTTGGAGATCCAGGAGTACCTACTATACCATGCTCCATTAAAAGAAATTATGTTAAAACTGCTTTATGTGATCTTGGAGCCGGTGTCAGTGTTATGCCTCTCTCTTTATATCGTAGACTTGACTTGAATAAGTTGACACCTACTGAAATATCTTTGCAAATGGCTGATAAATCAACTGTTATACCTGTCGGTATTTGTGAGGATGTGCCTGTTGTAGTTGCAAACGTTACTATTTTAACGGACTTTGTTATTCTTGATATTCCCGAGGATGATAGTATGTCTATTATTCTTCGAAGACCTTTCCTTAATACTGCAGGAGCAGTTATTGATTGCACCAAAGGCAATGTCACTTTTCATGTTAATGGCAATGAGCACACGGTACACTTTCCGAGAAAACAACCTCAAGTTTATAGTATCAACTCTATTGGAAAAATTCCATCGATTATATTTGGAGGTTTTGAATTTCCTCTCCCTACTGTCAAGAAAAAGTATGATATTCTTATTGTTGGGGATTTTCATATCCCCGTTGAGGTAACTTAGTGTTATTCGAAATTTCTCCGGTTCCGTGATTATTCGGAATGAGTTTGTTAAGAAGACTTGATCAACCTTGTTAGTGGGTACATTTTGATGATCACGAGATGGATGAAACTAGAAGCACAACTTTCTGTACCCTCTTTAGATTTTCTGTTATTTAGTAGAAATTAAGTAAAATAGTATTTTTCTGTCTGTCTCCTAACTTATCCGTGCAAAATAAAAATATCCCGAAAATAAAAGACCTCAGAATGCCATGCCAATTTAATATGATTTTTTTGGGAATATTTGAGGATTTACTGTGCAAAAATTACCGCGGGGGGGAGCTGCCACCTGGCCACGAGGGTGGAGGGCACGCCCTACCCCCCTGGGCGCGCCTCCCTGCCTCGTGGGCCCACGGTGGCCCTCCTCCACTTATCCCTGCACCCATCTTCTTCCTCTGCTTCACACCAACATGAAAAACCAACTCAAGCACGAGTTCCAGCCCCCGTTGCTGTGATTTTTGATCTCCTTGCTCAAAGCACCTCTCGCAAAACTGCTTGGGGAGATTATTCCTTGGTATGTGACTCCTCCATTGGTCCAATTAGTTTTTGTTCTAGTGCTTTATTCATTGCAAATTTGTGCTGCATAGGTAACCATGTTCTTGAGCTTGCATGTCAAATTTATATAGTTCCAAGTAGTTCCAATGATTTATATAGGCCCTAGGCGTTTATGGGAGTTGTTGCTATCAATTTTATTGAAGTTGGTTCACTTTTATTTGAAGTTACTAAAAATTTCAGAATTTTTTAGAGAAAACAATATGTTGAGGAGGATGTTCCAAGGTGGTTCTTCAAGGAAGCAAGGTCCCAGACTTGCAATACGTGATGCTGACGAGGAACCACCAAGAGACACTCCTGTGAGGCCCTGTGAATGGCCATCGGAAATTTTTATGAATCAAGTGGGAATCAAAGAAGAATTTAGTGCATATTTGACAAACGTCGGTCTTGAGGACTTTGAAGCTGACAAATGCCCCCAGTATCATGATCTCACAAGTTCATTTGTGAGGAGGTTTGAGTTTTCATCTTCGCGTAATTCTCCTTCAGTCATGTTTGACCTTTATGATAAATCTTATACCATGGACTTAGAGGATTTTACTTCTACTTGCAAACTTCCATCTTGGGGTAATGTCAGGGATCCCCCTAAATCTGAATATAGAGACTTTCTTGCTAGAATAACTATGGGGGAATCTAGAGATATAACACAAGCCACTATAGGGAGCATTCACTTTCCTGCTATACATTATTTTGCTCCCTTCATAGGTAGATGTATTAATGCTAAGGATGAAGCATGTCACATGTGTGCCCCTGATCTCAGCATTCTTAGGAGTGCTGTGTTAGGATACCAATCTTATCATATGGGAGCCATTGTAGCTCGCAGGTTGCATCAGAATAGACATAACGGAGATTTCTTTGGAGGAATTTATGCAACCCTTTTAGCTAATTTTCTTGAGATAGACATTCGCGAGGTTGATATGGAATTACCTCCTTCTTATTTAGACTTTGATTCTATGGTTTCCCACCAGTTTGTTGAGAGGACTGAACCACCTCTCCAGTATCGACTAATCTTTAACAGATTTCGTGTAGTCCATATTGCTCTTCCTACCCCTCCTTTCTTTGATTCACAGGCAAAAAGAAGATATATTATTACTAGAGAGAAGGCAGATGAGTACGAAAGGAGAGCCGAGGCTGCTCGACTCCACGCTACAGCTCAGGCAGCGATAGCCGCTGCATCGCAGTATGACCCCATCTTCACCTATGGATATCCGCCAGGCTACCCCTGGCACTAGACCAACTTAGGCCAAAAGCCTAAGCTTGGGGGAGTACGTATTTCCCACCGACATTACATTCATGTTCACACACACTCATTGCTAGATATCGGTGCTCATACTCTTTCACTGTATTATCCATGTTAGTTTAATTTTCTTTTTCCTGCTTTCTTCTTGTGTGTTTGTTAAACTTTAAGAAAAAACCAAAAAAAATTAGTTAGTTTACTTTCCATGCTTGTAGTAGAATTAAAAAGAAAACCCAAAAATATTTCCCGTTCTTCTTTTACTTATTGGGAGCTTGTCGGTGTCAAAACCGGCGGATCTCGGATAGGGGGTCCCGAACTGTGCGTCTAGGCGGATGGTAACAGGAGACGAGGGACACGATGTTTTACCCAGGTTCGAGCCCTCTTGATGGAGGTAAAACCCTATGTCCTGCTTGATTAATATTGATGATATGGGTAGTACAAGAGTGGATCTACCACGAGATCAAGGAGGCTAAACCCTAAAGCTAGCCTATGGTATGATTGTTGTAATGTATGTTGTCCTACGGACTAAAGCCCTCCGGTTTATATAGACACCGGAGGAGGCTAGGGTTACACAGAGTCGGTTACAATGGTAGGAGATCTACATATCCGTATCGCCAAGCTTGCCTTCCATGCCAAGGAAAGTCCCATCCAGACACGGGACGGAGTCTTCAATCTTGTATCTTCGTAGTCTTGGAGTCCGGCGGACGATGATAGTCCGGCTGTCCGGACACCCCCTAGTCCAGGACTCCCTCAGTAGCCCCTGAACCAGGCTTCAATGATGATAAGTCCGGCGCGCATAATGTTCGGCATTGCAAGGCGGGTTCCTACCTTGAATAATCCAGAGAAGATCATGAACACCAGGATAGTGTCCGGCTCTGCAAAACAAATTCCACATTCCACCGTAGAGAGAATAAAATGTACACCAGTCCAATCTGCTGACGTATTATGTGGCGTGACATCACACCGCTACCAAGCCTTTGTTTGAATCGTTTTTTACCATACCACCTCAGCACGTTTAGCGAAGCGGTTTCCTTGGCACGTCTTGTTGAAGCAGAGATCGTGTTCCCCTTATTCCGGGATTCTCATCAATACGTGCATGGGTAACCCAACCATGCCCGTCGCCACGCCTCCTCCATCGAAGGTGAATCCCGAACGGTACGGAGACAACCCTTGGTATTTTTCCCCTTTATAAGAGGACCAAGGACCGTTCCTTTTCTTCAATCTCGCATCGAATCTCCTTCTCGCTCCTAGTTCCAGCACCCAGAGCCCCAGATTCGAGCGCTTCGGATTCTCAACCATGTCCGGCTCCGACCTCCATGGTCGGTGGATGCCCTCCTCCGTCACGGAGGAGGACATGTCAAAGCTGCGGGAGGCCAAGTACCTGTCCTACGAGATTTCGCACAGGTTGCCTGCCCAAGGGCAGGCTGTGCCCGACCCCGAGCCCGGTGAGTATGTTGTCTTCGTACCCCACCTCCGTCGGGGTTTAGGCTTCCCGACGGACGCCTTCGTGAGAGGGCTCATGTTCTACTACGGGCTGGATTTCAGGATTTGGCTCCGGAGTCCATCCTCCATATCTCCGCATTCATTATCGTCTGCGAGGCCTTCCTCCGCGTCACCCCCCACTTTGGCCTGTGGCTGAAAACCTTCAATATGGAGCCGAAGATGATCGAGGGGAGTCAAGCGGAGTGCGGCGGGGCGGCCATAAGCATAAGGGCCGATGCCCTGTGTCCTGAGGGTTCCTTCCAAGAGGAACTCGGACTGTGGCAACAGGAGTGGTTCTATATCACCGCTCCGAAGGGCAGCAAGCAAAAGCCGCTGCCTTCATTCCGCCCGGGACCTCCACGACAACTGATGTCGTGGGTCAACCAAGGGCTCAATTGGGGGCCGTCCGAAGACGTGCCCTCACTGCAGGGCCGGATTCGAGGCCTCCAAGCGAGGGAGATCAATCTGGTCGTGGTGATGCAGATAATGCTAACCAGGCGTCTCCTGCCCTGCAAACGCCGTCCTCTCCGTCTATGGGAGTTCAACCCGGAGGGACCTCGAATTCTCCAACACTTCATGGGTGCAACACCCGTGGAGATGTACAGGTTGTTCTTCGGACCGCAGGTGATGTGTCCGGAATTGACCGAGGACGCATGCCTAAGCCGCAATCGCCCGGATACTCAGGTAAATAGCTCAGAGTCCGGACGTTTTATTTATCTCCTTTCTAGGGTTCGCCTCCTGACCCATAACTTTTCACAGGAGTGGGTAGCGCGATCGAAGCTGATAAGGTGTCCGGCTCCCCTCCCAGAGACCGCACTGGAGCCCGTGCTGGTCAGAATGTTGGAGGTCGCGCCCGTAAAAGGGGGCGATGGGAAAGATAAAGGAGCTATTACTTCGCCCAAAGGGGCATCTGAAGAGGGGGGAATCAAAAACTCCTCCTTCCAGGGGGAGAAGAGGACCGCCTCCGAAGATCCGGAGGCCAAAGCCCCTAAACGGGGGAAGAGATCTTCACCGGGGGGTCCGGCGTCCGGGGAGAATCCGGACGTACAATCATCACCAAAGGATCAGCCCTCCAACGAGCCGTGAGTATGAAAAGGGGAGTTCATTAGTAAGAAAATACCTCCATTTGTGCTTCTGTGGGTGACCGAAATTTTTATCTTGCAGTTCGGATTTGCAGCCTTCGCAGATGAGTTCGTCTTCAGGGGACCTTCTTCCGGAGATGATAGAGAGCGAAACGCCCCCGTCTGCCGCGCCGTCAGATAGGGCAGACGAGCCTGAGGTATCGTCACGGAGGGTGTCCCCGAGTCCGGAGGGTCCGGGGAGTTCGGCGCCCGCTAGTGTCCGGCCGGGAGAACTGAAGAATCTGCTGGAGAGGGCGTCCATCTCAGAAGATCATCGTGCGTTGATGCGTATGGTGATTGGAAGGATTTCGTCCGCCGAGAGCAGATTGTGTGATGCCGCTACGAGTTCGCTGGCGGGATTTGAGGTACGCGAAAATGGCGCACCTATTTTTTTGGCCGTTTTGCACATAAAAGTGCGCCCTGTATAGGTAGTAGCCCCTGAGACTCGGTAGGTTGTCGAAAGCGACAGCGTGCCGAGGATCGAAATCGCAAGTAATGAATGTCGCCGTTCCTATGCAGGTGGCGGATAGTCCGAGGGCTAGCCGGACTAGTGGGGTTGCCGAGTTAATGCGGCAACTTGACGTGGCGGATGCGGACATCGCACTTGTCAACCGGTGACTAGACGAGTCGCAAGGTAAATGAGTTCTCCATAGTCGCTTTATTAAGGGGGTCAAAGCCCTCCTCTGATAAATTAAATGCTGTTATACAGGCGGTGCTGCTGCTGTGGAGAGCCTTCAGGCCGAACTTGCTCAAGCTAAGGAGCAAGCCCGAAGGTGTGACGCGGCTGCTTCGAGGGCGGCCGAGGAGTTGAAAGCCGAAAGGGCTGCACACTGCCTAAGCAGGGAAGAGGTGGCCGAATTGGCCGTGAAAGTAAAAGATGCTGCCGACCGCAATGAGGCTCTTGAAAAGGAGCGCTTATCAGAGCGGGAAGACCTGAGGAAGGCCACCGCGGAGGCCAAGGATGCCCGCTCTACAATGCGGGCCATGAAGGAGGGGCTGCGCCAGGCCGGAGATATCGTGGCTGGCAAGCCATTTCTGCTGTGTCGCTGGTTTATGGATCAAAAGTATGCTCAATTTGATCGGGTGTGGAGTTCGGAGGATCCGTATATGGACTTAGCGGCAAGTGTGGCTGATGCCGTTGAGCACTTCCGGAGCCAGAAGGATCACAAGACGGAAGAGCTATTTTGGTCTCAATTCCATAGTCCGGATCGCTCACTTCCGTTGACCGACCGGTTGGCCGAATGGGCCGAGCTAAATAGATTATCCGGACTTGCCATGACTGACATCGTGGCTCATGTCTGGCCAGAGAGGCCCAAGGCGACGAGCTACTTCGGCTTACTGCAGCAATTCCTTGGAGCGGTGCCGCATATCAAGGAGATGAAGCGGTCGGCCTGCATCGAAGGCGCGCGGATGGCTCTTGCCCGCGTGAAGGCGCATTGGACAGAGATGGATGCCGCTGCTGTTGCTGCCCCGGGTTCGGATGAAAGCCGGCTCCCCGCCGAGCACTATTTCGGGGAAGTTATGCGTGGTGCTCATGTAATAGAGTCGCAGTGCTAAAAAAATGTCACGTTCAAATGAACGTTTTAGCTTGTAAAACGATGATTATGCTATAACTGCTTTTTATACTTGTGCGTCCCAAGTAGTAAAACTTCTCCTATGCGGCCGTTTACGTATACATTTGTATAACCTGAAAGATTGCAGTCTTCGGCTTCAGCCCCCACGCACAAGGTGCGGGGGTGTTCGCAAAAATAGCACGTGTTCACACTTAATCCGACGTCTCGGTCCTTTTTAGGAGGTGGTAGAGTAGTAAACGAGGCAATCCGGACTATAATGCTTTATCACTTTCACTTAGCCAGTGGAGTTCGAGGATGGGGCTACGATATAGCCCCTGGGGGCACCGCACTTCTCCGATTTCGGGGCGTGTGTGTGCCTGACCGGGAAACGGTCCTTCGTCAAAGCGGGGAATTCTAAACATTCCGGTAGTCGATCGAGTGGTTGACCAGTCTCTCGCTATATCATGACAGTCAGTTTTCGGCTTTCTCTACTGAGGTGCTCGCCCAGCCGAACTGGGGCACAATCGCAGTAGTTCTCCTGGTGCCGCGTTAGCCGATGATACGGAACGTAAGGCAGCAAAACACAGGAGCCGGGCAAACCCAACATTTGACCAAAGACATGATTCGGAGCTGATGCATATAATGCCTAACTCGAGACGCCGAACACTCCCTAAGGTGTTCGGTCTTTATGATAATGGGCAGAATAATGCCCTAAGCCCCTAGTGTCCAGGTACGGGCATGGTCTTCTGACGCGGCCGATGCCAAAACGTCAGGCTCCGCTTTGGTTATAGGAAGAAACCAAGGGAGAATAACAACAAGAGACAGTAAAAAAGGTTTACGCAGGGTCTTAATTTGAAAAGCATCCTCGCAACGGGTCCCTACTGCAGGTCTGCGCCCGTGTCTCCGTTGTGCCGTTATCCTGGACGGGTATGCACATTGTTCATCTGTAAAAAGAGAGGAACGCTTAGTTTGAAAAAAATTCGTGCGAAAAAAAGGTATGTGTGAAAGAAAAAATATGAATAAGCAAAGCGGGGTTTGAATGAACCCGCGGTTGTTTGTGCGCACAGCCCCTTATGAAGGGGTGTGCGGCTAGGGAGCCCCTAGCCTACTGATGCCGGACTCGTCTATCCGAGTCCGGGGTCTTTGGGTGGCCCTCGCACTGAGATGATGCCACGCGGACCGGGCATCTTGAGTGTAAGAGACGCGTAATGTGGTATGGCGTTGAAACGGACAAAAGTCTTTCGTCCCAAGAGTGCTTGATATCCACTTTTGAATGGGACGATATGAAAAATTAGTTTTTCGCGCCGAAAGTTGTTCGGTGATCCAAACACGACTTCTAGTAATAGGGAGCCTGTGCACTTGGCATAAGGGCCTGGCGTCACTCCTTTGAAGGAAGTGCGGCTGTGTCGAATTTTGGTAGGGTCTATCCCCATCTTGCGGATTGTGTTTGAATACAGCAGGTTTAAGTCGCTGCCTCCGTCCATTAGGACTTTAGTAAATTGTAATCCGTCGATTATGGGATTCAATATCAGGGCAGTCCGTCCCGCGTTTCGAACGCTTCTGGAATAGTCCAGGTGGTCGAAAGTGATTGGTTTTGATATCCAATCTCTATGGTCTGCTGGGTTGGACCGTGCGAGGCTCTTTTTAGGAAGTGTCGCACTATTTTTCCGTATTATCACATGAAGTGAGTTTACTGTTCTGACCTCTTGTGGGAAAGTCTTTTGTTTTCCGGTGCTCTGCTGGTGGGGTTTATCGTCTTCGCTTGACGCGTCGAGCCCCTTGTGTTCGGCGTTTAGTCGGCCGGACTGTTTGAAAACCCAACAGTCTCGATGGGTATGGTTTGCAGGCCTTCCGGGGGTACTGTGGATTTGACATATCCAACCCAAAATCTTGTTTAAGTTGGACAGCTCATCGCCGTCATCCTTAAGAGGCGGTGTTTTGTTGTTTGGCCGCGAGCTTTTGAATCCGGCGTTGACTGCCGTGCTCTTTGGGCTTTTCTCTTGATTCCGACGCTGCTCTTTTCTGCGCCGTGATTTTCCATTTCCATCTCTTATCTCGGATGTACTTGGGTCACTGGTGCTGCATCTTGCTAGCCAGCTATCCTCTCCCACGCAGAAGCGGGTCATGAGGCTTGTTAGCGCGGACATTGTCCTCGGTTTCTCTTGGCCGAGGTGTCTGGCAAGCCATTCTTCTCGGACGTTGTGTTTAAAAGCTGCTAAGGCTTCAGCGTCCGGACAGTCGACTATTTGGTTCTTTTTAGTGAGGAACCTGTTCCAGAATTTGCGCGTTGACTCTCCGGGCTGTTGAGTTATGTGACTTAGATCATCTGCATCCGGAGGGCAGACATAAGTCCCTTGAAAATTTGCTCTAAACGCGTCCTCGAGCTCTTCCTAACTTCCCACAGTGTTTTCTGGGAGGCCTTTAAGACAATGACGGGCTGGCCCTTTGAGCTTGAGGGGTAGGTATTTTATGGCGTGGAGATCATCTCCTCTGGCCATGTGTATATGTAGTATATAATCTTCTATCCAGACTCCAGGGTCTGTTGTTCCATCATAGGCCTCTATGTTTATTGGTTTAAATCCTGCTGGGAATTCATGGTCCAGCACCTCATTGGTGAAACATAGTGGGTGTGCGGCGCCCCTGTATTTGGGTGTGCCGCTATCTTCGGACACTTGACGTGTTGCCTTGCTTCCTGGGGCCTTCTTCTTTGGCCCGTAGATGGACCTGGCTGGGCCATCTGTCCTTCCAAGTTCATTGGTTGGTTTATGTATGGCGCCGCTTTCAGATTTTGGCCTGTCATCCGGCCGTCTATCCAACCAGGCAGCCTCTTTGTTTTTTGACTGTGGGGGCTCTATGGCCTCGTCGTCGAATTCTGGTAGCAGCTTGCGCTTCGGGTAGCTCTTTGATTGGTGGCCATTGCCGTATTTATCCGCGGTTTTGAGTACTTTGCTCCACCTCATTCTGAGTGTGTCTTCCGCTGTTTTGAGCTTCCGCTTTTCCTTCTTCAAGCTTCTTGCAGTGTTGACGAGTCTTTTCCGAAGGTTTTTACCTTCCGGCGGTGTGTCCGGCGTGAGATCGTCTGAACCGTCATTTTCGCCGGGCCTGGACTGATTATCTGACTCGTCCTGTTCGGACGGTTGCTTATCTGCATGTTTGTCGTCCACTTTTGTGCCCTGCTGTATTGCGGGGTCCTTAGGAGCGTTGTTGTTGTCGAGGCGGGGCTTAGGGCGGCGTCTGCACCGCCGTTTTGGTTGTTTATCGGCGGGGTTATCCTCTGCCGCGGCTCGTTGGTCCTCGTTATCGCTATCTTTTGGGGTATCCACCATGTATATGTCATATGACGAGGTGGTCCTCGCGTGCCCTATAGGCGCTGCTTCTTGTTCGTCTCCGGCGTCGTCATCTATACCGTCGATGTCTTCGGAGCCGTAGTCTAGCATGTCGGTTAGATCGTCGACAGTGGCTACAAAGTGGGTGGTGGGTGGGCTCTGAATTTCTTCGTCGTCCGTATCCCAACCGTCCCGGCTATAGTCCGGCCAGGACTCTCCCGATAATGAGAGATGCTTTAGTGAATTCAGGATGTCGCCAAAAGGCGAGTATTGGAAGACGTCCGCGGCGGTGAATTCCATAACCGGCGCCCAATCCGATTTGGTTGGTAGGGGCGCGGGAGGTTCGGAGTCCGGCAAGGAGTCCGGCACCTCGGAATCATGAGTTTTGCGAGGGACAAGATTAGTGTTCGGCTCCATCGCCGTGGAAGTTGAAGCCCCCGAGGCGGTGTCCATCCACCGATCCTCTATCTGGGCAATCGGCTCCGGACTAATGGCCGAAGCGGATTCGCGTGCGGCCACCAAGGCACTGTTCGGAGGCAGAGCTAGATCATGCCCATCGTCACAGTGCGGCGCGCTTGGCTGTGGCTCGAGTCCGTCGAAGATCAAGTCTCCACGGACATCGGCCATGAAGTTTAGGCTTCCGAATCTGACCTGACGGCCAGGGGTGTAGCTTTCGATCTGCTCCAGATGACCAAGCGAATTAGCCCACAGTGCGAAGCCACTGAATACGAAGATCTGTCCGGGGAGAAAAGTCTCACCCTGGACAGCGTCGTTGGTTGAAGATGCCATCGGGCCTATCGGTGACGACACAAAGGAACTCTCAATGAAAGCACCAATGTCGGTGTCAAAACCGGCGGATCTCGGGTAGGGGGTCCCGAACTATGCGTCTAGGCGGATGGTAACAGGAGACGAGGGACACGATGTTTTACCCAGGTTCGGGCCCTCTCGATGGAGGTAAAACCCTACGTCCTACTTGATTAATATTGATGATATGGGTAGTACAAGAGTGGATCTACCACGAGATCAAGGAGGCTAAACCCTAAAGCTAGCCTATGGTATGATTGTTGTAATGTATGTTATCCTACGGACTAAAGCCCTCTGGTTTATATAGACACCGGAGGAGGCTAGGGTTACACAGAGTCGGTTACAATGGTAGGAGATCTACATATCCGTATCGCCAAGCTTGCCTTCCACGCCAAGGAAAGTCCCATCCGGACACGGGACGGAGTCTTCAAGCTTGTATCTTCGTAGTCTTGGAGTCCGGTGGACGATGATAGTCCGGCTGTCCGGACACCCCCTAGTCCAGGACTCCCTCAAAGCTTTCCCGCGTAAATAGTTTTTATTTCTTTTCCTTTCTTTGGGGGTCGAGAAGACCATATTGAAAATGCTTAGTGGCTCTTATATGCATGATTGTTTATTTCACTTAGAGCCCATATTACTTGTCTTCTCTCTTGAGTTGAATGCTGGCAGATTCCAGCTTAGTCCAATGCACGTGCACTCTTATTATTATACACACCCTTCGGTCGTGCAAGTGAAAGTCAATAATGATGATATATGATGGACTTATTGGGAGAAAAGCTGGTATGAACTCGACCTCTCTTGTTTTTTGTAAATATGATGATTCATCGTTCCTGATTCAGCTATTATGAAGTAAACATATTTGCAATGACATTTAGAGATTATAGTTGCTTGTGCCATGCTTGATTAGCTATGAGTTATAATGGTTTACCTTGCCTGCCAACATGCTATTAGAATGATTATGATGTGGTATGATGGGATGGTATCCTCCTTTAAATGTATTGAGTGACTAGACTTGGCACATGTTCACGCATGTAGTTGAATCAAATCAACATAGCCTTTATGATATTTATGTTCATGGTGGATTATATCCTACTCATGCTTGTATTCGGTGTAAATTAATTTTAATGCATGTTTACGACTATTGTCGCTCTCTCAGTTGGTCGCTTCCCAGTCTTTTGCTAGCCTTCACCTGTACTAAGCGGGAATACTGCTTGTGCATCCAAACTCCATAAACCCCAAAGTTGTTCCATATGAGTCCACTATACATTCCTATATGAGGTATTTACCTGCCGTTCCAAGTAAATTTGTATGTGCCAAACTCTAAACCTTCAAATAAACATTCTGTTTTGCATGCTCGAATAGCTCATATGTCAACTAGAGATGCCCTTATCTTCCGTGTTAGGCAGGTTATTATCAAGAGGAGTGGACTCCGCTCCTCATTCACGAGAAAATGGCTTGTATCCGGGATGCCCAATCCCATGCTTCGTGCAAACTAAATCAAAATAACTGTAAACAAAAATCCCCCTGGGACCCGTTGAATGTTGGAGGCACTCGTTGTTTCGAGCAAGCCATGGATTGATGCTTGTGGAGGAGGGGGAGTATAAACTTTACCATTCTGTTTGGGAACCGCCTATAATCTGTTTAGCATGGAAGATATCGTCCTCTTTTAGTTGTTATGTTGACAATGAAAGTATGCCGCTCAAAATATAATTTATCTCTATTTCAAAACCGAGCTCTGGCACCTCTACAAATCCTTGCTTCCCTCTGCGAAGGGCCTATCTATTTACTTTTATGTTGAGTCATCACCCTTCTTATTAAAAAGCACCCACTGGAGAGCACACTGTCGTTTGCATTCATTATTATTGGTTTATATTGGGTATGACTTGACTGGATCTCTTTTACCATGAATTACAATGTTTAGTCAGTCCTTGATCTTTAAAGGTGCTCTGCATTTATGTTTTGCGGTCTCAGAAAGGGCTAGCAAGATACCGTTTTGTTATATCATGTTATGATTATTTTGAAAAAGTGTTGTCATCCGAGTTTTATTATTATGGCTCGCTAGCTGATTATGCTATTGATATGAGTAATTGTGAGACCTACGTGTTATTATGAGTATGGTTAGTTCATAATATTTGCTGAAACTTGAATGCTGGCTTTTCATGTTTATAACAACAAGAGCAAACAGAGTTTGTAAAAGTTTTTCTTTTTCTCTTTCAGTTTGTCAACTGAATTGCTTGAGGACAAGCAAGGGTTTAAGCTTGGGGGAGTTGATACGTCTCCATCGTATCTACTTTTCCAAACACTTTTGCCCTTATTTTGGACTCTAGCTTGTATGATTTGAATGGAACTAACACGGACTGACGCTGTTTTCAGCAGAATTGCTATGGTGTTGTTTTTTGTGCAGAAAATAAAAGTTCTCGGAATGACCTGAAACTCCACTGAACACCTTAGAAAAAACAATAAAAAAACCTCGCAAAAGATGTAGACCAGGGGGCCCACACCCTGTCCACGAGGGTGGGGGTGCCCCCTGGGCGCGCCCCCTACCTTGTGGGGCCCCTGGTGGCCCTCCGACGCCAACTCCAACTCCATATATTGGCTTTCGGGGAGAAAAAAATCAGAGAGAAGTAATCATCGCGTTTTACGATACGGAGCCACCGCCAAGGCCTAATCTCTCTTGGGAGGGCTGATCTGGAGTCTGTTCGGAGCTCCGGAGAGGGGGATTCATTGCCGTCGTCATCATCAACCATCCTCCATCACCAATTTCATGATGCTCACCACCGTGCGTGAGTAATTGCATCGTAGGCTTGCTGGACGGTGATGGGTTGGATGAGATTTATCATGTAATCGAGTTAGTTTTGTTAGGGTTTGATCCCTAGTATCCATTATGTTCTGAGATTGATGTTGCTATGACTTTGCTATGCTTAATGCTTGTCACTAGGGCCCGAGTGCCATGATTTCAGATCTGAACCTATTATGTTTTCATGAATATATGTGTGTTCTTGATCCTATCTTGCAAGTCTATAGTCACCTACTATGTGTTATGATCCGGCAACCCCGAAGTGACAATAATCGGGACCACTCCCGGTGATGACCATAGTTTGAGGAGTTCATGTATTCACTTTGTGCTAATGCTTTGTTCCGGTTCTCTATTAAAAGGAGGCCTTAATATCCCTTAGTTTCCAATAGGACCCCGCTGCCACGGGAGGGTAGGACAAAAGATGTCATGCAAGTTCTTTTCCATAAGCACGTATGACTATATACGGAATACATGCCTACATTACATTGATGAACTGGAGCTAGTTCTGTGTCACCCTATGTTATGACTGTTACATGACGAACCACATCCGACATAATTATCCATCGCTAATCCGGTGCCTACGAGTTTTCCATATACTGGTTTACACTTAATTACTTTTCCGTTGCTACTGTTACAATCATTACAAAATACCAAAAACATTACTTTTGATGTCTTTACTTTTGTTACCGTTACCACCACTATCATATTACTTTGCTACTAAACACTTTGCTGCAGATACTAAGTTTCCGGGTGTGGTTGAATTGACAACAGCTGCTAATACTTGAGAATATTCTTTGGCTCCCCTTGTGTCGAATCAATAAATTTGGGTTGAATACTCTAACCTCGAAAACTGTTGCGATCCCCTATACTTGTGGGTTATCAGTAGTGGGGAATAAATTAGTTTGGTAAATATCCCCATGGGGATGTTTTTCACCCATTCCCACCCCCTAATAGATGAAATCCCCACAGGTTTAGCGGGTATGGGGCCCCGTTGTCATCCCTACCTGCAAATGGATTAGCTAGCAGTTTCTCTATCATACCCGAAGGAATCTCAAAGTAAATATTTTCAAAAAAATCAGTAGGTTGAGGAGAAACTCTTTGCTCTTCTGGTTGGGGTGAAGATACCGCGACCAAGCCCCTCAAAGGATTAGTTTCCATAGTGACAAGTAACAGAAAATTTCAGCACACTATATAAATGTTTCCTTACCAAGTTCCACTCACGAAAAGCGCTACACTCCCCGGCAACGGTGCCAGAAAAGAGTCTTGATGACCCACAAGTGTAGGGGATCTATCGTAGTCCTTTCGATAAGTAAGAGTGTCGGACCCAACGAGGAGCAGAAGGAAATGATAAGCGGTTTTCAGTAAGGTTTTCTCTGCAAGCACTGAAATTGTAGGTAATAGATAGTTTTGTGATAAGATAAATAGTAACCAGCAACAAGTAAATAAAATAAATAAAGTGCAGCAACATGGCCCAATCCTTTATGTAGCAAAGGATAAGCCTGGACAATTTCTAATGATGAGAAAGGAGCTCCCGAGGACACATGGGAATTATCGTCAAGCTAGTTTTCATCACGTTCATATGATTCGCATTCGGTACTTTGATAATTTGATATGTGGGTGGACCGGTGCTTGGGTACTGCTCTTACTTGGACAAGCATCCCACTTATGATTAACCCCTATTGCAAGCATCTTCAACTACAAAAGAAGTATTAAGGTAAACCTGACCACAACATTAAACATATGGATCCAAATCAGCCCCTAACGAAGCAACGCACAAACTAGGGTTTAAGCTTCTGTCACTCTAGCAACCCATCATCTACTTATTACTTCCCCATGCCTTCCTCTAGGCCCAAATAATGGTGAAGTGTCATGTAGTCGACGTTCACATAACACCACTAGAGGAAAAGACAACATACATCTCATCAAAATATCGAACGAATACCAAATTCACATGACTACTAATAGCAAGACTTCACCCATGTCCTCAGGAACAAACGTAACTACTCACAAAGCATATTCATGTTCATAATCAGAGGAGTAATAATATGCATTAAGGATCTGAACATATGATGTTCCACCAAGTAAACCAATTAGCATCAACTACAAGGAGTAATCAACACTACTAGCAGCCCACAGGTACCAATTTGTGGTTTTGATACAAGAGATGAACTAAGGTTTTGAGAGGAGATGGTGCTGGTGAAGATGTTGATGGAGATTGACCCCCTCCCGATGAGAGGATCGTTGGTGATGACGTTGGTGATGATTTCCCCCTCCCGGAGGGAAGTGTCCCCGGCAGAACAGCTCCGCCAGAGCCCTAGATTGGTTCCGCCAAGGTTCCGCCTCGTGGCGGCGGAGTTTTGTCCCGTAAACTTGCCCACGATTTTTTCCAGGGTAAAAGCTCTCATATAGCAGAAGATGGACACCGGGGGCCCACCAGGGAGCCCAGGAGATAGGGGGCGCCCAGTAGGGGTGGCCGCGCCCCCACCCTCCTGGGCAGGGTGTGGGACCCCTGATGTATTTCTTTCGCCCAATAATTCTTATTAATTCCAAAAACATGTTTCGTGGAGTTTTAGGATTTTTGGAGCAGTGCAGAATATGTTTCCAATGTTTGCTCCTTTTCCAGCCAGAATTCCAGTTGTCGGCATTCCCCCTCTTCATGGTAAACCTTGTAAAATAAGAGAGAATATCCATAAGTATTTAGATATAATGTGTAATAACAGCCCATAATGCAATAAATATTGATATAAAAGCATGATGCAAAATGGATGTATCAGTGATCGTAGGATTTTTTTTGAAATTACTGCGTTCCCCAACTGTGGCATCCGAGCCAGGTCTATGCGTAGATGTTATATGCACGAGTAGAACACAAAGAGTTGTGGGCGATAATAGTCATACTGCTTACCAGCATGTCATACTTTGATTCGGTGGTATTGTTGGATGAAGCGGCTTAGACTAACATTACGCGTACGCTTACGTGAGACTGGTTCTACCGATGTGCTTCGCACACTGGTGGCTAGTGGGTGTCTGTTTCTCCAACTTTAGTTGAATCGAGTGTGGCTACGCCCGGTCCTTGTTGAAGGTTAAAACAACACACTTGACAAAAAATCATTGTGGTTTTGATGTGTAGGTAAGAACGATTCTTGCTAAGCCCGTAGCAGCCACGTAAAACTTGCAACAACAAAGTAGAGGACGTCTAACTTGTTTTTGCAGGACATGTTGTGATGTGATATGGTCAAGACGTGATGATATGTAATTTGTTGTATGATATGATCATGTTTTGTTAAAGTTATCGGCAACTGGCAAGAGCCTTATGGTTGTCTCTTTATTGCATAAGATGCAAGCGCCATATAATTGCTTTACTTTATCGTTGTGCGATAGCAATAGTTGCAAAAGCAATAGTTGGTGAGACGACTGAGGGAGTCCTGGATTAGGGGGTATCCGGACAGCTGGACTGTGTACAACGTCTGGACTATTGAAGCGTGAAGATACAAGACTCAAGACTTTGGCCCATGTCCGGATGGGACTTTCCTTGGCGTGGAAGGCAAGCTTGGCGATCTGGATATTATATTTCCTTCCTTGTAACCAACTCCAAGTAAACCCTAGCCCTCTCCAGTGTCTATATAAACCGGAGAGGTTGGTCCTGAGAAGGCCGATGACAATTACATTCATACCATCATAGGCTAGCTCCTAGGGTTTAGCCTCTACGATCTCGTGGTAGATCTACTCTTGTACTGCCCATATCATCAATATTAATCAAGCAGGAAGTAGGGTTTTACCTCCATCGAGAGGCCCCAAACCTGGGTAAACACCTGTGTCCCTTACTTCTTGTTACCATCAGGCTTGATGCACAGATCGGGACCCCCTACCTGAGATCCGCCGGTTTTGACACCGACATTGGTGCTTTCACTGAGAGTTCTCTGTGACGTCGCCGTCAAGCTCGATGGCTCCTTCAATCCTCATTAACGACGCGGTCCAGGGTGAGACTTTTCGCCCCGGACAGATCTTCGTGTTCGGCGGCTTCGCGCCGCGGGCCAATTTGCTTGGCCACTTGGAGCAGATCGATAGTTATGCCCCCGGCCACCAAATAAGGTTCGGAAACCTGAACTACATGGCGGATATCCGCGGAGACTTGATCTTCGACGGATTCGGGCCAGCGCCGAACAGTCGCGACAAGCACGGATTAGACCTGCTGTCAAACGTCGCTCGGGATATCGTCCCGGCAGAAGCCTCGAATATAAATCCGGGACAGGTTGCTTCGCCTAAGGACGGAGGACTGGACCCCGCCCCGTAGGCCATACCTTCATCAACGGTGGAGCCGAACACAGGTTTCAGCTCTGAGGGAACCTGTGACTCCGGACCCCTGGATTCATATCCGGACGCAGGTTCCAGTCCGCGCGCCCCCGAGCCCGCCGATCCTGGTTGGGCTCCGGTGATGGAGTTCATCGCGGCGGATGTTTTTCAGCACTCACCCTTTGGCGACATGCTGGACCTATTGAAGTCTCTCTCCTTGTCAGGAGACTCTGGGCCGAACTATGTCCGGCTCGAGTGGGAAGCAGAGAATGATGGAATTCGTTCCCCACCCACCACCCACTTCATTGCCATGATCGATGATCTAACCGACGTGGTTGACTTCGACTTCGAAGACATCGACGGTATGGACAACGATGTAGGAGAATCACAGGAGCCACCGCTCACCGAGCGGTGGACGGCCACCTCCTCATATGATATATATATGGTGGACACTCTGAAGGAAACTAATGGCGATGAGGCAACAGAGGACAACCCCTCGGGAAGAAAATCAAAGAATGGGCATCGTCGGCGCCGCTCCAAGCCCCGCCATAACAACAGCGGCCCCGGAGGCGAAAATAATCCAGATGGCACCAAAGAAGAATATGACCCTGATCAGCCCGCCTTTGAGAGGCCGAACAGGAAGACGAGCAGGTCACCCCAGAAGTACAGGCGACAGACGCATACCCAGAGGAGGATAACTACATGCCCCCCTCCGAAGACGAGATCAGCCTCGGCGACGACGAGTTCGGCGTACCTGAGGATCCCGTGGAGCAGGAGCACTTCAAGCATAGGCTTATAGCCACTGCAAGGAGCCTGAAGAAGAAGCGGCAACAACTACAAGCTGATCAAGACCTGCTCACAGATAGATGGACTGAAGTCCTGGCAGCCGAGGATTATGGACTCGAATGCCAAACGGCTGACCGGCCACCCCGTGGCCGGGACCAAACAGGATACCAGCCCGGATACTAGCCCGCACCCCCACGCCGATACACTACGGCTCAGGGCAACAGGCATGACCTGCAAGATATTCTTGACAATAAAGCAGGACATCCAAGATCGATCTACGGATCAAGGGGGCGCGCCCCAGCGCGCGATGACGACCGTCACGCCGGATACATCATCAACAAATCCAGCCGGGCCGAACATGGCAACCCAGACCAATCCGACCTGCGTAGCCACATAGCCCGGCACAGAGGCGCCGCACACCCCCTCTGCTTCACGGACGAAGTAATGGATCATGAATTCCCAGAAGGGTTCAAACCCGTAAACATCGAATCATACGATGGCACAACGGACCCCGCAATATGGATCAAAGATTTCCTTCTCCACATTCACATGGCCCGCGGAGATGATCTACGCGCTATCAAGTATCTCCCCCTTAAGCTCAAAGGACCAGCCCGGCACTGGTTAAACAGCCTGCCAGCAAATTCCATTGGCAGTTGGGAAAACTTGGAAGATGCATTCCTTGACAACTTCCAGGGCACATATGTGCGACCACCAGACACCGATGACCTGAGCCACATTACTCAACAGCCCGGAGAGACAGCGCGGAAATTCTGGACTCAGTTCCTCACTAAAAAGAACCAAATAGTCGACTGTCCGGCC
Organism: Triticum timopheevii; assembly: GCA_963921465.1. Classification (NCBI taxonomy): domain Eukaryota; kingdom Viridiplantae; phylum Streptophyta; class Magnoliopsida; order Poales; family Poaceae; genus Triticum; species Triticum timopheevii. The sequence continues at coordinate 65,610,394 of OY997272.1, read as the reverse complement.
AAAGCCCTGGCGGCTTTTAAGCATAATATCCATGACGAGTGGCTCGCTCGACACCTCGGCCAGGAAAAACCCAAATCTATGGCAGCTCTCACAACCCTAATGACCCGTTTTTGTGCGGGTGAGGATAGCTGGTTGGCTCGTAGTGGCACCACGCCACATCCCGGCACTTCGGACGGCCGCGATGCCAACGGCAAGCCACGGTGCAACAGACATAAGAGATAGAACAACGGCGACAGCACGGAAGACACGGCAGTCAACGCCGGATTCAGCGGACCTAAATCCGGACAACAGAAAAAGCCGTTCAAAAGAAATAATCAGGGACCGTCCAGTCTGGACCGCATACTAGAGCGCTCGTGCCAAATTCATGGCACACTGGACAAACCAGCCAACCACACCAATAGAGACTACTGGGTGTTCAAACAGGCCAGCAAGATAAACGCCGAAAACAAGGACAAGGGGCTTCACAGCAACGATGACGATGAGCCCCAGCGTCCGAACACCGGGGGGGGGGGGCAGAAGAAATTTCCCCCTAGGTGAAAACGGTCAATATGATCTACGCCGCCCACATCCCCAAGCGGGAACGGAAGTGGGCACTACGGGACGTCTATGCGATGGAGCCAGTCGCCCCCAAGTTCAACCCATGGTCAGCTTGTCCGATCACTTTTGATCGTAGGGATCACCCTACCAGCATCCGTCACGGCGGCTCCGCCACATTGGTCTTAGACCCAATCATCGATGGATTCCACCTCACGTGTGTCCTTATGGACGGCGGCAGCAGCCTGAACCTGCTTTATCAGGACACAGTGCGCAAGATATTGGCCCACCAAAACCACCTTTAAAGGTGTTATTCCTGGAGTAGAGGCCCGCTGCACGGGTTCTATAACATTGGAAGTGGTCTTCGGATCCCGAGACAACTTCAGGAGCGAAGAGCTGATCTTCGACATCGTCCCTTTCCGCAGTGGCTACCACGCACTGCTCGGACAAACCGCATTCGCAAGATTCAATGCGGTGCCGCACTATGCATATCTCAAGCTCAAGATGCCGGGACCGCGCGGGGTCATCACTGTAAACGGAAATATGGACCGCTCCCTTCAAACAAAAGAGCATACGGTAGCCCTCGCGGCAGAAGTACAATGCGGACTCCTCCGACAAACCAATCCGGCGACAGCTCCGAGCACTGTCAAACGAGTCCGGAGCACCCCGCAACAGGATCAACACGAACATCAAGATCGTGATTAGCAGTCCGGCCTCCGCTTAAGCCCCTCCAAAGCAGCATTCGTGCCACGCGTACACAATTACGCACTCAAGATACCTTGGGCATAGGCGGAGGCGCATCAACGACTCTGTCGATAATGCGGGTAACCGCTAAATACCTTCATACCCTTTCCCTTTTACCTTTCAGGACACCGCATTAGTGCAGCATCCTCAGAAGAGCCGAATTGCCGGACTCATATGGAAGAGACACCCACGGAGGAAACAGACGTTGTGCACAGAAGGAAATACCCAGGTGGAATCTATTTATGATCATTATACCTGCCTCATCTATATACACACGGCTTGCCCCTGGATAGGACATGTCAAATAGTCCTATTTTTTATCTCTGCCTAATGCATCCATTGTAAACATACGCTTAAACTTATTTTTCGTCAAATGGAGATTATATATAGCGTCAGCTTATTATCCTTATTTGAGTATTTTTCTCTTATAAATGTTTATTAAGTATTGCATCCGTACACCTTGGTACGACCAGTTTGCCAGGGGCTTCTTACGACGCCCCGTAATATGGCAACTAAAAGTCCGAACACTTTCAATAGTGCGGCACCCCGAACTTATAGCACTATATGCATCAGCTCCGAATCATGTCTTGGGTCTACAGTTGGGATAGCCCGGCTCCCTTGTTTTGGTGCCTTATGTTCCGTTATATGGGCTAAGGTAGCGCGGGGAGAACTACTGCGATTGTGTCCCGGTTCTTCCGGACGAGCATCTCAGTAGAGAAAGCCGAAAACTAACCGGCATGATGTGGCGTGAGCTGGTCGCTATTCGAGAGGTACTAAAATCCTTAAAGATTTTCCGCTTTAGGCGATAAATCGGCTTTGCCCGATCAAGGTGTATATAGCCCCCCAATTCGGCCTTCTGGATTCTAGGGGCTTCACCGAAATTTAAAATTGTAGACTTCTATGGCTAAGTGAAAGTTATAAAGCCGTATAGTCCGATTGCCTCGTTCGCTGCGCTGGACACCTCCTTAAGGGACCAAACATTTGGATAAAGAGTGTCCGGGTTTTCCACGAACACCCCAGTGCTAGTCGCGTGGGGGTGGAAGCCGACGACTGGCCTACTTTCAGGATTTTATAAACAGCTGCACAGAAGGTAATATTTTAAATAACAAAAGCGCTACATAGTGCAAGTAACTTTGTCCTTAAAATACAACCATGACAGAAGTGAATTCATTCAAAAATGGTGTCCTTGGTACATTCTTCAGCTACGAGGCGAGCACCCTTCATAACGCCATCATAGTACAGCTTGGGATGGTGATGCGCCTTGCCCTCCGGTGGTCCGTCCTTGACCAGCCTCTCCGCATCCATCTTGCCCCAATGCACTTTGACACGGGCAAGGGCCCGGCGGGCTCCCTCGATGCACATGGATCGCTTGATCACCTCAAGCCGCGGGCAGGCATCCATCATCCGCTTGATCAGGCTGAAGTAGCTACAGGGCATGAGCTCACCAGGCCACATCCGGACTATGAGCCCCTTCATAGCCAGTTCGGCTGCCCTGTGGAGTTCAACCAACTGCTTCAGTTAGTCACTCAGAGGCATCGAGTGTTCGGCCCCAGCATACTGGGACCAGAACAGCTTCTCCATTGAGTTCCCCTCCTGGGCACAGTAGAACTCCGCAGCGTCTGATACGCCGTGTGGCAGATTTGCGAATGCCCCTGGAGAGCTCCGAATTCGAGTAAGTAAAAGAAACGCCTCCTCCACATGTTTGCTTTGCATAAAGAACTTCTTACCCGCTGCTATCTTCTTGGCCTCCTGGATCTCCTGCTGTACTTTCTTGGCTTCGGCATTGGCGTCTTTTAAGCTCATAAGGGCCTTCGCAAGCTCGGCCTCTTTGGCCTTCAGATCATGCTCCATGGACTCGCATTTCTTGCCGAGGTCCTGGAGCTCCTGCTGTACCTCACCTACCCTAGCACTTTGCTTTTCGCACTCCTTACATTCCGAGGCCGCCTTGTCTTCGGCCTCGTACAGCGCCTTCTTCAGGGCCGCCACTTCGGTAGGCGCCCCTGTTACACGGTCACGATAGTTAGTTGTTAGACCCACCAATTCTGCCTATCCTTAAATATATAAGAACGGGAATTACTTGCCCTTGTTCTCTTCGAGCTGCCTCTTCATGAGGTCGAGCTCTCCCTGCCGCCTGCTGCAGGTCCCGCTTCAGTTCGGCAACCTCGGCAGTACGGGCAGCAGCAGCAAGCAGCACAGCCTGCTTATTCAAAATAACACTTATGATTAGACTCCTGTGGAATTTAATTGACCCTCTGCTCGAATTTTCCTTCCGAACGCCAAACAGAGTATCAGGGGCTACTACCTATCGGGTGGTAATTTTGCACATATTCATTACTTACCTCGAAGCCTGTTAGGAGGCTGGTGCAAGCTTCGGTTAGTCCGCTCTTGGCGGACAAAACCTTCTGAATCACCGTACTCATAAGAGTACGGTGCCCTTCGTCCAGGGAAGCGCCGCAAAGCGCTTCCAGCAGACCGTCCGGCGCCTCATGCGCAACGGAAGTTCGCGACACAGACGGCTCACCCTCCTTAGCAAGGGGTCACCTGCCTGAGTCCGAAACCATCGAAGGTTCCGGAATTGTGTTCGGCTGAGAGCCCGGCTGGCCGTGGCTCTCGTCAACGCGATCCGCGAGGATCTTGAACCCCGCGTGTCCGATGACTGGGACCCCGCCTCGGGGCGTCTCCAGGGTCATCTCCCCCTGCTTTGGGAGCCTTTTGGACAACACCTCCGTGTCGTCCGCAGGTTGAGACGTGGTGGCCGCCGGAAGCGAATTCATCTCCGAATTGCTCAGGGACCCAGAGGAGGATACCTCGGGGTGATCCCTGGCCGGACTGCACATATGTTCGGCATTATTAATATAAAAACTGTGAAGTGAAGTCATGATAGAGTGCAAGCACTTACGATCGCGCTAGGGGCTTCCCCCTAGGCACCCACCCCTCCTCGCTGAGAGCGGCTATGGCGGAGTAGTCTGGAAGGGGCCCCTTCCCCTTCTTGGATGCCCCGGCCTCCTCTCCTGGGGCGGCTTTCCTCTTCTTCTCCCCCCGGTGGGGGAAGGTAGGATCTCTCCCTGATTCTCCCCGCCTCCGCGGGAGGAATCCGACTCGTCGTCATCAGACGACAGGGGAATGACGACCCTGCGCCGAGGACCTTTTCCGGCCCCCGGATCCGCCTCCCCGGATCCCTCATCCTTCCCGATGGGGCATCTTCTTCTTCTTCCTCCCCCCTTCGTGGGAGGAGTCCGCCTCGTCGTCTTCGGACGAGGCTTCTGGCACAACCTTACGTCGGAGACCCTTCCGGATCCCCGGGGCCTTCTTCTCGGCCTTCTTCTCCGGCACCTTGTATGGCGCCAGGACCAGCATCTCCGTCAGGAGAATGTCTGCTGGGTCTTCCGCCAGCGGAGCCCGGCAGTAAACCCGCTCCGCTGTCTCCATGTAATCCTGAAACAAATATGCACAACTATTTAAGGCACTCCTGTGAATATATCGGGAAGAACTGGGTTTGGTGTCATTCTAAGAACTCACCAGCCTAAGAGCCCGCGCGGCGTGAAGCCCGCGGTCTTCGGATGTAGGAGGAGGCACTTCGGAGGCCTTGAACAGCTCCTTCCATGCGCCTTTGTGTGTCATGCCATAGAGCCTCTGGAGCGTCCGGTGGTCAGTGGGGACGAACTCCCACAGATTGATTGCCCGCTTCTGGCAGGGCAAGATTCGGCGAACGAGCATGACCTGGATCACGTTGACAAGCTTGATGTTCTTGTCCTTCATGCTTTTGACGCATGTTTGGAGTCCGGCCAGCTCCACGGAATCGCCCCAGGACAGGCCCTCCCTCTCCCAGGAGGTGAGCCGCATGGGGGCTCCGGATCGAAACTCGGGGGCCGCCGCCAGTTGGCGCCGCGCGGCTCGGTGATGTAGAACCACCCCGATTGCCATCCTTTTATGGTCTCCGCAAAGGAGCCGTCGAGCCATGTGACATTGGGCATTCGACCCACCATGGCCCCTCTGCACTCCGCCTGTTGGCCTCTTACCACCTTCGGCTTCACACAGAAGGTTTGCAGCCATAGGATGAAGTGAGGTCGGATGCGGAGGAAAGCCTCGCACACGACGATGAACGCCGAGATGTTGAGGACGAAATTCGGGGCCAGATCATGAAAATCCAGCCCGTAGTAGAACATAAGCCCGCGGACGAAGGGATGGAGTGGGAATCCCAGTCCACGGACGAAGTTGGCGATGAATACGACCCTCTCGTGGGGTCCTGGGGTCGGAATGACCTGCCCGGCGTCTGGTAGATGGTCGCTATGTCCGCGGCCAAGTATCCGGCCGCCCGAAGATTGGTGATGTGTTCCTCCTTGATGGTGGAAGCCACCCACTTGCCTCCTGCTCCGAACATGTTTAGCTGTGCGGGGAAGACTTGGGCTTGGGCGCTGGAGCTCGAGGGGGCAAGAGTGGGCAAAGGAGGAAGAAGGCGTGGGTGAAAATGGGGGAATCTTATCCCTTTATAGAGACGCCAGAAGCGGTGCGCCTCCCTACTTGCCCGTTGGGAATTGCTTGTTTCCCAAGCGCCATGGTTAATGACACGGTTAGATTACCCATGCCCGTATTGATGAGAATCCCGTAATAAGGGGACACGATCTCTGCTTTGACAAGACGTGTCACAGAAACCGCCTCGTGATGTGCGTTGTAGCTGGTTGTGTGGAAACGGTTCGAATAATGTATCCGATCATAATAACATGTCACGTCATCAGGAAAAGTTGTCAGCAGATTGCATTTGTGAAATATCATTCTCTCTATGGTGGTATGCGAAGATCATTTTTTCAGATCCGGACATGATTTGAGTGTTGGATGATTACTTTGGAGTATTCGGAGGAGGAACCCACCTTGCAATGCCGAAGACAATACTGCACGCCGGATTTATCGTCATTGAAGCCTGGTTCAGGGGCTACTGAGGGAGTCCTAGATTAGGGGGTATCCGGACAGCCAGACTATGTACAACGTCCGGACTATTGAAGCGTGAAGATACAAGACTCAAGACTTCGGCCCGTGTCCAGATGGGACTTTCCTTGGCGTGGAAGGCAAGCTTGGCGATCCGGATATTATATTTCCTTCCTTGTAACCGACTCCATGTAAACCCTAGCCCTCTCCGATGTGTATATAAACCGGAGAGGTTGGTCCTTAGAAGGCCGATCACAATTACATTCATACCATCATAGGCTAGCTCCTAGGGTTTAGCCTCTACGATCTCGTGGTAGATCTACTCTTGTACTGCCCATATCATCAATATTAATCAAGCAGGAAGTAGGGTTTTACCTCCATCGAGAGGGCCCGAACCTGGGTAAACACCTGTGTCCCTTACTTCTTGTTACCATCAGCCTTGACGCACAGATCGGGACCCCCTACCCGAGATCCGCCGGTTTTGACACCGACAACGACCATGTGATGACACGTTGATAGAGATCAAGATGATGGAAATCATGGTGTCATGCCAGTGACGTGATAGTACTTTGGAGATGGAGATCATAAGCACAAGATGATGATGGCCATATCATGTCACATATTTTGATTACATGTGATGTTTATCTTCTATGCTTCTTATTTTGCTTACTTCGTCGGTAGTATTAGAAGATGATCCCTTACTAAAATTTCAAGGTATAAGTGTTCTCCCTGAGTATGCACCGTTGCGACAGTTCTTCGCACTACAAAAAAAATACACTTCCGTGATGATACGTGTTTGTCACAGTAGGTCGCGTTTTTTGCCATGCATGTACATCCATTACAAATTTATGACAGAATCAAGATAGTCATACCTGTGCTATTGTAGAAGTGTTCCATGACATTACCAAAATTATCGTCACAGAAGTGTCCACTTCCATGACGATAAATCGCGCGTCGCAAAAGTGCTTTCGTCAAGGGTGACCGACACGTGGCATCCACCGTAACGGAACGCCGTTAAGCTATCGGGTCGGGTTTTGGATCCGATAACCCGTTAACAGCCCCGACCAATGGGGATTTTCCACGTGTAAAATCATCATTGGCTGGAGGAAACACGTGTCGGCTCACCGTTGGGACAGATGTCATCCGCTCATTTGACCGAAGGCGCGTATGATACGGCGACACGTGGCATGGCCCAACAGAGGCCCATTCCTGTGAAAAGGTCGGCCCATTTGACTTGGTCAAAAGGTGGCGGGCCGGCCCACTGAAAGCCTGTTAACAGCCTGTTCGCATATAGCCCATTTACAGCCCGCTAACCTAGGGCCCGTTACGCCCTATCCGAATTAGGCCCAGTAGCTTCATCTGGGCCGTCCAATATGATTCCAGCCTGTTTTAACTTCCAGCCCATGTGTGGCCCATGACTTCTTTCGTCCCATATGAGGCCCTTTGTAACTCTTGGCCCATTAACGGCCCGTGGTGAAACTGGCCCGTAATGAACAGTGTATCACTTTATACCCATTAACGGCTCGTTATTCTATTGGGTCGTTTCCAGCCCAAGTTATCTTTCGGCCTTCTCAGGGCCCATTGATCCTTGGGCTCATTTGCAGCATTCGTTTACATACGGCCCGTTACTGTCATTTTCTGCTTGTGGGCCAAATTCAGCCCAACGTTACAGTCGGCTGATACGTCTCCAACGTATCTATAATTTTTGATTGCTCCATGCTATTATATTACCCCTTTTGGATGTTATGGGCTTTATTTTATACATTTTTATCACTTTTGGGACTAACCTACTAACCGGAGGCCCAACCCATGTTGCTGTTTTTTTTGCCTATTTCAGTATTTCGAAGAAAAGGAATATCAAACGGAGTCCAAACAGAATGAAACCTTCGGGAGCGTGATTTTTGGAACGAACGTGATCCGGAGAGCTTGGAGTGCAAGTCAAGAAGCAGCTGAGGGCTCCACGAGATAGGAGGCCCCCCCTGTAGGGCGCGCCCCTGTCTCGTGGGCCCCTCGGGTGGCCACCGACGTACTTCTTCCTCCTATATATACCTACGTACCCCGAAAACATCCAGGGGCACCACGAAACACAATTTCCACCGCTGTAACCTTCTGTATCCGCGAGATCTCATCTTGGAGCCTTTGCCGGCACTCTGCTGGAGGGGGAATCAACCACAGAGGGCTTCTACATCAACATCCTTGCCCCTCCGATGAGCTGTGAGTAGTTTACCACAGACCTACGAGTCCATAGTTATTAGTTAGATGTCTTCTTCTCTCTTTTTGGATCTCAATACAATGTTCTCCCCCTCTCTTGTGGAGATCTATTCGATGTAAACTCTTTTTGCGGTGTGTTTGTCGAGATCCGATGAATTGTGGGTTTATGATCAAGTTTATCAATGAATAATATTTGAATCTTCTCTGAATTGTTGTACGTATGATTGAGTTATCTTTGCAAGTCTCTTCAAATTATCAGTTTGGTTTGGCCTACTAGATTGGTCTTTCTTGCCATGGGAGAAGTGCTTAGCTTTGGGTTCAATCTTGCAGTGTCCTTACCTAGTGACAGAAAGGGTTGCAAGGCACGTATTGTATTGTTGCCATCGAGGATAACAAGATGGGGTTTATATCATATTGCTTGAGTTTATCCCTCTACATCATGTCATCTTGCTTAATGCGTTACTCTGTTCTTATGAACTTAATACTCTAGATGCAAGCAGGAGTCGGTCGATGTGTGGAGTAATAGTAGTAGATGCAGGTAGGAGTCGGTCTACTTGTTATGGACGTGATGCCTATATACATGATCATGCCTAGATAATCTCATAACTATGCGCTTTTCTATCAATTGCTCGACAGTAATTTGTTCACCCACCGTAATACTTATGCTATCTTGAGAGAAGCCTCTGGTGAAACCTATGGCCCACGGGTTTATCTCTTATCATATTTGTTTTCAATCTACTTTTATTTGCACCTTTACTTTCTGCATCTATATTATAAAATACCAAAAATATATTTATCTTATCATACTATCTTTATTAGATCTCACTTTTGCAAGTGGCCGTGAAGGTATTGACAACCCCTTTATTGCATTGGTTGCGAGTTCTCAGTTTGTTTGTGTATGTGCGTGGGACTTTTGGGGGGCCTCCTACTGGATTGATACCTTGGTTCTCATAAACTGAGGGAAATACTTACGCTACTATTGCTGCATCACCCTCTCCTCTTCGAGGAAAACCAACGCAAGCTCAAGACGTAGCAAGAAGGATTTCTGGCGCTGTTGCCGGGGAGGTCTTCGCTCAAGTCAAGACATACCAAGTACCCATCTCCCTCGCATTTAAATTATTTGCCATTTGCCTCTCGTTTTCCTCTCCCCCACTTCACCCTTGCCGTTTTATTCGCCCTCTCTTTACCATTCTCCTTCTCTCTTTTCCGCTTGCCTTCCCGTTGCCATGGGCCATTCAAAAAGAACTAAGGGTTTTCTCCCGAGCTCTAGTGCCTTGGATAACCCCTCTATCCTCTCTAAGCTCATAAATAATGATGCTATGGAAAGACCCACCAAGGTCACCAATGAGGGCTTAAATAATTTTGATGAAGATGACTCTGGAATTTTTCGTTATTTACTTGATGAGTCTTTAAAAGATGCTTGGAATAGGTTATTAAGGATTCGCGCTAGCTATGTGCCACAATATGAAATTGAACATTACTTAAAAAGTTTTTATGTTCGCTTGCCCGCTTCTTTTAAACAAGTTTTAGATTCTGTTTTTGAAGGAAATTTTCTTGAAAGGGATGCTATAGGTACATATGAAAAAATGAAAACCCTATTTGGGCACCCTATGAATGATAAGGTTGAATCAACTACTCTCTTGTGCTTTTATCAAAATGAAATTATTAAAGAGATGAAGTCTAGTTTAGAGGCAAACTTCTGTAACGTAATTAATCTTACTTCTTCCATTAATGGCCATGTACTTACATTAAATAAAAGATTGAATGCCATAGAGAGTAGATCCTCCTCTCCTAGTGCCAAAGATGGCACTCCTTAGATCTATCTTTCCTTTTATGCCTAGCTAGGGGCGTTAAACGATAGCGCTAGTTGGGAGGCAACCCAATTTTCTTTATGTTTTTTGTTTTTGCTCCTGTTTAGTAATAAATATTGAATCTACCTTATGTTTAGATGTGTTTTTATCTTTTAATTAGTGTTTGTGCCAAGTAGAACCTATAGGATAACCTACAATGATAGATGATTTGATTCTGCTGAAAAACAGAAAGATTGCGCGCACGAATAAAATTTTGTTAAATCACAGGAACGTGCTTTTGCGTTGATTCTTCTTTCTGATGTTCAATAAACAAATTGTCCAGGACTTCCTATTTTGGTTTGATTTTTAGAGTTCCAGAAGTTTGCGTTAGTTATAGATTGCTACAGACTGTTCTGTTTTTGACAGATTCTGTTTTTCGTGTGTTGTTTGCTTATTTCAATGCATCTATGGCTAATAAATTAGTTTATAAACCATAAGGAAGTTGGAATACAGTAGGTTTAATACCAAAATAAATAAAGAATGAGTTCATTTCAGTACCTTATGTGGTGGTTTTGTTTTCTTTCACTAACGGAGCTTATAAGATTTCCTGCTGAGTTTTGTGTTGTGACGTTTTCAAGTTTTGGGTAAAGCTTTTATGGACTATGGAATAAGGAGTGGCAAGAGCCTAAGCTTGGGGATGCCCAAGGCACCCCAAGATATTCAAGAATAGCCAAAAGCCTAAGCTTGGGGATGCCCCGGGAAGGCATCCCCTCTTTCGTCTTCGTTCATTGGTAACTTTACTTGGAGCTATATTTTTATTCGTCACATGATATGTGTTTTGCTTGGAGCGTCGTGTATTATATTAGTCTTTGCTTTTTAGTTTACCACAATCATCCTTGCTGTACACACCTTTTGGGATAAGCCTATTTGATTAGAATTTGCTAGGATAATCTATGTGCTTCACTTATATCCTTTGAGCTTGATAGTACTTGCTCTAGTGCTTCACTTATATCTTTTAGAGCACGGTGGTGTATTAATTTTGAAGAAATTACTAGTCTCTCATGCTTCACTTATATTATTTTGAGAGTCTTTTAGAACAGCATGGTATTTGCTTTGTTCATAAAATTGGTCCTAGAATGGTAGGCATCCAAGTTGGGTATAATAAAAACTATCATAGGAAGTGAATTGGATGCTATGATCAATTTGATACTCGATAATTGTTTTGAGATATGGAGGTAGTGATATTAAAGTCATGCTAGTTGGGTGATTATGAATTTAAAGAATGCTTGTGTTGAAGTTAGCAAGTCCCATAGCATGCACGTATGGTTAAAGTTGTGTAACAAATTTAATCATGAAGTGTACCTGGCTTGTGCATCCTTATGAGTGGCGGTCGGGGACGAGCGAAGGTATTTTCCTACCAATCTATCCCCCTAGGAGCATGCGCGTAGTACTTGGTTTTTGATGACTTCTAAATTATTGCAATAAGTATATGAGTTCTTTTTGACTAATGTTGAGTCCATGGATTATACGCACTTCTACCTTTCTGCCTTTGCTAGCCTCTTCGGTACCGTGCATTGCCCTTTCTCACCTTGAGAGTTGGTGCAAACTTCGCCGGTGCATCCAAACCCCGTGATACGATACGCTCTTTCACACATAAACCTCCTTATATCTTCCTCAAAACAGCTACCATACCTACCTATTATGGCATTTCCATAGCCATTCCGAGATATATTGCCATGCAACTTTCCACCGTTCCGTTCATCATCATCATGACATACTTTACTTTTGTCATAATGCCATTGCATGATCATGTAGTTGACATCGTATTTGTGGCAAAGCCATCATGCATTATTTTTCATACATGTCACTCTTGATTCATTGCACCATCCTGGTACACCGCCGGAGGCATTCATATAGAATCATATCTTGTTCTAGTTTCGAGTTGTAATTCTTATGTTGTAATCAATAGAAGTGTGATGATCATCATTATTAGAGCATTGCCCAAAAAGAAAAAGAAAAAAAGAAGAAAGGCCAAAAAGAAAAAAAAAGAAAGGCCTACAAAAAAGAAAAATAAGGAAAATAAATAAATAAAAAGGGCAATGTTACTATCTCTTTTTCCACACTTGTGCTTCAAAGTAGCACCTTGTGCTTCATGTAGTGAGTCTCATATATTGTGCTTCAAAGTACCACCACGGTTTTCATATAGTGAGTCTCATAAGTTGTCTTTTTCATACTAGTGGGAATTTTTCATTATAGAACTTGGCTTGTATATTCCTACGATGGGCTTCCTCAAATGCCCTAGGTCTTCGTGAGCAAGCAAGTTGGATGCACACCCACTAGTTTTCTTTTGTTGAGCATTCAGTTATAGCTCTAGTGCATCCGTTGCATGGCAATCCCTACTCCTCATGTTGACATCAATTGATGGGCATCTCCATAGCCCGTTTATTATCCTCGTCAATGTGAGACTTTCTCCTTTTTTGTCTTCTCCACACAATCCCCTTCATCATATTCTATTCCACCCATAGTGCTATATCCATCGCTCACGCTCATGTATTGCGTGAAGGTTGAAAAAGTTTGAGATTATTTAAGTATGAAACAATTGCTTGGCTTGTCATCGGGGGTATAGAAGTTGGGAACATCTTTGTGTGACGAAAATGAAGCATAGCCTAACTATATGATTTTGTAGGGATGAACTTTCTTTTGCCATGTTATTTTGAGAAGACATGATTACTTTGATTAGTATGCTTGAAGTATTACTATTTCTTTTATAAATATGAACATTTATTTTGAATCATTTGGATCTGAACATTCATGCCACAATAAAGAAAATTACATTATGAATTATGCTAGGTAGCATTCCACATAAAAATTTCTCTTTTTATCATTTACCTACCCGAGGACGAGCAGGAATTAAGCTTGGGGATGCTTGATACGTCTCCAACGTATCTATAATTTTTGATTGTTCCATGCTATTATATTACCCCTTTTGGATGTTTATGGGCTTTATTTTATACATTTATATCATTTTTGGGACTAACCTACTAACCGGAGGCCCAGCCCATATTGCTGTTTTTTTTTGCCTATTTCAGTATTTCGAAGAAAAGGAATATCAAACGGAGTCCAAACGGAATGAAACCTTCGGGAGTGTGATTTTTGGAACGAACGTGATCCGGAGAGCTTGGAGTGCAAGTCAAGAAGCAGCCGAGGGCTCCACGAGATAGGAGGCCGCGCCCCTCCCCCGTGTAGGGCGCGCCCCCTGTCTTGTGGGCCCCTCGAGCGGCCACCGACGTACTTCTTCCTCCTATATATACCTACGTACCCCGAAAACATCCAGGGGCACCACGAAACACAATTTCCACCGCCGTAACCTTCTGTATCCGTGAGATCTCATCTTGGAGCCTTCATCGGCACTCTGCCGGAGGGGGAATCAACCATGGAGGGCTTCTACATCAACATCCTTGCCCCTCCGATGAGTTGTGAGTAGTTTACCACAGACCTACGGGTCCATAGTTATTAGCTAGATGGCTTCTTCTCTCTCTTTTTGGATCTCAATACAATGTTATCCCCCTCTCTTGTGGAGATCTATTCGATGTAAACTCTTTTTGCGGTGTGCTTGTCGAGATCCGATGAATTGTGGGTTTATGATCAAGTTTATCTATGAATAATATTTGAATCTTCTCTGAATTCTTTTACGTATGATTGAGTTACCTTTGCAAGTCTCTTCGAATTATCAGTTTGGTTTGGCCTACTAGATTGGTCTTTCTTGCCATGGGAGAAATGCTTAGCTTTGGGTTCAATCTTGCGGTGTCCTTACCCAGTGACAGAAAGGGTTGCAAGGCACGTATTGTATTGTTGCCATCGAGGATAACAAGATGGGGTTTATATCATATTGCTTGAGTTTATCCCTCTACATCATGTTTGCTTAATGCGTTACTCTGTTCTTATGAACTTAATACTCTAGATGCAGGCATGAGTCGGTCGATGTGTGGAGTAATAGTAGTAGATGCAGGCTGGAGTCGGTCTACTTGTTATGGACGTGATGCCTATATACATGATCATGCCTAGATAATCTCATAACTATGCGCTTTTCTATCAATTGCTCGACAGTAATTTGTTCACCCACCGTAATACTTATGCTATCTTGAGAGAAGCCCCTAGTGAAACCTATGGCCCCCGGGTCTATCTCTTATCATATTTGCTTTCAATCTACTTTTATTTGCATCTTTACTTTCTGCATCTATATTATAAAATACCAAAAATATATTTATCTTATCATACTATCTTTATTAGATCTCACTTTCGCAAGTGGCCATGAAGGGATTGACAACCCCTTTATTGCGTTGGTTGCGAGTTCTCAGTTTATTTGTGTAGGTGCGTGGGAATTTTGAGGAGCCTCCTACTGGATTGATACCTTGGTTCTCAAAAACTGAGGGAAATACTTATGCTACAATTGCTGCATCACCCTCTCCTCTTCGAGGAAAACCAACGCAAGATCAAGACGTAGCATCGGCCCGTTTGCGGACCGTTAATACGTTGGGCCGTTTTCATGTCAAAAAAACCCGTTGGGCTGTTTTCATAGAGTTATCAAATATGGTCTATTAACGGCCCGTTATGGTCCATGAATTGTGTGGCCCATGATTGGCGAAATGATGATACGCCCCGTAGAAGGCCCATGTATCTACGGCCTGATGTCTACTACACAACCTTCTTCTTGTCGACGTTGTTGGGCCTGCAAGTGCATAGGTTTGTAGGACAGTAGCAAATTTCCCTCAAGTTGATGACCTAAGGTTTATCAATCCGTAGGAGGCGTAGGATGAAGATGGTCTCTCTCAAACAACCCTGCAACCAAATAACAAGGAGTCTCTTGTGTCCCCAACACACCCAATACAATGGTAAATTGTATAGGTGCACTAGTTCGGCGAAGAGATAGTGATACAAGTGCAAAATAGATAGTAGATAAAGGTTTTTGTAATCTGAAATAATAAAAACGGCAAGGTAACTAATGATAAAAGTAAGCGTAAACGGTATTGCAATGATAGGAAACAAGGCCTAGGGTTCATACTTTCACTAGTGCAAGTTCTCTCAACAATAATAACATAGATAGATCATATAACAAGCCCTCAACATGCAACAAAGAGTCACTCCAAAGCCACTAATAGCGGAGAACAAACGTAGAGATTATGGTAGGGTACGAAACCACCTCAAAGCTATTCTTTTGGATCAATCTATAAAAGAGTTCGTACTAGAATAACACCTTAAGATACAAATCAACCAAAACCCTAATGTCACGTAGATACTCCATTGTCACCTCAAGTATCCGTGGGCATGATTATATGATATGCATCACACAATCTCATATTCATCCAACCAACATAAAAGTACTTCAAAGAGTGCCCCAAAGTTTCTACCGGAGAGTCAAGAACGTATGCCAACCCCTATGCATAGGTTCCCAATGTCACGAAACCGGCAAGTTGATCACCAAAACATACATCTAGTGGCACATGATATCCCATTGTCACCATAGATAATCACGGCAAGACATACATCAAGTGTTCTCATAAAAGACACAATCCGATAAGATAACTTCAAAGGGGAAACTCAATTCATCACAAGAGAGTACAGGGGGAGAAACATCATAAGATCCAACTACAATAGCAAAGCTCGGGATACATCAAGATCGTGACATAGATGAACACGAGAGAGAACACGAGAGAGAGAGAGAGAGATCAAACACATAGCTACTGGTACATACCCTCAGCCACGAGGGTAAACTACTCCCTCCTTGTCATGGAGAGCGCCGGGATGATGAAGATGGCCACCGGTGAAGGATCCCCCCTCCGGCAGGGTGCCGGGAAGGGCTCCCGAGAGGTTTTTGGTGGCTACAGAGGCTTTTGTCGGCGGAACTCCCGATCTATCTTCTGTTTTGGAAGTTTTAGGGTACGTAGGTATATATGGGTGAAAGGAGTATGTCGGTGGAGCTACGGGGGGCCCACGAGGCAGGGGGGCACGCCCGGGGGGTGGGCGCGCCCCCCACCCTCGTGAGCACCTCCCATATCTTCTCACGTGGGGTCCAAGTCCATCAGGTGGGTTTCCTTCCAAAAATAACTTCTCTAGTTGATTTCGTTCCGTTTTGACTCCGTCTGATATTCCTTTTCCTCAAAACATTGAAATAGGCATAAAACAGCAAATCTGGGCTGGGCCTCCGGTTAATAGGTTAGTCCCAAAATAATATAAAAGTGGATAATAAAGCCCAATATTGCCTAAAACAGTAGATAAAGTAGCATGGAGCAATCAAAAATTATAGATACGTTGGAGACGTACCAAGCATCCCCAAGCTTAATTCCTGCTCGTCCTCGAGTAGGTAAATGATAAAAAAGAATTTTCAACGCGGAGGGATACTTTGGCAAAAGATTCAAGACAGAAGTTCATATTGACATAAAAATAATAATACTTCAAGCATACTAATCAAAGCAATCATGTCTTCTCAAAATAGCATGGCAAAAGAAAGTTCATCCCTACAAAATCATATAGATAGGCTATGCTTCATTTTCGTCACACAAAGATGTTCCCAACTTCTATACCCCCGATGACAAGCCAAGCAATTGTTTCATACTTAAATAATCTCAAACTTTTTCAACCTTCACGCAATACATGAGCGTGAGCCATGGATATAGCACTATGGGTATAATAGAATATGATGATGGGGATTGTGTGGAGAAGACAAAAAAAGGAGAAAGTCTCACATTGACGAGGATAATCAACGGGATATGGAGATGCCCATCAATTGATGTCAACATGAGGAGTAGGGATTGCCATGCAACGGATGCACTAGAGCTATGAATGCTCAACAAAAGAAAACTAGTGGGTGTGCATCCAACTCGCTTGCTCATGAAGACCTAGGGCATTTGAGGAAGCCCATCGTAGGAATATACAAGCCAAGTTCTATAATCAAAAGTTCCCACTAGTATAAAAAGACAACTTATGAGATTCATTACATGAAGAACAAGGTGCTACTTTGAAGCACAATATATGAGACTCACTACATGAAGAACAAGGTGCTACTTTGAAGCACAAGTGTGGAAAAAGAGATAGTAGCATTGCCCTTTTTATTTATTTTCTTTTTTTGGGCCTTTCTCTTCTTTTTTGGCCTTTCTCTTCTTTTTTTTGGCCTTCCCCTTTTTTTTGGGCAATGCTCTAATAATGATGATCATCACACTTCTATTGATTACAACATAAGGATTACAACTCGAAGCTTAGAACAAGATATGACTCTATATGAATGCCTCCAGTGGTGTACCGGGATGGTGCAATGAATCAAGAGTGACATGTATGGAAAATAATGCATGGTGGCTTTGCCACAAATACGATGTCAACTACATGATCATGCAATGGCAATATGACAAAAGTAATGTATGTCATGAATATGATGATGGAAGTTGCATGGCAATATATCTCGGAATGGCTACGGAAATGCCATGATAAGTAGGTATGGTGGCTGTTTTGAGGAAGATATAAGGAGGTTTATGTGTGATAGAGCGTATCGTATCACGGGGTTTGGATGCACCGGTGAAGTTTGCACCAACTCTCAAGGTGAGAAAGGGCAATGCACGGTACCGAAGAGGCTAGCAATGGCGGAAAGGTAAAAGTGTGTATAATCCATGGACTCAACATTAGTCAAAAGAACTCATATACTTATTGCAAAAATTTAGAAGTCATAAAAAATCATGTACTACGCGCATGCTCCTAGAGGGATAGATTAGTAGGAAAAGACCATCGCTCGTCCCCGACCGCCACTCATAAGGATGCACAAGCCAGTTACACTTCATGTTTCAAATTTGTTACACAACTTTAACCATACGTGCATGCTACAGGACTTGCTAACTTCAACATAAGCATTCTTTAAATTCATAATCACCCAACTAGCATGACTTTAATATCACTACCTCCATATCTCAAAACAATTATCAAATATCAAACTTTTCTTAGTATTCAACACACTCATAAGAAAGTTTCACATATCTTGAATACCAAGTATATTAATATTAAGCAAATTACCATGCTATTAACGACTCTCAAAATAATCTAAGTGAAGTATGAGAGTTCATCTATTTCTTCAAAATAAAACTACCACTATGCTCTAAAAGGTATAAGTGATGCACTAGAGCAAATGACAAACTACTCCGAAAGATATAAGTGAAGGTCAATGAGTAGCTAAATAATTATGCAACTATGCGAAGACTCTCTCTCATTTAATAATTTCAGATCTTTATACTTTATTCAAACAGCAAGCAAAGCTAAATAAAACTACATTGCAAGGATAGCACAACTCATGTGAAGAAGCAAAAACATAGGCTCAACCAATACTAACCGATAGTTGTTGAAGAAGAAAGGTGGGATGCCTACCGGGGCATCCCCAAGCTTAGATGCTTGAGACTTCTTGAAATATTATCTTGGGGTGCCTTGGGCATCCCCAAGCTTGAACTTTTGTGTCTCCTTAATTCCTCACATATCATGGTTTCTCTTTTTATCATAAGCTTCATTCACAACAAACTCAACAAGAACTCGTGAGATAGGTTAGTATAAACCAATGCAAAACCTTATCATTTTCTACTGTAACAAAACACTAAAATTATTATTCAACATTGCATACTAAATGCCTCTGCATATTTAATACTTCTATCCTCAAATAGAATCATGCAAGCAAACATATGTAAACAATGCAAACATAACAGCAATCTGTCAAAACAGTACAGTCTGTAAAGAATGCAGGAGTATCAATACTTCCCTAACTCCAAAAATTATGAACTAAAATTCCCACTGTAATAAATTTATCAGAGCTCAATATGCAAAACGATTCAACAATATACCATTCTCTTACTTTTCTAGGGAATTTCTGCAACAGCGGTAAACTTTCTGTTTTCAAACAGCAACATGTATACTAGCAAAATAAGCATGGCAAAGGCTATCCTTGACTTTTTTATTGAAACTAAAGATGCAAAACATTAATCTAATTAACAGCAAGCAAAAACTAACAAAAGGAAATGACGCTCAAAGAAAAACACATAACATGTGGTGAATAAAAATATAGCTCCAAGTAAAGTTACCGATGAACGAAGACGAAAGAGGGGATGCCTTCCGGGGCATCCCCAAGCTTAGGTTCTTGGTTATCCTTGAATATCTTGGGGTGCCATGGGCATACCCAAGCTTAGGCTCTTTGCCACTCCTTATTCCATAGTCCATCGAATCTTTACCCAAAACTTGAAAACTTCATAACACAAAACTTACCAGAAAACTCGTAAGCTCCGTTAGTATAAGAAAATAAAACCACCACTTAGGTACTGTAATGAACTCATTCTAAATCCATATTGGTGTAATATCTACTGTATTCCAACTTATCTATGGTTCATACCCTCCGATACTACTCATAGATTCATCAAAATAAGCAAACAACGCAATGAAAACAGAATCTGTCAAAAACAGAACAGTTTGTAGTAATCTGTATCAAACGTATACTTCTGGAACTCCAAAAATCCTACCAAATTAGGAAGTCCTAAGCAATTCCTGTACAAATCCATATAAAAAAGAATAAGATCAGAAGTACGTTTTTGTGAATTAACAAAACTAATTTACTGGGTGCAAAAGTTTCTGATTTTCAGCAGGATCAACACAACTATCACCGTAAGCCATCCTAAAGGTCTTACTTGGCACTTTATTGAAACAAAAGCTATAAAACATTATTACTAAAGTAGCATAATCATGTGGACACACAAAAACAGTAAGGATAAATATTGGGTTGTCTCCCAACAAGCGCTTTTCTTTAATGCCTTTCTAGCTAGGCATGATGATGACAATGATGCTCACATAAAAGATAAGAATTGAAACATAACGGGAGCATCATGAAGCATATGACTAGCACATTTAAGTCTAACCCACTCCCTATGCATAGGGATTTTGTGAGAAAACAACTTATGGGAACAAGGATCAACTAGCATAGGAAGGTAAAACAAGCATAGCTTCAAAATTTTCAACACATAGAGAGGAAACTTGACATTATTGCAATTCCTACAAGCATATATTCCTCCCTCATAATAATTTTCAGTAGCATCATGAATGAATTCAACAATATAACCAACACCTAAAGCATTCTTTTCATGACCTACAAGCATAGAAAATTTACTACTCTCCACATAAGCAAAATTCTTCTCATCAATAGTAGTGGGAGCAAACTCAACAAAATAACTATCATATGATTGAAAATTAAGATCAAGATGACAAGTTTCATGGTTATCATTATTCTTTAAAGCATACGTATCATCTCAATAATCATCATAGATAGGAGGCATGCTTTCATCATAGTAAATTTTCTCATCAAAGCTTGGGGGACAAAAAATATCATCTTCATCAAACATAGCTTCCCCAAGCTTGTGGCTTTGCATATCATTAGCATCATGGATATTCAAAGAATTCATACTAACAACATTGCAATCATGCTCATCATTCAAATATTTAGTGCCAAACAATAGAGATTTCTTCTTCTAGCACTTGAGCACAATTATCCTTTCCATCATACTCACGAAAGATATTAAAAAGGTGAAACGTATGAGACAAACTCAATTCCATTTTTTTTGTAATTTTCTTTTATAGACTAACTAGTGCTAAAACAAGAAACAAAAAGATTCGATTGCAAGATCTAAAGATATACCTTCACTTACCTAGCCTCCCCGGCAATGGCGCCAGAAAAGAGCTTGATGTCTACTACACAACCTTCTTCTTGTAGACGTTGTTGGGCCTGCAAGTGCACAAGTTTGTAGGACAGTAGCAAATTTCCCTCAAGTGGATGACCTAAGGTTTATCAATCCGTAGGAGGCGTAGGATGAAGATGGTCTCTCTCAAATAACCCTGCAACCAAATAACAAGGAGTCTCTTGTGTCCCCAACACACCCAATGCAATGGTAAATTGTATAGGTGCACTAGTTCGGCGAAGAGAAGGTGATACAAGTGCAAAATAGATAGTAGACAAAGGTTTTTGTAATCTGAAATAATAAAAACAGCAAGGTAACTAATGATAAAAGTGAGCGTAAATGGTATTGCAATGATAGGAAACAAGGCCTAGGGTTCATACTTTCACTAGCGCAAGTTCTCTCAACAATAATAACATAGATAGATCATATAACAAGCCCTCAACATGCAACAAAGAGTCACTCCAAAGCCACTAATAGCAGAGAACAAACATAGAGATTATGGTAGGGTACGAAACCACCTCAAAGCTATTCTTTTGGATCAACCTATAAAAGAGTTCGTACTAGAATAACACCTTAAGATACAAATCAACCAAAACCCTAATGTCACCTAGATACTCCATTGTCACCTCAAGTATCCGTGGGCATGATTATACGATATGCATCACACAATCTCAGATTCATCCAACCAACATAAAAGTACTTCAAAGAGTGCCCCAAAGTTTCTACCGGAGAGTCAAGAACGTGTGCCAACCCCTATGCATAGGTTCCCAATGTCACGAAACCCGCAAGTTGATCACCAAAACATACATCAAGTGGCACATGATATCCCATTGTCACCACAGATAATCACGGCAAGACATACATCAAGTGTTCTCATGAAAGACTCAATACGATAAGATAAGTTCAAAGGGGAAACTTAATTCATCACAAGAGAGTAGAGGGGGAGAAACATCATAAGATCCAACTACAATTGCAAAGCTCGGGATACATCAAGATCGTGCCATAGATGAACACGAGAGAGAACACGAGAGAGAGAGAGAGAGATCAAACACATAGCTACTGGTACAGACCCTCAGCCCCGAGGGTGAACTACTCCCTCCTCGTCATGGAGAGCAGCGGGATGATGAAGATGGCCACCGGTGAAGGATCCCCCCTCCGGCAGGGTGCCGGGAAGGGCTCCTGAGAGGTTTTTGGTGGCTACAGAGGATTGCGACGGCGGAACTCCTGATCTATCTTCTAATTTGGAAGTTTTAGGGTACGTAGGTATATATGGGTGAAAGGAGTACGTCGGTGGACCTACAGGGGCCCCACGAGGCAGGGGGCGCGCCCGGGGGGGGGGGCGCCCCCCACCCTCGTGAGCACCTCCCGTATCTTCTGACGTGGGGTCCAAGTCCATCAGGTGGGTTTCCTTCCAAAAATAACTTCTCTAGTTGATTTCGTCCCGTTTTGACTCCGTCTGATATTCGTTTTCCTCGAAACACTGAAATAGGCATAAAACAGCAAATCTGGGCTAGGCCTCCGGTTAATAGGTTAGTCCCAAAAATAATATAAAAGTGGATAATAAAGCCCAATATTGCCTAAAACAGTAGATAAAGTAGCATGGAGCAATCAAAAATTGTAGATACGTTGGAGACGTATCACGGCCCGTATGAGGCCCATGGATCTACGGCCCGTAGAAGGCCCATGGGTCGTACGGCCGGTAGAAGTCCCGTGGACCCTACGGCCCGTAGAAGGCCCATGGACCCTAAGGCCCGTATAGAAGGCCAATGGATCCTACGGCCCGTATAGAAGGCCAATGGATCCTACGGCCGGAAGAAGGCCCATGGATCATACGGCCTGCAGGAGGCCCATGGTTACAATAGTCCGTGTGTTGCCATGATTATTTTGGCCTAGTTACCAAAAATAGGCTATTGTGGCCACTAGAAAAACACAGAAAAAGAACTGCAGTGACTACAAGAAAACAACTAAACAAGACAATAAGGACATAAATAAGCAAGCAATTAACGCTAGCCTATTACCGCTATTACACATATTACATCCACTGGGCATCAAAGTTCGCCACCAGTGCAAATATAGGGAACAAAGTAGCATATTACATACACTGACCGTCAATATTGGCCACCAGTGCAAATAAACGCGGCAGCAAAACAAGAGCATAACTGAAACAACTTCAAAAGAGCTCAAGAAACGTTATCCTGGGTATCCACCATGCTGGCAATAAGCTTAGCAAGCTGATTAGCTTGTTCATGTTTGGCACTAAAATCCTCCAACGCTTGCTGTTGCACTAGAAAGTATGCATCTGAATGCTCCAAGGACTTCCGCAGTCCTTCCGCTTCTTGTCGCAGCACAGCTGATCGATGTCTTTCAGCTTGTATTTGAGACTCAAGAAACCGAACTGATTCAGACAGTGAGTAAAAACCTTCGGAAAAGACTCGTCGCCACAGCAAGAAGTTTGAAGAAGGAAAAACGGAAGCTCAAAACAGCGGAAGATACACTCAGAATGAGGTGGAGCAAAGTGCTCAAAACCGCAGACAAATACGGCAATGGCCATCAATCAAAGAGCTACCCGAAGGGCAAGCTGCTGCCAGAATTTGACGAGGAGGCCATAGAGCCCCCACAGTCAAAAAAACAAAGAGGCCGCCTGGTCGGATAGACGGCCAGATCATAGGCCAAAATCTAAAAATGGCGCCACACATCAGCCGACTAATGACCCTGGGAAAACAGATGGCCCAGCCAGGTCCATTTACGGGCCAAAGAAGAGGGGCCCAGGAAGCAGCGCAACACGCCAACTGTCTGAAGATAGCGGTACACCCAAATACAGGGGCGTCGCACACCCACTATGTTTCACCAACGAGGTGCTGGATCATGAATTCCCAGCAGGATTTAAACCCATAAACATAGAGGCCTACGACAGAACAACAGACCCTGGAGTCTGGATAGAGGATTATATACTACACATACACATGGCTAGAGGAGATGATCTCCACACCATAAAATACTTACCCCTCAAGCTCAAAGGGCCAGCCCGTCATTGGCTCAAAAGCCTCCCAGAAAACACTGTTGGAAGTTGGGAAGAGCTTGAGGACGCGTTTAGAGCAAATTTTCAAGGAACTTATGTCCGCCCTCCGGATGCAGATGATCTAAGTCATATAACTCAACAGCCCGAAGAGTCAGCGCGCAAATTCTGGAACAGGTTCCTCACCAAAAAGAACCAAATAGTCGACTGTCCGGACGCCGAAGCCTTAGCAGCTTTTAAACACAACGTCCGAGACGAATGGCTCACCAGACACCTCGGCCAAGAGAAGCTGAGCACAATGTCCGCGCTAACAAGCCTCATGACCCGCTTTTGCGTGGGAGAGGATAGCTGGCTAGCAAGATGCAGCACCAGCGACCCAAGTACATCCGAGATCAGAGATGGAAACGGAAAATCACGGCACAGAAAAGATCAGCGCCGGAATAAAGAGAAAAGCCCAAAGAACACGGCGGTAAACGCCGGATTCAAAAGCTCGCGGCCAAACAACAAAACACCGCCTCTTAAGGATAACAGCGATGAGCTATCCAACTTAAACCAAATTTTGGGTCGGATATGTCAAATCCATAGTACCCCCGGAAGGCCTGCAAACCACACCCACCGAGATTGTTGGGTTTTCAAACAGTTCGGCCGACTAAACGCCGAACACAAGGGGCTCGACGCATCAAGTGAGGATGATGATAAACCCCACCAGCAGAGCACCGGAAAACAAAAGACTTTCCCACAAGAGGTCAAAGCAGTAAATTCACTTCATGTGATAATACGGCAAAACAATGCGGCACCCGCTAAAACGGGTCTCGCACGGTCCAACCCAGCGGAACATAGAGATTGGATATCAAAACCAATCACTTTCGACCACCTGGATTATTCCAGAAGCGTTCGAAATGCAGGATGGACTGCCCTGGTATTGGATCCTATAATCGACGGACTGCAATTTACACAAGTCCTGATGGACGGAGGCAGCAACTTAAACCTGCTGTACCCAAACACAATCCGCAAGTTGGGGATAGACCTTACTAAAATTCGACACAGCCGCACTTCCTTTAAAGGAGTGACGCCAGGCCCTTACGCCAAGTGCATAGGCTCCTTATTACTAGAAGTTGTGTTCGGGTCACCGAACAACTTTCGACGCGAAAAACTAATCTTTCATGTCGTCCCATTTAAAACTAGCTATCAAGCACTCTTGGGACGAGAAGCTTTTGTCCGCTTCAACGTCATACCACATTACGCGTCTCTTACACTTAAGATGCCCGGTCCACGTGGCATCATTTCAGTGCGAGGGTCATTTAAAGACCCCGGACACGGCTAGACGAGTCCGGCATAAATAAGCTAGGGGCCCCCTAGCCGCACACCCCTTCACAAGGGGCTGCGCGCATAAGCAACAGCGAGCTCATATAGACTCCGCTTTACTTATTTATTTATATTTTTTCCTTCATATATATTTTTTTTCGCACGATTTCCTTCCAAACTAAGTTCCTCTCTTTTTACAGATGAACAACGTGCACACCCGTCCAGGATAACGGCACAACGGAGACACAGGCGCAGACGTGCAGTAGGGACCCGTCGCAAGGATTCTTTTCAGATTAAGACCCTGCGTAAACCTTTTTTACTGTCTCTTGTTGCTATAGTCCCCTGGTTTCTCATTATAACCAGAGTGGAGCCTGACGTTTTGGCATCGGCCACGTCAGAAGACCTTGCCCGTACCTGGACACTAGGGGCTTAGGGCATTGTTCTGCCCATTATTATAAAGATCGAACACCTTAGGGAGTGTTCGGCGTCTCGAGTTAGGCTTTATATGCATCAGCTCTGAATCATGTCTTTGGTCAAATGTTGGGTTTGCCCGGCTCCTGTGTTTTGCTGCCTTATGTTCCGTATCATCGGCTAATGCGGCACCAGGAGAACTACTGCGATTGTGCCCCAGTTCGGCTGGGCGAGCACCTCAGTAGAGAAAGCCGAAAAGTGACTGTCATGATACAGCGGGAGACTGGTCAACCACTCGATCGACTACCGGAATGTTTAGAATTCCCCGCTTTGACGAAGGACTGTTTCCCGGTCAGGCACACACGCGCCCCGAATCCGGAGATGCGCGGTGCCCCCAGGGGCTATATCGTAGCCCCACCCTCGAACTCCAATGGCTAAGTGAAAGTGATAAAGCATCATAGTCCGGATTGCCTCGTTTGCTACGCTACCACCTCCTTAACAGGACCGAGACATCGGATTAAGTGTGAAAACGCGCTATTCTTTGCAAACACCCCCGCACCTTGTGCGTGGGGGCTGAAGCCGAAGACTGCCATCTTTCAGGTTATACAAACGTATACATAAACGGCCGCATAGGAGATATTTCAATACTTGGAACGCACAAGTATAAAAAGCGGTTACATCATAATCATTGTTTTACAAGATAAAACGTTCATTTGAACATGACATTTTTCGAGCACTGCGACTCTATTACACGAGCACCACGCATAACTTCCCCAAAATAGTGCTCGGCAGGTAACCGGCTTTCGTCCGAACCCTGGGTTGCAATAGTGGTGGCATCCATCTCTGTCCAATGTGTCTTCACACGGGCAAGGGCCATCCGCGCACCTTCTATGCAGGCCGACCGCTTCATCTCCTTGATATGCGGCACCGCTCCAAGAAATTGCTGCAATAAGCCAAAATAGCTCGTCGCCTTGGGCCTCTCTGGCCAGACATGAGCCACGATATCAGTCATGGCAAGTTCGGACAACCTGTTCAGCTCAGCCCATTCGGCCAACCGATCGGTCAGCGGAAGTGAATGATCCGGACTATGGAATTGAGACCAAAACAGCTCTTCCGTCTTGTGATCCTTCTGACTCCGGAAGTGCACAATGGCATCCGCCGCACTTGCCGCTAAGTCCATATATGGATCCTCCGGACCCCACAGCTGGCCAAGCTAGGCATAATTCGGATCCGTAAACCGGCGATGCAGCAGAAAAGGCTTGCCAGCCACAATATCTCCGGCCTGGCGCAGCTCCTCCTTCATAGCCCGCATCGCAGAACGGGCATCCTTGGCCTCGGCGGTGGCCTTCCCCGGGTCTTCTCGCTCCAATAGGCGGTTCTTTTCAAGAGCCTCATTGAGGTCGGTAGCATCCTTCAATTTCACGACCAATCCGGCCATCTCTTCCCTGCTTAGGTAGTGTGCAGCCTTTTCGGCTTTTAACTCCTCGGCCGCCCTCGAGGCAGCCGCATCACTCCTTCTGGCTTGCTCCTTGGCTTGAGCAAGCTCGGCCTGAAGGCTCTCCACAGCAGCAGCACCATCTGCATCACAGCATAAATATTGTAAGAGGCGGGCTTTGGCTCCCTTAAACAAGTGACTGCGGAGAATTCATTTACCTTGCAACTCGTCAAGTCGCCGGTTGAAAAGCGCGATGTCCGCATCCGCCACATCAAATTGCCGCATTAACTCGACAACTCCACCAGTCCGGCTAGCCCCCGGACTATCCGCCACCTGCATAGAAAAGGCGACATTCAATACCTGCGATTTTGATCCTCGGCACGCTGTCACTTTCGACAACCTACCGAGTCTCAGGGGCTACTATCTATACAGGGCGCACTTCTATGTGCAAAACTGTCAAAAAGGTGCGTCGTTCTTGTGTACCTCAAATCCCGCCAGCAAACTCCTAACGGCATTATGCAATCCGCTTTCAGCGGACGAAATCCTTCCAATCACCATGCTCATCAATGCACGGTGATCTTCTGAGATGGACGCCCTCTCAAGCAGATCCTTTAGCTCCCCCGGCCGAACACTAGTCGGCGCCGAACTCTCCGGCTCCACGGGGCTCGGGGATACCCTCCGTGACGATACTTCAGGCTCGTCTGCCCTGTCCGACGGCGCAGCAGACGGAGGCGTCTCGCTCTCCATCATCTCCGGACGAAGATCCCCCGAAGACGAACTCATCTGAGAAGGCCGCAGATCCGAACTGTAAGGTAAAAATTTCGGTTATCCTCAGAAGCACAAATAGGGATATTTTCTTATTAATGAACTCCCCTTTTCCTACTCACGGCTCGCTGGAGGGCTAATCCTTTAGAGACAATTGTACGCCCGGGGTCTCCCCGGACGCAGGACCCTCCGGTGAAGATTTCTTCCCCCGCTTAGGGGCTTTGGCCTCCGGGTCTTCGGAGGTGGTCCTCTTCTCCCCCTGGAAGGAGGGATCCTCGATCCCCCTCTCTTCAAGCGCCCCCTTGGGCGAGGTGATAGCTCCTCTATTTTCCCCATTGCCTTCTTCTACAGGCGCTACCTCCAACATTCTGACCAGCACAGGCTCCGGTGCGGTCTCTGGGAGGGGGGCCGGACACCTTATTAGTTTTGCTCGCGCTACCCACTCCTGATGGGGGATAATGGGTTAGAAGGCGAATTATAGAAAAGCAAACAAACGGAACGTCCGGACACTGAGCTATTTACCTGAGTATCCGGGCGATTGCAGCTTAGGCCCGCATCCTCGGTCAATTCCGGACACATTGCCTGCGGTCCGAAGAACAACTTGTACACTCCACGGGTGTCATACCCATGAAGTGTTGGAGAATTCGTGGTCCCTCCGGATTGAACTCCCATAACCGGAGAGGACGGCGTTTGCAGGGCAGAAGACGCCTGATTAGCATGACCTGCATCACCACTACCAGATCGATCTCCCTCGTTTGGAGGTCTCGAATCCAGCCCTGCAATAGGGGCACGTCTTCTGACGGCCCCCAATTGAGTCATTGGTTGACCCATGACATCAACCATCGTGGAGGTCCCGGGCGGAATGAAGGCGGCGGCTTTTGCCTGCTGCCCTTCGGAGCGGTGATATAGAACCACTCCTGCTGCCACAAGCCGAGCTCCACTTGGAAGGAGCCCTCAGGCCACGGGGCATCGGCCCTCCTGCTTATGGCCGCCCCGCCACACTCTGCTTGACGCCCCCCGATCATCTTCGGCTCCACATTGAAGGTCTTCAGCCACAGGCCAAAGTGGGGGGTGACGCGGAGGAAGGCTTCGCAGACGACAATGAATGCGGAAATATGGAGGATGGACTCCGGAGCCAAGTCGTGAAAATCCAGCCCATAGTAGAACATGATCCCTCTCACGAAGGGGTCCGTCGAGACGCCTAAACCCTGACGGAGGTGGGATACGAAGACGACGTACTCACCGGGCTCGGGAGTGGGTACGGCCTGCCCTTGGGCAGGCAACTTGTGCGAAATCTCGTAAGATAGGTACTTGGCCTCACGCAGCTTTAACACGTCCTCCTCCGTGACGGAGGAGGGCCTCCACCAACCCTGAAGGTCGGAGCCGGACATTGTTGAAGGTCCAAAGCGCTCGAATCTGGGGCTCTGGGTGTTGGAACTTGGAGCAAGGAGAAGATTCAATGGAAGATTGAAGAAAAGAAACGAGCCTTGGTCCTCTTATAAAGAGGGAAAATACCAAGAGCCGTCTCCGTGACCGTTCGGAATACACCTTCGATAGAGCAGGCGTGGCGACGGGCACGGTTGGGTTACCCACGCCCGTATTGATGAGAATCCTGGAATAAGGGGAACACGATCTCTGCTTCGACAAGACGTGCCAAGGAAACCGCTTCGCTAAACATGCTGAGGTGGTATAATAAAAAACGATTCAAGTAAAGGCTTGGTAGTGGTGTGACGTCATGCCGCAAAATACGTCAGCAGATTGAACTTGTGTACATTTTATTCTCTCTACGGTGGAATGTGGAATTTATTTTGCAGAGCCGGACACTATCCTGGTGTTCATGATCTTCTCTGGATTATTCAAAGGAGCAACCCGCCTTGCAATGCCGAATATTATGCGCGCCGGACTCATCGTCATTGAAGCCTGGTTCAGGGGCTACTGAGGGAGTCCTGGACTAGGGGGTGTCCGGACAGCCGGACTATCATCGCCCGCCGGACTCCAAGACTACGAAGATACAAGATTGAAGACTCCGTCCCGTGTCCGGATGGGACTTTCCTTGGCGTGGAAGGCAAGCTTGGCGATACGGATATGTAGATCTCCTACCATTGTAACCGACTCTGTGTAACCCTAGCCCTCTCGGGTGTCTATATAAACCGGAGGGCTTTAGTCCATAGGACACAACATACATTACAACAATCATACCATAGGCTAGCTTTTAGGGTTTAGCCCCCTTGATCTCGTGGTAGATCCACTCTTGTACTACCCATATCATCCATATTAATCAAGCAGGACGTAGGGTTTTACCTCCATTGAGAGGGCCCGAACCTGGGTAAAACATCGTGTCCCTTGTCTCCTTTTACCATCTGCCTAGACGCACAGTTCGGGACCCCCTACCCGAGATCCGTCGGTTTTGACACCGACAAGTAGCTTGTGCAAGCGGTAGTGGCCAGTAACTCGAACACTAAACCAAGACAAGACTTTGGGGTTGTCTTGCTGTCTTCAAGATAGTCTTCCTTAGCTTTTTTATCAGCTTTGTTGGAGACCAACAAGGATGTGTCACTATCCTGTACCTTATCTGCATTACTTCCTTTACCATTGCTTAATAAGGCACTGTTCCCCAATATTCTATCAACATTCTAAAAGAAGAAACAAGCAGACATATAACAAGTTTAGCATGTACTAGTATATGAAACTCATTTCGGTGAACCAGTTCATTAGTAAGGTGGACAGGATTAAACTACCAAGTCTTCTATTGCCAAGTACTAGTACATAATAAAAGCATCAAACAAACATATATCTATGTCCTATGGTCACTGCATTGTCTTGCCAAATCAAAATAGAGACATGGTTCAAATCATATCAGTTCAAGACAAAGTAGCAGCGAAAGAATACAAAGCATGGGAAACTACACGGGACAACAAGATTTCAGATGGGTACCACGGGTCTACATGTACAACAACACTATTGGCTCTATTGTGATGCTAGTAATGTGCATGATATGAAAGTCAACTATATACACAATTGAAATTGAAATCAACAGAGCTATTGATAAGAGCAAACATGTTAAAGATACATGCGTGAACATACCTGTTGTGCCATTGGAGTTTCGATTGGATCCTTCAATTTAAAAATAAGTTTGTATCAGTAAATACAGTGATACAAGAGCAAAGCAATCATAGTCAAAAAAGGCGCGCCTAAGCGAGCGCTTAAGCGCGCCTAGGCTCTAGGCATTGGCAAAATGCATTGCGCATAACTATGCATAATCTGTGCATAACTGCGCATAAGCATGCGCTTTGGTCAGTAAAGCGCAAGGCGGTGGCAAAACGCACAATTAATGCCTAGCACTTTTTTGAACTATGATAGCAATGGAATCTTAAATTAGAACAGTTGTTCTTCAAGTTTAGGCACTTGTTCTACATGAACAGAGTACAGTAAGACGCAAGAATAAAATACTTAAAAATAAAAAAATGAGCTCATAGACCTTACCACATTCTTGGTTCGGGACCAGTATAGAACAAGGCGTTCCCAGTCATCGTCCAGTAAATGTGTCTCATGAGAACGTAAGGGAATTTGATGAGTTTCTTTGCCGGTGAAGTACGTTTTCTTTAGGTAATTCCGATACTGCCACCAAGCATTCTTGAAGATAGCAGAGGTATTAGCACAGGTTACCTCATCCTGAGTTTCCAAATCGGTCCTTCTCTATAGAGAAAAATGGGAAAAATTGTTGTATTATAACCATCATGGAGGTAGGATGTATGGGACGAAGCAAAGTAATTGCCATGAATAACATTACTTACACATAACTCCTGGACAAACACCTACAACTGGCATTTTCCTTCATCTTCAGTATAATATTTCCAAGATGGGAAGATACGCACAAACGATTTAACAACATCAAATGTGATAGATGCTAAACTACGATTGGCTGGTCGTGCTTCCTCCAGAGGAATAGGCGTACTAACTGGTGGAGTTGGGGTTCGCCATGATAGTACTGGCCCTTTGGGCACTGGAGCTGCCTTACTAACTGCTCTTGTTTGGGAGCTCTATGGTGGAGATGGTGATGTGTCAACATGAACTGGGTTACTATCGGCTGGGGTTAGGGTTAGATTGGGTGAAGCTGGTTCTCTGTCCATCGCAGTAGGGGTACAATCTGCGAGAGTTTGGGTTATGTGTGGTAGGGCTGGTTCTTGTGCATGTACAACCGGGGTGCTATCTCCACCAAGAGGTAGCATTGTTTTGTTTGAAGACCGTGTTTTTATTCCGCTAGATACTGGCATCACCCGCTCCAATTCAAATGGCTGATAAACAGGAAACATAGTTGAATGTACAGACATTGTATGAGAGACAGATGCAATAGATAGTGTGGAAAAAAGAGAGCATGAAATAGTTGACATGTATATTGTTTAACTAAAACGGATAGCATGACATAATTTCACATATATGATGTCTATCTAAACTGGATAGCATAGCATAACATAATTCAAAGATATGATGAATAACTAAACAGGATCGCATGACATAATTCACCTACATATTATCTAAGTAATCAGGATCGCATCATTTAATTCACATATGTGATTTATATGCTAAACAGAGGGCATTCGATATGATGTCTGAACTAAAAACATTGTGTTGAATATTGTGTATATGATGTCTAAACTATGCAATGCAAGACACCGTATGCATGATATGAGCAGTATAACCGTGCCAAGTTAGAGCATACACCTCAGTGGGGGAATAGGACTGGTCATCTATCTCTGAATCCATCTCTGAGGAGCTATCCGGACCCAACAAGAGATCTGCTTCGACAGGTAGCATTGTCTGCTCTAAAGGCCTTGTTTTCACTCCAGATTTTTCCATCTCCCACCCAAATGGCTGATTCACAGGAAGAGTAGTTTAATGTACAAACATTGTCGACAAATGGATATGTAATGAAGAAAAGGATGGGCAAGATATCATTCAAATATATGATGCCCGGTTAAACAGGATGGCATTGCACATTTCACATATATTATGGCTGGCTAAAAGACATGAGACTGCATAATTCCCATATATGATATAGAAACTAAACAGGTGGCATTACAGAACATGTCTAAACTAAGCAGATGACATATATGATGTCAAAAGTAGGCACTGCAAGGCAACATATGCATGATATGACTAACATCATCATGCCAAGGTAGAGCAAACACCTTGGGGGGTAAATAGGAGTGGTCAGCGGCGTCTGAATACGCCTTAGAACAGATATCTTCCTCTGGATTACAATCTGGAGAGTGGTGGGGAGGGTTTGCCATTGAACCCACCATGGAGCGATGTCTGCATGACATTGTATTGCTGCGCAAAACTCTTCTCTTTTTCTCTACATGTTCAGCATGACTGTGTACAATATCTGACATGCATACAAAAAAAATATGGTGAGATTATGTAAGGAGAGCATGCAGAAATTTAGAGTGATGGTAACAACCAGTGGATCGACATTTTTCCGTTGAACCAAAATAGCCCTAATGGATCGACGTGAATGTATAGTAATAAGTGATGCAACAAGTGTACAACCTCTTTGCCGTAGCCGTGTCGCCCTCAGCATCATTGGGTTGGTCGCTAAAACAGTTGAGGCAGAGGTGGCTGTCGGAGGTGTGGAGGAAAATCTGAGGAATCTGTAGACAGCGTCCTGGGCACTGCTCTCTTGTGATGGATCGTTCTGTTGTTGGAGCAGCTCCGGTGAGCCGTAAGACGTCAAGGCTGAAGCAGCACAAGACGGACATTGTCAATCTCAAGTGGGATTCTAATAGCATCTCCAATAGAAGATGTAAAATGGATGTAAAATTAACATAACCAAAAACCACCTGACTACAACAGATGAGGTAAAAACTGTTGACTCTGAACTTAACTATCGAAACTGAAATTTACTGTGGAATCTGAATGCTACTGTTGAAACTGAACGCAATGGTAGCAGAGAGGCACTTGACATGTAGTTTAGGGAGGGCCTGCAGTTCATCTTCAACCTGCACCCCCCTGAGCCGCCAGCCACCACCGGCCGAACCGTCGGCCCTAGCGCCACCTCGCCGCCCCGAAACAACTCGCCACCGCCGCCCCGGCCAGCCCTCTAGGCCCCCCCCACCCTGAACCCTAAGATAGATAGTGGGGTACCCTCCGGCGAGCCCCCGTCCCCGCTACGGGTGGTTCTTCCTTAACTCCGGCGAGCCCCCCCCCCCCCCAACCCCTGAAAATTGACTGACCCAAAAGTCGATTCAGTCGACTGAAGTGTGGCTTAATCGGAGCAAAGCAGCAGCACGAGCAAGGGGGAGAGCAGCAGCAGCAGCTTGGCGAGCGAGCGATCGAGCGAGAGCCGGAGCAGCAGCAGCAGCGCGAGCGAGCAAGCGAGAGCCGGAGCAGCAACAGCAGATCCGACTGGTATGGACGCCGTCGCCGAAGGGGCCTCGCACTGGGGGAGAGCCGCCGCGGAGATGTCGCCTGCGGCGCCGGCTTCAAGGTAGCCGTTCCATGGGGGTGCGGGACCGGGAGGTCGAGTTAAGGAGAAGATGCGATGCGATGAGTGTACAACCTCTTTGGTGGCGCTGAGTAGGCCTCGGCTTCGTCCGAGGAGTCGGTGAGGATGCTGCGGTTCCGGTGGAG
This sequence comes from Triticum timopheevii, assembly GCA_963921465.1. NCBI lineage: Eukaryota > Viridiplantae > Streptophyta > Magnoliopsida > Poales > Poaceae > Triticum > Triticum timopheevii. Next base: position 65,575,889 of record OY997272.1, on the reverse strand, counting down.
CAGGTTAAGGCGGCTCTGTGGGGATGGAGCAGCCGCGATAGACGAGGCGATCATCGGAGCAGCTCCTTGGAGGTGGAGGACGGGGCGGTTGAACCGGCAGGACGGCGAGATGGACGACGGATCCTCATCCGGGGAGGTGGACGAGGGACGTCGAGCTGTTGCAGTGGACGAAATCATCGAGTAAGAGGCTCCGGCTGGGCAGCGGTGATGTGGCGGACGGAGGAGGGTGGGGTTTCGCGGCTGGAGCGGAGAGGTTATGGCGGCCTGGGATTTTGAATGGCGAAAAGGGGGCGATGGGAGGGGGTGAAGCATGACTTAGGGACGCGCTTGTCCAAAATGTAGGGTGTGTTACAAAAGTACCCCCACCAATTTGAACTAGCGGCCCTTTCGGCTCAGGGTTAGAAGGGGGATTTCGCGTGTCGGGATTTGGCAGCTGGAGGGAGTTTTCGCGCGCGTTATAATTTTGTGATAGCAAGGCGCGGGTTGTGAAGGCACCAGTTTTGGGAGCACGATATCTGAATTTTCGAGATATAACAAGATGCGAGTTGAATTTTAGGGACAAGCCTAACGTGTAGTAATATTGTACTTGTACGTACCAAATCAATTCGCACTTCCCTCAACCAAAAAGAAAACGAAAAAAATAAAACTATTCAAACCACACAAAGAGAGAGTCTTGCCCCGTTTTACTATACAAATGCTATTCAAAGCTACTCCCTCCTTCCATCTATATAGGGCCTAATGCGTTTTTCGATGCTCACTTTGACCAAATATTAGAGCAATGATATATGACATGCAACTTACACAAAGCACACCGTTGACTTCGTCTGTGAAAGGTTCTTTCAATGATATAATTTTCACATTGTGCATGTCATGTACTATTAATCTTGTCAATAGTCAAAGGCGGTCTTAAAAATCTCATTACGCCCTATATAGATGGAAGGAGGGAGTATGAATCCATGTTATGTCCGATTAAATTTTTTCGCTTGCTGCATAATGCATGTAACCTACTCATACCAACATTTTAGTGCATTCCAAATGTCTATACTACCACTGCAATTCGAAATAAATTTGAATTTGTTTCTCTATTTCAATAAGAATCTACAATCATGATTGTTGCCAACTTCAACCATCATAGTTTCCTTGCTATCCGCCAGATATAAATCGGACGGCCTATAATGCAGGATGGCAGGCACACCATCATCAACAACTCCGTTTTTTATAAGAGTAGAGATAAATTATATTATATGTAGTATAACATGTTCATAAACACACCATGTGTATCACCGTTATATATATTCACACATGCATCGGTTTAAAACACTATGATAAATTCTTCAAATATCTGAATTCACTGTTTATAATGAAGTATATATGATCTCTATTCGTCTTTTACGCCCACACAACCCTCTTATCTTTGTAGCTAGCGCTAACTTTCTCTTGTGCATGCACACGCCCGCATCCCTCTCACCCTCCCTCGGCATTCTCTAGCTCCATCGTGCAAATTTGTCTTTTCACTTTAGGTCATTCACCCACAGTGTGTGTAGGCCCCCCAGCTACTTCTTTACGGCACACATCGATCGATATGCCTCTCTAGCCAGGTGTGCCTAGCACAAACACAAGCTTCCCCTCTTCTCTTGTCACCGTCCATGCCTCACTCCCACCACTCTTTTCATCGTTCTCGTACTCGCACACTCCTCCCCACTCGATATAGTATGCCTCTCGTACCACCTCCTACATGCATCCCTCTCTCTCTATCCTTCTCCTCGTGCCTCGTTTGCTTCTAACACACACATGCATGTATACCGATCGGTCTCCCAACATATACTTGGATCAACTTTAACTACCCCCCCATCGATCGACGTACCTCACAAGTTATGTCTCTCCTTTCTCTAACAAAGGGCAATTGATCTTCCTATGTAGTTATGTCTTCTTACCACAGCCACATCGTCCCCCCTCATCATTCGTGCATGCCTCCTGACCCGTCTCTCACACGCACGTGCACAGACAACAAGCAGCCATCTCCTCTCTTATTGATATTGCGGGCGTGCCCTCCGTTTGTCTAGCAAGCCTATCCCACCATTTGTTAGAAGCAACTCCACTACCACCCCCTCCAACACTCTAGCTCTGTCTCTCTCCCAACCTTATTCCTCTCCTGCACCTAGGCATGGATGCCGATCGATCTCCCTTAATACATGAGGCAGATCGATCTCCTTAATACATGAGGTAGGCCTCTCTCCTCCTCCACACATATACCAGCCATTGTACCTCTATAGTTAATTGGGCCTCCCTCTTCCCCCACCACAAACCGATAGTCGAGCGCTGCAGGTAGGTATCCATGGCACAGAGACAAACTGCACATGTCCCCTCTCACGTTCCAGTAGGCCAGCCACTCTATATCTTTGATGTGGGCACACACAAATTCGATGGAACTCTTTATCGATCGCCCGTGCACACACACAGACATCATCCCTCTTTTCGATTCTATGGACACCTCAAGCCGGTGATACCTCCACTCTCTTATCATGGATCGCCCCCTCTATATATATGTTATATCCAGGACTCTATTTCACACACATTGCATATGTTACATTTTTTGATTGACCCCCCCCCCCCCCAAAAAAAACTCTCAAGAACCCACACACTATATCTCTCTAGGTTTGTATCTCTCTCACACAACCCCATGTAGGTGGTGTACGTATACAAGAGAATAGGTGCACCGTGCACGTACTCACGCTTCGTGCCCAGCCACACCCGCGCGGGTACACGGTGGAGCTCATTTCTTTATGAAATGGCAGCCCACGTGCTAATTTGAATGCCTGTAGCGGTTGTTTACCTAGGGAGGTCGTGTACCACGCCTGCACGAAACAAAGTTCGACTTGACGCATTGCCGCATTATTTTTAAATAAAGTTATAGCGCTCAATGGCACGTACACAGAATATAAAACGATTTTTATGGAAAAAAAGGTAGTCCGCTCACTATATACAATGGAGCCTTGCGTGCCTGGTTTGTCGCTCTTCAGAGTATCTCACACAAGGCTGCGGTGGCCTCTCTCTCTCTCACCGTTTGTCACTGATCCGGCCGCATCCCGTCCGCCGGGGGAAAGGGAGTGCGGTGGCCTCTCTCTCTCTCTTACCATTGGTCACTGATCCGGCCGCATCCCGTCCGCCGGGGGAAAGGGAGGAAGTGCATCATTTCTCCGTTCGACAGCGCCGAGGCAGCACGTCCCGATCTGCGGTACACGTCGTTCTCTCTGACCAAGCTCCGGCGCGGCAGGGCCTACGCCACCTGCTCGCAGATTTCGCCCGCTGCTGCTCACCTAGTTACATCCCGACGACCTCCAAGTATCCCCTCCGGCCTTGCTCCACTGCCCGTCTTGCCACGCCGCTGCATGTGGATCTTCCATAGTTCTTTGCCCAAAACGTAGCTCGTCCAACGTACTTTCCATATTGCATTCTCGTCCTCTCACCGTTTTAGACAAACACAACCGTGTTGTTATCTTCCCTTAGGGCAAGGAATATGCTTCTTTTTTGTCATTGCATGTGTCATCAACTGTTATTGGCCAGTAATTGTTTCCTTTCTACCTCTTTTTTGCAAACAGGGCTATCCATTTCACCTCGTTGCTATTGCGACATTTTGGTGAACTGCACAAATCACTTTTTTCTTAAGAGTGTTTTGTGCAGTTGTACTAAAATGTCACATGGGCAACGTCTCTACATTTCAGTGCGACTGCACAAAGGGAGATTGGTTTTGCTCTATCCTCCTCATCCAACTCTGAGCCTAATCTTCTCCAACTAGTTAGTCTTAAGAGAGACTGCAAAGGTGACCGACTTCTATTTATGTGTTTATTGTTTCATCAGCAGTCCTCTATTATCGTAATCACACTTAATATCTTTGGAACAGGGACGCTCAGCTCTATTTTAGTGGAACTGCACAAAATGATCAGAATGTTGCATGCTCCAGACAGCTACTTTTTTCCCAACATGCCTTGTTGATTTAGACAGAGCTGGGGGGATGTTGCTGCCAATGAAAGCATCGATCAATTTTAATTTAACACCTTCTCACAACTCTGTCTTCAGTTGTGATGTAATTATTAGCTCTGATCTGCTAATAATTGACATGCATTAGCAAGGAAGTTAGTTTTTTATTGTTTGCAAAAGAGCATCGATGGCAAGACACACGAAACAGAAGCTAAAAACTCACACCATTGTACAATTTCATGTCTCGCTGGAAAATTATTTGTATAGTACGTCAATTATGTAAACAAATGATGGAAGCTTGATAGCATTGCCAGAAGCCTCTTCATCATCCGGGTCCATGTGCCATGCACAAAATTATACTCCTTCGTTCCTAAATATTTATCTTTTTACAAATTTCAAACGGGCATATTTTAGAGTGTAGATTCACTCATTTTGCTTCGTATGTGTACTCCCTCCGTTCCTAAATATTCTATTCGTCTTTCTAGAGATTTCAACAAATGACTACATACGGAGCAAAATGGGTGAATCTACACTCTAAAATATGTATATACATCCGTATGTGCCAGTCCATTTGAAATCTCTTAAAAGACAAATATTTGAGTAGTCACTCGTTGAAATCTCTAGAAAGACAAATATACTCCGGAGTATATTTAAGAACCGAGGGGGTAGTGCACAACCGCATGGGAGACTCAGCCCGGTCGTTGTGCCGCATTAATAGTGAGTAATGAGCAGTCAAATCGTAAGCCCCACCTTTCCCACTGTAAGTTGCTCTGAAGAAGCAACCATCAATACACTCTTCTTTGAATCCGCTCATACTACTCCATCTATCACTGTTTATACAGCGCGCTTCGGAAAAAAGAAAAAAGATCAGTGGGACCAAGGCGACTAGCGATCGGCCTGAAAAATAGCATTGGTAGTTATAGCACGACGTCTATTACTAGAGGGAATAATGCGTACACACATGCATGCAGTGCTTCCACCCCGGGTACACACATGCATGCACTTACTCCACTCCGTAGTAGTACAGAGTACATGGAGAGAAAATTGTGGACTTGATTGCGGTTACCACGCCCTAATTAATTGAGCATTAAACCAAACACGTCTAAAGTCTCTCTGGTGGTGGAAATGCATTGAGAGAAATGCATCATAATGAAGCGCGCCCTGTAAACTGTGACGGAGGGAGGAGTAGTATGAAGGTTCAAAACCAAGTACGCGTATGGCCAGTCGGTCAACGCACCTCCTCTTGGCATATCACTGACATGTGGGACAGGAGTGTGAGCAAACGATCTCAATTGACGGCAAAGAGCCAACCCGCTGTTCCTTGAGAGAGACGAGGAGCGAGAACACACAGAAGGGCTCGCATGGAGGCCAAGATATATTCGAGCATGGTTGGTTGATCGATATCATTCATTACATTTTGGGCTGCCGTTTTCCGCCCTTCTCCGGAATAAACATGTACTTTATCAGAGATAAAAAAATAAGAGTACAGACGCTCCACCATGCGGTTCTAGTAGTAGTACTACTCATACTATTGCACTTGGCTCTTTGCCTCTTCATGAAGTCGAACAATGATGGTACTCCGCATGTTGGGTACTACAGTGTATGCCTCTGACAATCTGACACCGAATGGACTGATGCATGTCCACCGAGGGTAGGTTGCATTAGTCAAAAGGCGTAAGCGAGCTTCACCTTGTCCTGCAAGCTTCTCCTCGTTCTGCGAGTTGGCGGGACACACCAAAAAGTAGTGCTAGTCCATACTCCCTCCTTTTCGGTTAATATGGCTTAATCTTTTTTGCGGGTAAATGAGAAAGCTTTATTCATATATAAGCATTCTTAGGATGATCAGCCAAGACACTGGTCACTCGGAAGCAAGGTACCCCGCAAAAAAAGAAGTAGGAAGCAAGGTGTTTCATCAAGCCAGCTCTCGGCAACATTCAAAGTGCAGCAAGCACGGTTCGCATGAAGATGCGCCGCAAGGTTTGATGACCTGTTTACATGATGAATAACAAAAAAAAGAGGAAATATTACCGAGCGCTACTATTTGTAACAGGTTATGAGCCAGAATTAAGCGAGAATTGTGGCGAGTGTTCCATGCAATCAACTTCCATTATCACATGCGAGAACCCTCGAAGAGAACCAAATGTGTTGAAGATTGGCTGTTCGCCTATTCGGGAAGTCGAACAATAGTAGCACTAGTAGTATAGTGTATGCTTCTGGCAATCTGACACCGAATTAACTGTTGCATGTCCACCGCCTGAGCGAGGGAGAGCTTGCATTAGTCAAAAGTTTCTCCTTGTCCTGCGAGCCACCGCGCGCAAGCTTCTCCCTGTTTGGATCCATGGGTTAGAGTTAGTTTGGGTTAGTTTGTACTCAACTAACCCAAAAGTATCCAAACAGGAGGGTTAGTTTGGGTTAGAAGCATCTAACCCATCCAAAAAATCTAACCCACCCAAGAGGTGCTTATTTGGGTTAGTTCTTCTCTGGAGCACTAAAAAACACATTTTTCTCTCGCTCTCGCCGCAGCAAATCCCTTGCCACTTCCTCGAAGCTTCTCGTCCTCTTCCTCCCTCCCTCTCGCAATGCCCGTGAAGGCGCCTCGCCGTATCCGCGCTCCATCTAACCCTGTCATCTAAACACCTCTTTGTCTAGAGTTAGTTAACGATTAGTTCAGGGTTAAAATCTAACTCTAACCTCTAACTGAGTTAGAGTATCCAAACAAGGCCAAAGTAATGCTAGTCCATACTGCCTCCTCTCCGGTTAATATGGATTAATTTCAAACGAGATAAATACACTGTCTGTCACTGTATATTTGTAAAAATACGGTCAGTGGACTTCATAATACACTCATTGCGCTCAATATATATATTTTCCGGTGTTTATACGGTCACTAGCTCACCCTGACTGAGTATGTGTATGCATGCACGTGTAGGTTGAGCACTTAGCGTGACCGTGTGTGTTCCGTCGTGTGCTCGGACATGCATGCATTAGGGCATCGCGCACGTTTTTGCGTCCATGTGTACGTGTGACTGTTGCATACACGTTGGGGGAGTACGTGTAGGGGCCACTAAGGAGCAGTCAAATCACACAGTAAGTTAGTCAGAAGAAGCAACCATCATTTCACTCTTGAATGACACATACGCAATATAAAATGTTTGATATGGAGAGAAAAAGAAAACCACTATATATACACTAGCAGGAGCCTAAGCTACAAGCCTCCTTGCTAAGGTTGCTCTCTTCACAAGCATAGAACAACGGGCCTAATCCCGCAGCTGGGGGAAGGGAACAATGTTCTGCGTAGACGCGGTCGACATCGGCGAGGGAGAAAACCCACAGTCGGTGTGTCCCAATCGGGGTCACTGCGGTATGGGCCGATGCCGCGTCCCAACCGCCCTTCTAGCTACAGCCTGATGTCCCAGGTAGTCCATCTTCCTTTTGGAGCCGGCTTGCTCCACTGCCGTAGCTCCATCTCCATGTCGATCTTTCTCTACTTCTACCGGCTTCTACTTGTGATGAGTTTATGTCTCATGAACTAGTGCGAGTACTATTATTCTAATCACACTTCTTCAATATCTTTGCCATCAGGGATGCTCAGGTCGATTTTAGTGGAACTGCACAAAAGCATCGTATGATCCGAGGGTGCCAGCCGTCTTTCCTTCGACAGGTTCTACCTAGCCAGGGAATTAAATCATGTTTAGGGTTTAGGGTTTAAGTCGTAGTGACCCCATCAGTAGTTTTTCTTTTGTACACGCTCTCACAACTTTTTTCTTTAGTTGTGAAGTAAATATTGGCTATGATCTGTGAATCATTGAGATGCGTCAGCATGCGTGTTAGTTTTCCTTTGTATTTGATGGAATGTTGTAATGGGGCAACCTTGGAATAGGAGTGAAAATGGAGTGGAAAGTTTCCGTTTTTTCCGAAGAAAAAATGGAAACGGAGAGAAACCAACGTTTCGTTTCGTTGGATCGTGCCATCGAGCAAAACCAACGTTTAAATCACGTCATTCGTGTTCGTGTCTCACCCTCCTCCACGGCTCGACCCCACACGGTCGCTCGGCATGCCACTCACCGCAAACTGAGTATACGATAACTTTCCCGCCTGCTTGTCGATGGATCACGCCATGGAGTACTACTAGCACTACTGGAAGAGATTGACGAGTTGGGGGAGGACAGCTTAGCTATAGCACGGACTCCCAAGAACTTTTTACATGCATGTTGTAGCCGGCTATTGCGACCTTTGAAGGCGGAGCAGCCGCGTGCACCCGGAAGCGGCGCGGGCGACGCTCTCTCGGCCGGCGCGCCGCTTCAATGCCGGCGCCAGTGGGAGGTCACGTCCGCTCTGGCCGGGCATGAATGGGGCACTGACCGTTTCGGGCGGGAAACACGCGCGGTGAAGAGGGTTCGGGTTGGTCAGGACAGGCCGTGGCAGCGGTCCGGACGTGCGCAAACAAGAGATGGTGTATGTTAATATTGTTGCGTATATAATTAACAACGTAAATAATGTGCCAGTTGGACAAATATGATTGGAGATGGAGATGGAGATGGAAATGGAATTTTACGTAAACACGGATATGCATGTCTATGTCTATGTGTGTGCACGCGACGACTCTCGCGACCTAGAAGCGGGGGCGTATTTTTGATCGAGTTTTCTTTCTTGGTACGTTAGAAAATCAGTTTGTCTAATTCACATCTAGATGTTATTTAAGGATATCACATCTAAGCTCCCACAAGTATATAATGTAGCAACAAGAAACAAAAAAAACTAGACAAAAAAAATAGACCACAAACAGAGTGGACATCAACTTAGATGTGACATAACTATGTCACATCTAGATGTGTCCTAGACAGACCCTTAAAAAATTGTCCGCCAGTTTTCGTTTCTTTTTTTTGGGAATGCGCATATTCTATTTAAAACCACTGCTATGGAGAAAAAAAATTACTCCATTATAGCCTCTTGTTTGAAAGAGTTTCTCGCGTCTCGCTCTCTCACCCTCTCCATATCAAAACAAGATGACAGTGTCCACTCTATCTCTCTCCTCACCGGTGGTCACAGATCCGGCCGAATCCCGTCCGCCGCGGGAGGTGAGGAGGTGCAGCGTTGACGTTGTCGCCGTCGGCAACGGAGGGAGCCGATGCGCACCGTCCTCTCGGAGCCGGCGCTGGCGCGGATGAAGATCCTCCGCGCCCTTGTTTATCGCCGTCGTGTGGGCAGATCCCGCCCGCCCGCCTAAATAACATCTCGCCCACCTGAGGTATAACTTCTTGTACTGGTCCAGCTCCCCAGGTCTCTGCGTGTGGGTTTTCTTCTATGCGACTGTTGGAAATATGCCCTAGAGGCAATAATAAAAGATTATTATTATATTTCCTTATTCATGATAATTGTCTTTATTCATGCTATAACTGTATCGTCAGGAAATCATAATACACGTGTGAATACATAGACTATAATATGTCCCTAGTAAGCCTCTAGTTGACTAGCTCGTTGATCAACAGATAGTCATGGTTTCCTGACTATGGACATTAGATGTCGTTGATAACGGGATCACATCATTAGGAGAATGATGTGATGGACAAGACCCAATCCTAAGCATAGCATAAGATCGTGTAGTTCGTTTTGCTAGAGCTTTTCCAATGTCAAGTATCTTTTCCTTAGACCATGAGATCGTGTAACTCCCGGATACCGTAGGAGTGCTTTGGGCGTACCAAACGTCACAACGTAACTGGGTGACTATAAAGGTGCACTACAGGTATCTCCGAAAGTGTCTGTTGGGTTGACACGGATCGAGACTGGGATTTGTCACTCCGTATGACGGAGAGGTATCTCTGGGCCCACTCGGTAATGCATCATCATAATGATCTCAAAGTGACCAAGTGTTTGGTCACGGGATCATGCATTACGGTACGAGTAAAGTGACTTGCCGGTAACGAGACTGAATGAGGTATTGGGATACCGACGATCGAGTCTCGGGCAAGTAACGTACTGATTGACAAAGGGAATTGTATACGGGGTTGATTAAATCCTCGACATCATGGTTCATCTGATGAAATCATCGTGGAACATGTGGGAGCCAACATGGGTATCCAGATCCCGCTGTTGGTTATTGGCCGGAGAGCTGTCTCGGTCATGTCTGCATGATTCCCGAACCCGTACGGTCTACACACTTAAGGTTCGCTGACGCTAGGGTTATTAGGAAGACTTGTATGTGATTACCGAATGTTATTCGAAGTCCCGGATGAGATCCCGGATGTCACGAGGAGTTCCGGAATAGTCCGGAGGTGAAGATTTATATATAGGAAGTGTTGTTTCGGCCAGCGGGAAAGTTTCGGGGTCACCCGGTATTGTACCGGGACCACCGGAAGGGCCCCGGGGGTCCACCGGGTGGGCCACCTATCCCGGAGGGCCCCATGGGCTGAAGTGGGAGGGGAACCAGCCCCTAGTGGGCTGGTGCGCCCCCCCTTGGGCCCCCCTGCGCCTAGGGTTGGAAACCCTAGGGTGGGGGGCGCACCACTTGCCTTGGGGGGCACTCCACCCCCCTGGCCGCCGCCCCTTGGGAGATTCCCATCTCCAAGGCTGGCGCCCCCCCCCCCCCTGGGGGCCTATATAAAGGAGGGGGGAGGGAGGGCAGCCGCACCCCTGAGTTTTGGCGCCTCCCTCCCCCTGCTACACCTCTTCCTCCTCCCGTAGTAGCTTGGCGAAGCCCTGCCGGAGTACTGCATCTCCACCACCACCACGCCGTCGTGCTGCTGCTGGAGCCTTCTTCCTCAACCTCTCCTTCCCCCTTGCTGGATCAAGAAGGAGGAGACGTCATCTGCTCCGTATGTGTGTTGAACGCGGAGGTGTTGTCCGTTCAGCACTTGGTCATCGGTGATTTGGATCACGGCGAGTACGACTCCATCATCCCCGTTCTCTTGAACGCTTCTGCTCGCGATCTACAAGGGTATGTAGATGCACTCCTATCACTCGTTGCTTAGATGAACTCATAGATGGATCTTGGTGAAACCGTAGGAAAAATTTTAATTTTCTGCAACGTTCCCCAACAGTGGCATCATGAGCTAGGTCTATGCGTAGTTCTCTATTGCACGAGTAGAACACAATTTTGTTGTGGGCGTAGATGTTGTCAAGTTTCTTGACGCTACTAGTCTTATTTTGCTTCAGCGGTATTGTGGGATGAAGCGGCCCGGACCGACCTTACACGTACGCTTACGTGAGACAGGTTCCACCGACTGACATGCACTAGTTGCATAAGGTGGCTAGCGGGTGTCTGTCTCTCCCACTTTAGTTGGAGCGGATTCGACGAAAAGGGTCCTTATGAAGGGTAAATAGAAGTTGACAAATCACGTTGTGGCTTTAACGTAGGTAAGAAAACGTTCCTGCTAGATCACCTATAGAAGCCACGTAAAAACTTGCAACAACAATTAGAGGACGTCTAACTTGTTTTTGCAGCAATTGCCTTGTGATGTGATATGGCCAAAAGTTGTGATGAATGATGAATGATATATTGTGATGTATGAGATCATGTTCTTGTAATAGGAATCACGACTTGCATGTCGATGAGTATAACAACCGGCAGGAGCCATAGGAGTTGTCTTTATTTTTTGTATGACCTGCGTGTCATTGAAGAATGCCATGTAAATTACTTTACTTTATTGCTAAACGCGTTAGCCATAGAAGTAGAAGTAGTCCTTGGCGTGACAACTTCATGAAGACACGATGATGGAGATCATGATGATGGAGATCATGGTGTCATGCTGGTGACGAAGATGATCATGGAGCCCCGAAGATGGAGATCAAAGGAGCTATATGATATTGGCCATATCATGTCACTACTATATAATTGCATGTGATGTTTATTATGTTTATGCATCTTCTTTACTTAGAACGATGGTAGTAAATAAGATGATCCCTTATAACAATTTCAAGAAAGTGTTCTCGCCTAACTATGCGCCGTTGCTAAAGTTCGTCGTTTCGAAGCACCACGTGATGATCGGGTGTGATAGATTCTTACGTTCACATACAACGGGTGTAAGACAGTTTTACACATGCAAAAACACTTAGGGTTAACTTGACGAGCCTAGCATGTACAGACATGGCCTCGGAACAAAGAGACCGAAAGGTCGAACATGAGTCGTATGGAAGATACGATCAACATGGAGATGTTCACCGATGATGACTAGTCCGTCTCACGTGATGATCGGACACGGCCTAGTCGACTCGGATCGTGTAACACTTAGATGACTAGAGGGATATCTAATCTGAGTGGGAGTTCATTAAATAATTTGATGAGATGAACTTAATTATCATGAACTTTAGTCTAAAACCTTTGCAAATATGTCTTGTAGATCAAATGGCCAACGCTCATGTCAATATGAACTTCAACGCGTTCCTAGAGAAAACCAAGCTGAAAGATGATGGCAGCAACTATACGGACTGGGTCCGGAACCTGAGGATCATCCTCATAGCTGCCAAGCAAGCATATGTCCTAGATGGACCGCTAGGTGAAGCACCCATCCCAGAGAACCAAGACGTTATGAACGCTTGGCAGTCACGTGCTGATGATTACTCCCTCGTTCAGTGCGGCATGCTTTACAGCTTAGAACCGGGGCTCCAAAAGCATTTTGAGCAACACGGAGCATATGAGATGTTCGAGGAGCTGAAAATGGTTTTCCAAGCTCATGCCCGGGTCGAGAGATATGAAGTCTCCGACAAGTTCTACAGTTGTAAGATGGAGGAAAATAGTTCTGTCAGTGAGCACATACTCAAAATGTCTAGGTTGCACAACCGCCTGTCCCAGCTGGACGTTAACCTCCCAGACGAGGCGGTCATTGACAGAATCCTTCAGTCGCTCCCACCAAGCTACAAGAGCTTTGTGATGAACTACAATATGCAGGGGATGGTGAAAACTATTCCTGAAGTATTTTCAATGCTGAAGTCGGCAGAGGTAGAAATCAAGAAAGAACATCAAGTGTTGATGGTCAATAAAACCACCAAGTTCAAGAAGGGCAAGGGTAAGAAGAACTTCAAGAAGGACGGCAAGGATGTTGCCACGCCAGGTAAGCCAGTTGCCGGGAAGAAGTCAAAGAATAGACCCAAGCCTGAGACTGAGTGCTTTTATTGCAAGGGGAAGGGTCACTGGAAGCAGAACTGCCCCAAATACTTAGCGGACAAGAAGGCCGGCAACACTAAAGGTATATTTCATATACATGTAATTGTTGTGTACCTTACTAGTACTCGTAGTAACTCCTAGGTATTTGATACCGGTGTCGTTGCTCATATTTATAACTCACAACAGGAGCTGTGGAATAAGAGGAGACTGGCAAAGGACGAGGTGACGATGCACGTCGGGAATGGTTCCAAGGTCGATGTGATCGCCGTCGGCACGCTACCTATACATTTACCTACGGGATTAGTTTTAAACCTTAATAATTTTTATTTAGTGCCAAGTTTGAGCATGAACATTGTATCTGGATCTCGTTTGATACGAGATGGCTACTCATTTAAATCCGAGAATAATGGTTGTTCTATTTATATGAGAGATATGTTTTATGGTCATGCCCCGATGGTCAATGGTTTATTCTTAATGAATCTCGAACGTAATATTAAACATATTCATAGTGTGAATACCAAAAGATGTAAAGTTGATAACGATAGTCCCACATACTTGTGGCACTGCCGCCTTGGTCACATTGGTGTCAAGCGCATGAAGAAACTCCATGTTGATGCACTTTTAGAGTCTCTCGATTATGAATCATTTGACACATGCGAACCATGCCTCATGGGCAAAATGACCAAGACTCCGTTCTCCGGAACAATGGAGCGAGCAACCAACTTATTGGAAATCATACATACCGATGTGTGCGGTCCAATGAGCGTTGAGGCTCTCGGAGGATATCGTTATGTTCTCACTCTCACTGATGACTTGAGTAGATATGGGTATGTCTACTTAATGAAACACAAGTCTGAGACCTTTGAAAAGTTTAAGGAATTTCAGAATGAGGTAGAGAATCAACGTGACCAAAAGATAAAGTTTCTACGATTAGATCGTGGAGGAGAATATTTAAGTCACGAATTTGGTACGCACTTAAGGAAATGTGGAATCGTTTCACAACTCATGCCGCCTGGAACACCTCAGCATAACGGTGTGTCCGAATGTCGTAATCGCACTCTATTGGATATGGTGCGGTCTATGATGTCTCTTACCGATTTACCGCTATCATTTTGGGGATATGCTCTAGAGACAGCTACATTCACTTTAAATAGGGCACGGTCTAAATCCGTTGAGACGACACCGTATGAATTATGGTTTGGGAAGAAACCTAAGCTGTCGTTTCTAAAAGTTTGGGTATGCGATGCTTATGTCAAGAAACTTCAACCTGAAAAGCTCGAACCCAAGTCGAAAAAATGCGTCTTCATAGGATACCCTAAGGAAACCATTGGGTATACCTTCTACTTAAGATCCGAGGGCAAGATCTTTGTTGCCAAGAACGGATCCTTTCTGGAAAAAGAGTTTCTCTCGAAAGAAGTAAGTGGGAGGAAAGTAGAACTCGATGAAGTACTACCTCTTGAACAGGAAAGTAGTGCAGCTCAGGAAAATGTTCCTGTGATGCCTACACCAACTAGAGAGGAAAATAATGATGATGATCAAGGTACTTCGGATCAAGTTGCTACTGAACTTCATAGGTCCACAAGGACACGTTCCGCACCAGAGTGGTACGGCAACCCTGTCTTGGAAATCATGTTGTTAGACAACCGTGAACCTTCGAACTATGAAGAAGCGATGGCGGGCCCAGATTCCAACAAATGGCTTGAAGCCATGAAATCCGAGATAGAATCCATGTATGAAAACAAAGTATGGACTTTGACAGACTTGCCCGATGATCGGCGAGCGATAGAAAACAAATGGATCTTTAAGAAGAAGACGGACGCGGATGGTAATGTTACCATCTATAAAGTTTGACTTGTCGCTAAAGGTTATCGGCAAGTTCAAGGGGTTGACTACGATGAGACATTCTCTCCCGTAGCGAAGCTTAAGTTCGTCCAAATCATGTTAGCAATTGCTGCATACTATGATTATGAGATATGGCAGATGGACGTCAAAACGGCATTCCTTAACGGACATCTTAAGGAAGAACTGTATATGATGCAGCCGGAAGGTTTTGTCGATCCTAAGAATGCTAACAAAGTATGCAAGCTCCAGCGATCCATTTATGGGCTGGTGCAAGCTTCTCGGAGTTGGAACATTCGCTTAGATGAGATGATCAAAGCGTTTGGGTTTATGCAGACTTATGGAAAAGCCTGCGTTTACAAGAAAGTGAGTGGGAGCTCTGTAGCATTTCTCATATTATATGTAGATGACATACTCTTGATGGGAAATGATATAGAACTTTTGGACAGCATTAAGGCCTACTTGAATAAGTGTTTTTCAATGAAGGACCTTGGAGAAGCTGCTTACATATTAGGCATCAAGATCTATAGGGATAGATCGAGATGCCTCTTAGGTCTTTCACAAAGCACATACCTTGATAAGATTTTGAAGAAGTTCAAAATGGATCAGTCCAAGAAAGGGTTCTTGCCTGTATTGCAAGGTGTGAGGTTGAGCTCGGCTCAATGCCCGACCACGGCAAAAGATAAAGAAGAGATGAGTGTCATCCCCTATGCTTCAGCCATAGGATCTATTATGTATGCCATGCTGTGTACCAGACCTGATGTAAACCTTGCCGTAAGTTTGGTAGGAAGGTACCAAAGTAATCCCGGCAAGGAACACTGGACAGCGGTCAAGAATATCCTGAAGTACCTGAAAAGGACAAAGGACATGTTTCTCGTTTATGGAGGTGACGAAGAGCTCGTCGTAAAGGGTTACGTCGACGCTAGCTTCGACACAAATCTGGATGACTCTAAGTCACAAACCGGATACGTGTATATGTTGAATGGTGGAGCAGTAAGCTGGTGCAGCTGCAAGCAGAGCGTCGTGGCGGGATCTACATGTGAAGCGGAGTACATGGAAGCCTCGGAGGCAGCGCATGAAGCAATTTGGGTGAAGGAGTTCATCACCGACCTAGGAGTCATACCAATGTGTCGGGGCCGATCAAACTCTTCTGTGACAACACTGGAGCTATTGCCCTTGCCAAGGAGCCCAGGTTTCACAAGAAGACCAGGCACATCAAGCGTCGTTTCAACTCCATCCGTGAAAATGTTCAAGATGGAGACGTAGATATTTGCAAAGTACATACGAATCTGAATGTCGCAGATCCATTGACTAAACCTCTCTCGCGAGCAAAACATGATCAACACCAGAACTCTATGGGTGTTCGATTCATCACAATGTAACTAGATTATTGACTCTAGTGCAAGTGGGAGACTGTTGGAAATATGCCCTAGAGGCAATAATAAAAGATTATTATTATATTTCCTTGTTCATGATAATTGTCTTTATTCATGCTATAACTGTATTGTCAGGAAATCATA
The DNA here is from genome assembly GCA_963921465.1 of Triticum timopheevii. Lineage (NCBI taxonomy): Eukaryota > Viridiplantae > Streptophyta > Magnoliopsida > Poales > Poaceae > Triticum > Triticum timopheevii. The sequence goes on along the minus strand of OY997272.1, from coordinate 65,559,452 downwards.
ATACACGTGTGAATAATAGACCATAGTATGTCCCTAGTAAGCCTCTAGTTGACTAGCTCGTTGATCAACAGATAGTCAAGGTTTCCTGACTATGGACATTAGATGTCGTTGATAACGGGATCACATCATTAGGAGAATGATGTGATGGACAAGACCCAATCCTAAGCATAGCACAAGATCGTGTAGTTCGTTTTGCTAGAGCTTTTCCAATGTCAAGTATCTTTTCCTTAGACCATGAGATCATGTAACTCCCGGATACCGTAGGAGTGCTTTGGGTGTACCAAACGTCACAACGTAACTGGGTGACTATAAAGGTGCACTACAGGTATCTCCGAAAGTGTCTGTTGGGTTGACACGGATCAAGACTGGGATTTGTCACTCCGTATGACGGAGAGGTATCTCTGGGCCCACTCGGTAATGCATCATCATAATGAGCTCAAAGTGACAAAGTGTTTGGTCACAGGATCATGCATTACGGTACGATTAAAGTGACTTGTCGGTAACGAGACTGAACGAGGTATTGGGATACCGACGATCGAGTCTCAGGCAAGTAACGTACCGATTGGCAAAGGGAATTGTATACGGGGTTAATTAAATCCTCGACATCGTGGTTCATCCGATGAAATCATCGTGGAACATGTGGGAGCCAACATGGGTATCCAGATCCTGCTGTTGGTTATTGGCCGGAGAGCTGTCTCGGTCATGTCTGCATGATTCCCGAACTCGTAGGGTCTACACAGTTAAGGTTCGGTGATGCTAGGGTTATTAGGAAGACTTGTATGTGATTACCGAATGTTGTTCGGAGTCCCGGATGAGATCCCGGACGTCACGAGGAGTTCCGGAATAGTCCGGAGGTGAAGATTTATATATAGGAAGTGCTGTATCGGCCATCGGGAAAGTTTCGGGGTCACCAGGTATTGTACCGGGACCACCGGAAGGGTCCCGGGGGTCCACCGGGTGGGGCCACCTATCCCGGAGGGCCCCGTGGGCTGAAGTGGGAGGGGAACCAGCCCCTAGTGGGCTGGTGCGCCCCCCCCCCCTTGGGCCCCCTGCGCCTAGGGTTGGAAACCCTAGGGTGGGGGGGGGGCGCACCACTTGCCTTGGGGGCACTCCACCCCCCTGGCTGCTGCCCCTTGGGAGATTCCCATCTCCAGGGCCAGCGCCCCCCTGGGGGCCTATATAAAGGAGGGGGGAGGGAGGGCAGCCGCACCCCTGAGTCTTGGCGCCTCCCTCCCCCTGCTACACCTCTTCCTCCTCCCGCAGTAGCTTGGCAAAGCCCTACCGGAGTACTGCATCTCCACCACCACCACGCAGTCGTGCTGCTGCTGGAGCCTTCTTCCTCAACCTCTCCTTCCCCCTTGCTGGATCAAGAAGGAGGAGACGTCATCCGCTCCGTACGTGTGTTGAACGCGGAGGTGCTGTCCGTTCAGCACTTGGTCATCGGTGATTTGGATCACGGCGAGTATGACTCCGTCATCCCCGTTCTCTTGAACGCTTCCGCTCGTGATCTACAAGGGTATGTAGATGCACTCCTATCACTCATTGCTTAGATGAACTCATAGATGGATCTTGGTGAAACCGTAGGAAAAATTTAATTTTCTGCAACGTTCCCCAACAGCGACTACTCCCCAGCTCCCCATGCATAGTAGCTAGGGTTCGTCGGCTGGTCCAGCATCACCTACTAGTACTATTATAGAGGAAATGCCACTCGAAAAGTTGTCCTGATTTATGCCTCGGTGGAGGTATACATGTTGTTTCGACAAAAAGTACATGGTGGTTGTGCGGTCATTGTCCATATGGTGGTAGTACTATCACTGGTTAAATGAAGAAATGCTTTTTTTTCTCGGGTATCCTGGTTTAGTTCCCATCAAGATATAATTATGATGCTTCTGTTTGTTGGTGTACTTTTCATTAACCCTTTTTTATATTTTTGGAAACAGCGATGCGTGTCTCCATACCCGGGCATGTCTTCCTCAATTTTAGTGGAACTGCACAAAATTGGATGGCCATTGTTGTTCCGCCTCACTATCCTCTGCCACGTGGTTCTTCCTTCCTCGAGCTTGATTACTGAGAAGAAACAGACCACAATGAGGATTTGTCAAACTTCATAGGTGCCTCACCCAAACTTGATGCCAAATGGATGACGCATCACCACGATGACCTATCGATGCTCATGGTTGCGCCTCATGGTTGCATCGGCTGGTGAAGCTGATCGATTTTCAATGAAAAACAAGTTGTCTTCCATCAGTGCTCTTTGCTTGTTACGCACAAAGATGATATCCTTCGTCAGTTCACCTTGGTGGCGTTGGAGACGCAGTCGTCTTTCACGTTAGTGCAATTTTATCACACAATTGGCTATGAACCAAATGTTTCCTCGAAGAAGGATCGACGTGGTACTAAGAGCATAAGTTTTGTATTGATTTCTAAGCCTTCTCACAACTTTGTCTCTAGCTCCCCTGTAATTTTATTTGTCCAGCTATTAACTTTGATTTAAAAAATGGTGTGGACTAAAAACCCGGATGGACATAGTAGCCCTCCATTTTTATTTACTCCGCATATTAGATTTGACTGAAGTCAACCTTTGTAATACTCTCAAACCTTTCCGATAATTGAAATTAAAATTCTTTATTTGTACACACTCTCACACATTTCCGATAATTTGGCGCATGTGTGGTTGTTCACTTAAGGGAGGGTAGTCTACCACACGTGAAGGACAGGAAGTGCGACCAGGACGCGTGGGCGTGGATCATTAGTTCATCGGAAGTAGTACTAGTTTTCTTTGCTGTACATTAAATAAAGAGTTTCGTTTCGTACTTACACAATTTAAAACGATTGTTATGGAGAGAATAAGAAATCCACTCCACTATATATTAGTTGTATACACACGAGAGTACTATATGGACGCAGCTTCATTGACTTAGTGCACCTGCCTTTGGGTTTATGACAGGTGGGCCCAAAATGTGGCTGGCTCACCTGTCATACAGCCAAAAGCAGATGCAGTGAAGGCACCGGAGCTCAGTCCGTACTACATTAGTATATATATAAGCGGGAGCCTCAGCGCTTGTTCGCTAGGGTTTGCACTCTCCACACGCTCGCCGCAATACATATATGTTACACGCTGGAGGCTCAGCGTTCATTTGCTAGGGTTTGCTATATTCACAGTCTCTCACCCTCTCTTCACCAGATCTAAACAAGACTGTGTTGGCCTCTTGTCTCTCTCTCCCCCCTCACAGCTGGTGAAGGAGGCGTCCGTATCCCGTCGCACCGGGAAGGGGAGGAGGTGCAGCGTTAACTCTATCGCCTTCGGCGAGGGAGGCAATCCACTGCCGGCTGCGTTGTTCTCTTTCACCCAGCGCTTGTGCGGGAGGGCCACCGACCCCTTCTTCCTCGCTGTCGTACGTAGTGTGGGCAGATCCGCCTCCCGCCGCACGCCTTGCCCCATCCCGACGACCCTAAGGTATAAGTTTCTTTGAAACCGTTGTTGCTCTAGCTGCATGTGGATCTTTTTCGATCTGTAGTCGAATCTAGGTCTTGGTTCAAAGAGGAAAGAAAGGTGCGGTGGGGTGGAGCATGAATCTAGGACATGGTTCAATGAGGATAGGAGGGAGGAAAAGTAGTAAAGACTGGCTATCCAGCTGCTTTGTTGGTCGAAAAGGGAAAAAGGGGGTAACCTAGTACACACATCTGTAAGGAACCGATCTCTTTGTTGAAAAGGGAAAGAAACTGGGGGGGGGGGGTCGGGTAGTTTGTGCAGTACTAGATTTGCCGCCCTCACATAGGAAAAAAGTTCAAAGAGAACAAATATGGGACCAACACAGATATGTTTCTTGGCTATATACTCTGCATCACCCATTTATACGTGTGGACGCACATGGTGCTAGCATGTCCCATACAGCTATTTTGATGTTGTTAATATAAGAATGCCGCCAAAAAATTGAAGCAATGCTACTGTTAAAAGTAAATTACATTTTTTAACGAATGTTGTTTCAAGAGAGTGTCTCTGTTAATATGAATCAATGCAACCATTTTAGAAATGCTACTATCCTACTTTGTTTTCCATCCAAGATAAGTTAGATGCTTCTTTCTGTCACCGTTTGTTTCATCCTCCTTTATCGGCAAGTAATTGTTTCCTTTTTGCCTCTGTTAAAACAGGGGTATCGATTCAACATGTTGCTATTGTGACATTTTGCTTCGCTACTCGAAACACTTATGTTTTAAGAGTGTTTTGTGCAGTTCAACTTGAATGTCACACCGGTGACTTTGCTTAATTTTGGTGGAACTGCACAAAAGGAGATCGAGATTTGTTTCCAGTGTTCCTGTCGAGTTGTTTCAAATCTTGGTCTCAACCACATGATATCTATTCAACTTGTTGCTATTGCGACATTTTGCTTCGCTACGCGAAACACTTTGCTTGATTTCAGTGCAACTGCACAAAACGAGATTGGATTTCCTATTCGTGTTAGCAGATTCGTATTTTATCCTGGTGTTCTCATGAAAGGTCAGTACAGGCCTTCATCCACATGATTGTGCAATGTGCTTTGAGATGTTGTGCTACTTGTATTGGTACTGTTTTAAATAAATGTTGAATTGAAGCTATTGTATTGCTGTCTTTTCCCATTAAGTAGTGAACAAAAATGGGACCAACCCAGACATGATGCTTGTTGCTTTGTTACAACAAACTCTACATCACCCCCTTTATAAGTAGATGGAAGCACATATTGTTGTTGCGCCCCCTCTCCCTGGAACTGTTTATGCTTTTCGTTAATCTAATGCCGCTGGTAAAATTAAGCAATGCCACTCTCAGAATTAATTAACTACTGAATCTTAGTTCAAAACTGCAACACTTGTTAGGAATGGTACTATCCTGCTTTGTAGTTCTTTCTACATGTTTAACCAAGGCACTGTTAAGATAATGTCTCTTTAAAAATGAATTAGTTGCATTGTTTTAGGAATGGTACTTTTCTGCTTTGTCGTTCTTTATACATGTTGAAACAAGGCATTGTTAAGATAATGTCTCAGTCAATATGAATGAATCACAGTGATGGAGAATTGCTACTCTCCTGCTTTGTTTCCCATTAAGACAAGTCATCAACCGTTATTTCTCAGTAATTGTTTCCCTTATACCTATTGTTGCTTATAGGGATATCAAAATTAAAGCTCGGTTTTATTCCGACTTCGATTTTAGTTGAACTGCACAAAAGGAGCCAATGTGTCCAAGGCAAACTGCTGCATTACTGGGTCCAGTTGGTCGTTCCACTTTGCAGAAAGAAGCAGTCACTGGTTGCGGTACATTACAGAAGGAATGACCAAGAAGCTTTACAGAGTATTATTAGACACCGGTGACATGACTAGTCTGCAGAGACCATTGGCAATTTAACAACACGTGGAGTACCCTGGGCAAAAAGTGCCCAAACAAGTACAAGAAGCTACGACAGGACACGATCATAGGCATTACATATTTTGAATGGGAAAAGCTTGTCAAAGTTTAATCATTGATGTTAGCAAGAAGACGTTAGTTTAATATATTGGAATTGGAAAACCTTGTCAAAATTTGCTCATTGATGTTAGCCAGAAGACATGCATTTGATATTTTTGAGTGGGACGCCCTTGCTGTGAGCAGCGGCGAGTGTTTTTTCCTATTCCTATGTTCAGTTTAGAAGTAAATAGTTACTCTGTTGAGATATTCCTGTGTTAAGAGTTTGTTCTGAATATTGTCTATGTAATGCCAGGCCTTGTGTTTGATTGCAAAATTGAGCTTGGAATGTTGTGACATGCGGCATCACGAGCTGTTCACCGTGCCTCTTGAGAATAATGCTTCGTATTGTTTTGCATGTCGATCTAATGCCAGTGATTTGCTTGTTAAGAAGATCATCCTCTTCTGTTGTTTCCGTGCGTAAGAAGTTCATCGTCTGATGTTTTATTCATAGCCTATACGACATGCCGGGTAGGTTGGACATGAAACCATATCATCTTCCGACCAACTCATGATATTAGGTCGTGATTGGATCGTTGTTTTCCAACCAAAACCGCTTGTAAAACTGACGCTTGTAAATTAAAGCAGATGGTCTCGGGCAAAGGCGCTTGGTAGGTCGATTTCGACTAGTAAAATATCAGAAGTACTTCACACATGATAAAAACGCTGAACGACACTCGGACGATTGCTAATCCAGCCATTAGCTGTTGTTTCAGCCTTGCCCATGGATGGCATGATATGCACGTCGTGCATGTATCGTCTGGTAATGTCATCCATATAGCAGTGCTCGTAAAATATACACTGGTCTCTCAAATTACACGCGTAACCCGCCGGTTTTACTTACAGACCTCGGGCATTCTGATGACGAGTAAATTACACTTGTATGTTAATACAGGTTTGAAATAAACGAGAGCTCCCAAGCGCGGTCTTACCGTTTCATGCCGTCTCAGTTTCTCGAAGGTGCTCATAGGTGTCCGATGATCCTGGCTTCCTGAATGAGCAGCGGGCGCTGTATCAGACCTCCGTAGGGCCCGCGGGGCCCTCTCCGTTGTCCTTCGAGTTGTTGCACTCGCCGTGGCACCGAGCATTGTTAACATGGTCAATGAACATGAGGATTCAGGAGATGACTTTATTTTGACTGGATGACACTAGGGACCCACTAGGGCCATAGCCGTACGTACGCAAGTGCCTCCTTATTATGTACAACTATATTTTTTTTGCTTTCTCCTGGTTTCCTGACATCACGGTCCCACACCATTGTCAACCTATGTAGTCAATATAAACGAGAGAATTGCACAAGATGCGGCCGACAGCTGGGACCAAGCAGCTCGAGCAGTACTTGTGTTTTTGAGGCGTGAGCACTGCAGAGTTTTTCTTGGCGATGATTTCATTGTTGTTCAGAGGAGAGCAGGGTATTAACTGGGCGGGTTGTGGCCCGTCTAGCCCAGGCCAGATATCCATCCCAGATACTACTTTTTTCAAGGTGAAAATGGCTAGCCCAGCTATACGTCTTTTTGAGGAATACCCAGGCAAGGTCAACTTGTTATTCTCCGCCCCGCTGGGCTGCAAATCTTTCCTAGGAGGGATGCATTAGGCTTAACAGGAAAATGGGCTTTAAAAATAATAAATGGGATGTAATTATAAAAACTGGGCAGTAACTATAAAAAAATGCACCAAACACGAAATTAGTTTATAAAATATTATTTATGGATTTTGAAAATCTTAAATTTTCATTGTTACGCGCGCAATGTATCGTTGGATTTTTACGTAGTACAAATTTATATTTAATCTGACTAGAAATTTCGGGATAAAAATATTTCGGATCCCATCAAAATGTGGGAAATTTTATTGAATTCTGTCTTCAACGGTTGGTTGAAATTATTAATCGTTGTCCTAGCTAGAAAATGGGTTGTACTTTTAACAAACTGTAAATGGGATGTTGTAAATTCCATTAGATTCAAAAATGGGTTGTACATTCTTACAAAACGCAAATGGGCTATAAATTCTCTGCCACACACTTGTGGGCCTACTAAGTGACTCGTCCCCTAAAAAATAAGTTGACGTGTATGCAATGCTTTGTCAACTTATTATAGTCAACACACGGTTCTAGCAGTAGTGGCCGTTGGATGTCTATCCAACAGATGTCGTGCTTCTTCTTCAATCTCGAATATTCTTAGCTTCGGCCGCCCAAAAAATGATTCCTCCCCCTGACATCTGGGGCGCACCGTTTCGGAGGCTGACCTGTGGGCCTACTAAGTTGGAGTGTACCAAGGGCTTTGTCAACTTAGTCAATATAAACGATTCTAGCTTCAGTGACTGTACGATGTCCATCCAACGGACGTAGTGCTTCTTCAACCTCTGGTCTTCTTGGTCCAGCCGCCCAAAGCAGCGCCGGTCGTGCCGCCTGCTCCTGCCTCCCGTGGCCGGCTGTGCTGCCGCGGAGGCCTCACCGCCCCCATACTACTCCCACCGCTGGTCAGGCCATCCCTCCACTCACCCACATCCCTGTTATTCTGCGACGACGGCAGCCTCACACCGCAGCGCGAACCAGTGAACCCTCATACCCCTCTCGCACGGGCTTCCACTGCCGCGTCTTCCCCGGCTCCCCGTCGTCCCCTTCCTAGGCGTCGCCGTCGTCCACCGCCCTGGTGCTCTCGGCGCGGCATGGTCAACGTGGTCAACGACCGACTTCCATCAGAAGAGTACTGTACATGGAGAGGCTGACAGTTGGGTCCACGGCGGCCGCAAGGAAGTGCCTCCTTATTACGCGCAAAGTAATTATTCCTCCACCTAATGCAGGGACCCACCGGACGGGCCACCTTATTTCGCGAAAAAAATGTTTCCCCCCTGACTGCTGGGACCCACCGGACGGGCCACCGTATTTCGCAAAGAAAACGTTCCCCCCGCTGTCAGCTCGGACCCACCGGAAGTGCCTCTTTATAACGTACAAAAAAATGAATACTCCCCCAGCTAGCTGGGACTCACCTTGGTGGGAGGCTGACTTGTGGGCCTACTAAGTTGACGGGGACGGAGGGCTTTGTCAACTTAGTCAATATGAACGATTCTAGCTCCGGTGACCGTACATGTCCATCCAACGGCCGTAGTGCTTCTTCAACCTCTGGTCTTCTTGCTCCAGCCGCCCAAAGCAGCGCCGGTCATGCCGCCTGCTCCTGCCTCCCGTGGTCGGCTGTGCTGCCGCGGAGGCCTCACCGCCCCCTACTATTCCCACTGCTGGCCAGGCCCTGCGGCGACGACAGCCTCACACCGCAGCCGAACGAGTGAATACTCATACTCCTCTTCGCGTGGGCATCCACTGCCGCGTCTTCACCGACTCCGTGTCGTCCCCTTCCTAGGCCTCGCCGTCATCCACCGCCCTGGTACTCTCGGCGCGGCGTGGTCAACGTGGTCAAGGAACGACTTCCATCGGACGTGGACTGTATGTTGAGAGGCTGACAGCTGGGTCCATGGCCGCAGCAAGGAAGTGCCTCCTTATTACGCGGAAAATAATGATTCCTCCACCTGACAGCAGGGACCCACCAGACAGGCCACCGTATTTTGTGAAAAAAAACATTTCCCTCCTGACTGCTGGGACCCACCAGCTACACCTTCGCACGCAAGGAAGTGCGTCCGGGCAAAAAAAATGATTCGCCCCCCTGACTGCTGGGACCCACCAGCTACATCTTCACACGCAAGGAAGTGCGTCCGGGCAAAAAAAACGATTCGCCCCCCTGACTGCTGGGACCCACCAGCTACATCTTCCCAGGCAAGGAAGTGCCTGACAGTCGGGACCCACCTGGTCGAAGCGTACATAGCGTTGTCATTTTGGTCGCGAACGTGTAAGTATATATATACTGGTGGATGTAGAGGCGCGCACGTGTCGTAGTAGAGGTGCGCACGTAGCATGTACACGTACGTACAGCGGCGAGGGTGCAAGAAAGAAAATACGGCCACGTACGTACATACGGGCAGGGTCTCGAACGCCTACTCATGCATACATACATGGCTGGGTCGGAACGGAGAAACAACGTCATCGTCGTGTTCATGGGGAGGCAATGGAATGCGTCGTGTTCATGGGGAGGCAACGGAATGCGTCGTGTTCATCGGGAGGCAACGGAACGCGTGGGAGCCAACCGACTGGGTCGAAGCGAAATGCATGGTTGTGTTCATCGGGAGGGCTTGGACGGAACAGGCGATGGAAACGAGGCCTGGCATACTGCATAACGGAGGAAACGGCCTTGTGTTTGACCGGCCACGTTCGAAATGGGATCCTGTTCATCGGGAGGGGTCTGGCGTACCGCAAAACGGAGGAAACAGACCTCCTACGGTCGAAATGAGGGTCCTGTTGATCGGGAGGGGTGTGGCGTACCACAAAATGGAGGAAACGGACCTCCTACGGTCGAAACGGGGGTCCTGTTGATCGGAAGGGGTGTGGCATACCGCAAAACGGACGAAACGGACTTGTGTTGGAGCGCTACGGTCAAAACGGGGTCCTGTTCATCGGGAGGGGTGTGGCGTGCCGCAAAACGGGACTCCACGGGATATTGTTCATCTCCACCGTTGACCTCCTCCAGCCTCCACGGGCTACCGTCGACCTCCTCCAGCCTCCACGGGCTCCTGTTCATCCAGCCTCCACCGCGCGCTACTCCACCGGCTACTGTTCAACCACCCCTCCACGGGCACCCCTCCACTGTCTACTGTTCATCCAGCCCTCCACACCACGGAGTCCTGTTTAACCACCCCTCCACGGCCACCCCTCCACCGTCTACTATTCATCCAGCCCTCCACACCACGGGGTCCTGTTCATCCAGAGGCAACGCCACCGCTCACTGTTCATCCAACCCCCCCCCCCCCAACGCTCACTGTTCATCCCATAGGCAGCATCGATCAGCTTCAGTTAGCAGCAATAGCGAAGGAATCGCTCCATCGAGTTCAGTTAACAGCCATCGATCGATCTCTCGGGTTCAGTAACGCGTAGCCTGCAGTGCAATCGCTCGGGTTCAGTTAGAGCCCAACGCCTCGCTCGGGTTCAGTTAGAGCCAACGCCTCGCACACACGTGCGTACGTGTACGAGAGAAACGCGCATCGCTCGGCCCCCCGACCTCCCACCGTAACCGGCAACTCCCCGAAATTTTCCTCCCCCTTGCTTCTACCACGGTTTTTTGCGTCATGGACAGCCCAAAGAATGTCATGCAGCTGCGTCTCCGGCCCGCCCAGGACGAAAAGCCCATTTTCTGTCATGATTTTTTGTCATGGAAGTAGGATCCCACCACATCATGATGATACCGGGTTTTGTCACAATTACGTCATAGAAGTGTCATATGTATGACAGAAAAAAATTCGTTCGGCCCAAAATGTCACGGATGTGTCTTTTTTTGTAGTGTCGTGCTGAGACACCACGTGATGATCGAGTGTGATAGGCTCTACATTCACATACAACGGGTGCAAGCCAGTTTTGCACACGCGGAATACTCGAGTTAAACTTGACGAGCCTAGCATATGCAGATATGGCCTTGGAACACTGAGACCGAAATGTCGAGCGTGAATCATATAGTAGATATGATCAACATAGTGATGTTCACCATTGAATACTACTCCATCTCACGTGATGATCGGACATGGTTTAGTTGATTTGGATCACATGATCATTTCGATGACTAGAGGGATGTCTATCTAAGTGGGAGTTCTTAAGTAATATGATTAATTGAACTTTAATTTATCATGAACTTAGTCCTAATAGTATTTTGCAAATTATGTTGTAGATCAATAGCTCGCGTTGTTGCTTCCCTATGTTTTTATATGTTCCTAGAGAAAACTAAAATTGAAAGATGATAGTAGCAATGATGCGGACTTGGTTCGTGATCTGAGGTTTATCCTCATTGCTGCACAGAAGAATTATGTCCTTGATGCCCCGCTAGGTGACAGACATATTGCAGGAGAAAATGCAGACGTTATGAATGTTTGGCTAGCTCAATATGATGAGTACTTGTTAGTCTAGTGCACCATGCTTTACGGCTTAGAATTGGGACTTCAAAGACGTTTTGAACATCATGGAATATATGAGATGTTCTAGGAGTTGAAGTTAATATTTCAAGCAAATACCCGAGTTGAGAGATATGAAGTCTCTAACAAGTTCTAAAGCTAAAAGATGGAGGAGAATAGCTCAAGCAGTGAGCATATGCTCAGATTGTCTGGGTACTACAATCACTTCAATCCAGTGGGAGTTAATCTTCCAGATAAGATAGTGATTGACAGAGTTCTCTAGTCACCATAACCAAGTTACTGGAACTTCGTGATGAACTATAGTATGCAAAGGATGACGAAAATGATTCCCGAGCTCTTCGTGATGCTAAAATCGACGAAGATAGAAATCAAGAAAGAGCATCAAGTGTTGATTATTGACAAGACCACTAGTTTCAAGAAAAGGGCAAAGGGAAAGAAATGGAACTTCAAGTAGAATGGCAAGCAAGTTGTCACTCCCGTGAAGAAGCCCAAAGCTAGACCTAAGCCTGAAACTGAGTGCTTCTACTGCAAAGGAAATGTTCACTGGAAGTGGAACTGCCATAAATATTTGGTGGATAAGAAGGATGGCAAAGTGAACAAAGGTATATTTGATATACATGTTATTGATGTGTACCTTACTAGTGCTTGTAGTAACCCCTGGGTATTTGATACTTGTTCGGTTGCTAAGATTAGTAACTCAAAACAGGAGTTGTAGAATAAATAGAGACTAGTTGAGGGTGAAGTGATGATGTATGTTGGAAGTGGTTCCAAGATTGATATGATCATCATCGCACACCCCCTGTACTTTCGAGATTAGTGTTGAACCTAAATAAATGTTATTTGGCATTTGCGTTGAGCATGAATATGATTTGATCATGTTTATTGCAATACGGTTATTCATTTAAAGTCGGAGAATAATTGTTGTTCTGTTTACATGAATAAAACCTTCGATGGTCATACACCCAATGAAAATAAGTTTGTTGGATCTCGATCGTAGTGATACACATATCTTAATATTGATGCCAAAAGATGCAAAGTTGATAATGATAGTGCAACTTATTTGTGGCACTGCCGTTTGGGTCATACCGGTGTAAAGCGCATGAAGAAACTCCATAAAGATGGACTTTTGGAATCACTTGATTATGAATCATTTGATGCTTGCGAACCGTGCCTTATGGACAAGATGACTAAAACTCCGTTCTCCGGAACAATGGAACGAGCTAGTGACTTATTGGAAATAATACATACCGATGTATGCGGTCCGATGAGTGTTGATGCTCGTGGCGGGTATCGTTAATTTCTGACCTTCACAGATGATTTGAGCAGATGTGGGTATATCTAATTAATGAAACATAAGTCTGAAACATTTGAAAAGTTCAAAGAATTTCAGAGTGAAGTGGAAAATCATCGTAACAAGAAAATAAAGTTTCTACAATCTGATCGTGGAGGAGAATATTTGAGTTACGAGCTTGGTCTTCATTTGAAACAACATGGGATAGTTTCACAATTAACGCCACTTGGAACACCACAGCGTTATGGTGTGTCCGAACATCGTAACCGCATTTTGTTGGATATGGTGCGATCTATGATGTTTCTTACCGATTTACCACTATCGTTTTGGGGTTATGCGTTAGAGACAGTTGCATTCACTTTAAATAGGGCACCATCAAAATCCGTTGAGACGACGCATTATGAATTGTGGTTTGGTAAGAAACCAAAGTTGTCGTTTCTTAAAGTTTGGGGCTGCGATGCTTATGTGAAAAAGTTTCAACCTGATAAGCTCGAACCCAAATCGGAGAAATGCGTCTTCATAGGATACCCAAAGGAAACTATTGGGTACACCTTCTATCACAGATCCGAAGGCAAGATCGTTGCTAAGAATGGATCCTTTCTAGAGAAGGAGTTTCTCTCGAGAGAAGTGAGTGGGAGGAAAGTAGAACTTGATGAGGTAACTGTACCTGCTCCCTTATTGGAAAGTAGTTCATCACAGAAATCAGTTCCTGTGACTCCTACACCAATTAGTGAGGAAACTAATGATGATGATCATGAAGCTTCAGATCAAGTAACTACCGAACCTCGCAGGTCTTCCAGAATAAGATCCGCACCAGAGTGGTACAATGATCCCATTCTAGAAGTCGTGTTACTAGACCATGATGAACCTACAAACTATGAGGAAGTGATGATGAGCCCAGATTCCACAAAATGGCTTGAGGCCATGAAATCTGAGATGGGATCCATGTATGAGAACAAAGTGTGGACTTTGGTGGACTTGCCCGATGATCGGCAAGCCATAGAAAATAAATGGATCTTTAAGAAGAAGACCGACGCAGACGGTAACGTTACTGTTTACAAAGCTCGAATTGTTGCAAAAGGTTTTCGACAAGTTTAAGGAGTTGACTACGATGAGACTTTCTCACCTGTAGCGATGCTTAAGTCTGTCCAAATCATGTTAGCAATTGCTGCATTTTATGATTATGAAATTTGGCAAATGGATGTCAAAACTACATTCGTGAATGGATTTCTGGAAGAAGAGTTGTATATGATGCAACCGGAAGGTTTTGTCGATCCAAAGGGTGCTAACAAAGTGTGCAAGCTCCAGCGATCCTTTTATGGACTGGTGCAAGCCTCTCGGAGTTGGAATAAACACTTTGATAGTGTGATCAAAGCATATGGTTTTATACAGACTTTTGGAGAAGCCTGTATTTACAAGAAAGTGAGTGGGAGCTCTATAGCATTTCTGATCTTATATGTAGATGACATATTGTTGATTGGAAATGATATAGAATTTCTGGATAGCATAAAGGGATACCTGAATAAGAGTTTTTTTATGAAAGACCTTGGAGAAGCTGCTTACATATTGGGCATCAAGATCTATAGAGATAGATCAAGACACTTAATTGGACTTTCACAAAGCACATACCTTGATAAAGTTTTGAAGAAGTTCAAAATGGATCAGTCAAAGAAAGGGTTCTTGCCTGTGTTACTAGGTGTGAAGTTGAGTCAGACTCAAAGCCCGACCACTGCAGAAGACGGAGAGAAAATGAAAGTCATTCCCTATGCTTCAGCCATAGGTTCTATCATGTATGAAATGTTGTGTACCGGACCTGATGTATGTCTTGCTATAATCATAGCAAGGAGGTACCAAAGTAATCCCAGAGTGGAGCACTGGACAGCGGTCAAGAACATCCTGAAATACCTGAAAAGCACTAAGGAAATATTTCTCGATTATGGAGGTGATAAAAGAGCTCGTCATAAAGAGTTACATTGACGCAAGCTTTTACACCGACCCAGATGACTCTAAGTCTCAAATCTGGATACATATTGAAAGTGGGAGCAATTAGCTACAGTAGCTCCGTTCAGAGCATTGTAGACATAGAATATTTGCAAAATGCATACGGCTCTGAATGTGACAGACCCGTTGACTAAACTTCTCTCACGAGCAAAACATGATCACACCTTAGTACTCTTTGGGTGTTAATCACATAGCGACGTGAACTAGATTATTCACTCTAATAAACCCTTTGGTTGTTGGTCACATGGCGATGTGAACTATGGGTGTTAATCACATACATATGTGAACTATTGATGTTAAATCACATAGCAATGTGAACTAGATTATTGACTCTAGTGCAAGTGGGAGACTGAAGGAAATATGCCCTAGAGGCAATAATAAAGTTATTATTTATTTCCTTATTTCATGATAAATGTTTATTATTCATGCTAGAATTGTATTAACTGGAACTTAGTACATGTGTGAATACATATACAAAACAAAGTGTCCCTAGTATACCTCTACTTGACTAGCTCGTTTATCAAAGATGGTTATGTTTCCTAACCATAGACATGTGTTGTCATTTGATGAACGAGATCACATCATTAGGAGAATGATGTGATGGACAAGACCCATTCGTTAGCTTAGCATTATGATCGTTACAGTTTCATTGCTACTCCCGAATATGAGACTATGCAACTCCCGAATACCGGAGGAACACCTTGTGTGCTATCAAACGTCACAACATAACTGGGTGAATATAAAGATGCTCTACAGGTGTCTCCGAAGGTGTTTGTTGGGTTGGCATAGATCGAGATTAGGATTTGTCACTCCATGTATCGGAGAGGTATCTCTGGGCCCTCTTGGTAATGCACATCACTATAAGCCTTGCAAGCAATGTGACTAATGAGTTAGTTGCGGGATGATGCATTACGGAATGAGTAAAGAGACTTGTCGGTAACGAGATTGAACTAGGTATGATGATACTGACGGTCGAATCTCGGGCAAGTAACATGCCGATGACAAAGGGAACAACATATGTTGTTATGCGGTTTGACCGATAAAGATCTTCATAGAATATGTGGGAGCCAATATGAGCATCCAGGTTCCGCTATTGGTTATTGACCGGAGATATGTCTCGGTCATGTCTACATAGTTCTCGAACCCGTAGGGTCCGCACGCTTAACGTTCGATGATGATTTGTATTATGAGTTATGTGATTTGATGTACTAAAGGTAGTTTAGAGTCCCGGATGAGATCATGGACATGACGAGGAGTCTTGAAATGGTCGAGATGTAAAGATCGATATATTGGAAGGCTATATACGGACATCGGAAAGGTTCCGAATGATTCGGGTATTTTTTGGAGTACCGGAGAGTTATGGGAATTCGTATTGGGCCTTAATGGGCCATACGGAAAAGGAGAGAAAGGCCTCAAGGCTGGCCGCGCCTCTTCCCCATGGACTGGTCCGAATTTGACTAGGGAAGGGGGTCGTCCCCTTCCTTCCTTCTCCTTCTCCCTTCCCCTTTTCCTATTCCATGTGGGAGGTGGAATCCTACTAGGACTAGGGAGTCGTAGTAGGACTCCACACTTTGGGCGCGCCCTACGAGGGCCGGCCTCCTCCTCCCTCCATTATATACGTGGCCAGGGGGCATCCCATAGACACATAAGTTGACATTGTTTAGCTGTGTGCGGTGCCCACCTCCACAGTTACACACCTCAGTCATATCGTCGTAGTGCTTAGGCGAAGCCCTGCACCGGTAACTTCATCATCACCGTCACCACGCCGTCGTGCTGATGAAACTCTCCCTCGGCCTCAACTGGATCAAGAGTACGAGGGACGTCCTCGAGCTGAACGTGTGCTGGTCGCGGAGGTGCCGCACGTTCGGTGCTAAGATTGGTCGGATCGTGAAGACGTACGACTACATCAACCGCATTGTCGTAACGCTTCCTCTTTCGGTCTACGAGGGTACGTGGACACACTCCCCCCTCTCATTGCTATGCATCACATAGATAGATTTTGCGTGATCGTAGGAAATTTTTTGAAATTACTGTGTTCCCCAACAATACCTACCGCTGCTGTGTTGCATCATCCCTTCCTCTTTGGGAAAATACCGAAGTAGTTCTAGCCGCAATCAAGGAGGAGGGAGGAGGGCTGGCAGCGGCTGGAGGGAGGAGTTCACCTAGGGCGTCGACGGAGGAGTGGAGAAGGATCTCTCGGACGGCGACAATGCGTCGACGGTGGTGAGAGAGGGAGAGTGAGTGAGTGAGGAGGGGGAGAGACAGGTGGAGAGGAAGAGGATGAGGTGGTCGTAGCAGTAGCGCTTGTTTTGGAAACACACTACTACTATACCTACTTATCGTAGTGCTTGTTTTGGAAACGCGCTACTACTATACCTAGCCTGTCGGCAACAGTAGGGCCCATTAGCAGTAGCAGTGCTGTCAAATAAAGCGCTACTGCTAAAACCATTAGTGGTAGCGCTCTATATTGAACAGCGCTGCTACTAAAGCTAGTGTCGGTGGGCTCGCTGGGTCCCACTTATTAGTAGCGCTTTGTCATTTTCCAGCGTTACTTGTAGCACTACCCCAGAGCAGCGCTATTGCTAATTAGCAGCAGCGCTTGCTATTTTCCACCGCTACTACTGATGTCCTACCTATAAGCCTTTCACTAGTAATGTAAGGATCGGCACCCTGAAGCCGCAGTAGTCTTTGCTGAACCCTTAAATATATCAGAAACATCTGACACCAAATCTCGCCACACGAAGAGAAACACTAATCTCGATACCCCAAAGAGACGGCAGCAATCTACAATTATTAACAAAAGTTCGCAGGTCATGCTGTGTGATCAACCATAGTCTACACACGATGACATTGTTCCCAGGAGCAGAAGTTTTGTACTTGTTCACGTGTTGAAAAGCAACATTTTTATGTCTAAAAAGGGTACCAAAATTCAGTGCTATTAAACAATGTAAGCATTATATTATTATTATTATTATTATTATTATTATTATTATTATTATTATTGTTATTGTTGTTGCGGGAAACAAGCACTATATTAATTTCGTAACACAGGTTATGGTTTTCTATGTACATGTATTCTTATTGCTGATGTTTACAGATTGTTTTTTTACTCTTATTTATAGACAAAAGGTCGTTTTAACTGTGCGGCTCTTTGGGCGTGACGAATACCTCCACGGCGACGGCCCCATGGCGGCGTGGCACCGGATTAGAGGGCGTGGCGATTTGGGCACCGAGCTCGGGACCATCAGTTGCTTAAGACTATAGCTGGCCAAACGGGCCGGGCCAAACGGGCCGGGCCAAACAGGCCAGCCCGCGAGCACGCCGGCACGGCTTGCTATCGGCCAGGCATGACACGGGCTAAACGGGCCGTGCCCGGCACGCGGCACGCCTTGGGCCGTGCCTGGGCCTGGAGCCTGGGCACGCGGACCAGCACGGCACGGCCCGTTTAATTTTTTTTATATAATTTTCAGTTTTTTTATATATTTATATCTAAAATACAGCCCAACAGGCTGAATATGTGCAGCCCAGCGTGCTAAACGGGTCATCGGGCCGGCCCGTTTACTAATCAGGCCGTGCCTGGGCCAAGGAGCAGCGCCCGTGGGCCGGCACGACACGGCCCGGCTATTAAACGTGCCATGGCGGGCCGTGTCGGGCCAGGCACGATTAGCACAGGCTGGGCCGTGCCGTGCCGGGCCGGCCCGTTTGGCCAGGTATACTTAAGACTGGCCATAGTGAAAGTAACTTTAAAAGTAACAACGGGTTCAACTCAACAAATTTGTCTATATGACAATAAGTTAACGAGGAGATAGGTAATTGAGTAATTGAGCTAGTTGACCATTCTATGAGTAACATTACACATACCAATACACAAATGAGTTGTGCGTTCATAGGATGGGTGTATGCGCGTATGTATGAGCGCTTGCGTCTGTACCGTGTTAAAAAAAGATACAATAAGTTGTAACATAATAAATAAAATTTTGCATTACACTACACATATGTTACTAGTGATAATAACATAATCTAGAATAGCGTGTATGTTACTAGTGTAAGTTATTCTCCGCCGTGACTAGTCTAATACCGGGCTTTTCACCTCAGACTTTTTTCTTTTCTTTTGAGGAGCATTTTTCCCCAGAGCTATACCTTGGTTATTGCGACCTGGAAGATAGTGCCACCTTGAAATTTTCTCTTAGTGGGCCGGCACAGTCACACTATTTTGTTCTGATGTTTTATTCGGGTTTTTTCAGTGTTTCTTCTGGTTTTAGCTCGTTTATTTGGTTTGTCTCGTTGAATTTCTCTTGTTTTTCTTTCTGTGTTTCTTCAACGGTTTTCTTTGGGTTTTTCAACACAAGTCTATATTTCACATTTTTCATATACTTGTGGAACATTTATGTGATACACGTCGAACATTTTTAAAATGCGTGATGTACATATCTCAGATACGTATTTTGAATGTTTTTCTATTAATACATGTTAAAAAATGATAAACATTTTTCTAAAACTATGCACACACTTTTACATAGTATAATTGTTTTCAAAAAATATCACGAACATATTTTTAAAGTGTTCGAATATCTTTTTTGGATGGTGGTAGTCGCGTGAGCAGCTTTAAAAGCTGAGAGAGGGACGACAGAGTTTGTGACTACCCTTACACGCCTTTTCGCAAAAAAAAAAAAGACTACCCTTACACGCCGCTGCAAAGAAATCATATATCGGATTAAGGTTGATGCAAGGCAGTGGGCTGACAGGCACGACCCAAGACTATCAGTCCCGCTTCTTATAGTGAAATCAATAGCCTGAAGTGAGGTGAAAAAAGAACCGGTCATTGCTCCTATTCCAAATTATATCAAACGGCCCATAGAAACGCAGCGTTGCCCAGGTCCCCTGACGGCCCATAAAGACACAGGCGCTCCCCAGGCCCGCCGATTCGCGCCAAAACCCGAACACGCGGGGCGAAACGCGGCGCGCGCTCGCTCGCTCGGCTTCCCGCGAAGCCGAAGCCGAGGAGCCCCGTTCGCGCCAAAACGCGCCCTCGCCCCCGTTCTCCCGCCGTTCTCCGGCTACTTCTCCCCCCCTCCACCAACCCGTGACGGCCACCCACCTGACCCGAGCCGCCCTCTCCTCCCCCGTCCGCCCTCCGTCTCCCGCTCTCCGGCTCCCCTCGGCCTCCCGCGGACGCAAGCTGCAGATGGGCCCTGCCACGCAGCAGCGCCACCGGACGCGCGCGGGGCGGCCGGCCTCCAGGCGGCCCAGGGAAACGGCGGACGACGGCGGCGTCAGGTGCGAGGCGTGCGGGTCCGGCCGCCACGCGGACGAGCTGCTGCTCTGCGACGGCTGCGACCGCGGCCTCCACATCTTCTGCCTCCGTCCCATCCTCCCGCGCGTGCCCGCCGGCGACTGGTTCTGCCCCTCCTGCGCCGCCGCCACCTCCACCGCCCATTCGGCCAAATCCGCCACCGTCGTCCAGACCAAGATGCCCAAACGTAAGTCGAAAAAAGAAAAATCCTCTCCCGTTGACCTTTTTTTTGGATTGGATCTGCTCGTTCGCTGATTTGGATCTCGTGATTTGGTTTCAGAGTTCCCGCTGATCCAGACGAAGATCGTCGATTTCTTCAAGATCCAGCGGCGCCCGGCGTTCGCGGCGCCCGAGCCGCCGGAGGGGAAGAAGAGGAAGCGCAAGGCCGCCAGCGCGCTGGTGGTGTCCAAGAAGAAGAGCCGGAAGCTGCTGCCCTTCACCCCCAGCGAGGACCCCGTCCGGCGCCTGACGCAGATGGCGTCCCTCGCCACGGCGCTCACGGCCACCGGCGCCGTCTTCAGCAACGACCTCACCTACGTGCCCGGCATGGCGCCCCGGTCCGCCAACCAGTCCGCCCTCGAGGCAGGAGGGATGCAGGTCAGACGCTTCCTCCAATTCCACCACCCGATCTCCACTAAATTCAGTGTCGCGACGCCATTTCAGTTTTGCTGAATCTCGGGTAACATTTCATCTCAGGTGCTGCCGAGGGAGGACGCAGAGACATTGAGCCTGTGCAAGAGGATGATGGAGCAAGGGGAATGGCCCCCTCTCCTCGTCGTCTTCGATCCGGTGGAAGGGTTAGTATTATCCACAAATTCACTGCTCATTTCTGAACTTGTTCTTCAGAATCCTTCAGACACTGATTATTGTGTGGAACAGATTCACAGTCGAGGCAGACAGGCACATCAAGGACCTGACCATCATCACCGAGTACGTTGGCGACGTGGACTACCTTCGAAACCGCGAGCATGACGACGGCGACAGCATGATGACCCTGCTCTCCGCCGCCCCGCCATCCAAGAGCCTTGTCATCTGCCCCGACAAGCGGAGCAACATTGCGCGGTTCATCAACGGGATCAACAACCACACGCCGTAAGCATCCTCTTCCTCTGAACACCGTGCATTTTATGCATTGTTTGGAACCATATCTGAAAATTTTGTGTGTTGATGACCATTGCAGGGAAGGTAGGAAGAAGCAGAACCTCAAGTGCGTGCGGTTCGCCATCGACGGCGAGTGCCATTGTCTTCTGGTGGCCAACAGGGACATCTCCAAGGGGGAGAGGCTGTACTACGACTACAACGGCGACGAGCACGAGTACCCAACTCACCATTTTGTATGACACATGAGCTGATGTTTAGTCTGCATATTCATTTTATCTGTAATCATAGGAAGGAAAATGATTGCGCTGATCCATTCCCCCCAAAGTCAAACATGTAGAGTCATCTAATTGGTTGATAGATCTGGAAATTTTTTACCTGCAAAAAGGAAAAAGGGGAATTGTAAACATTGTGTATCCAGTGGAATGGAATGGAATGCAATGGCAAATGGATTGTTCTGTTCATGCCTGTGTCTCTGGTGTAATTGCTCGTTGTCAATGTTTTGTTTGAAGGCGCAAATGCCAAAAGAAGATGAAATATTTGGTTTAGAGTATTCAGTTTCAGTGCTACTCCCTCCATATCAATATCACAGATAAATGACTTTAGAGACAGTTGGCATGGTCCTCAAGATGGGGGTATTCAATAGGTAACTTTCATAACAAAATATATTTACAAGATTTATAGAATTATAAATATTTTTAAAACAAATATGTACATATGTTTTTTTTAAATGGACAATTAAAATGGTATTCATAGTCAGTTTTAAAAGCTTAACTGAAGGTATCCAAGATATCACTCTAAATGTCCAGTTAGGTCCACCATAAGCTGTGGTGAGAATAAGCTTGTGAAATTTTGAGGGTGATTTTAGAACAAGCTTATGGATATCAGTTTATTCTCAGTGGTGAATGGTGTGAAGTTTGAAATAGCCCTTGGAGTAGTTTAGTAGATGGAACAATTGTTTCGGACCGTTATTTGTGCAAGTTCTGTGAATATGAAGTTCTAGAAAATACACTCATCTTGACCATACACAATGATTATCGATGCATCAAGTGAATCTACTCAGGTGCAGCAAACAAATAGAAAAATAAAATCTGCTTTCACGCAACACACTGAAAATTAGCACTACATACACATTCTGGACAGGTAAAAGGGAATGTTTACCTCCACATAAGCAGAATACAGTAGATCAGCCATAGACAATTTTTTACAAATATTCTTGCAATTAAAATACAATACAAGTTCTCAAGTTTGCTTGCCTTGCCTACAAAAATAATGACTAGACAAATTTTAGCGAATCGTTCATCTTGCCGCCATCAAACTCGTGGCTATTCCATTGTGCAGAGGTCTGTCCAAAAAGTAATATTTCCCCTCAAACAACACAAAGCGTTAAAGGGCAACCCGGTGCATCTAGCTCCCGCTTGCGCAGGGTTCAAGGAAGCGTTGATCACAGAAAAAACTGTCACGAATGTTGTTATGCAAACACATGCATGCAACAACTATCTTCTTTTCCTTATCAACACAGAAGCATGTTATGCACGTAATGATACACCGTTTCATCCTGATACAAAGATTAAAGTTATGCATTTAGGCAGAGGATGTCATCCCAGTTCATCTTGGGATGCAAGAATTGAACAGATTCATGTGAAATTCCATCCACATGAATTGATCGTCAATCATTTCAAAAGTGTGCAGAAATCCAGCACAGCAACACTTGCATGCAACATCAGGAACACCACAAACACACACACTAGCTCTAGTTGAGAGCTGGCAGCAGAGCAATTTGGACACGTTGACCAGCACAAAACAGAAACAACAGCAGAGAACAGGAACATATGAAAGAACTAGCAAAGTTTACTAGTAATGCAAGCTATGAAACTGTCGGTCAATACACGGTACATCTCATAGCTCCCCAATGGTCTCACTGAAATAACCCCTTTGCAAAGTTTAAGCTAACAATCACAGTTCAAACCAAATCGACTATAACATTCAGCTAGAGCTAGCCAATAGGTTACAGATGCCTAACATAACCAACTTGAGCATCACTTAGATGTGCAGCCATTCGGTCCAAAGCAGGTGGTGTTGAGCGCAAGCATGATATGCTTATCAGTCCCTATCTTCTTCCCCTTGCAGGCGAGCGGCTGCACAGATGAGAACAAGCTCAGTGTGGCGCTTCAACGTGATTTAGCAAACACAAGAAAGCATTTTCAGCATACTAATCTGCGGCGCCTGTCATAGGCAGGACTGGCTTTGCTGCGTTCACGGTCATACTTGGCGCTAGCCCTCTCATCTCCTTTGCCGCTGTATGGGCTTCCACCACGGACATATCAGGACTAGCTATGGCCATTAGAGATATTTGTATGACTGTCAATGCTTCATACATTAGTACTGTAATATCATTATAGGAGGTCATTTCTACCAAATTAGAGAACAGATTACTTTTGAAAATTGACCTGTTTGTGAACAGCACCACTGGAAACAATAACAGAACGACCAGAGACTGTAAACTATCCACCATCCATGCCATGGGGGACAAAAGCCCACCAGCTTCTTCAGCTATTTGTTGAAAAATAACCAAGGTCATCAAGTAATTATACTGAAACAAACTCCACACCATAAGCTTAGAGCAGGAACAAAGAAGCCATCCTACTTAGAATCAGTGAGCAGAAATTTATAGAACTGAAACTAAGATTATGCCAGATAAATACATTTCAAAATATTTGCATCACTCTGAGGCCTTTTACTATGCAGATTCTAAATTTGATCACAGAAAATGAAATCAATTGCTTTCAGAAATTAGTTCAAAACTGCACAATGATACCTTTAAGGTTAGCTCTATACAATTTTCAATCCAAATTATAAGATTCCAGAAATCTAAGAACCATCTATTTTTTTAGCAAAAACAGTAGGGAAGGCCCCCTATAATGTAACTCTTTTTCATTATATAATGGAATAATTACAAATGGTGGGGTATAGCATAGCTATAGTCTTACAAATGTTCCTACAAATAATCTAACCATGATTGCATTCCCTCCTTAAGACTAGATTTGGTTCTCTTGATCACCATAGCAAAGTGTTCTTTGAAGCAACTGGTGCGATATTCTAAGTTTCTTTGCTTGTGATCAAAGATGATGCCATTCCTGTGTTTCCGTAGGCTCCAGCAACCTGCGACCAAACATTCTTTGAAACATTTTATTGTAATTCTCTTTTCAGCCTCCATCAACATATCAAATATAGTCAAATCGGCGCTTCCATTCAAAGCCCAGAGCAATCCAAAAGTTTTGACTGAAATCACATGAAAAGAATAGGTGGATATAATCCTCATTAGGTTCACCATCACACAGAACACATCTGTTGTTTTTCACATAGAAGTTCTTTCTTGTAAGTAGGTCCCTTGTGTTCAATCTGTCTTGTAGGAGAAGCCAAAAGAAGAAGTTCTGTTTATGCAGACAGCTGAATTTCCATATCCAGTGAAAGGGTTTGTCAGCATCAGGTGGATTACCAGCAAACTGAAGGTAAATTCTTTTTGTGGAATATTTAGTGCTAGACCAGTAAAAATTCCATGTATCTTTCATAGAAATATCTGGCAGTCCATCCAGGTACTCTAGTAACACAAGACATGAAAAAACATTACCCGGATAAAATTGCGGTGAGGTTTGAAAATAAGAAAATAAGCCGGTCCCACTTTCTACCAAACTGATAATTATTTAATAAAATCTAATTCACGGGGTAAAAAGGATCATGGGACACATATCCAAACCCAGTTACCAAAAGAGATTGTTCCATCGCTTAAGCTGTTATTCCCAATAGGCTTCTGCAATTCCTAGACCAGCATGGGACAGATCAGCAGCAGCAGAGCCTAGCCTTGGTACTCCATAAAAGAAAGTACATTTCAAAGAAGAAGGATAAGAGAAACAACATAAAGGAGAAAAGTGGGTGCATGCATGATAAATACATTTCAGAAATTTATAAAACTGAAAGAATGAAAGTAAAAAAGCCATCATACTCAGAATATTTTTCCTTGTTAATCAGCGGAAGATTCACTTACCCTACAAACTTCACTGAATTCCTTGAAAAATTTTATATTGGCTCGCATGTCACATCTGCTGCATGAACTATCTGAATTACATGAATTATGACTGCATACTGAAGTACTTAAATGAACAGATACATTGGTTCTATGATCACTGTAAGATTTTCATGGCAGGCACACACTGGTGTGCACATATCCTTCTTGTACAGTTGTATAGGAGAAGAAAAGGCTACCTTGCCTGTCAGGCTGACATGTATCTTTTGCCCATTACAATAGGCACTTTTGCCTGTTCAAGGAGAAAACAAAACATTGAAAAACTATTTTAATAGTTACTAGAACCAGAATAAGGAAGCACGCCAATTGCTGTTCAAAGATCCTAGCAGAAGATGCAGAAACTGTAGAGTGCTCCAGGCCTCCAGCACATAGGCCTACCACAAAATTCAACCTAAATGAGATGGCAATATCGCGTGAGTAATACGGAGAGAAACTATTTCTAAGGCCGAGATAATCTGTGTGACTGTCCAATATTCCATAGTCATATGGTTCGAGAATTATGGAATAAGGAACCCCGGTATGAAATGTTAGGTGTACTGAAAGAGTTAGCTAGAACAATGTGAAACTGTAAAAAGGACTAGTAAATTTCATAGTTTTCCTTTTCTATGAGTTCAATTTCATCAATTTCTCCCCTAGCTGTTAGAAAA
This sequence comes from Triticum timopheevii, assembly GCA_963921465.1. Taxonomy (NCBI): domain Eukaryota; kingdom Viridiplantae; phylum Streptophyta; class Magnoliopsida; order Poales; family Poaceae; genus Triticum; species Triticum timopheevii. The sequence continues at coordinate 65,533,565 of OY997272.1, read as the reverse complement.
GCATTGCACTCTAATTAAGATCCAAACCAGCTGTAGGATCCTAAGTGAATGAGTCAGCTGTTGGATCAAAGGCAGCAGCTAAAAGTGATTAATTACAGTTTACAACAGAGGAAATCACAAGGAAGCACATGCTGAATAATAAAACATCTAAATTCAGATTGAACAGACATCTAAATTCAGTTAAAATGACAATACACACCCCAACCTTTTAGCCATTACTTAACAAGGTATCCTGACATACATAACCAGATCATTATAAGTCAAAAACTCATCAAGGTCTTGAACCTTGGTACAAGCTACAAAAACATGTAAACTATCCTTGGGGTAAATGGCAATTGCATGTATCCTATCCATGGGGTAGCGAAAAAAAAAAACACAATACGAAGCTGGTCAGCTTCAGAATAGATATGGGGCGGCAAATGGTGATTGCATCATCCACTCGGTTGGAATTGCTGCCGGTGAGCTTTGAGCAGAGTCATACCAGCTGACTGAAGCCGCTTCATCGTCCGTGGTGTCGCCTCCTGTCCAAGAATCACAAATTCCAGCATACGGGGCATACGGCAGGAAGCTGAAATAATTTAGCATTGCCGTCTGGCTCTGCAAGTCAGTTGGCAGTGGCTCGATGATGGGCATCGACAAGTCAAACTGATCATCAGAATTATCAAAAAGAGGTGTGACTGAACCACCATGGAGGACCATGTCGTAGTTGCTCACCATGGAACCGGCATGGTCAGACATGGAGAAGCTGTAACTGACCTCTGGTTCCGGGACAGGCATCAACAAGTCACCCAGAAAGACTTGATCAGAATTCTGATTGGCCATGGAGAAGCTGCAATTGACATCTGACTCAGGGACAGGCATCACGAAGTCACCCAGGACTTGATCAGGCGTGAGGCCGGACATGAGATCATCAAGAAGCTGGTCAACCGAGACGCCATCCGAGCAGTTGTTCAGGTCTGGCTGCGCCTCGACGGCCGGCGGCAGAATTGGTGCAGCAGGAGGAACAAGCAGCCGCCGCTTCACAGTCGTCACCGGAGCTGAGTCGTCTCTGGCCTTCCGCTTCCTCTCCCTCCTGTATGCCGGCGACGTCGGGACGGACGCAGATCGGGGCTTGCGCGGGCTCTGGTAGACCTTGCAAAGAACCGGAACTGTCTCACCTTTCTCACCATCTCCATGATCATTGACACCGAACTCGACCATGAGCCACACGGGCGCTTCAGATCCGTCGGCACTGCTGGGCTTATACCTGAAGCTCTGCTTGTACCCGACGACTCCGCCGCGTCCCTCGCCGTCGAGAACGGCCTTCCTCCCCTTCTCGGCGTGCCACGTGCCCTTCCCGCCGGCGACGGCCCGGGACCTGCGCTTGTCGTGCTCGGACAGGGCCTTGGCGGGGCCGAAGAAGTACCAGCACCGCCTCTCCTCGCCGGTCTTGGGCGCCAGCAGGGCCGCGGGCAGGAGGCCCGAGACGAGGGCGGATGGGTCGGTGGCGTACGCGTCGGCAGTGTGCAGGAACCTGGCGGCGGGCTCAGGGAGGGGCTCGCTCGCAATCATGGGGCGGAGGTAGAAGGAGATGAGGTCGGCGTCGGAAGGGCTGAACCTGCAGCCCTGGGGAAGGATGGAGGAGGAGGCCATGGGTCATCGAAGCTGGCGGCCGGCGGGGAGCTGGTTAGGGTTCGGGGGAGCTGGCTAGGGTTCGGGGGATCTGGGAGGCGCCTGCGGCGGGGTTTGGTACGGGTGGATCGAAGACGCGCGCGCTCTGCCGCCTTTTGTAGGGATGGCGCGTATGGAGAAGAGGACGCGCGCTTCCGTGGGCTCTTTCCATAAAACAAAACCAGTGATTTCCTTTCGTCGGTCCGAACTACACACTGAAGATTTACAAAGGATACATTTTTTTAAAAAAAGGACGCTGCTACGCATCGGCCGGCAGATCATTTTAAAGGATTCGCCGCCCCGCGAGCCGTGGGATCTAACGGATTGAGTGGCTGAGCGTCATCTTCTATCGTTGCAATACATGTTTGTGTTGCAGGAAATTTTTGCAGAGCAGATTATGTTGCAGAAAATTTTGCAATATAGCTCAAGTTGCGGACTTTTTGCAACAAAAGTTTTATTACAGTTTTTCTTTTGCAACAGAGGTCTTTTTGCAATTTGAATTTTTTGCAACAAAGGTTTTGGTGCAATTTAATTTATTTTGCAACAAAGGTCTTGTTGCAACTTAATTTTTTACATCAGAGGTCTTGTTATTGTTTATTTTGCAACAAAGACTTTGCTGCAGAAACGCATTATAGCGAGCAGCAAACGACAACCATGTGGGTGACAAAGACATGCGTCGCATGGATGACAAGTGGATGCTCGCGTGCAATCCACCGGCTAAAGCCAAGCATTTTTCAAAAAAAGTTGCAAGGATGATGATGACGCTCGTTCAGCGCCTTAAGCGGCCGAACAGGTTTGCTGGCGCCCATGTGCCCTGCTCATGGGCTCGTGTTTGACCAGTCGCGGACCGGTCAACCATTGGCTTTTATGAAAATATGAACTTTTTCTAAGAGAATAGCAAAAAAATCAAAAAGTTTTGCAGATTTCAATTTGTTTCACAAACTTCAGAAAAGTTCATGAATTTGGAAAAAAGTTCATCAAATTTTAAAAGGTTAATCTATTTTGAAATAAATAATTGTTTTGAAAAAGGTTTGTCGATTTTTCAAATGTTCCTAAAATTTGAAAAGAAATCATCAAATTTGAAAAAAGTTCGTTGATTTGAAAATAGGTTAATCGAATTTAAAAAATATCGAGCATTTTGAAAAAAAAAGGAGTAAAGAAAAAGGAAAAAAGAAAAATATTGAAGAAAATAAACAGGAAAAGGAAAGAAAAATAAACAAAAACGGGTCCAAAAACTAGTGGCTTTCTGCAAACCGAAAACTATCAAAGGGCCGAAAAAATTTGTGGGCTTTATGTGAGCTTAAAAAGAATAAATCGTAAAAAAGAAGAAGTTTCAAGAGCTAGGTTATCCTAGTGTTTACCTCAAGTTATACCTGAGGAAGATAATGCAGGTTCGTTTAAGGTCGGTCGCACCTTTTTTTTTGCAATTTAACAGAAAAAGACCAATGGGCCAGCCCAGCGCAGATGGGGCTTGTGCATGCGTTTGTGAAATGCACAGTAACGCACGCTTAAGGCGCCGAATAGGAAATGCTGATGATGGCACGGAGTCTGGTGTTTGATGTGTATGTTTATTTATGACAGATGTTTAGAAAGAGAACGTATTGGGTTTGAGATGGGAGGGGTGGCCGACTGAATCTTGAGGGAGTGCGTATCTATGGCATTTTGCAAGAACGGTCGACCAAACGCACATGTCTCAACACCCACAACGCACTTGGGCCGGCCCATTTAACCCATCCCTTCGTCCCGGTTTCAGGAACCTTCTAGCAGGTTCCTGAACTTTGCTTCGTTTATTTTTTTTCTTTTTCTTTTTCTCTTTTCTGTTTGTTTCTCTCTCTCTCTCTCTCTCTCTCTCTCTCTTCTTGTCGTAAAATTGTCAATTTCTAAATCATCGAAAAAATTCAGAAATTTTTTAAGTCTTTTTTCTTCAAAAAAAAAAGCTTGGAATATCGAAAAAAACGTGTTATGTAAAAATCTTTGGAATTTTTTAAAAACTTTTTCAAAAAGTTCATATATTCGAAATTTGTACAAAAATGATCAAATTTTAAAACAATTCATGCTTTTAAAAAACCTTTTGGAATTTCAAGTTTTGTTCACTTTTTACAAAAAATATCAAATTTACTAAGTTTTTTTGAAAAAATGTTCTCACTCAAAGAAAATACTGAATTTTCAAAAAAAATTAACTCCCACTAATTTTTTTTTGAAAAAACATCATGTTTTTCAAAAAAACGTCCCCCTTTTCAATTTTTGTTCGGGGGTTTTCATAAAATGTTCATGTTTTCAATTTTTTATTCAGAATTTCAAAATTCGTTAAATTATTCAATTTGTGTTCAGTTTTCTAAATTTGATAATAGATTTTAAAAATGGTCGCATTTAAAAAATGGGTTTTTGAAAATTCATTCATGCATTTTAAAAGTGGTCTCATAAGAAATATTCATTTCTAGAAAGATTTGTTTGTTGTTGTTGTAGATCTTAAGAGGCTGTTTGGATTGTGACTATTTTTGCCATATATTGCCACATGATTTTTGCCACACTTGCCTTAGTTGAGTTGCTCAAATTGTTAGTCACACTTTGGCTTGCCTAAGGGAATCTTGCAACACTTTTTGTGTCTATGACATGTGGGGCTCGCTGCTCATAAAAAGAAATCCTTGACTTAGGTGTGGCTAGAACCAAACACCTACCTAACTTGGTCAAACTTGTCTAAGGTTAGGTGTGGCAAAGTGTGGTAAGGTGTGGCTAGGAACCAAACAACCCCTAAGTCTTCACACTGCTATGTAGAGACGAATCCTTGGTGGTCCCTTGGGTTTGCACCGCGAGACTCACGAATTCGGCGTCTTGTGTTTGATTCCTAACGAGTGCTCGATCTTTTTGCATATTTTTGCACTACATTACCCGTACAGGTTGTTAGGCCGGTCCAGTCTATCGCTACACTTATATAGTATATAACAAAGTAAAATATTATGCGCATCACATAGAGGCCAAAAGTTAAGTATTTAACAAATATATTTATGTACATAAGATACACACACGTACACTACTACTGGAATCTGTTTTATGCCGAGTGCCATCAAATACTTGACAAACGGGCCGCCGAGTACTCTAATTTTTTGGGAAAGCAGGGGCAGAAACGGTGAGAAAGAAAGGAAAGGGATGTTTTTTAAAAAGAAAAACGGTGAGTGTTATATGTCGGGTACTCAGCAAATATTTTCAACATCTGGAAAAGATAATAAATTCTTTGCCGAGTGTTCAACATGAGATGCTCTGACAAACTCGTCTCACTGTAACAGCACCATCACTTGTGGCGGCAAGGGACACGTGGCACCGGCTTTGCTGAGTGCTCACCGCATCCTTTGTCGAGTGTTCCGTTCGGTTGACTCAGCAAAGACATGTGCATTGTTTTTTTTCGGTAGACAGGGCAAATAACAATACACTTGGCATACACATCCTTTCCGGTAGCGACATGTGAAATCTTATTTGTGTATTAACCTCAAATTTTTTTAGGGCCTCAAATGCATTTAAGTGTTTTCACAGCCTAAATTTTACTACCTCCGTACGAGTTTATTAGTCCTTATCGTATTTTCGGTCATAATTTGACCATATGTTTGACTAGCAGGATGTTAATTCATGTCACAAAAAATTATATTGTTCGATTCGTATTTGAATGTAGTTTTCAATGATTTATTTTTCTATGCATAATTTATATTTTATTTGTTAAAATTGTGATCCAAAATACGAGGTGGCCCAATAAATCAGGGCGGAGGTAGTAGTCCCTCCATAAGGAAATAGTAGTGATCTAAACACTCTTATATTTCTTTTCAGAAAGAGTATTTGATATAGATTAACTAAGAATCTTTGTTGTACTAGCATATGTTGTACTCCGTCCGTCTTAAAATAAGTATCTCAACTTTACTAACTTTAGTATAAAGATATACTAATGTTAAGACACTTATTTTTGGAACGAAAGAAGTATGTGTTAATACTGGAAGTTATTATAGGCAACCAAAATTGGAAGATAGAGATAGCATTAATTGGACATTGTTATGTCTTTTCTAATCTAGTGTCGTGTTCTTAATAAAGATATTATTTTCCTTGTTTTATAAAAGTATACAAGAATGATAACTAGCGAACGCCTGAATCTTTGGGCCTCCCAGCGGACACCCTCAAAGCTCGAACTAAGAACAATTTTTCTGCGAAACATGACATTTTTTTTGGCTTTTTTGTGCTATATGGCAATTTTCTCCTCCTATCATGGCAAATCCTACAAAGTTGCCATGGCAACTTTAGTTGGTTTGGCATGACAAATTTGACGCTCGCTGAGAAAAACGCTCCCATAAAACGTTCCCACAATATTGCAGTCCATATAATCGTTATATACTATCATAGACATGCATCATCCTACCTTCCTAATGATAAAGGTAATATTATTGTCAATAATAAAATGAAGGGTCCATATATATGTCTGGAACATGCATGTTGAAAGAACTCTCAAATCTTTATACACATTTGTTACACTATCTTCATGATATCATTCACGCCTTTCCTTTTGAACTTCACCGGGTATGATGCATATATGAGGATACCACACAACCCATCCTCGGCCTGACTGTTGACGTCGCGTGCTATGCGGATGTAGCCATTTTCACCCCATTCAGGCCCCAATGAGTTCTTTACAATCCAGTAATCCATGCGTTTCTTCGAGTCCTGCTCATTGGTAGTGCTGTAGCCCACCACTGTCATTTCGTGGTTTAGGTCTGTCCCGCACGGACCCACGAAGACGCCTCCCCCATAGCGAAGGAAGGCCGTCGAGTTAGCATCAAGTGCCACGACGACAGGTTGGGCCGCCACTGCCTGCATCAATGCCACCTCATTGGGCGGCACTTGTTTGTAGCCGTCAATGGTGACGACGGTGTTCCGGTTCTGCTTGGGCACCGAGCAGCGGCCATGCTCATGGCCAACGTACGGATACTCAGCCTCCGTTTCGATGCCCCCATGGTAGATAATGTACTTGAAGGCCCCTTCCGCGTTGCCACCACGACATCCCTCATTCCCCTTATCGCAGTCTAGAAGTTGTTGCACAGATAATGACGTCAGGTTCCGGGTCCTGATGGAGTTGATGCCCTCCACCGCCGCTATAGCCGCGAAGGCCCAACAGCCCCCGCAGGTCCCCTGACGCTTCACGTTCGTCACTGCTGACGGACGTTGGTCGTATCCCATCATCTGCCAGTCCACGGCAGCTGGGAGGTCTTCACGGGCAATGATGGACCCTTGCGTGAGCCGACCCTGATGTCGGCGCTTCCGGCCGTTGGACCTGGTGTTGGAGCAGCGACCGTAAGTACGGTCTACCTCTTCATCGGTCATGTCGCCGAAGAGGTTGAGGCTTAGCTTGTAGGGCACGTCTTGTTTGTTGAACTCGTGGATCATGCGTGCATTCTCCTTGAACACGTTGAAGCGCCGAGTCTTGTCGCCAATTTCGCGTTCCACGTTGTGGTTCTCACACCAGCGCTCATACAGCGCCCACAAGGACTCCTCCAACGCCAGGTCCTTATCCGTGATGTCCATGGCGCTCGACGCCGACATAGTGGTGGTTAGCGCAATGGCCATGAGTAGCATCATTGCAAGTGCTCTTGCCATTGTGTGTAGTTGCTTCAAGTGTCTGGTAATGGTGGACCTTCTTATAATAATCTAACTCATGCTTATCTCTATCTCTATCTCTATCTCTATCTATAACAATGGTGAGCACTCAACATTTTTAATGCGCAATTAATATCATACCAAATATGAATGTTTGTGCTAATCTCATAATTAATGCACAAATGATATTCTGCCTTATCAATTTGCAATTAATTTCCTTTCCAATAATACACATTTACTTGTAGAGTACTAGTAAATGTGTATGTTAGTACTATTAAATGCATACACGCAATGCATGTTTTTAAAATAATTCATATCTATTATCATAGTTCATCGAAAGTATAAAGTATCTCAAACATAACAAAAGATTTATCTGTTGCTGAATCAACACTTCCATCCGAAGACACAACAAGAATACCCTTCTCCCCAAGCTTCTGGAATCTACCCATTTCTATTACACTAACCCCCTACATAAGCTACAACTCACGTGGAATAAAAAGTCCCCTGAAAAGTAGTACAAAACATACCACAACAAAAAGGAAAACTAGCGAATAAAGAGACGGTTGAAGAGTATACAATCAAATGATTCATTTGATTACATGTGGGGGCAAAAAAATTACATCAGCCCACAAATTAACTGAAAAATTAACTGAATCACTACGTGGATAACACAAATAAAACCTAGCTATAGAGAAACTCTAGAGTAAACTGATCATGATCTGCGGAGCACATATATCATACTACAACCTCAGTAGAGGAAGCACAAATCATAATTGCTTATATGATCATATTATTGAACTTCAAAAACTGAACCAAACCTAACATAAAAAAAATCTACCTCTATGACTAATATAAGACGTTTTTGCAACTCCCAGTAAAGATGGCCACATCACAAACCTGCAAGAAATAACCAATTAGAAGATGCCGAGGTAATAATGCAAATAATCACTTAAAGACTTACAAAGATACTCTCGGACTACAATTCATTTATAAGGTACAACATAGTAACTATAAAATGTTGTGGACTTTAACCAAACAGAAATTACGGAGACAACTCACTGAATTTATAGAAAAACAACAAAACAAACTACAGATCAACAACCACTAAAAGTTTCAAGATGTGAAATAATGAGATAAAGAACTAATAACCTTAGAAAGCTAAAACCAACTCTCCAATAAGGAGATTTTGCAAACAGTACACCTATAATTGCACCAATATTACACATGACAAGCACAAAGCACCTACCTATCAACTTAAGGACGATAAGCCAGATGCAAACACAAGGATGGGAACAACAAAATGGAGGACCATAGCTCACTGATCTAGATAATACAGTAATGGATGAAGAACAGCATCAAACCGCTGGGAAGAGCAAACTCCAAATGAGCCAACCACAACAACCTAAACTTCAAGCAAGGGGTCCATCCAACGGATTAGAAGGGCTACAAAACAAGGCAAAAACATGAACATAAACCTAGCTAGGATTGGCGGGTGAGAGCTCAAAAATCTACGAACCAAGATCTAGAAAAGGAACAAGGAATACAGGAAAGGGAGAACAACATATGCAAACCACTTGGAAGAGCACCTCTAAGCACAGCGGCTGAGAACATCAACCAAATGCTCAAGCAATGAGAGATGTAGAGCTCGGAATGTAAATCGCCCATGTTTTTCTCTCTCTCCCATGCTCTTAATGTATTGCTTGAACTGCCGCTGACGAAGTTGTAAAAAGAAGACAAGCTACAGAGCGAATAGAGAAGTTTCAGAATCGAAGGGAAAACAACCAGTGGCACGGGTTAACGGGCAGCCCATAAACACATGACACATGAGTGAGCCCGCTAAAACAAATAACCAAGCGAGCATGCACGAATAGGTGCGTATGGATCGAACGGACACAATATCCTACTGAAAATGAATTGTTTTCAGTCGGATGGAAATTAGCAAAACCGTTTATTTATGGTACATATTTGGGCCAGGAACCTTGTTCGATGCCAGTACTTCATGGGTTCAGAAACCAACAAAAAATATGAATCATGAGTGATGCAAGTTTCTGTGACTGTCTGAGTTGGAGTCGGGTCCCCTGACATAGGAAGGGAAGTGACTTGACTTTCCTTTCACTCTAATTTCATGAACAATGCTCATTTCAATATCTAAAAAAGTAACTTCAGTTTTCAAAAGATCCATTTTAATTTTCAAAAGACTTATTTTAGTTTTTAAAAGCCTCATTTTAACCTTTTCAAAAGACCCCTATAAATCTCCAAAGGTCTCTAACTTGCCTTCCCTTTTTTACACAAGAAATACCTCGTGGAAGCCAGAGGATTCGGCTTTGCCCGATTCATGTTTTTTTGTTCCCAGCTATAATTATTGTTCTCCACACATTCTTGTCGTAAAGGAATCTCCTACACATTACATCAAAATAGACACACTAAATTTCCGTGGACACGTCCGAATGTGTGACGCCTCTAAATTAATTGTGCACTAAACATCCACGCAGCATGCACGATCAAGATCAGTGGCTCGTGCTATAATATAAGAACATGACTCTACGACTCAAATTTAAACAAAGAACAAAATATTACAAGCCTGGGTCGTAGGACCCAAAATTACATCAAGAGTTAGGTCTGTCTTACACACAAATACAAGGGTGCCTTAAGAAGGCGAAAACAAACAACGACTCTAGATCGAAAAGGTGCAGGCCTCCTGCCTGGGACCTCCGGACTACTCGTCGATGTCGAACTCCACATAGTAGCAAGCTCGGAATCCTCTCGCTCCTAGGCTCCATCACCTAATCACAGCAACCGGGTAGAAGAAAAGGGGTGCAAAGCATCCATAAGTACTCATCAGAAGTACTCGCAAGACTTACATTAGATCTATACTACATATGCATCGGTATCAAAGGAATTGGGTATATCAGTGGACTATACTGCAGAATGCCAGAACTAGAGGGGGAAGCTTTATGCATCACAGGGCCACCATCTTGCAGCAATAGACGAGACAAGAGTAGATCATCTTGCAGTAAGGAAAGGAGTATGAGCGCATTTGATACCATCACTACACTTTAGACTTTAAGTCTTTCAAAGGGTCTATCAAGGTCTAAACTTGAATTATATGTATGGATACTATCTCAGATCATTTTGGCGTATAGCCAATTCCGGAGTCAGGGCCCATCAACGCTTCTCTGTGTATCATAGGTTCATTGTTTGATTCAACCATATTCGTCTGCATACCCTGAAGGTATGTATGAATTTTTCCAACCTATATAGTTCAACTGCATGTTCGACTGAGGTCTCTATATCCTATGTAGAGGCTTCTATATCGGTCGTGGTAAATGATTCCAGAACCACTTCTAGTGTTTATTTTCTTTGACGTGATCATGAAGATTCTGTAATCTCGTCGAATTGCACTGTCCTCCCACTCACTCTTTTGCAGAAAAGATTTTCTCCAAAATTTCCACACTCTATGACAAAACACTTTGCCTCAGCATGGTGATTGAGGAATACCCAACAATTTGGGATTACCTACAAAGTAGCACTTATTTCAATAAATTTGATGACGCTCTTTTCAGTGTAAAAGTCGTAGTCTCTAAAGCATCGGTTTAAAAGTATATTGGTGGAACAATCAATGTCATCTCTGATCTCACCACGTCATACATAGCTTGATTACATTTACTCAAAACACTCTACTCTCGTTAGTGTTTCTAGGAGGTGCAAGCTATAAAATTATTTTATAGCTCATCAGACATTAACTAAATTTGTAAATCAAATATTCTTTTTTTTTCGCAATCCAATTGTAGAAACATAATTTTCTTGTTTTAATAATTTATACTTCATACTGAAAATCTTTTTGAAACATTTCAAAAGATCCAGATTTATGTCTCAGTTAGTAAATGTAAATATCTACTTGAGTCATCCTTGAAGATAGATAAATCCACTGCTTGCAACAACACTTATTGGACTACATACGTCAATATGCATATTCCCAATTATTTTTGTTGCTCGTTCTTTATGGCATGTGAACGGTATTTTAGTTTAGTTCACTATTGAATGAAAGTTGCAAGTGTCAGATGATTCGTAATCATATGACTCCAAAATCCATCACTATGGAATTTCTCCATGCGGGTTTCTCCAATGTGACTAAATGCAGTGCCACACATATGTGGTATTATTTTAGTCTTGTGACATTTAGCGAAAGTGGTATGAATGTTCAATCCTATCATCAATATTCATAACTTAAATCCTATTCACAATAGGAGTAGGGCCCTTTTGTTCATTGCATTGAACAACTATTGTTCTCTCATGAACAACCTCTTTGCAACTCATATGCAATGGGTTAGAGTGTATGAAACTCTAAATGAATTATGATAATAAATTCAGAGGTAATGTGTTGATGAAAAACTATCATAACTATTACAAAATTTTCAACACATATTTTAACCTCATTAATTTGTTGGTCATTAGGCCGTAGTAATTCTTGCATCGATTTTCACAACATGCAATCGAGTCGGTATCCTTGTTTAACCACAATCCCCGAAGAATTTAGTGTTTAAAAATTTAATCACAATTCTCAGCAATCACACTTTACTTGACCGACTTTCTCTACATCTTATAACTTGTATGACATTCATACCTGAGGTGGACATTCCAGTCTTCTTTTTCCTTCCACCTCTAAACTTCTTATAGTTTTACTTTGAATATTTCTCCCACTCAACAGAAGAATCATCTAACCTTTTAAGAGTGGCGTGAGCCCCGAACTTCCATATGCCTGTAAATCTTATTACATCCTTTGGTTTTGTTCTTTCTCTTTAAGTTCTCGCCATCAACTCATGACTGGCGCTCTTCCGCTTCTTACACATTTTAATCTTAAACATAGTTGAACACTTCACTAGATCTTGCAAATATAACACTCCTTTAGATATCACATATCTTTAACCTTTGTTTGTTTCTGAAAACAATTTTCAGTTCCAAGAATATCACATAACTATCCCAAACATTTTTGAAGTTTGGGTTTCTTAGAAGTAATCAAACCGTAATGCAATTCTAGCTTTTGGATTGAAGGACATGAGTCTCATCATCCATAGCATTAGAAAGAGAGTATTGTAAGCATGCAATAGGACAAAATCCTTCTTGGCATTCTTAGAGGACAATCCTCTCAATCACAAAAATCAACCAGATAAGTAATAGTCAATCAATTTCAACAACAAAGGGGGAACTGTGAGCCATAATTCTACAACAATAATGCAAACTACACATAGACATAGTTCATAATTAATTTTCACTAGTGATTAAACTAAAGTAATACATAAGTGTGCTCCGACTCAAATCAATATCTCTCATAATTTATTTTAAGTGATTCAAGCTCCATTGATGTGGACATCACTGATGACGAGAATTTCGACCGGTGGGCAAACTCTTGCCGATCATATCTCCATATGACTCTTGTTCATCTTTTGATGCTTCATGCTCCGAGCTCAGAACGATTCTGCTAGAAATTCTAGACAACTGAGTGATATCTGCATCCGTGGTCTAATCGTCCCCGTCTTACACCTAACGTCCCATTTGTACTCATGTGGCCATGATGCACTCCGGAATGCTATGTGTTATAGACGGTTGCAACACTGGGAAGAGCACCTTTTAACTTGATATTTACTATGAGGGATCACCCTAATAATTTGACTACTGTGCAATCAAAGGGTGCAAACAACAAAGGGATAAACATCTCAAGCAATTCATAATAGCATGATATGGTATAGCCCTGGGCACCAGGAGTTCTCTATGATCGTCCTCAATCTCCAGTTGAAGCGGCGTGACGACCAATATTTTGTTGTCGTGGCAAACATTTCAAAAATGTTGTCGTGGCGGCAATCTCAGAAAACATTGTCGTACGGTCGTTTTGGAAAACATTGTCGTGGCACCAAAATCTGAAATTTTGCCGTGGCACAAAACTATAGCTCCTCGTCCCACGCCTGGTACACCTTCTCCTCGTCGGGGTCCTCTGTGTATGTCTTGCCACCACTACTTGTAACCTATCTCTATGATATTTACATTAAGGTGGCAATCTCGTGGCTCCGGCCATCATGTTGTGACACGTAGGACACTTAACATTACAACATATAACCATCTCGTACATAAACACATTATCATGACGAAGGCTATACCACATCACATGCAAACCCTGCAAAACCAAGTTAGACGTCCTCTAATCATTTTGGCAAATTTTAATTACATGTCTTCTAGGGTTTCCGGATAAACCTAGCTACCTACGTGCACACCATTAAGTGATAATCCTTGTTTCTAGATTAACTTTCAGGGTGTGTGAAAAAAGAGACTTAATTAAAAATCTCGTTGCCCCACACTAAATTTCATCTAATACGCATGACCCCCTAGAAGATCATCCATCTTCATTGCCCTCTTGTGCATGCGACGGTTCACTATTCTTGACCATGGTGAAGCCCAAGGAACTGTTCAGATCATTGACAGCCAGAGCCGAACGATTGTCGGAACCTTGTAGAAAGCGATACCATGCCGTCAATGAACTGAACCAAAGCAACACTCAAGGGAAGCATAGCAAGAACATGACCCTCACTATCGCATGTGATCTAGATCGAAACCTGCATTTACTCATAGAATAGCTCATAATGCCACTATTGGGAAACATAGTAGAAGACAAAAATTTCGCCCTACGATCACCCAAGAACAATATGAAGATGCATAACGGGTTTGGATCAATGATCATTACCGACTCCGAGAGTGCAGCGAAAGTAGACGAGTCGGTGTAGATCGTACTTGGAGTCCCTCGAGTGCCGACGACGATCCCACAGATCACCCTCGAACGATCCCTCGAATGGAAGACTGAAAGCACGACCTCTCTACTTGGTTGCAAGCGTACGGTCTTCACGATCCGGCAACGCTTCACCGTCCAGAGCTAATCGTCGCTAGAGAATTAGAGGGAGGAGATTACAACCACATGAGGCTTCTAATTACGAGGATTAGAGGTGGCTACGGCTAGCTCTAATTAGTCAACTAGGACCAACAAGAACTAGAACTAGATCACCAAGAGGAGGCTCCAAAACTTGTGTATCTAATGGGCACCAAAACTCCACTATATATAGGTTAGAGGGGAGAGGGAGGGCTGCCACCATAGAAGGAACCCCTCCTTGGGGCGTCCAACCAAGGGGAGGAGGAGTTGGACTCCTCCCCCACTCCTATGTGGCCTCCTTCCTTAGGGAAGGGGCGCCTCTCCCCACTTGGGCCCTTGTGGCCCAAGTTGCTTTCCACCTCTTGGCTTTTTTAGGCCCGTTGATATTAAGTTAAATATATATTTGTTTTAAACTTTTTCACAACATTATATATATAATTTATATCCCCGGAAACATTTTCCACCTATGTATATTAATTGCTAATACCCGGTATTACCCGATATTCACTGTAACCCTTCCGGTGACCCCAAAACGCTTTCGGAACCTATCAAAACTATTCCGGATATTAATGGAACAATTCCACAAATATATTATCATTACTCCCGTACCACTAACACTCAGTAGATCGTGATTACCTTAAGATTGTGACCCCATAGGTTCGTTGTTCATAGACACGAACGAAACCCCTTTGTTCACTGACCGATAGCGGAACCGTGGACATCCATATCGGTCCCTATGATTACAAGAATGGTATAGGATTGAACCTTTGGTTATCATGTAGTGTTCACTTTGCTTCATGATACTTTACAAAACCCGGTGTGCATCGGTATCCTCCTGAGTCATCACTATGCTCACTATACCGTTGCTCCCGTTACCGGGTTTTTTCTTCTTTCTCGTTGACATATTCCAGCATCCATGTGACATAGTCACCTGTGTCTGCCCACACGATGATGGATGCCGTCACACCGAGAGGGCCCTAAGAATATCTCTCCATCGTCGAAGGAGCAAATCCCACTCTCGAGCTATCCGGTCACTTGTCAAATTTTTCGGTGAGCCTGAAAGTTGTCGTTATGATCACCTTGTTATAGATGACGTTTGAGCAACCCAAAGTCCACCGTCTGGTAGGAGTGACTGAGATACTCTCATGGTCTGAGGAACTAAAACACATACTAACACTCCATGTTATAACAAATGATTTCAGACGATATAATCACAAAGTATAACAGCCAAGTTTGGGTCGATTCAATATGATTGTTCTTCTAACGTCATACCCTCAATGTTGTTTTAGGACTATCGTTGCGCTCAATGGTATCCTAAGATCCAGAAAACGTGATCACCAACAACACTTGACCCAGTCTTAGAGGCAAGACTAGGAACCTATTGTTTACCATTTGTCATTTCACACGTGCATATGAGTATTCCACTAAATCACACATTCCAGGATCATAGCAATTATAGCATGAAATATAAACTCTTAATTATGAATAATGGAAATATAATAATACAATATTATTGCTTCTAGGGCATATTTTCAACATTGTCCGCAACAGAGGTCGTCGACAGGGGCGGAGTGTACCTAGGTACAAATGGCTCCAGGGTGCAGCGCCGTCGTAGAGGTGAGCGAGCACGTCAGTGCTGGTTGCGGACGTCTGGCAATGGCTCTATGGCAGCCCGAGGCGTATAGCAGCGACGGCCGAGGTGGATGGTGCAGATGCAAAGCAAGGGGAAGAAGGGGTGGAGTGAAAGAAAATGGTACCGGGAGGGGGGATTGGGTGGGCCGGTGGTGTCATAGTCCTACGTGTCTGTTGTCCGAAATCCCACAAAGCTCCCCCACTTTCACTAGTAGAAAAAGGGCCATTTCTCCCGGTTCATAAGGGCCTTTAGTCCCGGTTCTGGAACCGGGACTAAAGGGTCGTTACTAAAGCATCCCCCCTTTAGTTCCGGTTCTTACACGAACCGGGACTAAAGGCCGTCCACGTGGCCGCTGCTGGAGCTCCGCCTTTACCAACCGGGACTAAAGGTATTTTTATGGAAACAAAATTGATTTTTTTTAAATCGATTTTCAAATTTCTAAATTATTTTCCAATTTAATCTCTAATCACCCCTCCACTACAGGAATCAGCTACTTTGCCATCAGCCACGGCGGACGGCAAAGGCTTGGATGGCGGACGGCAAAGGTCTTTGCCGTCTGCCGCGGACGGCAAAAGGGGACGGCAAAGTAGGGGACGGCTAAGAGCTACGTTGCCGTCTGCTTCGGGCGGCTGACGGCAAAGGGGCCTTTGCCATCAGCAGCGAACGGCAAAGAATGCAGACAACAATAAATGCGTTGTTACTCCGTTAGGTGGTTAACGGCAGGCCTTTGCCGTCCGCCGAATGATGTCAGCCGACGTCACTACACGACAGGCCTTTGCCGTCCGCCGCTGTAGGCAAAGTTTTTCTCTTTGCCGGCCGCTGCGGACGACAAAGCCTTTGCTGTCAGCCACTGTAGGCAAACTGACCAAATTGGTCTGCCTCCCAGGAAGCACAGTTGCCTGCCACATGGCCTCTTTGCCGTCCGCTGCTGATGCCAAAGATCCCTTTGCCGTCGATGGCAGACGGCAAAGAGCCTGCATATTGTTTCTTTTTTCTATTTCTTTTAATCCAACAATTTTCACAGAAAATATATATGACATATATAGATATATTTCCATATCACATATCCAGCACATAAGTTTCATATCACATATCACATCAGTTTCATCCATACACATTGTTCATACATAAGCAAGTTCCATCCATACACATTGTTCCATCCATATACATATTACAATGCAAAGTTTCATCAAGATAGCAAGTTCCATCGTAGCAAGCTAGATACAATGCAAAGTTTCATCAAAGGAAAAGCAAGCACTCCATCATAGCAAGCTAGCTTCCATGAAGTGAATGAAATCTGCAAAATGGTAAATAAGAAAGTTAGAAATAGGTGACTAGAACAAGAAGAAGACTAGAACAAGAAGTATATGTCATTTATGAGCTAACTTAGGTGAAATGGATCATATATGAGCTAATAAGTTGAAATGGGTTGTTTATGAGCTAACTTAGTTGAAATGGATCATTTATGAGCTAACTTAGTTGAAATGGGTCGTTTATGAGCTAACTAAGGTGAAGGGCATAGTTTTTGAGCTAAGTAATGTGAAATGGATCGTTTTTTAGCTAACTTAGGTGAAATGGATCATTTATGAGTTTTTATGAGCCAACTTAGTTGAAATGGGTCGTTTATAAGCTAACTAAGGTGAAATGCCACGTTTTGAGCTAACTAAGGTGAAATGGATCGTTTTTGAGCTAACTTAGGTGAAATGGATCATTTATGAGCTTTTATGAGCTAACTTAGTTGAATGGGTCGTTTATGACCTAACTAAGGTGAAATGCCACGTTTTTTAGCTAACTAAGGTGAAATGGATCGTTTTTGAGCTAACTTAGGTGAAATGGATCATTTAAGAGCTAATTTAGGTGAAATGGATCGTTTTTAGCTAACTTAGGTGAAATGGATCGTTTAGGAGCAAATCTAGGTGAAATGGGTCATTTTGGAGCTAACCTAGGTGAAATGGGTCATTTTAGAGCTAACCTAGGTGAAATGGGTCATTTTAAAGCAAACATAGGTAAAATGGATCATTTAGGAGCTAATCTACGTAAAATGGGTCATTTTAGAGCTAACTTGGATAAATTGGATCACTTGTAAGCTAACTAAGGTAAAATGAGTCATTTTAGAGCTAACTTAGGTAAAACGGATCATTTATGAGCTAACTAAGCTAATTATGCAATTTTTGACATAAGTAACCTAAGTACATATCATTTTAGAGCTAACTTAGGTAGAATGGATGGTTTATGAGGTCAGTAAGCATATTAAGTCATTTTAGAGGAAAAGAAGCTAACTCTAGGTCATTATGGTAAGCATATTGGAGGAAATAAAGCTAAGTCTAGGTCTTTATGCATTTGTTAAGCAAAACACTAGAGAAACTTACCATGATCAGGGAGGTGTACGAGCGGGCTGGCTCGCGCCGGTAGCTGGAGAAGGATCGTGCGATGCGTTTCTGGAGTTAAGCTGCACCAAAGATCATTTCCAATGTCTCGTTAGCATTATGACACTCAAATGTTAAGACTAGCAAGTAATGTCCATTCTAATTAAACCCACCGTGCTCCCAGGAGCAATCACTGGCATCGGCGGAGCGGTCTGACCGGACTTCTCGCACACAGACTGCACATTTGGTTTTCACAATAGAGTCATACTAGTTAGTAATGAGACTCAAATGTTAAGACTAGCAAGTAATCTGCAGAAGAAACTTACCACAAGGAGCTCGTACATGGCCCTTGCCTGCATGTCATTCCGTGCCCTCTCCTCCTCCAACATCTTTGTCGTCCTCTCCTCCAACTCCCGCTGCCTCTCCGCCGCCTCCGCCAGAAGTTTCTCCGTTCTATCTCTCTCACTCTGTATAGCAGCCTGCAAGACCACTCACATGACCATTTGTAATCATTGATGGAAGTGCACACAATGTAATGGAGAAAGATAACTGAGTACTTATAACTAACCTTGAAGGCGAGTTGGAATGGCCGTTCACGAGGCCTTATCTCAGGAGCGGAGCTTGACTGGCGCGCCTTGATCTCCGGGAGAGTGCTAGGACAATGGATAAGTCCATCTCCCATGGCTATGGAGCCATGGGACCTCCCGCCACCAGATATCATCAGCAGCTCTGTATCAATGGGACCCTGGCTCGGGTTAAAGTCCTCCCCTTTCCTGGCCTTCCCCTGATCTCTATATTGCACGAGCTTGTCATGGGCGGAGATGTTGGTGAAGTTCTTTGGATCATCGAGGTCAGATGCAGAGAATGCCTTGACTTTCTTGTAAGGGCCAGTGTGGGCCATGGCATACAGGTCGTACACCTCTGGCACCTTATCTGCCTTATTGTAGCATGCCTGAAAGAGAGAAACAAAGTAAATTAGTAATTAAAGGGCTAAAGCTAGCATGATGAATGAATTGCATGAATCATGAAGCAAACCACATACCCAGTTCCGCCCGTACTAAAATAAGTTGGAGCTGCCTTGGTGGTGTGGCACACCTTCCATTTGGGCACGTTTGTCCTTGGCCTCGTTGTGGGTGGCCCGCCATTCTTTTGAGCACCACGCATTGACCAACACCTCCCAATAATCCATCCGATCCGCACACCATCTCGGAGGGGCCTAAGTTAGCAAATAGAAACTTGAGCGCTACGGCTATGAATTACTAAATGAAGTAAGTACAAGGCCTTAAGAATTACCTTCATGTACTGCTCCTTACTCAAGAACTTATCGCAGCACTCCTGCTTGGGCTTCTTGATACCACGCCCGGCGTAGTAGTCTCGAACAGCCTGCACCCGAACCTTATGCCGTAAGTTCTGAAGTAGGCGCTTGCACTCTTTGTCGATAACATCTGCCGCCTCCTCCTCGTATCCCTCCTCACACCTGTAGAATGTCTGCAATCAAATGAGACAATATTGATTGGTACAATTAATAACTAGCTAGTTCAAGATTTTTAATTGTGTAAAGGAGAAATTACCCAGAACTTTCTGATCACCACGTCTGCCCTCGTCTTGCATAATTCACCGTCGATAATCTCACCCGGCAGGGCTGGGGCAGCCAAGTAGTGCTCCCAACTCAATCCAACCTCTGGAAGCCGACCCTCACCAGGCAACGTGACAAACCCCGGGAAGTTTTGCCGAATCAGAACTCCAAGGACGGAGTTGGGCCAGCGGACACTTTCATGGTGGTCCCAACCCCTGCAGCATGACAAGGCCAACGCATTAGTTTTTTGAAGAAACGTGAATGCAGAAGGTACAAAAAGATTAAATGCACTTACCTCTCCCCATCAGGGAAAATCAACCACCTCTGCTCGCGGGTCGCCGGCACGGACGGGAGCTGTGTAGCACCACGCTGGTAGACGTTGCCCCCCTCCTCCTCAATATCAGTCGGCTCCCCGTCATCATCAGCATGGCCACTCGGCTCCCCGCCATCATCAGCATGGCCACTCGGCTCCTCAGGCTGACCCGACCAGGTACCCCATCCAGACGTGTGCTCCTCCGGGGTCTCATGGGCCGAAGGCCCGTCGACCCGAGGCTCGTGGGCCGAAGACCCGTGGACCGGAGGCTCATGGACCGGAGTCCGTGTAGCCTCCTCCTCGGATGAGTCCACCCTAGCAGTCACGTGCTCGGGTGAAACAACTAGGGGTGGCGGCGAGGAAGGCGCCATAAGAGTCACCCTACCTTCTCTCCCGCGACCACGTGCTCCACCTCCTCTCTTCTTCTTACCTCGTCCCCTGCTGGGCACCGCAGTCGACGAAGAAGGGCCCGGTGGTGTCGACATACTATCCAGCAACGCTCGGCGGAGAGGTGCGTGTGCAATGGAAGACCTCGCACCACGCGCCGATGAAGAAGGGGCCTCGGCGCGCTCCCGACCAGCGCCCACCATCTTACAACACCTGCCATGACAAAGAATAAATGAAATTAGTACAACATAAAAAAAGTACCAACATGAATAATAATATGTATATCACTTAAGTGTATCATCATCAAGTACAACATAAAAAAATTGAATACCTTACACTACTAATAATCTCGACCAGTATCATCAATAAATGCATAATCATCATCATCACTATAATCAATGATGGGCTCACTATAATCATCATCATCACTATCATCACTATAATCATCATCATCATCACTGGACACACAACAATTATATATATAATTCCCCATGTATATATTCATTAGTTGATCTACTTTGTCAATTTTATTACGTCCATGCAACCTACACTCTAATAGGTAATGATAGGTCCTAATCTCACCCGAGTATGTGTAGATTGGGTTCATTTTCCCATGCTATGCTCCAGATCCGACGCAAAATTTCGGTAGCACCTCCCCGCTGTTCTCCTGATACATGTCTCTGCAATAAACAGAGAGGATGTGTACCCGGAGAACAACAGGGGAGGCACTGACGAAATTTATGCGTCGGATCCGGAGCAAAGCATATGCGTCGGATCGGGTGCTGTTTCGGGGTCGGGGGTTCGGGGTGCCGTGTCGGGGTCGGGGTGCTGTTTCGGCGTTGGGGGGTCGGGGTGTCGTGTCGTGTCGGGGTCGGGGTGTCGGGGTCAGGGGGTCGGTTGTTGGGGTCGGGGTGTCGGGTCAGGTCAGGCTCGGGGTCGGGGTGTCGGGTCAGGCTCGGGGTCGGGGTGTCGGGGTCGGGGTCGGTCTCAGGGTCGGGGTGTCAGGTCGGGGTGCCGGGTCGGGGTCGGGGTGCCGTGTCGGTGTCGGGGTCGAGGTGTCGATCGGGTCAGGCTCGGGGTCGGGGTGTCAGGGTCAGGGTCAGGGTCAGGGTGTCGGGGTCGCGGTCGGGGTCTCGGGGTCGGGGTGTCGTGTTGGGGTGCCGGGTCGGGGTCGGGGTGCCGTGTCGGGTCGGGTTTTTTTCCTCTTTTTGCCTTTTCTTCTTCTTCCTCTTCTTCCTTTTCTTCCTTTTCTTCCTTTCTTCCTTCTTCTTCTTCTTCTTCCTCCTCCTTTCCTTTTTCCTCTTCTTCTTCTCCTCCTCTCCTCTTTTTTCTTCTTCTTCTTCCTCTTCTTCTTTTTTCTTCTCCTCCTCCTCTTCTTCTTCTTCCTTTCCTTTTCCTTCTTCTTCTTCTCCTCCTCTCCTCCTTATTTCTTCTTCTTCTTTCCTAAACCTAAACCTAAACCTAAAACTAAACCTAAATCTAAAACTAAAACTAAATCTGAACTAAACATAAACCTAAAACTAAAAAAACAGAGAGAAAAAGGAAAAAACTAAATCTAAACCTAAAATTAAACCTAAAACTAAACCTAAAACTAAAACTAAAACTAAATCTAAACTAAACATAAACCTGAAACTAAAAAAAAGAAAAAAAAAAGAGGAGGTAGAGCTCACCTGGGGCAGGGCCGGTGGAGGAGGTGGCCGGTGGAGGAGGGGGGCGGGGCGGCCTGGGGCGGCGGCGCTGGGCGGCAGTGGCGACGGGGCCGAGGCCGGGGCGGTGGGCCGCGCGGGGGCCGGGGCGCGGCAGCGCCGAGACGGCAGGACGGCGGGGCGACGGGGCAGGGGCCGGTGGGGCGCCGGGTGGTTGGGCGCGGGGGGGCAGGAGCCGAGGCGGTGGGGTGCGGGGGGGCCGGGGCGCGGGGGGGCGAGACGGCAGGGCGGCGGGGGCGACGGGGCCGCGGTGGCACCGGGGCGGGGGGGCGGTGGGGCGGCGGGGTGGTGGGGCAACGGAGCGGCGGAGAGTGGTGGGGCGACGGGGTGGCGGAGAGTGGTGGGGCGGCAGCGCGTGTGTGAAGAGGGAGAGAAACAGAGAGAGAGGGACGGGGTGGGGCGCGGCCGCCGTTAGATAAGTTAAATCTTTGCCGTCCGCTTTTTTGCTCTTTGCCGTCTGCTAGCGGACGGCAAAGAGGGGGGGCCGTTAAGTTTTTTTTTAAACAGCTCGTTAGTGGGGCCCCCTTCCTCTTTGCCGTTCACTAGCCGACGGAAAAGCTTCTTTGCCGTCCGCTAGCAGACGGCAAAGAACTGGCTGATGGCAAATATGATCTTTGCCATCAGCCAGTTCTTTGTCGTCTGTTTTTTGGAAACGAACAGCAAAGACCTCCTTTGTCGTCCGCTAGCAGACGGCAAAGAAAGGGCTGATGGCAAATCCTCTGATTCCAGTAGTGCACTAAACATCCACGCAGCATGCACGATCAAGATCAGTGACTCGTGCTATAATATAAGAACATGACTCTACGACTCAAATTTAAACAAAGAACAAAATATTACAAGCCTGGGTCGTAGGACCCAAAATTACATCAAGAGTTAGGTCTCTCTTACACACAAATACAAGGGTGCCTTAAGAAGGCGAAAACAAACAATGACTCTAGATCGAAAAGGTGCAGGCCTCCTGCCTGGGACCTCCGGACTACTCGTCGATGTCGAACTCCACATAGTAGCAAGCTCGGAATCCTCTCGCTCCTAGGCTCCATCACCTAATCACAGCAACCGGGTAGAAGAAAAGGGGTGCAAAGCATCCATGAGTACTCGCAAGACTTACATTAGATCTATACTACATATGCATCGGTATCAAAGGAATTGGGTATATCAGTGGACTATACTGCAGAATGCCAGAACTAGAGGGGGAAGCTTTATGCATCACAGGGCCACCATCTTGCAGCAATAGACGAGACAAGAGTAGATCATCTTGCAGTAAGGAAAGGAGTATGAGCGCATATGATACCATCACTACACTTTAGACTTTAAGTCTTTCAAAGGGTCTATCAAGGTCTAAACTTGAATTATATGTATGGATACTATCTCAGATCATTTTGGCGTATAGCCAATTCCGGAGTCAGGGCCCATCAACGCTTCTCTGTGTATCATAGGTTCATTGTTTGATTCAACCATATTCGTTTGCATACCCTGAAGGTATGTATGAATTTTTCCAACCTAGATAGTTCAACTGCATGTTCGACTGAGATCTCTATATCCTATGTAGAGGCTTCTATATCGGTGGTGGTAAAAGATTCCAGAACCACTGCTAGTGTTTATTTTCTTTGACGTGATCATGAAGATTCTGTAATCTCGTCGAATTGCACTGTCCTCCCACTCACTCTTTTGCAGAAAAGATTTTCTTCAAAATTTCCACACACTATGACAAAACACTTTGCCTCGGCGTGGTGATTGAGGAATACCCAACAATTTGGGATTACCTACAAAGTAGCACTTATTTCAATAAATTTGATGACGCTCTTTTCAGTGTAAAAGTCGTAGTCTATAAAGCATCGGTTTAAAAGTATATTGGTGGAAAAATCAATGTCATCTCTAATCTCACCATGTCATACATAGCTTGATTACATCTACTCAAAACACTCTACTCTCATTAGTGTTTCTAGGAGGTGCAAGCTATAAAATTATTTTATAGCTCATCAGACATTCACTAAATTTGTAAATCAAATATTCTTTTTTTTCGCAATCCAATTGTAGAAACATAATTTTCTTGTTTTAATAATTTATACTTCATACTAAAAATCTTTTTGAAACATTTCAAAAGATCCAGATTTATGTCTCAGTTAGTAAATGTAAATATCTACTTGAGTCATCCTTGAAGATAGATAAATCCACTGCTTGCAACAACACTTATTGGACTACATACATCAATATGCATATTCCCAATTATTTTTGTTGCTCGTTCTTTATGGCATGTGAACGGTATTTTAGTTTAGTTCACTATTGAACGAAAGTTGCAAGTGTCAGATGATTCGTAATCATATGACTCCAAAATCCATCACTATGGAATTTCTCCATGCGGGTTTCTCTAATGTGACTAAATGCAGTGCCACACATATGTGGTATTATTTTAGTCTTGTGACATTTAGCGAAAGTGGTATGAATGTTCAATCCTATCATCAATATTCATAACTTAAATCCTATTCACAATAGGAGTAGGGCCCTTTTGTTCATTGCATTGAACAACTATTGTTCTCTCATGAACAACCTCTTTGCAACTCATATGCAATGGGTTAGAGTGTATGAAACTCTAAATGAATTATGATAATAAATTCAGAGGTAATGTGTTGATGAAAAACTATCATAACTATTACAAAATTTTCAACACATATTTTAACCTCATTAATTTGTTGGTCATTAGGCCGTAGTAATTCTTGCATCGATTTTAACAACATGCAATTGAATCGGTATCCTTGTTTAACCACAATCCCTGAAGAATTTAGTGTTTAAAAATTTAATCACAATTCTCAGCAATCACACTTTACTTGACCGACTTTCTCTACATCTTATAACTTGTATGACATTCATACCTGAGGTGGACATTCCAGTCTTCTTTTTTCCTTCCACCTCTAAACTTCTTATAATTTTACTTTGAATATTTCTCCCACTCAACAGAAGAATCATCTAACCTTTTAAGAGTGGTGTGAGCCCCGAACTTCCATATGCCTGTAAATCTTATTACATCCTTTGGTTTTGTTCTTTCTCTTTAAGTTCTCGCCATCAACTCATGACTGGCGCTCTTCCGCTTCTTACACATTTTAATCTTAAACATAGTTGAACACTTCACTAGATCTTGCAAATATAACACTCCTTTAGATATCACATATCTTTAACCTTTGTTTGTTTCTGAAAACAATTTTCAGTTCCAAGAATATCACATAACTATCCCAAACATTTTTGAAGTTTGGGTTTCTCAGAAGTAATCAAACCGTAATGCAATTCTAGCTTTTGGATTGAAGGACATGAGTCTCATCATCCATAGCATTAGAAAGAGAGTATTGTAAGCATGCAATAGGACAAAATCCTTCTTGGCATTCTTAGAGGACAATCCTCTCAATCACAAAAATCAACCAGATAAGTAATAGTCAATCAATTTCAACAACAAAGGGGGAACTGTGAGCCATAATTCTACAACAATAATGCAAACTACACATAGACATAGTTCATAATTAATTTGCACTAGTGATTAAACTAAAGTAATACATAAGTGTGCTCCGACTCAAATCAATATCTCTCATAATTTATTTTAAGTGATTCAAGCTCCAAATCTAGTTCTCACCCATTGATGTGGACATCACAGATGACGAGAATTTCGACCGGTGAGCAAACTCTTGCAGATCATATCTCCATATGACTCTTGTTCATCTTTTGATGCTTCATGCTCCGAGCTCAGAACGATTCTGCTAGAACTTATAGACAACTGAGTGATATCTGCATCCGTGGTCTAATCGTCCCCGTCTTACACCTAACGTCCCATTTGTACTCATGTGGCCATGGTGCACTCCGGAATGCTATGTGTTATAGACGGTTGCAACACTGGGAAGAGCACCTTTTAACTTGATATTTACTATGAGGGATCACCCTAATAATTTGACTACTGTGCAACCAAAGGGTGCAAACAACAAAGGGATAAACATCTCAAGCAATTCATAATAGCATGATATGGTATAGCCCTGGGCACCAGGAGTTCTCTATGATCGTCCTCAATCTCCAGTTGAAGCTGCGTGACGACCAATATTTTGTTGTCGTGGCAAACATTTCAAAAATGTTGTCATGGCGGCAATCTCAGAAAACATTGTCGTAGCGGTCATTTCGGAAAACATTGTCGTGGCACCAAAATCTGAAATTTCGCCATGGCACAAAACTATAGCTCCTCGTCCCACGCCTGGTACACCTTCTCCTCGTCGGGGTCCTCTGCGTATGTCTTGCCACCACCACTTGTAACCTATCTCTATGATATTTACATTAAGGTGGCAATCTCGTGGCTCCGGCCATCATGCCGTGACGCGTAGGCCACTTAACATTACAACATATAACCATCTCGTACATAAACTCATTATCATGACGAAGGCTATACCACATCATATGCAAACCCTGCAAAACCAAGTTAGACGTCCTCTAATCATTTTGGCAAATTTTAATTACGTGTCTTCTAGGGTTTCCGGATAAACCTAGCTACCTACGTGCACACCATTAAGTGATAATCCTTGTTGCTAGATTAACTTTCAGGGTGTGTGAAAAAAGAGACTTAATTAAAAATCTCGTTGCCCCACACTAAATTTCATCTAATACGCATGACCCCCTAGAAGATCGTCCATCTTCATTGCCCTCTTGTGCATGCGACGGTTCACTATTCTTGACCATGGTGAAGCCCAAGGAACTGTTCAGATCATTGACAGCCAGAGCCGAACGATTGTCGGAACCTTGTAGAAAGCGATACCATGCCGTCAATGAACTGAACCAAAGCAACACTCAAGGGAAGCATAGCAAGAACATGACCCTCACTATCGCATGTGATGTAGATCGAAACCTGCATTTACTCATAGAATAGCTCATAATGCCACTATTGGGAAACGTAGTAGAAGACAAAAATTTCGCACTACGATCACCCAAGAACAATATGAAGATGCATAACGGGTTTGGATCAATGATCGTTACCGACTCCAAGAGTGTAGCGGAAGTAGACGAGTCGGTGTAGATCGTACTTGGAGTCCCTCGAGTGCCGACAATGATCCCACGAATCACCCTCGAACGATCCCTCGAATGGAAGACTGAAAGCACGACCTCTCTACTTGGTTACAAGCGTACGGTCTTCACGATCCGGCAACGCTTCACCGTCCAGAGCTAATCGTCGCTAGAGAATTAGAGGGAGGATATTACAACCACACGAGGCTTCTAATTACGAGGATTAGAGGTGGCTAGGGCTAGCTCTAATTAGTCAACTAGGACCAACAAGAACTAGAACTAGATCAACTAGAGGAGGCTCCAAAACTTGTGTATCTAATGGGCACCAAAACTCCACTATATATAGGTTAGAAGGGAGAGGGAGGGCTGCCACCATAGAAGGAACCCCTCCTTGGGGCGTCCAACCAAGGGGAGGAGGAGTTGGACTCCTCCCCCACTCCTATGCGGCCTCCTTCCTTAGGGAAGGGGCGCCTCTCCCCACTTGGGCCCTTGTGGCCTAAGTTGCTTTCCACCTCTTGGCTTTTTTAGGCCCGTTGATATTAATTTAAATATATATTTGTTTTAAACTTTTTCACAACATTATATATATAATTTATATCCCCGGAAACATTTTCCACCTATATATATTAATTGCTAATACCCGGTATTACCCGATATTCACTGTAACCCTTCCGGTGACCCCAAAACACTTTCGGAACCTATCAAAACTATTCCGGATATTAATGGAACAATTCCACAAATATATTATCATTACTCCCGTACCACTAACACTCAGTAGATCGTGATTACCTTAAGATTGTGACCCCATAGGTTCGTTGTTCATAGACACGAACGAAACCCCTTTGTTCACTGACCGATAGCGGAACCGTGGACATCCGTATCGGTCCCTATGATTACAAGAATGGTATAGGATTGAACCTTTGGTTATCATGTAGTGTTCACTTTGCTTCACGATACTTTACAAAACCCGGTGTGCATCGGTATCCTCCTGAGTCATCACTATGCTCACTATACCGTTGCTCCCGTTACCGGGTTTTTTCTTCTTTCTCGTTGACATATTCCAGCATCCATGTGACATAGTCACCTGTGTCTGCCCACACGATGATGGATGCCGTCACACCGAGAGGGCCCTAAGAATATCTCTCCATCGTCGAAGGAGCAAATCCCACTCTCGAGCTATCCGGTCACTTGTCAAATTTTTCGGTGAGCCTGAAAGTTGTCGTTATGATCACCTTGTTATAGATGACGTTTGAGCAACCCAAAGTCCACCGTCTGGTAGGAGTGACTGAGAGACTCTCATGGTCTGAGGAACTAAAACACATACTAACACTCCATGTTATAACAAATGATTTCAGACGATATAATCACAAAGTATAACAGCCAAGTTTGGGTCGATTCAATATGATTGTTCTTCTAACGTCATACCCTCAATGTTGTTTTAGGACTATCGTTGCGCTCAATGGTATCCTAAGATCCGGAAAACGTGATCACCAACAACACTTGACCCAGTCTTAGAGGCAAGACTAGGAACCTATTGTTTACCATTTGTCATTTCACACGTGCATATGAGTATTCCACTAAATCACACATTCCAGGATCATAGCAATTATAGCATGAAATATAAACTCTTAATTATGAATAATGGAAATATAATAATACAATATTATTGCTTCTAGGGCATATTTTCAACATTGTCCGCAACAGAGGTCGTCGACAGGGGCGGAGTGTACCTAGGTACAAATGGCTCCAGGGTGCAGCACCGTCGTAGAGGTGAGCGAGCACGTCAGTGCTGGTTGCGGACGTCTGGCAATGGCTCTATGGCAGCCCGAGGCGTATAGCAGCGACGGCCGAGGTGGATGGTGCAGATGCAAAGCAAGGGGAAGAAGGGGTGGAGTGAAAGAAAATGGTACCGGGAGGGGGGATTGGGTGGGCCGGTGGTGTCATAGTCCTACGTGTCTGTTGTCCGAAATCCCACAAAGCTCCCCCACTTTCACTAGTAGAAAAAGGGCCATTTCTCCCGGTTCATAAGGGCCTTTAGTCCCGGTTCTGGAACCGGGACTAAAGGGTCGTTACTAAAGCCTCCCCCCTTTAGTGCCGGTTCTTACACGAACCGGGACTAAAGGCCGTCCACGTGGCCGCTGCTGGAGCTCCGCCCTTACCAACCGGGACTAAAGGTATTTTTGCGTGAACAAAATTGATTTTTTTAAAATCGATTTTAAAATTTCTAAATTATTTTCCAATTTAATCTCTAATCACCCCTCCACTACAGGAATCAGCTACTTTGCCATCAGCCACGGCGGACGGCAAAGGCTTGGATGGCGGACGGCAAAGGTCTTTGCCGTCTGCTGTGGACGGCAAAAGGGGATGGCAAAGTAGGGGACGGCTAAGAGCTACGTTGCCGTCTGCTTCGGGCGGCTGAAGGTAAAGGGGCCTTTGCCATCAGCAGCGGACGGCAAAGAATGCAGACAACAATAAATGCGTCGCTACTCCGTTAGGTGGTTAACGGCAGGCCTTTGCCGTCCGCCGAATGATGTCAGCCGACGTCACTACACGGCAGGCCTTTGCTGTCCGCCGCTGTAGGCAAAGTTTTTCTCTTTGTCGGCCGCTGCGGATGGCAAAGCCTTTGCTGTCAGCCACTGTAGGCAAACTGACCAAATTGGTCAACCTCCCAGGAAGCACAGTTTCCTGCCACATGGCCTCTTTGCCGTCCGCTGCTGATGCCAAAGATCCCTTTGCCGTCGGTGGCAGATGGCAAAGAGCCTGCATATTGTCTCTTTTTTCTGTTTCTTTTAATCCAACAATTTTCACAGCAAATATATATGACATATATAGATATATTTCCATATCACATATCCAGCACATAAGTTTCATATCACATATCACATCAGTTTCATCCATACACATTGTTCATACATAAGCAAGTTCCATCCATACACATTGTTCCATCCATATACATATTACAATGCAAAGTTTCATCAAGATAGCAAGTTCCATCATAGCAAGCTAGATACAATGCAAAGTTTCATCAAAGGAAAAGCAAGCACTCCATCATAGCAAGGTAGCTTCCATGAAGTGAATGAAATCTGCAAAATGGTAAATAAGAAAGTTAGAAATAGGTGACTAGAACAAGAAGAAGACTAGAACAAGAAGTATATGTCATTTATGAGCTAACTTAGGTGAAATGGATCATATATGAGCTAATAAGTTGAAATGGGTTGTTTATGAGCTAACTTAGTTGAAATGGATCATTTATGAGCTAACTTAGTTGAAATGGGTCGTTTATGAGCTAACTAAGGTGAAGGGCATTGTTTTTGAGCTAAGTAAGGTGATATGGATCGTTTTTTAGCTAACTTAGGTGAAATGGATCATTTATGAGCTTTTATGAGCCAACTTAGTTGAAATGGGTCGTTTATGAACTAACTAAGGTGAAATGCCACGTTTTTTAGCTAACTAAGGTGAAATGGATCGTTTTTGAGCTAACTTAGGTGAAATGGATCATTTATGAGCTTTTATGAGCTAACTTAGTTGAATGGGTCGTTTATGACCTAACTAAGGTGAAATGCCACGTTTTTTAGCTAACTAAGGTGAAATGGATCGTTTTTTAGCTAACTTAGGTGAAATGGATCATTTAAGAGCTAATTTAGGTGAAATGGATCATTTTTAGCTAACTTAGGTGAAATGGATCGTTTAGGAGCAAATCTAGGTGAAATGGGTCATTTTGGAGCTAACCTAGGTGAAATGGGTCATTTTGGAGCTAACCTAGGTGAAATGGGTCATTTTAAAGCTAACGTAGGTAAAATGGATCATTTAGGAGCTAATCTACGTAAAATGGGTCATTTTAGAGCTAACTTGGATAAATTGGATCACTTGTAAACTAACTAAGGTAAAATGAGTCATTTTAGAGCTAACTTAGGTAAAACGGATCATTTATGAGCTAACTAAGCTAATTATGCAATTTTTGACATAAGTAACCTAAGTACATATCGTTTTAGAGCTAACTTAGGTAGAATGGATGGTTTATGAGGTCAGTAAGCATATTAAGTCATTTTGGAGGAAAAGAAGCTAACTCTAGGTCATTATGGTAAGCATATTGGAGGAAATAAAGCTAAGTCTAGGTCTTTATGCATTTGTTAAGCAAAACACTAGAGAAACTTACCGTGATCAGGGAGGTGTACGAGCGGGCTGGCTCACGCCGGTAGCTGGAGAAGGATCGTGCGATGCGTTTCTGGAGTTAAGCTGCACCAAAGATCATTTCCAATGTCTCGTTAGCATTATGACACTCAAATGTTAAGACTAGCAAGTAATGTCCATTCTAATTAAACCCACCGTGCTCCCAGGAGCAATCACTGGCATCGGCGAAGCGGTCTGACTGGACTTCTCGCACACAGACTGCACATTTGGTTTTCACAACAGAGTCATACTAGTTAATAATGAGACTCAAATGTTAAGACTAGCAAGTAATCTGCAGAAGAAACTTACCACAAGGAGCTCGTACATGGCCCTTGCCTGCATGTCATTCCGTGCCCTCTCCTCCTCCAACATCTTTGTCGTCCTCTCCTCCAACTCCCGCTGCCTCTCCGCCGCCTCCGCCAGAAGTTTCTCCGTTCTATCTCTCTCACTCTGTATAGCAGCCTGCAACACCACTCACATGACCATTTGTAATCATTGATGGAAGCGCACACAATGTAATGGAGAAAGATAACTGAGTACTTATAACTAACCTTGAAGGCGAGTTGGACTGGCCGTTCACGAGGCCTTATCTCAGGAGCGGAGCTCGACTGGCGCGCCTTGATCTCTGGGAGAGTGCTAGGACAATGGATAAGTCCATCTCCCATGGCTATAGAGCCATCGGACCTCCCGCCACCAGATGTCATCAGCAGCTCTGTATCAATGGGACCCTGGCTTGGGTTAAAGTCCTCCCCTTTCCTCGCCTTCCCCTGATCTCTATATTGCACGAGCTTGTCGTGGGCGGAGATGTTGGTGAAGTTCTTTGGATCATCGAGGTCAGATGCAGAGAATGCCTTGACTTTCTTGTAAGGGCCAGTGTGGGCCATGGCATACAGGTCGTACACCTCTGGCACCTTATCCGCCTTATTGTAGCGTGTCTGAAAGAGAGAAACAAAGTAAATTAGTAATTAAAGGGCTAAAGCTAGCATGATGAATGAATTGCATGAATCATGAAGCAAACCACATACCCAGTTCCGCCCGTACTGAAATAAGTTGGAGCTGCCTTGGTGGTGTGGCACACCTTCCATTTGGGCACGTTTGTCCTTGGCCTCGTTGTGGGTGGCCCGCCATTCTTTTGAGCACCACGCATTGACCAACACCTCCCAACAATCCATCCGATCCGCACACCATCTCGGAGGGGCCTAAGTTAGCAAATAGAAACTTGAGCGCTACGGCTATGAATTACTAAATGAAGTAAGTACAAGGACTTAAGAATTACCTTCATGTACTGCTCCTTACTCAAGAACTTATCGCGGCACTCCTGCTTGGGCTTCTTGATACCACGCCCGGCGTAGTAGTCTCAAACAGCCTGCACCCGAACCTTATGCCGTAAGTTCTGAAGTAGGCGCTTGCACTCCTTGTCGATAACATCTGCCGCCTCCTCCTCGTATCCCTCCTCACACCTGTAGAATGTCTGCAATCAAATGAGACAATATTGATTGGTACAATTAATAACTAGCTAGTTCAAGATTTTTAATTGTGTAAAGGAGAAATTACCCAGAACTTTCTGATCACCACGTCTGCCCTCGTCTTGCACAATTCACCGTTGATAATCTCACCCGACAGGGCCGGGGCAGCCAAGTAGTGCTCCCAACTCAATCCAACCTCTGGAAGCCGACCCTCACCAGGCAACATGACAAACCCCAGGAAGTTTTGCCGAATCAGAACTCCAAGGACGGAGTTGGGCCGGCGGACACTTTCATGGTGGTCCCAACCCCTGCAGCATGACAAGGCCAACGCATTAGTTTTTTGAAGAAACGTGAATGCAGAAGGTACAAAAATATTAAATGCACTTACCACTCCCCATCAGGGAAAATCAACCACCTCTGCTCGCGGGTCGCCGGCACGGACGGGAGCCGTGTAGCACCACGCTGGTAGACGTTGCCCCCCTCCTCCTCAATATCAGTCGGCTCCCCGTCATCATCAGCATGGCCACTCGGCTCCCCGCCATCATCAGCATGGCCACTCGGCTCCTCAGGCTGACCCGACCAGGTACCCCATCCAGACGTGTGCTCCTCCGGGGTCTCGTGGGCCGAAGGCCCGTCGACCCGAGGCTCGTGGGCCGAAGACCCGTGGACCGGAGGCTCATGGACCGGAGTCCGTGTAGCCTCCTCCTCGGATGAGTCCACCCTAGCAGCCACGTCCTCGGGTGAAACAACTGGGGGTGGCGGCGAGGAAGGCACCGTAAGAGTCACCCTACCTTCTCTCCCGCGACCACGTGCTCCACCTCCTCTCTTCTTCTTACCTCGTCCCCTGCTGGGCACCGCAGTCGACGAAGAAGGGCCCGGTGGTGTCGTCATACTGTCCAGCAACGCTCGGCGGAGATGTGTGTGTGCAATGGAAGACCTCGCACCACGCGCCAATGAAGAAGGGGCCTCGGCGCACTCCCGACTAGCGCCCACCATCTTTCAACACCTGCCATGACAAAGAATAAACGAAATTAGTACAACATAAAAAAAAGTACCGACATGAATAATAATATGTATATCACTTAAGTGTATCATCATCAAGTACAACATAAAAAAATTGAATACCTGACACTACTAATAATCTCGATCAGTATCATCAATAAATGCATAATCATCATCATCACTATAATCAATGATGGGCTCACTATAATCATCATCATCACTATCATCACTATAATCATCATCATCATCACTGGACACACAACAATTATATATATAATTCACCATGTATATAGTCATCAGTTGATCTACTTTGTCAATTTTATTACGTCCATCCAACCTACACTCTAATAGATAATGATAGGTCCTAATCTCACCCGAGTATGTGTAGATTGGGTTCATTTTCTCATGATATGCTCCGGATCCGACGCAAAATTTTGACAGCACCTACCCGCTGTTCTCCTGATACACGTCTCTGCAATAAACAGAGAGGATGTGTACCCGGAGAACAACAGGGGAGGCACTGACGAAATTTATGCGTCGGATCCGGAGCAAAGCATATGCGTTGGATCGGGTGCTGTTTCGGGGTCGGGGGTTCGGGGTGTCGTGTCGGTGTCGGGGTGCCGTGTCGGGGTCGGGGTGCTGTTTCGGGGTCGGGGGGTCGGGGTGTCGTGTCGTGTCGGGGTCGGGGTGTCGGGGTCAGGGGGTCGGTTGTCGGGGTCGGGGTGTCGGGTCAGGTCAGGCTCGGGGTCGGGGTGTCAGGTCAGGCTCGGGGTCGGGGGCGGTCTCGGGGTCGGGGTGTCAGGTCGGGGTCGGGGTGCCGTGTCGGTGTCGGGGTCGAGGTGTCGATCGGGTCAGGCTCGGGGTCGAGGTGTCGGGGTCAGGGTCGGGGTGTCGGGGTCGGGGTCGGGGTCTCGGGGTCGGGGTGTCGTGTCGGGGTGCCGGGTCGGGGTCGGGGTGCCGTGTCGGGTCGGGTTTTTTCCTCTTTTTTCCTTTTCTTCTTCTTCCTCCTCTTCCTTTTCTTCCTTTTCTTCCTTTTTTTCCTTCTTCTTCTTCTTCTTCTTCTTCCTCCTCCTTTCCTTTTTCCTCTTCTTCTTCTCCTCCTCTCCTCTTTTTTCTTCTTCTTCTTCCTCTTCTTCTTTTTTCTTCTCCTCCTCCTCTTCTTCTTCTTCCTTTCCTTTTCCTTCTTCTTCTTCTCCTCCTCTCCTCTTTTTTTCTTCTTCTTCTTTCCTAAACCTAAACCTAAACCTAAAACTAAACCTGAATCTAAAACTAAAACTAAATCTGAACTAAACATAAACCTAAAACTAAAAAAACAGAAAAAAAAGGAAAAAACTAAATCTAAACCTAAAATTAAACCTAAACCTAAAACTAAAACTAAATCTAAATCTAAACTAAACATAAACCTGAAACTAAAAAAACAGAAAAAAAGAGAGGAGGTAGAGCTCACCTGGGGCAGGGCCGGTGGAGGAGGTGCCCGGTGGAGGAGGGGGGCGGGGCGGCCTGGGGCGGCGGCGCTGGGCGACAGTGGCGACGGGGCCGAGGCAGGGGCGGTGGGCCGCGCGGGGGCCGGGGCGCCGTGGGGCCAGGGCGCGGCGGCGCCGAGACGGCAGGACGGCGGGGGCGACGGGGCGGTGGGGCGGTGGGGCGCCGGGTGGTTGCGCGCGGGGGGGGGCGGAGCCGGGGCGGTGGGGTGCGGGGGCCGGAGCGCGGTGGCGCCGAGACGGCAGGGCGGCCGGGGCAACGGGGCCGCGGTGGCACCGGGGCGGGGGGCGGTGGGGCGGCAGGGTGGTGGGGCGACGGGGCGGCGGAGAGTGGTGGGGGCGGCGGAGAGTGGTGGGGCGACGGGGCGGCGGAGAGTGGTGGGGGCGGCGGAGAGTGGTGGGGCGGCGGCGCGCGTGTGAAGAGGGAGAGAAACAGAGAGAGGGGCGGGGTGGGGCGCGGCCGCCGTTAGATAAGTTAAATCTTTGTCGTCCGCTTTTTTGCTCTTTGCCGTCTCCTAGCGGACGGCAAAGAGGGGGGCCGTTAAGTTTTTTTTTAAGCAGCTCGTCAGTGGGTCCCCCTCCCTCTTTGCCGTCCGCTAGCCGACGGCAAAGCTTCTTTGCCGTCTGCTAGCAGACGGCAAAGAACTGGCTGATGGCAAATATGATCTTTGCCATCAGCCAGTTCTTTGTCGTCTGTTTTTTGGAAACAGACAGCAAAGACCTCCTTTGTCGTCCGCTAGCAGACGGCAAAGAAAGGGCTGATGGCAAATCCTCTGATTCCAGTAGTGCACTAAACATCCACGCAGCATGCACGATCAAGATCAGTGACTCGTGCTATAATATAAGAACATGACTCTACGACTCAAATTTAAACAAAGAACAAAATATTACAAGCCTGGGTCGTAGGACCCAAAATTACATCAAGAGTTAGGTCTGTCTTACACACAAATACAAGGGTGCCTTAAGAAGGCGAAAACAAACAATGACTCTAGATCGAAAAGGTGCAGGCCTCCTGCCTGGGACCTCCGGACTACTCGTCGATGTCGAACTCCACATAGTAGCAAGCTCGGAATCCTCTCGCTCCTAGGCTCCATCACCTAATCACAGCAACCGGGTAGAAGAAAAGGGGTGCAAAGCATCCATGAGTACTCGCAAGACTTACATTAGATCTATACTACATATGCATCGGTATCAAAGGAATTGGGTATATCAGTGGACTATACTGCAGAATGCCGGAACTAGAGGGGGAAGCTTTATGCATCACAGGGCCACCATCTTGCAGCAATAGACGAGACAAGAGTAGATCATCTTGCAGTAAGGAAAGGAGTATGAGCGCATATGATACCATCACTACACTTTAGACTTTAAGTCTTTCAAAGGGTCTATCAAGGTCTAAACTTGAATTATATGTATGGATACTATGTCAGATCATTTTGGCGTATAGCCAATTCCGGAGTCAGGGCCCATCAACGCTTCTCTGTGTATCATAGGTTCATTGTTTGATTCAACCATATTCGTCTGCATACCCTGAAGGTATGTATGAATTTTTCCAACCTAGATAGTTCAACTGCATGTTCGACTGAGATCTCTATATCCTATGTAGAGGCTTCTATATCGGTGGTGGTAAAAGATTCCAGAACCACTTCTAGTGTTTATTTTCTTTGACGTGATCATGAAGATTCTGTAATCTCGTCGAATTGCACTGTCCTCCCACTCACTCTTTTGCAGAAAAGATTTTCTTCAAAATTTCCACACACTATGACAAAACACTTTGCCTCGGCGTGGTGATTGAGGAATACCCAACAATTTGGGATTACCTACAAAGTAGCACTTATTTCAATAAATTTGATGACGCTCTTTTTAGTGTAAAAGTCGTAGTCTATAAAGCATCGGTTTAAAAGTATATTGGTGGAAAAATCAATGTCATCTCTGATCTCACCATGTCATACATAGCTTGATTACATCTACTCAAAACACTCTACTCTCATTAGTGTTTCTAGGAGGTGCAAGCTATAAAATTATTTTATAGCTCATCAGACATTCACTAAATTTGTAAATCAAATATTCTTTTTTTTCGCAATCCAATTGTAGAAACATAATTTTCTTGTTTTAATAATTTATACTTCATACTAAAAATCTTTTTGAAACATTTCAAAAGATCCAGATTTATGTCTCAGTTAGTAAATGTAAATATCTACTTGAGTCATCCTTGAAGATAGATAAATCCACTGCTTGCAACAACACTTATTAGACTACATACATCAATATGGATATTCCCAATTATTTTTGTTGCTCGTTCTTTATGGCATGTGAACGGTATTTTAGTTTAGTTCACTATTGAACGAAAGTTGCAAGTGTCAGATGATTCGTAATCATATGACTCCAAAATCCATCACTATGGAATTTCTCCATGCGGGTTTCTCTAATGTGACTAAATGCAGTGCCACACATATGTGGTATTATTTTAGTCTTGTGACATTTAGCGAAAGTGGTATGAATGTTCAATCCTATCATCAATATTCATAACTTAAATCCTATTCACAATAGGAGTAGGGCCCTTTTGTTCATTGCATTGAACAACTATTGTTCTCTCATGAACAACCTCTTTGCAACTCATATGCAATGGGTTAGAGTGTATGAAACTCTAAATGAATTATGATAATAAATTCAGAGGTAATGTGTTGATGAAAAACTATCATAACTATTACAAAATTTTCAACACATATTTTAACCTCATTAATTTGTTGGTCATTAGGCCGTAGTAATTCTTGCATCGATTTTCACAACATGCAATCGAATCGGTATCCTTGTTTAACCACAATCCCTGAATAATTTAGTGTTTAAAAATTTAATCACAATTCTCAGCAATCACACTTTACTTGACCGACTTTCTCTACATCTTATAACTTGTATGACATTCATACCTGAGGTGGACATTCCAGTCTTCTTTTTTCCTTCCACCTCTAAACTTCTTATAGTTTTACTTTGAATATTTCTCCCACTCAACAGAAGAATCATCTAACCTTTTAAGAGTGGCATGAGCCCCGAACTTCCATATGCCTGTAAATCTTATTACATCCTTTGGTTTTGTTCTTTCTCTTTAAGTTCTCGCCATCAACTCATGACTGGCGCTCTTCCGCTTCTTACACATTTTAATCTTAAACATAGTTGAACACTTCACTAGATCTTGCAAATATAACACTCCTTTAGATATCACATATCTTTAACCTTTGTTTGTTTCTGAAAACAATTTTCAGTTCCAAGAATATCACATAACTATCCCAAACATTTTTGAAGTTTGGGTTTCTCAGAAGTAATCAAACCGTAATGCAATTCTAGCTTTTGGATTGAAGGACATGAGTCTCATCATCCATAGCATTAGAAAGAGAGTATTGTAAGCATGCAATAGGACAAAATCCTTCTTGGCATTCTTAGAGGACAATCCTCTCAATCACAAAAATCAACCAGATAAGTAATAGTCAATCAATTTCAACAACAAAGGGGGAACTGTGAGCCATAATTCTACAACAATAATGCAAACTACACATAGACATAGTTCATAATTAATTTGCACTAGTGATTAAACTAAAGTAATACATAAGTGTGCTCCGACTCAAATCAATATCTCTCATAATTTATTTTAAGTGATTCAAGCTCCAAATCTAGTTCTCACCCATTGATGTGGACATCACAGATGACGAGAATTTCGACCGGTGAGCAAACTCTTGCAGATCATATCTCCATATGACTCTTGTTCATCTTTTGATGCTTCATGCTCCGAGCTCAGAACGATTCTGCTAGAACTTCTAGACAACTGAGTGATATCTGCATCCGTGGTCTAATCGTCCCCGTCTTACACCTAACGTCCCATTTGTACTCATGTGGCCATGGTGCACTCCGGAATGCTATGTGTTATAGACGGTTGCAACACTGGGAAGAGCACCTTTTAACTTGATATTTACTATGAGGGATCACCCTAATAATTTGACTACTGCGCAATCAAAGGGTGCAAACAACAAAGGGATAAACATCTCAAGCAATTTGTAATAGCATATGGTATAGCCCTAGGCACCAGGAGTTCTCTATGATCATCCTCAATCTCCAGTTGAAGCGATGTGACGACCAATATTTTGTTGTCGTGGCAAACATTTCAAAAATGTTGTCGTGGCGGCAGTCTCAGAAAACATTGTCGTGGCGGTCGTTTTGGAAAACATTGTCGTGGCACCAAAATCTGAAATTTCACCGTGGCACAAAACTATAGCTCCTCGTCCCACGCCTGGTACACCTTCTCCTCGTCGGGGTTCTCTGTGTACGTCTTGCCACCACCACTTGTAACCTATCTCTATGATATTTACATTAAGGTGGCAATCTCGTGGCTCCGGCCATCATGCCGTGACGCGTAGGCCACTTAACATTACAACATATAACCATCTCGTACATAAACTCATTATCATGACGAAGGCTATACCACATCATATGCAAACCCTGCAAAACCAAGTTAGACATCCTCTAATCATTTTGGCAAATTTTAATTACGTGTCTTCTAGGGTTTTCGGATAAACCTAGCTACCTACATGCACACCATTAAGTGATAATCCTTGTTGCTAGATTAACTTTCAGGGTGTGTGAAAAAAGAGACTTAATTAAAAATCTCGTCCCCCCACACTAAATTTCATCTAATATGCATGACCCCCTAGAAGATCGTCCATCTTCATTGCCCTCTTGTGCATGCGACGGTTCACTATTCTTGACCATGGTGAAGCCCAAGGAGCTGTTCACATCATCGACAGCCAGAGCCGAACGATTGTCAGAACCTTGTAGAAAGCGATACCATGCCGTCAATGAACTGAACCAAAGCAACACTCAAGGGAAGCATAGCAAGAACATGATCCTCACTATCGCATGTGATCTAGATCGAAACCTGCATTTACTCATAGAATAGCTCATAATGCCACTATTGGGAAACGTAGTAGAAGACAAAAAAAATTCACCCTACGATCACCCAAGAACAATGAAGATGCATAACGGGTTTGGATCAATGATTGTTACCGACTTCGAGAGTGCAGCGGAAGTAGACGAGTCGGTGTAGATCATACTTGGAGTCCCTCGAGTGCCGACGACGATCCCACGAATCACCCTCGAACGATCCCTCGAATGGAAGACTGAAAGCACGACCTCTCTACTTGGTTGCAAGCGTACGGTCTTCATGATCCGGCAACGCTTCATCGTCCAGAGCTAATCGTCGCTAGAGAATTAGAGGGAGGAGATTACAACCACACGAGGCTTCTAATTATGAGGATTAGAGGTGGCAAGGGCTAGCTCTAATTAGTCAACTAGGACCAACAAGAACTAGAACTAGATCAACTAGAGGAGGCTCCAAAACTTGTGTATCTAATGGGCACCAAAAATCCACTATTTATAGGTTAGAGGGGAGAGGGAGGGCTGCCACCATAGAAGGAACCCCTCCTTGGGGTGTCCAACCAAGGGGAGGAGGAGTTGGACTCCTCCCCCACTCCTATGCAGCCTCCTTCCTTAGGGAAGGGGTCCCGTTGATATTCAATTAAATATATATTTGTTTTAAACTTTTTCAGAACATTATATATATAATTTATATCCCCGGAAACATTTTCCACCTATATATATTAATTGCTAATACCCGGTATTACCCAATATTCACTGTAACCCTTCCGGTGACCCCAAAACGCTTCCGGAACCTATCGAAACTATTCCGGATATTAAGGGAACAATTCCACAAATATATTATCATTACTCCCGTACCACTAACACTCAGTAGATCGTGATTACCTTAAGATTGTGACCCCATAGGTTCGTTGTTCATAGACATGAACGAAACCCCTTTGTTCACTGACCGATAGCGGAACCGTGGACATCCATATCGGTCCCTATGATTACAGGAATGGTATAGGATTGAACCTTTGGTTATCATGCAGTGTTCACTTTGCTTCACGATACTTTACAAAACCCGGTGTGCATCGGTATCCTCCTGAGTCATCACCATGCTCACTATACCGTTGCTCCCGTTACCGGGTTTTTCCTTCTTTCTCGTTGACATATTCCAGCATCCGTGTGACGTAGTCACCTGTGTCTGCCCACACGATGATGGATGCTGTCACACCGAGAGGGCCCTAAGAATATCTCTCCATCGTCGAAGGAGCAAATCCCACTCTCGAGCTATCCGGTCACTTGTCAAATTTTTCGGTGAGCCTGAAAGTTGTCGTTATGATCACCTTGTTATAGATGACGTTTGAGCAACCCAAAGTCCACCGTCTGGTAGGAGTGACTGAGAAACTCTCATGGTCTGAGGAACTAAAACACATACTAACACTCCATGTTATAACAAATGATTTCAGACGATATAATCACAAAGTATAACAGCCAAGTTTGGGTCGATTCAATATGATTGTTCTTCTAACGTCATACCCTCAATGTTGTTTTAGGACTATCGTTACGCTCAACGGTATCCTAAGATCCGGAAAACGTGATCACCAACAACACTTGACCCAGTCTTAGAGGCAAGACTAGGAACCTATTGTTTACCATTTGTCATTTCACACGTGCATATGAGTATTCCACTAAATCACACATTCCAGGATCATAGCAATTATAGCATGAAATATAAACTCTTAATTATGAATAATGGAAATATAATAATACAATATTATTGCTTCTAGGGCATATTTTCAACATTGTCCGCAACAGAGGCCGTCGACAGGGGCGGAGTGTACCTAGGTACAAATGGCTCCAGGGTGCAGCACCGTCGTAGAGGTGAGCGAGCACGTCAGTGCTGGTTGCGGACGTCTGGCAATGGCTCTATGGCAGCCCGAGGCGTATAGCAGCGACGGCCGAGGTGGATGGTGCAGATGCAAAGCAAGGGGAAGAAGGGGTGGAGTGAAAGAAAATGGTACCATGAGGGGGGATTGGGTGGGTCGGTGGTGTCATAGTCCTACGTGTCTGTTGTCCGAAATCCCACAAAGCTCCCCCACTTTCACTAGTAGAAAAAGGGCCATTTCTCCCGGTCATAAGGGCTTTTAGTCCCGGTTCTGGAACCGGGACTAAAGGGTCGTTACTAAAGCCTCCCCCTTTAGTCTCGGTTCTTACATGAACCGGGACTAAAGGCCGTCCACGTGGCCGCTGCTGGAGCTCCACCTTTACCAACCGGGATTTAAGGTATTTTTACGGAAACAAAATTGATTTTTTTAAAAAAATCAATTTTCAGATTTCTAAATTATTTTCCAATTTAATCTCTAATCACCCCTCATCACTGCTCAATTTAACCTCTAATCTCTAATCACTCATCATCATTCCAAATCATCTAACTTCCCAACCGGTCACCCATCCTCTCACTACTCCAGCCTGAGCACGCTTAACTTTCGGGTTCTATTCCCCCTCGTTTCCAAGTCTGCACTTGTTGTTTTCCTAACAATAGTAAGATGTCAATCCTATTAACCCTCAGGAGTTTAGCTTGAGCATGAAGTCACATATTTCACTGTTTGAGTTTGAAACTATTATTCTAAAAAACAATAATTATTTAGTAATACTGATATTTCTTCAATAAGTAGTTTGACCATAGTTTGACCAAAATTCAAAAAATTGAAATAATTATTTAGTAACACTAATATTCTTGAATAATTATGTAGAAACACTAATATTTCTTGAATAAGTAGTTTGACCATAGTTTGACCACAGTTTGACCAGATTTGACCACAGTTTGACTAGATTTGACCAACTCAAAAAAACTGTAATAATTATTTAGTAACACTAATACTTCTTGAATAAGTAGTTTGACTAAAGTTTGACCTGATTTAACCAAAATTCAAAAAAAATGAAATTTGAGCATAACTTTTTTTCCTTTTAGAATTTGAGGATTCTAAAAATTTGCAAACAGACCGTATGCAAAAGTTATACCCGTTTTACATTTTCCCTGCACTTTTTGCAAAACATGTCCAAATTTAAGTTTTTAAATTTTCCTAACTAGTACATGTAGTAACATAACTACATCTGGCAAGATTTTAATTTTTGAAGTTATTATCATTTTCTTTTGCTTTTTACAAAACTGAAAAGGCGATCAGGGGGTAGAGTTTGAAAATGGGACCTTTAGTACCGGTTCGTGCCATGAACCAATACTAATGCCTCAAACCCCATTAGTATCGGTTCGTGGCACCAACCGGTACTAAAGGTCTAACCGTGGCACCAACCGGTACTAATGGGCATCGCACCCTTTAGTCCCGGTTCGTGGCACCAACCGGGACTAAAGGTCCCATTTGAACCGGGACTAATGCCTGTACGGTGCCCTAGCCGCTCGAACCGGGACTAATGCTCACATTAGTCCCGGTCCGTAATGCAACCGGGATTAATGCTCTTTTCTGGCCGAACCAAAGCCCTGTTTTCTACTAGTGTTTGTCTTCAATTTGCGGGAAAAAGTGCATCTGGACCATCTTGCGGACCGATATAGGTCCGCGTTGAATGGTTTCCG
Source organism: Triticum timopheevii (assembly GCA_963921465.1). Lineage (NCBI taxonomy): Eukaryota > Viridiplantae > Streptophyta > Magnoliopsida > Poales > Poaceae > Triticum > Triticum timopheevii. Next base: position 65,489,755 of record OY997272.1, on the reverse strand, counting down.
TGGCCCGGACAACACGGTCTAGACATATGCAGGCGGTTTGAGGGTCGGCGTTGAAGATGCGTATCACCAAAGTTGGTGTCGTTTGTTTGGGCAGGGAGGGAATGAGGTTCCTCTCCCTCGATTGTAGCACGGAGCTAATCCTTGTAGGCACGAGAATGCTTCTCGGTTCCATCTCGGATACTTATATTTATTGATAAAGGATGTAGCATTACAATTTTATAGAACAGATCATGTTCAAGTAAGGTGAAATATTCTCGGATGGTCAAGATTTTTATTTGCATGTTAGTAGATTCATTTGATGTATCGGTGAGACTCCACATGTCTGAGACGACAGTGTCAGCCACCCTTCATTTTTCACACATTGCAACCACACTCCCCATCTTCATATCCCCATTTTCATACAATGTCATGCAACATCTATTTGTTCCAAGTATAGAAAACTAAACTACTCGTCGTCGGAAATGTCGACGACCTCCTTACCGGAGGCACCGGCCTTGTGGTCATTGGCGGCCGGGCAAAACATTGACCCTACTCCTTGTTGTCCTCATCCTTGAACCCTTTGGAGCCACCAAGATTTGTGAATTCCTAGCCAACCTGGACTCTGAAAATTCTGGAAAGACGATTGGATGCCTCTTGGAGGAAAAAGCTTTGAGGGAGAAGCACAAGAAGGGTGGCGCTAACTCTAGATCTGGCATCCTCAAAGAGAAATCTTGCAGGAGCAAAAGCAAGAAGGATAGCGCTAGAGGGGAGGCGCAAATGGTTCCATGATGGATGGTTCTCGGCTTTCTGAGTTGCAGATGTGTGCTCGGTCATGGGGGTGGTTTTCGTCGATGTGTTTTCCTCGAGTTGCATTATGTCGATTGGTTTTCTTTTGCAGTACAGGGACCCATATGTTGTGGGTTGCAGTAGTAGTGTGTTGGGTGCTTCGGTCCCGTGGCTCCATGATTCGGGAGTAGTTCACATGTGGATGGGGTCGTGCTTTTGAGCATGGTTGTGATGGTTTTCGCCTAGTTTTCCATAAATTAACTAGGCAACTCTCTTCTTCTTAATTAATGGATGAGGCAAAACTTTTGCCTCCGTTTCAAAAAAAAAAAAAAAGCTGCTCAGACTCCATGGAGGAAGCGACAGTTCGCCCTCCGCCGTCATCTCCGTCTTGGACTAGATGAACTCGAGAATGGCCTATTGTCCGCCACCTCCTCCGCTTGGTTGAGCTCAAACTCCGCCAACACGTCCTCCATGCCGAATTCGACTTGTTCCGGCATCAATGCCTCCTCCTTGTACGACGGCTGCTCTTCCTCCCCCTGCTTCGCCTCTTCCATCTCCTCGTCCGGCACCACCATCTCCTCCTCCGGCGCCTCCTTGTTCGAAGTAAGGCAGATCGTAATGCTTGAGGCGCGCATCTCGTCTGGATCTCTGTCCAGCGCTTCGGTGTCAGCAGCTTGTAGTATGTCACCTCGGATTGGAAGTGGAAGAGGGAGAGGAAGTGGCAACGGCGACACATACGAGGTGGATAGGGGCAAGCTTGCTTTGCCTCGTCGTCCAGCTTAAACAGCCGAATTTAGTCCCTCGGGCCATGCGCCAGAGCGGTGACATGAATGCATCCTCACCTAAACCGGAGGAGGCGCCTGTCAAACCGATGGGTTTTGGTGCGGGCCTAGCCCGCTAGACCGACGTGACGGACGCGTGAAATTCCATAGTTGTGCAAACTCCCTAAAAGTTCAAGCTAAAAAAACGAGTATGCAAGCTCCCTAAAAAACATAGTTTAAGCTAAAAAAAACATAGTTGTGCAAACACACGCATGCAGTAACCATCTTATTTCGCAGAAGTATGATATGCCCATATTTATAGTTCATTTTGAGAGTGGAAGCATTAAACAGCTTCATGTGAAATTCCATCCACATGAATTGATCATCAACCATTTAAAAAGTGCCCAGAAATCCAAAGAAAGCAACACTGCTTGCAACATGTCCAGGGCTATGCTGCTGGCATTGCTACAATAGAACCCTGGACATGTCGACCAGCACAAAACAGAAAGAACAGCAGAGAATAGGAACATGGAAGAATAACCAAAGTGCAAAGCTAGAATACTGCTGTCGGTCGATACACGGTACATCTCATCGCTCCGCAAATGGTCTCACTGGAAGAATCCGTTTGGACAAAGTTTAAGCTAACAATCATCACAGTTCAAACCAAATCGACAAAGCATTCAGCTAGAGCTAGCTAATAGAGATATTACAGAAGTTTCTGGCTGCTGAACATAACCAACTTGAGCTGAGCATTGCACTATGACGATGTGGCCATTTGGTCCGAAGCAGGTGGCGTTGAGCGCAACCATCCATGGTACAGCTTCAGTCCCTATCTTCCCTTGCAGGCGACCTTGCAGGCGAGCGGCTGCGCAGTGGAAAACAAGCTCAGTGTGGCGCCTCAACACGATTTAGCAAGCATAAGGAAGCATTTTGAGCATACTAACCTGCGGCGCCTGTCATAGGCAGGACTGGCTTCACGGCGTTCACGGTCATACTTGGGGCTAGCCCTGTCATCCCCTTTGCCGCCGTATGGGCTTCCACCACGGACATAGTCAGGGCTATCTCTGGCACCACCCTTGCCATAGTCCGGGCTGCCCCTCTCCCTGCCCCTGCCATAGTCTGGGCTGCCCCTTTCTCGCCCTCTGCCATAAGGACTTGCCGACCTACCACGGTTGTCCCTTCTGTCAGGAGATCTATCACGGCCTCCTCTCCTGTCCGGACTGTACCCGTTCCTTTTTTCATCATCGTCACGAAGTGCATACTCAACAGAGATGACCCTGTCCATCACAGTGCTGCCAAAAGAATGAATTCAATTACAATCAAGCTATTACTGGGCAAGTACTCCTTACAAGCACATCAAGAAACAAGTGTTAGTACCTTCCATTAGTACCGTCCAGAGCTTTAGTAGCATCCTCCTGTGTTTCATACTGGACAAATGCAAAGTTCCTTCTGATTCTGATATTTACAATCTTGCCATACAGATCAAAGTGCTTCTCCAGATCTCTTGTCCTTGTGTTGATCGGATCAAAGTTAATCACAAACAAGGTTTTGGTTGGTTTCACGCTGCTTGGAGATCTCTTCCCATTTCCTTTCCGACCACCACTGCGATCCTCCTACACAAATAATAGACAGCAGATATTAAGAAAAATAAGGCTACTGAGAGATGACTTTTATTATTTGTTTACAACTGCACACCTTTGTCCATTCGACTCTCAGTCTCCTCGCTTTTCTACCAAAGTCAGTTCTGTCAAGTCTATGGATAGCATCTTCAGCATCACGTTCATCTTCCATGTAGACAAACGCAAATCCTTCAACGTTGAACATGGAAAAGTGACTAGTTATTTAAAGTAACTCACACATTTTACTAACCCTTGGGGTAAACAGATAAAGGCGAGTATGGTGATCAAAATCTTTGCAAGATATAAAAAACTGCAAGATCACCTCGGGAAGCTACAAATTGATACGTCAGCACAAATAGAAACAGACCTTTTGTATGTTGCACTAAATGATGTCAGAGTATGATAACCCGAACGTTCGTGGTACACCAAAAGAGGTGGTGGTGCTGCCGGTGGAACCTCTACTCTTCTCCAGCCGGCCATGAGATTGGCATGGTTGGATCGACGTGGGAGAGTGTAACCGGGCGGGGGAGGAGGGTGCAACATTGATGTAAAAGTAAGACATCAGTCACAAGGTGGTCGTTTCCAAGTGACAGATGTCATGGTGGACTGTGAGCTCCTGGAAATGGACAGGGGGCAGGGGCTCAGGCAGGAAAGGTAGAGCCCAGTCCATCAACCAGGATGAGCACAGATGCTTCATGATATTCCTGCGGCAAAGAAACAATTGAGTACTGGACCTAAACTTTAAGAAATTAAGTTCTTTTTTCTAAATTTATCCTGGTTTGGAGTTGTCCAATGACTTTGACAAAATAACATAAACATAATCTGATTCTGTTGAACATTCTCTGGCCTGATACACTTTGTCCAATCATATCTTATAACAGACCGCAGTATACTGCACCGGGGATGGTTGAAGAAATGATGGCAGTCTTTGGAGCAACGAGGACGGCTGTTTCCACTTGGCATCGACCCAAACTTGTTGAAGCTAACTGAGCACACCATTCACTCCATTCCCTTGGAAGACTTGTATGAAGCTAATGTATTTGTGCACATCAATATCCTTCTCGAGTAAATAGCAGTTTGCACCAGGTAAATTGGATATGAAAAAACACAATATAAAGCTGTTTACTCAAGCATTACACTTTTAAGTTTATTTCTTAGAAGAGTTTGTTGTCTTAATGACTGAGACCACCAAATAGGTGCAACAGCAAATCAGATGGTAAAATGGGGCAACTTAAATCTAGAGAATGGACAAGAACAGTCTTACCTGTCTTCATGTCAACTCGCTCCACTCTTCCATATTTGCCGAAAAGACGCTCGATTTCAGACTGGCGGGCATCATATTCAAGGTTCCCGCAGAAAATTGGCCTCATGTCGCTGTACAAACAGCTCTTCTCCAAAAACCTATTCGAAGATAGAAGTCAGTGGAACTGTTAATCATGGACAATAATGATACACACTCTCAGTAGATAATAGCAGATTCACGCAGTCTCTATTCCAGACATTTTACACAGAAACTAAAGACAAACATCACTAGCAGATTTGCAAAAAATCAGCACATTTGAGGCACTTATGAGGAGCTGTGCATTTGCTAGCTAGATTCATTTGCCCAAATGGGGTGCAAACTGCAGTGATGACCAAGTATCTAACGCACTGGAAGCCCAAACACCTTCGTGTCCAACAATACTGATCAGCTGACCAGCGAAATGGTAATGCAAGTATGTTTTACTGAATTGCAGTCTCAAAAAATAGTGTCGTTACAATTCATTAACCAGCGACCAGTCTGTATGAGAGAATGAAAATTTCTAGGATGATTATACTCCCTCCGTTCCAAAATAGATGACTCAACTTTGTACTAACTTTAGTATAAAGTTGGGTCATCTATTTTGGAACGGAGGGAGTACTATATTACTTCAAAAGGGGGCACAGGAGAATGGGGTAGCATCCATGATACTCCCTCTGTTCCAATATACTAGTGCATATGTAGATTCTTTTTCCAAAGTCAAACTTTGTAGAAAAAGTATTATATGCCAACAATCCAGACCGACTGAACCCCCCCCCCCCCCCCCCCTTTCCCCCAAGACCTGACAAACAGATCCAATATAAACCGTAATAAAGCCAACAATCCAGACCGACTGAACCCCCCCCCCCCCCCCCCTTTCCCCCAAGACCTGACAAACAGATCCAATATAAACCGTAATAAAGCAACCCAGTGAACAGCAACGCTGAGGCAGCATCTACTGTACTTAGCAGCAGCTGACAACCACGAGCCATTTTTCATCAAAGCTTAAACAGCACACAAATTATCGGTAGCAGGCACCGTTGCCAGATTCCTAGGTTTGGCGCAGCTAAACCGAACTCTCCCCTGCATGCCCAGAATCCGCCGGCGCTCCCGGTCAGAAGGAGCTACGAAAAGCAACGCAAAGCAAAGGCGAGCTAGAGTCCTATTGAAAAAAAAAATATGAAAATATCGCCAGATCTGGGCTGCGGAGAGCTGAGGCGACCGAGCGGGGGCCAGATCCAGGGGAGAACACGGACGTGCGCCGTGCTTCGGGGAGGAACCGCGGCATGCAAGAGGCGTGGGGTTGTGCGGCGTTACCTTCGGAGGGCGGGGAGGGCGAAACCCTAGGTAGGTTTCCACGGGCGCGGCTGGATTGGACCCGGCAGCGAAGAGAGCGGGGAGGACAGAGACGGGCAGGGCGAGACGGGCTGGTGGTCCGTGGCCCGCGAGGGGGAGGGAGGAGGGTTTATAGGTGCGGGGGAACACGGGGAGCTGTGAGGCGGGGCCCACCTGTCGGTGTGATGCAATTTTTTTCAAAAGATTTCAAAAGTTGGTTCATAAAGTCAAACTCCCTAGAACTACAACTCTCTATTATTGTACTTTTATTGCTGTCATGTGGGGCCCGCCATTCGGGGTGACACACACTCTCTCAAACTCAGTGGCGGAGCCACCTCCCGGCTACCCGGGGCAGCTGCCCGGGCTCCGCCACAGACTCTAGCTTAAACAATAGCAGTAAATGTACAACTAACCATCATTTGTAGGGGCAACCAGCTGACAAACTAGAGCATAGTGTACTTTACCCCGGCTCTCTGGCTGAGCTAGCTCCGCCACTGCTCAAACTGCCATGTTCTCATAGATAGATAGGTTCCAAAATCAACATAGACATTTTATTAGATAATAAAGGTCCAGATGCGACTATGAGGACGGCATGATCTAATGATAACGCATCGCTCCTGGCCGCCATTGTTAGAGGAGTCCAAAGGTATCTCCATTAAGACGGTCGCAGTCTCCTTGACACCTCTCATTGGGGACTCCCGCTCGACCCAGACAATGGCCTCGGCGGCACCCCTCCTATAGGCCTACCACTCCACCCAGATGTGGCCTCATCGACACTCTTCCTATGGGAATTCGGCTCCTCACAAACGGGGACCCTGGTGGCGGAAACGTCCGTGGCCACCTTGAGCGCCCTCTCATCCTCGACGGACGAATCACCAAATGTTGCATGGAGCATCCTCTCCAACCCGTGGAAGCATCTGCGACCTCCTTGATTCCTCTTCGGCCATGATATCAATGGTGATGACCTTGACAGTTGAAGAATCTATTGTCGCGTGGCAACCAGCATCATTTCCTCTTCGATGACAACGATGGCGGTCTCGTCCTTCATGGCCTCCAATGACTCGGTGACTCAACAAGATCATTCCAATCAATCTCATCATTGAAGGACGTGTTTGGTTGTCATCTACGATTTGCCTACACTGCATGCTTAACTCAGTTAGGCCTGGTTGAGAAAAAAAATAGGGGGGAAACCATCATCTGCACAGCGTTTGGTTGCCCACATCTAGGCTGGTTGCATTAGGGGATCAGTTTTGGCATGGTGTTTTGTTGTCCTACATTGGTCAGGCATCTGCAAATACACGGGGTTTGGTTGCACACAGGTTGCAAGGTGTGGTAACCTTGCCCCCTGCGTGGTAAGCTTACCCGCTATAGCTTACACACGATCGCACCAATGTCACAGCACTGCAATCACGACGAACTAGACGATGACGATGAAGTTCTTTAGCCCAAAATGTCGATCCACCTTGCCAACTTCAACATTGTTGCAACGCTGCTTCAGCACGACCTTGGAGTAAGCACCCTCCGCCGTCTGCCTACTCTTAAACCCTCTATGGCAGCTATTGTTGTAACCTGACACTTTTTCATTGCATGCTTCACATTAACTATAACCCCCTGAACCCTATCGTGGAACACCACATACCACTTGTCCTAGCATTGCAGAAGAGCAACAGTTCAAGCAGCAAGCAATGGAGAACACTAAACATGAAACATAACAAAGCATGCATGATCATACGACATAACAAGTTCGATCTACCACTACTATGGTGTTATCCTACCGGCGCATCCAAAAGAGGGTGTAATCCTACCAACACAAGTTCAACATCAACGTGAGGGGTTAGTATATACCACCTCATGAAAATATAGAGACCATCAATAGTTTTTCAAGCCCTAACTACACAAAATATACGTCGTCATCGTCATCTTCGTCGCCATCCTCGTCAAGAATCATGCATGCGGTCACCACCAACAGATACAACACTAGTAGTAGTGCTTGCCCAGCCAGCTCCTGAGGCAAAGCACCCTGTGAGCGTTGCCATGGCAACAAACCCAACACCATGGGCCTTGTGTCCAGCGGGTGGCTCGGAGTAGCCATCAGAGCCTCTTGGCTAAAGCCACCTTGGTCCATGATGGAGATGTAGAGGCTAGGGTGGACATCGATCGACTTCCTCTCCCTTATTAGTTGCAAGAACACAAATGGCTGGCATGATTAAACAAGGGGGCGTGAGCTAACCGTGACATGGCCGGAGTAGTGCTCTACCTCCAGAACGCTCAAGTAAGTGGTCTGGTCCCATGAGGCGCCACTAAGGCCCCTAAGCTTGGACACTTTGATCTATCTAGCTCTTCACTTCCTGAGTTGGTTGTAGACCTGAGTGGAAGACACCTCCTGGCCATAGAACTCGAACACCTGCTTCGCAACGGTGTTCAAGTGCACCTCCTTGAAGCCCTTGTTAGTCCTAACCCTACTAGATATGAGCTCACACATCTTGTTAAGAACGAACATGGACATGAACGGTTGCCACTTCATGTTGTTCCCCCTACCATCCTTCTTTACCTTTGCGGCTACCGTTTGTGCAGTGGCAACAACAACAACATTTGGCACAATGAGCACAAATGTTGTAGGCATGAAAAGGAGGAGCCATGCCTGAAACCTCGAACACATCTGAACCAAGAGGCATCTGGTCCTCGATGGGGGGGCTGGCTGGCGTCCTCGACATAGGACAGAGGGAACTGCCTCTCGGACAGGACAATGACCTGACTAACCTCTTGTAGCACACACATGGACAATAAGCAAAGCGCACACTACTGGACCATCTAGCTCAACACGATATGAGCAACATACATTCTATCATTCCATCACTACTAGCATTCCAATCCATTGTGTTCAACACTATGATACAACCCTAGCATGCTACACAACCCTACCACACGCTCTCAGATCTAGCTACAACGAATACATAGAAGGGGGTGGCTGAACTCAAGGAGGCCATCGTTGCAGCTCGAGGGAGACATGGAACACGCCAGGGAAGATGACACGAGTCACCGCCGCCGTGGACTGCCGGCCGGAGAAGAAGCGTCGCTTACCTGCTCGTCGGTGCCGATGCGCGTTGGAGGGAAAACTCAAAAGGGCGGGTAGGGGGTGGTGGTGGAGGGAGTTTTGATGGTGAGGCGAAGGGGGCTATATAAGGTGATTCAATAGGCGAGAGGTAAACCAAAATCCTCCCATCAATATTTTGGAGACGCGCGCAAGCTTGTGCCATCTCCGTGGTCACATAAGCTCGGCGCCTTGTGTCCCCTCCCTTGCTTCGGCCTAGCCTGTTTGCTAGAAACTGCCGATTCGGGGGTTCCTAGCGGACTTGGCTGTGACGTGATTTAAACATCGTGCTATGCAGGCCAAACAATGAATGCGGGCAACCAAACAACCCATTTTTCTTCCCGCACAGGCCTGGTTGGGCCTCATGCAGGCAACCAAACACGTCTGAAGTCACACGATGTGGAGGTGGATGACACAAGATGAGGCGCATGGGGCAAAGAGTAGGCGAGGAGGCCCCCTCAAGTCAAAATACAAGGTGTTATCTGTAAAGAAATACTAACCTCTGCATAAAAGGCTAATGTCACCTGGAAACACTACTTTCGGAGCAAGTCAAATTGAGCATACCGAGACTTGAGAGTAGCTTAATCAAAAGCTTAAAACAACCTTACTTTTTTTTTTTAGAAAATCAGGATAACCCCTTGACCTCAGCATCATCCACACGGCCACATAAACAACCATAGTGGCAAGAAAATAATGTTTTAATCACACCCACAGTCAAGCATCATCGCACATATTTAACCAACAAAAGAAAAGAAATAAAATAAAATAACAGCACAACATGATAACCAATATTTGTCAGGGAAAAGAACTGGCAGTAACTGTATGTTGCATCACAGCGACATGCTGCCAGGCAAAAGAGTATCAGAATGCTGCACACTCAAACATCAGCATATGCAGGTTTTTGTTGCAGTTTATAGCCAAAAGTTAAGCTCAAAATGCAAGCCCTGTACCTCTATCTACCATCTATATCAACACATAAAATGCTCTTGGCAATTCACTATGAGCAGCTAGCATCTTTGCCTGATCTTCAGATTGTTCTGACAGACATTTGATTCTACATTTCCGCCTCCAACTTGCGAAGATTAGTACAGGAGGATAGATAGTTCCAGTAAATTGTACACATGCAACGCCCGGGTATCTTCAGTCTTGCAGGGATGCTATCTGCGATAAGGAAAAAACTGCAATTCCTTGTGCGACCAAATCATGTCCTGCATATTATCATTGGTTTTGAACTTGGAGCACAATCACTATGATCATCCATGCAAGGGCACCGTGGGCTGAAGCTGTGCCACCAATTATGTTGCGGTGAAGGCTGTGGGACTGCTGGAGAATACTAGGCAGTCACTGTCAGCAAGCATAATCTGAAATGAGTTGGAGAATCGTCTATTGTATCAGATAAAAGAACAATATCTTGAGCCAATCAACTTGCCATCTCTTGTGTACATGGTTTACCTGCAAGTTGCAGTGCGCTCTAGCTGGGAACCAAATCACTTCAGCGGCATGCTTGCTTGCTTAGTCCAGCGAGCAAACCAATAAGATGATTCCATACGCATTTTGAACGCAGGGATGGTCATACTTTTCCCAGGTGATTGTGCAACCTCACGAAATCATCCATCCCCAGTTCAGACGGTCTAGCCTGCAGCAATAGTGAATTTAGTGCACGAGAGAGGATGGATGGAGGGAGGGAGAGCTTACCGTAGGCGGAAGACCGATACTGGTAAGAGCGGCCTCCATGTCAGCAGAAGAACATAGGTGTTGAAGTGATTTCCGAAGCATCTTGCGCTTCCCATTGAATGCGGAGTTCACCTGGAATTAAAGGGCACAAACCACTCTTAATGGCTATCACCAATAGCTGGCGGTTAATTGAGAAAAAGAGGAAACTTATGTGTGCAGTCTGACTAACCATCGAAAAGAAACTTTTGTTAGAACTAACAGGCGGATACTCCCCAGCATCCTTTATTTTAAACCTTATAACACCACCATCAACCTGCATGGTATCCATGATAAGTCCTTACATGCCACATTTATGAAACCCCAAGCACTGTTATAGCGTGCTGCGCATAAGGACATCTGAAATAAGAAATTGGTTACCGTCGGTTGAGGGAAAAAGTTGGCCCTCTCTACTTTGAACTTGTATTCAGGTTCTACAAAAAACAAAGATAACATATACATGTCATTAACTGTGATATATGTAACTAGGCATACTAATTGAAGTGTTAAAACACTGAAAAACAATTCAGATGATTTGGTGACTGTCAAGGCATGAATTGCATAGCTACACAGTAGCATTTACTACAGTACAGAAGAGATATAGTCTGCCCACACAGGGATCGAACCCAGGTAGATGTGGGCAATGATGACACTTTTGATCATTTAACTGCTCAAGAATACTAGCTAATGTGCATCAGAGCATCTACATGTCGAAATTTGAAACAATGGAGAAAAACAATTCCTTGTATAAAGCCCAAAACGATATACCCATTGTTATGAGAGTTCACTTACTGTTTTCCCCAGATAAAAGCATGACTACATACAAAAACGAAAAGAATGAAAGAGTAAACCTATTTTCAAGCCTGGACGATGGAATGCAGATAAAGAGTATTCCACACTGTCATGAAGGTATCAAACAGGTAAAACGAAAGGAAGACCCTTCTTACCAGAGTAGAAATTCACAAACACATTGATAGGTCGGTACTCTGGTGTTTGTATTGAAGCATTTGCAAGGCGTAGTGCTGCTTCATCCTGAAATGAAAAATTAATAAGATGTACCTTTTCTTAAATAATGAAGACAGGAAGAACCTTACATATAACAACGACAAAAATCACTGGGAAACAAAAAATCCGGAAATCTAACATAAAATTTGGCAGAAGTGATAGTAGAGGAAAATAGAAGACGCATGAAAACATCATAATGTTTGACATTAATTTTTACACATAAATGAGGAGTACTTTGAACATACAAATTGTAGAAGCAGTTTATACTGCAGAAATAACCAAAGTTCAGTCATCTTCTGAACCAACACTGGGTCGTAATTAACTGGAACTTGCAAACAACATTTATCCACTTAATGCAAAAATAGATGTGATGCAAACCTGAAGCATGAGCACCATGACAGAGAAAACATCTCCCATTGGGAGAATTTGTTTGACAACTTCAGTGCTGACATTGAATGGTAAGTTTGATACAACCTGCAAAATACAAAGTATGAGGTGGACACAGAAACACCTTCATCATTACCAATAGTTAACGAATTCTGCAAGAAGTTCAATGAAATACAAACAACGCCAAACATCAATGCTAACCTTAGCGTATTTTTTCGTGCCACGGGATTTCTCCTCCAGGATAGGGAGAAAATGGGAGTGAACGTGAAATTTTGTAATATCTTCTTCAATGACCTGCATTAAATTTCAAACTCATTACACATCGGATGAGAACTATGTTCGATTTTAACATCCAATTAGAATTTCTAGCTTTGTTAAACATGTAACAAAATGTCCATCTCTGGTGACAAGAAGAGCAAACTATTAAATAGTAAGATCTGTAATCTTAGATATCCAGAAGAGCAACCAGAGAATGGTTGGTACAATAGCCCTTGTTAAAAAACACAGGGATGGTTATCATACTTATATCACTATAAAGGGAAAAGTGTTAAAAGCTACTCCCTCCGTTCCTAAATATAAGTCTATGTAGAGATTTCACTATGAACTACATATGGATGCATGTAGATGCATTTTAAGTGTGGATTCATTCATTTTGCTCCGTATGTAGTCCACCTAGTGGAATCTCTAGAAAGACTTACATTTAGGAACGGAGGGAGTATCACACACTGTATGTTCCTGTTACATGATAACTTTTGAGCTTAGCACCTTAGGCATTTCATGTTAACCACCATCTATCACAACATATACTTGCTAGAAGTTCACAGCTAACAAAAGTGTTCATGGACTAACATACCCACATAAATTTACTCTGTCGAAAATTCAGAAGAATTCATAATATGTGAACCTTACTTTTCATGTAAAAATGTGTCATGTTTTTTTCAACATAAATAAGGTTAAGTTAGCATGAAGTTCACTACCAAACCACTATGCATAAAAACCAGGAACATTATAAATTTGATACTGAGATACATCATTCAATTGGCGGTATTTATAACTGTCCGTAATGTAGCATGTGTTTTAGTACATACACAGTGTAAAAAGAGCGATCCTGCTGTCGAACCCGGCTTATAGATCTCCAGAATTTTTTTACAGAATGAAGGTACAAGCCATGGGGTTGCCTTTTACTACCATTCGAGCAACATTAACAGTCAAACACAGGGATGAAACAATCCAATATGTTCATTTGGGAACAGGACAGTACCTTCAATTGCTCTGAGGATCCAAACCTATCTCTCACAAGGGTAGCCATGTGCTTATCCTGACACCAGACAGACACATAATAAAAAGATGGTATTGCAGATTATGGATGAATTCAGTTAGCAGGGCTACTGGTCAAGCAACAGTACTGATAGACTAGGAGAGGGAAATAGGCGGACCTTCTCGACGGCGACGACCGTGGCGCCGGCGGCGAGCAGCACGGCGGTGAGCGAGCCCGTCCCGGGGCCTATCTCGAGCACGACGTCCCCCTCCTCCACCCCCGCCGCCGCCACCAGCTCCTCGTTCACCCTCGCGTTCAGCATGTAGTTCTGCAGCACAGTGAGCGCAGCCCCACGGTAAGAAACTAGCGGACTGGGGGTTCCGCGGCCGCCATGGAATGGAACGGGGAAGGAGAGGGTGGCTGGAACGACGGACCTGGCCGAGGGATTTGCGAGGGACGTGGCGCCGGCCGTGCGAGTTGAGGGAGCGGATGGTGGAGTGGTAGTCGTCGGCCGTGCTGCCGCCGTCGGAAGCGGCCGTTGCTACGGCAGCCGTGGGACGGATACGGCCGCCAGGCGGCGGTGGCCGGCGGTGAGGAGGAGTGGCCGGAGGTGGGGAAGGCCGCGGCGGGAGCGGGGATAAGGGAGTGAGCGCCAGCATTTTCGAAGGTAATATCTTTTTTTTTTCTCACTTTTGCTTTTATTTAGGGGAAACTTCAAACCCAAAGCCCAAGCCCGAGACTTCACCCCCAAGGCCTCCTTTGGTTCGTAGGATTCTCGTAGGAATTTCATAGGATAGGATTCAACCCGTAGGTGGGAGTGGGTTTAAGTGGGACTAACTAGCCCATGCCACTTAAATTTCTTTAGTGGGATCTCAATGGATAGAAAAAAAAAATAATGGGATTATCCCACTTAGCCCATTAGGAGCCCACCTTGCCCTGTTAGCTAGCCAGAGGGTCTCGTGCAGCTAGGAGCCTAGGAGTATTCGGTTAACACGAATCTGAAACAAAGTATGCATGCAACAGGTTATACTTTAGACTCCAGCATCTTTAGTTGCTTGTACCGGCGCTTCAGACTCCAGCATCTTGAGTTGCTTGTACCGGCGCCTCGCGAGTTGTTTGGCTACGACTGTCCATGGCCCAGGCTCCAGCTCCTCGCCACCGCCGCGCGCCTCTGAGCGCCATGGTTGACCATCTCCTCGGCTCCACGAAGATGAAGGACGTGGGGACGAAGCTCCCGTGCTTGCCCGAGGCAAGGCCGAGGTGTGGCAGAAGAGCACGGTCCTGACAATGGAGAGCACCATGACTGCACGCACTAGCACACAACTACACCTGCACTGCATGGCATCTCCTTGTGTCTCATGCACGCACCGACGACCGCTCCTGAACCACCATCGAAGCAGCAAACGAGCCGCTTGGTCTAGCACGAGCCAGAGTGTCGCCGGTCCGGTCTACGTGCATATGAGAGTGTAAGAGTGTAAGTAACAAATTACTAATGGATGCTAAATTAGTGTTTACATCTAGCGTACATATGCAAAGTGGGATCCCACTTTCTCCCACCTAATTTATGTATTTTGTGATGGGATAGTCCAGTTATTCCCACTAAATGTATTGGGAGCAAGTGGGGTAAAGATGGGACTGTTGGAGAATGTAGTAATATCAAAAAATTTCCTACGCACACGCAAGATCATGGTGATACATAGCAACGAGAGGGGAGAGTGTGTCCATGTACCCTCGTAGACCGAAAACGGAAGCGTTAGAACAACACGGTTGATGTAGTCGTACGTCTTCACGGCCCGACCAATCAAGCACCGAAACTACGGCACCTCCGAGTTCTAGCACACGTTCAGCTCGATGACGTCCCTCGAACTCCGATCCAGTCGAGTGTCGAGGGAGAGTTCCGTCAGCACGACGGTGTGGTGACGATATTGATGTTCTACCGTCGCAGGGCCTCGCCTAAGCACCGCTACAATATTATCGAGGAGGACTATGGTGGAGGGGGGGGGGGGGCACCGCACACGGCTAAGAGATCAAGAGATCAATTGTTGTGTCTATGGGATGCCCCCTTTCTCCGTATATAAAGGGGGGAGGAGGAGAGGGCCGGCCAAGGGGAGGAGGCGCGCCCAAGGGGGGCAATCCTACTCCAAGTAGGATTCCCCCCTCTTTCCTAGTCCAAGTAGGAGAGGGAAAGGAAGGGAAGGAGAAGGAGAAGGAAGGAGAGGGAGGAAAAGGAGGAAAGGGGGGCCGGCCCCTAGTCCAATTCGGTTTGGGCTAGGGGGGCCGCGCGCCCTGCCTCCTCTCTTCCACCACTTGGCCCATGAGGCCCATTGCTTCTTCCTCGTATTCCCGTAACTCCCCGGTACCCCCACAAATACCCGAATCACTCGGAACCTTTCCGATGTCCGAATATAGTCGTCCAATATATCGATCTTTACGTCTCGACCATTTTGAGACTCCTCGTCATGTCCCTGATCTCATCCGGGACTCCAAACTACCTTCGGTACATCAAAATGCATAGCTCATAATATAACTGTCATCGAACTTTAAGCGTGCGGACCCTACGGGTTCGAGAACTATGTAGACATGACCGAGACACGTCTCCGGTCAATAACCAATAGCGGAACCTGGATGCTCATATTGGCTCCCACATATTCTACGAAGATCTTTATCGGTCAAACCGCATAACAACATACGTTGTTCCCTTTGTTATCGGTATGTTACTTGCCCGAGATTCGATCGTCGGTATCTCAATACCTAGTTCAATCTCGTTACCAGCAAGTCTCTTTACTCGTTACGTAATGCATCATCCCGCAACTAACTCATTAGCCACATTGCTTGCAAGGCTTATATTGATGTGCATTACCGAGAGGGCCCAGAGATACCTCTCCGACAATCGGAGTGACAAATCCTAATCTCGAAATACACCAACTCAAAATGTACCTTCGGAGACACCTGTAGAGCTCCTTTATAATCACCCAGTTATGTTGTGACATTTGGTATCACGCAAAGTGTTCCTCCGGTAAACGGGAGTTGCATAATCTTATAGTCACAGGAACATGTATAAGTCATGAAGAAAGCAATAACAACATACTAAACGATCAAGTGCTAAGCTAACGGAATGGGTCAAGTCAATCACATCATTCTTCTAGTGATGTGATCCCGTTAATCAAATGACAACTCATGTCTATGGCTAGGAAACACAACCATCTTTGATCAACAAGCTAGTCAAGTAGAGGCATACTAGTGACACTATGTTTGTCTATGTATTCACACATGTATTATGTTTCCGGTTAATACAATTCTAGCATGAATAATAAACATTTATCATGAAATAAGGAAATAAATAATAACTTTATTATTGTCTCTAGGGCATATTTCCTTCAGTCTCCCACTTGCACTAGAGTCAATAATCTAGTTCACACCGCCATGTGATTTAACACCAATATTCATATCTGTATATGAATAACACCCATAGTTCACATCGCCATGTGACCAACACTCAAAGGGTTTACTAGAGTCAATAATCTAATTCACATCGCTATGTGATTAACACCCAAAGAGTACTAAGGTGTGATCATGTTTTGCTCGTGAGAGAAACTTAGTCAATGGGTCTGTCACATTCAGAGCCGTATGTATTTTGCAAATATTCTATGTCTACAATGCTCTGCACGGAGCTACTCTAGCTAATTGCTCCCACTTTCAATATGTATCCAGATTGAGACTTAGAGTCATCTGGATCGGTGTAAAAGCTTGCGATGTAACTCTTTACGACGGGCTCTTTTATTACCTCCATAATCGAGAAATATTTCCTTAGTCCTCACTAAGGATATTCTTGACCAATGTCCAGTGATCTACTCCTAGATCACTATTGTACTCCCTTGCCAAATTCAGAGCAAGGTATACAATAGGTCTGGTACATAGCATAGCATACTTTATAGAACCTATGACCGAGGCATAGGGAGCGACTTTCATTCTCTTTTCTATTTTCTGTCGTGGTCGGGATTTGAGTCTTACTTAATTTCACACCTTTGCAACACAGGAAAGAACTCTTTCTTTGACTGTTCCATTTTGAACTACTTCAAAATCTTGACAAGGTATGTACTTATTGAAAAACTTATCAAGCGTCTTGATCTATCTCAATAGATCTTGATGTTCAATATGTAAGTAGCTTCACGAAGGTCTTTCTTTTAAAGAACTCCTTTCAAATACTCCTTTATGCTTTCCAGAAAAATTCTACATCATTTCTGATCAACAATATGTTACTCACATATATTTATCAGAAAGGCGGTAGTGCTCCCACTCACTTTATTGTAAATACAGGCTTCACCGCAAGTTTGTATAAAACTATATGCTTTGATCAACTTATCAAAGCGTATATTCCAACTCTGAGATGCTTGCACCAGTCCATAGATGAATCGCTAGAGCTTGCATATTTTGTTAGCACCTTTAGGATCGACAAAACCTTCTGGTTGCATCATATACAACTCTTCTTTAAGAAATCCATTAAGGAATGTAGTTTTGACATCCATTGCCAGATTTCATAAAATGTGGCAATTGCTAACATGATTCGGACAGACTTTTAAGCATCGATACGAGTGATAAAATCTCATTGTATTCAACACCTTGAACTTTGTCAAAAACCTTTTTCGACAAGTCTAGCTTTGTAGATAGTAACACTACTATTAGCGTCCGTCTTCCTCTTGAAGATCCATTTATTCTTAATGACTCACCGATCATCGGGCAAGTCAATCAAAGTCCATACTTTGTTCTTATACATGGATCCCATCTCAGATTTCATGGCCTCAAGCCATTTCACGGAATCCGGGCTCATGATCGCTTCCTCATAGTTCGTAGGTTCATCATGGTCTAGTAACATGACTTCCAGAACAGGATTACCATACCACTCTGGTGCGGACTGTACTTTGGAAGACCTACGAGGTTTTGTAGTAACTCAATCTGAAGTTTCATGATCATCATAATTAGCTTCCTCACCAATTGGTGTAGGAATCACTAGAACTGATTTCTGTGATGAACTACTTTCCAATTCGGGAGAAGGTACAAATTACCTTATCAAGCTCTACTTTCCTCCCACTCACTTCTTTCGAGAAAAAACTCCTTCTCTAGAAGGATCCATTTTAGCAACGAATATCTTGCCTTCGGATCTGTGATAGAAGGTGTACCCAACAATTTCCTTTGGGTATTCTATGAAGACGCACTTCTCCGATTTGGGTTCGAGCTTATCAGGTTGAAACTTTTTCACATAAGCATCGCAGCCCCAAACTTTAAGAAATGACAACTTTGGTTTCTTGCCAAACCACAGTTCATAAGGCATCGTCTCAACAGATATTGATGGTGCCCTATTTAAAGTGAATGCAGCTGTGTCTAATGCATAACCCCAAAACAATAGTGATAAATCAGTAAGATACATCATAGATCGCACCATTTCCAATAAAGTGCGGTTATGACGTTCGGACACACCATTACGCTGTGGTGTTCCATGTGGCGTGAGCTGTGAAACTATTCCATATTGTTTTAAATGAAGGCCAAACTCGTAACTCAAATATTCTCCTCTACGATCAGATTGTAGAAACATTATTTTCTTGTTACGATGATTCTCCACTTCACTTCTGAAATTCTTTGAACTTTTCAAATGTTTCAGACTTGTGCTTCATTAAGTAGATATACTCTTATCTGCTCAAATCATTTGTGAAGGTCAGAAAATAACGATACTTGCCACGAGCATCAACACTCATTGGACCGCATACATTAGTATGTATTATTTCCAACAAGTCAGTAGCTCGTTCCATTGTTCCGGAGAACGGAGTTTTAGTCATCTTGCCCAAAGGCACGGTTCGCAAGCATCAAATGATTCATAACCAAGTGATTATGAAAATCCATCTTTTTGGAGTTTCTTCATGCGCTTTACACCAATATGACCCAAACAGCAGTGCCACAAATAAGTTGCACTATCATTATCAACTTAGCATCTTTTGGCATCAATATTATGAATATGTGTATCACTACGATCGAGATCCAACAAACTTTTTCATTGGGTGTATGACCATTGAAGGTTTTATTCATGTAAACAGAACAACAATTATTCTCTTACTTTAAATGAATAACCGTGCAATAAACATGATCAAATCATATTCATGCTTAACACAGATGCCAAATAACATTTATTTAGGTTTAACACTAATCCTGAAAGTATAGGGAGTGTGCGATGATGATCATATCAATCTTGGAACCACTTCCAACATACATCGTCACTTCACCCTCAACTAGTCTCTATTTATTCTGTAACTCCTATTTCGACTTACTGATCTTAGCAACCGAACAAGTATCAAATACCCAAGGGTTACTATAAACACTAGTAAGGTACACATCAATAACCTGTATATCAAATATACCCTTGCTCACTTTGCCATCCTTCTTATCTACCAAATATTCAGGGCATTTCCACTTCCAGTGACCATTTCCTTTGCAGTAGAAGCACTCAGTTTCAGGCTTTGGTCCAGCTTTGGGCTTCTTCGCGGGAGTGACAACTTGCTTGCCATTCTACTTGAAGTTCCCTTTCTTTCCCTTTGCCCTTTTCTTGAGACTAGTGGTCTTGTCAATCATCAACACTTGATGCTCTTTCTTGATTTCTACCTTCGTCGATTTCAACATCACGAAGAGCTCGGGAATCGTTTTCGTCATCCCTTGCATACTATAGTTCATCACGAAGTTCTAGTAACTTGGTGACGATGACTTAGAGAACTCTGTCAATCACTATCTTATCTGGAAGATTAACTCCCACTTGATTCAAGCGATTGTAGTACCCAGACAATCTGAGCACATGCTCACTAGTTGAGTGATTCTCCTCCATCTTTTAGCTATAGAACTTGTTGGAGACTTCATATCTCTCAACTCGGGTATTTGCTTGAAATATTAACTTCAACTCTTGGAACATCTCATATGGTCCATGACGTTCAAAACGTCTTTGAAGTCCCAATTCTAAGCCGTTAAGCATGGTGCACTAAACTATCAAGTAGTCATCATATTAAGCTAGCCAAACGTTCATAACGTCTGCATCTGCTCCTGCAATAGGTCTGTCACCTAGCGGTGCATCAAGGACATAATTCTTCTATGCAGCAATGAGGATAAACCTCAGATCACGGACCCAGTGCACATCATTGCTACTATCATCTTTCAACATAGTTTTTCTCTAGGAACATATCAAAATAAACACAGGGAGGCAACAATGCGAGCTACTGATCTACAACATAATGTGCAAAATACTATCAGGACTAAGTTCATGATAAATTAAAGTTCAATTAATCATATTACTTAAGAACTCCCACTTAGATAGACATCCCTCTAATCATTTAAGTGATCACGTGATCCAAATCAACTAAACCATGTCCGATCATCACGTGAGATGGAGTAGTTTTCAATGGTGAACATCACTATGTTGATCATATCTACCATATGATTCACGCTCGACCTTTCGGTCTCCAGTGTTCTGAGGCCATACCTGTATATGCTAGGCTCGTCAAGTTTAACTTGAGTATTCCACGTGTGCAACTATTTTTCACCCGTCGTATTTGAACGTAGAGCCTATCACACCCGATGGTGTCTCAGCACGAAGAACTTTCGCAATGGTGCATACTCAGGGAGAACACTTATACCTTGAAATTTTAGTAAGGGATCATCTTATAAAGCTACCGTCAAACTAAGAAAAATAAAATGTATAAAAGATAAACATCATATGCAATCAAAATATGTGACATGCTATGGCCATGATCACTGAGGGAGTCCTGGACTAGGGGGTGTCCGGACAGCCGGACTATCATCGTCCGCCGGACTCCAAGACTACGAAGATACAAGATTGAAGACTCTGTCCCGTGTCCGGATGGGACTTTCCTTGGCGTGGAAGGCAAGCTTGGCGATACAGATATGTAGATCTCCTACCATTGTAACCGACTCTGTGTAACCCTAGCCTCCTCCGGTGTCTATATAAACCGGAGGGCATTAGTCCGTAAGACACAACATACATTACAACAATCATACCATAGGCTAGCTTCTAGGGTTTAGCCTCCTTGATCTCGTGGTAGATCCACTCTTGTACTACCCATATCATCAATATTAATCAAGCAGGACGTAGGGTTTTACCTCCATCGAGAGGGCCCGAACCTGGGTAAAACATCGTGTCCCTCGTCTCCTGTTACCATCCGCCTAGACGCACAGTTCGGGACCCCCTACCCGAGATCCGCCGGTTTTGACACCGACATTGGTGCTTTCATTGAGAGTTCCTCTGTGTCGTCACCGATAGGCTTGATGGCATCTTCAACCAACAACGCTGTCCAGGGTGAGACTTTTCTCCCCGGACAGATCTTCGTATTCGGCGGCTTCGCACTGCGGGCTAATTCGCTGGGCCATCTGGAGCAGATCGAAAGCTACGCCCCTGGCCGCCAGGTCAGATTCGGAAGCCTAAACTTCACGGCCGATGTCCACGGAGACTTGATCTTCGACGAACCCGAGCCACAGCCAAGCGCGCCGCACTGTTGCGATGGGCATGATCTAGCTCTGCCGCCGAACAGTGCCTTGGTGGCCGCACACGAATCCGCTCCGGCCATTAGTCCGGAGCCAATCGCCCGGATAGAGGATCGGTGGATAGACACCGCCTCGGGGGCTTCAACTTCCACGGTGATGGAGCCGAACACAGATCTTGTCCCTCGCAAAACTCGTGATTCCGAGGTGCTGGATTCCTTGCCGGACTCCGAACCTCCCACGCCCCTACCAACCAAATCGGATTGGGCGCCGGTTATGGAATTCACCGCCGCGGACATCTTCCAATACTCGCCTTTTGGCGACATCCTGAATTCACTAAAGCACCTCTCATTATCAGGAGAGCCCTGGCCGGACTATGGCCAGGATGGTTGGGGTACGGACGACGAAGAAATTCAGAACACACCCACCACCCACTTTGTAGCCACTGTCGATGATCTAACCGACATGCTAGACTACGACTCCGACGACATCGACGCTATGGACGACGATGCCGGAGACGAACAGGAACCAGCGCCTACAGGGCACTGGAAGACCACCTTGTCATATGACATATATATGGTGGACACCCCAAAAGACGGGGACGGCGAAGAAGCAGCGGATGCGGACTCTTTAAAGAAGCAGCCCAAGCGCCGGCGTCAGCGGCGCCGCTCTAAATCCCGCCACAGCAAGAATGGAGATTCCGGCACAGGAGATAATAATACCCCAGAGAGTGCCGAAGACAATCCCCTCCAGCAAGACTCAGCGCAGGAGGATGCAGAAGCAAGCCCTCACGAGAGGGCGGCAGACGAAGAAGTTGAGGATCATAACTATATGCCTCCCTCCGAAGACGAAGCAAGCCTCAACGATGGCGAATTCGTCGTACCTGAGGATCCCGTCGAACAAGAGCGTTTCAAGCGCAGGCTTATCGCCACAGCAAATAGCCTAAAGAAAAAGCAGCAACAACTTCAAGCTGATCAGGACCTGCTGGCCGGTCGATGGACCGAGGTCCTCGCGGCCGAAGAGTATAAACTCGAACGCCCCTCCAAAAGCTACCCAAGACGCAAGCTGCTCCCCCGATTAGAGGAGGAAGCATACATACCTCATTCACCAGCGCACGATATGGCTGACCGACCACCCCGTGGTCGTGACAGAGAGGCATCCAGGCCCCCAGCCAAGACCGTACCCCGGCATCGCTCCAAAAGTACGAAGCCAAGAGGGAACGCGCCGGACTTGCGAGACATATTGGAGGACAAAGCAAGACAATCCAGATCCATCTACGGATCACGTGGGCGCCCCACGACCCACGACGAATACCGTCGCGCCGGATACAATAACCCCGGCCGGGCCGAGCACAGCAGACAGCGCTCTCTCGAGCTGCGTCGTGATATTGCTCAATACAGAGGCGCCGCACACCCACTATGCTTCACTGACGAAGTAATGGATCATCAAATCCCTGAAGGGTTTAAACCCGTAAACATTGAATCCTACGATGGCACAACAGACCCCGCGGTTTGGATAGAAGATTATCTTCTCCACATCCATATGGCCCGCGACGACGATCTCCACGCCATCAAGTATCTCCCACTCAAGCTTAAAGGACCAGCTCGGCATTGGCTTAACAGCTTGCCCGCAGAGTCAATTGGGTGTTGGGAAGACCTGGAGGCCGCATTCCTTGATAACTTCCAAGGCACGTATGTGCGACCACCAGACGCCGATGACCTAAGCCACATCATTCAGCAGCCAGACGAATCGGCTAGACAATTCTGGACACGGTTCTTGACAAAGAAAAACCAAATCGTCGACTGTCCGGATGCAGAGGCCCTTGCAGCCTTCAAACATAACATCCGGGACAAATGGCTAGCCCGGCACCTGGGGCAGGAAAAGCCGAAATCCATGGCAGCCCTCACATCGTTAATGACCCGCTTTTGCGCGGGAGAGGACAGCTGGCTAGCTCGCAGCAACAATCTCCATAAAAATTCTGGCAGTCCGGATACTAAGGACAACAACGGCAGGTCACGTCGAAACAAAAACAAACGCCGCATTAACGGCGACGACAAGGA
Organism: Triticum timopheevii; assembly: GCA_963921465.1. NCBI lineage: Eukaryota > Viridiplantae > Streptophyta > Magnoliopsida > Poales > Poaceae > Triticum > Triticum timopheevii. Next base: position 65,465,956 of record OY997272.1, on the reverse strand, counting down.
GGATACGGCAGTCAACGCCGGATTCCGAGGCTCTAAACCCGGTCAACGGAAGAAGCCATTCAAAAGAACCACTCCAGGTCCGTCCAATTTGGACCGAATACTCGACCGCTTATGCCAGATACATGGCACCTATGAAAAGCCAGCTAACCACACTAATAGAGATTGCTGGGTGTTCAAGCAGGCCGGCAAGTTAATTGCCGAAAACAATGACAAGGGGCTAAACAGCGACGACGAGGAAGAGACCCGACCGCTGAACAATAGAGGACAGAAGGGTTTTCCCCCACAAGTGCAGATGGTGAATATGATATACGCGACCCATATACCCAAGAGGGAGAGGAAACGCGCACTAAGGGACGTCTATGCGATGGAGCCAGTCGCCCCGAAGTTCAATCCATGGTCCTCTTGTCCGATCACTTTCGATCGAAGAGACCATCCTACCAGCATACGCCATGGCGTATTCGCCGCATTGGTTTTAGACCCAATCGTCGATGGATTTCACCTCATGAGAGTCCTAATGGACGGCGGCAGTAGCCTGAACCTGCTTTATCAGGATACAGTGCGCAAAATGGGCATAGACCCCTCAAGGATTAAACCTACAAAGACAACCTTTAAAGGTGTCATACCAGGAGTGGAAGCCAACTGTACAGGCTCAGTCACACTGGAAGTGGTCTTCGGATCCCCGGATAATTTCCGGAGCGAAGAGTTAATCTTCGACATAGTCCCGTTTCGCAGCGGCTATCACGCTCTGCTCGGACGAACCGCGTTTGCAAAATTCAACGCGGTGCCGCATTATGCATACCTAAAGCTCAAGATGCCAGGCCCTCGTGGAGTCATCACGGTCAATGGGAATACGGAACGCTCCCTCCGAACGGAGGAACATACAGCGGCTCTCACGGCAGAAGTACAGAGTAGCCTCTTAAGGCAATTCTCCAGTCCGGCCGTTAAACAGCCGGATACAGCAAAACGCGCCCGAAGCAATACCAACCAAGACCACCTGGCGCGATCAGAGCATGCGTAGCAATGCGGCCCCAACCCTCGCCCGCGCATGATCGCAATAATAACACTCCGTGTACATCATTACGCTTTGGAGATACCATGGGCACAGGGGAGGGGGCACGATCGCAACGGACCTAGAGTGCGGTTCGACCACACCGGGGGCTCGCAAGTGTGCCCCCCTTTTTTCATTTTTTATTTTCCTTCTTTTATGTACACAGGACTCCGTTAACCAGAAGCCCTGTCCGGCGGTGAACCTGCCGAACTCATGATGCAACATTCAAGGACTCAAGAAGGCTGCGACGAACACTCAGGTGGTCTCAATTACGAGCATTAAATTCGATTATATACACCAAGTCCACAGCTCACCCCTGGAGGGGGACATGTTTACTTAGTCCAAATCCCTTGCTTACCGCACTATTTGTATCAGTCCGCTCTCCTAGCAGACTTTCTTTCATAAATAATGCAGCACCCTTTTTGCAATTGCATTACCTTTTATATATATATGCTCATTATATGACATCTTGCACCCGTACATTTTGGTACGGCCGAATACACCAGGGGCTTGTGTTCCCCGCATTATGGTGTGATAAGTCCGAACACTTTCACAAGTGCGGCACCCCGAACTTATAGCATTATATGAATCAGCTCCGAATCATGTCTTGGGTCAATAGTTGGGTTTGCCCGGCTCCCACATTTTGGTGCCTTACGTTCCGTTCTGTCGGCTAAGGTGGCACTGGGAGAACCACTGCGATTGCGCCCCGGTTGAGCCGGGCGAGCGCCTCAGTGGAGAAAGCTAAAACTGACCGGCATGATAAGGCGAGAGACTGGTCGCTGTTTGAGAGGTTTTTTCGGGTCCTTAAAGACTCACGCCGCTTCGAGCGAAGTTCCGGACAATGTCCGACGAAGGCGTGGATAGCGCCCCGGATTCGGTCTTCCGAATACCAGGGGCTTCGCCGAAATTTAAAATTATAGAATTCTATGGCTAAGTGAGAGTGTTCAAGCATTATAAGACCGGTTGCCTGGTTCGTTGTGTTGAGCGCCTCCCTCGATGGACCCAACAATGGGAACAAGAGTGCTCAAGTTTATCCCGAACACCCCAGCACTCGTGGCTTGGGGGCTGAAGCCAACGACTTGCCATCTCTCAGATTTTATAAACGGCCGCACAGAAGGTAATATTTTAAATTAAAAAAGCGTTGCTCAAAGCGCACATGAACAAAGTTTCAGCGCACAGGATAATACATAGCAAATTCACTCAAAGATTACATTTCTGGGGCACTCATCCGCAATATCGCGGGCTCCCTTCAGGACAGTTTTATAACACATTTCGGGCGTGCGATACTCCTTGCCCAGTGGCGGTGGGTCCGTGAGAAGCTTCTCCGCATCCAACCTGCCCCAATGCACCTTTGTGCGGGCGAGGGCCCGGCGAGCGCCTTCAATACAGGCGGAGCGCTTGATGACATCCACCCAGGGGCATGCATCCACCAGCCGCTGCACGAGGCCAAAGTAGCTCCCAGGCATGGCCTGTCCAGGCCACAGCCGGACTATAAGGCCCTTCATGGCCTCTTCAGCTACCTTGTGGAGTTCGACCAGCTGCTTCAGCTGGTCGCTTGGGGGCACCGGGTGTCCGGCCTCAGCATACTGAGACCAGAAGACTTTTTCCGTCGAGCTCCCCTCCTCGCCACGATAGAATGCGGCGGCATCGGACGCACTACGCGGCAGATCTGCAAACGCCCCTGGAGAGCTCCGAATGCGGGTAAGTGTCAGGTATTTTACATTAACATGCTTGCTTTGCATGAAAAATGCCTTACCCGCCGCTATTTTCTTTACATCTTCAACCTCCTGAAGGGCCTTATGGGCCTCGGCCTTGGCGGACTTGGCACTTTGGAGAGCCGAGGCAAGCTCGGACTCTCGAGTCTTGGAGTCACGCTCCAAACTCTCATGTTTCTCCATGAGAGCCTGGAGCTCTTGCCGTACTTCCGCCACCCGGGCCTCCTGCTTCTCTCGCTCTTTCCGCTCCGCGGCCGCACTGCATTCGGCCGCGGACACAACCTCCTTCAGGGCTGCCACCTCGTTCGTGGCCCCTGCAATACCCATATTATCCTTGTTAATTTTATTGCAACCAAAATCCTTTTTTATAAGGTAACTATTCAAAGTGGTGTTACTCACCTTCTTTGTCCTCGAGCTGCTTCTTGGCATGGCCGAGCTCTTGCTCGGACCGCTCGAGATCCTTTTTCAACACGTCGACCTCCACCGATAGTGCGGCAGAGGTTAGCAGCGCAGCCTGCAAACCCATATTGACATATTTTAAGCAACCCTGCGTATATCTTGTTAGATCCTCAGTCCGGCTTTTTCTTTCCGAACACCGAACTGAGCATCAGGGGCTACTGTCTATGCGGTATTACATTACATAATTTTAACTTCTTACCTCAAAGCCTGTTAGAAGGCTGCTGCAGGCTTCGGTCAGCCCGCTTTTGGCGAGCTGAACCTTTTGAATCACCGCACTCATGATAGTGCGGTGTTCTTCCTCGATGGAAGCGCCTTTAAGCGCCTCCAACAAGTTATCCGGTGCCTCCGGTTGGACGGAGGCCGCCGGTGTCACGGTCTTGCCCTTCTTTCGAAGGGGCCGCTTGCCGGACTCTGGAACCACTGCGGGTTCCGATGTAGAGTCCGGCGCAAAGTCCGGGAGGCTGCCTGACGGCGCCTCCGGAGCCTCCTCCTGATGGGTCCCTCTCTGGGATCCCACCTCGGCGTCCTCATCGGCGCGTGGGGTAGAGGCAGTCGGAAGTGAATCCACATCCGACGGGGCCAAGGACCCGCTTGATGAAGCGGGGAGATCATCATCAGCCGGACTACGGACGGAATGCGGCGTTAGAAGGACACTACGCGACACGAAAGAAATTGCATATAAAGGATCCGGATACTTACGATCTTGTCGGACGCCTGGCCCTTGGAGGCCACTCATCCTCGCCAATGGTGGTATTGGCGAAACTGTCCGGGGGGATAGTTCTCCCCCTCTTGGACCCTTCAGCCTCCCCTATTGGGGAAGCCTTCCTCTTCTTCTCTCCCTCCTCCGCTAGAGAGTACTCCTCCTCCTCCTCATCTTCGGGGGAGGAGTACACCTCGTCGTCAGACGCCTGATTGCGGGAACTCTTTCGAGTCCCCGCGGCCACCTTCTTGGCCTTCTTCTCCGGCACCACATGCGGTGCCGGAACCAGCAGCCCTGCTAAACGGGCGTCCACTGGGTCTTCTGGCATGGGAGTCGGGCTGATAAGCAGCTTGGCCTTCTCCATCCATTCCTGTCAAAGGAAAAGACAGAATGAAAACCCTCTAGAATCAATTTGATTACCACAAGTGTCCCGTAAAGGGGTTGAATCACTTACCTCGTCAGTCGGATGCTGCGAGCGAAATCCGCGATCTTCTGTCACGGATGCGGGGGCTTCGGCGCCCTTAAACAGCACCCTCCAGGCACCTTCGTATGTCGTATCGAAGAGCCCGCTTAGCGCCTGGTGCTGTTCCGGATTGAACTCCCACATTGAATGCCCGTTCTTGGCATGGGAGGATCCGGCGGATGAGCATGACTTGGACCACGTCGACGAGCCTGAGCTTACCGCTCACCAGCTTCTGGATGCAGGCTCGGAGTCCTGTCAGCTCCTTCGGATTGCCCCACAACAAGCCCTTCTCTTTCCAGGAGGTGAGCTGCGTGGGGACGCCAGATCTAAATTCGGGGGCCGCCGCCCATGTGGGCTTGCGCGGCTCGGTGATGTAGAACCACCCCGATTGCCACCCCTTGACGGAGTCCACGAAGGCCCCTTCGAGCCAAAGGACGTTGGGTAATTTACCCAACATGGCGCCTCCGCATTCCGCTTGCGTGCCCTTCACAACCTTCGGCTTGACATTGAAGGTCTTGAGCCACAGGCCGAAGTGGGGCCGGATGCAGAGGAAGGCCTCGCACACGACGATGAACGCTGAGATGTTGAGGATGAAGTTCGGCGCCAGATCGTGGAAATCCAGGCCGTAATAGAACATGAGCCCCCGGACGAATGGATGGAGCGGAAAGCCCAGTCCGCGGAGGAAGTGGGGAAGGAAGACGACCCTCTCATGAGGCCCAGGGGTAGGGACGAGCTGCCCCTCGTCGAGCAGCCGATGCGTGATATCGCCGGAGATATATCCGGCACTGCGCAGCTTGGTGATGTGCTCCTCCTTAACGGTGGAAGCCAACCACTTGCCTCCCGCTCCGGACATATTCGGAGAAGGTCGAGGCGAGATGCGCGAGCTTGGGCGTTGGAGCTTGAGTGCGCGGAGATGGATAAGCAAAGAGAGGAAGAAGGCGTAGGTGAGAAGGTAAATCCTTATCCCATATATATAGGCGGACGAAAACTATGCGTCCCGCTGGCCTGGTAAAACTCGCTTATCTCCCAAGCACCACCATCAATGGCGCGGTTGGGTTACCCACGTCCGTATTGATGAGAATCCCGGAATAAGGGGAACACGATCTCTGCTTCGACAAGACGTGCCAAGGAAACCGCTTCGCTAGACGTGCTGAGGTGGTATAGTAAAAAACGATTCAGACAAAGGCTTGGTAGCGGTGTGATATCACGCCGCATAATATGTCAGCAGATTGGACTGGTGTATATTTTATTCTCTCTATGGTGGAATGTGGAATTTATTTTGCAGAACCGGACACTATCCTGGTGTTCATGATCTTTTCTTGATTATTCAAGGGAGGAACCCGCCTTGCAATGCCGAACATTATGCGCGCCGGACTTATCGTCATTGAAGCCTGGTTCAGGGGCTACTGAGGGAGTCCTGGACTAGGGGGTGTCCGGACAGCCAGACTATCATCATCCGCCGGACTCCAAGACTACGAAGATACAAGATTGAAGACTCCGTCCCGTGTCCGGATGGGACTTTCCTTGGCGTGGAAGGCAAGCTTGGCGATACGGATATGTAGATCTCCTACTATTGTAACCGACTCTGTGTAACCCTAGCCTCCTCCGGTGTCTATATAAACCGGAGGGCATTAGTCCGTAGGACACAACATACATTACAACAATCATACCATAGGCTAGCTTCTAGGGTTTAGCCTCCCTGATCTCGTGGTAGATCCACTCTTGTACTACCCATATCATCAATATTAATCAAGCAGGACGTAGGGTTTTACCTCCATCGAGAGGGCCCGAACCTGGGTAAAACATCGTGTCCCTCGTCTCCTGTTACCATCCGCCTAGACGCACAGTTCGGGACCCCCTACCCGAGATCCGCCGGTTTTGACACCGACAATCACCTTGCGCCTTTGATCTCCATCTCCAAAGTACTATCATGATCTCTATCGTCACCGGCACGACACCATGATCTCCATCATCTTGATCTATATCAATGTGTCATCACATGGTCGTCTCGCCAACTATTGCTCTTGCAACTATTGCTATCGCATAGCGATAAAGTAAAGCAATTATTTGGCGCTTGCATCTCATGCAATAAAGAGACAACCATAAGGCTTCTGCCAGTTGGCGATAACTTCAACAAAACATGATCATCTCATACAACAACTTATATCTCATCACGTCTTGACCATATCACATCACAACATGCCCTGCAAAAACAAGTTAGACGTCCCCTACTTTGTTGTTGCAAGTTCTACGTGGCTGCTACGGGCTGAGCAAGAACCTTTCTTACCTACGTATTAAAACCACAACGATAGTTCGTCAAGTTAGTGCTGTTTTAACCTTCTCAAGGACCGGGCGTAGCCACACTCGGTTCAACTAAAGTTGGAGATACTGACACCCACCAGCCACCTATGTGCAAAGCACGTTGGTAGAACCAGTCTCACGTAAGCGTACACGTAATGTCGGTCCGGGCCGCTTCATCCAACAATACCGCCAAACCAAAGTATGACATGCTGGTAAGCAGGATGACTTGTATCGCCCACAACTCACTTGTGTTCTACTCGTGCATATAACATCTACGCATAAAACCTGGCTCGGATGCCACTGTTGGGGAACGTAGTAATTTCAAAAAAATTCCTACGCACACGCAAGATCATGGTGATGCATAGCAACGATTGGGGAGAGTGTGTCCATGGACCCTCGTAGACCGAAAGCGGAAGCGTTAGAACAACGCGGTTGATATAGTTGTACGTCTTCACGGCCCGACCGATCAAGCACCGAAACTACGGCACCTCCGAGTTCTAGCACACGTTCAGCTCGATGACGTCCCTCGAACTCCGATCCAGCCGAGTGTCGAGGGAGAGTTCCGTCAGCACGACGGCATGGTGACGATATTGATGTTCTACCGTCGTAGGGCTTTGCCTAAGCACCGCTACAATATTATCGAGGAGGACTATGGTGGAGGGGGGCACCGCACACGGCTAAGAGATCAAGAGATCAATTGTTGTGTCTAAGGGGTGCCCCCTTCCTCCGTATATAAAGGGGGGAGGAGGAGAGGGCCGGCCAAGGGGAGGAGGAGCGCCCAAGGGGGGCAATCCTACTCCAAGTAGGATTCCCCCCTCTTTCCTAGTCCAAGTAGGAGAGGGGAAGGAAGGGAAGGAGAAGGAGAAGGAAGGAGAGGGAGGAAAAGGAGGAAAGGGGGGCCGTCCCCCTAGTCTAGTTTGGTTTGGGCTAGGGGGGTCGCACGCCCTGCCTCCTCTCTTCCACCACTTGGCCCATGAGGCCCATTGCTTCTTCCTCGTATTCCTGTAACTCCTCGGTACCCCCGAAAACACCCGAATCACTCGGAACCTTTCCGATGTCCGAATATAGTCGTCCAATATATCTATCTTTACGTCTTGACCATTTCGAGACTCCTCGTCATGTCCCCGATCTCATCCGAGACTCCGAACTACCTTCGGTACATCAAAATACATAACTCATAATATAACCGTCATCGAACTTTAAGCGTGCGGACCCTACGGGTTCGATAACTATGTAGACATGACCGAGACATGTCTCTGGTCAATAACCAATAGCGGAACCTGGATGCTCATATTGGCTCCCACATATTCTACAAAGATCTTTATCGGTCAAACCGCATAACAACATACATTGTTCCCTTTGTCATCGGTATGTTACTTGCCCGAGATTCGATCGTCGGTATCTCAATACCTAGTTCAATCTCGGTACCGACAAGTCTCTTTACTCGTTACGTAATGCATCATCCTGCAACTAACTCATTAGCCACATTGCTTGCAAGGCTTATAGTGATGTGCATTACCGAGAGGGCCCAGAGATACCTCTCCGACAATCGGAGTGACAAATCCTAATCTCTAAATACGCCAACTCAACATGTACCTTCGGAGACACCTATAGAGCTCCTTTATAATCACCCAGTTACGTTGTGACGTTTGGTAGAACACAAATTTTTCCTTCGGTAAACGGGAGTTGCATAATCTCATAGTCATAGGAACATGTATAAGTCATGAAGAAAGCAATAGCAACATACTAAACGATCAAGTGCTAAGCTAACGGAATGGGTCAAGTCAATCACATCATTCTTCTAGTGATGTGATCCCATTAATTAAATGACAACTCATGTCTATGGCTAGGAAACGCAACCATCTTTGATCAACAAGCTAGTCAAGTAGAGGCAGTGACACTACGTTTGTCTATGTATTCACACATGTATTGTGTTTCCGGTTAATACAATTCTAGCATGAATAATAAACATTTATCATGAAATAAGGAAATAAATAATAACTTTATTATTTCCTCTAGGGCATATTTCCTTCAGGGACTCCCATGTGTAGTCCCACTTGCAGCCTGAGATAGGATTTTCAAAAGAAAAATTCCTATGGAGCCCTTTGGTTTTTAGTTATATATTCCTATTCCTATGTAGGATAGGATTCAATCCTTTATATTTCAAAGGAAAAGAAACATTAGCCTAGACTCAATGGACAAATTCCTATGCATCAAATGACATCTCTTTCATTATAGGAATTGAGATGCATGTCATCTCACTTCCTATGAAGTTCCTATTCCTACAATATTCCTATCCTATGAACCAAAGGAGGACTTCCGCGGGGGCGGCCATGGAGAGGAAGGAGGCCATGGCGGCGCCAGGACCCGATTGCAACGATGCGAACGGCGATCTCATCAGCCGCCTCCCGGATGACACCCTCGACACCATCGTCTCCCTCCTCCACACTAAGGACGGTGGCCGCACGCAGGCCCTCTCCTGTCGATGGCGCCACCTCTGGCGCTCCATGCCTCTCAACCTCGAGGTCCGCTCGCCCGCCAACCCCCAGCACTCCTCCTCCACCCCCCTCCACCGTCTCCAACATAATCTCCCAACACCCCGGCCCTGCCCGCCGATTCTCCTTCCACTGCCGCCGCTCCGGCGACCTCTACGCCCGGACGAAGCGCTGGTTCGACTCCCAAGCCCTCGCCAACCTCTAGGAGCTTGATGTCGGCTACGAGCACCCCTCTACGCATACTAGCTACCCGCTGCCGCAATCTGCGTTCTGCTCCGCATCCACCCTCCTTGTTGCCAAGATCAAGTATTGCAATTTCCCCGACGCGATCGCATGCTCCATGAATTTCCTCCTCAACCAACTTTCCTTGGATTGTGTTTTGATCTCTGGAGACGCGTTCCACGGCTTGCTCTCCAGCTTCCATGCCTTGGAGAGCTTATCCATGCTCGAAATTCATGTTGCTGGTTGCCTCCGTGTTAGCTCACGAACTCTTAGGAGCATTGGCTTCTGTGATTGCTCTAATGAAAGAGCGGAATTGGTCATCGACGATGCTCCTCGCCTCAAAAGGTTACTATTACCGTATAGTGACCTGAATCATCGTGTGACTATCCGGATTATTAGGGCACCTAAACTGGATATATTTGGGCCTTTCTCACCGGACTTGTGCCAACATTCCAAGTAGAAGCAACAACCAACCTTTTGTCACCTCATCGCGAGCACTGAAAGCCATGAGGAGATGCCATCCAACTACTGTTAGAATTAATGGGCTTGGCCCATAGTAATTTCTGGAATCTCAAATAGTGGCCCATGTGTAAAATGGAAAGTGGTGGTGCTAAAGTTTAGTCCCACCCCGGAAGTTGAACAAGAGTTGGACCTCTTTATATAGTGGGTTCTCTCCACCACTCTAAGTGGTGTATGAGAAGAGAAAGGGAAGACCACACGTGCGCTCGCTCGCCTCACGTAGCCTGGCCTGGCCGGGCCGGCCCGGGCCGGGGCGTGGCGTGGCGTGGTGTACGTGCGACATGCGCGTGAATGGTCCGCCGAAATCTGGCCCGTCTCCTTGCAGGGGTGCATCTTCCTTTTGCCGTTTTATTTTTATGTCTTGTCAGACAAGTTAATGATTTCTTGTCTGGTAATTATACGAATTAGAAACCAAGTCGGTTTGGGATTGTGATCGTGACACAATACCGCCTCTGGTCCTAATACATATACAACTACCGGTTGCGGCCAAAGACATATCGAAAACACCAAGGGTTTTGCCTTATCTCGCAACTTGCGCCGCCTTCGTAGTCTACTCCATCCCAAACGCCGGCGTGCATCGGCGCGTGGGACAGCAGGTCTCCGGAACCGTTCGTCCTTGCGATCTTGCACCAGGAGAGGATGAATTAGGTTTTTGGGAAGCGCTTTGCATGACTTCTTAGATTCGTCATCACGGGTCGTCTTCCATCCAAGTCGGGCGGTGCTACTCATCATCGTCTTCATCGCCGTCAGCAACAGATCGTCGCCAACATCATCATCAACACAGTCGCACCCACAATAGCTAACGAACAGTACATCCAATATCATCTGTTCATGTCTATCTCTACAGCTGTTGTTTCATGTGTGCCGCTGTTGTTGTTTTGCTGTTCTTCTAGTTTGCTAGATTGTTGCATGCTACTATCTGTTCTAGTCATGAATTATTTAATTGAATTAATGATGAACTTGCCCTAATTTTCCAACAATCCAAAAACCTAATTGTAGGCAATTTCCTGAGTTAACTATGGCTGGATTCGCTGATGCACTGAGGCCGGATAAGTTTACCGGTGTGCACTTTAAGAGGTGGCAGGTGAAGACCACGCTCTAGCTTACTGCTCTGAAAGTTTTCCACGTTAGTGTTGGTGCTCCAGAGGGAATGACTGACGAAGATCAGAGAAAATTCCAGGAAGCCAATACTATGTTTGTGGGATGCATTCTGAGTGTTCTTGCTGACTGTCTGTGTGATGTGTACATGCGCATAGATGATGGAAAGACTCTGTGGGATGCACTGAATGCAAAATTCAGTGCAACAGATGCAGGCAGTGAACTATACATCATGGAGAGTTTTCATGACTACAAGATGGTGAATAACCGTTCTGTGGTTGAACAAGCTCATGAGATATAGTGCATTGTGAAGGAACTTGGACTCCTTAAGAGTGTTCTACCCGACAAATTCGTGGCTGGGTGCATGATTGCAAAGTTGCCTCCTTCATGGAGTAATTTTGCCACAACTCTGAAGCATAAGAGACAGGAGATATCAGTTGAAAATCTGATTGCATCTCTTGATGTTGAAGAAAAAGCTCGGGCTAAAGACACTACTGAGAAAGGAGGTGAGGCAGCCTACCACTAACATGGTGTAGAGGTACCCACAGAACAAGAACAAAGGGAAGAACAAACCTGTTTTCAACAAGCCTACCAAGACTACTACCTTCAAGAAGAAGAAGTTCAACAAGGCTGAGCTAGAGTGCTACGCCTGTGAGAAGCCAGGACACTTTTCCAAGGAATGCCCTGAACGTGCAGACGCAGAGGGAAAACAAGCTCCAAGAATGTCAACATGGTGACCGCTAGCAATACTGATGGGTATGGTAATTTACCTATTGTGCTTTCAGTATTTCAACCATCTTCATGGTGCATTGATTCGGGTGCTAACGTTCATGTGTGTGCTGACGTCTCCCTGTTTACTTCTTATCAGGTCGCAAGGGATTCTTCCGTCCTAATGGGGAATGGGTCACATGCTTCTGTTAGTGGCATTGGCACGGTGGATCTGAAGTTTACTTCGGGAAAGATCGTGCAACTAAGGAATGTGCAGCATGTCCCTACTATGAACAATAATCTAGTTAGCGGCTCCCTTCTATGTCGAGATGGGTTTAAGGTAGTTTTAGAGTCGAATAAATTAATCGTGTCAAGATTTGGACAATTTATAGGAAAAGGCTATGAGTGCGGAGGCTTGTTCCACTTTTCCCTTTCAGATTTTTGCAATAAGTCAATAAACCAAATTTGTGCTAGTGTTAATGATGATGCAAGTATTTGGTACTCTCGTTTATGTCATATTAATTTTGGTTTAATGTCTCGACTATCCAGTATGAGTTTAATTCCGAACTTCACCGTTGCCAAAGGTTCTAAGTGCCATAGTTGTGTGCAATCGAAGCAACCTCAAAAGCCTCATAAGGTTGCCGAGGAGAGAAACTTGGCGCCTCTAGAACTCATACATTCTGATCTTTGTGAGATGAATGGTGTGTTGACAAAAGGTGGAAAGAGATATTTCATGACTTTGATTGATGATGCGACTAGATTTTGCTATGTTTATTTGTTGCAAACTAAAGATGAAGCATTATACTACTCCAAAATCTATAAAGCTGAAGTTGAAAATCAACTAGAGAGAAAGATCAAGTGTCTTTAGGTCCAATCGTGGTGGAGAGTATTTTCCCAAAGTTTTGATGAATTTTGTGAGGAACATGGTATTATTCATGAGAGGACACCTCCCTATTCACCACAATCAAATGGAGTTGCCGAGAGGAAAAACCGCACATTAACTGACTTGGTGAATGCCATGTTAGACACTTCTGGTTTATCTAAGGCATGGTGGGGGGATGCTCTATTGACTTCATGTCATGTCCTGAATAGAGTTCCCAACAATAATAAGGAGAAAACCCCTTATGAGGAGTGGGTTGGGAGAAAACCATCACTTTCTTATTTGCGCACTTGGGGATGTTTGGCAAAGGACAATGAGGGAGTCCTGGACTAGGGGGTGTCCGAATAGCCGGACTATCATCGTCAGCCAGACTCCAAGACTATGAAGATACAAGATTGAAGACTCCGTCCCGTGTCTGGATGGGACTTTCCTTGGTGTGGAAGGCAAGCTTGGCGATACGGATATGTAGATCTCCTACCATTGTAACCGACTCTGTGTAACCCTAGCCCTCTCCGGCGTCTATATAAACCGGAGGGTTTTAGTCCGTAGGACAACAACCATTACAACAATCATAGCATAGGCTAGCTTCTAGGGTTTAGCCTCCTTGATCTCGTGGTAGATCCACTCTTGTACTACCCATATCATCAATATCAATCAAGCAGGAGTAGGGTTTTACCTCCATCGAGAGGGCCCGAACCTGGGTAAAAACATCGTGTCCCTTGTCTCCTGTTACCATCCGCCTAGACACACAGTTCGGGACCCCCTACCCGAGATCCGCCAGTTTTGGCACCGACATTGGTGCTTTCATTGAGAGTTCCTCTGTGTCGTCACCGATAGGCTTGATGGCTCCTTCAATCAACAACAACGCCGTCCAGGGTGAGACTTTTCTCCCCGGACAGATCTTCGTGTTCGGCGGCTTCGCACTGCGGGCCAATTCGCTTGGCCATCTGGAGCAGATCGAAAGCTACGCCCTTGGCCATCAGGTCAGGTTTGGAAGCCTAAACTTCACGGACGACATCCGCGGAGACTTGATATTCGACGGGTTCGAGCCATAGCCGAGCGTGCCATGCTGTCATGATGGGCATGATTTAGCTCTGCTGCCGGACAGTGCCCTGGAGGCTGCACACGAGTCCGCTCTGACCCATAGTTCGGAGCAGACCGCGCAGATCGAGGACAGGTGGCTGGACACCGCCTCGGGGGCTGCGACTTCTACGACGATGGAGCCGAATACTGATCTCATCCCTTATAAAGCTCATGACTCCGAGACGCCGGACTCCTTGCCGGACTCCGGACCTCCTGCGCCCCTGCCAATCGAATCCGATTGGGCGCCGATCATGGAGTTCACCGCCGCGGACATATTTCAGCACTCACCCTTTGGCGACATCCTAAATTCGCTAAAGCATCTCTCGTTATCAGGAGAACCCTGGCCGGACTGCGGTCAGGATGGTTGGGATGCGGACGATGAAGAAATTCAAAGCCCGCCCACCACCCACTTTGTAGCCACTGTCGACGATCTAACCGACATGCTAGACTACGACTCTGAAGACATCGACGGTATGGACGACGATGCCAGAGACAATCAAGAACCAGCGCCTACAGGGCACTGGAAGACCACCTCGTCATACGACATATACATGGTGGACACCCCAAAGGATGGGGACGGCGAAGAAGCAGCGGAGGCAGATTCTTCTAAGAAACAACCCAAGCGCCGACGTCAGCGGCGCCGCTCTAAATCCCGCCACAGTAAGAATGGAGAATCCGGCACCGGAGACAATAACACCCTAGAGAGTGCCGAAGACAACCCCCTCCAGCAAGACTCAGCACAGGAGGACGGGGAAGCCAGCCCTCGAGAGAGAGCGGCAGACGTGGAGGATGACAATTACATGCCTCCCTCCGGAGACGAGGCAAGCCTCAACGACGACGAATTTGTCGTGCCCGAGGATCCCGTCGAACAAGAGCGTTTTAAACGCAGGCTTATCACCACGACAAATAGCCTAAAGAAAAAGCAGCAACAACTTCAAGCTGATCAAGACCTGCTGGCCGACAGATGGACCGAGGTCCTCGCGGCCGAAGAGTATGAACTCGAACGCCCCTCCAAGAGCTACCCAAAACGCAAGTTGCTCCCCCGACTAGAGGAGGAAGCATACAAACCTTCATCACCAGTGCACAATACGGCAGACCGACCACCCCGTGGTCGCAACAGAGAGGCATCTAGGCCCTCCATCAGGATCGTACCCCGGCACCGCTCGAAAAGTATGAAGCCACGAGGGAATGCGCCGGACTTGCGGGATATATTGGAGGACAAGGCAAGACAATCTAGATCTATCTACGGATCACATGGGCGCCCCACGACCCACGACGACTACCGTCGCGCCGGATACAGCAACTCCGGCCGGGCCGAACACAATAGACAATGCTCTCTTGAGCTATGTCGTGATATTGCCCAATATAGAGGCGCCGCACACCCACTATGCTTCACTGACGAAGTAATGGATCATCAAATCCCTGAAGGGTTTAAACCCGTGAACATCGAATCCTACGATGGCACAACAGACCCCGCAGTTTGGATCGAAGATTATCTCCTTCATATCCACATGGCCCGCGGCGACGATCTCCACACCATCAAGTATCTCCCACTCAAGCTTAAAGGACCAGCTCGGCATTGGCTTAACAGCTTGCCCGCAGAGTCAATTGGGTGTTGGGAGGACCTGGAAGCCGCATTCCTCGACAACTTCCAGGGCACATATGTGCGACCACCAGACGCCGATGACCTAAGCCACATAATTCAGCATCCAGACGAATCGGCCAGACAGTTCTGGACACGGTTCTTAACAAAGAAAAATCAAATCATCGACTGTCCGGATGCAGAGGCCCTTGCAGCCTTCAAACATAACATCCGCGACGAGTGGCTGGCCCGGGACCTAGGACAGGAAAAGCCGAAATCCATGGCAGCCCTCACATCACTCATGACCCGCTTCTGTACGGGAGAGGACAGCTGGCTAGCTCGCAGCAACAACCTTAGCAAAAATGCTGGCAGTCCGGATACTAAGGACCACAATGGCAGGTCGCGTCGAAACAAAAACAAACGCCGCGTTAACGGCGACAACAATGAGGATACGGCAGTCAACGCCGGATTCAGAGGCTCCAAACCCAGTCAACGGAAGAAGCCATTCAAAAGAACTACTCCGGGTCCGTCCAATTTAGACCGAATACTCGACCACTCTTGCCAGATACATGGCACCCCCGAAAAGCTAGCTAATCACACCAACAGAGATTGTTGGGTATTCAAGTAGGCAGGCAAGTTAATTGCCGAAAACAATGACAAGGGGCTGCACAGCGACGACGAGGAAGAGACCCAGCCGCCGAACAGTAGAGGACAGAAGGGTTTCCCCCCACAAGTGCGGACGGTAAACATGATATACGCAACCCACATACCCAAGAGGGAGCGGAAGCGTGCACTCAGGGACGTATATGCGATGGAGCCAGTCGCCCCGAAGTTCAATCCATGGTGCTCCTGCCCGATCACTTTCGATCGAAGAGACCACCCAACCAGTATCCGCCATGGCGGATTCGCCGCATTGGTTCTAGACCCAATCGTCGATGGATTTCACCTCACTAGAGTCCTGATGGACGGCGGCAGCAGCCTGAACCTGCTTTATCAGGATACAGTGCGCAAGATGGGCATAGACCCCTCAAGGATTAAACCTACAAGGACGACCTTCAAAGGCGTCATACCAGGTGCGGAGGCCAACTGCACAGGCTCAGTCACACTGGAAGTGGTCTTCGGATCCCCGGATAATTTCCTAAGCGAGGAGTTAATCTTCGACATAGTCCCGTTCCGCAGCGGCTATCACGCTCTGCTCGGACGAACCGCGTTTGAAAAATTCAACGCGGTACCGCATTATGCATACCTTAAGCTCAAGATGCCAGGCCCTCGTGGAGTCATCACGCTCAACGGAAATACTGAACGCTCCCTCCGAATGGAGGAACACACAGCGGCTCTCATGGCAGAAGTATAGAGCAGCCTTTTAAGGCAATTTTCGAGTCCGGCCGTTAAACGACCGGACATAGCCAAACGCGCCCGGAGTAACATCAATCAAGACCACCTGGCACGTTCCGAGCATGCTTAGCAATGCGGCCCCAACCCCAGCCCTTGCATGATTACAAGACTAGCTCTTCGCGTACATCATTACGCTCTGGAGATACCATGGGCATAGGGGGAGGGGCACGACCACGACAGGCCCAGAGTGCGGCTTAACCACACCAGGGGCTCCAAAGTGTGTCACTCTTTTTTTTTCCTTTTTTCCACAGGACTCCATTCACCAGAGGCCCTGTCCGGCAGTAGATCTGCCGAACTCACGATGCAACAGCCAGGGAGGGACAAAGGCTACGACGAACACTCAGGTGGTCTCCATTATGAGCATTAAATTTGTTAAATACACCAATCCGCAGCCCCACCCCTGGAGGGGGACATGTTTAATTAGTCCAATCCCTTGCTTACCGCACTATTTGTATCATCCCGCGCTCATAGCAGAATTCCTTGAATAAACAATGCAACACTTTTTGCCTATAATTGCATTCCTTTTTTTACATATATGTTCATTAATGACATCTTGCACCCGTACATTTTGGTACGGCAGAATACACCAGGGGCTTGTGTTCCCCGCATTATGGTGTGATAAGTCCGAACACTTTCACAAGTGCAGCACCCCGAACTTATAGCATTATATGCGTCGGCTCCGAATCATGTCTTGGGTCAATAGTTGGGTTTGCCCAGCTCCCATGTTTTGGTACCTTACGTTCCGTTCCGTCGGCTAAGGTAGCACTGGGAGAACCACTGCGATTGCGCCCCGGTTGAGCTGGGCGAGCGCCTCAGTGGAGAAAGCTAAAACTGACTGTCATGATAAGGCGAGAGACTGGTCGCTGTTCAAGAGGTATTTTCGAGTCCCTAAAGACTTATGCCGCTTCGAGCGAGGAACCGGCTTTGTCCGGCCCAGGCGTGGATAGCGCCCCGAACTCGGTCTTCCGAATACTAGGGGCTTCGCCGAAATTTAAAATTATAGAATTCTATGGCTAAGTGAGAGTGTTCAAGCATTATAAGTCTGGTTGCCTTGTTCGTTGTGTTGAGCGCCTCCCTAGATGGACCCAAAGATGGGAACAAGAGTGCTCAAGTTTATCCCGAACACCCCGACACTCGTGGCATGGGGGCTGAAGCCGACGACTTGCCATCTCTCAGATTTTATAAACGGCCGCACAGAAGGTAATATTTTAAATCAATAAGCGTTGCTTAGCGCATATGAACAAAGTTTTCAGCGCACAGGATAACACATGGCGAGTTTACTCAATAATTACATCTCTGGGGCATTCATCCGCAATCTTGCGGGCACCCTTCAGGATAGTCTTATAGTACATTTCGGGCGTACGATACTCCTTGCCCGCCGGCGGCGCGTCCGTCAGAAGCCTCTCAGCATCCAGCCTGCCCCAGTCCACCTTTGCGCGGGCAAGGGCCCGACGGGCACCTTCAATGCAGGCGGAGCGCTTGATGACCTCCACCCAGGGGCACGCATCCACTAGCCGCCGCACGAGGCCAAAGTAGCTCCCAGGCATGGCCTCTCCAGGCCACAGCCGGACTATGAGGCCCTTCATGGCCTGTTCGGCTACCTTGTGGAGCTCGACCAGCTGCTTCAGCTGGTCGCTAGGGGGCACCGGATGTCCGGCCTCAGCGTACTGAGACCAGAAGACCTTCTCCGTTGAGATCCCCTCCTCGGCCCGGTAGAATGCGGCGGCATCAGACACGTTGCGAGGCAGATCTGCAAACGCCCCTGGAGAGCTCCGAATTCGGGTAAGTAACATGTAATTTACATTCACATGCTTGCTTTGCATGAAAAACGCCTTACCCGCCGTTATTTTCTTCACCTCCTCAATCTTCTGGAGGGTCTTATGGGCCTCGGCCTTAGCGGCTTTGGCACTTTCAAGAGCCGAGGCAAGCTCGGACTCTCGAGTCTTCGAGTCGCGCTTCAAACTCTCATGCTTTTCCATGAGAGCCTGAAGCTCTTGCCGTACCTCCGCCACCCGCGCCTCTTGTTTCTCTCGCTCCGCTCGTTCCGCGGCCGCATTGCGTTCGGCCGCGGACACGGCCTCCTTCAGGGTTGCCACCTCGTTCGTGGCCCCTGCAGTACCCACGTTATCCTTGTTATTTCCATTGCAACCAAAATCCTTTTTTGTAAGGTACAAATTTCAAAGTGGTGTTACTCACCTTCTTTGTCCTCGAGCTGCTTCTTGGCAAGGCCGAGCTCTTGCTCGGACCGCTCGAGGTCCTGCTTCAAAGCATCGACCTCCGCAGTCAGTGCGGCAGAGGTCAGCAGCGCAGCCTGCAAACCCATATTGACATACTTTTTAGCACTCCTGCGTATATCTTTTTTAGATCCTCAGTCCGGTTCTTCTTTCCGAACACCGAACCGAGCATCAGGGGCTACTGTCTATGCGGTATTACATTACATATTTTAAACTTCTTACCTCAAAGCCTGTTAGAAGGCTGCTGCAGGCTTCGGTCAGCCCGCTCTTGGCGAGCTGAACCTTCTGAATCACCGTACTCATAATAGTGCGGTGTTCTTCCTCAATGGAAGCGCTGTTGAGCGCCTCCAACAAGTTGTCCGGCCCCTCCGGTTGGACGGAGGCTGCCGGTGTCACGGTCTTGCCCTTCTTACGAAGGGGCCGCCTGCCGGACTCCGGAACCACTGCTTGTTCTGGCACGGAGTCCGGCGTAGAGTCCGGGAGGCTGCCTTGCGGCACCTCCGGAGCCTCCTCCTGATGGGTCCCCTCTTGGGACCCACCTCGGTGTCGTCAGCATCGCGAGGGGTGGAGGCGGTCGGAATGGAATCCACATCCGACGGAGCCAAGGACCCGCTTGATGAAGCGGGGAGATCATCCTCGGCCGGACTGCAGGTAGTGTGCGGCATTAGAAGGACAACATGTGGCATGAAAAGAAATAAACCATTCAGGGGTCCGGATACTTACGATCTTGCCGGAGGCTTGGCCCTTGAGGGTCACCCTTCGTCGCCAACGTTGGCATTGGCGGAGCTGTCCGGAGGAAGGGTCCTTCCCCTCTTGGACCCTTCGGCCTCCCCCGTTGGGGAAGCCTTCCTCTTCCTCTCTCCCCCCTCCTGTGGAGAGTCTTCTTTCTCCTCCTCGCCTTCGGGGGAGGAGTCTGCCTCGGAGTCATCGGACGATGAGTCCGATACCACCTGGCGCCGGGAACTCCTTCGGGTTCCCGTGGCCTTCTTCTTGGCCTTCTTCTCCGGCACCACATAAAGTGCCGGGACTAGCAGCCCCGTTAAACGGGCGTCCGCTGGTTCTTCAGGGAGGGGAGTCGGACAGTTAACCTGTCCGGACGTCCTCTGCCAGTCCTGTCAAAGGCATTGGGAATTTTAGAGCCCACATAGAGTCAAACTATGAAAGAAATACGTGTCCCATAAAGGATAACTTACCGCACTGGCCGGGCGTTTCGTGCTGAATCCGCGATCTTCAGTCGCGGATGCGGGGGCTTCTCCCCCCTTGAACAGCACCCTCTAGGAAGCTTTGTACGTTGTGTCGAAGTGCCCGCTAAGGGTCCGGTGCTGTGCCGGATCGAACTCCCACAAATTGAAGGCCCGTTGTTGGCAGGGGAGAATCCGGCGGACGAGCATGACCTGGATCACGTTGACAAGCTTGAGCTTCTTGTTCACCAAGGTCTGGAGACAGGACTGGAGTCCGGTCAGCTCCTCCGAACTGCCCCATAGCAAGCCTTCTCTTTCCAGGAGGTGAGCTGCATAGGGGCACCAGATCTGAACTCGGGGGCCGCTGCCCATTTAGGGTCCCGCGGCTCGGTGATATAGAACCACCCCGATTGCCACCCTTTGATGGTTTCCACAAAGGCGCCCTCGAGCCAGAGGACGTTGGGCATCTTCCCCACCATGACGCCTCCGCACTCCGCTTGGACGCCCTTCACAACCTTCGGCTTGACGTTGAAGGTCTTGAGCCACAAGCCGAAGTGGGGCTGGATGCATAGGAAGGCCTCGCACACGACGATAAACGCCGAGATGTTGAGGATGAAATTTGGCGCCAGATCATGGAAATCCAGGCCGTAGTAGTACATGAGCCCTCGGACGAAGGGATGAAGTGGGAAGCCCAGTCCGCGGAGGAAGTGGGGAAGTAATACGACCCTCTCATGGGGCCTGGGGGTGGGGATGAGCTGCCCCTTGTCAGGCAGCCGGTGCGCGATGTCGCTGGACAGGTATCCGGCGCCACGCAAATTCTCGACGTGCTCCTCCGTAACGGAGGAGACCATCCACTTGCCTCCCGCTCCGGACATGACTGGAGGAGGTTGAGACGAGATGTGCGGGCTTGGGCGCTGGAGCTCGAGTGCGCGGAGATGGATAAGCAAAGGAGGAAGAAGGCGTAGGTGAAAGGTGGATCCTTATCCCCTTATATATAGGCGGACAGCCTGGTAAACCTCGCTTATCTCCCAAGCGCCACCATCAATGGCGCGGTTGGGTTACCCACGTCCGTATTGATGGGAATCCCGGAATAAGGGGAACACGATCTCTGCTTCGACAAGATGTGCCAAGGAAACCGCTTCGCTAAACGCGCTGAGGTGGTATAATAAAAAACGATTCAAGTAAAGGCTTGGTGGTGGTATGACGTCATGCCACAAAATATGTCAGCAGATTGAACTTGTGTACATATTATTCTCTCTACGGTGGAATGTGGAAATTATTTTGCAGAGCCGGACACTATCCTGGTGTCCACAATCTTCTATGAATTATTCGGAGGAGGAACCCGCCTTGCAATGCCGAACAATATGCGCGCCGGACTCATCATCATTGAAGCCTGGTTCAGGGGCTACTGAGGGAGTCCTGGACTTGGGGGTGTCCGGACAGCCGGACTATCATCGTCAGCCGGACTCCAAGACTATGAAGATACAAGATTGAAGACTCCGTCCCGTGTCCGGATGGGACTTTCCTTGGCGTGGAAGGCAAGCTTGGCGATACGGATATGTAGATCTCCTACCATTGTAACCGACTCTGTGTAACCCTAGCCCTCTCTGGCGTCTATATAAACCAGAGGGTTTTAGTCTGTAGGACAACAACCATTACAACAATCATACCATAGGCTACCTTCTAGGGTTTAGCCTCCTTGATCTCGTGGTAGATCCACTCTTGTACTACCCATATCATCAATATCAATCAAGCAGGAGTAGGGTTTTACCTCCATCGAGAGGGCCCGAACCTGGGTAAAAACATCGTGTCCCTTGTCTCCTGTTACCATCCGCCTAGACGCACAATTCGGGACCCCCTACCCGAGATCCGCCGGTTTTGACACCGACAGTCAATATTCCTATTCCTAAGAAACGCAAACTTGGACCAAAGATAGTGGATTGTGTCTTTCTAGGATATTCTCAACGGAGCATTGCTTATAGGTTTTTAGTGGTAAATCTGAAGTACATGATATGCATGTTGATAATATAATGGAATCTCGTGATGCAACATTTTTTGAGAACATATTTCCTATGAAAGATATGCATAGCATTGCTAGATTTTCTTCTGAGATAATTCCCGAATCTAGTACAACTGATGAGTATTTCGAACAATCACATGAGGAAGTCCTTGAGAAGGATAACAATGAAGTTGAGACAAAGGATTGCAAAATCCTTTGGTGATGATTTCATTGTATACCTTGTGGACAGCACACCCTAGACAATTGCAAAGGCATATGCATCTCCGGATGTAGATGATTGGAAAGAAGCTGTTCATAATGAGATGGACTCGATTCTTTCTAATGGAACTTGGGAACTAACTGATAGACCATATGGTTGTAAACCTGTGGGTTGTAAGTGGGTGTTCAAAAAGAAGCTAAAGTCTGATGGTACTATTGATAAGTAGGCGCGGCTAGTGGCCAAGGGCTACACTCAGAAAGAAGGCGAATATTACTTTGACACCTATTCACCCATTGCTAGAATGACCACCATTCGAGTGTTACTTTCCTTGGCCGCCTCTTATGGTCTTATCATTCATCAAATGGATGTAAAGACAGCTTTCCTCAATGGAGAGTTGGAAGATAAAATCTATATGGATCAGCCTGACGGGTTTGTGGTAAAGGGTGAAGAGAGAAAGGTGTGCAAGTTGTTAAAATCTTTGTATGGTCTGAAACAGGTACCTAAGCAATGTCATGAGAAGTTTGAAAGAACTCTGACTTCTGCAGGATTTGTCATTAACGAGGCTGATAGGTGTGTTTACTATCGCCATGGTGGGGGCAATAGTGTCATATTATGTTTGTATGTGGACGACATACTGATCTTTGGTACAAACATTAATGCAATTAATGAGGTCAAGTCTTTTCTATCAAAAAGTTTTGACATGAAAGATCTGGGAGAAGTCGATGTAATTCTAAACATCAAACTTATTAAGGATGAGAGTGGGATTACGTTCACGCAATCTCACTATGTTGAGAAGGTCTTGAACCGATTCGGTTTTATGGATAGCAAGCCTTCTCCAACACCTTATGATCCCAGTGTGACACTCAGAAAGAACAAGAAAGAAATGAGAGATCAATTAAGATACTCTCAAATTGTCGGTTCACTCATGTACTTAGCTAGCGCTACTAGACCAGATATCTCTTTATTTGCTGCGAGCAAACTGAGTAGGTTCATGTCCAACCCGGGTGATGATCATTGGCATGCACTAGAAAGGGTCTTGCGCTATCTGAGAGGTACTATGAGTTACGGAATTACTTATTCAGGGCATCTTGCTGTGCTAGAAGGATATATATATAGTGATTCAAATTGGATCTCCGATGTTGATGTACTCTATGCAACAACTGTTGGGGAACGTAGTAATTTCAAAAAATTCCTATGCACATGCAAGATCATGGTGATTGAGGGAGTCCTGGACTAGGGGGTGTCCGGACAGCTGGACTATCATCGTCAGGCGGACTCCAAGACTATGAAGATACAAGATTGAAGACTCTGTCCCGTGTCCGGATGGGACTTTCCTTGGCGTGGAAGGCAAGCTTGGCGATACGGATATGTAGATCTCCTACCATTGTAACCGACTCTGTGTAGCCCTAGCCCTCTCCGGTGTCTATATAAACCGGAGGGTTTTAGTCCGTAGGACAACAACCATTACAACAATCATACCATAGGCTAGCTTCTAGGGTTTAGCCTCCTTGATCTCGTGGTAGATCCACTCTTGTACTACCCATATCATCAATATCAATCAAGCAGGAGTAGGGTTTTACCTCCATCGAGAGGGCCCGAACCTGGGTAAAAACATCGTGTCCCTTGTCTCCTGTTACCATCCGCCTAGACGCACAGTTCGGGACCCCCTACCCGAGATTCGCCGGTTTTGACACCGACATTGGTGCTTTCATTGAGAGTTCCTCTGTGTCGTCACCGATAGGCTTGATGGCTTCTTCAATCAACACGCCGTCCAGGGTGAGACTTTCCTCCCCGGACAGATCCTCATGTTCGGCGGCTTTGCACTGCGGGCCAATTCACTTGGCCATCTAGAGCAGATCGAAAGCTACTCCCCTGGCCATTAGGTCAGGTTTGGAATCCTAAACTTCACGGCCGACATCCGCGGAGACTTGATCTTCGACGGATTCAAGCCACAGCCGAGCGTGCCGCGCTGTCATGATGGGCATGATTTAGCTCTGCCGCCAGACAGTGCCCTGGAGGCCGCACACGAGTCCGCTCTGACCCATAGTTCGGAGCAGACCGTGCAGATCGAGGACAGGTGGCTGGACACCGCCTTGGGGGCTGCGACTTCTACGGCGATAGAGCCGAATACTGACCTTGTCCCTTATAAAGCTCATGACTCCGAGGCGCCAGACTCCTTGCCGGACTCCGAACCTCCTGCGCCCTTGCCAATCGAATCCGATTGGGCGCCAATCATGGAGTTCACCGCCGCGGACATCTTTCAGCACTCACCCTTTGGCGACATCCTGAATTCGCTAAAGCATCTCTCGTTATCAAGAGAGCCCTGGCCGGACTGCGGTCAGGATGGTTGGGATGCGGACGACAAAGAGATTCATAGCCCACCCACCACCCACTTTGTAGCCGCTGTCGACGATCTAACCGACATGCTAGACTATGACTCCGAAGACATCAACGGTATGGACGACGATGCCGGGGACTACCAAGAACCAGCGCTTACCGAGCACTGGAAGGCCACCCCAACCCATGATGTATATATGGTGGACACCCCAAAAGGAAGCGATAACGAGGAACAACGGGACGCGGCAAAGGATAATCCCGCCGACAAACAACTGAAACGGCGACGCAGACGCTGCCCTAAGTCCCGCCTCGATAAAAACAACACTCCTAATGACCCAGCAATGGAGCAGGGCAAACCAGTGGACGACGAACATGCAACCAAGCAACCATCCGAACAGGATGAATTGGATAATCAATCCATGCCCGGCGAGAACAACAGTCCAGACGACCTCACGCCGGACACACCACCGGAGCATAAGAACCTTCACAAAAGACTCGTCGCCACTGCAAGAAGTCTGAAGAAGGAAAAACGGAAGCTCAAAACTGCGGAAGACATACTCAGAATGAGGTGGAGCAAAGTACTCAAGACCGTGGACAAATATGGCAATGGCCACCAAACAAAGAGCTACCCGAAGCGCAAGTTGCTGCCAGAATTCGACGAGGAGGCCATAGAGCCCCCACAGTCAAAAAGCAAAGAGGCCGCCTGGCCGGATAGACGACCAGATGACAGGCCAAAAGCGACAAGCGGCGCCGCACACAAGACAACACATAACCCTCATAAAACGGATGGCCCGATCAGGTCCATTTATGGGCCAAAAAAGAGGGCTCCAGGAAGCAACACAACGCGCCGCATGTTCGAAGATAACGGCACGCCTAAATACAGGGGAGCCGCACACCCGCTATGTTTCACCGATGAGGTGCTGGATCATGAATTTCCAGCGGGATTCAAACCCGTAAACATAGAGGCATACGACGGAACAACAGACCCTGGAGTCTGGGTCGAGGATTACATACTGCACATACACATGGCTCGAGGAGATCATCTCCACGCCATAAAATATCTACCCCTCAAGCTCAAAGGGCCAGCTCGGCATTGGCTCAAAAGCCTCCCAGAAAATACTGTTGGAAATTGGGAAGAGCTCGAGGACGCGTTTAGAGCAAATTTTCAAGGGACTTATGTCCGCCTTCCAGATGCAGACGATTTAAGTCACATAACTCAACAGCCCGGAGAGTCAGCGCGCAAATTCTGGAACAGGTTCCTAACCAAAAAGAACCAAATAGTCGACTGTCCGGACGCCGAAGCCTTAGCAGCTTTTAAACATAATGTCCGAGACGAATGGCTCGCCAGACACCTCGGCCAAGAGAAGCCGAGAACAATGGCCGCGCTAACAAGCCTCATGACCCGCTTTTGCACAGGGGAAGACAGCTGGCTAGCAAGATGCAGCACCAGCGACCCGAGTACATCCGAGATCAGAGATGGAAACGGAAAATCACGGCGTAGAAAGGATCAGCACTGAAATAAAGAAAAAAGCCCAAAGAACACGGCGGTCATCGCCGAATTCAAAAGCTTGCGGCCGAACAACAAAACACTGCCTCTTAAGGACAACAGTGATGAGCTATCCAACTTAAACAAAATTTTGGATCACATATGCCAAATCCACAGCACCTCCGGAAGGCCTGCAAACCACACCCACCGAGATTGTTGGGTCTTCAAACAGTCCGGCCGACTCAACGCCGAACACAAGGGGCTCGACGCGTCAAGCGAGGATAACGACGAACCCCACCAGCAGAGCGCCGGAAAACAAAAGACTTTCCCACAAGAATTCAAAACAGTAAATTCACTTCATGTGATAATACGGAACAACAGTGCGGCATCCGCTAAAGCAGGTATCACACGGTCCACCCCAGCGGAACCTCAAGGTTGGATGTCAAAACCAATTACTTTCGACCACCTGGACTATTCCAGAGGTATTCAAAACGCAGGATGGACTGCTCTGATATTGGATCCTATAATCGACGGACTACAATTTACACAAGTCCTGATGGACGACGGCAGCGATTTAAACCTGCTATATCCGGAAACAATCCGCAAGTTGGGGATAGACCTTACTAAAATTTGACATAGCCGCACTTCCTTCAAAGGAGTGACGCCAGGCCCTTACGCCAAGTGCACAGGCTCCTTACTACTAGAAGCTGTGTTCGGGTCACCCGACAACTTCTGACGCCAAAAGCTAATCTTTCATGTCGCCCCATTCAAAAGTAGCCATCAAGCACTATTGGGACGAGAAGCTTTTGTCCGCTTTAATGCAATACCACACTACACGTCTCTTACACTTAAAATGCCCGGTCCATACGGCATCATCTCACTAAAAGGTCGTTCAAGACCCCAGACACGGCTAGACGAGTCCGGCATAAAATAAGCTAGGGGCTCCATAGCCGCACACCCCTTTGCAAGGGGCTGTGCGTATGAGCTAATATAGGCTCAACGTTATTCATTCATTCATATTTCGATTTTTAATTCATTTTTTTGCACGATTTCCTTTCAAGCTAAGTTCCTCTCTTTTTATAGATGAACAACTTGTACACCCGTCCAGGATACGGCACAACGGAGACATAGGCGCAGACGTGCAGCAGGGACCCGTCGCAAGGATTCTTTTCAGATTAAGTCCCTGTGTAAACCTTTCTTACTGTCTTTTGTTGATCACATCCCACGGTTTTTCACCATAACCAACGAGGAGGCTGGCGTTTTGGCATCGGCCGCGCCAGAAATTCTCGCCTGTACCTGGACACTAGGGGCTTAGGGCATTGTTCTGCCCGTTATTATAAAGACCGAACACCTTAGGGAGTGTTCGGCGTCTCGAGTTAGGCCTTATATGCATCAGCTCCGAGTCATGTCTTTGGTCAAATGTTGGGTTTGCCCGGCTCCTGTGTTTTGCTGCCTTACATTCCATATCATCGGCTAACGCGGCACCAGGAGAACTACTGCGATTGTGCCCCGGTTCGGCCGGGCGAGCACCTCAGTAGATAAAGCCGAAAACTGACTGTCATGATATAGCGAGAGACTGGTCAACCACTCGATCGACTATCGGAATGTTTAGAATTCCGCCGCTTTGATGAAGGACCGTTTCCTGGTCAGGCACATACGCGCCCTGTCGTGGATTTGTCACGACAGATGTCCTAGTGAGAGGACTTAGTCGTGAGGCTAGCGCATCTATGTGGTAGCTTGAGAGGGGTTGAGCGGAATCGAGAGACGCAATACAAGACAGGGATTTAGACAGCTTCGGGCCCCGGGAGACATCATCCGGTAACAACCCTACATGCTGTTTGAGGCTAGGTCTCATTATCATCACGAGGGAGTCGCCGGTAAACCGGCTCTCCTCTTAGTGTCTAGCCCTAAGATTGTTTCTTCTTGCTTGTAGCTTGTCCCTCTTTGGGGAGCCCTGCCCCTCCTTATATATGTTGAAGGGGCGGTTTACATGTGGAGTCCTATTAGGATTAGGACTATTCTATCTCTAATACAAACCGGATACAAGTCCTGGTCTTAACTCCTTGTAAGGAAAATATTCCTTTCCTCTTAAACCGACCCACCATAGTTGAACCGGCCTTCATGAACCGCCCGTTGGGCCACCGGGTCTTGTTGCTCCTCTGGCCCGCCTGGCAGATTACCAATGAGCTGTAAACCGTCTGGTCTGTGCAGGTCGCCGGTGAATCGCCAAGTCCGGCCGGTTTATCCTTCCGGCCGGTTTACGCCGCGTGGCATATCCCCGACATTAGCCCCCAAGTTTAGCTTGGATTTATCCATGGTAAACTTATGCTGCAAAATAAACACCAGAACAATTTTGACAGGTTGTGCTCCGGGTTAAGAATTCTTGTAGACCGACACTGATCATCCTTAAGTCCTTGTTATTTCCTCCTTCTAGAAAATCCGGGTCAATAACCAGCTTCATACTCAAATTGCTGACGTTGGTTTCTCATAGAAAAATATTGTGAAGAATAATCCACTTGAGTCGACTTCCAAAGCGCCGGTTTAAGAAATATTGGTCTTGAAATATTCATCAGATATTTAGCCGATTTGAAGATGTAAAAACTTGCCAGTTTAACATTACCAAAATGGCTGGGTTATAAAAACTGATAATTCCGGGCCATGATTGTTGCCAACGCCGGTTCATGATTATTGATGACGCCGGGTTGCAGACACAGGGTCGTAATGATTGGTGACGCCGGGTCAATCCGGTTTGCTCAAAACAGAGAATTTGAAAATAGTTCTTCGATAATAATATAATACCTGTAGCCCCCAAGTCTTGAGAAGAACAAAGTGATGGTTTAAGACTTGCTTCAATACAAATACCGCCACTTAAGAAGAAATCCATGTTGTTCATCCCAGTCACTTAGTAAAAACTGAATAGTCCATATTATGTAGCCCCCAAGTGTCGGGTTGTCCTGCTTGCAGCAACCTGGGACTTGTAATTGTCTTATACTCATAAAAACTTCAACCAGTGTAGCTCCCAAGGGCCGGGTCATTATGCAATAATGAGCAGGGACTTTGTAAATATAATCATGTAATCTTTGAACAGCAACGGTGTAGCCCCCAAGGGCCGGCTCAGTAAGATAATATTGGGCTGGGACTTTGATATATACTTCAATGAAAATAACATCATATGATGTAACCCCCATCATGGGGCTTGAATTCACATCCACAAGGTTAAGAGCCTTGTGCTTTACCAACTGAGCAGTGGACCCTTCAATATAATGAATAAAAAGCTTTGTACCTTGAATTGTTTAACAGGAGCAATTGGTAGCCCCCAAGGGCCGGCTTATTATAATGTGATGAGCCAGGTCTTCAATAAGATGAACAAAGAATGACTTTGCATTAGCCCCCAAGTGTCATGGTGCATGCTTGCAGCGACATGAGACTTTCATATTTGATGTAACCTCAACTTAAATAATGTAGCCCCCAAGTGCCGGGTTGTAAGCCTGCAGCAACTCGGGACTATTCCTTCAATTGTAGAATAAAAACCATATCCATTGATAATATGATAGCCATTGCACTAAAGCGACTTTGAAAACCTTAATCATAATACTGGTTATTGATAACCATAATAAAAACCCAGCCATGTTGGCTATTTGAAGATTGAATAATATAATCCAATGATTTATGAGCGCATGATTCCAATGGCGCAATCCAAATATGTACTGGCGACTTATAGTCCAAAGCCAGGCCGGGTTAACAAACACCGGATAATTTCTCATCATATACTGGCGACTTATCGTCTTAAAGCCAGGCCGGTTTAATAAACACCGGATAATTTATCATCATGCTTTATTCAACCTGTTTTTGCATACAACAAGTTTAAAGTGTCCTGGCGGTTTACCGCCAGACGGGTCATAATGCCCAACATATAACCCAGGTTTATAACCAAGGCTGCACTTAAGAATAATCAAATATGAAATATATCATACCTGTGACATTGAATCACATCATTGGTTTACCAACTTTTTGTAGTAAGAGTGATAACCCCAATCTTGAGTAATGATAACTCCTTCCATATTGTGCCGGTTTATGATAAAACCGTACCGGGTTGTGATAAACACCGGATTATCCATATATAACATTGGCGACTTGTAGTCGAAACCAGACCGGGCTGATAGTCTCCGGATTATAACTTGATCGTGTACTGACAACTTGTAGTTGAAAGCCGAGCCGGGTTGATAAACACCGGTTTACTCCATAATAGGATGGTAACAGAAAATCAAACCGGGCAGATAGCCTCCGGATTAAGATTTGACCGTGTTCAGTCGATTTGTAATTTGATAGTCGAACCAGTTTAAGAATTGTCGGTTTAAAAACTCAACAAAAGAAATATTTATCAAAACAAAATTTCAAGCAAAGGCAATGATAAAACCATTTGCAAAAAGAGGCTATTGAGTCGATCAAATGGCGTTACCATGGTCGGACACGACCAAGCCCCCGATAGGCGTAGCTATGGTTCAAGTCAGCTAGGTCCCCAAATGAAACAGTGGCATTATGCCGATCAAAAGGCGTGGCAATGGTTCGGGTTCGACCAAGCCCCCAAGTGATTCTGTGGCCTTAGGCCGATCAAGAGGCATGACTATGGTTTAGACGTGACCACAAGTCCCCAAGTGATGCATTGGCATTACGCCGATCAAGAGGGGTGACGATGGTTCGGGTTCGACCAAAGCCCCCAAGTGATTCTGTGGCCTTAGGCCGATCAAGAGGCGTGACTATGGTTCAGACGTGACCACAAGTCCCCAAATGATCTGGTGGCTTTCGCCTATCCAAAGGTGTTGCATTGGTTCGGACACGACCAAGCCCCCAAGTGATATGATATAAAGCTTTTGAAAAGCTAACTCGAGGGGTAAACTGGAGGCCGCTTTAAGACAGAACCTCTGTGTAACCACACATGATGTAAAAGGAACAGAGACCCCGCTTTATGAAGCAGAAGCCCCCATGTGATCAATAATATGTCAGGCCCATAAGGCAGGATACCCATGTTTGAACCGCGCATCATGGCAGCAGGTCCTCTTCGGCAATTTTTAACTTTTTGCAACAGATAAATTCTTCTTGAACCGGATATTGAGAGCTTCAAAGCTTTGTGGGAGACATCTTCCCCTTGAGCCGGATATTAAACCGGAATCCTTCTTTTTAAGCCGGAAATTTTGTAACGGCCTTTAAATTTGCACCAATATGGCGGTTTAGGGTCCTACATTAGACAATTTTGCAAACCGGAGTAATTGCTCTTTTAAAGAAGGCAATATATAATATAAAGTATATTGAATGGATTTCACCTGATATATCATGCCAGGGGTTATCCACCGTGGAGTTGATGATCACCATGGTGAAGCCGTTCAACAACAAGCAGGTGCGGACAGCGACGCATGATGACGCTTAACGCATACTTCATTGGCACATCATGGCACCATCTTTATAATAAATTATTGTTCTGTACATAAAAGATATACAGACCAAAAGTAATTGTTCTCTTTATAAAAAAAATATTTGCTGATAAAATATACTTAGATGAATATCACCTGGCATTTTTTGTTGGATGAACACAGACTGAGCAAATAATCCCTTGTTCTCCTGGTATCCATGTTTGTAGATTTATTCCGAGTGGATGTAACAGTTGTGCTGACACCGGACTAGTATTGATAGCAATTTGTCCACGTGATGCCCTCCACGTAGTATCAAGTGCCACCTTTAGAACCACTCAAAACCAGTAGACTTTGAACATTCCTTCCAGCCCCGTTGGGCAGTCAACACGCCCATATCTTTTGACTTGTCTTCCAACCGGCCATACTTATCTCCTTCACTGATACCTTCATCAGCAGGCACAAGGGTGTACAAGGTGCGGCCGGGTCATATACAGAGCAGGATTTTGAAAAGGGGGGCGGCTGTATCACAACAACAGAAGCGGCGCAGCAGCTCGCAGTGCAGTGGCAGATGCGCGGCCGTGGCCAGCGGAAAAGCACGGTCGGTGAGTGACGACTTAAAGCCGGCCGACGCGGCGGCACAGGGCACTGCGAGGGTGACCCGGCGGCGATTTGGCGGGGCCGCTCCGTGGTGACCCGGTGGCAATTCGGCGAGGCGCTCGGCTGTGACCCGGTGGGGTTGCGGTTTAAAGCAAGACGGCCGGCTCAAGGTGAGGCCGGCTTGGCCCGGTTCAAAGCAGATGCCACGACAGCGACCCAAGGGTGTAGTTGTGGACTTTGGTAGCGGCTC
The DNA here is from genome assembly GCA_963921465.1 of Triticum timopheevii. Taxonomy (NCBI): domain Eukaryota; kingdom Viridiplantae; phylum Streptophyta; class Magnoliopsida; order Poales; family Poaceae; genus Triticum; species Triticum timopheevii. The sequence continues at coordinate 65,433,576 of OY997272.1, read as the reverse complement.
GACGGCAATCACGGCGGAGTGGAAACGCAACCGCAGCAGAAGGGGCTCCCGTGACGGGCACGCGGCCGTCGAGTCCGGGTTCGGACCAAGCTCGAGCGCTGGTAATTTGGCGGATTGAGGCTGTGGCGACGGGGCGCAGTTGAAGCGCGGCGACTCCCTGGCGCAGTAAACCGGAGCGGCGGCAGTGTGAGGATTGCGGTGGCGACCGGCAGGAGTTGACACCGTCCGGCAGGTGGAATCACCGACGGAGGTGACGCGAGGCGGCGGAAGCAGGCCCGCAGCCGCGGCGGCTTGGTTGGAGATGCACGGCCGTGGCCGGTTCAGCGGGGCGGGCGACTCAAGGCATAGGAGATCTGGCAAGGCGCAGCAGCGAGGCCATGATGAAGCGGCAAGGTTGGTCCGAGGCAGCAGCTCAGGCAGGGCAGGACCGTCGCCGACCGCGGGCGAAGGTGACCCGGCGGGGCGGCAGTTGAAGCGGGACGGAACAACAAAGGGAAGCGCCGCGGATATTCAGCGACGGGTAAAGTTGAAGGCCAGCAGAGGCAGAACTAGCAAGCCGGCGCAACATGAATCAGTTGAGCCGCGGCGGGTCGAACGCAAGGTATTGAAGAAGAAATCATGGCAGTGCGGCCACAACCAGTGACTACGGCGGCTTGGAGGGTGTTTCCAGGCCGGTCTAAGGCGGCGATTTGCTGGTGGGGAGGTTGACGAGGACGCGATGGCGACGACGGGCCCGGAGGCGATGGGAGGCCATGGCAGCAATTCGGCCTCGGCAGATGGCAGCAGCTCGGGGCTCTTGCGAAGCGGCGGAGGCGAGGCACGCGGGGGAGCCAGTGGTGCTCCGGTGAAGGCAGGCCGCGACGGTTTACAGATGGCGGCGGTTGAAACACGGGCCGACTCCCGTCCACGTCCTCGTCCCAGTCGCTGTCGGTTTGACTCTCTTGTCTTCCAGGTCGTGGCCTCCTCCCCCTCTTTTTTTTGTGTGTGTCTCTTCATGTCATGATGACTTGGTACAGGCTCTTCAGATAACAATTGATCTGTCCATCAAAACTTCACGAGCATGCATGTACGTAGTATTCTGGCTAGCCTCGAATAAGTCTCATGTAGAGTGAAATAGGTACGTAATGTACAGGACTAGTACTCCAATCCTTAGCAGAAACCACGTGGCTTTAAACCTGTAACCCGGCAGCAGAATCTTTCCGTGACTCAGCGGATTAGAGAGCAGAAATTTTTGTCGGTCTCGAACTGGACTCAGCGGATCAGACAACAATTTGACAGCTTGCAGGATTCGACGTACAAACAAAGTCGATCCTCCATTGGTTTCGATAAACCGCTTCGCGTCGCCGGCGGCGCACAAAACGTCAAACCCTAATTATTTTCATCTCAATCTGGTAAACTTGCACTTGATGCAGATCCTTCCAAACCGGCTCATCTTAATCCGGTAACTGTAAACTTCTCGATCCCTGGAAGAAATCCCTTCAAGAATTCTACACCATTGTGTGCAGGCCCCACAGTGGGCGCCAACTGTCGTGGATTTGTCACGGCAGATGTCCTAGTGAGAGGACTTAGTCGTGAGGCTAGCACATCTATGTGGTAGCTTGAGAGGGGTTGAGCGGAATCGAGAGACGCAATACAAGACAGGGATTTAGACAGCTTCGGGCCCCGGGAGACATCATCCGGTAACAACCCTACATGCTGTTTGAGGCTAGGTCTCATTATCATCACGAGGGAGTCGCCGATAAACCGGCTCTCCTCTTAGTGTCTAGCCCTAAGATTGTTTCTTCTTGCTTGTAGCTTGTCCCTCTTTGGGGAGCCCTGCCCCTCCTTATATATGTTGAAGGGGCGGTTTACATGTGGAGTCCTATTAGGATTAGGACTATTCTATCTCTAATACAAACCGGATACAAGTCCTGGTCTTAACTCCTTGTAAGGCAAATATTCCTTTCCTCTTAAACCGGCCCACCATAGTTGAACCGGCCTTCATGAACCGCCCGTTGGGCCACCGGGTCTTGTTGCTCCTCTGGCCCGCCTGCCGGATTACCAATGAGCTGTAAACCGTCTGGTCTGTGCAGGTCGCCGGTGAATCGCCAAGTCCGGCCGGTTTATCCTTCCGGCCGGTTTACGCCACGTGGCATATCCCCGACACGCCCCGAATGCGGAGAGCGCGGTGCCCCTAGGGGCTATGTCGTAGCCCCACCCTCGAACTCCTATGGCTAAGTGAAAGTGATAAAGCATTATAGTCCGGTTGCCTCATTTGCTACGCTACCACCTCCTTCATAGGACCGAGACGTCGGATTAAGTGTGAAAATGCGCTATTTTTGCAAACACCCCCGCACCTTGTGCGTGGGGGCTGAAGCCGACGACTGCCATCTTTCAGGTTATACACACGTATACATAAACGGCCGCACAGGAGATATTTCAATACTTGAACGCACAAGTACAAAAAGCGCTTACATCATAAACATCGTTTTACAAACCAACACATTCATTTGAACGTGACATTTTTTGAGCACTGCGACTCTATTACACGAGCACCACGCAGAACTTCTCCAAAATAGTGCTTGACAGGTAACCGGCTATCGTCCGAACCCTGGGTCGCAACAGCGGTGGCATCCATCTCTGTCCAATGTGTCTTCACACGGGCGAGGGCCATCCGTGCACCCTCTATGCAGGCCGACCGCTTCATCGCCTTGATATGCGGCACCGCCCCAAGAAATTGCTGCAATAAGCCAAAATAACTCTTCGGCTTGGGCCTATCCGGCCAGACATGAGTCACGATATCCGTCATGGCAAGTCCGGACAATCTATTCTGCTCAGCCCACTCGGCCAACCGATCGGTCAACGGAAGTGAACGCTCCGGACTATGGAATTGAGACCAAAACAACTCTTCTGTCTTGTGATCCTTCTGACTTCGGAAGTGCACAACGGCATCCGCCGCACTCGCCACTAAGTCCATATAAGGATCCTCCGGACCCCACAGCTGGCCAAGCTGAGCATACTTTGGATCTGTAAACCTTCGGCGCAGCAGAAAGGGCTTGCCAGCCACAATGTCTCCGGCCTGGTGCAGCTCCTCCTTTATAACCCGCATTGCAGAACGGGCATCCTTGACTTTGGCGGTGGCCTTCCCCAGGCCTTCTCGCTCCGCTAGGCGCTCCCTTTCGAGAACCTCATTGCGGTCAGTAGCATCTTTTAACTTCACAGCCATTTCGGCCATCTCCTCCCTGCTTCGGCAGTGTGCAGCCCTTTCGGCTTCTAGCTCTTCGGCCGCCCTCGAGGCAGCCGCATCACTCCTTCTGGCTTGCTCCTTGGCTTGAGCAAGTTCTGCCCGAAGGCTCTCCACAGCAGCGGCACCATCTGCGTCAAACACACATATTGTAAGGGGTGGGCTTCGGCTCCCTTACTAGGTGACCACGGAGAAGAAACCTACCTTGTGACTCGTCAAGTCGCCTGTTGACTAGCGCGATGTCTGCATCCGCAACATCGAGTTGCCGCTTTAGTTCGGCAACTCCATCAGTCCGGCTAGCCATCGAACTATCCGCCACCTGCTTAGGAAAGGCGAAAATCAATACCTGGGATTTTGATCCTCGGCACGCTGTCGTTCTCGACACCCTACCGAGTCTCAGGGGCTACTATCTATACATGGCGCACTTTATGTGTAAAACTGTCAAAGAGTATGTCATTTTTACGTACCTCAAACCCCGCCAGCAAACTCCTGACGGCATCACGCAATCCGCCTTCGGCGGATGAAATTCTTTCAATCACCGTACTCATCAGGGTACGGTGACCTTCTGAGATGGACACCCTCTCAAGCAGATCCTTCAGCTCCCCCGGCCACACACCAGTTGGTGCCGAACTATTCGGCCCTGCCGGACTCGGGGATACCCTCAGTGATGACACTTCAGGCTCGTCCGCCCTATCCGATGGTGCGGCGGATGGAGGCGTCTCGCTCTCCATCATCCCCGGACGGAGTTCCCCCGAAGACGAGCTCATCTGAGAAGGACGGAGATCCGAACTACAAGGTAAAAACTTAAGTTATCCTCAGAAGCACAAATAGGGATGTCCCTTATTACAAAACTCCCTTTTTTTCCACTTACGGCTCGCTGGAGGGCTGATTCTTTAGGGGAGACTGTGCGGCCGGAGCCTCTCCGGACGTAGGACCCTCCGGTGAAGATCTTTTCCCCCGCTTCGGAGCTTTGGCCTCCGGGTTTTCGGAGGCGGTCCTCTTCTCCCCCTGGAAGGAGGGATTCTCGATCCCCCCTTCCTCAAAAGCCTCCTCGGTTGAGGCGGTAGTTCCTCTGTTCTACCCTTCGCCTTCCTCCGAAGGCGCAACCTCCAGCATCCTGACCAGCACGGGATCCGGCGTAGTCTCTGGGAGGGGGGCTGAACACCATATCAGTTTTGCTTGCGCTATCCACTCCTGTTTAGAGGGCAGTTGGTCAAAAAGCGAATCATAGAAAGGCAAACAAACGGTATGTCCGGACATGGAGCTACTTACTTGTGTATCCGGGCGATTGCAGCTTAGGCTGGCGTCCTCGATCAATTCCGGACATGCCTCTCATGATCCGAAGAATAGTTTGTACATCTCCACGGGTGTCATACCCATGAAGTGTTGGAGAATTCGTGGTCCCTCCGGATTAAACTCCCACAGCCAGAGAGGATGACGTTTGCAGGGCAGGAGACGCCTAATCAGCATGACCTGCATCACCACGACCAGATTGATCTCCCTCGCTTGGAGGTCTCGAATCCGGCCCTGCAATAGGGGCACGTCCTTTGACGGCCCCTAGTTGAGTCCTTGGCTGACCCACGACATCAGCCGCTGTGGAGGGCCCGGGCGGAAGATGGGCAGCGGCTTCTGCCTGCTGCCCCTGGGAGCGGCTATGTAGAACCACTCCTGCTGCCACAAGCCGAGCTCCTCCTAGAAAGAGCCCTCGGGCCATGGAGCGTCGGCCCTTCGGCTTACAGCCGCCCCGCCGCACTCTGCTTGACGCCCCTCGATCATCTTCGGCTCCACGTCGAAGGTCTTAAGCCACAAGCCGAAGTGAGGGGTAATGCGGAGGAAGGCTTCACAGACGACAATGAATGAAGAAATATGGAGGATGGACTCCGGAGCCAAGTCGTGGAATTCCAGCCCATAATAAAACATGAGCCCTCTCACAAAAGGATCCCGGGAAGCCTAAACCCCGACGGAGGTGGGATACGAACACGACATGCTCGCCGGGCTCAGGGGTAGGAATGACTTGCCCTTTGGCAGGCAACCTATGCGAAATCTCGTAAGACAGGTACTTAGCCTCTCGCAGCTTTAGCACGTCCTCTTCTGTGACGGAGGAGGGCATCCACCGGACCTATAGGTCGGAGCCGGACATTGTTGAAGGTCCGAAGCGCTCGAATCTGGGGCTCTGGGTGTTGGAACTCGGGGCAGGGAGAAGATTCGATTGCGGGTTGAAGAAAAGAAACGAGCCTTGGTCCCATTATAAAGGGGGGAGAATATCAAGAGCCGTCCCCGTGACCGTTCGGGACTCGCCTCCGATAGAGGGGGCGTGGCGACGGGCACGATTGGGTTACCCACGCCCGTATTGATGGGAGTCCCGGAATAAGGGGAACACGATCTCTGCTTCGACAAGACGTGCCAAGGAAACCGCTTCGCTAAACGCGCTGAGGTGGTATAATAAAAAAACGATTCAAGTAAAGGCTTGGTGGTGGTCTGACGTCATGCCGCAAAATACGTCAGCAGATTGAACTTGTGTACATATTATTCTCTCTACGGTGGAATGTGGAAATTATTTTGCAGAGCCGGACACTATCCTGGTGTCCACAATCTTCTATGAATTATTCGGAGGAGGAACCCGCCTTGCAATGCCGAACAATATGCGCGCCGGACTCATCGTCATTGAAGCCTGGTTCAGGGGCTACTGAGGGAGTCCTGGACTAGGGGGTGTCCGGACAGCCGGACTATCATCGTCAGCCGGACTCCAAGACTATGAAGGTACAAGATTGAAGAGTCCATCCCGTGTCCGGATGGGACTTTCCTTGGCATGGAAGGCAAGCTTGGCGATGCGGATATGTAGATCTCCTACCATTGTAACCGACTCTGTGTAACCCTAGCCCTCTCCGGTGTCTATATAAACCGGAGGGTTTTAGTCCGTCGGACAACAACCATTACAACAATCATACCATAGGCTAGCTTCTAGGGTTTAGCCTCCTTGATCTCGTGGTAGATCCACTCTTGTACTACCCATATCATCAATATCAATCAAGCAGGAGTAGGGTTTTACCTCCATTGAGAGGGCCCGAACCTGGGTAAAAACATCGTGTCCCTTGTCTCCTGTTACCATCCGCCTAGACGCACAGTTCGGGACCCCCTACCCGAGATCCGCCGGTTTTGACACCGACAGTGATGCATAGCAATGAGAGGGGAGAGTGTTATCCACGTACCCTCGTAGACCGAAAGCGGAAGCATTAGCACAACGCGGTTGATGTAGTCGTACGTCTTCACTGCCTGACCGATCAAGCACCGAAAGCACGACACCTCCGAGTTCTTGCACACGTTCAGCTCGATGATGTCCCTCGAACTCCGATCCAGTCGAGTGTCGAGGGAGAGTTCCGTTAGCACGACGGCGTGGTGACGATGATGATGTTCTACCGCGTAGGGCTTCTCCTAAGCACCGCTACAATATTATCGAGGTGGAATATAGTGGAGGGGGGCACCGCACACGGCTAATAGATCTCAAGGATCAATTGTTATTGTCTAGAGGTGCCCCCTGCCCCCGTATATAAAGGAGCAAGGGGGGAGGGGGCGGCCGGCCAGGAGGGGCACGCCAGGAGGAGTCCTACTCCCACCGGGAGTAGGACTCCCTCCTTTCCTTGTCCAACTAGGAGAGGGGGAAGGAAGGGTGAGAGGGGAGGAAGGAAAGGGGGGCGCCGCCCCCCTCCTTGTCCTATTCGAACTAGAGGGGGAGGGGGCGCGCGGCCTGCCCTGGCCGCCCCTCCTATTCTCCACTTTGGGCCCATGTGGCCCATTAACCCCTCGGGGGGTTCTGGTAACCCCCCGGTACTCCGGTATATATCCGATAATCCCCGGAACCATTCCGGTGTCCGAATATAGTCGTCCAATATATCAATATTCATGTATCAACCATTTCGAGACTCCTCGTCATGTCCGTGATCACATCCGGGACTGTAGGATCAAAAGTATGTCTAGAGGGGGGGGGGGTGATTAGACTACTTGACCAAATAAAAACTTATCCTTTTCCCAATTTTAGTCTTTGGCAAATTTTAGCTATCTTAGCACAATTCAAGCAATCTTAACACAATTCAAGAAGCATGCAAAGAGTATATGAGCAGCGGAAAGTAAAGCATGCAACTTGCAAGAATATAAAGGGAAGGGTTTGGAGGATCCAAACGCAATTTGGAGACACAATGATTTTTGAGCCGTGGTTCCGATAGGTGGTGCTATCGTACATCCATGTTGATGGAGACTTCAACCCACGAAGGGTAACGGTTGCGCGAGTCCACGGAGGGCTCCACCCACGAAGAAGCAACCTTGTCTATCCCACCATGGCCGTCGCCCATGAAGGACTTGCCTCACCAGCGGTAGATCTTCACGAAGTAGGCGATCTCCTTGCCCTTACAAACTCCTTGGTTCAACTCCACAATCTTGTCGGAGGCTCCCAAGTGACACCTAGCCAATCTAGGAGACACCACTCTCCAAGAAGTAACAAATGGTGTGTTGATGATGAACTCCTTGCTCTTGTGCTTCAAATGATAGTCTCCCCAACACTTAACTCTCTCTCACAGGATTTGGATTTGGTGGAAAGACGATTTGAGTGGAAAGCAACTTGGGGAAGGCTAGATATCAAGATTCATATGGTAGGAATGGAATATCTTGGCCTCAACACATGAGTAGGTGGTTCCTTCTCAGAAACAGCAAGTTGGAAGTGTAGGTTTGTTCTGATGGCTCTCTCCACACATGAAGAGGAGGTGGAGGGGTATTTATAGCCTCCACACAAAATCTAACCGTTACACACAACTTGCCAAACTCGGTGGGACCGAATTGGTAAACTCGGTCAGACCGATTTAGCAAATCTAGTGACCGTTAGGATTTTCGGTGGGACCGATGATACGTCTCCAACTTATCTATAATTTTTAATTGTTCCATGCTATTATATTACCTCTTTTGGATGCTTATGGGCTTTATTTTACACATTTATATCATTTTTGGGACTAACCTACTAACCGGAGGCCCAGCCCATATTGCTGTTTTTTTGCCTATTTTAGTATTTTGAAGAAAAGGAATATCAAACGGAGTCCAAATGGAATGAAACCTTCGGGAGCGTTATTTTTGGAACAAATCTGATCCGGAGAGCTTGGAGTGCAAGTCAAGAAGCCTTCAAGGGCCCCACGAGATAGGAGGGCGCCCCCCTGTAGGGCGCGCCCCCTGTCTCATGGGCCCCTCGAGCGGCCACCGACGTACTTCTTCCTCCTATATATACCGACGTACCCCAAAAACATCCAGGAGCACCACGAAACACAATTTCCACCGCCGTAACCTTCTATATCCGCGAGATCCCATCTTGGAGCCCTTGCCGACACTCTGCCAGAGGGGGAAGCAACCACGGAGGGCCTCTACATCAACATCCTTGCCCCTCCGATGAGTTGTGAGTAGTTTACCACAGACCTACGGGTCCATAGTTATTAGCTAGATGGCTTCTTCTCTCTTTTTGGATCTCAATACAATGCTCTCCCCCTCTCTTGTGGAAATCTATTCGATGTAATCTCTTTTTGCAGTGTGTTTGTCGAGATCCGATGAATTGTGGGTTTATGATCAAGTTTATCTATGAATAATATTTGAATCTTCTCTGAATTCTTTTATGTATGATTGAGTTATGTTTGCAAGTCTCTTTGAATTATCAGTTTGGTTTGGCCTACTAGATTGGTCTTTCTTGCCATGGGAGAAGTGCTTAGCTTTGGGTTCAATCTTGCGGTGTTCTTACCCAGTGACAGAAAGGGTTGTAAGACACGTATTGTATTGTTGCCATCGAGGATAACAAGATGGGGTTTATATCATATTGCATGTGTTTATCCCTCTAAATCATGTCATCTTGCTTAATGCGTTGCTCTATTCTTATGAACTTAATACACTAGATGCATGCTGGATAGCGGTCGATGTGTGGAGTAATAGTAGTGGATGCAGGCAGGAGTCGGTCTACTTGTTATGGACGTGATGCCTATATACATGATCATGCCTAGATAATCTCATAACTATGCGCTTTTCTATCAATTGCTCGACAGTAATTTGTTCACCCACCGTAATACTTATGCTATCTTGAGAGAAGCCTCTAGTGAAACCTATGGCTCCGGGTCTATCTCTTATCATATTTACTTTCAATCTACCTTTATTTGCATCTTTACTTTTTGCATCTATATCCTAAAATACCAAAAATATATTTATCTTATCATACTATCTCTATTAGATCTCACTTTCGCAAGTGGCCGTCAAGGGATTGACAACCCCTTTATTGCGTTGGTTGCGAGTTCTCATTTTGTTTGTGTAGGTGCGTGGGACTTTTAAGGAGCCTCCTACTGGATTAATACCTTGGTTCGCAAAACTGAGGGAAATACTTACGCTACACTTTGCTGCATCACCCTCTCCTCTTCGAGGAAAACCAACGCAAGCTCAAGACGTAGCAAGAAGGATTTCTGGCGCCGTTGTCGGGGAGGTCTTCGCTCAAGTCAAGACATACCAAGTACCCATCACAAACCCATCTCCCTCACATTTGCATTATTTGCCATTTGCCTCTTGTTTTCCTCTCCCCCACTTCACCCTTGCCGTTTTATTCGCCCTTTCTTTCCCAATCTCCTCCTCTCTTTCACTTTCCCTTTTGTTTGTTCTTTTGGTTGGAATAGATGCTTATTTATTGCTAAACAGAGAACCTAAGATCTATGGATCCTCATCCGCTTTCTAATATTTTTAAGAGATCCAATTATTATGAACCAATTGCTAGTGAGTTTTGTGCGCTAGATTATCTTTATGAAGCTTTGCTTAAAATTTGTGAATCTGAAAATTATGATGAAGAAATTTATGAAGAGATTCACGATAACTCCTTGAATAAAAAGCATGATTGCAATGATTTTCCTATAAATTCTCTTGATGTCAATTGTGCTAATAATATGCAAAACCCTAAGCTTGGGGATGCTAGTTTTGCTATGTCTACTACTTGTTTCAATGATCATGATTGGGGTGATTCTTCTTATAACCTTGAATATTTATTTAAGCCACATGATGAATATGAGATTGATAATAGTGTTTGCAATAATATTGTAAGTGGGTTTGGAAGAGTGTCAACTTTAGATCCCACATATTTGGAGTATGTTCAATCTTATGATATTTTTGATAAAAGTGGGTTCGGAAAGGTCATGACTTTAGTTAATGTTAATCCCACTATCTTGGAAGAGTGTCAACTTTGCATGCATGTGGATCATGTTGAGAATATGTTTTGTGATAGCTATTTTGTTGAATTTGCTTATGATCCTACATGTAATTATTATGAGAGAGGAAAATATGGTCATAGAAAATTTTATCTTATTAAATTACCTCTCGTCATGTTGAGATTGCTATCGTCTCTTTCTTCTTCCTTGCATATGCTAGTTCTTGCTTGCCTTGCAAATTTGTTTGCTTATAATATGCCTATGCATAGGAAGTATGTTAGACTTAGATGTGTTTGTCACGTGTTTCATGATGTTCTCTTTATGCTTCAATTCTTGTCTTTCATGTGAGCATCATTGAAATCTCAATGCCTAGCTAAAAAGGCTTTAAAGAAAAGCGCTTGTTGGGAGACAGCCCAATGTTTTTCCTTGCTGTTATTCAATAAAATCTTGCATCTACCTTCTGGTTAGATGTGTTTTTATCTTTTAATTAGTGTTTGTGCCAAGTAGAACCAATAGGATAACCTACGATGATAGTTGATTTGATTCTGCTGAAAAACAGAAACTTTGCATGCACGAATATAATTTTGTTAAATCACAGGAATGTGCTTTTGCGTTGATTCTTTTTGCTTCTGTTCAATAGAAAATTTGTCCAGGACTTCCTATTTTTGTAGGATTTTTAGAGTTCCAGAAGTTTGCGTTAGTTACAGATTGCTACAGACTGTTCTGCTTTTGACAGATTCTGTTTTTCGTGTGTTGTTTGCTTATTTCAATGCATCTATGGCTAGTAAATCAGTCTATGAACCATAAAGAAGTTGGAATACAGTAGGTGTAACACCAATATAAATAAAGAATGAGTTCATTGCAGTACCTTATGTGGTGGTTTTGTTTTCTTTCACTAACGGAGCTTATAAGATTTCCTGTTGAGTTTTGTGTTGTGAAGTTTTCAAGTTTTGGGTAAAGCTTTTATGGACTATGGAATAAGGAGTGGCAAGAGCCTAAGCTTGGGGATGCTTATTGCACCCCAAGATATTCAAGGATAGCCAAAAGCCTAAGCTTGGGGATGCCCCGGGAAGACATCCCCTCTTTCGTCTTCGTTCATTGTTAACTTTACTTGGAGCTATATTTTTATTCGCCACATGATATGTGTTTTGCTTGGAGCGTCGTGTATTATATTAGTCTTTGCTTTTTAGTTTACCACAATCATCCTTGATGTACACACCTTTTGGGAGAAGCCTATTTGATTAGAATTTGCTAGAATACTCTATGTGCTTCACTTATATCTTTTGAGCTTGATAGTTTTGGCTCTAGTGCTTCACTTATATCTTTTAGAGCACGGTGGTGTCTTAATTTTGAAGAAATTGCTAGTCTCTCATGCTTCACTTATATTATTTTGAGAGTATTTTAGAACATCATGGTATTTGCCATGATCATAAAGTTGGTCCTAGAATGATGAGCATCCAAGTTGGGTATAATAAAAACTATCATAGAAAGTGAATTGGATGCTATGATCAATTTGATGCTTGATAATTGTTTTGAGATATGGAGGTAGTGATATTAAAGTCATGCTAGTTGGATGATTATGAATTTAAATCATTCTTGTGTTGAAGTTTGTGATTCCCGTAGCATGCACGTATGGTGAACCGCTTTGTGATGAAGTTGGAGCACAATTTTATTTATTGATTGTCTTCCTTATGAGTGGCGGTCGGGGACAAGCGATGGTCTTTTCCTACCAATCTATCCCCCTAGGAGCATGCGCGTAGTACTTTGGTTTTTGATGACTTCTAAATTTTTGCAACAAGTATATGAGTTCTTTTGATTAATGTTGAGTCCATGGATTATACGCACTCTTTCACCCTTCCACCATTGCTAGCCTCTCTTCTATCGTGCAATTTTCGCCAGTACCATACACCCACCATACTCCTTCCTCAAAAAAGCCACCATACCTACCTATTATGGCATTTCCATAGCCATTCCGAGATATATTGCCATGCAAGTTTCCACCGTTCCGTTCATATGACATGCATTACTTTTGTCATATTGCTTTTTGCATGATCATGTAGATGACATAGTATTTGTGGCAAGGCCACCTTCATAATTTTCGTACATGTCGCTCTTGATTCATTGCATATCCCGGTACACCGCTAAGGCATTCATATAGAGTCATATCTTGTTCTAGCTTTGAGTTGTAAATCCATAAAGTGTGATGATCTTCATTATTAGAGCATTGTCCTAGTGAGGAAAGAATGATGAAGACTATGATTCCCCCACAAGTCGGGATGAGACTTCGGACTTTACAAAAGAAAAAAGGGAAAGGCCAAAAAGAAAAAAAAGGAAGGCCAAAGAAAAAAAAGAAAAAGAAAAAAAGAGAAAAAAATAAAAAATGAGAGAAAAAGAGAGAAGGGACAATGCTACTATCTCTTTTTCCACACTTGTGCTTCAAAATAGCACTATGATCTTCATGATAGAGAGTCTCATATGTTGTCACTTTCATATACTAGTGGGGATTTTTCATTATAGAACTTGGCTTGTATATTCCAATGATGGCCTCCTTAAAAGTGCCCTAGGTCTTCGTGAGCAAGCAAGTTGGATGCACCCCACTTAGTTTCTTTTGTTGAGCTTTCATATATTTATAGCTCTAGTGCATCCGTTGCATGGCAATCCCTACTCACTCACATTGATATCTATTAATGGGCATCTCCATAGCCCGTTGATACGCGTAGTTGATGTGAGACTATCTTCTCCTTTTTGTCTTCTCCACAACCACCATTCTATTCCATATATAGTGCTATGTCCATGGCTCACGCTCATGTATTGCGTGAAAGTTGAAAAAGTTTGAGATTATTAAAGTATGAAACAATTGCTTGGCTTGTCATCGGGGTTGTGCATGATTAAATACTTTGTCTGATGAAGATAGAGCATAGCCAGACTATATGATTTTGTAGGGATAACTTTCTTTAGCCATGTTATTTTGAGAAGACATGATTACTTTGATCAGTATGCTTGAAGTATTACTATTTCTTATGTCAATATGAACTTTTATTTTGTATTCATTTGGATCTGAACATTCATGCCACAATAAAGAAAATTACATTATGAATTATGCTAGGTAGCATTCCACATCAAAAATTCTCTTTTTATCATTTACCTACTCGAGGACGAGCATGAATTAAGCTTGGGGATGCTTGATACGTCTCCAACGTATCTATAATTTTTGATTGTTCCATGCTATTATATTACCTCTTTTGGATGTTTATGGGCTTTATTTTACACATTTATATCATTTTTGGGACTAACCTAATAACCGGAGGCCCAACCCATATTGCTATTTTTTTTGCCTATTTTAGTATTTCGAAGAAAAGGACTATCAAACAGAGTCCAAACGGAATGAAACCTTCGGGAGCGTTATTTTTGGAACAAATCTGATCCGGAGAGCTTGGAGTGCAAGTCAAGAAGCCTCCAAGGGCCCCACGAGATAGGAGGGCGCGCCCCCCTGTAGGGCGCGCCCCTGTCTTGTGGGCCCCTCGGGCGGCCACTGGCGTACTTCTTCCTCCTATATATACCTACGTACCCCGAAAACATCCAGGAGCACCACGAAACACAATTTCCACTGCCGTAACCTTCTGTATGCACGAGATCCCATCTTGGAGCCCTTGCCGGCACTCTGCCGGAGGGGGAAGCAACCACGGAGGGCCTCTACATCAACATCCTTGCCCCTCCGATGAGTTGTGAGTAGTTTACCATAGACCTACGGGTCCATAGTTATTAGCTAGATGGCTTCTTCTCTCTTTTTGGATCTCAATACAATGCTCTCCCCCTCTCTTGTGGAGATCTATTCGATGTAATCTCTTTTTGCGGTGTGTTTGTCGAGATCCGATGAATTGTGGGTTTATGATCAAGTTTATCTATGAATAATATTTGAATCTTCTCTATATTCTTTTATGTATGATTGAGTTATCTTTGCAAGTCTCTTGTTCGAGGAAAACCAACGCAAGCTCAAGATGTAGCAACTGACATGCAACTCGGTAGGACCGATATGGTTAGGGTAGGGCATAATGTAATCTCGGTGAGACCGATTACACAAACTCGGTGAGACCGATTTTGGTAATAAGCTAACCATAGAGTTGGTCAGGTAAACTCGGTGGGACCGGTTCGCTCATTTTGGTGGGACCAAAATGTGACGAAAAGGAAACAGGGAGTTTACATTGCAATCTTGGTGGGACCGATCGCTCATCTCGGTTGTACCAAAACGTTAGAAAGGGAAACAGAGAGATCACAATCCCATCTCGGTGAGACCGAGATCCCTATCGGTGAGACCGATTTGCCTAGGGTTTGGCAGTGGCTAATACATCTGAACTCGGTGGCGCCGGGTAGAAAGAATCGGTGGGGCCGAGTTTGACTTTTGGTTTAGGTCATATGTGGATATGAGAAAGTAGTTGAGGGTTTTGGAGCATATCACTAAGCACTGTAGAGCAAGAAACTCATTAAGCAACACCTCATCCCTCCTTGATAGTATTGGCTTTTCCTATAGACTAAATGTGATCTTGGATCACTAAAATATAGAATGTAGAGTCTTGAGCTTTTGAGCTTGAGCCAATCCTTTTATCCTTAGCATTTTGAGGGATCCACTTTTCTCATCCAAGCCATGCCATCCATTGAGCTTTTCCTGAAATATTCATCTTGGAATGATGTTAGCTCAATGAGCTATATGTTGTTAGGAATTACCAAAACCACCTAGGGATAGTTGCACTTTCAATCTCCCCCTTTTTGGTAATTGATGACAACATATAGATCAAGGCTTCGACAAATGATAATAAGAGTGAAAAACATTGTCGCTTTGAGAAGTATGTGATAAGTAAGAGCTCCCCCTAAATTTGTGCATAGTTCAAGATTTGCTTTGGACTGCAAATGCACAAGGAGTTAGGCTCATGGGTAACTCTTCCATGTCACATACATCTTGGTGGACCGCTCAAAATGATAATGATTGAATACATGCAGTCATCACCAAGCAAATATAGAGATAAACGAGATAATGATAATGATAATGATTGAATGATCATATAGAGATAAACGAGATAATGTCATCCAACAAGCATAAATGTAGCATATGATCAAACACATGATCATCCATGTATCACATAGACATAAAGTATCTCAAACAAGAAAATAAAGTTCAACCACCAAAGCAAGAGAGAACAAAAAGCAACACTCTCTCTTGAAGCCTATGATCTATACATTTTTCTCCCCCTTTGGCAACAAGTTACCAAAAAGTTCATAGAAAATGCATAGCACTAGATCGACTCTCAGGCTTGATCTTCAGGTGGTGGTGTAGAGATGGCTCCTTGGACGAAGACTTCAGTTGATGTGGATGGAGCTGGAGGTGTGGGTGCTGAAGCTGGTTGCACTGGAGCTGTAGGTGCTGTAGCTGGTGCAGATGAAGTGGCTCTGGTGTCTGTCACTGGCACTGCAGCTGATCTCTAAGATCTAGGCACTCTGGCAAATGCATCAGTGGTAGTCTTGCCCTGCCTCTCCTGCATATCATCCTGAAGCTGCTCAACAACAGACTGGATCTCAGTTACCTTCAAATCCAAGTTATAGAACTTCTGCTCCATGATCCTCTCCACGCTCTCCTGGTTTTGAGTCAAGGTGGCCAGCCCCTTCTCAATCCTCAGAGTGGATGCAATCAAGTAGCCTAGTTGATATTGTTTGCTCTTCAGAAAGTACTGAGATGCCTCTTCCATTGTTGGCATCTTGGTAGCCTTCTCTGTCCTTGCCTTCTCCTTCTTTCCTTGAGCGTGCACAGAAGATGGTTCATCTTCATCCATAACCACTTGGTTATCCTCAAAGTCTGGATAGATAGCAAAGTGTTCCTTGTCCAGCAAGTATGTGCCTGTGCCCATCTTGGAGTTAATCAGCTCCTGGATCTGTGGGGGCATACCCACAACTTCTCTTCTGGTCAGCTACTGTCCTCTTGATAGTCTCAACTATGAGGCTCATGACCTTGAACTTCTGTGGCACATCAAATAAGTGTAGCAAGTTTATTGCATGGCCTCTGATCATGTTGTGGTCACCTGACTTGGGCAAGAGAGTATGCCCGAGGATCTAGTTGATGGTTGGCAGTCCTGACAGAAGATAATGTACAAATCCAAACTTATGCATTTCAACTGCAGCATCTGGGTTCTCCTTGTACATATGTGCCATAGAGTTGTGATCCATCTTCTTCTTGGCATAGACATCCAAGTCATCTTCTTTCTCCTTAGGTGCATTGATCAGATTGCCCATTCCTCAATAGTTGATTGGTACCTTGTACCTTCAGACATCCATACTATCCTGCCATCTGGATAAAAGTGTGCTGTGGAGTAGAATTGCATTATGAGCTCATCATTCCACTTTGTGAGCTTCTGCCCAACAAGTCTGCAACTCCACAAGCACTAAAACTGTCTTGCACACCAGGATATTGTTCCTCATTCTCCTTCATGTAGGTCTAGTCCACCCACCTCATGTCACAAACTATAGGCTTCTTGTCCAGCAACACTGTCTCATAGAAATCCTGCTGTTCCTTAGTATGGAACCTGTAGTCAATAGCAGTCCTTCTCCAGATAGCATAAGGATCAGACAACCTCCACTGTCTAAGTCCTGCATCCTTCCTCAGCTTCATGTTCTCAGCCACAGGATGAGCATCATTGTGGTCTGGAATCTTTGGCTTCAACTTTCTCAGGATATGCTCTTCATCTTCTTCTTCTTCTTCCGCAGCAGTTTTAGGCACTGGGGCCTTGTTCTTCTCAGCAGGAGGTATGTTTCTAGTACTCCTCTTTGGTGCAATCTTGGGCTTGGAGGCAGCTTTGGGTGCTTCTTTGGGCTTTGATGATGCAGCTCCTGACCTTATAGCATCACCCATAAGCTTCTGAGCCTTGGGTGCTGGTGCAGCAACCTCTTCTTCCTCTTCCTCAGAGTCTCTCCTCATAGAGGGATTGCCAAGAACTTTGGCAGTAGTGGTTATGCCTCTCTTTTTCTTTTTGTCTTGACCAACATCTTCATCTTCTAACTCAATAGTAAACTTCATGGTTTCTCCAGTGGCAACCTTCCTGGGTTTGGAAGTGGGAATCCTTCTTGCAGGTGCCTTCTTCTGCACTACTGGCTTAGTGGCTGCAGCTGAACCATATTCTTTCTTGACCACCTTCTTCTTGGAAGTGGCTTCATCCTCTACTGCCACATAATCTTCATCCTCAGATTCTAAAGTTTTCTTTTTTCTGGCCCTGGTGGCAGCTTTGGGCAAGTTGCTTGGGGTGCTCCTGCTACCATCATCTGAGGTACTAGAGGGACTAGTGCCCTCACTCATTTGAATCTGCTCCTCTTCCCTGTTCTGGTTGTCACTTTGATCAGACATGTTGCACACACTGACTGCAGACCCTGTGAATAGATATAGATGAGATAGAGTGGATGAGCATCACAAAATACAGAGGTTTTTGCAAAAGAATGATTCAAAAACTTAGTTTTAGTTTTCCACAGAAAGCATTTCGGATCAACCGATTTGCAAACTCGGTGATACCGAAGTAGCTTTTGGAACCTAAACTAGTGAACTCGGTCAGACCGAGTCACAGTTCGGTGGCACCGAGACTGCTAGGGTTTCACAAAGTCTTGAACTCGATCACACCGATTTGCAATTCTCGCTCAGACCGGGAATCACTTGTGCAATGGCCTTAGCCGAATCGGTGGAACCGAGTTCTGCAACTCGGTGGGTCCGAGATGGTTTCGGCGGAAACCTAACCCTAAATTTTCAATTCACTTCTAAACTATGGATTGTTTTGACTGGATAGAATAGTTTCAATCGTGGCAAGAATCATGATGAACACAATGTGCTAGGAATCGGACGGGGATAGCACTGTCATCGAGTCCATACCCTAGCTTGGCGATGAACTCGCTATGGCGGCAATGACAGGGGTGAATTCCGTTGACAGCGGCGGAGACCAGCGACTGGAGGAGGCTGGCGACGAGGAGGATGATCCAGAGACCCTGGAGGCAGAGCGAGCTATGCGCGGGCGAAGGGGTTTGGAGAAAGTTTCCAAATTTTTGCCCGTGAGTATATATAGCCCGACCCTGTCGGTGTGACCGAGTGGAACAACTTGGTGGCACCGAGATGCATAATTGTTGACAGTTACATCAACTCGCTGTGACCGAAAATTTCAAATCGGTTGCACCGAGATTGAAAACCTAGATCGACTTAGTGATCTCGGTATGACTGAAATGGAGGAATCGGTCAGACCGAAACGCACAAAGAAATTTTGGAAGTTTAAGGCTATGACGAATCGGGGACTCCGAGTGCTCCTCACACAGAGTGGTTCGAATCGGACTTGATCAAATTTTGTGATGTAGCATGAATATAGTTTGAGACAAGAAAAGTATAGATAGCTAGAGAAGGTTCTTAGGCATTCTTGTCCATCCACTTGGCAAAAGAAAAAGAAACCAATCAATCAAAGCAACAAGTGGATGTCCTCGAATGAGTAAAATATGCAACCAACATGCTCACATATTAAGATGGGAAATGAAATATGTGGCAAAGCATGCACGAACAATTCTAGCATCTATCAAACAATTGGCGATGACTAGGTCATCTATATATGAGTATATTGACTTAGGAGTCAAATGAGAACATTTGATCATAGGTCATACTCATCATTTAAGCTCAAGTGGGGTTACCACTTTTACATAATGCATTGATGTGTTCGCACCATTAGAGTTGCTTTGACTCAATTCTTATAGTTAAGCTCCCCCTAGATGTGAGATCCCCCCTTAGAGGGATGAACTAACCTTGGGTTTTGTCGATGATGACTTGATGTAGGTGTTGAAGATGTGGATGCTCAATGTTGATGAAGATCATTTGGACCAATCCTTTGGAGTGAGTTGAACTTTGAATACCTACACGGGTTAGTCCCACAAGGAACAAACAAGGATATCCATAGACATAGAGAGATGCACACACAAGATGATGTCTATGAAAGCATTAGATTACCTTGTCCCTTGTCTTACCAACAAGAGGGTTTGTGACTCCTTGAACTAGTACAAGATGTGGAAGTTGATTGCACTTGTTGTTGCCAAAATGATATGAGTGAAATATGTTGGTGGAGTCACCCTAAAGAACTCTCTAGTTCTTCTTCTTCGGGATCCACATCATCTTGATGGGAATCCTTGGAGTTGTAGTTGTACTTGATGAAGTAGAACTTGACGTAGTCTTGGGAACCCACTTGACCAAGGCCTTAGGAGCTTCTTCAAATGCATCAATCTCCTCTTGAAGCTTGTCCTTGCCTTTTTGCTTGTGGTCTTGTGGTGGAAGATCATCTTGAGCTTGTGTCCCCTTGAAGGAAGTAGGATCATACTTCTCTTGTTGAGGAACAAACTTCGTCTTGGGATATTGATCTTCTTCCCACTCAACTCCATTGGCATTGAACTTTTGTTCAAAACCAACACCTTGGTTCTTCCGGTGCCTTCCTTGCTTGCGTACAATTTCCTCAAATTACTTACTCCCGGCAAGGCTCTTGTAAACACCTTTCTCTATAATTCCCTTCAATAAGCTATTTTCTTGCTCAAGTGTAACTTGGCTAAGAGAATCATTAGTGGAATCAAGAGAACTACTAGAAGCAACAACATTGGATTTAGCATGATTATTGTTACTACTAGAGGAAGAATCCTTCTTGTTCTTGTTAATGGACTTGACTTGAGGCATGTACGTAGATAAGAGTAAATGCTTGGCAATGTAAGAAGAACTTTTCTTACGAAGATCATCATTGATTGCCTTTAAGAACTCATGCTCTTGCTCAAGATTGAGCTTTTCAAAGCGTAACTTCTCATGAGTCCTTAAAAGTTCTCGATGATCTTCTAAGATAGTTTCATGAGCTAACTTAAGAGTGTTTAGTTCTTTAGTTACAAGCTCAATCTTCTCCTTATCATTGTCATTCGTTTTATCTTGATTAGCATGATTAATTGACGTTTCATCATAGTATTCATCACTAGAGTTGTCAACAAGTAAATCATCATCACCTAGCAAGTCATCTTCATCACTATTGAAATCAACATACTCGGGGTGTGTTACCTTTGGGCCTTTAGCCATGAAGCATCTTCCAATTCCTTCATTGGGTGAATCAAATATGTCATAGGAGTTGGTTGACACAAGTGCTAGACCGGCAACACCTTCATCTTGTGTATATTCGGAGTCGGAGTGATAGCTTTTCTCGGAGTGATTGTCGGAGTCGGAGCCGGATACCCATTCACCAACATGAGCTTGATGTCTTCGTTTTGTGTAGCTCCTTGATGACTTGTCCGTCCTTTTCGAATCCTTGCTTCTCCGGGATGTTCTTCGTTCATAACGAACATCTCTACTCCTCCTCTCTCTTGGTGGTGATTCCTCTCTTCTACTTCTCCTCTTGGGTGATTCTTCTCTTCTTTTGTGAGGTGTCGTACACTCATTGGAATAGTGTCCGGGTCTCCCACAATTGTAGCAATTTCTCTCTCGACTAGAAGATCTTTTGTCATTGTAGGACCTTGACTTGGAGCTTCTTTCTTTGCTTCTACTCTTGTAGAACTTGTTGAAGTTCTTCACCATTAAGCTCAATTCTTCATTGAAGGTTTGTTTCTCACTTGATGATGTGGGGGCTTCACATGAGGCTTTGTAAGCACCACTTGACTTGTTGTGAAGTTCCTCCTTATCCTTGAGTGACATCTCATGAGCAACAATTCTTCCAATGACTTCGGTTGGCTTAAGATCTTTGTAATTGGGCATCATTTGGATCAATGTGCACACGGTATCATATTTTCCGTCCAAAGCTCTTAGGATCTTCTTGATGATGAATTTGTCGGTCATCTCTTCACTTCCTAAGCCCGCAATCTCATTTGTGATAAGAGCAAGCCTAGAGTACATTTCAGCGACACCTTCACCATCCTTCATTTTGAACTTGTCAAGTTGACTTTGGAGCACATCCAACTTGGATTCCTTGATGGAGTCGGTACCTTCATGCATATCAATCAAAGTGTCCCAAATTTCCTTTGCATTCTCAAGACGGCTGATTTTGTTGAATTCTTCGGGGCACAATCCGTTGAAGAGGATATCACAAGCTTGTGTGTTGTATTGCAGCATCTTCAACTCTTCCGCACTAGCTTCACGGTTCGGTTCTCTCCCATCAAAGAATTCATCTTGCAAGCCAATACACACAATATCCCAAACGGCGGGGTTATGTCCAAGAATATGCATTTTCATCTTATGCTTCCAACTAGCAAAATTAGTACCATCAAAGTAAGGACCTGTACGGTGATAATTTCCCTCGCTAGACGCCATACTCTCCTAGGTTGTGAAACCAAGGCTATGACCACCAAAAGCTATGGAAATCAAAGCAAATGGAGACCAAAGCTCTGATACCACTTGTAGGATCGAAAGTATGTCTAGAGGGGGGGGGGGGGGGTGAGGGAGTCCTAGACTAGGGGGTGTCCGGATAGCCGAACTATCATCATTGGCCGGACTCCAAGACTATGAAGATACAAGATTGAAGACTTCGTCCCGTGTCCGGATGGGACTTTCCTTGGTGTGGAAGGCAAGCTTGGCAATACGGATATGTAGATCATCTACCATTGTAACCGACTCTGTGTAACCCTAGCCCTCTCCGGTGTCTATATAAACCGGAGGGTTTTAGTCCATAGGACGAACAACAATCATACCATAGGCTAGCTTCTAGGGTTTAGCCTCCTTGATCTCGTGGTAGATCCACTCTTGTACTACCCATATCATCAATATCAATCAAGCATGAGTAGGGTTTTACCTCCATCGAGAGGGCCGAAACCTGGGTAAAAACATCGTGTCCCTTGTCTCCTGTTACCATCCGCCTAGACGCACAGTTCGGGACCCCCTACCCGAGATCTGCCGGTTTTGACACCGACATTGGTGCTTTCATTGAGAGTTCTTATGTGCCGTCGCAATCAGGAAGGATGCCTCTTCCCGTCTTTAAAGATGGTACCATTGCCAAGGGAGCTTTGTCCACCGGCCAAACTATCCGGCTAGGTGGTTTTCTTATGACTGCCTGTTCGGCCGCCGCTCCGACAATGACCTCTCGGGTCATCAAAAGCGATCTTCACGTCAACTCGAAATTCGCCGAGCAGCTGGATTCGATGGAGCTCTCTTCCGTAAACGAGCTCTTGGATTGCATCGCCGCCCTAGGAGTCGCTACAGACTACGATCAGATTGGGCTTAAAACCGATCTAAGAGAGATTAACTCTCCCCAGGCTACCCACCACGTTGCTGTGGTACAGGAACAACGCGGCGACTCTTCTTCTATATTCAAGACCAGTTATGTCCGGATGCCTGACCCCTCCATGCCGGATTCCCGCGGAGGGACGGATGCCAATCAAGTACTGAACCTAAAGTCAGGCAGCGGACCAGATTCGTTGGACAACATCCATCAGTCCAAGCTTCCAAATTCGGAAACTTTTCGGCCCTTAAGCCTCAGATTGGGCGGGGTTCTGAATTTAATTCCACCCGCCCACCCAAACACAAGCGATCTATCTCAAATCCGGCAAGAGCCCGCTGAAATAGTACATCATTACTGGGCCAGATTCCTCCTGGTTATGGACAGGATAAAGGACTGCCGAGGAAAGCGCAATCTCAATTTTCTGCAACAATTGCACGGACAAGGGAATCATGAACGCCATAAGTCGTCGCGAAATTACACGCTTCGCCGACCTGGCATCCATAGTATGAAAGTACTGTGCGATGGAGAGTGCCTGGAAAACCGAAACTAAGTTTTGGGACAATCCGGCTCCGAACACAACCCTAGTCCGAAACAAAAGGGTGCATCATGCTCAGGCACCTGGGACAAAAACCAAAAAGCAAAAACCCCCTAAAGGGCACGGAACCGTACTGGAGGGATGGCACAGCGGACCCTGTAAAATCCATAGTACAGAGGGCGCCACTCCAACACATAGCCTTTGAGCATGTTGGATACTACGGCAGGTGGCCAAAAGTGGCGAAGAGCTTCTAGCCCCGGAGAACCAGCCCAACAGTACCAGTACGGTATTAACAGTCTTCGAGACTTTCGCATCAAATAATATACGGAAACGAACACTCCGCAGCCTCGCCGAAGTCTACCAAGTAGCAACAATAAATCCATGGAGCGACACGGCTATCACCTTCAATGCCAGCGACGAACCTAAATTCCGAACAGCCCGAGCACCAGCCGCATTGGTCCTCAGTCCAATAGTGGACGGCTTTCGTCTTACCAAGGTACTCATGGATGGCGGCAGCGGATTAAACCTCATCTACGAGGAAACCCTTTGAAAAATGGAAATAGACTGGAGCCGCATTGAGCGAAGCAGCACAACCTTTAGAGGAATAATCCCTAGTCGGGAAGCACGCTGCAGAGGAAAAATTACACTAGATGTGGTGTTCGGCTCACGGACAATTACAGGTCTGAGGAGGTCACGTTCCAAGTGGCCCCGTTCAGCAGCGGATATCACGCTTTATTAGGGCGAGAGGCATTCACAATTTTTCAAGCTATACCCCATTACGGGTACATGAAGCTTAAAATGCCTGGGCCCAATGGAATCATCACTCTTGTCAGTGATCCGGACATAGCACTCCGCGCCGAAAATAAGACAGCCGCACTAGCCCTCGAGGCACTATCCGAAGCCCTAGCGGCAGAGGAACTCACCGCGCTGCGCTCCACGGTAAACAGGAACGATGTGATACTCGATAAGAGATCCAAGTCCACCTCTTTTAAACCAGCAGACGAAATAGTCAAATTCCAAGTCCATCCAACGGACCCCACAAAGACGGCCTCCATTGGGGCACAATTAAACCCTGATGTAGACGCCGCACTACGAGAATTCCTTCGGGAAAATTGGGACATCTTTTCCTGGCACCCTTCAGATATGCCAGGAATCCCACGCAGGTTGGCAGAACACAGCCTAAATATCCTAAAAGGATTCAAGCCAGTCAAACAGGCTCTTTGGCGATTTTCCGAACCCAAAAGACAGGCAATGGGAGAGGAGCTAGCCAAACTATTAGAAGCCGGATTCATTAGAGACATAAAACATCCGGACTGGCTAGCGAACCTGGTAATGGTACCAAAAAGGACAAATCATGGCGCCTATGTGTCGATTTTAAAGACCTTAACAAGGCTTGTCCAAAGGATCCTTTCCCCCTTCCCCGCATTGATCAAATCATCGATGACACCACAGGGCACGATTCATTGTGCTTCCTCGACGCATACTCCGGATACCATCAAATCAAGATGGCGGAGACAGACCAAGCCGCAACGGCATTCATTACTCCATACGGACCATTTTGCTTCAACACAATGCCCTTCGGGCTCAAAAACGCCGGCGCAACATAATAGCGCATGATTCAGACATGTCTGGCAACCCAGATCGGCAAAACAGTGGAGGCATACGTAGACGATGTGGTCGTCAAGACCAAACACGTCGGAACTCTAGTAGATGATTTGAGACTCACATTCGACAACCTCCGAGCATATGACATTAAGCTCAACCCGGAAAAATGCGTTTTCGGCGTACCAGCCGGAAAGCTCTTGGGCTTCATTGTATCCGGTAGAGGAATTGAAGCAAACCCAGCCAAGATCCAAGCTCTGTCACAGTTGAATATCCCAAAAGACCTCAAACAAATACAAAAATTGACTGGATGCATGGCGGCTCTAAGCCGCTTCATCTCCTGCTTGGGAGAAAAGGCATTGCCCCTCTATCGCCTCCTCCGGTGCACCAAACACTTCGAATGGACGGATGCTGCCACGGTCGGACTCGAAGAAATAAAGGCCATATTGGCAACAAATCCGGTCCTGGCCGCGCCCAACTTGGGCGAACCAATGTTATTATATATCGCGGCAACAAATCAAGTTGTAAGCGCGGTGCTCGTCGTCGAACGAGAAACAGAAGGACACAAATTCCCTCTTCAAAAACTAGTGTACTACGTATCCACTGTCTTAACTCCATGCAAGTCCCGGTATCCACATTATCAAAAGATAGCATACGCGGTGTTCATGGCATCCCAGAAGCTGCGACACTACTTTCAAGAGTGTTCGATAATAGTGGCCTCCGAAGTACCTCTCAAAAACATTATAAACAACTGCGACGCGACGGGCAGGATTGCAAAATGGGCCATTGAGCTCTTACCATTCGACATAACCTACAAACCACGGCGGGCTATAAAGTCGCAAGTTTTGGCCGACTTCATCGCTGAATGGACCGAAGCCGAACTCCCTAAAGAGTACGGCACATACTCCAATTGGATCATGCATTTCGACGACTCCAAAATGTTGGCCGGCTTGGGGGCTGGCATCATCTTGACATCACCAACCGGAGACACAGTCCAATACGTACTTCAGATAATGTACACGGACTCCAACAATGCAGCCGAATACGAGGCCCTTCTACATGGTCTCCGGATGGCAATCTCCGTGGGCATTCAATGCCTAGAGGTCCGCGGGGACTCAAACCTCGCAATATCCCAAGTAAATGGAGACTTTGACGCCAAGGATCCGAAAATGGCAGCCTACTGTAACCCCGTCTTAAAAATGTCAGCTCGGTTCGAAGGACTTGAATTCCACCATGTAGCCTGGGATAATAACCAGGCGGCCGACGTGTTGGCACGCATCGGCGCAAAGCGCGACGCCGTCCCTCCAAACATCTTCCTGGAACGGCTTTTTAAGCCATCCGTATTATGGAAAGAGGAGCCTAGAAACAACAACACGGAACCAACTGCACCGCCCAATGCTGAATATTCTGACACAATCGGTGGCTCAGCCAATGAAATAACACCTTCAGCCCACGAAATAATGGCAGTCATTGCCCGGTGGACGGAACCATTCCTAGCCTACTTAATTAGGTAGGAACTTCCCGAAGACCGAAACGAGGCCTGCTGCATAGTACTGCGATCTAAAGCCTACAAGGTCCATGAGGGAGAGCTTTATAAGAAAAGCACAACCGGAGTCCTTCAAAGGTGCATCTCCGAAGAGGAAGGGCGAAACCTTCTGGCTGAAATTCACGCTGGACTCGGCGGGCACCATGCCGCAGCCCGGGCCCTTGTAGGCAAGGCCTTCCGTACAGGATTTTATTGGCCGACGGCCCGAGCAGATGCTCAGGACTTAGTCCAACGATGCGTCGGTTGCCAGCTATTTGCTAATCAAAGCCACATGCCACCCACCGCCCTCAAAACTATACCCATCACCTGGCCGTTCGCGGTCTGGGGGCTTGACATGGTTGGACCCCTTAAAGGGGGAACCCACAAGCAAAAATACCTATTGGTCATGGTGGACAAATTCACCAAATGGATAGAAGCCAAGCCGGTTAAAACGGCCGAATCCGGACCTGTGATAGACTTCATATCTGGGGTAGTACACCGTTATGGCGTCCCCCATAGCATCATCACTGATAACGGCACGAACTTCACGGCCGACGAGGTTAAACTCTGGTGCAAAAATATGGGCATCAAGCTCGACCACGCTTCAGTCTATCACCCTCAAACTAACGGTCAAGTCGAACGAGCAAATGGTCTAATCATGAGCGGCATTAAACCCAGGTTAGTGCGGTCCCTCACGGAATCTAATATGCACCGGGTGGAGGAGCTCGACTCCGTACTCTGGGGGCTGCGGACCACGCCAAATCGCACTACCGGATTCACACCAATTTTTATGGTATACGGCGCAGAGGCAGTTTTGCCCTGCGATATAATTCATGACTCACCTCGCGTGCGCATGTACGAAGAAAGAGAAGCCGAGTTGGATCGGCAGGGCAGTTTGGACGCCTTAGAAGAGGAGCGCAACGTGGCAAAGGCTCGTTCCGCATTCTATCAGCAGCAGGCTCGAAGATATCAAGGCAGAGAAGTACGGGCCAAAACTTACAATGTCGGCGAACTAGTCCTACGCCTGCCGGACAAGAAAAAGGACAAACTCAAGCCTGGGAAGGTCCCTTCATCATCGATCAAGTCCTGACCGGCGGAGCATACCGTCTACGAAACGCATCGAACAACCGACTTGAGCCGAACCCATGGAACGCAGCCCGTCTTCGAAGATTCTACACCTAGTGCCGGACTCAGAGTTCGTCTCCTTCCCCCGACCACATTTTAAATTTTAAGCTGTCTTTTGTTTCTCTCTTCCTTCCTCCTTTTTTCGTAAAGCCTTTGTGGGCTGATCTGCGCATTGTTCGCACACACTTGACGTGCTACTCGCACTCATTATACCTGGGGGCTTCTTTAATAGAAGCTTATTTATATGGGCTTCATGCCCAACACATGTGTCACACTTCCGCATGTACCTTTTATTCACCATTATATGCATCGATATGACTTAAGTTTTGGCCAAGATGGGTTGCCTGGCTCTTGTGCTTACCCCTACGTTCCCGATTGTTCGGCTAGGAGGTAAAGGGAGCACCTATGCGATTGTTACTGCCGGGTCAGCCGGATGTGTACCTTAGACTGGGTGAAGCCGAAAGCTAGCGTTCTTAAGGGAATATTCGGTCGGTGACTTGAAAGATGATTTCTTACTTATTTATTTATCTGCCCCCAGATGCTTTTCTGCTCTTTTCGTAGTCCGGACATGCACTTTAGGGCATGCCTCCCAGGGAAAGGAACCCCTAACGGAACTATTCTCCCTGGAAGATGTTTCTTACTAACCATGTAATATAACATAACTAGTTGGGCACTTGTCTGATAAAGCACTAATGACCCCTACGCCTGGTCTCCATGCATGCCCCGGTTTTTTCATAACCGTGAGGGTATTCAGACACACTCCGGACTGTCGGGTCCCGAGGTTGAAGCGAAAAGGTCCGCAAAGACAAACGATCTACAATCCGGCTAGAAGGCATTTTACCTGTGATTTTAAAATTACATCGTCAAATTGACTGATTGTACTCCTCTTCAATCCCATCTAACAGGCTGTCCAGTTTACAGTCCCATTGGGAATACTTCGTGGCCAACTCTACTTGGCCATACATTTAGCTCACAGGGATCTCCTTCCCATTGGGCCCCACAGGTCCGACCTCGGCCATGTGGTTTGGATCAGCCTTCGTGTACCGCGTCTTCACCATGGCCCAGGCCTCCCTGGCGCCTTGACGGCAGGCCGATATCTTCCACAGACGGAAGCGCTGCCGCGCTCCCTGAAGCTTCCCCGCAAGCCCTCCAAGACCGGCAGGGAGACGGACGGCCATAAGGCCTGGACGACGCGGCTCATCGCCTGCCAAACACGTTCGCGCAGTTGCAACAGCTCGGGAAGTAGGTCACCCGTTGAACCGGACATTTCCTCCGCAGGACGACCTGTGAGCACACCTACAGACACATTTCTGTCAATCGACTTCCTCGCCGAACTCTTCTTTTCAAAAGAGTTTGCTCAAGCACTTACTGTAAATGCCGTGACGAAGCCGCCGACTCTCCTTCACGGAGTCAGACAGCTGGACCCGAACATCTTTCAGTTCTTCGCCCAGCTGGGTGTTGGCATCTTGGAGTTTGTTCCTCTCCTGCTGCACCCTCATAAGCACCTTCTCGCCGGCCTTCAACTGGCGCAGTAGATGTTGCTTGTCCGGATCTAGTCCGGCACCATCTGCCATACTATTGTCAGACTTATATACACGCCGCACTTCATAAACTACTTATCTTTCTGAAATAAGTATTACCAGAGGGGGTCTCTGTGGCTCCCCCTGTGGCGGCGAATGCGGCCTCAAGTTGGGCCTTGCACTCTTGAAGCTCCTGGGACAGGTGGTATTCTTCTCCGTAAGATCCTGCATAACAAATGATCCTTAAATCAGTTATCCTAACTATTTTAAGTCTCGTGGGCTACTGGCATATATAACTATTAAAATTCCTCACCCGTATGTCTTTCACATACTGCTCCGTGGCTCTGGTTAAACCATCTCGAGCGGGACGGAGGTGCGCGTCTCCCGCATTAAAGGCATTCAACGCCTCCGGGGAGAAACACGCGTCACGAAGAACTGTCCGGCGGCGCCTGTGATTCATGGCACTCTCCACCTCAGACATGGTGGCGGACAGCCGGTCAGCATCCTCCGTTGGAGGAGCATCCGGCTCACGCCTTGTGTTCGCCTCCCCCTCCGGACCAGGCGTTGGAGCCTGGCTGGCGGAGGCTTTATTGGCAACCTCTCCGGACATAGTCCGGCGAGCGCTCTTTCTCCTGGAAAAATCATGAGCGTTAATATACCTCCTAGGGATCTTTCCCTTAAATACGGTGGTGCGCCATACCGTCGCGGTGATGTTTCGATTCGCGTCGCACTCCTCTTCCGCCTGCTGGGCCGAAATGACCCTTGTTGGTCAGCCGCCGCGAGTTCGGGTTCCCACCTTAATGGCACCTCCTACGGGGCACCGTTGGTATACGGTGGTCAGAAATAGGCATGGATGAGTAATAATGTCAGGACTATGGTCACAGTTACCTGGGAAGCCGTAGATAAATCGGGGTAGTCGAACGTAATGGCGACCAAAGCATTGTCCATGCTAAGTTGGTGGAACACCCCATCGATCAGCTCCACCTCTATGTCTGGATCCTCTTCGGAGGCCGGATCAAGGGATCGTCCCGGATCCTCGGGTTGTGGAGTCAGGCTGTGTATGCCCTCTACATCCCGGCGCAGTTCCTGCGTCGAAATCACAAAGTGAGACACTTAACTTTGGAAATACGGATCAGATAGATAAACGTCCGCTTACCCAGCTCCGAGGGTTATTCATGGAGAATCCATTCAATGGACTCGCGCGGAGGAAGTCCTCTTTCTCCCCCTTGTACAAACCAGACAGGATCTTCACCAGATCGGCAACTGATCCCGGCCCCTTGCGGCCATGACGGGTGGCGTCATTCTCCCCGTTGAAATCCCACATGGGGTGGCCCCTATATTGGAGCGGCTGCACCCCTCGCATGATGCACGTGGCCATGACTCCAATCATGGTCAATCCGGAATGAGCCAGTAACCTTATCCGACCCATCAGATATTGGACGCTCCTATCATTCTCCCGTTGAGGGCTACGCGGGCGCCAACCCAGGAGTTTCTTCAGAGGAGCATTGCTGAACTCTGGGAGGCTAATCCGAACTGGGTCCGGCAGTGGGGCGTCTTCCATATAAAACCATTTCGAAGGCCAGTCTTCGGACGCCTTCTTCGGGGTTCCGGATAAATATCCGGTCCCGGTGATGCGCCATATTTCGGCTCCGCCCACTTGATATATCGACCCCTCGTGAGAACGGGGTACAAGGCAAAACAATCTCTTCAACAGCGCAAAATGGGCCTCGATGCCCAAGAACAGCTCGCAAAGGGCTACAAAGCCCGCGATGTGCAAGATGGAGGCAGGTGTAAGGTGGTGAAGCTGGAGCCCATAGAACTCCAGGAGCCCCCGGAGAAACGGATGTATGGGAAATCCGAGTCCCCTTATTAGATAAGGGACGAAGCATACCCGCTCTCCTTTGGAGGGATTGGGGGCGCTCTCCGCCTGCTTCCCACCTTTGTAGGTGGCCAGTCCGGCTCAAACCGGAACCATGAAGGCTGGGGGAAGGTATCCCTCCGCTTGGAGCGTCACCAGCTCGCTGTGTGGGACTGAACATCTCCTCCAATCTCCTAGCTGAGGGCTGGGAGCACGAGAGGAGGAGCCGCGTCGACTGTCCATGATGGAGTGGATTTTTGTCAGAGGCGCTTCAATGAGTACTCGCGGAAGTAGGATGGTGTGATTTGGATCTAGATCCTTGCCTCTCTTATAGGCAGCCTATTTGCGTAGCTAGGGGGTAAAACGTAAAAATACCCTGGCTTTTCGCATTCATACGACATGTGGAAGAGGGCCATTATTGGACGTGGAAGCCAAGGAGCGCAACATTTATAAGGAAGCCGGACACTATTCGGCAAGCGCATGGAATTTGGAGGAGAACCCGCCTTGCAAAGCCGAAGACAATATATGCACCGGACTAATCGTCATTGAAGCCTGGTTCGGGGGCTACTGAGGGAGTCCTGGACTAGGGGGTGTCCGGATAGCTGAACTATCATCATTGGCCGGACTCCAAGACTATGAAGATACAAGATTGAAGACTTCGTCCCGTGTCTGGATGGGACTTCCCTTAGCGTGGAAGGCAAGCTTGGCAATACAGATATGTAGATCTCCTACCATTGTAACCGACTCTGTGTAACCCTAGCCCTCTCCGGTGTCTATATAAACCGGAGGGTTTTAGTCCATAGGACGAACAACAATCATACCATAGGCTAGCTTCTAGGGTTTAGCCTCCTTGATCTCGTGGTAGATCCACTCTTGTACTACCCATATCATCAATATCAATCAAGCAGGAGTAGGGTTTTACCTCCACCGAGAGGGCCCGAACCTGGGTAAAAACATCGTGTCCCTTGTCTCCTGTTATCATCCGCCTAAACACACAGTTCGGGACCCCCTACCCGAGATCCGCCGGTTTTGACACCGGCAGGGGGTGATTAGACTACTTGACCAAATAAAAAACTTATCCTTTTCCCAATTTTAGTCTTTGGCAGATTTTAGCTATCTTAGCACAGGTCAAGCAATCTTAACACAATTCAAGCAAGCATGCAAAGAGTATATGAGCAGCGGAAAGTAAAGCATGCAACTTGCAAGAATATAAATGGAAGGGTTTGGAGGATTCAAACGCAATTTGGAGACACGGTGATTTTTGAGCCGTGGTTCCGATAGGTGGTGCTATCGTACATCCACGTTGACGGAGACTTCAACCCACGAAGGGTAACGGTTGCGTGAGTCCACGGAGGGCTCCACCCATGATGGGTCCACTAAGAAGCAACCTTGTCTATCCCACCATGGCCGTCGCCCACGAAGGACTTGCCTCACCAGCAGTAGATCTTCACGAAGTAGGCGATCTCCTTGCCCTTACAAACTTCTTGGTTCAACTCCACAATCTTGTCGGAGGCTCCCAAGTGACGCCTAGCCAATCTAGGAGACACCACTCTCCAAGAAGTAACAAATGGTGTGTTGATGATGAACTCCTTGCTCTTGTGCTTCAAATGATAGTCGCCCCAACACTCAACTCTCTCTCACAGGATTTGGATTTGGTGGAAAGAAGATTTGAGTGGAAAGCAACTTGGGGAAGGCTAGAGATCAAGATTCATATGGTAGGAATGGAATATCTTGGCCTCAACACATGAGTAGGTGGTTCCTTCTCAGAAACAGCAAGTTGGAAGTGTAGGTTTGTTCTGATGGCTCTCTCCACGAATGAAGAGGAGGTGGAGGGGTATTTATAGCCTCCACACAAAATCTAACAGTTACACACAACTTGCCAAACTCGGTGGGACCGAATTGGTAAATTCGGTCAGACCGATTTATCAAATCTAGTGACCGTTAGGATTTTCGATGGGACTGACATGCAACTCGGTAAGACCGATATGGTTAGGGTTAGGGCATAACATAATCTCGGTGAGACCGATTATACAAACTTGGTGATACCGATTTTGTAATAAGCTAACTAGAGAGTTGGTCAGGTAAAGTCGGTGGGACCAGTTCGCTCATTTTGGTGGGACCGAAATGTTACGATAAGGAAACAGGGAGTTTACATTGCAATCTCGGTGGGGCCGATCGCTCATCTCGGTTGTACCGAAACGTTATGAAGGGAATCAGATAGATTACAATCCCATCTCGGTGAGACCGAGATCCCTATCGGTGAGACCGATTTGCCTAGGGTTTGTGGCAGTGGCTAAGACATCTGAACTCGGTGGCGCCGGGTAGAAAGAATCGGTGGGTCTGAGTTTGACTTTTGGTTTAGGTCATATGTGGATATGAGAAAGTAGTTGAGGGTTTTGGAGCATATCACTAAGCACTGTAGAGCAAGAAACTCATTAAGCAACACCTCATCCCTCCTTGATAGTATTGACTTTTCCTATAGACTCAATGTGATCTTGGATCACTAAAATATAAAATGTAGAGTCTTGAGCTTTTGAGCTTAAGCCAATCCTTTTATCCTTAGCATTTTGAGGGATCCACTTTTCTCATCCATGCCATGCCATCCATTGAGCTTTTCCTGAAATATTCATCTTGGAATGATGTTAGCTCAATGAGCTATATGTTGTTAGGATATACCAAAATCACCTAGGGATAGTTGCACTTTCAGGGACTCCGAACTATCTTCGGTACATCAAAACACATGAACTCATCATATAACTGTCATCTAACTTTAAGCGTGCGGACCCTACGGGTTCGAGAACTATGTAGACATGACCGAGACACGTCTCTGGTCAATAACCAATAGCGGAACCTGGATGCTCATATTGGCTCCTACATATTCTACGAAGATCTTTATCGGTCAAACCGCATAACAACATACGTTGTTCCCTTTGTCATTGGTATGTTACTTGCCCGAGATTCAATCGTCGGTATCTCAATACCTAGTTCAATCTCGTTACTGGCAAGTCTCTTTACTCGTTATGTAATGCATCATTCCGTAACTAACTCATTAGCTACATTGCTTGCAAGGCTTATAGTGATGTGCATTACCGAGAGGGCCCAGAGATACCTCTCCGACAATCGGAGTGACAAAACCTAATCTCGAAATACGCCAACTCAACATGCACCTTTGGATAAACCTGTAGAGCTTCTTTATAATCACCCAGTTACGTTGTGACGTTTGGTAGCACACAAAGTGTTCCTCTGGTAAACGGGAGTTGCATAATCTCGTAGTTGTAGGAACATGTATAAGTCACGAAGAAAGCAATAGCAACATACTAAACGATCAAGTGCTAAGCTAACGGAATGGGTCAAGTCAATCACATCATTCTCCTAATGATGTGATCCCGTTAATCAAATAACAACTCATGTTCATGGTCAGGAAACATAACCATCTTTGATTAACGAGCTAGTCAAGTAGAGGCATACTAGTGACACTATGTTTGTCTATGTATTCACACATGTATTATGTTTCCAGTTAATACAATTCTAGCATGAATAATAAACATTTATCATGATATAAGGAAATAAATAATAACTTTTTTATTTCCTCTAGGGCATATTTCCTTCAGTCTCCCACTTGCACTAGAGTCAATAATCTAGATTACATAGTAATGATTCTAACACCCATGGAGCCTTGGTGCTGACCATGTTTTGCTCGTGGAAGAGGCTTAGTCAACGGGTCTGCAACATTCAGATCCATATGTATCTTGCAAATCTCTATGTCTCCCACCTGGACTTGGTCCCGGATGG
Organism: Triticum timopheevii; assembly: GCA_963921465.1. Classification (NCBI taxonomy): domain Eukaryota; kingdom Viridiplantae; phylum Streptophyta; class Magnoliopsida; order Poales; family Poaceae; genus Triticum; species Triticum timopheevii. The sequence goes on along the minus strand of OY997272.1, from coordinate 65,398,967 downwards.
AATTGAAGCGTCTCTTGATGTGCTTGGTCCTCTTGTGAAATCTGGATTCCTTTGCCAAGGCAATTGCACCAGTATTGTCACAGAAAATTTTCATTGGTCCCAATGCACTAGGTATGACACCTAGATCGGATATGAACTCCTTCATCTAGACTCCTTCATTTGCTGCTTCTGAAGCAGCTATGTACTCCGCTTCGCATGTAGATCCCGCCATGATGCTTTGTTTAGAACTGCACCAACTGACAACTCCACCGTTCAATATAAACACGTATCCGGTTTGCGATTTAGAATCGTCCGGATCAGTGTCAAAGCTTGCATTGATGTAACCATTTATGACTAGCTCTTTGTCACCTCCATAAACGAGAAACATATCCTTAGTCCTTTTAGGTATTTCAGGATATTCTTGCCCGCTGTCCAGTGATCCACTCCTGGATTACTTTGGTACCTCCCTGCTAAACTTATTGCTAAGCATACATCAGGTCTAGTACACAACATTGCATACATGATAGAGCCTATGGCTGAAGCATAGGGAACATCTTTCGTTTTCTCTCTATCTTCTGCTGTGGTTGGGCATTGAGTCTGACTCAACTTCACACCTTGTAATACAGGCAAGAACCCTTTCTTTGATTGATCCATTTTGAACTTTTTCAAAACTTTATCAAGGTATGTGCTTTGTGAAAGTCCAATTAAGCGTCTTGATCTATCTCTATAGATCTTGATGCCTAATATGTAAGCAGCTTCACCGAGGTCTTTCATTGAAAAACTTTTATTCAAGTATCCTTTTATGCTATCCAGAAATTCTATATCATTTCCAATTAACAATATGTTGTCTACATATAATATCAGAAATGCTACAGAGCTCCCACTCACTTTCTTGTAAATACAGGCTTCTCCAAAAGTCTGTATAAAACCATATGCTTTGATCACACTATCAAAGCGTTTATTCCAACTCCGAGAGGCTTGCACCAGTCCATAAATGGATCACTGGAGCTTGCACACTTTGTTAGCACCTTTTGGATCGACAAAACCTTCTGGTTGCATCATATACAACTCTTCTTCCAGAAATCCATTCAGGAATGCAGTTTTGACATCCATTTGCCATATTTCATAATCGTAAAATGCGGCAATTGCTAACATGATTCGGACAGACTTAAGCATCGCTATGGGTGAGAAAGTCTCATCGTAGTCAACTCCTTGAACTTGTCGAAAACCTTTCGCAACAAGTCGAGCTTTGTAGACAGTTACATTACCATCAGCATCAGTCTTCTTCTTGAAGATCCATTTATTCTCGATGGCTTGCCGATCATCGGGCAAGTCAACAAAAGTCCATACTTTGTTCTCATACATGGATCCCATCTCAGATTTCATGGCCTCAAGCCATTTTGCAGAATCTGGGCTCATCATCGCTTCCTCATAGTTTGTAGGTTCGCCATGGTCAAGTAACATGACCTCCAGAATAGGATTACCGTACCACTCTGGTGCAGATCTTACTCTAATTGACCTACGAGGTTCAGTAGTAACTTGATCTGAAGTATCATGATCAATATCATTAGCTTCCTCACTGATTGGTATAGTTGTCACAGGAACCATTTTCTGTGATGAACTACTTTCCAATAAGGGAGCAGGTACAGTTACCTCATCAAGTTCTACTTTCCTCCCACTCACTTCTTTTGAGAGAAATTCCTTCTCTAGAAAGTATCCGAATTTAGCAACAAAAGTCTTGCCTTCAGATCTGTGATAGAAGGTGTACCCAATAGTCTCCTTTGGGTATCCTATGAAGACACATTTCTCCGACTTAGGTTCGAGCTTATCTGGTTGAAGTTTCTTCACATAAGCATCGTAGCCGCAAACTTTAAGAAACGACAACTTTGGTTTCTTGCCAAACCACAGTTCATAAGGCGTCGTCTCAACGGATTTTGATGGTGCCCTATTTAACGTGAATTCAGCCGTGTCTAAAGCATAACCCCAAAATGATAGTGGTAAATCAGTAAGAGACATCATAGATCGCACCATATCTAGTAAAGTATGATTACGACGTTCGGACACACCATTACGTTGTGGTGTTCCAGGTGGCGTGAGTTGCGAAACTATTCCGCATTGTTTCAAATGTAAACCAAACTCGTAACTCAAATATTCTCCTCCACGATCAGATCGTAGAAACTTTATTTTCTTGTTATGATGATTTTCCACTTCACTTTGAAATTCTTTGAACTTTTCAAATGTTTCAGACTTGTGTTTCATTAAGTTGATATACCCATATCTGCTTAAATCTTCTGTGAAGGTGAGAAAATAACGATACCCGCCGCGAGCCTCAATGTTCATTGGACCACATACATCAGTATGTATGATTTCCAACAAATCTATTGCTCGCTCCATAGTTTCGGAGAACGGCTGTAACACCCCAAAATTTTTAACCTTATTTTATTAATTAAAATTTTTTCCAGGAACTTAAACTTTTGTTTTCTGGATTTTCTTTTGATTTCAGAACCATTCTTCCCTTTATTTTTATGGAGTTTTTACCTCAAGTGAAAAACTTCCCAATTTTATTGGACTCTCTTACCCTCTCAAATAAAACTTTTCTTTTTATCAGAGGAGTTAATTATAAATTTTTTTCCCTGATCTTTATTCCTTTAAAAATGGTTTTTCCATGGTTTGTGGTCCTATTTGAACTACACCCATTTGATAAATTCTTTTAAAAATCCCACCAAAATTTGGAGATGTCATGTGATGTTTCTAAACCACTTTTATGCAAAAATACACTTTATTCATGAAATATTTTGAGCTCTACCCCAAATTTTCAAATCTGGTCCAGTGGGCAATTTTACACTACAACCTATTTAAATATTTCTTTAAAACTTCCACCAAAATTGTGAGTTGTCAATAGGAGTATTTTATTCAACTTTATGCAAAAACCCAGTGATGTTCTTTGAAAAATTTGAGTGAATCAACCTCATTTCCGTCCTGGTGCAACTTGGTGATTTGTACTGCAACCATCTTCTAACTTGCTCCTCCACCCATGAGCTTTCTCCTACTTGTAGTCCTCCATGCTAAACCCCTAAGTCCAGGAGCATGCACCCATTGGATCATTTTTGGTTCATGAAATAATGCCATTTACCTCCTGTCCAGAATTGAAGTTTTGCAAAACTTGCACTAGGAAGTTTGTGCTTTTCACAAACTAACCTCACCACCCTCTTACTCATCTAAAGAGACCCCAATCTGTAAGATTTGACCACCCCAAGAAATGCCTAGGTGCCTGTGGCATTTTGTCAAACACCTTGAGTGCATGAACAGCTTTGACATGACTTTTGTCATTGCACTGTGACCTTGCACCTCTGGGAAAACTAACCTGTCCACTAAGCCTCTAGATGACTTTAACCTAGGTCTGTTAAACCCCAACCTCACCCGAGACCTCTAGCATGCCGTGGCATTTTGTCGAGCACGTTCCGTGCGTGCTCTGGGCGCGAGCAGAGCACGCGTTTTGCATGTGCCACGCCCGAGCCGCCGCGTCGTGCCCCTGGTTTTGCCCTCACTACAGAGCCGTGCCACACACTCTCCCTCTCACCAGAACACGCCAAGCAGCCCCTCGCCACGTCTCCGGCAAGCCAGGAGCTAGCCGCCATGGCCGCCCGACCGCCCTTGCTCTGGTCGGCGCCGCCCGAGCCTCTCCCGCTCGCCACCTGCCCCCTGGAGCAGCGTGAGCTCATCCACAAGCGTGTTCCCTAGCGCTCGTCGCCGCCACGTCCCCTGGATGCTACAAAAAGACGGTCGCCAGTGAGCTTATCCACGGCCGCCGCGAACCGACTTGGATGTGCTATAAAAGGAGGCCCCCGAGCTCCTCCGAGCACTCAGGCAGCCTCACACCACTCTTCTCGTGCCCCCTTAGTCGTCAATCAAAGAGAGGAGGCCGTCTTCACCCTCTCCGGTCAGCTCGGCCGCCGCCCCGTCCCGGTCCGTTCCGACGCAACCAAAGCCTCCCCTTGACCCCCAACACCACCGTTTGACCCCCCTTGAACCCGCGGAGCTGCCTAGCCTCCCAGACGCAGCTAGGAACCACCATGGCCAGAACCCCCAAATCCACCGAAGCCTTCCCTCTGCCGCAGAGCTCGCTGCCGGCGATTCTCTCCACCCCCGGCGACCCTACAACCACCGGGAGGACCGCCTAGGAGTGGAGGATCCATCCTTGCACTCGGATGCCCTCGAGGAACCACCGTTCACCGGCGAAGATCGTCGGAGCCCCGCCCCGTTCGGACAGGGGAGGGAGAAGAGGCACTGCGACTGGTCAAACCTGACCAGTGGGCCAGGCGGGCCCACTGTCAGTGACCCACACGCCCCCCACGCATGCATAAGTGGAGGCGCGTTTCCAGAGTACGCCTTCGACGTGTACGTATATTCGAATCGTTTTTCCTTTTTCTGTTTTATTTTTAAAAACAGATTTTGACCACAACTTTGACTGGCTATAACTTTTTAAATATAACTCCAAATGAATTGATTCTTTTTCCTACCTCTCCCAAATATTGTCTAGTTTATTTTAAGGTTTATTTCAAAAAAATTTAGACAACTTTTTGGTACTGTTTTTGAAACTATATATTGATTCAAAAATATTTTAAATAGGATTTTTGGAGAGAGGAGAAAGCCTTCAAAGGTTTTGGAGTGCACCCTGCCTCCCCACAACTTGAAGGCCAACATCCTGAACCCTGGCATAATATTTTTGGTGTGTTAGTTGACGCGGTTATAACACCACCTTACTTCGGAAAAACTCGTTATTTTATGTGGTGATACGATCATTTGCATGAATGCATATTAGTGATTTCCTTGCTGTTGGAAATGAATATACTTGTGATGGTAATCATCCTCATGTACCTTGCATGCATGCCGGAAAGGAATCCGGGAACGCCTCTGCCTTGGGTAGGCGTGAGCTTGTCGCCGGTCTCCGTCGGGACGGTTATGTTCGGTATGGCATAGTAAGGTATAATGAGTGGTGAATTTGTTGGTTGAAATATACTTGTTATACATGTCATGCAGGGAATTTATAAACCTCCTGAGTCGACCATAGATCGAGTCTCGTTCCAGTAACCCCCGCACTTGTTTCGTGCTACCACTTGTCCCTGCCACAGGTAGGGTACGGTTCAGTAATTTGTCAACCCCTTTCTAGCACACACCATACAGAGGGACCGGGATGAGGGTACCATGGCCATGGATTAAAGCCAGTCATCCGGTCAGGGGGCATGCGTGTTTTGGTTGTAGCCGAGGGGGTAGCTTCCCCAGTTTTGCGCGCGGTATAAATTTTGTGATCCCATTCTAATCGAGGTTGTAGCCTCCCCACTTAGAGTTTTGCTTAACGAGTGTCGTGGGTGATTCCAGACACCAGTAAGTTAAGCTGGTGTGTGAAAGTCAGGTGCGTTTTCATTTAAAAGACCGTAGACGGAATTAGTCCCGATGGACTAAAGGAATCCATTGCTCGCGGGTAAAGAGTACACCGTCTGCAGAGATTAAACCTATTCGAATAGCCGTGTCCATGGTTAAGGACTACAGTCTGGGATGGGTCAAGTGTCGGTCTTAGTGTCGGGCTTCGGAGGAGAAATTGTTAAACCAGAACTTGGATTGTGACTTGTGACTTGTGATGATTATGATTATTATTATTATGGACTAACCCATTATATCATTGAGTATCCCTGGGACGGTTCTACCTCCTGGATATTCATTGTGATTATTTATTTTATAAGCCCTTTATGTGGTGTCGCTGAGACGCCCGACTGTGGCATTGCTTGTTATTTATTTACTTTATAAGCCCTTTATGTGGTGTCGCTGAGACGCCCGACTATGGCATTGCTTGTTATTTATTTCCTTTATAAGCCCTTTATGTGGTGTCGCTGAGACGCCCGACTGTGGCATTGCTTGTTATTTATTTACTTTATAAGCCCTTTACGTGGTGTCGCAGAGACGCCCGACTGTGGCATTGTTTGTTATTTATTTACTTTATAAGCCCTTTATGTGGTGTCGCACAGATGCCCGACTGCGGCACTTTATTTCCACTCCATTATTGCTTATTCATGTTGCATATAAATAACCTGCTTGCATGCATAAAAGATTTTTATTTATGACTGACGACGTGATCATAGAATATTTCAAGTGCATGATTATCATTTATATTATACCCGTGTTCAAAATGTTTGCGAGTACATTCAAAGTACTCACTGGCTTGTCCCTAGCTATTGTCTTGGCCATATTTCTTGCATGGAGAGGAGCATTGCGATGACAGCCCCGGAAACTAAGCAACGGTGATAGCAGCCTCACGAAGATAGGAGTTAACCTGGTCAGCTGTTCCTGTGGGAAATGGAGTCCCATAGACAATGATGATTCACAAACCGCTTCCGCCATCAACCACTAGAAACCATTTGTTGTACTCACATGCCAGAATGGTCTTGTACTACATATTTTGTATTTTTCTTGGAATTTCTGTATCAAGTTGGTGCCTCATTAGCTAACAGTAATCCTGGGGCTGGTGAGCACAACGACCATTTTCTGGAAATTCATACCCGGAAAACCGGTCGTGACAACGTCGTTTTAGTCATCTTGCTCATGAGGCACGGTTCGGAAGTACCAAGTGATTCATAATCAAGTGATTCCAGAAGTCCATCAGTATGGAGTTTCTTCATGCGTTTTACACCAATATGACCCAAACGGTAGTGCCACAAATAAGTTGCACTCTCATTATCAACTCTGGATCTTTTGGCTTCAACATTACGAATATGTGTATCACTACTATCGAGATTTAATAAAAATAGACCACTCTTTAAGCGTGCATGATAACCCACAAATGTAGGGGATCGCAACAGCTTTCGAGGGTAAAGTATTCAACCCAAATTTATTGACTCGACACAAGGGGAGCCAAAGAATATTCTTGAGTATTAGCAGTTGAGTTGTCAATTCAACCACACCTGGATAACTTAGTATCTGCAGCAAAGTATTTAGTAGCAAAGTAGTATGATAATAAAGGTAACATTAGCAAAAGTAATGTTTTTGGGTTTTGTAGTAATTGTAACAATAGCAACAGGAAAGTAAATAAGCGAAGAACAATATGTCAAAAGCTCGTAGGCAATGGATCAGTGATGGATAATTATGTCAGATGTGATTCCTCATGTAATAGCTATAACATAGGGTGACACAGAACTAGCTCCAGTTCATCAATGTAATGTAGGCATGTATCTGTAAATAGTCATTCGTGCTTATGGAAAAGAACTTGCATGACATCTTTTGTCCTACCCTCCCGTGGCAGCGGGGTCCTAGTGGAAACTAAGGGATATTAAGGCCTCCTTTTAATAGAGAACCGAAACAAAGCATTAACACATAGTGAATACACGAACTCCTCAAACTACGGTCATCACCGAGAAGTATCCCGATTGGTGTCACTTCGGGGTTGTCGGATCATAACACATTATAGGTGACTATAGACTTGCAAGATAGGATCTAGAACACACATATATTCATGAAAACATAATAGGTTCAGATCTGAAATCATGGCACTCGGGCCCTAATGACAAGCATTAAGCATAGGAAAGTCATAGCAACATCAATCTCAGAACATAGTGGATACTAGGGATCAAACCCTAACAAAACTAACTTGATCTTACATGGTTAATCTCATCCAACCCATCACCGTCCAGCAAGCCTATGATCGAATTACTCACGCACGATGGTGAGCATCATGAAATTGGTGATGGAGGATGGTTGATGATAACGACGATGACGAATCCCCCTCTCCGGAGCCCCGAACGGACTCCAGATCAGCCCTCCCAAGAAAGATTAGGGCTTGGCGACCGCTCCGTATCGTAAAACGCAATGAAACTTTCTCTCTGATTTTTTTCTCCCAGAACGTGAATATATGGAGTTGGAGTTGAGGTCGGTGGAGGTCCAGGGGGCCCACGAGACAGGGGGGCGCGCCCAGGGGGAGGGGGCGCGCCCACCCTTGTGGACAGGGTGTGGCCCCCCTGGTCTTGATTCTTTTGCCAGTATTTTTATATTTTCCAAAAAGTGCCTCCGTGGATTTTCAGGACATTCCGAGAACTTTTCTTTTCTACACATAGAACAACATCATGGCAGCTCTGCTGAAAACAATGTCAGTCCGGGTTAGTTTCATTCAAATCATGCAAGTTAGAGTCCAAAACAAGGGCAAAAGTGTTTGGAAAAGTAGATACATTGGAGACGTAGCAACTCCCCCAAGCTTAAACCTTTGCTTGTCCTCAAGCAATTCAGTTGATAAACTGAAAGTGATAAAGAAAAACTTTTACAAACTCTGTTTGCTCTTGTTGTTGTGAACATGCAAAGCCATCATTCAGGTTTCAGCAAATATTATGAACTAACCATACTCGCAATAACACCTAGGTCTCGCAATTACTCATATCAATAGCATAATCAGCTAGCGAGCCATAATAATAAAACTCAAATGACAACACTTTCTCAAAACAATCATAACATGATATAACAAAATGGTATCTCGCTAGCCCTTTCTCAGACTGCAAAACATAAATGTAGAGCGCCTTTAAAGAACAAGGACCGACTAAACATTGTAATTCATGGTAAAAGAGATCCAGTCAAGTCATACCCAATATAAACCAATAATAATGAATGCAAATGACAATGTGCTCTCCAGCGGGTGCTTTTTAATAAGAAGGGTGATGACTCAACATAAAAGTAAATAGATAGGCCCTTCGCAGAGGGAAGCAAGGATTTGTAGAGGTGCCAGAGCTTGATTTTCAAATAGAGATTGAATAACATTTTGAGTGGCATACTTTTGCTGTCAACGCAACAACTATGAGATGGCTGTATCTTCCATACTACATGCATTATAGGCAGTTCCTAAACAGAATGGTAAAGGTTTATACTCCCCCAACCACCAACAAGCATCAATCCATGGCTTGCTCAAAACAACGAGTGCCTCCAACTAACAACAGCCCTAGGGGAGTTTCGTTTAATTATTTTGATTTGCTTTGATCTTTTTGGATTAGGGGACTGGGCATCTCGGTTACCAGCCCTTTCTCGTGAATGAGGAGCGGAGTCCACTCCTCTTGAGAATAACCCACCTAGCATGGAAGATATAGGCAGCCCTAGTTGAAACATGAGCTGCTCGAGCATACAAAACTGAATTTCATTTGAAGGTTTGGAGTTTGGCACATACAAATTTACTTGGAACAGCAGGTAAATACCGCATATAGGTAGGTATGGTGGATTCATATGGAACAACTTTGGGGTTTATGGAGTTTGGATGCACAAGCAGTATTCCCGCTTAGTACAGGTGAAGGCTAGCAAAAGACTGGGAAGCGACCAACTGAGAGAGCGACAACAGTCGTAAGCATGCATTAAAATCAATTCACACCGAATACAAGCATGAGTAGGATATAATCTACCATGAACATAAATATCATGAAGGCTATGTTGATTTGTTTCAACTACATGCGTGAACATGTGCCAAGTCAAGTCACTCAATTCATTCAAAGGAGGATACCATCCCATCATATCACATCATAATCATTCTAATAGCATGTTGGCATGCAAGGTAAACCATTATAACTCATAGCTAATCAAGCATGGCACAAGCAACTATAATCTCTAAATGACATTGCAAATATGTTTACTTCATAGTAAGCTTGAATCAGAAATGATGAACTCATCATATTTACAAAAACAAGAGAGGTCGAGTTCATACCAGCTTTTCTCATCTCAATAAGTCCATCATATATCGTCATTATTACCTTTCACTTGCACAACCGAATGATGTGTATAATAATAATAGTGCACGTCACTACAAAAAAATACACTTTCGTGATGATACGTGTTTGCCACAGTAGGTCGCGTTTTTTGTCATGCATGTACATCCATGAAAAATTTATGACAGAATCAAGATAGTCATACCTGCGCTGTCGTAGAAGTGTTCCATGACATTACCAAAATTATCATCACAGAAGTGTCCACTTCCATGACGATAAATCGCGCGTCACAGAAGTGCTTTCGTCAAGGGTGACCGACACATGGCATCCATCGTAACGGAATGCCGTTAAGCTATCGGGTCGGGTTTTGGATCCGATAACCCGTTAACAGCCCCGACCAATGGGGATTTCCCACATGTAAAATCATCATTGGCTGGAGGAAACACATGTCGGCTCACCGTTGGGACAGATGTCATTCACTCATTGGACAGAAGGCGCCTATGATACGTCGACACGTGGCACGGCCCAACAGAGGCCCATTCCTGTGAAAAGGCCGTCCCATTTGACTTAGTCAAAAGGTGGCAGCCGGCCCATGGAAAGCCTGTTAACGGCTTGTTCGCATATAGCCCATTTACAGCCTGCTAACCCAAGGCCCATTACGCCCTATCCGAATTAGGCCCAGTAGCGTCATCTGGGCCATCCAATATGATTCTAGCCCGTTTTCACTTCTGGCCCATGACGTCTTTCGGCCCATATGAGGCCCTATGTAACTCTTGGCCTATTAACGACCCGTGGTGAAACTGGCCCGCAATGAACAGTGTATCACTTTACACCCACTAACGGCCCGTGGTGAAACTAGCCCGTAATGAACAGTATATCACTTTATACCCATTAAGGGCCCATTATTCAGTTGGGCTGTTTCCAGCAAATGTTATCTTTCGGCCTTCTCAGAGCCCATTTATTCTTGGGCTCATTTCCAGCATTCGTTTACTTACGGCCCGTTACTGTCATTTTCTGCTTGTGGGCCAAATTCAGCCCGTGGTTACATCGGCCCATTTGTGGTCCGTTAATACGTTGGGTCGTTTTCATAGCGTCATCAAATACTGCCTATTAACGATGGCTCGTTATGGTCATACGGCCCGTATAAGGCCCATTAATGATACGACCCGTAGAAGGCCCATTGTTTCTACGGCCCGTAGAAGGCCCATTGTTTCTACGGCCTGTAGAAGGCCTACTGTTTCTATGGCCCGTAGAAGGCCCACTGTTTCTACGGCCCGTAGGAGGCCCAGTGTCACCACAGTAAATATTAGCCCATGGTTATTGTGGCCTAGTTTTAAAAAGAACTGCACTGACTACAAGCAAACAAATAAACAAGACAACAAGGAAATAAATAAGCAAGCAACTTATGCTAGGCTATCACGGCTGTTACACATATTACATCCACTGGGCATCAAAGTTCGCCACCAGTGCAAATATAGGGAACAAAGCAGCATATCATATACACTGGTTGTCAAAGTTGGCGACCAACGCAAATAAACGCTGCAGCAAAACAAATCTAGAACTGAAACCACTTCAGAAGATCTCAAGAAACAATATCCTGGGTACCCATAATGCTGGCAAGATGCTTAGCAAGCTTATTAACTTTCTCTTGTTTGGCGCTTAAATCCTCCAGTGCTTGCTGTTGCACCAGAAAATATGCATCTGAATTCTGCAGGGACTTCCTCAGTCCTTCAGCTTCCTGTTGCAGCACATCTGATCGATGTCTTTCAACTTGAAGTTGAGACTCAAGAAGATGAACTGATTCAGGCAGCGAGTTCGAAGAGCTTGTGCCAGCAGTAGTGGCCAGTAACTCGAACACTACATCAAAACAGGACTTTTGGGTTCCCTCACTATCGTCAAGATAGTTTTTATCAGCTTTCTTGGAGACCAACAGGGATGTCTCACTATCTTGAATCTTATCTGCATTACTTCCTTTACCATTGGATAACGCGGTACTGTTCTCCAATATTTTGTCCGCATTCTAAAAGAGAAACAAGCAGACACATCACATGTTTACCATGTTGTATATGAAACTCATTTTGGTAAATGAGTTCAGTAGTAAAGTGGACATGATAACAACATGAAACAAACATATATCTATGTGCCATGGTCACTTTATGGTCTATATCATTCTAGTTTTTATTGCCAAATCAAGATAGAGACACAGTTCAAATAATATTTGTTCAAGACAAAGCAGAATAGACATAATATAAGTGTGGTAACTATAGAGCAATAACAACACTTGTAATGTGCATGACATGAGAACATAACTGTTTATTCAATTGAAACTGAAATCAACATAGAGCAGGTTACAACAGCAAACCAGTTAAAGAAACAGGTTTAAAACATATCTGTTGCGCCATTGGAGTTTCAATTCCATCCTTCAAATTTGAAAATAGTTGGTATGAGTAAATATAGTAATGCAAGAGCAAAGGAGTATGAACCATAGCTACAAAACCTGACATGAGAACAAATCTTCTTCTCCTTTAAGCGTTGAGTTGGGATTCGGAGTGGTGGTCCTCGTGCTTTGGGCACTGCAGTTCCCTTACTAACCGCTCGTGTTTGGGTGCTCTGTGGTGGAGACGGTGCTGTGTCAACTGGAACTGGGTTACTATCTGCCGGGGTTGGGGTTAGAAGGGGTGTAGTTGGTTCTCTGTCCAACTGGGTAGGGGTACAATCTGCGAGAGTCTGGGTTATGTGTGGTGGATCTGGTCCTTGGGCAAGTACAACCGTGGTTCTATCTGCATCAACTGGTAGCACTATCTTTTCTAAAGACCGTGTTGTTACTCCCTTAGATACTGCCATCACACTCTCCAATTCAAATGGCTGATAAACAAGAAAAGTAATTGAAAGTATAGACATTGTATGGTAGACAGGTGCAATGGATAGTGGAGAATAAAAGAGGGCATGAAATAATTCTTATTTATGTTGTCTAACCAAACAGGATAGCATGACACAATTTCACATATATGATGGCTAACTAAATAGGATAGCATGACACAGTTTCACATTATGATGGCTAACTAAAAAATATGGAAAGACATAGTTCAAAATATGGGACTATGTAAACAGGATGACATGACATAACTATATAATGTGTTTATTAAATAGGTTGGCATGCCATAATTCACATACATTCATGGATAGAATGCCATAATTCTAACTATGATGACTATAAACACTAAATAGGATGAGATGATATAACTATATGATGTCTTTATTAAATGGGTTGCCATGCCATAATTCAGATAGATGATGTGTATGTACTATGTAAACATGATGGCATGATATAATTCAAATATATGATTTATATAGTAAGCAAGTAAGCAGATGGCAATCTATATATGATGTAAAAACTAAGCAATGCAAGACAACATGCATGACATGGGTAATATAACCCTGCCAAGTTTGAGCATAGACCTCAGGGGGGAAATAGGACTGGTCATCAGTCTCTGAATCCTCCTCTGAGGAGCTCTCCGTAGCCAGCAAGATGTCTGCTTCAGCAGGTATCATTGTCTGCTCTGAATACCTTGTTTTCACTCTAGATACTTCCATCACCGCTTCAAATGGCTGATGCACAGGAAGAGTAGTTGAATATACAAACGTTGTCAACAAATGGAACACGTAATACAAAAAAATGATAGCATGATATAATTCACATACATGATGATTGGCTAAACAGCATGGCATTGCATAATTCACCTATATAATGCCTTTGCAACAAGATAGCATTGTATAATTCACATATATAATGTCTTGCAACAAGATAGCAATGCATAATTCACATATATGGTAATTAGACACTGAACAAGTGGCATTCACACAAAGCATGTCTAAACTAATCAAATGGCATAGCAATGCGAGACACCATACACACGATATGAGCAACATAACCTGCCAAGTTAGAGCATACACCTCGGGGGGGGGGGGGGGATAGGACTGGTCATCTGTCTCTGAATCCTCCTCTGAGGAGCTATCCGTAACCAGCGAGATATGCGCTTCGTCAGATAGCATAGTCTTCTCAGAAGACCTTGTTTTCACTCCTGAATTTGCCATCACCGTGTCAAATGGCTGATGCACACGAAGAGCAGTTGAATGTACTAACATTGTTGACGAATGTAATATGTAACAAAAAAAAGGATGGCCTGATATAATTTACATATAAGATGACTGGCTAATCAGGATGGCATTGCAAAATTCACATATATGATGCCTGGCTAAACAAGGTGGCGTTGCATAATTCACATATATGATGCCTGGCTAAACAAGGTGGCGTTGCATAAACTAAATAGATGGCATTCGCACAAAGGATGTCTAAACGAAGCAGATGACATATTTGATGTATAAAGTAAGCAATGCAAGACACCATATGCATGATATAACCAACATCAGCATGCCAAGTTAGAGCGAACACCTCAGGGGGTAAATAGGAGTTATCTTCTCCTTCTGAATCCCCCTCAGAACAGATATCTTCCTCTCGATTACAATCCGAAATGCGTGGAGGGGGGGCTGCCTTTGCGCCTACCATGGAGCGACGTCTGCATGAAATTATATTGCCACGCAAGGCTCGTCTCTTTTGCTCTACATGTTCAGTTACATTGTTTACAATAACTGTCATGCATAGGAACAAAACATAGTGAGATTATGTAAGGAGTGCATGCATAAATCCAGAGTGATGGTAGCAACCTGTGGATAGACCCAAAACCAATAATAGCAGGCAGATAATGGCTTCAGTTAATAAATACAGATAATGGCTTCTTTACTGTTCGTTTCCCACCCAACATGAAACTCATAGTAGACACCGGAGATTAACCAGATAGTAGATAGATACTATTGATAGCGCCCCGATATGTACCCCACAACCATTTAAAAACTCAAGTTTGACCATTAGTTTGGAGCTGACTCAGAGTCTAATCGGTGAACATGACGATAAAGTAGCATGTAATATTAAGCAATGCATAACGTAAGCAGACACGAAAGAGTGCGACCTCTCTTGCGGACCCGTGTAGTCCTCGAGGTCATCTGCTCGGTTGATGATGGTAAAGCAGTTTTCATGGCTGCCAGCGGCGGGGAAGAAGATCTGAGGCGGTGAAAGACAGTCTGGAGGCCGGATCCCTGCTGTGCTGGACCCTTCTGTCATTGGAGCAGCTGAGCTGGGGTGGACGACGGCACAGCAGGACCGGGACAAACCACGCAAGGTGTTCTTTGACAACTATCTGTAAGAGAAGTAATTCTGTAAGGGCTCGTTTGAATTGGAGGATTCTAACAATGCAGGGATAGGAAATAGACAAGAATAGGATAGGAATGCACGTGCAAAACAGAGAATTTAAAAACACATGATTTCTGCCAATCTGGGTGTTTGATTCACAACAATTGGAATATCACATGATGCAAAGAAGCATGGCGAGATTAAGTCAAACCACAAGAAAATGTACGGTTATAATGCTATTATGCTACTATCTCTTAGTCTTGTGCTTCATGAATAGGAATTTTAAAAGGAGGACAAGTGAAAATTAAAATTCCTACATTTTTTCTTTCAAGGAGACACTAAAGGAACAAATTCGTGTGCTCAGTGGACAATATATATAACATGTATATTAAAAAAGAGATGCAACAAGTGTACAACCTCTTTGGCGAAGCCATGTCGATCTCAGCGTGATTGGGTTGGCCGGTGAGGATGCTCTGGCTGACTTTGCTGTCGGAGGAGGGGAAGAAGATCTTAGGCGTCTGGAGATGGAGCCCGAGGTACTGCTCCGCTGTGATGGAGGGTTTCGTTGTTGGAGCAGCTCCGGTGAGTTGTACGACGCCGAGGCTGAAGCAGGACAAGAGAGACAATGAACAACGTTAACCTGAGTGGAATTCTAATAGCATCTCCAATACATGACGTAAAATACATAACCACAAAGAGCTAGATGTAAAATACATCAGACGCTCATCTCTGAACTTAACTGTCGAAACTGAACTTAACTGTTGAAACTGAACCTAACTATCCAAACTGAATTTTGCTATCGAAACTGAATTTTGCTGTCAAAACTGAACGCACTAGCAAGGTGAGGCTACACGTCGGTCGACTAACTTTTTCATCTCTGGTCAGTCGATTTTGCAGCCGTTGGATATGAAATCAAGGGCCTGTGGTTCATCTTCAACCTCCACCCCCCTGAGCCGCCAGCCACCACTGGCCAAGCAGCAGCCCCCTGCCGACCGTGCGCCGCCCCGCCCGCCCCAAAAACACTCCCCACCGCCGGTCCACCGCCGCCCCAGCCATCCCTCTAGGCCCCCCGTGCCGAGCTTTTTCTCCGGCAATCCCCATGCCACCGCCCCGCCAACGTCCCGCCACCGCCGGCGACCACCGCCCCCATCCTGAACCCTAAGATAGATAGTGGGGTACCTCTCTGGCGAGCCCCCCTCCCTGCTACGGCTGGTTCTTCCTTCACCCCGGCGAGCCCACCCCTTGGAAATCGACTGACCCAAAAGTCGATTCAGTCGACTGAAGTGTAGCCAAATCGGAGCAGCATCGCAAGCAAGAGCAAGAGCGAGAGTAGCAACGCAAGCAAGAGCAATAGCAAGAGCAGACTAGGCAGGGGACCGAGAGCAAGAGCAGAGCAGCAGCGCGAGCAAGAGCTAAAGCAGCAGCAGCTCCTACTGATGTGGACGTTGCCGCCGAGGGAGCGACGCCGTGGAGGAAGTGGCCGGCAACGCCGCCGTGGATGGAGCCGCGTCGTGTCGGCTCGGGATCAAGCACCGACAGCACCATGAGATCGAATCAAGAAGAAAATGCGGCAATTAGTGTACAACCTCTTTGGTGGTGCCGATTAGGCCGCAGCTTCATCCGAGGAAATGGTGATGATGATGCTCTTCCGGTGGTGCAGGTGAAGACGGCGGTGTGGGAATGGAGGTGGCGCGAAAGACGAGGGGAACATCGGGGCAGCTCCTTGGAGGTGGAGGACGGGGTGGCTGAACCGGCAGGACGATGAGATCGACGACGGATCCTCATCCGGTACGGTGGATGAGGGACGTCGAGGTGTTGCTGTGGACGATGTCGTCGGGGAAGAAGCTCCGGCTGGGTGGTGGACGGAGCAGGGTGTGGGGTTTCGTCACGGGTTTTCGCGGCCTCGGTGTACAAATGGGTGGGCGGATGGGATGGCAGTGGGGAACCATGGCTTAGAGACGCGCTTGTCTGAAATGTGGGGTAAGTTATGAAAGTACCCCCCACCGATTTGAGGCGGTTCTTTCGGTTCAGGGGTACCACGGGCATTACGCGTGTCGGGATTTCACAGGAGGTGGGAGTTTTCGCGCGCGTTGTAATTTCGGAATAGCAAGGCGCGGGTTGAGATGGAGGGAGTTGTCGGAGAACAACGAGACAAAGGTATATCTTAAATATTTCGGGCTAACAAGGCGCGGGTTGAAATTTCCGGACAAGCCTAACGTGTACTGTACCAAATCAATGCGCACTACAAATGTCATTCAAAACTTTGAATTCATGTTATGTTCAATTAAAATATTTCGCTACGTGTATAATGCATGCAACCTACTACTCATATGAACGTTTTAGTGCATTCCAAACGTATATACTACCGCTTCAATATGAACTAAATTTGAAGAAGATCTATAGTAATGATTGTTGTGAAGTCAAAGCATTTGAATTCGTTTCTCTGTTTTAATAAGATCTACAATCATCATTATTGTCAAGTTAAACCATCATTTGTGTATTATCTTCACAGCACACCACATGATCAGTATCGAGTTACATATGAACTATGTGTACTATATGAACTCAAACTAGATATTTTGAATCCACTTTATTTTGATTTCAAATCACATTACATTTCTAGCTCTAGATAGATCTTCATAATCTAAACCATGTATCATATGTATAATGTGTTTATCACATTATGTATGGTGCCCCGCCCCTACGCCTACAAGTATTAGATGTGAGTTGCAAACACCAAACATTACCACAAATTCAAATAAAATGTGAGAATGTTCGATATATAGTATTGTTTAGATTACTCGATATTTAGTTGTAAGCTGCAAACGCCACACATTATCAAAAATTCAAATAAAATGTGAGATTGTTTGATGTATAGTATGGTTTAGATTGTTCGGCATTTAGTTGTGAGTTGCAAACGCCATGCATTATCACATTATGGTATAACATGTGCACAACACGTGTATCACCGCTATATTCATGCATGCAATGTTTAAAACACTATGATCTCCTATTCAAATATATGAATCCGCTTTCATATCAAATTATGATATTTGTTAGTCTCTTACACCCACACAATCCTCTAACCTTTGTAGCTACCACTAACTTTCTCTCGTGCATGCACACGCCCTCCTCCCCCTCCCCCTCCTTCGACATTCTATCCACCGGGCACATTCATTTTTTCCTTTAGGTCATTCTCCCAGAGTCTCCACAACTCCTTTCCGACACACATCGATCGATAAACCTCTCCAGCGATGCCTGCCTACAGCATACACACACAGCTTCAATCTCCTCCTTTATGTGTCCTTACCTCGTGTCTCTCATATGGTCAGACACACGTGTAAACTCTCACCCCTCTTTTAATCGATCTCACAACCGCACACTCCTCCCCCTATCTAGCTAGTAGTTGGGCCTCTCGCACCACCTCCTAGCTCCATTCTCTTTGTCTATCCGTATCGATGGGCCTTATTTGCCTCTAACAAATGGACGTACACCAACCGATCTCTCGCTATACATATAGCCATCTAGGTCCTTATAACTCGTTTTTACCCACACATCGATCGATCTACCTCATTAGTTGTGTCTCTCCCTTCCTCCGACAAACAATAATTGATCTGCCGATCTAGTTAGGTTTGCTTACCAAACACATGGTTTCCCTTCATCATACATGGATGCGTCCCAACAGATCTATCACGCGTAGGCACACACAGAAACACATCCCCACTCTTATTGATAACATTGCAATTCCACCCTGGGTTTGTCTAGTAGGCCTCTCCCAACATCTCCGAGAAGCAACTCCATCACCCATCCAGCACTCTACCACTCTCCCTCCCTCTCCCTCCCTCTCTCTCTCTTCTCTCTCCGTCCCATCATATTTCCCGTCCTTCAGTTATGTATGGATGTCGACCGATCTCCCTCATGACATAGCTGGGTCTCTCCTTCTCAACACATATACGATTCATTCTACCTCTATAGTTAGGCCTCTGCCTACCCCTCCCCCCACCCCCTCCCCCCACACACACCGATACATCAAGCGCTCTAGTCATGTCTCCCTGCCACACACAAACTTGACATGTGCCCTCTAACGTTCCGGTAGGCCAGTCGCCCTATATCTTTGACTTGCACACACACACACACACACACACACGCAATTTTGATGGCTGTCTTCATCGATCTCGCACCCACCCGTACTTGATCCTCTCTTCGACTCTATCGATAGCTATGACCCCTCCCTCTCTTCTCATGGATTGCCTGACCCTCTATGTATGATATGGATAGGCCTCCATTTCACAAACATTGCATGCAAAATTTTGTTTGAGATGTCATCGACACATATTCCCACAAATAATTCACGAAATCAACCCCCACCCCACCCCACCCCCCACCACAAAACAAAAAACACTCACGAACGCGGTTTGTATCTCTCACACACACCCACGTAGGTGGGGGACGTGTACGAAGAGAAGAGGTGCATGCACGGCGCACGTACTCCCATCTCTTTCCCAACCACACCCGCGCGGGTACACAGTGAGCTCATTTCTGTACGAAAAAGGCAGCCCACGTGGTAATTTGGCACGAGTACTGGTTGTCCACTTGGTGGAGGGAGGATCGTCTACCACGGGTGAACAAAAAAATTGCGACTTGACGAGTTATGTTAAATTAAAAAAAGAGGCAAACTTGTGGGGCCTACCTTAGAGGCAAGGCTCTATACACTGGAGTACTTTTGATGTGTCCCGTCAACTCGCAGAACGAGGAGATGCTTGCTTATAGTACGCCGTCTCCCCCACCCACGGGTGCGGTGGCTCGCAGGATGAGGTGAAGCTTGCTCCTCCCTCGCCCATGCACGCGGTGGCTCGCAGGACGAGGAGAAAAATTTACTACTCCCTCCGTTTACTCCTCGTCCCTACTACCTTGGTTATAGAGATTATATCATATTGTTTGGAATATATATGTCCTTAGTAGATTTCAATATGAACTACTAGTACGTACTCCAAACGCTGATGTATATAGACGTATTTTAGAGTGTACATTCACTCATTTTGCTCCGTATGTAGTAGCACTCTCCCTCGCCCCTCGACCCTCGCCCCTCCACCCTCGCCCACGTGGTGAGCAATTCATTCGGTCTCATATAGCCAGAACGATATATACTGCACTACCATTATTGCTCGACTTCCCGAAGAGGCAAAGAGCCAATCGCAAGGTTAATATTTTGGAGATGCCAAGCGCAAGGTTATAGGAGAACGAGTAGTAGGTGTCGCGTCATTTATAAATAATTTTTTTTCTTCAGTGGCACGTACGCAATACGATAGGTTCATATGGAGAGAAAAGGAAACCGCTCCACTATATACATAGTCAGGACGGGCCAGCCTACACGGTTGCTTGCTGGGGTTGCTCTCTTCACACTCTCTCGCACAAAACTACTGTGGCCACATCTCTAACGTCCCGGTGGATCACGTCCGCTTGGGGAAGGGCTGGATGCTTAGAGTAGATGCGGTGGCCGTCACCGACGGCAAAAACCCACTATCGGCACGTCTCGATCAGGGGTCCCCGCTGTTCTCTCTCACAAAGCCGGTGAGGTTGCCTTCGTCCCTTGCTCACTGCCGCGACGTGGGCAGTTGCCGCCTCCTACCGCCCTCCTCAAGGTCGAGCTACGTCCCTCAGGTACAACTCCCTTTACAGCCGGCTTGCGCCACTGCTCCAGCTGCCCACATCACTCCCTATGGATATTTCTCTACTTCTTTGCCCCGCACATACCTAATACCTCTACTGGCTTCTACGTACTGTATTTGTGATGAGTTTATGTCTCATCAACTAGTCCTAGTAATCTTATTCTAATCACGCTTCTTCAATTTCTTTGCCACAGGGATGCTCATCTCGATTTTGGTGAAACTACACAAAATGATCCAATGGTCAAAAGGTTGCAAACTTCATTTATTAGGAAGCTTGAACGTTGCCAGCAAATTGAAGCCTGGTCAGGGTTCACGGTTCAAGGGCTAGGGACTGCATGGATCGTTTTTTTCTTTAGCTACCTCTGTTCCAAAATAAGTGTCAACTTTAGTAGTAGTACAACTTTGTACTAAAGTTTGCACAAAGTTGAGACACTTATTTTGGAACGGAGGGAGTACATATTTGCTATGATCTGTCAATCATTGAGATGCAATAGCATGCATGTTAGTCTCCTTTGTATTTGATGAAATGTTGCAACGGGCAACCTTGGACGCAAGATACATGTAACAGGAGCTGGAAGCTTCATAGCATTGTACAAATTTATCTCGCTGATAAATTAGAGTACGTACTAGTACTATACTAGTACTTCCTCCGTTCCTAAATATAAGTATTTGTAGAGATTTCACCATTAACCACATGCGGATGTATATAGATGCATTTTAAGTGTAGATTCATTCATTTTGTTCCGTATGTAGTTCACCTAGTGGAATCTCTACAAAGACTTATCTACTAGTAATAGCTAGCCCCCACTACTAGGAATTCTCTATCCTCTCCTTGAGCAAACATCATCAAAATTGACGTAGCCGTTAGATGAAGTAAATCAGTCATAATAGCCGTCTGATCTAGACGTTGAGAGGCTCAGCACTAAGCCACATGCAAGCATGCAGAAATACCGTGGCACATGCATGTCAGTGGGTTTTAAATCACATCAACATGTCTGCATGCAAGCATGCACTGGTAGCATGCATGTAAGTGAGCTTTTAAGTCCCATTAACATGTCAAAAAGAAAAATATAATCCCATCATGCAGTAGGAGTTGGCTGATCTTTTTTCCTTATGTGGGATGATCTAAATGATGATGGGAGTTTATTTAGTTTGGCTACCACATTTTTCATGCGGTTATAGATTTTTCTTTAGTTCTATGAAATCAATAATTTTGCGCAGAGAGATATACCGCTGTTCCGAGGCAACGAGCGGGGACTCATCTAGTAATATTTAGGAACGGAGGGAATACTATGTAAAGAGTTAGGTGTCTCACGGTGATAGTGTGAGGTGGGCCATGTAATCACTGAGCCTGCGTGTTTTCACTGCTCTTGCACTCCTCCACTGTAAGAATGGAGAAAATTGTAATCTACTACCTCCTTTCACCGAAAGCGTGGGACATCCAACAGTCCTACCACCTAAGTAATAAAGAACAATGAGCCGTCAAATCACATAGACCCAGCAGTAAGTTGGACGGATGAAGCAACCATCACTCTTGCGCTAGTGAGAGGTCGCGTCCGCTCTGCCCGGGCATGAATGTGGCACCGATTCTTTGGAGCGGCGCTGACCATTTCGGACGGGAAGCGCGTGCGGGCGGTGGAGGGGCTTTGGGTGGGCCAGGCTGGTCAGGAGCGGGCGTGGCAGCTGTCCGCATGTCCCTATCGGACACGCCCGAAAACGAGAGGATGCACCGACTCTCGCGGCTAAAATTGTACACTACACACCATATCTCTGTAGGAGTAGGTCAATCTGTTGCACTCTCTAACACACACATGCTGTTAAATACACACACGCACACGCACGCACCTTGGTCCCGTTGCACCTTCTAACGTGACTTATTACACCTAGACGGAGGGAGTAGTAAGTATACGAGATACGGTGGCACACTGACTTAAGTCGAATACAAGTGCCCAAAATTTGTGTGCATGTTATAATAAGGATTCACTTAAAATAGTACGTGAGCGAACAGAGGGATTAATTGGACAGTGTTCCCGAGCAGTAGCGGGATGTGTGAGGTAGTAAGATACACCGCTGGCGCTTTTAATTTTTCTTATTAATTTGTTTGTTTCACCCTCTAACTGGTGGGACCCAACATACTACGTGGAGAGAGGTAAGGTGACTAAGGCTGCATTATTTCTGCACCACTGTGGATAGTCTTACCACCAAAGCCACATGACACGATTATGATTGAAATCCTAATGACTCCCACACACACACACACACACACACACACAAAAACACGGCATGCCTGTCACACGAATGCAGGAATGTATAAAAGGTTATTTCCCTCTCGTTGAACATAACGGGAGGGTTGTGTAGCTGGTTAGCCTGTTCGCTCATCAAACTTGAGGTCTCGGGTTCGATAACTACACTTGAGCATAATTTTTGCCAGGAGGATTCTTTGACTGGTCAAAATGTTTTCTAGGGTTTGCACGCTTCACACTCTCTCTCCAGTATATATATACACGCTGGAACCTCAGTGCTTGTAGTTGCTCTCTTCACACTCTCTCGCCCTCTCCAGATCTAAACAAGACTTCGTTGGCCTCTCTCTCTCCCCTCACTGCTGCTCAAAGAGCCGGCAGGATCCGTCCGCCGGGAAGGGAAGGAGGCCTAACGTTGTCGCCATTGGCGAGGGAGGGAATCCACTACCGGCGCTGCTGTTCACTTTCCACCCAGCGGCGGCGCGGGAGGGCCTCCGACCCCTTCTTCTTCACCGCCGTCCCGTCGCCCACCGAACCACGCCCCAAGAACCTTAAGGTATATTTTACTTACTTCACATACGTTGCTCTAGCTGCATGTATACCATGAATCTAGGACGTGGTTCAAAGAGGAAAGGAGTGGGGGAAAGTAGTGGGAAAAGTTGTATATAGCATGAATCTAGGACGTGGTTCAAAAAGGAAATGAAGGGGGAAAGTTGTATAGCATGAATCTAGGACGTGGTTCAAAGAGGAAAGGAATGGGGGAAAGTAGTGGGTAAAGCTGTATTGCATAAATCTAGGACGTGGTTCAAAGAGGAAAGGAAGGGGCAAAAGTACTAGTTCAAAAAGGAAAGGAAGGGACAAGGCTGTAGAGTTTGAGCAGGACTAGATTTGCTGCGCTCACATAGGGAAAGGTGTCTAAAGATAACAAAACTGGGACCAACACAAATATGCTCCTTGGTTGTTTGTTCTTTGTTGCAACAGACTATGCATGACCACAGTACATCGGTAGATGCACATGGTGCTGGTGCATCCACTGTCCCGTGCAACTCATTAGCTGTTGTTAATCTATGGCCCTGTTTGGTTAAAAATGCCCTAGTCCCTACCTGCTTGGTTCCAGGGACTAAACATGGACTAGAGGTTATTAAATGACATGATAAAAGACCATGTTACCCCTAGTAATGAACTAATAGAAACAAGGTGCGATGCGTGGCAGGGCAACTGTTGGAAAAAGTCCCAAAAAGACTACCTCGGGGTCTTCTTTCTTTAGTCCCAAATGCCCACTTTTAGTCCCGAAAAGTCCCTCCTGTTTGGTTTAGATGTGATTGACACAGAGTTTTTTTAGTCCCTACACCAAAATGTCCATGTAAACAAACACCCTCTAATAATGCCGCTGGAAAATTGATGCAATGCCACAGTTAAAAGCAAATTATATGTTTAATGAATTTTATTGTTAATATAATCTCTATGTTAATATTAATCAATGCCACCGTTTGAGAAATGCTACTGTCTTGCTTTATTTCCCATTTAGATAAGGTAGATGCTTCTTTTTGTTGGCTTCTGTGTCATCCACCATTATTGACCACTAATTGTTTCCTTTGCACCTCTGTGTAAACAGGGTTATCTACTTCACCTCGTTGCCATTGTGACCTTTTGTTGCACTGCACAAAACACTTTTGTTTTAAGAGTGTTTTGTGCAGTTCAACCAAAATGTCACACCGATAACGTTGCTTGATTGCTTGATCTTAGTGGAACTGCACAAGAGGATATCTTACTTCCTATCCGATAAGGCGAATTTGGTTCAGATCTTCTTCTTGTGAGTTGTTTGAATTCTGCATCATGAGAGGTCAGTACTAGCCTTCTTTCACATGATTCTGCAGTGTGCTTTCATATGTTGTGCTACTTGTATGATAATGTTGCTTGATTTTAGTGAACTGCACAAATGGAGACAAGACTTCCAATCTGTATGTGCACCATAATATCCCATTGAGGTAAGATAAGGATATTTCACAACTGCTGGCCTGTATTTTGCCACTTCCATCATAAAATTAAGTTTAGTACTATACTTGTGCTCCCTAATTGACATGCCAAATCTTACATTGAAGGCGAAGCTTGTCTGTTATTGAACCAAGTGATGACGGGGAAGAACAAGCGGAAGAAAAACAAAAATCAACTCCTGGTGCTGTAATGAAGCACTGGAACTGTGATGACACAAGTAATGATATAGTTTTGCATCTTAATTTATTGCTATGGCTGGAACGAGCAATTGTTTTGCCACTGATTTGATGCCATACGTAATTATCTCGACTTGTGCAAACAGGGATCTTCTTTGAAGATACCATATATTTTAGTGGAACTGCACAAGAAGGTGTTGGAAACATTAAACTAATCGAGGAGTATATAGTAAGCATGGCCACCCTTGTAGATAGCAACAGATGGTTCCCGAGAAGTGCTTCATCTGTATGCTCTACACAAGCAGCCTCCTGACAAAGGTTGGTACTCACCCACTGATTTCATCCATATGATTGAGCTTTGTCATCTCTATTGGTGTTGTGCTACTGTTTAGATACTGTCATGAAAAAGTGGTATTGTCCTTGGGAAGTGCTTCATCTGTGCTGTTTTAAATATTTCCTTTCCTTTTTTTCGAGCAAACATGGATGCTAGCATTTAGTAGTCCTCTTGTCTTTGCACAACAGGATCATCTTCCTCTGAAGAAGAATATGGAGTACGTGAAGTGACTAGTTCCGATTATGCCAGGATGAAGAAGCACTATCTATCTTCTCATCAGAAGGAGCAGTTGAAGGATGGTTACATTACTCCCCACAAGACCAAACTAACTTCAGCTCAGAAGGACTGACAAATCTCCATTTTTTTGCTGTGATGCGCGAGTACAATGTTGTTCTAGGATTCTTTCTGGTGAGTTCCATTTTTCTAAATGTGTGCTCTACATGGACCATGTATGTGCCTGTTGAAACTGTCAATTCATAGTACAATTTGCTTTATACTAATAACTTTTTTGTATTTGTGCAAACAGGGGTGCTCAGCTTGATTTCAACGGGAACTGCACAAAATGTTCATGAATACATCGAATCATTCATTTCCACCACAAGAAAGGAGGTGCCTATAAGTTCAAGGCGTTGCAACATATAAGGGCGAAATCATACAAGCTACGCGGGAATTTGGTTGATTTTGGTGGAACTGCACAAAAAGAACAACTGGTTTATTTAGCACGAGGTGCCATGTCAATGTCCGAACTGATGGCAAACCCTGCCCATTCCACAATCATAGGCATTTGATATTTTGGAATGGGACAACCTTATCAAATTTTGCTCATTGATTTTAGCAAGATATGCGTTTGATATTTTTGAATGGGACGCCCTTTGCTGTCAGCAGCGGCGATCAATTATTTATTTATTCTTTAGTTGTGAAGTAAATATTGCATCTGACATGTGAGTCGCTGAGATGCATAATCATCAATTGTTTTGAATGTTCTCTATGAATTGCCAGGCCTGTGTGTTTGATTGCAATGTACAGAAATGATAAAAAGCTGCTCAAACTCTTTGTACTCCTTCTGTTCCTTTTTACTTCGCACATTGTGAAAGTGCATACTTTTTTGTATAAGATTGGTCAAAGTAGATATACTTTGACTGCAGACAAAACTTGTATGCAGACTAGAAAGGATCGGAGGGAGTACATGTGAAACTGCTGCAAACGTGGTGATCACCCTGGGAATAATGCTAGTATGTATTGTTTTGCATGTTCATCCAATGCAATTGATA
The DNA here is from genome assembly GCA_963921465.1 of Triticum timopheevii. NCBI lineage: Eukaryota > Viridiplantae > Streptophyta > Magnoliopsida > Poales > Poaceae > Triticum > Triticum timopheevii. The sequence continues at coordinate 65,372,333 of OY997272.1, read as the reverse complement.
CAGGAATTCGAACTAATCGAAATAAATTCATTCATACACGGTCGGATTTCATATAAACATGCCGGATTTCATTACATTTCATACATTCTTCAACTAAAAAGGGGTGTTTGTGGCCGCATGCATCTCCCAGATGCAGAGGCCGGGGGTCATCCTCCTTTTCGAAAAAAAACTAAAAAGGGGTGTGCTGGAGGTATAATTAATTAACCAAAGCTACCCACCTATGTCCCGCTGAGCCGAACAGAAGCTTCAGTGACTTAACTGCAGGTGCAGTTGCATAACTGACATGTGGCCTGTTGGCCCCACGTGTCAGTCAGCCAACTGCACCAACAGTTAAGTAGAAGCAGCGTTCTTCTCCAGCGCAGCTCTCTGACTCCACGTCGCTGCCAACAAGCTAACCGGCCGTCAATGGTCAACCCGCCTAGCTTGGCTTCAACCGGAGGGTAGCAGCGGTGGCCTTACTTGGACCCGATCTGGCGTCCATAGTACAAAAGTACTGTGCAATGGAGAGTTTCCGGAAAACCAAAACTAAGTTTTGGGACAATCCGGCCCCGAATACAACCCTAGTCCGAAGTAAAAGAGTGCATCGCACTCAGGCAATGGGCATTAAAGCCAAAAAGCCAAAACCCCATAAAGGGCAAGGAACCGTACTGGAAGGATGGCTCAACGGACCCTGTAAAATTCACAATATAGAAGGCGCCACTCCAACACATAGCCTTCGAGCATGTTGGATATTGCGGCAGGTGGCCAAAAGTGGCGAAGAGCTTCTAGCCTCGGACAGCCACTCCAATAATACCAGTACGGTGTCAACAGTCTTCGAGACTTTCGCAATGAATAATATGCGGAAACGTACAATCCGCAGCCTCGCCGAAGTCTACCAAGTAGCAACAACAAATCCATGGAGTGACACGGCCATAACCTTCAACGCCAGCGACGAGCCTAAGTCCAGAACAGCCCGAGCACCAGCCGCATTGGTTCTCAGTCAAATAGTGGATGGCTTTCGCCTTACCAAGGTACTCATGGATGGCGGCTGCGGACTAAACCTCATCTACAAGGAAACTCTTCAAAAAATGGAAATAGACTGGAGCCGCATTGAGCGAAGCAGCACAACCTTTAGAGGAATAATCCCCAGTTGGGAAGCGCGCTGCACAGGAAAAATCACACTCGATGTAGTGTTCGGCTCGCCGGACAATTACAGGTCCGAAGAGGTCACGTTCCAAGTGGCCCCGTTCAGTAGCGGATATCACGCTATATTAGGATGAGAGGCATTCACAATTTTTCAAGCCATACCCCATTACGGGTACATGAAGCTCAAGATGCCTGGGCCCGGCGGAATAATCACTCTCGTTAGTGATCCAGACATAGCACTCCGCGCCGAAAACAAGACATCCGCATTAGCCCTAGAGGCACTATCCAAAGCCCTAGCGGCGGAGGAACTTACTGTGCTGCGCTCTATGGTGAATAGGGACGATGTGATACTCGATAAGAGACCCAAGTCCACGTCTTTTAAACCAGTGGATGAAATAGTCAAATTCCAGGTCCATCCAACGGACCCAACAAAGACGGCCTCCATCGGGGCGCAGTTGAACCCCGATGTAGATGCCGCACTGCGAGTATTCCTTCAGGAAAATTGGGACATCTTTGCCTGGCACCCTTCAGATATGCCAGGAATCCCACGCAGATTGGCAGAACACAGACTAAACATCCTAAAAGGATTCAAGCCAGTCAAACAGGCTCTTCGGCATTTTTCCGAACCCAAAAGACAGGCAATGGGAGAAGAACTAGCCAAACTACTGGAAGTCGGGTTCATTAGAGACATCAAACATCCGGACTGGCTAGCAAACCTGGTAATGGTACCAAAGAAGGATAAATCCTGGCGCCTATGTGTCGATTTTAAAGACCTCAACAAGGCCTGCCCAAAGGACCCCTTCCCTCTTCCCCGCATCGACCAAATAATCGATGCTACTGCAGGGCACGATTCATTGTGCTTCCTTGACGCATACTCCGGTTACCATCAAATTAAGATGGCGGAGGCAGACCAAGCCGCAACGGCATTCATTACTCCATATGGACCATTCTGCTTCAACACGATGCCCTTCGGACTTAAAAACACCGGCGCAACATATCAGCGCATGATTCAGACATGTTTGGCTACCCAGATCAGCAAAACAGTAGAGGCATACGTGGACAACGTAGTCGTCAAAACCAAACACGTCGAAACTCTAGTAGACGATTTGAGGCTCACATTCGACAACCTCCGAGCATATGACATCAAGCTGAATCCGGAAAAATACGTTTTCGGCGTACCAGCCGGAAAGCTCCTGGGCTTCATTGTATCCGGTAGAGGAATTGAAGCGAACCCAGCCAAGATCCAAGCTCTGTCACAGCTGGATATTCCCAAGGACCTCAAACAAATACAAAAATTGACTGGATGCGTGGTGGCTCTAAGCCGCTTTATCTCCCGCTGGGAGAAAAGACATTGCCCCTCTATCGCCTCCTCAGGTGCAACGAACACTTTGAGTGGACGGATGTTACCACTGCCGGACTCGAAGAAATCAAAGCCATATTGGCAACAAATCCGGTCCTGGCCGCACCTAACCTGGGCGAACCAATGTTATTATACATCGCGGCAACACATCAAGTTGTAAGCGCGGAACTCGTTGTCGAACGAGAAACAGAGGGGCACAAATTCCCTCTTCAAAAACCAGTGTACTACGTATCCACTATCTTAACTCCCTGCAAGTCCCGGTACCCGCACTATCAAAAGATAGCGTATGTGGTGTTCATGGCATCCCGGAAGCTCCGACACTACTTTCAAGAGTGTTCGATAACAGTGGCCTCCAAAGTGCCCCTCAACAACATTATAAACAACCGCGACGCAACGAGCAAGATTGCAAAATGGGCCATTGAGCTCTTTCCATTCGATATAACTTATAAACCTCGGCGAGCTATAAAGTCGCAAGTCTTAGCTGACTTCGTCGCCGAATGGACTGAAGCCGAACTCCCTAAAGAGTACGGCGCATACTCCAACTGGATTATGCATTTTTACGGCTCCAAAATGTTGGCCGGCTTGGGGGCTGGCGTCTTACTAACGTCCCCAACTGGGGATACAGTCCAATATGTACTTCAGATAATGTACACGGACTCCAACAATGCGGCCGAATATGAGGCCCTCCTACATGGCCTCCGGATGGCAATCTCCATGGGCATTCAACGCCTAGAGGTGCGCGGGGATTCAAACCTCGCAATATCCCAAGTAAATGGAGACTTTGACGCCAAGGATCCGAAAATGGCAGCCTATCATAACACTGTCCTAAAAATGTCAGCTCGGTTCGAAGGGCTCGAGTTCCACCATGTAGCCCGAGATAATAACCAAGCAGCCGACGTACTAGCACGCATCAGCGCAAAACACGACGCAGTACCTCCTAACATCTTCCTGGAACGGCTCTTTAAGCCATCCGTACTATGGGAAGAGGAGTCCGAAAACAACAACCCGGAGGCAGCTGCACCACCCAACACAGAACAATCTGACACAATCGGTGATTCAGCCGATGAAATAACACCTTCAGCCCATGAAATAATGGCAGTAATCGCCCCGTGGACAGAGCCGTTCCTAGCCTACTTACTTAGGCAGGAGCTTCCCGAAGACCAAAATGAGGCCCGCTGCATAGTCCGGCGATCTAAAGCCTACAAGGTCCACGAGGGAGAACTCTATAAGAAAAGCACAACCGGAGTCCTTCAACGGTGTATCTCCGAAGAGGAAGGGCGAAACCTCCTGGCTGAAATTCACGCCGGACTAGGCGGACACCACGCCGCAGCCCGGGCCCTTGTAGGCAAAGCATTCCGTACAGGATTTTATTGGCCGACGGCCCGGGCAGATGCTCTGGACTTAGTCCAAAGATGCGTCAGTTGTCAGCTCTTTGCTAATCAGAGCCATATGCCACCCACCGCCCTCAAAACTATACCCATTACCTGGCTGTCGGTCTGGGGGCTTGACATGGTTGGACCCCTTAAAGGGGGAACCCACAAGCAAAGGTACCTATTGGTCATGGTGGACAAATTCACCAAATGGATAGAGGCCAAGCCAGTTAAAACGGCAGAGTCCGACCAGTGATAGACTTTATATCCGGGGTAGTACACCGTTACGGTGTCCCCCATAGCATCATTACCAATAACGGCACGAACTTCACGGCCGACGAGGTTAAATCATGGTGCAAAAACATGGGCATTAAGCTTGGTTACGCTTCAGTCTATCATCCTCAAACCAACGGTCAAGTGGAACGAGTAAATGGTCTCATAATGAGCGGCATCAAACCCAGACTAGTGCGGTCCCTTACGAAATCTGACACACACAGGGTAGAGGAGCTCGACTCCGTACTCTGGGGGCTGCAGACAACGCCCAACCGTACTACCAGATTCACACCATTTTTTATGGTATACGGCGCAGAAGCAGTTTTGCCCAGCGACATAATTCATGACTCACCTCGAGTGCGCATGTACGAAGAAAGAGAAGCCGAGCTGGATCGGTAAGACAGCTTGGACGCATTGGAGGAAGAACGCGACGTCGCCAAGGCTCGTTCCGCATTCTATCAGCAGCAGGCTCGAAGATATCAAAGCAAAGAAGTACGGGCCAAGACTTACAACGTTGGCGAACTAGTTCTACGCCTGCCGGACAAGAAAAAGGACAAGCTCAAGCCCAAATGGGAAGGCCCCTTCATTATCGATCAAGTCCTGACCGGCGGAGCGTACCGTCTGCGAAATGCATCGGACAACCGACTCGAGCAGAACCCATGGAACGCAGCCCGCCTCTGAAGATTCTATGCCTAGCGCTGGACTAAGAGTTCTTCCCCTTCCCCCGTCCAACTTTTTACACTTCAGCTGTCTTTTGTTTCTCTTTTTTCTCTCATCCCTTTTTCATACAAGCCCTTAAAGGCCTACTTGCGCATTGTTCGCACACACTTGATGTGCTATCCACACTTATTATACCTGGGGGCTTCTTTACCAGAAGCTTACTTATAAGGGCTTCATGCCCAGCACATGTGTCAAACTTCCACATGTACCTTTTATTCACCATTATATGCATCGATATGACTTAAGTTTTGGCCAAGCTGGGTTGCCTGGCTCCTGTGCTTACCCCTACATTCCCGATTGTTCGGCTAGGAGGTAAAGGGAGCACCTCTGCGATTGTTACTGCCGGGTCAGCCAGATGTGTACCTCAGACTGGGTGAAGCCGAAAGCTAGCGTTCTTAAGGGAATATTCGGTCGGTGACTTGAAAGATGATTTTTTACCTATTTATTTATCTGCCCCCAGATGTTTCTCTGCTCTTTTCGCAGTCCGGACATGCACTTTAGGGCATGCCTCCCAGGGAAAGGAACCCTTAACGGAACTATTCTCCCTGGAAGATGTTTCTTACTAACCATGTAATATAACATAACTAGTTGGGCACTTGTCTGATAAAGCACTAATGAACCCTACGCCTGGTCTCCATGCATGTCCCGGTTGTCTCTTAACCGAGAAGGTATTCGGACACACTCCGGACTCTAGGGTCCCGAGGTTGAAGCGAAAAGGTCGGCAAAGACAAACGATCTACAATCCGGCTAGAAGGCATTCTACATGTCATTTTAAAATACATTGTCAATTCGTCTGACTGTATTCTTCCTCAATCCTGTCTAACAGGTTGTCTAATTTACAGTCCCGTTGGGAAAATTTAGCGGCCAACTCTACTTGCCCGTACACTAAACTCACAGGGATCTCCTTCCCATCGGGCCCCACAGGTCAACCTCGGCCATGTGGTTGGGATCCGCCTTCTTGTACCGCGTCTTCACCATGGCCCAGGCCTCCCTGGCACCTTGGCGTCAGGCTGAAATCTTCCATAAACGGAAGCGCTGCCACGCTCCCTGAAGCTTCTCCGCAAGCTCTCCAAGGCCCTCGGGTAGGGAGAGGGACGACCATAAGGCCTGGACGGCGCCGCTCATTGCCTGCCGAACTCGTTCGAGCAGTTGCACCAGCTCGGGAAGTTGATCACCCGTTGATACGGGCATCTCCTCCGCAGGGCGACCTGTGAGCACACCTACAGACATATTTTTGTCAATTGACTTCCTCGTCGAACTCTTCTTTTCAAAGGAGTTCGCTCAAGCACTTACTATAGATGCCGCGACGAAGCCGCTGATTCTCCTTCACGGAGCCAGACAGCTTGGCCCGAACACCTTTCAGCTCTTCTCCAAGCTGGGCGTGGGCATCCTGGAGCTTGTTCCTTTCCTGCTGCACCCTCGTCAGCACCCTCTCGCCGGCCTTCAGCTGGCGCAGTAATTCTTGCCGGTCCGGATCTTGTTCGGCACCACCTGCAATGTCATTGTCAGACTTACACGTACGCCGCACACCGATTATCTTTTCGAAATAATGTGTTACTAGGAGGGGTCTCTGTGCTTCCTCCTACGGCAGCTAGAGCGGCCTCAAGTTGGGCCTTGCACTCTTCTAGCTCCTGGGATAGTCGGGTATTCTTCTCTGTAAGACCCTGCATATCAAATGATCCTCAAATCAGTTATTCCAACTACTTTAAGTCTCGGGGGCTACTGACATATACAACTATTAAAATCACTTACCCGTATGTCCTTTACATACTGCTCCGTGGCTCTGGTTAAACCATCTTGAGCAGCACGGTGGTGCGTGTCCCCCGTGTTAAAGGCATTCAACGCCTCGGGGGAGAAGCACACGTCACGAAAAACTGTCCGGCGGCGCCTATGGTTCATGGCGCTCTCCACCTCAGACCTGGTGGCGGACAGTCTGTCGGCATCCTCCATTGGAGGAGTATCCGGCTCGCGCCTTGCGCTCGCCTCCCCCTCCAGACCAGGCGTTGGAGCCTGGCTGGCAGAAGCTGGGTTGGCAACTCCTACGCCCACAGTCCGGCGGGCACTCTTTCTCCTGCAAAGGTCATGAGCATTCAAACACTTCCTAGGAACTTTGTCCTAAATAACAATCGTGAGCCATACCGTTGCGGCGGCGTCTCGATCCGCGCCGCACTCCTCTTCTGCATGCTGGGCCGGACTGACCCTTGTTGGCCAGCTGCCGTGGCCTCGGCCTCCAGCCCTGAAGGCGCCCCCTGCGAGACACCATTGTATATGGTGATCAGAAATACGCAAGGACGAAAATAATGGTGTCGCGACTTCGGTCACAATCACCTGGGGAGCCGGAGATAGGCCGGGGTAGTCAGCCGTAATGGCGACTAGAGCATTATCCATGCTGAGCTGGTGAAACACCCCATCAATTAGCTCCACCTTTATATCCGGATCCTCTTCGGAGGACGGATCAAGGGATCTTTCTGGATCCTCGGGCTGTGGAGCCGGACTATGTATGCTCTCCACAGTCCGGCGCAGATCCTGCGTAAAAACCGTAAAGTAAGGTACTTAACTTTGGAAGCGTGGGTCGGATAAATAAACGTCCACTTACCCAGCTTCGAGGGTTGTTCATGGAGAAACCATTCAATGGGCTCGTCTGGAGGAAGTCCTCCTTCTCCCCCTTGTACAGACAGGACAGGATCTTCACCAGGTCTTCGGCCGATCCCGACCCTTGGTGGCCATGACGAGTGGCATCATTCTCTCCATTGAAATCCCACATGGGGTGGCCCCTGTATTGCAGCGGCTGCACCCCCTCATAATGCACGTGGCCATGACTCCAATCATGGTCAGTCCGGAATGGGCCAGTAACCTTATCCGGCCCATCAAATAATGGACGCTCTTGTCCTCCTCCAGCTGGGGGCTCCACGGATGCCAACTTATACGTTTCTTCAGAGGAGCATTGCTGAACTCTGGGAGGCCGATCCGAATAGGGTCCGGCAGCGGAGCGTCTTCTACGTAAAACCATTCGGAAGTCCAGTCTTCGAACGCCTTCTTAGGGGTTCCGGATGGATATCCGGTCCCGGCGATGCGCCATATTTCGGCACCGCCCACTTGATATATGGACCCCCCGTGAGGACGGGGTACGAGGCAAAATGACCTCTTCCACAGCGCAAAATGGGGCTCAATGCCCAGAAATAGGTCACAAAGAGCTACGAAGCCTGCGATATGCAGAATCGAGGCGGGCGTGAGGTGATGAAGTTGGAATCTGTAGAACTCCAGAAGGCCGCGGAGGAACGGATGTATAGGAAATCCGAGCCTCCTTATTAGATAGGGGACAAAGCATACCCGCTCCCCTTTGTTGGGACTTGGGGTAGCCTCCGCTTGCTTCCCACCTTTGTAGGTGGCCAGCCCGGCTCGAACCGGGACCATGAAGGCCGGAGGAAGATATCCCTCCGCTTGGAGCGTCACTAGCTCGTTGTGAGGGACAGAACACCTGCTCCAATCTCCTGGCAGAGGGCTGGGAGCGCGAGAGGAGGAGCCGCGACGACGGTCCATGGTGGAATGGATTTTTTGTCAGAGGCGCTCCGATGAGTACTCGCAGACGGAAGATGGTGTGATTTGGATCTGGATTCTTGCCTCTCTTATAGGCAAATTATTTGCGCAGCTAGGGGGTAATACATAAAAGATACCCTGGCTTTTCGCATTCATGCGACGCGTGGAAGAAGACCATTATTGGGCGTGGAAGCCAAGGAGCGCAATGTTTACAAAATAGCCGGACACTATTCGGCAGGTACATGGAACTTAAAGGAGAACCCGCCTTGCAACGCCGAAGACTGTACACGCGCTGGATTTATCGTCATTGAAGCCTGGTTCGGGGGCTACTGAGGGAGTCCTGGACTAGGGGGTGTCCGGACAGCCGGACTATCATCATCAGTCGGACTCCAAGATTATGAAGATACAAGATTGAAGACTTCGTCCCGTGTCCGGATGGGACTTTCCTTGGCGTGGAAGGCAAGCTTGGCAATACGGATATGTAGATCTCCTACCATTGTAACCGACTCTGTGTAACCCTAGCCCTCCCCGGTGTCTATATAAACCGGAGAGTTTTAGTCCGTAGTACAACAACCATTACAACAATCATACCATAGGCTAGCTTCTAGGGTTTAGCCTCCTTGATCTCGTGGTAGATCCACTCTTGTACTACCCATATCATCAATATCAATCAAGCAGGAGTAGGGTTTTACCTCCATCGAGAGGGCCCAAACCTGGGTAAAAACATCGTGTCCCTTATCTCCTGTTACCATCCGCCTAGACGCACAGTTCAGGACCCCCTACCCGAGATCCGCCGGTTTTGACACCGATAGCGACCTATCGTGTTCTACTCTTCCTCGTTTTCTGTGTGGCGCGGCCTCGTTTGCAGCGGGGCGGGGCCTCGGCGGAGCCGGCGATGCCTCTATCTCGTTGCCGGCGGGCGGTGCCTCAGCGGAATGGTGGAAATCCTCCCCCACGTTGCTAGCACGGTGGGGCCTCGGCTGAGCCGGCGATGTCCTCTACCTCGTTGTTGGTGGGGCGGGGCCTCGGCGGAGCCGGCGGTGTCCTCTGCCTTGTTGTTGGCGCCGCGGGGCCTCGGCGGAGCCGGCGGTGTCCTCTGCCTCGTTGTTGGTGCCGCGGAGCCTCGGCGGAGCCGGCGAAGCAGGGCGTCGTCGACGCCAGCAGAGCGGCGACTCATCGGAGCCGGCATTGTCCTCTGCCTCGTCCTCGGTCTCGCCAAACAGCGCCTCGCCCGCTTCATCGCCCTCTTTGCTAGCCTCTTTGTAGGCGGCTGCATGCTCCGCCACCCGCATGCGGTACCGCCAGCGCTCGAGGCGGCCCTTGCGGGCGGAGCGGTACGAGTCGAGCCGCGCCTCCTGCTCCGCCCGCTCCGCGGCGATCTGCTCCTCCGCCTGCAGGTGCTCTTGGAGGAGATGGTGGTTGTAGGCGGTGTCGGCCTGCGCCTCCCGGAACTGCTCCTCATGCATCTGCCTCACCCTATCCATATATTGGGCACGGGCCTCGCCGATGGTCATGGTGCAATGCACCGGTGAGGATGGTGCGGAGGAGGGGGTTGGCGCCGGATCGTCGACTACCATGTTCTCCATTGGGATGTCGTCGTCCTTCGGTTGCCTGACGGCCAGCCGATCGGCAGCAATGGCTGCTATCTCCTTGTGGTCCGTCGTCCGCCCGTCCCGAAGAGTGCTGGAGCGCGAGGAAGCCATGCTGGGCAGTAGTGGTGTTGACAGGAGAAAGGCAACGGATGCGGATGACTGCGGCTATGGCCGGCACATCAGTTTATATAGCAATGGTGGGCGGGCGGAGGGACGGACGTGTGACGCCGGAGTAGCCGCCTCGGCAACCGCGTATCATTAATGTGTGCGGCAGATGGACGTACGGACGACACTTGTATCGTTTGAAGGCGGAGCAATCGCCTGCACCGGGAAGCGGGGCGGCCGGCGCTGACTGTTTCGGGCGGAAAGCGCGCGCGGGCGAGGAGATCACTTTACTTGGATAGGATGACAATGGGGACCCACCAGGTCCTTAGCCTCACGTACGCAAGTGCCTCCTTATTATATATATATATATATATATATATATATGTATATATATATGTATGTATATATATATAACTATAATTTATTTTGCTTCCTCCTGGTTTCCTGACATCACGGTCCCACACCATTGTCTACCTATGTACTCCCTCCTTTCCGGTTTATAGGGCTTATCTCAAAATTTTAGTTTTTTCCATTTTATAGGGCTCAATTTGGTTGTTTTCCATCACATGTTCACATTCCAAGGTGCATTAAATCATTGCATGCAAGTATTAAATTGACCAATGCATGTACTTTATGCATGCATGCATTGCAATTAATGCATTGATAAACATAATATTTTGAGGATAACAAGAGCATTAATTAGGTGCTTTTGCAAAACTAGAAAAAGTATTCCACCACTCGCCATCTACCTTGATTGGTGAGATTTTTGAATTGAGCATTATAAACCGGAAAGGAGGGAGTAGTCAATAAACGAGAGAATTGCACAAGAAGCGACCGACAACTGGGACCAAGCAGCTCGAGCAGTATTTGTGTTTTTGAGGTGTGAGCACTGCAGAGTTTTTCGATGTTTACCCCAGATATTAATTTTTCTCCTCTGAACAACAACGAAAACATCGCTGCAGGTATTAACTGGGCGGGCTGTGTCCCGTCTAGCCCAGGCCAGATATCCAGCCCAGATATTAATTTTTTTCAAGCTGAAAATGGCTAGCCCAGCTATACTTTTTTTAGGAATACCCAGGCAAGGTCAAGTTGTTATTCTCCGCCCCGCTGGGCTGCAAATCTTTCCTAGGAGGGATGCATTAGGCTTAACAAGAAAATGGGCTTTAAGAAATAATAAATGGGATGTAATTATAAAAACTGGGTAGTAACTATAAAAAAATGCACCAAACAGTGATTACTTTATAAAATATTATTTTTGGAATATTGAAAATTTTAATTTCATTAATTGTTGCGAGCGGAATGTTTCCTTGGATTTTTACGCTATATAAATTTATATTGAAATTGTATTTAATCTGACTAAAATTTCGGGATAAAAATATTCGGATCCTATCAAAATGTGGGGAATTTTATTGAATTCTGTTTTGAACGGTTGGTTGAAATGGGCTATACTTTTAACAAACTGTAAATGGGCTGTAGTAAATTCCATTAGAATTCAAAAATGGGCTACACATTCTTACAAATCTCAAATGGGCTATAAGTTCTCTACCACATACTTCTGGCCTTACTAAGTTGACGCGTCCCCTAAAAAAACAGAGTTGACGGGTATGCAAGGCTTTGTGAACTTATAGTCAACACAAGGTTCTAGCAGCAGTGGCCGTTGGATGTCCATCTAACGGATGCCGTGCTTCTTCTTCAATCTCGGATATTCTAGCTTCACCTGCCCAAAAAATGATTCATCCCCCTGACATCTGGGGTGCACCATTTCGGAAGCTGACCTGTGGGCCTACTAAGTTGACGTACCAAGGGCTTTGTCAACTTAGTCAATATAAACGATTCTAGCTGCAGTGACCGTACGATGTCCATCCAACGGTCGTCGTGCTTCTTCAACCTCTAGTCTTCTTGCTCCAGCCGCCCAAAGCAGCGCCGGTCGTGTCGCCTACTCCTGCCTCCCGTGGCCGGCTGTGCTGCCGCGGAGGCCTCACCACCCCCTACTACTCCCACCGCTGGCCAGGCCATCCCTCCACTCACCCACACCCCCTGTTATTCTGCGGCGACGGCATCGCAGGCGAACCAGTGAACCCTCGTACTCCTCTCCGCGTGTGCATCCACTGCCGCGTCTTCCCCGGCTCCGCGTCGTCCCCTTCCTAGGCCTCGTCGTCGTCCACCGCCGAGGTGCTCTCGACGCGACGTGGTCAACGTGGTCAAGGAACGACTTCCACCGGACGTGGACTATACGTGGAGAGGCTGACAGCTGGGTCCACGACAGCCGCAAGGAAGTGCCTCCTTATTACGCGCAAAATAATTATTCCTCCACCTGACAGCGGGGACCCACCGGACGGGCCACCGTATTTCGCGAAAAAAATGATTCGCCCCCTGACTGCTGGGATCCACGAGCTACATCTTTGCACGTAAGGAAGTGCGTCGAAAAAAAACAATTTGCCCCCCTGACTGCTGGGACCCACCAGCTACATCTTCGCACGCAAGGAAGTGCGTCCAAAAAAAACGATTCGCCCCCCGACTGCTGGGACCCACCAGCTACACCTTCGCACGCAAGGAAGTGCGTCCGGGCAAAAAAAAAAAACGATTCGCCCCCCTGACTGCTGGGACCCAGCAGCTACACCTTCGCACGCAAGGAAGTGCGTCCGGGCAAAAAAAGATTCGCCCCCCTGACTGTTGGGACCCAGTAGCTACACCTTCGCACGCAAGGAAGTGCGTCCGGGCAAAAAAAGATTCGCCCCCCTGACTGCTGGGACCCAGCAGCTACACCTTCGCACGCAAGGAAGTGCGTCCGGGCAAAAAAAACGATTCACCCCCCTGACTGCTGGGACCCACCAGCTACATCTTCGCAGGCAAGGAAGTGCCTGACAGTCGGGACCCACCTGGTCGAAGTGTACATAGCGTTGCGATCCTGGTCGCGAACATGTATGTACATACTGGTCGATGTAGAGGCGCGCACGTGTCGTAGTAGAGGCGTGCACGTGTCCTAGTAGAGGCGCGCACGTAACATGTACACGTACGTACAGCGGCCAGGGTGCAAGAAAGAAAATACGGTCACGTATGTGTACGTACGGGCGGGGTCTCGAACGCCTAGTCGCGCATACGTACGGCGAGGGCTCGTGTTCATGGGGAGGCAATGGAATGCGTCGTGTTCATGGGGAGGCAACGAAATGCGTCGTGTTCATGGGGAGGCAACGAAATGCGTCGTGTTCATGGGGAGGCAACAGAATGCATCGTGTTCATCGGGAGGCAACAGAACGCGTGGGAGCCAACCGGCTGGGTCGGAACGGAATGCGTGGTCGTGTTCATTGGGAGGGCTTTGATGGAATAGGCGATGGAAACGAGGCCTGGCGTACCGGACAACAGAGGAAACGGACCTCCTATGTTCGGAACGGGGTCCTGTTGATCGGGAGGGGTGTGGTGTACCGCAAAACGGAGGAAACGGACCTCATACGGTCGTAGCGGGGGTCCTGTTGATCGGGAGGGGTGTGGCGTACCGTAAAACAGACAAAACGGACTTGTGTTGGAGGGCTACGGTCGAAACGGGGGTCCTGTTGATCGGGAGGGGTGTGGCATACCGCAAAATGGAAGAAACGGACTTGTGTTCGAGCGCTACAGTCGAAACGGGGGGGAGAGGTGTGGCGTACCGCAAAACAGGACTCCACGGGATACTGTTCATCTACACCGTCGACCTCCTCCAGCCTCCACGGGCTCCTGTTCATCCAGCCTCCACCACGCGCTACTCCACCGGCTACTGTTCAACCACCCCTCCACGGGCACCCCTGCACTGTCTACTGTTCATCCAGCCCTCCACACCACGGGGTCCTGTTCAACCACCCCTCCACGGCCACCCCTCCACCGTCTATTCTTCATCCAGCCCTCCACACCACGGGGTCCTATTCATCCAGAGGCAACGCCACCGCTCACTGTTCATCCAAACCCCCCGCAATGCTCACTGTTCATCCCAGAGGCAGCATCGATCGTCTTCAGTTAGCAGCAGTAGCGAAGGAATCGCTCCATCGGGTTCAGTTAATAGCCATATCGATCGCTCGGGTTCAGTAACGCGTAGCCTGCAATGCAATCGCTTGGGTTCAGTTAGATCCCAACGCCTCGCTCGGGTTCAGTTAGAGCCAACGCCTCGCACACACGCGCGTACCTGTACGAGAGAAACGCGCATCACTCTCCCACCGTAATCAGCAACTCCCCGAAATTTTCCTCCCCCTCGCTTCTACCACGGTTTTTTCTGTCATGGACGGCCCAAATAATGTCATGCAGCTGCGTCTCCGGCCCGCCCAGGATGAAAAGCCCATTTTCTGTCATGATTTTTTGTCATAGAAGTAGGAGCCCACCACATCTATGATGATACCGGGTTTTGTCACAATTATCGTCCTAGAAGTGTCATATGTATGACAGAATTTTTTTTCATTCGGCCCAAAATGTCACGGATTTGTCTTTTTTTGTAGTGCGTGCATTGGACTAAGTTGGAATCTGCAAGCATTCAACTCAAGAGAGAAGACAGGGTAATATGGGCTCTAAATTAAATAAACAATCATGCATATGAGAGCCACTAAACATTTTCAATATGGTCGTCTCGACGCCCAAAGTAAAGAAAAGAAAATAAAACTATTTACACGGGAAAGCTCCCAACAAGTAATAAGAAGAACTAGAAATCTTTTTGGGTTTTCATTTTAATTCTACTACAAGCATGGAAATTAAACTAACTATTTTTTTTGATTTTTTCTTAAGGTTTATCAAACACACAAGAAGAAAGCGAGAAAAAGAAAATTAAACTAACATGGATAATACAATGAAAGAGTATGAGCACCGATGACTAGTGTGTGAACATGAATGTAAAGTCGGTGAGAAATACGTACTCCCCCAAGCTTAGGCTTTTGGCCTAAGTTGGTCTAATACCGAGGACCGCCGCTACTCTCCCCGGTGTACTGGGAGGTGTAATCAGGATACCACTGGCTGGTCATCTCCGGATCCCACTGGAAAGATGATGCACGATGAGGGTCCAGTGCAGGTTCCGGCTCAGGTTCAGGTTCAGGTGTGGATGCTTGGGCTCGATGATCATACACCACCTCCGGCGTGACAAGAATTTTTTTTGCAAGCAAATCAAACAACAGAGGCGCAGGCAAAATAATAGTCTCATTGTGTTTCTTATTAAATCTAAGGCTATACAAGAGCATCTTCTCTTCGTTGTCAACAATAAACGTGTGGGCTACCATGCTCTTGTAATCTAAAATGTGAGGAGGCAATTTTGTCTCCTCTTTCTCATAGTGCGTAATAGGTATCTGAAAATGTCTAGCAAGACGTGAAGCATAGATACCTCCAAATATGGGGCCTTTTGTACGATTCAGGCCTAGCCGTTTGGCAACGACGACACACATACTAAAACTATTATCTCCAAGCAAGGCATGTTGAAGAAGGATAATATCAGGAACACTAAAGTTTCCACTATTTCCACGACTAATCAAGCATCTACTAGCAAATATGGCAAAGTAGCGTAAAACAGGAAAATGTATGCTAGAGATTTTCGCCTCGGAACCCTTCTTTGGCTCCTCTACAACTATAGTGTTAACAAAGCCATCCACATCCTTACGATGGGGTTCCTCTAATTCTCCCACATAGGGTATCCTACATACCAGGCAAAAATTACATAAAGACATTTCTCTGAATTCATCATATAAGTGAAATGATACCGAAGGCGGTGACTTCTTAGGATAATAATAAAAATTTTGCACGAAAGTATTGGTGAGTAAGAGATACTAATCGATCCGGTCGGTGGAGGAAACCGGTGAGGCCCGCATTCTCGATCAAAGAATAAAAAACTTCATGAATTCCAGCTTCTTTCAAGAAATCATCACATGGCCATTCACACAACCGTACTTCCGCTAAGCGAGGACGATTATACTTGGCCTTTTCCTTCTCTTTAGCTTGTTTTTCCTGAGAGCCCTGGCTAGAAGAGCCCCTCAAAAGTTTCCTTAACATTTTCTAAAAATTTCTGAAATTTTAGTAACTTCAAAATAAAAGTGAATAAAACTAAACAAGATTGGTAGCAACTACTCCTACAAGTGCCTAGAGCCTATATCATGCATTAGAATTGCTTGGGACCTCATAAATTTAACATGCACGCTCAAGAACATGGTCACCTATGCAGCAAAAATTTGCAATGAATAAAGCACTAGAACAAAAACTAATTGGACCAATGGAGGAGTTACATACCAAGCAACAATCTCCCAAAGCAGTTATGCGAATGGAGCTTTGAGCAAGGAGATCGGAAATCGCAGCAAAATGAGCTAGAAGTCGTGCTTGAGCTAGATGGGGATTTTTTTGGGTGGAAGATGAAGTGTGTGGGTGCTGGCATAAGTGGAGGGGGGCCACCGAGGGCCCACGAGACAGGGGGGCGCGCCCAGGTGGGGTGGGCGCGCCCTCCACTCTCGTGGCCTAGTGCTTGCCCCTCCTGCAGTGATTTCAGTGCCTAAAATCCTCAAATATTCCATAAAAAATCATACTAAATTTGCAGGGCATTTGGAGCACTTTTATTTTCAGGATATTTTTTATTACACGGATAATTCAGAAAACAGATGGATAATACTATTTTTGCTTTATTTATTCTAAATAACAGAAAGTAAAAAGTGGGTACAGAAGGTTGTGCCTTCTAGTTTCATCCATCTCGTGATCATCAAAATGAATCCACTAACAAGGTTGATCAAGTCTTGTTAACAAACTCATTCCGAATAACACGGAACCGGAGAAATTTTGAATAACACTAAGTTACCTCAACGGGGATATGAAAATCCCCAACAATAAGAATATCATACTTTTTTTTGACAGTAGGGAGAGGAACTTCAAAACCTCCAATAATGATAGTTGGAACTTTTCCAATAGAATTGATGCTATGAACTTGAGATTGTTTCCTCGAAAAGTGTACTGTATGCTCATTACCATTAACATGAAAGTGACATTGCCTTTCTTGCAATCAATAACAGCCCCTGCAGTATTCAAAAAAGGTCTACCAAGGATAATAGACATACTATCCTCCTCGGGAATATCAAGAATGACAAAGTTCGTTAAGACAGTGACATTTGCAACCACAACAGGCACCTCCTCACAAATACCGACAGGTATAGCAGTTGATTTATCAGCCATTTGCAAAGGTATTTCAGTAGGTGTCAACTTATTCAATTCAAGTCTACGATATAAAGAGAGAGGCATAACACTAACACCGGCTCCAAGATCACACAAAGTAGTTCTAACATAATTTCTTTTAATGGAGCATGGTATAGTTGGTACCCCGGGGTCTCCAAGTTTCTTTGGTATTCCACCCTTAAAAGTGTAATTAGCAAGCATGGTGGAAATTTCAGCTTCCGGTATCTTTCTTTTCTTTGTGATGATATCCTTCATATACTTAGCATAAGGATTTACTTTAAGCATATCAGTTAAGCGCATACCTAAGAAAATAGGTCTAATCATTTCAGCAAAGCGCTCAAAATCCTCATCATCCTTTGTCTTGGATGGTTTAGGAGGAAAGGGCATGGGTTCTGAACCCATGGTTCTCTTTCTCTACCGTGATTCCTAGCAATAAAATCTCTCTTATCATAACGTTGATTCTTTTATTGTGGGTTATCAAGATCAACAGCAGGTTCAATCTCTACTTCACTGTTTTTGCTAGGTTGAGCATCAACATGAGCATTATCATTAATATTGTCACTAGGTTCATGTTCATCACCTGATTGTGTTTCAGCATCAGAAATAGAAATATCATTGGGATTCTCAGGTGTGTCTACAACAGGTTCACTAGAAGTATGCAAAGTCCTATCATTTTTCTTTTTCTTCTTTTTAGAAGAACTAGGTGCCTCTAAATTAATTCTCTGAGAATCTTGCTCGATTCTCTTAGGGTGGCCTTCAGGATACAAAGGTTCCTGAGTCATTCTACCAGTTCTAGTAGCCACTCTAACAGCAAAGTCATTTTTATTATTTAATTCATCAAGCAAATCATTTTGAGCTTTAAGTACTTGCTCAGCTTGAGTAGCAACCATAGAGGCATATTTGCTAATGAGTTTGAGTTCATCTTTAACTCTAGCCATATTATCGCTCACGCGTCCTATCTTGAAAGCATTATTCTCTAACTCTCTACCAACATAAGCATTAAAACTTTCTTGTCTAGCCATAAAGTCATCAAATTCATCTAAGCATGGGCTATGAAATTTAGTAGAGGGGATTTCAAGTTTATCATATCTATATAGAGAATTTACCTTTACTACCTGTGTCGGGTTATCAAGACAATGTGGTTCTTCAACAGGCGGTATATTAAGACCATGTATTTCTTCAATAGGTGGTAAATTCTTAACATCTTCAGCTTTAATACCTTTTTGTTTCATTGATTTCTTTGCCTCTTGCATATCTTCAGGACTGAGAAATAAAACACCTCTCTTCTTCAGAGTGGGTTTAGGAATAGGCTCAGGAGTTGGCTCAATTGGTTCAGGAATTGCCTCAGGAATTGGCTCGGGAAGAGTCCAATTATTTTCATTAGTTAACATATTATTCAATAGTAATTCAGCTTCGTCGACTGTTCTTTCCCTGAAACACAACCAGCACAACTATCCAAGTAATCCTTGGAAGCATCGGTTAGTCCATTATAAAAGATATCATGTATTTCATTTTTCTTGAGAGGATGATCAGGCAAAGAATTAAGTAATCGGAGAAGCCTCCCCCAAGCTTGTGGGAGACTCTCTTCTTCGATTTGCACAAAATTATATATATCCCGCAAGGCAGCTTGTTTCTTATGAGCAGGGAAATATTTAGCAGAGAAGTAATAAATCATATCCCGGGGACTACACACACAACCAGGAGCAAGAGAATTGTACCAAGTCTTAGCATCATCCTTTAACGAGAACGGAAATATCTTAAGGATATAATAATAGCGAGATTTATCATCATGAGTAAACAGGGTAGCTATATCATTCAACTTGGTAAGATGTGCCACAACAGTTTCGCATTCAAGGCCCTAAAAGGATCAGATTCAACTAAATTAATAATTTCAGGATCAACAGAGAATTCATAATCCTTATCAGTAACACAGATAGGTGAAGTAGCAAAAGCAGGGCCAGGTTTCATTCTAGCATTAAGAGACTGCTGCTTCCATTTAGCTAATAATTTCTTAAGATCATATCTATCATTGCAAGCAAAGATAGCTCTAGCAGCTTCTTCATTCATAACATAACCCTTAGGAACAACATGCGAATCATAATCATTGGGAGAATTTTCATCATCACTATCATCAATAATAGCATCTTCAACAATTTCATTCCCCCTAACACTAGAAAGTTGTTCATCAAGAAATTCACCTAATGGCAAAGTAGTATCACGCACAGAAGTAGTTTCATCATAAGTATCATGCATAGCAGAAGTGGCATCATCAATAACATGCGACATATCAGAGTTCATAGCAGTAGCAGGTTTAGGTGTCGGAAGCTAACTAATAACAGAAGGAGAATCTAGTGCAGAGCTAGACGGCAGTTCCTTACCTCCCCTCGTAGTTGAGGGCAAAATCTTGGTTCTGTCGTCTTTCAAGTTCTTCATAGTGATCAACAGATATAAATCCCAAGTGACTCAGAGAATAGAGCTATGCTCCCCGTCAACGGCGCCAGAAATTAGTCTTGATAACCCACAAGTGTAGGGGATCGCAACAGCTTTCGAGGGTAAAGTATTCAACCCAAATTTATTGATTCGACACAAGCGGAGTCAAAGAATATTCTTGAGTATTAGCAGTTGAGTTGTCAATTCAACCACACCTGGATAACTTAGTATCTGCAGCAAAGTATTTAGTAGCAAAGTAGTATGATAATAAAGGTAACAGTAGCAAAAGTAATGTTTTTGGGTTTTGTAGTAATTGTAACAATAGCAACAGGAAAGTAAATAAGCGAAGAACAATATGTGAAAAGCTCGTAGGCAATGGATCAGTGATGGATAATTATGTCGGATGCGATTCCTCTTGTAATAGCTATAACATAGGGTGACACAGAACTAGCTCCAGTTCATCAATGTAACGTAGGCATGTATTTCGTAAATAGTCATACGTGCTTATGGAAAAGAACTTGCATGACATCTTTTGTCCTACCCTCCTGTGGCAGCGGGGTCCTAGTGGAAACTAAGGGATATTAAGGCCTCCTTTTAATAGAGAACCGGAACAAAGAATTAACACATAGTGAATACATGAACTCCTCAAACTACGGTCATCACCGAGAATTATCCCAATTATTGTCACTCCGGGGTTGTCGGATCATAACACATAATAGGTGACTATATACTTGCAAGATAGGATCAAGAACACACATATATTCATGAAAACATAATAGGTTCAGATCTGAAATCATGGCACTAAGGCCCTAGTGACAAGCATTAAGCATAGCAAAGTCGTAGCAACATCAATCTCAGAACATAGTGGATACTAGGGATCAAACCCTAACAAAACTAACTTGATTACATGGTAAATCTCATCCAACCCATCATCGTCCAGCAAGCCTACGATGGAATTACTCACGCACGCCGGTGAGCATCATGAAATTGGTGATGGAGGATGGTTGATGATGACGACGACGACGAATCCCCCTCTTCGGAGCCCCGAACGGACTCCAGATCAGCCCTCCCGAGAGAGATTAGGGCTTGGCGGCGGCTCCGTATCGTAAAACAAGATGAAACTTTCTCTCTGATTTTTTTTCTCCCCAAACATGAATATATGGAGTTGGAGTTGAGGTCGGTGGAGGTCCAGGGGGCCCACGAGACAGGGGGGCGCGCCCAGCGGGAGGGGGCGCGCCCCCACCCTCGTGGATAGGGTGTGGCCCCCCTGGTCTTGATTCTTTTGCCAGTATTTTTTATATTTTCCAAAAAGTGCCTCCGTGGATTTTCAGGACATTCCGAGAACTTTTCTTTTCTACACATAAAACAACATCATGGCAGTTCTGCTGAAAACAGCGTCAGTCCGGGTTAGTTTCATTCAAATCATGCAAGTTAGAGTCCAAAACAAGGGCAAAAGTGTTTGGAAAAGTAGATACGTTGGAGACGTATTAGTGCATGACCATAAAAGATATTACTAATATAAATAGAACAACCATTATTCTCTAATTTAAATGAATAACCGTCTCGCATCAAACAAGATCCAGATATAATGGTCATGCTCAACGCTGGCACCAAATAACAATTTTCAGGTCTAAAACTAACCCCGAAGGTAGATGTAGAGGTAGCGTGCCGACCGCGATCACATCGACTTTGGAACCATTTCCCATGCGCATCGTCACCTCGTCCTTAGCCAATCTTCACTTAATCCGTAGTCCCTGTTTCGAGTTGCAAATATTAGCAACAGAACCTGTATCAAATACCCAGGTGCTACTGCGAGCATTAGTAAGGTACACATCAATAACATGTATATCACATATACCTTTGTTCACCTTGCCATCCTTCTTTTCCGCCAAATAATTTGGGCAGTTCCGCTTCCAGTGACCAGTTTGCTTGCAATAGAAGCACTCAGTCTTAGGCTTAGGTCCAGATTTGGGTTTCTTCTCTTGAGCAGCAACTTGTTTGTCGTTCTTTTTGAAGTTCCCCTTCTTCTTCCCTTTACCCTTTTTCTTGAAACTGGTGGTCTTATTGACCATCAACAATTGATGCTCCTTTTTGATTTCTTCCTCCGCAGCTTTTAGCATTGCGAAGAGCTCGGGAATAGTCTTGTCCATCCCTTGCATATTATAGTTCATCACGAAGCTGTTGTAGCTTGGTGGTAGTGATTGAAGAATTCTGTCAATGACACTATAATTAGGAAGATTAACTCCCTGTTGAATCAAGTGATTATTATACCCAGACATTTTGAGTATGTGTTCACTGACAGAACTATTCTCTTCCATTTTGCAGCTATAGAACTTAGTGGAGACTTCATATCTCTCAATCCGGGCATTTGCTTGAAATATTAACTTCAACTCCTGGAACATCTCATATGCTCCATGACGTTCAAAACCTCATTGAAGTCCCGGTTCTAAGCCGTAAAGCATGGCACACTGAACTATCGAGTAGTCATCAGCTTTGCTCTGCCAGACATTCTTAACGTCGTTAGTTGCATCTGCAACAGGCCTGACACCCAGCGGTGCTTCCAGGATGTAATTCTTCTGTGCAGCAATGAGGATAATCCTCAAGTTATGGACCCAGTCCATGTAATTGCTACCATCATTTTTCAACTTAGCTTTCTCAAGGAACGCATTAAAATTCAACGGAACAACAACACGAGCCATCTATCTACAACAAACATAGACAAGCAAAATACTATTAGGTACTAAGTTCATGATAAATTTAAGTTCAATTAATCATATTACTTAAGAACTCCCACTTAGATAGACATCCCTCTAATCATCTAAGTGATCACGTGATCCAAATCAACTAAACCATGTCCAACCATCATGTGAGATGGAGTAGTTTTCAATGGTGAACATCACTATGTTGATCATATCTACTATATGATTCACGCTCGACCTTTCGGTCTCAATGTTCCGAGGCCATATCTGTATATGCTTGGCTCGTCAAGTTTAACCTGAGTATTCCGCGTGTGCAACTGTTTTGCACCCGTTGTATTTGAACTTAGAGCCTATCACACCCGATCATCACGTGGTGTCTCAGCACAAAGAACTTTCACAACGGTGCATACTCAGGGAGAACACTTTTACCTTGAAATTTAGTGAGAGATCATCTTATAATGCTACCGTCAATCAAAGCAAAATAAGATGCATAAAGGATAAACATCACATGCAATCAATATAAGTGATATGATATGGCCATCATCATCTTGTGCTTGTGATCACCATCTCCGAAGCACCGTCATGATCACCATCGTCACCGGCGCGACACCTTGATCTTCATCGTAGCATCGTTGTCGTCTCGCCACCTATTGCTTCTACGACTATCGCTACCGCTTAGTGATAAAGTAAAGAAATTACAGGGCGATTGCATTGCATACAATAAAGCGACAACCATATGGATCCTGCCAGTTGCCGATAACTCGGTTACAAAACATGATCATCTCATACAATAAAATATAGCATCATGTCTTGACCATATCACATCACAACATACCCTACAGAAATAAGTTAGACGTCCTCTACTTTGTTGTTGCAAGTTTTACGTGGCTGCTACGGGCTGAGCAAGAACCGTTCTTACCTACGCATCAAAACCACAACGATAGTTCGTCAAGTTAGTGATGTTTTAACCTTCTCAAGGACCGGGCGTAGCCACACTCGGTTCAACTAAAGTTAGAGAAACTGACACCCGCTAGCCACGTGTGTGCAAAGCACGTCGGTAGAACCAGTCTCGCGTAAGCATACGCGTAATGTCGGTCCGGGCCGCTTCATCCAACAGTACCGCCGAACCAAAGTATGACATGCTGGTAAGCAGTATGACTTGTATCGCCCACAACTCACTTGTGTTCTACTCGTGCATATAACATCAATGCATAAAACCTAGGCTCGGATGCCACTGTTGGGGAACGTAGTAATTTCAAAAAAATTCCTACGCACACGCAAGATCATGGTGATGCATAGAAATCAGAGGGGAGAGTGTTGTCCACGTACCCTCGTAGACCAAAAGCGGAAGCGTTAGCACAACGCGGTTGATGTAGTCGTACGTCTTCACAGCCCCACCGATCAAGCACCGAAAGCACGGCACCTCCGAGTTCTTGCACACGTTCAGCTCGATGATGTCCCTCGAACTCCGATCCAACCGAGTGTCGAGGGAGAGTTCCGTCAGCACGACGGCATGGTGACGATGATGATGTTCTACCGATACAGGGTTTCGCCTAAGCACCGCTACGATATTATCAAGGTGGAATATAGTGGAGGGGGCACCGCACACGGCTAATAGATCTCAAGGATCAATTGTTGTTGTCTAGAGGTGCCCCCTGCCCCCGTATATAAAGGAGCAAGGGGGGAGGGGGTGGCCGGCCAGGAGGGGCGCTCCAGGAGGAGTCCTACTCCCACCGGGAGTAGGACTCCCTCCTTTCCTTGTCCAACTAGGAGAGAGGGAAGGAAGGGAGACAGGGGAGGAAGGAAAGGGGGCGCCGCCGCCCCTCCTTGTCCTATTCGGACTAGAGGGTGAGGGGGCGCGCGGCCTGCCTGGCCGCCCCTCCTCTTCTCCACTTTGGGCCCATGTGGCCCATTAACCCCCCGAGGGGTTCTGGTAACCCCCGGTACTCCGGTATATATCCGATAATCCCCGGAACCATTCCGGTGTCCGAATATAGTCGTCCAATATATCAATATTCATGTCTCGACCATTTCGAGACTCCTCGTCATGTCCGTGATCACATCCGAGACTCCGAACTATCTTCGGTACATCAAAACACATGAAATCATAATATAACTGTAATCTAACTTTAAGTGTGCGGACCCTACGGGTTCGAGAACTATGTAGACATGACCGAGACACATCTCCGGCCATTAACCAATAGCGGAACCTGGATGCTCATATTGGCTCCTACATATTCTACGAAGATCTTTATCAGTCAAACCGCATAACAACATACATTGTTCCCTTTGTCATCAGTATGTTACTTGCCCGAGATTCGATCGTCGGTATCTCAATACCTAGTTCAATCTCGTTGCCGACAAGTCTCTTTACTCGTTATGTGATGCATCATTTTGTAACTAACTCATTAGCTACATTGATTGCAAGTCTTATAGTGATGTGCATTACCAAGAGGGCCCAGAGATACCTCTCCGACAATCGGAGTGACAAAACCTAATCTCGAAATACGCCAACTCAACATGTACCTTTGGAGACACCTGTAGAGCTCCTTTATAATCACCCAGTTACATTGTGATGTTTGGTAGCACACAAAGTGTTCCTCCGGTAAACAGGAGTTGCATAATCTCATAGTTGTAGGAACATGTATAAGTCACGAAGAAAGCAATAGCAACATACTAAACGATCAAGTGCTAAGCTAACGGAATGGGTCAAGTAAATCACATCCTTCTCCGAATGATGTGATCCCGTTAATCAAATAACAACTCATGTTCATGGTCAGGAAACATAACCATCTTTGATCAATGAGCTAGTCAAGTAGAGGCATACTAGTGACACTATGTTTGTCTATGTATTCACACATGTATTATGTTTCCGGTTAATACAATTCTAGCATGAATAATAAACATTTATCATGATATAAGGAAATAAATAATAACTTTATTATTGCCTCTAGGGCATATTTCCTTCAATCTCCCACTTGCACTAGAGTCAATAATCTAGATTGCACAGTAATGATTCTAACACCCATGGAGCCTTGGTGCTGATCATGTTTTGCTCGTGGAAGAGGCTTAGTCAACGGGTCTGCAACATTCAGATCCGTATGTATCTTGCAAATCTCTATGTCTCCCATCTGGACTTGGTCCCGGATGGAATTGAAGCATCTCTTGATGTGCTTGGTCCTCTTGTGAAATATGGATTCCTTTGCCAAGGCAATTGCACCAGTATTGTCACAGAAGATCTTCATTGGTCCCGATGCACTAGGTATGACACCTAGATCGGATATGAACTCCATCATCCAGACTCCTTGATTTGATGCTTCTGAAGCAGCTATTTACTCTGCTTCCCATGTAGATCCTGCCATGACGCTTTGTTTAGAACTGTACCAACTGACAGCTCCAGATCAATATAAACAAGTATTCGGTTTGCGATTTAGAACCGTCCAGATCAGTGTCAAAGCTTGCATCGACGTAACCATTTATGACTAGCTCTTTGTCACCTCCATAAACGAGAAACATATCCTTAGTCCTTTTCAGGTATTTCAGGATATTCTTGACCGTTGTCCAGTGATCCACTCCTCGATTACTTTGGTACCTCCCTGCTAAACTTATTGCTAAGCATACATCAGGTCTGGTACACAGCATTGCATACATGATAGAGCCTATGGCTGAAGCATAGGGAACATCTTTCATTTTCTCTCTATCTTCTGTTGTGGTCAGGCATTGAGTCTGACTCAACTTCACACCTTGTAATACAGGCAAGAACCCTTTCTTTGCTTGATCCATTTTGAACTTTTTCAAAACTTTATCAAGGTATGTGCTTTGTGAAAGTCCAATTAAGCGTCTTGATCTATCTCTATAGATCTTGATGCCTAATATGTAAGCAACTTCACCGAGGTCTTTCATTGAAAAACTTTTATTCAAGTATCCTTTTATGCTATCCAGAAATTCCATATCATTTCGAATTAACAATATGTCGTCTACATATAATATCAGAAATGCTACAGAGCTCCCACTCAGTTTCTTGTAAACACAGGCTTCTCCAAAAGTCTGTATAAAACCATATGCTTTGATCACTGAGGGAGTCCTGGACTAGGGGGTCTCCGGACAGCCGGACTATTATCATCGGCCGGACTCCAAGACTATGAAGATACAAGATTGAAGACTTCGTCCCGTGTCCGGATGGGACTTTCCTTGGCGTGGAAGGCAAGCTTGGCGATACGGATATGTAGATCTCCTACCATTGTAACCGACTCTGTGTAACCCTAGCTGTCGGTGTTAAAACCGGCGGATCTCGGGTAGGGGGTCCCGAACTGTGCGTCTAGGCGGATGGTAACAGGAGACAAGGGACACGATGTTTTTACCCAGGTTCGGGCCCTCTCGATGGAGGTAAAACCCTACTCCTACTTGATTGATATTGATGATATGGGTAGTACAAGAGTGGATCTACCACGAGATCAAGGAGGCTAAACCCTAGAAGCTAGCCTATGGTATGATTATTGTAATGGTTGTTGTCCTACGGACTAAAACCCTCCGGTTTATATAGACGCCGGAGAGGGCTAGGGTTACACAGAGTCGGTTACAATGGTAGGAGATCTACATATCCGTATCGCCATGCTTGCCTTCCACGCCAAGGAAAGTCCCATCCGGACACGGGACGGAGTCTTCAATCTTGTATCTTCATAGTCTTGGAGTCCGGCTGACGATGATATTCCGGCTGTCCGGACACCCCCTAGTCCAGGACTCCCTCAGTAGCCCCTGAACCAGGCTTCAATGACGATGAGTCCGGCGCGCATATTGTTCGGCATTGCAAGGCGGGTTCCTCCTCCGAATAATTCATAGAAGATTGTGGGCACCAGGATAGTATCTGGCTCTGCAAAATAATTTCCACATTCCACTGTAGAGAGAATAATATGTACACTAGTTCAATCTGCTGACGTATTTTGTGGGATGACGTCATACCACCACCAAGCCTTTACTTCAATCATTTTTTATTATACCACCTCAGCGCGTTTAGCGAAGCGGTTTCCTTGGCACGTCTTGTCGAAGCAGAGATCGTGTTCCCCTTATTCCGGGATTCCCATCAATACGGACGTGGGTAACCCAACCGCGCCATTGATGCTGGCGCTTGGGAGATAAGCGAGTTTTACCAGGCCGGTGGGGACGCATAGTCTTCGTCCGCCTATATATAAGGGGATAAGGATCCACCTTTCACCTACGCCTTCTTCCTCCTTTGCTTATCCATCTCCGCGCACTCGAGCTCCAGCGCCCAAGCCCGCACATCTCGTCTCAACCTCCTCCAGTCATGTCCGGAGCGGGAGGCAAGTGGATGGTCTCCTCCGTTACGGAGGAGCACGTCGAGAAGTTGCGCGGCGCCGGATACCTGTCTAGCGACATCGCGCACCGGCTGCCCGACAAGGGGCTGCTCATCCCCACCCCCAGGCCCCATGAGAGGGTCGTATTCCTTCCCCACTTCCTCCGCGGACTGGGCTTCCCACTTCATCCCTTCGTCTGGGGGCTCATGTACAACTACGGCCTAGATTTCCGCGATCTGGCGCCAAACTTCATCCTCAACATCTCGGCGTTTATCGTCGTGTGCGAGGCCTTCCTCTGCATCCATCCCCACTTAGGCTTGTGGCTCAAGACCTTCAACGTCAAGCCAAAGGTTGTGAAGGGCGTCCAAGCGGAGTGCGGAGGCGCCATGGTGGGCAAGATGCCCAACGTCCTCTAGCTCGAGGGCGCCTTTGTGGAAACCATCAAAGGGTGGCAATCGGGGTGGTTCTATATCATCGAGCCGCGGGACCCTAAATGGGCAGCGGCCCCCGAGTTCAGATCTGGTGCCCCTATGCAGCTCACCTCCTGGAAAGAGAAGGGCTTGCTATGGGGCAGTTCGGAGGAGCTGACCGGACTCCAGTCCTGTCTCCAGACCTTGGTGAACAAGAAGCTCAAGCTTGTCAACGTGATCCAGGTCATGCTCGTCCACCGGATTCTCCCCTGCCAACAACGGGCCTTCAATTTGTGGGAGTTCGATCTGGCACAGCACCGGACCCTTAGCGGGCTCTTCGACACAACGTACGAAGCTGCCTAGAGGGTGCTGTTCAAGGGGGGAGAAGCCCCCGCATCCGCGACTGAAGATCGCGGATTCAGCATGAAACGTCCGGCCAGTGCGGTAAGTTATCCTTTATGGGACACGTCTTTCTTTCATAGTTTGACTCTATGTGGGCTCTAAAATTCCCAATGCCTTTGACAGGACTGGCAGAGGACGTCCGGACAAGTTAACTGTCCGGCTCCCCTCCCTGAAGAACCAGCGGACGCCCGTTTAACGGGGCTGCTAGTCCCGGAACTTTATGTGGTGACGGAGAAGAAGGCCAAGAAGAAGGCCACGGGAACCCGAAGGAGTTCCCGGCGCCAGGTGGTATCGGACTCATCGTCCGATGACTCCGAGGCGGACTCCTCCCTCAAAGGCGAGGAGGAGAAAGAAGACTCTTCCCAGGAGGGGGAGTGAGGAAGAGGAAGGCTTCCCCAACGGGGGAGGCCGAAGGGTCCAAGAGGGGAAGGACCCTTCCTCCGGACAGCTCCGGCAACGCCAACGTTGGCGACGAAGGGTGGCCCTCAAGGGCCAAGCCTCCGGCAAGATTGTAAGTATCTGGACCCCTGAATGGTTTATTTCTTTTCGTGCCACATGTTGTCCTTCTAATGCCGCACACTACCTGCAGTCTGGCCGAGGATGATCTCCCCGCTTCATCAAGCGGGTCCTTGGCTCCGTCGGATGTGGATTCCATTCCGACCGCCTCCACCCCTCGCGATGCTAACGACGCCGAGGTGGGGTCCCAAGAGGGGACCCATCAGGAGGAGGCTCCGGAGGTGCCGCAAGGCAGCCTCCCGGACTCTGCGCCGGACTCCATGCCAGAACCAGCAGTGGTTCCGGAGTCCGGTAGGCGGCCCCTTCGTAAGAAGGGAAAGACCATGACACCGTCAGCCTCCGTCCAACCGGAGGCGTCGGACAACTTGTTGGAGGCGCTAAACGGCGCTTCCATTGAGGAAGAACACCGCACTATTATGAGTGCGGTGATTCAGAAGGTTCAGCTCGCCAAGAGCGGGCTGACCAAAGCCTGCAGCAGCCTTCTAACAGGCTTTGAGGTAAGAAGTTTATAATATGTAATGTAATACCACATAGACAGTAGCCCCTGATGCTCGGTTCGGTGTTCGGAAAGAAGAACCGGACTGAGGATCTAAAAAAGATATACGCAGGAGTGCTAAAAAGTATGTCAATATGGGTTTGTAGGCTGCGCTGCTGACCTCTGCCGCACTGACTGCGGAGGTTGGTGCTTTGAAGCAGGACCTCGAGCGGTCCGAGAAAGAGCTCGGCCTTGCCAAGAAGCAGCTCGAGGACAAAGAAGGGGAGTAACACCACTTTGAAATTTGTACCTTATAGAAAAGGATTTTGGTTGCAATGGAAATAACAAGGATAACGTGGGTACTGCAGGGGCCACGAACGAGGTGGCAACCCTGAAGGAGGCCGTGTCCGCGGCCGAACGCAATGCGGCCGCGGAACAAGCGGGGCGAGAGAAACAAGAGGCGCGGGTGGCGGAGGTACGGCAAGAGCTCCAGGCTCTCATGGAAAAGCATGACAGTTTGGAGCGCGACTCGAAGACTCGAGAGTCCGAGCTTGCCTCGGCTCTTGAAAGTGCCAAAGCCGCTAAGGCCGAGGCCCATAAGGCCCTCCAGGAGATTGAGGAGGTGAAGAAAATAGCGGTGGGTAAGGCATTTTTCATGCAAAGCAAGCATGTGAATGTAAATTACCTGTTACTTACCCGAATTCGGAGCTCTCCAGGGGCGTTTGCAAATCTGCCTCGCAGCATGTCTGATGCCGCCGCATTCTACCGGGCCGAGGAGGGGAGCTCAACGGAGAAGGTCTTCTGGTCTCAGTACACTGAGGCCGGACATCCGGTGCCCCCTAGCGACCAGCTGAAGCAGCTGGTCAAGCTCAATAGGGTAGCCGAACAGGCCATGAAGGGCCTCATAGTCCGGCTGTGGCCTGGAGAGGCCATGCCTGGGAGCTAATTCGGC
The DNA here is from genome assembly GCA_963921465.1 of Triticum timopheevii. Lineage (NCBI taxonomy): Eukaryota > Viridiplantae > Streptophyta > Magnoliopsida > Poales > Poaceae > Triticum > Triticum timopheevii. The sequence goes on along the minus strand of OY997272.1, from coordinate 65,341,903 downwards.
CTCGTGCGGCGACTGGTGGATGCGTGCCCCTGGGTGGAGGTCATCAAGCGCTCCGCCTGCATTGAAGGTGCCCGTCGGGCCCTTGCCCGCGCAAAGGTGCACTGGGGCAAGGAGTATCGTATGCCCGAAATGTACTATAAGACTGTCCTGAAGGGTGCCCGCAAGATTGCGGATGAATGCCCCATAGATGAAATTATTGAGTAAACTCGCCATGTGTTATCCTGTGCGCTGAAAACTTTGTTCATATGCGCTAAGCAACGCTTATTGATTTAAAATATTACCTTCTGTGCGGCCGTTTATAAAATCTGAGAGATGGCAAGTCGTCGGCTTCAGCCCCCATGCCACGAGTGCTGGGGTGTTCAGGATAAACTTGAGCACTCTTGTTCCCATTTTTGGGTCCATCTAGGGAGGCGCTCAACACAACGAACAAGGCGACCGGACTAATAATGCTTGAATACTCTCACTTAGCCATAGAATTCTATAATTTTAAATTTCGGCGAAGCCCCTAGTATTCGGAAGATCGAGTTCGGGGCGCTATCCACGCCTGGGCCGGACACAGCCGGTTCCTCGCTCGAAGCGGCATAAGTCTTTAGGGACTCGAAAAGACCTCTCGAACAGCGACCAGTCTCTCGCCTTATCATGACAGTCAGTTTTAGCTTTCTCCACTGAGGCGCTCGCCCAGCTCAACCGGGGCGCAATCGCAGTGGTTCTCCCAATGCTACCTTAGCCGACGGAACGGAACGTAAGGTAGCAAAACATGGGAGCCGGGCAAACCCAACTATTGACCCAAGACATGATTCGAAGCCGATGCATATAATGCTATAAGTTCGGGGTGCCGCACTTGTGAAAGTGTTCGGACTTATCACACCATAATGCGGGGAACACAAGCCCCTGGTGTATTCTGCCATACCAAAATGTACGGGTGCAAGATGTCATTAATGAACATATATGTAAAAAAAAGGAATGCAATTATAGGCAAAAAGTGCTGCATTGTTTATTCAAGGAATTCTGCTATGAGCGCAGGATGATACAAATAGTGCGGTAAGCAAGGGATTGGACTAATTAAACATGTCCCCCTCCAAGGGTGGGCTGCGGATTGGTGTATTTAACAAATTTAATGCTCATAATGGAGACCACCTGAGTGTTCGTCGTAGCCTTTGTCCCTCCCTGGCTGTTGCATCATGAGTTCGGCAGATCTACTGCCGGACAGGGCCTCTGGTGAACGGAGTCCTGTGGAAAAAAGGAAAAAAAAAGAGTGACACACTTTGGAGCCCCTGGTGTGGTTAAGCCGCACTCTAGGCCTGTCGTGGTCGTGCCCCTCCCCCTATGCCCATGGTATCTCCAGAGCATAATGATGTACGCGAAGAGCTGGTCTTGTAATCATGCAAGGGCTAGGGTTGGGGCCGCATTGCTACGCGTGCTCGGAACATGCCAGGTGGTCTTGATTGATGTTACTCCGGGCGCGTTTGGCTATGTTCGGTAGTTTAACGTCCGGACTCGAAAATTGCCTTAAAAGGCTGCTCTGTACTTCTGCCGCGAGAGCCACTGTGTGTTCCTCCGTTCGGAGGGAGCGTTCAGTATTTCCATTGAGCATGATGACTCCATGAGGGCCTGGCATCTTGAGCTTAAGGTATGCATAATGCGGTACCGCGTTGAATTTTTCAAACGTGGTTTGTCCGAGCAGAGCGTGATAGCCGCTGCGGAACGGGACTATGTCGAAGATTAACTCCTCGCTTCAGAAATTATCCGGGGATCCGAAGACCAATTCCAGTGTGACTGAGCCTGTGCAGTTGGCCTCCACACCTGGTATGACGCCTTTGAAGGTCGTCCTTGTAGGTTTAATCCTTGAGGGGTCTATGCCCATCTTGCGCACTGTATCCTGATAAAGCAGGTTCAGGCTGCTGCCGCCGTCCATCAGGACTCTAGTGAGGTGAAATCCATTGACGATTGGGTCTAGAACCAATGTGGCGAATCCGCCATGGCGGATACTGGTCGGGTGGTCTCTTCGATCGAAAGTGATCGGGTAGGAGGACCATGGATTGAACTTCGGGGCGACTGGCTCCATCGCATATACGTCCCTGAGTGCACGCTTCCGCTCCCTCTTGGGTATGTGGGTTGCGTATATCATGTTTACCGTCCGCACTTGTGGGGGGAAACCCTTCTGTCCTCTACTGTTCGGCGGCCGCGTCTCTTCCTCGTCGTCGCTGTGCAGCCCCTTGTCATTGTTTTCGGCAATTAACTTGCCTGCCTGCTTGAATACCCAACAATCTCTATTGGTGTGATTAGCTGGCTTTTCGGGGGTGCCATGTATCTGGCAAGAGCGGTCGAGTATTCGGTCTAAATTGGACGAACTCGGAGTAGTTCTTTTGAATGGCTTCTTCCGCTGACCGGGTTTGGAGCCTCTGAATCCGGCTTTGACTGCCATATCCTCATTGTTGTCGCCATTAACGCGGCGTTTGTTTTTGTTTCGACGCGACCTGCTGTTGTGGTCCTTAGTATCCGGACTGCCAGCATTTTTGCTGAGGTTGTTGCTGCGAGCTAGCCAGCTGTCCTCTCCCGCACAGAAGCGAGTCATGAGTGATGTGAGGGCTGCCATGGATTTCGGCTTTTCCTGTCCTAGGTGCCGGGCCAGCCACTCGTCGCGGATGTTATGTTTGAAGGCTGCAAGGGCCTCTGCATCCGGATAGTCGACGATTTGATTTTTCTTTGTTAAGAACCGTGTCCAGAACTGTCTGGCCGATTCGTCTGGCTGCTGAATTATGTGGCTTAGGTCATCGGCATCTGGTGGTCGCACATATGTGCCCTGGAAGTTGTCGAGGAATGCGGCTTCCAGGTCCTCCCAACACCCAATTGACTCTGCGGGCAAGCTGTTAAGCCAATGCCGAGCTGGTCCTTTAAGCTTGAGTGGGAGATACTTGATGGCGTGGAGATCGTCGCCGCGGGCCATGTGGATATGAAGGAGATAATGTTCGATCCAAACCGCGGGGTCTGTTGTGCCATCGTAGGATTCGATGTTCACGGGTTTAAACCCTTCAGGGATTTGATGATCCATTACTTCGTTAGTGAAGCATAGTGGGTGTGCGGCGCCTCTATATTGGGCAATATCACGACGTTGCTCAAGAGAGCATTGTCTGCTGTGTTCGGCCCGGCCGGAGTTGTTGTATCCGGCGTGACGGTAGTCGTCGTGGGTTGTGGGGCACCCACGTGATCCGTAGATAGATCTGGATTGTCTTGCCTTGTCCTCCAATATATCCCGCAAGTCCGGCGCATTCCGTCGTGGCTTTGTACTTTTCGAGCGGTGCCGGGGTACGGTCCTGATGGAGGGCCTAGATGCCTCTCTGTCGCGACCACGGGGTGGTCGGTCTGCCGTATTGTGCGCTGGTGATGAAGGTTTGTATGCTTCCTCCTCTAGTCGGGGGAGCAACTTGCGTTTTGGGTAGCTCTTGGAGGGGCGTTCGAGTTCATACTCTTTGGCCGCGAGGACCTCGGTCCATCTGTCGGCCAGCAGGTCTTCATCAGCTTGAAGCTGTTGCTGCTTTTTCTTTAGGCTATTTGCCGTGGCGATAAGCCTGCGTTTAAAACGCTCTTGTTCGATGGGATCCTCGGGCACGACGAATTCGTCGTCGTTGAGGCTTGCCTCATCTCTGGAGGGAGGCATGTAATTGTCATCCTCCACGTCTCCCGCTCTCTCTCGAGGGCTGGCTTCCCCATCCTCCTGTGCTGAGTCTTGCTGGGAGGGGTTGTCTTCGGCACTCTCTGGGGTGTTATTGTCTCCGGTGCCGGATTCTCCATTCTTACTGTGGCGGGATTTAGGGCGGCGCCGCTGACGTTGGCGCTTGGGCTGTTTCTTAGAAGAATCTGCCTCCGCTGCTTCTTCGCCGCCCCATCCTTTGGGGTGTCCACCATGTATATGTCGTATGACGAGGTGGTCTTCCAGTGCCCTGTAGGCGCTGGTTCTTGATCGTCTCCGGCATCGTCGTCCATACCGTCGATGTCTTCGAAGTCGTAGTCTAGCATGTCGGTTATATCGTCGACAGTGGCTACAAAGTGGGTGGTGGGCGGGCTTTGAATTTCTTTGTCGTCCGCATCCCAACCATCCTGACCGCAGTCCGGCCAGGGTTCTCCTGATAACAAGAGATGCCTTAGCAAATTTAGGATGTCGCCAAAGGGTGAGTGCTGAAAGATGTCCGCGGCGGTGAACTCCATGATCGGCGCCCAATCGGATTCGATTGGCAGGGGCGCAGGAGGTCCGGAGTCCGGCAAGGAGTCCGGTGTCTCGGAGTCACGAGCTTTATAAGGGACGAGATCAGTATTCGGCTCCATCACCGTAGAAGTCGCAGCCCCCGAGGCGGTGTCCAGCCAAGTGTCCTCGATCTGCGCGGTTTGCTTCGAACTATGGGTCAGAGCGGACTCGTGTGCGGCCTCCAGGGCACTGTCCGGCGGCAGAGCTAAATCATGCCCATCATGACAGCGCGGCACGCTTGGCTGTGGCTCGAACCCGTTGAAGATCAAGTCTCCGCGGATGTCGGCCGTGAAGTTTAGGCTTCCAAACCTGACCTGATGGCCAGGGGCGTAGCTTTCGATCTGCTCCAGATGGCCAAGCAAATTGGCCCACAGTGCGAAGCCGCCGAACACGAAGATCTGTCCGGGGAGAAAAGTCTCACCCTGGACGACGTTGTTGTTGATTGAAGGAGCCATCAAGCCTATCAGTGACGACACAGAGGAACTCTCAATGAAAGCACCAATGTTGGTGTCAAAACCGGCGGATCTCGGGTAGGGGGTCCCGAACTATGCGTCTAGGCGGACGGTAACAGGAGACAAGGGACACGATGTTTTTACCCAGGTTCGGGCCCTCTCGATGGAGGTAAAACCCTACTCCTGCTTGATTGATATTGATGATATGGGTAGTACAAGAGTGGATCTACCACGAGATCATGGAGGCTAAACACTAGAAGCTAGCCTATGGTATGATTGTTGTAATGGTTGTTGTCCTACGGACTAAAACCCTACGGTTTATATAGATGCCGGAGAGGGCTAGGGTTACACAGAGTCGGTTACAATGGTAGGAGATCTACATATCCGTATCGCCAAGCTTGCCTTCCACGCTAAGGAAAGTCCCATCCGGACACGGGACGGAGTCTTCAATCTTGTATCTTCATAGTCTTGGAGTCCGGCTGACGATGATAGTCCGGCTGTCCGGACACCCTCTAGTCCAGGACTCACTCACTAGCCCTCTCCGGTGTCTATATATACCGGAGGGTTTTAGTCCGTAGGACACAACCATTACAACAATCATACCATATGCTAGCTTCTAGGGTTTAGCCTCCTTGATCTCGTGGTAGATCCACTCTTGTACTACCCATATCATCAATATTTATCAAGCAGGAGTAGGGTTTTACCTCCATCGAGAGGGCCCGAACCTGGGTAAAAACATCGTGTCCCTTGTCTCCTGTTACCATCCTCCTAGACGCACAGTTCGGGACCCCCTACCCGAGATCCGCCGGTTTTGACACTGACATTGGTGCTTTCATTGAGAGTTCCTCTGTGCCGTCACCGATAGGAAGGATGCCTCTTCCCATCTTTAAAGACGGTATCTTCGCCAAAGGAGCCTTGGCCGTCGGCCAAACTATTCGGCTGGGTGGTTTTCTCATGACCGCCTGTTCGGCCACCGCTTCGACGATGACCTCTCGGGTCATCAAAAGCAATCTTCACGTCAGCTCGGAATTCACCGAGCAGCTGGATCCGATAGAGCTCTCGTCCGTAAACGAGCTCTTGGATCGCATCGCCGCCCTGGGAGTCGCTACAGACTACAATCAGATTGGGCTTAAAACCGATCTGAGAGAGATTAACTCTGCCCAGGTTACCCACCACGTTGCGGTGGTAGAGGAACAATGCGGCGACTCTTCTTCTGTATTGAAAACTAGTCATGTACGGACTCCCGAACCCTCCATGCCGGATTCCCGCGGAGGGACGGACTTCGATCAAGCACTGAACCTAAAGTCAGGCATCAGACCAGACTCGTTGGACAACGTCTAGCAATCCAAGCTTCCAAATTCGGAAACTTTTTGGCCCTTGAGCCTCGAGATGGGTGGGGTTCCGGACTCAATTCCACCCACCCACCCAGACATATGCGATCTATCTCAAATCTGGCAAGAGCCCGCTGAAACAGTACATCATTATTGGGCCAGATTCCTCCTGGTTATGGACAGGATAAAGGACTGCCGAGAGGAAAACGCAATTTCAATTTTCTGCAATAATTGCACGGACGAGGGTATCTTGAACACTGTCAGTCACCATGAAATTACACGCTTCGCCGATCTGGAGAGTTTCCGGAAAACCGAAACCAAGTTTTGGGACAATCCGGCCCCGAATACAACCCTAGTCCGAAACAAAAGGGTGCATCACACTCAGGCACCAGGTACAAAAACCAAAAAGCAAAAACCCCATAAAGGGCACGGAACCGTACTGGAGGGATGGCTCAGCGGACCCTGTAAAATTCACAGTATAGAAGGCGCCACTCCAACACATAGCCTTCGAGCATGTTGGATACTGCGGCAGGTGGCCAAAAGTGGCAAAGAGCTTCTAGCCCTGGAGAACCACTCCAACAGTGCCAGTACAGTGTCAACAGTCTTCGAGACTTTCGCATCAAATAATATACGGAAACGAACAATCCGCAGCCTCGCCGAAGTCTACCAAGTAGCAACAACAAATCCATGGAGCGACACGGCCATCACCTTCATCGCCAGCGACGAACCTAAATTCCGAACAGCCCGAGCACCAGCCGCATTGGTCCTCAGTCCAATAGTGGACGGCTTTCGTATTACCAAGGTACTCATGGATGGCGGCAGCGGATTAAACCTCATCTACGAGGAAACTCTTCAAAAAAATGGAAATAGACTGGAGCCGCATTGAGCGAAGCAGCACAACCTTTAGAGGAAAATCCCTAGCCGGGAAGCACGCTGCACAGGAAAAATCACACTTGATGTGGTGTTCGGCTCGCCGGACAATTACAGGTCCAAAGAGGTCACGTTCCAAGTGGCCCCATTCAGCAGTGGATATCACGCTATATTAGGACGAGAGGCATTCACAATTTTTCAAGTCATACCCCAGTACGGGTACATGAAGCTTAAGATGCCCGGGCCCGGCGGAATAATCACTCTTGTTAGTGATCCGGACACAGAACTCCGTGCCGAAAACAAGACAGGCGCATTAGCCCTGGAGGCACTATCCGAAGCCCTAGCGGCAGAGGAACTCACTGCGCTGCGCTCTACGGTGAATAGGGATGATGTGATACTCGATAAGAGATCCAAGTCCACCTCCTTTAAACCAGCGGATCAAATAGTCAAATTCCAGGTCCATCCAATGGACCCAACAAAGATGGCCTCCATTGGGGCACAGTTGAACCCTGATGTCGACGCCGCACTACGAGAATTGCTTCGGGAAAATTGGGACATCTTTGCCTGGCACCATTCAGATATGCCAGGAATCCCACGCAGATTGGCAGAACACAGCCTAAACGTCCTAAAAGGATTCAAGCCAGTCAAACAGGCTCTTCGGCGATTTTCCGAACCCAAAAGACAGGCAATGGGAGAAGAGCTAGCCAAACTACTGGAAGCCGAATTCATGAGAGACATCAAAAATCCGGACTGGCTAGCAAACCTGGTAATGGTACCAAAGAAGGATAAATCCTGGCGCCTATGTGTCGATTTTAAACACCTCAACCAGGCCTGCCCAAAGGATCCCTTCCCCCTTCCCCGCATCGACCAAATAATTGATGCTACTGCAGGGCACGATTCATTGTGCTTCCTTGACGCATACTTCGGCTACCATCAAATCAAGATGGCGGAGGCGGACCAAGCCGCAACGGCATTCATTACTCCATATGGACCATTGTGCTTCAACACGATGCCCTTCAAACTCAAAAACGCTGGCGCAACATATTAGCGCATGATTCAGACATGTCTGGCTACCCAGATCGGCAAAACAGTAGAGGCATATGTAGACGACATAGTCGTCAAAACCAAACAAGTCGAAACTCTAGTAGACGATTTGAGGATCACATTCGACAACCTCCGAGCATATGACATCAAGCTGAATCTGGAAAAATGCGTTTTCGGCGTACCAGCCGGAAAGCTCCTGGGCTTCATTGTATCCAGTAGAGGAATTGAAGCAAATCCAGCCAAGATCCGAGCTCTGTCACAGCTTGATATTCCAAAAGACCTCAAACAAATACAAAAATTGACTGGATGCATGGCGGCTCTAAGCCGCTTCATCTCCCGTTTGGGAGAAAAGGCATTGCCCCTCTATCGCCTCCTCAGGCGCACCGAACACTTCGAGTGGACGGGAGCTGCCACTACTGGACTCGAAGAAATAAAAGCCATATTGGCCACAAATCCGGTCCTGGCTGCGCCTAACCTGGGCGAAGCAATGTTGTTATATATCGCGGCAACACATCAAGTTGTAAGCGCGGTGCTTGTCATCGAACGAGAAACAGAAGGGCATAAATTCCCTCTTCAAAAACCAGTGTACTACGTATCCACTGTCTTCAAAAGATAGCGTACACGGTGTTCATGGCATCCTGGAAGCTCCGACACTACTTTCAAGAGTGTTCGATAACAGTGGCCTCCGAAGTGCCCCTCAATGACATTATAAACAACCGCGACGCGACGGGCAGGATTGCAAAATGCGCCATTGAGCTCTTACCATTCGATATAACTTACAAACCTCGGCGAGCTATAAAGTCGCAAGTCTTGGCTGACTTTGTCGCTGAATGGACCGAAGCCGAACTCCCTAAAGAGTACGGCGCATACTCCAATTGGATTATGCATTTCGACGGCTCCAAAATGTTGGCCGGCTTGGGGGCTGGCATCGTATTGACGTCCCCAACCGGGGACATAGTCCAATACGTACTTCAGATAATGTACACGGACTCCAACAATGCAGCCGAATACGAGGCCCTCCTACATGGCCTCCGGATGGCAATCTCCATGGGCATTAAACGCCTAGAGGTGCGCGGGGATTCAAACCTTGCAATATCCCAAGTAAATGGAGACTTTGACGCCAAGGATCCGAAAATGGCAGCCTATCGTAACGCTGTCCTAAAAATGTCAGCTCGGTTCGAAGGACTCGAATTCCACCACGTAGCCCGGGATAATAACCAAGCAGCCGACGTATTGGCACGCATCAGCGCGAAACGCGACGCTGTCCCTCCAAACATCTTCCTGGAACGGCTCTTTAAGCCATCCGTACTATGGGAAGAGGAGTCCGGAAATAACAGCCCCGAAGCAGCCACACCACCCAACACAGAACAATCTGACATAATCGGCGGCTCAGCCAATGAAATAACACCTTCAGCCCACAAAATAATGGCAGTAATCGCACCGTGGACAGAGCCATTCCTAGCCTACTTAATTAGGCAGGAACTTCCCGAAGACCAAAATAAGGCCCGTTGCATAGTTCGGCGATCTAAAGCCTACAAGGACTACAAGGAAGAACTTTATAAGAAAAGCACAACCGGAGTCCTTCAAAGATTTATCTTCGAAGAGGAAGGGCGAAACCTTCTGGCTGAAATTCATGCCGGACTAGGCGGACACCATGCCGCAGCCCGGGCCCTTGTAGGCAAGGCATTCCGTACAGGATTTTATTGGCCGACAGCCCGGGCAGATGCTCAGGACTTAGTCCAAAGATGTGTCGGTTGTCAGCTCTTTGCTAATCAGAGCCATATGCCACCCACCGCCCTCAAAACTATACCCATCACCTGGCTGTTCACGGTCTGGGGGCTTGACATGGTTGGACCCCTTAAAGGGGGAACCCACAAGCAAAAATACCTACCGGTCATGGTGGATAAATTCACCAAATGGATAGAGGCTAAGCCAGTTAAAACGGCAGAGTCCGGACTAGTGATAGACTTCATATCCGGGGTAGTACACCGTTATGGCGTCCCCCACAGCATCATTACCGATAACGGCATGAACTTCACGGCCGACGAGGTCAAACTCTGGTGCAGAAATATGGGCATTAAGCTCGACTACGCTTCAGTTTACCACCCTCAAACCAATGGTCAAGTTGAACGAGCAAATGGTTTAATAATGAGCGGCATCAAACCCAGACAAGTGCGGTCCCTTACGGAATCTAACACGCACTGGGTGGAGGAGCTTGACTCCGAACTCTGGGGGCTGCGGACCACGCCCAACCGTACTACCGGATTCACACCATTCTTTATGGTATACGGCGCAGAGGCAGTTTTGCCCTGCGACATAATTCATGACTCACCTCGAGTGCGCATGTACGAAGAAAGAGAAGCCGAGCTGGATCGGCAGGACAGCTTGGATGCATTGGAGGAGGAACGCGATGTGGCAAAGGCCCGTTCCGCATTCTATCAGCAGCAGGCTCGAAGATATCAAAGCAGAGAAGTACGGGCTAAAACTTACAATGTTGGCGAACTAGTTCTACGCCTGCCGGACAAGAAAAAGGACAAACTCAAGCCCAAATGGGAATGTCCCTTCATCATCGACCAAGTCCTGACCGGCGGAGCATACCATCTACGGAATGAATCGGACAACCGACTCGAGCCGAACCCATGGAACGCATCCCGCCTCCGAAGATTCTACGCCTAACGCTGGACTAAGATTTCGTCTCCTTCCTCCACATTTTCACACTTCGGCTGTCTTTTGTTTCTCTCTTTTCTCCTACCTTTTTCATTAAAGCCCTTGAGGGCCTATTTGCACATTGTTCGCACACACCTGATGTGCTACCCGCACTCATTATACCTGGGGGCTTCTTTAACAGAAGCTTACTTATACGGGCTTCATGCCCAGCACATATGTCAAACTTCCACATGTACCTTTTATTCACCATTATATGCATCGATATGACTTAAGTTTTGGCCAAGCTGGGTTGCCTGGCTCCTGTGCTTACCCCTACGTTCCCGATTGTTTGGCTAGGAGGTAAAGGGAGCACCTCTGCGATTGTTACTGCCGGGTCAGCCAGATGTGTACCTCGGACTAGGTGAAGCCGAAAGCTAGCGTTCTTAAGGGAATATTCGGTCGGTGACTTGAAAGATGATTTTTTACACATTTATCTATCTGCCCCCAGATGTTTTCCTGCTTTTTTCGCAGACCGGACATGCACTTTAGGGCATGCCTCCCAGGGAAAGGAACCCTTAACGGAACTATTCTCCCTGGAAGATGTTTCTTACTAACCATGTAATATAACATAACTAGTTGGGCACTTGTCTGATAAAGCACTAATGACCCCTACGCCTGGTCTCCATGCATGCCCCGGTTTTGTCATAACCGAGAAGGTATTCGGACACACTCCGGACTCTAGGGTCCCGAGGTCGAAGCGAAAAGGTCGGCAAAGACAAACGATCTACAATCCAGCTAGAAGGCATTTTACATGTAATTTTAAATACATCATCAAATTGACTGACTGTACTCCTCCTCAATCCCGTCTAAAAGGCTGTCTAATTTACAGTCCCGTTGGGAATACTTAGCGGCCAACTCTACTTGGCCGTACACTAAGCTCACAGGGATCTCCTTCCCATCGGGCCCCACAGGTCCGACCTCGGCCATGTGGTTTGGACCCGCCTTCTTGTACCGCGTCTTCACCATGGCCCAGGCCTCCCTGGCACCTTGACGGCAGTCCGATATCTTCCATAAACGGAAGCGCTGCCGCGCTCCCTGAAGCTTCTCCGCAAGCTCCCCAAGGCCCTCGGGTAGGGAGACGGATGGCCATAGGGCCTGGAAGACGCCACCCATCGCCTGCCGAACAGCAGTTGCACCAGCTCGGGAAGTTGGTCACCCGTCGAACCAAGCATTTCCTCCGCAGGGCGACCTGTGAGCGCACCTACAGACATATTTCTGTTAATAGGCTTCCTTGCCGAACTCTTCTTTTCAAAATAATTCGCTCAAGCACTTACCATAGATGCCGCGACGAAGCCGCTGATTCTCCTTCACGGAGCCAGACAGCTCGGCCCAAACACCTTTCAGCTCTTCCCCAAGCTGGGTGTGGGCATCCTGGAGTTTGTTCCTCTCCTGCTGCACCTTCATAAGCACCATCTCGCTGGCCTTCAGCTGGCGCAGTAGGTGTTGCTTGTCCGGATCCAGTCCAGCAACATCTGCAATATCATTGTCAGACTTACACGCACATCGCACACCGCTTATCTTTTTGAAGTAATGTGTTACCAGGAGGGGTCTCTATGTCTCCTCCTGCGGCAGCAAGTGCGGCCTCAAGTTGGGCCTTGCACTCTTGTAGCTCCTGGGACAATTTGGTATTCTTCTCTGTAAGATCCTGCATATCAAATAATCCTTAAATCAGTTACTCTAACTACTTTAAGTCTCGGGGGCTACTGGCATATACAACTATTAAAATCTCTTACCCGTATGTCTTTTACATACTGCTCCGTGGTTCTGGTCAAACCATCTTGAGCAGCACGGAGGTGCGTGCCTCCCGCGTTAAAGGCATTCAACGCCTCAGGGGAGAAGCACGTGTCACGAAAAACTGTCCGGTGGCGCCTATGGTTCATGGCGCTCTCCACCTCAGACCTGGTGGTGGACAGCCTGTTGGCGTCCTCTGTTGGAGGAGTATCCGGCTCGCGCCTTGCGCTCACCTCCCCCTCCGGACCAGGTGTTGGAGCCTGGCCGGCAGAGGCTTGGTTGGCGACCTCTCCGCCCACAGTCCGGCGAGCACTCTTTCTCCTGCAAAAGTCATGAGCATTAATACACCTCCTAGGAAGTTTGTCCTAAATGATGGTCGCGAGCTATTCCATTGCGGTGACGTTTCGATTCGCACCGCACCCCTCTTCCGCCTGCGGGGCCGGACTGACCCCTGTTGGTCAGCCGCCGCGGGTTCGGCTTCCCGCCTTGAAGGCACCTCCTGTAAGACACCGTTGCGGTGGTCAGAAATGCGCAAGGATGGAGTAATGGTGTCAGGACTTCGGTCATAAGTACTTGGGAAGCCGGTAACAAGACGGGGTAGTCGGCCGTAATGGCGACTAGAGCGTTGTCCATGCTGAGTTGGTGGAACACCCCGTCAATTAGCTCCACCTTTATGTCCGGATCCTCTTCGGAGGCCGGATCAAGGGATCTTCCCAGATCCACAGGTTGTGGGGCCGGACTATGTATGCTCTCCACAGTCCGGTGCAGTTCCTGCGTCAAAACCATAAAGTAAGGTACTTAACTTTTAAAGCGCGGGTCGGATAAATAAACATCCTCTTACCCAGCTCCGAGGGTTATTCATGGAGAACCCATTCAATGGGCTTGTCTGGAGGAAGTCCTCCTTCTCCCCCTTGTACAGGCCGGACAGAATCTTCACCAGATTTTCGGCCGATCCCGGCCCTTTTCGGCCATGACGGGTGGCATCATTCTCCCCGTTGAAATCCCACATGGGGTGGCCCCTGTATTGCAGCGGCTGCACCCCCCGCATAATGCACGTGGCCATGACTCCAATCATGGTTAATCCGGAATGGGCCAGCAACCTTATCCGGCCCATCAAATAATGGACGCTCTTGTCTTCCTCCAGCTGAGGGCTCCGCGGGCGCCAACTTAGGCGTTTCTTCAGAGGAGCATTGCTGAACTCCGGGAGACCGATCCGAACTGGGTCCGGTAGTGGAGCGTCTTCTACATAAAACCATTCTGAAGGCTAGTCTTCGGACGCCTTCTTAGGGGTTCCGGATGGATATCCGGTCCCGGCGATGCGCCATATTTCGGCACCACCCACTTGATATATTGGCCCCTCGTGAGAGTAGGGTACGAGGCAGAATAGCCTCTTCCACAGCGCAAAATGGGGCTCGATGCCCAGGAATAGCTCGCAAAGAGCTACGAAACCCGCGATATGCAGAATAGAGGCGGGCGTGAGGTGATGGAGCTGGAGTCCGTAGAACTCCAGAAGCCCGCGGAGGAACGGATGTACAGGAAATCCAAGCCCCCTTATCAGATAGGGGACGAAGCATACCCGCTCCCCTTTAGAGGGACTAGGGGTGGCCTCCGCTTGCTTCCCACCTTTGTAGGTGGCCAGCCCGGCTCGAACCGGGACCATAAAGGCCGGAGGAAGATATCCCTCTGCTTGGAGCGTCACCAGCTCGTTGTGCGGAACAGAACATCTCCTCCAATGTCCTGGCAGAGGGCTGGGAGCGCGAGAGGAGGAGCCACGTCGACGGTCCATGATGGAATGGATTTTTGGTCAGAAGCGCTCCGATGAGTACTCGCGGAAGGAAGATGGTGTGATTTGGATCTGGATTCTTGCCTCTCTTATAAGCAGATTATTTGCGCAGCTAGGGGGTAAAACATAAAAGATACCCTGGCTTTTCGCATTCGTGCGACGCGTGGAAGAAGGCCATTATTGGGCGTGGAAGCCAAGGAGCGCAACATTTGTAAGGGATCCGGACACTGTTCGGCAGGAACATGGAATTTGAAGGAGAACCCGCCTTGCAACGCTGAAGACAATATATGCGCTGGACTCGTCGTCATTGAAGCCTGGTTCGGGGGCTACTGAGGGAGTCCTGGACAAGGGGGTGTCCGGACAGCCGAACTATCATCATCGGCCGGACTCCAAGACTATCAAGATACAAGATTGAATACTTTGTCCCGTGTCCAGATGGGACTTTCCTTGGCGTGGAAGGCAAGCTTCGCGATACGGATATGTAGATCTCATACCATTGTAACCGACTCTGTGTAACCCTAGCCCTCTCCGGTGTCTATATAAACCGGAGGGTTTTAGTCTGTAGGACACAACCATTACAACAATCATACCATAGGCTAGCTTCTAGGGCTTAGCCTCCTTGATCTCGTGGTAGATCCACTATTGTACTACCCATATCATCAATATTAATCAAGCAGGAGTAGGGTTTTACCTCCATTGAGAGGGCCCGAACCTGGGTAAAAACATCGTGTCCCTTGTCTCCTGTTACCATCCGCCTAGACGCACAGTTCGGGACCCCCTACCCGAGATCCGCCGGTTTTGACACCCACAATCACACTATCAAAGCGTTTATTGCAACTCCGAGAGGCTTGCACCAGTCCGTAAATGGATCATTGGAGCTTGCACACTTTGTTAGCACCTTTTGGATCGACAAAACCTTCTGGTTGCGAAGTCATCAAGACACGTGAAGAGACGTTTGAAGTCTGTCAGGAAGTTGAGAAACTCCGGAGTAATAACTATTACGTATATTCAAACAGACAAAAACCTGGCAGATCCCTTTACAAAGGGTGAGGGAGTCCTGGACTAGAGGGTGTCCGGATAGCCGAACTATCATCATCGGCCGGACTCCAAGACTATGAAGATACTAGATTGAAGACTTCGTACCGTGTCCATATGGGACTTTCCTTGGCATGGAAGGCAAGCTTGGCGATACGGATATGTAGATCTCCTACCATTATAACCGACTCTGTGTAACCCTAGCCCTCTCCGGTGTCTATATAAACCGGGGGGTTTTAGTCCATAGGACAGAACAATCATACCATAGGCTAGCTTCTAGGGTTTAGCTTCCTTGATCTCGTGGTAGATCCACTCTTGTACTACCCATATCATCAATATGAATCAAGCAGGAATAGGGTTTTACCTCCATCGAGAGGGCCCGAACCTGGGTAAAAACATCGTGTCCCTTGTCTCCTGTTACCATCCGCCTAGACGCACAGTTCGGGACCCCCTACCCGAGATCCGCCGGTTTTGACACCGACATTGGTGCTTTCATTGAGAGTTCCTCTGTGTCGTCACCGATAGGCTCAATGGCTCCTTCGATCGTCAACAACAATGACGCAGTCCAGGGTGAGACTTTTCTCCCCGGACAGATCTTCGTATTCGGTGGCTTTGCACTGCGGGCCAATTCGCTTGGCCATCTAGAGCAGATCGAAAGCTACGCCCCAGGCCGTCAGGTCAAATTTGGAAGTCTGAACTTCACGGCTGACATCCGCGGAGACTTGATCTTCGATGGATTCGAGCCACAGCCGAGCATGCCGCACTGTCACAATGGGCATGATTTAGCTCTGCTGCCGGACAGTGCCCGGGAGGCCGCACATGAGTCCGCTCTGACCCTTAATTCGGAGCCGGCTGCGCAGATCGAGGACGGGTGGCTAGACACCGCCTCGGGGGCTGCAACCTCTACGGCGATGGAGCCGAATACTGACCTTGTCCCTTGTGAAGCTCGTGACGCCGAGGTGCCGGACTCCTCGCCGGACTCCGAACCCCTCGCGCCCCTACCAATCGAATCCGGTTGGGCGCCGATCATGGAGTTCACCACTGCGGACATCTTTCAACACTCACCTTTCGGTGACATCCTAAATTTGCTAAAGTATCTCTCGTTATCAGGAGAGTCCTGGCTGAACTGCGGTCAGGATGGTTGGGATGCGGACGACGAAGAAATTCAAAGCCCACCCACCACCCACTTCATAGCCACTGTCGACGACCTAATCGACATGCTAGACTTCGACTCCAAAGACATCGACGGTATGGACGACGATGCCGGAGACGACCAAGAACCAGCGCCTACTGGGCACTGGAAAGCCACCTCAACTCACGATGTATACATGGTGGATACACCAAAAGGAAGCGATAACGAGGAACAACGGGACGTGGCGAAGGATAATTCCCCCGAAAAACTACCAAAACGGCGACGCAAGCGCCGCCCGAAGTCCCGCCTCGATAACAACAGCACCCATACTGACCCAGCCGTAGAGCAGGGCGAACCGGTGGACGACGAACATGCCACCAAGCAACCATCCAAACAGGATGAATTGGACGAGCAACCCATCCCCGGCGAAAACAACAGTCCAGACGATCTCACGTCGGACACACCACCGGAGCATAAGAACCTTCACAAAAGGCTCGTCGGCACTGCAAGAAGTTTGAAGAAACAGAAGCGGAAGCTCAAAACAGCGGAAGACGTACTCAGAATGAGATGGAGCAAAGTACTCAAGACCGCAGATAAATACGGCAATAGTCACCAAGCAAAGAGCTACCCGAAGCGCAAGCTGTTGCCCGAATTCGACGAGGAGGCCATAGAGCCCCCACAGTCAAAAAGCAAAGAGGCCGCCTGGCTGGATAGACGACCAGATGACAGGCTAAGAGCGGAAAGCGGCGACGCACACAAGCCGGCACATGATCCACATAAGGATCCTCGCAAAAAGGATGGCCCGGTCAGGTCCATCTATGGGCCAAAAAAGAAGGCTCCAGGAAGCAACACAACACGCCGAGTGTTCGAAGATAACGGCACACCTAAATACAGGGGCGCCGCACACCCACTATGTTTCACCGATGAGGTACTGGATCATGAATTTCCAGCGGGATTCAAGCCCGTAAACATAGAGGCATACGACGGAACAACAGACCCCCGGAGTCTGGATTGAGGATTACATCCTACACATACATATGGCTAGAGGAGACGATCTCCATGCCATAAAATTCCTACCCCTCAAGCTCAAAGGGCCAACTCGGCATTGGCTCAAAAGCCTCCCAGAAAATAACATTGGAAGTTGGGAAGAGCTCGAGGACGCGTTTCGAGCAAATTTTCAGGGGACTTATGTCCGCCCTCCAGATGCAGACGATTTAAGTCACATAACTCAACAGCCCGGAGAGTCAGCACGCGAATTCTAGAATAGGTTCCTCACCAAAAAGAACCAAATAGTCAACTGTCCGGACGCCGAAGCCTTGGCAGCCTTTAAACATAACGTCCGAGACGAATGGCTCGCCAGACACCTCGGCCAGGAAAAACCAAGAATAATGGCCGCGCTAACGAGCCTCATGACCCACTTTTGCGCGGGGGAAGATAGCTGGCTGGCAAGATGCAGCACCAGCGACCCGAGTACATCCGAGGCCAGGGATGGAAATGGGAAATCACGATGCAGACAAGATCAGCGCCGGAATAAGGAAAATGGCCCAAATAGCACGGCGGTCAACGCCGGGTTCAAAAGCTCTCGGTCGAATAACAAAACACTGCCTCTTAAGGACAACGGTGACGAGCTATCCAACCTAAACAAAATCTTGGATAGGACATGTCAAATCCACACTACCCCCGGAAAACCTGCAAACCATACCCACAGAGATTGTTGGGTCTTCAAGCAGTCCGGCCGACTTAACGCCGAACACAAGGGACTCGACACACCAAGCGAAGACGATGACGAACCACACAAGTAGAGCGCCAAAAAACAGAAGACTTTCCCACAAGAAGTCAAAACAGTGAACTCACTTCAAGTGATAGCAAGGAAAAATAGTGCGGCACCTACTAAAATACGCGCCGCACGGTCCACCCCAGCGGAGTCCCGAAATTGGATGTCAAAACCAATTACTTTTGACCATCAGGATTACTCCAGAAGTATTCAAAATGCAGGAAGGACTGCTCTAATATTGAAGCCCATAATCGACGGACTACAATTTACACAAGTCCTAATGGATGGCGGCAGCGATTTAAACCTGCTATATCCGGACACAATCCGCAGAATGGGGATAGACCCTACCAAAATTCGCCATAGCAGCACTTCCTTTAAAGGAGTGACGCCAGGCCCTTACGCCAATTGCACGGGCTCCTTACTACTAGAAGTTGTGTTCGGTTCATCCGACAACTTCCATCGCGAAAAGCTAATCTTCCATATCGCCCCATTTAAAAGTAGCCATCAAGCACTATTGGGACGCGAAGCTTTCGCCCGCTGTAACGCAATACTGCATTACGCGTCTCTTACACTTAAAATGCCCGGTCCATGCGGCATCATCTCATTAAAAGGTAACTTCGAGTGTTCTCGACCACAGAAGAACGTGAGACTGCCTTGACAGCCACACACTAATCCGGACTTGCTAAACAAAGCCCCTACAAAACAGTCATTCAGACCCCGGACACGGTTAGGCGAGTTCGGCATAAATAAACTAGGGGCTTCCTGGCCGCATACCCCTTTACAAGGGGCTGCGCGGATGAACAATGAGAGCCAATAAAGCTCAACTTTATTCATTTTTTAAATCATACTCTATTTTAAATACATTTTTTGCACGATATCTTTCCAAACACAGTTCTTCTCTTTTACAGATGAACAACGTGCTACACCCGTCCAGGATACAGCACAACGGAGACACAGGCGCAGACGTGCAGCAGGGACCCGTTGCAAGGATTCTTTTCAGATTAAGACCCTGCGTAAACCTTTCTTACTGTCTGTTGTTGATACACATCCCCCGGGTTCGTACCATAACCGAGGAGGAGGCTGGCGTTTTGGCATCGGCCACGTTAGAAGTTCTCGCCCGTACCTGGACACTAGGGGCTTAGGGCATTGTTCTGCCCGTTTTATCATAAAGACCGAATACCTCAGGGAGTGTTCGGCGTCTCGAGTTAGGCCTTATATGCATCAGCTCCGAATCATGTCTTTGGTCAAATGTTGGGTTTGCCCGGCTCCTGTGTTTTGCTGACTTACGTTCCGCTCCATCGGCTAACGCGGCACCAGGAGAACTACTGCGATTGTGCCCCGGTTCGGCCGGGCGAGCACCTCAGTAGAGAAAGCCGAAAACTGACTGTCATGATATAGCGAGAGACTGGTCAACTACTCGATCGACTACTGGAATGTTTAGAATTCCTTCGCTTTGATGAAGGACCGCTTCCCGGTCAGGCACACACGTGCCCCGAGTTCGGAGAGCGCGGTGCCTCTAGGGGCTATATAGTAGCCCCACCATCGAGCTCCTATGGCTAAGTGAAATTGATAAAGCATTATAGTCCGGTTGCCTAGTTTGCTACGCTACCACCTCCTTCACAGGACCAAGACGTTGGATTAAGTGTAAAAATGCGCTTTTTTTTGCAAACACCCCCGCACCATGTGCGTGGGGGCTGAAGCCAAAGACTGCCATCTTTCAGGTTATACATACATATACATTAACGGCCGCACAGGAGATATTCCAATACTTGAACGCACAAGTATAAAAAGCTGTTACATTATAAATATGGCTTCACAAATCATACATGTCATTTTAACATAACATTTTTCGAGCACTTCGACTCTATTAAACGAGCGCCCTGCAGGACTTCCTCAAAATAGTGCTCGGCGGGTAACCGGCTTTTGTCCGAACCCCGGGATGCAACATCGGTGGCATCCATCTCCGCCCAGTATGTCTTAACACGGGCGAGAGCCATCCGTGCACCCTCTATGCATGCCGACCGCTTCATCGCCTTGATATGCGGCACCGCCCCAAGGAATTGCTGCAATAAGCCAAAATTACTCTTCGTCTTGGGCCTTTCCGGCCACAGATGAGCCACCACATCCATCATGGAAAATCTGGACAATCTATTCAGCTTAGCCCACTCAGCCAACCGATCGGTCAACAGAAGTGGATGCTCCGGACTATGGAATTGAGACCAAAAAAGCTCTTCCATTTCGTGATCCTTCTGGCTTCGGAAATGCACGACTGCGTTCGCCGCACTCGCCGCCAAATTCAGATAAGGATCCTCCGCACCCCACAACCGGCCCAACTGAGCATACTTCGGATCCGTGAACTTCCTACGCAACAGAAAGGGTTTTCCAGCCGCAATGTCTCCGGCCCGACGCAGTTCCTCCTTTATAGCCCACATTGCAGAACGGGCATCCTTGGCTTTGGCGGTGGCCTTCTTCAGGTCCTCTTGCTCCGCTTGGCGTTCTCTTTCAAGAACCTCATAGCGGTCGGTAGCATCTTTTAGTTTCACGGCCATTCCGGCCATCTCCTCCCTGCTTCGGCAGTGAGCAGCCTTTTCGGCTTTTAGCTCCTCCGCTGCCCTCGAGGCAGCCGAATCACTTTTTCTAGCTTACTCCTTGGCTCGAGCAAGCTCTGCCCGAAGGTCATCCACAGCAGCGGCACCATCTGCATCAAGCATACATGTTGTAAGATGTGGGCATCAGCTCCCTTACCAGGTGACCGCGGAGAAACCACCTAGTTTGTGACTCGTCAAGTCATTTATTGACCAGTGCGATGTCCGCATCCGCAACGTCGAGTTGCCGCTTCAGCTCGGCAACTCTATCAGTCCGGCTAGCCACAGAACGTTTCGCCACCTATATAGGAAAGGCGACATTTTATAACTAAGATTATGATCCTCGGCACGCTGTCGCTTTCGACAACATACCGAGTCTCAGGGGCTACTATCTATACAGGGCGGACTCTATGTGCAAAACTGTCAAAAGGTATGTCATTTTTTGCGTACCTCGAACCCAGTAAACTTCCGACGGCCTCATGCAACCCGCTCTTGGCGGATGAGATCCTTTCAATCACCGTACTCATTAATGTGCGGTGATCTTCCGAGATAGACGCCCTCTCGAGCAGATCCTACAGCTCCACCGGCCGTACTCCAGTTGGTGCCGAACTCCCCGGCCCCGCCGGACTCGGGGAGACCCTTCGTGACGACACCTCAGGGTTGTCCGCCCCGCCTGACCGGGCGGCAGATGGAGGCGTTTCGCTCTCCATCATCTCCGAACGAAGGTCCCCCGAGGATGAGCTCTGCTGAGAAGGGCTGAGATCCGAACTACAAGGTAAAAACTTCGGTTATCCTTAGAAATAAAATAGGGATGTCCCTTATTACAAAACTCCCCTTTTTCTACTTACGGCTCGCTGGAGGGCTGATTCCTTTGGGGAGACTGTGCGGCGGGACTCCTCCCGGCACAGGACCTTCCGGTGTAGATTTCTTTCCCCGCTTTGAGGCCTTGGCCTCTGGGTCTTTGGAAGCGGTCCTCTTCTCCCCCTGGAGGGAGGGATTCTTGACTCCCCCCTTTCTAAGAGCCTCCTTAGCAGAGGCGGTAGTTTCCCTGTTCCACCCTTCGCCCTCCTCCGAAGGCGCAACCTCCAACATTTTGATTAACACAGGATCCGGCGTGGTCTCAGGGAGGGGGGCCGGACACTATATCAGTTTTGCTTGCGCTATCCACTCCTGTCCGAGGGATAGCTGGTTAAAAGGCAAATCCATGATAAATAAATGGATGGTATGTCCAGACACAGGGCTACTTACTTGAGTATCCGGGCGATTGCAGCTTAAGCCGGCGTCCTCGGTCAAGTCCGGACACATCTCTTGTGATCCGAAGAACAGTTTGTACATCTCCACGGGTGTCGTACCCATGAAGTGTTGGAGAGCTCGTGGTCCCTCCGGATTGAATTCCCACAGGCGGAGGGGGCGACGTTTGCAGGGCAGAAGACGCTGAATCAGCATAACCTGCGTCACCACGACCAGATTGATCTCCCTCTCTTGGAGGTCTCGAATCCGGCCCTGCAATAGGAGTACGTCCTTGGACGGCCCCCAGTCAAGCCCTTTGTTGACCCATGACGTCAGCCGTTGTGGAGTGCCCGAGCGAAAGGCGGGCAGCGGCCTCTGCCTGCTGCCCCTGGGAGCGGTGATATAGAACCACTCCTGTTGCCACAAGCCAAGCTCCTCCTGAAAAGAGCCCCCGGGCCATGGAGCATCGGCCCTCTTGCTTATAACCGCCCCGCTGCACTCTGCCTGATGCCCCTCAATCATCTTCGGCTCCACGTTAAAGGTTTTGAGCCACAAACCGAAGTGAGGGGTAGTGCGGAGGAAGGCTTCGCAGACGACAATAAATGATGAGATGTGGAGGATGGACTCCGGAGCCAAGTCATGGAATTCCAGCCCATAGTAAAACACGAGCCCCCTCATGAAGGGATCCATCGGGAAGCCTAACCCCCGACGGAGGTGAGACACGAACACGACACTCTCGCCAGGCTCGGGAGTAGGAATGACTTGCCCTTGGGCAGGCAACCTATGTGAAATCTCGTAGGTTAAGTACCTGGCGTTTCTCATCTTTAGCACGTCCTCTTCCATGACGGAGGAGGGCATCCACCGGCCCTGTAGGTCAGAGCCGGACATTGTCGAAGGTCCGAAGCGCCTGAATCTGGAGCCTTGGGTGTGGGAACTCGGGGCGAGGGCTGGATTCGATTGAGGATTGAAGAAAAGGAACGGACCTTGGTCTCATTATAAAGAGGGAGAATACCAAGAGCCGTCCCTGTGACCGTTTGGAACTCGCCTTCGATGGAGGGGGTGTGGCAACGGGCGCGGTTGGGTTACCCACGCCCGTATTGATGGGAATCCCGGAATAAGGGGAACACGATCTCTGCTTCGATAAGACGTGCCAAGGAAACTGCTTCGCTAAACGCGCTGAGGTGGTATAATAAAAACGATTCGAGTAAAGGCTTGGTTGTGGTGTGACGTCACGCCACAGAATACGTCAGCAGATTGAACTTGTGTAAATATTATTCTCTCTACGGTGGTATGTGGAATTTATTTTACAGAGCCGGACACTATCCTGGTGTTCACAATCTTCTATGAATTATTCGGAGGAGGAACTCGCCTTGCAATGCCGAAGACAATATGCGCACCAGACTCGTCGTCATTGAAGCCTGGTTCAGGGGCTACTGAGGGAGTCCTGGACTAGAGGGTGTCCAGATAGCCGAACTATCATCATCGGCCGGACTCCAAGACTATGAAGATACAAGATTGAAGACTTCGTCCCCTGTCCGGATGGGACTTTCCATGGCGTGGAAGGCAAGCTTGGCGATACAGATATGTAGATCTCCTACCATTGTAACCGACTCTGTGTAACCCTAGCCCTCTCCGGTGTCTATATAAACCGGGGGGTTTTAGTCCATAGGACAGAACAATCATACCATAGGCTAGCTTCTAGGGTTTAGCATCCTTGATCTCGTGGTAGATCCACTCTTGTACTACCCATATCATCAATATCAATCAAGCAGGAGTAGGGTTTTACCTCCATCGAGAGGGCACGAACCTGGGTAAAAACATCGTGTCCCTTGTCTCCTGTTACCATCCGCCTAGACGCACAGTTCGGGACCCCCTACCCGAGATCTACCGGTTTTGACACCGACAAAGGGACTATCACGAAATGTGATAGATATTGCATCGAGGGAGATGGGTATGAGACCCATAGATGTTACACCATAGTAGTAACCCAACCTTTGGGATCGGAGATCCCGTGAATTAGGATTTGGGAAGAACAAGCTATTGGTTAACCGAGGAGAGTAATAACTAATGACCGTCTCCAAGTGAAGATGCAAAACTCTCAGAGTTGTAAGCCAGGTTGGCTACATGCTTTAATGTGGTTCTATTGGCTATAATTAACAAAGATGCTGTCCTACAGAGAGTCTTAAAAGAACACACCTATATGAGCTCCGGCTGTAAACATCGCAGTCTATGAGATTTGGGTGATCTCTAGTAAGCTCACGAAGAGACCAGGGAGTATGACGTATAAGATCCAAACCGCGGTGTAGCCTACTGGCGGTCAGGTACTGATACGTCTCCGACGTATCTATAATTTATGAAGCATTCATGCTTTTTTATTATATGTTTTGAATGATTACGGGCTTTATTATACACTTTTATATTACTTTTGGGACTAACCTATTAACCGGAGGCCCAACCCATATTGCTGTTTTATGGCCTGTTTCAGTATTTCGAAGAAAAGGAATATCAAACAAAGTCCAAACAGAATGAAACCTTCGGCAGCATATTCTTTTGGAAGAATATGATCCTGGAGACTTGGAGTTCACGTCAGAAGATCCTCGAGGAGGCCAGGAGATAGGGGGGCGCCCCCCCCCCCCCAACTGGGCGCGCCCCCTGTCTCGTGGGCCCCTCGAGTACCCCCGACCGACTTCTTTCGCCTATATAAGCCTATGTACCCTAAAAACATCGAATATCAAGATAGATCGGGAGTTCCGCCGCTGCAAGCCTCTATATCCACCAAAAACCTCCTGGGAGCCCGTTCCGGCACCCTGCCAGAGTGGGAACCCATCACCGGTGGCCATCTTCATCATCCCAGCGCTATCCATGACGAGGAGGGAGTAGTTCATCCTCGGGGCTGATGGTATGTACCAGTAGCTATGTGTTTGATCTCTCTCTCTCGTGTTCTTTCTATGGCACGATCTTGATGTATCGCGAGCTTTGCTATTATAGTTGGATCTTATGATGTTTCTCCCCCTCTACTCTCTTGTGATGAATTGAGTTTCCCTCTTGAAGTTATCTTATCGGATTGAGTCTTTATTTGAGAACACTTTATGTATGTCTTGCCGTGTTTATCTGTGGTGACAATGGGATATCACGTGCCACTTGATGCATAGGGGTTGGCACACGTTTTCTTGACTCTCCGGTAGAAACTTTGGGGCACTCTTTGAAGTGCTTTGTGTTGGTTGGATGAATCTGAGATTGTGTGATGCATATTGTATAATCATGCCCATGGATACTTGAGGTAACAATGGAGTATCTAGGTGACATTAGGGTTTTGGTTGATTTGTGTCTTAAGGTGTTATTCTAGTATGAACTCTATGATGGATTGAGTGGAAAGAATAGCTTTATGTTATTTTACTACGAACTCTTGAATAGATAGAACAGAAAGGATAACTTTGAGGTGGTTTTGTACCCTACTGTAATCTCTTCGTTTGTTCTCCGCTATTAGTGGCTTTGGAGTGACTCTTTGTTGCATGTTGAGGGATTGTTATATGATCTATCTATGTTATTATTGTTGAGAGAACTTGCACTAGAGAAAGTATAAACCCTAGGCCTTGTTTCCTATCATTGCAATACCGTTTACGCTCACTTTTATCATTAGTTACCTTGCTGTTTTTATATTTTCAGATTACAAAAACCTATATCTACCATCCATATTGCACTTGTATCACCATCTCTTCGCCGAACTAGTGCACCTATACAATTTACCATTGTATTGGGTGTGTTGGGGACACAAGAGACTCTTTGTTATTTGGTTGCAGGGTTGCTTGAGAGAGACCTTCTTCATCCTACGCCTCCCACGGATTGATAAACCTTAGGTCATCCACTTGAGGGAAATTTGCTACTGTCCTACAAACCTGTGCACTTGCAGGCCCAACAACGTCTACAAGAAGAAGGTTGTGTAGTAGACATCAAGATCTTTTCTGGCACCGTTGCCGGGAAGGCTAGGTAAGCGGTACTCACACCCCGTCAACTAAGCTCTTTTCTGGCGCCGTTGCCGGGGAGGTGAGTGCTTGAAGGTATATCTTTAGATCTTGCAATCGAATCTTTTTGTTTCTTATTTTATCACTAGTTTAGTTTATAAAAGAAAACTACAAAAAATGGAGTTAAGTTTGTCTCATACGCTTGATCTTTTTAATATCTTTCGTGAGTTTGATGGAAAGGAAAATTGTGCTCAATTGCTAGAAGAAGAATGCATTAAAATGCTTGGTACTAAATCTTTGAATGATGAGCATGATTGCAATGTTGTTAGTATGAACTCTTTGAACATCCATAGTACTAATGATGATTGCTGTAGTCATGATGAAAATATCTCTTATAAGCATATCAACTTTTGTGTAGTGCATGTTTGCATGAACACACCAAATAGAGAAGATATATATTGCAAGAGGCATAAGCATTTAGAAACTAAATGGTTGCAAGAAAGGCTAAATGTGAATTTGCTGAAAATTTAAATTTCCTTTGTCGTACTTGTGAACTTTGCAATGAACGTGGTCATCTACATATCCTATGCAAATTATTTCATGATCGAATCGTGTCCAAAAATTGTGATGATTTGATTTCCCTTGCACATTACAATGAACTTAGTTCACTTTTGGGTTATGAAGAATTGAAACGTTTAATTAAGGACCTTCCAGAATTTGCCCATAAGAAATTCCTTGATATTGATCTAGAGAAGATTTATTTGTATTGTGCGGTGAATTGCATTGGAAATCCTTATATTGCCAAGTACCTAAAGGAAAGAAATAGAAGACAATGAGAATACTAATGAAAGGGAAGAGACTTCCCAATATCCTCCTATTATTTCTTATGATGAATCAGGTAACAAGGAGGAGCTTTCTATTCAACCAATCTCGTCAATAAGGAGCTCAAAGAGGAAGGTTGAGCCCACACATAATGTGAAGAAGAAAAAGAAAAGAAGGAGCAACAAAGGTAGAAAGGTATCCCTCCCAAATGATGTTGCTCCTACTAGTTATTGTGATGATGATAATTGCTATACTATTGGTGCTATCCATATTTTTAATGATGAGAGTGATTATGCTTATGATATGAAAGGGCCCAGGCTTGGGGAAGCTATGTTTGATGAGGATGAAATATTTAAGAATATATTTTCTGAAATTAATGTCTGTTCCAAGCTTGGGGATGCTATGTTAATTGAAGATGATATTTTTAGCATCCCAAGTTTTGATATGCAAAGTTGTTATGATGATAGCATGCCACTTACCTATGATGATTATATTGAAGAAAGTAGGTTTGGAAGAGTGTTAACTTTAGGAAGTAGTGATCCCACTATTTTGGAGGATGTTGAATTTTATTGTGATGAATACGAAAGTGGATTTGGAAGAGTGTCAACTTTATTTAGTGATTCCACTATCTTGGGAGAGGTTTTAATCGATTATGAGGAGAACGAAGTTGCTACTTATGATGATTATTGTGATGAAACTTATGCTATAAAAAGTAGTAATGATTATATTTACAAATCTTGTCATGATTATGATTACCCTTTTTCTGAACATTACTCTTTTAATGAGGAAACAATTTTTAGTGTTCAAGTCTTTTATGATACTCCCACTATTCCGAATGAGAAGAATTTTGCTTATGTGGAGAGTAGTAAAAATTCTATGCTTGTAGATCATGAAAAGAATGCTTTAGGTGCTGGTTATATTGTTGAATTCATTCATGATGCTACTGAAAATTATTATGAGGGAGGAAAATATGCTTGTACGAATTGCAATAATATCAAGTTTCCTCTCTATGTGTTGAAAATCTTGAAGCTATGCTTGTTTTACCTTCCTATGCTAGTTGATTATTGTTCCCATAAGTTGTTTGCTCACAAAATCCCTATGCATAGGAAGTGGGTTAGACTTAAATGTGCTAGTCATATGCTTAATGACGCTCCCGTTATGTTTCAATTCTTATCTTTTACGTGAGCATCATTGTCATCATCATGCCTAGCTAGAAAGGCATTAAAGAAAAGCGCTTGTTGGCAGACAAACCAATACTTATCCTTGCTGTTTTTGTGTGTCCACATGATTATGCTACTGTAGTAATCATGTTTTATAGCTTTTATTTCAATAAAGTGCCAAGTAAGACCTTTAGGATAGCTTACGGTGATAGTTGTGTTGATCCTGCTGAGAATCAGAAACTTTTGTACCCAGTAAATTAGTTTTGTTAATTCACAGAAATGTTTTTCTGATCTGATTCTTTTTGCTCTGGATTGGTACACGAATTGCTTAGGACTTCCTAATTGTTTAGGATTTTTGGAGTTCCAGAAGCATACGTTTGGTACATATTAATACAGACTATTCTGTTTTTGGCAGATTCTGTTTTCTATGTGTTGTTTGCTTATTTTGATGAATCTATGAGTAGTGTCGGAGGGTATGAACCATAGATAAGTTGGAGTACAGTAGATATTACACCAATATGAATTTAGAATTAGTTTATTACAGTACCTAAGTGGTGGTTTTATTTTCTTATACTAACGGAGCTTACGAGTTTTCTGTTGAGTTTTGTGTTGTGAAGTTTTCAAGTTTTGGGTAAGAATTCGATGGACTATGGAATAAGGAGTGGCAAGAGCCTAATCTTGGGGATACCCAAGGCACCCCAAGATAATATTCAAGAATAGCCAAAAGCCTAAGCTTGGGGATGCCCCGGATGGCATCCCCTCTTTCGTCTTCGTTCATCGGTAACCTTACTTGGAGCTATATTTTTATTCACCACATGATACGTGTTTTGCTTGGAGCGTCATTTTATTTTGTTAGTATTTGCTTGCTGTTATTTAGAATAATTTTTTGCATCTTTATTTTCAATAAAAATGTCGAGGATAGCCTTTACCATGCTTATTTTGCTAGTATACATGTTGCTGTTTGAAAACAGAAAGTTTACCGCTGTTGCAAAAATTCCCTAGAAAAGTTAGAGAATGGTATAATGTTGAAACTTTTTGCATATTGAGATCTGACAAATCTTATACAGCGTAATATTTTTCTCATAATTTTTGGAGTTAGGGAAGTATGATGAATCTTGCATTCTTTACAGACTATACTGTTTTGACAGATTGCTGTTATGGTTGCATTGTTTGCATATGTTTGCTTGTTTAATGATTCTATTTTAGGATAGGAGTATTAAATATGCAGAGACATTTAGTATGCAATGTTGAATAATAATTTTAGTGATTTGTTACAGTATAAAATGATAAGGTTTTGCAATGGTTTATACTAACCTATCTCACGAGTTCTTGTTGAGTTTGTTGTGGATGAAGCTTTTGAGAAATAGAGAAACCATGATATGAGAGGAATTAAGGAGACACAAAAGTTCAAGCTTGGGGATGCCCAAGGCACCCCAAGATAATATTTCAAGAAGTCTCAAGCATCTAAGCTTGGGGATGCCCCGTAGGCATCCCACCCTTCTTCTTCAACAAGTATCGGTTAGTATCGGTTGAGCCTAAGTTTTTTGCTTCTTCACATGAGTTGTGCTATCCTTGCAATGTCATTTTATTTTGTTTTGCTTGCTGCTTGATTAGAATACCAAGGTCTGAAATTCTTTAATGAGAGAGAGTCTTCACATAGTTACATAATTATTTAGCTACTCATTGATCTTCACTTATATCTTTTTGGAGTAGTTTGTCATTTACTCGTGTGCTTCACTTATATCCTATGAGTAAATGGTTGAATGAGTTGAATGTCATAAATCTCAAATTATATATGTTTCATTTTCTTATCCCATGGGGAGTAATGACTTCACATCTAAGAAGTAGAGGATGTAAATTTATTGAAGGTTAGCAAGCATTGTATTGGTCATTTGAACAATTCATGAAAGATTATTGAAGGAAGAGAGATTTCACATATAAATACACTATCCTAGAAATCTTTTATAGTTGGGAGCACTCATTAAGTATGACATGATAAAGAGTTGATGTTGGACAAGGAAGACAACATAATGATTTATATTTTTCGGCATCTCAGTTAAAGTATATTGTCATGGATCATTCAAACATGTTGAGCTTGCCTTTCCCCCTCATGCTAGCCAAAATTCCTTGCACCAAGTAGAGATACTACTTGTGCTTCCAAATATCCTTAAACCCAGTTTTGCCATGAGAGTCCACCATACCTACCTATGGATTGAGTAAGATCCTTCAAGTAAGTTGTCATCGGTGCAAGCAATAAAAATTGCTCTCTAAATATGTATGATCTTTTGGTGTGAAGAAAATAGCTTTATACGATCTTGTTATGGAAGCAATAAAAGCGACGGACTGCATAATAAAGGTCCATATACAAGTGGCAATATAAAGTGACGTTCATTCGCATTAAGATTTTGTGCATCCAACCCTAAAAGCGCATGACAACCTCTGCTTCCCTCTGCGAAGGGCCTATCTTTTACTTTATGTCTTTTACTTTATGCAAGAGTCAAGGTGATCTTCACCTTTCCCTTTTTCATTTTATCCTTTGGCAAGCACTTTGTGTTGGGGTGATCCTGATATATATATATATATATATCCAATTGGATGTAAGTTAACATGAACTATTATTGTTGACATCACCCAAAGGTGAATACGTTGGGAGGCAACACTATAAGCCCCTATCTTTCTCAGTGTTCGATTCAAACTCCATAACCATTAGTATTGCGTGAGTGTTAGCAATTATAGAAGACTATATGATAGTTGAGTATGTGGAGTTTGTTATTCCTGAAAATAAGATGAATTGCAATTGTTTGATGACTGAGAATGAAGTTTGCTAGTTTTCAAGAAAGTTTATGGTCTATGCTTTGACATGTGAATTGCTTGTTACTTTATCGTGAGAAGTTTTATGAGACGAACTACTGTTATGACATATTATCATGCTAGAAAAGGTGATTGAAATTATCATTGATCAAACTTGTGCACATTCTAGCATTCACACTTCATAAATTCTTTCTTTTATCATTTACCTACTCGAGGACGAGTAGGAATTAAGCTTGGGGATGCTGATACGTCTCCAACGTATCTATAATTTATGAAGCACTCATGCTATTTTATTATCTGTTTTGAATGATTACGGGCTTTGTTATACACTTTTATATTACTTTTGGGACTAACCTATAAACCGGAGGCCCAGCCCATATTGCTGTTTTATTGCATGTTTCAGTATTTCAAAGAAAAGGAATATCAAACGGAGTCCAAACGGAATGAAACCTTCGGCAACGTGATTTTTTGGAAGAATATGATCCTGGAGACTTGGAGTTCACGTCAGAAAATCCTCGAGGAGGCCCGGAGATATGGGGCGCGCCCCCCCCTACTGGGCGCGCCCCCCTGTCTCGTGGGCCCCTCGAGCACCCCCGACCGACTTCTTTCGCCTATATAAGCCTACGTACCCAAAAACATCGAATATCAAGATAGATCGGGAGTTCCGCCGCCGCAAGCCTCTGTAGCCACCAAAAACCTCTCGGGAGCCCGTTCCAGCACCCTGCCAGAGGGGGAACCCATCACCGGTGGCCATCTTCATCATCCCAGCGCTATCCATGACGAGGAGGGAGTAGTTCACCCTCGGGGCCGAGGGTATGTACTAGTAGCTATGTGTTTGGTCTCTCTCTCTCTCTCTCGTGTTCTCTCTATGGCACGATCTTGATGCATCGCGAGCTTTGCTATTATAGTTGGATCTTATGATGTTTCTCCCCCTCTAATCTCTTGTGATGAATTGAGTTTCCCTCTTGAAGTTATCTTATCGGATTGAGTCTTTATTTGAGAACACTTGATGTATGTCTTGCCGTGTTTATCTGTGGTGACAATGGGATATCACGTGCCACTTGATGTATGTTTTGATGACCAACTTGTAGGTTTCGCCTATGAACCTATGCATAGGGGTTGGCACACGTTTTCTTGACTCTCCGGTAGAAACTTTGGGGCACTCTTTGAAGTACTTTGTGTTGGTTGGATGAATGTGAGATTGTGTGATGCATATCATATAATCATGCCCACGGATACTTGAGGTAATAATGGAGTATCTAGGTGACATTAGGGTTTTGATTGATTTGTGTCTTAAGGTGTTATTCTAGTATAAACTCTATGATGGATTGAGCGGAAAGAATAGCTTTATGTTATTTCACTACGAACTCTTGAATAGATAGAACATAAAGGATAACTTTGAGGTGGTTTCATACCCTACCATAATCTCTTCGTTTGTTCTCCGCTATTAGTGGTTTTGGAGTGACTCTTTGTTGCATGTTGAGGGATTGTTATATGATCTATCTATGTTATTATTGTTGAGAGAACTTGCACTAGAGAAAGTATGAACCCTAGGCCTTGTTTCCTATCATTGCAATACCGTTTACGCTCACTTTTATTATTAGTCACCTTGCTGTTTTTATATTTTCAGATTACAAAAACCTATATCTACCATCCATATTGCATTTGTATCACCATCTCTTCGCCGAACTAGTGCACCTATACAATTTACCATTGTATTGGGTGTGTTGGGGACACAAGAGACTCTTCGTTATTTGGTTGCAGGGTTGCTTGAGAGACACCATCTTCATCCTACGCCTCCCACGGATTGATAAACCTTAGGTCATCCACTTGAGGAAAATTTGCTACTGTCCTACAAACTTGTGCACTTGCAGGCCCAACAACGTCTACAAGAAGAAGGTTGTGTAGTAGACATCAGGTACTGGTTAAGACTTTGAGTGAAACCTGTTCACACAAAACTAGCAATTCAAGGCATAGTCCATTGTCAAGTTGTGAATGGATGTAGCTTAAAGTTCTAGGCAGAAGTTCAACTTAATAGTCTCTGCTGAAACACTGGTGTGTTAAACAAGTGGTGAGAGAAGGCAAATCTCTAAAATGGGTATTTGAGATCTGGTGGGGGATTGTTAGAATTAATGGGCTAGGCCCATAGAAAATTTTGAAATCTCAAATAGTGGCCCATGTGTAGAATGGCAAGTGGTGGTGCTAAAGTTTAGTCCCACTCCAGAAGTTGAACAAGAGTCGGACCTCTTTATATAGTGGGTTCTCTCCACCACTCTAAGTGGTGTATGAGAAGAGAAAGGGAAGACCACACGCGCGCTCGCTCGCCTCGCCTCGCCTGGACTGGCCGGGCCAGGCCGGGGCGGGGCGTGGCAAGGCAAGGTGGCGCGTACATGCGACATGCGCGTGAATGGTCAACCGAAATCCGGTCCATCTCCTTGTAGGGGCGCAGCTTCCTTTTGCCGTTTTATTTTTATGTTTTGGCAGACAAGTTAATGATTTCTTTTCCGGTAATTATATGAATTAGAAACCAAGTCGGTTTGGGATTGTGATCGCGACACAATACCGCCTCTGGTCCTAATATATATACAGCTACCGGTTGCGGCCAAAGACATATCGAAAACACCAAGGGTTTTGCCTCATCTCGCAACTTGCGGCGCCTTCATAGTCTACTCCATCCCAAACGCCGGCGTGCATCGGCGCGTGGGAGAGCAGGTCTCCGGAACCCTTCGTCCTTGCGATCCTACACCGGGAGAGGAAGAATTAGGTTTTCGGGAAGCGCTCTGCGCGACTGCTCAGATTCGTCATCACGGGTCATCTTCCGTCCAAGTCGGGTGGTGCTACTCATCGTCGTCTTCATCTCCGTCAGCAACAGATCGTCGCCCGCATTGTCACCAACACAGTCGCACCCACAATAGCTAACGAACAATACATCCAACATCATCTGTTCATGTCTATCTTTACAGCTGTTGTTTCAGGTGTGCTGCTGCTGCTGTTTTGCTGTTCTTCTAGTTTGCTAGATTGTTGCATGCTACTATCTGTTCTAGTCATGAATTATTTAATGAAATTAATGATGAACTTGCCTAATTTTCCAACAACTACTACATGCCGGCACGCTGTCACCTGGATGAGCACAAACGAGCGAAGCGGCACCTGCACCATGAGCACGGGGACGACCGCCGCAACCGCAGCCTGCAGCTGGGCGACGAGGCACGATTTTCTCCTCCTGTTCACACAAGTGCGCCCCGCAAGCCAGATCTCGCCGGCCCCCGCGCTGGGCAACTCCACCGCACCTGAACCCGACGGGCCCGCGCCATCGCACCCGGCGAGTTCATCACTAGTACACAAGACTGGCCGGCCCCTCCTTCTGCACCTACAACCCACAATAGCTCGCCGGCGCAATCGCACCCCTGCGCGTGTCATGCGCCGCCAGAGGCGACCGAGGTACCTCATAGTTCATCACCTCCATCATCACTAACCCGTCGGGACCCCGGCATTCGAGCCGTGCCTCCGTCTCCACCTCTTGATTGAGCGCCGTGCCCTGGAAAGAGACCATCTCGCCGACTGAGTCCTCCATGGCCAGCTCCGACAGTTCCCAGACCGGCGACGATCGTCCCGAGGCTTCCTCCCCGCCCTCACCGACGGCAGTGCAAGGGAGGGCCGCCGTCGCAGATCCGCCAAGCTGTCGGCGCGTCCCGCTCCAATGGCCATCTCCTCTTCCATCGCTATGTCCTGCAAGCTACTGGTTTGGCTGCCTACGGCGATCGTGTTTGTATGCGTTGTGGCTCATCTTCATCGTGAGTGCATTTGCTAGTAAATGGGATCCCACTAGTTTTTTTTTAGAAATTGAGGAGGGCCCCCGGCCTCTGCATCTAGACGATGCATGCGGCCACTTTATTAATTACTAGATCGGCAACGCGCCTTGGCGTGAGGGTGCCGGTCCTAACCTTTTGTCAAGCAGGTAATGCTAAATCGGTAAGAAGCACGCCCTGAAGTATGTAATCAATGCACGGTTCAACACCAAAAGCAATGCAAATCTTTAACCTCGTGAATTTTCCAATCAAAGTACATATCACAGATTACAATTTAGGCACATCAAACTCGGCACAAAATAAACTTCAGAACACACCATTCCACTTTCCAGTGAAGTGGTGTTAACCGCTTGAGGCCCTTCATCCCGTTTCATAAGTTAACCTTCTGAAATGAACTGTATAATATGACTAACATTGTTGTGACTTTACTGTTACCAGATATACACAGAATATTCTATCAATGTCGGTTATCCTTAATCCCAGGCAATCTGCATATGTACATGCCTCTCCAGAGTCCAGACAAACAACTACAGGAATAGCAAAATCCTGAAGAATTGCCAAGGAACCCCATATGGTACTTACACCCAAAAAAGGATTCTGAACATGCCCTGACATCTAACCACAGAAATATCATCTATTACCATTAGAACAGGGCATCTCCAATATAAGAAACAAACAAAGATGAAGGCGCCTTACCTCGGGTCGTCTCCTTCCCAGAGGTGCACATACGCAAGGATGAAGGTCCAGTGCTTCCTCGGCGTGGTCGAACTTAGAATCAGTGTCGGGAGCTTAGCCGATTCTGCTTCAGGAAGGCAGCCCAGTGCTACCAGAAGGGGTACTGGAGCCTCGAGCTTCCGGTGCCGCTGCCATAAAACAATAGTCTAAAATAACTGCTTGATTTTATAACATATCAGCTGCCATAAAACAACAGTACCCAAGTGCAGACACCTCATAGCCATCACCAATCACACTTGCTAGCATACATATCTATAGACGTTCTGCATTTGTCGACCTAAATCCAAACATATACAACAGTCGTACATTTACTTAATTTTTTAGCCATGGTCATCTATCATGTGAATACCCATCCATCATCTTAAAATCATCACAATTCAGTTTGATTCTAAGCCATACACCTAAACCATCCAACTATGCAAGGTGAACACTCCAGTACTTCAGGAGGTACCTAGTGTACTATCAATATAGCGATGCATCAAATAAAATGTATACATGCTAGCAGGTAGTATTCCCATGGAGAAAATAAACAATCTCCTACTGAATCATTCTAATACAAGCAGCCATGAATATCTATACAATAACCCGGTTCAAAGCAAACAAACACCAATCTAGCAAGCAGCCAGGCGTTCATATGAAAGCAGGCAGTCAAACATTTACAAATAAAACATCATACTTAAATCTGGCAATATTAGCACAGAGCCCGGACTAAAAAAGGGTGCGCTAATATTAGCAGAGACGGAATGTTTTATCTTTTTCCTAGGATAAATAAAGGAGGAAACAGAAAACAGACATTTGCTGCAAGAAGGCGTACATGGTTCAAGGAAAAGGTGTACACCAATTTAAGAAGTCTGGGAGTATATCCCAAAAAAAAGTTTCGGGTGTACATATCGTTACAAGCTTCAAATACGACATAAAAGCTTGAAATATGAGATTGTGCATGTATAAATAAATAAGAAATTATATGTCAAACAATTTTATGTTTTCTTCCATTCCAGATATTCTAATTTCTAAATGAGCTGACTTGCACACGTCTCTCTCCGAAGGAAAGACCATTTCTTATTACAGAAAAGGGATATGTAAAATGCTAGACATATGTGTTGGTCGATAATACCTCAAATGGCTCACCACTGAGATTTTCCATCACCAGCTTCTTATGGATCAGTGATACGGAGCTCTCTGCTTGTGCCTGGCCTGGCAGCTTTCTCTAGACCAGCAATACAATTAATAGATCAAGAGAGTACCTCAGCAAACTCAAGATTAATTTATAAGTTTACGGAGGGAGTAGTTCATAACAGATCCATAAAATCTTTTTATTCTTTCTAAAAAATATAGAATTATCCAACATGTAAGGGGTGAACCACCATTACGACACCAGCATCTAGAATAAGTTGATTTGCAGAAGCATTGCCACTAAGAATAATGCATAACAATGATTTTTCCCTAGATATAAGGGAAGGCCTCAAAGTTAATCCTTTACTTCCATAGCACATCATACAATGCCCCATTAAAAGAGTTCTTCGAAATACCATGCAATCGCCAGATCGAATGGGGAGCAACGGAGGAGGCCACCCGTGACCACGGCGAGCGACCAAGGCATCGTTGTTCCGTCCAGCTCGGCCATGTGCAGGGCGTCGACATCATTGTGTAGGTACCGGTGGTCGTCCTCATCCATGGAGGATTCCTGTTGCTCCGATTCAAAGAAAACAAGTAAGGGGACCAATCAATCCATGGAGAGAAGGAAGACAAGGAGACACACACGTACACGTACTGCTGCTAGTATATAAAGAAATCAATCAAGCCGTATTTGTGTGTGGTTGGGCTCCTGGAGTACACGATCTAGTGTTCTAACTAAACTGAAACAGAGCATGCCATAGGAGAGCAACCTAGAGCAGAGCAACTCTTGGAAAAAATCTCACAACCGAGAGAGAGGGATGGACCTAGTTTGCCGATCTACCATGCATCGTTACTATATAATCTGTAGAGCTGGCAGCCTAAGATGCTACTACCATCAGCGGTAATCAATGAAATTAGAAAAGCACCGAAACTACTGATTCTAACCAAAGAAGTTTGAGGAACATATTTCTCTTTGTTTTACAATCTGAAAATGCCAATTAGGAGTGTGCAGTGGTCACTCAAAATAAAGAATAGACATACCTGACCTACGAAAAACAACTGGCACAACACAATGGTGTAATCGAAGTGGCGATAGGCAACCCACAAGGCACTAAACATCAGACAGACTAATATATTTTCCACTGCTATGATGTACTCCCTCCGTCCGAAAATACTTGTCGTAGGAATGGATGTATCTAGATGTATTTTAGTTCTAGATACATCCATATTTATCCATTTCTCCGACAAGTATTTCCGGACGGAGGGAGTAGCATTTAGATGATGGCTAATAACAGTATGGCATTGTAGTCATGTTTTTAAGTCAGATCAAATATGTTTTGTAGAAAAGAGTGCTCTAGCTAGAAATAAAGTGTCAAGCCACCTTCTGTTCAGCATAAATAAAATAGAAACCCTAGTTTTGTGTATTTTACATGATCATGGTACGAAGATAGATCCAGAGCAGCAACCTGTACATGATCTACCTTGCTTGCCGGGATACGGTCGAGCAGAGACCCTGTGCGCTGGCCACTGGCATCGTGGAGAAGAGCTCCTTGTGTGCGCCTGAGTTCAAGCATAACAGAAGAGACAAAGTAAATACACTTTTGGCGCATGCTTCAACTATGCTCTAGCTAGAAAGTGACAAGAGGTGCTTTATTTATCAGGAGAAAGTAAAAACACATTCAAATCGAAAGCATAATATGTAAATGTAGCCAGATAAAATACACATACATAATCCCAAGAAGGGAAATATCAGAACCCACATCTAAAATGATTGGCAAGATCAAACAGTGACCCTGGACTGGCATCCTCTACCATCTGAAGTACTCACTTCATACCAGACCTAAAATTATCTTCCACCCTATCGAATTTGACCATTAGTGTGCTTGTCAGGCATTTATTCTGGGACCACCAGGAGCACCAGCTACCAACAGCCAGAAGCCAAACAATGCAGTTCTTCATCTTACAACTATTTTAGGTACATTATATAGGTTGGGAAAATTGGTTCGGCATGTTTCTTATTTATAAACTGCTTTGATAACACTACAAACTGACCCAATAATATATGCATAACTTAGATCAAGCCATAACCAGATAACTAAGATCTGAGAACTACCTTTTCATGTTCGTCAAATGACTGAGATGTTCTTTGAGCAGAATTATCACTACCAATTTTTTCACAGCAGTCATTTTGTGAGAATGTGATAGTCCCAATAACATCGGTCAATGATTTAAAGCACCTCTCAGGCTTTTCAGATGCTTCAATGGCAGAATCTTTGTGATGGGACCCCTCCTCTTTTGGATCCAACGCAGAAAGAGCACTCTCATACTTAACGTATGCGATAGAAAACTTGCCCAGGAACTTATTAAGCACCCTAGAGGCCTACATGCAAACCTGGCAATGCCTTTGGTCATCAACAAACCAAGACTAATGTCTAAAACAACCATGGACACAGAAAGACAAATCATGAACCAAGTGTATTAATTCGATGCAAATTAAAAGACTCTTATATTTTATCCATACGAATCCATTTTTAGATGACAAACAACAAACCATGGCAATAGAATACTACCTCTGTATCAAAATATAAGACGTTTGTGAGGCTTAGATTGAGCCTAAAAAACATCTTATATTATGATACTGAGGGAGTAGTAAGCAACGACCATAGGGCAGGGAATAGCAATAGTCATTCCTTGTTCTAAGTCATGGAAGCATCAACTGACAAATTTGTATGCTACTCTGGCCCAATTGACAAACAAGAACATAGTTTTCTGCTGTTAAGTGAACCTATTATGGCTAGCCATGGCTGGGTCTACTGCTATTCAGTCAAAGCCAATGGAAGTTGTATTTTTCAAATTTAGTTCAAATGGATCTATCTGATTTCCTTTAAAAGATTTTCCAGTTCAATTCCAATGTTTTTATTCTATATTTGGCATTGTGCTTACTAACATGACATACCCAGCCATGAAACAACAAACAAATGAGCCCACTTTTTGCATGATGACAACCGTTGAACTGGCAATGTTATTGACAATAATTGCACCAGCTTGCAGAAGGTACAAATAAGAACTGTTTAACATTGTATAGATAAAACATGGGTACACCATTGTCATGGACCAATAAAACCTACAATGTGTTGCCTATTTCCATAAAAAAAATAGGAGAAGTTATCCATTCTAGTCCACACAAGCGTTACATACATCACTCGACTAAATACAAAATGGAAGAGCATAAAATCTGCAGTTATAAGAGAAATAATATGGGCACATGCCTTTCTTCGATATCAAACAAATATCACATATCATAGGGCAGTTATAAGAGAATGCATCAAGCTTAAACAGGAAGTCTGAGATGACAGCGCTGCTACACACTGTATATACACATACCTTCATTGTCGACTGATGTATATCAGGTTGTTGTTGCTCGGCCCTTTCACAGTGTGGCTAGCTCGGCTGGTTGGCTTTTTGGCAGGGCGGTGTTTCCCTCAAAATCTAATCATACAAAAAGTCAAACAAATTTCACACATCGCATCATTGTCATAAGAACATGCACATAGGTTAAATTAAGAAGTCAAAGACAAATGGAATTTAGAATCTATATTTTTAGAACAACCAACCATTATTTGTAAGACAGTGCATGGACTTTTGTGCCACAAAGCAATCTATAATGTTGAGGGAGACATATAAAATTAGTTGCCACAAACACAGACCTAAACAAACTAATAAATGAATACCAATGACATTGCTCAGAAATTATTCGAGATCATCACAATTATTTTAGTGCTCGCATGAACCTACCAAATGTGGTGGTCAACATTTGCATCATTCAGAACATAAACAGTCAAGTTTGATTGATACCTAATATTTTCATAGATCAGCGTGGATGCGAGACCATCTAGCTCAGCTCTAAAGTCTACTGCAAGCACAATTTGCAAAAAAAAAAATATTACCAGGTCTACGATCTGTAGCCCCATATCCAAGTCCGTGAAGGTCCGGGCTAGCCTAATCGATATCTCCTCACCCCTGGCCGTGGCCACGGGAGAAACATACATATATGATTGTGCGTAATATCAGGGGTACAGAATGAAACCCCACCTTCTCATGTTTTGGCTGTCCAAATTATAAAAAACTACATACGTTAATCTTTCTTAGTGATGACTACACGACTGAGATACTAAAAGAAAAAAAAACTCAAATATTCATGACTGATGAGATATGATATATAATTAAGAGTGTTTCTTCCACCGTTATCACGACATCCATGTTTTGCTTTTGAATTCAGAAGTTGTATCCAAACAAATGAAATCTTTAGATAAATATATTTTCATCAAGGTGGTGTATCCCGTTCTCTGAAATAGCAAAAATAACAAAACAAAGATAGGAATAGTGGAAGGACGTAATTATTTCTCGAAGATTGCATCTAATTCAGTATTTTATCTGAACAGAAACATCCACATACCCTTTGTCCTAGACCAAAAGAAATGAAAAAAGATAGCATCATATTGAAATGAAGAAATGGCTCGCATAATATAGAATGGATCTCAGCCCGAACAAATTGATTTTAAATACATTTTGATCCTGGGTACTGCAAGAATCAAAAGGGCCTTTTCTTTCTTTCAGCAATGCTAACACTGACATGAATGCAGATGGATACTTTATTACCTTGAATGGAAAAGAACATTCAGTTACACAAGATCTAGCAGCACCCATGATAAAAAATGAATGGTGTCAGGTTACGAAGATTTTTGGTTCCATATGTCCATGCAAAATCCCTTTCTTTTAAGAACACATGACTAAGGAGCATGACAATATCAGCTTTTATGGGACTACAAACCTTGCTCATTTTGCTCCGACAGCTCCTTAATCTTCCCTTCCAGCATGGCGAGCTGCTCGGTGTTGTCGCCGCGGGCAGGAGGCTGCAGCTCAACTGTGTCTTCAAGCATCGCCAGCCTGTCGCAGACCCACCGGACCTCCTATCCAGGCCTTGCACCTGCAGCACAAAGATAGGTTGGACTCAGTATAATTCAACCACAACACATAGTAGCGCATGGCAATCTTATCGATGCAAATGAGCTAAACACATTTACGTTTATCCAGTGTCGCAGAAAAAATAAGCATTATTGATACATGGCCAATGACAAAAGAAAGATGCAAAAGAATAAGTGGCAGGCAATGCTAATACTAACATGAATGCGGGTGGATATTTTATTACCTTAAATGGAAAAGAACATTTAGTAACACAGGATCTAGCAGCACCCAGGAGCAAGAGATTCGACAGCGTACTTCCCCTAAGCTGGTACTGAAGGCATATAATATATTCGTCAAATTTAGGTATTCTGTGATGGCCAGGTTATCAATGTAGATGCTTTACAAATGTGTCAAAAGTGTTCTGTCTCAATGTAGATGCAGTAACATATATGTATTCTGCACATGCAATATTCTTCATATATTCTGCAGATACATCAACCCTATTCTTATTATAAAGATGGCCAGGTTATCAGTATTCTTGTTTTAACACAAGTTCAGTCAAATGAATACAGATAGATGTGAGCTACTAAAACATGGTGGTGGCATCTCACCTTTAGAACAACACAGAGCATGTTGGACTTCCATCCCCGCTGGGATCTGGGCGACCACCATGAGTGCCGGGAGGGTCTCCCCTTGCTCCTTCCTCACCCTCTCTTCTTACCACCCCATCTCCCTCTCTGCCTCCTACTCTGACACAACAAGAAGTTAACAACATCAACACTGCAGAATCCAACCAATATATCTGCATCGTCAAACAAACATCCTACCAAAAAATTTAACTGTCAGTCGGCTATTTCAGTAAATAAATCATGAACCATAACTTTCTATTAATTACCTTCCATTAGTAAGAAAAATGGCCCAGTTACCATCATAAGAACGGTAGGCTTGAGCCCCAAAAAATTTCAAGCTTGACCAAAGAGTGCCACCAAATAATAGGTTCCTAGTACTACAGCAAAAACTAACTTCAGTCGAGGACAACAATGAGAAGCAGCACCAATTGAGACACACAACCACACAGATTCTTGTAAGCCGGAAACGACAACACTGAACCTCACAAGCTTATGCAGAGAACGCCATGTAAAATGAGCAACGATTACCGCTACAACACTGAACCTCACATGCTTATGCACGGAACAATATACAGAATGAGCAAGCTCTACTACACACTGATTTGTACTATTTCCATCCACACTTGGCCTCAACACCAAAATTCATGGCTGGAAAGAACTGAGCCTGGCACTACTCCCCTGAGCCGGAAACAACAACATCGAACCTCGCAGGCTAATGCAGAGAACGAGCTTGGCACACCCAAGCCGAATTCCCGGTCTACAGAGCTCAAATCAAGCGAGAAAAATTAGCAAGAGGGGGGAAATCAACCTTCTAGTCACCACCTCCCGTGGCGAAGCGGAGGCCGCTCGGCTGGATGTTGATGGAGAAGATCTGCAGGCCGTCATGGCGAACCCAGCTGGGCTTCTCCGTCAGCATCTCCGTGCCCTCGAGGTAGCGAAGAGGAGGAGTCCTGTCTAAACGGGTGACGGACGCGTGCCGTTCTCGGTGAAGACGCAGATGCGGCGGCCGGTGTCACAGGAGAGCACGTAGCGCGCCTCGAGGTGGAGCACGGGGGCGCCGTCGAGGCCGCGGACGAGGAGCCAGGAGGAAGCCGCGGTGAGGCATGGGCGGGAGGAAGAGGAGAGGGGGCGACGGCGACGGCGCGAGTGCGGGCGGGTGCCCACCTTGGCCTGCCGCTGCTGCTCCCCGCCGCCGCCACCGCCGTGCTCCTCGTCCTCCCTCAGCTGCCGCCGCGTGCCCCTCCTCCTTCTGCTGCTCCCCGGAGGCGGCCGTCTCCTCGTCCTCCCCGAGCGCGAGCTCCTCCTTGGCGACGGGGACGGGGTAGGCAGCCATGGCGGGCAGGGCGGGACGGCGGGGAAGGAGGAGAGGGAGGCGCTGGTGGGGAGAAGGAGGCGGCGCGGGCGGGAGAGGAGCCGGCCGGAGGGGTGGAAGGAGGAGGCCGGGCGGCGGCGGGGAAGGAGGAGAGGAGGCGCGTGGGAGGGGAGGGGAGGGAAGAGGAGGCGCGCGGGGGGGGGGGGGCGCGGCGGCTAGGTCATCCCACAGGAGCGGGGCCCTTTTATACCCCCTGTATGCGGAATGACCAAAATGCCCTCGACGGGGCAGCAAAATTACAGGCGGTGGCACGCTGGAGAGGGCGCTGCATCTCATTTTTTATCCGACGGTCGAGGGCGTTAGGGAGGGAGATCGGACGGCCAGAAACGCATCAAGGGAGAGATCCAACGGCTGAAAAGTTCAAATCACTGAGAGAGCTCCGGCATCCATCCCTCTCATATTTCTGGATTCACACTAGACCTTACAAAGTCATACAACAGTAAGACTAAAGCTATCGTCTAGGCAACATCTGTTGCTACTCCTATCCAGTCGATGAAGGGATGCTGATAGTCTGGGCCTAATACCAAATAGACCTCGCAGCCAATCCTAAACATCGGTCCCAACTAGGATGCTTGCCAGGTACGGGGCACCTACCAGTCCAGCGCACTCCTCAACCAGGACGCCTGCCGGGTATGAGGCCGCCGTAGCCACCTGCCACCAATCCATCTTCCACGTACTCGGTGTGTGGGAGGCGCGAGCGGCTTCTTCTTGTACTCACTTAGAAGAGATGCACAATGGTGTTTGATGAAATGCCTAAGGAGAGAGGAGAGGAGAAAGAAAAGAAGACTAGTCCAATTTGCCTATGTGGCATTTTTTCATGCCAACTCAGCATGACGTGCGCCGGGCGGACCCGACCGATTAATGACGTCATCTAAATGCTTAGCATCTACCAACAGTGTTTTTTCATGGTTAATTTTTTGATGCGGTGCATTGCAGAGTTGGTGGTTTTTTTTTTGCATTGTGTGACACGATTATGGTAGGCATGTGAATTTTACTCTCTCGTGGGCTATAGCCTAGCACCAACTTTATGGGTATTTGAAATTCTGAACCTACACAACCAAGTGCCAATTTTACTGTACATTGATATTTCAAGTTATAGCCTAGCACCAAGCTTATGGCTATCTGAGCCTATACAACTATACATTGATATTTCAAGTGTAAATTCGATCTCACAGCTGATTTCGCCTTAAATTACAAATATATTTATATTAGATTAGAGAAAGGGCGGTTATCTGCGCCGGCGCGCCGGCCCAACTGTTGGGCCGGTCGAACGCCAGCCGCCCGATGCAGCGATTCGGGACCGTCCGATCTGGCACAACCCCAACTCGTTCTTCTCCCTCCGGTCTGGTGA
Source organism: Triticum timopheevii (assembly GCA_963921465.1). Classification (NCBI taxonomy): domain Eukaryota; kingdom Viridiplantae; phylum Streptophyta; class Magnoliopsida; order Poales; family Poaceae; genus Triticum; species Triticum timopheevii. Next base: position 65,297,255 of record OY997272.1, on the reverse strand, counting down.
TTTGTAGCCTGTCGTCGAAGCGCCTCCTTCTCTAGCGTTGGTCAACGCAAACAGAAATCCCCTCCTTCCTGTTCCCCACGAGCATCTCTGCCCTTGCCCCGCACGCGCGTGCGCTCCGGCGAGGGGCGGCAGCACCCCGTTCCCTTGCGCCGCTGCTCGTTGCAACACCACCGTCGTAGCCCCCGTGCTACCCTTCTGCTGTATGCTCGTTGTCGTCGCGCGTCATGTCCGTAGCTGAACAAACCAGACCATTGCAGCTCTAGCGTGACCGGTTCCAGCGCGTATACACCATGGTTGGAGCACCGCCGGCGTCGCCACGGTCATCAACTTGGACAGTCATGCCGAGCACAAAACTCCAAAAGCAACAAATCCTCCATTTGTCGGTTGCATCAAATATTTACCTGGTTCCAACAAAATTGAACACTGGTTCCAGCAAATAACAACTCATCAGCAAGAACTACATTGATCGATTGTAGCAGAAAATTACCTGGTTCCAGCAAAATTGAACACCGGTTCCAGCAAAATGACTCATGAGGAAGAACTCCTAGTGATTGATTGAAGAAAAACAGAGAGCCCATCCCAGCACCCAGCGATGCCGTTTCCAGCAAAACAGAGAGTTGGTTCCAGCAAAATTTCTTCCGGTTGTAGCAAAAATCAAACGTTCGTGCAGCCAAAAAAGCTTACAGTCTCTAGTTCCAGCATTTGTTAATGTGGATGTAGCTATTCACCGGCCGGTTCCAACAAAAAAAACTCACCGACTGAAGCACCGGGAGGCCGTCATCTTCGTGGCTAGGACCTGCTGGTTGCAGCATGGGTAGCTGTTGGCCGCCGTTGATGCATGCAGCACAACGGGGCAATCCAAGCAAAAAACCAACACCCCTGGTTGTAGCATATGTGGCTGTCTCCTACCTGAACAGCGACACCGGCCATCTCCATAGCGCCGCGCCGTGATACGGCTCACCGGTGGAGAGGAACCAAGACAAAAGAGAGGATGAGCGGCAGTGCATGGGGGATAGCGCGGAGTTGTGGCGGCCATCGCCGTCGCGAGCTAATCAGGCGTGAATAGAATGGAGGAAAAGGGGATGAATCACCCAGCGAATGGATAAGGAACGAGGGAGTGTGCGGTGGAGCAGAGAAGAAAAATAGAAAAAGGATAGGGTGGCGACGTGGCACAATGAAAAGGCCTCGATTCAACGAGCATCGAAGGACCCGCGCGCGACCGGCCGAAGTTTCAGCCGGCGCGCCGGGTGTGAACGTTTTCCTTAGAGAAAAGAAAGTGAAAAACACGAACTAACTAAAGTCTAAAACACACACTGTTGCAAGGTTTCTATTTTGTATCTTTTTCTTTTCTTTTTTAGACAACTTTTCTTTGCTCCTTTGTTATTTTCTTGTTTTCACTACTACGGTTTTTAATGCAAAGCCCAGGCCCAAAACAAAGCGTCCGCCGAATTCCCCACAAACCCTCCCTCCGTCTCGCCAGCCGCCGGCCATGGAGAAGAAAAAGGCGGCGGCGGCGGCGGGATCCGCTCGCAAGGAGCGAGAGTCCCATGGAGCCGCGCGGAAGCGGGCGCGGAGTGGCGACTGCGACGTGAACGCCGGCGATTTCATCAGCCGCCTCCCGGACGCTGTCCTCGGGACCATCATCTCTTTACTCCCCACCAAGGACGGCGGCCGCACGCAGATCCTCTCCCGCCGATGGCGCCACCTGTGGCGCTCCGCTCCTCTCAACCTCGAGGTCATCACCGGGCCTCATCCCTCCGCGGTCCACCACTCCGCCGTCTCCAAGATAATCTCCCAACACCTTGGCCCCGCCCGCCGATTCTGCCTCAAGCACCTGATCGACGGCGACCTCCCTGAGATGGAGAGCTGGTTGGACGCCCGAGCCCTCATCAGCCTCCAGGAACTCGACATCATCAATTATACTGGATATAAGACCGGCTATACATTGCCGCAATCCGTGTTCCGCTCCGCATCCACACTTCTCGTTGCCAAGATAATGGGTTGCAATTTCCCGGACGCGATCACACGCTCCATGAATTTCCACCTCCTCAACCAGCTTTCCATGGATTGTGTTTCGATCTCGGGGGATGTGTTCCACGGCTTGCTCTCCGGCTGCCATGCCTTGGAGAGCTTAGCCATGCTCGAAGTTCATGCTGCTCGTTGCCTCCGTGTTAGCTCGCCAACTCTTAGGAGCATTGGCTTCCGCAAAGGCTCTCGTAAAAAAGCCGAATTGGTCCTCGAGGATACTCCTCGGCTTGAAAGGTTATTATTACCGTATTGTGACCGGAATAATTCTGCGGCTATCCGGGTTATTTGGGCACCTAAACTGCAGATATTTGGGCCTTTCTCAACAGGCGCGTGTGAACTCCGGGTCTTCCAGGTAGCAGCAACACACATCATTCAGCATTCTTACATGGAGATAATTATTTTTGATGTTGGTTGTTTTCTTCAGGGAATGAGCCCAGCCAGCTCGACAAACTCGATACGCACCGTGAAGGTTTTGGCCCTCGGGTGTTCTGAACATCAATTGCATGCAGTTCTTGACGTCCTCAGTTGGTTCCCCTGTTTGGAAAAGCTCTATGTCACAGTGAGTATTCATCCTTCCTCGCTTTAAATGTATATATGCTTTGATTGACATATCAACTAGTAGTCTAGTTAGCAACGCTTTAACATATGCATATGTTTTTCTGTTTTGCAGTTTCACGCACACTATAGGACGTTTAAGCAAAATGAGCATCAGTATGACCCACTACATCCATCGTGCCTTCAGACCCATCTAAAGAGAGTGGTGTTTAAGTTATTCAAAGGCTCTAAGCAACAGATTGAGTTTGTCATGTTCTTTATTTTGTATGCGAAATTGCTAAAGAAAATTGAATTCCAAGTTTGCGGGGACTACTACAACAATGAATTTGTGGCTCGTCAACGCGCGCTGCTCAAAGTCGGAAACAGAGCTTCTCGATATGCTCAATTTACATTCAGGAATACTAGTGGTTGTACTGATGACCATGTCACCAAGCATATCCACGATTTGTCACTAGCTGACCCCTTTAGGCTGCCTTAGACAGGGTTGATGGCTGAAGATTGCACTTTCTTGTGCTCATTTTCTAGATGGGGCTGATGCAAAAAGAGTAAATTGCTGAAATGCTGTAATGGGTTGTAATGGGTAGGAATGCAACAAAAAAACTGCTGAAAATTGTAATCCCGTCCGCCAGAACTCCTCTGGCCCTGTGCAATTTGGTTGTTTCTCTTCTGCCTAAGCTGGGCTAGAAACATGTGCTTGTGTTGGAAACTTAACTGTCCTTTCAGTTATATACCGCAGTATGAGAAGTTCAGTTGCGGATTAGATTTCTTTTCATACACATAGCATATGTATGATGCTTATGAAAGGTCAACCTGTACGCTAGGCACTATGGTTTCTACCTAGGAAGCAGGCACTTCTGTGATTTTCTATTTCAGGTTGAAGTTCGGCTAATAATCCTAGAACACAATGGGGTTGCCTACTAGTAGATCTGTTACTAAAGTTTGAGTTTACTGAAATTAAATTTATCTTGTCCTTGTACAAATTAGCAAGTAATTTTTCTAACAACATTAATTTGGGCCAAGGACCTGAAAATAGTGTGGGCTTTGCCAGGAATCCTGTTTCTAAACAGCTGAAACATGCTTCTTACCTTGTTTCGACATTACTACTAGATAAGTAATACTCCCTCAATCGTAAAGTAAGTGTCTCAACTTTGTACCAACTTTAGTACAAAGTTGTACTAAAGTTGAGACACTTACTTGGCATGGAGGGAGTAGTATTTCTAAACATATTTGTTGCTCGCAAAACCGAGTTTTTCTGCACCTTTATCACTGTGTATGAGGTATCCTACATTCTTGAGTAAAAGAGGCTTGAGGGGTCCTTAATAAACTTAAGCAGTTTAGATGGAGTTGGCTACATTTTGTCACTGGACATACATATATCTTTCTCATAGGCATGATAGGATCATTAGTAAACTTTGGAAGCAAATACGATGTATCGGGATAGTATGCATGATTGCTAATTCAGTTTTGTGGCATGTACAAGATAGTTGTATTTTGCTAAGTTAGTACGTACTATAATGTAGTATCAGGACACTATGGATGATTGCTTCTGATCATTTTGCACGAATACATTGTTCTTCATCCAATACTTCCTCCTGGAATGGTACCGTAGCAAGTATATCTCCATGATTGGAGAGGAACTGATGATCGCAACTAGCCCGATCTGAAATATTTCGATCCTTACTTTTCTCCTCCCATTTTCCTTATCTAATGACTTAAGTTGATGGTTGTGTGCATCGGTAAACCAGTATAAATTCATGTGAATTTGGTTTAAATGCCTCACTAACTTTCTCCCCAGCTATAACCTAGCAACAACCCGATGGATATCTGAACCTTTACAACCCAATGCCAGTTTTACTATACATAAATCTTATACTCCCTCCGTTCCTAAATATAAGTCTTTTTAGACATTTTAAATGGACTACAACATATGAATGTATGTATACATATTTTAGAGTGTATCACTCATTTTGCTTCATATGTAGTCACTTGTTGGAATCTCTAAAAAGACTTATATTTGGGAACAGAGGGAGTATATATTAATGTGAACTCGATCTCGCAGTTGATGTCCCTTTAAATTTCAAATATATTCATATCTATCAGATGAGACAAAGAAAAAGAATAACCTGCAAAAAAAAGACAAAAAAAGTGAAGCACGAACTGAATAAAACACACCCTATTGCAAGGTTTCTTTTTAGAATCTTTTCTTGTTTTTACCGAAAAAAGGTTTCCCCCGCTTTATACTATAAAGCAACGATCACCGATACAAACAACGGAAACCACACAACATAGCCAAGACCGGATACAGCAGGTACAGGAACAACAACATCACCCCAACACTCCAAGCATACAACAAATAAGCAATGAGGACAGAGCTTGAAGAGGTCGGAGTAGTCCACCATGACAGACTGTCACGGAGAGACAAGGCTGAGCTCGGCGAATGTAGGCCTCCAAGACGACGCCTTCAAGAAGGGAAACGACGACGGAGTGCTGTCGCTGCCGGATCCAAAGGATCATGGCTTTCACCTAGATCATTCAAAGGGGGAGAGTACCCATGACGACGCCTTCAGGAAGGAGACGCCGCCGTCGTCGGCCCGACCGAAGCCGAGCAGGGGATCTCCCCTGGCACGCACGACGGCCGCCACTCCGCTCGAGCGGCCATGGCAACCAGCCCACACCTGAGTCGCGCAGTTCGCCCACAAGTAATGCGACTACCAACATCGATGCGGCTAATGGACGTAACCGACCGATGAGAGGTAGAAGGCACTTCCTTCGCCCCAAAACAAACACTTGGTGAGAAGACGGCCCAGCCAGCTGGATCTAGGTAGGGGAGAGGGTTGCCAGCAGCCGCCGACCTCGACCTCTCCGCAAGCGCCAACCTCGTCCTCGCTGTAGCTGCCGCACCGTGCCATCAGGGACAGGGACCAAGATGCCCCTCCCTCCATCCCCGGTGCGCCCCACCACCACCGGCCAGCCAACGACACCAGTCGAGCCGCTGGCGTCCACCAACAAGCCGCCACCGTCCGCCACATCCACCAGCCAAGAAGTAGACGAGAGAGGGTCGACCACCACTGTCACGGTTCCACCCCCACCGACCGGAAGACGGGGCAGGGGTCGCTGCCCATGACCCGCGCCGCCCGAAGCGTGACCAGGCGAGGTGGAGGAGGAGAAGGCATGGGACCCCGCCGGTGGCAGCTAGAGTTTCCTCCCGGTCGCGAGCGAGGCAACTTGGGAGGAGGGATGAAGTTCCTTATGAGGGGAGTTGAACTTAACTATAGCATTTAGTTTAGAAAATTTAAGTCCAACAAAGCCCAAAGACCAAAAGTCCAAACCATGCATCTCGCCAATCGCCCACCATGAAGAAGAAGAAGAAGGAGGCGGCGGCGGGATCCGCTCGCAAGGAGCGAGAATCCCATGGAGCCGCGCGGAAGCGGGCGCGTAGCAGCGACTGCGACGTGCTACTAGGAAAAAGCTTATAGGCGAACGCTTACTAGTAGCGCGGGTTTATACCCCTCGCTACTGATACTTACTAGTAGCGCGGGTTTTTACCCCTCGCTACTACTAAGTTGATAGTAGTAGCACGGGTTTTTAACACTCGCTACTACTAAGCGATCTCTACCGTGTCCCCCGAGACATGCCATAGTAGTAGCGAGGGCTATAAACCTGTGCTACTACTAAGTTGATAGTAGTAGCGCGGTTTTCTACCCCTCGCTACAACTAAATACGAGGTAGGTGAAGTCCCCATATTCTCGGCCGAATCCCTCCTCTCTCCCTCACTCTCCCCCTCTCTCCATAGGCTCTCCTATGGTGCTCCTGCCCAAGCACACCTTCTCCATGGCACCCAACGAGTTCACCTCCCCGCATCACTGGCGTACAGGAGCTCGGTCGTCTTCCCCCTCGCCTCTATGCCACCACGATGGAGCACCTCACCGTCGACGACCATCCCCACTGCTACCTCCATCTCCTTCCTCTCTTCCTCATTTTTCTTTCTCTCTCTCTCTCCTTCTGGATTGGCTCACCCTCCCATGTACTTGCCCGTGCAGGTCGTTGCCATGGACGACCAGGAGCTCACTGCCTTGGCTGCGAAGAGGAGCCCCACGCCGCCGCCTTGCTCGGCCATGGATCCGGGGCCTCTACAGCAGCCGCCGCCCTTTCGACAGCACGCACGGGATCGATAATTCTTTTTGTTTTTGAAATTAATAGTAGTAGCACGGGTAGTACCCACGCTACTATTAACAGGCGTAGTAATAGCGGGGTGCACCCGTGCTACTACTACAAGTTAGCTGTAACGCCGTAGTAGTAGCGTGGGCACCAACGCTACTACTAGTTGTTTAACCTGCGCTACTACTAGGCTTTTTCCTAGTAGTGCCACCGGCCAGCCAACGACACCCACCGAGCCGCCGGCGTCCACCAACAGTCCGCCACCGTCCGCCACATCCACCAGCCAAGGAGCAGACGAGAGAGGGTCGACCACCACTGTCACGGTGCCACCCCCACCGGCCGGAAGACGAGGCAGGGGCCGCCGCCCATGACCCGCGCCGCCCGAAGCGCGGCCAGGCGAGGTGGAGGAGGAGAAGGCAGGGGACCCCGAGGGCAGCGGCTAGGGTTTCCTCCCGGTCGCGAGCGAGGTGACCTGGGAGGAGGGAGGGAAGGAGTTCCTTATGAGGGGAGTTAAACTTAACTATAGCATTTAGTTTGGGAAATTTAAGTCCAACAAAGCCCAAAACCAAAAGTCCAAACCATGCATCTCGCCAATCGCCCACAATGAAGAAGAAGAAGGAGGCGGCGGCGGGATCCGCTCGCAAGGAGCAAGAATCCCATGGAGCCGCACGGAAGCGGCGCGTACCGGCGACTGCGACGTGAACGCCGGCGATCTCATCAGCAGGCTCCCCGATGCCCTCCTTGGCACTCAGGGTGGACGCAGCGAGCGGGCTTTTTGGCCCGCTCGTGGCCCGAGAAGGACCGGACCGCTCGGTCCCAGCCCGCTAGCAAAATTGGCCGGTCCGGTCCAGGAAATTAGGCCCGCTCAGCACTCGGTCCGGTCCGGTCTTTGACCGGGACCGCTCGGCGGACCGAGAAAGCGCATTCACCGCCGCCGCCGTGCTTCGTCGTCGTGGCCACCGGCGTCCCCTGAGTGAACCATCATGTCCAGGAGCTTCCCCTCACCTTCCTTCCTCTCCTCCCTGTGCCCCATAGCCTGTTTTTTCCGCTCGCCGTCGCTGCCGTGCGTGCACTGAAGCCGTTCGCGAGTTCTCGACCATGCCAGTTCACCGTCCATGGTGTTTGAGCGCCGGAACAACTTCTGTGTTTGTCTCCCTCCCCTCCGGTCGTGTCTCCGGCGATCACCGTCCACTCGCGATTCCATTTTTGCGCCGAGATCGCCAGCAGCCTCATGCAGCTCGGCGACCCCGACGTGTTGCGCCGCCTCGCGGGCAGCTCGGGCAGTCGCCGGAGGGGATGCAGAGCATGTGAACCACCTTCTACACGAGCGGGCTCGGCGTCGGGAACTTCCTCAACAGCCTGCTCGTGACGTTCGTCGACCGGGCCACCAGGGCGAGCGCCGGCAAGAGCTGGATCGGTGACAACCTGAACGACTGCACCTCGACTACTACTACGTGTTCCTGCTGCTGCTCTCCGTGGTGAACATGGCGCTCTTTGTGTGTAACTAAGACCAGAACTGCAGCTAAATAGGCACTAAACAGAAGCTGGAAGGACAAGTTGGCTCGGTCCCAACGAGCCGGAAAAGCTTGACCGAGCTGGGATCACTTCGGTCCGGTCCTGAAAATACAGACCGCTGGCAAGCTCGGTCCGGTCCGGTCCGGACCGCCGGCGGCCGGTCCAAGCGCCGGCTCGGACCGGGACCGGACCGGACCGGACCGTGTCCAGGCTGACTCAGCACCATCGTCTCCCTCCTCTCCCGCCAATGGCGCCATCTTTGGCGCTCCGCGCCTCTCAACCTTGAGGTCATCACCTGCCCCCCAGGCTTCCATCGCTACTTCGTCCCCTCCTCCGTTGTCTCCAAGATAACCTCCCAGCACCCTGGCCCCGCCCGCCGATTCTTCTTCCCCAGCCTGCTTGCCGGCGACCTGTACGCAGAGGTGCAGAGCTGGTTGGACTCCCGAGCCCTAGCCAACCTCCAGGAGCTCGAGATCGGCGGCCATGACTACCTCTCTGCACGTGAGACCATGACCAAATATCTGTTGCCGCGATCTGCGCTCCGCTCTGCATCCACCGGTCCACCCTCCTAGTTGCTGATATCAGGGATTGCCATTTCCCCAATGCAGTCGCACTGTCCATGAATTGCCCCGTCCTCAAGCAGCTCACCCTAGTTGACGTTTCCATCTCAGTGGACGCCTTCCACACACTGCTCTCTGGCTGCCATGCCTTGAAGAGCTTATGCATGGTCCAAGTTCATGCTGCTGGTTGCCTTCGTGTTAGCTCGCCAACTCTTAGAAGCATTAGCTTCCGCGATAGCTCTCCTGAATAATCAGAACTGGTCCTCGAGGATGCTCCTCGCCTTGTAAGGTTATTATTCCCTTATTATCACGTGAATGATTGTGTGACTATCCGGGTTATTAGGGCACCTAAACTGGAGATATTCAGGCCTGTCTCACCCAGCGCGTGCAAACTCCCGGTCTTCCAGGTAGTAGCAAGTAGCAACAGCCATCATTCAGCATTCACATACAAATAATTATTTTATATGTCGGTTTGTTTTCTCCGGGGAATGAGCCCAGTCAGCTCGGCAAACTCGATACGCACCGTGAAGGTTTTGCCCTCGGGTGTTCTAATAATCCTCAATTAAATGCAGTTCTTGACGTCCTCAGGTGGTTCCCCTGTTTGGAAAAGCTCTATATCACCATCAAGGATTTGGATTTCGAGTGCATCTTTTTTCTCGTGGGGCACCGAAATTCCCGGTTACCGCGGTAACCACGAAATCCCGGAAAAATTCCGGACGAAATTTAAATCTGAATTTTGATCAAAACTCTGCATAATGTATAGATAGTATCTGGACTCGTATTTGTTAGCAATCCACCTTTTGTCGCAGTGGTTAGCTCGTATATGAGCTTCTCATGCCTTGAGGTTGCAAGGTCGAATCACTCCAGCCGCATTTATTTTTAACTGCATCTTCCTTTTTATCATAAAAATTATGAAAGGAAAAAGAGAACCAGGACAGTCGAACCCAAGACCAGAGGGAAGAATACGTAATTCTGCGTTTACCACTAGGCCACTGCTGCCTGAATGCTCTTCCAAAGTTCCAAACGTATCTAGCCTAATTATCAGAGTTTAAATTCAAAAAATTCGAAAAAATTCAATCTTTTCGCTCGGTACATACTTTTCTCGTGGGGTGGCGAGAAACGTGGATACCGGGCGGTATCCGAATATTCCGCCCGGTACCCAAAACCATGATCACCATGAGTACTCATCTTTGCTTGCTTTAATTGTATGCTTTGACTGACATATTAAGTAGTCTAGTTAGCAACGCATTAATATATGCATATTTTCGGTTTCGCAGCTCCACACACACTATAGGACGTTTAAGCAAAATGAACATCAGTATGACCCACTACATCCAGTGGAATGCCTCCAGACCCATCTAAAGATAGTGGTGTCGAAGTTATTCAAAGGCTCTGAGCAACAGATTGATTTTGTCAGGTTCTTTGTATTGAATGCGAAAGTGCTAAACAAAATTGAATTCCAAGTACATGGGGACCACTACAATGATGAATTTATGGTTCGTCAACAAACGCTGCTCCAAGTCGAAAACAGAGCTTCTCGAGATGCTCAATTTGAATTCAGGAATATTTATTTTTGTGTTGATAAACATGTCGAGTGGCATATGCATGATTTGTCGATGGCCAACCCCTTCAGACAGCCATAGACAGGGTTGATGCCTGAAGATTGCTCTGTCTTTGGCTCATTTTGTAGATAGGTTTGATGCAAAAAAGAGTTCAGTGCTAGAATTTTTTGATGGGTAGGAATGCAAAAAAAAAAAATTACTGCCGGAGTTATAACTGGTAAAACCCCATCCACGGAAACTCCGACCGTTTGCAATTGTGGCTTTGTTCTGCCTAAGCTGTTTCAGAAACGCATGCTTGTGTTGGATACTTAATTGTCTTTTCAGTTATACTAGTAAGCGTGCACGTGCAACGCACGTCTTCATTAACACATACATTTGTACTTTACATTTCAAACATGCAAGGCAGAAAATAAATCACAATATAACATTACAATTAAATTACATAACATAGTAATTCAAAACTTAGAAAAATCATGTAACATTACTGAAATTACATAATCAACTAATAAGGTTCCAAAGTAACATGAGAGGTAAATGATATGACAAAATAATATCACATGGATTTCGATTTTATTAATTCAATTTTTATATCTTTAACTCAAATGTCCAATTCCCCAATACATCTAGGAAGACCTCCAAGGCTGGTTCATCTAAGCAGAGCAAAACTTCCTAAATAAAACATGCACCACCACCAAATATCTCATGGGTGTCTTCTCCAAGGCCCCACAATCTTGACGGGACACTTGAATATGTTGCTTATTTCCTTGAAAGAAAACGCATGTTTCTTTATGAAAGGACATCATGGCTAGCTTTATTGATCAAATGACAAGGATACATCTTCTACGAGTTTACTCATCAGACAATCTGGAGGCTCGTCAGTCTAACTAATAGACACTTTATTACAGTAACTATAATTAGCTAGCACATGCGCCGCCTGATTTGCATAACGTAAACAATGCTTAAAATTGACTTTCCCAATCATCCATGAAAGAAGACGCGCGTCTTGATGCACAAGGCAAGATTCACTGGACAGACATCCAAGGTCCAGCCTACTTGAACACATTTTCCAACTTTAAAGTAGGCAGTAAAATCAAGAAAATACGAAGGTCATCATTTTAGGAATTGGAGGTCCTCCACAAGGATTTCAATGTTTCTCTCCTCATTATTGTCGCCACCTGGGTATCATAAAAAGTGAAAAATCTTACATAAGTGTTAGTGTTATATAATCCTATTCAAGTGTTAGTATCATAAAATATTTTTTGATGACCCTTAACACTTCCAGAAACACTCACTGCCAAACATAAGAGTGTTCAGATGTCTTAACAAAAACTTGTAAAACTGGAAAAACAAATTCATGGCATCAATATCAAAATTAACAACAAAAATAATGCTGAAGAAAATGTAAGCACAATTAAAATTGAACTAAACTTGACGTAATTCAAAATCAGAACCTTTATATGGCTGGCAATGAATCATCCTATATAGCAAAATATGAGTGTCGAGCAAAATATCTCTCATTAGGTACTTCATGAAATTTAACATCCAGAAACCACAAGTTGCATGATTATGAAATTTTGATATGTTCAATAATAAACACTGATAAAAATCTTATTAGTTCTATAAAACTTTCAAAATGATTGTGATTGAATACTTTTTAACCCCTTGCGACTGTATAAAACTATCACACCCACATAGTCAAATTGTACACACTTGATAAAAAAACAATTGGACAAAGTACAATGCTAAATACTACTTCCGTAAAGAAATATAAGAGCGTTTAAATCATTAAAGTAGTAATATAAACACTCTTATATTTCTTTACTGAGGGAGTACAAACTAAATGACCAAAAAGTCTATTGACAAAAAATGAATTGGACAACACCGACGCTAAAAAACAAACTCAAAAAAAAAGAAACAAAAAAAGCTCAAAAAAGGACACACCTGACTCATTTTAGAATAGGGGAGAAAAATTAGAAGTTGGGGTGATCCTATTTTGGTCTGCCTAATCTTGGAGTAAGTTGTTCGATTAGACGTTCTTAACTTAGTTGCAGCAACTGTTATGAGTGGGGATTCCAATTAGTTAATATTCTTCAGGCAACCATGCTATGATAAAGCTGATTGATTGGTGGATTAGAATTCTAGGTGGCTAGGGGCGATTGGGACCAAGACAGATGGGGTTGATTTGGCTTGATCCTGCCAAAGAAATTTACTTCTATTTTGAAAAATGAACACATGTTCTTAGATGTGCAAGGTTAAGTTTACAAATGCGAGGTTTATAGCAAATCAAAGAGGACCAAGAGAAGCATAGTATGATAATACAATAGGATAAGCATGTATGACTGTAGGATAATACAGTTTGAAGAATGATGATGGTATGGTTCTCATATAGAGGACGGTGGTTGGCTCAAAGAGTTTATCACCTCAAAAATTTCCTTTCTTGGAATAACTTGCCTTATTAGAAGTCCATAAACATCTCTGGCATCTTCAGTACTACTTACGTCAGCTGCACAAGTGTTATCTATAATAACTAAATAGATGATCCCCACTAACCTATTTCTCTACACATGCAAGCTATACACATCAGCAAACTTCTGATTGGTCCACATCATGCAGCCAAGCTTCGTCATTATGCCTTTTTGATTTAATTTTCATTTTTTGTTCTGCCGAGCAACGCAGAGAAATTCTAATTACCTTCCCCCGACGGCGTTGTCTTCCCTTCCTATCCAAAGCACCACCATCTATTCATCTCCTCCATTATTCCTCCTCTTGGCCTCCTCCACTATCTGTGGGTAAATTCGTTTCCTCTTCGTCTCCCTCAAACTGCAGTAATTGATGGAAAATAACTACACCTTCTCTACCCTTAAAGCTGCGTACCTGCGTTGTCCCCGGCTCCCCTCTGTCTCCATCGTAGCTAGGAGGTAGTGCCTCCGCTCTGACCTGAATCCCTACCACTGAGCCATACCCCTCCTCAGTTGTGTTATCCCTGTCACCTCCACAATAGCTTGGATCCAGGTAAGCAATGCCCCTGCTCCGTTCTGAATCCCCTCCCCATTCTACGAAATCTCGATGACTTTCTCTCCATTTCTGATTTACACTAGTAGAAAAGAGGGCTTTGGTCCAGGCCGGGTTAGCCCACTAGTCCCGGTTCAATCCAGAACCGGGACTAATGGGGGCATTAGTCCCAGTTCGTTAGCCCAGGGGGCCGGCCGGGCCACGTGGGCCATTTGTCCCGGTTCGTCTGGACCTTTTAGTCCCGGTTGGTGCCACGAACCGGGACTAAAGGGTGCGATGCCCATTAGTACCGGTTCGTGGCACCAACCGGGACTAAAGGTTAGACCTTTAGTCCCGGTTCGAGCCACCAACCGGTACTAATGGGGTTTGAGGCATTAGTACCGGTTCATGGCACGAACCGGTACTAAAAGTCCCATTTTCAAACTCTAACCCCCCCCCCCCCCCTTGGATCGCCTTTTCAGTTTAAAAAAAAAAGAAAAATGATGAAAATGTCAAAAAAAATAAAATAAAATAAGTTTCCCATGTGATATGTGGTCTAGTTGTTGGAAAAATTTGCAAATATGAATTTCGATTTTATTTGCAAAATCTCTCGAGAATTTGTAAAAATGGGCATAACTTTTGCATACTAACTCGGATGAAAAAGTTTTTTTAATGAAAAATCATCTACTCGAAAAGTTACATCCAAATCTCTCGGGAACCATGTTAAACATTTTCAAAATCCTCAAAAACCTAACAGAAAAAAAGTTACGGGGCTTTTAAGATCTAGAGTGGAAAAAATCAAAAAAAAATTCAAACTGTGGTCAAACAATGGTCAAACTAATTATTCTAGAATATTAGTGTTACTAAATAATTATTTCAGTTATTTTGAATTTTGGTCAAATCTGGTCAAATTATGGTCAAACAATGGTCAAACAATGGTCAAACTAATTATCAAGAAATATTAGTATTACTAAATAATTATTGTTTTTAAAAACAATAGTTTCAAACTCAAACAGTGAAATGTGTCACTTCATGCTCAAGCAAAATTCCTGAGGGTTAATAGGATTGACATCTTACTATTGTCAGGAAAACAACAAGTGCAGACTTGGGAAGGAGGAAGAATAGAACCCAGGAGTTAAGTGTGCTCAGGCTGGTGTAGTGGGAGGATGGGTGACTGTTTGGGAAGTTAGATAATTTGGAATGATGAGGGGTGATTAGAGATTAGAAGATAAATTGAGCAGTGATGAGGGGTGGTGATTAGAGATTAGAGATTAAAATAATTCAGAAATTTGAAAATAAAAAAAAATTCAAAAAAATTCATAAAATTTCCTTTAGTCCCGGTTGATGTTACCAACCGGGACTAAAGGTGGAGCTCCACGTGGCCGCGGCCTTTAGTCCCGGTTCGTGTAAGAACCGGGACTAAAGGGGAGAGGCATTAGTAACGACCCTTTAGTCCCGGTTGGCCTTACCAACCGGGACAAAAACCCCTTTTTCTACTAGTGTTAGCAGGTTTTCGCTTGACGGGACAGATTTTCTGGCCTGTGTCATCCACGCTCATCGCCGGGTGGTACCCGTGGGCTGGATGGAACTAATCTCGAGCCCTTGCCGGCACCGACGGCTCGCCAAATAAGGTCACTATAGATTTCCCCCTAATGCATGTCATCGCGTACCTGTTGATTCTTTATGTTATGTCAAAATTCAGTATGCTGATTTTGTTATAGTTGTTTTCTGATTCGGACAGGTTCTCACGTAGATACCAAGAAGCGAAGTCTGCAAGAAAAATAAATCGAGACAAACACCACTCAGACTTACCAGCAACAAACGAATGGCAGAAACAGGACTGATCACTGACATCACAGATTGGAGGCACTTCAAGGAAATTCAGGCATATAAAACGCCACAACTGAAAATTAGTCGTGCGGCATTAGATTACTCCTTTTATCTGTATATAGATTCATGTCAAGGCAGTGGAAAGTCTTCTCAGGACATTAGGCTATGGAGTCTGTTGTGTCGTTGCTACTTGCAGGACATATATATCGGGTATAGGTTGCAAACAAGAGATATTAAGATGTGTGTCCTGATAGTGTACGCAAGAAACTAATGTTGTAGTAGGAGTTTTTCTATCTTCTAATCAGTTACATCCTCTGTTCTGAATTATAAGATATTCTGACATTTTGTTCATTCATTTCAGCCCGTATGTAGTTCATTTGAAATATCCAAAACATCTTATATTTCGGAGCGGAGGTAGTATCTCATTCAATGTTGAACCCTTTTCTTTATCAATCACACAACCTGACCAGTGCAGATTACATTTACTATGCCTTATAGAGATTGTTCTGTTGAGTATAATGTTTATTAGGAAAGACGAGATAGACTAAGATTTGTTCTGGCTTGTCTTATACTCCAAATAGATGATTGTACTCCTATATATATGCCTACGAGGCTCAAGCAATACAACGAACAATTTCAACAAACCTCTTTCTCCCTTCCAATATGGTATCTATCGCAAGTCGATCCTAAACCCTAGCCACCGCCGCTTCCGCACCTACGCGCCGTCCCCAGGGCGGTCGGCCTCCATGACCGCCGCCGGGGGCCGCGCCGCCCGTACCTAGGGTACGTCCGCCGGCCGTGTTGGCCGGCTGTCCTAGAGAGTCTTTTTCCCCCGATCCTTTGATCCGGGTTTTCTCTCTCTCGCCGGTCGTTTTGATCGGCGTCTACTTTTTGTTTTTCCAGTCTATGTGATCCGGTTTGCGTCGCCCACCGCCGCCGTCGACCCCGTGCGCCTCTACTCCAACACCGGCGCGATTGGCCGGCTTCTTCACCGACCAGGCGGCCTCGCGCGTCGTCCGCGCGTCTGCCCGTTGGTCGCCCCGACGCGGCGGCCTCGTGCGTCGGCCTGCCGGTCGCCCCGACCCGGCAGCCTCGCGTCATGCAGCGGCCCTTCACCGCCGCCGTTCGCGCGACGGCCCGCCCGTTGATCTACACCGGCCATCACCGCCCTGCTCCGACCGGGACACCTGCATCATCCCGACCCGGCGGCCTCGCGCCATGCGGCAGCCAATCATAGCCGCCCTGCCGCCCGCCGCCGCCGGCTTCATCTCGGACTCCGCCGCCACCACGCCTCCATCGAGCGGCGTCCCCGACCTCGCGCGCGATCAGCTTGATCACCCGCTCGCCGCCACGATCCGCCTCATCTATGCCGCACGACCGACCAGGCCCGTCGGTTACGCGCGCCTCCGCAGGTCCCGTGAAGATCGTCCCCGAGTTCAGCGCGCCTCTCCACCGATTGAGCATCGGGCTGCCGCAGCGCCGCCGTCCCGTGGTTCTTCTCCCGGCTGCACCGACCCGCGTCACCGCTACGTCGCCCCTTTGGGCCATAGTGCCGCGGCCAGCGGTCCCCCGCCGCCCCGAGGGCGTCCGCTCTAGGCCGTCTCATGGCTGCATCGACCCTCGCGTCGCCGCTGCATCGCCCCGTCGGGCCATAGCGAGTGTGGCACACGGTCCACGCCGCCGTCCCGAGGCCGTTCCCGCGGTTGCACCGACTCGCAAACCGCCGTTGCGTCGCCCCTTCGGGCCGCAGCGTCGCGGCCCGCGGTCCCCGCCGCCGCCCCGAGGTCTTCTCGTCGTCACCCAGACCCGCCTGCCGCCGCTGCGTCGCCCCTTTGGGCCGTAGCGCCGCGGCCCGTGGTCCACTCCGCCGTCACCGCGCGTCGACCTTCCGTGGTATGTGCCGCGCCGTCTCCCTTGGCGCGGGAACACCACCCTCCGCGCCGGTCTTCATCACGCTGTCAGGGTTCTTCGCCTACTTCGAGCACCGCCGCCGCACTCCTAACCTAGCCGCCGCCGCCGCCGTCAGGCCGCCACCGCCGCTACCTTCGTAGCCGCCGCCGCCGCCCGTCCACCCCCTTCGTCTTCATCCAAGCGCCAGCCCATCGCTAGCGTCGCCGTCATCTACCTCGACCACTTCGTCTACTCCGACCACTGTTGGTGACATCGGCCCCGCGCCGATGGACGCCGCAATCGTCGTCGAGTTCTTCTCTTCTGGCCCCTCCGACTTCTCCGACATGGCGTACAGCTCGTGCAGGTCCCTCGTCTATGCATGCCCGGTGCTGGCAACACCGATGTGTGCCTTCGTCCACGACGTGTCCCCGGGCCTGGCAAGCCTGGTGCGGCACTTTGTCAACTTTGTCTTCGTCCGTCTACGCATGCCCGGTGCTGGCAACACCGATGCGTGCCTTCGTCCACGATGTGTCCCCGAGCTTGGCAAACCCGTGGCGACGCGTCGTCAACAACATCTTCTTCCCGGCGCACCACTACTTCGACACCACTGCGCCCATGACTAACTCGGCACCACCTTGCGCCTGCGGCTCCACGGCGACTTCCTCGACACCGGCCACCCCGACTCGACATCGACCACGGCATTTTTCGCACGGTTACCTCGACCACGGCTCCACCACCCACGCTCTCGGCTACCTCGACAACGGCACAAAGGGCTATCGCCTGCTTGAGCAACCTTGTCGGTTTTCACTCCAGCCACGACTCCGCGATGCGTCGACCGTTCCAACTGTGGGGGGGTGTCCATCGGCTTGCCTTCGGATTCTTCTCCAGTCTCACCATCTACGTCGCTACCGTTGTGACTGTGGGGGGATGTTGAGTATAATGTTTATTAGGAAAGACGAGATAGACTAGGATTTGTTCTGGCTTGTCTTGTACTCCAAGTAAATGATTATACTCCTATATATATGCCCACGAGGCTCAAGCAATACAACGAACAATTCCACCAAACCTCCCTCTCCCTTCCAACAGCTTCGATGCCAGTAATTATTCTGTTTCTATCTTTTTGTCTACAACCATGGTTGCCTTTCTATTTTTTATCAAGCCTTTGGAAGTTTGCATATTCAAACAAAAGCACGTGGGTGCTCATGCTTTTCTCAGTGGCTAGATTCATGTACCGATAGGTGTGCTTTGCCTCTCCTGTCAATTTCAATTTTCAAATGTCGCATAAATATCTGGCATACTCTTTCTAAGCAAAAGAAATCTTCTCTATGACCCATGTCACGTTTCAGCTTTGTGCTGCTGCCCTTCTCTGTTATTTTCATACTGATTGTAGTCTTCTGGCGTTCCTTCTTTGTTATGCCTACTGTGTCACAGTGTGTGTCTATCAAGGCCAATGGAAAGTCTTTCATCCCCCGGTGATGCAGAACACACTCTCAGGTGATGTATCCCCTAATATGTGCAAAGGACATTATTCTTTGTACAATTCATCTCATCTCTCTTTTATATATAGTACAAAGGTTATAATTGTCATCCTCAATAACTTATTTATCTCAACATGTCACCTCATTAACATGCAATCATGCATGTCAAAAGATCCACCACAATATTCAACCATGTTGTTTTCCACTTAATTATTCTACTTATTTCAATAAATATTGTTACAACTATACATAATCAAATTTACTAATTTTACATTTTTAAATTGTGGTTCTCATTTATCAATCCAAATTTTCATTAACCAATTCCCGCAGCAACGCGCGGGGTATCCTCTAGTTCATGATATAGCACAACCTTTTAGATATATTTCTTGTTGTCCCGGACCCCCCGTTAAAACAGAAGTGCTTTTGCAGGCTTACAAGAAATGGATTTTGAAGACCATCTAACTATCTAAGAGTCATGGAATTCGTTCCATCCTAAATTTTTGGGACTCTGGAATAAACACAAAGATGGGAATGGGGATGCATACCTGCCTGCCATACACATTGACAGGTTTTCAATACTCATCCCGAAGCTTTTCAGCGTTGTACAGAAGAAGTAATTGACAGGTTTACTTCATGATAGTCTTGGGTTTGGTTTGGCCAAAATGATCAGGTACTTACTCACATAATTTGTGAATATTCCAGTTATTTGTTGAATGCATCAGTTAGACTACTGTGATACATCAAAGCTTCTCTGTAACTGAAACGACATAATTTTGGAGGACTATCCTGTTTCCAAATCCTAGCTCCGCCATTGATTCTACCTGAATTTACTTTAGTAGATCTTCTCTTGTAAAATCCAAACTGTTTCCGAGCCTATATGTTTGGTTTCATATTTTTGTTTATCATGCAATACTTATCCTGCAGCCATCTAATATGCAAATTTGATAATAGAAGATGACCTCATTTATGTACAGAAAAATGCATATTCTTGGACTGGGTTTTCTTCCACACTCTCTTGGATCGGGTTACAAATAGATCATACTGACTGGGTTTTATTCATTCAGTCATATAGATTCGAATAATATACTGTTAAAACAATATGATGGAGGGCTCCAGCATGAAGTTTTTGTTAAAATTCATGTTGAAGTTACAGGAGGTAGATCTATTACGGTTTGCACAAAAATGATGCATTGATCAGTACATTGTTGTAAATATGCAAATTTGAGAGTGAAGAACATTGTTATAAGGATGCAAATTTGACAGGGATTAGGAAAGCAAATGAAGAACGCACATATATGTTAAATAGAATTTTGTGTAAAATCAGGAATTGGTCGGCCCCATCAAGTTAACCCAATTGAATATCCTGTAAAATCATACCATGTTCCCTTGGTGCAGGCAAGTGCGTTGCCTGAGGAGTTCGTCGGCGCCTACGTCGTCGGCCGCGGAAGGGAGCGATGGCCAAAACTGGCTGGGCGGCGACGGCGCAACAGTGGCTTGCGGCGCCGATGTCTCACTGCAGTGTGCGTTTGAACAGCGACATCGAAGAAAGACACTGAGATTAACTGGGATGGAACTGGCCACATATTGCGCACAAGAGGATAGTCTGCACCTGCATTCACGAGAAGCTCTTCGGCGCGGTCGTCGTCCGCTGTGCATGGCCCCCGTAAGTTTAGCCACTTGTTAGGCGGACGTGTTTAATTGCCGTTAATTATGGCTAATTTTCTGTAGTTTAGCCATTTTGTTGTTAGGACGCGAACAGAATTGGTGGAACCGTTTCAATCTTGTGCGAGCGTGGGTCCGGCAGAGTTTTCGTCCGCCAAGTTCTCTTGTTTAATACTCCCTCTGTCCCAAAATAAGTGTCTCAAGCTTAGTACAACTTTGTACTAACTCTAGTACAAAGTTGAGACACTTATTTTGGGATGGAGGGAGTAGTAGTGTAGATAGGATGCGAACAGAATTGGTGGAACCGTTTCAATCTTGTGCGAGCGTGGGTCCGGCAGAGTTTTCGTCCGCCAAGTTCTCTTGTTTAATAGTAGTGTAGATATACAGAACTATGGAAGGTTTAGTTGCTGATTTTATTTTCCACGCACGTATGACATTTGTTCGATGCTCATCTAACTAGGAAGCAACGATTCTATAATTTTTCTCTGTCTACCATCAGTCTGGAGTTTGGCTATAGATGCCGAACAGTCTGGGGGAGTGAATGCCGCAACATTCATCTTGTCTCTGCCTGCAGCTGGAATATGCTAGTTGATCTCCCTAGTAAAATCTGAATTTACTGAACTGAAATTCATTGCATCTTTTTCACTGCGTATGGGGTATCCTACATTCTTAAGTAAATCGCTTGAGGTCCGGAACAAACGTCAGCAGTTTCGATGGAGTTGATGGCATTTTGTCGTTGGACATGCATGCATCTTTCTCATGGACATCAAATAATCAGCGACGAACTTTGAAACTTCTTGTGGAGCTTTGCTAAATTAGTATGGTAAGCAAATACTTGTTGCATGTACAAAGACTAGATACTTTGCACTTTGCTAGTACTAGAAGCGTTGAACCCTTTGGTCTCGGGCCGCATATGTATATATATTGGTAAAGCCTTGGCGTACAAAAAGAGATCAAGAAGATCTCCAGGAGTTTGGTACAGGAGAGGAAGAAACAGGAGATGGAGATAGAATAGATATCTATCCTATACATATTCTAACACTCCCCCTCAATCTAAACCTCATGAACTTCGGCCAAGGTTGAGATTGTACTTGAATTCATCTAACCTTCTCATAGTGAGTGGTTTTGTGAATCCATCAGCAAGTTGATCTCTTGTAGGAATAAACTGAATTTCGAGAATCTTTCTAGCTACTCTTTCTCTGACAAAATGAAAATCAACTTCAATATGTTTCGTGCGTGCATGAAAGACAGGATTAACTGACAGATATGTTGCACCAATATTATCACAGCATAGTCTGGCAGCTTTGGGAATTTTAATTCCAAGCTCATAGAGTAGTGTTTGTATCCACATTACTTCAACTGTGGAATTTGCCAAAGCTTTGTATTCAGCCTCAGTACTTGATCTAGAGACTGTAGCTTGCTTCCTTGCACTCCATGACACAAGATTAGTTCCCAGAAATATAGCAAATCCACCACTAAACCTTCTATCATCAACACATCCTGCCCAGTCTGCATCAGAGTAGGCAGTAACAAGCATAGAAGAAGACTTGGTAATCTGGAGTCCAAGTCCCTCTGAAAACTTAAGATACCTCAAAATTCTCTTAACTGCAGTCCAATGAGTAGTGCTAGGAGCATGAAGATACTGACATACCTTGTTGACCGCATAGGAAATGTCAGGGCGTGTGAGTGTTAGATATTGTAAAGCACCGACAACACTCCTGTAATTTGTTGCATCCTCTGATCCAAGTGCCTCTCCACTTTCAACTGAAAGCTTTTCTGAGGTTGAGATAGGTGTACTCATAGGTTTGCATTTTTCCAAACCTACTCTCTTGAGTATGTCAGCTGTGTATTTTTCCTATGTCAAAAGTATACCATCTCTTATCTGTTTGACCTCTATGCCAAGAAAATAGTGAAGTTCTCCTAAATCCTTGAGAGAAAACTCCAACTTAAGATCTTTAAGCAGACAAGTAGTGGCACTTGAACTTGAACTAGCAACAATGATATCATCAACAGAAACAAGCACAAAAAATAGTGACATTTCCTTTATTATAAAAGAACAATGAGGTGTCTGCTTTGGATGGTATGAATCCAAGTTGTTGTAGATGCATGCTTAATCGAGAATACCAAGC
Organism: Triticum timopheevii; assembly: GCA_963921465.1. Classification (NCBI taxonomy): domain Eukaryota; kingdom Viridiplantae; phylum Streptophyta; class Magnoliopsida; order Poales; family Poaceae; genus Triticum; species Triticum timopheevii. Next base: position 65,274,897 of record OY997272.1, on the reverse strand, counting down.
TCTTGGGGCCTATTTTAAACCATATAGAGCTTTATCCAACTTACAGACATAATGTGGTGTGTTGTGATCCTCGTAACCCGGTGGCTGCCGCATGAACACCTCTTCCTCAAGAACACCATGAAGGAACGTGTTCTGAACATCTAACTGTCTTAAGCTCCAACCTCTGGAAATAGCAATAGACAAGACAAGCCGAATAGTAGCTGATTTAACAACCGGACTAAAAGTATCCTCATAATCAATGCCAAATATTTGTTTAAAGCCTTTGGCAACTAATCTAGCCTTATATCTGTCTATACTTCCATCAGATTTCCTTTTTATCTTGTACACCCATTTACAGTCAATGACATTCATGCCACTCTTTGGTGATACTAGGTGCCACATTTTATTTTTCATAAGTGCACCATACTCACTATCCATGGCTTCTTTCCAATCTTTGTGAGCAAGAGCATCAACAGGATTAACTGGTTCACCAGCAGTAGTGAGAAAAGCACATTTTTTATCATACCTGATAGTACCATCTCTGTATTCCTTTGCCTTAATAATACCCGACTGAGACCTTGTGTGGCGTCGAGGAATTGTTGGTGCAACAGGTTGTGCAGCAGAGGAACCTGCCACAGAAGATCCAGTAAGCTGTTCTGATTCAGCCGCCGCCGCTCGCTCCGGGATCAGCCTCGGGATCGCTCCGCCAGCCGAGGCACTCCCTGTGTCACTCGCCAGATTTGCACAAGTGGACGCACGCGTCACGACAACCGGGCTGGGCCCAGCCGCTGTCGCCCGGTCGGGCGCCTGGTCGGCCACCCCTTCGGCCCGTGGACTCATGGCACGCGGGGAGTAGCCCCCGCCACCGCCTGGGCTGGTGGGCTCCACGCCGTCGGCCCCCGGGTCGCGAGCCGCCTGCAGAGAGGAGGAATCCTCCTGGGATCGTGCGCCAATGATTGCGCTGGCACCAGGATTTTCCTGGGATCGCACGCCAGATCGCCTGCTGGCGAGATTTTCCTCGGGACGAGCGATGGCTACGTTGGTTGTTTCTGTACACATAAAATTATGGGCTGCAACTGCACATACATCATTAGAAGTGCAATTTTCAACGGATTTTTTCACATGGTCAGCTTTAGATAATTCACCCCTGTGATCAGATACCGTGTCATAGTCCGGGAGAAGTGCCATTTCAGCACGGAGAAGTGCTCATGCATTGGGATGAAGTTTGGCAAATGGAAAGAGAGTTTCATCAAAAACTACATCTCGAGAAATATAGATACGTCCAGTTGCAATTTCTAGGCACTTGTATCCTTTATGTAGATTACTATAGCCAAGAAATACACATTGAGTGGAGCGAAACTCAAGCTTATGATGATTATATGGACGTAAATTAGGATAGCAAGCACACCCAAAGATTTTGAGAGAGTTGTAGTCAGGTTTTTAATGATAGAGATGTTCCAAAGGAGTGGAGTTGCCAATGACTTTACTAGGGAGTCAATTGATGAGATAAGTTGCTGTAATGAACGCTTCATCCCAATATTTGAGAGGCATAGCTGCATGAGCAAGTAATGAGAGGCCAACTTCAACAATGTGACGATGTTTGCGCTTAGCAGAACCGTTCTGTTGATGAGCATGTGGGCAACAAAACATGATGTTGAATGCCTAAAAGAGTTGAGTTTTTCATACTCCCCTCCCTAGTCACTTTGTACTATCAAATTTTTGTGTTAAAGTGCCTTTCAACAAGTTTCTGAAACTCTTGGAAGATAGAAAAGGCTTCAGATTTATATTTGAGTAAATAAATCCAAGTGAACTTGCTATAGTAGTCAATGAAACTAACATAGTATTTATTTTTTTCAAAAGAATCTCTGGCATGACCCCATACATCACTGAAAATAAGCTCTAAAGGAGCATGAGACACACTATTTGACTTGGGATAAGGAAGTTGATGGCTCTTGTCACACTGACAAGCTTCATAAACTGACTCACTAATTTGACCATGTGACAAAGAAAGTTTGTCTTTATTGACTACTTGCTTAACTATGATCGATGATGGATGTCCTAATCTTTGATGCCACCTTGCCAAGGAGGGTTTGATGGCGGAATAAACTTGACGACGCTTGCGACTAAGTGCCCCGGATGTGGTGGGGTAGAGCCCTCCAACGCATCTACCGTGATGAAGAAGTTCCCTCATTGCCCGGTCCTTCATAAAAAAATAACGAGGATGAGTTTCAAAGAAGACATTATTATCAGTGGCTAGACGAGACATATACACAAGTTTTTTATTGGCTTGAGGAACATGAAGGACATCTTTAAGGACAAGATCACGTTTGAGATTAGGGGAATTAAGAAAGCTTGGCCAATGTGACAAATATCCATACCTCCACCACTTGCCGCGGTGTGAATCTGGTCGTTGCCGAGGTATCTCTCAGGAACAGCGAGTTGTTCTAGCTCGCTGGTGACATGATCTGTCGCACCCGAGTTAACATACCAGACGCCATCTCCTCCCCCTTCTTCACGGACGGCTGCAGCAACATGACGAGAGTCGGGGACATAGTCTTCATCATAACGATGCCAGCAGTCCATGACCTCATGGCATGGCTTCTTGCAGAGCTGGTAGCAGGGACGGCGAGTTGAGGAGGCGCGGAGACTATTTTTGTTGTTGAAGCCGCCACCTCCTATGTTGTTGTTGAAGCCGCCGCCTCCCATGTTGCCACCACCACCAGACCGAGCGCCCTCGCCCTGGTAGTTTCCACGGCCGCGACCGCCGCTGTTGGTGTTGCGGTTTTGTCCCTGGTGACCGCGACCATGAGAGACCGTGTTGACGGAGGACTGCCTGATTTTGGTGCCGTGAAGAAGAGCAAGGCGAGCATCAAAGCTCAAGAGCTGGCTGTACAGCTCCTGAACCGAGACTGGCTCAACCCTAACAGCGAGATCGGACACGACTGGATTGTAATCCAGATGGAGTCCGGTGCAGATCTTAGAGACGATATCGGGGTCAGGAAGAGGGACTCCGGTGCAGCATGCGACTTCATCTGTAACGGTTTTAATTTTGCCAAGATATTTTGCCATGGTCATGTTACCTTTTTTCAAGTTGGTGAGCTCGATGCGGGTGTTGATGGCCTGGCTTTGGCTTTGGGAAGCAAACATGGCATTGATGGAGCTCCATACTTCGGCCGGCGTCTCAAGCAAGGTAGTCAGAATCCCGACTTGACTGCTAGAATCCTACGACTTCACGACCCGACGGAAGCATGTCGATCCAAGTCCCACTATGAATCTGGATTAGGTAGAGTCCATGTTGAGTCGCGATCCCAATCATAGAATCTAGTACAAAACTGCGGAATCCCGACTATGCTATGGACTATGCACGATTCTACTAAATTATCTAAGCCATTTGTTTAGTTGTAGCTCAGAATACTATGCCATCATTCAGACCCTTTTTCACATGCTCATGGCCCTTTATTCCCCTCCCAAGCCCAAACGCTCAGTCGCCGACATCTTTTATTTGACTATCATAAACCCTAGATCAAACTGAGGATCAGGCTTGTCGACAGATGGAATTAGCGTAAGAAGGAGGATGCGTCAAGATCAATCGAAGAAGGAGAGAAACATCCGTCAAGGTTCAACACTGCGGATTAGCTATACAAGTGATCGACTATTCATGAACTCTTAAAAAACCTCCTAAGTAAATTTCATGCACAAAAGATTTAAAGGTTCTATATATTTCCCTCTCATATGTGTTCCATACATGCAAGCTAGATTGTAGGATAGCCATGAAAAGAAGTGGAATACAACTAGCATTGACGTATACGTTTTTTCTCTATATTTAGCAAAGTTCAAGAAGGCGCTGGGCGTTACTTATGCGTTTTGTGACCTACTTGCGCACAGCCCGCTTATGCGTCGCCTAGGCGCGCCTAGGCGTTTCCACTGTAGCATGAAGAAACAAGGTAGATGGGCTGATCTGGCCCATTAAACCACTGGCCCATCTATTCAGTTCTCCTACTAAAGCCTCCCATACGTGCACAGTCGACAGAAAATTAGGGATCCTCCTCACGCCGCCTCTCTCCTTCCTCTCTCCCTTGCTGCACACGGGAACCAGTCAGCCAGTGAAGCTCGATTTCTCGCCGGAGATGCTTGATCCCTCGCCGGAATCAGTCGATTTCTCACCGGAAATGCTTGATCTCTCGCCGGAATCAGTTGATTTGTTGCTGGATTGGTTGAATCCTCGTCGGGGAGGATGGATCTTCGCTGGGGAGGTCAAATCCTGGCTGGGGAGATTGATTTCCTGCCTGAGAAACACGATTTCTTGCCGGAGGACCTTTCTGGGCGCTTTTCTGAGCGCCTAGGGCCAAAGCGAGGCGCTATGCCAGCGCCCAGAGCTTAAGCGCGCCTAGGCGAGCGCCTAGTAGCGCCTTCTTGAACAGTGATATTTAGTGTTAGAACTCTATAGAACCCATATAAATTTCTGGCATGGATACAAAATATCTTATTTGAGAAAACCTAGTAGAATCCTCAATTCCACGACTCGATACTACGACTCGATTCTGTCTAAGGAAAATTGATCCGACTTCGAATCCCGACCCTGACTACCTTGGTCTGAAGTGTGGCGACTTGGGCAAGGATATCGCGGGAGAGAGATCCCATCAGATACCCCTGGAGTTGTTGATGTTGTGCGTACCAGAGGGATCATGCGAAGTTGGCGATCTGTTCTTCTTTGCAGTCCTTGGTGATGGTGAGGGTGGCCGGTGATCACTAGTAGAAAGAGGGCTTTTAGTCCCGGTTCATAAGGGCCTTTAGTCCCGGTTCTAGAAAAAGGGTCGTTACTAAAGCCTCCCCCTTTAGTCACGGTTCTTACACGAACCGGGGCTAAAGGCTCTCCATGTGGCCGCTGCCTGGAGGTCCACCTTTAGTCCCGGTTGGTAACACCAACTGGTACTAAAGGAATTTTTTTGATTTTTTTAAAAAATTTTGGAATATTTTTTTAATTTTAATTTTCTGAATTATTTTAACCTCTCATCTCTAATTACCCCTCATCACTGCTCAATTTAACCTCTAATCACCCCTCATCATCTAGCTTCCCGAATGGTCACCCATCCTCTCACTACTCCAGCCTGAGCACGCTTAACTTCCGGGTTCTATTCTCCCTCGTTTCCAAGTCTGCACTTGTTGTTTTTCTAACAATAGTAAGATGTCAATCCTATTAACCTCAGGAATTTAGCTTGAGCAAGAAGTCACACATTTCACTGTTTGAGTTTGAAACTATTGGTCTAAAAAAATAACACTAATATTTAGTAACACTAATATTTCTTGAATAATTAGTTTGACCACAGTTTGACCATAGTTTGACCAGATTTGACCAAAATTCAAAAAAACCCGAAATAACTTGAATAATTATTTAGTAACACTAATACTTATTGAATAAGTAGTTTGACCAGATTTAACAAAAATTCAAAAAAAACTGAAATTTGATGAATTTTTTTGTCTCAAGATCTTAAAAGCCCCGTAACTTTTTTTCTGTTAGGTTTTTGAGGATTTTAAAAATGTTTAACGGGGTTCTCCCAATTAAATTTGGATGTAACTTTTCGAGTAGATAATTTTTCATATAAAAAACTTTTTAATCCGAGTTCGTATGCAAAAGTTATGCCCATTTTACTAAATCCTAGAGAGATTTTGCAAATAAAGTTGAAATTCATATTTGTAAATTTTTCCAACAACTAGACCACATATCACATGGGAAACCTATTTTCTTTTATTTTTTAACATTTTCACCATTTTCTTTTTTTTAAACTGAAAAGACGATCCACCGGGGGGGGGGGGGGGGTAGAGTTTGAAAATGGGACCTTTAGTACCGATTCGTGCCATGAACCGGTACTAATGCCTCAAACCCCATTAGTACCGGTTGGTGGCTTGAACCGGGACTAAAGGTCTAACCTTTAGTACCGGTTGGTGCCACGAACCGGTACTAATGGGCATCGCACCCTTTAGTCCCGGTTCGTGGCACCAACTGGGACTAAAAGGTCCAGACGAACCGGGACAAATGGCCCACGTGGCCCGGCCGGCCCCCTGGGCTCACGAACCGGGACTAATGCCCCCATTAGTCCCGGTTCTGGATTGAACCTGGACTAATGGGCTAATCCGGCCTGGACCAAAGCCCTCTTTTCTACTAGTGTGATTCCGGACTCGTCCCATCGAGGTGGTGTTCCATCTGTGTGCCTTTGATCTGCGGGAGCACGACGGCCTTCCATAATAGGAAGTTTCCCCTCGCCAGCTTCTTCTGAGGTGGCGGTCCGAGAGAGACAGAGCTGCTGCTGGATGATGAAGCGAAGGTGGAGGACGTGGAGGTGGTGAGCGCGCTCATGGTGGAAGATAGGGCTGCGGAGGAAGTCATGATCTCGGCCGCGGGGAAGGTAGCTAGATGCGATCTTCGATCTAAGAGGAAGATGCTCTGATTACCATGTAAATTAGGTTGGAAACGTTGAACCCTTTGGTCCCGGGCCGCATATGTATATATATTGGCAAAGCCTTGGCGTACAAGAAGAGATCGAGAAGATCTCCAGGAGTTCGGTACAGGAGACGAAGAAACAGGAGATAGAGATAGATTACAGTTTGAACAGATATCTATCCTATAGATATTCTAACAGTGTCCACTTAAGTGATTAATCCTCTTAGTAAATAATGAAATCTTCCATTCGCAGGAAAAAACACACAAATTGAAACTTTTTGTTTGATCTGCAACAGATTGAAACTGAAATAGGCATATTGGAAGGTCTACTATATTCCATTTTTTCTCTACGTACTATACTTTTTTTTGAGAAATCTCGCTCGCTTTATTGATTCAAAATAATGTTCATGGGTACACGGTGTGGGTCATGAGGAGAACCCACCCAAATATGCCTACCAATATCTAAATTACATGCGAATTTAGCGAGATTATGAGCCTCGAAGTTAACTTTCCTTCGCTCAAAAACAAAGGAGCATGAAGATAAACTAGCTTTACGTTCTATTATTTCATGTATCACAGCCGCATTGGGACCTCCCGTGCCTTCATTGTTATCTTGCACCACACCTTGGCAATCTGAGGCTACCATTATGTTATGCTCGTTGAGGTCCTCTGCCAGAGACAAGGCTTCTCGGCAGGCGTATGTTTCCAACATCATGGAGTCTCTAACTCCTTTAAAGACAACCGCCGACGAGCCCAAAAAAATTACCATTCGAATCTCGGCAGACTGCAGCAGCCACTCCCACTCGTCTATTCCTTGCTAGTGCCCCATCCACATTGATTTTACCAAAGCCGGCTGGAGATGGGTTCCAGCGGCGTTGTTGCCCCAATGCCTCGAAGACCTGCACTCTCTGTTTTGACACTGGAATTTGTTGTAACTCTTGAAGATAAGAGTCTACAAAAGATACCGTTTGGTGCGGGTTTTGGAACAGAGATTCGTAAATTGCCTTCCGCCGAGCGTACCAAACAGCCCACAAAGTGACAACCATTCTCGTGAAGCTCCCATGATCTAATGTCTCATGTAGGTCAAACAACCAGTTCTTTGCATTAGATTCTTCGTTTCCCGTCATCTGCGAAACAAGGGACTCCTCCACCAAGGCCCAAACGCACCTCGATATAGTGCATGACAGTAGGGCATGTCTCCACGAGTCTTGGCATCCACACAGCGGACAAGCACTTTGAGTGGCCATATTCCGCCTATGTAGGACATCCGTGGTTGGTATAGAGTGACGAGCGAGACGCCATAGAAAAACTCTGACCTTTGATGGGACTTTCAACTGCCATAGACGACTCCAAGCTTCCTCTTCTCTCGCATTAGATGATGAATCAGCACTTCCATCTAGCCAAGCTTCTCTCTGGATTTTTGTTGTTACTAGAAGCTTGTACGCCGAACTTACTGTAAACCTGCCCTTCCTGTCCGGGTTCCAAGCCCAAAAGTCATCGGTATTTCAAGTACACACTGGTATCTTTAGAATCGCTTCGGCATCAAAGGGTAAGAAGACCGACCGCACTAAAGATTCATTCCATGATGCAAGGGCCGGAGATAGAAGATCGGATACCATTCTGGGGGGTGTCGCCACTAGCGATGCAATTGGTCTTGGAGCTGTTTCTTTGGGAATCCAATTATCCTCCCAGATGCGTGTAGATAGGCCATTACCAATTCTACGTACTATACTGTACCATTAATTTGGGAATCTTCTAATCCAAAGCCCAAGCCCAAAATCGTGCCGCCTACTCCACCGAAACGCTCCATCTCGCCAGCCGCCGATCATGGAGAAAGAGGAGGCAGCGGCGGCGAGACCCGCTCGCAACGAGGAGGAATCCCATAGAACTGCATGGAAGCGGACGCGGAGTGGCGACTGCGACGTGAACGCTGGCGATCTCATCAGCCACCTTGCCGACGCCCTCCTCGGAACCATCATCTCCCTCCTCCCCACCAAAGATGGCGGCCGCACGCAGATCCTCTCCCGCCGATGGCGCCACCTGTGGCGCTCCGCGCCTCTCAACCTCGAGGTCCTCGCCTTCCTCCCCGTCCCGGTCTTCGATCACTACGCCGTCCCCACCTCCGCTGTCTCCAAGATAATCTCCCAACACCCTGGCCCCGCCCGCCGATTCTCCTTCCTCTTCCTCGCGGCCGGCGATCTCTATGCGGCGGTGGAGAGCTGGTTCGACTCCCCGGCCCTCGCCAACCTCCAGGAGCTCGATATCGGCTATGAGTACCTCTCGGCATCCAAGGGAAAATATCAGTTGCCGCAATCCACGTTCCGCTCGGCATCCACCCTCCTCGTTGCCAAGATCAGGAACTGCCGTTTCTCTGACATAGTCCCACAGTCCTTCAATTTCCCTCTCCTCAAGGAGCTCTCGTTGCATTATGTTTCCTTCTCCAGGGACGCGTTCCAGAGCTTGCTCTCGGGCTGCCGTGCCTTGGAAAGCTTATACATGCTCCAAGTTCATGCTACAGCTGGTTGCCTCCGTGTTTGCTCGCCAACTCTTAGAAGCATTGGCTTTCGTGATAACTCCGGTGAAAAAACTGAATTGGTCCTCGAGGATGCTCCTCGCCTTGAAAGGTTATTATTGCCGTATTGTCACCGGAATGATTGTGTGACTATCTGGTTTATCAAGGCGCCTAAGCTGGAGATATTGGGGCCTTTCTCAGCGGACTACTGCAAATTCCAGATCTTGCAGGTAGCAGCAACATACATCATTCAACATTCTTACATGGAATAATTGTTTTTGATGTTGATTGTTTTCTTCAGTGCAAAGTTCCTCTGTAGACCGAGCTTCCCGTACCTCTTATCTGGACCATTGGTTTGTATCGGGATTGGTGCAGAAAAAGAGCATCATGTGTCGCGCAGCTGTGTCATTAGCAGGAGCTGTCTCGTCCGCCTGCTGCATGTATCCTGTCGCGCAGCTGTCACATGCAGCTCACCGGTCACTGCTTTCACCCATCACATGCAAACAGTGCGTGGTCTACATTATAGAGAACAAAAGTAGAGGAGAGAGAGAGGGTATGCAGCATGCAAACGTTTTCTCAGAAATTGGCTGCGAAAGTCAAACCCAAGTCAGAGAGCTGCTTGCATGCATGCATGGCAGAGAAATGGGGCGTCTCTCTAGCTATCTAGCTATGGGCCCCACTCTTTCTCTCTGGTCGACAGCAACACCAGCAGGAATGCACTGTTTCTTTTCTTTTTTATTATCAGAGAATGCACTGTTTCTTCCTTGTGTGATGGATGACAAGTGAGATAGAAAAAAAAAGACGAAGCAAAGTTTACGAGAAAGAGAGACCGTGGCTACAGTAGCACTGCATCATGACCTGCCATGAATGTCAGAGTTTTACAGGTCTCATGTCAGTGTATTAACACAGATGGCACTGACGCAGCTGCATATTTCCAAAGCTCTGCACATATCCACATGTATCTATCCACAGGTTGAACGGTGCAGATTGTGGGCACCACGGAGCTCGGCCTACAAGAAAACATTCTCTTTCTTCAGGGAATGAGCCCAGTCAGCTCGGAAAACTCAATACACACCGTGAAGGTTTTGGTCCTCACGTGTTCTTCTCTTCAATTGGATGCAGTTCTTGGCGTCGTCGGGTGGTTCCCATGTTTGGAAAAGCTTTACGTCAGTGTGAGTATTCATCTTTGCTCGGTTTATATCTTAAATGCATGCATTGACATATGCCTCTTCTTTCCTTTTTGCAGTTTCACGAATACTATCAGACATATAAGAAATTTGAGCCTCAGGATGATCCACTATGTCCAATTGAATGTCTTGAGACCCATCTAAAAAAGTGATGTTGACACTATACATGAGCTATGAGAAACAGGTTCACTTTGCCAGATTCTTTGTTTTGAACGCAAAAGTACTGAAGAAAATTGAATTTCTTGTATGGAAGGACTACAATGATGAATTGGTGGCTCACCAGCACAAGCTGCTCCAAGTCGAAAACAGAGCTTCTCAAGATGCTCAATTTGAATTCAGGAATTCTCTGTTTTTTATCAATAAACTTGTAGAGGATCATATCCATGATTTGTCAGTTGCTGACCCCTTCAGGCAGCCATAGACAGGGTTGATGCCTGAAAGATTGCACTGTCTTATGTTCATTTTGTAGATGGCGTTGATGCAGAAAGAGTTCAATGCCGAAATTAATGTTCTAATGGGTAGGGATGGAAAAAAACTTCGGAATGTTGTAACTGGGATGGAGCTGGTGCTAACCCTTTGCAATTGGGCTTTGTTCTGCCTAAGTTGGTTTAGAAACACATGCTTGTGTTGGAAACTACATTGTCTTTTCAATTATATACAGCGATATGTGAAGTTTAATCGGTGGTTTTATTTTCCGCGAACGTATATATGACATTTGCTTGATGCTTTTCTAGCTAGGAAGCAATGCTCCTATAAATTTCTATGTCTACCATCATGCCGGAGTTTGGCTATCGATCCGGAACAGCCAGTGGAGTAAATGCTGCAATATTCATCGTGTCTCTGCCTGCAGCTGGAATATGCTGGTAAAAGTTGAATATACTAGGCTGAAACTGATTGCATCTTTATCACTGTGTGTGGGGTATCCTACATTCTTAAGTGAAAGAGGCTTGAGGTTCTGAATTAACGTCAACAATTCATGGAGTTGACCACATTTTGTCGCTGGGCATGCATATATCTTATTTGTGTCAAAGAATCCGCGACGAACTTTGTTACCTGCTGTGGAGCTAAGTTAGTATTGGAAGCAAATACTTGTGGCACGTACAAGTACCAGATAATTGTACTTGGCTAATTAGCAATATGGTATCAGGATACTATATATGCATGATTGCTTCCGATATTTGCAAGGTGGGCACACTTCCTCACAGTATACCTTCCATGACTGTTATAACTGGAGAGAAACTGGTGCTTGCAACTAGTCTAATCTGTAATATATCGATCCTTCGTCTTGTCCTTCCATTTTTCTTAATTGTTTAAGGGAGGGTCGCTGAACTTGTTAGTGGTGAGTGACTTCAGTTGATGGTTGTGCATCAGTAAAAAACAAACATAAATTCTATGTGAATTATGAATTACTGGCTCACATTATTTGGGTCTTTGATATACCCCCCCCCCCCCCCCCCTACTTTGGTTTGTCCAGATCGAGATGACCAATTTTTTTTAAAAGCCAACTTTAGATCATTTTCACATAGATTTCAAGCCTGCAAATAATAGAAAATGACCATTTTGTCCCTTCCATTTTGGCAAAGGTTTTTTTCTCCATCGGAACCATCTTGTCACCGGCTACTCTTTTCTGCTTCTGAAGAGTGTCACTATCTAAAAAAACAAAAAATAATCTAAAAAATAGTTTTATTAAAGAAAGAGATTAAGTATTTTTTTGGGGAAGGATCCCTGCTAATTTTACTAGTTACATATTCTTGTATTGCAATTAAACAACGTATAGTCATTGATCGATCAAAGCGTCATCCTATTTTTGTCACCATGAGGGCTATGAAAATATGATTTTCGACTGCATCTGATAAACACGATTGTCTTTTTTTGCTTTCCTTACTTCTCACAACCAATTGTGTAATATTTCCGTCACACCAAAACATCTCCTTCATTTATACTTCATGTAAGAAGATAAAGCGATGTGTGTGCCCGATTCTTTTTATAGTGAAGTGTTTATTTCGTAGTGTTCTCCCCTCTTGTTCCAGACCTAGGATGGGTCACTGCACCACCTACCCTTGCATTACTGGCTTGACAATAACACCTCACCATGCAGTGGAGAAGCTAAAGGCTTAGGTTATCTTGGTCAACTTTGTTGATTATGGTGTAACTCCCACTAAGTAGCAGTGACAAAGACTAAATAGTGAAGGATTTACGAATTTCATTGGGTTCACTTGGGAACTTCATAGTTGTAAATTGGTAGATACCTACAAAGTCTTGGCTAGGATAACCTTTCTTTTTTTGGATTCTGTCACTCTCCATCCTATGTGCTCCTTCTTGGGGGATCTTCATACAGGTACAGGGAGGCCCGCCATGTTTCCCTCACCAGCACTTGTCGTCCATGCCGACAACTGTGTCGGTCGTATCCCATTTCTTGTCGAGGGAATCCAGCTGGATCATTAGCTCCACCAGCACCCACTAGGTCATCATTGTCGACGTGTTCGGAGGTGGCAATCACCAATCACCATGTCATGTCACTAGTAGAAAACAAGGCTTTCGTTCGGGCCTGGCCAACCCATTAGTCCCGGTTCAGTTACGAACCAGGACCCATGGGGGAATTCGTCTCGGTTCGTGAGCCCAGGCGGGCGGCCGGGGCCTCGTGGGCATTGGTCCCGGTTCATATGGACCCATTTGTCCCGCTTCCAGGCACGAACCGGGACCAATGGTCCTCGCTCCTAGCCCACAACCATTGGTCCCGGTTCGTGGCTTGAACCGGGACAGAATGCTGGGCTTTAGTCGCGGTTTCTACCATGAACCGGGACAAATGAGTTGCCTATATATACCCCATTGTCACAACTCCAGATGGCAACGGGGATGAAACCCATTGGGTTTTGCCTTCCCAAACCCATCCCCACGAGAAAATCGTAAACCCGTCCCCATCCCCATCACCATGCGCGGGGCTAGTTTTTCACCCGTCCCCTAAACCCATCGGGTTTCGGGGAACCCACGGGGAACCCACGAGAAAATCAAAATATTTAAACAAACATAGTGGCAACAAAGAATAACATTTTAGCAGCAAAACAAGCACATTTCAGCAGCATAGCTTGAGCAAATTTGAACAAAAAACAATGGTAGATGGTTCAACAGCGGTGCCCGTGTGGTGTGCAAGATGGGATCGAGGGAGCGGTGCCCGTGTGGTGTGCGAGACCTAGTGAGGCTGGGGTGCGTCGAGTGGATTTGAGGTTGGGGGCTTGGACGCTGCAGATGTTTGGGCCGATGTGAGTCCAGGCTGCATGGACCAATACCTTGTGTAGTATTTTCGTGGGTAGGCCGGGTTTCGGGTTCGGGTATTGATGAAATGGGTGTGAACTCGTGAAACATGCCGGGTTTTACATTTTACCCAACAGCAGCCCCACGGGGTTAGAAAAACGCCCATCCCCGTCCCCTAATGGGGTAAAAACCCGCGGGGACGCGGGTTTCGGGGCCCCGTTGCCATCTTGAGTCACAACAGAGCACTCCATAGTGCTCTGTTTTTTCTGGCCAGCGAGGGGAGGGCATTTGGGTGCTCTAGCTCACCTCCTATGCACATGAGTGTTTGATGAAATGTCCGAGCCACACTAGTTAATCTTTCTCCTCTCGAAACTCGACCTCCAAGATCCATTTTCCCCGAGATTTGTTTAGGTTTAGTGGTCCGTCACGTCTCGTCTCTGTCTTCACCGCCATCGACCGCCCGCGCCGATCTCGCTGCCGGCACCACCATGGTGAGCCTCTTGTTCTTATCTTCTTTCTAAAAGAAAAAAAATTCTTACTTCAGATAGATACTTGTCTAATTTTCTTACTTTTATTATTCCTTGTTATTATATAGTGCGATGGTTTTGGTATCCGCCCCCGTCGGTCCTCGTCCTGTCTATGATTCGAATGTGGTATATATTATCTTTTGATAACTATTTGATTCATTTATTGTTTATGAAAATTATGCCGACCAACGTGACATAGATTGTATTTATCTAAGAGGTGGTTGAACCGGAAATTCCAACCGACCCTATTGTCGAGAGGTTAAATTTAGTTGAAGAAGAAAACAATTACTTGAAGGAAAAAATAAGAAAAAATGAGGAGGAGGAGAAGATATTGGAGTTGCATGTTGCGGATGTCGTCGATGATCACAAGATCAAGATGGATGCAATGCGGTTGAAGATTAGAAAGATTAGAAAATTTGTCATTCATACTGAGGCTTGGTATCATTATGCAGTTGGATCAGTTGTTACCTTGGTTGCGATTATGATTGCATTTGTTGTTGCATTGAAATGTTTTACATAGTTTCAATATATGGTTTAATTAGATGCTCTAGAGAGCTATATGTTGTTCAGTGAGAAATATGTATGTACTTTGGTTTTAATGTGATGATGAACTTTTATTAATTTGGTCACTTATCTATTCATGAGAGGGTTGAAAATTGATAATGTGGCTTTGAATGGTGCATTTTAAACATAGAAAAACTATGGAGTTCAAATAAGTTCAGAAAAATAAAATCCCTTTGTAACAGACAAGTTTCCGTATGAAACCCTGATACTTCGAAAGATATTGTCCGTTTTGTACACGAAGTGCATCCAGTTTTTGCCGTAACCCTCTCTACTTTCTTGCACATGCTATGTGGGTGAAATGATGATACCATGTGAACTTTCAACCTTTTCAGAGTTTATTTCAAATGCTTTTCAATTTCATGGTCTTATAGCTCAAAATAATCAGTAAATGCATGATAAATAACAAGAAGTCAGAAAGGGTTGAAAATTGATGATGTGGCTTTGAATGGTGCATTTTGAACATAGAAAAACTATGGAGTTCAAATAAGTTCAAAAAAATGAAATCCCTTTGTAACAGACGAGTTTCCGTATGAAACCCTGATACTTCGAAGGAGATTGTCTATTTTGTTGGACCAGCAAACCGGGACTAAAGGGGGGCATTGGTACTAAAGGGTTTGCTGTCCCTTTGTAACAGACGAGTTTACTAAACTCCCACCACCACCCCGCTGTGCAAGGCCACTGGTCCCGGTTGGTGCCACCAATCGGGACCAAAGGCATCTTCTTCCCGCCCTTTGGGCTGCTGAAAAGTGACCTTTGGTCCCGGTTGGTGGCACCAACCGGGACTAAAGGGGGCATTGGCCCCGGTTGGTGCCACGAACCGGGACCAATGCTCCTAGTATATAAGTAGCACTTAGCAATTTTGCAGAGTTCATCACCACAGTTTCCCACGACGACGCCAAGCACATCGTCGCCGCCAGGCTGCCCTAACGCCGCCCCCGCCGTCGCCGTCGCCGTCACCCGTGCCCTCGCCCGATGCCCTCGCTGCGCGCCGTCCCTGCCCCGCCGCGCGCCGCTCCTGCCCCAACGTCATCGCCGCGCCACTCCCCGCGCCCCTGATCGCCCCGACGCCGCCCGCCGCGCGCTCCTCCCTCTGTGAGCACCGCGCCTCTGCCGGCCCCGCTGCCGCCATGCTATTTTTTTAGTTATACATGCTATTTTTTACATGTTTTTAGATTTTCATATATGTATGTATGTATTTTTTAGATATATGTATTTTTTTATGTATGTTCATATATGTATGTATGTATTTTTTACATGTTTTTTGTATGTATGTATGTATTTTTTTCAATTGGAATGATGTTTTAAAGTATACATATATGCAAAAGTTAGATTTTTAGAAAAGTTTAATCTATATATGTTCTCTGATTTAGTACATTTTAGGTTAGTTTAATTTTTAGAAATTTTTTATATATCTAGCTTGGAAAGGAAGAAGAAGAAACAGAATGAGAGGAAAAAGGAAAATAAGAAGAGGAAGAAAGGAGAAGAAGAGGAGGGGAAGAAGAGGAGAAATAAATAAGAAGAGGAAAAAAGAAGAAAAAGAAGAGGAGAAGAAGAAAGGAACAGAGGAGAAGAAGAGAGAATAAAATATTTTCTATTTTTTCTTCTTCTCCTTTATTCCTTTCTTCTTCTCCTTTTTTTTCTTCTTCTTTTTTTCTTCGATCTTCTCTTCTATTCCTTTCTTCTTCTCCTCTTTTTATTTCTTCTTTTGTCTTCTTATTTTTTATCGGGTATGTCGTTGTCGATATACCCCCTCCCGATAACTTCAACACGGGGGGGGGGGGGGTCGATATACCCCTCCTCGATAACATTATTTTCCCATGTATGTATGTCGTCGTTGTCGATATAACCCCCTCCCGGATAACTTCGACATGAGGGGCGGTCGATATATATACCCCCTCTCGACCGTGATAACTTATACCATGGGAGCACCCCCCGGCCCTCTTGCTCGACCAAAACTCTCGAGGACACCCAAACCCTAGAAAAAACGATGTCGGTCTCCTACCCCCTCCCGCCGCGTCCCTACCCGACAAACTCTCTCGAGGCCACCCAAATTTACCAAGTTAAAAGAGCGTTGTCGTCGAGGCCACCCCAAACCCTTGAAGCGTTGTCGAGGCCACCCCAAACCCTTGAAGCGTTGCCGTGGCCACCCCAAACCCTAGAGAAGCAGCGTCGAGGCCACTAATATGATTCCTTATTGTGATTAGCTAGGTAGTTCTACGTTTTCCACTAATATATCCATCTGTCATGTTTGAATAATAATTGCCATGTTATAAATATTTGCAGAAACTATGGAGCACCCCCGAGACGAAGCAACAGAAGCGATGTTGGGGGACATAATCGCAAAAGGAAGTGATGCCGTCTTGTCGTATCTCAACGACCCCGATGGTCTGGAAGGACAGGGTGAAGAAGAAGACTATGATTATGGTGGCTCCGGTGACCGAATGACCGTACAAGAAGGAGACCGTCATGACGGCTCCGGTGACCGAACCGAGTCCGACCAGGTATATATATTAGTTAAGCCTGTGCTGACTAGCTAATTAATGCATTCATTGTTTTCGTATGTACACATATTAATTAACTCTTGTCTTTCTTCTTTTTTCTAGCCCTCCGGATCGAGCACAACTTCGGTAAAGAGACGAGGCCTGAAGAAAAAGTTGCGCTCGGATGAAAGGTTTGAGATCACAGCAATCGTGCGCGATGGCAAGCCGGTTGAACCCATCTAGACAAAGGATGCATTTGCTGCTCAGTGCGGGGTTCTTGTTAGGGACAAGATCCCGATCAATATCCACCAATGGTTAAAGCCTAAGAATGAAGACCCTGAGGTGTCTTATGTCTCTGATATGCAGAAAGATGATCTTTGGACAACGCTTAAGGCAAATTTCACCCTACCACCAGAGGAGGATCCGGAGAAGCCAGTTAAAGAGTAATTGATCAAGTCTCATGCTCTTAAGAAGATGGTAGAACTATTCAGGAGGTGGAAGAATGAGCTGAAAACAGAGTTTGTCGATGAAGAAAAGACACCAGAATTCACCGAGAAGTATGAGAAGATCAGAGATCACTTGCCCGTATTTGTGGCCCACAAGACATCGGACAAGAGTAAGAAGATGTCAGTGACAAACAAGAGAAATGCCGCAAAGAAGAAGCATCACCATCACACGGGGTTAGGTGGCTACCTCAAAGCCCGACCGTTGTGGGCCAAGGCTGAGAATGACCTGATTGATAAAGGGGTCGAACCAGAGACATTGAACTGGCCAGACCATTGCCGGACTTGGTTCTTCGGGGTTGGCGGAACCTTGGACCCTGTATCAGGGAAGTGCATTTGCACGGATAAGCAACTACGAATATCCGTCACGAGGCTTCAGGAGTATATCGAGAAAGCGCAGCAAGGGACGTTCGTTCCAGACAGAGAGAAGGACGAGCTCACAATGTCCCTCGGGAATCATGAGCACCATGGACGGACACGAGGCACGCCAGGCTCCGTTCCATGGAAGGCTGGGTTTCCGGACGCAGGGGGTTACAAATGCCAGGAGAGGAGGAAGAAAGTGGAGCATAGCCAACTGTAGGCGCTGCACGCAAGGGTACAAGGGCTAGAGGAACAAGAAGCAAATCACAGCAAACGACCTGCCGAATCTTCCCATGAAGCTACCCCGCCATCTCAGCGGAGAAGCAGTGTGGCTTCCACCGAGCAGCTTCAGCTGGATCCTATCTTCATGGCTCCTGCTAGCTACCCTGTGGATGCTATCACGGAGTCTCAACATTGCCACCTTATGACGCAATGGATAAAATTCAAAGTCAAGGCGGCTGTTGGCTCTGTTTTACATACTGAACCTGGCGCAACCTACCACTGCCGGTCGATTCTAGAAGGATATGCTAGGGTGATGGTGGATGAAATAACGAATGGATTTGAGGACCTCGAGCTTGACCACCCTACGGGTGAAGGGGAGATTCGGCTTGGTTCTTCTCCGAAGACTCCATGCCTATGGCGGAAGGAGCTCATCAACCTTCCGAACTGGACGCCTCGGCCTCCTCCTCCTCCTCCTCCGGCGAGTCAGGGCACTCTGCCTCCTCCTCCGCCTCCTCCTCTGGCGAGTGATCAGGGCACTCAGCCTCCTCCTCCGACGAGTGATCATGACACTCAACCTCCTTCTCCGGCGCGTGGCGGCACTCCGCCTCCTTCTCCGCTTGCGCCGGCGCGCCCGAGCAGCCAGCCCCTTCCTTCTCCGCCTCGTTAACGTGGGCGGAAGAGACCCGCCGCCGCTCTGGCTGCTCCGGCGCGTCGTAGTCCTTCTCCTCCGCCTCGTAAGAAAGGAAAGACAACCACGGCCACTCCGTCTGCTCCGGCGTCTAGCGGTACAGCCAGAGGTGGGAGGCAATACAGATCGGTCCTTCTCTGAAGACTCCAGAGAAGTTACCATACGAGAGGAGCCTGGAGGAAAACGCGAAGATCGTGCGAGCCGAAGTGAAGAACTTCTTTGAAGGGGTGAAAGCAAAAAAAACATCCACCTCCGGAGGAGAAGATAGATCCGGTAAAAGCGAAGCGTACTCTAGCTGCCCTGAAGAAACCACCAAAGTCTCCGGCGAAAGGCAACTATGAGCGCATTATTGAAAAGTCATTTATCAAAGCGAAGCGGTCGGGAAGTACTATCAGTGATAAAAGGTTAGCAGAACGACGAGCTGGGAAAAAAATTGCCCGTCTCGGCGAACAAGCGAACCAATCGTTCCCCCCGCTCCAGGTGTCCAGCAATATCGTCGCTAATGATCCGGGCAGGATGGTGCCCGGTTATAACAATCTTGGAGATTACCTGCCCGACGATGTACATTATGATTTCTTGGAGGTGGACGAACACAAATACGAGTACGAGAAGCCTCTCGTCAAAGATGAAAGATCTCTAACAACGATGATGCAAAGATTCCATGATTGGTACATGAAAACCTGCAGAGAGTCTGAGGGGAGGAATATTTTGACGCTGAGAGTTAGAGAGGAGCATGACCTTGTTGGAATTGAACTATTAAATGTTCCATTTGAGGAGTTCTTCGCGTTTTTCAATCAAAAGACCCTCGATAAATTAACGGTCACTTGCTACTGCTTGTAAGTAGTACTACTTCTGTCATTAAGTCTCTATATATAGGTCAGCTCTTTCATTGCATGTATTTTTAATTATCCTCACTATATTATGCAGATTGAAGATCGTCGAATTGAAGAAAAGACAAATCGGTGATATTGGGTTCATTAACACAAATATCATAGATGCATATATGGTTGAATTTTAGGCCAGAGATACCGAGGCCAAGTTGCTACAATCGTTTGTATTAAATCAAAACAAAGCTATAATACTCTTTCCTTAAAACTTCAAGTGAGTGTTACTGTCTTGTGCATATTCGGTTTCCCTTATTAGTCGAGGTTATAGTAATGTAATTGATGAGTTATGCATGCGTGCGCAGCTTTCACTATATTCTCCTAGAGATTAAGCTTGAGCAGGGACTAGTAACAGTCTTAGACTCGAGACGAAAAGATCCCAAGGAGTATGCAGACATGACTGGAATTCTAGAGAAGTAAGTTAAATCGATGATTATCGCACCATATCAGCAACTTTGTTCATTTCCTGATATCAAGTAATTGTTTTCTTTGTCTTGCAGGGTTTGGAAAAAAATCACCTCAAAAACTCCGGGACTGCCGAAGAAGCTGCAGTTTAAACCCGAAAGTAAGTACTATAGTAGCATGTTCCGTGCATCTCCTAGTGATTCAAGCGCTAATTTCATCAATACCATTTAGCATGCTTGCTTATCAGTTTGATTGACCTCTATTTCTTGTAAAGTGGTTGTGGCAGGAACAAGGGAATGATTACTATGGATACTACATTTGCGAGTCCATCTGCCACACGACCTGTGAGCGGGGCTACTCTGACAAACAATATGAAGTGCCTAAATAATAATATTCACAATTTTATTTTATTACCATCATTTGTGTTGAGTTTCATTTATTCATATATATGTATTGACCCCCTTCTTCAAATTAGATATTTCGGATGCGGGATGAACTCCTACCACAAGATCGTATGTGAGCAATTCAAGAGGAATTGGCGGCATTCTTTCTTGACCACGTGATCGATAAAGACGGAGAATACCATGTGAACCCTGAGTTCATATATAATTAGGAGATTATATTGTAACAGATAATTATATTGTATATATGTAGCACTTGTTGTTCGACCAATCTCTCAGAGAAGGAGAGGTGGTCGATATCACTTCTCTCTGTATGCATATGTTCATGACGATCTTCCGTTTCCTTCATTTGCTTACTAGCTAGCGTGTCTAGTCCTCTCTATACGTAAGCACGTAGCGTCGACCAAGCACGGAGATAAGAGAGAACACTTCTCTCTATTAATTAGCTAGCAACACAATATAAGAAACACCTAAATTAACCACCCAAAACCCCCCAACCCCCCCCCCCCCCCCCCCCCCCGCCCCTTTCAAAAAAACACAAAAACCCCAGCCCCTGAAATGCTGACGCGTGGACGCCTATTTGTCCCGGTTGGTGCCACCAACCGAGACCAAAGGGCCTCCTGCCTGGTCTCGCCACACCGGCCACGTGGAGGCCCATCTGTCCCGGTTTGTATAAGAACCGGGACTAAAGGCCTAGGGCATTAGTAACGACACTTTAGTCCCGGTTCAACAACCGGGACAAATGGCCCTTATGAACCGGCCCTTTTTCTACTAGTGTGTGATCATAATTCCCCTCCCCGCCACCGGCCACTAGAGTGGCGGGCAGAGCGGAGGTGAATCCACAGACTTGCCGGTGATTGGAGGGAAGAGTTCGTGCTAGCCACCTAGGGTTAGGGGAGGAAACAAGAGGAACCCTTGATAGATATGTCTGGTCAAATACCACCAACTCTCCATTGTGGACACCCGTGTTTTATGGATCCAAACCTATATTTCACAAGGATAATAACCATATGCTTATCATGCCACCAAACAAACATATAATAAGATGGCATTGCAGAACAGGTACGAAATAAGTTAATAAAAAAAATATAAGACTTTTGTGTCCAACTTGCAAATAATTTCGCTGCTTGTAACTCATAGATTTTAGCAGTAAGCACTTACTGCATCTCTAAGGCTGATTGAGAAATGAACTTCCATGGGTAGGCTTATTTCAAAGCTTGACGCTGAATTGCAATACACAAATTGATGCATTCAACAGTCCAAATCAAGCAAACAATGTCAAACAATCGGAAGGAACCAACTGATCATGGTCGATCATCTTGCACGCCGCACACTCCCGCCTCCCCACACATGCCCTTCCCAAATAGTATTGCACGCATGGATTATGTACTTATGTTGCATAAATAAAATAGCTCATAATCATATGAAGTAAGATCCAACGCCTGATAAGGCGACTGATTTTTCCACGGGTATAAACGGTTGATGCATTGATATTACTATGCACGGACCTTCCTATTATTTGAACCTATACAAACTAAGTTCAGTTCTACTATACATTCATATTTTAAAATGTAAATTTGATCTCACAGCTGATTTCCCGGTTAAACTACAAATCTATTTTGAAAACGGAACAACATGAACTAACTAAAACCCCTTAACTTTTTGCTTAAAAAACGCATACACCATGACAAAAGTATGAAGCATTAACAAAGGTCATTGAGCTATAGTACTTTACTAGAAGAGTAGGCCGCGCTTTGCTGCGCCGTTGATGTCATTGGGTTTTCATAAAAAAATTACCCCATCTATTTCAAAATATAAGGTGCATTAGTTTTTGAAATATCAACCTCTTTAGTTTAAGCACATTTATGTGGAAATACATCAGTATCCATAATATCAAATCAGATTTTTAGATTCATCATGAAATAAATTTTCAAATTCCATTTATTTGTATTGTGGATGTCGATATTTTTGGCTCTGAACTTGGTCAAAGTGAAAAGAATTTGACTTTTCAATAAATTAATGGACCTTATATTTTGGAACAGATGGAGTATTTGGTTTGGTTAGCGGGGAAGATGATGGAGTATGTCTTTTTTATATTCGAATAACGTGTTTTTATGGGCCTTTCGTGGTGTGTTTTTGTGTTGTCTGCTAATCTACTCATAATTATGTGGAGAAATTTTCTTCGTCGATGGCTGCATGTACTATATTGATGCTACAATATCACAAGTTGGCGCTTCTTTTTTCTAAGTGATGAAGGTGCGGGGGATTGGTATGGTTTTATAGGTCGGTTGCTTTCGATTGATTTAAAAAATTATTGACCGAGTCAAAATCATGAACCAAATTCAATATTAAATTTCTCATTTGAATGAGAGAGCGGTAAAATTAGAGAGCATTCTCAATTAAAAGAATTGAGTGAGAAATTGTTGACTCGGTAAAAATCGATGACCCAATTTCAAATTGATGACCTCAATTGAGTGAGAGGCTACCAATCCTAGGGAGCTTAATGATATAGTAGATACTAGAGTGAACCTGATATAGGCTTATGTTGGAAGCTCTTTTTTCTTTTTCTTGTTTATTTATACATTCTTTCCTTTTCCTTTTCTATCATATACAAATTTTTTGAGTGAATACTACAGACAGTATTAATTGGGGACATTTCATCCCTCCAAAAAGAAAAGAAAATGCAGGAATTTCAAATCCAAATCCAAAGCCCAAACCCACTATCGACCGAGCGCCGCCGACCCCCCCCCCCCCCCCCCCCCCCAAACCCTCCGTCTCACCTGCCGCCGGTCATGGAGTAGGAGGCAGCGGCGGCGGGACCGCTCGCAAGGAGCAGGAATCCCATGGAACCGCGCGGAGTGGCGACTGCGACGAAAACGCCGGCGATCTCATCCGCCGCCTCCCCGACGCCGTGCTTGACACCATCATCTCCCTTCTCCCCACCAAGGATGGCGGCCACACGCAGGCCCTCTCCCCGTCGATGGCGCCACCTAAGGCGCTCCGCGCCTCTCAACCTTGAGGTTCGCACCTACGCCCCTGCCTTCCACGCGTCCACCGTCCACGTCTCTGTCATCTCCAAGATAATCTCCCAACACCGTGGTCCACGCCGCCGATTCTCCTTACCCTGCCTCCATACCGGCGACCTCGAGGCCGAGGCGGAGGGCTGGTTGGACTCCCGAGCTCTCGCCAACCTCCAGGAGATCGATGTCGGCTACGATACCCTCTTTGATCTACCTGGGACGATCCATCCGCTGCCGCCATCCTCACTCCACTCCGCATCCACCGTCGTCGTTGCTCGATCAGAGGTTTTGATTTCCTGGAGGAGATCACGCTACCCATGAATTTCCCTTTGCTGAATCAGCTCTCCTTGTTTTGTGTTTCTATCCCCGGGGACGTCTTCCACGCCTTGCTCTCCGGTTGCCATGCCATGGAGAGCTTATACATGGTGAGAGTTCGTGCTCCGGGTTGCCTGCGTGTTAGCTCTCAGACTTTTAAGAGCATCAGCATCCTTGGTAGATATGGTGAAAAAACAGAATTGGTCGTCGAGGATGCTCCTCACCTTGAAAGGTTATTATTCCCTTATTGTGAGCGGCACGCTTGTACTATGATTATTCGGATAGTTAGGGCGCCTAAATTGGAGATATTGGGCCCTTTCTCGCCGGACTTCTTCAAAATCGGGATCTTCCAGGTCACAGCAACACCCAGCCTTCGGCATTCCTACATACAGTTAACTTTTTTTTTTTCACTTTCATTGTTTGTTTTCCTCAGGGAATGAGCCCAGTCAGCTCGGCAAATTCAGTATCCTCTGTGAAGGTTTTGGCCCTTGGGTGTTCTAATGATTATCAATTGAGCGCAGTTATTGACGTCCTCAGTTGGTTCCCTTGTTTGGAAAAGCTCTATGTCACTATGAGTATTCCACTATGCTTCCTTTAAATACTGCTTTGGTTGATGCATTATCTAGCCAAGTTAGTAATGCTTTAATGTATGCCTCTTTTTTCCTTTTGTAGTTTCATGTACACTAAAAAAGTATGATCAATTTGAGCCTCAGTATGACCCATTACATCCAATCGAATGCCTTCAAACGCATCTAAGAAAAGTGGTGCTGAATTTACACATGGACCATGAGCAACACTCTGACTTTGCCAGATTCTTTGTTTCAAATGCAAGAGTACTAAACTAATTTGAAATTAAAAGATATGGTGACTACAGCAATAAATCAGTGGCCCGTCAGCACAGGTTGCTAGCTTCTCAAGATGCTCAATTTGAATCTAGAAGCACTCGTTCTTGTATTGATTACCATGTCAGCAAGCGTATCCATGATTTGTCAGTGGCCGACCCCTTCAGACAGCCATAGACAGGGTCGATGGCTGAAGATTGCACCGTCTTGTGCTCATTTTGGTAGTGGGGTTGATGCAAAAAGAGTTCATTGCCGAAATGCTCTAATGTGGAGGGATAAATAAAGATTACCGCCGAAAGTTGTAACTTGAATGGAGCTGGTAACGCCATCCGCCGAATCTCCTTTGAACCTGCACAGTTGTGTCCTTTCTTCTGCCTGAGCTGGTCTAGAAACACATGCTTCCTGGAGACTTGGCTGCCTATTCAGTTATTATATACAGAAGCATGAAAAGTTCCGTTGCTGATTAGATTTCTTTGCATATACATAGCATCTGTATGATGCTTAGGAAAGCTCAATCTGTGTCTGCTGCCGTGTTCAAGTTTGAGAGAAGGGCTAAATGCTGCAATATTCATCATGTTTCTGCCTGCAGCCGAAACATGCTTAGGTTGCCTACTAGTTGATCTCTCAATGTGTCTCTGCCTGAAGCTGAAATGAAACTGATTGCATCCTTGTACACATTTGCAAGTGATTTTTCTAACATCGCCGTTTTGGCTGATGGCCTGAAAATAGTATGTGTTGGCTTTTTGCCACGAATCCTGGTGTAACACTGCTTCCTAACTTGTTTTCTGCATTACTGCCAGAAGTAGTACTCCTAAACATCGTTGTAACCATATGCATCCTTATCACTGTGCATGGGGTATCCTAGATTCTTAAGTAAAAGAGGCTTGAGATCCTGAACAAAAGTCAGCAGTTTTTGATGGAACGAACAACTGTTTGTTGGTGGACATGTATATATCTTTCCCATGGACATGAAAGAATCAGCGGGAAAATTTGCGACTTGTTCTGGAGCTTTGATGAATTAGTAGCACAAGAGAACGTTTCCAGGCCACAAGTATTCAAACCATATATTTGTGGCATGGATAAGAACAAGATATATACTTGTGTCTTTCGTGATACTATGGGTGCTTAGGAGGGGCTAGTGCCTCTTTGGTTAAAAGGATTTTCAAAGGAATTTTTTAGGATTCAACTTCATAGGATTTTTTTTTCACTTAAGAGTCCATTCAATTCAAAGGAACACACCGTCCAAATTTGATATGGATTGCTTCCCTACACCGAGGGCCTTTTTGGTTCACAATTTTCCTTTTTGGGTGGAGGAACGGAGAACTTTAGAGTGTCTCATCATATTGCAGTTGAGACCGCCACAGATGCATCCGACTCCAAGATCACAGGACCTGCGCCAGGTTGAAACGAGCTTTCAGCTTCTTCAACATCAGCACATTGCCTACCTAGTTTTGTCATGTCAGATTCTCAACTTCTTCCTCCAAGAATATAGTGTTGTGACTGTGGATCTAATCTTCATGCTCACATCATTAAGGGTGTTGTCCCAGAAGTGAGATTTTCAAGCCACATCAATCTCACTAGTTAGGGAGTTGTTTCTCTGCCACATGGTTTCATATCTTGGGAATGTATTATACAGATTGCCTCTGAACGAATTTTGCTCCTTGCCAAGAAGAGGTCCTTACTGCATGGGCCGGCCCAGGCGGGGATTCCCCTATGTGAGACGTTTTTATCACTTGGTGGCACTGGTGGGTAATATATATTTTGCGATTTTGGGGCAATTTCCGTGACGTACCACAAGAAGCAATAGCCCCTTTATTATTAGATATAGAAGAATGTTTCTATACATGAGGTCGTTGTTGCAGAGATATGATACACCCGGTGGGAGCGACAACAACTGGACCCATTGAGAAGCTATACAAGGGAGGAGAGGTTAGAAATTGTCATATGAATAATAGCCACAAACTAGAGAAGGAAAGATCTGAGGGGAGAGGATGGTATAAGCTGCAAGAAGGGCCAACCAAACTGAACATTGACGCAGCCTTCTACACGGATGGACTAAACTGCATGCTTGATGCCATGACATGGGGAAGCGCGCGCACTAAAAGAAACATCTTGTTGTCGACACATGTCATGACTGTGCCCCCGGATCTCACTAGTCAGACAGCCTAGGAGGTGGGACCACTGGTCAGTGAAGCAAGCGTCGAGGCCGGCACTGCATGGAGCCAACTATGGGTGGACCAAGTTGTGGTGGTTAGTTGGCTAGGTTGTGTGTGTGTGTGTGTGTGTGAGAGAGAGAGAGAGAGAGAGAGAGAGAGCTATTAAGGCCAGAGAGGGCCAGTTGTAAGGGTATCGAGCAAGACATTGAACCGAACCGGAGAGAACTTGTTCTCCCTCCATTCTTATCATCTCTCTTGCTGCATATACTCCCAACTCCTCTCCCTTTCACCACATCTTCCTTACGAGCAGATTGGCCCGCAACGACACATCAAGCAGGTGTGTAGAGAATGACCGTGGGGTCCGATTGCATGGTCTTGGTCGAGGCAATGCCCCAGGGGTGATTCTCATCGACTCCAACTGTTGCAACTTTGATTGTAATGTAATATCTTATTAGATGGTCTTAAGGACAACTTTTGCCCACTGTCTAGCGAACCAAACCAGGTAATGGACCAGCTAAAATGGCATGATCCGATTCACCAGTGGTAGGATAAGCCTCATCCTCTCTATTGTAGTGCTTATCTATAGATGTATTTTTTGTTTAAGCAAAATACACTTTCCTAGGTTTGAAACAAAATTGTGCCACAACAATTGTAAAAAATGTATTTTTGGGGTTGCAAAAGGAAAAATATAAAGAGCGGCACACGCGTCCACAGGTCCACCACTGACCAGCTAGGATTACGTCATTGATGAGCTAGGATAGCGTTGTTGATGCGCACGACAGCTGGCAGCCATAGGCAAATGAGGAAAGTGGGTATGGATTGCCAATTTGGGCGGTGGGGGGTCGCCAATAAATAGCTCTCCATCCCAGATCCCGATCTCACCGACCCATTCCCCGGCGGCCATGGAGGGAGACCGCGAGTGACGAATGGTGGGCTATCGCTAAAATCGTCTGTCGTCTCTCTAGCCGCCGGCCATGGAGGATGAGGCACTTACACTTACACTCTGGTGGCCCGACCAGCCAGAATCCCATGGAATTACCGTCTGCGATGAGATCGCCAGTGATTTCATCAACACGCTCCCTGATGCCATCCTCGGAACCATCATCTCCCTCCTCCCCACCAAGGACGGTGGACGCATGTCGACCCTCTCCCCCCGATGGCGCCAACTCTGGCGCTCCACACCCCTCAATCTTGAGGTCCGCAACCCACCCGGTGGTTACCCCGTCTCCACCTCTGCCATCACCCCCGCCGCCGTCTCCAAGATAATTTCCCAACACCCTGTCCCCATCCGCCGATTCTCCTTCCAGTGCTTCCTGGAAGGCGACTTATACACCCAGTTGGAGAGTTGGTTCCACTCCCAAGCACTCGCCAGCCTCCAAGAACTCGATATCAACTACCAGTGCCCCCATCAATGTTCTGAGCCAAGAAACCCGCTGCCACCATCCGTGTTCCGCTCTGCATCCACCCTCCTCGCTGCCAAGTTCAGCTATTGTAAGTTCCCTGATGAGATCTTGCCGTCCATGAACTTTCCCCTCCTCAAGCAACTATCCTTGGTGGACGTTACCATCTCATGGGAGGTCTTCCATAGACTGCTCTCTGGATGCCATGCCTTGGAGAGTTTTTACATGTCCGAAGTTCATGGCAAGGGATGCCTTCGTGTTAGCTCACGGACTCTTAGAAGTATTGGTGTCCGCAATGCCTTTAAAGAAAAATTAGAGCTGGTGATTGAGGATGCCCCTTGCCTTGTAAGGGTACTATTACCTTTTAGTTGCTACGATGATGATTGTGTTACTATGAGGGTAATTTGGGCGCCTAAACTAGAGATATTGGGCCCTTTGTTACCTGTAGCCTCCAAGCTCATCGCCCAGGTAACAGCAACAACATCCTCTGATATTACATTTGTCATTTGTATACGCAGATAATTTTTGTTTATGTTCATTGTACGTTTATCTTCAGGGAATAAGCCCAGTTATGTCAGCAAACTGGATGCGCACTGTGAGGGTTTTTTGCCTCAGGTCTTCTGGCCTTGAATTGAACGCAGTTCTTAACATCCTTAGGTGGTTTCCTTATCTAGAAAAGCTCTACATCATTGTGAGTACTCATCTTTGCCTGCTTTGAATGTTTGATTTGGTTGACAAATTATCTAGTCTAGTTTGCAACAGCTTTAACATATACCTCTTATTTCCATTTTACAGTTTCAAAAACACAATGAGAAGGATAAGAAAAATGACCCTCAATATGACCCTTCACATCCAATCGAATGTCTTCAGACCCATCTCAAAAAAGTGGTGTTTAAGTCATTCGTAGGCTATGAGAAACAGGTTAACTTTGCGAGGTTCTTTGTTTTGCATGCAAAAGTGCTCAAAAAGGTCGAATTTGAAGTATATGGCCAGTGCAACACTATATCAGTGGCTTATCATCACACGCTGCTAAAAGTGGAAAACAGAGCTTCTCGAGATGCTCAGTTTGAATTCAGGAGTAAACATCGTCGTGCTGAGTATGATGCACATATCCATGATTTGTCCGTGGCCGACCCCTTTGGACAACCATAGACAGGGTTGATGCCTGAAGGTTGCACAGTCTTAGTGTCTTGTGTTCATTTGAAGACAAAGTTGATGCCTGAAGATTACATCGTCTAGACGAGTCTGCTCAATTCTAGTCTAAAGTTCCTCTGTCATTCCAGTACCTATGAAGTTACCCCTGTTAAAACTGCAAAAGATGATTTTGGATTCAAATAATAGTGCACTGCAGAGAGGTTAAAAAGGTCTGTAACCAGTAGGGAGCGGTAACCCCTATTACCTTGTGAATTTGTGGCTTTGTTCTGCTTATGGTGGTCTAGAAACACATGCATGTATTGGAAACTTAATTGTCTTTTCAGTTATATACAGAAATATCTGAAGTTTATTTGCTGGTTTGATTTTTCGCTTATGTGTGACATTGTTCGATGCTTAGGAAAGGCCCCTATGCTTTCCTAGCTAGGAAGGAAACGTGTCTGTAAATTTCTAGGTGCATATTGAAGTTTGGCTAATGATCCTGAACAGCTAGCCTGGGGAAGTTTGGCTAATGTCTCTCGGGTGCTGCTGGAACATGCTGTGGTTGCCTACTAGTTGATCTGTTAGTAATGGTTGAATTTAGTGAAATGAAATTGGCTGCATCCTTGTACAAATTTGCAAATAATTTTACTAATGGCGTCATATTGGATAATTAAGGACTTGGAAATAGTGTTGGCTTTTCGGCAGGATCCAGGTGTATACTGCCTCATAACCTGTTTTCAACATTACTACCACTAGATAAGTGATAATTCTGAAATAAGAACGGACTTTTAGATCCCGGGTGCCTAGACACCCGGTTATCTGGACCGTTCGTCCATTTTGGGTGCTTCGAGATCTGTGCCAAGCCTGAAACGATTGAATATAATAGCGGGTCTGGTTCTTGATTAGGTGCGGGATGTTCTGCACAATCGAAATAAACTAGGTCTAGTACAGCCCTATTGTTACACACCTGCACCCACCTACTCCCTAAAAATATGTGTGGTTGATATGACATGTCTACATGCTAGAGTATTCAGAGGGAGATATAGGTGTCGGCCATTGTTTCAAACGAGCGACCAGACGTGACGTATTCAATCCCCTTCCCTTCTCAACTCTCCCCCACCGCTTCCTGCGCCGCCCAACACTATGATAAACACATGAATACAACCTGCATGAATAGTTAAGCAGGTGGAGCTAAAATTAAGCACGTCGCACTGCAAGTCAGTATATGTAATGCACGTTCTATGCAAAGCAGTTGCTCATGGGAACACTCAAAAGTGAAAAAAAAATCCACTGAAGTTTGACTGTTAGTTAAATTAATACCGGTGCTATTTTATTTCCCTTATTGTTTTTTATCCTTACTGCCTCTGATACATGCATCAGAATAACACATTGTATTGCAAACTGTTGGCACCTACTCCTGATCCTTACTGTTTTTCATTCATCTCATACGCTAAATAGGGCAATTGGTACTAGATTAGTTCATGGGTGTTAATCGCGGCCAGAGTAAATATTTTGGCAGTGTGCCAACTTTTATGCAGAGCAAAGCTATAGAGAATGTTTCCCTTTTTCAGATGACTGCTACCAGAGGATTACAAATGTGCAATAGCAAGATAATTATGCCATAAACCTGTCAACTTAAAGATATAAACAAGTTGTTCAAAAAATAAAATCAAATATTATATTCATGTTTTCCGTTTATCCTGCCTGGAAATTTCCAGTATATTTTCCCTGATGGTAACTTGAAATATGCTATCTTTGGTCCTGTACGTATTTTCCATATAAAACATATACTTTGCTGCCTATATGTGCCTGGTTCAGTGATATTCAAACCGGTGTTTACGAAGGTGCACTGTACATTTTGAATATTTTCTTCAGAATTTCTCTGCTATAATATGATAATTAAGGACAATACACGTGGATTATAACTTTCGTCTATTTGAGCATCTCCTTCAGGCTAGGTAGTACAAAAGGGAGAAAAGAACACCTTACCTATTAACATATAAGTATAATTTTCATCTACGTTTGCTGATGTCATGTTTCTAGTGTGGCTCTTCTTTTTGATATTGTGGGCGTATTATAAATGGTACTCATTATTTTCCTTACAGTTTAGAGTCACTATTGAGCCTAAACTTCTTAGAATGTATTTTTGTTTGTTCTTTTCATCAATTTAGCCTTTCCTTACTATCTCATAAAAACGGTTTGAATCCATAAATTCTTTTCATCAGCTGTGCCTAGCTATGTGATTCATGAATCTGAAGGTCAAAACATTCACCAGTTGCAACATATACCTATCATGTCAAAATATGTAAGTTCTAAATTCAACTCATAGCTCGAGATACAAAATAGAAAGATCATGGGAAATACCCTTTGGCTCCCGTAGGTATAGATATAGTAGTTAGTTTAAACCAGGCTATGAATAGAGCCCGTTAGCACTATCACATCTAAATTCGTTATTTTTGTTTCACTTGTTTTTTTTTTTGGCGAAAGATTTTTGTTTCTCCTGTTGTGTGTTGAATTTACCGTTGAAATTATGTCGCATATCAGATGTATGCTATATCTATATAGTTAATTATTTTAGATTTTTTTAATTCATAACACAAGTTTTTACGTTCAGTGCACCAGAAGCACAATAATCCCCACTCATAGGATACGCTCTCTTGTTCATTGACCATGGAAATAGCCAGTGGGTCTCGGGTCCCATTGCACCCGAACTGAAAAAATGAGAATTTAAAATGAGAAAAAGAGTCAGAAAATTCTGAAAACAAATTGTGACAAATATGACTTAGTGCAACACTCATGTGAAAAGATACGCAAAAGAATGGCTATGGTGGGATTCTGGATGAAATAAATCCAAAATTGATAATACTATATAAAAGTTATTATTCACATCTTTTGGACTTATACTTTTTTTATTTCACGAGGAAAGCACGAGAGTCATTCGTCCACGAACCTTTTTACACGAGTAATACACTAGGCCATGTTTGTTAGAAAAAGGTTTAAGAAAGTTTTGATTATTTTTAAAAGAATTAAAATGTTTTCTCAATTCAGATGTATTTGCCCATATTTCAAAGATCACCAACATCAGTCGATCACTACATCCCACTCTGGATTATTGACTAATTGCTCCTATTGTAAGTCTGCCACGGTTTACTCTCAAGGCGCATTTATTTACACGAAGATATGAAAACAAAGAACGGCCACGTGCCGTCAAAGAAGACTGGACATCAGAATGGCAACTCCAAATTTAAAACTCAACAGATCAAGTGGCTCGTATGGGCCCCGCCATGATGAGCAGCAAGTAGTGTGGCACGGCGCGATGAACATGCATCGGGGACGCGCTGCCACACCACTGCGAGTGCGAGCGCGGTTCACAACACAGCATGGCAAGGACAAGTACCTGGAACACCGACCGGCACGTTCTCACCGACCGGCATACATAGTGCTACTGCTGTTCCCAAGACAATGTTACAGTGCAACCTATTCCTGGGACAATATCACAGTGCGAACAATATTTTTGTGGTTTATAGATTTCTCTACACTGTTTTAGGGCATTTTGAAATGGGACCCTTGAAACATCTCCTACGTCCACGACTTCTATCCGGAGACTTGGAAGTAAAACAGAAGGGGCTCTGCGGACGTCCGAAACACTATTGCGTAAACGTCTGGTACCTCAAACCGACCCAAAGCCTCTCATGTGCTAGCGCCCGCGTCCTCTCCCAGGAGAAGCATTTGTCGCACATTAATGTCGGTCAGCATCGTTTCAGAGTGTCAACGCGGCATACATGCAGGTGCAACGCGACCTCTTACTGGAGCCAACATTAAAGTGACGGGCCGGTCAAGAACGCCGCGCACGCCAACTCCTAGTATCTGCGCATGTTCAATACCAGTGCAACGTGACTTGACAGGACGGGGCGACTATCTAGGGAATTTCAAACTAGACGCCCGCTCGTCCGCCTATCGGCACAAAATAGGCATGGTGAATCCACCCCGGCGCCCCCCTTAACACAACCCACCGCTTGAACCCGCCCCTTAACACATATATACCTGGTAAAATCAGCGCACAATTATTGGACTTGGTACATTCGGTCGCCATAATGATACTCTTGTATGTGGTACATTACATGGACAACTGTATACTTGTACCAGGTACATTTAGGCATACATGTACCTGATACAATCAGTGTACAATAACTGGACTTGGTACATTCAGCCGCCACAATGAGACTCTTGTACGTGGTACATTGTATGGGCAACCGTATATCCGTACCAGGTACATTTAGGCATACTTGTACCTGGTACAACCAGCGCACATTAATTGGACTTTGTACATTCGGCCGCCACAATGATACATTTGTATCTGGTACATTATATGAACAAGCGTAGACTTGTACCTGGTACATCTAGGCATACCCGGACCTTGTACAATCAGTGCGCAATAATTGTACTTTGTACATTCAGCCGCAACAATGATACTCTTATATATGGTACATTATATGGACAACCGTATACTTGTACCGGTACATTTAGGCATACATGTACCTGGTACAATCAGCCCACAGTAATTATACTTGGTACATTTAGCAGTCACAGTGATACTCTTCTACGTGGTACGTTATATGGACAACCATACTTGTACCAGGTACATTTAGGCATACTTGTACCTGGTACAATCAGCGTGCGGTAATCGGACTTTATACATTCGACTGCTACAATGATACTTTTGTACATGGTACATTATATGGACAACCGTATACTTGTACAAGGTACATTTAGGTATATGTCTTCTCACTTGAAATCGGGACGAGCACCCATATAATGAGGAGACATATGATTAATGCTCTTGTAGCGGTATAATGTACCTTGTATTAGTCATATGCTTTTGCAGCGGTACATTTAGGTATATGTCTCCTCTCTTGTACAAAGTATATTATATGGACAACAATATACTCGCACTATACCGCTGTAATGGTGCCATGAGATTAATGCTCTTGCAGTGGTATGGTGAGCATCATCGCAATCGTTAGAGTTATTATTAATCATACATACAATAACCGCGTAGAACTCCAGCACCCCGGCCGCTTCACGTCCGTCCCCCGTGCTTAAGACCCGTGGTCAAAACTGCACCCGCCCGGACCCCCGCACATACATTAATACAACTTTATCTCCATCTATTTTCTCTCTTGCCAGTGGCGCCATTCCAACACCGTGGCCGCCTCGCCCATACTTGAACTCCGTTACTCCGTCACCTACATTGATACTCTCGGGATCCACGACGCTTCTCCTCCTCCACCGGTCCAGGCCACTTCTCCATCCACCGCGACGATACCATTAGCCCATACGATAGTCACCATGTCCGGCAAGTGTTAGTGGGATTGCTCGTGCTAAATTGTGTTGTATCTTCCTCTATGAAACAATGGATTCAGATATGAAGTAAATATACAAGCACAATTTTGAGTCGTCTAATAACTCTTCCGGCGAGGAGGGCTACTCGGATGAGATGCACTATGTTGGGAGTAATATTGGTTGTTACTCATAACTTGTACCTGGTACATTAACCAATCAAAAGCATACATGTACATGGTACAATCAGCGCACAATAATTGGGCTTGGTACATTTGGCCACCACAAGGATAGTCTTGTACCTGGTACATTAAGTGGATAACCGTATGCTTGTACCTGGTACATTCAGGCAAACTTGTACCTAGTACATTAAGTAGATAATTGTATACTTGTACCTAGTATATTCATGCATACTTGTACCTGGAGCATTCTTTTTTGTGGGTGAAGAAACAAAACTAGGTTGACATTTGGTCTTCAATATTTCTTCCACAGGTCAAAATGCTTAACATTTTTGTCTTAAAATTTGCACGTAGCATTTTGATATGACTAAGATCACATAAAATAATTCTGCCTGGATTTTTTTTTGACATTTGAAAATTTATTTTGGGGACCGGGAGCATATACTCCCAGGAGAAAAATTGAATTTCCAATATTTATTTTTCTCCAATTTACTATCCCTGGCTTGTAGATACTCATAGCACTTGTACCAGGTACATATGCCCCAGGATGTCCCTGGTACATGATGATTAGAATGACACCAGTAGGTGTTGTGAGAACAAGTTATGGTCATGATGTGCGCCGGTGCATCCGCATGCGTTTGTGGGTCCATGGATTGTATATGGTCTTATCACTTGTACCAGGTACATATGCCCGGGCAAGTGTTTCGGGTACAATATGATTAGAATGATGCAAGTAGGTGTTTCGGGTACAAGTTATGGTCGTGATGTGCGCGGGTGCGTCCGTGTGCGTTTGAGGGTTCGTGGATACGAGATGCTCTTATCACTTGTACCGGGAACATATGCCCAGGCAGGTGTTCCTGGTACAAAATCATTACAATAATGCCAGTAGGTGTTCCGGCTACAAATTATGGTCGTGATGTGCGCGGGTGCCTCCGCAGGCGTTTCAGTGTCCGTGGTTGTAGACACTCTTCTCACTTGTACCAGGTACCTATGCTGGGGCAAGTGTTCCTGGTACAATATTATTAGAACTCGTCGGTAGGTGTTCCAGGTATATGTTATGGTCGTGTTGTGCCCGCGAGCGTCCGCGAGTGTTTAAGGGTCCGCATTTGCTTTCCGTGGGTTGTAGATGCTCTTAGCACTTGTACCAGCTGGTACATATGCCCCAGGATGTCCCTGGTACATGATGATTAGAATGACACCAGTAGGTGTTGTGAGAACAAGTTATGGTCATGATGTGCGCCAGTGCATCCACATGCGTTTGTGGATCCATGGATTGTAGATGGTCTCTTATCACTTGTACCAGGTACATATGCCCAGACAGGTGTTCTTGGTACAATATGATTAGAATAACGCCAGTAGGTGTTTCGGGTACAAGTTATGGTCATGATGTGCGCGGGTGCGTCTGTTTTGTAGATGCTCTTATCACTTGTATCAGGTACCCATGCTCGGGAAAGTGTTACTGGTAGAACATTACTAGAACGCGTCAGTAGGTGTTCCAGGTACAAGTTATGGTCATGTTGTGCCCGGGAGCGTCCGCATGTGTTTGAGGGTCGGCCTTTGCTGTCTGTGGTCTGTAGATGCTCTTAGCACTTGTACCAAGTACATATGCTCGAGGAGGTCCCTGGTACATAATGATTAGAATGATGCCAATAGGTGTTCCGGGTACAAGTTATGGTCCTCATGTGCGCGGGGTGCGTCCGCCGGTGTTTGAGGGTGCGTGGAATATAGATGCTCTTATCACTTATACCAGGTACATATGCCCGTCCAGGTGTTCCGGGTACAACATGATTAGAATGATGCCAGTAGGTGTTTTGGGTATAAGTTATGGTCGTGATGTGCACGGGTGATTCCGCATGTGTTTAGGTGTTCATGGTTTGTTGATGCTCTTATCATGTGTACCAGGTACCTATGCTCGGGCAAGTTTTCCTTGTAAAACATTATTAGAACGCGTCAGTAGGTATTCTAGGTACAAGTTATGGTCGTGTTGTGCTCCGGTGCGTCCGCGGGTGTTTAAGGGCCCGCATTTGCTTTCTGTGGGTGTAGATGCTTTTAGCACTTGTACCAGATACATATGCCGCGGGAGGTCCTTAGTACAACATGATTACAATGACGCCAGTAGGTGTTCCGGGTACAAGTTATGGTCATGATGTGCGCGGGTGCGTTTGCAGGCGTTTGAGGGTCCGTCGTTTGTAGATGCTCTTATCACTTGTACCAGGTGCATATGCCCTGGGAGGTCCCAGGTGCAACATGATTAGGATGGCGCCAGTAGGTGTCTCGGATACAAGTTATGTCCGTGATGTGCATGGGTGCGTCTGCAAGCGTTTGAGGGTTCGTGGATTTTAGATGCTCTTATCACTTGTACCATCTACCTACACCCAGTCAAGTGTTTCTGGTACAACCTTATTAGAACACGTCAGCAGGTGTTCCAGGTACAAGTTATGATCGTGTTGTGCCCTAGCACGTCCACGAGTGCTTAAGGGCCCGCATTTGCTGCCCGTGGCTTGTAGATCCTCTTAGCACTTGTACCAGATGCATATGCCCCAGGAGGTCCCTGGTACATGATGATCAGAATGACGCCAGTAGGTGTTTCAGGTACAAGTTATGCTCGTGATGTGCATCATTGCGTTCGCAAGCGTTAGAGGGTCCGTGGTTTGTAGATGCTCTTATTACTTGTACCAGGTACATATGCTCCGGGAGGTCCATGGTACAACATGATTAGAACCACGCTAGTAGGTCTGTGGTTTGTAAATGCTCTTATTACTTTTACCTGGTACATCAAGTGGACACCTTATACTTGTACCTGGTACATTCAGGCGACCCCACCATACAACACCCAACATAATAATAGTACTGACATGGTCAATAAAAAATAAAGAAAGCTTTTTTTTCGTGAACATCGAGAAACTCATGCGGCCGAGGTACCTGGTACATTAAATGGATAACGTACCTGTACATTCAGGCATACCTGTACCTGCTATATTCAGACCACCCGACTATACAACACCAAATATAATAATGGTACTAACATGATCAATAAAAAAATGAAGAAAGCTTCTTTGTGTGAACATTGAGAAATTCATGCGGCCGAGGTACGTCGTTCGAACACTTTCCGGACAACATTCACAAGCTTCTCACATCCGTTTGTGTCGAACACAGACAACTCCCATTGTGCACACACATATGTCGCGAACACAACCTTATCTCGTTTCTTGATAACGAGACGAGCACTCAACTTGTAATTGTGTCATGAGATTGATGCTCTTACGACAATTAACAAAACTTTAGCTGCATTTATTTTCTTTCCGTCCCACCCACACTTGAACTCTGCCCCGTCACCTACACCGCTAGACTCAGGATCCACAACGCTTCATCTCCTCCCCTAGGTCTAGACCACTCCTCCATCCATTGCAAAGGTACCATTCGCCCATACGCTTGTCACCATGTCCGACAAGTGTTCGTTGGATTGCTCGTGCTAATTTTTGTCGTCCCTTCCACTTTGAAACAATGGATTCAGATATAGAGTAAATATATGAGCACTATGTTGAGTTGTCTGGCGACTCTTTTGACGAGGAGTACTACTCGGATGGGACGCACTATTTTTGGTAGTAATATTGGTTTTTACTTATTACTTGTGCCTGGTACATTAACACATCACAAGCATACATGTACCTGGTACAATCAGCAAATATTAATTGGACTTGATACATTTGGTCGTCACAAGTATAATCTTATACGTAGTACATTATGTGGACAACCGTATTTACTTGTACCTGGTACCTTCAGGCATACTTGTACATGGTACATTAAGTGGTCAACCGTATACTTATTCATGCTACATTCAGACATACTTGTACCTGGTACATTATGTAGACAACAATATTTACTTGTATCAGATACATTAAGTGGACAACTGTACACTTGTATGCATTGATACAACTTTATCTGTATTTGCTTTCTCTCTTGTTGGCATCGCCGCTCCAGCGCCCCGGCCGCCGCTCCATTACTTAAACTCCGCGACTCCATCACCTACACCGATACACCTAGGATCCACAACGCTTCTCCTCCGATGATGATGTAGACCACTTCTCCATCCACAAGAAAGGTACCATTCGCTCATATGGTAGTCATTGTGCCCAGCAGCTATTAGTTGGACTAATTATGCTAAATTTTGTTGTCCCTTCCTATTTGTAACAATGTATTCAAATATGGAGTAAATATACAAGCACTTTGTTGAGTCGCCCAACGACTCTTCCGGCGAGGAGAACTACTCGAACGAGATGCCTTATGTTGGACGGCAATATTGGTTGTTTCTCGTAACTTGTACCTGATACATTAACCCATCACAAACATATATGTACCTCGTACAATCAGTGCATAGTAATTGGAGTTGGTACATTCGGCTGCCACAAGGATTCTCTTGTACCTGGTACGTTAAGTAGACAACCGTATACATGTACGCATACTTGTACCTAGTACATTAAGTGGACAATGTATACTTGTACCTGTACATTCAGGTATACTTATACCTGGTACATTCAGGCGACCCCACCACACAACACTCAACATAATAATTTACTGACATGACCAATAAAAAAATGAAGAAGTTTTTTTCCTGTGAGTATCGTGAAACTCATGTAGCCAAGGTACCTTGCTCGGACATTTCCCGGACAACATTCACGAGTTTCTCGCATCCGTCTATGTCGAACACGAACAACTCCCATTGTGCATGCCCATATGTCGTGAACACAAACTTGTCTCCTTTCTTGATATCGGGACGAGCACCCAACTCGTAATGGTGCCATGAGATTGATGCTCTTGCAGCGGTATAGTGAGTATGATTATAGTTGTCAGACAAGAGAACAATAGAATTCCAATGTAATTTGTTCGAAAACATCACCACCAATTTCTTCGAAAAATAGAATCCAATGTTATTTGTTCAAGACAAGAGAAAATAACATTTTAAGTGTTGGCGGAGATAAATTATATTAATAAATAAATTATTATTTGCAAAATAATTCGCAATTTTATTTTGAATATACCCCTTCGGTCCTACAGACACAAGGCACCCACGCTAGGGTTTCCTCTACCTCCCGTCGGGCAGCCGCCAACCTGCCTTCCGGTTTATATAATTTTTATATATTAGATCTATCATGAAATATATTTTTATATATTATATTTATTTGATATCGTAGATGTTTGTATTTTTTTAATATAAATTTGGTCAATCTTTGAAGAGCTTCACTTCGGAAAAAATCTAATACGTTGAGTAAAAAAACAGGGGAGTACATCAGGGTACAAAAATTGGAAGACAAACATTTTACCTTTTTTTAGGCTGGTTATAGGCTGCGACTTTGACATTAGCTGTTTGGCTGGGGTCAAATGATTTTTGAGAGTGGGGTCACACACAATATTTGTTAAAGGTATTAGCTGGAAGCCTGAATGTCATTGGTTTCAATTGACACAATCGGCCACGTGGGAGATCCGTCCCTGCTAGACGGCTAGCGTGTGTGTCTCAAGCAACAGGAGCAAAGTAAAAAAAAAGTTATTTATTGTTACTATTCAATGAGATCTTCTGTGAGCGATGCATGTATTTTAGGATTTCATAAAAATGTTGTTCAACCGGTAGGTATAGAAGAGGCCACACAGCTCTTTACATAACTAAGTGGACAACCGTATACTTGTACCTGGTACATTCAGGTACACTTGTGTCTGGTACATTAAGTGGACAATTGTATACTTATAATGACTTTTCTAACGAGGAGGACTACTCGAATCAAATGCACTATGCGGAGCAGTAATATTAGCTGTTACTCATAACTTGTATTTGGTATATTAACCCATCACAAACATACATGTACCTGGTACAATCAACACACAATAATTGAGATTGGTACAACCGTACAAGGATACTCTTGTACTTGATACTCTTGTACTCGCCCGCCACAAGGATACTCTTGTACTTGGTACATTAAGTGGACAATCGTATACTTGTACCCGGTACATTTAGACATACTTATATCTAGTACCTTAAGTGGACAACTGTATATTTGTATCTGATACATTTGGACATATTTGTACCTGGTACATTCAGATGATCTCATCATACAACACCCAACATAATAATAGTACTCACATGATCAATAAAAATTTGAGATGATTGTTTTTTCTATGAGCATGATGCCACTCATATGGCTGTGGTACTTCCTTCGGCCACTTCCCGACAAATTATGGCTTGTTGGCTGTTAAGCATCAGGCCGGACAAACCAGCGGCCGATATTGCGGTGAGACAACGTGTACAATACAAATGAGGGTTCACAAGGTGGCTATTGTTGATACAAGTTCCCCCATCCACCTCATCCGATACATCCTTCTCCTTGTCGTCGTGAACTTAAACCATTAGACACTATTAAATTCTAGGTATTCGGTGTGGTTTACACACCAGGACCGCCACTTATGGTTATCCTTCCATGGATAACGCCGCACGACGCTCCAATATATCATTTGCAAAATAGCACCTGTAGCAACAACGACGGAGGCCGGTGCTTCCTAATGGTCGAATATGAGATAATGCGTGGACTAGTTTTTTTTTTCATAAGTATCCATCTAAAGTTCAGATACATTTTTTTGTGTTTTTTGTTAGTTGCAAACAGGGAAAATTATAATTTGATTAAGACCGGCTCACAAATAAAAGGAGCACATAAAAAGATGTTCATTTTTCTTATATACTTCTGATATCATGTGTTTTTCGACCTAATCTTCTTGATAAACCATTCGGGGGTTCTCTTTATTCTCAGCATGTACATTTTTTAAAAAGGAATCATTGATTTATTTACGGGTCGGGTTCGTTGCTTACTAACGAGTCATTGACATTGTGGACCCGAACAGAAATGGAAGTAAGGCATACGTGACGGCCGTTACCACTGCATTGACCGGTCGGGCACGACGGCTTTGCTGATCTCTCAAGTGAAGTACTACCTCCGTCCTGATTTATTGGTCCTCTTTGTATTGTGTATCAAACTTTGATCGTAAATTTAACTAACAAAATACTGATGCATGTTACAAAAAATAATATAATTAAAAACTTTGTCCAAGTAGGAATCCAATGATATAATTTTTTATGACACACACCAATGTTTTATTAGTTAAATCTATAATTAAAAATTGACAAAAAATACGTAGAGAACTAATACACCAGGACGAAACGGGGGCTGACACTGATGTGAACCCCAAAGAGGCACACATTGGCCTGACTACGCTATTCAACCCACGGCGGGATGGTAAACTAAAATGGCAATCAGACCACTAGTACCGTGTTGTCATATCGCTACATTTAACACAAGACCCACGCAGGGGCGGAGCCAGGATTTGACCATAGGGGGGGGGGGGGGGGCGAAGAAGACAATGAACACATAAAAGTTTTTTTTCTTCTGAAAATGACCATACATAAAGGAACACAAAATAATATGTATTTTGCAGTTAGAAAATTGTATTTTTGTTCATTAGTTTGAATGTGGCTCTTACACCTAAAACACATAAAATAAAGTTGATAATCCTATATGGCAATTCTAGCTTGTTAACTAAATTTACTGGTGCTAGAATATTTGATCGGTAGTTTGTGTATCAACTAATTTGACATTCTAGCCATCATGCATACAAACTGGTAGATTTATAATCGTCCCAAAAATACAAACAAGCATCTAACAATTTGTGCATATCTAATAATAATAGTAACTTGTGATAGCCTTGAGATGAGCCGGTGATATACCTTAGATCTGATGTGAGTCGTGCTATGTTGTCCTAAGGGTGAAATTTAAAACTAAGGGCGAAATTTTAAACTCGGATGATGAAATCAGTGCATACAGGACTTATTTGTGAGAATAAAACAAGAAATTGCTACACCTAATTAATTCCATCTAAAGCAAAAAAAATCCAGTCTTCTGGAGCCAGATGCGGATCACTTCATCATCAATATTTCACAGTATAAATCAACAAAAGAATTAAGGAGACTCACCGCAGGATTATTCTGCCTTCTGCGCCGGTGTTGATACGTTTTGCAGATGCCATCGTCGAACTTCCTAGGCGTCTACGCGAAGCGAGCGCGTGCGCCTGGTGTGTCGGCGG
This sequence comes from Triticum timopheevii, assembly GCA_963921465.1. Classification (NCBI taxonomy): domain Eukaryota; kingdom Viridiplantae; phylum Streptophyta; class Magnoliopsida; order Poales; family Poaceae; genus Triticum; species Triticum timopheevii. Next base: position 65,231,987 of record OY997272.1, on the reverse strand, counting down.
ACGGCGGCCCGGCGCCGAAACGAACGATAGATGCCCTCGATCGTGGGTTCGTGGCCTCCTCAGATTCCAGAATTACCTGGCTGTTTGTTTTCTCTAGCGTGGGCTGACCAAGAAATACATATGGGCTTTAACTAGGAAAGCTCCTGGGCTTCAAGCCTTGAGCGCATTGTTAGGGGGGGCCATTTAGTCCTAAGTCTGTTTCACGTAGCGTAATCTACCTGGCGTACAATTGCATACTTCGTGTACGACGCGGCCGTTGGGGGGGGGGGGGGGGGGGTCTGGCCCCCGCTCGTCCCCCCTTGGCTCCGCCCCTGGACCCACGTGACATCCTGCCAATCCTAGGTCTGCATGCAACGCCCTGCCAGTGGGGCCTTTTGTCAATCAATTTAAAAATGCCTGCTTACTTTCATAAACTTAACCGGGTCTAGTCTAGCCCAGCCCATCCTGGGAGGATTCCATCTACTGAAAAAAAAGATGAATACGACCAGTCGGTCTGCTGGAGCGAGCAGCAAGGTCCCATGCATCTGCATGCATTGGCCACACCCTGCCATACTGAGCCTTTGCCCTCCGTATTTTGCATGCAGGGAACAAATAACGACAACAATAGATGCGCACCGGATAAAAATCCACAGTTCAATGCATACAGGTAAAACGGTAACTTCTGGCTTGAAAATAATGGAGGTAATAGCACCCCAGGTACCTTAACTTGCATAGTATGTGATGATTTAGTCCCAAACTTGCAAAACTTGACTCCACCATACCCCAACTTGCACCTCATGTGATGATTTAGTCCCAGGCCAATCACAGCTCGACAATTGGCAGCCAGGAGGCCGGACTGGTCAGCACACGCACTTTTGCACAAAATCCCTTGCCGTTTCCTTTTATCAACCCACAGTATAGCACACCTGAATTAAGTCTGTCGGAATCTGATGGAGACGGCGAGGGAGATCTTCGACTTGATGACCGAAAGAAGCGTTCCGTCCTGGAACTCGATGATCATCGGTTACGGGCTGCATGGGAGAGCGAGAAGGCGCTCGAGCTGTTCCTGGAGATGGAGAGGAGCGGGCCTAGGCCGAACGAGACGACCTTTGTCTGCGTCCTGAGTTCCTGCGCCCATGGCGGCCTGGTGCTCGAGGGCGGGTGGTGCTTCAGGCTCTACGGCATCGAGCCCAAGGCCGAGCACTTCGGGTGCATGATGGACCTCCTCGGCCGTGCCGGGCTGCTCACAGGCTCGGAGAACCTCATCCAGAATTTACAAAGCAAGGCGTCCCCCGCGTTGTCGGGAAGAAGCTGATCGAGATGAAGCCGGCGGAGGTCGGCCCGTACGTGCTCCTCTCGAACATCTACGGAAAATATTTTGTAGAGCATAGGCTTTGGGACACCCCCTTATCTAGCCACTCATTTTTGCATCGTGATTCGTGTGAGTACATTTATCTTTTTTGTTTCTCCCATATAGAAAAACATATGAACTTCAAACTTGGCAGCTCAACAAAACATTCTTACTAGAATGTGGGAAAAAACTTTCAGAATTTTTCGTGCAATATAAATACTAAAAAGTACATTTTTTAATACAAAAAATCTAATTTCGTATATTTATGTTTGACAAAAAAATCTGAAAGTTTTTTCTCACATTCTAGTTAGAACGTTTTGGTGTCTTGCAAAGTTTGAAGTTCATATGTTGTTTTATTTTGAAGAAACAAAAAAGAGAAAATCTGATGTACAAAGTTAGTTCTCTAGCACGGATCTCAAAGCAATGTTAGAGGGTAAGGATAAGGGGTGTCCAGAAACCTGAGCTCTAAAAATCCACGTCCGAACATCTACGCGGCGGAAGGGAGGTGGGACGACGTGGAGAAAGTGAGGGAGGCGATGAAGGAGAACAGCGCTGAGAAGGACGTGGGGCTGAGCCTTGTAGGGGGATCAAGTGAATCGGAGACCCGCCTTGGCACTGAAGATGGCGCGGTGGTGATGTCGATGCTGGGCGAGATGGGCGCGCACATGAGGAAGCCGCCGACTGAACCCCACGAGTCCGCAGGGAGGGAGGGGAGGCTACGAGGATCTGTTGTGCGTGACACACCAGCAATGCAGAGCATGTTGCAATATTACTACGCCTCGCCGTTGCTGATCACGGAGCATCAGGTTTCCTGTTGGTATGTGTGGTCCTCTGTTGTCGTGCCAGGGCCGGCATTGCAGCAGCAGCAAAGCCACCTGGTAAAACATGTGCGACGCCCATGCTCGATCTCACTCTCAGTGGCACTCGCAATAAGATCACTGGAGAGCAAGCGCAGCTGCAATTCCACAGTAGTCTCGTCGCACATGGATTGATCCCAGCCACGGCCACTGAGCAGCTTCGTGCCCCCTTCCGCAGCTCAGATGCCGACGACGCCGACATGCCGCCGGCCGCCTCCGGCCGCCGTCCTCCTCCGTTGCTGCTGCTGCCTGATCTTGCTCTGCTCCTGCTTCTTCCCGGCCTGCCGCGCCTTCCCGCTCTGCACCGACGACAGTCAGTGTCCAGTACCCACAGCACACCGTCGCTTGCTGCTCAGTCTCTGCTTCTGCTACTTATATATGTCTTCTTGTTTTGCTGATGTGCTCCACTCAAACCAGGGGCGCCGCTGCCGCTCAACCGGACGCTCGCCTTCTGCGGCAACGCCGGCGCCAGCTGCTGCGACGCCGCCGACGACAAGGCCCTGCGGGACCAGCTCCAAGCCGCCAACGTCTCCGACGCCGCACGTTTCATTCCTCCATCAAATGTTCTCCCTTCAAGGCTCTCTACAGCGTCGAGCCCAACCTTGGTGCCATGGCGCTCTGGGACGACAAGACGGTGCCCATGGTGGACGGCGAGCCTTGGGACTGGGGCGTGCACACGGCGCGGCTTCGCGAGCACATTCTTCGTGCCCAGCACAGGTTCAAGAAACAAGTAGATCAGCACCGCACGGAGCGCTCATTTGAGGTGGGTGATCGCGTTCTCCTCAAGCTTCAGCCCTATGCACAATCTTCCGTGGCGAATCGACCCTGTGCGAAGCTGGCGTACAAGTACTTCGGGCCCTTTCCGGTGCTCGACAGGATCGGCAAGACGGCGTACAAGTTGGAGTTGCCGGCGGACAACAGAATCCACCCCGTCTTCCACGTGTCCCAGCTCAAGCCATTCACGCCCAACTACACGCCGATCTTCGCCGGCCATGACGAGGAACCAGTGAAGATCTTGGAGCGGCGCTTGGTTAAGCGTGGCAACAGCGCGCTCGTCCAAGTCAAGGTGCGCTGGCGCCACGACCGGACGGCAACAACTTGGGAGGATCACGACACTCTGCGCCGACGTTTCCCGCAAGCTCCGGCGTGGGACACGCAAGTCACCGAGGAAGAAGATCAGCAGGCTGCACCTGAAGACGGAGCTCTTTCTGAAGAAGAGGGGAATGTCACACCTGCATCGCCAGGAGGAGATGCGGTGGACGCGTGAAGGTGGCCCCCACCAGCCAGTAGGAGGAGGACAAGTGGACCTCGGCTATTTAGCCAGCTGTGGCCAGAGAGGCGTGTGTGCGTTGTATCTGAATTCTGAACTTTCCTCACCCCCTTCCTCTGAACCCGTCTGTATCGCTCCTCTCTTGGAAAGAATCCCCTTCCCCAAGTCTCAACTCATCCCCTTTTCCCTTCTGGTTCCGATCTCGCGAGGATGAGTTTGTGACAGCCTGCGCCGCCGTCCTCAAGTCCCTCCTCTGCGCGGTCAGTGCCCGCCATGTGCTCGACGGTTTGCTTCGCTGAGCGCTTCATCAGTTCTTTTATTATATAGTGTTAGTTATACTGTCTCCTGTCTGGCTCCACTCAAAGCATGCATGCGCATCATGGCAATATTTGTTGGTAATTCAGACGAATTCACAAGCTGATTTTCTCTTGCGCCTCACATGTTGCCATGTATGTGGGTTCCTCTGTCCCATGTGAGAGATAACTAACTGAATGAATCAACAGAGACTGTTCTACTTGGAAAAGATATTAAGCTGTAAGTTACAAACCATGTCAATATCATGCACTCTCAGTGGATTGGTCAAACATCTGCGCTTGCTCTACAGATTTAATTCAGGTGTGCTATATTGCGGGTTGATAAAAGGAAACAGCAGGGGGTTTTGTGCAAAAGTGCGTGTGCTGACCGGTCCAGCCACCTGGCTGCCAATTGTCGAGTTGTGATTGGCCTGGGACTAAATCATCACGTGAGGTGCAAGTTGAGGTATGATGGAGTCAAGTTTTGCAAGTTTGGGACTAAATCAACACATACTATGCAAGTTAGAATACCTGGGGTGTTATTACCTCAAAATAATGCGACGTCGACCACCGCTTTGACTCGCCCAGTCGCTGAACAGTGACCTAGCTAGAAGATGGGGCCACGAGTTCTTCTGACGAAGCTAAATAATACTACTACACGCCACTATATGCCGCATGCACAGCTAAATCCATCTGACCACAAGCATACCTACACGCCACAGTACTAGTATTTGTCACCTATCAGTGCTGCTGTAGCGCCGCTGTCAGCTATTCAACCATGGCCTGAATATTGTAGACCTCCTGCCTGGCCTACCCCTGCCAAGCCGCATGCTACTCCTCCCTCCCTCCCGTCGCTGTTGCTCGCCTTAAAAAGGCCAGAGTAATCACGTTAAGCCTGCAAATGACTGCAGCTGCACAGTGGCTCGTGCGAATCGTAACGCAGCTGGACGGACAAGATAATAGGGTGCCGGGACACCCGGGTGCCGTCGCACCTTTCCGTTCTGAAATATCTTTGTTGCTTTCAAAACCTTTTGTTTTTTCAACATTTTGTTGTTGGACTTTTGTCACTGTATAAGGGGTACCCACACTTAGATAAAAGAGGCTTGAGACAGTTTCGATGGAATTGGTCGCATTTAATTACCTGCCATGCTTATCTCTTTTCCATGGACATGAAAGAATCAGCAAGAAACATGCTGTTGGCTTGCTGTGCATAGCAGCTTTTGTAGTTTCTTCTGCCTGTGATCTGTGGTATGAGTGCCTGCTGCCTACACAACACAGAAGAACCTACAGCAACCATGACATTTCTGCATCTCAGCTACAACACGGGAGAACCTAGATAAGCTAGATACCTGCAGAGAAACCAATGTCATCAGTCAAACCAAGTTTTGTAATAATCATTCATTGAAAAGCCATTCAAATAGTAGACATTATCTTGGAAATTGTGCCAAAAGCTCCAAAGTTGAATCATCTCAGCATCATTGGACAAAGCCGACATTATAAACAGAGAACATCACTAAGACGACAGTCAATTTGTAGTGGCACACCTTTCAAGTTCTATTGTTAATATTGACACATTGAGAACTTCCTTGCTCTTATCTAAGTAGAAGCTACATGATCAGCTAGCTTACCAACATGGGCATTTAGGGTCTCATGGAGTAAAACTGAAGTATCAAGGTTTCTAGCTCATATATATTGTGTGTTGCATATGACAATGTAAAATTTTCTGTATGTGTGAGGTCTTGTTTAAACTGTAGTTCATGAACCTGCTGCGCGAGGCGCTCTGTCACGGGATGGCAACCAGGTTGTATGGGTTGATCATCTACCTTAGTTTGTACTAAACCTGTGCACTGGCGATCTGCCAGCTTTTCAGTTTAATGGAATGCAGCAGTTCTGTTCCTTTAAAAAGGAGTTTCTTGCTCTGATCTAAGTAGAAGCTACATGGTCAGTGGCCTTAGGGGCTAATACTGAACAGCATACCACCACTTTGATGATAATATGATAGCATAGGCTCTATGGACTAATCGGCATGTTAGAATAAATCTGAGGCACTCCGTCGATTATCCGAGGACCAGGCAATCACACGAGCACGACACCGAGATTTGTTAACGAGGTTCACCGATATGGCTACATCCCGGGGCCTGACAATGGGCGCTCCTCCCCATGACACCGCTATAATACCGCACTCGGTCGCCCTGGACGCCGGCACATGCCGCCGGCTTCCCCTGCGTTCCTATGCTATTATGTTGGCATAGGTTACATTGTGTGTCTAGCCCCGCTATATATGAGAGGCCTAGAATACAAGTGTCCTACTAGGACACGACTCCATATCCTATCTAAACAAAATACAACTACAAGTCCAACTGTAACCTACCTTGTACACAATATTTGACACAACTCTAACAAACTTCACCCTGGCGAATATTCTCCACCACCTTGAATTCGTCCGTGTGTCAAACTTCCATGTACATTGGACTCGAGTTTATACCCATGAGAACCGCTGCTACTCCAAAGACTCCATATGACTCCACCTGCAACTTGTAGTCCCTTCTTTTCTTGACCACAATCAACACTCGAGCAAAATTAAGTTTCTTGTTACTCTAGCTTGTGCTCCCAACTTACAGAGTATCCGTCCAACGCCATCACACACCGATCACTGACCTCCGTGAAAGTGAACAACTCACATATTGGGTGTCACACATAAGAGTTAACTGAACTCAACATCACTGCCCCTTTCTTGACCGCCTGTCTGAAACATGAAGGAATTTCACCGTTGCTTGTAGTCATCCTGAGTCAAATTCGCAATTGTCTCACCACATGTATGACCACCAGAGCCCTGGCCCGTCTCCATGTCCCGTGCGCACCGCACGGCTCGCCGCTATTACCGCGTCGAGCCTCTACTGTCCCGGTCGAGTGTCAAGGGTCGCGAATCCACACCACTCAACCCCCACTGCAGAATACCACCGATCATCACCGATCGATGACGAGTTTCACGCTTCCATCAGACCACTGAGCTTAAGTCCGAACTGCATGTCACTCGCTTCTCCCCCTTGCTAAATAGGCTTCGATTCCCTGGATCCTTACACCATAGCCCCTCAATCCAGCTCGACATTCAACATGACACCATGGTAGATGATCAGTCCACCCTCGCGCCCCATCGACTTCAAGCTCTCATGTGCACCGTCTTGAATCAATCCTGCGCCATAGTCTTGTCGAAGTCACACAAGCCCTCAGGCCCGCGCCACGTGTTTCCAGCCCAAAAGTCGGTCACCATCAGCATCACGCTCCTACGTCATCGTCGCCGATTCCACCACGTCTTCTGTACCAACCGACTCGCGTCGATCCGTCAGACTGTCCAGTCCGACCCAGCCGAACTTATTCGACCACACGACATGCACCGACTCCACAAGCCTTGTATGCACATCCGATATGAAACGCTTGTCCGCGCGCCTCCGCCACTTGTCCACGTGTTCGAAGCCGTCTCAGCAAATCAACCCAGAAAGAACTTCCATGCAAAATGCACAATTCTTTTTTTTTTCCTGTCACTATTTGTTGTTGCTTCTCCGTGTACCTTATAGCAGAAAAACGGCCGAACTTGATCCAACCAAACTGCTACCTTGCACATACACACGTGGTCCTGTAGTTTTTTTTTTTTGTCTCAAACAAATCCTCAGGATGTCCTTGGTAAGTAGTAGCTGGCTTCCTGCATGCTTCGCTCAGTCTTTACGAGCTGTCGTGCCTTGGGCCTAGACTGCTGCACGTGCCGCTACAGCCCTGCACTTGGGCCTCGCTCAGCCAGCCCCGCCTAGGCTTCCTGCCCTTCGTGGCAGCGATCTCAACACGCGCCTTGTACACTCGCACGATCAACCACTGATGATTCTCAAAAAAAAAAAAGGATCAACCACTGATCGACTGCCGCACGACTCGCCCGCCGTTGTTTCCGATCGCGTCGTCGAGATAGAACACCGTCCGCTTGCACGCTTTAAGCCTAGCTGCTTCCATCGATTGCATCGCCTCACAAAATATTCCAATCGCATCTGAGTTACTTTATTCGCTGCTAACAGTGCGGCCGCCCTGATCAAACACAGAAACAACATGTGACAACGATCCGCTCCACCGCTGCCGTCTTGCGCCACAATATAACTCAACGATCATCTTGCAAAGCACTTCCTCTAGATCAAATTTAACAGCCTCTTCGAAACTTGCTCATGATACCACTTGTTAGAATAAATCGGAGGCACTCCGTCGATCATCCGAGGACCAAGCAATCACACGAGCACGACACCGAGATTTGTTAATGAGGTTCACCGATATGGCTACAACCCCAGGGCCTGACTATGGGCGCTCCTCCCCATGACACAACTATAATACCGCACCCGGTCGACCTGGACGCCGCCACATGCCGCCGGCTTCCCCTGCGTTCATGTGCTATTATGTCGGCATAGGTTACATTGTGTGTCTAGCCCCGCTATATATGAGAGACCTAGGATACAAGTGTCCTACTAGGACACGACTCCATATCCTATCTAAACACAATACAACAACAAGTCCAACTGTAACCTACCTTGTACACAATGTTCGACACAACTCTAACACGGAACAAAGCTTTAATTGAGGGCCATTTATCCGCCACCCTGCTGATCTTCTGTATAAATTGGTATCTTTTTTTACAGCAGTGGAAGCTTCTCGCAAGGACAAGGGACAAAAGGACCATCGAGCTGTTCATCGCAAAGGTGCGAGCAAAGTGCACTGATCTCTGGAGAGCAGGATAGGGATATCATGGGCACGGAGCCACCCACCCTTGGGCGTCGTCAACATCATCATGTGCCCGCGACTGGCGATGCATCGCTGTTGTTAGCCTTTCGGCTTGTATCGTACTATCTTTGTTTCGAACTCCGCTTTAGTTGTCCGCTTCTGTACTTTGTTAGGGCCTCAGTTTAAGGCCGGGAAAGTTCCCCGGTTCTAAAAAAAAGGTAGTACGATATCAAAAGTTAAAAAGTGGAAATTTGTTGAAACTTGAAAGCGGTGTTCGTGATGAATCTAGCCATGTGACTTTTATGTGTTCAGCGAAAATTATTAAGGATCTGTGGTAACTAAAATAGAAGTCAGAACTGCACAGAAACAATTGCAACTTCTAGTTTGGACCAGAGATCCAAGTGGCATGCTGCCATGAGAGTCATATAGAAAATCATAATAGAAAATCTTGGAATTCTCTGTCTTTCATTTGGTACTTGAGAAAAGGTAGTATTAAAAAGGAGAAGAACACCGAGAACGAAAGTTAAATTTCAGATACTTCAAACACACAGATGATAAGCTTACCGGATCAAGCAAAAAATCATAATAGCATATCTGACCAGGCAAGACATCTTATGCGTTGTGCAAAAGCTCAGCTCCAACATGTTCACCACCAACGGTTTGTTTCAAAAAGGATAAAAGGTCAGGAAGGAGCTGAGCAAAAACTTGAAAGCTCAGCTCCAACATGTTCACCACCAACGGTTTGTTTCAAAAACTTGAAAGCTCAGCTCCAACATGTTCACCACCAACGGTTTGTTTCAAAAAGGTCAGGAAGGAATACACCCGATGCCCCTCAGGAAGGACCGACGACGCCCTCAGGCATCACCGCGTCGGTGCCAGACAAGTCGACAGGGATTTTTCTTGATCCACGACCACCATCACCACCCCAGGCGCTTCGAAATGCACCACCCCATCAGCCGCCTCACTGGAGCTGCCAACACGAGACCTAGCGAGGGAAAGGCGACACCGGCCACAGGAGCGAGCACACTTCGACCAGAAGGAGGGGACAGCCCCCACCGCCGCAGCGTAGTCGACCGGACGCGGTTACGAGGATTTGCCGGGCCCTGATGGCCCGGCCGGGTCCACGTGGACCCGGACAGTCCCGCCACCACGCTGCAGCTCGCCGATCAACGGAGTCCTCAACACCCGCAGACCGCCGCCACGTCTCCACCACCAAGAATCGTCGCCGCCAAACGCCGAGCCACCGGCCCGCCCCAACCCAGATGGGGTCCAAATGGGCCAAGATCTGGGCTGGACGGGCGCCGCCAGCCACCAGTACCACCGCGCCAACGGCCGCACTGTCGCGTCGAGAGCACCGTGGCACGCAGCACCGCCGAGCCACAACAACGTCGACCTAAGCACACCGTCGCCAGCCACCACCGCCCGAGCAGGGGAGGACGCGCGCGGGGAAGGGCTGGGCCGTCGCCGCCAGCACCACGTGGGCAGGGCCCGGTGGCAGGGGGAGGGAAGAATGAGGAGGAGCGCGGAGGGGAGTCGGGGACGAGGCCCCCGGTCGCCTTGCTCGGGGAGGCGACGCGGGGGTTACGGGGGAAGGAGGGAGGTGGTGGGGGTGGGGGAGCGGTGGGGGAGGGCAAACGCCGGCGGGGGCCGGTCGCGGCAGCGGCGAGCTCGGCTGGGGAGCTGGCGGCGGCTCCAGGAAACCCTGGGGGAGTCGCGAGCGCTCCGCTCCGCTCCCGCTCTGTTTTCAAAATACAGGGTTCCAGCCGCTGTACTCGCAAAGCGCAACATTGCGGGACACGTCCGGGAAATCATCTTGCTTGTCGCGAGCATTCAACTTAGAACTGGCACAAGTGGTTGGTAAATGTGTAGGACAGGGAGCTTGAACCTGGCTACATAAGACAAGCTAAACTATATACTGCTAAAAAATATTTTTCCAGCTCTAAAGCATTACATAAAATTATCGGGCCTTGTATGCGTAGAGGATGCATCCACTGAAGCATCGACACAAAACGCCATAGAATAATATCTCTATATTGAAGAGATCATTAAGTGCAAAATAAATAATTCAGAGGACACTACTAAAAATTGTTAGCTTACTGCCAGAGGATGTGAACAACATTTTACATCAACCAATTACCGAAATCTAACTTGATTTCATTATACCCACATTGTAAAGCATGCTATTACCTGCAGTATAGACACTTTCTAATGGATGACAATGCAATGTTGTTTCACTTCTTGTTCGAGATAGTCTTTTGAACCGCAATGGCTGAAGCTGGACCGCAAAGAGGCCCATCCATGTCCCCACGAACACCATATTATTTTCCTCAGCAAACCCTAGCATTCTTATCTTGTCATCCTGCTCATCATCGTCATACTCACCTGGAATCGGGGGAGGATTCAGGTGAAGTAGTTTATCCAGTTCAATTGTTCTTCCCAGCCGCCACGAAGCAACACCATCACAATCGGTCTTTCTCTCCCACAACTGTGCGGTGAATTCCATCAAATTGAGGAAACCCAGACCACCACTATCTGCCCTTATGACCGTGAAGTAATATTCACACACATAGTCAGGCTCCTGTATCACAGCTAGGCTCTGCTTCTCAAGATCATATTCAAGGATACTTGATGAACAAAAACCAGTGAGAGTCCAGTAAAGGGAGTTGCCAACCAGAACAGCTGGCTTGGTAGATATATGGGTGCCAAATAAGCTCCGGCTAGGCCTGAATGGAATGGGTGTTGAGATGCTGTTACCCCACACGCCGGTCTCCGACGAGTAAACGCAGACGAGCGCTTCTTGTCCATGTTCTATGCCGTTGTTGCGTGTTGCTACAAAGACCACCTGAAAGTGTCCGACGTCTCCGGCGGCACGAAGCACGGCACCGTTGATCTCTAATGGCGCGGGAACGGCGACGCGGTGCTGGTCTCCAGTGACAGGGTCCCACACAATGAACTGGCGCTGCGTCTCGTCAGAGATGAGTACGAGACCATGGCGGCAGTTGAGGAGATTGAAGCGGCTGAGTGCTGACATCACCCCACGGCAAGGAGAAGCGTCCGCGCGGGACACGATCAGGGGCCATGAGAGTAGGCACGAAGGAGGTTTTGCGAAATCCTGTGTTGAAGAAACCGAGGAGGGGAGGGTTGCTACGGTGGTGGACGCGGAAGCGGCGGAGGAAGCCTGGGTCCGAGACGAGGGAGCGCCAGCGCTTGCAGACGAGCGAGGCTCGGGGGAGGGTGGAGGGCTGCGGTGTGAGGCGGAGGAGGATCTCGTAAAGCAAATCGTCGTTGTCCAGCGGCGCCGCCCTCGGCGAGCGGCGGCGGCGGCGGCTGCTGGCCATCTCGCAACTCGTCGCCCTCGTACGTAGATTTTTTCTTTTTTGAGTCTAGGCCTCGTACGTAGATGCGCCCGGGACCCCTAGATGGGCTAGCCTAACTCCACCTGGTTCGCCTTTTTTTCGCTTTCACGTTGCTGATTCTTTTTTTTTCTAGAGTTCGTATGTTTCCACGTTGATGACTTTTGCCAGTTGCCTTCATAAAAATAACGTATGTTTCAATCCTCCCCCCCCCCCCCCCCCCCAAACTTTTTTTTCTGCTGATTCTTGGTTTGTTAATGGGTTTCAAGAAATGTTCGTCCAAGTCAAAAATTGTTCATGGAGTTCAAAAAATGTTCACGGACTTAAAATTATGTTCAAGAGTTTCAAAATTAGTTCATGAAATTCAGATAATGTTCAAGAAATTCATAAAATGTTCATGTAATTCAGATAATTTCACGAGTTTCAAAAACTGTCCATGGAGTTATAAAAAATGTTCATGAGTTTAGAAAAAATATTCGTGAGTTTCAAAAATCTTTCATGTAATTTGAATAATTTTCAAGAGCTTCAAAATTTTGTTCATTCAACTGGGAAAATGTACATGAAATTTAAATAATGCTCATGAGTTTCTAAAAATGTTCGTCGAAACTCAAAAAATATTCACGAAAAAATTCAGTGTTCACGAGTTCCAAAAAATGTTCATCCAACGAAAAAGTTGTTCATGGAATTCAAAAAAATTTAACGAGTTTAAATAATGTCAAGAGTTTCAAAATTTTGTTCATAAAACTAGGAAAATGTTCCTGAAATTTTCACAATTTTCATGAGTTTCAAAAAATGTTAGTCCAAACTCAAAAAAAAAGTTCATAAAATTCAATAAATGTTCACGAGTTTCAAAAGTGTTCGTCCAACTCAAAAACTGTTCATGGAATTCAAAGATTGTTTGGTAGTTTGAAAATTTTGTTCATAAAACCGGAAAATATGATCATGAAATTTTAATAATGTTCATGAGTTAAAAAAAGGTTTTTCCAACCACAAAAAGTGGGTCCATTTCTAATTGCGTGGAACGGCGACGCGGTGCACTGGTCGCCAATGACAGGGTCCCACATGATGAACCGGCGCTGCGTCTTGTCAGAGTACGAGACCATGGCGGCAGTTGAGGAGACTAAAGCGGCTGACATCACCCCACATCAAGGAGAAGCGTCTGCAGGGGTCACGATCAGGGGCCATGAGACTAGGCACGATGGAATTGTCGTGAAATCCTGTGTTGAAGAAACCGAGGAGGGGAGGGTTGCGGTGGTGGTGGACGCGGAAGTGTTGGAAGAAGCCCGGGTCGGAGCAAGGCAGCGCCAGCGCTTGCAGATGTGCGAGGCGCGGGGGAGGAAGGAGGGCTGCGGTGGGAGGCGGAGGAAGGATCTCGGAGAGCAAGTCGTTATTGTCCAGCGGCGCTGCCCTCAGCGAGCGGTGACGGCGGCTGGCCATCTCGCAACTCATCACCCTTGTAGGTAGATTTTTTTTAGACATTCCCTCGTAGGTAGATGCGCCCCCTCCTCAATGTGTCATGATGTGGAGAGCTCAAAACTAGGCCCACCCCATGATTGGAGTTTTGGAGGCCTGTGATTTGGCAGAAGAGTTTGGCGTAGCAACAGTAATAATGAAAGTAGTTATTTATGTATTTATGTATTTATTTATTTTCATTTTGAAAAAAAGGGTGTTATTTTATCACTTCTGTGGATATTACTCTGTCACGGATTTGTTAACACATGCCTTGTAAGTTGTATTGTTAACACATGCTGGATTTCCTAGTTCTGATCTCAATCGTAGCTACATGATCAGTGATTTAGCACATGCTTATCAAATCATTTGAAATATCATATTTTAGCATGGGCATATCAGGGGCTCATGCCTCATGGAGTAGAAAACAGAAACATCAGGTTTCTAGCTCGGCATATATGTTATATGTTGATACTACCTTGGTCCAAAACAGAAGTCAAGTTTAAAACAAGTATACTTCATAAATGGCAAAACCTTAACCACCACTTTTAATGATAATATGGTATGAAATATATAAGTCTGCAATTTGTGTCAAGTTTAGTCATGTAAATTTGTATCCTTTTTTTTGCGAACTATGTAAATTTGTATCATGTGTTAAGTACAAATTATTAAGTATCTATAGTAACTAAATAAGAAGAAACTAGTTGCTGGCTGGAATGCGACAACGGTAAATCTAAGCTCTTGTCGGGATCAGCCACAAGAGTTCATGTCCTTGTCCATGATAAGGTCGTCGATCCTATGGTAGGTTAAATATGTGTTTTGTCGGTGTGAATAATCCGGCAAACCCCTCAATAGGGTGCCACGACTAGCCGGAAAGCCTAGTGGGGAAGCAGGAATCGACTAGCCCCGCCCCGGCTAATAAAAGATGTCGAAGGCCTAGGGTTATAGTCCCCGTCATTTCTAAGGTGGTTAGAGAGTCCTAGCATCTGATCTCCTTGTCTTGAATGCCAAGTTGCTGGCGAGAGTCTCAGTATGACCCACGACATCCAATCGAATGCCATAAAAAACATTCCCCCGACCTCCTCTGGTGCTCCTGCGAGCGGCAAGAAGCTAACCCTACCGCCACCGCCAGGCCTTCCTCCCACCCTCCTTCTCCCTTACTCGCCGCTGCTAGAGGGTGCGTCTGGGCGAAGCCCCGCCGACGGCGGCGGTGTGGACGCCTCGTCTCCTCATGTGGGGGCCCTGGCGCGGGCCGAGGCATCTTCGCCGGGATGTTGCGGTTCGCAACGGGCGTGGCAGCACGACACCGGACCGGTGTGCGCGACGTCGGGGTCTGGTTGGCGGTGTGACCGGCGTCGCTGTGGAGGTGCAGCCCTGGCTAGCTTTGGCGGTTGCGGCAGTCGTCCAGATCTGGCTTCAGGGGTTGCGGGCCGGGGGCGGCTGCCCCTGCTGTGCCCTTCTGCCAGCAGGGGTGGCGGCGTGATAGCTGGTGGCCTCCCTCTTCCTCCTATGAAGCTCCTAGGTGGGGCAAGGGGGCGCAGTGGTGGGTGCCAAGTGAGACCGGATAGATCCACTCGGATCTGGCCCTAGTCGTTGGCGGGCTGCTCGGGGTGATGGTTGAGGCAACGCCGGCGTGTTGGTGGCGGTGGTGGCTGCGTGGGGTGAGCTGCGACGGCGTGGTGGCGGCTCACGGTGGTGTGGGAAGGTCAGATGCGGCAGCGGCTGGCATGTTCCAGCGTCGGCTGGCGCGTAGGCGTCTTGTGTTGGCCTTCGATTCCTCCCCTCGCACTAGTAGAAAACATGGCTTTGGTTCAGGATGGGCCAGCCCATTAGTCCCGGTTCAGCCCAGAACCGGGACCCATGGGGGCATTGGTCCCGGTTTGTGAGGCCAGGGGGCCTGCCGGGCCTCGTGGGGGCATTGGTCCCGGTTCGTCTCTTTCCTTTGGTCCCGGTTGCTGGGACGACCGGACCAATGGGCCTCGCTCCTGGCCCACCATCATTCGGTCCATCGTCTCTCAAGCCTCTAGAGAAGTTACCATACGAGAGGAGCGAGGAGGAAAACCAGAAGATCTATGAAGTCCAAGTGAGGGACTTCTTTGAATCGGTAAAAGCTAAGAAACATCCACCTCCGGAGGAGAATATAGATCCAGTGAAAGCGAAGCGCACTTTGGATGCCCCGCCGCAATCCAACTATGACCGCGTTATTGAAAGGACATATAAGGAAGCGGAGCGGTCAGGAAGTACTTGCACTGATCAAAGGTTAGCAGAACAAAGAAGTGGGGAAAAAATTCCCTAGCTCGGCGAACGATCGAAGCAATCGTGCCCCCGCTCAAGGTGTCTAGTGATATCGTCGCCAATCTACCGGGGATGCTGCCCGGTACCAATCCTGGAGATTACATGCCCGATGATGCACTTTTTGATACAATGGAGGTGGACACATTCCAATTCCGGCACGGGAAGCCTCTCGTCAAACCTAGTACTCCTCTAACAACGATGATGCGAAGATTCCATGATTGGTACATGGACATCTGCAACATGTTGGGGAACGTAGCAGAAATTCAAAATTTTCTACACATCACCAAGATCAATCTATGGAGATTCTAGCAACGAGAGAGGAGAGTGCATCTACATACCCTTGTAGATCGCGAGCGGAAGCGTTCAAGAGAACGGGGTTGATGGAGTCGTACTCGTCGTGATCCAAATCACCGATGATCCTAGCGCCGAACGGACGGCACCTCCGTGTTCAACACACGTACAAAGCGGTGACGTCTCCTCCTTCTTGATCCAGCAAGGGTGAAGGAGAGGTTGAGGAAGACTCCGTCCAGCCGCAGCACAACGGCGTGGTGGTGATGGAGGAGCGTGGCACTCCAGCAGGGCTTCGCCAAGCACTGCGAGAGACGAGGAGGGAGAGGGGTAGGGTTGCGCCAGGAGAGATGGAAACTCATGTCCTTGGCAGCCCCAAAACCCCCACTATGTATAGGGGAAGGGAGAGGGGGCCAGCCCCCTCCAGATCCCATCTAGAGGGGAGGGGCGGCGGCCAGGAGGGGGAGACTTGCCCCCCAAGCAAGGTGGAGGCGCCCCCTCCCCTAGGGTTTCCAACCCTAGGCGCCTTGGGCCCTTGGGGAGGGCGCACCAGCCCACTAGGGGCTGGTTCCCTCCCATATTCAGCCCATCAAGCCCCCCGGGGCAGGTGACCCCACCCGGTGGACCTCCGGACACCTTTCGGTGGTCCCGGTACAATACCGATAACCCCCGAAACTATTCCGGTGACTGAAACTGGACTTCCCATATATAAATCTTTACCTTCGGACCATTCCGGAACTCCTCGTGACGTCCTGGATCTCATCCGGGACTCCAAACATCATTCGGTAACCACATACAAACTTCCTTTATAACCCTAGCGTCATCGAACCTTAAGTGTGTAGACCCTACGGGTTCGGGAATCATGCAGACATGACCGAGACAGCTCTCTGGCCAATAACCAACAGCAGGATCTGGATACCCATGTTGGCTCCCACATGTTCCACGATGATCTCATCGGATGAACCACGATGTCAAGGATTCAAGCAATCCCGTATACAATTCCCTTTGTCAATAGGTATGTTAATTGCCCGAGATTCGATCATCGGTATCCTAATACCTCGTTCAATCTCGTTACCGGCAAGTCACTTTACTCGTTCCGTAATGCATGATCCCGTGACTAACTACTTAGTCACATTGAGCTCATTATGATGATGCATTACCGAGTGGGCCCAGATATACCTCTCCGTCATACGGAATGACAAATCCCAGTCTTGATTCGTGCCAACCCAGCAAACACTTTCGGAGATACCTGTAGTGCACCTTTATAGTCACCCAGTTACGTTGTGACGTTTGGTACACCCAAAGCACTCCTACGGTATCAGGGAGTTACGAAATCTCATGGTCTAAGGAAATGATACTTGACATTAGAAAAGCTTTAGCAAACAAACTACACGATCTTGTGCTATGCTTAGGATTGGGTCTCGTCCATCACATCATTCTCCTAATGATGTGATCCCGTTATCAATGACATGCAATGTCCATGGTCAGGAAACCATAACCATCTATTGATCAACGAGCTAGTCAACTAGAGGCTCACTAGGGACATGTTGTGGTCTATGTATCCACACATGTATTATGGTTTCCAGTTAATACAATTATAGCATGAACAATAGACAATTATCATGAACAAGGAAATACAATAATAACCATTTTATTATTGCCTCTAGGGCATATTTCCAACAGTCTCCCACTTGCACTAGAGTCAATAATCTAGTTCACATCACTATGTGATTGTAATAAATCCAACACCCTTTGGGTTTGATCATATCACGCTTGTGAGAGAGGTTATTAGTCAACGGGTCTGAATCCTTCAGATCCGTGTGTGCTTCACAAATCTCTATGTCATCTCCCAGATGCAGCTACCACGCACTATTTGGAACTATTCCAAATAACTGCTCTATTATACGAATCCGGTCTACTACTCAGAGTCATCCGGATTAGGGTCAAAGTTTGCATCGACGTAACCCTTTACGACGAACTTCTTTTACCACCTCCATAATCGCGAAAAATTCTTAGTCCACTAGTTACTAAGGCTAAGTTTGACCGCTGTCATGTGATCCATTCCTGGATCACTCTTGTACCCCTTGATTGACTCATGGCAAGGCAGACTTCAGGTGCGGTACTCAGCATAGCATACTGTGGAGCCTACGTCTAAAGCATAGGGGACGACCTTCGTCCTTTATCTCTCTTCTACCGTTGTCAGGTCTTGAGTCTTACTCAATACTCACACCTTATAACACAACCAAGAACTCCTTCTTTGCCGATCTATTTTGAACTCCTTCAAAATCTTGTCACGGTATGTATTCATTTGAAAGTACTATTAAGCGATTTTGATCTATCCTTATAGATCTTGATGCTCAATGTTCAAGTAGCTTAATCCAGGTTTTCCATTGAAAAAGACTTTTCAAATAACCCTATATGCTTTCCAGAAACTCTGCATCATTTCTGATCAACAATATGTCAACAACATATACTCATCAGAAATTCTATAGTGCTCCCACTCACTTCTTTGGAAACACAAGTTTCTCATAAACTTTGTATAAACCCAAAATCTTTGATCACCTTCATCAAAGTGTATATTCCAATTCCGAGATGCTTACTCCAATCCTTAGAAGGATTGCTGGAGCTTTGCATACTTGTTAGCATCTTATAGGATTGACAAAACCTTCTGGTTGTATCATATACAACCTTTCCTCAAGAAGAATGTTGAGGAAACAATGTTTTTTACATCCTATCTGCAAGATTTAATAAATAATGTAGTAACTGCTAATATAATTCCAACAGACTCTTAGCATCGCTACGAGTGAGAAAGTCTCATCGCAGTCAACTCCTTGAACTTGTCGGAAAACATCTTAACGACAAGTCGAGCTTTCTTAATGGTGACACATACCATCATTGTCTGTCTTCCCTTTTAGAATCCATCTGTACTCAACAGCCTTACGACCATCGAGTAGTTCTTCCAAAGTCTACACTTTGTTTTCATACATGGATCCTCTCTCGGATTTTATGGCCTCTAGCCATTTGTCGGAATCCGGGCCCACCATCGCTTCTCCATAACTCGTAGGTTCATTGTTGTCTAGCAACATGACCTTCAAGACAGGATTACTGTACCACTCTGAAGTAGTACGCATCCTTGTTACCCTACGAGGTACGGTAGTGACTTGATCCGAAGCTTCATGATCACTATCATAAGCTTCTACTTCAATTGGTGTAGGCGCCACAGGAACAACTTCCTGTGCCCTGCTACACACTAGTTGAAGTGACGGTTCAATAACCTCATCAAGTCTCCACCATCCTCCCACTCAATTCTTTCGAGAGAAACTTTTCCTCGAGAAAGGACCCGTTACTAGAAACAATCACTTTTGCTTCCGGATCTGAGGTATACCCAACTGTTTCGGGTGTCCTATGAAGATGTATTTATCCGCTTTGGGTTCGAGCTTATCAGGATGAAACTTTTTTTTCACATAAGCGTCGTAGCCCCAAACTTTCAAGAAATGACAGCTTAGATTTATCTAAACCATAGTTCATACGGTGTCATCTCAACGGAATTACGTGGTGCCCTATTTAAAGTGAATGTGGTTGTCTCTAATGCCTAACCCATGAACGATAGTGGTAATTCGATAAGAGACATCATGGTATATGCCCCATATCCAATGGGGTGCATCTATGATGTTCAGACACACCATCACACTACGGTGTTCCAGGCGGTGTTAGTTGTGAAACAATTTCCACAATGTCTCAATTGTGTACCAAACTCCCAACTCAGATATTCATCTCTATGATCATATCAAAGACATTTTATCATCTTGTCACGACGATCTTAACCTTCACTCTGAAATTAGTTGAACCATTCAATAATTCAGACTTGTGTTTCATCAAGTAAATATACTCAGTATCTACTCAAATCATCTGTGAAGTAAGAACATAACGATATCCACTGCGTGCCTCAGCACTCATTGGACTGCACACATCAAAATGTATTACTTCCAACAAGTTGCTTTCTTGTTCCATTTTACTGAAAATGAGGCTTTCAGTCATCTTGCCCATGTGGTATAATTTGCATGTCTCAAGTGATTCAAAATCAAGTGAGTCCAAACGATCCATCTGCATGGAGTTTCTTCATGCGTATATACCAATAGACATGGTTCGCATGTCTCAAACTTTTCAAAAATGAGTGAGTCTAAAGATCCATCAACATGGAGCTTCTTCATGCATTTTATACCAATATGACTCAAATGGCAGTGCCACAAGTATGTGGTACTATCATCACTATCTTATATCTTTTGGCATGAACATGTGTATCACTACGATCAAGATTCAATAAACCATTCATTTTAGGTGCAAGACCATTGAAGGTATTATTCAAATAAACAGAGTAACCATTATTCTCCTTAAATGAATAACCGTATTGCGATAAACATAATCCAATTGTGTCTATGCTCAACGCAAACACCAAATAACAATTATTTAGGTTTAACACCAATCTCGATGGTAGAGGGAGTATGCGATGCTTGATCACATCAACCTTGGAAACACTTCAAAACCATATCATCATCTCACCTTTAGCTAGTCTCCGTTTATTCCGTAGCCTTTTATTTTGAGTTACTAACACTTAGCAATAGAACCGGTATCTATTACCATGGTGCTACTAGGAGTACTAGTAAAGTACACATCAGTATAATGTATATCCAATATACTTCTGTCGACCTTGCCAGCCTTCTCATCTACCAAGTATCTAGGGTAGTTCTACTTCAGTGACTGTTCCCCTCATTACAGAAGCACTTAGTCTCGGGTTTGGGTTCAACCTTGGGTTTCTTCAGTAGAGCAGCAACTGATTTGCCATTTCATGAAGTATCCCTTCTTGCCCTTGCCCTTCTTGAAACTAGTGGTTTCACTAACCATCAACAATTGATGCTCCTTCTTGATTTCTACTTTCGCGGTGTCAAACATTGCGAATATTTCAAGGATCATCATATCTATCCCTAATAGGTTATAGTTCATCACGAAGCTCTAGTAGCTTGGTGGCAATGACTTTGGAGAAACATCACTATGTCATCTGGAAGATTAACTCCCACTCGATTCAAGTGATTTTTGTACCCAGACAATCTGAGTACAAGCTCAACGGTTGAGCTTTTCTCAATTAGTTTGTAGGCTAAGAAACTTGTCGGAGGTCTCATACCTCTTGACATGGACACGAGCCTGAAATCCCAATTTCAGCCCTCGAAACATCTCATATGTTCCGCGACGTTTCGCAATCGTCTTTGGTGCCTCAATTCTAAACGTTTAACATTACTGAACTATCACGTAGTTATCAAAATGTGTATGTCAGATGTTCGCAACATCCACAGACAACGTTCGAGGTTCAGCACACCCAGCGGTGTATTAAGGACATAAGCCTTCTACGCAGCAATGAGGACAATCCTCAGTTTACGGACCCATTCCGCATAATTTCTACTATCAACTTTCAACTAAATTTTCTCTAGGAACATATCTAAAACAGTAGAACTAAAGCGCGAGCTACGACATAATTTGCAAAAACCTTTTGACTATTTTCAGCATAATTAAGTTCATCTTATGAACTCCCACTCAGATAGACATCCGTCTAGTCATCTAAGTGATACATGATCCGAGTCAACTAGGCCGTGTCCGATCATCACGTGAGACGGACTAGTCATCATCGGTGAACATCTTCATGTTGATCGTATCCACTATACAACTCATGTTTGACCTTTCGGTCTCTTGTGTTCCGAGGCCATGTCTGTACATGCTAGGCTCGTCAAGTCAACCTAAGTGTTTCGCGTGTGTAAATCTGGCTTACACCCGTTGTCTGTGAACGTTAGAATCTATCACACCCGATCATCACGTGGTGCTTCGAAACAACGAACTTTCGCAACGGTGCACAGTTAGGGGGAACACTTTCTTGAAATTATTATGAGGGATCATCTTATTTACTATCGTCGTTCTAAGCAAATAAGATGCATAAACATGGTAAACATAACATGCAATCAAATAGTGACATGATATGGCCAATATCATTTTGCTCCTTTTGATCTCCATCTTCGGGGCTCCATGATCATCATCGTCACCGGCATGACACCATGATCTCCATCATCGTGTCTCCATGAAGTTGTCTCGCCAACTGATTACTTCTACTACTATAGCTAACAGTTTAGCAATGAAGTAAAGTAATTACATGGCGTTATTCAATGACACGCAGGTCATACAATAATTAAAGACAACTCCTATGGCTCCTTCCAGTTGTCATACTCATTGACATGCAAGTCGTGGTTCCTATTACAAGAATATGATCAATCTCATACATCACATATATTTCATTCATCACATCCTTCTTGGTCATATCACATCACACGTCATATGCTGCAAAAACAAGTTAGACGTCCTCTAATTGTTGTTGCAAGTTTTTACGTGGCTGTTATAGGTTTCTAGCAAGAATGTTTCTTACCTACGCCAAAACCACAACGTGATATGCCAATTGCTATATACCCTTCATAAGGACCCTTTTCATCGAATCCGATCCGACTAAAGTGGGAGAGACTGGCACCCGCTAGCCACCTTATGCAACAAGTGCATGTCAGTCGGTGGAACCTGTCTCACGTAAGTGTACGTGTAAGGTCGGTCCGGGCCGCTTCATCCCACAATACCGTCGAAACAAGATAGGACTAGTAACGGTAAGCATACTGAACAAAATCAACGCCCACAACAACTTGTGTTCTACTCGTGCATAGAATCTACGCAATAGACCTAGCTCATGATGCCACTTTTGGGGAACGTAGTAGAATTTCAAAATTTTCTACGCATCACCAAGATCAATCTATGGAGATTCTAGAAACGAGAGAGGGGAGTGCATCTACATACCCTTGTAGATCGCGAGCAGAAGCGTTCAAGAGAACGGGGTTGATGGAGTCGTACTCGTCGTGATCCAAATCACCAATGATCCTAGCACCGAACGGACGGCACCTCCGCGTTCAACACACGTACGGAGCGGTGACGTCTCTTCCTTCTTGATCCAGCAAGGGGGAAGGAGAGGTTGAGGAAGACTCCGTCCAGCAGCAGCACAACGGCATGGTCATGATGGAGGAGCGTGGCACTCCAGCAGGGCTTCGCCAAGCACTCTGAGAGACTAGGAGGGAGAGGGGTAGGGCTGCGCCAGGAGAGATGGAAACTCATGTCCTTGGCAGCCCCCAAACCCCCACTATATATAGGGGAAGGGGAGAGGGGTCCGTCCCCCTCCAGATCCCATCTAGAGGGGAGGGGCGGCGGCCAGGAGGGGGAGACTTGCCCCCCAAGCAACGTGGAGGCGCCCCTCCCCTAGGGTTTCCAACCCTAGGCACCTTGGGCCCTTGGGGAGGGGCGCACCAGCTCACTAGGGGATGGTTCCCTCCCATATTCAGCCCATTAAGCCCCCCGGGGCAGGTGGCCCCACCCGGTGGACCTCCGGACACCTTTCGGTGGTCCGGGTACAATACCGATAACCCCCGAAACTATTCCGGTGACTAAAACTGGACTTCCCATATATAAATCTTTACCTCCGGACCATTCCGGAACTCCTCGTGACCTCCGTCATCTCATCCGGGACTCCGAACAGCATTCGGTAACCACATACAAACTTCCTTTATAACCCTAGCGTCATCGAACCTTAAGTGTGTAGACCCTACGGGTTCGGGAATCATGCAGACATGACCGAGACAGCTCTCTGGCCAATAACCAACAGCGGGATCTGGATACCCATGTTGGCTCCCACATGTTCCACGATGATCTCATCGGATGAACCATGATGTCAAGGATTCAAGCAATCCCGGATACAATTCCCTTTGTCAATCGGTTTGTTACTTGCCCGATATTCGATCGTTGGTATCCTAATACCTCGTTCAATCTCGTTACCGGCAAGTCACTTTACTCGTTCCGTAATGCATGATCCCGTGACTAACTACTTAGTCACATTGAGCTCATTATGATGATGCATTACCGAGTGGGCCCAGAGATACCTCTCCGTCATACGGAGTGACAAATCCCAGTCTTGATTCGTGCCAACCCAACAAACACTTTCGGAGATACCTGTAGTGCACCTTTATAGTCACCCAGTTACATTGTGACGTTTGGTACACCCAAAGCACTCCTACGGTATCAGGGAGTTACACAATCTCATGGTCTAAGGAAATGATACTTGACATTAGAAAAGCTTTAGCAAACGAACTACACGATCTTGAGCTATGCTTAGGATTGGGTCTCGTCCATCACATCATTCTCCTAATGATGTGATCCCATTATCAATGACATCCAATGTCCATGGTCAGGAAACCATAACCATCTATTGATCAACGAGCTAGTCAACTAGAGGCTCACTAGGGACATGTTGTGGTCTTTGTATCCACACATGTATTACGGTTTCCAGTTAATACAATTATAGCATGAACAATAGACAATTATCATGAACAAGGAAATACAATAATAACTATTTTATTATTGCCTCTAGGGCATATTTCCAACACAACAAGTCAGTGACGGATACTTTGACGCTGAGAGTTAAAGAGGAGCACGACCTCATTGGAATTGATCTGTTGTCTGTTCCATATGAGGAGTTCTTCCAGTTTTTCAATCAACAGGCCCTCGATAAAACAATCATCACTTGCTACTGTCTGTAAGTACTACTTCTGTAATTAAGTCTCTATATATAGCTCAGCTCTTTCATTGCATGTATATATAATTATCCTCACTATATTATGCAGATTGAAGATCGCCGAATTGAAAAAAAAGATAAATTGTTGATATTGGGTTCATTGACACAAATCTCATGGATGAATGGAATGTTAAACATGATGCCAAATAAAGCGAGGCCAACTTGCTCGCATCGTTACTTCGAAATCAAAACAAAGATATAATACTCTTTCCTTACGAATACAGGTGAGTGTTACTGTCTTGTGCATATTCAGTTTCCCTTATTACTCGAGGTTATAGTGATGTAATTGATGAGTTATGCATGCGTGCGCATCTTCCACTTTATTCTGCTAGAGATTAAGCTTGAGCAGAGACTAGTAACCGTCGTAGACTCGAAACGAAAAAATCCCGAGGAGTATGCGACCATGACTAAAATGCTCGAGAAGTAAGTTCAATAGATCATTATCGCACTAATCAGCAACTTTGTTCAATTGCTGATATCAAGTAATTGTTTTCTTTGTCTGGCAGGGTTTGGAAAAAGTTCAGCGCACAAGCTTCGGGACTGTCGACGGAGCTGCGATTTAACCACCCAAAAGTAAGTACTACTAGCTAGTTTCGTGCATCTCCCATTGATTCTAGCTAGTTTCATCAATACAATTTAGCATGCTTGCTTATCAGTTTGATTGATGATCTATTTCTTGTAAAGTGGTTGTGGCAGGAACCTAGAATAATTACTGTGCATACTACATTTGCAAGTTCATCCGCCACACGACCTGTGAGCGGGGCTACTCTAAAATCCAATATGAAGTACGTAAGCAATAATATTCACAATTTTATTTTATTACCATCATTTGTGTTGAGTTTCATTCATATATATGTATTGACCCCCTTCTTCAAATTAGATGTGGCAGATGCGGGATGAACTCCTACCACAAGATCGCATACAAGCAACTCAAGTGGAATTGGCGGGATTCTTTCTTGACCACGTCATCGACAAAGACAGAGAATACCATGTCAAAGTTGAGTTCAGATGTTAGGGGATTGTAAGAGATCTTATATTGTATATATGTAGCGAGTAGCGTCGGATAGATATACAAAAACTTGTTGTTCGACCAATCTCTTGGAGAAGGAGAGGTCGATCACCTCTCTCTGTATATGTTCATGACGATCTTCTGTACTTAATGGTTTCCTTCATTTTCTTACTAGCTAGCTAGCATGTCAAGTCCTCTCTATACGTATAATACGTAGCGTCAACCAAGCATGGAGATAAGAGAGGACACTTCTCTCTATTAGCTAGCTAACACAATATATGAAACCCCTAAATTAACCCTACAAAACCCCCAAACCCCCCTCCCCCCTTTCAGAAAAAAAACAAAAACCCGAGCCCCTGAACTGTTGACGTGTGGAAGCCTTTTGGTCCCGGTTGGTGGCACCAACCGGGGCAAAAGGCCCTCCTGCCTGGGCAAGCCACAGCGGCCACGTGGAGCCCCATCTGTCTCGGTTCGTGGGTGAACCGGGACTAAAGGTGTTGGGCTTTAGTACTGACACTATAGTCCCGGTTCGGCAATCGGGACAAATGGGCCTTATGAACCGGGACAAATGGGGCTTTTTCTACTAGTATCATCGTCTAGACGCTACTTTCGTCGAAGGGTTGGCCATCTCCTAGCTGCGGTCCACGCTCATCTAGGGCCCGGTGCAGCAGGACCGGGCTCATCTCGCGCCCAGCAGCATGACTGGCCTTGGCGCTCGACAGCAGGACCGAGCTCGTCTCACGCCCGCAACAGGACCATGCTCGTCTCGCGCCCAGTGCCACTTGACGGGGCGATGGAGGCCAGTTTGGCCGACCTATTGGCTCTCGGCACTAAGGACAGCCCAGGGGGTGCGAAAGGAGGGTCTTTCCCGCTCGTGTCTTTGGGTGGGGTAGCGATGGATCTCGAGTGAGGTGGTGTTAAGGTTTTGGATGCGGGGGCGGTGACCCTGGTGGTGGGTCCGCGGTGCTCATGGGCAGAGCCCGTGGCTTGGTGATGCCTGGTTGCCACGGTCCTGTGGACGGCATGGTAGCCAGGGTGTGGCGTTCGGTGCCGGTGAATGGTGGCCGGGGTGAAAACCTGCTCTATCTTCAGACGGACTGGCGGCGGCGAAGCTCGTTCCCTTCTTGAAGGCGTTGCCGCGACTCTCATTGCCCATTGTGTTGCTTCACGGGAAACTCTGATGCTCGGATCGGGCGGTAGCGGTGCTATGGTTTTGTTCCCTTCCTGAATGCGCCTCCTTGAAGCCCACGGTTCGTCGTATGCGTCTTCAACTCTTCGCGTAGTGCTAGGGATGGTGTTGCTGTGCTCAGCGCCTATATATATCCTGCCTTGCGTGTGTGTGCATGTGTTGTGCAGGCGTGCGTTTGTACCAGATGGTGTTGATCATTGCTTTATATATAAAGCGGGGCGAAAGCCTTTTTGATCGAACTCATCTGAAAATAGTGGTGTTGAATTTTACACTTGGGCCATGAGCAACTCTGACTTCGCCAGATTCTTTGTTTCTGTAAAACAAAGGGTTTAGGGTTTGTGGCACACCTTCAACATGGGTGGCCTTTGTATTATATAGAGGGTACGTCATCGTGCACAAATACAATTACAACTATAATACATGTAGGCCCAGTATATACAGAGTCTAACACCCTCCCTCAATCTCAACCGTGCTCAGAAGAATTCACTAGGTTGAGATTGCGTCTACAACCTTCAAACTGAGGAAGAGGCAGTGGCTTGGTGAAGATGTCAGCAAGTTGATCTTTGAAGGGATGAACTTGATAAGAAGCAGCTTCTGGGAAACACGTTCTCTGACAAAGTGGTAATCAACTTCAATGTGTTTTGTTCGGGCATGGAATACAGGATTCGAAGACAGATACGTAGCACCATATTATCACACCAAGAACAGGAGGTTGCTCCTGAGAGATCCTCAACTCTCGAAGCAAGGACTGTATCCAAATCAGCTCAGTTGTAGCATTTGCAACCGCTTTGTACTCAGCCTCAGTACTACTGCGAGACACTGTTGCTTGTTTACGAGCACTCCAGGCGATCAAGTTAGCACCAAGAAACACTGCATAGCCCCCCGTTGATCATTGGTCATCCAGATTTCCAGCCCAATCTGCATCAGAGAACGCGGACAGAGCTCCAGATGTTGCCGGTTGCAGATGCAAGCCATAAGAAGAAGTCAACCGAATATAGCATAAAATACGCTTGACAGCAGTCCAATGAGAATCTCAAGGTGCATGAAGAAACTGGCAGACACGGTTAACATCATAAGAGATATCCGGACGAGTGATAGCCAAGTACTGCAGACCACCAACAATACTGCGATACTCAGTGGCCTCCTCGGCAGGAAGAAGTGAACCATCGAGAGCGGACAGTTTGTCAGTAGAGGACATAGGTGTAGTAGCAGTCTTACACTTGAGCATACCGGCGCGTCAAAGGACATCAAGAGAATACTTCTGCTGGGTCAGTGTCAAACCAGAGGCAGAGTACGAGACCTCCAGACCGAGAAAATAGTGCAGCTTCCCAAGATCCTTAACCGCAAAATCAACACGTAAGGAAGAAACCAAGCGATCCGCAACAAACACCAAATAGCTGACAAGAATGATATCATCAACGTAGACTAGCAGGTACATAGTAACTGTAGGACGCTGGAGAAGAAACAGCGAGGTGTCAACCGTAGATGGAACAAAACCATGAGCCCGAAGAGTGGTTCCAAGGCGTGCATGCCACGCACGCGGAGCCTGCTTCAGTCCATAGAGTGCCTTAACAAGGCAACACAGATGCTGCGGACGAGCTGGATCAACAAAACCAGGAGGCTGACGCATATAGACCTCCTCCTCGAGTACACCATGCAGAAAGGCATTCTGAACATCAAGTTGGTGAAGAGACCATTCTCGAGTGACAGCCAGTGAGAGCAGAAGGCGAATGGTAGTTGGTTTAACCACAGGACTGAAGGTATCCTCGTAATCAAGACCCTGGCACTGTTTGAATCCTTTAGCAACCAGGCGAGCCTTATATCGCTCAATAGAACCATCAGCATGGCGCTTGACCTTAAAAACCCACTTGGAATCAATAACATTGGCACCCGTCCTGGGGGAACTAAACACCACATACCATTCTGAAGAAGAGCCTGGTATTCTTGTTCCATCGCAAGACGCCAGTGAGGAATACTCAGAATGTGGCTGGAAACAGAAAAAGGCAACTGATGACTCTTGCCTTGCTGACAGGCATCACAGACAGCAGCATCATTATTTCTAGACTCTGACGGTAGCTCATGATGGTGGAGAATATGGCGAACAATGGGTAGCGCAGGATGACCAAGGCGTGAGTGCCACAATGCAGGAGACACATGAATCCCGCTGAAGACTTGAAGATCAGCAGCGGCAGCAGGCATGGCGGTGGGTGCATCCAGAGCATACAAGCCTCGGCGGAAACGACCTCTAAGAAGTATGTCCCTCGTAGCTCGGTCCTTAACAAGAAGATGAAACGGGTGAAACTCACAAAAGACATTATTATCCTGAGTAAGTCTAGGAACAGAGAGTAAATTACGAGTAACAGAGGGAACACGAAGAACATTCTTAAGATGCAAATTCCTAGAGGTGTTCGTGAGAAGTGATGCCTGACCAATATGAGAGATGCGCATACCTGCCCCATCTGCCGTGTGAACCTTGTCGTTGAAGGAAATATGCCCTAGAGGCAATGATAAAGTTATTATTTATTTCCTTATTTCATGATAAATGTTTATTATTCATACTAGAATTGTATTAACCAGAAACATAATACATGTGTGAATACATAGACAAACATAGTGTTACTAGTATGCCTCTACTTGACTAGCTCGTGAATCAAAGATGGTTAAGTTTCCTAGCCATGGACAATAGAGTTGTCATTTGATTAATGGGATCACATCATTAGGAGAATGATGTGATTGTCATGACCCATTCCGTTAGCCTAGCACTTGATCGTTTAGTATATTGCTATTGCTTTCTTCATGACTTATACATGTTCCTGTAACTATGAGATTATGCAACTCCCGTTTACCGGAGGAACACTTTGGGTGCTACCAAACGTCACAACGTAACTGGGTGATTATAAAGGAGTACTACAGGTGTCTCCAAAGGTACATGTTGGGTTGGCGTATTTCGAGATTAGGTTTTGTCACTCCGATTGTCGGAGAGGTATCTCTGGGCCCTCTCGGTAATGCACATCACTATAAGCCTTGCAAGCAATGTAGCTAATGAGTTAGTTACGGAATGATGCATTACGTAACGAGTAAAGAGACTTGCCTGTAACGAGATTGAACTAGGTATTGGATACCGACGATCGAATCTCGGGCAAGTAACATACCGATGACAAAGGAAACAACGTATGTTGTTATGCGGTTTGACCGATAAAGATCTTCGTAGAATATGTAGGAGCCAATATGGGCATCCAGGTTCCGCTATTGGTTATTGACCGAGAATAGTTCTAGGTCATGTCTACATAGTTCTCGAACCCGTAGGGTCCGCACGCTTAAGGTTTTGATGACAGTTTTATTATGAGTTTATAAGTTTTGATGTACCGAAGTTTGTTCGGAGTCCCGGATATGATCATGGACATGACGAGGAGTCTCGAAATGGTCGAGACATAAAGATTGATATATTGGACGACTATATTCGAACACCGGAAGTGTTCCGGGTGATTTCGGAGAAAACCGGAGTGCCGGGGGGGTTACCGGAACCTCCCGGGAGAGTATTGGGCCTTATGGGCCTTAGGGGAAAGGAGAGAGGGGCGGCCAGCATGGGCCGCGCGCCCCCTCCCCCCTCTGGTCCGAATTGGACTAGGAGGGGGGGCGGCACCCCCCCTTTCCTTCCCCCTCTCCCCCTTCCTTCCCCCTCCTAGTAGGAGTAGGAAAGGAGGAGTCCTACTCCTACTAGGAGGAGGATTCCTCCTCCCTTGGCGCGCCCAAGGGGCCGGCCGGCCTCCTCCCTTGCTCCTTTATATACGGGGGCAGGGGGCACCCCATAGACACACAAGTTGATCTACGGATCGTTCCTTAGCCGTGTGCGGTGCCCCCTCCACCATATTCCACCTCGGTCATATCGTCGCGGAGTTTAGGCGAAGCCCTACGCCGATAGAGCATCATCATCGTCACCACGCCATCGTGCTGACGGAACTCATCCCCGACGCTTTGCTGGATCGGAGCCCAGAGATCGTCATCGAGCTGAACATGTGCTGAACTCAGAGGTGCCGTACGTTCGGTACTTGGATCGGTCGGATCGTGAAGACGTACGACTACATCAACCACGTTGTCATAACGCTTCCGCTTATGGTCTACGAGGGTACGTGGACAATACTCTCCCCTCTCGTTGCTATGCCATCACCATGATCTTGCGTGTGCGTAGGAATTTTTTTGAAATTACTACGTTCCCCAACACACGACATTATTCATGAGAGGTCGCCTCCCTATTCTCCCCAGTCAAACGAGGTTGCCGAGCGGAAAAACCGTACTCTAACTGATCTGGTTAACGCCATGTTAGATACATCGGGTTTATCCAAGGCATGGTGGGGGGAGGCTATATTGACGGTATGTCATGTCCTGAATAAAGTTCCGACAAAGGATAATGAGATCACTCCCTATGAGAAATGGGCTGTTTGGCTAAAGTCTATGTGCCGATCCCCAAAAAGCGTAAGCTTGGACCCAAGACTGTGGACTGCGTTAATTTGGGCTACGTTAAGAACAGCGTTGGCTATAGATTTCTAGTAGTGAAATCTGAGGTACCTGACCAGAAGGTCGGTACAATTATGGAGTCTAAGGATGCTACATTCTTTGAGGATATTTTTCCCATGAGAGATATGCAAAGCACTTCTAGACAGGAATCTGAGGAGACTCCTGAGCCTGCCATTCCTATGGAATATTATGAACGAACACATGATGAAAATCCTGAGGAGGATGACGAGGAAACCCTTGGTAGGGGCAAGAGACAAAGGACTGCAAAGACCTTTGGTGATGATTTCTTTGTGTACCTCATGGATGATACTCCCACTTCTATCTCAGAAGCGTATGCCTCTCCAGAAGCTGACTACTGGAAGGATGCAGTCCGTAGCGAGATGGATTCCATCATGGCTAACAGGACATGGGAGATCACTGAGCGTCCCTATGGTTGCAAACCATTGGGATGTAAGTGGGTGTTCAAAAAGAAGCTTAGGCCCGACGGTACGACTGAAAAGTACAAGGCTAGGCTTGTGGCCAAGGGCTATGAACAGAAAGAAGAGGAAGATTTCTTCGATACTTATTCACCTGTGGCTAGACTGACCACCATTCGAGTATTACTCTTGTTGGCAGCCTCACATGGTCTTCTCGTCCATCAAATGGATGTGAAGACGGCTTTTCTGAATGGAGAGCTAAATGAGGAAATCTACATGCAACAACCAGATGGCTTTGTGATAGATGGTCAGGAAAGAAAGGTGTGTAGGTTGCTGAAATCTTTATATGGCCTGAAGCAAGCACCTAAGCAATGGCATGATAAGTTTAATACAACTCTGACATCTGTTGTCTTCGTTGTTAATGAAGCTGACAAATGTGTATACTATCGCCATGGTGGGGGCGAAGGAGTTATACTATGCTTGTATGTTGATGACATACTGATATTCGGAACCAACCTCAAAGTCATTGAGGAGGTTAAGTCATTTCTGTCTCAGAACTTTGAGATGAAGGATCTTGGTGTGGCTGATGTTATCTTGAACATCAAGCTACTGAGAGATAATAAGGGTGGGATCACACTTCTGCAATCCCATTATGTTGAGAAGGTGTTGAGTCGTTTTGGATATTCGGACTGCGCACCATCTCAAACACCATATGATCCTAGCGTGTTGATTCGAAAGTCCAAAGGCATGGCTAAAGACCAATTGAGATATTCTCAAATCATTGGTTCACTGATGTACCTAGCGAGCGCAACGAGGCCTGACATCGCATTTGCTGTGAGCAAACTGAGCCGGTTTGTTTCCAAACCGGGTGATGTACATTGGCATGCTATTCAAAGAGTTATGCGCTATCTGAAAGGTACTATGAACTATGGACTTCACTATACCGGAGACCCGTCGGTACTTGAAGGGTATAGTGATGCGAATTGGATCTCTGATGCTGAAGAGATGAAGGCCACAACTGGGTATATGTTTACTCTTGGAGGTGGCGCTGTTTCCTGGAAGTCTTGCAAGCAAACGGTCTTAACGAGATCGACAATGGAAGCAGAATTAACAGCATTAGACACTTCTGGTGTTGAAGCAGGATGGCTTCGAGATCTTTTGATGGACTTGCCACTGGTTGATAAACCGGTTCCGGCTATCCTTATGAACTGTGATAATCAGACTGTCATCACCAAGGTGAAGAGTTCAAAGGACAACATGAAGTCCAACAAACACATAAGAATGAGATTAAAAGCTGTCAGAAAATTAAGAAACTCCGGAGTGATAGCGTTGGACTATGTCCATACGGCTAAGAGTCTGGCCGATCCCTTTACGAAAGGGCTATCACGTGTAGTGATAGATAGTGCATCGAGGGAGATGGGTATGAGACCCACATGAGTTACCATGGTGGTAACCCAACCTATGTGATCGGAGATCCCGTGAAGTAGGACCTGGGAAAACAAGCTAGTGGTGAACCGAGGAGAGTAACTTTACTAACCCACTCTGTTGGAGATGCAATACTCTCGGAAACTGTATGGAAGGATGACTACTGTCTTAATGTGTTCCAAGGCTTATATGTATAAGCAAGATGCTATCCTACAGATCGATCTTTGGAGGAACATACCTATGTGAGCCCGACTGCTAGTCACAGTCTATGAGGTTGGAGTGATCTCTAGTAAGCTCATGAATAGGCCAGGAGTGTGACTTATATGCTCCACCCGAGGGGTCAGCCTTTGGCAGCCCAGTACTAGTAAGACATGTGGTGAAACTTCTTTACGCCAAACTGACAATTCAAGGCATAGTCCATTGTTCAGTTGTGAAGGAGTGTAGCTACTTGCTCTAGGTGAAGCTCAACCTTAACAGGTCTTCACTGAAACACTAGTAGATCAAAACAACATTTGGAACAAAGGACAAAGTGGGCCTCTAAGATCTGGTGGGGGATTGTTGAAATGTGAGATGGGCCTAGAGCCCACATGACAATTTCAGATTTGATCACTAAGGGCCCATGTAGGTGGCATGACAAGGTGGTGGGAAGTTTAGTCCCACCATGCTAGTGGAAGAGAAGTTGGAGTGGTTTATAAGGGTGGCTCTTCTACATGCTATTGGAGCTTGAGAAGAGAAGAGGCCCTCGCGCGCTCCTCCTCCGCCGCCCGCTCTCACGCGACGCAGGTTGCGGGTTGCGGGAATGAGCCGAGCCGAGCTCACACCTATGCGCTTATTTTTACCAGTCACTAACGGAGAGGTTCTGACAGCAGGGCCACGATCTGAGACGTCGGATCGTGGGCTGTCCCGGACTCGGACGTGGGTCAAGCCCACGTCTCTCCACGCGGCTGCGTCTATATAAGTGTGTTGTGTCCCCTAACCCTAGCCGCCATGAACAGATCACATCTGCTCACGCGCACGCCCACCGTCGTTCCTTGCTGCTGCTGTCGCCGGTGACTCCATCCCGTCCGCCGCGTATACGGTCGACAGGAGAGCAGGTCTCCGAAACCACGCCCTTCTGGTTCCTGTACGGGGTGAGGGGCGAATAGGTTCTTGGGCAGCGATTACGCGACTGCTCGATTCCGATCGTCTACTTCCTCTACGTCCGCGTCGCCTTCATCATCACCATGTCCACCGACGCCGACCGTACCGCCGCCGAGAAAGCTGAAGCCGACAAGAAGGCCACCGAGGACGCCGCTGCTGCCACCAAAGCCGCGGCCTCTGCGTGGCCTACTGAAGGGTATAGCTCGTTTATCCCGCTCCTGATTATTTTCATATTAGCAGTACTAGCAGTATGTGTAGATTTGTCTACTGTTTGCTTAGTACGTGCATGTTTAGATCAAAGTCAGTACGTCATCAACTTAGTCAATGCCATGCTAGTGATTTACTCGTGAATTAATTTAATCGAGAAATTGCCTATTTACTCAACACGTTTATCTTCAAGGAATAAGCCCAGTTACGTCAGCAAACTGGACGCGCACCGTGAAGATTTTTTGCCTCAGGTCTTCTGGCCTTGAATTGAACGCAGTTCTTAACATCCTTAGGTGGTTTCCTTATCTAGAAAAGCTCTACATCATTGTGAGCACTCATCTTTGCCTGCTTTGAATGTTTGATTTGGTTGACAAATTATCTAGTCTAGTTTGCAACAGCTTTAACATATACCTCTTATTTCCATTTTACAGTTTCAAAAACAGAATGAGAAGGATAAGAAAAATGACCCTCAATACGACCCTTCACATCCAATCGAATGTCTTCAGACCCATCTCAAAAAAGTGGTGTTTAAGTCATTCGTAGGCTATGAGAAACAGGTTAACTTTGCGAGGTTCTTTGTTTTGCATGCAAAAGTGCTCAAAAAGGTCGAATTTGAAGTATATGGCCAGTGCAACACTATATCAGTGGCTTATCATCACACACTGCTAAAAGTGGAAAACAGAGCTTCTCGAGATGCTCAGTTTGAATTCAGGAGTAAACATCGTCGTGCTGAGTATGATGCACATATCCATGATGTTATCCGTGGCCGACCCCTTTGGACAACCATAGACATGGTTGATGCCGGGCCAATAGCTCCTGTGCGACACATTTGAGGTGAATTGGCTTGAGTGCGACGTTGTTCAAGCAAATGGCTGTGGTGCGACACATTTGAGCAGGTAAATAGCCCACGCACGACATGGCTGTTTAATGTGGTTAAATTGGTCGTCAACCAAGCCCGTTTATGTTAGGACATGTGGGTCCAACTTGATTGCTCCTCAAAACAGCTGACAGTGCCCTGCCGCCCGACCGTGTCGAGCCCGCCACTCTGCCCCCTCCCCCCTCTTCTCCGGTGGCGGCGGATCTTGCGTTCTCCGGCGGCGGTGGAGCCCTCGTTCTCAACGGCGGCGGAGCCTTCGTCCTCAAAAAATGGTGAGTGAGAACCCTAGTCCCCCTCCCGTTCCTCTCTCGGCCCCATAGATCTCAGCTCGTTTCCTCTGTTTTCGCTTGTTGAATCGATAGGTTGTGAGGGGAGCCCGTGGGCATACTGAGATGGAGCCGCCAGATTCAACTTCGAATAGGTAATGCGTCTCTCTCCGACCCAATTTTGCATGCAATTAGGGCCTAGTCTGCTCTTTCTCACGGGCTCACACTGTCCGCCACTGACAGAGGGGATGCTGCCGTTCGGACCTTCGAATTGACGGTCAATTTCTTTCCATCCAAGGCAAAATTAGTTGATGGTAGCATTCAGAACATTGAGAGAGACACAATTGTTAAATGGGAGGTTGAGTTTACAGAGATTGATCCACAAGTTCTACAGAACATGGGAGAGAAGGCAGTGAAGAAATGGGTGGAAAAAATTGGGGAGAATGTTGTTTGGGGTCCAGAGCAAGAAGTATCACTGTTGCGGTTTGATGATTGGAAAGGAGAGTATGTCAGAATGGAAGATGGTGAACAGATTGTTGATGAAATCGATCGGCAAAATGGCTGGACAAGCAAAAGAGCTAATTTTTTTGCTGAGCTGGTTGATCTGAATATTTTTTCGAAGGTTGGATATGTGCCATCACAATTGGCTGCGCAGATGGTAGATGATGATTGGGCTACACAGAGGCCATTGATTCCCATGTGTACTGAACTTACAGTAATAGCCGAAGAGGGACAGGTTACTGGAACTGAAACTGAAACTGCAGCAACTGTTGATTGGAATGTAGTTGAATTAGATGAGCCTACTGATTTGGTCATTGCACCAATGCCTGACATTGAGATGGCCAAACTTTTTGGCATTCCAGTCGATGACAGAGATAAGCAGGAGAGGGGCGAATCTAGTTTGCCTGCTAATGTTGATGAAGATGTAGATGGACAATTGATGGAACAAGCTACAGATGAAGTAGATGATGCACATGATGATGAGCTGGTGCATGTGTATGACAAAGAAAACCCTGTCATTGAAGTAGGCAAGTTGTTCCCAAGCATGAAGGAGTTTAGGATGTGTTTCAAGACTTATGCAGTGAAACATGAGTTTGATGCCAAGACTGTTTGGACTGATAGAAAGAAGTTTTATGCGAGGTGCAGAGGATTTGATGGTAGTGTCAAGCCTTGCAAGTGGTACATATCTGCTAGACTGCAACCTGATGGAAGTACTGTCAGGGTTAACCAAATCCCCAATCAACATACTTGTATTACAAGTTCACAGAGAGTATCAACCATGACATCACAACTTTGGGTTGCAGAAAAGATCACCCCAATTTTAGTCAAAACACCAAACACTACTGCCAAGAAACTCAAAGTAGACTTGGAAAAGATGAACCCCATTAAACTGAAATATACCACAGTGTGGAAGGCAAAACAAAGGACAATGAAAAATTTATATGGTGATTGGGCAAATACATTTAGGATGCTTTACAACTTCAAAGCAGAGGTGGAAAAGAGGTCACCTGGTAGTGTTGTGGAGATAGATACAGAGGTATCAGCCAAAGGTGAAGTCAAGTTCTCCAAGTTTTTTATGGCTTTGAAGCCTTGCATAGATGGCTTCAAAGTAGGGTGCCGTCCATATTTGAGCATAGACTCATCATTTTTGACAGGCAAGTGGAATGGTCAGTTGGCAGCATGCAATGCTCTAGATGGACACAACTGGATGTTTCCTATTGCTGTTGGCTTGTTTCAGTCAGAAACAGAGGCTTCGTGGACATGGTTCATGATCCAGTTGAAAAGATGCCTAGGGCCAGTGTCACCTTTGGCTATACACACAGATGCATGTAAGGGGCTTGAAAATTCAGTGAAAAATGTTTTCCCACATGCTGAGCAGAGGGAGTGCTTCGGTCATTTGTGGATGAATTTGATCAAAAAATTTAGAGGAGAAGAGTTTGGGCGCATGTGGCCAGCAGCAAGATCTTACACTAGACAGACACACAAATATCATCTTGATAAGATAATGGCAGCATGTGATGAGTTTGGTCCATGGCTGAACACCTACCATTCTTTGTTATGGTACAGGTCAGCATTCAACACTGCCATCAAGTGTGACCACATCAACAACAATTTAGCAAAGAGTTTCAACAACAAGGTGAAGGAGTTAAAAGATTTGCCTGTGCATGACATGGTTGACCAAATCAGGATCATGCTCATGCAGTTGTGGGAATTGAGAAAAAGGATAGGTGATTGTCTGCAAGGTGATAAGCTTCCAGCAGTGGTACAACAGGTGGTCAATAGGAGCAGAAGTCTTTCACATTTGTTTGTTGAAAAATCTTCACCTTGGGGTGCTGAAGTTAGAGATAGCAAAACTGGAAGGAGACATGTTGTTAACACTGAATTGCATGATTGCACTTGCCTCGAGTGGCAACACACTGGTAAACCATGTGAGCATGCCATTCTTTTCTTAGCATCCCAACCGAAGATAAACATGCACCCATATCTGCATGAATATTATTCGGTAGCACGATTCAAAGCTGCATATGCTACTCCAATTCCAGCACTTACAGATCAGTCTCAGTGGCCTGAAGTGGACATTGAATTTTCCATGTGTCCTCCCTTGACGAAAAGAAAGGCTGGCAGGCCTAAACAGAGTAGATTCAAGGCATGGTTTGAGAAAGGTGGGAGTAGTAAGAAGGGAAAGAAAGATGAAAAGCCAAAAAGGGCCCAAAAAGGTAACAAAAACAGATGCAAATTGTGCCAGGAACTTGGGCACAGAGTGGGATCTGTCAAATGCCGTTACACTCCTGATAAGCCAAAGTATGTTCTTGTTTATTTGTCTGCCTTTGATTTGGTGCTTTTTTCCAATTACTATATCTATAACATTTTCTGCACAGGAGGAAGCGAGCAAGTCAGCCCCTTGTTGTTGAACAGTGTTGGCCGACAAAAAAAGCAAGAGTCAATGGCGGTAGAAAGAAGAGAAGTGTTCCTGAGTCTGAGCAGACTGAAGAATATCCTGCTGCAGTCAACATTCAGACTGAAGAAACTGATGTGGAGGTGCACACCGAAGAAACTGAACCTGAGCGTGTCGAGGTTCAGACTGAAGAAACTGAACCTGAGCGTGTCGAGGTTCAGACTGAAGAAACTCAACCTGAGCGTGTCGAGGTTCACAGTGAAGAAACCCATGTTGAGGTACACATCAAAGAAACTGAAACTGGTGTCAACATTGAGACTGAAGACACTGATCACGAGGGTATTGGCGAGGTGTTAAAAAGACCAGTGAAGAAAACCAAGATGATCAGTGAACTTGTGTGTGTTGAAGAACCAAAAACAAGAAGGGCCAAGGCGAAGAAGGGCACACGACGTGGTAGGAAGAAGTAGAACAAAGAACAGTTTGAAAATTTGGTGCATGTAATAATATTTGTAACTTGGTGCGTACTGGTAGTCACTATGTATCCCCATATTTCTATTTGAACTTGTTTGTCTAAACCAGCCAAATAAAATTCAAATTTAAATTTAAATTTAAATTTAAATTTGGGCTATTGATATTTTAGTGCTATCTAAAGTACCTCAACTGAAATATGTTTGCTTGCTGATCATTCCGAGCCCTTTTGGTAAGTTGAACTCATAGTCATGAAAAGTGTGTTTCAAATGACCTCCAAAGGTAGGGTAAACGGCCTCATATTTAAGCAAGTTTTGTTGGCACTTTGTCTAAACCAGCCAAATAATTTTTCTACACATCTATTCTACCTATATAGTGTAAATCTAAAGTCTCACTATTTATTGAATTAATTTTCTATTATTTTCTTTTCTTTTTGAAAAAACAAGGTTTAATAGAAAATTATATATAAAACAAGTTTAAAACATGAAAATGAGAAAAGTAAGTTCAGATCTTTCTTAGTCAATCCAAAATGAAAATGAGAAAACAAGGTTTTCACACTTTTCATTTTCAAAACCCCACCTACTCTCGGGTGCCCACTACTCTCTCCCTTGAACTACATACTACATTGTTTGAGGAATGACAATTTTGTGAAGGATTTTTCGTAAAAATGTATGTAAACCATATTTATGTTTTTTCTCATTACTATACGACATAATAAGACTATGTGCGCAAGTTTTATATTTTTTTGATTTTTTTTGAATTAGTTATGCTCAACCCTAATCAGTCAAAACCTCTCAAAACCCCTCAAAACCCCTCAAAACCCCGCACACTACCTGGTCGTCGATCGTTTTACATGGACGGTTGAGATCAGGCGCTAGGGTTAGCTACAGTGTGCAGCGATCCGCATGAGATGCACTGATTGGTTGACGCGGTGGGGTTTGGATCAGCCTCTCTCGTTGGAGCATCAGGACCGTTCATTTGAATCCAACGGCAAGAGTTGACGCGGTGCATGGACCAAGCCTACGCAGTGCCCTTTCCATCGTTGCATGCGTGCCCGTGCCCACCCGCAGCATGCATGCCCACCCGCAGGACTGCGCCCGTCGTTGGTCGTTGCATGCATGCCTCGACGTAGCCCTGCCCCGCCACCCCTATCAACGCAGTAACCTGTCGCATGCCTACCATTAGAACCGATGCAGCGTCGCATCAAAGCATGCACCAAGCCACAATGCAGCAGCCCAATGAAGACAACCAAAAAGCAAACGCTGCAGGGCGTGCCGTGCATGGCGTGCTCCTCTTTGAGGACGCAATACTGGCATGGGGTATCGATGTGGGTATAGATGCAGTTCAAACGACGTGCTGCCCATTACAAGATGGGTAAATGAAGGCATCCATTATTGTCACGTCTCACATCGACCGAACGTTGCCCTCAAAAAAAAATCGACCGAACGTTGCTCTCTAGCCGGCTAGCCCTAGCAAGATGGGCTATGACATGAATGCACGGGCGGCACACGCAGAGAACCCGGGGCAGGCGTGTCCCCTTGACCCACGACGGCACAGACGCGTGCATGATCCCGCCCCCCTTGACCCGCGACCGTCACAGCCCATTTCCCACGCTCGTGTACACACTTCCATGGGGCGCCACCAAACGCCGCCCGCCCATTAATTCTACCCAGTGTAACCACAGCGCTTCCATCAAAAACCACGTCGCTCTTGGGCTATTTAAACCGGGCACTATCGTCTTCCTCTTCCTCCTCATCCACACCCCATCCTCTTCCTCCTCTGCCCTCCTTCTTCCTTCTTCTCCATCAAACCCGATCGAGCCCTCGAGCCACCGGGCGCCACCATGCAGTACAACGCCCCCACCTACCAACTCCCCCCAACCGTGCCGGAAAGGCTCTACCCGAACGGAGTGTACTGGGGAGTACCCTTAGGGTTTGGGCCATCTCAAGGTGGAGGGGCGCAAGGGAGTTGACGCAGTTCTTCCTTGCGGCCGGCTTCCGCCACCTCCCCCGCGGCTCTCCAAGGATGTACCATGTTGAGGAGGTCACCCACAACGGCGTTGTGGTTGGGCTCCTCGCTACGTTCACTAACCCATTCGATGCTTTCTACCTCCTCGGGCGAGTGTATTGGGTTGGTTGTGAGTTCATAGCTTTCACCACCCATAACATTTTCACCGACTTCAACTCCATCTTCCCCAACAACGGCGTTATGCACACGCTCCCGTACCCAATCAACAACGACGAGTGAAGGGCGCCCGGAGGAGCCCGGAGAGAAGAACCCGAAGAAGAACCCGGAGGAGGAGGAGAGAAGAAGAAGAAGAACCCGCGTTTGGTGCCCCCCGATCTATCGTATCGTATCGTATTAGTTTTTAAGTTGTAATCATTATGCTACTGTTATTAAGTTGTATTAGTGTTTTAAGTTGTAAGGCTATCGTGGAACTATGTGTTGCAATCGTTATGCTTCTATATAATCGTTATGCTACTATATATATTGTGTATTTTGTGCTATTATTTGTAGATTGCTATGGGTTGTTCCATTATTTGTGTATTGCTATGGGTTGCTACGGGCCCGGGTTGCTACACCCCAATCACCACACACACCATCTTCAAAATATTGGCCAAATAATGGGTCATGACCCAAACCATAGACATGCAACTAGGAGCCCCATGCAAACCCACTATGGACATGCAACTAGGAAATGCAAACTAATTTACTTCATGCAAGCATGCAACTCATTTAGTTCATGAAACCGTAGACATGCATAAAAACAAGTAATATTTAGTTTTAGTGCATCAAAAAATGATCCATCACAAAATTTAGTGCAAGAAAAAGGCCAAAGTAAAAACAAGTAACATTTTATTTGCCGAAGTTAGAGGTGGGCTGGTGCCCCTACGCGGGTGGGCTGGTCCCCGTGAGCCCGATCTCCTTACGGCCCAACATCTATTCGGCAGCCCAGTTTTATTTTTTACTAGAAACTGAATTTGGGTGCCCGTGTACTCTGTTAACTGAAGAACCAAAACAGGGGAAACAGAGCATGAACACTAAATAATTTGTGTTCCAAATTGCTGCTTCAATTCAGATACATTACTTGCGCACAGATCACGTCCTCTACACTGACAGGCCTAAATGCCCATTCTAATGACGGATGAACAACAAATAAAACAAAAACAGAGCAATGATACAACAATAGAACCCCCCTGCCATGATATTTGCTTGCTTCTGCAAATCGATCATCTGCATTAGATGTTTCTTGATCTTCTTCAGTTCCTCGGTCAGTTTGGACTCCGCATGCAGTTCAGCATTGCGCGCATACATTGCCATCGGCACGACTCTGCCCGCCCCTCCGCCCGAGCTCCCCGTATTCTCCACAGCAATCGGCGGCACCCCGCCCAAATTGAGCTCCCAGGTTGCGGCCACGGTCGAATCAACGTAGCCCTCAAACTGAATCCTATCAACATATTCATCAATCCACTCAAAATGGTAACATTTCTTCAAGATCTGAAAAGAACAACACGAACCCTAAATCCCAAATTCGAGGAGAAAAAACAAAATATGGAGAAATCAGAGCGAAAGACAGCGAAAGAACGGGCTAAGAACTGAGATCTAACCTTGCCATCCCTTCCTGTCATTGGTTGCTCAAGCATTTCACAAATTCCCGCCCAAGATTGCCATTGTCATCCCTTTTAGTGACCAACCGTTTAAGAGGGTCTGGGCATGGGCATTCAGGGCACCTTGTTAGCAGCACTGGTCCATACTGTCGCCATTTTGATTGCGTGGCGGAGGAGGTTGACATTTGCGCTAGGTCGCCGGAGAAGAGAAAGATAGGGGAAAGGGGATGAATGGGCGGCGGCGGGCGGACGGGCACGGGCGCTCGTCTCTTCTAGCTGCGAGGAGGTGGGTCCCGCGAGTAGACAAGTGGTGGGTCCCACGCTTAGGTGGATAAGTGGTGTGTCCAGCGCTTACGTGGATAAGTGGTGGGTCCAGCCCTCAACAGCTTACGAGGGCATCAGTTCAGTTTAACAGCCATGTCGTGTGTGGGCTATTTACCTGCTCAAATGTGTCGCACCACAGCCATTCGTTCGAACAACGTCGCACTCAAGCCAATTCACCTCAAATGTGTCGCACAGGAGCTATTGGCCCGTTGATGCCTGAAGGTTGCACAGTCTTAGTGTCTTGTGTTCATTTGAAGACAAAGTTGATGCCTGAAGATTACATCGTCTAGACGAGTCTGCTCAATTCTAGTCTAAAGTTCGTCTGTCATTCCAGTACCTATGAAGTTACCCCTGTTAAAACTGCAAAAGATGATTTTGGATTCAAATAATAGTGCACTGCAGAGATGTTAAAATGGTCTGTAACCGGTAGGGAGCGGTAGCCCCTATTACCTTGTGAATTTGTGGCTTTGTTCTGCTTATGGTGGTGTAGAAACACATGCATGTATGGAAACTTAATTGTCTTTTCAGTTATATACAGAAATATCTGAAGTTTATTTGCTGGTTTGATTTTTCGCTTATGTGTGACGTTGTTCGATGCTTAGGAAAGGCCAACCTGTAGGTTCGGCCCCTATGCTTTCCTAGCTAGGAAGGAAACATGTCTGTAAATTTCTAGGTGCATATTGAAGTTTTGCTAATGATCCTGAACAGCCAGCCTGAAGAAGTGTAGCTAATGTCTCTCGGATGCTGCTTGAACATGCTGTGGTTGCCTACTAGTTGATCTGTTAGTAAAGGTTGAATTTAGTGAAATGAAATTGATTCCATCCTTGTAAAAATTTGGAAATAGTTTTACTAATGGCATTGCATTGGGATAATTAAGGACTTGGAAATAGTGTTGACTTTTCGGCAGGATCCAGGTGTATACTGCGTCATAACTTGTTTTCAACATTACTACCACTAGATAAGTGGTAATTCTGAAATATCTTTGTTGCTTTCAAAACCTTTTGTTTTTTCAACATTTAGTTGTTGGACTTTTGTCACTGTATATGGGGTACCCACACTTACATAAGAGTCTTGAGATACTGAGCATATGTGGACAGTTTCGATGGAACTGGTCGCATTTCGTTACCGGCCATACATATCTCTTTTCCATGGACATGAAAGAATCAGCAAGAAACATGCTGTTGGCTTGCTGTGCATAGCAGTTTTTGTAGCTTCTTCTGCCTGTGATCTGTGGTATGAGTGCCTAGTGCCTACACAACACGGAAGAACCTACAGCAAGCAAGTCATTTCTGCATCTGACCTAGATACCTGCAGAGCAACCAATGTCATCAGTCAAAACAATTTTTGTAATAATCATTCATTGAAAAGCCATATTCAAGTAGTAGACATTATATTCATCACTGTATAAATTTTGCTTAAAGCTCAAAAGCTGAACCATCTCAGCATTATTGGACAAAAATCGACATTATAAACAGAGAACATAAATA
This sequence comes from Triticum timopheevii, assembly GCA_963921465.1. Classification (NCBI taxonomy): domain Eukaryota; kingdom Viridiplantae; phylum Streptophyta; class Magnoliopsida; order Poales; family Poaceae; genus Triticum; species Triticum timopheevii. The sequence continues at coordinate 65,187,575 of OY997272.1, read as the reverse complement.
AGATGACAGTCAATTTGTAGTGGCACACCTTTCAAGTTCTATTGTTATGATGACACATTGAGAACTTCCTTGCTCTTATCTAAGTAGAAGCTACATGATCAGCTAGCTTACCAACATGTTGAGTAAAACTGAAACATCGAGGTTTCTAGCTCATATATGTTGTGTGTTGCATATGACGATGTAAAAACTTCTGGATGTGTGAGGTCTTGTTTAAACTATAGCCCATGAACTTGCTGCGTGAGGCGGTGCCCTGCGACAAAACAGGTCGGAGTCTCTTTGCTGCCTGCACCAAAGCTTGAACTGGGTAATGGAGAAAGCATTTCCTTCTGGAGTGACAACTGGCTGCTGGACTGCTCGCTCAAGCTTTTTGCACCCGATCTGTTCAAGCTGGCCTACAGAAAGAAGATTTGTGTCAAGGAGGGGCTGCAAAATAACAGATGGATAAGAGGCTTACAGCGAATCACCACAGAGCTGCAACTTGATCAGCTGATCTCCATCTGGACAAAAACCCAATCCATTTCCCTCGGCCAGAATGCTGACAGAATCTCATGGACCCTCACGGCAAGCTCTGCTTACTCGGCCCGTTCTGCCTACGCCGCCCAATTCTTCGGTCTGATTGAAAACCCCCAGCTGCAAAGAGTTTGCGATGTCAAAGTGGAGGGCAAGCTCAAATTCTTCCTTTGGTTAATTCTGCAAAATCGAGTCTGGACCGCTGACCGCCTGGTCGCGCGTGGTTGGCCTCATGATGACCTTTGCTCGCTATGTGACCAGGAGATCGAATCGATCAATCACCTGCTGCTTCAGTGCCCGTTTGCCAAGGAAGTTTGGTTTTCCTTCAAGACCTCGCATCCTCTCAGCTCGGACTTGGCTCTTCGCTGTACCACTATCTCTGGTTGGTGGAAAAGAATCTCCAGAAACATCAAGAAGAAAGAAGCCCGCGCGATGATCTCCATGGCAGTGTACACGGTCTGGCACTTATGGAAGGAGAGGAACAGGAGGATTTTCGAGGGGCAAAAGGCTAATGCTGAAACTGTAGTGTCTTTCATCCGAGACGATCTGCACTCTGTAGGTCCAATTCTTTGCGAGTAGTCCCTCGTTTTTCTCTCGAGTTCTATTTTATTTTCCTCATGTTTCTGGACTTCCAGAACTTGTACAGTTTTTCCCCCTTGCTTAAATGAAAAAGGCAGAGCTCCTGCCGTTGCCCGTCAAAAAAAAGGGGTGGCAACCAGGTTGTGTGGGTTGGTCATCTACCTCAGTTTGTAGTGAACCTGTGCGCTGGCGAACTGTCCAGCTTTTCAGTTTAATGGAATGCAGCAGTTGTGTTCCTTTAAAAAAGAGTTTCTTGCTCTGATCTAAGTAAAAGCTACATGACCCGCCTTAGGGCCAAATACTGAATAACATGCCTTATCAGATAATTCAAAATATTATTTGTCATGACGGGCATATGACTTGTGAGGGAGTCATGGGAAAATACGTTGATACTAACCTTAAAAACAGAAGTCAACTTTTTTTGTAATCCGCACAGCATAAATAAACAAAACTTTAACCATCACTTTTGATAATAATATGAAATCAAAAGTTTAAAAGTGGAAATTTGCTGAAAGCAGTGTTCGTGATGAGTCCAGCCATGTGAACTTTTACGTGCTCAGCGAAAATTATTAAGCATTTGTTGTAACTAAAATGGAAGATATCAGGCGATTTCGGGAAGGACTTGGCATTCTCCCACAAAAGGCCAGGCCTCGAGTTTCTAGCAGACTCATTGAAGTCAGGGTGTTATTTTTTTTAAGAACTGCACACAAACCATTGCAACATCTAGTTTGGACCAGAAAAACTATATTATAAGCATCTGTGGACATTAACATAGAAGAAATAAGAACTGCACACAAACCATATGCAAGAGTTAGACTGACCAACTGATACATCTTGTGAAAATGTTTAAGCACACCTGCTAAGAATAGCACAAGTGTCCATAAAAACTTGTTAATTGCAAGCAAAACATAGATAGTAGTATAAGGTCTAATGAGGACACGCTCTTCGAGTATTGTGCCATGACTGAAGTCGGCGCGGTTTTCACCGATGGCCGCACCTCCCCGAACCCACAGCTGGCTTCCGATGCGCAAACCCCGAAGGGCTGCGGATCTCCCACATCAAAGCACAATCGACGCCGGAGAAAGCTCCGGCCGCCACACGCCTCCAGTGACGAACCCGGGTACTGGATCCGTTGATCCACCGCCCTCAGGCACCGCCACATGAAGCCATCTCCTGGGCCGTCATACCAGACGGAGGGGCAACCACTGCTACCGTGTCCGAAGCAGATGTTCCGAGGCCCTTGCGTTGTAGATCTCCACTGAGTCCGACGTCCCCACATTATCACTGGAGCGACGCCCCACCACTGGGATGAGCATTCGTTGTAGGAAGATCTCGTGCCGTTGTGCCACGCCATGGTTGCAGGACCCGAGATCCTCGCTGTTCCTTTCACCGACTTTGCAGTTTGCACGGGATTTCCCCGCGGCCTCCTCTAGGGACAGCGAGGGGTGAGGGGAGGGGGGGGGGGGGGGGGGGGGGGGCTAGGGTTAGCTGCCTCAGTCGGCCTGGAGGAGACAACGCTAGCACGAGTCATCCCTTGTTCAAATCTTAAAATTGGGAGAGAATTTCACTTTCAGGCCTCTGCACCAATTAGGATGCACACAACCTTTTCAGTATGAGTACCACCTGTGCATCACTTGTCAAATCTAAGAATTGAACCAGAATGGTTAGGCTGTACGACCGCATGCCTAATCACTGAGCTAAGGCTCTCTTTGCATTCCTTCAAAATACACGGGCTTTGTAGCTTCTCCTAGCTATAGCTTTTCTTTTATCCCCTAAACTGTAGACTTGCTCTCTAGATCATTTTTCTATAAACCTTTCGTTGTGTTGTTCGTTTGACCTCGTTGGTACTTGATTTCATCCCAACTCTTTCGGTTTGTGGCAAATCAGCTTGACGTACCACAGATTAGCTTCCAGTTACAAGGCTGGAAAATCAGCCAGGTGCTACAACGGACAGTTCAGTACAGAGTCTTCGTGTCTCACCAAGCATTCTCTTCCCGACGCCTACTATTCTCAAGCTGATCTTTAGCTTCTTTTTCCATTTTCTCAGATGATTTTGCCAAGAACTGGAGGATGAGATGTTGAACCTCCGACCACTCCAAAATCCGAAGCACGGAGAGAACACACCCGTTCAGGGATATGCCTTTTTTTTTTCTTGTGTTGCATCTGCCGACAATTTGTATATGAGCGAAAGGTGTTGAATGACTCACAGAGGATGGAAAGATGGTGATGCTGTATAAATTGTTTGGTCTTGCAGCGTGTAGTTGTTGAAAACATTAACCTCAAATCAGTTTCACATGATATTTTTCGTACGTAAAGGTCTTCCCTCTACTGTGTCTTCATTTACTGATGGTGAAGTTGTTGCCGAGGGGACTGAGAATCTTTTAAATCATGCCACCTACCTCATATTATAAAGATCTCTTTGGTCGTGGAAATTTATTCCATCTATCTCCTGGTACCTGGGGGGGGGGGGGGGGGGGGGGGAGCATGAAAAACTATCCGATGAAGATAACATTCTGTTAACTCGTGTTTTCTCCGAAGAAGAGGTAAGAGATTCCCTTTTCGGTGTGGTTACCTTCAAGTATCTTAGCTGTCATATATGTGTACAATAGCCAGACAGGCTTTTAAGTATATTCTCCCTTCTGATTTCCCTTGTGTATAACCTTCACAATCAGCGTATTTTTACACTGAAAATTTAAGAAGCCCGCCTAACTCTAGAATAAGATTCGAATAAACGTGCACGAGATGAATGCGCGTCGCCGGGCAGATTTCTCATCCTCATGACGATCTGGTGGCAAGTTTGGTGAGAAAGAAATGATGGAATCTTCATCCTGAGGGTGGTGAGCTTCACGGCGATCTGTGATCACATTTCAGTGGAGGTACACACCTGGCAGATTTCTGCGGTTAAAGGAGTCGAATGGGTCGGCACAATGTAATCTAGTTTCAGTCTCCCTTTTCCTCTGTACAGTGCCAATTAATATTCTGTATTTTGGGTTTCTCTTAATGATTGAAAGCAGCGCTGCTGCGTTCGGCAAAAAATAGTTGTAGGATTATGCATAAATGCACTGTATTTCCATTTAAAATAGTGCACTCTATACATATTGTTGCAACTAATCTTGCAAAAATACTGTCAGCGATAGGCTGTAAAAGGATTAATGTCCCAAAAAATAATGTTGTGTTGTTCGTTTGACCTTGTCAGTACTTGATTCCATCCCAATTCTTTCAGTTTGCGGCAAATCAGCTTGACATACCACATGTTATAGCTTCCAGATCCATAGGCTGACAAATCAGCCAGGTGCTACCATGGCAACTTTAGTACTTTGTCTTCCCGTTGCACCAAGTATTCCCTTCCCGACGTCTACTATTCTCAAGCTAACCTTTAGTATCTTTTCCCTTTTTCTAAATTGATTGTGCTAAGAACTGGAGGATGAGATATTGAATCTCCGGCCACTCTAAAATCCTAAGCACGGAGAGAACACACCCGCTCAGGGATATGCCTTTTTTTTTTCTTTTCTTGTATTGCATCTGCAGACAATTTGTACATGAGCGAAAGGTGTTGAGTGACTTGTGAAGGATGGAAAGAATGCGCTTCCCTCTATAAGATGGCGATGCTATATAAATTTTTTGGTCTTGCAGGGCGTAGTTGTTGAAAACATTAACCTCAAATCAATTTCACATGATATTTTTGTACGTAAAGGTCTTCACAATTGATGACAACCTTCAATATGTATGATTTAATCACACAACTCTTGCGAGATGAGTAGGTCACACATCTTCTAAAAAGAAAATAAAAACATTTTATGAGCAAACAGGCCCATTTGGTGTCCCGCAACTAGGCCTTTTTTTTCATATAATTCTCTCGGACGCGCGCGGCTGGCACCAGACGCCCGGAAAAGTTGGATCGCTCGAGGCGATCAAGGAGGCGACTAGGGGTCCCTTGCGCGCCACCGGTGACGCCGCCGGTTCCCTCTCTCTCCGTCGGCCGCTCCGGCGGCGGGAGGGAGGGGGAACCTCGGGTCTGTTCACTAAGTGGGTGTGTGTGGTAGGGTTAGGGTTGAAGGAGACGCTGCGGAGGCCGTTGCGGTGGTGTCGCGTCGGAATAAGTTTCTCCGGGCTCCATTCGCGGTCAGGAGAGGCTTTTGCCTTCGTCTAGGAGCCAGTGGTGTTGGGGATCCCCGGATCTCGTCGAGGTCGCGGGCTATGGTGGTTGGAGGTCCATCGGCACTGGCCGTTTGGATCCTCAGATGGGCGATGGAGGCAGAGAGACGAAGACCTTTCTTCTTCCTTGTTGGTATGATTTGCTGCTGCTGTTCTTCTCCTTCCTCTGCGCTGATGCTGGTGGGAGATCCTTCTTTGCCCGGGCGGACGGCCCGGCCGCGGTGCTGGACCGGTCGGATGACTCGAGTTCTCTTCCTTTCGAAAGAGACACTTTTCGCGGTATTCAAAGCCAAAGATGGCGACGGCTGTTGCAGATGTGTTGGATTGATGTCCATGCCCTCTCAGCGCTGGTGTCAAGAAAGGAGGAAGCAGCGTGGCGGCAATTGTACCGTGGTCGAAGATGATGACCTGTTTGCGACTGGTTGCAGATCCTTCTGCTGCAGGGGTCTTCTCTCAAGATTCAGGGATGATGACACAGGGCTCCGGAGATTTTCTTGTGTTATGGTTGTCTTAGGGTACTCTAGGTGTTCATAGTCCTTTGTGTTTGCGTTTCAGTGTGCTTGTAAGGGTCACCTACTTTGTACTGATTCGTGATTTGAATAAAAAAAATTCTCAAAAAAAAAAACTAGGCCTTTTTTCAAAAGGACCCTACCAATATTTCTAGAGGTGTTGTTCGAGAACCGTTGCATCTGGATAACCTTGTGGTCACTCTCTCCCCCACTGCCCACCCGTGTTGCCGAGGTGATCCATGGATGGGGCCGCCATGATCCAAGCATCTATCCATACGCTTTATTATGTTTCGATTGGGATATAGTCTCAATGCTGAAGAAACAATGCACCATTTTTACAGGGGGCAGGTTATTACCGAGTCTGACTGTGCTGACGTTGTTGAGGCTCTAAATATCACGGACATCAGCAAGTCAAAGCGGCGACCATCTATGAAGAAGCAAAACAAGCGAGAATGAAGTTTGATTCCTATAGCATGAATGGCAGCGTCTGTACCTCCGAATATCCGCCATGTACTAATTGAGAACGATTGTTAAACTGTCCTTGATGATATATAAAAGCTCCCTTTTTCCACTCAACTTTCTTAGAAAAAAGATCTATGCTTAATCTTGTATTTTTATCATTTTCTTTCGTTTTACTCTATCTTTCTTAATTAAGGAAGCAAATTCTGAATTTAAAAAAAGAAAAAGAATTGATGCCCCGCAGAAAAAAATTGCTTAGTTGATATAGTAGTTGTGTGTATCAAATAATCAACATAAATAACCATGAAAAAATAATATAAATTTGTGAGAAATTTGATAAATTGTACGGCGTGTCCGGGCCTGACCAAATTTCTCCAAATTCAAGGCTACCAAGAGCCTAAATTCCTCAAAACGCCCAAACCCTACCTGTCCTGGCCAACCCTGCTCTCCACTAGCAGTGTGGATGTGGTCTTTGCCGCGGTATTTCTCATGCATGGTCACCTTCACGAGCTCACCGGTGATGTGGTTGGTTGCACCGCTGTCTACATACCAGTTGGTATCCACTCCATATAAACCATCAACAGCTCTGACCACCTTCTCATCCGAGGACGAGTCACCATCATCATCAAACCGGTACCAACAGTCCTTTGCTGTGTGGCCAGTTTTGCCACAGATCTAGCGTCGTACGGCATCAGGGCGCTTGTTGGAGGAGTTACGGCAGCCGCCCCTGTTGTTGGTGTAGGAGGGCCGGCCACCATTGCCGCAAGAGTCACCGCAGGTCGCCGCGGTCGTCGCGATAACCGTGGTCCCCACAGGTGTTGTTGTTGTTGTTTCCCTTGCCACGGGTTGGCCCACGGTAGCGTGAGCCACCACCTCGACCGCGCATGGCGGCGTTGGCAGATGACTTGAAGCCGCCACCACCGGAGTTCGCGCCCTGGAGCAGTGCCACCTTTTGATCGAAGTTACTCACCTGAGCATACAGTTCGCCAAGGGTGACAAGTTAGGTGCGGGCGTCAAGGGCGGAGACGAGGGGCTGATACTCCATGTCGAGGTCGGCCGTGATATAGGAGATTAGCTTGTCGTCGTCGAGTGGCTTGCCTGCAGCAGCAAGCTTGTCGGCGAGCGAGCACATGTGCGTGAAGAAGGCCGTGACAGACTAGTTGCCTTTCTGTGCGTTCGCAAGAGCGACGCGGATGTTGTTGATGCGAGACAGCGACTGGGACGAGAACATGTTCGCCGGCATTGTCCAGAGCTCGTGTGCATGGCAGATCGAAGTCACCTGCACGAGCACCTCCTTGGAAAGATTGTTCAGAAGATAACCAAGTACCTGGTGATCTTCCCGGAACCAGATCGGATGAAGGGGGTTTGGTGTAGACTCCTCCTTCCCGTCCTTGTACTTGGTGACGACGGTCTTGGCTGGTTCCGGCGTGGTGACGTCAACGTAGCCATAGACGCCCGCGCCTTTGAGCTGCGGCGTGATTTGCGTGCGCCAGAGGATGAAGTTTGTGCGGGTGAGCTTTTCGGTAATTTGGCCGGTGAGGGTGGAGTTTGATGCGCTGGAGGAGGCCATAGCGGAAGCTTGTGTGATGGAAAGCTAGGGCTAGATGAATGGAAGAGTTGAGCTCTGATTACCATGTGAAAAGGCTGGGAACGTCGTGCCTTTGCTAGGGCCGACGGCTTCGTGTTTATATGCAGGGTCGTGACTTCCCTGATAGCGTACAAGTTGCTTTTTTTTGAACCGGCTTTACCCCTTTCCATTACTAAGAACGAAAATACAACCAGTTCAGATGACAGGAGGAGGGAAAGAGGGTAGAGCGAGTTCAAGCATTACCAGGAAACCCACCACATCCGCCCGACATCGAAACGGATGCCATGGGGCAAAAACCTGGTAACACCAATATCAAGTCTATTACATCCGAACAAACCACACATCAGATCATTCGAAACTAGCAGAGACTATGCAAAAGTATCAGATGGCGCGGGAGAATGAAGAAGATCGCCTCCAGCTCCAGAAATGCGCCCCGCCGAAGCCGCAACTTGGTCTTCACGCCTGGATCGTTTGCTTGGCCGGATCACACAGTCTCATCAGCTGCAGCGTGCCGTTCCTGATCATCTCTGCACCTGCGCGAAGTTCTCCAGCCGCTTCTCCCTTCTGTAAACCTGTCCAATATAATAGAAACAAGCAGATGGAGAAAACAATCTCAAAAGGAGTCTTGATCTGTTTTTTCTCAAAAGTAGCTCGGTTACGCGCCAACCATATGGCCCAACAGGTAGCAGCTAGACCCACGGTATAGAAGGTCTCTTTGCCAGGAAGAAATTTACTGCACCAAACAAAATACTGCCAATAGTTATTAGGGCACATATCAGTGCCCAGCACCACCCCAATTGACCTCCAAACAACCCTGGCAACAGGGCAGGTGAAGAAGAGATGTTTAGAGATTTCAACCTCCCTGCAAAAAGAACAACGGGGGTTCCCTGGCCATTTTCTTTCCCTCATCACTTGCCTTGTCAGGACTGCATCCTGAGATAATTGCCACAAGAAAATTTTGAATTTGTGAGGAATTTTAGCTTTCCAAATCCACTTATAGCTGCACCCAACAAGGGGTTTTTCCAGCATCTTATATACAGATTTAGTAGAGAACTTGCCATTTTGATTAAGCCCCCAGTAAACTTTGTCACCATCACCACTCTTAGCAAGAGGAATGTTTTTAATAATAGACCGCAGCGCTTCCCACTGCTTAAGCAGATCAGGGGTAAGCCTGCGTCTAAAGAAGGAGTTGGCATCATCGCCCATCAGCTTATTCACAGTACAATCATGGAAATTACAGATAGCGAATAGTTGAGGGAATTGTTCCTGAAGAACAGGAGACCCATTAATAGAGTCTTTCCATAACCTAGTGATGTCCCCCATATTAGTTTCTATTTTTCTGCCCAACATATAAACACTTTTGACTTTGAGAAGTGATTTCCAACAGGGTGAGTCAGAGAATCTAGCAGTGACATCCGCAACAGTTTTGTTGCGAAGGTATCTGGCACGGACAATATCCTGCCATAGCCCTTTTTGTGTTTCAAGTTTCCACCACCACTTGACCATCAAGCTAATATTTTGTTTCCGTAGGTCCTTGATACCCGGACCACCTTTATCCTTGGATCTACAAATTCTACTCCACCTCACAAGGTGGTATCTCTTCTTCTTATTACATCCTTGCCAGAAGAATCTTCTTCTATGTTTATCCAATTTTTCAATGAAAGTTTTATTCATAAGCCACATCGACATATGATAAAGAGAAATCTGTGTAACTACATAGTCTAGGAGAGTATGTCTCCCCCCCATCGAAGCCGCATTGCCTATCCAGGCTTCAAATCTCTTCAAGTACTTGCCCACGATGAATTCCCAATCAGAGTTTTTCAGGTTTGTATAACTCACAGGCATGCCCAGGTATCTAATGGGGAAGCTGCCCACCTCGCAGCTGAATAGCTCCGCATATCTGTTAACAGTGTTCTCATCCCCCCCCCCCCCCCCCACGGTGATAATTTCACTTTTCTGGGAGTTGACTTTTAACCCAGACATCATCTCAAACAGGTACAACAGCAACTTCAAGTTGACTGCCTTATCAATATCATCCTCCAGACAGATAATAGTATCATCTGCGTATTGCAGAACAGCCACCCCCTCAGGAATGAGGTCAGAAGCTAGCCCTACAATCAACTTATTTTTCTGGGCGTTTTTTATCATCTTGGTGAGGCATTCCACTGCTAGATTGAACAGGAACGGAGAATGGGGATCCCCTTGGCGAACCCCTTTGGCGCTCTGAAAGTACAGGCCCATACAGTTATTTAGTTTGATGCTAACTGTCCCCTCATAAAGGATTTGTCTAATCCAACCACACCAGGTTTCATTGAAACCACGCATCTTATGGCATTCAAGGAGAAAATCTCAGTTTACTTTATCATAGGCTTTTTCAAAGTCAAGCTTAAGGACAATCCCAACTTTCTTCTTAATATGTGTATAATTGAGAATCTCATGGAGTGACAGCACTCCATCCATGATATTCCTCCCTTTCACAAAAGCATTTTGGGTAAGGCTGATTAGCTTATCAGCATACACTGCGACCCTACGGTCGAGCACTTTAGTTATGAGCTTATATGGGCAACGAAGCAAACAGATCGGCCTAAATTGCTGAATCCTCTCAGCACTGGACACTTTAGGCAGGAGGGTGATAAACCCGTAGTTCAGACGTTTCACGTCAAGTTTACCTTGGTGAAAATGGTCAAACAGGGCCATAATATCTCCTTTTACTATATCCCAACAAATCTGATAAAATTCAACAGGGATATTATCCAGACCGGGGCACATAGAGATCACCGGACGCCCACGATGGTCGGAACGCTGTATAATGACCTCGGTGGGCTTATCGTTGGCTGCATCACGGGATTTGGTTGTGCCTCGGATTATTCTAACACTTACAGTATGCATGCATGGTGCATCGTTTGGGTTGGTGATTATAACACGAAGAGGAAAAAGAGTGCATATCGGAGGAAATGTTTGATGAGGATAGGAGGATGAAACCAAACCTGCAGCAGGCAACCTGCCAAGCCTTGGTCGCAGAATTAGTTGACCGGGACGCGGGACGTGCGAAGCTGATGGCATGTGCGGTGGCGGGCCTGGCATGCTGCATGGGACGGGCGACCGGCCGGGACTACGACGACGACCCAAAATTCGGAGCATTCGTTCTAAAAAAAAAATTTGGAGCATCGATGAGACTAGACGGACGACTCGGGTGAGACGACCACGGACGTACAGCTTAGCTTGCTTACCAAAACGGTAGTCACCTACGAAAACCAGGTCAGAGGCAATTGTGCCCGACGCACACGCCGAGGAAGCATGGGATCGCACGCGGCAGAGCGTGGAAACGGAAGCCCGAGGGCCCCTAGCTAGCTAGCATATAGAAAGCCACGAGAGCATGCATCTACTAGCTTGTGCTTCTGTTTGCTCAAGTTTCAGACCCAATCTACTCCAGTGGTAGGGTAGATGGCCATGCGCGCGGTGCTCCAGCTGCTCCTGCTGCTTGCTTACCGCGGCGGCGGCACGGCTCAGGCTCCATTAGCAGTGCGAGCTTCTGGTTTGGGTGCCCCAAGTCCCGGAAGCAAACAGGACATTAGGTTATTCCCATCCACCAATTGTGCAAGCCGATGCGGCAATCTGACAATCCAGTTTCCCTTCGGCATCGGCCCGGACTGCTTCCGGCACCCCGACTTTGCCGTCACCTGCGACAATACCACCAACCCGCCCAAGCTTTTGCTCATGGACGGTGTCATGGAGGTCACCGATCCCGGCATCCGAGATTCCAGTGGCGGTAAGCTACTAGTACTTGTGTTGCATGCTCCAGCTGTTTAATCCGATTATATTCCCTCGATAGCTACTTGCTTAAATACAGTTCAAGACCGAGCAGCATGCATGAAGTGAGTAATGATATTGTAGTAATCTTGTCCATTAGTTGGCGATCAATGCTAGTTGTGCTGTGTAAGTTAATTACACCTCATAATCAGTTGCTTTTCGCAAAAAAAAAGATAATCAGGTGCTAGTAGCTGAATTGTGCATGTGGGTGTGTCATGCCGTGCTGTAGCCGTATACGTATATGTGTTAGTAGTAGCAGCGTGGGGAGGCGTTCATTCCTGGTAAGCATTTTGTGTCGTCGTCGACGACCACGGTGCAGTGCAGGGCACGTCACAACCGTGTACTATATATTGTCTGTTCAAACGAGGACTCGCTAACTCAAAGCATAGGGTGTGCTAGAACGAATTGCATTTTCTAGGGGAGGTTGTATGTACCCGATAAAGATCCATAAGGCTGGTTGTAATGGGTAGTATCATAAGTTAGTATCATGCATATGATACTAGTGTATAATACTAACTTTCTAATGCATAGTATCATATGGTAGTATCATAGATGACTTTATTTATTGCCATGCATGACACATACTAGTGTAGCATTTATTATGATACGGTATCATGATATGATACTCAACCCTCTCTTACTTCATTTAATTCTATGCCACCTCATCAAAGTTGCCTAGTTGGCATGCATGATACTAGCTATGATACTCCCATTACAACCAGTCTAATTCAACTCTTTTAGAGATTTGTGCAACCTTTTGCAGCAATATATAATCGGTCTTGAGCTGTATTTAAGCAAGCATGCATCCGTATTTCAGTTTTATTTTATTGAAATGGATTCGGTAGTAAATTTTACTGAAATATTTTTTTAAATAGTATTGAAATTGAAATATGTGCATGTTATTGAAATAAATATGGCACAGAAAGTTGTATGGTAGTTAAAACACATCCGGTATTGAAATGCATCTAGTAACAAAGTGATTTGGCAATTGAAATGAATATTGTGTTATTGAAATGTATGACATGAGCCGCGACCCGCGACTAGGGTTTCCCCCGTCCTCCCCTCCCGCCGCCGCCGGCCGTCGGCCTCGCGCCCCCTCCCGCCCTTCCCCCCTCCCCCCTTCCTGTCCGCCTCGCGCCGCCTCCCCGGGAGGTGGCCAGGGCGGAGCTCGAGCTTCTCTTCCTCGGCTCCCCCTTCCCCGTCTCTCCCCCCACCGCCGGTGGCGGCGGCGGGTCTTCTTGTCCCCGCGCGTGCGCGCTCCCTTCCCGGGGCTGGGAGGCGGCGGCGGTGCTGCTCGGCCTTGCTGCAGTCCGGCGGCCCTGCGGTGGCGGCCGGCGGCAGGCGTGGTGTCGGCGCCACTCCTTGGCGGCGGGGCGGCGTGGTGGTGCTGGGTGGCCGTCGTCGCGCCCCCGGCCCAGATCTGGGCCCGACAGGCCCCATCTGGGTCCTAGCGGGCTGGCTCCCCAGCGTGGCCTCGTTGTCTGCAGCGCGTTAAGGAGGAGGAGTGGCTCGGATTCGGGGCGGCGGCACCGACGGCGTGCCGGCAGCAGCGCGAAGGCGGGAGCTTTAGAAGCCCACGAGGGCTCGGCCGGGCCTGTGGGCCCACAGGCCTGGTGTGCTCCTGCTATTGCGTCTGGACGGCTACCGTCGCGGACGGTAGAGGTGGGGCCCTCCTGCGTGCCAACGGTGCTGATGCCTTAGTCCCGGCTCTGATTCTTCGCTGTGTTGTCCTCACCCCGCGTTGCCGTGGTGAGACGGCGTGGGGGTCTCCTGACTGTGTTGGCGCTGGGTAGTGGTTGGTTTGGTGGCTGGCTTGGGATCGGGGGAAACCCCTGTCGGCTTGGCCGACACCGGCGCGGTGGCGCTTGTGGGTGCCACATGACCTTTCGGGAGGGCGTCGGGGGCTACCCTTCCTCTTGCCTCGCCGTGTACCGGGGGAAACCCTTGGCAGCAGCGTCGTCATCGTCGCGATCCTTCTTGGAGGTGTTGATAGGTGCCGGCGCTTCGGAGTCTTGGAGCCTAGTGGGAGATCCCGGTGGGCGCAGCGATCGCGAGGCTTCTTCGTTTTTTGTTGATCCGCCGTTGTCGGCATTTGTTTCTTTTGCTCTTTCTCTATCGTTTCCTTTTGGGCGTGACTGTGCTGCTTCCGCCCCAGCACCTATCCTTGTATGGCTCGGTTGGTTGCTTTGTATACAAAGCGGGGGGAAACCCTTTTTCGATAAATGTATGACATGAAGTGATATAGATCAAATTTATTTCAATATATCTCAATGAATGTTTCTCTTTCCCCTTCTGCCCCAGGGAGCTCCAAGTGTCCCCGTTGAGTCCACCAAGAAAAGTGAGCCTGAGTTTCCCTATTATGCTCTCAACTCACATCATTGTTGTTGCTTTTCACTATGGCAGTACTACTCATCAACATGTCGCATGCACTCCCGGCGAGTCCGAGTCCGGGTCCATACAACTCAACATGGACGTGGAGCGCCCCCGCCAGCAACTTCAACTACTTCCGCCCCTACGGTTTGTTCGTCAGCTCATGTGACTTGTCCACCTACTTGGCTGCAAAGGATGTTCGGCTCTGCACTGGATGCGGCGAGGCGACGCCAACACCGGAGAAGACGATGGGCGGGGGCTGCTACGACCCGGTAAACCTGTTCCTCGGTGGTAACAGCTTCCAGCTAAAGTACGTCCTCCCAGAGGTAAAGAAGCCGCAGCGCCAAATAATTGTGGGGGCCTGGGGCTTGTTGTTCTGGAGTATAAATGACCAACCCACATGCGCCGCTGCTTTGGCGGAGGATGCTAGCTTTGCCTGCATCAGCACCCATAGCTCATGCACCAATGTCACCCGCAACGGAGTGACCTTGCCTGGTTATGCATGCACTTGCGATGCTGACTACTTTGGCAACCCCTACATGCTCAATGGCTGCTTGCCTGTTACGACGATAGGTAATTATTACCAGTTTCCTCATAAATCCAGTACATATTACTAGAAGCTAATCTTTCATGTGTTTTTAGCACTCACTTCTGCTTCTTTTTTTCGAAATAAATAAATAACAGATGACCTAGGATACAATATATCAGCCGGACGAAATGCCATGTGCTCTCGGTCATGTGGTAACATCAAGGTTCCATTTCCATTTGGCCTAGAAGATGGCTGCTTCGCAAGGACCCAATTTCGGCTCTCGTGCAATGACTCGTCAACTTCCTGGCTAAGCGGATTAGGAGGACAAAATATCTCATACATAAATATAAACGAGGGCTTCCTTGACACCCAAGACGTTACTCAAGGTCCAATGCAACCGGCTAACTATGATTCATTCTACTTCCGCTATAGTCACTCATATAGCGCGCAATGGGTCATCGCAAATGTAACTTGCCAAGAGGCCAGTCAAAATATCTCGCAATATGCATGTGTTAGCCCCAACAGCAAATGCTTGCAGGTCATGAACACGACACAAGGTTATGTCGGTTATCGCTGTAAATGCATGGATGGCTATGCAGGAAATTCATATGTCGCTGGCCCCGATGGCTGTCAAGGTCTGTCCACTACCCCGCTCTTCTTTTAATTTGTCTCTCTCGATGTGTAGTTATCTCTTTGTATGGTCAAGTGTAGCTTCATATGCATTATCCATCAAATCACATCCTCTTTTACCCCTTCGGTACGTAAAAAGGGAACTTCAATAATTTATTTCCAGTTAACACAATAGTTTGTGTGTTTTCGCCAAGTTGTCTATTCCAGATATAGTATTACAACATTCAAAAAATGGCATAAGTATGTTCTAGTAGCCATTTCATATTATGCAGTACTCACTAATACAAGCATTATTTGGTCTATGATGCAGATATTAATGAGTGTGACGCACCGGGCAGATGTCAAGGAATATGCCACAACACTAATGGAAGCTACTCTTGTGCCAAGTGCGCTGGTAAAACTGAATACGACACTATAAAAATGAAGTGCACAACGTCAAGAAAGCAAATTGTTCTATTAGGTAAACTTTCTACCATTCTTACGTTTCAGTATGAACACCAGATAAAATGGAACCAAGATTAAGGTACATCGCCATACATCGCAGGTGTTGTTGTTGGGCTTAGTGTTGGATTCGGACTTCTACTTCTGGGCTTAACTACGATGTTTCTCATCCGTAGATGGAGAAGAGACATCCAAAAGCAAATGAGAAGGAAGTATTTTACAAAGAATCATGGCCTCCTTCTAGAACAGTTACTATCATCAAATGAAGACGCAAGTGAAAGAACAAAGATTTTCTCTCTGGAAGAGTTAAAGCAAGCAACAAATAACTTTGATCATACACGAATCCTTGGTTGTGGAGGGCATGGCATGGTATACAAAGGCATCTTATCTGACCAGCGTGTGGTGGCTGTAAAAAAATCTAATGTGGTCAAGCAAGGTGAGATTGACCAGTTCATTAATGAGGTTGCCATCCTTTCACAGATTAACCACCGAAACATCGTAAAGCTTTATGGTTGCTGCCTTGAAACTGAGGTGCCACTACTAGTATATGATTTTGTTCCTAATGGTTCATTGTTTGAAGTCCTTCATTCTGGTTCAAGCAACAATTTTTCTTTGTCTTGGGATGACTGCCTAAGAATTGCTTCAGAAGCTGCAAGAGCTCTCTATTATCTCCACTCCGCGGCTTCCATATCAGTCTTCCATCGTGATGTCAAGTCTTCCAATATACTCCTAGATGGAAACTACACTGCAAAAGTTTCCGACTTTGGTGCATCTAGACTGATGCATATAGACCAAACTCATGTTACCACCCATGTACAAGGTACATTTGGGTACTTGGATCCACAATATTTTCGGACTGGACAGCTAACTGAAAAAAGTGATGTGTACAGCTTTGGTGTTGTGCTTCTAGAGTTACTTCTGAGAAGGAAGCCTGTTTTTACTGGTGAGGCAGGCTTAGCTCAGAGTCTATCTAGCTACTTTCTTGGGGAGATGCAAGGAAGACCAATAAAAGAGATAGTTTCTGCTCAAGTTCGTGACGAAGCAACCGATGAAGAAATTATCAATGTTGCATCGCTTGCAGAGACGTGCTTGCGGCTCCACAGTGAAGAAAGACCTACAATGAAGGAAGTGGAGATGTCTTTACAGCTAATTCTGCGGGCGAAAAGAGGTCCAGAAAATAACAGAGCCGAAGCTGGTGTTCAGTCTCACTCAAGTAACGGAATTGGCCCAACCTCTGCAAACAGCCAAAGATGTTATAGCTTGGAACAAGAGTTCATGTTATCTGCCAGCTTAGCACGCTAGATGTGTCACCAACGTTTGGACGCTGATCTTCCTTATAAATTATTTCATTTTCCTATGTAAGTATCTCAGAAGATAAGCCCGTTGCATAGTATGAACTGTTTTTTTCCTTGGCTCATGACTAAGCGGACATGTAGCGTGAGCATGTTCATGCCTTGGCTGGTCCTGCTTGTTATTTTTCGGTTAGCTGCATAAACCGACCATGCTTGTGTCTTGGGATGGCATCCCACAGAGTCATGGTGGCATATATATGCACAGTTCCCTTGAGACAACAAAAAAGAAGAAGCTCAGGTCGTATGGCATCACCATTTTGTTTAAACCCGTATTAATCTAAAACCTCAGTAATCTAATGTTTGTCCAACGAATGGTTCAGTTTCAAAAGTCACATTTTTTTTTCAGTTCGGCTTAGAAAAGAAAAACCATATTATGGGACATACAATGATTTATGAAACTGTTGTAGTGGTTGATGCTAAACACCTAAAACCTTTAAAACTGTAGCTTCCCAAAAACTATTTTATTCTCCTAAAACAAAAAAACACACTAAGCCGCCAAACATAGTGTAAACTAGAAAACTGCAAGAATTTTTCGTAGTGCCAAAACTTGCCGTTCATTGGCGACACCGGTTTAGTCATGTATCCCCTCCAAATAACTTTTCAACAAAGTCCAACATACAAATATCAAGATGCACCTGACCTCTACAAAGACGCAATATCAAGACCTAGTCGAGACATTGATAATGCACACAACCCCCAAAAGGGATAAAATAATTAGAAAGAAGAAAAAAACAAAGAAAGCCGACAAAGCCAATGACTTGCAACAGGCCAACAACAATGATATTCACCATCCTTAACAACACACAAACTATCAGAAAGATTCTCTGTAAACAACGCCTCCGGGATATAATGTAATCTTCTTTATTTATGGATAAACAAAATGAAGTTTCTATTTGTATTGTTTTGTTGAATTAGAACAAAATTTTGATTTGTGTTGTTTTGATGAAATTTAATAAAAATTGTGCTTTGGTTAAGTTTAGTTGTATGTTGTCTTATCTTTACATAGCATGTGTAAAATAAATGTAGTCTTTTCACATACTCTAAAATAAGAAGTTCTTTTAATAGTATGTAAAATGTAGCTTTTTGAAAATTTGGCAAATGTATGTGCAGTTTGTTATAGAGAATTTGTAAAAATCATATAAAAACAGATAAAAAGATGCACCATACATTTAAATATGGTTTGATCTAACGCTCTACCATGCAGAAGATTTAGAATTTGTAAAAAAACAAATAAAAATCTGGAGCAACATCCCAAGGGTGAGCACACACAAACGTACAAATACTGGCGGCGGATACTCCCCGGGCTCAAGAGAAGCGCTGCCAAGCACACACATGTAGAGAAGGCAAAACAAGATGAAATACAACTTGAAATAATACTAGGATAATCAAACTGAAGTTCCCCAGAGGTTCAAAAGCATCTTGGTACATTACATACTTGGCTAGACTAAGGCACTGTAAGTTTTCCCAGATAAAACATATAAACACTGCCACATGGATGCGACAAACTGACAACTCCAGCCCTTCACCTGGGCAAAAAAAGCATCAATTTGTGAGAACCCAATATAGATAAAGAAGCGCTAATCTGAACAATATAAGATGACAACAAAGTAAACCCATCAACCTTTTCACACGAACTTGCCAGTGGGGAGAGTTGAATTATGAGATTGATGTTTGTAATCATAAAATGAGCTACTTGTCGGGGTGGAGGTGGCTCAACTCGCCGCCGCCAATGCATAGCTTCTTTTTTTTTTAGAACCTCGCCAATCCCTGGCTATCTGGCTAGAAGAAGGAGCGCACAAGACGAGTCATGAGTGTGTGTGTTTTTAGCATCCCGAGTGTGCTTTATTCAGTCGTTGCATTGGGCGGACTGGGTTGGGTTGGGCACACTGAACTGGGTTGGTTCTCATCCTACAAAATTGCCCAGCGTGAGTATATGTTTCCTTCCTCCTATAGTAAACATGTTCTTCTCAGTGTATGTAGACCACGACAATGATGATCGACGCTTCTCTTCATCCGCGGCGGTTGCTGTTCTGATCACGACGACTTTCCGACTGTTTACTATAACAAGGTTTGTCCAGCTCCGGTGGTGGAAGGGAGATAACAGCGGCGTGCCTTCGACTCGCTCTAGTGCTTGTAGTAATCGCTGGATGGTCTATGGACCTGCATGTAATTTTTACTTCTGGCGTTTTTTGTACTATCTTGATAGTTGATGAATAAATCGAAAGTTTTTCCCGAAAAAAAAAAGCATTGGCTAGTGACAAATTTGTGCTACAGAAATAAATCTGGACAAAAGAGTAAACCTAAGTTCCTCCCTCTATTGTAGGCCATACAATGTTTTCATATGGTAACTTTCTACAGGCAAAATCAATTCATGATAAAGGGCTACAGAGAAATTAAAACATCCCATGCCTCTCTTTCTTTCTTTCTTTCTTTCTTTACATAGCACAGGAAAGGGAAATGACCTGCCTGCTCATAGTCTGAGTATATATAGAGAGAGTGGGCCGAGTAACTGACACTTGTAGCAGCACCGAAATTTGTTGCAACAAAGTTATGATGCACAACTGGCCGCCGTCTGCCAGGATCATAAAGCCCTCTGCAAACCACATGTTCCAGCAAAGCAATAATACATTCAAATGTTCAGCAAGCAACTGAGAGACATGCATATATTGCTCCACTTCAAAAACATATATGTTGGCAACTAATAGATCTCAGCACATACACACGACAGAGAACTAAAAAAATATGTAGTTCTAGCATAATGCATAAGTATATTTTTGGCACTTGTACTGAGGGGTTTGGATCAGGTAGTAGTACGGATCAACATCCCATATCTTAATTCTTTAGTTGACCACCTCCAAGTAATACTACACTGATATATTGCAGATTTCATCGGGTTGTCAGAACTGATTTAGGTTCAGACAAAGCCTAACAAGGCTGAAGCTTCCGACATCTCCAGGTCCTCACATGAGCCAATTATGTACCGAGTACTAGACTTGCTGCCGTTCAGTCCTGCATCTTCAGCAGAAAACAGCTGTTGCGAGAATGACGAGTATGTTGGGGCTGAATCTCTCAACCTCTCTTCTTCTTCCTCTAGCTGCTGTCTCTCACAACTCACGGAAGAAGCACAGGAACACAAGAAGTCTGGTGAGCTGCTGTTTCACACAGCCGAAGCTCTTTTCTTCTCTCTATTCACTTGTTCTGAAATAAACATGCTCTACCACACTTAAGTACCACGCACGCACGCACGCACAGCCTGGACTTTCTCCATGCATGCTCTCAGAACTGAAACATCCTACTCGTACGCATCGCACGTACCTCCGCACAGACACACTACTACATACTCTAGCTACATGCAGAAAGAAAGCAAACTAAAATGCGGATACAATCAAGATTAAACCTAACATTCTCCTCCTTAATCTTGATTCTTCACTTGAGACGTAGCATTCAGAGAAGAGCCGGCTCGTCCTCGACGCCGAGCAGTGCCTTCTCCTCGTTGTCCTTCTTCTTCTCTGGACACTCCCAAGCAAAATGCCCAAACTCATCACAATTATAGCACTGTACCTCGCTCTTGTCTCTGCGCCCTCCACCACGGCCATGTCCGCGGCCACGGCCACGGCCACCACGGCCGCGTCCTCGCGATGAGTCATGCCCTCTCGCCATGAGGAGCTGCTCTTCTTCACGTGTCGTCTCCCGCCCCTTGACGAGCTCCTCGTGCACCTTGAGTGAACCAATGGCCTCCTCCATGGCCATCTTGTTGGTGTCGCCGAACAATGCAATTGATGACGCAACGTGGATGAACTTGTTGGAGACGGCTCGAAGCAGCTTCTTCACGACGTACTTCTCCTCCATCGCATCACCAAGCTCACGGATGCGCCCCACGAGCGTCGTGAACCTCGCCGCGAAATCATCCACGGACTCCGCATCACCCATCTTGAGGCCATCAAATTCCGAGCGCAAGGATTGAACCCTCGCCTCTCGGACGCGCTCGACGCCCACATGCATGGAGCGTAGTGCCGCCCACACATCGGCTGCGGTCTCCTTCTCCGCAACTCGCAGCAGCGTCGAGTCGTCGATGGACTGGGAGATGATCGTCATGGCCATCTCCTCCTTGCCCTTGTCGACCTCCGATGAAGCCTTGCGATCAACGGCACCCCACGCGCCGTTGGCGCGCAAGAGGTACTTCATCCTCATCGCCCACATCGTGTAGTTCGTCCTCATGAGCAGCGGGAATGGGAGCTTCCCCGCCGCCGTCGTCGCCGCCGTCGCGGCAGCCACCATCGCCGCCGAGTCGCTCGGCACCAACGCTCCACTCGCTGAAGAGTCACGCGGCATCGTCTTCGTCATCACCTAGCTCCGATACCAAATGTTGGGGCTGAATCTCTCAACCTCTCTTCTTCTTCCTCTAGCTGCTGTCTCTCACAACTCACGGAAGAAGCACAGGAACACAAGAAGTCTGGTGAGCTGCTGTTTCACACAGCCGAAGCTCTTTTCTTCTCTCTATTCACTTGTTCTGAAATAAACATGCTCTACCACACTTAAGTACCACGCACGCACGCACGCACAGCCTGGACTTTCTCCATGCATGCTCTCAGAACTGAAACATCCTACTCGTACGCATCGCACGTACCTCCGCACAGACACACTACTACATACTCTAGCTACATGCAGAAAGAAAGCAAACTAAAATGCGGATACAATCAAGATTAAACCTAACATTCTCCTCCTTAATCTTGATTCTTCACTTGAGACGTAGCATTCAGAGAAGAGCCGGCTCGTCCTCGACGCCGAGCAGTGCCTTCTCCTCGTTGTCCTTCTTCTTCTCTGGACACTCCCAAGCAAAATGCCCAAACTCATCACAATTATAGCACTGTACCTCGCTCTTGTCTCTGCGCCCTCCACCACGGCCATGTCCGCGGCCACGGCCACGGCCACCACGGCCGCGTCCTCGCGATGAGTCATGCCCTCTCGCCATGAGGAGCTGCTCTTCTTCACGTGTCGTCTCCCGCCCCTTGACGAGCTCCTCGTGCACCTTGAGTGAACCAATGGCCTCCTCCATGGCCATCTTGTTGGTGTCGCCGAACAATGCAATTGATGACGCAACGTGGATGAACTTGTTGGAGACGGCTCGAAGCAGCTTCTTCACGACGTACTTCTCCTCCATCGCATCACCAAGCTCACGGATGCGCCCCACGAGCGTCGTGAACCTCGCCGCGAAATCATCCACGGACTCCGCATCACCCATCTTGAGGCCATCAAATTCCGAGCGCAAGGATTGAACCCTCGCCTCTCGGACGCGCTCGACGCCCACATGCATGGAGCGTAGCGCCGCCCACACATCGGCTGCGGTCTCCTTCTCCGCAACTCGCAGCAGCGTCGAGTCGTCGATGGACTGGGAGATGATCGTCATGGCCATCTCCTCCTTGCCCTTGTCGACCTCCGATGAAGCCTTGCGATCAACGGCACCCCACGCGCCGTTGGCGCGCAAGAGGTACTTCATCCTCATCGCCCACATCGTGTTGTTCGTCCTCATGAGCAGCGGGAATGGGAGCTTCCCCGCCGCCGTCGTCGCCGCCGTCGCGGCAGCCACCATCGCCGCCGAGTCGCTCGGCACCAACGCTCCACTCGCTGAAGAGTCACGCGGCATCGTCTTCGTCATCACCTAGCTCCGATACCAAATGTTGGGGCTGAATCTCTCAACCTCTCTTCTTCTTCCTCTAGCTGCTGTCTCTCACAAGTCACGGAAGAAGCACAGGAACACAAGAAGTCTGGTGAGCTGCTGTTTCACACAGCCGAAGCTCTTTTCTTCTCTCTATTCACTTGTTCTGAAATAAACATGCTCTACCACACTTAAGTACCACGCACGCACGCACGCACAGCCTGGACTTTCTCCATGCATGCTCTCAGAACTGAAACATCCTACTCGTACGCATCGCACGTACCTCCGCACAGACACACTACTACATACTCTAGCTACATGCAGAAAGAAAGCAAACTAAAATGCGGATATAATCAAGATTAAACCTAACAGAGTACTCTGGCACATTCGTTTCCAAATCTCTACACCAATAATGTCAGTTGTACACACTGAAAGCGAAATTGTGCTTTACAAGCGTTTCCGGCTCAGGGTCAACCCCTAAAAAAATGGAAAACCTCGGCGATGCCAACCCACTGCGAGCAAGTTGATCTGAACTTTGTCCTGCAGGGTTTTGGAGGACTGACGGCTCAATTCCCTGTCAAGTACTCCCTCCATTCCAAAATAGATGACCCAACGTTGTACTAACTTTGTACCAAACTTAGTACAACGTTGGGTCATCTATTTTGGAACGGAGGGAGTACCTTGGTGTAAGAACTAGAGTTTCAAAGAGGTATAGGAATAGCACGCACGTACACGGTATATATAACAAGGATCGTTACAATATGGAGTCTAACACTTGGGCTGCCGATCACAGTGTCTAGACTCTTCCTATTACACCTACAATTTATCTTAGATCGCATCAGAGCAATATTAGCAGGCTGGAAAGGAAAACTGATGACGATCGCCGGCAGAAGAGTGTTAGTCAGATGCGTGCTCAGCGGTCAGCGCGCTACCAACATTTGGCCTGACAGTGCTGAAAGTGCCGAAGGAGTTTTTTACAGAGGTTGACAGGTATAGGGCTCGACGCCGTTTTCTGTGCGCTCAGGATGAGGAGCTCACCGGCGCAAAATGCAAAAGTCAGATAGCCTCTGGTGTGCTCCCCAATCGATAATGGAGGCCTAGGAATCCACTGACCTGCAAAGATTCAGCAGGGCGCTGTGTCTACGTGGAAGAACAAGAAGAAGACCACAGAAACAATCACTGCAACAATCGAAGGTGCTAAATCAGAGCTAGGACGAGCCGTGACATCTGATAAAAAGGTGACGTGGCGAGAGATGATGACCCAGCCAGTGTGCAAGTCCAAGCAACGACAACCTTTGTGAGAGTCGGAGTAGCCAAGGAAGACACATGGCAATGAGCGAGGAGCTAGTTTGTGAGGGGTTGTGGCACTGAGGTTGGGAAAACAAAGACAACCAAAAACGCGTAGGCTATCGTACGGTGGCGGGGCAAGAAATAATGATTCAAAAGGAGAAATGTGAGGGGATTTGGTGGTGGGTCGAATGTTAAGGAGGTATGTGGCATGACGAAGGGCTTCAGCCCAGAATTTGGGCGGCATGGAAGCTTGGATGAGGAGGGTACGGAGTATGTCGTTGATCGTACGAAGAGAACGCTCTGCCTTTCCGTTTTGGGAGGAAGTGTAAGGGCAGGAGCAACGGAGTAAAATGCCGTGATGAAGAAAGAAGTCACGATTGCGAGCATTGTCAAACTCGCGTCCATTGTCACATTGTAAAAACCGAATAGAAAGGGAAAAATGGGTGTATACATAACGCTGAAAATTGACAAAGATAGCATGAACATCAGATTTGTTGCGAATGGGAAAGGTCCATATGTAATGAGAGAAGTCATCAACGAGTACAAGATAATACTTAAACCCAGAAACACTAGGTATAGGAGAGGTCCAGAGGTCACAATGCAATAACTCGAAAGGAAAAGTACTGCTACTGGTAGAGGTGCCAAAGGGCAAGCGAACATGTTTGCCCATTTGACATGCGGAACACAACGTGGAGTCGTGGGAGTCGCGGACGTGCGGAAGCTGGAAGTCTTGAAGTAGCTTGGACGTGGTAGTGGAGTTGGGGTGGCCGAGGCGACGATGCCACAGAGTGACGGAGGCATGCATGGCTTGGGGAGTCGGAGAGGATGCGCCGTGGAGGGTGTAAAGATCGCCAGAGCTATTGAACCGAGCTATCACCGCCTTGCTGTGGAGATCCTTCACAGACAACCCAAAGGGATCAAATTCGACAGAAACTTGATTGTCAATTGTAAAACGACGGACAGAAATTAAGTTCTTAATGAGAGCAGGGGCTACTAAGACTTCACGGAGAAGAAGAGGTGATCTAGAAGAAGGAATAGTGCATGAACCAACACATGAAACAGGAACCGTGGAGCCATCGCCAATGGTGATAGAAGGAAAAAGAATGGAGGGATGGAGGGAAGAAAGCGTACAACTAGATGCTGACATATGAGTGGATGCACCAGAGTCGAAGATCCATTCGGTACCTGTGTCTTGTGTGGTAAGTGAATTCAGGGCAGCAATAAGAGCAGCTTGATCCCAGGCTGGTGGTGCTGAAGACGATGTCGAGGCAGCAGGCTGGTATGTTGATGAAGAAGGCTGCGCCGAGGGACCGCCCACGTCCCAGCTGGAGATCGGAGGAGCGCCGTAGGGGTACATGGATGCCGCTGTTGGAGCCGGAGTGGACTGGTACAGAGGCGCATAAGCTGTGTAGGCGTGCGGCGGCGGTCGTGATCCGAGGAGTCCAGGAGCGCCGACGGATGGACGTATGCCAGGCGCCCAAGCCCCACTGTAGGCGGGAGGAGCGCCATATGGTGAAGGCGCAGTCCAAGGCATGGGCCAGGCTTGTACGAGCCCGGTCCAGGGATCTGGTGAAGGGCGCCACGCTGAAGGAGCCGGCGAGGGAGGCGCTGCAGATGGCATGGGTGCAGGAGGCGCCGCAGGAGCCGGTGATGGAGGCGTAGAGGACGACGAAGATGCCGACGAGTTGTGCTTGGGTGGACGGTAGACTGGATTCTTCCCCTTGTAGTTGGGGCTGGGACGCCATCCTGGAGGTGGTTGCGCAGCGGGCGGCGCCGGTGAGGGGGCCGCCGGTGGTGGAGCAGGGCGCGCGGTGGTGTGGAAGAGGCGGGGAGCGCCAGTCTTGCGCGCCTGTGTTTGTTCCTCGAGCTGCAGCATGGATCGTGCCTCGGAGAGAGTCGGCAGAGGTCGGAGAAGAGGGATCAGCGACGCATGCTGAGCGAACCGCTCGTCGAGAGAGCGATCGCCAACGGTTTCGCCAAGTTCGCGGAGTTCGTCGCCGATCGCCTTGATCTGCTGACAGAAGACGCCGACGGGGCGATCGCCCTGGGTGATCGTGCGGAGCTCGGTGTTGAGGGCGGAGATGCGCGCATCGCGATTGTCCTGGAAGAGACGCCGGAGCTCCGTCCAGATGTCGCGGGCCGTGGCGCCGTCCTTGACGACGAGGTTGAACAGCTCGGTGGAGATGCGAGTGTAGAGCCACTGGATGATGGCCAGATCGTCTTTGAGCCAACGGGGGTTGTGCGGCTCGGGTGGAGAAGCATCAGAGATGTGATGCAGCAGCGAGCAACGGCCGAGGTGGATCTCGAACAAGTGACGCCAGTGGTAGTAGTTTCGGCTATGGAGATCAAGAACGATGGGGATGAAAGGAGTAACATCAGTGATGGTGTCGCTAAAGGAGAGGGATGGGATGGTGAGGGTGGTGGAGTTTGTGGCCGGAAGAGTGGGGCTGCCGGCGGCGGACTGAGAGGCATTGCCGTCGCCGGAGTTCGTCATGGCGCTGGTGGGTTAGGAGAGGATCGTGGGATAATCTGATACCATGATAATTGAAATAGTGGTTTCCTTAATTGCATACAGATTACAGGGAGGAGTACATATAGGAGGGGCGACGCCCAACTGAAGCCAGGACGTGCATGGATCGTGGGTTGACTGGGTTGGTCCCAGTCACCAGGCTAACAACATCCTTCATCTTTCTGGTCCTGTGGGAAATATGACAGCAGAGCAGAGGAGTCACTGCACCTTCAGAAACGAGATCGCTTCACATGCTGAAATAATTGCTGCGATAAGAAAAGAGCTCGAGCTGTGGAAGAAGGCCTATAATTGCTGAGCAACAAAACTAGATCGACCCACTTTTGTATTCCCATGTGCTATCTGCTAAAATCAATACTCCCTCTGTCTCAAAATAAGTGTCTCAACTTTGTACTAGCTCTGATACAAATTTGTACTAAGCTCAAGACACAGAGGGAGTATAATATAGTCCAGCCATCAGCTGGATCTTCCAAAAAAAACATGATGTACCGATCACCAAACGCAGACACGAAGGCTCCGAGGAGGGGCGGCCCCTCCTTCCGGTGGTCGGCTCCTCCTTCCGGTGGTCGGCACAGAAGCGGTGGAGGAAGTTCGGGTGAGTGACGTGTTCGTCCTACATCTGCTGTTATGCACAGGGAAGGGAAATCACCTACCTGCCCATAGTCTAATATTGATGTCTGAGTCTAGAGAAAGAGAGCTGGGTAGCTCACACTTGTAGCAGTACCAAAATTTGTTGCAACAAAGTTATGATGCACAACTGGCCTCTGTCTGCCAGGATAGGATCATAAAGCCCTCTGCAAACCACATGAAAACAGGCGGATGAAGCTCATCGATCCAAGCTTGAATTCCAGCAAACCAGCAGCACATTCAAACATTCAGAAGTGTATTCTCCAATCATGCCAATATATATACACCACTTCACTAGCGTATGTTGGTAACCAGATCTCAGCGTATGACCGAGAGCAAAGCATATGCAGTTCTAGTATAAAAAATGCACATATTTTCGGTCCGTGTATTGTGAGTTAGATCAGTACTGATCAAACATCCCATAACTCATTCTTTAGTCGACCACCTCCTAGTATATGCTACACTGATAATAGATGGCAGATTTCTTCAGGTCGTCAGAACAGAATCAGATTCAACAAAGCCTACCAAAGTTGAAGCCTCCGGGTCGCTCACCACAAATACGTAGGAAGATTACAGAAAATTACAGCCGAACAATGCAACCTCCTGGCACATGTCTTCTTGCAATTACAAGTACGAGGGTAGACATGCTGCCGTCCAGACCCGCATCTTCAGCAGAAAACAGCTGCTGCGAGAGTGACGACTCCTCCGGCTCATATGAACCACAACAAACTACTCCCACTAAACCTCATTCCTAGGGTAAGAAAGCCGCGCCTCTTCCATTCAAACTTCTACATCACTAATTTCAGTCATGTTAACAACGATATCACGGGTTCGTTCTAGTCGAAGGGATGCACATTTGATTGGATCTAACTCTGCCATGCAAACGATCTAGAATTTGTAAAAAAACAAACGTAAAAATCTAGAACAACTTCCTGGCTTTCCCAAGAGCTGCCAAGCACATGCAACCTATATTTTCAAACCAGAGCTGACGAGCGATGCCTTTCTTTTCAAACCAAAGCTGAGCAGACATAAACATACAATTACTTTGTGGCAGATACTCTCCTGGCTGAAGAGAAGAGCTACCAAGCACACGCATGTGGAAAAGGCAAGACAGGATGAGATCCGACTTGAAATAATACTAGAATAATTAAGCTAACATTCCATGGATTAGATAATCAAAAAATCTTGCTACATTACATACTTGGCGCGGAGACAACCTTGCTAATTTTTTTGCAGATAATAACATATAAAGAGTTTAAATACACTGGAGGTCCTAAAAGTTTTGGCACGGTGTCACTTTAGTCCTATATCTTTCAAAATGCACCTTTAGGTCCTACTTCTATAGTAAGTGGGTCAACCGAGGTCCTTTTTTCCACTAGCTCTTGCTGACCTGCTCCTGTGCCACGTTGACCCACGTCCACATTGGCAAAAAAGATGTTCATGTCTGATTTTGTCTTTTTTGCCACGAGCATCTCGAATGTCTAAACTTCACAAAACTTTGCATAGAGTTCACGCATGGAATCATCTTGCACCACAAAAAAATTGGATTTTTTTGAACTTTATTTCTATTTTAAATTGAGGTACTGTTCACCGGGCTCATCTGAGCCCGGGCTCCCGGTTGAATCATCGATAATCAAACTGTTATTTTCATGCTAATATATGATCATCTTTCCGTCCCAGCTGATTTCAAGTGTCCGAAGGGGCAATAGACTTGAAGTTTTCGCAAAAAAACTTTATCTGGTAAGCATGGATGGGTGCTTTGCTTTCTAGCGGGCAATCAGAAAAAATAACAGACAAGACCAACCCTGTAACATGGGATACAATAGAATCTGACTGGAATTGTAACATGGGAAAGTTGAACCTCCCTCAATTAGCCATTAGAAAACATCTCATTAAATTACAAACTTAGTTAGACTACGACAAATCCCACTATACGATCTCTAAGTTAACCTTGCGGACCCTATATAGGCCATCACTGTCGGAGTAGATTCCGACAGATCTCTCGATAGGGTATCCTTGTGAGGTGAGTAGATCGGATGGGAAATTGGAAACTAGATTTACCCAGGTTTAGATCCTGGCTACGAGGTAAACCCTACCGGCATATACCTCGATAAGGTTGGATATGTATATTTTTTCTTTAAAGAAATAAACTGTAGACACCCTGACATGCTAAAATTTCCTACCACAAAGTGATGCTATTTGAAAATATGCTGTGTACCTATCCTCTATTTTGTGCAAATCTATATTAAAATGGTCGAACCATGTTACCCAACTGGGCATGAGGCTAGTCAACATTGGATCATTGGATCGGCTCTCTCTCCCTGAACAAAGCGGAGGGGAGGGCTTTGTCTCACCCGCGACAAGACAGAAGTAGCTCCCGCCTCAGGGCGGCGCCTCACCTCACTACTATTCGACACAGCCCAGTAGTAGCCTCAAGGGTGTTTGTTCGCTCTTTCTTCTGCTTGTTCGTGTGTTCGCCTTTTTTCCCTTTTTGTTTTCTTCTTTTACTTTTATTCCTATTTTCGAAATACTCTAAATATATTTATATTCCAAAATTTCATTTACTAATTTTTAAAAGCGTCCAACATGCATTCGGAAATGTTAACACGGTGTAAAAAAATATTCTCCTATTTTTTTAGAGATGTTTGTAACATTCAAAGAAATGTTCACAAGTTTCAAAAAATGTTCAGGGAATTTAAAAAATGTTTATAAATTTCCAAAACAAATATTCCTGTATATTGAAAAAAAATTTGTTTCATGCCATTCAGAAAAATGTTCACTTAATTCAAAAAATCTTTGTAACTTAAAAAAAATCTCACATAATTTAAAATAATGTTTCGTCCCAATAAAAAATGTTCAACATGTATTCTTAGAGAAACAGTATGTATCCAAAAAATATGTTCAAACATGTATTTTGAAAATAAAATGTCATGTGCTTTAAATATGCTCAACGTGTATCAATAAAATGTTACACACATATACAAAACTGTACAACGTGTATTTTAAAAATTGACATGTATTTGGAAAAAGGAAAAGAAAAAATGAAAATAAAAAACTCAAAGAAATCAATGGAAATCGATAGAAACATACATACAAACAGAAATAAGAAAAAGTCGTACACAAAAGGTTGTAAAACCAGTCCATAGAACCATGGCAAAACCACTCCAGGGAGCTACAGTGTTTGATCGGCCCGTTTAATCTTGCATATAGCCCCCGCGCAAAGCAGAGGCGCCAACGAGTACCAGGTCCTGGGCATACCTGGCCCATTCCTATTCTTACTCAGTCAGAAGGTGGACGGAGGAAAATGAGGCTCTGCTGATCCCCTTGTCGGACGAGGAGATCTTCGAAACTGTCCGTTCAACGAACACCAATTCGGCCTCGGGCCCTGATGGCTTCTCTGTCCCCTTCTTTAGGAAATTCTGGCCGCATCTCCATGGTCCCGTTCACGCAATCATCCAGGGCTTCTGTCTGGGGACTATTGACATCTCTTGCCTTAACTATGTTGTTCTTACCCTCATTCCCAAAGTTAAAGGGGCTGACAAGATTACTCAGTTTAGACCGATAGCCCTCATAAAAAACATTGCTAAATACCCAGCAAAAGGTTTTGCCACCCGGCTTTCCCCTATTGCTCACCGTATCCTCAGTCCTTTCATGTCGGCTTTTGTTAAGGGTCGGTTCATCCTGGATGGCATTCTGTGTCTCCACGAGACCGTGCATGATATCCGTGCTCGTGGTACTAAAGCAGTAATTCTCAAGTTAGAATTCGAGAAGGCTTACGATTTTGTTAGTTGGTACTTTTTGCGGCAAGTGCTTCTGGCCAAGGGTTTTGATGGGGCCGTGGTCCACAGGCTCATGCAGTTGGTCATGGGCGGCCATACTGCTGTTTCGGTCAATGGGACCATTAGTAAATTTTTTTGCCAATGGTAGGGGCCTGAGGCAGGGTGACCCGGCCTCCCCCCTGTTATTCAATTTTGTTGTGGACTCTCTGTCTCACATCCTGTCGCGGGTGGCGGCGGTTGGCCATATTACTCCTGTTAGTTCTCATCTCGTTCCTAATGGAATATCTCACCTACAGTACGCGGACGATACCATCATCATGGTTGAGCTTAATGATGAGAGTGTGTCCCACTTGAAGTTCCTTCTGTTATGCTTTGAAGCTCTATTTGGTCTCAAGATAAATTTTGCCAAGAGTGAAGTTATTGTCACTGGGGTTTCGGACGCCGGGGCCCTTAGGGTAGCCCAACTTTTAAATTACTCTCTTGGCTCCCTCCCTTTCAAGTATCGGCCTTCCTATCTCCCCTAACAAGTTGTTGGTGAGAGACTTCGCACCAGTGGTCACGAAGGTTGGTAATCGGGTGATGCCTTGGAGAGGCCGATACAACACTCAAGCGGGCAAGGTCGCTCTTATCAATGCATGCCTCTCCTCCCTCCCCATGTTTCTGATGGGCTTCTACCTCCTCTCTGGAGGGATCCATGCGGGTTTTGACAAGCACAGAGGTGCCTTCTATTGGAATTCGGTTGATAGCAAACGTAAGTATAGGATGGTGAAGCTGAAGCTAATTTGCATACCTAAGAACCTCGGTGGGTTGGGCATCATTGACACTGCTGTTATGAACAAGTGTCTTATCATCAAATGGTGGTGGAAAATCATGTCCGCCTCGGAGACCCCGCTTTGGCTCAGCATCCTTAAAAGCTAAATATTTTCCTTTGTCTAGCCCCATGTTTGCCCCAGCGTTGGGTGGCTCCCAATTTTGGAAAGATCTTGTCAAAGTCCGCCCAGTATTTCAATCCTTGGTTAAATTTGTTGTCTGTAATGGCAAGTCTACTTGTTTTCGGTTGGATTGGTGGTTTGGGGATTCCATTCTAGCGGTGGCCTTTCCCTTGCTTCTTCTTACTGTCCGGACCCGGAGATCTCTATCTTTGAGCTCTCGGAGAATAACTGGGACCTGGACCTTCGTAGGTCTCTGTCTCCTGTAGAGTTAGATGGTTGGCAGTGTCTCGTTGCCTGCTTCCCTTTGCTCTCGGAGGGAGAAGACTCGGTGGTCTGGCCCCATTCTGCTTCTGGACGCTTCTCTGTCAAGTCTTTATATAATAAAATTATCTCCGGGACCCCTACCTCTAAGTTTAAGATCATCTGGCGTGCTCGTGTCCCATCTAAGATTAAAGTTTTCATGTGGCAAGCGTTCCATGGAAGTCTGCCAGCGGCTAACCAGATCCGCAAGAGGAACGGCCCTGACTCGGATAGATGTGCTTTATGTGGCGAGCTCGAAGATACGGACCATATTTTCTTTCAGTAGCCCTTGGCCAAATTCGTGTGGTGTTGCATCAGATCTTGGCTCCACGTTTCTTGGAGTCCATCTTCCTTTGCTAATCTTAGGGTCTTGACCAATGGCCTGTCTAGGATCTCTAAGCTGGTTTTCTGGTGGGGTTTGTGGAGATTTGTTGGTCGCTGTGGACTACTAGAAACAAGTTTTATATCGAACTCTCCTTCCCGACTAAACCTGTTGATTGCTTATTTAAAACTGACATATTTTTGCAGCAGTGGAGATCACTGACTAGGGACGCTGACCATGAGGCCTTCGATATGATGACTTCCAAGATTCGGGCTACTGCTACTTCCTTGGCGCGCAGGCAATCAGGATTTTAACAGTTCCTGGAGGTTCCCTTGATGTTTTCTACTAGCTCTCTGGCCTGCGCGCCATGTTTGGCTTGGGTGCCATATATCTGAACTTTGTTTATTTTGCCTGTCCTGAGACTATGGCTACTTGTCTCTATGTCTGTGGAATTCTGCCTGGTGGCTTTATTTATAAAATATGGCTAATGCCTTTCATCTAAAAAAGGTGGACGGAGGCCGCTGCTTGCCTTATTCATAGCTACTACATTATAATAAATGATCTACGTACTAACTTTGATTGAAATATATAGATGATTTCTCATCTCACACAGTTTCTTTGTGGGGCAGCAACTGACTGACGGCACGAACTGATGGCTGCATGTCCAAGGGAAGAAACACGGATTTTTTGAACGTACAGGCTACTAGTTTATCTGCAGTACCAGATAATCAGCACCTGTTTGTGAGTGAGCGTTCCTAACACCAGAGGAAGGTCATTTTTGGCAGCATTATATACAGTTCATCAAGATTTGACAACAAAGTTAAATGCAAACTTCCTGCTGCAAGTTCCAGTTCGCGGGAAAATGCATGCAGCGCCCCAGACTGATTTGCAGCATATTCTGTAAAATCTACTTAGGTATTTATGATGCGAAGCAGATGTCTCACATGACACAGGTGACATAAACTGAAGAAACATGACATTTTTCAATATTTCGTGAAACATCCCAATCTTCATTTCTGCCAGCCGGGCAGATTTCCCAGAGATGATATGATTCTCAATCTTAACCCCACAATGTGAGTTGTGTGAACCAACTATCACTGTGATATACTCCCTCGTTACCATATTAAGTGTCTTAATATGGGACAGACGGAGTATGAATTTTCCTCCTTCAGTTCATCTCCATATAACTGAAAAACATAGGACTAATTTGCCTGGACAAAATGCTATTACAAACAATGGTTGGAAAATTCTGTTTATATCCGACAACATATGCAATACAAGAAAAGGAGTGTTCTTCCTTTTGTTTGTTTTGCACTGTATAGTTATTTTATTAATGTCTGATGATGGTAAATGAAATCAAATATGCAGTTCAAACTCTACTAGCAGACGATAACAGCTACCAGACACAAACATGAAATAAAAGAGCATAAACGAAATCAAACTAGGGGAAACTGAAGTCCCTAGGATTGCAAAAGCTTCTTGCTCTTGTCTAGACCAAGAATACATTCTGTGTACAGCATTAAGTCAATTTAAGAAATCGTGCCGGCCATTTGCTTAAGAGAGGGAACGACCCAGAGTCGAGGAAATGTTTCACATATTGACGTTACAAACAGTAGTTACAAACCCAAGCACATTCAAAAGTTGAACCACAAAACCAGATAAGATAGAGCATTCAAGGTGATGCAAGCAATTGCTGGTGCTGGGAAGCGAGGCACAAAGGTTCATAATTATACTCCCTCCATCCGGAAATACTTGTCGCATAAATGGATGAAAATGGGTGTATCTAGATACATTCATTTCAATGACAAGTATTTCCGGACGGAGGGAGTATTATATAAGCTGACTAGAGGAAACTGAAATTCTCTGGTTTTCAGATAAAATATAAATTAGGTCTTCAAATACGCCCCGAGACTTAAGAAACATTGCTAGACTAGCACTACCGGACTCGCGGACTATGCCTACGGCCCAGGGCCTTCGGCATAGGTCCTTTGCCGTCGGCATAGATCTATGCCTACGGCTGCCGTCGGCATAGCCCCGTCGGCGTAGATCACGTCAACGTAGATGTGTCAGACCGTTGGGGTAGTATAGCCGTCGGCATAGGTGCGTATGCCGACGGCCGTGGGACAGCCGTCGGCATTGTTTTTCATCTGACGGCAACGGACGGCGCCGTCAAAAGCGCTGGCGATTCAAGGAATGCCACATGGCACAGGTATGCCGACGGCTTGGCCGTCGGCATAGATAGGAATCTATGCCGACGGCACCTGTGCCACGTGTCATCCCCTGGCTTCTCCTGGCGGCAGGGCTATGCCTACGGCAAAGCCGTCGGCATAGATGGAAATCTATGCCAATCTATGCCGACGGCTTTGCCGTAGGCATAGCTCTGCCACATGGCGCGTCCCGGTAACACCTGGGCTTATATATGCCAACGGCTTTGCCGCAGGCATAGTTTTTTTTCCCCTGTTTTCTCTTTTTCAATTCATTTGACAGCATTTCAAAGCAGAATAATATGGAATTATGCAGAAATATACAGTTCATCATCTAAACATACTCAAGTTCATCATCATCATTTAAACATAGTCATGTTTATCATCTAAAGATCATCACCGGCGAAAGTTCATGAACATAAAAGTAGTGCAAGACATGGAACATCATAAAAGTTGGAACATGAAAAGCAAGCCCACCTCCGCCAAGTCCACCTCCGCCAAAACCACCACCACCAAGTCCACCTCCACCAAAACCACCACCGCCAAGACCACCTCCGCCAAAACCTCCACCGCGACCACCATCACTCTGCCAGATCGGAGTGACTGGGGTCGACGGAGCAGGAGTCGAGCCACCGGTCCCCTACATGTTTGAGAGAAGATTCTAATGGTAAATATGACATGATAGTGTTGAATGAACGAGAACTAGTTTGTCAGTAGTTAGGAAAATGTACTAACCGGACTATCACCACCTAGTGCCACCCATTCCTCGAACGTGGGAATGTGTGGGGTGTCTCCCGCAGGTGGTGGTGGGGGTCCAACTTGTGGTGGCTCCATGCGGTTAGTCCAAGACGCCAGCATAGCATGGATGTTAGTTAAACAAGCAAACTAGAAAGTCAAAAGGAATGAAAGTGAAAATTTGAGCTTGGTTTTAAGAGGGCAAAACTAACCGCCATCACTTGATGGCTGTAATCATCATTTGCCTTCACTCGTTGCACGTACTCCCGCACCTCAATATGCCTATGCTCGAGAAAGGCCTGATATGCCTAAAAAATTGAGGTTGTTTCTAAGTGGGCAGTGCTGAAAATAAACTAAGAAAGATAGAGATAAAGAAGATAAGGGGAAGTACTTACAGCACGCTGGCGGACTAAGGGAGGCTGCGAACGCCCCGTACTCTCTAACGGGCTCGGGTTGGTAGCTCGAAGCCGTGTGTACGAGATCAACGGAGTGATCAAGCCATCGAAACACGGATACCGGCCATGGAACTTACCCTGGATGGCCACCACCGCCATGTCGTCGATCTGAGACTGGGCGACCTTAGGAACGGGAACATCCAGATGCAACTTCTGATAGTTCTGAGTGTAAGACTCCAGGTGACACTACTAGGGAAAAGGCTAGCAGCAGCGCGGGTATTAGATGTATCAGTAGCGCGGGTACCCGCGCTACTAATACGGCGCTACAGCTAACTCATAGCGGTAGCGCGGGTGCACACGCGCTACTGCTACACAAGTCTAGCAGCAGCGTGGTTAGGGGAAGCTCGCTACCGCTAGTAGCGCTAGCGCTCTTTTGCTGGACGCGCTACTGCTATTGAGGCGCTGCTGCTAACTTTTAGACACTCGCTACTGCTAATTTAAGTAGTTTTTTTTGGCATATTTGTTTTGTATTTGAACCGGCTTTGTAGAAGAATATTTAGCACATAGAAATGTCATCATGATACACATACAAATGCCCGCGAGACCACAAATGTAATCATAGCATGTACATACAAATAGTCTCTTCATAATCATCATCCAACACAAAGTGATATCTTGTCATCATTTCGAAAATAGCAATACATGCAAGTCTCGAATACTTGCAACTACAACAATGTCATCCATCTAAACAAAGGTATACGCAAGAAGTGCTATCACTATGAGTGAGAGCGGAACTATGCAGTACATGAGGTGGCGGTTACGAGTCCTCTCTCGCGCTAGCGTGAACCTCAAGTAACTAGCTTCTCCTTCTTGTCTGCTTTTGAAGCCTTTATGGCTGGCGCCCGTGAACCCATTCACTTGCGCCTGACACTCATGCCACTCGTTGTACACCCCCGGAACCTTCCCTTTGTACACGACATAGCATTTCCATCTCGCCATCAAGAAACTAGGTACCTGTTAGAGATGCATGTTCATGAAGAGGATGTACAATCATATATATGCAACAAAATATACTAGATCAACACCAAAAAAGAAAGGTTAGCAACTAGATGCAACATATACAGTATGCAAATTAATTAACTAGAGGTACGCAGGTCATCGTATGCAAACTAACAAAGTAGCATTATGCAAGTTCGGCAGGGACCGTGGACATCACAAAGTTTCATCGCTACAAAAAGTATACAAGTTCAACCGACACATATCATCATCATCGGCATCATAAATCACTAGAAGTTCCATCCTTCCATATCATCGAGGATGAACCCTAGCTTCTTGAACGGCGTGAGGTCTAGACGTTGCATGCCTATGCGAGTTCGGACGTCAGTTCACGATATAGGGCCGTGGTGGAACATCCCCTTCTCATCGACGACTTCTTTCATGATGATCGTTGCAATGTCGCTTTGGATGCGAAAGAAGTCATCTCTAAGTTTATAATTCGCTTCTCCATGAGATTCTAGCCACTTGTGGATATGATCGTCATTTTTGCTGTTAATGCGAAGCTTTTGGTGATCCGTGTTGAACTGAATCATGAGATGGACGATGTAGAATCCATCCTTCTTGCTTGGTTTTGGGACATGGATGCAGGAGAAGTTAGTTTTATGCGTGAAACCCATCTTCTTGTTCCTTTATTTCTTGATATGCACGTGGCCACCTCTAAAGCTGAAGCCTTGGAGAGCATCATCTAGAATATTCATTATGTGGGTGTAGTCCTTTTTCTCGTAGTCTCTGGAAGGGTCAAAATACACGGCGTGGGAGACTTGCGTGTAAAGAACGATAAGGACGGCACGCCCGTTGCTGCGGGGAAAAGACACCTCAAATTATTCCCCATATGAGAGAGAAGAAATGATTGAAATGTACGAAAGGGTTGTCCGGAACTGACTTACTTTGGATGATAAGGCACGAGGACAATTTCCCGGTCCTTATTCTGTACCATGAAGTTTTGGAGGTACTCCCTAGCAGTTTCACGCTCAAAGTCGCCGAGACTCAAGAAAGACTCGTGCATGTAGTACGGATCCGCCACACAGATTTGCGAGACTTCTTCACTCTTCATGACGGAGCTCATATGTAGCGCAAAAAGGCGGACGATAGTAAAATCAAGCCGCCTTGTTAGAAACATCTCAAAGATATGGTCAAACCGCAGGAAGAACACCTCCGCGGGCCGTGTGTCGACGTAGCACTTTCCCTCAGGCACACGAGCCGCGTATGTTGGATATCCTGGATCCTTTGAGGCTAGTAGGCTTTTCTCAGTCGACAACACATGGTCGTGCAGTCTCCTGAGATCCCCTGATAGTGCCTCCAGCGGTTTCGGCGGTAGCATCGGCTCGCCCGTGAGATGGAACATGACCGCACCTTTCACGGGTACACACTCTTCAGAATGCATCGTCTGGCTGCTGTGTGCTCTGGCTTGTTTGGAGGCAGTTACCTTCCCCGATCTCTTCCTCTCCTTTTTCTTGGGCACACCTTCCAGACCCTTCCTTAACCCCTGCCCAAGTGTTCCCGGGCTAAGTACTGTACGACCCTCGCGCCCGGCTAGTTGAGCCTGTGTTGAGGCGGCATCTTCAGGCGTGTCCTGTGAGGATTTCATGAAGAGAGACTTTTTGCAATCCATGGTACGACCCTGCCCGGGCATATCATCCATATCCTCATTAGCAAGCTGATAGCCCGATTCGTCATATGGTTGACTTATCATATCTATGTCACAGTCATACGCGTTTGTATTGAGGTAATCCATAGGGTCGACCTCCGTCTCATCATCCATTCTCTGTTCTACAGGAGAAATTACATCAGCCAGTACTATTGCACCCCCTTCATCATGTCGTCTGCCGCTCTCACCCGGCACTACAGGAGCTGGTAATTGCGTAGGTGGGGTGGTGGTCTCCGCACATGCTTGTTGATGTGTGGTAGTTATTGGTGTGCTCTCGGCCGGCTCCAGACGAATAAGATTCTTCAGCCATAGCAGCACCCAACCCTTGCAGCGTCCAATCCACGGTGGGGTCTCGTCGTCCGCTCCCACATGCTGTACTGGAGGAGGCAAATCCTCGTGCCCCGATTTCACACTGGTCAAGCTAACCCTGAAGTGCCCAGCGGGGATTGGCTGGTTGTGGAATGTGCGTTGAGAGGGGTCCATTATCATCCCCTTTCCCACGTCCACCTTCTAGCCTTTGATCAAGTAGAGTATGGTGCATGGGGTTTCTTTCGCCTGCAAACACATATGTATGTGGCGTAAAACAACCGAAAGGCAACAAAAATGGAATATTATCTATATATATATATATATATATGTTGGTGCGACATGTAATTACCGTGATGGCGTCGAGCTCAGCCAAAGACGAAGGCCCACCTAGCGCGCCTGAGACTGAGGACGGGCTGCTATGAGCGGGAGCGGCTGCGAGAGGAGGCCCGGTTGCTTGAGCAAGTGATGGTGTGATGGTGTTGTTGTTCATGGAGTTGCTCGCGACGAAACCGGGCATCGGGAAATCATGTACCGTCTTGTCTGGAGTTTCCTTCGCCCAGTTGATGATAACTGGAACCAAGTTAGTAGCGAAATCATTTCTGCAGGCAGTTACAGTTGCATTGACTGCCTACTGTAGCACCTCATATTTGTCCTCGGCTGCTTTTTTCGCGTCCTCAGCTGCTTTTTTCTCGACCGCAAGCTTCACCTTTGCATCGATGTCCGCCTGACTAAACTTCTTTTTCTGCTTCTTGGCCTCCGGGCCGTCGTTGTAAAACACCTTCCACGTGGCGCCGTCTCCAGCGCCGTGCACACGACCATATTGCGGCCGCTGGTCCAACGGGAGTCCCTTAAGTTCGTTCAAGGCCCGGTTGAGAGGGGTGTCCCACTTGGGCCTCATCGGAGAAGTAGGGCTTTCGGCTGCAAGCCGGTGTTGCTTCTATAGTAGTCTAATCAATTTCCTCGTGATCTTGTCCGTGTAAAAAACCTTTTTCTCCTTGTCCCACTTGTAGCGGGCCCTGATGAAGTCATGCTCCAAGGGGTTGGTGAACTTCGTGAAGGGGTCTGGGAGACCCGCGGCTTCACGTTCCGCGTCCTCCTTATCCCATATGGGCCCTTTACCGAGGTAGCCACGGCTTCCGAGGCGATGCTTCCCCGTGTTCCTTTGCTGAAGGCTTTTGAATTTCGCAGCCTTAGCCTTGGCTGCCTCGGTAGCGCAAGTGTCCTTGAACTTTTCGAACTCCTCTTCCGTAAGTGTCGGATTTTCCTCCGGAATCTTGGACAGGGGTTCATCAGCCTCAATAGCTCGTTTCACCCTCCCTTTCCAGGAGGCCAAATCATTGCTGAACATGCCCATGGCGTGATTGTTAATCTTTTTCATCTTCGGATCATCCCACGGTTGTTCTATGTTATCATCCCGGTCGGGGAACTTGAATCTCTTGTGCAACTTCGTTAGGAGCAACTGCGTCAAATGTTCTTTACTCCTTAAGTCATCGCCGTTGATGCTCGAGCATTCCCGTAGGATGCATCCTACTTGGTTCCCATAGCACTTGCGAAGGTTCTTCCGGCTCTAACGGCTCAAACTTGCCAGGTGCCATCTTTGTGATCACAAGTCGTCCAATCCCTATTTTGTTAGGTTTTCGTATCCTCTGCTTCTTATGCTTCCTCTTTTCGGTATCGGCATCGGGGCTGGTACCTTCCCCGCCGGTACCTTCCCCGTCGGTACCTTCCCCACGGTCTCGGCGCCGCCATCGGTGCCGGCGCCGTCGGTGTCGATGTCGGCGTCAGTACCATCATCGAGGCCGACCTGCAAACCTTGCTTAGCGGTCAAATAGTCGAGGTACTCTTGTTCACCCTCATAATCCATCTCGTCTGCATCTTGGTCAGAAGGCCCAGTTTCTTCGTTGTTCGACATGTTTCCTATGATTAAGTGGCCTCATTTATTTCTAAAAGTATGAATAAATGAGAAATGACATAAAAAGAAATCTATGTGCCAGCACTCGATATGCCAACTATGTAGCACAAATCATGCCTTTATTCACGGGAAATTTCGGCATGACCTTTGCTAAAAAATGGACATATCGAGCGCCTGAAATTCACCGAAACGGAAATGAATCAACATTCCGGCGTAACATAGGCCACTCGAATCATTTTCCAAACATGACATGTCCAAAACATGACATATGCACATATCACATGTCCAGTTCAAATTTGCATATAAATTTAGCTAATTTTGAAACCTAGCTAAATTCATAACTAAATAGATAACCTAATTAATTAACATGAAGAACCCTAGCAGAGAGGGGGGGGTTTACAGAGAGTGCAGGGGCGAGGAGGCAGGCCCGACGACGGCCGGCAGGGGAGAGGAGGGAGGCAAGGGCCGACGGGTCGGGGGCGAGCGCGCCGGGGTCGGGGGCGAGCGCCGGCGCCGGAGTCGGGGGCGAGCGGCTGGGTCGGGGGCGAGCGCCGGCGCCGGAGTCGGGGTCGAGGCCCGGGACGGGGGTGAGAGCCAGGGCTAGCGCCGGCGCCGGCGGAGTCGGGGGCGAGCGCCGGGGCCGGGTCGGGCACGGCGGAGCGACGGGGGAGAGAGAGTGGGGATTTGGGGAAATGGCGGGATGAAGCAGGGCGAGTGAGAATTTTGGGTTAAGTGGACGTAGCAGTAGCGCGTTACGTCAAAACGCGCTGCTACTAAATTCTGTAGCTGCAGCGGTTTAGGCGAAACGCGCTACTACTAAGATCTGCAGCTGCAGCGGTTTAGGAGAAACGCGCTACTACTAAGATCTGTAGCTGCAGCGGTTTAGGAGAAACGCGCTACTACTAAGATCTGTAGCTGCAGCGGTTTAGTAGAAACGCGCTGCTATTGCCGTCGCTACTGCCAGTTTCCCTTTTTCTTTTCCTTTATTTTATCCCACTTTTATTTCCCGAGGGCAGTGAACGAAGGGAGGGCGATATATATTGCATCATTTGACGGTTAAATATGTATACAAAATAGGAACATATATATTACACATCATTGGACCCATGCATAATAATGGCTAAGTGTGTATACAAAATAGGAACATATATATATTACACATCATTGGACCCATAACATACGTTTCCTCAGTGCTGACGTTTTCGTTTTTGAGTCAGCTTCTTTCCCTTCTTGTTCGTCGAAGAATAATTGAGCCCCTCATTGTGACTTTGCCTTTTCCATGGAGTACGATTTTTCTTAGGTAATGTAGTATTGATTCTTCTTTTGACGTATACTTCATCATCATCGTCACCTTCCCTCATTGGGTTGCCGTACTGATCATAGTCTTCCTCGTTGGCGACTCCATCCATTCCAATGATGTTCCTTTTGCCTCTCCTCACGACAACACGGCTGGGATTGCGCGGGTCAGTTATGAAGAAGCATTGTGTCACGTGCTTAGCGTGTACCCATGGCTCATTTTTTGCGATAGCGTTCACGGTAGCGCTCTTGGCGTCGGGTAT
Source organism: Triticum timopheevii (assembly GCA_963921465.1). Classification (NCBI taxonomy): domain Eukaryota; kingdom Viridiplantae; phylum Streptophyta; class Magnoliopsida; order Poales; family Poaceae; genus Triticum; species Triticum timopheevii. The sequence continues at coordinate 65,145,392 of OY997272.1, read as the reverse complement.
AGTCATGGTAGTGAACATCCGGCTTTCTCTTTCGACATTCTTAGGCCATCTGACACGGAACATCGTCGTGTTGTGCAGTCCAGAGTAGTCAAGCTCCCAGATCTCCTCGACCCTTCCACAAAATCGTTCAGTTGTGCCATTGTCGCTGCCGGTCATGCATTCCATCGTCACCCCTGAGTTCTGATCATCACTGTCCATATCTTTTGCCTCCGTGTAGAACGTGTATCCGTTGATATCATATGCCTGATAGGTTACGAGGTTGGGCGAGGGGCCATGTGCTAAGGCATATATGAGCAATCCGTCCTTAGAGCCCTCCTCCGGGGGATTAGCAATAATATGCTCTTTGAACTAATGCAGGAAAATGGAGTTGTGCTCTCTAGTAACTTCGGCGTCCGTCCTGCATACCCCCCGGTCACGATACTTCTTTGCGATAATTTCTTTGTGCAGTGCCACGAAAGGATCTACCTCGTCTAGGTGTTGTAGCACTACCATGTTTGCTCTGTCAAAGTCGCTGCGTCGATCTGAGTATGCCACGTGCAGTTCCCTGCGACCGTTGCAGTGACCATCTCCTTCGCCTCCCATCGTGCTTGTTAACGGGCAAACCAACACTAACACGAGGCAGCTGGTCTGCGCCATATAGAAAATTCTCACAGAAAGAGATGCACTCTTGTGCCAAATAGCCCTGGATGATGCTTCCATCCGGACGGGACATGTTACGAACGAATCCTTTGATGATCCCATTCATCCTCTCAAACGGCATCATGTTGTGCAGGAATGACGGCCCCAGGTCTATTATGTCATCCACAATATGGACACACAGATGCACCATCACGTCGAAGAACGGCGGGCGGGAAGTACATCTCAAGCTCATTCAGTATCACAACGATCTCTTCCTGTAGCCTTTGGAGCTGCTTCACACTGATCGACTTTCGAGAGATGACGTCGAAAAAGTTGCAGAGACCAATAAGCGTGTCACGGACGTGCTTGTCCATTATCCCTCTAAGGGCAACAGGTAGTATCTGTGTCATCATCACATGATAGTCATGAGACTTCATCCCGCTGAACCTTTTCTTGTCCGTGTCTAGATATCTGCTTATCTTGCCACAGTAACCGGAACTAACTTTCACTCCGGTAAGGCACTTAAAGAATTGATTGATCTCAGCCTGACTTAAGGTGAAGCAAGAGGGGGGGCAATAATCCTCTTTCTTTAATTTCTTGCCCTTCTTCTCCCGTGCCTCTGTCTCCGTCTCTGTCTCGTCTGACATTTTACGGGGCGGCATGTGCAGATCTTCCCTGATTTTCAAATCTTGCAAGTCTTTTCTTGCCTTCGGCCCATCCTTGGTCTTATCCGGCATGTTCATTAGTGTTGCGAGCAAGCTCTCAAGGACATTCTTACAGATATGCATTTGATCAAGGCAATGAGGTGTATCGAGTTTGTGCCAGTACTCCAAGTCCCAGAACACAGACCTCGTCTTCCATACCTTCAGCAGCGGCTCCGGCGCCTTTCTCATCGTCTTTCCCGGCGTGGGGCACTCCTTCCAGTTTTTCAACAGCTCATCGATTTCGGCACCGCTCCGCTTACGTGGAGGTCCTCGATGCTCAGCGTGACCATTGAATAGATCTCCACGGTTTCTCCACGGGTCGTCCTGTTCAAGCCATCTTTGATGCCCCATGTACACGATTTTCCCAGACCTGCCATCTTTCCTTGACGTTAGCTGCTGAGACGTTGTATCATCCATGCACCGCGTGCATCCGCAATATCCATGGCACACCTGGCCTGCCACATATCCGTAACCGAGATAGTCCTGCACTGTCGTGATCAGCGCGGCTCTCATGTTGAAATACTCACCTTTGCTGGCGTCCCATGTCTTGGCCGGTGTTTTCCATAACGTGTCTAACTCCTCTTGAAGTAGCCCCAGATACAAATTAATATGATTTCCTGGTTGTTTTGGCCCTTGAATAAGCATGCTCATGTGAATGTACTTCGATTTCATGCACAACCAGTGGGGGAGGTTGTACATCCATACAAACACGGGCCATGTACTATGGTTGGTGTTCTGGTTGCCAAACGGATTCATGCCATCGGTACACGCGCCGAGCACGATGTTCCTTGCATCACATTCAAAATACCGATAGAAGCTGTTCAACGCTCTCCACTGGCTTCCATCCTTCACGTGTCTCAGCTTCGGATTATCTCCATCGTCGGGCTTCTTCCTCTCCGCGTGCCAGCGCATTAGCTTTGCTTCCTTGGGATCTACAAAATACCTCTGGAGACGGGGAGTGATCGGTAAGTACCATACAACTTTCTGGGGACATTTCTTCCTGGCCTTCTTGTATCGAGAAGCATTGCACACCGGACAGCTTGTTTTTTCCGCGTGCTCCTTCCGATAAATTATGCAATCGTTAATGCATGCATGGTATCTAACGTGTGGCAGATCAAGAGGGCACACAATCTTCTTGGCCTCATCAACACTAGTAGGACATAGATTACCCGCGGGAAGAACATCCTTTAGGTACTTGAGATGCTCATCGAGGCTAGTGTCGGTCCATTTGTTTTTAGCCTTCGTCTTTAGGAGTTGGAGCGTGAAACTCAACCGGGTCACCTCAGGATTGCAACCATCATACAATGGAGTGTTCGAGTCTACCACCAGTTGCTCCAGCTTAGCCTCCTCTCTAGAAGCAGCTCTCTCAGTACTCGTCTCTTTGCGACGCAATGCTTGAACATGAGGGTCCCGCACAATTGAACTTAGTACCGACGAACTCTGCTGCGTGGAGTCCATGTCGTTCTGTCTGCCGCCATGTCCGGCCCCTTCTCCTCCGCCATGTCTGGCCCCTTCTCCGCCGCCATGTCCGGCCTCTTCCCCGCCGCCATTATCGATCATCTCTTCGTCTTGCCCCGTGTCATCATTGCCTGCCCCGTCGGCATCCTCAACATCGTCATCCTCATCTTCAATGATCCACCGAGTATAGCCATCCATGAAACCAGTCATGAGCAGGTGCGCTTCGACACGACCATCATCATGGGGGTCGAGCCAAACTATTCCTTTGCATTTTCGACACGGACATAAAACCTCTATCCGGTTATTTTCCTTCATGTCTTGCACCGCTGACCGCAACCACCTGTCCACCATCGTTCCACTGACCATCGTCAACTCTGCACGGTAACAATAAAAAAATTGTTTGGAAAAATGCATGCATGCATCAAAGTCATAAAAAAAATTTGGCATGACCTTCCCTAAAAATAGGACATATATGGATCTAGAGTTTGCCCGGAATTCGCCGAAACAGAAATAAATCGACATTTCGGCAAAACATAGGCAACTCAAAAGCACAATTTGGCGGCGTCAACTCATGCCACACACACAATTTCCACAAACATATCACACACACATAAACACATTTCCATTTTGCAAAAGCATGAAATTTTCATCACCTCTATCTCGATCGAGATCGAGCACACGGTGGAGATGATGTTGTAGGGAGATCAAAAGTGCACAAAGCTCTTCTTGACAAAGATAGATCTAGTTAGGAGGCAAATAGGTCACTTAACTAAATCCTACATCTACCTAGCTACCTAATTTGGGAGGAGACAACTTCAACTAGTTGAGGGGGAAGGAAAAAGAGAAAGGAGATGCATTAATGGAGGTGGTAGTTATGTAGGAGTAATGAAGAGAGAGAAGGTGGATAGAGAAGAGAGAGAGTAATGGGGGAGAAGTATTGAGAAGAAGAAGAGTGAGAGTGGGAGCATGTGGTGGAGGGAAGAGAGGAGAGGGGGAGGTAGGGGGAAGGGAAAAGAAGAGGGGAGGGGAGGGACGGGTGGGGAAAGGTGTTGGGTTGGTGCGGGTTAGTAGTAGCGCGGGAGAGAAAACGCGCTTATGCTAAGTACTTAGCAGCAGCGCGCTTTGCGATACGGCGCTACTGCTAACTGGGACAAAAAATTGTGGCAATTTGAAACTTACCAGCAGAGATCTCGAAAAAAGCGCGCTACTACTACGTACTTAGCAGTAGCGTTGTTCCTGCGACCGCGCTACTGCTACTTAGAGTTAGGGGAACACCGCCGATCAATATTTGTAGCAGCGCATTTCTGGCCGAGCGCGCTACTGCTAAATCCTTATCAGCAGCGAGTTTACGCAACACGCGCTACAACTACTTAGCAGCAGCGCCCCATTTTGAACCGCGCTGCTGCTAAGATTCTGTGTATAGGCTTTTCCCTAGTAGTGTGATGCTCGGTGTTGCCGTAGTACTGGCTCTCGCCGTCCTTGCGATCACTCCGCTCGCGGGCCAGCTTCCAGGACTCCATGTCTGAGAGCGGCCTCTGCAACTTGTCCTCCTGCAACGTCAAACAGAAGTTAGCCATACATAAGAACATGACGGTAAAGAAGAACAAAAATGCATCATGCATATAGATATACCTTCATGGTCTTGAAGCCCCAGTGGTTCCTGTTTCCTTGGCCGTGTGTCCCGTCTTTTCCACGGTTAGCCTGGGCCTTGATGCTCTTGGCAGCAAACTTTGCATTGTCACCGACCCACCTATCCACCAAACTCGCCCATCCGTCATGCCTTCCTTAGCACCAACGAGGAACAACCTATGAAAATTTTGGAAGCATGACATGTGAGCACGAAACATATAGTTGACTGCTTGAAACAATGAAAAGTCAGTAATAGTTACCATCATGAACTGCTCCCTGCTCATGGCAAAATAGTAGTTCGATCATCTTTTTCAAATTCATCATAGTGTTCAGCAGATATAAATCCCAAGTGACTCAAAGAATAGAGCTATGCTCCCCCGCAACGGCGCCAGAAATAGGTCTTGATAACCCACAAGTATAGGGGATCGCAACAGTTTTCGAGGGTAGAGTATTCAACCCAAATTTGTTGATTCGACACAAGGGAAGCCAAAGAATATTCTCAAGTATTAGCAGCTGAGTTGTCAATTCAACCACACCTGGAAACTTAGTATCTGCAGCAAAGTGTTTAGTAGCAAAGTAATATGATAGTGGAGGTAACGGTAACAAAAGTAAAGACAGAAAAAGTAATGTTTTTGGTATTTTGCAGTGATTGTAACAGTAGCAACGGAAAAGTAAATAAGCGTAAACCAGTATATGGAAAACTCATAGGCACCGGATTATAGATGGATAATTATGCCGGATGTGGTTCATCATGTAACAGTCATAACATAGGGTGACACAGAACTAGCTCCAGTTCATCAATGTAATGTAGGCATGTATTCCGAATATAGTCATACGTGCTTATGGAAAAGAACCTGCATGACATCTTTTGTCCTACCCTCCCGTGGTAGCGGGGTCCTATTGGAAACTAAGGGATATTAAGGCCTCCTTTTAATAGATAACCGGAACAAAGCATTAGCACATAGTGAATACATGAACTCCTCAAACTATGGTCATCACCGGGAGTGGTCCCGATTATTGTCACTTCGGGGTTGCCGGATCATAACACATAGTAGGTGACTATAGACTTGCAAGATAGGATCTAGAACACACATATATTCATGAAAACATAATAGGTTCAGATCTGAAATCGTGGCACTCGGGCCCTAGTGACAAGCATTAAGCATAGCAAAGTCAGAGCAACATCAATCTCAGAACATAATGGATACTAGGGATCAAACCCTAACAAAACTAACTCGATTACATGATAAATCTCATCCAACCCATCACCGTCCAGCAAGCCTACGATGCAATTACTCACGCACGGCGGTGAGAATCATGAAATTGGTGATGGAGGATGGTTGATGATGACGACGGCAATGAATCCCCCTCTCCGGAGCCCCGAACAGACTCCAGATCAGCCCTCCCGAGAGATATTAGGTCTTGGCGGCGGTTCCTTATCGTAAAACGCGATGAAACTTTCTCTCTGATTTTTTTCTCCCCGAAAGCCAATATATGGAGTTGGAGTTGGCGTCTGAGGGCCACTAGGGGGGCCACGAGGTAGGGGGCGCGCCCAGGGGGGAGGGGCGTGCCCCCCACCCTCATGGACAGGGTGTGAGCCCCCTAGTCTTCATCTTTGGCGAGGATTTTTTATTATTTATTCTAAGATATTCCGTGGAGTTTCAGGTCATTCCGAGAACTTTTATTTTCTGCACAAAAAACAACACCATGGCAGTTCTGCTGAAAACAGTGTCAATCCAGGTTAGTTCCATTCAAATCATACAAGTTAGAGTCCAAAACAAGGGCAAAAGTGTTTGGAAAAGTAGATACGACAGAGATGTATCAACTCCCCCAAGCTTAAACCCTTGCTTGTCCTCAAGCAATTCAGTTGACAAGCTGAAAGAGAAAAAGAAAAACTTCTACAAACTCTGTTTGCTCTTGTTGTTGTAAACATGAAAAGCCAGCATTCAAGTCTCAGCAATTATTATGAACTAACCATACTCACAATGACACGTAGGTCTCACAATTACTCATATCAATAGCATAATCAGCTAGCGAGCCATAATAATAAAACTCGGGTGACAACACTTTCTCAAAATAATCATAACATGATATAACAAAATGGTATCTCGCTAGCCCTTTCTGAGACCGCAAAACATAAATGCAGAGCACCATTAAAGATCAAGGACTGATTAAATATTGTAATTCATGGTAAAAGAGATCCAGTCAAGTCATACCCAATATAAACCAATAATAGTGAATGCAAACGACAGTGTGCTCTCCAGCGGGTGCTTTTTAATAATAAGGGTGATGACTGAACATAAAAGTAAATAGATAGGCCCTTCGCAGAGGGAAGCAAGGATTTGTAGAGGTGCCAGAGCTCGGTTTTGAAATAAAGATAAATTATATTTTGAGCGGCATACTTTCATTGTCAACATAACAACTAAAAGACGACGATATCTTCCATGCTAAACAGATTATAGGCGGTTCCCAAATAGAATGGTAAAGTTTATACTCCCCTTCCTCCACAAGCATCAATCCATGGCATGCGTGAAACAACGAGTGCCTCCAACATTCAACGGGTCCCAAGGGGAGTTTTGTTTGCAGTTATTTTGATTTAGTTTGCATAAAGCATGGGACTGGGCATCCCGAATACCAGCCATTTTCTCGTGAATGAGGAGCGGAGTCCACTCCTCTCGAGAATAAACCGCCTAACACGGAAGATAAGGGCAGCTCTAGGTGACATATGAGCTATTCGAGCATGCAAAATAGAATGTTTATTTGAAGGTTTAGAGTTTGGCACATACAAATTTACTTGGAACGGCAGGTAAATACCGCATATAGGAAGGTATGGTGGACTCATATGGAATAACTTTGGGGTTTAAGGAGTTTGGATGCACAAGCAGTATTCCCACTTAGTACAAGTGAAGGCTAGCAAAAGACTGGGAAGCGACCAACTGAGAGAGCGACAACAGTCGTAAACATGCATTAAAATTAATTCACACCAAGTACAAGCATGAGTAGGATATAATCCACCATGAACATAAATATCATGAAGGCTATGTTGATTGGATTCAACTACATGCGTGAACATGTGCCAAGTCGAGTCACTCAATGCATTTAAAGGAGGATACCATCCCATCATACCACATCATAATCATTCTAATAGAATGTTGGCACGCAAGGTAAACCATTATAACTCATAGCTAATCAAGCATGGCACAAGCAACTATAATCTCTAAATGTCATTGCAAATATGTTTACTTCAAAATAGCTGAATCAAGAACGATGAATCATCATATTTACAAAAACAAAAGAGGTCGATTTCATACCAGCTTTTCTCTTCCCAATAAGTCCATCATATATCATCATTATTGCCTTTCACTTGCACGACCGAACGGTGTGTATAATAGTAAGAGTGCACGTGCATTGGACTAAGCTGGAATCTGCAAGCATTCAACTCAAGAGAGAAGACAAGTAATATGTGCTCTAGGTATAAATAATCAATCATGCATAAAAGTGCCACTCAGCATTTTCAATATGGTCTTCTCGACCCCCAAAGAAAAGAAAAGAAAAGAAAAGAAAAGAAAAACTATTTATACGGGAAAGCTCCCAACAAGTAAAAGAAGAACGAGAAATATTTTTGGGTTTTGTTTTTAATTCTACTACAAGCATGGAAAGTAAACTAACTAATTTTTATGGTTTTTCTTAAAGTTTATCAAACACACAAGAAGAAAGCAGGAAAAAGAAATTTAAACTAGCATGGATAATACAGTGAAAGAGTATGAGCACCGACATCTAGCAATGAGTGTGTGTGAACATGAATGTAATGTCGGTGGGAAATACGTACTCCCCCAAGCTTAGGCTTTTGGCCTAACTTGGTCTATTGCCAGGGATGGCCTAGCGGATATCCGTAGGTGTTGCTGGGGTCGTAGTGTGACGAACAAGACTCTGACTGCCACTGGCTGGCAGCCTCCTCTAGATCCCAAGAATAAACAAATAGTCGTGGAGGCTCATCTTGTGGCTCCGGCTCTGGGGCTGGTGTAGGGTTCCGATAGGCTTGAACGGCCGACCTTGGAACAATGTGAGGCTCTGCATACAAGTTAAACAAAGAAGGAGCAGGCAAAGTAATAGTTTCAGGGTGATGTTTATCAAAGTATAATTTATATTTAAGCTCCCCTCGCGACTCTTAACAAGAAAATCATGCGCTATCATACTCTTGTAATCTAAATAAGCACGGGGCAGCGCTGTTTCTTCTTTCTCCGCATGCCTAATAGGTATTTCAAAATGTTCAGCTAGGCGCGAAGCATAAATGCCTCCAAAGATGGGGCCCTTAGTACGGAGCAAAATAATAATATCAGGAATACTAAGGTTCCCACAGTTCTCGCGTCCAATCAAGCAACGACTAGCAAATAAGGCAAAGTAGCGTAAAACAGGATAATGTATGCTAGTTATCCTTGTGTCAGAAATCTTCCTGGTTTCTCCCACCGTGATAGTGTTAATAAAAGCTTCTACTTCGTTACGGTGGGGTTCATCTAAGGTGCCCTCAAAGGGTATTCTGCAGACCTCACAGAATTCAGCTAATGTCATCTTTTTAACAACGTCATATAAATGAAACTCTACCGATGGAGGTGATTTCTTATGGAAAAAGTAGAAGTTTTGCACAAAAGTATTTGTGAGTAAGAGATACTGATGACGTTGGTCACGGAGGAAGTTGGTGAGGCCAGCGTTCTCAATCAATATATAGAAATCATCATAAATCCCGGCTCTCCTCAGGAAGCCATCGGAGGGCCATTCACATGGCCGGACCTCCGCGGTGCGAGGCAAATTAAATTTGGGCTTCTGTTCTTCTTCCTTTTGTTTTTTCCTTAGAGCTTCGGCTCGACGAGCCCCTCAAAAATTTCTTCATTATTTCTGAAACAATCTGAAATTTTTAGTAACTTCAAATAAAAGTGAACCAACTTCAATAAAATTGATAGCAACAAGTCCCATAAGTGCCTAGAGCCTATATAAAGCATTGGAACTACTTGGAGCCATATAAATTTGACATGCAAGCTCAAGAACATGGTCACCTATGCAGCACAAATTTGCAATGAATAAAGCACTAGAACAAAAACTAATTGGACCAATGGAGGAGTCACATACCAAGGAACAATCTCCCCAAGCAGTTTTGCAAGAGGTGCTTTGAGCAAGGAGATCGAAAATCACAGCAGCGGGGGCTGGAACTCGTGCTTGAGTTGGTTTTTCGTGTTTGTGTGAGGCAGAGGAAGAAGATGGGTGCAGGAATAAGTGGAGGAGGGACACCATGGGCCCACGAGGCAGGGGCGCGCCCAGGGGGTAGGGCGCGCCCTCCACCCTCGTGGCCAGGTGGCAGCTCCCCCCGTGGTAATTTTTGCACAGTAAATTCACAAATATTCCCAAAAAAATCATATTAAATTGGCATGGCATTCTGAGGACTTTTATTTTCGGGATATTTTTATATTGCACGATAAGTCAGGAAACAGACAGAAAAATACTATTTTACTTTATTTCTACTAAATAACAGAAAATATAAAAAGGGTACAGAAGGTCGTGCTTCTAGTTTCATCCATCTCGTGAGCGTCAAAATGAACCCACTAACAAGGTTGATCAAGTCTTGTTAACAAACTCATTCCGAATAATCACGAAGCCGGACAAATTTCGAATGACACTAAGTTACCTCAACGGGGATATGAAAATCCCCAACAATAAGAATATCATACTTGTTCTTGACAGTAGGGAGAGGAAATTCAAAACCTCCAAATATAATCGATGGGGTTTTTCCAATAGAGTTGATGCTATAAACTTGAGGTTGTTTCCTCGGAAAGTGTACCGTATGCTCATTAACATTAACATGAAAAGTGACATTGCCTTTGTTGCAATCAATAACAGCCCCTGCAGTATTAAGGAAAGGTCTTCCAAGAATAATAGACATACTATCATCCTCGGGAATATCAAGAATAACAAAGTTCGTTAAAATAATAATGTTTGCAACCACAACAGGCACATCCTCACAAATACCGACAGGTATAGCAGTTGATTTATCAGCCATTTGCAGAGATATTTCAGTAGGTGTCAACTTATTCAAGTCAAGTCTATGATATAAAGAGAGAGGCATAACACTAACACCGGCTCCAAGATCACATAAAGCAGTTTTAACATAATTTCTTTTAATGGAGCATGGTATAGTAGGTACTCCTGGATCTCCAAGTTTCTTTGGTATTCTGCCCTTAAAAGTATAATTAGAAAGCATGGTGGAAATTTCAGCTTCAGGTATCTTTCTTTTATTAGTAATGATATCCTTCATATACTTAGCATAAGGATTTGTTTTGAACACATCAGTTAATCGCGTACGCAAAAAGATGGGTCTAATCATTTCAGCAAAGCGCTCGAAATCCTCATCATCCTTTTTCTTGGATGGTTTCGAAGGAAAAGGCATGGGTTTCTGAACCCATGGTTCCCTTTCTTTACCATGTTTCCTAGCAACGAAGTCTCTTTTATCATAACGTTGATTCTTTGATTGTGGGTTATGAAGATCAACAGCAGGTTCAACTTCTACATCATTATCATTACTAGGTTGAGCATCATCATGAACATTATCATTAACATTTCCACTAGGTTCATGTTCATTACCAGATTGTGTTTCAGCATCAAACATAGAGATATCGTTTGGATTATCAGGAGGTTCAGCAATAGGTTCACTAGAAGTTTGCACAGTTCTATCATTTTTATTTTTCTTCCTCTTAGAAGAACTAGGTATATCAATATTATTTCTCTGAGAATCTTGCTCGATTCTCTTAGGGTGGCCTTCAGGATACAAAGGTTCCTGAGTCATTCTACCAGTTCTAGTAGCCACTCTAACAGCATAATCATTTTTCTTACTATTCATTTCATCAAGCACTTCTTTCTGAGCTTTAAGTACTTGTTCTACCTGAGTGGTAACCATAGAAGCATGTTTGGTAACAAGTTTAAGTTCACCTCTAATATCAGCCGTATAATCATCCAAGCGTTTAATCATAAAGGTATTCTGTTTTAATTGTCTACCAAAATAAGCATTAAAGTCATCTTGCTTAAACATAAAGTCATCAAACTCATCCAAGCACTGACTAGCAATTTTAGTAGGAGGAACTTCAGCTTTATCATATCTATAGAGAGAATTTACCTTTACTACCTGTGTTGGGATATCGGGAGGTTCTTCAGTAAATAAGTAATTGAGATCATATAATTCTTCAACAAGCGGTAAATTAAGACCATGTATTTCTTCAATAGGAGGTAAATTCTTAACATCTTCAGCTTTAATACCTTATTCTTTCATAGATTTTTTTTACCTCTTGCATATCTTCAGGACTGATAAATAGAACACCTCTCTTCCTCGGAGTTGGTTTAGGAATAGGCTTAGTAATTGGCTCAGGAGCTGGCTCAGGAGTTGGCTCAGGAGTTGGCTCAGGAGGTGCCCAATTATTTTCATTTGCCAACATATTATTCAATAAAATTTTAGTGTCATCCGGTGTTCTTTCCCTGAAAAGAGAACCAACACAACTATCCAGGTAATCTCTCAAAGCATCAGTTAGTCCATTATAAAAGATATCAAATATTTCAGGTTTCTTAAGAGGATGATCAGGCAAAGCATTAAGTAACTTGAGAAGCCTCCCCCAAGCTTGTGGGAGACTCTCTTCTTCAATTTGCACAAAATTGTATATTTCCCTCAAAGCAGCTTGTTTCTTATGAGTAGGGAAATATTTAGCAGAGAAGTAATAAATCATATCCTGGGGACTTTGCATACAACCAGGATCAAGAGAATTAAACCATTTCTTAGCATCACCCTTTAATGAGAACGGACATATTTTGAGTAAATAAAGGTGGCGCGATCTCTGATTATTAGTAAACAGGCCAGCTATATCATCTAACTTACGAAGATGTGTCACAACAGTTTCAGATTCATAGCCATAAAAAGGATCAGATTCAACCAAAGTAATTATATCTGGATCGACAGAAAAATCATAATAATCCTGATCAGGAACACAGATAGGTGAAGTAGCAAAAGCAGGTTCGGGTCTCATCCTACCTCTAAAAGATTCTTTACTCCACTTAATTAGCAACCTCTTACGTTCAAGACTATCCTAGCAAGCAAGAACAACTTCAATAGATTCAACATTAAAAAGATAACCCTCGGGAATAGCAAGCATAGGTTCATCATCACTCACATCATTGTGTTCAGGTTCAATAATTTCACTTTCTCTAGACCTAGCAATTTGCTCATCAAGATATTCACCAAGTGGCACAGTAGTATCAAGCATAGAAGTAGTTTCATCATAAGTATCATGCATAGCAGAAGTGGCATCATCAATAACATGCGACATATCAGAATCAATAGCAGTAGTAGGTTTAGGTGTCGCAAACTTACTCATAACAGAAGGAGAATCTTGTGCAAGGCTAGATGGCAATCCCTTACCTCCCCTCGTAGTTGAGGGCAAAATAGTAGTTCGATCATCTTTCAAATTCTTCATAGTGTCCAGCAGATATAAATCCCAAGTGACTCAAAGAATAGAGCTATGCTCCCCGGCAACGGCGCCAGAAAAAGGTCTTGATGACCCACAAGTATAGGGGATCGCAACAGTTTTCGAGGGTAGAGTATTCAACCCAAATTTGTTGATTCGACACAAGGGGAGCCAAATAATATTCTCAAGTATTAGCAGCTGAGTTGTCAATTCAACCACACCTGGAAACTTAGTATCTGCAGCAAAGCGTTTAGTAGCAAAGTAATATGATAGTGGCGGTAAAGGTAACAAAAGTAAAGACAGAAAAAGTAATGTTTTTGGTATTTTGTAGTGATTGTAACAGTAGCAACGGAAAAGTAAATAAGCGTAAACCAGTATATGGAAAACTCGTAGGCACCGGATTAGCGATGGATAATTATGCCGGATGTGGTTCATCATGTAACAGTCATAACATAGGGTGACACAGAACTAGCTCCAGTTCATCAATGTAATGTAGGCATGTATTCCGAATATAGTCATACGTGCTTATGGAAAAGAACTTGCATGACATCTTTTGTCCTACCCTCCCGTGGTAGCGGGGTCCTATTGGAAACTAAGGGATATTAAGGCCTCCTTTTAATAGAGAACCGGAACAAAGAATTAGCACATAGTGAATACATGAACTCCTCAAACTATGGTCATCACCGAGAGTGGTCCCGATTATTGTCACTTCAGGGTTGCCGGATCATAACACATAGTAGGTGACTATAGACTTGCAAGATAGGATCTAGAACACACATATTCATGAAAACATAATAGGTTCAGATCTGAAATCATGGCACTCGGTCCCTAGTGACAAGCATTAAGCATAGCAAAGTCATAGCAACATCAATCTCAGAACATAATGGATACTAGGGATCAAACCCTAATAAAACTAACTCGATTACATGATAAATCTCATCCAACCCATCACCGTCCAACAAGCCTAAGATGCAATTACTCACGTACGGCGATGAGCATCATGAAATTGGTGATGGAGGATGGTTGATGATGACGACGGCGATGAATCCCCCTCTCCGGCGCCCCGAACGGACTCCAGATCAGCCCTCCCGAGAGAGATTAGGGCTTGGCGGCGGCTCCATTTCGTAAAACGTGATGAAACTTTCTCTCTGATTTTTTCTCCCCGAAAGCCAATATATGGAGTTGGAGTTGGCGTCGGAGGGCCACCAGGGGGCCCACGAGGTAGGGGGCGCGCCAGGGGGAGGGGCACGCCCCCCACCCTCGTGGACAGGGTGTGGGCCCCCTGGTCTTCATGTTTGGCGAGGATTTTTTATTATTTATTCTAAGATATTCCGTGGAGTTTCAGGTCATTCCGAGAACTTTTATTTTCTGCACAAAAAACAACACCATGGCAGTTCTGCTGAAAACAGCATCAGTCCGGGTTAGTTCCATTCAAATCATACAAGTTAGAGTCCAAAACAAGGGCAGAAGTGTTTGGAAAAGTAGATACGACGGAGACGTATCATCCCCCCACCCCCTCCTCCTCTAGGGTCTCCTCCCCCGACCCCTCCACCTCCTTGTGAGGTGCCATCCTCGTGTAGTCGGGAGGGAACCTTGTGGGTTCGTCCACTCCAAGTAAGTCCTCCTTTGAGTTTACTGAGGAAACTGGCGCCGCTGGACTTGCCCATGATTAGCAAACCTGCATTGAGAAGAGAATAAACAATTAGTAAGGATATAAAAAAACAAGCATACAGGAAAGACATTAATAACAGAAGAGCACATTAAGCATACTATTGTTATGATCATTAAAAGAACTTACATTTTCTAGAACCCATATGAATCATCACTATTGTAATCTATTTGTCGACCGGTCTCATCATCACTATCCCGCATATCTTCTTCGTTGTCTGACGGAGCTGGAGGCTCTTCCTCATCGTCAGCGTCGATGTCTTCATTCATCTTTTCAAGCATAATTATGTCTCTTTGATTCACAACTGCCACACCATCAATCCGTGCGTCGTCATTGTTTGGGTCCAGGTCAACATAACCCAAGTCATCATCCTCCTTGTTTCGGACCTCGTCATCATGTTCCTCTTGATAGAACACTCCCTCGTATGTCATGGGGTTTATGTTGTAGTAATCAGCATCGTTCGGGTCCGGTAGCTTACCATGTGGCGACACCTTGAACACAACTTCCCAGCCCTTTAGGTACTCTTTCTGGCATGGGTAAGGCAAATAATACACTTGTGTGGCCTGGGTAGCGGCGATAAAGAGATCAGCTCCGGCATAGACGGTTGATGGTTTAACTTCAACTAAACCAACAGAAGGCGTATGTCTCAGACCCTTTTTGGGGTCGAACCATCGGCATTTGAACACAGTGAGACTTAGGTGTTTACGGCCACGTTTGAATGTAAGCTCGTATATTTTTCCTACCCTTCCATAGTAATCTACTTTATTATCTCCTTCGGTGAAGACTCTGGTATTTATGGTTTTGGGATCAGGCCGACTGTTCTGGTGCTCCTCTGTATGGAAGCGATACCCGTTCACATCATACTTTTGGCATGTCATGACAGTGGGGTCAAAACCCATGGAAACCCATCTCAATTCTTCATCCATTGATTCGTTCGGATCATTTCCCTACAAGTTTAATTGAAATTATAGGGTGCATGAGTTTAATTGGAAGTGTGAAATGGGTAATAGGGAAGTAAAAATTACTTTCTCCATGAACCACGCACGAAATTTTTCCTTCCATCAGCACCCTTTCGGAGAAGAGCAAGTGCCTCCGCTTCAGTAGGAGGCAGCATTCCCGTCCACTCTTCCTGAACGAATCGACTACAATAAGAAAAGCGGTATAAGAACTAGGCAAAGTGAACATAACGAATTGACTAAAAGAATGGTGCAAAGGTATTACCTCATCCACTCATGCTCAACTTCCTTGATGTTGTGCAAGATATAGAACATGACATCCACCCACTCATCTCGTGGCATGACATAAGATGTCGAGCATCTAGCGCTGCCACCTTGCCCGATGAATAGAGGCAACTTGGGTTTATACTTGGGTTCTTCTGTATTGTATCGAGACACCTTATTGTGCAACGTGGGAACATGGTCCGGATAGTAGGCTGTCCTGAGGTCTGCCACCTCCTCTAGGATAACTGCCTCAGCTATGGAAGCTTCAATCTTAGCTTTGTTTCCACATTTCTATCTCAGATGCTTGTTCTGTCTCTCAGGGCCGTACTGCCAACGATTCTGCATAGGGCCCCTCAACAATACCTCGTTCGCGAGGTGCAAAATGAGATGTGTCATCGGAGTAAAGAAGCCTGGCGGGAAGATCTTCTCTAGCTTGCATATCAACTCCGGCGCCTTCTTATGCATTTCTTTTATCTTCTCAGGACATACTTCTTCAGCACAAAGCGTGCGGAAGAAACGGCTTAACTCCGCAAGCACACGCCAGACACGCTCGGGGACATAGCCCCGAACCATCATCGGCATAATCCGCTCAATCCATACATGATAGTCATGACTCTTGAGCCCGGTCACTCTGCCCGTTGAAAGATTGACCCCCTTACTTATATTCGACGCATAACCATCAGTGAACTTCACGACGTGTTTCAGCCACTTGAATGCCTCCATCTTATGATCCTTTTTAAGTACGAAGTCAGCATCTGGCTTGAACCAAGATTTTCGACTGCCTGTGGGAGGCTGCATGTGAAGACGTGGTCTATCACAAATATTCTGTTGATCGACTCTAGCATTAACATTATCCTTTGTCTTATCAGGAAGGTTAAGGATCGTGCGAAAAAGGGACTCTGCGACATTCTTTTCTGTGTGCATCACGTCGATGTTGTATGGAAGTTTGAGGTCCTTAAAATAGGGAAGCTGGGTGAAGGGGGTAATGTGAGTCCAGTTGTGCGTCTCACCATATCCTTCAAAACATTTTTCCCTTTACCTTTTCATTTGCCCTCGCCCTCGTCTTCGCCTGTGGCTTTGCCTTTGCCTTTGCCTTTCCCTTCACCGGCAGGCTTAAGATCTTTCAGCTGAGTAAGCACATCCGCACCAGATAACGTTGGAATCTCATTTACTTCATGGACAACTTTGCCTTTTGTGAAGTTCTTCTTGTCTTCCCTATCAGGATGGTCTGGAGGGAGGAACTGTCGATGCAGGTCAAAGTCAACATACTTGCCACCCTTCTTCAGCCAAATGAAAATCAAGGCCTGCATGCACACTGGGCAAGGCATCTTTCCACTTGTACACCATCCGCAGAACAGGGCATAGCCGGGAAAGTCAAGCATGCAATACTGTAGCCAAACTTTCATCAAGAAATTTTTCAGCAGATGCCAGTCGTATGTCAACCTCGGGAAGTTCCAAGAATGGTGCAAATCATCCACCAACGGCTGCATAAACACACTCAAATTCTTCCCCGGATATTCAGGCCCCGGAATTATAAGCGACAGGAACATGGTCTTGCATTGCATTATGGCGCCGGGAGGGAGATTGAGCGGAATAACAAATATGGGCTAGCAGCTGTATGGATTAGACGACATACCATATGGATTGAACCCATCACCTGTTATAGCAATTCTGACATTCCGAGCCTCGGCTGCTTCCTCCTGGTACCATATCGAATGACTTCCATGCTTCACCTTCTGATGGATGTACAAAAAAATTTGGATTGTACATTTTCCCTTCCTTGTGCCACTTCATCATTTTGGCAGACTCCTCGGTGATTAAAAGGCACTGCAGTCTTTTTATAAAATCAAGATACCGAAGAACCTTCACAGGGATTTTTAGCTGCTGCTTCTGACCATGCTTATCGACCACCTCAATATATCGAGAGGGACCGCACTTCCTACAGTAGTTTTCATCCGCATACTCATGCCTAAACAAAAGGCAATTCTTTGGACAAACATATATTTTCTCATAGTCCATGGAGAGCGCCTTCATGATTTTCTTCGTAGCGTACATGGTTTTCGGCAGTTCATGGCCCTCAGGCAGGCTGTTAGCCCATACTCACAGAAATGCTTCGAAGCAACCTCGGCTACAGCCGTACTCAGCCTTGACTGCTATCAGTTGCGAGATGGCATCCAACACAGACAGCTTGGCACCCTCATAGAGAGGTTTCTTTGACGAGGCCAAGATTTCCAGGAAGGCCTTTGCGGTTTCCTCCGGCTCCTACGGTTCATTCGCTGAATGTGACGGACGGTGTTGGCTGTGCAGCAAAGACATCATCTAGCATGTATCTAACCCCATCGTCCTCATAACGAACGATGCATTGTCGTATCACATCCTCTCTACCACGGTCCCGCTGGGCAAAGTTTATCGGCATATTAAAGTTGGGCATAAATCCATTCATGCAAAGGTGCTTAGTCATCTCACTCTTATCTCTGCGGATACGTCTCTTACATTTGGCACACGGGCATTCTGGCACCATCCTCATTGGACTACGGAATATCTCTTTCAAAAACACATCAGTTTTCTCGACCCACTCTGTTGTTACTTGATTCCGACGGAAAAACCCACCATACATCCACTGATTATCTGCCATCTCTGCTTTATTGGAAGCCACACAACAAAATTAAGGATTCATTTAAATTACTCACATCAATATTTTATTTTTTAGAGTGTTGACGAGAAATGACATTTAATCCACCTACATCTCTAATAGGTAAAGATGTGTCCTAATCCCACCCGAGAATGTGTAGATTGAGTATGTTGTCCATGCTCTACCCCATTCCGAGACAAAATTTCGGCAACACCTCCCCGTTGTTCTCCAAATACACGTCTCGGCAAAATGTCGAGAGAATGTGCATCCGGAGAACAACAGGAAGGCGCCCCGAAATCTTGTCTCAGAATGGGGTAGAGCATAAACAACATACCCAATCTACACATCCTCGGGCTGTCCGTGGAAAGCGCTGGACAATCCGAAAGAGCTGTGGTGATAAATATGCAATTGAATGCATATTTATCGATGCAACCCTTTCGGACGGGAGACCTAGGTTACGCGACTTGATGTGAAAATTTAATCTAGTTAAAAGAGGCTAGGAGTTGAAGGTGGATTCGTAGCTCACCCTCCGCTGTAGAGGAAGTAGTCGAGCAGCGGCAGGATCACGGACCAAACCCAGACGACGAAGGCTCCAGTGAGATGAAATACCACAAAGCCTGTAAATTTTACCGAGTTAAAAATTTGAGGGCATCACATCACATAAAGCATTGACACTTCAAACTATGAAAAAAATCATATTGCTGATGACATCTAGTCAAGGTTTTAGATCATCATGATACTTCAAATCCTAATTTTCATCAAGTGTCAAATTTTGTTCTTCAATTTTTCTTAGCAAGATCATCATGATAAAATAACTACTCATCAGATACCAATTTTGTCAACATCACAAAATGAAACTATAGCTATTTGACAACATCTCAAATATACCAATTTTGTTCTTCAAAAAAAAGTAGCGCATCTCACGTAGCTATTTGACAACATCACTAACTTGACCAAAGCTATAACTAACCAATATACATCAATCCATCCATTCATCCATACAACATGCATCTATCACATATACAACAAGCAGTAAAAGTATGCAAAAAAGTGAAGAAAAAAAGATCACCAGGGCGGCCGCGGACGGTGAGGCAGGGGCGGCCGGGGACGGTGAGGCAGGGGCGGCCGATGCAGCGGGCGAGCAGGGGGCGTCGGTGGAGGGCCTGCTGAGGCAGGGGCAGCCGGGGATGGGTGGGCAGGGCCGGCCGGGGACGGGAGCGCCGGGCGCACGGGCCGGCAGGAGCTGCGGCCGGTGCGCGGTCGGTGGGAGGCCGGGGCAGCGGCGGGGTCGGGAGGAGTCCGGGGCGACGGCAGGTGGAGACGGCAGTGACGGCGGGTGTGGAGGCGGGGGCGGTGACGCAGGTGTGGAGGCGGGGGAGGGTGGCGGCAGGGGTGGGGTGTGCGGCGAATGGGCAGGGTGGAGTGCGGCAGCCGCGAGGGGGCGGCCGGGGTGGAGTGGGCAGGGCAGAATGCGTCGGTGGTGGCGTGATGTCTACTACACAACCTTCTTCTTGTAGACGTTGTTGGGCCTGCAAGTGCACAGGTTTGTAGGACAGTAGCAAATTTCCCTCAAGTGGATGACCTAAGGTTTATCAATCCGTGGGAGGCGTAGGATGAAGATGGTCTCTCTCAAACAACCCTGCAACCAAATAACAAAGAGTCTCTTGTGTCCCCAACACATCCAATACAAAGGTAAATTGTATAGGTGCACTAGTTCGGCGAAGAGATGGTGATACAAGTGCAATATGGATGGTAGATATAGGTTTTTTTAATCTAAAAATATAAAAACAGAAAGGTAACTAATGGTAAAAGTGAGCGTAAACGGTATTGCAATAATAGGAAACAAGGCCTAAGGTTCATACTTTCACTAGTGCAAGTTCTCTTAACAATAATAACATAGATAGATCATATAACAATCCCTCAACATGCAACAAAGAGTCACTCCAAAGCCACTAATAGCAGAGAACAAACATAGAGATTATGGTAGAGTACGAAACCACCTCAAAGTTATTCTTTCAGATCAATCTATTCAAGAGTTCGTACTAGAATAACACCTTAAGACACAAATCAACCAAAACCCTAATGTCACCTAGATACTCCATTGTCACCTCAAGTATCCGTGGGCATGATTATACGATATGCGTCACAGAATCTCAAATTCATCCAACCAACACAAAGTACTTCAAAGAGTGCCCCAAAGTTTCTACCGGAGAGTCAAGAAAATGTGTGCCGACCCCTATGCATAGGTTCATGGGCGGAACCCAAAAGTTGGTCACCAAAACATACATCAAGTGGCACGTGATATCCCATTGTCACCACAGATAAACACGGCAAGACATACATCAAGTGTTCTCAAATCAAAGACTCAATCCGATAAGATAACTTCAAGAGGGAAACTCAATTCATCACAAGAGAGTAGAGGGGGAGAAACATCATAAGATCCAACTATAATAGCAAAGCTCGCGATACATCAAGATCATGCCATAGAGAGAACACGAGAGAGAGAGAGAGATCAAACACATAGCTACTGGTACATACCCTTAGCCCCGAGGGTGAACTACTCCCTCCTCGTCATGGATAGCGCCGGGATGATGAAGATGGCCACCGGTGATGGATTCCCCCTCCAGCGGGGTGCCGGAACGGGCTCCCGAGAGATTTTTGGTGGCTACAGAGGCTTGCGGCGGTGGAACTCCCGATCTATCTTCTCCATGGATGTTTTTAGGGTACATGGGACTATATAGGCGAAAGAAATCGGTCGGGAGGTGCTCGAGGGGCCCATGAGACAGGGGGGCGCGCCCAGTAGGGGGGGCCCCCCTATCTCCTGGCCTCCTCGAGGATCTTCTGACGTGAACTCCAAGTCTCCAGGATCATATTCTTCCCAAAAATCACGCTGCCGAATGTTTCATTCCGTTTGGACTCTGTTTGATATTCCTTTTCTTTGAAATACTGAAACAAGCAATAAAACAGCAATATGGGCTGGGCCTCCGGTTAATAGGTTAGTCCCAAAAATGATATAAATATGTAAAATAAAGCCCATAAACATCCAAAAGGGGTAATATAATAGCATGGAACAATCAAAAATTATAGATACATTGGAGACGTATCACGGCGCAGGTCGGGGGTGCAGCGGCGGCGCAGCTCGGGTGGGAGGAGAGAATGAGTGGAGGGGGTTGGCCCCGCGGGTGGATAAGGAAGACTATGCCGACCGGCTAAGCTATCGGCATAGGTGAGGACGCCACGTGGCACCTATGCCGACGGCTTAGCCATAGGCATACTTTTTTCTTTATCTTTTTTTTATTTTTTATTAGCCACGTCACCGATCCGCGTAACGCCTACCGTATTTTTCCTTTTTTATTTTATATAATTTTTTAATGTTTTCTTATAGTTATATTTATTCTTTTTTATTTCATATAGATTTTTTAATTTTTTTATAGTTATATTTTTCCTTTTTTATGTTTTTTTATGTATTACTATTTCATATAGATTTTTTATTTTTTTAAACCGCTCGGCCCTCTCCTCTCCCGGAACCACATAGAGGGGAGGGAGGGGAGGCGCCGAATTCGAGCAGCTTCATCCGCCAAGGCCGTGGCCTGGTCACGGGTATGAGAGGGCCATGGCCGCCCTCGCGTGCTCGATCTGGAGCTTAGTTCTTCAGGTGAGTGAAGGGGGAGGGGGTCGTCGATGGTGAGGGTGGGGGCGGGGGCGGGGGTAGCTTAGTTCGTCAGGTGAGTGAAGGGGGGGTCATCAACACAGGGACACCTGGGAGCAACATACGGGCCAAACCCACAGCTACATCCACTCCGTGTAGACCCGACACGTCCGTTTCCCCCCTCCCGGTGCCGGCGGCGGCGCCGTCCGTGAGGGGGGCCACGCACCGGAGACGCGTGCCGCCTCTTCGGACATGCCACAACACCACCCCGCATGTATGAGGGGCTGGTGCGACGCTCCGGTGGCATTGCTACCCCCCAGGGCCCCCGCCCCGCCTAACCCTGGAGCGGTTGACCACGAGATCTAACCCTTTGACTTCCCACGGACGGGCTTTGACTAGTGCACCTCTCCACTCGGTTGTGTCTGGTTAGCCAAGAGGGACACCTGGGAGCAACATCCGGGCCAAACCCACAGCTACATCCACTCCGTGTAGACCCGACGCGTCCATTTCCGCCCTCCCGGTGCTGGCGGCGGTGCCGTCCGTGAGGGGGGGCACGCACCGGAGACGCGTGCCGCCTCTTCGGACAGGCCACAACACCACCCCGCATGTATGAGAGGCCGGTGCGACGCTCCGGTGGCATTGCTACCCCCTAGGGCCCCCGTCCCGCCTTAACCCTGGAGCGGTTGACCACGAGATCTAGCCCTTTGACTTCCCACGGATGGGCTTTGACCAGTGGACCTCTCCACCCTATTGTGTCAGGTCAGCCAAGAGGGACACCTGGGACCAACATCCGGGCCAAACCCACAGCTACATCCACTCCGTGTAGACCCGACGCGTCTGTTTCCCTCCTCCCGGTGTCGACGGTGGCGCCGTCCGTGAGGGGGGCCACACACCGGAGACGTGTGCCGCATCTTCGGACATGCCACAACACCACCCCGCATGTATAAGGGCCCGGTACGACGCTCCGGTAGCATTGCTACCCCCAGGGCCCCCGTCCTGCCTAACCCTGGAGCGGTTGACCACGAGATCTAGCCCTTTTACTTCCCACGGACGGGCTTTGACCAGTGGACCTCTCCACCCGGTTGTGTCAGGACCGCCCATAGGGACACCCGGGAGCAACATCCGGGCCAAACGCACAGCTACATCCACTCCATGTAGACCCGACGCGTCCATTTCCCCCTCCAGGTGCCGGCGGCGGTGCCGTCCGTGAGGGGGGCCACACCCCGGAGACGCGTGCCACCACTTTGGACATGCCACCACGCCACCCCGCATGTATGAGGGCCCGATGCGACACTCCGGTGGCATTGCTACCCCCCAGGGCCCCATCCCGCCTAACCCTATAGCGTTTGACCACGGGATCTAGCCCTTTGACTTTGCGTGGACGGGCTTTGACCAGTGGACCTCTCCACCCGGTTGTGTTAGGTCAGCCCATAGGAACACTTTGGAGCAACATCCGGGCCAGACCCACGGCAAGATCCCCTCCGTGTAGACCCGACGCGTCCGTTTCCCCTCCAGGTGCCGGCGGCGGCACCGTCCGTGAGGGGTGGCACACCCCGGAGACGCGTGCCGGGCGTTTGCAACCGCCACAACACTTCCAGACTTGTGAGAGGTCGCCTACGCAAGATTTGACGGCATGCTAGCCCCCGGAGGCCGCCGGCCACAGTCGTAGACGCGCGAAGCGCAATCCGCATAGAGGGAAGTGTTCAGATACTTCTCCATCACGAAAAATTATGAAAAATTACCATCGGTCCTATAGCACATGTGCCCACGTCGTGTAAAAAACTCATGATTTTATCGTGCTCCGAGTATTTAATAATATTCACGCCGCATCGTTACCGCAGAACGTCTACTACCGTCTCATCATCGTCCGTGAGGTGGGCCACACCCCGGAGACGCGTGCCGCCTCTTCGGACATGCCACCACACCACCCCGCATGTATGAGGGCCCGGTGCGACGCTCCGGTGGCATTGCTACCCCCCCCCCCCAGGGCCCCCGTCCCGCCTAATCCTATAGTGTTTGACCACGGGATCTAGCCCGTTGACTTTGCACGGACGGGCTTTGACCAGTGGATCTCTCCACCCGGTTGTGTTAGGTCAGCCCATAGGAACACTTTGGACCAACATCCGGGCCTGACCGACAGCAAGATCCCCTCCGTGTAGACCCGACGCGTCCGTTTCCCCCCTCCAAGGGCCGGCGGCGGCGACGTCCGTGAGGGGGGGCACACCCCGGAGACGCTTGCCGTGCGTTTGCAACCGCCACAACACTTCCAGACTTGTGAGAGGCCACCAACGCAAGATTTGATGGCATGCTAGCCCCCGGAGGCCACCGGCCACAGTCGTAGACGCGCGAAGTGCAATCCGCGTAGAGGGAAGTGTTCAGATATTCTCCATCACGAAAAATTATGAAAAATTACCATCGGTCCTATAGCACATGTGCCCACGTCGTGTAGAAAACTCATGATTTTATTGCGCTCCGAGTATTTAATAATATTCACGCCGCATCGTTACCGCAGAACGTCTACTACCGTGTCATAGCCGTCCGTCAGGGGGGGCACACCCCGGAGACGCGTGCTGCCTCTTCAGACATGCCACCATACCACCCCGCATGTATGAGGGCCCGGTGCGACGCTCCGGCGGCATTGCTACCCCCCCCCAGCCCCCCCCCTCCCCCCAGGGCCCCCGTCCCGCCTAACCCTATAGCGTTTGACCACGGGATCTAGCCCTTTGACTTTGCACGTACGGGCTTTGACCAGTGGACCTCTCCACTCGGTTGTGTTAGGTCAGCCCATAGGAACACTTTGGAGCAACATTCGGGCCAGACCCACGGCAAGATCCCCTCTGTGTAGACCCGACGCGTCCGTTTCCCCCTCCAAATGCCGGCGGCGGCGCCGTCCATGAGGGGGGCACACACCGGAGACGCGTGCCGGGCGTTTGCAACCGCCACAACACTTCCAGACTTGTGAGAGGCCGCCTACACGAGATTTGACGGCATGCTAGCCCCCGGAGGCCGCCGGCCACACTCGTAGACGCGCGAAGCGCAATCTGCGTTGAGGGAAGTGTTCAAATACTTCTCCATCATGAAAATTTATGAAAAATTACCATCGGTCCTATAGCACATGTGCCCACGTCGTGTAAAAAACTCATGATTTTATCGCGCTCCGAGTATTTACTAATATTCATGCCGCATCGTTATCGCAGAACGTCTACTACCGTGTCATCGCCGTCCGTGAGGGGGGCCACACCCCGGAGACGCGTGCCGCCTCTTCGGACATGCCACCACACCATCCCGCATGTATGAGGGCTCGGTTCGATGCTCCGGTGGCATTGCTACCCCCCCCCCCCCCCCCCCGGGCCCCGTCCCGCCTAACCCTATAGCGTTTGACCACGGGATCTAGCCCTTTGACTTTGCACGGACGGGCTTTGACCAGTGGACCTCTGCACCCGGTTGTGTTAGGTCAGCCTATAGGAACACTTTGGAGCAACATCCGGGCCAGACCCACAGCAAGATCCCCTCCGTGTAGACCCGACACGTCCGTTTCCTCCCTCCAGGTGCCGGCGGTGGCGCTGTCCGTGAGGCGGGCCAAACCCCGGAGACGCGTGCCGCCTCTTCAGACATGCCACCACACCACCCCGCATGTATGAGGGGTCGGTGCGACGCTCCGGTGGCATTGCTACCCCCCTCCCCCCAGGGCCCCCATCCCGCCTAACCCTGGAGCGGTTGACCACGAGATCTAGCCCTTTGACTTTCCACGGACGGGCTTTGAACAGTAGACCTCTCCACCCGGTTGTGTCAGGTCTTCTCAGAGGGACACCTGGGAACAACATCCGGGCCAAACCGACAGCTACATCCCCTCCGTGTAGACCCGATGCGTCCGTTTTCCCCCTCCAGGTGCCGGCGGCGGTGCCGTCCGTTAGGGGGGCCACGCCCCGGAGATGCGTGCCACCTCTTCGAACATGCCACAACACCCCCCGGTTGTGGTAGGTCATCCCATAGAAACACTTGGGAGCAACGTCCCCTCCGTATAGACCCGATGCGGCTGTTTCCGCCCTCCAGATGCTGGCGGCGGCGCCGTCCGTGAGGGGGGCACACAGCGGACGTGAGGGGGTCACACTCCGGAGACGGGTGCCGGGCGTTTGCAACCGCCACTAAACTTCTGTCGCATAGCTGTTTTTGATTTTTAATAAAATATAAGGACCTATATTCAAAAGAACATGACGGCACATTATTAATGTGCTCGAAAAAAATACAAACTATATATATATATATATTCATAATCTATGGAAAAAATTACAAACTACATATATATTCATATAATACATAAAAAAGCATAAAAACATATTTAAAAAAAAGCATAAAAACATATGTAAAAAAGCATAAAAACATATGCAAAAAAATGCATGTAAAAAAAAATAGCTACGCCGAGGCATTGCCGTCGGCATAGAAACGGCTGGGTTTTGGGAGGGGCCGCGCCACGGATCGGTGACGTGGCACCTATGCCGACGGCTGCCGTCGGCATACCTACGCCGCGGATCGGTGACGTGGCATGCGGAGATATGCCGACGGCCGCCCATTCCGACCGTCGGCATAGGGTTGACGACGTTAGCCGCTAGTCACGGGCGGGGTCGCCGGGCCCACAGGTATGCCAACGGCTGGTTTATGCCGACGGCTGCTGTCGGCATGTCTGCATCTACGGCTACGACCGTTCTGTGCCGACGGCTGCCGTCGGCATAGCTCTGTGTAACCCGAGGGGCAGGATAGGCCGAGGGCCAGATCTGGGCTGTCGGCATAGCTCAAACTAGGCCGACGGCAGCCGTAGGCATAGGTTTGGCCGTCGGGGTAGGACCGTTTTCCGGTAGTGTAGGGCACATACTTAGTAAGTTCATTTTTTCAGATAATATATCAACACTGCCGACCACATTGATGCCACACAATAAACTCAATGGAAATGCAGCAACCATTCCTTTGCCTGGACAAAACAAAATCGTCAATCTGTTTTTAAGCTGGTACACATAAAGACAAAACCAATAGTAGAACCTCCGCAGTGTACATGGTTTAACCATGGTGTGTTAACAGTACGTATATGGAAACTCATAATCAGCTTCAGAAAGAGGATCTCTCTAAAGGAAAACCAATACCCCTTGCAATATCTCCCTGGATTACCAATAACAACAAAGAAAATCTTTCAAACAATTTGACACTGCACTTTATTCGGCTGGGAGAGTTGAATGCCAGAGTGACAAAAGGTAGATAAATTATATGACTGATGTTTGTAACAACAACATGGACTACTACTCATATACTGCCTTCAGCTTATCTGTTCTGGATCGGTCAGACCACGGAAAACTCCAGAGATGGCTAGGTAGGCACACACTGCCAATATCAACACCAACACTATACTCAACTATTGGATATCATTTATATAATTAAAAAAAGAGTCATTTTGCCTTGGCACCATCATCATTTTAATTGGTGCCCGTGTTATACACATTTGTTAATTCATATATCCAAATGGACAGTAGTTTGTGGGTGCATGCTACCCACATTGAGAACTGGAAATTCTTCATTAAAAAATCAAATAATCCAAATCTCATAAACCATATTCAGGATGATATTCTCACCGGCTGGACAATATCTTAACATTAGCAGTTAGCACATCATGTTGGCGCAGCTCCTTGGTCTAGCTCGCCGGAGTCCTCCCCTCACTTCTATTCAGCCTTCTCTCTTTGTCTCACACAAGAACAAAGGAAGAAGAAGAAGAAGATGCAGTGGAGACACAGGACACAGTGGATTTCCGGCGCACATACGCCTGCCGCACGAACGGCAATTTCCTCGAGCACGAACTCGACTCCACCGCAATTACAATGATCAGCACAGGGCTTTTATACCCGGGCCTGCGCGGGGCATGACCCGCACGCTCCCTACCAAGCCGGCGCCCCGATCGGCCCGCTCCGCCCGTGGCCACCATGCGCACAGACGCGCATGGCTCACGGCGACCCTGCACGATCACGCCCACCCCTCCGGTGATCCGCTAACCACCTGGACCTAGTCTTACTCCTGCCCGATGGATGCGCACGCATACGCACACCTTCGAGCTACGCACGCACACACGCTATCTGAACATGCCCCACATAATGGCCATACCCAAGTTAGACCATGCCCAGATAGTGGTCGAACCATGGCCGGACACTCACACGCACGGACGCCACGGGATCGGCATGGCCACGGACCGGCGCCCGACACGCTCACCGCATACAGACACGCCCATCGTGGTTTATTTCCTAACACATCAAACCAGACAGTCACCCTACATATTGTGCGAAGTTTCAGCTTCCTTGGACCCACCAGCAATGGTTGTGCCTAGAAGCACAAGAAGTCAGACAATTAACAATAGTTCTGAGGCGGGACAAATGGTTAAGAAGAGATTGCAATAGTGAGCCCATTAAAAGGATGAGCTAACAAATACTATTTGTTAATGAGGCACCCGACGACTCACTTGGTGTCGACTCAAGCCAGAATCCAGGCTTCGGATGGGAATCAGGTGAAACGGCTAAGATAATAACCCTAGCCCCCCACCACTGGCGGCTGCGTTGTAGATGGCCTTAGCAAAATAACACTACTTAGCTCTTTTTTTTTTGGAACAATTTGTAGCTCACTTTTGATACTAGCAACAGATAACCAAACTATGTTGTCAAATTCAAGGCATACACCTGAAAGCAGTAGCTACGTCATAATTAAAAAAGGGTTAACTGATAGGAAAAAAGCAAGACATGGTCAAGAGTTTATCTCATTTAAACTAACCTCTCGACATGCCAAGCAGACAAAATCAAAACAATGTAAAACTAATAAACCATACCAGCAGAATTGATCTTGGGTATCAGTTCCAAATGAATTCTTGGGTGCTACAAATGTACCAATCACTTGCACGAGAGTATTCATCACATATGACAAACAAAACTATCATTTTAGGAAGTATGGATTCAAAGAAAGTTGCTTTTAAGGGACATGGCAAGATTAAACTACTGGATAGACGACTATCTTAAGGTCCTAAACATGCCAACTGAGATACATATTTGACATTTGATTTTGTATTTTTAATTGACATTTGGTTTGTCCCAAGAATGGATATAGCTAGATTGAGTAATTAAGCTTAAGTTGCTAAGCTTAAGTTGCTAGTAACTTATGAAATCAGTTGATAATATAAAGAAAGTGTCCATTTTTTTCCATGTAAACTCATATCTAGTCATGACTCATGAAACTAACACATGACGAAACTAGCTAATAAACTCTAGCACCAAATTGCGTACTCACTACTCAGACTGAAATAAAATAAAACAAGACTGAATAGATGCTTGAAATTCAATATATTTCGTGTGCTACAAATGTACTAGTCACTTGCGGCAGGCGTCTTTAATGAGTGTAAGGAAAACTGTTAAGTCAGAATTTATGGATTCAATGATAGTCATTCTTATGTTGCTGAAATTGATAACAAGATCAAAATAGGGACAAATACTAATCAAAGGATATAACTAGCTTTGAGGTTCCAAAAGTGACAACTGAGTTAGGCACTTCACACTTAATTTGGTGTCCGCAAATACTTTAGATAGGTGTGAAAGCTACGAGGCGTTGGAGTAGGGCGTTTTGGAGCTCGGCCTCCATGGAGGCCGGATTTTTTGAAAAATTCAAAACTCGCACTTTTCAATTTCAAAAAAATCTAAAAAAAATCATACAAGTAAACAAGGATGTTATGTGTGTGTCTGTAAAATTTGAGGATGAAATACCCTAAAATGCGGTCTGTGCAAAAAAGACAAATTCATGGACTTTGAGGATGAATAGTGCATCTACTAAAAAGCCTCAGATTTGTTCTTTTTGTGTAGCACTCATTTTAAGGTGTTTCGTCCTGAAAATTTACACACATATGCTTTATGTCTCTAAGTATGTGTATTTTTTTTCAAAATTTTTTGAAACGTGAAAAATTGAATTTTCATCAAGTCAAACTCGGGCTCCATGGAGCCCGAGCTCTAAAGAGCATTTTCGCGTTGAGTGGTGATATAAAAAAATAAACCTATAAGTTCATCTATCTAGCAAAGCCACAGTTGCAAACTGGGATTTAGTTATTATTTGCTATGGTATGGAGTAGTGAACACTCAAGAAACACAATAAATGTATTCGACGAAGCATGTAAAAAATGTTACATGGATTGTATTACTACAAAAACTAAGGACTAAGGATGAGCAAACACCTGGTGTATAGAAACTCATGAAAGGATGGTAGTCATTGATATAGCGAGTTGTAGGAAGCTTTCTGGATTGCATTGACATACGTTCAACAGTGTAGACACTGCCGTCTGCATATACAAAATTTCACCATTATCCTCATTGTAACCCCATATTTCTATCCGTCTCATCGCTTGCTCAATCCGAGGACGGAGCCCAAGAATATTATCCATTTGAACGGTCGTCCGCAGCAGCTATGTGCAGATACCGTGACATCAACCTTCCTCTCAAACGTTTGGAATCTACGGTATTTGTGATACGACAACAAGGCAAGACCAACAGCAGCATGCTCTGCCTGGACGATCTGATGGAGGGGTCAATAATTCGTGCCGAGATGCCCTTTGGTCACATTTAGCTATGTGTATCCAAATCAACTCAATTATGTCATTCGTGAGCCGATCCGGATGCACAAGAAACAGGTTCGTTTTGTGAAATGTAGATGTCCAGTAAAGAGCGCCGCCAACAAGAATTCCTTTATTAGCATATTCAATCTTACATGGAGCATCCGTTGAGATGATATTGCACCATATGCCGGTCTCTGAGGAGTACACACAAGCGATGGAGCGATGAACCTCCAACTCCTCGGAACAGGACGGCTGCTTCAAGACTACTTTGAAGGGGCTCGAGAGGCAGCTGCTGCCGTGCACATGGCCCGAGTCGGAGGAGGCGCAGAGCACAGCACTAGGGCCGTACAAGTCTCTCAACTCCGGTGGAACGTCGACACGGTTGTGGTCTCCGGTGATGGGGTCGCAGATAAGGACCTGTTTCCACATGTTGTCCATAAGGAGGACATGCCGTGGCGGCAACCGAGCAGTTGGGCCCTCGAGCAACCGCTGGTTTCCACGCCGTGACGTCACAGGTCGAATCGCTCGGGAGGGATGCGGTCGGGAGCGCATAGCGTGGGGGTGAAGACTATCTCCATGTCGCAGAGCTTCAAGACGTCGCGGACCTCGAGGATCGGCGGCTTGTGGTGGTGGACACGGAAGCAGCGGCGGGATCGGAGGTCGGTGGCGTGCCGTTGCCACCGCTTGTAAGCGGAGGATGAGCGCGGGAGGGAGGACGACTGCGGTTGCAGGATGAGGAGGACCTCCTGAAGGAGATCATCGCTGACCCGCAGGGAGGCAGGCGCCTCCGGCGAGGTGGCGTTGTGGCGGATCATTTTGTCTCCCTCCTCAGTCCCGTGGGTGTGGGGGGGTGCAATCTCGGCTCCTTCAAACTGGCTCGAATGGATCTAGGGACGGATTCACTCCGGCGGCCTCATCGATGGTTTGCATTTGGGGAGTGATTGACAAAAAAATATCACTTTTTAAAAACTGACCGAAAACTATCAATTTTTTTCAATTTTGTGACTAAAAACTACCACTTTGGGAAAATGACCAGTTTAGACTATTTACACACATTTATGACAAGCGGGACCCACCTGTTAGGAATGACGTGGCGGTTGACCGTTATTATAATTGTGGCCTACACATCAGCACCGACCTCCTTCTTCTCCCCCTCCTCCTCTTTCTCACTGGCATTTCCTCGAACACCTTGGGTGCACCTGCGAGCCACCTCCGCTGCCCTCCATTGTTGGTGCTCGCTGTCGTGCTCTACACAGAATCGATGTACTCCAGCGTAGTGTGTGTCCCATGGGGTAGGAGGTGCAGCTCAAAGCGCTCCTGGGGCAGTGCTAGGCGGACTTCGCCGCGACCGGGTCCATGTGGGCGCCGCAGGGAGGTCTTCAGCTCCGACTATGACGCCTGGGCGTGCCGTCTGGGCCGACGCCAGTGACGACCTCGGCCCTCCCCCCGCTAGCACCCTAGCCGGAGACCTGCTCGAGGAATTCGAGGAGGAGGCAGGGGACGTCAGCAGCGTCCATAGTCTCATGCTCGGCTCGCTCGACAACAGCTTCCTGGCCGGTAGCGCCGGGATTCGGGTCGCCAAGAACTTCTGCCATGGTGTGTGTAGGAGGCACTAGTAGAAAAACGACCTTTAGTACCGGTTCGTAAGGGTATCTTCAGCCGCGCCCCCAACAGGCCCTCCCCAGGCGATTTTGCCGCGCCGGCGCCGAAAAAAGGCCCCAGTCGCGCCCCCAGAAGCCCGTTTTTCGCCGGCTCGGGCCAAAACTGGTGCCGGCGGACCCAGGCCGAACCCGGCGCCCTGGGGGGCGCTTGGGGAGCCGGCGCAAGCGAAAAAGGCGCGTGGGCCCGCACTGGAGGCGACCCGAGGGCCTTTTCCCGCCGTTTCCTTGACGCTTTTCTCTCTTCTCTCCCGAGCGCTCGGCTTCCTCCCGCCATTCTCCCCCTTTCTCCCGCCAAACCCCGCTCGCCATGCCGCCGAAGAAGTACTCCATGCCGCGCGCGGCGGCGACCGCGACTGGCGCCGTGACCCAACCGAAGCAGAGGAAGCCGAGGGCGCCGCCATCGAAGCCACCGGGCCTGTCGAACGCCGAGTGGAGGGTGAAAGTTCAGCGGCGAGAAGCAGTCACCGCCGACAGGCGGAACAGGGCGATAGCCAAGAAGGCCCGCGACAACGCGGCGCGCGCGGCGGCGGCTTCCTCATCGGTCGATGCGGGGATGAATCCGCCCGTCGTCAGCCACGCCCAGTACGCGCCCTGGGGACAGCAAGGCACTGGATCTCCATGGGGTTCATCGTCGTCCGGCTACGCCGACGGCGACGCGCACGGCGGGTTCAACCCAAACGTGACCTTCCCCCATGGTCACCCCACTACGCGCACGCCCTCGCCCGCCTTCGCCGGCGTGCAGTACCCTCCATACAACTACTCGCCGCCCGCCGCCTACGCGACCACACCGACGCCCCATCTCTACCGTGGTCCGCTGCCCTTCTCGCACCTCGGCGACGCCGACCACACGGGAGCCGCGCCGACGCAGCTCCGACACCGAAGCAGCTCCGACACCGCCGAGCTCGCGCACGCCGACTCTGCCAACACCTGGGACCAACCCCGCCGAGTGAACCAACCTGCCGAGGCGGCGACGCTCTGTTTTTTTGTAACGCCTGACTACGCCCGATCGCCGGATCTGCGGCGTCTTTTGAGAGAAGGAACAACCAAGTTTGAATTTACCGCGTCCTGGGGCTGGCGCGTGGGTGTGTGACTGGGAGCTAGCTCGCCCCCAGGGGCCGAACTAGCGCCGGCACGCCCCCAGGATGCCCAATTTGGTCGCCCTGGGGGGCCGAACGGCTGAAGATGCCCTAAGGACCTTTAATCCCGGTTCTGGAACCAGCACTAAAGGGCGGGGACTAAGGTACCCCCCCCCCCCCTTTAGTCCTGGTTCAACACGAACCGGGGCCAAAGGCCCACCGCGTGGCACCAGCTCGCGCGGTGCTCGTCTCTAATCACCCCACCCCTCATAACTGCTCAGTGTACACCAATCATTCCAAATCATCTAACTTCCCGGCCGGTCACCCATCCTCTCACTACTCCAGCCTAAGCATGCTTAACTTTCGAGTTCTATTCCTCCTAGTTTCCAAGTCTGCACTTGTTGTTTTCCTGACCATAGTAAGCTATCAATCCTATTAACCCTCCGGAGTTTAGCTTGAGTATGAAGTCACACATTTCACGGTTTGAGTATAAAATACAATAATTATTTAGTAACACTAATATTTCTTGAACTAGACGATTCCCCGCGCGTTGCTGCGGGAATTTATGCCAAATAAATCATTTTAAAAACAATAGAAATTTATATAATCATGATTGCTTGTTAGATGAGAAACACACACACACACGCACATTAGTTTACTCCTTTGATATTGGCTATAGTTGCTTTGCTTTTCTGGTCTTGTACATTCTCAAGTTATATTAAAAGTCTTAACGATGACATGAATACATGTGTCTTCTCTTTGAACTCACCTCTCAATGTTGTATGGCCAAACAATAACCGGATATTTTTTCAGAAACTACTATGAAAATTAGTGAAGGATTGAACATTGCATTTAATAAGTATGATAACACGTACATGAAATGAGTTGATGCCATTGATGATAAAAGGCGTGTAAAATCCAAGTATAATCAAGAACACATGACATAATATGACTGAATTCATGATGTCTGCAAGTACCACACGACTTGGAAGCCAATTATTATTATATTGTTTTGTGCATACCTATGCCCAGACGCTCGGATAACTAAAAAATATTAGGGCTTAAACATGAAGACTGAAAGAGGCTCACTGGACCTAAAATTCCTAAAGCTCTACTTTGAAGCCTACATATTATACTAACTTCATATGTATAAAATAGCTTGAAAATGAGAAAGAATGAAATCTCTAACATTTTATGAAGTAACATGTATGGTTGCAAAAAATTGGGTTGCCAAAATAAATAATAGCTTTCTTATATGATCAAGAGTAGTATTTCAATCAGACATTCCAAAGTAAATGCCAACAAAAAGGAAAATAACTATGTAGAAACAACATGAGAGAGATGAATTATCCTTTAAATACATTATAAAGATTACATTAGTTCACTTCACTTGCCGACTGTTTGAATTTTCATCAGCTGCCTTGTCGACATGATAAAAGAAATATATGCACAAACATCATGAGTGAGTCAATTTTAGCGGACTAATGCTGCCCCGGTATGTTGGTATTGCTGCTGAAATCAAAACAAATAGTAATAAGAAAGGTAAAAGAATAATCAATATCATAGTCAATCTAAATGAACTGCAGTAGCACAAACCATCGCCCTTGCCTACAGCATGCGTGAATGATGACTGAATCTAGTGCAATGGACAACGACCTTCTCAATCGCCACTGCAACGTAGAGCAGCAAAGTCTCGGAGATCATGTGGAAATGAAATGATAATTGAAGGAGCAGAATGAAAAAGACAGGCAGTGTCATAGTGAGGCCGTCGGCTGGAGCTAAGGTTGCGGCCATAACGACGTGAGAAAAGAAGAGCCAGACAAATTGTTTGCAGATAATAACATGCAAATTAAAAGATTTCAGCCAAATGGGATTCAGTGATCCACTTCACTCCAGGTCATTAGATCTTTGCTTACCAGGACCATTCTTACACCAAGCCAGAAGCCATACCAGGAAGCAATCAACAACCGGTCAACCACACACTGCAGAACCAAAAATAGCACTGAATTTTGTTAATTAAGCTACTTCTTCTGAGTCCTTCATAGTCTCAAAACACTACCTCATGTCCAGGTAAAATTTTCCATCATCATCCACAAATTGCAAATAAAAGTTATACATACGTACTCTGGCAGTAGATAAATTCAGTGGAAAAAAATAACTACACATCGTCTCCTTGAACAATCTATTTTTACGTCTAGCGGATGGCCTTGTTATTACCTTTAATTTAGCATAACAGGAACCCCTTGGAAAGTAGCATCTTCTTCAGCCTTGTAAGTGCGAGGCTCCTGTTGACGGTTGAATGACCCCAAAAACACCTTTAGATCCTCACTACAAAATGTAACAATGTTATTTACGGACAAAATGTTGCCTACCTTGCGGGACGAAGGAAATAGAGGAAGTTGGAGTAGGTACCATGGACTTTCTCTTGGCAACAGCGAGTAGGTCGTCTCGCCTGCCTCCGCCTCTGTGGCGTTCTGGGCTTCCGGCCGGATGGCAATCACGGACAGCGTGGTGCGGGCGGTGGGATTGTCAAATAGCCATGCTCGCGGTTGTGACATGCGAAGGGGAAGGACCAAAGCATGTTGGCGACAGCGCGACTTCGGCTGTAGTCCAAGTGGATGCACTCCATGCAATCGAAGCGGCCGACTCCATGGCAGCGATGGCAGTGGCATCAAGTGCCAGTTGCTGCAGCGCGTCACCAAAAAATTGCAGAAACCATATAATCAGGAATCAGGAGCAATCAAGAAAGAGCACATGGACAGATCTAAAAATCTAGTCCCTGTACGCTCGGTCGATCAACCTCACAGATGGGAGAGGAAATAAGGCCGTTGTAGACACCGCTGTTAAAGAGGCCGTCTAATGGTTTGCGGAGAGGTGAAACATCGGGACGCCAATCAGGGGGAGATAGATCGACTGACGAATAATGGAAGCCAAAAAAAATGCAGGGCGGTGGAGGGTGAGATAATGAGGGGATGAATTCTGTTGTTTGATATTCATATGTGGTTGCATTCATGAAAGGAAGAGCTCCAGTAGTGGAAGCGGAAGAGATAGCGGTGGAGAAAATGACGATGAGGATGGAGCAATTGTTTTAGATCGGCTGTAGATTACCGTTTCTACAAAAGTAAGTACTCCTACAACATACTCCAGGTTTGGTTATAATTAACAGCACCGATTTAAGGGGCGGCATGCATGGGCTTGGATGTAATTTGTTGCATGCTTGCTTGGCAATAATTAACCGCAGCGATTTGATGTAACTGCTTGGCACATTATTGGCTTGTCTCACGCGCACATGCATTATTGGCTTGTCTCACGCGCGCATGCATGCAATCTCTCGTTGGCGCAGATCGCAGGTGCGTGACCCTTTGCCCGGACAATCAGAGAGATTAAGGACTGGAAAAATAGTATTGATGATGTGGCATGATGATGATGTGGATAGTGTGTATGTTGAGAGA
Source organism: Triticum timopheevii (assembly GCA_963921465.1). Lineage (NCBI taxonomy): Eukaryota > Viridiplantae > Streptophyta > Magnoliopsida > Poales > Poaceae > Triticum > Triticum timopheevii. Next base: position 65,108,512 of record OY997272.1, on the reverse strand, counting down.
ATAGGTAGAAGTGGGGAGCAACTTCTTAAGAATGTTAGATAAGTAGTTTGACCATAGTTTGACCACAGTTTGATCAAAATTCAAAAAAGTTAAAATAATTATTTAATAACACTAATATTTCTTGAATAAGTAGTTTGACCATAGTTTGACCACAGTTTGACCAGATTTAAAAAAAATCCAAAAAACTGAAATTTGAGCATATCTTTTTCCTTTCAGAATTTGACGATTTTAATTTTTGAAGTTTTTATCATTTTCTTTTGGTTTCTTTTCAAAATAGAAAAGGCGATACCGGGGGGGGGGGGGGGGGGGGGGGAGGGTAGAGTTTGAAAATTGCCCTTTAGTCCCGGTTTGTGTCTCCAACCGGGACTAAAGGTTAGACCCCTTTTATCCTGGTTTGTGACACAAAACGGCACTATAGGTTAGCCCTTTAGTCCCGGTTTGTGACACAAACCAGGACTAGGGGCTCGTGGGGCCCCGGCCTGACGCCAGGCTGCCACCACCCCTTTATTACCAGTTTGTGACACGAAACGGTACTAGCTAAAGGTTCAACACGAACCGGGACTAATGCATAGCCGTTCGAACCGGGACTAATGGTACCATTAGTGCCGGTTCATTTACAAACCGGGACTAAAGAGCTGAACATTAGGTAGTTTTTCTACTAGTGAGGGCGCATCGGTCAGAATCTCGGGCGGCCGCGGTGCTAGTACTGACGGCATCACCTACTCGCCAGATCCCACGGGGACGGTGGCTTCCTCGCAAGGAGATGGAGAGGGGCGGGTGCTCGCCGTTTCCCGCGGCTCCGGCGGCCAGCGGCTGCCTTGCTGGCCGGATCGAGCAACGGTGCGGTGTCAGGAGCAGACGTATGGCATGGAGCGATGGTGCTGTGCGGGGTCAGGGGCAACAGTGGACTTCTTTTTTAACGGAGATTGATTGGGGATTTAAAAAAAGCATATTTGTTAGACTGATATGTAGTCCCCACCTGTAATACTGGTCAACTTAATAGTTTAAATAAATAGAATTAACTTTGCAGCCATGTCAGCCCTGACGGGTGGATCCCACATGTCATAAACGTGTTTAGATGGTCTAAACTGGTCATTTTCCAAAAATGGTAGTATTTAGTCAAAAAATTAGAAATTTTTGGTAGTTTTCATTCAGTTTTTAAAAAGTGGTAATTTTGTGGGAAAGTAACCCCTAAAATGGTAATTTTTTGTCAATCACTCGGATTTTGTGGTAGGCTGGACTGTGGCTGCTCACTCTGCTGTTGCTATATCGTGACCCAAATTTGTTTCTTTTAATGTGTGTCTTTCTTCTAGGGTTGTGCTAGTGCTAGAAACACTTTCACAAAGCATGATCCCATTCAGCTATCAATAATCAGGAAGTGGTTTTGTTATTCAGAAAACAAATCTTTTCTGAACAAAACTGTGGAACTGAGTTGATCCCATTCCTTCCACTCTGCAAGATCCAATTTCGTCCACTCCGCGAGATCCAAGCGGTATCGCCAGTGCACCACCCCGTGAACCAGCAACACACCTTCCTACAACTAGGAGAGAGCCGCAGGGCACCCCCATCCACTCATGTGCTTGATCCCGTGTTTGAGGAAATTCATGCATCTGATGATGAAGGGTGTGGATGCCGAAGATTTCCTTTGCTTGATTTGATGGCATGGATGTTCGCATCTGGGTTGACAAGTGTGAAACCCTCTTTAGGATGTACCAAATCAATGTGGGGTTGGTGGCATCATTGATTCATAAGATTACACCGATTAGAAGTAGGCCGACAACATGGAGGTATGGTGACTGAATTCTCGATCCTTCCCAGGCCCAGTGCCAAAATATGCATGCTGCCGGTTAGCAGCGAACTTGGTGTACAATGCTCTACATCGTGTTCTCTCTGCGTATACTACACCAAAGTGTTCTTATCTTAGACCATTTATACACCATTTGTTCTTAGAATTTATGTATTTACATGTGCATTTAATATGTAAATGGGTATTGGTGGCTGTCATCAAAGTTAGTGAGTTGTTGAGTATTCCTTCCGGCCGGTGAAAAGTGTACTAATAGAAACTTTAGGGCAAATTACGGAGTAGAGTAAAAAATGGTTTGGAAAGGTGCAAGCCATCATCTCTCTCCTCTTTAATTACCCAACCCTCAATGAGCTAAGTGCATGTAGAAATTAAGGAGATCATGTGTAGAATGTTACTGGTCTTGATTACCGTGTGATGAGAGAGAAGCATTTTTTTTCTACTTTGAAGTGCATTGACAAGATAGAAGTACACTTTTTTCCGGACAAACTTTAAAGCCTAGTGTACATTCTTCACCGGACGGAGTGAGTAAATTTGTTTCGTCCTTATCAACCACACTTGTGTATTATGCAGTTGGCTCAAAGTCATAAGATTTTTAAATATATAGAAAATGATGCATAAAGATGTTGTGTTATAAGGTGATGTGTAGACATATCTGTCATTTCCTAGCGATTAAAACAATTATGTACACTTGTAGGTACGTTATAGTCCTTCCTCTCTTATTTTTCTGCATTTGGGGAACAACACTTTTCCTAATTCTCGTTTGTACAAAGTTTTCGTGAATATCAGCATGTAACTAACATGAATGCAACTGTACCTTTAAAACCATGCAGTACTACTACAATGTTATACAATTTTGCTTAGTAGTGTATATATGTCGGAAGCCGAAGATGGGGATAATTCGATATTCATCCAACACTTCAAAAAAATGGCAGAGATTAAAAAAATATGCAAGCAACATACAAATTCACTATCCCAAATACCTCACAGAATATCTGTCTATGAGCTTGGGGCATTTTGTTTGGCCGAAACAACCAATTTGCAGTAACTAGAATTATCCGTGCACTAAAAACTGGTGCCACATAGCTATATAGCATCTTTTGTGTTTCCCGCTCCACTGGCTATGAGCAACTTGAAAAATAGCATGTTGCCGAGTGCCAAACGATTAAGCACTGACGGAAAATTGCAGACCAATCATCACGTAGAATTTGCCATCGGTTCGTCAAATTATATGGATTTAATAGCTAGACTTCCATGAGAGATAAGAAATAACTAAATTATTGATATTTTCATGCAAATACTAAACACACCAAACCTTCTCTACAAAGCTTATTTTTATACATTCAAAGCTTCAGATGGAAGCATTTTTTGTATGCGCCTTCAATGTCAAATTGTCAGTCGCTGTCACAAGTCGAAGAGATCTAGTACTCTAGAGTCTTCATTTACAACAACCATTCCACGTTTAGTTATCAAGAGTGTAGACATTACGTGAGATTTAAGTGAAATCATATTATTGTTGTGCCCACAAACGGAAGCGAGAAGTGCTAAACAAATAATGATGTACTAGTTTATGGATTGTTCTAGCACTCCTAAAATGACTGGAGAAATTCCTGCATTTATCATTTGTTCATTATACATTTATAAATAGTATAATGGTTAATTACTAACTTGCTAGAACTTTATTTGGACAAAATTAAGATGTACACTTGTGTGTTTTGAATAAATCCTTAAAAATCGTGTAGAGAAGAGCAAATTTTTTTAAGCAGTTTTACTTGCGAGGTGTATAAAAAAAGAATGCGACGATCTGTAATTCTCAACAGTGCCACATTGTTTGCTATTTTAGATCACTAATTTTGTGAAGACCATGCTTGAATATTTTTAATGAAATACAGTGGACTTATGGTCCAGTCTAGCCTGCACATGCTAGGATTTATTTTGCGTTTTTAGACTACCAAACGTAATTTTCTTTAACTCGTGTCATTGTTCCTGTGTGTCCACATGCAATGGGTCCAATATCTAATTCAACATATGTAAAGGATCGTTATCCTATCTTCAAACATGAGTGTGCTAACGTCATGAATTCGCCATGTTACAAAGGCTATGAATAGACTGATAGGTATGAGTTACTCCCAATCCCAATTAGATATGAACTAGACTGGTAAGAATGAATAGCATAACTGAATCATTTATCCTTCCCAAGCCCAATGGCATGCATGCATGCATGCCCCCTGTTGGCAGCCAAGTTGGCGCATAGTGAACTCGTGATGTTCTCTCAACTAAACTACAACAAAGTGTTATCATGAGAGCTCACTATACCATCCTAGTTTAGGATGGACACATTTACATGGGCCTTTAGTATGAACATGAATATAGGTGGCACCATAAAATTCAGCAAGATTGAGTAACAACCAACAAAGCTTTATTCGGGACTCGAAACAGTACAACACCATTACTTCTCTCTATAGAAGAAGAAAAATCTAAAAATGATGTGGTTTATGGATTTTTCAAGAGAGGTATAGAATTAAACCATGACGCATAATCAGGCTTTAGAAATATATGTGCCCACCTGTGCTCTGGGTAAGGTGTGTAAACCGGCACGGCATGGTGCACAATTCGTTCATTTTCTGCAACTATATCTTGCATCGATGCATCTCAAGCTAGTTTCTACACATACAGCGATGAACTGGTGTGATCTTAAGTTGTTTTGGGATTGGGATTAGAAAATCGGTGTGCTATTAAGTTGGGCATGGGTGCTACTTCATGAACTTAAGCTAACCGACCGATATTGACTTGACACGTTACTCGGTCAGTAAATCATAAAGTTTATGGAAGAATACAGTGTGTTATGGCAGCTAGCGAGGTGGCGACAACTACTCATCTAGGGCACTAGGCTACTAGGCGAGACCTAGGAGATTGGCGGGCTGACATCAGGATAAGGGGTGACACATTGAAAAAAGTTCTACTGAGCATTGGTGAGCTGCTGGGCTAAAGGCTTCAGGCGCAGAACAGCTCCCATGGCATTGCCGCCGACCAAGACTTATCCTCAGAGCATAGAGTCAGCCATCCAAATAAGTATGAGTTATCACAACCAAATTCTCGATCCTTCGTAATCCAAGTGTCATACATGCATTCCCCTAATTGGCAGGCAATTTGGGGCATAGTGCCCAACATGGTGTTCTCTCTACCTAAAGGACACAAAATGTTCTCATGAGAGGTCATTTATATATAATGCCCAGCTTAAGATGGACACATTCACATGTGTCTTTACTATGAGAGTGGCACTGGTGGTCACCATCAAAGTTAGTGAGGTTGAGTATTGCAGCCAAACACCAGCAGAGCTTCACTGGAGACTCAAAAGAATATCAGTTTCTTTGAGAAATAAAAGTTATGAAAATGTAGTTTACGGAGTGTTCAACCGAGCAACAGAACTTAAACATGACCCATAGTGAACCTTTCAAAATATCCACATGTGTAAGAATACACCACATGGTACACAATATCTCTATTTTGTGCGAGAAGAAAATATATGGTTTTGGGCCCAAACTTTACAAGTAAAACAATGTACTTCTGAGGTACTATTATAATTGTTCAATACTTGTAGGTTGGCAAATTTACACAGGTTCACATGGCACCCTTGCAGACCCAAGCATTTTATGTGCTGTTCAGGCCCTCCTTCGTAATGTTTACTTCAAACTCAAAATATAATAAACTTGCTTGCATAATTATATTTCTCCTTTTGTTTATCAATTGCTAATTGAACCATGCAGCCTCAGGACTTCGTATGAACTGCTATACTTGGTAATTAGACAAACATGTCATCATCATAATGTGTAATTAGACAGACAATAAGGGAATTGCCAATAAGGGTCCCCGGAGTATGATGATCAAAACTCGCACATGGAGTTCATGTTGCGACGAGGTTGCCTCATATCCCTGTTGTTAGCTCAATCCAAACAAGTTTGAAGTTTAGTTAGCAAAAGGTGATCAAGCTTGCCGGTGATTAGGAGAGTCCGATTAGGATCTTGATCACATGCGCTATAGGTTTAGGCTAGTCCGTGTCATAATTGGAGTCACCAGTAGCTAGCTAAGTTTGGTTAGGATTTCCTAGCGTTGAGTCCGGTTTGGAATTTATGCTATGTCCGTGTAGGCTTAGGAGAGGTCAAAGGGTCGGTGGTTTATGCTATATATGCACAGCCCCAACGTGAGATTTGTAACACCGTGGAGATATTGAGAAAAGAAATAAAGAGAAAATAAGGGCACGACAAGGGCCCCTTGGCTATCAGCTTTTTGTGCGCGCGTGTTTGTCTAGTTTGATGTGATCGATCCTATAGGCGAATTTCCAACAATTGGTATCTAGAGCAAGGTTTGAGTGAAGCTGCGCTTGCCCCGGGGTGGCGACCCTGCTAGCGCCTCGGGGCGGGCAATACAGTCACTGGTGTAGCGACAAAGAGGTGCGGGCGATACAGTCGCTGGTGTAGCGACAACGAGGAGTGGGCGATATAGAGCATAATTGGTTTGCTACCAACATTTGGCATTGCCAATATTTGGCAAGCCAACATTTGGCAAAGTTAAAAGTTGCCAACATTTGGCAACTTTTTGTGAGATTGGCAACGAGAATTGGCAAGCAACCAATCTCTAGCCAATATTTGGTAGTTGCCAAAATTTGGCATGCCAACTTTTGGCATCGAACCAATTATGCTCATAGTCGCTGGGATGCAGCGATGAGGAGAATCAGGCAATTGTCGTTCGAGCGGCGACAAGGAGGCTCGGGCAGTTGTCGTTCGGCGGAGCGGCGACAAGAAGACGGCGATGACACTGTCGCAAGTGAGGTGACAGGGCTGTCATCGGCAAGGCGTTGGTGATCGTTGATAGTTATGGAGGTGCCAAAGTTGCGACACCGAGGAAATCATCGAGATCATCGTTGGATGGAGCAAGGTGGAGATGGCAAAGTTGCGAGCCGTCATCAAGGTGTGCACATGAGTTCTTGTAAGGTGCGTCCAAGAGCTCAGGTGTGTGAGTCTTCTGTTGCAGTTGAGATGCGTCACTGGCAGAGGAGAATTGCGAGCGAGAGCGGGCGGAAAAAGGAATTCGTGCCTTGCGTTTCCGTTCGTGATCAAGGAGTTCCGGCGAGTTCATATACGGTGAAGTTGAGTTGCGCGTATATGGCGAGTTGTGATGCCGTCGGACGTGAACCGTCGTTTGGTATGTGTCACCAACGACAAAGGAAAGATGTAAAGATGTGGCGGGTGAAGAGTTGTGTCTCCCCGTGTGCGAGCAACCGATGAGAAGACGAAGATCAACGTGAAGATGGACGCGCACCAGTTAAGTTGAGTTCCTGCATGAGGCTATGCGTTTAGTCTGCATGTAGCACGCTAAGATGTGACAGCGTGGCTGGTAGTCCGGGCAATCGTTGGTTAAAGTCTATGAGTCGGTATGCAAACGAAGTTGCGGTGACGATGAAGTGGTGGCCATCGTTGCAATAAGAGAAAAGTTGTGGTCCGGTAAGTCGCGTCACCGGGGGCAATCGGGGCAGGACAAGATGAAGAGGTGATCGTCTACGTGTTGGATCGAGTAAAGAGTGGGATGTTTGGATTAGGGGGCGAATGTTAGCTTAATCCAAACAAGTTTGAAGTTTAGTTAGCAAAAGGTGATCAAGCTTGCCGGTGATTAGGAGAGTCCGGTTAGGATCTTGATCACATGCGCTATAGGTTTAGGCTAGTCCGTGTCATAATTGGAGTCACCAGTAGCTAGCTAAGTTTGGTTAGGATTTCCTAGCGTTGAGTCCGGTTTGGAATTTATGCTATGTCTGTGTAGGCTTAGGAGAGGTCAAAGGGTCGGTGGTTTATGCTACATATGCACAGCCCCAACGTGAGATTTGTAACACCGTGGAGATATTGAGAAAAGAAATAAAGAGAAAATAAGGGCACGACAAGGGCCCCTTGGCTATCAATATTCGTGTGTGCGTGTTCGTCTAGTTTGATGTGATCGATCCTATAGACGAATTTCCAACACCTGTCTCCGAGGAGTAAACACATGCGATTGGCCATAATACTCATATGCCATTTGGAGACGTTCATAAGACCACCTTGAAGAGGCTTGAGTGGCAGCTATTGTGCACGTGGTCATGGCAGGGGGCATCAGCGCAGAGCACCGCTACGTTGAGGTAGCCCCTATGAAGCCCGGGTGGAATGGGCAAGATGCACTGCTTCTAGTGATGGAGTCACATGCAACGACCTCTTCTTGCAAGATGTCTTTAACGATGACACGGCCGTGGCGGCAATCAAGGACAATGTTAGCTGGCTGGCAGGTGTAGTTACCACTGTCGTTGTAGAGTGCATGGTCGAAGCGCTTGGGAGGCATACAGTCTAAAGATTATAGGATCAGGGCAAATTGGATTTACCGACAACACATGCGGACACGAGGCTCCGAGGAGGTGCGGCCCCTCCTTGCAGTGGTGGGTGCAGAAGTGGTGGAGGAAGTTCGGGTCTGAGACGAGGCATCGCCATCACTTGCACACCGTGGAGATGTGGGGGAGGGAGAATGGTTGCTGCTGGAGTCGGAAGAGTATTTCGCAGAGCACATCTTCATTGTCCATTAGAGAGGCAGGCCCCTCCGGTGAGGTGACATGGTGGCGGCAGTGGCGGTTCATCATGGCTCCCTCCTCGATCTCGTGGGTGTGGCGATGGAGGTGCGCGGGAAGTCCGTCTCCCTCGTCACCTGGGTGGATTCGTGAATGGAGGCGCACCATTGCAGCGTCCTCCTCAACACCCGGCCGGCAAGACCTAGCTGTTGTCTAGAGAAAGGAATAGACGGCGCAACGCAACACGGGGGAGGGGGTTTGTTCGTTGGTTCTCTCTTTCTACTGCTCGAGGCTTTTTTTTTTTTTTGAGAATCTCACAAACCTTTATTACTGAATCATTAATGTTCATAGGTACAAAAAGAAGATCGTCGGGTTGTCCTAGCCAAGTTTGTCGGCCAAACCCTAAAGATAACGCATGCTTTGCGATATTATGGGCCTCCGTATTGGAGGTCCTATACTCATGAGTAAACGAACATGAAATAAAGGTAGTTGCTCTAGCCTTGATTTCTTCGACAATGGCTCCAAATTCTGCTGAGCTTCCCTGTCTGATTGCATCTACCACCACCTTGCAATCGGAGGCAACAAGTAAATGGTTGATATAGAGATCTTCTGAAAGTGCTAACGCCTCCCGAACAGCTAGTGCTTCTAGCACCTGCGGTTGTGCAGTCCTCTGAAAACGAGAGCTGACGCTCCCATGAACAAACCTCTCTCATCCCTGCAAACCACACCAACTGCGCCAAACGTACCTGGGACGGCCGCGTCCACATTGAGTTTGTAGTAATCTGTTGGTGGTGGAATCCACGTACGGGGTCGTGGTACTGCTATCCCATGTGCTTCCTCCTTCTTCTTCAAAAACTCTATGTCTGATAAGTAAGCTTTGATGAACTTGTCAGTGGCAAACGGAGTCTGGTATATATCCTCATGTATAGCTTTCCGTCTTGCACTCCAAATCGCCCATAAAGTAACAATCATCAACTGAAATTGCTCCGGTGGGAGAGACTCATTCATGGCAAAGAGCCACAGCCGTGCGTCAGGTTCTGAGGTTGCTCACATGTGCTCGACCATCTCGGCTTCTGAAAGTGCCCACACACCTAGACACATTACACTCCAGCAAAGAATGCCGCCAGCTATCCTGCCCTCCGCATAGGGAGCAAGCACTCGTAGTGGCCATATGACGATGGTTTAGGACATCTCCCGTAGGGAGTGAGTGTTGCGGCAATCGCCAAGTGAAAAAGCGCAGTTTCGGTGGCACTGACATGTTCCATAGCGAGTTCCACCCCCTAATCTCATGTTCAGAGTTGGAAGGATCCTCCCTTTCCTCCAGCCATGCCTCGCGCCCAATCTTGATCTTGACAATCATCTTATAAGCTGACCGTACAGAAAAACGCCCCCTTGGATCATCATTCCACGCCCAGAAATCGTCCACAAGCCGTGTACAAAGCGGTATTTGCAAGATCGCCTCCACATCAATAGGTATGAACACCTGTCTAAGCAAGTCCTCTCGCCACGCAGCTCTAGTGTGGTCGATCAGATCAGAAACCAGTTGTGGTGGGTCAGCAACTAAAGAGGCCACCTATCATTCCGTCCCTTGGGATCCAACTATGTTGCCATATGTTCGTGGTAGTTCCATCACCAATACGCCGGATAGCTCCTTGGGTGATAATATCTCTCCCATCAAGTATAGATCGCCACACCTGAGAAGGATGTGGACCTAGTTGAGCTTCAAGGCCTGTACATTGTGGAAAATATGATGCTTTAAGGATTTGTGCACTAAGAGAGGAGGGATCATTCAATAATCTCCAAATTTGCCGAGACAAAAGTGCCAAGTTGAAGATTTCTATATCCCGTAAGCCAAGTCCTCCCAAACTTTTCGGTCGGGTCATCAAATCCCAAGCTACCCAACATGGTTTCCTCTTGCCTCTCTTGCTCCCCCACCAAAATTGACGAATGAGTGACGTAATGCTTTCACAAAGGCCTCGAGGTAATCTGAAGCAAGACATCGAAAAAACTGGTAAAGCTTGAGCCACAGATTTTATGAGAACCTCCTTTCCTGCCACTGATAAAAGTTTCTCCATCCATCCCTTTATCCTTTCCCAAACTCTGTCTCGTAAATATTTGAAGGTGCCATTTTTGGACTGTCCAACATCGGTCGGCAGACCCAAATACTTTTCACTCAAAGACTCATTCTGCACATTAAGTATATTCTTTATCTCCACCCTAAGGGTCTCCGGGCATCCCTTACTGAAAAATATGGACGATTTATCATAGTTTACCCTTTGGCCCGAAGCCAAGCAATATGCATCAAGTAGGTTTGAAACCTCATTTGCCCCCTGGGCACTAGACTTGAAAAGCAGCAGGCTGTCATCTGCAAACAAAAGGTGGTTCACTACCGGAGCCGGGGGCGCCACCTTTATGCCACCGAGCAGTAATGACTGAGAACTGTGTTTTAAAAGGCACGAAAGGCCCTCCGCTGCAATCAAGAATAAGTAAGGGGAAATAGGATCTCCCTGCCTGATACCCCTGGAAGGTGAGAAGCTCTCTAATCTTTCTCCATTAAACAAGACCGAGAATGAAGCAGAAGTGATCATGCTCATAACTGTATGGATCCAATCTGGTGCAAAGCCAAGCTTAACCAAAATTGCCTTTAGATAAGGCCACTCGAGTCTGTCAGCTCGAGGCTTTGTTTGCCCTGACCTATACCTGGGCATGGGCAGCTCGTCCCGACGACACAGCCCGAACCCGGCCGGGCAGGGTCGGGCTCAGTGTTCAGGCCGGGCACAAGCCTACATTTTCCTTTTTTTTTTGTTCAGGTCGGGCCAGGCACGGGCCTAGACTTTCCATGTTGGGCTTTTACATGTACGTCCCGAAACCCGGCCCCAACCTAAGGAATGCCCAGATATACCCTGACCGCCTGACAAAGTAAAGTGGTGGTAGGCCCCCGTACGTTATTCGTTGGTCCTGCATCTGCTACTATGCAGTTTCTGTTTCATCAGACTAACTACGCATCGGTTCTCGCTGCCATCAGTCGTTGCTTAAATTAGTGGAACGGGGTTGTTTGTCAAGGCGGTGCTGAATTCTCAGCAGCAAAACTGCATGAAGGTTATCTGGAGTGTACATGAAGGGGGGGGGGGGGGAGAGAGAGAGAGAGGGAAAATCGGAAGTTGTGGATCAATGACAGTCATTCTTATGTTGCTGAAACTGATAACAAGATCAAAATGGGGACAAATACTAATCAAAGAATATAACTAGCTTTGAGGTTCAAAAAATGCCAACTGAGTTAGCCAGTTCACACTTAATTTGGTGTCTTTAAAGACTTTAGATAGGTGAAAGCTACGTTGAGTGGTGATATCAAACAATAAACCTGTAAGTTCATCTATCTAGCAAAGCGACAGTTGCAAACTGGGATTTAGTTGTTATTTGCTATGGTATTGAGTAGTGAGCACTAAGGAAACACAATAAAGGTATTCGAGGAAGCATATACAAAACGTTACATGGATTGTATTACTAACTAAAAATATGGACTAAGGATGAGCAATCACCTGGTGTATAGAAACTCGTGAAAGGATGATAGCCACTGACATAGCGTGTTGTACAAAGCTTTCTGGATTGCATTGACATATGTTCAACAGTGTAGACACTGCCATCCGCATACACAAAATTTCACCATTATCCTCAGCTTACTACCTTGTGAAGATGAAATATTCTTGGCGAGCCAAGAAATTTCTGTCTTCTATTTATGAGTACAAGTCTTGGTGATGCCTCGTACTTTGCTAGTATTGAGTTTCGTCAAGATATTGGTCCAAAAGGAGTAGATGTCTTATTATTATGACATACGTCGGTAGAGTACAAAAGAAAAATAATTATGTACTAGTACTCTGTCTCACCGAAAATTCCTAAGCACGGACGAGCTCGCGCGCTCTCGGAATCTGCAAGCGTTCGATCCGGTGGAGGCGCGAGGGGCCCGTTGTATTGTACGTGACGGGTGAGTACAGTTAATGCGCGTACGTAACGGGCAAGAGACGTTGGCTGCGCGGCCGTTAGACGAGGATTTCACGGTGTTTATGTGACGCGTCGTCTGTCTACTGTTCTGGACTTGTGTGTACCGGAAGTACGAGACGGCCTACAACGGTGAGGTATAGTAAGTAGTTGGCGGCCCACTGGTTGTATTTAACGCAATCAACGGGCCCTTCTGGATCTGGTCCCCATTCGATCCCCAAATCGCAAGACGAAACCCTAGACTCGCCCGACATTTTCTTCTAGGTCGCCCCAAATCGGAGGAGATAGATCCATAGGTATCGAAGATGGCGGATCCAGCTGCTCTGCCAATCGTGCCTTGTCCGGATTGCGGCAGGAACGTGGTGACCTACGTTGCTAGGCGCGGGCAGAACGCCGGTCAGCGTTTCTACAAGTGCCGGAATCACAACGTAAGTCCAGTTTATTGGTGTTGTTCTTTGAGATGTTTAGCTGGGTAAATTATCACGAGGTACTTGTTCTTGTGGATCCATTGCAGCCTTCAGCGGGCGGATGCGATTTCTACAGGTGGCAGGAAGGATATGCAGCGCATCTCGCCAATCTTGAAGGAGGAGAAGTTGTTGTGGGTCAAATCGGTCCGGGTCAGATGCAGGGTGGTCAAGCGGTCCAACCTCAAGTTGTGCAGGCTCATCACGGCGAGCCGGTGCAGCAAAATGGCCCGCCGGAGGCGTCGCAGGCTGCATCGTTTGCAAGTGCGGTCGCAGGATATTTGCTTGCGGGAGCTCCAGTTGCCTGTCGGCAGGGTGTGACAGTCGCCGACGCCGCCTCCATCAACCTGGTTGTATCTGTAGCAAACTTGGTAATTGGGGTGGCAATTCTGCTGTTGCTGGTGGCAGATGTTGTCCTGCGAGTGGTTAATTAGGCGATGTGGCCGTTCTTATGTAGCCGAGATGGCAGAGTGGTTAACTATGCACAGGCTTGGCTTAGTGTTATGCAAAATTACGCTATGTTTTTGTAGTTGGTCGAAGTGTGGATGCATCGGTGTAACCATGTACTGCTAAGTGTGGACGAGCTGCAGATGTAATGACTGATGTTTTAATGCCTACGTGTGTGAAAAATATGCCGTTTTCTATTCTGTCAGAATGGGAGCTACGAGAGAAGTCTTTTCAGCATGAATGTCATTTTTCTTTTTTGGTTTTTAAGTTGCGTGTTTTAGGAGCTGGCGTGCATGTATGAAACGTATGGTCACCAACATGGTCTACCATTGTTTGTATGCAGATATTCAGGCATGATTTTTTTTATTCCTCTTGCGTACTATTGATTTAGTTCTTACATTTATTCCTGTACGGCAAAGATACATTTTTTAAAATACAGGGTTAATATTTTTTTATATATGTACACATTTTCTTAGATGCATACGTTTTTTAGTATGTTTTTTGAAATTATTGACAATGATTTTTTTTTGAAAATCGAAGAATTATATCTATTATACTTGTGGCAACACTTTTAAACAGAAGTGCTGCTTTTTTATGCGTAGTCATTCCTTTTTTATGCATTTATACCTTTTTAGATTGACCGGTAATATCTTTTGAATACTTGGTTTCAACACTATTCAAATGCTTGCTAATTTTAATAAGCAATGATTAATCCGTTTTCACACATGCTGTATATAATTGGTATACAGTCTTAGGCAATAGAAATATTTCATGTATACATATTTGAACACTATTTTGCAAATGTTTATTTTTTTTGATGCGCCGCATATCCAAAATGATCGATTATCCGTTTCATATACATTTTTAATAATTTATATACAATTTTTCTGTACTCTCAGATGCTTGTTTACCATTCGTCAAGCACAAAGTTTTTTTGATTTTTTAATATCCGGTCAGTAATATTCACGCATAGGAGGTGAAACAAGCGTGTAACAGTAGTACTCCTTGCCCCCCAAAGTGATTGGGCAGTCCGTTCTGGTGGGCTGGCCCGTCGTCCGTAGGCCGGCCTGGCCCGTGGATCCCTTGGCATCTAAATCGCCCGGACCCTAGTCCGGTGTGCTCGACCACCTACGCCCTTATCCGCATCTGAATGGCTATCCAGTCAGAGACGCCACAGCCGGAGCCTTAGTTCAAAGAAATATCGCTGGATCTGGATCTCGCGAAGGAGGTATCTTTCTCCGTCGGCCCTGAAGGGAGGTTTGCAGTAGCTGCTCGGGTGCGGCGCTTGGTGCATCGTCGCCCGGGTATTCGCTGGTACGTTTTTCATGGCGTCAGATCTAATTTCGGCTGTGGCATGTAGTTTTGCATATAGATTTTGTAGTTTGGAATTGCAATTGAGGAGTAGGTCCGCGTAGTGAGTCAGTTGCAATATTGTAGATGGACGAAGAGTTTGAGGAACAAGATTTTTCTGATGGAGCGGTGGGTGAGGGAGAGCCTGCACTTGACCTGACAGAAGAACATCAGCCAACTATTACTTCTCGGTTGTCAGTTAAGCGTGTTGTAGAGATGGTTGCAAAATTTGACGAATACAAGAGATGGCCTGTAACCGAAATTGGGTTTGGCGCAATTCTGAAGCTCCCAATGCTTGTCAAGTTGGACCTGAGGATGAGTGCTTGGGTTATGAGGAAGGTAAATGCTCGGTGTCATGCAATTGTCATTGACAATGACAACACGATTGGTTTCACAGCAGAAGATTTCCACAAGGTTTTTGGCATCCCATGCGGGAATCGAGATGTGGGTGGCAGGGATGCACAAATTGCTCAGTCTGCAATCAATTTTATCAAGCAGTCAATTGGGATGGATAGTACAGTTGCTCATAACCTGAAGGCGGCTGAAAGTTTTATAAGTAGAGATATTTCAGAGGTAAAATTGAAAAGGATTGTTTTCAAATTGCATTCGTCATCTTTGTCATGGGCTATTTGATAGCACCGTGTACCAAGCATGACACCATGACGATTGATTTCTGGGGTGCTCTGGCCAATCCGGAATTGATCCCGCAGTTCAATTGGTGTGAGTATGCTATGCAGAAATTGATGTCAGCTGTTGTGAAGTTGCAGAATGATTATGAAAGCAAAGCGGCAACGGTTCATATGTTTGCGTGCCACCTATTTTTCCAGGTGAACACATTTTTTTTGTTTTTTATAGTTTGGGTGTGGATTTTCAGGAAGCGCTATGTGTGTACTATTGATTGTTTGTTTCTTACTTTAATTATAATCCATGTCAGATTTTCTTGCTGGACAACATTGACCTTGGATTGTTCAATATGCCGCCATCCGAATTGCCCCGCGTGCAGTGTTTCGAACAGAAAAGGTTTCGGCAGATGATCATAATGGCCTATGGCATGAAGCACGGGAAGTGGGGTTATGTCCCTGGGGGGGTATGTTTTTTGTAGTTGTTGGTCTAAAAATTCATTTCAGCAGAGGTAGAGAAGTGATTGTGCTTTGTCTACGTTTTTTTTGTTATATGCTTGTAGGTGCGGCCTGCGGAGCTAGTTATGTACACACGGCCAGACATGACGCGCCAAGGACGCATTGACTCCCATGTATCATCAGGTTCAGTGAAGCAATCAGTTACAAGGGTGCCTGATAGAGTGGACCAACGGACTCCGGGTTTGGGTGTGCATGCAACGACGGCACCAGCTGACTCTTTGGGTGATGTGAGGTCGGCATATCATTCACTGGGGCCAAGGGATTTTGCAAATCATTTGCGGCAGACTTGCTATGGTGATCCGGTAAGTTTTGTTCATCCAATTAGGTGGGGTTGTGGGTGGGCAATGCAATGACTTTTTATTGTTGAAATGTTGATGGATATCGGTTTTAAGACAAGCACTGTGCAATCTGCAGGTCCTTGAAGAGCTGAGCCTGATGCTGAAGCAGCAGAATGCAAAGTGCACGCTGAGCATGTCGTTGCTGCGGAGTAGGATGCAGTCTGACATGCTTAGCTTTGCTGATAAAATTGTATCGCTTGTGCGGGATCGGTGCAGGTGCTGTCAAGCGCGTGGGCTGTCAAAGTGTGTCACACTGGATGGATCTTCCAAGTGCTCTGACGGTATTTTTGCCCAGCAGAACTGAGTACATGACGTAATTGAAAAGAATCACGATAGGATTGGTTATGTTTATTTTTTTTATGGTTGCGGATCCTCAGGCCATGCATTCACGGGTGATCCCAATGGTTGCTCGGCGGGTTGAAATGTCAGACGACGAAGGTGCCATATCTGTGCATACATTCTGGAGGTCAGCCAGATAGGATGTATGTGTATGTTAATGAGCTTTTATTTCTTTCATGCAGGCGGTAGTGCAAGCAAGGCCCGTTTTGAGCGTATTTCAGGGAAGAAGCCTCGGGTTGATTCCTGTGATGTGCAAGGTGATGAAATTTTTTATGCCTCATATTAACCTCATCAAACCGCAGTGGTCGATTTTTAATTATGTTTGTTCTTGCTGTCAACACAGTTTATTTCATTATGTTTTGTTTGCTGTCTCAGATATGAAGCCGGTGTCATCACAGCAGCGAAATGACGCCCCTGTGTATGATAACCCAGTTGCCGAGGACCGACAAATGGAATAGAAGAATGTAGTATTAGACAGGATTATATTATATGCTCGGGTAATTACGGACATGGTTAACTGTCTGTACGATATTGGAGAGGGAGATCCCAACGTTGTCTATTTTCGGAGCATGGTAGCTACGTTGCCGAAGAGGAAGTATGTCACTTCTGCAAGCTTTGCACGCAACCCATGGGTGAGTGGGTGTCTAGCTCAGCCCCCACCAGTGCCCTTGGTGGATAAGTTCTATAACTGGTTATCTGGAAACAACAACTCTGACCTTGACAGGTATAATGCTGGTGTTATTTTGTTAAAGTTCATGTCGTCAGTTAGACTGTTAAAGCAATACTGTAAATTGCACACATGTTTTGTGTGATTTATGCAGCATGTGGATTGAGCATAAAACCCCGCGGATGCTTAGGGTAAATGTTGTGTGTGTTCAGCAACAATTAATTGGGGGACATCCTCTTGATCACGAGGTAGCTGTGCTTGCAATCAGGAGGTTTAATCAGCTTGATGTTGGCGCACACGATGTGAATCAGTATATGCTATGGAGGGAAGTACTTGAACCAGATTTCTCGGTCAGTACATGATTTTCACCGGTATTGGGTAGATATATTGTAAATGTTTGTTAGGTCGCAATTGGCCATGAAACATGTTTGTTTTTTTACTCTGTCTATAACAGACGCATGCTCTCGCTGGGGAGAAAGTTGTGCATATAAAATCTATTCAGTTGCAAATTTCGCAGGCTCATCATGATGTCACAGCATGTCAGATGGTAAGTTTTGGTTTGAGTCTCTGTCAACTAGTTTGCAATTTCATCATTGTGGAGAAGTATTATTCATGCAGGCATCTATTGTTGGCTGCAGTTCTTTGTGCCAGCCATTCTTGATCATGGCTGGGCAGCATACATGTGGGATATGATTAGGAAGGAGATTCACATACTGGATCCGTTGTGTGCTCAAATAGTGGGAGCAGAGCAGCGACATAGAAATCATCACGAGGTGGTGTCACAGATTCACAACGTGCTATTTAGTTGCCTTAATGAGTTCTTTGCAAAATGGCACTGCACACATTAGAGATGGAACCGGAAGTTCCCAAACATAACCCAGGAAGTATTTACAAGGTAAAATGACACTTTTGTGCCGGAGATACTTTCTCGTAGAATTTTTTACATGCTCGGCAGAGAGGTGATGTATGCACGCTTCTGTATATGTGATAGGGACGAGTCTGGTATATGTATGCTGCATGCGATCAGGCAGTATGATGGTGAAAAGATGATGTGGCCTCTGACGAAGGTAAGGCAATCTGTCATTTTTTTTCTTGGTCTTTTCATGTGAGGTGCCTTTTTGTTGCGCCTCAAGATGCTTGTGTGTGTGATTGTATGTGACAATGAATTGTGCAGAAAAATTTGGCCACTTTCCGAAAGACAACTATTTTTGAGCTTTTCCGTTTGCGGGATGAGCAGGGGAATATTGTGGGTGATGATGTCTTGCATGCTGCACTGGAAGGAGGAGAGGGATGAGGACATTTGTATTTGTGTAGGCTGCGCGTGAGTTGCTTTAAAAAATGATGGATTGCTTTGATGTGGTGTCGTGCGCAGAGGATATCTTGAACATATGAACTTAGGTCTAATTCTCGTGTATTATGATAGTCTTAAATGTGTGGATGTATGCCATGTATCGAGCCTCGTGCAGTTTTTGGTGTGCATTTGGTTGTTTTGGATTTGTCTGAATTTTTGCTTGTCTTTGGATATATTTTATGTGTATCAAGGGAGAGGATACTATTATTAACATCTTAGCATGGAAGGTTCCATCTGAAAAGACAATATCTGCTGCATGCGCTAATTGTGCAACGAATGAAAACATGCAACATTTTGTTTCACATGCATCTGTATTAAATATCTACACAAATTGTCGTGAAATTTATAACAACAGAATCCTTTCTGTGTGTTTCACCATTTTCTTAAAATTCTCCTGTTGTTTGCTACCAGTCCCCCCCCCCCCCGCCCCGTCGCTTCCCCATGTTTCGCGCACAATTAAAAAACACAAATTTTCTAGACGCATTTGTTTTTTTTATTTAACTTTTTGGTGGTGAACACTCGTGAATTCTTCATGGGTATTGTTTTGATGAATGAGTAATTGTCCTCACTGTTTTCCAAAAGAACTTTAGTTTCACACACTCATGAATTTTTCATGGGTATTGTTTTGATGAATGAGTAATTGTCCTCCCTGTTTTCCAAAAGAACTTTAGTTTCACACGTTTGTCTTGTTTTGATTATGATGGAAATTCAATATGATGTGGAGTCACCGTTGATAGATGTGTTATTTCAACTTAGTAACATACAAATAAAAGAGATCGCATATAAAACTGTTCCAAGGTGCCATTGTGGAAGTTTGTAGTCTTGTGTACAAATTGATGACCCCATAGGTAGTTGCCAATGTTGTGTGTGATTATGCAGGAGTGTGATATGGGCATGACCATATATGTGAACGTGGACCCAGTCGTCTTGCACCACATTGCATCATTTTTATATGGACTTTGGAGAAAAATACAAAGATGCACAATAGCAGACGTGTCAACGTGTCATAGGTAATATGTCTGGTTATATTATCACACCGTGCATCTTGATAAGTTTAGGCAAGAAGGCAAATTGATTATACTGGTTTATAGCTGAGATAACATTTAGCGTACCAATTTTCCGGTATAGATAAGATAAGGCAAATTCATTGTACTGGAAGTGTCAACCAGATAATAGCATATCAGCTCAATGTAGCATAGTAGTTGATCACATGGCAGCAAGGCCAAATACGAATACTTGTACTGGTAGTCGCAGTGCATAAAAAGATAGATATAAGTCTTAAATCAGAGAGCAAACATAGAGTGACTTAGTCGTGGAGATATTATTAATCCCTCTGCACAAGAAAGCTTGTCCAAAGCTTGTAACTCAAAACAGACGTAACATCATTTTGAGGGGCAAGCTTTTTCAGCACAGAGGGAATCGTTTTGCATCGGTCATAGGTTTGATATTTTTTTTGAAGCAAGCAAATCCTCCTAGTCCTGATTCGCATCGCAGAGGTAGCTGGCCAATTCAGACTTGTTGCCTTTCATCATCATGACTTCATAAGCCATTTGTTTCCTCAGTTGTGCAATGATTTCCTAGGAAATATAGACGGAAAAATGCTTGAAGACGATGTAGAGAGGAGTTTCAACGAAATATAAAAAGTTATTGAATGTACTTTGCATACCTTAGTAGGAATTACTTGCAGGACATCTCCATCAAACTCCTTTATGCAGTGTAGCACATAGAATCCACTGTCAGCTCTGCATTTGTTTTTGTGAGGTTATTAGGATTAGGAGCACACATATAGGAATGAATGATGAATGATGGGGGTATTGCATAGTGGACTGTACTTGCTGCAGCTGGGGTGCATGACATAGTTGAATTTGTAACTCCATGGAAATGTTGAAAAATGCCAGTTTGGATACCATTCACGAAGATGATTGAAAAGAGATTCGAGTATAAGTTCAGCCGTACGCATATGTTTGATCTCCATACTTCCCTTTTCTGACATAGTCATAGTGGGGTCCATTATGAACATAGTTTTCACATATATGTCAATTTGATAGAGGCACCAGGAATCGTCGACAATGTGCACCACCATGAACTGAACAATGTCATGAATAAGTTATATCAGTCTTTCTCATTTTTAAGCTTGTTTTATTGTGTAACACTCAGTCTGCAACAAGCAATGTATTGGTTTTTATTGCTTACCTTTTTGCATTCTTCCATCTTGTAGGTGAGGTTTGTTGCATTGAACATCCAGAATAGTGTGTCTGTCTTGTGGTGGTCCTGGCAGTTGATGGCTTGTTCCTGTAGGACAGATTTTAACAGATGATAACATTATGAGGTATGGATATGGATGAGGATGAAAGTGTTGTATACGAGAAGTGTGTTGTGCTGAGACTCACTGCAAAGCTTGGGGGAAATAGCTTCCTCCACCGAGGAGTTCTGTATTTGTACAGTTTGCTGTCCTTCTTGTCTAGCGCCAAAACACTTGCTGACATCCCGTTTGGTTTGAGGCTTTGATTTTCACCATAGTTCCGCAGGATCGAGTGGCCATTCATCTCCAGGTGGCAAGGGTCATCAATTGAAAGCCATTTCCTGTTGTTAGTACACCATTAGTTTCAGTTATATTTATATTAGAATTGGAAGTGCAGGCTCAAAGTTTGCAGGTACATTTCAAGATGCAAGCTATAAAGAGATGAAGTTATTTCGCAGCCTCGAACCGGAATAACATTTTTTTCATGTGCACTTCTGGGTTATTTGTCAACGATAAAGATGTTCATCAGGTGAGAATGCTTTTTGAATAGGTTCAGATGTGATGTTGAGCTGATTAGTTGATGGCAGTGCATACTTGCTTAAAAGTTATGAATTTATGCCAAGGAGTAATGCTCACATGGAACGTTCACCCATGCTGCAGTGTGTTATCTTCTTGTACCACTTGTCAACATCAATTGGGGGATCTGTTTTTATCCTCAGAAATTTTGCTATGTGAATATCTGGCTCTATTTTTGGAGCTGATGAATTGTCCGCAATATATGCCAGAAGTAATTGTGAGTCAGACAATATATGCCAGCTCTATCATTTGGAAAGCAAGACAAGTGGAGATGGGAATATGAAGGGCATGGTGTGGATGGAATGTACCTTTATGCGGCGTCAAGGTGAACACCAGTGATCACCACAGATGTGTCAGCATGAATAGCTTCCAGAGATTTTATTTTAGGAGGCCTGATCTTTACGTGATCTGCAAAGTGCGACAATGTACAGTAGCGACAATGTGCATACAGGACACAATGGGTTATGCACAGTAGCGACAATGTACCTTCACAGCGGAGCAGTGTGTGAGTAGGCGTCAGTTCAACATTAGTAATGTCGCCAGTCTTCCCGGCAACTGCATGATGAGCAGGACATATTATTATTTGCAGGTGGAGTTTTTTGTCTGTTTGATCAGGTCGTACATCAATCGTACAGCGTAGAGTTTTACCTTGTGACAACAAGTCTATGCCATGTGTTGATTTTTCCACGGAAGTTGGTGGGCTCAGATCCCACAATGGTTGATTCACTGCCAAAGTGTAGTTTAGCATTTCGGAACATAGAATGAATGAGAAGGTCGTGAGAAGGCAGGTGACATGCACCTGTGTTCATGGTTGCATCTCCTGTTATTGCAGTTTGCATAGCTTCCTGATCAGCTGCAGCAGAAATGGCATGTGTTGTGCGTTGTCGTCTTTTGTAAGCAATCATGACAGTAGGATCTGATTGCTTTTTCTTATCACACTGAGTTCTAGCTGATGGTGTAATACACATGGTCTGGTCTTGCCCTGGAAGGAGTACATTTATGCAAATTGAGTTATATGCTTGCAGGACGAGGTAAACAAGCAACAAAAAAATGTATATCTGCTACCTTCTGTAGAAGTGCCGGCAACATCCTTTTCACCAACAGGCTGCTCTGTCTGAGGTGTATGTTTTTCTGTTTTATAGTCAGGCGGTTGATCAACAGAAGCTGTTTTTGATATTCTATGCCTCTTAGCGTCTACCATCATTACAATATTTGATCTCGGACGTTTCATTGTCCACGTGGGATTTTGAGTGACTTCAGTGATATACCTCCGGCTCCGTAAATGATAAGGTGTCCGCTGCAAACGAGGTGACATTGGCACACCTACAGATAGATAAAGAGTGTGGCAGTGGACAGAATGCTTAGTCTGAACCGTCAATCGTAGCACAGAATGTTTAGTGTGAACTGCAATTGGTACCTTTTTTGCTTGGCTCATTGTCGGGAGATATATCAGTGAAACGAAGTGCTCGAGGTGCAAGGGGCACCTTTGTTACAATGAGAGCTTCTGCTTCTCCAGGAACGGTAGGTGCCGGCAATATAGCTTCAGGAGTCTTCTCAACACATGGAGGTTGTTGATCTGTTTATGGGATGGCAAACAGCAGACATAATGCGAGCGATGAGTTGTCATTTAAAAAAAGGAAGCAGATGGATGAAAAACACATTTTTGTTAATTACATGTTTGAGAGGCTGATGCAGCCATCTGTACAAGAGTGCGTGCGCATGCATTTGCAAATGGTGATCCTTGAGGGAGTTCTGTCTGCAGAGCTGAATAAACAAGCACGAAGTTTAGATATTCTGCTGCTGTTGGTAAATTGACAAAGTTGATCAGAAACAGATTTCCGATGACTCACGTGTTACGAATCTTGGGGTGGAATTTGTTGTTTGTAATTTAGAGCCAGTGCAGCCTTGTTTCTCCCTGCGGGCCTTTGCTAATCGTTCTTCATGGGAATGTGTTGAAGCTTGCACCAACTGCCCTGCTGATGTAGCTGCAAGAAGCAAGGAAGACAGATATAATCAAGGGGTTAGTAATTTTTGAGTGGTGCCAATGAAAATATAGGAAAAAGGAATGAGGTTTTGCGAGGAACGAACATTGAGTAACCACAAGATCTTTTGTAGCGCCGACCAAGGGGCTTGGAGTTAGCCGGATACGTTGTGTGCTCAACCGCGATTTTTCTGTAGCGGCAATCAAGGCCATGAACTCATCATACATCAGAGAAGCAGCTTCCTCGAGATCGCCACAAATACGATTAACGAGAGTTTTGGAACGCTCTTGGTGCTCAGCAGACAACACTTCATCAGGAGGACAGTGATTTTCAGCAAAATGCAACACAGCACTCCGCATCCGAGTGCAGACTCTAGAAGTGATGTACTGACGGGCAGCAGTCTTGACAGTCTGAATTGGAATCATGGACCCCTGAAGCAAGATTGCATGGATATACCACGACCCTTCACAGGCCCTTGTTAAAGGTTTTGTCTGTTCGTGCATGTCCAGCAGCAAGTTTAGTTAGACATCATTAGTTAGCCCCTAATGGAATAAACTGAATAGTTTTGAAACATTCTCACCTTCAATCTTTTTTTTGGATCCCTTGCTAGAGTAAATATGTCCTTCAGGGTGTCATCGCTATATGCAGATATGCGTGGCCAGATGCTGGTTGTCATGTTGCTTTCAAAATCAATCCATTCCGCAAAGAACACCTGAAGAAGATGAGGACAAGAAGCAGCTTTTTGCATCAGCTTTTGCATCTACTTTTTTGTAATCATGCACAATGATGAAAAGCACACAACCATAAAGAGCTTTTTCATTATTCCATACCTGAAGACAAAGTTGGAATCCTCCCATTGGGCACGATCCTATCTTGCTTTTGTTTTTGTAGTGAAGCTGTACGTCTTTTGCATTCTGCATCATGTGGTCAATGACGAATTTCCCCCAGTTAAATGAACCGATTTTATCTGGCTTAATGACACAGTGAAGCACCTCGTCAGGCACTAATCCACAGCTGGCCTGCGGCGCAATCATCGTTGCACACACAAGGAGAGTGTAGCCGACATTTGTTGCGTCCAAGTCCTTTTTAGTTGTGGAATGTGGATCTATGTTCCTAAGTACTGTCAGCACCTCCTTAACCTGGATTTTCCCTCTTCTCGGCCTTCCCTCTGAAACCCGATCTACCCCAAGTAGTTCTAGAACAGCAGCTCGATTAGTATTTATCTCGCTTTGCAGGGTTTGTGATACTAATGGGATGGGAGTAGATCCTGATTTTATCCCGGTAACAAACTCTACAGCTGCTTCATTTATGGGTCTAACTTGTCCATCTGGAAAATGTCATGGTTTTCTTATCTGTATCGATGTTCATGAGCAAACACCAGTATATCTTGTTGTCTCCTCCACCAGATGCACGAGTCGTTAACAGGGATGCTAGGCCAGTTGGTTTCACCTGTTCGTACATGAGGGGCGAGAGGCTTCCGACGTACGCTGTCGTGAAGCCGCAGCGAACATTGGGGATGTCATCCGCATCAGAACCTTGCAAGCCCGTCAGCTTGTGTGGGCCGCTCCCCTTCCTCCTTGGAACTTCGCCCACTAATGCGACCGATCCCCCTCGATCTGGGTCGGCGCCGTCGCCCTCTTGCACCGGGGCCATCGTGTTGCACCCACGTAGGGACGAGCTACCAGCTGCACGAAAACACGCCTAAAAAATGCCATTAGATGCGGGATTAGATGCAAGCTACAGTAGCTACAGTACAAGATCCATCTCAGAGGCAGGGAGAAGAATGCGGAAGCGAAGATTTGTACCTCGCCCGATGTAGATTCACGCTCCGCTCAGCTTTCCGATTCGGTCAGCGGCTTCCAGTCGAGTTAGCTGCCGCGGCTGCACTCAGGGGCGGGCAGGAGCACGGTGAGGAGCGCGGAGGCACTATTGAGGAAGAAGAAAGAAGAAGTGGACTGGATTGCCAGATGCTCGTACCAGAGCGTTTAGATAAGGCAAGGGTTGGATGCCCGACGCGAGGCAGTGCTGCACGTACAGTGTTCAATCTGTTTGGGCCCAGCATCAGCGACGCACGCACTGCAGGGTCACATGGGTTCGGACCAAATTCAACGCACCCGTTTTTTGTTGCCTTACCTAATTTGTATCGACGGCGCGGACTAGAAACAGGGGCAAATAAGGAAAAGGTGGGCACGTGGCGAAGCGTATCTGAGAAGAAGCGTGTGCGTTGGACACGCATCCCTGGCTCGGCCAAGCCAGATGAATTGCAGTTGTGGGTTGGTCGGCTGAAATAATGCCGTCCCGCTTCCCAAAAGTGCCCTCTATGTGTACTGTAGCGCAATGGTCTAGATTTGGCCGGGTGCATCAGTCTTGGATTGCGCCAACTGGCTCCCTTGTGGGCAGCACGGACGCATGCATAGACAATTCCATGGTCTGGTTGTCCACGGGATCAGTTCAAATTAATAATGCCGCACACCATCTGGTGTGCGCCGCCTCCCCTAATGCGCACTTGGCTGTCAGCCGCGCTGTCAGCGGAGCTCATAAAACTATTGTTTTTGCGGCTGAACACGCAAACCTCCTGATTTGTGTGTGGGCGCTGGGCAAATAACTGATTATAGCTGAAAATCATTCATCACCTAAGGAGAGAGGTACTGTTGCACAAAAAAATTCATGAAAATGTTTTTACTACAAAACAATGTTATTATAACAAAAAATACATAAAAATATTTATTCCAAAAAACATGTATATAACATCGAAAAAAAAGTTTCCTAATCCACAAAAAATGATGAAGAAGTTATTATTAGAAAAAAAAAACATCTATATCACTTTTATAGTATATCCAATATTACTAACATTATTGTCATCGTGACGCCATTTATCAAGTTTGCCCAAACCTACACATGTGTGTCTAATAACGTACGTATAACAAAAAAATTATTACATTCTTCATCTATCGTAATCTTGTTGTTGTACCGCTTTGTATATGTGACAATCATGGGCATGCTTACAAAGCTATTCCACAAGATGATAGTGTCCTTCATCTATGCCCTGTTCCTCAAATAATTATTTTGGAATAGCATGCAATTAAGAATCTTACTTTGCTACAAAAAATACAAATAAATAAAAGAAACATAACTTTTACCTGTCAACAAGCCCTCCGATCGCATCATCTGTCGGACCATGCAAGCTTCTGAAATAAATATCCTTGAAATAAAAAACAACTATAGAAAATAAAAAGCGCTCCGATCAACATATGATTTTCCTCTGTTTGCTTCGGAAAAAAAATGTTCATGAAATAAAAAAAGAAACTATACAGATCATCACTGAATGCTGAAAATCATTTTACATGTTTACCAACCAAACCAGCTTTTACGATAATTTTTCTTATAGTTTCATGGCCTGCAAGAACAGTATTGATAACACCCCTCCGCCCCCCCGAAGAACTAGAACAAAACTTCGATGAAAAAATGAATTGAAGCTCGGTGTTCAATTTATAGTTTGTACTATGCAAGAGAGTCAGCTCTCTTTATGTGTTTCTCATTCTAATAGTGGTGATTTTTTTGTGCTCACCTTGTGTTTCTGCATGAAAAAAACAAAGTCCATGTAGAAAACAAAAACAAAAGGCATACGAAAAACCACACACCCTCTACATAAAATACGACTGTTCGCTGTATGACGCAGTTTACCCGAACCAGGTTTACCCTTCAAACAACCAACGGTCCGCCGGTCCAACAAACAACGGCCCGCTACGCAAAATCATTTGGGTAAGTGGGCCGCGGGACAGCCAATGCAGCAGTGTCGCGAGCGAGCGCTAAGCCGGAAAAAAAACTTGTAAGCGAGCATATCAAAGGAAAGTCAAAAATCCAAATCCATCAAACAAAATAGTTACGCCCATCTAAAACAAATCACTCGTAATTTATGACAAAGCGAAACATAATATAGACCCAAGTTGCACAGACGGTCAACTTCGTCAACTAGATACCATACAATCCACCTAGCTGTGGTGGGACCTACAGCTAGCTTTCAATACAAACCTAACTCAATACCACCCCCCATGGTCGGATTTTCCTAATACAACGGTAAAGAGGGAAATGCATATTTTAGTTTAGTTCACCCGCTAATCTCATCTAGGGTTTCTACTAGGTAGCTCCATCTTAGCAGATTTTAAGAAAACCAGTAGGTTTTTCATTCGTGTAGCCGTGCCCGCTTAGCTGGTGTAGCGTCATCGTCGTCGTCGGTACTGGATCCACGGACGAATCTGGTAGTTGACTCGCAGCAGCTGCTCGTGGTTGTGGCGTCGTCACCACCAGCTACAACATGTTCCTCTGGATCATATGTAGCCATCCCCTCGACCGCTGAAAGACGAGATTCGACTTCAGATTCTTCTTTCTGATCTCCATCTGCCATTGAGACGCCATCAGCCCTGCCATGAACTGATTCCTACATGCAGGAGCCAAAACTTTTTTAGATCTGCATTATTACTGCTAGGACATGTGACATGCGAATAACAGATCAGAAACAACAAAGATCATATGTACATACTGCGATCAAAGAGGAGCTGCAGGAGAAAACTTCATGATGTGGATCACCGCCGGTCGGCTGACCTCGATTGTCGGCGAATCGAATGCCGACCGAAGCAGATCTTGAAGAAACCTGCGCATCAAGTTGTGCGGTGGATAGAGCTCCAGACATATCTAAAGGACACACCAATTGATTTTGCTTTTTGCACACCTTGCTCACAGGCAGCAGGATGTAGAGGGCTTGGGGGGGTTGGCGGGGCAAGTGGTGGAGGCTGGTGTGGAAGTCAGGGATGCTGGACGAGAGGCAAGGTATCGGTCTTTAAGTACAGAGTGGTGCCCCGAGCGCGCTCGATCAGTACAAAATTCAAACGGCGGGCGGTTCGCGCTCAGCGCACAAATGATGGTTTGTGTTCACAGCTGTCATCCACACCTGCGATAGGATGTTAATGCTACATGCGAGGGATAAGATAGAATGAATTTACAGAAAAATAAATATCGTTTCCGAAAATACAGAGCAGAAAAACTCTTCAGATCACAATAAGTTACAACCTTTGCGTTGGACAACAACAAATGTCGTGTCTTATTACAGAGACTTATCATCTACTGGATGCAAAGCCATCAACATCATGGATCCCATAAGTTTAAACCAAATCACTAATTCTATCCGTGTCTATATCATTGTTGGCAGCAATATGGAGAACAACTCTTGGATTGTTGCAGGTGTTTCTCCTGTGGCCACCGACGCCACAATTTGAGCATTTTGCCTCCTTCCTTTCCTTCCGAGGAAGATCACCTCTTTGCGAACAAGTTGTGCTCTTGTGTCCAGGTTCGCGGCATATGCTGCAGAAACGAGTGCATTTGCTCGTGCTGCACTTGTCACCATCTTCAGCAGGTCTGCATTGTTTTAATCTTTTGCTTTTTGCACCCTGATCATCATATGGAGGTTTATCTCTGCTGCTGGTAGGTCGCCCAGATTTCCTTTTCTGTTCCGGTGCTTTCAACCCTACAAAATCGCTGATAGCGCTGCCTTCTGCATCACTTGCATTGTCGTTGGTGTATGTGATTGCTGGAACGGCTTCCTTGTCTTTAAGTTGCATCCGCTGAGTTCTGTCCTCCAATCCCATGCCATCACAGACGGCAGCTACAGGTGTTAGCTTATCCATTGTTGTCTTGAGCATTTCCATTGCAATCCCATATGCCTCTGGATTTGCATCCCCTAATCTCACGACTTCAAGTGCATGGCTGTAGAGATTTGAATGTCTGAATGTTACTGATTTTACAAAAATACTATCTTTCTGAAGGTATGACAGATGGGCTGGCAGTATATCTCGTGCTTCTTTCGTCCAACGTTTGAGAATATGCTTCTCTGGTATGTGATCTATGCCAATGAAATCCAGTACCTGTCACACATAGGTTGTGTTTCATCATGCAGGCATTCAAAAAAGAATTTTTTAGGTGTTTTTAGCAGCAGGATACAGCAGGGCATTACCTTTACAGCATGGCAGCAGAGCAGGCCAGTGTGCTCAAAATTGCCACATTCACATAACACTTCTGGTCCATCATCAACAAGTTCTACCTTATATAGAATCCTGGACCACATTTCATGTTTTTCTGGATGGTGTCGTCTGACAAGGTATGTTTTACCTTTTTCAACTTCTTCAACTTTGTATTGTGATGCTTCATATGTGATTTGGCCAAACATGTCAAATATAGCTCGAGTGTACACCTTGCTGGCATGATGCTCCAAGGGTGTGTTCATCCTCATTACAGGGGACACCTGAAAAAGCAGACATTATATTATGAAGATGACATGATATCATACACTAACAAAATCCGAATAACAATTCCTGAAAAACTTACTATTTTGGTCCTCCTCTCTTCATAGTTCTCACTTGCCTCTCTATCAAAAAGAAGCCGCATGTACTGACGAACAAATAGATGCATTGGACAACTAGCTGGAACATAAGTCTTCAACATGTGGTTGGCACTTTCACTACGCTGTGTACTGGTCATCTTAGCACAAAACTTGCCATGGAAATACGGCTTCGCCCATTTCTCTCTTGTCTCGTATATCTGGGTGAGATAATTGTTCTTTTGTAGGCCATATGTTTGAATCATCTGCTCCCATGCTGATTCAAATTCATCCACTGTCAACATGTGATGTACTATTTTGTGGAAGTCTGACTTGAATTTGCTACGCTTTGTGTAATACGATCCAAGATATTCCTTTGCCTTTTTGAGCACATGCCATTTGCACCATCGGTGTGTTGTGTCAAGCATAACTTTCTCAATAGCTAATTCCATGGCTCTGCATTGGTCTACAAGAAAATCAAAATCATCATATTATGTCAGTACCCTGACAAACCTAGTGTACTACAATAAAAGAGATTAAGCAAGATATATTATTCCATTCCTCACCAGTTAGTATTGTTTGTGGATGCTTCCCGCCCATCATGCGGATGAATTCACTGAAGACCCACTTGAAACTTTCCTCTATCTCATCCCTGATGAGCACACCACCAAAGATCACACTCTGAAAGTGATTGTTGACTCCAACGAACAGCCCAAATGGCATGTCATACATGTTTGTGCGGTAAGTTGTATCAAAGGTTATTGCATCTCCAAAGTAGTAGTATTGTGCTCTGCTGGCACCAGTTGACCATAACAGATTGCGTATGCGGCTTTCTTCGTCAGGCTGTACTCTGTAGTACAACCCTGAATCTTTTGCTCCTAATTCTGCAAAAACATCCATTGTCTTCTTCACATCATTATCAGCTTGTTCACAACTGATCTTGCCACACAACCCTCGGAGAGCTCTTTTGCTGAAAGGTACATTGCTCATTGAACCGAAGAAACTTTCGATTATATTGTAAATTTTCCCAATGCTAATGTTGTTTTCACGGAGTTGCTTAATCACATCACGTGTGTATATATCAATATGCTTGTGTGAAGGCCAGTAAACTTTCTCACCACATCTTTCAGTGAGAGCATGGTTGTGATCTGTCCTGTACTCATTTATATACCAACCATTGTCGGCTGAACGCAGCAGCCGTATTATAGCAGGACATCTGCATCAGCATGTATGTTTGTTATCCTTCTTTGGTATCCCCTGAAATTGTAAAAAAAAAAGAACATCACACTGTTTGTCAATAACACCTTCACTCATATGTAGTGATATGTCACAGTAAATGACTACTCACCGAACACCCACAAACTATCTCCTGCATGCATTTTGTTCTTTCGACATTTAGTCGGCTTTTGCCATATCTTATTCCAAACCCAACCTCCCATGAATATAGATTGTAGTAATCATAAACTTCACCGAGTGTATCGAAGTTCCTTCCAACAGCAGGAACTATGACAGTTTCAGTTTTGTTTTCTGCATAGCTGCGAAGTGTTAGTTCCAGCGCACTCATTCTAGCAGCACATGGCGGTCTTTCGTCAGGCACACGCCCAACCCGGATCCTGCATATATAGAGATGTATATTTTCAAAAAAATTGGTCACTTAGCTGTTTTACCACACGGCATGCACATGGAGCAACAAATAGTGCACAAATCAAACGGAATAAAACCAATGCCGCGCAGATGTACCTCTTCATCCAGCCAGGGGCTTCAGGATTGTCTTTCCCCGTAGACTGTTCTGAAGCTGCCGCTGACAGTGCTACTGCTTCACAAGTGCTGTTCAAATCCGTTTCCATGGTTACTATGGCATCCCCCGCTCCAGCACTGATAGATTCAGCAGGCCTGGACACTAGCGCTTGGTTCGCACCATGTTTCAACAGCGGATCTTCAACGCCCAGATCCAGCAGTGGAAATCTATTTACAAGGGGGACGAGTATGAAAGTAATGAGCTGATCCTAATCCTACCAGAGAGAACATAAATTGAGAGCGGCAAAGTTTACCTGTCGATCGGATCGGACAAGAAATCAATTTGATCCTCTCCGGCGGTCGCGACCTCCATAGCCATGAGCTCCTCGCTATCGCCAGCGCCCCAGAGGGAGAGGACAGATCTATTTTTACTACCCAGCCCGGACAGATGACGGTGGCCCACATTATAGTATTCACCTAGTCATCCCGCATGTGGAGTCTATGCAAAGGACTCACGAGACGGAATTGTAACGTGAGCGGTTAGAACACATCTGTACCAACGGAACAGTAATACCCTGTCCCGATTGTTGCTCGTTAGGTTGGCCGTCACCGTTTCGTCAACTTGCTCGCGGACGTACGTACCGATTTTTTGTACATACGACTGCATTTAATACTCTACGCCACGCGTCCCCACGTTGGCCTTGCCAGATAGCAGGAGCGCGCGAGCCTGTCCGCGCCATCGCCGCTCTCCTCTATCTCACCTGCTATTAAAGTTAAGGGCCATACAAATGGGCATCTTAGTGTCCAAGGAACCATTATGAACTGATCAAATAATGTTGTTTCCCTATGCTTCAACTGTCATAAGCAGTACAAGTATTCAAGTATGAATGTGCCCTATTTATGATCGGGGATACTTGGCAAATGTACAAGTAAGCCCAGAAACGGACAAGTGGGAAAGCCGATGAAAAGTCTTGCGGTAAATCAAGGCATTAAAGTTTACATGCTCACTGAGTATGGTAACCTCGATATCATAGGTTACTCAGACATTGTTTTTGTGAGGTGTATGGATATTAAGTTTCCACGTTATGTTACACCCCCACCCTCGCGTATGGAGCTATATCGTGGAAAGGCTCCATAATGACACCAGTGGCATTGGTAATGATGCAATTTATCATGTGGCATGCTAAGAGGCTGTTGAGCAGGTTGTTTGTCAAATAAGTTTTATTCCCGAAATGATGGTGGTAGACAACATTTCTAAACCACCTACTGCAATATGAACATGCAATTTTCAATGCGAGTAACAACAAGTCAAATGGCGCTGCCAAAACCATTGACAATATGTTTCGTGTTGTGAAAGATAGAGTCCAGGATCAAGCTATTGAAGTTGAGCGTATGAGTACGTCTGAATGTTTTACGGATCCGTTTATCATAGACTTACCACCCAATGTATGATTATGTTGCTAGCATGGGTTGTTGGAAAGTCTTGTTGATCCTGGAAATAACGACCGTTGAATAATCTAACTCCCATAAAGTGTTGTGTTTTCCGTTTCAAGATAGAATGATATACTATAAGTACTGAGGTCCAGTGTCATTTAATAGGTCACTGTGACACCTTACTTTGGTAGGTATTTCTATGACGAGCGGGTTTATGTTGTTTGTTAACCTTACGGTCAAGGGGGAGAATATTAGAACTTGATCTCAGGTAACAACCCCAGAGAAACCAGGAGGTTTTGACCCCACACCTTTTCATGTAGGAGCCTTGATCGGAGGCCTCTAAACCAACAGTTTTGGACCCGGTCCCCAGCCCCAGCACTTGATATAAAAGTAGAAAGATAGCACGTAAGAAAAACTAACAGAAGGAGTGCCATCGACCCAACTGCCCGATCCAAAAGTTGTGCTAAGGGGCTGGAAGGCCGATCTCCACCATCGGCCACCGCGAGGCTGTGCCGACGGTTTCTACATCGACCAGCCGCTGCCCATGCCGGCCACCTCTAGTGCCGGTGGCATTCTGGACGTCTTCTACGTATTGCTGGCCACGTTCACGCTGGTGGCCATGGGCTATTTGCTTGCAATCTCTGCTTATTCTGGTTAGTATCTGATTTCCCTTCCAAAGAGGTGTTCTAATTACGAGATTGAGTCGATGTTTAATGCTAGTCCTAAAGAATATGCTAACAAGTGGATCTCCAGAAGGAGATCGCACTGATCGGCAGGGAGGCAGGCGCCTCCGGCGAGATGGCGCGGCGGCGCATTATTCCGTCTCCCACCTCAGTCGCGTGGGTCTAGGGGTGGAGTCGTGGGTTGGAGTCTCAGCTCCTTCCAACTCGCCCGTGTGTATCTGGGGACAGATTCAATACGGCGGCCTTGTGGGTGGTTTGGATTTGGGGCTATGGAGGCGCCGCCGAGACCCAGATGCGGGCTGGGCGATGGGGTTGGGTGGAGTGTACTACCTGCTCTGCTGCTACCTCGCGACGCGAGTGTTTTATCTAGGGCAGACGCCGCCAGGGAATTTTTGGCCCCCTCGCCTCCAGCTACCATCTTGGCACTGAGAGGTGGGGGACCTTGCATTTTCAAGAATTCTATGGTTTTCGTCATCCTCTAGTGATCATCATTTTTATGAGGATATATTTACTCTCACTCCTTTGACGGTGTCATGAGATTAGAGAGTTTTCTGTCGTTGCAGATCCGATTATTTGGATCTGATGAGCTCATATTGGTGTGCCAAACTTTTTTGTTGGTTTAGTTCTCTGTAGAGTTAAAATCTTTCATCGAAATCATGGTGAAGATATTGTGATACGATGACCTACACATCTAGGGGATCATCCCCAGCCCAAGTACGTTCATCAATCAAGATTTTCCATCCTTTCGGATGGGTGACTCAAGGTGCTTGAAAAATCATTATTGGTAATGTTCGTGCGGGGTGAAAGAGTGACAACATCATTGCTCCGTCCAATTGCAGCCTCTTTACCGAAGTCTTTGGACCATTTTTTCTAGCAGAGATTAATACAATGAAGAAAGTGTTTGCAAGAGAGTTCATTGTACTTTTTAGTCATAGGAGTTACTTTGTATTCTCTTGGATTTTAAAACCAAATCAGTGTACCTGTAATTATTACGAATATGAATAAAATTACGTGTTTCTCAAAAAAAAAAACCTGCTCTGCTGCTTCTACCTCGTGACCCAATTTTTTTTAATGTGTGTCTCTCTGCTACAGTGGTGCTAGTGCTAGAAACACTTTTACAAAGCATGATTTCACTTCAGCTATCAATAATCAAGAAGCGGTTTTGCCATTCAAAAAACAAATCTTTTCTGAA
Source organism: Triticum timopheevii (assembly GCA_963921465.1). Lineage (NCBI taxonomy): Eukaryota > Viridiplantae > Streptophyta > Magnoliopsida > Poales > Poaceae > Triticum > Triticum timopheevii. The sequence goes on along the minus strand of OY997272.1, from coordinate 65,073,824 downwards.
CAAATCTGTAAAACTGAGTTGTTCCCTTGTTGAACTGTGGGTCTTAGATGCCTATCAGTACACAACCATTATTAATTTGATATGCAGGGCAATTGCTCGTCCTTTCGGTTATGTATGCATGGTCGCAACTCTTTCCGGACCTTGGTCTCGTTTTGACACCATGGCGTGATGTGTAATGTTCAGTTGGTGCACCATAGAACAGTATGTGAGTGGGCACGTATAAGGGATGCCCTGCTCATTTTTTAACATGGGTTTGGTGGCATCATGAATTCATAAGATAACTCCAACTGAAAGTAGGCCGGCAAGGTGGGTTAGCGGTGACAGAATTCTTGATTCTTCCCAAGCCCAGTGGCAAATTTGTGTGCCGCTAGTTGGCGGCCAACTTGGTGCACAATGCTCCACATTGTGTTCTCCATATCTATACTACACCAAAGTGTTTTTTTTTAATCCATTTATATACCATCCTTCAAAGAATGTAGTTATATATGCCTTTAATATGAAGATGGGCGTTGGTGGCTACCATCAAAGTTAGTGAGTTGTTGAGTAAAGTTGTTTCGTCTTTCTCAACCATGCTAGTGTATTATGCAATGGGCTTAAAGTTGTAACATTTTGAAATAAATAGGAAATAATGCATAATATGTGCCGATTCATGTGGAAACTAAGACCCTAGCGGAGCACGGGGTTCCCAAGGGCGGCAATGCCGCTAGTAATTGTTGGAATTTTGTCTATTTTGGGCCAGCCCAATAGTAGTTTCAGAAATTCCTAATAAATCCTATAGGCCCACGCAGCCCATTCATGCAAGGCAAGAGGTGGAGCTAAAGTTTAGTCCCACATTCCTAGTTTAGAGGGAGTTGGACCTCTTTATAAGGGAGGTTCTTTCCCCACATGTATGAGCATGAGAACAACAGGGACATCCACGCACGCTCCTCCTCCGCCGCCCGCCGCGTCGCGGGTTGCGGGAATGAGCCGAACCGATGTCTAAATTTTTGCCACGCACGACGGGTATACGAAAGGTCACACGAAAGCTGAAAAGTTTTTGCGCTGTTCGCTTCATCTTCGTCTCTTCGTTTCACCTTCCATCGCTGCCCGCTCGCCTCCTACTCTTGCGCCTATAAAAGGGAGGTCGCTTCTCTCAGAGACATGCACCAGAACTCATTCTTCCTCTCGCCACCGGCTCCTGAACACTGTGTTGCTGCTACGATCTTCCCCATCCCGACTTGCGGCGTGCACCGCAGGTCGGGACAGTAGGCCTCCGAAACCGCACCTTTTGAGTCATGTACAGGAGAAGGGTGATAAGGTTTTTGGGGAGCGCTCAGCGCGACTACTGACTCCTTCGTCACGGACTCCGACGACTACTTCCCCGACGACGACTTCTTCCCCGACGTCGACAACCTCCTCGACGACATGGCTGGCGAGGACACCGACCCCAAGTCCAGTGCTACCGCTATTGCTGTTGTCCCGTACGTGTTTTTACTCTTTATGTTTGAGGTCCTGCCACAGTTCCTTGTTCTAGTGTTTGCCCTACATATGTTAGGCTCTACTTCATATATGCTGCTTGCTCTAGATATGTTTGCCTACAGTTCATATATGTGAAGATGTTATTTACCTTCTCTCTGTTAGATCACATGACTTGCTTTATCTCTGCTATTTTAGTCATACTTTATTTTCTATTTCCGTTAATAAAACCATATGTGAAATTGCTCATATTTCCAACAATCCAAAAACCTTATCATAGGCAATTTACCCCAAGTGGTTTTGCTGCTTCCATGAGACCTCCTATGTTTGAAGGTATCCACTATAAGAGGTGGCGCGTGAGAGCAGTCTTATGGTTTCAAACCATGAGTTGCTATGACGTCACTCTTGGCAAACTTGAAGGAGAGCAAGATGCTCAACAGGCACAAGCTTTTCAAAAAATGGATACCTTGTTTAAGGCTGCTCTCTTGAGTGTTATTTGTGAGAACATAGTTGATGCTTATGCGTCAATTGATAATGGAAGAGATATGTGGGACGCATTCAAGGCCAAGTTTGGGGTCTCGGATGCTGGCACTGAGTTGTACATCATGGAGCAATTCTATGACTACAGGATGACTGAAGAGCGCTCCGTGGTTGAGCAAGCTCATGAGATACATTCATGTGCTAGAGAACTTGAGCACTTCAATTGTATCCTACCAAACAAGTTTATTGACGGAGGTATCATCACTAAGCTTCCTCCCATGTGGAGGAACTTTGCTACCTTACTGAAGCATAAGAGGCAGGAGTTTTCCGTTCCGGATCTCATTGGTACTCTTGATGTGGAAGAAAAGGTGAGAGCAAAAGACGGTCGATCTGAAGTTTACTTCAGGGAAGATCATGCGGCTGAAGAACGTGCATTATGTCCCCTCCGTCAATAAAAATCTTGTTAGTGGATCTCTTCTGTGTAGAGATGGCTACAAGCTTGTCTTTGAGTCGAATAAATTTGTAATATCCAAGTATGGAACCTTTGTCGGTAAAGGCTATGAGTCAGGAGGCCTATTTTGTTTATCCTTGTCAGATGTTTGCAATAAAGTTGTTAATCATGTTTGCAATAATGGTGAATCAAATGTGTGGCATTCACGTCTTTGTCATGTTAACTTTGGTTGCATGACGCGGTTAGCAAAGTTGAACTTAATCCCTAGTTTCACCAATGTCAAGGGATCTAAGTGTCAAGTGTGTGTGCAAGCTAAGCAACCTCAGAAGTCTCATGTGACTGCGGAAACGAGAAATCTTGCACCACTAGAACTCATACATTCAGATCCATGTGAAATGAATGGTGTTTTGACAAAAGGTGGAAAGAAGTATTTTATGACGTTAATTGATAAATCCAGTAGATACTGTCATGTGTATCTTCTGAAATCTAAGGATGAGGCTTTGAACTACTTCAAGGTCTATAAAGCTGAAGCGGAAAACCAACTTGATCGAAAGATCAAGAGGCTTAGGTCTGATCGTGGTAGAGAGTATTTCTCAAATGAATTCGATTCCTTTTGTGCGGAACATGGTATAATCCATGAGAGGACGCCTCCCTATTCACCTCAGTCAAATGGGGTGGCCGAAAGAAAAAAACCGTACTCTAATTGATTTGGTTAACGCCATGTTAGACACATCGGGTCTCTCCAAGGCATGGTGGGGGAGGCGATATTGACAGCATGTCATGTCCTAAACCGAGTTCCCACAAAGAATAAAGAGATAACTCCATTCGAGGAATGGGAGAAGAAAAGGTTAAAACTCACTTATCTACGAACCTGGGGTTGTTTGGCGAAAGTCAATGTGCCAATTCCAAAGAAGCGAAAGCTGGGACCAAAAACTGTGGATTGTGTTTTCTTGGGATATGCTTTTCATAGCATTGGTTATAGATTCTTGGTTGTAAAATCTGAGGTACCTGACATGCATGTCGGTACGATCATGGAGTCGAATGATGCGACTTTCTTTGAAGATATCTTTCCCATGAAGGATATGGCTACCTCATCTAATCAGGAGATGCCTAGTTCATCGACTCAGGAACCAGTTAAAATTACTGAACCTGCCATTTCGATGAAACACTTTGAAAGTCCTGTGGAGGAGAACAATGAAGTTCCTATTAGGGGCAAGAGACAGAGGACTGCAAAGTCCTTTGGTGATGATTTTCTTGTGTATCTCATAGATATGACACTCCCAGTTCTATTTCAGAGGCCTATGCATCTGAAGATGCTGACTACTGGAAGGAAGCAGTTCGTAGCGAGATGGATTCCATCTTGGCGAATGAAACTTGGGAGATAACTGATCGTCCTTATGGGTGCAAACCTATAGGATGCAAATGGGTATTCAAGAAGAAGCTTAGGCCTGATGGTACTATTGAAAAGTACAAGGCTCGGCTCATGGCTAAGGGTTATACCCAAAAGGAAGGTGAAGACTTCTTTGATACTTACTCACCTGTGGCTCGACTGACCACTATTAGAGTTCTACTTTCACTAGCTGCCTCACATGGTCTTCTCGTTCATCAAATGGATGTTAACACTGCTTTCCTAAATGGAGAGTTGGACGAGGAAATTTATATGGAACAACCAGATGGGTTTGTAATAGATGGTCGGGAAGGGAAAGTGTGCAAGTTGCTGAAGTCTTTGTATGAACTCAAGCAAGCACCCAAACAGTGGCATGAGAAGTTTGAAAGAACTTTAACAGTTGCAGGCTTTGTTGTGAACGAAGCTGACAAATGTGTGTACTATCGCCATGGTGGGGGCGAAGGAGTTATCCTTTGCTTGTATGTTGATGACATACTGATTTTCGGAACAAATCTAAATGTTATTAAGGAGGTCAAGGATTTCCTATCTCGCTGTTTTGAGATGAAGGACTTAGGAGTGGCTGATGTCATTCTGAACATCAAGTTGTTGAGAGACGATGATGGTGGGATTACATTGCTTCAATCTCACTATGTGGAAAAGATCTTGAGTCGCTTTGGCTACAGTGACTGCAAGCCCTCTCCAACACCATATGATGCTAGTGTGTTGCTTCGAAAGAATCGAAGAATTGCTAGAGACCAATTGAAATATTCTCATATTATTGGCTCGCTCATGTACTTAGCCAGTGCTACAAGACCTTACATCTCTTTTGCTGTTAGCAAACTGAGTCGGTTTGTCTCAAAACCAGGAGATGTGCATTGGAAAGCTCTAGAGAGAGTTTTACATTATTTGAAAGGCACTACGAATTATGGAATTCACTACACTGGACATCCAAAGGTGCTTGAAGGGTATAGTGACTCAAATTGGATCTCAGATACTGATGAGATAAAGGCCACGAGCGGATATGTATTCACTCATGGAGGTGGCGCTGTTTCTTGGAAGTCTTGCAAGCAGACCATCTTAACGAGGTCAACAATTGAAGCAGAACTCACAACACTAGATACAGCTATGGTCGAAGCAGATTGGCTTCGTCGGCTCTTGAATGACTTGTAGGTTGTTGAGAAACCTGTACCGGGTATCCTTATGAACTGCGACAATCAAACTGTGATTACGAAAGTGAAGAGCTCAAAGAATAACATGAAGTCATCAAGACACGTTCAGAGAAGGTTAAATTCTATCAGAAAAATGAGAAACTCCGGAGTTATTGCATTGGATTATATCCAAACGTCTAAAAATCTGGAAGATCCTTTCACTAAGGGTCTATCACATAATGTGATAGATAATGCATCGAGGGAGATGGGTATGAGACCCACAATATGAGTTGTTCACAGTGGTAACCTATTCTTTGTGATTGGAGATCCCGTGAATTAGATGTGGAAGACAAGTTGTTGGTCAAGTGGGAGGAGAGTACCCTTACTGTTATAAATACCACTCCATGAAGATGCAATACTCTCCTAATCTACATGGCAGGTTGATGTATATCTTAATGTGTTCTAAGTGGCTCTTTGAAGCAGAGATGTTGTCCTGCAGAACATCTTTTGAAGAACGCACCTATATGAGTCTGATTGTTAAACGTCGCAATCTATGAGAGTAGGGTTCTCTCTAGAAAACTCATGAAAGGTCTCGGAGTATGACGCATAAGCTCCACCCGCGGGGAAGACCCATGGTAGCCACGTATCGGTCAAGGCTTTGTGTGAAGCTAGATTCGTAGGAAACTTGCAGTTCAAGGCCCAGTCCATTGATCAAGTTGCTTACTAGTGTAGCATAGAGTTCTAGGTGGAAGTTCAACTTAACAGTCTCCACTGCAGTACCGGTATATAAAACAGTGTTTCGAAACCAACGGCAAATTTTGTGTGCCTCTGGGATCTGGTGGGGGATTGCTGGAATTTTGTCTATTTTGGGCCAGCCCAATAGTAGTTTCAGAAATTCCTAATAAATCCTAGAGGCCCACGCAGCCCATTCGTGCAAGGCAAGAGGTGGAGCTAAAGTTTAGTACCACATTGCTAGATTAGAGGGAGTTGGACCTCTTTATAAGGGAGGTTCTTTCCCCACATGTATGAGCAAGAGAACAAGAGGGATATCCACGCGCGCTCCTCCTCCGCCGCCCGCCTCGTCATGCCTCGTCACGACGCGCCGCGGGTTGCGGGAATGAGCCGAGCCGATGTCTAAATTTTTTCCACGCACGACGGGTATACGAAAGGTCACACGGAAGCTAGAAAGTTTTTGCGATAGTGGAGTTCGAATGCGAACGGTGCAGCCCTTCGGCTGCTGGCTGTTCGCTTCATCTTCATCTCTTCGTTTCACCTTCCGTCGCTGCCCTCTCGCCTCCTTCTCTTGCGCCTATAAAAGGGAGGTCGCTCCTCTCAGACAGATGCACCAGAACTCATTCTTCCTCTCGCCACTGGTTCCTGAACACTGCGCTGCTGCTACGATCTTCCCCATCCTGACTTGCGGCGTGCACCGCAGGTCGGGATAGTAGGCCTCCAAAACCGCACCTTTTGAATCATGTACAGGAGAAGGGTGATAAGGTTTTTGGGGAGCACTCTGCATGACTACTGACTCCTTTGTCACGGACTCCGACAACTACTTCCCCGATGACGACTTCTTCCCCGACGTCGACAACCTCCTCGTGAAGGAAATATGCCCAAGAGGCAATAATAAAGTTATTATTTATTTACTCATATCATGATAAATGTTTATTATTCATGCTAGAATTGTATTAACCGGAAACATGATACATGTGTGAATACATAGACAAACATACAGTCACTAGTATGCCTCTACTTGACTAGCTCATTAATCAAAGATGGTTATGTTTCCTAACCATAGGCATGTGTTGTCATTTGATTAATGGGATCACATCATTAGGAGAATGATGTGATTGACATGACCCATTCCGTTAGCCTAGCACTTGATCGTTTAGTATATTGCTATTGCTTTCTTCATGACTTATACATGTTCCTGTAACTATGAGAATTATGCAACTCACGTTTACCGGAGGAACACTTTGGGTACTACCAAACGTCACAACGTAACTGGGTGATTATAAAGGAGTACTACAGGTGTATCCGAAGGTACATGTTGAGTTGGCGTATTTCGAGATTAGGTTTTGTCACTCCGATTGTCGGAGAGGTATCTCTGGGCCCTCTCGGTAATGCACATCACTATAAGCCTTGCAAGCAATGTGACCAATGAGTTGGTTACGGGATGATGCATTATGTAACGAGTAAAGGGACTTGCTGGTAACGATATTGAACTAGGTATTGGATACCGACGATCAAATCTCGGGCAAGTAACATACCGATGACAAAGGGAACAGCGTATGTTGTTATGCGGTTTGACCGATAAAGATCTTCGTAGAATATGTAGGAACCAATATGGGCATCCAGGTTCCGCTATTGGTTATTGACCGAGAATAGTTCTAGGTCATGTCTACATAGTTCTCGAACCCGTAGGGTCCGCACGCTTAACGTTACGATGACAGTTTTATTATGAGTTTATAAGTTTTGATGTACCGAAGTTTGTTCGGAGTCCCGGATGTGATCACGGACATGACGAGGAGTCTCGAAATGGTCGAGACATAAAGATTGATATATTGGACGACTATATTCGGACACCGGAAGTGTTCCGGGTGATTTCGGAGAAAACCGGAGTGCCGGAGGGGTTACCGGAACCCCCCTTGGAGAGTTATGGGCCTTAGAGGGAAAGAGATAGGGGCGGCCAGGGTGGGCCGCGCGCCCCCTCTCCCTCTGGTCCGAATTGGACTAGGAGGGGGGCGGCGCCCCCCTCTTTCCTTCCCCCTCTCCTCCTTCCTTCCCCCTCCTAGTAGGAGTAGGAATGGAGGAGTCCTACTCCTACTAGGAGGAGGATTCCTCCTCCTTGGCGCGCCCTCCAAGGGCCGGCCGGCCTCCCCCCTTGCTCCTTTATATACGGGGGCGGGGGGGCACCCCATAGACACACAAGTTGATCTACGGATCGTTTCTTAGTCGTGTGCGGTGCCCCCCTCCACCATATTCCACCTCGGTCATATCGTTGCGGAGTTTAGGCGAAGCCCTGCGCCGGTAGAATATCATCATCGTCACCACGCCGTCGTGCTGACGGAACTCATCTCCGGAGCTTTGCTGGATCGGAGCCCGGAGATCGTCATCGAGCTGAACGTGTGCTGAACTCGGAGGTGCCGTACGTTCGGTGCTTGGATCGGTCGGATCGTGAAGACGTACAACTACATCAACCGCGTTGTGCTAACGCTTCTGCTTACGGTCTACGAGGGTACGTGGACAACACTCTCCCCTCTTGTTGCTATTCCATCACCATGATCTTGCGTGTGCGTAGGAAAATTTTTGAAATTACTACGTTCCCCAACAATGGCATCCGAGCCTATGTTTTATGCGTTGATGTTGTATGCACGAGTAGAACACAAGTGAGTTGTGGGCGATACAAGTCATACTGCTTACCAGCATGTCATACTTTGGTTCGGCGGTATTGTGAGATGAAGCGGCCCGGACAGACATTATGCGTACGCTTACGCGAGACTGGTTTCACCGTTATGAGCACTCGTGCTTAAAGGTGGCTGGCGGGTGTCTGTCTCTCTCACTTTAGCTGAATCGAGTGTGGCTACGCCCGGTCCTTGCGAAGGTTAAAATAGCACTAACTTGACGAACTATCGTTGTGGTTTTGATGCGTAGGTAAGAACAGTTCTTGCTAAGCCCGTAGCAGCCACGTAAAATTTGCAACAACAAAGTAGAGGACGTCTAACTTGTTTTTGCAGGGCATGTTGTGATGTGATATGTTCAAGACGTGATGCTATATTTTATTGTATGAGATGATCATGTTTTGTAACCGAAGTTATCGGCAACTGGCAGGAGCCATATGGTTGTCGCTTTATTGTATGAAATGCAAACGCCCTGTAATTGCTTTACTTTATCACTAAGCGGTAGCGATAGTCGTAGAAGCAATAGATGGCGTAACGACAACGATGCTACGATGGAGATCAAGGTGTCGCGCCGGTGATGATGGTGATCACGATGGTGCTTCGAAGATGGAGATCACAAGCACAAGATGATGATGGCCATATCATATCACTTATATTGATTGCATGTGATGTTTATCCTTTATGCATCTTATCTTGCTTTGATTGACGGTAGCATTTTAAGATGATCTCTCACTAATAATCAAGAAGTGTTCTCCCTGAGTATGCACCGTTGCGAAAGTCCTTCGTGCTGAGACACCACGTGATGATCGGGTGTGATAGGCTCTACGTTCAAATACAACGGGTGCAAAACAGTTGCACACGCGGAATACTCAGGTTAAACTTGACGAGCCTAGCATATACAGATATGGCCTCGGAACACGGAGACCGAAAGGTCGAGCGTGAATCATATAGTAGATGTGATCAACATATTGATGTTCATCGTTGAAACTACTCCATCTCACGTGATGATCGGACATGATTTAGTTGATTTGGATCATGTGATCACTTAGATGACTAGAGAGATGTCTGTCTAAGTGGGAGTTCTTAAGTAATATGATTAATTGAACTTTAAATTATCATGAACTTAGTCCTGGTAGTATTTTGCAAATTATGTTGTAGATCAATAGCTCGCGTTGTTGCTTTCATATGTTTATTTTGATATGTTCCTAGAGAAAATTGTGTTGAAAGATGTTAGTAGCAATGATGCGGATTGGATCCGTGATCTGAGGTTTATCCTCATTGCTGCACAGAAGAATTATGTCCTTAATGCACCGCTAGGTGACAGACCTATTGCAGGAGCAGATGCAGACGTTATGAACGTTTGGCTAGCTCAATATGATGACTACTTGATAGTTTAGTGCACCATGCTTAACGGCTTAGAATCGGGACTTCAAAGATGTTTTGAACGTCATGGACCATATGAGATGTTCCAGGAATTGAAGTTAATATTTCAATCAAATACCCGAGTTGAGAGATATGAAATCTCCAACAAGTTCTATAGCTAAACGATGGAGGAGAATCGCTCAACTAGTGAGCATGTGCTCAGATTGTCTGGGTACTTCAATTGCTTGAATCAAGTGGGAGTTAATCTTCCAGATAATATAGTGATTGACAGAATTCTCTAGTCACCATCACTAAGTTACTAGAACTTCGTGATGAACTATAGTATGCAAGGGATGAAGAAAACGATTCCCAAGCTCTTCGTGATGTTGAAATCAACGAAGGTAGAAATCAAGAAAGAGCATCAAGTGTTGATGATTAACAAGACCACTAGTTTCAAGAAAAGGGCAAAGGGAAAGAAAGGGAAACTTCAAGTAGAATGGCAAGCAAGTTGTCACTCCCGTGAAGAAGCCCAAAGCTGGACCTAAGCCTGAAACTGAGTGCTTCTACTGCAAAGGAAATGGTCACTGGAAGTGGAACTACTCCAAATATTTGGTGGATAAGAAGGATGGCAAAGTGAACAAGGGTATATTTAATATACAAGTTATTGATGTGTACCTTACTAGTCTTTATAGTATCCCCTGAGTATTTGATACTTGTTTGGTTGCTAAGATTAGTAACTCGAAACAGGAGTTACAGAATAAACAGAGACTAGTTGAAGGGGAAGTGACGATGAGTGTTGGAAGTAGTTCCAAGATTGATATGATCATCATCGCACACTCCCTATACTTTTGGGATTAGTGTTAAACCTAAATAAATGTTATTTGGCGTTTGCGTTGAGCATGAATATGATTTGATCATGTTTATTGCAATACGGTTATTCATTTAAAGTCAGAGAATAATTGTTGTTCTGTTTACATGAATAAAACCTTCAATGGTCATACACCCAATGAAAATAGTTTGTTGGATCTCGATTGTAGTGATACACATATTCATAATATTGAAACCAAAAGATGCAGAGTTGATAACGATAGTGCAACTTATTTGTGGCACTGCCGTTTAGGTCATATCGGTGTAAAGCGCATGAAGAAACTCCATACTGATGGGCTTTTGGAATCACTTGATTATGAATCACTTGGTACTTGAGAATCGTGCCTCATGGGCAAGATGACTAAAACGCCGTTCTCCGGAACTATGGAGCGAGCAACTGATTTGTTGGAAATCATACATACTGATGTTTGAAGGAAATATGCCCTAGAGGCAATAATAAAGTTATTATTTATTTCCTCATATCATGATAAATGTTTATTATTCATGCTAGAATTGTATTAACCGGAAACATAATACATGTGTGAATACATAGACAAAACTATGGTCACTAGTATGCCTCTACTTGACTAGCTCATTAATCAAAGATGGTCATGTTTCCTGACCATAGACATGTGTTGTCATTCGATTAGTGGGATCACATCATTAGAAGAATGATGTGATTGACATGACCCATTTTGTTAGCCTAGCACTTGATCGTTTAGTATACTGCTATTGCTTTCTTCATGACTTATACAAAGTTCCTGCAACTATGAGATTGTGCAACTCCCGTGTACCGGAAGAACACTTTGTGTGCTACCAAACGTCACAACGTAACTGGGTGATTATAAAGGTGCTCTACAGGTGTTTCCAAAGGTTCATGTTGAGTTGGCATAATTCGAGATTAGGATTTGTCACTCCGATTGTCGGAGAGGTATCTCTGGGCCCTCTCGGTAATACTCATCACTTAAGCCTTGCAAGCATGTAACTAATGAGTTAGTTATGAGATGACGTATTACGGAACGAGTAAAGAGACTTGCCGGTAACGAGATTGAACTAGGTATTGGATACCGACGATCAAATCTTGGGCAAGTAACATACCGATGACAAAGGGAACAAAGTATGTTGTTATGCGGTTTGACCGATAAAGATCTTCGTAGAATATGTAGGAACCAATATGGGCATCCAGGTCCCGCTATTGGTTATTTACCGAGAATGGTTTCAGGTCATGTCTACATAGTTCTCGAACCCGTAGGGTCCGCACGCTTAACGTTTCATTGACGATATAGTATTATATGAGTTATGCATGTTGGTAACCGAATGTTGTTTGGAGTCCCGGATGAGATCATGGACATGACGAGGAACTCCGGAATAGTCCGGAGATAAAGTTTGATATATGGGATAATAGTGTTTGATCTCCGGAAGGGTTCCGGAATTCACCGGAAGGGGTTCCGGATGTTTCCCGAAATGTTTGGGTACGAGAACACGTTATTTGGGCCAAAGGGGAAAGCCCACAAGGTTTTTGGAAAGCGCAAAAGGAAGTTTTGCGGAGTCCAGGGGCCAGACGCCAGGGTCCCTGGCGTCTGGGTCCAGACGCCAGGAACCCTGGCGTCTGGCCCTGGAGTCCGAGAAGGACTCTTGCCTTTCGGGTGAAACCGACTTTGTGGAGGCTTTTACTCCAAGTTTCGACCCCAAGGCTCAACATATAAATAGAGGGGTAGGGCTAGCACCAAAGACACATCAAGAAACACCAAGCCGTGTGCCGGCAACCCCGTTCCCTCTAGTTTATCCTCCGTCATAGTTTCCGTAGTTCTTAGGCGAAGCCCTGCGGAGATTGTTCTTCACCAACACCGTCATCACGCCGTCGTGCTGCCGGAACTCATCTACTACTTCGCCTGTCTTGCTGGATCGAGAAGGCGAGGACGTCATCGAGCTGAACGTGTGTAGAACTCGGAGGTGCCGTGCGTTCGGTACTTGGATCGGTCGGATCGTGAAGACGTACGACTACATCAACCGCGTTGATAAACGCTTCCGCTTAGCGATCTTCAAGGGTATGAAGATACACTCCCCTTCTCGTTGCTATGTCATCACCATGATCTTGCGTGTGCGTAGGAAAATTTTGAAATTACTACGTTCCCCAACAGTGGTATCAGAGCCTAGGTTTTATACGTTGATGTTATATGCACGAGTAGAACACAAGTGAGTTGTGGACGATATAAGTCATACTGCCTACCAGCATGTCATACTTTGGTCCAGCGGTATTGTGAGATGAAGCGGCCCGGACCGACATTACGCGTACGCTTATGCGAGACTGGTTTCACCGTTACGAGCACTCGTGCTTAAAGGTGGCTGGCGGGTGTCTGTCTCTCTCACTTTAGTTGAACCGAGTGTGGCTACGCCCGATCCTTGTGAAGGTTAAAACGGAGTCTATTTGACAAACTATCGTTGTGGTTTTTGATGCGTAGGTAAGAACGGTTCTTGCTAAGCCCGTAGCAGCCACGTAAAATTTGCAACAACAAAGTAGAGGACGTCTAACTTGTTTTTGCAGGGCATGTTGTGATGTGATATGGCCAAGACGTGATACTATATTTTATTGTATGAGATGATCATGTTTTGTAACCGAAGTTATCGGCAACTGGCAGGAGCCATATGGTTGTCGCTTTATTGTATGAAATGCAAATGCCTTGTAATTGCTTTACTTTATCACTAAGCGGTAGCGATAGTCGTAGAAGCAATAGATGGCGTAAACGACAACGATGCTACGATGGAGATCAAGGTGTCACGCCGGTGACGATGGTGATCACGACGGTGCTTCGGAGATGGAGATCACAAGCACAAGATGATGATGGCCATATCATATCACTTATATTGATTGCATGTGATGTTTATCCTTTATGCATCTTATCTTGCTTTGATTGACGGTAGCATTTTAAGATGATCTCTCACTAAAATTATCAAGAAGTGTTCTCCCTGAGTATGCACCGTTGCCAAAGTTCGTCGTGCCGAGACACCACGTGATGATCGGGTGTGATAAGCTCTACGTCCATCTACAACGGGTGCAAGCCAGTTTTGCACACGCAGAATACTCAGGTTAAACTTGACGAGCCTAGCATATGCAGATATGGCCTCGGAACACGGAGACCGAAAGGTCGAGCGTGAATCATATAGTAGATATGATCAACATAATGATGTTCACCATTGAAAACTACTCCATCTCACGTGATGATCGGTTATGGTTTAGTTGATTTGGATCACGTGATTACTTAGATGACTAGAGAGATGTCTGTCTAAGTGGGAGTTCTTAAGTAATATGATTAATTGAACTTAAATTTATCATGAACTTAGTACCTGATAGTATCATTGCTTGTCTATGTTTGTTTGTAGATAGATGGCTCGTGCTGTTGTTCCGTTGAATTTTAATGCGTTCCTTGAGAAAGCAAAGTTGAAAGATGATGGTAGCAATTACACGGACTGGGTCCGTAACCTGAGGATTATCCTCATTGCTGCACAGAAGAGTTACGTCCTGGAAGCACCGCTGGGTGCCAGGCCTGCTACTGATGCAACTGACGACGTTAAGAACGTCTGGCAGAGCAAAGCTGATGACTACTCTATAGTTCAGTGTGCCATGCTTTACGGCTTAGAACCGGGTCTTCAACGACGTTTTGAACGTCATGGAGCATATGAGATGTTCTAGGAGTTGAAGTTAATATTTCAAGCAAATGCCCGGATTGAGAGATATGAAGTCTCCAATAAGTTCTACAGCTGCAAGATGGAGGAGAATAGTTCTGTCAGTGAACATATACTCAGAATGTCTGGGTATAACAATCACTTGATTCAACTGGGAGTTAATCTTCCTGATGATAGTGTCATTGACAGAATTCTTCAATCACTGCCACCAAGCTACAAGAGCTTTGTGATGAACTATAATATGCAAGGGATGAATAAGACTATTCCCGAGCTCTTCGCGATGCTCAAAGCCGCAGAGGTAGAAATCAAGAAGGAGCATCAAGTGTTGATGGTCAACAAGACCACTAGTTTCAAGAAGAAGGGCAAAGGGAAGAAGAAGGGGAACTTCAAAAAGAACGGCAAGCAAGTTGCTGCTCAAGAGAAGAAACCCAAGTCTGGACCTAAGCCTGAAACTGAGTGCTTCTACTGCAAGCAGACTGGTCACTGGAAGCGGAACTGCCCCAAGTATTTGGCGGATAAGAAGGATGGCAAAGTGAACAAAGGTATATGTGATATACATGTTATTGATGTGTACCTAACTAGAGCTCGTAGTAGCACCTGGGTATTTGATACTGGTTCTGTTGCTAATATTTGCAACTCGAAACAGGGACTACGGAATAAGCGAGCACTGGCCAAGGACGAGGTGACGATGCGCGTGGGAAACGGTTCCAAAGTCGATGTGATCGCCGTCGGCACGCTACCTCTACATCTACCATCGGGATTAGTTTTAGACCTAAATAATTGTTATTTGGTGCCTGCATTGAGCATGAACATTATCTGGATCTTATTTGATGCAAGACGGTTATTCATTTAAATCAGAGAATAATGGTTGTTCTATTTATATGAGTAATATCTTTTATGGTCATGCACCCTTGAAGAGTGGTCTATTTTTATTGAATCTCGATAGTAGTGATACACATATTCATAATGTTGAAACCAAAAGATGCAGAGTTGATAATGATAGTGCAACTTATTTGTGGCACTGCCGTTTAGGTCATATCGGTGTAAAACGCATGAAGAAACTCCATACCGATGGACTTCTGGAATCACTTGATTATGAATCACTTGGTACTTGCGAACCGTGCCTCATGGGCAAGATGACTAAAACACCGTTCTCCGGAACTATGGAGAGAGCAACGGATTTGTTGGAAATCATACATACAGATGTATGTGGCCCGATGAATGTTGAAGCTCGTGGCGGATATCGTTATTTTGTCACCTTCACAGATGATTTAAGTAGATATGGGTATATCTACTTAATGAAACACAAGTCTGAAACATTTGAAAAGTTCAAATAATTTCAGAGTGAAGTTGAAAATCATCGTACAAAGAAAATAAAATTTCTGCGATCTGATCGTGGAGGAGAATATTTGAGTTACGAGTTTGGTTTACATTTGAAACAATGCGGAATAGTTTCGCAACTCACGCCACCTGGAACACCACAAAGAAATGGTGTGTCCGAACGTCGTAATCGTACTTTACTTGATATGGTGCGATCTATGATGTCTCTTACCGATTTACCGCTATCATTTTGGGGTTATGCTTTAGAGACGGCCGCATTCACGTTAAATAGGGCACCATCAAAATCCGTTGAGACGACGCCTTATGAACTATGGTTTGGCAAGAAACCAAAGTTGTCGTTTCTTAAAGTTTGGGGCTGCGATGCTTATGTGAAGAAACTTCAACCAGATAAGCTCGAACCCAAATCGGAGAAATGTGTCTTCATAGGATAGCCAAAGGAAACTGTTGGGTACACCTTCTATCACAGATCCGAAGGCAAAACATTTGTTGCTAAGAATGGATCCTTTCTAGAGAAAGAATTTCTCTCGAAAGAAGTGAGTGGGAGGAAAGTAGAACTTGATGAGATAACTGTATCTACTCCCTTGTTGGAAGGTAGTTCATCACGAGAACCGGTTCCCGTGACAACTACACCAACTAGTGAAGAAGCTAATGATATTGATCATGAAACTTCAGATCAAGTTTCTACTGAACCTCGTAGGTCTACCAGAGTAAGATCCGCACCAGAGTGGTTCGGTAATCCTGTTCTGGAAGTCATGTTACTTGACCATGATGAACCTACGAACTATGAGGAAGCGATGATGAGCCCAGATTCCGCAAAATGGCTGGAGGCCATGAAATCTGAGATAGGATCCATGTATGAAAACAAAGTATGGACTTTGGTTGACTTGCCCGATGATCGGCAAGCCATTGAGAATAAATGGATCTTTAAGAAGAAGACTGACGCTGATGGTAATGTTAGTGTCTATAAAGCTCAACTTGTTGCGAAAGGTTTTCGACAAGTTCAAGGGGTTGACTACGATGAGACTTTCTCACCCGTAGCGATGCTTAAGTCTGTCCGAATCATGTTGGCTATTGCTGCATTTCATGATTATGAAATTTGGCAAATGGATGTCAATACTGCATTCTTGAATGGATTTCTAGAAGAAGAGTTGTATATGATGCAGCCGGAAGGTTTTGTTGATCCAAAAGGTGCTGACAAAGTGTGCAAGCTCCAGCGTTCCATTTATGGACTGGTGCAAGCATCTCGGAGTTGGAATAAACGTTTTGATAGTATGATCAAAGCATATGGTTTTATACAGACTTTTGGAGAAGCCTGTATTTACAAGAAAGTGAGTGGGAGCTCTGTAGCATTTCTAGTTTTATATGTTGATGACATATTATTAATTGGAAATGATATAGAATTTCTGGATAGCATAAAGGGATACTTGAATAGAAGTTTTTCGATGAAAGACCTCGGTGAAGCTACTTACATATTAGGCATCAAGATCTATAGAGATAGATCAAGACGCTTAATAGGACTTTCACAAAGCACATACCTTGACAAAATTTTGAAAAAGTTCAAAATGGATCAGGCAAAGAAAGGATTCTTGCCTGTGCTACAAGGTGTGAAGTTGAGTCGAACTCAATGCCCGACCACAGCAGAAGATAGAGAGAAAATGAAAAATGTTCCCTATGCTTCAGCCATAGGCTCTATCATGTATGCAATGCTGTGTACCAGACCTGACGTATGCTTAGCAATAAGCTTGGCAGGAAGGTACCAAAGTAATCCAGGAGTGGATCACTGGACAGCGGTCAAGAACATCCTGAAATACCTGAAAAGGACTAAGGATATGTTTCTCGTATATGGAGGTGACAAAGAGCTAGTCGTAAATGGTTACGTCGATGCAAGCTTTGACACAGATCCGGATGATTCTAAATCGCAAACCGGATACGTGTTTTTATTAAACGGTGGAGCTGTAAGTTGGTGCAGTTCTAAACAAAGCGTCGTGGCGGGATCTACATGTGAAGCGGAGTACATAGCTGCTTCTAAAGCAGCTAATGAAGGAGTCTGGATGAAGGAGTTCATTTCCGATCTAGGTGTCATACCTAGTGCATCGGGACCAATGAAGATCTTCTGTGACAATACTGGTGCAATTGCCTTGGCAAAGGAATCCAGATTTCACAAGAGGACCAAGCACATCAAGAGACGCTTCAATTCCATTCGGGACCAAGTCCAAGTGGGAGACATAGAGATTTGCAAGATACATACGGATCTGAATGTTGCAGACCCGTTGACTAAGCCTCTCTCACGAGCAAAACATGATCAGCACCAAGACTCCATGGGTGTTAGAATCATTACTATGTAATCTAGATTATTGACTCTAGTGCAAGTGGGAGACTGAAGGAAATATGCCCTAGAGGCAATAATAAAGTTATTATTTATTTCCTCATATCATGATAAATGTTTATTATTCATGCTAGAATTGTATTAACCAGAAACATAATACATGTGTGAATACATAGACAAAACTATGGTCACTAGTATGCCTCTACTTGACTAGCTCATTAATCAAAGATGGTCATGTTTCCTGACCATAGACATGTGTTGTCATTTGATTAGTGGGATCACATCATTAGAAGAATGATGTGATTGACATGACCCATTTTGTTAGCCTAGCACTTGATCGTTTAGTATACTGCTATTGCTTTCTTCATGACTTATACAAAGTTCCTGCAACTATGAGATTGTGCAACTCCCGTGTACCAGAAGAACACTTTGTGTGCTACCAAACGTCACAACGTAACTGGGTGATTATAAAGGTGCTCTACAGGTGTTTCCAAAGGTTCATGTTGAGTTGGCATAATTCGAGATTAGGATTTGTCACCGATTGTCGGAGAGGTATCTCTGGGCCCTCTCGGTAATACTCATCACTTAAGCCTTGCAAGCATGTAACTAATGAGTTAGTTATGAGATGACGTATTACGGAACGAGTAAAGAGACTTGCCGGTAACGAGATTGAACTAGGTATTGGATACCGACGATCAAATCTCGGGCAAGTAACATACCGATGACAAAGGGAACAAAGTATGTTGTTATGCGGTTTGACCGATAAAGATCTTCGTAGAATATGTAGGAACCAATATGGGCATCCAGGTCCCGCTATTGGTTATTGACCGAGAATGGTTTCAGGTCATGTCTACATAGTTCTCGAACCCGTAGGGTCCGCACGCTTAACGTTTCGTTGACGATATAGTATTATATGAGTTATGCATGTTGGTAACCGAATGTTGTTTGGAGTCCCGGATGAGATCATGGACATGACGAGGAACTCCGGAATAGTCCGGAGATAAAGTTTGATATATGGGATAATAGTGTTTGATCTCCGGAAGGGTTCCGGAATTCACCGGAAGGGGTTCCGGATGTTTCCCGAAATGTTTGGGTACGAGAACACGTTATTTGGGCCAAAGGGGAAAGCCCACAAGGTTTTTGGAAAGCACAAAAGGAAGTTTTGCGGAGTCCAGGGGCCAGACGCCAGGGTCCCTGGCGTCTGGGTCCAGATGCCAGGAACCCTGGCGTCTGGCCCTGGAGTCCGAGAAGGACTCTTGCCTTTCGGGTGAAACCGACTTTGTGGAGGCTTTTACTCCAAGTTTCGACCCCCAAGGCTCAACATATAAATAGAGGGGTAGGGCTAGCACCAAAGACACATCAAGAAACACCAAGCCGTGTGCCGGCAACCCCGTTCCCTCTAGTTTATCCTCCGTCATAGTTTCCGTAGTGCTTAGGCGAAGCCCTGCGGAGATTGTTCTTCACCAACACCGTCATCACGCCGTCGTGCTGCCGGAACTCATCTACTACTTCGCCTGTCTTGCTGGATCGAGAAGGCGAGGACGTCATCAAGCTGAACGTGTGTAGAACTCGGAGGTGCCGTGCGTTCGGTACTTGGATCGGTCGGATCGTGAAGACGTACGACTACATCAACCGCGTTGATAAACGCTTCCGCTTAGCGATCTTCAAGGGTATGAAGATACACTCCCCTTCTCGTTGCTATGTCATCACCATGATCTTGCATGTGCGTAGGAAAATTTTGAAATTACTGCGTTCCCCAACAATGTTTGTGATCCAATGAGTGTTGATGCTTGTGGCAAGTATCGTTATTTTCTGACCTTCACAAGATGATTTGAGCATATATGGGTATATCTACTTGATGAAACATAAGTCTGAAATAGTTGAAAGGTTCAAAGAATTTCAGAGTGAAGTGGAAAAATCATCGTAACAAGAAAATAAAGTTTCTGCGATTTGATCGCGGAGACGAATATTTGAGTTACGAGTTTGGTCTTCAATTAAAACAATGTGGAATAGTTTCACAGCTCACGCCACCTGGAACACCACAACGTTATGGTGTGTCCGAACGTCGTAACCGCACTTTATTGGATATGGTGCGATCTATGATGTCTCTTATTGATTTACCATTATTGTTTTGGGGTTATGCATTAGAGACAGCTGCATTCACGTTAAAAGGGCACCATCTAAATCCATTGAGACGACACCGTATGAACTATGGTTTAGCAGTAAACCTAAGCTGTCATTTCTTAAAGTTTGGAGTTGCGATGCTTATATGAAAAAGGTTTTCAACCTGATAAGCTCGAACCCAAATCGGAGAAGTGTGTCTTCATAGAATACCCAAAGGAAACTGTTGGGTAATCCTTCTATCACAGATCCGAAGGCAAAACATTCGTTGCTAAGAATGGATCCTTTCTAGAGAAGGAGTTTCTCTCGAAAGAAGTGAGTGGGAGGAAAGTAGAACTTGATGAGGTAACTGTACCTTCTCCCGAATTGGAAAATAGTTCATCACTGAAATCAGTTCTAGTGATTCCTACACCATTAGTGAGGAAGCTAATGATGATGATCATGAAACTTCAGATCAAGTTACTACAGAACCTCGTAGGTCTTCCAGAGTACGGTCCGCACCAGAGTGGTACGGTAATCCTGTTCTGAAAGTCATGTTACTAGACCATGGTAAACCTACGAACTATGAGGAAGCAATGATGAGCCCAGATTCCGCAAAATGGCTGGAGGCCATGAAATCTGAGATAGGATCCATGTATGAGAACAAAGTGTGGACTTTGGTGGACTTGCCCGATGATCAGCAAACCATAAGAAATAAATGGATCTTCAAGAGAAAGATAGACGTTGATAGTAGTGTTACTATATACAAAGCTCGACTTGTCGCAAAAAGGTTTTTGACAAGTTCAAGATGTTGACTACAATGAGATTTTCTCAACTGTAGCGATGCTTAAGTCTGTCCGAATCATGTTAACAATTGCCACATTTTATGAAATCTGACAAATGGATGTCAAAACTACATTCCTTAATGGATTTATTAAAGAAGAGTTGTATATGATACAACCAGAAGGTTTTGTCAATCCTAAAAGTGCTAACAAAATGTGCAAGCTCCAGCGATCCATCTAGGGACTGGTGCAAACATCTCGGAGTTGGAATATACGCTTTGATAGTATGATCAAAGCATATGGTTTTATACAGAATTCTGGAGAAGCCTGTATTTACAAGAAAGTGAGTGGGAGCTCTGTAGCATTTCTAATATTATATGTGAATGGCATATTGTTGATTGGAAATGATATATAAATTCTGGATAGCATGAAAGGATACTTGAATAAGAGTTTTTCAAAGAAAGACCTCGGCAAAGCTACTTACATATTTAGCATCAAGATCTATTGAGATAGATCAAGACGCTTGATAAGATTTTCAATGAGTACATACCTTGACAAGTTTTTGAAGTAGTTCAAAATGGAACAGTCAAAGAAAGAGTTCTTGCCTGTGTTGCAAAGGTGTGAAATTGAGTAAGACTCAAATCCCGACCACGGCAGAAAATAGGAAAAGAATGAAAGTCATTCCCTATGCCTCAGTCATAGGTTCTATAAAGTATGCTATGCTGTGTACCAGACCTATTGTATACCTTGCTCTGTATTTGGCAAGGGAGTACAATAGTGATCTAGGAGTAGATCACTGGGCATTGATCAAGAATATCCTTAGTGAGGACTAAGGAAATATTTCTCGATTATGGAGGTGATAAAAGAGCCCGTCGTAAAGAGTTACATCGGTGCAAGCTTTCACACCGATCCAGATGACTCTAAGTCTCAATCTGGATACATATTGAAAGTGGGAGCAATTAGCTAGAGTGGCTCTGTGCAGAGCATTGTAGACATAGAATATTTGCAAAATACATACGGCTCTGAATGTGATAGACCCGTTTACTAAGCTTCTCTCACGAGCAAAACATGATCACACCTTAGTAATCTTTGGGTGTTAATCACATAGTGATGTGAGCTAGATTATTGACTCTAGTAAACACTCTGAGTGTTGATCACATGACGATGTGAACTATGGGTATTAATCACATACAGATGTGAATATTGGTGTTAAATCACATGGCGATGTAATCTAGATTATTGACTCTAGTGCAAGTGGAAGACTGGAGAAAATATGCCCTAGAGGCAATAATAAAGTTATTATTTATTTCCTCATATCATGATAAATGTTTATTATTCATGCTAGAATTGTATTAACCGGAAACATGATACATGTGTGAATACATAGACAAACATATAGTCACTAGTATGCCTCTACTTGACTAGCTCATTAATCAAAGATGGTTATGTTTCCTAACCATAGGCATGTGTTGTCATTTGATTAATGGGATCACATCATTAGGAGAATGATGTGATTGACATGACCCATTCCGTTAGCCTAGCACTTGATCGTTTAGTATATTGCTATTGCTTTCTTCATGACTTATACATGTTCCTGTAACTATGAGAATTATGCAACTCATGTTTACCGGAGGAACACTTTGGGTACTACCAAACGTCACAACGTAACTGGGTGATTATAAAGGAGTACTACAGGTGTCTCCGAAGGTACATGTTGAGTTGGCGTATTTCGAGATTAGGTTTTGTCACTCCGATTGTCGGAGAGGTATCTCTGGGCCCTCTCGGTAATGCACATCACTATAAGCCTTGCAAGCAATGTGACCAATGAGTAAGTTACGGGATGATGCATTACGTAATGAATAAAGAGACTTGCCGGTAACGAGATTGAACTAGGTATTGGATACCGACGATCAAATCTCGGGCAAGTAACATACCGATGACAAAGGGAACAAAGTATGTTGTTATGTGGTTTGACCGATAAAGATCTTCGTAGAATATGTAGGAACCAATATGGGCATCCAGGTTCCGCTATTGA
This sequence comes from Triticum timopheevii, assembly GCA_963921465.1. Classification (NCBI taxonomy): domain Eukaryota; kingdom Viridiplantae; phylum Streptophyta; class Magnoliopsida; order Poales; family Poaceae; genus Triticum; species Triticum timopheevii. Next base: position 65,051,005 of record OY997272.1, on the reverse strand, counting down.
TTATTGACCGAGAATAGTTCTAGGTCATGTCTACATAGTTCTCGAACCCGTAGGGTCCGCACGCTTAACGTTACGATGACAGTTTTATTATGAGTTTATAAGTTTTGATGTACCGAAGTTTGTTCGGAGTCCCAGATGTGATCACGGACATGACGAGGAGTCTCGAAATGGTTGAGACATAAAGATTGATATATTGGACGACTATATTCGGACACCGGAAGTGTTCTGGGTGATTTCGGAGAAAAGCGGAGTGCCGGAGGGGTTACCGGAACCCCCCGGGAGAGTAATGGGCCTTATGGGCCTTAGAGGGGAAGAGAGAGGGGCAGCCAGGGTGGGCCGCGCGCCCCCTCTCCCTCTGGTCCGAATTGGACTAGGAGGGCGGCGGCGCCCCCCTCTTTCCTTCCCCCTCTCCCCCTTCCTTCCCCCTCCTAGTAGGAGTAGGAAAGGAGGAGTCCTACTCCTACTAGGAGGAGGATTCCTCCTCCTTGGCGCGCCCTCCAAGGGCCGGCCGGCCTCCCCCCTTGCTCCTTTATATACGGGGGCGTGGGGCACCCCATAGACGCACAAGTTGATCTATGGATCGTTCCTTAGCCGTGTGCGGTGCCCCCCTCCACCATATTCCACCTCGGTCATATCGTCGCGGAGTTTAGGCGAAGCCTTGCGCCGGTAGAACATCATCATCATCACCACGCCGTCGTGCTGACGGAACTCATCTCCGGAGCTTTGCTGGATCGGAGCCCGGAGATCGTCATCGAGTGGAACGTGTGCTGAACTCGGAGGTGCCGTACGTTCGGTGCTTGGATCGGTCGGATCGTGAAGACGTACAACTACATCAACCGCGTTGTGCTAACGCTTCTGCTTACGGTCTATGAGGGTACATGGACAACACTCTCCCCTCTCGTTGCTATCCCATCACCATGATCTTGCGTGTGCGTAGGAATTTTTTTGAAATTACTACTTTCCCCAACACCTCGACGACATGGCTGGCGAGGACACCAACCCCAAGTCCAGTGCTACCGCTACTGCTGCTGTCCCGTACGTGTTTTTACTCTTTATGTTAGAGGTCCTGCCACAGTTCCTTGTTCTAGTGTTTGCCCTACATATGTTAGGCTCTACTTCATATATGCTGCTTGCTCTAGATATGTTTGCCTACAGTTCATATGTGAAGATGCTATTTACCTTCTCTCTATCAGATCGCATGACTTGCTTTATCTTTGCTATTTTAATCATGTTTTATTTACTATTTCCGTTAATAAAATCATATGGCAAATTGCTCATATTTCCAACAGTAATGGCTGAGGTTATTTAATGCTTTCGGTTGGACCGGACGTTGGTTTACTGATCGAAGCATCTATGGTGTAGGGAGAAAACACTAGTAGCTCCTATGGCATGTCGTTGCTCTACACTACTCCCTCCGTCCGGGTTTATTAGGCCTCTCAGCATCACAAGCATGTCCCCTTTTATAAGGCCCTGCTTTGGAAAGGTGCATGTATGCAACCATTTCATTGGTTGCATTGAAAGCCATTGTTGTTGGTGTCATGGTTGAAAAATTAATACACTTCATGCATGCTTTTTCATTGGCTGCATGCATGTGAGAGAGTGCATTGGGAGTGGAATAGAAGAATTAATGTGAGCAAATTACTATGTGTCTTGGTCTAAGAGCAGTTGTCTTTAGGCCTAATAAACCCGTTGGAGCTACTGGGTGGCGTGCTGATCGAAGCATCTACTGGTTGGGGTCCAGGAACGACCATTTAAACAGATAAACCTTGTGGTTATGAGCTATCACTATTGAATTCTCGATCCTTTCCAATCCCAGTGGAATACATGGATGTGTCTACTTGCAGTGGCGGAGCTAGCCCGTGAATGCAGCCCGGGCAAGAGTTAACTGTGATAGTTTGAGCTGCCATCTGCCCAAAGAAAATTTGCTTCCAACGGTTGATTAACACTAGCGCTTAGGAGCAAATTTCTGGACTAGCCCAGGCAGCTGCCCGGGGTCTACTTGGCAACCAACTTGGCCATGGTGCCCTACGTGGTGTTTCTCCCTACCTAAACTACACCCAAGTGTTATCACGAGAGCTTGTTTATATAGAAACGTTTACATCCACTTATAGTATGAGGTGGCTGGTGGCCGCCTTCAAAGTGGCATTGGTGGACGCCATCAGAGTTGGTGAGAATGACTATGGTAGCCAACAACCAGCAAGGCTTCATCAGAGACTCGAAACAATACAATCACTTCCTTTCAGAAATATAAAATACAAAAATATAGTTTATAGGGAGTTCAAGTGTGGTATAGAAGTTAAACACAACAGATAATTAATGAATCTTTAAGGATATCCACATGTGTAAGCCACATTGCATGTTACACAATATGTTTATTTTGTGCAAGAAGCGCATATATGTGTTTTGGGACCAAATTTGACAACTAAAACAATGTACTTCTAATTAAGGGCATCACTAGCAGATCACTTGCTGCCCCTGCATTGCTTATCGGTCGAAACTAAGGATCATGTTTCTCCACAACTTTCATATTGAAGAGAGACTGGTGCAACTGGAATCAATGTCGAAAATATTAAGGCGGGTATACTACATTTGGTACAAAGTAATGCCTCACTAGACCATCATGACCCATGACCCTGTATCGAAGAAACGATCTTCGAAAAAACTAAGAACCAAGCCTCGGCCTCCTAAAATCCTCAGTAATGTCCACGACAATCGCCAGTTCCAATTCATCATCTTCTTCTTCTTCCTCCTTGAGCAATGAAACGTCGAATGCCATCTACCACAACTTCTTCATATAAACATACGGGAGTTTAATGATCCATTTGATACATTTCTTTGATGAGAAACGGAAAAAAACATAGAGGCAATTTGACAAACACCTTATGGCAGGACGTGGTCGAAGCTACGGTGGCCGGTGACCGAGCACCAGCTAGGCCCCCAAGATGACAAGAGTGACCGGCGATGCTGCCTAGCAGGCGTTTCCTAGGCATGGAGGTGACAAGCATGGCTGGAAGTAGGGGCGGCAACAGAGGTGGTGGTGGTAGTCTACTTCTGCGGTTTCGGCACCGTCGATCGGCTAGGGCTTACTCTTGAGCTTGCTACGCCATTCCCAAAGTTAGCTGGTCTGATTTTGGGCAAAAACTAACCCCGGTCAAGGTGGAGCTATGCGACGACGGGCTCATCAGCGGCGAAAAAGCCAAATAACGATGTCGACGAGCGAGGAGAATGCCCAGAAGAGGATGGCGGACCTGCGGGATGGTGACGCGGTTCGATTCCGCAAACAGGGAAGGTGGGTCGACGGCGACAAGGGGTGGGTTGGCTCCGAGAGGGAGGTAAAGCGGCCGTGTAAATATCCTGAGAAACCTCACGTCCAGACTAAACTACGCAGAATGACTGCGGTTTAGGGGATGAAAAGTTATATTTTCGAGGGAAATATGGTCCGAGGGATCTTCTAGATAGGCCTACAAAACCGAATATTTTCTCCAAAATATACCTTTTGGGGATCTGCTAGAGATGCCCTCATGTACACTATAAGAATTGTTCAATACTACTACTTGTAGGTTGGAGAATTTACCTAGGTTCACATGACACATCTGCGCACTCAATCATTTTGTGTGTTCAATTCCTCTTAATAATGTGTACTTCAAACTCAAAATAATAGTAAACTTGCTTGAGTAATTATTTTTCCCGTTTATTTATCAATTTCTAACTGAACTCTCCAACTTTAGGATGTATTATTAACTACTCCCTTCGTCCCATAATATAAGAGCATTTTTTATACTAGTAATAATCAGTAATTAGACAAACATGTCATCAATTTAATTTATAATCTTCGATCTACAGAATGTGGCATTTGGCAAAGCGTTCAGGAAGGAACTGCTATGCCTTCAATTTGTTCTCGCGTTCGCACTGTTCTAGGTCTATCTGCAAGATGATCCTGAAGCCTGAAGGTCTGGGCGCAAATCTTCATGGCCTCGCTATAGTCAGACTGTTTCCTTGCCAATCTTGCTTTGCTTGTGTTCATTGTTTCTCAGGGAACCCACACAGGGGAAAATGCTAATAACAAACAAAAAACCTGAACCATAGATCTTTTCTAGCATAACAGATATTTTTTGAGAGTTTAACTGAATTCTCGACCCTTCCCAAACCCGAATGGCATACATGAATGGCCAAGTTGGCAGCCAACTTCTCTCTTTTTAAACCTGTAGTGTGATTGGGTAAAGTGGATTCGTCCTTCTCAACCACGCTTGGGTACTATGCAATCGGCTTATATAAACTCATAAAGTCTTGAAATAAGTTGTAACAATGCATAAATCCGCATAGTAGGATGATGTGTGGGCACACATGTCAATTGCTTTCTTTTAGAGAGAAACATATGCCATTTTTGTTAGGAAAGAAACATATGTCATTTTCTTTTGAGAATACACATGTCATTTGGTAGTCGCAAATAACTATGTACCCATTGCGGCCCTTGATCAGTTCGTATTGCTACCCCACGGCCCGTCTTGTATTTTCCTACCCATCGTCGTAGTAGACTGGTTTGCCAATCATTTTTGAGAGAAGTATAGATCTCTTCCCCAAATGTGGCGTTCGGTATCAAATGTGTAAAACCGTACAAATGTCCCTCCAAAGTTGTTTTGGTCTAGATTTCAGGTGGTTTTGATCTGATTTTCCCCCTCTCTGTGGCAAGGTGGCCAGAGCAGCGGCCGCCCACTCGCCCACAATCATTTTTGCAACATGGGGCCGTTTGTTTTGTACCCCAGGCGGCGGCCAGCGAGTGATTCCACTGTCGTGCTTGCGCGCCGCCATCGGCTATGCCTGCCAGCGCCTTCGTACTCACGCAACCACTGCTCGAATACGCCGCCGGCTAAGCAAGTTCCTCGTCTTTCCTCCTCGCCGCTTGCCTACCTTGCGTCTCACGAAACGCCCCCAATCCTCTGCTCTGGCGACGGACTCCGGTGGAAGCTATCTACCACTGCCATGGTACTCGCTTTGCTCTCCTTTTGATTTTAGTACTAGTAACTGGTGCAGTGGCATGATCAGTTACAGGATCCTCCTCTTTTTCCTAGAATAAGCAGGGGATCTGCGCATCTCTGTATTAGTTACAGGATCTCTGTATTTGATTTGGAGAAGAAAATGGCTGTTACACGACACAATGGAGTATGTATAAGGGAAAGAGGGATAAAATCACAGCAGGAAACACTAGCACTGATGAGGAATGCATTGTAAAAATACTGAAGCTCCATATTAAACTGTCAAACTGCAAAAAATAAAGCTACTTGTGATCCATGCCTTTCTTTCTTTCTTTACATATCAAAGGAAATGGAAGTCACCTGCCTGCTCATCATCTAATTTTGGCGTCTGAGTATATATAGAGAGGGGGCCGCAATTTGTCGCAACAAAGTTATATGCCGCTGTCTGCCAGGATCATAAAGGCCTCTGCAAACCACATGAAACCATGCGGATGCAGCAAGTGTATGTCAACATATCAGCTCAGCGACATACATATGTTGCTCCAATCATGCCAATATATATCACCACTTCACCAGCATATATGTTGGCAACTAGATCTCAGCACATACACGAACTACAGCATATCAAGTTCTAGTGTAATGCATAGTATATTTTTGGTACATGTATCAAGGGGGTTTGGATCAGGTATCGTCCAACTAATACCACACTGATATATAGATATCAGATTTCATCAAGTTGTCAGAACAGATTCACATTCAGATAAAGCCTGCCACCGCTGAAGCTTCCGACATCTCCAGGAACTCACATCAGCCAAATATGTACCGCGTATAGACTTGCTGCCATTCAGTCATGTATCTACAGCAGAAAACAGCTGTTGCGAGAATGACGAGTCCTCTAGCTCATTCATATTCAAATTTCTTCAACAATAATATCAGTCGTAAACACCAAAAGTGAAACTGTGCTTTACGAGGGTTCATTTGCCATCACACTTCTCCTCCATGCAAACAACGACTCAACTTTCTCTCTTTGCAACGAGGGTCACCACATACATAAACCAAGGGACGACGGAATCCGAATTGAAAAAATACTAGGGTATCCAAAAGCATCTTGCTACATTAGAAACTTAGCTAAAGCGCACACTTGGTAAGTTTCTTCATATAACATAAACACTGCCAACAACCCCGCCAAAAAAAAAACACTGCCAACCACAATGATGGTGTGCGATAAACTCAATGACAACAAAAAACTGCAGCAGCCCTTTCTTCACCTGGAGAACACAAAAGCATTAATCTGCAAGTAACCTATTACAGATGAAGATAAAATCTAATAGAAGCACCCACGAAACTTTCTAGTGTATGAAACAGAGTATGTGTACAAACTCATGATAGCTCAGCAATATACCGAAAAAGGCTTTCGCCCCGCTTTATATATAAAGCACGATCCCAACAACCCAGTACAAACGCACGCCATACAACACACGCACACACCCAAGGCATTATACATAGGCGTTGAGCGCGGCAACACCGCCCCTAGCACTGCCACCGCGAAGAGATGAAGCCGCATATGACGAACCGTGGGTTCCAAGGCGGCGCCTTCATGAAGGATACGACACCGGAGCGCCGCACCGCCCAATCCGATGATTAGAGTTTCCCCCAGAGCCGCACGACGGGCAATGAGAGCCGCGACGACGCCTTCAAGAAGGGAACGAGCTACGCCGCCGCCGGTCCGTCCGAAGATAGAACAGGTTTTCACCCTAGCTAAAACTCACCGCCACCGAATGCCACGCCCCGGCGACCATGCCGCCCACACGACCATGGCCACCGGGCAGCACCAAGCCACGGCCTCCGCCCAAGAGAGCCGCGCAACCACCACCAAGGCCGCCGCCCCGGCATCCAAGACCTTGACACCCCCTCACCCGAGACCTGCCGCTATCCCAACCAAAGAGACGAGCGGAAAGGTCACACCTTTCACACCCCTGGGCGACCCCCAACGCCGAGACCCAATAGGCCGACCACCAGGCCTCCATCGACCCGTCCTGCAGCACCGGGCGTGAGGCGAGCTCGCTCCCGCAACACCGTGCGCGAGACGGGCTCAGTCCTGCTGCACCGTGCGCGAGACGAGATTAGTCCTGCGGCACTGTGCGCGAGTCAAGCTTGGACCTGCGCATCGGGCGCCGAGACCCAATAGGCCGACCACCAGGCCTCCATCGACCCGTCCTGCAGCACCGGGCATGAGGCGAGCTCGCTCCCGCAACACCGTGCGCGAGACGGGCTCAGTCCTGCTGCACCGTGCACGAGACGAGATTAGTCCTGCGGCACTGTGCGCAAGACAAGCTTGGACCTGCGCATCGGGCGCGAGACGAGCGATGGACCGCAGCTGGGAGAAGGCCAGCCCTTCGCCGAACATAGCGACCGGACGACGAGGAGGGGGGGGGGGCAAAGGCCGATAGAAGCCACCTACGGACAAACCGACGCCAGGACGAGCCGGCCGTCGCCGAAGCCGACTTGCCAAGCCACCATGGAGCCATCCACGGTCGGAGCGGCGGCCACCCCAGCCTCTGCCCAACCCGCGCCGCCCGCCGAGCTCCAAGTGTCGGAGCCGCCGGGCACGCACCCGCGCATCGAGCCGCCAAAGGGAAGGGACGCCGCCGAAGTCTCCGAACATGGCCGATCCAGGTCGGAGACGGAGATGCCCAACTCCCCGCAGGCCCCCGCCGCCACGGGACCACCACCACGAGGCCCACCACGCCGCCGCCCGAGTACAGGAGCCACGCCGCCCACACCCGCCGGGCGCCGCCGCGAGCCCCGCGCCGCCGCCACCCGCCCACCAGAGCGCCGTTGCGAGCCAGGCGGAACCGTGCCAGCCCCCGAAGCAGCCAACCGCACCACCCCGCTACGCATGCCGTCGGGCGGCCCTTGCCATCTCGGCCCGCGTCGCCCGCCGGCCGCCTGCCCGAGCACCCGCCCGATCCAGATCTGGGCCGAGATGCCCACCACCGCCGCCCGAGCAGGCACGCCCCCACCGAGCCCTCGACGAGCAGCCGCCCGCGCCGCCAACCCAGGCCGCCTTCGCCGCGCAGCCCCGGCCGCCGCCCGAGCAGGCACGCCCCCACCGAGCCCCCGACGAGCAGCCGCCCGCGCCGCCAACCCAGGCCGCCTCCGCCGCGCAGCCCCGGCCGCCGCCACGCCACGCCGTCCTGCAGAACGGCGCGCCTCCAAGCCGAGGATCTGCCCCGCGCCAGCCCGCCGCGAGGAGGGGGAAGAAGCCCTGCCGCCGCTGACGCCGGCCGGGCTTTGCCCAGCGGCGCGAGGAGGGAGGGAAGGAACGCGGGGGGGGGGGGGGGGGGGGGGGGGGCTGGAGGAGGAGAGCGCTAGGGTTCGCCTCGCCGCTCGCGGGAGCGGACGAGACGAACGGGTCACCTTTTTGCTGCTCTGCTCTACTGACCAAACGCCTCTCTCTCATCCTTAGCAATATAAAGAAGAGTTATATGATACCGCCTCTAAAAAAAGATGAGCTATATCTCTTATGAATACTGATGACAACAAAAAAATCCTTCTGCCAGTTTCGCACGAATTAGTTGGGTGGTGGAGTTGAATGATGTGGCTGATGTTTGAAATAATAAAATGGCTACTAATATATTGCTTTCAGCTTATAGATCATGAAACAGCTGAAAGGAGTCATTATTTATTTGGCATCACCCCCATTGTATTAGTTTTTCTGTGTTATTAGATGTGTGAATCTCAATAGCCGAATGGTTAGTAGTTTTAGGGTGCATGTTACTCACATTGGCTGCCAGATATTCTTCAAAGAGAGAAAATCAAACAATTCAAATCTCACAAACTATATTCACAAGACCTTACCTGTTGAATCGCTTTGGTACATTAGCACACCGAACCCAACAGTCATCCTATGTCTCTTGCAACATTTCAGCTCCATCACATCCACGAGCAATGGCTGCATTTTATAAGCACAAGTATGAGAAAACAACAGTGAGTCTATTACATAGATGAACCGAAAAAAATGTAGGGAAAACAACTCACTTTTGGCAATAGATAAAGAAAACTACACACTTTTTGCAACGAATATTTTTTAAAGCAGCATAATGTATAAATAGCTACCTCATAATGAAGAACTTAGGTTATAACATGAAATTAGGAAAGGATCTATAATAACTCATCCCTCATGCAAAGAAGAAAATAAAATAAAAAGATGCCATAACTAAACACTACCAACAAAAGTGACCTGGGTGTTTAAGAAGCTTGACTAGAGATAACAAACGTGGAAAAAGACTGTGTTACAAGTACTAGTCACTTGCAGGACAGTCTTGAACAACTGACAAGGGAAATTATTATTCAAGAAGTTACAGTTTCAACAAAAGTTCTTTTACGGAGTTCAGAAAAATAGCAACATTACAATTACTAGGCAGAAGAATATAGCTAGCTGAGGTTCCAAAATGCTGAATGAGTTAACCATTTGACATTTGAAATCACACTATTACTCATTTCATTTTATTTGTTATCTCACAAGGATGAAGACAACTATATTGAATGATAACACAAATTAGGGCTATATTAAATGAAACAATATGGCTATAAGTTCATCTATCTAGCGAAGGTATTTGAGCATTCATATACAAAACATAACAAGACTAGGTTACTCATACAATATGAGGAATAACGAAGACAATCACCTGGCATATAGAAACTCTTGAAAGGATGATGACGAGTAACATATTGGGTTTCACAAAGTTTCCAAGATTTCATCGACTTGAGTTGAACCATATAGACACTACAGCCCACATATATAAATATATCACCAGTATCCTTAGCATATCTCAGTCTGAATATCAACTCTGGCGTCTCTCCTTCATTCCCATGAGGGATCCCATGAATGTTATGCATATCAATGGACTTCCATAGCACCCATTTGGTAACACCCTGGCAATTGACCTCCCTTTGCCACATTTGAATGTTATGGTAATAGTGAGACAGTATGGCGACACCAACAACGCCATCCACCACCTGGATGATCTCACGTTGGTCATACCTGTGGCGGACATCATTTATTCTGGGAGGCGCTCTGATCAAAGCTAGGCTTTGACCATCCAAATCAAACTGAAAAATGTAATCGCCCCACATCCAGTAAAGTGAATTACCAACAAGTGACGCATGAATATAAGCGCCATGAAGCTGATATGGAGTGGGCGTGGAGATGAGATCGCTCCATATGGCAGTCTCCGAGGAGTAAACACATGCAAAGGCGGGCTGTGGACCACTACGGTAGGCGCTCGTCGACAGCAAGACCACCTTGAATGGGCTTGAGTGGCAGCTTCCGTGCACGTGGCCATGGTCAGCAGCAGCGCAGAGCACCGCCCCATCAAGGTAGCAGTCCCCCGTTAACTTCGACGGAACGGTCAGGCAGAACTTCTTGCCGGTGATGGGAGCAATTACAATAAGCTCTGCCTGTTGCCAATGCATGAGGAGGAGGCGACCATGGCGGCACCCCAGCAGTTTGACCCCCGTGCCACGGCCACTGTCAATGCCGTGGAGTCTTATGTCGAAGCGCTGAGGAGGGATATAGTCGGGAGGGTCCAGGACAGGTTTGAAGACGATACCATCGACGCTGTGCTCGAAGAAACCGAGGAGGGGCGGCTTCCGGTGGTGTTGGCAGAATCGGCGTTGGAACCTGGGGTCGGTGGCCGCGCATCGCCACCGCTTGCAGACGGCGGAGGCACGGAGCAGGGAGGAGGGCTCCGGCGGGAGGCGGAGGAGGATCTCCCACAGGAGATCGTCGTCCTCAAGCGGCGAGGCCAGCGCCGCCGGCGAGCTGCCGCGGCGGCTACGACGACTGCGGCGGGTCACTCCGGATGCCTCTGCGCTCGGGTGGACCTGGGGACGGAGGCGCGTGCTGCGCCGGAGAGCCACTCCGTCGCCCTCCTCGCTCGCGTGGACCGGGGGATGGAGGCGCGGGCTGCGGCGGCGGGCCACTCCGTCGCCGTCGTCACCGGCGTGGATCTGGGGATGGGGATGGAGCCGCGTGCTGCGGCGGCGGGCCACTGCTTCGCCCGGCTCACTCGCGTGGGCATGTGGATGGAGGCGCGTGCGCGTGCTACGCCGGCGGGCATCCTCGGCCGCGCTCATCTCGCCGGCAGCGGCGGCGGCAAGACCTAGCTGTTTTACGGGGCGGAGTGGTAGCAGCAGGTGTAGTGGGTTGGTTCTCACTCCATCGTAGCGTTGGTTGGGCCCTCCCCTGACCCACCACAAAAGTAAGCGGTATTAATTGGGCCCCATTCGTCCCTCCTGCTCTCTCTCTCTCTCGCTATGGACTAAAACAAATATGGACATTATTTTCCCTCAAAAAAATATATATGAACATTCTTGATTAATTAATTAATTAAAATAAAGGGCAGTACTAGGCGCGGGCGCACCGGTCCAACTTTGGGCCGGTCGTACCAGCATCGTCCGATAGAATAATGCATAGCCGTACGATTCCCTTGTCTTCTTTCGTCAGGCATCTTCTTTTAGAAAAAAAATCCATCCCGCCTCCATGGATGAGCTATGCGCCCCGCCTTGAAGCACCGCCTGGAGCACTCGCCTGTTGCTGCCCTCCCCACCGGTCGCCGGTCGCTGTTGTCACTGTCGGCCGGCGGTGGATGCATGTGTCGCTGCCGGTCGTCGTCATGGTGGAAACAAAAATATAGCTGGATCCAACAAAAGCAGAACATGGTGGAAGCAAAAAATTGGAGCTGCTTTCAGTTAAAAAAAGATGGTGGTAGCAGAACAATTTGATAGATTTTAGCTTCCAGTGATGACAGCGCTCGGGTGTCTAGTTGTAGCATCTCTGCGTCTCTGGCTCGCGGGGGGTCAGAGTGCCGAGCAGCAAAAATCGGAAGCAGCAAAAATCTTCTCCGTGGGTCAAAGTCCGGTGGTCGGTTGAAGCAAAATCAAAAATCCTTCCAACACAATCAAACTTAGGTTCCAGCAAAAACTACATGAGCATTTGAGAGCTCTGCAGTCGTTGAAGCAAAAAAATATCTCGGTTCCAGCAAAAAAATACATCGGTTCCAGCAAAAACAAAATTGGTTCGGCAAAAAGAAAACACATTCGCAAAAATGGCCTCCCCTCTTGCAGCTCCTCTAGTAGCCAGTTGCAGCTCCCGACATCGAACGGCGTTGGATGCAGCAGTCTTCACCGCTGGATGTAGCTTCCTCCGACGAGTCATCGACCTTGTAGCACATACAACAGCTGGTTGTAGCAAATTAGGGCACCAGTTCCAACAAAAAACAAAGATGTTCATAAAAAATCGAATGGGGATGGTAGCAAAAAATGAAAGGGGTTGTAGCAAAATAAAAAGGTGGATCCAACAAAAAAAATACCTGGTTCCAGCAAACCCCCTCGGTTCCAACACGAACTCGCCGCCGCCGTGGCCGGTTGCAGCTTGGCCATGGCGACTGGCACACCTTGGCTGTGGCGGCCATTGAGAGGGCGCACATCCAGCTGCTGGCGGAGGTGGACAAGGCGACAAGTGTGCCCGTGGCTGCGAGCGGCCATGGAGAGGGGTGCATCCCGCGCCGTCAATCCACACGAGGCGCATCGAGTCGCCGACGGCCATGGCGACGAGCTCGCCTCCTGGCTGCGGGTGGATGGGGAGGAAGATGCGGCCGGTTGGATAGGAATACGAATGAGCATCGAATGGATAAAGACGTGAGTCACAGGTGGTGTCTGGCCTCCAACAGCCACGTGTTTAATGCCTGTGTGTAGTTGCAGTCACGCGTTTAGTGCCTGTGTGTAGCTGCGCTAGGTGAGCGAGCGGTGTGACCGGCTGAACATTCGTCCGGTCCGCCGTTTCTAAACATTTTTCTAAAATAAAGCAGGCTGTCCTAAAACAACAAGCAGTTCAAGTTTCGGTTTTTAGTGAGTTGATTCAGTCGTGTGCTAGCGAATTTGATTTATTTAACACACTGGATTGATGGGGTGGCATGTATTTATGTTATGATAAATAGAGGTAACGCGGATCAACTGTTTTCGTTATATGGCTACTAGGAGGTAGTAAAGACCACGTCACATTTGACGGGTTGCGAGATTTAGGCATCGATATGAAAATTTATTAAATGTCATACATCACTTTGGGTACACTACTTTGAAGGTTCCGTCTCCTACCTCTGTGTATATTAGTGCAGAACCGGGCAATAACACCGGTTCGTAAGGCCCTTTAGTTCCGGTTTCATAACCGGCACTAAAGCCCCCCCCCCCCCCCCCCCTTTAGTACCGGTTCAGCACGAACCGGTGCTAAAGGGCAACCACGTGGCACGAGCCAGCTCCGGGGGCCTGGAGCCCTTTAGTACCGGTTGGTAAGACCAACCGGTACTATAAGGTTTGGGATTTTTTTAGTTTTATGATTTTTTTTTCATTTAATTTTGTGTTTCCATTTTAATTCTTTTTCGTTTGTTGGTATTTTACGATACTACACATTGTACATGTTATATATATATATAATGCATCCTACTACCGGGTGTAGTTACACCCATTTCTCATATACTACCATGTGGTAGTATATACTGTACTTTATTATTTGTAGTATGTTTATATACTATAACTAAGATACTCCAAAGTGAATGATATGAAAAAATTGCAAGTGAGCCCATAGTTTTATTGTATTTGTGAAATACGTACATATTTGTACGCGAAATGGAGTATGCACAAAATATGATACATACTATCAAAAAGTAGTATGTATACTACCTAAACATTCTTATATACTACATACTACGCGTACATACTCTTTGATGTGATAGATACTACCTAGAACGTACGAAACAAAAGTGGGAGTAACTACACCCGGTAGTAGCAAAAATATGTCCTATATATATATATATATATATATATATATATATATATATATTATATATATATATATAATTTCTAGTAGAACCAATCATACATATATATCATCAATGTCTCACAAACCACCATATTAATTAATTCACATATACACTCATGTATAGCTATATACAATTTCTCCTACATATGCATGTTGCCTTCGAAGCCAGTGGCATTAGCCTAATTGGTGCCTTCGGAGCACGATGACAATTGAAAGTGGTTTTCATGGGGGCGGTAGCGGGTAATAGTATTCTCCCTTCGGATTTATGACCTGGTCGAGCAAAAATCCCGCTATTTCCTCTTGAAGAGCTTCTACGCGCTCCATTTCTAGGAACTTCTCCCGCACCTCTTTGAACTGTTAAGAAGGAGATCAATATACATGTGTATTAGTTGTGTGACTAGATATCGATAATGGTGTAAAAATTGTGAATAGTGTTCTGACAAGCGTACCCATTCCTGTCTTTGAGATCTGCTCCTTTCGGACGCCATCATGCGAATGTTCTCGCAAACGCAGAATGCACACACCCTGCGCCTGCTTCAGGGCCTTTACAAGAATGGAATTTGATCAGATAATAATTAATCAAGCATGATAATTAAAGAGATGGCAGCTAGCTAGCTAGCTAGTACTACTTAATTACTTACCTTGGGTCGAAACCATTTAAGCTTTTTTTCCATTCGCCTTCCGTGACGCTGATGAACCTTGCCCAAGCCCTGCCCGCCGACAAAGAAAATGAATAAAGGGGTTATTAAATAGTTCATATCATGAAATGACGAACTAAATAGGCCGAGATATATAGTTAATAATGATTGAAATTACCTGTTGACTATCCCAAACAAGATGTTATAGTCAGTTTTTGCTTTGAGTAGTGAGTCCAGTACTTCAACTGTTCCGGCGTCAACTTTAATGGTACACAAGATCCAGTGAAATCTGCATGCACACACGTTTGCATGTCTTAATTAAGCGGGCATATGTCAGCAAAAACATGTAGCTAGCTAGTAGGCAAAAACAGAGAATTTGTAGTACAAGACAGTGTGACTCACTGAAAGTTGTAAGGAAGTAGTATATCTTCATTATATTTGAGGCGCTTCAAGAACTCTAGCATGTTGTCCTCTACGTTCTTTTGATGATGTGGATTTATTAGCCATGTGTATTCATTAACGGTGTTTGGGTCAATGAACCCAATGCCAAAGCGTCCACCTTTTCTCATTTCATACATCTTCATCCTGCATAATACCACAGAAAAGAATATAGTAAGGATAATTACATGTAATGATTGATCAAAAGGATCACTACAGCTAGCTTGAGACTTAAATTACAGAAAGAAATCACTTACAGACAATAGCGACTGACGATAGATTTGTCGAGTGCGTCTTGATTGTATAACTGAAACAGTTCAGAATACTCAACGGACAGAGATTTCTCATGGAAGTAATGCTCCTCCTTGACATTCACCATGAGGGACAATCGATCTGAAATCTTGGTAATGTTCATGTACCATTGATGCAATTCATACATTCTCGTTGGGAGGTTCTTGACCTTGTCTGGCTCGACCAAAGGTTGGCCCGGAACATATTTCCGTTTTATTTCATCCTCTCTAAGCACAGGCATGGGCTCGATCTCGAGGAGTTGTCCAACAGTGATGTTGAGAACTTCAGTCTGCATTATATGCTCCTCCGTTATTACCACATTGCCCACCTCGGGAACGTAAACTGTTTGCCCACAATAATATTGGGCGCGCGTACTGTCACGTGTTGTTGGCACAACAAGCGAGGGGATCGATTGCGCCGCCTGTTCTCCCAGCTGGGGAATGGTTTTCCCGCATTTTTTGACAGCTGCTTCTTGTTTGCTCGATCCCGAGCTCGCCTCCTTACTTAGACGTGCTCGATTTAACTTCCTGATGTGGCGCTCGTAGACTGTGTCAACAGGCTTGGGAGCTGGTGGTTGAGCCATACGAATGAAGTTGTCAATCGTTTCCTCAGGCATTTTCTCCCTTGGCGACGGTGGCGGTTTCGGTGCAAAATGGGCTTCCACCTCGGCCTTCGATATGGCTGCGATTTCCTCCTCGGACCTGTCATAAGCCCTCTGCGGAAGAGGCGTGAGGCTTGGACCATATTTATATCGCTTGCCTCCGCCTGTACTTCCTGTACTACCTCGACTCGTACCGCTACGCACCATAGCTGCGGAGTGTCTCTTCTGTGATTGCTGAGGTGGCGGAGACGGCTGACGGGGCTGAGTTGGACGAGGAGGAGTGGCCTGAAGCTGTGCCGGACTTGGAGGAAGAGTGGCCTGAGGTTGTGCCGGACTTGGAGGAGGAGTGGACGTCTGACGCTGTGGCGGACTTGGAGGAGGAGAAGTGGTCTGACACTTTGCCGGACTTGGAGGAGGAGTGGCCTGACACTTTGCCGGACTTGATGGACTTGCAGGAGCGGGAGTCTAAGGTGTGACATGTATTAAAATAAAGTGGAAACAATCGTAAACATGCATTAATAAGGTAAGGTGTGACATGTATGGCATCTCCTAGCCTCTCCAACAAATCAGCACTTGTACTTACCATATAGACCTTCCTCACTTGTTTTTTCTCCAGCCATAATGGTTTTGACACCGTTTGCAAATGGCCTAAACAACGGCGGCTCGGCCCTGGGCACCCAGAGTGCAGCCTAGTCAAAGGATGAGGCCCAAGGCCAGATAGGCTGGCTCACCATAGACCAGTCGTACCGATCCATCGATTCAGAGAGCAACTAACTTGCCGGGGACCTCAAGGGTCACTTTTGTGCCCTAGAGCATGCCAAGTGGTGCTTCTAGCTATCGCCACATGTCGCGTGGTGTGTGCTTCCTCTGAATTCGATTTATTTTTTATTTTTCTGTATGCGTTTTCGGGGTTCAGATGGTTTTTTTTCCAGTTTTTTTGGCCTTTTATTTTGCCCGATTTTTATTACAGATTTTATTTCATGAAAAAATGTGTGCTTCTATGAGAGACACAAATTTGCTTATTATGGAGGCACAGATATGCTTCCCTGAGAAGTACAGTTGTGCTTCTCGCAAAGGGGGAAAAAGTTTGTGCTTCCACAAGCATGGATTTGCTTCTCGTGGAGGACAAATTTGCTTCCACGAGAAGCATAACTGTGCTTCTTGAAAAGGGAAAAAAAATGCAATTCACCGAGAAGTACAGATTGGCTTCTGGTGAAGGCATAGACTTGCTTCCATGAGAAGCATATCTTAGCTTCCGAAAAGGGAAGAAAATCCGTGTTTCCATCAGAAGTAAGATTTGCTTCTCATGGAGGCACATGTTTGTTTTCGCGAGTGCTTCTCGGAAAAATAAACTATCCTTCCACAAGAAGCACATATTTGCTTCTCGTAGACGCATATTTGCTTTCACCTCGGAAAAAGAAACTGTCCTTCCACAAGAATCACATATTTGCTTCTCGTAGACACATATTTGCTTTCACGAGAACCACAATTGTGCTTCTCGAAAATGGAAAAAAAATGTGCTTCGACAAACTATGCTTCTCGGGACAGTCCTGCAGCTTACGAGGGATCATTTGGCATCGCACAAGGGCACGCTTCTCTTCCAAGCCAACATTGCATGGATGGGTCATGATCACATTGTATCGACGGAGATGTCATGCTTTTCAAACCAAAACTGAGAAGCACACTCAAACACGCACCTATTGGTGATACTTGGGCTGAAATTGCAATGGTCAGAGTGATGGGAGCTGCCAAGCGCAATCATGGACATAAGCAACAGATAACAAAAACCAACTTGCATTAATACTAGGGTATTCAAAAGCATCTTGCTAACATCAGAAACTTAGCTAGAGCAAGAAGGCATATGCATTCAGTAAGTTCCTTCAGATAACATTTTCTTTAACGCTGGTGACCACACTGATCCACGACAAACTCAGTGAGAACAAAAACTGCAGGAGCCCTTACTTCATCTGGAGAACACAAAAGCATTGTCTTGCAAGTAACCTAATACAGATAAATATAATACAACCTCCGTCTCAAATTGTGTAGATACATCCTTATGTAGAGAAATCTAAGACACTTAATGTAGGACTGAGGAAGTATCTAAAAGAAGCACTAGAGTACTCATCATCAGTTCAGCATTATAAAGAAGAGCCATACCATATCCCCCTTGAAAAAAGGAGAGGTATATCTCCTATGAATACTGATGACAACAAAATAAATCCTTCAATCTTTTCCATGTGAATTTGTTGGGTGGAGGAGATGAACCACACGGCTGATGCTTGTAGTAACAAAATGGCTACTAATTTGTTAGTGTATCCCCGGCCCTACACGCACGTAGCAGAGAAAATATGTTGGGTTCGCTTCAACCAAACCTTTCTATGCTCCCCTGATTGTTTCAATCATTTTGTACAAAACGCAATGTTGGGTGAGTGCAGTCTTCATGTCGGGGCATTTGAAGACATTCTGAGTGGGGCAGCTTCCAGTATTGAATGTGAAATAGGTGAAGGAATTCAGGGTCACCGAGAAGTCCTCACTGACCCTTGTAGCAGAGGTGCGCGGAAGGACGGCCGCCGCGGGATGCGGATGAGGGTCTCTCCTAGGAGATTGCCGTCACCTGGCAGGGAGGCAGACACCTCCACAGAGGTGTTGCATCGGGTCATTCCGGAGTCGTCCTCGCTTGCGTGGATATGAGAATGGAGTCGGGCGCTGCCAAGACCGTGTGGAAAAGAGAGACGTTTTTTTCATAAGAAAAGGACCTAAACACTACATTAAACATAAGCTGGGATGACATAGCAGTTTACATCAAGACACCACATAACATAAATATTGCATAAGGAGTTCACCATAAGGGGATGAAGAGTTGAGCATGGATGGGCAGACCACATGACCAGCACGACAGGAACACATGGCGGTGTTCCAACACCATTACGCACCGCTGCCGAACGCCTCAACAACACCATCATCATCAAGGATAAGGCTCCACTACGATGGCTCGAGGAAGGTGTCATGATGCCCACATGCACCCATCATCTCTAAACTTTCGCTCGGAACTTAGGAGGACAACGGGCTTGCTGCAACAATGACTTCATGAAGTTCACAACGCCGTCGGGCGCCGCTGCTGGAGCCACCTAGAACTTATGCCCCAGCAGTACCAACATCCTTCATGAAGCTTCAGTTTGAGGTCAATATTATGAAAGCAGTGTTCTTCTACAACTTCTCCTACAGGATGCAATGAAGACAAAGTGGTCGACCACAAAATTCAAAGATGACCCATCAAGACTTCATCTCGCTAATCAAGATGAAGCTCCGGTCGGGAGGCGGTTGAACATATATAGAGCTCAGGGCTACTGATGGTACATAGTACCGGGGAGTGGCCAGGCCTCTAGGAAGCCGTTACACCAGGCCGACCTCTATGTCCAATAGACCAGGGTGCGGTTTGGGGCCTCCGCTCGGCAGGCGGCCCATTGCCTAGGAGATTCCAAACTTGACGCGCATGCTCAGGACTCTATGTCTGAGGCAACCTCTAGGATGGTTAGGTGATTTTGTAACCCTAGACCTTGTCCACTTTATAAGGCAAGGCCTAGGGAATAGTCGAGGCATTGAACAATCTCCACCTTAGTATTGATAGATTAAACTCAACATCCATTAGAACCCCGTCATACAAAGAGACATATACATCAATCAAATCCAAGCAGGATTAGGGTATTACCTCAATGACGAGGGCTGAAAGTTGGGTAAACGCTTTGTGTGCCATCCCTCTGGTACATTCGGTCTCGCGCCCCATCCTATAGGGACTACCAATGATTGTTAGTACCCATCTGTAACCCTAGAAAAGCAACCAACAACTAGGGGATTCGTCGTACGTACCAACAACTTGCATCACGAAACAGTTGGATCCACATCGTAGCTCGAGATCTCCCAAACCGTAGGAAAAAAATAACCAAAATCATGAAGAATAGGCCGATTAAAACAAGATTAGAGAGCATGAATGGGGGATAAGAAAGAGGAATGCCATTGACACCATACCACTCACGTAACAAAGAAGGGAGAATAATCCTTTGTAAGAAGGGGAATGAAGAAGAATAAAGGATGAGACGAGACACGTTCAGGGGAGGAGAAGGAAGAAGAAAGAAGACATCCGCTCGCTCGCCATGAAGAGAAGAAACAGTCCGGTCTAGTAATGCCGCTACAAGAAAAACCCTTGAGGCGAGATGAGCTACCATCTCGCAATAGGTGAGATATACCCCTCATGTACCAGGCGGAGGCGCTATATCTCGCTTACCGTGAGACGATACTCTTTCTTGCAGTAGGGGATCGCCAGATGGGCTGGCCCAATATGGGTTCCTCGAGGAGCGGTTTTAGTAAGCTTCTATGACCGGTTATGGACTAGTTTCAGAAGCTTCCGAGCGGTTTTCTAATATTTATTTTTTCTATGTTGGCTTTCGTCGCTTCTTCTTTCGGTTTTCTGTGTTTTTTTACCGGTTTTTATGGGTCTTCGTTTTCCATTTTAAAATACATGTCTTGCTTTTTCAATACGCGTTCTACATTTTTTTTTGCAACATCTTGAACATTGTTTTGATATACGTTGATCATTTTTCAAATACACGATGAGCATTCTTTTCAAATACATGTTTTGAAACATTTTTTTGAATATGTGCTAAACATTTTTCAGATACAAGTTGAACTTTTTTTTAATGATAAACATTTTTTAAACTATGCAAACATAATTTTGTACTGTATAAACTTTTTTTGTAAAAAAAGTCATGAACATACTTTTGATACGCACGAACATTTTAAAAAAACATTACATACATTTTTATAATGTATGTACTTTTTGAACGACACAAACATTTTTCAACATTTTATAAATATTTTTTAAATGACATGGACACTTTTTTAGCATTGTACGAACATTTTTTGAACATGTGATGCATGTTTTTAAATTGAGTTTTTTTAATTCAGAAATATTTATAAATGTAACTAAAAAAACCGGCAGTCCGTCCACACTGGGCCGGCTCATTAAAAAGCGCCAAAGGCGAGTGCTTTTTTCGTCTCGCTTAAAGAAAGACACAGACACTCCTTGCTGATGTTTTTAAATCGAAGGAGTCAAGACATCACGTGGAATTGAAGTACAAATATATTATTGTCTGTGCAGTTTGCTCACAAAAAGATAGATAAACGTTGCAAAAGAATGATGCAGTTTATGGAGTGTGTAACAATACTCATTTTATTTTACAAACTTTACTATGTTAACCATTATCCAACTAACTTGCTAGGTCGTTGAATATTGTAAATAATACACCTACATTCTCAAATAAATCCATAATTTAAACTCATTAGTAGATGCGAGACAGATTTTAAAAAAGTAGCTTGAAATGCTACCGTCATTGGCTATTTTGAATCGCCATTTTTGAAAGATAGGTTTATATCGAATCTAGCAAATTTATGGTGCGCTCTAGTACGATAATTTTTTTTAGCCACATGGAAACGTAAGTTCAGTAAGCATCTTCTTTTCCCAGGAAAATGCTAACTAGAAACAGAAGACTTGACAAGCAGTCGAACACAAGACTTGTTATGGAATTTCTTGAAATTAATATGCAAAATTGACACTAGGAATGTTGAACAGGAGCTTTTCATGTTCTCTCCGGCGTCCAACAGTCCACTGTATAATTTCTCCGGCCCTCTTCGTTGTTTCCATGGCCCATTTCACAAACTGGTTATGCCCATCATTTTTGCAGGGGAGCCCGACCCATAAGCCCAACTCTGGCTTATCCATCCAAAGGGAAGGACATATCCACAATTTTCTCAAAAAAAAAAAACATATCCACAATTCGTGCAACGGGGGCCGTTATACCCTAGGTGGCGGACGGTGGCCGGAGGCCGGCTGCCGGCGAGCGATTCCCCCGCCGTCCGTCGCACTTGGGCAGCTCCCATTCTAATTCGTCGGCGGCTAAGCGAGCTCCTCGTCTTGCCTAGTACCCCGCCTCCCTCGCGTCTCAGCGAAGCGCCCCCAACCCTATGCTCTGGCGAGGGACTCCGGCGGGATGGGAGCTGTCTGCCATGCCATGGTGAGTAATCCCCTTTGTTTTTAGTGCTAACTGGTGCAGTGGCATGATTAGTTACATGATACTCTCTTTTTTCTAGAATAATCTGGCGATATGCGCATCTCTGTATTGGAAAGAGCTTACAGTATCTCTGTATTATATATGGAGAAGGAAATGGCTGCTACACGCCTACACTACACTACACAATGGAAAGGGGGATAAAATCACAGCGGGGAACACTAGCACTGATGAGGAATGCACTGTAGACAATACTGAAGCCTGGAACCGCAGAATAAAGCTCCATGTCAAACTGTCAAAATGCAAAAAATAAAGCTCCATTTGATTTCGGAATGCTGCAAATAGCTACTAGTACTATTCCGACATTCATGCATCATTTGGCAGGTGCTAGTAGAGGGGGAAGGTCGAAACATATTCCATTCTAGTGCTATGGATATGGATTGCTGAGATTTTAAGGAACAGGGCAATGTACATTTCAGTATCTTCAGAAATGGCAATCAAAGGGTGTAATCGTGTTTCCTCAGCAGTTCTGTGAGGAGAAATGCACTGCAGGAGTAGTCATGTTTCTTGAGGGGTTCTGTGAGGAGCAATCCACTGCAGGAAATACTGGAATGGATATAAATCACTGGAACAGCAGACCAAGGTAACCGCTGTATTTTTAACTATTACAATTTTCAAATAAAGTTCGATGTGGTTCTCATGTGTTCTTGCATATACCTAGTAGTACTATTGCATAGGGACGGACGATTATTCATACAATCAGGTGCTAATACAGTGAAAAGATGGAAATATACTGCATGCTGTAGTGCTATGCATTGCTGTGCAACACATGGACTAAGTGCATGTCTGCAATATGTACCAAATCATGGCAGCATGTTCTCCGTGTTTTATGTTCTAGGATAATTTTCAGATGACACAAAGGGCTTAGGGGGAATCTGTAGGTTCTGCAACCTCCCCGTTAACATGTTTACTACCTTTGTCATTGATGGCCGATTCTTCGGGTTCCATTGGATACACCACAGTGCCACAATAGTCAGTTGTCTCACCTTTTCTTTGTCTTCTGCTGTCATTTCCGAAGTAAGTTCCCATTCATGCCCATTGATTACTCTCTTGTAGATCCACTCCGGGAGATAAACTTCGTCCTGGTTCTGAACACTTGGATCTGAGTTCCTCCGTCCGCTCACCATCTCCAACACCAGCATGCCAAAACTGTACACATCTGACTTGTAAGACACCCCTCCAAAGTTCCGAGAGTATAGCTCTGGTGCTATGTATCCCATAGTGCCTCTTGCTCCAGTCAAGGTAACGATGCTCTGGTCCCTTGCACACAGCTTGGCAAGGCCAAAGTCTGAGATCTTCGGGTTGTAGTTGTAGTCCAGCAAGATGTTGTGTGGTTTGATGTCAAAATGGAGAATCCGCTGGTTGCACCCTTGATGAAGGTATTCCATTCCTCGGGCAATGCCTAAAGCAATATCTAGCATTTTGTTGGTTGCTAGGGGTTGTCGAGAAGTATTAGAAACTTGTGGAAATATGTATTTCTCCAGCGACTCGTTAGGCATGAATTCATAAATAAGAGCCCGTCTTCTTCCTTCGGAGCAAAAGCCCAAGAGACGGACGATATTTGCATGGTGGATCAGTCCAATGGTTGCAACTTCATTGATGAATTCCTCTCCCTCACCTGTAGAGCTCTCTAGCATCTTGACTGCCACAGGCACTCCATTTGGTAGCTCACCTTTATATACGCTTCCAAATCCTCCTTGCCCTACCTTTTCCTTAAACCGTATTGCAATCTTTTTAACTTCAGAGAAAGTGTACCTTGTGGGTTTTGATGTGCCATATGTTTTGAGAAACATTTCGACCTTCAAATGTATCTCTTCATTATATCTTGTCTTCAGTGAAAGATAAAGTGCAGTGACCACTGTCAACAAAAGAACGACAAATGCGGCCACGGATGATGTTGCTGAATAAGCAGAGAACAGGAAATAAGCATATTGATATGGTGATTGTCATAGGTATAAGAGAATGTAAGAGACTAGTGACCAATTCGAAGAATTTTAAGTATAATGGTTAGATTTGTTTCTTTCATGTTTTTCGTCATGTGAAGTGTAGAATGACATGGGGTTGTAACTATACCTGCAATGACTTTGATATGCGAACCTGCAAATACAGAGAGGAGAATGAGATATGGAAAATAGTTTAGTGAACAAAAACATAGTATACTTCTTGAATAAGTTGTCAATACATAAATTTGACAAAATATTTTTGAAGGACTGTTGTCTACCCACAGCAATACACTGCTCTAGTGGGATACAATACAGTTTTACATTTCTTAGGCACATCTATACAATTATTTTGCCTTTTGTAAGAGATCATCAAATGTCGGACAGATTCATTCGTCATGGCATTTTTTTTTCGAAAATACAGCACAATTGTGCATCTTAATACTAAAAGTGAAGAGTTTGGTACAAACATATTGTACATGTTGCTTTAATGGGCCTAGAGCAGGACTCAAGGTTCTACAATAGAATCAAATGCAACCAACAACTAGCTGTTCTAAATAGTAATTACCATCTAGAACTAGAAGTAACCTTTTTGTTCCTGTATGTGTATTTGTCTGATTTATGTATTTGTCTATAGCTTATGGTTTGTGCTGATATTGTGTGCCGACTGCCGTTGCAGAGAACACAATTGCAGGTGGTGTTTTATTTGGCCTATTATGTAGCAATGTGGTATTATCTGTATAAGTAGACTGCGAGACAGTAGCATTTAAACATAATTTCTTTCAACTTAATTATCTCTATGAGATCTGTTTGTGATACGTTTGTGTCCCTCAATGTGATTGCTAAAGCTAGGCACTCAAATGATTTCTAATGATAGCGAATCTTTGTGGTTGCTAAGGCTGGGTACTCAAACGATTTCCGGTGACAGCAAATCTTCATACACATCGAATTGTAGAATGAGTAAATTCAAAACTAAAGCTGCAGAACCAGTGTTAGTACAATTGTATTGTGCTTTTGGCCAGTTAGAAACATTACCATGATGCATGCAGAATGTTTGATTCCTTTGCAAGCTGAATGCACACTGTCCCCCTTGCCGTTCACATATTTGGCAAGCGATGCCGCCCGTGTCTACCTTAAACCTTGGATACGTCCATTCAAGCAGTATCTCTGCAAAACTAACGGAACCGTTGAAGAATGGTCCGAAGGAAGTGGGTATCGAGACGATGCCATCTGAGCATGCCTTGCAGTCCAATGGAAGAACATAAATGAGTCGGGAAGCATCCACTAGGTATGAAAAGTGAGTTGTGTTGCTAAGGCAGGAGACTGGGCTAGCCACATCGATGAGCCTTGGCGTGAACTCTCTCGTACAACATATTAGGATGGCATCGTACTCAAAAAACATGTTCTGACATGGGCCCTGGTTCTCTGCATAGGCAGCATCAACCGGTATGCTTTTGGAGAAGAGTTTCTGGAGCGGACATGGAGATACAGAGTATACAAGCGGGGTGACATACATGCCACCACTGCTGTAATCTATGGCAGTCACCTTGCATCGGCCAAGGACTGGGTGAGCTAGGATGGTGTCCTGGCCAGAGCATGCTAACTTTATGCATGGTGTACCGCATGATAATGATGTATTGCTGGATTCAAGTTGGAGAGGAAACCTGATTTCTGGGCCATATTTGCTGCACTTGGATGGTGGACAGTAGCTGAAGAAATCTTTATCATCCCACGCTCTGGCCAAGTCGGTTCCATGGTAGACAAGAGATAGCAGGATAGCAGCAACAAGGAATTTACCCATCTTGGTATATATCTCTACCCAGAATCTAGAGGAAGAGGAATGGAGATGAAAGCAAGCAAGTATAAAAAAGTAGCACTAGCTTATTGATTAATCAGCTTCACATGTAGCAAGTCATTCTGTAATGCTCTGATATATAGTTGTACGCCTTAGTGCAGAGGAATTTCTTTCGACTAGTAGCTCTTCTGCCCTGCGTCAAGGGGCACTTGTGTGGAAACACTGGTGCACAGTCGTTGTCACCTATGGAAAATATGAACCCTTACCAAGTAAATGGGGCCAGAACATTAAGTAGGTCCTAATTAGAGGCTCACCCACCGTGCGGAAAGGGGCACTGTGGAAATCCTAATATAACAGTAATTGCCATCGCTGGGGAATATGAACTCTATATATTACCAGATACATAGAGCAGGAGGGAAAAAAAATCTTCCTTTCGTTCTCTACAAAGTACAAACTTGTTTTTCTTCTTATATGGTGAATAGTATCCCCTCCTCAGGAAAAACAAGAGTAACCTGTACTCTTATCCGTAACCACCAGGATATTGATCTGGGAAGCTACCATGGCTAACCCTGGTGCACATTGTCGTTCCATTACCTTGCAAGCATTTACTTTCTTATCTGTGCTTGCAGCTGTGGTAGCAGATCTCCAGGGAGGTGACGGGTGCCCACATTTCTCGTGTGGACGTCTCCGAAACATATCTTATCCATTCCGCCGTCGAGGTGATCCACCTGGGTGCGGTTCTAAGTACTATGAGCTGGAGTGCAGCGATAGACATGCAAAAATCCGCATTGGCAATGCGGCGTACTATTTGGTTGGCATCAACTATAATGATTCATCCTTCTGGGCCGTCGACACTATCTTTGATACAAAAAGAGGCTGCCTTCTTCCTTGCTACTCTTACCCGGAGGGGATGCTTGATTCACATGGCCTCATCATTTTGGGAACTGAATACCCTTGGGCATGCTTTGTTAATTGTTCGCGAGCCATAACGAAAAACAGTTGGTACAAGCCTGTTGCCTGCCTGAGTGCAAACAATTCATTTGTTTATGTCTGGGCTGGTTATTGTAATATCTTACATCTTGAGCATTCCTGTGGATACTTAGCCATGACACCCTTTGATGGTTCGTCAATCCCAGACAAACAGCTACAGAATGTAAGTTACGCAGATATCATGCACTTGACAAGGAAGGGATTTCCTGTTAGCTTTCCTGTTGATCCTAGACTCGACAGGCTTTCGAAGATCATCAAAGAATGCCTGCACAATTCAACAAGGTGAGTCTGCCCTCTAACCTCTGGAGTGATGATGGGAACCATGTGGTTCTATTTCCTCTTGAATTCTGTTTATTTTATAATCGACTTAAAATTGCATCCTCTCTTAAATCATTTTTTTCAATGATTACTTGCAGCGATTTCAGGAAGCAAGTATCTCCTGCAAACATGACGAGTCAGATTCGTGCTTTCTTCTGGAGTGAGATACAGTTCTTAAAATGCTTAAAAGGTTCTCATGCACTATCAACAACGCATATCATGTATGTGGAGGTTAGAGCCATAATATCCGCTATTGATATCCCCAAATTCCTTGTTGGTATGTGAGCATTGCCTTCTTTTAATCATCACGGCTATATGTTGTACTCCCTCTGTTTCTTTTTACTCTGCATATAAATTTATTTGAAGTGAAACTACACAAAGTTTGACCAAATTTATAACAAAAAATACGAGCATCCACAATACTAAAACTATATAGTATGAAAATACATTTCATGATGCATTTGATAATATTGATTTCATTTCGTGAATGTTGATATTTTTTAATATAAAGTTAGTCAAACTTCACAAAAGCTTGACTTTGACCAAATTTTATATGCAAACTAAAATGAAACGAAGGGAGTATACATGTTGTCTAACTTAAGGCACCCCTACTTGTTTGGATAGTACTATGCAGGTTTGTGCTGGCGCCCCTGGCTGTATTGATCTTCCTTGCATACACGTATTGGAAAACAAGGATTACAATTGATGCAGTTGAAAAGTTTCTTCGGATGCAACAAATGATTGGGCCGATGA
Organism: Triticum timopheevii; assembly: GCA_963921465.1. Classification (NCBI taxonomy): domain Eukaryota; kingdom Viridiplantae; phylum Streptophyta; class Magnoliopsida; order Poales; family Poaceae; genus Triticum; species Triticum timopheevii. The sequence goes on along the minus strand of OY997272.1, from coordinate 65,023,265 downwards.
GATACGTCTACACTGACATCATTGCAATCACAGGCCACTTCAGAGACAAGCTAGGCCAAGGTGGCTATGGCTCTGTGTTCAAGGGCGTGCTACTGCCAGGCAATGTTCATGTTGCCATCAAGATGCTAGAGGGCAGCTCCAACTGCAATGGAGAAGACTTCATCAGTGAAGTCTCCACCATCGGCAGGATCCACCACATCAATGTGGTCCGGCTTGTGGGATTCTGCTCAGATGAAATGAGAAGGGCGCTCGTCTACGAGTACATGCCTCGAGGTTCTCTTGACAAGTACATCTTCTCGTCCGAGAAGAGTTTCTCTTGGGACAAGCTAAATGAGATTGCTCTGGGCATTGCCAGAGGGATCGATTACTTGCATCGAGGTTGTGATATGCAGATTCTTCACTTTGACATCAAGCCGCACAACATCCTTCTAGACAACAATTTTGTCCCCAAAGTTGCGGATTTCGGTCTCGCCAAACTGTACCCAAGGGACAAGAGTTTTGTGCCATCGAGAGCCCTATGGGGAACTGTCGGGTACATAGCTCCTGAGATGATATCTCGGAGCTTTGGTGTCATATCGAGCAAGTCTGATGTTTACAGCTTTGGGATGCTGTTGTTGGAGATGGCTGGAGGAAGAAGGAATGCCGATCCGAATGCAGCGAACTCGAGCCAAGCATACTACCCGTCATGGGTGTATGACAGACTAACTGCACAAGAAGTGTGTGAGATATCTCCTGTTGCTGGCATGCATGAGTTGGAGAGGAAGCTGTGCATCGTTGGACTATGGTGCATCCAGATGAAGTCTAATGACAGGCCGACGATGAGCGAGGTTATAGAGATGCTGGAAGGTGGCTTCGATGGCCTGCAGATGCCTTCCAGGCCATTCTTCTGCGACGACGAGCACACCGCTGTTCCGGATTCTTACCCTTTGTTATCTGAGCTGACTGAGATCTCAGAGGAGGATGAGATCTCAGATTCTTATGTTTCCCGAATCCTGTGAACTTTTATGTGGAAACGTGTAATAAAAGCTAGATGTTACATGTAGAACTCCAACTGCTTAATTAGTAGAATGTAATCATCGTTCTGGAAGACACATAATATTTAAATATATGAATAGCAGCTTGTGAAAGCTGAAGTGTTATTTGCGCTTGCTGTTAAAACATTATTAGCATGAATACATGGTTGAAAGAATGTATGGTGACTCAGGTGGAGACAAAACAAAACATGATGTAAGAAATGCAGAGAACTCCATTTTCTACAGTTGCTGCTGATGTTCCAGTCTTTTGCTGCCCCAGTCTTTTGTAAGTCATTTTTTTTTGAATGAACCAATTTTGCATTCTTCGTAAATGGCATCCCTGTGTCTGTGTGTCCTGCATGAACTCTTGTGACTGATTGAAAACTTGGGCACCTGGCTTATTGTATGTATGTTTCCTTTCTTATGTAGCAAACCTACTCTTCTTACTCTTCTCAATACGTGGAGAGTTGGAGACGATGATGATAGCTGTGTGCCTGATCGCCATTGGAATCGTATTGACTGCGAACGCAATCTCCTGCCGCGTTCAGACATTTTTTTTTGCTAACGCCAAGTTCTTGTAACCATGAATGTGATTGTAGACTTGCTACCGTCCAGGTCCAGGTCAGTGTATCATAAGTAAATTGCTGCAAAAATGAGGAGTCCTTTGGACCACTACAAATCAGTGGACAGCAGTAGCAACCTCAGCCTCAGGGTAAGAAATTGAGTTGTGGAATTTCAGTCAGAGTCGCGCTGCACTGATAGCTCTGTACCTCCTTATCTCTGGAATTTCAGTCAGTGTTCAGTGTCGCATATACATGGACCAAACTAGTGGACAGCAGCAACAACCTCAGTCTCAGGGTAAGGAAATTAAGTTGGATTTCTTGCTGCCACACGCATTCCGATTTAGTCGGTGGTAATTTCAGCCGTATTAAAAACATTCTAATGACCTCAAAGTTCAGCAGAAGACTACAAGCCAAGAATGCAACCTCCTGCCGTATGTGTTCTTGCGATTACGAGTGTGATTGTAGACTCGCTGCCACCCAGTCCCGCATCTTCAGCAGTAAACAGCCCTTGCGAGAACAAGTCCTCTGGCTCATATGAACTACTACAAATAACTGGACGGCAGCAGCAATCTCACCGCCAGGGCACCTCGGTCTCAGGGCAAGGAAAGTCCAGTATTTGTCATCCGAATTTCTACAGCAATAATTTGAGACATGTAATCGTCGAAACGACTTGTAGACCGAGAACAGATTGCCACAGCATTCCGATTTAATCTGCCTTAATTTCGGCCATATAAATAGCATTCAAATGCTTTCGCAAAAAAAAACATTCAAATGACTTGTATACATGCAGCAGAAAACTACAAGATACGAATGTGACCTCCTGCTGTATGTGTTCTTCCGAGTACCAGTACAGCTGTAGACTCAGCTGCCATATGTGTCTGGCATCTTCAGAAGAGAATCATGAATGTGATTGTAGATTTGCCGCGAAAATGAAAATTCAGGCCCAGTATCATTAACATCAAGTAAATTTCTGCAAAAAAAGTACATTTCTGCGAAAATAACGGGTCATTTCATTACAAATTCATGTAAATTGCTGCATCAGTCTCAAAGGTAAGTTGAAAACAAAACAAAAACCTCCATCAAGTCCAGTCATATAAGCGTTGCAGCGACTTGGAATTCCATCCGAGATGCAATGCAAGCATATATAGTCCAGCTCAGAATGACTTGGATTTCAGTCGGGAATTGCAGCTGAGATCCATCCAAAACTCGTGTGGTGTTGCTGTGGCTTCATATCGACCATTGCAAAAGCAGTGGACAGCAATAGCAAGCCCAGTCAGTCTCAAGCACTGAAAAAATAGCGCTCTATAGCATCGCTAATAGCGTGCTACAGGAGAACACGCTTGCTACAGGAAAACACGCTTGAAATGACTTGGAAGCCCAGCAGGGAATTACCGCAGCTAAGAATTCCTGCAATTTCAACCGTGATTGTAGACTCGCTGTCAACCTTCAACTGCAAACACTTGGGCTCGTATGAACCACTACAAACTCTCAGTTGTGTAAACACGAAAAGGGAAACCGTGCTTGCGAGGCTCCATTTGGCATCGCAAAAGGGTACAGCTCCCTTCCATACAGATGCAAACAACGATTCAACACGTGGAACAATAAACGGGTGGAATTTGCCAATCCAGCACTTCCTGCTTTAAAAATGAGCAACTTCCTGGAATGCAGTTAGTTCAGACCAAACATACTATAGTGCAGCAGTTATCTCTCATTAATTTCCTGTTATTAGTCTTAAGGCAAATAAAAAACGGAGGGACCAGGGATGGATCATGATCACATTAGATCGACGGTGCTCGCATGCTTTCCAAACCAGAGCTGAGAAGCACACTCAAACACACACGTTTTGGTGATAGATGTGGCTGAAATTGTCATGGCTATAGAGAAGAGCTGCTATGCACAAGCATGTGCATAAAGCAACAGACGACGAAATCAAACTTGAAATAATACAAGGGTATTCAAAAGCATCTTGCTACATTAGAAACTTAGCTAGACTAAAGCACACTTGGCAAATTTTCAGATAACATAATACTGCCGACCACGTTGACGCATGACAAACTCCTTGATAATAAAAAACTGCAGCAGCCCTTTCTTCACCCTGGAGAACACAAAAGCATTAATCTCCACGTAATCCAATACAGATAAAGATAAAAATTAACAGAAGCACCTATGTAACATAGTGTATGAACAAGATGCATGTACAAACTCATGATAAGCTCAGCATTATAAAGAAGAGCTATTACCATATAACCCTCAAAAAAAAGATGAGCCATGTCTCCTACGAATACCAATGACAATAAAGAAATCCTTCAGCCATTTCCACATGAATTTGTTGGGTGGCGGAGTTAAAGGACGTAACTGATCTTTGTAATAACGAAATGGCTACCATATATTGCTGTCAACTTATATATCATGAAACAGCTAAACCATGGGAGAACTCCTAGAAATACAACATTTGGTTCATCAGCATAACAATATGATCCAAAAAGGTTTCATTATTCACTTGGCGTCCCCACTAATTTAATAGGTTTTTTGTGTTAATAGCATGTGTGAATCCCAATAGTCGAATGGTTAGTAGTTTGAGGGTGCATGCCCAGATTGGCAGTTGCAGGCGCTTAAAAGAATGATGTTACTGACGTTCCATTTTAATAAATGGAGCGGGGCGTGAGCCTTTTGATCTATCAAAAAAACGTGTGTACAAACTCATGATCAACTCAACAACATAAAGAAGACCTATTTCATATGCGCCAAGAAAAAGATGTATCATCATATTACTGGCTATATCTCCTAGGAATATCAATGACAACAAAACAAAGCTTCAGCTTTTACACATGAATTTGTTGGATGATGGAGTTGAATGATGTGACTTGTGTTTGTAATGACAAGATGTGCTACTAATATATTGTTGTCAACCTATAGATTCCGAAATAGTTAAACCAAGAGAGAACTTCGGGCATACAACATTTTAATCATCTGGATATCACTAATGGCCAAAAAGGTTTTCTTGGCATCACCACCAATTTAATTGCTTGTCTGTGTTATTACATGTGTGAATCACTATAGCCGAAACGACAGTAGTTTGACGATGCATGCTAACCACAGTGTCCGCCAGATATTTTCCGAAGAGAAAATCAAACAGTTCAAATCTCACAAAGTATATTCAAAAGATCTTACCTGGTGAACCATTCAGCACATCAAACCAGAAAGTCATCCTATGTATGGCGCAACATTTCAGCTCCATCACATCCACCAACAATGGTTGTGCCTATAAGCATAACGCATGCATTTAGTAAAATTCCAAGAAAAAAAACAAATGGATATGAGAAGGCATCAGTGAATCTGTCGGTTACATAGATGAATTGGCAAATATTGAAAAAATAGCCTGCTACTCATACAGCCAATAGATAAAAACCACATATGTTGCCTTTTGCAAGGGATATTCTTGAAAGCAGTAAACATAGCTACCTCATAATGAGAAATTTAGGTCATAAGAAAGCAATACATGGCCTATAATTTATCTCACATCTACTCATCCCCCTCATGTCAAGAATACAAAATAAAAACGTGCCAAACTCATAAACATTACCAACAAAATTGATCTTGAGTATTTAAACTAAATAAATGGAGCATGATTAGAGATAACAAACAGGAAAGGTGGTACAGATGTACTAGTCACTTGCAAGACGGAATTGAGCAAGTGACAAGGAAAACTACTATTCCTGAAGGTACGGTGTCAATGAAAGTTCTTTTATGGAGTTAAGAAAAATAGCAAGATTAAAAGTACTAGATAAAAGAATTTAGCTAGCCAAGTTTCCAAACATGCCGAATGAGTTAACCATTTGACATTTGAATTCACATAGTAACTCATTTCATTTAACATTTGATATGTTATCTCCCGAGGATGAAGACAACTATATTGAATGGCAACACAATGTACAACTATATTAAATGAAACAATATTGTTATAAGTTCATCCATATAGCGAAGGTATTCGAGCATCTATGGAAAGACATAAAAGGACAATCCTACATTGCGAGGGCTAATGAAGAAGAATCACTTGGCATATAGAAACTCTTGAAAGAATGATGAGCAATAACATACTGGGTTTCACAAAATTTCTTCAATTGCATAGACTTCAGTTGAACTATATATACATTGTGGCCCACATATAGAAATATTTCATCAGTATCCTCAGCATATCTCAGTATAAATAACAACCCTGGCCACTCGCTTTTAACCCCAGGAGGGATCCCATCAATGTTATGCATGTCAATGGTCTTCCACAACACCCATTTGGTAACACCTTGACAATTGACCTTCCTTTGCCACATTTGAATGTTATGGTAATAGTGAGACAATATAGCGATACCAACAGCTCCATCCATGATCTGGATGACCTCACGCATGTTAAAAAAGTGATGTGCGTCATCTATAGTGGGAGGGGCACTGACCAAAGCTAGGATGTGCCCATCCAAATCAAACTCAATCATGTAATCTCTGCACAACCAGTAAAGTGCATTACCAACTAGTGACCCATGATTACCGCCACCAGGAAGCTCACATGGAGTCGGAGTTGAGATGACGTCGCCCCATATGTTAGCCTTCGAAGAGTAAACAGATGCTAAGATGAGCTGTGGACCACTATAGTAGGTGATCGTGGATAGCAAGATCACCTTGAATGGGCTCAAGTGGCAGTTTCCATGCACATGGTCATGATCAGTAGCAGCACAGAGCACCGCCCCGTTGACATAGCGTTTATTGAACTCCGGCGAAATGGACACACGGCACTCCTCGCCGGTCATGGGGGCAATGACAGTAAGCTCCTGCTGCAGTGAGAGCATGATGAGAACACGACCGTGGCGGCACCCAAGCTGTCGGACCCTCGAGCGGTTGCCGCTGTCAACGCCGTGGAGACGCGGTTTGAAGCGCTGAGGAGGGATACAGTTGGGAGGGTCCATGACGGATTTGAACATGATGCCATCCGCACCGTTCTCGAAGAAACCGAGGAGGGGAGCCCACTACTAGGAAAAGGCCTACTAATGGGGCACCAGTTTTGCCTACTAATGGCGCACTACTGGTGCGCCATTAGTATCACGCCACTAGTATTTTTTACTAATGGCGCACCACTGGTGCGCCATTAGTATCTGGTATACTAATGGCACACCATGCAGTGCGCCATTAGTATTGCCCACAGTGCGCCACTAGTGTGTGCTATACTAATGGTGCACCACATGGTAGTGCGCCATTAGTAACAATTTTTTTTTCATTTTTTCTTAATCTCAGGTCACTATTTCACATATGAGATATCCAACACATATATATATACAACAAGCATCCATATAACAATCATATCCAACACACAAGTTTCATCATATATACATACATAGCCAACACATAGTTCCATCGTTACATATTACAAAAGTTTCACATTGTTCATCCAACACCGTTATCCATCAATTCACAAAAGTTTCACATTGATACAAAATAAAAACACAAATGGAAAAGAAGCACTCCATCCATGCAAGCTTCCGTGAATTAAATCAAATCTGCAAAATGATAAACAAGAAGTTAGAAGAAGAAGAAGAAGATTAGAAGAATACTAGAAGAAGAAGAACACTAGAAGAACACTAGAAGAAGAATAAGAAGAATAAGAAGAAGACTATAAGCTTATTATGTAAACTTGATCATTTTGTGCTAACATAAGTAATTTTGGAGCTAACCTATAGGAAACTAAGCATATAAGCTCTCTAAGTTAGCATATTAGAGCCAACTTAGGTAAAATGAAGCCAACCTATGTCATTTTGGAAAAGAAGAAGAATAAGAAAAATAAGAAGAAGACTATAAGATTATTATGTAAACTTGATCATTTTTTGCTAACATAAGTAATTTTGGAGCTAACCTATAGGAAACTAAGCATATAAGCTCTAAGTCAGCATATTTGAGCCAACTTAGGTAAAATGAAGCTAACCTATGTCATTTTGAAAAAGAAGAAGAATAAGAAGAAGACTATAAGCTTATTATGTAAACTTGATCATTTTGTGCTAACATAAGTTATTTTGGAGCTAACCTATAGGAAACTAAGCATATAAGCTCTAAGTTAGCATATTAGAGCCAACTTAGGTAAAATGAAGCTAACCTATAGGAAACTAAGCATATTAGAGATAACATAGGTAACTAAGTATATATATATATATATATATATATATATATATATATATATATATATATATATATATATATATATATCATTATCATTTTGGAGATGTGACATACCTGACATAGTTCAGTTCTCATTGTTCTTCTCCTTCTCCTTCCTCAGCCTGATGCGCCAAGAGCGGCGAGGCAGTAGAGGCAGTGGGATGTAGTCTTCTACCACAATTGGCGTGGTCATGTCGCCCAGCTGTGGGATCGCCGGCGCCACCACCGGTGCGTGGTCATTGTCAGGCACCACCACCATCGCGAGGCCATCTTCAGGCAGGACGGACACGACCATCGCTAGGTCATCCTCAGCCACCTCCATCTCTTGCCCATGGTCAGCCACCACCATCTCTTGCCCATGGTCAGCCACCACCATCTCTTGCCCTTGGTCAGCCACCACTAGCGCCAGGTCATCCTCAGCCTGATGCCCATCGTCATCCTGCAGCTCCTCATCCCCACTCTGCTCCTCTTCTTCCGCACTCCAGTCCGGATCATCCTTCTTGTTGTCTATGTTGCTGCCAGAATCGCTGTTGCTTTCGCTAAAGCCAGAATCGGTGTTGCTTTTGCTACAGCCATAGTCGCTGCTGCTTTGGCTGTAGCCAGTGTCGCTGCTGCTGCTCCCATTGCCTGTCCAAATGCAATAATGACCGTTAACAATCGATGTGAGACAAAGCCAAATATAGAGGAATAAGAAGAGGCAGAACGTACTGGCATCATCATCGTCAGCGTAGCGCATGCGACACATAGTCGCGTTGAACACCTTCAAGATGAGCATGATGGCGTGTTCGTCATACCTGAAGAGAAGGAAGTACCCCAGCCGCAGGTCGTAGGCACGGTAGAACTTCTCCCACCCACGATACAAGTACATGTGGCCCTCCTTGATCACCAACTCCACATCCCACTGTCTGCGAAACCCGCTGTCGGCCTGTCGCAGCTTCACATTATTTGGCGGATCTTCACCCAGCATGTTCATAAAACTGTCAGGCAACCTCTGCAGTTTGGGACAATGAGTGTTGTAGCAAACAACAGATATCATAATGAGATGGGTGAAGGGGAGATCTCTCGTTTTATATACCTGCGTCATGGATGATACTGAAGTCCCAAGTATGATACTAAAGAACTCAGAAGCATCCAACTCGTACTGTGGTGTGCAGAGCGGCGGTGGCTGCTTCCCCCCATCTCTGATAAGAAGTAGAAGAGTCCAATTAGTACCCTTACAACAGATCATAAAACATGCACGGAAAATTTCAGCATGACCTTTGCTAAAAATAGGACATATGGAGTACCCAAATTTGCCGGAACGGAAGTTAATCGACATTCCGGCAAACTCAAGGGCCTCTTGGGGTACCTGCAAATTCATCATGACACAATGATCGGAGACAAAACCCAGCAACTTTACAAGTCTTTCACAGATTTGTTTGCAAGTTCTGATATGTAATAAAGATGAGCCTCAAAGATGAGCCTCCAATGCTGATTTGTTTGCATTGTTTTAGGAGTATAAACTGAGTATGCAAACTGGATATACACTGAATTTAAATAAATTTACAAAAAAATACCATGTGCTTGTGGGTGTGGTGTCCTATTTGCAGAAAAATACCATGTGTAAGTGGAGTGTAGTGTTCTGCAGAAGCAGATGTTCAGTTGGGTTTCTGCTACTTGCCAATTGCAAAGAGTACTGCTGTTGTAAAACTACTGTAAATCTACTCCTCTATACAAATCTTAAAAGCATGTCTACTTCACCTAAAATTCACCTAAGAGCTACTACAAGCAGGTCTACTTGCTTTTGGTGTGTTCTTGCACAACTTGTTTCTCTGCAATGCCACATAAGCATGTGTGCTAAACCTCTGTCTAACAAGTATTGAGGCAAACAAATATTGCTCCCAACTGAACATTTTCAGTTAACTGTAGCAACAAGTATTGGAACACTGTGCTCAAAAAGTTCAGTTAACAGTATTGACTGCAACTCATTGAAACAAAAAGGGCAGATAATCCTTTTAACCATTCTGTGAGTTTTGAATGAGCTGGTTACTTGGCTGCTGCTATGTCCTAGTACTATGCAAAAGTACTACTCATTTGATACGACGATGATAGCTCTCCGGGTCATGGTCAGGAGTAGGCTTGGGACATGGACCTAATTTAGCATTTAGTAACATCATCAATTATGATGCCAAACTAGTTTAATCCCTAGGAATTAGTTGTTAACATAATCACCCAGGGCCCCAACATTAGGCGATAATGAGCTTCTTTTGCATAGTTTTCTACGCGAAAGCGATGCGAAAGGAAAGATTTTGTTTTGTTTGCGCCAAACAAGGCCTACTAATGAAGCTCCAACTACGAAGAAGAATCAGACCCTATCCACCAAGATATATTGGCGTATGAGACTGCCATAATCTTGATGAAGTATCTTTGTGCAAAGAACAGGCACAAATTGAAGTGAGCATCTGAAACCATGAGGCCGGCTAAAAGTTTTTGAGCACATCTCCAAGCTACTACTAGAGTTTATCACTTGAATCCATGGACCGTCCAGCAAAGCAAGGCAACCAAGAACAAGACATGGCACAAATCCCTTTCTTATCGACGCAAACTCAGTATAATCTTTTGGAATAAGGCTGTCAAACTAGCAATTATATACTATGTGATTCTTTTTTTGCTCAAAGGGCCTACTCTACTATTTAAGCTCAAATAATGAAGAAGAATCAGACCCATCCTCGAAGATATATTATTGGCATAGTATAAAACTGTCATGATCTTGATGAAGTACACTGCAGATGTATCATGTTGATACTGCTATATATCAACAAATCTGCGAGTTGATGATTACACACATAAAGCTTGCAATGATGAAGGAAGCACTCATGTCAAATACTAGCAATGACTAAAAACTGAGAATTTGATGTCAGTGCATAATTTTATCCCTCCCCTGCCTTCCATCTACTCTGCATCTGATGCATACTACCAGTTGTGACAGCATATTCAGAAAGTGCATTCTGCAGGGTGCGGCCACAGCGAGGCAGGGCGTGGGTGGCGCACGGCCACGCGAGGGGCGGCCGGCGCGGTGAGCACGAGCCCGCAGGGAAGTGGTGGGCGGCACAAACGGCGACTAAACAAGGGGAAAAGAGGGGGAATCGATGGACACGCTCACCGCGGAGCTGGGGAAGGAGACGGCGAGGCCGACCGTGGTCGGGGCAGCGCGGATCGACGTCGAGAAGCAGTGGTCGGTGATGAGGAAGAAGAGGTCGATGCGCTCGATCCTTGATGACCCGGTTCCAATCCGTGGACGCAGCTCCGGTGGCCGCGGTGACGTGGACGTGGGGCCTCCTCTCCTGGTGGACGTGGGGCGGCGCCGAGGCTCCAAGTCTCCGGCGGCTCCGAGGGTTAGGTAGGGAGGCGAGGGAGGCGACGCTCGCGGGGGAGGCGGGGCTTGGGGGGGAGGCGGCGCTCGAGGGGGAGGAAAGGGAGAGTGAGGCGGCGGGGGCGCGTGGGTGGTTGCGGCGGACGGAGGCGGCGGACGACGGGGGCGCGTGGGCGGCTGCGGCGGCGGCGTACGGTTGGGGTCGATCGAGTGGGGAATCTGGCGAGGGAGGGAGGGAGGCCACAATGCGAGGGAAAAAATTAATAACCCTGGCACTAATAGCGCACCATATGCTTCTGGTGCGTCATTAGAAGTTTTGCAAAAAATTAAAAAAAAGGCGCACTGTGGCACGGTGCGCCATTAGTAGTTTTGTAAAATAAAAATAAAAAATAAACAACAGTAGTGGCGCACCATGTTCCTGGTGCGCCATTAATATCTTCCACACTAATGGCGCACCAACGCACCACATGACAGGTGCGCCATTAGTGTCCATTCCATTTATAACCTTTTTCCTAGTAGTGGGCGGCTTCCTGTGGTGTGCACAGAAGCCACGATGGAACCTGGGGTTGGTGACGGCGCATCGCCACCGCTTGCAGACGGCGGGAGGCGCGTGGAAGAGAGGAGGGCTGCGGCGTGAGAGCGGAGGAGGATTTCCCTCAGGAGATCGTCGTCTTCAAGCGGCGAGGCCAGCGCTGTCGGTGAGATGCCGTGGTGGATCACTCCGGCGCCCTCCTCAGTGCTGTCGTTTTCGGGGCGGGGGCATGTGCTGCATCGGCCAGCCAGTCCGGTTCCTTGCTCGCTCGCGTGGACCTGGGGATGGAGGCGCGGGCTGGGGTTGCAGCGGCGGCGAGGGGCCATCCCGGTGGCATCCTGGGTGGCGCTCATTGGGGCGCCGCCGAGAAGACCTAGCCAGCCAGCCAGAGGAACACACGGACGGAGTTGGTCCAGTTGAGTCGATTTTTTTGTTGGGCCAGGCTGACAAAGTAGTGACGTTGGGCCCCCGTCCGTCATGCTCTTGGTCTTGGCTGTTGCATGTCATGCTTTTGGTATAGTCCGTGAGGGGTTGCTACGCCGACAACTTACGATACGGGCGGACCCGCTGAGAACTGGACCAAGTGAGGAGGAGAGAAGAGTTGAGGATCGTATGGTGGAAACTCATGATCACTCCAGCACTATAAAGGAAAGCTATACCATATGGAAGCAGCGATTTGGTGCTCGGGCTGAGCTGCTCCCGAAATCGCTGGCGTTGATTGCTGCTTCGGGATCGCAACAAATCCTTCTGGCACGTCAGAACAACACCGCTGAATAATGAGGATACGGCGTGTATACAATATGAAACAGTACGTACGCGTGGGCCAGTTTGGTAGCGAGGGACGTCCCCCCGTGCGTGGGCCGTGCTGGTCCGTGGATGTTGGCGCTGAGCCGAGGCCCGGAGTGTTAGCACAGGACCTGAGCCGTCATACGGTCAAATCCTAGGCGCCGAATACAGGCCATTTGGTACAGGGCGCACACCCCCCTGTACACTTGGTTTTCGTAGCGGGCCGGCCCATCCTGCTTTCCTGTTTCCTTGAAAAACCTTCTTTATAAAACACGGAAAAGGCAGCTGTTTTCCTTGTTCCCTTTTCTATCCCTTTTTGTACCTTGTGTTTTTCTTTTTCTTAAAATGCGTGAACTATTTCAAAGGCGACCAAATTTTTCCAAAATCGGTGAACTTTTTCTAAAATTTGATGAACTTTTCTCAATTTTGATGAACTTTTTTAAAAAATCGATGAACTTCTTTTCAATTTGATGAACATTTTTTCCAAAGTTGATGAACTTTTTTCAAACTCGATGAACTTTTTGTACAATTTGATGAACTTTTTCAAAATTGATGAACTTTTTTTCAAAATTGATGAACTTTTTTTCAAATCAATGAACTTTTTTATTTTTGTGATTTTTCAACAAAATTGATATACTTTTTTTAGGGATTTCGCAAAAAAAAAAGTTGAGGGGAGTTCAATCGAGAGGAACGTACCTGTGCGCGATCACGGCGGTCTTTTCTTTTTCCGAGCGAGTGCTGCGAATCAAGGGGATCGATGCTGTCCTTTTTTAACGGGCCGGCCCAATCGCTCGTGCGTGTAGGCGCCAGCAATGAAATCGGGCGCCGAGAGCGCTGAGGAGGAGGTCTCGTCGTACGCACGTTTGGAAATTCACAGACGTTCCCGAATCCTCCCCCATCACAAGACACAACCCACCGCCCCTCCCCCACTCCCCATCGCGGCGGCGGCTTGTGCTTGTTCCGACGGAGCAGCAACGGAAGATGCCGAGCTCGAGTTCCTGCTGGATGCCGTGGACCGGTGAGTTGCACCTCCCTGCTTCTGGTCTATGGATTTTCAAGATTCGGTGGTACCACACGACGGCCGGCCACTCATCCTGCGTGCGCCGCCGACGGCCATGGTGTGACCTTTAGGTTCCCTCTGAGTGAGGAATGTGCGGACAGCCTTGAGCACCCGGATCCGGTCCCTCTAGCCCTGCTGTCGCGCCGTGATGCTCAATCTGGTATGCCGGGTGGGGTACTCAAATGCCGGGTCTAGCCGCGGGCAACAAGTTGGTAGTGGAAGCTCGGTGAGGCCAGAGGCCGAGCTGGGTCGTCGACGGAAGGCTTCACCGACTCAGTCTGCGCAGTCTATGGATAGGGTCAACCAGAGGCACACAGCTGGTACTTTCATCAATTGGATCGATTATGTTTTTGAAATACTGCAAGGTTACTCTGCTGTCTGCTCTGGTCTTTTCTGTGTTTAGCTTCGAAACTGGAAATGATGGGACGTGTGTGTTGTGCGCATTGACTGCCGGAAAAGCTAGCTGCTTGTGTGTGCGCACTCACTCTCAGTGAATCACGAAGAAAAACTGAGAGTCGTTCATTTAAAATTTCAGGCTACACCTTGGGAGTGCACCACAAAACAGAATGCCTTGTGCATCGAGGAGGAGTGCATTGGAGCAATCAATTTGCTAATACGCAGAAGAGCTGACAAAGGGTGTAATGAGGCCAGAACTAGGACTGAGTTTCGACTTATTTGGTGAGGCGTATGACATCTATAAGTTGTATTCGTGGAAGATTGGGTTCAGAATCAGGTATGGTAAGAGCTGATTGAATGTTGACCAAGTCGATGCAGGAAATTGTTTGTGGCTGCTAGGTGTCTATTGCCCAGCTTACCCTTTTTATCAGTCCGCCGCCGAGAGTAGACTGAAGAATTGAATTACTCGCATTGACCATGACATTGTGCTTTTGTAGTGTGCAGGGAAGCCGGAGGCCGAGAATAGCAGATCCTGTAGATGCGAGTGCCCTGCCTTGATACGTTTGCTGCGTGCGTTAGACAATAGTTGGTACATCATAGAGCACCTGTCTCTGACAATGGGAGAGAAGGTGCACTGGCCGTCGCACAAATACATTGAACTCTGGACATGTGCAATTGTTTTGTACGTCTCTTACTGATCAATTGATCTTTTTAAGTTGGCCTGAATACCTGAATATGATTGCTATTGCTAATTAACTTCTTATGATGATAATTTGATGGCACAGAGCATACATTTTAGACAAGGTAATAGATTCTACTTGTTTGGTATATGTGTTAGATTCTACTTGTGTGTGTAAGACAAGATAATGTTCTTGCAAAAAACACACCAAGGTAATGTCCTGCTATTGTTTGACTTGGACGAGGGGCTTCATTAGACGAAAACTATATGGTTGATTTTGCTGCATGTGTACCTTTTATTGTTAAAGTAGGCTCCTGGCACTTAAGTAAACAATGTCCACCTCATATTTTGTGATCAAGTAGCGTAGCATGGGCATCTTACTAGTATGTCACCACACTAACAATGCGGCCAAACGTGAGAAATGGGAGTGAATTGCGGAAAACCACCACATTGACGCATAGGTTTGCAGAAAACACCGTTTTATGAATTTCTGCCAGAAACCACTGATTCTCGGCTTAATCTTTTGCAAAAAACACTAGTTGACGGCTTTGTTCGTTTTAATGACAATTATGACAGATGGAGCCCACTCTGTGCTGATGTGGCGTAACGGTTCATGATAAACGGCGTTAGACAGGGTCTTTTTGTCAAAAACTCCTTACCTTTCTAAAAAAAATCTCTGTGCGTCCCTGATCCAGATCGGGATCCAAATCTCTCTCGTACTCCTGATGGGTTTGCTGCTCCTCCTCTCTCTCTCGTTCTGCCGGCGGATGCCCGGGCTTGCTCGCTGGCCTCGCGGGCCTCGGACGCCACCAACAACGCCTAGCCGAGCAGCAGCAGCTCCACCTACTACTGCTGACGCCATGCTCGACCTGCCCAAGCCCGACGATGACACCGCCCTACCGCCGCGCACACCGGGCGCCGCCGCCTCGCCGAGAGGGCTCGCCCTCGTGTGCGCCGACCTGCTGCGCCGCACCTCGCCGAGAGGGCTCGTCCTCGCGTGCGCTCCTCCTACCGGTCGCGGGAACTGCTAGACCGGCCACGGCGGCATCCTGCGCTCCTCCTACAGCGAGCCCCCCCACTGCCCTCCTCCTACCGGCTGCAGGGCTGCCAGACCACGGCGGCATCTGCCCCCCTCCCCCCCGCGACGCGCAGACCTGCTCGTCGCCGGTGACCTGCTCGCCTTCGTAGCAGGCGTCGCGGCGCACGGGCGTACGTAGTTCTCCATGCCCAGCCTGGTGCTCGACCTCGACGCCGGCGAGGTCCATCTGCCGGCTTGGCCGCCGTCCCAAGCCGGCGACGAGAGCCCATGGGAGCCGTGCTGCAGGTTCTGTCCACGGGGTTTAATTGCGTTTTTGCTTTATGAGTGAGGGGTGTCTATGTAAAATTTCAGGGACTAGTTTGTAATATTAGATCAAACGCCGTCTAACCTAAGCCGTTATGCCACGACGTCAAATGTGAGCCCCACATGTCATAATTGAGGTTAAAATGCCCAAAGCGACCGGTTAGTGTTTTCTGCAAAAAATTAGGCCGAGAATCAGTGGTTTTTGGCAGAAATTCGTAAACCCGTGTTTTCTCCAAACCTAGCTGTCAATGTGGTGGTTTTCTGCAATTCACTCGAGAAATGGAGTAGAGTTGTTTATGAGGTAACAGTGAAGGATGATGGTTTGGAATTTGTGTGTGAGTGGACATTTCGAGCACATGGGAATGCTTTGCTGCTATGTCTTAAGGGTAATGTATGCCGCCCATCAATCTTGCTTTGCGCCTTGGTGTATTTGATTTGTTGCGAGTTTGACAGGTACAGTTTTTTGTTTGGACCTTGTTAAGATACCCACGAAGCACATTGTGAAGAGGTGGACGAAGGATGCGAGGGATATATTGCGGAATCTCGTGCAGTACCAGAAAGACCAATCGCTGAATAAGTCTTTCACTTGCAGGCACTCGACTCTTAACGCGCAGGCCATGGATGTTGTCAGAATGGCCGATGCAAGCACAGAAGCTTTTGAGCATATGTCGGTTGGCCTGAAAGCATTGATAGGGGAGAAGAGGGTGGACTGGGATTTGAGGATCGTCAGGCCAGGATGCCTTCCGGAAAGTTAGCCCTTAGCTGGTAGCTGGCAATGAAGCGGTTGCATTCATACGAAATGGTCGTGCAGGTCGGAAGAAAGTGGTGGCCTTTATATCAGTGTGAATATAGTTCATGGCCTGGTGCCTCCGGAGAAGCAAAGAGGGGTCGGCAGGCCGACGAATAGCCGAGGTAAAGCACTGTTTGAGGGATTGAGCAAACGGACGAGGTTTTGTAGCATTCGCCGTCATGAAGGTCACAAAAGAATGACATGCCCTGACCGGGGGATCCCCCTAAGCAACCCCGTAAACCCAGGGAATGCAGAACTGTGGAATGGAAGGCCACTGTCAGAATTAGATTTGACAATTGACTTTAGTTCTGTAGTTTATAATCCAAGGATTTTCTTGTGTGTTTTTGCGAACAATGCTCACACTTGTTCCTCCAGGTCCAGGGCATGAAGTGTGTACCATTGTAACGATGAGTAAAACTTCTGTTGAACTTTTCTGTAATGCTGAATGAACTTTGTTAAAGTGGTCTGATGATGCGCATGTCAGTATTTGTATGACCGACATCGCACACCGTTTTGAGCTAGCAGTGTGGACTGTTGTTGCTTTAGCTGTGTATTTGAATGAAGTGGTGATGGCACGTGGCACGTCCACTATTCAACATCTTGCAGCGGTGCATGTGAGGGTTGTGTCCCGTGTGGTTTAAATTTTGAACCGCCGGCTGAGTACATGCGTTTTTTTTCAAAAACTGAAGGGTCAGCTGGTGACTTGATTTCAAAACCAGAAACGCCCAGCCGCGCAATGTCTCCATCGGCCTAAGAAGCGGCCGAGAGTGGTATGTCGAGGACGACGGCCAGCAGTAACGACGGCTCAGCGAGGTGCATGAAAATCCCTGGGCCGTTCCCCACAGCCTGTTCCGCCTGTAAGGTGACGCCTCCTGATGCAATAAATGCAGTAAGGCCCACACATTGTTTAAAGCAGATACAGTGGGAATACGTTGAGAATACAAGCGAGGGCACACATCCTCATGCGAGCTAATGGATGTGATTTCAGGAGCAGCTGAGCCCGGGCTCAGAATCGAATTTTCCAGGTATCCCTTAAAAAAAGATGAGCTATATCTCCTATGAATACCGATGACAACAAAATAAATTCTTCGGCCTTTTCCACATGAATTTTTTGGGTAGCGGAGGGGTGGCGGAGTTGAATGACGCCACTGATGTTTGTAATAACAAAATGGCTACTAATTTAATGCTTTCAACTTATATATCATGAAACAGCTAAACCATGGGAGAGCTCTTGGAAATACAACATTTGGATCAACTGCCTCACATTATGATCCAAAAGGAGTCACTATTTACTTTGCATCAGCCACCACCATTTTAGTTGTCTTTCTGTGATATCCCAATAGCCAAATCGTTAGTAGTTTAAGGGTGCATGCCACCACATTGGCTGCCATATATTTTCCGAAGAGAAAATAAAACGGTTAAAATCTCACAAACTACATTCACAAGACCTTACTTGTTGACCTGTTTCGGCACATTAGCACACCAAACCAGACAGTCACCCTATGTCTCATGCTGCAGTTCAGATTGATCACATCCACGAGCAATGGCTGCGCCTACGAGCATAAGAATGATCAGACAATAGTGAGTCTGTTACGTAGATTTATGGGCAATTATAAGGCAGACAATTCACTATTGTATTTATGTTTCATAGTTGACTATTGGCAACAGATAAACAAAACTATATGTGTTGCTTCTTGCAAGCAATATTCTCAAATGTAGTACAATGTATCCATAGCTCTCTAATAATGAAGAATTTAGCTTATAAGAAATCAAGACAGGCTCTACAATTTATGTCATGTGAACTCATACCTCGTCATGTGAAGAAGACAAAATAAAAACATGTCAAAACTCATAAATACGACCAAAAAAAGTGATATCGGGTATTTAAGGAGCCTGACTAGAGTTAACAAACGGGAAAAAAAAGGTGTGTTACAAATATACTAGTCATGCATTAGAGTCTTGAACAAGTGACAAAGGAAACTATTATTCCGTAAGGTGTGGTTTTAAAGAAAGTTCTTTTACGGAGTTACAAAAAAATATCAAGATTAAAAGTGCTGGATAGAAGAATATAGCTAGGTGACGTCCCAAACATACCGAATGAGTTAACCATTTGACATTTGAATCTACATTATAAGTCATTTCATTTGATATTTGATTTATTATCTTCCAACGATGAAGACAACTATATGCTAAACAGTATGTCTATAAGTTCATTTGTCTACAAAGGTATCCGAGCATCCATATACAAAACATACCAAGACGAAGTTACTCCTATGATACAAGGACTAATGAAGAATAGTCACCTGGCAGATAGAAACTCTTGAAAGAATGATGACAATGAAGATGAGTGGTTTCACAAAGTTTCTTCGATTGCATCGACTTAAGTTGAACCATATATACACTGCAGCCCACATATATAAATATATCATCAGTATCCTCAGCATATCTTGGTCTAAATATCAACCCTGACCTCTCTCCTTCAATCTCAGGAGGGATCCCATGAATGCTATTCATTTCAATGGTCTTCCACAGCACCCATTTGGTAACACCCTGACAATTGACATTCCTTTGCCACATTTCGATGTTATGGTAATAGTGAGTCAGTATGGCAAGACCAACAGCGCCATCCCTGACCTGGATGATCTCACGGCTGTCATAAGTGTGGCGGACGTGATTTATAATGGGAGGCGCTCTGAACAAAGCTAGGTTGTGTCCATCCAAATCAAACTCAAATATGTAATCTCCGCGTCCACACAGCCAGTAAAGTGCATTACCAATAAGTGACCCATCATAACTACCAATATTACGAAGCTGACATGGAGTCGGTGTTGAGATGAGATCGCTCCATGTGCTAGTCTCCGACGAGTAAACACATGCAAAGGCAAGCTGGGGACCACTTCGGTATCTGCTCGTGGACAACAAGACCACCTTGAATGGGCTCGAGTGGCAGCTTCCGTGCACGTGGTCATGGTCAGTAGCAGCGCAGAGCACCGCCCCATCGAAGTAGCAGTCCCCCTTGAATTTCGACGGAACCATCAGGTGGAGCTTCTCGCCGGTTATGGGAGCAATTACAATAAGTTCTGCTTGCTGCCAGGGCATGATGAGGAGCCGACCGTGGCGGCACCCGAGCAATTGGACCCCCGTGCCACGGGCATTGTCAATGCCGTGGAGTCGCATGTCAAAGCGCTGAGGAGGAATGCGGTTGGGAGGGTCCATGACGGATTTGAACACGATACCATCCGCGCCGTCCTCGAAGAAACCGAGGAGGGGCGGCCTCCGGTGGTGTGCACAGAAGCGGCGGTGGAACCTGGGGTCGGTGACGGCGCATTGCCACCGCTTGCAGACGGCGGAGGCACGGGGCAGGGAGGAGGGCTGCGGCGGAAGACGGAGGAGGACCTCCCACAGGAGATCGTCGTTTTCCAGCGGCGAGGACGGCGCCGCCTGCGAGCTGCGGCGGGTCACTCCGGCTGCCTCCTCACTCGCGTGCGCCTGGGGACAGAGGCGCGCGCTGCGCTCCACTCCGTCGCCCTCCTCGCTCGCGTGGGTCTGGGGATGGAGGCGCGGGCTACGGCGTCCGGTGTCCTCGGCCGTGCTCATGTCACCGGGTTGGATGTGGCTCAATAAAAGATACGTTTTCAATGCAAGCTGTTCTCCTTTTTCTCACGATATATAACAGCCGACCTGACGGATCTAACACAAATCCTCTAAACCTACACGGATACAGGCAAGCAAACTCCTAGCTGGAGCCGGACTCAACATGAACACGTACGTACTACTAATCCTAACCGGACTAACTAGTAACACCGGCGTGCAAGCCCGCTGGTCCTGTTTCTTCAGCACAAAACTGCTGGTGCGAGACTGACGAGCCCTCTACCTCACTCGTATCCAAATTTCTACACCAATAATATCAATCGTAAACGCCAAAAGCAAAACTGTGCCTCAAGGGTTCATTTGCCATCACACTTCTCTTCCATCCAAACAACGACTCAACTTTCTCTCTGTGCAAAAATTTGCCAGTCCAGCATTTGTTGCTTTTATTAAAAGAAAATCTCGAGCAACTTCCTGTAATACAGTGAGTTCGGGCCAAATAACATTTTTCTCTCCCTAGTCTCGGCTCTTGCAGTGCAGCAGTTATTTCCATCAGCGCTGCACTTCTCCCTTAATTTCATGCTATTAACCTCAAGGCAAATGAGAAAAAAATGAAGGCACACAGGTAGATCGTGATCGACGGCGCTCACACGCTTTCTAAGCCACAACCAAGAAACACACTCAAACACACAAGTTTCGGCTGAAACTCTGCCTAGCACAAACACATGCATAAACTAAAGGACGATCAAATCCGACTTGAAATCATACTAGGGTCTTCAAAAGCATCTCACTACATTAGAAACTTAGCTAGACTAAAGCGCATACTTAGCACATTTTTTGATATAATATAAAACACTGATGGCCACATTGATGCACACCGAACTCATTGACGACAAAAAAACTGCAGCAACCCTTTCTTCACCTGGAGAACACAAAAGCATTCATCTGCAAGTAATCCAGTACAGATAAAGATAAAATCTAACAGAAGCAACCATGTAATTATTTAGTTTATGAATATGAATATGAGTTTGAAGAAGAGCTATATCATACCCGCTCAAAAAAAGTTTAGTCATATCTCCTACAAATACCAGTGACAAAAAATTAATCCTTCTCGGTGTTATTAGCATGTGTGAATCCCAATAGCCGAATGGTTAGTAGTTTAAGGGTGCATGCTACACAAATTGCTGCCAGATATTTTCCAAAGAGAATCAAAACAGTTCAAATCTCACAAACTATATTTACAAGGCCTCACTTGTTGAACCGCTTCGGCGCATAGCACACTAAAGCAGACAGTCATCCTATGTCTCATGCAACATTCGAGCTCTATCACATCCACGAGCAATGCCTGCGCCTAGAAGCATAATCATGAGATGAAAACAATGAGCCTCTTTTGCATACAGGAATTGAAAAATATAGGAAAGACAACTCACTTGGTATTTATGATTTATAAATGACTATTGGCCACAGATAAACAAAACTACATATGTTGCTTTTTGCAAGGAATGTTTTTTTCAAGCAGTGTAATGTATACATAGCTTTTAAGCAATCAAGGAAGGGTCTAGAATTTAACTCATTCCTCCGCATTTGAATAAAACAAAATAAAAACATGCCAAAAATCATTAACACTACCAACAAAAAATATTTTGGGTATTTAAGGAAGCTGATTAAAAATAACAAACATGAGAAAAAAAATTAGAAATGTATTAGTCATGGTCATGAAAACTAGGATAATCTTGAACAAGTGGCAAAGAAAATATTATACCGGAATCTATGGTTTCGACGGAAGTCCTTTTATGCAGTTATAAGAAAAATAGAAGGACTAAAAGTACCTGATAGAATAATACAACTACTCCCTCCGTTCCTAAATATAAGTCTTTGTAGACATTTCACTATGGATTACATACAGATGTATATAGATGCATTGGGAGTGTAGATTCATCCATTTTGCTCCATATGTAGTTCATAGTGGAATCTCTAAAAATACTTATATTTAGAAACCGAGGGAGTAGTTGAGGTTCCAAATATGCTGAATGAGTTAACCATTTGACATTCGAATTTACATTATTGCTCATTCATTTGATATTTGTTTTTTTTTTTCTCCCAAGGATGAAGACAACTATATTGAATGATAACACAAAGTACGGCTAACTTAAATGATAACATATACTAAGTAGTACAGCTATAAATTCATCAGTCTAGCGAAGGTACTCAAACACCTATGTACGAAATACGAAATATAATAAGATTAGATTACTCCTATCGTATGAGGACTGTTGGAGAATAATCGCCTGCCATATAGAAACTCTTGAAAGAATGTTGGTACACAATATAATAGGTTTCACAAAGTTTCTTAGAATGCATCGACTTAAGTTAAACCACGTAGACACTGTCGCCCACATGGAGAAATATATCATCAGTATCCTCAGCATATCTCAGTCAGAATATCAACTCTGGCCTCTCTCCTTCATTCCCATGAGGGATCCCATGAACGTTATGCATATCAATGGTCTTCCATATCACCCATTTGGTAACACCCTGACAATTGACCCCTCTTTGTCACTTTTGAATGTTATGGTAATAGTGAGACAATATGGCGGTACCAATAACGCCATTCACCACCTGGATGATCTCACGCATGTCCAAGCGGTTATGCTCGGAGGCGCTCTGATCAAAGCTAGGCTCTGCCCATCCAAATCAAACTCAACTATGTAACTTCCCTGATTGCACATCCAGTAAAGTGAATTACCAATAAGTGACCCACGCCTATCAATGCCATGAAGCCCGATATGGAGTCGGCATTGAGATTAGATTGCTCCATATGCCAGTCTGGAGGAGTAAATACATGCAAAGGTGGAATGTGGACCATCATTGAGTGGCAGCTTCCGTGCACATGGTTGTGGTCGGCAGCAGCGCCGAGCACCACCCCATCGAGGTAGTAGCCCCTCTTGAACTTCGACGGGATGGTCAGGCGGAGCTTCTCGCCGGTTATGGGAGCAATTACAATAAGATCTTCACGTCGCGAGGGCATGATGAGGAGGCGACCGTGGCGGTACCTGAGCAGTCCGACTCCCGTGCCACTGCGACTGTCAATGCCGTGGAGTCGCATGTCGAAGCGCTAAGGAGGGATACAGTCGGGAGGGTCCAGGACAGGTTTGAAGACGATACCATCGACGCTCTGCTCGAAGAAACCGAGGAGGGGCGGCTTCCGGTGGTGTGCACAGAAGTGGAGGTGGAAGCGGAGGTGGAACCTGGGTCGGTGATGGCGCATCGCCACCGCTTGTAGACGGCGGTGGCGCGTGGAAGGGAGGAGGGCTACGGCGGGAGAAGGAGGAGGATCTCCCTCAGGAGATCGCCGTCTTCAAGCGGCGAGGACAGCGCCGCCAGCGAGCTGCCGCGGCGGCGAGGATGACTGCGGTGGATCACTGCGGATGCCTCCTCACTCGCATGGATCTGTGGCGGAGGAGCGCGTTGCACCGTCGAGCTACTCCGGCTCCCTCCTCGCTCGCATGGGCCTTGGGATGGAGGCGTGGGCTGCGGCGGTGGGCCACTCCGTTGCCGTCGTCACTCGCGTGGAGCTGGGAAGGAGCTGCTTGCTGCGGTTTCGATTGAGGCGGCGGGTCACCGCGTCTGCCACCTCACTCGCGTGGCTCAGTGGATGGAGACGCGTGCAGCGGCGGCAGGCGATTCCGGCGGCATCATTGGCGGCGTTCATCTGGGCGTCGCCAAGACCTAGACCTAGCTAGCTTAATCAGGTCTTTCACTTCTTCAATCCGCTCCGATGAACACACGTAGCGTGTACTAGACTTTGGAGATGTTTATGTACACTTCTTTTTGCGGCTGAATGTGAACTTCAAGCTCAGGCACTGAAATAGCGGAACCTCAATACTCTGCGTGGCATAAAATAATTTCTTTTAAATAACCGTTGAACCATACAAGCCCCATGGCAATACATCTTGCCGAAGCAATAATAACACATAAAAACATGGTATCAACCCAACACAAATAACAACCTCCAAACCTAGGGAGTTGAGTGATGCAACATGTCTTAACCATAATACAAGGCAACCATATTCAGTCAAAAAAAAAGAACATACAAGGCAACACTAGGACATGGACGTGGGGTGCATAGTGTGAAAAACACCACATGAGAGCTCTGGTAAGGTAATTCCGAAACCACCGACAAGGACCACGAGTAGTCGTCATCAGGGTCATTCACCATTTACAACCCCGCAGACGCACAACCCAGAGGGTGATCATTGTCAATATCAATTACAAATGAAGACGAGAGATATTTTGACTCATTGAGCATGCACGAAGACACAAAGATCCTCCACTGGAAGGCTGGTCATTGCCCAAGAGAGTGGGAGAACAAGTGATGAAGAAATGGTGTGATCTCAAAGAGTGCCACCGATGATATTCTCCAAGGGAAGGCTGGTTGTTTCCCAAGGTATGTGCGAAGGGGATGACACAACAACAGGCGCACCAAATGGTGGCCAGGTGAGCATTTTGGAGAAGGATCAAAAGGATGCTAATTTGTGAAGGAGTTCACCAGAAGGGGATGAACAGTCAATCATGGATGGTCATACCACATGACCAACACGAGGGGAGCACATGGCAGTGCTGCGACGCCATTAGGCACCGTTGTCGAATCCCTCGACAACACCATCATCATCGAGGATAAGGTTCCACTGCGATGCCCCAAGGAAGATGTCATGATGCCCACATGCGCCCATCATCGTTGAACTTTTGCTCAGAAATTAGGAGGACAAGAGGTTTGTCGCAACAATGACTTCATGAAGTTAACAACGCCCTTGGGCGTCGCCGCTGGAGCCACCTAGAGCCAGTTGGAACTTATGCCCCATCAGTACCAACATCCTCCAAATTCTCACACATCCTTCATGAAGCTTCAGTTGAGGTCAATATAAAGAAAGCATGGGCCTTCTGTGTCCTCTCCCGCGGGATGGAATGAAGACAGGGTGGTCGGCCACAAGATTCGAAGAACACCCGTCAGGACTATATCGCACTAATCAAGATGAAGCTCGGTTAGAAGTTGGTTGAATTTCATACGAGCTAGGGGTTACTGACGGTACATTTAGGCCTCTGGGAAGCCGGTCCACCAGGACGACGCCTAGGCCCAATAGACCACATTGTGATATGGGCCCTTCGCTCGGCAGGAAGCCCATTACCTAGAAGATTCTAGAATTGACAGGCACCCTCGGGACTCCCTGTCTAATGCAACCTCTAAGTCAGGTAGGCAATTCTATAACCCTAGATCTGGTCCCTTTATAAGGTGAGGCCGATGGAGTAGTCGAGGCATTAAACAATCTGCACCTTTGACTCAATAGATTAAAGTCCATATGCCTCCTCCCCAAGAAAAGTCTAGGGTTATCCTGCCTCCCACCGGTGCCGCCGTTGGTCCGTCTTGTCTCCGGTGCCGCAGTTGGTCCGCCTCGTCTCCTGCCTCCCGCTGGTGCTGTCGTTGGTCCACCTTGAGAATCACCTTCCTCTCCCACATTTGATGTTCAAGGTGAGACAATGCAACAAGACCAACAACGCCATCCTTTGCCTGAATGATATGAAAGTTGTCGAAATCATCCATGTTCATGCCAGGAGGCCCCTTGATAATGGCTAGGTTCTGCATGCCCAAATCAAACTGAGGAATGGAGTCTCCCTTATGCTTAGCCGACCAGTAAAGGGCATTACCTATAAGGGTCCTAGGACAAACACCAAAAGGAGTATCATCTGGAGCCTCTGTTGAGATGATATTGCCCCATGTGTCAGTCTCGGAGGAATAATCGCAGGCGTATGGATGCTTATAGCTTCTGTAGAACAGCAAGACCACCTTGAAGGGGAATGAGTGGCAACTGTCGTCCATGTGATCATGGGAAGTAGCGGCGCAGAACACCACCCCATTGACCAAGCCACCAATTCTCTTCAACCCCATCGGAATGGACACACGATGTTGCTACTTGCTGGTAATAGGATCACACACAACAACCTCTTCACGCACCCAACCGTTAACGATGACCCAGTGGGTGAGGAGGACACCGCCGTGGAGGGAATCCAGCGCCTTGCTAACCTGGGAGTTCTTGTAGTGTCGTTTAAGGAGAAACTCCCAGTGAGGATGCGGTTGGGAGTGGGGACCTGGACGGGGGCGAACATGATACGTTCGTCACGGGGGAAGAAGCCGAGGAGGGGCAGCTTGCGGTGGAGTGCATAGAACTCCCGGACAAACTTGTGATTGACGACAATGTCTTGCCACCGCATGCAGACGGTGGATGCGCAGGAGAGTGAGTGTAGGTCCGGGGGGAGGCGGAGCAGGATCTCCCGTAGGAAATTTTCATCTTCAATCAGGCAGGCAGGCGGCTCTGACGAGATACCGCGGTGGCGGCGGGACATGCCGTCTCCCTTCTCGCTCGCGTGAGTCACTTGGTCGCTCCCCTCACTCGCCTGGATCCGGATGCTGCGGCGCTTACTGCTACGGCGGTGGTTAACCACTCCAACACCATCCTCAGTGGCTTTGATTTGGGGATGGAGACGCGTGGTGTGGCGCTTTGTAGGCCCCATGGCTGTGGTATTTGCGAGGGGCTGCTCATTATTGCCTCGTAGGCGCGGGGAACATGCCTTGGCCTTCATTTGTGCTTCGTCCTTTTGCAGCTTCGTTCATCGGTCCCTTGTCCGGTGGCCGCCGCCTGTGGTCGTTTCTTCTGCTTGTTTCCATGGTTGTGGTCGCGCGTGGTGCGGCCTCCATTAACATGCGTGCACGTTCCTTGCGGCTGCCTGTTGTGGCGGCTTGCGGGGGCGGTCTCTTCGCCTATGGCGAAGATATTTTCAATTTTCATGAGAAGAAGACAATAAAAACATGTCAAAACTCATAAACATTTGAATGTCTTGCACTAGGCATGTTGTTGAGACTTTGGTCGAGCTTCATTGGGGCCAAGGGGGCCAATGCCCCCCCCCCTATATTTGTTTACAAAAGTAGGAGCTTAATTGCGACCCTAATAGCCACAACCTTTTGATTTTTGAACCCTTCGTCGAGACCCTGACACGAGCCAGGAGCTCCCCGGTCAATACGCTTGCGTGTGCATGTGCAGTCCCCTGCACCTGGAGAGCGGTACGGGTTGCGCTTAGTATTTTCGGTGCCTAGCAATGATCCATCCACGCCTTCCACGAAGAAACTGAGGAGTGGGGGCTTCCGGTGGTGTTGGAAGAAGCGGTGGTGGAACCTGGGGTCGGTTACGGCGCATCGCCGCCGCTTGCAGATGGCGGAGGCGCGTGGAAGGGAGGAGGGATGCGGCAGGAGGCGGAGGAGGATCTCCCACAGGAGGTCGTCGTCTTCAAGCGGGGAGGCCAGCGGCACCGGCGAGCTGCCGCGGCGGCAAGGACGATGACGACTGCGGAGGGTCACCCCGGATGCCTCCTCACCCGCGTGGATCTGTGGACAGAGGAGCGGGCTGCGGCGTCGAGCCACTCCGGGTCCCTCCTCGGTCGCATGGGTATGGGGATGGAGGCGTGGGCTGCGCGGCGAGCCACTCTGTTGCCGTCGTGACTCGCATAGATCTGGGATAGGATCCGTGTGCTGCGGTTGCGGCTGCGGCGGCGGGTCACTGTGTCTCACGCCTCACTCGCGTGGTTCAGTGGATGGATACGTGTGCAGCTGTGGCGGGCGATTCCGGCGGCATCGTCGGCAGCGTTCATGCGCCAAGACCTAGACCTAGCTAGCTTGCAACAGGAGATGAGTGGGGACTGGGGAGTTGCGTCGATTTGGTCAGAGGTTTACTTTTGGGCCAGTACTCTGCGCCGGTCAGCCGGCCCAAACTTTGGGCCGGTCCAACCGTGGCCGTTAGATGCGATGTACGGAAACCGTCAGATCGAAGAATAATGTCCCCACTTCGTATTCCCCGTGCCCACAACTCTCTTCCCCACCTCCTAATCTCAAATCGGGTGAGAAACATCCAGGACGGGAACTAGACGGCGAAGCTCACCAGATCGCCGCCTCTCACAATGGCGAGGCTGTACATCGTCTCCGGCCCACGGTGCTTGCTGGGGAACCTCCCCCGCTCTCAATTTTTGCTGCAAATCCAATCGTTGACCGGTTGCAACTTCCCCCTCGACTGATGGCAACTTTTCCCACCGGCGTTCCATGGTTGCAGCACTCCGATGCGTTGCCCCGGCCTTGCCGTCGACTGCATGAGTTTCCGCGACACAAAAGGCACCAAATGCACCATAAAAGCGGATGTAGCAAAAAAACTTGTCGGTCGTAGCAAAACACAACAGCAGTTGCAGCAAAAACGATGTCATCGTTACCGCGGGTCGCGACTCGCCATGAATGGACGTAGCAAAAATATTTGCCGGTTGTAGCAAAAATCGGCGATGCTTGCAAGAAAATCATCATCGCTGATTGACGAAGGTTGCAGCAAAAGCCGGTGGTAGCAAAAAAATACACTGTTTCCAGCAAAATCCAAAGACGATAGTAGCACAAATAGTGCTAGTTCCAGCAAAAACTAAGACAATGGTAGCAAAAATAATCATCTGGTTCCAGCAAAACTCAAAGACAATGGTAGCAAAAATTGGTGCTAGTTCTAGCAAAAACTAAAACAATGGTAGCAAAAAAATGAGCACTGGATCCAGCCAAATTCATAGATGATGGTAGCAAAAAAATCCTCTAGTTCCAGCAAAACAAAAACCCGGATGAAGCAAAAATTTCCGCTGGTCGCAGCTCCCACCGAGGCCGGTTCCAGCATCTTGTCCGCCCGTTGTAGCACAATGCAGCCGTCGTCCCCGATACAGCGGCCTGGGATTGTAGCACCAAAAGCTTCCAGCTTTCAGGTGAGGGCGGTTGCAGCACCACCCCTTGCCGGTTCCAGCACCCCCCCTGGGTTGGAGCTCGGATCACGGCGTGGCGGCCGTCGCGGCGCCGGCCAAGGGCAGCACCTCGTCGGATCTACGACGGATTTGTAGTGCGATGATGGTGGACATGAAGGAGAAGGAGAAGGAGGAAAAGCCATGGCAGAGGTGGGGATGGTAAAGAAGAAGAAGGAGGAACCCGGTTGGCACTCGTAGCGCCGGGGCTGCGGTGGTGGTCGGCGCTGAGCACTACCGGAGAGGAGGAAAGCCATGGGATCTGGTGGGGAAGAAAAGAAATCAGTGAATGGCATTGTCTCACGCGAGAAGATAAGTCTGGTGCATGTGGGACCTTTGGGAAGGATGTGGGCGTGAAAGAGGGTAGCACGTGGTTTGTTAGCTATTTTGTAGGCGTGCGATCAACTCGAATCGAGCGGCCCGTGCGCGACCAGCGGAACACTCGGCTGGTGCGCCGGGTATAAACGTTTCCCTTACTTTTATTCTTCTTTTCGCAAGCAACTAGTGCGAGCAATCTCAATTGTATTTTTTTCTTTGTTTCTATTCACTATGATTTCCTCAAGAAAAAGGGTTTCCTCCCGCTTTATATTCCAAAGCAACCAACCGATACATCCAAGGATAGGTGCTGGGACGGAAGCAGCACAATCACACCCAAAAGAAATGAAAGAGAAACAACAAAAGAAAAGAATGCCGACAACGGCGGATCGACGGAAACGAAGAAGCTTCACGACCACTGCGCCCACCTAGGATCTCCCACCAAGCTCCATGGCTCCGAAGCACCGGTACCAATCAACACCTTCAAGAAGGACCGCGATGAAGACAACGCTGCTGCCAAGGGTTTCCCCTGGTACCCGACGAGGCGAAAGGAAGGGTCGCCCCTGACCGCAAAGTGTTTTTTACCGGAGCCGGGAGCTACCGGTGTTCTTTCCACCAATGAGGTGCTGCCACATCTAAAGTTGTGGGACCATGTTTATGTGTATATGAAAGTATTCATTGCAAAAAATCTCTTGTATTTCTGATTTAAGTCTAGTCAATGTCAGAATGATGCAGTACCTTTTAACAGGAATGGTACGCCTGCATGCAGCATCTTTCCTCTCTCTCACACAAATCCATCCATTTTATCTTTGTTCAAAATTTTAGATGGACAATATCTCTCACACTAATTTTCTGTTATTGAAATATTTTATATATTCAACTTCCTGAACATGTGATCTGTAGAACAAGACCAGTTTTGAATATATTTAAACTAGTTTAAGTTTTCGTATTTCAATCGTATCAAAATTTGAATTTCACTTATTTCAAATTTACCTATTTGAAATAATTGGAATCGATTTTGAAACTAGTGAAATATTTTTTGAAATAAGTGAAATCAGTTTTCTGAAACTAGTTTGTTCAAACATGTCAAACTTATTATTTCAAAACATTTTTGTAATGAATGAAATAACTTTAATGAAATGAGTGAAGTCAGTTCTTTTGAAATGAATGAAATCAGTTTTATATTGAAACGATTGAAACCACTTTTCTAAATATAGTTTTCTTTGTGAGTTTCATATTTCAGCTTATGAAACTGTTTCTTTACTCCATTATGTGTTTTTCTGAAACTAATGAAATCTATCTTTTGTAATGAGTGTAATCAGTTTTTTTAAACAAGTGAAATATAGTATTTCAGTTGAGCGACTGTAATGTGTTTTTTGAAATGAGTGAAATGAGTTATTTGAAAAAGTGAAATATGTCTTTTTGGTGTGAAACGACTTTTTCAATGTGTGAAACTGATATTTCTGCTGAGCGAAATATGTTTCAATATTTGTTTCGAAATATGTTTTCTCAATTGAGAGAAATATGTTTTCACAACTGAGTGAAATCATTTTCTTCATTGAGTGAAATATGTTTCTTCAGATGAGTGAAATTGGTTTTTTGAACATAAAGAAATTAGTTTTTTAATGATTGAAATCAACTTTCTGAAATTAGTGAAACTAGTATTTTGAAACGACTAAAATTTGTGTTTCCTAATGCGTGAAAATATGTTCTCTGAACTGAGAGTGAGATATGTTCTTCTCAACCGAGTGAAATTATTTTTCTTAAATGAGTGACATCACTTTCTTCCGATGAGTGAAAGCAGCTATATTTGAAATAGATGAAATGCGTAAAAACAGTTATTTTCAGAAAAGGTGAAATATGTTTTCTCAAATGAGTGAAATATGTTTTCTCAAACAACTAAAATATGCGTCTTAAAATAAGTGAAAGCAATGTTTACAAAAGGTGAAATTATTATTTTGAAATTTGCAAAACAGGAGCAAACACTTTTGTGAAATAGCAAAACAATCTTATTTTATGAAAGTGATGCCAAAGAAAATTGAAATATATAAATTAAAAGTAGTTCAAATATATCCAACATTGACCTTATTCTAGAGGTCTTGTCAACATGATTTCAAATATATAAAAAGTTTCAAAAATAGTCATTCGCTTTAAAATATATCAATCATTCAAAATATATGGACGAAATAAAGTGCATGTCATTTATGCGGGAAGAGAGAATCATGCATGTCCGGTCGGTCTCTCCATTCCAACTCTCTCTCTCCTGACAAAGTTGCATGTCATGCATGTATTTGGTCAGATGTGTCAGGGTGTGCCAGTTGTATTTAGATAGTATAAAAGGTGTGATATATACTCTGAGAGAGTGCACGAATCTTGATGAAACTAGATGGACGGCGGATGGTGTGCCGGTACCTCCCGCCACCGGTAAAATTACTTATTCGCGCCCCCGACGCCCTCCAGGAAGGTCCGGCGACACTCACCTGCGTCGCTGCGTCGGTGTCAGACAGGCCGACAGGGGTTTCCCCCGATCTCAACCTTCACCTCGGGTGCTCCAGAGCCTGCCACCAAACCGACCACCATCTTGCGCCACCATGGTCAAGAAGCCTCCACGCCGTCTCACCACGGCACCACGAGGTGAGGTGTGCACGACAAGGGATAGGAGCCGGGACTAGGGGCCACGGCACCGTCAGCACGCGGGAGGGCACAACCTCCACCGTCAACAACGGTAGCCGACCGGACACACAAGAAGGAGCCTACCAGGCCCATGTGCCAACAGGCCCGGCCGGGAACTCCATTCCCGGACAGCTCCCGCCATCGCGCTGCAGCTGACACGCCATCGGCATCGCAGCCCCCCATCTGAGCCGCTCCTCCTCCTCACCACACAGACGACGACGAAGCCACGCCGGGGAGCCGGCCCGCTAGGACCCAGATGGGGCCTGCCGGGCCCAGATCTGGGCCGGGGTCGCGACGACGGCCACCCAGCACCACTACGCCGCCCCGCCGCCAAGGAGCGGCGCCGACACCACGCCTGCCGCCGGCCGCCGCCGCAGGGCAGTCGGACCGTAGCCACGCCGAGCTGCACCGCCACCGCCTCCCTGCCCCGGGAAGGGAGCACGCGCGCGCGGGAAAGGGAAGGCCCGCCGCCATCGGAGCCACCCGGGCCAGCGCCGGGGGCAACCGCCGGCGGCGGCGATCGAAAAAGGGGGAAGGGGAGGCCCGCGGAGGAGGGGCACGAGCTCCGCCCCGGCCACCTCCCGGGGAGGCGGCGCGAGGCGGGACTGGACGGGGGAGAGGGGAGGAAGGAAGAGGGCGGAGGTGGGGCGCGGTGCCGGCGGGAGGTGGGAAGGGGGAAACCCTAGTCCTGATATCTCCTCTCTCTCTCTCTCTCTTGAATTCTCATGATGATTTCCTCACCAGATGTTAATTCTAGCGAACTTTTTCATGTCACATCCTCAGCTCCACTCCAATAGAATTAACATCTGGTGAGGAAATCATCGATCAGCTCCACTCTGTCAACTCCTCAGCTCCACTCCCCGCTCCTGGATAGCCAGCTCCTCATGAATAATCAGGAGAGACAACATGTTCGGCAACCAACTCCACTCCCGTACTCTGGATCGCTGGCTTCCCACCCCACATCGATCTGGTTTGCCACTGCTCAGTATGTGCACGTGTTCACTTGTGCCAAGGATGCAATATAATGCACAAAATTGCACTAAAATGCTCAGTTTACTGAAAATAATGTTGTATTTCACACATAATTTCTATGTACAAAATTTCACACATGATGAAATTTATCGCACAAAAACACTTCAGCGTGAGTTTGCTGGAATTACAGGATTTTAGCAACATGCACAAATAGGGTTTTCAGATGACAAACACGAACAAAAACCACATAAACATATGAATATTGTAGACATCAATCTAGTTCCAGTGAAGCTCATGGAGACAATTTTCAAGACATGAAAATATTTATGCACGGTGGTGATTGCTTGAATAGAACCAAAACATATATACTCTTCTTCAATTAATTTCACCTACAAAATTATGAAATTTGTTAATAGTTACAAAAAGACATAGAACATGTGAAAGAAGCAGAATCAGGTAGTCACTGAACTAACTAACAACGTCTTTCAGATTCTAGACTAATGCATCTTGCAACAAGGAAATAAATGACAAGTAATATTGTGGCTAATATTTTAGCGAATGACAAAGCCACTGAACACTTTTGACTTGTTTGGAGACAACATTCACATGTTTAATTTCACACCCAGTTATCTAAGAAAGCATGAATTGATCAAGCAAGATAAAAACTATAGGATCGTAACAAATATAAACACATGCATGGGGAGTGTGTACTCACATTTATAGCAGAAGCGAAAGTCACCAACCAAGAGCAATATTAGTTGCTAGTCTATTACGGAACTGGTCCATGTCTTTATCGCTAGCCGCTGATGTTGACGCGTCTGATGCATTTGGAGGGATGGCGTAGCGTTGATACCTTGAAGGGATAGTTGGGACATAGTTGGGATCTCTGTCGACTCGAAGAAAGTGAAGGTCACCCTTATCATGATATC
The DNA here is from genome assembly GCA_963921465.1 of Triticum timopheevii. Lineage (NCBI taxonomy): Eukaryota > Viridiplantae > Streptophyta > Magnoliopsida > Poales > Poaceae > Triticum > Triticum timopheevii. The sequence goes on along the minus strand of OY997272.1, from coordinate 64,989,218 downwards.
GAATATAGTTGTGAAGGGTCATTGTTGCAGCCACTATCATCTTTTGAGTTTCAACTGAATGATTTGGCATCTCTAGTAGAATCTGCCACTTCATTTTCCACACGCCAATCGCTCTCTCGATCACATTACGCTTGGATGAGTGTATCTTGTTAAATTTCTCCTTATGTGTTCTTGGAGCCACACCTCGTTGAAAATCAGGAACGTGGTACCTCTCTCCCTTGTAAGGTGCCAGATATCCAGGTCTATTAGGATAGCCTGCATCCACAAGATAGTACTTACCTACAAACAACAAGCAGATTGCATGTAAGGCCTATGATTTGTTTAAGAATTTGAATCGACGAAATTATTATAGGAACTACTAACCCTTTGGAGGATGAGGAAAGGTATCTTTGTCAGCTTCAATTGCATGATACAAGACACTGGTATCATGCATAGAACCAGGTTGACCAATTGAGGTGTACATGAAATGCATGTCAAAATCACATATTGCCAGAACATTCTGTGTTTTTTATCCCGACCTTCCAATGTATCTAGCTTGGTCGCCAGCAGGAATGGACGCTCGGACAAGAGTACCATCTAGTGCACCAATGCAGTCCTTAAGATGTGGATAAGCCCTTCAATCCTTTCAAATCCTTGGGTGCACACTACTAAAGTTTGGGTCCTTGGTTTGAGGTAATCTGCGGCCATCTTAATCACACAGAGTAAAACCTCATGAAACTTTCGGCGGACTGTATCTCCTAAGTGCTTGAAATGGTTTTGTGTTCTCCTATTATACTCGCAACCTCCTAAAGTCCACAAGAATATTGCAAGCGCCTCATAACTGCTCACGAAACAGGTTGAGTTGAATTTATACCTTTCGACCAACAAGTCATGCAATTGAAAGAAAAGGCATGCGTTCATCCTCAACATGGTATATGTTTCTCCAGGTGTTGACACCGTGTCTTGCAGCCATCCGAACCCACTGAGAATAGAAGTCCTTGGGTCGGAGGTGGATTAGGAGCACTTAGCGACGCACACATATGAAATCTCCGCTGCACGCATGCAATCTTGGGATCCGTGCCACTTTGCTGAAAATCATTACAGGTTGTGAATAGGCCACCGGTTTAGATACATGTTCTTCGTCATTTATTATATCCTGTCTGCGATATTTATTATAGCTGCATGTCGGACATTAAATGTTCTAACATGTCAATGAATCCAGTCAGAAGATGAGAGTTTTCCACGCAACATTGAATTGGATTTGTACGAGAGGGACGGGTCAAGCAAATAAAAGAGTGGCGTGGCTACACTGTGTATGTTCGGGTCAGTGTAAGTCACTGTTTGTCCAGAGAGAACGTAATGCAACGGTAAAAATATTAGACTCCTTGGTACCTTGTCCGATTAGCAGGGATACATTAGCAATAAGCATCACAACAGCAGCAGATGGTACTTAAACATTCCACATAACGGTGAGTAAAAACATTTGTAAACAGAATTACCAGGTAGGGTGGCATTAAAAAACTACATTATTCCTTGAAGGCTTCTGAAAACCAGCGACCTAGAGGCATGATGTCAGTGTTAGGAGACCTTGATGCAGACAAAAAGCACAGAGAAGAGATTCAGAACTAGAAAAGCAATGATGATCCGATGAAATTTCTTTTCTTCACAGGTTGGAAGGGTGACATGATCCCTTAAATTTCCTCTCTTCACAAGAACTAGAAGTGGATGCTGCAAAATGAAAAAACCATGTTTACCCATTCATGCTCGCGCTTGCAGAAGTGCTTGCCTGGATTGGTACGTGTTTGAGAGACCCATCAGTGAACCATTCCGTTGCTACAGAACAGACAGACCATGAATGCAAACGGAGGTTGTTCCTTGAAGGCCACCGACAGCGCGCTAGAGCTGGACGAACGCTGGGAGGAAGAGGAGCATCTCAGCAATGAATTGGATTTGGGGTTGTTGGCTGCTGGTACGTGAGTTTGGACACATGACAGAACAGAACCTACCACCATGTGGGTACAGAACCGCGTGAACTTAATGACTGACATACGCAGAAACAACCAAGAGTACGAGAGGATAAAGCTCGCAATACACTGCAGCTAATATAGTGGTTGAGAATCCCGAGATGCATGGGGGTTGAGATTCCAGTGAGCAGCGTCGCCGAGTGCTCCTATGCAATTTCGTCCTTGGGTCTGCCTTGATCAAATAGCACTACTAGGAAAAAGGTTAGCAGCAGCGTGTGTTTTGGGCCTATCAGTAGCGCGGGCGTGTGTGCTACTAGTAAGGCGCTACAGCTAAAGTTTAGCAGTAGCGTGGTTTAACCCACGCTACTGCTATATGGACATAGTAGTAGCGCTTTCTCCCAACAGCGCTACTGGTAATTACCAGTAGCGCTTCTCCCTGCCCGCGCTACTACTATTATTTCGTATTTCTAATTTCATGTGGTATTCATACACCTTTATATGAGTTTTCATACAATAGCAATTTAGAGATTGTTTTACATCATAATGAGTTATTACGTCACGGGGTGAAAGAACCGTGGACTAGTTTCAAGTAGATGGACATCCACTTGAAACAAATCCGCTATTCTTTCACCCAATGATGTAATAAATATCATCATCATCATATCATTAATAATTTATCATCATAATATATCATTGTCATATAACACCTCCTCATGATCATGATTTTCATCAAGTAGATATCACATAGCCAGTTGGTCACCAGTCATAATCACAACTACTCCTCATCATCAACTCTAACACATTGTACCACATAATAAACATATTGTACCTCATAGGACCTACTACATTCTCTTACGACCTACTATATTCTCTAAGGTAAAATAGCAAAAAATAGGATAGCCCCTGACTCTCCATTATGTAGAATGGAGATCATCTTGTCTCGAATTCTTGCCTTTTGCTTAATGTTGCTTCCAAGAATGTGACGCCCTGATAATCATGATACAGTAATCCCACGCTAATCATGCCACGTCACCTCGGTTACTGTTGCTAACCTCGCAATGATTCGAAATCGTTTTGAAATTTAAATTCTAAATATGTCAAACAACAAACATTTTCAAAAGTTGAAACAAAAATGTTCGGTGGGTGCCGAATATTATAAGGGTAATTATAATAAAGAAAACATATTTTTAGAAAGTGCCTGAATATTTTAAAATGAATTAAAACAGAAAAGAGAAATAATAAAAGAAAATGCAAAACAGAAAACAAAATAGAAAAAAAAGAAGGAAGAACCCCCCCATTGGGCTACGGCCCAGCAGGCCACCGCGCCCCCCCCCCCCTTTTGGGCCTCAACCCACCAGGCCGCCAGGCCGGCCCACCCCGCCGCCATAACCTCCCCCACTCCCCCCAGTACACCACCGACACACCCCCCACTTCCCCCCGCAAAATATCTCCTTCCCCCTCTCTCTCCCCCGATTGGATCGGGATTGAGAGGAGGAGGTCGTCGCAACGCCCCGACCCCGCCGCCCGGTGCCGCCTCGCCGCGACGCCGCCACCTCCACCTCGTCGTCTACCCTGCCGGCCTGCCTCCCGCTCCGCTGCGTCGTCCCCGTCGACCTCCCCGACCTCCGTCGAGCCCGTTGCCCCGTCCCTACAAACCCCAGTGAGGACCCCGGTCCTCCTCTCTTCCTCGCCTCGCGACCATTGCCGCGCCCACCATTGCTCCGCTCCGGCCGCGACCACGCCTCGCGCGCTCCGGCCCCGCGCTCACCGCGGTCGGGCCGCGCCCTGGCCATGCGCCGCGCCGTCCGGCTGTGCCCTTCGCCCTGCGGTCACCCGCCACTGCCACCCGCGCCGTCCTCGCGGCCGCCACGGCCTCAGCCGCGCCCGCTCGACCCGCGGCCGCGTCGACCTCCCTCGCGCCTTCTTCCCCTGGCCACATCCACTCCCCCTCTGGCCCGCGGCCCACTCCGGCGCCGCCCTGCTGCTCTCCCGCCGGCGTCCCCCTCCGGTGACCGCCCGGCCTCCCTGGCCTCGTCATGCCCTGCGGACGAGCGCTCGCTTGGGTGCGCCGCACCCGCTACCGCCCGAACGCTATGGCCCCTCTGGGCCACAGACATGTGGGGCCCACCCCCCAGAATGTTTAATAAAAAAAGAATTAGAAAAATATTAATTAATTAATTAATTAATTAATTAGATAATTAATTAACTTAATTCGATATGTTAATTAACCGGATTAACTCTGATTAGATAACCTAATGATTAACTAACTAGTTAATTAGGTTTAGTTAAACTGTGACTATGACAAGTGGGACCCACGCGTAAGTTTGACTAAGTCAACAGGAATGTTGACTGCTGACTGTGCTGTTGACCCAGTCAATGGCCCCATCTGTCAGTTTGACTTAGTCAATCCCTGTTGACTGCTGATGTCAACATGACATCATGCTGATGTCATTAAACCAATTTCGAATTAAAATAAGGAATTAATTAAATTTCAGAAATTAGTAAATCTTTAGAAAATCATATCTTTTAATCTGTAACTCGGATTAAATTATTTTCAACATGAAAGTTGCTCAGAACGACGAGACGATTCCGGATATGTAACCCGTTCGTCCGCCACACACCCCTAGCATATCGAACACGCAACTTTACCCCTTCGGTTCATCTGTCCGAAAACACGGAACACCGGGGATACTTTCCCGGTTGTTCCCCCCCTTCACCGGTATCACCTCATAACGCGTTAGAACACGTCTAGCTCTGCTTGTTGTCCTGTTATGCACTTGCTTGCTATGTATTTACTATTTCTCCCCCCTCTTCTCTCCGGTAGACCTCGTGACGATGCTGATGCCCCTGTGGTCGACTACGTCACCGACGATCCCTCCTTCTTGTCTGAGCAATCAGGCAAGCCCCCCCCCCCCTTGATCACCAGATATCGCCTATTCTCCTCTATACTGCTTACATTAGATTAGTGTAGCATGTTACTGCTTTCCGTTGATCCTATTCTGATGCATAGCCTGACATTGTTGCTACATCTGTTGATACCTTACCTGCAATCCTAAATGCTTAGTATAGGATGCTAGTTTATCATCATTGGCCCTACATTCTTGTCAGTCTGCCTTGCTATACTATTGGGCCGTGATCACTCGGGAGGTGATCACGGGTATATACTATACATATATACATACTACAGATGGTGACTAAAGTCGGGTCCGCTCGAAGAGTACCCGCAAGTGATTCACGGATTGGGGGCTGAAAGGACCTTTGTCCCGACGGCCCTCTGTGTGGATCTTTGTGGCGGAGCGACAGGGCAGGTTGAGACCACCTAGGCGAGAGGTGGGCCTGGCCCTGGTCGGCGTCTGCGGTTGCTTCATGATAACACGCTTAACGAGATCTTGGTATTTGATCTGAGTCTGGCCATTTGGTCTATACGCACTAACCATCTACGCGGGAGTAGTTATGGGTATCCCGGCGTCGTGGTATCAGCCGAAGCCTTCGTGACGTCAGCGACTGAGTGGCGCGCGCCGGATTGGACTGGAACACCACTAGGCTAGGTCTGCTTCCGGCCGCGTTCGGAACGTGCATGTGTGCTCATGGCGATGGGCCCAGACCCCTATGCGCTTTGGTTTAGACCGGCGTGCTGACCTCTCTGTTGTGCCTAGGTGGGGCTGCGACGTGTTGATCTTCTGAGGCCGGGCATGACCCAGGAAAGTGTGTCCGGCCAAATGGGATCGAGCTATTGGGTTATGTGGTGCACCCCTGCAGGGAAGTTAATCTATTCGAATAGCCGTGTCCCTCGGTAAAAGGACGACCCGGAGTTGTACCTTGACCTTATGACAACTAGAATCGGATACTTAATAAAACACACCCAGACAAGTTCCACAGACAACCCGGTGATCGCTTTTCCACAGGGCGACGAGGGGAGGATCGCCGGGTAGGATTATGCTATGCGATGCTACTTGGAGGACTTCAATGTACTCTCTTCTACATGCTGCAAGACGGAGGCTGCCAGAAGCGTAGTCTTCGACAGGATTAGCTATCCCCCTCTTATTCTGGCATTCTGCAGTTCAGTCCACTGATATGGCCCTTTACACATATACCCATGCATATGTAGTGTAGCTTCTTGCTTGCGAGTACTTTGGATGAGTACTCACGGTTGCTTTCTCCCCCCTTTTCCCCCTTTCCTTTCTTTCTGGTTGTCGCAACCAGATGCTGGAGTCCAGGAGCCAGACGCCACCGTCAACGATGACTCCTACTACGCTGGAGGTGCCTACTACTACATGCAGGCCGCTAACGACGACCAGGAGTAGTTTAGGAGGATCCCAGGCAGGAGGCCTGCACCTCTTTCGATCTGTATCCCAGTTTGTGCTAGCCTTCTTAAGGCAAACTTGTTTAACTTATGTCTGTACTCAGATATTGTTGCTTCCGCTGACTCGTCTATGATCGAGCACTTGTATTCGAGCCCTCGAGGCCCCTGGCTTGTATTATGATGCTTGTATGACTTATTTTTATTTTTAGAGTTGTGTTGTGATATCTTCCCGTGAGTCCCTGATCTTGATCGTACACGTTTGCGTGTATGATTAGTGTACGATTGAATCGGGGGTGTCACAAGTTGGTATCAGAGCCGACTGCCAGTAGGAATCCCCCTTCCCAACTCCTTGGCCGAAGTTGAGTCTAGTCATTGCAAAACATTTACTAACATGGCTGTGTGGCTCATGGGCCCACGTCGCCATTGGGTGGTGTTAGGATATTTTACTCCTTGATCTTTACTCTGGGACACTGAGCTCTCTTCTATTCGGGTTAAATGATTTTGCTAAAAACAAAACTAACTTTAGGTTCTCGCAAGTACTTTCCCCCGGAGAGCCCCTTGTTACCGATGACCGCCTGCTGCACCAAAAGATTCCGAAGATACTCTACGATGTGCTCTCGAGACTATGTGTCATCGCTTTTGCAATTCACTTCCATCGATAAATCCCTCTGGATAACTACTTACACCTATCGTTCATATTGTCATCCCCAGTTGCTCTTGTTATTACAAGATGTCCTGAAATACTCTTCGATATTCCGAGAATTCTTTATGCTTACTGCCCCGTAGTTCCTTGCTGCATGAATACCCCTACGGATAATTACTCGCGCTTGTCGAGTATCCGTTTGTCCAAAGTTGTTCATGTGTTTCACAAAAATACATTCAAATACTACCCGATCTTCCGAAAATCCTGAGCAGCCTATTGCTCTTGAAATTCTTGCTTACTTGCATTATGGTTAATCCCATAAGTCTCGTAATCTTAATGGCATCCCTTGTCATTATCATTTTGAGTCTGTTGACTCAACATGTTTGCGAATACACGCAATCATCATTGATCCTTATAAATTACCTTTCTGACCGAGCTGCCATTCTTTTAACTGGAATTGGTTCTCGACCAATCCAATTGCCGTTGATTGTACCCTAAGGCTATTCAACTTATCCATCCCTAATCACAACATTACTTCTGATCCTTCGATTTGGATACATAATTCCTTTGCATTTATGCTTCGAATTAGTCAGATGATTCTATAACCTGGTGCATTTGCATTCTTTCCTTTTTTGGTTGGCTAGCGATACTCACATCAGATCCTTTGTGGACCGTCAAATCCTTTGTTGGATTATTATCCGACAGTGTCCTTCATATTCAAATAATCTTGTGAGCCTTTCCATGAATATATAAAGCCTTGTTAATTTGTATCCTCTGATTTCTCAACCATGCTCTATTCTCGAGCTGGTGGTATTTACTATTGAAGCTTGTGGTATATGTTTCCACGATACCCTAACAGGTTGAACCTATGCATTCCTTAATATGTGTGAACTCGAAAGTTTTCACGAGTCATACTCTTCTGGTATTTTGCTAGATAAAATTTCAACACTATAACTTCTTCGAAAGTGAGAGGTGAATGGAAGGTTATACATTGAAGAAGTGGGAGTCGACCTTGAACTTTGTGTTCATGCCCATGGACACGATGTGGGACCTACTATAGAAGCTTCTTGTTATAATAACTATTTCGTTGATATAATATCATCTGGTATCTGTGAATTGATCCTATGCAATCGTGGTTCCGACCATGTTCTCCTTCAAATACCATTTCTTGTGCAAGTTTAAGCACTTGTCTTCTGCGGAGTAATACCCCAGTCCAACCTCTACTTTGATTTGTCGTCGGGTATTACCCCCCCTGGTAACTCAAGATTACCACGGAACTGCATAACTTCTTATGAGTTCTTCATCAAGTGCTACATTCTCATTGATTCCTATTTTTCACGGGCTTTGAGTTATTAAACACTCAAAGACACCGATAACTGACTCGAGTCCGCATCGCGATTAAACAAGTCTTGGTAACCTTCATTACTTACGAGTTTGAACTCAATCACGTCATTCCTAGCCTGTTTGGCTATATCCTTGTCGTGCCGATTTTAACTGTGCTACGTGGTCCTTCTTCCCAGAGCACAATTTTTGACGATGAGCTAAGCTTACGTCGATCTTCCTCATCATATCATTTTGCTTTGGACAACAAGCTTGCTTTGGAGTTTGTGTCGTACCCATGGTTTCAATAACCTTTTGCTTCATCATTCCTTTGACTTGATGTCATCGCCAATTGATTACATCTTCATGAATTCTCTCGACAAATGTGTCGTGCTCATCATCAGCATTCTGAGCCCTTCCAGGATATCAATGGAATTCATGATGAGAAAAACAATCCTTGCCCTCGATGATTAGTGTTATCATCGACCACTATACTACCTTTCCTCTAACACAAACTTGTTCTTGTTTTGTGTTATACCTTGAGTTCCTTGCTATCCAGCAATTGTTCTTCTTTACATTGGAGTATTGCCATCTTTTATGTCAAGAATGTCGTGAGAGTTTCACCACCTCTTAAGGAATTCTTGATACAGTGATGCTTCTCACCATCATAATTCTTCTCTTGGTCCCCGTGTTGAGTGAACTCTGTTATGAGAATTTAATATCTCTAGGAACCTTTCTACTTCAGTGTTAATGGACAATAATTCCAATGTAGTGCGCTGGTTGCTAAATTTCCATTCCGACGTTGGTCGTGCAACCCAGCCCATATTTCGGGTGCCCCTTTCAACCAATATTTAATTGTGTATGTTTTCATCGAGCATACATCATTATATCGTTTGATCTGACAAGTGTTGCCACCTTGTTCACATCATTGTGGAAATCCATCTTTTGTTAATCTCGATGAATAGTCGCTGAGTCCATTAGCCAGCTCCTCGTCTTCTCCTTGGTTTAATGTTGAACTCTTGTTTCGGAATTCGCTTCCATAATTCATTCTCCGAGAATCTTACAATGTCATCTTGTCAATTTGTGTTGCACATTTTCTTCCCAGACATCCTGAGTCTGAGGTATCCTGACACCAATCAGATCTGAATCTCGGTCAGATATGATGGATGGGACATATCCCCAAGAGTTATAACATTGGTCTCTACATAACCCGGTAAGGTGGTGTCTTTGTTTAGCACCCCTGGCCAAAGGCCCTATTGTTATAGATTCCTTTTTAGCAAGGTTAACCATTCTTCCATATGGAAATTGTAAGACCTATTTTATAGGTTGTTCCTGACGAATCCTTTGTTTATCCAAGTCTGACCCTTGCTTGAAGACCATATCAATGCTATCTCGAAGCATGTCTGTAGTACTCCGATCTTCAATAAAAACATTTGAAGCCCAATGCTAAATGATTCTCGCTCGATTATCCAAAACACCGTTGTATGGGTAATGTCATGACAATTTCTCTCCCCTACCTAGAGGGTTTTCTACATTATATCCTGTCACGATATCATACTCTGTTTGTCCTTGGGAAGGAAATACCCCTGAAATATGTGTTTTAACACATTTTCCTTTCCGTTGTTGTTTAATCTGATGATCACATTTTCCCTTCCATGGGGCTGTTTAACCTTTCTTGTGATCTATATGATCTAAGCAGTAATATTCTCCTACTTATGTAAACCCCACGGTGTACAGTTTTGTCAGCAAGATTCTACGGTTGATGACTTTCCGGTAACCGCCGATGGACGAGAACTTTGCCTATTGGTCCGCCTCGTTCAATGAGCAGGAAAATGGTTCTCTTCGTTCCTCGCCCTTGGTACCGATGTTGTTGCCGACATAACTGACAGGGTATCCTCTGACATGTCTTGCTTACATGATCGTGCGAGCCATTAAAGCCCTTTCTACTTTTAACCCACATGGTGGGCCCATAACCCACAGTTCCACAGGATCGAAACCTGACTCTCCTATACACCCCCTGTTTCCGAAGTTATTCCCCATGCTTGGCTTCGTATGTAATTCACGAGCCACCTTCCCTGTAATCATCAATTCTGGTATTAGACACAATACTTGTTTCCGTTGCCTTGAACCCCTTTCACACTCTGTTTCAGGCAACGAACGATTGTCTATCCGCTCGAAACTTCTCATGGTACCCCCTCACTTTGCTCTCGATAATGTCTAAAGTTTCAATTCGAGAGTTACTTTTCGCCACCTTCCCTGATGTTATCTGCTAGATAAGCAACCATTGTAGCGGTCCGTTCTTCCGTAATACCCTCTTATTCGTTCATAAGTACGATGGAGTTCCCGAAGGAAGACAACTTCATCATGATGCATTTGAATAAAGAATTGAAGACATCAACGAAAGGGATTAACTTCTTCGAGAAGATTCGCTAGAATATCGTCACCAGAACTTTCCCCCTTATTCCCCTCTTAAATCTCGGGACGAGATTTCTTGTAGTGGAGGAGAATTGTGACGCCCTGATAATCATGATACAGTAATCCCACGCTAATCATGCCACGTCACCTCGGTTACTGTTGCTAACCTCGCAATGATTCGAAATCGTTTTGAAATTTAAATTCTAAATATGTCAAACAACAAACGTTTTCAAAAGTTGAAACAAAAATGTTCGGTGGGTGCCGAATATTATAAGGGTAATTATAATAAAGAAAACATATTTTTAGAAAGTGCCTGAATATTTTAAAATGAATTAAAACAGAAAAGAGAAATAATAAAAGAAAATGCAAAACAGAAAACAAAATAGAAAAAAAGAAGGAAGAACCCCCCCACTGGGCTACGGCCCAGCAGGCCACCGTGCCCCCCCCTTTTTGGGCCTCAACCTACCAGGCCGCCAGGCCGGCCCACCCCGCCGCCATAACCTCCCCCACTCCCCCCAGTACACCACCGACACACCCCCCACTTCCTCCCGCAAAATATCTCCTCCCCCCTCTCTCTCCCCCGATTGGATCGGGATCGAGAGGAGGAGGTCGTTGCAACGCCCCGACCCCGCCGCCCGGTGCCGCCTCGCCGCGACGCCGCCACCTCCACCTTGTCGTCTACCCCGCTGGCCTGCCTCCCGCTCCGCTGCGTCATCCCCGTCGACCTCCCCGACCTCCGTCGAGCCCGCTGCCCCGTCCCTACAAACCCCGGTGAGGACCCCGGTCCTCCTCTCTTCCTCGCCTCGCGACCATTGCCGCACCCACCATTGCTCCGCTCCGGCCGCGACCACGCCTCACGCGCTCCGGCCCCGCGCTCACCGCGGTCGGGCCGCGCCCTGGCCATGCGCTGCGCCGTCCGGCTGTGCCCTTCGCTCTGCGGTCACCGCGCCACTGCCACCCGCGCCGTCCTCGCGGCCGCCACGGCCTCGGCCGCGCCCGCTCGACCCGCGGCCGCGTCGACCTCCCTCACGCCTTCTTCCCCTGGCCACAGCCACTCCCCCTCTGGCCCGTGGCCCACTCCGCCGCCGCCCTGCTGCTCTCCCGCCGGCGTCCCCCTCCGGTGACCGCCCGGCCTCCCTGGCCTCGTCACGCCCTGCGGACAAGCGCTCGCTTGGGTGCGCCCGCACCCGCTACCGCACGAAACGCTATGGCCCCTCTGGGCCACAGACATGTGGGGCCCAGCCCCCAGAACGTTTAAAAAAAGAATTAGAAAATATTAATTAATTAATTAATTAATTAGATAATTAATTAACTTAATTAGATATGATAATTAACCGGATTAACTCTGATTAGATAACCTAATGATTAATTAACTAGTTAATTAGGTTTAGTTAAACTGTGACTATGACAAGTGGGACCCACGCGTAAGTTTGACTAAGTCAACAGGAATGTTGACTGCTGACTGGACCTGCTGACTGTGCAGTTGACCCAGTCAATGGCCCCATCTGTCAGTTTGCCTTAGTCAATCCCTGTTGACTGCTGATGTCAACATGACATCATGCTGATGTCATTAATCCAATTTCGAATTAAAATAAAGAATTAATTAAATTCCAGAAATTAGTAAATCTTTAGAAAATCATATCTTTTAATCCGTAACTCGGATTAAATTATTTTCAACATGAAAGTTGCTCAGAACGACGAGACGATTCCGGATATGCAACCCGTTCGTCCGCCACACACCCCTAGCATATCGAACACGCAACTTTCCCCCTCCGGTTCATCTGTCCGAAAACAGGGAACACCGGGGATACTTTCCCGGTTGTTCCCCCCCCTTCACCGGTATCACCTCATAACGCGTTAGAACACGTCTAGCCCTGCTTGTTGTCCTGTTATGCACTTGCTTGCTATGTATTTACTGTTTCTCCCCCCTCTTCTCTCCGGTAGACCCCGTGACGATGTTGATGCCCCTGTGGTCGACTACGTCACCGACGACCCCTCCTTCTTGTCTGAGCAACCAGGCAGGCCCCCCCTTGATCACCAGATATCGCCTATTCTCCTCTATACTGCTTGCATTAGAGTAGTGTAGCATGTTACTGCTTTCCGTTGATCCTATTCTGATGCATAGCCTGACATTGTTGCTACATCTGTTGATACCTTACCTGCAATCCTAAATGCTTAGTATAGGATGCTAGTTTATCATCATTGGCCCTACATTCTTGTCAGTCTGCCTTGCTATACTATTGGGCCGTGATCACTCGGGAGGTGATCACGGGTATATACTATACATATATACATACTACAGATGGTGACTAAAGTCGGGTCCGCTCGAAGAGTACCCGCGAGTGATTCACGGATTGGGGGCTGAAAGGACCTTTGTCCCGACGGCCCTCTGTGTGGATCTTTGTGGCGGAGCGATAGGGCAGGTTGAGACCACCTAGGCGAGAGGTGGGCCTGGCCCTGGTCGGCGTTCGCGGTTGCTTCATAATAACACGCTTAACGAGATCTTGGTATTTGATCTGAGTATGGCCATTTGGTCTGTACGCACTAACCATCTATGCGGGAGTAGTTATGGGTATCTCGGCGTCGTGGTATCAGCCGAAGCCTTCGTGACGTCAGCGATTGAGTGGCGCGCGCCGGATTGGACTGGAACACCACTAGGCTAGGTCTGCTTCCGGCCGCGTTCGCAACGTGCAGGTGTGCTCAGGGCGATGGGCCCAGACCCCTGTGTGCTTAGGTTTAGACTGGCGTGCTGACCTCTCTGTTGTGCCTAGGTGGGGCTGCGACGTGTTGATCTTCCGAGGCCGGGCATGACCCAGGAAAGTGTGTCCGGCCAAATGGGATCGAGCGTGTTGGGTTATGTGGTGCACCCCTGCAGGGAAGTTATCTATTCGAATAGCTGTGTCCCTCGGTAAAAGGACGACCCGGAGTTGTACCTTGACCTTATGACAACTAGAACCGGATACTTAATGAAACACACCCAGACAAGTTCCACAGACAACCCGGTGATCGCTTTTCCACAGGGCGACGAGGGGAGGATTGTCGGGTAGGATTATGCTATGCGATGCTACTTGGAGGACTTCAATCTACTCTCTTCTACATGCTGCAAGACGGAGGCTGCCAGAAGCGTAGTCTTCGACAGGATTAGCTATCCCCCTCTTATTCTGGCATTCTACAGTTTAGTCCACTGATATGGCCCTTTACACATATACCCATGCATATGTAGTGTAGCTCCTTGCTTGCGAGTACTTTGGATGAGTACTCACGGTTGCTTTCTACCCCCTTTTCCCCCTTTCCTTTCTTTCTGGTTGTCGCAACCAGATGCTGGAGTCCAGGAGCCAGACGCCACCGTCAACGACGACTCCTACTACGCTGGAGGTGCCTACTACTACATGCAGGCCGCTAACGACGACCAGGAGTAGTTTAGGAGGATCCCAGGCAGGAGGCCTGCACCTCTTTCGATCTGTATCCCAGTTTGTGCTAGCCTTCTTAAGGCAAACTTGTTTAACTTATGTCTGTACTCAGATATTGTTGCTTCCGCTGACTCGTCTATGATCGAGCACTTGTATTCGAGCCCTCGAGGCCCCTGGCTTGTATTATGATGCTTGTATGACTTATTTTTATTTTTAGAGTTGTGTTGTGATATCTTCCCGTGAGTCCCTGATCTTGATCGTAGACGTTTGCGTGTATAATTAGTGTACGATTGAATCGGGGGCGTCACAAAGAACCTGCTTACGAATGTCCAAACATTTTTTCCATTCTTTGATTAGCATGTGTTCACCAGTTTTAGAAATCCGATATGCACAGGTGAGATCCGTAGGATGACCTGGCTGTATGTTCAGAACTTCAAGGCAACCATGGTGATACATCAAATGAGGCACACAATCCATCGGGATTTTCTGTTGAAAAACATATTAATAACTTCGTAGTTAGCAATGATGTACTAGTTTTAGAAGTATGCAAAAGATGCACGGATGTCGTAATAGTAAAAAATCTTACCAGGGTATCTCCATGGAAGTTATAGTGGTTCAACACGTGCTCTAGTGGCACGTATTCACCATAATTTGGAGGAGTTGGATAATAGGTATTGTAATTCTCAAGACAAGTACAAAATGCGACCAGATGACTTTTCTCCTGATAAGTTAATTCGGAGCCTTCGGTGTAGTGGGTTTTGTCTACCATCTTCCGCACACTCTTTGAAGAATCAAAGTAAGCTGTCAATGGAAATAAGCTGTCAACTATTTTGAAATATACAATATAAATTAGCTAATAACTATGTTTGAGAAACTCACATAGCGGTAAAATTGGAAGCGTATCAACAAGGACCCAAATGTCCATATTGTCTTGCTCGACGTCAGGATCACCAAGATCCATGGTGACAAGCATACCCTCATAAAAACCACACATCTTGCAAAGTGCTTCCCAATTTTGGCAACCAAAATGGGTTACCTCTGAGCATTGTACAGATTTACTTCAAAATCAATACCATGATGGGTCCTTAGGTGAATTTTCTTTGTTTCGAAACTTTCATGGTCTTCAAAACCCATCCTCTCCAAGACATAGCGTCTTGCATAGCATGGGATAAGCTAGTCGAATTGCAAAAGATGAAAAGTACACGTTCAAATAGTTGAAGTCGTGCTTAATTATGAAAAAAAACAATTGTTGTTGTTGCGTACCGTTTCAACATCGAAGGTCTCCTCGTGCTTAATGCTGAAGCGCCGATCTTCGTCCAGGTAAAGGAACCTGTCACACATACCTCGGTCGTCGTGGCACCAGCTGCACTTCCCCATGAGACTTTCGTCGTCCTAGTACGACATTTTTTATGTTCATAATTCAAAGATTAAACTTGTACAATATTCTAGCACAAGTCATGTCAAAATTCACCGAAAATTCCGGCATGACCTTTGCTAAAACAGGACATATCGAGCGCCTAAAATTTACCGGAACGGAAATTAATCAACACTCCGGCAAAACATAGGTGTAACCTGAACATGACCGGCAACTGTGACAACCAATAATTGCTTAGACTAAAAAAATAACAACAAATGTGACATGTTCAGCTAGTTCTATTAATTCAACTAGTTCTTACTAAATATAAACTTACTATAAATAGAAATAAACTAGTTCTTTCTAAAAATAAACTAGTTCAACTAGTTATATTAATTTTCTTACTAAAATACATTAGTTGTATTAATTCAACTAGTTCTTACTAAAACTAAACTAGTTCAACTAGTTTATTAATTTACTTACTAATTATTTTAAACACTTACTAAATACAGTAAAAAAACTACATTATACAATAGTAAAAAACTACAGTGGAAACAGGCGGGGTCGGGGGATACGGCGGCACCTAGGCGCGGCGGGGGCGGGGTCGGGGAAGACGGCGGCGAGGCGGGGTCGGGGGAGACGGCGGCGAGTCGGGTCGATGGAGACGGCGCGTCAACGGAGACGGCGGCGAAGAGCGAGGGCAGGGGCTCCGGCAAGGTCGAGATCGAGGAAGAGGAGGCACAGGCGTGCCGCGACGTCGAGGGCAGACTCCAGCGGAGAGCGACGGCAGGGGCTCCGGCGAGGGCGAGGGCAGGGGCTCCGGCAGAGGCGACGAGGGGGAGAGAGAGTGGGGATTGGGGGAGTAAGCAGAGGGGAAGCCCGCGCGTGCGGGGGGTTAGGTCAAAATAGCTTTAGTAGTAGCGCTGGAAAAGAAAACACGCTGTTGCTAAAATACGTATCAGCAACGCGCTGCTCGCAAACCCGCTAGTGCTATGCTGGGCCTGTCCTGTGGCCAAGTTCAAACTTAGTAGTAGCGCATTTTATTCTTGCCGTGCTGCTGCTAAGTGGATAGCAGTAGCGCCCTTTGTGGCGAAACGCTACTGCTAAGTAGTAGTAGCGCCTCATTTTAACACGCGCTACTGGTAAGATTCTGTGTATAAGGTTTTCCCTAGTAGTGTAGTTGTCACAATACTTCCCTGCAAGTGTTGATGCACCGGCATAGATGTTGACATTGATTGAACATGGTGGCATAACCTTTTCTTCCTTCCTTCATAATTGTCACTATCATTATCACTATCCGATGACATCTGAACATACACAAGTAACAACAATTAGTACTTAATTACATCAACCAGATTAGTCAAAGTAGAAAGATAAGTAAGAATGTAATACTAACATTAAAGATAAGTCATATGTAACAGCATTTATCATTTAACCATCAGCAAGATGAGTGGTAGCAGCAACATAAGTAAGATTACAAGAAAATATTACCAAGATTGAAGACACACGGCTGAAACAAGGCAAATGAAGACACACAACTGAAAAAGGGGAAGGATAGGACTAACATAGTAATGTTACAACCCAAATAGTCTTACAGGTAAACCAAAGTACATAATTAACTTCAAACTTCAAATTAATATTACATCCCAATAGGCTGAAACAACATAAGTAGCATCTAATGCCCATATTTGGTGTTGTATTTCGTACGCAACCAATCTAAATGAGTAGCACTTTCAGCACTAGTAGAAAAAGGCCCATTTGTCCTGGTTCCAGAGGCCCATTTGTCCCGGTTCTGGAACCAGGACTAAAGGGTCGGGATTAAAGCCCATGACCTTTAGTCCGGGTTCGCTTACGAACCGGGACAGGTGGGGCTCCACGTGGATGCTGCAACGAGCCCAGGCAGGAGGGCCTTACCAACCGGGACCAGAAAGCATCCACGCGTCAGCAGCTCAGGAGCTGGTTTTTTATGTGTGTGTGTGTGTGGGGGGGGGGGGAGGGGGGGTGGAGGGTTAATTTAGGGGTTTCATATTTTGTGTTAGCTAGCTGGTACTATAATAGCGCTGGTTTTAGAGCTACTAGTAGCGCTACTACTAAAGCGCTACAACTAACTGGTAGAAGTAGCGCTGGTTTACCAGCGCTACTGCTATGCACCACAAGTTTGGATTAGTACTACTTTCGACATGCACCACCTATTGCCTTCACTTCAATCTAATCCATGTTCTTTTCACCCACTAATATATAATAACTCTTCATGCTCATGTAACAACTTGGCATCATGCATCATCATAATAACAAGTCCTACTCATCATTATCATACAACTTCTACTCGTTCTCATAATAACAAGTCATACTCATCATCCTCATAGTCATCTAACCAACCCTACTTAATTGTTCTTAGCACATGATCATAGTATTAGGTATGACCTAAATACCCTCTTTAAGGTAAAATAGCATAAAACAATATAGGCCCTGACTCTCCATTATGGAGAATGGAGATCATCCTGTCCCCAATTCTTGTGCTTCACTTCCTTTTGCTTCCAAGTACCTCCGTACGATTGACCATACGTTTTGTCCAATCTTTGATTGTCATGTGTTGATCGGTTTTTGAAATCCGGTATGGACAACTGTGATGCGTAGGATGACCTGGCCGTAAGTTCATAACATCAAGGTGGCCTTTTGGAAACATTATCAGATGAGGCACACAATCATTTGGGATTATCTGTTGAAAAACATAGTAATAACTTCGTATTTAGCAATGTAGTTGAGTTTTAGAAGAATTTATGCAAAAGAAGCACAGATGTCGTAATAGTAAAAAATCTTACCATTTTATCTCCATGGATGTTAACGTAGTTCAACACGTGCACTAGTGGCACATATTGACCATGATGTAAAGAGTTTGATAATAGATACTGTAATTCTCAAGATAAGTAGTAAATGAGATCAGATGATCTTTCTCCTGATAAGTTAATTCTGAGCCATCGGTGTAGTAGGTTCTGTCTACTATCTTCTGCACATTCTTTGAAGAATGACAATAAGCTATCGATGGAAATAAGTTGTCAACGATTTTGAAATAAACAGTATAAATTACTTAATAACTATGTTTGAGAAACTCACATAGCGGTAGAATTGGAGGCGTATCAACAAGGACCCAAATGTCCATATTGTCTTGGGCGATGTTAGGATCACCAAGATCCATGTTGATAAGCATACCCTCCTAAAAATCATAGATCTTGCAAAGTGCTTCCCAATTCGTGCAACCAAAATGGGCTACGCTCTCAGAATTGTATAGATTTACAACTAAATCAACACCATGATGGGTCCTTAGCTGAATTATCTTTGTTTCCAGACTTTCTTGATCCTCAAAATCCATCCTCTTCAAGACATAGCGTCTTGCATGGCATGGGATAAGCTAGTAGAATTGTAAAAGACGAAAATATTACACGTTGAGGCCTGAAGCTTAATGCTGAACCACTAGTCATCGTTGCGTACTGTTTCAACATCGAAGGTCTCCTGGAGCTTAATGCTGAAG